>OZ021730.1:51943841-61943841 GCA_963978545.1 Linyphia triangularis | reverse complement strand
CTGTTGGCAAATGTCACTGTTGGCTTTTGTCGCGACACCATATGGCCCAGTTACCCAGTAAAAGCAAAGGCTCACTAGATAACTGGATCCTCTATCCTGAGTTCAAAACATAGAGAGTACATTTGCAAAACAAAGGGCAACTTTGTTAATAATTATGTTTTGTGTATTAGTGCTAAAGTTACAAACATTATAAAATCCCCTACTTAGAGGTTCTTAAAAAATCACTAAAATGACACTCTCAACAACGGGTCTAGGACGAAATCCCGAAAGCCGAAATCCCGACAAGCCACAATCCCGAAAGCCGAAATCCCGACAGGCCACAATCCCGAATGGGACGAAATCCCGACAAGCCAAAATCCCGAATGGGACGAAATCCCGACAAGCCAAAATCCCGAATAGGACGAAATCATGACAAGCCATAATCCCGAAAGGCCAAAATCCCTAGCAACCAAGAGAAATCCCTACCAACGGGGAAATCCCATCAGACCAAAAAATGTGTTAACAGATATTTCAAAACAATATTTTTTTTATAAACTTTAAAAATTAATGAGGTCGATTGCCATTCATAAAAAATAGATTTTGATTCGTTATGAAGTGGAACATGTTGAAGTTGTCAATTAATCATTTCATTGCATTTTTCAGTTTACCTTCGATTTTATTTTTATATTGTATTAATTTTCTTCCTTTAGTTTTGAAGAAAAATTAACTTATTTTACATATTTATATTACATTTTGCCTATCAAAATGTAATTTATTTCCAACGTTTATATATATTTCTATTTGCTGCCTATTTTTCAGCCACTTAAATATTCGGTTTAAAATAATATTGGTTCATTTGGAGAAATTTGCCTATATTTTAAAAGAAAGTTCTTGCATCTAATTAAAAAAAAAAAAAAAAAAATTATGGCGAGATTGTTCTTCAAAGCACTTTATAAGGTCTCTTCATTAGGTGACAAAACGGTCCCCCGGTTACAAATTAAACTCGGAAAAGTCACCCGGTTTTTACTTACTCAACTAAATAAGATTACGTTGTCCAAACTTGTGTATACGATTTCCGTGTCCAACATATTTACATGGAAAATCAAATTAACATGTCTAATAGTATACTTAGAAATGGATAGATGTATTGCGTTTTCAATTGTCATAAGCCTAATACTTTAGTAGGGCAAAAGAATGTTTATAGAATGGACACTTTTTCTTATGAGCGATGTATATGTAATAGAAACATATGCAGGGAAATGTAATATAATACAAGGAGTGTATAGTTAGAATCTTTTTGGATGTATTGATTTACTAGTAGGAGTTGTATTGCGTCACAGATTTTATTACTATTGAGACATTTTATTTAATAAGAGTTGTTATGCTAAATTGTCCGCGTGTTTCTATTTTACTACAATTTGAATAACAAATATAATATGCTCCTAAGGATTGGCGTTACTTTTTTTTTTTTAATTTTGGTGCACTTATTTGGAATTTAAAATTGGAAATGAGTAATACGTATACATAAAACTAGGATGTAATATAACAAATTAAAAGTAAAATTTAAGTATCGAAAAGTATTATATTTTAGAATATTATCGAAAAAAATTACTACTAAGAAGTATTTCTGTTAAAAAATGTAATACTTTAGATATGAAGCCTATCCGATCAATACTATTAAATGCTTTCTAAATATTACCAGTAGGATGTAACTTTTTACCAAGACATTGCGTGTTCTATCAGTGAGGTTTTTTAAATTTTGGAGTAGTATTTACAGTTTCATATTTATTGAATTTTATTAACCCTTATATTGTGAATGATGCTTGCAAAAATTGCATCTGAAGAGTAAAAAAATGTGTGTATAAAATTTTTCAATATGAAAAATAAAAGAAAAACAATCATTATTTACAAACATTTAACCTTCTGGGGGTTAACAAAAACTCGCTTCAAGAATGAATTGGCCTTCCAACAGTTCCTACTTGAAAAAAGTGTCAAGGTATATTTCCTCTCCCCTTTACCAGCTTCAAGTGTGGTGGTTCACTTCTTTTGTAGTCTCAAAGGGGCGAATTGAAGGTGGGGTGGTCAACAAAGCATGAAGACCCCTCACTGATGCTTCATCCTAAAGGTATACAGGTGTTTTTTTTATCTAGTCAAGAAACTAGAAAGGACCTTCTTCCCTTATTACACCCTGCGACCGGGGGCCACTGATTACACTTTGAAATATCCCTACACTCCACGATTCGACCAGAAGGCGTCTAGCTGGAAATTTTTCTACAAGGCGGGTTAGGGTCGGCTAGGGATTTAAAATGTTAAGATGGCATTTAAACAAATATAAAATCATTTAGATGGTTAAAACATAATATACTTCGTTTTACTATAGCTATTAACAAACCTTCCCTTTGCTTTATATCTATATAATAAAATAAAATGGAAAAAAGTGAAAAAAAAAAAAAAAAAAAAAAAAAAGTTCCTAAACCGATCTCTGAATTTGTGAAGTATGAACACTTGGTAGGAGGGGGGGGGGGGGGGGGGGCGAGAATTAAAAAATATTCAGAAGAAGTAATTAAATGAAAAATTCCGAAATATCAATAGTGAAATTTTGATAAAAAAAATAACTTTTCGTCATTTTAAATTAAGGTAATATATTTAAAAATAAATAATCCTTACATAAAAGATACTTTTTAATTTTTTTTATATATTAAACAGTTAAGAGCAGCAATCATAATTAAGAAATAAAGGCGCAAATATAAAAAGCCGGATTGATAAAAAGAACTTACTAATGACCACAGAGAATTAAACTCTAAGGAAATAAATTTACGCGCAGCACACAAACAAAATATTGTTTCTCAATAAGAAATTTTAACAGCATTTATCATGAATTGCGTATTAAACGGTTTTCAAACAATATTTCGGGAAGATTAAATTTGAAAATGTCTATGCTAACCCCTCTATTTTGTCTTTTCATTCGATCTAGAATACTTCGTTTAGTTTCTAGTTCATTTTAATGAAAAACCGCGTGGAGCAGATCTCCATATTGAGGAGTGTATTTTTAAGATTCAGAATTAAAGCATGGGTATTTAATGAACGCGTGTTTCAGAACGGTATTAGTCTACAATTTCTCGAAAACTACTTGGATTTCATGTGTCGTGTTCAACAAGATGTTAAAAAAATAAGTAAAGTATCTCAATCAGAAACGAATTTATTTTAACATAATTCATAAACAAAGTTGAAAATGGGGCAACCTCTCACGCAGTCCAATTAAGATCGAAAATTGACAAATATAAAATTCATACATCTATATATTTAATGGGCAAGTCTTATTTTATTAAGAGTTACTCTTCTTTACAATCAAGATGTCCTTTAAAAGGTCTTAAACTGTAGATGAGCCAGAAAGTTCTAAAAATGTGAAGAAAAATATTTTACTAATTGGTTTGATTACAATATTTTTCAACATTGCTTTATTGAACATGTCTCTACTACGACAAGTATATTTGACAAACCGAATGACAGCTTCTAACAGGATTTGTTTTGTTTGCTATTTTCAAACCATGTATTTTGATATGTTAATATCTGCTCATTAGATCGATTTCAATTAATTTGTGTTTAGGATATGTGTCGTTTAGTAAAATCTTTGAGACATAGTTTTATTTTTTTTTAAAAAGAAGATGTATTATAAATCCGTATAATTTCAAAAATATGATGATTTTTGCTAAAAAAAGTTACAATCCTACTATTTCAGTTGGAAGATGTCAATTAAGTACATCTGAGCATTTTTTAAAAACTTTGTACAGAGCTAAACACTATTTATACTTACTATTCCACTGTGTATAGAGAGAGAATTGTAAAGTTAGAAAGAAATGGTATTATGGAATTTTCCCATCCAACCTTTTGGGCAGACAAAAAATGCGTCCAAGTGGTACTAATGTGTTCGGATAAATTTTGTCAGGATTTCAAAAGTTGACTGGAATAAAGATGCTGTATTGTTAGGGGGTTGTCGAGCGTCAGCGATCAGGGGACAGATATCCTGGTTCTGGTTTCATCTGATATTGATAAAATACTTTTTTTAATTATATCATACTTATTATTTTCAATTACCTTTATGTATGTATCGGGTAATAAAAGTATAGTATACGGTAATTTTTTTTTTTGTTTTTTTTTTTTGCATATCTCCCTGTTTTGGAACATCCTGATTTCAAAAAAGTGATCTAGAAAAAATGCCTGTGTGTGTGTACGTGGTCAGCATAACTCCAGAACAAATTAACCTACGATGTTCAAATTTGGTGTGCGGGTTGGTGATGGCACAGGGACCTACCATTAAGGTTTTCGTCAAAACCCCGAATGCGCATAAAGTAGCTGCCATTGAAAAAATCATGTTTTTCAGTAATTGATAAAAAACGCTTCAAATGATTTTGTTCAAAATCACTGGGGTAATGCCTTTTAAAGTGTTCTAAACATTCCCCCCTCAAAAATTCCTATAAAAATGCTTTAATTGCGTAAAAAGTTGAAAAACGAATGTCTGTAACACAGTTCTCTTTCCTTGAGCATACCTCGTCAAAGACCGTTTTCTCTTTTCTCCTCAGTTTTAATTACAAGAAAGAATAATTATTGAAAAGTATATCGCTAAAATCATTTTTTTTTTTTAAATTTTTAATTTTTTTTTTTATTTTATTTAAAGACCCATACAAGAATTATCGCAAAAAATGTCACCAAAACTGGCCATTTTTTCTAAATGAACGATTAAAATATGAAAATGGTAAATGACACAAAACCACGTCATTATTATGGTATAATTGAAAGTTGTGCGATGTTCCACATCCCAAGTTTTATATGTTTTACAAACGTAAAGGTAAAAAAGTGGTATTTCATAAATCTTTTTTTTTTAATTCATGTAAATTTTCTAATGCAATATAGCATAGCAATGAATGTAACATTTTTTAAAAGGGACAAATTCATACTTGTTAAAACATAATACTTTGATATTTCTTAAACATTTTATGTAAAAACAATCCCATCGTTGCAGACATTCGATATAATTTCTAAAGGTTGTAATTTATTCAATAATTGTCGATTATGTGTGTTTTTTGCGTTTTCCTGAAATATTTATAAAATTTCCAGTTACCAAGAAGCTAAATTTATTGCAATCTTATTAGGTTTCGAATTCAAATCGATTGGTTCTTTATTTTTTCATGGGGCAAAACGATCAAAATGAAGACTACTTCGTAACACCTAAATAATTACAAAGGCCTAAATTTCAAGGGAGAATACATTCAAGAATGTTTTTTTTTAATCGAAGGGAAAAAACCGTGAATTGAGAAATTCTATTTATAATGCCTACTGATTTTTAAGTAGAAATGTCAAAAGTATTATAGTAGAAATTTTATATCTCCGTCCTGGGAATACAGGTTACTTTGGAATACTTGTTAGTGGTGGCTATAGGACCTGACATTAAAGTTTTCGTCAAAATTGCGTATGCACATAAGGTAGCTTCTACTGATTAAATTATGTCTTTCAACAATTGCCAAAAAAACGGCTCTAACGCTTTTAATCAAAATCGGCAAAAATTGCTTTTAAGATAATTTAACATTCCCAGCTCTAAAATTTCCTTAGAAATGCGACAAAGGCATAAAAAGTTGAAAAAAGAACGTCTTTAACACAGAGTTCTCTACCCTTGAGCGTCGTCCATCAACAACAGTTCCTCTCTGTTTCACTTACTAGTATGTTTGGTTTGTATTGGAATGAAAAAAAAATTTAGTTCTTAGAAGTCAAGGACCTGAAATATTGCACAAAAGTCAAATTGATTTCCTTCTTTTTCTAATCGATATTGTTAAGGATGAAGTTTTTGAATTTGGTTGTAATGCATAAATTCAATGGCTTTATCCTACAATTTTTCATGTTTTATAATGCTAAATGAATGTTGTTATTAGCGATTACGCTGTGGGTGCTTTTTTAACAAAATGCTTAAGAACTTTCTTAAATGTTAAAAAGTGAAAGTGTTGTTTAGCTCTTTTGTTAAAACATTTTGACACTAAATGTACAAAATCACCGTTTTTGTTTTCTCAAGGTTAGTCATCAGCCTAAAAGCTCAAGTAAACAAAAGTGAAAAGTATTTTTTCAGTCGAGATTTTGGTATAAAATAACATTATATTTAAAGTTAATAATGATTTTATAGTAAAAAAAGTGTTTTAATTGTGTTAAATTAAACATCCCAAGTGATGGAACTCGTAATCATTTTAACAAATTGCTAAAATAAAATTGTGATTTTAATTTTTTTTGCTAAAGAAATTTTGTACTCCAGCTTAAACAATGGTTGTTATACTAGTTATTGATGTTTTTGCAATTAATATGTGATATTATTTAATCTGTCGCGTATATTTTTACTACTCGCTAAATGTAATTTAAAATTAATGGGCTAATTAATTTTTTCTAAAATACTGTTTAATGCTATATTTAATGATTATCTTTAAAATAAGTACAAAATTGTCCTTGTTTGAGCTTGGTATATATATATATATATATATATATATATATATATATATATATATATATATATATATATATATATATATATATATATATATATATATTAATTTCTTGTAAATCAAATATCTATTCTAACTACAAAAAAGTTATGTAATTGTTTTAAAATTATCCTTTCTATAAGTCCATTTAGCTATACGGAACGAAAAATGAAACAGTTTTTTTACTTTTCCTTTTTTTTTTTACTTTAGTTTAATTTACATTAAAATACTGTAGTTGACAAAAATTCATTCTCGCTTCACAAGACTTCTTTCACTGTAATGGAAGGAATTAACTCAGTAAAATAATGATGTCCAGTCCAATAAATAGTAAAATCCTCCGTAAAAGTCCAATGTTCCGAGAAAGGAAACTAAGAAAACGCTTTGCTTTATAGTTTTGGCCTTATAATTTTGTCTCAATCTAATATTTTTTCCCTACCGGTGTACGGGAATTTCATTTTGATTTCATAGAATCTTTTTCCCAAATTAAAGGACCACATTTAAAATTTGTCTTTTTATTCACCCAAGGATTGGTATTTCATAACAAAAAAAAAGTAGACGCGATAGCTATTGGAAAGAAATTAGCGTAATTACTCAGTGACCTCTTAAATTTCCAACTTATAATACTCATTTAGATATCTTTGTAGTGCTGATATTCTGCGATTTGTTTACAAATGTGGAGATTTGTTTATATTTTAATATTGAAAAATATGTGGAGGTATTGAGAATAATTAAATTGGTATCTCTGTTGAATTTTAAAATTAATTATTTAAAAACAGGTGAGGTCAGGATTTCATGTTCTTGTTATTTAAATCTCTTATCTGGATTTCACACCTAAGCTGATGCCTCATTCCTTATACTCAAGAAAACTATCAATCTTTATTACCATCTTTAAACCATTCTCCCTTTCCAAACGTGCAAACTATTGCCAGTGTTAAAAAATAGAAAGAAAAGAAAACACCCCATACCTAGTACCCCATAGTTAGTACTCTCCCCACTGAAGCTGAAGCACCCCCCCCTCCCCCCCCCCCCGGAGGTAAGTGAATGGTCTGCTGACTATTACCTAGAGCATAGACGTTCTGCAACACCTTACGTTCCTTGTTAATTATTGTTTCCTACCAAATGATTTTAACTGTAAGTGAAAACTCTTAAAAGTATTTACTAGGTGCTTTCTTTCTTCTTTTTGTTGAGAAAAATAAAGTTAATAAATACTCGTTTAATTCAATGCGATAGAATACTTTCGATCATACATTCAGGTTCAGTAATTTTGAATAGTTATGTCAAAAATTAGTATAGAAAGCCATACCAAAAGATATTGTAGACATACGTTTTCAACATTTTGAAACCATTGAGAAATGTTCTTATTAAGGTATACATATACATTAGGAATCACGAAATTTGACTCAAGTCTGCGTTTCTGTTTTTTGGTTTTATAAAATTCCCGCATTCATTTCCATTAAAATGATACCATTTTCTTTCTGAGACTCAAATTACTTTTTAAATTACATTAGGTTTTGTGAACCTGTTTTGTATCCCGTTCATTAGTGCAGTAAACTTTAAACGCGTTTTCTGAAGAATGACATTTTGGTGTTATATGACTTTACGCCAACGGTCATAACTTCATAAAAAATGGTCCGATTTACAAAATTCTAATTTTACTTTGTAGAAAATAGTTGTGAATGTGTTTTCTATGGAGAATCTAATATATATTGTTATAAACACATTTTTTATGCATCATATTTTAATTTTAATTTTTTGTTAAAAACTATGTATTTTTTCAAACTTTTTATATAAAAATTTATAATTAAATGAATATTGAAGCTAAATTCAAAATTCTCCATAGGAACATTCGTCAATATAATATCTCTTATTTGCAATAAAAATAATACCTCTAAGTTAATTACAAGTTTATTTATGTGTGTTCTAATAATGTCCTAATTAGTCACTTTAATTGCAATTAGCTGATTAAAAAATTGACGGAAAAAAAAAGTTTGTATATAAAAATGCATCATTTTTAATTCTGATATACTGCCAAAAAGTTTGAAATTATAACCTAAAAATTAAAGAAAATCATCTCAATTGTATATGTATACCTTAAAATGAGACATTTTATAAAATGAAAACATGCCAGGCTAATAAAATTACGCGTTTCCATTCAAGAGAGCCGTCTCTTATAAATCTAGTGAACAATTGGATGATCAATTAGAAATTCAAATTTCAGATAAATTACTTTTTTTTCTTTCTTTTTTTTCTTTTTTTTAAAGGTAAAACTTTATGGTTCTAAATTCAGCTGATTTTGATTTACAGAAAAATTATTCTTTTATTGATTGCCATTTTGTTGGTTAAAAACACAGAAAAAGTATTTTTTTACATCAAAACCCCCCATCTCTCTAAGGGGATCTTCATTTATTCATTTAAAATTACTTTATAGTATTTCTAAATTTATAATTAATTTTATTATTTTATTTTAAATCAAAATTTAATTTTAATTTTGAGTCTTCCTTCGTTTTAAGACCAAACGGTATAGTGTTTAGCGTGCTAGCTTCTAGACCGCGAGGTTGCGGGTTCGAGTCTCGGGTTAGGCATGGGTGTTTGTAAATGTATGTTGGCTTATTTAATGGCGAATGTTTCGGCGCATTATAACCCTCGTGTTGCTGACAGTGCCAGATAATCTAAAAACAACCACCCAACCTTCGCTTTAATTTTTATCTCAAGCTGACACTGAATAGGTTCAATAACATCATTTAAAAGTTTGGAAACCTCTATTGCAGTGCATGCAATCGTTTTACAATTTTTGCATACATTTTAAAATCTATATTTTTTGTACATGAATCTACATAACTTTGCAATCAATTCTTCAAACACGTTGTTTTAATTTAATTTTTTTTAAATATGATTGAATATGAATTAATTTCTTCAGAGTTATGATATAATGGATATTCTGTTTTAATAACTGCACTGTAATTATTGTATAACTAAAATTATGGATTTTTCTTGAAGCATTTTTTTTTTTTTTTTTTGTAGCATCAAAATCAAAATTAAAAGAAGAAAATAAAACTATACAATATAAAATATAGCTAGTTAGAAAAACATAATGAAAAACATAATGAATTTGAATGTTTTCAGTAGAAAATTTACCAAAAGTCAATTTTTTAACAAACAGTTCATGTAGGGATTTTGTAGGGATTTTTTAAGGTAGGGATTTTACGTTTTTCGGGATTATGGCTTGTCGGGATTTCGTCCCTTTCGGGATTATGGCTTGTCGGGATTTCGCCCTATTCGGGATTGTGGTCGTTCGGGATTTCGACCCATTCGGGATTTCGGCTTGTCGGGATTGCGGCTGTCGGGATTCTGGCTTGTCGGGATTTCGGCTTTCGGGATTTTGTCCGGAACCCGTTTGTGTTAGGTATTGGAGGATTATAATGCACTGGAACACGATTCGAGTACGATTTGGACAAGTAATCTGACAAGTGTTAATTAAAGGGCAAACTGCTCTGTACTATATTTGCGTCTCGAATGGAAGAAAACCCAAATTTGTAGCATTGATTGGCATGTAATTAGTTTTCTAATAACACATCTTTTTATATATTTTCCTGGAATCTAGTGAATTTATTTCGAAAAATGTTTATAATTTAATGGCAATATATGCACCAAGTAGGTTATTTAGAAAAACTAACAGGACTTTTTACTTTTATATAGTAAACGGAATCCGGGACTCAAAAATAAAAAAATCTTTATTTTTAGAGTTGTTTTCATTCAGTTTTGTGTTCTACTTTGAAACTGAAATAATTTTTTTTTATACTTTCAAATTTAAAAAATATTTGTTTTTTAATTAAAAAACTTAAATTTTGTGATGTTGCTGAAATTTGATAAAATTTTTTTTTTTAAAACAATAGCTTAATTTTTGCATTAAATTACTTCTAATAATTTATTTTTTAAATTGTTTCGATAATTTTCCAATAAAACATTAAAAAAAAAATTTTACAAAATATTTTGCTCAAAAACTAAATAAAACCCATAGCATGCTAATCTCTGACAACTTTAAAAAAAAAAAAAAAAAATTAAATATGCAATTACCAAAGTCCAATTAAAGAAGTACTATAAAAAATAATAGTGGAACAAGCAGTTTTTAAGTTATATCTGTTTGAAATCCAAAAAGAGGGAGAAAAAACATCATCGACGAAAACAGTCTGCATGTTTAAAGATAGCGCTTTCGAGATACATATGTCATGTAACATTAAATTGAATATTTCAAGTTCTGCAATTAATAGAAAAAAAAAACTGTAAGTCATTTTATTTAAAAATATTTGTATTTTTTTTTTTCAACAGTAAAATAAATACGAAATTTTGTCAAATTTTTAGCCCCAAAACCCCCGACCCCTATTTAATAAAATTTTTGTAAAAAGAAAACACTGAAATAAATAAATAAATAAATAAATAAATAAATAAATAAATAAATAAATAAATAAATAAATAAATAAATAAATAAATAAATAAATAAATAAATAAATAAATAAATAAATAAATAAATAAATAAATAAATAAATAAATAAATAAATAAATAAATAAATAAATAAATATTAATGTTTTATATGTACAGCTAGCAAGCCAAAAATAAAAAGGCTCTTGATGGTTATATATACGTTCCGCTCAGTTATTTTTTATCGGAGATTGAATTTTATGCTGATTTAAAAGAAATGTCAATTTGTAAAACTTTATTTTCGAAGTATTAATCAAATTTCTTCAACAAATAGCTACCTTAATCAAATGAAACACAACATCCACCATTGTTGAGTGTTGGTGTGACCCACCTGTTTTCAAGCCAGTCCAAATGGAATTGTGACGTCATTGGAGTGGCGCTACCTTTCGATTTCGAATGGTCGTCTGTGGCCGGCTTTACACATCACTTAGTTTCTAGTCATGCAAAAGACCAGTCTTGGACATGTTTGCAACAAACTTGTCTCAAATACGTAGGAAGATCTTTGAGGTACATTGAGACTGAACAAAACTGTGCTTGATATTTTTTTTTTTTTTGTGCTAAACAAGGTAGCTAATTTTTTGGAGCTTGCTGAAAGAAATAATTAAAAAGGTCTTACTGCGGGATTAGAATGTGATTTTCGCTGAATCCTTCAGTCAGCATTTTTACCTTTTAATAATGGTTAACAGTTAAATCACTGTAATATAGTTTTGAAAGTTTAGTTTAATATACAGACAGGTTGTCTCATCTTCTACCCCTTAACTCTGCATAGTCATATTCCTCAACGAGAATTGAAAGGAATGAAACGGGTTGAATATTTTTTTCAGCCATTCGCTTTTGGAACGGGACAATTGTCAGTCATTGGGCTCCAAAGAATGATTTGGATATGTTACAGCTTTTTAGCACTTACCCAGATGCTAACATCTCAAAAAGTTCCGTTGCAGTTGCTAAGATACACCTATGGGATTTGTCAGAAACAAACGTAGGATTAGCTTTTTGGGACGAAAATATTACTCAGGCTTATTAGAAAAACATGACTAAAATTTAAAATACAAACCTGCAAAAAAAAAAAAAAAAAAAAAAAAAAAAATGCAATTATTCGAAGGATAAACCTAGTTTCTGAAGGAAAAGATCTGAGTGATTTCGTTATTAATAAAACAAAGACCTTATTTGAATTGCTTGAGATCCACGACGGAACAAAATATACTGAGGTGATTATCCAAGAAGCCAAGTGAACGCGCTTAAGTTGGTCGATAATGCCGCAGAGAGAGGAATTGCTTTTGTTTTGCATATCATACTACCTATTAATCTTAATGTCTAGCTTTAATATTATTTTAAGTGTGGGATTTCTAATTTTCCCAAAAAACGTAATTAATGCAGAAAAATCGTATTTTTGTCTACTTTTACAAAACTGATCAAAATGTGCCACTTCTAAATGTCATATAATTTTCTTGAAAATGTGGCATATATATCTAAGTAAGTGGGGATTTTTAATTTCTGCAAAAAACGTAATTAATGCAGAAAAATCGTATTTTTGTCTACTTTTACAAAAGTGATCAAAATGTGCAACTTCTAAATGTTATATAATTTTCTTGAAAATTTGTAATATATATCTTTTATATCACTGAGACTCTGGGCGTAAGCAAAGTTGGAAAAAATTTTACTTTTTATTCTATGCTCTTAGTATGTGCTTGTCTGTCAGCCATTCTACTGTACATGCATGAATGCCGGATTTGCGCGGGAGACATTTTTAACGTCTTTCTATGTAAACATATGCTAATTTACCGGTGTTCATGTTTCCAGTAAAGTTTTTTTTTCTTGCACAACCTATGATGTTGCACATTGAAACTTACAGAAACACAAACAAATGTCTAAATGTTTTCAAAGCAAATAATTATGAAAATCTTCTAACCAAGCATAATTTCAAATGAAATGCTCTTTAAAAACGAAATGAAGACCAATAGATGAGGAAATAAAATTTAGAAAATGGCACCTAACTGGCCATATCTTGAGAATGAGAGGTGGTGAAATCTCAAACTTGGGCATCAGAGGCAAGACCTTGATCTGGACGTCCTAAATTAACATGGAGAAGGATGGTGGAGAGAGATAGAGACGCAAGGCTCTAGCTGGAGAGATGCAGGGAACAGGAGAGGATAACGAGCTAGACTGAAGGCCTTATGCACCCTTTGGCACGATAAAGTATAATGTTGCACCTTTTCTCCCACATTTATCTCGAAAACTGGATCGCAGAAAAACAGTTATTTGGGCGTTTTTTTGTATGTATCTAAGTGAGGTATCTCGCTCAGAGATATGTGCAGAATTTGGGTAGCCTTTTGATGACACACTCTGCATATTAGTTTATATCTTAAAAAAAACCCACCTACATTTAACTTTATATTTAAAATATAGTTATTCGGTTTAAATATAGTTATGTTTATTTTAAATGTAGTTATTTATCATTCAAAAATTAATGCCTTAATTGTATTTTACTGATGTGTTAGTATTATTGTGTGAATAATGAAAATATTGCATTGTGGTAAAAAATCTATGTGGATTCTTTTTGTTGGTTGGTTTCAACCATTTGCAGGTACCAAACGTATTTTTTTTTTTTTGGAAATTGTTACTGGTCTGTTTGTATATCTGTACTGGGTATAATAACAGTGACCTTTAAAAATAAATTTCTCAAAAACCGTTATTCACAAGAAGTTGGAAATACTTCTATGTTTAATGGACAATCAGTAAAATTCAGAAAAGTTTTGAGTTTTGTTGAATATCTTCTAATAAACTTACAACTAGTTTAATTTCTTCTGAGTTACGGTTTCCATTATGTTCATTTTTATTGATCAGGAGTCACTATTATTGCACCTCTTCTGAATATATTCATGTTTATATGTTATCAGCATAATACTGGAATAGATCATTCTACTATGTTCAAATTTTGTGTGTTCATGTCAAAATGATAAAGTTTTTGTCAAGCTTGCTTAAGCACAGAAGATACAAGACGAAAAAAATATCCAAACGCTGTTTCATTTCTTCGTTTTAAAATTTGTGAAATAAGGCTGTTTTTGCAACAATGTAGTTTATTTAAACTTTTCTACAACTCTGCAGAATATTTTTTTCTTGAAGTACTGTCTACTAAGTAAATTGAATTTCAACTTTGAAAACTTTAATATAAGCCACTATTCGCTAATCTCTGCATTCGAATTAAAAGTTTCTGTTTACCTTAAATATATAATTTCAGTATCGTTGCTTTTTAAAAGCACGTAACATATGAGCGAAAATGAGTGCCGTGTAGGTTTCCATTTTCTAAAAAACTTATTTTAAGGTTGAACAGAAAAGTGGAAAAATGTTTGGGACATGGTAAAAAGAAAATTAACTAGTATAAATTTACCCGGAAACTACCTGGATTTTTTGTGCCATGCATTACATCATACTGATACAAAATAAAGTAGCTTAATCAGAAATGATATTTAAGTGTAGCTTAATATATAAAGCAAGTTGAAGATGTTTAACTTTGTACTCAGTCCAGTGGAAGATTGGAACCAATAGTTAAAAATTATAATGTGTATTATTGTTGATAAAATAAATTTGACTAATAGTATATTTAAGCATAAGTATAAAGTATTAAAAAATATTGATTTGGAATCAAATGAAATAAATATTTACACATTCGCTATACAAGGTTCCCACTCAAATCACAGAATGAAAATCAATGACGTTTAAGGACTTAAATATTGTTTTTCAGGACCTTTGAAAATTTGTTTTCAGGCATTAGATAGATATATAAGTTTTTAATAAAGTATATTCCACAAAAAATTAAAAGTTGGCGCATGCTTAATACAAATATGTCAGAGAATTTGGATACGTGCTGGTCACGCGGGAATAGCAAGTCTGAGTTGTATTTTTATAAATTTTACAATTGGCACACAACATCCGCAACAATTAAGGACCTCTAAGTACTTTCAAGGCCTTGAAAACAAGTTAAAACATATTAAGCGCTTTTAATGACCGTGTTAACCCTGTAAGTATGGTGAAATTGTCTACACAATACATTTCAGTATACGGAATTTACCTGTGAAGTTACAATTAAATTTCACTTAAACCTAAAAAATTGATGTAAGGATTTGAAAACTGCCATTCCAGTCTCTCCAAGCCAATTCTCTGGTCATTATATAACTTCTCTAACTCATTCACTCTAATTATTGATCGTAGAGGATACTTAGTCTTTATTAATATTTTTGTTGTGGTTTATTATTTTTTTATGAAATATTGCATTGTGTGTGTGTTATTGGTATGGAATACATATGCAAAGTTACTAATCGATCGGGTATTGGAAAGTTGATTGAGAAAAAGAGTTGCCAAGTTTATTGATACAAAAAATAAGAGTTTAATAAAAAGGAATTATTGTATCGTCTGTAGTTTACGAAAAGTAAGTACAAACATATTTTTAAAGACGTTAATCAACGCACAAAACATATTTAGTATACAAGTTTTGAGTAACCCACTACAGCAGAATGCATTACAATATTGTAGTTGTTGATACACTTTTTCGTAATCCATTTTTCATTACAGCTATCTAATTCACCTACAATAAGCAGTATAGTAAAAATTCAAAATGAAGTATCAAATTTATATTAAGCAATGTTATTGAAAAGCATTTAAATAAAGTGAAATACTGAAATATATATAGATATGCTGGATTATACAACTTCTTTAGTCGTAGCATCGGTTCCAGGAGTTGGGGTCTTCTGATTTGAGGACTTTCTTCTACGTTTTATGGTGTTTCTGTATTCTTTGATATTGGTCAAAAGAAAAGAGTACCCTTTCCATAGTATGCCAGTCAATGTCCAAAGTGAGATGCCCAACCAGCAGCCAAGGAATCCTCCAACATAACTGAAGAACTCCACATCCTGTTGATAAAAACAAGGTGGTATAGTCACTGACTCTGAACTAACGGTTTTGCACTTCGGCAACTCCTGAAATTAAAATTTTGCAATATTCTGCTGAATTTTCTGATGGGGAAACTGAGAATTTATGTACTATAATTTCCCTCTCTCCTAGATTGTTTAAATATAGCTTTGCTGCACGTGGAATTAGAAATGTATTAACTCAACGGTAAGCGAATGTGTGATAAATACAAAACATAGGGAAATAATAGTGTTTGAAAAAAATAAATTAATGAAAAAGTGTCTAATTATAATCAACTAGCTGAATATAATGAATTTAACATGTGCATTTTTTAGCTACCTGTGAGGCCTCGCGTTGCGGAAATCCGTCATTGGTGTATAGGTCCCAGTTTTTGGCGCTATGCTCGCAGGAAATTTTATCGCTACGTGAAAGCAAGCTCGCTGAAAAGTTCAGTGACACATAAGTACAGGATTACTTTACTCGTTGAAAGATTCATTACTATACAAGAATAGGCTCGATTCACTCACTAAAATCTGATTATTACGTAAAGCCTTAATGTTAGAAGCCTCTCCCCTGTCGAGATACAAAAAAAAAAAAAAAAAAAAAAAAAATCCATGTTAATACAATAATACAACACCTCTTTTAGATTATTTTAACACGTGTTTGTGAATAGGAAAATTTGAAGGGAAAAATTACTTATGTCAAAACTTTCAGAGCTCTAGGTCTATTATTAGAAGTCCCTTTTTGTGAAAATATTAATTAAAAAACAAATACAAATTTTAACATTCCTTTGTCAGTCCAATTAGAAGGCCAACTATACTTGTGTTGAAAATTTCAGAACTGTAGCCCAATTACAAATCGTTTTGTAAAATATTTGTTAATTAATAAATATATATATATATATATATATATATATATATATATATATATTTTTCAAAAATCCAATTAGAAGGCCAATACTACTTATGTTGAAAATTTTAGAGCTGTAGACTTATTAGAAATCGTTTTGTAAAATATTAATTAATTAATTAAAAAGAAACAAAATAAAAATTTAAAATTCTGTTTTTCTAAAGTCCTATTAGAAGGTCAAAACTACTTATGATGACCATTTTAGTGCTGTTGCCCTATTAGAAATCATTTTGTAAAATGTTTGATAATAAATTAAGAAAGAAAAAAAGAAAAAATTGAAATTCTGTTTTTCAAAAGTTCAATTAAAAGGCCAAAACTACTTACGTTGAAAATTTCAGAGCTCTAGACCTATTAGAAATCATTTTGTAACATATTTATTAATTAGTTAAAAAAATTAATTAAAAAAATAATTTTGAGTTCTGTTTTTTAAAAGTCCAATCAGAAGGCCAAAACTCACTATATTGAATATTTCGGAGCTGTAGTCCTATTAGAAGTCGTTTTGTAAAAACATTGTTAATATTTCGGAGCTGTGTCTCAGTTTGAAAACGCTTTGTAAAAAAAAAGTAATTAAAAAATTAATGAAAAAAGAACTAATTAAAATTTTGACATTCTGTTTGACACGTATACAATTGGAAGGCCAAAACTACTTATGTTGAAAATTTCAGAGCTCTACTCCAATTTTAATTAGGTTTCTATAGATCCACAGACAGACACACAGCTTGTTTTATTATTATAGATACTTGAACGAATAATGATATATACAATACGTGACATTTGCTGTCAATATTGTAATAAGGAAATTTGACAAATCATTCTATTACAATCTTTGGATAGCCAAAAACGAATTTCCTATTGAGTTATACAGGACACCCACTTCCGGTTAAAATTTAAGTCATTTCGATTGAAATTCTTGACCATACACTAATCTGAATGAGATTTTCTATTTGAAATATTAACAATGTTTTTTGTATATGTAGTTAGCATTGGCTGTACAATTCGCTCAACAACTTCAAGTTGATTGGTTGGTTGTTTTCAGATTATCTGGCACCGCCAGCAACACGAGGGCTATAATGAGCCTAAACATTCGTCATTAGACAAGCCAACATACATTTACAAACACCCATGCCTAACACAGGACTCGAACCCGCAACAACTTCAAGTTGAATTCCGGTATGATTGATAATTCGTATCGACAAGGTCTAATATTTGACATATTAAAAATAACTCTAGCATTTGTAGTTTTGATTGGGAATGTTGACATCAAACAGATACATAACTGAACGAGCGAAAATGTGTTTTGTATAAGTCTACAGCCACACGAATGTTTTTTTTATTTTTTATGTTATGTAAAGACAGCTTCTTTACACGCAGTTTGAAAATCTACATAAGCTGGTCACACTTGCGTGTTCTTTAATGTCACTTGAGTTGTTTGTTTGTAATCTCCAGTGCAACATGAATCTTTTGTCAATTAATAAAAATGCCGTTCGCACGTTATGTGCTTTATTAATTGTTCGACGACTACGTCGTTGATGTCAAAGAAAGTACTGGGTACTTCCTCTGGTAAGTGGCAGATCAGTAAAAGTAAAATTTACACTTCTACACAGTAAGCTGGGAGGACACCCCTACAAGTTTTTTAAGTATTGTAGAATGTCGATAATTTAATTTAAAACACTACCTAAGGTTGAAGATGCAATTAGAAAAAGTGATATTGCAATGCGGGACGGTATAAGTGCAGAATAGCTGATAGTAACTGTAAGATGAGCATTTTTTTTTAATACCTCAGTATTTTTAGAAAGCAGTTTATTTTTCATCTAATTACAATTACTAATTAAATTAAAAGATGGAAAAAAACTGTTATTAAGGGATACCATCCACTGAGCTTGAAAAATAGTTCTGATTGTATCTTCCGTTGGATGACCTAGAAAACTCATCAGACAAGGCCTTCTCCAGGGTATAAACAAGCTACGTATGATCACGCGTATTTTACAGCAGCTTGTTTGCATTTGCTGCTTGTTTTCAAGCTGCATTACAGCGTGAAAAAGCGCTTTCAGAACAAGAATAAATATGGTAAAGGTTAATTGACAATTATATTAATACAGATAACATAAGTCAGAACATTCTTCACTTTCAAAATTTCTTAGTCCATTTGTATGTCGTATGCACAGTAGAAACATATCCTCAAACCCCTTATGGAGTAGAGAATTCCTACAAATTGACACCGGCGCCATCACAAGAAATGGCGAGCCAGCCAGCAAAAGAAGTCAATTCGAGGCAAAGACACTAACAGTAGAATAGCTATAGTCAACAGCATAAACTTATATTATTGTTGAAAATAGGTATAAGCTTCTTAGCTAATAAAGGCCTATCTGTTCTAAGAATGTGCTATGACAAACATATCTTTATTTTAAAATAGATTTCAGGCCAAAAGTGCCCTAAATTTCAAAACAATCAGAGTGAAGCATTTTTTGCTTACCATATATTGTGGCTTGTAGGATATCACTCGTACATTGGAACTTTTTACGTAAAAGCCAAGACTCACAATTCTGTAAGATAAGATTTACAAAGTAATTTTTTATTAATTAATATAATTGACATTTCAAGAGTTGAAACCGTATATATATATATATATATATATATATATATATATATATATATATATATATATATATATATATATATATATATATCTATTCCATCTATATATATATATCTATTCCATCTAGATATCTATCTCCATCATATATCATAGTTATATTCAAGTGAAATATGTTTGTCTTACTTTTCTAAAGTTACAACTGTAAAAATAAAATGAGGCTTTAAACTCGATATACATTGTTACAAATTTAAAATATTAATATTTTTCATATTTCAATTCTATTATTAAATGCAAATATATATATATATATATATATATATATATATATATATATATATATATATATATATATATATATATATATATATATATATATATATATATATATATATATATATATATATATATATATATTTCTTATTTTCAATTTTTCATATTTCAATTCTATTATTAAATGCAAATATATATATATATATATTTGCATTTAATAATAGAATTGAAATATGAAAAATATTAATATTTTAAATTTGTAACAATGTATATCGAGTTTAAAGCCACATTTTATTTTTACAGTTGTAACTTTAGAAAAGTAAGACAAACATATTTCACTTGAATATAACTATGATATATGATGGAGATAGATCAAAACTAAATATATCCTACAATCTAAATTATAGAGGAAGAGTATTTCATTCACGATAAATGTAATGATATCCACTAAAGTGTTCATTGGTTAAAAAACAACATTTGACAATAGTCTTTGCAGATGTTAGAAACGACAAAAATCGGAATTTCTTTGGCATGAATGTGGAGATTGAAGTGCTTGCTCAGGTGTCGATTTCGTGAGCTGACCGAGTGCAAATATACAAAGGACATTCAGTTGTTTTAAAAAGTCAGGTTATGGATTATGATGGTTATGAAATCCTCAGAAGTATTTATTGCTTTATAAAAAGCAATATTTAACAATAACTTTAATGAATGTTTCATACCCTTATATAATCGGAATTGCTTTTGATTGAATCGGAAGGGTGATGTACTAGCTCAGCGTCGACCTTGTCTGTTGTTCGGCTTTCAAAATGCGAATGGTATTTTTTCAATATTAAAAATAAGTTTGTAGAGGTGGTCACATGAAATTTATCCATGAATGGAATTGAATCCTATTTGAATTTCTAATAATTAACGTTAATTCAATTTTATATTTGTCTGAAAAGATATAGCGAATATGTTTACTTGCACAAGTTTTTTTTTTATTTAATTACCAGCTGAATACCCATGCTTCGCTTTCGATATGCATTTTAGCAATTTAGAAGTTTACGATGTGCATTTTATCAATCAAAAGTCATTCATACGTTTCACTTTTCAGACGTTTGACCCCATTTCGACCCCTGATAAATAGTTTATCAAAATGGGAATACAGTACTTTTTTTACCCTTGCGCTTGTTTACAGTTGTTCTAAATTTCACAACTGTGACTATATTGGAAGTGGAATATAGCGATATTCCTCGTTTGGAACGTTTCGGTTTCCTTTTAGCACCTTAAAATTAGTTAATCGAGATCCTTTTAAAATATGTTTATCCCATAGACTTATTATTATCAATAGACTGCGCGTTTCCACTTCAATCATACAACGAGAATGAAACCAAAATGAATCACAAAATTCGTCTATCAGTCACGTGGTTTTTAATTTGGCTACGTCGTAAAATTAATCCTTTATCTAATAACTTTATTATCCTTTATTGCTTGAGTGAGGAGAAACCCGCCAAATCTGCAACTCTGCTCCCAAAAAGTCCCTACTCATGTGATTCATTTTGGTTTCATTCTCGTTGTATAATTGAAGTGGGAACGCACAGTCTATTGATAATAATAAGTCTATGGTTTATCCACATCGGAATAGTTTAGTTTTTCTATGCTTGCCCTAGTTGATATTTCTACCAAATATTAGAGTTCAGACTATATGAGACATGAGTCTTTTGAACATTTCTCGTTTCGAACATATCACCCCTTTTTGACCTCTCAAAGTTAGTTAATCGAGATCGGATAACTCACTTTTTGTATGTTTGTTCTGTGTTTTCAGTGTTGTGACCGCATGGGAAGTGTTACATTTGAATATCCGTCGTTTGGAACGTTTGACCTCTTTTTCATTCCTTAAAGTTAGTTAATCGAGGTCGAAATAGCTTACTTTTTCTGTCTGTTATTGTTGACATTTGTATCAATTTTCAGAGTTGTGACCGTATGAGAAGTGGGAGAATTAGAGATGATGAGTGAGTGAGCCAGTCAGTCAGTGAGCACTTTGCCTTTTATAAATAGAGATTTTATTGAAGATTACTTAAGAATTGAGACAAATGGTAAACAGGACTGGTACTGAATTTTATAAATTATACTTACGGTCCAAGACTACCAAGCCAACCTTCTCCCTGTGAAAAAATGCAGAAAATTGGTATATTACCAGATATAAATACTGAACATTACTGAACATAACATACTGAACAAAAAGTTGAAAAACTAATATCTCTATCACACAGTGCTCTTTCCTTGAGAATCGCTCATAAGGGACTCCTCCGTTACACTTACGAAAAAGAATAATTTAAAAATTATCGAAACGTATATCGGCGAAATCCCCATTAAAAAAACTTCGATTTTTTTTTTTTTTTTTTTCATTTCTACACAATTTGGAATATCTGGCTTTTAAAAAAGTGGTATAGAAAAATGTATGTCTGTTGTCAGCGTAACTCCCGAACAAATTGACCTGAGTTGTTCAAATTTGATGTGCGGGTTAGTGTTGCCCATGGGATCTATCATTAAGGTTTTCATCAAAATCTCGCATGCGCATACGGTTTAAATCATGAAAAAATTATGTTTTTCAGCAGTTGATAAAAAACGATTTTGATTAAAATCTCTGAGCTAATGCCTCTTACGTTGTTCTAATCGTTCTCAACTCCAAAATTCCCTAAAAAATGTGCTAAAAGCGTATAAAGCGGAATTGTTTATGAACGGAATTGTTTGCCTGTGGATATAGTGAAATCCAGTTGGGGTGTTTTAAGAGAAAGTAGGATATTCACTGGGTGGTAGTTAAAGGACACTGACTACTCTTGTCTTGAGCAACCTTACTGAGTATCGTACATGTAGTTGGTTGACTTCTTACGTATTTGCATTTGTTTTTTATCAAAAACATTTGTTTTGTGTAACTCATGGATGTTTCCATTGATCTCAAAGCGTTTTTATACATCATTTTACTATTAAGATTTTTTACTAAATTCAAAATGAAGCTATGTCGCTTTTTGCCTTTTAATTTCTTTTAATTGCATAGTTGTTCGTTCCCAATGGTTTGCCTTTACTCAATTTTAATTTCTTCAACTATACTTCATTTTAAAATCTGAAACTGTAGGGTGCACACTTCAAGTTATGTGGAAAAAATAATTCGAGGCTATGTAGAAAATAATTCGAGGATATGTGCCTCGAATGTCAGCCAGGAAGAAATTAGGAGTGTCAGGCTGAAAGAGTGTATATAAAAGTCGTCAAAGGCCGTCTTTAAAGTCCACATACATCCTGCTACAAGGGTATGGTGTGAAGTGGGATTCTTATACTTTATATTGTTTAAGGTTTCCTGGATGTGTGTTTTAGATTTTAAGTTTATTATTCTTTCTACATTCTTCCATTTTTTTAAATTTGACTTTGTTGCTGTTTAACTCTGGAAAGATGTATAAGAACGCAGAAGAGCTCATTTTCTAGTTTCAGGACCACTCTTTTTTTTCAAGTTAAGAATTGTTCGTAATTTCATTCCCGATTATTTTCGCAACTCAATAAAATGCTTTTTTGATCTTGTATCATGGTATTGTGCGCATTTTTCTATATAGATATTTTTCTGACGATTTCCTTTGAATTTTGAGTAACTTTTTTAGAACTTCTTATTTCGCCGCTAGGGGATTTGTAAACTGTCTAAAAAACTAGCACGATGGTCATTACATGCCTATACGAGAAGCTGTTCAAATTGATAGCACTTAAAATGATTTGACACTACATTACAAAAATCTTACAAAGAAAGTGTGATTTTTATGAATTTAATGTAGAAATGGTAGAATATTTCAAAATTTTATTACCTATTATTAATTAACAAAATCTAGATCCGTTATTACTTTCAAAACTCTTGAAAATCTCAAGCCGACCAAACGGTATAGTGGTTAGCGTGATAGCTTCTAGACCGCGAGGTTGCGGGTTCGAGTCCCGTTATAGGCATGGGTGTTTGTAAATGTATGTTGGCTTGTCTAACGACGAATTTTTCTGCGCATTATAGACCTCGTGTTGCTGACGGCGCCAGATAATCTGAAAACAACTAACCAACTTGAAAATCTCCCAAATAAACAAAGGCATTAAGAAAGCGTTCCATAATATTTCAAAAGGACGCAGAAATTGTTCACATCCTTTTCAGTTAATAATTATAAAAGTCTTCACTTTATCTAATCCACTGGTCGAAGTGAATGGAGTATGTGACACTTTTTAAAAATCTGAGTTTTAATTAATGAAAGGCACGTTACTTACAAAAGAATGCAAAAGCATAGGTTCCGAAAGAATTAATTTCAGAGGGTTGCAGATGGGGTGCCTTCAAGACGGTTGATATTTTGTTTTAACCTTTATCTTTTAATGTCTTAAACTATAAATTAATCTCTTATCCACTGAATGCTTTTAAAGCTATATCATACTTATATTTTCAGTGCATTAGACCACTTCTCCCCACATTAATTTCAATTTGCTTATTTCAGAGGCAAAGGAAAGAAAGTGCTACCCCCCCCCCCCCGCTTGCGACGCCCATGTTCAAAAGAATATCTATAAAACTAGTTTTGTTGCGTACCACCTTCATCCACTAACCGCCTTCAATTATTGGAAACGTGAAGTTATGGAGTGAAGGATTAATTAATTATATATATAAAAAAAAAAAAAATATATATATATATATATATATATATATATATATATATGTTTTGTATTTTTATATTGACACTTCATTAAGGATTTTTATGCTAAATAAATAAGTGGAAATTTTCTCTCTTTTTTAATAAAGTAAACTTGGTAACAATATTAATGCCAATATAAACTTAACTCCTTTGGTTTATAATATTGTTTAGTGTGATGAAAATATTGTATTCGGGATTTTTATTTTGCATTTCTGCCCGTTTTGGAACGTCCTAAGTAAAAAAAAAAAAAAGTATATAAAGTTATCTCTGCATCAGTATGTATGTGTAACTGTCTATAGTTAAAACAACTCTCGAACGATTTGATCTACAATGCCCTACTTTTGTTTAAGGGTTAGTGTGGGCATCTGTACTTGTCATTAGGGTTTTTCTTAAAATAACGCATGCGCATAAAGCATTTGGAGAATTGATGTCATTGTGCAATTGAATAGAATTTGGTCAAACGATTTGTTTAACGTGTTGTAAACATCACCACCTCTGAATTTTTGTAAAAAATGATAAAGTCATAAAAAGTTGAAACAAAAATCTTTGACACGAAAGGATGCGTTTGAGTGAAAAGTTTAAAACGAATGAGGTTTCTTTCTACTTGAGAACTGACCATCAGCGACTGTTCTTCCTCTATTTCATTTATCAGAAAGAAATTATGAAATACTTATTGTCAAAATATCTCTATTTTTGCAAAAATTTTTTTCTTCCCTTTCCTTTTTTTTTTTTTTTCTTCTTCTTTTTTTGCCGATGTATTTTTTCCCCAAAAATATCGCCAGGATTAAGTTTATATTGAATGCTTATAAACAGCTATCGAATGTTGTGAATGATTGAGATTAGAAAGGGAAGTGGTTGGATAAATAGATTGCTTAAGTATTGCATAAAATTTTATTAGAAGGATATAATTCACCATATTATGAGCTTACCGGTTCAAGCGGTGTTTCAAAGGAAGACACATCGTAGTTCAATTTCCTACATAATAAAAATGTTATAGAAAATTTTAAATGAAGGAAAAAAATAAAACTCAATTTAAACAATGTAAATTTCAGTACTTCAATACCAAACGGTCCCAAATTCGAATTTAGTGGTTTTTGTTTTTTTACAGATTATGTCTTAAACTTCTCAATCGAACTATAACATCACAGCTCAATAAAAACATTTATAAAGCATTTTGTGAGTTTTATATAACAACGTTTTTTGCAGAAACTTCGAAGTTTCAAATTTTTTTATAAAGTTCATACATTGTGACTTAGGAATGTTCGGTTCTGATGTACTATTACATTTGCAAACATTTTGACACTTTTGCTTTGTACTTACAGACATTCATCTTTGCAGTCGTGGCTGCACTTGCATTTTTTAAACTGTTCTTCGCTTGTGTTATTGTATTTTTCTTCTAGAGTTAACAAAAAAGATATTAATTAAATGATATTTCAAATTATATGGGGATTAGAATATATTTTCCAGTTGTATAATAAAAAACATAGATGCTTACTAAATTGGAGTATGTTTTCACAACCTTGAAATTCATTTTCATCAACATAACCTTTTTCAAAATATTCTTCTGACTTCCACAGACAATGAAATTGGCACATCTACATGTGAAGAAAATTAAGATCTATTTTCTACATGAAAAACTATTTTGGCATGAAATTAAGGCTTGTGTCAAATACGTTTGTCCAATAAATACGCGAACTCCGTTGCTTGGATGGAATTGAGTTGAAACTCGCCCTAGAGTACTGGCTACTTTGTTTCTGGGTGAGCCACTGAAGCGTCAATAATCACCGAACCGTCGAGGCAATTGTACTGCTCGAACTACTTTTTTTTTTTGTGTGGCGATTGTTTTATGCTCTCTTTAATGATAGAACAAATGGGCGATTTGGAAATTAAGGAGACATATCAGTCCCTGCGCTTTTATTGGCTTAATATTTATTCTTTTAAATAAGGAAATTAGTATTACGAAGGAAAAAGTTTACATTTAATGTTTTAAGTCTTTATTTTACATATTTTATTATTATTATTATTATTTTAAATAATCCAAAGTATGGGAAATGTAACCTCCCCATGATTTTTTAGTGTTAACTAAAGAAATAAACTTATTAATAATGTATTTATGGAAAAATCTGGGTTAAACATTTATTTATTATATAAATAATTAACTAATCACAAGTAAATATAAATTTTAATTTATTTTACCACTTTATTTTAAGCCCACAAGTTGTCCCTGGGTGCTGAGGTAATCTCCATGAAATAGATTTAACTTGATTAAAATTCTACTAGAAAGCAGTACAGTCTTTTTTACCAGAGTTGAAGTGAAGTTCAAGTCAACTATTTTGCCTCATGATGTAGTTGGATGTGCATAGTTTTATATTGTTTGTGAAAAAGCTGTCCAATCTTTAAAACTCTGGTGAGTTCTTTTTTTCATGTAACCTTCATGTTCCGAAATGTTATTCCTTGTAGTGTTAAATATACTTTGGCGTTATCTCTTATCAAATAGCCAATTTTTCTTCTCTAAAAGCAAATCCAGTGTATCCTCAGTCTTTTAGGTTAAGTTTTAAGTATAGAAATCTACTTATTTCTATTTATTTATAACCTCCAAAGGTTGTGTTAACCACGAAGGTTACAAGCAAAATTAGAAAACTGTTTTTTTAGAACATATATTTTTCCTTGATCTTTTTTTGTAGTGGTAAATGTATTAGGTTTGTTAATAAAATTCTAAGAGTAAAAATTCAATTTTGTTATCTATTTTTTATTTTTGTGTTTTTTACCTCCTAAAATTCCCTTTAATTTTAGAATCGCCTAAATAGAACATCGAGTCAACATCAAATTTCTGGGGAACTTGGGAAAAATTCTGGGGAAATTCATGAAATGTTAAAAACTGTTAGGAATGGAAAGCTAAAGGTGAACCAAGAACGAAAAATGCCGAAAAAGCAGTTCAAAAATCAAAGGCACGCTGCTGTTTTTTTTTTTTTACAGATATGATGTTGTCCACCATGAATTTCTTTCTAAAGGACAAACAGTGAATGCTGCCTACACATGGATGTTCTCAAGCGATTGAGGGATTGTGGGTGTAGAGTGTGACCAAATTTGTGTGGTAATTGTTGATAGATGGCTGCTGCATCTTGACAATGCACCTTCAATCTGCCATGACAGATTGTCTGGCAGTTTCTTACTTGCAATGCGATCATAGTGATTGGTCACCCTCCATATTTACCAGATTTTGACTCCTACGACCTTTTTTTGTTCCCGAAACGTAAAAATGTCATGCGGGGACGGCACTGGGATGACGTGGAGATGATTAAACGTGAGACGACAAAGCAGCTGAAGAGCCTGACTCATGAAGATTTTCAGGAATGTTTTAAACATTGGAAACGGAGGTGGGACAAGTGTATTGCTACAAATGAGAGTATTTTGAAGGGGATAAGAGTGATCTACCTTAAATTTTGTAAAATAAAATGTAAAGAAAAAAAAAAACAGTTCGCGTATTAATTGGACAGACCTCGTAAGTCTTAGACCGAACTTCAAAATGGTTTATACATCTACATATTTGATCCTTACTTATACCCGTCTGAGTTTATTTTTAACTAATGGGGTTTAGATTAAACTAGATGGGCTGAAATTCCAATCTTATGACAAACTTGTTTATTTCAAAATCGTGTTTGGCCAGATATTTATATATCTCGACTGAGACAAATGCGTCTCAGACAGGGTGTGTCTCAGCATCAGTGAAGATGCATGTGTAGCAATAAATCTTATAACGAGCCAAGCGTCAAATGTTAGGACTTACATACATTAAAAGGAAATGCGGTATATAAAATTATGAAAAAAGTCGATTTTGAGACTTCAGTTGTTTCAAATAGCGGCTTTTATGCTGTTGAAAGCGATATATAACACTTTGCAATACCTATAATAAATGTATCAACAGCAAATATACCTAAGATATAGGTCTCTTTTGAATTAAGGTAATTGTTTATTTTAAACTTGGTTTTTTCCTTACTATATTTGTGATGTTTGATACTCCTTTTCTCAGGAACAATTACAGCTAGAAATAAAATTTCAACATTGATACATTCATTAATTATTGCTACTTAACAATTTTGCTTTTATAACATATTTAGCCTACAAAAAAAGTAATTGAACTTAAAACAATTACAAGTGTGACTTTTGTCATTTTTTTGGGGTAATGTTTAAGTAAAAAATATTTCTTACAAAACTAGGCAGTATATTAAAAAACAACCCATGCAAAGTTAATATGCAATGTTTGATTTATCATTGTAAAACTCAAAATCTATTATGGTTTCTTAGAAATGGTACATTAAAAATCCATAAATTATCATTGCCGCTTGTGGGAGGTCTGCGGGTTACCGTGTCACCTTAGTAGAAAAATACATATAGTATAAAATAAAAGAAAATAAGCACTTTATAATGATATAAATGTAAATATCTGTTGTAATGTTTAGTTTTGTTTGTATGAAATGTCAAAATTTAAAATTGTGGTTCAACGTTGCAGGCATGTAATTTAAAAAGTAAATGAAATTTTTATATAATATTGACCGTTTTTTTTTTCACTAAGAATATAACACCTCGTCATAATTAAGTTTTATTCTGCACTGTTCAAGTTAAAAATATTAATTTTTATTGAAATATGCGTATTTTTGCTTAAATTTATTGAACTTTTGAGATTTTAAGTACTTAGGTACACATAATTTTATCTAAACGCAATAATTTGAATTGTTTGAACATATTACCACAAAATTTTTTGCACCTCAGATTATTATGGGTCTGAAATGAGTATTTTAAAAAGAAAATAGTAAAATGATCTCAATATTTATAATGAAACTCTTTGGCGATGCCAATCCAATCTCTGCTACTTCTCTAAAAATTGTAAATGGTTGTCCTCATTCCAATGTATGGAAATGAAGGTTAAATTAACTTTTTTTTAACAAAACATAATTTTGGAATTTAAAAAATAAATGGAAATCATATGCCAATTGTTATTTCACTGAAATGTATTTTTAAATCCTTTATATTAACCTCGATTATATTCGTGTATTTGTGGAAGAGGCAAATCTGCGAAAGGATAACTAACCCACTTTTCTTTACCCAATCGAGCTGAAATTGGGCAGGTAGATTCGTCATCGATGACAATGCATTATATCAAGATTTGGCGACTGTCACTGAAAGGTCGCTTTTACATACGCTACTATTAACTCTTCAGAAGACTAATTAAGCTAACCCTTTTGCTCTCATCTAATTGATCTGAACCTTTGCAGATAGACTCGTTGTCATTGAGAATGCATCCTGTCAAGTTTTGGGACTTGACACTAAGAAAAAACTTTTACAAAGTTTCTATTGCCGATTCGGAGGACTAATGTGCTCACTTGCCGTCTTCCATTCGAGTAGAAATTTAGCATACATAGTCGTTATTGATGGCATTGTATTCCATAAAGTTTTTTGGGAAAAAGAGTTAGTTTATGGCATTGACTTGATGGCTTTCTTCGTAATGGTAAAAAACTGCTATAAAAATTTAATTTGAAATCAAATTGACAAAAGTAAGTGGCAGTTGCACATAAAAGTTGGCATTGCATTTAAAGGACTTACATTTTTTTTTTTTTAATTTTTAAAATGATTCGTTATAATAGCAGAAAATTGATTTGAAAATTTTAAAGGACCATGGCAATAAAAGTTGTCACGTCTGCTGATTACTTACTTCACGTGACAATGGTCCAGTCATGTTGTTTTCCTTCCACAGTGTTATGTAGTCAACACAATCTGTCTTATACGGAGATGGCAAAAGCTGTTCCTTTTCCTGAAACAAAACACTCCAATCACCTATACCAAAGTATCAAGACGTGAAATGACACATTATTTTGTACTTATTTGGTGCAGGGTGTTCAGCGAACGACTCTACGATTTTAAATTTAAAGAACTCAAAAACAAAGATTGATAGAAGAATGAAACAAAAAGTGTAGTTATTTTCAAAGATGTAAAAATATGAAACTTAAGTTTCAAAATTAGTAACATATGTTGCCAACAGATGGCACTATATTTGCAAAATTATAGAAATCTATATATATAATTCTCTTGCGTGCCGCCCAAATTCGGCTGTATTTCTGTGAGCATAATGGCAACGACTTCAAACAACATATCACATATCTTCCAAATGTGCTTTATATCCAAGTTTCCAAATTCAGCAATCCAGCCAAACATAATATATCTTTAGAAATGTGACTTCCGGTAGCAGCCAGCAACTTGAATTCACTATATTTTGTTTTCTTATTACTGATACAAATTATTGCCTATTTAAACCGTATTGATTTAATATTTACATCGATGCCAAAATAAATAGATGCAAGAAGTGTACATTTCTTTTAGATTAAAATTCTATATAAATCAGGTTTTTCCGAAAAATTGTTGGTTAAAATTCCAAGTCGGGTACGGATTTTGCTCGAAGAATTTCGCCAACAAATGTCAGCCGACGCCCTTTTTTTAATAATAAGTGAATTGCCTATGGTTTCCATAAGTTGATGCGGTTTTATATAAGCAATTCTTGGTGCAGAATCCGCACCGTACTTTAAAATTTTATCCATATTTATATGTGAACGTTTTCCGAATATATATATACCGATAAAAACTGAGAGTGGAATTTCCATTAAAAATATTAAGGTACCTATGCTGAAAATTCACAGTAGGTTGAATAAGAATTTCAGCATTCCGGATAACACAATTTTATAAAAAATAACCTTTTATTATAAAATATTCATTCAGTTTATGATTTACCGTACGGTGCCAAAAGGAAAAAAAAAGTTGAAAGGCTGTGTTGCTAAATACAAAATGGCGTAAAACGGAGCAGCGTGTTTTCAATCCAAACGGTCCCTAGGGAAAACTAAGTCGAGAGTTTGCCAAATTCGGCACCAAATCACAAACATTCAAAAAGTCACCAAGAGCCACCGAATAATAAATTTGAGCCTTTTATTTCTAAACAGAATCCATGTTCCTAATTATCCACCTTAATAAGAATCCATGTTCCAGAGCCTAGTTATCATCCATGCGAAACCAATCCGTAAATTTGAATTCTTCATTGAAATACCAGATACTTTTTAGATATGTGCATGAAATTTTATTTTTATTGCTTTCCGAAAATGTTTTACTACGTTGCAACACTGTTCCTTCTTAAAGCTTCTCACATAGGCAGTAGGATAATCCAATTTCTTCAGTTTCATGGCACAATATCACCAAGAATGTTCTTGATTATGCAACTGAAATAGCTTTTTGCTAGGGCATATTTTAAATGCCACACTTTCAAGCGAGCCTGGTTCGCTTCGCGAACCAAGGGGAATTGCGTAACAATCCCAGGGGGTTGGCGAGCGTAAGCGAGGAAGGGGGCGGAGCCCCCTAGTATGTTATAAATTTGTCCTCTGCAATCAATCATTGGAATCAAGCTAACTTCCTTTGCCGTTTAAACAGTGGGACTGTCCGAACACTGATCGCTGAGAGTTTTAAAGCACTCTTTATTTATAAGAAATAAGTATGCAGCGCCACCTGTTAGAAACGTTCTTAACTAATTTCGAAAATTTAGTTTGAGTTTTTTACAGATTTCAAAATAACTATACTTTTTGTTTTACTATTCTATAAATCTTTTGTTTTTTGAGTTATTTAATATTAAAATCAGGGAGTTTTTCGCTGGACACCCTGTATATCAAGAAATTATTATTATTATTTTTTTTTATCAGTATAGAGTTTTATATCGATCTTAGTATCTGTCCCCGTTAGAGCACAGGAATTTTTTTGCCTGAAAGTTCTGGTGTATTACTATTCCCTGTTACCATCTGTCATGCAAACACACCTGAGCAGTGTGGTTAGAGCTTTCGTGTCGCATACCGAAGGTGGAAGGTTTGAAGCCTGGGTCCATGGATGTTCGCTGTTTTTCAAAATCCATATTGACTTGTAGGGCCCGGTTGCATATTACCAAATCCTACTTGCGTAGAACATACAGAGAGTAAAAAAGCACTTTCATTGGTTATTAAGCTAAAGTTAGAAATGATGTACGCACGAGGAGGACGGATACATTTGAAAAGGGTAATCGCTTGCATGATGAAGCAATTTCTCTTTTATGTGAAAAAATTTAATCAACACTTTTTTAATTCAATTTAAAGTGCAAACATAATAATTTAGTCATTTCATGTCATTTGAGTAAAAAAGTTAATCTGCAACAAATTGGACTTTATTCTATCAGAGTTAATTTCAAAACTATAAAAATATGAATTCTTTCAAATTTTGATTTTGAAAGGGGTGCTGAATCGATTTAAATGAATTAGGGGAATCCTATTTATGCATGATATACTGCCCAGTTACCCAGTAAAAGCAAAGGCTCACTGGATAACTGGATCCTCTATCCTGAGCTCAAAACATAGAGAGTACATATGCAAAACATAGGGCAACTTTGTTAATAATTATGTCTTGTGTATTAGTGCTAAAGTTACAAACATTATAAAATCCCCTGCTTTGAGATTCTTAATAAATCACTAAAATGACACTCTCAACAACACGTTTAAAAATAGATAGATGGATGGATGGACGGACGGACAGACAGACAGAAAAAGTATTACTTTAAATATTTTAGTCGTTACTTCTACTTCATTATGCTTAAAATACACTATCATCAAGGAGCAATTGTGTGACTGTAGTTATTCTTGTGTTAGACAAACAATTAGGGTATGATTAGTTTTTGTATGTAAAAATAAACATTGAAAATTAAAAAGTGATCACATATCTTACCAAGCTAATATGAATTTTGTAATCATTGTACCTCTTTATAAGAATAGATTTTGAATCGACTTTAAACTGATGAAAAGGGGAATGTACATACAGCGTACCATAAGGCAAGTCTTTAAAAACAACATTTTCACTTTGGTGGTAATTGACAATAAAATACTTCCAGAACTTCTTGACGTGGCCCGCTGAAATAAGTAAAATAGTTTCAATTAGATACGAGAAAAAGATATTGGTGTTTTAAAAAAATCATGAAAGACAATTTTATGTTTAACTTTCAAACACTAGTTGACTAAATTCTCAACTCTATGGCACTCCAATCTCACCTCTATTAAAATTATTTTTTCAACATTGGTTTCTGTGCATCAGCAATTGTATTTTGAAGAAGTAGAATTTAAAAACATTATCATTATAAAATATTGTGCTATCGCTAATTGTAAAACTGAATTCCAAATATTTTTTGTTCAAGTTATTCCCAATGGGGCCTTTTATGTGTCTTACATAATTATTTTATTATAGCTATAAAAAGAATTGAAAGTTTCGTATTATGTATTCATAGATGATTTGCCGTAAGATGTAAGAAAATTTACCAATGAAATATTTTATTTTATTTATTTCATTCCATTTTCTTTTGTTTTACTTTATTTTTTTAACTGTACTTTATTGTATTTTTTTGTTAGTGTATTTTTAAAATTTAATTTAATTTAGTATTAAAACTCTATGTCAAACTTAGTATGTGCATACTAAATCATTTGATATTTTTAATTAATTTTAGCAACCACAGGTTTTGATTCGGAGCAGAGACACGGCAGATTAGGAGCATATGGTCGTAACTCTCCAATCTTGAACTTGGATTTTTCGTAATTTTAAAACAGTGTAAAATTTAAAAAAAAAAAAAAAAAAAAAAAAAAATAGAAATTTAATTGTTGCGGTGATTTTATGAGGATAGGAATATTTTTACAGCATGAATAGTTTGCGTTGTATTTATGAATAGAGTTGGTAAATTCCTAAAGTTGTTTCATTGTTTATCAAACATTCTCTCAATACTCTATACGGTGTCACAAAACGATAACTTGGGAAAAGTCTACCAAAAGAGGTAATTTAACTTTTGTATGACCAGATAAATAAAATTAGGGACAGATTGGGCAAATATGCCTAAAATATATTAATGAGTATCGAAATGCAGCCAAATAATATATTAATACTCCATGCCTTTTTATGAAAAGTATGTAAATAGTTACAAGATATTCTGTGGATATAAAAGATATTCTGTGGTTTAATTTTATTTTAGTTAAAAGATGATTTTAAAAGACTTTTTATTTTATTTATATAGTTATTTATGCAAATATTTGTGAAATTAATACTTTTACAAACGAGGTAAAGTGCTTATATGACGAAGGCATTTCATCGTGTTTGAAAAAGTGATTTCGCATATGCTGCATACAATATTTTTTATAATCACGTGCAAAAAATATTTTAATATATTTATATATCAATATTGACAACTCCAGTCAATGTGTCTCGTCTGAAAATATGTAATTTCTATACCAAGACTAAATAAAATCTGAGCTCGAGACGTGCGGTAAAGTACTTTTTCACACGAGTGCAATAAAGTTACTTTACCACTAAATTAATATTCACGCCACGATTTCTAATTAAAAAAATTTAATTTTTTGGACGACGTTGTAAAATTTTTATTAATTGACTAAACAAATGTTCCATACTAATAAAAAGAAAGATAACATCGTTAACACTGATCTCTACTACATCTTCTGGATTGCTTGTTAGTGGTTTTTGCTTTGCAAGATGATGTCATTTGAATACTTTCCCCATAATGCTTTGAAATAGGTTGCCCACCGTTACAAACAAATATTAACTAGTTTTGGAGAAGTTGCTAGTGTAGATCTTATGGTGATTATGAAGCCTTTTTTGATTTTAGGTCAAAGCGCTATCCAGAAGTTGAAGTAGGAATCAGTGATTGTTAATCATAGCTTTTCCAAATTTATGACAATTAGAGTTTAACTGACCACGGTCTTTACTCGCTTCGAAATCAGATTGGTAATGTGCTTACAGCGAAGGCTTTGCTAATTGCGGAAACCAAAATATATTTATTATTTTATATAAATGAAATGAAATTATAACTTCGTTTCTACGAAAACATACTTTACTAAGTTATCCCATGACAATATTCTCACTGAAAATTAAAAATAGTCATGATATTTTAGTTTTCTGAGGTGTTAAACGTCGCAGTTATGGCTTGTGCTTAAAGTTAAATTCAAAATTTTTTCACTTAACATACATACAATAAAAGCTAAAAATCAAACACTTTCCAATGGTACGTCTTTTTTGTATATCTCTAGGGGAAAAAAGCCATTGCTCATTTTAAAAAGCAAGAAATGTCAAAATTTGCTTTTATGGACCTTTTTTGTCGATTTGTATCATAAAATTAAAATAAGATTGAGATATTTTTAGGAGTTTTTTTTTTTTCTCTATGAAAAATTAAGTTAATTAATGTCAATAAATTTGATAAAGTTGGATTAAAAATGGCACTTATTTTCTTTGGCAAGATACGGATTGATTCAGCTGTAAATATATATATAAAAAAATGCTGCAGAGTCTCTACCATCTATGGTAAAAAAATAGATTATAAACCTGTACAATACATCCAAAATGATTAAAAATGTATGTGTTATCTGTAACATTTTGTACTTAATTTCCATCGAATTATAAATATTCTTCATGTTAAGAATTTCAGTTGAAACCATAGCATTTGTAGCCATGTATCTGTTTATTTCACGCTTATTTTCCAAATGTGCCAAAAACCTTTTGACCTCACCCTGTACGTTTATCTCCATTAGCAGCGTAATACTAATTCAATGATAGAAGGAATTCATTCAGTAATTACATTGATATCAAGGTTCAAATCAAACCATACTCAAATTATATACTTGCCGACAAACGTAGTGCGTAAACCTGTTGATGTAAGACCATACCCCAATCTGTAGCATACTTCTTCTGTGAACCTCCAGGGAATGTTTAACAGGAATGGCCCTTTGAAACCTTTACCTTTAGGAAATATATAAAATATTCACCTTAATATATGTATTAAAAATACTTTTCTTGAATAAAGTAATATTTTTGGAGAATTGGTAGATTTTCAGCCAATGAAATTTTGATTACTATCTTACAAAAGTAACTATTTTGTATAGTTATAAAATATCTTGTAAAATGTTTGAACAATAAAAAATACCATAAATATAACACACTTTTGAAGACTTCTACTCAAAATGCTGCTCCCAAAAATTTAAATAAAAATGAAGATTTTAAATTGTAGGTCACTGACAATTCCTGAGGAATTTTGACAAATCAAAGCACACCTCTAAAAGCATCTAGGAATCTTGAGAATTTTCATAAATCCTCATGAATTGCCAGTGATGTAGCCATGCATAATCCTCATACTACCCAGTAATAAAAATGCTACATATTACAATTCTTCATTTTCTCTTTCTTCTTCACTTGAAACTGAGAAAGGGAAAAGGCAAAAAAAAAAAAAATGTAACTAGCTTAGTAATATCCACGTCATTATTTTAATATTCAAAGTTATGATTTTTTCAATAGAATCCCAATAATCTTGTATATGCAGTAGTAAAATTTATTAAAAGAAATTAATCTCTTTTTTCTTACTTTTCCGCAGCTTATAAAAAACTAGGCGTGGGGAATATCGCACAACTTTCAACTACATTTAATACTGACCATTGTATTTATATTTGCCATGGATTTATGCAATTTATCGTCTTCATATTTTTATTAATTAAAAAACAAATCCAGTTCAGCGATATAATTGGCGATAATTAGTATTCTATGAAAAAAAAAAAAAAAAGTCAATTTTGGCGATATGTTTTTCAATAAATTCTACATTAACCTTTCTTATATGTACAACAGAGAAAAAACCGGCATTTATGGACGATGCTAAAGAGAAGAGAACTCTGTGTTAAATACATTCGTTTTCAAACCTTTTACATCTTTATCGCATTTCTAGGGGAAATTTGGTGGTGGTAACTTTTAGAACTCTTTATTAAGTAACCACAGCGATTTTGATCAAAATCGTTAGAGCCATTTTTTGGCAATAGAGAAGTTGCGTATTTTTTAAAATTGGTAAGAATCAATAAATTTTAATAAAGAAAACAAAGTTGATTCCGAATATGTAAGTTATATTGCGGTTAAAAATTATTTAATTAAATATCGAAAGAAAAAAAAATCGTAAAAACAGTGGAATCGTGACGTAATCGAAAAACGTTTCGTCATTTGGTGGTTAGATATGACGTCATAATCCCATGGAACATTTTATCCTTCATTTTGTTTACCTACGACGACCTACGAATTTAATAGGAGCTGATATTCGTGGCGTAAAATCTGAAAGATAGGTGCACATTTTACAAACAGTTTTTCATTTGTCTTTAACTTGATTGAATATGACTTATTTTTTTTGTAAGTTTTAATTTTCAATTATCATTCCATCCAGTTAAACTGCAGGACATTGCAGTCGCCAATTTTTTTACAATATTTTCGGAGCTCAAAATTTTACTTTACGAGCTATTAGAAACGAAACATATATTTACCAAGAAACTGTAGATTCGATTAAAATTCATGTTCAAGAATCTTCATTTCATTCTTGTACAAGTCATTCTTATACAAGTTAATTTGATTTTTTTACAAGAACCAAATAACTTTTTTTGTTCATAAATTTTTTGGTGCTATTTCAAAAACTTTAAGTTCGTTTTTCAACAACTCTTCACTCCTAAGAAAGTTATAAAAACACTAGTTTTCCATAGTACAGTTGTATCCAGTAGTATTTTTAAAATAAAATTTTCAAATTGATGGATTCAAAGTGTAGAAGTTTCCACATTTTTTACTAATAAGTGAAATGTCTGTAACTTGGCGTGCTATGTAAACAACTGCCATGAAAATCCAATAAAGTAAAAAATGAAGTTTGCCATTATTTTCAATATAGCATTTTTTTTTTTTCATTGAAAGTATTTTTTTTTTTTTTTTCAGTTTAGATCAATTTATATTCTTCTAGAAATTTTACTTTCTTATTTTCAAGAACTCTTGTTACCTCTTTAAACAACTTGTACATCTGTTATTCACAAAGTTGGTGACATTTATTACTAAAGAAAATAAAATGGATCCCGTTTTAACAAATTCTTCCAAATTGTCAAAGCAGAATAGAAACCAAAGTGAATTTAATTTTGTTTATATATTTGATTTAATTGTGTTTGTATTTTCGTGTTCAATTAAAAAGCTGATCCAATTTTCTTTGACCTACTTTTTAAAAAAATAATTTTAGTTTAGTAAGAACGGTCGGGCGGCGATATTCGCATACAGTCCACTAGGGCGAACTCTTATTAACTTGAAAAGCTTCTATTTTTTATTATTTTTTCTCATATTTATTTCATGCCCTGCTATAGACCTGTAGATGTATTTTTATTTTACATTCATCTTTAACAAATTACATATACTCAAGCTCACAAGCATAGGCAATGCTTTAGTTTCTGGTGAAGTATATATAGCTTCTGCCATTACATAGTTAATACAATATTTATATTTTATTCGGCATGATTTTAAATAGCAAATGGATTATAAGAATTGTAAAATCAAATATTACAGACAATCGATTTTTTACATGTTTCCACAATGCAAAAATTTAAAAAAAGAACCAGAAAATAATTCTATTACTGTGAATTTATCAGAAATTGTTAAGTCGAACGAACACCATTGTGGTATTTTTTTTTCTTTCGTTCTATAAACTTATATTTTCATAAAAATAAAACGATTCAATACTATTTTTAAGTATTAGGTCTCATTCAGAATTAATATAAAAAAAATTTGGGAATTAATATTCAAAATCAATTCTAAACTTAAGAACTACTTTTTCTACACATTTTTAAACTGTAAGAACACTTTTGAGAACCACTGTATATCATAGAATTTTGAAATAATTAGGTCATTATATAAAAACAAGAGGTGTGCTATTATCACATCAAAATGATCTTCACAAACGTGTAGAAAACTTTTTGCAGAAACATTGTCTCATTTCATGACTTTACACCACTTCTTGCGGATATCTGCGTGTTTAGCAACACTGATAAATAATTTAGTAGTGTTGGAAATTGAAGAATTCTTACAATTCAGGACGAGGCAATGTTTGTACTCTGAATTTGAGGACATAATTTTAAATCTATTAAAAGAATACAAGATTTAAAAAATAAAATAAAATTTAAAAAAAAACAAAAAAAAAAAAAAAAAAAAACGCGCTATACCAATGCGAATAAATTCACTGTACTTTCAAAAACCGCGCGAAGCCAAAATCGGATTATGACGTAGATGGACTTTACAGATAAGCTAGTCTCGTTTTGGCGCGCTTTTAAAAGTGGGAAATTGAAACGGGTATAACTCGAGAAATATTGAGCATATTTCAAAACTTTTTCTAGTTCTGGTTGTCCTTTCGTCAGTCTTAATAAAATAATAATAAAAAAAAAAAAATAATAATAAAAAAAATGCTCAACTTGTCCATTGCTGAAAAAAAACACACAATGGAAGCTATCTTTTGCGCATGCGCTATTTTGATTAATACCTAATGAAAGATCTCAAGGTCATTAGTAACTTGTACACAAAATTTGAACATCGTAAGCCAATCCGTTCGGGAGTTATGCAGGATTATGACGTAGGTGACTTTACAGATAAGCTAGTCTCGTTTTTGGCGCGCTTTTAAAAGTGGGAAATTGAAACGGGTATAACTCGAGAAATATTGAACAGATTTCAAAACTTTTTCTAGTTCTGGTTGTCTTTCGTCAGTCGTAATAAAAAAAATGAAAAAAAAAAAAAAAAAAATGCTCAACTTGTCCATTGCTGAAAAAAAATCAATTGAAGCTATCTTTTGCGCATGCGCTATTTTGATTAATACCTAATGAAAGATCTCAAGGTCATTAGTAACTTGTACACAAAATTCAAACATCGTAAGCCAATCCATTCGGGAGTTATGCAGACAACAGACACACATACACATATGCACACAGACAGACATTTTTTTAATCCCTTCTTTTGAATGCAGAATGTTACAAAACGTGGATAAATAAATAAAAAAATAAAAATTGTGTTTTTTATCAAATCATATATTTTAAAGTATTGGATTAGAAAACAACAATAATCGTGTAAGCTAAAATTTAATTAAAAAAAAATTAGATAGTTATTAACTTCACAACTACATCGAAATTTCTAACATATCGTAAATCAATACGTTCGGGAGTTATGCTAACTGCAAACACATATGCACACATAAATTTTTTCTAGGTCATTCTTTTGAATTTAGGATGTTCCAAAACGTGAATAAATGCAAAAAAAAAAAAAAAAAAAAAAATTTTATCAAATCCAATATTTTAAAGTATTGGATTAGAAAACAACAACAATCGTGAAAGCTAAAATTTAATTTTTTGAAATTTAGATATTTATTAACTACAAAACTAAATCAACATTTTCTACGATGGCTAGAGGCTAGATAGTTTTTTTAATACGCTTTTATTAGCTTCAGACGTATGTATGTATGTTAGTATGTAACGGAATCTTTGAACATGATTTTGACCCCCTTCAAAACGTCGGATTAACTTGAAATTTGGCATACTTATTAAGGACCGATGACAATTCAATAATTCAATAAGTTTGTCGCTTTATCACAAGGATTAGCTCGTGTTCCCCTTGCGGCGTTAAATTCCAACAAACCAACCTTCTCCGGAATCGAACCCTGGTGTGCCGTTTGAAAGATTTGTCGTTTGAACGACGGTTACACAAAGTGTGTTTTTTTTAGTCACATTATCCTTACCAGGATCTTCAGGATTAGTGATTTTTCATATTCAGAGACAAGGTAGTGTTTTGTGCCTAGTAATACGGCGTGTACTAAGGCATACACATGATTTAAATTTGAAACAAGCATGTGACTATTGGCAGAAACAACTGGAGAGTTTTGTACACTAACTAAAAAAAAATTATAGTTTACAGAAAAAATAATTAATAGTTTAAAAACTAAAAAAACACGCTTTAATAGAAAACCAAACTAAAAAGTAGAAAATAATTAATAGTTTAAAAAACTAAAAAATACGCTTTAATAGAAAAGTGAACTAAAAAGTAGAAAATAATTTTAAATAAGTTTGAAATAAGAATAGAGTGATTAACAAGAAATATTTATTTTATCGTAAAAAAGCGTGGGGTGTTTTTTAAGATATTTTCATAATGGCTCTAGTTTTACCAATATATGTCATTAAATATTTTCAACAATTGACATCAAGCACTCCACGCTTTTTTACGATAAAATAAATATTTCTTGTTAATCACTCTATTCTTATTTCAAACTTATTTAAAATTATTTTCTACTTTTTAGTTCCCTTTTCTATTATAGCGTATTTTTTAGTTTTTTAAACAATTAATTATTTTTCATAGAGAAAGTTTCCAGCTATGCAAAAAAAAATCCACTTCGACGTATATTAACTCAAGAACTAAAGTTTAGATCTATACGCCTTTCTTTTTAGCAGATTTCCCAGACATACTTCAACATATGTGCAAAATTTCATGCTTTTAAATTAAATAATTAATGCGTTGTGAGACAGAGAAATGTAATAGGAGTAAAATTTTGAAGCAGCGGCGACACTGTTTAACTGATTTTTATTAAAAATTGATTTATCAATATCGTAATAGCTTACTTTATCTACGCTTGTCGTTGTTGATATTTGTACCGAATATCGGAGTTGTGGCTATATAAGTGGAACATTTGAAAATCCATTATTTAGAACATATGATCTTTTTTAACCCTTTAAGTTGATTTTATCATCATCAGTATAGCTTACTATATCTATGCTTAACCTGGGTATCAAATTGCAAAGTTGTGGATTGAAGTGGAGCATTGGAGTATTCCTCTATTGGAATGTTTAGACCCCTTTTTGACCCGTGAAAATTAGTTAACTAATAACTGAATGGCTTACTATTTTATGATGGTATTTGCTGGCATTTCTACCGATTATCAGAGTTATGACTACATAGGAAGTGGGACATTTAAAAATCGACCCTTTTTCAACACTTTTAAGTTGGTTGATTGACCTAAAACACACATTGTTGACATTTGTACCAAATACCAAAGTTGTGATTATAATGGAAGTGAGACATTTGAATATCCTTCGTTTGGAACGTTTGCCCCCTTTTCGACCTCTAAAATAGGCTAATTAAGATCGGAATAGCTTACTTTGTTATTTTTGTGTTTTAAAAGAAACTATCTCTCTGTACTAAAAAGTAGTAAGGATAAAAATTCATTGAACCCTGTTTCAGAATATTTCCGCTGCTCATAGTTTTCTGTGTTACAGCGCAAAAACTATTGGATTTAAAATTATGAAATTTTACACATGTGCAGAGAAATGTCGGAAAATCTGCAGATAGGAAACAATCAGCGATTATCTCCAAGTAAAAGTTGCTATTGATGATGTCTAATTTTTTTGCAGGCATAGAGGTATATGTCTTACTAAAACACTCTCATCGCTTTTATTTATTGTCCAATGCAGTTTTGGAGTTATTAAAATTTAAAATTTTTAAAAATTCAATTTTAAGCTTGCTTGATTGATGTTTTTGTATGAACAGCAGAAAAATATCGAAAGAAGATGATTGTTTTATAAATAAGTTAAATCAATACTTAGGCAGATTATTAGGATTCGACTAAAAACTCGAAAAAAAGTGTTTAGTTTCACGATTTAATAGTGCTACATTGGACCTAAAGCACCATTAAATCTCGAAACTGAGCACCAAATGTTGGTTGCAGCTAAATGGGAACCTATTTTTGGTGAAAGGTGGAACGAAGTTTTTAACAGTGTATCTACAATATGTTTCCTTCTTGAAAGAAAACTTTGTAGAAATAATCTGCATATAGTTTTATTAAAATGATAAAAAGTGAAAAGAAAAAGATTGCATAAAAAGACATGTGCCAAGCTAATACAATTTCGCGTTTTCTTTAAAATATTTGCCAAAAATCCGTTGAATATGCATACATTGCTGGAATATCCACAGTATAGTAAAAGGGGACGTTTAGCTCCTCCCATTTGGACTACCAACACGGGTAACCTCACTTTGACTACATCCTACGTCACACTCTACGTAATAGACTTGGCGCCATTCTGCGGCCGTGGATCTATTGTTCCTTCTGTTTCTGTGAATTCGTTCTTGAGAAACGTGGTTTTTTTAAAGGAACATTCTTTTGTTCTCTTGTGATTTTCCATTGATATTTTCTGTGGTAATTAATTTACTCTTGTGATTATCCATTAATTTTTGCTTTGGTATTCGTGTTAAAGTATACCTATTTATTTCATTTGTATTCTTTGTATCGTTTTCAGCAAATATCCTTACTTGGTTGTTGTTTGTTTGTGTTTAAAAGTTGCTTTGAATTTATTTATTTTTGTAGTCTTTATTCATTTCAAAATTTGATCTACTATTAACGTTTTTTTTCTATTGTTTGTTTGTCTTTGATATTAACTTGTTGTTATAGTATTTTGTTCATATTTCATACATCCTTAAAATGAGAGTACTCGTAATCGGCGATTCCATTGTTAAGAATCTGAGGTTATTCTTGACTGAGGGATTGCGTGAGCACGTTGTTACTTTAAAGTCTTTTCCAGGTTATACGATTGAGGGGTTGACGGATGTTATTTCCTCTTTGGACAATCAGTACGACTGGGTTTTTGTGCATGTTGGTACTAACAATACCCATCATGATCACGCTGAGACCATATTAGGAAAGTTTGATTGCCTCTTTGAGAAAATACTGTTTTTCAACCCTGATGTCAAGGTTGTCGTTTCAGGTATCCTGCCTCGTGAAGAAAACAGGTTTCCAGCAGAGGTAGGTAAAAAGGCCTGGTTTGCAAGTCAACTGCCTTCCCTTAATGCTAAAATTGAGTATATTAATACTAAGCTGGAAAGGCTATGCCTAGGCCGGGAAGCATTTTATTTTTTTAGGTTACTGGATCCTACCTTGGGAAGGGACGGCCTTCATCTTGGACCACATGGACAACCTCAGATGGGAACGGACATCGTGAAGACGCTAAAGATGTTAATTGGTAAGAAGGTATGTAATGTTCCTCTGTTTCTTTCTCGCAGGATTTTCCCTTCTTTACCTTTGGATTGTTCTCTATCTTCCTCTACTACTTCTTTTCCGAGATCTTTTTCTTCCTTGTTCTCTCCTGCCTTTTCTATGCCAGTCTCATCTGCTACCGCTTCCAAACCTTCCACTTCATCTGCTAAGCCTTTATCTTCTGTTCTTTCGTCTAAACTTTCTGCTTCTAATCCCTCTTTTAAACTTTGTGTGTCCTCTTCAACTAAGCCTTCTTCTACCTTTTCCAAGCCTTCCTCTTCCCAGTCATTCCCTTCCGCTCCTTTGTCCAAGTCTTCTTCCAAGCGTTTCTTTTCCACTCCTTCCAAGCGTTTCTTTTCCGCTCCTTCTGCCAAGCCTTCCTCATCAGCTACCTCTTTTAAGCCTTCCTCTACTGCTACTTCTTTTAAGCCTTCCTCTTCTGCTACCTCTTTCAAGCCATCCTCTTCTGCTACCTCGTCCAAGCCTTCCTCTTCTGCTACTTCTTTTAAGCTTTCCTCTTCAGCTCCTTCTTTTAAGCCTTCCTCTTCTGCAACCTCTTTCAAACCGTCCTCTTCTGCTACCTCTTTCAAGCCATCCTCTTCTGCTACCTCGTCCAAGCCTTCCTCTTCTGCTACTTCTTTTAAGCTTTCCTCTTCAGCTCCTTCTGACAAGCCTTCCTCTTCTGCTACCTCTTTCAAGCCTTCCTCTGCCCAGTCTTTCCCTTCCGTTCCCTTGTGCAAGTCTTTTTCTTCCAAGCTGTTCTCGTCCACTCCTTCTGATAAGCTTTTGTCTTCCACTTCCTGTTCCAAGCCTTTATCTTCTGCTTCCTCTGCTAAGCCTTTCTATTCTACTTCATTATTTAAGCTTTCTACTTCCATCCCATCTTCTATACTTCCTGCTACCAATCCATCTAAACTTTCTACTACTGTCCCATCTCCTGAACATTCTGTTTCCACTTCATCTTCTAAGCTATTGGCTGCCTCTCTGTCTTCTGTTAAGCCTTTCTCTTTGGATCCTTCCAAGCCTTTCTTTACTGTTCCTTTTTTTAAACTTTCCATTTCGAAGCCTTACTTTCCCATTCCATCTTTCCCTTTCTTCATTAGACCTTCCTCTTTAACCTCTCATACACCTACTAAAACTTCACCAAGGTATTCTTGTAGTGGTTTGCCTCAAAATCAACCTTTGCCTTCTAGTCATTCAGCATCAAATTTTGAAAATATAGTGTACCAAGTAAAAGTAAGCAATCGATTTTCGGTTTTACAAGTGAGTGATATCAAGTTGCCTGTCATAAAAAAATTGCCTTCAGAAAATTTAATTTCCTGAGTTACTGGTGGAGGTAAAATTGATATTGTTTATCCTAGGCAGTGCTTGGAGTGTGAAAAATATTTTGATAAAACCACTTATTATAAGCATTTGGATAACTGTAATTGTAAAACTAATATTAATATGAGGATACAGTGTGAAAACTGTTCTGATTATTTTTTTGGTAATCACTGTTGTAAATCTGCAGTGAAAATTTTGTATCCTAGAGAATGCCAAGATTGTTCAAAATGTTATGCAAATAGAGCGTCCTTCTCTAAGCATAAAAAAACGTGTAGAGATAAACAACTACTCTCAAGTTCTTCCATTGCTGAAATAAATGTTCAAAGCCATGAACAAGAATCTAAAACCAATTCTAAATTATATCCAAGAGAATGTTCTGTTTGCTTAGTATCTTATTCAAATAAAGGATCATTCTCTAGGCATTTAAAAACATGCAATCTTAAACAACATCATCTAAGTTCTCCTGTTTCACAAATAAGTGTTCTAGGCCCTAAGCAAGAATCTAGAACCAATTTTAAATTGTATCCTAGAGAATGCTCTGATTGTTTAAAATGTTATTCAAATAAAGTGTCCTTCTTTAAGCATAAAAAAACATGTAAACAAAACCAACTACTTTCGAATTCTTCCATTGCCGAAATGAACGTTCAAGGCCCTGAACAAGAATCTAAAACTGATTTAGAATTGTTACCTTTTAAAAGAAATCTAATACACTATAGGAAATGTGTAATTTGTAAAAATACATTCAAACACCGAAAATCATTTTGGAAACATAAAAAGAATTGTTTTAAAAATTTGTATAAATTTAATAAGTGTATTTTTCCGGATTGTAAAGAATCGTTTAGATACATGGGAAACCTGAATAAACACTTATTAGAAAGTCATATGTTAGGAAACATAAAGGTCTTATCATTTGATTCAATGAGTAATTTCTTAAATTGGTTGGAATTTGAAAGTACTTCTACATATAGTGCATTTAAAAAATTGACTGGGAGTAAAGTATCAGGGTCGAAAACATTTCACTATTATTTTTGTCAACTTTATGTGCCTCCCGCTTTGCAAAACAAGCAATTTAAATGCCCTGCTCGTAAAAATGGAAAAGGTACAATTCCTGTAAATATCAATTGTCCTGTTAAAATTTATGCATGTGAAGAAAAAAGTAGAGTTACAGCCTATTATTTTTCCGAACATAATCATTTTGTTGGTTTTGAAAATTGTATACATCATCAATTAAAACCAACCTACAGACAGACTCTAAAATTACTCTTGCAGTTAAAGGTTCCTGTAGCAGAAGTGCAACGCTTTTTACGAGATAATTCAGTTTGTCGTGAGAGCCGTAAATTTTTTCTCAAGAAAGAAATATTCACTTCTCGAAAATTAATTCAATCTTATGCAGCACGTTTACATACTGCCTTTTACCCTGAAAATGATGCTCTTTCTGTATCTTTGATAGTAAAAAATCTAACTCAAGGGTCTTATAACCCTATTTTAATATACAAACCATTAAATTCTGTAACAGAAAATGGCCCTTGCAATCTAGACATGTTGCCAAATTCTAATAATATGTTTGCATTTGGAATTCAAACAGAGCAACAGAAGGAGATATTGGTCAAAAATTCTCACAAAGCACTTTGTATTGATGCGACATTTAACACCAATCAGTATAATTTTTATCTAATTACACTTATTGTGCCAGATGAATTTGAGCAAGGTTATCCTGTTGCTCATTTCATTACAAACCATTTGGATTATAGTACCATGGTTTGCATGTTTACTAGTCTAAAATTTAAAGTTCCAGATTTAAAATTAAATACACTAATGACTGATGACGATACATTTACTTTTGAAGCATTTAATGAAGTATATGGTCCAAACGTTAGGCATTTCTTATGTCAGTGGCATGTTTTGCGTGCTTGGAATCGACAAATCAATATCAAAGTGTTGCCTAAAGAATTAAATCAGGTATTCAATAGAAGTTGACCGAATTATTGTACGAGAAAAGTATTTCAAAATTTAATATTCTTTTAAAGGAATTTCAAAATTATAGTTCAAAATGCAAAGCATTCCACGATTACTTTGTGGAAACATATAATAGTAGGCACGAAGTATGGGCAGGCTGTTTCCGATGCTTACCATTTTCTAAGATCACGACAAATAACTATTGCGAGTTTTTTCATAATTTACTCAAAACTGTGTACTTGGAACGCAAATATAATCGACGGCTAGACAAGCTAGTACTAAAGCTACTGCATATGGAGGAAGACCGATTTGTGTCTCATTCTTCTAAAGTGTATAGTAATGTCCCCATTGCTTCCCATCAGAATAAAATTTCAAAAATTACACATAATTCTGGTAGGAAGATACCCAATGAACATGTAGTGTATCACAATGATTGCTGGTCCGTTAGGTCGCAGTCAAACAAAGACAAACATTATACAGTAAAACAAGTCTGTAAAGAGTGTCCCATAAGTGACCACTGCTATTATAAATGCAATGAAGTAATTTGTCATACATTGTGTAGTCATATATATAATTGTACTTGCCCTTTCAAAAACAATTTATGCAAACACATTCACAAAGTACATTCTATGTTAGTTCAAAAAAATCAAATAACCTCTGTAAATAATTTACATGACATAACATCGTTGGAAGAAATTCATAATACTAATAACAATGATACAAGTTTTCATTCTGATAAACATATTAATACAACTTATATTCCACATACAAATGAACTGAGATCAGCCAAATGTGAAACACTATGCAATGAACTATCAAACTTAGTCAAAAGTAAACAGTTACCGGAATTCATGCTAATAAATGTACTCAAGACATTAAATGAATTAGTTTCAAGTTGCAAAGGTGCTTTAAATTTAAAAAGTACCATAATTTCTTCAAATAACATTCCTCATTCTAAATTGGCTCCTAATCAAAAGCCTGTGCGTCAAATTGATTTTTATAAAAAAAAAACCCAAAAGAAAATTGAAAACAAAAAACCCAATTTCCATAAAGTATAGCTTAAAAAGATGTCTTAGTTCAGAAAGTGTTGATGATACCAATTGTGGTTTGCCTCCTCTCAAACAATTTAAATCTTCAAGTGGTGTAATTCAGTCTCCTGTCACAAGTACTGTAATAAATGTTTCAATCTCTTTTTCATCTGGTTTAAGAGAAACAGATTGTCCAAAAAATTTAGGTATTTATAGTCTTAGTTACATTTCACTGAAATCTCTTGATAATTTTATAGATGATAACAATTTAAATGTTCTAAACTTGATAGATCCTCAATTTTCTAAAGGATGGTTGTACGATGAGATTGTTGATTCATTTATACTCTTATTATGCAACAATAAATGTGAATTTTCTTGCATTGCATCAGGTTTTTCTTTGATTATGTGTTTAGGAAACAACTTATGTGATTTTGATCTATCTACACCAGTGATATTTTCCCCTGTTTGCTTTATTGATCACTGGATTTTACTGGTTTTAAATAGGGTAAATAAAGTTATCGAAATCTATGACCCAAAGCCTGGCAATGATTACCAGGTATATTTTGATCATTTTAAAAATTCTTTGGAAAAGGGAGGCATCAAGAATTTACATGAATGGACTATAACTTCACCTCCCCACATAGTTCAACAAGATTTCATCAATTGTGGTGTATATGTATGTTACTATGTACATCAAATAATGCATGAATATAATTTATCCAAGTCCTTCAATCCAAACACGTTTAGGTCATATATGTATCATGCTTTGCTGAGTGCAGCTCCTTTAAAGTTTAGTAATGATGAAAATTACATTTGTTCTGATGACAATCAACATGAAATTTCTCAACCCAATGGGAATTTAGAAAAAAGCTCTCAAGTTTTTCAATTTAACAAAATCGATGAAGATAATGTTTCGGATCATGTAGTCACCATAAATGGCATAAAAATTACTCAGTATATGCTTAAGTGTTTAGATCCTTCTCCTACTTCTAATGAAGAGAGAATTTTAAAGTTAGCTTCCCCTTGCTTTAAAAAAGGTTGGTTGTATAATTCAGTAATTGATGCATTTATTTATAATATAATTAAGCACAATTCAAGCATTATTTCTATGAATTCTGTACTTTCGGTAGAAATGCTAAACAAATTTGCCTATAAAAATCTTAGTCGTTTGGGAAATGATCTTAAAAAAAAAGAGCTTTTATTAATTCCTATTAATATAAATTCTCATTGGGTGTTGCTACTTGCTTACATTAAAAAGTGTGAATTTCAATTTTTTGATCCATTGAGTAAGCAGATTACTAGAGATTTCACGAGTATTATAAGTAAGTGTGTTTTGTTTCTAAATGATTTGTTGGGTATTTCATCTAAGTGGTCAGTTAATTTTCCTCAGCATGTTCAACAAACAGATAATTTTAATTGTGGTCTGTTTATTTGTTATTATGCTGAACAAATAATTAAAAACGCCTCATTAACCAAAGAATTTAATGCTTATCGTTTTAGGGAATATGTTCATAAAAGCATAATGGGTTTGTCATGATGAAAATGTTTCATGTATGTGTTAGTAATTTATACCTCTTTTAAATAAATACTGTTAAAGTTGTAAGTAAGTTAAGTAGTAATGGTTATATTGCATAAGTCTTGCAGGGAAGAGGCTGGCACCTGAGTTAAAAACTAAACCCCTGTTCAAATACACTTATGCAATCTGAGAACCCGCAGGTGTCAGGCAGTAATGCCGTCAAAAGGATATTAAAAATATTAATATACATAAAAGTTTTTTAGTGTGACTGTTAAATAGATATTTAATTTTTTTAATAATTTTAACAGCAATATTGTGCTTGTTCCACATTGTGCCATAGTTCTAGGATTGAAAATTAATTTAATTAAATTATTATTTTAATTTCATTCCATGTTAAAAGCTCTCCTGTAATATTTTTTGTATCAGAATTGGTTCAGTGTTCTCATTTCTTTTAATAGAATCATCACTTGAATTAATTGATAATATCACACAAAAATTAGAAATAAAGTGAGGCTACTTTATTGTGTCAAATTACTTATGTTTGTTATATTTATTCAACAGTGTAAAAGAAACTAGATGACCATGACTCAAGGACCATTTCTAGATATCTGGATCACCATTTAGAAAAAACCTAAATTTTTAATAATGTTACTCACAAGCATTCCAAGAGTTTAAATTTTGTGTATATTGTTTTTCTTTTTAAATAATAAAATTCTTAAATGAAATATGCTTTGTAATTATATTCATTAGTGTATGTGTTAGCACAAATATTATAAACTTCATTATTATTTTTAGTTATATGCAAATAATATAGCTCAATATTTTCAATTGTTGCCTGTTATTTAGTAGGTAACAAATATATTCAGACCACCTATTACTAGTTTATTAAAACTGTCAATTCAACATAGTAAATAAACTATTAAATAATTATAATATATTTTTGAAAATAATTAAGCTCTAAATTTTCCACTGTATGAAAGGCCATAAAAAATAATTAAAAAATATATATATATTTTTTCTAAATGATGCCTTACAAATAAAAAGTTAGGTGTAAATAAATTAAAAAGATAATTTTTTTACTATATTATTTCGTTACAAACTTATTGCATTGATTAAGGTTAACAAAAATGCATTATCTCTTTAAATTGTTGGGAAAATTTCCAAAAGAAAGCAATGTATTTATTGATATATGCATGTCTTTTCCTATTGGATGCTTTGTTGGATTTTAATTTGTGGGTACTAGTGTTTATGAACTTTATTTAGGTGCTGTTATACAAGAAATTAGAAAAAAAAGGCATTTTTTTTAAATTGAATCTGTGCACTCCTTTTTTTTTCTTCTCCCCCCCCCCCCCCTCCTGTATTGGATAAAAGATCAGTTTTAACTCTACCTTTACAACATTCACTCCAATAAGAAAACTTTTATTTGGATGTACTTTCTAATCATCAATAGTTGAAATACTTATTAATTTAATTGGATATAAGACACATTTTTAAAAGAATTCTATTAAATTTGCTGGGTGTGTAATGAAATATTACAATTCGAAAAACAACTTGAATGATGATGGCAAACATGAATTTTGTATTTGATTAAACACTATCACGCTTACTTTTAGAATATTCAAATGATAAGGCATACATTTTTTGAAAAGTTCTCACCATTTTTTGACAATTTATAAAATGATGGAAACTATTTATAAAAATTTCGTGCATTTATAAAAAGTTAGCAATTATTGAATAGTAAGTGTTCTATGCAGGTAGAGTTAAAATTATGATTTCATTGAACTCAAAAACATCAATATTTTTGGAAAAGGGAATTTTTTATAATATTTCGTTACCCAATGCAGGGTGGTGGGGGCAATTTGCTCAGGATCTACAGAAATCAAAAGGAAGGTCCTCTCTGCCTCTTAAGGAGCTAACCTGGGGTAAAATTCTAGAATTAACAAAAGAGAAAGAACAGGCGATTGATCCCCCAGATTTTCGATGAATTCAGCTTTGACTCTTTTACATTTTTAAAAGCATATGAAAGCGATCGCATTTACTAGTATTTTAGTTTTAAATTTGCAGTTCATATAAGCATATATTTTCCTTTCATACACACCGACTAAACTAATGTACGTTATTTTGCTAGCAGAATACTCGAGCTTCGTTTCAAAACTGTTCCTAGTTTTAGGGTTATGGAAAGTAGACATTAGAATATTCCATATTTGAAACGTTTTTATCCCTTTATTAACTCTTATAGATCGGGGTAGCTTAGTTTTCCAATGTACAGCTATTGAAATGTGTGCAAATATTTTCATCTCATTGCTGATTATTAGGTTTGAAGAACGGTTTCGGTTTCCCTTAATTGAGATTAGTTTAGATTAGTAATTGTTTAGTGTTGCTTATGGCTTTAAGAATATGTGTACCAGTTTTCAGAGTCAATAGGTGTTTTCTGCATTTGGAACCCTTTAAAGTAAGTTAATCGAGATTCGAATGGCTGTGTAAGATTATCTATATTAGCCTTGCTTATCATTTGTATTATATTGTAAAGTTTTGGCTGTTTGAGGATTTGGGACCAGCACTGACACTGCGTACTGCTTTAAAAAAAAAAAAGGAACAGATAATAGCAGATAGATTACACGATAAAAGAACGGCAACTTGGTTTGAATTTCCAATATCTTGTTATTAAAGAAGCAAATATGGACAGATCTACATAGAAGACCTCCTAAAAGGCACACCAGAAGTTATGTTTCATTAGAGCGATATGTCGTCACGATGCTTCAGTATAGTTCAGTCTAATTTATATTAAAGTAAAAATAATATACATATTTATAGACCTCCTACTCCTTTTTAAAAGTATTTTAAAGAAAAATTCACGTTTTTAGTTAAATGTCGTTTCATAAATATATATCATAAAATTTATTTTAAAGCACACAGGGACAGTTTCTAAACGAAAAATAAAATAACACAGTGAATTCATTAACATGAAATCCCTGAAATTAAAATTGAATAAAAAAATAAATCTCTTAAGACATTGAGTTATTTTCTCAATGTGGGGTGGTCCACCACCACTTGGATGTATGTCGTCCAAGTGGAGTTACCAGTGGAGGTATTCCAAATGGGAGGAGCTAAACGTCCCCTTTTCCTTCACTGTTGATCACTCTACATTGCTGGTAGAAAAATATAGTATTCACAACCCTTTTACAATTCTGTTTTTTTTTTTTTTTTTTTTTTTTTTTTTTTTTTTTAAGGATAGCACATACAACAATATAACTTATATAAAATACAAGTGTATATTACCATCATCAAGCATGAAGGCTTCTGATGTATTCAAAGGAATTCTCTTATCTTTATGGGTAAATGACTTAGGAGTCTGAAAAATATTGTATTGATATTTTTAGTAAATCTAATGAAAAATACAATACATAGAAGTACACGGTTCAAAGATATATCAAATTGTTTTAAAAGAACGATCTTTAAATTTAATTGTATTTGTAAACTAGTATTACCACTCGGCTTTCATGTGTTTTAGTTTAATATTCAGGTTTCTGATAGACAATTCAGGCTCTTTTAAATATAAATGTATTTCTGTTTCTATCAACTATATAATAATGTGATGAGAAAAGTGGTTTTTTAGGGTTTTGAAAGAAAAATGTGTAATACCTATTTCATCTCTATATTTGCTTAACAAATAAATATTTTTTGATGTTTCTGAGTTTCCACTTCAGAGCACCAGAGCACGCATTGCTCTGTTAATATTCATCATGAAGAAAAAATCCAAGAAAACCACAATTAACTAAAGTCATATAAATAAAATTCAATTCAAGCTACTTTTAATCGATTTTACTATACAGACCCCTTTCCATTTTCTAAACTTATTAACATAGTTAGCTTAATTTAGCAAAATTTTCCAATTCTATAACGTTTGCTCTACTACGAAAATTGTTAATTAAAAGGGATGTAGGGAAGTTTCTAATCCTTCTAAAGTGGGCAATATTCACTTCAACAATAAACGATTCCTTTTAATGCAGAACTAAAAATGATAATTTTTTTGTTTTGTTTTATTAGTGTTAAACACATTACTCAGTATTGTAATCTTAGAAAATATAGTATGCTGAAACTTGTCGGTTTATTAATATATAATAAACATTTTTAAACTGATATCAAATACCAAATATATTTTTCAAATAAATCTTTAAAATAAATTGCTTGATAACCAAAAACTTATCAGCTAACTTATCAAAACATAAAAAAAAAAAAAAAAAAAAAAATAATAATAATAAGTCAAAATTTTCAAAAAGCTTTTGTAAAGTATCGAAATGTAATTTTTTTTTTTTTTTTTTGCAAACAGTACACACAAACATTAGGAGATTGCAACCAATTGCATCTGATTGATTGTCCTTAGAGGTAAAAAATAGAAGTCACAATTTTTGACTAAAATTTTAACAATATTGTACAAATGGGAAGTTTTAATAACATTATTGGATTCCCTTTTCCCAAACACTGAAACTCGGATTCCCTTCTCCCAAACACTGAAACTCAATGTTTTAAAATGTAATCATGAATTTTTGTGCATTTAGTTTTTTTGCAGTATACTGATGATTACGCTTGTGAATAGTATTTGATAACAGGAAAGAGTTTTAGCGGTGATCGCTTTAAATGCGGGGCTAATTAAGTTATCCTTTTGGGGGAAAAGAATATTTAGTCATGAAAATCAAAGAGAGAGGGGAGAAGGGGGGGGGGGGGGAATGAGTGTTCAATTTTACAGCATTGGATCTTCAAATGCGGGAACGTATTGGGAAACATTCGGGCAAATGGACAAAAACATTCTATGTTTTTTGGTTTAAATATCATTCAGTTTGAGGAAAACTACCCATACTTATGACATTTATAATATCAACGAACCGATTTACATTTTTTTTTAGGTTTTAGAAAGTTTTTTTCCTAAAGTGAAATTATTCCTTAGAAAAACAAGTACTTACTATTACATTTGTCTTGTTCTTAAGGCACATAAAATTGTGTTCTTCGCAAGACGCTTTCAAATCTGTTGTTTCATTTTCGCATTCATGTTTCAACATCTCGCAATACTTGTCATACCTATATCTGTACAAAATAGTAAATGAAATGAGTAAACCAATTTTAAAAATCTTTATTACTCCTCTGAAATTTTTCAGGAAACGAAAAATAACTTCTCTGCAAATGTAGGTATCGCTTATGGTTTTTTAATGATTTTTTAGGTCTTATTTTACAATGTAATACGACTGCAGCCAAAAATATTGCAGTTTTAGTTTATTTACATAGTAAAAATATATGTTGTGCATAGCGTGTTTTGAATCTGAAGAATGGACATAATGAGTTTTGGAACATGCTCAATGATAATACAAACTCAAGCAACAAAAGGTAAGTGTTTTACAAAACTCGTTTATTATCTCAAAAATCACATTAGATTTACACCAAAAGAACTTCTAAAAGAAAATTATCTTTTACATTTATAACTTCCTTCATTAAATTTAAATATACAGTATAGTTTTTAAAAACTGTTAGACTCCCGAAATATTTTCACATCCTAAAGGTATTTCCCCAGCATATTCCGCAAGATATGTCTAGCTGTTATCTTTTTTCTGTAAAATAACTTTTTGATCTTTAAAACATTTCTTGAGAAACTGGAGATTTGGCAGGCTATCTATTCAGACCTATACTGCTTTTGAATAGACCTTAGACCATTCCATTTCTGGTCATTCCATTAATAGGGGCTGTGGATATTTTTGCATATTTTTAAGGATACTCTTTAGATACACCAATATTTAATTTGTATCTAATATCGTCTTGAATTTTAATAGTTGTCATGTTATGCTTTGTCATGATAATTGTCTTGTTTGGCCTAAACTGAAAGTGTCATTCTGTAAGAACTTTAGAAGTGCCTGTTACAGCATGTGTTGCTACATTTTTGCAACTGCTCGATACGGCTGTTTTTCAGTCATGTAATTCCAGCTCTGCACCTTATTTAAAAACAGTTTCAACACTGTTAAACATTTCCATACACTATAGAGGATTTATAAGGGTTGATAGTTGATATCCTTCCAACTTATCTTTCAATAAAACTTCACACTCTGCCATGTTGAAATAGTACAGCTGTCTGTGGTAATAAGAAGATAAATCAGACAATTTGGAAGAATGATATTCATTTGCTAATCAAAAGAAATAATTTTTACTCTTTCAAAAGAAGTGGGTAGAGTGTCACGAAAACCTTTTCCTTGGCCTTGTGGACAGTAAGCCTAGCTTTTAGTTTAGTTTTTGCTTCTTCATCATTAATTAATTTTAGTCGTTCTTTATGTATAAGGTAAAATGATCAAACATCAGTTGCCGGCAATCCAAACCCAATGTGCAAGTCTTTTTCAAAGGCATTATGAAGGAAAAAAAAATCATGTTTCACTTTCAAGTCATTTTCACTTTTTTCATTGTGAAGAAAAATATAAAAGGCCACGTTTTATTACTTTGGGGTGTTCAATGAACTAAATGAATTTACTTGAAAAAACCGTACACGCAATCAGTTCTTCGAAAGTTTGTGTTAAAAAGAAATAATCTCATTTCAGTTTAATGGATGTCAAATTGTACACACATAAAAACTAAATTTTTTTCGGAAAAAAAAAAGAAAAAAATTCTGATGACTTTCTTGATTTAAAAATTAATTTTTAGAATGTTCCTTTGTTCAATGTTACAATTATATTGTGTCTATTTACCAGTATATTAAGATGAAAAAAAAAAAATCAGTGTTCTAGCTTTGAGAACAGTAGAAAACTTGCCTAAACTCGGTCAATATAATACGAGGCATTGCGGATATAAAGACTTAACAAAAGGTATTAGTCAGAAAACAGCGTTTGAAAAGTTTCCATGAATTAATGTTACCATTTTTGGTATCATTCTCCGAGTATTTTCAAAGGGAACAGAAGAAGAACTCAACATGAAAAATATGCCGTTAGAATCTGTGAAAGATCTAGATTTGGATGGCGAATTTTCTTAGCCCCATGTCGAGTTCTCCCATCGAATACGCAACGCCTTATGCTATTCACTTGAAGGTTCCGTCGCTTTGAAGATGGTCATATTGACGAACACTGCAGCGTTCATATAAAATGTTATTCACTGATCAATTAGGGTGGATCGTTCTTCTATGGAAAAAAAAATATTATTAAACAAAACCTACATATGGGGAAAAGATGTTCTATAATATAGAAATTAGGAGAAAAATAATAAAAAAAATTAATTTCAAAATTTAACACTGCCACAAGGGGGTTGTATTTTCGAAAAAAAATGCAAAAGTCTTAATTTTGGTTAGATGATTTTACACAAAAAATAATTATTAATCAGAACCTGCCTATGGGGAAAAGATGTTCTATAATATAGAGATTAGGGGGAAAATAATTAAAAAAAAAATAATTTCAAAATTTAACACTTCCAAAAGGGGGTTAAATTTTCGGAAAAAAAAATGCAAAAAGTTTTAATTTTGGTTATATGATTTTACACTAAAAATAATTATTTTTTACAATATAAATCCTAAAAAAGTTATGATTACTGAATATTTAGTAGTACATTGTACATTGCAACTTTTTTTTACCCAACTTCCTCTCCCATCCCCCTTCACCGACATCACCGTTGAATCAGCCCTACAACCCTTTAGTGCAATTTTCAGTGGCTTACGGAATTGAACACCTAATCGGTGAGCACTGTTCGGGTCAGGCTGTGATATGCCAACGATTATGCTTCCTACGTACGAAAACGTAATAAGGTGCGTATATTGTCATTCAAAAAGAGAAGCAAAGAACAGTGTATTTAAATACACTTTTCTCCGCGTGTAAATAAATTGCAAGTAAGTTAGAGGAGACCTGGAAACGACCTGTAATACCAATAAATAACAACTACAACATTTTGAGAAAAATAATTTCATTCCACGACACATATCACATTTTCAAAGTTAGAAAATAAACTGAAAGCCATCGCAAGCTAATTGAAATTTTCCTAAAAAAGGCAAGTGTTTGATATATCTACATGTACTTGTAAATACTTTGAAAGTTGCTACTGAAAGAAAGAACGGAGTGTACCAATGAACGAGCGAGAATATTTACTACATCAAATAACTGAAAAAAAAATGGTAATCAGGTCACAGAATCTGTAAGTTACTCTCCATAATACTCATACCGCAAAATGAAAATTGAAGATAGAGTGATATGGGGAGAGACACAAAACACTGACTGATTCTTTCAGTTCAATGGATTTAAATAATGGATGAGAACGGAATCGGAGAATGTAAGAGCATACTAACTTTTCTACACCATCATCTATCATTGAAAACGGAACCCAAAACGTTGACGGGACGACGTCACACCTGTTGTGACAAAATTCCTAACCGTTGTTATAACATTGGACCGCTTTGGCATTTACGACCGATCAGGCACTGCCATCGGCAGGCCTTATCTCACAATGCAATGTATCGAACGTTCTTGGCAGAAATAAAATTCGGCGTTAGATAACAAAGGCAAGGACCAATATATCCTCTCAATCAGTTGAAGAAGATTATGACCAGTTTGGTTTATACTTCGATGGACACAGAGACAAAAAGCAATCAAGCAGCAACAAGACTCCAATAAATGAGAGACAACAGAAAAAAAAAATCATAATAGAAGAATATTTAAGACTTAAACTTGGTAAAAGAATTCCTTGGTTCTCCGAATACATCGGTCACATGTGTGTAAAAATTCAGGGAGAGCACATTTCATGTGAAAGCACATCAAAAGTTTTGGTCTTTCGTTAACAATGACATAGATGTGACAAAGTTGGTTGTGATAAAAGGTAATATGTCAACACAGGTATCAAAGAAGGTGTAATAAGAAACATGGAACTGATTCTGAAGCGTCCTCTACAATGGTTTGTGTGCCAGTTACACGCCAACGAGTGACCGTATGCGAGATACTACCTGTAGTTTCATTCACTTATACCCAACTTATGCGAACTGACTAACAAGAAAGACTTAAGTACTGATCAACTGTGTTTAATGGAAATTTGTGAAGTCATCGCTGAGGACAATGCAGCTAAGGTCTGTTGAAGAGAAACTCTGGAAAGATTTGCCAGTCAAGGTGGTTTACAACCAACCAACAGAATTCTCAAGTTCTATTTGGCTTAGAAGAAGTTCAACCAAAGCTTCAGTGACATTAATTACGTTCATCGTAAAAATCTAGGGACCTATGTGGTTCAAGATCAAAACTAAACAATCGGTAATATGTGGTGCACAGTATTTTTCATCAATCAATCTTTCTATCTCGTTATTTGTTAACTGATTTGAAGAAAGTCAATGATCCAGCAATTTTTTAAACGGGGGTTTGGGCTTTCCTGAAAATATCCTGATATCAGTGCTAGCTGACGACAAAATAACATAAGGGAATTGGTCCTCCAAAGAATTTTGAATTTGCGCAAAGTCAAACGGTCTGCTGCAACCCAAACCCTTTTATCGAATAATATCCGTATTTTAAAGATACCAACTTTTGACCCTTGTGCTACAGATTATGTGGACTTGATTAAGTGGGAGAATGTGACAACGATTTAGTGATGACATGATTTCAGAAGAAAAAGTAAACGCAGCAATCATTTCTACGGCAATACTACCTACTATCAAAAGTATTCCCTGTCATACTCAAGCTACAGTAAGAATAGTCACAGAAGCATTTGCTGCTGTACGAGGATCATACAAAAGAGACGGGTTAATAAGAAATTGCCTGGAATCTCGAAACCTCAAGCCAGTTTTCAACACCAAACCTGATTACCGTTCACTGTAATTTTGAACATTTTTTAAAAATTTCTTGATTTAATATTTAAGAAACTGTTATATGTACCTAAAGCTTAATTCCTGTAACCATTTATTATATGTCCTCTCATTTCAAAAAGCATTTAAAAGTACTAAAGGCTTGTTTCACTTAAACAAAAATCCCTTCGACTTTTTACTATAAAAAAGCTTAAATACCAAAACTTCATCCCCCATGCATAGAGCTTAAAATAAAATTTATTATTTTTATTTTAGTTTTCCCTTAATCTATGTACCTTGGAACATCTTTTCCGTGATAGTAAGTTTTGAAATTCCGCAGAAAAAAAATTCAATTGACTTTGACTTTTTGCTATAAAAAAGCTCAAATACCTAAACTTCAGCCTCCTTGTGGCAGTACTGAACTTAAAATTTAATTTATTTATTATTTTTCCATCTATCTACATACCACAGAACATCTTTTCCCCATAGGTAGGATTTGAAATTCTGAATTTTTTTTTTTTCGATCCACCCTACTGATCATTGAATGTATTCAAGAAATCTCTGGAATAAAATGAGTTATAAAAAGAACGTCATGTTTGAGTGTTTTTTTTTTTTTTTTTTTTTTTTTTTTTTTTTTTTTTTATCGAAGAGCATTCTTTTGCAAAACTGGAAGATGTGATTGCAAATCTCCGCTTTTGGGTAAATTATATTCCTATAAAGTGTTGTTATTATGAATTATAAACAGTTTTGTCGATGAAGAAAACTTTATAATACAAATAAACACGAGTGCCAGACGTGAATATACAGATACACTATTGAATTAAAAATAACACATGCACAATTCCAAAGATTTTGATCTGTAAGAGATGCCCTGCATAAGGAATTTATTCAGTTTTAATCACTCAGCTATAAAAATGTAGTTCTAAGTAATCGTCAAAAAGTGGTATACTTACAAATATTTGCTGCAAAAAGTTAAGGCAGGGACTGGGAAGTCTTTCATTTTTTCAATTCCAATGTTGATCATTGTTGGATAAGAGTAGAAAGTTTTGAGGAACTCAGTCGTCTGTATACCAAACCCTGTCAAACAAAGAATGAAGATCCCCATCTTCAACAGTCGACATAGATTCCGCTTTTTGTGGGAGATGTTTGCAATTTCCGGCAATTTTTCAAATTCTTCTAGTTCGCATAGCGTTGTCTCCAAAATTTCCTTCATGGTATACGGAAGGTTCGGTAAAACTACTGTCAATAAATATATGCAAAAAATATTCAAATCAAACGAGTTTGTTTTTAAAAATGGCTATACATCTTAGTAGAAACAGTCTAAGAAACATTGGGAAACAAATTCCACCAAAACAACACCAAAGATAAATAATAACATAAAAATTTCATTAAATTGCTTTTCAAACAAAAACAAAATTGGGAGGTTGAACATCACTCAAATTTAATTTCCATTGTAATACCTATTAAAACTCGAAACAGATTGTCGTATTAATAGTTTTTATTTTGAAATTCAATATTTTTTTTTAATTAATTTAAATTTGGCTATACTTTTTGATGTTTTTTTTTATTTTTATTTGTCAGGATTAGTAATATTTTGAAGTTTTTGTTGTTTTGCTAGTTTTAGTTGAAAAACTGTTAAATCCTGTAAAGGTCAACAGAAGGACATAAGACTTTCTTTCACAATAACACTGGAGGGATGGAGGGGAAAAAAAAACCCACTATAGATAGCTATATCTTCGGTTCTACTTTTTGTAAACTCTTGCGGTTTGCCCCAAAATGTATTGCTTACGATTTTCTATATGTCTGGTACAATTTTCTTTTCTTATGGAGCTGTTTACTAATTAAGTTTAACTCTATCTTTGAAAATTACAATATGAACCCATATTTTTATGTTTTCATTCGATTTAGAATATTTTGTTTACCCTAAATACCACATTTCAGTTTATTATGTTGAGAAACACGCCACTTATGAGCGAAAATGTTTTGGCCGATCTCAGGCTCCTACTTTAAAGCGGGAAAGAATCGAAAGCTTGCATGTATCATGTACAGTACCCAAAAAAAAAATCAGAACGATGGCTATATCTTGTGCTCTAATTCTTGAAATAACAAACAAAAGGTGAAAACTTGATGGTTTAATTAATAATTAATTATTTAAAAATTGTTTGGTGCATTAGTTAATTTCTATTTATGTTTAGCATTTAACAAACTGGTTGTTATAAATAAAAATTACTAAAATATATGAATTATTTAAGAATATATGGCCTAAAAAGCATTTTTTTTAAACATTAATTGTTCAAATCTTTAATATCATTTAAATTCTAACCACTCATTGGAAAATTATGCAATTTTGTATTTCACTGCTTTTACTGATTTTAATTCTAAATATGGTATAATATTATTGGGTTCCCATTGTACTTTTTAAAGTTTGTTTCTGTTTAAACATGTAGACGACACCGTATGAAAAAAAATTATGTACAATTATTCAAATCCTACCACTATTTAAAATGGTACTTGATTTTATTTTTACTAGATATCGTTCGGAATTTTTTTTTTTTTTGCGTACTGTACCAGTCTAACGTAGAAGCTAAAAATGAAAATTATGTATTACTTTCAATTAGCATGTGTTTAGATGATATATAAAAGATTATAAAGGAAGTACGATAAACTTTAAAAATTTTGAAATTTTGAATGTGTGCAAGGGAACCTCAAGTATATGTAAATAAACAAGGTATAACAAAATTCTTTTTGGAGGTTATCTGTTAAGATAAGTGTCATTTTTACAAAAATACTACTTAACATAAAATAAATATAAAAAGTTAAAGTAAAATATAACACTTACTTCATTATATGTTATATATCTTTTGAAGCTTTGTCGTTGTACCTTCTTAACTATATTAATTTTTTTGTACTGATATTGATGCTATCAGTTTCATTTGATAAAATATTTTCGTACAGGCCATGAAAATACAAATGCTTGCATTTTGCACTCGAATGAAGTATTAATTACGAACAAACAAGGGCGTTATTTTCTTTCAAATAAATATGCCGTACTGCAACACCTATGAAATGTATAAGTTGTTATATAATGTCCAATGCAAGCAAAAAAAAAAAAAAAAAAAATGACACTAATTAATAAATGCGAATACATTTTTTATGAATTTTCTGATGTGTTTCACGAAATACGTCAAAGAATACGTGCACGCAAATGTTGAAACACAATGTGCTTTCTGAGTACAGTGTTGTTAATTAACGTTATGTATTTGAAATATAAGCTATTGGTTAGTGTTATTTAACACCCCATGAATTTGTTATTTTTAGAAATTGAATAATTATACTTATCAACTTAAAATGTTTTTTCAGAAGTATATTTCTCGACATAAATATTACATAAAATATTATGAACTTTGAAATTTATTTCCAGTATTCTTGTGTAAATAATTAAATTTCCATTTTCAGCCTTTTATGGAGTGCATGGTGCACAAACTTTAACCATGCATTTATTGCAATCTGAGTAAATATTGATTTTTTAAAAGAATGTTATTGAAATGACAAAATGAGCAATTACTTTATAAATGTTGAAAATTCAGTACACAATGCGTGACCATTACTTTCATAATTTACCACAGTTACACAGATGCATGATTATACCTGGAACGCTAGATATTCTTTAATAGCACAAATAGGCTGGCCAATATCGGCTTGACACTTAGCCAGTCCCGATATGGACTGTTGTAGATTGGCCTTTACTATGAAGCTTAGCCGATCTCGCCCAGTTAAGGGTAAAATATACTGAAAGTTTTAAAATGTCGATGCAGAGTTTTAAAATTGAAATATAGTGTTATAAGAAGGAAGGGAGGGGTAAAAAATATGTTTTGTGGTGGTTTTGACGCGTTTAATTAAAAATTTTTTTTGTGTAATCGATATTTGACATGGAATGGCCAATCTTCTCAAAGACCATGTTTACAATATTGGTCAATACCCTTGTGCTGAAGGTACTGAGGTATTGGTACTCACACTTACTTCCAAATAAATCAAATCATACAACCGTGGCTGGAAGCAGCTAGAATATAGAAATTTCATTAATTTGTTCAATGCAGGAGGATTCCAAAATTCCCTCAATATTTCAACTAGACAACTAGACGGTTGAGTGAAGGGAACTTAATGCAATATAATCAAGGATCTACGGACCGCATTTAAGAAGTAAGTTAATTACTTAATAATACATTATCATAAACAATGGTACAGTACCCACCCCCCCCCTCCAAAAAAAAAAAAAAAAAAAAAAAAAAAAAAACAGAGCGATGGCTATATCTTCGGTTCTAATTATCGTAAAATGTTTACCCAAAATGTTTTGCTTACGATTTTCTATATATCTGATGCAATTTTTTTTTCTTGAGGGACCGTTTACAAAGTAAAAGTAACGCTATCTTCGAAAATTTCAATACGAACCCTTATTTTTTATCATTTCATTCGATACAGAATACATCATTTACCCTAGAATACATCATTTACCCTATATACCAAATTTCAATGCATTATGTTGAAAAACACGTCACTTATGAGCGAAAATATTTCGACCATTTTTTGACTGATCTTCAGGGAGAATTTCCATAAAACGAAAGGTATTTTTAAGGTTCTTCTTCACAGCGGGAGAAATCGAACGGTCAATGTGGCGCGTTTCACGACGTTAAAAAAATACAAGTATTAGTCTAAAATTGCATAGAAACTACTTGGATTTATAGTGTCATGTTTAAGATTAATACAAAAATAGCAAGTAAACGCAAAAGTAACATAATTTATTTACAACATTAAAGATGAGCATTCTTCACACGAAATAAATAAAATATCGAAAACTGTAATTGCAGAAATATAACGAATACTACTGATAATTAGAAAATATATTAAATGTAGGCATTAGTAAACAGTATTTAGCAAAGCATGAATATTTTACAGAAATATTTCACTGTAAACACAAATGTAACTAGATCGTGGAAATTATTTATAAAATGAAAAAGTCACATGATTCAGTAAAATTTTTAAAGGATAACTTATTGAAATTGCTTAAAAAGTGTTGCTTTAAATAAATGGAATTTAAGAAAGCAAATTAAATAAAAAAAAATCATAGTTTGCAGAAAAAATAATTAATAATTTAAAAAACTAAAAAATACGCTTTAATAGAAAATCAAACTAAAAAGTAGAAATTAATCAATAGATTAAAAAACTAAGAAACACGCTTTACTATAAAAGTGAACTAAAAAGTAGAAAATAATTTTAAATAAGTTTGAAATAAGAATAGAGCGATTAACAAGAAATATTTATTTTATCGTAAAAAAGCGTAGGGTGCTTTTTAAGATATTTTCATACTGGTTCTACTTTTACCAATATCTGTCATTAAATATTTACAAAAATTGACAACAAGCATCCCACGCTTTTTTTACGATAAAATAAATATTTCTTGTTAATCACTCTATTCTTATTTCAAACTTATTTAAAATTATCTTCTACTTTTTAGTTCACTTTCCTATTAAAGCGTGTTTCTTAGTTTTTTAAATTATTGGTTATACGATAATTGAACGTTATGCGATTTTCCACACCTCTAGTTTACCTTGAATTAATCTTTGATAGTTTTCAAAAGTCGTCTACTATACGGTCCCTTAAAGTGAGCGTTTTTTACATTTTCGCTAAAAAATCGAGAACTAAAAGTCAAAATAAAAATAAAAAAATTATGGTGGGGTTTCAGACCATGGTGAATCTAATGAAAGAAAAAATTATATGTTTCTATTCAAATTTTTTTTAATTGCTTTATTAATTAATAATTAATTATTAAAAAAAAATTTATTCAAAAGCTGATTGCTATTTATGTTTGGCCATTTACAAACTACCTTTTGAAAAAAAAAATTACTGAAATATATTAATTATTTAAGTATTTATGGCCAAAAAACCAACTTTTTTATTTAACATTAATTTATCATTTTCTTTTTATCATTTAAATTACAAACCATTCATTAGAAAACTACGAATTTTTGTATTTCCCATTCTTTTTTAATGCTGAATCCAAATATGGAATAATATTATGAGGTTGCTATTGAACTTTTTAAAGTTTGGTTCTGTTTTAATATGTAGATGACCCCTCATGATAAAAAAAACTACATACAATTATTAAAAACCTTTCACGATTTACAACGGTACCTTTTGTTTGTTATTTCAACAATTAGAACAAAAGATATAGCCATCGTTCTGTTTTTTTTTTTTTTTTTTGGGTACTGTACTATCGGGTTTTTATGCATCAAGAAGATGCATGTGGAGTTTAACTGTGTATGTTATAGCTAAAATGTAATAAAAATTCTATTTCGTCGACGAGATCTGTCAAGAGAGTTTTGTCCTTGAATCATGCTGTAAAACACTTCTCCTCGCATCCAGACGACTAAGGCCGGGCGTTCCTTGGATCATTGTATGTGTTAGATTAACATATTGTTCACCGGTTACGAGTTAGCTCATGATACGTTTGAGTTTACCTTTATTTTTATAAGCCTGCCTTGCATTCCTCGGGGTCCAAAGCACATCATCTTTTTGGGGCCCTATACAAAATTTTGGAGAGGGCGTTCAATAGTTATATTGATAGTGTTTCCCGGAAGAATTTTCGTCTTTAGTCTGAAATTTTATTGATAACCAATTTCTAAAGTCCATAATCACACAGTGAGTGTTATCATATTGAAAATACCTATTGTTAGAAAAATGTTCTTAAAAAATTCATTTGACTTTCAGTTACAAGAACATTCAAATTCACCCCCTTTTTAGCACTTTTCCTTTACTGTATTTAAGTTGAGTGACCAGTCGCCTGTATTCTTGTTGGCAATTTAGCCGACTAACCACCACTCAAGTTTTCTCTCAGGAAACGAATGTCCCTGCTTAACTGTTACCAGTCCTAAACATCATGTGTTCCTAACACCTAATAATTTTTTGAAATTGAATTGCTTGATCAACTTCAGCTCAACAATCCTGCCGCTAAATTCTCAGAGGTGAAAAAAGCATCGCTTCTAAGTCCTCACTCAATTAACTGGACACGGCTTCATTTCCCTAGCGTTAAGCAGTCTATACAGTTGTTTATCTATATCGATGGCCACGAGTCATCACACACCTGGCCCCCTCAGCTTTGGAAATAAGTTCTTGTTTACTTTGAAACGACTTACTTCTTACGATGGCCTACTCTTCTGCACTGTTTTAAGTATACAATGTCTTGCTTTATATTTTAAAAATTTAAAACTTAAAGTTAATATTTTTTTAAATGTTTATATGTATATATATATATTATAAACATTAATAATTAGCTTATTTTTATATTGTGCATTTCATATGAAATACAATTTTTCAAAAATGTTGTCAAATCACTTAGAATCATTCAAATTGCTGCCATTATTTTTTGTGTAATTTCATAAAAATATAGATTTTAAAGGATTGTATGATATTGGAATAAGTTGTTTTGTAATGATGAGCTTACTGGTAGAGATTCTTTTTCTCATTAATTATTAGAGTGGATCGAAAAAAATAATTTCAAATTTTCAAATCCTACCTATGGGGAAAAGATGTTCCTTGGTATATAGATACATGGAAAAAATAATAAAAAAAATTAAATTTTAAGTTCAATACTGCCACAAGGAGGATGAAGTTTAGGTATTTGAGTTTTTTTATAGCAAAAAGTCAAAGTCAATTGAATTTTTTTCTAAGGAATTTCAAAACCTACTTATATGGTAAAGATGTTCTAAGGTACATTGATTAAGGGAAAAATAAAATAAAAAGAATAAAAAATTATGTTAAGCTCTTTGCAAGGGGGATGAAGTTTTGGTATTTAAGATTTTTAATGGTAAAAAGTCAAAGTGATTTAAGTGAAACAAGCATTTAGTACTTTTAAATGTTTATTGGAATGACAGGACATATACTAAATGGTTAGAGGAAAAAAAGAAGCTTTACAGTTTAGCTATAACAGTTTCTTAAGAATTGAATCAAGAAAAATCTTCTGAATTACAGAGAATGGTAATCACGTTTGGTGTTGAAAACTGGCTTGAGGTTTCGCGATTCCAGGCTATTTCTTATTAACCCGTCTTTCCTGTATGATCCGCGTACAGCAGAAAATGCTTCTGTGACTATTCGTTCTGTAGCTAGAATATGACAGGGATACCCTTTGATAGTAGGTAGTATTGCCGTAGAAATGATTGCTGGGTTTACTATTGCTCCTGAAATCATGTCATCACTAAATCGTTCTGCCACATTCTCTCACTTAATCAAGTCCCCATAATCTGTCACACAAGGGTCAAAAGTTGGTATGTTTAAGATTCGGATAATATTCACTAAAAAGGTTTGGGTTGCAGTAAACTTTTCACAAATTCAAAATTCTTTGGTGGTCCGATTCCCTTATATTATTTCTGTCATTAGCTAGCGTTGATATCAGGATATTTTCAGGAAAGCCCAAACCCCCGTTTCAAAAATTACTGGATCAATGACTTTCTTCAAATCAATTGAGAAATAACGCGATAGAAATATTGACTGATGCAAATGCTGTGCACCATAGATTACCGATTGTTTTGTTTTGATCTTGAATCACATAAGTGCCTAGACCTTTACGATGAACATAATTAATGTCACTAAAGCTTTGGTTGGACTTCTTCTAAGCCAAATAGAAAATGATAATTCTTTTGGAGGTTGTAAACCACCTTGAGTGGCAAATCTTTCCAGAGTTTCTCTTCAACAGCCCTTCGCTCCATTGTCCGCAGTGATGGCTTCTCAAATTCCATTAAGCATAGTTGATCAGTACTGTTAGTCAGTTCGCATAGGTTAGGTTTATGTGAAGGAAACTACAGGTAGTATCTCGCATACGGTTACTCGTTGGCTTGCAACTGCCATACAAACCATTGTAGTGGCCGCTTCAGAATCAGTTCCATATTTCGTATAACACCTTCTTTGATACCTGTTTTGACTGAATACCTATTATCGCAACCAACTTTTTTACATATATGTCATTGTCGGTGCATGACCAAAACTTACGATGTGCTTTCCTTGCGATAGCTTTCATTTTATTTTCTAGCTTTGAAAGCGCGATATTTGTCATGGTATGAACTTATTTTTTCTCAAAATGTTGTAGTGGTCATTTATTGGTACTAAAGTTCGTTTCCAGGTCTCTTCTAACTTACTTGCAACTTATTGACACGTGGAGAAAAGTGTATTTAAACAGATTGTTCTCTGTTCCTCTTTTTTAATGCTAATATACGCACCTTATTACGTTTTTCGTACTTAGGAAGCATAATCGTGGGCATATTACAGCCTGACCTAAATATAGGACAAATCATGTATTTTCGTAACAACGCCACAGTACGTTATTAGTCCATGTTCACAAACAAACCAATGTCACTTAATTAAATTGTAATTTAATTTACTTTACAAGAACATCGCTCACCGATTAGGCGTCCAATTCCGTAAGCCTCTGACAACTGCACTACAGGGTTGAAGGGCTGATACAACGGTGATGTGGGGGGTAGGCCTGTCAACATTTCTGCATCGTGATATATCGGGAAGCAAACATCACGATGTCAAGATATATCGCGATGATAACTATGTGCATATTATTTTTTACAATATACTACAAAACAACTTTTTCATAACAAGCTATATAGGCGAAAGTTATGCTTACTTAGCTTTGTAAAATTTTATTAAATTCCTTTTAGTTTTTTATAGTTTTAGGAAGTTTATTTTAAATAACATGAGCAGTGACCAAAATATTTTCAGGGGGATACACAAAGCAACCAAAGGGGTATAAGCCGGTTTATATTATTGTTATTATTTTGGTTTAATCCGGATTTTTCAATTTCTCTATCTTAATGAAATTTTACTTTGTTATAAATGGTTATATTTGTTACAAATGGAACTCGTTTCGAACGGCGCGGTGTCGACGGTTTCAATACGTTTCTATAGTATCTTAAGAACACCACGCATGAATCGTGGCACGGTTCTTCGTCCTTGAAGTGCTAGGCAAGTATCGTGCTCTCGTCAAAAAGATCGTGACGTATCGGTTCTGAAAAAATAATTACACCGGTTTGACTATGTTGATTTCACACCGGTTTTTGCCGATGTATCGATGCATCGCCCAAGCCTAGTGGGGGGGGGGGGGGGGGAGGAAGTTGGGTCAAAAAAGGTTGAAATGTACATTGCACTACTAATTATTCAGGGAACATCACATTTTAAGGATATATATCATAAAAAATAATTATTTTTAGTGTAAAATCATTTAACTAAAATTATAATTTTTCGCATTTTTTTCAAAATTTCAACCCTTTTGTGGTAGTGTAAAATTTAAATTTTTTTTTTTATTATTTTAACCCTAATCTCTATATCATATAACATCTTTTTCCCCATAGGCAGGTTCTGATTAATAATAATTTTTTTTTCTCCATAGAAGAACGATCCACCCTATTAATTATTATCCAGAATTACTATAATTTGCTTTCTTCATTTTAGTGCAATATCATTAAAGTGTTCATTTTAAAATAATGTTTGTAATTGGAATAAATTATTTTAAAATGATGAATTAACTGCTTAGTGCTCTTACTTCTCCATAAAACGTTTCTGAACTAATTTTATACAAATAATTTTGCTATATAAGTCATAAACGGTTTGATAAAATATTAATGGTAAATTAACTATATTCAGTTGGTAGATCATGAAAAAGTACATGAAAAGAAAAATAATTTGGAAATCTAGGGTCAATTACTCCATCTCTTTTTCTTCATCTAGTTTACCCACCGAGTCTTGCCCCTTAAAAGTTAGAGCCTATGATTCGTTATATTTGCCATAACATTTCGCAGCAAATATCTGAAGATATTTTTCTTGCATTTATTCTGTGAAATATAACCTAGATAAAAATAGTTGTATGAGCTAAAAATGTTACAAAACATAAAAAAATATATAGATATTTGCTGGTTTGAACGGATTTTGTATTTCATATCCAAGTATGGTCAAAAGTGATTGACTTTATTTTTGTTGTAGGTTGTAGGTCTAATTTACCTATGTAGTATAAATATAGTACTATGTTACTGATTATTTATTTTCCCATTCAAGAAAAATGTCATTGGTTGTAAATTAAAGCCCAATTTAGTGTTGTTATTAAACATTTTCATTAAGACATGGCTGGATCCACTGCAGAATATTTGCAATTAAAAGTTCAATTAAACATTACTAAAAAAAGTAGATGAAATATAATGTCGACATTTTTTAAATTAGTACCAATAGTATCAATTGCTTTAGTCTGACAAACTTCACTCATTTAGAACCAAAGATCAACGAAGTATGTTAACACGAAAACATAAGAAAAAAATTCTTCATTACCAATATAGACAGTGAAATTCAATAAACTAATTGTATGATGAAAGTGGCTGTATAATATGATAGGGTTTACTCAATTTGGTTTAAAAGTTAAAATTAAAAAAAACACTTTAATTACGTTATTAAAAATTTTACATTCAGTAAATTTTTTTTAATAATTTAAAAACTATGCAGTGATCCAGTAAAGATCTCTCGTAGCTATATCATTTTCGTAGGGATTCATTGGTCGAAATTATTGATTGCATTAGATAATAGTTAATCTTTATTTTTGCAGTGGTTTATTATTTGTTTGATGAAATATTGTATTGTGTAAGTCATATGTATATGTATAAGGTAGAGCGCTCATTCATTCAGAACTAATTCTCTAACCTCTCATATAATCACAACTATGAAATTGGTTACAAATGCCAACGAGGGCAAACATAGAAAAGTAAATTAATCCAATCTCGATTAACTTATCATAAAGGGTCGAAAAAGTGTCTAAACACCCCCAATGCTCCTTTAAAATCTAGTCACAAGTTTGAAAATTGATAGAACTGTAAACCTTTTTAGTTAGTAGCTAAATTTTTCTATACTTGCTAGAAAAATTTAGCTATTTACTTAAAATTGGGATAAATTTGTTAATTTAGCAATTAACTAATTTTATCCTGATCAACTAATTTTATCCTGATTAACTAATTTTAAGGGATCAAAATGGAGTTGAAGCATTTAAAAAGAAAAGGATACGCAAATATCCAACATCCAATATAGTCACAAGGGTTTACTTGAAAATTGGTATCCACTGTTTTTATCATGATTTACTCATTTCAAGGGGTCTAAACGTTCCAAACGAGGAATATTTTAATGTCCCATTTCCAACAAAATGATAACTCCGAAATTGGGTACCTAGAGAAAGAATAAATTAAGTTGTCCCAATTTTGATAAATCAATTATCAGGGATCCAAACGCATTCAAACGTCCGAAATGTGGAATGCATGAATGTCTATTGATTGTTAAAATGTACATGGTAAAATTTTGTAGCGAAACATGGATATTCATTTAGTTACGTATATAAACCAAGTTTCAAATCAATTGAATATCGGAAAGTAGTTTAAAAATAGGGTTGCGCAATTTAGTGACACATTTAGCAAAATGGTGCAATAAAAATCATTGTACCATCCATAGTTTAAGAAAAGTAAGTAAATGAATTTTGTAATGACTTGAATCAACTGACAAAACATGTTGTATGCGTACAAGTGTTGAGTAACACACCAGAGCTGAATGTATGATGATATTACAGCTGCTACCAAACTATTTTTAGTGTATCAATTAATCTTTAAAATTGTATCAGTCTCAATACTGGAATAATCTAAATGTACTGATGCATTTTTATTATGAAAGAATATTGACAAGTATTTAAATCAGGTGAAACAGAAGTGCTCTGAATTATACAACTTCTTTATTCGCAATATCGGTTTCTGAGTTAGGGTTTTTCTGTTTCGAAAATTTCCTTCTACCTTTCAATATGTTTCTGTATCCTTTGATATTAGTCACAAGAGAAGAATACCCTTTCCAGAGAATGCCAGTAGATGTCCAAATTGAGATGCCTAACCAGCAGCCGAGGAATCCACCAACATAACTGAAGAGCTCCACATCCTGTTGATAAAAACAATGTGTAGTCACTGGCTTTAAATCAATATTTCTCCACGTCTACAGCTCCTGAACTTTGAATTTTTAAATATCCTGTTGAATTTTCTGACGGAGCTGCTAAGAATTCTCATGCTATAATTTCCTCCCTTCCTTCTTTATTTACGTAAGTATAGCAATGTTGTACGTGAAATCAGAAATACATTAATTTAAGTTTCAGCAAATGCGCGATAGATTAAAATATATAAAAATAGTAGCATTTTGTAAAAATAAAATTAATAAGAAAGTAAACAAAACGTGTTTAAATAAGGGATTCAGAAAATTAGATAACCAAATTCCATTTCGTCTCAATTTGCAGCCAATATCATAAATAAGTAGTTAAAGGAACACTTCCGATGAAAATTTATAACATTTTAATCTGAATTGAAAATATTACCCATATCTTTTGTACTTCTACTGGATGTGCTTGTCGCACATGAAATTTTGTTTGAATTTTGGAAGGAATAAGAATTGATAGCTACCCTACATTTCATTTAGCATGTCGCAATCACATATGCATCGCTAGCAATCGTAGTTATGATTACGAATGTTGACATGAAAAAGGCAAACGATTGGATGGACAGGTTTTTTGTATATACCTCTCACTACAATTCTGCATGAAAAAACTAAAAATTTAGCGTTTTAACTTGAATCTATAAAACGGTAGAAGTGTACGTGACTTACGCCGTTTTAAATAGCAAATGTGTCCGAGTCAAGAATTTTAGTTGGAATTTAGTCAAGTTTTCTATATAGGTTGAATATAAAGTGCCAAGCCAAACACGAATCTCCGTCATTTATAGGCCGTCAGAGTAACGCATGCGCAAAATACTTGATATGACTTCGTAACTTGTTTATACTGGCTTAAACTAGTAGATTCCAACCCGATCTATGGAACATCTCACTGAAAGTCGGATTAAGCCCAGTAACACTAGATAAGGCACATACATTAAAACAAAAAAACTTATGGGAAATGCATTACATATATGCGAAAATGTATTACACCTATGGGAAATGAATGCCATGAAAAAATGCACTGGTTGAAATTCTTCACGAATATTGACACAGATTGGCTTATCTTGTAGACAAATGTTTATAAGCATTTGTTAGTGAATTAAATGCAGTGGAACTTAAAGCATTACTATAGCTGATAGAATAAATAAACACAGTCTGAAAGATTCGAGCTATCACCTGTAGTTGCAGCATCAGCACATGCAACTTGTTTAACGAAACTTGTCCGAGAACAAGATTCTTCGTAAGTTATGTGGCGATAAAAGACTAAACATAGATTCTTTATTTTAATTCACCTTCACTTAAAGTGACCTAGATTGCCAAATATTTCAAAGTAAGCAAATTGAGGGATTTTTTTAATTTTTTTTTACTTACCATATATTGTGGCTTGTAGGATACCACTCGTACTTTTGAACTCTCTATGTATAATTCGAGCAAAGTAGTTCTGAAAAGTAAGGTTTACAAAGTATTTTTAAGTTTAAAAGCATTTTAACATAACTAAAATTAAAAAAATATACATTTTGGCAAATTGTCAAGGAACCTTAAAAATGTAACTTTCAAAAAGGATTTGATTGAAACAAAATATATTAGCTAAATAAAATAAAAATAAAAAGTTTAAAGCTTCATTTCTTTATTTAAAAAATTGAATTGAAAAATTGGAATCTGAAAAATAATATTTTAAGCATATATTATCATCTATCTAGTTTAAAACTGTATATTGGTTTTGCCATGAATACTATGGAAAAGCAAAGAAGAAAATAAATAAGAATAAATATGATAAGCTGAATAATGCTCAAATTGAAAAACATTATTATCTAAATAATAATTTCCTTAATGAGGTAGGTTTTCAATTTGATAGGGAAGGGTGAAAGCACTATTTTTAATGTAGGATAATCAATGATTGGAATGATTTGCCAGCAAAATTGTAAATTTAGTGAGCATAAAGAGTTTTAAGAAACAGATATGCACTGGGGGATCATTAATGGGCAATAATTGGATTACACTGGCTAGGTAAGTAACTTATATTTTGTACTTTGTATACATCTAATTAAGGTTATTTTGTTACTGTATTTGGTTACTTATGTTTGCGTACTGTTGGTTTTTATAAAATTTTTCAGCTCGCATTATGTATTGCATTTTTCCAGTATGATTGTCAAACGCTGTGTCAACTTTGTATATTGTATTGTATTATGTATATTGTATTGTATAATCCTGTAACTATTGTATATTGTATGTATGATCCTGTAACTAATGTATGCAAATTATTTTCTATTTCTTTATACGTGTATATATATATTTACTCGACCAACTCTGTTGGGCCTTGAGCCTGTTGTTCGTCTTAAAATTTGTATTTGTATTTGTAGGTATTTGTATATCACAGAAATGTTAATTGGCTCACAAAACACATCATTTAACAATACCCTTTATGAAGTTTTAACCATAAAAATCATTGGCTTCTTTTGGCTTGAATATGGAGAATGAGGCTCTTGCTTAGGTGTTGACTGCCTTATGTGTTCGTGTGTACATCCGATAACGATCATTTTCGAGGATGGTTATAAAATTCTTAGGTGCTCTTTGGTTCAGGAAAAACAATAACGTTGAATATTTGTTTCAAAACTCATCAATTCTTGCTTTTTAATTGAACATGAATAGTGAGGTGCTAGCTCAGTCGTCGACCTCATTAGTTTTGCAGATTTAAAATTATGAGAGATAAAGGTACCAGTACACGTTGTGTTAAGGTACCAGGAGACGTTGGAAATGTTTTTCTTTAATTTTTGAGCTAGACTCACTATTCTTTTTACACTCAACAAGTGTTAAAAAATTAACATATCTGCATATTTTTTTTTTCATTTGATATTTGATCAATTAGTTTAAATTTAAATTAATGTGTAATTGCACCAGTCATAACTCAGTTTGTAATTTATTTAGTAGTTTAATTTTAATTAACATTGAAATTTAATTAAATTTAATTTAAAAAAAATGAACTAAAAAATGAATATCCATTTTTTTATAAAAATATCAAGATTAAAAATTGAGTTAGAAAAAAATTATTGTATTTATATATTAGATCCTAGTTAGTTCCCTGTACTGCAATATTTATTTTAAATTGCATTAACAATTTTTTAATTGGTTGATTTAAACTGATATCTGACAAAAATTAATTCTTTTAAAATCGAATTTAAAGTTTTGACGTAGTTATCTTATCCACTATGTACTTTCATAAAAATGTATATAGCTTTAAAAAGTATTTTGAATATCATAAATAACGTAATATCATTTTCAAGCTACCAAGAACGATATAATTTTGGAGTAAATAAACAAAAAGATATTTTCACCAAATATCGCGATTTCCAATGTATACTAGAACCTTAAGTATTAAGCTAGTAGAGATGATCAGTTGAAGCTGATAAATGATGGTGTTCAATTGGATCGGAATTTCTAATAATTTAACTTTGATGCGTACCAAGTGCGGTTATTAACTTTCATGGCAGATCTAATAACTTCAGAAAAAGAATGTGTGAATTACATACTCATTTAATATGATTCCAAAGTAATCTCCCTAAAACACATCGGATCTCGACTATAAAAGTTTCTTAAAAGGATTTTGTAGGAATGCTTTTCTATTCCGACTGAAATTTCTTGATGTCTTCATTCTCAAAAAATCTACATTCATCATGAATTTGTTTCAATTGGCAAGACTGTAGCATGGCTTTTTTTTCTTTTTTTTTTCACATAAGCTTTTTTTCGACTTTGACAAAGAATTTGTAATCAGAAAGGGAGTTGGCTTCTTTTATAGGACCATGTCTGGACTCGTATTGCATTACCCGTGAAGTGGGTATTGGTCCAGCATGAGGTCTTGGAGATTATCCATCATCTAAGGACTTTCGCAGACATCTAGTTTCCGGAATTGAAATTTTTTGTGAAGATAACAAAGTTTGAGGATATCGAAGACATCAAGAACACCATGACTTTATAATTGAAGAGTAATCCGAAAAAGTACTTTAAAAGTTGTTTCTGAAACTTTTACAGCCGAGCGAAGAAGTTTATTATGGTTGGATGGTGATTATTACGAAACATACTAAATGGGTATGTATTACACATAATGTTTCCCGAATTTATATCAGTTCTGGAAAAAAAAAATAGCTGCACTTTGTAAGTTCATATTCATTGGTACTGTTATAGAGAATGAATGAACTTGATCAGCATTGCCATCGAGTTTTTATGAAATTGATTTTTGTTTGGGAGATTAACACTTTACCTAAATATTTTATGCAAAATAACTTATTAATTGAGACAATTGTAAACATGATAGATAGTGAATTTTATAAGCAACACTTACGGTCTAAATTCATCAGTCACAGTCTCTCCCTGCAATAAAATACGAAACAATTTAATAAAAAAAAAATAAAAAAAATATATCTATATATATATATATATATATATATATATATATATATATATATATATATATATATATATATATATATATATATATAATTTTTTTGGTATCACCTTTTTTTTTACTGACAGGACACAAGTGTCAAATTTACAAAGATCTGGCAAGAAAGGGAAGGCTTGGTATCAGAACGATACAAAGAAAAAAGAAAGGTATTCAGGTAAAAATCGAGGAAGAATATGCAGCACAAGCATACATGGCAAATCTTTTCTCTAGTAAATTAATAAAAATTATTTGGGGAGGAGTGAGAAGGCGAGGTACATGTGTTCATCAAGTTTCACAAGTTCTTTTCCTCTTCCATTTTCTTCAGATTCCATAAAAATATGCATATACATGAATTTTCTAATTTCTTTTCTTATTACAGACTATATGATTTCTATGACATTTATTTTTGTAAGCGTTACTGTTTAAATATTCTCGATGAATTTAAAACTATATGCATCCTTTTTCTAATTTTATTGAAACTGGAAACTTTCTATTGATGTCCACACATCATTAACTATGAGTGCAGAATATCGTATAGTTTTCAATTACACTAAAATACTTGTCACTTCATATATATTTGACATAAATTGTTGCAATTTACTATTTTCGTTTTCTTATTTTCAATAACTTAAAACAGATGGCCAGTTTGGAGATATTTTTTTACGATGATAATTCCAATGAGAAAAAAAAAAAACTCCGGAAACTTTACAAAATTGACGATATGGTTGACAATAATCATATTACATGATTTCTTTTGGGTAAGTGAAACAAAGGAGGAACACTCTTCGATAGTCAGTGCTCAAAGGGAGAAAACTATGTTAATAACGTTCATTTTCCAACTTTTTATGCCTTCATCGAATTTCTTCAGATATTTCGGTGATATTTAGAACATCTTAAAAGGCAGAATCACAACAATATATTCAATGTTGACTATCTTGCACGCATGTACTTTTTTTATGAAAGCCTTAATGACAGATATCATAGCTTGCAGTTACCCGTGCACAAGAGCTGAACATCGTAAGTCAATCTGTTCAGGAGTTAATGACCTCAGACACGCAAAAACTGACGCACATAAATATTCCTATACCTTTAGAGAAATTAGAACGTTCCAAAACGCATAGAAATGCAAAATAATAATAAAAAAAATGTTTTGTATAGAATGCAATATTTTAATTACCCTTTATTACATATAAAGAAATGAATAGTAAACACTAATAACATAAAATTAAATATTCTTCACCTCAAACCATTTTAATTTAAAGATATCAAACTGAATTAAAATTGATGTTGCTATTTTTTGCTTAAATATCCTGTTTTTTGCCTTTCAGTTCCGCATAATTGCATCCGTCTTCATTTCTCAGAGTTTTTCTTTGTTTCACTTAAAATTTTCAATTCGTCATTTTACAATCTGAAACTGTAATCACAAACATCAGGTTTTGAATTCAAGAATTTTTTTTAAACTAGGTTGATATTAGTTTGGCGCTCAGTCTAGAACTGAAAACATTCTTATGCAGAATACAAAATATACTACTTTACTCCAAGATTTTCAGTAAAAGCTGATAGTATCATAAATGTACATTTCCAAATGAGTTATACAATTCCACAGTTACACAATTCCAGTGATTTCACATATATTTTTTCAACTCTATAGTTTCTTCACTGGTCATCAAAATTAAAGGATAATGATAAAAAAATATGCTCACTAAGTTAATGTTGCAAGCAATGCCTAAAGATGTTATTATTTATGTTAATTAAATGCAATTGAACACAAAATTTCACTTCTGTTGGACTGTTTAGGGGTGCTGATGGTCCAGAGATTTTGCCAATGGATGATAATCTTCGGCAATATAAAGGGAATGTTATGTTAGAATACTTGAAAACAGAAGACATCACTCGAATGTTTTGGCCAGCTTACTCACCCGAATTCAACCCCATTGAGAATGTATGGGATGCCTTTTGGCTCTGAATTTGAGCATGACAAATTCCTCCTCGGACCCTACAGGAGCTAAAAAGTACACATTTAAAAGAGTGGCTTGCAATTCCACAAGGCTTGATCAAAACTTTGGTAAAGTCTATGAAATCAAGATGTGATGTATGCATATACGTCCTAGGGATACCATTTACCATATTAAAGAAAGAAAAATTTCAACAAGATGCTACTTAATTTTTCCATCATTTTCCATTCCTAAATGTTAGTGTAAATTTTTATATTATGAGAATAATCCTCTGCCAAACATTGTAACTTATGTTAAGTAATGTTTTTGAACACATTTTATTAATAATTTTTCAGTAAGTATCACTTACGTTTTATTTCTGTTACTATCCTTTAATTTTGATGACTAGTGTAGTTTATAAACATAAAAACATCATCTACACACCGATCAATCTACATATAAACACCCGAATCTAACACCATCCATTTCTGCAAAAAAGTTTCTAGTTTCAAACTTCATAAATAAACACGCCCATCTCTTTTGATTGGCCTACAGCTTAATGTGGATTCCGAACCACAGAGTGAACATCCATGCCAAACCCGAGACCTTTGGCATGCGAGGCCACAACTCTAACCACTTAGCTATCAGGTGGTGCATCCATCTCTGACAGTAAATTTCTTTAATCCTGCGTTCTCCGATTCCAACCTAACAGTCATTTTCTTTCCCCTAGTTTCCACTCCACAAAAAAAAAAAAAAAAAAAAAAAAAAAAAAAATTGCCTTCTTGAAATACTTTTATCTTCCTTTCATAATATTTCATGAATTATGATTGTTTAAACTGATAAGACTTTGAAATATATCCAGAAATATTTTCAGTTTGACCTTCTAGGGATGTCATAAAAAATACAACTATTTTTTTTTTATTTTTTTTTTTTTTTTTTTTTTTTTTTTTTTAAACCTGTATTTATTAGATGACATTTTTTAAATGTTCCCGGAACAACGAAATTGTAACATTCATATGAATTCCTTCGAAGAATCCTCTAGGACATCCATCCTAAAATATATTATAAGATATTGGTATTTAAAAATCTCACAAAAAAAAAAAAAAGACTTCACCTAATATTTCAAAGGGGTAATAAACTGTTACTAGACAATCAACAAAAACTGCTACTAAATATTCATTGACTTTAAACAGTAACATCATCGCTTAACAGTTAAAAGTTTTTCGAATGGTCCAGTTATGAAATGAAGAGTTAATATGAGGAATATTTTTATTTTGCATTTTTGTATTGACACTTTACTTATTATTGCAAACAAAATTCTTTATATTAACTTCAATTTTGTTTGCGGAAAAATCTGTGGAAACCTAATTAATTCCCTTGCCATCATCGAATCAGGTTGAAACTTGGCAAATAAATTCGATATCAATGACAATGCATTTTATCAAATTTCTGGTGTTGCTCCTTTCACTAAAACGTCGATTTTATACACGCTTTTATAATTGTTTTGGAATGCTAATTAAATCCATTTATCTATCATTGTAGAATCTCTTTCCTGCCGCTAAAATTATTTAAATCAGAATAATTAAATAAAAAAAAAAAAAAAAAAAATTGGATGTGATTGCATAAATTTATCATGGAGTATGGAATGTGTATAACTGTATACCTGTGTTACAAAAACGTGTGTGTTTTTTAAATAACTTTTAAATATATCTCTTAGTTTAAAATGTTTTTTTTATAGGCAGTTATCACGTACACAAAATAAATGCGTTCTGTTCATAATAATTTTGTTGCCAGTGTTAACAGTGAACGTTAAATTTAACTAAAAATTATCATAAATCAAATCAATTTTAAAAAAATTCTTATTATTAACTTTTATAAATTTTCTCTCATTTTCCTCCTTTAATATGTTGTCGAGACAAATAGCATGATAATATATATATATATATATATATATATATATATATATATATATATATATCATTAAAAAAAATAATCGGCTTAGGGCCGCTGTACGGTTTACTCTGAGCTTTAAGTCCAAGCTTTTCACAAAGTTTTTTTTATTTGAGTTAAATAAAACATCGATATATCAATACATCTGAACAACATCAGCATACATCGCTTTTTATATAAGCAGACGGAGCAGGCCTCATTCCCACACAATGCCTTTCCTGCACAAGCCCAAACATAAAGTGGGGGCGATCACTGGACCACACTTTTGACCAATTGAAAACAACACCCTTGGGCTTATGGTCCAGGATAAAAAAAATAATGAAATAGTTTAATACCTTAGGATTTCGTCAAAATAGTAGGCAAGGTAGATTAGATTTTTATAATTTTTTTTCTTCTCTTCCTCTTTTATAAATTGAAAAAATAAAAAAATAAAAAATGTGGTAGTTTTTTAAGGTGCTTTGAACCTTCCTACCAAAAGTTTCAGTTAAAATTCATTAAGGCGTAAAAAGCTTTAAAATGAATGTCTTTATCTTAGAGCCCTTCCCTTGAGAATTGGTCCTCATCGACTATTTCTCCTCTGTTTCACATGTAGAATGAAGAAAGTGTAGTAATCATTTCCAAAAATGTTGACAAAAGCCAAGTTGTCCTACGCCTTGAATTTAAACAATGTTTTTTGAATGTTGTCATATGTTTGAAATTGCTAGTTTTTATTCAAGAAATCAAAAATATAAACACAATTTCAAACGTGTTTTTTTTAATTTGTCTTAATACCCGTTTAGGTTTAATTGAGCATGGGTAAATATTAATTAAATTCTTATATGTAAATATAAATTAAATTCTTATACGATCAAAATTGATCGAAATGAAACAAAGGAGTAGGTTAGAGTTTAAATGTTATTTTTAACACTGTAAAAAGACCAGTCTATTGGACACCGTTTATTTGGTGGCTGTAAATATCAGGGCTCAGGTTTATCTAAGGGTTATAAGAAAGATATAATGCATACAATTTTTTTAGCTTACCTGATAAAACGGTATTTCAAAAGAGGACACATCGTAGTTCAATTTCCTACAAAAATAAAAGTTTATAAATATTTGTAAATGAATAAAAAAACGTTATACAAAACAAAGAAACTTCCGTATTTCAAAGTCAAACCAGCCTTAGTCTGAATGTAGTGCTTTTTGTTGTGTTACATTTTATTTTTTAAAAGTATCACTTGAATCATAACAAAATAATTAATAAAAGTATGTTATAAAACATATCGTTATGTAGAGACTTTAATGGCACACAGTAGATATAAATTTTTCCCTTCTTGTAAATTTCAGCAATTTGGTTGGTTTTTTATAAGCACAAGAGCCAATATTGGCTATGCTGCGATAATTAACCTATTTGGATTTAGTACTGGTTTGTCCTGAGATACAAATTTGTGCTATTACGTTCACCAAAATTTTGGAAGTTTCGCCTTGTACTTACAAACATTCATCTTTGCAGTCATGGCTGCATTTGCATGCACTAAAATCAACATCATCTATATCAATGTCATATTCTAGAGGAAATAACAAAGAAGAAAAGGAGATTACTAAAATTATAGTTTTAACTATATGTGTCATTTAATTAATTTTCCATTTGCATACTAAATACACAGATACTTACTAAATGTAGCTATTTCTTCGCAATGTTTAATATAGTTATCAGCAACAATACCTTTCTCAAAGTATTCTTCTGACACCCACAAACAATCATGTTGACACATCTACATGCGAAGAAAATTCAAATAAATTTGTTTGTTACACGCCAAACTAGTTTAGCTTAAAATTGGTGTGTAAACCACACGTGTTTGTCCTATACCGAACTTTATATTTGTTTATACCAATAGAATTGATGCAAAATTACACCGATATTCTTTTACTATAAACAATTATGGTATCGGTCAAACTGTTATATACGAAATCTCAATTAAAAGTCAAACTAGTTTGCCATACAATCGAGTTTGGACGGTTATATATATCAGTATACATTCACTAATATAGTAGTTAGTAAATAAAATAAATAATGTATAATAATTACAAATTTGGCATTCTTATACTTTTGTCAATATTACGCGAGCATTTAAGAAGTTACTTTGTATAGTGTTAAACTTTGAGCTAATCTAACATATAGGAGTTGTAGTGTTCTCAGTGTCTTTTCGTTTGTGTGACATGAATGCTGATAGAGGTGCTAGATCACGTGTCAGAGCCTAGTTTTCTCACAAAGTTCAAAATTAGTGGGCATTATTAGAGATGTTGTTATAGAGAATGTTATGGTGCAGTTTGAACCTAGAGTAGCCAGAAAATTCCAAACAAACCACCAACCATCTGCACAAGATTATTATAAATGATCTAAAACACAAAATACTGATAATTTTATAGTTTTTCTCTAATTATTCTGTGCTGTTTCTTAAAACTGACTATACTGATTTTGTTTTGTTTTGATGGGAAGTATAGAAATACAGATAAGCATTTGCATTGCAAACAAATATCTTACAATCCAAGTGACGTATTTGTTTGCAATAAACATGTTCATCTGAACGTATTTGTTTGCAATAAACATGTTCACCTGTACTGGAAGTACGTAGGTCTGCTTTTATGAGAAGGATTTCGGTCGTTATTGAGATTCGTGTAAATCTACATAATTACCTCGAAGTTTCTTGGGAGTTATACCATGTCTGAGCAATAAATGAAGTTTGATTCAGATGTTTGTTATTAGTAATTGCGTTAAGAGCGTTTTTATGATTAATTACTACAATAGGAAATTAATTTTGAACTTTTAAAAATAGTATATCAATAAAAAGTCTCCTTGTAATATTATTTTTTACTTCACGTGACAGTGGACCAGTCATGTTGTTTTTCTTCCACAATGCTATGTAATCAACACAATCTGTCTCATAGGGAGATCTGTCAATAGGCAGTAGTCTCTCCTCATAGGCAGTAGTCTCTCCTCTTCCTGAAACAGAATATTGCAATCACTGATATAAAAGTTACGGTCAATACTTAAACTTTAAGTTAATATAGAGTCTGAGGATTGTCGGAACGATTCTTTTATTTAAATGTAAGTAAACTTTAAGAAAACATTTCGTTACCAATTTTTAACAAGGAGTGATTAAAAGTGCATTCAGCTGTCTTTTAAATACCCAAATCATCGAATTGCAGAAAGATCGAAGTTTGAGATCATAGACATGAACCTTCCTTCGTAACAGTCATTGTCATAACAACAGTGGTGAGCGTCATACGTCAATGAACGTCTTACAGACTTCCCTCTGTCTCAAAAGTTGTGTGAAATGGGACTTGAAAACAAAATGACTTTGAAAATTATTGATGATTATGAGAAAGTTAACACTGAAAACTTAACAATTTCAATGGTGAGGAAGCAATCCTGATAGTACAGAAGTGTTAAATGTAAGATCTACAAGGGACACAAGTTAAGACATTGTTTTCGGATTGTGGTATCCAGTTGAGGTCTTAGACATGGGCACACATTAATATCGCTTTAGGCATACACATTTTAAATTTGTTATACTCCCCGTGTGTAATTTTGGTTGAAGCCTTTCATTTTAGTATTAAGGAAACGATTTATACTTTAGACGAAGTTTTAATTTTTTTTATGAGACACTTTTTTTTGAAGCTTTCAATTAAAAATTTGACTTCATAAAGCATTCTATAATTTTTGAAAATCCGCGAATATCAAAGTGTTAAAAATACCAGAAATTGAACGAAACCGGAAAAATCAAATTAAGTTCGTGAAAAGGAAATTTATTGTGGGTGATAAAATTTATGAAATATTAGTTGGATGCTTTATTAAGCTGAAATTTGCGGGTTGCTGTAATGTTTTGCAATTCAATTCCCCACACGTTATTATCGTTACGGAGAGTATAAAATAATCTCCCTGGTTATTGCAAAGATACGCCCGACTCAAAAAATTCCTAGAAAAAACATAATAGCCTTTACTTTTAAACTTCCAAGAGAAAACCAAACGATAGTGTAAACAGAAAGAAATTTAAATGCTTGGGTTGATCGAATAAATTTCACTGAAACTATTTATTTGTGTTAAAAAATAATAATAATAATAATAATAATAATAATAATAATAATAATAATAATAATAATAATAATAATAATAATAATAATAATAATAATAATAATATAATATAATTGGTGTGTCACAGCAGGATAAAAGTATCACAGTCAGGAATAGTGTTTTGAATACGGAAACAATTGACAGAAACAACTAATTAAAAGTGTGGGTATGAAATTTTGTAATGAGCGTAACATAAAAATGTTGTCATGAGTTTGAAATTGGGTGATCGAATATAAAAACAATTGTCAAAACAACAATGACTCAATTGTTGTGATTGGGAAAAAACTTTAGGGGAATAAAAATGTTGTCATAAAAGGGTGTAATGTAAAGTTGTTGTAATACAAATTTTGGTGGAACAGTAATGAGCATATCACGTTATAAGACACGAATACGAAAAAAATAAACAAACGAAATCGTTTGTTGGTCAACGTGGTAAATATAGAAAAAAAAAAAAAAAAAACTAGGGATGTGAAACATTGCACAACTTCCGACTGCAATATAGTACTGATCACTACATTTAAATTTGACGTGAAATAGTGTTATTATCATTTTCAATATACTTTATTACCCATGTAAACATATGGGTAATTGAAAGTAAAAAAAAAAAAAAAAAAGAACTAGGGGTGTGGAACATTGTACAACTTCCAACTGCAATATAGTACTTAACACTACATTTAAATTTGAAGTGAAATAGTGTTATTATCATTTTCACTATACTTTATTACCCATGTAAACATATGGGTAATTAAAAAAAAAAAAAAAAAAAAAAAAAAAACGCCAATATATAGAATATGGTTATATGCTTTTTAATATTTCTTTTATTATCCTTTCGTGTAAGTGAAACAAGAAAAAAGAGAAAAATTGTCGTTGGTGAGCGACGCTTGACGGAAATTATGCGTTAAAGACATTCGTTTTTGAAATTTTTACACCTTTATTGTATTTTTACTGGAATTTCGGAAGTGGGAATGTTTAGAACACCCTTAAAAGGCATTATAATATAGATTTTGATCAAATTCGTTCAAGCCGTTTTTTAGCAATTGCTGAAAAATATGACTTTTTATGTTTTTATGCGTTGCTCATGAGTATAATATTGACGAAAACCTTAAAGACAGGTCCCATAGCCACCACTCCCGTACACCAAATTTGAACATTACGAACGTCATGGATGACTACTTATTGGAATTCTTCTGGGTAGTTCTTTTTTGGGGATTACCTTGCGATATTGATGTTCCCCTTTTCTGCAGAAAGTTCAAAGTTTTCTTGGGAAAAAAAACGGAGGAAAAAAAAAAGTTTTTTTTTCCTTCTTTTTTTTTTCCTAGGCAAACTGAGGAACAATACATGAATCAGTAAAAATTAAAACGATTCGATATTTTAATCAAAATATGTAACCAAGATACATCAACAACATTGAAAAAAAGAGGGTTTTATGCCCCTTGTTTATTAGCACATTGGATTGATATTGTTAGGAATTTCTGATATTTGTAAATATTTTGTAGTATTAATTATGTAAAAAGGAAAATTTATGTACATCTCGTATAAGGGAGTGCAGGTGTTTGTCTTTGCTTTCCTGCAATGCGTCTTTTAATGCTTGAAAACGAGTTCTACAGAGATAATGCTGAGAAGCGAGTTTTACAAAGAGAAGGCCATTTAACATTATGGTTAATGGCAATCTCGCCAAGTTAGCGACGATTTTGGCAACTAATTTTGGTCACCAATTTTGGCCATTTGGCAACATTTTCAGTCCCCATGTACATGTATAGGGCCTTTCGACTACGATCCGGAAAGTTCTCCAAATATCTATCTCTAGAAGATTCACGTAATATTGACTTTCCTATATAAGGCCGGCCGTGAGTAGAGTTAGTTGAGTGGAGTTACTGAGTTAGTTGTCTCTCAGCAAGCATTCAGAGAGTTCCGAAAGGGGTATTGTATTGTCTTTTGAGGTGATGTTATCAGTTGTGTATCAAGTTTTTAACTGCTGTTGTGCTCTATTATTGTGTAAAGAGCTGTATTGAGTCTATTGGAACGGAAAGTTCTGGAGTTGCAAAATAATTTGCGAAGAGTTTTATCGGAAATTAATTTCTGCAAGTTTTGATCTGCTTTTGCTTCAAGTATTTCGAACCCACCCACGGAACAACAGGTGTCAGAAGTAGGATTTGAATGCCAATAACCAGAGCTAAGGCAGAACAAGATGACAATTTTAAACAGCTTTTGCTTTCATGCAAGAATGACTGGAAGAAATGAAAGCGAGCCAAGAAGAGATGAAGAAAGATATTTTTTTCTGGTCAAGAAGAAATAAGGAAATATATTTTCTCTGGTCAAGAGGAAATGCAGAAGAATATTCCTGCCATCTCTGCCGGACAGGAGAATTTAAAGGAGTCTTCGAATGCGACACCAACTTGGCAGGACATTTCCATCTATAGTTCTACGACAAAGCAATATTGGGCCCTCTGGGACTCTCTCCATATCCGAAACGTCATGTTGTACTGGAAGTCGGAATCTGATGATGGAAAACATTCCGAAGGCAGCTATTGTTTCCAACATCCCGAATCACAGATGTTCTTAAAGAACTACATAGCAGTCCAACTGGAGGCCACTTCGGAGTAATGACGACATTACAAAGCGTTCGAGAGCGGTTATACTGGAGTAAGGCGAGGGCTAACGTGTAGAAGTGGTGCCGATCATGTGATGCCTTTGCAGCCCAGAAAGGACCGAAGAAACGCAGTCGAAAAAAGCTGCAACGTTACAACGTAGGAGCGCCTTTTGAACGGATTGCGTTTGAAATCTTGGGACAACTGCCACGATATGCTGACTAGGCTTGTGCGATGTATCGATACTTCGTCCAAAACCGGTGTGAAATCAACATCGTCAAACCGGTGTCACTATTTTCGCATACCTTATACATCACGATCTTTTTCGACGAGAGAGCGATCCTTGCTTAGCACTTCAAGGAAGAAGAACCGTGATGCCACGATTGATTAGCGGGGTTTTTAAGATACTATAGAAACGTATTGAAACCGTCAACACCGCGCCGTTTGAAACACGATACTTCCAACACATCGCAGTAATCCACCCTGCATATGAGCGGTGTCTCCAAAACTGTATAGAAACGTACTGTAACAGCTAACACGGCTCCGTTTGAGACAATTTCTGTTTGCTTTTGCTGAGGCGATACTTCATTCTCATTCAAGGACTAAGAACCACTCACGATTCATGCGCGGTGTTCCTAAGATACCATAGAAACGTATTGAAACCATCGACACCGCGCCGTTTGAAACGAGTTCCATTTGCTTTTGCGCGTTACTTCATCAGCAAGCTCACATCGTGATATAATCCTATCCACCCTGCCCTGCATATGCGCGATGTTCTCAATATTGTATAGAAACATAAGGAAACCGTCGACATCGGGCCGTTTGACAAGTGGTGCCAGCAGTCTAGTAATATTAGAGATCCGATAAAACAAGTATTCCTTTAAAGTTTGAACATTATTTATGTTGTTCTCTCGACTCTTGGAAAACATTTTGATTTTTATTTAACAGTCATCAGATATAAGACCTTGATATCTATTTTTGGGCATTTCCTACACTTTTTCTGTTTCATTTATTTTTATTTTTTTATTTTCTCTAACTTGAAAGAAATAAAGTATTACACTTTTGTATTTTGAAATCTTTTATATTAACTTCAAGATTTTTTTATCTTGCTATTATTTTATTTTGCTTTATTTATTAACGCAAGGGGATTGCGGTATTCTGGCAAGGTAATTTCTGTCTAGTTCTTACTCAGTTAAGATAATCTATTATTTATTACTATGAGCTGTTTGTTATATCTGCCAAAATCAATGTGAACTAGTGCATGGACTGGATTGTCATGGATTATTTTACGAAGTAGCCCGAAGCGTATCCTATCCCTGATCATTAGGCTACCACCGTTGCAGAGGCAATGGTTCAGAGCTGGATTTCCAAATTTGGAGAGCCTCTTCAGTTACATTCTGATCAAGGAAGGAATTTTACCTCTGCTTTGTGATCTACTTGGTATTGACAAACACAGACGAGGCCTTTACACCCACAGTCAGATGGCATGGTGGAGAGTTAACAGAACCATCCTCAATAACCTCTCACTGATGGTTTCCAGAAACCAACAGGACTGGGATCAGAAGTTACCTTTGTTTCTTCTGGCCTATTACAGCGTTGTCCACGAGACTACCGGCTATTCCCCATCCCAGATTCTCTTCGTTCGTAACCCTCGTCTGTTTTGCGATCTGTTTTTGGACGCTCTCCGGATGCACCTTCATCGCCAGAGGAGTACATCGAGGATTTTCAGGCATGGTTTGAATCTGTGCACAATTTTGCCCTTGAGCGAATCCACTTGGTGACGATACAGAGACCAGTTGAAAGAGGTATTGCATTGTCTTTTGAGGCAATTTTAGCCGTTGTGTCTCAAGTTATTAACTGCTGTTGTGCTCTATTATTGTGTAAAGAGCTGTATTGAGTCTATTAGAACGGAAAGTTCTGGAGTTGTAAAAGAATCTGCAATGAGTTTTACTGGAATAAATTTCTGCAAGTTTTGATCTGCTTTGGCTCCAAGTCTTTCAAACCCACCCACGCAACAATATCTAAAAGTAGAGAACAGTTTAATTACTGACTTTTGTTACCGTAGCCCATTCTTACCATACATTTGTTTCAATGAGTGTAATAAAGTGTTATGTATCAGTCAAGACGAAATTTGTTGCTGTTCCCCCTTAAAAGACCTTAGAGGTGTTTCTAGTTAAAATTTAAATACATGAGGTGTCCAGGTGTTACAAAGTCTACATGCAACGTAGCTCTATTGCCAGAAAAAAAAAAAAAAAATAACCAAACGTCATTTATCAAATTTAATATTTCCAGAAACGATTGAAGTGCCTCTGCATTATCTTTTCTAATTTGATTTTTGAATTTCGTTGAATATCGTGCAAGTAAGTTACTTCAATCCCCTATGGAATAAGGTTTTTGAGACATTAATTTTTAGAGATAGGGGTTAAACTTTTAAGAAACTATGTATCTCTTCTAAGCATTGGCGAGGGATGTTCTGGTATATTAGCTATATAGAGGCCATACTGGGCCAGAATAACTTGAAATCGATGCCTCTATGAAGTGTATGAAACTATCAACAACTGTCTATATACTATAGAAACTGTCAACAGAAACTATCTTGCATTTCAGTCTGGAAAGAGAAAAAACTCAGAATACCCCCTATATAGCCAGACTACCAACCAAAACTACCTATCACGACCATTGATGTGTGTACTCATTTCAACGAGAAACTAAAGAACGTCAGTAAGGTTCGATCACAGCACCTCTTAGATGTTGTCTAAGCATTCTGTTTTGAACAATTTATTTGTTAAAGCTCAACATGTATTTATAGTAATTGTTCCTTATTTTACTGCAATAAATCTTTTATTAAAACTAGCAAAGATTAGTAATTTAAAATGATTATCAAAGTGCAAAATTTTACTATTATTTACTGGAACTCAAATTTCCAAATGTAAAAAAAAAAACAAAAAAACTGGCATCTAAATGTAAATATTTTTACATCAAGCTTTAGGTTTACAATTGTAAAACTTTCAAATCAAATGTTAGCCAAAAGATGATAGAAAGGAATAAAATATTCTTCAAACTTTCCTCTTTTTTTTTAGCTGATCTGCCACACCTACTTAAATGTTATTTTTAATCAGGAAATTAATAAAATTCTCTAAATATTTAAAATAAAACAAACCAATGTATTACGTTTTCAGAAATGAATTGTAAGGATTTAATTGGTTTATTTTTATTGCGAATATATCAATAAATATATATTTGGAGCTGGGTCGACTTCAGATAGCGAATATTACTCATTTTTTTATGAAAATTATGAAAATATGTAGGACATAACGAGGTTTTTCAATACCCTGAATGTATATGCACAAAATTTAAATTACAAATTGTACTATAATTATAAATTGATTTTACTATACATTATATACACATTGAAAAATAATTAAAGATTACCAATCGAATATGAATCCTGTATTCATGGTGTTGTTTCATAGTTATAGCTTTTGAATAGATTTTAAATGAAAGAAAAGGTGAATGCACATACAATGTACTATATGGCAAGTCGGATAAGTTTATATATTCATTCTGTTCGAAAGAAATTTCATAAAGCCTCCACAATTTCATGATGTTGTTCTCTGAAAAAAATAAATAGCTATTATAGTTTCCAGCAAGTACAAAGAAAAAATAAATAAAATGCAATGCTAATGTTTTATCTTTTCAAACACTATTTGACTCAATTTTCTGCTGTCTGGCACTCAATTCACATCCCGCAAAGTAAATATCTTTTACTTTGCCATGAATATTTAAAACTGCCTTTTGGACTTGATGTCTCCAGGGCAATTTTTCAACCGTACAACAACACCATATTCCGAGACTTTCTACATGATTTTACATTGATCTTTCTCATGGACAACATGACCATGCCATCTCAAACTGAGAAAGATGTGTTAGAGAAATTAGAAAATGTATTAAAGATAGCTTTAGAATTTGGCCTGGAGTTTAATTTTAAGAAATGCCAGTTTTTAAATTGAAGAATAAAATTTTTAGGTTACATAATATAAAAATATACCATCCAACCATAACCATCTAAGACACTAGCCGCTCAAAGATTCCCTGCACTGAAGATTGAAAAATAAGTGCACAGTTTATTATGTTTCTTAGAATACTTTAGAAAATTCATTCCTAACCATGTTGGAATTTGCTAAAACATTGAGCTACATTCTTCAACACAACACTACTATTAAATTTACACTATAGCAAAGAAAAACCTTTCTTAAACTGAAAGTAATCTTATCACAAAAACAAGTACTACAAATGTACAGTACACATAATAAAAAAATTAAAAAAAAAAAAAAAAAAAAAGAGAGAGAGAGGTAAAAAAAAAAATCTGATTGATTGCTGTATCTTTGGTTCTATTTATTGTAGAATCTTGCGGTTTGCACCATAATGTTTTATGTGCAATTTTCTATATGGCTAGGGCCACTTTTATTTCTTGGGGGTTGTTTACTAAGTAAATTTAACTCGATCTTTGAAAATTTCTATTTGTACTCCTACTTTTTAAGTTTTCATTCGACTTAGAATACTTCGAGTACTTAAAATACCAAACTTCAGTTCATTATGTTGGGAAACGCATCACTTACGAGTAAAAATGCTTTGGCCAATTCTCAGGACAAATCTCTTTAAAGTGTTGAAGAATGGAAAGTTGTCATGCTTCAAGACGTAATCTATTACACGGTCCCAAAAAGTGTGCTTTTTTACACTTTTGCTAAAATAATAAGAAACAAAAGACAAAATTATGAAAAAAATACTGGAGGGGTTTTCGACCATGATAAATCTATTGAAAGCAAAATGCACTTTTCCATTTATACATTTTTAAAACCTGTTTTATCAATTAATAATTAATTACTTAAAATAAAAAAAAAGTGACATCATCACCTATACAGGAAAAGTACTGCAAATGTGAATTGGAAGTCTTAGCAATTATCAAAACTGTGAAAAATTCGAATATTACCGGCTTGGATCCAAATCTAAAATCGTTACAGATTGTTCTGCTTTCCAGATGACTACTCCAAAAAACAGTAAGATTGGTATAATTGCTCGAAGATGAGGTGATAATTCTATGATGAGGTGATACATCGTGCAGAAAATTAATTGCCTTATGTGAATGATTTTAGTCAAAACACAGTTTTGGCAATCACACGTTCTCATGCTGAAGTCACAACTAAGATCGAAGCTGAAGAAAACAAAGGCGATAATAATATAGATAATAAAGAATTGAAAAGAACGTGGCGAAGATAACGATCATCTGGTAAAACAAGGTATCTTACACAAATACGAGAATGGAATAGAACTACTCGTTGTACCCCAAGATTTGTAGATTTATACCATTCGAGAAATGCACTGCAAAGGATATTTTTCAACAGAAAAAATCCGAAGATCTTTTATAATGTGATTTCCACATGCCAAAAGCAATAAAACAAATAGTTTTCAACCAATATTTTTCAACAGAAGAAATCCGAAAATCTTTTATAATGTGATTTCCACATGCCAAAAGCAATAAAACAAATAGTTTTCAACCAATATTTTTCAACAGAAGAAATCCGAAAATCTTTTATAATGTGATTTCCACATGCCAAAAGCAATAAAACAAATAGTTTTCAACCAATATTTTTCAACAGAAGAAATCCGAAAATCTTTTATAATGTGATTTCCACATGCCAAAAGCAATAAAACAAATAGTTTTCAACCAATATTTTTCAACAGAAGAAATCCGAAAATCTTTTATAATGTGATTTCCACATGCCAAAAGCAATAAAACAAATAGAAAACGTTAAGGCTAACAGCGTAGATTCATACTCTACGACAGGAAACATGGAAAACCTGAAAGTCTATTATATCCAATACTAAGGATACTATTCCTCTCAGTGCGTAAAACATAGACTTTTTATCTTGTCAAATTAACAACTGCAAAGGATGCACTGGATAAACTAATGTTACATTATAACATTGGTATTACAATCTAGATATTTGATATATGTAGGTGGAATATTTTTACGCTGAATCAAATGATAAAAAGCAAGATGATATAACTATATTCCATTTTATACACGAAAATACAAGAAATATAATTTTTTTTTTGCAATGAACCAAAATTGAGTAGAAAAATTTAATAAACGAGCAAAATGTAATAGAAAATTAACAGTTAGTAATAAAATAAGTATAGTAGCGAATAATAATTGAAATCGTAAGTAAAAAAAAGTACCAGGGATAAAGAATAAGCAATGAAATAAACTATTCTTGTACATCTATTTTCGTCTATAAAATGATAATAACTCTTTATTTTGTAGTTATATGGCTTTCCCTTTTTTTTTCATTCGATTCAGAGTCGAAAAATATTCCACCTATAACCTATATGTGCTTAGGTTAAACTAAAATTAATTTTCAATTTAAAAAAAAAATCCTTCACCCCACCCCATCAAAAATACCCTTCTATCCTAGATATTTTCATACTCTTTTATTTCTTTTTTCTCATGACAAATAAAAAGTGTTTGCTTTGTTTCACGAAATGGCCAATTTTTAATCCCTTTATGTTGTTATATCATTCCATGCTTTTCACAAGCGTTTTCTTTTATAAAACTTATCCTCGATATCGTCTTGATTTTTTTTTTTTTTTCATTCGATTCAGCATCAAAATACTCTAAAAGACATCCTTTTGCCACATGCCCTGATTGTTTCAATGATCCTTTTTCAATTTTTAAAACCTCTAACTCCGCTAACCCCATCTCCACCCAACACTCTTCTATGCAAGATATTTTAATAGACTCTTTTGAAAATTAATTTTCTTGGCAAATGGAACATTTTTGTCAAGTTTCATCAACGAATCAAGTTTTTTTGTTTTTTGAATGGTTTTTGGTACTAATATGTAATGTGTTTTGAATAAATTATTTTTAGGGGATTAAAGCTAATAGTGAATGAAATTTTTTGGAGGCAAATAAAATGAGTTTTAGGAGGCCGACATTTTTAAGGCATTTTTTATTAAAAAATATTAATCTTGTTTCTAACTAGGAAAAAACTATTCCAGATTTTAAGTTGTGAAAATGTAAAAATTTACATTTACAGTAAATTTTTTCCAATTCTTATTTAAAAAATCAAATGAGATTGAGATAGAAGGAGTTTTTTGTTTTTCTCTATAAAAATGACAGTTTAACAAAATTTCTTTAAGTTCTGATGAGTAGGGCTTAAAAATAACGTGTTTTTTTTTCTGATTTGATATTAAATTACTCTGTAGAAAATTTATGTGAAGCTGAAAAAGAGTTAGCAAGATCTATAGTAAAATTAATTGTATAAAACTTTTCTCTGCTGAGTTTAAATCAATTTGTGATATTTTGGACACAAATTTTGTCTAATTAGAATTATCCAATTTTTATCTAATTATAATTCCATGACAAGTAATTTATTGCCCACCATCAGGCACCTAACTACTAATTTGTTTATTTAATGCTACTTTTCAAAATTAGTTGCAAGTTATCTTTTTATGATTTTTTCATAATACAAATTATCTTTCTAAGGAAATATTTTTAATTCCGAAGTTTACGATTTCTATCACTGAATGAACTTACTAAGTAATTACATTGATATCAAGGTTTAAATCAAACTATACTCAAATAATACTTGCCAACTTTCTCAGTGCGTAAACCTGTTGATGTAAGGTCATTATCCGATCTGTAGCATACTTCCAACCAATTTTGTCCGGGATTAAAAATCTTGAATGGCCCTCCTAAATCACCACCTTAAAAGTACAAAAAAAAAGTACTTTATAAAATATAAAAGGAATCTTAAAAATATTGTCACTGATTTTTTGCAAGTATAAACATTTCAAAAATGTTTGAAATAGAGGAATATTCAAAAATAGAAATAGTTATATTTTCATGTGTAAATTCATTTTAAAATCTAAAATACTTTAATTTTTTTAAACCTTTGCAGAGGAAATGGTCAAATGAAAAGTGTTCCAGAGGTATACCACATAAATGTAAAAATTTAAGAAAAAACAAATAATTATTATAACAATGTTCTTTCTTTAAGAAAAATCATCAGACTGTCCCCATCAAAGAAACATAATGTTTTATTTTTTGAGCCGCAATAACTGCCGAAGTATTGCTTTAAAACAGCAACAACAATAATAATAATAATAATAATAATAACAATAACAACATTAACACCACTACTACTACTAACAACAACAACAACAACGACGACAACAGCAACAACAACATAAATAATATAAATAATAATAATAATAATAAAATAATATTAATAATAATAAAATAATATTAATAATAATAAAATAATATTAATAATAATAAAATAATATTAATAATAATAAAATAATATTAATAATAATAAAATAATATTAATAATAATAAAATAATATTAATAATAATAATAATAATAATAAAATTATATTAATAATAATAATAATACAGGGTGACAAGAAATAAGCATCCTGATAAAGAAGTATAATATCTCAAAAACCACTGAACAAAATGCATTCAAACTTTTTGACTAAACTAGCTACCAAATTTGGTGTGCAAAGTACTTTCTTAATCCTGTGATTGCTCTGGGTTGTATGGATAGCACAGGAATAAACAATTACTGGTCCCATTATTTTCCTGACTTCAATTCGTGTGAAATTTTTCTGTCGGTATAACTGAAAAACAAAGGGTACTCGACGGATTTCAGAATTTTTTGTTCTGAAGATTGCCGTTCAGTGACATATCGAGGCATTTGATGTGCAAACACTAGAGTCTGAGATTAAACATTTTACTCTATGCATGAGACAAGTATTTGCACCTGTTGGTAGCCACATCAAGTCTGTTTCTTAAATTTAGAAAATCTTTGTGTATTCTCTACTTGGAATAAATCCCATTCCTGCACCCGTTTTGTAATCGTTTCCTTTTTCTTTTGAGTCTCTTATTTCTATCACCCTGAAGTTATGATAACAGTCCTTTCTTAAACATGACCGAGTTATAGAACGAGTTTAAATTCGAGAGAAAAAAGAGTAACTTTTCTTTACTTATAACAACAACTCTCCATGATGCTTTTGGCAATATGTTATAAATTTTGCTCTAATATTTAATAAAAGCAGTTGAATAAATACTCTGCTTGCATATTCTTTCTTTGCGGCAAATAAGTTCATATACTTACAGTATGCTGGAGTATAGTGATATGAGGTCCAATATTATTTACTTTGTGCCTGATGTTTTTCATTTTATAAAATGACTAGTGCTTATAAAAACAATTCTAGAATTGTCAACAGGACAAATGACTGCTTTTCATTTAATGTTTAACCCTAATTATGTATGAATAGTTTCTTTTTTGTTATAAATGTACACGATCTTCTAAAATGGCTACTTGTACTTGACATTCACATTGAAAAAACTGATGTTGAATACATGTACAATGATTAATCTTAATTTACAATTATGTAGAAGCGTAGCTAGAATTAGTACATTTAAAGAAAATAAATTAACAAGTTTAATTTAGAGGTTCTGAATAATGGAAAACTGCAGTAAGGCTAAGACTAAGCTACAATGTATTATTTAAATACGTTAAAACGATTAGATTTAAAGTGATCACTAGAACATTAAAATTCCTAAAAAGAATTCCTCTAAACACATAAGTGGTCACATACATAACAGTCCTTGAAACTGAAGCCATTCTAAATTTCCCACCTCCAGGGAACAAAATAATTTCGAGTTCATCACATCTGGTCATCTCTTCGTTGGAAGAATATTAATTTCACTGCCGGATTTTTCAACTCAACCATTTTCTACTAAGTCCGAGCTATTAAACGAGCTATTAACTCGTCAGTGAAAATATATCAAAGAAATTTCGTTGAAAGTTCAGGGTGCTCAAATCAAATGTTCCTTGTTGAAAGAGGCAGCTATACTTAAAAAATGTAAAAATAAATAATAGGACTCACAAAGATTTTAGAAAAAATCAGTGCACCACTACGTGGGCCCTTTTAGTAGCCCTGATAATATCCAGCTGGTATTCCAGTTCTAGCCATGTTCTCTGTATAATTTTCGTAGTCATAGCAGCACAACCAGCTGCTATTGAGAAATGAAGGTATTCAACTTCACGAAAGTCTCTTGAATGGACTTTGTTTTTAGCAACCTCAAAAGAAAAAATCCAAAGAGAGTGACATCTGGAGATTTTGATAGATCTTGGTGGATAGTGGTCCTCTTGATGGCCAGATAATTCAGCCCACGCATTCGGTTGGTTGGTTGTTTTCAGATTATCTGTCGCCGTCAGCAACACGAGGGCTATAATGCGCCGAAACATTCGTCATTAGACAAGCCAACATACATTTACAAACACCCATGCTAACACGGGACTCGAACCCGCAACCTCGCGGTCTAGAAGCTAGTACTCTAACCACTATACCGTTTGGTCGGCCCCACGCATTCGGAACCTCGGGCCGGAAAATAAAATTTGTCACCAAAATCTAAGAAGTAAGCCCCAACCCACTTTAAATCGCAAATAAATTTTTCTAAGAATTCAGCAACCCGTCATCGCAAATAGATTTTTTTAATCGACTGTTGAAATCAGGGACATTTGCTTCAGGCACCCTGTATATGAATATGGAACAGTGAAGAATATTTGTTGAAATTAAGGTCAGCATTTCAATCGCCAGCAACTAATTAATCAGTAACGCATTCGAAATGATCTGTCATATAAATTTACGATAAAAAGCTTTTAAAGGTAATGTAGCAATTAGGGGTTATTACGGATTACACCAAGGACGTGGTATAAAGTCTAATGTATTCACTGTGCGTCTTGTAAAATGAACTATATTGAAATGATTAGATGAACTCCTGTACTGGCCCAAATTTTCAGAATAACTTTTCAACTTTTGTAGGAGAATGGGGGGGGGGGGGGAGGAGGAGGAGGTGTTAAAAATTTACTATTGAACATTTCATGAACATTCTATTACCAGATGTTGCACTGCCACTTAGAAGGGTGACAAATTTTCACCTTTCCATTGTTACTGTATAGCTTCCCTTCTGTTACGTATATTCTTTTATAAAGTTGTGTATATTGTCGTCCTTAGTATAGTTTAGATTAAACTAAAGAAAAATCAATACGAATGCTGATCCTCTCCAGAATCATGATATTTTTATTTTCCCAAGTGTAAAATTGTGCAAGACAGGTGCTTAAAGGTTGAACCCGATTACTTGGTGAACCCGACTCGAAATTGGCAAAAGATCCTGTAACTGTCCGTCAGACAAAGAGCTGGGTACCATTCTTATCGAATTATAGATATTTATTTCATTCTCCATTGTATAATTTTGCAACCTTTTTGTACTCACTGAGCACATGTCGTTACCTTATTTGTCAAGCAACCCAATTTTAAACTTCATTCAATTTTCTTACTTTCGTCTCCCAATCAAGGACTTTACCGTGGGAAAAGCACGCCTAGTATGTAAGAATTTTGGTCCATCAACCAAAATACTTATATATATAACATTTGAAGACTTATCTTCATTTTATCATTTATATATGTTACGGTAAATGAGATTAATCTGGTGATTATATATAATTACCGGTAATTATGCATAATCACCACTAAATTTGGTAAACATGATACATTTTTGAAATTTATCAAACTAACCGGTTTGTTTGCATAATTTCCAATTCATTGTGGTAAATGTGATAAAAGTCAGTTGTATACCAGATATCAATTCACAATTTTGAAAAAAAAATTATTTTGCTTGACGGTGTTTCAGATCTAGCAATATCACTTCGAGAATGCGTTAGAAAGACATATCTTTCTGCATGTCAGGGATATCAGCGATGTGTTTGTAAGGGACAATGCAAGTTTGATAAGAGCAAATGTAAAAAATCTGGCAAACTTTGTAATTCTAAATGTCATAACAGTGTAATATGCTTAAATAAGTAAACTTAAAATATTTAGTAATTTGTAGTAATAGCATTTAACTTTATATGACATTTTTTGTTTTTTTTCCCTCTAGAATTTCGGCTTAGTTTGTTTTATATATGTAACTCCAGTTTATTTTTTTTATGTGCAACTGTTTTGTACAAGTTCATGTAAATTGTATTTTTTTCATTTCACAACACCTGTCAGTCCCTCATTCAAATTTTGTTCAGGCTAATTAAATGTATGTGGCTAAAAATAACCATTTATTGACCTTTTAATTATAAAATATAAAATATTGCAATTCGTGATCTCTTGCGCCATAGTGTCCAACGAAATATACCTTTCTGAGTAGTAACTAAAAAAAAAAAAAAAAAAGCACTCTATTCTACTGGCCCAATCAGTCATAATATTTATCACATTTACCATTACGAGTTCGGAATTATGCATAATTACCGGTTATTATATATAATCACCAGTATATTACTTTTACCATAACATATATAGTATTCAATTATGACAATTTAATTGTTTTAAAATCTAGTTTAATAATTTTAAAAATAATAATTTTATTCAAAAGAGAAAAATCACCCATTTGTAGATACACCTAAAAGTTTTGCTATATTACTTTTTAAAATCAAAATAATTTGCACAAACTTTTCGAAAAACAAAGTTTATTATCTGAAATATGTTTTCTGTTGCTGCTGTTTCACTTCCCTTATTTCTAGAAAATAACGTAAAATATATTCATTTCGTTCCCAATACAGAATTCGCGTTGAAAAATATATATCAACGACTTTTCACAAATCTATTGTCCTTTCTAAAATACCATACAAGTGTATATTAATTACCATCATAATACCGGAAAGCTTCTGATGTGCTCAAAGGATCCAACCTATAAAAGCTGTCGTATGACATAGGAGTCTAAAAGTAGAAAAGGAATTTAAGCTATATTTTCAGTAAATAATAATAAGAAACACTAAGTACACGTATCTAATGAGAAATTAAATTGTTTTATATTCTTTAAGTTAATTTAATTTGAAAAATTGTATTCCTTCTTGGGGCATTGCTTTGGATTTATGTTGTTGTTGAAGTTTCTAATAAAAAACTTAATCTTTTTCTAATGAACATATTTATGTTCCTATTAACTATAAAATGTTGTGACTCAAGCCATATCAAAGAAAAGTTTGCAGGGTTTTGAAAGATAAATGTTGAGTACTTATTTTGTTAAAAAAATATCATTCGATGCTTCTTAGTTTTCGTTTCAGAACACCGGACTAATTTCGTCATTGAAGAAGCAAAAGCCAGTCACATATAAATAATGAATTTCAACTCAAGCGTATTTTGAAAGTTTGTGTAACGAAAGCTCATTTTATTTTTCTAAAATGATTGACATGCTAAGTAAAGTTGAGTTAGTGTTTTCAACTTATGACTCTTACTCGAAGTTTTTTAGTAATCATTTGAAAATACGAATAAATATGCCTAACTAGAAAGAGGACCAGTGTGTTTATTTCTTGTAAAGTGAACACTAATGGGCTCCAGGAGAGGCTATAATTATTTTCTGAAAATGGGCCTCATCCTCTAAATTTTTGTTCGCTCATATTATAATGACATGATGTCACAAAAAAATCGAGTCCTTTTACAAAGTTTCAGATACCACCCGGCTAATAAAAAATGGGCAGTTAGTGTTCAATTTCAATGGATAAATTACATGGAGATTGCAGAATTCTAATACATTTTATTCCATGCCTAAGAGTGGGACTGCTGTTGTTTTGGATATCGAAGAAATCAAAAAATCTTATGAAGAAAACTCTGAAGAAGAATTTACAATAAAAATATATTCAGATGATGGTATGAAATATTAAGATAACAAGCATTCGACTAACTATCACAGTGCTATTACTACTCCAAGAGTTGGTGCTGTTGAAGATCAAAATAGCACCAACATTAATAGGTTCATAATGATAATAGCCTCTATTATAATCGAGGAAGGCTCCTCTTTCTTTGTCATAACATTTCCCCAGTCTGTGTCCATCCCATCCACTTCTGTCCTGTTTGTAGTGTTTTCGAAAAGTACTTTTCATAAGAAACGCTAACTTCTTCGACTTAAAACTGCTGAACAAACAAATAGTTTTTCTGATCAGCTGAAAATTGTTACCAAATTACCTAGGAATGATTGCCGATAGCTTTCAAATCTTACATCATTATTGCTTAGATTAGACCAAAGTCCTTTTACTGAGCTCGCTGGACTTCAAAAGCTATTTTATTCTTGAAAATTAAGGCATAAGGAAAATTAAGGCATGGTAATGGAGCCACAACTTCTGACTGCTGGATAGTTTTAAGGTACGCACATATTTAATCACTTTATATAATGTGTGAATATTCGTTCTTTGTTGTGCAATTAAACCACTGGATAAATGCAACAGTTTGTTCCAAAAAATCATTTACACAAGGCAAGTTTTAAGTAAACTACTGTAGTTTCTCGTAGGAAAGCATTTAGAGACAAACCTTAATCCCTGAAGAAACTATTTGTAATCTTAGAAGTTTCAAAGAAACTATAAGAAATGAACAATTCATCCAATTTTAGAGCAATTATTTCTAATAGATGAATTAATTCAATTTTTCATACTCAAAGCAGATTTGATCTTTTCTTGTAAGAAAAAAGATCTGAAAACAAACAAAATGCTGCAAGATCTCCATTTAAATACCAGGAATGTGGTAAAATAATTTTTAATCCCTTATTACCTAATTGTTTGTCATCATAGCTTTCATTTCTTACATCATTAATGCTTGAATTAAACTATTGTCATTTTACCGAGCTCGCTGGACTTCAAAAGCTATTTGATTCTCGAAAATTGAGTTATTGTTCAATGCTAATGAAGCCACAACTGTTGACTGCTGGATAGTTTTAAGGTACGCAAATATTTAATCAGTTTATATAGTGTGGGAATATTTGTCGTCTTGGTTTACCTTCCGATCTATTGTTGGTGCTCCTTCTAATGATGTTTTACAACTTCAAAGGTTGAAAGAATATGATGACAAACAATTAGGTAATAAGGGATTAAAAATTATTTTACCTCATTCCTGGTATTTAAATGAAGATCTTACGACATTTTGCTTGTTTTCAGATCTTTTTTCTTACAAGCAAAAATCAAATCTATTTTGAGTATGAAAAATTAAATTAATTCATCTATAAGAAATAATTGCTAGAAAATTGGATGATTTGTTCATTTGAAACTTCTAAGATTACAAATAGTTTCTTCAGGGATTAAGGTTTGTCTTTAAATGCTTTCCTACAAGAATCTACAATATTTTACTTAAAACTTGCCTTGTGTAAATGATTTTTCAGAAAAACTGTGGCATTTATCCAGTGATTTAATTGCACAACAGAGAACGAAGTGTAAAAATAGGTTGTTTTGCAAGACGTAGAATCTGGCAACCTTTGGGTCATTCCACGTCAGTTCAACCCGGCCATGACACTCACCCTCTCCAATTTTCATGATATTTGGTGGGAATTTTCTTTTTATGGTTATTAAGAGAATTATTTCCTATATTCCTACCGGTTGGTAACTCACAACAATTTAAAATTTAGGATTTTGTCAAATTTGACGTTACGGACATTAAAAAAAAAGAAAAAAAAAGAGCTCTTGCTAAGAAATCTTGATATTAAACTATTTCAAGCATTTGATGTATAATAAATTTTCACATGATTTTAAAACATTGTATGATTACTTGAAATTTCCCTCTTAAAGGTTATGTTTAGTTTTACTTGTCAGCTGATTGGGTATTTACAACAGTGGCTGAGCCTTAAAGGTTCGCGGATAACGTATGAGTAGGGAATGGTGTTTCTTTCTTTCAAATGGAGCTAATATGCGGTTGTTTACCTCAAAACTACGAACCTTTTTGGAAGGAGAGGTACGTTCAAATTAGCTGTTACTTTACTGCGCTGTAAAGAAATAGTTCTCTAATTATTTTTTACTTGTGTTTCATGTTTCTTTAAAGATCACTGAATTTGTTTAAAATTAAACTTTCGTGGTGGAAGCAAATATTTTTTCAGAGTTCAAGTATCGACATTGGTTCTTAAATTTAAAAGCTTTCTTTCTCCCTCGCTTAAGTCTTCAATTATCTTTATCACATTTTTACTACTGATAGTTTGTTTATGGAATTCATTTGCAGTTAACTCTTACAAACTACATTTAGGATATTCCACTTTAAGGATAAAACTTATATGTAGTCAATTTAATAACAAATAGGCTTCAGCAATCCACAATACTCTCTCAGTCTCTTTGCCATTTCCAGTTAGCATTCATCAACTAACTCGGTATGTCGTTTGAGTTTCACTTCTTTTTCTCATACTTAACAAATGACTCAAATAAATGTAATAGTTTCTTAGTTTTGTAGATTTTTCTTAATAACCATAAAAAAATCCTCTACACTAATTTTCAAAAAAATCGGAGATGTATAAATCCTTTTTTTCTAATTGATTTGACTTGAAATGATTTTTGGTTTTGAGAGTTGGTATTCGAGGTTGATTCGAATGACATAATTTACACGATATTTTAAGGATAGTAATTCATAAATTATTGATTTCCAGGTTTTCGTCACAAAGTTTTCATTAACGGACGTTTTTGAGTTATTATGTATTTTTAGTGGCGAACCGCAAGCGTAGTGATCTCTAGTTTTGGCGAGATAGCTAAGCTTGCAATTGATTACGAAGCCATTGGACAACGTTAGCAAACAGGGGGAGGAGCTCCCTAGTACTTTAAAATGTTATCAAAAATACTTCTAAATAAGATAAAAAATGAGGATTACAAATGAGACATAATTTCAAAGATAATAATTTTAATTTTAATCAACACTAATCAACTCGAAATTGATGATTTGAAAATTTTGTATGTATCGGACCCACAACAAATTATTATTTTCAGTTCGAGGATTTCTTGAATAAACAACGATGATGGAAAACTACTTACAACTATATTTGTCCTGTTTTTAATGCACATAGAATTGTGTTCATCACATGACCTTTTCCAGTCTATTGTTTTATTCTCACATTCATTTTTCAGCTTCTCACAATATTTGTCAAACCTATAGCTGAGCAAAATAGTAACTGAAATGTATTATAACTACATCTAAGAAATACGTACGATAAATGGTTGTTAATCTGAGCAAAAGATCTTTAAAACTTCAATTATTGAAATATCTGGGTTTGGGGATAAAATACTTTGAAATTGCATTCCAGTTCTTGTGACATCTAATAAAATACTTCATCTCTCACAAATATACTAGATGTACAAAATTTCAGCAATTAAAATGGCTAGCCTAAAAAAAAAAAAAAAAATGAAATGTTTCCGCCATATAGCCATGTTTAACTTTCTTTTTGTATATTTTGCATAAAACGAATTAACAAGGAATTATTGGTAAAAAGAATCCCTATATTTTACCAGTACTTGGTAATTAAGTGTTCCCAAAGAAATAATATTATTTCTGTTTAATGGATATAAAAGAAAAGACACGTATGAACTGTGGTTATTTCGAACAAATTCTAGAAGTAGAACAAAATTCCTTTAGCTTAGGCTATTTTCAAAGTAATTTTTTGCCATGTTTCATTGTTCAATGTTAACAATTATGATGTTATTGACAGACAAAACACGATTACAAAAAAGTTAATAATGCAAGCTGATCTGTGAGGAGTCAAAAACCAATTTAAGCTCGATCGCATATATTCACAGGGTTCTGATGATTGACATCGGACTTGACGTCGGAACAATGCCTTATCCTTTATTACTCAATATTCTGCTATATATAGATAACAAAACGAATTCTTAGAGAAGTAAAGGGGGAAAAAAGAACGGGAAGTTATATATTTATTGGATATTAGTATTCAGATGATTTTTTTTATATTTGAGAATTGTTGGTAAAGTGCTCTTTTACTTTTTATCAAAGTCTATTTTTTGGTTGAAATTAACCCAGTGTTGTTTTCCGAATTCCATCTATTTGTAAACTTTATTTCAAAAGAACAAATTAACTGCTATCTTTATTTATTCACGTCATTTTGAAAAACTATTTTTTATTGCACAAAACTGTGACAAAATGTTTCTAAAACATAGCGTTTATTTAATGTCAATGTAGCGTCTATTTAATGTCAATGAAAACTGAGTAAAATGGCTTAGAGAAAATTATTCCAACGATTGTGTTCACTTATTTTTCAAATAAAGGAAATGAGGAATTTAAAAATGTAAAATTTTTTAGAGCTTCATCATAACATCCATATTTTGAACAAAAGTCTTTATAGTGTTGTTATTGCAAATGATCACCTATTTTGTTTATGATGTTTACAAATAATCCTATATAAATAAAATATAATAATACGGTAATGCAATACATCTTTGGCTAAAAAATAAAGCATGCATAAATTTAAAGCTTTTGATCAGTGAGATGTCCTACGTAATGAATTTGCTGAGTGTAAACCTCCCAGCCATTCGGTGTATATATGTTACTGTGAATGTCCAAAATTGATGAATGTCAACTTTATATGGTGAATGTCAACAAATACCAAATACCTCGATGAAAGACCGAATATTTGATTATATTTTTATATATTCGGACAATCATCTGTGTATGTCGACAATCACATAATGCTCTGGTGGAGGTCGAAACGAGAAGCCGATGTCCATGGAGAGGCGACAGTTAATTACCAAATCTTCCTCAAAGTGTTATAATAGTTTAAATTGTTGCAATAAATAAGATAGTATAACGTCAATCACATAATTAAGTAAGTTTATTAATGATATTATTTTATGTTCTCAGTTAAAATGAACTGTTCGTTTTAAGTTCAACAGTTACATGTGCTATTATTATAGCTTTCTCCTATTTTGACCTATATCATAATATGTTTCAATAATAAAGTATGAACGCAACACAAATATTTTTATTCAACATTCATCATGTTGCCATTTGCTGGTGTAAGTGAAAAATAAGGATATTTAGTAAATATTTCAGACATACACCAAGCGACTACGTGAATGTTGACATTCACCCGAGAAAGTCGACATTCTCCAGATTTCGATCTTTTACAGTAACAGAAATATTAAATGAATAATTACAAGTAGTATAAATAAATTGAACTTACAAATATTTGCTGCAAAAAGTTAAGGCAGGGGTAGGGAAGTCATTCATCTTTTCCATTCCAATATTGATAACCGTTGGATAAGTGAAGAAGGTTGTAAGAAACTCTGTCGTCTGTAAACCAAACCCTGTCAAACAAAGAATGAAGATCGCCATCTTCAACAATCGACATAGATTCCGCTTTTTGTTGGAGGTATTCGTAATTTCCTGTATTTCTATGACTTCTCCAACTTCACATGGTGATGTCTCCAAGATTTCCTTCATAGTATGGCTAGATAAGAGAACTGTCAAACAATAAAAACAAATTGTGTGACATAGAAATATCTGAATTTCTTGTGCAAAATGATCTATATCTGTTTTAAAATGTCAATATTTGGAAGAGGGAGGCTGGGGATGGGAGGGAGTACTATTCTCCCAAGCTCCAAAAATAACTCTTAACTTACACTTCAGCTCGATGATAAAATTGAGGTATGGGACATCGCAGAAATTTCTATTGCTCTGTAATATTGGTCACTGCTTTAAATTTTGGAATGGAGTGGTGTTTTCACAATTTCCATTTTAAAATTCCTCTTTTTATTCCATTTAAATTTTCCAGTATTTTTGGGGAAAATGTTTGCATAAACCTTTCCAGACATTAGCGACATTTTCGTAGAATAAAGTTACCAACTACTAGCTATTACTGAAAAAAATGACCCTAAAGGAAGAAAAATATTCACACAGTGAACCAAAAGGAAATAGCTGGCATATAAGCTTATTCCAACGGGGCCAGCGTAGTACAAAAGCAAAAATTTGAAATATAGAAGCTGAGTTATTCCTGAAGTTATTTTTAATTCATTAAATTTGAAACAGTACCATAAAACCAGGGAAGCAGTCCTGGAATTGAAAAAACGTGTGCTCCGGTGTTATCATACAACTGTAAGATAAGACCGGATAATACGTTTCTCAATTCAGTATGAGTCCTCTTTCAAGTGACGAATGGTTCATAATTTCAACCAACGAATATTTGCACCAATTTTACAGATAATTTCATAAAACTTTTTTTGTTGTTGTTTTCATAATTGTAAATATTTTTCTAATTGAACTTTTTTGCCAATATCTTTTATTTTTTCTTTAGTTATTTTTTGTAACATCTATAAATCGCCGCTCAGGGTACTGTAAGCCGTCTCGAAATATTTAGCGTAGTCAATTTACCATAGGCATACTTTACTTTTCTGGTTATGAGACCTTGTTTCAAATTTAAAGGGCTGAAAAGGATTTTAGAAATCACCCTGTATATTTTACGTTCTGTAAGCAGATATGTTATATAGGGTAATGAAAGTACTGTAAGTTCGTTAAATTAGTAGTTGAAACATTCCACATCCTATAATTCAATTCGTTTGAAGATCTATAGATTAGTTAGGGATGTACGTTTGTCTAAATTTTTACATCAAAATCGGGCTAGAACTCGTTTTTTTATTTCGTTTTGGAATTTTCAATATTTTGTTTCTTCGTTGTCTTTTGTCCTAGGAACTCAATTTTTTTTTCTTTGAAAGATATCACCGAGACGAATATATGGTATTTTTTGTATAATTATGTGAAGTTTCGTAAGCGCGCTAGAAAATAGTCAATTTCGGCTTTTTCGCTGGAAGTTGTGCAGAGAATAGATACTTACTGTCGTTTCTGCCTTTTTTAAGGTTGGTGGCGAAACGACCGTTTCGTCTGATAGATCAATTTTGCATAGAAATGTTATTGTGTTGCAGTTATTGCACTGTTTCGATGTGGTTCTAAAAAAGCCTCAAAATGCAGTACCGTTCATCAAACAGGTGGAATATTTTTAATCCCGCTATGTTCCAAAGAACTTAAACATGCATTTGCAATCAAATTCACATACTTAGCACAATTTCCCGAATATCCATAAAATAATTTATATCTTGTAAACATGGCAAATAAGTTGGATTCCACAACCTAAATTTCTAATTTTTTTTTTATTTGGTACATTTCCATTCTCATATGAACAGTATTATATTTCCAATAAAAATAATACATTATTATCCTGAATTTGGAAGGAAGAATTCTACTCCAATAAAAAATAATTTGTTTCTGTATAAAATTTGCTGATTGCAAGCGAAGAGCCAACACTTGCGAAAGGGTGCGATTCGGTATCGGTACGCTCAGTCAGCACTCCAGTTCCGTATTCTTTAGCTCAATGGCCAGATCAGTTCCAATTCAGGTCATTTTCACCAGTGGTTCCTTTTTTAAGTTTTTGAAAGTCAATATGTAACTATAAAATTCCCAGGGTGATCATAAATAAAGTGACATGGAAATACAATGACACCTTTTCATTGAAGGGGCATTGAACATACAACCTTGAAAAGAAAACAACACTGCTTTTTCTGATTGAATGTTAAATGTTAAATTGGTTTGGTTGGCTGGAATCTTTTTACAACTAAGTTTTTTGTGTTATATAATTGGACTGTAAACTATTTTTCAAAAAATTGAAACATCATATTTACTAACATTTTAGGGAGACCAGATTCAACGAGGGTGTTTATTATTTATAGCATGAACTTGTTTTGCACACTTATGAAAACTCATACTTTATTTCGTCTGGTTAAAAAAGATGAGTTGAATGTCTCACAGTAGTCTAATTTATGAAACCATAACGTCTAAAATTTAAGTTTGAGAAAAATAAACAGTAGAAGAATAAATAGGCTACCTATGAATTTATTCATGGCAGTGTTACTGGCAACTCCCTATTGCAATGTCTCAAGGGGAAATAATTTAACCCATAAAAACAAAGTTTTTAATATAAAACCTTCATATGCATTACCAATTTTTATATTCAATAACAGTCTGTTGCCAGAGCGTATAGATAAGGGAATTGAATCTGTATTTTGGCGCACTCTTTCCATATGTCTAAAAAATTTCAACTTATCTCATTTTCTCCGTTTGTCATCGATAGTGCTACATAGAAATTAAAAAAAAAAATCAGTCCTCAAAACAATAAGATTTTGACAACGCTGGGGAAACAATGAGAAGTATAACAATGTACTTTTAAGAGTTTTCTAAATAAGTGCAATTTTTACAAAAATAATAGAAAATAGAAAAACATTGTTAAAGTTGAAATAAAACATGACACTTACTTCTTACCCAAATATACCTTCTCGAGCTTTTTTGTTGAACCTTCTTAACCCTACTAATTTTGATGGCTAGTGTTAAAATCATCTGCCTCAAAATAGAATAGTTTCGAAGAAACCGATAATACGAATGCGTTAATTGAAAATTTGAATGAATTATTAATTATCTGTAAACAAAAGCGTTACTCACTTTGATATTAATGGTAAAAGTGTCACGCAAGAAGTGTAAACTATGTTATATTATGCTCATTGAAGGAAAAAAAATGACTATAATTAAAAAGGGGGAATAAATAGTGAATGAACTTTCTGATCTTTGTGACGAATACAGCAATTAAAATGCAGCACTGCATAGGTGGGTGCAAATGTTGAAACACGATGTGTTTTCTTAGTACTCTCAAGTTAATTAAATTTCTATGTAAACCTTAATGTATTGGATATGTTGTTCCACAGGTTCATAATTTTTTATGTTTAAAAAATGAATAATAATATCTAATAACATAAAAAGTTTTTTTAAAAGAATTACATTTCTCAATATAAAGCTACATATCATCAAATATTATAAATTTTTAGATATATTGACATTATTATTACGTAAACTATAAAATTTACATTATCAGTTTTGTATAGAGTTTATAGTACATAATCTTTTACATTGCCTGTATGGTAATCAAAGTGAACATCAAAAAAGTTGAAAAGAATTTCATTTAAATGACAAATTGTGTGGCTACTTTATAAATGTTGAACAGCATGTAATAGGTGAAGGTGTTGCTCCTTTGACCACTTTGCAAAGTTTCAATTTTCTTAACTTGAATATTAAGGCTAATTTTAATTTTCCTAATTTATTCGAAAGAGTATCACATGGTTTATCATTTATAATTTTTTCAAGACTCTGGTATTACTTTGATTGCTCTTATTTAATTAAAAAAAAATAATACTATGGTCGAATATAAAAGATAAAAAAATGTACGTCTGACCATGGGTACCTCTGAACTGAACAGCCCAAAAATTAAGAAAAAAAAATCAGTAAAAATAATCAATGTATGTTAATTCTATACGGGACATAATAAGAATGTTGTTAATGATAGGGTTTCAAAGTTTTTTCTTTGTTTTTTCGGCTTGATATGATTAAAAGTCCACTCCAAATCACGAACATTCTTACTGAAGAGCAAAAGTAGCAATAGGAATAACAGTAGTTGGATACAGTACAGTACCGATACCTATTACAAGTAGTAATATGTATTAAGAGTAATAGGTAATAAGAGTAATATATTACAAGTAGTAATAGGTATTACACAAGCAGTTATAGAGTTTGGAAGTTTTACCACAATTTCTTCTATATCAACATCACACAACTTTTCATTAGGGTGGAGCGAAAAAAAAAAGTTTTTTTTTTTTTTTTTTTTTCGAAATTCCAATCGACAGGGGTTGTAAAATTTGTATTTTACTTTAGATTCATTAGATTTTCGTTAAAGTTTGATAAAATCCGTTAATATCTTTCGATCCCCCAAGTATCCTGAAAATTTGCAGAAAAGTGATTTTTTTTAGCAAAAAGTATCCGAAAGTAACATTTTGTTAAACAATTTACAGAATCGGCAAGATGCTTTACTACAATAATTAAGACGTACTTAAATATAGAAAAATATTTTAAATTAACTCCATATTTTGCGGTGCCCCAAGCCTTCTGAAAACTTTCCGAAAATCAATTTTTTTCAAGTATTTCCAAGTTTGAAAAATATAACATATAAATCTAAGGTTATATAAAAGTAAACTTACTGGATTTTAATATAATTATCCACCTGTGAAAGATATTCACATTTCATGATGAATAATCATTTACTTGGGTTCAATTTTAACTTGTTACCATCGTTAATGAAATAGATTAATCTCTAACTAGTTGATTTGAAATCTTATATTCGGATAATTATTGAAATGTTTTATAAGAGATATTGACTCTGGTCTATTTAATATGGAATCTTGTATATGTACTTTCCCGCATACACTTTCTGATGCTTCAGAGATAAGTCGAAATCCACGTCCAACTGCTTGAGTGGCACAAGGATATGTCCCCCATTCCACTACTTTCTCGGTATTTACTACACTCGCAATTTCATCTAATGGGATATTACTCAATTCATAACAGGAGGAACATAGTGATCAACTGTCTACCAATTTTTAAGTTCGAGAGGAATTCTCTGATATGAAGTTTACTTTCGGAAATTAACAATTAATACTCGTTTAATTACAAGAAACCTTATATTCAATCTTTCATCCCTGAGCATAGCCATTGTCATATTTTCTTGATGACAGAAAACTGTTTCACTGAATAATATAATCCACTATAGCTCTGATACCCGATGCCAAATATAGAAAAAATAATATAAGTCCCCTTGCTTTATTCGATCCTTCTGTAAGATAGCTATTTCTTTGATATTCAAACCATAAAGGAGCAATTACTTTCATGATATACACGGCAAGAGATATTAAATTTGCTGGTGGAGTGTCTGTAATCTCATACGATTTGTAATTGTTAACCACCGATTTGTAATTATGCAACATGACATGGTTATTTCATTGATAGGTTGGAAGAAAATCCACTAAGTAATACATATGGGCACATATAATATAAATATTTTAATTGATTTGAGCAATCCACCAAGTATAATTTTTTCAAAATGTTGGTTTTGTATGAACGGTCTTTCAGTAAAAAGATTTTTTTTTACTTTTCTCATATTTGCATCATATATTTGTTAGACACTTACAAGAAGCATAAAAAAAAAGGGAAATCATTTCATTCTTAAATGTTTTGATTTTTCTCTAATAGTTTAGTTATTACTTGCAGATTTTAAATGGCTTCATCACATTTTTATATTTGTCGTGGTAGATTCTTATTTTTCCTATTACTCTCATATGTGAAATGTGCGGAATGGAAGCTTTGACCCAGATTGATTTAACGTTTTGGGCCATCACTTTAAATATTGTAACAATTGTATCTCCGGACTCTTTTCGTTTATTTTCATTTCCACACACACATATTATTACATTTTCACACTTTGCGGTCTGTTTATTTGCAGTGGATAATTAATTAATTAGTCTAAATTTGCATAAAATGTGACTTTTGGACTTTTTTCAAATGTTTTGGAGCACCGAGAGATATTACTTACATTTGAAATAACTTATCATGTACACGAAGAAACCTAAATTATATGTTTGTAACCCCGGCTGATATTTGTTATTGCAAGTTATTTTTTAAACTTTCAATTGAAATATACATTTCATTTTCTGTGACTTTAAGTGCCGAGGGGCACCAGAAGATATTTAAAATTAAAATAAGTCGATGCTATATGTATTTAAAAATGCAAAAGACAAATTTTGCACCATCTGTGGAGTCATTTTTCCGACTTTTGATTTTTTTTTTCGCTCTACCCTACTTCTCAACTTTTCATTTAAACTTCCTACTTAAAGTTGTTTTTTCAACTATTGAACTACTAATATCACAGTACCATGCCACAAGACAATTAGCAGTATTTTAGCAAGAGTAAAATTTCCTTTTTCCAGAAGTCATCTTTCTCAAATTTTTTGTTGGAAATCTAATTCGCAACATTCATCTGACAGATTGAAGTCACTTTCTCCTGAACACATTTTGGTATAGTTATCGATTTAAGAACTGTTTTCATGAGTAAGAATTTTTTTATTGACTTGCTAAGGAAGAGGATTTTTTTTTCTTGTATGTGGTATCTTGCGTTTCATTTGTTCTATTTGTTTTTCAGCTTTAATAAGCTTTTCAGGTGCATCAGTCAGGATACGGAATTTTCCTTTAGGTCGGCCTCTATTTGACATCTTTCTTTCTTGCGCTTTTAGAGGAGTCCTCACAGCTTCTTATTTTAACTTCTTTATTCGGTCACTCACTGAATATCATCTTTTGATTTAATTTTTCCATTTGAACAACATGGACATGATATTTCTAACCCATAAATTACTATGTGAACCAGATTGCTATGTGCCATTTAGATGTACCATTATCCCTCCTAGAAATTTACAACATTATCATCTCTTTTAAGTTGATAACCCTATTGCTGAGATGGCGCTGCGCCATGCAAAAAAATGTCTTTAGATGTAGAGTGTTGGACGCTAAAAGCCACTGATTATAGATTTTGCTAGATTACGGACTTGTCTTCAGACTGCATTTTGTTGGAATCATCGCTAAAGAAATTTGAATTAAGAGTCGAGCTTTTAAAAAAAAAAAAAAAAAAAACTTATTTTTATTATGTATCCAGATAACTTAATGTCTGTCTTAAGATTACCCTAAGTGGCATTCTTCAAACTGGCACTCTACATGCTGGTTCCCTTGAAAAGCATACTCTTTCTGCTCTTGCACTGCTAATTTATCAGGGAATATTACAAGGGAAAATATTGAAGTATTGGAGAATATGACCTATTCTGATAGTTTTAAAAGAATGTTGTTCACTCAGGAAATTTGATATTTTCTTCATTGATAAGCTTAGAAACAAAAGTTATTATTTAAAAGCAAGAAACCATGTTTTTTGTCTATAACTTTAATATTTTCAGAACATTCATTAACAATTTAATTTTTTGTACATTAATTTTAATTTACAATGTTTTTCATTTTCTTTATTATAAAAATGGTTACCAAGAATTGTTAAGTATATTAAATTCCACATATCCTCGAAAAATCCAATATTTTTTTCTGACAGATTATGCAATTGTTAAAATTGTCATTTGTGCATGGTCTTAATATTCAGGCACTCCAAGCACAACACATATATTGATTGAAGCAGTTAAATTGTTAGAAGATAGCTTATACGAAACTGTATCTTTATTTCCAATTGCTGGTTAATGTACCTGGTCTTTTTATATAAATATAGCATTGTTTTGTCAGTGCAAAATTTAGCTAAACATTTCATTTTCTTCCATAGCAAAGTGCAATAAAAAATTTCTAGTTAAATCACTTTCAATGTCCAATAAATGTAACCGTTAGTAAAAATTTGAATAAATAAATGTTAAATTAAATTCTGACGCTCATTGTTTCAGTATTTCATTTCCCCTGTATTTCAAGCAACGTAAATATCTAATGACATCAACCTGATATGACAATTAGTGATTTTAATTAGTTTAAAAATATTATTCTTTCACTAATGAAATTGAGAAAAACAAACAAATGAGCAAACTAACAAAAATTTTTTATTAATCTATAATCTAGGTAATACTCATTAGAAGGTATTTTGTTAAATCAGCCTTGATGAAAATAAATAAAATCAAAAGTCCCATATTGAGGTGTTTTGCATAACTAGAATACTGGACAAACTATTTTAATATTTTGGCAAATGTCAGTGATGAATTAAGAAACTGAAAAATTACTGAGTCATGGAACTCTTTCATACAAAATATTTCATGCAGTTGAAATAGCAAAAGTGGTATTATGTTAGTAGCTCACATGGTAGCTCACTTTAGTAGTTACTTTATGTTCATATTTAGTAGTTACATGTGAGCTATGTTAGTAGCTCACATGGTCACATCAAAAGGTAACGCAGGTGTCCTAAGGCGAGCTCAGCGAGGACAGAAACCTCGCGTAGAGTAAAAGGGCAAAAGCTGGCTTGATCTTGATTTTCAGTACGAATACGGACCGCGAAAGCGTGGCCTATCGATCCTTTTGTTTTGACGAGTTTTATGCAAGAGGTGTCAGAATAGCTCTTTAGCTCACATGTAACATTAGAATGTTTTTGCTTTGAGAGTTCTATACGACATCTTAAAGTGCCTCTATAAGCATTGAAATTGGCCACACGAACAGAATAACCTTTCCAAAAAATTGCGTTGCATGTCCAGATTAAAATGCATAACCAGCAGACCATGACACTCTCAACATAGCTGGAAAGCTCAACATCCTGTTATAAAATATCGTATTATGAAATCTGTTTGGTAATTGCCAAAAACTTGTATTGAAAAAAAAAATACAATCAAGCATTTTATGAAGTTTGAAAATAACTATAAAAAAATATAATTATAAAATGAAGTAGAAGAATTGATATATAGTTGACTTGATATAAGGATACACTTTTTAGTTAATACTATTTATAGTTACATAGTTCTTAAGTAAAACTTTTCAAATAAGTCTTGAACACTCATTGGTACAATAAGCTAATTCTTACAAAATTTCTCAAGAAAAGTAATTGAACATACGCGTTAGGTAAAAAAACTGCACACAATGTCAAATTAACCTTATTACTTTATAGATATAAATGTAACTAAATACTGGTATTTGGAAGTTGGTTAAAAATAATTCTTTCAAAATGTTGTGAAAATATAATCAAAAGAGATTAATAAAATGTAATTTGTTACCTTGTCCTTATTTTAAGAAAAGTAAGTACGTAAATAAATATTTTAAAAACTTTAAGTAACATACAAAAAAATGTGGTTGCTATACAAGAATTGAGTAATGCAAGAATTGAGTAATGTTAAATGTTTGATCATGCTGTAATTGCTGCTAAACTATTCTTAATGACACATTATTCATTATTTTTTTTTTATTTAGCTATAACAGACAGTGCAAGAGAAATAGAAATTTAGTGTGCCAAAGTATTTAATTCATGTGAAACAGAAATGAGCTGAATTATGCAACTTCCTATATCCTAATATTGGTTCCAAAACTAGGATTCTTCTGCTTCAAATGTTTTTTTCTATCTTTTAAGGCGATTTTGTATTCTTTGATACTAGTCACAAGAAAAGAATATCCTTTCCAGAGAATGCCAGTGGATGTCCAAAGTGAGATGCCCAACCAACAGCCGAGGAATCCTCCAACATAACTGAAGAGCTCCACATCCTGTTGATAAAAACAAGGTGCAGTCACTAACTCCAAATTACAGCTTCTACAAGTCTACATCTTCTGAAAGTAAAATTTTGAAATATTTGGTAAATTTTATTTCGGAGATACTGACGATTTGTATCCTAATTCCACTCTTTTCCACACGAGTTTACGTAATGATCGCTTGGTTGCAAGTGAAGTTAGAAATAAATTGATTAAACGTCAGCAAATGTACTATAGATTAAAATATTAACAAAACAATAGTGTTTAGGAAAAAATAAAACTAATCTGAGACCTTTGATTATAAATATGTTCTGTACTGCTTTCTTGAGTGGATTTCTACGGCATTTCAGATAGTTCCCAGTGGGGAAAAAGAAAGTAAAAGGAATTAAGACGCTGAGCGTTTACCCGAGCAAAGATCATGTAGGAGAGGTGGAGAGGGGGGGGGTGAGGCTTAGCAGTTGCTCGTACTAAAATGCATATGAGCACAAAATAGGATAGGGAACGTTTGTCATTAAACTAATAATAAAGCAAAATCAACATGTGTATAATTAATGAATTAAAAAAAATCGGTGAAAATACCCAACTCATCCTAATGTGGTGCAAATATTATGAATGAGTTGTTTGTTTACAATATATGGCACCAAACATTTTACCCAATATCGCAATTTACAGGTAGCCAAGATACGAATTTGCTATTTTATTGGTAAGGAAACATACTTCCGATTAAAATTTAGAGGAGTTTGGATCTGTATACTAGTCATACACCAATCTGGATAATATTTTCCATTACAAATATTACCCAAGTAGTTTGTATTTAAAATTTAAGCTATACATGTTGCGCAGGAAATTCCAGTCGAATTACAATATGGGTTACAATTCGACTCGAACAGCCCTTTCATTTGTCATATCACAATCACGCATGTATCTAGCATTTGTAGTTTTGATTGGGAGTGTTGATGTCAAAGAGGCAAATGGATGGACGAAATGTTTTTTTGTATAAATTGTAATATATATTGTAATTTAAATGTAATATATTGAAATTTTATATATTGTAATTTAAATGTAATATATTGAAATTTTATATATTGTAATTTAAATGTAATATATATTGAAATTTTATATATTGTAATTAAAAAGCATAGTATATAACATTTTAACTTAAATGTTTGCCCTGAAGAGATGCGGTGATTGAAAGTCATCTTGATGTCCAATTGAAGATCATTGACCCAGATTGACCAAAATATTACTTGTTCCCATTAACTGTTTCATTCTCAATTCACTTTGCATTAGAATTTTCTCCATCTTTTTTTTGCAAAGGAAAAATAAGTTTTGTACACCTCATTTGGGAAATTAGAATACACCTTACTTACTGTGTATTTTCAGTCACCATACAATCGTACCACTCATACCCATTCCTTATAGACTAGTAAACGGCTCCGAAGTGACACCTGTGTCATAAGTTAATGTTAAAGCGTAATTGGAACTGTAAGCATTCACCACTCGTTGTTAGGTTCAAGTTGAATAGATATAACTTTTGCCCAAAAAAAAAAAAAAATACCTCGGAATTTTGCAAACTTACTCGGAGTTTGTGTTACCTTGGTGAAGACATTTCATTAATTAGTGCCGACCAAACGGTATAGTGGTTAGCATACTAGCTTCTAGACCGCGAGGTTGCGGGTTCGACTCCCGTGGAAGGTATGGGTGTTTGTAAATGTATGTTGGCTTGTCTAATGACGAATGTTTCGGTGCATTATTGCCCTCGTTTTGCTGACGGTGCCAGATAATCTGAAAACAACCAACCATTAATTAGTTTTTGAGAAAAGTAAGGGCCTTATTATACAGAGCCACTCGAGTGGCGAACGCGCGCGTTAGATTCTAACGCGCACGTTGCGGACCATTATATCCTATGGAGCTTATTATACAGAACCACTGCAGTGGCTAGTGGTCGCGTCTGTGGTTAGTGGCGAACGCGGGCGTTAGCTTCTAACGCGCACGTTGCGGACCATTATATTCTATGGAGCTTATTATACTGAACCACAGCAGTGGCTAGTGGTCGCGTCTGTGGCATGAGCTGTCCACTGCAGTCGCCTACCCTCGCTACTTGTGGCGTGCGTGCGCGACTGTGGTAGAGGACTACTGTTTGTTTTGAAGCTTATTAAATTTGTTTATAGACTTGCCTTGACCCAGTTATCTAGTCAGGCCCTGATTATCGACTAAGCCCACAAGACCTGACCCTTGGTCCCAATATTTTAGGAGGCCCCGAAATTAGCTGTAAACCTGTAACTTTTATTTCACAAAAGTTATGTGAATATCTTTTATTATCTGTATAAAAGAATTTTTACATAAAATCATTTTGTATGAATCTTGAAGTGTATTTAGTATGCCAGAGTGTATTTAATCAAATAAATAAAACCCTCATTTAAAATCTTAAATAATATAACCCATAAAAATAGAGTTCTTAAAAAATCGGATATGCATTGTCAATTTTTGTATTCATTAACACAGCGTCGATATCAAAAACATTTGTATCAGCAAAATGAGTGGCAAACTACGCTTAAATTTTTTTTTTATATTAAGAAAGGACGTGAATTTGTGCTCTCAAATAGAAATATAATTTATTTATACTAAGTAATTTTATTATTTATTTATTAAAAAAAAATGTGCCAACAAGAAAGAGTTTCAACAATGAACGGTTCAATGTTATTTTAATGCGATTGGATGACGCCAAGTTGGTTAATTAGTTTTCCGTAAAAGCGACATTTGAGAGACAGTAACAACCCAAAATTTGATAGAATGCATTGTCATCGACATCGAACCTATCTGCCAAGTTTAAACCTGATTGGATGATGATAAGGGGGTTGATTAGACAGCCGCAAATTAGACAGCCGTCTTTCATTGACAAACAAACTAACACACAAAGTCGAAGTTAATATAAAGGATTTAAAAACAAGTCTTCTTGAAAGATAGAGAAAAAAAATTTAAAGAAAGTCTTGACGAATTTATTGTGAGATCAGCTTTTGAAACTCTTCGAATATTCACTCTGAAATTGTGAATAATGCTGCAGATATTGTTGTCATGGATATTACTATACATTGTGATAGTGAAATGCAATGCTATATATAACAATGTTTTTCCTCTTTTGATCTATAAATTTGATTGTTTGAAATTTGCTTCTTTATTTGTGATAAACAAATTTAGAATACAATATTAACCTTACTTTATCAACTTTTTCTATTTTTAATATTACTCCATTTGACTTTTTGTCAAGCAAATTTCCAACAAATTTCGCTTTTGAAAAAGAGGCCCCTGAAAGTGTCCCGGTCTTGGGTCCCAACTTGTCATGGTCAGGCCATGTGTCAAGTGTTCCTTGAACATTGATTATTTTAATATCTATAGTTCAAACGATTGTTCAGATGAACAATCGAGTGAAAAATCGATAGTATCGAAAAAGGGCAAACTATCGATTGTTTCATGCTAAATAAGATAATCGATTGTCGAAATTTAGTGAGAAACAAGTGTATGCGACGATTATTTTTCTCTTGGCAATATTATTGGGCTGTATAGCTGTTCAGGATATAAATTGAAATGTTGCATTACGTTGTAGAAAAAAGCTTTTATAGAGGCTATATAGTTTTTATATAATATTGCATGTATTTGCACTTGCGTATTGCACATTTGTATAACATGATGTATTGCAAATAGGTAATACCTGGATGTATTGCAAATAGGTTTTACAAATGTGCATTGCATATAAGTATCGCACATATGCACGACCGACGCTAGTGGGGTGGGGGGAGGGAAGAGTCTAGGTCTTTAAGTTTTAGAAAGTTGAAGAGTCGAAATTTCCGAAATTTTATTGCATTCTTTTTTATTCCGATTCAGAAGGAAACCGAATTGAATGAAAAAACTAAAAATGGGGCATAAAAAATGTGTTGAACAACAGTATTGAAAATATTGGAAGGCTGTTCGAACTGGGTTTGACGAATCTTAAATTCTATACTAGAAGTCTACAGTTCATCAATGTAGGGGGAGAGAAAGAGTCCTCACCTACACTTTCCCTCTACCTACTTTGATGGCCTGCGAACATAATTACAACCATAGATAATTTCAAGATAATTGAAATCGTCAAATAGTATTAAAAAATCCTGTTTGTAAGCAAGTCGGTGACAGCTGCTAAATGAAATTAAATATAAAAATGCATGGCACATTGATAGCTTATTTTTGTTTGAAGGAAACGGAAAATCATTCGGTACCACATATTTTTATTTTGTGGGATCAACTTCTGCTTCTGCTTGAGTCAGAAATATATCTTTGTGACTTTTTATTTTAATATGGAATGATGAGTTTTTAAAACAGGCGAATTATCAAGTATAATTGATCCCGTTGGTGCGTCACACATACCATGTTTTCGAATAATCATGTTCTATTTTTACTAAACGTGCAAATGCCTAACTGAAGTTTAGTTTCGTAATAAAAAACAAATTTATTTTTGTTTAGTATAAGCTATTTGACGAAAAATGCAACAAGTTGAGGAAAAAATGATTTACATTTAATATGGACATAATAAAATGGGAATGTAATGCGAAAATAAAAAGATAATTAAAATAATATAAGGCATAATAAGCAATTTGCAGGGAAAAAGGAAGTGGGAGGGGAAAAACCGTATTCGTGGGAGTCGAAAAGGAGGTACAAAAGAGTGCACCCCCCCCCCCCTCCTGGTTTTCGAAATTTTAAAATGATGTGGAGAAAAGTGGTACGATTAACTGAAAATAAAAGTATGCTATAGGTTTTAAAATATTCAACGGAACAGAAATTTAATACAAAAAGGATTAATTAAAATTTCATTTAGACATCCAACTGAAAAAATCAAAGTTAAAGCAAAAAACTAGGGGTGTGGCACATCGTACAACTTTCAATAACACTATATTATTGATGTAGATTTGTGTCATTTACCATTTTTATATTTTTATCCTTTATTGAGAAAATATGGCCAGTTTGGGGATATTTTTTTGTTGCGATAATTCTTATACGCAATTTATTTCTATAATTCTTAAGTTATCCTTTCTTATAAGTGAAACTGCGCAAAGGAGAAACAACGATCGTCGATGAGCTATGCTCAGGGAAATAGAATTTTATGTTGAAGGTATTTGTTTTTCAACTTTTTACGCCATTAAAGCATTTTTAATGAAATTTCGGATGGGGAAAGGTTTAGAACATATTAAGAGGCATTACCACTGAGATTTTGAACAAAATCTTTAGAGCAGCTCTTTAGCAATCATTGAAAAACATGATTTTTTTCAATGGCAGCCACCTTATGCGCATGCGCGATTTTGTCGAAAACCTTAATGGTATGTCCTTGGACCATCACCAACCCTCACACCAAATTTGAACACCGTAAGCCAATTTGTCGAGAGTTTATGCTGACCACTTACACACCGACAGACATTTTTTCCAGATCACCTTTTTGAGATCAGGATGTTCCAAAACGTGGAGAAATACGGGGGGAAAAAAATCGATATTTTTTTTTTTTTAGCGAACACTACACTTTCATTACCCAATGTATTACATATGGGTAATTGAAAGTAAAAAAAAAATTAAAAAATAACCACCTTGCATTCTCTTTAGAGGTCATTTACAATCCCGTGAAAATAATTCAGCCGGCACTCATGGCCTCGTGTCGCTAATGCATGTGCATGTATGTTGTGCAGTTCCAATAAGTGCTTCTACTACATAAATAGTGTGGTGTGGTGATCAATTTCTATAAATTCTCTACAAAATGGATACATTTCCTTTAATTTCAAATCAGTGTATATTAATTATATAAGTTTGACAAAAGACTGTCCTAAGTTTTTTTTAATTAATTTACTCAACTGCTAAGTACACCAATACTCTTAGAAAAAAATAACTGACAATATTAACTTATTATTCCAACTAATGGACAACTTTGATGGGTTACAGTTACAGTAAGTAATGTGCTTGTAGTAAGTCAAGTAACATCTAAAAAATTATAACGTACAAATTAAAATCATTTACACAGAAAAAAACTTGTTGTCGCCTTCTTTTAAATCGTCATGCAGAGTATGAAATAAACCGTTTGAGGGCCTTCTTGATAAGAAAGGACGCACTCTTAAAGTTCTATTCTTTCTTCGTTTCTTAATAAGATAAGCATGCGCAATTCTTCATCCTCACTTGACCAAAACATTTTGAATACGGAAAGGGGAATGAAATCATAACAAACACGGAAGCTAGGCCTGGCCACTGCAGACGCGTGGATGCGCCACTTCAGTCGCTAGCCCGGGCGTCTAACGTGAACGCGCGCGTTAGCCACTCGAGTGGCTCTGTATAATAAGGCCCTAAGTAATTTATATATTATTAAACATTCCAATATAATTTTTTTTGTGTGGAAAAGCAGCGAATGTTAGCATTACAGAAACCTTTATAAAACACTTATTATACCAAGTAGTACCCCCATTTCCATATTTAACCACACATTTTTCACATTTATGTTTAATATATTTATACTTAATTAAATATACAGAAAAATGTTGTTTCCATTAGTTGCAAATGTGTTCCATTAGTTTCAAATTTGTTAAAAATTGTATATTAATTTTTTTTTTTTTTTTTTTTTTTTTTTTTTTTACATTGACATTTCTTCAATAGAAAAATAGCTATAATCTGTGGTAAGAATCCCGCTTCCCAACTGAATTGAAATTATTTTAGCTCTCTGAAATATTCGGCCTAGTCAGGAAATAAAATATTTCGGTTTGCATTGTAATCATTTACTGCCAGTTTATAATATGTATCCGAGTTGTAAAAATAAAGAATTTTTTGACAGTTACTCATATGTTACCAGTGAATACCTTTATATCCTCCTGAGACACCGCGTACATTTAAATGCAAAACGGAATTAGGGCGCATAATTTTTCATTGCATGAAATAGCCGAATTCAGTCCTACAGCTGATGATAGTTTCACCGATTGTGACGAAGTAGAACATGTAAAGAAACGGCAACAAACAGTTCCTCTGCCAGTAGAGGCGTCTCTAAAAATTGGTGCGAAGCACATGCCAGCAATGGACATTAAGACTTTTTTCTCACGTTGTCAGATGTCTGGATGTTCAGCGCGAACACATTTTTTTTTCACTAACTGTAATTTTTGTTATGTATCTCGTCCTTACGAGCTTGTTGTGCAGCCTTTAATGATTAAATTTCACATCTGAACAATTAAATTTCTGAACTTTTGTAAGCTTAAGGAGATAGTCATTTTTTGTCCCATCTTTAAAGTTGAAACCCAATAACATTAAAAGTACGTTACATAGACCCAAAAGAATAATAAACATAAAAATTAGCTTTAAATCATGTTTCAAACAGTTGTGAGTCTCAGGAGGATATTGTAACGTATTTTAATGAAATTTATGGAGCCATTTAAGATTATCATTTAATATTATTAAAATTTTTTTATCAAATGTTGTATTTTTACATGTATTTATTCTAAGAAAAAAAAACCTGGTGGTCAGAGTATCAAGCTCATGATCAGAGGAATGTGGGTTCGGTTCTCGACAGCTGCCGAAGATCGGTGTGTGCCGAATGGGGTTTGTTGTACATTAGATATGTCGTTGCCTCAATGTCCGTTCATTGGTATGGTGGGTTCAGAGAAAGGGGTCTACACTAGAAGATTTCGAATTCGTATTTTTCTAGATGCTTAACATTCTGAGACGTATATATCTGCGGTAAGCACTTTATAAATGGCAGAAATAGACAGTCGGAACTTCCAAACTAAACCAAAATTTCAAAGCAAGCAAATTGGAGTATTCTTTTAACTTACCATGTATTTTGGCTTGTAGGACACAACTCGTACTTTTGAAGTTTCTATGTAAAATCCAACTCTCGCCACTCTGAAAAAATAAAAAGATTTTCGAAAATATTTTTCAGTCGATTAACATTAAAGATATTCCTCTTTGTCAAATTTTTAGTGAATCTCAATATTGTAAGTTGTACGAAGCAACGATGTGAGACAAAACAAATTAAATACGTAAAATTTAAAGTGAAGATTAAACTTCATTTTTCTCATATGAAGAATTAAATAAAAAAAATATTAAAAAAAAAGAAATGGAACATGGAGCTTTTGTTACGCAATATATAGATACGTTATATTGCATAATAGATATTTTGAGAAAGAAATATCATATTAATATGAAAATGATTAAGATAGGCTGGAGAAAGCTCAATATTAAAGAAATCTTAATGATGTAGATAGCATTTTATTCACGAGAATGGGTTTAATATTCGTTAAAGGTTTTAATGGATCGCAAAAGGAAACATATTTCTTAATGGCTTTTGTGGACAATATAAACGAATTTTCAACGAGAATATTAAATGAACGTGATATATTTTATTCAATAGGATGTCTCGAATTATTGCATTTTGGCAATTTTTTAATTTTTATCCTCGACACATCAAGATCTTTCTATTAGGACCCTGAAAATGAAATGAAAGAACATTTTTAAATTATACAGTTTTTAATCATACCACACTCCGCCTTGTCGAAAGGCTACTCAATCCTCCATTCTAATTTCCTCTAGCAGGTTAACAGTAATTATTGATACAATGTAAAATGAATTTTCTGTAACAGGTGTCACGTGGTCGTTGTAATGTATGTTGACGTTAAATTCTACCAACATTATATTGTAGTGTTCTGCCAAAGTTTGTCTGTCCCCATTTTCTTCTTATATCTCCATAGTAAAAGCTGAATTCTTTCGATTGTAAAAAAGAACATATTTGACATTTTTCGAACAAAGGGATTCTATTTTTCTTTTACTTTTTTTTTACAATATGCAAAAAAAGAAGTAAAATATTCGTTATTTATATTTAATGGATATTTGCTAGTATGCGTTTAATGTAAATAGTCAAATTTTAGGGAAACCCTATAGAAATTTAAAATTTCGAAGGAGGCTGGGATATTAAACGTTTTTTCTAAATGGAAAATTTAGTTTTAAGTCCATTTTCCAAAATCCTTATAGGAAACTTTTAAAGGCTAAACAGTTTTTAGGTTAAACCAAAAACTAGCGTTAAAAAAAAAAAGAAGAAAAAAAAAAAAAAAGGAGGAAGTTTTGGAGCAAGAATGTGTTATTTAAAAATTGTCCGATTTAAATATTTTCTTGTCATATGTTTAGGGTTTTAATAAGAGACTTTTTGGAGGAGATCAGTCATTTACAAAATCAAAAATTTGTTTAAATAAATAAAGAATTTGAGATATTTTTTTATTCAAGACAGTGTGAGAAATTATGCATTAAAATATATCACCTTAAAAATCCAAATCCCTTTGATTTGTGTGTGAAGATCGAAGTGCTTTCTGGTGTATTGACTTCGTCAGTTGACAAGTATACAAGGAATATTTGGCTATGTTAAAAATTCACGAGGAAAGTTATAATATTCTCAGACGTGTTTAAACGTTCACGAGGTTTGGCTAAATAAAAACTTGTGTATTTCAAACAACAAAATTCTTATTTCTCTTTGCGAGAATGTGAAGAGTGAGGTGATAGCTCAGTTTTCGACCTCATTAGCCGTCCTAATTTAAAAATAAGTGGAATCTTTGGAACTGCTTCGAATTAAGAAGATATAATTAGTCGATTCGATGATGGAATCCAATTCAATCTCAACTCTCAATAATTTAACTTTACAGATTGAAAATTTACTGGGAATCTGCTAACTTGACGAGTGTGCTAATCGGGTATTTAAAAAACCTATCTTTCGAGATATATGTTCTGTAGCCGACCAAACGGTACAGTGGTTAGCGTGCTGGCTTCCTGACCGTGAGGTTGCGGGTTCGAGTCCCGTGTTAGGCATGGGTGTTTGTAAATGTATGTTGGCTTGTTTAATGACGAATGTTTTGGCGCATTATAGCCCTCGTGTTGCTGACGGCGCCAGATAATCTGAATACAACCAACCAACTATTATGTTTTGTCTGAATACATCAGGGATAATAACTGAACTGTTGAGAAAAATGATGGACATGGTTTTTGCTGAGTTTTAGAATCTTTACTTACGGTCCAAATTCAAATCTGCTATATAAATCATCTTTCTGAAATAAAATATAGAACACTTATAAATTTCAAAATGAAGTAAAAAATAATAAAAAAAAATATTCACCAACTATAAATATTTAACAGAAATAAATCTCTTTCTGATAGAATATGAAAATATAATATATTATTTTATTTTAACAAATGTTAAGATTATAATGTCAATTTTTTTAAAGGGTTTTGCATTAGAAAAAAGTTTACAAAGATGACAGCAGGGGGATGGAAAGGTATTAAAAAAATATATATTAATATTTCAAAGATCGTTATTCATAGAGGATTGAAACAACTTGCAAGTTTATCGTATATTCAATAACACTTTTAAAAAATGTTTCAAAATATAGCTGGTAGGGGATCTGCAAACCCATCTGTAAGTATTGAATTGGATTAGTTGTATTCGAGATACATAGCAAGAAAGCTATTCTGCATTTATGCATCGTAACTTCTGTACTCTTCAGATCTATCAAAACGTTAAATAAATATGTCATCCAACAGGTCTTTAAGGAGAAACAGCCGAGTATTTAAGTCTTGAATGGAGGGAAATCTAGAAGATTCCCATTAAGAAGTTCAACAATTGGAACGAGGTCACAAAAAAATTCAGATAAGTAGATATACAAATAAGTTTAACTTCTTACTGTAAGTGGCTTTAATTGTTTTGAGAAAGCGTTTAAGACTATTGGCTGTACTAAACGATTTTTTAGAAAAGTCTATACCAGGGCTTTATTATATTGAAACATCAGAATACATGGACTACCCAAAGTTTGGTTATTGCAGTGCCTTCCGGGAGGTCATTTAAGTTGAAACTGAAACGCATTTTTTTTATTTGATTTTGGTAATTTTACTATGGTTTCGTTGCCAGTTGTGCTGCTTATTGGGAGTTTTCCGTATTTATTTCCATTCAAGACAAAAATGCGTTGCAGTTTCCCTTTAAAAACCTAGTGGAAGGAGTTTAGGAATACTACTGTCTTTGAGATGTTAGGTGTTAATTTGGCCGGCCCCCTTTTCCTCCAGAATGGGGAAAAATCTAGATTGTTCTGCATACCTGTACAGTTTTCAAAGAAGTACACTTGGAGCTCGTAACTAAGTTGTCAACAGAGAACTTTCTTCTTGCATTTCGAAGCTACATCGCACCCAGAAAAAGACCTAATACAGTGTATTCAGACAATGGTACTAAATTTAGGGGTGTTGTAGCTGAATTCAAAAATCTTGATTGAGAGAGTGTAGAGCGAGAGACATAAATTCAACAAATATAGTGGAAGTTTATCCCACCCACCGCTGCATGCTGGGAGGGGCACTTAATTTGCATTAGTAAACGCGATTTTGTCATATGAAGTGCTTCTACCTATTTTCTGTGACTGAGAGTCTAACATAAACTCTCGTCCATTAACTTACATTTCAGATGATTTCGAGGATCTAAATTCTAATGGCAATTACACATGCAATATTTTTTATGAGTCTCTTGATGTCACTGACATAGATTTAAGTGATATTCCCAAGTTTTAAAAACGTGTGAAATTTCGGTCACTCTTCTTAAAGATTTAAGGAGTATGTTCCGAAAAGGGTATTTAGGTTTGTTAGTAGAAAAAAGTCAAAAACCATAATCTTGTTTCTTTACTATTGGAGAAGTGGTGTTCTTTGAGAATCATAATAAGAAGCATATATATTGGCCTCTTGCCAAGGTATTGGAATTGATCCCAGGTAGAGACGGGATAATTCGCACTTTAAGACTGAAAATTGGTTACTCAATAATAGTTCGTACTATCCAACGAGTATTTTCCTTAGAGACAGGGCCTATTCTAACGGGTAGTCGTGGCTTATTTGGGCAGTCGTAAATCCAAATTGGGCAATCGTAAAATCAAAATTGGGCAGTCGTAAAAAATACAAAGCCAAATAAAATAGAGAAAAACTAGGGATGTGGAACATCGCACAGCTTTTAATTACACTATAATACTTACATGGATTTGTGTCATTTACCGTTTTTATATTTTCATCCTTCATTTAGCAAAAGTGGCCAATTTGACGATATCTTTTGCAATATTATAAGTGAAACTACTGGGGAGAGAAGAAAAACTATCGTTGATGAGGTATGCTCAAAGAAAGAGAACTCTGTGTTAAAGGCATTTGTTTTTCAACTTTTTACGCCAATAAAGCATTTTAAAGGGAATTTCAGAGGTGGTGACGTTTAAAACACCTTAAGAGGCATTACCACAGCGATTTTGAACAAAATCTTTCGAGCCGTTTTTTAGCAATTACTGAAAAATATGATTTTTTCAATGGCAGCTACTTTATACGCGAAAACCTTTTTGACGAAAACCTTAATGGTAGGGCCCTGTACCATCACCAACCCGCACTCCAAATTTGAACATAGTAGGTCAATTTGTGCGGGAGTTATGCTGACCACAGACACAAATTTATTCTAGATCACTTTTTTGAAATCAGAATGTTCCAAAACGTGGAGAAACGATTTTTTTTAAACCGAATACTATGCTTTCATTATCCTATGTATACATATGGGTAATTGAAAGTAATAATTGCTCATTCTTATTTTGTAACAATAGTGGTTGTGGTACTACTTTCAAATATTTTACATTGAAATCATATTTTAGGAAGACAAATAACAAGGCATTTTCTCCTGAGACACCGCGTACATTTAAATGCACATCGTATTTTAGGCACATAATTTTTCTTTGCCTGAAATAGCCGAATTCAGTCCTTCAGCTGATTATAGTTCCACCGATTGTGAAGAAATGGAGTCTGTAAAGAAAAGGCAAAAACCAGTTCCTCTGCCAGTAGAGGCATCACGAAAAGTTGGCGCGAAGCACATGCCAGCAATGAACTAAGACTTTTTTCTCATGTTTTCGGATGTCTGGATGTTCTGCGCGAACAAATTTTTTTTTGCACTAACTGTAAAGTATTTTTATGTATCACGTCCTCGAACGAAATTGCTTTATTGCCTTTCATGATTAAATTTCCCATCTGAACAATTAAATTTAAACATTTTGCTTTATAGTTGAAATCCAATAACTTTAAGTACGTTATATGGACCCAAAAGAATAATATACATAAAAATTAGCTTGAAATAATTTTTCAAACAGTTGTGGGTCTCAGGAGGATATGCCTAAAATCAAAGCTGAGAGATGTTAAAATCTAAACTCCATGCCAGGACAAGCCGATCCTGTCCAAGCTTAAAACGTTACTGACTAGAGAGATTTTAAAGAAAGCACACCGGATGCTATCTTTTTTCCCCCCCTGACCTTGCAATAGAGGGTGGATAGGGACTGGTATCTGAGTTCAGTGTCCAGTGTCAGCTGATCAGCTCCCCTACAAGCCGAAACCTTGGGATATCTTGTCTTATCCACTTCAACAGTCGAGCGCGAAAACTCCTTTTTCCCCTTTGTCAATAAAACTTCATTTCGGCTGTTTGCGGTCAACACTTGTTCCACTGTGCTGTGTGTCATGTCCTCCTTCTTGGGAGATGACCACTGTATTTTTAGGGGGTGGGTGACAACAGTTGTAAAATAAAAACAGCAATGAATACTTGACAAGAGGGAGGAAGGTGGATGACAGCTATTGCCTTGTGAGTGTAAATAATCTTTTAATGTTTGGTATCAAAGACGTTGAATTTGTATTCACGATTGTTTTGTTGTCTTTTGCGACTTCGTAGTCAAAGGTATTTATAATTCTTTCATAAGAAAAATATTATAGAAGTATATACAGTGGCTAAAACAATTAAGAATACACTTCGTTTTTTGAACACATTAGTATTTTGTATGGGGAATAATGCCCAAAAAATTTAATTATAGCAAAGCTTTTTGCAGAGGCATTAAACTATGGACATTTTACTTTGTATATACACAAAAAATATAATAATTTATTAAAAATCAAATTAGTCATACACCCTAATAACCATGTGACGAGTATGTGACGAAAAGCGATATCGCATAGAGATCACGCGATGTCACGGCGATATCACACAGGGATCACATAGTCGTCCAATGTCCGTTTTAGAGGGGGTTTTGCGACGTAACTTTGTGATATCGCTGCGATATCGCTTTTCGTCACATTGTGACATTGGGGACGAATTTGCGATTTTTGCGATATCGCATTGTGATCTGTATGTGATCTTAGTGATTTTGGCGACATCCGTGTGATTTATGTGATCTTCGCGACGAAAGCTTTGTCACTGCGATATCGCTTTGTGACCTAAATGTGATCTTAGTGATTTTGGCGACATCCGTGTGATTTATGCGATCTTCGCGACGAAAGCTTTGTCACTGCGATATCGCTTTGTGACCTAAATGTGATCTTAGTGATTTTGGCGACATCCGTGTGATTTATGCGATTTTCGCAACGAAAGCTTTGTCGCTGCGATGTCACATTGTGATCTGTATGTGATCTTAGTGATTTTGGCGATATCCCTGTGATTTATGCGATCTTCGCAACGAAAGCTTTGTCACTGCGATATCGCTTTGTGACCTAAATGTGATCTTAGTGATTTTGGCGACATCCGTGTGATTTATGCGATCTTCGCAACGAAAGCTTTGTCGCTGCGATATCGCTTTGTGACCTAAATGTGATCTTAGTGATTTTGGCGACATCCGTGTGATTTATGCGATTTTCGCAACGAAAGCTTTGTCACTGCGATGTCACATTGTGATCTGTATGTGATCTTAGTGATTTTGGCGACATCCGTGTGATTTATGTGATCTTCGCAACGAAAGCTTTGTCACTGCGATATCGCTTTGTGACCTAAATGTGATCTTAGTGATTTTGGCGACATCCGTGTGATTTATGCGATCTTCGCGACGAAAGCTTTGTCACTGCGATATCGCTTTGTGACCTAAATGTGATCTTAGTGATTTTGGCGACATCCATGTGATTTATGCGATTTTCGCAACGAAAGCTTTGTCGCTGCGATATCGCTTTGTGACCTAAATGTGATCTTAGTGATTTTGGCGACATCCGTGAGATTTATGCGATTTTCGCAACGAAAGCTTTGTCACTGCGATGTCACATTGTGATCTGTATGTGATCTTAGTGATTTTGGCGACATCAGTGTGATTTATGCGATTTTCGCAACGAAAGCTTTGTCACTGCGATATCGCTTTGTGACCTAAATGTGATCTTAGTGATTTTGGCGACATCCGTGTGATTTATGCGATTTTCGCAAAGAAAGGTTTGTCGCTGCGATGTCACATTGTGATCTTAGTGATTTTGGCGACATCTATGTGATTTTCACAACAAAAGCCTTGTTCCTGCAACATAATTATACAAAAAATTCACAATTAATTTTTTTTATCAACTACCTATATCTGCTTCAAGTATCTACTCTCACTATGAAGAGGCTCAGTATCTTTTCTTTACGTCAAATATTTTCTAATACTATGGTAATATAATTTATACTATCAAGGCCAGTCATTACTTTAATGACTGGCCTTAATGGTATAAGCATAGTATTAGAAAATATTTGAATATTTTCTAAAAGTATGAACTTTTTCTAAACTTAATATACATGAACTTAATGGTATAATAAATTAAAGAATCATAGCATTAGAAAATATTTGTTCGTCTTCAACAAGACTTTGGGAAGTAAAAACTAGTCTCCTATATTAAAAACCAATGAAACAGTTAACTACCTAATTAGCCTTTAACCAAGAGAATTTATCCATTCCAATAGATTTCTCAGCTAAATATATACCTTAAAAATAAGACAAAACATGACTAAATCTATTAAAGCACAATGTAATGTATCTCATGCATCTCAATTTTTCTTTTAAACTGATTACAATGTTGTTTTGCCATTTTGGGCAAATCTTCCATTTTATAAGTTTAGCATAAAAGAAAAATACAAAACTAAAAACAGGTTGAACAAATCAAGCAAAAATGGAAATATGCAATTAAAATAAGAGTAAAAACATAAGAAGGTAATAAGTTTATTTTATTGAACACAAAGCAAACATATTCTTTGTTACACTAAATATTGCAGAATGTTTTTTCTTTTCGGCAAGGTATCTGTCAATCTGACTGCCAGGAATTATGCCACTTCCTTCAATGTAGTATTCTTTCTCCGTGTTTCAGAGCATTAGGTGTAGGCTTTGGACCTAGAAAATTAAAAATAGGTTATTCTTAAATTTCAGTTTAAAATACACCATTTTTAAAATTGCCATTCACAATGCAATTTTAAAAATCTAATGCAATTATAGCACAAGATGCTAGTTCATAAAAATAAAAACAGAAATTCTGTGCCAACTTTAAGTATTCATAACAAGGTTATAATAGTAATTAAAACGTGTAATGCCAACATAAATAATTGATAATTATACTCAATTCTGATATTGTTACAAGTGATTATTTACAGCTTTCATCACTGTAATCCATTAATTACTAACAAATTTATTTGGAATAGTATGACTTACTATTTTCTGATTTTTTTTTTCTTTTAAATCCTTTTTCCCTTACCTTTGCAAAACTAAAACTGATAAATGGTATACCAATTAAAAAGCTAACACACCTCTGCGTCTAACAAATAGTTTATTTACAATTGCACATATTGCTATCTGTTTGACAATTTTTTTTTTTTTTTTTGGTTTTTAATGAATATGCAGTAGGAAATATGTTAACTCGAGCTGGAAATGATCCTCTTTTCACCTGTGAAAGTAAAAGGACAAAAAAAAAAAAAAAAAAAAAAATGGTTTTAAAACAGTTTTTAATTTTAACATTTCCCTCCATTATTTCTTAAAAAATATAACTTATATATTAAAAAAGTTCCATTGAACTGAATAATGGATTCACAGATACAACTTATCACTAGACGACCAGATATCCGAGCCATGCCAAGTTCTGCCTTTCGAATCAAGGTTCAATACATCTCTTAGTACAATACGTAATGCTGATATTTATGTCTATGACTCACTCTGATAACAGAGGTTTTATCAGACTAGTACTTCCTAATTAGTGACAAAAAATATTTGTCCATTTTTAATTATTGCTAAAAAAATTTACTTGTTACTGAAAGTTGTTACGTCCAGCAACCATTTGGGACCTCTAATTCCCCAAAATTGATATTTGAGAACACTATTATTAAAAGCAATAAATTTGGCAACAGTAAGTGATTTTAAAATAATAAGGTAATTTGAGGGGGTTCAAACGACTGTTCGAAGAAGATGCCTGCTATACCTTTTGTTACTTTTAGAGTTTTGCAACAAAAGATAAAATAAAAAATTATAGCGTGCTTTTATTTTACTATCTAATTGTCTATCATTAGGAATTTTATACAAAAACTAGTTATATCACAGAATAACTAGACAACTGTTATAACTAATTATTTCACAATTTAACATCTATGATATGTTGTTTCAAACTTTGCTTAAAGTAAGTACTCCAGACTTTATATAGAAAAACTAATTTCACTTTCATACATAGACAATAACACACGCATAACATATATGGTCAATTAGAGAATTCAAAAGCTAAAAAAAAAAAAAAAAACATCCTCTGGCTTTAACTTTTTTCTTAGTGGCATTATTGTATTTCTTCTAAATCAATTACATTTCATAGAAGATATATCTGAAGACTACAATTTCTTGAAATTTGAAAGAAATTAATGCTGTTATGTTCAATTAGTATTGCAAAATGTTGACAGCAGCCATACTTCACCATGGATTCTTGCTTCATGGATTACGTAAATATTTTGAGGTGTATATATATATATATATACATACAAACAAAATAAAATGAAAAACAGCAGAAATTTGGAATTGTATCATGGGGCATCTTTTTAACCTAATAGCATATGTACTGGTAATTTGTTGTATTTCTATAGCTTTGATGTTTTTGATTTTACATTTGTAATTTCATTTTTTTCCTTTTGTTATGTATATACATAGGCGTAAAGTACGGGGAGCAGGGGGGGCTGGCCTCCCCACTTTTAAATTCTGGGGAGGCTGCCTACCCTGATTTTTGTAACACTATCTCCTTTTTTTCCCTCCATTCTCCAAATAAATTATAATAACTGTTTATTGTTGGTATTATATGAGAAGTTGTGTCATACCTAGATTTTCGAAAAATTAATAGATTTCGATAATTTTTCGAAAAATTTCATCTTCCGTCAAAACTCGCCCCCCCCCCATGTTTTTTGAAAAGTTGACACCTATGTGTATATATATACACATATATACATATATCTATATGCATATATATACATACACATATATATATACATACACATATATATATACATACACACATATATAATATATACATATACACATATATAAATACATATATAGTAATTTCAAAACTATAAAGAATTTAAATTGACATATTTTTAGTTAAAAATTAATATTGTGCATGGATAGTCAATGAAATTGAAGCTCATGACTCAAATATATTTGAACCATAAGCAATTTTTATGTACACTTTTGCTGCGCAAAAATTATAAAATGAGTAAAACTACATGAACAATAATGGCATTTTTCATTAAAAAAATTTTTAGCCAGAAAACTAGTTTTGCTATCAAAAGAGTAATTTACCTGTTGACTAACATAATCGTCTTCAGCTCTACGTCATTGACCAGGAAAGTCTTGCTTCACCCATCTGGTTTAGCAGGCTCTTGTTCCATGTCAGATCAGTGTTGGTTTGTCTTCTCCATGAACCATCAACTAAATTCTCCCCAAAGGTGCTTTTGAGAAACTTTCTTTCAAATATGGCAAGGACCTATTGACTACAAAGTAGTAAAAATTAGTTGACTGACTTTTTGGATAACAGATCATTTATATGATAAAATGTTGTACCAGCGTCATAACAGCCGTATGAAACCAGGAAAGAATGCTATTAAACACAAAACTATAGATATTTTATATCTCAGGTTTTACAAATAACCTTACTTAAGAGTAATATTACACTTAAGTAGGTCTGATCCTAAAGCTTAGAAAAAGTCATACACTTTGAATTGATGATCATTAACACGAGATGAAACATTTTGAATAGTGAATTTTCATCTTTGGTCATTACAGCTTCACATGTAGCTCGGATAACCAGCAAGGCACTCTTACTAAAATAGGATGATTGCTAAGATAAATTCAAAAAGGAAATAAGATATATGTTTGAATTAAACTAGAGATGATGTCTTGACTAAGCTGCAGTACGCTTATCGGATAACAGAAGAAGAGGTAAAATTATGCCTTGTTTATGCACACAAGACATAATAATGTACAACCTCAAAAACAATTACCATATTTTTTATGGCATCACAACGTAAAAAAACAAAAAAACAAGCTATTTCAATATGTTGCAAAAAGTTACTAATCAAAAATTGATTTTAGCAATAAGTTTTCTATAATTCAACAAGATGAGGTCTAAAGTACCCACTGGGAACAAAACCAGGTTATATTATATACAGCTTGTATATGCTACTTAGAAAAGGTATTTTGCTATGCTATTGTGTTTTATTCTATCCTTCATGATAAATCGCAGAGCATTTTTGTAACTTCCTATTAATTGAGGAGACATACCAAGAAAGCATAAAAAAAATTTCATCAACAAATTTCCTGATGGAGCAGGGCAACGTATAAACTGTCATTTTTTTGTGGCCTCTCGCGGGAAGGTACTCTAAAAAATATAGTTTATGAATTATGGTGTTGTTACGGATGCAAATACCTTCGCTAAATTTATTATATCGGCGGAATTTGCCAAAAAATACAAAAGTCAATGTAATATTTTTTACAAACTAAAGGTAGAAAATGCCTTGAGGAATTGGATAAGATCTGGTGTGATGCACAACCAATTCCACTAACACGGAGAGTGCATTGTGTCGGATCAGTTTCTTCATTAACCATAAACTGCTCAGTGACTTCTAATTACCCTAAAGCTTGGCGTCCACTATTGCTGAGCAGAGCGGATTAAATTTGAGCCAATTACAAGACTGTCAACGTCCATTGTAGCACAAGGCTTGTGCTACAATCGACTTTGGCAGCCTTGTAATTGGCTCTAGTCCACTCCGCTCTGCTCAGCGATAGTGGACGCCAAGCTTCAAGGTAAAGTTGTCTATATATCAAAGAAAATGGAGAGTGATATTGTACAACAAGTAAAAAATAAAGTGATAGTCACATGATGAATATTACCTCAGGAAAGTGGTATGCTGCATATTGGAAAGAATAACTAGTTTATTGGCCGAGCACTTAACGTTAGTCTTAATGAAGACAAATTCTCATTCATCTACCAAACTAAGCCATCTAAAAATCAGTTTTAAGAGGCTTAAACTTTTATTATCCATTCACACCTCTCAACTGTGTATTACAGCATGATTTTTAACACATAGAATCAAAAGTTTGAAATTTGTAACTGCATATAGTATTTTGTTTATTATCTTAATTTTAGTTTATTTTTCATAAATATTTAAATGCTTAAGTTTATGTTCTGTGCTTGGTCACCAGATTTATTTGATTGTAGACACATACCGTGGGCAAAAAAAGTCTCAGTACGGAAGCCACAGTTACAAATAAATTAGCATAATTTCTACTCCTTTGCTTCATATCTTCAAACTATTGAAATTATGTTTAATTTGGTTCTTTAAAATAAGTTTAAAATAAATGTCGGTTTTTACAAAACGCAGCAAGTATTTAAATTGAAATACTTTGGAGATATTGCTTAAGTCGCACATGGGTTAAAAATTTATAAAAATATTGAAGGGACATCTCAAACGGTGAGAAATATTATTAAAATAGCGGGTCTGAATGAATTTGCAGCCCGTAAGAATCCTTAAATAAGTACCTGTAACAGAAAAAAGCGCCTTGAGTTTGCAAAAAAGCATGCAAGTTATCAGTTATCTTTCTGTGAATCAGTTCTTTTTAATGATGAATTAAAATTTAATATCCAAGGGTCAGATAATCGAGTTATGGTCTGGATAAAACCAAATCAACAAATGTTAATTTAGAATTTATGTGGAACTGTCAAACACAGTGGAAGAGGCATTATGGTGTGGTGGTGTATAAGGGCTGCTGTTGTCAGCAATGTATATTTTGTAGAAGGGAGTAGGGATCGGTAAGTGTATCTTGAAATTTAAACACAAAATCTTGTAACAAATGCACAAAAATTGTCTCTTGAGAATTCTTTTCAATGTTTTTTTATCAATTTTTAAGCCATGTGTGACTTGAGGTGAACTTATTTGCGGATTATCTTGAACCTTATTATAGGATATTTCTTTTAAGCAAGCTTTTTAGCTTTGAAGATCTTCCGGATCGATCTCTATCCTCAAAAGTTTGAAGCTCATGGTGTCTTGTAATAATATATTGTACTATAGGCTTCAATATATAAAAGATTTCCCCAATTTTTTTCATAGATAATCCATAATTTCATAACTGAATCGCCAACTGACAACTAGGTTTCGAAACTCCATTTTAAGACGATCAGCTACGAGGTAAAATTAAACAATTGCTGCTATCATGTCTTCAAGGCACTTGCGTACACTTCATATTTTAAAAATTTACTGCAAATCTGTTGTGGAAGACTTCAGAATTAATTTTCATATAGCATACTGAAACATTTTTTGTATGGCAGTTAGCAACATTTCCTAAATATTTCAATTTAAATACTTGCTGCATTTTGTAAAAACAGGTATTTACTATAAAATTATTTTAAAGAATCAAATGAAACATATTTCAGTAGTTACTGGTGATATGAAGCAAAAGATTATAGAAATTATGCTAATTTATTTGCAACTTTGACTTCTGTACGGAGACTTTTTTTTTTACCTACTGTATGTTAGTCCATTACTATGATTTTGTTTGTCCATTACCACTTACTCTTTCATTCTATACATCATTTATTTATTTTACATTATATAATTCACAAACTTTTAAAATTTTTGAATGAACAAAAGAACTATGTTGTTTTTCAGTTAGTCCGTTACCTTGACTTTATAACCAAATTGTGCACTCTAATTAAATGGCAACAAATTCTAATACCCAGAATAAGAATCATGTACCCTTTAAATATTTATATAAGTGCCATTTTCAGTCAAAATTAAAAATCTTTCCTTAGTGGGTTTGTATTTGTGTTAAAATAACACTAGAATGTTAGTCCGTTATCATGGAATTGCCCAAGTGTTTGAACAAATCATATGGCTTTGACCTAGCTATTTCCTGGCGTCACTTACTTGGTAAATCACAATTGGCCCGTGAATATTTCCTTCGTCAATGTTTACCTTTTCGATGATAAACACTGCTTTAATTTGAATCACGATTCAGCAACTACAACCTTCTTTCAACTAAATTTATTTTTAAAATTGTGTTAATAACATTTGACGATGGTTTCGAATAGAAGTTATGTGTTCAAAAGACAACTTAAAGGCAAAACCATTAAACATCATTGTTAAAACAATTCTCAGGAATGTACTTTACAATAATATTAATATTCATGTTACTAGAGTTTCCTGTCAAAAATCTTAATCATAAATTTGTATATATAATTACTTTATTTGACCTTGAATAATTTTATTTCAGTTTTTACACATAACTTACATAAAATTAGTACATATGTTGGGTTTGCATATAAAATATTATTACATTTTTTCGAGGGGTAATATATTCTAACAATATTATAAGGTGAACCTACCAGTAATTGACCATTTAGTGCAAGTTTCTACACATTTAATTTTTTTTCTTAAAAAATTATTAACGGAATGTTATGAAAACTTCCCAAAATATAAATTGATTAATGAAGCTCAATAATAAATTAACATGGTGTTCCAGTCCTTTTTACAATTTAAAATATCATCAGAATTTCTTACCAAAAGCAATTTTGCCAGTAATTGACCCAGTAGACATTAGTAATTGACCACAGCCATGCTAGTAATTGACCACTTCCTTTTCCAGAATAAAACCAAAAGTTAATTGTTAAATTCTGTTATAAAATGCTCTAATATTCATAAATTAACTATTAAATGAATTAAAAAAAGAAAGTAAAAATAAATATAATCAATTTTAATCCACGAAAATAAGGGAACATCAGTGTAAAATATAGTATGAGGGTTTTCAAAGTTAGTTATACTGGTAGATAATTATGCATATTTTATTCAAAAAATTAAAACAAGAAAATAAAAATAATATAGAAAAGACTATCCAATCCTATACTTTCAATTCTGAATAAATTTAGATGAAAAGAATCAAATGTAGAGGATATTATTTCTTGAATAATTTCAAAATCATCCGTTTTTCAAATGGAAATCATTTTCTTGCATTGGCATTTATCCAATTACATAGAAGAGTTTCTCCAGCGTAACGAGTTGTTTTCTCGCCAACGTCGAACAAGGTAATTTTGATTGCAAATTAAAAAAAAAGAAAAAGCGCATTGAGCAGAACTTTTTGTGTTTATGGCCTTTTCAAAACATTTAGAATTGAATAAAAAAATTAAAAATGCGGGAATCGTCCATTGGACATACAACAACTGCAAAAATTAAGGACTTTTAAGGACATATAAGCATTTATAAGGCCTTGAGAAAAAGTTCAAAAATATTAAGCACTTTTAATGACCTTGTTGTAGAATTGTGAAGTTCTTTTGTCCTCAGAGTTATGTTTAATTAATATTCATTTTCCAGATACCTACAGAAAATACTTAGGCCAGTAGAAGATTATTATATATTCTATATTGTGATATAAACAAAGTTAACTTTTAGAAAATATAACATAAACAGAATGTTTCAGCTTCTAGTTATGCAAGTTTCAATATTGTCCTGGCAAATAAGGTTGGTTGGTTGTATTCAGATTATCTGGCGCCGTCAGCAACACGAGGGCTATAATGCTCCGAAACATTTCGTCATTAGACAAGCCAACATACATTTACAAACACCCATGCCAACACGGGACTCGAACCCGCAACCTCGCGGTCTAGAAGCCAGGACGCTAACCACTATACCGTTTGGTCGGCCCCTGGCAAATAAGGAATACAATAACAGCAAACCAGGATAATGATGCTTGTTATATTATTTTAATTACAACTTGAATAAATAAGTTTAATTGACGCTTATTGACGAGTGTGATTGCTCACGTCAAATAATTTACCGAGTTAGAAAAAGTATTTTCCCACGTGTTGCATACAATATATTTTATAATTACGCGCAAGAAATATTTCCAATCCGTATATTTATTAATGTTGGCAACTCCAGTAAATGAATTTCTTCTAAAAATGTGTCATTTCAATGCAATGTCAAGACTATATAATATTTGAGCACGAGGCGTGCAAGAAAATACTTTTTTTACACTCGTCTCATGTATTGCTTTCAACAAAAATTTAATTCTCTAAAAACAATTTATAAAAAGTTATTATAATAGCAATTTGAAGTTAAATAATAATAATAAATATGTATATATTAACTTACCCAATTCGAAAATGCATAACAATCAATACAATGTGTTTGTGTAGTGAACCAGAATATTGCCATTACATTTATTTAAAAGTAAGATAATTTATATTCTGACGTCATATATAGTTGCTTGGAAGACAAATTAATAAAATAAACGTTTTTGATTGGTTTAAAATTCGAATATGTTTTAAAGCTGTATTTTTCATTAGTTGTTTTGAATACATTGGAATTACCAGATGCTTCTAAAGATTTTCTTTTATCATGGAATGAAAAATTTTACTTCTTAATTAATTTACAAATATCCGATTTTACGCGCATTCCATTTCTTTTTTTCTTTCTTTTTTTCAATTATGTGTTGTATATTTTCTTTATTGAAAGGCTGAGTTATATAACAAATTGTAAAACTCGTTTCAATGGAATGCATTCACGTTCATTATTAAACGTAAATATATAATTTCGGAAATTTGCAAGTAGAACATAAGCTCACACAATGAATTTATTTTCTGAATACAGCACGATATTCTTTTAAATACTGTAGAGCAGCATTCACCTCTAACTTTTAGAGACGAGCGGTATGAGTTATATGTTGAAGTTTTTTGTGGACCGCAGATTTTTACCGAATATGCCAATACATATTACTTTTACTGTGTATGTTCAAGATCACAAATGTAATTATTGGTATAGAATAGATCCAACAGTAAAAATATTTTTGAAAAATGGAAAAAATAATGAACTTTTTACTATCTCGAAAAATAGTTATTTATGCAACTATACTTGGGAATATAATACTTTTTCAATCGAGGTAAAATGCTTATTTAACGAGTGCGTTAGCGCAAGTCAAATAATTTAAAGAGTTTGACAAAGTATTTTCCCACGTGTTGCATACACTATTTTTTATAATTACGAGCAAAAAATATTTTTAATACATATATTTGTTAATGCTGGCAACTCCAGTCAATGAATTTCTTCTGAAAATATATTTTTCAATACCCAAACCTATATAATATTTGAGCACTAGGCGTGCGAGAGAGTATTTTTTCACACTAGTACGAAAAAGTGCTACTTTCGCCACGATTTTTTATTCAAAATTATTATAAAAAGTTTTATTTTTTGCACGTTGTTATAAAAGTAATTGATATTTGATTTTTTTTTAATAATTAAAAAAATATTTTCGTTATACTATCTTAAATTAAAATCTAAAATATAAGTGAATCTTTTATTAAAACCTTGCTTGTGTGTCTTCATGTGACTTGGCATAACATTGAATAAATATATTTAAATTATACCTTCTTATATTCTGCTGATTTTGTCGATATCATCAGTTGTGAGATATCAATTGTAAGTCAATATCAATTTCTCTCAGGCTCTCAAGAGAAAAAAAAAAAATACTATTTGTCAGACTTGCTACTACGGGCAGCGTAGTGGAGAACACTGTTCTTAATAGTTAACACATACCATTTTGGAAAAATTAATATTATGTAAAATAAAGTTCATTTCTCGAAATCTGAAATTAAAGTTCAAAGATTGAAAAAGCAGAGATGGTTCTTTAGTGAGATTATCGAGTGATCAAAATTGAAATAAGCCAAATTAAAAAAAAGAAATCTGCCACTCATTTTGAAAAATGCATTTCTCGAGTTATGCATTAAAAAAATGGTACAATAATACATTTCATTTCTTAAACTAAATTCATTTGCTTGAACTGATCTTGTCATTCATTTGCTGAAAACAAATCATGGAAGTATTTGTTAAAATTTAAGCTGACTTATGATGGATTTTAGTTGATGTAAATTTCCTCAAGTAGCAAATATTCTATATCCAAATGAATATACATGTTTGCAAATAATGTTTCTCATATTCAAGTAAATTTTGCGTTCAGTTTTCATTAGCATCATATGTCCGGAAAACGCTCAAATCTAAATATGTTATTTAAATAAATCTGGCTTGTTTAATTGCATACGAAGTGGGGAAGGGGTTTGTAATAGAAATTCCAGTATCCGTTACATCCAGAATATTTTTAAAAAAGTCAGTAATTCAAGTAATAATTCAGGCAGTCAGTAATACAGAATTCTAAAATCCAGAAGAAATGTACATATATTGTATCGTTTATTGCATTAAATATATATTAGTTTTCGAAATACAATGTAATTTGTTTGTCTGGAATCCATGTAAATCTATTACTTATTCTTATTATAATTATAGTCTAAAATAAAGAAACGTAACTTTATAATCGAAATTACATCTTCCACAGCAACCAGGAAACAGGGGCGTGGAGCATCGCACAACTTTTAATTACACTATAATACTAACATGCATTTGTGTTTTATATTTTCTTCATTCGCTTAGAAAAAATGGCCAGATTGGCGATAAATCTTATATGAGTCGTTAAAAAAAAAAAAAAAAGTATGCCATTTAAGCATTTTTACGTGAATTTCGGAGGTGGGGATGTTTAGAACACCTTAAGAGGCATCACCACAGTGATTTTGATTAAAATCGTAAGAGCCGTTTTTTAGAAATCATTGAAAAACCTGAAAACTACCTTATGCGCATGCCGGGTTTGAAGAAAACCTTAATGGTAGGCCCCTTGGCCCCTACCAATCCTCACAACAAATTTGAACATCGTCGGTCAATTTGTTCGGGAGTTATGCTGACCATAAACAAACAGACCAAATTTTTTTTTATATCACATTTTTGAAATCAGGATGTTCCAAAACGTGGAACATCCTGGAAGTCGTTTTTCTGAGTCGTAAGTCATCGAGTTAAACTTAACTCGTTACTGAAATAATAAAAGGAAATAATGTTCGCTTCAAAATCCAGTTAAAGTATTTTAAATGTCAATATGTATTTTTCATTGTTCTCCTAAGTTAATTAACTCTTTTTAGAAATAATAATCGTGCGGTTAAAGTTGTATTATTTTTATATTTATCTACCATTTCAACATCATTTCCAAATTGGTTGGTGCCTATCTGATGGCTGTGTGGTTTGTTCTCTGGTCACGCATGCCAAAAGGTGCCGTGTTCGAATCCTGGGTTAAGCATGGATGTTCGTTGTGGTTCGTAATCCACGTTAAGCTGTAGGTCCCGGCCTAATTAGCCCTCATTGTGCATAAAAATAGGTCGTTGAGCAACTAACCAGTTGGGTTGCATTTCTTCTATTTGTACCCCCCCCCCCCCGTTTCCTTTATAGAACAAATTCAAATTGAAAATAAATCATTATTTGCAGTTATTTATTATTCATTTCGTTAAATTTTAAATGACAAGCGTTAGCCAATAACCACAGAATATCAAAGAAGAATTTTCAATATTATTTGGAAAGTCAGTCCAATTAATAGATAAAAATGGAAAGGAAAAAAGTCGAATCCAATAAATCATGTAAGAAAATAGAAAATCAGATTCAGTCGACTTTGCTTTGATGTAGTGTTGTACAAGGTGCCTGATGCCCGGGAGGGCTAAGATCGAAGCAAGAGAAAGGCAACTGCGCTTTTCACTCCCCCCCCCCTCTTCCCCTTCGAAGACGCGACCAGTAAACTGAACAGGTGTACAACATTACTCTCCCTTAGTTCTTTGTTCCGTTCCTCGAATTTTGCAAGCGAGACAAAGAAAGTAGGGAGCGAGTGGGCTGGAGACCAGATACTAAACTGACCTAAAGGGATATCCGAGTTAAAGTGACCCCTTATAACCATTCATCACCCCGAGGGTAAATAAAGATGGTAAGAAACCGCGGGCTGTAAACGAATACTGCATGGTAGGGGGTAATTTAAATTGATCTCGTGTTGCGTCGCCTGCTGGTGTAGACGGAATCTCAAAATAAATTTGTCGCATCTATAATTTTTTGTTTCAGTTTAATAATTTTATTGTTTAGATTGGTCAATGATAGTGCAATCAATTTCAAAAGTGAATGTTTTGCTAAATGTCTAGAATTCCGTAGCGATATGCATTTCATTTCCATGTTCTATACGTTGTTACCAGTAATTTATAAAATCCAACATTCTATAGCAACGGTTCGCAATTTCTTAAGTTGTGCGGACCACCTATTTTGTAAAAAAAACTTTGCGACTCATTAAATAATACAATACGTGCGTACATCAGTAATTAGTAAAATTTTAGAATTAAAGGATTAAAAAATAGTTCTTTTTTTATAAATTGTAATGCAATTAATGCAGTTTTGGTAATAACTGGATATTTTTGCCAAACATTTATCCAAAACGAGATCAATGGTGTCGATAATTCAATTAACGAGTCTTCACTTGAAGATATTTTCTATATTTTAGTTAATCTTCTTGAAACAGAATTCACTCGTTAAACCGTCGAAGAATAGAATCGAATAATTGGATTGTTACTAATCATCGAGTGACTCGATTATTCCTTTCTCTACCCTTGAAGCTTCCGTAATATTTATCTTGGATTATTAGACTCTTGATTAGCTTCCACGGGCCAGTACCACACTACTCGCGGCCCACAATAGGTTGGGAACCGCTGTTTTATAGAACACATAGGCATTTTAAATCATGCCGAAAACGGGTCGATTTAGAAATCGCTTTATCCTTTAACTGCTGTGGTTGGGTGGTTTGAGGTTTTTGGCGCAAGAGCAACACATGGTCCATATTGCGCCAAACAAATTTCTGAACATCAGTTTAAAGTTTAAGAAACATAGTATCAGAAAAATTAATATAAAAGTCAAAGATGAGATATTTTAGGGGGTGGAAGCATTCCACAAAAAATTACTCGCGGTCTGTCAGACCGCTTACAGCAGTTAAAGGTTATCGGACTTTTTTGTTTTTTATATTTTAAAATGCTCAATGCTTTTTTTTTTCTGAAAGGATTTTAAGTTATGAAAATGATTTAAATTTTTTTATAAATTTCACATTACCGACTGGAAGGATAAAATATAACATACGTATTGCAACTAAAAATTCCATGATGAATTTTTTTAAAGGTTCGGTTTGCGAAGATTTTAATTTTACGTTTCTTTATAGTTTAAAATGTCGCTATAATGAAAATTGGCAAAAAAAAAAAAAAACCGTCGACTTTAAATTAAACAAAAAATTCAGTTATTCTAATTTCCCAGCATTTCCTGATGATCGGGATTTACTGCAAGAATAATATATTGAGAAGAAATATTTTATGAAAAATAAAAGTGGTGCTCATTACCTGCCTTTAAAATAGGCTATATGAATGAAAAAAGGGTATATAATATATACACTAACTTAGAAGCGTTGCGAAAATTGCCTAAATCACACAGATGTCGCCAAAATCATTAAGATCACATACTGATCACAATGTGATATCGCCGCGACAAGACTTTCGTTGCGAAAATCGCATTTCATTCTAAAATTATTTTGGGATATCACTGGATGTCGCTGCGATATCACAAAGTAACATCGCAACTTCGTCACAGTGTGATGTCGCAGCGATATCACATGGAAGTCGAAAGTGACGTGAACTTTTGCGACATCGCTGCGATATCCCATGCAAGTCACATTGTGACCGTGATCTTTGCGACGAAAAACTTCGTTGCAGTGACGTAACTGTGACAAAGATGGTTAGTAGGGCAGTTTTGAAATTTTTTTAGACAAATTTTGCAATAAAAAAATTGGGAATACACTTGCGAAAAATATGTTTATTTACCCTTACATATTTTCAATTTGACTGCTATTTTAATGTAATCTTAAATATTGTTATTCTTAACCTTTTCAATTCTAATTTTTTTGTGATGAAACTTGTTAGACGAACTTAAATTCAAACTTTTAAATAAAAAATTGCTCTTCGAAGAAAAACTAGTATTGATTCCTATTCAAATTATTTTTTTTAAAAAAAAGGAAAATCTTATTGAAATAGCTAAAATTGTTGGTAGAAGCCACACGTGTATCCAGACAATCATTTCAAAATTTTAAATGAGGGATCGATTGAAAATAAAAGTAGAAGAAAAAAGAAGAGAATTCTGTGGATATCACAAAAAGGTAAATTTTGAAAGAAATCAAGGTTTATAATAAAGTAAAAGGCACGCAATGTCAAAATATGGGGTCTTTTTCATTGTAAAAAGCAGTTACACTCACCTGACCTCTGACATCAATATCATAGAAAATCTACGGGACACACGCGAAATAGTGGTCTAAAAGCATAAAATTAGAAATAAAGCCCATTTAAAACAAGTGTTGCAAGAATAATGGGGTAAAATCCCTTCAGATACCATCAAATACCATCATTCTTCGTGTGTGAGATATTACAAAAATTTCATTGGTGTATTCTCAATTTTTTTAGGTAAAAATCTGCGTATGTTTATTTAAAATGTTTATAAAAAAATTTCTATTAATTTTTTTTTGTTTTGTTGGTTGGTTATTACGTTTAACGACCTATACTTATGCACAATGACGGCTAATCAGACCGGAACCTACAGCTTAACGTGGATTCTGAACCACAACGAACATCCGTGCCTAACCCAGGATTCGAGCCCGGCACCTTTGGCATGCGAGGCCAGAGCTCTAACCTCACAGCAGTCAATATTGTTCTTTATTTTTACTTTAAATTAAACTATGTGTAAAATTAGAGACGTGTTTTCACTTCTTGGTAATGTGTTATTTATATCGAAAGTTGGGTTTATTAAGTAAAAGTAAGGTGTATTCTGAATTGTTTGAGCCACTGTAGGTATATAAATATTAACTAATTAACCTCATGAAATAGGATAACAGAAACCTGATTTTAAAATTTGAGTTATATTTAAAGATAAATTATCGAATTTTATTGTTTCAAATTAATTTGCTGTATGGGTTGAAAGTGGGGATGGAGGGGAGAGATGTTTTATGACCTATTTTTATGCACAGTAATGGTTAAGACGGTATCAGGGCGGAACCTACAGCTTAACGTCGATTCCGAACCACAATGGACATCCATGCCAAATCTGGGATTCGAAACCGACACCTTTGGCATGCGAAGCCAGAGGGCTAACCCCATAGCCATCAGGAGGGTAATGGGGAGAGGGGGGGGGGTGAGATTGTGCTTTTGGGCAGTCTTAAATTTTCCTTAGAATAGGCCTTGCTTAGAGATGCAGTCTGCAGATATTCCTGTGACTAACCTTCTGATAAACCAGACGCTGCGGATTATCTTGTTCAAGATTCGGTGGATACCCAGTCAATTTCTGATACTTCGGTTGACTACATCCATGGGATTTCAAGATATGGGAGAAAGGTCAAACATGGGAGTATGTTGCGTCATCATGAGTTGCTGATACGAACTGCCGCAACTTACCTTATTTTGAGTTTTGGTTACGGAATGAAAAACGTGAAACTAAAACTTTCCTTAAAATTGAAATGTGTTTGTATAGTCGTAGTTTTAAGCTTCTGTAATAAAAGAAAGACGTGAAGGATTTTGATCTCGTTTCTTAAGTATAAGTGGGTTTATTATCTTCCATAATTTAACTTACAAGGATCAATTAATTAAGATCCTACACAACTAATACTTTTAAGTCCTTTACTTGTCTTTAGTGTTTTTGGCAACTTGAAAGTTGGCCATTGTAGATTTTGAAAGAAGTATTTTTATTATAAAACCATCTCTCGAATTGGAACCCACAACTTTTTGCGATGCCTTGGTTACCAGCTTGACGCACAGTTAAACAGCTTGGGTGAGAAATGGGAATTTGTCAAGGTTCCACTCAGTCACTGTTCCATCTGTTTGGACCTTAGACCAAATCTCTAGATCAGTGTCTTTTCGCAGAAAATTTGGTGTTGAAAATGCGGTTGGAAACTTCTGATTAAATTTATTCTAGAATCTAAGATACAGGTTCCGGGTTCGTTGGTCATGTTTCACGTTCTTCGAAACATTGTTATTGACAGTGTTTTGAGATCTGCTTAAAACATTGTCAATAACAATGTTTCTTATGTGACTGAAACTGTATTTTCATCTCTGAACCGGATGCAATTGGATGTGAGTGCATCATTACTAACGTGGGCTGGAAAATGGTGTTATTAGCCAAATTGGAAAACAAATTAAAATATCACTAAAATAGGATGCGTTCCTCTTACACTGTAATGAATTGCCGTTCCGGCATTTTTTCAAATATTTAGATGGTGATAGAACTAGGCTAAAATAATTTAGTAGTCTTTTTGGCACCCAACTCAATAACTTGAGAAACTCAAAGTAGCAAATTTTGACAATGTCAAATGTGAGATTCCAGAAATTGATTATAAAATTTTAAGAAAATAAGATTATAAGTTCTGTTATACAATCAGGCAGCTATCATATAGATTTATGTTCGTGAACAAGATCCACTTCCGCATTCAATATAGTTAACAACGACGAACAGATTTATCTGATTGTATTTAAGTATTAATTATTTAAAATATTAAAACAAGATTTTTTACTGTAACCTTAAAAAAGTACATGCTTGCATGGTTTAATAAAGTCGATCACCATTAACATGATGTCGATGGGATCACCGAAATATTTGTTTTAAAACTTTTAATCAAAATTTTAAAATTCTGTTTTTCAAAATTCCAATTAGAAGGCTAAATCTACACGTGTTGAAATTTCAGAGCTGTAGCCCAATTAGAAAACAGTTTGAAAGAAAACAATTAAAATTAATTTATAAAAACCAATTAAAATTTGAACATTCTGTTTGTCCAAGGTACAATGAGGAACTTGCACAAGTGAGGAAAATGAGTATTTTTTTGTATTTTCTAGTGTTATCCAACGAATATATTTGAGCAGTGCAATTATTTTTTAGCTTTATGCTTTCAATTAATCAAAAATCGAGTCTGAAATTAGCCTAAATCAAAGCAAAGGTCACGCGACCAAAAACGCATAAAAAAAACCGTGACTCGGTTACGCAGAGATAAAGTCGCAAAACGAAGGATAAACCTCACTCATTCCTCTACTAAAACAGGTTTTAGACTGGTTCATTATCTGCGCGTTGACGTTTCACGCAAAAGTGGCTTTTCCCCGCCAAATCGCAAAGTGAAGAACTAAATATTTTTTTAACTATCTATCCGAGCTCAAATTTTTGAAAGAATGGTATATTTGTTCATGATTTTTTCTCTACTTTTATTTAAAAATAAAACCAAAAAAAAGTGAAAGTTTCTCATTAGAAGACCAAAACTACTAATTTTGAAAATTCAGAGCAGTAAGCATATTTTAAGTAGCTTTCTATCGATACATATACAGATACACAGACTCGTTGTTGTTATTATTATAGATAATGAATACCATAATAAAAGGAGTGCTTTGAAGAGCAATTTCTTTTCGTCTTAAGCATCGTTATGAGATTTCATATTAAAAGAAAAAATAATGTTAAGTTTCAGCTTTATTTATTCGAGAAACTGCTTATATTTCGGGTAAAACGGGATTTCATGTTAAGCAATTGCGTGTTAACGGTGTTAGTTGTATCTAACACAACATATACATAAAAAAACATATTTTACAAAAAATTTCAAATTGCAATTGAAATAAAAAAAACAAAATTCTGATTGTGTAAAACTTCAGTTTGTAATGAAATAAAGTCATATTTCGTTCGAAAGTAAAATTTTATACAACCAGAAAGAGTTTTTTGTTTCAATTGAAATTTGTCAGTTTTTGTAAAAAATGTGTTTTTTTAATTATAAAACACTATAAATAAATTGCAAAAAATTTATTGTTTTTGTTATTTATATTTCCTATACTGTATTGTATAATAGTACATGCCTATGTATGGCTATATTTACTTTTTATAGAAGTTATTCGATTTTTTTCCATTTATAAGAAACATTATAAAAATCCTATATTTCTTCTTCGATGGTTTATGTCAATGCGCCACCGCAATATAATTTTTTTTTTTTTTTTTTTTTTTTTTTTGCATTTCACTAATTTACCTTAGAAACAAGTTTGCTGCACTATAGCATTTCAAAAGAAGAAAAAAAAAATGCTGCCGCCGTATAATAATAATGGCATAATTTATGCGTTGATATTACTTTATCAGAAATTTAATGTGAAAAATAATCAAATTAAACGAAAAGAAAAAAATGAGAGGTGTTGTGTTGAAGTCTAAGTCTTATTTTCAACCCTTATGTAACAAAAAGCACCATCCTATTGGAAACCTTATATTTAATGCATGTAATTGGGCAAGATTTTTTTTTGTATAAGCATGAGGCTTATACAAAAAATGTTATAAAAAGACAAATATTAAGTTATAAATACAAAATATCATGAGCTTACTTCATTAATCGGTGTTACAAAAGAGGAAACATGGTAGTTCAGTTTCCTACAAAAAATAAATCGCATAAACTTTAAATGGATATGATACTATACTTAAACCAAAGAAAATTTTGTATCTCCAAACCAAACCTGCAAAAGTTTGAATTTGGTGCTCTTGGTTTCATTAATGATTATGTATTAAAAGTTCGTATCTCATATCATAGTGTCATAATTCAACAAAAAAATTCAGAAGCATTTTAGACAGTATAACAGAGTATCTACTTTATCGTTAAGTTAAGAAATTGTTATTTAGGCTTGTTTCGTTCTGAGGTACTAATTTGTGCTATTACATTTACCAAGATATTGACAGATTTGCTTTGTACTTACAAGCATTCATCTTTGCACCTTTGTCTACAAGTACAATTACTAAACTCTTCTTCATATCGGGCTCTAGAGAAATCTTCAAAAGATAATAATTATAAAAAAAAAATAAAAAAAAAAAAAGATTTCATTAAAAAGATAAATTAAAAACTATTTGTATTATAATTTATTTTTGCAGTTGAATAATTAATAACACAAATACTTACTACGTGTAATTATATCTTCGCAATGTAGAGTATTACTCATAGGAAATTCACCTTCCTCAAAGTAGTTTTTCCACGTCCTCAGACAATTAAAATGACACATCTACACATGGAGAAAATTCTTATGTATTTGTTACATCTCAATTTAGGCCTAAAATCAGGGCTAAAGTCCGAAATGTTTTTCCAATCCCGGACTTAAAAATAATTTCTAACTATATATTTTATTCCAAATTAAACTTATATTTTTTTCATTATAAAAGTATATGGCCTAGGTTAAACCAATATGGCCGGAATCATTTTCTGACTTTCTCAGACGATTATGTACATACATCTACAATCTATAAATGGAGAAAATACAAATATATTTGTTAGCTGTCAAACTAAATTTTTTTTTTCAATAAAATTGGGATTTAAAACAAATTTCTTTTTTCTAGGTCAAATATTTAAATATTTTAATCATAAAAAAATTCCAAAATTACATCAATATTTTTTTATTGTAAACTTGTTCAACTAGAAAAATTCAACTAGTTGGGCTGGTATCCCTATTTCATACTAAACTAAATTCTCCTAAAAGGATGTTTGCCTTCTACTGATATACGCTCAATATTAAACTCAGTAAATAAAAGAAACAATGAATCATAAGTTCAAATTAAACACATCACAGTACTTGGTTCAATTTAAATGAATTAATATATGCATTGAGAAGTCCTTTCATGAAATACTTACTTTCAGACTTAAACCCTAACATACTGGTTTTGCTACAAACAATCTACTCCCCGACCACGAGTTCACCGAACTTACCATCTTACCAGGGGTCAGAGTTTTAAGAAACAGATTTATCGACTTTATTTATCGAATGAGTTTCCGAAAATTTGGAAAAAAGAATTAAGTACATTGTTGGAAGAATAAGGTGGCATAGAAATAAAAGGTGAACTCAAACTTCATTGGAATGTTTTCGAAAACTGACTATGACTATATTTATACTGTCACTTCAAAGTATAGAAATACAGGTAAAACATTTATAACAAATGGTCCTGCTACAACCCACTGAAAACCAATTTCAAATTTCATGGCAATTTGCTACTGAAATTGATGCAAGTCGTCAAAATTATTCATCATATGTTCATTTTTTATTTTCTAGAGAGCTGTGGAATGTCTGAGAAAAATATGAATTTTGAATTTTAATAAAAACGAATAAATGTTGTTTGTTATTAGTTATTCATTTTTTGCTAAAATTCTACTTCAGGAATGAATTTCGAACATTCTAAAACAATAAAAGTTCTTTGTTTTCTTATTTCTTACTTCACGTGACAATGGCCCAGTCCTGTTGTTTTCCTTATACAAGGCTATGTAATCAACACAATCTGTATTATACGGAGATGGCAAAAGTCGCTCTTCTTCCTAAAACAGAGAATTGCAATCAGCGAATCAAAAGTTTCAATGCATGGAAAAGGCTTACTAGTTGGACAGAAGAGTTAACCCTTTGCACTCGAGGCCTTTTTCGCTCGGAGGGACCAGTAACTCGAGACGTTTTCGGTTCGGTTGGCGTTTATGGATTTGCTTCATAGAAACTAAACACAGTCGTTGGCCTTGCATTAAATTACCGCATCAAACCTAGTGGTCCTCTCGTGTTTTGGCATCCAATCGTGTGGCGCCGCTCGAGTGCAAAGGGTTAAGAATAACCTTTTGAGTATCACGTTTGTAAAAAGAAGAGAACCAGAAAGAAGGGGAATGAAAAGAAGCGGAATAGTGTGAGTCATGTTTCGAAAATAGAAACCCAATTTTTCTATATTAGCGGACATATTAACTGACCACATCGAATATGTAACACCGATGGGTGGTCCGGTTTTACTGCTATTTGATTAGCTACTCAGTTATCCATTACAATTGACGTTTTGTCGCGCGCCAATTGTGATTCACCAAGTGAGTGACATTAGGAAATAATTTAGTCAAAGGCAGTTGATTCGTTTAAACTCTTATAGTATCTGTGGTTAGAAAGGTAAAGTATTAATTTGAATTTAATTTTAAAAGCATTTTTTTCTTCTTTTTGTTATCAACATAAATTTAAGTTCAATACAAAACTACGTGCGCAGGTTGTCAATACTGCCTTTACTTTATTAGAAAGTTAAATATTTTCTGAATTTATTAACAGACAAATTATGAAATATATAGATACATTTTAGATGTTAATCACTTTAACATTTTGCAAAAATAATTTATTTGTGAAATTAATAAACCGATACGTGAAGTTATGCATGGGACATTCGAAAACTGACACATATGACGTACTATTTTTGTAAGTGAGAAACAGTGATATTTTACTCATAAAATTGTATATTTTTCTAAACGTTACACTTTATACTTGTCGTTATTCGAAGTAGCCACAAATTTGAACATTTTGATGGATAAGTTTGAAAGTACTATAAGTATTACTCTGAGGATATTTATCCTTTGTATTATTTAGAATTTTTTTTTTACACTTACACACTTGTAAATTATGAGTTAATTTGGCAATACAAATTTACTAAAATATTTTAATACCAACTTATTTATGCATTTTTATATACTTTTAATAATTATATAGTGATGCTTTTATTTATCAAAACCGTCTCATTTCTCAAACACTAACTAAATCCTAAAATTTTGAAAAATACTTTAAAAAAAATTCTTTAAATTAAAATTAAAACTACATATTAAAATAAAGGATATTTTTAAATATTTTCTTAAGCAAGAATTGTGCTTTTTGCAATATTTCACATTTCTAGCCAAAACACATTTCCACAAAATGTGTTATTTTTGCTGCATTATTTATTTCGAGTAATGGTTAGTAGGGTTGACTGAAAATGGTACTTTTTTTGGACAAATTCGATAAATTAGGTTGGACTGTAATTTCTAAAGTGATATCTTCTACTTCCCCAATGAACTTAAAATATCAATTTTTGCATAAAAATACGTATATTTCATATCTTCTATTACCAGAAACTTTTCTGTGATAAATGATCGGCACTGGTTGAAAGAAATGTTGTTATTAAAATGTATTATTAATATAAATAAGAAAATGGTAATTAATATATATTTTATTTTGCTCCAATGAACTACAAATTCCAGTATTTTAAAAGAAAACATACGAAAATTATGCATAACAGTATTATTGAAATTACAAACAGTTTAAAAAAATTAAAACGTAATTACTACAAGGTGAGACCAAAAAGTAAGGTGACTGGTGTCATAATAATCACTGTATTATATATTTGCAGATAAACACATCACTGTCATTCAAAGTAATTCCCGCTGACTAGAATACACTTCTAACAAAGTTCATACAAGTTCTTGAAACTTCTGAAAAAGTCCTCCTTTGAGACTGTCTTAAGTTCCTTGGTAACAGCAGCTTGAATGTCTGAAATGCTTAAAAATCGGTTTAAAGGGTGTAATACTGTATACAATATTACACCCTCCTTAATCACCCTCTTCAATCCCCCCCCCCCCCAACAGATTTTTTCCTCTTTCCTCAACTGAAATTGGCACAGAAGGGAAACCAATGTAAAATACAGAAAGTATAGGTCTATTTTGTCCGTATATAAACAGAACAGCACGACGACCATGTTCTTTCCAAAGTTTTTTAATAATACAGTTAAAGTTACAGATACAGATCAAAACTGATATTTTGAAAGTAGGAGGACATGTTGCTCCATCTATTGGGTATATCATCAGCTGCAATTGGAGATGATGCAACAACCAACTTTCAAGCATCTCAGACATTCAAGCTGCTGTTACCAAGGAACTTAGGACAGTCTCAAAGGAGGACTTTTTCAGAAGTTTCAAGAACTTGTATGAACATTGTCAGAAGTGTATTCTAGACGGTGGGAACTACTTTGAAGGACAGTGATGTATTTTTCTGCAAATATATAATACAGTGATTATTATGACATCAGTTACCTTACTTTTCAGTCTCACCTTGTATTATGTGTTCATCAATTCAGTGTCACTGTACTCACTTTTAAGTGAATAAACTGTACATAACATAATTATATGCATTTACAGTTTAAATTCCTTTTTTGTATTGAATGTCTTCATTTTATTTCTCGAATTCATTGTTATACATATGAAACCATCGATTTTGTCTTCTCCACATACACTTCCTGCAGCTTCTGTTGCCAATTTTACATATCTCTCGCTAGCCTGAATGTGACAAGTGATTTTAGAAATGTTGATCCATGCATCTCTATAGTTCATCTCCATCTGCAGAAAATCTTCATAAGTCTGTCGTAGAATATTTCTCAAAAGTGGTGGAAATATTCTGGTGATGTTCTGCCAGTTTATCAAGTTTATGTAATCATACTCAGCAAGTTTTATTTCCGAAACTTTCAAACAACCTTACAGAGTATTCTGTTTCTGTTGAATTCATTGCTGCAAGAATCCCCCTGTATGTAGTTCACGAATAGACTCTCTATCATCTGGAATCTTTGAAAGTAACAGGTTTTCAAGATGTGCGTAGAAAGAATTCCTTTTAATTACTGCATTCACTATGTTCACCAAGTTAGGATCAAAATATCTGGAATAGGCAATCATTTTTCACAGATGTCCTGAACCTTCTTGGCAAGACCACTTTGTTTTTATGCTAAACCAAACAGGTGCATATACTTTAACAACATATGCAGAAAGTATTGACAGATTTTCTGAAGAATCCTCGTATGCCATTTCGAGACATATTAACATCAATGCTGTTGTGAGCCATCTGGAATAGTTGACAGGACCTGGTTTAATATTTTCTAGGTCAGTGGTACTTATACCATTTGACAGCACATGTCATATGGTATAAGTAATTGCTCGCCAGTAATTGGTGTAAATGTAACTATCAGTAATTTTTCGCAATGTTGTATCGCTTTTTCTATAACACCAGCGAAAGCATTCTGCCCTGTTGATACCCCATCAAGTGCCCGTAGAGAAGATGGTGCAACAAATGTTCATTAATATGTAACATGCATATTAACCAATATAATAATGTAATTGAAAATTGTGCTGTGTTCCGCACCCCTAGTTACTTTCTATTTCCCATTTGTTCTCATCATTAAGGTTTTCGTCAAATTTGCGCATGCGCATAATGTAGCTGCCTTTGAAATAAAATAAGTTTTTCAGTTATTGCCTATAAATTGGCTCTAACGATTTTGATCAAAATCGCTGTGGTAATACCTCTGAAGTTGTTCTAAGCAATCCCACCTTCGAAATTCTCATAAAAATGCGATAAAAGAGTAAAAAATGAAGAACGAGTGCTTTTAACGTAGAGCTCTCTGCCATCGCCCATCAACGATTGATTTTTTTGCTCTTACGCACAAGCAAGGACAATGTAATGCGTATCGAATAAAATCACCAATTGTAACATTTTTGATTTTTTTTCTCATGTAAAAATAATAGAAAAAAATATCACCAAACTGGCCATTTTGATTTAAATGAGTGAAAATAAAAAAATAAAATAAATAATGGTAAATAACACTATGTGAAGTTTTACCGCAATGAATAGTATTATATAGCGTAACTGAAAGTTGTGCGTTGTTCCACACCCCTAGTAATATTTTTTTTCTGAGATTCATTTTACTCCTGCCAATAAACCATGCTTCTAAATATTAATGTAATCCACAAGTATGTTTGCGCTCATTTATGCACTTTTTTTTTAATAAAGAAATTTTGTATTTAAGGAATATAAAGTATTCTAAATCAGAGAAAGACATATAGTTGCATGCAACTTTATCCAAGTTGGTGGGATTGATGCAAATTTAGACAACAGCTTTAATTATAGTACTTAGGAACATGAGTCTGGTTTGAAATTATTGAAGACGTATTTCTACTGGATAGTCAGATATGAGATGCCCTATAAAGATGTCAAAGATTGGCTTGTGTCTCATAGTTGCATTTGACATCAACACAAGCGATTGCACATGCTTAAAACATTTTCAGTAGAGATATCGGTTAATCTTCTTTCCAAATACAGAAGCAGGACACAGAAGGGATGTTTAGATTCAGGAAAATTTAACTCGCAATTAATATGAAACTTAATTTATTTAATCTTATACTTAGGATCCATACTTCATTTTCAAAAAGACATATCAAATTCCAAATTTTAAATATGTCTGTGAAGCGATTCCAATTTTACTATTGAAATGTAAACATTAATAAATAATAGAAAGCATAAAATCAAAGTTTTCAATATAAATCCTTTATATGCATTGCCAATTTTTAAATTCATTAACACAGCACTGCTTCTATAGTTAAATTTTTTTTTTGTTTTAGCATAGGATTTTAAATATTAAAAATATTTATTTCAGAAAATATGTTAAAAATATCAATTTATTAAAAATGAATGTGAATTTATGCATTCATGTTCAAATATTTTTTTATTTATTTTACTACGCAACTGGGCCACATTCCTTAATAAATTTATGCATTCACGTCGAATTACATTTCATTAATTATGATTGAAACAATTTTAACTACAGAAAATAGTTTTAACAATGATCGGTTAAATGAGAAGTATTAATATTTCAAATTGATCATAGAAACCCGTGTAAAAGCGAACTTTTAGTGACGTAGACAGCCCCCAAAACTTGATAGAATGCTTAGTCATTGACATCAAATCTACTTGCCAAGTTTCAACTTGATCAGATGGTGACGGCAAGTTGATTAATTAGGCTTCTGTAGATTTGCCCTGCACGCACACACACACACACACACACACACACACACACACACACACACACACACACACACACACACACACACACACACACACACACACACACACACACACACACACACACACACACACACACACACACACACACATACACACACACAGCATCGAAGTTAATATATATGATTTAAAAATAATGAATAATTACCAATCGAATATGAATCCTGTATTCATGGTGCAGCTTCACAGTTAGAGATTTTGAATAGACTTTAAACGCTATAAAAGGGGAATGCACGTACAGTGTACCATATGGTAAGTCGTGGAAGTTTATGTATTCACTCTGTTTGAAAGAAACTGTTACACGTCTCCAAAATTCCATAATGGAGTTCTCTGAAATAAAATAGCTATTATAATTTCAAGCAAATATCCCTATATTACAAAAAAAAGGCTTCACATTTTATTGTTGCGTGACCATACCGTTTATTTACGTACAGCAGTGAAATTTTAAACATAATTAGTTTTTCACCTGAACTTCAATCATATTGTGGTGGTGGAATTTTAATGTTTTTTTTTTACTAAATTTTTAAATTTAAAAATTCCTATGGGAGTTATAGTTGAACTGCGTTGAAAATTCTAAAATAATATTCCAATATCTCTTAAAATTTTAGTATAAGTAGTTTTTTACTTCTAACTTTTCCATACGGCAGTCATACTCTTAAAATTTTAATTATGTTCTTAGTTATTCAATTTTTAAGTTATAACGTTAAATCGATGGAAGAGAGGCACTCCGTTATACAGTACCTCTCCCCAGTTATGTGACGCATGAATTCAATAATTTAAAAAAAAAAACGTTTAAATTCTAACTTGTTGTAAAGGTATACTGCATTTTACGAAGTTTTAAAACAAATTAAAATCATTAATTTCATTTCTTTATTGCCTTTTATGTACTTGTGTTATTAAGTATTTATCAAGTGTAAATCAATACTTAAACGCACGATGGTTACAACTATGCACATACAAATTTAAATGTCTAAATAGAGCATATACTTGCAAAGTAAGTTAACATGTACAAGTTTAAAAATACTCCAAATGGAAAAGTACCAAAGAAAGAGGTGATTTGGGAGTGCCTTAGAAACAAAAAAGGACATGCCTATGCTTCACGGCCCTATTTAGTAATCAAGCCCAGCTAAAACCCTACCACTGACGGACCTTTCAACTAAATTAACATAAGTTGTTAGTTTTCTATAACGACAATAGCTAGATAGGTGAACAATTATGCCAAATGCAGGCTTTCATCTTTTTTTTTTTTTTTTTTTTTGGAATGATCGATAATAATAATTGGCAGCATTTTACTTTAAAGGTAAAAATATAAAAAACTAATTAGTAAAAACGAAGTTTTACTAAAAAATACTTTATGTGCAATAACAACTTTTATATGCAATTGTAACTTATTTGAATTATTTGAGTTCAATATTTGAACACTACTATGAAAACATACATTCTCTGGCATTGATTATTTCTTTTTGTCCCTACAATTTCATAGAACGCATTGTCATCTATGTCATGTTTAATCTTGATTGGATGATAGTATTGTGCCCACCAATATTTCCTAGCCACAGATGAAATCTATGACAGTTTTCCACTACTTAAATTAATGTAAAGCATTTACCGTCGATTGATCATGGTTTTTCCAAATTGATTCCAATTACAGGTGAAAGGGCTCCAAATGACTAAAGTGTTTACTAGATCGTAAACATGAAGATAAATTATGACTGTATTTACATTCAAAGATAATCTATTTATAAAATACACTGAAAATTGTTTCGCTAAATGTTGGAAAAACACGGTAAATTTGGATACTTAAGTTTATTAATAAATATAAAATTGCCGGATTTACCCATTTTTTAGATATTATCGGTTAAAGGTTAAATTGCTTGGTTTTATTACTAAAATTTTACAAGTAATACCAGCCTACAAAATGAAATCCAATTAAGCATTTTCCAACTATACCACACGTAAGTCACTTTTATAATTAGTTAAGGTATTTTTATAATAACCCATTTTAATACGCAAGAAATATAAAAATCTTTACTTATGTTTATTTGTAGACAACGTAAATTTCACTGACACTCATTTTTGCAGGGAATCAATTGAGATTTAATCATAAAATTGTTTATTTTCTCCGAGAAAATAACACTTCAGCAAATATTTATTAAAATATTCTGACTGCGTTGGTTTGAAAATATTACTTTTTTTTAAATTTAGAATGACTCATTTAAATTTTTAAATTTTTTTTAAAAATTTAGATACAAATCGGAACATAGACAGTAATTACCATACATATGTAAGGCCAGACTTGTATCACTTGGGGCCCAAATCACATCGTATAATTGGAGCCCTTTAAAAAAATAGAGGAGGAAGTACCCCAATATTTATAGACAGTATTTCCTGAAAGGATTTTCCTCTTTAGTCTGCAATTTAGTAATAACCGTTTTCTAAAGTTCAAAATCTCACACAGAAAATCAAACAAAATGTAATTCACTTGAATATTTTGAAATTTTCTTTTCGAAATTTAATTGTTTAACTATTATTATAACGGTAAATCAATTTAAGGTTATAGTTTATTTAAGTTGAAAACGTAATTAAAAATATTAAAAAAGGAACACAGGGTTTAACTGTAACAACTTTGAAAATTTTGAGACACCCAAAATTTCGGGGCCTTGTTGGCTTGGTCTTTGTTGGCTTGTGCGAAAATCAGGCCTTGTATATAGGAAAGAAAATTGAATAAAAACTTCTGCAATATAGATAACAATGATTAAGAATACCGTCAGTGCTATTAGTTGGGGACATTTTATACTCAATTTCTGTACAGTTAAAAAATTATTATTCTATGACAAATATTCATTGCAAACACAAATTTGTTTAATTCATGCACTTTTTTTTTATATTTTAAGAAACTTTTAACTCACACCCTATACGTTTATCTTCTCATTAGAACTATTATACAATTTTTTATTTTCAAGAAAAAAATTAATTCTTGAAATATTTATTAATTTCAATAATTTAAGGAGTTTAAGACATTTAATGATATTAATTTTTACATGAAATTATACTTGCCCAGTTTCAGTTTGAGCAATCCATCATAACCAAGGATATATTTCGATCGAAAGCATACTTCCTTTGATGTTCTTCCGCGTTTATAAAACGGGAAGGACTTTCCAAACATAAAACCTTTAGAAAATAAATAATTTTCATTAAAATCTCTGAAACAATGATAGGGTGGAATGAATTTTTAAATGAAAGAGCTTAGTTCCATTTTTTTTGCAATTAATTCAGTAGACTTACTCATATATTGAAGTGACTTGATATAAGATCAATTGATGTTGGAAACAAGCGAGAGAATAGTTATTTATGCAACTAGTTAGGAAAGTACTACTTTTTCAGACGATGTAAAATGCTTATTTGACGAGTTTGAAAAAGTGATTTCCCCCGTGTTGCATACAATATTTTTGTATTATTACGTGCTAACCTATCTTTAATACACGCATAAAATAAAATTGGTAACTCCAGTCAATGAATCACTGCTAAAAATGCCAATTTTAGAATAACGTGCAAAATTCAACTTAAATTAATCCTTTTTTATCAGAAATCGTAGCGAAAGTAGCACTATTTTTTGTTCTTAATTATAAAAAATATTGTATGCAACACGTGGCAAAATACTTTTTTAAATTTGGTAAATTTTTTGACTCATGCTAATGCACCTGTCAAATAAGCATTTTACTCTCGTTTGAAAAAGTATTATTTTCCCAACTAGTTGCATAAATAACTATTCTATACCAAAACTGTATAGAATTTGATCATGAGACGCGCGTGGAAATAATTTTCCCATACTCCTTGCAGTAAAGTACTATTTTCTCAACGATTTCTGATTAAAAATGATTAAATTAAGTTGAATTTTCAACGTGAAAAAATTATTATTTTTTTAAAATCATTTTTAATCAGAAATCGTGGAGAAAGCTTAGCATTATGGCACTGAGTGCAACAAGGTATATCTTTCACACTATTGTGAAAAACAACTTTCCTGCTAGTGCTCAAATTTTATATAATTTTGGTATAGAAATTATATTTATAGAAGATATTCATTGACAAGAGTTTCCAACTTTAGTTTATATATATTAAAGATATTTTTGCACGTAATTGTAAAAAAATATTGCATGCAATATGAGGGAAATCATTTTTTCAATCTCGGAAAATAAGTATTTTGCTTCCCGTTTGAAAAATATTACTTTCCCAACTAGTTGCATAAATAACTATTTTCACACTGCATTGTATTTTTAATTTTAAGCTCAGTGTGAATCGCTATTTTAGTCGTTTCGTTCAGCACTTAATTTTAAAGCACTAAAGAATTGATTATATTAAGGATGATTTACACTTCCCCATTAGTTTAAGTCACAATGCAACTTTTCTTTATCTATGGTACGCGACGTGCATTAAAACGTTTTATTGTTTGCAGTGAAAACCTTTTAGGTTACCGCTAAGTTACATGAAAATAATAATGTTCTTTTTTTAATTTTTTTTATTTTTTAAAATTTTTTAAAATAATATGAAACATAAAAATATATAAATAACGTACTATACACTCATTTCCAAAAGTTAAGTACGGTGAGGAAAATGTAAAGTTCCGTTAGCTCATCTGAAGTAAAGCTGAGCTGAAAGATTGTTGAGGTGAAATTTGCTGCAAAGGTAGAAGGATGTGTGGAAGTATGTTAGGTAACAGCCAATCACGGTTTCGTGTCGAGAAATATGTAAACAGGCAGCCGTATAAGAAGTCAGCATGGTGATGGGTTACAGGAGTTGTACGTAAGTGCTGATGAAAGGTGTTTAAGACATTCGTATGATTTGCTTTTAAGCTAAACGTATTTCTATGTCTTCCAAAAGACGAAAGGAAGATTCTGAGGGCTGGTGGGCCGTCGAATGCATTGAAGCAGGACAGTCTATCACAGATGTTGCCCTTTTCTTCGGGTTCATCATTCCGTCATTTCAGGATTTTGGAAGCAATTCCAAATCTGCCAAACCGTTGTCCGAAGACCTGTAAACGGTTGTCCAAACGTTACGAGTCTCCGCTGAAGTTCGATATATTGCTGTTGTAGCCAAGCGGAATCGAAGATCACCCTCTACACGTGTGGAATCTAAGGTTGCAGCTGCCATTGGTAAGATATCTGCCACTAATGTTCATCGAAGGCTACACATGAATGGTCTGAACACTCAGATACCACGAGTTTGTGTTCCTTTGTCCGTCCAATCCAAAGGGGCACGATTAAAGTGGTGCCGCCATCATGTAAATTGGACTATGTCTTATAGGGTTAACGTTATATTCAAAGATGATCCCAGACCTTCCCTAAAGCCGATGATAAGCATATAAGGGTCCCGGAGGGGAACAAGGCACCTGCAGTTGGCCCCAGAACATTACCAACATCACGCATTCCGCGGTGGAAGTATCATGGTGCAGCATGGAAGGAAGCATCATGAAGTCTTTGACTCCATTGTGAACTGCAGCAGCAGTCGGTCCTTCTTTCGTTTTAATAGATGATAATGCGTGCCCCCTTAGAGCTGACATAGACGACTTTCTAGAGAGTGAGGGGATTTTGCATATGCGGCGGCCGGTTTATTCGCTGAACCTTAATCCAATTGCAAATATTTGGGATGGCCAAGACTGTCGACGTTTACTACCTCCAGCCACTCTCAGAGATTTAGAAACTGCCCTTCAGGAGGAATGGCGATTACTGGACTTTGCGGTGGTTGATCCCCTCGTAATAAGCATGATCACACGCTGTACACTTTAATGCAGACGAGAGGTGCTCACATACCCTATTAATGTCAGTTTTTGTAATTTATTTTGAATTTAAACATCATTTTGTTAATGACGCAAGTATGACATCATCTTATAATTTATAAAAATTCTATATTTTTTTTATTTATTTTTAATTATTTCTTTTTTTTCATGAATAAGCATATAGCTACTTATTTGCAGTATTTCGTGTCCATCAAAGCAGTACCTACTTCATTTTTTCGCATTTTACTGCTCCGTTACCTCTTTCGGAAGTGAGAGTGAAATTACGTATTAAATACAAATAATAAACTATTGCTTGAAAACAAATATTTTATATTATTTATATGTTATTGTTAAACAGAGAGGTGATTAAAAGTTTGGGTACTCCCATGCAACGATGCGTCCTCATTTTGATTTTTTAAAAAATTAATTATAGAATATGGAGAAATCTAATTAAAGCATATATCGTGCCTGGGTTTAATTTCATGTACCTTGATGTGCTATTTCTTTCACTATTGTGAAGATGCTATAAATTTTTTTTAATAAAAATATGAAATAATTTGTATTATTTATATAATATTAATCTTAGTAATTTAACAATATTTGCTTTTCTTTACCATTATTATTAATTGAAGTATTTGTTGATTAAAATGATGGAATAATTTATATTACTTATATAATATTATACTTGTAAATTTACAACATTTGTATTCTAGATTTGTGAATACAATGATAAATGTGTAAAAGTGGCTAAAAATTATATTACTATAAGTAAATCTTACGAAATTATAAATCTTATAAAGATTTTTATAATTATCAATAATTAAAACTGACAAGAGTAGTTTATTTTCAATTCGTTTGAAATTGTGATATTTTATCAAGGAAACCGAGTACAACTTCATAAGTTTTTATAGCACACACGCAATAGGAAACGTTATAACGATTGTTTCTGAGGAATACAATCAACCAACAATTTAACACATAAGATAACTACGTCATCAAATTAATCCTTTATCTGACTACAGCAAAGCCAAAGTGAGGAGAAACCTGCAAATATGCAACCCTGCTCCCAAAAATACTCCTCTTATATAGTTTATGATTGTTTCACCATCGTTGCGTAATTGAAGTTGCAGCGCTCAGTCTAGTGTTTATTATATGTTTATGATAGCAACTGATCGGATATCGACGCATGTCTAAAGCTTACGATGTATTTTCAATGATTTGCTCTTTCCCATAATTTACAGACACGTGAGCGATGTATTCCGAGAATGGTTCTTTTTATCAAGCTTACGTCTTACGTGTTCTTCTATTGTGACTTTTCTTCTGTTGTCTACCAGTGATAGGGTCCTGTCTTTGCGTCCATCGAAGTATAAACCAAACTGGTCATGGTCATAATCCTCTACAACTGACTGAGAGGATATATTGATTCTTGTATTTGTTCTCTCACAACACATTTTATTTCTGAGCTCGATACATTGCTTTGCGAGATAAAGCCTGCATCTTCAAGCGCAGCTGATCCAATGGCAGCGCCTGCTCGGTCGGAAATGTCAAATCGGTCTGATGTCCTAGTAACGGCTGGGAATGTTATCACAACAGGTATGGCGTCTTCAACATTTTGGACTCCATTTTCAATGATAGATGATGGCGTTGAAAAGTCAATATGCTCGCACATCCACCGCTTACTTTCGCATCAATTATTTAAATCTATTGAACTGAAAGAATCAGAGATTTTTCTATCCTTCGCTCCAGCTACAATTTCCAATTCGCAGTCTTACTTTTTTAGAGAGTGACCTTCCGATTCCGTTACCCGATTATCATTTTTCTTTCAGTGCGATAGTTTAATAGAAATTCTCGTTCGTTCCTTGGTACACTCCGTTCTTTCTTATTGAATTAACTTTTAAAATATTTACAAGTACATGTCGATATATCAAACATTTGCTTTATTTTTGAGAGTATCAATCTTATTGTGATAGCTTTCAGCGTATTTTATTGCTTTGTAAGATTTAAGAAAAGAGCGATATTTGTTGTGGTATGAACTTAATTTTCTCAAAAAGTTGCTCGTTCCCGGGTCTCTTTTAACTTACTTGCAACTGATCTACATGTGGAGAAAAGTGTATATGAATACACTGTTCCTTGCTTCTCTTTTGGATTGCCAATATACGCACCTTATTACGTGCGTAGAAAGCATATTCGTTGTCATATCACAGCCTGACCCAAATATAAGATAAATCATTTACTTTCTTAACAACGCCACAAAACAGTATCAGTCCAAATACACAAGCACATTTTACACAATAAAATCGTAATTTAATTTACTTTGCAAGAACAGCGATCACCGATCAGGCATGTAATTCCGTAAACCGCTGACAACTGCACTAAAGGGCTGTCTGACTGATTCAACGGTGATGTGGGAGAGGGAGTTGGGAGAAAAAAGGTTGCAATGTACATTTTACTACTCATTATTCAATAACAATAACTTTTTTAAGATTTATATTGTAAAAAAACAATTATCTTTAGTGTAAAATCATCTAACCTAAATTAAGACATGTTCAATTTTTTCCCCGAAAATTCAACCCCCTTGCGGCAGTATTAAATTTTGAAATTAATTTTTTTGTTATTATTTTTCTAATAATCTTCATACCATGGAACATTTTTCCCCATAACTAGGTTCTGAATAATAATACTTTTTTTTTCTCCATGGAAGAGCAATCCACTCTAATGGGCATTTGGGCAGTCAAAAGATTTACTTTCGTGAAACTTTAGCTCCTTTCTTGACCTTGTTGGTTACATGTCACAATCCTTTTGGTCAGGCAACCCATTTTCGTGTCACATTCCAATTTGTTGCATTCTCAAACTGATCTCTCATTGGAGGACTGTACTGTAAGAAAAGTAGGACTCTTTGGGTGCATGAAAATTTTGACCAAACATTTGAAAAAAATTGGGTGTCGTCTTGACATTTAAATTAAACATACTTCTCTGTATATAAGTCATATCCAATCAGGACCTGACTTGGAGCCCAAAGCACAGCGTGTTTTTGGGGCCCCATAAAAAAAAGTAGGTGGTGGAGTCACCCGATATTTACTTTGTTAGAAGGTCTTTTTTTTTTTTACCATATACGTCTAAAACAGCATGTGTAGGGAAGAACGTTTCTTAAATTGTAACATATAGAGCCAAATAGAAAATAAGGAATATGAATCAAAATTAGTTTTGGTATGTAGGACATTAGACTTTTAGAAAAGATGTTACCGAATTTGGCTTTAAACTAATCATTGTGTATTTTAAGTTTCAAACTAATTTTACTACTAGGACTAATATTTTTACAGCAATACAAAAATTATAGATGCTTTACCAGGGTGCTATTAATTAATCATGACAAACCAGTTTCATCTTTGTCGGCAAGTTTATTGATAACCATTTTCTAAATTAACAAATCACACATCAGAAAATCATGTGTTTTTGAATTTAGTTCATGTGATTCCTGGATCAATGTGATTTTGATATTTAGTTGTCAAACAGGTGCTACTTAGAATCAATTTTTGTTTTTAATTTATTTGAGTTCAACACCTAATTGAAAATTTTGAAAAAGCCCCAGTATTAAAGTTGATCAACCACCACAACAACTTTTAGGAATTTTGGTGTCCCTAAAATTTCATTTTCCCAAACCTGGGCCTTGTTTGCTTGCGCAGAAATAAGTCCTTGTATGACAGCATTATCAATGGCTAAAGTTATAATATTTAATAAAATGTAATTCAAAATAGAACATTACAATAACTTCTTTACAGAAACTAATTAATGGGAGTGGAGAAAGGATGGCTGTTATTTTTGTAAGATAACCAGTATATTATAAAAGTGTTGAGTAATTACCATAATGATATAAGAAAGCTTCTGATGTGGTTAAGGGTCTCCTCCCATCGAGGTTGGAAAAATCCATAGTAGTCTAAAGGTAGAACAACATTTATCTATATTTTCAATAAAGCACAATATACATAGAAGTTCACGGATCTAATAAAAAATCAAATAGTTTTTTGTGAACAATATTCAAATTTAACTGAATTTGTGTACAGTATAATGATGTGGCGTATATCAAAACAAGGAAAAGTTTGCAGACTTTTGAAATCTAAATGTTTCATACATATTTTGATTAAAATTTTCAGTACTATTTTGGCACCATCCTCACTACACGGCAACCTCCACCCCGCGAGATGGCCGCTTTCTAGTTTAACTGCTGGGTCTCGGAGGTGGTGTTATCCCCTCTTTTGTCAAAGTCCGGGCAACTGCGCCTAAAATGTCCTTCCCGGTTGCAGAGCCAACAAACCACCCTAGTTTTTCGATCCCTCGAGCCAGGAATGTTTCTCATAATTCACTTAATCTTGTTTTCCAGTTCTTGAAACTTCTTCGTGAAAAGTTCAGAGGAATCGTCTGTCAACGTTCCACGTACGAAACGCCGATCTTTTCTAGAAGCTTGCTGTGCCGCTTCTACTCTCATGGCATAGACGAGGGTGGACTTCAGATCCTTTCCGTCTGACATCCTGGTAGTTTGCTGTATGTCGGGATCTTTGATGGCATCCACAAAATACTGAAGAGACAGATTATCTCTTACGTCCGAGGGACAGTCTGGGAAAGCGAGGAGCGACAGTCTTTCTATATCTGATGCCAGTTCTTGAAGAGTTTCATTGATTTTCTGCTGTCTCACTTTCAATTGCAGTCTGTTGTAATCCTTTAGATGCTGCTTCCCAAACCTTAACTCCAACGCACTTGCCAGCGCCACGAATTCTCCCCGCTTTTCTTCAGGTAGTGTCTGTAAAATGTCAGCAGCTTCACCCCGAAGAGATGCCGCGAGATGGGATGCTTTTGGAGTATCACCCCATCCATTCGCAGAAGCAATAATTTCAAACTGAGTTTGATAAACGCGCCAAGACGACCTCCCATCAAAAGTGGCCACTTTGACGTTGGAACGTGGCGCAATGAAGGGAGTGGAAGCATTATCCCAATTAGGCTTTGCAAAGGTCACAGCTTCGCGAGCTTCCATTTTCCGCAGTCTTACTTCTACAGCGTCATGAAACGTTTCCTGCTTCTCCTTCATTGTGAAAACTTTGTCTAAAAGTTGTTCACTTTTCCGTTAAACTCCTCAAACTTTTCATCAACTTCCTTTCTTACTGCATTGAACACTTCTTCTTTCACGGATTGCAGAACATTTGAGGTAGTTTCTATAATAGTTGATTCCACCATTGAGGCTTGCTCTATCTTCATTTCTTCTTTGATTTCATTCACTGCTGAAGATGTTGTTTCGCACTTGGCGGCTAAAGCTTTAATGTCCGATGATGTTGCTTCTTGCAAAGCTTTAAAGTCACCAGTAATCGCTGCAGCGAATTCAGCATTTGTAGATTCTAGACGGCCTTGACCGGCGGCAATTGTAGCGTCGGTGGTCTCTTGGCAGGCTTTCATTTCGGCTGCGGCATTTTTCTGGCATGTCTTAATTCCGGCAATCACTTCCATTATTTGCTTCATTTGCTCTTCCATCATTCCTCTAGTTGTTGGCATTCAAACGGATAAAATCCCACTTCTGACACCACTGTTAAGAATTTTTCGCAAAGGCAATGATGGCACAGTTTTTAAGATAAAAACTACTATTTATTCTCTTCAGAAAACCCACAAAATTTATTCACAGACAACAGTGTAATCACTCACAAGCTTCAAAACAAGCTTCAGTAAGAACAACTTCGAGAACTGCGATTATACAAGTCCACTCTAGTAGATAAACAAAGCGATCAGCTTTCCTTAAAGTCCGAAGTCAATATAAAAACTTTCCCGATCTCCAGTCTTATTTATACTTGGCGCGAAAGAACATTCCCGAAATGTCCAGCCAATTCGTCGGAAAAGAAACATCTCGAAATTTCTCGATTGCTTTAGGTGTTGCCACCTTTTTCTAACCTGTATAATCGCTATTAATAAATAAAATAAGATAAAATAAATTACAATAGAATTTTAAAATAATACGTCACTATTTACACTATATACAGACAATTTGTGCAACAGTATTAAGCATACTTTTGCCATTAACTTTAATCAAACAGACAATTTTTTCTTAAAGGTAATGCCAGTGTATCCTAAGTCTTTTAGATTAGGTTTTAAGCATGGCACTCTGCTTATTAATAACCTCCATGGGTTGTGTTTTCACCATATATATATATATATATATATATATATATATATATATATATATATATATATATATATATATATATATATATATATATATATATATATATATATATATATATATATATATATATATATATATATATATATATATATATATATATATATATATATATATATATATATATATATATATATATATATATATATATATATATATATATATATATATATATATATATATATATATATATATATATATATATATATATATATATATATATATATATATATATATATATATATATATATATATATGTAATGAATTAACACTTTAAATGATTATCCTGTCGACTTATGTAATGAATTAATCCATTTTAATTAAAGTTATTGCAGCGTGGTCGTTGAGCCATAGTGAAGAGTCCAATTCGAACAATATAAGACATTTATTAAGATACACCAGATAAATTAAGATAAACCCTACAAACCTAACCTAACCGGAGAGAGAGAGCGCTAAAGTTACGTCTTAACTAATACATGATAGGAGATAGAATGTCATACATAGTAATGTCGAACAGAGAACAGCGTCGTTAAAATCGTGGGAATCGTTGATTCAGCAAATGTAATTTATAAACATTGTAGTGAGAAGGCAAGTATGTTTGCGCCAGAACGGAATACTAATTATGGGATACAAAACAAGAATGCTGACTCAGCAAAGATCTCACACATTAAATTGGCGTGGGAAGTTATCCTAAATAAGTTGTTGAATGAATTGATTAAAGAGGGTTTTGTGCTTTGAAAAGACGAATTAATTTAACAGTCGGTTCTAAAAAAGGATTTCTATTACAAATATATATATATATATATATATATATATATATATATATGTATATATATATATATATATATATATATATATATATATATATATATATATATATATATATATATATATATATATATATATATATATATATATATATATATATATATATATATATATATATATATATATATATATATATATATATATATATATATATATATATATATATATATATATATATATATATATATATATATATATATATATATATATATATATATATATATATATATATATATATATATATATATATATATATATATATATATATATATATATATATATATATATATATATATATATATATATATATATATATATATATATATATATATATATATATATATATATATATATATATATATATATATATATATATATATATATATATATATATATATATATATATATATATATATATATATATATATATATATAGAAAAGATATTTTCCCTTTGTCTATTTTTGAAGTGGCAAATGTATTAGTTTGATTAATAAAATTCTAAGAGTCAAATTTCAATTTTTTATCTATTTTTTATTTTTATGTTGTTTTTTTACCTCCACAAATTCCCTAGAATTTCAGAATCACCCATTTGGAATAGTGTATTTTTTTTAAAGCCAATGAGAGTGATTAAAGTATTAGAGAAAATATTATCCTGTGGATTATTTTTACCATTTTTAATTATAAAGTTTTTTAATATAGGATAACTTTGTTAGGAAAACTACTTACAACTGCATTTGTATTGTTTTTATTGCACTTAAAGTTATGATCTTCGCAGGACGTTGTCCAGTTTCTTCTCCGGTCTGTTATTTTATTTTCGCATGCATGTTTCAGCATGTCACAATACTTGTCATACCTATATCTAAAAAAAAAAAAAAAAAAATGTGTACTGTAATTCAAAAACACTGCATCAAAAAATACTTACTATCATTTCCTGTTAATCAACTTCATTAGCTGAAAAGAAAAATATTTGCTATAATTTTTCTTTTATTTGAAATATCTTTGTTTTTAGAATTATAAGTGTACGGTAATTTCATTTATCTTTCCTAAAACAAAAGGCACTAAGAAATCTTAAATTGTTCTTTTTTTTCTTTCTTTTTTCTGAATTTGAAGCTGTGCGCTTTCACAAATCCCCCCAATGGATAAACTTTTTTACAGAAGAACAAATTCACTCTAAACTTTGCTTTGATTAATTTTTTATTGTTCTAAAGTGGGGGCAAAGGATCCTGAAGAACTACATCAGTGATGAGGAATCAGAATAAAGTTGCATAAGAAAAATTATTTGTACTATTATGTATATTTGTTGAAAGAAAAAAAAAAAAAAAGATGGAAAATCTCATATTGTGAACTTTTTAATAACTTTAGAGAAAAACTTATATCCATCCATATTTAAAACAAACTAAAATCGTAATAGTATTCTTATTGTGATTGATTATTAGATTTGTTGATGATGCTTAAAACTCTTCCATTGCAAATAACCTCGAGGAGTGCTTATATGTATGGCCTTTGCAACCACTCGACTTTATTGACAGTAATTGGCATCTGACAATGCATTGCTTTTCTTCTTTGTGAAAAATCCATCTCTCTTTTAAGAAATGTGTCTACCAGAGTCATTACAAAATGAGAGAGGAAAAATGGTGTAAATATATGAAATTCCTCTATACACCATTGGATATGACTTAAGGTTTTCCAATTTGAAAGTTTTTGTTTCGTAAGAGTTGCCCTGCCTAAAGAATTCATTGAGAGCTTACCACCAGTCTTCTGGTATATAATTTTAAACAATTAACTACAAAAAATCGATATCGAATATCATATTGGCACTTACAAAAATTGGCTGCAAAAAGTTAAAGCTGGGTAAGGGAACTCCTCCCTGTCTTCAACTCCAATGTTAATCACTGTCGGATAAGTGAAGAAGGTTGTGAGAAACTCAGTAGTCTGTACACCAAACCCGGTCAAACAAAGAATGAAGACCATCATCTTCAACAGTCGACACATATTCCTTTTTCTGTGAGAAATATTTGTATTTTCTGGCATTTCTATGACTTCACCAAGTTCGCAAGGGGATGTCTCGAAGATTTCCGTCAGGGTATGTGAGAGGTTCGGTAAGACAACTGTCAAGAAATATAAAACATGATGTGATATAGGAATAACTGAGTTTCTTTTAAAAAAAATTGGTTGTATATGTTAATAGAATATCAAAAGTCATAAAAATGGGGATTCCGATAAAGCAACTTCCAAAATAACATTGAATAAAAATGACATTAAATGAAACTTCGAAGCACCAGAAAAATAGGTGTGTAGATATCTTGCAAATTACCTTTTCCCTATATACTGATCATTACGTTAAAATTAATCAGCGCATTAACAATTTTCATTTCAATATTCCATTTTTTTATTAAATTAAATGTTTGGCAAGTTTATGAAAGCAAAAATATGTTTACATAATTCACCAAGTTGGTAAGATTAGCAATACTTTCAGATACGAAGTAGTTGTGGTGACTTGCCTTCACAAGTTCATCGAACTTTCTACAAATGCCCAACTACAAAGTTTTGGTTTGCAAAATCAGTTACCTTAAGTTCGAGTTTTGAGCGGTTTTAGTTCATGAAATATCACTTAAAGTTCCGTAGCAATAAAGTCCCGGAACTGGCAAATGAAAACGGTTGAGGTTGAAAGTCAACAAAAAATGCGACGAGAAATCTGGAGAATAAAAGGACACTTCTCTCCCAATCATGCACTAGCCCAGAACTCCCACATTTTATCCTTTAAACTCTAAGTTAATCTTTTAAAGTAATTTAAATAAATAATGTAATTTTTTTTTGTAAGAGATTTGGTTCTTTAATTTAAATTACAAACCACACCACTATATAAGACACTGTGTTATTATTCAAATAATAATTTTTTGAATTTCCGACTGATTAAGACGATGCTCATACACGTAACTACATACACAGGACGTATTTTGTATATCTTGAATAACTTAAACTTAAAATAATCATTTATTAATTAGCTTTTAGAATATAACGTAAGCCAAAGACAAAATCAAAGCAAATTCAAAATGTTCTGTTCTGTTGCCAGACTCACCAATCATAAATACAATACAAAGCGGAAGTGCAAAATGTTAAACGAGTGGCAACACACTGGTCATATATAATATATGACCAGTGGCGATCCGATACAATTTTTCTGGGGGGAGATGTACCGCTGAATACACAGCAAATTGAAATGTCTTAAAATAAGACACAAAAACGTCTTAAACATGTTACACTGTTTTAAGACGAAAAATGGTGTTTTAATCTTTAAGACACTTGAAGTGTCTGAAAATGGGGTATTTTCAGACCTTTGAAGTGTCTGAATTGGGAATATTTTTTGACAGTTAATGTGTCTGAAAGGGTTGTTTATGTTACTTTCAGATGTTGGGAAGCTAAAAACACATATATTTAAATTAAAATGTAATAGAAATGTGCTTGTGTTAAATTACAAATTTTTATTAAAAGAAAAGTCAAAATTACTGTTTTATTACTAAGTTGCACATAACTTTTTGTTGACTATTTTTCATATTCCTGGTAAATTTCAGCATGAGAATGAAACAGCAACACAACTGTTAATAATATGCACATAACTATTAATATATCCAAGTAAGGGAACTGGGACTTATTGCAAAATATATGTATTGAGACAGTAGACATTGTATTGTGGCTGAATCTCAAATAGAAAAGGTTTGGCCACCAAGATTGCATCACAGTTTTAAGTTGCTTTTTACATGTCAACTTCAATGACAAATAACAAGCATGATGCAAACACGGAAACTAGTTTATAGTATGTGTAACATTGGCAATTTTAAAAATGTTTCGGATATATTATGTGGCAACATTTTTTTTATTTTAATAATCCAATTATTCCCCATCTGTGAATTTAACTTGTTTATAACATTCCCTTATAATAACACTACATAATAACAATGGTTATAATACTATGATGCTTCAATTAGTGCTGAATAGCTTTAGCAGATGTATGGCATTTCAAAAAACCCTCAAAAGATGCATAAAAGATAAACAATTAAACAAGAAGGCATTAGAAGTATCTGTAAGGAGATGCTTCAGAATATGGTAATCATATTAGGTGCATACTAAATCTAAAATAATATTAAAATTCCTGTAATTTGAGGATGGGACCTTTTTACAACAATTTTCCTTGTCACTGCACACTTAGTTAATTGTTGAGAAGTCGAAGCAGCGAGGGCATTTAAAAAACCTAAACAAATGTAAGAAAAAAGGGAAAAAAATTAAAAAGAAATTAGAATAATCTGTAAAGATGGATGCTTCAAAATACAGGGGTGAATCACATTAAATTTGAAAACCATGCAAGTTATAAAAAATGTTATAGCTTTTTCCCGTTTTCTCAAAATGTTGATTTTCCAACTAATGGTACGCTCATATAAAAAACTATGCAAGGAATAGAATTGAAATTTTTTCATGGCAATTACATAACATCTAAAGTACATATTAAACAAAAATATTATTAAAATCTATGTAATTTATTTTTTAATTATTATTGCATAAAAAATTACAAATTTTCATACGTTCAACAAATTACTACATAAAAAAACTTTATTATTTTGAGAAATCTGATATTTAATGCAGTATATAGACATTTCTAAGAAATATAAAGCAAAAAAACTTTATTTTAGCTTTAAGATTTTTCTATGAGCATAAAGTGAACTCACTACAGAATTATTTTTTTTAACCGAGTTTCAAATAAGTGATTAATAATAAATTATTAGCTTATTATTATGAATTTTTTTTCTAATACAGTCAACTTGCGATAACTCAAAGTCTCATAAGTCGAATATTCATTTATCTCGAAGTTTTCATTAGGTACCAAGAATATACCTTGAATAAAAAATAACTTTGGATAACTTGAAGAATTTGGCCAGTCCTTTGAAGTTCGAGTTATTGCAAGTTGACTGTGTAATTTAAAATAGGTTTGAACTACATGTACAAAAAATGTCTTCATTTTGAACAATATTCAATGTTACAAAAGTTATTTTGTTGCATTAATTTTCCTGATTTTATTGCTGTCATCGAATACCAGTCTCCATTATATGCAGATTATATCATAAATATCTCCAGATGTAATTAAGTAACACATAAGATCATTGATGAAATAAAATTCAAGGACACAATAAATTTTATCCATATTATATTAAATCATGGTAAATATATTTTCAAAATCATCAGTACTTGTAATATGCAACAAAACGAATAAAAATGTATCTGAATGTTAAAAACAGAAAATTTACACTGTTAAAAAATTCAGTTCAACGTTGAACCAAATTTTGGTGCAATTTCATGGCTGGTAGGCAGTTGCACCAAAAAGTGGTGCAACTTCCATCAACGAAAAATACTGATGAGTAGGTTGCACGAAAATATGGTGCAACCTCGGATCACCGCAACCGTAACCGATTGAAATCGACAACAACCGCATCAAGACCGAAAGCCAATGTCTAGCACAGAGTATTTAAATCATTAATCGAATATCAAGGTAAGTAAAATGCTTTATTTTACATATATGGTAAATGTTTTTTGCTTACTGTAAATTATTTATCGATGCAGAAACTGATTTGCCCTGTGTTCAGTTAGGCTTAAGTGATGTTGACAAATTCGCCGCAATGCATTACCAGTGAAATTACCTTAAAATTTCTGATTTCGCGATGTTTTATCGCACTCTTGCTACAAAAGTGACACAACCCAAAATTCTTTTTTTTTAAGTTAAAGTGTATACATAATCATAGTTTATATGGGCTGGAAGGACGCTTAAGTCTGTTTCAGCTTGAATTTAATATGAAAACAATCTTGTATCATTCAACTAGCTTCAAGTACATGCAGTCTCGGATTTTTTACTCAAAATGATAAATTTTGACTTATATTGCACCCTTTCTACAAAAATGACATATGTATGAATAAAAAATTATTTTATTCAATAATTATTAGCATTATCCTAAAGTTTATAAGCTTTAACTGTTGTATGCAGTTTCAGACCCGAGTCATTTTTCATGAAATGTTTCCACCCTTGAAAGTGAACAATGGTCCCTCCTCTTTTCAAATAAATAATAGTACTTAAATAATATTTATTAGTTTTCCGTCAACTTTTAATCACGCTTATGGAAGAATGGTTTGAGAGGCCGCTCATATGAATTATGTAACAGTTTAAGCCACTGCAGTTGAAAGTTTAATCATACAAAATATTCAAAAGTTCAATTTAATCAATTTCTCGAATAATTCAATGCATTTTCATCTAAACATGTTTTCTGAAAAAGAATGTTTAAGGCCCCTTTCGTTCAAATTATACGTTTTCAATTAATGCTATTTTAAATGTATTTTTTTCACGCGTAGTTTATTGTCTTTTTATATATCCTTTATTTCAATTCTACCTGTATCACTAATAGACTAAGAGACGACTGCATGTTGAGGTACATCATCGAACATCATTCTGTATTTTTTATAGAATGCGAAGAATGTAAATCCCCTCGTCTGCTGTGGCAAAAATGGCCAAAACTGCTCGATTTAATGACTTGAACTAAATCCGACTGCCAAATATGTCGTAACTTGCTAGTATATTAACTCACTTTTTCTTCTGGTCAGCCAACGCACTTTGATTTTCAATGAAGGAGGCAAATGATTTCTGATTTCTGGGTCAGAAAACTAGCATATTTCAAAAGTGAGCTTAATTGGCAACATCAGTTACGTCATTAGGGACATAATATATATTGTGTACTTGATTCATTTTTAAAAGATACAAGTAAGCCGTCGCCTGATATCTGAACCGTCTGCAGCCTTTAATTGAAAATTAAAGAACTAAGGGTTATAAAATATAAAAAGAATGCTCATTATTTGGCAATCGGATTTAGTTCAACTCATTCCATATCGATTTTTGACCAGTTTCGGCCATTTTTGCCACGGCAGACCAGTGGACTCATAATCTAACTTTTCTCCACATTCTGTAAAAAAAATTATAATGATGTCCGATGGAGTACCTTAACATGCAGCCCTCCTTCGGACTATAGAGTTTAATTGAGAAATAAATTGCATAAATAATAAATCGTCTCGGATAGTTATCGATTAAATAACAAAAAAAATTATTCTGTGTAGAGCGACCAGTGATATTTCAATGAAATTGCAGTAAAGTAAACACAATTTTATACATAATAAAAATAATAATAAACTCGGGACTTAATCATGCTCTTTTGTATATTTCAGTTTCCCGATGATGATGCTCAGCTCAGCTCACAAATCCATAGGAGTGCGAGGTGGTGGAGATCTCTTCTGATCATCACGTTGCAAGGCATCCCAGATATACTAATATTCCTGTCTGGGGGTTTAGGTGGTCAACGAAGATGTCCAAAGTCAAAAGAGTGTCCCTGGAGCCAGTTTGTAGCTACTCGTGGCATGTGGAGTGTCCCATTGTCCTGCTAGAATTGCCCAAGTCCAGCCGAATGCGCCATGGACATGAATAAGTGCAGGTGATGGGAGAAGATGCTTACATACCTGTCAGAGTCGTCTCTAGACTAATCATGTGTCACATATCGCTCCAACAGCATATGCCACATATCATCGCAGAGGCTCCACTAAGTTAAACAGTTCCCTGTAGACATGTAGGAACCTTGGATTCATAAGGTTGTCTCCAAACCCTGCTTGTCCATCTGCCCAATACAATTGTAAAGGAGACTCATCAGACCAGGCAACAGTTTCTTGTCATCAACAGTTCAATAGCGATATTGGTGGGCCCAGGCGAATCGTAAATCCTTGTGTCATGTAGTCAACAACGTCATGTGTGGGATTCCGCCTCACATCATTGATGGTTCTTTGAACTGTTTGCACATTGACACTTGTTGATGCTCCAGCATTGAAATTTGTGGCAATTTGTAGAAGTGGTGCACTTCCATCTTGCTTAAGGATTCTCCTTAGTTGTTGATGGTCCCTGTCTTTCAAGGTATTTTCCTAACCGCATCGATTTCTCTGAGATTTGATGTTTTACCGGGTAATAGATACACACGGTACAGTTTATTTACCACGGTACAGTTTATTTACCACAGTACTGTTTATTTACCACCTCGGAGATACTATGTCCATCTTTCAAGCGCTGACTATAATGCCACGTTCAAAGTCAATTAAATTTTGATAACCTATCATTGTAGCAGCAGGAATAGATCTAAGTCAAATGAGTACACAATTGAAGACTATGCTGCACCAGAACGTGGTTCGTATATGATCTGGATAAGTAACCTGATGCTCCGTTCAAGAAGACTAGAACTTATTACAAGTTTTATTCTAAAAAAAACTTAAATAATCTAGTACATGTTTTATATTTAATTTATGTATAAACAATGTTTCTACTAGGTCTTGCTCTTTAAGAAATCCTTACTTTTAGTTTTCATTTATAAAAACCTTTAATAATTCTTATTTTTCTCTAATAGTAATTTAAAATTCCAGCTTATTTATTACAGCTAACTAGATTTGACTCATTTTCAATATGTTTGTGGTATTAATGGTTTCAAATGTGTTGTTTATTTTTAAATAAGATAGTTTATGCTAATTATCATACAAAATCTTGTTTAGGTTTGATTTTTAATTCATGTATGCAAGTTAAGGTTAGTTCTTATGAAAAATATTAAAGGTGTTTAATAGCTTCTTATTGTATGAAAAGTGTGGGAACCTTGATTAAAAACAATGTTTTTGTGTGCTAAATAAAGTAGACTTTCAAAAGTTTCATTTCTACCCTGCTCGTAATAAACATAAACATGAGCTATCTTTTTCGGTATGTTTGTGGTATTATTGGTTGTCCCTCAGCTTTTTTTAATTATTCTTTATTAAGAATTCCCCTATTTCAACATGAAAAACTTGCATTTAGTACAAATAACAGTAAAATGACTTCCTCTGAAGGTGACTTTAAATAATTTTTTTTTTAAATATATTCTATTTTAAGCTACATGATACCATTGCATAATGAAAGGTTGCTGTAATATGATAAAAAATATAATCTGCAAAGTAATAAGTTGATTTAGTGCTCAGTTACAGACTTTTAATCAACTAAATGTTTTAAAAAGCCTCTTCAGTACTTTTCCGTTAAAGGAGGCCATTGGCAAAATCCAAGTGTGGTACGGATTCTGCGCCAAGATAATTTTTGCCAATAAATGGCAGCAGCTGCCATTTTTTAATAAGTTAACTGCCTATGGTTGCCATGATTTGGCTTGGTTTTACGTAAACAGTTCTTAACGCAGAATCCGTACTGTACTTGGATATTTTTTGCCAATAGCACCCTTTAAGGGAAAAGTACTGTCTCTTCTGTATTAAAAATGTATGTTTATAATATATTACTTTTTTACAAATATATTTAAACAGAATTTGTTTGATAGTATAATTTAGATACACATGTCCAACAGGGCAAAATATAATGGTATTCTGAAGCTGTGGTTTCCTTAACACAAGTTGTGGTGTAGAAAGTGGGATGCTAATTTTACCAACTGTATTGTTATTCATAAAATGTTTTGTAATTACATCTGTTCAGTTTGCTTTTTTGTAATGAGCAATTAATAAAATATTTTGATTTTGTATTTTCATTTATAATGTGAAGCTGCTATTTAAATTTGAATATATATATGAAATTGAGGGTGTCATGACTCATTTTTATTGCATTTGAGATCTGATTAAATAAGTAAACAATGTTTTCCTGTTCAAGTATTCTGTGTGAAATATACAGGGCTATAAAAATAGTTTGCTAAAATATGAGAATTGTTGATCTGATCATAATTTTAATTATTTAAAAGGGTTATTGTTGGTAACAATAAATAAAGGTATTCAGTTTTTAAATAAATAGTAATGTTTATTAGAAATAGAATTTTTTTTTTTAATTATATTTTCTACTTAATATGTGGATATTTTATTTGTTGAAAAAAAAAATTACTTTAATATTGGTTGTTTCCAAATGGATATATTTTTAATTAATGCATGATTATACTACTTCATTGCCCTAGCTGAAGAACCCATGCAGTTATATCCTCATTGAATGTTGAAATGATAACTATTTTTTATTTATAATACATTAAAATAATTTATATACAAAATATTATTTATAAAACTATATAATATATGAAAAAGTAATAATTTAAAACAAAAAAAATTATTTAATACAAACAATATTTAATTTAAAAATATATATTCTATCCACAGCTATAACAAGCAGGGGGGGGGGGGGATGGGGAGGGGGGAAAACGCATTATTCAACATTTAATGCACCTTTAAGTTGAGGACAGAAATCATAAATATTGATTCATCCTTAACTTCAAAATGCGGTACAAAAAATATAAAAGGGGGTTTAAACTATCACCATAAAATGGTATAACAAAAACGCAAATATTGGTTCAACGTTTCACCATAAAATGGAGTAGCGAAAACACTAATTTTGGTGCAACCATGCACCATAAAATGGGGTAGCGAAAACGGTAATCTTGGTGCAACCATGCACCATAAAATGGAGTAGCGAAAACACTAATTTTGGTGCAACCATGCACCATAAAATGGGGTAGCGAAAACGGGAATCTTGGTGCAACCATGCACCATAAAGTGGTGTAGCGAAAACGCGAATTTTGGTGCAACCTATCACCATAATATGGTGTCCGAGGTAGCACCATTATTTCGTGAAACTAAGCACCAAATGTTGGTGGCAGCTAAATGGGCACCAAAGTTTGGTGCAGGGTGGAACCAAATTTTTAACAGTGTAGAATTCTGTGAGTGTCATTTAGAAATATTAAAATTTACTATAGTAAAAACACTGAAATAAGATAAATAACATGCATATATTATTGTGAACAAAAGCTAAACACTGGTCAAAACATTTGACTACACTGTTAAAAAAAATTGTCCACCATGCACCAAAATTTGGTTCCCATTTAGCTGCCACCAACATTTGGTGCTTAGTTTCGCTATTTAATGGTGCTTACGGTCCGAGGTTGCACCATTAAATCGTGAAACTAAGCACCAAATGTTGGTGGCAGCTAAATGGGAACCAATTTTTGGTGCAAGGTGGAACAAAATTTTTAACAGTGTACTTCAAGCATGTAATTATTTCAAGTTTGAATACGTTTGTCTGTTATATCTCAGTGTTCAATTTACGTTTTTCGTAGCATAGTACTTCTCATATCATGCAATTGGATATGTTGCTAAGTGCTATTGAGTCTAAAGTAAGAGTATTAGGGGGCAAATTGAACATAGTGTATGCCGTTCATTCATCATTCAACAGAGTAGTAGTTATTATACAATAAGCGACAGCAAGTGATACCAACACTTCTGATCTCACTTTTGTTACATTAGATTAATGAGGAATAAATTTCCTGTAAACATCAATTGGATATTAAAACACATACACACATTCGGGTATGTGAGAAAACTCTAGCAACAATATTTGATGTTGTTTTTCTGTTAGACGGGTACCAAAATCCGCTAAGTCGGAAGGTTGACGTAGTTATCGCCAAGCTGAAATGTTTACACGAAAATAATATTTTAATCTCGGGGACTTTTATTTTTATTCTTTAGTTTGGGGGGTTGCCTAAGCAAACCTTATCACAGATTGGAAGTTATTAGTTTGAATGAGTTATCGCTGCAATTTGGTGATTTTTATCTGGTACCCGTCAAAACAAAAAAAATTAAATCAACGATCAAGAAGAGGTTAATATTGGCCTAAAACTCAGGATCTACTGAATCAATTTGGATAAAGTTTATGTTTATTGGTCGAATTTTAGCTGAGGATACAGAATACACTTTAAACGCAGAAAACACTGTAATTACATACGAAAATGAATTATGTCATATTGCCGTCTATGCTTTATTTATGTCAATACTAGCTGCGTAGCTGGGTACTCGTCGTGGCATAATAGGTCTTCGAATTTGACAATTCAGGTTACAATATAGGATGATGGCAAGCATAAAAGAGGCGCTACATTATTTTCAAAACAAAAGTTTGGAATCAATCATTTGAAATTTTATTTAATAATCTGAAACGCGGTTGCTTTATGATTGTGGGGTCTCTTTTACGCTGGGCACACTAAATAGTTACTACAAAATAAACATCATAAAAATAAAAGACACTACTCGTGATTGTTATAAAAAATTATTTCAATATGAACCAACAAATAATACTTTTAAACATTTTGGACATTTTCGGTAAATCCGAAACTCATGCCAAAAAGAAGCTTTAGCCAAACTGTTCTTAATAATTACCGCTAAAGCTGCATTTTGGCGACAGTTTTGGTTTTGCCAAAATTGGAAAAAGGAATAATTTGTGTAATTACCTGGAATTTTAAATAAATAATTTGTGAACATACAAAAGTGTATAAAGTTTTGCTGGCACCCTTTAATGGCAATGGTTTCCTTTTTCTTATTTCTGAGCGTTAAATTGCTTAGGGCTTCAATCATCCTTTCTTTGAGCCAATAGAGCTTTTTTACGAAACCGAGCTGGCATTCACAAAATGCAGAGCTGATTTCGAGAAACACAATATTCTATAAAAAATTTTATTCTAATTAATATGATACTTTTCCGTTAAAGTAGGCCGTTGGTATTCCCAAGTACAGTACGGATTGTCTGCCAAGATTGTTTACATAAAACTGCGGCAAATTATAGCAACCACAGGTAGTTCACTTATTATTAAAAATGGCGTCTACTGACATTTACTCGCGAAAATTACCTAGATGCCAAATCCGTACCATATTTGGAAGTACCAACAACTCCCTTTAATGGAAAAGCACTGATAATATTACATAAACTAACTTTACAATGGAAATATAGCCGTTGTGCACATCAAAAAGATTGGTTTGGTTGATTTGTATGCTCAATGACTTATTTTTATGCACAGTGACGGTTAATCAGGCTGGGACCAACAGCTTAAAGTGGATTCCAAACCAAAACAAACATCCATGCCTAACCCGAGATTCAAACCCAGCACCTTTAGCAAACAAGGCCAGAGCGCTAATCCTATAGCCATCAGATGGGCCATCAAAAAGATCATTTAGAAGAGCTTTGTTCTTTACTGCAGTAATCTGGAACCCTCTTCAGTAGTTTCTGGAAGTAGATTCTTAAATAGAAGTGTAAGACCTGTAATTTTGCATGTCATTGACTGCACTTCCATTTCCATTTTCATCAAGGTTTCTTTGAAAACTGTTTCATATTCCGCCATATTCCATCGACAGTTTTTTCACTCTAGTCTGATACGATACAATAAAAGCTTCAAGCAAATAAGCTCAGTTCAAAACAAATTTATTATCGTAGAAGGGTTTCTGCAAAACTTCCAACTATTGTGTGGATTGAGTTGAAAGTTGTTTATATTATTACAGTACCAAATTAGAGCAATCTGAGGTATTTCAGCTGCTACACTTCATTGGCATTAAGCACCTTGGAGGACACAACTTTACAGACTTGCAAGTCCGGACGCAGTTTCTTTTAGTGTATTTTGCCAGAAAGAATCGTTCTCCAAGCATGTTCTTTTGGCACAGATGTAGTATAGAACATTTCTTTGGCGAGATTTTATATAGCGTTTTTTTTCTTCGGAAAAATTTAACGGATGTTATTTCAGTTATTTGTTTGTAATTTAGAGGAGTTTTCTGAATCTGCAACGTTATAAGTGAAAAACATTACGAGTTTCAAAAATAAACAAACACGTTACGGCGGAAGGATACAAGTAAAGTTTTATTTTTTATATATAATATTCCAGAGACTGTTTTTGCTTGGTTTTGGCATTTTTTATACTGATAAATAAAAAAAAATACCATTTTTATAACTCTAAGTTATTGTTTTTATACTTAGGTTTTGCAAACTTTCTTAATGACGTGAAAACAGGTCGTGAAAAATAGTTCTACTTTTAATAGTTACATTTAAAAAACTATGCACGTTTACTTAAGACAACTTTGGATTTCTGTGAAAAACAACACTTTTTTTAGGATCCTTCAAAATTTAAAGGTATTCCTTTTACTTGGTAAATGAACTTGAATGATATAATTGCTACGGCCCATGGTTTGTACTGTCTGAATAGCAAGAAGCGTCTGAAATCCGAAATGTCTTACTTTGGTCCGAAGTGTCTTATTTTAAGTCACTTGTTGTGACTGAAAGTAATTTAAGACCCGTGTGATGACTGAAATTCGAAAAAGTAAACCACCTTTGTGCCAAATAAGTCACCTAATGTGTCTGAAATGAATTTTTCAGACATTTTGTGTCTAAATTTAAGACACCAGCATTTACAGTGTATACCTACTATAAATGAACATTTGCCGACTTATTTTACTAATATATAATAATAATCAAACAAAGCCTGTATGTATTGGGGTCTATAGAAAGTGACCTCCAATAGATGTAGAGCTTTGAAATTTTCACCGCAAGTAATTTCGGCCTTCTAATTGTGCCTTTGATAAACAGAGTGGTAAAATTTTATTTAGTATGTATGTGCAGATAGATTTTCTTGGTATTAAAATAACGATGTAAAGGACATCGTCCTACCTATATCGAGAATTTCCTATGAATGTCCCCAGACCGACCAAACCTCGAACTTTAGAATCCCAAAAAAGACATATAAAGAAGGTTAACGTCCTGGTAATCCGATAGATGTCCCCAGACCACTCGAACATTGTTTGGGAGAGGTCCGAAAAGGATCAAACAGAGATCCATAGTCTCTGATTCATCCAAATTTCATCCGCAGGGTCATCCTTGGGACTTTCTGGGGATCGTCAATCACGGAAAAATTTACTACACAAAGCATGTCCTGATGATATCTTAGGATGAAATTTGATGTCCTGATGATATCTTAGGATGAAATTTGATGTCCTGATGATATCTTAGGATGAAATTTGGATGTCCTGGTGATGATTATGTCATCCTGAAGTGATGTAATTTTGACATCAAGAGTACCATTTTGTGCTTTTACGGTGTGGGGAATAAGGAGGAAGTATAACAGTACACTTTTAAGAGATTTCTAAAAGGTGGAATTTTTACAAAAATAATACTAAATAGAAAAACAATGTAAAAGTGGAAATAAAATATGACACTTACTCCTTACGCAAAGTAATCTTCTGAAGTGTTTTTGTTGAACCTTCTTAACACGACTAATTTCTATGACAGGTGTTAAATTCATCTGTTTCGTAACAAAATAGTTTCGACCAAATCGTCCGTACAAATAAGTTAATTAGACATTTAAATGAATTATTAATTATCAGTAAACAAAAGCGTTACTCACTTTCATATAAATGGTAAAAGGGTCACGCAATAAATATAAAATATGTTGTATTATGCACATTGAAGGACAAACATTACAGTAATTGATAAGGGAGGATGAATAGTGAATGAACTTTCTGATGTGTGTGACAAATACAGCAATTAAAATGCGACAATGTATATGTGTGCACGAATGTTGAAACACGAGATGTACGTTCTTAGTACACTGATGCTAAATTAATTTTTTTACATGAGCAAGTTCTCAACAGGATACTAAATTTTTTATGTATAAAAAATGAATAATAATACCTACCAACATAAAATTTTACAAAACATTTACAAAAGAACTACATTTCTCGAAATAATGCTACACATCTTCAAGCATTAAGATTTTTTAAATTTATTTACATTATTATTACGAAAACTATAACATTTACATTTTAGGTTCGTATCGAGTGTATAAAACTTGTCTTTTACTACGCATGTATTGTAATTAAAGGGGACATCGAATTTTTTTTTTAAATAATTTTATTCAAATGACAGAATGCGTGAGATAAATGTTGAGTAATATATAATAGGTGAAAGTGCTGTTCCTTTGACAAGTTTGCAAAGTTAAAATTTTCTTAACTTGAAGCAAAATTTAAATTTTCTTAACTCGAATACTAAGGCAAAATTCAAATTTCTTATTTTTTTTCGAAAGAGTATCCTATGGTTTGTCATTTATAACTTTTTCAATAATAATATTGTCTTCAAAGATATAACATATAGTTTTACCTTTGACTATGGGCTATTGTACCTCTGACCAGTTAATAGCGCAGTAATTAAGAAAAAAGCATTACATTCATTAATGGAAATTAATTTATTACGGGACATAGTACGAATATTGTTAAGGATAGTGTTTAAAGTTTTGTCTTTGTTTATTTTTTGACTTTATGTGATGAAAAGACCACTCAAAATTACAAATATTCTAACAGTCGAGCAGATACACAACTAATAATTGGCATAGTAGTAGTAGTAGCATATTTCTCCTGTATCTTATTTCTTCTAATACAATTATCTCATATACTTTAAATAAATAAAATGACATATGTACAAATAATATCTCCATCACTCTGACTAATGCAATCCTCAGTAATACAACCGTTCACTATACTTCTAAAAAATGCAGAAATATAGCTAAAATAATACGGCATGTCATTTTCCAAAAAATGCTATCTAAAATCCTCATATTGAACAACTTATTTATCAATAATTCACAATAACAATAACAACACAAATTCATTGTAATACTATTCAAATTAATAACATAATCGACAAAATAATAGTACCGGAAATAATTACACAAATATTGTGGACCCTTGCTATTTCATTAGTACAAAAATATTCTTCCTAAAGATCTAGACACATTTATCAAAAATCCTTAAAATTCAAAACTAATTTTAACTCAATTATTAAAATTAAAAAAAGCTATTCAACTTAGATTTTTACAGCAATTAAACAAAATTGATGTGATCCCTTTTACTTAACTAACTGACAGGAAAACAAAGAAAAAGGTCCGTTGATAAAACATGGTAAAAATGTTCCATTTTTCATGAAAATGAATAATCAAACGAGTCCATAAAAATATCTAGCAAAGGAGGGTGTTTTTTGGGAGGCCGGGGTCAGGAGATTTTATAAATGAAATATTAATTTTAGAACAATCTAAGCATGTGACACATTTTTTTTAGTATTTTGTAATGCTGAATTGAAAGAAAAAAAAAAAAAAAAGCAAGGCGATATAACAAGTCTTAAAAAGTTTCAGTCTTTTTCATAAATCACATGTAGAAACCGAGAAAAGGTAAAATACGACATCAAGAAATAAAAAAATTGGTATATTTATGAAACTTGGAAAAAATGTGTTGTTTGTCATAAAAATAAAGGAACAAAAAAGTTCGTAAAAATATTTAGCCTAAAAATGGGATTTTTGAGGTGTGGACAGTGAGGTTTTTTTATAAACTGAAAATTAATTTGAGTATAACCTAGTCGTGTGGTACATGGGTGTGGAGTATTTTTGACGCTGAATCGAATGTAAAAACATCAAGACGATATAATTTTTCCTATAAAAACTTATATGCCATTTATCTATTTTATAGACTGTAATATAAAAGTACATGTAATGCTCTAAAACTGAGAGGAAAATGTTAGTAAATAACCAAAATTTAATAGAAAAAGTACCAGTTAGTAACAAAATAAATAAGTAGTAGAGAATAATGGAAATAGAAAATAAAAAAATACAAGAGATAAAGAATAAGTAATGAAATAAGGTACACCCCTTACATTCGTCTATAGAAATGATTTTGTCTATATAAATGACTATAACTTTATATAGGGATGGTTATATAGTTTTGATTTTTTTCCATTCGATTCAGCGTCAAAAAGTACTCCACACACATGTCTTACATGCCTGGGTTATACCAAAATTAATTTTCAGTTTAAAAAACCGCCCTCACCCCCACACTACCTAAAAACCCCTTCTATGCTAGATAAATTTATGGAATCTTTTGATTCTTTGTTCTCATAACAATAAAACGTGTTTGCTAAGTTTCATGAACGGATATTTTTTTTGGTTCTTTGTACTGTATTTTTACCTTTCCTTAGTTTTTACATTTGTTTTCGTTTATAAAAAGGAATGTAACTTTTTTTAGACTAATTATATCGTCTTGCTTTTTCTCCTTCAATTTGGCATTTCAAAATATTCTAAAAATGTGTCACATGCCAAGATTTTTTCAAAATTAATTTTTTAGTGATAAAATTTACTGGTTCCCCACCTCACAAAAATCACTCTTCTTTGTTAGATATTTTTATTGACTCTTTTGATTAGTCATTTCCATGTCAAATGCAATGTTTATTACCAAGTTTCCTGAATGTATAAATGTTTTCTTTAATGTTTAATTTTACCTGCATTATTGTGTAATCCTTAGCATACAAGTTTCCATTTCAAAGTTCATACCAGTTGCACATCTTAATTTAAAAGGCAAATTCTTCTATCAGAAATCCTGCGAAGAACAATTTCTCTTCGGCGAAGAATCATCGTGTTAGGCTTAGATCAGCAATTTAACGGTCTGGTTCGATGGCAAATGGCAGTTCTCCTTTTGCGGTACACTATACAGTACAGCCCCACCATACACTAACTTTCACCTGCGGGCAACAAACTTGGCCGATCACATTAGAAGAAGTGGGGCATCCAGTCAGCGCTTGAAATATCAAAGGACTCCGGTAGCTCGTGATTGACATATCCTCTCCTCATTTCTGAAGGTAAAATCTCAAGTTTTTAAATTAAAAATTATGATTACATTCTTATTTCATTTCTAAAAATGAATTCAAAAATGATTTCAAAAATCATATCCTGTTCGATTTTGGTGGTGTTGACCGTCGTCTTAGTAAGCAAGTCGTGTTTGAATTAAAACAAGAACTTATTCCTCCTAGAGAGGAGCAGGAAAGGGGCGACGCTTGGCGAGCTAAAAAAGAGAGCAAAGTGTAAATTAAATAAGTGCCCCCCCCCCCTAAAAAAAAAAGAGTGCAGCCGAATAGAAATCTGAGGATTTTAGAGATTCGTGATGCTCCAAAGAACCTATCTGATCCGGTTAAGGCCAGACCCAACCAGATTCAATAGACGTCTCGCGAATTCCAGAAATCGGTAGAAAATGCAAAAAAATGAAAGGGAAGTACTAAAGGAAAAATCAAAGTACCCATTTATTCAGCATATTTTTTAATTCTCTAGACTTATTGAGCCAAATTGTTTTATTAATAGATTCTAATAATTTTTAATTGCTTTGCAAACTAGCTCAAAAAATGCTTTGGAGACCAACTATTGTACTATCCAATGCACATACAAGGGGTCGTAATGGCAGCTCGTTTCTCAACCTTTCAGTATTCGCGGCACAGTTTTCAATCATAATATTTGTCGCACCCCCGCTTACATTAAAATGTATACAACAATAATGTATATTGAGTATTTTGGAATCTGTTTTTAAATTATTTTTAACTAACTGCCAAAGCAAGAGTAAAAGCGAGCCAAGGTTGGCGAGAAACCACATCTGGTGTTTTGCTAAACGGGCGGTGAACACGACCGATGCCGTTTCGAGCATGCGCAGAGCAAATGTTTTCTCATAGGAAAAAGAAAAATGTTCGATTACACAATTTTCAATTTCAGCCAGTTTCAATCGAGTCGATCCTTCTATCACTATCGAATATATCGTGAATCTGTATGTTATATATGTTTTCATGTTAATTGCAATGCACTATATTAAATATTCACGGCAGCAGATTTATGCAGACTCATGGATACATTTTTAAGCGGAAGTAAGCGGGCATTAGACGATAGTCAAGCATCAACAAGTACAAAGACGAGCGTGGTTCCGAAAATAAAATCAAGAAAATCTCCTCAAGAATACTTAACTTTTGGGTTTATCAGTACTGAAGTAAATGAAGAAGAAAGGCCAATGTGTATTATTTGCTTAACAATATTGGCCGCAGACAGCATGACACTTAAGAAACTTAAACGACATTTAGTTTCACTGTGATTACGTCAACAAACTCAGAGAATTCTTCGGATTAAAAATAAAATCATTTAAAAAGCAAAAATCATTTCTTAAAGAAACTTTGTATATAAATAAGAAAGCTTTAATTGCTTCTTACCCCAAAGTTACATATAAAATAGCTAGATGTAAAAAAAACCCTCACACCATTGGTGAAGAGCTTATTTTGCCACCAGCAATTGAGATTGTAGAAACTATGTTTGGAGATAATTTTCCAAACAATTGATGTCCTTACCTCTCTCAAATGATAATGTTGCTCGTTGAATTGGAGATATAGCTGAATATGTATAGTATCAGTTTTCCTTGAAGTTGCGTGACAGAATGTTTTCAATACAGCTTGATGAAGCAACAGATAGTAATAAAGATGCTCATTTAATTGCCTATGTTCGATTTTGTGATAATATGTCACTAGTAGAACTACTTTTCTGCAAACCAATAGAACTCCATACAACAGCCCTCGCATTATTTGCTATTTGAAATGATTTTATGAACAAGGCAAACATAGAATGTAAAAATTGCGTCGGAATATGCACCGATGGTGCGCGTTCAATGTCCAGAAGATTAAAAGGTTTGCAAGCACTTGTAAAACAAAAATCGCCTCAGTGTGTCTGGACACATTGCATGATCCACAGAGAAGCTTTGGCTTCGAAAGAAATGGGTCTTGGTCTGAATATTGTGTTAACTACGGTTGTAACCGTAGTAAATTATAAAAAAATGAAACCCATGAAATCGAGAATCTTTTCCACACTTTGTAAAGACACGGGTTCAGTACATTCAGCGGTACTATTTTATTGCGATGCAAGATGGTTTTCACGTGGGAAAATTTTGCAATGAGTTTATGAATTAAGAGAAGAAATCGCCTTTTTCCTAGAAGAAGAAAACAGGCAAAAGCCAAGAATTTTCTCGATGGTTTATTAGTGATGAAATTGAGCTACTTGGTCGACATATTCGAGAAATTAAATAACTTGAATCTTCAACTCCTAGGAGCAAATACACATATGTTGGATAAGAGTGATAAAGTTAATGCTTTGTATAGTTGGTTGTATTCAGATTATCTGGGGCCGTCAGCAACACAAGGGCTATAATGCGCCGAAACATTTCGTCATTTAACAAACCAACATACGTTTACAAACACCCATGCCTAATACGGGACTCGAACCCGCAACCTCGCGGTCTAGAAGCCAGCACGCTAACCACTATACCGTTTGGTCGGCAATGCTTTGTATAGAAAATTGGAATTGTGGAGCAGAAATTTAAAGCAAAAAAAAAAAACCTAACAATGTTTGCAAATGTGGATGATTGTACTAAAACTTACAAGGCTGTAGAAGAATATATAAAATTGATTTTTGTAACCACAGAAAATCATGTAGCCATGCTGCAGATATTTTAAAAAAGTATTTTCTCGCTGACGACAAACTGAGAGTAAGTTACGAGTTGGTTAGAGATCCATTTCATAAGACTCCCGAAGGACTCTCAATTGATGAGGAAGAAAAATTCATAGACTTCACAACTGGTGAAACCAAAAGACAATTTAGTAATAAATCACTATTTGAATTTTGGCCAGGAGTAGAGGATGATTTTTCTGCACTAAAAACAAGGGCATTTCGCATTCTATTACCATTTTCAACATCTTACCTTTGTGAAACTGGATTTTCTTCTTTGGCTTCTTTGAAGACAAAATATAGATCTCGGCTAAATATAGAAACAGAACTGAGAGTAGTTATTTCTAATATTAAGACTTCCTTCGAAAAAATTTGCTCTGCAAGACATGCCCAAGGAAGTCACTAATAATTATTAATTTTTTTTTTTTTAATTTAGTATGTTTTGATTAAGTTGGTTTTGATTTAGTAAGTTGTTTTACTTTATTTGTTAAATATGCCGAAATGTATTTTGTTTTCTATATGTATGTGTGCTTTCCTTTCAGTGAGTTAATCAATTTTTTTAAATAATATTTTCTCTTATATATTCTCGTAGCTCCCCCTAGTGTGCTCGCGCCTCCCTAGGGAGACTTGTATCACAGGTTGAGAATCGCTGAAATATGTCTTTGGTTGACTGTGTGATACTAAGGGCCAGTGATTATAAATTTGTGCGATACTACGGATATGTCTTCAGACTACATTTTGTTGGAATCATTGTAAAGGAATTTGTAACAAGAATCGTTCTTTAAAAAAAAAAAATATTTTTAATATTTCCAGATTACTTAATGTCTGTCTTAAGATTACCCTAAGTGGCATTCTTCAAAGGGTACTCTACTGGCTGGTTTCCTTGAAAAGCATACTCTTTCTGCTCTTGCACTGCAAATTTATCAGGGTATCTAGCAACAGGGAATATATTGAAGTATAGGAGAATATGACCAATTCTGGTAATTTTAAAGGGATGCTGCTCACTCAGGAAATTTGATATTTTCTTCATTTATAAGTTTCGAAGCAAAAGTTATTCTTTAAGAGCAAAAAATCATGTTTTTTGCCAATAATTTTAATATCTTGAGAACATTCATTAACTGTTTAATTTCTGTATATTGATTTTAGTTTACAATAATTTCATTTTCTTTATTGTAAAAATGGTTACCAAGACTTTTTAAGAATAATAAACTCCACCTATCCCCGAAAAGTCCGATATTTTTTTTCGACAGACTATGTAATTATTAATATTTTCCCTTGTGCATGTTCTTACTATTCAAGCTCTTCAAACACAGCACATAGATTGATTGAAGCTGATACATTGTCTGTAAATAGCTTATAGGAGGCTGTCTCTTTATTTCCAATTACTAGTTAGTGCACATGGTCTTTAAATGTAAATATAGCATTGTTTTGCCAGTTCCAAATTTAGCTAAACATATAATTTTCTTCCATAGCAAAGTGCAATAAAAATTATCTGGTTAAATCACTCTCAATGTTCAATAAAATTAATAATTTGTAAATATTTGAATGAATAAATGTTAAAATAAATGCCGTCGCTTATTGTTCCAGTATTTCATTTCCCTGTATTTCAAGCATCATTATCATCTAATAAAATCAACCTGATATGATAATTAGTGATTTTCATTAGTCTAAAAATATTATTCTTTCTCTAATGAAATTAATGCAAAGAAACAAATGAGGAAGCAAACAAACAAAAATGTCTTACTAATCTATAATCTAGGTAATACGCATAAAAAGATATCTAGTCAAATCAGCGAAGATGAAAATAAATAAAATCAAAAGTCCCATGTTGGGATGTTTTGTATAGCTAGAATACTGGACAAACTATTTTAATATTTTGGCAAATATCAGTGATATATTAAGAAACTGAAAAAATACTGAGCCGTATTATTGTAAAATATGTAATGCATTGAAATAGCAAAAGCGGTATTATGTTAGTTCTTTAGCTCACATGTAACAGTAGAATGTTTTTTTCTTGTAGAGTTCTCTAAGACGTCTAAAAGTATTTATATAAGCAAAGAAATTAGCCAAAAGAACACAATAACCTTTCCAGAATATTCCAGTGCATGCTCAGATTGAAATGTATAACCAGCAGACCATGACACCCTCAAGATAGCTTAAAAGCTCAACATCCTGCTATAAACTTTCGTATTTTGAAATCTATAAGGTAATTGCCAAAAATTGAAATTGTATTGAAAAAAAATTACAATTAAGCATTTTACGAAATTTGAAAATAACAATAAAAAAATATATAATTATAAAATGAAGTAGAAGAATTGATATATAGTTGACTTGAGATAAGGATACACTTTTTAGTTAATACTATTTATAGTTACATAGTTCTTAAGTAAAGCTTTTCAAATAAGTCTTGAACACTCATTGGTACAATAAGCTAATTCTTACAAAATTTCCCATGAAAAGCAATTGAACAAATGCGTTTGGTAAAAAATATTGCACACTATGTTACATTAACCTTATTACTTTATAGATAAAAATTTAACTGAATATTGGTATTTGGAAGTTGACTGAGAAAAACATTTTCAAAATTTAGTGATAATATCAGCAAAAGAGATTAATAAAATGTAATTTGTTATCTTGTCCTTATTTTAAGAAAGAAAGTACGTAAAAAAATATTTTAAGAACTTTAATCAACATACAAAAGATGTGGTTGCTATGCAAGTATTGAGTAATGCACTACTGCTAAATGTATGACCATTCTGTAGTTGCTGCTAAACTATTCTTAATAACACATTATTCATTACATTTTTCTTATTCAGCTGTAACACACAGTGCAAGAGAAATAGAAGTTAGGTGCCAAAGTATTTAATTCGCGTGAAACAGAATTGAGCTGAATTGTGCAAATTCCTATATCCTAATATTGGTTCCAGAACTAGGATATTTCTGCTTCAAATTTTTTTCTTCTATCTTTTAAGGCAATTTTGTATTCTTTGATATTGGTCACAAGAAAAGAATATCCTTTCCAAAGTATGCCAGTGGATGTCCAAAGTGAGATGCCCAACCAGCAGCCGAGGAATCCTCCAACATAACTGAAGAGCTCCACATCCTGTTGAAAAAAAACCAAGATGGTAGTCACTAACTCCAAATCAACCCTTCTACAAGTCTACATCTTCTGAAGGTAAAATTTTGAAATATTTGGTAAATTTTATTTCGGAGGTACTGACAATTTGTATCCTAATTCCACTCTTTCCCAAGCGAGTTTACGTAATGATCGCTTGGTTGCAAGTGAAATTAGAAATACATTGATTTAGCGTCAGCAAATGTACTATAGATTAAAATATTAGCAAAGTAATAGTGTTTAAAAAAATTAAAACTAATATTAGACCTTAGATTATGAACCTTTGTTCTGTTCTGCTTTCTTGAGTGGATTACTACGTCATTTCAGATAGTTCTCAGTAAGAAATAAGAAAGTAAAAGGAATTAAAGAGCTGAGCATTTGAACGAGCAAAGATCATGTATTAGAGAGGGGGGGGGGAGGCTTAGCAATTTCTCTTACTAAAATACATTTGAGCACAAGATAGGAGAGGGCACGTTTGTCATAAAACTAATAAGAAATCAAAATCAATATGTGTACAAGTGACGAATTAAAAAAATTCGGTGAAAAATATCCAACTCATCCTAATGTGCTACCATTATTATGAATGAGTTGTTTGCTTACAATATATGGTCCCAAACATTTTGCCCAATGTCGCAATTTGAAAGTTGTCAAGATATGAATTTCTTTCCTATTGAATTAGAAAGGAAACATACTTCCAGTTAAAATTTAGAGGATTTTGGATCTGAATACTAGTCATACACCAATCTGGTTGAGATTTTTCATTACAAATATTACCCATGTAATTTGTATTTGAAATTTAAGCTATACTTGTTGCCCAAGAAATTCCAGTTGAATTTCAATATGGGTGAAAATTCTACTCGACCAGCCCTTTCATTTGCCATATGAGAATCACACATGTCGCTTGCATTTGTAGTTTTAATTGAGTACGTTGATGTCAAAAAGAGAAATGGATGGATGAAATGTTTTTTGTATAAACGGCTCACTACATTGTAATTAAAAAGCATAAAATGTGACATTTCAATTTAAATGTGTGCCTTGAAGAGATGTGGTGATTGAAAGCCATGATGTCCGATTGAAGATCATTGACCCAGATTGAACAAATTATTACTTGTTCCATTAAATGTTTTATTCTCAATTTACTTTGCATTAGAATTGTCTTCATCTTTGTTTGGAAATCAGAATGCACCTTACTTACTGTGCATTTTCAGTCACCATTGTGCATTTTCAATCGCACCACTCAAACCCATTCCTTATAGAGTAGTAAACAGCTCAGAAGCGACACCTATGCCATCAGTTAATGCTAAAGCTTAATTGTAAGGGTAAGAAATCGCCACTCGTAGTTAGTTTTAAGTTGCATCCATATAACATTTGCCCCCCAACCCCCCCCCCCCCAAAAAAAAAATCGGAATTTTTCAAGCTTACTCTGCATTTGTGTTACCTCGGTGAAGACATTTCATTAATTTTTTGTTGACGAAAGTAACTAATTGATATATTATTAAATATTCCAATAGAAAGAAATCAATTTTTTTCGTTGTTTAAATGCAGCAAATGTTAAGATTATAGAAACCTTTATAAAACCATTTATAATAAGTAGTACAATTATTTCCAAATTTAACCATACATTTTTCACATTTATTTTTAATAAATTTATATTTAATTAGATATAAACAAAATTTTGTTTCCATTAGTTGCAAATGTGTGCCATTAGTTGAAAATTCGTTAAAAATTGTATATTAATTTTTTATTTTTTTTTACTTTGACAGTTCTTCTAAAACAGAAAAATCACTGTAATCTGTGGGGAGAATCACGCAATTGAATTGAAATTATATTAGCTTTCTGAAATTTTCAGCCTAATCAGGAAATAAAATATTTTGGTTTGCAATGTAATCATTTACTGCCAGTTTATAATATGTATCCGAGTTGTAAAAATAAAGAATTTTTGGACAGTTACTCATATGTTAACAGCGAATACCTTTATATCCTCCTGAGACACCACGTACAATGAAATACACATCGGATTTTGGGCGCATAATTATTTTTTTGTGCATGTAATAGACGAGTTCAGTCCTACAGCTGATGATTGTTTCACCGATTGTGACGAAGTAGAACATGTAAAGAAACGGCAAAAAACAGTTCCTCTGCCAGTAGAGGCGTCTCTAAAAATTGGTGCGAAGCACATGCCAGCAATGGACACTAAGACTTTTTTCTCACGTTGTCAGATGTCTGGATGTTCAGCGCGAACACATTTTTTTGTACTGACTGTAAAGTATTTTTATGTATCACGTCCTCACGAAATTGTTTTGAAGCCTTTCATGATTAAATTTCACATCTGAACAATTAAATTTCTGAATTTTTGTAAGCTGAAGGAAATCGTAATTTTTTTACCCATCTTTATAGTTGAGACCCAATAACTTTAAAAGTACTTTACATAGACCCAAAAGAATAATAAACATAAAAATTAGCTTTAAATCATGTTTCAAACAGTTGTGGGTCTCAGGAAGATATTGTAACAGATTTTAGTGGAATTTATTGAGCCACTTAAGATTATCATGTAATATTATTAGAAATTTTTATCAATTATTGTATTTTTACAAATTAATTTGATTATTCTAAGAATAAAAACCTGGTAGTCAGAGTATCAAGCTCATGATCAAAGGAATGTGGGTTCGGTTCTCGACAGCTGCCGAAGATCGGTGTGTGCCTAATGGGATTTGTTGTACATTGGATATGCCGTGGCCTCTATGTCCGTTCGTTGGTATGGTGGGTTCAGAGAGAGGGTTTACACTAGAAGATTTCGAATTCGTATTTTTCTAGATGCTTAAAATTCTGAGACGTATTTATCTGCGTTAAGCACTTTATAAATGGCAGAAATAGACAGTCGGAACTTCCAAACTAAACCAAAATTTCAAAGCAAGTAAATTGAGGTATTTTTTTTTTTTTTTTTAAACTTACCATATATTTTGGCTTGTAGGATACAACTCGTACTTTTGGAGTTTCTATGTACAAGTTAACTCTCGCTACTCTGAAACAATAAAAATATTTTTGAAAATATATTTTAATGGATTAACATTCAAAATATTCCTCTTTGTAAAATTTTCAGTGAATCTCAATATTGTAAGCTATACGTAACATCGAAATGAGACAAAACAAATTAAATAAGTGAAGTTTAAAAAGATAAAATTTTATTTTTCTCATATGAAAAATTAAATTAAAAAAATGGAACTTGGAAAATATTTATGTATTAAACTTTTTGCTACACAATATATAGAGATTAAAATATTTTTCAATTTCGCAATAGATATTTTGGTTAAAAAATAGCCTATTAATAATGAAATGATTAAGATAGCCTGGAGAAAGCTCAATATAAAAGAAATCTTAATAATGTAGATAGTATTTTATTCACGAGAGCGGGTTTTATATTCGTAAAAGGGTTCAATGGATAACAAAAGGTAACATATTTCTTAATGGCCTTTGTGGACAATATAAAAGAATTTTCAACGAAAATATTAAAAGAACGCGATATATTTTATTCAAAAGGGTGTCCGAAATCATTATATTTTGACAAATTTTAAATTTGTATGCTCGATACATCAAGATATTTCTATTAGGACCCTGAAAATGGAATGATAAAAGATTTTTAAATTAGACAATTTTTAATCATACCACACTCCGCCGATCAAAAGGTTACTCAATCCTCCATTCTAATTTCCTCTAGCATGTTAACAGTAATTATTGATACAATGTAAAATGAATTTCCTGTAACAGATGCCACGTGTTATCTGCAATGTATGTTGACGTTAAATTCTACCAACATTATATTGTAGTGTTCTGCTAAAGTTTGTCTGTCTACATTTTCTTCTCATATCTCTATAGTAAAATTTGAATTCTTTTGATCGTCAAAAAGAAATTGAATTGGAATTTATTTGGCATTTTTCTGCATGTATACTCTCTATAATGAGAGCCCGAACAAAGGGTTTCTATTTTTCTTTTACATTTTTTTGTGTGCACAATATACAGAAAAAGAAGTAAAATATTCGTTATTTATATTTAATGGATATTTTCTAGTATGCGTTTAATGTAAATAGTCAAATTTCAGGGAAACATTTTAAAAATTAAAAATTTCGAATTGAGGCCGTGACATTAAAAGTTTTTCTAAAAGGAAAATTTAGTTTTTTGTTCATTGTCCAAACACCTAAAAGGAAACTTTTTAAGGTTAAGGTGTTTTCAGGTAAAAAAAAAAAAATTTAAAAAATGGAAGTTTCGGAGCAAGAATGGGTAATTTAAAAACTATCCAATTTAAATATTTTTTTTGTAATATATTTAGAGTTTTAAAAGATTTTTTTTTTTGGGGATCTGTAGTTTACAAAATCAAAAATTTCTTTAAATAAAAGAATTCAAGGTAATATATTCGGGACAATGTGAGAAATTTTGCATGAAACTATCTCACCTTAAAAATCCAAATACCTTTTGATTTGTGTGTGAAGATCGAGGTTCTTGCTAGTGTATTGACTTCGTCAGTTGACTGAGTGCAAGCGTACAAGGAATATTTGGCTATATTAAACATTCACGAGGAACGTTCTCCATACGTCATGGAGATAATAATTTAACTTTTGAGAAAAATAATGCACATGGTTTTTGATGAATTTTAGAAACTTTACTTACGGTCCAAATTCTAACTTTCTAAATATATCATCTTTCTGTAATAAAATATAGAACATTTATATATTTCAAAATGAAGTAAAAGATATAAAAAAAATTTCACCAACTATAAATCATTTTAACTGAAATAAATCTCTTTCTGATAGAATATGACCATATAATATTTTATTTTAACAAATGTCAAATTTATAATGTCAACTTTTTTAAAGGGTTTTACATGATATTAAATTTACATAGATATGACAGCAGGGGGATGGAACGGTGTTAAAAAAATATTAATATTTCAAAGACCGTTATTCATAGAGGATTGAAACAACTTGCAAGTTTATCTTATATTCAATAACACTTTTAAAAAATGTTTTAAAATATAGCTGGTAGGGAAGCTGTAAACCAATCTGAAAGTATTGAATTGGATTAGTTGTATTCGAGATATATAGCAAGAAAGCTATTCTGCATTCATGCATCGTAACTTCTGGACTCTTCAGATCTATCAAAATGTTAAATAGATAAGTCATCCACGATGTCTTTAAGGAGAAACAACCGAGTATTTTTGTCTTGAATAGAGGAAAGTCTAGAAGATTCCCATTAAGAAGTTCAACAATTGAAACGAGGTCACAAAAATTCCAATAAGTAAATAAACAAATAAGTTTAACTTCTTACTGTAAGGGGCTTCAATGGTTTTGAGAAAGCGTGGATGACAATTGGCTGCTCTATATGATTTTGTAGCAACGTCTATACCAGAGCTTTATTATATTGAACCATCAGAATACATGGACAACCCAAAATTTGATTATTACAGTGCCTAAGGTGAAACTGAAACGCAATTTTTTACTTGATTTTGTTAATTTTATTATAGTTTCGTTGATAGGGTTGTGCTGCTTGGTGGGAGTTTTCTATATTTAGTTCCATTCAAGACGAAAATACGTGGCAGTTTCCCTTCAATAGACCTAGTGGAAGGAGTTTCTATTTAATTTGGTTGTTTCCAGATTATCTGGCGCCGTCAGCAACCCAAGGGCTATAATGCGCCGAAACATTCGTCATTAGACAAGCCAACATACATTTACAAACACGAATGCCTACACGGGACTAGAACCCGCAACCTCGCGGTCCAGAAGCTAGCACGCTAACCACTATACCGTTTGCTCGGCGAGTTTCTATTTAAATTATCGTTGGTTGTCATTATACAGTTGTAACGATTGATCGATGCACTGTAGTCGGAATGCAGTTCGATGATGTGTATAGAATTTAGTCAGGGATACTTCTAGGTGTTTCATCGATAAGGAATAAGGAGGAAAAATTGAACTATTGACTAAACGTTTGATGCTATCTGTCATTCAGATAATCTTTGATCCTACCGGCATATTAACAGGGGCTACAGTGGTTGCAAGAAACATTGAAATTCAAATTATCATGGGATTATCCCTGACCTCCAGACTTATATAACAAATTTAATAAATGCTTCAATGATATTTCCTTGTTAGAAGGCCGAAGATACAGTGCAAAATCAGCTGTTACTGAAACAGTAGCTCTGCCTCCTGACCGAGTTAGGAATACTAGTCTTGAAGGTGTTAGGTGTTGATCTGGCCAGCCTCTTCTTCCTCTAGATTTGGGAGAAATCTATATTGTTCTGCATACCTGTGCAGTTTTCAAAGCCGTGCATTTGGAGCTCGTAACTTAGTTGTCAACAGAGAACTTTCTTCTTGCATTTCGAAGCTACATCGCACCCAGAAAAAGACCTAAGACAGGGTATTCAGACAATGGTACTAAATTTAGAGGTGCTGTAGCTGAATTCAGAAACCTTGATTGGGAGAGTATAGAGCGCGAGACAGAAATTCAACAAATAAAGTGGAAGTTCATCCCACCCACCGCTACATGGTGGGAGGGTCTTATAAGAAAGATTAAATATAACCTAAAGTGCACTTTAGGAAACGCGATTTTGTCGTATGAAGAGCTTTTACCTGTTTTTTGTGACTATAAGTCTATCATAAACACTCACAGTTAACTTACATTTCAGAGGATTCCGATGATCTAATGGCAATTACGCCTGCAATATTTTTGATGAGTAATTCATCTCTTGATGTCACTGATTTAGATTTAAGTGATTTTGCCAATTTTTAAAAACGTGTGGAATTTCGGTCAATCTTCTTAAAGATTTAAGGAGTATGTTCTGAAAAGGGTATTTAGGTTTGTTAGAAGAAAAAAGTCAAAAATCATCATCTCGTTTCTTTAGTATTGGAGAAGTGGTGTTCTTTGAGAATCCTAATAAGAAGCATATATATTGGCCTTTTGCCAAGATATTGAAATTGTTTCAAGGTAGAGAGGGAATAATTCTCACTTTAAGACTGAAACTTGGTTACTCAATAATAATTCGTACTATCCAACTAGTATTTTCCTTAGAGATACAGTCTGCAGATATTCCTATGACTAACCTTCTGAAGAACCAGACGCTGTTGGTTATCTTGTTCAAGATCCGGTAAATACCCAGTCAATTCCTGATACTTCGGTTGACTACATCCATGGGATTTCAAGATATGGGAGAAAGATCAAACATGGGAGTATGTTGCGTCATCATGAGTTGCTGATACGGAAGTTTGGTTACGGAATGAAAAACGTGAAACTAAAACTTTCCTTAGAATTGAAATGTGTTTGTATCGTCGTAGTTCTAAGCTTCTGTAATAAAAGAAAGACCTGAAGGATTTTGATCTCGTTTCTTAAGTATAAGTGGGTTTATTATCGTCCATAATTTAACTTACAATGATCAATTAATTAAGATCCTGCACAACTAATACCTTTAAGTCCTTTACTTGTCTTTAGTTTTTTTGGCAGCTTGAAATTAGAATTGCTTGAAAAGGTTGACATTGTAGATTTTAAAAGAAGTATTTTTTTTTATTTTAAAACCATCTCTGGAATTAGTACCCACAACTCTTTGTGATGCCTTGGTTACCAGCTTGACGCACAGTTAAACAGCTTGGGTGAGAAATGGGAATGTGTCCAGGTTCCAATCAGTCACTGTTCTATCTGTTTGGACCTTAGACCAAATCTCTTGATCAGTAACTTTTCGCAAAAAATGTGGTGTTGAAAATGTGGTTATAAACTTCTGATTAAATTTATTTTAGAATCTAAGTTACAGTTTCCGGGTTCGTTGGTTATGTCTTAACTTCTTCGAAACAATGTTATTGACAATGAATTGAGATCTGCTCAAAACATTGTCAATAACAATGGTTCTTATTTGAATGAAACAGTGTTTTCACCTCACGAACTGGATGCAATTGTATGTGATATCACCATTACTAACGTAGGGGGGAAAATGGTGATATTAGACAAATTGTAAAACAAGTTAAAATATCACTACAGTGGGGTGTATTCCTCTTACACTATAATGAGTTGCCGTTCCGGCATTTGTTCAAATATTTAGATGGTAATAGAACTAGGCTAAAATAATTTAGTGGTTCTTATGGCACCCAATTCAATAATGTGAGAAACTCACAGTGCAAATTTTTACAATGTCAAATGTGGGATTCCAGAAATTGACTACAAAATTTTAAGCAAATATCATCAATACCTGCAGGTTATAAATTCTGTTATATGATCAGGAAGCTATCTTGTAGATTTATGTTCGTGAACAAGATCCACTTCCGCATTCAAGATGGTTAACAAAAGCGAACATATTTATCTGATTGTATTTAAGTATTAAATATTTAACAGATTAACACAAGATTTTTTCCTTTTACCCTAAAAAAGTTCATGCTTGCATGGTTTAATACAGTCAAATCCCATTAACATGAATTTCATGGCGCCGACCAAACGGTATAGTGGTTAGCGTGCTAGCTTCTGGACCGCGAGGTTGCGGGTTCGAGTCCCGTGTTGGCATGGGTGTTTGTAAATGTATGTTGGCTTGTCTAATGACGAATGTTTCGGCGCATAATAGCCCTCGTGTTGCTGACGGCGCCAGATAATCTGAATACAACCAACCAACCAATTTCATGGCGTCATTATTCGTGTTAAAACATTGAACTGTGTTAAAAATTTTCGTATTAAAAAAACTTTAAACCGCGTAAATACTTTTTCTTCTAATTGATACAGATTTAAACTACTAGCTAAATATATTTATATATTTAATACAGATTATTTTCATGTCTTCAATTTTGCAGGTCCGCATCCTTTTTCTGGTAGATTCAAATTGATTTACAACATATTGCATATGTCACTTCAATTTTTTCCTGGTTTTTTTTTAAATCGTTGATAGAATACAGTTGGAAATTTCCTACTTGGCTCAATTTCTGTTATTTTTAAAGAATTATCACCAATTTCATTAAATTTTTTTTACTTCGTTTCTAACGATTACAATTGTTACCTCCAACTCATTTTGACAGAATTCAACACTCAAATGTGACGTTAAGTTTACTTTCTAACTTTAGTATTTAACACAGAAGAGGTACGTGACGGTACAAAACCAGTTTAAGAAGGGATGCCATCAAAATTAGTACCGACATCAGTTCATTTCGCAGTAATTTCCTTGAAATTTAATCAGTCGGGCATTTTTCCAATTTCATAGGGTTTATACTTGAGAATATTTTCTTTTAAATTTTATCTCAAAATAGCAGCGTAGGCCCGTGTTGTGATGACCCGTCATTGGTGTATAGGTTCTAGCTACTGGCGCTTCATGAATGGGCTCCTTTCGCTCGCAGAATGGTTCATTGCTACCCAAAACCAAGCTTGCTTAGTTCTTTGAAAGTTTTATTTTAACTAACACAGCTCGCTTCACTTGCTGAAAAGTTCATTGATGCATAAACACCATCTCACTTCACTTGTACAAAGGTTCATTGCCCTGCAAGCTCAAGTTCACTTTGCTAAATGGAAGGTACCTTGCCGTGCAAGCCTAGGCTCGCTTTGCTTGATGGAAGGTTCCTTGCTGCGTAAGCATAATGTCGCCTTGCACACATCAAAGTAAGTTTTACTTAAACTGTTAATATAAGAATCAACTCCCCTGTCGAGAAACAAAACAAATTTCCCCTTTAATACATTAATACTACACCCCTCACCCCTTTGAAAATATTTTAACAAGTGTTTGCGAAAAGCTAGATTAGTAGGCCAAAACTATTTTTATTTACATTTTTTGAGCTCTCGGCCTAGTAGAAGTTCCTTTTTGAAAACAAATTAAAATTTAAGATTCTATTTGTTGAAAGTCCAATTTGAAGGTCAAAACTACTAACTGAAAATTTCAGAGCTGTAGCCCTATTAGAATTCATTTTTTTTTTTAATTTTTTTAAATATTTGTTAATTAATTAAAAATTTAATTGAAAAAACTTATAGTAATAAAAAATTCTATTTGTCAATTTAGAAAGCTAAAACTACTTAAGTTGAAAATTTCTGAACGAAATTAAAAAAAAAAAAAAACTAATAAATTTTTTAAAATTCTGTTTCTCAAAATTCCAATTGAAAAGCTAAATCTACTTGTGTTGAAATTTCAGAGCTGTAGCCCTATTAGAAACCGTTTTGAAAGAAAAAAAATAAAATTAATTAAAAAAAATTAGTAAAAGAATATCAATTAAAATTTTAACATTCTGATTGTCCAAGATACAATTAGAAGACCAAAACTACTTATTTTGAAAATTCAGAGCACTAAGCCTATTTTAAGTAGCTTTCTATAGATACATATACATCAGACATACAGACTCTTTGTTTTAATATTATAGATAATGAATACCATAATAAAAAGAGTGCTTTGAAGAGCAATTTCTTTTCGTCTTAAGCGGGATATTATGAGATTTCATGTTAAAAGAAAAAGTATTGTTAAGTTTCAGCTTAATTTTACGAGAAACTGCTTATATTTATTGTAAAACTGCTTATATTTCGTGTGAAACGGGATTTCATGTTAAGCGATTTCGTGGTAACGATGTTAATTGTATTTAACACAACATACACATAAAAAAACATATTTTACAGAAATGTACATTTTGCAATTGAAAAAAAAAAAACTTTTTTCTGATTGTGTAAAATTTGAGTTTGTAATGAAATAAAGTCATAATTCGCTCTAAAGTGCAATTTTATACAACCAGAAAGAAGTTTTAGTTTTAATTGAAATGTGTCAATTTTTGTAAAAAATTTGTTTTTTTAGAGCAAAACACTATTAATAAATTGCAAAATGTATTATTTTTATTTTTCTTATACAGTATTGTACAATAGTATATGCCTATGTATGGCTATATTTACTTTTTATAGAAGTTATTGGATTATTTTCCATTTATAAGAAAAATTATAAAAATCCTATATTTCTTCTTTGATGGTTTATGTCGATGCGCCACCGCAATATGTATTTTTTGTGTTGCTAATTTACCTTAGAAACAAGTGTTTGCTGTACTATAGTGTTTAAAAAAATAAAAAATAATAATAATAAATAAATTCTGCCGCATTATAATGTGTACAATGTATGCTTTACGTCTTATAATAGTGGCATAATGTATGCGTTGATATTACTTTATCTGAGATTTAATGTGAAAAATGATCAAATTAAACGAAAAGGGAAAAAATGAGATGGGTTGTTTTCAAGTCTACTTGTGATTCTCGACCCTATGTAACAAAAAGGACCATCCTATTTGACACCTTATATTTGACGCATGTAATATACAGTGCTCTGGTGCTTTGGTAAGAATTTTTTTTTTCTTGTATAAGCATCAGGCTTATACAATTTTTTTTATAAAAAGACAAATATTAAGTTGTAAATGCAACAGATCATGAGCTTACTTCAGTAATCGGTGTTACAAAAGAGGACACATGGTAGTTCAGTTTCCTACAAAAACAATGGTATAAATTTTAAATGAATATGATACTATACTTAAACCAAAGAAAATTTTGTACCTCCAAACCAAACCGGCAAAAGTTTGAATTTGTTGTTCTTGGGTTCATTAATGATTATGTATTAAAAGTTCGTATCTCTCATATCATAGCGTCATAATTCAACAAAAAAATTCAGAAGCATTTTTAAACAGTATAACATAATATCTACTTTCTTGTTAAGTTAAGAAGTTGTGGCTTAGGCTTGTTTTGTTCTGAGGTACTAATTTGTGCTATTACATTTACCAAGATATTGACAGAATTGCTTTGTACTTACAAGCATTCATCTTTGCACTTTTGTCTACATGTACAGTTACCAAACTCTTCTTCATATTCGGCTCTAGATAAATCTTCAAAAAAAAAAATCATTAAAAAGAAAATTTAAAAATAATTAGTATTATCATTTATTTTTTCAGTAGAATAATTAATAACATAAATACTTACTATATGTAAGTATATCTTCGCAATGTAGAGTATTTCTGATAAGAAATTCACCTTCCTCAAAGTAGTTTTCACTCACCCTCAGACAATTATAGTGACACATCTACACGTGGAGAAAATTCTTATATATTTGTAAAATCATGGCTAAAGTCAAAAATGTTTTTAATATTCCGTACTTAAAAATAGTTTATAACTATATATTTTATTCCAAATTAAACTTATATATATTTTTTATTATAAACGAATATGGCCTAGGTTAAACTAATATGGCCAAAATTCCATTTTCTGACTTTCTCAGACGATTATGTTGATCTATTATGCTACAATCTATAAATGAAGAAAATTCAGATATATCTGTTAGCTGTCAAACTAAATTTTTTTCAATAAAATTGAGACTTAAAACAAATTACTTTTCCTAGACCAAATATTTAAATATTTTATTCATATAAAATTCCCAAAATTACATCCTTATTCAGTTATTGTAAACTTGTTCAACTAGAAAAATTCAACTAGTTGGTCTGGTATCCCTATTTTATGCCAAACTAAATTCTCCTAAAATGATATTCGCCTTCTATTGATATACGCTCAATATTAAACTATGTAAAATAAAAGAAACAATGATTCATAAGATCAAATTAAACAAATCAAAGTACTTGGTTCAATTTAAATGAATAAATGTATGCATCGAGAAGCCCTTTCATTCAGTACTTATATTCAGACTTAAACCCTAACATACTGAATTAGCTGCAAACAATCTACTTCCCGTCCACGAGTTCACCGATCTTTCCATCTCACCAGGGGTCAAAGTTTAAAGTAACATATTTATTGACTTTATTTATCGAATCAGTTTCCGAAAATTTGGAAAAATGAATTAAGTACATGGTTGGAAGAATAAGGTGGCATAGAAGTAAAAGGTGCACTCAATCTTCATTGGAATGTTTTTGAAAACTGACTATGACTATATTTATACTGTCACTTCAAAGTACAGAAATACAGGTAAAACATTTATAACAAATGGTCCTGCTACAACCCACTGAAAACCAAATTTCAAATTTCATGGCAATTTGCTACTGAAATTGATGCAAGTCGTCAAAATTATTCATCATATGTTCATTTTTTATTTTCTAGAGAGCTGTGGAATGTCTGAGAAAAATATGAATTTTGAATTTTAATAAAAACGAATAAATATTGTTTGTTATTAGTTATTCATTTTTTGCTAAAATTCTACTTCAGGAAATGAATTTCAAACATTCTAAAACAATAAAAGTTCCTTGTTTTCTTATTTCTTACTTCACGTGACAATGGCCCAGTCCTGTTGTTTTCCTTCCACAAGGCTATGTAATCAACACAATCTGTATTATACGGAGATGGCAAAAGTCGCTCTTCTTCCTAAAACAGAGAACTGCAATCAGAGAATCAAAAGTTTCAATGCATGTGGAGATGGGTGTACCAGCAGGGAGAAAGTGACGAGACGGGGAATTGGCCTCTTATTTTATTAAGTAGTTTGATATTGAAAGAGCATACTACGCGCGTGCATCATGCGCGGCAGTTATACAGGAAGTGTTCGATTTAGAGTTTATACAGAGCTTCTGGTCCATCTCGCCAGAGGGCGCTGCCACAATGATAGGGGAGAATGACTGTTGGTCCCACAACTCGGTCATCCTGACAACTTCCTCGTCCTCGAGGACTAGTGTAAAGCTAAATACTATGATTAAATGGTTAACTGAAATGAAAAAACATGTAAAGTAATTTAAATTAAACTAAGAAAACATATATATACAGTTTGTTCAGAACACTAAAAGATTGGAACAAAAGTCCTGAAAAGTAAATTTTTTTAAGTTCAGTTTGACAGTCCAATTTGGAAAGAGTCAAAGTTAATGTTCAGACCAAGGTTTCATGTGGTCTGCAGCAGATGATGTAATATTTGGTCCTTCATGTTGACCTACTTTGACTACCTCATATCTATCATTTCCTTTTACAACTGTCACTTTATAAGGTCCTAAGAACTTTGGTCGCAGTTTCAAGCCTGTTCCGAACTGAGTTATCTGTATTGCCACCATATCGTTGACTTAAGGTGCGGCTTCTTTCTTTTGCGGTTAAACTGCTGACGGTTCTCCTGTTGTATTTTCAAGATGTTGTTCTACGCTTCTTCTCTCATGTTGTCTCTTTCTTGTAAGGTGCTTCTTATGTACTCATCATCAAGTATTTCTTTAATTTTCGTATCTTCCTTATTCTTCATCTTTACGCCAATCATTAGTTCAAAAGGTGTATACTTTGTGCTTCGTGAAGTAGAGCTGTTGATAATTCTTTGGACTTCAGGAACAAATTTGTACCATTTGGTAGGGTCTTCTGCAGCAAGTTTTGCTAGAACAGGAATCAGTATAGAATGTATTCGTTCAATCTGTCCATTTCCGCGGGGAATTCCAGTTACTATTTGGACATGCTCTATCTCCTCTTCTCGGCAATACTCTTGAAAATTTGTTGATTGGAATGCTGATCCTCGGTCGGAAATAATTCGGGATGGGTTGCCAAAAACATTCTGTTGTAATTTTAATTTATCCAATGCATCTTTTGCTGATGTAGATTTGACAGGATAAAACCATGCAAATTTAGAGAAGGAATCAACCACTGTGAATATATGGTTATAATTCTTGTGGGTAGAAATAAGTGGTCCAATAAAATCGACATGAAAAGTGCTGAGAGGAATACTGTCTTTTGGTATTGGATGCAATAGACCTTCAGGCTTTCCACGTTTCCTGTTGTAGAGTATGCAATCTATGCAGTTAGCTATTACTGTTTCTATTTGTTTTCTTGCCTTGGGTATGTAGCAATCACGTCTTAAGACTTCTTCAGTTTTTGCTGTTGAAAAATGACCTTTGTTGTGTATTTCTCGGATGATTTCTTTCTGCATATCTTCGGGTACGACGAGTAGTTCTCTTCCTTTTTCGTATTTGTATAAGATTCCTTGTTTCAATAGGAAATCGTTGTTTGCACCACGTTCAGTTAAACTTTTTATTGTTTTATGTGATCGTCTTCGGATTGCGTTGCCTCGATCCTAGTTGTGACTTCAGCGTGAGAGCGTGTTATTGCCAATACTGTGTTTCGGCTAAGAGCATCCACATGAGGCATTTTCTTTCCTGCACGATGTATTACTTCATAATCGAATTCTTCGCGCAATAATGCCCATCTTGCTATTTTCGGAGTAAGGTCTTTCTTTTCCATCGTCTTCTGGAAAGCGGCACAATCTGTAACTATCTTAAATTTGGATCCAAGCCAATAGTTTCGGAATTTTTTCACAGCTTCAATGATTGCTAAGACTTCTAGTTCATAACTACAGTACTTTTCTTGTGTAGGTGATGTCTTTTTGCTCATGTAGTAGATTGGATGTAGGCTACCACTGTCAGCTTGTTGGAGAAGTGTAGCTGCTAGACCATAGGCGCTTGCGTCGGTATGTAGTTCTAAGGGTTTCCCTTGTTTGTAGATACGTAGTACTGGTTTTTGTGATAAAAGTTCTTTCAATTTAATGAAGGCTTCTCTTTGTTGTGCTCCGAATTTAAATTTAGTGTTTTGTCGAAGAATGTCACTCAATGGCTTAGCTATTGCAGCATAGTTGTGTATAAATTTTCTAAAGTATCCTGAAAGACCTAGGAAACTTTGTATTTGTTTTACAGTCTTTGGTGAAAGAAATCTTTGTACGGCTAGTGTTTTAGATGGTGACGGCTGAACGGTACCATTTTCTATTATATAACCTAAAAATTCTATTCTTCGTTTTAAAAATTGACATTTCTTAAAATTAAATTCCAATCCATATTCTGAAGCTACCTTGAATACTTTTTCTAATTTCTCTAATCCCTCTTCCTCTGTCCGAGATTGGACAATAAAATCATCTACGAATAGAATAACCACAGAATCCCGTAGAAGGTCGCGGAACACGGTGTTGATGTACCTTTGAAAAATAGCAGAAGATACGCAAAGACCGTATGGAGTTTTTAAAAATTCATAATGAGAATTACAGGTACTAAACGCAGTGTATTTTGTACTATTCTTATATACCGGGATTTGTAAGAAACTGCTCTTCAGGTCAAGACTACTGAAAATATTTGAATCTTGCAATTTATCAATAACATCTGGTATTAATGGCAAAGGATACCTGTCCGGAACTATTTTCTTATTTAATTTTCTATAATCGCAACATAAACGATGAGATCCATCTTTTTCCGTACTAAAACAATCGGTGAACTATACGGACTAAATGATTCTTTAATAATATTTTGCTGAAGCCAAAGTTCTACTTGCTCATCAATAATTTTCTGTTCAGGAACTTGAAAACGTCTACTTCTAATACATATAGGAATTTCGTCTGTTAAAATAATATTCATTTCAATTCCCGTACTTTTAATTTTATTCGGCATGTAACCTTCAATCAAATGAGTCAATCTTCTCTTTTTATCTAAGTCCCGAATGTGGGTTAAATCAATTTCATTTAAATGTTTGCAAAAAAAGGTTTTAGATAAACAATGTTCAAATAGATCTGCTTCGTTACTTACAACAGCGATGTTATTTGAATAGCATGAAGTAATAAATTTATTTTCAGTCGAATCATCATTTTTATTTTCTGGGATGAATGACATATCACACGCTAATAAATCGGACTTACTGACTTCATTCATTTCGAATAGTATTGGAAGAAAAAAATCATGCTCATCTCCAACTGCGGTTTCTTTTTTATTTATGTGTTCGCGTTAGAGATGTGATATTTACGTTCTTTTTACTGAACAGGTGTTCTCTGCTATCGTTCTTTTAAAATGAACTACTCATTAACCCGTTCTTTTGAAGAACTAGTTCTTTTTTTTTCCAAATGCTGAAATCATAGCCCTTCCTAAGAAGTGCATCTTCGGTCGGTCTCTGGGGAAGGTCACTAGGGTCAAGGACGAATCTTTCACCACACTGCTCTGCTCTGATGACGTGGCGTTTTAGAGAATGAGAGGAAAATTACTAAGTTTTTGTGTGGTTTTCAAATGACTGCGTCAGAATAACAAACACAAATTAAAAGAGACTTTTTTATATTTTCAAAAATATGATTGTGACAGTCACACTCCTTAAATTTTAAGCTCTACATATAATTTTAGGCTGAATATTAGCATTTATAAGGTAGGAATTTTAAATTAATGGAGTTTTTAATATCTAAAGTTTCCAAAACAATGGGACTCAAAGAATGTTCAAAACCTCAATGGACAAATACAAATAAATATTATTGCATTTTAGTATATAATTTATTAAAAGAGATGAATAAATGAATTAGAACTCTAAATTAGAAATTAATGGAGGTATACAAAATCACAAACGATATTGAATTTTGTATAATTTTTTTCCGACAAACAAGAAATTATTATTATTTTTAATTTCATTTACCCCAAGGACGTAGCCAGAAAAAAAATTCTGGAAGGGATATGAAATCATGTCAATAAATCATACAATCCTCTTTATCAATGCCGCATGTATTAAGTAATCAAGATAATAGTTTTTTTTTTTTTTTTTTTTTTTTTTTTTTTGTATCCTTAGACATTCAAAAACATCTATAATAATAAAATAAGCTGTGTGTCTGTCTGTCTGTGGATCTACAGAAACCTACTTAAAATAGGAATATAGCTCTGAAATTTTCAGCATAAAAAGTTTTGGCCTTCTAATTGTACATATATGTCAAGGAGATTGTTAACATTTTAATTAGTTCTTTTTTAATTAATTTTTTTTACGAAGTGATTTCAAATAGAGATACAGCTCTGATATTTTCAACATAAGTAGTTTTTGGCCTTTTAATTGGACTTTTAAAAAACAGAATTTTAAATTTTTAATTTGTTCTTTTTTAATTAATTTTTTTAATTAATTAAAAACATTTTACAAAACGATTACTAATGTGACTTCAGCTCCGAAATTTTCAACATAAGCAGTTTTGGGCTTCTAATTGGACTTTTGAAAAAAGAGTTTTAAATTTGTATTTAGTTTCTTTTTAATTATTTTTTAATTAATTAATTAATTAATATTTTACAAAACGATTTCTAATAGGGCTACAGCTCTAAAATTTTAAACGTAAGTAGTTTTGACCTTCTAATTGGATTTTAGAAAAACAGAATTTTAAATTTTTGTTTAGTTCGTTATTAATTAATTATTTCAAATAGGACTACAGCTTTCAAATTTTCAACATAAATATAGTTGTGGCCTTCTATTGGATTTTTGAAAAACAGAATTTTAAATTTTTATTCAGTTTCTTTTTAATTAATTTTTTGAATAATTAACATATATTTTACAAAACATTTTCAAACAGGGCTACATTTCTGAAATTTTCAACACAAGTAGTTTTGGCTTTCCAATTGGACTGACAAAAAGAAAGTTAAAATTTTAATTTGTTTTTTAATTAATTTTTTCACAAAAAGCGACTTCGAATAGGCATAGAGCTCTGAAAGTTTCAATATAAGTAGTTTTGGCCTCTAATTCTGCTTTCCACAAACATATGTTAAAATAATCTTAAAGGGGTGTTGTATTATTTTATTAAAGGGACATTTTTTTTTCGACAAGGAGAGGCTTCCAATATTAGGGCTTTACGTAGCAATTAGATTTCAGTGAGTGAAGTGAGCTTATGCTTACGCAGCAATGAACCTTTCAGCCTATGCTGGCATTGCTATAAACCTTTCAACGGGTGAAGTAAACCCGAGTAGTTAGAAAATGCCGATCCTGAGCCATAAGGCGGGATGCGGGATGGGACGAGGGACGATGACGTCACCGGTAGTGGGCGTGACCGGATATGACGTCACAGGAAGTGCCATCACAGGATATGACGTCACCGGAAGTCACGTGCCCGGAAGTGAAGTTGAGTTGTTCCCCTCCTGCTGCTGTTTTAGTTTCGGTTTCGTTATAAGCTGTTTGTGTATGACGTCACAGTGGGAATGACGTCATAATGTGTTTTATATCAAAGTTTTGAGTGGTGGCAACACTTTTTAGTTTCGGTTTATCTTTCAGACGGAGTTGAGTTGTTCTAGGACTGCTTCCTAGCGAATAAGTTAGAGTGATAAGCTTTTATTGCGTGACGTCACAGCGGGTATGACGTCATAATGTGTTTTATGTTGCAGTTTAGTTAGGTGGCAACACCTTACATCTTGAGACATAAATTAAAGGCGGAGTTGAGTTGTATTTATGCTGCCTCTAAACGAAAACGTAATAGTGATAGGTTCTAATTGTATGACGTCACTGTGGGAATGCAGTGGGAATGACGTCATAGAGAGAATATGTTAAAGTTTAACTTTATAAGTGTGGCAACACCCTGATATAGTTTTAAGGAGGGATGCGGGATGAGTCGAGGGGACGATGACGTAACTGGAAGTTGAGTTGTTCTAGGGCTGCTTCTAAACGAATAACTTAGAATTATAGGTAATTTTAGTAGTGACGTCAAAGTTAATATGACGTCATTCTATGTTAAGATTTAGCATTTAAGGTATGGCAACATCTTGTGAGAGATCTAGATACGAGCAGGTGTTAATTGGATGACTCATTCTGTCTGAACAGGTTTGAACAGTTTGGGACAGGATATTGCATGGCGATAAAGATGGATAGGTGTTAGGGGAAGCCTAACCAATCAGGTTTCACGCTAGAGGGCGTTGTTTTGACTGCCAGGCAATCAGAAGGGGTGAGCTGCGTCACTCACGAACTTGTATTCAGCGAGGACGCCATTTCTCTCCTGATTTTGTCAAGTGAAGGTGCGTTTGCTGTTTCTTCGAAGTTGTGCTTATTAGTTTGAAATGAAAATGTCGTCTGATTTACATATTGAGATCGTTGAAAGTTTTTACGATGCAACTAAATCACAACAGTTGTTGCATGAATTGTTGAACTACGAGTTTGAGAATCTGCAATTAAACTTTAATAGAAAAAGTTACACGCCTCAAAGGAAAGTGCTCGGTTTTGGTGATACTGGCGTGAACTATGCCTTTTCCGGAACGTGCGTCTTTGCCAAGCCATGGACCTCTTTACTGCTTGATATTAAGAAGGATGTTGAAAACAAGACTGGACAAGAATATAACTATGCCCTTCTCAACTACTATGCAGATGGAAATGCCAAGATTGGAGCTCATAAAGACAGCGAAAAAGACTTGGATCCAGACTTCACTATTCCAACCCTAAGTCTCGGAGCTATCAGAACCATGCAGTTTGCCCGTCCTGATTTCCAGCCCAACAAAGTTCCGTTGCCAAGTGGATCTCTCCTTCTCATGAAGCCACCCACCAATAAGTTCTGGACCCATGAAATTTCAGCCGAGCCTGCTGTGACGGAGCCGAGAATCAATATCACCTTCCGGAACATAGTAGAGAGACCGCAAGATATTGTAGAGTATCCCCACAAGTCCTTTTCTCGGAAGAGACCATCGTATGAAATAATCGTCGAAGAAGAAACAATTCCCGATGACGACTGGATGACTCGCCTTTATGCCTCTGTAAAGAAAACCAGTGGATGCCTCAATAAATGGATCCTTGGATTTGGTTTCATAGTGTCCCTTCATCAATATGACTCTCGTCTTTTCATCCACATGTCTCAACATAATAGTCAAGGAAGTACTCAGAAAATTATGATGAACATGGATACCTTTCAGGACTTTTATAACAAACTCTTACATGTGAACACGAAATACGCAGCTAGTAGCGTTGTGTGTAACAATCAACTCCTGGTTCTATCACATAAGGGTGAGTTAGTTTTAAAACAACTCTTTTATTTTAAACTTAAGGAAAGTTCCTTAAAAGTAAATGAAAATAATCTTGCTAAAATTAGAGATGTCATGCATGAAATATGTGAAACCATCAAGGAGTCTCTTATAAATTTACTACGAGTTGAAATTCTTAATCATTGTGTTCAAAATGTAAATATACTTCCCAATATAGACTTATTTCATGAATATGTTTGTGCTTTTCGATGTGAAATAGAAAGTAATGTTTTAAAATTGTTTCGCTGTGATGCCTGTGCTACTGGTGACCCCTCGCAAGGAAATCATGTCTGTATAACTACTTCATTGCAAGATCAGTCTTGGTGTGTTGGAGACGATGCTATACTTGTACTTAATGTTAAAAATGTGATTGAAACCTTACAATGTAAAAATGTCATTCAATTCTTTACTGAAGATTTCTTTAAATGTATATCATATGGTGCTTTGAAAGATTATTTGAAATTGTAAATAAAAATTATTCAATGGAAATATGTGTGTGGGATTTTCTTATGTGAAATAATAAAAAAAAATGTTAAAGCAATATCACTTTATTGAATCATAAATTTTACCACTTTTTAGGTGGTTTTACATTTCGTCTCAACTTTGTTGGAAAATTTTTCTGATTTTTGGATACTCTAATGCATAAATAAGAGAGAAAAAGTAACATACTTGAACATCTTACAACTAAGAATTCAAAAGTGAACGTGAAAATTTACTTTACGAATAAACATCATGTCTTTAAAATGTGTAAGAATATCACTAAATAAGAGAAAAAAGTAGCATACTTAAACTTTTTACGACAAATAACTTTGACATTAACGTAAAATTTTTTCTTCACATATAAAAATCACGACTTTAAAATGTGTCGTGTAAGAAGAATTAGCATACTTAAAATTTCTACGAGAAATAATTTTAACCTTTACGCGAAAATTTAATACATATATAAAAATCATGTCTTTAAAATATCGCTAAATAAAAGAAAAAATTAACATACTTAAACTTTCTACGACAAATAACTTTAACATTAACTCAAAAATTTACTTTACACATAAAAATCACGACTTTAAATTTGACGTGTAGGAGGAAAGTATAACATACCTATAATTTCTTCGACATAGAATTCAAACATTGCCATTCATGTCTTTAAAATGTATAATGACAACTCTAACTTTTAGAAAAAAGAAACACTAAAAATTTACAAAGCAAAGAATTAAAATTGAACGTGAAAATTAACTTTACATGTACAATCATACTCTTATATCAACGATAAATAAGATAAAAAAGAAGCTCTAAAAATTTATAAGGCACATAATTTAAATAATACGCGAAAACTTACCACACATATAAAAATTATGTCTTTCAAATGTGTAAGAATAACGCTAAATTAGAGAAAAAGAAATACTAAAAATTTATAAGGTAAGGAATTGAATCAGTATGCGAAAATTTATTTCACGCATAAAATTTTTATCTTTAAAATTTGTAAGAATAATGCTAAATTAGAGAAGAAAAAAATAATAATATACTTAAACTTTCTTCGACAAAAATTTAAACAATACGCGAAATTCTCATACACAATTATTTTCTTAGGTTAATGTTAAATAATGGGAAATTTAACAGAATAAAAATTTCAAAGATAAAGAATTTTAACCTTTACACGAAAATTTACTTCACATATAAATATCATATCCTTAAACTTTAACGTGACAATTTACTATTCATATACAATTAAACTCTTAGGTTAATGTTAAATAAGAAAAAAAAATAATATACTTAAAATTTCTAAGATAAACATAACGTAAAAATTTCGTATCATGTGTTAAAATGTAACATATAAGAGAAAAAAACTAACATACTTGAACTTTCTGTAGCAAAGAATTTAAGCATTAGCGTAAAAATGCACTTTACATATAAAATTCACGTCTTTAAATGGGAAGATAAACAAGTGACGGTAATTAGCCAATCAGGGTAGCGGTAGGTGATACGCCATTCGCCGGCATATTTAGACCGGAGGATGAGTCACGCTAAAACTTGTTGGAACAGGTCGGGAGATTTGTACAGCAAGAACAGCAGCATCGACGCGCAAGCAGCGGGTGATGCTGTGATGTGTCAGCAGATCTTTGAGATTATCGTTTTCCTACTTTGCCGTTTTCATAATGAAATGTTTGTGAAAACTTGGAATGAATGAAGTGGATTTCAAGGACACATTAGTAAGTGAAGGTAGAATTCGCATGGACTTTCTTCCAAAAAGTATAATTCACTTTTAGAATTTAAGATACTTTCTACTTGAAAACTTTTCTATTATCTAAAACATTGAATATTGTTCAAACTCAGTGGGATTATGTGCTACAATACGGGTAAAACTTAACAAAATTGTTACATAGAAGAAAAATAGTAAGAGTTTTAAAATAAATACTAGTTATAGATACTCCAAAGAAAAAATTTCACCTCTACTTTTCAATCGGAAAATCAATACAAGTTGGAAATTTATGTTACTTCAAGAAAGACTTAGACAATTTACTTTGTAATAATATACGCTAAAGTGTCGTATTAACTAGTGCAATATATACTGACTAAGGTTTATTTTACTTATCAATCTAAGAAAGGTGAATTGGGGGAAAATATTAAATAAATTGTAGATATTAAATACATTGTAGATATGCTTTCTAGTTTTGAAAATCGCCTGCAAGACTTTTGAAACATCTTAAGATAATTTGAAAGAAACTTGCGAATTATATGTAAACTACATAACTTTTTATACTCTGAAAGGAAATCACAAGTAATTTAGTTAACTTTTTTTCATGGTAACACTCATATTCAATGACATGTTTTTAAAATTTAACCTTCTTTACATGATAATAGTTATAAATTTGTTCAATCTCAGATGCGATATACTATTATTTCTAACATATATGCTACGAATTGTGTAAAGTTTTTAAAAGAGTATATGCAAATCACCAATCAGAAACATAAAATTCTAACATCATTCAAACAAACTAAAATAATAAGATATTTTCCTTAGTGGAAATAGTTAACTACTCATGTGATGGAATATACTAGAAAATTTAAATACTGAAAAAAGTTTGCTAGGCAAACTTAAAGAATATTTTTTTTTCTTGTGAAAAACTAGCATAAATTTGAAAAATGTAGAGTTTGTTAATACGTAAAATTGAACATCATCTGGACAAACTAAATTATACGTGAAATGTTTTTTTTTTTATTTGAGGGGTGCTGACAATATATCATTAATATAGAGATTTTTAACTTCGACCCATAATTTCTAAATAACTTATACATAAATACATAAATTTCAGAAAACTGAAACGGAATGTGTTTTACAAGACGCTTATTTTATAAGATGAATATTCAATATAACTGAGCAAAGTTAATTCCGGAAAAAACTTGTAAAAGATACTTATATTTTTGAAAATAGTTTGAAATATCCTTTTAAATTTATGAATGCTCGCTTTCGAAAGACACACATAAAACTGATATTACTCATGATAATTAACACATGCATAACATTAGTCAAACAAAGTGAAATTTTTATTGCTTGTGACCAATAACTTTAAAATAAAGTAAAATTTACATAGGAAATTTGTACAAACTTTTTTCAACTTTTAAACCAAGTATCATGTAAAACTATAAATTACGATAGGAAATAGCATACTTCAGAATCGGAACAAGTCTTCTAGTTAAGCTAAATTTATTTCTCAAGGAATTGAAAGCATACCAGAGAAGTCCTTATCAGTTCGCATCTTTTCTCATGTTGCAAGAAGATATACTTTGTAAAAGATCGTCATAGCACTTAACAAAAATCAGTTAAAATAAATATATTTTCTATGGCAAAGATAAAACTTCACAACTTAATTACTGAAACTTAGCTAAGTTGCATATGGTTTATTCACATAACTCGCATATGCTTCGAATGTTGAAATGCATTTGTCAGTTGAAATCAAGCTCATCGAAAATAAATGCTATCTACATTTCAAGTCGGAAATTAATATTAAATAAACTTTACATTTAAAACATTGTCATGTTAAAAAGAAAAATCTACAAAAATGTAAATGATAATTTTACTGTTGGTACATAAATGATGAATTATTTATGATTTTATTCTAGGCAAACGTTTTATTGTCTAACAGAGAACTTCAACTTTAGCAGAAAAACGAAAAAAATACAATTTTTATATAATATCATGCTTGTCGAAAATTGAATTTATTAGATGTTGTAATAGATTTTTTATTGTCCAAATTTCTATAGTTTTTCTTCCCAGTGCAATAAAATTAAGTTTATGTGTAATGAGTAGGTTTTTTGATGAATCTTATCAATTTAATGAAATTATTATGAACTAAGAGATTGAGTGAACTGAATAAATCAATGATGTAAATTTAAACAGTGACTTGAACTGATACATACAATAACTGAAAAGAAGTATGACAAGTGATAGATGAAGAGAAAATAGAAGTTGATAGAAATGTGTTGGAAAAAGCTAAAGAGTACAAGAAATTCGTGAATGAGAATTATCATTGACTTATATTAACTTCGGTTTTCTAGCTTATGACAAGAAAATACACTCTTTCTTATTAAGAACCAACTTTATGTCTTATCATAGAATGATAAAGATGAAATCTCTATACATTAAAAAAATACCAAGCTAAGACATAGCAAATTTCTTGAAATTCATGTATTATGTGAGACGTTTTACTGAAAGTATAGAAGATACAACATTGAATGATGTTTCGAAGTACTTTATCAGAAATAAAAATGCGTTAAGGTCCGCTATAAAAAATTTTAGGAGAAAGTTTAAACAAAATTTAAAATCAAACATGCTTTTAAGTGGGAAAACATATATTAAAACTATAACACATGAAACAATTTATATCATGTCATCTCAGTTGTATCAAACTGAATAACTTGAAAACAACCACAAACTAAATAAACATGAAAATTATCAACATATGTGGAAAAGTTTCCTTTTTTCACGTGTAAAAAAAAAAAAATATGTACATAACATTGACATACGTTAAGATCACGAAACTTGTTTAATCATATACCGATAATAGCAACCAATGTTGCGGGGAGATATTCACGTGATGGTCAGTATCCCATGAATAAATTAATAGAAGATTCTTATATTTTCTCATGCTAATTCCAATAGCATTCCACGTAACTTCAACTTTATATGTTACACTATAGATATATTTATTTTTCAAATATATTGACTTTCGAAAATTCATCCTTCAATATAAGAATGATCATAGTAAGAATAAAAGAAAAGATACTAAACATTGATTTAAAGTGTATTTATTTCAACTTAGCAACAAATCATATGCGTGAAACGAAAATTGCTTCGAACCAAAGTATAACTATCCAATTTCATTGATTCCTACAAGGAAATTTTTCTCATCTAGTAATTGAATTTTTTTTTCTCGTACACATTATAAGTGTTGTCCAATCAGGTGTAGAATAGCTGAAGATATCCGACCTCTTTCTAAATATTAATAAGTCACTGTTGAAAAACTTATAAAAATTTCAATTTACACTTAAAGTTTTTTTTTTTAGATATATATATTTCAAAGAATTTTTTCAAATCAATATGTATATTTAAATACTGAAACTTATTCACTTCAATAAATGTATGTTTAAGTTATAAAACTTGTCGTATGTATTGAAAAATTGTAACTTTTCGTCTTCGTATAAATCGATAACTTATACACTAGTTCTTCATCAATTAATCTTCTAAGTAAATCTTTCAAAGGTAAAAACATACCTATAGCTTTGCATTTGTAACAAGTTAAATTGTACATGTTTCTCGTGAAATTAAAATTTTATATATTTTCATGAAAAACATATAAAATTTTAATTTCACGAGAAACATGTACAATTTAAATTGGTTGGTACAATTAAGTTGTGAAGTTTTATCTTTGCCATAGAAAATATATTTATTTTTACTGATTTTTGTTAAGTGCTAAGACGATCTTTTACAAAGTATGTCTTCTTGCAACATGAGAAAAGATGCGAAATGATAAGGACTTCTCTGGTATGCTTTCAATTCCTTGAGAAATACATTTAGCTTAACTACAAGACTTGTTCCGATTCTGAAGTATGCTATTTCCTATCGTAATTTATAATTTTACATGATACTTGGTTTAAAAGTTGAAAAAGTTTGCACAAATTTCCTATGTAAGTTCTGCTTCACTAAAAAGTTATCGGTCACAAGCAATAAAAATTTCACTTTGTTTGACTAATGTTATGTATGTGTTAATTATCATGAGTAATATCAGTTTTATTTGTGTCTTTCGAAAGCGAGCATTCATAAATTTAAAAGGATATTTCAAACTATTTTCAAAATATAAGTATCTTTTACAAGTTTTTTCCGGAATGAACTTTGCTCAGTTATATTAATATTGAATATTCATCTTACAAAATAAGCCTCTTGTAAAACACATTCCGTTTCAGTTTTTCTGAAATTTATGTATAAGTTATTTAGAAATTATGGATGGAAGTTAAAAATCTCTGTATTAATGATATATTGTCAGCACCTCTCAAATAATAATAAAAAAAAAAAAAAAAATCACGTATAATTTAGTTTGTCCAGATGATGTTCAATTTTACGTAGTAACAAACTCTACATTTTTCAAATTTATGCTAGTTTTTCACAAGAAAAAAAAAATATTCTTTAAGTTTGCCTAGCAAACTTTTTTCAGTATTTAAATTTTCTAGTATATTCCATCACATGAGTAGTTAACTATTTCCACTAAGGAAAATATCTTATTATTTTAGTTTGTTTGAATGATGTTAGAATTTTATGTTTCTGATTGGTGATTTGCATATACTCTTTTAAAAACTTTACACAATTCGTAACATATATGTTAGAAATAATAGTATATCGCATCTGAGATTGAACAAATTTATAACTAATATCATGTAAAGAAGGTTACATTTTAAAAACATGTCATTGAATATGAGTGTTATCATGAAAAAAGTTAACTAAGTTACTTGTGATTTTCTTTCAGAGTATAAAAAGTTATGTAGTTTACATATAATTCGCAAGTTTCTTTCAAATTATCTTAAGATGTTTTAAAAGTCTTGCAGGCGATTTTCAAAACTTCAATGCATATCTACAATGTATTTAATATCTACAATTTATTTAATATTTCCCCCCAATTCACCTTTCTTAGATTGATAAGTAAAATAATTCCTAGTCAGCATTTATTGCACGAGTTAATATGACACCTTAACGTATATTATTACAAAGTAAATTGTCTAAGTCTTTCTTGAAGTAACATAAATTTCCAACTTGTATTGATTTTACGATTGAAAAGTAGAGATGAAATTTTTTCTTCGGAGTATTTATAACTAATATTTATTTTAAATCTCTTACTATTTTTCTTCTATGTAACAATTTTGTTAAGTTTTACCCGTATTGTAGCATATAATCCCACTGAGTTTGAACAATATTCAATGTTTTAAATAATAGAAAAGTTTTCAAGTAGAAATGATCTTAAATTCTCCAAGTGAATCATACTTTTTGGAAGAAAGTCCATGCGAATTCTACCTTCACTTACTAATGTGTCTTTGAAATCCACTTCATTCATTCCAAGTTTTCACAAACATTTCATTATGAAAACGGCAAAGTAGGAAAACGATAATCTCAAAGACCTGCTGACACATCACAGCATCACCCGCTGCTTGCGCGTCGATGCTGTTGTTCTTGCTGTACAAATCTCCCGACCTGTTCCAACAAGTTTTAGCGTGACTCATCCTCCGATCTAAAAATGCCGGCGAATGGCGTATCACCTACCGCTACCCTGATTGGCTAATTACCGTCACCTGCTTATCTTCCCATTTAAAGGTGTGAATTTTATATGTAAAGTGAATTTTTACGCTAATGCTTAAATTCTTTGCTATAGAAAGTTCAAGTATGTTAGTTTTTTCTCTTATATGTTACATTTTAAACACATGATACGAAATTTTTACGTTATGTTTATCTTAGAAATTTTAAGTATATTATTTTTTTTTCTTATTTAACATTAACCTAAGAGTTTAATTGTATATCACGTTAAAGTTTAAGGATATGATATTTTTGTGAGGTAAATTTTCATGTAAAGGTTAAAATTCTTAATCTTTGAAATTTTTATTCTGTTAAATTTCCCATTATTTAACATTAACCTAAGAAAATAATTGTGTATGAAAATTTCGCGAATTGTTTAAATTTTTGTCGAAGAAAGTTTAAGTATATTATTATTTTTTTCTTCTCTAATTTAGCATTATTCTTACAAATTTTAAAGATAAAAATTTTATGCGTGAAATAAATTTTCGCATACTGATTCAATTCCTTACCTTATAAATTTTTAGTATTTCTTTTTCTCTAATTTAGCGTTATTCTTACACATTTGAAAGACATAATTTTTATATGTGTGGTAAATTTTCGCGTATTATTTAAATTATTTGCCTTATAAATTTTTAGAGCTTCTTTTTTATCTTATTCATCGTTGATATAAGAGTATGATTGTACATGTAAAGTTAATTTTCACGTACAATTTTAAATTCTTTGCTTTGTAAATTTTTAGTGTTTCTTTTTTCTAAAAGTTAGAGTTGTCATTATACATTTTAAAGACATGAATGGCAATGTTTGAATTCTTTGTCGAAGAAATTATAGGTATGTTATACTTTCCTCCTACACGTCAAATTTAAAGTCGTGATTTTTATGTGTAAAGTAAATTTTTGCGTTAATGTTAAAGTTATTTGTCGTAGAAAGTTTAATATGTTACTTTTTTCTTTTATTTAGTGATATTTTAAAGACATGATTTTTATATATGTATTAAATTTTCGCGTAAAGGTTAAAATTATTTATCGTAGAAATTTTAAGTATGCTAATTCTTCTTACATGTCACATTTTAATGTCGTGATTTTTATATGTGAAGTAAATTTTTACTTTAATGTTCAAGTTATTTGTTGTACAAAGTTTAAGTATGTTACTTTTTCTTTATTTAGCAATATTTTACATATTTTAAAGACATGATTTTTATGTATATAGTAAATTTTCGCGTAAAGGTTAAAATTATTTCTCGTAGAAATTTTAAGTATGCTAATTCTTCTTACACGTCACATTTTAAAGTCGTGAGTATCCAAAAATCAGAAAAATTTTCAAACAAAGTTGAGACGAAATGTAAAACCACCTAAAAAGTGGTAAAATTTATGATTCAATAAAGTGATATTGCTTTAACATTTTTTTTTTATTATTTCACATAAGAAAATCACACACACATATTTCCATTGAATAATTTTTATTTACAATTTCAAATAAACTTTCAAAGCACCATATGATATACATTTAAAGAAATCTTCATTAAAGAATTGAATGACATTTTTACATTGTAAGGTTTCAATCACATTTTTAACATTAAGTACAAGTATAGCATCGTCTCCAACACACCAAGACTGATCTTGCAATGAAGTAGTTATACAGACATGATTTCCTTGCGAGGGGTCACCAGTAGCACAGGCATCACAGCGAAACAATTTTAAAACATTACTTTCTATTTCACATCGAAAAGCACAAACATATTCATGAAATAAGTCTATATTGGGTGGTATATTTACATTTTGAACACAATGATTAAGAATTTCAACTCGCAGTAAATTTATAAGAGACTCCTTGATGGTTTCACAAATTTCAGGCATGAGATCTCTAATTTTAGCAAGATTATTTTCATTCACTTTTAAGGTACTTTCTTTAACACTTTAAATCACAACCCGCCCTATACCGCCTTGTAGAGAATTTATCAGCTAACCGCCTTTCGGGGGGTTGCAGGGGTAAACCAGGGGTAAACGTATATTTTCAAGTGAGGGGAACTGCCCTGCCTTAGTTGTTTAAAGCGTGACGGTCCTCAACAATAGGCTATTGTGTGGCATGTAGAGGGGAGACATGGATTTAAAGTACTCAATGTCAAACTGCCCCACCCTTTGGACATGGAGTAAGAGAGTCAGGGACTTTTCTATTATGCGAATCTTGTCATGTACTTAGCGGTGGCGTTTGTTTCATTGATAAGACGCCAACTAAATTCTCTGACATATCAAGCAGATGACCCAACGCACACCCCTATTGCAGGCGGTATACATATAGTAATGATCTTTTAATGGTCGACAGTGACCCCCCACAGCAATCCCATTAGTGGCAGACAGGAGAACGAGTTGGGCGAGTTCATTTCCAGTTTTTATGAATGGAAAGTCATCAGGGTTTTGTGAAACCCACAACGCTGACTCCATGGGATTTAAAGGGTTAAGTTTAAAATAAAAGAGTTGTTTTAAAACTAACTCACCCTTATGTGATAGAAACAGGAGTTGATTATTACACACAACGCTACTAGCTGCGTATTTCGTGTTCACGTGTAAAAGTTTGTTTCTAAAAGTCTTGGAAGGTATCCATGTTCATCATAATTTTCTGAGTACTTCCTTGACTATTATGTTGAGACATGTGGATGAAAAGACGAGAGTTATATTGATGAAGGGACACTATGAAACCAAATCCAAGGTTCCGTTCCTTGAGGCATCCACTGGTTTTCTTTACAGAGGCATAAAGGTGAGTCATCCAGTCGTCATCGGGAATTTTTTCTTCTTCGGCGATGACTTCATCCGATGGTCTCTTCCGAGAAAGGGAGTTGCGGGGATACTCTACAATATCTTGCGGTCTCTCTACGATGTTCCGGAAGTTGATACTGATTCTCGGCTCCGTCACTGCAGGCTCGGCTGAAATGTCATGGGTCCAGAACTTATTGGTGGGTGGCTTCATGAGAAGGAGAGATCCACTTGGCAACGGAACTTTGTTGGGCTGGAAATCAGGACGGGCAAACTGCATGGTTCTGATAGCTCCGAGACTTAGGGTTGGAATAGTGAAGTCTGGATCCAAGTCTTTTTCGCTGTCTTTATGAGCTCCAATCTTGGCATTTCCATCTGCATAGTAGTTGAGAAGGGCATAGTTGTATTCTTGTCCAGTCTTGTTTTCAACATCCTTCTTAATATCAAGCAGTGTAGAAGTCCACGGCTTGGAAAAGACGCACGTTCCAGAAAAGGCATATTTCACGCCAGTATCACCAAAACCGAGCACTTTTCTTTGAGGCGTGTAACTTTTTCCATTAAAGTTCAATTGGAGATTCTCATACTCGTAGTTCAACAATTCATGCAACAACTGCTGTGATTTAGCTGCATCGTAAAAACTTTCAACGAGTTCAATATGTAATTCAGACGACATTTTCACTTCAAACTAACAAGCACAACTTCGAAGAAACAGCAAACGCACCTTCACTTGACAAAATCAGGAGAGAAATGGTGTCTTCGCTGAATACAAGTCCGTGAGTGACGCAGCTCATCCCTTCTGATTGGCTGGCAGTCAAAACAACGCTCTCTAGCGTGAAACCTGATTGGTTAGGCTTCCCCTAACACCTATCCATCTTTATCGCCATGCAATATCTTGTCCCCAGCTGTTCAAACCTGTTCAGACAGAATGAGTCATCCGATTAACACCTGCTCGTATCTTGTTTAAACCTCTCACAAGATGTTGCCATACCTTAAATGCTAAATCTTAACATATAATGACGTCATACTCACTGTGACTCACTAGTAAAAATACCTATAACTCTAAGTTATTCGTTTAGATGCAGCCCTAGAACAACTCAACTTCCAGTGACGTCATCGTCCCCTCGACCCATCCGGAATCCCTCCTTAAAACTATATCAGGGTGTTGCCACACTTAAAAAGTTAAACTTTAACATATTCTCTCTATGACGTCATTCCCACTGCATTCCCACAGTGATGTCATACAATTAGAACCTATCACTATTACGTTTTCGTTTAGAGGCAGCATAAATACAACTCAACTCCGCCTTAAATTTATGTCTCAAGATGTAAGGTGTTGCCATCTAACTAAACTGTAACATAAAACAAGTTATGACGTCATATCCACTGACGTCATACATAAAAAAGCCTATATCAATAAGTTATTCACTTAGAAGCAGCCCTAGAACAACTCAACTCCGCCTTAAAGGTAAACCGAAACTAAAAAGTGTTGCCACCGCTCAAAAACTTTGATATAAAACAAATTATGACGTCATACCCACTGTGACGTCATACACAAACAGCTTATAACGAAACCGAAACTAAAACAGCAACAGGAGGGAAATAACTCAACTCCACTTCCGGTCACATGGCTTCCGGTGACGTCATATCCGGTGATGTCACTTCCTGTGACGTCATATCCGGTCATGCCCAAATCCGATGACTTCATCATCCCTCATCCCATCCCTCATCCCTCCATGGCCCAGGATGCCCAATTTCTAACTACTAATCCGTGTTTATGCGTCAAAGAACTTTTTAACGAACGAAGCGAGCTTGATTTTGCGTAGCGATGAACCTTAAGAAGCAAGCTCTATTTTGCGTAGCGATGAACCTTATGAAGCGAGCTCGATTTTGCGTAGCGATGAACCTTCCTACGAGCGAAGCGCCAAAAACTGTGTCCTATACACGAATGACAGATTTCCGCAACGCAAGGCCTCACAGCTAGCTGAAATATTGCACATGTGAAAATTTCGTAGCGAAGCATGGGTATTCAGCTAGTTTTAAATAAATTTAATATTTTAAACAAAATATCAATTGATTTTTTTGTTTTAACTGCAAACCTAAAAATTTCGGAAAGGGATATATCCCCGTATCCCTTCAGGATAAACGCTTGAATTACCCATATGTATACATAGGATAATGAAAGTATAGCATTCGGTCATTAAAAATTGATTTTGTTTTAAAACTTCTCCCCGTTTTGAAACATCTGGCTTTCAAAAAAGTTATCTAGAAAAAATATCTGTCTGTGGTCAGCATAACTCCCAAAAAAATTGACCAACGATGTTCAAATTTAGTATGTGGGTATGTGGTGACCATGGGTGCCATTTAGATTTTCGTCAAAATCGCGCATGAGCACAAGGTAACTGCCATTGAAAAAATCATATTTTTCAATTATTGCTAAAAAACCGGCTCTAATGATTCTCATCAAAATCACAGTGGAAATGCCTCTTAAGGTTTTCTAGATATACCCACCTCCGAAATTCCCATAAAAATACTTTAACGGCGTAAAAAGTTGAAAAACGAATACCTTCAACAAAAGTTCTCTTTCCTTGAGTATACCTCATCAACGATCGTTTTTTCTTCTCCCTTATGTTTCACTTATAATAAAGGATAATATATAAAAACGGTAAATGACACAAATCCACGTCAGTATGTAATTGAAAGTTGTGAGATGTTCCACACCCCTAGTTTTCATTTCAATGGTAAACTATGCTAAAAACAAGTACTTAATCGGCGCCATTTGATCAACGTTTTAGTTTTTCTTTTTTAATTTCTAGAAAGTTATAACTTTATATAAGTAACTCAAAAAATTAAATTATTTTTGAGCATACTCGTTTCTGAAAACAAAATTCTTATAGTATTATAACTATCTCTCTATAGAACACTTATTATACTGGAGGGGAAAAAAAACAACTTCACAATTAGTGAGAGATAATTTGTTAATATCACTGTCGAGTCTACTCGATTCTGGATAGTAGAAATTACATTGGCCCAATGGGGCGATAGAGGATGAGTAATTTGTGAAAGATTCTCACGGTGATAATGTAGTGTAGATAAGATTAACTTGAAACAAAAATGTTAGAGACAGCCGAGTTCCTTTTACCAAAATAATATTTCACAATAGATTTACAATATAATGGGACACACTAGTTTTACTACACATTATATGAAAACTACAACCTTCATTACAGTGTATTTCGAAATGTCAACGAACAACTCAGCCTGCTAAGGATTCGAACCTAGCACCTTAAGAATATGACAAGCAACTTTTGGAATTGCATTAAACAAAATACGAAATTTCTTTTCTTTCTTAATTAATACAAATTGGAAGACCAAGAAGAGGCTTAAGATCCAGTAGGGTTGGTCTAGACAAAATAAAATACTGAATTTATAAAATACACAATATAAAAAACCGAATATGCAGAATAAATAATAGAAAATACCTAATTTGCAGAATTCGATATTTTCAATTATGTATTAGTATTATGCATTGTGTATATTGCGTAAGTAAAGAAAGTCAAAACTGTTTGCAAGTCCTCACATGCCGAGAATTCTGTGAAAGAACATGTTCTTAACAAATTTATTATAAACTCCGCAAATTTATTTTTTTAATTCTTTCAAAACCAGCTTTTATTTGTTACATACAAATATAGTGAAAAAAATTATAATAATTTCAATTTAAAACCAAGGTTAAAATTAAAAAATAAAAAAAAATAAAAAAGTTTTTTTATTTTTTTATTTGCCGGATAGGATTTACCGGACCAATGTAACATAGAAATAATACATTAAAAATTAAAAAAAAAAAAATAATTCCACAACGTTTTGTTACCATAAAATATGTTTCCTTTTTCCAAATTAAAAAAAACTAAGTTTACTTAATTTAAAAACACACTTGTAACACATTATAATAAAAGAAAAATGCGGTTTTATTCCAATGCATTGATAGTTTGAATATAAAGAGAGAAATAAAATAATTTCCTTATTATTATTTTTTTGTACTCAAAATAAAAAAATAAATAAAAAACATATAATAATTAATATCTGCTGAAATTAATTGAAAAGATCTCACCTCCCCCCCCTCTCCTCTCGTGCATTTCAACACTGTCCTAATAATGAAAACAACAGCATATCCGAGAAACACGGATCCAGTTCTCGTTCCGACAGAGAGCGGGAATGAGCAGAGAGCAAGTGAACGGGATTAGTTCAAATGAACTACTCTTTACGGAGCAGTTCAAACTGAGCCGTTCGGAAAGAGCAACTCAACTAATCTGTTCTGAACAGAGCTGGTTGAAAAGGACTGGTTCTTTGAAACAAACCTGCTCATCGATAGTACACCATATCGATGTCATGGAGAGATCATGGATAAGGAATGTGTGCGAGGAGGGAGAGGGGGAAACGAAACGTCAGAGGTGTGACGCATAGGATCGGAAAGGGAAAGATATCGTTGAAGAATGATAAGGAACAGGGTTTTGGTGAGATCAAAGAACAGGATGTTCTTGCTCTTTTTAAGGAACAGGCTCAAAATAGCAGACTGTTCTTTTATTTCTTATCCCTAGTTCGCGTTTCATCGGAGTATAATTTATAGCGTTTTGATACTCTTCTTGTGGCGAGAGATTTGATTTTAATTTTGTATTGGGATATGTTAAAATCTTTTCTGCATTTGATTCGTTTTGTTTATTATTTATTTCACTTGGAATTTGGGATGACGATTGCAGAATTTCATCAGTACAGATAAAAGGATGAATTTTGGCAAGATTTGATTTACGTCTAAATTTTTATTTCGTTAGTAAAAATATCTGGAGTCTCTTTGACTTCGTGAAAGAGTTCATTAGATTGCCTGGGAAGATCTGTGCCTTGCGCGAAAGGATTGCTTTGACCTTGACATGTGCGCAGTTCTAATAAAACTTTGAGAGGAATAATTAGGTCAGCATATAGTACTTCACAGATAGCAGCGGTTATTGTTAATTGATTTTGAGGTAGCGCAAGTTTTATTTTTGCAAGTTTTGCATCAACCTCATTTCCGAATGCACCAGTTAAGGATACTGTACCCTCGGATATTGTTGTGGCTGGTAAATAATTAGCTTTCAAACATACGAAAGAAGTTCCACTGCTAATTAGTCTTTTAACAACGATATCATTTACCAAAACATTTTCGTAGTGTAGCTCATTAATAATTTCATTACGTTGTATAATTTTGTTTGTTTTGATTTCACACACAGGGTTATTTACTGAATTAGAATTATTATTTCCAGGAAAATTAGTGTCACTTAAAGACTTGCGCTTTGAAATAAAATAAATGTCACATTCTTTAGCTAGTTCTGATGGCTTAAACCAAGCCTCACCTTGACGAACCGATATGTGGGCCTGCGTTTCTCTATCCAAAGTACTAAAAAGTTTTTCAGACACCATTAACTGGCATAGTGATTCGAAATCGTTGACATTACGCAATTTGCAGTAATAATCGAAGGCTGTGGTCAATCTTGACGAAAACTGTACGTGGGATTCGTTTGCCATGCGTTGGCTTCTGCGGAACTTTAAAAGATTTTCTTGTGGTGTCGGTTGAAATTCTCGTAAAACGATAGTTTTAACTTGTTCTTAGTTAGCTAATTCGTGTTCAGGAATATATAGTAAAATATTGTTGGCACGTTCACCAAGAACATTAATCAAAATCTCAGATTTGAATTCATGTGGGACTTTTTTTAGTTATAAAAGCTCGTTCTAATGATTGGAAAAATAAGTTGAAATTTTCAGGTCTAGTGGGGACTGGCATGCTGAGTGTTTTGACGCTTTTTATTAAGTTTTCAATGTTCGGTGATGTTTCAGTTGGTATGTTATCGTGTACGTGGTTATTTTGGTTTTCTCCTGTGTTAATTCTAAGGTTTTCGAGTTCTAACTGTTTTTCAAGTTGAGCTAATTTTATTTTTTCGACCTCTATTTTGTTTTTTTCTATCTCTGCTTTGTTTTTATCTATCTCTGCTTTGTTTTTTTCTATCTCTTTTAATTCTTGCAACTTTCTTTCCTCTTCTAATTTATTTTTTTCTATAAGTTCTTGTGTTTTTCTATCCTCGATTGTTGAACAAATTAAGTCTTTGATAAAATCTGGTTCGCTTTTAAATACAGGATTTTTCTCAATAATTTCTTTCAATTTTATGATTGTGGCACCTGTCGGTACAACTTCTCCTAACTCTGTACAAACCTGGACGAGGTCTTGTTTTTTCGTATTTTTAAACATGCTTAGTATTAAAACGGTTTGATCCTACCTGAGAATCTTGAAACTTTTCGTTGGTATGCAGCGTAGGAAGATTACTTGTTCGATGGAGTTGGCGGCAGGGTATAGGCCTTGTGGATTCTATCGGCGTCGTAAAATAGGTATAAGGATCACTGCGATGCTGGTCTTGCTGACGACGAGGACGGCTATGATGCTGGTAGTGCTGGCTACAAGGATGGCGATGATGCTGGTCGTTCTGGCTACGAGGATGGCTAGGATGCTGGTCGTTCTGGCTACGTGGATGGCTAGGATGCTGATCGTGCTGGTTCGAGGATGGCTAGGACGCTGGTCGTGCTGGTACGATGATGGATGCTGGTCGTGCTGGCGATTCGGCACATACACTTTCAAAATAGAAGATTGTTGATTCGGCGTGGTATTGGCTCGTTGGATGAATTGCTAACGATGTCGGAGGGAAGTTCGGTGATATAATCAAAGTTCGTTAAAGTTTAGGCAGGATAAAGGCGGTTTTATTGGCCTGTAGGTTCGTAAAAACTTTTAGGTTGGATCGATGAAGGCGGTTTTATTGGCCTGTGAACTACGTTTTGGTTCTCAATGAAATGACTTTAGTAGGCTGACGAAACTTCTTGTTTTGAAATAACTTTGCTTTTTAGAAAATCGGTAGTTCAGTACGGCTGAGCCCCCAATTTTGTGGAGATGGGTGTACCAGCAGGGAGAAAGTGACGAGTAGGGATGGGAAATAAAAGAACAGTCTGCTATTTTGAGTCTGTTCCTTAAAAAGAGCAGGAACATCCGGTTCTTTGATCACACCAAAACCCTGTTCCTTATCATTCTTCCACAATATCTTTCCCGCTCCGATCATATGCCAATGCGTCACACCTCTGACGCCACACTTGAGGAAGAAGGTTTCATTTTCCCCTCTCCCTCCTCGAACACATTCCTTATCCATGATCTCTCTCCTAACAGCAGGGCGGCGTTGCGCAGGCGCAGAGTAGATGGACGATGGACAACATCGATATGGAGTACTATCGATGAGCAGGTGTGTTTCAAAGAGCCAGTTCTTTTCAACCAGCTCTGTTCAGAACAGTTGAGCTGAGTTGCTCTTTCCGAACGGCTCAGTTTGAACTGCTCCGTAAAGGGTAGTTCATTTGAACTAATCCCGTTCACTTGCTCTCTGCTCATTCCCGCTCTTTGTCGGAACGGGAGCTGGTTCCGTGTTTCTCGGATATGCTGTTGTTTTTATTATTAGGACAGTGTTTAAATGCTCGCGGGGAGAGGGGGGGGGGTGAGATCTTTTCAATTAATTTCAGCAGATATTAATGCTTATATGTTTTTTATTTATTTTTTTATTTTGAGTACAAAAAAATAATAATAAGGAAATTATTTTATTTCTCTCTCTATATTCAAACTATCAATGCATTGGAATAAAACCGCGTTTTTCTTTTGTTATAATGTGTTACAAGTGTGTTTTTAAATTAAGTAAACTTAATTTTTTTTAATTTGGAAAAAGGAAACATAATTTATGGTAACAAAACGTTGTGGAATTATTATTATTATTTGTTTTAATGTTATTTGGTCTATGTTACATTGGTCCGGTAAATCCCATCCAGCGAATAAAAAAAAAAACTTAGTTTTTTTTTCTTTTTTAATTTTACCTTGATTTTAAATTGATATTATAATTTTTTTCACTATATTTGTATGTAACAAATAAAAGCTGGTTTTGAAAGAATTAAAAAAATAAATTTGTTAAGAACATGCTCTTTCACAGAATTCTAGCCATATGAGGACTTGTAAACAGTTTGACTTTCTTTACTTACGCAATATGCACAATGCATAATAGGAATACATAATTGAAAATATCGAATTCTGCAAATTCGGTATTTTCTATTATGTATTCATGCATATTCGGTTCTTTATATTGTGTATTTTATAAATTCAGTATTTTATTTTGTCTAGACCAACCCTACTGGATCTTAAGCCTCTTCTTGGTCTTCCAATTTGTATTAATTAAGAAAGAAAAGAAATTTCGTATTTTGTTTAAAGCAATTCCAAAAGTTGCTTGTCATATTCTTAAGGTGCTAGGTTCGAGTCCTTAGCAGGCTGAGTTGTTCGTTGACATTTCGAAATCCACTGTAATGAAGATTGTATTTTTATATAATGTGTAATAAAACTAGTTTGTCCCATATATTGTAAATCTATTGTGAAATATTATTTTGGTAAAAGGAACTGGGCTATCTCTAACATTTTTGTTTCAAGTTAATCTCTTCTACACTACATTATCACTGTTGGAATCTTTCACAAATTACTCATCCTCTATCGCCCCACCGGGCCAATGTAATTTCTACTATCCAGAAACGAGTAGACTCGACAGTGATATTAACAAATTATCTCTCACTAGTTTTGAAGGGTTTTTTTTCTACCTCAGTATAATAAGTGTTCTATAGAAAGATAGTTGTAATACTATAAGAATTTTGTTTTTAGAATCGTGTATGCTCAAAAATAATTAAAATTTTTTAGTTACTTATTTAAAGTTGTAACTTTCTAGAAATTAAAAAAAAAAAAAAAAAAAAAACTAAAACGTTGTTTAAATGGCTCCGATTAATTACGTGTTTTTAGCATAGTTTACCATTAAAATGAAAACTAGGGGTATGGAACATCGCACAACTTTCAATTATATACTGAAGTGGATTTGTGTAATTTACAGTTTTTATATATTATCCTTTATTATAAGTGAAACAGATGGGAGAAGAAAAAACGATTGTTGATGAGGTACACTCAAGGAAAGAGAACTTTAGTTGAAGGCATTCGTTTTTCAACTTTTTTCGCCATTTAAGTATTTTTATGGGAATTTTGAAGGTGGGTATATCTAGAACACCTAAATAGGCATTTCCACAGTGATTTTGATGAAAATCGTTAGAGCCGTTTTTTTAAGCAATAATTGAAAAACGTGATTTTTTCAATGGCAGTTACCTTGTGCGCATGCGTGATTTTGACGAAAACCTAAATGGTACCCATGTCACCACATACCCGCATACTCAATTTGAACATCGTAGGTCAACTTTTTCGGGAGTTATGCTGACCACAGACAGATATTTTTTCTATACCACTTTTTTGAAAGCTGGATGTTTCCAAACGCGGAGAAGTGCAAAAACAAAATCGATTTTTAATGACCGAATGCTATACTTTCTTTACCCTATGTATACAAATGGGTAATTCAAACGTGTATCCAGGGGAAGGGATACGGGATATATCCCTTCCCGAAATTTTTAGGTTTGCATTAAAACACAAAAATCAATTGATATTTTGTTTAAAATATTAAATTTATTTAAAACTAGCTGAATACCCGTGCTTCGCTACGAAATTTTAACATGTGCTATATTTCAGCTAGCTGTGAGGCCTCGCGTTGAGGAAATCTGTCATTTGTGTATAGGAGACAGTTTTTGGCGCTTCGCTCGTAGAAAGGTTCATAGCTACGCAAAATCGAGCTCGCTTCGTTCGCTGAATAGTTCATTGACTCATAAACACGGGCTTACTTCACTCGTTGAAAGGTTCATTGCTATGCAAGCATAGGCTCGCTTCTCTCGATGAAAGATTTATTGCTGCGTAAGCATAAGCTCACTTCACTCACTAAAATCTAATTGCTACGTAAAGCCTTAATATTGGAAGCCTCTCCCTTGTCGAGAATAAAGAATCCCTTTAAAACAATAAAACAACACCCCTTTAAGATTATTTTAACATGTGTTTGTGGAAAGCAAAATTAGAGGCCAAAACTACTTATGTTGAAACTTTCAGAGCTCTTTGCCTATTCGAAGTCGCTTTTTGTGAAAAAATTGATTAAAAAACAAATTAAAATTTTAATATTCTTTTTGTCAGTCCAATTAGAAAGCCAAAACTACTTGTGTTGAAAAATGTAGCCCTGTTTGAAAACGTTTTGTAAAATATATATTAATTAATTAAAAAAATTAATTAAAAAGAAACTGATTAAAAATTTAAAATTCTGTTTTTCAAAAATCCAATAGAAGGCCACAACTATTTATATTGAAAATTTAAAAGCTTAGTCCTATTTGAAATCGTTTCGTAATATATATATTAATTAATTAAACAAATTAATTAATAACGAACTAAATAAAAATTTAAAATTCTGTGTTTCTGAAATCCAATTAGAAGGTCAAAACTGCTTATGTTGAAAATTTTAGAGCTGTAGCCCTTTTAGAAATCGTTTTGTAAAATATTATTTAATTAATTAATTAAAAAGAAACTAAATAAAAATTTAAAATTCTGTTTTTCAAAAGTCCAATTAGAAGGCAAAAAACTACTTATGTTGAAAATTTCAGAGCTGTAGCTGCATCGTTTTGTAAAATGTTTATTAATTAATTAAAAAAGAACAAAATAAAAATTTAAAATTCTGTTTTTTAAAAGTCCAATTAAAAGGCCAAAACTACTTTTGTTGAAAATATCAGAGCTGTATCTCTATTTGAAATCACTTTGTAAAAAAAAAGATTAATTAAAAAAGAATTAATTAAAATTGTAACATTCTCTTTGACAAATATGTACAATTAGAAAGCCAAAATTTTTTATGCTGAAAATTTCAAAGCTATACTTCTATTTTAAGTAGGTTTCTATATATCCACAGACAGACAGACACACAGCTTATTTTATTATAATAGTTTTTTTTTAATGTCTAAGGATACAAAAAAATAGATATTATCTTGATTACTAAATACATGCGGCATTGATAAAGAGGATTGTATGATTTATTGACATGATTTCATATCTTCTCCCGAATTTTTTTTTTTTTTTTTGGCTACGTCCTTGGGGTAAATGAAAGTAAAAAAAAAAAAATAATAATTTCTTGTGTGTCGGAAAAAAATTATACAAAATTCACCATCGTTTATGATTTTGTATACCTCCATTAATTTTTAATTTAGAGTTCTAATTCATTTATTCATTCCTTTTAACAAATTATATAACAAAATGCAATAATATTTATTTGTATTTGTCCATTGAGGTTTTGAACTTTCTGTGAGTCCCATTGTTTTGGAAACTTTAGATATTAAAAACTCCATTCATTTAAAATTCCTACATTATAAATGCAAATATTCAGCGTAAAATTATATGTAAAGCTTATAATTAAAGGAGTGCGACTGTCACAATCATATTTTCGAAAATATAAAAAAGTCTCTTCTAATTTGTATGTGTTATTCTGACGCAGTCAATGAAAAACCACACAAAAACGTAGTAACATTTCCTCTCATTCTTTAAAACGCCACGTTAACAGAGCGGTGAAGTGGGGGGGGGGGGGGAGAGAGATTCGTTCTTGACCCTAGTGACCTATCCCAGAGACCGACCGAAGATAGCACTTCGTACTTCTTCCCAAGGGCTATGATTTCGGCAATTGGAAAAAAAAGAACTAGTTCTTCAAAAGAACGGGTTAATGAGTAGCTCATTTTAAAAGAACGGGAGCAGAGAACACCTTTTCAGTAAAAAGAACGTAAATATCACATCTCTAGTGACGAGACGGGGAATTGGCTCTTATTTAATTAAGTAGTTTGATATTGAAAGAGCATACTACGCGCGTGCATCATGCGCGGCAGTTATACAAGTGTTCGATTTAGAGTTTATACAGTGCTTCTGGTCCATCTCGCCAGAGGGCGCTGCCACAATGATAGGGGAGAATAACTGTTGGTTCCCACATGCATGGAAAAGGCTTACTAGTTTTACAGAAGAGTTAACCCTTTGCACTCGAAGCCTTTTTCGCTCGGAGGGACCAGTAACTCGAGACATTTTCTGTTCGGTTGGAGTTTATGGATTTGCTTCATAGAAACTAAACACAGTCGTTGGCCTTGCATTAAATTTCCGCATCAAACCTAGTGGTCCTCTCGTGTTTTGGCATCCAATCGTGTGGGGCCGCTCGAGTGCAAAAAGGGTTAAGAATAACCTTTTGAGTATCACGTTTGTAAAAAGAAGAGAACCAGAAAGAAGGGGAATGAAAAGAAGCGGAATTTTTCGAAAATAGAAACCCAATTTTTCTATATTAGCGGACAGATTAACTGAATAGAGGAATTTTTTGTTAATTGTGATTCTTGTAATAATGCTTCAGCTACTGAATCCTCAGGTGCAAAGGCTAACAATAGTAAAAACTTACCTAAATTTGACCTTCCACATTTTTCCGGGAGTTTAGATAATTGGTTAACTTTCAAAGAAATCTTTATTTCGGCTATTGATACCAATACAAATCTTACTGATTTACAAAAGTTTCAGTATTTAGTCGCATCTGTAAAATCGGAAGCTGCCAAATTAATTAATGGTTTTCCAGTGTCAGAAGATCATTATAAGCAAGCATGGGCTACCTTAATGTCCAGATATGATAATAAAAGAATTTTTGCATATAATCAATTGAATAAATTGTTCAATTTAAAATATTTGAAAGTGCATAGTTATAAATCAATTCTGGAAATCCATGACACGTGTATAATTGTTTTTTTAAGCAAATAAAAAATAGTTTAAAATGTTGCTCATAGATGGCGCTGTACCTTGAAAACAATGCATCAAAAACTCAAGACAATCAGTTACAATTTTTAAATTATTTCACTTGCAAATACAGATACCACAGGAAATGCCTTTGCAAATACATGATGTATATCAACATAAGATAATCCTGAGTTTTTTATACATTGTTATGTTTGTTTTTATAAGATACCTGTGCTATCTGTATGCAACATTTCCATTTTATTAATTTGCTTAAAAAACTTTTTATCGTAAGAAGCATTTCAGTGGAAACAAAACTCTTTTATGCGATCACATGATTCGTTATTGAGATTTAAAATATATCAGGAACTTTTGTACAGTACCCCCCAAAAAAATCAGAACGTTGGCTATATCAGGAATATGGTTTTACTGAGTTTTTTAAGATAGTTTTTACATTATAGCAAATTTTAATTCTACATAATTCTAGCTACATGTTTACTCTTGATAAATATTTCTAAGTATTCTAGGTAAACGTTTTCTAATTGGTATATGTCACAATATTCTTTTTAGCAGACCTTTAAAATGGATACAAATTTTATCTATTTTGAATTTTATTCTAAGTTGAGGTTGATATAAAACATCTTATTATGGAAAATAGACTTTAAAAAAAAAAAAAAAAAAAAAACTGCATTCATGTATAGCTAATTATGCAGAAACAAGAAAAAAATATCTGTATTATTGAGTCAACTTAATAAATAAAAGCTGTGCCTGTAAATCTTCATGAGAAATCATATATTGTCTATTTATTTAGAAAGAATAATTTTGATAGAAAGAGGAGTAATTTAAATCTAGAACAATCGGGAAGAGTTTCTTTAAGTTTAGTTAAAATATTTCAATGAATTTATTCAAATAGCACTTTCTTCAAAATAAGCAGAAATAGTAGTTTAACAAAGTATTGTCGTTAATACTTTGAATCCCGAGTTATAATAAGGTAGACACGGTTCAGCAGAATGTACAGAACAATGTTGTTGCATTTGAAATTCCTTCAGAGTTCAATTGAAATGATTTTTCCACATTCCATTTGAAAAAAAAATAAACGGATCTGAATATAATTGTTTGAAGTGTTTGTGAACCCGGATGTTTTTTTGTTTTTTTTTTAAATTTTAAAAACGCGATTTATTGTATGACATTTTTAATGCTATTGATTTTAACTTTGAATTTCTTTAGGCATTTTGCAACAGTGAATCAATGCGTAATCTACAAACTTTGGGTTTTGAAAAAAATTCTCTGGTAGATCTAATTCTTGTATATGTTACTCAAAACAAATTGGATGACTCTTTGCGCACCCAATGGGAATTAACATTGGATAATCAGTCATTTCCTAAATTTTATGATTTGACTTCTTTCTTGGAAAAACAAGCTAGAAGTATTCAAAATGTTAGAGATTCGAATATCAGAGATGTGAAATTTAGTAATTTCAATCCTAAAAGAAAAATGCCAAATAATGCTGTCGTAAACAATTCAGTCGTTAAGCCGCAAAAGGAGAGCGTGCTTTGTTCAGATTTACATCCGATTCATAAATGTGTGGATTTCCAAACAACGATGTGAATTTGTAAAAGATAATAAACTTTATACTAATTGCTTTCGTAATTACCATGTGGCTTATAATTGATAAATTAGTGTTAGATGCATGCACTGTTAGAAAAAGCACCATTCACTCTTACATCATCAAAAAACTCAAACCAATCAGGTGTCTCCAGTACATCAAACAAATGCTGCTGAAGCAATAAGTTTAGTTTGTTACGAATTTTTGTATATTTGTAAATATTTCGTAGTGTTAATTTTGTAAATAGGACAATTTATGTACATTTTGCATAAGGCAGTGCAATAGTTCGCCTTTAATTTGTTTCCCTGCAATGAATCTCTTGATGCTTGATAACGGGTTTTACAGAGGTAACTCTGGGAAGTGAGTTTCAAGGGGCAGGGCATTTAACATTATGGTAATGGGAATCTCGCCAAATTGGCGAGATAGAGACAAGTTGGCGACGGTTGTGGCGACTAATTTTTGTCGCCAAATTTGGCGATAAATCGCCAAATGTCGCCAAACTTGGCAACCATTTGGCGACGTTTTCATTGAAGCGTGCCTTAATTCAAGAGTCTAATTTGAAAGAAGTCTAAACCTTCGACCGGAAGTTACTTTTTTGATAGCATATGTTTCATATATGAAGGTTAGGCTGTTGGATGCAGTTTTAATGGTTATATATAGACTTCCTGTCAAAATGAAAATCACTTCCGGTTGAAGATTTTTTTAGTGTTTTTTTTTTAATCTTTTATCTGAACCTAATAATTTAACTTCTTACACATGTGTATAAAGCTCATTATCTGGCTTGGACCCCACATAAAACTAATTTTATTCATAAAAATGAAAATTTTATGCTTAACTTTGGACTAGTATAAAAACTCGACAGGAAGGGAAATCCGAGTGACTCCACTACTTAAAATGATCAGAATGGCATATTCTATCAGTGAGCAAAATTACAGATTTTTTTTTTTTTTAAAGACCTCATACAAGATTTTTTGCAAAAAATATCGCCAACTGGCCATTTTTGTAAATGAGTGATAAAAATATGAAAACGTGAAATGACACAAATCCATGACAATATTATAGTGCAATTGAAAGTTGTGCGATGTTCAGCTCCCCTAGTTACTTTCTATTTCCCATTTGTATAAATAGGGTAATGAAAGTGTAGTATTCGTTTTTTTTCTTTCTTTTTTCTTTTTCATTTCTTCACGTTTTGAAACTTCCTGATTTCAAAAAAGTATTCTAGAAAAACGTCTGTCAGTGTGTTCGTGGTCAGCATAGCTCCTAAACAAATTGACCCATGATGTTCAAAATTTGGTGAGCGGGTTATGTAGTAGCACAGAGACCTATCATTATGGTTTTCGTCAAATTCGCTCATACCCATAATATAGCTGCCTTTGAAAAACAAATTTCAGTAATTGCTAAAAATCGACTCTAACGATTTTGATTAAAATCGCAGCGGTAATACCTCTAAAGGTGTTATAAACATTCCCACCTCCGAAATTCTCATAAAAATTCGATAAAAGCGTAAAAAATGAAGAACGAGTGCTTTTAACTCAGAGCTCTCTGCCATCGCCCATCAACGATTGATTTTTTTTTGTGCTTGCGCACAAGCAAGGACAATGTAATGCGTATCGAATAAAATCACCAATTTTACCATTTTGGAAATTTTTTTCCCCTCATGTAAAAATAATAGAAAAAATATCACCAAACTGGCCATTTTTATTTATAAGAGTGAAAAAAAAATGGTAAATATCGCCATGTGAAGTTCTACCGTAATGACCAGTATTATATAGTGTAACTGAAAGTTGTGCAGTGTTCCACACCACTAGTAATATTATTTTTCTGAGATTGATTTTACTCCCACCAATAAACCGTGCTTCTAAATATTGATGTAATCCACAAGTATAATTGTGCTCTTTTATGGCGTTTTTTTTTTTTAATAAAGAAATTTTGTATTTAAGGAATATGTAGTATTCTAAAGTAGAAAAGGACACATGGTTGCATACAACATTATCCAAATTGGTGGCATTAATGCAAATTTAGACAACAGTTTTAATTAGAGTCGTTAGAAACATGAGACTGGTTTGAAATTATTTAAGACGTATTTCTACTGGATAGCCAGATATGAGATGCCCTATAAACATGTCAAAGATTGGTTTGTGTCTCATGTGATGCATGTGACATCATCACAAGCGCTATTCACATGCTTAAAACTTTTTCAGTAGAGATATTGTTGAATCTTTTTTCCAAATACAAAATGGATGTTTAGATTCAGGAAAATTTAACTGGCAATTAATATGAAACTTAATTTTTTTAATCTCATACTTAGGATCCATACTTCGTTTTCAAAAAGACACGGCAAATTGCAAATTTTAAATATGTCTGAGAAGCGATTCCAATTTTATTATAGAAATGTAAACATTAATAAATAATAGAGCCCATAAAATCAAATTTTTTATATATATCCTGTATATGCATGGCCAGTTTTTAAATTCATTAACACAGCGCTGATTCTATTGTTAACTTTTTTACGTTTTAGCATCGGATTTTTAATATTAAAAATATTTATTTCAGAAAAATGTTAAAAACATCCATTTATTAAAAATGAATGTGAATTTATGCATTCATGTTCAAATATTTTTTTATTATTATTTTACTACGCAACTGAACCACATTCCTTAACAAATGTGTGCAATCACGTCAAATTACATTTTATTAATTATGATTAAAATAATTTTAACAACAGGAAAGAGTTTCAGCAATGATCGGTTAAATGAGATGTATTAATATTCCAAATTGATCATAGAAACCAGTGTAAAATCGAACTTTTAGTGACGGAGACAGCCCCCAAAACTTGATAGAATGCTTTGTCATCATTGACATCAAATCCACTTGCCAAGTTTCAACTTGATCAGATGACTACGGCAAGTTGATTAATTAGGCTTCCGCAGATTTGCCTTGCACGCACACACACACACAAAATCGAAGTTAATATAAAGGATTTAAAAATAATGAAAAATTACCAATCGAATATGAATCCTGTATTCATGGTGCAGCTTCACAGTTACAGGTTTTGAATAGACTTTAAAAGCTTGCAAAGGGGAATGCACGTACAGTGTACCATATGGTAAGTCGTGGAAGTTTATGTATTCACTCTGTTTGAAAGAAACTGTTATACGTCTCCAAAATTCCATAATGGAGTTCGCTGAAATAAAATAGCTATTACAATTTCAAGAAAATATCCCTATATTACAAAAAGTAAGGCTTCAAATTTTAGTGTTGCGTGACTATACCGTTTATTTACGTACAGCTGTGAAATTTGAAATATAATTAGTTTTTTGCCTGAATTTCAGTCATACGGTGGTGGAATTTTAATTGTTTTTTTAATAAATTTTTTAATTTAAAAATTCCTATGAGAGTTATAATTGGACTGCGTTGAAAATTCTAAAATAATATACAGATACCTTTTAAATATTTAGAATAAGTAGTTTTTTACTTCCAACTTTTCCATACTGCAGTCATACTCTTAAAATTTTATCTATACCACACGTGAGTCACTTTTATAATTAGTTAAGACACTTTTATCATAACCCATTTAATATGCAAGAAATGTAAAAATCTTAGCTTACGTGTCTTTTTTTTTGTTGTTTTGTTTTTTTGTAGAGAACGTACATTTCACTGACACTCATTTTTGCAGAGAATCAGTTGAGATTTAAACATAAAATTATTTATTTTCTCTGGAAAAATAACACTTCAGCAGATATTTTTTAAATTCTGACGGCGTTGGTTTGAAAACTCATCTAAAAATTTAGATACAAAACACAACATAGACAGTAATTACCATACATAGACAAGGCCAGACATGTATCACTTGTGGCCCAAAGCGCATCGTATTTTTGGTGCCCTTTATAAAAATTGAGGAGGAGGTAACTCCAATATTTATTGACAATGTTTCCTGAAAGGATTTTACTCTTTAGTCTGCAAGTTTATCAACAATCATTTTCTAAAGTTCAAAATCTCACAGTAAGTACTCAGACAGTAATTACCATACATAGGCAAGGCCAGACTTGTATCACTTGTGGCCCAAAGCACATCATATTTTAGGAGGCCCTTTAAAAAAATTGAGAAGGAGGTACCCCAATATTTATTGACAGTGTTTCCTGAAAGGAATTTCCTCTTTAGTCTGCATTTTTATTAATAATCATTTTCTAAAGTTCAAAATCTCACAGTAATTACTCGGACAATAATTACCATACATTGGCAAGGCCAGACTTGTATCACTTGTGGCCCAAAGCACATCATATTTTAGGAGGCCCTTTAAAAAAAATTGAGAAGGAGGTACCCCAATATTTATTGACAGTTTTTCCTGAAAGGATTTTCCTCTTTAGTCTGGAAGTTTAGTAATAACCATTTTCTAAAGTTCAGAATCTCACACAGAAAATCAAACAAAATGTAATTCACTTGAATATTTTGGTAATGTTTTTTCGAAATTAAATTGTTTAACTACTATTATAACTGTAAATCAATTTAAGGTTATAGTTTATTTAAGTTGAAAATGTAATTAAAAATATTAAATAAAGGGACACAGGGTTTAACCACATCAACTTTGAAAATTTTGAGATCCCCAAAATTTTGGGGCCCCAAGGCTGGGTTTTGTTGGCTTGTGCGGAAATCAGGCCTTGTACATAGGAAAAAAAATGTAATAAAAACTTCTACAATATAGGTAACAATGATTAAGAAAACCGTCAGAGCCATTTGTTGGGGACATTTTATACTCAATTTCTGTACAATTAAAAAATTATAATTCCATGAAAAGCAACACAAATTTGTTTAATTCATGCACTGTTTTACTTTCAATTACCCATATGTATATATACATAGGATAATAAAAGTATAGCTTAAAAGATTTGTTTGCATCGATTTTTTTGCATTTCTCCACGTTTTGGAACATCCTGATTTCCAAAAAGTGATCTTGAAAAAATGTATGTCTGTGTGTTTGTGTGTCTGTGGAAAGCATAACTCCCGAGCAAATTGACCTACAATGTTCAAATTTGGTATTAGGGTGAGTGGCGGCTATGGGACCTACGATTAGGGTTTTCGTCAAAATCGCGCATGCGCATAAGGTAGTTGCCTTCGAAAAAATCCTGTTTTTCAATGATTTCTAAAAAAAACGGCGGTAACAATTTTAATAAAAATCGCTGTGGTAATGCCTCTTAAGGTGTTCTACACATCCCCACCTCCGAAATTCCCGTTAAAATGTTTTAATGGCGTAAAAAGTTGAAAAATGAATGCCTTTAACACAGAGCTTTCTTTCCTTGAGCACACCTCAACAACGATTGATTGATTTTTCTTCTCTCAGTTTCGCTTGTAAGAAAAGATAATATAAGGATTATCGAAAAGTATATCGCAAAAATCACCATTTTATCGTGTTTTTTTTTTTTTTTTTTTTTTTTTTAAAGCTCCATACAAGAATTGTCGCCAAACTGGCCATTTATTCTAAATTAAGAATGAAATTATACAATCGGTAAGTGACACAAATCCACGTCAGTATTATAGTGTAATTGAAAGTTATTCGATGTTCCACGCCCCTAGTTTTTAGTATTAAAAGAACTTTTTACTCACACCCTATATGTGTGTCTTCTCAATAGAACTATTATACAATTTTTTATTTTCAAGAAAAAAATTAATAAACTTATCAATTTCAATAATTTAAGGAGTTAAAACAGAAATTGAATGATATTAATTTTTACATGAAATTATACTTGCCCATTTTCAGTTTGAGCAATCCATCATAACCAAGGATATATCTCGATCTATAGCATTCCTCCTTTGTTCTTTTTCCGAGTTTAAAAAATGAGAAGGACTTTTCAAACACCATACCTTTAGAAAATAAATAGTTTTATATTTATTTTTTGCACACATTATAATCTCTGAAACAATGAAAGGGTGGCCTGAATTTTTAAATGAAAGAGCTTAGTTAAATGTTTTTGCAATTAATTCAGTAGACTTACTAATATATTGAAGTGACTTGATATCAAGATCAATTTATTTTGGAAACAAGTGATTGAAAAGTTATTTATGCAACTAGTTAGGAAAGTATTACTTTTTAAGACAACGTAAAATGCTTATTTGACGAGTTTGAGAAAGTGATTTCCCAAGGGTTGCATACAATATTTTTTTATAATTGCGTGAGAAGACATCTTCAATACATTTATAAAATAAAATTGGTAACTCCAGTCAATAAATCGCTGTTAAAAATTTCAATTTTAGAATAATATGTATAAAATTAAACTTAATTTAATCCTTTTTTTATCAGAAATCGTATCGAAAGTAGCACTATTTTTCGCTCGTAATTATAAAAAATATTGTATGCAACACGTGGGAAAATAGTTTTTTAAACTCGGTTAATTATTTGACTCATGCTAATGCACTCGTCAAATAAACATTTTACGCTCGTTTGAAAAAGTATTATTTTTCCAACTAGTTGCATAAATAACTATTATATACCAAAACTGTATAGAATTTAGAAGTAATTTACACGTACTCCTCGCAGTAAAGTGCTAATTTCTCAACGATTTTTGATTAAAAATGATTAAATTAAGTTGAATTTTCAAAGTGAAAAAATTAAAAAAAAATTGTTAATTAATTTTAATCACAAATCGTAGTCCCATAAAAAAAAATTAGGTGATGAAGTCGCCCGATATTTACTTTAATAGAAGGACCTTTTCTTCGACCATATATGTCTAAAACAGCATGTGTAGGGGAAAACGTTTCTTAAATTGTAACATATAGAGCCAAATAGAAAATAGTAGAAATTAGTGTTTGATGGAATTTTTTCTGAAGTGTAACCTAGTAAAATTCTATAAGGCAATTGGGAATGTGAATCAAAATTAGTTTTGGTATGTAGGACCTTAGATTTTTAGAAAAGACATCACCGAATTTGGCTTTAAACTAATCCTTATGTATTTTGAGTTTAAAACTAATTTTACTACTACGACTAATATTTTTACAGCGATACAAAAATTGTAGATGATTTACCAGGGTGGTATTAATTAATCATGACAAACCAGTTTCATCTTTGTCGGCAAATTTATTGATAACCATTTTCTAAATTAACAAATCACACATCAGAAAATCATGTGCTTTTGAATTTAGTTCATGTGATTCCTGGATCAATGGGATTTTGATATTTAGTTGTCAAACAGGTGCTACTTAGAATCAATTTTTGTTTTTAATTTATTTGAGTTTAACACATAATGGAAAATTTTGTAAAAGCCTCAGTATTAAAGTTGATCAACCACCACAACAATTTTTGGGAATTTTGGGGTCCCTAAAATTTTCTTTTCCCAAACCTGGGCCTTGTTGGCTTGCGCAGAAACCAGTCCTTGCATGACAGCATTATCAATGGCTAAAGTTATAATATTTAATAAAATGTTATTCAAAATAGAGCATTACAATAACTTCTTTATAGAAACTAATTAATGGGAGTGGAGAGAGGATGGCTGTTATTTTTGTAACATAACCAGTATATTATAAAAGTGTTGAGTAATTACCATAATGATTCTTGAAAGCTTCTGATGTGGTTAAGGGTCTCGTGCAATAGTTGAAGGAAAAATCATTAGTAGTCTAAAGGTAGAAAAAATTTATCTATATTTTCAGTAAAGCTCAATATACATAGAAGTTCACGTATCTGCTAAAAAATCAAATATTTTTTTTTTTTTTTTTTTTAAACAATATTTAAATTTAATTGAATTTGTGAACAGTATAATGATGAGGCGCATATCAAAACATGGAAAAGTTCGCAGAGTTTTGAAATCTAAATGTTTCATACATACTTTGATTAAAATTTTTAGTACTATTTGATATTTCTCTGTGTCTTTAAGGTATCTTAAGTCTTTTGAGTCAAAAGCAATGATTTGTTTACCTCTGGATCACCAATACCACTAATAACATATTCTATCTGTGACCCTCTATAAACGACTCTCTTGCTAGAATAATTGCTCTTAATAATTAAAAAGTATTCTTAGATGCTTTCCAGATTACCTAAATCTCGATTTCCAAAACATTGTGTAACTTAGCACTATTAAGTTTAGAGCCGTTCTGTCTACTAAAATTGACTTTTACTCCAAGAATTTATGTACACTGCATCCCGAATTAATGGTTTAACTATTTTCGTTTACTTCGCTGTTAAATAGAAGTATTTTTTTTTTTGTATACTATTAGTTGGTTGGTTGATTTCAGATTATCTGACACCGTCAGCAACACGAGGGCTATAATGCGCCGAAACATTCGTCATTAGACAAGCCAACATACATTTACAAACACCCATGCCAACACGGGACACGAACCCGCAACCTCGCTGTCTAGAAGCTAGCACGCTAACCATTATACCGTTGTATACGATTAGACAAAATAAAATGAAATCCTATATACCAAAAAAGTGCCCATATAAATGAAAAATCTCAAAAAGTACTGAAAATAAATTATTAGAAAAATAATTGTGAAAACAGAATTATTAAAAAAAATCAGTAAGTAAAAAAAAAGTTACAGTAATAGAATACAGACATATAACATACCAAGGGATAGCAACCATTATAATCCATAAAAAGTTCTTTAAAACAGAGAGAAGACACGCAAAACCTTTTCCTCGACAGCTTCAGTTAACTGAGCTAAGTACACTTTTATGAAGAGGTTTGAATACCAAGGAAATACTTTGAACATGTGAAAAGGGAATTGATTTCATTTGTTAAAAATTGCGTTGGAAATCTTTCCATAAAAATTAATTTTAAAACCAAGGAACTAGGCGGTCTATGTTATTGTAAACAATAAGGTCATCATAATAGTGGAAAGGAAATAGTATTTGGATTTTTCCGAAATTAAGGAGACATTTCCATCCCTGTGCTTTTACTGGCTAAATATTTATTCCTTTAAGTGAGGAAATTGGTATTAAGTAGAAAAAAGTTTACATTTAATGTTTTCAATCTTCATTTCCCATACTTTTGTTTTTTCTTTCTTAATTTAAAGTAAGGGGGAAATGTAACCTCAATGGAATGTCCCCACACCTGTTTTCTTAGTGTTAACTGAAGAAATAAACCTGATTAATAACATATTTGTGGAAAAATATGGGTTAAACATCTATATATTATATAAAGAATTAACTAATCATAAAGAAATATAAGTTTTAATTTATTTTACCCTTTAATTTTAAGCACATACGTTGTCCCAGGGTTGTTGAAGTAACCTCCATGGAATATCTTTAACTTGATTTAAATTCTACTAGATTGCAGTACAGTCTTCTTTACCAGAGCTGAAGTGAAGTTCAAGTCAACTAATTTGCCTGGTAATGTTGTCGGATGTGCATAGTTTGGTATTGTTTGTGAAAAAGCTATCCAATCCTCAAAAATAAGGTGAGTTCTTTGTGTTTTTGTAACCTCCATGTTGAGTAACGATATACCTTATAGTGTTAAGCATACTTTTACCGTCAACTTTAATCAAATAGACAGTTTTTTCTTAAAGGTAATGCCAATGTATCCTAAGTCTTTTAGATTAGGTCTTAAGCATGGCAATCGGATTATTTATAACCTCCATGGGTTGTGTTAACCATGGAGGTTACAAACAAAATTAGAAAACTTTTTTTTTTAGAAAAAATATTTATTTTTTGTCTTTTTTTGAAGTAGTAAATGTATTAGTTGGGTTAAAAAATTCCAAAAGTAAAATTTCAATTTCGTTATCTATTTTTTATTTTTATGTTTTTTTTTTTTTTTTTTTACCTTCACAAATTCCCTATAATTTCAGAATCACCCATTTGGAAGAGTGTATTTTTTAGAGCCAACGAGAGTGATTAAAATATTAGAGAAATTATTATCCTGTGGATTATTTTTACCATTTTTAATTTTAAAGTTTTTTAATATAGGATAACTTTGTTAGGAAAACTACTTACAACTGCATTTGTATTGTTTTTATTGCACTTAAAGTTATGCTCTTCGCAGGACGTTGTCCAGTTTCTTCCCCAGTCTGCTATTTTATTTTCGCATTCATATTTCAGCATCTCACAATACTTGTCAAACCTATATCTGAACAAAATATGTATTGAAATTCAACAACACTGCATCTAAAAATACTAACTATCATTTGCTGTTAATCAACTTCATTAGCTGAAAAGAAAAATATTTGTTATACATTTTTTTTTATTGAAATATTTTTGTTCTTAGGATTAGAAGTTCACGGAAATGTCATTTATCTTTCCTAAAACAAAAGGTACTAAAACACACTAAAAGTGTTCGTTTTTTTTTGTTTTTTTTAATTTTATTTTTGCTGAATTTGAAGCTGTGAGCTTTTTAAAGTCCCCGCAATGAATTAATTATTTTACAGACGAACAAATTCACTCTAAACTTTGTTTATATCAATCTTTTATTGTACTAAAGTGTGGACAAAGGATCACGAAGGATCAACTACATCTGTGATGAGGAAACAGAATAACGTTGCATAAGAAACATTATTTTATTTATACTATTACTATTATTTTTTAATTAAAAAAAAGGAAAATTTCACATGGCGAATTTTTTTTTAAAACTTTAGAGGAAAACTTATATCCATCCATATTTCAAATAAACTAAAATCGCATTAGTATTCCTATTGTGATTGATTATCAGACTTGTTGATGATGCTTAAAACTCTTCCATTGTAAATAACCTCGAATACAGTGAGCGCATGTATGGCCTTTGCAACCACTCGACTTTATTGACAGTAATCGGCATCTGACAATGCGTTGCTTTTTTTTCTTGTTGAAAAATCCATCGCTCTTTTAAGAAATGTGTCTACCAGAGTCATTACAAAATGAGAGAGGAAAAACCGTGTAAATATATGCTATTGCTCTATTCACCATTAGATAGGAAATAAGGTTTACAAATTTGAAAGTTTTTGATAATTAAGAGTTGTCTTGCGTAAAGAATTCATTGAGAGCTTACCACCAGTCTTTCTGTATATAATTTTAAACAATTAACTACAAAAAATTCATATCGAAAATCATATTGGCACTTACAAAAAATGGCTGCAAAAAGTTAAAGCTGGGTAAGGGAACTGCTCCATGTTTTCAACTCCAATGTTGATCACTGTTGGATAAGTGAAGAAGGTTGTGAGAAACTCAGTCGTCTGTACACCAAACCCGGACAAACAAAGAATGAAGACCATCATCTTCAACAGTCGACACATATTCCTTTTTCTGTGAGATATATTTGTATTTTCTGGCATTTCTATGACTTCAGCAAGTTTGCATGGGGATGTCTCGAAGATTTCCGTCATGGTTCGGTAAGACAACTGTCAAGAAATATAAAATATGATGCGATATAGGAATAACTGAGTTTCTTTTTTAAGAAGAATGGTTGAATATGTTAATAGAATAACAAATGGCATATAAGGGTGGATTCCAATAAAGCAACTCCCAAAATAACACTGAATAAAATGACATGAAATGAAATTTCGAAACACCAGAAAAATAGGTGTGTAGAAATCATGCAGATTTCTTTTTCCCTATATTACAGATCATTACGTTAAAATTAATTGGCGTATTAACAATTTTCATTTCAAAATTCCATTTTTTTCATTAAATTAAATATTTGGCAAGTTTTTGAAAGCAAAAATATTTTTAAAAATTTCTTCAAGCTACACTAGCAACATTTTCAGAGGCAAATTAGTTGTGGTGACTTGTCTTCACAAGTTCATCGAACTTTCTACAAATGCCCAACTACAAAGTTTTGTTTTACAAAATCAATTACTTTAAGTTCGGGTTTTGAGCGGTTTTAGTTCTTGAAATAACAATTAAAGTTCCGTAGCAATAAAGTCTCTGAATTGGCAAATGCAAACGGAGGTTCGAAGTCAACAAAAAATGCGACGAGAAATTTTGAGAATAAAAGGACACTTCTCTCCCAATCATGCACTAGCCCAGAACTCCCACATTTTATCCTTCGAACTCTAAGTTCGTCTTTTTAAATAATTTTAAATAAATAATGTAATTTTTATTGTAAGAGATTTAGTTCTTTAAGTTAAATGCCAATCCACACCACCATATAAGCCACTGTATTACTGATCAAATAATAATTTTTTGGTTGGTTGTTTTCAGATTACCTGGCACCGTCAGCAACACGAGGGCTAATACGCCGAAACATTCGTCATTTGACAAGCCAACATACATTTACATACACAAATGCCTAACACTAGACTTGAACTCGCAAACTCGAGGTCTAGAAGCTAGTACGCTAACGACTATATCGTTTGGTCGGCATAATTTTTTGAATTTCCGTTACATAGTTTATTGAAGACGACGTAAATACATACACAGGACATATTTCGTACATCTTGAGTAACTTAAATGTAAAATAATCGTATATTAATTAGCTTTTAGAGAACAACGTAAGTCAAATACAAAACTAAAGCAAATCTAAAATGTTCTGCTCTGTTGATAGGTTCAACAAACATAAATACAATACAAAGCGGAAGTGCAAAATGTTAGACGAGTGGCAACACACTGGTCATATATAATATATGACCAGTGGCGATCCGATACAAATTTTCTGGGGGGAGGTGTACCGCTTAAAATACCAACTCTAAATGAATATTTTTGCAGACTTATTTTACTAATCTATAGTAATAATATTCAAACAGAGTATGTCTGTATGTGGGTCTATATAAAGTGACCTCCAATAGATGTAGAGCTTTGAAATTTTCACCGCAAGTATTTTCGGCCTTCTAATTATGCCTTTGATAAACAGAGTATTAAAAATTTATTTAGTTTTCAATGAATTTTTTAAAGAGAAATTTGTTTTTCTACGAAGTGACTTCCAATAAAAATTGAGAGAACTTTTGTCTGAAATGTAAACAGATTTTATATTAAAAATGTATTTTAATTTTAATGTGTCATCAACTTTTATGTCGGGTTCGATACTTTTTCATGAGTTCTGGCTTGGAAAGAAAACTCGTAGATCCTAATTGAAAGTAGTCGGATTAAAATTGTGTGATGTATTAAATCGTAAGTGTTTTTATGATTGTTTTTGTAAATGTATAAAAATATCGGGATTTGCAAAGAAATGAAATTTTTAAATTTTCACCATGGGCGTCAAAAAGGAGGGGCTTCGATATATTAGGGTGGATCGAAAAAAGTAATTTTTGAATTTCCGTTAGCCTGCTTGTTACAAAGTTGAATTTTGTTGCTATAATGAAGTACAAAAAAAAATTCAAACCTCGAGTTCAAAGTTTTGTGCTGCCCCAAAGCCTCCTTTACATTACACCACCTGTACATTATGGTGGGCCGTCATTGTATGAAAAAAAATAATAATAATAATTTTCTAAAAAAGCAATAGTGCTTAAAAATTGCCCCTCTTTTACACAATTAACACACCTCTTTTTTACAATTAAGATAAATCTTGAGGTCTCTACCAGGCACTGAAAATGGAGATTAAGATGGCAAAAAAATTTTGGCAAAATTTTTATAAAGTAAATAAACATTTAAAAACTTTTCACAATAAAATAATTAAAATAAACTTTTCTTTTTTTTACGATACTGCCTAAAATACTTTTGGTAAATTCTTGCTCGTACCCTTTGCTTTGAATAATTAAGTTCTTTAAATCAAGTATTTTTTATTACGGCAACACTTCCAGCCCTAATTCATATATCAGGATTTTAAGATCCTCCTTCCTTGACTTCGCGAGATAAGACACCTTGAACTAAATTTTACCCAGGAATGAAATTTATTCCTCAAATTGAAAGTAATTTATGAAAACTCAATTTTATATTTAAAATATTTATTTTGTTTTGTAATAGCTGATATATGTTATTAATCATTAACTTCATCACTGTACGCAACTATATTAAAACTCTTCACTTTTCGAAACTAGTTACATGTATTCTGGAAATGAGCACAAATAAACAACATTTTAACCAAAATAAAAACTTCTTGTTTCAAAACAATTTGATGTCAGTGGAAATTAGTCCTAACTAACCTGTATCCAACTCTTCAAAATCTAGTTCTAAAGCTACTCTATAATAATTACAATATTAAACTTTCTGATGATCGCCAATCGCCGAAAATTTTACTACACCCAGGATGTGCGGTTGATTTTTATAGGATCAAATTTGGATGTCCTGGGGATGATTATGTAATCCTGAAGTGATGCAATTTGGACATCATGAGTACAATCTTGTGCCTGTAGGGGGTTGGGAAAAATGAGGAAGTATAACAATTCACTTTTCAGAGGTTTCTAAAAGGTTAAATTTTTACAAAAATAATTCTAAATAGAAAAACAATGCAAAAGTTTAAATAAAACATGACACTTACTCCTTACGCAAATTTATCTTCTGAAGCGTTTTTGTGGAACCTTCTTAATTCGACTAATTTTTATGACTGGTGTTAAATTCATCTGTTTCATAATAAAATAGTTTCGACCGAACGGTCAGTACAAATACGTTAATTGGATATTTGAATGAATTATTAATTTTCTGTAAACAAAAGCGTTACTCACTTTCATACCAATGATAAAAGTGTCACGCAAGAAAAGTAAAATATCTTACATTATGCCCACTGAAGGGGAAACAATGGCAGTAATTAATAAGGGAGGATGAATAGTGAATGAACTTTCTGATGTGTGTGACAAATACAGCAATTAAAATGCAACAATGTATATGTGTGCACGAATGTTGAAACACGAGATGTACGTTCTTAGTACACTAATGTTAATTAATTTTCCTACTTGAACAGTTACTCAAAATGTTAAAAAGAAATTATATTTAAAAAAAATGAATAATTATACCTACCAACATAAAGTTTTACAAAACATTTACAAAAGAACTACATTTCTCGGAATAATGCTACACATCATCAGGCATAAATAATTTTTAGTTTTTTTTTTACATAATTATTACGTAAACTATAAAATTTACATTTTAGTTTCGTATAGAGTATATAAAACATAGTCTTTTACCGCGTATGTTTTGTAATCAAAGGGGACATCGAATTTTTTTTTTTAAATAATTTTATTCAAATGACAAAATGTGTAATTACTTGATAAATGTTGAGCGTTATATAATAGGTGATGGTGTTGTTCCTTTTACAAGTTTGCAAAGTTCCAATTTTATTTAATTGAAGTTTAAATTTTCTTAATTTGAATATTGAGGCTAAATTCAAATTTCTTAATTTTTTCGAAAGAGTATCCTATGGTTTGTCCTTTATAATTTTTTCAAGGCCCTAGTTTTACTTTTACTATTATTATTATTATTTTAAATAATAATATTGTCTTCAAAGATATAACATATAGTTGTACCTTTGTTTGTAATAGTTGTAATTAATTTTGTTTTGTAATAGCTGATATATGTTATTAATCATTAACTTCATCACTGTACGCAACTATATTAAAACTCTTCACTTTTCGAAACTAGTTACATGTATTCTGGAAATGAGCACAAATAAACAACATTTTAACCAAAATAAAAACTTCTTGTTTCAAAACAATTTGATGTCAGTGGAAATTAGTCCTAACTAACCTGTATCCAACTCTTCAAAATCTAGTTCTTAGGCTACTGTATAATAATTACAATATTAAAATTTTTACAACTCGGATGAATTATTAACCTACCATCAAGAACTAAGATTAAATTAAACATAAAAATCTGCAATATCATTGAGCAGTTTCTCAAAATATAATACAGCATTCTATATGAAATAAACTCAAAAGAAATACGATGCAAACTTCTTTTTTTACTTAAAAGAAACCTACAGTTTAAAACTCTTTTATGTAATCCCAACTAAACAGTGCAGCTAATTTCAATATCAGTATACTAGTATACCAATAAAATTATATACGATGAGATTAAACAATTTGTTTGCAAATAATACCAAAATATTAATTACAAAATATCCACTAGAAAATCACTTCTCCTTTGTTTACAACAAATATTTTTTTAATAGAATCCACAACTGATAAAAATACTTTTACTAATAAACAACAATAAGAAATAAAATATATAAAAAGTTTCTGAAGAGCCAGACATTTACTTTCACATTTTTTTTTTTTTCTTTCTCACACACGGATGAAGGAATAATCGTTCTGCTTTTAATTAGATCGATTTGATAGTTATAGATAAGTCTTTAACATTAACGTATTTAATGTTTAAACCTTCAACAAGTGCGTGTAATACGTAATTTATTTCTGTGCTAATGTTTAACAATAGTTGAAAACCTATTATTGAACAAGGTACTATAGTAGTACTTTTGCTAAAAAGCAAACTAAAAATTAACCTGATGAGTAATTTACAAAGATATAGTAATGATTTATTACATTTACAGAACATTTATTATTCTAGAAATGTATTTGACTTAAAATTTATAATACACAATACAGTATTATGTAACCTTCTATTGTACGGAAGTACAACTTTGAATAACTCTGACGAGTAATTTAAACCACAACAGTAATATTATGATATTTTATAATCATTAAACTCTATCAATACTTTTCCAAATATAATTTTGTAACAAAATACAATTATTTATGCACTCAGAAACGAAAGAAACCACATCTAATTAAACAAATTAAGTCCATGTACTGTTTTGATAATGTTGGTTGTTTATGCGAAAAGAAAATCACTATTTTTGTAGTTTTTTCAAACTTATAAAGGAAAGTTATTTTTATAAAGTAGTCAATTTTTATTAGGAATACATAAAGGACGTTTCCATGCTGGTTGCTATCCATATCGGCATGTATCGTTGCTTTTATGTTTAACAATATCATCTCCCAAGATCAGTTTTGTAGGTAACGTTCCTTAGGAACTAGAAAAATGACATTATATTTAATGTTAGATAACTCAGTTTATATTTCATTAAAGATGTACAAAAGTAATCACTTAAGTTATAATTATCTGACCTTAACTAGTACTTTTATTTTCTAGTACTTAGAGAATACCATCTGCAAAATTGTAAATGCAGATAATATTGTTTAACATTAAAGTCCTGGTTGTCCTACCTATATCAAAAATTTCCTATGGATTTACCCAGACTGCCCAAACCTCAAACTTTAGAGGTCCGAAAAAGACATATAAAGGACGTTAACATCCTGGTAATCCGGTAGATGTCCCCAAACTACCCGAACATTGATCGGGAGAGGTCCAAAAAGGATCAAACAGGGATCATACTCCCTGATACATCCAAATTTCATCCGCAGGGTCATCCTTGGGACTTTCTGGGGATCGTCAATCAAGGAAAAATTTACTACACAAAGCATGTCCTGATGATATCTTAGGATGAAATTTGGATGTCCTGATGATATCTTAGGATGAAAATTGGATGTCCTGATGATATCTTAGGATGAAATTTGGATGTCCTGTTGATGATTATGTCATCCTGAAGTGATGTAATTTTGACATCAAGAGTACCATTTTGTGCTTTTACGGTGTGGGGAATAAGGAGGAAGTAAAACAGTACACTTTTAAGAGATTTCTAAAAGGTGCAATATTTACAAAAATAATTCTAAATAGAGAAACAGTGTAAAAGTGGAAATAAAATATGACACTTACTCCTTACGCAAAGTTATCTTCTGAAGTGTTTTTGTTGAACCTTCTTAACACGACTAATTTCTATGACAGGTGTTAAATTCATCTGTTTCGTAACAAAATAGTTTCGACCAAATCTTCCGTACAAATAAGTTAATTAGACATTTAAATGAATTATTAATTATCAGTAAACAAAAGCGTTACTCACTTTCATATAAATGGTAAAAGGGTCACGCAATGAATATAAAATATGTTGTATTATGCACATTGAAGGGCAAAAATTACAGTAATTGATAAGGGAGGATGAATAGTGAATGAACTTTCTGATGTGTGTGACAAATACAGCAATTAAAATGCGACAATGTATATGTGTGCACGCATGTTGAAACACGAGATGTACCTTCTTAGTACACTGATGCTAAATTAATTTTTTACATGAGCAAGTTCTCAACAGGATATTAAATTTTTTATGTATAAAAAATGAATAATAATACCTACCAACATAAAATTTTACAAAACATTTACAAAAGAACTACATTTCTCGAAATAATGCTACACATCTTCAAGCATTAAGATTTTTTAAATTTATTTACATTATTATTACGAAAACTATAAAATTTACATTTTAGGTTCGTATCGAGTGTATAAAACTTGTCTTTTACCACGCATGTATTGTAATCAAAGGGGACATCGAATTTTTTTTTTAAATAATTTTATTCAAATGACAGAATGTGTGAGATAAATGTTGAGTAATATATAATAGGTGAAAGTGTTGTTCCTTTGACAAGTTTGCAAAGTTAAAATTTTCTTAACTTGAAGCAAAATTTAAATTTTCTTAACTCGAATACTAAGGCTAAATTCAAATTTCTTATTTTTTTTCGAAATAGTATCGTATGGTTTGTCATTTATAACTTTTTCAATAATAATATTGTCTTCAAAGATATAACATATAGTTTTACCTTTGACTATGGGTTATTGTCCCTCTGACCAGTTAATAGCGCAGTAATTAAGAAAAAAGCATTACATTCATTAATGGAAATTAATTTATTACGGACATAATACGAATATTGTTAAGGATAGTGTTTAAAGTTTTGTCTTGATTTATTTTTTGACTTTATGTGATGAAAATACCACTCAAAATTACAAATATTCTAACAGTCGAGCAGATACACAACTAATAATTGGAATAGTAGTAGTAGTAGCATATTTCTCCTGTATCTTATTTCTTCTAATACAATTATCTCATATACTTTAAATAAATAAAATAACATATGTACAAATAATATCTCCTCTCACTCTGACTAATGCAATCCTCAGTAATACAACCGTTCACTATACTTCTCAAAAAATGCAGAAATATAGCTAAAATAATAAAATAATACTGCATGTTATTTTCCAAAAAATGCTATCTAAAATCCTCATATTGAACACCTTATTTATCAATAATTCACAATAACAATAACAACACAAATTCATTGTAATACTATTCAAATTAATAACATAATCGACAAAATAATAGTACGGCAAATAATTACACAAATATTGTGGACCCTTGCTATTTCATTATTACAAAAATATTCTTCCTAAAAACATTTATCAAAAATCCTTAAAATTCAAAACAATTTCAACTCAAGTATTAAAAATAAAAAAAAAGCTATTCAACTTATATTTTTACAGCAATTAAACAAAATTGATGTGATCCCTTTTACTTAACTAACTGACAGGAAAACAAAGAAAAAGGTCCGTTGAAAAACATGGTAAAAATGTTCCATTTTCATGAAAATGAATAATCAAACGAGTCCATAAAAATATCTAGCAAAGAAGGGTGTTTCTTGGGAGGGCTGAGGTCAGGAGATTTTATAAATGCAATATTAATTTTAGAACAATCTAAGCATGTGACACATTTTTTTTAGTATTTTGTAATACTGAATTGAAAGAAAAAAAAAAAAGCAAGACGATATAACTAGTCTAAAAAAGTTTCAGTCTTTTTCATAAATCACATGTAGAAACCAAGAAAAGGTAAAATACGACATCAAGAAATAAAAAATTGGTCTATTTATGAAACTTTGAAAAAATGTGTTGTTTGTCATAAAAATAAAGGAACAAAAAAGTCCGTAAAAATATTTAGCCTAAAAATGGGATTTTTGAGGTGTGGACAGTGAGGTTTTTTTATAAACTGAAAATTAATTTGGGTATAACCTAGTCGTGTGGTATATGGGTGTGGAGTATTTTTGACGCTGAATCGAATGTAAAAACATCAAGACGATATAACTTTGCTATAAAAACTTATATGCCATTTATCTATTTTATAGACTGTAATATAAAAGTACATGTAATGCACTAAAACTGAGATGAAAAATGTTAGTAAATAACCAAAATTTAATAGAAAAAGCACCAGTTAGTAACACAATAAATAAGTAGTAGAGAATAATGGAAATAGTAAATAAAAAAATACAAGAGATAAAGAATAAGTAAGGAAATAAGGTACACCCTTTACATTCGTCTATAGAAATGATTTTATCTATGTAAATGACTATAACTTTATATAGGGATGGTTATATAGTTTTGATTTTTTTCCATTCAATTCAGCGTCAAAAGTACTCTACACACATGTCTTACATGCCTGGGTTATACCAAAATTAGTTTTCAGTTTAAAAAACCGCCCTCTCCCCCACACTCCATAAAAACCCATTCTATGCTAGATAAATTTATGGAATCTTTAGATTCTTTGTTCTCATAACAATAAAACGTGTTTGCTAAGTTTCATGAAGGGATAATTTTTTTGGTTCTTTGTACTATATTTTTACCTTTCCTGGGTTTTTACATGTGTTTTCGTTTATAAAAAGGAATGTAACTTTTTTTAGAGTAATTATATCGTCTTGCTTTTTCTCCTTTAATTTGGCATTTCAATATATTCTAAAAATGTGTCACATGCCAAGATTTTTTCAAAATTAATTTTTTAGTGATAAAATCCACTGGTTCCCCACCTCACAAAAATCACTCTTCTTTGTTAGATATTTTTATTGACTCTTTTGATTAGTCATTTCCATGTCAAATGCAATGTTTATTGCCAAGTTTCCTGAATGGATAAATGTTTTCTTTAATGTTTAATTTTACCTGCATTATTGTGTAATCCTTAGCGTACAAGTTTCCATTTCAAAGTTCATACCAGTTGCACATCTTAATTTAAAAAAGCAAATTCTTCTATCAGAAATCCTGCGAAAAACAATTTCTCTTCGGCGAAGAATCATCGTGTTAGGCTTAGATCAGCAATTTATCGGTCTGGTTCGATGGCAAATGGCAGTTCTCCTTTTGCGGTACACTATACAGTACAGTCCCACCATACACTAACTTTCACCTGAGGGCAACAAACTTGGCCGATCACATTAGAAGAAGTGGGGCATCCAGTCAGCGCTTGAAATATCAAAGGACTCCGGTAGCTCGTGATTGACATATCCACTCCTCATTTCTGAAGGTAAAATCTCAAGTTTTAAATTAAAAATTATGATTATATTCTTATTTCCTTTTTTAAAAATGAATTCCCACAGAGATCATATCCTGTTCGACTTCTGTGACGGTGCAGTTGTGTTGACCGTCGTCTTAGTAAGCAAGTCGTGTTTGAATTAAAACAAGAACTTATTCCTAGAGAGGAGGAGGACAGGGGCGACGCTTGGCGAGCTAAAAAGGAGAGCAAAGTGTAAATTAAATAAGTACCCACCCCCCCCCCCCAAAAAAAAAAAAAGTGTAGCCGAATAGAAATCTGAGGATTTTAGAGATTCGTGATGCTCCAAAGAACCTATGTGATCCGGTTAAAACCAGACATAACCATATTCAATACACGTCAAGCAAATTCCAGAAAACATTAGAAAATACGAAAAACGAAAAGGGAAGTACTAAAGGGAAAAAATCAAAGAACCCATTTATTCAGCATATTTTTTAATTGTCTAGACTTATTGAGCCAAATTGTTTTATTAATAGATTATAATAATTTTTAATTGCTTTGCAAACTAGCTCAAAAAATGCTTTGGAGACCAACATACATAATGCACATACAAGGGGTCGTAATGGCAGCTCGTTTCTCAACCTTACAGTATTCGTGGCCCAGTTTTCAATCATAATTTTCATCGCGTCCCCGCTTACAATAAAATGTATATAACAATAATGTATATTGAGTATTTTGGATTCTGTTTTTAAATTATTTTTAACTAACTGCCAAAACAAGAGTAAAAGCGAGCCAACGTTGGTGAGAAACCACATCTGGTGTTTTGCTAAACGGGCGGTGAACACGACCGATGCCGTTTCGAGCATGCGCAGAGCAAATGTTTTCTCATAGGAAAAAGAAAAATGTTCGATAACACAATTTTCAATTCCAGCCAGTCTCAATCGAGTCTATCCTTCCATTATTATCGAGTATATCGTGAATGTGTATGTTATATATGTTTTCATGTTAATTGCAATGCACTATATTAAATATTCACGGCAGCAGATTTATGCAGACTCATGGATACATTTTTAAGCGGAAGTAAGCGAGCATTAGATGATAGTCAAGCATCAACAAGTACAAAGACGAGCATAGTTCCGAAAATAAAATCAAGAAAATCTCCTCAAGAATACTTAACTTTTGGGTTTACCAGTACTGAAATAAATGAAGAGGAAAGGCCCCTGTGTATTATTTGCTTAACAATATTGGCCGCAGACAGCATGACACTTAAGAAACTTAAACGACATTTGGAAAAGTTTCACTGTGAGTACGTCAACAAACAAGGAGAATTCTTCGAATTAAAATTAAAATCATTTAAAAAGCAAAAATCATGTTTTAAAGAAGCTTTGTCTATAAATAAAAAAGCTTTAATTGCTTCTTACAAAGTTTCATATTAAATAGCCAGATGTAAAAAAAAAAAAAAACTCACACCATTGGTGAAGAGCTTATTTTGGACCAGCAATTGAGATTGTAGAAACTATGTTTGGAGATAATTTTCCAAACAATTGCAGTCCTTACCTCTTTCAAATGATAATGTTGCTCGTTGAATTTTAGATATAGCTGAAGATGTACAGTGTCAGCGTTCCTCGAAGTTGCGTGACAGAATGTTTTCAATACAGCTTGATGAAGCAACAGATAGTAATAAAGATGCTCATTTAATTGCCTATGTTCGATTTTGTGATAATATGTCAGTAGTAGAAGAACTACTTTTCTGCAAACCAATAGAACTCCATACAACAGCGCTCGCATTATTCGCTATTTTAAATGATTTTATGAACAAGGCAAACATAGAATGGAAAAATTGCGTCGGAATATGCACCGATGGTGCTCGTTCAATGTCCAGAAGATTCCAAGGTATGCAAGCATTTGTAAAACAAAAATCGCCTCAGTGTGTGGACACATTGCATGATCCACAGAGAAACTTTGGCTTCGAAAGAAATGAGTCCTGGTCTTAATATTGTGTTAACTACGGTTCTAACCGTAGTAAATTATAAAAAAAATGAAACCAATGAAATCGATAATCTTTTCCGCACTTTGTAAAGACATGGGTTCAGTACATTCAGCGTTACTATTTTATTGCGAGGAAAGATGGTTTTCACGTGGCAAAATTTTGCAATGTGTTTATGAATTAAGAGAAGAAATCGCCTTTTTCCTAGAAGAAGAAAACAGACCGAAAGCCTAGAATTTTTTCGATGGTTTATTGGTGGTGAAATTGAGCTACTTGGTCGATATATTCGAGAAATTAAATAACTTGAATCTTCAACTCCAAGGAGCAAATACACATATGTTGGATATGAGTGATAAAGTTAAGGCTTTGTATAGAAAATTGGAATTGTGGAGCAGAAATTTAATGCAAAAAAACCTAACAATGTTTACAAGTTAGAATGATTGTACTAAAACTTACAAGGCTGTAGAAGAATATCTAAAATTGGTTTTTGCAACCACAGAAAATCATTTAGCCATGCTGCAAAGAATTTAAAAAAGTATTTTCTCACTGACTACAAATTGATAGTAAGTTACGAGTTGGTTAGCGATCCATTTCATAAGACTCCCGAAGGACTCTCAATTGATAAGGAAGAAAAATTCATAGACTTCACGACAACTGGCGAAACCAAAAGACAATTTAGTAATAAATCACTATTTGAATTTTGGCCAGGAGTAGAGGATGATTTTTCTGCACTAAAAACAAGGGCATTTCGCATTCTATTACCATTTTCAACATCTTAGCTTTGTGAAACTGGATTTTCTTCTGTGGCTTCTTTGAAGACAAAATATAGATCTCGGCTAAATATAGAAACCGAACTGAGAGTAGCTATTTCTAATATTAAGCCTTCCTTCGAGAAACTTTGCTCTGTAAGACAGGCCCAAGGAAGTCACTAATAATTATTAAATTTGTTTTTAATTTAGTATGTTTTGATTAAGTTGGTTTTGATTTAGTAAGTTGTTTTACTTTATTTGTTAAATATGTCGAAATGTATTTTGTTTTCTAAGTGTATGTGAGCTTTCCTTTCAGTGAGTTAATCAGTTTTTTTAAATAATATTTTCTCTTAGATATTCTCGCGACTCCCCCCTAGTGTGCTCGTTCCTCCCTAGGGGGTTTGCATCCCAGGTTGAGAATCGCTGAAATATGTCTTTGGTTGACTGTGTGATGCTAAGGGCCAGTGATTATAAATTTGTACGAGTCTACGGATATTTCTTCAGACTACATTTTGTTGGAATCATTGCTGAAGGAATTTGGAACAAGAATCGTTCTTAAAAAAAAAAAAAATAAATAAAAAAAAAAAAAAAAAAATAATAATAATAATATTTCCATATTACTTAATGTCTGTCTTAAGTATACCCTAAGTGGCATTCTTCAAAGGTTACTCTACTTGCTGGTTTCCTTGTAAAGCACGCTCTTTCTGTTCTTTCCCTGCTAATTTATCAGGGTATCTAGCAACAGGGAATATATTGAAGTATAGGAGAATATGACCAATTCTGATAATTTTAAAGGGATGCTGCTCACTCAGGAAATTTGATATTTTCTTCATTTATAAGTTTCGAAGCAAAAGTTATTCTTTAAGAGCAAGAAATCATGTTTTTTACCAATAATTTTAATATTTTGAGAGCATTCATTAACTGTTTTATTTCTGTATATTGATTTTAGTTTACAATTATTTACATTTTCTTTATTGTAAAAATGGTTACCAAGACTTGTTACGAATATTAAACTCCCCATATCCCCGAAAAATCAAATATTTTTTTCGACATACTTAGCAATTTTAAATATTGTCACTTGTGAATGTTCTTACTATTCAAGCTCTCCAAGCACAACACATGTACTGATTGAAGCTGATACATTGTCTGTAAATAGCTTATAGGAGGCTGTCTCTTTATTTCCAATTGCTATTTAATGCACATGGTCTTTCCATGTAAATATAGCATTGTTTTGCCAGTGCAAAATTTAGCTAAACATATAATTTTCTTCCATAGCAAAGTGCAATAAAAATTATCTGGTTAAATCACTCTCAATGTTCAATAAAATTAATAATTTGTAAATATTTGAATGAATAAATGTTAAAATAAATGCCGTCGCTTATTGTTCCAGTATTTCATTTCCCCTGTATTTCAAGCATCATTATCATCTAATAAAATCAACCTGATATGATAATTAGTGATTTTCATTAGCCTAAAAATATTATTCTTTCTCTAATGAAATTTACACAAACAAACAAATGAGGAAGCAAACAAACAAAAAATTCTTACTAATCTATAATCTAGGTAATACTCATAAAAAGATATCTAGTCAAATCAGCGAAGATGAAAATAAATAAAATCAAAAGTCCCATGTTGGGATGTTTTGTATAGCTAGAATACTGGACAAACTATCTTAATATTTTGGCAAATATCAGTGATATATTAAGAAACTGAAAAAATACTGAGCCGTATTATTACAAAATATGTAATGCATTGAAATAGCAAAAGCGGTATTATGTTAGGTCTTTAGCTCACATGTAACATTAGAATGTTTTTTCTTTTAGAGTTCTGTAAGACGTCTAAAAGTATTTATATAATCAATGAAATTGGCCAAAAGAACATAATAACATTTCCAGAATAATCCAGTGTATGCCCAGATTGAAATGTATAACCAGCAGACCATGACACCCTCAACATAGCTTAAAAGATCAACGTCATGCTATAAGCTTTCGTATTTTGAAATCTATTAGGTAATTGCCAAAAACTTGTATTGAAAAAAAAATTACAATTAAGCATTTTACAAAATTTGAAAATAACTATAAAAAAAATAAATTATAAAATGAAGTAGAAGAATTGATATATAGTTGACTTGAGATAAGAATACACTTTTTAGTTAACGCTATCTATAGTTACATAGTTCTTGAGTCAAAAGTTTAAAATTTGTCTCGAACACCCATTGCATTACAATGCACTAAGTCTTACAAAATTTCCCATGAAAAGCAATTGAACAAATGCGTTTGGTAAAAAATATTGCACACTATGTTAAATTAACCTTATTACTTTATAGATAAAAATTTAACTGAATATTGGTATTTGGAAGTTGATTGAGAAAAAATGTTTCAAAATGTAGTGATAATATCAGCAAAAGAGATTAATAAAATGTAATTTGTTACCGTGTAATTATTTTAAGAAAAGTAAGTACGTAAAAAAATATTTTGAGAACTTTAATCAACATACAAAAATTGTGGTTGCTATGCAAGTATTGAGTAATGCACTACTGCTAAATGTATGACCATTCTGTAGTTGCTGCTAAACAATTCTTAATAACACATTATTCATTTTATTTTTCTTACTCAGCTATAACAGATAGTGCAAGCGAAATAGAAGTTAGGTGCTAAAGTATTTAATTCGCGTGAAATAGAAATGAGCTAAAATATGCAAATTCCTATATCCTAATATTGGTTCCAGAACTAGGATACTTCTGCTTCAAATTTTTTTCTTTTATCTTTTAAGGCGATTTTGTATTCTTTGATATTGGTCACAAGAAAAGAATATCCTTTCCAGAGTATGCCAGTGGATGTCCAAAGTGAGATTCCCAACCAGCAGCCAAGGAAACCTCCAACATAACTGAAGAGCTCCACATCCTGTTGAAAAAAACAAGATGGTAGTCACTAACTCCAAATCAACCCTTCTACAAGGCTATATCTTCTGAAGGTAAAATTTTGAAATATTTGTTAAATTTTATTTCGGAGGTACTGACAATTTGTATCCTAATTCCACTCTTTTCCACGTGAATTTAAGTAATTATCGCTTGGTTGCAAGTGAAATTAGAAATACATTGATTTAACGTCAGCAAATGTACTATAGATTAAAATATTAGCAAAGTAATAGTGTTTAAAAAAAATTAAAACTAATATTAGACCTTAGATTAGACCTTAGCAAAGATCATTTAGGAGAGTGTGGGTGGGGGGGGGGGAGAGGCTTAGCAATTGCTCGTACTAAAGTACATTTGAGCGCAAGATAGGATAAGGAATGTTAGTCATAAAACTAATAATAAAGCGAAATCAATATGTATAAGTGAAGAATTAAAAAAAACCGGTGATAAAAATCCAACTCATTTTTAAATGTGCTACCATTATTATGAATGTGTTGTTTGTTTACAATATATGGCACCAAACATTTTACCCATTGTCGCAATTTGAAAGTTGTCAAGATATGAATTTGCTATTTAATTGGTAAGGAAACATACCTCTGGTTAAAATTTAGATTATTTTGTATCTGAATACTAGTCATACACCAATCTGGTTGAGATTTTTCATTACGAATATTACCCATGTAATTTGTATTTGAAATTTAATCTATACATGTTGCGCAAGAAATTCCAGTTGAATTTTAATATGGGTGACAATTCTACTCGACCAGCCCTTTCATTTGCCATATGAGAATCACACATGTCGCTTGCATTTGTAGTTTTAATTGAGAATGTTGATGTCAAAAAGAGAAATGGATGGATGAAATGTTTTTTGTATAAACGACTCACTATATTGTAATTAAAAAGCATAAAATGTAACATTTTAATTTAAATGTGTGCCTTGAAGAGATGTGGTGATTGAAAGCCATGATGTCTAATTGAAGATCATTGACATAGATTGAACAAATTATTGTTGTTCTGTTAACTGTTTTATTCTCAATTTACTGTGTATTAGAATTGTCTTCATCTTTTTTTGTAAAGGAAAAATAAGGTTTGTACACCTCATTTTGGAAATCAGAATGCATCTTACTTACTGTGCATTTTCAGTCACCATACGATTGAATCGTACCACTCAAACCCATTCCTTATATAGTAATAAAAAGCTCAGAAGCGACACCTATGCCTTCAGTTAATGCTAAAGCGTAATTGTAAGGGTAAGAAATCGCCACTCGTAGTTAGGTTTAAGTTGCATCCATATAACTTTTGCCACCCCCGCCCCCAAAAAAAATAAAAAATTCGGAACTGTTCAAGCTTACTCTGTGTTTGTGTTACCTTAGTGAAGGCATTTCATTAATTTTTTGTTGACGAATGTAACTAATTAATATATTATTAAATATTCCAATAGAAAGAAATTATTTTTTTTTGTTGTGGAAATGCAGCAAATGTTAAGATTATAGAAACCTTTATAAAACCATTTATACTAAGTAGTACCCTTATTTCCAAATTTAACGATACATTTTTCACATTTATTTTTAAGAAATTTATATTTAATTAGATATAAACAAAATGTTGTTTCCATTAGTTGCAAATGTGTGCCATTAGTCGAAAATTTATTAAAAATTGTATATTATTTTTTTTTTTTTTTACTTTGACATTTCTTCTAAAACAAAAAAATCGCTGTAATCTGAGGGGAGAATCACGCTTCCCAATTGAATTGAAACTATATTAGCTTTCTGAAATTTTCAGCCTAATTAGGAAATAAAATATTTTGGTTTGCAATGTAATCATTTACTGCTAGTTTATAATGTGTATCCGAGTTGTAAAAATAAAGATTTTTTGGACAGTTACTCATATGTTAACAGCGAATACCTTTATATCCTCCTGAGACACCGCATACATTTAAATACACACCGAATTATTTTTTGTGCATGAAATATTCGAGTTCAGTCCTACAGCTGATGATAGTTCAACTGATTGTGAAGAAGTAGAGCCTGTAAAGAAACGGCAAAAAACAGTTCCTCTGCTAGTCGAGGCGTCACGAAATGTTGGTGTGAAGCACATGCCAGCAATAGACATTAAGACTATTTCCTCACGTTATCGGATGTCTGGATGTTCAGCGCGAACAATGTTTTTTTTGCACTGACTGTAAAGTATTTTTATGTATCACGTCCTCACGAAATTGTTTTGCAGCCTTTCATGATTAAATTTCACATCTGAACAATTAAATATCTGAATTTTTGTAAGCTGAAGGAAATAGTAATTTTTTTAAGCATCTTTATAGTTGAGAACCAATAACTTTAAAAGTACGTTACTTAGATCCAACAGAATCATAAACATAAAAATTAGGTTTAAATCATGTTTCAAATAACTGTGGGTCTCAGGAGGATATCGTGTGACGTATTTTAGTGAAATTTATTGAGCCACTTAAGATTATCATGTAATATTATTAAAAAATTTTATCAATTATTGTATTTTTACAAATTAATTTGATTATTCTAAGAATAAAAACCTGGTGGTCAGAGTATCAAGGTCATGATCAGAGGAATGTGGGTTCGGTTCTCGACAGCTGCCGAAGATCGGTGTGTGCCGAATGGGGTTTGTTGCACATTAGATACGTCGTGGCCTCAATGTCTGTTCGTTGGTATGGTGGGTTCAGAGAAAGAGGTCTGCACTAGAAGATTTCGAATTAGTATTTTTCTAGATGATTAACATTCTGAGACCTATATATCTGTGTTAAGCATTTTATAAATGGCAGAAATAGACAGTTGGAACTTCCAAACTAAACCAAAATTTCAAAGCAAACACATTGAGGTATTTTTTTTTTTTAACTTACCATATATTGTGGCTTGTAGGATACAACTCGTACTTTTGAAGATTCTATGTAAAAGTTAACTCTCGCTACTCTGAAATATAAAAATATTTTTGAAAATATTTTTCAATGGATTAACATTAAAAATATTCCTCTTTGTAAAATTTTCAGTGAATCTCAATATTGTAAGCTATACGAAGCATCGAAATGAGACAAAACAAATTAAATAAGTGAAGTTTAAAAAAATTAAACTTTACTTTTCCCATATGAAAAATTAAATTAAAAAAATGGAACTTGCTAAAATATTAATATTTTAAAAATTTTTGCTACACAATATATAGAGTTTAAAATATTTTTCAATTTCGCAATAGATATTTTGGCAATGAAATAGCATATTAATATGAAAATGATTAAGATAGGCTGGAGAAAGCTCAATATAAAAGAAATCTTAATAATGTTTATATTATTTTATTCACGAGGGTGGGTTTAATATTCGTAAAAGGGTTCAATGGATAAAAAAAGGTAACATATTTCTTAATGGCCTTTGTGGACAATATAAAAGAATTTTACTCGAAAATATTAAACGAACGCTATATACTTTATTCAATAGGGTGTCTCGAATTATTATATTTTGACAAATTTTTAATTTTTATGCTCGATACATCAAGATCTTTCTATTAGGACCCTGAAAATGGAATTAAAAAAGATTTTTAAATTAGACAATTTTTGATCATACCACACTCCGCCGATCAAAAGGTTGCTCAATCCTCCATTCTAATTTCCTCTAGCATGTTAACTGTAATTATTGATACAATGCAAAATTAATTTCCTGTAACAGGTGTCATGTGGTCCCTGCAATGTATGTTGACGTTAAATTCTACCAACATTATATTGTAGTGTTCTGCTAAAGTTAGTCTGTCTACATTTTCTTCTCATATCTCTATAGTAAAAGTTGAATTCTTTTGATCGTCAAAAAGAAATTGAATTGGAATTTATTTGGCATTTTTCTGCATGTATACTCTCTATAATGAGAGCCCGAACAAAGGGTTTCTATTTTTCTTTTACATTTTTTTTGTGTGCACAATATACAGAAAAAGAAGTAAAATATTCGTTATTTATATTTAATGGATATTTTCTAGTATGCGTTTAATGTAAATAGTCAAATTTTAGGGAAACATTTTAAAAATTAAAAATTTCGAATTGAGGCTGGGACATTAAAAGTTTTTCTAAAATGAAAATTTAGGTTTTGTTCATTGTCCAAACACCTAAAAGGGAACTTTTAAAGGTTAAGGTGTTTTCAGGTAAAAAAAAAAAAAAAAAAAAAAAAAAAAAAATTTTAAAAATTGAAGTTTCGGAGCAAGAATGGGTAATTTAAAAATTATCCAATTTAAATATGTTTTTTGTAATATATTTAGAGTTTGAAATATATTTAGAGTATTTAGAGTTTTAAAAGGAGACTTTTTTTGGGGATCTGTAGTTTACAAAATCAAAAAATTCTTTAAATAAAATAATTCAAGGTAATCTTCTATTTGAGACAATGTTGGATGAAATTATCTCACCTTAAAAATTCAAATCTCTTTTGATTTGTGTGTGAAGATCGAGGTTCTTGCTAGTGTATTGACTTCGTCAGTTGACTGAGTGCAAGCATAGAAGGAATATTTGGCTATATTAAACATTCAAGAGGAAATTTTTAATATTCACAGACGTGTTTAAACGTTCACGAGGTTTGGCTAAGTAAAAACTTGTGTATTTCAAACAACAAAATTCCTATTTCTTTTTGCGAGAATGTGAAGAGTGAGGTGCTAGCTCAGTTTTCAACCTCATCAGCAGTCTTAATTTAAGAATAAGTGGAATCTTTGGAACTGTTTCGAATTAAGTAGAGATGGTCTGCCGAATCCATGATGGAATACAATTTAATCTCAACTTTCAATAATTTAACTTTTCAGATTGAAAATTTACTGGGAATCTGCTAACTTGATGAGTGTGTTAATCGGTTGTTTAAAAAAACCTAAGGCTCTTTCTAGATCAAGATGTTTTGTCTGCATACGTCATGGAGATAATAACTTAACTATTGAGAAAAATAATGCACATGGTTTTTGATGAATTTTAGAAACTTTACTTACGGTCCAAATTCTAACTTTCTAAATATATCATCTTTCTGTAATAAAATATAGAACATTTATATATTTCAAAATGAAGTAAAAGATATAAAAAAAATTTCACCAACTATAAATCATTTTAACTGAAATAAATCTCTTTCTGATAGAATATGACCATATAATATTTTATTTTAACAAATGTCAAATTTATAATGTCAACTTTTTTAAAGGGTTTTACATGATATTAAATTTACATAGATATGACAGCAGGGGGATGGAACGGTGTTAAAAAAATATTAATATTTCAAAGACCGTTATTCATAGAGGATTGAAACAACTTGCAAGTTTATCTTATATTCAATAACACTTTTAAAAAATGTTTTAAAATATAGCTGGTAGGGAAGCTGTAAACCAATCTGAAAGTATTGAATTGGATTAGTTGTATTCGAGATATATAGCAAGAAAGCTATTCTGCATTCATGCATCGTAACTTCTGGACTCTTCAGATCTATCAAAATGTTAAATAGATATGTCATCCACGATGTCTTTAAGGAGAAACAACCGAGTATTTTCGTCTTGAATGGAGGAAAATCTAGAAGATTCCCATTAAGAAGTACAACAATTGAAACGAGGTCACAAAAAATTCCAATAAGTAAATAAACAAATACGTTTAACTTCTTACCGTAAGGGACTTCAATGGTTTTGAGAAAGCGTGGATGACAATTGGCTGCTCTATACGATTTTATAGCAACGTCTATACCAGAGCTTTATTATATGAACCATCAGAATACATGGGCAACCCAAAGTTTGATTATTACAGTGCCTAAGGTGAAACTGAAACGCAATTTTTTAGTTGATTTTGTTAATTTTATTATAGTTTCATTGATAGGGTTGGGCTGCTTGGTGGGAGTTTTCTATATTTTGTTCCATTCAAGACGAAAATACGTGGCAGTTTCCCTTCAATAGACCTAGTGGAAGGAGTTTCTATTTAATTTGGTTGTTTCCAGATTATCTGGCGCCGTCAGCAACCCAAGGGCTATAATGCGCCGAAACATTCGTCATTAGACAAGCCAACATACATTTACAAACACGAATGCCTACACGGGACTAGAACCCGCAACCTCGCGGTCCATAAGTTAGCACGCTAACCACTATACCGTTTGGTCGGCGAGTTTCTATTTAAATTATCGTTGCTCATTATCCAGTTGTAACGATTGATCGATGCAGTGTAGTCGAAATGCAGTTCGATGCTGTGTATGGAATTTAGTCAGGGATACTAATAGGTGTTTCATCGAAAAGGAACAAGGAGGAAAAATTGAACTATTGATTAAACGTTTGATGCTATTTGTCATTCAGAGAATCTTTGATCCTACCGGCATATTAACAGGGGCTACAGTGGTTGCAAGAAACATGGAAATTCAAATTATCATGGGATTATCCCTTATCTCCAGACTTATATAACAAATTTAATAAATGCTTCAATGATATTTCCTTGTTAGAAGGACGAAGGTACAGTGCAAAATCAGCTGTTATTGAGACCGTAGCTCTGCCTCCTGACCGAGTTAGGAATACTAGTCTTGGAGGTGTTAGGTGTTGATCTTGCCTGCCAACTCTTCCTCCAGAATGGGGAGAAATCTGTATTGTTCTGCATACCTGTGTAGTTTTCAAAGCAGTGCACTTGGAGCTCGTAACTTAGTTGTCAACAGAGAACTTTCTTCTTGCATTTCGAAGCTACATCGCACCCATAGGAAGACCTAAGACAGGGTATTCAGACAATTGTACTAAGTTTAGAGGTGCTGTAGCTGAATTCAAAAACCTTGATTGGGAGAGTAGAGAACACGAGACAGAAATTCAACAAATAAAGTGGAAGTTCATCCCACCCACCGCTACATGGTCGGAGGGTCTTATAAGAAAGATTAAAGATCTCTTAAAGTGCACTTTAGGAAACGCTATTTTGTCGTATGAAGACCTTCTACCTGTTTTATGTGACTGTGAGTCTATCATAAACACTCGCAGTTAACTTACATTTCAGAGGATTCCGAGGATCTAATGGCAATTACGCCTGCAATATTAGATTTAAGTGATTTTGCCAATTTTTAAAAACGTGTGCAATTTTGATCTCAACTTCTTAAAGATTTAAGGAGTATGTTCCGAAAAGAGTATTTAGGTTTGTTAGTAGAAAAAAGTCAAAAACCATCATATCGTTTCTTTACTATTGGAGAAGTTGTGTTCATTGAGATTCCTAGTAAGAAGCGTTTATATTGGCTTCTTGCCAAGGTATTGGAATTGATTCCAGGTAGAGAGGGGATAATTCTTACTTAAAAACTCAAATTTGGTAACTCAATAATAATTCGTCCAATCCAACGAGAATTTTCTTTAGAGATGTGGTCTACAGATATTCATGTGGCGGTCAATACCCTTCTGAAATACCATAAGCTGATGATGATTCTGTTCAAGGTCCGGTGAATACCGAGTCAATTCCTGATGCTTCGGCTGACTACATCCACGGGATTTCAATATATGGGAGAAAGGTCAAACATGGGAGTATGTTGCGTCATCATGAGTTGCTGATACGAACTGCCGTACAATACAATTGAACTGAACTTGTTTTGAGTTTTGGTTACGGAATGAAGAACGTGAAACTAAAACTCACCTTAGAATTGAAATGTGTTTGTATAGTCGTAGTTCTAAGCTTCTGTAATAAAAGATAGACGTGAAGGATTTTGATCTCGTTTCTTAAGTATAAGTGGGTTTATTATCGTCCATAATTTAACTTACAATGATCAATTAATTAAGATCCTGCACAACTAATACCTTTAAGTCCTTTACTTGTCTTTAGTTTTTTTGGCAGCTTGAAATTAGAATTGCTTGAAAAGGTTGACATTGTAGATTTTAAAAGAAGTATTTTTTTTTATTTTAAAACCATCTCTGGAATTAGTACCCACAACTCTTTGTGATGCCTTGGTTACCAGATTGACTCACAGTTAAACAGCTTGGGTGAGAAATGGGAATGTGTCCAGGTTCCAATCAGTCACTGTTCTATCTGTTTGGACCTTAGACCAAATCTCTTGATCAGTAACTTTTCGCAAAAAATGTGGTGTTGAAAATGTGGTTATAAACTTCTGATTAAATTTATTTTAGAATCTAAGTTACAGTTTCCGGGTTCGTTGGTTATGTCTTAACTTCTTCGAAACAATGTTATTGACGATGAATTGAGATCTGCTCAAAACATTGTCAATAACAATGGTTCTTATTTGAATGAAACAGTGTTTTCACCTCACGAACTGGATGCAATTGTATGTGATATCACCATTACTAACGTAGGGGGGAAAATGGTGATATTAGACAAATTGTAAAACAAGTTAAAATATCACTACAGTGGGGTGTATTCCTCTTACACTATAATGAGTTGCCGTTCCGGCATTTGTTCAAATATTTAGATGGTAATAGAACTAGGCTAAAATAATTTAGTGGTTCTTATGGCACCCAATTCAATAATGTGAGAAACTCACAGTGCAAATTTTTACAATGTCAAATGTGGGATTCCAGAAATTGACTACAAAATTTTAAGCAAATATCATCAATACCTGCAGGTTATAAATTCTGTTATATGATCAGGAAGCTATCTTATAGATTTATGTTCGTGAACAAGATCCACTTCCGCATTCAAGATGGTTAACAAAAGCGAACATATTTATCTGATTGTATTTAAGTATTAAATATTTAACAGATTAACACAAGATTTTTTTCTTTTACCCTAAAAAAGTTCATGCTTGCATGGTTTAATACAGTCAAATCCCATTAACATGAATTTCATAGCGTCAATATTCGTATTAAAACATTGAACTGTGTTAAACATTTTCGTATTAAAAAAACTTTAAACAGCCTAAATACTTTTTCTTCTGATTGATACAGATTTTAACTACTAGCTATATATACATATATTTATTACAGATTATTTTAATTCATTCAAATTGATTTACAACATATTGCATATGCCACTTCAATATTTTCCTGATTTTTTTTTTAAATCGATGATAGAATACAGCTGGAAATTTCATACTTGGCTCAATTTCTGTTATTTGTAAAGAATTAACACCTATTTCATTTACATTTTTTTGCTTCGTTTCTAACGATTACAATTGCTTCCTCCGACTCATTTTGACAGAATTCAATACTCAAATGTGACGTTAAGTTTACTTTCTAAACTTAGTATTTAACACAGAAGAGGTACGTGACGGTACAAAACCAGTTTAAGAAGGGATGCCATCAAAATTAGCACCCACATCAGTTCATTTCACAGTAATTTCCTTGAAATTTAATCAGTCGGGCATTTTTCCTATTTCATAGGGAATATTTTCGTTTAAATTTTATCTCAAACTTGCTGCCTTGTTGTGATGACCCGTCATTGGTGTATAGGTTCTAGCTATTGGCACTTTATGAATGGGCTCCTTTCGCTCGCAGAAAGGTTCATTGCTACCTAAAACCAAGCTTGCTTAGTTCTTTGAAAGTTTTATTTTAACTAACACAGCTCGCTTCGCTTGCTGAAAAGTTCATTGATACATAAGCACCATCTCACTTCACTTGTACAAAGGTTCATTGCCATGCAAGCTCAAATTCGCTTTGCTAAATGGAAGGTACCTTGCCGTGCAAGCCTGTGCTCGCTTTGCTTGATGGAAGGTTCCTTGATGCGTAAGCATAATGTCGCCTTGCACACAGCAAAGTAATTGTTACTTAAACTGTTAATATCAGAATCAACTCCCCTGTCGAGAAACAAAACAAATTTCCCCTTTAATACATTAATACTATACCCCTCACCCCTTTGAAAATATTTTAACAAGTATTTGCGAAAAGCTAGATTAGTAGGCAAAAACTATTTATATTTAAATTTTCTGAGCTCTAGCCTTAGTAGAAGTTCCTTTTCGAAAACAAATTAAAATTTTAAGATTCTATTTGTTGAAAATCCAACTTGAAGGTCAAAACTACTAACTGAAAATTTCAGAGCTGTACCCCTATTAGATTTTTTTTTTTTTTTTTTTTTTTTTTTTTTTTTTTTAATATTTGTTAATTAATTAAAAATCTAATTGAAAAAACTTATAGAAGTTTTAAAATTCTATTTTTCAATTTTTCAATTTAGAAAGCTAAAACTACTTATGTTGAAAATTTCTAAACGAAATTAAAAAAAACTAATCAAAATTTTAAAATCCCACATAGCACACATCCTCCCAAGGAAGTCCCTATTAAGTCCTCATTCCTCTCCGGGACTCCGAATGACACTGTGGGGGCAGTCCTAGGGAGGGAGCCAAAAGGAGGTCCTAGGGAGGGAGCCAAAAGGAGGTCCTAGGGAGGGAGCCAAAAGGAGATCCTAGGGAGGGACATCCCAGGGATGTTCATCCTAGGGAACTCCTTTTTAGGCATGTCCCGGGGATCACCATCCCGAGGTTCTCCCTGGGTAGTCCCTTGTTTTTGGAAATGATTGTGTTTATTAAACTCAATTAAAACGAATATTTTAGGATATTTTTATGATTTAAAATAACCTAAGACTATATGATATAAATTGACTCCCCGCATTGGTCAACTTGTATACCCCGCAAGTATACTTGTTTGAACATTTTCATTTTGAAAACGGTTTATATTCATTTTAAAAGTGTTTGCAATAAAGCATTTTATTTCAAATTTCAGAATGAAAAAAAAAAAAAAAATGAATATAAAAGATTGTCTAAACGCCAAAAGTGCGTAAGAATGCCAAATGTGACTAGCAATTTGGCGATTTCGGCAACGCTCTTTTCTGTGTTTGTTGTAAATATAGCAACCTAATTTGGTAGTTGGTTTTCAAGAACTTCGCCAAATCGCCATTTCGGCAGTTGTAATTCTAAAAACGTTGTTTGATTTTGCGTGCAGTTTATTTTTAGGTGAGTAAATGTTAATTTTCCTTTCTTTAATCTATCTTAATTGCTACTAGGGTAAGTCATTACTATAATTCAAAAACATAGGCACTGAAGCCGAGAAAAAACATATGATTATCAATCATATTTTTCCCCATGTAGCCAGTAGTGTTTATATTAAAAACTATGAATTATTTTGTTTGTTACAAATTAGATTATTGCTTTGCTTATCTTTCTCAGCATTAATTTATTTACCTGTTGTATATGGAACTTATTGGCCACTGAGTGAGAAAGAACACAAAAGGCTTATTCGTTAATTATTTTTTTAAGTAGGTAAATATTCCAGTTTTAATTTTTATCGACAGTATTATGAATGTTACTTCATGTGTTATGAATATTTCTTCATGTATTATGAATGTTCATCCATCAAATAAATGAAGCTCATTCTAGGAAAATTCCTAACAATAATTTTGGTTTGTGAGGGTTATTTACTTCCATTTAATTATATGTACCGTAAAATGGGGTGAATCGGAACACTTTTCAAATTTCAAAGTAATAATTGGTTGTAATAAGATCGTCAAGGAACATATTTTTGACATAGAAACTTGGGTCTTACCTTCTTCTTTGGGAACAAACCCAAATTTTTTTGTAAAAACTAGGACTTTAATTTATTTTGAATTTTTTCATGGTGTTCCGATTCACTCTGCAGAAAGGGGTGAATCGGAACACTCGTTACATTTTATGTCTAATCTTATTTAGTAAATGTTTACAGGGTTGCAAAAAACAATTAATAATGCATTGTGGTGAATAGAAACACAAAATTATCATAAAAAAATCATTTAATATGCCGGATAAAATTTGTGTTTGTCAATTATTGTCAAAACAAATCATATGTTTGAAAGCGTATCAACTCTTATATAACTCATCCAAGTTGTCGTTAAAATTAAAAATACTTTTTAATCTACTTTATGTTTGCGTGTCGTATGACTGCAAATTCTTTAAAATATCTTGAGAAAGGAGAAAAGTTCTGAACTTAATAACTGGAAATAATATGCTCATTTTTGTTGCTATGAAAGTGAGAGTATCAAAAGGTTACAATAAAAAATTAGCCACCGATAATCCTTATAAATAGCCAAGTCTCTTTATTGCGGCTGTTGTCAAATAAAATGAAATTAAACTATTCTGTTGTGAATTGCAAATATGGTACAGATGTAATATAGGACATTTCTTAAAGGTGATTTTATTTGGTGTTGTTGATAAATGTGGTTTCTAGAAACGCTGAGAATATCTAAGGGTTGAAATAAGAAATTAGCCCCTGAAATTCCTTAAAATAGCCAAGTGTCTTTATTGTAGCTGTACTCAAATAAAATGAAATGAAACTATTCAGCGGTGAATTGCAAGTGCGGTACAGATGTAATACCTGGCATTTCTTAAACGTGATTTTATCTGGCGTTCCCCCCCCCCCCCCGATATTGAGAAATGCGGTCTCTGGCAACACTGAGAATATCGAAAAGTTACAATAAGAAATTATCAGCTGAAATTCTTGATAAATAACTTAGTGTCTTTATTGCGGCTGTAGTCAAATAAAATGAAATTGAACTATTCAGTTGTGAATTGCAAATACGGTACAGATGAAAATTTATAAAGAATGTAATATAGAACATTTCTTAAGCTTGAATTTATTTGGTGTTTTTTTTGTTGTTGATAAATGTGGTTTCTAGAAATGCTGGGAATATCTAAGGGTTACAATAAGAAATTAGCCGCTGAAATTCCTTAAAATAGCCAAGTGTCTTTACTGTGGCTGTACTCAAATAAAATGAAATGAAACTACTCAGCTGTGAATTGCAAGCACGGGCATTTCTTATAAATGACCAAGTGTCTTTATTGCGGCTGTAGTAAAATAAAATGAAATGAAACTATTCAGCTGTGAATTGCAAATACGGTACAGATGCAATACAGGAAATTTCTTGGCTGTGATTTTATTTGGTGTTTTTTTTTATTGTTAATAAATGCTTTTTCTGGCAACAGATTTTATTTTAACTTAATTTTATTATTATTTATATTTGAATGTTTTTTTTATTTTGACAATTTTTCTGATTGCTAAATGTCCTATACTGCATTCATACCAGTAATACAAATTATTTAGATATTTTGTTTTTCTTAAATTTCACTGAGTAATTTTGGTATTAAAATAATTAAATTTTTCAAATTCAGAGAAAATTTTGTTTATTACAATTAATAAATAGTATGCAAAGCCTACAAATAAAGTACTTTTGTAAATGGTTTAGCCTTCTCTCAACCATATAGGAAGTTAGAAATGCTATTATTACGACTGTTATCCCTGCTTTACACATATTCATCTTGTGAGGTCAACTGCTTCACACATTAGCACTGACATAAATTTTTAAGCTCTTCATAATTTAATCATACGGTCGGTTCTGCTAAGTAACCTTTTTTATTATGGAAGTATCTCTTATTGGCTGCTCTTTTAAGCGCAGTATGAACCTTTTGTTGCACGTGTGTCAGAAAAATCTAAAGCAACTAATATTTTCATTATATTTACCTTATGGTGGAACAAAGGCGTAGCCTAAGAAAATTTCAAATTGGTTTCCCTTTAAACTTAGCAACACCTATCAATTTCGAACTAGCATAGTATTGTGATGATACACTTCAGTCTTTGTTCTCCGTGATATGCTACATATTCCTTGATATGATGTACACATCTTAACTTGTTTTTTACTAATTTGCAGTTATCTTGTTTAGGGATGCAACAAATAGTGATTTTGGCCGAATAACGAATATTCGGCCTATAGACAAGCCAAGTACTGAATATTCAGCCGACCGAATATCTGATGTATTGTTTCCTATAAAACTTGTCTTAATTACTACTTATTATAAAAAATAGGATTATTTTATATTATAAAAACATAGAATACTGGACCTTCATAAATGACTATTATTTTGTCACCGAAAGTTTACACAACACAAATAGCTGTTCTCATATCTTTACAACTATTCCAAAGGACACATCTAATGTTGTAGATAAATTTTAAGATCTATGCATTCCCTGCAATTCATAAAAAAGATGGGGGGGGGGGGTGGAGAAACATTGTAAAATTGCTGTGGATGTGCCTTATAAGTTTTGACATTTTTTAAAATATTGTATAATGAAAATAAAATCATATTTCTATAGAGTGGTAGTCTGCAATAATAATAAATTGGCAATAAATAGAAGAAAAAAAATTATTTGGCTGCCTAAAATCCAGATATTCGGCCAATCTGAATATTCGATTCAGTGGCCAAATACCGAATATTCGATTCAGTGGCCAAATACCGAATATTCAGTGTATCCTTAATTTTATTGTTCTACCATAACTGCATTATAATTTCAATTTTTGTGATTAATATCAAATTTATTCAATTTTCTTTCTATAGACCAAGGAGCTCAGAAAATAAAAATCCCTTTCTCTCGCAACTATGCTTCACCTAGGACATAACATTGTGTTCAACGGAAAAGGATTTAATCAGATACATCAACCTCATCTCTCCCACCATGGGTGAACACCACCAACACTGGAGTAACACCAACGCATCTTCCAGCATGTGTTCTAAATTACTATGCTGTCGAGTTTGCACTATCGTCGACTCAACAAGTTACTTTGGTGTCCCTGCTTCTGACATCCTGTTTGTGTAGTACTCGCCCACCCCGGCAACGACTTCTCAAACAACCGACTCGCACTTTATGGTGCACGCTCTCGCCGGGATTACCGATCCCTCCCTAGACCCTGCTCTATCGGATATGTCATACGTATTACATGAATTGACCAACGTGGGAAGAACTTAATTTCTGATGCTAAAGAAACGCTTCAAATTCAGATTCATGGACATTGCTTGCGAGGATTTGCATTGATATCTGGTACTCTTCCGTTAGATGAGTGTCAGTTGGCGCCAGGCCTAAATGTTTACACAAGCCTAAATGTATCACCAACACTATATATTTACGGTTTGTTATAGGTTTACTAGAGGAACGCTAATTTTTTAATGTAGGAATTATAAATAATTTGAAGAGGTTGTTAGGTATGATGAATGATCACTGCAATTTGGTGGTTTTATCTGGTACCTGTCTAATGGAAGAAAACATAGTTTTTGACGTATTTAAATACTTCATGTGTTAACAGTTTACAGTCGCTTAATACTTGTGGCCGTCCTAATATGTGACATTTTAATTCGAATCTTTTTTTTAATTTTACTCATGGAAGATTTTATTGTTTTCTTTTGTAGTTTTTAAATAATAAATGTAATCACAAAAAAAGTACATATGTAAACAAGCAATTTATTTTGCCTTTTTAATTTGTTTCTTTCATTCTCAACTTGCCCAATGAAAATCTATTGTGACTACATTATATACTTTTTATTCCTTTATGTATAGTTTATTAGCTCAATTTAAAATTTGAAGTATGTTTTAAGTAAACTAAAATTGAAAGCATTCTATACCAAATTTGGCCAAGTTTTATTCATAGTCTGTTATTAGTGTTTATAAGTTGATTAGGGACCTTGAAAATCATATAAATTCTGTTTCGATTTGAGTAATTTGTTTACTACTCTTGGATATCTAATTTAAATAACATAAGAAATTACTCGGAACCCTAATATGCACCCAACTTTTTACTGAAGTTAGTATGGATGTTTTTCTACCATAGTTGTGTCTAGAATTATTTCATTTTTAGATTGTCTTTTTGTATTGATTTAAAATTTCTCTAATTTATTAGTCCTTGATCTTGCTTCCTCTTTTAATATTCTTGTTTTAGTTATAGAGACATTTCCACTATGAAACTCCAAGCGAGTTGATAAAATATTTTCAGATGTAGCTCTGTCCCTGATGAGAAATTTTTATTGTACAAAATAAACCTATTTTTATTTATAAATTTTGCTATGATTTAATTTGTTTACAGAACATTTTTTGCAGGTAAAACTATGTATTGAATAAATTTTCACACTTCTATTAAAATATTGGAATGGATGTGATTTTCATTAAATAACTTTATTTTTAAATCATTCATTGAATTGGGTTTTAATGTTAAATAGTTCTTTGTAAATGAAAACTATTTCCATAAGGGATTTTCATTTATTTAGGTGGTGAAATTGTTTACCAAGTTTCTTCATGAGTATTTTACAAATTTTGTGTTTCAATTCTTGCAAATAAAATCTTTTTCAGGTGAAACCATTTAAGATAAAGCGAATTGAGGTGCATTTTTCAGACTCTTATTACAATGCAATAGTTGATGCAATTTTAAATAAAATCAACTTTAATTTACTGTAGTATCATTGATCATGAAATTCACATAACAAAAAAGTTCAAGGATAAAAGATTGAAGTAGATTTTACTTATTGAAAACTTTTCCATAAAAGTGAATTTTATTTAGGTTGTAAAGTTGTAGTTTTTTCATTGGTATTTAGCCTACAAATTTTAGATTTGAATTCTTTCAAAGGAAATTTGTTTTCTGGGTAGAACCATGTAATCAAGATGAAATTAATTTAAGTGCATTTCTTCAAGCTTAAAATACTGTAATAGATGTGATTTTAAATGCTAACAGCATTGGTTCAATTTAGTATGATTTATTCTTGGATTTAATGTTATAAGTTTTAGTAATTGTTGAATAATAATTTAAGTAATTAAATTCCTTTTTATGAAAATATTTTCATAAAAAGGAATTTTAATTATTTAGGTGCCAAAAATATTTATTTTTTTACGTTATTTTAAGGGGGTATTTAGCAATTGGCTCAAAAGCCATCTATGTGCAGAAAAGCTTTCAGGAAGTGACAGTTCTTAGTGTAATTTTGATATTTAAAGATGTCATAGGAAGCAAAAATAACCAATACAATCATCCCAGATATTAAATTGGATTTCTTCACTGAAAATAAATAAAAATCCATGCACGATTAGCCTATACGCTACGACAGGTTGGTTGACCTTGAAACCTCCCTACTGCTTCCCATATCGTTCCCTAATAGTTCCCCGTGGTGACCTCCTAGGGAAGAATGAGGGAGCCTTAAAAGCGGACATTTTACGCTCCTGGGGTCCTCCCTAGGCGGACGGCGGGAAGAATTTGGGCGCTCCTGGGGAGGAAGGCCTTTAGCATGAGGGAGGGCCATGGGACTTCCGTGGGATGTCCGTGTGCTATATGGGATTCTGTTTCTCAAAATTCTAATTGAAAAGCTAAATCTACTTGTGTTGAAATTTCTGAGCTTTAGCCCTATTAGAAACCATTTTGAAAGAAAAAAATAAATAAAATTAATTAAAAAAATTAGTTAAAAAAACATCAATTAAATTTTGAAAATTCCGATTGTACAAGGTACAATTAGAAGACCAAAACTACTTATTTTGAAAATTCAGAGCACTAAGCCTAATTTAAGTAGCTTTCTATAGATACATATACAGACTTGTTGTTTTAATATTATAGATAATGAATACCTTAATAAAAAGAGTGCTTTGAAGAGCAATTTCTTTTGGTCTTAAGCGGGATGTTATGAGATTTCATGTTAAAAGAAAAAAGCATTGTTAAGTTTCAGCTTAATTTTACGAGAAACTGCTTATATTTATTGTGAAACTGTTTATATTTCGTGTGAAAAGGGATTTCATGTTTAGCGATTTCGTGGTAACTGTGTTAATTGTATTTAACACAACATACACATAAAAAAACATATTTTACATAAATTTACAACTTGCAATTGAAAAAAATAAAAAACTTTTTTTCTGATTGTGTAAAATGTGAGTTTGTAATGAAATAAAGTCATAATTCGTTCTAAAGTGAAATTTTATACAACCAGAAAAAAGTTTGAGTTTTAATTGAAATTTGTCAATTTTTGTAAAAAATGTGTGTTTTTTTAGAACAAAACACTATAAATAAATTGCAAAATGTATTATTTTTATTTTTCTTATACCGTATTGTACAATAGTATATGCCTATGTATGGCTATATTTACTTTTTATAGAAGTTATTGGATTTTTTTCATTTATAAGAAAAATTATAAAAATCCTATACTTCTTCTTCGATGGTTTATATCGATGCACCACCGCAATATGTTTTTTTTTTTTTTTTTTTTTTTTTTTTTTTAATACTAATTTTTTTTAGAAACAAGTGTTTGCTGCACTATAGCGTTTAAAAAAAAATTTGCAGCATTATAATGTGTACAATGTATGCTTTACGTCTTATAATAATGGCATAATGTACGCGATGATATTACTTTATCACAGATTTAATGTGAAAAATTATAAAATTAAACGAAAATAAAAAAAATGAGAGGGGTTCTGTTCAAGTCTAATTGTCATTGTCGACCCTATGTAACAAAAAGGACCATCCTATTGGACACCTTATAGTAGATGCATGTAATGTACAGTGCTCTGGTGCTTTAGTAAGAATTTTTTTTTCTTCTTTGTTTTTGTATAATCATCAGGCTTATACAAAAAATGTTATAAAAAGACAAATATTAAGTTGTAAATGCAACAGATCATGAGCTTACTTCAGTAATCGGTGTTTCAAAAGAGGACACATGGTAGTTCAGTTTCCTACAAAAACAATCGTATAAATTTTAAATGAATATGATACTATACTTAAACCAAAGAAAATTTTGTACCTCCAAAGCGGCAAAGTTTGGTGTTCTTTGGTTCATTAATGATTATGTATTAAAAATTCGTATATCTCATACCATAGCGTCATAATTCAAAGACAAAATTCTGAAGGATTTTTAGACAGTATAAAATAGTATCTACTTTCTTGTTAAGTTAAGAAATTGTGGCTTAGGCTTGTTTTGTTCTGAGGTACTAATTTGTGATATTACATTTACCAAGATATTGACAGAATTGCTTTGTACTTACAAGCATTCATCTTTGCACTTTTGTCTACATGTACAATTACCAAACTCATCTTCATATCGAGCTCTAGATAAATCTTCAAAAAAGAAAAAGAAAAAAAAAATCATTAAAAAGATCATTCAAAAATTATTTGTATTATAATTTATTTTTTCAGTAGAATAATTAATAACATAAATACTTACTATATGTAAGTATATCTTCGCAATGTATAGTATTTCTGATAAGAAATGCACCTTTCTCAAAGTAGTTTTGTCTCACCCTCAGACAATTATGGTGACACATCTACACTTGGAGAAAATTCTTATATATTTGTAAAATCATGGCTAAAGTCACAAATGCTTTTCCTATCCCGTACTTAAAAATAGTTTATAACAACATATTTTATTCCAAATTAAACTTATATAATTTTTTTATTATAAGCGAATATGACCTAGGGTTAAACTAATATGACCAAAATCCCATTTTCTGACTTTCTCAGACGATATGTTGATCAATTATGCTACAATCTATAAATGGAGAAAATACAGATATATCTGTTAGCTGTCAAACTAAATTTTTTTCAATAAAATTGAGATTTAAAACAAATTACTTTTCCTAGACCAAATATTTAAATAGTTTATTCATATAAAATTCCCAAATTACATCCTTATTCAGTTATTGTTAACTTGTTCAACTAGAAAAATTTAACTAGTTGGTCTGGTATCCCTATTTCATGCCAAACTAAATTCTCCTAAAATGACATTCGCCTTCTATTGATAAGATCATAAGATCAAATTAAACACATCACAGTACTTGGTTCAATTTAAATGAATAAATGTATGCATCGAGAATCCCTTTCATGCAGTACTTATATTCAGACTTAAACCCTAACATACTGGATTAGCTACAAACAATCTACTCCCCGTCCATGAGTTCACCGATCTTACCATCTCACCAGGGGTCAAAGTTCAAAAGTAACATATTTATTGACTTTATTTATCGAATCAGTTTCCGAAAATTTGGAAAAATGAATTAAGTACATGGTTGGAAAAATGAGGTGGCATAGAAGTAAAAGGTGAACTCAATCTTCATTGGATTGTTTTTGAAAACTAACTATGACTATTTTGATAATGTTACCACAAAGTATAGAAATACAGGTAAAACATTTTGTAACAAACGGGGAGGCCACAATCCACTGAAACGCGAATTTCAAATTTCGTGGCAATTTGTTTGCTACTGAGATTGAAGCAAGTAGTCAAAATTATTCATCATATGTTCATTTTTTATTTTCTAGAGAGCTGTGGAATGTCTGAGCAAAATATTAACTTTGAATTTTAATAAAAACAAAGAAATATTATTTGTTATTAGTTATTCAGTTTTTGCTAAAATTCTACTACAGAAAATGAATTTCAAACATTCTAAAACAATAAATGTCCCTTGTTATCTTATTTCTTACTTCACGTGACAATGGCCCAGTCATGTTGTTTTCCATCCACAATGCTACATAATCAACACAATCTGTATTATACGGAGATGGCAAAAGTCGCTCCTCTTCCTAAAACAGAGTATTGCAATGAGTGGAAATGTTTTACTAGTCCAGGGAATAGAGACATTTTGCCTTGCAAAAGGTTATGTTGATCTGATTTTGTAATATGTTATAAAGGTTGGTCTCGTGGTTTATAAATCAATTTTTCGACCACCTAACCCTTGTGCGTTCTCCGTGGTGCACCAAAATCTGAACCATTTATCAGTTTATAGGTCATAACTCCTTGCCAATGCATCTTAGAAAGAAACATTATATTCAAAAGATGTAGAATATTAAATTTTCTACATCTTTTGTATACAAAGTTTTTTTGCAGACCTATTATGTAAATAGTTATGTTGCATCAAAGTCAAAACTTTTTTGTAAAAATGCTACTTTTTTAAGATTTGTGTCAAGTTTTTTGATTATATCTCCATAATAGTATGTCTGAGAGAAAAAGTTTGTGAACAAAAGTTGTAGAACAATCAATTTCCTACAAGTTTTATGCGTAAACTTATTTTCTAGGACTAATAAGAAAGGAGTTACTCTGCTTTGTGTATTTTCCCGTGGTGCACCAAAAAAAATACGTTTTTCAGTTTATAGATCATAACTCTTTTGCAATGCATTTTAAAAACAAACATTAAATTTAAAAGTTGTAGAATATTAAATTTTTTACAACTCTTGTGCACAATTTGCTTTTGTAAAGCTATTATGTAAAGAGTTACGTAGCATCAAAGTAAAAACTGTTTCGTAAAAATGCTGCTTTTTTAAGTTTTCTTCCGAATTTTTCAATTATATCTTCATAAAAATAAGTCGTAGGGAAAATATATTATGCAGTTATAGTTAAATAAATAATTGTAATATATAATAAAAGTTATAGATCTATAAATTTGCTAAAAATGTATACCAAAATTTAATATCTAGGACTAATAACTAAGGAGCTACTCTTCTTTGAAGGTTTACGAGATGGTAACTTATAATATTTTATGTAAAGGTAGCGGTTTAAAAATAGCTTCTTACTGCATAGAAAATAAAACAATATATAAATATATAATACTGATGACAATGTAAAAAAAAAGTGGAAATATATTAAATAATGTATATATCTATGCTACAGTACCCAAAAAAAAAAAATCAAATCAGAACGATGGCTATATTTTGAGCATTAATTGTTGAAATAACACACAAAAGGTACCGTTGTAAATCGGGGAAGGTTTTTAATAATTGCAGGTAGTTTTTTTTTTTTTTTTTTTTTTTTTTTTTGTCATGAGGGGTCATCTACATATTAAAACAGAACCAAACTTTAAAAACTTCAATAGCAACCTCATAATATTATCCCATATTTAGATTCAGCATCCAAAAAAATGTCGAAATACAAAAATTCGTAATTTTCTAATGAATGGTTTTTAATTTAAATGATAAAAAGAAATAATAAATTAATGTTAAATAAAAAAGTTGTTTTTTGGCCATAAATACTTTAATAATTAATATATTTCAGTAATTTTTTTTCCAAAGCTTGTAAATGGCCAAACATAAATAGCAATCAACTTTTGCATCAATTTCTTTTTTAATAATTTATTATTAAATAATAAAACAATTTTAAATGTTTTTTTAATAGAAACATATATTTTTTTTTGCTTTCATTAGATTTACCATGGTCTAAAACCCGCCCACAATTTTTTTCTTTCCATTTTGACTTTTAGTTCTCGATTTTTTAGCGAAAATGTAAAAAACGCTCACTTTAAGGGACCGTATAGTAGACTACTTTTGAAGACTATCAGAGATTAATTCAAGGTAAACTAGAGGTGTGGAAAATCGCACAACGTTCAATTATTTTAAAATGGGGTGAATAGGAACAACGGGGTGAATCGGAACAGAATTTCTTGAAATTACAAAAAAAAAATATATATATATATATATATATATATATATATATATATATATATATATATATATATATATATATATATATATATATATATATATATATATATATATATATATATATATATATACAAACAAAGCAGTTTTATTTTATATATGTATATTTTTTAATCCATCTAACGTGTTTGGAATCGTGGAACATATGTTTTGTGTGGTTTTCAACAGTGTCCTTTTTTTAAAGAAAATGCACTTTCTTAAATTACATTTATTTAAAAAAAAAAAATTTAAGCAATTTCAGTAAGTTATCCTTTAAAAATTTTACTGAATCATGTGAATTTTATTTTATAAATAATTTTAACGATCAAGTTACATTTGTGTTTAACAGTGAAATGTTTCTGTAAAATAATCACGCTTTGCTGAATACTGTTTACTAATGCCTACATTTTATATTTATTAATTTTTTAATCAATAGTATACGTTATACTTCTGCAATTACAGTTTTCGATATTTTATTTATTTCGTGTGAAGAATGCACATTTTTAATGTTGCAAATAAATTATGTTACTTTTGCTTTTTCTTGCTATTTTTGTATTAATCTTAAACATGACACTATAAATCCAAGTAGTTTCTATGCAATTTTAGACTATAATTTGTATTTTTGAACGTCGTGAAACGCCGCACTGACCGTTCGATTTCTCCCGCTGTAAAGTAGAACCTTAAAAATACATTTCGTTTTATGGAAATTCTCCCTGAAGATCGGTCAAAAAATGGTCGAAACATTTTCGCTCATAAGTGACGTGTTTTTCAACATAATGCATTGAAATTTGGTATATAGAGTAAATGATGTATTCTAAATCGAATGAAATGATAAGAAATAAGGGTTCGTATTGAAATTTTCGAAGATAGCGTTACTTGTACTTAGTAAACGGTCCCTTAAGAAGAAAAAAATTGCATCAGATATATAGAAAATCGTAAGCAAAACATTTTGGTGCAAACCGTAAGATTTTACGATAATTAGAACCGAAGATATAGCTATAGTTCTGTTTTTTTTGGGGGGTACTGTACAATAACGGTAATATCAATTTACCATTTTCACCATGGTGCACCAAAAACCTTCTGAATTCTGAAATTTTGGATTTTTTTCAGTATACCGATCATATCCTTTTCCCAGTGCATTTTATAGGGAAACAAATTATATTTTAGTTTGTAGAGTATTAAATTTTCTACAACTTATGTATGTGCAAAGTTTGTTTTGTAGAACTATTGTATGAAAAACAAATTGTATGAAAAACAAATTGTATGAAAAGCATCAAAGCAAAAACTCTCGTAAAAATACCATTTTAAGATTCTTGTCGAGTTTTTAGATAATATCCATAAAAGTATATCATAAAAATTGTCGAACCTTAAATTTGCTAAGTTTTATATACAAAGTTATTTTATAGGACTAATAACAAAAGAGCTACTTGATACGATCTAATATTAAAAAAAGTTTATTACTACAAACTGACAAGTTTGATAAAAAATAAAACAATATAGGTTTTAAAATAATAGTGTTATAAAACAAAAAATATAAATATTATAAAAATGTATATATCTTTATCTAACAATAGTAATATCAATAAAACTTACAATTTAGAAAATTTATAAATTTCTAAATTTAGTTTCGTTTAGCCATGAAGGATCGTCTAGTTCCTACGCTACTCCTCCAGATTCTGTTGGGTCGTCTTCATCGTTGTCATCAAGTATGATGTCCGCTATATTCTCACAGCTTTATCCATGACAGTTTTTACATATTATGAAGCACTTGAGACCGGCCTTTCTACAACCGCAGGCATTAGTGCATCCTATATTGCACTGGCAGAAAATGTAGATGAGAATTGATTGAGGAGTTGAATCCCTGGTGGTTGTAATAAGAAGTCCTTTACTGTCCTTCTTCCACCCCCAGACCATAGGATTTTTCATTTGGCGCATCCATGTCTTTACTTGATGGTATGTGCGAAAGACATGGTGCGTAGCAGCTTCTTGGGTCGGTTGTAGCTTTGACATATTTAACTTGCTGCCAATTGTTGATTTGGAAAATTGTTTATAACGCAAAGCATTTAAAGATGTTGCCCTGTCACCACCATAGAGAGCAACAAGAATGCTTGATACTGCTTCAGTGATGCTTGAAACACTGGCATTAGTATCTAGAAAGATCTTTGCAAAATCCTGTAATATTAGATACGACGAAGCAACCATCATTACAACACATGTAATCTAATACTAAATAACTACACTGAGTGTTTGATATTCTGTCCGGATGGTTAGTGATGGTTTACAGGAAGCATGACACCACTCAAAATCACCGATGCTTTATCAATTATAAGATCTTTATTGAAGGCATTCCAAATAGCGAGTGAGAGGAAACCTGTGTAGCAAATGGCGAACAATCCCTCCTTCTCGCCAAGTTTCTCGCCAATATTCGCCACACACCCCACAGGTGAACAGAATGTTCACCCAATTAAACATATAATGCAAATCAAAGCAATGAAATAAACAATCAAATGAAAATAAACAATTAAGATACATACTTAAAAGTCTTGCAACAAATAAATTTTAAAATTAATTAATAATGTACTCTTCATTAACATAAATGTGAAAAATAAGAACAAATTAGTTTAAGAACATCATGTGATTTCTTAAGGATAAAGCAATTGGATTGGTTTTCTGAAGAGACCTTTAGAAGTTTTAACTAAACAAGATCTAACATTATTGTCTCTTCCAATATATATCTCTTTGATTACCCCAAGTTCCCACAATAATTTTGACTTAACATTCCCTTCAACAATCACCACATCATTTAATTGCAAGTTTTTACGAAGAGATGGGGATTTAAAGCTATTAACAGTCTTTAACTGGAGTAAATGCTGTTCCTTCCAGCGTCTCCAAATTTGCCTCAAAAGGAGTGTCTGATAAGTCTTTCTCCTTTTGTATGATTGCTTGGCCGTTGTAGAGTCAATCAGTTTGATGAAATGTACAGGGTATTTAGAATCACCATATCCTAATTCGAGGAAGTGAGCCGGAGTGAGAGGTTCTGGCTCTCCTGGGTCATTCTCTACATAGGTTAGAGGTCGATTGTTGACGATGACTTCAACCTCTGAGAGAATCGTTGAAAGTTCTTCAAATGTCACAAGTGCCTTGCCAAGTATTTTACTCAGTGGTTCCTTTACAGTCTTAACAAGGCGTTCGTAGAAGCCACCCCACCAAGGGGCACGTTCAACTATGAATTTCCAGAGGATATCTCTGTCTGCGACGAAATTTTGTAACTTGCTGTCTTTCAAGATATTGGTGAAATACGTCAACTCTCTTTGAGCCGCTTTAAATTTACTAACATTGTCGGAGTAAATCACTTGGCAATTACTTCTCGTGCAAGGAACCTTCGAAAAGCAAGTAAAAAACACTTTGTGGACATGTCCGATACTAGTTCCAAATGAACGGCGCGTGTTACAGCACACGTAAACAAAGCGACGTAAGATTTTTGAGTATCTTTACTGTTCTTTACAAGGATTGCACCTGTAAAATCAACACCTACGATTTGAAAAGGAGGAGATCGGGAAATTCTATCTCGTGGCAACTGACCACTCAGTTGATCAGCTAGTTTGGCATTATATTTTTTGCAAATGAGACAGTTGCGAATGACCGTTTTAACTAATTGACGGATTTTAGGTACCCAATAATGTTTTCGAAGTTGAGTCAAAGTTGCAGATACACCACAATGACCTATTTCTTCATGTACTCTAGTCACAAGTAACTCGGTAAATTTACAGCGGCGAGGAAGAATTACAGGATGCTTTTCCCCAAAGTATAAATCTGCTTCGAGCAACCGTCCAGTAATTCGTAACAAACAGTCTTTATCCAAATAAGGCACTAAACTCTTTATTTCCGAGTTATTCTGAAGTTGCTTGTTACTTCTTAAAGCTGATATTTCAGCAGAATAGAATTCGGTTTGAACGTATTTGATCCAAAAATATTCAGCATTTTGTATCTCATCTGCAGTAAGATACAAGTTCAATGATTTATTTAAGGTTTTAACATTGTTCACGAATCGAAAAATCCATGCGGTTACTCTCAAAAGTTTTTTAAGACTGCTGAATCGTTCTATGTCGACAAGAGATTCCTTCGGTTGGGTAACTTCCACATGCACACTGGAACGAAGTTCCAATTCTTCAGAACAAAGTTCCAAATCTAAAATTGGACGATGAAGATTTGGCTAATGGTCAGGTGGTAGTTTAAGCCAAGGTGGACCGTTCCACCACAGTTCGTTTTGCACTAAATTGAGAGCAGATGTACCACGCGAAATGAGATCAGCAGGATTGTCCTTTCCTGGACAGTGTCCCCACCGGATCGGGTCGGAGAGCATTTGGATTTCTTCAACACGATTTTTGACGTATGGTTTGAATGTTGAAGAATCGCCGCGAATCCAGTAGTACGAAATAAGAGAATCTGTCCAGTAGTAAATGTTGGCGTCGAATCTGAGGCAAGATGATACCTGTTTAGTAGGGTGGATCGAAAAAAAAAATTTCAGAATTTTAAATCCGATCTATGGGGAAAAGATGTTCTATGGTATATAGATACATGGAAAAATAATTAAAAAAATTAAATGTTAAGTTCAGTACTGCCACAAGGAGGATGAAGTTTAGGTATTTGAGCTTTTTTATAGTAAAAAGTCAAAGTCAATTATATTTTTTTTCTGAAGAATTTCAAAACCTACCTGTACGGAAAAAATGTTCTGAGGTACATTAATTAAGGGAAAAATAAAATAAAAATAATAAATTTTATGTTAAGCTCTTTGCAAGGGGGATGAAGTTTTGGTATTTAAGCTTTTTAATGATAAAATGTCAAAGTGATTTTTGTTTAAGTGAAACAGGCCTTTAGTACTTTTAAAGGTTTATTGGAATGAGAGGATATATACTAAATGGTTACAGAAAAAAAAAAGCTTTAGGAGCATATTACAGCTTCTTAAGAATTAAATCAAGAAAAACAAAAAAATCTTCGGAATTACAGTGAACAGTAATCACGTTTGGTGTTGAAAACTGGCTTGAGATTTCGTGATTCCAGGCTATTTCTTTTTAACCCATCTCTTCTATATGATCCGCTTACAGCAGAAAATGCTTCTGTGACTATTCGTTCTGTAGCTTGAATACGACAGGGATACCCCTTGATAGTAGGTAATACTATAGTATTGCCGTAGAAATGATTGCTAGGTTTACTATTGCTCCTGAAATCATGTCATCAATAAATCGTTCTGTCACATTCTCAAACTTAATCAAGTTCACATAATCTGTCACACAAGGGTCAAAAGTTGGCATGTTTAAGATACGGATATTAATCGCTAAAAGGGTTTGGGTTGCAGCAGACCTTTTGACTTTGCGCAAATTCAAAATTCTTTGGAGGACCGATTCCTTTGTGTTATTTCTGTCGTCAGCTAGCATTGATATCAGGATATTTTCAGGAAACCCCAAACCCCCTTTTCAAAAATTACTGGATCAATGACTTTCTTCAAATCAATTGAGAAATAACGGGATAGAAAGATTGATTGATGAAAATGCTCTGCACCATAGATTACCGATTGTTTGGTTTTGATCTTGAATCACATAGGTGCCTAGACTTTTACGATGAATGTAATTAATGTCAATAAAGCATTGGTTGGACTTCTTCTAAGCCAAATAGAACATGAGAATTCTGATAGGGGTTGTAAACCACCTTGAGTGGCGAATCTTTCCAGAGTTTCAATTCAACAGCCCTTTGCTGCTTTGTCCGCAGTGATGGCTTCACAAATTTCCATTAAGCACAGTTGATCAGTATTTAAGTCTTTCTTGTTAGTCAGTTCGCATAGGTTGGGTTTACGTGCATGAAACTACATGTAATATCTCGCATACGGTCACTCTTTGGCTTGTAACTGGCACACAAACCATTGTAGTGGACGTTTCAGAATCAGTTCCATATTTCGTATAACACCTTCTTTGATACCTGTGTTGACAGACTACCTATTATCGCAACCAACATTGTTGTATCTATGTCATTGTCGACGCATGACCTAGCCGACCAAACGGTATAGTGGTTAGTGTGCTAGCTTCTAGACCGCGAAGTTGCGTGTACGAGTCCCGTGTAAGGTATGGATGTTTGTAAATGTATGTTGGCTTGTCAAATGACGAATGTTTCGGCGCATTATAGCCCTCGTGTTACTGACGGCGCCAGATAATCTGAAAACAACCAAGTCGACGCATGAACAAAACTTACGATGTGCTTTTCTTGAGATAGCTTTCAGTTAATTTTCTAGCTTTGAAAGTGCGATATTTGTAGTAGTATGAACTTATTTTTCTCAAAATGTTGGAGTGGTAATTTATTGGTATTAAAGCTCGTTTCCAGGTCTCTTCTAACTTACTTTCCAGTTATTGACAGGCGGAGAAAAGTGTATTTTAATACACTGTACTTTGCTTCTCTTTTTGAATGCCAATATACGCACCTAAATTACGTTTTTCGTACATAGGAAGCATAATCGTGGGCATAAAACAGCCTGACCCAAATATAGGACAAATCATGTCTTTTCTTAACAACGCCACAGTAAGGTATTAATCCAAGTACACAAACAAACAAATGTCACATAGTAAAATTGTAATTTAATTTACTTTACAAGAACAGCGCTCACCGATTAGGCGTTGAATTCCGTAAGCCGCTGACAACTGCACTATAGGGTTGTAGGGCTGATTCAACGGTGATATGGGGGGGGGGGGGAGGGAGTTGGGTAAAAAAAAAGGTTGAAATGTACATTGTACTACTAATTAGTCAGTAATCATAACTTTTTTAGGATTTACATTGTAAAAAAACAATTATTTTTAGTGTAATATCATTTAACTAAAAATTATGACTTTTTGCATTTTTTTCGAAAATTCAACCCCTTTGTGGCAGTGCAAAATTTTTGAATTAGTTTTTTTATTATTTTTTCCCTAATCTCTATATCATAGAACATCTTTTCCCCATAGGTAGGTTTTGATTAATAATAATTTTTTTTTCTCCATAGAAGAACGATCCACCCTACTGTTTAGCCAACCTAGCTGACAATAAAGCTGCAGTCAATTAAAGTCGGAGCAATGTCATTGACTTCAAAGGTACTACACGACCCTTCGAGCAAATAAAACTCGTCTCAATTTCATTGTTACGAGTAACAAAACGCAAGTACAATACTGTACCGTAGGCTGTCTTACTCGCGTCGGAGAAACAGTGTATCTCAACAATTGATATATCTGGTTCGTGTTCACCTAAATAATACCGAGGTATCTTTATCCCAGTCAAGTTCTCAGCTTCGCTACTCCACTGATGCCCCTGGTGGCGTAGCTTTGGAGGAAGTTCCGAGTCCCAGTCCACTCCCAGAGTCCAAAGATCTTGAAGTACACGTATCAGTTTGATGACAAATGGACCGATAATTCCTATAGGGTCGAAGATACGCCCAACTACACTTAGAATAAATCTCTTTGATTCGATTTTACGAGACATAAACTTCAATAAGTCTTTCGGATCAAAATAAATCAAATTTCTTTCTGGATCCCAAGAAAGTCCTAAAATCTTAATCGGTAGACTAAGATCAACAGCAACAGTTTCAGAGAATTCTGGCTCAACCCTTTCTTGTTGCCATAACAAATAAAGTTGCTTCGAGTTAGTTTGCAACTTGCGGAGTAACATGCCAGCATCACTGAATATTTGCAAGCACTCCATGGAGGTACGTAGAGCGTCCTGAACATCATTTCGGCCGGATATGACGTCATCAACATACACAGAGCTGCTTAGCAAATTAAATGTATGAGAATACTGTTCCTTGTATTTTTTGAAATGATGTTTTAAAGTTGCTGCAAGCAGGTATGGACTAGGCCTAAGTCGAAAAAGAACTCTCGTGAAATTTAGGACGTAGGGATCATTGTTTAGATTATCAGTCCAGAAGAAACGCGTAAAATCTCGATCAGCAAGGTCCAATTCAATTTGAAGGAAAGCCGGTTTCACATCAGCTGTAAAGGCCACAGAATTTTCTCGAAATCTCAGAAGCAGTTCTAAGATATTAGGATGCAAATTTGGTCCCGTATATAGACTTTAATTTAAAGAAATGTTTTTATCTTCGTGAGCTGAACCATCGAAAACGACTCGAAGCCGACTTGTGGTTTTGTCGCTAAGTATCACTGCATGATGGGGTAGGTAAAATCCCTGACTATTCGACAAAGATTCACAAGAAGTACGCTCAACGATACCTTCCCTAACATAGTCATCGATTACATCCTTATACTCACAAAACAACTCGTGATCACATTTGAATCTACGAATCAACCCCTCAAAGCGTTTACGCGCAACAAACTCATTATTTTGTAAAGCCTCTCTCATACCTGGTCTCCATGGCAAACTTACGCGATATCGACCATCTACGAAACTAATTGAATTATCAAACTCACTTAGTACCTCTTCATCTCCCTTACTCCAAGACACCGAATCCTTATCGTGTATCCCTAAACTTTCAATCTCCCAAAACCTTTTTAACTCAGCCGAAACAGATTCATCTTCACTGTGAATCAAATGCACCGAAATACAATCGCTCTGCTCATCGCACCTACCCTGAAGAGACCATCCCAGACTGGTGTCGACAGCAACCAATGATGAATCAAGTCTTTTTATTTGATTTGTTAAGGGCCAATAAAAATCCGAACCACTTAACAAAGAAATTTCACAACTCCCAGTTGATTCACTACAACTAAACGTCAATCTAACACCTCTCGATTCCATTTCCCTCCTTATTCCCTCCTTCCTACCTTATTGGCTGTGGCATAATTTTCCGACGTCAACGTTAAACCTCGTATTGCCAATTCAGCATCAGATGTGACAACCGATTTTAAATAGCAAAATTTGTCCACATCACTCAAACTTGAATTTTCATACACTTCTGATTTAAATCTAGCCCAAAAACTAGAGAAACTACTTATATCTTTGCCTGAAAAAGACTCTAAAGTAAGTTTTGGCAAGCGTGGTTGATTTGTTAAAGCAGAAGGAAATGAGCTATTTACAGGAAGTGTTACGTTTTGCTGTTGTGTTTCCCGCGAATTTTGAATACTAACTGAACTTGGAATCGAAACCGATTCTATATAACGCTCAGCGTGGGTTTTCCAAATTATAAATGTATCTCTATATTCTTCACTAGTTAATATTTCATCTTCCAGATTATCGATATCTATTAAACCCTCGACTTCCTTATCGAGTTTACTTAATTCCTCAAATTTTGAAATTAACTGTACATATATTTCATGTACTGCTGTTTTGTCGGCAGAATTATTTATTTTGGATTCCAATTTATTAGTTTGCCTCGTCACAATAGACCTTATGACAGAACGAGTCTTTTTTGTTTTTTCTAATAAAGCCAGATTTGATGCATCCATTTTAAACCGAAACACTTTACAAGCAAAACAAATTTTAAAATGACAATTTCATACTAATCTAAAATGCAGCAATCTAGTACAAATTTCAGCTAAACAAACAGAAAACCAATATCAGAATCCACACTAACTTATTAATTACTTTCCTTTAATCAACAAACGAACAAGTTCAATTTTCGAAACACCGACACACGAATCAACCAAAAGCAACGAAATAAACCGAACAAAAACCAAATTCAACTGTCAATCATTTCACTGTATAAATACAACAAACCGAACCGAAACAAAACGAATTACTCACCCCCAACATGCAGCGAAAACAGGCGCCAAGAATCCAAAGTGGTTAGTGTCGACGAGTGCTCTTCCAACATTCTTCCAATACAATTTGCTCGAAAAACACAATATCACTCACAACAACACAATAATTCCCAACAACACAACATTTCCCGGCCTATGCACCAATATTTACAGGAAACATGACACCACTCAAAATCACCGATGCGTTATCAATTATAAGATCTTTATTGAAGGCATTCCAAATAGCGAGTGAGAGGAAACCTATGTAGCAAATGGCGAACAATCTCCCCTTCTCGCCAATATTCGCCACAGATGGCGAGGGGTCAGAAAGAAAGCACTAGAAACTTTTTTTCGGTTCTTCTAATTTTCTTCCTTGAATTCGGCTGTGGCAAATCTCAATCAACACTATATGGTGTTTTCGCGGAAACTGAGATTTTAAAAGAATTCCTTTTTATGTCACTTATGCCACCAAACTTGAGATATTTCTATTCTATCTCAAAAGATCTATACCCAACGTAGTTTAGAATTAGCCACTTGAATGCAGTCTATTTCTCATTTTTATTTCCGAATGCAGAATTTTTTTTTTGCGTCACGGCAAAATGGTAAATTTTATATTATTATCTATCTATCTATATATATATATATATATATATATATATATATATATATATATATATATATATATATATATATATATATATATATATATATATATATATATATATATATATATATATATATATATATATATATATATATATATATATATATATATATATATATATATATATATATATATATTATTTAATATATTTCCACTTTTTATTTTACATTATCATCAGTATTATATATATATATATATATATATATATTGCTTTATTAAAATTGCCAGACTATGCAGTAAGAAGCTATTTTTAAACCCCTACCTATACATAAAATATTATAGGTTATCATCTCGTAAACCTTCAAAGAAGAGTAGCTCCTTAGTTATTAGTCCTAGATTGTAACTTTTTGTATAAAACTTTTAGCAAATTTATAGATCTACAACTTTTGTATAATATATTTTTCCCTGCATCTTATTTTTATGAAGATATAATTCAAACATTCGTCAAAAAACTTAACAAAGCAGCATTTTTGCTTGGCTGTATTCAGATTATCTGGCGCCGTTAGCATCACGAGGGCTATAATGCGCCGAAACATTCGTCATTAGACAAACCAACATACATTTGCAAACACCCATGACTTACACGGGACTCGAACCCGCAACCTTGCGGTCCAGAAGCTAGCATGCTAAACACTATACCGTTGAAGCAGCATTTTTGCGAAATAGTTTTAACTTTGATGCTACATAACTCTTTACATAATAGCTTTACAAAATCAAACTGTGCACAAAAGTTGCAGAAAATTTTAATATTCCACAACTTTTAAATTTAATGTATGTTTTTAAAATGCATTGCAAAAGAGTTATGTTCTATAAACTGAAAAACGTATTTTTTTGTTGCACCACGGTAAAATACACAAAGCAGAGTAACTCCTTTGTTATTAGTCCTGGAAAATAAGTTAATATATAAAACTTGTAGGAAAGTGATTATTCTACAACTTTTATTCCAAACTTTTTCTCTAAGACGTACCATTATGGAGATACAATAAAAAAACTTGACACAAATCTTAAAAAAGTAGTATTTTTGCGAACAAGTTTTGACTTTGATGCAACATAACTAATAACATAATTGGTCTACAAAAAAACTTTGTATACAAGTTGTAGAAAATTTAATTTTCTACAACTTTTGAAAATAATGTTTCTTTCTAAGATGCATTGACAAAGAGTTGTGACATATAAACTGAAAAACGGCTCAGTTTTTGGTGTACCACGGAGAACGCACAAGGGTTAGGAGATCGAAAACTTGGTTTATAAACCACGGGACCGACATTTATAACATATTAAAAAATCAGAACTACATAACCTTTTGCAAGGTAAGACCCCTTTGTCAGTCTCTATTCCCCGGACTATACTAGTTGGACAGAAGTGTTAAGTATAAGGCATATAGGGGGAAAAAATACCAGGTGCATTTAATCTCAGTGGGAATAATGAGCTCCAGTGTTATTTAGTATGATATCTATCCTTGACGTTTGTGGTACATATGCTAAAGTATTATCAGCCATTGTTTTAAATGTTAAGGATAATAGCCTTTTGAGTATCACGTTTGTAAAAAGAAAGTAACCAGAAAGAAGGAGAATGAAAAGAAACGGAATAGTGTGAGTCATGTTTCGAAAATAGAAACCCAATTTGTCTATATTAGTGGACAGATTAACTAACCTGATTGAATATATAACACCAATGGGTGATCCAGATTTACTTCTCCCCGATTGGCTACTCAGTTATCTATTACAGTTGACGTCTTGTCGCCCGACAAATTGCTATTCGCCAAGAGAGGGCACCAGGAAATAGTTTGGTCAAAGACATTTGATTCATTTAAACTCTTATAGTATCCGTGGTTAGAAAGGTAAACTATTAATTTGAATTTAAATTTAAAAGCGTTTTTTTCTTCTTCTTTTTGTTATCAACATAAATTTAAGTTCAATACTAAACTATGTGCGCAGGTTGTCTATACTGCCATTACTTTATTAAAAAATTAATATTATCTGAATTTATCAACACACAAATTATGAAATATATAGCTACATTTTAGATGTTATTACTTTAAAATTTTTGCAAAAATAATTTATTTGTGAAATTAATAAACCGATACGTTAAGTTACGCACGGGACATCCGAAAACTGATAGATATAATATACTATTTTTGTGAGTGAGAAACAGTGATATTTTTACTCATAAAATTGTATATTTTGCTAGACGTTACACTTTATACTTGTCGTTACTCAAAGTAGCCACAAATTTGAACATTTTGAGAACTAAGTTTGCCAATACTATAAGTATTACTCTGAGGATATTTATCATTTGTATCATTTAGTATTTTTTTTTTACACTTGCACACTTGTAAATTATGATTTCAAAAAAACTTAAATTAATTAGTTAATTTGGCAATACGAATTTACTAAGATATTTTAATACCAACTTATTTATGCATTTTTATATACTTTTAATTAATATAGTGATACTTTTATTTCTCAAAACCATCTCATTTCTCAAACACTAAATCCTAAAATTTTGAAAAATAACTTTAAAAAAAAAATATTTAAGTTAAAATTTAAATTACATATTAACATAAAGGATATTTTTAAATATTTTCTTAAGCAAGAATTGTGCTTTTTTCAATATTTCACATTCTAGCCAAAACACCTTTCCATAACATCTGTTATTTTTTCGGCATTTTTTATTTCGAGTAATGGTTAGTAGGGTGGATCGAAAATGGTACTTTTTTTTGGAATATTCGGAAAATAGGTTGGAATGTATTTTCTAAAGTCTTCGTTCGTAAAATCTTTCGTAAAATCTTCTGCTTCCCCAATATCTTGAAATATCAATGTTTGCATAAAAATACGTATATTTCATATCTTCTACTACCAGAAACTTTTCTGTGATAAATGATAGGCCTGGTTGAAAAAAATTAGTTTTTTTAAATGTATTATTAATATAAAAGAGAAAAATGGTCAGTAATATACATTTCATTTTGGTCCAACGAACTACAAATAAGAGTATTTAATAAGAAAACATACGAAAATGATGCATAACAGTATTATTGAAATTGCAAACAGTTTACAAAATTAAAAAGTACTTATTATTATGTTTTCATCAATTCAGTGTCACTGTACTCACTTTTAAGTGAATAAACTGGACATAAAATAATTACATGCATTTACAGTTTAAGTTCCTTTTTTGCACGAATGTCTTCATTTTATTTCGTGAATTCATTGTTACATATTTGAAACCATCTCTGTTGTTTTCTCCACGTACACTTCCTGCAGCTTCTGTTAACAATTTTACATATATCTCGGTAGCCTGAATGTGACAAGTGATTTTAGAAATGTTGATCCATGCATCTGTATCGTTCATCTCCATCTGCAGAAAATCTTCATAAGTCAGTCGTGGAATATTTCTCAAAAGTTGTGGACAAATTCTGGTGAAATTCTGCCAGTTTATCAAGTTTATATAATCATATGCATCAAGCTTTATTTTAGGAACTTTCAACAACCTTACAGAGTATTCTGTTTTTGTTGAATCCATTGCTGCAAGAATTTCCCTGCGTGTAAGTTCATGAATAGACTCTCTATCATCTGGAATCTTTGAAAGCAACATGTTTTCAGGATGTGAGTAGAAAGAATTCCTTTTAATTACTGCATTCACTATGTTCACCAAGTTAGAATCAAAATATCTGGAATAAGCAATCATTTTTCACAAATATCGTGAACCTTCTTGGTAAGACTATTTTGTTTTTATTCTAAACCAAATAGGTGCATATACTTTAACGACATATTCAGAAAGAATTGATAGATTTTCTGAAGGATTCTCTTATGCCATGTCGAGACATATTAACCTCGATGCTGTTGTGAGCCATCTGGAATAATTGACGGTACCTGGCTCAATATTTTCCAGGTCAGTGGTACATCTACCATTTGACAGCACAAATCATATAGGTCACTCTGATCAGAACTGAGGTGTTGTAATTAGGAACGAGGTGGTAACTGCGGTCCAGTAATTGGTGTAAATGTAACTATCGTTATATTTGCACAAGCGAAAGCATTCGGCCCTGTCGATACCCCGTCAAGTGCCCGTAGAAGATGGTGCTACAAATGTTCATTAATATGTAACATGCACATTAACCACTGAAGTGAACCTTCCGAGGAGATTTTCTAGTAATCTTATTGCACCTGCATTAGTTTCTGTATTCACATTTGTGTAAGCACATCAAACAGCATTTATAGGTTCCAAGGATGTTTTATGCTGTGAACAAAAATTCAAAATCCCTTCCTTTAAAGCAAGAGTGGTGCCATTGGAAACAGTGGAATGCCCTATACATTTCGAAGAAGGCTTTTGAAATGAAGTTATGTGTTCTTCCTTAACAATACTAGAGTAAAACTTTTCGCCTTTTTTTTCTGACTTCATCAAAAAATAGTGCAATCAGTGCATGATAAATCGGAATAATATCACTAGCATCTTTCTTATGCCTATGCCTCTCCCTTCGAGCAATATTTCTGTGGATGATGTTCTTTTTTGTCATTCTCATGAATTATATTGGCATCTTGTTGTACTGCACAGGTAAGTTTCGCAGCAGTTCTATGAGATACCCCATATCTATAACATTCTTTAGCAAAATTTTTTAAGGAATTCCCATTTGGGTTAATCGTTTACTTTGGCTGGTTGGAGTTAATAAAGATGATGGCAAGGAGTTACAACTATAGCTGATATCAAAATTAGATATTTCCTGTTCTTCATAATGTTTCAAAATAATAGTATCGCTTTTCTATCAAACATAATTTTGTGAAATTTAAATTAAAAATTGCCACTAATTTTTTAAATAAAGAATTGTAATGCATTATTACTTTTATGTATATTAATCATAATAATAATAATATTTTTTCAATAATAATTAATTATATACTAATATGTTATCATTAATGATACAACTCTTACTAAGTAATTATAATTTTTATATAATTTATGTAATGTACAGGTAGTGTAAAGTAAAATAGGCTTTGGGGCAGCACAAAACTTTGCTATAGAGATTCGAATATTTTTGTACTTCATTATAACAAAAAAATGAAACTTTGTAACATACAGGCTAGAAAATTCAAAAATTAATTTTTTCGATCCACCCTAATGGATAGTCAGCTACAATATATTTGTTATCTCGAGGAGAAAAAATATGTTCTTCATAGAAATTGACTTTTAAGATTTTTAACAAATTATTGTATTACTTACTAGCTGTGTGGCCCCGCTCTGCTGGGGCTTAAAGGAAACGAATAAATATTTACCTAATAATGAAAAAAAAAATTTCGTAATGACTTGAAAGTTTTCAGTGAATTTCAATAATTTGTTTACATTCGGATTATAAGTATTAAGCTAAAACCGCGTATGCGCAGACTGTCGATTTACAGTAAATATACCGACAGTCATAATAATACTCTAACTGTTATCGGACAGACGATTGTAATGCATAAAAATAATCAGAAAAATAAGGGGGAAATGTTAAAATAACTTTTGGTTTTATTCTGATGTAATAAAAAATATCTCGTTGTCATTCCAAGAATTTTAATAAAAGAAACTTTTAATCGAATTTAAAAGTTGTTCTCTACAATCTTCATGTACTAAAGCTTCAATGTACAGAATTTCGTAAGGTGCAAATCTGTGGATTTGTATAAGGTTCAGACGTAAAGACCACTCAGTTTTATATAGAGATATATTAAATTAATAATTGAGAAAATGGACAAACCGATTCTCCGGTCGACTGTTAATGTTATGACTTCTATCTACTTTTGCCGATTGTGTAAACTCGCTATTTCTCGGAGTCCATCGGAAATGTGTTCAGTGCCCGAATTACAAATGCAGGGGCCCAGGGCACAAACACTAATGGGGCCCTCTACTAGTGACAAACGAATTTCAATAAAACATTATACGTCAATAAAAGAGGAATTATATACCAATTGTAATAAAATAAAGATTGTTTCAATAATAATTTAGATAAGCAAAAAATTGCATCAAATGAATTGCACAGGAAATGACATTTATTATAGTAAAATGGATATTCTAAAATAATCGAACACGCTTACAATTTTATAAGCTGCCAAATAGTAAAAATCATTATATACAAATGAATCACTTGGGAATCTCTCTTTACAATCCTATAAACATATTTAAGTTAAAAGAAACAGTTAAATACATTAAAATAAAACATATAATTTTATATGCTTGCGGATAAGGAGCCCTGGTGAAGGTGCCGAAACTTCCCTGTGTAAAATCAGGCCCTGAATATGTTAATTTAGTATAAATGTGAATGTAAGCTATAAGTGCGGTTTTAATTGGCGTTCTTACTTTTTAGAATTTTTTTTTTAAATTGACAGAAATTTCATTGATGTTAAAACATGCAATGTTAAAAGTACGGTTTTGCTTGGTGTTCTTACTTTTTATAATTTTTTTTTTTTTTTTAATATTCACAGAAGGTAACGAAAGTTTCTGTGATGGTAAAACCTGGAATGACTTCTGTAACATATCAGTTAGATACTACCGGGATACGGGCGTATCCCGTACGTCAGTGGTTACAGATGAGTTGCTTATTGTAGAAACCTCAAAACCAACAAAAATGTGAAAATGAGAGAAATATGAGACTGTTTTAGTATTGAGTACTAATAGACACTTTTGTTTAGTACATCAACCAACAATACTAAAGTTTTGTTTCTTTCTCATTTTCTGGTCCGAAGAGGTCCTGAGAACACAAATTTTAAAAATCTAATTTGTTTATTGTAAAAATAAGTAAAAATATTTCTGAATAAAATGATATAAAAATGTTGCTTCTATCATTAGCAGAACTTGAATTATTTAATTTTTTTTTTTTTACATGACAACTGGATCTCTGACTTTCTATCTTGAAACTTTGAAAGTGTGTTTCTTGGTGATGGCTTTTTGAGTTAAAATAAATATACTATAAAAACTACTTTTTATAAATATATAAAACTTTCCACAATTATTTTTAAAAAATATTTCTTTAGTTTGTCTTCAGGAATTGTGTATTTTGATTAAACATTTTTTTAAAAGTATTTGTAGCTTATTGTATTATGGGTTTTATGTAGCTTTTGCGAAACATTATTTCTTGATTTTTTTCTAACTAGCTCATTAAAATATCTTTATCTTGGAGACACTTTATGATATGAATTATGTGAAGTAATTTAAAGCAAAATGAACTGATTTTTTTTAAAAGTTCTTAAAATTTATCCAGTATGTTAAATTTCAACAATTTAAAGGTGTGTTTTTTTTTTTTTTTTTTTTTTTTTTTTTTTTTTTTTTTAAAGATTCTTTATATTATTTTATTACAAGTCAACGTTTATTTGGGAAGTGATGAATGGGAGACAAAAATCTTTGAATAACAAGGGTGTCGAGGCCTACTTTTTTTGGACATTGCTGAGGTTAACAATTTAGTGATTGGGAAAAAGCAGTGTTAAAGGATGTTACATTTGTTACGTTAGGTGCTTATCGGTTGGTTTTATTTAAGTAGAGATCATCGATGAACATTGACAAGCACATAACTAACTTGAAAATATAAAGGACATTACTTATGGTAAATAAAAATTGTTCTTAACAATGCAAATTAAACTTTATAAAGTTGTTGAGTCATGATTGTCTGATCAGTTCGTTAGCATAGTTCGTAGCACGTTGTCCGGGAGTTCAGAGTCATCTCATGTTTCCTCCGGGTTGAGTCGAGTTGAGTTGTTGCTTTAGAGTTGGTGGGCATGTGACACCACAGTACCCCCCTGCCAGAGTTTAAGTCAGGAGGTGTTGGGGAAATCTGACACGTCTTCCAGACCTTGTGGTTGTCTGGTGTTGTCCTGTTACAACATCTTGAGGAATCAAACATCTTGGTTCGCTTGTCTGTTCCTCTTCCGAAGCCGACTCACTAATGGTGAACGCTGGCTTGAGTCTATCAATGGAGACAGTAGATTCCTTTCCATTGACCAGCAGACGGAAGGTTTTGGCATCAAGAGAAAGTACTCGATACGGACCATCATAGGGTGGCTGAAGCGATGCTCTCACTTGTCCAACTCGGACGAACACATGGGAGCAGGTGTTCAGCTCTTTATAAACGAAGATTTTCGGACGCGTATGATGGGAGGTTGGAGTTGGTTTGATCCTGTTCATAGTGTTCCTCAACGTTTCAACGAAAATGGTATGATTTGGATCTGCGTCGCTGGAGACAAAAAATTCACCTGGAAGTCGTAAACCTGTGCCGTATACCAGCTCAGCTGAAGTGGCGTTGATATCTTCCTTAATTGAAGATCGCATGCCGAGGAGGATAGTAGGAAGAACTGCACTCCATTTCTCTGTGTTGTGACACATGATGGCGCTCTTCAGAGGACGATGAAGACGTTCTACCAAACCATTGGACATAGGATGATAAGCGGTGGTGCTCAGCTTGTTTATTCCAAGAAGCTTGGCTAGTGACTTGAAAAGTGTCGACTCAAATTGGCGTCCTTGGTCACTGGTGATGTGGGCCGGAACACCGAATTTTGAAATCCAACCAGAATACAAGGTCTCTGCAACACTTTCTGCTGTGATATCTGCTAGGGGGAAAGCTTCTGGCCAACGGGTGAAGCGATCGACCACTGTCAAACAGTATCGAAATCCTTGTAATGGTATGAGTGGGCCGACTAAATAGATGCGGATGTGAGAAAATCTAGTGTCAGGGACTGCAAATGTTCCTAAGGGACTAAATACATGTCTTTGTACCTTGGAGCGTTGACAAGAAGTACAGGCTTTAGCCCACATTCGACAGTCTTTCTGCATAGAAGACCAAATGAATCGTTCGCTTACGATTTCGCTGAAGATCGTATTCCAGGGTGATTGAGATTATGAAGGGTGTCGAATGCCAGTCGTCGATGTGCAGCTGGTAAGAAGGGACGGATTTTCTTTGTAGAAACGTCGCAGTGTAACTCAACATCGGTTCCAGGAAGTTTAAGTTTCTGCAACTGAAGACTTGATGATGTGGACAAGAGAATTTCTTTAAGATCTTCGTCGATGGCTTGGTCTTTAGCAACTTGTTAGTAGTCAATAGGAGAAGGAAAAGTAACTGTAGCAATTCTTGACAGAGTGTCAGCTGGGATGTTTTCAGAGCCTTTAATGTGGACGATGTTGGTGGTGAATTGCCCTATTAAATCCAAATGTCGCATCTGGCGTGGTGAGCATTTATCTTGCTTCTGCTTAAAGGCGAATGTCAGGGGTTTATGGTCAGTGTACAGTTGAAATTCTCTGGCTTCAAGCATGTACCTGAAATGTTTAACTGCTGAATATGCTGCTAAAAGTTCCCGATCATATGTTGAATAATTTCTCTCAGTTGGTGTAAGTTTTTTGGAGAAAAATGCTAGTGGTTGCAGATCGCCTGATGGAGAGACTTGATGAAGAGCAGCTCCGATTGCAAAGTCTGAGGCATCAACATGCAATGCTAAGGGGGCATTCGCTGAAGGATGATGCAGAAGAGTTGCTTGTACCAGCTCAGTCTTACACTTGATGAAGGCCTGAACTGTCTGTATTGTCCATGGGATTGGAGTTTTGTCATTTCTACGACTATCCTTGAGAAGCTCATGAAGAGGTGCTTGAGTTGATGCAGTGTGAGGCAGGAAACGTCTGTAGAAGTTGATGGTTCCAAGAAATTGCCGAAGTTGTTTCTTAGTCTCAGGCTTAGGGAAATCTTGAATGGCTTGGACTCGATCTGGCAAAGGTTCATATCCATACTGGTTGACGAGGTATCACAGGAATGGAACTTCTTTTGCTGCAATACCGCATTTAGAGGTGTTAATAGTCAGACCGTACTTGTCCAGACGCTTGAAGACTAATCTGAGGTGGTGATGATGCTCCTCAATATCAGAACTGGCAATCAGGATGTAATCGATTTAAGAAAAGCAGAAGTCTAATCCTTGCAGAACTTCGTTGATGAATCTTTGAAAGCTCTGGGCCGCATTAGAAAGACCAAAAGGAAGACACAAAAATTCAAACAAACCAAACGGTGTGGTGATTGCAGTTTTAGGTATGTCATCCGGATTAACTGGAATGTGGTGAAAAGCGCGGACGAGGTCAATTTTTGAAAAAACCTTGCAACCCTCTAAATTCTGAGAAAAATCTTGAATATGCGGTACTGGATAGTTATCAGAAACAGTGATTTTGTTAAGAGCTCTATAGTCGCCGGTAGGTCGCCAGTTATTATCCCCTTTTGGAACGAGGTGCAGTGGAGATGCCCAATTTGACTTTGAAGGGCGGCATATACCTTGATCCACCATATACTGAAATTCCTGCTTTGCTATCTTAAGCTGGGGAGGATTTAATCTACGTGGCCGAGAAAATACAGGCTGACCTTCTGTTTCAATAAAATGCCTCGTGTTATGAGGAAATACTCCCGCAAATGGGCTGGGTCGAGTAAGGTTGGGGAATTCTTTTAAAATATCATGTACACATGAACCACTTGCAATAGTTTTAATTGATATAGGCGGTCCATGATAAGATTTTCCTGACGTCGTTAATGAAGTTAAAGGATCAATGAGCTTTTTGTTTTTAATGTCAACAACAAGACCAAAATGTTCTAAGAAATCAGATCCAATTATAGGCTTTGTACGTCGGCAACAGTAAATTCCCACCTAAATGGACGTCGCAAGTTTAAATTTAATTCCATCATTTTTGTCCCATACGTAGCGATTTTAGAATCATTGGCGGCAAAGAGATATATGGGTGAAGGTTTATTATTTCCGCATTGAGGTATAATGGAAATATCAGCACCAGAATCAACCAGAAATTTCATGCCACTGTTAAGATCCAAAATAAACAAACGACGGCTTATATGTTTGGTGTTAGGGTCATCATCGCAAGCCGCTACTGCAACTGGCCCTGTGCGTTTCCCGAAGCATTTTGAAAGGAACATGGAGAGTTGCACTTAAGAGCCATTGCTCCATACTTACAATGATACCAGCACATACTTCTATCATTTAAATTGTTTTGTGTACTATGGGGAGTTGCGGAACGATTACGGGAAGTTGCGTTTCTACGGTAGTTATTACGCCCGCGTGAATGGTCGGGTTCACGATTTAATCCAAAATTCGTACTCAGTCGTTCAAGTTTTTTACTCAATTCAGAGATTTGACCTTTCAATTCAGAGAGGGTAGTATTTTCTGACACTACAGATACGTATGAATTGCTCGGTTCAGTCAATTCTGCAACTTTATCGGCCAGAATCGCCAACTTATCTAACTCATCACCACTTATAGCTAGCACTGTTTGAATGTTTTTCGGAAATCGTTGCAACCATAAATTTTTCAAAAATTCGTCACCAACTTTGCCATGTGAAAGTTCCTTCATTCGACGTAATAAGATGCTTGGTTTTTGGTCTCCAAACTGTAAATCCTCCAACAGAATTTTTGCCTCTTTGGCAGCTGAGTGTTATAACAAATCCAAAAGCCGCGTTTTTAAAGTAGTAAACGGTTTATCATCAGGACATTCAAGAACCAAATCACTAACTAAAGCCAAAATTTCATTATCTAGCGTATTAATTAAATAGTTGTATTTAGAAGTTTCGCTTCTAATTTGATTAATTGAAAATGCAGCATCGAGTTGCGCTAAAAATAACTTTATATTTCCTTTATGAAATACTGGTAATTTTATATGCACGTGGTTAATTTCCACATTTTCAGCAGTGTTATCAGCAACAGACATTTTGACTTAAAAACAGAAGTAATTGGAAAAATCAAAACGAAACCAAAATAAAATAATGCAAGTAGGAAATAAAGCAATCACCACTCCGAAAGAATTAATGAATTAAAGTCAAATCCCTACCTTGTTCTCTCTGCCGTGGACTTCAATGCAGCGATACTTCGGGTTTCACCACGTGTATTCATTCAAACGACGTGTATCCATTTGGGAAGTTGGTTTTCATCATTTCTAATTCGGCTCCAAATCGTTTAAAAGTCAGGTTTAAAGTCGTAATCCTTTATCACAACAGTTGTAATGCTCACCATATCGCTCAAAAGTTATTAAAATGTTCGTTAATACACAGGTTCGTTAATACACAACTGTTACGTTAGGTGCTTATCGGTTGGTTTTATTTAAGTAGAGATCATCGATGAACATTGACAAGCACATAACTAACTTGAAAATATAAAGTACATTACTTATGGTAAATAAAAATTGTTCTTAACAATGCAAATTAAACTTTATAAAGTTGTTGAGTCATGATTGTCTGATCAGTTCGTTAGCATAGTTCGTAGCACGTTGTCCGGGAGTTCAGAGTCATCTCATGTTTCCTCCGGGTTGAGTCGAGTTGAGTTGTTGCTTTAGAGTTGGTGGGCATGTGACACCACAGTACCCCCCTGCCAGAGTTTAAGTCAGGAGGTGTTGGGGAAATCTGACACGTCTTCCAGACCTTGTGGTTGTCTGGTGTTGTCCTGTTACAACATCTTGAGGAATCAAACATCTTGGTTCGCTTGTCTGTTCCTCTTCCGAAGCCGACTCACTAATGGTGAACGCTGGCTTGAGTCTATCAATGGAGACAGTAGATTCCTTTCCATTGACCAGCAGACGGAAGGTTTTGGCATCAAGAGAAAGTACTCGATACGGACCATCATAGGGTGGCTGAAGCGATGCTCTCACTTGTCCAACTCGGACGAACACATGGGAGCAGGTGTTCAGCTCTTTATAAACGAAGATTTTCGGACGCGTATGATGGGAGGTTGGAGTTGGTTTGATCCTGTTCATAGTGTTCCTCAACGTTTCAACGAAAATGGTATGATTTGGATCTGCGTCGCTGGAGACAAATCTTATAGAGACTTTTCTTAGATTTCTTATTAGGAGACTTTTCTTATATTTTTAAGATTTCACAATTTCCTTCGACGTACTGCTTCTTGACTCTAACAGGAGACAGTAGTTAAGCCCTTGTATGAGGTAAGTAAGTCCTTTGCATTCAATCAGACATACCAGAAATCAAAAAAAATTAATGAATTTTACTAGTTTTAATTGGAATCTCAATTGAAGCCATAGTGATATTTGGCCTAATAATGGGTTCTGTAAAATTAAAGCTCTAGTTTGAGAACAGTGTCTGGTACACATTGTACATTTAAAGTTATTTTTGTGAACTAAAAGTTGAGTATTGCTTGATAAAAAAAAAAAAAAAAAAAAAGAAACATCATCCAGTAATTGTTAAGTTGGCTTTTGTAGTTCAAGACTCCAATTGAACTCCCATGTCTTCCCGTAATTTTACATTCTTCAATATAGATTTCGAAATTATGTCTTTTTTATATGCTGAATAGTGCCCTGGCGTTGAAACTCATTTAGTTCAGTGCACTTTTTTATAGTGGAATTTTATATAGTGTTGTATTTAATCAAGATTTTTTTTACTAAGCATTAATTGTTATTTTTTCCCATATTACTGTTGTTGCGTCTTTAACGGAATTCCGGTGTTTTGTTTTTATTTTGGAGATTTGAGTATTTATATCACATGAATGTTGGATGATTGAGAAGGAGGTAGCACACTGGGAAGCCTTTTGCCTTTTTACTTGCAATTACCCTTATGTATACATATGGTAACGAAAGTATAGCATTCGGTCAAAAAAAATTTCGATGTTTTTGGTGATGCAATGGGGATCAATGATTGGCTTCAATTCTTCACGAGTTTACGTTTATGTGAATGAAAGGTTAGTATAGATATTTTATTTTTACAACTTAAACTTAAGAGACGAAATTGTATAAAATGTCATTTTAGTTACTCTTAATATTTCATATACTCATTTTAGTTACGCAATTATTTAAACGAAGCAAACTAACAACTGCTTGTACTGATTATTTTAAAGTATTTTCGAATAATGAAATTTACGAATTAGAGACTTCAGTATTGTATGCAGTACTATCATAACCTGGACTTGAATAGTTTTCTCATCAATACAGCTTTCTTTCATAAATTGTAATGATGATACTACGTTTCGTCCAGAGCCACTGTCTGGAGTTGCGTGTCCAAAACATGTTGCATATAATTCTTATATCAAAGACGTGGGCGCCCACAGGAGGGTGCAAGGAGCTACACTTGCACCCCCCTGGCACTTGAATTTTTTTTTAAAAATTAGTGAAAAGATGTAAATCCCAAGATAAAAAAAAAGCATAAATGCCCTATTTACTTTTATATTACAATGAGTATTTTTGTTTTCCGAGTAATTTAGTGTTTTGCTTCTTTCATATGTCGTTTTTTATAGCTATTTGCGAGACAATTTTCTGGCGCTTGTTGTCTATGATTATTAGAGATTGATGAGTTGAAGTATTTATTCCCTTTATTGTATAATAATTGTATTTCTTGTGTAGTTCTCAAAATTCTAGAAAAGTGTTTTGTTTTTTAGGTCATCAGATATACTATCATGAAATCTATTTTAAGAGTTCAATTGAACATCTTCCAATACTGCCTTCGCGTTTAATTTTTTTAATTTTTTTTTATTATTATTATTATATCCAAAGCTTGAAAGAAAGAAAATGTTACTTTTCTGCATTTTTGCATCTTCGAGTTCCTCTATTCTAAACAATGTATCTTGAATGCCGTGAGATCTAGTTGGATGATAGAAAAAAATCGTTACAAAAATATATTTTAATATTTTTACTATTTTGTATTTTTTTCTCTTTAACAAGGTTGAGATTTCAAAAAAATATACCATGAATTTTAAATATTCTCAAAGAGTATAATTTAGAATGCATAATTATCAATTATTATTTCTAAAAAAATTAATGATTTTGATAAAAATCTAGTCTTGCACCCCCTTGCAAATATTCGTGGGGGCGCCCATGACCAAAGATACATGTTTTTCTCGTTTAGTTACTCGACCACATTAACTACTTACAATTTCTATACTTATTACTTCATTTTATCGTTTATATAGTAGTAGAGTGTATAATATAGAGTGTAAAATAGTTAATTTCCTCCCTTAATGGTATTTTTCCCTTTCATGAAAAACTTTCGATTTATTTTTTACCACTGCCTGGTTTTCTTGTGTTACAACATTTAAATCCCGAAAAAGAGCACTTGCTAAATGAGCTTCTGCTCTAATAGAAATGGCTCTCACATTCTGTAAGAAAAGTGAGTAGATTTTCGAAGCAGCTCTTGTTTCACTGAAATAATTGAACTTTCTGGCTTTTCCCTGGTAGAAGCATTTTACTATCAAGTACACTTTCATCACTCGAACTCTGTGACATTGAATCATTGTGAATAACATTACCATCGTGTCACAAACCTAGAGTCTTCGTAGTTGAAGACTAAAAGACCATGCAGAAGTGACATGACTTATCACTTGAATTTAGCATAAGCTATATCATAACCTGAAGGGTTATCGACCCACCCCCGGATGGGGGTATACGACGTCGGAACATGAGACGGCAGTAGCGAATACGACAGAATTGCCCGCCCACTTTGAGAGTAGCGAATGCCATCATCCCGAAGGGATCCCAGCAATCCGCCCCGCGCTGCCCCCCAGTGACAGCCACTACAAAGTGACCCTCAGATAGGGGCATGGTCCGTTTTAGATGTCCGTAGGAGTGCGGGGAGTAAGCAGAGCACCCAACTTTGCTAGGGTGACTGACCTCAGCTCCCCCATCTCCTGCGAGGCTCAGGCTCCCCGGGTTCGCCACGCCCGTACTTACCGAAGCAAGCACCTGGGGGGAAGCTATATCATAAAATGATATTCCCGATATTTCAAAATGCTGTTTTACAGTACCTAGACTATAAATAAAATAATTGAAACTAAGCAAAAGAATGGATTGCAAATTGAAAAATATCCGTATTTTGTAAAGAAAATTAAAGGTTTCATCTAGATTCCGGTTGACCTAAATGTTAAATTGCAGATAAAAAAAAAATTATTACTGTTAATTATTATTTTAAACTTTGCATTTTTATTCTTGAAAATATTTTTTTTTTTTTTTTTTTTTAAATTACAAATCTTTGTTTTTGTCAAAAAACAATGAAGCTCAGATCCATTCCGGGTGACCTTATTATTTTTCAACTGAACTAAAAAATTGTTTAGTAAATATGTTAGCATAATGGCAACTTTTTATCGACTTGAAATTTTCAATTTCAAAAAAAGTGTTTGTTTTTTTCAATATGCCCTAATAAATATATGTATTGGTATATGGGCAGTATTAGTTCCTTATAAGCAGACTTCCGGTCAAAATTTCAGTCACTTCCGGTTGAAATGTTCCACTTTATATCCAGCATAATAAATCCTTATAATTTGATGTAACAACATGTAGAATTAAAAGTTTTTTATTGTGACCCTTTAGAGTTTATATGAAGGTAATATAATTTAAAAAATAGTATTTTGAAGTCAAATTTTAAGAAAGTCTAAACCTTCAACCGGACAACTGGATGTTACTTTTAATTTTTGTTTATCATAAAAAATCACTAAAATTCTCTTTTTATTGATAGCATATGTTTCATATACGAAGCTTAGGCTGTTGGATGCAGTTTTAGGGATTATATATAGAATTCCGGTCGAAATGCAAATCACTTCCGGTTGAAATTTTTTTTTGCTGCTTTTTTTTAATTTTTTATCTAAACCTAATAATTTAACTTTTTACACATGTTAAAAAGTTCATTGTCTGGCTTTGACCCCTCATAAAACTAATTTTATTCATAAAAATGAAAATTTTATGCCTAACTTTGAACAAGTATAAAAACTCGACCGGAAGAGAAATCCAAGTGACTCCACTACTTAAAATGATCGGAATGGCATATTCTATCAGTGAGCAAAATTACAGATTTTTTTTTTTTTTTTAAAGGACCCCATACAAGATTTTTTGCAAAAAATATCGCCAAACTGGCCATTTTTGGTAAATGAGTGATAAAAATATGAAAACGTGAAATGATACAAATCCATGACAATATTATAGTGTAATTGAAAGTTGTGCGATGTTCCGCACTCCTAGTTACTTTCTATTTCCCATTTGTATAAATAGGGTAATGGAAGTGTAGTATTCGTTTTTTTTTTATTTTTTTTTTTTTTTATTTTTTTTATTTTTTATTTCTTCACGTTTTGAAACTTCCTGATTTCAAAAAAGTAATCTAGAAAACCGTCTGTCTGTGTGTTCGTGGTCAGCATAACTCCTAAACAAATTGACCTATGATGTTTAAATTTGGTGTGCGGGTTATGTAGTGGCACAGAGGCCTATCATTATGGTTTTTGTCAAATTCGCTCAAGCCCATATTGTAGCTGCCTTTGAAAAAAAAAATGTCAGTAATTGCAAAAAATCGGCTCTAACGATTTTGATCAAAATTGCTGCGGTAATACCTCTGAAGGTGTTATAAACATTCCCACCTCCGAAATTCTCATAAAAATTTGATAAAAGCTTAAAAAATGAAGAACGAGTGCTTTTATCTCAGAGCTCTCTGCCATCGCCCATCAACGATTGATTTTTTTTGCGCTTGCGCACAAGCAAAGACAATATCGAATAAAATCACCAATTTTACAATTTTAGAGTTTTTATTCCTACATGTAAAAATAATAGAAAAAAATACCACCAAACTGGTCATTTTCATTTAAATGAGTGGAAAAAAAATGCTAAATATCACCATGTGAAGTTCTACCGCGATGACCAGTATTATACACTATCTGGCCAAAAGTATCCGGACACCCAGTGGTATAGACTTAGAGCGTCCTGAGGCACATTTTAATATTATGTTGGTCCCCCTTTTGCATCGATGACAGCCTGCACACGTTTGGGAAGACGTTCCACCAATTTTTGATAGGTGACCATAGGAATTGCCTTCCAATCGTCCATCACAGCTGAAGTGAGTGCTTACAGTGAAGATGGTCGATTTGGCTGGCTACGTAATCTGCTCTCTAATTCGTCCCAAAGGTGTTCTATGGGATTTAGATCGGGGTCTGAGAAGTTCAGTTTTTGAACATCCATTTCGTCAAACCACGTCTGTGCAAGCCTCGATGTGTGAATGGAGCAGTTATCCTGCTGGAAGAGAAATGGGTCTTCCTTGAAATATTGCCATAGAGTTGGGAGTGCAGCATTGTCCAGAATGTCCACATACATCTCAGAGTTCATGTTTCCAACTACAGGAACTAACGGACCCAGGCCAAACCACGAGAAACACTCCCACACCATTATGCTTCTACCACCAAACTTAACAGTCGATACAATGCAGTCACTATAAAAACGTTCGCCGGTGATCCGCCAAACCCAGACTCGTCCATCCGACTGCCAGACTGTAACGCTAGATTCATCACTCCAAAGAACAGTTTTCCACATGTCCACAGTCCAATGACGGTGAGCTCTACACCATTGCAATCGATGCTTCGCATTCCGTGAAGTGATTTTCGGCTTGTGAGCGGCTGCACGACCATGGAATCCCAAGTCTTTTAACTCTCGACGGACAGTCCTGCTGCTAACACTAACGCCTGATGAACTTTTGAACTCCTGAGAAATTTCCACCAACGAGGACTTGAGATTTTGTTTCACTAACCTTTTCAGAGTTCTGCGGCTGCGTTCACCAAGTGTACTATTCTGCCACGATCAAACTCACTAAGCTCCTTTGACTTACTCATTGCCTCACAAACGCATAAATACAATCTGACAAACCACTACCAACACTTTTATAGCTTTCAATTACGTATCAAATTGCGTCACTCTCCAGAACCACTTTTTTAAGGGGTGTCCGGATACTTTTGGCCAGATAGTGTATAGTGTAACCGAAAGTTGTGCGGTGTTCCACACCCCTAGTAATATTATTTTTCTGCGATTCATTTTACTCCCACCAATAAACCATGCTTCTAAATATTGATGTATACCACAAGTATGATTGTGCTCTTTTATGGCGTTTTTTTTGTTGTTTTTTTTTCTTCAAAAAAGAAATTTTGTATTTAAGGAATATATAGTATTATAAATTAGAAAAGGACACATGTTTGCATACGACATTATCCAAATTGGCGTCATTGATGTAAATTTAGACAACAGTTTTAATTAGAGTCGTTAGAAAAATGAGTCTGGTTTGAAATTATTTAAGACGTATTTCTACTGGTTAATAGCCAGATATGAGATGACCTATAAACATGTCAAAGATTGGTTTGTGTCTCATGTGATGCATGTGACATCAACACAAGCGCTGTTCACATGCTTAAAACATTTTCCGTAGATATATTGGTGAAACTTTTTTCCAAATACAGAAGCAGGACACAAAAGGGATGTTTAGATTCAGAAAAATTAAACTGGCAATTATTATGAAACTTAATTTTTTAATCTCATACTTAGGATCCATGCTTCGTTTTCAAAAAGACACGGCAAATTCCAGATTTTAAATATGTCTGAGAAGCGATTCTAATTTTATTATAGAAATGTAAACATTAATAAATAATTGAGCATATAAAATCAAAGTTTTTTATATATATCCTGTATATGCATTGCCAACTTTTAAATTCATTAACACAGCGCTGATTCTATTGTTAACTTTTTTATGTTTTAGCATTGGATTTTTAATATTAAAAATATTTATTTCAGAAATTTTTTTACAAACATCAATTTATTAAAAATGAATATGAATGTATGCATTCATGTTCACATATTTTTTTAACAATTTTACTACGCACCTGGACCACATTCCTTAACAAATGTGTGCAATAACGTCAAATTACATTTTATTAATTATGATTAAAATAATTTTAACAACAGGAAAGAGTTTCAACAATGATCGGTTAAATGAGATGTATTAATATTCCAAATTGATCATAGAAACACGTGTAAAATCGAACTTTTAGTGACGGAGACAGCCCCCAAAACTTGATAGAATGCTTTGTCATCATTGACATAAAATCCACTTGCCAAGTTTCAACTTGATCAGATGACTACGGCAAGTTGATTAATTAGGCTTCCGCAGATTTGCCTTGCACGCACACACACACACACACACACACACACACACACACACACACACACACACACACACACACACACACACACACACACACACACACACACACACACACACACACACACACACACACACACACACACACACACACACACACACACAATCGAAGTTAATATAAAGAATTTAAAAATAATGAATAATTACCAATCGAATATGAATCCTGTATTCATGGTGCAGCTTCACAGTTACAGATTTTGAATAGACTTTAAAAGCTTGCAAAGGGGAATGCACGTACAGTGTACCATATGGTAAGTCGTGGAAGTTTATATATTCACTCTGTTTGAAAGACACTTTTATATGTTTCCAAAATTGCATAACGGAGCTCCCTGAAATAAAATAGCTATTATAATTTCAAGAAAATATCCCTATATTACAAAAAGTAAGGCTTCAAATTTTAGTGTTGCTTGACTATACCGTTTATTTATGTACAGCCTTGAAATTTGAAATATAACTAGTTTTTTGCCTGAACATCAGTCATACACGGTGGTGGAAATGTAATTTTTTTTAAATAAATTTTTAAATTTAGAAATTCCTATGAAAGTTATAATTGGACTGCGTTGAAAATTCTAAAATAATATTCAAATACCTCTTAAATTTTTAGTATAAGTAGTTTTTTACTTCAAACTTTTCCATACCGGCAGTCATACTCTTAAAATTTTAACTATAACGCACGTGAGTCACTTTTATAAGTAGTTAAGACACTTTTATCATAACCCATTTAATATGCAAGAAATGTAAAAATCTTAACTTACGTGGTTTTTTTTTTTTTTTTTTTTTTTTTTTTTGTAGAAAAATTACATTTCACTGACACTTATTTTTGCAGAGAATCAGTTGAGATTTAAACATAAAATTATTTGTTTCCTCTGGGAAAATAACACTTCAGCAGATATTTTTTTAAATTCTGACTGCGTTGGTTTGAAAACTCATCTAAAAATATAGATACAAAACACACCAGAGACAGTAATTACCATACATAGACAAGGCCAGACATGTATCACTTGAGGCCCAAAGCACATCGTATTTTTGGGGCACTTTAAAAAAATTGAGAAGGAGGTACCCCAATATTTATTGACAGTGTTTCCTGAAAGGAATTTCCTCTTTAGTCTGCAAGTTTATTAATAATCATTTTCTAAAGTTCAAAATCTCACACTAATTACTCATACAGTAATTACCATACATAGGCAAGGCCAGACTTGTATCACTTGTGGCCCAAAGCACATCGTATTTTTGGGGCCCTTTAAAAAAATTGAGAAGGAGGTACCCCAATACCTATTGACAGTTTTTCCTGAAAGGATTTTCCTCTTTAGTCTGCAAGTTTAGTAATAACCATTTTCTAAAGTTCAAAATCTCACAAAGAAAATCAAACAAAATGTAATTCACTTGAATATTTTGGTAATGTTTTTTCGAAATTAAATTGTTTAACTACTATTATAACTGTAAATCAATTTAAGGTTATAGTTTATTTAAGTTGAAAATGTAATTAAAAATATTAAATAAAGGGACACAGGGTTTAACTACAACAACTTTGAAAATTTTGAGATCCCCAAAATTTTGAGGCCCCAAGCCTGGGCTTTGTTGGCTTGTGCGGAAATCAGGCCTTGTACATAGAAAAGAAAATAGAATAAAAACTTCTACAATATATGTAACAATGATTAAGAAAACCGTCAGAGTCATTAGTTGGGGACATTTTATACTCGATTTCTGTACAATTAAAAAATTATAATTCCATGAAAAGCATTCATTGCAAACACAAATTTGTTTAATTCATGCACTTTTTTACTTTCAATTATCCATATGTACATATACATAGGATAATAAAAGTATAGCGTAAAAGATTTGTTTGCATCGATTTTTTTTGCATTTCTCCACGTTTTGAAACATCCTGATTTCAAAAAAGTGATATTGAAAAAATGTATGTTTGTGTGTTTGTGTGTCTGTGGTAAGCATAACTCCTGAGCAAATCGACCTACAATGTTCAAATTTGGTATTAGGGTGAGTGGCAGCTATGGGACCTACCATTAGGGTTTTCGTCAAAATCGCGCGTGCGCATAAGGTAGTTGCCTTTGAAAAAATCATGTTTTTCAATGATTTCTAATAAACGGCAGTAACAATTTTGATAAAAATCGCTGTGGTAATGCCTCTTAAGGTGTTCTACACAACCCACCTCCGAAATTCCCGTAAAAATGTTTTAATGGCGTAAAAAGTTGAAAAATGAATGCCTTTAACACATAGCTCTCTTTCCTTGAGCACACCTCAACAAGGATTGATTGATTTTTCTTCTCCTCTCAGTTTCGCTTATAAGAAAAGATAATATAAGGATTATCGAAAAGTATATGGCCAAAATCACCATTTTATCGTGTTTTTTTTTTTTTTTTTTAAGCTCCATACAAGAATTGTCGCAAAAAATTTCTCCAAACTGGCCATTTATTCTAAATGGAGAATGAAAATATACAATCGGTAAGTGACACAAATCCACGTCAGTATTATAGTGTAATTGAAAGTATGCGATGTTCCACACCCCTAGTTTTTAGTATTTAAGGAACTTTTGACTCACACCCTATATGTGTGTCTTCTGAATAGAACTATTATACAATTTTTTATTTTCAAGAAAAAAATTAATTAGTGATAAACTTATCAATTTCAATAACTTAAGGAGTTAAAACAGAAATTGAATGATATTAATTTTTACATGAAATTATACTTGCCCATTTTCAGTTTGAGCAATCCATCATAACCAAGGATGTATCTCGATCTATAGCAATCCTCCATTGTTGTTTTTCCGAGTTTAAAAAACGGGAAGGACTTTTCAAACACCATACCTTTAGAAAATAAATAATTTTAAATATATTTTTTGCACACATTAAAATCTCTGAAACAATGATAGGGTGGAATGAATTTTTAAATGAAAGAGCTTAGTTCCATGTTTTTGCAATTAAGTTATACATATACAATTGAGATGATTTTCTTTAATTTTTAGGTTATAATTTCAAACTTTTTGGAAGTATATCAGAATTAAAAATAATGCATTTTTATGTATAAACTTTCTTTTTCCGTCAAATTTTTAATCGGCTAATTGCAATTAAAGTGACTAATTATTACATTATTAGAACATACATAAATAAACTTGTAATTAACTTAGAGGTAATATTTTTATTGCAAATAAAATATATTATATTGACGCATGTTCCTATGGAGAATTTTGAATTTGGCTTCAATATTTATTTAATTATAAGTTTTTAAATAAAAAGTTTAAAAAAATACATAGTTTTTAACAAAACAATTAAGATTAAAATATGCATAAATTTTTTTTTTGTAACAATATATGTTAAATTCTCCATAGAAAACACATTCACAACTATTGTCGACAAAACAAAATTAAAATTTTGTAAATCGGATAATTTATTGTGAAGTTATGACCGTTGGCGTAAAGTCATATAACACCAAAATGTCATTCTTCAGAAAACGCGTTTAAAGTTTACTACAGTAATGAACGTGATACAAAACAGGTTCACAAAACCTACTGTAATTTAAAAAGTAATTTGAGTCTCAGTAATAAAATGGTATCATTTTAATGGTAATGAATTCGGGAATATTTTAAAACCAAAAAACAAAAACGCAGACTTGAGTCAAATTTCGAGATTCCTAATGTATATGTATACCTTAATTCAGTAGACTTACTCATATATTAAAGTGACTTGATATAAGATCAATTGATGTTGGAAACAAGTGAGAGAATAGTTATTTATGCAACTAGTTAGGAAAGTATTACTTTTTCAGACGATGTAAAATGCTTATTTGACGAGTTTGAGAAATTGATTTCCCAAGTGTTGCATACAATATTTTTTTATATTTGTGTGCAAACATATCTTTAATACATGTATGAAATAAAATTGGTAAATCCAGTCAAAGAATCGGTGTCAAAAATTTCAATTTTAGAATAACGTGTAAAAAATTAAACTTAATTTAATCCTTATTTTATCAGAAATCGTAGTGAAAGTAGCATTATTTTTTGCTCGTAATTATAAAAAATATTGTACGCAACACGTGGGAAAATAGTTTTTTAAACTTGGTAAATTATTTGACTCATGCTAATGCACTCGTCAAATAAGCATTTTAAGCTCGTTTGAAAAAGTATTATTTTCCCAACTAGTTGCATAAATAACTATTATATACCAAAACTGTATAGAATTTGAGCATGAGGCCCCGGAAGGAAATAATTTACCCGTACTCCTCGCAGTAAAGTGCTAATTTCTCAACGATTTTTGATTATAAATGATTAAATTAAGTTGAATTTTCAACGTGAAATATTTTTAAAATTGTTTTTAATCATTTTTAATCAAAAATCATGGCCCCATCAAAAAAATTAGGTGATGGAGTCGCCCGATATTTACCTTTATAGAAGGACCTTTTTTTATACCATCTATATCTAAAACAGCATGTGTAGGGGAAAACGTTTCTTAAATTGTAACATGTGGAACCAGATAGAAAATAGTAGAAAACAGTGTTTGATGCAACTTTTGCTGAAGTGTAACCTAGTAAAATTCTATAAGGCAATTAAGAATGTGAATCAAAATTAGTTTTGGTATGTAGGACATTAGACTTTTAGAAAAGATGTCACCGAATTTGGCTTTAAACTAATCCTTAAGTATTTTGAGTTTAAAACTAATTTTACTACTAGGACGAATATTTTTACAGCGATACAAAAATTGTAGATGCTTTAACAGAGTGCTATTAATTAATCATGAAAAACCAGTTTCATCTTTGTCGGCAAGTTTATTGATAACCATTTTCTAAATTAACAAATCACACATCAGAAAATCATGTGTTTTTGAATTTAGTTCATGTGATTCCTGGATCAATGTGATTTTGATATTTAGTTGTCAAACAGGTGCTACACAAAATCAATTTTTGTTTTTAATTTATTTGAGTTCAACATCTAATTGAAAATTTTGAAAAAGCCCCAGTATTAAAGTTGATCAACCACCACAACAACTTTTGGGAATTTTGGGGTCCCTAAAATTTCATTTTCTCAAACCTGGGCCTTGTTTGTTTGCGCAGAAACCAGTCCTTCTATGACAGCATTATCAATGGCTAAAGTTATAATATTTAATAAAATGTTATTCAAAATAGAACATTATAATAACTTCTTTATAGAAACTAATTAATGGGAGTGGAGAGAGGATGGGTGTTATTTTTGTAATATAGCCAGTATATTATAAAAGTATTGAGTAATTACCATAATGATCCAATAATGCTTCTGATGTGGTTAAGGGTCTCTTCCCATCGAGGTAGAAAAAATCCATGGTAGTCTAAAGGTAGAAAAAAAATTATCTATATTTTCAGTAAAGCACAATATACATAGAAGTTCACGTATCTACTGAAAAATAAAATAGTTTTTTTGTGAACAATATTTAAATTTAACTGAATGTGTGAACAGTATAATGATGTGGCGTATATCAAAACAAGGAAAAGTTCGCAGACTTTTGAAATCGAAATGTTTCATACATACTTTGATTAAAATTTTCAGTACTATTTGATGTTTATCAGTCTATTTACGGTCTCATAAGTCTTTTGATTAAAAAACAATTATTTGTTTACCACTGGATAACCAATACCATTAATAACATATTCTATCAGTGACTCTCTATAAACGACTCTCTTTCTTGAATAATTGCTTTTATTAATTAAAAATTATTCTTTGATGCTTTCCAGATTACAAATGTCGATTTCCAAAACATTGTGTAACTTAGCACTATTAAATTTAGAGCCGTCCTGTCTATTAAAACTGACTTTTACTCCAAGAATTTATGTACACTGCATCCCGAATAAAAGGTTTAACTATTCCCGTTTACTTTGCTGTTAAATACAAGTATTTTTTTTTTTCTGTATATGATTAGATAAAATAAAATAAAATCCTATACAACAAAAAAGTGCCCATATAAATGAAAAAGTTCAAAAAGTACTGAAAATAAATTATTAGAAAAATAATTGTGAAAAAAAAAAATATTAAAAAAAATCAGTAAGTAAAAAAAAAAAAAATTACAGTAATAGAATATAGACATATAATATACCAAGGGATAGCAGCAAATTTAAACACAACCATTATAATCCATAAAAAGTTCTTTAGAACAGAGAGAAGACAAGCAACACCTTTTCCTTGACAGTTTCAGGTTTGAATACCAAGGAAATACTTTGAACATGTGAAAAGGGAAAAGGGAATTTGTCAAAAATCGAGTTGGAAATCTTTCCAGAAAAATTAATTTTAAAACCAAGGAACTAGGCCGTTGTGAAAGAAATTTTTGTCTTTTTTTATTATGTTTTTTTTTTTTTTTTGGGGGGGGGGATATATTTTCCACGAGAGTTGTTGAAGTCTAAGTTATTGGAAACAATAAGGTCATCATCATAGTGGAAAGGAATTAGTATTTGGATTATTCCGAAATTAAGGGGACATTTCCGTCCCTGTGCTTTTACTGGCTAAATATTTCTTTCTTTAAGTGAAGAAATTTGTATTAAGTAGAAAAAAGTTTACATTTAATGTTTTCAATCTTTATTTCCCATACTTTTTTTTTTCCTTCTTAATTTAAAGTAAGGGGGAAATGTAACCTCAGTGGAATGTCCCCACACCTGTTTTCTTAGTGTTAACTGAAGAAATAAACCTGATTAATAACATATTTGTGGAAAAATATGGGTTAAACATTTATATATTATATAAATAGTTAACTAATCATTAATTTGTTTTACCATTTAATTTTAAGCACATACGTTGTCCCAGGGGTGCTGAGGTAACCTCCATGAAATATCTTTAACTTGATTTAAATTCTACAAGATTGCAGTACAGTCTTCTTTACCAGAGCTGAAGTGAAGTTCAAGTCAACTAATTTGCCTTGTAATGTTGTCGGATGTGCATAGTTTGGTATTGTTTGTGAAAAAGCTATCCTACCCTCAAAAATCAGGTGAGTCCTTTGTGTTCTTTTAACCTCCATGTTGAGTAACGATATACCTTATAGTGTTAAGCATACTTTTACAGTCAACTTTAATCAAACAGCCAATTTTTTTTTAAAGGTAATGCCAATGTATCCTAAGTCTTTTAGATTAGGTCTTAAGCATGGCAATCTGATTATTTATAACATCCATGGGTTGTGTTCACCATGGAGGTTACAAGCAAAATTAGAAATTTTTTTTTTTTAGAAAAAATATTTCTTTTTTGTCTTTTTTTTAAGTAGTAAATGTATTAGTTGGGTTAAAAAATTCCAAAAGTAAAATTTCAATTTCGTTATCTATTTTTTTTTTTATGTTTTTTTTTTTTTTATCTCCACAAATTCCCTATAATTTCAGAATCACCCATTTGGAATAGTGTATTTTTTAGAGCCAATGAGAGTGATTAAAATATTAGAGAAAATATTATCCTGTGGATTTTTTTTACCATTTCTAATTTTAAAGTTTTTTAATATAGGATAACTTTGTTAGGAAAACTACTTACAACTGCATTTGTATTGTTTTTATTGCACTTAAAGTTATGCTCTTCGCAGGACCTTGTCCAGTTTCTTCTCCAGTCTGTTATTTTATTTTCGCATTGATCTTTCAGCATCTCACAATACTTGTCATACCTATATCTGAACAAAATATGTATTGAAATTCAACAACACTGCATCTAAAAATACTAACTATCATTTGCTGTTAATCAACTTCATTAGCCGAAAAGAAAAATATTTGTTATACATTTTTTTTTATTGAAATATCTTTGTTCTTAGGATTAGAAGTTCACGGAAATGTCATTTATCTTTCCTAAAACAAAAGATACTAAAACACGTTAAAAATGCTTTTTTTTTTCGTTTTTTTTGCTGAATTTGAAGCTGTGAGCTTTTAAAAGTCCCCGCAATGAATAAACTTTTTTACAGACGAACAAATTCACTCTAAACTTTGTTTAAATAAATCTTTTATTGTACAAAGGATCACGAAGGATCAACTACATCAGTGATGAGGAAACAGAATAACTTCGCATAAGAAACATTATTTTATTTATACCATTATGTAAATTTTTTAATTAAAAAAAAAAAAATCTAACATGGTGAATTTTTTTTAAACTTTAGAGAAAAACTTATATCCATCCATATTTAAAATAAACTAAAATCGCATTAGTATTTCTATTGTGATTGATTATCAGACTTGTTGATGATGCTTAAAACTCTTCCATTGTAAATAACCTCGAATACAGTGCGTGCATGTATGGCCTTTGCAACCACTCGACTTTATTGACAGTAATCGGTATCTGACAATGCGTTGCTTTTTTTCTTGTTGAAAAATCCATCGCTTTTTTAAGAAATGTGTCTACCAGAGTCATTACAAAATGAGAGAGGAAAAACCGTGTAAATATATGCTATTGCTCTATTCACCATTGGATAGGAAATAAGGTTTACAAATTTGAAAGTTTTTGATACTTAAGAGTTGTCTTGCGTAAAGAATTCATTGAGAGCTTACCACCAGTCTTTCTGTATATAATTTTAAACAATTAACTACAAAAAATTCGTATCGAAAATCATATTGGCACTTACAAAAAATGGCTGCAAAAAGTTAAAGCTGGGTAAGGGAACTCCTCCCTGTTTTCAACTCCAATGTTGATCACTGTCGGATAAGTGAAGAAGGTTTTGAGAAACTCAGTCGTCTGTACACCAAACCCTGTCAAACAAAGAATGAAGACCATCATCTTCAACAGTCGACACATATTCCTTTTTCTGTGAGAAATATTTGTATTTTCTGGCATTTCTATGACTTCACCAAGTTTGCATGCTGATGTCCCGAAGATTTCCTTCATGGTATGTGGAAGGTTCGGTAAGACAACTGTCAAGAAATATAAAATATGATGCAATACAGGAATAACTGAGTTTCTTTTTTAAGAAAAATGGTTGAATATGTTAATAGAATAACAAATGGTATATAAGGGTGGATTCCAATAAAGCAACTCCCAAAATAACACTGAATAAAATGACATCAAATGGCACTTCGAAACACTAGACAAATAGGTGTGTAGAAATCATACAGATTTCTTTTTCCCTATATTACAGATCATTACGTTATTGGCGCATTAACAATTTTCATTTCAAAATTCATTTTTTTTTTTTTTTTATTAAATTAAATATTTGGCAAGTTTTTGAAAGCAAATATATTTTTCAAAATTTCTCCAAGTTACATTAGCAACATTTTCAGAGGCAAAATAATTGTGGTGACTTGCCTTCACAAGTTCATCGAACTTTCTACAAATGCCCAACTACAAAGTTTTGGTATGTAAAATCAGTTAATTTAAGTTTGGGTTTTGAGCGGTTTTAGTTCGTGAAATGTCACTTAAAGTTCCGTACGAATAAAGTCTCTGAACTGGTAAATGCAAACGGTTGAGGTTCGAAGTCAACAAAAAATGTGACGAGAAATTTGGAGAATAAAAGGACACTTCTCTCCCAATCATGCACTAGCCCAGAACTCCCACATTTTATCCTTCAAACTCTAAGTTCATCTTTTTTAAGTAATTTTAAATAAATAATGTAATTTTTATTGTAAGAGATTTAGTTCTTTAAGTTAAATGCCAATCCACACCCCTATATAAGCCACTGTGTTACTGCTCAAATAATAATTTTTTGATTGGTTGTTTTCAGATTATCTGGCACCGTCTGCAACACGAGGCCTATAATGCGCCGAAACATTCGCCATTTGACAAGCCAACATACATTTACGTACACCCATACCTAACTCGGGACTCGAACCGGCAACCTCGAGGTCTAAAAGCTAGTACGCTAACCACTATACCATTTGTTTGGCATAATTTTTTGAATTTCCGTTACATAGTTTATTGAAGACGACGTAAATACATACACAAGACATATTTCGTACATCTTGAGTAACTTAAATAGAAAATAATCGTAATTTAATTAGCTTTTAGAATACAACGTAAGTCAAAGACAAAACCAAAGCAAATCTAAAATGTTCTGTTCTGTTGCCAGGTTCACCAAACATAAATACAATACAAAGCGGAAGTGCAAAATATTAAACGAGTGGCAACACACTGGTCATATATAATATATGATTAGTGGCGATCCGATACAACTTTTCTGGGGGGAGGTGTACCGCTGAAAATACCTACTTTAAATAATCATTTGCCGACTTATTTTACTAATCTAAAATAATAATATTCAAACAGAGTTTGTCTGTATGTGGGTCTATAGAAAGTGACCTCCAATAGATGTAGAGCTTTGAAATTTTCACCGCAAGTAATTTCGGCCTTCTAATTATGCCTTTGATAAACAGATTGTTAACATTTTATTTAGTTTTCACTGAATTTTTTAAAGAGAAATTTGATTTTCTACGAAGTGACTTCCAATAAAAATTGAGAGAGCTTTTGTCTGAATTGTAAACGGATTTTATATTAAAAATGTATTTTAATTTTAATGTGTCATCAACTTTTATATCGCGTTCGATATTTTTTCATGAGTTCTAGCTTTTAAAGAAAAATCGTAGATCCTAATTGAAAGTGGTCGGATTAAAATTGTGTGATGTATTAAATCGTAAGTGTTTTTATAATTGTTTTTGTAAATGTATAAAAATCTCGGGATTTGCAACGAAATGAAATTTTTAAATTTTCACCATGGGCGTCAAAAAGGAGGGGATATATTAGGGTGGATCGAAAAAAGTAATTTTTGAATTTCCATTAGCCTGCATGTTACAAAGTTGAATTTTGTTGCTATGAGGAAGTACAAAAAAAATTCAAACCTCTAGTTCAAAGTTTTGTGCTGCCCCAAAGCCTCCTTTACATTACACCACCTGTACATTAAGGTTGGCCGTCATTGTATGAAAAAAATAATAATAATTTTCTAAAAAAGCAATAGTGCTTAAAAATTGCCCCTCTTTTACACAATTAACACAACTCTTTTTTACAATTAAGATAAATCTTGAGGTCTCTACCAGGCACTGAAAATGGAGATTAAGATGGCAAAATCGAATATTTCAATTTTAATAAAGTAAATAAACATTTAAAAACCTTTTCACAATAAAATAATTAAAATAAACTTTTCTTTCTTTTACGATACTGTCTAAAATACTTTTGCTAAATTCTTGCTCGTACCCTTCGCTTTGAATAATTAAGTTCTTTAAATCAATTATTTTTGATTATGGCAACACTTCCAGCCCTAATTCATCTATCAGGATTTTAAGATCCTCCTTCCTTGACTTCGTGAGATAAGACACCTTGAACTAAATTTTACCCAGGAATGAAATTTATTCCTCAAATTGAAAGTAATTTATGAAAATTCAATTTTATATTTAAAATATTACTTTTTGTTTTGTAATAGCTGATATATATTATTAATTATTAACTTCCACCACTGTACGCAACTATATTAAAACTTTTCACTTTACGAAACTAGTTACATGTATTCTGGAAATGAGCACAAAATAAACAACATTTTAACCAAAATAAAAACTTGTTGTTTCAAAACAATTTGATGTCAGTGGAAATTAGTTCTAACTAACCTGTATCCAACCCTTCAAAATCTAGTTCTAAAGCTACTCTATAATAATTACAATATTAAAATTTTTACAAATCAGATGAATTATTAGCCCACCATCAAGAACTAAGATTAAATTAAACACAAAAATCTGCAATATCCCATTGATCAGTTTCTCTAAATATAATACATCATTCAATATGAAATAAACTCAAAAGAAATACGATGCAAACTTCTTTTTTTACTTAAAAAAAACCTACAGTTTAAAACTCTTTTATGAATCCCAACTAAACAGTGCAGCTAATTTCAATATCAGTATACTAATATACCAATAAAATTATATACGATGAGATTAAACAATTTGTTTGCAAATAATACCAAGATATTAATTATAAAATATCCACTAGAAAATCACTCCTCATTTGTTCACAACAAATATTTTTTTAATTTGAATCCACAACTGATAAAAAACACTTTTACTAAAAAACAACAATAAGAAATAAAATATATAAAAAGTTTCTGAAGAGCCAGACATTTACTTTCATTTTTTTTTCTTTCCCACACACGGAGGAAGGAATAATAGTTCTGCTTTTAATTAGATCGATTTGATAGTTATAGATAAGTCTTTAACATTAACGTATATAATGTTTAAACCTTCAACAAGTGCATGTAATACATAATTTATTTCTGTGCTAATGTTTAACAATAATTGAAATCCTATTATTGAACAAGGTACTATAGTACTTTTGCTCAAAAGCAAACTAAAAATTAACTTGATGAGTAATTTACAAAGATATAGTAATGATTTATTACATTCACGGAACATTTATTATTCTAGAAATGTCTTTGACTTAAAATTTATAATACACAATACAGTATTATGCAACCTTCTATTGCACGGAAGTACAACTTTCAATAATTCTGACGAGTAATTTTAAACCACAACAGTAATATTATGATATTTTATAATCATTAAACTCAATCAATACTTTTCCAAATATAATTTTGTAACAAAATTACAATTATTTATGCATTCAGAAACGAAAGATACCACATCTAATTAAGCAAATTAAGTCCATGTACTGTTTTGATAATGTTAGTTGTTTATGTGAAAAGAAAATCAGTATTTTTGTAGTTTTTTCAAACTTATAAAGGAAAGTTATTTTTATAAAGTAGTCAATTTTTAGTAGGAATACATAAAGGACGTTTCCATGCTGGTTTCTATCCAGATCGACATGTATCGTTGCTTTTATGTTTAACGATATCATCTCCCAAGATCAGTTTTGTAGGTAACGTTCCTTAGGTACTAGAAAAATGACATTATATTTAATGTTAGATAACTCAGTTTATATTTCATTAAAGATGTACAAAAGTAAACACTTAAGTTATAATTATCTGACCTTAACTAGGACTTTTATTTTCTAGTACTTAGAGAATACAATCTGCAAAACTGTATATGCAGATAATATTGTTTAACATTAAAGTCCTGGTTGTCCTACCTATATCAAAAATTTCGTATGGATTTACCCAGACTGCCCAAACCTCAAACTTTAGAGGTCGGAAAAAGACATATAAAGGACGTTAACATCCTGGCAATCCGGTAGATGTCCCCAAACTACCCGAACATTGATCGGGAGAGGTCCAAAAAGGATCAAACAGGGATCATACTCCCTGATACATCCAAATTTCATTTGCAGGGTCATCCTTGGGACTTTCTGATGATCGCCAATCGCCGAAAATTTTACTACACCCAGGATGTGCGGTTGATTTTTATAGGATCAAATTTGGATGTCCTGGGGATGATTATGTAATCCTGAAGTGATGCAATTTGGACATCATGAGTACTATCTCGTGCCTGTAGGGGGTTGGAAAAAATGAGGAAGTATAACAATACACTTTTCAGAGGTTTCTAAAAGGTTAAATTTTTACAAAAATAATTCTAAATAGAAAAACAATGCAAAAGTTTAAATAAAACATGACACTTACTCCTTACGCAAATTTATCTTCTGAAGCGTTTTTGTGGAACCTTCTTAATTCGACTAATTTTTATGACTGGTGTTAAATTCATCTGTTTCATAATAAAATAGTTTCGACCGAACGGTCAGTACAAATACGTTAATTGGATATTTGAATGAATTATTAATTTTCTGTAAACAAAAGCGTTACTCACTTTCATACCAATGATAAAAGTGTCACGCAAGAAAAGTAAAATATGTTACATTATGCCCATTGAAGGGGAAACAATGGCAGTAATTAATAAGGGAGGATGAATAGTGAATGAACTTTCTGATGTGTGTGACAAATACAGCAATTAAAATGCAACAATGTATATGTGTGCACGAATGTTGAAACACGAGATGTACGTTCTTAGTACACTGATGTTAATTAATTTTCCTACTTGAGCAGTTACTCAAAATGTTAAAAAGAAATTATATTTAAAAAAAATGAATAATTATACCTACCAACATAAAGTTTTACAAAACATTTACAAAAGAACTACATTTCTCGGAATAATGCTACACATCATCAAGCATAAATAATTTTTAGGTTTTTTTTTACATTATTATTACGTAAACTATAAAATTTACATTTTAGTTTCGTATAGAGTATATAAAACATAGTCTTTTACCGCGTATGTTTTGTAATCAAAGGGGACATCGAATTTTTTTAAAAATAATTTTATTCAAATGACAAAATGTGTAATTACTTGATAAATGTTGAGCGTTATATAATAGGTGATTATGTTGTTCCTTGTAAGAGTTTGCAAAGTTCCAATTTTATTTAATTGAAGTTTAAATTTTCTTAATTTGAATATTGAGGCTAAATTCAAATTTCTTAATTTTTTCGAAAGAGTATCCTATGGTTTGTCCTTTATAATTTTTTCAAGGCCCTAGTTTTACTTTTACTATTATTATTATTATTTTAAATATTAATATTGTCTTCAAAGATATAACATACAGTTGTACCTTTGACTATGGGCTACTGTACCTCTGATCAGTTAATAACGGATCAATTAAGAGAAAAGCATTTCATTCATTAATGGAAGTTAATTTTGTACTGGACATAATAAGGATGTTGTTAATGATAGTGTTTAAAAGTTTTGTTTTTGTTTATTTTTCGGCTTAATATGATGAAAAGTCCACTCAAAATCACAAACATTTTAACAGTAGATACGCATTAAACAGCAGATACGCAAGTAGTAATAGGCATAGTAATAGTAGTAGCATATTCCTCCTGTATCTTATTTCTGTTAATACTATTACCTCATATTTATTAAATAAAGAAAAATAACATATAATACAAATGATATCTCCTCTCACTCTGACTAATACAATCGTCAATAATCCAACCGTTTACTATACTTCTCAAAAATGCAAAAATATAGCAGCTAAAATAGTAAATTAATACTGCATGTGTCATTTTCCAAAAAATGCTTTCTAAAATGCTCATATTGAACATCTTATATTCAATAATTCACAATAAAAATAACAACACAAATTCACTGTAATAATAGTCAAATTAATAACATAAATGACAAAATAATAATGCCTCAAATAATTACACAAATATTGTGGACCCTTGCTATGTCATTACTACAAAAATATTCTTCCTAAAGATCTAGACACATTTACAAAAAATCCTTAAAATGCAAAACTAACTTCAACTCAAATATTAAAAATAAAAAAGCTATTCAACATAGATTTTTACAGCAACTAAAAAAATTGATGTGTTTCCTTTTACTTAACCAATTAGTATTCTTATCCCGTTTCAGTCAAAGTCCTTGTAGAACGGATAAAACAGTACCGTGAATGTGAGCTACTTTGGCCCTAGGATCCTTCTTTGGCCCTAACTGAGAAAAAAATATAACGTTCTCTGCTAACCTTCAGGGAGTAGTTTTTAAATTAATTTTGACAGATTCCAATATGGATGCCTACACTACTGTGTTCTTAACGTAAAAGTTTCCATAACAAAGTTCATAACAGTTGCACATCTTAAATTAAAAGACAAATTCTGATATCAGAAATCCTGCGAAGATCAATTTATCACTTCGGCGAAGAATCATCGTGTTAGGCTTAGATCGGCAATTTATTGGTCTGGTTCGACGACATATGGCAGTTCTCCTTTTGCGGTACACTATACAGTACAGTCCCGCCATATACTAACTTTCACCTGCGGGGAACAAACTTGGCCGATTACATCAGAGGAAGCGGGGCATCCAGTCAGTGCTTGAAATATCAAAGGATTCCGGTCGCTCGTGATTGACATGTCCCCTCCTCATTTCTGAAGGTAAAATCTCAAGTTTTTAAATTAAAAATTATGATTACATTCTTATTTCATTTTTAAAAATGAATTCCCACAAAGATCATATCCTGTTCGACTTTTGTGACGGTGCAGTGGTGTTGACCATCGTCTTAGTAAGCAAGTCGTGGTTGAATTAAAACAAGAACTTATTCCTAGAGAGGAAGAGGACAGGGGCGACTATTGGTGAGCTAAAAGGAGAACAAAGTGTAAATTAAATAAGTAGCCCTCCACCCAAAAAATAAAGTGTAGCCGAATAGAAATCTGAGGATTTTAGAGATTCGTGATGCTCCAAAGAACCTATCTGATCCGGTTAAGGCCAGACCCGACCAGATTCAATACACGTCTCGCAAATTCCAGAAAATTACACTATATGGTACAGTCCCGCCATACACAAACTTTCACTTACGGGGAACAAACTTGGCCGATCACATCAGAGGAGGCGGGGCATCCAGTCAGTGCTTTAAATATCAAAGGACTCCGGTTGCTCATGATTGACTTGTCGCCTCATCATCTCCTCCTCAGACCAATTATTGTACAGTACGCAAAAAAAAACCCAGAACGATGGCTATATCTTCGGTTCTAATTATCGTAGAATCTTACGGTTTGCACCAAAATGTTTTGCTTACGATTTTCTATATATCTGATGCTATATTTTTTTCTTGAGGGACCGTTTACTAAGTAAAAGTAACGCTATCTTCGAAAATTTCAACACGAACCCTTATTTTTTATCATTTCATTCGATTCAGAATACATCATTTATCCTGTATACCAAATTTCAATTCATTATGTTGAAAAACAAGTCACTTATGAGCGAAAATATTTCGACCTTTTTTTGACCGATCTTCAGGGAGAATTTCCATAAAACGAAAGGTGTTTTTAAGGTTCTTCTTCACAGCGGGAGAAATAGAACGGTCAATGTGGCGCGTTTCACGAAGATTAAAAAATACATGTATTAGTCTAAAATTGCATAGAAACTACTTGGATTTATAGTGTCATGTTTTAGATTAATACAAAAATAGCAAGTAAACGCAAAAGTAACATAATTTATTTACAACATTAAAGATGTGCATTCTTCACACGAAATAAATAAAATATCGAAAATTGTAATTGCAGAAATATAACGAATACTACTGATAATTAGAAATTAATAAATATTAAATGTAGGCATTAGTAAACAGTATTTAGCAAAGCATGAATATTTTACAGAAATATTTCACTATAAACACAAATGTAACTAGATCGTTGAAATTATTTATAAAATGAAAAAGTCACATGATTCAGTTAAATTTTTAAAGGATAACTTATTGAAATTGCTTAAAAAATGTTGTTTTAAATAAATGGAATTTAAAAAAGCAAATTAAAAAAAAAAAAAAAAAATTGATAGTTTACAGAAAAAATAATTAATAATTTATAAAACTAAAAAACACGCTTGAATAGAAAATCAAACTAAAAAGTAGAAAATAATCAATAGATTAAAAAACTAAGAAACACGCTTTAATAGAAAAGTGAACTAAAAAGTAGAAGATAATTTTAAATAAGTTTGAAATAAGAATAGAGTGATTAACAAGAAATATTTATTTTATCGTACAAAAGCGTGGGGTGCTTTTTAAGATATTTTCATAATGGCTCTACTTTTACCAATATCTGTCATTAAATATTTACAAAAATTGACATCAAGCACCCCACGCTTTTTTACGATAAAATAAATATTTCTTGTTAATCACTATTCTTATTTCAAACTTATTTAAAATTATCTTCTACTTTTTAGTTCACTTTCCTATTAAAGCGTGTTTCTTAGATTTTAAACTATCGGTTATACGATAATTGAACGTTATGCGATTTTCCACACCTCTAGTTTACCTTGAATTAATTTTTGATAGTTTTCAAAAGTCGTCTACTATACGGTCCCTTAAAGTGAGCGTTTTTTACATTTTCTCTAAAAAATCGAGAACTAATAGTCAAAATGGAAAGAAAAAAATTATGGGGGGGTTTTAGACCATGGTAAATCTAATGAAAGCAAAAAAAAAAAAATATATATATGTTTCTATTCAAAAAAAAATTGTAATTGCTTTATTAATTAATAATTAATTATTAAAAAAGAAATTGATTCAAAAGCTGATTGCTATTTATGTTTGGCCATTTACAAACTACCTTTTGAAAAAAAAATTACTGAAATATATTAATTATTTAAGTATTTATGGCCAAAAAACCAACTTTTTTATTTAACATTAATTTATCATTTTCTTTTTATCATTTAAATTACAAACCATTCATTAGAAAATTACGAATTTTTGTATTTCGCATTATTTTTTAATGATGAATCCAAATATGTAATAATATTATGAGGTTGCTATTGAACTTTTTAAAGTTTGGTTCGGTTTTAATATGTAGATGACCCCTCATGATAAAAAAAAACTACTTACAATTATTAAAAACCTTTCACGATTTACAACGGTACCTTTTGTTTGTTATTTCAACAATTAGAACAAAAGATATAGCCATCGTTCTGTTTTTTTTTTGGGTACTGTACCATCCAATGCACATACAAGGTGTCGTAATAAAAGCTCAATAGCATGGAGCAAGCAGATGCTCCATTAATGGTTACTCCTTCTCGTGAGTCGTGACCTGTGTTGAAGTTTGTTTCATCACTTCCAATCACACTCTATAAATTCAGATTGATTCCACTTGCATCCTCCAATATTAACAGTAATATGGCCGATGCGTTGCAAGCCTGATTCCTGAAAAAGTGTAAAATGCATACCCTTTTTAGTTTTTCAATAATATTTCAATTCCACTTTTCACTTGAACTTTCATGGTATCTTTTATTCCACCAAATTACAACCTTGTTAAAGCACGCAGTTGTACATGTACAATCTCTTCATTTCGAGTTCTCTGACGTGCTTATCTAGCTTTGTTGCAGTCTGTTTTGTGTGTAATGTCTTCGTTTAAAATTCCAACTTCTTCCAAGCTAAAAGCTAATTAATAAACGATTATTTTACGTTTAAGTTATCAAGATGTACGAAATATGTCCTGTGCATGTAGTTACGTGTATGAGCGTCGTCTTCAATAAACTATGTAACGGAAATTCAAAAAATTATGCCGACCAAACGGTATAGTGGTTAGTGTACTAGCTTCTAGAACTCGAGGTTGCGAGTTAGAGTCATGGGTGTATGTGAATGTATGTTGGCTTGTCTAATGGTGAATGTTTCGGCGCATTATAGCCCTCGTGTTGCTGACAGCGCCTGATAATCTGAAAACAACCAACCAACCGACTTCTTCCAAAACATCAAAGGCATTTGTAGCAGTACATCGATCAAAAATTCAAGATCTATCACCTTCTCGGTTAAGGAAGGTAAATTTGGATGATTTTGGGATAGATCCAAAGCAGTAGTGGCGCCAAGCATTGATCGACGAGGGGGCTAGCTATCCCTGACAGGTAAGCCTGGGCGATGCTAACATTTCTGCATCGCGATACATCGTGAAGCAAACATCACGTTGTCTCGATATATCGCAATATTAACAATATTGTTTACAAAATACAACAAATCATTTTCATAACAGACTATATAGCTACAATCGATAACATTCAAATTGCAAAATTAAGTCCTTATAATCGATATATTTCTATAAAACATGGTAATAAACAGCACTGGAAAAATTAACCTTTTGTGCCGAAACGATGGGTCTAAACTCTGGAATGAGTACCGGTAAAATAGGACATTAAAAACAAAACAAATTGGTCCATTCATGAAAGTTGGCAAAAACATTTCATTTGTCATGAAAATTAATAATCAAAAGAGTCCATAAAAATACCTAGCAAAAACAGGTGTCTTTTGAGGGGTTGAATGGTTTTTTTTAAACTGAAAATTCATTTTTGTATAACCCAGAATTTTTTGATACTGAATAAAAAAAAAGCAAGACGATTTAACAATCATGTAAAAAGTTATAGTCCATTTGTCTTTTTTATAGACGAAAATATATTTGTAATATAAAAGTACATGTAATGAACTCAAACTGAGTGGAAAAGTTAATAAATAACCAATATTTAGTAGAAAAAGTACCAGTTAGTAATAAAATAAGTAAGTAGTAGTGAAAAATTGAATAGTAAGTAAAAAAAATCATGAGGGATCAAGAATAAGTTATGAAATAAGTAACACTTTTACATGTGGTTTCGTTTATAAAAATTACTAACTTTTTACAGCATTGTTATTATCTTCGTGATTTTTCTTTCATTCATTTTAGCTACAAAAATTACTCTTCCCTCGCCCCTTACCCTTTTAAAACACATTTCTAAACTAGATATTTTTTATGGATGCTGTTTTTCTTTATTCTCTTGACATATAAAACATTTTTGCCAAGTCTCATGAACGGACCAATTTTTACTTTCTTTATATTGTATTTTAACTTCCCGCGCTTTTTACATGTGTTTTCATTTATAAAAAGAGATGCAACTTTTTTAGAATAGTTATGTCATCTTGCTTTTTTTCTTCTTTCGTATCAGTATTAAAAAAATACTCCAAAACACGTGCCACATGCCTAGATTGTTACAAAATTGATTTTTCAGTTATAAATCCCCCCTGACACCCCCCTCCCGGAAAAAAAAGCCCTCACTATTCTTTGATAAATGCTTTCTTGGACTCTTTTGATTATTCATTTTCATGACAAATGAAACATTTTGCCAAGTTCCATCAACGGATAATTTTTTTTTATTATTCTTATGGTTTTGGTACTATTTTACCCCTACTAAATACCGAAAAAGAAATCGTAAAACGTGATATGGGGTTCACTCTAGTTTTACTGATATGGCTTAGCTCTAGTTTTCTGGCCAAAAGCGAATGGGACATGTATAAGTGAAGTGGACGGTGTTGGTTATGCGCGATGTTGTCTGCTGTACTTCGTTTCTATGCAGTCTTGGAAACACCCCACACATGCAGAGCGGATAGTATTACCATGATGTGGTGAAGTATCGCGCATGCTCAAAAGTAAATGGAATTCGTTTATAACGACGCGATGTTCGTTGTTGCACTACATTTCTATACATACTTAGGAACGTCGCGCATGAATGTAGAGTGGTTCGTGGCATCACGACTCTTCTTACATTAAGTGATCGGTAAGTATCGCCCACGCGCTTTGACTCGTTGAAAAACACTGGTATGTTTCGGTTTTGTGAAAATAGTGACACCGGTTTGACGATGTTGATTTCACATCGATTTTGGACGATGTATCGACACATCACATAAGCCTACCGACAGAGGGGCTCACAAGGTTAGAGCGGTAATTGTCAATAATGTCAATAACTTTCAATTAAAAAGGTATGCAAAATAACTTCCTGTAAGTTTTTCATCTCAAGAATTCCCCTCCCCCCCCCCCAATTATTTGTTGTTGTCTCTAATCTCCAACCCAGTCTGACAGAGTCAAACCATGTCAAGGAATCTGTTGACATAAAATAGTCTATGACGAGAAGAGAAGAAGATTAAATATCCTTCCACAGGAGACCCAAACTAGAGAACCTAGACCTGGTGTTGGTAGCAGTTTGGGCAAAGAGTGTAATTTTTCTTGCCTTTAGAGAAGTTAAGATAGCCACTGGCTAGGTGCGAGAGGCTGGAAGATCCAATCAGTTACCCAATTATTTAAAACACAACAATAGCTCAGTAAAATCTAAGTTGTTTTATAGGTGGTTTTTAAGTGTTGGTATTCAGGGTTGTAGTGTGAAGGCTTGATACATAATATTCAAATATAATACACTAAATCTTAGTTGCAATAGAAAATGATATTTTTTAAAATTAAAATTGATTCAGTCATATTCAATATCAAATATTTCACTTTAATGTTATTGCAGATTATTAACTACTGCAATTGAAAATGACATTCTAAATCCGATTTGTTTTTGTAGTTATTTTTTAAAGAAACGTGTCAAAACTTATTAAAGCTAAAAAATATACGTTATTCTTTTACACAATATGTGATGTCCTTTTTAATTTGAACAGAATGTGTTTTAATTGTCCCCGCTTTTAAAATCTTATTAAATCCTGCTATTTTAAAATTAAAATTCATACTATTTTTCTTGCTGTTTTATGAAACTTATTTTACAAGAATATTTCTGATTTCATTTTTACAATTTTAAGCGTATACAACTGGACCCTCATAATAAATGGGAACAGATTTTTCTGATTAAAAATCAAAGCACGTCTCTCTCAACGCTTATCTCAAGAAAATTTCATCAGTACCTATTCTGTTACTTTTTCTTGAATAACGAAGTTCTGAAGAACAATTTTTTTTTTCGAAAGATTTTGGAGGGATTCTGTAACAGAAAAGTGAGACAATTGAGTGTGATCTGGTCACATTACTCATAATAAGACAAATGTTTCGAGACAATATATAATTTTACAATATAAACGGTACTAAAACAAACTTTTTATCATGAGTTTCTATTCTTTGTGAAGTCATACTCTTGCCATGCAGGAGAACTTTAACAAACTAAAAGGGACATCACCGCTTTCTAAGTATAGTATTAACAGCTTAAAGTGCAACGAATGAATTTCAATGTTTTCCCATCTCCAGAGACAGAAAATCGTTTCAAAACTGACTATTTTTGTAGACTATTATAGACGATGTAAAAGGGCCGAATGTAATTTAATTTTTTTTTCGTTGGGACCACCAGAGAAGCCGCATATGTCCTTTAAAAGCAGACAAGAACAATAGTAGAACTCTTTCTGATCAGAATGTTGAAAAATATATACCCCTCAATAAAATTGTCTCTGAAATAGTTAACGGATGAATTGCTTGAGGTTCTACTAATTCCTGGAAGATAAAATTGCTCTTTCACCATTGACGACCCTTCACAATTACCGATATTTTTTGTCTTCTGTATCCGCTATCCAGTGTTCTTATGTGAGTGGGGGAAGTCGTCACCAGATCTCGTCTACTATTAGTTACTGAGAAGCGGGTAGTGCGACTGGAAATTTGGATGTTGTCGGGACTGACGATATTTAGCTATTGGGGATAGGTGATGTTTGCATGGATTTGTGTCAAAAAATATAATAATTATTGAAAAATATAAAAAAAGATATTATTTATTTTCAAAAAAATTATACATTTTTTAAAAACGAAATTGAAATCCTAATTCCCTACGATGTGGGGGGGAGCTTAGCTTGCTCGATGAGGTTGCCACAGTCCCCCCCCCCCCACAATTCCCACAGGCACCACCTCTGATCCAGAAAGAAACTAATAATTGCGGTCGAAGACGTTGGTACTTTTTACCACTACTGTTGAATTTTGATCTGATGTTATTTTACTTGTTTTAATATTTTGCTTTCATGGCTTGCTTCTTTACTATGCTTTCTTTTCAAACGTTATACAATTTATTTTGTTTCATCAATTATCAGTTTTCTTTCCAGATGATGATCTTACATGATTGGTCTTTCAGCAAAAAGAACTGTCTTACTTTTCTAACATTTGCAATATATATTTTTCAGTCAATTGCAAGAAGCAATATCAAAAAGACAGGACATCGTTTAATTTTAAAATGTTTCGATTTTCACTGAAATTTTAGTTATTACTTTCGGCTTTTAATTCACTTCCTCAAAATTCTATATTTGTGGTAGATTCTTATTTTCCCAAAATCATCTTATGCGAAATGTGAGGAATGGAAGCTTTGAACCAGATTGATTTAACTTTGTAGGCCACCCCTTAACATATTGCAGATATTGTTGTCTCCGGACGCTTTTCGTTTATTTCCATTTCCGTATTTCCATTTCCGTTTTTTTCCCCCCTTTATGATCTGTTTAGAGGATAAATATGCATACAATTTTACTTTTGAACAGTTTTCAAGTGTTTTGGGGCACCGGAAGGTATTTTTCACAATTGAAATAAGTTATCATGTATACGAAGAAACTTCAATTATATGTTTTGCACCCTCATCTAATATGTTGTTCTTGCTAGTTATTTTTTAAACTTTTAATTAGAATGCACAATGAAATTGTCATTTTCTGAGACTTTTACCCATAGAGCGCCCCCCAGGGGCTCGCTTCGGTGAGTACGGGTGTGGCGATCCCGGGGCGCCTGAGCCTCGCAGGAGATGGGGGAGCGGTGGTCAGTCTCCCTAGCAAATTTGGGTGCTCTGCTTATTCCCCGCACTCCTGCGGACATCTAAAACGGACCATGCCTCTATCTGAGGGTCACTTTGTAGTGGCTGTCACTGGGGGGCAGCGCGGGGCGGATTGCTTAGATCCCTGCGGGATGATGGCATTCGCTACTCTCAAGTTGGGCGGGCAATTCTGTCGCTTACGTTGCCGTCTCATGTTCCGACTTCGAATACCCCTAACCTGGGGTGGGACGATAACCTTCCGGTTACCCATAGAGCGGCTGTTCCGGATTATCTCGTCCTTTTATCCCCAGTATTTCCAGCAATGCACAACATATTTAAATTTATAAATAAAATTTAAAATAAAATATTTTATTAATATTTTTATTAGGATGATAGTTTAAAACCCATTTAAAACAAATTGAATAAAAAAAAAAATTGAATTAATTATATATTAGAATCGGGGGGGGGGGGGGATATAATTTAAAAATTATTGAAGGGAACACAACTGTGCAATTTTGCCCTTTCCCTGGACGCTCAATGGGCAAAGTGCTTGGGGCAATGAAAGAAATAACTTTAAATTAAAATATGTCGGTGCTATGTGCATTTTTAAATCCAAAATACAACTTCTGCACCCCCTGGTGAGTAAATTATCCGACTTTTAATTTTTTCGCTCAACCCTACTTTCCATCTTCTCATTTAAATTTTTTATTTAAAGTTTACATTTCTAAAAATTGAATTTTAAACACTAGAGAACTATTACTATCACAAAACTCTGCAGCAAGATTATTAGCAGTATTTTTGCAAAAATAAAATTTTCCTTTTCCTAGTCATCTTTCTCAATTATTTCCATCTTCTCAATTAAAACTTCCATTTCAAGTTTTTTTTTTTTTTTTTTATATTTTTTTTTTTTTTTTTAATATTGAATCTGAAACACTAGATGAGTACCAATATCATAGAACTCTGCAAAAAATGATTAGATGATTGAATGATTAATGAAAGTAAAATTTCATTTTTCACGAGTCATCTCTCATTTTTTTTTTTTTTTTTTTTTCAAAACATACATCTGACAGATTAAAGTCACTTTCTTCTGAACACATTTTACATCAGTACAGAATTCATAAATGTCCTCAGAGACAAAACATTTTTATTGACTTTTTTTAGGAAGTGGTTTGTTTGTTTGTGGTATCTTGCGTTTAATGTGTTGTATTTCTTTTTCAACTTTAATAAGCTTTTCAGGTGTTTCAGTCAGGATACGGGATTTTCCTTTAGGCTGTCCCATATTTAAAATTTTCCTTTAATGCGGTTATAGAGGAATCCTCACATCTTCTTTTCTTCACTACTTTATTCGGTCACTCACTGAAAATCATTATTTGATTTAATTTTACAATTTTAACAACATTGGACATGTTATTTCTAACCGACCATTGCTATACGATTCTGATCCGTTTATATGTACTCTACCCCTCTTAGAATTTTATAACCCTGGTGATGAGATGGTGCTGCGCCATGCAAAAAATGTATTTGGTTGACTGTTGGATGCTAAGTGCCATTGATTATAGATTCGTGACAGACATCGGAGATGTCTTCAGACTACATATTGTTGGAGTCATAGCTGAAGGTAATCGGAACAAGAGTCGTGCCTTAAAGCAAAAAAATCTATATTTTTATTATATAACTCGATTACTTAATGTCTGTCTTAGGACTACCCTACGTATCATTCTTCAAAGGGCACTCTATCTGTAGGTTAGCTGGAAAAGAATACTCTTTCTGCACCTGCACTTATCAGGGTGTCTAGCAATCGGGAATATATTGAAGTATAGGAGGATATGACCAACTCTTGTAGCATTAAAAGAATGCTGTTCACTCAGGAAATTTAATGTTTTCTTCATTTATAAAATTTGAAAAGAAAAGTAATTCTTGAAGAACAAGAATACATGTTTTTATCAATAACTTTATTATTTTAAGGACATTCATAAACAATTTATTTTGTGTACATTAATTTTAGATTTCATTGCTTTACACTTCCTTTATTGTAAAAATGGTTTCCCAGAATTGTTCAAGATATTAAACTTGTGTTTATACTGTCACTTTACATATCCCAGAAAAATCCAATATTTTTTCTCGAAAGATTATGTTTTAATTAAAATGCTCAATAGTACAAGTTCTAAATATTCAGACACTCCAAGAACAACACATAGAATGATTGAAGCAGATATATTGTCAGTAGATAGCTTATAGCAGATTGCCTCTTTATTTCCAATTCCAAGTTAGTGCGCATTGCCTTTTTATATATGTATATAGAATTGATTTGTCTGTAAAAAGTTTAGTTAAAAATTTAATGTTTTTTCATCGCAAAGTCCAAAACATTCTCTGATTAGATCACTGTCAATGTTCAATAAATATAATCGTTGTAAAAATTTGAATGGATAAACGATGAAATTAAATGCTGCCATTCTAAGTTTCAGTGTTTCATGAACCCTGTATTTCAAGCACCATAAATATCAAATAAAATCAACCCGATGTTATAATTGGTGATTTTCATTAGTCTAAAAATATTATTCCTTCTCTAATGAATTTTAAACTAACAAGCAAGCAAACACACATTTCTTATTAATCTATAATTTAGGTAATGCGCGTAAAAAGGTATCTAGATAAATCAGCTTTGTTGAAAATAAATAAAATGTTGAGCCCCATGATGTGATGTTTCGTATAGCTAGAATACTGAAGAAATTATTCTAATATTTTGGTAAATGACGGTGATGGATTAAGATACTGCAAAACAATTTTTTTTTTTAATTCTTATGCCAGCGTGTCAAATTTTTGTGAAAATCACAAGAGCAAAAAATGTAATGTAATTTCAGTAACAAAAAGTAAAAAAATAAAATATTTATTTAATTAATTGAATTTTAATTTACTAATTAAGGCTTCATTTCAACGATGATAAAATAATACCTAATTAATTTTGAAACATTTTTTTTTCTTCTTGAAATTAAAGACAAGGTATTGATACACGGGCAAAAGCAAAGTATATTGTATAACTTCAATATTTTTTAAATTTAACATTTAACGTAAAAAGTATAAAAAAAAAAAAAAAAAAAAAAATTCCAAAAATAAAAATATTCTAAAATACTTAAAAAAATCTATTTTTTACCAAAATTTTTGTAAACAGCTAGGGCCTGTGCTCTGAAATATTATCTAAATTATACAGTTTAAATTTTAAAAATAAGTTAATTAACTCTTAAGATATCACCGTTGGAGTACATTCACTCAACAATGAAAAGCAGTTCTCCAGAAATTGAGTTCAAAGTTTTCGACAATTTCTTTTTTCCAATATGTTCTAGACGTCGACTTTTACGAAATTGCATGTAATTAAAAAAGTATTTTAACTATAAGAAAGTTAATAGTATCATTTTAAAGAAAATGAATTGGAGAACATTTTAGAATGAAAAAACAAAAATGCCTGTCAAAGTCAATTTTGGCGATTCCCAACGAATATGTATACCTTAATACGAAATGTTTAATGCAGTTGAAATAACAAAAGTAGTATTATGTTAGTTCTTTAGCCCACATGAAACATCATCATGTTTTTGATTTTAGAGTTCTATACGACATCTTAAAGTGCCTCTATAAGCAATGAAATTCTCTACACGAACATAATAACCTTTCAAAAAAATTACGTTACATATCCAGATTGAAATGCATAACCAGCTGGCCATTACACTCTCAACATAGCTGAAAAGTTCAACATCAAGTTATAAAATTTTATATTTTTAAACATGTATGGTAATTATCAAAATATTGTATTAGAAAACAAATTACAATTAAGCTATTTACAGAATTAGAAAATAACTATCAAGAAATATTATTATAAAATAAAGTTGAAGATTTGATATATAGTTGACATGACAAAGGATACACTTTTTAGTTAACGGAATCTATAGTTATATACTTCTCAAGTCAACTTTACAAATAAGTCTTGAACACTCATTGCTACAAAACATTAATTCTTACAAAATTTCACAAGAAAAGTATTTGAACATATAAGTTTGGTAGAAAGGTTGCACACAATGTTAAATTAGCCATAATAGTTTATAGATATACATTTGGTATTTGGAAGTGGGTTAAGAAAAAATGCTTTAAAATGTAGTGATAATCTAAGCAAAAGAATATCATAAAATGGAAATGGTTACATTGCCCTAAGTTTAAGAAAAGTTAGTACGTAAATAATTATTTTAAAGACATTAATTAACTTACAAAAAATGTGATTGCTATACAAGTATTGAGTAATGCACTGCTGCTGAATGCATGACCATATTGTCGTTGTTGCTAAACTACTTTTAATTACGTATCATTCATTAAAATTGTCTTATTCAGCTATATCATACAGTGCAAAAGAAAAAGAAATTAGTTGTCAAATTTATATTTAGAAATATCTTTTGGAAAAGTATTTAAATCAGGTGAAACAGAAACAGAAATGAACTGAATTATGCAACTTCCTGTCCCCTAACTTTGGTTCCTGTGTTCTAATTAGGTGTCAAATTTACATTTAGAAAGACCTTCGTAAAAGTATTTAAATGAGGTGAAACAGAAATGAACTGAATTATGCAACTTCCTGTGTCCTAATTTTGGTTAGGACTAGGATTCTTCTACTTGAAATGTTTTCCTCTACCTTTTAAGGCGATTTGGTGTTCTTTGATATTGGTCACAAGAAAAGAATATCCTTTCCAGAGAATGCCAGTGGAAGTCCAAAGTGAGATGCCCAACCAGCAGCCGAGGAATCCCCCAACATAACTGAAGAGCTCCACATCCTGTTAATTAAAACAAGGTGGTAGTCACTAACTCCGAATCAACGCTTCTACTAATCTATTTCTTCTAAAGGTTAAATTTTGAAATATTTTGCTAAATATTATGATGGAGGTACTGAGTATTTATATCCTATAGCTCCCTGCTCTACACGGATTTACGTAAAAATAGCTTGGTTGCAAGTAAAATTAGAATTAAATCGATTCAATGTCAGCAAATGTGCGAAAGATTAAAATATTAACGAAATAATAGTGTTCAGAAAAAAAATAATAATCTTAGATTATAAATAGGCTCTGTAGTGCTAGCTTGAGTGGATTACTACATCATTTCAAATAGTTCCCAGAGAGGAATAAGAAAGAAAAATAGAAATAAGGCGCTTAGCGCTTCCCAAGCAAAGAACGTGTAGGAGAGAGGGGGATGGGGAGGAGAAGGCTAAGCAGTTGCTCGTACTAAAGTAATCGGTGACAAAACTCCAACTTATCCCAATATGCAATCAATATCATGAATGAGTTGTTTGTTTATAAAAGATGGCACCAAACATTTAACCCAATCTCGTAATTTACATGTAGTCAAGATACGACTTTGCGATGGAATTAGAAAGGAAACATACTTCCCATTACAATTTAAAAGATTATGGATCTGAATACTGGTCATACACTAATCTAGATGAGATTTTCCATGTCAAATATTACCCGTGTAGTCGGTATTTGTAATTTTAGCTTCACATTTTGCGCAAGAAATTCCAGTTTAATTTCAATAGGGGTGACAGTTTGCCTCGACCAGCACTTTCATTTGCCACATTGAAATCACATATATATCTAGTATTTGTAGTTTTGATTGGGAATGTTGATGTCAAAGATACAAATTTATGGACGAAATGATCTTCTTTTACAAACATTTCACTACACTGTACTTAACTTGAAATGTAACATTCCCTGAGGAGATGCAGAGGTTGAAAGTCATAATGTTCATTTGAAGATCATCGACCCAGATTGGCCAAATACTAATCACTTGTTCCTTTAACTGTTTAATTCTTAATTTTTTTTATATTAGAATTTTCTCCATTTTTTTTTTTTTGCAAAGGAAAATTTACTTTTTTACTCCTGATTTGAGAAATCGGGATATATTTAACTTAATATGAATTTTCAGAGTCATCATTCAATCATATCACTCATATCCATACCTTACAGAGTAGTAAACGGCTCCTAAGCGAAACCTGTGCCATCAGTTAATGCTAAAGTATAATTGCAAGCGAAAAGCATTCACTACTCGCAGTTAGATTCAAGTTGAGTCCACTTAACTTGTGTCCAGAAAAAAGTATCTACGAATTTTACAAGCTAACTCGAAATGTGTGTTACCTTGGCTAAAATATTTAATTAAGGTTTAACCAAGATCGAAACTATTACATTGAAATGCTGAGATTTTTTAATGTCAGAACGAAATTGGAGGATTCTTACTTTGGGAAGAAATAGATTATTTTTCCCATTATATAATAAACTTTTTTAATTTGTTCCTTTTTCTTATATAAGTTCCAGTAATGATTGAAGTTATTAAATTTTAGTTTGTGAATAATTACCAAGGGAAATTTATTTGCAAAGTAAAAAAGCTTATTGGATCGTGTTATAAAACATTCGCAAATATAGACTTTCAAATTTGTTGCTGAGAAAAGTCACTAAATAATATTGTATTAAATATTCCAATAGGAAAACAATTAAACTCTTTATTGTGGATAACGTTTATAAAACCTATTACACCAAGTTGTATTCACATTTCCAAATTTAACCATTAATTTTTCTCATTTATTTTCTAAGCTATATATACTAAATTAAAAATAAGCAAAATGCCGTTTCTAATCGCTACAATGATTTGGTATTTTCTTTAATTTTATATTTTCTTTGTATATTACTCACTGACAAACGAGCCTACATCCAAAATAATTTTGGGTGTAAGATAAAAAGATACAAAGTACTTCTGTTATGATTCGTTTATAAAGATTGGATAGTAGGTAATAGTGCATATAGGAATTGAAATTTTAATTGTCAATAGTTGCAAATTTAGAGGTTTGTTAGGAATTACATTAATTATTATTTGTTTCTTTTCAGCGTTGAAATTTCTATAAATTATAAATCTCGATGTGTAATCAATGGGGAGAATCATGTTTCTCAATTTATTAAGTTTATATATATATATATATATATATATATATATATATATATATATATATATATATATATATATATATATATATATATATATATATATATATATATATATATATATATATATATATATATATATATATATAGCCTAATTAATACATACAATATTTTGGTTTGCAATGTCATTCTTTATTGCCATTTTATTAAATGTATCCGAGTTGTAAAATTAAATAACTTCTGAATAATTACTCATATGTTACCAGCGAATACCTATGTATATTAACTTATTTTAGTGAAATTATTTTACCCCTTAAGATTATAATTTAATATTATTCAAATTTTTATCCATTAATGTATTTTAGAATATTCATTTTAATGTCCTAAGAAAAAATAAGCCTTGTTGTCAGAGTATCGATTTCATGATCGAAGGATTGCGAGTTTTGTCCTCAACAGCCGCCAAAGATCGGTGTGTATCTAATTGTGTCTGGTGCACATTAAATATACCATGGCCTCAATGTCAGCTCATTGGTATGGCGGGGTTTGGAGAGAAAAGTTTACTCTAGAAGATTTCGAACTCGTATTTTTCTAGATGCTTAAAATTAAGAGAAATCTGAGGCTGTGTTAAGCACTTTATAAGTGGCAGCAGGGCCTATTCTAACGGGCAGTCGTAGCTCATTTGGGCAGTCATAAATTGAAAATGGGCAGTCGTAAATCTAAAATTGGGCAGTAGTAAAAAGTAAAGGAAAAAACACTGCAAGCCAATAATTTTTTCCTTTCTTCCCCTCCCTAAATTTTCCGTATTCTTTGTTTTCTTTTATCAACTTATTAAAGCTTTAGAGATGCCAGTTCAAAATGTACAGCCGATTGCGAGCTATGAACATTATCTCCTTAATTCCTTATTATCAGAAGAAAAACATTGGGATGAAATTGTTTTTCCAATAATGGGAGTTACTCAAGAAACGCATTAAAAATATGACACAGTTGAAATTGGTTCAAAATATCTCAAATTATGGTCCTACCAACTTTCATTTCTATTCTTCGAACTCAAAGGATACATTAAATTAGGCAAATACACTCTTACTTATAAATATAGATTTGGTGACATTACATTATTAAGCCCAACATTCAAATATTTTTTTCAAACTTTTACTTTGAATGTGTTTTCTTTAAGTTCTTTTTCTTAAAAAGTGAAGAAAAATTCCTTTTGCGTGTGCGCATTTTATTTTAATTCAGAAAATTATTATTAATCTGCAAGTAATTCTTTTTCCAATTTGATGACAAATGCTTTTTATTATTATTTTAAAATATCTTGCTAATATGCATGAGGACTTTTTCATTCGATTTTATATTTCCTTTGTTTGTTCATTTAACGACGTTTTATTTCATTGGGATCTTTTTTAGCCTTGTAGCTTAGTAAGGCCATCATAGCATGCATATGTGTATAGTAAAGAGTTCAAAGATTCATAGTTCAGACCAATTTAACACACAAACTTCAAGATAAGATAGTTTTGGCACACAAAAAGAATTAATTTTAAGAAAATCTTGCGACAAGAAAAGAGTGTGACAAAATTGTTTGCATTACTACAGGACAAGGACAAGGTGGAGGTCTTTTACAGAACATTATCTTCCAACTTCCTCAATAAATCTAGTGTCCCTCCCCTCGATCCTGCTCCCCATATTTCCGGTCAACACTCCACCCCCAGGAATGTGGTTTGAAGGGGACTTTTTTTTTCTTATCTTTACGCTATATTTTTAGAGGGCCAGTGATTTGACAACAGTTTATTCTAAGGAACGAAACAGTTTAATTGTGTGCTTTCAGCAGCAATGGCGACTGGTAATCTTTTATAACGGTTTTTTTTTTTTTTCATAATAAAATAATCTAATTACACAACTGCGTACGATTGACTCTTGAAACGTCACAATGAAAAGGTGTGTAACATTTTAAAATAAATATGAAATATATAGCAGGATACGAGATTAACGTATTAAAAATCAATTTATTGTTATATTCAAAGATAAATTATCAGTAGATATGGTATTTAGTTATTAAGCTGAAAGTTTGTTATTTAAGCCACAGCTGAATTAACAAATCTAATTCTACGAACTAGACCCACCTAATGGCTGTGAGGTTAGTACTCTGATATCGCATGCCAAAGGTACCGGGTTCGAATCCTGGATTATGAATGGATGAACGTTGTGGATCGGAAACTAGGTCACATCAGGATTAGCCGTTATTGTGCAAAAAATAGTTCATTGAGCGTACAAATTAACCAACTGTGAAACTAGAGATTTATTAATAGAAATGAAGCGTAATTTTTAGCATTTTAACACATCCATTTTAGTGGAGATACAAGTCCACAACATGGATATTTTGAGTTATTTTTAAGAAAAATAATTGCATTTACAATTACTTAAAAAATAGTTTTAAATTTGTAATAGCTTTTTTGAAATATAAAGCATATACTTGACATCTTGATGAGTAAATCTTTAACATTAATTAATTGTGGAATATAACTCTTTAAACTAGGGAATCAAGTATTGGGAAAAGCTTATAAGTAAGAAAATGCGTCAAGAATAAACTTTTTGGTCAATTTTTAATAAATCACACATAGGGACCTCTAATCCTAAGCAATCCAATTGGACTTCAAAAAATCAAAGTCTAGATAAATGAAGGTGATTTGATTCACAATACCTGAATGTAGTATGCATTTAGTTAATTTCACAGACACTTACTCTGGCTCTATAAAATACTTACCGACTGGTATTTTGACTGATTAAGGAGGTATGTTAAAAATTAGAAAGAAGAAGAAAAAAAAAAGAAGAAGAAAAAAAAAAGAAGGGAAAAAAAAAACGTAAATGCCTTTTTTCCTTCAACCAATAGCCGTTCTATTTTCTACCCGATAAAATGTTTTAGAGAGGATGACTCAATGTACTTATTCGTTAATTGTAAACCATTTAATATACATTTATGATATTTTTTAAACAAGTGTTTTGTCAATTGCCGGATAAGAAAAAATCTTTTACACTTTCGACGGATTATTACATTCTTAACACGAGAGAAACCTTTTCTGACAAGACAGGGGTTTAGTCACTTGGTGAATACTTCAATGGTTAGCTATTACTAAATTCAAAACATAACCTATTTATATCACTGGTGACTTTATTAGACTATTTATTTTTAAGGAAGAGGGGAGATGGGGGGGGGGGGGGAGAGGATGGAATTTCGTAATGGGCAGTCGTAAATTTTGCTTAGAATAGGCCTTGAGTGGCAGAAATACACAGTCGAAACCTCCAAACTAAACCAAAATTTCAAAGCAAGCAAATTGAGGCATTTTTTTAACTTACCATATATTTTGGCTTGTAGGATACCACTCGTGTTTTAGAAGTTTCTATATATAAGCGAACATACGCAAATCTGAAAAAACAAGGTTTTCGAAAGTAATTTTTAATGTATTAACATTACAAATTTTCCTCTCTGTCAAATTTTCCGTGAAACTCGATATGGTAGGTTATATGAAATACCTAAATGAGACAAAATAAAATAAATAGGTGGAATTTAAAATGATTAAACCTTACTTTTCTCATTTGAAGAATTAAATTTAAAAACTGGAACATGAAAAATATTATTCCTTCAAACTTTTTTTTTAATCAGATTTTAAAAATATTTTGCAGTTTGGCAAGAGATATTTTGAGAAAGAAATAGCATATTAATATGAGAATGATTATGATAGGAGGAATGCTGAAGAATGCTCAATATTAAAAAAATCTCAATAATGCAAATAGTATTTTATTCACGAGGAAGGATATAATATTTGAAAAAGGGTTCAATGGTTCACAAAAGCAACATATTTTTCAATGGCTTCTGTGGACAATCTAAATGAATTTTTAACGAACATTTTGAACTCGAGCGTGAAATATTTCATTCAATATTGAGTTTTGAATTATTATATTTAGACAAATTTTCAATTTTTAAATTGCCAGACTCCTCAAGATCTTTCTAATAGGAACCTAAATATGGAATAAAAAACATTTTTAAATTATACAATTTTTATTCATATCGCACTCCGCCGCGTCGAAATGCTATCTAGTCCTCCATTCTAATTTCCTCTAGCAGGTAGTCAGTAATTATTGATACAACGTAAAACGAACACTATGTAACAGGTGTCACGTGGTCGCTGTAATGTAAGTTTACGTCAGTAGTAAGCGGAGGTACCTGAGGTACAACGCCAGTCTGTCAGGGGGGCGTGGCTTGTTGACAGGTGATTGATGGGTTGACTGGTGAACATGGCTATGACATCACTTTGTACAATGTCATTGAAAACTAAGTTGGGTTGAGCTGTTTTGCTTCCACTTTGGTTTTTAGTTTCAGTTTTGTTAAAAACTGTAGGCGTATGACGCCGTTTAATCAAGGATGTATAAAGTTTAGCTTTTACGGAATGGCAACACTTTTAAGTTTTCGTTTCCTGTCAAGTGAAAAATGGTGGAGTGAAGTTTTTTATCTCCTGCTGCATAGGTAAAACATTTAAGATATAAGGTATATTTTTTATGTCGTCACTACCTTTAAGCAAGGAGGTATAAAGTTTAGTTTTTACGGAATGGCAGCACTTTTTGGTTTTGGTTTACTGTCAAGTAGAAAACGGTGGAGTGGAGCTGTTTACCTCCTGCTGCATCTGTCATACGTTTTAGTTATAAGGTATATGTTTTACGACGTCACTATGTTAAAGCAAGGAGGTATTGAAGTTTAGGTGATGTGAGTGGCAACGATTTGTGACGTGGATAGGATACTTACAGAATGTGTGTTATAGACAGTAGATAATTTATTTTTAGACATACGTCTAGAGTCTAATCGTATGTACAAGACAGAGTACATACGTCAAGGCTTATGTACTCTGTCTAGACTCTAGACAGAGTACGCACACGAAATAACAAGTTAACTAGAACATCATCTCATTGGGAAGAAATTGATGTTTTAATAATTTATAATTTTTTATATCATTGAGATTTTCAATTTTGAAGAGTCAAAGATTTCCTAAAGTGTTCAGGCCATAGTACTTTATTTAGTTTGATAACCAACTAGCTATCTATAAATTATTTTATGTAATATCTAAAAATCCACAAAGCAAAGATATTTTCTTTTACTTCGATTAACAAATATTTTTACTCTAACATTTCTTTCAAAACTATTTTTACGAAAGTTTTATTTTTAGGAAAAGTTTTTTTTTTTTTTTTTCCTTTTTGAATTTTTTTTATTTTTACGAAAAAAACAATTTTATAATTATAAATAATTTTTATTTCAACAAAGAAGATTTTTTATTAGAAGTTTTTTATTTTTACTAACACTTTTTTATTTTATTGTGTGTTTATTGTAACTTTAAATACAATTGTATAACCAATTTTTCCAGCTTAATAAAAAATAATGCTTAATTTCTTATTTTCTTCAATGTGAAGAACAAAGAGTTGTATGTTTTTATATGTTCAAATGCGTTTTTTTTTTTAATTTTTTCAATAAAAAAAGTTATAGAATGAGCATTGATTTTAACCAGAGTTTCCATGCTTATGAAAATATTTCCCTTTTAAAATGAATTAGGGTTCAGTTTTTGGCTTTGGTCATATGTTTGCATGATATATTTCCTCACACAAGGTCTACACGATGACGGGTATGCATCTGAACTTCGTTATAAAAAGATCCGGACCTCTGGAAATCTGGAAAGAGGTTGATTCTTGAGTAGGGAATGCCTCTCTTGTGTAGGCATACAAATCACAGTATTTATATTTTGAATGGGGAAATACCAGACAATTCTCCATTTCTTTTATAATAATTGATACTTTCCATCAAAAACATCAGACGAGTTTATATCTTTATATATATATATATATATATATATATATATATATATATATATATATATATATATATATATATATATATATATATATATATATATATATATATATATATATATATATATATATATATATATATATATATATATATATATATATATATATATATATATATATATATATATATATATATATATATATATATATATATATATATATATATATATATATATATATATATATATATATATATATATATATATATATATATATATATATATACAGGTTGGTTATAATTAAAGTTACACTGTTTAGAGCCACGTAGACTCCGTTCTAATGAGCAGATTTCGATGAAACTTGGTATATACACTATATGGACAATGGGGAAAACAAATCTGCAATAAAAAAAATGTAGTTCAAATTTTGACCACCAGGTGAAAAAGTGACGAATAAAGAACAAAAACCACAAAGTGAAAACACGAAATTTTATTTAATTACAGCATATGTTCAATGTGCATTCCATTTATGTCAACCACATGCTCGAAGCGTGTTCAAGTTCTTCTACAAGTGCCAGAGCGGTGTCAAGTGATTTGTCTATCCCTTGGAATACAGTTAGAAAGATTCTTCGATCCATTGTAAAATGGTATCCATATAAGATCCATGTTGTATAAAAACTGAAACCTGCTGACTCTGGTAAGCGCACTCAATTTTGAAGAATTTTTTTGGCCAGAATAATCGTTGATAATGCATGGCCTTGGGACATTTTATGGTCTGACGAGGTGCATTTTGCACTAGATGGAGCCGTGAATACTCAGAACTGTCGAATATGGGGTGCGACAAAACTGAATGTTGTGCATTAACAGTCTATGCATAATGATTATGTTACTGTATGGTGTAGTTTTACGGCTGAATTTACTCTTGATTCCTTTTCTTTGAGAGAAGCACGCTTCGTGGCCCTCTAAGGTGTTCGATTACGGGGACCCGCTACTGCAAGCTTCTTCGGCAGCAAGTCCTTCCTGCCCTACAAGAACGATAATGTTTAGAGACTATTGTCTTTATGCAAGATGGTGCATCACCTCACATTGCACGACCACTGACAGCATTACTTCATACCCACTTTGGTGATGATCGGGTAATTTCGATAAGTTTTTTGACTGCCTGGCCTCCTCGTTCTCCGGACTTAAATCCCTATGATTTCTGGTTGTGGGAATTTCTGAAAGATCGTGTGTATGGAGGGAGCATACGGATTCTGCCTCAATTGAAAGCAAGCATAACATGTCATGTTGCTGTAATTGATCGAGAAACCCTTCGCACTACTGTTGAACATGCCATAACAAGCTTCAAGCATGTGGTTGACGTAAATAGAATGCACATTGAACATATACTGTAATTAAATAAAAATTTGTTTTTTTAATTTGTGGTTTTTGTTCTTTATGTACCACTTTTTCACCTGGTGGTAAAAATTTGAGCTACAATTTTTGTTGCAGATTACTTTTCCCCATGGTCCATACAGTGTATATACCAAGTTTAATCAAAATCTGCTCATTAGAACGGACTCTACGTGGCTCTAAACAGGGTAACTTTAATTATAACCACCCTGTATATATATATACTCCCCCTCAGACAGACTGGCGCTATCCCTCATAGATTTCTGCTTACTACTATGGCCCAAACAAAGGGCTTCTATTTTTCTTTCATTTTTTTTTTACAATATGCAACAATAAAAAAACTAAAATATTTATTATAAATATCTAATGGATATTTGAAAGTATGCGTATTATGTAAATAGTTAAATTTTCAGGCAAACATTTTAAAAATTTAAAATTTCGAAATGAGTCTCAACATTCAAAATTTGTCTAAATAGAAAATTTAGTTTTATGTCCATTGTCCATCTTCCTGAGTGGAGACTTTTAAAGAGTAAGCGTTTTTAGATTTAAAAAAAAAATGACGTGAAAAAACAACAACTTTTTTTCGCTAAAAAAAAGAATATTTTGTAGTGAGAGTGGAATATTTAAAAATTGACTAATTTAAAAATGGTTTTCGTCCCATATTCAAGGTTTTAAAAGGGAACTTATCAAAAATTTGTATAAATCAAAAAATCCGAGATACTCTACTATTCAAGACAGTGCGAGATATTTCACATTAAATCTCCTCACCTTAAAAATCCGAATTCCTTTAAATTGTGTGTGAAGATCGAGGTACTTTCTGGTGTATTGACTTTATCAGTTGACTGAGTGCACACATACAAGGAATATTAGGCTATGTTAAACATTCACGAGGAAATTTATAATATTCTCATTGGTGTTTAAACGTTCACGAAGTTTGGCTAAGTAAAAACATTTTTACTTCAAATAACTAAAATCCTATTTTGTTTTGCGTGAATATGAAGAAGGAGGTGCTAGCTCAGTTTTGGACTTCTTCAGCAGTCTTAATTTAAAAATATAAGAAATCTTTGGAACTATTTCGAATTAAGTAGAGATGGTCAGTCGAATCCATAATGCAATCCAATCCAATCTCAACTCGCAATAATTTAACTTTTCATATTCAAGTTTTACTGGGAATCTTATAACTTGGCGAGTGTCTTAATTGGTAATTATAAAACCTAAGTCTCTTTCGAGATCAAGACGTTTTGTCTGAAAACGTCATGCAAAATAACTTAACTATTAAGAAAAATAATGATGATCAGGATTTTTACTGAATTTTAGAAACTTTACTTACGGTTCATGTTTACCATAATTCCATACCTGTAATAAAATATAGAATATGTATAGATTTCAAAATGAAACAAATAATATAAAAAATTATTCACCAACTATACATCTTTAACAGAAATGAATATCTTTCAGATAGAATATGACAATATAAAATATTATTGTTTTAAAATAAATTTAGACTAAAGTAGGAAAACGACCTAAGTCCAAAAGAGAAAATGTTTCAGCCCAAAAATGAAAAATACTCTTATTGGTACTTTAGGCTATGACTAATAACCAGGTTGAATTTGAACTAATGCTACTGGAGTTTGCACTTTGGACGTTCTCTGCTTTGTTTAGCTTGATCTTGAGGACATTTTTCTGTAAAAAAAGATTTTCAATTTTTTTGGTACTTTAGGTCATTTTCCATTTTTAATCCTTAAATGTCAAGATCATACACTGTAAAAAAAATTTACTGAAAATAACGGAAAAAGTACCGGCAGCAGAGTTGCCGGGACTTTCCCTTTTCGTTATGTATTTTCCCGTGAATCTACTGAAGTTCCGTTTCTTTTTTCTTTGTTGTTGAAGTTTTCCGTTCTATATTTTTCCGTGAATCAACTGAAGTTCCGTTTCTTATTTCTTCGTTGTTAAAGTTTTCCGTTTTGTATTTTTCCGTGAATCTAAGTAAGTTTTCCATTTTGCATTTTTCCGTGAATCTACTTAAGTTTTCCGTTTTGTATTTTCCCATTATTTAAATTTCCGTTTTTTTCCCCTTTTTTTTTTTTGCTAATGAAATGCAAATGTCTATGGAGAAAAGTCAGAAAAATCTCAAAAAGTTATGCATATTTTTTCATGCGCCTTTTCGCAATCAATGAAGTGAAATCTCGTGAAGTACTTTTTTGAATTTTTCCAGAAAGCTATTTTCGGTACAAAAACGATAAATTTAACATTTTGAAAATATTAAAAAGTTCTTATAAAACAAGATTTTACCTCATTCTAACGATTGCAAAAAAGAGCATGAAAAATATGCATAATTTTCTGAGATTCTTCTCGACTTTTCTCCATAGACTTAAACATTAGCAGGCATTCTTTGGTGAAAGCAGTTCCAGCAGGTATCCGTTCCCCTGAAAATTCAAAGTTCAAGATATTCAAATTCCATGCTCATATTTCTAGCAATTATAAAAAGTTCGAACACTGCAATATTTAAAATTATTAAGAACTAAACATTGTTTTTTCTTCAAATTTCAAGAATATTCGCTACCAAGTTCAATTAAACTTGTTAAAATACATTGCAGAAGAAACATTGATTGAAACACATCATAATTTTTCAGTAAACAATTTCTTATAACAACAAATTTATACATATATAGAGCAAACCTTACTTGCATAATTTGAAACTGATTAAGTTAAAAGATTCACCCCATACCTTATACCTGATTAAACATTTTTATTAAGAAAATAATAATTGTAAAATAAATTTTTTTTTTAAAAACTGCAACAAAGCACAACTTGTATATATTTTAGAATTTTTTTTATTTTATTTACAGTTTGAAAACTTTGTCAAAATCATTTATTTCATTGGCTAAATTTTTAACTTTTTTGGTAATTGAATAGTGTTTTCCTGTTTCTTTTTTGCTTGCTTTTGTTCCTCTCTTTGGATTAATATCTGCAATACACCTAATAAAAGATAAAACAGTCTTAAAATTAACAAATAAACACATAATCTATCATTAAAAACTTTTAAGTCATTAAATGTTTTTTTAACATTGCATACAAATATTCAAATATTGTGGATGTTATGCACAGCAGACTGGGTGTAAATAATTGTGTTACTGTTATATAAACTTAATAATAGAATATAATTTTAGCTATTGGAAAACATATTTTTGGAATTTTTTTTAATAAATCGACAGACACAAAATAAAATTGATATGATTGCTGAAAATTTGAGTTATTGTGCCTGAAAATCATGGAGTGCTGCATAACCAGCCATCTCCAAATCCACTAGGTGGTGCTGCGGTTCTTGGAAAAACATTTACTTAGTGTATACGGGACACATGTGTAAGTACGTACCAACCCTAGTTGTGATGGGTCAGGAAAAGTTTCCCTTAATGGTCAGGGAGTACCCGGGAAAGTCTGGATTTTTTTTTTCTAGAGATGTGCAATACTTTGGTGTATAATACTTGTGTATCAACACCTAATATTTCTGATCCTGGTAGCTTATTTATACCTCCCCTACTACTGCTAAAAAAACGTCACAATAGAGGCAGTCACAAACTTAACTACTTTAAAATCTACAATAGAGAGGCTAAACCTTTTAATGTACTCTTTCATTGCTTCTAATATTATTAATTACAATTGGATAAAATACTTTGCAGTAGGTGTAAAGAAGAACCTATTAAGTAAAATCTGGTCTTATATCAATAATTTAATTCCCATGGAATTATAATTTACTTTATCTATATATTCTTCTATTTTACAATATCTTAAATATCGAGTACACCATCTTAACGTCAATCTTGTGGATTGTCAACCAACTAATGATATCTTAAAAGAATATTGTATCATTAATTATTTGAATAAAAATTACGATTATATTCCTTTTTCTAAGCAACACTTACTTCCCATTAACAACATCCATATTACTGCTTCATTTAAATAAACCTTTAGGACATTCTACATATAATTATAATCGCATACCTAAATTTTATTATCCTCCACCCCCCCCCCCCCCCTTTCCTATTCATGTACTGCTTCTGATGTAGGTTATGATGAATATTATTACTGGAAATATTGAAATAGTGGGTAATAACACCTCAATTCCTTTACATGGGGTACATGTTATTGTATAGCAAACTTCATTCTGTTTATACCAGTTTTGAATCTAATATTAATTCTTTTATATATAAATTAGCTGTAAAATATAGTTTTCCATTGTCAGCCTTCGAATTGTAAAAAGCATACCATTTTTTGTTTAAAAAGAAGTGACTCCTCTTCTCCAAAGAAAGCCATCAATAGTGGAAAAGCTCCGATGTATTCAGCTTTCAAGTTTTGATTAACATCTTTAGCCATCTCTATTTCCTTGATACATTTAACTACTTTTGGTAGTTTTGTTTTGGTCTTCATAAAGTCATAAATTTTCTTTCCTTTTGTGGGGAGTACTTTCTGGAACATCCCATAAAATAACAGGAAAACTGTACATTATTATTGTGTTTATGAAGTCTCAGGTGAAATGCATATAATTTCAATGTGGGAAAATTTTCTTTGCATATTTTGCATTGAAATGCTTTTTTCAAACGATTAATCTTGTTCCTAGTGAAAAATATCTTTCTTTCAAAAATTCTGCATACTCTGCAAGAGAGAAATTTTTGCATTTTGCTTGTGAAATCTGGATTTAAAACAGGAATGAATATTGATTTTCAATATTCATTCAAGAGAGAATTGAATTTCAGAATTAAAAAAAAAACTGCATTTTGAGATATTTAAATTTTAAAATCTAGTTAAATTAATTTTTTAAAATAGGTTAAGTTACACATCAAATTGAAGCTTATTTAATGGGCTTTAAAACAATAAAAAGTTTTAGCATGTAGCTACAATACAAGTTGAGAAAATTAAGTATACCTAACTACCGCCAAAAGCATTTTCTAACGAAAATTAATTCTTTTAATAATTCACTACTAATTAATGGAAGGCATTAAAAACTTGTTTTGCCATTTTCATTCATAACTTGGAACGCAAATATGGAGAGATGGATTTGGAAGAGCTTGGAACACAAATATATATCTACAAAAATAAAATTAAAAACGGTCTCTGTCCTTTTGTTTTGTGTTTTTAAATAAACATGCTTTTAAAAAATTATAATTGAGCTCTTTGAAAATAAATAATAAGTACATCGAAACTGTATCGATTAACTTTAGAAATTGGGGAGGGGGGGACATAAACACATAAGGGATAGAAACAAAAGAATAAACATTGTACAGTAAAGCACTGTTTATACGACTTTTATACAGTTAGGCGTCGTTTAAGTTAGGTCCCGATTCATACCTATTGTATATTTAAGGTATCCATTTACCTTAGACAAGTTTTTTTTTTAAATTTTTGAAATAATTTTGTGAGAACCAGGCATGAAAAACTAACATAAAAATACTTTACTAAAAACATATTAAGTAATTAATGATTAATTATGGAAAAAACTTTGAACTGTGATAACTAATTTTTGAATAATTTTTATGACATAATTTATGCTGAAAAGTTAACAGTAAATATCCATGCATGTGACCTACTAGAATCTAAGCCCTAATTAAAGTAGTTATTTAAAAATGATTTTTTGAAATGGAAGGCTTAAAAATGTAAATTTTTGTACTAATATTTATTTTAAAACGCATGTAAAAAATTTAATTTTTGTTAGAACAATTTGATTCTAGTAGGTCACATGCACTGGTTCATAACGTACAGAATTCAATTAGAATTTTTAAAATCGGATCATATTAACTTGAGATATATTTATATTGTAGTACAGGCATATTATGCTAAAATCCCGTTCTTAAAAATGAGTTATAAGTTCTTGTTTCTTCGAGTTAATCTCCTATAACTCGATCCAATAACTCTCATTTTTGAAAAGAACAACCAAAAAGAAATAGTATGTTAAAAAAATTATGCTATTGTAAACGCGAAATCAAAATTTCAAATCGTTTGCACATGTTTTGTTTACATTTCTACCGTCTTAAGCCATTTTTGAACGGTCCCTTGAGAGTCGTATCAACGGTGCTTTAATGTATTAATACATGTTATCAGGGTAATGCATTTTTTAAGGAACGGGAATCACAATTTAAAATGACAATAGTTTCAAAATAAGTTATATAATATACTATTACTTACCTAAAAAATCAGTAGAGCGCGGGAAAACAGTCTTTGTGATTCGCATTCGATTCGATCGCCGCGACGACGAACGACGCCAATGGATGTCTTCTTTTCCCACATTTGGCGACATATTGTAGTGTTCGGCGATAGCGAAAATATTTCAAATTTAAATAAATGAATACAGTTGCGCCGGGTCGTAAAAAAAGTTTACTTTTTGATTTTAATTGATAGCTGGATGCTTTAATAAAAATAATATTTCAAAAGCAAAATAAATATTTCGTAAAACAGCTATTTGATGTTCGCATTTCGATGTGTGTATTCTTAGTGCACTTTCGCCAATTCTATATCAGTTAATAAAAGTACAACTCTAAAGAAGGGAAAATCCCGTTCTCATCTCTCCGCTCGTGCTTTATGGAAAATTTACGTGTTTAGAGCGAAATAACACGTATTCAGGCGTTACGGAAAACTTCCGTTAGAATCAGTTATATTTTCCCCTGAAATTTCAGGTTTTTTTTAACAGTGTAGTGTCAACTTTTTTAAAGGGTTTGACATAAGATTGAAATTTACAGAGACATGGCAGCAGAGGGATAGAATGGTGGTAAAAATATATTAATCCCTTAAAAATCGTTATTCATAGACGATTGACACAACTTACAAGTTTATCGTATATTCAATAAAACTTTAAAAAAAGGGTTCAAAATATTGCTTGTAGGAACGCTGCAGTCCCATCTGAAAGTATTGAATTGGATAAGTTGTATTCGAGATATATAGCAAGAAAGCTAATCTTTATTTATGCATCGTAAATTCTGGACACTTCAGAGTTATCAAAATTTTAAATAGGAACGCCATCCTAGAGGTCTTTAAGGAGAAACAGCTAAGTATTCTCTTCTTGAGTAGAGGGAAGGTTGGTTAAACGCCCTACTGGGGGTGGAGAAGGGAGGACTATGTGGTAAAGCACCTGCCTCAAGTGGAGGAAAATATGGGAGACTCCCATTAAGAAGTACAACAATCAGTACGAGATTACAACAAAATTCAGATAATTAGATAAACAAAAGAGTTTAGCTTATTACTGTAAGAGGAGCTTCAGTTCTTTTGAGAAAATGTGTGATTGGTTTCCAGGGCTTGCCAGTATACAATTACTGTGAGTTGTATTGTAGTATTTATTAAAGGGTCCAAACACACCTTTAAGAAATACCATAGTTTTTTTTTTTTTTTTTTTTTTTTTTTTAATAAATTCTCCTTTTATTTGAACAAACTAAGAATTCTGAATAATAATAGCAACCATAATTTTTATAAGTCAAGAGTATTGAAAATTGCAGAGCAAAATATATAGCCCTCTCGTTTAAATAAGAAGGAAGAATCTTGAGGGAGAGGAATAAGAGGAATTATCTTGATGGGAGTTATCCATATGTACTTCCATTCAAGACAAAAATGCGTGGCAGTTTCCCTTTAATAGACCCAGTGGAAAGAGTTTCTATTTAAAATCTTGCTGTTGATTATCCAGTTGTTACGATTGATCAATGCAGTGTAGTCCCCTAGCTAAAAATGCAAATACTTCATTTCAATACTTTCAAAAGCGACTGAAGCATCCTCTACCGGTATTATATTGAACACATTTATATCACTAATATTGTAACATACAAACTCGCGTACGAAGACACTGCAGTTACAAATTCTTTTAACTGGGTCTTACTTTTTACTAATTTAACCTAAAAAAATAATTGAAAAAATCATTCTTTAATTTCACTAATGGGTTTTTAGTCACTCAATATTAAAAATTTACTCTAATCTATTAAATTATTTTGCTGTGTACTCAATCCTTCAAAACAAAACAAAAAATTATACTTCTTAATGACTTGTAAAGGACTCTGCACAGGAAATTTTCGAGTTAAAATTGTAAAATTTAAATATTTTATCTCAGAAATTTTAATCCAAATTATGTTTACATTTTATACTGTTATTGGGAGTAAATTGTGAGTCTTTGTGTCTGAAATTGATTTAACCTGAATGGTTGAAAAAGCGTCATGTGATTATATCTCTCTTAATTAGTTTGAAAGTGTGATGTGATCGCTGATAGAAAAATTCAAATCCTTCCGAAACCTAACATACTGGTCTAGATACATATAACCTTTGTATGCATCCTAAGTTTTAACTGGTTTGATATGATAAATTGTAAACTGTGTAATTTATATCTATTTCCTATCACTAGATGCCTCCTTAATTACATTAAACTTAACTGAAAATTCGATAGTTAAAGGTGTATCACTCCATGATGCCACACAGGCTCGCTAAACTTTAGTATTTTTCCTGCTGAATTTCCAATGTGACGTCATAAATAAGTAATTCATAAGTTTAATGACCTCTTTCACAAGAAGGACTGTTACAGCTCAACTTCATCTTCCCGCCTTAGCAGAAATCCCGTTGACATTCCTTTAAAATTTAAACTTTATAACATAAATAATGACTTCATTCCCCCCCTATCCCCACTGTGACGTCATAAAGAAAAGAGCTATAAGTTTATTATTTTTGTTTAGAAGCAGTCTGCAGTCTTTGACCAACACAACCCTCAATTTCCACATGTCAAAATTATATCTCATAATATTGTCATTTCTTAAATGGTAAATATTTACAAATAATGACGTAATTACTACTATATCCCCACTGTGACGTCATGCGTAAAAAACCTATAGCTATAAGTAATTCGTTTAGAAGCAGTCCTAGAACAACTCAACATCTCTCCCTTAACCTACAAGATGTTGCCACTGCCTTAAAGTTACATTTTATAATTAATTATGACGACATTCCCACAGTATCCCTATTGCGATGTCATGCATAAAAGCCTATATCGAAACCGAAACAAACGATATCAGGGGGGAAACAACTCAACACCAGGTGCATAGCAAATCAACACTACTTCCGGTTAAGTCGTATCCGGTGATGTCATAGCCATGCCCACTCCCGATGACGTCATCATCCATTCCATCGCTGCTCTTCGCTCTTCCATGGCGCAGAACTGTCATTTCATATCGAATAATAATTATGGAGCAATGTGCGCGTAGATATTATTTTATCAGAATTTTAATGTAAAAAATAACCAAAATTAACAAAATGGAAACAATGAGGGGGTTTGTGTTGAATTGTAAATGTTATTCTTGTCCCTTTACATAAATAAGAACCATTCGATTGGACAACTTATATTTGATGCACGTAATGATCAATGCGCTTGTGCTTGGGTAGGTAATTTTTACTTTCAATTACTCATATGTATACATAGGGTAATAAAAGTATGTCATTCGGTAAAAAAAAAAAAAAAAAAAAAAAAAAAAAAATCGATTTTTTTTTTTTTTTTTTTTTTTTTTTTTTTTTTTAAAAGCATATTCCCACGTTTTGGAACATCTTGATTACAAAAAAGTGATCTAAAAGAGATGACTGTCTGTGTGTACATGGTCAGCATAGCTCCCGAACAAATTTACTAATGATGTTCAAATTCGGTGTGCTGATTTTTTGTGGCTCAAGAATCTACCGTTAAGGTTTTCGTCATAATCACGTAAATGCATAAGGTAGCTGCCATTGAAAAAATTATGTTTTTCCTTGATTGATAAAAAACGGCTCTAATGATTTTGATCAAAATCGCTGTGGTAATGCCTCTTAAGGTGTTTTAAACATCCCCACCTGTGAAAGTTCCCTAAAAATGCTTCAATGGCGTAACATTTTGAAAACGAAGGCCTTCAACACAGAGTTATGTTTGTTTGAACACAGATTATCAACGATATTTCTTCCTCCTCTTCTCAGTTTTACTTATGAGAAAGGATAATATAAGAATTATCGAAAAAGGTATCACCAAAATTTTTATATATATATATATATTTTTTTTTTCAAAAAAGATCTATGTTACACTTATTGCAATAAATATCGCCAAACTGGCAATATTTTCTACACGAATGTTGGAAATATAAAAATTGTAAATGACACAAATCAACATCAGTAATATAGTGTCACTGAAAGCTGAGCGATGATCCACACCCTTAGTTTGTATAAGCATGAGAACTATACCAAAATTTTTATCAAAAGACAAATTTGAAGTTAAAAATGCAATCTATCATGAGCTTACTGGATTAATTCGTTTTTCAAAAGAGGACACACGGTAGTTCAGTTTCCTATAAAAAAATCGTATACATTAAATATATATCGTATATAATCTTATATAAAATATATAATCGTATAAAAATATATAATCGTATATAAAATATATAATCGTATATATAAAAAAAATCGTATATAATGAATAAACAATACTTAAACCAAAGAAAATTTTGTACCTCCAAAGCAGCACATGTTTGAATTTGGTGGTCTTTGATTCATTAATTATTATGTATTAATAGCTCATTATATCTTAAACCGTAACGTCATGATTCAACAAAAAAATTCATTAGGCATTTTAGAGAGTTGAACGGATTATCTACTTTCTAGTAAATTTAATTAATTGCGACTTAGGCATCTTTCGTTTTAAGGTACAAATTTGTGCTCTTACGTTTACCAAGATATTCACAGAATTGCTTTGTACTTACAAGCATTCATCTTTGCACCTTTGGCTACATCTGCATTCACTTATCTCGTCTTCAGTTGGGACTCTGTAAAAATCTTCAAAAGATAATGACGAAAAACAGAAGGATTTCATTAAAAAGATAATTTAAAAATTATCTGTATCTCAATTTATATTTGCAGTTAAATAATTAATAACATATATACTTACTATTTCTAAGTATATATTCGCAATCTATAGTATCTCTGACAGTAAAATCACCTTGCTCAAAGTATTCATCTGTCTTCCACAAACAATCAAAGTGACACATCTACACAAGGAGAAAACTCTAATATATTGTTGCACCCCCATTTATTCCGAAAATCACGGCTAAAGTCAATAATGTTTGTCCTAACCAGAACTTTAAAAATGGTTTATACCTACACATTTTACTCCAAATTAAACTTATATTTTTTTATTATTATTAAAGAATATGGCCTAGGTTAAACTTGTGTAGCCGAAATCCCGTTTCCTGACTTTCTCAAATGTTGATACATTTACAATCTACAAATTGAGAAAGTCCAGAGATATTTGTTAGCTGTCAAACTGGGATTTAAAACAAATTACTTTTTCCTATGCCAAATATTTAAATAGTTTACTTTCATAAAATTCCCAAATTACATTCATATTTTTTTTATTGTCAACTTGTATGGCCATGATCCAACTAGTTTGCTTATAATTCTAATTTCGTCTGCCATACTAAATTCTCCTAAAATCATGTTTGCCTTCTATTTATATATCACTATAGTATACTCAGAAAATAAAAGAAACAATTAATCATAGGATCAAATTAAACATCATAGTACTTGGTTCAATTTTAATTAATAAATTTATGCATCGAGAAGCCTTTTAATGCAGTACTTATTTTCGGATTTTTACCCTAACATACAGGTTTAGCTATAAACAATCTACTTCCCGTCCACGAGTTCACCGATCTTACCAGTTCACCGGGAGTTATAAGAAACAGATTTATCAACTTAAACTTATTCAATCAGTTTCAGAAAATTTTCAAAAGTGAGTGAAGTACATAGTTGTAAAAAGCTCAAAATGAAATTTTATTCTAAAGTAACTAATACTACAGTTGTACTATTTTCTGAGTTATTTAGATACTTGAAAACTAACATAGCTACTAGCATACATATTATAACATACATACATGCTACAATTCAAGGAAACTTGAATTTTAATTTTTATGACAACTTTTTTACTAAGATTGATGCAAATCCTTATAATTATTTCATCATATGTTAACTTTTTATTTTCTAGAGAACTGTACTATATCTGAGCAAAATATGAACTTTGAATTTTAATAAAAACGAATGTAAATTGTTTGTATTTAGTTTTTGAGTTTTTGCTGAAATTCTGTTTCTGGACTTGAATTTTGAACATTCTAAAACAAAACGTGAGTAATAAGTGCCTGTTTTCTTATTTCTTACCTCACGTGACAATGGTCCAGTCATGTTGTTTTCCTTCCACAATGCTATATAATCAACACAATCTGTCTTATACGGAGATGGCAAAAGTCGTTCCTTTTCCTGAAACAGAGTATTGCAATTACCGATTCAAAAGTTTGAAAGCGTGGAAAAGGCTTACTAGTTCTACAGAAGTGTTAGGTGAGGTATATATAGGGGAAAAAATTACCAGGTGCGTTTGATCTCAATGGGAATCAGGTCCTTATCTAATGGGCAGTCGTGTGATTTTTAGGCAGTCGTAAATCTAAAATTGGGCAGTAAAAGGTACCCCCCCCCCCACTTTAAAAAAAATATACAAAACAAAATCAATTATTTTGTTTCTTTCTCCCTCTCTCTAAATGTTCTGTGTTTTTGCTTTCTTTTATCAACTTATCAAAGTTTCACAGGTGCCAGTTCAAATTATTCAGCCAATTACAAGTTATGAGCATTCTCCCCTTTATCTCCTACTATCAGCAGAAAAACATTAAAAAAAAATGGTTTTCCCTATAATGTGGACTATTCAAGATACATATAGTAAATAGCCAGGTTCAAATTGGTTAAAAAAAATCACAAATTATGATTATACCTACTTTTACCTCTTTTCCTCTTAAGAAGTGAAGAAAAATTCTTTTTGCGGGTGCGCATTTTTCTTTTCTTTCTTTTCTTCAATTTAGGAATATATCATTCAATTTAGTTCTTTTTCCAGCGTCACAACAAATGCTTCTTTTTTTTTTTTTATTTATTTAATTTTTATTTATTTAATATTATCTTGTACTGTAAATTATAATTGTATGAGGGCCTTTTCAATCTATTTTATATTTCCTTAGCTTGTTCATTTAACAACGTTTATTTCTTTAGGATATATTTTTATTTTTGTAGCCTAGTAAGAATTTAGTGTCAAAAAAGAATTAATTTTAAGGAAAAATCTTGATTTAGGAAACTTTAATGTTTAAGATTTTGTCCCAAATATTTGGTATAAATGTAATTAATTTTTGATGATAATGCCCCCAAACTTTTGTTTTTGTTAAAATTAAGCTCCAAATTATGTATCGCCCTTAGCTATGCCTCTGCATTTTAAAAAGAATTGTGCAACTTGTCTAAACTTTTCTCGACTTACAATATCTAAGTAAATGTGGATATTTTGTAAATTTTGTCCATAATAAATCTTTATTTCCGGGCAGTGTATTAATAATTATAAGTCTTCGGTCGAATTACATGGCATGGTATGTATTTTCATAGAAAACAAGGATAAAAAAAACCTATTGGATAAGAAATCAGCCAACTTCGTCGCGAGTGTGACAAAATCGTTTGCATTACCACAGAACAAGATGAGGGTCTCTTACAGAACAGAATAAGCCGAGTTTCATCCTTCCACAAAACGCAAAAATCCTTTTCTTAAAACTTCCTCAATAAATATAGTGTTCCTCGATCCTGTACCCTATTTCCTGTCAACACTACCCCACTCCCGAGAATATAGTTGGGACTTGATTTTTTTTTTTTTTTTTTTTTTTTTTTATCTTTGCATTGTATTTTTAGAGGGCCAGTGACAAACAGGTTGCTGTGAGGAAGAGAAATGAAACAGTCTGCTTTCAGCAGCAATGACCAACAGCAATAAATATTTGGCAAAAGAAGAGGCATTGCAAAAAAGATGATTGGCTGAAGCAACTGGTAATCTTTTATTATGTTTGCCTCAGAAATAATCTAATCTAAATTCAGATTTGGTATGATTGTCCCTTGCAAAGTTACAATGAAAAGGTACATTTTAAAATAAATATGAAATATAAGTAGTAAGATACGGAATAAACGTATTAAAAACCGAGTTATTTTTATATTCCAAGATAAATTTTCAAATGATATTGTATTTAGTTTTTAATCTGGGTGAATTTTGTAGTTTATAGCAGCTGAATTAACACATCGAATTCTGTAATTAGCGAACTAGAGGATCACTTAATGATTGTGGGATTAGCATTCTGGTATCGCATCCCAAAAGTATCTGTTTCGTATCCTATGTTAGAGATGGATGTTCGTTGTGACTCGGAATCTAATTTAAACATAGAACTACTCAGTTTGTCCCATTTATTGTGGGAGCTGAATGGATGCCAGAGCTGAATTGAAAATTCCGGCTATGCATGGACAGCAAGAAATTAAATTCAGTCATGAAATCTGATCCTTATCCATTAACGAGGATGGATGATCTGTTGCAGAATGCCTCAGATACTAACTTTATATCCGCCATCGATCAAAAAGCAGGTGACCAACAAGTCAAGGTGTGTCCACCTAACCAGGACAAAACTGCTTTCGTTTGTGTCTTTGGAGTTAATCACTTTACTCGAATGCATTTTGGATTGAAGACAGCTCCAGTATCTTTCCAAAGACAGATGAAATGGGCTACATTTTCGAAAATGGGCTAAAGGTCAATACATTAGCTTATTTGAATGACATAATTGTCATAGCTCCAATGTTTAAACAACATCTTGAAGATTTGCTCCTAGTTTTCAAAAGACTACAATAACTCAAGTTACAAGCGAATCGTGAGAAGTGTCATTTCGTTTGTCAGAATTTCAAAAACCTTGAACATTTCACCACAAGTTCCGGAATGGAAGTTGACCCAGCCAAGGTGGCATCCATTATGGATATTCCTCCTCCAAAGATTGTAAAGCAGCTTCAATGATTTCTACAGACCTGTAGCTGGTATGGGCGCTTCATAGCTGACTTTGTGGGAATTGCAATACCACTGAACAAATCTCACAAGAAAACGAATTGCCTGAGCCTGGAGTTCAGAAAAGCAGAATAGCTTTGATGCCTTGAAGAAAAGCCTGATTTCATCACCACTCCTCATACAACAAGACGAGAGCCAACCGTTCCTTCTGAGAACTGATGCATTGACCTAAGCTTTGGGAGCTGTCCTTAGTCAAGGGGAAGATTTGAAGAACACCCAATAGAGTATGCCAGTCGTCTTCTTATTCCGCATGAGAGAAATTTCTCCACAATTGAACGGTAAGCTCTAGCCATCGTCTGGGCATTGGAGAAATGTAGAGGATATATCGAAGGTGCTGAAATCCGGATCGTTTCGGATCATTAACAGCTGAAGTGGCTGTTGAGATTCACACTCCTACAAAACGTCTGGATCGGTGGATTCTACAAATACAATAATTCAAATTAGAGCTTCAATACGTGCCTGGGAAAGTAAATGTAGTTGCGGATATGTTATCCCGACCGCATATTATCTACCTTTGCTTGCATTCTGACAAAGGGAAATAATGCTGCTCGCTGATTGGCTGGCCGTGGATACTTGGGTTTTCATTTTGACTACGGTGATTTATTCGAGTGCTAGCAATTGTGCATTTGTTTATCTAAAACTTAAAAGAGATGGGGGAAAAATGATGTCTTGTTTTTCGGAAGATAAGCTTCCATCTTCCTTTGCAAATGAGGTTGAAAGCATTTCCTCAAATACTGTAGTTATTCGAAGCAATATTTGAAAGGTTGAAGAATGCAATAAGTGAATTTCAGAATTTGGTAATCTTGCAAACACCAAATGGAATTCAAGACACTCCAGCCCTTGTGGAAAAAGATTTTCCTGCTTGTAGGTATCAGATGTACTTGCTTTCTCTTTGAATATTCATTTTATAATCAATCTGTTTATCTCCCGGGGATTTATTCCGAAACAAGACGATTCAAAATATTAACCGTGGATCAATATACTAGGGTTTATATTACATTTTGTCAATTTGTGTGCTTTTCATGTTTCATACTTAGTTTAAATAACTACATAAATTAAAATCTTCTAGTCTATATATATATATATATATATATATATATATATATATATATATATATATATATATATATATATATATATACGGTCACGGTGTTTGTTGTCGAGCTCTTCCGAAACGGCTCAATCGATTTGATTTTTATGGAATTTTTTATGTATATTTGGTAGGTATGAGAATTGCTCGAAGACGACAATCACTGTGACGATATGCTTGCTGAAGCTGCATTGGGCTGTACAGCAACACAAATTCGTCTACTATTCACTATAATGTTGATTACATGTTTCCCGGGACGGAGCAGACACGTTGTGGGATAAGCACAAAGATTCAATGACTGACGATATATTGCATCAAATTCGTACACGGTGCAACGATCTAACGATTACATTCAGCGACGCTATTTACAATGAAGCATTGATTGCTATCGAGGATCTTTGAGTTGTCATTGCCAATTTACCACTCAGTCATTTCGGTAGGAGTTCGCCAAATCGAAGTGCATCTGATTTAATGGACATCGAAATGAATCATGAACTGTAGTACGATACTGCAGAAATGGAAGCGGTTGTTACTCGTAATGTCTCACTTCTGACTCATGAACAATAAATCATTTACGACAGCATTATGTTGGCAGTTTCGGTAGGACAAGGTGGATTCTTTTTTTTTTTTTTTTTTTTGGATGCAGCAGGTGGAACTGGCGAAACATTTCTCATTTCACTAATTCTGGCTGAAATACGATCATTGGCCGTAGTATCATCTGGCATTGCAGCAACTTTATTGGATGGAGGCAGAACAGCTCATTCAGCATTTAAGCTGCCACTAAATATTTAAAATAACCCAGACACAGTGTGCAACGTAAAGAAACAATCGTTTATGGTCCATGGCCACAGTGTGGAAAACAATGCAAAATTTTCATTTGGGATTAATGCACTATGTCACACAAATATTCTCTTGAGGCTTTGAACAGAACACTCAAAACCAAAGATATTATTTGATTTAGCTGAAATTTTGTATGATAAATAGATTTTATATGAGACAACTTTTCCACAAATCGGCGTTATATATTTCTTACTTTTCATATTTTCACTCCACCCTACTTGACAACTTCTTAAAAAATCATACCACTGTAAATATCGGGCATTACATGGCTCTTATTTCAAAATCGTTTAATTTTTAATATTAAACGAATATTGATACTTTCGATAAATACTTTAGATGTTTTCGAGTCAATTCTGATATATGTGTTTTGATAGAAAGGGATCATTTAGTACTTAACTTACCAAAAGAACAAAAATTGCCTAATTTTTTACTGACTCGCTTGACTATGAGGTACTGATATTATCATATGACTGTTATTAAGCAATCTCCTGAGAATGTATAACCATAGATTTCCAATTTCCGCAGATACGTATTAACTTACAATTTAATAAGACGTTTTGACTCGAAACGGAAATAACATGTTTTATATAAAATGTACTGACGTAACTTGATAAAATTTGTCTTTGAAGATAATTACTTTTCCTTCTCCCAAATGCATATTTATCAGAACATTTTCAATGCATCTAAAATATACATTTACGAAGCTAGTTTTTTATGCTCATACATATATATACCTGAGCACAGGATCAACAACCCAATGGAAAATTGCCAGCCAAAAGCGTGAAGTCATTAAGGCGGTATTGAGCGAAGGAAAGAGCCATTGAACCTGCGAATTTCAAAGTAATGGCTTAAAACCAACCAATGGTTGTAAAATGAAGCTTTTAAAAACTCGGTTAGAGTGCATAACCAAAACTCTTCTTACATTTTCAGGATTTCACAATTTCCTTCGATTTGCTGCTCCTCGACTCTGATTGGCCACAGGGATCAAGCCCTTGTATGAAATCTGCAATGAAAAGCTACAATGACTCCTCCCAAAAAAGTAGGTCCTTTACAGCCAATCTGGTGTCGCAAAAGTACAAAAGAATTAACAAATTTTACTAGCTTTTATCGGAATTTTAATTGAAGCCAAAGTGATATATGGAGTGATAATGAGCTCAGTAGAATAAAAGCTATGATTTAAGAAAAGTACATATGCATTTAGAGGTTTTTTGTGAACTAAAAAATGAGTATTGCTAGAGTATTAAAAAATATAATTGGCAAATAGTTATGCCTTATGTTTTGCATTCTTGAATAAAATGGTATAAATTATGTCTGTTGTAGATAGAAATATTTAGTAATTAAGAATCCACTTATTATACATTGATTGTTATTTTTACCCTACTGTTGTAGTTGAGTCTTTATTGGAATTCATATTTGTTGTTTTTATTTTGAGGATTTGAGGGTTTATATCACATGAATTTTGGATGAATGAGGCGTTTGATACATGACGTTTTATTTTTGAAAATTTGGATTTAAGGAACATAAAGCATTCTAAAGCAAGAGATACATGGTTGCAGACATCTTTATTGTTACTGGCGGGATTGATGCAAGTATTGACCATGGCTTCAATTATAGTCGTATGAAACATGAGTCTGTGTTGAAATTTTTTAAGGCGTATTTCTATAGGATAGTTAGTTAGGAGAGAACCTACAAATATGTTAAAGATTGGTTTGTGTGTCATAGCTTCACGTGACATGAACACAAGCGTTATATTCATGCTTTAAACATTGTCCTTAAATATATAGGTGAATTTCCTTTCCAAATACAGAAGCAGGACACATAAACATGTTTAGATTTAGAATAATTTAAGTTAAACTTCCACGCACTTAATATGAAACTTATATGTTGGAGTGAGAACAAGTAAACACAAATACTTCACCAAATGTGGTAACCCCTCCTAGCAAGAACTGTTTTATTTTCTAACTGTTTTCATTCTTCTATTTTCCTGTCCACTACGATGTATCTAAATTATTCTTAAGAGCCACTTGAGCTCCATATATTTTTATCTTAAACCTAAATTAATATGTTAATTAAATGCTATCATCTTACAAGCTCATCCTCACCTTTATTTACATGTTAAAATCAATTGTTTACAATTTTACAATGCATCAGTAATCCACATCGAAGATAAGCATTTATAGCTTGAATCCCAGGTAAGATGCATGTTATTGATCCAACAAGTAAAGTTGTCTAATGTCGGTTAAAATGAGTTATACGACCCTTGCCCCCCACCCCTGGTGACTTTGCAAAATGCCGCCAACTTGAATTTACACTACAACTGAATTGAACTACATGTTCGGCACAAAGAATGCCAAATCGTAATGGAAACATATAGAAGCCGGGTTACCACATTTGGCACAAAATCACCAAAAAAAAGTGGGGGGGGGGAGGTGAATAACGCATTCGAACCCTAATTTCATAAACGCATTTAATATGAAAATTTTACTCATTTATTTACTTTAAAATCTAATACTTAGGCCCTTATCATACAGAGGCAACCATGTGGTGAACGCGCGCCACAGTAAAGCCCGGGGTGGCCACTGCTGTGGCTCAGTATAATAAGCTCCATATGACTGCATGTATCGCTTATAGAGTCTGAGCACCTCAAGCGTCAGACCAACCTCTAGCCACAGCTGTGGCTTAGTATATAAAGATCCATAGTATAGCATGTTTCTCTAAGTGTGGCTTGTCTGAGCATCTAAAACTGTGGCCCGCGCCAATGAGCTGGCTTTGTATAATAAGAGCCTTAGGATCCACACTTCATTTTTAAGAAGATAAGGCACATTCCAAATTTTGAATATGTTTGCGAGCTGATATCGATTTTATTATAGAAATGTAAACACTAAAAACTAACTCATAATTACCAATCGAATATCAATCCTGTATTCATGGTGCACCTTCACAGTTACAGATTTAGAATAGACTTTAAACGCTAGAAAAGGGGAATGCACGTACAGCGTACCATATGGTAAGTCTTTGAAGTTTATATGTTTGCTCTGTTTGAAAGAAACTAGAATGGATCTCCAATATTCCTCCATACTGGCATAATGACTCTCTGAAATAAAATAGCTATTATAATTTCAGGCAAATTTCGCAATATTAAAAAAAAGTAAGGCTTCAAATTTTATGGTTACGTGACGCAATAGTTTATGTACGTATAGCTGTGAAGCTGTAAATATAATTAGTTTTTCATCTGAACTTTTGTCATACTGTGTCATAATTTGATATGACATGTTTCTTCGGTAAGTCCTAAAAAGTCTTGCAATAAACAATTCCTACACGTCTCCTTTCTAAGTATTCACTTTGGACACGAATTTGCATACCCAGAGGTCAAGTTTTCACACGCTTTATTTTAGCCATTGTTGACTGCTACCGAATACTGCCAATCTATTCATGGGTTGATGTTTGGAAACAAATCCCAAGTCGTCTCTGATTGGCGCACTTCCCTAGTCTTCCGGTTACTCACTTCTGGCAGAGTCTCTCCGTTTGTTTCAATGCATTTGTCATTTCGTTTCAAGGATTGTTTTGCTTTTAAAAACTCAAATGAGCAGCAACTATTTAAAAATATTAGAGCTTTTAGCTCAGATGAGATACAAAGAGAAATTTATTATAGATTAAGAAATCGATTTATCCTATTCAATGGATGTTTTTTTTTAAAGCAAACTGTCTGTTGATGATTCCAGACATTGGCGAGAAGTCTCGTTTGAATACGTTTATATGTACCAAATTTTGTTTTAGATACTCAATTTGATGAAATAAAGATGATTTTTTTTTTCAAAAGTTTCAGCTCATGCAATGTAATTTTACATTTTAAGACATAAATAATATATTTACTACTAGTTGAATACCCGTGCTTCGCTACGAAATTTTAACAAGTGCAATATTTTAGCTTGCTGTGAGGCCTCGCGTTGCGGAAATCTGTCATTCGTATATAGGTTCCAGTTTTGTGCGCTTCGCTCTCAGGAAGGTTCATCGCTACGCAAAATCGAGCTCGCTTCGTTCGCTGAAAAGTTCATTGACACATAAACACAGGCTTACTTCACTCGTTAAAAGGTTCATTGCTATGCAAGCATAGGCTCGCTTTGCTCGATGAAAAAGGTTCATTGCTGCGTAAGCATAAGCTCGCTTCACTCACTAAAATCTAATTGCTACGTAATATTGGAAGCCTCTCCCTTGACAAGAAAAAAAAAATCGTTTTGTAAAATATTTGTTAATAACAGCAACAACAACAAAATTAAAATTCTGTTTTATAAAAATTCAATTAGAAGGCCACAACTACTTATGTTGAAAATTTCAAAGCTGTAGCCCTATTTGAAATTGTTTTGTAAAATTTATATTAATTATTTAAACAAATTAATTAATAACGAACTAAACAAAAATTTAAAATTTTGTTTTTCTAAAGTCCAATTAAAAGACCAAAACTACTTACGTTGAAAATTTTAGAGATGTAGCCCTATTAAAAATCGTCCTCATCTTTCAGAAATCTGTGGCTTTTAATCTGCGAAACATTATTTGTTCCAGTTTTCATATCACATTGCGGAACGAAGCAACATCACCCGTACTTCCTTCTTGAATACACTTTATTCATTATGATTAAAATTTATAGCTATGGATAAATACTAAGACTGAGAAAGACACAGTTTGTATGCACAAACACGGAGATCAAACAACAACCGGAAGTTGCGAAAAGTCTCTGTGGTCTCGTCCGGTTTACAGCGCCATCTATGCACCGCTTCTCACTTCAAGTCATGAATAGCTACACTTCACTGGACTCACAGCGAATAGGATTTTTATGGTCTGTGGGATGGACTATCGGGGTGCGTAAGAGGTGATACATGGAAAGCGACCTGGACGATTCGACCTCCAATCTTCATCATGACGTATTGACTTGTCTGATTGGTGGAAGTTCCTGATCTTTGACGGATACCTCTTGGGAATGCTGGTGATGTACCAGCGATATATGTGAACTGAGATGACCGCAGCATTTCCCTAGCCAAAGTCTCGCACCTCCGGTGGAAGTTCCCATGTCGCACGATCTGAACTAATGTGAGTCGGGCTGACATTGTTATAATTAACTTTTGGATTTCAATCTATCTTGTGTAACGGTTTAAGGAACTTAAACGTTAAAGAGCTACTTGATTGTAGTTTTAGTATGATTTATAATGATAGTAAAGCATTGTGTATTAATAAATTAATTTGTTTAATTTATGCAAATTTAAAAATATTTTAATGAACTTTTAACCCTTTCTCTATATCTTTTTCTTCTCATTAGTACCATTACACAAATTTTTATTTTCAAGAAAAAATTAATTCTTGACAAAGTTATCCATTTACATAATTTAAGGAGGAATTACAACGATATTAACTTTTATAGCAAATTATATACTTACTCATTTCCATTTTGCGCAATCCCGTTGACGTAAGGCCATTCCCTAACCTATAGCATACTTCCTCTGAAAATTCTTCTCCAAGTAAATGAAACCGGAATGGCTCTTCAAACTCTCCTTTATAAAATGTATAACTTTTTATTTACTTTTTACATACATTAAAATCTCCTGAATACTGATAGAATGGCATGAATTTTTAGATTAGAGAGCTTAGTTTCATGTATTTGCATATAACAGTGTTTTAGTAGACATACTCACGTATCAAACTGACTTAGTATCAGCATCAGTTCATGTTGGAAACAAATGAGGGAATAGTTATTTATGCAACTAGTTGAAAAAAGGGGTTTCCCACATGTTGCATACAATATTTTTGTAATCACGTGCAAAAAAATATATTTAATAAATATATAAACAAATGTTGGCAACTCCTGTCAATAAATTCTTCTAAAAAATGTTACTTATATACAAAAACTGTATCAAATGTAAGGGTGAGGGAAAAAACTTTTTTACACTACAGCCAGAAAGTTACTTTCCCGCATTCCTCACGATAAAGTGTTACTTTCTCCATGATTTACGGGTAAGAAAAGTGTATTTTTTTTTTGCCCGCGTTGTTATCAAAAATATGTTTTTAGAACTATGTGCAGAAATTTAAACTTTGTGTTGTTCTTATTCCATAAAATTGTCCATGGATGTAGGGTTGAATCATATTTATTTATTGACATAGGATGGACATGATGAAGATCGAGAAAGGAAAGTTCACATAGAACTTAGTCGGCATACAGCCTTTCGATATTACACCTTACCACACATGTCAGTTCTCGTTCACGTCAGAGTAAGGAGTAGCGGTCTGTAGGTAGATGGGGAAACGAACTACACCCTACACGGATCTAGTATCAATCCGTATAAAATATAGTTCACTCGCCCCAATACCAACATACCCTTTCTGCTACGAACATATTTTATCACAAATATACAAACATAACATACAATACAATGACATATAATAATGCATAAAAAACTTTTACACTAATGAAACACTTTTCAGAGAATATAAATTTTTTTCTTTATGAACAGCTTTGGTAAGAAAATCTGTAATCATATATTCAGTCTGTAAATCATTCAATTTGATTACATTATCCATCAACAAATCCTTGACAAAATGAAAACGTAAGTTCATATGCCTTGACTTATTTGAAGATTTGGTGCATTTAACATATTGAATAGCTTGACTATCTGAATACTAAATTACACCATCATATATAAATCGTTTAAATGACAACTCATTTAATAAATCCAATGTCCAAATAATATGTTTACATGTTTCTGAAATAGCAAACAATTCAGCTTCATAAATTGAAAGACTAACACTGTTTAGTTTTTGACATTTTCAAGAAATCAAAGAATCACCTAGTAAAATAACACTTCCAGAAAAAGACTTAGCATTTTCTGCATTACCCCAACTTGCATTTAAATAACCAACTTCATTACTATAAAGCAATTTCTTATCTTGTGTTCCTTATAAATACCTTAGAACTCTTTTAGCCAAAAGATAATACCTTTTTTTCTGGTTTATGATTAAACTGTGATAAGTACATTGTTACAAATGAAATATCAGGACGTGTTCTATTTGCTAAATATAAAAGTTTACCAATAAATTCTTGATACATAGTTATATCTATTAATTCATCTGTGAGAGGAAAACTGTTGTCTTGTCCTTTAACAATAGGGGTTTTTACAGATTTACAGTTCTCTAAATTATGTTTAATCAATAACAACTCAATGTATTCAGATTGAGATAAACTAATACCTATATCATCATTAGATATGCCAACTTTAGTTTATACATGCATTAAAGACATTTTTTTTTTTTGTTGCATATGATTATAAAAAATATTGTAAGTCCCTTTTTCAAACTCGTTAAATAAGCATTTTGCTTCTTTTGAAAAAGTGTTACATTCCCAACTAGTTGCATAAATAACTATTTTCACACTGCATTGTATTTCTCATGGCTTCAGTTTTTCGTCTCTAAGCTAAGTGAAAAGTAACTTTTTAAGTAGATGCGTTTAACACGTAATCTTAAAGCTCTAAAGAACACATTACATGAAGGATGATTTATTCTACCCATTACTTTTAACCACAAATTAAACATTTTTTTTTTCTCTTCTAAATAAAGAAACATGGCACGTGAAGTGCAATAAAACATGTGTGGTTTGCAGTGAAACCTTTTTGGTTACCTCAAAGTTACCTCAAAAGAATAAAATTTTCTTTAAAAAAATAAGCTAAAACATAATATGTAGGTACGATACATAAATAACAAAATATGTAGGTACATATTACATATGAATAATAAACTATTACTTGTAAAAAATATTATATAATTATTTACATGTTAGTGTAAGTTTAGGTACCCCTTCGAACATCATTCTGAATTTTTTATGGAATGTGGAGAAGAAATAGTAGATAATAAATCCACTGGTCTACAGTGGAAATAATGGCCGAAACTGTAAAAAAAATCACCTTTTAATGAGTTGAACTAAATCCGATTGCCAAATATGCCATAATTTGCCAAATAATGAGCATTAGTTTTTTATTTGGTAACCCATCTCTCTTTAATTTTCAAGTAAGGTTGCAGACGATTTCAGATCACTGAGTCAGAAAACTTGTCAAATAAATCTTTTAAGAGTAAGCCAAATCGGCCACATCAGTTAAGTCATCCACGAGGTAATATTTATTTCCAATTGGCACCCTATATAGTGTATAAATAGCAATTTATTGTCAATAATATATATTATATTAGCTGAGTTTAAAGTCACACACATTAAAGTTTACCTGCCAGTAAAAGTACTAGTTTCCGATTTAAATTAAAGTAAATTAACAAGAATTTTTATTTTTAGCAGACACACTTTAGACACAAATGTTCGAAATAACACGAATAACGAAATAATATTATATATATATATATATATATATATATATATATAATATATCTATATATATATATATATAATATTATTATTTCGTTATTCGTGTTATTTCGAACATTTGTGTCTAAAGTGTGTGTATATATATATATATATATATATATATATATATATATATATGTAATAGAAATCCTTTTTTAGAACCGACATTTAAATTAATTCCTCTTTCCAAAGCACAAAACCCTCTTTAATCAATTCATTCAACAACTTATTTAGGATAACTTCCCACGCCAATTTAATGTGTGAGATCTTTGCGGAGTCAGCAGTCTTGTTAGTCATTTCCCATAATTAGTATTCCGTTCTGGCGCCAATATGCTTGCCTTCTCACTACAATGTTTATTATATAAAATTGTTAACTCAGCGTTTCTCACGCTGCCAGATTTTTTAGATAACTATGTTCTCTGTTCGACATTACTATGTAGGACATTCTATTCCCTGTCATTATGTTGTAAATACGTAACTTTAACGCTCTCTCTCTCCAGGTTTATCTTAATTTTATTGTTTTTATCTTAATAAATGTTTTATCTTTTACCAAATTGACTCTTCACTATGGCTCCACGACCACGCTGCAATAAATTTATTTAAAATGTATTAGTACATTACAAAAGTCGACAGGATAATCATTTAAAGTGTTAATTCATTACATAAGTCGACAGGATTGTCCTGTCGTGAAGCCCCACGATGAGGTTTAAAATTTTCTTGTGATTATCTTTTTCTTTAAATTTATCTTAAACGCCGGAGAGAGAAGAGAAGATGAAAAACCTACGCATCGGGCGCCCAACGGACTATGACGCTTTGAAAGACTGTTTTATCTTTTAATTCTTTTTCAACCTTTTGGCCGATATGCAAATATCAAGAGACACTTCTCCTAGCTGATGTTTCGTTTCGACACTAGTTTTCGAGAACCGCTCGCATTTTACTGACAGACGTGCACCAAATTCTTCGTATTTACCATGCCCAGTATGTGCTCAACTGCCGGATTTTTTACCATCTCACCACTAATTCTCCATCTCGGTAGGCCAGCAACTTCATCGCCATGATTTAATCCTGTCCCTCTACCACCAATTCCATGTCTACTAATGTGCCAGTGTTCCTCTACAAGCATTTCCATGTCTACTAATGTGCCAGCGTTCCTCTACCTCCCGGATTCCATGTCGCCAGTCCAACTTCGCCGAGACCGTTCTAGACCGCCCCGCCAAATCTTAATCTACTTTCAACCAGTGTTTTCGCGCCGTTGTGCTCTACACACCATCACTAATCTTAAAGTCCACAATAGCCAACTTCGCTACCCTTCCAGTCAAATCACATGTGCAAGATAACGTTGTTCAGCCCAACAGTGTTTTCATCTCGAGTGTCAAGTGTTTTCTTCCTTCTCGTGAAATGTGTTAAAGATTAAGTCATCAGTTATGAAATACAAGTTCAATTAACCACTTCAGATGTCAATGTGCACGAAATAGTTCTGTTTATCAACGTACAACTACCGAACGTTTTGTAATCACATCACCACCTTCAAGTTTTTTTTTTTCAATTTTAGATCAGGCAACTTCAATGCTAACATTACCCAACAAATCTTCAAATGCTGTTGTTCAAGTCCTTCATCAACTCAAAATTTTAAATTATTTAATTAACATTCTATTATTTGTGGTATATTTTATGATTCTCAGGTAATTTTTGTGAATGTTGTATCTTTTGAAGAATGATGTGGTTTCTAAAACAAGTATCAAACCACAACTATATCATATTACATTTTTGTCTGTTATAAATACTAGGAGGTCACTTCAGCCCGAAAAATTTGTCAGCATTTCTCTTTTTGTTTTAGAATTATTTAATACTTAAATTTAAGATTCAGGTAATATTTAGGTGTTCATATTTTATAATTTTCAAGTAATTTATGTGAGTGTTGTCTGTTTTAGAGAATGATATGCTTTCTAAACCAAGTGCTAAACCACAGAAATGCGATACATTTTTGTCTGTTAAAAGTACTAGAACAGTACTCAATCTCAGAAATCTGTCGACACTTCATTTTTACTTTAAAAATATTATTTAAGCTTTTATCACTTAAGCACTACTTAAATTTTTATAAATTTTTTGATTATTTAAAAAAATTTTTTTCACTTGAAAGCACAACTAGATTTGTTTACCAATTGTGTATTAGCATTCATACATTTATCAACTACTTCCCATGAGCTAGATGCAATTCCTTGTCAGTGAAGTAACATGTTTCAAAAGGCCACACACAGAGAAGAATACTGTTGTCGTCACTACAAAAACACTGTTATCTATCACTACATGACTGAATTCTTCTCTGCCTCAATTTTAATTTTCAATTTTGCACTACATATGAGCTACATACAATTCCTTGTCAGTGAAATAGCATGTTTCAAAAGACCACACAGAAAAGAATACTGTTGCCGTCACTACCAAAACACTGTTATCTATCACTACATGACTGAATTCTTCTCTGCCTCAATTTTCAATTTTGTGTACTACTGTTTATTGCATTATTTTGCCTGCATCATTTAACATTATGTTCGAATAGCACCCAAACAAACATTTTGTCAACATTCTACACCAAACTTTTCTTTTGTGCACATTGATGACCTGTCATTATTCAAATTAATCTTTTTTAAATACCTATTCATCTGAAAATTAAATCTTTCTTTTATTTGGTATTATCCCTCATCCAGTTTAAGATTTGAAGTGTAGGACCTGATGCTGGAGTCAATTTTGCCATTCCATTACTTACTGGATGATGCATCATACACACAATTTAACACTTGATTATTTACCCCTTTTTTGCAACAAGCATTCCACTTCTAATTTCACGAGACTTGGGAAAAAAATTTTTATCTTGAGAACTCCAGAATTTGAACCCTCATTTCACAATTCTGAAGTAAATTTTTTCACTTTGGGAAACTAACTTTTTTCAACACAGTTTTTAACTTTGATCTTTCTTGATATTGCATAGGCAACTTTCTAATTTCATTGTTTATGTTTTGGATAACACCTAATATTGTTTATATTTTAGAATTTTACCATTTAATTGTTTATTTTCTTTAGAACTATGTCATTTAATTGTTTATGCCTCAGTTAATACTGTTTGTATTTTGTTTATTGATTGGTCCTGTTTATCCAACTGTCCAGTAATATTTTGTATTGTATTAACATTGTAGTACAAGCTTCTATTATGCACATTTTTCTTTGAAATATTTTTATGTTATTTCTGCATTACTAAGTCGTCTAACAGAGAGCAACTTTAAAACTCGAAAGATTTCTCTACTTTTTGTCAAGCTGTATGAGCGGCCATCATTCGGTTTGACCTAAAGTTAGTTTCCAAAATTTAATTTTTTTTAATTATACCTTTTAGAATTGTTTTTAAAATACTTCTGCTGACACTTTTTTGACCCTGGGAGCATTTTTGTCAGGGGGGGATATGTAATAGAAATCCTTTTTTAGAACCAACAGTTAAATTAATTCCTCTTTCCAAAGCACAAAACCCTCTTTAATCAATTCATTCAAACAACTTATTTAGGATAACTTCCCACGCCAATTTAATGTGTGAGATCTTTGCGGAGTCAGCAGTCTTGTTAGTCATTTTCCATAATTAGTATTCCGTTCTGGTGCCATTATGCTTGCCTTCTCACTACAATGTTTATTATATAAAATTGTTAATTCAGCGTTTCTCATGCTGCCAGATTTTTTAGATAACTATGTTCTCTGTTCGACATTACTATGTAGGACATTCTATTCCCTGTCATTATGTTGTAAAGACGTAACTTTAACGCTCTCTCTCTCCGGGTTTATCTTAATTTTATTGTTTTTATCTTAATAAATGTTTTATCTTTTACCAAATTGACTCTTCACTATGGCTCCACGACCACGCTGCAATAAATTTATTTAAAATGGATTAGTACATTACAAAAGTCGACAGGATAATCATTTAAAGTGTTAATTCATTACATATATATATATACCCACCCAATATTATTTACTTTGCTAGAAGGATTTTTCGGCCATATTTGTCTAGAACAGCAAGTGTAAGGAAAAACGTTACTGAAGTTGTAACATAAAGAGCCAAATGAAACAGACTATTTGATGCAATTATTGTTGCCGAAGAGTAACCTATTAGAATTCTGTAAAGCAATTAGGAATGTGAATCAAAATTAGTTTCGGTAGGTAGAACATTAGACTTTTGCAAAGATTATAATTTTATTCAAAATGGAACATTACATTAACTTATTTGTAGAAACTAATAATGGGGATTGGGGAGAAAAGGGTAGTTATTTTAGTAACATAACTTATATATTGTAAAAGTGTTGAGTAATTACCATAATTGAATATGAAAGCTTCTGATGCGTTTAAGAGTTCCATCTTAGTGAAGTTGGAAAAATCCATAGTCGTCTAAAAGTAGAAAAGAATTTCATCTATATTTTCAGTAATGCACAATATACATAGAAGTTCACGTATTTACTTAAAAATCAAATTGTTTTTTATGAACAATATTTAAACTTAACTGAATTTGTGAACTGTGTAATGAAGTGACGCATTCCAGAACAATTAATTTCAAAACCAAGGAACTCGACGGATGTGCAGGAAATTTGTGTATTTTTTTAGAAGCTCTTTTGGGTATATTTTTTCAGGAATTGATGATGTCTAAATTATTGAAAACAATAAGGCCATCATCATAGTGGGGAGGAAATATTTGGAAAAGTGTATTTTTTTACACCCAATGACATTGGTTAAAATATTAGAGAATATAATATCCTGTTGGCTATTGTTACCATTTTTTAACTGTAAAGTTTTTTAAGAAAGGATAAATATTTTACGAAAACTACTTACTACTATATTCGTCTTGTTTTTATTGCACTTGAAGTTATGCTCTTCGCATGACCTTTTCCAGTCTGTTGTTTTATTTTCACATTTATATTTTAGCATCTCACAATATTTGTCAAACCTATATCTGAAAAAAATATGCATTGAAATTTAACAACACTGCATTTAAAAATACTTACTATTAATGCCTGTTAATCAACGTCATAAGCTGAAAAGCAAAATATTTGCTATATTTTTTTTTAATTAAAATGTCTTTATTTTTTGGATTAAAGTTCACGGCAATTTAATTTTCTTTCCTAAAACATAATTTACAAACGCACGTTTAAAATGTAAAGTAATCGTTATTTTTTTGCTGAATTGGAAGCTGTGCGTATTTTCGAATCCCCGCTATGGGTAAACTTTTTTACAGAAGAACAAATTCACTCTAAACTTAGTTCAGATTAATTTTTTATTGCACTAAAGTATGGGCAAAGGATTCTGAAGAACTACATAAATGATGGAGAAACAGAATAAAATTGCATAAGAAAAATTATTTATTAGATTGTTTATAATTAAAAAAAATACAAAAAAAAAAAAAATACAAGTGGAATTTTGTAGAGGACAACACATATCCATCCATATTTAAAATAAACTAAAATCGTAATAGTATTGTTATTGTGATTGACTATCAGACTTGTTGATGATGTTTAAAACTATCCCATTGAAAATAACCTCGATTACAGGTCATGCGTGTAGGGCCGTTGCAACCACTCGGCCAAGGCTGTAGCCAGGATTTTTTTTCGGGGGGGTTAAGGTGGAAGATTTAAGTTGCAGTTTTGCAACCACTCAAAGCAGATTTTTTTTCATTTTTGATTTTATCTCATTAAGCAAGAGACTCAAATTCATATTGCATTGATGACCGGTATAATAATTATTCAGGTCATCGATGTAATATGAGTTTAAGTCTCTCGATTTAAAATTATTAATGCAAATACATAAAACAATGAAAATATCTTTGAAGACCATGAATTTAAGTCATCTTTTTTAACTGACATCTCAAGAAATTGACAAAGATATTCAGAGACCAGGTTGTAGTTATCAATCTGAAGTACTTCAAATAAATAAAGTCGACTATCCAAACTCTAGAAGAGGTTCGTCCATTCTTTATAACTGGAAATCCGAAATCAAAGAAAGGAAGACATCAAAAATATAAAGATACCCATTAAAAATACATTCGAAAAAGGCCATTATGAAGGAAATAAAACAATGCCATAAAAAGTCTTAAAGTTTCATTTTCAAATATTACTGTTTACTCATTTTGTTTATATTTTTACAATTGTAATTTTATGATAAGTATTTTTTATATAAACTGATAACTTTTTGTTACATTTAAGCTTGCACTACATCATCTTGCAAAATTAAGTAATTTATTAATTAAAAAGTCCCATTTGTACCGTTAAGTTCAGTTCATGGGCACATATAAAATGTTTCTTTTTTAATTACATGAATTAAAAATTATGATCTTAAAAAATTATGAGTTGAGTTATATTCAGGTGAATTAACTTTTCCATTTAAGTAGAAAGAAAAAAAACTGTAAAAGTGAACCACTGTGCTCCCATCTACAACAGGATACGCCGAGAAGTTTTTGAAAAGTTTTCTACAACTTTTTGGGGGCAAACAGGAATGTCTCGAAATGTGCTTAACAGCTTAACTAACTTTTGCACAACTTCGTTTAGAAGGCATAAAATTAAATAATGATGTTTGCTTACTTCTTTTCATTGTAACGATTGCGAATAATAAATGTTATGATAAATGCTTTCACCAAGCTGAAAAATATCAATCATTGAAAGTTCAGGCTCAGTTCACTTCTTTTCGGAACGCTTCTTTCTAACCAGATTAAAAACAAAAAATAAGTTTTTCTATGTGACGTCATAGTTAACTTTTTTTTTTTTATGGTTTTGCAACTTTGGTGGTCGTCATTGCAAGTTTGTTTGTTTTCTTGGATTCAAGAAGGAAAAAAAAGAGAAAAGCAAAGAAGGGGAAGTGGTGAAGCAAGATTTTACACAATTTCGGGGGGGGGGGGGGTTGACCCGGGGGTCCCCCCCCCCTCCCTACGGCCCTGCACTAGGCTTTACTGAAAATGACAGGATATGACAATGCGTTGCTTCTCTTATTGGTGAAAAATCCATCGCTCTTTAAAGAAATTTATCTATCAGAATCATTACCAAATGAAAGAGGAAAAACGGTGGAATTGTGTGCAATTGCTTTATACAACAATGGATATGAAATAAGGTTTACAAATTGGAAAGCTTTTGATCCGGAGAAGATGTCCAGCGTAAAGAATACACTGAGCACTTCTCATTATAAATATGGAGCACTACTAAATATTTAGTGTATTTGAAACAATAAATTACAAAAAATTGACATCTAAAATCAAAAGTGGCACTTACAAAAATTTGCTGCAAAAAGTTAAAGCTGGGATAGGGAACTCATCCATGTTTTCAACTCCAATGTTGATCACTGTTGGATAAGTGAAGAAGGTTGTGAGAAACTCTGTCGTCTGTACACCAAACCCGGTCAAACAAAGAATGAAGACCATCATCTTCAATAGTCGACACATATTTCGCTTTTTGTGAGAAATATTTGTATTTTCTGACATTTCTATGACTTCACCAATTTTGCATGGTGATGTCTCCAAGGTTTCCTTCATGGTATGTGAAAGATTCGGTAAGCCAACTGTCAAGAAATATAAAAATATGATGTGATATAGCAATAACTGAGGTTTAAAAAAAATAATAAAAAAATGGCTGAATATATTAATAGAATATCAAGAAGCGTATGAGGAAAAATTCCGATATAGCAAGCCTCAAAATAGCACTGAATAAAATTGACACTTCAAAACACCAGAAAAATAGGTGAGTAAAAATCGTACAAATTTCTTTTTTCCTATATTACTGATCATTACATTTAAATTATTAGGCAGATTGACAATTTTCATTTCAAAATTCAATTTTTTGTTGTGGTATTAAACATTTGGTGATTTTTTGAAAATAAAAATATTTTATAAATTTCTACAAGTTGGTAAGATTTCTAGATTTTCATTGCTGAAAATAGTTGTCAACTTCTATTAGATTTAGCTGCCATGCTAGTGTAATGCAGAAGCTAAAATCTCTATATATATAAGGCAAAGCCCTCACTCACTCACTCACTGACTCACTCACTCACTGACTCACTCATCACTAATTCTCCCACTTCCCACATAGTCACAACTCTGAAAATCGGCACAAATATCAACAATGGTAAAAATAGAAAAAGTAAACTATTCCGATCTCGATTAACACACTTTAAGGGGTCGAAAAGGGGTCAAACGTTCCAAACGGGGGACATTCGAAAATCCTACTTCCCACATAGTCACAACTCTGAAAATCGGCACAAATATCAACAATGGTAAAAATAGAAAAAGTAAACTATTCCGATCTCGATTAACACACTTTAAGGGGTCGAAAAGGGGTCAAATGTTCCAAACGGGGACATTCGAAAATCCTACTTCCCACATAGTCACAACTCTGAAAATCGGCACAAATATCAACAATGGTAAAAATAGAAAAAGTAAACTATTCCGATCTCGATTAACACACTTTAAGGGGTCGAAAAGGGGTCAAACGTTCCAAACGGGGGACATTCGAAAATCCTACTTCCCACATAGTCACAACTCTGAAAATCGGCACAAATATCAACAATGGTAAAAATAGAAAAAGTAAACTATTCCGATCTCGATTAACACACTTTAAGGGGTCGAAAAGGGGTCAAACGTTCCAAACGGGGGACATTCGAAAATCCTACTTCCCACATAGTCACAACTCTGAAAATCGGCACAAATATCAACAATGGTAAAAATAGAAAAAGTAAACTATTCCGATCTCGATTAACACACTTTAAGGGGTCGAAAAGGGGTCAAATGTTCCAAACGGGGACATTCGAAAATCCTACTTCCCACATAGTCACAACTCTGAAAATCGGCACAAATATCAACAATGGTAAAAATAGAAAAAGTAAACTATTCCGATCTCGATTAACACACTTTAAGGGGTCGAAAAGGGGTCAAACGTTCCAAACGGGGGACATTCGAAAATCCTACTTCCCACATAGTCACAACTCTGAAAATCGGCACAAATATCAACAATGGTAAAAATAGAAAAAGTAAACTATTCCGATCTCGATTAACACACTTTAAGGGGTCGAAAAGGGGTCAAATGTTCCAAACGGGGGACATTCGAAAATCCTACTTCCCACATAGTCACAACTCTGAAAATCGGCACAAATATCAACAATGGTAAAAATAGAAAAAGTAAACTATTCCGATCTCGATTAACACACTTTAAGGGGTCGAAAAGGGGTCAAACGTTCCAAACGGGGGACATTCGAAAATCCTACTTCCCACATAGTCACAACTCTGAAAATCGGCACAAATATCAACAATGGTAAAAATAGAAAAAGTAAACTATTCCGATCTCGATTAACACACTTTAAGGGGTCGAAAAGGGGTTAAACGTTCCAAACGGGGGACATTCGAAAATCCTACTTCCCACATAGTCACAACTCTGAAAATCGGCACAAATATCAACAATGGTAAAAATAGAAAAAGTAAACTATTCCGATCTCGATTAACACACTTTAAGGGGTCGAAAAGGGGTCAAATGTTCCAAACGGGGGACATTCGAAAATCCTACTTCCCACATAGTCACAACTCTGAAAATCGGCACAAATATCAACAATGGTAAAAATAGAAAAAGTAAACTATTCCGATCTCGATTAACACACTTTAAGGGGTCGAAAAGGGGTCAAACGTTCCAAACGGGGGACATTCGAAAATCCTACTTCCCACATAGTCACAACTCTGAAAATCGGCACAAATATCAACAATGGTAAAAATAGAAAAAGTAAACTATTCCGATCTCGATTAACACACTTTAAGGGGTCGAAAAGGGGTCAAATGTTCCAAACGGGGGACATTCGAAAATCCTACTTCCCACATAGTCACAACTCTGAAAATCGGCACAAATATCAACAATGGTAAAAATAGAAAAAGTAAACTATTCCGATCTCGATTAACACACTTTAAGGGGTCGAAAAGGGGTCAAACGTTCCAAACGGGGGACATTCGAAAATCCTACTTCCCACATAGTCACAACTCTGAAAATCGGCACAAATATCAACAATGGTAAAAATAGAAAAAGTAAACTATTCCGATCTCGATTAACACACTTTAAGGGGTCGAAAAGGGGTTAAACGTTCCAAACGGGGGACATTCGAAAATCCTACTTCCCACATAGTCACAACTCTGAAAATCGGCACAAATATCAACAATGGTAAACATAGAAAAAGTAAGCTATTCCGATCTCGATTAACCCACTTTAAGAGGTCAAAAAGGGGTTAAACGTTCCAAACGAGCGATATATTCGAATGTCCTACTTCTCATATTTTCACAATTCTGAAAACTGGTGTGAATATCAATAAAGACAAACGCAGAAAAAGTAAACTATTCCGATCTCCGGTGGATCAAGGGGTGGAAAAGGGGTTAAACATTCCAAACGAGGAATATTCGAATGTACCACTTCCCATATGGTCACAACTCGGAAATTTGGTACAAATGTCAAAAAAGATTAAACATAGAAAAAGTAAGCTATTCTGTTCTCGATTAACCAACTTTAAGGGGTCGAAAAGGGGTTAAATGTTCCAAACGAGGGATATCCGAATGTTCCTCTTCCAATGTAGTCATTTTTCTGATATTTTTTTGCAAATGTTAAAAAAATAAGTCATTCCAATATCGATTAACGAATTTTTAAGGGATGGAAAAACGACGCAACTTTGAAACTATACGAGGATTAACTTAATGTCTAATTAACTTAATTCCAATACAGCTACTACTTTGAAATTTAGAACTAAGAGCAAACATAAACACAATAAACTATTCCAGTTTACTATTAACAATTATAAATTTCGTTTAAAATGTCAACAAAGGAAAGTTCCTATTTTGATAAATCAATTTGTCGGGATCGAAAAGGGAGCAAACGTCTGAAGTGAATGTCTTTTGATCGCTAAAATGCTAATGGTAAAATTTCGTAGCGCAGTACGGGTATTCAGCTAGTTAATATATATAGCTGATAAATATATAAGAGAATAACACTGCAAACTCGGTCCAATCAGCTAGTTTTCTATTGAAATTTGGTTTTTACATAGTTTGGCATCGTAAAAATATCTCGCATTTTGTAAGAAAATATTCATCTGTGTTCAAGTTGTAGTCCTCCTGCATTTTATTTTCTTTAAAATATTATCAATTAATAAGTTTTTATTTCCCTGGCGGGAACAATATTGAAACTAAATGTAATGGATTCATTTTTTCTTCGCCTTGATGATTTTATGTACAGAACCTCAAAACTGTTTTGAGGTAAAAAGGGGTTACTTAATTAAATAATACTCATAAAAATTGTACCAAAATAAATCATCAATTAAAGATTTTTTCTTTTTTGAAGCAATATTTTCAATTAATTTTCATGGATTTAGTTTTTCATCAACTTGATAATTTAATGTATGTAGCCTCAAAACAATCTCTTGATTATTTAAAAAAAGCATAAAATACTCTTGATGATCAGATATAATAGTACAGATAAAATAGGACATTAGCAAAAAAAATTGGTCTGTTTATGAAACTTGGAAAAAAAACTTTTAATTTGTCATGAAAATGAATAATCAAAAGAGTCCATAAAAATATCTTGCAAAAAAGAGGGGAGGGGTTTTTTTGGGGGGGGAGGGGGGGAGGTCAGGGAGTCTTATAACTGAACAATTAATTTTGGAACAATCTAGGCATGTGATACATATTTTTAGATTATTTTTTGTTATGCTGAATTGAATAAAAAAATAAAGTTGATAAGACTAATCGAAAAAAGTTGCAGTCCTTTTTATAAGCGAAAACACATCTAAAAACCGAGGGAAGGTAAAAAACGTCATAAAGAAATAAAAAATTGGTCCGTCCATGAAACTTTGGCTAAAACGTTTTATTTGTCATGATAATAAAGAAACAAAAGTGTCCATAAAATATCAAGCATAGAAAGGTTTTTTTTTTCAGGAGGTAAGGAGTGAGGGGGATTTTTTAAACTGAAAACGAGTTACTTCAAAAACGAGTAATCTCAAAAGAAAAAGAAAAACCAAATAAAATCACTTTCCTAACTCAAAGTGTATAAGGCATTTTCAATGTAATTAACATAATTTACATAATCAAACTTTTGCACTTTAGGAAAATATCTAATAAAAACTTCTACATTGATCAGAATTTGTATAATGCATGAAAGCGTTTCTATGAGGCAGATCTTCAACCGTCCATTTTGTAAGACACAAAACTAAGATCTCGAATATTCATAGCTGAAATCTCAAGCTCAACACGTATATTGCCACGTCAGAAATTTTCCAAACCATTATTTAAACAATTTAACAAGCATTTTAGATATCAGCATCTTTGTAGTGTTCATACGACTTATTCCCGTGTCTTTAGCCTCAAACAACTACGTAATTTAAGCAGAATGTTTAGCCTGGTTGTTTTGTTGTTTTCTTGAGTATTAACTACATTAGGGCCGTACTATGCCGTGACATCTACACTTACAATTTGTGATTTAAATTTTGTCCGCATGTATCACAACCACATCGCGTGTAGTAGAGGACTTAATTGACACTCTCTGCCAGAATCAAGATAAATAGGACTGTAACAAATGTGTCACAAACCTGTATTATACCAACTTTAATTTTCCCTTCAGAATGAACATCAGAATTCCAACATGAGTAAACACCGAAAGCAGGTGGTACAAATGAGATGTGTCATTAATGTTTTATTAGTAAAGCTATATAGATATTGGCATTTTTACATTTTTTCAAGAAGATGAATAATGGCAGGATTTTTTTTTTAATCCAATACTAGTATAACAATAAGTCAATGATGGTAGCTCTGGGTTGCATTTTCAAGCCAAATGCATTAATATCAAACCTGCAATATTTATCATGAAGGGTAGCTTAAAAAGTTCGTAAATCATAATGCTGAATTTACTTACGACATGCAGAATGTATGTAAGTTCCAATCTTTCAAGGTAGCATTTGTTCAGCAAAATGTGTCATATCTATTTACAGGACATCATTGCAAAATTTTATTAGTAAATAAGTCATTGCCATTAAATAGGAATGAAATTTTTTTTCAATAGGACGCAATCGTTTCCCTTATGTTTATTTTTAAATAAAATTAACCGATAAATTTATTTAAATGTTGCATGACATATTTCTTAAAGTGCATTTATAGTTTTAATAAAGCTCTGAGACTTACCTCTAGCAATATATATAATACTCTAACAATAAGCGTTAGGATGAAGCATACCCATTTAACCAACGATAGTTAGGAAATAACTAGAACAAGTGTGAAAAATGCCGAAAAGTATAATTTTCATCGAAACTGAGATGCGTGGTAATGGGTCACGTATTATTTATTAACAAGAAACAAGAATTTGCTCTAAATATATTTTCAAAGTGACTAAAAAAGTAATTATGAGATGACTTTCGAAATTGAAGTGGTTAGGTGTTATGATAAGCCTAGAATATGTTTGAAAATTAGTATGAAAAGAGATAAAAACTTCATTTTAGTGAAATGGAATATAAATAATTATGTAAACCCAGGAACGTGTCAGGGTTCTGCGGTCAAGTCCGATGTCAAAGCATCAGATATGCAAGTGTATATTATGTTGACCGAGTTTAGACAAGTTTTCGATCCATCACTGCTCAGCTTTTATGATAGCTAGAACACTGATTTTTTACAACCATGTTGCCCCGAGTGAGAAGACGAAAAATAAAAACAGTGTTGTTAACATTGAACATGGGAACGTGGTAAAAAAATCTTTGAAAATCACCGAAGTCACCGGAATTGTGTTGTTCTTTTTCTTCTGGTTATGACCAAATCTTTAGCTAAGATTACAGCCCAAAAAATTTAATGATTTTTGACCATTATTTTTTATATTTTTTTCAGCTTGATTAGAGTAAGTGCCTATAGGATAATGTGATGGATATGAGGGTTTGTACCCCCCCCCCCCCTGGAAAATATCTCTATACTTCTGAATTTTTGCAAGCCTACACCTTAAACGTTTATTATATTCAAGCCATTCTTCCATTTTATTCCTTTTGGCTTAATTAGAGGAAGTCCCTTTTGTAAGAATTTATGCGCACGAAAGTTTATAGCCCCCAGAAATGATCCCAGAGGTTAGGAATTTTAGCCCGGATAATTGCTGATTAAAACGGGGTCAACGGATTTCGGATATTCATCTTTCTTTCAAATTCAAGAAGTGACTTTGATATTTTAGGTTGAACTAATAAAACAGCGTAATTAAAAATTAAGTAATATTTACTTATTATTTATTTAAATTGCATGCTTACCATAGCTCTAAAAACACTTTTAAAGACAACAAAAAGTATTAAAGACACTATTAAAGACAAAGGTACTTATTAAAGACAAAAAAATTACGCTACTTTTTTACACAATATGTTATGACTTATTTAATACAAACCGAATGTGTTTCAATTGTCTCCGCTTTTCAAATTTTATTACATTCGGTTATTTAAAAACTAAAATACATACTATTTTTTACTTGTAGCTTTATGAAACATATTTTTCAAGAATATTTTTAATTTCATTTCTACAATTTTAAGCGTGCATAGCTGGACCCTCATAATTAATGGGACCATATTTGTTTGACTAAAAATCAAGACACGTCTCTCTCAACGCTTATCTCTAGAAACTTTCATCAGTACCTACTCTGTTACTTTTTCTTTATTAACGAAGTTCTGAAGAATATTTTTGTTTTATTTGGATGGAATTTGGGGGGATTCTGTAACAGAAAAGTGGGACAATTTGGTGGGGTCTGGTCACATTACTCATAATAATATAAATGTTTCGAGACAATATATAATTCTACAATATATATGGCACTGAAAAAACCCTCTTACAGACTCACTCACTCAGGCTTACCATGAGTTTATTCTTCGTGAAGTCTTACTCTTTTCTTACATGAGATTTTAAGCAAGCTAAAAAGAGCATTGCCTCTTTCTAAGTATAGTATTAACAACATCAAGTGCAACAAATGAGTTTCAATGTTTTCCCATCTCCAGAGACACAGAAAATCCCTTCAAAACTGACTATTTTGTGGACAATTGTAGACGATTTATTTTTTGTTAATGCATCGTGGGGACTGCCCAGGAAGCTGCATTGGCCCTTGAAAGGCAGACAAGAGCAAGAGTAGATCCCTTTGAGCAGAATGTCGAAACATATGTACCATCCAATAAAATTGTATCTGAGATAGTTAATGGACGATTTGGTCGAGGTTCTGCTATATCCTGGAAGATACTATTGCTGTTTCACAACTGACGACCCTTCCAGATTCCTCCCAGACATTCTTTTGTCTTCTATATCCACTATCCAGTGTTCTTACTGGAGTGGGGGAAGTAGTTACCTAATCCCGTTTACTCTTAGTTACTAAGAAACGGGTAGCGCGACTGGGAATTTGGATGTTGTCGGGACTGACGATATTTAGCTATCGGGGATAGGTGATGTTTGATTGGATTTGTGTCAAAAATCATAATCATTATTGAAAAATATAAAGAAATATTAAGGATTTTCCACAAAAATTATACACTTTTAAAAATGTAATTAAAATTCATTCTCCGGAAAAAACCTTATTCCCCTGATGAGAGGAGGGGGGGGGGGAGAGAGCTAAGCTAGCTCCACAGGGGTGCTACGCCCGCACAGAACACCTGCTGAGGCCGTCTCTGATCCAGAGAGAAACTAATAATTTCGGTCGAAGACGTTGGTATTTGTTGTCACTTCTGATGAATTTTGATCTGAGGTTTTTTTTTTTACTTGCTTTAATAATTTATTTTCAGGGCTTGCTTCTTCAATATGCTTTCTTTTAAAACTTTTTACAATTTGTTTCGTTCCATCAATTATCAATTTTCTTTCCAAATGATGATCTTGAATGAATGGTCTCTTGTTAGTTATTTTTTCAACTTTTAATTAGAATGCACAACAAAATTGTCATTTTCAGAAACTTTAAGTGCTTGGGGACACCGAAAAATATAATTTTAAATTAAAATATGTCGCTGCTATGTGTACTTAAAAATGAAAAATACAACTTTTGCACGCCCTGGCGTGACCTTTATCCGACTTTTCATTTTTTTGCTCTACCGTACTTTCCATCTTCTCATTGAAATTTTACATTTAAAGTTTATTTTTTAAACACTGGATATGAAACACTAGAGAACTATTAATATCACAGAACTCTGCAACAAGATGATTAGCAGTATTTTTTCAAAAATAAAATTTCCTTTTTCCGAGTCATCTTTTTCAATTATTTATTATTTTTTTTTATTTTATAATTTTTTTTTTTTTTTTTTTACCTCAATTAAATTTTCTATTCAATTTTTTTTTTTCATTTTGAATCTGAAACACTAGATAAATATTGGTAACACAAAACTCTGCAATAAGATGTTTAGCAGTATATTTGCAAAAATAAAATTTCCTTCTTCTTAGTCATCTTTCTAAAATTTTTTCAACTTCTCAATGAAACATTTCATTTGAAGTTTGTTGTTTTAAATATTGAATCTGAAACACTAAATAAAGATTGATGTCGCAGAACTCTGCAACAAGATGATTAGCAGTATATTTGCAAAAATAAAATTTACTTTTTTTTCGAGTCATCTTTTTTCTTCTTTTTTTTTTTTTTTTTTTTTTTTTTTTTTTTGCTCGGCATTTTTTTCACAACATTCAACTGATGGATTAAAGTCACTTTCCACTTTCTCCTGAACAAATTTTTGCATCTTTACAGAATTCAGAAATATCCTCAGGGACAATACATTTCGTATTGACTTTTTTAGGAAGAGGTTTGTTTGTATGTGGTGTGGTGTCTTGCGTTAAATGTGTTGCATTTCTTGTTCAAATTAATAAGCTTTTCAAGTGTATCAGTCAGGATACGGGATTTCCCTTTAGTCCGTACCATATTTGAAATTTTCCTTTCTTGCGGTTTTAGGGGAATCCTCACAGCTTCTTTTCTTCACTACTTTATTCGGTCACTCATTGAATATCATATTTTGATTTAATTTTACCATTTTAACAACATTGGACATATTATTTCTAACCGACCATTTCTGTACGATTATGAGTCGTTTAGATGTACCCTACCCCTCCTACAAGTTTATACCCCCCCCCCCCCTCTTTTTTCCATCTCCTTGAAGTTTATAACCCGGGTGCTGAAACGACCGGCAAAAAAATTCTTTGGTTAAATGTAGAATGCTACAGGCCATTAATTAGAGATATGTGCGAGACTACTGAGATGTCTTCAGACTTCATATTGTTGGAATCATAGCTGAAGGAAATTGGAACAAAAATAATCGTGATTTAAAGCAAAAAAAAAAAATCTGCATTTTTATTACAAATCTAGATTACTTAATGTCTGTCTTAAAATTAACCTACGTTTCATTCTTCAAAAGACGCTATATCTGCTGGTTAACTAGAAAAGCATACTCTTTCTGCTCTTGCACTGCTAATTTATCAGGATATCTAGCAACAGGGAAAATATTGAAGTATAGGAAGATATAATCAATTGTGGTAGTATTAAATGGTATGCTGTTCACTCAGAAAATTTAATATTTTCTTCATTTATAAGTTTGAAAAGAAAAGTTATTCTTGAAGTACAAGAAATCAAGTTTTTATCAATAACTTTATTATTTTCAGAACATTCATAAACAATTAAATTTTTGTACATTAATATTATATTTCATTGCTTTACACTTGCTTTATTGTAAAATTGTTTACCCTGAATTGTTAAGAATATTAAACTTGTTTTTATACTACCACTCCACATATCCCCGAAAAATCTTATATTTTTTCTCGAAAGATAACGTAAATGTCACTTGTAAAATTTCTTAATATTCAGGCACTCCAAGCACAACACATAGACTGATTGAAGCAGATATATTGTCATTAGATAGCTTACAGGATATAGTCTGTTTTTTCCAATTCCTTGTTAGGGCACATGGCCTTCTCATGATAATATATAGAATTGCTTTGTCAGTGCAAAGTTTAGTTAAAAATGTAATATTCTTTCATAGCAAAATGCAAAAAATATTCTCTGGTTACATTACTCTCAATGTTCGATAACACTATTCGTTAGTAAAAATTTGAATGGATAAACGATGAAATTAAATGCTGTCATTCAATGTTTCAGTGTTTCATGAACCCTGTATTTCAAGCACCATAAATACCCAATAAAATCAACCTGATATGACAGTTGGTGATTTACATTAGCCTAAAAATGTCATTCCTTCTTTAATGAAATTTAAACAAACAAGCAAGCAAACAAACTTTTCTTATTAATCTATAATTTAGGTAATACGCGTAAAAAAGTATCTAGATAAATCAACCTTGATGAAAATAAATAAAATGTTAAGTGCCATGTTGTGATGATTTGTATAACTAGAATACTGGACAAGCAATTACAATATTTTGGCAAATGAAGGTGATAGATAAAGTAACTGCAAAAATACGGAGCAGTGGAGCTCCTTAATACGAAATATTTAATGCAATTAAAATGACAAAAGTGGTATTATGTTACTTCTTTAGCTCACGTGCATCATTATAATTTTTTTTTGCTTTAAGAGTTCTATACGTCGTCTTAATATGCTTCTATTAGCATATAAATTGGCCACAAAAACAAAATAAAATGTCCAGAAAATTCCGTTACATGTCCAGATTGAAATGCAGACCATGACACTCTCAACATAGCTGAAAAGTTCAACATCATGTTATAAAATTTTGTATTTTAAAGATATTTGGTTATTATCAAAAACTTGTATTGGAAATCAAATTACAATCAAGCTATTTACGAAATTAGAAAATAACTATAAAGAAATATAATTATAAAATCAAGTGGAAGAATTAGTATATAGTTGTCTTGAGTAAGGATACACTTTTTAGTTAACGCTATCTATAGTTATATAGTTCTCAAGTCAACTTTACAAATAAGCCTTGAACACTCATTGCTACAATAAGCTAATTCTTACAAAATTTCCCAAGAAAAATATTTTAAAATATGCGTTTTGTGAAAAGATAGCACAAAATCTTAAATTTACCATATTAATTTATAGATATAAATTTTTTATTTAGAAGTGAGTTAAGAATTTTTTTTTCCAAAATGTAGTGATAATAGAAGCAAAAGTGTTTAATAAAATGGAAATGGTAACATTGTCCTTAGCTTAAGAAAAGTTAGCATGTAAATAATTAATTTAAAAACTTTAATTAATATACAAAAAATGTGATTGCTATACAAGTATTGAGTTATGCACTACCGTGAATGCGGAATACTTTGGCTCTGGAATCCTTCTTTGGGCCAAACTGAGAAAAAAAATATATAACGCCAAAGAAGGACCCCAGGGCCAAAGTAGCCCGCATTCACAGTACTGCTGAATGTATGACCATACTGCAGTTGTTGCTAAACTATTTTTAATGACACATTATTCATTACAATTGTCTTATTCAGCTACATCAAACAGTGCGAGAGAAATAGAAATTAGGTGCCAAATTTATATGTAAAAAGACCTTTGGGTAAAGTATTTATATCAGGTGAAACAGAAATGAACTGAATTATGCAACTTCCTGTGTCCTAATTTTGGATCCAGGCCTAGGATTCTTCTGTTTCAAATTTTGTCCTCTACTTTTTAAGGTGATTTTGTATTCTTGGATATTGGTCATTAGGAAGTTATACCCTTTCCAGAGAATGCCAGTGGAAGTCCAAAGTGAGATGCCCAACCAGCAGCCGAGGAATCCCCCAACATAACTGAAGAGCTCCACATCCTGTTAATTAAAACAAGGTGGTAGTCACTAACTCCGAATCAACTCTCCTACTAATCTATTTCTTCTAAAGGTTAAATTTTGAAATATTTTGTTAAATTTTATGAAGGAGGTACTGAGAATTTATATCATATAGCTCCCTGCTCCACAATAGCTGACGTAAAAAATAGCTTGGTTGCAAGTAAAATTAGAAATAAATTGATTCAACGACTGCAAATGTGCGATAGAATAAAATATTAGAGAAATAGTAGTGTCTAGAAAAACAAACAAACTAACCTTAGATTATAAGTAGCTCTGTAGTGCTTGCTCGAGAGGATTACTACATCATTTCATGTAGTTCCCAGAGGGGAATAAGAAAAAAAAAAATAGAAATGAGGCGCTGAGCGCTTCTAGAGCAAACATGTAGAGGGGGGGGGGGGGCTGAGATGGCTAAGCAGTTGCTCGTGCTAAAGTAATCGGTGACAAAACTCCAACTTATCCCAATATGCAATCAATATCATGAATGAGTTGTTTGTTTATAAAAGATGGCACCAAACATTTAACCCAATCTCGTAATTTACATGTAGTCAAGATACGACTTTGCGATGGAATTAGAAAGGAAACATACTTCCTATTACAATTTAAAATATTATGGATCTGAATACTGGTCATACACTAATCTAGATGAGATTTTCCATGTCAAATATTACCCGTGTAGTCGGTATTTGTAATTTTAGCTTCACATTTTGCGCAAGAAATTCCAGTTTAATTTCAATAGGGGTGACAGTTTGCCTCGACCAGCACTTTCATTTGCCACATTGAAATCACATATATATCTAGTATTTGTAGTTTTGATTGGGAATGTTGATGTCAAAGATACAAATTTATGGACGAAAAGATCTTCTTTTACAAACATTTCACTACACTGTACTTAAAAACTTGAAATGTAACATTCCCTGAGGAGATGCAGAGATGCAAAGTCATAATATCCATTTGAAGATCAACGACCCAGATTGGCCAAATACTAATAACTTGTTTCATTAACTATTCTGTTCTTATTTTACTTTGTATTCGAATTTTCTCCAACTTTTTGGCAAAGGAAAATTAAGTTTTTTACTCTTGATTTCGGAAATCAGAATACATATAACTAAATATTAATATTCAGAGTCATCATACATATCCATGCCCATCCCTTACAGAGTAGTAAACGGCTCCGAAGCGACACCTGTGTCATCAGTTAATGCTAAAGCATAATTGCAAGGGTAAGCATTCGCCACTCGCAATTAGGTTCAAGTTGAGTCCACATAACTTTGGTCCAGAAAAAAATATCTGCGAATTTTGCAAGCTAACTCGGAATTTGTGTTACCTAGGTGACAACATTTCATTAAAAAATGCCAAGATCGGAACTATTACATTGATTTGCTGAAATTTTTTAATGACTGAACGAATTTGGAGAATTCTTACTTTGCGAAGAAATATATTATGGATTCCATTAAACTTCGTTCAATGTATTCCTTTTGTTATATAAGTTCCAGTAATGATTAAAGTTATTAAATTTTTGTTTAAGAATAATAACTAAAGGAAATTTATTTGCAAAGTAAAAAAGTTTAAAGGTTCGTGTTATAAAACATTCGCAACTATGCACTTTTAAATTTGGTTGCTGAGAAAAGTCTTTAAATAATATTATATTAAATATTCCATTAGAAAACAATTAGATTCTTTTATTGCGGAAAAGCAACACATGCTAGCTTTACAGAAACTTTTATAAAACCAATTATACCAAAAGCAATACTCACATTTCCAAATTTAACTATGAATTTTTTCATTTATTTTTTAAGCTAATATTTTTTATACTAAATTAAAAATAAGCAAAATCCCGTTTCTTATTGCTAAAATGATTTGGTATTTCCTTTAATTTGCTATTTTCTTTGTATATTACTTACTAACAAACGAGCCTACATTCAAAATAATTTTCGGTGTAAGCTAAAAAGATACAAAGTACTTCTATAATGATTGGTTTATAAATGTTTGATAGTAAGTAATAACGCATATAGGAATTAAAGTTTTAATTACCAATGGTTGCAAATTTAGAGGCATTTTAAGAATTATATTAAATATTATTGGTTTCTTTTTAGCGTTGAAATTTCTATAAATTATAAATCTCGATATGTAATCTATGGGGAGAATCAAGCTTCCCAATTAAATTGAAATTATTTAAACTTTTTTGACATATTCAGTCTAATCAGTAAATACAATATTTTGGTTTGCAATGTTATCTTTTACTGCAATTTTATAATATGTATCCGAGTTGTAAAAATAAATAATTTCTGAGGAATTACTCATACGTTACCAGCAAATACCTATATATTGTAACTCTTTTAGTGAAATTATTTTAGCACTTAAGATTATAATTTAATATTATTCAAATTTTTATCAATTATTGTAATTTAACGTATTCATTTTAATATCTTAAGAATAAATAAGCCTTGTTGTCAGAGTATCGAGCTCATGATCGAAGGATTGTGGGTTTGGCCCTCGACTGACGCTAAAGATCGGTAATGGTGTTTGGTGAACATTAAATATGCCATGGCCTCAATGTCCGTTCATTGGTGTGGTGGGGTCGGGGAGAGAAGTTTACTCTAGAAGATTTCGAACTCGTATTTCTCTAGTTGCTTAAAATTACAAAACGTCTATGGCTGTGTCAAGCACTTTATAAGTGGCAGAAATAGACAGTCGGAACCTCCAAACTAAATCAACATTTCCAAGCAAGCAAATTGAGGTAATTTTTAACTTACCATGTATTTTGGCTTGAAGGATACCACTCGTGTTTTCGAAGTTTCTATATATAATTCAACATTCGCAGATCTGAAAAAATAACAAGGTTTTCGAAAATAATTTTTAATATATTAACATTACAAATTTTCCTCTCTGTCAAATTTTCAATGAAACTCAACATTGTAAGTTATACTAAGTACCTAAATGAGGCGAAACAAATTAAATAAGTGAAATTTAAAAAGACTAAATCTTACTTTTCTTATTTGAAGAATTAAATTTAAAAAATGGACATAAGTTTAAAAATATTTTTTCATATAGGCAAAAGATATTTTGGGAAAGAAATATCAAAATAATATGAGAATGATTATTATAGGAGGAATGCTGGAGAATGCTCAATATTAAATAAATCTTAATAATGTAGATAGTATTTTATTCACGAGGAGGGATATAAGCAAAAGGGTTCAATGGTTCGGAAAAAGCAACATATTTCTTAATGGCCTCTGTGGACAATATAAATGAATTTTTAAAGAACATTTTAAACAAGCGTGAAATATTTCATTCAATAGGGTGTTTTAAATTATTATACTTAACAAATTTTTAATTTTTAAAATGCCAGACCTCTTAAGATCTATTAGGTGCCTGAACATGGAATAAAAAAATAAAAAAACATCTTTAAATGATACAATTTTTATTCATACAATTTTTATTCAAATACTACCCAGTCCTCCATTCAAATTTTCTCTTGCAGGTAATCAGTAATTATCGATACAACGCAAAACGAAAACCCTGTAACAGGTGTCACGTGGCCGTTGCAATGTATGCTGACGTTGGGTTCTGTCAACATTATATTGTATTTTTCTGCTGCAGTTTGTCTATCCCCATTTCCTTCTCATTTCTCCATAGTCAATGTTGAATTATTTCGATCGTTAAAAAGAACTTAGTTGAAATGGGAATTATTTGGCATTTTTCTGTATGTAAAATAGCATATTCTCTATAATGGCGCAAACAAAGGGTTTCTATTTTTCCTTCAATTTTTTTTTTTAACCATATGCCAAAAAAAAGTGAAATATGAATTATTAACATCGAATGGATATTTGCAAGTATGAGTATAATGTAAATATTCACATTTTCGGACAAGCATTTAAAAAATTTGAAATTTCGAAATAAGTCTCAGACATTAAAAATTTGTCACAGTGGAATTTTTTTTTTTTTTTTTTTTTTTTCCATGTCTACTGTCCAAGTACCTAAAAGGACTCTTTTAAAGGGTAAGGCTTTTTCAAAATAAAGAAAACTGATGTGAAAAATCTCTTCGAAATCTAGATTTTTTGTCTGAATACGTCAAGGATAATAACTTTACTATTGATAAAAATTATGGACATGGTTTTTGCTGAATTTTTGAAACTTTACTTACGTTCCAAATTCATAATCTCTATATATATCATCTTTCTATCTTACTCTTTTAAAGGGTAAGGCTTTTTCAAAATAAAGAAAACTGACGTGAAAAATCTCTTCGAAATCTAGATTTTTTGTCTGAATACTTCATGGATAATAACTTTACAATTGATAAAAATGATGGACATGGTTTTTGCTGAATTTTAGAAACTTTACTTACTTTCCAAATTCATAATCTCTATATATATCATCTTTCTGCAATAGAATATACATAATTTATATGTTTTAAAATGTAGTAAAATCTATAAAAAAATATTCACAAACTATGAATCTTTAACAGAAATGAATATTTTTCAAATCGAATGTTAAAATTTTAATTAGTTCTTTTTTAATTAATTTTTTTACAAAGTTATTTCAAATAGAGATATAGCTCTGAAATGTTTAACATAAGTAGTTTTAACCTTCTAACTGGACTTTTGAAAACAGAATGTTAAAATCTAATAGGGTTGATATTTTCTCTGATATTTTCAACATAAATAATTTAAGCCTTCAAATTGGACTTTTGAAAAACAGAATTTTAAATTTTTATTCAGTTTTTTTTAATTAATTCACAACTATTTTACAAAACGATTTCTAATAGGGCTACAGCTCTAAAATTTTTGACACAAGTAGTTTTTACCTTTTAATAATAACACATTTTCAGTGCGCATTTGAAACTATTGTTTTTCATATATATATATAACGCTTAGAAATTTAAAAAAAATTAGGAAAAGTAGTTATTTTTTGTATTTTCTCCTAACTTTGAGGTAAATACGCAAACGAAAGATATATTTTTTTCCAAACTTTTTTTTACAGTTTTTTTTTTTAGTATATGTAAAAACATTTTTCACATAATGCATTTCAAAAATTTTTTTTTTTTTTTTAAACCCCCATAGTATACATAGGGTATTGAAAGTATAGCATCTATATACATAAAAAAAAATTATCGATTTTTTTTCCACGCTTCAGAACATCCTGATTTCAAAGAAGTGATCCAGAAAAATGTCTGTCCGTGTGTCTGTAGTCAGCATAACTCCCGAACAGATTGACCTACGATGTTCAAATTTGGTGTACGAGTAGATGGTGGCCATGGGACCTAACTATTAAGGTTTTCGTCAAAATCGCGCATGCGCCTAAGGTAGCTGCCTTTAAAGATCATGTTTATCAATAATTGCTAAAAAAAAAAGCTCTAACGATTTTGATCAAAATCGCTGTGATATGGTGTGCTAAACACCCCCTTCTGAGAAATTTCAAAAAAAAAAAAAAAAAAAAAAAAAAAAAAAAAAAAAAAAATGCTTTAATGGCGTAAAAGTGGAAAAACGAATGCCTTCAACACAGAGTTTTCTTTGTTTGAACATAGCTTTTCAACAATCGTTTTTTCTCCTCTTCTTAGTTTCACTTACAATAAAGGATAATATAAAAATTATCGAAAAATGTATCGCCAAAATTCCAATTTCTTCTACACGAATGATGGAAATATAAAAACGGTAAATGACACAAATCAACATCAGTAATAATTGTGTGATTGAAATTTGTGCGAAGTTCCACGCCCCTAGTTTGTATAAGCATGAGGCCAATACATTTTTTTTTTTTATCAAAAGACCAATTTAAAGTTAAAAATGCAACATATCAGGAACTTACTGGATTAATCCGTTTTTCAAAAGAGGACACATGGTAGTTCAGTTTCCTACAAAAAAAAATTGTATATATCTGAAATTAAAATACTATACTTAAACCAAAGAAAATGTTGTACCTCCAAAGCAGCACATGTCAGAATTTGGTTGTCTTTGATTCATTAATGATTAGGTATTAATCTTTAATAGTTCATTATCTATGAAACCATAACGTCATAATTCAACCAAAAAAAAAATTCTAAAACATTTTTAGAGAGTATAACAGAGTATATACCTTTTTGTAAATTTAATCAATTGTGACTTAGGTTTCTTTTGTTTTGAGTTACAAATTTGTGCTATTACGTTTATCAAAATATTGACAGAATTGCTTTGTACTTACAAGCATTCATCTTTGTACCTTTGGCTACATCTGCATTTACTTAACTCGTCTTCAGTTGGGACTATGTAAGAATCTTCAAAAGATAATGACGAAAAACAAAAGGATTTCATTAAAAAGATAATGTAAAAATTATTTGTATCTTAATTTATATTTGCAATTAAATAATCAATAATATATATACTTACCATTTCTAAGTATATATTCGCATAGTATAGTATCTCTGACAGTAAAATCCCCTTGCTCAAAGTATTTATCTGCCTTCCACAGACAATCATGGTGACACATCTACACATGGAGAAAATTTTCATATATTGTTACAGCCCATTATTATATACCCATTATATTTACAGCACTAAAATCACGGCTAAAGTCATTAATGTTCGTCCTATCCCGAACTTTAAACTAGTTTATACCTATATATTTTATTCCAAATTAAACTTATATATATATTTTTTATTATAAAAGAATATTGCCTAAGTTAAACTTGTGTGGCCGAAATCCCATTTTTTTTTAACTTTCACAGATGTTGATACATTTACAATCTACAAAAGGAGAAAGTTCAAACATATTTGTTAGCTGTCAAACTATTTTTCAATAAAATTGAGATTTAAACCAAATTACTTTTTCCTAGGCCAAATATTTAAATAGTTTTTTTTTTATATAAAAAATTATCAAATTACATCCATATTTTTTTATTGTAAACTAGTATGGCCATGATCCAACTAGTAGCCTGTAATTCCAATTTTGTATGCCACTGTAAATTCTCATAAAATCATGTTTGCCTTCTATTGATATATCACTATACGATCTATATTATACTTAGTAAATAAAAGAAACAATGATTCACTGGATCAAATTAAACATCATAGTACTTGGTTCAATTTGAATTAATAAATTTATGCATCGAGAAGCCTCTTAATGCAGTACTAATTTTCGGCCTTTAACCCTAACATACATAAATCGGTAGGGTAATTAATAATATAAAGTAGTTGTACTTAAATATAGAAAAAAGTATTTTAAATTTGCTTCATATTTTGAGGTGCTCCAAGCCTTCTGAAATCAAGTCAAAAATAATTTTTTTAAAAGAAAAGTACTTCCAAACTCGAAGAATATAATATTAAAATCTAAGATTATATAAAAGTAAACTTAGTAGATTTTATTATAATAATCCATCTGTGAAAGATATTTTAATTTCCAACATCTTTATAAGGTAATTAATCATTTACTTGGGTTCAACTCTAGCTTGTTACCATCATCATTAATGAATGATTCATTACTAGTTGAATAAAATTAAAGCTCATTTGTAATCTTATATTCTGACTTAGTGTTGAAACTTTTTACTAAGGATCTTTACTTTAGTCTATTTAATATGAAACCACGACGCTTCATTTCTCCGCACACACTTTCTGATGTTTCAGAGACAAGTCGGACTCCATATTCAACTGCTTGAGTGTGACAAGGATATTTCGCCCATTTCACTGCTTTCCAGCTATTCACTGCACTATCAATTTCCTCTGTTGGGATATTACTCATTATAAGAGGATCATGGGGACCAACTGTTTTCCAATTAATAAGTTCAGTGTAATCCTCTAATTTGAAGTTAAGTTTTGGCACTTTAAAAATTCTAATGTTTACGGTTTCTCTCTTTTAACTTCTAGCAATTAATTTAAGGTGATGACAAAAAAAAAAAAAAAAAAAAAAAAAAAAAACTGTTTCGCTGAATAGCATCATCCACTATAGCTCAGATACCCGGTGTCATACATCGAGAAAATGATATAAGTCTCCATATATGACTTTCTCCTTCTGTAAGAGAGCGATTTCTCTTTTCATGAAACTATGAAGGTGCATATACTTTCATACTATACGTGGAAAGCGATATCAAATTTTCTGATGGAATTTCTGTACCTGTATACAATCTCAAAATATGATTTGCAGCTGTTAGCCATCTTAAGCGTACTACAAGACCAGGTTTTTTCATTGATAGATCGTAAAAACATGCATCGAGTAATACAGCTAGATAAATATGACATCAGCATTTCTGGTCATTACTGAGAATCAAACTATCTCTATTCAGCATATTCTCTAAACTATTTGAGACAAATTTCTTTACACAGAGATTCTCGCAGGTTTTAATGGCTTTGCCAACTGGCCTGGAAAATGCTTTGGGACCAACTGTGGCACCATCCAATGCACATAAGAGGTATCGTAAGGGCAGCTCGTTAGTATGGAGCAAGCAAATACACCATTCTAATGGTCTCCCAAGCTCCAGCAAACGAATTACTCCTACTTTGTGATGGAACAAACGTCAATGACGTTTCTTCCATCACATCCAATTACACTAAATTTATTCAAATCTATTCCACTTACTTCCAAAGATAGTACTGTGGACTCTTTTCTGGTTTTTGCTTCTTCAGTTTTCACAGTAACATAGCCGATATATTGCGAGCCTTGTTCCTGAAGAATTGTAAAAGTGCTCTCGTTTTTTCAGTACTTGGATAATATTTCTATCCTTTCTTAAATGTAGTACATATTTCTGATACAGTGTTCTAGGTCAAATGATGGGAATGTCTGACTTACAGAAACAGGGATGATAGTATTTCATTTTGAATGGTTTAAAATGAAAACTTACGTTTTAGGAAAAATTAAATATCTTTTATGGCTGAACCTCCATGTGTCACTTTATATACATGCAGGGAATTAAAATTATGTTTGGAAAAGTTATAACGTATAAAATGAACATATTGTTACCTTTTTTCACACTATATGGTATGTTTATTTAGAGGTAAAATTTGCATAAAATCGATATTTTTTATTGCTAGTTACTTTTTAAACTTTTAAATAAAATTTGCAGAAAAATGACCATTTTCTGAGACTTTAAATGGCTTGGGGAACCGGATGATATCATTTAAAACTAAAATAAATCTGAGCAATGCCTATTTAAAAATGCAAAAAATAAGTTTTGCCCCCCTGCAGAATCACTTTTCTAACTTTTTAATTTTTCGCTCTACCCTACTGTACAATATCTGAGCAAAATGTGAACTTTAGATTTAAATAAAAATGGATGTAAATTGTTTATCTTTAGTTATTGAGTTTTAGCCGAAACTCTATTTCTGGAAATGAATTTTGATTATTTTAAAAAAATACGTGAGTAATAAGTGCCCTGTTTTCTTATTTCTTACTTCACGTGACAATGGTCCAGTCATGTTGTTTTCCCTCCACAGTGCTATATAATCAATACAATCTGTCTTATACGGAGATGGCAAAAGTCGTTCCTTTTCCTGAAACAGAGTATTGCAATCAACGATTCAAAAGTTTGAAAGCGTGGAAAAAGTTTACTAGTTGTACAGAAGTGTTAGGTGAAGTATACCGTGTGCATTTGTAGGTATACCATGTGCAAAAAATACCATGTGCATTTGATCTCAATGGGAATCAGGTTGGTTGTATTATAGATTTATAAGGCGCAAGGGCCAAACTGCGCCAACATTGGGAATCAGGGCCTATTATAATTGGCAACTGTGGCATTTTTAGGCAGTTGTAAATGGAAAATAGGTAGTCGTAGATCTAAAATTGGGCAGTAAAAAATACCCCCCCCCCCCCGTCTCTTTAAAAAAAAGAAAGAAAACAAAACCAGTTATTTTCACTTTCTTCCTCTCTCTAAATTTTCTGTGTTTTTGCTTTCTTTTATTAACTTATCACAGTTTCACAGATACCAGTTCAAAATGTTCAGCCAATTACAAGTTATGAGCACTCTTCCCTTTATCTCCTTTTATCAGCAGAAAACATCGGAATAAAATTGTTTTCCCTATAACATGGACTATTAAAGATATTGTAAAGATTTATCTAAGCGAGTGGCCACAGCCGAATGGTTACGATTTTTTTAAGCGAGTGGCAACAGCTGAAGGGTTACTCTGACAACGGTCAACCAGAGAAGAACAAGATTGTAGTTTGCAAGAAAAAGATATGATAGTTATCAGTAATAATTAATTTAACAACTTCTTAAAAAAAATAATAAAAGCGCTACCTTTGTATTTTCGTCATCGTTGTTTTTGAGAAATCATCACAGTTTAAATTGGTGGCAGTGGGGGGGATATGAACTGGTGAAGAAATTCAGTGCCGAAGAATATTCGAATTTAACAAGACTGACAGCCATTTTGACGCAACGGAAGAAAAGTGATATAGGGTTGTATATCCTTTACTTGGTTGGTTCAGGGCTTAATTATTTTAGGTTATAAGGAATTATTAAAAAAAAATAATTTCCGCTTTGCAAATATATATTTTGTTTAAAGTTTTACTGTAACTTACTTATCAATGTACAGAATTCTAAGATTAAGTTTATTCGAAATCACTATAATGTTATTGAATTCTATGCTGGTTGTCTGGTTGTTTAAATACGTTGTTAAATTGATTTAGGAATATTATAGGATAAGTTGTATAAATGAAGCTTTAACTTGGCGACATTTTGAGTTTGCTGGTGTTTTCTTTTTGTGTATTGATAAAACTTTTATTCACGATAAGTTGAGTTTATTAGTCTTTGATTTATTTTCCTTCATAGGATATGAGTGAAATTTTTTGAAATTTAAAGTTTTGCAGCAGTTTGGAATTAAATTTGAAGCTTAGAATTTTAATTTTAGGTGGCTTTGGTTTTCTTAAAAAAAAAAAAATTAAAAAAAAAAAAAAATCACGATTGACAATTTGATTGATTTCCCTTGTGAAAAAAATGAGTTATTTAGGGAAAGGTAAGAATTAAGATTTGCTTCAAATATGTGAGGAATTGTGCGAAGATTTGGATGCTAAAACTAAAATACCTAAGATAAAACGAATAATTTTAAGAAGTGAATATTATAATGAGGAGGAGGATAGGTTGGTATTTGATCGAGTGATTGAAGAAAGACTGAGAAAAGAAGAAAATGACAACCAAGAGCAATTATGGCGAGAAGAAAGGGAAAGAGATAGAGGAAAGAAAAAGAAAGGGAAAGGGAACATAATTTGGCGCTGGAAATGAGACGGCTTGAGTTAGAATTAAGAAAGCTATAAGTTTCCCAGACTGAATCACCTCCTCGAACAAACCATGTATCTGAAAACGGAGTTCCCAAGATTCAGTTGACGCATATAATGCCTAAATATGAAGAAAAGATGGATGAAATGGGTTTATATTTAATTAACTCTGAAAGAAAGGCAGAAATGGCCAAAGTTCCAAAAAGAGACGGGACTGCTTATCTGTTGCGTGTGCTTCCTGCATAAGTTTCAAACATGTTGGCTAGAGAATCATCTGAAAAGGCAAATGACTATGAACATGTGAAACCTCTTCTTCTGAAAAGGTATAAAATTAACAGGAAAAAATTGAAGCAGTGTTTCTGCAGACACCAGAAAACACCAGATAAAAATTGAAGAAATTATTGTCACTAGTTGCGGAGTTATTTTACCGAATGCATTGAAGACATGGAAGGTGAAACTTTTGAGCAACTGAAAGATCTGATTATTGCTGAACAAATAAAATGTCGTGTGCCTTCAGAAATCAGAGAACACTTTTTCGATAGTTGGATTAATAGTAAAGATCCAGAGTATTTAGAAGATAAATTGGATGACAATGAAAGCGTCAGAGACTGTTTTTAAAAAAAAAAAAAAAAAAGTAAAGCTACCTAGAAATAATTTCAAACCTCAGTAAGGACAATACCCTAAGGAGGAATTTAATTACAAGAGAAATGCTCCATTGAAGGAAGATAAATTCGATGATGGAGAAAAAGAGAAACGATTTGAAAGGAGGAAGAAGCCGAGTTATTACGAGTGTGGATAATTTTCTCATTTGAAAGCTCAATGTGATAAATTACGAAGATGCTACGAATGTGGATCCTTATCACATTCAAGACCCCAATGGGATAAACTTAAAATGAGTATTGAAACCGTAGCTTCTAACGTAATTGCGAGTTACTTAAACACTACACAAGTCTAGGAAAAGTAAATGAGATCGAGATGCCTATATTTCGAGATAAGGGAGCGAGTCTTGACTTAGTTTGCCAAAAGTATACCAAGCTATCAATATTTACGAATGAAACAGTGTGGATACGATCTCCACTCGTACATAATCCCACTTGTTTTTTTTTATAGCTGAAGTAGAGTTGGACTGTGAATTTGGACACATAGTATACAAAGTTGCTATTCTAAATGACTCGTTGGTTCAAGGAAGGTACTTTTGGGGAAACAAGACCGCCGCATTGTTTGAAAAAGCAAAATAAGATGAAGAGGTCAAGGTTCACCTTGTGAATGCTATTTAAACCGGTGCTCAAAAGGAAATTTCAGAAGTTGAAATACAGAATCCAGAGGCAGAAGAAATTAGTTTAGAAGATAGTCAAGACTATGAAAACGTAGTGAAAGAAAATGCTTTACCTTTAGAAAATTTTAAGAATCCTGAATTGGATGTTATGAAATTGTCTCCGGAAGAAGTTTCGAAAGAGCAACAGAAAAGTGCTGAATTCAAACCAATATTTCAGGAGGCTAGAAGTAGCTCAAGCTCTAGAAAGTCCAGGTTCATAGTGCAAAATATGAGAGAGGCCAAAGAAATAGAGAAACTTTGGTACGAGAAAAAAAAACTGTAAAAATAAAGTTTCCCACTTTTGGGATGCGCCCTCTCATTACAACCATTCAATTATGAGGTTGTCCATCGTGAGAGAAGTCTCCATCGAAATGGCGATCGAAAGTCTCCATTGAACCGATGCCCTGAGTAGAGTTCCTTAAAGATTGATGTAAGACATTGAATTTGTACATATTTTTATTTATGCTTCTTCTTAAAACCCTAATATTATGGGTAGGCTTATTAATTTCAACTTGTAATACTCTACTTAAGTATTATAATTTGACAGTAAAATATTAATTTAAATTAGTGCACTGAATCCAACTGGCGGCATAAACTCTTAAAACTGAAAGATTTTAGATTCTAAGAATTTTTCTTTTGAATAAAAAGTCTTCTCTTGGAGAAGAGGAATCAAATTTAGACTTTGATGATTTCGCGAAAATAACTACTACGAAAATACAAAGGTAACACTTTTATTATTTTTTAAGAAGTTATTAAATTAATTATTACTGATAACTATCATATCTTTTTCTTGCAAACTACAATCTTGTTCTTCTCTGGTTGACCGTTGCCGGGATGACCCTTCGGTTGTTGCTACTCGCTTAGATAAATCTTAACCATTCGGCTTTTGCCACTTGTTTAGATAAATCTTTACAATGCATATAGTAAATATTCCGGTTCAAATTGGTTCACAAAGATCACAAATTATGATTATACCTACTTTCACTTCTTTTCCTCTTAAGTGATGAAAAATTCTTTTTGCGGGTACGCATTTTTTTTTTTTTTTCTATTTATTATTATTATTATTTTAGGAATATATAATTAAATATAGGAATAAGTTATTATTTTCCTAGTGTCATAAAAATGCTTCTTTTTTCGGTCACTGGAGATATCTTATACTCATTTGTATTGCACAAGGGTGTGAAATTCCAACCCACAACAATTACGATGGCATTTTAAATGGATGCAAATTCACGGAAAAATCTAACACCCCCGCCCCCCATCCCATTCCCCGGTGAACATAAGCATTGAAGAGAAATTAATTACATTGGACATTCTGGATCTACCAAGAGCAAAAAGGAATCGTACTCTATTAGGGACATACCATGGGTCTATCCAGGTTTTTTGTACAAGGTCCTGTTTTTGTGATTTTTTTTTTTTTTTTTAATTTTGTGAAAAAATAATAATTTTGTGAAATTTTTCAATTTTATTTATTTTTGTGAAACGTTCAATAGTAAAAACAATTTTAAATATGTAATGTTGCATAGGTACTTACAAATATTTACAAATATATTCTTCTGCTCCTAGACGACTTAAATATCTCAATTATAGATGCACATTCTACATCAGTTAAATTTTCAGGGCCGTTTAGTACAATTCTTAAATGTCTGTCAAGAGTGTCCTGTTTCATTTTTGTTTTCAACTCTGAACAGATGAGGTTCATTCGTGAAAACAATCTTTCAACGGATGCTGTTGAAGAAGGAATAATAGTTGAGAAAGTTAAAAGTTTCATCAGGTTCGGGTAAAGTTCCCAATTACTTGAATCTCTTTCGAGGATTTCTAATGCTTGGATCGGAGATATTTTTGCTCCTAGAATCTTCTTGGCCTCTTCTTTCTTGTCTTGTCTGAGAAGTATCTTCGCCGTATTTGCTTTCTCCCTATCGAATGTTAGCTTTGTTACTGGCATTTCTAAGTCGAAATCTTTTTTTTCTTCTAAAGCAGCTGAGCTATTTATTACAGGAGAGGACACTTTGCAAACACCTTGAAATACGTCTGCTTGTTCCTCTCCATAAAAAGAAAATAAAACCGACAAGCAATCTTGATCCGAATCCCTCATTTTACAATCTATATCCATATCTATAAACATATCATAGGCATTAAAGGCTTCACTGTTAATCTTGAAGGCAGTACGAATTTCTTTTTTGAAATCCACAAAAAATTTATCAACAAAATTAGCCTTAAAAGCCTGAACAATGGCTTTGGGACTAGCATTTTTGTGTTTTTTTCTTCGAAGCTTCGTGATCAATTCGGTGTGCTCCAAGGAAAAAACTAGCAGTTCTTCACATTTTTGAAATTTTCTGCAGCATACAAATCACTGCTTAGTTCTTCGCCTTTTTCACATGCATATTTTACCTTTTAGTTGACACTGCTAAACATGATTGTTTGACTCTGCAGTCAGAGACTTAGTTAATTTATGATTTTTAAGAAATTCGACAAAAATAAAATGCAAAGAAGAATATCAGGATTTAGAAGTTGTTCTCTTAATCCTTTTAATTCTGGTTCTTTTGTTTTCACGAAAAGGGCGTCTATAGCTTCCACCAATTGTTGAAATCGTTGAATTATCCTTTCACATGCAAGTCTATGTGACAACCATCATGTCACTGAAACTTTGAGAGTTTTCAGAACATCAATACAATAAACTTTTTCTTGTATGTCCTTGAAAACTTGATGCTTCAATGGACTGTAATGAAAGAGCTTCCATAAACTTATTAGGAGGGAGTCAACAGATTGTAGCAATTCATACTTCTTAAGTAAGTGAGTAAATACCAAGGCTAACCTATGATTTCTGCAGTTAATATAGAGAGCATGAGATGCATGATGCCTTATTCTCCTTTGCACCCCACTTATCTCGCCTCTCATAACATTAGCCCCATCCAAAACAAAAAAGAGGCAGTTTGTGATTTTGATGCCCTTTGCCATCAAAAAATTTTCTATCGCAGATGTTACAGCTTCCGCAGTTAATGAAGTAAAATTTATAATACCTAAGTATTCTTTGATGTCAGGTACTCCACAAAGTTTATAACGAACTACTAAACCTAATTGTTCTCGTTGTGCTTCATCTGTGGATTCATCGGCCAGCAAAGTGAAGCAATCCAATGACTGTAGTCTTGTTAATGTCTGTTCTTCTAAGTACATAGAAATGGATTCGGTAATATTCTCAACAGAGACACTAGATAAGTATGTAGTATTCTTTCCACATTTATTTAAGTATGTATCAATATCCTGATCTCCGAGATCTTCACCAATAAATCTTACTAAAGACTCAAAGTTTGAAAACACTGCCCATTGTTTTTCTTTATCATGAAATACAAGATTTTCACATACTTTATAAACAGCTTTTGGGTTTTTTCTGCAGTCTTTTCTTCCATAGTTTGGAAACCTACAGTCATAGCCTTCTTTACTGACCTGGATATATTTTTATTTGCAGAAACCGCTTCTGTATGCTTTAAACTGGATTCATGCTTTGTAATGCATCTTGTTGGGTGGTCACCGAAATCAACACCTTGATCAACCCATGGTCCTTTTCGATGATATACAGAACAAAGTTTGCATAAGAAACCGGACGACGAAACACTATAGTAGATCCAGTCATAAAGTTTTTCATATCGACCTACATTTATAGGAATATGTCGTTTTCTATCTGTTTTCTTTGAAGTCGATGTTTCATCGAGAATCGGCATGGCGATTTCTTCCCGAAGTTCCTCCGCGACAGCTTCTGACCAGCACTCCTTAGCCACAGCTTCTTGACAGAAGTCACCCTCAGCTTCCGGCAAGCATTCCATGGCAGCTTCTTGCTGGTATTCCACGGCAACTTCTTGTTGGCATTCCACGGTAGCTTCCGGCCAACATTCCACGGCAACTTCTTGTTGGCATTCCACGGCAGCTTCCGACTGATCAGTCCTTTTGAAAAAATGTGTAATGCAGCCACTTCCTTTCGAATCTATGGTTCGAATTTTCTTAACATAATAATCGCTATTTCGCGAATTTCCTGTAGAAAGAGGTCGTCCACGCTTCATATTTAAAGGCAAAATTTCTATGGCTTCAGCTTTCATTGCAGATACGCACATGGTGCTAGGATAGGAAACACAAAATATATTCGTTCATTGAGTTGAGTTGTCACAGCTTGGCTGCATTCTATGACAGAGCTTACGCGGTAAATGGGTTGGCGTCTATGAGGTCACTCCCATGAAACCAACTTTGGTATAAAATGAACTTTTTCGTTTTTGTAATTGGTTCGTTTTTAAACTGGAAATATTATGAAAGTTCAGTTTTTTTTTTATATGAAATTTTGTGAAAGGTCCGTGTGTTGGACATGGAATTTTATGAAGGGTCTGTTTATGGAATTTTGTGAAGAGTTCGTTTTTCGGACCCGGGATTTTGTGAAGGGTCCGTAAACGGACCCAAATTACCTTCTGCATAGACCCCTGCATACTTCCTTTAAAAGACTGGCATCGTACTCAAAATGAAGAACAGAAATTGGCACTTCTGTGAGAACCCAAAGCGGAAGATTCACTTCCAAGAAGACATTCCAGTTAGTCTCTTGCATCCGGTAGGAGCTGTTCCACAATCAGATCTCCCTGAACCAGGTGGCCTGCCTGAAGACATATCAGCATTCCATATTGAAGAGATTGTGCAACCAGTCAACTGTAGACTTCTAGAAGAGGAAAGAGAAGGCTTATCCAATGAGCAGCGAACCCAAATAAACCATCTGGTAATGGGGTTTCAGGATACCTTCAGTCCAGAGGGAAACCCTACACCATATCTGGAGCATCGCATTGACACAGGAAGTGCACCCCCGGCGGCAACTACACCATATCGCATGTCACCTGCATGCCAAGAGGAGCTCAAGAAGGAATTAAACTCTATCCTTGCCTCTGGAGTTATAGAAGAGTGTGACTCAACTTATGCGGCACCACTTGTGTTGATCCCTAAGCCGAATGGAAAATTCCAGCTATGCGTAGACTACAGGAAATTAAATTCATTCACGGAATCTTATCCTTACCCATTGTCGAGGATGGATGATCTGTCGAAGAAAGCTCCTAGTTTTCAAAAGACTTCAACAATTCAAGTTATAAGCATTACGTGAGAAGTGTCACGTCGTTTGTTAGAAAGTCAAAAACCTTGAACATTTCATTATAAGTTCCGGAATTAAAGTAGACCCTGCCAATGTGGCAGCCATTATGGATATTTGTTCTCCGAAGATTGTAAAGCAGCTTCAATCATTTCTACAGAACTGCAGTTGGTATAGACGCTTCATAGCTGACTTTGCTGGAATCGCAAAACCACTGAGCAATTTCACAAGAAAACAAACTGCCTGGACCTGGAGTCCAGAAGAGCTTTGATGCCTTGAAGAAAAGCCTGATTTCATCAGCAGTCCTCAGACAACTAGAGTCAACCGTTCCTTCTGAGAACTGATACATTGACCTACGGTTTGGGAGCTGTCCTTAGTCAAGGGCAAGGTTTGGAAGAACACCTAATAGAGTATGTCAGTCGTCTTCTTATTCCGTCTAAGGGAAATCTCTCCACAACTGAACGGTAAGCTCGAGCCGTCGTCTAGGCATTGGAGAAATTTAGAGGATACATCGAAGGTGCTGAAATCCGGACCATTTCGGATCATCAATTGCTGAAATGGCTGTTGAGTTTAACACACCTACAGGATGTCTGGATCGGTAGGCTCTACAAATGCAATCATTCAACTTAAAGCTTTAATACGTGCCTGGGAAAGTAAATGTAGTTGTGTATAAGTTATCCCAACCTCAATTCAGCCATGGTGATTTGGATTGCGAGTCCTTCGCTGTTGTGGTGGTCATCCCCGTTAGATGGTCTAGTGACATCAGGGAAGAACAACTCAAAAATGAAAATTTGAAAACAATTATTGAGACTTTTAAACAAAGTTCCAAGAACGAAAATTCCCTCATTTTGACGATTCATGGTTATTTCATGACCCAAGGAGTACTCTACGGATACTCACTAGATTCTGACTTGGAGAGAACACAGTTGGTAATCCCCAAACACGAATGAAACATCATTCTAAAAGAACATCATGATGTTTCGACTGCCGGTCACAATGGTGAAGAGGGGACATTTAAAAGAATCTCCAAAAAATATTACTGGTCAGGAATGAGATCCTTTATCTCCGTCTATGTCAAGAAAATTCCTGATTGCAGTAGATATAAAGCTGGAAATCAGAAGCCGGCTGGACTTTTAATAACTCCAGTTTATTCCCAGCGATTTGAAACTTTGGCAGTTGATCTTTGTGGAACTTTGCTCGAATCACCAGAAGAGAAGAAATGGATATTCATGGTGGAGGATACATCGATGAAATGGGTAGAACTCTTTGCCTCACAAGTTACCATCGCCCGACAGTGTGTTATAATCTTGCTAGAAGAGATGATTTTGAAATATGGGCTACCGAGACGTCTCATCTCTGACAATTTCTCGCAGTTCATTAGTACGGTGATGCAGCGGATCTGTAATCTACTGGGCATTGCAAAGATTCCTACTCCAGTTTATTGTCCCCAAGCTAACCCGTCTGAGAGGAATAAGGATCTAAAATTTTGTATTGATTTTCTAGTTGGAAACGGCCCTCACACGGCCTGGTCCAAAAAACTTCCATTGATACATTTTCTCCTGAATTCTTCTCAATACTCCTCAACAGGATATTTTACTGCTTTCCTGAAATTTGGTAGGGAAATGCGCAAACCAGACGACATGAATCATGACTTACGCAGTGTAACACACAACGCCAACTTCATGACAAAAATCACACCATACTTGCGTAAGTTTTCAAATCTAAGTTGAGAGAGATGGGACCGAGTGAAGTAAATTAAAATCAGCGAAAACAGTATGCAGACAAAATGCACAGAAACGCAGTACAGTGCGTACCTAGCAATAAAGTCTTGGTCACCACACATCCACTAAGCAGCAAGGTTAAAAAGAAATCTGCGCAGTTCACACCATGACGTGACGGACCATAAAAAGTGAAATCTCAACGCTCGCTGACCTTCTATGAAGTTGCAAATCTAAATAATCCAGACGTGTCAGTGGGAGTGTACCACACTTCAGCTCTACGGCCTTGCCTTGAGTGTCACGACAACAGAAGCAATGTAAAACCTCTACGCAAGAGAAGTTGTCCCAAAAAGTACTGAAAACTGCCCTCTTGCTAGATCCTTGCCGGGACGGAGACGAATCCAGAGGGGGAGTCTATAGTTTGATTATTTTTGCTAGAATACCTTCAGTTCCTCTCGCAAACCTGTTCCTGACGACACATCTGACGTCACGCTAGACCACCTAAACAGTTGTCTTTTTTTCCTTTTGGATATTAGTTGAATTCTTAGCTCTGTGAAACGCGTTTGTAAATATTAAAAGATTAGTTCTTCAGTATCCTCTCGTTTATGTTTCACTTTAGTAAAGTAACCTGACTATATTTTTAAATTTTAAAATCTGTTCCTTCAACTCTTGATCCAAAAAAGTACCGGAATATTCATTGCATCTGTTATTAAAATAATGTATTTTAATTGTTTTTAAGTAAGGTATATTTCCACCCATAAAATTCCTCAAGGGGTGTTATAAATTTGCTAGCAACTTTAGAAATAAAGAAGTCAACATCTATACATCTATGTTAACACTATTATTAATAATTTTAAAATATGTATAATTTCTAATTCGAAACTTTAGATTCCAACCCAATCAGGTGTTTAAGTCTTACTACGACAATTTCCAAAATAATCACCAAAAACATTTAAGTGTCGATAAATACAACTCGTCTACTTATTAGTTAAGCAGTTCCCATTCAATTTCTTATTGAGTCCATAAGGGAATAAAGTTTGCATTTGGGAAAATAAAGTACATACAATTGAATTGAGGACTAGAAATAAAAAATGACCTAAGTCAAAAAAGAAACTTTTTCAGAAGAGCCGAAAAATTAAAAAGACTACCATCTGCTACTTAGGGCGTTCTCCATTTCACTCCTTTGGGTTCATAGCCTAACTTCTTTACGTTTAGTTCTTAAATACCTTCTTAATAGTATTGTTATTTTTATTGCACTTAGGACGTTCTCACTTCACTTCGCATGGCACATACAACCAGCGTGATCTTTAGACAAATTTTTGAACTATTACTACTGGAGTTCGCACTTTGGGTGTTATCCACTTTGTTTAGCTTATTTTTAAAGACATTTTTCAGTAAAAAAACGATTTTTGATTTTTTAGGTACTTAGGTCGTTTTCCATTTCTAGTCCTCAATTAAATGGAAATCTTTCTCTAGAATCCTATAATCATAGCTAAGTAAAAAAAAATTTAAATGCATTCAAATAAAACATGTAGTGGTATATGATTGCAGACAATGAGTACAACACGTATATTCTTTACAAAAAAAAAAAAAAAAAAGAGCCTTACATATTCTTTTTTTAGTTGAATTTCTAAAGATTTCTGTTTGAAAGATTTCTGCCATAAATTATTAGGAGATCCTCAAGTTTCGTGGGACCTGGGTACGTGCCACAATTGCCATGTGTAAATTCAGGACCTGAATGTATTAGTTTAGTATAAATGGTAGCAATGCTAAAAGTACAGCTTTGCTTGATGTTTTTACTTGTTGGAAATTTTTCTTAAATTTACGAAAGTTTTTGAAAATTTCGTTGATGGTAAAAACTGGAAAAATTCCGTAACATATCAGTTAGAATCTCAAGGGACACAGGCGTATCCCTTGCGTATTTGCTTATAAATGGGTAAGAGGTTCTTATTACAGAAACCTCATAACAAATAAAAATTTGAAAATGAGATTAAAAAAATACACTGTTTTAGTATATAGATAGATGCTTTGCTTAGTACATCAAACAACAATACTTGTGTTTTATTTTTTCTCATTTACTGGTCTTAAGGAGATCTGAAATTGCAAATTTAAAAAATGCTCACATTTTTTTTATTGTAAAAAATTAATTAAAATTTATCTGAAAAAAATGACATACAAATTTTGTTTCTATCATTGGTAGATCTTGAAATATTTAAGTTTTTGTTACAAGAAAACTTATCGCGGACTTGCTACTTGAAACGTTGTATCTATTTTTTAATTTAAAAAAAAAAAAAGCAATGAAATGTATTTAGATGGTATCGTTTTGAGTTTTCGAAAAATAAAGTAAAGTGGCGGTTCGTTGATAACTGGATGTGGTTTCTTGAATTTTATTTTTCTAACATAAGCAAAAGGCAACGACTCACATTTGTGCGGGGAAACCGATTTCGATAGAAGAGGAAAAATGTTTGCGATTAAAGGAAGCAAGAAAGAAGATTTAAGGCGGGTGTTGGAAGAAATGGGTGAAACACCAAATGCTACCGCGAAAATAGTGGACTTGAGGAAGGGTATTGAAAGCAACCAAAGCTATATTGAAGATCCGGAATTTTGGGAAGAGTTTTTGATTACAATAATAGAAGAACGGAAAGCTGCTGAAAGTGAGGAAAGGGAAAAGAAGCAGAGGGAAAGGGAAGAAATGGAAAGAGAAAAACACAGAGAACATGAAATGCAGATGGCGCGATTGCAGCAAGGACAAAGGACAAGTAACGACGGTGGGGTGAGTGATTATACTAATAGAATTAGCAATGAAGGAGAGAGAAGTTCGATTGAAAGTTTTGTTAAAAGTATTCGTGTACTCACAATGCCGGTTCCAGCAAAAGCGGAAAATTGGGTATTATTCTTTCAATCACTAGAACGTGCATTTGAAACCAAAAAGGTACCACCTGAATTTTGCTCAGAACTTTTGATTATCTTATTAGGTGAGAAGGCGTTGAATGTACTGACTTATCTCAAAGGAGAAGATATTAAGGAATATGATACTGTGAAAGAAATGGTGTTGCGAGAATACGAACCGTCTCCACAAGCGTGTTTGTAGAACTTTACAGAGGATATGCGATATACTAATGAAACGTTCTTTCAGTTTGCATCAAGGTTAAATGCTTTGTGGCTGTACTATTGTGATCGGAAAAAAGCACAAGAGTTGCAGACTATAAATGATTTAATAGTTTCAGATCAACTTTTCAAAACTCTAGACCCAGAAATGGCAGCATTCATTAGGATTCAGCAAGGAGAGAATTGGTTTAAACTTTTAAAGTTAGGTAAGGAGTGTGACATCTTCTTTGAGGCAAGGGAGAAGTCATTAATGGGTGGTGGAAATCAACATCACATGAACAGAAATCGTAATAAGGTGAATTTTGAGAGTAATAGTATAAGATACAGCCCACCCTTGCATCGTAGGGGCAGTTATAGAAGTGAAGATTTCAGAGGAATAAGACCACAAGCATGATTTATAAGTGGACGAACATCACACCTAGCCAGGAATTGTTTCCAGAAAGGTGGCAACAACAGGGGACAACAATATGAGGGTAAAAGAAGCGATACAGAAGAAGATAAAAATGCCAGTACGAAAGTAGTCACAGCAAAAGTCGGTGGGGAATTAGTGTCAATAAAATCAAAGCAAACAAGCAGAGGACTAAAGATAGCACCGGTGAATATAGTGAAGATTAAATATGGGCAAAAGATATTGGAAGCAATACTGGATTCAGGAACACAGATTACAGTTTTTAGAGAAGACTTGTTGCAAGAACAAAATGATGGAGTTAAAGGAAAAATTCGGTTGCGACCTGCATTTGGCGAAACAAAAGAAGCAAATCTAGCAGAAATCAAAACTAGTTTAGCAGAAGAAGGTGTGGGATGTATCACTCCAACTATCACAGCTTTGGTGGCAACGTGTAAAGATTTGAATACTGACGTTTTGCTAGATATGGAAACTTATGGAACGTTGATGAATCAAGCCAAAACTTATACGACAGGATGCCCAGTATATATGACGGAATTAGATGTAGAGGATATAACTGATGAGGAAGCAAATGAGGTAGACTCCTTAGAAGAACAGATATGTTCCGAAGAAGAAAGAGGACAAGAATTTAGGAATGGTACAGATGGAAGTCAAAAAGGGAAAGACGTTAAAAGTGAAGCTTAGAACTTCAGAAAAGAACAGCTATCGTGTGCAACGTTAGTGAAAGAATGGAGGTTTGCAAGACAAGGAAAAGGCGGATTTCTAGTTGTGGGAGGTTTATTGTACCATAACGAAAAGATTATGGGGCAGCAGGTACAACAGTTGGTGTTGCCTCTAGCTAGACGGAAAGCAGTTCTAGGGAGAGCTCATGAATCAGTATTTGGCGCACATTTAGGAGCAAAGAAAACGGCAGAAAGAATTAAATTCTCATTTTATTGCCCAAACATGTGTAAAGAGATAAAGGAACATTGTAGTTCCTTTCATAGTTGTCAGATGTGGAAAGTGATTCGCTCTACTGATAGAATACCTATAGCTTCGGTAAATCGTCCGGAACTTCCATTTCAAGTAGTGAGTGTCGATTTAATAAGTCCAATCGATCCAGCATCATCGAGAGGACACAGATATGTGCTCTGCCTGGTAGACCAACATTCGAGGTGGCCAGAGGCAGTCCCATTAACATCTCTGACGGCAAAGACGACTTGTTTAGCACCTTTACAAATATTTTGCAGGACGGGCGTGCCAGAGGCAATTGTCTTAGATAATGCTACAAACTTTACATCAAAATTGACTAAAGATTTTCTGGAGAAGATGGGAGCTTGTCCACGTTTTTGCACTCCAGGGCATCCGGAAAGTAACGGGGTAGTAGAAAGATGGAATCAAACATTCAAGAATATGCTACACCATGTAATTCGAGAAGATAAGCGAGACTGGGATCGTCATATTCCTTTCCTATTATGGGCTTATAGAGAGGTTCCAAATTCTACCACCGGAGTACCACCATTCCTTTTAATGTATGGAAGGGAACCAAGAGGACCCCTAGCTATTCTAAATTCTTCATGGGCAGGAATAATGGCTGTACCTTATAATCTAAGTAAGTCGAGCACCACATACCTGCAGGAGCTGAAGGCAAGACTTGAAATAGCAACACAATGAGCGGAACTAATTACAAAGCGGCAACACGAGAGCTATGTGCATCATTACAATCTGCGGAGACGCTACAAGGAGTTCAAAGAGGGAGATCTTGTAGTGGCTTTGATTCCTGATTCCACCAACAAATTATACGCTAGATGGTCTGGTCCGAGGCCGTGCGCGAAAAACCAAGTATCTTGCTAGATGCTCAGTCTACAAGGCCATAATCCTGAATTTTTAAACGAGTTTGACGTCACAGCGCAAAGCTATGAAATTTTGAGTTGTTTTTCTGTTGATTTTGTTTGCACTTGTAAATGGTTCACTTTTTTCTTACGGGTATTATTGTTTACAATATTTTCGGTGAGTAAATTTTTTTCAAAATATTAATATAAAAGCGGATGGAGATTCGGAATGATTCGGACCAAATGCGATTCGGTTGCATTCTATTTCAAAAGCCATTTCTAAAAAATGATCTTTGAAATCTTTAACGTATACTGCATTAAATATGTGTATATTAAGACTAAGCTGTTTTCCTGTCAGATTTTATTAGGTAGCAATTTATTAATGATTTTCAATATTCGAACTGAGGAATCTAACCAAGTTTTGGGGTAATTTTCTAGTTATTGTTCATGACATTCTTAATGTAAGTGTATTTTTGTAAGGATTGAAAAGAGATGTGGTATAGGACATTTAGATTTTTTTTTTTTTTCTTTCTTTTTCTTTTGGCGTTTAGAAAATTCGCCAAAATTAAAAACACAGTAACTGAAAGAAGATTAAAATATAAATAATTAACTGAATTAAAATATAACTTAAAATAAAATCGTTCCCAAAAACAACATTTATTTTTTTAAAAAATGCCAGATAAAATTGCACCAAAGAATGTCCTATACTACATCTGTACCAAGGATTAATTAGTGATCTTTCTGTGGATACTTATCTTCTTTACCGTGGCTTAAATGTTGGCTTGGTAAATAAGGTGGGATTCTGTATTATAAATTTGTATATATGTATAATGATAGTATAAGTACCGAATACTAAATAACAAATTTTATTATAAGAAACCAAACGCATAAGGATTTGTATTCGCATATTCTAAAAGTATTAGAAATGTTTATTCAAATATTGTGTAGTTCGAGGCCATATTTTCTAGAAATTTCAAAAAGTTATCGGAGTTAAACATGAAGAAAATTTTTGGAAATTCAAAAATCAGAAACAACTTTTGAAGGAACTAGTATTGAAAAAGATGGATCTTCTTCCTGAAATTCCTGATCGACAATGTGATTGTGGAACGACGATGAAAATTTGAATAGAATTTCGTTTGTCAGTGAGCATTACATATTTACTTAATTAGGCTCTTCGCGCTGTTAAGGTTTCCAGCCTACCTCTCCATACCTTCCGATCTTTGGCCAGGGATCTTGCTTCCTCTAGACCATTTAAGTTATCCTTTTTTAGGTCTGATTGCATTTGACTTTGCCAAGTTGTCCTTGGCCTTCCTCTTTTCCTCTTGCCGTCAGGAGCCCAAGAGAGAGAAACGTGTGTTAGATTCTCTTTTGGCATTCTTAATGCATAACCCGTCCATCGCCACCTTCTGTCACCGATTTCTTCTTCGATTGAAGTAATGTCTGCCCTTTCTAAAATTGCTTCGCTAATAATTTTAACAGGCAAAAAGATTTTAAGGATTCTTCTAATACAATTATTTTGAAAAATTTCAAGTTTAGCATTAACATACATTTAAAAAATTATGTCAAAATCCATAATGACAAAGTGAAATCTCAAAGTATGAAAAGAAAACTAGCCACTCTTTCTGTATGATTATATATGTAAATTTTTTTTAATTAACCTATTTTAAAATTAAGTCTTGGTATAGATGAGATTGATTTCTTTTGTTATCGCTATGCAATTTTTGATTTCCGAAACAGACACGACAGCATATCGAGACACTTGCGTCGATTGTCAAGCTGCCGTCGGAGTTTTCTGGGTTTCTTCCTAATCAAGGCATAAATGTGAGGCAGCTTCCCTTAAATATTCCACCCAGAAGGCATCCGCCCTAGATTTTTGGAAATGTCTTTTGTTTGGATATGATAGTTTCAATTTAGATAAGATATTCTTTATCATTCTAGAACTCTGTTCATGGAAAAGCAACCAATTTCTAAAAAATTAAAATGAATTTAATTTACTTCGTAATACTCTTAAAAAGTTTTGTAAAAATGTATTTGAATTATAAAAATATAACTTGTTTAATTACTCACTAAATTTTTAAACTATGTTTTGCTTTAAATCTAGGTAAGAGAAGTTTCTTAAATATTAAAAGATATTTTTATATAATTAGTCTTTTTAAAGGAAGAATTTGTCGATAAATGTTCAATTTTTTCGGAAAGGAGTTTCTGGTTTTAAATAAAAGATTATTTAATATTGTTTTTATATTTTAGTTTTTAAGAAAAATTAAACTGAAATTATTTCAGTGTAACCACCAATCAGTTTTGAAACAACAAGCTTTTGAATAAATTATTTTGAACAAATTAATTTTTTTAAAATTATTCCCTAAAATTATAAGAATTTTTAATTTATTCCTATACATTAATTTAGAATAGATTATGTAGTTAGGCATTGTAAATATTCTAATTTTGATGCTTCTTCATCCATCTTCGTATGCAATCTTACCTAAAAAGTGAGTTGTGATGGGTTTGCGCAGTGACGTCACGATCTGGTTGTTTCCGGCCTGATACAACTATAACACTCCGCTCGTGAAACTGAGAATCTAGCAAGATACTTGGTTTTTCGCGCACTGCCTCGTCTATTCCATTTGAAATTGTGAAGAGAAAATATACAGACTCATATTACATGAGAATGCCAGAGAATAACTTGAGACTTTTACATGCCAATAAACTCAGGGAATACGTAGTTAGAGCGCAGACCGTGGGAACTGTGTTCGAAGATGATGAAGAGTTTGGAGAACTGTATGAAACTCCTGTATTTAACCAAATCAACAAAAACAATTATCTAAAGGAAGTAGAGCTGAATCATTTGGTAGAAGAGCAACGAAGTGAACTAATTAGATGAATTGTGGAAAATGATGATTTATTTTCTGGGGAGATTCGGAGAGCTAAAGTAGGAAAGCATACTATTCGGATTAAGGGTTATAAAGAAGCTATCAAACCCAAGTCTTACCGAGTTCCAGAAGCGTTAAAGCAGAAAGTTGATGAGTATATCAAGGAATTATTGAAGTTAGATCTCATTGAAGCTACACAAAGTGAGATTGCACATCCTATAGTATGCGTTAATAAAAAGGATGGGTCCCTGAGATTATGCATTGACTTTCGAAGTTTGAACAGTGTGTCCATTCCAGACGCCTATCCAATGCAAAATATAGATGAGTTAACGTTTCTGGTCGGTAAGAAAAATTTAATAATAATTTTAGATATGCTGAAGGGTTACTTTGAGATACCAATGGATGAAGACAGCAAGGAGCTTACAGCTTTCAGAACACACAGAGGCCATTACCGTTGGAAAGTAATGCCATTCGGTCTTAAAAATGCGGCAGCCACATACCAACGAGGAATATCAGAGGCTATACAAGATTACTCTGAATTTTCATGGGCCTACATAGATGACCTGGCAATATTTTAGGACAGCTGGGAGGAACATATAGGACATCTAAAACTCATTTTCAGAAGGATAAATAACTTACACTTTTCGGTCAACTTAAAAAAGTGCAGCTTTGCTAAGCCTCAAGTGAAGTATTTAGGACACTTAGTAGGTTCTGGTAAGCATGGTCCAGATCCTGAAAGGATCCAAGGGGTAAGCAGTTTGCAAACACCCAAGACCAAGAAACAGCTACGAAGCGCGTTAGGGCTTTCCAATTATTATAGGCAATATATACCCAATTTTGCAGCCATTGCACTGCCGTTAACAGAACTTACTAAAAAACGTGTTCCCAATGAGCTACCATGGGATAAAGATGCCGACACTGCTTTTCGGCAATTAAAGGAGTCATTGTGTGCAGCATCTCAACTGAAGGTGCCGGAAATTTGCGAGCCTTTCTATTTATACACTGATGCCTCGCAGTATGCTGTAGGGAGCTGTTTAAGCCAGTCTGATGCAGACGGTAGTCTCCATCCTATAGCATTTGGTAGCCAAAAGTTAAATGAAGCTCAAAAGAAATGGTCCACCATTGAACGAGAGGCTTTTGCCATCATCTGGGCTCTAAAGCGATTTGAAACAATACTGTTCGGAGCGGTGATATTCTTAATGACTGACAATAATCCACTAGTATTCCTGACAGACTCGGTTCCTCAAAGCCCTAGACTCCAACGTTGGGCTTTAGCTCTTCAACGTTTTAACCTTAAGATAGCTTATGTCAAGGGTCAGAAGTTGAGCAATGCTGATGCCTTATCGAGATTGTGAACAAGAGACAATATCTCATGTAATGACTTTCAAGGTGAACTAATTATGCTACTTCGTTTGTTGTGATTCAAATTGTTTAGCTTTCTTTTTACATAATTTTCTCTTATCAATATTGTGTGGGTATTCAGGGTGTATGTTGTTTGGTTTTTTTAAATTATGATTTAATATAGTACTCTTGGGGGGGAGGTGTAAGGTTTCTGAATTAATAATGCGGTTGCATTTGTTTATTACGCTAGATTCCAGACACGGGATAACAAACGGCTTTTATAATTGTGTAAACGTTGTTGCACGAGAGAGTATTTTAATTTTAAAAAAAAAGCAATGAAATGTATTTGGATGGTATCGTTTTGTGTTTTCGAAAATTAAGTGGCGGTTCGTTGAGAACTGAATGTGGTTTCTTGAATTTTATTTTTCTAACATAAGCAAAAGGCAACGACTCACACTCGGTGATGGGTTTTTATGTTTAAGTGGATATAACATAAATCTGTGTAATAAATGCCTTAGGATCCACACTTCATTTTTAAGAAAAAAAGGCAAATTTCGAAGTTTTAATATGTTTGCAAGCTGATATAGATTTTATTATAGAAATGTAAACAATAAAAACTAACGCATAGTTACCAATCGAATATCAATCCTGTATTCATGGTGCACCTTCACAGTAACAGATTTAGAATAGACTTTAAACGCTAGAAAAGGGGAATGCACGTACAGCGTACCATATGGTAAGTCTTTGAAGTTTATATTTTTGCTCTGTTCGAAAGAAACTTGTATGGATCTCCATAATTCCTCCATAATGGTATAATGGATATCTGAAATATAATAGCTATTATAATTTCAGGAAAATCTCGCTATATTAGAAATAGTAAGGGTTCAAATTTTAAGGTTACTTGAAGCTATAGTTTCTGTACGTATAGCTGCGAAGATTTAAACATAATTAGTTTTTCACCTGAATTTTAGTCGTACGGTGTCATTTCTTCGATAAGTCCTAAAACGCCTTGCATTAAGCAATTCCTACACGTCTTCTTACTAAGTATTTACTTTGGACACAAATTTGATTACCCAGGGGGCGAGTTTTTCACACCCTGTATTTTAGAAATTGTTGACTGCTATCTAATACTGCCAATCTATAGCTACACATCGCTGGAATCACAGTGAATAGTATTTTTATGGTATGTGGGACGGACTATCGGGGTGCGTAAAGGTGATGCAATGAAAGCGACCTTGACGATTTGACCTTCCATCTTCATCATGAAGTATTGACTTGCCTTATTGGCGGGAGTTCCGGATCTTTGGCGGCCACCTCTTGGCGATGCTGGTGGTTCACGAAGGAGCCACTTGTATGCTAACTGAGACGGATCCCCCCCCCCCCCCTGACCACTGCATTTCTCTAGCCGATGTCCCGCACCTCCGGTGGAAGTTTTCACGTCGCACGATTTGAACCAAATGGAGCTCCTACACATTCCTTTTATTCCTTTCGGGCGGACATTTTTATAATTAACTTTTAGGTTTCAACCAATCTTGTGTAATGGTTTAAGGAAATTAAACGCTAAAGTGCTACTTGATTATAGTTCTAGTATGATTTATATTGACAGCAAAGTATTGTGTAGTGTAATTATAAATGGGTCTGTTTTCTATCAAATGCATCTCTGTTGTTTATTGTGGTTTTCATGTCAACTTAATATAATCCACTATAAAATTCTACAATGCTTTAGCATTACGGCATATGATGGTGACATTTTAATTTACTTGTGGTGGTGCGCTTGTACCAGGTTTTCAAGGTTGTATTTAAACAGTCAGATCCCTTAAGATTTCGTTTAGCTTCTTACTTTTCGGTACCGAGCAGATGTAATCTACAATTTGCATAACTTCCGTCTGAAAGCTAAAGCTACTTTTACCCTTAAAGGGCTCCAATATCTCGATAGCTAGAGTAGAGAGCTCAAAATTGAAAGATTGTGAGTTCGGTCCACCAAACATTGGTGTGTACTTAATGGGGGATGGTGCGTATTAAATCTGTCGTGGTCCTAATGTCCTCTCGTTGGTAAGGGGGTCGGGGGGTCGGATAGAGGTATTTACATTTGAACATTTCGATTTTGTATTCTTCTAGATGCTCACAATTACGAGATGTATGGCTGTGTTAAGCATGTGTCGATTCTGTTACCATACCAACGGCTCAAGCTGGGTACCCCGTTGTACACAGTCGTTCGCGTTCCCGAACAAGGTCGGAATTTGTTGCAAGCTCTAAAACCCTCTGTTGGTATCATTTTAAATTTGGGGATAACGCTTTTAAGTGTGTGAAACCGTGTAGTTTTGCAGTTGTGGAAAACTAAAGGACACCACTGTTTTTGCGACGGCAAATGAGTGTCCTGGGTTAAGTCGCCTATTTGTTTTTGACAGGAAGAGTGGGTGCAAATTTCTTGTAGAAACATGTGCAGTTTTGTCTGTCTTTCCAAAGAATAGCTATTCAAAAATAGATCATGAGTTTTCTTTGTAAGCGGAAAATGGGTATAAAATGGATACTTATGGTAGCAAAAGGTTAACCCTTAACCTTGGGTTAGAACGTGAATTTTCTTGTACATTTATCATGATTGATGTTGATCGGCCTATTTTGGGGACGGATTCTTCGGAAAATTTTGGGTTAATTATCGACATTAAAAATCGTCGTATTATTGATAACCTAACGTCAATTTCGACGATAGGTGAGGTGATATCTTCTCCTTCGTTGGGTCTCAAAACGATAGCTGTAGATTCTCTTTATTATAAAATGTTGTAAGAATTTTCAATATTTTTTAGCCCGACAGCCAACTTTTAATGCTACTAAAAAACCACGTAATGTTACTCACTGAATTATTACGAAAGGCCTTCCTGTACATTCTAAAGCACGAAGATTATCTCCTGAAAAACTGGATGTGGAAATTAAAAATCTCTTAGACCAAGTCATTATATGCCATCTAAAAGCCCTTGGGTTAGTCCAATCCACATGGTCCCTAAAAAGAATGGTGAATGGCGACTTCGTGGATATTTTCGTAGAGTTAGTGCGGTTACTGTCGCAGATCACTATCCGTTAACTTGCATACAGGACTTTGAAAATGAATTACAAGGAAAGACATTTTTCAGTAAAATTGATTTGGTTAAGGCCTACTATCAAATTCCACTTGATTTGAAATATATGGCTAAAACAGTAATCATTTGATCAATTGGACTTTTTGAGTATTCATTTATGTGTTTCGGACTATCGAACGCTGCTCAAACTTTTTCAAGATTTATGTATGAAGTTCTTAGGGATATAGATTGCAGTTCTGCTTACTTAGATGATGTTTTAGTTGCCCCTGAAACCGAAGAGCAACACAAAAATGGCTTAAAAAGGGTTTTCCAAAGACTTTCTGACTACGGAATAGTTTTAAATGTCAATAAATGTGAGTTTGGAAAATCACAAATACAATTTTTAGGATTTTTGGTTATTGCTGACAGGATAGCACCATTGTCTGAAAAAGTAGAAGTTTTGAGTAGCTATCCTTTACCTGAGACTGTGGAATTACTGCGGAGATTTTTGGAAATGATAATTTTCTGTCATAGATTTCTGGCTAACACCGCTGAAACACAGGCTCCGCTACACGAATTAGTAAAAGGAATAAAGAAAAAGAATCGTAGTGGGATCCAATGGTCGGAGGTTACCTTAGAGGCGTTTGAAGCGTGCAAGGAATCAGCTTACAACGGCTGAAAAAAATATAGCGTGTATGTCCATGAACTACTTTATTCTTCTGTTAAGCATTTCCGTCACATGATTGAAGGTAGACAATTTATTATTTTTACCAACCACCGACCTTTTACTTACGCATTATAGCCGTGGAAATGATAATTATTTGCCGAAACAGCAACGTCATTTCGAATTTGTTGCACATTTTTCAATTGATCTTTGCTATATTGCTGGTGATAAAAACGTTGTGGCAAATGCCTTGTCTCGAATTTCGGAAATGGAATTGTTAGGTGATATTTATTACGCTGCTATGGTACGTGCACATTCCGATAATCCGGAGTTACGTTCTCCTCTGGAATCAGTGAAATACTCAATCTCAAGCCATTCAACGTTTAAAAAAATGGCAAGAAATGTGATCTCATGCGTGACACATCCTCAGGGTCGGTACGACCGAATGTGCCACCAAGTTTTAGATAAGATGTGTTTCGTGCAATGCATAACTTATCGCATCCTGGAGTTAAAGCAACAGTCAAATTGATTAAAGAATGTTTTGTGTTGAAATTTTTTAGCAAAGATGTTTCTTCCTGGACGAAAGCTTACTTCTAATGTCAACGTTCGAAAGTCAATGTCACACAAAATTGCCTCTTGCATCGTATCCGTTGCCGCAGTGTCGTTTCTGGCATGCAAACGTGGACATCATTTGTCCGTTACTCCTTTCAAAAGATATGCGATATTGCCTTACCTGTACGGACTGTTTCACACGCTGGCCGGAAGCCTTCCCAATTCCTGACCAAACTGCTGATACAGTTGCATTCACATTCTACACTAGTTGGATCTCACGTTTTGGCGTACTTGAACTGATCTCATCCGACCAGGGACGTCAATTCGAAAGTGAACTGTTCCATTCTCTGGCCAAGTTCCTGGGCATACAGAAGAACAGAACCACCGTATGTAATCCAAAGTATAACGGATTGATTGAAAGCAGTCCCCGCCAACTCAAGCAGAGTGCCATCAAGTGCAGGGCAACGGAAAATTGGACGGAGGTTGTACCGTCAATTCTACTTGGTATACTGGCTTCTTTCAAAGAAGACATCGGTGCTACTGCAGTGGAACTTGTATATGGATCGATGCTAAGGTTGCCTGTTGAATTCTTCAGAAGCTTGATACTAAACAACAAATCTATCCATCCAGAGTTCCTACGTCAACTTCATGAGCAAGTGCAAGGCTTACGTCCTGTGCCGACATCCAGCCACACAAAGCAAGATATTTTCGTGCATAAGGATTTATCCAATGCTACCCATGTGTTTGTTCGCCAGGGTCATGTCCGAAAACCTCTGGAGCAACCATATAACGGACCCTTCAAGGTTCTGGACAAAACTGATAAGTTCTTCAAACTGCAAATCATGGATAAAGAAGTTAACGTTGGAATGGACAGATTGAAATCAGCTTGTCTGATACCTGACGACATTCAGTCACCAGAGTCTCCACAAATCGTTACCTGGTACGGAAGGCGAATTCGATCACTTAACCGTTTTCTTCTTAACGACTTGGCAGACTGGTGGGGGATTCCTGTGTTCTGTTACCATGCCAACGGTTCGAGCTGGGAACCCCGTTGTAAAAAGTAACTTCAGGGGATAGAACAGTTTTGCTAATTTATATCTGTCTGAATTATTACTACTGTCAATCGTCCCCTTTTGATGTTTAGTACTTGAGCTTGCTAAATTAAAATAATTCGTGTTTGATTAAAAACCTCTCTGACGTTATTTTGGAGTTATAAGTTGAGTGTATTTTCACTATAATACCTTTAATCCACATACACCAAAATCACTTTATAAGAGGCACTTAATAGCGGCGTACCAACTTACCCATATGCATCAACCACCAAGCTACTCCACTTGTTTCCTTTAAGTATTTCTTATACTTCACTGTGTTGTTTTGTTGCTTGGTATTGTTATTCTGTTTATTATGTTTTCAATTACTAATATTGTATTGTTTTTCAGTTCACTTGCTCTGTTGTTTTGTTATTATCATATGAAATACTTTTACAGTTTTATCAGAGAGGTATTTGAGATTTCTGAAGTATTAGAGATTGTTGAGAGGTGCTGAGATTATTTAAACTTGGGTGTTTCTCGTCTACGTAACCGTTGACGTAATGTAACTGTTCATGTAAACTTATCATGCCCACACCACCTCTTTAAGTTTTTTTAAGGCATTTTTAAAGTTAAAACTTCCTATGGGAGTATGGCGTCCAAAGTTGAGCGGTCCAAATAAAGACATGATAACATTTATATATTAAGTATTCATATCCCTCGTGTAATCAGTTATTCATCAATACGCACGTATACGCACAGGAGAAATAATTTCAATAGGATTATAATTGAACAGTGTTGAAAATTCTAAAAGAATATTCGCATATCTTTTAGATTTTTAGCTTAAGTAGTTTTTTATTTCTAATTTCCAATTGAGCAGCCAAAATGTTAACATTTTTATTACTTCCTTATTTACTCTATTTTTAAGTTATAACGTTCAAGCTATGGAATAGCAATGAAGGTACTTATAAGAATGTCTTGTTCGCACCTAGGGACTGATCTTGAAAGACAACGAGGGAAGAGAAGCACTCCTACAAACAGGAGTCCTTGCTATGTGCCAAGCTGACACATAAAATCAATAATTTTCCTAACAAAATCTAACTTGTTGTAAGAGTAAACTGCATTTTACGAAATATTGAAACAAATTATAAAGAATTAATTTCAAATCTTTATTATATTTTATATATTTGTATTATTAGATATTTATCAATAAATCAATACTTGAAGGCACGATGATTGCAGCTACGAATATAAAAATTTAAGTGTCTAAATATAGTTTGTACTTTCAGAGTAATTTTACCCGTTTTAAAACATACTAATTGGAAAAGTTCCAGAAAAGAAAGAGATTAGGGAGTGCCATAAAAAAAAAAGAAGATAAGCCTGGACTTCATGGGCATATTTATTAATCAGGCCCTTCCCGTACCCTATTACTGACTGACCGGTCAATAACATGAAGACAAGCTATTGGCATTCCACGAATGGCTCATCAAAGTTTATCAATATTAAGATTCACGCAAACGGGCAGAGTACGAATGGTTACCCGCCTTTACTTCACGTTTAACGGCACTAGCTCGATTAGCTCGATAGGTGCTGCAATATGCCGGGCCTGTCATCCTCTCTTGTTGGGACGGTCAATATATAATCTTTGAAATATCCTTGTTGTTTTAAAGTTTAAAGTTAAGTAAAAATATAAAAAGCTCATCTTTAAGTTTTTTTCCAGAAATCCTTTATAGACCTTGACAACTTTTATGTCCAACTTCAACTTTTTGCAAGCAAACCTAATTAATTTTTTTGAGCTCAGATCATAGTATTTGAGCGCTACTATGAAGACATACATTTTCTGGCATTGATATATTTTATCCCCACAATTTCATAGAACGCATTATCCTCAATGTCATGTTTCATCTCGATTGAATTATAATAATGGTCTCACTGAAGTATTTGACCGCCACAGACCAAATGCCGCAGACCAAATTGGTATTTTATCAATACTTTGATTAATTCAAAGGTGTATACAATTAATTAATCATGGTTTTTCACAAATTGTTGAAATAATTATTATAAAGTGTGACTGTATTTGCATTGGAAGTTAATCTATTTTTAAAATACACTCACAATTGAGGACTAGAAATGGGAAATGCACTAAGTCCTAAAAAGAAAAAATTTCAAGAGTGCCGAAAAATGAAAAACACTCGCATCTGCTAACTAGGGCGTTCTCAATTTCACTCCTTTGGGTTCACAGTCTAACTTCCCTACTTTCATTTCTTATATACCTTCTTAATATTATTGTTAATTTTATTGCACTTAGGATGTTCTCCACTTCACTTCGCATGGCACATAGAACCAGCGTAATCGTTAGACAAATTTTTGAACTATTACTAGTGGAGTTCGCACTTTAGGTGTTCTCCACTTTGTTTAACTTAGTCTTAAGGAAATTTTTCCTTAAAAAATAAAAATTTCCGATTTTTTTAATTACTTAGGTCATTTTTTATTTCTAGTCCTATTGTCTCACCAAAGACTGACAAAACAAAGCATTTTCCCGTATTTAACTTTTAAACATATATTGCAGGATTTAACCTTTTTGAGATATTATAGGTTAAAGGTTAAATGTCTTGATTTTAATTCTAAATTTTACAAATACTCCCAGTTTGCAAGATCAAAGCTAATTAAGTACTTCCCAACTAAACGACATGTAAATCATTTTTATAATTATAGAAAATATTCCCATTTTTAAGTGCAAGAAATATCAAAATCTAAACTATTTTTGTGGACAACGTAAATTTTACTAACACTCATTTTTGCAGAGAATCTATTAAACTTAATAAATTTAAACTTACATTTTTTTTTTTTTTTTTTTTTTTTTTTTTTTTTTTGTGTGTGGAAAATAACAGTTCAGCAAATATTTATTAAATTTCAAAGGGTTCGGATTGAAAATGTTAATTCTTTTTTGTTTATATAGAACGAGTCATCAAAAATGTAGATATAAATTACAAAGTAGACAGTAAGTACTATTTATAGGAATTAAAATTGGATAAAAACTGTTACAATGTATTTAACAATGATTATAAAAACTGTCAGTGTTATTAGTTTGTGACATTTTATATTCAATTTCTATACGATTAAAACATTATTCTTCCATGTCAAGCATTCATTGCAAACGCAAATCTGTGGAATTCATGCACATTTTAAAAATATTTTAAGGAACTTTTTACCCATTCCCTATTTATTTTTCTTCTCATTAGAACCATTATAAAAAAAAACTATTTTCAAGAAAAAATAAATCTTGACAAAGTTATCCATTTAAATAATTTAAGGAGAAATTACAATGATATAAATTTTTATATAAAACTAGTTAAATACTCGTGCTTCGCCACAAAATTTTACCATGTGCAATATTTTAATCAGCTGTGAGGACACGCGTTGCGGAAATCCGTCATTGGCGTACACAGCAAATTGAAATGTCTTAAAATAAGACACAAAAATGTCTTAAACAAGTGGCCCTGTTTTAAGACGAAAAATGGTGTCTTAATCTTTAAGACACATGAAGTGTCTTAGAATGGGGTATTTTCAGACATTTGGAGTGTCTGAATTGGGGATATTTTCAGACAGTTGATGTGTCTGAATAGGTTGTTTATGGTACCTTTCAGATGTTGGACAAATGTTTACAAAAACAATTCAAATTTAATACTAAAAATTTTTATTTAAAAAAAAGTAAAAATTACTGTACTACCATGTTGCTCATAACTTTTTGTTGACTATGTTTCACTTTCCTGGTAAATGTAAGCATGAGATTGTAAAACAACAACTATTAATAATATGCACACAACTATTAATATATCCAAGTAAGAGATAGTAACAGGGACTTATTGTAAAATATATGCATTGGTATAGTAGACATTGTATTGGGGCTGAATTTCAAATAGAAAAGTTTTGGCTTGTAAGATTGTATCATAGTTTTCAGTTGCTTTTTCCATGTCAACTTCAAGGACAAATAACAAGCGTAATGTAGGTATAGAACCATGCACCTGGTTTATAGTACTATGCGTTGCACTGGCAAGTCTAAAAATGCTTTGGATACATTATGCGGCAACATAAATATATGTTAATGATGGATCATGCAGTTGTAATCTAATTATTCCTCATTTTGGAATTTTACCTGGTTATAACATTCCCCTATAATAACACTACACAATAACAGTGATTATAACACTATGACGCTTCGATTATTGTCGAATAGCTGAAGCAGATACAGGGCATTTAAAAAATACCTCAAAAGATGCATAAAAATAAACAAGTAAAACAGAAGGCATTAGAAGTATGTAAGGATATACTTTAAAATATAGAGGTGGAGCATATTAAATTTGAAAAGTATGCAAGTTCAACACAATTTTTTTTTTGTGTTTCTGAAAAAGTCGGTTTCCCAAATTTTGGTATGCTCTTAATTCAAGTAAGTTTGAGGATATGATCTTTTTACAACAGTTTTCCCTGTCACTGCGACACTTTGTTAATCGGTTAAAATGAGTTATAAGCCCCCCCCCCCCTCTTTTTTTTTAGTGATTTTGCGTCAAATATGGTAACCCGATGCCTATCTGGTTCCATTACAACTTGGCACCCATTTTGGTAAACCTTAAGTTCAATTCAGTGGAAGTGTCAATACAACTTGGCGGCATTTTACAAAGTCACCAAAGTGGGGGGCGTACAACGCATTTCAACCCGTTAATCTCTGAGAAGCCAAAGTAGAGAGGGCATTTAGAAAACTTCAAAACTATTTAATATAAAAAAAAAGGCATTAGAAGTATCTGTAAAGATGGCTGCTTCAAAATACAGATGTAGAGCACATTAAATTTGAAAAACATGCAAGTTATTAAAATTTCTATAGTTTTCTCGAGTTTTCTCAAAACGTTGATTTTTCAAAAACTTTTATGCTTCGTTTAAAAAACTATTACAGATGTAGAATTGAAATTTTTCACGTCAATTACATAACATATAAAGTACATACAACCAAAAATATTATTAAAATCTATGCAATTCAATTTTTAAATAGATAATTACTTTAAAAAAATGCAAATTTTCACACGTTCAACAAACTAACGCATAAAAAAACTTTTTTTTATTATTTTGTGAAATCTGATATTTAATGCAGTATATAGACAGTTCTTAGAAATAAAACTAAAATAAAGTTTTTTTTTGCATTATAAGATTTTTTATGAGCTACCACAATTCAGCTCACTGCGGAAAATTTTATTTAACCGAGTTTTATATAAGTGATTATAAGTAAATTACTAGCCTATTATTATGAGGTTTTTTGCTAAAATATTATTTTAAAATGTTTGAACAACATATGTAGAAAAAAATTCTTCATTTTGACAAATATTAAATGTTTCACAAATTATTTTGTAGCGTTGATTTTCCTGATTTTATTGCTGTCATCGAGAACCAAGAATAAATGTTATTCAGATTATACCAAATCATGCCAAATATATTCCCATTAGTACTTGTAATATGCAACAAAACCAATAAAAATATAATTGAATGTAAAAACAGAAAACTTAGAATTCCGTGAGTGTCATTTAGAAATACTAGATCAATTAAAATGTACTATAATAAAAACACTGAAAATAAGAGTATATTGAATAACCTGTATATTGAATAGCTGTAACACGGTACCCCATTTTTCACTAATTCATTGACTATTAAATATAAAGCCAATCTAAATAGTTCAAAAAGGGGTTCACATTAGTTTCTTGTAAGGCTACTTGCTTCATCTCAAGAAATGCTCCATGTTGATTTCAAAAACGAACGCTTCCAAAAGAAATCTTAAGCACAGTTTAACAAAAGCACAAGATTAAAGGATATTATCATTAAAGTGACCATTTTAAAATAGGAAAGTATTTGTTTTTTGGAACTACCGACTGTCTATTTCTGTCACTTAAAAAGAAGGAAAGTAACCATTTTAGAATAGTTTACAATACCATTTTGTAATCGAACGCTACACGAACGCCGACACGAGAGGCGAAAAATGCAAACATTGGTACGTCAAAATCAAGCAAGAATTCTTTACACAGCGCATGCGCCGTGTGCTCTTCCAAAAGCTAAACCCTTATCTCATTGGTTAAAGATACATTTTGAAGTTTCGCTATATAGTCGTACATTTCAGACGTTTTACAGTCTTACTTCCTGTCTTAAAATCCAAATGTCTTATTTTGACCATTCCTTTGAGTGTTGAAGTCGCTTTTGATGACTGAATTGCAATTCAGAAAGATTCAGACACTTCTGATATCTGATATTTATTAGCGCGTTGGAAAATAAGTCACCTAATGTGTTTGAAACTAACTTTAAGACACTTTTTTGTCTATATTTAAGACACCAGCATTTACAATGTATAGGTCCCGATTTTTGGCTCTTCGCTAGCCGGAAGATTCATCGCAACGCAAACTCGAGCTTGCTTCGCTCCCTGAAAAAGTCACTGACACATAATAACAGGTTTATTAAACTTTTTGAAAGCTTCATTGCTATGCAAACATGAGATCGCTTTGTTCGATGAAAAGTTCATTGTTGCGTAAGCATAAGGTCGCTTGACACACTAAAAACTAATTGCTACGTAAAACCTTAATATTAGAAGCTCCTCCCTTGTCAAGAAACAATAAAAAAAAATTCCCCGTTAATAACTATAATACAACATCTCTTTCAGAGTAATTTAACACGCGATGTTTGTAAAAAGCAAAATTAAAGGGCCAAAACTTTTTGTGTTGAAAATTTCAGAAATGTAGCCAAATTAGAAATCGTTTTGTAAAATATTTGTGAATAAATTAATTAAAAAACAAATAAAATTTCAAAATTCTGTTTTTCCAAAGTTCAATTTGAATGCCAAAACTACTTATGTTGAAAATTTTAGAGCTGTAGCCTTATTAAAAATCATTTTGTAAAATATTTATTAATTAATTAAAAAAAAAAATCAAAAAAGAACTAGATAAAAATTTAAAATTCTGCTTTTCAAAAGTTCAATTATAAGGCTAAATCTACTTATATTGAAAATTTCAGAGCTGCATCTCTATTTGAAGTTACTTAGTAAAAAATAAATTAATTAAAAAAATTAATTAAAAAAGAACTAATTAAAAGTTTAACATTCTGTTTGACATACATAAAATTAGAAAGCCAAAACTTCTTATGTTGAAAATTTCAGAGCTCTACACCAATTTTAAGTAGGTTTCTATAGATCCACACACAGACAGACACACAGCTTGTTTTATTATTATAGATTAAACTTACCCTTTTCCAATTTGCGCAATCCTGTTGACGTAAGGCCATTCCCTGAGCTGTAGCATACCTCCTCTGTGGATTCTCGTCCAAAATATTTATACCGGAATGGTTCTTCAAACTCTATAAAATGTATAACTATTTATTTATTTTTTACAAGTGCGCAATTCTCTAAAAACTGAAGCCACAAATGAAAAAAAAAAAAAAAAAAAAAAAACTTGTAGGATTGTAACATCATTGAAATGCTACTAAAGTTTGCTGTCCATTGTATCATAAAAGAGTAGTAAATTATTTGTGTAACGCAGTTTAATTTAACTTTTTGACATTGAAAGTTCAATCAAAACAGAGTATAATTCTAATTTGTTTAAGGGGACTCAGTGAGGGAATAGTTATATATGCAACTAGTTTCATGTTTTCCTATGTTTCTTTGCCTTTCCATTGATGTATTACTTCTGTTTGTACTCAAATGAAAAATATGTTTTATTTTGTTTTAAAAATGACAACTTTCAACATAAATTATGTAAGACTTTTACCTTTAACCAGGATTTTCTCTCAACGTGAAATTTTAAACTTTAATATACCTTTTCTAACTAACTAGTAGAGAAATATTAGTAATTTTGTTGTTAAATTGGAATACATAACCTACAGATTAACCGGACGTTACAAAATTTCCAGTAATTTGCTTAATCATTTTTAAATGTCAAATATTTGAAAAAAGGGTGTTTTTTTCGGAAAAAATTTGGAAAATTGATACAAATTTATCAAGAAAAATTCTGATGATATTTTTTTTATCAAACTTTAACCTTAAATTAATCGGTAGATTATGTACTACGGTTGTATAAAAAATTATTGGTATGTTTCGACTAGTTAGTTCGAAAAGGTATTCATGGCCGAATTTTGAAAATGCAAAAAAATAAATAAAAATTTTGACATTGAAGTACTCGAGCGCGTCAGATTAATATACAGACGGTTCAGCTTGATGTCCTTGTCATGCTGACTCATAATCTGACAATTATGTGGAGGAATTTCCTTAATCTGACAATAAACAAACCAAAGCGTTGTACATATACGAACACGAACGCGTTGTTGTGATCACCTGTGATGGCATCATGGCGGCGGGATGGGAAATACGTAGTTCTCAGCAGCTGATTGCACCACACTTTATTGATGATTTTAACTACTTCGGCTTGTGGAAATCGGCAGATCGTATTATTCCCGTGATCCTTGAATGATTTCCTTCAAAATAATATAATAAAAAAAAAATTAGCCGCCCTCGAGAATGTCCAGGTGACGTTTCCCCCCCCCCCCCCCAACTTAGTGACACTCCTATTTTCTTAAGTCACGCGTAAATTGTCAGCTTATTGAAATACGCACTTTTTTGCGTATAATTTACTCACCTTGCCTTAATCTGACGCCGTCGAGTATTTTTAACGATCGATTTTATTTACTATTCTGATTGGCTACCCTAAACGCACGACCCTATATAAAGAGTTTATGTATGGTGGGAGTACTTAACAGGGTGCAAGGTTCCCCCTCCCCACCTTATGTTATTCTGCCGCTCTTGATTTAATCCCAATATCCCCACTAGGCTCCCCTACTATTAGTTAAAACCACTCAGTTTTTTTCATCAAAAAAGGAGGGTCTACCGACTATTTTCTTTACAGACACTAATTAAGTTGTTCTGAACCGGTGAACTAATCATCTCACTGTAGAAAAATTGGCGCGAATCTATATATATATATATATATATATATATATATATATATATATATATATATATATATATATATAACCAAATATGCTTATTTTAAATCTAAAGATGTCCCTTGTTTGTTTGTTTGCACTAAAGGCAATATCGAATGCCCGAGTGTCCATACCCCTATCTTAATGGACGTGAGAATTTCGTTCTATATAAATATGTCACATTAAATCAAGGCCTGACTTGGAGCCCAAAGCACAACTTGTTCTTTAGACACCATAAAAAAATTAGGTTTTGGCGTTGTCTAATATTTATTTTGTCCGAAGGAATTTTCGGCCATATATTTCTAGAACAGCATGTGTAAGGAAAACCTTTACTGAAATTGTAACATAAAGAGCCAAATAAAACAAACTATTTAATGCAATTATTGCTGCCGAAGAGTAACCTAATAGAATTCTGTAAAGCATTTAGGAATGTGAATCAAAATTAGTTTGGTAGGTAGGAAAATAGGCTTTTGCAAAAGATGTCACTGAATTTGGCTTTAAACTAACCATTATGAACTTTGTGTTAAAACCATTTTGTATTTAAAACTATTATTAAAGCTAAGACTAATATTTTTACAACATTTTAATAAATATGCAGATGATTTGCCAGGGTTCGATTAATAACTATGATAAATTAGTTTCGTCTTTAGTCAGTCAAGTTTATTGATAACCATTTTCTAAATTAACAAATCGCTCATCAGAAAATCATGGTATGCTTTTGAGATTTAGTTGTTAAACGGGTGCTACTTAAAATAAATTTCCGTTTTTAATTTATTTGAGTTCAACACCTAATTGAAAATTTTGAAAAGCACCAGGATTAAAGTTGACCACTTCAACTTTTAGAAATTTTGGTGTCCCTAAAATTTCAGCTTCCCAAGTTTGAGCCGTATTGGCTGGTGAGGAAATCAAGCCTTGTATCCAAATGTAACAGCCTTATCAATAGTTAAAATTATATTATTTAATATTATTTTATTCAAAATAGAACATGAAATTAACTTATTAATGAAAACTAACTAAGGGGAGTGGAGAGAAAAGGGTAGTTATTTTAGCTACGTAACTTATATAATGTAAAAGTGTTGAGTAATTACCATAATTGAATATGAAAGCTTCTGAGGTGTTTAAGAGTTCCATCTTAGTGAAGTTGGAAAAATCCATAGTCGTCTAAAAGTAGAAAAGAATTTTATCTATATTTTCAGCAAATCACAATATACATAGAAGTTCACGTATCTACTAAAAAATCAAATTATTTTTTATGATCAATATTTAAACTTAACTGAATTTGTGAACTGTATAATAAAGTGACGCATTCCAGAACAGTTAATTTCAAAACCAAGGAACTCGGCGGATGTGAAGGAAATATTTATCTTTTTTTAGAAGTTCTTTTGGATATATTTTTTTCCATAAATGATGATGTCTAAGTTATTGAAAACAATAAGGCCATCATCATAGTAGGGAGGAAATATTTCGAAAAGTGTATTTTTGTACAACCATTGACATTGGTTAAAATATTAGAGAAAATAATATCCTGTTGGCTATTGTTATCATTTTTTAATTGTAAAGCTTTTTAAGATAGGATAAATATCTTAGGAAAACTACTTACTATTTCATTTGTCTTGTTCTTATTGCACTTAAAGTTATGCTCTTCGCATGACCTTTTCCAGTCTGTTGTATTATTTTCACATTCATCTTTCAGTACCTCACAATACTTGTCAAACCTATATCTGAACAAAATATGTATTGAAATTCAACAACACTGCATCCAAAAATACTTACTATTATTGCCTGTTAATCTGAAAAGAAAATTATTTGCTATATATTTTTTTATTGAAATGTCTTTGTTTTTAGGATTAAAAGTACATGGCAATTTCATTTTTCTTTCCTTAAGCATAAGGTAGTAAAACACCATCCAAATATAAAGTCATCGTTTTTTTTTCTTTCTTTTCTTATTTTTTTCTGACTTTAAGCTGTGTTTATTTTTTAAATTCCCGCTATGGGTAAATTTTTTTACAGAAGAACAAATTCACTCTAAATTTTGTTCAGATTAATCTTTTATTGTACTAAAGTATAGGCAAAGGATTCTGAAGAACTACATAAATGACGGAGAAACAGAATAAAATTGCATAAGAAAAAAATATTTATTCGATTATTTATAATTTGTACATAAAAAAAAAATAAGAAAAGTTTTATAAGGTGAATATATTTAAAATAAACTAAAATCGTAACAGTATTGTTATTGTGATTGACTGTCAGATTTGTTGATGATGCTCAAAACTATCCCATTGCAAATAACCTCGTCCGTGTAGGGCCGTTGCAACCGCTCGTCTTTACTTAAAATAACCAGATTTGACAATGCTTTGCTTTTGTTCTTGGTGAAAAATCCATTGCTCTTTTACGATATATTTATCTATCATAATCATTACCAAATGAGAGAGGTAAAACGGTGTAATGATGTGCAATTGTACTATACACCATTGTATAGGAAATAAGGTTTACAAATTTGAAAGTTTTTGATCCGTAAGAGATGTCCTGCGTAAATAATTCACTGAGCCATTACGATTCAGCCACGCGGTGAATAATTCTAAACAAATAATTACAAAAATTTGCATCGAGAATCAAAAGTGGCACTTACAAAAATTTGCTGCAAAAAGTTAAAGCTGGGAGAGGGAACTTATCAGTATTTTCAACTCCAATGTTGATCACTGTTGGATAAGTGAAGAAGGTTGCGAGAAACTTAGTCGTCTGTACACCAAACCCGGTCAAACAAAGAATGAAGACCATCATCTTCAACAGTCGACACATATTCCGCTTTTTGTGAGAAATATTTGTATTTTCCGGGATTTCTATGACTTCACCAATTTTGCATGGTGATGTCTCCAAGAATTTCTTCATGGTATGTGAAAGATTTGATAAGACAACTGTCAAGAAATATAAAAATATCATGTGATATAGGGATGACTAAATTTCTTTTAAAATAAAAAAAGAAAATGGCTAAATATGTTAACAGAATATTAAGAAGCGTATGAGGGTGAATTCAAATAAAGCAACACTCCAAAAAACACTGAAAAAAATAAATCGTACACATTTCTTTTCCCCTGTATTACTGATCATTCTGTTGATATTAATTGGCGCATTAACAATTTCCATTTCAAAATTACAATTTTTGTTATTGTATCAAACATTTGGCGAATTTTCGGAAACAAAATTATTTAACAAATTGAACCAAATTGGTAAGATTAGCACATTTTCATTGGTGAAAATAGCTGTCAACTTATATCTTATGTTAAATACCAGACGGATTAACCAAAAATAAATTTCGTATTAGCTTTTTCTGCTATGCTACTGCAATCCAGAAACTAAAATTAAGATGTATAATAAAGCCGATTTATAAAAGAGAATAACACTGCAAACTCGATGAAATCATTGAATTTTCTATTGAAATTTGTATGTGTGTATGTAAAGCATACACATATTCAGAATTTTCCATACAAGCGCCATTTTTTGTAAAATAATTCTTAAAATAAAATAAATGCAAAAAGTTTTAATAAAATATGACACTTACTCTGTTAGACGTTATGTAACTTCTGGAGCTTTGTTGCTATACCCTCCTAACCATGCTAATATTTTGACTGATAATGGCATCCCCTGTTTCATTTGGTAACGTATTTTCAAGCAAGCAATGAAAATGCAAATGCATGTGTTAAACATTAGAATGAAATATTAATTACTAGAAAACAAGGGCGTTTTTCATTTTCCTCTAAATGTATAAAACTGAGGCACGCATAAAATGCAAAAGTTGTTTTGTAATGCACAAAGCAAGCACGAAATGACATTAAGAGATAAATGCAATATATATATATATATATATATATATATATATATATATATATATATATATATATATATATATATATATATATATATATATATATATATATATATATATATATATATATATATATATATATATATATATATATATATATATATATATAAATGCAATATATATATATATATACATATAGGTATGTATTTATATAGACTATTTGAATTACATATATAATAATACATAGTATTGCATTGAAATATAACAACAACAAAATAAATTAAGCATAAATATATAAAAAAAATGCTCAAAAAAGTAATTTAATTGTAATTGACCTGGCTGTTGTCAACAAGTTCGAAAATGTTAATTTTTAATAATTTAATGTGTAAGAGCAGACTAGCGTTTCAATTAGAATAAGAAATAATCATTTTTTTTTTGCCATTACCTTGGCTTGCATTGATACAAGGGACTTTTATAATGATTAATCAGGAATTAAAAAACTTGGGAGGAAAAGAACTTTAATACGCAAATCAGATTAGACAGTTCTGAAGATGAGGCTGGAAACTTTTTAAAACCAGACGCAGAAGATTAGAAGTTACATTAACCGAAATGACGTGTTGTTTAAAACTAACGACTGTTTCCCTCGGGAGGGTTCGATTGAGGTTGCATTTCAGCGTTGACATTAATCATTGTAAGTGTCAGTAGATGTGTTCCTAAGTGTCGAGTGCGAGTGTTTATTTGGTGTTCATTTTTAATCATAAGCGTTCACTGAAAGGACATGAATGATTTATTTTAGTTTGTAAAGGTATTTCACATGGTTTCAACCTGCTCCTCCTGGAGGTTCAACCCCCCCCCCCCTCTCCCCCGAATAGGAACCTTGATCCACATCATGTAATGTTTTAAAACTTAGTATTATCTCTATTCTTTTCGAAGTAATTAATTGCATCTCTAGTTTTCATTTACTGATATGATAAAGTTTATTTTAAAACATAAAGTTTTTAATATTTACATTAGCTTTGAATGCACATCCAATAATGTCTAAAACTTGTTCAACGTGTCTCACTCTTCTCTATAACATCGAAAAACAAAAAGGTGAGTGTTATTTTGTTTATTTTGATAAAAATCATTGCATGTTCCCATTTGCAATGCAAAAGGCTATAAGGCGTGGTAGCGGTATATGAACAGTAACCTTTGTTGTTTTGGTTGTCGGTTATGTATTTGACACCATCCTGTGCTATATTTAGTACATTTTTGTGAAAATATTAATGTTGTTAATTTTGAATCATCCATCGAGTCAAAATATTTGCTGTTTAATAAATTGGATTTGCTTAGTGTTTTTATCCTGATGTAGTGTGCTTGTCTAATCTAATATTAAACTGAATTAAATGATTTTAAAATATCCATACTTTACATACTAATCAGAATCACTACTAAAACTCGTCAAGTCGCTATAAATTTTACAGTACGCACAAAAAAAAAAAAAAAAAAAAAAAAAAAATATCGACATCTATCAAAACAACGAAGGCTATATCTTCGTTTTGAATTATCATAAAATCTCTCGGTTTGCTCCAAAATATTTTGTTTACAATTTCCTATAGGTCTGGTAGAATTTTTTTTTTTGTGGGTGCTGTTTACTTAGTAAATTTAACTCCATCTTTGAAAATTTCAATGCTGATCCCTATTTTTTATGCTTTCAGTCGATTTAAAATACTTCGTTTACCCTAAATGCATTATTTCAGATAATTTAGTTGAAAGAAAAACTCGTCACTAATGGTCGAAAGTGTTTTGGCCAATCTTCAGGGTAAATCTCAGTGCTAGGAAGCGTTTGTTTAAATCCTTTATATTAACTTCTATTGTGTGTGTGTATATGGGTGCCTGTGAATGTCGATGGCGCTAAAATCTGGGGAAGCCTAATTAACCCTTTTGCCGCTATCCAATCAGGCTGAAACTTAGAAGATAGATTTGATATTGAAGACAATGCATTCTAACCATTTTTGGGCTGTAACTATCACTAAAAGATCACTTTTACGGAATACTAATAAACCAACTTGCTACATCAAATCGCACAAGAATATAATTTTTTCGACCATTGAAGAAGTTCTTTCCTTTGGCAATTTTTTTTAATAAATAAGTAATTAAACTGTTTTAATTAGAATAAATAAAAAAAAAAAATGTTTGGATTAGAGTGCATAAATTCATGTTCATCATTGTTAATAAATAAATTTTGAAACGTAGGTTACCGCACATTTTGATGATAGAAATTTTTTAATATTTAAAATTAGTAGATGTGAATACTAAGCACACTCTATTCATGAAAGCCGTATCTTAAATACTAGCAAGTAGGTAGTTCTGAAACAGTATCTGATTTTGCAACAAGACAGTTTTGGAAATGGAATGAAAGGCAACTAGGCCAGGTTTGAATTTGTACTCGATTTTCAGTCCTTTTTTTAAAATAGGATTTAGAAACTTTTGCCACAGTAAAACTATTTTAAAATTTGTATTTCAAACAACATCCAATTAAAATCTCAACTTTTCAAATTTTGTCAATTACGCACTCTTGGAAATGGACGACTTATATACTCATTCGCACTCGATGCAAATTCACTACTGCTTTTTGAATAATATTGTCTGTTATACTCGTATCGAATTCCTGTTACGCAACAAGTGTTTAAAAAGTTCTAATATACCCAGAAAACTTTTAAAAAGTAGAAAATGCCCCCGACCTCAAATACCCAAGAAACTTTCTTGCATTAAAAAAAAATCATTAACTTGAAGAAAAGTTATAGCTACAAAACAATGATATCATAAAAGACGAACATCTGATTACAACTCTCGACAGTGCCTCGCTTAAAAATGTATGCTAACTTAGTTTACATCTAAAACTTGAGTTCTCCTCCCATAAAATGTTACGCTGCTTGAGCTTGGCGCCTATCTAAAAATCTAATTTTTAAAATCCCCAACATAAGAAGAAATGCCATAAGAAATACTCCCATCAGCCAGTCTAACAATTAAAAATGAATAAGTGAGTATAATCCAAATTGAACTGACACGACGGTGATTGTGATCGATGGTCTGATATTACGTAATGACTATCTAGGAAAACTTTTCAGGTACAAAAATGTTGCTCTTACCCTTAAAAAAACACATATATAACATTTCTAAATGTAGAGTAAGTGCTTTGTTTAGAGAGACGTGTATTTTTTTGTGAAATACACGTAAAAATTTAGTACTACTATTGTACTTGAGAGTTATTGAAAGTTTTTCCAGAAACACATTTTAAAACATGTGAGGATGTGTGGGGAGAAGGATTTATTTTTCAATTATCGAAGCTTTAAATACTCAAGTTATTAAAATTGGGTATAAATAATACATATTTTTGCAAGATGTACAATGCACTGATTTTTTAAATGGCTGAGGTATTTTACACATTGCAATTATCTGGATTATACATCTATGACTTTTATATAATTTGTAATTTTCAGATACAATTATCTTTGATACTTCATATATTGGTCTAAAGCACTGCAAGAGAGAGAAAATATTACATATAAAAAAAATTACATCCCAATTGAAAGATGTATAATATTTAAAACAAATGAAAGGTTAAATAGTATTTTAATATGTTAAACAAAATTATATTTCGAAATTATAACTTCGTAGCAGAGTCCTTATTTAGATGCATGTAAGAAAATCCCCTCCCCCCACTTCCCCTCTCCATAACATTACAGCCCCTCAGTAACATTACATCAGTACCATGTTACTCAGTAACATGGCCAATACCTGCTCGACATTGGCCAATCGCGATGCGAAATGTTATAATTCGCCGTTGGATACTGATATTGACGAATCTTTTTCAGTGCTGAATAAAAGATATTTGAATGGTTGATTTAGAGTTTTAAAATTGAAATATTTTTTTTTTATAATACAAGGAGAAGGGTGGGGGGGGGGGGTGGATAAAAATGTATCCTTTGATGTTTTTGCCTTTATGTTTTTCATTTGATGTTTTGTGGTGTTTTATTTTTATATAAAGATATTAATTTGAAACGACACTAGTGTTTATTCCAGGATTGGGCGATATTAAAGGCGTACTCCTGTTTCCAATATTAGAATCTGTGGAAACAACCAGGTTCCAAAGTCAGAACCCAGGCAATACCGACAATTGTGTTATCTAGAGTACCTTTCTCGGAATAGTGTTTTTTAAAGTTTAATTTTCCGAAATATATTACTGTGTTTTAGTCTAGGGACCAAAACAAGAAAATATTTTCGAAAACTTTGTAGCCTTATGTAGAATTAGAATGTATGAAATTGACATGAGGTTGAAAATTTGATAGCACACATTTTGTTGCTAGGACTTCTACCGAAATTATTGTAAAGGACATGGAAATTTTCCGAGTTCCTCTAATTTTTTTATGTAGTTTTTAGCTTACTTTCGGTTTAAAATTTATAACATGCTCTTAACTTCGAATTAAATTCCATTATACTTACTAAGACTATGGCATCTTTTTGAGAATTGTTCTTGTCTCCACAAATCCAGTTCAATGTGACCCCCACCCTGAATCTTTCCCTATATGAGAAATTTAATTTGATACATAACATATGTATGTAATTTTCTATAGTAATTCGTGTATTGTATAATAACTTTCAATTGGTTAAAAGGAACCTACCTTACATAATAGGGTAAGAAAAGTGAAATAAATATAATCTTATGTAATGATACTTTATTTATTTCAAGGTAGAATAGGTGGTTATAAGTAAAGTGATAAGTAAGTGCTACTGTCATACGTTAAACCATTTATTAATTGTAACACACTAAGCCATTTAGAAGAAGCTGTCATATGTTAAACTATTTATAAACTGACAAGATCATATTTTATTTCTATTGAAGCATTTTGTTCAAATAAAATAGAGAAGCTGAATTATGCTACTTCTTTTTTTGCATTGTTATTTACAGTTTTACAATTTTTTCGTGATTTTATACGACAGCGTCTTGTAGTAAGTTGGTAATCCTTCACTATGGTTACAAGGGAAGAAATTCCTTTCCAGAGCATGCCACTGGATGTCCAGAGTGAAATGCCCAACCAGCAGCCAAGAAAGCCTCCTATGTAACTGAAGAGCTCCACATCCTGTTAATTTAAAAATCGTAGTTTAAAATATCTTTAGTAGATACCAAATTTTTGGTGTAAAAATACTGCAATAATCAATTTGTTTATATTGAAAAATAACTACGTGGAAACGTAACTAGAATATTAGTACCTAGAACGTAACTAGAATAAACGTAATTAAATAATTTTTAATTAGATAAATATCTGACTCTTTTAGTTGACAAAATATACAAGTTTAATTTCGAAGCCACAGTTTTCAAATATCAACCGAGTGCATTACTTTAGATCATATGATAATTTGCAATTTTTACCACATAAAAAGGCTATATATTTGGCGACAAGTGGATTTATAACTTTATGAAAGCAATTTATTAAGAACATTATTGGACAATTCCTATTAATTAAATATTATTTAAACATAAATTTAGTTCGGATTTTATAAATTAAAGCATAATAACTAAATTTTTTCACAATACAGTTTTAAAAAAACAAGATTTCATCTCTTGATAACACTTTTTTTTATATTTTAATGCAATTACTTGTAAAGGTTGTTAATGCTTACAATCGCCAGTATTATTGAGGGATTTCAATGAATATCAGTATATATTATACTGGAGGAGCTTAATGGATGAAGCTGCTATGTGAATGCATTTTCATGTCACAATGTTAATCCAGTAAATTCTTCAAATAATAACCATTACATAAATAATATTTCGAAATGCATTAGGCAAAATTTTTGCCAGACGTTTTTTATACTAAATTTATGTGAAACTTAATTGGTATTTAAGAAAACTAAATTCCACTAGTCCTTGTGATAAATTATAATAATAAAGTCTTCTTACACGAATATTTTTTGATATTAATATTTATTTACACATTTTCAATTTCAAAAAAGTCTCGAATGGTTACGTATCATCGATGAAGTCACCTAGTTTTCTCTTGATTCTATCACATTAAATTTTCAAATCATAAAAAAAACGAGGACATTATTTGAAATTTTAAAAACAAGTTACAGTTTTTTGCTAGCAACTTTGTCGCCTGGTATTATTATTTACTCATTACAAATTTCTGAAGACACAAAAGTTATTCTTGCTATAACTTTGCCCTTTTATGATTGTTTTGACGCGCATACAATCGATACCTTTTAGCCAAGTTTTTGTGTCTGTTATCAAACAAACAAATCTTCTCCAATCACTATTTTCTAAAACTATTTTCACATTCTACGAATCAGACATTCATCTTTTATTAGTTAAAAGAATATTCATCAAATAATTTCAATTATCCACTTAGTTCTTTTTACTTTTTGCGTAAAAAGTCAAATTTTTTAACCATTACTGTAAAAATATCTGTATTAGTAAATGTTAAAATTTCCTCTTATTTGTCTATGAAATGTCTCTGTATTTCTCAGCTGCTGAAATTCCAGATTTAAGATTTTGGTATGTGATGCAATTGTAGAAAACTGTTACTTTCATAATTTATTGAATTACTATTAGATTTTAAGTGTATATTTAGTATCATAAAACAAAGCGAGTTCCTTCATATGTAATAAATATCAAAACAATACATTTTAAACTTTTTAACTTACCATATATTGAGCTCGGTGATAGAGAAATCGTACTTTATTACTTTCTATATAGAGTTCGATCTTTGTTTGACTGGAAAGAAAGGTTTTGCGCAAAAAAAACCAATGTTTTTAGATAAAAATAGAAACATATTTATTTAGAATCACACCAATTATTTAAATTCCATACAAATTTGAAAAGGAGTGTCTCTCATGATAAATATACGCGCACAAGTAAAAGAAAAAGTATATAAAACAGTGTATATAGATACAATAAGTGATTGTATCTATATACACTGTTATATAGATACAATTATTGATTGTATCAATGTACGCTGTAAGCCATTAATTCGTTTATCTTTCTTTCTTTTTTCCTTTTTTTTTTGGATTAACCAATTTTTTATATTTATTTATATATATGTAATTTTATATATATATATATATATATATATATATATATATATATATATATATATTGGCTTTTATAAAAGGGTTAAAAAATATTATTTGCATAAGCGTTTTTATTCTGAAATCGAAAATTTAATTTTTTTTTTCTTTCTAATAATTTACGAAAGGAACCTGAAAAGTGAATATTAAACTACCGGTATCTGTTAATTTAATGTTGTCATCAACAAATTTAGAATTGGCAGAGGATGTCTTGTTCAGGGGTTATTAGGAAACTAATGTGAACAAAAACAACTACAGTAAAAACCGTCCCCTTACTACTTATCATAAGGTTCTAGACAGACTATAACTCTCTTAATGCATATATAGTAGATTTATATATCTTAGAGCCAAACTAGCTTAAGTGCAAATTTGATTTCTTTTTTCTTACTCCAGTTTATTAATATTGTATTGTATTGAAGTTTGCTTTCTGTTACACCATACCCTCGCTACACTCTAAAGATTGTAAAACAAAATAATGTTTTGCGTCATTTATGTACTAATTATTTAACAAGATTTTCATAAACCAGATCCGTACTAGTCTAAGTCCAAATGTGACTTCTTTTTTTATTATGGGTTATTCTGAACTATAACACTGAATTACAAAAATGTAAAGCATTTAGCAAGAGTTATAGCAGAGCAATGAATGGTGAATCTAATTGGAGTAGTATTCAGTTTTTTTTTTTGTTTTTTTTTTCAATCTCTCCTGTAAAGCTTCACAATTGTTTCTTAGAGTTATATGGTTAAAAGGAACACATATTTCAGAAAGAAAATTGCAATGCTGCTTCAACAAACGTTTTCAGAAAGTATTTTATATTTGTAGTCCCACTTGATTCACATTTATTTTGTTGAATACTAATAAAAACTACTATACAAAGACTAATAGCTATACAAATATCTTATGGCAGCTCATAAACTGGTCGAGTATATTATTCATTGAGCCATTAGGAGCTAGCAACTACGTCTATTGCACATTAGGAACTCAGATTATGAATAATTATTGCTTTTAAGGGTTATTGCGAATGATACATGGAACAATGCATTTTTTGGATTATTAAACATGCCAAATTTTCTTCATACCTTAGGAAATGAGTCAAAATTTCTGTACCTCAGGACAAACTAGACCCAAATCCAAATTTTGTGTTTTAGGGTTACACCTCAAACGTTTAATTTTAATTTTTTCGTAGCAATTACAAAAGTATATTCTAAGAATTTATAACATTGTTATGCAGAGATTCAAATGGAAGTAGGATTTAAGATTTTTTCGCACTGTTCTATGATTGTATTCAGATTATCTGGCGCCGTCATCAGCACGAGGGCTATAATGCGACGAAACATTCGTCATTAGACAAGCCAACATACATTTAGAAACACCCATGCCTAACACGGGACTCGAAACCGCAACCTCGCGTCTAGAAGCTAGAACGCTAACCACTATACTGATTGGTCGGCAAATGGGTCGGCTTCTGTTCAATGAAGCTGCCTATCTATGCTTATTCGGTTCTGAGCTACAAAAAGGCCTTACATTCTTCTACATGAGCCAAATGGATTTAAGTCCGAAGTTGGTGATTTTTGGATTGAAAGTCCTTTTTATATCGAACTAAGACACTGATATATTTTAAAATGTTTCCAAAGCATTCAGAGAGACTTTCATTGGAACCTTACATTGATAATTGGCTTATAAAATAACTGAAGTAATATTAAAGTTAAGTAACAATAAAGTTTTCAATTAAGGCTTAGGCTGTTTTCGTTTTGAAGTACTGATTTAATATTACAACAAGCGAATAAATTTAAAAAAAAAAAAAAAAAAAAAACTGAATGAAATGGGGTTAATTGATAAATACAATCATTGTTTGTTTACGACACCCCAATATTTAGGGTGAAGCATTATCATTCAAATTAGAAAATGACGATGAATTTCAGTCAGAGACACACTTATGAGTAAATATCAGGTCACAAATCTAAGTTAGGTTCCAGAAACTTATCTTACTCGTCATCCAGTGTCTGCAATGAAAAAGAAAAGAATGTTATATTATTTTATTATACAGAAAAATCAAAACATTTAAAGAAGGGGAGGGGTGTTATACAGTTTCAAAATTAGTTTTGACTTATTGAGTTTTTTTTTTTTTTTTTTTTTTTTTTTTTTTTTTTAACAATTTTTAAAATATCACTTTTTAGTTAAACCAAAATATCATATTTAGTATAATTAGGATACTGGAAAATTGTTAAGTTATCTTGTGAAAACCACTATTTCAAATATAACCCTACCTATTACATGTTGATCTCAGAATTCATAGTTTCAAAATTTAAATTTAAATTTTCCCAGTGTCTATCAAAAGTCTTGATTGAAAAAAATATAAACGCAATTTTATCATAAATATAAACATGGAAGATTTAAGATAAATTAAATTTTTTAAAAAAATATTATGAAGCTTGCTTTACATGAAGTTCTATCTTCTAAGAAAATACAAATATTGATGAAGGCTCATGCCAAATTCTGAATAAGTATGAGATAAAAAAATTGATAGAATTGATGTAGTGAAAAGTTTACTTAACAAAATGCCTTTTTGACATAAAATTCCAAGGACTGCTCTGGTTCCCTTAAATGTACAATATACAAAGTTTAAAATAAAAAAATAAAAAAAAATAGTTTCTATTTTATTTATACATGAAAGTTAATTCATTTCCTCGAGAGACTTTTACCATTTAACTGGTATTCAAATAACTACTGATTGAAAAGACTAAGCTAATAGTTATTGCATTAGAAGAATCAAAAAGACTGAAATGCTAGCCGAAAACTGTTGCACCTTGGTATATAAGAGAATAGTGGTAAACTTTAGATTTTGCATATCAACATTTTATTTGTCCACTTAAATATTAAAAATCATTCATTCATAGATGCAACATTGGTAGGAGTAAAAACGTCACTGTAAGGATGAAGATCGACAGTGAACTTGCATTTTGAATGTACGTTAAGTCTACAGAAAAAAATTATAACATGGTCAAATAATACATTATTTTAATATTAAAATTAACTCACTTAGAAAAAAAATGGAAACACATTTTACCGCATTTTCATAATTTGTGTGAAGTACGAAAAATTTTGCTTTACGATTTTGATTTTCCACTCTTTCAAATGGTACATGCCCAACCGAGAAAAAAAAAAAAAAAAAAAAACTAATAGACGAAATCTCAAAATTTTCTCCTAGTAAAGTGAAAATAATACTATATGAAGTTTGAGAGTGCCTCAAAACCTACTAAAAATAGTTATGGATTCTTGGTATATCATTTTGGTCGAGGATTTGGGATAACATTAAACGTAATGTTAAATGTTAATTATTGAAAAGGAATAGAAGTTGAATTGAAACATTTTCTTTTCCATCTTTAGTATTTTCTATTCTATAAAAAGGGATGATTAATGTGTAAAAATGAGTGCATACTGTGTTTGTATTATATAAGTAACCATTCAAAGTTAAAATATATTTTTATACACTGAATATTAGCCACATGAATAGAAACCACATAGAACTTAAATAATGTCATTTTCTAAACAATCCGTCTTATTATTTATTTTATAGTATGTTGTGGCTTAGGTATAGAATAAAATAGTACTGACTGAACTCAAAGGGGAATGTGTATTCTTCCCATCAAAAATTTCGTGACCTTAAGGCCGTTATGAGTTCAATTACTCGATATCGCATGATAGGTTATTTCTGTTAAAATATTAATCATAGGTATTTCTTTTACATGAACCTGCATGGTTTAATTAAGGATATGGCATAGGGATAGGTTTCAAAGTGCAATTTAATTGATCTTGTTCCAAGAAACAATGTTTAACTGTGCATTTAGGCAAACACAAACAATATTTTATCACAGAAAACAAACGTTATATATTTGAAATATCCCTTACAAACTTTTGAAAAGAAGGAAAAAACCTCAAGAACAAAAGATTTTCCACCACAAACAAGCACAAAATCAAAATTCATATGAAGTAATTGAAAGTTAACCTATGAAAACAATGACTTTAATATAAATTCTTTATGAAAATTGCCCACATATTTGTGCAAATGCAACTAATTGAAGTGACAGTTGTCAATAAATGAATTTGCCCTTAAAAGTGACAATAAATGAATTTAGTTTAGATCGAGGATTTCATAATGTTTGGCCACTACGAAGAAAACCATTGATTCCAGACAATGGACGAGTTTTTTCCCTCCAAAAATTGATTTTTTTTTTTTAACGGCAACGAATTTATCTGCATAGTTTCAACTTGATTGGTGGGCCAGATGTGGATCATCTAGTCCTAAAAATCGCCAATAAAAAAAATTGCAAAGGATGTATTTTAGTGATTAAACAAAACTCAATAGAATGCATTGTCATGGGCAAGACTATATTTCGTTTCGGCTGGATCGGAAAACCATAAGTGGGTTAACTTATCCTCAGTGCTAATAGAAGTTGTGTAAAAGGGGCATTTTCGTGACATCTCCCAAAACTTGATAGAATGTATTGAACTATCCACACCGTGGGAACTCATAGCAACCTCAACCTAAATTATGTTGTGAGGAAAATTCCATCAATTCCTGGGAAAAATATAATTCATTGAAAACTTGTTATAACTAATTGTTACAAATACATATTACATGTCTTCTTTTACAGTTAATTTACTACAATATAACTTGTTTTGATTTACCAAGCATTTTTTTGTTTTAATTATAACCCATTGATTTTGTAGAACATTTAAAGTTATCTTAATCTAATTGTCAATCTTGTCTGAATAGCCTAACTGACATAATGTTGGACGCTAAGTCAATGGTTTATGGTTCAAAGCCCTTTCGGCTCAGTTTTCCAAACTTCAAAGGAAATTACTCAAAAGCTGCAGATTTTTTAATGTTTACGTGCTCTAAATTGTCATACAATTTAAATAACATATTCAATTTATATAATAAATATTCCTTTTCAATTCTATCGCTCTAAAAATAATCGCTCTAAATTATGTCAATTTTAAAGATGCTATAAGCCATATAATTATACACCGATTCATTCTATCTTTACCTCACATAAGATGTGCCCAAACGGCATAAGAGTTCAGAAACAGATTTTCTTATAATGTTGAGAATTTAATACATCAACTTCAATAACTTTTTTTCTTCTTTACTTTTTTTTCACTGGTTCTTTTTATTCACTGAAACGATTGGAGATGTGTTTTGGTGACTTACAGATACATGGGCAATTTATATAATAAATATTCCTTTTCAATTCTATCGCTCTAAAAATAATCGCTCTAAATTATGTAAATTTTAAAGATGCTATAAGCCATATAATTATACACCGATTCATTCTATATTTACCTCACATAACGATCATTCTCAGTTAAGCCTAACATGTCCGGTAAAAGGAACACTGAAACGACTGCAGATGTGTTTTGGTGACTTGCAGATACATGGGCAATTCTACCATAATTTTGACTTTTAAGTCCCTGGAGCATAACTTTTAGAAGGCATACTTCTCTTCTTTTTTTTTTTTTTTTTTTTTTTTAAAGCCTTAAATTAATTGTTATAAAAATACACAACAAGATTTATTAAGTAAAGTAGCGTACAAAATGTTGTAGAATATTCCTTACCGTCCCTTGTCCCTAACTACAATTTTTATGTTTAGAGCCAAAATTGATAAATTTGTTTCTTGAAAATCTGATCTACTTATGTTTATTATTGAAATTACACTATTCCTAAACATAAATACTTAAAAAAGTGTAAGCTTTTGACAATTTCAATATTAATTTTTTTTTTTTAAGCTTTGTCTCTGGGTTTTGATATCATTACCATCCCTCATGTTAAAGTAATAAAGAGAGACAATAAATGAAGCTGCAGTGCCAGTTTAATAATAAAAAGTGCACAATAGAAAACTAACATTTTATTTAGTAGCAGCCATTTTATTCCATCATATCGCTTTGGGAAGAACAAGCTCAAACAACAGAGTATATCAGCTAGGTGGCTTCATTGGTCGGCTTGGCGTCCCCAAGGATTATTATGAAACTTTGATAGGTAAGTTGAAACTTTTTATGTTGTATGGTTTAATGTTGGTGAAAGGTGTAAAAAAAATCATGTACCATGTAGTTGTAGTTAGAACTAACATGGTGAAGATCTAGAATACAGGACAATTTTCCTTACCGTCCTTGTTATAGTTTATGATTGAAATGAACGATAAGGATCATATAGGGACAGTAGGGAATTATGAATTAATATAATTGGTGAGGGAGGGGGATAAATGACTTTATATTTAAAATCAATTTTTATAAATATAAAAATATAAGTTACTTAATTTTCTCTGGCTACTTTACAATTTTTAAGTAATATAGGTATGATAAAAAATTTTAATGCAAAGTTTGCAATGACTCTAAAAAAAATAAAAAAATAAAAAAGACTTTAGTGTCCATTAACTATTTACTGTTTTGTATAGCAAACTTCCTTCCTATTTTTTTCGTTTAATTGTAATCTAGTAGATAATTCAAAACACCATAGGACAATTTAAAACTATGTATATGAAATAGATGACTAATGGATACTGTAACTTTCAAAAACAACATCTTAATCTGAAATCTTTGGTTTAAATTTCGTGTTTAACAGAGTGCTTGCATTTTTAATAAAATTTTGATTTTTGTTTATAATAAAGTTGCGTTTCTTTATTTTTAAACTAAGCAGTAGAGATTAGTTTAAAATCAGGTGATTCTTTAACTACACCTGGTACATCACAGATATAAAGATGTAACAAAGAATTAAAAGTTAGACATAAAGAGCAAAATAAAGTAGCATTGACATTAAGGCAGCAGGCAATAGATGATAAGGATAAACATTTAGAATAAAAAGAACCAGTGAAAAAAAAGTAAAGAAGAAAAAAAGTTATTGAAGTTGATGTATTAAATTCTCAACATTATAAGAAAATCTGTTTCTGAACTCTTATGCCGTTTGGGCACATCTTATGCCAGTTTTAGATATGACACAAAAGACATGGTCACTTATTAATAGCTTTCATCTCCAAAGAGATTGCCCTACAACATAGCACAAAAATAAAACGAACTTGTACTTGCTTACACATTTTGCTCAAGAACTGGGTTTTAAAGAAGTCACATGGAACTTGAGTTCTAAAGTTCTGCCGATGGTTTTGGAGAGTGGCTCAAAAAAAAAAAAAAAAAAAAAAAAAAAAAAAAAAAAAAAAATACAGTCTAGTTTATCTATTCCTAGTCTAGTCGCATACATTACGGATGCTCTGACTTTATACAAAGTTATGAAAAATTCAGAGCTTAAAGTTAAATTGTTTCAAATATTCATTAAATACATTGAAGATGTTGATGTATAAGTTAAACAAAATTTGTAACCAATACAAAATACAATGAAGTTAAGGCAGGTTGTATGGAGTTCCACAACTCCAAATGATATTGGTCTCCGTACTATTTCCTGTTTTGCTTGTGAAGGAGTAAATTACAAACATTATCAATCAAATCCCAGCATATGGGTCTTTAACAGTATCCCAACTTCTCATAAGAAAATAGCCCCTTCTCACAATGATGATGGACTGCAAAATAGTTGTTTCAACACTCCAACTAATCAAGAAACTGGAAAACCTAATAAAGTTATCAAATGAGACTGGGTTGTTGTATGTTACGATAACTCATGGTATCCCGGAATTGTAGAAAAATTGAAAACTGATGAAAAAATTGAATAACTGTTATGTAAATGCATCGCTCTGGCTACGAGTTCTTTTAGCCACTAACAGAAGATCACCACAGCCAGCCAGTGACAGAAATTATGTCTATAATTGAGGATCCGTCGCAGCCAAAATCAACCAGATTATTGTGCATAAACAATGTCAAGGACTATGAAAAACTATTTCAACAGCTATTTTAAACAGGAAACTTTGTTTTTACAAATTAGATCCGAATACTTAACTAAATCTAATTTAGTAATAATTTTTTTCATATATTACTTGTAATTTATCTCTGTGTTGACCTTAACCTTCCCTTCGCTTTTATTACCGTCCCCAACAGTAAAACGTTCAGTAAATGGCTTGAAATGTGTCTGCTGATACAATTAATACATTTTCTGAATGCGTAGCATGTATATTTAAAAACTATCGTACCTTCAGCTAATTTTCTACAGGTATATATAGGTGTAAAGTTAAAAGTATGAACGCAAATTACAGAAAAAATAGTTAAATTGTGACATTTCGGCAAAGCTAACAGAAAAATCTTTACACAAAACTTTTTATTATATGTTTGTTGTGTCTTAGCATTGTGTGGTCACCAAATATTATGCATAATAAGTGAAAATTTTCCATAATAAATTTTTTATTGAATTTAAATATTATGGGGACGGTAAGGAAAATTAGACTCAAACACTCAATATATTTAGTCATTATAATAAAATTCCTTTAAAAACGATCACTGCTGACTATTTTTTTAGTAATCTTGAAACATTAATAAGCATTTCTATGCACATTTTATGTTAATTTGTTACGTTTTGTTTGTCAAAGTTTCCCTTACCTAAAAGTTAAAATCATGGTAGAATTGCCCATATCTGTTTCAAGTAATCACTTATATATATCGCCTAGTTATAAAATTAAAAAAGAAATGGTTTTAAATAAATTAAAAATATAAAGAGTAATTTATGAAGTTCAAACCAGTGTAGGATTTTAAGTCTTCCCATTTAGAATCATACAATCTAAATCATTTCACCATTCATACCTTAGTTAGCTACGCACGTTTATCTAAATTTGTAGATCAAAAAAGATCTACAACTCGACTTTTTATATTTTTCGAAAATTTAATTAATTTTATCCCCGATGTTTTTCTATCCTAGACAATTCATTTTTTAGTTTAAATATATCACCTAGACTTATCTAAGATATTTTTAATTATGCGACTAAGCATGCTAGGAAATAATCAATTTCGACCTTACCATAGCAAGTTCTTCAGAGGTGAAATTATCTTTTTGCATGAGTTTAAAAATGCTTTTCCTCTTATACTTTGAATTCTTTACATGAAAGGAAGTGAAATGGTAGTTCAGTTTCCTACAAAATAATATTATTGTATATTATTAAAAAAAAATAAACAACTTCAAACTGTAATCCTTCTGAATGTAAAATTTTCTGTTATATAAATTGAAGAATATGATTGAAAAGGAATGCAATGTTCTAAGTATAGATTTGCACATTGACAAAATGGACAGCACATTTGTAAAATTTTCTTTGATTTCATATATTTATATGGCATATATGTAGTAAGTACTATATTTAAACTGAGCTGAATAATCAATCCGTGGTGGAAAAATAATTTTAAAATATATAAAACAGTATATTACAAATGTACTATTAATATATTTTGGTCCGATAGCTTTCATCCCTGTTCCACGGTATGAAGTAATAGAATTTCTTAGGATCGGATTGATCTCAGAACTTGAATTAAAGTAGATGGGCTCTAAGAGTATTAGAAAATCACAAATTGTACTTCAAAAATATTAAAAAAAAAGAAAAAGTTTTTACTTGAACTGTATAGAAATTTCTACAAGAATAAAATTAACTACTATCATATTACAAAAACCATTTTAAACAATGAAAGTCATTAAGAATAGCATGTGTATAGGCGGTGGGTTGCCTGGTTGATTAGAGTTTAACGGCGCAAGGGCAACACATGGGCTATACTGCGCCAAGTATAGGCGGTGGGAATTCAACTACAACAGTGGATCATGCTTTCAGTAAATGCTACTAATTATAGACCTACGGTATGTAACCTGTGGTGTTGTAGATCTCAAGTCTTGTGACTTTTGAAATATCTCCCTTACAGACTATTTGGCTTGCTGCAGAATTTTTTTTATTGGGTTTGCCACATACTACATAATTAGTATCGAATCAAGAGTACAATGATCTTACTCGAAATAAGTCCAGGTTTCCATCTCTCATCTTAATCTAATTCAATCTAATATAATCTAAATATAAATATAGTCTTGGTAAAATTTCGCATCAAAAGCATGAGCACAGATAGTATATAACAAATAAGAAACACTCAAGTAATGATTTCAAATTATCAAAATAAATGATCAAAGCTATATGTCCTGTCACAGTTCCAAGACCGGTATGTAACGCCCCCTTTCTTTGTAAGGAATGTTAAAAACTCTACGTTTTACTAGTATAATTTACTAAAATATTGCGAATAACTTTCCCATAATTATGAGTCAATGCATGCATTTTGGAAATACTTAAAACAAATCCAATTTGGAAAATTTCGCATTTTAAGATAAGTTAAATATATATTATTTAGATATAAAAACAATTCTTTTTTTTTTTTTTTTTTTTTTTTTTTTTGTATATATTATATTCTTGGGTACTTGTAGAAAATAACTTTTAGCTAGTAAAATAATTATGGAGAAAGCTAAATAAAAAGCGAAAATGTTTTTACATCTTTTAAGATTTTAATTTTTTAATTATTTTTATTATTTTATTCATGCATAGGTACGACCAGTGGATTATTAAAATAATTCAAATAAAGTTTAAATATATTTGAAAAGTGTGTTTTGTACAAAAGTGAGAAAATTGTTGTTTTAAAAATAACTTGACCTAAAAAAATTTAACATTAATATTTTAAATAACTAGACAGTTATAAAATTTTTTCTAAAAAACCATTTTCACAATTGAGGACTAGAAATGGAAAACGACCTAAGTACCAAAAAAATCGAAAATCTATTTCGTTTTACGGGAAAATATCCTAAAGACCAAGCTAAACAAACTGGAGAACTCCCAAAGTGTGAACTCCAGTAGAATTGATTTAAATTCAATTTGGTACTTAGACATTGCCTTAAGTACCAATGCGAATGTTTTTCATTTTTCGGCTCTCCTGAACATTTTTCTTTATTGGACTTAAGAAGTTTTCTATTTCTATTACTCAATTACAATTCCCATAATAAGCTAAACAATTTATTAGCTGACGCAGTATGTGGGTTTGAGAGTTTATTTAATACAGAAATTAGAAAATAGGCAGTATATGTGCATTTTATTTTCGAAATGAAGGGCAAGGAGTATCTGTCAGACTATCAAAACAAGATTTTAGCTCTCCATTCGAACAGTTTACCGTAAAGATGTCAAGTACCTCTGGTGGCAGAACTTTAGTTTCTCAGAAGTCATTACAAATATTCAAAAGTATTAAGGAAATATATTATATGTAAGGAATATTATAAGGGACAAATATTAAAAACATCGGACTTAGCCGACAGGCCTGAAAGCAATTAAAAAACCATGGAGATAAACTTACGAATGTTTTTGTTTGAAGGATTCACGTGAATAAGGTTTAACTTCAATGCAGCAGAATTTTTGTACTTACAGGCAGTCATCCTTGCACATATAGAAGCATCTGCAAAACCCGTTCAAACGTTCCTCCTCTTCTGAAAGACAATGGAAAAGTTTTGCATTGTTAGAATATGAACGATATCAAACATATTATACGCGATGTCAAAAGTTCTTTTGAATTCATGCATTATGCATGTAATGTTGTTTAGAAAAAAAAAAAAAAAAAAAAAACACTTATATTTCATAAATAATTAGAATAAAACTTGTATACCCAAATATCACTGCTTCTCATGATTTACAGAATAGCTGTATTTTTTTTATTTTTTTTAAGAAGCATGAATAAGCGATGTGTAAAAAATAGGAATGAATATAATAATTTACAACTTATGTATTGCCAATTGCAGAACAGCGGAACAAAATTTAAAACAAATTTAGGTTTTTTAAAATAATTTTAGAGTTGCATAATTATAAGAAGATCTGAATTTAATCTTTCATTCCTTCATCACACTTGCATAAACGTAATATAATAAGCAATTTAAAAAGTGCATCCAAAAGTTCGTTTAATTTTGTATAAAAATACACATAAGATACAAAATCATTGACTTTCAAAATAATCTTCATTGGGGACAATTGAAGTTAGACATCGTTTATAAAACTACTGGAAACTGTCCGAGAAGGTTTTTTTTTAATCAACCGAAGCGATAGAGAGACAAATTTATGAGGATCGGCAGTACGTATTCAAAATGAGGATCTTTCAAGATTTTTTTAGGATGAAAACAAGAAAAAGTCTGCAAGTGCTTGTTTCGGGGAGTAAGGTGGATATTTAAATTTTTGTTCCCTGAAATTAAGGAAATCTTGATTGGCACTCATTTTACAAACATACCATTCATTCAAAAATGTGTGGCACAAATACTTCCATTAATTTCAAAGAATATTTCATTGATAGTTTCTAGCAGTTTTACAAGCGTTGTGAACCAGTTCATTTGGTCAATACTTTAAATGTCAATTTATGTACTTTTTGTGTATCATTTAATTTATTTTTTTCTAAGTTCATTAACTGATCTTAGTAAACGCACTTATTATTTAGTTTTTGGGGCTTTTCTTGTTGATAATTATACTCTTTACATTTTTGGGGAATATTTTGTTAAATACTTTGAGTAAAATAAGTAATCATAACACTGGCGAATGAAAGTTCAGTTGTACCGGTTGTGGGTACTCTGTTTGTGAAATGTCTTGTACAGATTAAACAACAGTTGTGAGAAAATTATAATAGTGATGAAAACCATAGTACTCATTGATATTTGATTTTTTATAAAGAATAAGTGAAGATTTCTTAAGTTTTTCATTAAAATCAATTACTTTAATCAAATTCAATGTACATCTTCCTTGTAACTTTTAGTATGTAAAGCAAGATGTTCAGTTCTCATGACCAATTCTTCAACATTTGTTGTAACTCTCCCCGTACCATGAATATAATAATTTACAATATGTATATTGCCAATTGCAGAATAGCGGAACTTAATTTTAAAAAAGTGCAAATTTTTTATTATGTGTTCTAAAGTTTCCATATCATAATTTAGTGTCAGAATCTGTTTGTTCTTATATTAAGACTTGATCGGGATAACATAAATCGTGTTGGTTGTTAAAAAGCAATTGGTCAAGGAAAAGTGGATAAAACTTAAAAGCCAAGCTAGAATACTTAGAGCTATAGCATGGTGCTAATATTGATTTGACTAAAGTAATTGATGTTCATAAAAAAAATTAAGAACTGATCCTCCATTTCCAAACATCAATATAACAAATGGTACAATAACTTTTCGGCAAATTTTCTTTATCTGTTCAAGACATTCATTTAATCTCGCTGTTTGCTTATAATATTAATTAACCTATTTAATTATCAGATGAGTACGACCCGTGGCGGTGATGTAATTTTGTGACCAGTCAATTTTCCGAAACTATTCAACTGATTTTTAATGTCAATATAATATTTGAAAGGACTTGAATTGTAAATGTGTCAAAATAAGACACATGTTATTAATTAGTTTAATTTCTCTCTCTTTTTTTTTTCTTTTTTTTTTGTATTGTGCTATCGATCATGCCTCGAATACATCAGGGTATTCAATAAGCTGAATGGCAATACCTAACACAATTTACGTTGTTTTCACTTTTTACATGTGACTCGTACTTATTAGTTGTAAAACTATTAATTTATATCAATTGATTTAATTTATTAGTAAGATTGCTTGTAGTTTAGTTCTACCGTGCAGGGTTTATAATAGGGGAGGGGAGAGGACTAGAAAGTAATGTCGTTTTTCTACAATCAATTCAAACAAATACATTTTTACCAAGTTTTTATTTTCAATCAATCATTTAATCAACTTCGTTACCTTTTACCATCTAATGTGAAAATTTTCAATGCCGGATAGGTAAAAATCAATTGTTTTTTTAGCGAAATATCTGGAGATGGTATTTTTTTACATCATCGGAATTTTCCAATTTTTGCCACTTAGAAAATGTTGTAGCGATCAGTATAAATGGTAATCCGATGGTGCAATATCGGGCGAGTATGGTGGGTGAGGCATTAGCTCTCATCCCAAATTGTTAATTTTTTTCAGGATTTGTCTTGCGAAGTGCCATCTTGCTTAATCGTGTTGCAGAATAAAGCCTTTTCTGTTCACAATATCTGGACACTTTTCAGTTAAAGGTTAGTTTACTCAATACGTCACAATAAAGATCTGTATACACAATTTATCCAGCTCCACCAAACACACAAACGTGCCTTTTTGAGATTTAAACCCCACCTCGTAGCTATTTATTTGGAGAGAACCACTGCCTTTCACTGCCATTATAATAGTGGACCCATTTTTCCCCTAAATAGATCAAGTGATCAAAAAACTATTTTATATTGTGCCGTTGAAGCAAATAGTTGCCTGTGGGGGATCGGTTACCTTTGCTTTCTCTAGACAGATTATGGTGAACCCAAACACTTCCGTTGCTTACTTTACCAATCTGTTGCAAATATTCTTGTTTGATAAACCAAGGTTAGGAATAACAGTTTGACAGTTCTTAGATTGTCTGAAATGGTTTTGTTTCCACTTCCGTCCTTAACATGTCATTGTCTAAACTTGTTGGCCTTCCTGATTGGTACGAGACAGAACGATTGAAATTAGTGGATTTCAACTTAAAAAACTAACTTTGGCATTTACGAACGTCTAACGCGTTTGGATAAACATCCCAAATGTTTGTTGTTCTATCCTTGCGAAGCTCAAAAAGCTTACAATGCCGGAGATATGTACCTCTTTTAGTATATATATGTTACTTACGAGTAAAAAAGTCACTCTAACTCAAAATGTCTTTTCATCAAACGACTTTGGAATACACAATAAGCTGAAAAGTGACTAACGAGTATCGAGACAGTGCGCGCAGAAACGACATTACTTTCCGGGCCCCCTAATATTTTTGCCAGTGCCATCAACGTTAGTACCGAATAACATACACATGGAATATGGCAATTTTATAAGTATTTCAGGATTTTGTTTTACATAAACTGCCATTAGAATTGTTTCGGGAGAAATAATAGAGTGCACTTCAATATTTGAGTTCATTGAAAAGAGGATTACCTCATGTTTCCTATTTTTGCATATTGAATACAAGAAAGATAGTTTTTATTTGAAGTTTGGGGGTTGGCCTGTGTTAGAAAGCAGATAGAGGAGTCACCTAGTAATTATTATATTTCTAGAAAGTATAGTTTAATTCATTATCTCGTATCCTTACAATAATGAGAGTAGGTGTGGATAGAAAATCTTATTCTTTACACTTTAAAAAAACTATTTTTTAGAATAAAATTTCTTTGAAAAATATTGGGATTATTAAAATAGTGATTCTTTTATTTTGAAATTTTTGTTGATCTGCATATACAACTATAATGAAGAAATGAACATATAACTTTTTTTATCGAATATAAGTAGTCACATATCAAAAGATTCTGAATCCATTTTAAAAATACCAACAATAGCTTAACATAACTAACTAAGCAAACTTTTTTAATGTCACTATATATCAACCCGTAATTAAACATGTTTCTGACATCCAGTAAGACTAACTTTGTAGCAAGATTAATAAAGCAGATGTTTTTGTACATAAGCAAACTGTATATTACTGTACAGTACACTTTTTAACATTTATAACGAGCTACTAAACAAACTGCTAGAAAAATTTTAGGCTTTAGAGTTTTGACCAGCTTACGGAAAATTGCATTACCGTCGGTTGAATTTTGGTCCTATCACATTACCCAAAATCTCTTATTTTACGTATATCATACACTGTAGCATTTGTAACTCTGGCTGAGAATGTTTATTTGAATAAAAGGACGAATGTAAAAGCGGTTATTTGCAGAATCTCTAGAATATTGTGTTCTAGAATATCGTAAAAAATAAAACTTAAACAGTATAATAAATTCATTGTAATATACAATGTACATATTGCCTGAGATTTTAAGTGAATATAAGTCAATTAAAGAACAACAGATCAAGTCCTATTCCCCCCTCCCCCCCCCCCCCATCATCACTAATATTCAGGTTACATTTCAAGTCATTCTGACCAGTGGTTCTATTCTACAGTTGTATTAAAATCATCCAGTTAATAAAACAAAAAAGTAATTTATAAAAATTATAAAAATTTTGGAGAAAATCTCCAAGGAAACAAAAGAATTAAGTGTCTAAAGGCATAGTTCATAATAATTTGAAGCTTAAAATATTGTTGAATTTAAATTATTGCTATAAAAACTTCTAAAGTACTAAATTATATGTTGAAAATAAATGTATAGCCGATATTAATATGCCGATGTATTATACAACCTTTTTGTGTTTTGGCAACTGTGCTTTGAAAAAGTCTGCAACGTCAGTGAGCTTTATTAAAACATTCTCAAAATGTTCATGAGAAACACACGAACACATATTTTTTTTCTCGAATTTTCTGAGTTTTAGTGTTTTGTAGTCCAACATCAAAAATTAAGTGATAATGTAAAACCCCTTCAGAGTCTTACGTGTATTTGAAAAGTAAAACTCGAATTGCGAGGGAACAAATCAAACATTAAATTTTAATTATACACAAAAATATCTTAAAAATTTAAATTTTAAAATTACATTTAAAAAAATAGTTTTAAGTACACCAAATGGAAACTATAAATAGGAAAAACTTCACTAATAATAATTTTTTTTTTCTCCTTAATAACAAATCTAGGTGGTAGATAAATTAAAAGAAATTTGTTTACTATGAATAGTTTTCAAGGCAATTGTTTTGGTTTATCGAAATATCTACAAAGGAATAAATTTAAAAGTATCTAGCATTCGAGTTGATCATATCAAGATACGATTTAAAAATAAACTCTATGTTATGTTTCGATTAGTGTCCTTTTTAGCTTAGTTGCTAACAATGATGGTTGCTGTTCAAACAAAGCGAGCTATATTTCCAGTACAGTGAGTTAGTGCTTATAATAACTAGCTTACAAAGTTACTGCAAATCAGACGTTAACTAAAGACATTTGCGAATACTGGCACGTCCATGGTTCTGGTACGGAACATAATAACCATCTGAAAAATTGCACATGAGGTTTTGTTACGCATAAAAAATAAAGCATTCAATATTATTTATAAAATAAAATAACATAAATATATACTTTCAACATTGTAGCAAATTTGTTCTTCAAAATAGCCGTTCTCGAAATATTTAAAAGAAGGTTCTCTATACCGACAACTATAACGACACATCTGCAAGTGAAAAAAGTTTTTAGTTAACTGGAATAACAAACATATTACACAGGGATATTAATTAAAAAGTATTGCGTCTGTCGATAATAGGGAAAGTGTGAATAATTATACTTTGACGTATTCCTTAAACACATAAGCTACAGGTAGTTTGTTAGTTAATAACTTAATTGTTAGACAATTGGACCGCCTATTGTTCGCTAATGTAAGTTTTTAATATACAAATATATTACTTTAAATATAAATTTATTGGTCACTGATTGTATTTTAAACCAGGCTTTATATTGTGAAAGTAGGCCAGTGAAATTACAATTAGTTGATGCTAACAATGTGGAATTATTTTGTTAGAGAGTGCCCAGTTTTAATCCACTGAGAAACCTGGCTGGAATTGATCCGAACCATAACATCCACAATATTACAAGATGTGACCGAAAAGTAAGGTGACTGATGTCATAATAATCGCTGTAGTATATATTTGCAGATAAATACATCACTGTCCTTCAAAGTAGTTCCCACCGTCTACAATACACATCTGACAACGTTCATACAAGTTCTTGAAACTTCTGAAAAAATCCTCTTTTAAGACTGCCCTAAGTTCCTAGGTAACAGCTTCTTGAATGTCTGAGATGCTTAAAAATCGGTTTCCTTTCAGTGCCAATTTCAGTTGTGGAAAGAGGGAGAACAAGGAGGGAGTAATACTGTAATACTAGTATTACACCCTCCTTATTCCCCATATCTAGCGCCAGCAGATTATTTCCTCTTTCCGCGACTGAAATTGGCACTGAAGGGGAACCAATTTTCAAGCATCTCAGACATTCAAGCTGCTGTTACCAAGGAACTTAAGACAGTCTCAAAGGTTGATTTTTTTCAGAAGTTTCAAGAACTTCTATGAACGTTGTCAGAAGTGTATTGAAGACGGCGGGAACTACTTTGAAGGACAGTGATATATTTATCTGCAAATATATAATACAGTGATTATTATGGCATCAGTCACCTTACTTTTCAGTCTCACCTTGTATTCCGAAGCATTTTATTTGCAAACACGGCCGCTCAACATCAAAGGATTTTTCGGGTTGTCCGTTATCGCCATACTTAAACGACTAGCAACTGCATTTAAAACATTGTGAACAAATTTTAAAATACTTATATAAAGACATAGAAAAGGTTAAAATGACTTCAAATTGCTTGTTAAGAATCGTAAGGCTACTTTGTGTGTATTCAAATGATTTAAGACGAAGTTGACACACTCATAGCAATGGCGCACATCAGATTGAGTATGAAACGACATCAGTTAAAAACGGATGCTATGGAAAAATTTGATCAAAATTTCCCATCTGTTTGCTACATATTGTTGTTCAAAGATTAAGAAAGACGAAAGAGGCCTAAATAAATGCAACTTGGGCATTTATGAATATAATGTCTCACGTCTATAAATTTTTCACTTCTATAAACTTCTCTTTTGTATAAATTTCTCATTGCATCATAATGTACCAGATAAAATGCAAAATTACTCCAAATCGTACCTCGCGTGACACTGGGCCAGTGAAGTTGTTTACTTTCCACGATGCTATGTAATCTTCACAATCTGTCTTGTAGGGAAAGGGCAAAAGCTTCTCTGCTTCCTATAGACAAGATCACATAATGAATGCTGTAAGTTTATAGGACTACAAATATAAGTTAAATCTAAATACCACTTACAGTAAATTTTTATTTGATCGTTAAAAACTAATGATTGTACTTGTATTACTCAGTGAAAGCTCTCTTGCATATTAAACTCATCAAACTTAGGGGGCAAATCCCCACGAAGAGCCAGTCAAATCAACCAGAATAATTAGATTATGATGCCCACCAACTGCATTTTTAAAAAAAAAAATTGGTGTGAACTCTTTTCTGACGGTTATTAAGAAAATTCTCGAATATTTTTCGATATTCCTACCGGTTACAATTTTGCAGCACTTTAAAGTTTACAATTTTGTCAAATTTGGGATTCCTGAAATTCTCGGAAAGAGGGGAACGAGTTAGAGAATTATTTTTTTTTCTCAATTACTACTGATAATATATTTTATGATTTTTTTTTTTTTTTTTTTTTTTTTTTTAAATTCAATAAAACTACACAAATTTTTAAACATTATAGTGTTGCTCTCAGTTAATATAAAATTCCTCAAAAAATTATTAAACAGTTCATACTCGATTTTTTTTTTCTTTTAAAAAAACATGTTTTTGTAATGAAAATTATTGTAAGAACATAAATTTATATTTTTCTGAAAAATAAAAGAAACATGCGAATATTTCTAAATCAAAAGATGTTAAACATGAAAATGACTGTGAATATATGTACTACAGTCATAAAGAATAAAATTACTTGAATTTCATATCCTTCTATTTAAAATTTACAACTTTGTCATAGTATATTTCGTTTTTATGAATCTAAATGTCCATCATGAGGGTCTATACAAAAGTAAATTTGACCTATACAAAAGTAATAAAACTTTTTAAATATTGTGAGAATTTTAATTATTGAAGAGTTTAATATAATGGTATTATCCACTTTTGGTTGAAATTTTGTATTGTTTTTGTCAATATTATAAGGAAAATTTTGTTTCCTAAAACTTAAATGTTAAAAACCTTGTATGTCAACCCATAAATGTTTTAAAGGATATAAAAATCACTACTCAATAAAACTCAATCGTATAACAAAAACACTCTTGAAAATAAAATATTCAAGAAAAATTAGCAGTTTTGTGACTGAACAAAATTTAAATTGCTCTTTAAATTTAGATAAATATAAATTTTAAGTGGTAAAATCTTTAATCATAGACCTTAAGAAAACACATATATCGTGTTGAAATTAAAATTACAAAAAGTTTTAAATTTTTCTTGTTAAAATAGTGTGTTAGCATCGGTAGTAGAAAAGAGACAGGCACAGTTCGTGCAAATACTTACTTTCGATTAATCACTATGACATTTAAGATCTCAGAATTAAAAAAAATATATACGGGGTAAGGTTCTATACTTAATGAATTGCATGTGCACAAAAATACACGAGTCGAGGGGGAATTTTGAAAAATTGAATTTTGGCCAGCTTGTAGAGGCAATACCCCAGTGTGCGGCGGCGTTCCACAAGCAGCGCCCACGTGAGTTATTTACACTTTCCCTCTTTTTTTTTCCTTCGGCCAGACATTCATGTAAATAAAGTATTTCTGGATTTCAACCTTACTTTTCGTAAGGGTTTTGTGGAATTTAAAACCATAACGAACTTAATGATTATCTTGATTGAAATATGATTTATATTGCTGGTTCCGTATTGAGTGCTAATAAATAGATATGTTTTCTCTCAAATGCATGTCTTTTGTTTATTAGGGGTGTTGTCTTTTTGATGCACGCTACTATTCGATTTCATTACCCTTAGGCATTACGGCATAATTCTCGGTAAACACCAGGACATTCATCCAGTTCCACATAAAAAGGCTTCTTAATGCTCATAAATTTGCGTAAAATCCATGCATTCTCTTTATTAATATATCATTACAATTGCTGTGCTCATAGAAATGTCTATCCTCAGAACAAGTAACTCTGCTTCATTTCACTGACAACAGAGTGTAAATTGGCATAAAACACATTCTACTTACCAATCGTATATAAATCTGATAATCATAACCTGCCTTCACAGTCACGTATTTCGTAAATCTTTTAAATGAAAGAAGAGGTGAGTGGATAAACAAGGTTCCAAATGGTTTATCTTCAGCTGTGAAATATATATTATCTCGCTGTTTGAAAGAAGGCACGATGCGAGTCCACACTTTGCTCACAGAGCGATCTGAAAGAATTCAACATAGATCGTGACAGTGACATTCTCATTAATAGTGCAAACGCACTGGAATGACAATTGATGGATGTTTCAAGAAATTGAGTGCTGTTTCTCTGCACTATTGACAATTATGGTGGAACATATATATTATGTGTGATTTATACAATAATTAATATTATTTTATCTTCAGAACTGCATGTATATCTAACTGTAACAATTATGATGGAGCATATATGAGGCGTTCCAATCGACAAAGGCGAATTTGTCAAAACTGTTTTTCAAGAAAAAAAAAAACTTGAAGAAAAGTTTTGCATTTCTCACAACTTATGCGCCTAAGTTTTACATGCCAAAGCTTCAAACAAAAAGGGCGAATAAACTATTTCGTTGTATTTTTTAGCTCTTCAATAATAAGGCTTTCGATTGAAAAAAAAATGAAGGGACTGGCAGATTCGCCCTTGTCGCATTTAATGCCTCATATGTTATGTGCGATTTAATCAATCATTAACACTGTTTTATCGTCATAACTGCTTGTGTATATAGCTGTAACCATATTAATACTTGTTGTTTATCTAAATCTATCATACTTGTTGCCGGTAGCTCAACCATCGAATAAACTTAAGTAATATCAATGCATCTTTAATTATTCAAACATCACAAACAAATATTATATGGTGTCAAAATAAATCTCTCTACTTTGCTCTTTTTCATGGAAAAAAAAATCATAGTATTAAAAACTATACAAAATTTTCGCCACATAAATCCATTCTCGATAAATTTAATGAATATTATCAATTTATCGGAAATTCACTCGATTAACTTTTGTTTTTTTTAATCATCCTGCAAAAAACTGAATAAATAAGTTTTGATTTATTACAACCGAAATCCAATTACAAGCATATCAGTATAAATTTAATTCGTCATATGATTAACTTCATTTACCGCATCATTCAGCGCATGTTCGATGATATTGTAAAGTTTGATATGCGGGCATTGGATAATGCATTTAAACTTTAAAAAAAATCATCTGAACTTTCGAAAGTACACTCGATTGCAAATTAACTGCCATCTTCAACTTCGTAAATCAATTTCATTAGCTACCATAAAGGCAGAATTGTCAAAAATGTCAATTTTTAAGATCCCTTTGCCAAACTGTTAAGCAAAACATCAAAACAAATATCAGCAATGTTAAGTACATTCACAGCGTAAACAGCGCAATCGTGTTCGAGATGTAGTTCTCATCACAAACCGAGACGATGTCCAGCTTATGGAAAGTGTTGCAACAACTGTTCCATGTTAATTCGGTAGGTTGCTTTCCAAGTATTTTTCAAATAATACTAGATTGCAATGCAGTTCCTGTCATAGCAGCTTCCATAAAAATACTTTTGAGATTAGGACAAAAAAATACAAAATAAACTGCCTGAACTGAAATTAAAGAAAATGGAATTATAAAACGGGTTGCAGCCAGCGACTGGTTAAACCCCATCTTCATTTCTCCAAAAATGACAATTTGCTGAGAATTTATCTAGATCTTTGTCGACTCAACGAATTCATTCAACATCATCATTCATCCCACCTCAAGATCAACTCTTCTCGTAGCTAAAAGGTTCTAGATTAAACTCAATACCAAAATCTAAGCACAATACAGCAAAGCGCAAAACAAATAAATAAATAAATAAACAAACAAACAAACAAACAAACAAACAAACAAACAAACAAACAAACAAACAAACAAATAAATAAACAAATAAATAAATAAATAAATAAATAAATAAATAAATAAATAAATAAATAAATAAATAAATAAATAAACAAATAAATAAATAAATAAATAAATTAGTACATTTTTGATTGACATGAAATGCGACAGGAAAATAACGTATATATGTATTCGTGAACAAAACAAAGAAGTGCACACAAAGATGAAAATAATACTGAATTTTAATGAATTATAGGTTGAAGTGATATTAGAGTCATAAAAAATTGATGGTTAAATCCAAAAACACACACACAAAACTGACATTAAAAGGGTATGTTTGAAAAATGTTGACATATGGATGTTCTTCGCATGCTTTTGAGTTATCACAAATAACGTCAGCAATACCATTAAAAGTTCACTTTATTCACTTTATCCGCTTACGTCAACATTTTGTCGAATACCGGTAAAATGTTTTTCCTGTTTTAATTTTAATTTCATGTTTTAATGTGCATGTTTTTTCTTAAATCAATGCTTTTGATGAAAGTGTCATCCATCAATTGATGTCCCAGATCGTCTGCACTCCTTATCGAAACTCTTATGACGCTTCAACCTCATCACATACAATTCAATTAGAATTAAGTTTCCAGATGATTATACTACTAAAATATTTTAAATACTTTTAGGCTGTTTTTTTCTGCATGGTAAATCATAAATCAAAAGCTAAATACATGCTCTTAAGGGGAGTTTAAACTTTTTGACAACAACAAAAAACTGAGGTTTTCTTTGCGTAATTTTCAATATGCTTTAAAGTAAAAAATATTTTCTATATTTAATTGATTTTTTTATGCAGCATAATGTATATTTCCTTCTTGAAAAACAATAACTATTTTAAGCATGAGTAAGATTTTTAAAAGTTATCAAGTGAAACGTAATTACGGAAAATTTAGAAAAGAAATCATGACTACAAGTTGCCCACAATATTAAAAAAAGTTATTGTCCTATTCCTTTAAAAAGAAATTATGGGCATACACGTGATAGTTTTGCATTTTCTGAAGCAGGAATTAAGAACATAGATGACAAGTCTTTTTTATAAAATGGTATTCATAGTTACAGAACAATTTTTAAATTTTAATTTTCCTTTTTACACAAAAATATTTTTATATTGTATTAAAGGTTAATTCTGCTTTAGAGAAAAATCCATAAATTAATTTTAATATCCATATTGAGTTTATTCCAGAAACTTTAAAAAATATCTTGAAATTTTAAAAAATAATTTGTGGGTAACTTGTGATTAAACTTTTTTCTAAATTTTTCGTCATTACGTTTCACTTGATAACTTTTTAAAAAAAAAACATACTTATGTCTAAAATAACTATTTTTTTCAACAAGGATAATAAATTGTGCAGCATAAAAATATCAGTTAAAAATATAAAGTACATTTTATTTTAAAGCATATCGAACATTACAAAAAAAAAAGCTGTTTTTGTTGCAGTCAAAAAGTCTAAATTCGCTTTAATGTTTCTGATCAATTTCATCTTGGCGGATTACACAAAATTTACAGTGAGTTAAAATGGAAGCTCTCTTTTGATAATAACTTAAAATGCTTTCTATATATGCTAATTTATCACATATTTACCTTCAGAGATATCCCTTTAATTACATTTCTTTGTAATTTAGTTTGAAAAACACTTATATTAATTTTCTTCTGTAATATCTAATACTTATAATGATAACTTTTGGTTATATTTTGCTACGAGATCTAGTATCAACAAACATATTCATTTGGATTTGTGGGCTGGATACTCATGGGGCCACCAGGGAAAGTCAAAGAAGGGGGGGGGGGGGCGTTTTTATTCCTTTCGTGTCGGAAAATTAAAAATAAAATAATGACAAGCGGAAAGACTCAAAGAAATAAAACAGTATAATATAGGTTTTAAATTATTAATATTAAAAGAGAATGAATGCATAACCAATAATTAGCCTTTGAGTAAGAAATCTAATTATAAATTTGGAAAAATCAAATTACATTACTATTACTTAGACCCATGTGCTTGCAGATTTGTAGAATTAACTGAGAATAATGTCAGGTAGATGGTACAATGTGAATAAGCATCTTAATGCAGCAAAGTGTAGAACTAAAAAGGGTATTAGCAACTTTATTTATTGCTAGAATCCTTTCGAATTATTAAATCTACTTTTTGCATTACTTGAACCAATACATTTTCTTTAGTGGCATAACCTTCAGGGATTTGAAAGTACGGTGCTGAGATCGTTTTAGGTCACGGGTACTATAAAAGCTGTGAGCGAAGAAACGGCGCCGATTTCTTTTATATTTACGTTGATTTCAACTTAAGTATGGAACCGGTCGACTATGACAAACATGGACTTCGGGTAAAAAATGCTGTTGCTTCATCTTCACCGCTTATCGCTGCAGCAGGACATTAACTTTCGCTCACCTCCCAGAGTTGCGGTTGTTTAGAAGCTCTTGTCCAATAACAATAGTAAAAAAGAGAAAATTACTAGACATCGAGATAGAGGCTGTGATCGTGGAAGTCATGTTTGTGGGATGGCAAACATAACGACTCTAAAAATAGTGTTTTGGTTTTACAGTAATTAAAAACACTTTTACTTGGAAATATAATGTGTAATGTTATTTTAATATTTTTACAAAAACTAATATTTATGTGATGTTTCATCATAATTTTGCCACTATAAAACAATTTGGGTTTTTGATAGTTCGCATTCTAGGTGACAACCACTCAAAAAGCGCTTAGCCAAGGGTGAGGGATATGGAGATATATCCCCTTCAGAAATGTTTATGTTTGCTGTTAATAACGCAAAAATCAATTGATATTTTGATTAAAATATAAAATGCATTTTTTTTTTTTTTTTTTTTTTTTTTTTTTACATATCTAAAAATGCGGAAAAAATACATGTTAACTTGATTACTAAACACATGCGACATTGATAAAGAGGATTGTATGATTTGTTGACCTAATTTCATATCCTCTCCCGACATTTTTTTTTTTACTAAGTCCCTGCTAAGCCAGTTCACTGAACGACGTGAAGTTAGGAGCTGATGGAAAATATCGCATCCCTCGCATCGTGGCCAGCGCCATTCACTGTCCTACAGCACTTGTCGCTCACCACTTGCCGCTCATATCGTACCCGAGGCCTTATGAGTCATTCACAGTGCCCTGTTTTATCATTAAAATCTTTTATCTTTTACTTGGATGTTCTAGGGAGCTATAATCACCCGACGAGAGAAGACCAACGATCTGCGTTGTATGGAAGATTGAGCTATGAAGGTAAAGCCAAAGGAAGGAAGGAAAAAAAATGGTCTAACGAATGATATAACAAATTTGAAAACTATTATATATATTAAAATTTATGATACCCTACCAAGAGATTGGAAATTTCTTTGACCATTCCCAAAAGTAACAATATTAAAAAATTCCAATGATTGTACAATGGTGTGGGCAGAAAAAAACGTATTATTTTTGTTTCCAATATTAATAGCCCGGAAAAGTTGCAATTTGACTCCAAACGAACGAAACTTTTTTTATTTATTTTTATCACGTCTTCCGCTCGTGCATTTCAGTTGAAATTCACTATAAGTGATGAAAATCGCTTATTTTTCGAAATTTTTAAACCTACGTTTAAATGGTCATTTATAGTTCTAATAGTGAGAAATTGAAACTAAAGAAAATCACGTGTTAAAATCTGTATAAATATTGTCAAAATATTAGTGTTAATATCATGGGCAATGAGACCATAAAAATACCACTTTCAAAGAAAAAACACTACAATAACGAAATTTATAGGAAATCAAATTGATCATTCCAACTTATTTCACTCAACTTATTGCCTATATTGTTAATTGTCCGTAAAGTCATGGGGCACTTTTGCCAGATGGTGGAATGTTGTATTCACATGTGTTGTGTCATCACCTGTGCCACACACGCTGGCACAAAGTACTACGGTAACTTGGAGAGTTTTTCTTTTATTTGGTTCAGATTTCACATTTCTACCTTGTTTTGTTGATTTCATGTGACCGGTCAAAAGTGCACTATGACTTTACTGATTCACTGTATGTTGTCGGGATTATGAGTCATAACATAATATTCCACTTGTAAAAGACATCTTGCTTGATTACAACATAATTAAAAACCAACATATTGAGGTGACATTAGAAGTTTCATTAGAAGATTAAAAAATTGAAATCACATTGGAAATTACATGAATTGTTTAGAAACTAGACTGTGCTGGATTTTTGAGTGAATCTTGGCATAATATTTGTCGTCTTATTTTTATTATCTCTTGATTCGACTCCTTAGGTACTGGCTGCTGTTTCCATCACCAATTGGCAAGGGAATGGTGTCAAGATCCCATCCAGGTTTTTCATCAGAGCAAATAAAACCTCGAATTTCTTTATCTACGATCTTTCTGAGGGCGGATGGAGATGAAATTTTAACCGATTCTCAGGAAATCCCAAACATTCATTTGTGGATCTGGATCGTGAACCGACATGTCATTAGAAAAGCTTCTCGTGTTATATTTTAAGAGAACTGACAGTAAAATACGAGAAATGTACAGAAAAACTCTACGTTTAATGATGAAAAGTATCATCTCGACTTATTTCTTGCCAAACGAGATGGCGATTGTTCAAAAGACATGTCGATTCACGATCCAGGCCCACTTTCTCATGTACTACGGTTTACAAGAACCAACAGAATGCTTCGTATGTACATTACCACACAAGATCCTTTATTTTAACTCAAAGAAATCCTTCATTTCATCTTAAAATGTTGCATGATGAGTTTACATAAAGAAAAACAGGAGATTCATTCAAGTCTACCATAACTTGTTTAAAGCAATTGTAACTTCTAGTTACATTTGTGATTAAAGGTATAGATAGCGCCTTCATTGTAAGCAGTGGCTTTTTTTGTTCACCCCGAAAATTTGTCTTTCTTTGTGAACAAAGATGATATACTCCATGTACGAGAACTCAGACTTATAGGAAATTTAAAAGCCAGCAAGAGCAATATCTTTCCTAAGAAACTTCAAGCAATAAATATTTGATGACTGAGTCTTGGTTAACATTTCATCTCCATCCTCCCTCAGAAAGATCGTAGATGAAGACAATTCTGAGTTTTATTCACCTTGGTGAAAACCCTGTATGGGATCCGTCTCCTTCCCGTGATACACAATCAGCTGAAAGATGTAGCTGCCAGTGTCTGAGGAGACGAATCAAGCGATGGCAAAATGAGACCTACCTTCAAGTCGAGAAATATCATACTAAAGCGTTCAACTTTCGTTGCGGGCGACGAGTCTCGATCGAGGGACCACTGGATCTCGAGACAGATACTTTACCGCTGTGCAAAAGAGTACTCCAATGCACAGAAGCTTTATCTGTTATTTGAGGTCGCCACAATATCAAGCCTCACTCAAAAATCTTAACACAGATTAGTTTCTTAGCAACCCATGTGATTTCAATTTTCTATTCTATATTTGAAAGTGATTTCAGCACTATAATAGAATTAGAATTTACCAAATATTTGTATTATATATAATTATTTACAGATTCTTGTTCGTAACAATATCATAGATTGGCAAATAAACTCTATCTTTACATTTCTATGACGACCGCTATGTCTTCATGAATGATTAATTAATACTTACCTATTGATAAAGTGCGCAGACCCGTTTCTGTAAGGCCAGTTCCCAATCGGTAGCATGCTTCCGTGTTGTATGCCAATGAATTGAAGTAGCGGAATGGACCATCAAAAGAACCTTCAAAATCCTCATCAGCTTTAAATAACAAAATTGCTGTTTGAAACTTTGCATACAGTCTTTTCTGATATACATTTTTTATTTATCTTTACATTTTTTATTTAAATAAATCTTCAGTAGAGTAGCCATTTTACGTATTTCAAACATTGATATGAAAAGGATGATTATTCTTTTAACCGAAAAATACAATTATCTAGATTTTTCACTAAGAACATTTGATTTGGTTAAGCATAAATGGCATATTTCACATTTCAAATTTTCAAATTTTCATTTTTAAATCCATTTCAAGTGATTTTGCATAAAAGATGAAAAATTATTTCCAGGCTGAACTCTGAAAAATTAAGCTTTACAGTGCGTCTTAACAGGAAGGGAGGGTACCTAACAAAGAGACCCTCCCTTCTTATCAACCCTTGGTAACCCCTCTGAACCATTGTTGGTTTGCTTTGAAACTTAGCTAGCTACAGTCACTAAGAGGATACACATTATTTTAATACATGCTAGCACAAAAATGCTTTTATCGTAGTCAATAGCAAGACACGAAAGAAGTAAAACCATCTTTATGATTCTCCAAAACTAATGTTTCACACTCGCCAAGATCGTATTCAACGAATTATATGGTAACTCTTATGTATTAAGTTATTCCGTTAATTTTGATGCCAAGTTTACGAAAAGAATGTAAGTGCATATTTAAAACATTGAATTATAGCAACTTTTTGATAAGCAGAATTTGTTTTATTTTACGATTAATTTAAACGTTTATTTACAATATACTTCAATCCCATAATATTACATTTGAAAGGATATTTACCAGATAAAATCAACTAAGCAAAACTTGATCTCTAACTCGATTCAGAAGTTTCATCCTTGTAATGTATTTCAGAAGATTGAAAATGTTAACTCTTGGTAATGTAACAAACAATTACATTCCCCCCCCCCTCCATTAAGCAATATATATATATTAAGAATTTTTAACAGAGCTTTTACAGTCAACAGTAATCTGTAGTTGTCGAGCCTTGCTCTATTTTCATTTCTTACTACAAAGTTAATTTTCATTAGATTTCGAAGAATACAGTTGATGACTCCTTAACGCACTTTTGTGTTCATACTGAATTTTCGACACTGAACACTTGAAGCTTCTACAACTTACAAGAATCAGATAAGGTTTGAAACATCAACTCGTAAAGCTAAAACGTTAAGTAATAGCAACTCAAAAGGACGAAATCGTCATCCGTATTTTATTATAATTTTGTCCCTTTTTTTTTCTTCTTTTTTTTTCCCTGCGTGAACATGAAAGAGTTCTTCATTACTGGACTACTTAACCCTGATTTTCAATTGCAGTTATTTACAATAGATAATTTATAAATTAAAATCATTACATTTATATTTCTTCAACACATTTATTGACACTTGTTTCAAAAATTATTTCAACTCTACTAATTATACACACAAAAAAATGGTTCTTAAAAACCATACTTTCAATTACCCATATGTATACATAGGGTAATGAAAGTATAGCATTTGGTAAAAAAAAATTAATTTTTTTGCATTTCTCCACGTTTTGGAACATCTTGATTTCAAAAAAGTGATCTAGAAATGTCTGTCTGTGTGTTTCCCGAACAAATTGACCTACGATGTTCAAATTTGGTGTGCGGGTTGGTGGTAGCCATGGGACCTATCGTTAAGGTTTTCGTCAAAATCGCGCATGGCGTAAGGTAGCTCCCATTGAAAAAATCATGTTTTTTCAGTAATTGCTAAAAAACTGCTCTAACGATTTTGTTCAAAATCGCTGTGGTAATGCCTCTTAATGTGTATATAAACATCCCCACCTCCGAAATTTTCGTAAAAATGTTTTAACGGCGTAAAAAGTTGAAACACAAATGTCTTCAACACAGAGTCCTCTTTCCTTGAGCATTCTCCTCATTATTGATCGTTTTTTCTTACTTAGTCAATTTCACTTATAATAAAGAATAATATAAGGATTATTTGAAGAATATCGCCAAAATCCCCATTTCGGCGGAGAGCTTCCCTTTTTTTTTTTTAGACCCATACAAAAAATATCTCTTAATTGGCCTTTCTAAATGACTGATGAAAATGTTATAACGGTAAATAACACAATTCATTATCAGTATTGTAGTGTAATTGAAAGTTGTGCGATGTTTCACATACCTAGTTTATTTATCAGGTTTACATTCTTTGCAATAATTTGGATTTTGCAAAAATCAATTAAAATAAATTTAACTACTGCTAATTTTCTAGATGATAAATTTTGTATTTTAAAAACTAATCTAAAGTACACTACATATATATTCCTTTTAAAAACATGAGATTTTCTTACATCACAATCTACACTGGTGTCCAAAAGTTAAGCATAAATTGTAAAATGCGAAAAAAATGGCGTAAATATTCGTAAAATTATTCCAAATTTCTTGCGGATATTAATTGTGTGAAGAAGAAACATTGGGTTTATGCAAAACTTTTCAGTCGACTACGTCCTGCGTGAAACACTTGCGCATGTCGGAACGCAGAGAAACCAATTCACGCAGCATAGGCAGTTCAAGCAATTTTCGGGCAACTGCTGTGCGAAAGAGCGTTGTTAACCATCAAACAAGGTGAATGATGGCACAAAGACGCCAATTGGACATGTTTTCGAAAGAAAGAATCCTTGGAATGCTGGAATCCGGACGATCACAAACCGAAGTGTCTCAAATTCTGAATGTGAACCAGTCTGTGATCTCAAGACTGTGGCGCAGAGTTTTCAAAGAACAGGAGATGTTACCCGACGACCAGTATCAGGTCGACCAAGAGTCATAACCCCTCGCCAAGACCGACATCTGGTAATAAGTGCACGACGTCAGAGGGGCAGTACTGCCACATCACTGGGTTCGGCGCTCACAGTCGCCACAGGAATACGAATTTCGGGATAAACTGTTTACAGGATACTCAATCATGCTGGCCTGTATGCCAGAAGACCAGCAATTTGCATTCCCCTCCCGTCTGCTCAGAAACTCGCTCGTTTGAACTGGAGTTTGAAACATCAACATTGGAGTGTGGGAGAGTGGGCCAATGTGATGTTCAGTAACGAGTCCCGGTTTAGTCTGAGTAGTAATTCTCGTCGGGTAACGATATGGAGAGAACGTGGAACACGTTTTGAACCAAGAAACATATTGGAAAGACATCATTTTCCAATCAAGTTGAGTAATGGTATGGGCAGGCATCATGATGGACGGCCGTACAGACCTTCATTTCTTTGACACGGGGTCTGTGACTGATCAAAGATACAGAGACGAAGTTCTTGAGCCTTATGTTCGCTTGTTTCGAGGTGCTGTCGGTCCTAAATTCATATTCATGGATGATAATGTGCCATGTCACCGAGCGGTGCTGGTTGATGACTTCCTTGAAACGAAAACATCCAGCGCATGTCGTGGCCTGCCAACTCCCCTGATTTAAATTCTATCGAGCATGTATGGAATATGCTCGGGAGACAAATTGCAGCCCTTTCGCACCCACCAAGCTCCGTTACAGAACTGAAGAGAACTCTCCAAGAAGCTTGGAACCAATTGAGCCCACAACTCATTCATCATCACATAGCAAGTATGGTAAATCGCTGTGCAGCGTGCCTAGCTGTCAGAGGTGACCACACACCTTATTAAACTGCAGCATCAGTATTTTATTTAATGTTTTCTTTCATTTTTTCTTTAAAGTGTGAACCCTTACTATTCTCAGTTTCTTTCAAACTGCTACTTTGGATAATAAAATTAATTATTATCGTTCTTTTGATTTGCTTCCTTATTTTATAACCATTTTACACTTGCATATCACGTTTCCCGCCATTCTGATGTACAGTTCATTTTTTATTCACATAATTATCAATTATGCTTAACTTTTGGGCACCAGTGTATACTTTCATTACTTACAAAATAACTCTTATTTATGTTTTTCTGACTGCTGTGCATGAAACATTATAATGGAAAAATATGTTATAGAGGTAAATTCCTAGTCTACGTGTGTGGTTTAGAGCGTTTTTTAAAAGTTGGCAACAAGGTATAAACGTCGCCAATTCAATATGGAAGCTGATTTTAAATCCACAAGATGGAGGCTGATTCAAAACTAGGTGTGTGGAATATCGCACAACTTTGAATTACATTATATAATATTGGTCATTGCAGTAAAATTTAACATGGTCTTACTTAACATTTTCTTATTCTCATTTAAATAAAAATGACCAGTTTGGTGATATTTTTAGTAATAATTTTTGAGCAAAAAACACTAAATTGGCAAAAATTGTGAATTTATTCGATTGACATTACATTGTCCTTGCTTGTGGGTGAAACACAAAAAAAAATCAATCATTGATGGACAATGCTCAAGAGCAGAGAACTCTGTGTTAAAGGCACTCGTTTTTCAATTTGTTACGTTTTTATCGCTTTTTTATGAGAATTTTGGAGGTGGGAATGTTTAGAACACCTTCATCGTTAGAGCCGTCTTTTACCATCTATTGATAAACATGATTTTTTCAATTGCAGCTACCTTATACGCATGCGCGATTTTGACGGAAACCTTAATAGTAGGTCCCTATACCATCACTGACTCGCACACCAAATTTGAATATCGTAGGTCAATTAGTTTGGGAGTTAAACTGTAAACCAGCACACACACAAACATACATTTTTTCTATATCACTTTTTTGCAATCAGGATGTTCCAAAACGTGGATAAATTAGAAAAATATCATTTTTTTTTTTCATTTTTTTTTTCAGAATACTTTGCTTTTATTATTTTATGTATATATTTGAGTAATTGAAAGTATTAAACAAGATGTTGAGTGATTCGAAATCCACAAAATCTTGGTAATGATAAACGGTCGTTAATACCGGTCGTTAATTGTAAACAGAAATAATATAAAAATTTATATACATAAAACTGAGTTGTCTGTACGTCTGAACCTTATACAAATCCACATTTTCACACCTAGAAGTACGAAATTTGGTACATATAAGCTTTAGTACATGGATATTGCAGAGAACAACTTTTAAATTCGATTAAAAGTAGTTCTTATCAAAATGTAATGACATGAAAAAAAAAATTGGAATGGCAACCATATTTTTTTAGTACATCAGAATAAAACCAAAAGTTATTATGTGTCCCCCTTATTATTCTGATTATTTTTATGTATTACAATCGTCTGTCCGATAATCTATTCGAATATTATTGTAATATTTCCTTATATTTACTATTAGTCGATACTCTAAACAACTTCTGCGCATGTGCGGTTTTAAAACATTATTATTTTATGCATCGTTTTGTTTTCTACGTTTTAAATTCATTCTCCTTTTGTTTACATTTTGTGTTGCCGTCAAAGATGTATTGACATTTTGATTTTATTTAATGTGTATTAATAACATTTAAACAAAATAAATTCGATAAATTCCTTTGTATTTTATTAGCAAATATCTTATGCACTACAGTTATTATATATCTAACATCTAAAGGTTTCGTTTGCCAACATAATTAATTTACCAATGTATGTTTGTGCCATTATGGGATGTTTTCAGTCGGATTTTGGTCAACTTAATAAATCTATTATATATTTTTTCCAGGATGTGTCCATTACAAGATCAATTGTAAGAAGAAATGTCAAACACCCACGTTTATCATTAAGTGTGTTGTGTTTCACTAAGTGTGTTGTGTGGCACTAAGTGTGTTGTACTATTACTTTAAATCCACGCCACTTGGTGATAATTTTTCAATTGGTGAAAAATTTCTTAGATAACGCTATCATTTCAATGCCTGATAATTTTTCTCTTAATTCAGATTTGTTTTATTTTAAAACAAAAATTAAGAACTTGGAACCACATATTTTCATAATTATTTTTTAACCTGTTCAGGACCGGCGAAAGGAGAAAGAAGCGCTTCCCCAGGCCCGCGCGCTCAAAGAGACTACGCACGCACGGGACCGGGCATTTTTCCCCGTTAAGCATTTTGCCCCGTTAAATTCAAATAAAACGTTCCAATCTGAAATCACGTCTGTGTGATGATGGGCCGGCTGACACGGAAACACTGATCACAAATACGATATCGCGGGCCGTGAGGGAAGAATCGTCTGATCACATATACGCGATCACGGTCCTGAACAGGAAATAGACTGGTTGGAGCCTCACAATAGCATGGTTCGTACGCCTCAAGGATAACAGGGAAAACCTGGAAAACTCAAGGAAAATAAATCAGCCTTAAAATCTCAGGAAATTCTCAGGGAAAAAAGAAAATCCCCCTACAACCTGGAAAAAATTATTTTTACCCTGGAAAAAAATCTTACTCATCGGCGCTATTTATTTATTTTTAATTCGAGGACTTTACAGATTTAATTGATAACATATAAACTTGCAGAAAATTTTCCTTAAAGGAAAAATACCTTTTTCATGTTATCGGAAAATTTGTGTGATTGAGGTTTGGCTATTTTTGTCTGGCTCGCTTAAATAATTATAATCATAAATTCTTGCTAAAAATAATTAACTCCGCGATGGAAAACACCACTCTGGAAAACTCAGTGAAATATCCGGGAACTTTTTTCTAAAAATGAGTATGAACCCTGAACAGAAACTAGGCATATATTTTGTTGAGTATGCTTTCCGGTGATTTGTACATATTAAAAATTTACAAAATTCTTTTAAGCAATAGCGGTAATATTATTTCGATGTTTACAAAATTTTGAATGGTCAAATTTTTCGAGATGAATTAATTTAAATTATGGATCTAACTTCATTTGATGAGAGTTAGTCAAAATATACACAGAATTTAGCTTAGCAATGGATTATTTAGACTCAATTTGACTTCATCACTTGCAGCCATAAACGTAGATTCAGCGAAGATTATTGTAATTCATTGAAAACTTTCAAATCATTTCAACATTTGTTCATACGCTGCCATTATATCTAAATGCAAACTATACAGTATCTGCCGCTAAGAGAGCTAAGGAATTACTGCTGGAAAAACATCATCGACTAGCGAATAACCGAGCGCGCTATTACAATGAACAAAATCATGCATCTGGTATAGTAGATTGGAAGCTGATCGCCGTCATCAATTATTCCGGAGAAATTCTGAGTACATATAACACGTAACTAATAGATGTCCTTCAACGGGTCCCCAGCAGTGCAGGGCCACGCAGCTAGTAATCAATAAAATACAACCTAATATGCAAATTATTCAGAAAAATAAAGTTAATAAACGTGCATGTTTCTAGAGGAAAATGGTGGTTATCATAAATTCGCCGTTTTGAAATCTCGGTTAAAAAAGGGTTGCCATATGTAAAACTTTATCATCTACAAAAAGGTGCAAAATTGACTTGGCGACATTTATACACACTCTAGGAATAGACCGTTATATTATGTATAATAATTACCTGTATTGAATGCTTTCACTTTACTGGTATTAAAATAAATGAGACCTTTTATATCTGGATACCATATCGGAGTCTGTGGATAAAAAATAAATTTTAAATATAAAATATAATTTTAAACTTTTTGGCAGTATGTCAGAATTAAAAATTATGCATTTTTATAAATAAACTTTTTTTTTCGCCAATTTTTTAATCTTCTAATTGGAATTAAAGTGACTAATTAGGACATACATAAATAAACTTATAATTAACTTAGAGGTATGATTTTCATTGAAAACAAGAGATATTATATTAACGCATGTTCCTGTGGAGAATATCAAATTTGGCCTCAATATTTATTTAATTATAAGTTTTTAAATAAAAAAGTTTAAAAAAATACATAGTTTTTAACAAAAAATTAAGATTAAAATATGCATAAAAATGTGTTTATAACAATATATATTAGATTCTCCATAGAAAACACATTCACAAAAAATTAGAATTTTATAAATTGGACCATTTATTATGAAGTTATGACCGTCGGCGTAAAGTCAAATATCACCAAAATGTCATTCTTCAAAAAACGCATTTAAAGTTTACTAGACATTACACTAATGAACATGATACAAATCAGGTTCACAAAACCTACTGTAATTTAAAAAGTAATTTGAGTCTCAGAAAGAAAATGGTATCATTTTAATGGTATGATTCGGGAATATTTTAAAGCAAAAAAAGAAGAAAAAAAAAAAAAAAAAAAAACGCAGACTTTAGTCAAATTTAGCAATTCCTAATGTATAAGTATACCAAGCAAACAAAAACCGAACAATCGCCAAAATTGGCTAAATAAAAATAATCCAGGTGCTCAAAAACGAAGCATGTGAGGGATTTATACAAAAATCTTTGTTTTTGAGGGTAAATTTTTGTTAATAATGTATTGTAAAGATTAAAAATGAAACACTTACAACAGCATCAGTATGGTTTTCATGACATTTATGTGGATTATCCCTGCAGAAGGATTTGATATTTTCTGGACCTTCACACATCCATCTATGTAACTCACAGTATTTGCCATAGTCATATCTGAATGAAATAAAAATGTGATTCGACATAAAACTAAAATGCAGGCAAGATTTCAAGGTTCAAAAGACGAAAGAATCTAAAAAAGTTCTAATTAAAACAAGGCATAATAAAACACACATTAGTTTTAATTCCAATGTAAGACAAAAATTAACTGACAATCATATGATACACAAATTATACAAGGTGAGACTGAAAAGTAAGGTGACTGATGTCAAAATAATCACTGTATTATATATTTGCAGATAAATACATCACTGTCCTTCAAAGTAGTTCCTGCCGTCTACATTACACTTCTGACAACGTTCATACAAGTTCTTGAAATTTCTGAAAAAGTCCTCCTTTGAGACTGTCTTAAGTTCCTTGGTAACAGCAGCTTGAATGTCTAAGATGCTTGAAAATCGGATAAGGAGGGTGTAATACTGTAATACTAGTATTACACCCTCCTTATTCCCCTGATCTAGCGTCAGCAGATTTTTTTCCTCTTTCCACGACTGAAATTGGCAGTGAAGGGAAACAGATTTTCAAGCATCTCAGACATTCAAGCTGCTGTTACCAAGGAACTTAAGACAGTCTCAAAGGAGGACTTTTTCAGAAGTTTCAAGAACTTGTATGAACGTTGTCAAAAGTGTATTGTAGACGGCGGGAACTACTTTGAAGGACAGTGATGTATTTATCTGCAAATATATAATACATTGATTATTATGATATCAGTCACCTTACTTTTCGGTCTCACCTTGTATTATCTAAGTTCAAATATTAAGACAGTTGTATAATCTTCAATTTCAATAGTTTTATAAACAGTAATCATTTTAAAACCCATTTGATTTTAAATTAGAAGCTGCCTTGTCAATTCTATTCAATTTAATTTGCACTAATAGTTTCTTAATGTAGTTTCTAATAATAAGAAATCTTAAAAAATATTTTTGAGCAGTATCATAACAAAAATTATAGTGTTACTGAAAGGAGTAAAATTCCTTATTACAAAAATATAGCATTTATTTAGTATAATAATTTTGCCGAGTGGATGAAATTAATTCATATGATCACTAAAAAACTATATATAATAATTCTTTATCCAATTCTATATTAAAGAAACGACGATTTTCCTCTCAAAAAAAATACACGTATGTAAATAATACCGAACACCTCATTGATTACCCTCTCAAAGTACAGATGCCAAAAACAAAATCCGCTCGATTAAAAAAAGTTTTTTTCACTTTATGGTACACATATTTACATTAACCTGCAAAACTATGACATAAAGGTTATTATGAACCGTGTAAAAGAAGCAAAATGATTAATACTTACAGATATTGGCTGCAAAATGTTAAAGCGGGGAGCGGAAATTCTTTCATCTCTTCAATTGCCGTATTGAGTACTGTTGGATACTTGTAGAAGTTATTAAGAAACTCCATTGTCTGAAAACCAAATCCCATCAAGCAAAGAACGAAGATCACCATCTTGAGCATGAGACATGAATTTCGATTTTTGTGAGAAATATTTTTCTTTTCAGGAACTTCTATAATTTCCGAAGTATTGCCGGATTTTTTCCGATTGCGAGATAAAGGTTTTACTTCTGCCTGCATGACTTTGTTCCTGCATCAAGGGAAATGAAAAGAAATTACAAAAACAATTTCTGACTGAAAAAACAGAATTGCAATTATCAGTTTCTTATAAGTATGTGTCATAATTTAGTGTTTTATGTAATTAAAACTGGTGTAAAAGTTTAAAATTCACAAGGTTCATTGCCAGAAAGTGTAATTTAAGAAAATTTTAATTTTACACATTTTATCTTAATCCGCTCTACCCAGTTATTCTTGTATCATGTAATCGTGCAACACAATTTGTTTTCATTTTTATAATATCCTATCGACTTTCAATTTTGCATAAATTAATTAAATATTTAATATATATATATATAATTAAAAATTTGCATAAATTGGCATTACAATATTTACTTATTACACAGGCCAACAGTTGTTTTGGTACCGGGTTATTTGGGGCTGATTTCATATGAATTTGATACCCTGAATTCAAATATTGCAAAAGTTTTTGCGTAGAAGCTTGCATTTCTAGTACATAACACTTTAGTTATATATACATTATATTATTTGAAGTTATATCCGTGGATCAAATAAAAAATTAAACACGGAATTTTTATTATTGTAATGTACAAATATAATTATATACAAAGATAGAGGAAAAAATCATCGCTGAAACTAACTATAGTCACTGAACAGTTTTTAAGTTTATTTTCCGTAACATTCTTGAATGTATTTTGGAATAGTCCCTTCTTGAATCCCAGCAATATTCTGCCGTCATGTGCATATCTCTTCTTCCTTCGTAGAGGTTCTCTGTAGTTTTAATATACTTGTGAAAACTTTCCAATTGTTGTCATTGGAATTTCCTAAATTTTCCGGAAAACGTTTAAGTGACAGTGCAAATAGTGTGCATTAGTTCTCATGCTACATCCAAAGAATTTGAAACGTTAAGCATCTTGTTTGCCAGTTAAACCTGATTTTCAGCCTGGTATTTGCCCAGAAAATGTCCGACAACTGTAACAAATGAAGTCCAGGCTTTTCGATCAGTCTAATTCATTTATAAAGGTAAGATCATTAATGAGTTGTCAAATGTTCCTGATTTGATTTTTACCCTACTCAACTGAGACATTTCCCCCTATGTATGCAAATAATGATCCTTTCATTAGCTTCTCTAATGCCAAAGCTATGGCATTATATTCTTCTTTTATTTTTGATGATCAATCAATTAGTATTGAACTACATGTGTTTCCATTGTGTAGAAGGACATATTTTAAACTTTGCTCTGAGTTGTCATTAAATAGGGGCCAATCCTCTGGAAAATATCCTTGAAGACCCATTTCATCTAAGAGCCCTTTAATTTCATGACCAAATACAAGATTGTTTTCTTATGAGAAGACAAGCAGATCCTTTTTCCTTGTACGGTAAAAAGTCATTTTGGTTCCTTGTTCAAGTAATATTTTTCCCTTTCAAACTGTTAGCCAGTTATTCAAAAGCATCTTTTGAAAGGTTGTGATCTCTGGTGAGGTCACTTAATTCATTCTGGTTGAAACGATCATGAATTGATGATATTTCCTTTTAATCAGCATCGCCTTCATTAATATCAAAATTGTGATCAGAGGGACAAAACTCGTTCTCACAGAGCTTTCGTAGCTGGTGAAACGTTGAGATCGGTACTTCTTGTGAGTGAGGGACCAAGAATCTTGCAGAGAATAAAATAAGATAAATCCACTTACTAAGGTTATTTAGATTGATTCCTTTAATACTTACTAGACGGAAATGATAGACAACCATTGTATATGTGATTTAGAGCTTCACAAAACGGAGTTAAAATTGAACATTTCGAAGAGAACTGCAAGTTAAAAAAAAGCACTGATCTAAAAAAGTAGAGCTGATAGAGAAAAACTAATTTGATATTTAGATTCAGCAACCACAAACGTAGCTTAAATCAGTTCAAAAGTCTTGGGCACACACACAAAAAAATATATTTGTTGGCCTGTGTAATATTTAATCAATTATAATTAAACATATTAATAATGATGTTATTATTAAATTAACTTAATTTGCTGTTGTATTTATCAATATATGATACTGCAATTTAACATTAGAAATGAATAAGTGGCTAAGGTGTTATCTTGATGATGCAGCCCCACCTCTAAAACCAGTTGAATGATTTTGTCTAAAGTACGCTAATTTTGAAAACGCTTTGCAGTGCAAAGTTATTTTTTAGTGATAAGTTTGTAACTTTATTGATGTTTGCGTGTTCTGTTACGTTGTGCAACTAGTACCACCATAACATTCGTAAATGTAAATTTTCATACAATAATGACTTTCCATAAAAGTAATGAAAGAAAAACTTGGTGAAAATTAGAGACTTGCAAGTATTGTATAACCTACTATCTAAAGTATGTATTAAACACTTAAAAAGAATTTGCTTCTCGCTTTTATTGTTGACTAGGGTGGAGAGAAAAAACTCTTTTTCGAAATTCCAATCGGCAGAGGGTGCAAAAGTTGTATTTTGGGTTCATTATACTATCCTAAATGTTTGATCAAAATCCATTAGTATTTTCCGGTACCCCAAGCCTCCTGAAAATTGGCTGAAAAGTGATTTTTTAGCAAAAAAGTATCATAATGGTAACATTTCGTAAAAAGAATAACAGAAACGGCAGGATTATTTAATAATATAATTTAGATGTAGTTAAATATAGAAAAAAGTATTTTGAATTTGATTTGCTTCATATTTTGCTTTCCCCCAAGCTTTCTGAAATCCAGTCGTAAATCAATTTTTTTAGAAAAGGTATTGCTAAGTTCAAAGAATTATAATATTAAAATCTAAAATAATATTAAAGTAAACTTATTAGATTTTATTATAATAATTCATCTCTGAAAGATATTTACATTTCCAAAATCCTTTTAGGTGATTAATCATTTATTTCAGTTCAACTTTAACTTGTTATTATAATCATTAAGCAATGGTTATTAATTAGTTAATTAAAACTAAAGTTCATTTGAAATCTTATATTCTGAATTAGTGTTGAAACTTTTTAAAGATCTTGATTTTAGTCTATTTAATATGAAACCATGATGCTTCATTTCTCCGCATACACTTTCTGATGCTTCAGAGACAAGTCGGACTCCACATTTAACTGCTTGAGTGTGACAAGGATATGTCGCCCATTCCACTGCTTTCCCTCTTTTCCTTGCAAAATCAACTTCATCTGTTTGGATAATAATCATTATAGGAAGATCATGGAGACCAATTGTTTGCCAATCAATAAGTTCAGTATAATCTTCTGATTTGAAATTAAGTTTTGACACTTTAAAAATTCTAATGTTTACGGTTTCTCTCTTTTAACTTCTAGCAATTAATTGTTGGGATAACAAACAAAAAAAAACTGTTTCCCTGAATAGCATCATCCACTATAGCTTGAATATCCTGTGCCATAAATCGAGAAAATGATATAAGTCTCCATATATAACGTGCTCCTTCTGTAAGAGAGCTATTTCTTTTTATATGAAACCATAAAGGATCATATACTTTCATAATTTACGTGGTAAGCGATATCAAATTTTTTGATGGAGTTGCTGTACCTGCATACAATCTCAAATTACTGTTTGCAGTTGTTAGCCATCTTGAGTGTGCAACAAGACCAGGTTTTTTCAATGATATATCGGAAGAATATGCACCAAGTGGTATAGTTACACAAATATATAAATACTTGTGGTCATTACTGAGAGTCAAACTATTTAATTTTTAGCATAATCTCTAAACTTATTAAGACAAATTTCTTTATAGTGAGATTCTCGCAGGTTTTAATTGCTTTTCCAATTGACCTAGAAATTGCTTTTGGACCAACTGTTGCACCATCCAATGCACAAAAGTGGTATCGTAAGGGCAGTTCGTTAATATGGAGCAAGGAAATGCACCATTGTAATGGTCTCTCAATCTCTAGCTCCAACAAACCAATTACTCCTTCTTTGTAAAAGAACAAACTCCAGTGACGTTTCTTACTTTCATAAATTGTACTATGGATTCTCTTATAGTTTTTGCATATTCCAGTTTTCACAGTAACATGGCTGATATATTGCGAGCCTTGTTCCTGAAGAAATGTAAAATGCTCTTTTTTTTTATCAGTACTTGTATAACATTTATATCCCTTCTTGACTTTCTCTTTCGTAGTATCTTTGCTTCCATCAAAGTACATTCCTGTTAGAGCACACAGTTGTAGATGTGCCATCTCTTCAATTCGAGTTCTCTGACGTGCTCTTCTAACCTTACAGCGGTCTATTATGTGTAAAATATTTTCGTTTAAAATTCTAACCTGCTGATTGCTCGAATGCAGTACGCTTTTCTGATCCAGTTTTCAAGGTCAAATGATGGAGAAACAGGGGTGAAAGTATTTCATTTTGAAAGGTTTAGAATGAAAACTTAAGTTTTTAGAAAAATCAAATATTTTAATAACTTAACCTCCATGTGTCACTTTAGATACACGCAGTGAATTAAAATTATGTTTAGGAAAGTCCTGAAGTATAAAATGCACATATTGTTACCTTTTTTTTTTACTCTACATGGTATGTTTATTTAGAGGCAAAATTTGCATAAAATTTAACTGCTGTAAGCGGTCTAGTAGACCGAGAGTCATTTTTTGTGGAATGCTTCTACCCCCTAAAATATCTCATCTTTGACTTTTATATAAATTTTTCTGATACTATGTTTCTTAAACTTTAAACTGATGTTCACCAATTTGTTTAGAGCAACATGGACCATGTGTTGCTCTTGCGACAAAAACCTCAAACCACCTAACCACAGCAGTTAAAGGTTAACTTTTGACTTTTGGACAGTTTTCAGGTGTTTTGAGGCACCGGAATATGTTATATAAAATTGAAATAATTTAGCATGTATATTAACAAACTTAAATTGTATGTTTTGCACCCCTTACCAGCTGTTTTGTTATTGCTAGTTACTTTTTAAACTTTTAAATAAAATTTGCAGAAAAATGTCCATTTTCTGAGACTTTAAGTACCTTTGGGCACCGGAAGATACAATTTAAAATTAAAATAAGCCGTTGCTATGTCTATTTAAAAATGCAAAATACAACTTTTGCACCCCTTGCCTAATCGTTTCCCCACCCTACTGTTGAACATATATTGAAAAGGCAATTTTAATACCTGACCAAAAACGAAAGCATGGTCTATTTACCTGAATGATTTAAAAAATCAGTGGTGCTAGGGATTTTATTTGTGGTCATTTATAACATCAGTATATTCAATATTATCTCACATTTAAAATTAATCGAGAACAAATGATTGAAACCATTCTTACGTAGTGATTTTATTGATTACATATTCCGAATTTTTTAGAAAAATTTCCTCTGTGTTCAAGCTGTAGTCCTCCTGCATTTTATTTTCTTTAAAAAATACCAATTAACAAGTTTTTCTTTCACTTGTGGGAAACAACCTCAAAACTATATGTTTTAAGGTACTCTATTTAATTAAATATTACTTATATAAGTTACACTTATTTAAATTTTCATGGATTAAGTTTCTCTTCAACTTGATAATTTAATAAATAGAAATTCAAAAACTGTTCTTAAAAATTGGGTAATTTTTTTAAATAAGTATTAATTACTTTTCATAATCAGATATAAGAGAAAAAAGTGTTCATATTCTGAAAGTACACATCAACCGATATAGCCTACACAAGAACAAATTGGCGCACAAAATTTGAGTAATTTCAATCGCATGTCTTTGAAATTTACGAAGTTTAATTCATTAATATATTTTATGTACTCGCATTTCGAAAACTTATTTATCTCTCTTAATTTCACATTTAGAACTTTAATTAAATAATCTATCTACGAGAAACCTGCATGTTAACTTGGGTGGGCCATCTTGACAATTGATTATTTGGCGATACATCATGCTGCCTAAATTTTGCTTCACTATAAAAATTAAATTTATAAAAAAAAATACCTTCCAATTTTTGTGACGTTTTCTTAGATACATTGGCTATAACATACTAATCCACAGTAATGATATGAATTCCTTTTAAGTCACAAAGTGCGAGATAGAATTGTGTTAAAAATATTTTTTAAAAGCAGACACTTCAAAAATGAGAAATCTCAAGATAAAAATAATAACTAAATAAAATTATTTCTCTATCTCAAAGAGTAAAATTTATTTTCAGTGTAATTAATATAATTTACACAGTCAAGCTTTTGCACGTTAGGAAAATATCTTCATAAAACTTCTATATTGATCAGAGTTTGTATAATGTGGATATAGCACGAATGAAATTATTTTATGAAGCCGTCCATTTTGTACGAGACAAAACTAATATCTCGAATATTCATTGCTAAGATCTCAAGCCCAACACGTTTATTTCCAAGTATCATTATCCATAAAGTTAACAATTTTCCAAACTATAATTACAATTTAACAAGCATTTTATGTATTAGCATCCTTTGTAGTATTCATATAATTCATTCAAGTGTATTTAGCTCCCAACAATTGCTTTTAGCTTCCAACAATTGCTTTTAGCTTTCAACAATTGCTTATAGCTATCAATAATTGCCTAATTTAACAAAGTTTTGATTAGTTATTTTATAATTATCTTGCGCAATAACTATATTATGGCAATACTCTACCGTAGCATTGTCTACAACTACAATTTGTAATTTAAACTATGTCCGGATAAATCACAACCAAATCGTGTGTAGCAGAAGAGGACTTTAATGACACTATCTATCCGAATCAAGGTAGAAAATGAACATCGGAATTCCAGCCTACCATCCAGCATAAATAAAGGCCGAAAGCAGGTGATATCATTGAGATGTGTTATTAATGTTTCATGCGTAAAACTATATCGATATTGGCCTTTTTGATTTTTTTCAAGGAGATTAATAACTGTAATAATTTTTTTTTCTATGCTAGCAATGATGGTAGCTCTCGGTTGTATTTCCACTCCAAATGCGTTAACCTTTAACCTGCAATATTTATCATGAATTGTAGCTTTAAGAGTTCGTAAATCATAATGCAGAATATATTTATGATATGCAGGATGTATGTAATTCCAATATTTCAAGGTAGAATTTGTTAGTAAAAATGATTTATATCTATTAATACGATTTCATTGCAAAGTTTTATTGAAATTTAAGTATATGCAATATATATTGCCTTATGTCTTTACCCATCTGTTTGTTATGTACGACAATTTTTTGTAATAGGTCGTAATCTTTTCACTTATGTTTATTCGTATACACAATTAACCGATAACATATACTTGTATAAGATATTTTTAAGTGCATTTATAGTTTTAATAAAGCGCTTAGACTTACCTCCAAATATGTATATGATGCTCCAAGAATATGCGTTAGAATGAAACGTACCCTTTTAACTAACGATAGTAATGAAATGAATAGAACATGTAGGAAAAATGCCGGAATAGAAATTTTCATCAAAACTGAGATGCGTGATAATGAGTAATTTATTATTTATAAACATGAAACAAGAATTGGTTCTAAATATATTTTCAAGGTGACTAAAAAAGTTATTACGCGATGACTTTCGAAATTGAAGTGGTCAGGTATTATAATCCGAGAACATATTTGAAAATTAGTATTAAAAGAGATAAAAACTTCATTTTAGGTGAAATGAAATATAAATAATTGTGTAAACCCAGGAACGCGCCATTGTTCCAAGTTCGATGTCAAAGCGGTAAAGATATATTATGTTGATCGAGTTTTGACTTTCGACCCCTCACAGTTCAACTTCTATTATAGCTAGAGCCCTGATTTTTTTTTTACAATCGTGTTGCCCTGGGTGAGTAGACAAAAGATAAAAATTTAATTGTTAACTTTGAATATGGGAACATGGTAAAACAATCTTTTGAAAATCAGCGAAGTCACCAGAATTTTGTTGTTCTTCTTTTTCGTCTTCTGATTATGATTCTTCTTCCGGTTGTCACCAAATCTTTAGCCGGGCTACAGCGAAAACTATCTGATGATTTTTTATTACTGTTTTTTTTAATTCTTTTCAGCTTGATTAGAGCAAGTGCATTTCGTTTGATTTGATGGGTTAGTCTTAGATAAAAAATATTGAATTTCTTTATTAAACTCCCCAAGAGAGCGAAAGGTAATTAAATTATTTTTTTTTTACTGTAATTACGTTAACTTGATCTAGACAAGTCGTTAATGGTGAAATATCGGTTTCTGAATCATGTTTATTGATACTTATGGCCCATTTTATTCAACTTCGCCTTGGATAAACGATTAAAAATTATGAATATTGCTCCTGTAAGTAAGCCAAATCACTCCTCGAATCCAAATTTCACTAAGCAAGTGTGCTATGCTTCTACGATATGTATTTTCCAAATATTTAATGCAGTAGGAACTTTCTATTACTTGACAAACAGTTCAAAAGGTGGTACGACCAATTTAGCTACTAGAATTCATCAAGAAACTCATGTTAGGTATGAGAATACAATACCTAATAAACACTGATTACATCGATATCATATTTCACACTAAAGGTGAATTCCTTGAGTTACTTGAGTTTTAATGTGGATGCATCTGTACAACTTCACACCAATGGTACTCCATTCTTTTGCATATACCCCTGAATGTACACTTTGTGACTAGTTGTTTTACTTATCGTTATGTTACATAAAGATGTCTCTTTGATGTGGATTCCATGTGTTTATGCTGCTCCACTGAGAAGTTATTAAGGGAAAAATTGGATTAGGAAAGTTTTCTCAACTGGTTATCCTTTAATTTTTTTGACCAGTGTACATGACATTCGGAAAAAAATATATATATTTTCCGTTTTCATAAAGTATATGGATTGTTCTTTAATTAATTTCAAATTATTTTTTCTAGTTTTATTTTATTAGTTGTTATAGTGATAAGTTTATAAAGAAACACTACGTATTTTTATTAATGTAGTGATAAATATACATACACTCACAGACAAGGGTTATAAGCGCCTATCTGTTCGTTCGAGGACAAAATTTGTATAAAATTATTTTTGTTATTACCTCATAATAACATTTATATAAATTATAAATTTTTCCATTCAATGAAGATTTTCAAAACATTAAGATGTATAATTGTAAATTTCAGCCAGGAAACAAAATTTATTTAAATTTAGATTTATTTTCCCCCAAATGATTTAAGGATTAGGTAATAAAAACATACTTTTCTGTCTACAATGAAATTAAAACTTTTTTTTTTCCAAGAATGTGTACATGATGATTATAAAATTGTGGGTCAATATATGTAAAGTGAAGTTATAACGTCAGGATCACGTTCCAGAAAGTTTAAATTTCTGTAGAACTACATTCATAAATTGTTTCCTACTAACTTTTTCAACATGTTTATTTATCTAGTCTGCTTTTTTAATCGTGTTATTTTTGAAAACTTCAAGCAATATTCTTTATTCTATAATTAACTTATCACTTTCTTTAAAAAAGTTTTGTTTAAAACTCCTGATGCTCGCCGAAAATTTATATACTGATACATTAAACGATATTAGCAGAACACTTTATTTACAAAATATTGTGGCAAATATATTTGTGATTACATTGTTATAAGTTTTAGTGAAATTACACACATAAAGAAAATTTACGGATCTTCTTAAATTAATCAATTTTCCCAAATAGTTTTCCAAATTATTATTCATCATGCAATGTCAAACACATTTTGTCTTGCCGCCTCAGCTTCCAGAGTACCAACATATATTGTATTAGAGTTTAACTTAAGATGCGTAGCAGCTTTAAAGAGGTGCAGACAAAATACACATAACAAAAAATAGGAAAATATTGAACGCATGTTATATGGAAAATATATAAGCATTAAGCTTCTTTTCCTTCATCATTGGTTTCAGGAGTATGAATCTTTTCTTTCAAAGATTTTCGCTTTTCCCTGTAACCCACGACCTCATTTACAAGAGAACTATACCCTTCCCAAAGTATGCCAATGGATGACCAAAGTGAGATATGCCCAACCAGCAGCCGAGGAATCCTCCAACGTAGCTGAAGAGTTCCACATCCTAAATTTATTTAAAAAAAAAAAAAAAAAAAAAAAAATAATAATTTGCTGATGAACAAAATACTTTGGCTTTTAACAAAAGATTTAATTTTTAAATAAACTATGCACTATTGAAGCTAAAGTGTTTGGTTGTTTTGGATTTTACTGATGTAGACCTCTTTAGTTATCATTGAATACCAAAACAGCATTTACAGATGCGTCTACAATGGTGAAGATAGAAAGATGACGTCTTGATAACTGGGCTAACACCCCTTTACCTAAACATAATTAATTTCTACTTTTATATATAAGGATTAATTTTCAAAGTTTTTTTTATTTTTTTAAATATTTCGGACCAAAATGCATAGATGCACAGAAAATTGCATCGTGAACAGCAGTAGATGTTGCAGAAAAGATTTCAAAAATATGGCTGTCACAAAGTTACTGATGCAAATAATTTTAAACTTTTTTTTCATAAAAAGTTATGTGTTTGTGATGATTCTGATTATTTGGTATTGAGGATTAGTGGAGCCTTTTTAGTACCTTTTTAGAGCATTTTCAATGATTCTGCTTCGATTCATCAATTATGCATTTAAACAAGAATATCGTTTTATAACCGACACAATAATTTTTAGAAATTCTATCATTGAATAAGAAAATATTTGAATATGTTGGGGTGATCAAAACAAGTTTTGTTCAAACAGTTTATGAAATTATATTTGGATACCACCTAAAACTCGTTGGCCCTTTCCATTTTAACTTCCACTAAAAACTATTTATGATGCCTTTTTGTTTACATAAAAGTAACACATCTGAAAACACTGATGCGTTGCCATATTTCATGTAATGCATTTATTATTCAGTGCAATTAAAATAAGCATCAGTCAATTAATAAAGTATGACTTCTACATTTCGATGATATAACCTTGACTAAACAATAGGCTTATTTTAATTTGGTACACCCTATACTAACGAAAAACAATCTTTTGTGATATTTAAATATTTATTTTACTATCCATCAAAAGCATTTGTATTATATAAATTAGTACTTTGTCTAAATTAGGCTTTTAGAACTAGTGAAACATTTGCAAGTGAAACGTCAAATACAAGTAATAACTGGTGTTGAGAAGGGAGGCTAAAGCAAGGAATTTGTAGATTATTTGATAAAATGATGTAAGTACTGTTTTATATTGTTACGAATTTTTGTATATTTGTAAATATTTCGTAGTGTAATTTGGTAAATAGGAAAATGTATGTACATTTCGCATAAGGCAGTGCAATAGTCGGTGTTTGCTTCCCTGCAATGTGTTTCTTAATGCTTGATAACGAGTTTTACAGAGGTAACGCTGGGAAGCGAGTTTTAAGGAGCAGGGCATTTAACATTATGGTAATGGCAATCTGTCATAATGTATTATGACATTTATTTCATAAATTCTAAGGGGTTTTGCAATAGGCAAACTCTACACATCTCCTTCAATTATTTCTGTATGTTACACATTTTTCCAAATCAGGGATACGTGTTTTTCTCACGCTTCAAGTTAACCAATATCTGTTTGTTGGGGAAATTCACCAATGTAGGACTCACAGCAAATGAGAGGGCATTGGTCGGGGGGAGCTCTCCTTGTTAGGGGGGGGGGGGTGCAAAGCACGGGTCACGAGGAGGAGAGAGAAGAGAGAGGGAAGTGAGAAATGTGGAGGCTGGATGCTAAGGTGGACTAACGGTGACAAACCAAAAAGACGAAGGAGACAGGAGAAAGGATCGGAGGTAACTCTGATACAGTCCACTGACAAGCCGATATACGCCCCTGACAGAGGTATCCCTAGCCCAGACAGCAAACTGTGAGTCTTTTACACTTTCCTTACTTACCCTCGGCCAGATATTTACTTTTATTAGGATTTCAACCGGCTTTGTGCTTGGTTTTGAGGAAGTTAAATAACTATTTAATTGTATGCTTAAATTGCTTGTTTATTTCTTAATGTTTTGCGTTGTATTAATAAATGGTTGCGTTATCTATCGAGCACATCTCTGTGGTTCTTTGCTATTTGCATGCATTTCCATTGTACTACACTATACGATTTAATAGGCCCATGGGCCCTACGTCACAATCTCGCCAAATTGGCGAGATAGAGCCAAACTTGGCGACCATTTGGCGACATTTTCGGTTCCCATGTACATGTATAGGACTTTTCGACTACGATCTGGAAAGTTCTCCTAATATCTACCTCTAGAAGTTTCAAGAAGGTTCGCCGCCTCCCCTATATAAGCCCGAGTTAGTCAGTTGAGTCAGTTAGTTGAGTGGAGTTAGTTGAGTCCGTTAGTTGACTGGAATTACTGAGTTGAGATACTGAGTCTCAGTGAGCATTAGAGTAGTTCGAAAGTGAACTCTATTTCATTGACTTTTGCAGCGATTTTAGCAGTTGCGTTGTCAAGTTTTTAACTGCTGTTTTGTGCTCTGTTGTTGTGAAAAGAGCTGCATTGAGTCTACTAGAGCGAGAAGTTCTGGAGTTGTAAGAGAATCTGTGAAGAGTTATATTGGAATAAATTTCTGGAAGTTTTGATCTGCTTTGGCTTCAAATCTTTTGAACTCATCCAAGCAAGAATATAAACTATAAAGTTCACATTAAAAAAAAAAAAAATGTTAAAAAATGTCCATTCATAAAATAAAAATTAAAAAAAAAAAAAATAGCATCACAATCGAAAGTTTTCATTAAATAGTGTTGGCGTCTGTGAATTCTCCAATATCGACATTTTATTTTTGTCTATGATACACTGAAATATAAAATCCAAAATCTGTTTAACTTGCTCATTTCTGAAACAATATGCAGTGTTTTATTTTTCTCTTGGTATATTTACTACTATAAATTATAGAAAAAAATATTTTGAATTTTATCGTTACTCGCCTGGGGGTAAACAACATCCAAACATCTTGGGGGGGAGAGAGAGGGGGTAAGACGTATCTTGCATATTTTTTCATATTTTTCTATGACTATATTCATATTTTGTCATACAATGGTATTTTAAAAAGTATTTGGAATTCCTCCAGTTCGATACGTTAAATAAGGGAAAGTTTCTCTTTAAAATCCTTCCGAAAGGTACCCTTCTCTTGGAATTCCTGCAAAGTATTTAAGATGTTATTATGGTGGTCCAACACAGTAAAGCCTAAATGGAAAATGCATTTCTAATATTAGTACAGAATCATTTTAAAATATGTGATATTAGTTTGAGTTACAAGTCATTGAAAGAACATATGATATACAAAATAATAATAATAATAATAATACAACTACTACTACTACTACTACTACTACTACTAATAATAATAATAATAATAATAATAATAATAAAACACCAATATAACCCCTTCCTCCCATCCTCCAAAACTTTGAAAAAACATTATTGAACAAAATTTAATGAATTTTAGTCAGTATGTTTTATCAACTAAACGTCAATTAGATAAAATTTTCATAAGCCCTACATTTATTAACGGAACTTATCCCATCAGATTACTCATGGTACTGTATTAATTTAAATGCTTTAAGACTGTTGGCACTTATAAGTCAACTTATATGAAGTTCGTTCTTCAATTGTTGGATAGCAGCACAAGCTTACTTCTCTTAAACACATAGACAATGACTTTCAATCCTTTAGGCATCTATCTTGGGACTTCTCACATAGTCTTTAATATTTGTCTCTAGCAAGCTTCGAAAGAGAAATAAGCTTGTGATCACAATTTCAGCAGAGAATTTTAGATATTTTATAAAATAGAAACACAAAATTGCTTTGAAAAAGTTGAAAGATAACTTTTGAGCAAATTTTGCTTATCAACTTTTCATTAAACTCTAAGAACAACTGAGCACCGAGAAGTTCAAAAACAAATGTTTTGCTATTGAACACAGTTTAATTTTAGATCCTTTAAATTAACTTCAATTTTGTGAGTGAGTGTGTGGTTGGTTGGTTGACAGGGTATGACGATGGCGAACAAATCTGCGGAGGCCTAATTAGCAATCTTGACATCGTCCAATCGAGCTGAAACTTTGCAGATAGATTCAATTTTGATGACAATGAATTCTACCAAATTTTGTCAGCTGTCACTGTCCCTAAAAGGTCGCTTTTACGGAATACTAATAAACCAAATTGTCGACATCCAATCGCGCTGAAATAGCATTTAACCATTGATGAAACTCTTTCCTATTTCTAAAATTGTTTCAATAAATAAAATATAAAATGATTTTTATCGAAAAAATAAAAGATATTTGGATGTGGGTGCATAAATTCGCATTCATTTTTAATGAATAAATTTTGAAAATAGTTCACCTCATATTTTGTTGATAAACATGTTTTTAATATTTAAAATTAGATCCCAATACCAAATACACGCTGTCAACAGAAACAGCGCTTTGTTAATGATAAAAAATTGGAAATGCATATAAAGGATTTATATTAAAAACTTTTATATGGGTTATATTATTTACAACCTTATCGTAGTTTTCCTATACAGTATTCTTAAGATAAAAAATGAATGATTGAAATTTTTTTTGCATGATATATTTCCAGTATAGTAACTTTTTCTAGAATTTTTATTAGTGAAAGCTTTTTATTGTGTAAGAAATTTGAATGAAACAACGTTTTGTTCAATTTTTTATTGAATTCGGTTAAATTTTTCTCTGGTGACTAAATTTCATTTAATGTATTTGTAAAACACTTTAGAATTTTGTTGCATAAAGAGAAAAAGGCTGCAGTTATTTCATTTATCTAAAATGTAATGTTATTTTGTTTTCAAGTAATAAGAAACTTACAATTTTGTGTAGATCTTCCCACGTGCAAGTGAATTCACGTTCCACGAAATTAAAAAGGCAGTCATCTTCAAGAAACCCAAGAGAAAATAAGGAAGTTTCTGGAAATAAAAATCCCCAGTGAAAGTTGAATGTTTGTAGGATACTCAAAATGGTGATCTTCGTTATCTGTTTGATGGGGTTTGGATTTCAGACGACGGAGTTTCTTACCAACTTCTACAAGTACCCTACAGTTTTCAACACAGCAATCGAAGATGCGAAAGAATATCCGACTTCAGCTTTAACATTTTGCAGCTATTATCTGTAAGTATTACATCTTTTCTGTATTTACACAGGGTAATCTACTACATTGGAGGGAATTTAGTCATTGTTACAGCATATAAAAGGGTCAGGATTTACTGTAGGTTGTCAGATGGATTGGCGGCGGAAAGTTGACGATTTACTGCCGAATGTGGCAACCTGTTGACTTGGTTTTTCTGTAATCCTAGATACCTTTTGGATTTGACAAGCATTTTGACTCCATTTTGGATTTAGCGACATAGCTTTTTGACGTCATTTTCAATTTGGCGACACAGCTTTGTAACGTCATTTTCGATTTTAGCGACTTTTTATGAAAATTGCCAATCGACACCCTACAGTAAATCTTAACCTATAAAAAAAGCGTTCAAGTAAAAAATTGGCCATAGAGCAGGAAAAGGAATTCCATTATTTTTAATGCCATATCTTATAGTTTTTTGACAATTGAATTGAAAAATATGCCAAATTATTATCGGTATTCACGCATTAGCCTTTTTTTTTTTTTTTTGTTAACAACTTCGCTAACCGTTGAAATTCTTTTTATTGCCAAAATGAGAAAATAAATTTGTCAATTTATTAAGTGGTTACCCATTATACCTTTTCTATTTGTAAGGGCTTTTATCTCAGGTGCGTTCTTTAATTTAGTCTTATCCTGCCGACCGTTGTAGAATTTTCTATTGGAGGTCGACTAAGCAAACTAAATGATTGATCTAGTATGTTTTCAGGATAATTCATAAGATCCCTGAAGATCATGCGTATTATGCCATCGACCATTAGTCAACATTTTTAAAAGGTCGACTTAAATTATTGGATTGACCGACTACGTTTAGCAAACTCTTTGTTAAGAGAAAAAGGTCAACGAGATAGTATGTAAGATTCTTTAGGATCATACGTATTATGCCGTCGATCGTTGACATTTTTGTTGATGCACTATTCCGCGAACTATTGGATTAGCTGACAATTTTTTTCTTTGAATTTAAATTATTATTTGATTTTAAGGAAAATATTGAAATACATTCTCAATAAAATTTAATTACTGGTGAATTAAAGAGATTATTTTTAAAAAATTTAGTTTACCTGAGCAGTTTATTATATGCTCATGCATTAAATGAGAATGATGATGATTATAAAAACTTATTTTCAATATATAGTTTATTCAGATCGATAAAAAATGTTGGCAACAGGAAAAAAATTCTATAGTTGGCAAAGCGATCCTTTTCGCTAATAATTGACGGTAAGAATAAAAACAGAAATATACACTTTCCTAGGAGCTAAATTCAGAATCTGCGTATAATATTTATTTCTATGTTAATTCAACTGAATTTAACATTTAAGTTAGAAGCGGAAAATAATCAAATATCATGCTTTATAAACTAATATTTAGGGGTGAAACACACAATTACATGTAAACTTTCAAAATTTTACACAATTTATAAATATTCTAAAATATAGGGATTTAATAATGCAATGGAATACGATCAGTAAAGAAAAAAAATTAAATTTTAGGTATCGACGTTTATTTCTTCAAGAAAGTTGAGTGTACCTTCTGAAATACACTTTTCACTTTTGCTTCTTAAGTCAAGATGCCTTAAGTAAATGAAGTGCTGCTCTTAACAACTCCTGAGGCCATTTGAGTTGTCCTCTATCGGTTAACAATATACACCTAAATATCTCGTCAGGACTGTCCAATTCCAACTTTTTTTCTTTAACTAGTAGGGAAATACAGGGTGGCCTTAAAGAAACTTTGCCGATATATGGACCTCTAGCGAATGTTCCATTCAACTGATCGAGATGAGAATTCAGGTATAGTTTTTCAAAGGTAAGTGCTCAATATATGTGAATAGCAACACAATAACGCTCACGGTTATGGTTATAGTTACAAAATCTCGAAATGTTCGAATGGCAACACCTACTTTTCCTATCGCAAAATTCTCAGCACATGCGAATACCCTAAAGAGCGTTAGAACGGTAAAAAGCGTTGTAAATTTTCTGTTCGGTTCAGGTCAGGGCTCCTTGATGGGTTATTCAAGCATTTGGGAGGGAGGTCTTATGGCGCAAAGCCAGCACTAGGGCAAAACTGTCAATCATTTGGATATGATTAGTTTCGAGCCAGGATTTTGTTAAGCTTGAATTTGGAATAGACGCATTGTCCTGCTGAAAGATATAATCTCCAGACGTTGTAAAAGTGCCTTCAGCAGTGAATTTTCTGCTAAATGTCTTGATAGACTTTTGAATTTGACTTTGTTTTCAGATAAGAAATTACTGTTATTCGTTACAGCAATCCCGTCCCAAACCATCATGGAGCCAACACCAAACTGACACTTAGAAGAAAGAAGGGTTCACTCAGCAGATCATACCAGTAGTATTTAAACCCGTCTGGACCACCGAGATTAAATTTCTTGTTTTTAGAAAAAGTAACATTTGGCCATTTATATCCAAAAGAAACATGTTTTTTTTTTTATGCTAACTCTTGGCTTGCCATTTAATGCCTCTTGCTTACAGGTGGTCAACGTTTCATTTTACTAAATTTTACATTTGGATTTTTCAGTCACACATTTTGTAAAGTTCGACTCGTGGAAGACAGCTTCAAATTAATCACAATTTGAAGACGAAAAAAGCTTTTTTTGTATTTCTCGGCTAACAACAGTTCTCATTTGTCAAGGAGTCAATGAAGAAGGACATCCTGTACCCTTCCACTGATTGTAAATATCTCTATTTTTTAGAGAGTTATTAACCACAGTCTTATATCTGCTTTACCTATTAGTTATATCCTGATAAGTGAAACCACATTCTTTATAACTAGGTATCTTACCTTGTTCAATCAGTGTTAATTTTTACATTCCCCCATTTTCATTTATCTTTAAATTACTCTCTAGCACCGTTCTAAATCGTTTACGTAAATTATTAGAGCAACTCCGCAGACGACTATAATACTGCAACAAATAAATAACATGAAAAAAACCTACAAATTTAAACTTGGAACTATTATATTTTCCAATTTGAAGTAATATTTTCTTCTTCTTTTTTAGCACTAGATTCAATTTCCGGCCAAGGCTGTCTCCGTCAGCTTGAACCATGTCACCCTATCCCCGACGCCACCTTCCTCCATTCATTCACGCCTATATTCTTTAAATTCTTTTCCACGTTGTCCATCCACCTTGTACGTGGCCTACCTCTTTTTCTTTTTTCTTCGGGATTTTGAAACGTTATCTTTGTTGCTGGATTTTCATCTTTATACCTATATACATGGCCGAGCCATCTTATTTGCGATACTTTAATGATTTTATTATGTTTGACTCTCTGAATTTAACTTATTGTTCTTGATTAAACATTATTCTCCAAACTCCCTTTTCCTTTACCGCTCCAAAAACTCTCATCACGATTTTTCGTTCAAAAACCATTAATTTTTCTTCATCTGATTTATTCATTGTCCAGCATTCGCTTCCATATAAGACTATTGGCCTAATTAATGTCTTATATATCTGTATCTTTGTTTCTCTGATTAGAAATTTGGATTTTAACTGGCTTCTTAAACCATAGTAGCATTGTAATATTTTAATGTGTATAATTAAAACTGTCATTTTCTTCATTGTGTTGAATTTGCATAAATTTCCAATACATAGTTAGAGAAATATTGAAGTTTTTAGCTTGGTCTTAACATTTGTTTCCAGTACTGTAGAATATTTCGATCTCGTATTCTTCTAGATGCTCAATATTACGGGACGGATATGGCTGTGTTAAGCACTTTATAAGCGGCAGAAATAGGCAATTGAAAGTTCCAAATCAAACTAAACAGGAAACTCCAGAGCAATCACACGATAAGGAAAAGACTCTGCAAGCAACAAATGAAAATTTGGTAGTTAGTTTAGTTTAGTTGAGAATAGTCATGGAGTACAACCAAACGACACAAAATTGTCATCAGGATGTCCAAATTACACCACTTCAAGATTACATGATCATCCCCAGAACATCCAAATTTGACCCTGAGATACCAACAAGACGTCCCGGGGATAACATGTGCTGTTAGGTGTAATGTCGAAATCTAAGATTGAAAAGCAGCTAACTCCGCTTGTGGTGTCAAATAAATTTTTGGTACATATGAAAACAGGAAAATTTAAGTGGAAACTTGATCACTGAAATAAACTTAAATTAAGTGAGTGATACACAAAGCCAAGATCATGCTCAATTAGCTCATATTCTCGTTTGCTCATGCTCATTAGCTGGTTTTTTGTACATTTTTATTCATACTCTAATCGAATTCAAAATATACAAAACTCACACAAATAATAAAAATCTGAACATAAAACACCTCTTACAGCCTTATGCTTTAAAATTTTCTTTGTGTCTTACTATGCAACATTCTGTAACTAATTTTGCACTGGAATTGTATTCTTGGTAAATAATTTTTTAAACTACAAAGAAATTTAGTTTGACATTTTTTCTTAAAATATTAAGGAAACATCTTCACTTTTTCTTTTTAATTACTAAAACACCAAAATCTGGAAAGAGAAAACTTCGATTAAAGCCTAAAATTAACATTTTTGTTTTAAGCAAAATAATAGTTAACATAACAAGATATAAATTTCGAAATCCCAAAATTGTCCTTCTTTTGGATTGTTCAATAATAAGTTCAATAAATACTGGGTATGCAGAGGTTCATGAGTATTTTAATAAAAAATTGGCACCACAAAAAAAATTTAAAGCAAAGATGTGATTATGAGAAGGACGCAATTTGAAAAAACTCCTTGCTAATTTAACAACTTCCATGACCTGCAACTATTATGGATTTCGGATTGTACATATTTAAGGATTTTTTTTTTTCTAATTTTAGCTTTTTTTCTGGCCTCCTTTAAAGTAAATAAAATGAATTGTATAAAATTTTATGTTTAAGATTTGATTCGAATATTTTATTTAAAAATTGTAGCTGGTTTGTTGTATGTATTCTGACAGTATATAGCCATTTGGTAAAAAAAAATCAAATATCCATTAGGGGTGCGAATAGCACATCTTTCAGTTTCAATACGGGCCACTGCATTTAAATTTGCCCTGGATTGGGGACATTTACTATTTTCATTTTCATTGATAAAAAAAATGTCAGTTTGGCAGTATATTCTTGGTAATAACTACTAAATAAGCCACACACACAAAAATAATGCCTGGCTGGCGATATGCTTTTGTATAAATATTATATCCTTTCTTGTAAGTGAACCAAATGATAAAGAATCATTGATGGACGATGCCCAAAAAAAGATAAATCTGTGCTACAGACATTCATCTTATTACTTTTTAGGTCGTTTTCGTATTTATACGGGCATTTCGATGCGGGTGTTAGGAACAAATTACAAGGCATCATCACAGCGATTTTCCTCATAATCGTTGGAACCGTTTTTTGACAATTGCAGAAAAACATAAATTTTTCAATGACAGATACATTAAGCGCATGAGCCATTTTGCCCATAATGTTAATGATCAACATGACCACCACTAACTGGCATACAAAAGTTGAACATCATAGGTCAATCCGATTGTGAGTCATGCCACAAACAGACCTCACATACATTTTTCTATGTATTCTTAACTCAGCACTTACAAAACATGTAGACAAGCAAAAAAAAAAAAATTGTCGAATGCAATACTTTTATTACCTTATATTAACATGTGGTTAATTGAAAGTAATAAGAATATAGTTGAAATAAAAAAATATATAATGCCCTATCAAAATTAAACACTATTTATAAAAATAAATGCAATTAGAGAATTTCATCAAACAAAGTCGTTTTCAATTAATTTGTGGAGCGTGAGATGACTTCATGCATTTTTAAATAACACTAAATTAAGTTAGAATGGACAGCTGCTGATAATGGAAAAAGTTCACGAAAAATTCTAATTTGTCCCTGAAGCTGTAAACAGGAGTCTTTATGAAGGTCTTTCCCTCCGGGAGATAGATAAACAGAATAAATTATAAAACAGGTTAAAATAGTATTAATACAATCCAAAAGTAAACAATGGATGTGTATAGGGACCAACTTCAATTTATTACACTGTAATACTGGACATTCCTTTTAATTAGTTATACTACATTATTTACGAAACGAATTTTTCTTCGATATTAAAAAATGCTATTTTAGAAGTACGGCGATTTTTTTGGCGATTAGATATAAAAATCACGCCAAATCGTATATTTTGGCGACAATTATGCGAATAAAAGGAGTTGTGATTGCTAGTTTTGTCTCATAATGCAGCGATCGGCCAGACAAATTTATTTGCAAAGCCTGGGTGAAGGATTGTGAAAGTCTAAGCTGCCTTTTTTCAGGTAGGTAAAAAGTAATGCGAGTCAAGTTTAAGAGAAGCTTTTATAATAACAAGAACCTGTAATTTAATGTGTCGAATATTATATTTAAATACGTAATAAATATTACAATGTTAGGTTAGTGTCAAATACAGTACTTGATGTATTTTGTGCAATTTGAAGTAAATTATTACTTTCAATAATCCATATGTTTACATAGGGTAATGGAAATATGAAATTTGCTAAAAAAAATATGTTTTTGCATTTCTACATAATTTGGGACTTCTTGTGCTAAAAAATAAAAATGCTTTTGAAAAAGTGTATTTGTGTGTGGTCTGTGGTCAGTATCACTCTTAAACGGATTGATCTATGATGTTCACATTAGATTCTGCGTTAGTGGTGACCGATGGACCTATCAATAAGATTTTAACTAAATTACCCATGCACATAATGCAGTTACGATTGTAAATAATGTGTTTCAGCAATTGGCCATTTTCTTTGAAAAAAAAATGAAAATATGAGAACAAAAACGTAAATAACACCAAACCACATCAAGTTTAAATACTGTAACAAGTATTATAGTGTATTTGAAAGTTATGCGATGTTCCACTTCTCCAGCTGTTGAATGCGTTACTTTTTATCTAACAGTCAAATATAGAAGTCTCTTAATAAGTTTCAATGTTAGGTCCTGCTGATAAAATAGATTGTAGGATCATCTATTGTACCTTTATATACAAAAATGTAAAATGATCAAAGGAATTTCTTCAAATAAAAATTAGTTCAATTGTTAAAAAAAAAATTAAATATAAATATTGTATACCAGTGATTGCTAAAGTTAAAAAAGTGAAAAAGAGACATCAGTAGGGAGACAAATGTTACAATTACATACCTCCTTAAAAAGGGTTATGAATGCCAATTACCTTTCTGTATAGTTTTACGCATTGCACAATAATCATAAATATCAATTCTACCACATGCCTTTGGTCTTTGTTAATTGCGGAAAAAGAACTTTTTGTTTTCTCCTGTTCATTCTTTTCTCTTGATTTTGCTTGAGAGTGTCATTTAAGTTCTCTACCACACACGATTTGGTTACGATACATCCGTACAAAGTTTAAATTACAAAGTGTAGTTGTAGATGTCCCAATGCAGCAGCAGAATAGGGGCCTAATGTAATTATTTGGCTAGAAAACCTCCATATAATCAACGAAGCAAAACTTGCTGATTAAATTTAGTAGTTGATTGAGGCTAAAGACACGCAATTGATTCACATCAATACTATAAAGATGCTGATCTATGAAATGCATGTTAGATTATATTTATTGTTTGTTAATATTGACTTAAGAGTTTGGGATGCTTAATAAGATCGAAATTCTGAATACTCAAAATCTTAGTTTTGTCTCGTTTAAAATGGACGGATGAAGGTCTGCTTCGTGTAAACGTTTTCATTCGTGACAAAAACCACAGTATGCAAACTCTGGTCAAGAAGTTTTGAGGATATATTTTTCATCGTGCAGAAGCTCGATTATGCAATTTTATTTAATTATTACTATTACTTTGGAAAGCTACATATACTCTGAATTAGAGAAGTGAATTGAATTGGATATTCTTTTTATCTTGAGAAAAATCGCGTTGTATGTGTTTGGATAATCGTTCTTGGTGTTAATAAATATTGTCAATAAAATTATATTGAGTACTTAGTGACTTTATAGAATTCATATCTTTAACGAAAGTTAGCATGATTTAGATTAAATATCTAAGAAAACTCCAGGAAAATTGGAAGATACTGAAAAAATCTATTTCAGCGATTTCGGTAGCAAACTTTGTCACCAAGCATTTGTGTCAAGTTGGTCCATTCAAGTTAAGATACAGATTTTTCAGAAATATTCTTGAGTAACTCATCTGGAGATTGAGTTCAAATCTTCAGCTAGATAAAAACCAAGTCAGATATGTTAAAGTACGGGTTTTTCTTTCTTTCAAATAGTAATTAGCTGCGGATTAAAATTCGATAGGTTAATAAGTCATCGAAGTCCGAGTATATAAGAAATCCCACAGCTATTATTCTATTTCTTTTGTTAACTAAAAGTTAAACATTCTTGACTTAATAAGGGATTATTTATCAAATTTCAGATAAATTGAAAACCATTAAGGATAATTGCTCCACTATATTAGACTTCATACATTTCAAATCCTTGTACTGCAAATTGCGCAAATTTGATGCAGATATCCGTTCTTTTTCAGACGAAAACTTTTACAATACGGGCAAATTTTTTTTTTTTTTTTTTTTTTTTGTATAATATAGATTAAGTTGTTTACTTTTATCGAATATGAGCACTGGTTTCGCTAATATATACTCATGCATTGATTTGTAGTTTTATGAGTAATCACAATTTATTACCAAGTTAAAGGTAAACTTATTCCCTGAAATTCGACACCAAGATTGTTTTACATAAATCAAAGAAAAATGGTAATTTGTAAAGAAAATAGAATGCAGCAGGACTACAGTTCAACAAAACCGACATTATTCTTGCAAAATTCGAGGTATGGATTAGAACTATTTAAAAATGGATAAAACTGTTCATGTTCTATTATAAATGATTAAAATGAATATAGTAGTATTATAAATGACCACAAACAAAAGAACGACCACCTACTATGATTTTTAAATCATCTATTTGAGTTTCTCATACTTTTAGTTTAAATCTGTTCTATAACAGTATTTCAATTAATCGAAAATAATAGAAGGGAAACAAATTACTTTTACTTACTGTTAAGTATCCAATATATTATGTATTTTAGTAGCCATGTGCACAATTAAAATTGTATATAAATTTAAATTTATAAATTTTAAGATAAAAACTGGCTACACAATGTAACAAAACGTGCAAACGCATAAAGTTAAACTTAAATGTATGACTAAAAACTATTTTACATGACAAATTATTAAAATTAGCATTAAAAGAAAAAATTACAAACGAATATTTAAAATTGCATTCTATACACAATTTCTTTTTCAAAGAGAGTTTGCAATATGTAGGTAAAATTGCAAATTTAGATAATTTATTAATAGCATAATTATTAATATATTTTTTTTAATATGATGGAATAACTATTAAATTAATATGTGTATTTCATTTTATTTGTTTGTGCGAATTTCCAACTCTATATTACTCTATAAAAATGGGTAAATATTGTGTTGCAAAATTACATGGTACAAGAGTAGCAGGTGGAATGATCTAAGATAAGGCGTGTAAAATAAGAACCATCCTTAATACCACATTCTTACAATAAGCGATGCGACTATAAATATTTAAGACTGGTTTTAATTACACAAATCACAGTTTAAATCTTATTATCATTATGACTACAATTAGTAATGAATCTATAATTTGTTTTAAGGTGAATGTCAAATTCTGATTTTGTTTAGTTACAAGTTACTTTGAAATATCTCGCATCTCTATTGTTGTAGGTACAAAATCATGCAAACAGAAGAGCAGTCTTTATCTCGCAATCAAAACGAAAACAACAGTTTAGCAGAAATTATAGAAGTTCCTGAAAACAGAAGCAGTTCTCACAAAAAAACAAATGTATGTCGAATGCTCAAGGCGGTTATCTTTATTCTTTGCTTGACTGGGTTTGGTTATCAGACAACGGAGTTTATTACCAACTTCTATACCTATCCAACAGTACTCAATATGGCAATCGAAGAGATGGAAAATTTCCCTACGCCAGCATTAACATTTTGCAGCAGTTATCTGTAAGTATTATTGTTTTGGCTTTGTTTACACTGTTCCAAATAAACTGCACACCAATATTTTCAGGAGTACGTAAACTTTGGAAGAAAATAAGTATATCAGAACGTAATAACAAACATTTGGTTGGATTGTTTGTATTTCGTTATTGCTGTTTTTACCTTAAGAAAGTGGTCGCATCCAACCTCGATGGTTTTTGAGCTTGTCTGCAAGAATTTCTTCAAGTTATTTTTTATCCATAACCAGAACCACTGCCATTTACTCTTTGGAACCACTAAAGGGCAGTTAAAATAATTGAGATCGACTGGAACCATTTGAACTAGATTTTTTAATGGGACACAATTTCATTTCGTTGTTTATAGGTAAGAAGTTGAAATCGAAGATATGCTCAGAACTTGTTACTGTCTAAACTAATTTAAATAAGTTTTCTGTTCAAGTGGGATTTTGACTAAACAACCATATTATATTGAATACAATTTCTCTCCAATGCTTTGAACATAAGTGACGAAATTGGGCGGCGGTAGAGCTGAAAGAGGGCATGCTCACATTTTAATATCGACAGATAGAAGTTGAACTCTGGGTCCAGAGGCGGTCCTTAGAATTATCAAGCTACACGCCAAGATAATTTTTACTATAAATTTTTATTTATATTTAAAATTGATTTTCTTATAAAGCAAACGGGAAAAGCAAAAATAAAATTGCATACTAAGAAAGCAGCTACTCCCAAATTTGAACATGAAGGTTTCTTTTTCAAACAACCATTTAAATTCGCCTCATCAGTTCTTTCATCTCAGAATTTGATACAAGATTCAAGTACCAATAAAAAATTTTAAATATGAATGTACTAATATTTGCTCTTTTTTTCCCCTCATTTAAATATTTGAAGCATGAATTTCGATTTAATTTCCGATTTTAATGACATGACAACAACGCAAGAATGCAAGTAACAATGAACACAAATGACAAACCTAATAAAGGTTTATCGAAAAAAAAAATCACAATTTCAAATCCTACCAATGGGGAAATAATGTTCTATAGTATATCGATACATGGAAAAATAATAATAATAAAAAAAAAAATTAAGTTCAACACCGCCACAAGGAGGATGAAATTTAGATATTTGAGAATTTTTTTAGCAAAAAGTCTTAGTAAATTGAGTTTTCTTTTCTGTGGAATTTCAAAACCTACTTTAACGGAAAAGATGTTCAAAGGTCATCGATATAGATAAACAACTGGATAGACTGCTCCGATGGCAACGCAAAGCGAAAAACGGGCCGGCAATAATATTTGCTTTCCTGTCAGTGGTGGGACGATTTCCTGAATCATGGTTTATTACTGTGTTGCATATAATTGCAACAACAGCTCAAATCGGAAAAATATAAACAATAGTTTTCACCGGCAAGTAAAAAATAGTAATTTAAATATGCTAAATGTATTTTTTTATTATTATTATTTTTGAAAAATATCTAAAATGACCCTTCTAACATTGATCGCTCGTGGTTTTCGATTGATGGCAAGATGCCATATAAGATGATCTCTTATATGGCAATTCATATCCCCATAAATAATATATTTTAAATTCAGAACAAATAGCATATTATGATCTAGAATAAAACACTTGATTTATATTTATTTAATCCTTGTTTTTATTCGTTTTCAAGGGCATTTGGCAAAGAGTTGGGAAAAGAAAGCGAAATTAAAACTCTACTTGTTCACTGCTTTAATAATTAAAATACTTACTATGTTTATTTATAACTGGATAATTCGTTTTAGATATGTTTGATTTAATCTATTTTTTATACGTTTTTACAAACAATTAGTAATTGTGTTTAAAAAAAAGGGATGGAATGGAAATTGAAACAATAACTTAAAATGCTAGTGTTCTGTTCTAAATTTATTTAACAATGAAACTGCGGACTGCAAACGGCAAAATTTATCAGTTTCTTTACTACTTACGTATTTATTTTAAAAACTAAGTTTTTTTTAACTGTTTGTTGGAATTCGAAGTCCCATCAAACTGTCGAAAGCAATTTATATTTCAGTTTTATTTCTGTTTAAAAAATTTAACCTTGAATTTTAGAGAGAAATTGTGTCTCCTCTTGCAATAATTTACAAATGCTTGTACTAGGGATGGAACGGATGTGAGTTTTGCCGGATACCGGATTTCGGATATCCGGGGTACCATGTCTACCGGATACGGATATCCGAAACGGATTTCACCGGATATCCGGCCGGATATTCGGTCTATACACTAAAAACGATAGTTATACGATATGCTATACGAAAAAAATGGTCATGATATGAAGTATCAAGTAAATTATAATTAGTGGTTAGCGCACTGCACTCATGCCACAGGTCCATGGTTTGATTCGCGGACTGGGCAAGGTTGACTTAGCTGTTTATACCTGAAAGAAATAAACTGAGGAGGACCATGCATGCTTGGGAACTAAACACTGGGGTTCGGCGTCAGAATGACCATCTGACCGGAACATCTGCTATGTGACACACAAATGCCACAGTCAAGAAAGCTGAAAAGCCGTCTTTAAATATAAACTTAAAAAGTTTCGAACCCAAAATTCATCAACATTATGTTATACCATATTTAAAATATATATTTAATATAAACAAACATAATTAGTACTTACATATATTTGTGGTTAAGGCTTTTGCTTTAGGATCATCTAAACTCCACAATATTGGTACAAATAATGTCGATTCCAATGTTGTCTGCGTGCATTTCTTGTTTTGATGAATTATTTTTTCTTGTTCATCAATATTTGATGCATTTAGTGAGTCTTTTAAGCTTCGGTGAATTTCCTTATGCACACTCATTAAATGGTTCAATAAGGGTTTTGTGGAAAAGGATTTTGGCTTTTACCGCGCACAATATATTTTTTAAACGATTCTGTGGAGCAAGTAACACATAGGGCTTTGCTCTCGTCCTTTCCATTAATTTTAAAATACTTCCAAATGGGTGATTTTAAATGAGCCATTATTAAAAATTAAAAATTGGATTGTAATTGGAGAAAACTATGATTCAAGACATTCTAGAGAGCTAAATATAATTCCACGTTGTGGCGCTGCGTTAAAGACCTAAAAATTACAATACTTCATTTTACGTCAGAAAAAATATACCAGCTTTCAACTTCTGGCAATGAAAAATCAGAAATTAGACCATACCATTCACAGCATAAAGGGGTAGGGTATTATCGTCGATATAACGAAAAAAAAAAATTTGAGGAGTGCGCATTGGCTATTTATTGCTTTTTACTCGTTAGCAAATGTCAGAAAAAAAGGAAGTGATAATAACTAAAACTCTTAACAAGTAACTTATGTTATGGAAAAAAAGTATTATTTATTAGTATTTCGGTTCGTGTTTTACGGAGAAGCATTCAAATATAACATCTGGAATTAATCAGATCATAAACTTGGAATGAAAAGAACATATTGCAAAACACGTATGAAGGATGTGTATGAAAAAACATTTGAGGAATGGTTTATGCTTATCAACTCGGCGCCAATAATACGGCTCCTCTTTCTGTGAATTGAAACTAAATGCACCTGCATCTTCTAGCTCATCTCTGAAGTTAGGGATATGCTTAAGCATAGTTCTCACGAAGGAACTTTTTCGTTTTCTAACTTGACTGTAATTTATGTCCAAGAAAAAAAAAAGAAGAAAAAAATAGTGTAGGATGCGGTGTCCCCTTTGTCCGAAAAAGATCATTATTTTTTGCAAAAAATTATTTCTTGTCGTTAACTGGTGGCGGGATATATAGCCGGATATCCGAATGAAATTATCGGATGTCCGGTATTTAAATCGGATATCCGACGGGGTTTCGGATATTGAAAAATCAGCCGGATATGCCGGATATCGGATATTTGCCGGATATCCGTTCCATCCCTAGCTTGTACTAAATTAAATAAGTTTATTTTATTTTAATTTGTTTAAAGTTTTTTATTAAATTAGGAGAAAGTGAAGTGCTTATATGTCAGGAAGGCACGAGTTTCTTCATAGTTTTCTAATTCTCAAATTTCATCTCTTATAATACACATTATTATTTATTGCAAAACGCATTCGGATTTTACTCTATACTTGTTTAAATGAATTGTTGTATATTAGACGGATTTATTGAGTAAAAGTTAAACTGATTAACTTCATTTCATTGGCAAATAATTTTGATTTAGTTTTTAAGCTAAAATGGTACAAAAATAATCCAGTTGGTCAATTTTATTTTACAAGAAACCCCAATTTTTATTAATTCATGTAGTAAAATTAAAAAATTTTCAGTGACCCACTTAAGAATTAATGGATCAAATATATTGCAATAAACAAGTTTCAAAACCGGTATCTTTAAATTCATAAATTATATAATAATATTGAGTATGAAAAATTAATATTGTTACGAATTTTTGTATATTTGTAAATATTTCGTAGTGTTAATTTTGTAAATAGTAAAATTTATGTACATTTCGCATAAGGCAATGCAATAGTTTGTTTCCCTGCAATGAGTCTCTTGATGCTTGATAACGAGTTTTACAGAGGTAACGCTGGGAAGCGAGTTTTACAAGGAGCAGGGCATTTAACATTATGGTAATGGAAATCACGCCAATTTGGCGACGGTTTTGGCGACTAATTTTGGTCGCCAAATTTGGCGAGAAATTGCCAAATGTCGCCAATTGGCGACATTTTCGGTCTCTATGTACATGTATAGGACTTTTCGACTACGATCTGGAAAGTTCTCCAAATATCTACCTCTAGAAGTTTCAAGAAGGTTCGCCGCCTCCCCTATATAAGCCCGAGTTAGTTGGTTAGTCAGTTAGTTGTAGTTGAGTGATGTTGAGTCACTGAGTAATTGACTGAGTTGAGTTCGTTAGCTGACTGGAAATACTGAGTGAGATACTGAGTCTCAGTGAGCATTCAGAGTAGTTCTTAAGCGAACTGTATTGCATTGTCTTTTGCGGTGATTTAGCAGTCATGTGTCAAGTTTAACTGCTGTTTGTGCTCGGTCGCTGCTCATGTTATTTCATTCCATACATGAATTTAATAAAAATTTACAAAGCTAAGTAAGCATAACTTTCGACTATATAGCGTGTTATGAAAACGCTGTTTTGTAGTATTTAAAAAAATATATATATACACATAATTAACATTGCGATGTATCGTATCGTTTGCTTCCCGATATATCACGATGCAGAAATGTTAACATTGCCCATGCCTAGCATCTATATATGCCAACCAAACGGTATAGTGGTTAGCGTGCTAGCTTCTAGACCGCGAGGTTGCGGGTTCGAGTCCCGTGTTGGCATGGGTGTTTGTAAATGTATGTTGGCTTGTCTAATGACGAATGTTTCGGCGCATTATAGCCCTCGTGTTGCTGACGGCGCCAGATAATCTGAATACAACCAACCTAGCATCTATATGTTTTAACAATAAGCTAGTACAATTAGTTTCTATAATTGTTTTGTATTGCAAACTATAATTTATAGAGCAAATTTTAAATAAGTATTTTTTTTTTCATCTACAGAGTTTGTTTTTATGTTGATTTTAATGCTACTTTAAGAGACATTGTAGCTACTATAATGTGAAGATTACATTCATATAATTTTGTTACATACAAATTGTAGATATGTGCATCTCAACTGTTCTTTTGTCTTGAACGCAAACAAAAACGAACACTTTTTGTTCTCTTTACAAAGTACTCACAAAGTTTGTTAAATCGTTTTTCAACAATGAGCTTATGATTTTACTTTGTGACGAACTTGTGTTTTATTTTGGGGCCCAATTGATTTTCTCAAAAGGGGTTAATGAACGGAGATTCATAAGATATTAGCTTGGAGGAGGAGTATTACTTGATGAGGGCATCGCATCTTTTGAAGTGAATTGTGTAAAATACTTGTATATATATGTTCTATACATGAAATGCTTAATATGTATTCGTGGATTATTTCTTATAATACGAAGTTAGAGAAAAAATTGCCAATACCTGGATTGGGAAATAGGGCTAGTAATGAAGGATCCGATCTCTCACTCTACCTTTTGTCTGCCGACAAATAACGTGAATCCTATATAACTTGAACTGACGCTTGAAATTCAGGCGTTTTTCTCAATTCACAGATATGTTTTGAAACGTAAAACTCTTTATGAAAGCGAATAAAACTATTATTGAAAAACTATTATGCAAATATCGTTAAAAAACTAACATTAAAACTATTACTGAAAAACAAGAAACACCTTTCAAGATATCCAAGAAATGCAAAGCACACACCTTTTTAAGTGGATTTGGAATCTAGGTAGCATTGTAACTTATGTCAAACTTGACTGTACTTTGATTGACTGTAATTCCCACGGCCATAGCTATTGCATGAAAAACTTGACGCCTTTTTACAGAGATGTTTTTGTTAAGATATCTATTATTTTTCTCACTAATAATGTTAGATTTATTACTTATTTGTACAACGATCGTTAGTTTAGAAAAAGATTGTTTTGAACTCAAACAATTTCAAGTTAAATTTAAACATTTGTCTAGAATCGAACAAGGAAAGCGCACCTCTCATCCCTTTCAGTTTAATCGAAGACGTGTTATGCGCGCACAAAAAACAGTTCTGCCTACGGGCAACAAAAACACAATCATAGTCCAGGGAATAGAGACATTTTGCCTTGCAAAAGGTTATGTAGTTCTGATTTTTTAATATGTTATAAAGGTTGGTCTCGTGATTTATAAACCAAGTTTTCGACCTCCTAACCCTTGTGCGTTCTCCGTGGTACACCAAAAACTGAGCCGTTTTTCAGTTTATACGTCATAACTCTTTTCCAATGCCTCTTAGAAACAAACATTATCTTCAAAAGTTGTAGAATATTAAATTATCTACAAATTTTGTATACTAAGTTTTTTTGTAAACCTATTATGTAAATAGTTATGTCGCATCAAAGTCAAAACTTTTTCGTAAAAATGCTACTTTTTTAAGATTTGTGTCAAGTTTTTTGATTATATCTTCATAATGGTACATTTTAAAGAAAAAGTTTGTGAGTAAAAGTTGTAGAGCAATAAATTTCCTACAAGTTTTCTATATAAACTTATTTTCTAGGACTAATAACAAAGGAGTTACACTGCTTTGTGTATTTTCCGTGGTGCACCACAAAAAAAATACGTTTTTCAGTTTATAGATCATAACTCTTTCGCAATGTATTTTAAAAACAAATATTAAATTTAAAAGTTGTAGAACATTAAATTTTCTACAATTTTTGTGAACAATTTGCTTTTGTAAAGCTATTATGTAAAGAGTTACGTAGCATCAAAGTAAACACTTTTTCGTAAAAATGCTGTTTTTTTAAGTTTTTTGCCGAGTTTTTCAATTATATCTTCATAACAGTAAGTTGCAGGGAAAAATATATTACACAAAAGTTGTAGATCTATAAATTTACTATAAGTTTTATACAAAAAGTTACTATCTAGGACTAATAACTAAGGAGGTACTCTTCTTTGAAGGTTTACGAGATGATAACCTATAATATTTTATGTATAGGTAGGGGTTTAAAAATAGCTTCTTACTGCATAGTCTGACCATTTTAATAAAAAAATAAAACAATATATATATAATACTAATTATAATGTAAATTAAAAATTGGAAATATATTATATAATGTATATATCTATAGATAATAATAGTAATATAAAATTTACCATTTTGCCGTGATGCACCAAAAATTTCTGCATTCGGAAATAAAAATGAGAAATAGACTGCATTCAAGTGGCTGATTCTAAACTACGTGGGGTACAGATCTTTTGAGATAGAATAGAAAAATCACAAGTCGGGTGGCATTAGTGACATGTAAAGGAATTCTTTTAATGGCTCAGTTTCCGCGAAAACACCATATACTGTTGATTGAGATTTGCCACTGCCGAATTCAGGGTAGAAGATTAGAAGAACCGTAAAACCATTCTCAACCCTCCCCACCACTAACCATCCAGACAGAATATCAACTACTCAGTGTAGTTACTTAATATTGGAATACATGCGTTGTAATGATGGCTGCTTCATCATATCCAATATTACAGGAATTTGCAAAGATCTTCCTAGATCCTAATGGCAGTGTTTCAAGCATTACCGAAGCAGTATCAAGCATTCTTGTTGCTCTCTTTGGTGGTCACAGGGCAACAACTTGAAATGCTTTGCGTTATAAGCAATTTTCCAAATCAACAACTGGGAGCAAGTTAAATATGTCAAAGCTACCTCCGACCCAAGAAGCTGCTACTCATCATGTCTTTCGCACATACAATCAAGTAAAGACATGGATGGGCCAATTGAAAAATCCTCTGGTCTGTGGGTGGAAGAAGGACAGTAAAGGACTTCTTCCTATTACAACCACCAGGGATTCAGCTCCTCAATCAATTCTGACCTACATTTTCTGCCAGCGCAACATAGGATGCACTAAGGTCTGCGGTTGTAGAAAGGCCGGTCTCAAGTGCTCCATAATATGTAAAAACTGTCATGGACAAACCTGTGACAATATAGCGGACATCATAATTGATGACAACTATGAAGACGACCCAACATAACTCTTAATTCAAGAAGTAGCGGAGGAACTAGCCGAGCCTTCGTGGCTATACGAAACTAAATTTAAGAATTTATAAGTTTTCTAAATTGTAAGTTTTATTGATATTACTATTATTATATATAGATATATACATTTTTATAATATTTATATTTTTTGATTTATGATACTATTATTTAATACCTATATTGTTTTATTTTTTATCAAACTTGTCAGGCTTTGCAGTAAGAAACTGTTTTTAATATTAGATCTTTTCCAAGTAGCTCTTTTGTTATTAGTCCTATAAAATAACTTTGCATATAAAACGTGGCAAATTTAGGGTTCTACAATTTTTATGATATACTTTTATGGATATCATCTAAAAACTCGACAAGAATCTTAAAATGGTATTTTTACGAAAGAGTTTTTGCTTTGATGCTTTTCACACAATTTGTTTTTCATACAATAGTTCTGCATAACAAATTTTGCACATACATTAGTGGTAGAAAATTTAATACTTTACAACCTAAAATATAATTTTTTCCCTTATAAAATGCAATGGAAAAAGGATATGATCGGTATACTGAAAAAAATTCAAAATTTCAGAATTCAGAAGGTTTTTGGTGCACCATGGCGAAAATGGTAAATTGATATTACCGTTATGATGTATATAGATATATACATTATTTAATAGATTTCCACTTTTAAATTTACATTATAATTAGTATTATGTATACATTGTTTTATTTTTTTATTAAAATTGTCAGACTATGCAGTAAGAAGCTATTTTAATCCCCTACCTATACATAAAATATTGTAGGTTATCATCTCGTAAACCTTCAAAGAAGAGTAGCTCCTTAGTTATTAGTCCTAGATAGTAACTTTTTGTATAAAACTTATAGCAAATTTATAGATCTACAACTTTTGTATAATATACTTTTCCCTGCAACTTATTGTTATGAAGATATAATTGAAAAACTCAGTAAAAAACTTAAAAAAGCAGCATTTTTACGAAAATTATTTACTTTGATGCTACGTAACTCTTTACATAATAGCTTTACAAAAGCAAATTGTTCACAAAAATTGTAGAAAATTTAATATTCTACAACTTTTAAATTTAATATTTGTTTTTAAAATGCATTGCGAAAGAGTTATGATCTATAAACTGAAAAACGTATTTTTTTGTGGTGCACCACGGAAAATACACAAAGCAGATTAACTCCTTTGTTATTAGTTCTAGAAAATAAGTTTATATAGAAAACTTGTAGGAAATTTATTGTTCTACAACTTTTATACACACACTTTTTCTCTAAAACGTACCGTTACGAAGATATAATCAAAAAACTTGACACAAATCTTAAAAAAGTAGCATTTTTACGAAAAAGTTTTGACTTTGATGCGACATAACTATTTACATAATAGGTCTACAAAAAAACTTAGTATACAAAAGTTGTAGGCAGTTTAATATTCTACAACTTTTGAAGATAATATTTATTTCTAAGATGCATTGGCAAAGAGTTATGACGTATAAACTGAAAAACGGATCAGTTTTTGGTGCACCACGGAGAACGCACAAGGGTTAGGAGGTCGAAAGCTTGGTTTATAAACCATGGGACCGACCTTTATAACATATTAAAAAATCAGAACTACATAACCTTTTGCAAGGTAAGACCCCTTTTTCAGTCTCTATTCCCCGGACTATCAGGGCTCATGGAGTAAACGTGCACATGTCAGAGCCAAGACATCAATCACCAATTTGCACCGCTCGCCGGATCTTCCACGTAGTAAACCTGTAAATTGCCCGTGATGGCACACATGTAGAAAATGTGCAATCAAAATAAAAGTTTTATTTTGTCCTATCTGTGTTGTCGTCTTTGATTGGTGTCTTGCCTTTGCCATGTGCAAATTTCCTACATGTACCCCGATTGTGTTTTTGTGGCTTGTTCGCAGAGCTGTTTTTTGTGTGTGTATAACGCTTCTGTTTTTTGTGATACAAGCAGAATCCCGAGCTCATATTTTTAAATAACTATTCCTAAAATCTCATCTCGATCCCTTGAACGGAAAGTCTGCTAGAGGTCTATATATCGGCCAAGTTTCATTATGACCACTCTGTACATTTTCCATGTTTATTAATAGATACTCAAGGCGTATAAAAATGATGCTTCAAAATATTTTTTTATGGGTATATATAACACGGGACATTAAAGTGAACAGTTCAGGTGAATTAGCCATACATATAGATGGTTGGTTGTTTTCAGATTATCTGGCGCCGTCAGCAAAACGAGGGCTATAATGTTCCGAAACATTCGTCATTAGACAAACCAACATACATTTACAAACACCCATGCCAACACGGGACTCGAACCCGCAACCTCGCGGCCCAGAAGCTAGTATGCTAACCACTATACCATTTGGTCAGCACATATAGATGATATAGATTTTAAAATTAATGTTGTGGTTGTAGTAATGAAAATAAAGATAACGAAGCATTCTTAATATTTGAACACAGCAAATGTATTTTGTATGCAATAAATCATAAGATAGTGATTGTCAGAAGATATCAAAAGATTGTGATTGTCAATTAGAAATTTTAGAAATTGCTTTTTCTTTTCACAGCTTTATTGAGATACCAACTATCAAATCTTGCATTAAATCTGCTTTTATGTTAAAAAGTTGTTTTTTTTTGTCCAGATATGATTTTCACAAGTACTGTCAGTATTATGACTACTTATGTGAAAGTCCAAAAAATGTGGAAAACTTCTGCAAAGACCACCCACATAAATGTAAAGGAAACCAGACAGATGCAGTTGTGAGTTTTTTTTAATTTTTTTTTTTTTTTTTTTTATTATTATTATTATTATATTATTTAAAAAGAACTTAAAAAAGTGTATTATATTGTAGAAACAATAAGGTATTGAAAATTTGTGAGCCTCATAAATTAATTTGCTATAAAATAAAACACTTGTTGCTTAAATATTATAGATGATTTTTGAATTATAACATTGTTTTGTAAACAGAAATGATTAAAAAAAATATTAAACAATTGACGGTTTTAAGTAAGCTTCTTTTAAATATATAAAAAAAAAGTATGTGAATTTAGTTTAAATATAAACCGATTATTTTTTAAACAAAAGACATAAAAGTGAAAATGTTTTTTAGTCAAAATCCACAGAAAAACCTTATTATTGTACAAAAGAGAACGAACTGCCAAATAAATTGATATTTTATAAAACGCTGTAAAGTATTAAATGATTTTAATAGCATATATTAAGTGGGGATAATTATTTTATTACAAATTTTGTGAATAATACATATAATTAACTTTTGGAAATTACTACACACTTTTTTATTCCTGAAACAACCCAGTAAAAATACGAACGATGGCCGATTCATGGCTGGATACTGGCAGTACTGGATATGTGATTGTAACGTAACGCCATCAATAGCACACCTGCGGTTTATTGCAGGGATACCATCAGCTCTTTTTTTTTTTTCAAGGCCAACCACTGCTTATCCGGTGATGGACATCCAGCACTTTAGTAACATAACTGGTGGCAACGGTTAAGTCATCGTATCCTACTTTCTGCGCATGCACGTGATTGTTTTGAACTTCCGTGAATACCACATTTTTTTCTCACTTGATATTCCAGTAGCCATTGCGTACAGAAAAAATCTGAGGCATTATTTGTGCTTTTGCATTCACTGAAAGCGTGAACAATGAACGATTTTTTTTTATTTCATTGAAGAAAAGGATAGGGAAGTATTCATAATGGAAGAAATCGATATGTAAGTATTACATTTTTCTATATTTTTCCTGATGTTGTTTTCAATTATATTTTACATAGTTATACGCTATGTCGTATAACTATGTCGTATACGCTATGTCGTATACACATGAGGACAGCGTTACCTGACGTAGTATTTTTAATACTGCGCTGCGCTGTTGTTTTTCACACACCTATATTTCTACATTGTGCATTTCTTAATACTTTTTAAAGTGCAGGAATTCTTAATTTTTGAAATACTATTGATATTTTAATAGGTTAAAATATTATTAAATATACTACGTCCAAAATGCCCTTGGGAAAAATTACCCAGCGTAAGAGTTATTTTCCTATGTCTGGCAATGCTGCATGAGGCTGCATGAATTTCTAACTTTTATGAAAAGAATTTAAAAATTAATCAGATTCAGACATTTAAATTCATTAGATTCTGTTTAATGTTAAGTGGTATGCTAATTTTTTTTAATATATTTCTTCTTTTTTTAACTCATGTTTTTTATATCAGTCTAATTTATATTTGTCTGTGGTTTTGTTTAATATATAACTTCAACACTTATCTGAAATTACTAGTTATGTTTACATTCTCAATGCAATAAATTAATCTTTTTAATTCCTGAGCAGTTCCTGTAGTCTGATGTGGCTATAAAATATTAACTAATAGTTTACGAAGTCTAATAAAATTGAATGGACAATATAAATTGAGGATTTAAAATTACAGTACTTTTCAGTTAAGCAACACAATTGCTTTCACACCACTTTGGCACGCATTTGTATATATATTTAGGCCAGTATATTTATTATCTTTAATGATTCCAGTATGACTCTATACTGGTTTCAACATTTCCAGTATATTTCACACTTGGTATCAAAATGTCCAGTGTGTTTCAGATCTGGTATTAAAATTTCCAGTATAATTTCATATCGGTTTTAAAATTTCCAGTAAGGTTTAATACCAGTTTAAAATGTTCCAGTATGGTGTCATACCGGCTTCAAAATTTCCAGTATAGTTTCATACCTGCTTTAAAATTTCCAGTATGGTTTTAATGGTTTTGGTGTCATTTTTACTGGTTCCGGTATCATTTTGATAATGGTAATTTGAACTTTTTCCAATAGGGAATTCCCACCGAGTACTGGTTTTTAACTCTTCCCCTTCAACGTGTTACTTTTTTCCTATATACAATGATTTATGTGCTTCAAATTAGAGCCAAAGATATTTAAAGTAATGTGCCTAGTCCTAGCATAAATGATTTGAATGTTGTTAGTTTAGATTTCAGTTTGATGGTTTTTATCTGATATCCAGCTAACGGAACAGTTCCGAAGTTGCTTACTAAAGAGGAACTAATTTTACAGAGTAATTCCTAAAAATAAAATATCGCAGAATTGTTTGCAAAATGCATTATGATGTATGTTTATAATAATTTTAGGGGATGTTTCACAACTTGTTTAAAATTTGAAGCTAGCAAAGTGGGAAGCATTTTGTTACAGAAAAAAAACTAGATAGGGATGTTTTTAAAGTGTCGAACGACATTACTTGGTGAAGTTACTCAAAAGTGAAAAGTATTATTAATATGTGTATATGTATATGAATATTTTTTTTTCTTTCAAATTTAATAATGTAAAGGCATTAATTTGTGATGTTACTAAAAGTGCTAATGAAATAACTGTGAAACTTATAAAGCAGTACAAAGTTCTTGACTTTCCTTACAAGTTAATTCGTTAATTGAATTTAATAAAAAGTTAATGTTTTCAAAACTTATTTTATGTAAACAAAATAATATTGTAAGTTACAATATATTTTATGTATTTTCAAAGCATTAAAGAAGTTGGGCTTTGTTTTCCAAAGTGTATTTTGTCACCAATTTGGTAAAATTAAAATCCAACTTAGTTAAATCAGCGGAAACTTTTGATCTGCATTTCAAACAGTGCAATAGACAATAAAACATATACAACATATACATAAAACATATACAATAAAAATTTCTGTGCAAAATAGATCTATTTTATTTTCTAAAATCCTATTGCCGTGTTGACCTTGCACTAAATAAATTTAAATCGAATCAACCTATGCCCCTAAAGTGTTAAGAAGAAGCACTTGTTATCCTAAAGATTTCTGTATATAAAATGGAAAATTTCAACCGGAAGTGATTGAAATTTTGACCCAAAGTCTGGTTATAAGGAACAATTACTGCCCATATACCAATACATATATGCATCACTGTGATATCATCTCAGATAGCCAGAAGATTTCAATTGATGTTTAAAAAAAAGTAAAGAGGATCATGTTGAGTATAAAATTACAAATTCCAACCGGAAGTCGATCGTACGCACTGAATTTTTTCCAATGCAATTCAGATGTGACCAAAATTTAAATCTAACTGTGTGGCATCCTCTCAAACACGGGTTAAGGCAGGATTGTTTTCAAAGGGATGCACAATGCAATTCCCTAGGAAAAAGATGAGGGGAAGGGGGAAGATGACGCGAAAGCTTAAAATTTTAGTTTTGATGATTTTTAGTGGTCATACTTACAGATATTTAATCGTACTTCAAACTAGATATTAATTTTTTTCTAAACTGTCTAGAAATATTTTTATTTCGCACTTACGTGATTTAATCCCAATTGAAACTCATACATGTATTTATAAGTAAAGTGCAGTGGTGATTTATGATTAACTTCTTCGCGAGTTTAAGTTTATGTGACTGAAAGGTTAGTATAGACAGTTTATTTTTTGCAACTTAAGAGACAAAATTCTATAAAATGTCATTTTAGTTACTCTTAATATCTTTTAGATAAAAACATTATAATTTGATTTGAGAAATATTAAGACCATCATCAGCTTGTTAGTTTTACCTTCATTACAAGAAAGTGGATGATTGGTACTTGATAATATTTGTGATCCATTATGGTCATTTTTAATGACAATCCTAGAACGCAACTGTCATTACCAATAAACAAAGTACACTTCCCAATAAATGACTTTTTGGTATGCAAATGTAGAAAGGACTATCAAGAGCTTTGTAATTTTAAAAGAAACAATATGAGCAGCGGTCAAAAGTCTTTTGCAAAGTCAAATGTCTTACATGAGAACTCAAAACATGAGTAATATACGTTTTTTTCTTAATGGTCTCTTTATGTGTAATGTAATTTTGAACAATACTTTTAAATAAAAAAGCCCTTTAAATTTTTTTCTAAGACATTAATTGTTGAATTTAAACTTACTTAGAAAAATGTATTACTTAGGTATAATTCATTTCTTGTAACAAATGTGTAGCTGATAAATTATATTCTGCGGGAGCTCTCCCAAAAAGACTTCAGGCCATAATTTAATGTTCTTCGTGTAAAAAATTATCTTTGAATTCCACCATCACTATTCAAAATCCTTCGAAACTGCTTAGTTTCTAAGGGTAAGATTCTGAACCGAGAGTAGGCACTGCACTGGTGGTGCAAGGGAGTGCACTTGCAAACCCATGAAATTTGAAAATTAAATGTAAAGTGAACTAGGGGTGTGGAACATCGCACAACTTTCAATTTCATTATATTACTGATGTGGATCTGTGTCATTTACCGTTTTTAAATTTAAAAAAAAAAAAAAAAAAAAAAAAAAAAAGAGAGAGAAAAAAAAGATCCACCAAAATATTGATTTTGGCGGCATACTTTACAATAATCCTTATGTTATCCGTTATTATAAGTGAAACTGAGGGGAGAAGAAAAATGATCGTTGATCAAGGAAAAGGAAACTTTGTGTTGAAGGCTTTCGTTTTTATACTTTTTTCTATATTAAAGCATTTTTACAAAAATTTCGGAGGGGGGATGCTTAGAACACCTTAAAAAGCATTAGCTCAGCAATTTTTTATCGAAATCGTTGGAAACGTTTCTTAGCAATCATTGAAAAACATGATTTTTTCAATGGCAGCTACCCTATGCGCATGCACGATTTTGACGAAACCCATGGCTGCCACTAACCCTCATACCAAATTTGAACATCGTTGGTCAATTTGTTCAGGAGTTATGCTGACCACAGACATACAGACGAACAGACACACATACATATACACAGACAGACATTTATTCTAGATCACTTTTTTGAAATCGGGATGTTCCAAAAACGTGGTGAAGTGCAAAAAAAAATCGATTTCTTTTCTCTCTACCGAATGCTATACTTTCATTACCCTATGTATACATATGGGTAATTGAAAGTAAAAAAGGTGGTATTAAACTCTGTAAAATGGAGGTTTAAAAGAGATTTTATATTTAATGAAAAATAAATTCTACACATAACTATTATATTAACATTTCAATAGAAAATCTCCTTAAAAATATCAGAATTTGAGCAAAAATGAACCATCTTGCCCTAATTAGTGTGTGATCTGCACCCCCTCCCCCTGTAAATAATTCTGCCTTAACCCATGTTTGAGAGAATGTCACTTAGTTTCATCTACATTTTGGTCACATCTGAATTGTAGTGAAAAAATCCTTAAATTGTACGAGCTAACTTCACGTCGGAATTTCAGCCATCCGGTTGAAATTTACCTTTTTATATTCAACATGATCATCTTTTTTTTTCTGAAACATTAATTGAAATCTACCGACTACCTGAGACTATATCACCGTGGTACATATTATTGGTATATGGGCAAAACTAGTTCCTTTATAAGCAGATTTCCAGTCGAATATTTCAAACATTTCCAGTTGAAATTTTCGGTTCTATATCCAGCATATCCATCCATATAATTTGATGTTTACCTTTATAATTTGATGTTTATGCAACAACATGTAGTATTAATAGTTTTTAATTATGACCTTTATATGAAGGTGATAAAATAAAAAGAAGCTCATTTTTAAGTCTAACTGTAAAGAAGTCTAAAACTTCGACCGGAAGTCACTTTTTAGTTCATCATCAAACATCACCGAAATTCCTTTTTATTGATAGCATATGTTTCATATGTCTAGTGCAAACTGTTGGATGTTTTTTAAGTTGTTATAGATAGACTTCAGGGTCGAAATGTAAATCACTTCCGATTGTGCATCTCTTACCATTCTTTTAATCTTTTATTTAAGCCTAATAATTTAACATATTACACTTATCTATAGTGTTCATGATTTTGACTGTGACTCCACATATAGCTATGATAAAAACTCATTTTTTAGGCCTAACATTGAATTATTATAAAACCTCGACCAGAAGTGAAATCTGAGTCTCTCCACTTCTGAAAATTATCAGAATGGCATGCTCTATGTGCCAAATTATATACTTGTTTCTCGAAATGCAGTTTTCAGTTATATTTTGGCACCTAGCCTCTCTACTAAGAGAACCAATTTGCTTACATCTCGATGTTTTCTTGTGCTAGAATTTTACTAGATAAATACACAACATAATAAAAGACGACAACCGAAACAAATATTTTTTGGACAAGGAAGTCTTCTTCCTAATTACAATCAGGGAACATATTCATATGGCAATGCAAACTATCATGCATTAAATAGAATAAAAATACAACTATCAGCCAAGAGAATGTGTTTTTGCTTAAAAACTAACATTTAATAAAGATCAATTGAAAACATAAACTTAGGGCATTATTTACATTGTCTCTTCACCATAACTGAATTTCATCTAGTTCAGTATATGGTGTCTTTGATCGTTCTTTGATACGTTCTCATTCAACATGGCGACACTAAATATGCGTAATTCGCGCATGCGCGAACACCATCTATGCGATTCTATTGCTCGTTCATAGGCATACATTTTTAGTAAATGGGTGACACGAAAATGCAATATCACGTATTCAATAAACACTTTAGAAAGTAAATTTTCTCCCCTGAAAATCATTCACAAATTTTATCTAGCATCTTTTTAGTCTAAGCAGAAAAAGTACTAAATCCAAATTATTAAAAGTCATAACCTCGTAGTGTATTTATGCGTGGAAAACAAAACAACCTGCACACACACACACACACACACACAAAATGCGCACTGTGAATTCGTTTTCAGTATTGGGCACTTATCTACTGCAGAATTTGCCGTTTGATCTTAAAAAAATTGTATTTTATTATTTTAAGAGACTAACTCATTAAAGACAGGTGTGAAATGGATAAAAGGTCATAGTTTTTTACTGTTATCTTGTCTTTTGAATTTTTCTTATTTTTTGGAAAATAATTTTTATGATTTTTAAAAGTTGCTAAGTAGAACCACAATCGCTATTTATTAGCAAGTTAAAAAATTAAAATGTCAATGGACATTTTTTAAAAACGAGTGAAATTAGTTTATATTTATGAAGAATTTCTTTCTAATTCCAAATATTCAAACAAAATGTCTTTAAAAAAATTAGTTATTTAGATATTAAGAAAAGAAAATGCCCGAAAACCTTTCCTATCGCTGTCTGATCAAAGTGGTCCGCAATAGCTGCGACATCAAAACATCCTTCCATTTCTATTATTATCGGGAAGATTCTATGATACAATTTTTTGTGTGTTGGTTAACAATTGCTATAACCCGTACCGGTTGGACCGATTTACAAGAAACTTGCGAAACTGCTTTTCACAACTGAGTTTCAAATCAAGTTGTTTCAGATGTTAGTGACGCTATATTCGCTTCGAGGCGAATGTGTCGTTTTTCCTCCAAAATTAACAAGCAAACTTTGGTTGCAAATTAAGAAAAAAAAAAATATAAAGAGTGCAGTGAGCAGAAATGTTTGTGTTTATAGCCTTTTCGGAACATTTAGAATTGATTAAAAATGAAAAAAAAAAGGGGGGAATTGTACATTAGCAAATTTTCTTACCACCATCCTTCGTAAATGGGTTTTAAATTTCAATATCTAGGGGTTGAACTACTTTGTTTCTTATTTATGCAAGAAATAAAGAAGTTGGCAGAGGTTGAAAATACTTATTATCTGAGTTTGAAATGTATTTGATTTTTGGAATCATTTACTTTATATGTTACAATTTAAACTACTTGGTAGTTCATTTTTGGAGTTGGCATTCATATGTTTTGTGTATAATGTGTTGTTGCATTGTCGATTTAATGGACTTGTCATTGCTTGAATAATTGTGTAACTTATATTCTCTTGATTCAACATGTAATTTTTATGTTTAGTGTGCGTTATTTTTTATGTTACTTTGTTGAAATTCGAGCATTTCTTGTTGTTGATATATTAAAATATTTTTACTAAAAGTTTTTTTTTTTACTTTCTATTATACATAGACGCCGGTAATATATCCAGAGTGGGCGTATACAGACAATATGTTTTCTTTAAATACCAGTGAAGTTATATTATCCAATACAGGTAATTATTAAACATGATATAAAATGTATGTTTTTCCTTTATAATATTGTATTATGTACACTCTTCTTAAATATACGATCGACGGCTATTTTATACATACTAATTGATGTCGGATTGAAATGACAAGTAGCGTTTCAATTCATCATTGCTGTGTTTCAAAACTGAAACAAACTTTTGAAATTCATATAAAACCTCCTAATTTAAATCTAGCAAGTAATATATTTTAGTAAAATTTGAAAAAATATCCTTTGTTCCAAATCTGAATTTTTTGTTTAAAAAAATGGTCTGTTCGCCCGGATACCACGAGTTGTGTTAATTTATCCGTCCAATCCAAAGGGGTACGATTAGAGTGGTGCCTACAGCCTGTGAATTGGACTGTGTTTGATTGGGGCAGCGTTATGTTCACAGATGAGTCCAGACTTGCTCTACAACCCAATAATGACATGTAAGTGTCTGGAGGGAACAAGACACACAATTGGCTCCAGAACATCACAGAACATCACACATTCCACAGTGAAAGCTTCATGGTCTTGGCAGGGATTTCATTGGGATATCGCACCGACCAGCACATCTTCAGGCGAGGTTCTGTGACACCTATACGGTATCGAGATGAAGTCTTAGACCCCCATTATGAAACTGTACGGTGTAGCAGTTGGTCCTTCTTTCGTTTCTACAGATGATTTTTATGGATGCGCTTTCTCCATAGACCTGCCATCGTTGACGACTTTCTGGAGAGTGAAAGGATTTCACGTATGGAGTGACTGACTTACTTGTTGGACCTTAATCTAATTGAAAATCTTTAGGATGCTCTCGGCTGTAATGTATGTAAACGTTTCCCACCTCCGGCTACTCTCAAAGATTTAGAAACTACTGCAACGGAGAAATGGGGATTTTTGGACCCTGCAGTGGTTGAAAACCTCGTAACAAGCATGATCACATGCTATACACTTTGTACGCAGGTGAGGGGTCCTCACATACTCTATTAATGTCTGTTTTTATTGTTTGTTTCGATTTTAAACATCATTTTGTTAATGAGGCAAATATGACGTCATCTTTTTATTTATGAAAATTCTATATATTTTTTTTATCTCTGTTTGTAATTATTTGTTTTGTTTTATGGATAAACCTAAAACTACTTACTTGCTACATTTCGTGTCAATCAAAGGAGTAGTTGTCCATTTTATTACATTTTACCGCTCAGTGCTTAATTTTTGTAAGTAAATGTATATCTCTAGATTTGGAGCTGTATTTTTATAGTAACACACTTTGTAAAAAATATTTTATATAACAACTACGTAAAAATATCATTTGGGCGGCACTCTCTGATTTACTGTTTAAAAGCCACATTATTATCAAATTAAGTTTGTCTCGGTAATAATGGAAGATATGCTTACTATCAATAAAATATATGAAAGATTAGTTAAAAAAGACATAAGCACTGGCTGGCAAGTCTTTACTGACGAAGATCTTGGTCTGTACATGATATTTCGCCGGAGAAGAACGTAAGGTCAGCACGTGATGACGAAGCTGTTTTATAAATGGTGCCGTGCCAGGCGGTTTTTTGGATGAATGAAATAATTCGCCAGGAAGTCGTATAGTGTATCCATACACCAACTCTGAGGAAGACGCCTGATGGTCTTCCGTAATAATACAATGCATTCCAAGGAGTACCAATTTTAAGGATCGCATCCAATCCTCGGTCTCATGGCATTTGGTGACGCTCTTCAGTTGGCGATGAACCCGCTCAATCATCCCATTTGCTGCCAGATGGAAACTGGTAGTGCAAACTTTCCCTGAGCCCAAAAGATGTGTATACGACTGGAAAAGGTCAGATTCGAACTGTGTACCTCTGTCAGTCGTTATAATTTTGCGGGACTTCGAAGCGGGCTATCCAACCTCTTAGGAAAGTATCAGCAACTCTTCCAACAGTCTGGTTCCTCATCGGAAAAGCCTCTGGCCATTTCGTACAGCGATCGATGCTGTCAGGACATAGATGTTGTCATCTGAGGAAGGAAGTGGCCCTCGATGTCCAGGTGGACGTGGCTGAAGCGAGACGAAGTAAATGGGAAATGCCCAATAGAAAACTTAGTAAGCCGAGAAACTTTGTCTTTCTGAAGCATAATACAGCATTTCGCTTATTGAATACAGTTCTTTTCAAGTGAAGGCCATATAAATCGCTCCTTTACTAACTTTACAGTTACTCGTTTACTGGAGTGCGACAGGGAATGTAGAGCATCAAAGTCTATCTTTCTGAAATTTTGGGGGACATATGGTCGAATTGACCCAGTCGATACGTCGCACTGAAGCGTTGAACCCGAAAGTGCGGTTGCAAATGACTTTAACTCTAAACCAGATTTTCCAAGCATAAGTGCGCGCATACTCTCATCACTTTCCTGCTCGCGAGCCATCAACCCATAGTTTATTTTTCCGGGAGTTCAATGTCCTCAATGTGGGAAAAATCCTCAGCTACAGAAAAGTCCTCACCCAAATGTACCTAATATCAGTCGAGAATTGCGCCAAGTATTCTAACTGGCGGACTTGTTGATGAAAGAACTGACTGATTTCTGACAAATTGCGAACGTTAATGGCTTATGATCGCAAATGTTGAACTGAGTACCTTTTAAAAAATGTCGAAAGTGCTGGACGGCCGAATATATCGCTAAAAGTTTGCGATCATATACATTGTTATTCATTCGTCTCAAATGAAGCCAGCTATCGAGAAAAGAATGCCAATGGTTCAGTTTTACGGCCAGAAATCTGATTTAAACATGCACCTATGGAAATATCTGATGCGTCTGTCATTAATGATAACTGTGCATCTACCTTCAGATGAGCGAGTATAGTCGTGTTAGCTATCATGTTTTTATATTCTAAAAAAGCACTTTAAGCTGCAGGTGTCCACTCAATAGGAGTTTTATCTTTCTTCTTTTTGCTTTTAACGAGGTCGTAAAGTAATGCTTGATTTTTAGCAGCATTTGTAATAAATCGATGATAAAATTTCACCATAGTAAGGAAACGTCGCAACTCGTAAATTGTTTTGGGAAGCGTTTATTCAGAAGTCACCTTCTTTTTATCGGAGAGAGGAGAAATTCCCTTCGCAGAAACTATGTATCCAAGAAATTGCAACTCACATTTCGCTTTGTTCAAGACAGTGTTGTGTTTATCTAAACGTTCGTAAAAGTCGCGTAAGTCCTGGATATGATTTTTCTCATCTTTGCTAGCGATGGGGATATCATCCAAATATGCGTAAACGTTTAAACCTCGCAAAACCACGTCAATAAAACAAAGAAATGTTTGGCCAGCGTTGCGTAGACCGAATGGCATACGGTTGAACTCAAGCAATCAAATTGGTGTTATAACTTCTGCTTTGGGAACATCATCCTAAGCAACCGATATCTTTTTAGGTTTTTACTAAATCTAATTTCGAGAATATTGTCTTCCCATCAAGTTCCATTGCAAAATCATGAAAATGCAGAATTGGATAACGGTCGTGCAACGTCACGGAATTTACTCCACGAAAATCACAGCTTATTCTATACAAGCCACTGGGTTTTTCAACGAGTTGAATTGGATTAACGCGTGGAATGCGATGCGTTGTCGAATGTTTTACCCCCTCATGATTAAGTGCAGTTTTCGTAATATTAGGAAAATTGGAAAGCAATTCGTTATAAATAAAATCACCATGCACAGTTTTGATGCCAAGTGGTTTATTCGAAATCTCATAAGTTTTTACTTTAAGTGAAGTAACCTGGTCATATAACCTTCGGTTTTTAATATCAACTAATAATTCAAACCTTTCAAAAAAGTCAACACCGAATATTGGCCTTGAAAACATCCACAACAACAACAAAAAAAAACTGAACTTCCATTGTAAGTCAATATTTAATACTAAATTCTTACTTACGTATGTATTTATTGTGGTGCAGTTTTCAGCATATAGTACAAAATCAGGATCTGGTATTTTGCTTCCGATCATTTACAAATGATATCGGAAAAACTGAGCAAGCAGCGCCACTGTCTATTTAGAAACGCAATCCGCTATTGCGATCAGTCACAAACAAGCGACTAACTAGTTGGCTGACTTCAGCTGTCACCAAGTCCGAAGAGCCTACTCGTTTTCCGAATAAGTACAAGGCTACACACATTTATCTGCCTTGTCGGCAAATCGAGAATGGTACCAGCAAAAATCGGGATTAAATATCCTACACAAAAGAGAATTATCCTTCACTTTGGATTTCGAATGTTTCTAACTCCAGAGTTCTTAGTTTTGAAACGAACACGAGACAAACGTTCAACTTGTAGGTTAAATTTGAGATTTTTCTTCTAAACTCTTAATTAAGTTAGGAGTATCAGTGATCTACCATTGCATCAGTAGAGGTTTCCAAAACTTTATCGGCGATGAGCGCCAAAGAATTAAAAGCTTCCTTACTTACAGACAAAATCTGTTGCATATTTAAAAGTAAACGTTGTAAGTAAAGAGCTTTTAGTACACTTTCCTGAAAGCGATCTTTAGCTAAATATCGTATCTGCATAAGCAACTGCGAAGGCTTTTTGTCACCAAGCTACATTTCCGAAAGTAGCGCTTTTAATCTAATGTTTTCCAAATCAGCGTACTGATTTACAACACGAGATTTTAATGCACTATATGCTTTTGCTGGAGGATCTCTAACTACATCACTCAAGTAAGTCATAACCTCACTGGTACAGAAACAACACAGTGGAATTTCGTTATTTCTGCGAAATACCAGCGACTACAACATTTGACACAAGTTGCAAATACCACAACTCAGCATTATTCTTCCTAAACGCAATTCTAGCCAATCCAGGTGAATTCGGTTTAGAAATCGGAACCTGAATATCCCCCATAGGATTAGAATTTTTTTCCCATATTTTATCTACAATAAAATGCAGTTTGAGATTCGAGTATGCTAGCACTTAGTGGAATAAATGGGATAAATAACAACCAATTCAATCTTACTTCGTCCGTGAAATAGCTGGTGCGGCCCCGACAAACTTCAAAATCGAATTCCACTAAATAGACATGATTTAATTTCCGAACGATCACATTACGGGTCGCCACTGTGCGAATCTGTGCGTATTGATGAATAACTTACTACAAAGAGGATCTGAACACTCTATGTATAAAAATATCACATCTTTATTTGGACCTCTTTAAAATACAGCATCACAAAGTACGAAAAAAAAAAGGTAACTGGATACAATTAGTTACAGTTTCGAATTCTGTTTTTTTTTTTTTTTTTTTTTTTTTTTTTTTTTTTTTTGCCAAGCAACGACGACTATGTTGCCAATCAGAAAGCCACATATATAATTTTTAAAAGAAACGTACATTAAAAAAAAAAAGGGGGGGGGGGTTCGGGACATCGATTTGTGTCAGGAAAATGTGCAATATTTTTAATTTCTTTAAAAATTCTGTAAACTTATAAAAAATAATAATAAATGGTATTCTGGTACTTTATTTATAAACTTTCTAACCAAAAATTTGGAAGAAGTCTGTCAGATGATGCGTCGGCCAAATGATAAAACGTAGAGAAAAAGCTTTTTGCGAGTTATTAACGACTTTCACGTGTTTTTTCCCTAATTTACTTACTTACAAGAGGATAATAAGAATAAAAAATAGAAAATAAGTATCCTATTAATAATTTTTGAAAACGAGGCGTTGATTGTTTACAGACCTTTATTTTTAATTTCTGACTATTTTCCTTCTAATATCAAATTGCAACTAAACGGTTTGAACTTGTAAATGATATTCTTAACCATTGATAAGCAGTTAAAAGTTGTACTATTTCAGACGCTTGACAATAGGTGTCCCCAATTCACAGAAAATTCGGCGACACACATAAAACGACCAAATCAAAAAAATTTTAACAGAATTTTTTTTTTTCCTAAATACATTAAAAAAAGTTTTAAAATGCATAACAACTTTAGTAAAAAATAATTTTTGATGATCTAGAATGCACCAAACATCTGAAAAAGTAACTCAAAAATGAGTTTTCTCTACTCCAGCATTTAAAATAAAAATGATAAAACATATTATTATCATTTGAAACAAAAGTATGAAAGGAAACGTGGCATTTTATGTGAGTATGAACAAATATATTCTCAGAATATGATTTTAGAATATTTAAAGTGCTGGCAATAATTTTTGGGACAATAAAATAATTCTATCACCATATGTTTTTGTACCACCCAAATGGAGTTTTTAGAAATTTCGACGACATATGTAAATTTATGGTTAAACAAATCAAATGACATTAATAGAAAAATTAAAGAATTTTATTGTCTAATAAAGACCAAAAAATCATTATCCTACCTTTCTCAATGCCAACGATTGAAATCCATACAATAGTTTTTTCTCTGACTGTTTATTTAGACAAAGAAAATACAATTTCTTTTATTAAAGAAAACTAATGCATGCAAAATTTAAAACAATAATACAATAATTTTCTTACTTTAAAGCTGATAAGGACTTTAAAGGCCCGTTTCCCTACTCTAATACATTTACACAACTGACGGAAATGTGCTACCACTTAGGTACTGGACTTATAGAAACAGGTCTTCGCATAGAAACAGGTCTTCGCATTTCTACAGTAGGCAAGTATTTGTTAATCCTTTATTGAGATAGATATAAGATGGTCATACGACTTTTTTTCCTATCGATACATCTTTTTTGTTATCCAGTGTGAATTAAATTCAGGATAAAGTAATTTTAAAGCATTTACTGGAAAATATCGAATCGAACAAATGTCTAGCCCTAATAATTTCGATTACAACGAAAGAATTACAAAATTTGTGTACCAATTTTTAAGCATTGCAATATGATCAAATCAGTTAAACACCATGAATGGCGTTAGATGGGTACCTATAGCATAAAAAATTCCGCTAATAAAGACAATGAAATGTTAAATCAAAATACAGTGCATGAGTACTATATGAAAATACAAACACCATTCATATAACTTACATCAAATAGACAAATATACTTTACAGGAACACGTTTCTACAACTTAACGAAGCTGAAAATATGTTTGTTAATCAAATATTTTCTCTGTGGCTAAAGCTGTTGAAATAAAAGCCGCTTACTGTGAAACAACACGTTAATTTATGTGAACAACTTATGTGAACATCCACTTAAATGTCATGGAAACCAGACAGATGCTGTTGTAAGTGTTTCATTTTTATTCTTTATAATACATTATTAACAAAAATTTACCCTCAAAAACAAAGATTTTTGTATAAATCCCTCACATGCTTCGTTTTTGAGCACCTGCATTATTTTTATTTAGCCAATTTTGGCAATTGTTCGGTTTTTGTTTGCTTGGTATACTTATACATTAGGAATTGCTAAATTTGACTCAAGCCTGAGTTGTTTTTTTTTGCTTTAAAATGTTCCCGAATTCATACCATTAAAATTATACCATTTTCTTTCTGAGACTCAAATTACTTTTTAAATTATAGTAGGTTTTGTGAGCCTGATTTGTATCATGTTCATTAGAGTAGTGTGTAGTAAACTTTAAATGCGTTTTTTGAAGAATGACATTTTGGTGTTATATGACTTTACGCCGACGGTCATAACTTCATAATAAATGGTCCGATTTACAAAATTCTAATTTGTTTAGTAGACAATACTGTTGAATGTGTTTTCTATGGAGAATCTAATATATATTGTTATAAACACATTTTTATGCATATTTTAATCTTAATTTTTTGTTAAAAACTATGTATTTTTTTTAACTTTTTTATTTAAAAACTTATAATTAAATATTGAGGCCAAATTTGAAATCCTCCATAGGAACATGCGTGAATATAATATCTCTTGTTTGCAATGAAAAACATACCTCTAAGTTAATTACAAGTTTATTTATGTATGGCCTAATTAGTCACTTTAATTGTTATTAGCAGATTAAAAAATTGACGAAAAAAAAGTTTAAAAATAAAATGCATAATTTTTTATTCTGATATACTGCCAAAAAGTTTGAAATTATAACCTAAAAATTAAAGAAAATCATCTCAATTGTGTATATTAGGGTGGATCGAAAAAAAAAATTTCGGAATTTCAAATCTGACCTATGGGGAAAAGATGTTCTATGGTATATAGATACATGGAAAAATAATTAAAAAAATTAAAATTTAAATTCAATACTGCCACAAGGCGGATGAAGTTTAGGTATTTGAGCTTTTTTATAGCAAAAAGTAAAAGTCAATTGATTTTTTTTTTTAAGAATTTCAAAACCTACCTGTACGGAAAAGATATTCTGAGGTACATTAATTAAGGGAAAAATAAAATAAAAATAATAAATTTTATGTCAAGCTCTTTGCAAGCGGGATGAAGTTTTGGTATTTACGCTTTATAATGGTAAAATGTCAAAGTGATTTTTGTTTAAGTGAAACAAGCCTTTAGTACTTTTAAATGTTTATTGGAATGAGAGGACATATACTAAATGGTTAAAAAAAAAAAAAAAAAAAGCTTTAAGAACATATTACAGCTTTTTAAGAAATAATTAAAAAAAAATTAAAAAATCTTTGGAATTACAGTAAAAGGTAATCACGTTTGGTGTTGAAAACTGGCTTGAGGTTTCGTGATTCCAGGCTATTTCTTTTTAACCCATCTCTTCTGTATGATCCGCTTACTGTAGAAAATGCTTGTGACTATTCGTTCTGTAGCTTGAGTACGACAGGGATACCCCTTGATAGTAGGTAATGCTATAGTATTGCCGTAGAAATGATTGCTGGGTTTACTATTGCTCCTGAAATCATGTCATCACTAAATCGTTCTGTCACATTCTCCCACTTAATCAAGTTCACATAATCTGTCACACAAGGGTCAAAAGTTGGTATCTTTAAGATAAGGATATGATTCGCTAAAAAGGTTTGGGTTGCACAGAACGTTTGACTTTGCTCAAATTCAAAATTCTTTGGAGGACCGATTCATTTGTGTTATTTCTGTTGTCAGCTATCATTGATATCAGGATATTTTCAGGAAAGCCCAAACCCCTGTTTCAAAAATTACTGGATCAATGACTTTCTTCAAATCAATTGAGAAATAACGCGATAGAAAGATTAATTAATGAAATGCTCTGCACCATAGATTACCGATTGTTTGGTTTTGATCTTGAATCACATAGGTGCCTAGACTTTTACGATGAACGTAATTAATGTCAATATAGCTTTGGATGGACTTCTAAGCCAAATAGAACATGAGAATTCTGTTGGGGGTTGTAAACCACCTTGAATGGCAAATCTTTCCAGAGTTTCTCTTCAACAGCCCTTCGCAGCTTTGTCCGCAGTGATGGCTTCACAAATTTCCATTAAGCATAGTTAATCAGTACCTAAGTCTTTCTTGTTAGTGAGTTCGCATAGGTTGGGTTTACGTGAATGAAACTACAGGTAGTGTTTCGCATACGGTCACTCTTTGGCTTGTAACTGGCACACAAACCATTGTAGTGGACGCTTCAAAATCAGTTCCATATTTCGTATAACACCTTCTTTGATACCTGTGTTGACAGACTACCTATTATCGCAACCAACATTGTTGCATCTATGTCATTGTCGACGCATGACCTAGCCGACCAAACGGTATAGTGGTTAGTGTGCTAGCTTCTAGACCACGAAGTTGCAGGTACGAGTCCTGTGTAAGGCATGGGTGTTTTGTAAATGTATGTTGGCTTGTCAAATGACGAATGTTTCGGCGCATTATAGCCCTCGTGTTTCTGACGAAACCAGATAATCTGAAAACAACCAAGTCGATGTATGAACAAAACTTACGATGTGCTTTCCCTGAGATAGCTTTCAGTTAATTTTCTAGCTCTGAAAGCGCGATATTTGTCGTAGAATGAACTTATTTTTCTCAAAATGCTGTAGTGGTCATTTATTGGTATTATAGCTCGTTTCCGGGTCTCTCCTAACTTACTTGCAACTTATTGACACGCGGAGAAAAGTGTATTTAAATACATTGTACTTTGCTTCTCTTTTTGAATGCCAATATAGGCACCTTATTACGTTTTTCGTACGTAGGAAGCATAATCGTGGGTAAGGCCCCTATATTAGGCGAGCCGGCGCGAACGCCATTTTGTGTCTAAAGGTTGGCTCAGCTTGGCGCTGTACCATTGAAAGCAATATAAAACTTCGTCAACTTCCACAGCACGGTATTTTAAATTAAGCTGAGAATTTTCAGAAAAACTGCTTGGAATACTTGTATATTCCTTTCCTATAATGGGTAAAATCAGAGAAGTTGTATTTTACACTCATTGTGTCGTATTTAAACAAAATATTGCTGAAGTGGGTTTCAATTTTGGAGAGTTAGAGCTACTTGGCGACTTAAAAATAAATATGTTATGATTTTCCCTATCGTTAGTGGGTTTTCGGCGTTGACGATATCGTTTTCTTTTGTTAATTTTATTGCTTGTATTCACAGCTTTTTTTTTTAACTTTTTTTTACCGGATATGACATAAAAATAAATTATATTAACGCGATTTTTTTTTCAAGAAATTAGGAAAGCCTTTTTAATTATTTAGCAGTCTCTTTTAAATCAAATTTTCCAATACGGCTTCACAGTGTTTGCTTTTATCTTATTTGATACATTTTTGAAAACCAAAAAATATTAATTATTTCAAAATTATATTTCATGAAACCTATATTTTAAATATTTTAAAGATGTTTCAAAATTTTATTTCTTAATTTAACCAGCACAGTTTCTTTATGAAAAAGGTAAATATGGTTCAGATAAGGACCTTTTCTTCAGATCGGCACTTCATCATGTTTATATTTGGAAAATTCCTGATCTATAATTTTGCTGTATATAGCCTTTATATGAAAATGTTGTATATATGAAAATAGTAAGTTTTAGGGTGTTTTTTAAATTCATATTTCCTACATTGAAAATAAAATGCAAATCATCTCTAACAGAGAGGCCATCCACTGATAATTCGTTAAAAAACGTACTGTTTATTCAATTTGCCAACTTCATTACTTAATAATTTTACTGCTTCTTAATTTATAAAAGTATATATTCCATTTTCCTATTAGATTTATCTGATGAATTACAGTGAAACCATTGCATATCATTGCACTTTTTAAAATGGATGAAGTGATTTTTATCCATGAACAATATTAAAAAAATCTCATTAGAAAGTGTTGCTTCTAATTCAGAGAAATGTCTCAACAACTTCCTTGTGGTGGAGAACAACATTTTACAAGGTATATTAAAATACAATCATAAAGTAAAGAAAAAGAAAAAAAAAAGCTCTACATTAATTGGGGATGGGATTATTTTATATATTATTTAAGTTGAAAAACAATTATAATTTTTTAACTTATTAAATTGCCATTCTTTTTGAAAAAATTACTTTCTTCTAACCTTAATAATAAGCAGAAGGTAGCCTTCATTCAGAACGTAAATGTCAAACTCGTTCCGAATTGGCAACAAAAATATTTGGCACGGCAATACTGATGTGCAAAACTAATAAAAATAAAAAAAATTAAAAAAACTTTTTATAATCAATTTAAACTGCAACATTCGAAAAACTATGATGGTTTAACTTGGAAAACAATGAAAAGGAATGCTTTCGTGTTCACAATATAAAAATATAGTTCAGTAACACGCAGAAGTTTGCAAAGAACATTGGAATAGGAAAGTGGTATATAAGGAAATTAAAATTACTTCAAAATAATAATAATAATAAAAAAAAAAAATTAAAAAAAAATTAAAAAAAAAACTTATTTAATAACGCAAAATCATAGACAATTAATCGTAATAAATATTAAAATATAACTTCCGTTGCACATCAACATTTAGTGATGCGATTCACTTGTTTCGGCGACAATTTTGAATCCATCGTTGGCGTCTGTTTGCTTGTTTTGGAAATTGAAATAACCTCCTTTTCTTTTCAAAATCTTTGTATTTAGTCGCACTTGAGCAATTAGAGGGCAAACAACAACCCATTTTACAAAAAATATTATAGATAAACGATCACTTTTTACAAATACCAAACGAGGGAAGCCCACATTTATCCAACTCAAAACCACGTCGAAACATGAATTGTGGCAACCCTTACGACACAAAATGGCGTTCGATCCGGCCTTCCTTTTATAGGGGCTCTTATCGTGGGTATATTACAGCCTGACCCAAATATAGGACAAATCATGTCTTTTCTTATCAACGCCACAGTACAGTATTAGTCCAAGTACACAAACAAACAAATGTCACATAATAAAATTGTAATTTAATTTAATTTACAAGAACAGCGCTCACCGATTAGGCATTGAATTCCGTAAGCCGCTGACAACTGCACTATAGGGTTGTAGGGCTGATTCAACAGTGATATGGGGGGGGGGGGGAGGGAGTTGAGTCAAAAAAGGTTGAAATGTACATTGTACTACTAGTTATTCGATCACTTTTTTAGGATTTATATTGTAAAAAACAATTATTTTTAGTGTAAAATCATTTAACGAAAATTAGGACTTTTTGCATTTTTTTCGAGAATTCAACCCTTTGTGGCAGTGCAAAATTTTAAAATTATTTTTTTTATTATGTTTTCCCTATTCTCTACATCATAGAACATCTTTTCCCCATAAGTAGGTTTTGATTAATAATAATTTTTTTTTCTCCATAGAAGAACGATTCACCCTAATACATATGTAGTTGTTGAGCTGAGGTGTATAGTTTTTCCTTCTGTGTTCGTGAGTTCTTGTGAGTTAGGAAAACACACGCTGTTTTATCATTTATTTGTCCGTATTTTACCGACCTATCAGTTTTGAGGACATATGTACTTTTCCAACGTCAATCGATGTGTTTGCTGAAATGATCACTTTGCAATACACAAAATTTATCGTCCTTTTTTCGAATTGTTATACATTAGTTTTGTAATTAACTACTTATTGACTTTTCGAAACTATTTCTTTTATAGCATGCTGGACTGCCTTGCAACGGCTAGTTGTTGGTATTAAATTGCCGTATATCTTCGGATGGGTCGGCTTCTCACTGGATTCTATACCATTGAAGCTCTGTACATTCAAAACTTTGTTATTCAGCGCATACTTTGAAAGAGCTTATCTTGAAATTAATTCACATTCAATAAGCATGGCATCCTCTAAGCTGTAAAAGCTTTGTGAACAACATTTATGACTCTGGAGTTTATTTTCAAAAATATATATTTCCAACAAAACTATTGCCTTTTCATATTAATTTCCTCTTTTAAATAATTACTGTGATTGCTCATTAGGGTAAGTCGAAAAAAAAAACTTCTTCTTTCTTTCTGAAAAAAAATATATTGTGAAGAAAACTTAGCTCTAGAATTGATAAGGGAAAAGCAAAATAATAATATTTTAATCCTATTTACTTACATCTGACGCTAACGCATCGCCTATAAGCTTTGAGAAAAAATAGATTTTCAAAATATTTCTAATATAATTCTTCTGTAATTTTTCAAATAAAGTCGAATAACAAATATCTGTAGGTATGTTTGAGTAGAAAAAATCTCAATAAAAATATTTCCTAGAAAAAAACCCAAAAAAAACACACAAGTTCTTCATGGAATAGCTATGGCTGTGAAAAGTACGGAGTTGTTCCCTATGATATCGCCAGCCAAATAATTATGCTGACTGTACAAACTAAAAAATTTGCATATTAAAATTAGCTATTTGGTTGTAGATATTATAGGGAACAATAAGCAATGTCATACCCCACCCTCAGGCTTGGTGCCCCAGCCTTCCCCATAAAGACATTTCAATAAAATAACTTATTAATAAAAACATGCTGGTTTAGGTTAACCTAACTGCTGATTTATACAAGTTATATTATTAGGTCCACACACACACAAAAAAAATATGTTAGCAATAATGGAAGATATTGAAAACTATATTGAAAATATAGAAAGATACTTACTTTAAATGTTGCAAAAAAGCTTTTTTGGTATATAATCTCATAAAAAAACTGCAACTAAAATGATTCCTAGCAAGAAATATGAAGCTAATGTTACTTCACCTGGTGGAAGTATCAGAAATAAAAAAAAAATATGTTTTATTTATAAGTTATTACAGGTGTCCTATCTCTTCCTACTCTCCGCTACTAATGTTAAATTTACTACTTATATTGTATAACGATACCTACATTAAAAATGTTTAGATTTCATAATTTTAAAACTAGCAAGACATTTTTCTGGGTTGAAATAGTTAAAAATACATATTTATTTGGTACATACTTATTATCTTATTATACAGTCAAATGTTGGCGACTTTTTTGTTGGCGGTCTACTAATAATATTTAGTATTAGCTGACTACTTTATTTTTGATTTTAAATTATTATTTGATTTTAAGAATTTTTTTTTAAAAAAACATTCGTAATAAAGTCCGATTAGCAGGAATTTTCCCAAGAAAGTTAAATTTACTAGACCACAGTCCATGAAGTATTTATGCATTCGAAGTGAATAGTAAATGATGATAATAAAAATTACTTTAAATAAATAGTTTATTTAGATTTGCAAAAATGTTGGCAAACCGTATTTCGTTTTTTTTTTTTTTTTTTTTTTTTTTAATTATTATTCAATTCTAAATGTTTCGAAAAGGCTATAAACATTAAAATTTCTGCTCAATGCGCTTTGCTTTTTCTTTTTTTTTACTTGCGATCAAAATTACCTTGTTAGAGGTTGGCAAGAAAACGACTCATTCTGTTGGTATTGGATGTGACATCATAGCTTCGCAAACATCTTGGCTTGAAATGTCTTAGCGGAAACCAGATTTGCAAGTTTCTTGCAAGTCACGCCCACCTGTACGGAATGTGACAATGGCCTACCAACGTCAACTTTTTTAAGGCCAACTATTTGGCAGAAACCTCACGATAACCTTAGAAACGCTAGGGACTCTTTACGTCACGGATTTTGTTGACTGTTTTGATTGGACTGGTTTTGAGGCATTTTCTTTTCTTAATATTTAAATAAATGATTTTTTTAAAGAACTTTTGTTTAAGTATTTGGAATCAAAAAGAAATTCTTGATAAATATGTTCGAATTTCACTCATTTTTAAAAAATGCAGGAAATTGTCCAAATTTTAGTAGTATCGCCAACGGTCGATTGTATAAAACATAAGAACCCCTTTCTTTTTAATAATATCTTGATTTTAGAGGCTTCGCGGTGTGTGGTAAGTTTCTACATTATTTACTTTGTATAATAGTTATTAGTAAAATTCCGAAAAATGAGTTTCTTCAGAACTCTTTTTAAAAAAAAATAAGTAAATAAATTACCTTTCTTAAAACCAAATAACTAATTAAATTAAAGGAATAAAGTAGTTGACTAACTTCACGGTCCTAGCTATTGCATGAAGAACTTGGCGTTTTTTGCAGTGATATTTATGTTGAGATTTAAATTGTCTTTTCAGAAACGGTATCGATTGAAATGGTTTATAATGGCAAATAGGCAAGATTTCTGCCATTATAGTGCTTTCATTTTTACTGATCAAGATTTATTACAGTTATATTGTTACCAAAACGCATTGCAGCTTTGCTTCAAAAGTGACACAACTCAATAAGTTTCATAATTTTACTCTTTTAGTTAAAGCGTATGCATATGTACTGGATGCATGCACTTGAAGATGACTAAATGATTTAAAAATTGCTTTTAAATAGAATTCAATTTGAATTTTATTTTGTCGTTTTTACGTGTTCCAACATAATGGACAATTCTCGCATTTTTTAAAAACGAGTGAAATTAGTTTATATTTATGAAGAATTTCTTTCTGATTTCAAGTGTTTAAACAAAAGTTCTTTAAAAAAATTAGTTATTTAAATATTAAGAAAAGAAAATGCTACAAAACCAGTCCGATCAAAATATTCAACAAAATCTGCGACGTCAAAGTTTCCTTCCGTTTTTATGATTATCGTGCGATTTTTGCCAAATAGTTGGCGTTGGTAGACCATTGGCATATCCAGTACAGGTTGGCGCGATTTGTGAGAAACTCGCAAAACTGGTTTCCGCTGCAGAATTTCAAGCCAACACGTTTGGGAAGTCTTGACGTCACATTCAATTCGAACCGAATGAATCATTTTCTCACCAACGTCTTACAGCAAAACTTTGATTGCAAATTAAAAAAAAAAAAAAAATGTATTGAACAAAAAATTTTCTGTTTATGACCTTTTCGAAACATATAGGATTGAAAAATAAAAAAGAAATTTAAAAAAATGCGGGAATGAGGAACTTTCACGTTTTTTGGTTTTATTTTTAAATAAAAGTAGAGAAAAAATCATGAAAAACAATACCATTCTTTCAAAAATTTGAGCTCGAATAGATAGTTAAACAAATATTTAGTTTTTCACTTAGCGATTTGGCGGGAAAAAGCCACTTTTACGTGGAACGTCAACGCGCAGATAATGAACCAGTCTAAAACCTGTTTTAAGATGGAACGAGATAGGTTTTTCCTTCATTTTGTCACTTTTTCTCTGCGTAAACATGTCACGGTTTTTTCATGCGTTTTTGGTCACGTGACTTTTGCTTTGATTTCAGCTGATTTCAAACTCGATTTTTGATTAATTGAAAGCATAAAGATAAAAAATAATTGCACTGCTCAAATATATTCGTTGGATAACACTAGAAAATACAAAAAATATTCATTTTCCTGACTTGTGCAAGTTCCTCATTGTCCATTACATAGATTAAATATAAAAGGTATTATTTCTTAAGGGGTTTCGGTAGGCCCTGTATCACTAATGTTAAAAGGCCAATTTTCTACGTACCTTTTCTAAATAACTAACCAACGGATACTTTTGATATTTGTCCGCAATATTATTTCCACCTTATTTTTTAATCTGAAGTTAACATAAAGAGAATATGTTTGGTTGGTTTTTTGTAAAACAATTCCAAATGATAAAACACCAAAAATCTCTGAGAATCCCCTTTTTTTTAGACAAAATAATTTTTAAAACACTAAATAATCAACATTTTTTTTTTTGCAACGCTCACTTCAGATTAATATTTGATTTATGGAAAATATAGGGTAAACATTTGTGTGAAAATTGACATTTGGAAATAAATGTATTTTAAAGCGAAATTGTCAAACGTATTTAAAATTTTATATTTTTTACGTATTTTAAAAGCATCTTTTCTCCAGAACTAGAAAGGGTACACGTCAAAACTATATCTTAACAGAAGCAGAATAGTTTGAAATTTAAAGATATGCAAAAATCACGAAATCAAAAATTTGGAATTTTAAGTTGACTGAACCCTCTTAAACTGGAGTCTGTTCGATATCAACATAGTGCGTTCGCACCCTTGGTGAGAGTCGCGATTTAAACTGTTTAATTTTGCAGAAGGCACTTCGAGTAAAGAATGGACCTACTTCATCACTTCTTTCAAACAGCGAGATAATATATATTTCACAGATGACGATAAACCATTTGGAACGCTATATATCCATTCTCCTCTTCTGTCATTTAAAAGTTTTACAAAAACTGTGACCGTGAAGGAGGGTTATAGCTACCAGATTTTTATAAGATTGGTAAGTTACCAGTTTCACATTAATTTGCACTTTAGTATATGTGAATTCAGGGGCAGTTAAGTGTTCTTAATTTTTAACATTATTTTTAAACGCTGATATAAAAAGTACTCTAATTAGTCCTAAACCTGAAAAATATAATTTAACCTTTTCAAACGTGTCTAGTTCATTATATGATCTTGTTTATAGGAAGCAGAGAAGCTTTTGCCCTTTCCCTACGAGACAGATTGTGAAGATTACATTGCATCGTGGAAGGAAAACAACTTCACTGGTCCAGTGTCTCAAGACGTACGATATGGAAAAATTTTTAATTTCAACTTCTACTCTACTATGTAGTAAGAAGATTATACAAAATCTTGGTAGCCCGTATATCTGGTCTGTGGTCAACATCCCCCATTAAGTAGTCAAACGCTACTGAACAAGAGCATGTATCAAATGAAAGGTGTTTTCGATATGTGTTCCCATGCCAAAATTCGATCTGAAATTAAGTTGGAGGCACCTGAAATTGAGATAGAAAACCCATTTCAATCATCCATCAAGCACAATGTATTGAATGTTGAATTCGCACCCAGAGAGCTTGATGGGCCAACATTCAAAAACGCATTTTTATTTATGTAACTTAAAAGTTATGAACATCATTATAAGAGATGTCTAAATAAGAAAAATATAATTGTTGATAGGTGGAGGCGACGAACACTAGGTGGTATGCTTCACAATGCCGGCTTCTTATACGAGGGCCTGTTTTGCATATTTCTCGACGCGAAACCATGATTGGCTGTTAACTAACATATTCGTATACTTCTTTCTACCTGTGCAGCAAATTTCAGCTTCTTTAATTCAGATTGGCTGACGGAAATTAACATTTTCCTTTCCGTGCCTAAATTTTGGAAGTGAGTGTTTAAAGCAAGCAAATTTTCTGATACCAAAAGTCATTTAAACTTTTACGCCAAATGGTTAATACTTTTAAGCTCAAGACATTTCTTGAGATATTAAAGCGTATTTTTGCACTTTTCGACTTCAACAACGCACATTTTAAGACCAACAAAAATTTAGATATTTAATTTTTTATTCCCACAAGATTAAGCATGTAATATGAATAAGTTCAGTCAATTTGATGCCAACACTGTACTATCTAACTTCGTTCCCATTGGGGCAATAACGAACATAATGAAACTTCCCTTGAGCGTGAGAGTTCACGTTTGCAGAACAGAAGTATATTTTGAAGTAGTATGGTACATAATAAACCTCTGATCGATTTGAAGTCGATTGAATCACAATATTGGCTAAATAACCGTCGTTTCACATTATAAGTATCAACTGTTTGCAACATGTCTGCTCAGTTTCGAATTTTAAAACCTTTTAAAAACATTCATTGACCAATACATTTATATTTAAAGTAATGTGCAATTTATATATTTACACTGTCATGAACAGATATTTAACCCAAATGCCTAACAATCAATTCCTGACATTTTCAGGTCTATTGGCTTCAGAGTACTTACTCACGTCTTGTTTTTAATATATGTGTAATAATTTTGTATTTCCAGTTTTCTATTTCTTTTTTTCATTTGCAGATGTGTCGTTTTAATTGTGATCCTATTAGTGATCAGGGCTTTGATTACTTCGGGAAAAACCCATTTGAATCTAATGAAGACAAACTGTGCAGTTCTTTTAAAAGTATATATTCATGCTCTTTTATTTTACTAGGTAAATGTGTGTTATTTTGTAAGCGTTAGGAACAAAACCGCAAATCAAAAATTTTCGCACTCTGTAACAAAAAGCATTTAACTTTTATTAACAAGCAAACATCTGATTTGCGGTAAGAAGCGGTGCTTCTTTGTAATACACAGAAGGTTTTTCATAATTATTTAAGTATTAAAAGTTTTCTGTTTTTTTTTTTACAATATATTACACATATTATAGGCATTCGAAAGTGCATTAAATATTACACATAATTTAATATCGCTTATATTGTAATAATATAAAACTTTTTTATTGTCTTCCAAATGAAGAACATCCTGCTGGTGGGCTTTGCGGATGCTTTTTAAAATGCAAGGATGACTGCTTGTAAGTACAAAAATTCCACCACTTTAAAGTTAAACCTCATTCATGTGAATACAAAGAAAAGAAAAGAATCGGAAGCAATTTATGTCCTAATGAATTTATCTAAAAGTCTTTTTTCGCTTCCCAAATGCAGCAAATCGCAGCAAAGATGAAAGTATAGTACTTCTAAATATTGTAGGATTGTTTTGAAGTAATGAAATTATTTCTACAGAAATAAATATCTACCACCATAGGTAATAGACATTTATTTGGGAAACTGTCAGAATGAAACGAAAGAAACATTTATTACTCTGAAGAGGACTCAGTACCCTTCATAAAAAAAAAATCAAAAACTTTAACAATTCCCTAATTATTATCTTAAACTAATTTTAAACATACATACTATATATGCTGATATGAAGATTATAAAGGAATGAAAGCTTTTTAAGTTATATTATTACATCCATCTTTTTCTATAGTTTAATGAACTCAATTAGTTCACGATTTCTAAAACGATTATTTTACTTAAGTTTCTACTAAATAAACTTTTGAAGTGACTTTATGTCACTTTGTATGGTTTTTTGAATAAAGTAAAAAAAAAAAAAAAACATCAACAATTAAAAATCAAAGTCTTGAAAAAAATCCACTTTTGCCTTTTTATCTTCTTCATAATTGTTTTACGTAATAAACTTTTTGGATAACTTATAGAATATATATTCCGTAAATGTAGTGTATTTTAGGACCATTTAAAAGATATATTTCAGGTTACTATATGTGGATTCTGAATAAAGTAATACAAAACCATCAAATATTTGAAATTCTAACTTTGAAATACATAAACTTTTCCCGCTTTTTCTTTTTTTTTCTTTGGATCTGTTTTAAGTAACAAACTTTTTTGTAGGAATTATAAAATATATATATTCGGTGACATTTAAAAAATAAAATATTGAAAATAAAAAAATACATTTTTGTTGTTTTAAAAGATAAAATTTTAATTTATATTTTTTATTTTCCAATAGGTCATATTACTACTCAAAACTACGGAAAAGTTATCTACATTAGGTACTTAATCACAAATAAAAAGTATAATTTAAAAAATTCCTTCTATGGCATTTCTTGACACTGTAACAGAACATATGGGCTTTAACATACATTTAGGTAATTTAAATCATTAACTGAGTGTCTCATTGAGTATATAGTAACTAAGTATATGTTCTTTTTTACGAAATTTTACCAGAATTTTTTTAATAATAATTAGATTAGATTAAAAAGAGAGTGGCAAAACCAAGTAGCCTGGATAAACCTATTGAAAATCGCATACAGTAAAAAATATGCAACCAATGGCATATCAAACAATTGCGTAGTCTGGCAGAAAGCAAAACTGTTTTATAGAAAGACATTGTAAAAGACAACAGACTTGATATCTGTAAGACCACAGATGATGACCTGAGACTCGTGAAACATTCGCCAAATACATGCTCTACTGTTTCACTTGATATTCCTCAACCTCTTCAAACACTTGCATTGTTTTAGATGGTGACAAGCCAATTATGCCAAGTAAGACTTAACATTCAGTCAGAATATAAATCTCTTTGTTTGTTCTTTAAGAACCCTTTAGGAAATGTTTAGGTTTTCTAATAACTCGGGATGTTTTCACTCTAGATGTTTTCACTCTTCTATATATATAAAACGAATTTTGAGAATCGAAAAAGTAATAGTGTGGAAAAGTTGTCTCTTGACATCAAAAGTTAGCATGCAAAATCTTACCAAAATTAAAAATTATCTTCCGGTGCCACAACGGACATGCAGTTTTGAAAAAAGAGTAAAATTCCGTAATTAATCTGTTGATTTTAAAAATTTGAAATTTTTTGAAAGTTTAAACATCATAGTGTGACAAAGACTAGTCTAAGGTATTGTAGTAAGTACAAAAAATTTCAGTTTGATCGAGTGATAGCTTCGATTTCCACAAAGGTTGTGATAAGGCCAAAAAAATTAAAAAATACAGCATATTTATCCAGACATTACTTGGAACTTTTCTCTATGATGCAATTCAATTTCTTAGCTACATTCAATTTAACTACATTCTAAATATCTAAACTGATATGTAATGTTAACAAATGTAAATTTAACAGATCTGATGTCTTTGGTTTTAGTTTTCTATTCTTCATAATTTTGCCGTCTGACATGAGCCCGTTCATCAATAACCATGCATAGCAGTAGATTTTCTGGATGTATAAATTGTGTGCATTAAACTGATTTACAGGATCGACAAGTTTTTTCAATTCATTATCCAACTATCTTGAAAAACGTATGCTATCTCAAACATGACTGCCGTCGTCTTTGTATGATAACTTGGTTTTGATCCAAAACCAAATGCGCTCATAAACTTTTAATATGAATTCAATAAAAAAAACTTGATGTTGGTGTTTGTGTTTCGGCATATTTAAATAGCCGTGGTTAGCCATATTGAATGTGACAATTTCCCATTTTTACTTTTTGACAAATCAAAACAGAAAACACCAGTGCCATTTCTATCTAATATTTCTTATGAATACTACGATTTTTTAATCGGACAATCATGAATGGAAGCTCACATACTATTTTCTTGAATTGTTAAATTAGTAGTTACTCACAGTTTTCCAGACCTTGGTCAATATGGTCAGAATATGTTTATGGGCCCCTTTGTATGCCAAAATCCTTGAGTAAATTTCTTATTGAAAGCATATTTACATGCATTTGGCGCATGAACCATTGCATGCGCCTTTCCATTTATTCTTCTAGCAACTGCTCTTTTGCGATCAGTGATAAAAGTATTTCCATCACATCCCCTTCAGCTGTTTGTTTTTAGGTGATTATATTATTCTGTTAAGTCAGTAATACTATTTTTGTTTCTAACTGCCTAACAAGACCCTGGAATAACATGTTCAAGATATTCTAATTCAAGTTGTTGGACTAATGACGCATGTTCTCAGTAATTGTTCTCAGTAATTGGTGTAATTCTTTAGTTTTTTTTTTTTTTTTTAATCAAATTTCTATCTTTACGACCCATCAAAGTACATACCCTGCTACTCAATAGTTTTGGGGTGAAATTTAATTATCTTTATCTGACTTTCTCTCTTCTTGGTTAGTTTTTGTCTATCATTTTACAAAAATCTTCTAATGTTATAATGCCCAAGTCTTCTAGCACAAGTAATGCTACATCAGCTGCAGCTCTGTTTGGCGATCCGAATCTATCAGGTGTGATTGCTAATGTTGATAGACTGAACCGCCATTTTGCGAAATGCCCCTTTTTGAAGTCGAATGAGTATGTCTTCTGAAATATGTCATTATTTTTCGTATCACAGTTTCCATCGATCGGGTTTGTAGAAATGGATAAAACATCATTGATAAAAAATGCAAAGGGGACAAACATGTTTTCTACGGATGATGCCGGACATGCTGTTTCGTTTGGTTCTCTACTAAATTTCTATATGAGTCTTTTTGTTGCCAAAACATCTACTAATCCACTAACTATCGTGAGAACAGGGCCTTTATTCTCAATTGATTACTTTAGGCATAGCATAGTAGATGGGTCCCCGTTGACCATTGTTGGGAATATTTAAATATTAATGGCAATTTTAAAAACTGTATTGATTAAAATATTGTTAAGATACTAATATTTTAATAACTAGCTAAATACCCGTGCTTCGCTACGAAATTTTAACATTTGCAATATTTTAGCTAGCTTTGAGGCCTCGCGTTGCGGAAATCTGTAATTCGCGTATAGGACCTAGTTTTTTGTTAGAAAAGTTCATGGACACATAAACACAGGCTTATTTCACTCGTTAAAAGGTTCATTGCTATGCAAGCATAGGCTCTCTTCTCTCGCTGAAAGGTTCATTGCTGCGTAAGCATAAGCTCGCTTCACTCACTAAAATCTAATTGCTACGTAAAGCCTTAGTATTGAAAGCCTCTCCCTTGTCAAGAAAAAAAAATTCCCCGTTAATACAACACCCCTTTAAGAATATTTTAAAACGTGTTTGTCGAAAACAAAATTAGAGGCTGAAACTACTTAAGTTGAAACTTTCAGAGCGCTAGGCCTATTTCAAGTCGCTTTTTGTGAAAAAATTAATTGAAAAACATATTAAAATTTTAATATTCTTTTTGTCAGTTCAATTTGAAGTCCAAAACTACTTGTGTTGAAAATTTCAGAAATGTAGCCCAATTATAAATCGTTTTGTGAAATATTTGTTAATTAATTAAAAAAAAATTAAATTATGTTTTTCAAAATCCAATTAGAAGGCCACAACTATTTATGATGGAAATTTCAAAGCTGTAGCCCTATTTGAAATCGTTTTGCAATATATATATTTATTAATGAAAAAAAATTAATTAATAACGAACTAAACAAAAATTTAAAATGCTGTTTTTCTAAAGTCCAATTAGAAGGCCACAACTATTTATGTTGAAAATTTCAAAGCTGTAGCCCTATTTGAAATCGTTTTGTAATATATTATTAATTAAAAAAATTAATTAAAAAAAAAATTATGTTTTTTAAAAGTTTAATTAAGAGGCCAAAACTACTTATGTTGAAAATTTCAGAGCTGTAGCTCTATTAGATATCGTTTTGTAACATATTAATTAATTAATTAAAAAAATTAATTAAAAAAGAACTAATTAAAATTTTAACGTTCTCTTTGTGATGTATACAATTAGAAGTCCAAAACTACTTATGTTGAAAATTTCAGAGCTGTAGCCTTATTAGTAATCGTTTTGTAAAATGTTTATTAATTAATTAAAAAAGAACAAAAAAAATATATAAATTTATGTTTTTTAAAAGTCCGATTAAAAGGCCAAAACTACTTATGTTGAAAATTTCAGAGTGGTAGCCATATTAGATATCTTTTTGTAACATATTTATTAATTAATTAAAAAAATTAATTAAGAAATAATTAATTAAAATTTTCACATTCTGTTTGTGATGTATAAAATTAGAAGGCCAAAACTACTTATGCTGAAAATTTCAGAGCTCTACTCCAATTTTAAGTAGGTTTCTATAGATCCACAGAGCCACAGACAGACAGACAGACAGATAGACAGACAGACAGACAGATAGACAGACAGACACACAGCTTGTTTTATTATTATAGATAAATGAGTTATCAAAATATATTATCTTATTTTATGGCATTAAACAAGTGCACTGAACAGAATATTGATAGCCACAGAATAATTTATAATTTCTTAGACTTTGGGGAACCCCAAAATTCGGGGCACTATGCCGAGTCTTATAGGCCTTAAGGAATAAAGGCCTTGCATGCGAATACTTTCCTGTTCAGTGAAAAGTTTGGTCATTTGCAGGTATCCGTCGTGATTTCTCCCAACTACAGGCTGAGAATTCATACTTGCATGAAAATCTGCTCGTTTCATCAATATTTTGAGTAAATAAACAGCTCTTGTGGCAATAGAAGCTATTACTTTATCTAACTGAAAATTTTCGCACTTATTACTGTACCTTAGTGAAACCTTTTTTGAACTATAACGCTTCCATTTTCACAAATTTTTAAATCCTTAAAATTAACCGATCAAATAATGATTTTGACTCTTTTTTCGAAACTTTACATCCATTTTGGCACCGGAAAATAATTTTTGACGTTAATAAGATTTTGCACACTTACTATTACGAGTTCAGCATCCACAATTCACTACAGATATTGATAGATCGTATTCATGTGTTTGATTTCAGAATAATTTTCCGAACGCAAATGCTTTTTCGCTGTATTTCATTTTGTGTACATGCCCTTAAAATATGTTAATGACCACGGGTGTAAAGTGGTAAAAGTCACTAAATTCAATTTTTCATATCTCCGTGAATATTGGACATACAAATTTCAAATTTTTTTTGTTTTAAAATTTTTTTCATGGGCAACATTTTTCTAAATGTGAGTTAGGGGAACTGGGAACCATATAAAAATTTACAATCCGTAATTTTTATACCAACCCCTTTTCTAATTTAAAAACTATTCATTAAAAATATGTTAACGATTTAAAACATTTCTTCAATTGGGACTATGCATAATAATTCTACTAATGTTCTGTTCATGTTAATGTATGTATATCCGCATTTGAACTCCGCATTGCAAACCTTTTTACACATGTTTGTGAATTTGCATAAATAAAAATAATGTTTTCAGAAGAATTAAAATTTTATTTTTCTGATCAATAATATTTAATAAAATATTTATTTTGTAGCAAACTGAATTACCATTTCACTGCTTTTGAAGTAAAGAATTTAAAGACTTGGCCGGTAAGCACGACTAATATTTCAAAGTTACTTTAAACTGAATTGGTTATAATTTACTTTAAAACGTTTTTTTATATTATTACCAAACCTAAATCATAAAGATTATTGTAAAAGAAAAACTTATGATTAGTATTTCCACAGAGACACCTTATCACACGATATGGAGTAATTCAATCCCTAATGATGAATAAAATACTCATCACCCTTTGAATTCATAATAGCTATTTTGGAAGGATGCCTATTTGAGACTATTACTATTATTACTTAATTTTAAAACTGAGCCACTACGTATCATTGCACCTAAAATGCGAGGGATGGTTAAGAGAATAAATAAGTTTTAGTTTAATGCGATTCAAGTGACTGAGTCTTGTATAGTTGTACGATCTTATGACGTCAGAAGGATGCCAATTTAACAACAACTATTATCACTACTCAATTTTTACATTTTGTATAACGTTGGAAGGATGACAATTTAAGAACAACTATTATCACTACTCAATTTTTGAATTTTAATCATGACTTATTGTTAGGTAAATATTACTAATGATGTAAAGGGAACGTTCAATATTCGAGTTCTCTGTCTGACCCAGTGTTTTGCATTCAACGTAATGCTGATGTATTGTGAGATATATCTCGAACTGTTATATAACGAGCACCAAAATGATATTCCAAGAGACTTTAATTGATTATGAGCAGGTATGTGAGGCCTTCTCAAACTGCATGTACAGTACGCAAAAAAAAAATCCGAACGATGGCTATATCTTGTTTTCTAATTGATGAAATGAATAAAGACAAATGCCGTTGTAAATCGGGGAAGGTCTTTGTTAATTGTATATATATATATTTTTTATCATGAGGGATCATCTACATATTAAAACAAAAACAAACTTTAAAAAGTTCGATGGCAACCCCATAATATTATACCATATTTAGATTTAGCATCCAAAACAAGTGTCCAAATAGCAAACTTAATAATTTTCCGATGAGTGGTTAGTAATATAAAAGATGTAAAAAAGTGACAAATTAGTGTTCAAAAAATGTTTTTTTAGCCATGAATTCTTAAATAGTTAATATATTTTAGAAATGTTTGTTTCAAAAGATAGTTTTTTAAAGGTAAAGCATAAATAGCATGCATTTTTTGTATTAAACATTTTTTTCATATTTTATTATTAATCAATAATACAACATTTTAAAATTTTTAAATATAAACATTGATTTTTTTTGCTTTCAATAAATTTATCGTGGTCGACCCCCCCCCCCCCCCCTTTCCATTTTGAAGTTAAGTTCTCAATATTTCAGCAAAAATTTAAAAAAAACTTACTTTAAGGGACCGTATACTAGATTAAATTTGAAAATTAAAACTTTTGAAGTAAAAAAAAAAAAAAAATGTGCAATGTTAAAATTAAAAAATATATATATATATTATCTTTACAAAGTGTTGGGAGCATATCTGGTAAACTAGACAATTTATATTTTTCAGTAGTAGATTCATATAAATACAAACCCAACAAAGGAAGTCATCAATAACAGTCCAATTTTTAAGAAGTTGTAAATGAAAAACCACTGGTCAGAATTACCTGAAATTTGACCTCTAGATAAACGAAGAAGGGGTAAACTTTATGGTAAAAGAAAAAAACAACAACATTATTTTGAGCATATTTATATATAAAGCGTAAACTAGCTTTCACGGGCGACGGGCCTCAATCCAGGGACCATTGTGTCTCGAGATAGATGCTTTACCGCTGTGCAAAAGAGTATTCCAGTGGACAGAAGTTTTATCTGTTATTTGATGTCGCCACATATAGCCCCTCCCAGTGACGAAGGAGCGATACTGTTGATCAACGTCTGATCGGAATTGGAGGTTTGGTTTATATATAAAGCGTAAACTAGCTTTCACGGGCGACGGGCCTCAATCCAGGGACCATTGTGTCTCGAGATAGATGCTTTACCGCTGTGCAAAAGAGTATTCCAGTGGACAGAAGTTTTATCTGTTATTTGATGTCGCCACATATAGCCCCTCCCAGTGACGAAGGAGCGATACTGTTGATCAACGTCTGATCGGAATTGGAGGTTTGGGATGCTTGTTGCATCGTTGTGTCCGCTTGTTGCGGTGTTGCACCCGAGTTGAGTATGTGGTTGTTTGTGGCGAGTTGCGTACGTGATCGCTTGTTGCGAGTTGCGTATGTGTTGACTTGTTGCGATGAAGTGTCTCCTTTCAGAAGCGCCGATAGATGGCAGCATGATTCATTTTTAGTCCAGTCACCAATAAAGCGTATACTAGCTTTCACGGGCGACGGGCCTCGATCCAGGAACCATTGTGTCTCGAGACAGATGCTTTACCGCTGTGCAAAAGAGTACTCCAGTGCACAAGTTTTATCTGTTATTTGATGTCGCCACATATATATATATATATATATATATATATATATATTTTACAACGGACCACTTTCAAGATATTTTTTAATAATATTCAATTTAAAAAATATTCAAAAAAAATTTTAAAACTTTTTGATGAGTGTTTCATTTTTTACCAACTTTTTGAAAGTAGAACTTAAGTTATAATCCTTCCGGGGTGAATATATAGTTACATTAGTGTAATTATAATTAAAGCTTAGCTTTCAAAGCGCATGTCATTGCATCTGCAGGATCATGGTTTGCAGAAAGTAATGGCATAAGAAAAAAATAGTTCTAAATAGTTTTTCCTAGTGCCATACCTTTTTCCTATTGTTGGAATGCATACAGGTCAAATTTCAGGTAATTCTGATAAGTTATTTTGTACAGCTTTCTAGAATTTGAACTTAAATTGTGGGCATCCTGAATATTGAATATAATGTTACGGAATTTCGGTATATTTGTAAATATTTCTTAGCATTAATTTTGTAAATAGGAAAATTTATGTACATTTCGCTTAAGGCAGTGCAATAGTTTGTTTAACTGCAATGAGTCTCTTGAAGCTTGATAACGAGTTTTAAAGAGATAACTGGGAAGTGAGTTTTACAAGGAACAGTGCATTTAACATTATGGAATGGCAATTTCGCCAAATTGGCGAGATAGAGCCAAGTTGGCGACGATTTTGACGACTAATTTTTGAGATATAATAATTTGGTGAGATATCGCCGAATGTCGCCAAACTTGGCGACCATTTGGCAACATTTTCGGTCCCCGTGTACATGTATAGGACTTTTCGACTACGATCTGGAAAGTTCTCCAAATATCTATCTCTAGAAGTTTCAAGAAGGTTTGTTTCCTATATAAGTCGGCCAAGAGAGCGGGGGAGTTATTCGAGTCACTGAGTTAGTTGACTGGAATTACTGAGTGAGCATTCAGAGTAGTTCTAAAGCGAACTGTATTGTATTGTCTTTTGCAGCGATTTTAGCAGTTGTGTTGTCATGTTTTTAACTGCTGTTTTGTGCTCTATTGTTGTGAAAAGAGCTGTATTGAGTCTACTAGAACGAAAAGTTCTGGAGTTGTAAGAGCATCTGCGAAGAGTTATTTCGGAATAAATTTCTGCAAGTTTTGATCTGCTTTGGCTTCAAATCTTTCGAACCCGCCGTCCACGCAACAATATATATTCATAATCTAGGGCGCCTTAAGCCTCCACTTGAGCACAAAAGAAATAGTATAATTATAGAAATAGTATAATCGTTTGATCAATATTTTGTTATTCATCATATAGTGATTAATTAAAGTTTCTATTCTTACGCAACGTCCCATTAATTTATGAATATACACAAAATTTCAGTTTATATTTAGAACTTTTTTTTTTTTTAAATAAATCAGCCTATCATCATTAAATTAGTGAGATGCAGAAAAAATAAGCATTATCAACATAAAATATGCTAACTTTGTCAGATTATACTATAGTAATCTAAAAGTTCATAGTTATAATAATAGTTATATTAAAAGTATACATATAAAATTTAAAGAAAACCAAATATATATATATATATATATATATATATATATATATATATATATATATATATATATATATATATATATATATATATATATATATATATATATATATATATATATATATATATATATATATATATATAATTTAATAATAGTCATTAGTCTTACGAAAGTCAGTGTCAAAGATTATTTAGGGTGGATAAGGCGAGATTGTTAAATATAATTTTCTTTATTTTGTGAAATGGACAAGGATGTTAAGAAGTAATTAATTTTTATTTAATAAACATTTACAAACAAAATTACATTTAACAAACAATTAAAAATAAAATTGCAATTAATAAACAATTACAAATTAAATTACATCTAGTAAACAATTTCAGCAATTTTATTGCGTTTACAGTGTAACATTTGTGTATAAAATAATTACATTTTATTGAATACTGTTTGTAAATATCTAAATTTTTAATTTTTCATTTTTGTAATCATCAGCAGCAACGTTATATTTCTGTAATTATAGTTTCCAATATATAATTTGCTTCAAGCAAAGTTGGAATATCTGTAAACTTTTTAGCAAATTTTGTTACTTTTAAGTTACTTAACTGTTCTTGTGTGAATCTATTGTTAAACATGACACTATAATTCCATTGATTTAATGCGTCATGTTTAACAACAAATTCAAAAAGGAATCCGTGTAATTTTAGACTTATACCTGTATTTTTATAATTTACCAAAACCCGAGGCTTTTCTTTCCCACTTTCTTTTAGAAATACGTTTCTTAATTCTGAGATTTGCCTTGAAGTTTAACCAAAAATCTCACAAAACATTTTCGCTTATAATTGACGTGTTTTTTAACATGATGAACTGAAATTTAGTAATTTGGGTAAATGATGAATTCTAAATCAAATGAAAAGATAAAAAATAAAATGGTGCAAACTTAGCAAATTGCCCCTAGCAAAAAATTTTGCTCCAGGAATATAAAATATTAAAAACAAAACACTTTAGTGCAAACTGCAAGCTTCCACGATAAAAAACTGTAAACTCCACGATTCTAAAACCGAAATAATTCCCCTCGTTCGGATTTTTTTTTTTTTTTTTTTTTTTTTTTTTTAGTACTGTAAATTCTTTTCGATAATATTACAGAAACATTTAGATATAATGAGTAATGCATTTCATGTTTTTTTTTTTTTTTTTTTTTTTTTTTTTGTTAGACAGGTCTGAAATACGCGTCGTAAACGTGGACATTAAAACGTAAGCAGAATTTTTCATTACTCAACCAATTTTAGAACTGCTGTAATCATTTTCCATTGTTTTTAATATTAGTGTATTAAGGTAAATATCAAAACAATGTATACTCACAGCAAGTTATAAACTTTTCTGGGGTTATAATGAACATTAAATATACAAGTATTTATTATCTCTTTTCGTCATGTTGTTGACATTTTCACTCATTTCAAACAACATTTTAGATACCAATAAACTCTCCTCATTAAAATGCCGTAATATTAAGTTTTCGTTTTTCAAGTGCTTTTTTCTAGTATACTTAGCATAATAACATAGTCATAATAATAACATAGCAAAAATAACAAAAATCGATTGCAATAAATTTTAAAACTACGTACATGAAATAATAAGTAACTCAACTTTTTAAAAGTATTACACTTTAGACATTCATACTTTAAGAACCAGAGGGGTCCTTGGAACCTTAAGTTAAATCGCTTTCAAGTACATTTTCTCTATATCTATATAACCTCAGGCATTAACTTTAAGCTTATTAAGACTATAACAAGAGATTTTAATATGTTTATTTTTCTTTTTTAATCCAAGTTCCATAAATTGTTTTGAAAAATGCCAAATTTTTGTTTTCAAAATAATTTTTTCTTTTTTTCCCGAATGTTGTGTATCAATATTTCTAACGACGAATACTTCAGAGAAAGTAGACAGCTATTGTTTATTTTCATAGAACACTAAGTTTTCAGGTTTAAAAACTCTGTTGCCAAATGCATTCAAACAATTATGTTATGCGCTATGATATTATTGCTATCTGATCTTAGAGGGCAACACCCTTACATACATATTTAAGTTAAAATTACATGTTTATATATAATTCTTATTGTAACTTATGATAGATTCTGAGAAAAAAAATTCTTATCTCTGAAAAACTGAGTTCTGTGGTCAACAAATTAATAGGTTCCTGTGAACTAAAACTTTGCTGAAATCAAGTATTTTCAAAATAATTAAAAATATTTATAATTCTAAATGTGTTTTAAATATGATATTTTTGTATCAGTGAGAAATACTAGATTACTAATTTAGAATTATTAAAAATATTAAATATCTCAATAATTAATATTAAAAAATGTATCTCTAATCTCCCACTAAAGTGTATTGCTTTTGTTTTGTGATAAAATAATATAGCAATTTCTCTTTTTCATTGCAGAAAACATTTGATGTGTAAGAGCATTTTCTGGAATCTAATTTGAATTTCTGACCTAATATGTATACGTAAGTTTTGTCTCTGACTTAAATACACTTTCTTACTTGGATGAGGAAGTAGTGCCTAATGGAGTAACTGAAGCCTAAATGGAGTTGGAGAAAACAAACAATGATAGCATTAATCCATTTACCCACATTTTATTACTTTACATTTTACTTTCTTTACCTGTTGCATTGTTAATTGTGAATCTCAAAATGAAACAAATCCCGGTCCCTTTTAGGTCCTTTTACAGAAAAGGGAACATTATATATTAAGTTCCATTGGACTTGTTATATATATAAAGTCTCATTGGACTTGATAAATAACGTTCTAACTCTTGCTACATTCTTTTACAGCTTTTTTTTTTTATTTGTTCAGTATCTTAGTTAAAAGAAAATGTATTTGATACCATAATCTACGATACAACAAAAATCATCCAATTTGGACTTGAGTTGAAGTGTATTTTCCAACACACTTAAACTAGTATAATTTGTACTAAAGAAATAAGAAAAGTTAGTAAAAATATATTAAAAAAATTAAAAGTTTAATAAGTAAAATAAACTAACAGAGTACAGCTTGTAAAGATAAAAGCAATGTATATTATTTTTTTTTCATTTTAAAAGCATTTTTACACAATAGTGTTTTTTTTTTTTTTTTTATATATATATATATATATATATCTAAACAACAAGAAACTTGTGGACACCACTGGAAACATTCGGTAGCTAGAAGCTGTAGATGTTGGACCTATGGAGGCATTCGTCAACAAAAATTTAAAAAGTTGTCCTAAAAAGTGGTAGCAGTCGCTAAATGACTAGGGAGTTTCCTGACAATTCGTGCGTGTTGCCAACGATGACCATGCATAGACCTAGTTATATCTGATTTTGTACTGTAGATTGCCTGCAGTGATCATGCATTGGATATTTTATTTCTACTACTCTTCCACATTGGCCTTTTCGAGCATGACTTAAAAAAATTTGCTTGTGTTAGGAATTTTCGAATAAATATGGTGTATAGTGTATTTCAGGAGTTATTGTCTACTTACCAGTAAGTTTTCATGCTGATTCAATTCATAAAGTTATATCTAAAAATAATGTATTATATCAGCCCTCAAATAGTAAATATGAGCAGAACACATATAACTTGGCCGCCCCAAAAAAGGATCAAAATAAACAATTTAACAAAAATCCAAATACAAATTCACACACGATCATTTTCAATTTTGAATATGTCATGCTCACCCTTACAGTTAACTACGCAAGCACAACAGTTCATAACTGAATAGCTTAAATGAGTTGCAGAATAATATACCTGAAAAAGTATGTCGGCAAATTGTTTCCACCACTGGCTGACCGAAATGTAAGAATATTAAGGCAAACTGTTGGCATTTTAACACTGGCACACAGAAGTTTGCCAACTAAAAACTGACTTCAGGAAAACAGCAGTGGGTGAACGGGTTATCCATGAAAAGTGTAACTTCATTGACACTAGCCTATAGGATCAGCAGTGCGCTGTCAGGTGCTGAACCTTTCGTCCCCTTTTTGTTGGGTAGTTTTCAAAATTTTAACGAATCATTGGTTGAATGCTTGGTAAAATATGTGTTGATTTGTATTTGAAAACATTTATATTTGTTATAAAATTGTTTTTTTTCAGTCAGACAAGGATTAAATTATTTATAGAAAGTAATAAAGTACGATTTCTTTATCATCGAGCGCAATATATGGTAAGTAAAATAAACTCTCTCCTTGAAATTTGCAATGCTAGTATGAATTCACTTTGCTTTGCAAAGTTAGAATTGTACTTTAAAAAAGTAATACTCATTCAACACTTTATACTTTTGTTCAATGTAGTTGCATAAATAATTTTCAATTTGAATTCTTGCTCATAGAAGCTCAATATGATCTAAATATAACAGGAAATTGAAAAAATCAATAATTCACGAACATTTGATAATAGGACGACACTGTTTTTATAGAAAGCCACAAAAACTATTTTTTAAATTTCAAAAAATAATAAGTGGACTAGCTCAACAGATGAAGATTCCAATCGAAATTTCATTAAATAATACTCCTTAATAACTGTTGCTAACCTATACCTGCTACAGCACTATCTGTTGTTGAAAAAACTAATCATTTTCTTTGTGAAAAAGTATTCTATTTTTTTAGTAGCTTCTATTAAAACCATACTGATCTACTCTCAGGTGTTCAGTTAATTATTGATCTTTCAAATATACTCTACTTCTAAATCACGTATAATGATAAAGTGGATAATTTATTTTATTTCATATTTATTTATATAATTATACCTATAAATATTCGAGATTAGGGGAGACCTGTGTAGCTAGGGCCACCTTTTTTCAATGCACAAAAAAAGAGCTCCTGACCCATTTAAAATTTTGAAATTGATATGCATGTATCGCTATAATATATTAGTATAAACACATTAGTATAATTGATTAGTATAAACACTTAAAATAATAGATTCTGCCAAATAGAAGGTCTTTTAAGAAACTTCAAAAATGACGCTAGGTACAAGACCTCGTTGTCAGTAGCTGATGTACCAAGGGCCATTCTCTTAAAATTAAGTTTCACTCCTTAATGAATAGAAAACATACCCAGATGAATTTTATAAAAGAAATAATATCAGGTAATTGATTTTTCAGTAATTGGTTTATCATATAATAACTACAATAAATAGTAAAGTTTTAAATTATTACTGAATTACAAGTACTTTCATAAACTATTCAATACTATAATTCTAAAAAGTGATTTTAAAAATGATTTTCATACATTGTCCCTTTGAAGCGCCAACAGATTTTGGTTTTGGTAATTTGAACACAATATTTTTTATCTCAATTTCATAAACAACATCTTTATCATAGAGAAACTTGCTTTAATGTGCAATTTTTTTATGTATTTAATGCTCTATTGTTCCTCTTTAACATAAAGTATTTCTGCTACATAGAAATGTTCAGTTATTCTGCCTTGAATTCTTGTTAACAAAAAAACCCTGTTTCAGTAGCATCAATTATATCAGTTACTGTAGAACTTGCATCATCAATGTCTCAATTTGAAACACATATTTTTTCATGATTAATCTAATCGCATGCTTTATTCAATTTCTTTCTTTTCTGGAGTGTCTGTCGTGATTCTACATCTCCCTGGTTTTCAGCCGTTTCGTGTTTTGGATGTACGAGATTTCGCTTTTGAAAAGGCCATAGCTGTTCAATTGGACCAGTTTGTTTCCCATTACACATAAAATAGAGTTAGATGTCAAAAGTTCTGAAAATTCTGCAGGACATGAAACTGAATTTGATGCAGAAACGCCCAGTTCCATCATTGTTGACTCACTCTCTTCCTAGGAAATATCATTATTTTGACAATTTATGGATAAATCTGGTCTGTCGGTCACACTTGAACTCCAACACCAGACACATAAAAGCCCTCTGGATTGTTAACAGGAGTAAAGGCTGTTTACAGGACGAAAAATAAAATCTGTCAACATTCTCTGCAACGTCGTATGTAGTGATTGGTTTTTCAGTGTTTGTCAGAATCTAATTACTTCACGTTGTACTGTAGTATTTCTTAAAGGGTCCAAACACATCTCTGTGTGTTTGATCCTTTAAAAATACTAATTTTTTTAATTGAATTCTCATGTTCATGCAGTTGTACCTAGGGCCATGAACCTAGGTACAAGGCAACTATGTGGTCCTAGGTACAAGACTTGGTAATTTCATACAGAATGTCTTCTACTTAAAAATGCACATGGATAACAGACTCTTAAGTATCACATTTAGTACTTAATGTTACAAACAATATTATATATTAGAAATCAAAGAAAATATTTGACTTACCTATGTAAAACAATAAAAGAGATAAGCAGCAAAATTTTACTTCAAACCATATAAAAATGTGTTCCATTTATAACTAGCCACAGCTTTCCCCTCTAAGATTTTAAAATGGCTGTTAAAGGAGAAATTGGGCGTTGTCACTCATCCAAGTGAGTATTAAAAGTTATAACTAAACATTATTCAATAAAAGTGGGGTGGCTAAAGGTACATGATAGTCCTAGGTACACCAGTCTTCCTTACTGCTTGAAGAGTGTGATTTAAAAAATAAATACATAAATAAAATTTAATTATTGCTAAATATAAGTTTTATTATTACCATATACCGTCAAACATAAAATATATGTGCTTTCATGTAGTTAATTTTCAAAGAAATATTATACTGTATTACTTAAACTAGAGCATTCTACCAGTTATCAAATGTAAAATGTGAAATACGATTTTTGATTTAACAGGACGTGGAATTATTCAGTTACATAGGAGGCTTCCTTGGTTGCTGGTTGGGCATTTCAATCTGGACGTCCAGTGGTATACTTTGGAAAGTACTTTATTTCCTTGTAGGCAGTGTCAAAGATTACGGAAATACCTCAAGACGTCGTCGTGCAGTATCACGGAAGCCAGAAAAATGTAAAACTGTAAATAAGAATGCAAAGGAAGAAGTAGTATAATCCATTTTCTTTATTTCCTCTGCACTAAATACTTCACTGGAAATAAAATATGATAACAATTTATTTATGACTGCTAAATTTGTTTAACGAGTACAATTGTATTTGTTTCACATTTCGTACATTATTATGTAAAATATTGTGAGGTACGCTTCCGAGCGCCCTTTATCGTCCTCCTTAAAGTGTAAACCTGAATTATCGCTCATTCTACGCTGAGAGCTGAAACGATACGAAGCTCCAACATCAAAAGTTATAGCCCAGTCACATGGACTAAACGTTTTATTTTACGAATACTTTATGTTAAGTCTTGGTGTTCCTACGACAAGTTGCTCCAGATAGGACAAGCCTATGAGCCAGCCTCCTTACAAATATGCTACTTTAATTCAATCTTAAATTATTTTACGTATGATAATGGCACTTAATTAGTACTTTAAAACCACTTATTATGTCTTGAAAAGAAAAGAAAATAATATATAATTATATTTGTTTCACTTTTCTCACACTATTATGTAAAATATGCAGTTTGTATTCAATCCTTAATGGTTTAATGTATGACAATGGCACTTATTACTAACTAAATATTCACTAATTGAACGTCTTGCAGTATCACGGAATGTAATTAAATGTCTTGAAATTTATTATACAATTGTATTTATTCACTTTTTTTACACTATTATGTAAGATATGCTACTTTTATTCAATCTTAAATGATTTTACGCATGACAATGGCGCTTAATTAAATCTTTATAACCACCTATTATGTAGTGCATAAAATAAAATAATATACAATTGTATTTGTTTCACTTTTCTTACATTATTATGTAAGATATGCTACTTTTATTCAATCTTAAATGGTTTCACATATGATAATGGCACTTAATTACCATTGACTAATTTCTTTCATTTTAAACAAATACATACCGAGATTTCGAAAAGCCAGAGCTGCTGTAGTTCATGACAATACCATCCCGTCACGTAAACTGTACAACAGCAGCTCCGTTTTCTCAGCTGAGTCCCTGGCTATTCTCATACTGCTCTGATACATCTTACAACACGAGCACAGCCAGTAGATTATTTACACACAGTCAAAGAGCTGCATGTATGCCAATAAGCCAAATCCATCCTTTCATTTTGGACATTTTACAGACACACACTATACTTTTAAAGATAAATATTAAAATTATTTTTTTGTTGGATCCCATGTCATGTGGCAATCATGGGTAACGAGGGCGCAAACACAACAGCTAGATTTGCTAGTCCACCTAGGACTACTTGACTTTGCTCTGGCAACATATATTAAGCTTGTAACACTGTTATATCTCTCACTTGGCAGGCCATGTAGGATGTACAGACGGCGAACAAGCTGCGTTCGTTCCAGCGTGTAATATTCAGATTCAAATACATATACAAATACAAATTTCAAGACCAACAACAGACTCAAGGCCCAACAAGGTTGGTCAAGTAAATATATATATATATATATATATATAGAAATAGAAATTAATTTACATACAATAGTTACAGGATCACACATGCAATATAGAATAGCTACAGGATCATACACACAATATACAATAGTTACAGGATTATACAATACAATACAATATACAAAGTTGACACAGCGTTTGATAATAATACTGGAAAAATGCAATACATAATGCAAGCTGACACATTTTACAAAAACCAACAGTACGCAAACATAAGTAACCAAATATAGTAACAAAATAGCCTAAATTAAATATATACAAAGTACAAAAAAGTTACTTACCTAGCCATTGTAATGTAATTATTGCCCATTTATGATCCCCCAGTGCATATCTAACTGTTTCTTAAAACTCTTTACGCTCACTAAATTTACAACATTTGCTTGCAAATCATTCCAATCATTGATTATCCTATTGTAAAAATAGTGTTTTCGCCCTTCCCTATTAAATTGAGATTTGAACAATTTGCAACCATTTCCTCGTGTTCTGTTGTCAGTGATAAATTCTAAACCCCTAATCTCATCATGTGCAATAAATTTAACCAATTGGATCAAATCCCCTCTTGCCCTCCTTTCCTTCAGTGTATACATGCTTATTTTTTTCAATCAATCCTCATATGCCATGCCTGAAGAACCCTGAATTATTTTTGTTGCTGTGTTAAATCTTTTCTAGTAAATCAATGTCCTTTTTTAAATAAAGTGACCAAAACTACTTCATACTCAAGATGTGGCCTAACCAAACCTCGATATAATGGTAGTATGATATCACTACATCTAGATGAAATACTTTTTTTTTATATAATCCTATTGCCTATTTGCCTTGTTTCTAGCCACCTTAATACATTGTTGCCCCATCTTAAAATCTTTACTAGCCAAAACCCCCAGATCACTGACTACGTTAGTATAATTTATTCTAATACCTTGTAAATTGTAAGACGCATTTTGATTTTGGTTACCCATGTGTAAAACCTGACATTTGCTAATATTAAATCGAAAGAAATATATCTTCAATGCGCATTGTAATTTAGTCATCCATCGAGCATGCTGAATTGGTCTTGGTCACAACACCATTCCAAACCGCCTTGAATCGCTTAAAGATTTGAATGTTTGGGGAACTTGAAGGCCCAAAACATAAAGTAAATGTTTTTGCCCAACTAATTCTATTATGTGTTAAGCAGAGAAGTTCATATTCAAGTTTAAAGCACGTGCTAAATTTAAACTACTAGTGTTCAAGCTCGTTGCGTCAAAGCATATAGCTTGAACTAATTCTGCGACATTCCACTTTTTCGGTAAAATATGTATAGCATTAGTTAAGTTTTCTCCAGTTGCAGCAGTCATCTTTGGCTCTCCAAGGAGCTTACTAAGACCATCTCCAGATACAAATGCTGGTAATCGATCAATGTTTTTACCTTTCAGGAAGAACTTTGCAGTTAACCACTTGAGGGAAATTTGGCTTGAATTCACCTTTTATTGATTCTGCATACTCCTTTTAGGATTTTTTATGTGTTTGGTGAAAAGTACTTCTTGAAACTGGAATGCAAGATGGATTGTGGCCAAAAGCTGCTGCGAGTGAAACAATTAGAAGAGTCGCTTCACTGTCATTCATTACGTAAATAATTATCAGAAATAATGTCACATATAATTAAATATTTTAGAATTAATAATAATATACTTATATAATACAACAAACTAAATTTCTACAAAAATTTCTAAATGTTTCGGCGCATTATAGCCCTCGTGTTGCTGACGGCGCCAGATAATCTGAAAACAACCAACAAAAATGACTGATAAAAATTAAAAATATTTCTGAACAGTAAATTATTTGCTGCATTTCCTATGTGCCTGATAATGTCAAATTGTTTAGGTTATTGAGCACCCCCTTAGAATTTGAGTAAAAAGCTAAAACTTTTCCGGCATTATACTGCTGGTGAGTCTAAACAAAATAAGGGGTAGCCTGGAATCTAGCTCATTTTTTTAACCACCCTACTTTAGGTGGATTCTGAACCACAGCGAACATCCATACCTAACCCAGGATTCGAATCTGGAACCTTTGGCATGTAAAGCCAATCACACAGCCATCAGATAGGTCCATGAAAGATGGAAATTGAAAGTTAAATAGTTTACCTGAGAGTAAAAGAGATTCGTTACTAAATTCCTAATATTTAATGCTGTACAGTTTGTAAATACATTTTTTGACTTTGAGTCTTATCAGACGAAATGGTCGTTTCTCCGCCAACCTTAAAAAGGCAGAAACCGACAGTAAGTATCTATGCTCTGCACCAGCAGAAAAATTCTTCCAGCGAAAAATCCGAAATTGACTATATTCTAGCGTGCTTACGAAACTTCACATAATTATACAAAAAATACCATAGATTCGTCTCGGTGATATCTTTCAAAGAAAAAAAAATTGGTACTTAGGATAAAAAAAACAACGAAGAAAAATATTGAAATTTCCAAAACGAAATAAAAAAACGAGTTCTAGCCCGATTTTGATGTAAAAATTTAGACAAACGTCCAGCCCTAACTAAGCTATTGATCTTCAAACGGATTTAATTATAGGATGGGGAATGCTTCAACTTAAAATCCTACGCTGATTTGAACTTCATTAAATAATTCTTTCTATTTTTAATTAATTTAAAACCACTTTTTTTCATTTCATAATTCAGGTTTCATATCATTTCGAAGTTAGTTTTTCCGACATGTTAGGCGCCGACCAAACGGTATAGTGGTTAGCATGCTAGCTTCTAAACCACGAGGTTGCTGGTTCGAGTCCCGTGTTAGGCATGGGTGTTTGTAAATGTATGTTGGCTTGTCTAATGACGAAAGTTTCGGCGCATTATATCCCTCGTGTTGCTGACCGCGCCAGATAATCTGAATACAACCAACCGACATGTTAGGCTTAAGTGAGAATGAACGTAACGTTAAATTATAGGCAGAACGAATTGGACTATAACTATATGGCTTATAACATGTTTAAAATTGAAATAATTTTTTTTGAAGAGACAAAATTAAAGAGAAATATTTGTTCTTCAAGTTGCATGTGTTATTTGAACTGTATGACAATTTAAAGAAAGTTAACTTTCAAAAACATTTTAATTTCGGGAAATCTCCATTGAAAAATGAAAACAATCACATTTTGTTGCAAGATACTATAGGCTGAATACAAAGTATAAATGTGGAGGTTATGCGAGCTGACGTCACAGTCAATTCATTACAGAGGACTAAATGAACCACGCATTGCGATTGGCTAATGGAATTTGCAAAAATGTCATTCGTTTCTAAAGATGTGTTGATTTGTTTACTTTCCGTTGTAAAATGAAATCGTAGAATCAAATATCATCAAAACTGTAATTTCATAGTGAATTTTAAAATTGTTGTTAAGAAAATATTTTAAATTTTGTCAAATATCAATGGGTTATTATGTGAACCAAAATAATACTTGGTATAGTAAAAATAATTTATAGCGCAATATTTAGGCTGTAAAAAACTTGTAATATTTATTTGTAACAATTTATTAGAATAAATTTTCAGTGGGATGTATGTTAAAGGTGCCGGATTTGATTCCTGGGTTAGGTGTGGATGTTCGTTGTGATTCGGAATCCACATTAAGCTGTGGGTCCCCAACTGATTAGTCATTATTATGCACTAATATAGGTCTTTGTAAGTACAAACTAACCAATCGAGCTGAAATTTGGCAGACAGGCTCTTTGTCGATGGCAACGTATTTCATTAAGTTTTGGGGGTTGAGTTGCCATACACAAGTTTCTATTACTCGTTCGTGGTCGATTTTGATGATTGGTGCCGCCCGCATTCAACCAATTTGTCAATTTTCAAGAAGATTTTGCCACGTAAGATATCATTTAACTCAACTTGAAGAAATATGAATATTCATCTTACCAGGTGTACCATAGGTAGTAAGTACCACTTTCGGTTTCTCAATTTCCAAGATAAATATGTCATGTTGGGCTTTTTGTTGGAATATGTAACTCCATGTTTATTAATCATTGTATGCCAATATAGATGGCAGCACTATTAATTATATGCTACTTTGTGACGTCATCTAAATTTGTTCTTGTACCTCACTTCAAATAAAACTTCTTAACCGTAAAGACGTGTTGTCGTTGTCCTCTAATAATATGTTCGGTTCGTGATGCACATTTATAGACTTTTTCGGAGCACGACCTTCCAAGAGATTATGAGACTGAAACGCTAATTAAGAACTTATCTCTGAACCTGGATTTATTTAAATCACGAACGTAGATTTGTTTAGTCGCTGAATTTGTTCTCGCTGAAAGCCAAAAACGAAACTTCGAAAATGGCAACAATGGCTTCTCTGAGTGTCGTCAAACTGAACAACGAAAATTACCAGCTTTGGAAATTCAAGATGGAGATGCTTCTCATTAAAGAGGATTTATGGACTGTTATTATCGAAAACGCTCCCGCAACCTTGACAGAAACTTGGATTAAGAAAGACAACCAAGCCAGAGCGACGATATGTCTATTGCTGGAAGACAATCAAATCGAAAACATCCGCGAGCAGAAAACCACGAAGGAAATTTGGGAAAAGCTGAAAACTATCCACGAGCGGGATAACTTGACAAGTAAGTTGTATCTACTTAGAAAATTATATAGCATTCGATATAAAGAAGGAACGTCTATGCAAGAGCACATCACCAAAATTCTTTAAATTGTCTCAAAGCTTCGTGCAATCAAAGAGGAAGTGAAGGATTCCCACATCGGCGCATTATTATTATGCAGTCTTCCGAATTCCTATGAAACCCTCATCACAGCTCTCGAAGCATGGCCTGAAAAAGAACTAAACCTAGAATTGATTAAAAATAAAGTTCTCGATGAAGCAGGCAGGCGATTAGAAAGAAAACAGAACTCTGATGAAGCTATCGCTTTCAAGACAAGCCGAAATTACCATCACAAGTACTGCTCTTATTGTCGGAAGAATACGCACGAAACGGCTGATTGCAGAATTAAGAAAAGAAAAGAATTGAATTTTGAACATTCCCGAAACCAAAAATCACCACCTTCTCGAATTCGAAAGAATTTTACCGCCAGAGCCATTTTGAATTATGAAACGAAAGAAGAACACCATCCAAGGCTCTTAGAAGAGAAGAGACGAATTATATCTAAGGCTGAAGTACATCCAGCTGAAGTACATCTAGCTGAAGCAGCCTCTAACTACAGGGAAATTGATGACGTCACCCCGACAGAGAAGAATGAGAGGGAGAAAAACCAAGCCGCCTCTAACCTAAGGGAAACTGATGACGTCAACCCGTTAGCGGAGAATGAAGGAGAGGAAAATCAGACCTCCTCAGCTCTTCAAAGTTGGCACAGTTCCAAATCCAAGGAGAAAGTGAATTTAACGGACGCGACTGCGTACAAAGCAACAAGATGCTCACCAAGAATAGAGTTTACGGTCGATTCCGGAGCCTCTTGTCACATATGTAACGATAGAGACTTTTTTAGTGAATTATTCTCCAACAATGACCTGATCACAACGGCATGTGGAAAGCAAATCCAAGCTGCTGGAATAGGCACAGGTTACTTCGAGGTGAAACTGGATTCAGGAATAACAAGTACAATTGAAGTCAATGACTGTTTAGATGTTCCAAACATCCAGACAAATCTTTTCTCTGTACAGAAAATAGTCAGTAAAGGCTATGAAGTGAACTTTTCAAAAAAGGACTGTATCATCTCTAAAGGTAAGAAAATTGTTGCATCTGCTACTATAGATAATGATGGACTGTACAAGATTTACTCGAAAGAAAATAACGTTGCATATCTTGCTATACAATGCCCAAACAAAAACTGTTCGTCATTATGGCACCAACGTCTCGGACATAGAGACAATACAGCCATTAACATGATGTGCAAAAATGGACTTGTTCGTGGTCTAAAACTAGACAATTGTCATAAAATGGAAATATGTGAAAGCTGCATTAAATGCAAGATGTCTCAAACTCCTTATCCCAAGAAGTCTACGTATCAAGCCAAACACATACTTAATTTAGTTCACAGTGATCTTTGTGGACCAATGGATAAAACTACTCCATCTGGCAAGAGATATTTTATCACGTTCATTGATGAACTTAGTAGATACTGCCACACTTATCTGCTCAACTCTAAAGATGAAGCTGCAGAAAAATTTATGGAATATGTGACAATGGTGAAAAACAAGTTCAACAGATATCCAAAGATACTGAGAACAGACAACGGAGGAGAATACACTTGTCATCAACTAGAGAACTACCTGAAACAAAATGGAATTGAACATCAAACAACAGTCAGGTACTCGCCAAGTCAAAATGGAACAGATGAAAGAAAAAATCGATATCTTGTGGAGATGACCAAAACAATGCTGAATGATGCTAAGTTGGATGAGAAATACTGGGGGGGAAGCTATGTTGACAGCAACATATCTTCAAAATAGATTACCAACAAGATCAACTCAGAAAACACCTTTCGAACTGTGGCATGGATTTTTACCCTATGTTGGTCACCTGAAAGTATTTGGTTCAAAAGCCTTCTCGTACATTCCTAGACAACTGAGAAAGAAGTTCGACAACAACGCAGAAGAAGGAATCCTAATTGGATATAGTACTACCACAAAAGGATATAGAATTCTCAACCCAAAAACAGAAAAAGTCACCATCAGCAGATCTGTCAAATTCGATGAAAGAAATCAACTTCATCACGAAGAGAATCCAACAAGAATTTCAAATGGAGAAAATGAAGTAAACATCCCTTTCAACTCCCAAACAACAGAGATAGAACAAGCATCAGTCTTACGAAGATCACAGAGAATCACTCGACCACCAAATCGACTGACCTACTCTGCAAAAGTTGAAATATCTACAGCACCAGAATCCTGGGAAGAAGTCCTGAGACTTGATGATTCAGCCAAGTTGAAGTGGATAGCAGCAGCAGACGAAGAATACAAATCACTTATGGAAAACAAGACATGGACTCTTGTTGATCTCCCAAAAGGAAAGAAAGCAATTGGATCAAAATGGGTATTCAAAGAAAAGCTCCTTACAGATGGAACTATAACAGAGAAAGCTAGATTGAGCGCTCTTGGATATTCTCAACGACCTGGAGTCGATTTTGATGAGACTTTTAGTCCTGTAACCAAACACAGCACCAGAGCAATCCTGAAGATTTCAGCTATTCGAAAGATGTACATCAAACATCTTGACATCAAAACAGCATTTTTGTATGGAATTTTAGAAGACGAGATCTACATGAAGCAACCACGATTATATGAACAGCCAGGGCAAGAAGATAAAGTCTGTCTTCTCCATCGCACATTATACGGATTGAAACAGAGCTCAAAAATTTGGAATGAAAAGGTCGTTAAAACCTTCATCAACATTGGTTTCAAACAAGGAGACGGTGATCCATGTTGTTTAACAAGAAAAGATCATGATGAAAATCTTACGTATATACTTCTATACGTTGACGATATTCTTCTAGTCAGCGATTCCGAAGACACAATCGAAGAAATCAAGACAACAATGCAGAGTTTATACACAACGAAAGATCTAGGAAATGCCACTCACTACGTTGGTTTGCAGATCGAGAGAATAGAAGACGGCAGTTTTTACATCCACCAAACAGCGAAAATACAACAACTAATCGAACGATACGATGAAAACGAACGAAAATTATCTTACACTCTAATTTCAGCTGATTTTTGTAAACAAACCTCATCAGACAGTGAGCTGCTTTCATCTGTCGAGAAAAAGTGTTACCGTGAAATCATTGGGGCCCTTCTCTGCATTGCAAACTGTACAAAACCAGACATTTGTGCTAGTGTCAGTGTTCTTTCAAGAAAAGTGGAAAATCCTTCAAAGTATCATTGGAAAAGTCTACTCAGAATAATTACCTACTTAAAAACAACTGTGCATTTAACATTATTAATCAGTGCTAGTGATAACCTTCTTAATGAGATAGTTGTTTACTGCGACGCTGATTTCGCTGGAGATTTAACAGATCATAAGTCAACAAGTGGATACATTGTTTATTTTGGTGAAACTCCCATTATGTGGCAAAGTAAGAAGCAATCAACTATTGCTTTATCATTTACAGAAAGTGAATTTTTAGCATTAACGAACGTTGCTAAAGACATTCTATGGCTGATTAAATTGTTTAATGACTTTAATTATCCAAAAATTACTCCTATTATTGTTTATGAGGATAATCTACCATGTATAAATATGTTAAGCAACGAAAAGTTTTCTTCTAGATTAAAACATGTAGATGTTAAGTATAATTTTGTTAAGGAATTGATTAACAACAATACCATTGATATTCAATATTGTAAAACTAATATGATGATTGCTGATATATTTACAAAGCCTCTTCCTAGAAAACAATTTGAATTTTTAAGAAGTAAAATTATTCAATAATCTCTTATATTTGTTATGCTGATAAATTGATGATTGATAAACATTCGTTAAGGGCAAGTGTTGGAATATGTAACTCCATGTTTATTAATCATTGTATGCCAATATAGATGGCAGCACTATTAATTCTATGCTACTTTGTGACGTCATCTAAATTTGTTCTTGTACCTCACTTCAAATAAAACTTCTTAACCGTAAAGACGTGTTGTCGTTGTCCTCTAATAATATGTTCGGTTCGTGATGCACATTTATAGACTTTTTCGGAGCACGACCTTCCAAGACTTTTGAATGTTTAAAGTACCAGGTATGCTATTGGTACCAGTTCCGGTTTATCAATTTTAAAGATAATTATTGCATGTAAGGTATCGTCGAACTCAGTTTGAAGAATTATGAATATTCCTGGTACCAGGTATACCATAGGTGATAAAGCGAAAAACTATGAAATGGTCAAATTCAAAAAACAGAAGTCGCCAGTGTTTAAAAAAAAGTTTTGATATCCCCAAAAAAAAAACTTTTGAAAAGTAGAAAAACTGCCAACCTCATAAACACAAAAAACTTTCTTGCAATAAAAAAAATCATAAACATGATGAAAATTTTCAGCCACAAACACAGTGATATAAAAAATGCCCAACCTCTGATTACAACTCACGGTTGTGACTACCTTTTAAGAATGTATGCTTACTTAGTTTATTTTTAAAATTTAAGTTCCTCTCCCATAAAAAATTTACGCTGCTTGAGGTTGGCGCCCGTCTTAATCACTAACTTTTAACCCCCTTCTCTCCCCAAAAAATTTCCAAAATGCATGTATCAACCAAACAAAAGCGTACCACAAACACTTCAGTTTCCTACTTAAAAAATTCTAATAAAGATTCAAATGGGAGCGTTTGAACACAGTTTCTCTATACTATTTTGAAAATTACATTTACATGAACATGAAGATTTACACTACTTAGTATTTCCTACCCATCCAAATGAAATCATAACTCCTCCAATATTCGTGCAAACAGTCATAAATTAGTTTAAACACAAGCATTGTTAACATTCCTATGAAGGGCGCCAATCTCAAGCAGCGTAAATTTTTATGGGAGCGGAACTTAAATTTTAAAAATAAACTAAGTAAGCATACATTCTTAAGCGAGTCACAGACGAGAGTTGTAATCAGAGGTTGGCCATTTTTTATATCACTGCGTTTGTGGCTGAAAATTTTCATCATGTTTCTGATTTTTTTATTGCAAGAAAGTTTTTTGTATTTTTGAGGTTGGTGGTTTTTCTACTTTTCAAAAGTGTTTTTCTTTGGGGGATTATTCAATTCTAATTGTAACATTCAATTCAAGGACCTGTTAACCAACACTCGCCAAGACCTTCTCTGTAAAATAAATAATATTAATCAATATCAATATACTGAAAAAGAATATTGTATTTAAATATTCGCGAACACGCAATGCAGCACTCTAATTTCATTCAAAATGTATTCGCATTTATTATTTTATGTCTTTAGTGTACAATACATAGCAACATTTGCATTTCATGATTGCTACAGTTGGGCACAGTCATACAAAAGTAAATAACGTCCTTGTTTTCTGATAATTAATATTTAATTTCGAAACAATATTTCACGTATTTGCATTGTAATGGTTTGGTCGAAAATAGTAAGTTACATTACATGAAACAGATGACATCATTACCAGTGAAACACAATAGCTAAGAAGATTCATTAACAACACTCCAGAAGATATACTGCATAGAAGGTAAATATCGTATTTTATTAAAAAAATTTACGATTATTTTATTACTAGTTATCATTTTAAAAATAGTACATATTTGGAAACCGATGTAAAGTGGTGTGTTATTTTTTGTATACTTGAATATACTTAAGTTATCACATACATGCATTCACATCTATAATAATAAAACAAGCTGTGTGTCTGTGGCAGTCTCGTGTAACAGATAAAAAACTTCTGTGCACAGGAGTACTCTTTTCCAATAAAGCGTAGTGCGGAAACCGGGTCTCGATCGGAGGACTTTTGGTTCTCGAGCCGCTCTGTCGCGGAACTACTCAAATTAAATCTGACGTCATATTTTCTTTACCTATTATAATTATTGAATTGTCACGAGGAACGTTGTTTAAATTTATTTTCTTTCTTTCGTTGATTTTTCTTTATTTGGTAAAAAGTAAGCGATTTGGTTTTTTTAATCGAGTCAACGGTTTTGCTAATAACGATATTAAATTTTATAGTACTTTTTTATTCCAAACCTTCACATCTCCATACGAACACCACAGATTTTAGCCCCTTCCCAGTGAGTAGCGAAGAGACTAACGATTGAGTTGCCTGCTAGTGAGTTGAGCGCGTGTGGCAGTGAGTCGCCCGATTGGCGCTTTGACGGTGAGTCGCCAAAGATACCAAGAAAATCGTATGGAAGTCGAGCAGTATTTCAGAACTTGCCGATAGATGGCAGCATGATTCAATTGTCCGATGTTACCAATAAAGAGCAGTGCGGGAACCGGGCCTCGATTGCGAGACCATTTGTTCTCGAGCCAGATGATTTTACCGCTGTGCAAAAGAGTCCTGTGCACAGAAGTTTTATTAGTTATTTAAACACGCAACCGCCACATACCCGTGCTTCGTTACGAAATTTTAACATGTGCAATATTTTAGCTAGCTGTGAGGCCTCGCGTTGAGAAATCTGTCATTCGTGTATAGGTCCCAGTTTTTGGACCTTCGCTCGCAGGAAGGTTCATCGCTACTCAAAATCGAGCTCGCTTCTTTCGTTGAAAAGTTCATTGACACATAAATACAGGCTTACTTCACTCGTTGAAAATTTCATTGCTTTTTAAGCATAACCTAGCTTCGCTCGCTGAAACGTTCATTGCTGCTTAAGCATAAACTCGCTTCACTCACTAAAATCTAATTGCTACGTAAAGCCTCAATATTGAAAGCCACTCCCTTGTCGAGAAAAAAAATTCCCCGTTAATACAATAATACAACACCCATTTAAGATTATTTGAACACGTGTTTTTGGAAACCAAGATTAAAAGGCCAAAACTACTTATGTTGAAACTTTCAGAGCTCTAGGCCTATTAGAAATCGCTTTTTGAGAAAAAATTAATTATAAAACAAATTTAAATTTTAACATTATTTTTTTCCATAGTCCAATTAGAAGGCCAAAACTACTTACGTTGAAATTTTCAGAAATGTAGCCCTATTAGAAATCGTTCTGTAAAATATGTATTAATTAATTAAAAAAATTAATTAGAAAAGAACTAAATAAAAATTTAAAATTCTGTTTTTCGAAAGCCCAATTAGGAAGCCACAACTACTTATGTTGAATTCAATATGATTCAGAGCTGTAACCCTATTTGAAGTCGTTTTGTATAAAAAATTGTTAATTAATTAAAAAAATTAATTAAAAAAAAAACTAATCAAAATTTTAAAATTCTGTTTTTTAAAACTACAATTAAAGGCTAAAACTACTTATGTGGAAAATTTCGAAGCTGTATCTCTTTTTACAGTCGATATGTAAAAAAATAATTAAAACACTAATTAAAAAAGAACTAATTAAATTTTAACATTCTGTTTGTGATGTATATAATTAGAAGGCAAAAACTACTTATGCTGTAAATTTCAGAGCTCTGCTCCAATTTTATGTAGGTTTCTATAGATACACACACAGACATAAAGCGTAGTGCGGGAACCGGGTCTCGATCGGAGGAACTTTGGTTCTAGAGCTGCTTACTTTACCTCTGTGCAAAAGAGTACTCCAGTGAACAGAAGTTGTATCTGTTATTTAAACACGAGACCGCCACAGGTATTCAGCTAGTTTTAAAATAAAACTCTTTAATTTGACGAGTTCGTTTTATTTTCATCCTTTATAATATATATCTACTAATTGAAGGTACTAATACAATAATTTTAATTTTAGCTTATGTATTACACTTTTTCTGCCTATTTAAAGTATATGTTCTTCTGTTTATCAGTGTGAGGTATATCAAGTTTTCAATAAAATCTATGAGTTGTAACTGTTGTTTGTAACTGTATCCAAAAATATTACTAACATTGCCAACTTCATGATATTTGTAAAAGGAATAATCATCAAACTCACTAAAATTTTAAAATTTAAATTATAAAAACACCAACCAATTTGAAAATTCAAAGTAGTGATCAATGTTTAATACAGTGTTGAAAATTTAAATGATATATGAATGTTGGGACCCCAATATTATTGTTGAGCCAAGAGTCATTTGTTATTAGTTTTATTTATTATCATTTTTGCTGTTGCTTTGGCGAAATTTTTACTCCCGTGCTTCTTTTTAATGTCATTGTCCACTACAATGTTTAGCCATTTCTCAAATGAAACTTCTATTGAATATACTATTTTATTTATATTTTTTGACAGTTATCTCACTGAGCCTATCATATACCATGAAAGAAATATTGGAGACAACACCACGTGAAAGTGAAAAAGTTATAGAAATACCAAAAATTGCAAATACATCTCACAAAAAACAGAATATATGTCGACTGGTGAAGATGGGGATCTTCATTCTTTGTTTGACAGGATTTGGTTTACAGACGACAGAGTTCCTCAAAACCTTCTTCACTTATCCAACAGTGATCAGCATTGGTATGGAAAAGATAAATAATTTCCCTACACCTGCCTTAATTTTTTGCAGCAAATATTTGTAAGTATCTCTATTGACAATTATTTGTAGTTAAATGTTTAATGCATACACTGCGTGGATGACGGTAAATACTCAGCGAATTCATAACGCTGGACATCTCTTACTCGTCTAAAGGTTTCCAATTTTGAATGTTTTATTTTTAATCCGATGTAGTAATATGTACTACTTATATTCAAGTTTATTTGTAATGAAGATTGCATGAGTAGGTTTCAAATATGGATTGTAGAAGTAAATGGATTATATGAGTAAGAACGAGCTTCAAAAAATGTCTCAATTTTAAATTCTCAACTCTTATTATTCGAAAAGTTAGTGATTTACGCTGGTAAGACGAGCTCTACCTCCGATATTTGTGCCAATGCAATTGTCATTTTGCCATGTTTTCTGCTATTGTGTTGATGTTATTGCGATTATGTGATGGCTACAATCGCAGATAGTTGCGTTTATGTTGAATTGTGAATGGTTACAGTTGTGTCAATTATTGGGCTATAGCTCCCGGCGCTACTGACCACCTCGTTTTCATTTGCAACATCTTAATTAAAATTGGAAATACTTATACGATGTGTACTTTTTTATTTCAATTTTTTTCACTAATGCTGAAAACAAGAGAACAGGATCTATAAATCCTTCCAGATGGATGTCTATACTATCAAGATTAGAACTTTCTACATAGCAAACTGAGAAACCTTAAAATGTCAGTGTCGTTAAAGTCCATTTAGCATTAAAAACTAAGAGGTTCACAAAGAAGGTTCACGATATTTATAGAACATGCTTGTCTGTTGTAGGTATCTTGATCCAGACTTGTGAATAATAAAGTAATTAGAGAATTTTTTCAAAGTACATTCTAAAAAACTTTTAATTTCGATGATCACTAAAAATAGATTTTATTCATGAGCTTGCATACAGAGAGATTCTTGCATCATCTGATTCAACAGAAACATAATATTCTGTAAGTTTGTTAATATTCATGAAAACAGAGACAGAGTTTTTCTGCCTTATCAAACTAAAGTAGCTATGACGTCCTAAGAACTTGGAAATAAATAATGCATCCGTAAATCTTCTAACATAAAAAAACCATTAAGCATCATTTTTTATCTACTTAAAGTCAATATAAAGTGTCGTTCAAAAGAAATGAAAAAAAAAGGATATTTCAAATGTTGTTATAAATTATATAAGCATTGATGACAGGGAACAAATATGGGATTATAAAGTTTTTTCATAGAAGTTGTTTTAAACGGAGAAATACTGGAGTAAATTTATTTAAACATGCTCTTGTATTTTAAGCGCCATAAATATGTATTAAAATCAGGCTGATATATATGTTGGTTTGTTAGCCTAAAATATTATTCCTTCTGTAACTGAATTTAAACAAACGAAAAAAAAGTCATATTCATTTATAATCTAGAAAATATGGATAATACTGGATCTAGATAAAATGTTGTTCATTTTGGGTTGTTTTGTATAACTCGAAAACTCGACAAAAACCATTTTATATTTTGCTATAATGCAGGTAACAGATTAAGAGACGGCAAAAGCATTGATGACATGGAGCAAATATGGGATGATAAAGTTTCTTCACAGAAGTTGTTTTATACGGAGAAATACTGGAGTAAACTTAGGTAAAACCCCTCCCACAGAAATTTTCTGGTTGCACCCCTGGAAGCTTAATTTAAGAAATACACTGGCTTCTCTAAAACAATTGATTTTTCAAGATCATTGAAGTGGCAGAAGGTATCACTCTAGAGAAATATAATTGTTTTTTAAAAGATGATAGAGTAGCTCAACTTTCACATATACCTGCTACACAAAATTCCGAAATTGGACAAAAAAGGGTCCTTTTTCGATTCACCCTCTTATTAAGTCCTCCGGACATCCAATAATAGCATGTATAAAATCGGCTTTTGGTGACGTACCCAAGCTTGATAAATGTATTGTCATCGACAATAATCTGCCTAGTTTCAGCTTGATTGGATGATGGCAAGTGGGTGAAATAGTCCTTCGCAAATTCACCCGCCATACGTAACAAAATCTAAGTTAATATGACTTAAAAAAAATAAAGAAGAATTCCTTGAATACCTGGTTTTTTCAAATCGTGCAAACATAAATTTGAAGTTTGTCGGGAGGGGAGGAACATTTTCGAAATTAAGGGTACGAGAGTACTTTTGAAATAGAGATGTACGTAATGCTGCTCAGGAGGGAAGATCTGCACACCTGCTTAAAAGTCAATAATATAAATGGTTACTGTTGGAAATAAATCTTGTATTTACTTTTACGAATTGCATTCAACATTTCACATATTTAAGGTGTTTATATAGATTTTGGTTTTGAAAAATATAAGAGAATTTTTTTTTTTTTTTAATTAAGTTTAATTTTTATTTTTAAAACAAAAACAAGTGTTCGTTTCAATCAATTACCAAATTACATGGAAATAAATTTTAAATGAAAAATAAATAAAATTTCTTGGTACTTCAAATACCAGAAAACACTAATATTTCAATAAGGAAATATTTTTAATCAAATATTTTTATTTATACACTAACTGGCCAAAAGTATCCGGACACCCCTTAAAAAAGTGGTTCTGGCGAGTGACGCAATTTGATACGTAATTTAAAGCTATAAAAGTGTTGGTAGTGGTTTGTCAGATTGTATTTATGCGTTTGTGAGGCAATGAGTAAGTCAAAGGAGCTTAGTGAGTTTGATCGTGGCAGAATAGTGAGATGCCACCTTTGTGGGAAATCAGTTCATGAGATTACGGACATTCTACAGAAACCTAAATCCACTGTGACTGATGTAATTGTGAAGTGGAAACGTCGATGCAGTGAAACGGCAGAAAAACGAACTGGTAAGCCGAAAATACTTGGTGAACGCAGCCGCAGAACTCTGAAAAGGGTAGTGAAACAAAATCGCAAGTCCTCGTTGGTGGAAATTTCTCAGGAGTTCCAAAGTTCATCAGGCGTTAGTGTTAGCAGCAGGACTGTCCGTCGAGAGTCAAAAGACTTGGGATTCCATGGTCGTGCAGCCGCTCACAAGCTGAACATCATTCCACAGAATGCGAAGCATCGATTGCAATGGTGTAGAGCTCACCGTCATTGGACTGTGGGCATGTGGAAAACTGTTCTTTGGAATGATGAATCTCGCTTTACAGTCTGGTAGTCGGATGGACGAGTCTGGATTTGGCGGATGCCCGGCGAACGTTTCTATAGTGACTGCATTGTGCCGACTGTTAAGTTTGGTGGTGGAAGCATAATGGTGTGGGGGTGTTTCTCGTGGTTTGGCCTGGGTCCGTTAGTTCCTGTGGTTGGAAACATGAACTCTGAGATGTATGTGGACATTCTGGACAATGCTGCACTCCCAACTCTATGGCAATATTTCGGGGAAGGCCCATTTCTCTTCCAGCAGAATAACTGCTCCATTCACACATCGAGGCTTGCACTGACGTGGTTTGACGAAATGGGTGTTCAAAAACTGGACTGGCCTTCTCAGAGCTCCGATCTAAATTCCATAGAACACCTTTGGGACGAATTAGAGCGCAGATTACGTAGCCAGGCAAATCGACCATCTTCACTGCAAGCACCCACTTCAGCTGCGATGGAAGGAAGGCAATTCCTATGGTCACCTATCAAAAATTGGTGGAAAGTCTTTCCAAACGTGTGCAGGCTGTCATCGATGCAAAAGGGGGGCCAACATCATATTAATATGTGCCTCAGGATGCTCTAAGTCCATACCACTGGGTGTCCGGATACTTTTGGCCAGATAGTGTAGCTTATATTAAGATTAAAAGACTTAAATAGGTGGTTATTTTTTATTAAGTGATTGCAGTGATAGTTTTTATTAGTTAATTACTGATATTATACTTTAAATGCCATTTTATTCAGATATAGGTTTAATGAGTATTGTTATATGCTGGAAGATGAATGTGAAAGTAATATGACAACGTCTTGTGACGAACACAATTTTATCTGCATGAATAACAAGACAAATATAGTAGTAAGTAGTTTTCCTTAAAACTTTATTTTCTATATAGACAGTTTTAGACCTGGTGTTACCATTAGTCACTGAGCTAAAGAATTAAGAATGGAGTGAGGACTCCACTAGCCAACCGCATCACACTCCATTCCGAAGTGATTGCTGGCGAATAGGCAAAACAGGCACTATTTTTCTTCGTGTCTTCTTATCTACAATGAAGAGAAATCAAAGTTCATTATTTTTATGTGTCTTCCAACGTACCTATTTAAGTAAATATGCTTAAAAGTGTCTTGTAAAAATAATGAGGTAATGGACCTTTCCCGGAATGGACATGAAGTTTGATGTTTTTTGACAAAAACAAAGATTTTTTTTTCTTAATATAAATATAAAGTAAATTTTTATTTTCAAGAATAAAAATGTAGAGTTTATAATATTAATTAACAGTGATAAAAAAAGGATATTTGCCAATTAATAATTAGGTCTCACTGAATCTGCATGAAAAACTTAACTTTTTTACAAAAGACGGATATTTTTCAAATTTCAACCCATACTTTTGGTTAGTTTCAATTATTTCATTCATAGTCTTGGTATTTCATTCATAGTACAGCATTTTGAAATATCGGGAATATAATTTTACGAAATGGCGTTTACTAAACTCAAGTATTAATTCATATCATTTCTGCACGACTCCACGTTGGTTGGAGTCTCCAACCAACAGACTCTAGGTTTGAGACATGAAGGTAACGTTATCGAAAATGATTCATTGTCACAGGGTTCGAATGATGAAAGTGTACATGATAGTAAAATGCTTCTACCATGGGAAAGCCGGAAAGTTGAATTATTTCAGTGAAATAAGAATTGCCAGAAAATCTACACACTTTTTCTAGAGATTGTGACCGTAGAACCAATCTCAATAAGAGTAGAAGCTCAATTAGCAAGTGCTCTTTTAAGGAATTTAAAAGTTGTAAGACTAGAAAACCAGGCAGTGGTAATAATAAATCGAATGTTTTCGTGAAACGGTAAAATATCATCACACGAGTGGGACGTTTGCTGCGTAGCCCCATATCCAACAGTGTCCGCTGAACCCCACTCCGATACGATTCTACTTGACCCTGCATTGTATTGGGCTGTCAGCTGAGCCACTGTCTGGCTCCGGTTTTGCTTCACCATGATAGACAGTCTCCGACGACCTTTTTCTTTGATAGCGTGTGGACGTCCAACACCATGTCGTCTACTGCTGCTTTCACCGTCATTCATCCACTTTGCATAAATACTATCAACTGTAGATCGCGAACAACCCACGAGTCGTGCAGTTTCGGAAATACTTATTCCGAGCCTGCGAGCCATTACAATCTGCCCTCTATCAAAGTCGCTTAGATCCGCAGCCTTTCCCATCGCACACAGAAGTAAGTGAAAGAATGATTCTTCAGACTGACTGATTCGAGTTGTTGAAGTCCCGACGGCCGGAACGGCCGTGCAACCTCCGAGGTATCAATTGTTCAATACATGGCTGTTCATCATGTCACATAAGTAGAGTAGTGCATAAAAAAAAATAGCTGGGAGGTGGGGGGGGGGGAAATAAAGAAAATACACAGACAGTCAGGATTCTGAAAGTCCATGCCTGCGGAAATATGCGGGTCTGGCAACAGGGTGGGGCGAGGAGAGCAAAAAGTGGATACAATCGGGTGGGAGCAAAAGTTAACACAGGGTAGGAGAGGAGCAGCGTAGAGGGGAAGTAGACAGGAGCGCCCCTTCAGGACGGTCTCGGAAGCTATCATAACAGTGGTTTGCACGAAGATGAATGCATGTGGGAAAAAGGGTGGGAGATGAAGATCAAAGATCAATCTAGAATGGCGAGGGTGGCTCTAGGCCTGTTCTTATTAATTATCCTATTAATATCAGAGTGGTGGAGTTTCTGAACTTCAGGATTATCGTGAATATCAACTGACTGGTAAAAGGATTTGGCTTGTTTGTGGATTTAATCGGTGAGTGTGGTAAGGTTGAAGGAATGCCTGATGCCCTTGTTTCTAAGAGGGCCAAGGGGCGCTAGCAATATACCTAATTAGCTTATTTTGAAGAGTTTCAATCTTGTTAATTCTATTCTTACCAGCATATCCCCAAACGGGTGAAGCGTACGTAACCACTGGTCGCAAAACGGACTTCTACAGGAGTAGTTTATTTTGGGTACAAAGGGGGGATTTCCTTCCAATGAGAGTTCTGATTGTTTCAGAAGCCTTCCTAAATTTATCGATAATATAGCTGAGGTGTTTATTCCAATTAAATTTATAATCAAGGCAAACACCAAGAAACTTATTGTGCTTGTCCCATTTAATTTCCTGGTCGTACATTTTAATAGGGGGGGGGGGGGGAGCTTGGTTTTCCAAGAAAAGAGGACAGCAGCACTTTTTTCCATGTTAATAAGAATTTTCCATTTGTCAAGCCATTTTTCAAGGTGGTAAACATGACATTGGAGTTGTCTTTGAATGTAGTCGATACGGCCGGAGCTGGCCAAAATAGCCGTATCGCCTGCAAAGAGATTGAGAAACGTGTTACCAGTTTGTGGAATATCATTGATATAAATATTAAATTAAAGGGGGCCAAACACCGAACCTTGTGGTGTACTTGCTTTGATGTTGCGAGGGGAGGAGAAATGATTAAAAAGTTTAACAGAAAAAGTTCTATCAGTGAGGTAAGAACTAATACTATGAATAAGGTAATCGGGGGTGTCAATAGAGATGAGTTTGTAAACAAGGCCTTTAATCCACACCCTGTCAAAAGCTTTTGCCACATCAAGGAATAGCCCGATAGCATAAGTACGACGACCAAGTTTTTCGGAAATGTATTCGGTTACTCTGAGAAGTTGGTGGGTAGTGGAAAGTTTACGTCTAAAGCCAAATTGTTGGGGAATAAGAATGTCATTAATATTAAGAAAATCGAGAAGTCTATTTTTAATGTTTTTTTCAGCAATTTTGCTAAGAACAGGTAAGAGAGAGATGGGTCTGTAGCTGACGGGGTCATTAGAAGGTTTACTAGGTTTTTTAATAGGGATGATATCAGCATTTTTCCAAGCAGTAGGGAAGACGTGCAACAATAAAATTGAATTCAAAATAAAGATATGCAATAAAGTAAGAAGGAAGATTTTTCACCATTTTATTGGTAATCCCTTCCCTACTGGGAGCTTTTTTAATTTTGAGGGCCTTGTTGTGGGCTTGGATTTCTTCATTAGTGATGGGGTCAATGGGATGCGTGGGAGACTTGGAAATAAATTGATCGACAGTTTCCGAAACAGTATTGTTAAAGATGGGGTTGATAGTGATGTTTTCCTGGAATTGTTGTTCAAAAGAGTCTGAAAAAAGTTCCGCTTTGGCGTTGTTGAAATAAGCAATAGAGTTGGAGCCAGTGAGCGCAGGAATTTTGTGGCAGCCTTTTTTGAGGCATTTGCTTACTTTCCAGAGGGAGCCGTCTTCAGTAAACAAGGAGGCAATGTTGTCGTTCCAAGTCTTCTGTGTGTAATCTCGGAGAAGCTTCGCTACAGTGCGTTGATATTTATTGGCTAATCGCTTAGAACGGGGTCTCTGTAGCGTTGCCAGTCTCTCCGGTGTTTATTTTTTATTTTAATGTAATGCCGAATATGAGGGAGGTGTAAATTTCCTGATTAACATCTCTAGTGGTAGTAGCATTCCTGTGAGCATTAATAATTATATCGGTGAAATCCTCAACAGCAACATCAAGATCAGAGGGTTAATAGCTTTAGGCAGGGTGTGGGTATCAGTGAGGATATTATTAAAGGTACTCCAGTTTATATCAAAAATAGTATTGGTGGTAGCATTGGGGAAGGCCGCATCAAAATCAGTAATAATAGGGTTAGGATCAGAGGAGAGATCAGGGACGGATTTAGTAACATAATTAAAGTGAAAGTCTCTCAATAAAATAAAATAAATAGTGCTCTGGGAGGTGGTACCAAAACGGATGGGGGTTGAGGGTACAGCAATAACAAAAGAGTGATTGTCTGCAAAATTAGCTACCAAAAAGCCAGACCTGTTAGCGTTATGGTTCCAATTACGATGTTTGGCATTAAAGTCCCCACATAAAATAATACTTTTATTGACATTGGATAGAATTTTAAGATCATCAATAAAGGTGGGGGGGGGGGGAGATGGAGTGTTTTGGACATAAACAGAGGCAACAGTGGGGGGGGGGGGTAAGTTACTGGGGGTGAGAGTGACAATGGTCGATTCAATACAGGCAAACACAAGAGTGCGGTGGGAGTAATGGGAAATAGTATTTTTGACAAAAACTGCAGTACCGTGCTTAAGGGAGTTGTTAAGTCGTGACTTATCGTCACGATACAGACTAAAATCAGGAATATAAACATTGAAAAGAGGGGTGAGATTAGTTTCTTGAATAAGAATAATATCAGGGCCATATTTGCTTACAAACTCTCTCAATTCAGCAATTTTACTAGCAAGTCCATTAGCCTTCCAGTGGCACACCCTAAAACCAGTCAGTTTGTTGACATTCATGTTGCACTATTAGCTTACATATATTATCGATGGAGGTGAGAAGACTTTTAGTCAATTTGGTGTTGTCCATTAAGATAGCAGCAAGTTCGGAGTTTTCAAGATTGGGATTCCTAGTATTGTTAATTTGGCTGTTGTTTTCGTTGGTATTTCTACTAGCAGCCTGAGCATAGCTAAAGTTAGAGTTCCTTCTATTCTCATTAGTTCCACCACGGGAATAAGTGGGAGGGGGAACCTGTTGGGGACGATCATTAAATTGATTGCGTGGGTTATTATTATAATCCTGTCGTTTTTGAGAAGGTTTGGGGAACTTGGGGCATCCGCGGAAATTTGCTGGATGGTCCCCATAAAAATTAACACACGTGGGTGTGAAATCTTTAATATCTTTGTGGGGGCAGTCAGCAGATTTGGGGGATTCTGCGCAATGGACACCCTTCGGCTTGATTCTGTAATTGGCGCTGGAATGGTGCCAGGTTTGATAATTATAGAACTGATTTATTGTTCCAGGTCTATTGAATTTTTCGATGTCAACCGTCATATACATAAATTTCCTGATTTTTAGAATTTCTTCGTTGTTAAATCCATTTTTGTGATTTAGGACCACCTGGTAAATGGGAATGAGGGTATTGTCCCGATAACGTCTTAATTGGGAGACTCTGTCAACAGAATATCCTAGTGATATAAATTCTTCAGTGATTTCATCATAACTGGTGTTATTTGACAAACCTTTGATAACAATTTTGTACGGGTGCTCCTTCCTAAGATTAATAACATAGCAGTCAGTGTCGTTGTTTGAAAGTATCTGGGTAATAGATCTATGATCGTTACTATTGGCAGTATTAGTTTTAATGAATTCGCCTTGCAATTTAAATTTAACCTCGTTGTTGGCTGCTTCTTTCATAAGTTTACATAAGTTCCTGAAGTTTTGGTTATCACTGATTTTAACCATAAAGGGGGGTACTTCGGGGACTATTTCTTGATCATCAGTAGAAATTTGATCGTCATGGGGGAGTCTATCAAAGCTGTTGGAGACTGGAGTCTCGACTGGGTTGACAGTGAGTTTAAACTCTCCCAGCAGCAGTTAAATACCACTTCCACTTGATCACGTGCCTTCCACGTCAGGCAGGCGAGTTCATTGCAAAATGTAGGGGTGGTCATAATGTTTTGGCTCTTGATTGTATTTTTCACTCTATTTATATAATCGAAAGGATGAAGCAATAAGTATAAAAATTGTAAGTTGTAAATGTGGTCGCATAAATAAACGATAAGAACATGTATCTTTGGTATAAGAACTATATTCAACATATTTTGGACACTCAACTTCAGATAGTGGCTCTGTACGAAACGTAATATCATCATTACATGACATTCTATTGTAAACCATAAGGATGTATAAATTTTCATTACAAACTCAGCTATTTTTTTTAACTTCGAGGTTGGATCAAGTGATACAATACATGTACGGGAAATTCGATTTGCCAGTTTTAATCATCTTGAATGGGAGATGTTTCCAGGGTTTCTGCTTGCTAAACCTTGGGGTCATTTGCTTACTAGGACAGCCTAACATATTTTACAATATTTCTGGTCGGTGTTCAACTTTATAAAATCAACTTTTGGAAAAACACTATCAATGTTATTGTATTCAACAACTGGTAAATCTCGACAACTTGTTTGGTGTTTTCTTAATAGACAGTAAAAGAAGTACGTTAATAAATTGGACCATCGAGAGTAATCATAACTATCCTAAGAGGCAATTCATTTAAATGAAATAAACAAACAACTGTTTGTACTGGCTTTTTTAAAGTATTTACGAAGAATGAAATTGATGAATTAAAGACTTCAGTATTTTATTCAGTACCATCATAATAAAGAACTTGAATAGTTTTCTTATCAATGCAGCTTTATTTCATAAGTTGTAATGATGACACTACGTTTCACCCAGAGCCACTCTCTGCAGTTGCGTGTCCAAAATATATTGAATATAGTTCTGATACCAAAAATACATGTTCTCGTTTATTTATGCGACCACATTTACAACTTGCAATTTTTATACTTATTGCTTCATCCTTTCGATTATATAAATAGTGAAAAATGAAAATAAGAGTGAAAAATAGTTGAACTAATACCTTAATGATATTTTACCCTCTCACGAAAAACTTTCGATTTATCTATTACTATTGCCTGGTTTTCTGGTTACAACATTTAAATCCCACGAAAGAGAACTTGCTAATAGAGCTTCTATTCTAATAGAGATTGGCTCGGTCACAATCTCTAGAAAAAGAGAGTAGATTTTCTGCCAGTTCTTATTTCACTGAAATAATTAAACTTTCCGGCTTTTCCATGGTAGAAGCATTTTACTATCATGTACATTTTCATCATTCGAACCCTGTGACATTGAATCATTTTCGATAACGTTACCTTCCTGTCTCAAACCTAGAGTCTTTGTTGGTTGGAGACTCCAACCAACGTGGAGTCGTGCAGAAATGATATGAATTAATACTTGAGTTAAGTAAACTCTATTTTATAAAATCATATTCCCGATATTTCAAAATGATGTACTACTATGCCTAGACTATAAATAAAATAATTGAAACTAACCAAAAGAATGAGGTGAAAATTGAAAAATATCCGTATTTTGTAAAAAAAGTTAAGTTTTTCATGCAGATTCAGGGAGGCCTAATTATTAAATAGCAGATATAATTTTTTTTCACTGTTAATTAATATTATAAACTCTACATTTTTATTCTTGAAAATAAAAATGTGCTTTATATTCATGTTTAAAAAAAAATTAAAAATCTTTGTTTTTGTCAAAAAAACCTCAAACTTCAGGTCCGTTCCGGGAGACCTAAATATTTTTCGATTGAACTAAAATTTTGTTTGGTTAACATGTGAGCATAGTGACAACTTTTTATCAACTTGAAATTTAGAATTTTCAAAAAAAGTTTTTTTCGATACGCCCTACCCTACTGTATAAATTCGACCACAGGTAAAATCGACCGACAGTTTGACTTAGGAACTCGATGAAAGCTGAACGCTTTGAGTGTGTCTAACCTGAATTAGAGCTGAATTCAAAATTGTTGTTATTGAAGCTTGTGTTGAAGATTGATAGCGATTGCATTGTTCTCTGATTAAGTTTTGTGTGCCTTTGAAGAGCGGATAAATAATAGTTTTTATCCAATAGAAACTGCGCCATCATTGCCTCAGTGGAAAATTCACAACAATATCTAAACCAAAAAACAGATAATGCCTCTGTTCACTAGTTTGAATAAATAAATATATATATAAGTAACACTTCTTCGTTGGAGGTCACTGGGAGGTATATACTCCTCCAGGGACTACGCATGACACATTTGAGAGGTGAGCAGGAGGGATGAATAGGGAACTCCTTGGAAAGTAAGGTCCTAGAACAACCATGGAAGATTTTGATCTCAGGGAGGAACATCCTATACTAGAAGACAAGATGAATTGAGCTCACTGAATACGCTGTAGGAAACGTTTCCGCTACGGTTGTAGAGTATTAAGTGAGCTCAAATCAGGCAGTCTTCTAGTATAGGGAGTTCTCTGGGAAATGCATACTTGGGAGGAATACTTCAAGGAACAAAGGTATTTTAATTGAAACTTAAGAAAAAAAAAAGAAGAAAAAAAAAAGAAAAAAAACCTTTTTTAACGAAATTTAATATTTAAAAATATTATGATATCTCATGCTAGCCATAGCCAAATTTCTAAATTGCCTTTATAAATTACATATTTAAGCCAAGAAAAAAACTGAGATCATCTTTGACAATAATAAGAAACTATTTCCTTTCAAATGTGTCCGGGAATCGAAACTAAAAAAGACGTGTTACCTTGCAAAAGGTAATATACTTCTAATTTTTTTTATATGTTATAAAATTAGGTTCCGTGGTTCATAATCCAATTTTTCGGCTACCTAAATGTTATACTTTTTCCGTGGTGCACCAAAAACCAAACAATTTTTCATAATCATAACTCTTTGCCAGTGCATCTTGGAAACAAACATTATATTTAAAAGTTGTAGAGCATTAAATTTGATACAACTTTTGTATACAAAGATTGTAGAACTATTGAACAATTATGTAAAAAGCTACGCAGCATCAAAGTAAAACTTTTTCGTAAGAATATTATTTTTTTCAGATTTTTGTTGAGTTTTTGGATTATATCTCCATAATGGTTAACCGTAGAGAAAAATGTTCTTATAAATGTCGTAGAACTATGAATTTCCTACAACTCTTACACGGCTAGTTATTTTCTAGGACTAATAACAAATGAACTACACTGCTTTGTGTATTTTCCGAGGTGCACCCAAAAAAGAAACTTTTTTTTAGTTTATAGAACCTAACTCTTGGCCAATGCATTTTAAACACAAGTATTATATTAAAAGTTGTAGAATATTAGGGGAGACTTGTGTACCTCGGGCCGGCTTTTTCAATGCACAAAAAAGAGCCACTAAGCCGTTTAAAAATGAGAAACTGATATGCATTCAACGTTATATTAATTACTTCCCAATAAGGTTAATAAAAATACTTAAAATATAGATTCTGTCAAATAGAAGGATTTTAAAGAAATTTCATCAACGGCCCTAGGTACAGTACCCCCCCAAAAAAAAGAGAAAGATGGCTATATCTTCGGTTCTAATTATCGTAGAATCTTACGGTTTGAGCCAAAATGTTTTGCATACGATTTTCTATATATCTGATGCAATTTCTTTTTCTTGAGGAACCGTTTACTAAGTAAAAGTAACGCTATCTTCGAAAATTTCAATAAGAACCCTTATTTTTTATCATTTCATTCGATTCAGAATACATCATTTACTCTATATACCAAATTTCAATGCATTATGTTGAAAAACACGTCACTTATAAGCGAAAATGTTTCGACCATTTTTCGACCGATCTTCAGGGAGAATTTCCATAAAACGAAAGGTATTTTTAAGGTTCTTCTTCACAGCGGGAGAATCGAACGGTCAGTGAGGCGCTTCACGACGTTATAAAATACAAATATTCTAAAATTGTATAGAAACTACTTGGATTTATAGTGACATGTTTAAGATTAATACAAAAATAGCAAGTAAGCGCAAAAGTAACATAATTTATTTACAACGTTAAAGATGTGCATTCTTCACACGAAATAAATAAAATATCAAAAACTGTAATTGCAGAAGTATAACGTATATTACTGATAATTAGAAAATTAATAAATATAAAATGTAGGCATTAGTAAACAGTATTCAGCAAAGTGTGATTATTTTACAGAAACATTTCACTGTAAACACAAATGTAACTTGATCGTTGAAATTATTTATAAAATGAAAAAATCACCTGATTCATAACATTTTTAAAGGATAAATTATTGAAATTGCTTAAAAATTGTGGTTTTAAATAAATGTAATTTAAGGAAGTAAATTTTTTTTAAAAAAAGGACACTGTTGAAAACCACACAAAACATATGTTCCACGATTCCAAACACTTTAGACAGATTAAAAATATACATACAAAAAATAAACTGCTTTGTTTGTATAAAATAATATATTTTTTTTTGTAATCTCAAGAAATTCTGTTCCGATTCACCCCGCTGTCCCTATTCACCCTATTTTACGATAATTGAACGTTGTACGATTTTCCACACCTCTAGTTTAGCTTGAATTAATCTGTGGTAGTTTTCAAAAGTCGTCTACTATACGGTCCCTTAAAGTGAGCGTTTTTAGGCCATGGTGAATCTAATGAAAGCAAAACAAAATATGTTTCTATTAAAAAAAAATTAAATTGTTTTATTAATTAATAATTAATTACTAAAAAAGAAATTGATGTTAAAGTTGATTGCTATTTATGTTTGGCCATTTACAAACTATCTTTTGAAAAAGAAATTACTGAAATATATCAATTATTTAAGTATTTATGGCCAAAAAAACAACTTTTTCATTTAACATTAATTTATCATTTTCGTTTTATCATTTAAATTACAAACCATTCATTAGAAAATTACGAATTTTTGTATTTCGCATTCTTTTCTAATGCTGAATCCAAATATGGAATAATATTATGAGGTTGCTATTGATTTTTTTAAAGTTTGGTTCTGTTTTAATATGTAGATGACCCCTCATGATAAAAAAAAACTACGTATAATTATTAAAAACCTTCCATGATTTACAACGGTACCTTTTGTTTGTTATTTCAACAATTAGAACAAAAGATATAGCCATCGTTCTGATTTTTTTTAGGGGGAACTGTACAAAACCTCGTTGTACCTAGGTACAGTAACTGATGTACCTAGGGATATTCTCTTTAAGTGAGGTTTCAGTCCATAATGAATAAAAAACAAACATACGCAGATGAATTTTATAAAAGAAACAATATCAAGTAATTATCAGTCATTGGTTTATCATATAACAACTACAATAAATTGCAATGTGTTAAATTATAAGGGAATTACAAGTATTTTCATAACTTGAAAAACTGATTCCAAAAAAATGAACTGCATGCATTATCGCTTTGAAGCACCAACACATTTTGGTTTTGTAAATTTGAACACAATAAGCAACTATGTGGCCCTAGGTACACGACTTGGTAATTTCATATAAGATGTCCTCTACTAAAAATGCACATGGAGAAAGGGATTATTTAAACATATCCTTTAGTACTTAATGTTAGAAACAAATTTGTTTACTAGAATTCAAAGAAAAGTATTTGAATTAACTTTGTGAAACAATAAAAGACATGAGCTGCAAAATGTTACAATAGACCATACAAAACATTTTCCACTTAAAACTTGCCACAGTTTTCTTTTCTAAGATTTCAAAATGGTTGCCAAAAGAGCAATTGGGTGTTGCCACTTACTGAACTGAGTAAAAAAACTAAGAACAAAACATTATTCATTAAAAGTGGGATGGCCCTAGGTACATGGTGACCCTAGGTACAGTACGCAAAAAATAAAATCAGAACGATGGCTATATCTTCGGTTCCAATTTTCGTAAAATCTTGCGGTTTGCACCAAAATGTTTTGCTTATGATTTTTGATATAATTGATGCAATTTTTTTCTTAAGGGGATGTTTACTAAATAAATGTAACGCTATCTTCAAAAATTCAAGAATTCATTCTTCAAACCTTAAAAAAACTATTTTTTATCATTTCATTCGATTTAGAATACATCATTTACTCTATATTCCAAATTTCCATTCATTATGTTGAACAACACGTCATTTATGAGCGAAAATGTTTAGACCATGTTTTGACTGATCTTCATTGAGAATTTCCTTAAAACGAAAGGTATTTTTAAGGTTCTACTTCACAGTGGGCGAAATCGAACTTCAGTGCGGCGTCTTTCACGACGTTGAAAAAAGCAAATATTAGTCTAAAATTGCATAGAAACTACTTGGATTTATAGTGTCATGTTTAAGATTAATACAAAAATTGCAAGTACACGCAAAAGTAACATAATTTATTTACAAGTTTAAAGATGTGCATTCTTCACACGAAATAAATAAAATATCGAAAACTGTAATTACAGAAGTATAACGTATACTACTGATGATTAGAAAATTGTTAAATATAAAATATAGGCATTAGTAAACAGTATTCAGCAAAGAGTGATTATTTATTTTACAGAAACATTTCACTGTAAACATAAATGTTATATGATCGTTGAAATTATTTGTAAAATTAAAAAATCACATAATTCAGTAATATTTTTAAGGGATAACTTATTGAAATTGCTTTAAAAATGTTGTTTTGAGAAAATGTAATTTAATAAAGTTTTTTTTTTTTTTTTTTTTTTTTTTTTTTTTTTTTTTTAAATCAGTAGAATGTATAGTGACCGTCGTGGTCAATAACGTTGCATCCGTCGGGGCATTGGATCGATCAAACTGAATTTGATGTCCTGATCAGCCTACGTAAGGAATTCCAAGAGTTTTCAGCAGCTCTCCATAGTTCTGCATTTAATTGCACACCGGAAAAATCAATCCTGGCTTTCTATAATGGCCATAAATTTTCCATGAACGTAATACCCGAATAAATGACTTGCGATGTTCAAATTTGAAGTACGAGTGGTGGCCATGAGAACTGGCTTTCGTCAAAATCAAGCATGCGCCTTAGGTTGAAATCATGAAAATGTTTTTCAACAATTGCTAAGAAATGGCTCTAACGATTTTGATTATGTCCGTGTTAATGCCGCATAATGTCGCTCCCACCTCTGAAATTCCCGTAGAAATGTGTTACAAGCGTATGAAGGAAGTTGAAAAACGAGTGCGTTTAACACAAAGCTATCTGTCCTTGAGCATCACCCAACAACGATTGCATTTTTTTTTTTTCGTGTTTCATGCTCAAGAAAGGACATTGTAATGTGTTAATACCATCGCCATTTTTTTTCTCTCTTTTTTTGCCTATGTAAAATTGTTGCCAAAAACAGTAAATAACACCACATCACATTTTAGTGGAATTACTAATATTATAGTGTAATCGAACGTTGGGCGATTTTCCACACCTCTAGTTTACTTTGAATTAATCTTTGATTGTTTTCAAATGTCGTCTAATAAACGGTCCCTTAAAGTGAGCGTTTTTTACATTTTCGCTAAAAAATCGAGAACTAAAAGTCAAAATGGAAAGAAAGAAATTATGGAGGGTTTTTAGACCATGGTAAATCTGATAAAAGCCAAAAAAAAAATGTTTCTAATTTTAAAAAAATTAAATTGTTTTATTAATTAATATAATTAATTATTAAAAATAAAAATTGATACAAAAGTTGATTGCTATTTATGTTTGGCCATTTAACAATCTATCTTTTGAAACAAAAATTCCTGAAATATATTAGTTATTTAAGTATTTATAGCCAAAAAAACAACTTTTTTATTTAACATTAATTTATCATTTTATTTTTATCATTTAAAATACAAACCATTCAGTGGAAAATTATAAATTTTTGTTTTGCAAAATTTTTTTGGATGCTGAATCGAAATATGGATAATATTATGAGGTTGCCATTGACTTTTTCAAGTTTGATTCTGTTTTAATATGTAGATGACCCCTTATAACAAAAAAACAATTATTAAAAACCTTCCACAATTTACAACGGTACCTTTTGTTTGTTATTTTAACAATTAGAACACAAGATATAGGCATCGTTCTAATTTTTTTTTTTTGCTTGCTGTACACAAATCACCCCCTAAATATTCTTTAACTTCTGTACACACACAGATGTTTATATATATATATATAAAAACATCTGTATAGCTTTTTTCCAATCTTTTGGTTGGTTGTATTCAGATTATCTGGCGCCGTCAGCAACACGAGGGCTATAATGCGCCGAAACTTTCGTCATTAGACAAGCCAACATACATTTACAAACACCCATGCCTACACGGGACTCGAACCCGCGACCTCGCGGTCTAGAAGCTAACCACTATACCGTTTGGTCGGCTCCAATCTTTTGGAATCCTGCCCTTTAACCAGGACTCATTGAACAAATCCAAAAGGCGCTCTTTAGCCGCGTAAAGATTGACAATCATCAGACCAAAGATGCCGTCTGGGCCAGGAGAGATCGAGGGGTTGAAGTCTACGAGAGCACTATTAAACTCTGAAATGAGAATATTTTCTTTAAAGAGTGAGCTACCTGGCAATGCGTTCGACAACGATGAATCAATTTTCTGGCCTCCCGGGCAGTGGCCTTGACCTCCTTACAGAACTTAATCTGGTTAGCCTTCTGGAACTGTGCACCAAGCAAGTCAGCAGCATCTATATTGCCCAATGGGACAGAGGTCCCTATGTTCGCAACCGAGTTGATTTCATCAGATAGAGCACGATCTCTGCAGAAATATCTTGCAAGGTTCCACAACTTGGTATCAGGTGTCCTAGCGTCTAATTTTGAACAAAGTTCAGTAAATTTTTCTTGTTTGATAAAATTGTATGTTCTTTTAATCTCAGCATTTACTTTGTTCATTTCTGATCTAACCGAGGAGCCAGTGAGCCTCGATATTTGTTCTTGTAGTTTGTTTCTTTTGTCAATGAGAGGTTGAATGAGCTGAGAATGATGGATGAAATCAGGTTTGTAATTAATCAAGTTGCCTCTTGGAATATACTTTTTAGCTGCGTCAAGCATTGTTCCCTTTAGAAAACCCCAGTTATCCTCGAGGTTGTCACTGAAGGTTACTAGTTTTAATTTGTTATCAATTATCGCTCTATATTCATCCCAGTTAGCCTCTTTGAAGTTCCAAAAATTTTCTCTAGATCTATGCACCTTGAGCTGAACATCAACCTCAATCAGAATCGGGAGGTGATCACTTCCCACTCCCTGAAGAACACTCCATTTGCAACGTGGGTAAATATCTGGACAAGTAACAGTACTGTCAAGGGCCTCTTTGGTATCATAACTAAAGGATGAATGAGTTGGGGTTCCACCATTGAGAAATAAAAGAGCTTTATCATCAACAATATTTAGAAGGTTCGATCCACGTTGGTTAATTTCCGAACAGCTCCAAAAGGTGTGTTTGGCATTCAGGTGTCCAAGAGTGATGGACAGTTCATCAGTAATGCAGCTAAGAACGTTGACTAAATGTTTTTGGTTTGGAGGGTGGTACAAGTTATAGATGTTAAGTGATCTATTCCTCCAGTTTAGTGTTATACCCTGAATTTCTAAATCTGGGTTGTTAGATTGACAATGTATGTTTTTGTAGTTAATATCTCTAATGAAGAAGGCCAAGCCTCCTCCACCTCCATCTGAACGGTCAGTCCTATAAATATCAAATCCGCTCATTTTTAACTGAGAGTGAGGCTTCAGTTTAGTTTCTTGGAGTGCAATAACCTGAGCCCCATGCGCATCCGCTAGATCTCGAAGCTGATCAAGTTTGACCCGCATGGCCCTTGTGCATAATCCATTAATATTGCACCTAATGATCCTGAGTTTTCTTTTCTTTAATGGAGACTGTATCTGCTGTATCTGGTTTTTCGAACGAAGCCCTCTGCCTAGACTCCGGACGCTTCCCTGATTATCCTGCGCGACGGACGATGCAGTATTCAATACTGTAGGCGAACGATTCATGTTCGCATGTAAAGGAGATGGATGCAGCTTCTGTTGGTACTGGACTGGACCTTGGACGCCAAAGGGAAGAAGTCTGACTTTGTCCATTGCCTTTATGCTTTAGCTGGGTAAAATGGAATGGCCTTCACACCTTGGGTGACCCTGCAAGGAGAAAAAAAATATCTCCAGACGTACATCGCCCGTTCCACCCAGTGTCACCACCCTCGCCACGATGAGGCAGCATAATGAGGCAACATTTTGTAAATGAACTTATTCTCGAATTATTTTATTTGGAATTTTATATACGGCAAATCTTACTGTACACAACTTGTGTAGAAATATGTTTGAGAGATTGATATTATCTCATAAATGGAAAACTTGGTTCAAGCACAGCAACTTCCAATTTCAATTTATACTAAAAAATTATGATATGATAAAGCAATAAAGTGCAATCGAAGAAACTTCTAACCTTAGGCTGTTAAATATTTCATAAATAAAAATATATGTCTCATAAATAATCAAAACGGCCTTTATATTGTGCATGTAAAATATGAAGCTAAATTGAGAAATAAGACTAGAACTACAAAAAATTAATATAAGTTGAAATAGTTTGGCGGAGCTCTCTTTCTTATTTGGCAATTTTTTTGGAACCACATATTTCAGGGGACCGCCTTCCTAGATTTTTGTAATTTTTCTAGATTTTACTTTGTTCTGGCTACACACTGTAAATGCTGGTGTCTTAAATTTAGACACAAAATGTCTGAAAAATTCATTTCAAACACATTAGGTGACTTATTTTGCACATAGGTGGCTTACTTCTTCGAATTTCAGACATCATACGGGTCTTAAATTGCTTTCAGTCACAACAAGTGACTTAAAATAAGCCACTTCTTACCAAATAAAGACATTTTGGAATTCAGACGCTTCTCGCTTTCAGACAGTAATTATATCATTCAGCCGTAGCAATTATATCATTCAAGTTCATTTACCAAGTAAAAGGAATACCTTTAAATTTTGAAGGATCCCAAAAAAAGTGTTGTTTTTCACAGAAATCCAAAGTTGTCTTATCTAAACGATGCATAGTTTTTAAAATTTAACTATTAAAAGTAGAACTACTTTCCCAGACCTGTTTTCACGCCAATAAGAAAGTTTGCAAAACCAAAATATAAAATCAATAATTTAGAGTTAAAAAAAAAAAAAAAAAAAAAAAACCCATTTTTATAATTTTATTTTTTATTTATCAGTATAAAATGCCAAAACCAAGCAAAAACAGTCACTAGAATATTATATATAAAAAATAAAACAAAAAAATAAACTTTTCTTGTATCCTTCAGCCGTAACGTTGTTTATTCACGCACAGCTCTAACTTGCAACTTGGAATGCTGTTGTTTACAATCTACGCCTAGAAGTTTTGTGCTATATTATATAATTAAATTTAATATACTGCCATGCCCGATCGCTGCTGTGTAACTGCATGCAAGTCTAACTATGACAACGGCCAGGAATATGTGTCTGTCTTTAAATTCCCAGAAAACGAACCCGAGACAAAAGCGTGGCTTCGAAACATTCCGAGGAAGAATTTTAAGCCGAATAAGCGGACCGTCGTATGTGAAAAACATTTCGAGGCGGAATGTATCATTCGATTCGATGAATTTCCTTCGACAAATGGCGATCCTATTCGCGTGAAAAGAAATGGCCCAAAATTAAAACAAGGATCAGTACCAACTCTATTTCCCGGCTGTCCTTCCTATTTATCCTGCCCGAAACTTCCTACCAGAGTAAGTCTAGAAGAAAAATTGAAAATTCAAGACGATGTTGTGTTACAACAATATTTAGAAAAGGACAAAATATCTTCCTTTGAAAATATTATGTCATCATTTTCAAAGAAAATACCGAGTCTTCCAAAAGACACTATTGTTTTACATTTTGATTCTTTTGTATGCATACTTTTTACGAATTTTGAAAAGTCTCCAACTGTTTCAAAAAGTATCAAATTAAAAAGAAATTTAACTGTTGAAGTGTTTGTTGAAGAACAACAACTCGATGCAAGAAACTTGTCAAGTTTGCTTCCCAAAGAAACCCTGGAATCATGGAACCAGCTAGAAAACTTAATAACACTGGTCAACACACATTCTTCAATCCAAGTCAAGATGCTTAACCACTATGACGCAGCGGTTGGAGAGTGGAAAATGTATACCGAGGATAAGAGTACTTCAGAGGCTTACAAAAAACTGAAATTCCTACACGAACAAATGGAGCTGAGCTCAAAACCAAAAGCTGCTCGTAGATATTCCACCGGCGCTAAATATGTTCTCACTGCCAAATTTCAGACGAATGCCCTCGAGTTCAGGTTCTCACAGTATCGACGAATGTCAGGCTGCAACTACCATGTGTCGTTGCAGCAAGTACTGGAATCCGAAAGGAAATTACGTGTAAAATCTGTGCTCAGATTGCATTCTTCGCAGTATAGGGACATTCCTCTGCGATTGTTTATAAAAGACATTTGTGTGCCAAAAGACGAAGAAAGTGATTTGGAACCTTTTGTGGGTATTATAGAAAATATTTCTTTAAAGCTTATTTCAGATCATGAATCTGAAATTTTTACCTACATTGCAGGGTACTGTGTTTTTAAATTAAATTTGTCATGCGATTCCTGCAAATATTTTTTTTATGGTGCTTTCGATTTAAGTGTTGACATCGATGAAGATTTGTTTGTTTGTGATGTAGAGAAATTGCCTCACACCGAGTATCTTAACTTGATCAATCGGGGAGGCATGAAAACACCATCTGCCAATGGGGTTTTTGCAGTAAGTGTTTGCTATATAATATTTCAAAAGTTAATTTCTACTGAATTCGAAACTTTGTTTATGTCTTGCAGTATTAAGCAACATTCATTAATTTCCAAACTAACTGAGACTTATTTGAAAGATTCTTTGATTTTTAATTTCAATAAATTATGTACTGTTTGTAATGTTCACTTCTCTACTCTTGTAGTAAAAATCATACAAACCTTTTGCAATATTTGTTTAAATAATTACACTGAAAATAGGAATAATGTGGCTGCATTTAAGCAAGGTGTCTCTAAAGAAACAAAATGTACTAAAAAGAAAAAGGCAACCATAAGCAAATGTGATGAGAAGAAGCTTAAGAAATTTAAAAAAGTGTAAATTCAAATTGTATCTAACTTAAGCAAACCAATTCTAACAAACTTAGGCATTTTAGTATAAATGTTTTTATAATATGATCTTTTTCATTGTAACAAGATATATATAGTTCATGATATTTGCTGCAATTGAGTTAATACATACTTTTTAATTTTTGCTTATTGTACCGACATAAAACAGATATAACATATTACACTAAATGTATAATTTAGGAGCTAATTTTGAACAATTGTAAGCAAAAATATTGTTTTCAACGTTTCTTAAAATTTGTTAACTAACATTCTCTGAGAATTTGTTCTACAGTTACCGATATTCTATTAAATATATATTTCTGGAAATTTTTATATTATTGATGTCATATTCAAGTTAGAAGATTAACCACTTTAAATAATTTTCTATAAATGTCAAATAGAATAATATTTTTTCTTTAAAACTATTTAAAAAGTTATGTTCAAAATATTTAAAAAAAAAACATGATATATGAAATTAAATATTGGATATATTTGTTTTTGGGAGCAGGTTTTATTTACAACTTTACTGAAAGATTTTGTCAATATTTCTTAAAATTTATTAATTAATGTTCTCTCAAGATTTGTTGTACAATTATATTCTAATATATATATTTTCCGGAAATTGTGATCATATATTGATATCATAGTCATGTTAAAAGATTAATGTCTTCAAATTATTTTCTTGTTTTAGTATAAAAAGCTTTTTTCCTTTAAAACTATATAAAAAGTTATGTTCAAAATATAAAAAACACATGATATATGAAACTAAATATTATATATTTTTTTGTTTAGTAAACTTATTACCAATTTTATTGAAAGATATTATCAATATTTCTTAACTAACATTCTCTCAAGATTTGTTGTAATTATATTCTACTAAATATATATTTCTGGAAATTGTCATCATATATTGATATCATAGTAAAAAGATTAAAAGCATTGTCTTGTTTTATAAAAAAAACTTTTTCTTTAAAACTATATAAACAAAGTTGTTTAAAATAAAAACATAAGATGCAAATTTTAACATAATATATATAAGTTTCGAATTTTTTTACAAAAAAGTATAACTTATATCATAAAAACAATCTTTTGAAAATTTATGTTTAAAGAAAAAACTTATTTAAACCAAAAAGATTTAGGTAATTTAAAGGGGAATATGTTCAGCTTTCTCCTCTATCATCGGACGGAAAGAGCCGCCATCTTGAATCCAGTTACTTGGCCTTCTCAGTCTAGTGGGCCATGGCCTAGCGGAGTAGCGGACATGACGTATTTCTTAAACATCGAATAAAAGCATCTCTAATGTACTCATTTTTGTATAGTTCAGCGGTAACGGACTTGAATTCGCAGTCTTTACTCATCTGTTTCAAAATTGGTTGATATTCATTTACAGATTCTCCCGTTTGTTGGACCCTAGATGCCAAGCAGTGTCTGGCGAAGATTTCATTTATCTTTGTAATATACATAGAATCAAGGATATCGATGGCATCATCATACTTTTCAGAGTCGTTTATGTATAAATAAACGTTCGCGGATACGTAATTACTTAAGAGCTGGAGCTTATTTTCCTCGGTAACTTCTGCAATGAGTTGAATTTGGTTATGTTCGTAGAGGAATCTTCTTAAAACTAAAAAAAAGTTTTTTTGCTTTTTATTTATTGGAAATGTCTATATACTGCATTAATATCAGCTTTCTCAAAATAATAATAAAAAGTTTTTTTATGTGGTAATTAGTTGAGCATATGAAAATTTGCAATTTTTTAAGTAATAATAATTAAAAACTAAATTGCATAGATTTGAATAATATTTTTGTTTAATATGTACTTCAGATGTTATGTAATTGCCATAAAAAACTCAATTCTATATTTTGCATAGTCTTTTATATGAGCATACCAAAAGTTGGAAAATCAACGTTTTGAGAAAACGTGAAAGAACTATAAAAGTTTTAATAACTTGCATGTTTTCCAAATTTAATGTGCTTCAACTCTGTATTTTGAAGCAGCCATCTTTACAGATATTTCAAATTCCTTTTTTTTTTAATTCCCCCCCCCCCCTCTTTTTCTTACATTTTTTTAGGTTTTTTAAATGCCCTCTCTTTAGCTTCTTAACGATTAACGAAAAGTCGCAGCGACAGGGAAAATTAATGTAAAAAGATCCCATCCCCAAATTACTGGAATTTTAATATTATTTTAGTTTTAGTATGCACTTAATATGTTATTTAATCATAATAACAAATTTCAACTGTATATCTGGCATATTTTTTTACAAGCATACAAAAATTTGGAAAACTGACTTTTTTAGAAACACAAAATTTTTTCCGCAACTTGCATACTTTTCAAATTTAATATACTTTACCTCCATATTCTGAAGCGTCTCCTTACAGATGCTTCTAATGCCTTCTGTTTTAATTGTTTATTTTTTATGCATCTTTTAATGTTTTTTTTTTTTTTTTTTTTTTTTTTTTTTTTTTTTTTTAAGTCCTATATCTGCTACAACTATTCGATAATAATTGAAGCATTGCAGTGTTATAACCATTGTTATTATGTAGTGTTATTATAGGGAAATGTTATAAACAAGTTTAATTCCTAGATGGAGAATAATTAGATTATTACTGCTTGATTCATCATTAAAATAAGTTTATGTTGCCACATAATGTATCTTAGACTTGCCAACTACTATAAGTGTTTACATCACGCTTGTTATTTGATGTTAAAGTTGACTTGTAAAAAGCAACTTAAAACTGTGATACAATCTTGAAAGTCAAACCTTTTCTATTTAAGATTCAGCCACAATACAGTGTCCATTATCTCAATACATATATTTACATTGTCCCAAATCCCTTGCTTGGATATATTAATAGTTGTGTGCCTATTATTAACAGTTGTGTTGCAGTTTTGCAATCCCATGCTTAAATTTACCAGGAAAGTGAAACATAGTGAACAAAAAGTTATGTGCAACATGGTAATAAAACAGTAATTTTGACAGTAAAACAGTAAATTTGTTATTTAACACAAGTTAATTTAAATATACGTATTTTTAGCTTTCCAACATCTGAGAGGTAACATAAACAACCCTTTCAGACACATCAACTGTCTGAAAATATCCCCAATTCAGACAGTCTAAACGTCTGAAAATACCCCATTTTAAGACACTTCAAGTGTCTTAAAGATTAAGACACCATTTTACGTCTTAAAACAGTGCCACTTGTTTAAGACAGTTTTGTGTCTTATTTTAAGACATTTCAGTTTGCTGTGCACCTTTTGATAAAATGAACTTTTGATAAATTTCCTTTTAAGATTTCTTGTTATTTTAATATTATTTAAAAAAATCATATTTCAATGTATTGTTCTTAAAATGTAGTCAACTGGCTAAATAATTTAAATATCAATAAAGATAAATTTCAATTATAGATTGGTGGGTAAAAAAAAGTCTTATCTCCAACAAAATTTATAATGTTATTAAAGATACCCTTTGAAAATTAAACATTTGTTTTAAAATTGAATGCAATTAATTAAGTGCATCAAACAATGCCATTTCATTTAATTTGTGATGCGTGAGAATACCTTATGCATTACTAATAAACACTTGACAAGGATTACATTGCTAAATCTCATGAATAATTCAATTCGTTAGTAAAATGTTGAGAGGGTGTCCTAAAAAGGTCGTAACGCACATTTTGTGTCGATAATTAAAAGTTTAAATTCGACAAAAATATCCACGAAAGGTAAAATCTTATAGTATTATACTACAAGAAAGAAAAAAAAAGTTTGTATATGAAGAACAGCACAATTTTCAATTACACTCATGTACTAGACACTACATTTAAAATTATAATGGCTTTTTCACAGTAAGGTAAATAATAATGAGCACCGAGCTAATAAAAAGTATTAACAATATAAAGAATAGCATTTTTATGCATTTTATATTTAAGTAAACTTATTAATGTCGGGTTATTGTCGAATACATTACTTGATAACTTTGATGTAGCAATTTAATGCATGCAATCTGAAGTATTACATACTTCTTAAAAATATTACTGTTTATCATACAATCACCAAATATTTGGAGATTCTTTTTTTCCATTAAATTCACAAGTATTTTCACTCAATAGGCACTACAGAATGTGCACTATACTGCCAAAAATGATCATAAATTCAGTGTTATAGAATTGAATCTAAGATGCATATAAATATGGCGTTGATCCCCCTTTTGAATCTATGATGGCATATTGTCATCTGGAGAGACTTACTCCCGATTTTTGATTAGGTGAACACAAAAATTAACGTCAGTTGATTTTGACAACTGAAGGGAAGTGAGTTTTTCTCAAAAAAAAAAATATATATTAGTACTAACTCTGCAAACTACAGTAGCAGTAAATACAGGGCCGGTGAAGACAGCCGTAATAGAAAAGTAAAAAAAAAAAGTGGTATTACTGTTAAAGCAGGGATGACAGTGGTGGCCAACATTAGGCTATCACAATAACTCCTAGCAGTTGCTTAATTCTGCCTTACAATATCCCGTAAGTTCCTATCCAGATGGTATGGGTAGCCACCTTGTAGGGATCAGATTTTCATTGAAGTTTGTCAGCTACGACCCTGCATAGACCAATCTATATTTGATTTAGTACTATAATTTCCCAGCAGCGATCTTACAGCATTTCATTTTTTAATATATTTCACTGCAGTCTGCACTTACTCTATCTGAAATCTCCCAATAGTGACTGCCAGTTGACATTGGATACCTTACAAAAAGCTCTGATCGTAGCCAAGTCAGTTCCGACCCTGTAGCTTGTCAAATGTTTACCACAAAAAAATAAACTACATGTAAATTCTTCCACTATGATATTTTTAGACATAACTCGGCATAAACAAGACATAAACTAGAGGTGTGAATTATCGCACAACTTTCAATTAGACTATAATATCGGTCATTAAGTTAAAATGCATGGTGTTATTTACAATTTTCATATTTTCACTCATTAATTAAACAAAAATGAGCATTAGCACAAAAAAAAATTACACGGGCAAAGAAAAATTAATTAAAATGGCGAAATTGGGGATGGAATTCGATAGACATTACATTGTCTATTTTTGTGCGCGAAACAGAAGAAAGGAATTAATCGTTGATGGAAGATGCTCGAAGGCAGAGAGCTCTGTGTTAAATGCACTCTTTTTCAACTTTTTATGCTTTTATCGAATTTATGAGAGAATTTCGAAGGGGGGGGGGGAGATTAAAACACTTAAAGAGCCATTAGAATAGGGATTTTAATCAAAATCGTTAGAACCGTTTTGTAGCTATTGCTGAAAAAATTACTTTAATGATGGATCCCAAGACCACCATTAACCAGCACACCAAATTTGAACATCGTAGATCAATTTATTCGGGAGTTATGCTGACCAAGTACACATAGACACACAAGATATTTTTTCCAGACCACTTTTTGAAATCGGGATGTTCCAAAACTTAGAGCAATGCCAAATGAGTATTTGAAAGTATAAGACTAATAGTTTAATAATTATTCCTTTTGATCAGGTGATGTCCTTTTTTGGCCAAGTTCAAAATCATTACAACACAAGTCCACGTTCGATTTTACTACCCAAAAGTACGTCAGGCCTTTTTTTACCCCCCCCCCCTCTTTTTAAAAAAATTTTTTTTTTTTTTATTTAAATACAATATACCTTTTAATTTTCTCTCTAGATATTAAATAGGATTTAGTCTGAGCTCTAGGAGGAAAGTCCAGTATTTGAACCCTTATTCCGTCAATCCACGGAAGGGCGAGCTTTGGTATGTGCAGGTATACATGCCAGCTATCTTGCTGAAAGGGAAAATACCTTTACACAAGATATTACTTTAGACTGGAGGAGACTGTGTTGTCCAGATACATCTATAAGCTCATGTTTCCATCCACAGAAGCTAAAAGTCCCTGTCTGAACAATGCATGACACTTTATATACGACCACTGTGATTGCTTTCAGTATACTTTTGAAAATGAAGTGAATGGAGTGGGATTGAAAAAGTTTCTAACAATAAGTTTTTGCTAACTAGTAGAATATCAAGTCTGCCAAACTACTTGATAATTTCATAGAATCCAGTATTCTTCTGAAGCGTTATGTGGTCACTACACCTTTTCTATACAAAAAAAATGTTTTACTTATAAAAAAAAAAAAAAATCTTTTTTAAATCAGTTTCCGACGTTAGGGTTGAAATATAATTTAATATTTTTGCAATATAATTTTCATAAAAATTACAATATTCTACATCCCTCCCAGCCGTAAAGTCCATACACTCTTATGGGTAGCTCATGTATTCAGTTCGTAATCTAACATTTGTTAACATACTGTAAGTCTTATTATTCATTTTCTAATTTTAGCATTCAGTTCAAGGATCTGTTAACCAGAACTCTCTAAGACCTTTGTTTTTCAAATACATAATATAAATTGACATCAGTGGACACAAAAAGAATATTCTCTTTCAACATTCGTTAACACGCAATGTCGGACACATCGAAAAGTTCATTCGAAATGTATTTAATTAGGATAATTTTATGTCTTCTCTGAGCATTATATAATAACATTTGCATTTCCTGCGTGCTACTGTTGGACATAGTTATATGAAAGAGAATAACATCCTTGTTTTATGATAATTAATATTTAATTTTGAGGAGCATTTCAAGTATTTTTATTATCGTGGCTTTTGGTGAAAATGTTATATGACATTACATGAAACAGATAACATTTTTACCAGTGAAACACATTAGCTAAGAGGGTTCAGCAACAAAGCTTCAGCAGAGGGTAAGTGTGTTTTATTTGAAGTATTTAGGATTATTTTTTATTAATAATTACTTTTGTAAAAATAATTAATATTCGGACACCTAGGAAAAAAGGTGTGTTATGATTTGTACACTTTTCATACATGCTTTCAAATTTAAAAATAAAACTCTTTAAATTTACGAGTTTGTAGTAATTTCATTTTCCTCTATCACGTATCTACTAATTGAAAATAATAAAATAATTTATATTTTAGCTTCTGCATTACACATTTTCTATATTAATAAACTTATACAAAGTATGTGTCCTTCTGTTTCTCAGTTTCAAGTTGATCGGTATTTTATAAATACTATAAGTTGTAACTATTTTTGAATACAAAAATGCTACTAATTTTGCCAAAATGGTGATATTCGATATTCGCAAAAGTAATTATTGTTAAACTAGCCATATTTTAAAATTTAAAATATGAAAACAGCGACCAATTTGGAAATTCAAATCAGTGATCAATCTATAATACTGGATTGAAAATATAAGCGATATATTATTGTTGAGACAAATATATTATTGCTGAGATACAGCATAGTTTGTTGTTAGTTATATTCAGTGTCATTTTTTATGTCGCTTTGGCAGAATTTTTACTCCCGTATTAATTGTTATAGTTATTTTCTTTTTAAATGTTTAGCCATTTTTCAAATGAAACTCAGATTTTTCTATGGAACATATTTCTTTCTTGACAGCTGTCTTACCAAACCTATCATTTACCATGAAGGAAATTTTGGAGACATCGCCATGTGCACATGTAGAAGTCGTAGAAATACCAGAAATTACAAATATCTCTCACAAAAAGCGGAATATATGTCGATTGGTGAAGATGGCGATCTTCATTCTTTGTTTGACAGGGTTTGGTTTACAGACGACTGAGTTCCTTAAAACCTTCTTCACTTATCCAACAGTGATCAGCATTGGTATGGAAAGGATGAATAACTTCCCTACACCTGCCTTAACTTTTTGCAGCAAATATTCGTAAGTACATTTTTTTGACGATTTTTATTCGTTGAACGTATAATGTATACACTCCGAGGCTGACTTGTTAATACTCAGAGAATTCATAACGCTGGTAATCTCTTACTCGTCGAAAGCTTTCCAATTTTGAATGCTTTTTTTTTTAATCCAATGCAGTAATATGTACGACTTGTATTCAAGTTCATTTGTAACTAATATTTTGTTACCGTCCTCGGTAAATTTGTGGATAATTCACAATAACAACACTGAGTTATTTGGATAAGTTTGAAATATGGATTGTATGAGTAAGAGGAGCTTAAATTCTTCACTTTTGTTATTCGAAAAGTAAGAATACATCACAAGTGACAAATGAATATCCAACTTATATATGGCGAGGTTTACAATAATGTTTTTGCCGCTATCGCTAGTGTGATGACCATTTTGCCAAGGCGGTTATAGTCGCAATTTCATGATTTGCGATGGTAACATAAGCGCTACAACCGATATTTGCGCCAATGTAATATTCAATTTTGATATTGTCTTCTGATTGATTACGATGATGTGATGGCCCCAATCATCGTTAGTTACCTTGATACTGAATTGCGAATAATTACAGTTACATCAATTATTGGACTACTTTTTGCCTCATTACGTACCACCTCGTTCACATTTACAACACCTTAGTACTAATTAGAAGTACTTATACTATATGTAATGTTTATTATTTCAAAAGAAACATGCACCACTGATTTAATAAACAAGACACCAGGTACTATCAATCATTCCAGATGACTCACAATAGCATCAAGATTAGGACTTTTTATATAGCAAAACAAGGAACATTCAAAGATTCTGTCAATATTTTCTAATGTATGCGGAGAACAATGATGATGGTTTCATATATGTAACAATTAATTTAAGAAATAAAGTGAAGACATTCAATACACAGAATTAATACAATTATTAAAACATAATCGCATATAATTGTTCAACTTTATTTAACAATAAACTTTATTCTTTACATTCCATAGATAATGAGAAGCAATTATTTCCCTCTGGGAAGCAGAGGCAAATAATTCTATTACTGTCCCCCACGGGCAATGCTATAGTGGGAATCAAAGAAAAAATACCTAATGGCGTCATAATGTGAATCAGACATTTTTCGGAAATTGGTAAGAGGGGTGTCCGAATTTGGCAGTTTCTACACATCCCCCAAGATATATAGGTGGAATGCAAATATTCTCATATATATAGGTAAGTGGGGTTTTCTCATGCTTGACTTGACCAATAGAGGGTTAAGAGTGTCATATGGCAAATAAATGTTTCATAGCAAGGTCTTGGATTAAGCAAAAAAAAGAGAAAGGTGGTCCTATGAAAGTATGAAAAGTACTTTGCTTTAGCAAAGGGAAATTATTCTTGGCCCATCACCGCCTGCTTACACACATGCCTTGGCCTGATGTTTTCCTGCCAGTGAAATCCAAGAAATGGCCCCCGCATGTTTGAGAGATACTTGACTTCTCCCAATTGAGTTGAAATCCATCCTCCTTGCTTCTCAGTCAGTAATTTTTAAAATTATGCAAGCAAATAGCTGAATGCCTGTGCTGCGCTACGAAATTTTACCATGTGCCTTTTAGCAATCAAAAGACACACTTCATTCTACACTTCAGACGTTTGCTTACATTTCGATTCCGACAATTTATATTATCAAAATAGGAACTTTCCTTTGTTGAAATTTTTTCCAAAATTTATAGTTCAGAATATATTGGAAATGAGACATTTGAATATCCCTCGTTTAGAACGTTTAACCCCCTTTCGTTCTTTTTAATAATTTTAACTGATAACTAATTTTTTCTATATTTGCCCCTCTTAACATTTGCACCAAATTTCAGAATTGTGACAACATTGGAAATGGGTCATTCAGATATCCCTCATTTGGAATGTTTAACCCCTTTTCCAACCTTCAAAGAGAGTTAATCGTGATTGGAATTGCTTACTTTTTCTATGTTTGGATTTGTTGTCATTTGCACCAATTTTCAATGTTGTGACCATGTGGGGAAATGGGGCATTCGAATATCCCTCGTTTGGGACGTTTAACCCTTTTCCACTCCTTAAAGTGGGTTAATCGAGATCGGAATAGCTTACTTTTTCTATGTTTGTCTTTGCTGTCATTTCCACCAATTTCCAATGTTGTGATCATGTAGGAAGCAAGACATTCGAATATCCCTCATTTGGAACGCTTATCTCCTTTTTCACCTTTTAAAATGGGTTAATCGAGATCGGAATAGCTTACTTTTTCTAAATTTGTCTTTGTTGTCATTTGCACCAATTTTCAGAGTTGTGACCATATGGGAAGTGGGACATTAGAAAATCCTTCGTTTGGAACGTTTAACTCCTTTCCCACCACTTAAAGTGGGATAATCGAGATTGAAATAGCTTAATTTTTCTACGTTTGTTGATGTTTGTACCAGTTTTTAGAATTGTGACAAAAGGAAAGTAGGACAATCGAATATTCCTCGTTTGGAATGTTTAACCCCTTTTTCGACCCTTTAAAGTGGGTTAATCGTGATCGGAATAGCTTAATTTTTCTATATTTGCCATTCTTAACATTTGCACCGAATATCAGAATTGTGACAACATTGGAAGTGGATCATTTAGATATCCCTCGTTTGGATCATTTAACCCCTTTTCCGCCCTTTAAAGTGGTTCAATCGATATCGGAATAGCTTACTTTTCTACGTTTACCATTGTTGATATTTGTACCAATTTTCAAAGTTTTGACCATATGGGAAGTGGGACAATCGAATATTCCTAGTTGGGAACGTTTAACCCCTTTTCGACAATTTAAAGTGGGTTAATCGAGATCGGGATAGCTTAATTTTTCTATGTTTGCCTTTGTCGACATTTGTATCAATTTTCAGAATTGTGGCAACATTGGAAATGGGTTATTCGTATATGTCTCGTTTGGAACGTTTAACCCCTTTTCCACCCTTTAAAGAGGGTTAGAGGAATAGCTTAATCTTTCTATTTTTACCATTTTTGATATTTGTGCCAATTTTCGGAGTTGTGACTATGTGGGAAGTGGGAGAATTAGTGATGAATGAGTGAGTGTAAGAGTGAATGAGTCAGTGAGGGCTTTGCCTTATATATACAGAGATACCGAAACTTACTGTTAGTAATTGTAAACATTTTAGAAATGCAATTAGTAATTGAAATGATAGGAGCATAATCTCAATTGTTAATTATTTGGGATGCATGACTTTATCATTCAAATATTGCTATTTGAAGATGCATATTTGTCTGATTTATATACTATTTCGGTGTGTTTGAATGAACAAGCATACTTAATATTCGGCCAGGTTATGGATTAATGAGATTATTGATAAGTTTGGTTTTGGATTTGAACTGTCGATTGATTGCAAATACTCAAATTCTATACAGATTGCGTAACGTTCATTATAACACACTAAAGATCAAGATCCCGACAGACGACTTGAATGGAGTTTGTGCTACCTTTACACTACAAATTATATGTTACTTTTAAAGAAAGTACGCTTCGTTTCAGAAAAAAAATTCGACGCATTGCAAAAGAAGTCTATAACTAAGATTTTTTTTTTTTTTTTTTAACAAAATTTTTAGTGAAAAACGTAAGATGTTCAAAATATTTTGTGTCACACTTTTATAAATGATTTTAACAAAATTCAGCTCTCAAATCTTTTTATTAATTAGACTGATTTTTTTTTTTTTTTTTTTTTTTTTAATATTTTCAGAATATAGTTTCTTTATAACTATCAAATAAATAAATAACCGGCTTCCACTTACAAAAAAAATAATATACATTTAAATTTTTTATTTAAAAAAAATAAATTTTTTTTAATTTCCTTCTAATCTCAAAAGTACTTTCAATCGGGATAGCCCTTTCTGGAACTCAAAACCTCATATTGCGCTTTATTTTAATTGTCCTATGCTTTCTTATGAAATTATCTTATTTGTAAGTTAATAATAATTTCTCTTTTTATATTAATCACATAATTTTTTTCACCTAAGCTTAATATTTTCACAGAAATTTATTTTTAGATCGTTGATTGATTTAAGTTTTCAAGATAGTTGGAGTGGCAGAGGGTATCACTCTAGAGAAATATAATCGTTTTTGTAAAATGATATATAGGCTACTCAATATTCTTAATTTAACCAAAAAAGGGCCTTTTTCGATCCGCTCTTTCAATTAGTCCTCCGGACATTCAATAGTAGCGTGTGTAAAATTGGCATTTTAGTGACAGGCCCAAAACTTGACAAAATGTATTGTCATTGACAAATAATCTATCTACCTAGTTTCATATTGATTATATAATGGCAAGTGGTTAAATTCGTTCACCGCAAATTCACTCGTTACATATACAAGATCGAAGTTAATATACGGATTTAAAAATAAAGAAGACATCTTTAAATACCTAAAATAAATGTTTATTGAAATCGTGCAAATATTAATTTTTAGTTGGGTGGAGGTGCACTTTCGAAATTAGGATACGAGAATACTTTTGAAATAGGGAGATACGTCATGCTACTTAGGAGCGAAGATTGGCACTCCTGCTTGAATATCAATAAAATGTCTGCATGCTATTGAAAAATCTTGTCTTTACTTTTTTGAATTACAATTCAACAATTTACATATTTAAGGTGTTTACGGATTTGGTTTTGGAAAATATAGGAGGTGTACAGGGATACTATAAAATGTTGGACACATTTTGATGTTGAATAATTCATAAAATAATGAAAATTTAAATTGATAGCACTAATGGTTAGATATACTCAAAATCTTTTATGGACCTTGTCAATGGACTTTGACATGTGCGCCATTCGTCGCAAGGAGAATATCAAGACGGTGTTAAGAATTGTTTTGCAATATACGCCCGATAGATGGCGCTTTTGTGTAATAAGAATATAACTTTTTTGTATCAAAGTATACGAGTACTAGACATGTACTAATAAAGACTTAGCCAAGAAATTGGGAGTTGCGTTTTCCCTTGCATGGGAAGGATAGGTACATCAACTCGAATGTATGGCACATTTTGGTGCAACGGGCGAAAAGTAAAGGCCAATGAAAAAGGAACCACCGCAAGCTTTGATGTCAACATTGTATTGAAACAATGTTGAAAGTCTCCGGATATCGTGTGATGTATTTAAGGTATGGCATTGAGTGAGGTAGGATGTTTATTGTTTGGTTTTGTTGTGGTAAATTTTCGAATTTTGCTTTGCTTGAAAATTAGAAGTTTCGTTTTGAGAATATGTAGTATGATTTCTGTTGATGATTATCATGGGATTTGATTTAATTGATAGTGTTGATTTAAGTTGTATCAAAAATTAATTTTGGTTTCTTGTTGGTATATGCATTCAATAATTGTGTGGCAATAGTTGGCAATTGTTGTATTTGTGACTAACTTGTTGGGGTTTTTGTTTTGATTTATTTAAGGTTTAGTGTTATATAATTATTGTAGCATTGTTGAATTATATAAAAATGGCAACTTTACAGAGAGCAATCACCAAACGAACTGTTTTGAGATCTAATACAACCAAACTAATCAACAAAATAGAATAATTTATTTCTAATGAACTAGATGTAGAGGCAAAATTAAATTCTTTAAAAGAATATCATGAACAATTAACTGTAAAAGAAAATAATATTAAACAATTAAATTTAGAAATTGAACAACTAGTAGAACTCGATAAGTTAGAGTCGGAAGTTATTACATCTGAAGAATATTCAGAAAAGACAAATGTTTGGAAACTAAGAATAATTAATGCCATAGAAAAGTTAAGTAATAGTTTAAATGTTATAATGATTGATAGCAATATTGCGATTGCCGAAGGTCGTTTTGAATTGGCTAGTAATATCCGTAGAGAAAGAAAAACGGTTAAACTTCCGAAATTAGTAATAAAAACTTTTTATGGAGATTCGGCTTATTACTTAGAATTTATAAATCAATTCGAAAGTGCTATACACCTTAATGAAACTTTATCTTAGATAGATAAATTTAATTATTTGAAGTCTTATATTTGATTGGAGCTGCAGCCCATTGTATTAATGGATTTGCACTGACAGGAGAAAATTATAATGCTGTTTTGGCTTTGCTAAAAAATAGATTTGGTAATAAAAATGCATTAATTCAAGCTCACTTAAATCATCTGTTAAAAATTCAAGTAGTTCGTAACATAAATGATACGATTGGGTTAAGAAAATTGTGTGATCGTGCAGAAGTACAAATTAGGAATTTGGAGTCATTGGGGGTGGAAACAGAAACATTTGGAAACTTGTTAAGTCCTATTTTGTTAGAGAGAATTCCCAGGGAACTAGTGTTAGAATTTAATAGAACATATTCCTATGAAACGTGGAATTTTAGGGATCTGATGGAATTTTTAGATAAAGAAATTCAGTCAAAGGAAAAGACACATATATATAGTTATAAGTCTGGTAATTTTCAACATAGTAGTTACGAATATAAGGGTAGTCCTAGAAGGTTCGAAGGTAATAAACGGTTTGGAAATAAATTTAATGAACCGCAGTCTACCGCAAGTTTCGCTACTAAAGTAAAAAACAATTGTGTCTTTTGTAATAGTCCAGATCATGAGTTTTGTCAAAGTTTTAATGTGTCGGAAAAAAAAATGGATAAGAAATGTTTTCTATGTTTCGAGTTTCACATGGCTAGATTTTGCAAGGCTAAAATAGATCCTTGCAAACATTGTAATTCTAAGTTTCACCATTATCTATTACGTTATAAAAGTAATAATGTAGCCGCTAAGATTTAGTTGAAAAGGAAACAAATGCAGTAACCCAATATAATTCCTCAACTGGCAAGTCAAATAGTATTTATTGCAAACTTGTAGTGTAATTGCTTGTTCGGGGGAAAGATGAAAATTAGTTAGAATTCTTCTTGACAGTGGATCTGAAAAAGCGTGGATAACGCAAAGTTTAGCAGAAGCTCTAAAGGTTAAAACAATCCGTAGAGAAAGATTATCTATTTTCTCCTTTGGGAACATAAAGCCAGCAGAAAAACTGCATAGCGTTGGTAAACTGAAATTGAGGAATATGCATAACCCTGAAAAATCAATTGAAATAGAGGCATTAATTACAGATACTATAACAGCTGCTCCAATCTCGATTCCAAACGCAATAAGTCAAAACATCGTCAAAGAAAATCAATGGATGTTGGCTGACGCCTGCAGTTCATCAGATTTGAATGTGCAGTGTCTCATAGGTGGCGGTTTTGTAAAATCGTATGTGAGGACGAAGTGGTTTCTCTCACTAAAACTTTGAGTTGCATTCCAACTTTATTTGGGTTTACACTTCAAGGAAAGCAAGATCGCAGTTTTAATGAGACTAGCGTTGGGATAGTGTCAGCAAACTTAAGTATTAGAAAAAGTATAAAAGTTTTGTAGGATTTGGAAACCTTGGGTTTGAAAGACGACGATGGTTTAAGTATCGCAGATAAAGAATTCATCACCGATTTCGAAAATGGGCTAAATTTCTTAAATGGAAAATATCAAACAAAACTATTGCGAAAATCTGCGCCAATTCATTTAAGGAATAATTTTGGCTTGGCGAAAAGACAGTTTGATAATTTTATAGAAGGTTTTAAAAATAATAAATGGGTAGCTTCCGAATATAAGGAAATTATTAAAGAACAGTTTGATACGGGTATAATTGAAGAAGCCACCAGCGGTAGTGAAGGCTATTTTATGCCATATAAACCAGTCGTAAGAGAAAATAAGACTACTAAACGCGTTCGTTGTGTTTTTGATTGTAGTTCTAAAACGAAGGATAACTTGTCGTTAAATGATTGTTTAGAAACGGGTCCGAATTTAAATCCCAACATATTGAATGTTATTTTAAAGTTTAGGAAATTTGATATTGCTTTAGTAGCGATATAGAAAAGGCATTCTTAATGATAGGTATCGCTGAGGAAGACAGAAAATTCTTAAATTTTTTATGGGTTTCCGATAAAGAAAATGAAAATTATAAAGTTATAAAAATGACTCGTTTACCATTCGGGTTACTACATTGCCTTTTATTTTGAGTGCGACAATTAACAAACACATTAAGTAATATCAGGAAATTAAACCTAAAGCTGTAGAAATGCTAAATTCTTCTCTTTATGTTGATGATTTGTACTTTGGAGGACAATCTGTCGAAAAGGCCTTTCAGTCGTCTATGGATGCAGTTTCTATTTTGAAAGGTGGAGAGTTTAATTTGAGAAAACTGACAACTAATTCGGAGGAGTTAAGATCATTATGGTTAGAAAAAGGAATTGGTTCAGCTGATGATAACTCAAAACTCCAATCAAATGTTTTGGGCTTGAATTGGAACCCTGAAAGGGATATTTGTCGTTGGAGTTGAGTTCGCTGATCGAGGGTTTGAGTTGTGGAAGACCAATTAAATACTTGTCTTACATTTAGTCCGGGGAATAGAGACTGAAAAAGGGGTATTACCTTGCAAAAGGTTATGTAGTTCTGATTTTTTAATATGTTATAAAGGTCAGTCCCATGGTTCATAAACCAAGTTTTCGACCTACTAACCCTTGTGCGTTCTCCGTGGTGCACCAAAAACTGAGCCGTTTTTCAGTTTATACGTCATAGCTCTTTACCAATGCATCTTAGAAAGAAACATTATATTTAAAAGTTGTAGAATATTAAATTATCTACAACTTTTGTATACTAAATGTTTTTGTAGACCTATTATGTAAATAGTTATGTAGCATCAAAGTCAAAACTTTTTCTTAAAAATGCTACTTTTTCAAGATTTGTGTCAAGTTTTTTGATTATATCTTCATAATGGTACGTTTTAGAGAAAAAGTTTGCGAATAAAAGTTGTAGAGCAATAAATTTCCTACAAGTTTTCTATATAAACTTATTTTCTAAAACTAATAACAAAGGAGTTACTCTACTTTGTGTATATTCCGAGGTGCACCAAAAAAAAAATACATTTTTCAGTTTATAGATCATAACTCTTTTGCAATCTATTTTAAAAACAAACATTAACTTTAAAAGTTGTAGAATATTAAATTTTCTACAACTTTTGTGTGCCATTTGCTTTTGTAAAGCTATTATGTAAAGAGTTACGTAGCATCAAAGTAAAAACTTTTTCTTAAAAATTCTGCTTTTTTAAGTTTTTTGCCGAATTTTTCAATTATATCTTCATAACATTAAGTCGTAGGGAAAATATATATTACACAAAAGTTGTAGATCTATAAATTTGCTATAAGTTTTATACATAAAGTTACTATCTAGGACTAATAACTAAGAAGATACTCTTCTTTGAAGGTTTACGAGATAATAACCTATAATATTTTATGTATAGATGATGTATAGATAGATAGGTATGTATAGATAGATAGGTACATCGACTCGAATGGATGGCACAGACGGTAGTCCATTTCGCACCAGGTACTAACAAGAAATTCGGCATTCACAGAGGCTATTGTGGCCGTAATCCTGACTTTTATATCATCAACATTCGACACTTACCTCCTGTAAATGATGTCCTTTACGAATCCCCCCAAAAATAATCAAGTGGTGTTATATCAGGTAATGTGGGTGGCCAAGAAAGAAAAACATACAGTTAAAAACGTGCTTAGGAGATATTTACTAAAGAAACGAGAAAAACATAAAATTAATTATACGGGCAGACGATATTTGCAATAGAAATTAAATTCAAATGGGAAAAGAAAATTTTCTATTGCAAGGTTCACTATAAATGAAAATGTATGAGTTGTTCAATGTATAAATGCCATAAGTTTGTTTATATCTTCATTATTTAATGAATTATTCAACATCAAAATGTGTCCAACATGTTATAGACACCTAGTATTATTTTTATTTAAGTTTAATTTTTATTCTTTAAAGCAAAAACAAGCATTTGTCGCAATCAATTTCCAAATGACATGGAAATAAATGTTAAGTGGAAAATAAATGAAATATCAATCTATTTAAAATACCAGAAAACACTGATATTTCAATAAGGAAATTTATAGTTAAATGTTTTTATTTTTAGCTTATGTTGAAATTAAGAGACTTAAGGTTGATGTTAAGAAACTTAATAGGTGGTTCATTTTTAACAGTATTATTATATTTTGAATGCTATTCTCTTCAGATATAGGTTTGATAAGTATTGTGAGATGCTGAAAGATGAATGTGAAAATAATACTACAGACTTCAAAGCGTCTTGTGACGAACACAATTTTATCTGCATGAAAAACAAGACACATGTAATAGTAAGTAATTTTCCTGCGAAATGTATCCTCTATATAAATATATTTCTAATAATAATAAAAAAAAAATAGTTGTTAAAACCGTTTCAGACCCGATGTTTCCATAAGTATACGTAAGTACTTGTAGTTTTTCTTGAAATTAATAATATCTAAACCAAAAAAACTGAGAATAGCTCTGTTAATCAGTTTGAATGCCATAGTATATCTTCCTGCATTTGAAGACCCAATATTTTACCCAATATTACCCAAGGACCCAATATTTATTTCAATATTTTATAATACGATACTTTTTAGTTTTGGCCGAGTTTCTTTTTACTCAAGTTTATTTTTCTATCAAATATTGTGTTTATTTCTCTGTATTCTTCCATTATAAGGGTACCACTTGACGCAATTGTCGCCAAGCCTAAATGTTTGCACTCTTAAATGAAGGGTAAATGTATCACCAAACCTAAATGTTTGCGGTTTGTTATAGAGTTGCTTTAGCAACCTTATAACGATATTTTATATGAACTAAAAATGATTTGAAGGTAGTTAGTTTGAATGAATTATCGATGTAATTTAGAGGTTTTTAACTGGTACCAGTCTAACGGTAGATTACCTATTTCTCTTATTGATAAGTTCTTGGTTAACAAGCAATTTTCGTCAAGATTTATTTGCAAAGTAAATTGAAAGTTTCATAGCAATTTAAATTTTTTGTATACATAAATGTCAATTTATTTACAATTTGAAAATGTCAACATTCTATATTTTCAGAGTTTACAATGCATACTATAATAATTTTAAATCCGTCAAAATTATACGAGCTCATTTTTATATGGTATTCAAATTAATCGTTTATTGTTGAAAGGAATCGCGGCCACTTAACAAGAAATTTAAAGTACCACACCTTTCATTTATGTAACATTTGTCCATATTTTCAAATTGTAACTTAAAAGTCGCTTATAAATGTTATACGTATGAACAATGCGTAGGTTTACAAAAAATTTCTTAATAAATCAATAATTTTATAAAATTAAAGAGACCTTTCAACCAAATAAAACAGATTGAAATAAGGTTGAAATAAACTTCATTTATAAAATTGAAGAAAATTGAAGTTGACTGACTTTACTAGCTTTTTTCTCATCAACGGAGTTTTTTTCTTATCCACAGTAATGGAGACAATTAATTGGGTAATTCAAAAATTTGTCCGAGACCAAAACTTACAAAACACATCAAATGATATTTACTTGTTTCTTTTAAACAAAATAGGTATAAAACATTTGTCTTTCAAAGCCTTGAATTATTTTCTTGATTTTGTACTCGTTGTACACACCTATGTATTGTATTTTTTATTTTCCGTATCTGAAAATGTAAATTTTTTACTTTTAGACTCCTGATTCATTTACGCAGAAGGATAAGAAAATTGCTTTAAGTACATCAGAAGCTTTCCTAATTGGTATACTCAAACTTTATTTGCTTGACACCTGACTTTTTATGTAATAATTATCTTGTAACCTTTTATCATTACCATCCAAACAGTAGTTCCGAGACCCAGGATGGATAGTGGATTACCAGAAACTCTTTAATGATGTAATGAGTAGTATCTTAATTAAGTTATCAGAAAGATGTGGGATAAAATGAACATTTGCAGCTAAATTTGTCGTCATATATTAGTTTTAATGTTGCCATTACTTGTAATCTTTAATTATAATTAGTTCATAACGTTGGGGTCAATAGTTTAAGAGAATGGACAATTCACTTTTTGAAATTGAAATGAAATTAGGTTTAAATGCATGACTTTCTTTCTACTTATAAGAAGGTTGATAGTTATGACTTTCAACTTTAATGAGACATTCACTTTTTAAAATTGTACTGAAATTAATTTCATCTTTTGCTTAAAAGAGATACACGCTGTTTAGCTAAAAAAATATTAACTTTTGCACTAAAAACTGAAGTGAATACACAAATTGAATGACATCTTTATGTACAACTAACTACTTCGCTCCGGAAAACTGTTATTGACTAGGGGAGACGTATGTAGTGTGTACCTAGGGTCATCATGTACCTAGAACCACCCCACTTTTATTGAATATGTTGTGTTATAAGCACTTGGATAAGTGGCAAAACCCAATTGTTCTTTTGAAAGACTTTTTAAAATCTTAGAGAAGAAATCTGTGACAAGTTATGAGTAGAAAACTTTTTTGTATGGCCTGAAGTAAAATTTTGCATCTCATCTCTTTAATTTTTTTACCAAGCTAAGTCAAATACTTTTCTTTGAATTATAGTACATAATTTTGTTTGTAACATTAAGTACTAAATGAGATGTTTGAATAAATCTCTTCTCCAAGTGTATTTTTCAGTAGAAGACTTTTTGTAGGAAATTACCAAGTTTTGTATCTAGGACTACACATTTGCTTTGTGCGTAGGTCCATGGTCCTGGGTACAACTGCAGTCATATCTTTTATGTCTTTATTTTGAATAAAAAGTTTTATTTATAAATGGAGCAAAGTTGCCTTAATTACCTGAACCATTTTGATTCAGTCAAGTTTTTCTTATCGGGTGGTATTTAAATGAGAAGGGTGTATATTTTGCTCTGGAACTTTCAGTGTTCTTGACTTATAAAAATTATGTTTGCTATTATTATTATTATCATTCAGGATAATTAATCTGTATAAATAAATATGAGAATTTAATAAACAAATTTAATATTCTTAGAGGGTCCAAACACACAGAGCTGTGGTTCAACCCTTTAAGAACTACTTCAGTAGAGCATGCAGTAATAGTATGATGTAAACCCTGGAAAACCAATCACCATATACGACGTTGCGGAGAATATTGACAAATACAATCCTTTGACCTTAATCCTGTAAACATTCTAGCGGGCTTTCGTGTATCTGGTGTATGAAAGTAAAAAGAAACACATTCATGAGTTCAAGTGTGATTGACAGATCAGATCCATCCTTAAATTGTCAAAATAACGATTTTCCCGTGGAAGAAAGTTAGTCAACAATGACGGAACTGGATGTTTATGTATTAAATTCGGTTTTACTGTAGCATTTTCAAAGGATTTGAAATAAAACTCCGCTCCATGTGCTGCTGAATTTTGCGAACTTCCAAAGTCATAACCCATTTCATGTGTAACAGGAACGGCCTTAACCGAAAGCGAAACCTTGTACATCCAAAAGAGACTGCTGAAAACCAGGTAGATGTAGAATCTTAACATACACTCCAGAAAAGTAAGAAATTGAAGAAAACATACGATTAGAATGGCCAAAAGAAAAAGAAAATCGTTAAAAAATCTGTGTCTCAAATTTAGACAACGTCATCCGAAGAATTATCAGACATTGTATGTCCTCCTGATTCCACTGATGATGAAAATTCTACAGTATCCGATATAAATGATACTGTTGTAATTGAAATGTTTGTTTTAAAAAGGTTATAAAAGAGAAAATTAAAATTTTTATGGGCAGAAATAATAGATTTTAAACAGGAGTATTATAGTGTTAAATACTTGGAAAAAAATGCACCTTCTAATAAGTTTCTCTAATATAAAGATGTTGTTTATGAAATTGAGAGCAAAAATATTGCTGATAATCGCTCGATATTGTTTCTTTGAAAAATTCATCTGATGTGTATGTTTGTTTTCCATTAATTATGGATTGAAACCTAACTTTAAGAGAATGGCCCTAGGTACACCAGCTACTGGCCCTAGACAACGAGGTCTTGTACCTAGGATCATTTGTGAAAAAAACTTTTTAAAAAACCCTTCTATTCGACTGATTCTTTTATTTTAAGTATTTGTGCTTATCCCAAACGGGAAGTAATTACTATAACGACGTATGCATGTCTGTTTCGTATTTTTAAGAGGTAAGTGGCTTCTTTTTTTGCATTGAAAAAAGGCGGCCCTAGGTACCCTTACAGGTTCTAGTTTGGACGTTTCGTGAACAGACTCATTTCCCCCACTAAAAGTTTCATTGCTACGCAAACACAGGTTCACTTTGGTCGCTGACATTTTATTAACACGTAATTACAGGTTCTCTCCTCTTGCTGAAAGATGCATCGTTACGAAAGCACGGGCTTGCATCGCTCGATGAAAGGTTCATTCTTGCATAAGCCTAAGTTCACTTTCCTTGCTTAAAGGTTAATTGCTAAGTAAAAATTTATTATTAGAACCCCGCATACAGCCTCTCTGTTTATTACTATAGATAATATGATTTCAAATTAAACTTCAGAAATATTATAATGAGCTTAAGCAATAAGCATGTCTTCTTATACCATCTTCTAAAAAATAACACTTATCATCAAAGCTAGCCCATCATCCTATCACCTGTGCTTCCTGTGACCACCGACCGAGGTCTTAATGCTCACTCAATATCTGGATTGTGTTTTGGAATGGAAGTTTTAACCTGATATGTTAGCACATTGCACAAAACTACCGTCATATGTAAAAAGGCCTTAAATAAAAAATAAAGAAATAATTTACACATTTTAACACTTTCTGATTAGCCTTTAAAAATACATTACATATTTGTATGAGATAAAAATTTTATCTACTCAATAAAATAAAAACATCATTTTATACATTATTGGGAAGAAAAGGGAGGAGGGGCTTTTAACTTGTGACGGCAGCACATTTGCCAGGCAATAAAATCCTCATCAATCAATCAAAATTTCTACAAGTGGTATTCCACATCGAATCACACAAACATGTATACAGTTATCTACTTATATTGTTGTTTATGTATTTACTTGAGTGTTTTTTATTTTTTTTTATTTTTATGAAAAACTTTTTTTATAATTTCCATACTTTTGGATAAACTTTTCAAATTACCCAAAACGCCATGTGTCTTTACTTAAATTTACAGTTTGGTTAACACTAATGGAAAAGCTCAAAACCCTTTTGTAATCCGTTCCTTAACGCGTCGTAAAGTTTTGAACAAATCTACTAAACAAATTATTTCAGTGTGTCCACAATTTTCAGGATGTCCAAAAAATTCCTTGGTAATTTTTTAATTTCATTTATAGATTTCTAAGAAATTCCTTATTTTACTCTAAGCTTTTTTTTTTTGCACATTTCTCCAATTTTATCATATTTTTCAATCAAATAAAACATGTCAAGTAAAACAAACCAAATCAAATAAAATATGTATGCTACAGAGATAATCAAACTCATTTTTAAAAAATAATTTTGGTGGTAATGAAAAGTTCAAATTATTTCGTAGCATTAAAATTCTATTGATTGCAGCCATAATTATCTGGGAAAATGTTGTCAAATTATATAAGAAGGGGGACACGTACTTTCAAGACAATGATAAAAAATTACTGGTTTATGTAAAATTGCAAATAATTCCTTGTCATTTCCCTGATTTTTCCAGAATCAAAAAGATCCTTGACATTTCGATCGTTTTTTAAGATTCAGAAAGCTCCTTGACATTTTCCTGATTTCCAGGTTTTCCAGACTCTGTGGCCACTTTATATTTACACTGACCTTTGAAACAAAAAATGTGTAGGTGGTAAAAATTACTTTGTAGATAAAAACACATTTGCACTCAATGGTTTTCAACATGAACCGATATTGATACCACATTAAGTCAATACGTGAGGATGTCTACTCAAACAAAATTGCAATTCAAAAATAGAAAATCCTATTTCATTGTGGCAAACATTACACGGTGAGTATTTTATAAAAGTGTTTATTTAATAATTATGTAAATTTTCTAAAGGTGGCGAAGTTTTTAAAGGTCCATTCAAACTATCAGGTCCCAGAGAAGAAGCTTGCTACAGATTCGGGAATGGGCTTACATCAACAGGTTTATACAATACGTTTGAAGGCAAGTAAAATTTGAAAATGGTTTATTTAATCCTAGATATAAATGTAATTGCTGAATGAATTCCTTCAATAATTTAAAGTAATATCTTTTTATGGTACTATTTACAAATATCATTCTCCCTCTCAAGGCGAAAAAGCGCATCTGCTCCTTGATTACTTACCAAGGGCGATGAACCAGTGTATAAATAGCACCAAAAATGTGTCAACATTTATTAACCAAAATGTAATATTCTACTTCAACATTATTAATTGGTGATGTAAAGTACTTGTGTGAACACCATTTCATTTATATAAAAATTTTCAGCGAGAAAACCTATAAAAAAATTAACTGGTCATGAAATTTCAATTCAAAATCCCTACTGCATGTAACATTTGCTTTCCGAAATGATGTTATGACTTTTTTAGTTATAAGTAGAGAATATATTTTATGAACTTAATGTTACATTATATATATTCGTAACAAATATATTTTTTTTATTGACACTTATACCAGAACCAGTCAAAATAACTGGTGAATGTTTCTAGGAAGAAATTCTATGATGAAATGACATTGGGGCAGCTATAACAATTGATGGGTACTGCAATGTTTTATCGGCACAGAAATATGATTTCGGGAGAATCATGAGACCGATGCAGTACATATAGCGGCCCTTGCGTCTTTCGTTCGTTCCGTTATCGGCATTGAGCCCATTAAGGCGATTAAAGCGCAGTATTTATTTAGGACACGGGCCCAGCGTTGCGTTTTTACGGGACATATTTTTACGAGCACTTACTTTGCAAGTGCCCGAGGCACGAACAGTCTTGTTGAAAAAAGACAGCATGGCTCGTTTCTCAACTTTTTCGTACCAATTCATTGGATGCATACTTACCTTTTACAAGGGCAAACCAAATAAAAAAGTACTTATACTGTCAGTCGCTGCCTTTTATTTATGTTAGAAAAAGGTTTCAAGAAATCACATCCAGTTCTCAACAAACCGCCACTTTACTTTATTTTTCAAAAACTAAAAAACTATACAATTCAAATACATTTCATTACGTTTAAAAAGAAAAAAAATAGTCTCTCGTGCCACAACGTTTACAAATTTATAAAAGCCGTTTGTTATCCCGTGGTTGGTATCTAGCACAATAAACAAATGCAAACGAATTATTAATTCAGAAACCTTACACCTCCCCCCCCCCCCTACAGTCACTGAATCACAACATCAAATGAAGCAGCATAATTAGTTCACCTTGAAAGTCATTACATGAGGTACTGTCTCTAGTTCACAGTCTCGATAGGGCATCAGCATTGCTTAACTTCTGACCTTTGACATAAGTTATCTTAAGGTTAAAACGTTGAAGAGCTAAACCCCAACGTTGGAGTCTTGGGCTTTGAGGAACCGAGTCTGACAAGTGGATTATGGTCAGTCATTAGGAATATCTCCGCTCCGAACAGTATTGTTTCAAATCGCTTTAGAGCATATATGATGGCAAAAGCCTCTCGTTCAATGGTGGGCCATTTCTTTTGAGCTTCATTAAACTTTTAGCTACCAAATCCTATAGGATGAAGATTACCTTCTTCATCAGACTGGCTTAAACAGCTCCCTAACGCATACTGCGAGGCATCAGTGTACAAATAAAAAGTTATGTTAGCGGCAGTACAATGGCTGCAAAATAGGGTATATATTGCCTATAATAATTGCAAAGCCCTAACGCGCTTCGTAGCTGTTTCTTGGTCTTGGATATTTGCAAACTGCTTACCCCTTGGATCGTTTCAGGATCTGGACCATGCTTACCAGACCCTATTAAATGTCCCAAAATATTCACTTGAGACTTTGCAAAGCTGCACTTTTTTAAGTTGACCGAAAAGTGCAAGTCATGTTTTCTTCTGAAAATGAGTTTTAGATGTCCAATATGTTCCTCCCATCTGTCCGAAAATATTGCCAGGTCATCTACGTAGACACATGAACATTCAGAGTAATCTTGTATAGCCTCTGATATCACTCGTTTGTATGTGGAAGCCGCATTTCTGAGACTGAATGGCATTACCTTCCAACGGTAATGGCCTCTGTGTGTTCTGAAAGCTGTAAGCTCCTTGCTGTCCTCATCCATTGGTATCTCCCAGTAACCCTTCAGCATATCTAAAATTGTTATGAAATTTTTCTTACCCACCAGAAATGTTAACTCGTCTATATTTTACATTGGATAGGCATCTGGAGTTGACACACTGTTCTAACTTCGAAAGTCAATGTATAATCTCAGGGACCCGTACTTTTTGTTAACGCATACTATAGGATGTGGAATCTCACTTTGTGTAGCTTCAATGAGATCTAACTTCAATAATTCCTTGATTTGTTCATCAACTTTCTGCTTTAACGTTTCTGACACTCAATAAGATTTGGGTTTGATATCTTCTTTATAACCCGAAATTCGAATAGTATGTTTTCCTACTTTAGCTCTCCGAATCTCGCCAGAAAATAAATCTTCATTTTCCATAATTAATCTAATCAGTGCACTTCGTTGCTCTTCTACTAAATGATTCAGCTCTACTTCCTTTAGTTAATTGTTTTTGTTGATTTCCTTAAATATGGGGGTTTCATACAGTTCTCCAAACTCTTCATCATCTTCGAACACAATTCCCACGGTCTGCGCTCTAATTACGTATTCCTTGAGTTTATTGGCATGTAGACGTCTCAAGTTATTCTCTGGCATCCTCACGTAATACGAGTCCGGATATTTCCTCTTCACAATTTCAATTGGAGCAGTCCATCTAGCGTATAATTTGTTGGTGGAATCAGGGACAAAAACCACTACAAGATCTTCCTCTTTGAATTCCTTTTAGCGTCTTCTAAGATTGTAATGATGCTCATATCTCTCCTGTTACCGCTTTGCAATTAGTTCCGCTCGTTGTGTTGCTATTTCAAGTCTTGCATTTAGCTCTTGAAGGTATGTGGTGCTAGACTTACTTAGATTTTAAGGTACAGCCATTTCTTCTGTCCATCTAGAATTTAGAATAGCTAGAGGTCCGATTGGCTCCCTTCCATACATCAAAAGAAACAGTGGTACTCCGGTGGTAGAATTTGGAACCTCTCTATAAGCCCATAATAGGAAAACAATATGACGATACCAGTCTCGCTTATCTTCTCGAATTACATGGTGTAGCATATTCTTGAATGTTTGATTCCATCTTTATACTACCCCGTTGCTTTCCGGATGCCCTGGAGTGCAAAAACGTGAACAAGCTCCCATCTTCTTCAGTTCTCCAGAAATTCTTTGATCAATTTTTATGTAAAGTTTGTAGCATTATCTAAGACAATTGCCTCTAGCACGCCCGTCCTGCAAAATATTTGTAAAAGGGCTGAACAAGTCGTCTTTGCCGTCAGCGATGTTAATGGGACTGCCTCTGGCCACCTCGAATGTTGGTCTACCAGGCAGAGCACATATCTGTGTCCTCTCGATGATGTTGGATCGATTGAACAACAAACTCTAGAGAGAACAAAAGAAAACAATTATAAAATATAAAAAGGAAAATAAATTTATGTTGAGAGATGAATATTTTGTATTGAAATATTAATAAATCGATGTGCATTAATTATAAGTTCAAATGAATAATTTAAAATTAATATATTGTTTCCCGAAAATTTATCTTTCTCCACTTTATTTTTTATTTTCAAAACCCATGAGCAATGGGATTGCAAAGTCATGGTCTATGGGGTTAATGTTAATTTTCAAAATGCAGGATTGACGGATCTATTATTAACATTCATTTTAATGCAATATATATTTTATTAAAATTAATATAGATAATGTAATTGTTTAGTTTATCTACTTTTAGTTTTGTGTATATGCATGCGAATAACATTTATATAATTACAAAGAATTCACGTATTTTGAAATAAGCATTTCAACCCCCCCCCCCCCTGCTCCCATTAAAAAAAACTTCATTTGTCAATTCGGGCCCCCTCACTTTTACTACTCACGAGCCACCACTGCTTTCCGCATCTGACAACTATGACAGGTACTGCAATGTTCCATTATCTCTTTACGCCTGTTTGGCCAATAAAATGAGAATTTAATTCTTTCTGCCTTTTTCTTTGCTTCTAAATATGTTCCAAACACTGATTCATGAGCTATACCTGGAACTGCTTTCCGTCTAGCTAGAGGAAACACCAACTGTTTTACCTGCTGCCCCATAATCTTTTCTTTATGGTACAATAAACCTCACACAACTAGAAATCTGCCTTTTCCTTGTCTTGCAAATCTCCATTCTTTCACTAGTGTTGCACACGATTGCTGTTCTTTTCTGAAGTTCTCAGCTTCACTTTTAACTTCTTTCCTTTTTTGACTTCCATCCGTACCATTCCTAAATTCTTGTCTTCTTTCTTCTTCGGGACATATCTGTTTTTCTAAGAAGTCTGCCTCATTTACTTCCTCATCAGTTATATCCTCAGCATCTAATTCCGTCATATATACTGGGCACCCTGTCGTATAAGTTTTGATTTGATTCATTAACGCTTTATAAGTTTCCATATCTAGCAAAACGTCAGTATTCAAATCTTTACTTGTCACCACTAAAGCTGTGATAGTTGGAGTGATACCTCCCACACCTTCTTTTACAACACTAATTTTGATTTCTGCTAGATTTTCTTCTTTTGTTTCGCCAAAGGCAGGTTGCAACCGAATTTTTCCTTTGACTCCATCATTTTGTTCTTGCAAAAAGTCTTCTCTAAAAACTGTAATCTGTGTTCATGAATCCAGCATTGCTTCCAATACCTTTTGCCCATATTTAATCTTCACTATATTCACCAATGCTATCTTTAGTCTTCTGCTTGTTTGCTTTGATTTTATTCACACTAATTCCCCACCGACTTTTGCTGTGACTACTTTCGTACTGGCTTGTTTATCTTCTTCTGTATCGCTTCTTTTATCCTCATATTGTGGTCCCCTGTCGTAGCTACATTTCTGGAAACAATTCCTGGCTAAGTGTGATGTCCGTCCACATATAAAGCATGCTTGTGGTCTTGTTCCTCTGAAATCTTCGCTTCTAAAACTGCCCCTACGATGCAATGGTGGGCTGTATCTTAAACCATAACTCCCAAAACTCAACTTATTACGATTTCTGTTCATGTGATATTGATTTCCACCACCCATTAACAACTTCCCCCTCGATTCAAAGAAGATGTCACACTCCTTACCTAACTTTGATGGTTTGAACCAATTATCTCCTTGTTTAATCCTAATGAACGCTGCCATTTCTGAATCTAGAGTTTTGAAAAGTTGATCTTAAACGTAAAAAATTTACAGTCTACAACTCTTGTGCCTTCCGTTCACAATAGTACAGCCACAAAGCATTTGACCTTGATGCAAATTGCAAGAACGTTTCATTAGCATATCGCCTAGACTCTGTAAAGTTCTGAAAACACGCTTGTGGAGACGGTTCGTATTCTCGCAACAAAATTTCCTTCACAGTATCATAATCTTTAATATCTTCTCCTTTGAGATAAGTCAGTACATTCAACACCTTCTCACCTAATAAGGTAATCAAAAGTTCTGAGCAAAATTCAGGTGGTACCATTTTGGTTTCAAATGCAAGTTCTAATGATTGAAAGAATAATACACAATTTTCCGCTTTTGCCGGAACCGTCATTGTGGGTACACGAATACTTTAAAAAAAACTTTCAATCGAACTTCTCTCTCCTTCATTGCTAATTCTATTAGTACAATCACTCACCCCGCAGTCGTTACTTCTTTTTTGTCCTTGCTGCAATCGCGCCATCGGCAGTTCATGTTCTATATGTCTTTTTCTCTGTTTCTCACTTCAGCAGCTTTCAGTTCTTCTATTATTGTAATCAAAAACTCTTCCCAAAATTCCGGATCTTCAATATAGCGTTGGTTGCTCTCAATATGCTTCCGCAGGTCCACGACTTTCACGGTAGTATTCGGTGTTTCACCCATTTCTTCCAACACCCGCCTTAAATATTCTTTCGTTGTTGATTTACCAACTACAAGTGGCCCGGTTCATGTATGTAAATGCAGTCAAATAGGATATTGCAATAACAATAAAACTACAAATATTTGCAATACACGCAGAAAAAGTGTATGTTTAAAGTGTACACACAGCAAAATCTACATATATAGAAATTGTGACCGACAAATTGTAAACAATTAAGCGTTTTGTTATTTGACAATGTCTATAAATCCATTTATCTATTATAATTAATATTTTTCAACTATTTTATATCATTTTTTAAGAGTGAATAAATACTGGAAGCTTCAATAAGCATTTTTTCTTATACACCAGTCATTCTGGCTGGTTTTGGTAGAAATAGATATATTTAAATAACTTGTAAATCTAGTGTTAAACATAAAGGTCACCCTATTGCATTATAAGCTGATTATAAATTTCACATTAGTCAAAAAATTAACCTTTTTCTTATAAAATCATGTTATATGAGTTTCCAATATTTGACCTGTAAAATTTACCCAAGATATGTTACCTTAACTATCGTTTCTAAACTGGCAAATAAAAACATAAATGACCAATTTAACATAATAAACAAGATAGAGAGGATTCGCAATTTTTTAAGAGAAAACACAATTTGCAACCACTCACTGGTATATTTTGCATTTGAAACTTCCGTTCGGTATTTTCCCGCTTTATCTAACGGCCAAAGGGTGTGTTCCTGGTACCTATTGTAAAAAACTGCTTTCTCTCCTGGAACAGGATGTACCAACATCAGACGATTCTCGACTTTAGACAGATGAATAGTTGATACACACAGCATACATCATACAGTTGTCAGCATTGTTTTAATGGTAGTGTTCCTATTTGTGAAATACATATCTAAAAATTGGATTATGGGAAATGGACTTTTAAGTTCAGTCAATCCACAGAGAGAAGATACGCTAAGTTAAAATGAATTACTGCCCAAAAGACGTTAAAATTTCTGCAGTCATACCAAGGGTCCAGGAGAAAAACTAGACAGCGATGTAAACTATATTATAAACCATGTCTAGCCTAAAAGGTAGATAGTATGCAGCGAATAATGCCAAAAAAAGTAACAATTTATTGTGCTTGTTGTAAGGGCCAGCCGGCACTGTGTCATGTTTTAAAAAATTGCACGAAAAACTTAAATAATAATGTTAAGTTTAAGTTACGTTTTTAGTACTAAATGTCTATATACAGCGTGTCCCCGTACAACCTGGCCGACCTTTATTTTGGATACCGTTGGTGCTAGATGCATAGTCCCAATTGAAGAAATACTTTATATAGTTAAAATATTTTAACTGAATAGTTTTTACATTAGCAAAGGGATTGGTATAAAAATTACGGATTGTAAATTTTTATACGGTCCCCAGTTCCCCCAACTCATATTTAGAAAAATATTGCCCATGAAAAAAAAATAAAAAAAAAAAATTTCGAATAATAGCAACGGTGTTATTAGAGTTTAAAGTTTTAACGCTATTTGGGGGGCCCGTACATAAATTGAAATATGAAAATATCGTCCAGTCAGAATAACAACGAGCTTCTAGACTAGGTTTGATTATGGCAAACAAGTTGTTGTTAATCGCCTAAATGCTCGAAATGTTTTCCTTCGACTAAAATCTAAGCGCACACGTGATTCAAATTCATCTTCAAAAAATTTCAGCATCACAGGCGTAATATACCTGGCAGCGGATAAAGTTCCATTCGGCAAATCTAATAGACTCGTCGATTTTTTTTCATAGACCTTGCTTTTCAATAATCCCCAAAGAAATAAATCTAAAGGACTTAGATCTGAAGAACTAGGAGGCCATTCTACCGGACCTCCATAGCCTATTATGTTGTCTTGAAACATGTTGTGTAGTATTGTTCGGCAGGAAGCTGCTTGTGGGGTGATGCATCATCCTGTTGAAACCACATCTTTATAAGGTCTGAAGGTCTGCTAACACGACATGGTCATACAGAAAGTCAGATAATGGTCCCTGTAACAGGTTCGCATACTTTTTACCTGTTAATGTATCAGCAAAAAAGAAAGGTCCTACAAACGCTTTATTCCATATACCACACCAAACATTAACGGACCATCGCAGTTGACGCTTGTTTGGACGGATTACATGGGGATTTTGCAGGGACCAAAAGTGTGTGTTCTTAATATTTACTACCTCAGTTCTTAAAAACGTGCATTCATCAGAAACTAGAATGTTTTCACAAATAATGAATCCAATTCTATCTTGTTCATGAGGAAATTTCAGAAATCAAACCATGTATTTTTTTCCCGGGCAAAAACTCTTGCACCAATTGCGGGCGATAAGGATGTGCACCGTGTCGATTTAAGACTCTCCACACATGGGTTTTTGAGTATCCACATTCTTTACTAATGTCCTTGACACTGATTAAGGGAAAGCAACAGCATAGCCCAAAATACAACTCTTGAATTTTCGGATCGCAGACGTCTTCCTATGCTACCCGTTTCTCGCAAACGCTTTACAACATTTAAAATCGTATCTTTAGATGGATGTACACCATTTGGAAATTTAATTGCATATTGTCTTGCAGCCTCTCTCCCATTTCGATTACATTGGCCGTACATTAGTAACATTTCTACGTACTATTCCACAGTGTACGTTTTAACAAAGAGGATTGACTAAATAGCTAAATTCATCTGGTATTGGTATGAGCTACTTTTATTTTGAAGTTAACTTACGTTATTGGTTTTCTACCTACCAATCGCTAATCTGCCACTAAAATTTGCGTAGGCACCTGCAAATCCCGCAGTACTACATGCTAATTTACACATAAAGATCGAGAATTTTTCCCTCCTTCTAAGATTCTTTTTTTTTTTTTTTTTTTTTTTTTTTTTTTTTTTTTTTTACCACTAACTGAAACATTTTCCGAGATTTCTAAAATTTTAGATATAAACTAAATATTTAAGTACAGTTTTAGGAATTTTAGGGATAAACAAAAATTTAAGGAATTATAGGAATTTTAGGGCGAATGCGAACCCTGAGCAACACAAGAGTGAATTTGTTCTACCTCGAAAGATTTTATATCTGTTTTGATCATACGAAGTTGAAAGATTTTTGTTAGTTTCATAGAGTATAGCACCTACTATCGCATGCAAACGAGTTCAGCATTCACAATTCAGTACATATATTGATAGATCGTATTCATGCGTTTAATTTCAGAAAATTTTTCCGAATGCAATTGCTTTTTCTCTGTATTTCATTTTGTGTACATGCCCTTAAAATATGTTAATGACCACTGGTGTAAAGTGGTATAAGTCACTAAATTGCATTTTTCATATCTCCATGAATATTAGTCGAACGAATTTCGATTTTTTTTTTTTTTTTTTCCATGGGCAACGTTTATCTAAATATGAGTTGGGGGATCTGGGAACCATATAAAAATTTACCAACCGTAATTTTTATACCAACCCCTTTCCTAACCTAAAAACTATTCAGTAAAAATATTTTAATGATTTAAAACATTTTTTTAAATTGGGACAATGCATCTATGACCAACGGTGTCGAAAATAAAGGTCGGCCAGGTTATACGGGGACACGCTGTATAATTTTTTTAATGATGAGGGGTCATGTACATATTAAAACTAAACGTAATTTTTAAAAAGTTTAATAGCAACCCCATAATATTATACCATATTTAGGTTTAGAATCCAAAAAACGTCTAAATACCAAATTTCATGCTTTTCCGATAAGTGGTTAGCAATTTAATTGATGTTAAAAAAAGGGCAAATTAATGTTATTTTTTTTTTTTTTTTTTTTTTTTTTTTTGTCATAGATTCTTATATAGTTAATATATTTTAGCAATTTTTGTTTCAAATTATAGTTTATTAAAGGCCAAACATACATAACATGCAACTTTTGTAATAAACAGTTTTTTAATAAATAATTATTAATTAATAAAACAAGTTTTCAGTTTGTTTTTTTCTTTTCATATAGAAACATGTATTTTTTTTTTTTTTTTTTTTTCTTTTTTTTTTTTTTTCCATTAGAATTATCATGGTCGAAAACCCTTCCAGAATTTTTTTTCATTCCATTTTGAAGTATGGTTCCCAATATTTTAGAAAAAATGTAAAGAAAATTCACTTAAAGGGACCGCATAATTGATTGTTTCTTGAAGCAAGCAAACGTTCAATTCTTCCCTGCTTTAAAGAGATTCGCCCAGAAGATCGGTCAAAAAATTTTCGCTCATAAATGACGTGTTTCTCAACATAATGAATTGAAATTTGGTATCTAGAGTAAACGAGATATTCTAATTCGAATGAAAGCATGAGTAATAGGGAATCGTGATGAAAATTTCAAAGATAGAGTTTAATTTACTTTGTAAACATAATTAGTAGAAAAAGTTTTTGCACCAGAAATCTAATTGGTTGGTTGTTTTCAGATTATCTGGCACCGTCAGCAACATGAGGGCTATAATGCGCCGAAACATTCGTCATTAGACAAGCCTACATACATTTACTAACACCCATGCCTAACACGGGACTCGAACCCGTAACCTCGTGGTCTAGAAGCTAGCACGCTAACCACTAAACCGTTTGGTCGGCACCAGAAATCTAGAAAATCATAAATAAAACGTTTTGCTGCAAACCGCAAGCTTCTACAATAATTAGACAAAGATACAGTCATCGTTCGTTTTTTTTTTTTTTCCTTTTTTTTTTTTTTCCCCCTTAAGTACTGCACCATGCATTTTTCTCTTCCTAGCATTTAACGTAACCTCATTGGAGATAGGTAAACAAATTTCAACAGGTTAGAGTTAAAAAAAAATTTAAAAATTCTAAAATTTTACTGATTTTTCCTATTTTTAGACTTCTCACTTAAATTGCATTTCCTATACCTAGTTATTTTAACTACTTCCAAAATGTATTAAATATTTTGACGTTTACTTTTGAATTGAGAAAAAGAAAGTTTTATGCATTAATTTTTTTTTTTTTAAACTTAATGTTCTTTGACAAAATGTATAAAGAAAAATTATATCAAATCTGGTAAAAATTTGCAAAATAGTCTACGAACTGTTATTTATTTATTTATTTATTTATTTATTTATTTATTTATTTATTTATTTATTTATTTATTTATTTATTTATTTATTTATTTATTTATTTATTTGTTTGTTTGTTTGTTTGTTTGTTTGTTTGTTTGTTTGTTTGTTTGTTTGTTTGTAATAAAAAGATACATATAAGTTGGGGACAAATTTATATGTGTAAACCATTTAAAAGTTCAGTCTCAGACAAACAAGTTTGGCTTAAGTGTTAATTTCATGTCAAAATGGTTTGCCAAGTAGCAAAAAGTACATCTTGGTTTACTTCACGTGTAGATGTGCCAATTTAATTGTCTGTGGAAGTCAAAAGAATACTTTGAACAAAGATTCATTGAAGAATTTAAATTTGATGATTGCGAAGACATAACTAAGTTTAGTAAGTAAATGTGCTATTTATAATACAACTAAAAAATAAATTATAGTACGCTTATCATTTAAAATATCCTTTTACTAATATCCTTTTCTTCTTTTCGTTAATTCTAGAAGATAAGTACAAGTACAAAAGTGAAGAAGAGTTTAATAAATGCAAATGCAGCCATAACTGCAAAGATGAATGTTTGTAAGTACAAAGCAAAAGTGTAAATAGCACAAATCTGTACCTCAGAATAAAACATTCCTAAGACACAATTTATTAACTTTATAATATTTTGAAACGTTGAAGTTTCTGCATAAATCTATGTTATTAAAATCTTGTAAAAACTCTATATAAATGCTTTTATTGATTTATGGTTTGACAAAGACGTTTAAAGCATAGTCTGTAAAAAACAAAAGCTACTAAATTCAGATTTGAGATCATTTGTCATTGAAGTACCGAAATTTGTATTGTTGGTATAGAGGTTTTCTCATCATTTACAATTATCTATGGCATTTGTATTATGTAGGAAATTGAACTACGATCTGTCTTCCTATGAAACACCGATGAAATGGGTAAGCTCATAATGTGAGGAATTATATCCTTTTAATAATACTTTATGTGTAAGTATTAGGCAATCTATGTATTCAAACACCTGCACCCTGATCTTTACATGTACTAAATATGTGGTGTCGCACAGAATGGTCCGTGTAAAGGGTCAAATTTAAATTATAGATTTTGACCTAAGTTATTTTTTGGCCCCTATTTTGATTGTATACAAACTTTAAATTCTGATAAATAAATTTTAACACCCGCCAAATTGAACCTTAAAATATAAATAAGAGTAATTTTAAACTAATATCTGATATTGTGCATATGTTTTGTGATATCTTGAATATTGAACTATGTATTTCGAACAAGGCACAATTTTCGATAATAATACATGCATTTAAGACGTTTGCTTATTTTAAGACCTATTATTTATATCTTTGGTAAAAGATATAATGTTATTACATTTGGTTCAATTTTGAAAACAATAATAGCACTGGAAAAAAAAACCAGCCAAACTATAGATGGTTAATTCTCAAGGGAACTCTCATTCGTTTTCGATTTTTTATTCAAAGACATTTGTTTTTCAATTGTTGCCACTATTATCCAATTTTTACAAGAATTTCTTAAATAGTGATGTTCAGAACACTTTAAACCACATTGATTTTGATCAAAATTGCTCGAGTCGTTTTTACCAATTGCTGAAAAGCATCAATTTTTCAAATGCCTTATGCGCTTACTCTATTTTGTTGATGAGGAATTTCTAGTAAGAACTCGCTATGTTACAACCTTCAAGCCCAGTGCATTTAGAAACTACTTTGTATAAAACCATAAAATTTGGTTAGTAGGTACGAAAAGGATCACTTAATGTACTGACATAAATTAAAAACTCGAAAGTAGTGTCTAATATATTTTATTTGATGTATGAAATCCTTACGTTAACGCATAAGCAAAGGCTCCACCTTTTTTCTTTTTTTTTTAATTTTACTTTTCCTTTATGAAAGGTATACAGTAAATGAAAACAATTTATGTCATTTCAATGAGTGATCTTATTCGAACCTACTCACCAAATTTCAAAGATGCATAGAATGTAGTTTCTAAATGCACTGGACTAGAAGATTGTAAGATAACAAGTATATAGACGGAGAGGCAAATGCAATTTTTGGACCCCATCGAACATCATTCTGAATTTTTTATAGAAATTGGAGAAAGGTTAGTAGATTACGAATCCACTGGTCTGCCGTGGCAAAAATGGCCGAAACTGATCAAAAATCGACTTTTAATAAGTTGAACTAAATCCAATTGCCAAATGCGCCATAACTTGCCAAATAGTGAGCATATTTTTTTTAATTAACCCTCACTCTTTAATTTTCAATTAAGAAGGGTGCAGATGATTAGGATGTGTGACATCTTTCACAAATGAGCCAAATTGGCAATAAACATTACGTCACTGATGTCGTAACTGATGTTGCCGATTTGGCTTGCTTTTAAAAGATACAAGTTTTCCGAGCCATAGATTAGAAATCGTTTGCCCTTTTTCTCATTGAAAATCAAAATTCAATGGGCTGCCAGACGAGAAAGTTTGTTCTCTTTTTGGTAAGTTATGACATATTTGGCAATCGGATTTTAGTTCAACTTATTCCAAGTCGATTTTTGATCAGTTTCGGCCATTTTTGTCACGGCAGACCAATGGATTCGTAATCTACTCACTTTTCTCCAATTTCTATAAAAAATTCAGAATGATGTTCGATGGGGTCCAAAAATTGCAGTCGCCTCCCAGTCTAATAGGGAATGATCCTTTCTAAGACTTCCCCTGAAAGCCTTTAAGACAGATCCTCAGGTTGCCACTAACCCTTATACAAAAATTGAGCATCAAAAATAAGTCCGTTCGGGTGTTATGTTGATCACAGACAAACATACTGACGTACATGCATTTTTCCTATACAATTTTTTTTTTTTTTTTTTTTTTTTTTTTTTTAACTCGGGACCATCAAAAATATGTAGAAATAAAATATATATATATTATATTTTTTTTACCGAATGCAATGCTTTTATCATCCTAAATCACGAATATGAAAATCGGAATAACAATCGGAGGAAATTGCACTAAATTTGCGTTACTATTGTAAACAAGTTTACTTTATTTCCTATAAAAAAAATTTCTTCCTAAATAAATTTATAAAGAAATCATTAATAAAGTGACAACATAAATATTCTTTGTAATACTTCACAACTTAACTTTACCATTTGAATGATTGAAAGGGTAAGTGTATCAAGGAAATATCTAACAAATAGAAGTTTTTGAGTTATTCCCTCTTGAAATATTCACTTTTGTATTCTATTATATGTAATGTGCTTTGTTCATTAATCAAAAATAGTTAAGCTATTTAGGGTAATGTTCTTTCAAACAGTTCGAGCTCTGATGCCATGCGGGTCCACGCAAAGACTTTAAATTTTCGGGCTGCTCTCCGTATCGTCTGAAAGGGTCCATTAAAAATACATTGATGAAACTGTGCCCAATACCATGAAAAAAACACAAAATAAAAGTTTTATTGAGTTATTTGTAAAGTTGACGATAATATTCACAAATATAAAATTATGTACTAATCTTTACTTTAAAAAAGTGTGGTTCAGAAATTGAAAAACGTGTTCTTCTATGCTCTCATACAGCGATTCTGAAAAAAGCAACAATGAAGTTATATTTTGAGAAGAAAGAAAGTTGGAGGAATAATAAACTTAAAATCTAAAACATACAACAAGGAAATCAAAAACGAATATGCAAAATCTGGGAATCCGAAATCACACCATATACCTGAAACAGAATGTTTTGGCCTTTTAACGACAAACTTTTAGATCTTACATTTTTCCTCACATAGCCTGAAGTGTGCACCCAACAGTTTCAGAATGCAAATTCAATGGCAAAAGAGGAAATTAAAAGAGGAACAATGAAAAACAATGGTATTCGAGAGACGATGTAACTTCGGACAACTAAATAGCTACAATGACATAGCTATATTTTGAATTTAGTCATAAATCCTTACAATAAAAGGATATATAATAAAATAGTTTGAGATTAATGTAAATAACTATGATTTATTTAGAGTAACTGTTTTTGGTGAAGAACAAATACAAATACAAAAGAAGTCTACCAACTACAAGCATAATGCTCAGCAAGGAATGTCTAGCCAAGAGTAGTCAACGGCTTTGACTATCCTCCAATGCAGAGAATTAAACTGTGATTTAAATCATTAAAAACCGTGACCATCATTGTGTAATCCGTGATAATTTCCAAACCATCAGTCCCATTGTGTTTAATAATAGTTTTGAATAAATGCGTTAAATCATCTATAGTTATTTTTTCCTATAACATTTTATGGTACATCTGCTGGCCTTGATTGGTGCAAACCCCTGCATCCTCTTTGCAATTTTATATCATTTTTAAGACTTGGTGACCTAAACCTGCTCAAGATAAGGTAGAACTAATCTCCTAAATAATTATGTGACGAGATTTAGAAACACCATTCAAGAGATTGGGTTTAAGGTACAATCAGGTGAAATAGTGATTACGGAGAACTTTGACAAATTCCCGAGTGACACCAAATTTCAGAGATGGTCTTATAAGAACTACACTTTCAAAATCTTCACTGGCAACGTTTTTTAACAAATTTTATTTCAAGCTATCAAAAGGTGCTAAAGACAATTAACTTACTGTATTTAAATACAAACTGGAATTTTATTCAGTCACCGAACAAAATATTTTTTTAAATACATTTTTTTTTACTTTTTGGTAAATCTGTATTTTTACTTTCAATTACCCATATGTTAACATAGGGTAATGAAAGTATTGTTTTCAGTAAAAAAAAAAAAAAGAGATTTGATTTTTTTTTTTTTTTTTTGCATTTTTCCTCGTTTTATATCTTGACATCAAAAGTGTTCTAGAAAAAATGTCTGTCTGTGTGTACTTGGCGTAATCCCTCACGAATTGATCTACAATATTCATATTTGGTGTACGTCGGCCAAGGAACCTGTCATTGAGGTTTTCTTCAATGTTGCGCTTGCGGAAAACATGAAAACATGAAAGAAAACATGAAAAAATCATGTTTTTGCTAAAAAACGGATTTAATGATTTTGTACAAAATTTCTATGGAAATGCCTCTTAAGGTGCTCGACATCCTCACCTCTGAAATTCCCACAAAAATACTATAAAGGGGTAAAAACAAGGAAATAGTGTTTTTAAAACTCTTCACTTGAGCATCGCTCATCAATGACCATTTTTCACCTCTCCTCTGTCCCACTTACAAGAAAGGATAATGTAAGTATTATCAAAAAGTATATTGTAATTTACATGCTTATGTCCAATTTATAAAAAAGCTCCCAACCTAAGCTCAAAATTTTTTAAGAATATACTACTTTATATTTTCTAATTCAACTTTAAAAGGAGTTTGAATGTTCAATATTTATAGCGTGTTTTGATAATGAGAAAAATTTTTGCTTTATAATAAAATATACCAATTTTATGTATTTTATTATAGGGTGGTTCTCATCGTGGATATCCGTAAGTATAATTAATAGAATTCAATACCAGTCCTGTTTACAAGTAGTCTCAGTTCTTAATTAGTTTTTAATTTATTCAATAAAAGTTACTCAGCAAATTATTATATCCCCTTTGACTTTTGAAATAAATATAAAAATGTAAAGTTCAATTATTAATTCGGACAACGGATTGAAATCCGTCAAACAGATTAAATTCCATCATTGGTTAACTTCCAATAACCATCCCTACCAACTACTTATTAATACATACAAATACTTCTTTTATTTTAAACTAGAACAGCTGATGAGGTCGAAACAGAGCTAGCACTTCAGTCTTCACATTCAATAATTAAAAGAAATTCCAAGTGTTATGGTATGCCAACATACATTAATGTTTTTGTTAAATGCATTGTTATTTCGAACCAAAGAGCAACTGGGAATTTTATAACCTTTCTCGTGAATGTTTAACCCTTTGCACTCCAGGCCTTTTTCGCGCGGAGGAATCAGCAACTCGAGACATTTTAGGTTCGGCTGGTGTTTATGGATTTGTTTCATAGAAACTAAACACAGTGATTGGCCTTTCATCGAATTTCCACATCACACTTAATGGTCCTCTCGTGGTTTGGCATCCAATCGTGTGATGCCTGAGAGGCGCCACTGGAGTGCAAAGGGTTAACACAGCAGAATCCCCATTGTATATGTGTACTCGGTCACCTGATGAGGGCAAGATCTGAGAAAGCACCACATCCTAGTAGCAACTATTCATCGGCTAATTGCCATTCTGTAATATCTCTCAGACGACCAGTGTCTCGTATTAAACTCAGCAACTTATCCGCAACTGCACTCAAATGTCCCCTTGGAAGACTACCATTCATCATCATTACCTCATGTATTATCACCAGAACTCAAGGAAATTACGATCCAATGACTATGTATTCTATGAGAATAGATGAAAACAGTTTCCTTTATCGATGAAAATAAGTTGTTTTTTTTTTTCAATTAGAGCCATATCCTTTAAACCAATAAAATATAATTCAATACATTGCGTGTTTTATGCCAGATTCAATAATTCATAGTTAAAAGTTAACTTTTACTATCATCGGCATACAATAGGAGTCAGCTCAGTAACCGATACAGAATTACAGTCAAAAATGTATGAGCGTGATTCGGTATCAAAGAAATTCTTTGATGAAAATAGACTTTTGCGTGACTTTTTTCGATGAATAGTACTATCACTGGTAGATGATGGAAATGAATTCAGTTTCTGATACCGGTTAGTATGGATAAGTTCCGATCATTGACCGAGAAGAGAAATCGCTATTCAGTGATTGCTGCAAGACCATTCTCCAAATTCACGGCAAAGAATTCGCTTAAATGTTTCATTTTAAAATCTATAAAAGATCGTAATAAATGTTTATAAAGGCTATTGTTAAATGCTGTTTTTTAACAATAAATATTTCCATGCGTATTATAACCTGCCTCGTAAATTAAATACTTTCTCTATTACTTAAATTGTAGGCTTTTTTTTTTTTTTTTTTTTTTTTTTAATTTTAAGTTTTTGTCATCTTTGATTTGATTAATTATTTAGTAATTATTCTCATCCTCGTCTTCTTTTCTAAAGTACCCACTGCAAAGAAAAATATTGTATTATACTTGATAGATGAAACAACAAGTTTGAAATATTAATATTTTTCATATTTTAATTGAATAAAAACAAAATGGTGTCAATTCTTTAAATTTTATCTCACTACTTTTGTCTCAGTAAGGTACTTATTAGTACTTCGATTCTACTACTAGATGCATAGAACATTTTCCAAAGAGAAATATTTGTAATGTTAATAAAAAAAAAAATACTGTTGCGAACTTTATCTTACAGACTTGCGTATGTTTCTTTATACATAGAAAGTTCCAATGTACGAGTGGTGTCCTACAAGCCACAATATATGGTAAGTAAAAAATGCCTCAGTTTGCTTATTTTGAAATTTAAAGAACGTTAAACAATATTTCTAAAGAGTTTTAAAATAGAGAGAGTATATTAGGTCTTTCATCGCTATTTCATAAAAGCATATTCCTGAGAGATATTTGTCTTGATGCTACGAAACTGAAAGTCATTGTTGATACAAAAGTCTATGCTATTGAGTACAATGTGCTCTCCTAGTAAAGTCATGGTCAGGAACTGGCTGCGTTGCTACATCTCGTCGCTTCTTTTGATGGCGCTAGTATCGCTTTGGAGCATTTTACTACTACATAAAGGGTTAGAAGATATTTCTATATAAGATATATAAGATATTGAGGATACATTTTAAAATGTATCATGTTTTGACTTTTATATTAACATTTTTAATAGAATTGTAAATTAACTTCTCTCACATTCTCTCTTATTCTGTATTTTATTTTCAAGCAGTAATTGAGATTTGAATATTGTTAAGAGACGTTACTATATTTGGAGAAAACTACTTTAGTAACTGGTACTAAACGAAGACTGGTTGGTTGTAGTTCAATCTACACATTGCTGAACCCGCAATAATAAGTTATGCTCATGTGTGCCGCCAGGGAGATGCCTGGGAGATACACTTGCAACCCATGGATTTCGAAAATTAAAAACCATGTGAAGAAAAGTGGTATAATTTACTGTATATAGATGTATGGCATAAGTTTGAAAATATGTTTTATATTAAAAATGTGTTGTATAACTTTTAATTAAACTTTTATTGTAATAACCAAAAGAAAAAGCAAGGTTAAAGCAAAAAATATCTTCCTGCACCACCTTTAAAATAATTCTACTGGTATCCACAGTTATGATCTCTGTATGGTAAGAAAACATACTTTAAATTATTTTAAACAACATGGGCTTAAGTTTATTGGCACAAAAACTTCACAGGGGCCATACTGCATTAAACAGTAAAGGAAATAAAAGCTAACTGACAAAAAATTGTAACTGATATTATTAGTTTTGTAGCGCCTATTTCAAGTAAAGTTCTGTTTTGGAACGAACTGAGTAGGTTACTACTCACATCTAACTGCAACTTCTGTAGAGTGCATGTATGCCTCTTGACTTGAAGTCAGAGGAGTTTTAATAATCACACTAATCTATGTCAAAAATTTTTCATCGAACAAGTTTAGAGTCTTTTGGTAGCCAAAGACACCATATTGCAAAACTTTCGATGGGGTAAAGTATTGAGGCAATTCAACTTTTTTCTACAGAAACCAGTTCTGAGTCAGTAGTTAAGATTAGAAGTTTAAAAATATTTTCCGGAGAAAAGAAAATGAGAAAAGTGCCATAGGATAAACTTCATTTTAAGTCAGCGAATTGAAATTACTTTTCAGAAATACTCAAGGAGATTATTCGCCAATTTTATCTTAATATTGATTTGTGTGCACCATTTTTTATAAAATGGAGAATTGGAATACATGCTGTTAGAGAAGAATATTTTCCGATTTCCAAATAAGGTTCAAATTATTCAACGCATTCATATTTTCTTTAAAAAATAGCAATAAGAAGATTCAAATGAAATAAATTCAACATTGAAGTAATTTATAGAACAATAATATTCTCTGGCCACTCTGAGTCGTTAACCTTAAAACGGGAATTATAAATTTCAATCATGAAATTTTTCAGGGTATAAATTCAAGTTAAATCATTGAATTTTTAGCTTTTCAATACAAGGTAGCAAAACATTTATACAAAAGCCCTTTCCATCTAATAATTTGCCTATTTGATGGCGGCAAAATATTATTTAAAGGCATTGCAAAAAATACTTCGGTATTTTACATGTTGCCGGGATTTTTCAGTCAAAGTATGAATGAAAATTGTTGTATACTGTCCCTAGGTATTGTACATAATACTTAGGCATTCTATCGAATACATAATGAAAAAGATTAATGAAAAGAAGATGAATATGAAAATAGTCGTAAGGCTATAATTTAAAAGACGTGCATTCCTCAAAAATATAAATGTTATTTTGAAAAAGAAATCAAGAATGTCATTAAAAAAAAATTATTTAATACACGCAAAAAATCAAACTTGTATAAAACAAAATTTATCCCAGTCTTATTAAAGAAAAATTAAATTTCTAAAAAAATAAATAAAATTAACCTACCTGTTGCAAATATGACAGGCTTGAATGGCACCTTTCATTATTACATTCTTTCAGGGAAGGATGTTTCTTATTTTGGCATTTTGTTTCACACATACACTTGATGAAACCATTTCCACTTGATCAATTGATAATAACTGGCCGATTTTATCTTATATCTGACTAATATTTGAAATAATTCAGAAATGCATTTCATACAGTTATGGTTTTACATTCTATAGAATGCCTAGGAAAAGGTGAGATAATAATATTTTCATAGTTTGCCTAAAACCTCCCGGCATTTTACAAAATGTCTAGGTATTCTACAGAATGCCGGCTTTCATATAATGCCTGAAACATTCCTTATAAAAACTACAAAAATTAGAATTCGAGATAGGACAAATGAAAGGTTGAATCGAAACGAATGATCATCCCCATAGAAAACTAACTTGTACAACATAAACTACAAAAGAAAAGATATAGGTAATACTTCAAATGGAAGATTTGTATATTATAATTCAATAGCAAATTATTGTTTTGGCTAATTACTAATTCAATAATGGGTTAGATATTTGGTAACAACTTTGTCACCAATTAACTCAATCATTATATTAGCTTCAAATAAGTATGAAATGCGGTTTGGTAACCTAATTTAATGCAATCTTTATACATGTAATGCCTTTCTTTTCTTATTTTTTTATTTTTTCCAAACACTTAAATGTCCCTATTTTTTTTATTTATATATATCTTGCATTTACTGACTCTTGAATTAAAATATTTCAGATTCCATGGGAAATAAAGCTATATTTATATAAACTAGCGAGGAAAGGGGGAGTTATTGTAGCACGTGAATTCGCATTTCCTTCAACAGAAAAAATTCAGCGGAATATTTCTAAACTTAAATGAATTGATATGAAGACGTGTAGAAAGCTTGATTTAAAGTTTAGTGACTAGCATCTTGTTTTCACCAACAGGATGTGGAGCTGTTCAGCTATGTTGGGGGATTCATGGGCTGCTGGTTGGGCATCTCACTTTGGACATCAACTGGCATACTCTGGAAAGGGTACTCGTTTCTCTTGACCAATGTTAAAGAATACACGAATGCCTTAAAAAGTAGAGGGCAATCTTTGAAGCAGAAGAATCAGAGACCTGGAACATATGCAACGACTAAAGAAATTGTTTAATCCAGCATATATATTTATCTGTTTCAATTGATGTGAATACTTCCCAATAATCTTTCTTAAAATAAATTTGATCATTCATTTAATTTTTTCATGTACTATATATTATATTAGTAAGAAATATGTAACGCATAATGGATCAGGAAAAGTAATTTAGAAACAGCTATAGTATTACAATGCATTCCTTTGTAGTATGTTACTCAACATTTGTAAACTTACCATATAATGTGTCTGTTGATTCAAAAAGAGTGCTTAAAAATATTAATGAGCATTCTTTTCTTAAATACGGAAGACGTATTAATTTTTTTTATTAAAATGTTTTATTAATTGTGTCACTAAACTTTGCATCCTTTCTTCTTAACCCACTTCCGTATGCCAGTTGCCAGTTATGTCTAAGGCAGTCGATTTGGAACTAGATTTATGCATGTAACACTAATAGCACATATACAATCACTCTGTAATTAAAAATTGGGGCCAATGTGTCCCTATGAAAACGATAAATTGAATAGAAAAGAATCTTGATGAGAAAGGATTGGCAAGTTTACAAATATTTTCATATGCTTTTTTACTATAGTGTGCTGCTAGATAAGATGTTAATTTTAAAAATACGATTGAGTTTAAAGGAACTTTAAATCACAACTTTACAGACGAATTCAGAATACTATAATCCATTGTGTTAAAAGGTATTGAACATTAAAGTCAACTAGAAAATAAAACATCTTTCGAATTCTTCAACAACTTCTTCTGCATTCAATGCAATGTCAGCTCAGGATTTTAAACAAGAAAAATAACAAAATCAAAGAAATTTCAGTGAATATGTCAATTCTGTTTTGATCAGGAAAATTAATATTCCTTTAAGTTAAAACATAGTAGAACGAAATTCCGCAAGGAAAATCATATTTTCTACTAATGACTTTAATATATTAAAAAAATACAAATTGTTATATTGGTATACTTTATATTAAAAACTTCCTTATTACGTATTTAATGATTTCTTTGCATTTTTTTTATATAAAGATTATCTGGTATTACATATTAAAATTGAACCCAGCTCTCATTTAATTTGGTTGTACATTAAAAATGGAGTCAACAAATTCGCTATCAGTTTGCAAACAAAAAATATTTTGCTTCACTACAAATGAATTTCATGACTATCCTCAAACCAGTTTTTTTTATTAACAATAATTGAAAAAATCTGTCTATAAAGCTATGTATCTTATATTTTCTATATATCTTATATTTTACACCTAATTATTGTTATTATGTGATAATTCACAACATTTTTCATGTTCAATAAAATAATTTCAATCACAACACATGATGACATTTTTATAGCTGTTATACAACACTTATATTAACTGATGAACTGTATACATATTTATTTCACTTGTATAAAGATATTCAATGCATATTTAAAAATTTCTCTAGTTTATTTCTCTAGTTAGGTAGTTTCCCTTATTGGTCTTGACGCAGACACTCCGGGTCTCAGGAAAACAAAAAATCGCTAATCCTGATTATCCTAGTAAGGATAACGGATCAAACTATTTAAAATATTGAATTGTCATCGGTCCTTAATAAGTATGCCAAATTTCGAGTTAATCCGACGTTTTGAAGGGGGTCAAAATCATGTTCAAAGATTCCGTTACATACTAACATACATACGTCTGAAGCTAATAAAAGCGTGTTAAAAAAAATTAATATAAGTTGAAATAGTTTGGCGGAGCCCGATTTCTTATTCGGAAACTTTTTTGGAACCACATATTTCAGGGGATCGTCTTCCTAGATTTTTGTTATTTTTCCAGATTTTACATTGTTTCTGTCTACACCTTTTGATAAAATGAACTGGTGATAAATTTCCTTTTAAGATTTCTTGTTATTTTAAACTTATTTTAAAAGATCATACTTTAGTGTATGTGTTCTTAAAATGTAGTCAACTGGCTAAATAATTTAAATATCAATAAAGATAAATTTCAATTATAGATTGGTCGGTAAAATACAAGTCTTATCTCCAACAAAATTTGTAATGTTATTAAATATACCCTATGAAAATTAAACATTTATTTTAAAATTGAATGCAATTAATTAAGTACATCAAACAATGCCATTTCATTTAATTTGTGATGCGTGAGACTCCCATATGCATTACTATTAAACACTTGACTAGGATGATATTGCTAAGTCTCATGAATAATTCAAATTCGTCAGTAAAATGTTGAGAGGGTGTCCTAAAAAGGTCGTGACGCAATTTTTGTTCCATATGGTCGATAATTAACAGTTTAAATTTGATAAAAATATCCACGAAATGTAAAATCTTATAGTATTATACTACAAAAAAAAGTTTTTATCTGAAGAATAGCACAATTTTCAATTACACTCAAATACTAGACACTACTTTTAAAATTACCATCGCTTTTTCCCAGTAAGGTAAATAATAATGTGCACCAAGCTAATGAGAAGTATTAACAATATAAGGAATCGCATTTTTATGCATTTAATATTTAAGTAAACATATTAATGTCGGTTACATTACTTGATAACATGGTGTAGCAATTCAATGCATGCAATCTGAAGTATTACATACTTGTTAAAAATAATAGTTTATCATACAATCACCTAACGTTAGGAGATTCTATTTTTTCCATCCAGTTCACAAGTATTTTCACTCAATAGGCACTACAGAATGTGCACTATACTACAAAAAGTGTTCATAAATTCAGTGTTATAGAATTGAATCTAAGATGTATATAAATATGGCGTTAGTCCCTCTTTTGAATCTATGACAGCATATTGTCATCTGGAGAGACTTTCTCCCGATTTTTGATTAGGTGAACACTAGAATTAACTTCAGTTGACTTTGACAACTGAAGTGAGGTGAGTGCGGTTTGTAATTAGTTTCTCAAAAAAAAAAAAAAAAAAACTAGGACTAACGCTGCAAACTGCCAGAACCGACTAAACGGTATAATGGTTAGCGTGCTAGCTTCTAGACCTAGAAGTTGTGGGTTCGAGTCCCGTGTAAGGCATGGGTGTTTGTAAATGTATGTTGGTTTGTTAAATGACGAATGTTGCGGCGCATTATAGCCCTCGTGTTGCTGACGGTGCCAGATAATCTGAAAACAACCAACCAACCAAACTGCCAGTAGCAACAGATACAGTGCCGGGGAAAACAACAGTCATCGAAAAGTCAAAAAAGTGGCCTTACTCTTAAAAGCAGGGCTGACAGTGGTGACCAGCATCAGGTTATCACAATAACTCCCAGCAGTTTCTTACTGCTGCCTTACGATATCCCGTAAGTTCCTATCCAGATGGTATGCGTAGCCACCTTGTAGGGATCAGATTTTTACTGAAGTTTGTCAGCTACGACCCTGCATAGACCAATCTGTATTTGATTTAGTACTATAATTTTTCAGCAGCGATCTTACAGCGTTTCATTCATAATATATTTTACTGCAGTCTTCACTCACTCTATCTGAAATCTCTCAATAGTGACTGCCAGTTGACATTGGCTCCCTTACAAAAGGCTCTAATTGTAGCCAAGCCAGTTCCGACTCTGTAGCTTGTCCCATGTTTACCAAAAAAATAAACTACATGTAAATTCTTCCACACTGATATTTTTAGACATAACTTGGCATAAATAAGACATAAACTAGAGGTGTGAATTATCGTACAACTTTCAATTAGACAATAATATTGGTCATTAAGTTTAAATGTATTGTGTTATTTACTGTTTTCATATTTTAACTCATTTAATTTAACAAAAATGAGCGTGAACGAAAAAAAATTAATTAAAATGGAGAAATCGGGGATGGAATTCGATAGACATTACATTGTCCTTTGTTGTTTGTGAAACAGAAAAAAAAATTAATCGTTGATGGACGATGCTCAAAGGCAGAGAGCCCTGTGTTAAAGGCACTCTTTTTCAACTTTTCATGCTTTTATCAAAATAATGAAGGAATTTCGAAGGTGGGGAAGATTAAAACACTTAAAGAGACATTAGAATAGAGATTTTAATCAAAATCGTTAGAACCGTTTTTTAGCTGTAGCTGAAAAAATTACTTTAATGGTGGGTCTCAAGGCCACCGTTAACCCGCACACCAAATTTGAACATCGTAGGACAGTTTATTCGGAAGTTATGCTGACTAAGTTCACAGAGACACACGGACACACAAATAAATTTTTTCTAGACCACTTTTTTTGAAATCGGGATGATCCAAAACTTAGAGAAATGCAAAAAATCGATTTTTTTTTTTTTACCGAATGTTATACTTTTATTACCTTTTGTAAACATACGTGCAGTTGAAAGTATAAGACTAATAGTTAAATAATTATTCCTTTTGATCAGGTGATGTCCTTTTTTGGCCAAGTACGGAATCATTACAACGTAAGTCCACGTTCGATTTTATAACCCAAATAGACCCAAAAGTACGTCAGGCCTTTTGCTCCCCTTCTCTTCCCCCAACCCTTTTTATTTATTTTTTTTATTTTTTATTTTTTTATTATACCTTCTAGTTTGCAATCTATATATTCCATAGGATTTAGTCGGAGCTCTAGGAGGAAAGTCCAGTATTTGAACTCTCATTCCGTCAATCCACGGCCGTGCGAGCTTTTGTTAATTACAGACGTACAGACCAGCTATATTGCTGAAAGAGAAAAGATCTCTTCACAAGATATTGATTCAGATTTGAGGAGACAGTGTTTTCCAGATACTTTTATAACTCATGTTTCTATCCACAGAAACTAAAAGTCCCTGGCTGAACAACGCAAGACACTTTATATACAACCACTGTGATTTCTTTCAGTATACTGTAGCGAATTTTCCGCAGAGGCAATGATGGCACAGTTTTTACTAGATAAAAACGGTTTATTCTCTCTTCAAGATATCACAAAAGTTATTCGAAGAACTGTGCAATCACTATCAAGCTTCAATACAAGCTTCAATAAAAAACAACTCCGAATTCAGCGATAATTCAGGTCAGGCACACTTAAAGTGCTCTGTTTTCCTCGAGTTGCGAAGTCAAACTGTTCGTCGGTTTTAGCTGCGGTCGAATTTATACAAGCGCGTGAGAACCTTCTCGAAATATCTAGCCAATTCGTCGAAAAAAGAAACATCTCGAAATTTCCCGATCGGATTAGGTGTTGCCACCTTTTTCCAACCTGTGTTATCGCTGTTAATGAATAAAATAAGATAAAATAAATTACAATAGAATTTTAAATTAATACGGCTCTATTTACAACTTTATACAGAAAATTTGGGTAACAATACTTTTGGAAATAAAGTGAAGGAGTGAGATTGAAAAAGTTTATAATATTAAGTTTTTGCTAACTAGTAGAATATCAGGTCTGACAAATTACTTGATAGTTTCACAGAATCCAAAGAATTCTTCTGAAGCGTTATGTGGTCTCTACACCTTTTCTAGACAAAAAAAATGTTTTACTCATAAAAAAAATATATATATTTTTTAAATCAGTTTCCGACGTTAGGGTTGAAATATAATTTCATATTTTTGTAATATAATTTTCATAAAAATTACAAGATTTTACTTCCCTCCTAACAGGAAAGTCCATACACTCTTATGGGTAGCTCATGTATTCAGTTCGTAATCTAACATTTGTTAATATTACTTCGACCTGGTAATAATTGATAGCTTCAATAGATAATGTAACCCTGATACTGTGCTAAAATATGAAAATAATGTTCACGTATTGTATATTATAGACTATTTAACTTTTATAAAGTTACCACACATTTTATCCTTTCAATAAAATTGTTTTAAAAAGTTCCCTTGTTTATAATTGAAAGACTCTGTACTGTGTCATCTATAAAAGACGTAAATTGGAAACTAAATAGCTTACATAAGAGTAAAAGAAACAAATTACAAAATTCCTAAAATTTGATGCTGTATAGTTTTGTGCCTCTGTAAAGGCAATTGTTGAATGTAAATCTTATTATTCATTTTTTAGTTTAAACATTCAATTCAAGGACCTGTTAACCAGCACTCTCTAAGACCTTTGTTTTTCAAATACATTATATAAATTAACATCAATGGACACACAAAGAATATTCTCTTTCAACATTCGTTAACACGCAATGTCGGACTCCTCGAAAAGTTAATTCGAAATGTATTTAATTAAAGTAATTTTATGTCTTTTGTATGCATTATATAATAACATTTGAGTTTCATGCGTGCTATTGCTGTACATAGTTATATGAAAGAGAATAACATCCTTGTTTTATGTGTTTTATGATAATTAATATTTAATTTTCAGGGCCACTTCAAATATTTGTATTATCTTTGCTTGGTGAAAAATGTTATATGACATTACATGAAACAGATGATATTATTACCAGTGAAACACATTAGCTAAGAAGGTTTAACAACAAAGCTCCAGCAGAGGGTAAGTGTATTTTATTTCAAACAAGTACGATTATTTTTATTATTTTTTTTTTTTTATAAAAATAATACCTATTTGGAAACCTAGGAAAAGGGGTGTGTAATAATTTATACACTTGAATGTTTTCATACATGTCTTCCAATTTTAAAATAAAACCCGTTAATTTGACAAGTTTGTAGTAATTTCGTTATCCTCTATCACGTATCTACTAATTGAAAATAATAAAATAATTTAAATTTTAGCTTCTGCACATTTTCTGTAGGAATAAACTTATACAAAGTATTTGTCCTTCTGTTTCTCAGTTTGAAGTGTATCGGCATTTTAATAAAAAATATAAGTTGTAACTATTTTTTAATACAAAAATACTACTAATTTTGCCAATATGGTGACATTCGTAAAAGTAATTATTGTTAAAATCGACCGATTTTAAAATTTAAACTATGAAAACAGCGATCAATTTGGAAATGCAAAACTGTGATCAATTTATAATATTGGATTGATAATGTAAGCGATATATTATTGTTGAGACCCCTATATTATTGCTGAGATAAAGCATAGTTTGTTGTTAATAATATTCAGTGACATTTTTTAAGTCGCTTTGGCAGAATTTGTACTACCGTACTAATTGTTATTGTTATTTTCTTCTAAAATGTTTAGCCATTTTTCAAATGAAATGCACTTTTTTCTATGCAACATAATTTTTTTATATATGTTTCTTGACAGTTGTCTTACCAAACCTATCATTTACCATGAAGGAAATATTGGAGACATCGCCATGTGCACATGTAGAAGTCGTAGAAATATCGCAAATTACAAATATCTCTCACAAAAAGCGGAATATATGTCGACTGGTGAAGATAGGGATCTTCATTCTTTGTTTGACAGGGTTTGGTTTACAGACGACAGAGTTCCTCAAAACCTTCTTCACTTATCCAACAGTGATCAGCATTGGTATGGAAAAGATGAATAATTTCCCTACACCTGCCTTAACTTTTTGCAGCCAATATTTGTAAGTACCTTCTTTTTTTTTTTTTTCTTTTTTTTCTTCTTTACAATTATTATTCGTTTAATGTATAATGTATAATGTCCTCGTGGCTGATTGGTTAATATTCAGAGAATTCATAACGCTGGGAATCTCTTACTCGTCTAAAGCTTTCCAATTTTGAATGCTTTATTTTTTTTCCAATGTAGTAATATGTGCTGCTTGTATTAAAGTTTATTTGTTATGAATATTTTGTAACCATCCTCGGCAAATGTGTGGATCATTCACAATAACAACACTGAGTTATTTGGATAAGTTTGAGATATGGATTGTATGAGTAAGGGGGGCTTGAAAATATTTTAAAATTTTAAATTCTCCACTTTCATTATTCGAAAAGTAAGAATACATCACATGTGAGAAATGTATATCCCACACATACATGGCAAGGCTTACAATAATGTTTTAGCCGCTATTGCTATTGTGATGACCATTTTGCAAAGGCTGTTGTAGTATCAATTTCATGAATTGCGCCGGTAACATGAGCGCTACAACTGATATTTGCCCTAATGTAATATTCTATTTTGACATTGTCTACTGATTGATTGCGATGATGTGATGGCCACAATCACTGTTAGTTACCTTGAAACCGAATTTTGAATAATTAGAGTTACATCAAATATTGGACTACTTTCGCTGTATTATGTATCACCTCTTTCTCATTTACAGCACCTTAGTACTAATTAGAGGTACTGATACTGTATGTACTGTTTCTTATTTCAAAAGAAGCATGCAACACTGATTTATAAAACAAGACACCAGGTCCTATCAATCATTCCAAATGACTCACAATAGCATCAAGATTATGACTTTTTATATAGCAAACAAGGAACCTTCAAAGAATCTGTCACTACTTTCTAATGTATGCGGAGAACAACGGTGATGGTTTCATAGATGTAACAATTAATTTAAGAAATAATGTGAATACTCTGAATAGACATAATTAATACAACTATTTAAACATAATCGCATATAAGTGTTCAACTTTATTTAACAATAAACTTTATTCTTCACATTCCATAGATAATGAGAAGCAATTATTTCCTTCTGGGAAGCAGTGTCAAAAACTTCTATTACTGTACCCCAAGGGCAATGCTATAGCGGGATTAAAAGAAAAAAGACATAATGGTGTCATGATGTGAATCAGACATATTTCGCAAATTGGTAAGAGGGGTGTCCGAATTTGGCAGTTTTTACACATCCCCCAAGTTATATAAGTGGAGTGCAAATATTCACATATATATAGGTAAGTGGGATTTTCTGACGTTTGATTTGACCAATAGAAGGTTAAGAGTGTCATACGGCGAATAAATGTTTGATAGCGAGGTCTTGGATTATGCAAAAGAAAAGAGAGGGGTGGTCCTATGTAAGTATGAAAAGTATTTTGCTTTAGCAAAGGGAGATTATTCGGGGCCCATCACCACCTGCTTGCACATATAGGGTGGGCCGAAAAAACTTTTTTTCGAAAATCGGTTTGGGAATAGCGCGGAGAAGTTGCCTAATGGGTCAATTAGAACACACGCACAAAATTTCGTCAATTTTGCTCAATATCTAGCAGCGCCCCTCTGGCATTGAAAATGTAAAAAGTGACCAAAAAATTCACTTTCAAGCCATTTTTTGGAAAATTTTGGAATTTTTTAAAAAAAAAACTGGCTTTGGAATAGCATGGAATAGTTGCCTAATGTATCAGTTGGAACACATACAAAATTTCGTGCATTTTGCTCAATATTTAGCTGCGCCCCTCTTGCTTTGAACAAAAATGTGCCTAAATGCAGCAAAATCGTAACAGACTCGATGTTAGAGGGGATAAAAAAATATTTATTTTAGAAATCGTTCTTGGAATAGCGTGAAAAAGTTACATAATGGGTCAATTAAAACGCACAAACAATTTCGTCAATTTTGTTCAATTTCTAGCCGCACACCTCTGGCATTTAAAATGTCCAAAAACACACAAAAAATGCACTTTAAGCCATTTTTTGAAATTTTTGGGAATTATTTTTAAAAAATAGCATTGGCATATCATGAAATAGTTGCCTATAGTGTCAAATAGAACACATACAAAATTTTGTTTATTTTGCTCAATATTTAGCTGCGCCCCTCTTGCTTTGAACAAAAATGTGCCTAAATGTTTCAAAAACGTAACAGATTCGACGTTCAAGGATATAATTTTTTTTCTTTCCTAAATCGGTCTTAGAATAGCATGAAAAAGTTACCTAATGGGCCAGTTAAAACGCACACAAAATTTTGTCAATTTTGTTCGATGCCATAATTGAGAAGAAAAAAGAGGAGGAGCTTTTAACTTGTGACGGCAGTACATTTGTCAGGCAATCAAATCCTCATTGATCAACCAAAATTTCTCTACATAGCAGTCCACATCAAATCACAATAACATATATACTGTTGCCTACTTACATTGTTATTTACGTATTTTCATGGGTTTTTTTTTTTTTTTTTTTTTTTTAATTATTTTTATTAAAAGCATTTTTTATGATTTCCATACAATTGGATACCTAAAAAGTTTCATTACAAACACCAATTAAACGTTTCAAAGTACTCCAAACGCCATATGTCTTTATTTAAATTTGCAATTTCGTTAACAGTAATGGAAAAGCTCAATCCGGTCTTTAGCGTGCCATTAATTATTGAACAAATCTACTAAACAAATTATTTCAGGGTGTCCAAAAATTTCCCTGGTAATTTCTTAATTTTATTGAAAGATTTCTAAGAAATTTCTTGATTTTACTTTTAACTTTTTTTTCTTCACATTTTTCCAATTTTTCCATATTTTACAAACAAGTAAAACAAACCGGATCAAGCAAAAAATGTATGCTACAGAAATAATCAGCCTAATTTATAAAAAAATAATTTTGGCGCTAATGAAAAGTTTAAATTATTTCGTAGCATTAAAATTCTATCGATTGCAACCACAATTATCTGTTAAAATGGTGTCAAAGTACGTAAGAAGGGTGACACGTACTTTCAAGACAATGATAAAAATCCCTGGTTTATGTAAAATTGCAAAGAATTCCTTGGCATTTCCCTGATTTTTCCAGATTCAAAAAGATCCTTGTCATTTTCCTCATGTTTTAAAATTCAGAAAGCTCCTTGACATTTTCCTGATTTCCAGGTTTTCCAGACTCTGTGGCCACTCTATATTTACACTGACCTTTGAAACAAAAAATTTATAGGTGGTAAAAATTACTTTGTAGATAAAAACACATTTGCACTCAATGGTTTTCAACATGAACCGATATTGATACCACATTAAGTCAATATGTGAGGATGTCTACTCAAACAAAATTGCAATTCAAAAATAGAAAATCCTATTTCATTGTGGCAAACATTACACGGTGAGTATTTTATAAAAGTGTTTATTTAATAATTATGTAAATTTTCTAAAGGTGGCGAAGTTTTTAAAGGTCCATTCGAATTATCATCTCCCAGAGAAGAAGCTTGCTACAGATTCGGGAATGGCCTTAGATCAACAGGTTTATTCAATACGTTTGAAGGCAAGTAAAATTTGAAAACAGTTTATTTGATCCTAGATATAAATGTAATTGCTGAATTATTTCCTTCAATAATTGAAAGTAATATATTTTTATGGTGCTATTTACAAACATCATTCTCCCTCTCAAAGCGAAAAAGTGCATCTGCTCTTTGATCACCAGACCAAGGGCGATGAACCAGTGTATAAATAGCACCAAAAAATGTTCAACGTTGTTAAATGAACGTTTATTAACCAACATGTAAGATTATACTTCAATATTATTAATTGTTAATGTAAAGTACTTGCGTGAACACAATTCCATTTATATAAAACTATTCAGCGTGAAAACCAATAAAAAAATTAACTGGCCTTGAAATTTCAATTCAAAATCCCTACTGCATGTAACATTTGCTTTCCGAAATGATGTTATGACTTTTTTAGTTATAAGTAGAGAATACATTTTATGAACTTAATGTTACTTTATATATATTCGTAACAAATATATTTTTTGTTATTGACACTTATACCAGTACCAGTCAAAATAACTGGTGAATGTTTCTAGGAAGAAATTCTATGATGAAATGACATTGGGGCAGCTAAAACAATTGATGGGTACTGCAAGGTTTTATCGGCACAGAAATATGATTTCGGGAGAATCATGAGACCGATGCAGTATATATAGCGGCCTTTGCGTTTTTCGTTCGTTCCGTTATCGGCATTGAGCCGATTAAGGCGATTACGCGCAGTATTTATTTAGGAAACGGGCGCAGCGTTGCGGGCTACCGCGGAATACAATGCATTTTTACGGGACATATTTTTACGAGCACTTACTTTGTAAGTGCACGAGGCACGAACAGTCTTGTTGAAAAAATACAGCATGGCTCGTTTCTCAACTTTGTTGTACCAATTCAATGGATGCACACTTACCTTTTACAAGAGCAAACCAAATAATACTTATACTGTCAGTCGCTGCCTTTTATTTATGTTAGAAAAAGGTTTCAAGAAATCACATCTAGTTCTCAACAAACCGCCACTTTACTTTATTTTTCGAAAACTAAAAAACGATACAATCCAAATACATTTCATTATTTTTTATTTTTTAAAATACTCTCTCGTGCCACAACGTTTACAAATTTATAAAAGCCGTTTGTTATAACTTGACTGGTATCTAGCACAATGAACAGATGCAACAGTATTATTAATTCAGAAACCTTACACCTCCCCCTTCCCCCGCCCTCCAGAGTTATATTAAATCATAATTTAAAATAACCAAACCATATACACCCTGAATACCCACAAAATATTGATAAGAGAAAATTATGAAAAAATAAAGTTAAACAAACTGAATCACAACATCAAATGAAGCAGCATAATTCATTACATGAGATACTGTCTCAAGTTCATAGTCTCGATAGGGCATCAGCATTGCTTAACTTCTGACCTTTGACATAAGTTATCTTAAGGTTAAAACGTTGAAGAGCTAAACCCCAACGTTGGAGTCTAGGGCTTTGAGGAACCGAGTCTGACAAGAATATAAGTGGATTATGGTCAAGTCATTAGGAATATCTCCGCTCCGAACAGTATTGTTTCAAATCGCTTTAGAGCCCATATAATGGCAAAAGCCTCTCGTTCAATGGTGGACCATTTCTTTTAAGCTTCATTAAACTTTTGGCTACCAAAAGCAATAGGATGGATGGAGATTACCTTCTTCATCAGACTGGCTTAAACAGCTCCCTACCGCATACTGCGAGGCATCAGTGTACAAATAGAAAGGCTTGCGAATTTCCGGCACCTTCAGTTGAGATGCTGCACACAATGACTCCTTTAGTTGCCGAAAAGCAGTGTCTGCATCTTTATTCCACGGTAGCTCATTGGGAACCCATTTTTTAGTAAGTTCTGTTAACGGCAGTGCAATGGCAGCAAAATCGAGTATATATTGCCTATAATAATTGCAAAGCCCTAACACGCTTCGTAGCTATTTCTTGGTCTTGGGTGTTTGCGAACTGCTTAACCCTTGGACCGTTTCAGGATCTGGACCATGCTTACCAAGCCCTACTAAATGTCCCAAATATTTCACTTGAGACTTTGCAAAGCTGCACTTTTTTAAGTTGACCGAAAAGTGTAAGTTATTTATCCTTTTGAAAATGAGTTTTAAATGTCCAATATGTTCCTCCCAGCTGTCTGAAAATATTTCCAGGTCATCTATGCAAGCACATGAAAATTCTGAGTAATCTTGTATAGCCTCTGATACCGCTCGTTGGTATGTGGATGCCGCATTTCTGAGACAGAATGACATTACCTTCCAATGGTAATGGCCTCTGAGTGTTCTGAAAGCTCTAAGCTCCTTGCTGTCCTCATCATTGGTATCACCCAGTAACCCTTCAGTATATCTAAAATTGTTATGAAATTTTTCTTAACCACCAGAAACGTTAACATTTGCATTGGATAAGCGTCTGGAATTGACACACTGTTCAAACTTCGAAAGTCAATGCATAATATCAGGGACCCGTCCTTTTTGTTAACGCATACTATAGGATGTGCAATCTCACTTTGTGTAGCTTCAATGAGATCTAACTTCAATAATTCCGTGATTTGCTCATCAACTTTCTGCTTTAACGCTTCTGGAACTCGATAAGACTTGGGTTTGATAGCTTCTTTATAACCCGTAATCACAATAGTATGCTTTCCTACTTTAGCTTTCAGAATCTCGCCAGAAAATAAATCTTCATTTTCCATAATTAATCTAATCAGTGCACTTCGTTGCTCTTCTACCAAATGATTCAGCTCTACTTCCTTTAGATAATTGTTTTTGTTGATTTCCTTAAATATGGGGGTTTCCTACAGTTCTCCAAACTCTTCATCATCTTCGAACACATATCCCACTGTCTGCGCTCTAACTACGTATTCCCTGAGTTTATTGGCATGTAGAAGTCTCAAATTATTCTCTGGCATCCTCACGTAATACGAGTCTGGATATTTCCTCTTCACAATTTCAATTGGACCAGTCCATCTAGCGTATAATTTGTAGGAGGAATCAAGGATCAGAGTCACTACAAGATCTCCCTCTTTAAATTCCTTGTAGCGTCTTCAAAGATTGTAATGATGCACATAGCTCTCCTGTTGCCGCTTTTTAATTAGTTCCGCTCGTTGTGTTGCTATTTCAAGTCTTGCCTTTAGCTCCAGAAGGTATGTGGTGCTAGACTTACTTGGATTATAAGGTACAGCCATTTCTCCTGCCCATGTAGAATTCAGAGTAGCTAGGGGTCCTCTTGGTTCCCTTCCATGCATCAAAAGAAACTGTGGTACTCCGGTGGTAGAATTTGAAACCTCTCTATAAGCCCATAACAGGAAAAGAATATGACGATCCCAGTCTCGCTTATCTTCTCGAATTACATGGTATAGCATATTCTTGAATATTTGATTCCATCTTTCTTCTACCCCGTTACTTTCCGGATGCCCTGGAGTGCAAAAGCGTGGACAAGCTCCCATCGTTTCCAGAAATTCCTTGGTCAATTTAATAAGAGGCATTATCTAAGACAATTGCCTCTGGCACGCCCGTTTTGCAAAATATTTGTAAAAGGGCTTGAAGGTTTCGGCGAATTTATTTTTTACCAAAAGTGAAATTCATGATTTGAATAACATTTTATGTTAGTACTTATATTTAATTTATATATTTATGATCTAAATACTCAACCATTCAAACAATAAAATCCAATTAACAAAATAGAAGAATAATTTTAAACAAATAACTTAAATGAGATTCTAAAATGATTAGTCAGTTTGCTGCATGAACTTATTTCCATTTGATTTAAAATTATTTTAGGTAAAAATATTAGTCAAACTAGGTATTGATAAAATTATAAATGTGATTTATTTGTCTCATTTTTAAATCAAATTTGCAAGTAACTAAGAATTATGTTTTATTGAATTTTTTTAAACTTGTCTTGATATACTGCGACATTAGTTATCTTTAACTCATTCAACTGCCTAAAATTTCCATTTATAAGAATAATAAATAAATACGATAAATATATTTTTCTATTACATTCCACAAACGACAAAAGGGATCTAGACAGAACAAAAAAAAATATTTAATAAAAATATAAGAAGGAAAATAAATTTATGTTGAGTGATGAAAATTTTGTATTGAAATATTAATAAATCGATGTGCATTAATTATAAGTTCAAATGAATAATTTAAAATTAATATTTTTTTCCCAAAAATTTCCTTTTTCTCCACTTCATTTTTTATTTTCAAAACCCATGAGCCATAGGATTACAAAGTCATAGTCTATGCCGTCTAAGGGATTAATGTTAATTTTCAAAATGGTGGATTGTCGGATCTAGTATTATGATTAATTTTAATGCAATATATATTTTATTAAAATTAATATATATAATGTAATTGTATAGTTTATCTTGTTTTAGTTTTGTTTGTATATGCATGCGAGTAACATTTATATAATTACAAAGAATTCATGTATTTTGAAATAAGCACTCCCCCCCCCCCCTTCTCCTATTAAAAAAAACTCAGTTTGTCAATTCGGTCCCCCTCACTTTTACTACTCACTAGCCGACACTGCTTTCCGCATCTGACAACTATGACAGGAACTACAATGTTCCTTTATCTCTTTACGCCTGTTTGGCCAATAAAATGATAATTTAATTCTTTCTGCCTTTTTCTTTGCTCATAAATGTGTTCCAAACACTGATTCATGAGCTATACCTAGAACTGCTTTCCGTCTAGCTAGAGGAAACACCAACTGTTGTACCTGCTGCCTCATAATCTTTTCGTTATGGTACAATAAACCTCCCACAACTAGAAATCTGCCTTTTCCTTGTCTTGCAAACCTCCATTCTTTCACTAACGTTGCACACAATTGCTGTTCTTTTCTGAAGTTCTCAGCTTTACTTTTAACTTCTTTCCTTTTTTGACTTCCATCCGTTCCATTCCTAAATTCTTGTCCTCTTTCTTCTTCGGGACATATCTGTTTTTCTAAGAAGTCTACCTCATTTACTTCCTCATCAGTTATATCCTCATCATCTAATTCCGTCATATATACTGGGCACCCTGTCGTATAAGTTTTGACTTGATTCATTAACGCTTTATAAGTTTCCATATCTAGCAAAACGTCAGTATTCAAATCTTTACATGTCACCACTAAAACTGTGATAGTTGGAGTGATACCTCCCACACCTTCTTTTACTACACTAATTTTGATTTCTGCTAGATTTGCTTCTTTTGTTTCGCCAAATGCAGGTTGCAACCGAATTTTTCCTTTGACTCCATCATTTTGTTCTTGCAACAAGTCTTCTCTAAAAACTGTAATCTGTGTTCCTGAATCCAGCATTGCTTCTAATACCTTTTGTCCATATTTAATCTTCACTACTTTCACCGGTGCTATCTTTAGTCTTCTGCTTGTTTGCTTTGATTTTATTGACACTAATTCCCCACCGACTTTTGGTGTAACTACTTTCGTACTGGCTTGTTTATCTTCTTCTGTATCGCTTCTTTTACCCTCATATTGTTGTCCCCTGTCGTTGCTACATTCCTGGAAACAATTCCTGGTTAGGTGTGATGTTCGTCCACATATAAAGCATGCTTGTGGTCTTGTTCCTCTGAAATCTTCACTTCTATAACTGCACCTACGATGCAATGGTGGGCTGTATCTTACACTACTACTCTCAAAACTCACCTTATTACGATTTCTGTTCATGTGATATTGATTTCCACCACCCATTAACGACTTCCCGCTCGACTCAAAGAAGATGTCACACTCCTTACCTAACTTTGATGGTTTGAACCAATTATCTGCTTGTTGAATCCAAATGAACGCTACCATTTCTGAGTCTAGAGTTTTGAAAAGTTGATCTTAAACTGTTAAATAATTTACAGTTTGTAACTCTTGTGCCTTTTTCCGTTCAAAATAGTACAGCCACAAAGCATTTAACCTTGATGCAAATTGCAAGAACGTTTCATTAGTATATCGCCTAGCCTCTGTAAAGTTCTGAAAACATACTTGTGGAGACGGTTTGTATTCTCGCAACACCATTTCCTTCACAGTATCATAATCCTTAATATCTTCTCCTTTGAGATAATTCAGTACATTCAACGCCTTCTCACCTACTAAGGTAATCAAAAGTTCTGAGCAAAATTCAGGTGGTACCATTTTGGTTTCAAATACAGGTTCTAATGATTGAAAGAATAATACCCAATTTTCCGTTTTTTCTGGAACCTGCATTGTAAGTACAAGAATACTTTTAACAAAACTTTCAATCGAACTTCTATCTCCTTCATTGCTAATTCTATTAGTATAATCACTCACCCCACCGTCGTTACTTGTCCTTTGTCCATGCTGCAATCGCGCCATCTGCAGTTCATGTTCTCTATGTTTTTCCTCTGTTTCTCCCTTTAATCAGCTTTCCGTTCTTCTATTATTGTAATCAAACCCTCTTCCCAAAATTCTAGATCTTCAATCTAGCGTTGGTTGCTCTCAATATGCTTCCGCAAGTCCACTAGTTTCGCGGTAGCATTTGGTGTTTCACCCATTTCTTCCAACACCCGCCTTAAATCTTCTTTCTTGCTTCCTTTAAACGCAAACATTTCTCCCCTTCTTTCGAAATCAGTGTCCCCGTACAAATGTCAGTCGCTGCCTTTTATTTATGTTAGAAAAAGGTTTCAAGAAATCACATCTAGTTCTCAACAAACCGCCACTTTACTTTATTTTTCGAAAACTAAAAAACGATACAATCCAAATACATGCCACAACGTTTACAAATTTATAAAAGCCGTTTGTTATCCCGTGACTGGTATCTAGCAAAATAAACAGATGCAACCGCATTATTAATTCCTTACCTAACCTTACATATACTAAGCACAAAACATAAAAACGTCAAAATTGATAAAACTGCTACGAAATTACCTGAAACTGTATCGTTTAATAATAGAAATAAATTTGGCTCTCAAATGTCACAAAAATATACTTGAAATCAGGTTCCAGAAGGTGGCCATTTCAAGTCTTTTTCAATATTTTAGATTTAGCCGGAATAAATTGCTGGGTATTCTACAAAAATACAACAGGAGAAAATATCTCACCGAAAATCTTTATGTTTCAATTAACAGAAGAACTTGCTTCAGAATATTAGACTTCAAGGCAAAAACTACACGAAGTTGATTTACCAACTACAAGTGCCACCGTTTCTGTACGCAAATGGTGTCAGATATTATATTGCAATAACAATAAGACAACATGCAAAAGAAAGTGTATGTTTAAAGTGCATATACACAACAAAATCTACATATGTAGAAACTGTGATCGACAAATTGTAAACAATTTTAAGTGTTTTGTTATTTGACAATGTCTATAAATCCATTTATCTAATATAATTAATATTGTTCAACTTTTTTTTATCATTTTTTAAGAGTGAATAAATACTGGAAGCCTCAATAAGCATTTTTTCTTATACACCATGCATTCTGACTGGTTTTGGTAGAAATAGGTATATTTAAATAACTGGTAAATCTAGTGTTAAACATAAAGATCACCCTTTTGCATTATAAGCTGATTATAAATTTCACATGTAATTGGAATTGATCTTTCTGTTTGACATTGTAAATAAATAAATTAGACAGAAAATTAACCTTTTTCTTATAAAATCATGTTATATGAGTTTCCAATATTTGACCTGTAAAATTTATCCAAGATATGTTACCTTAACTATAGTTTCTAAACTGGCAAATAAAAACATAAATGACCAATTTAACATAATGAGCAAGATAGAGAGGATTAGCAATTTTTTAAGCGAAAACACAATTTGCAACCACACACTGGTATCTTTTGCATTCGAAACTTCCCCGCTTTATCTAACTGCCAAAGGGTGTGTTCCTGGTACCGGTTGTAAAAAACTACTTTCTATCTTGGTACAGGGTGTACCAACATCAGACGATTCTCGACTTTAGACAGATGAATAGTTGATACACATAGGTCCGTCAACATCACACAGTTGTCAGCAATTCGCTCCTACTTTTCGTTTTAATGGTAGTATTACTATTTGTGAAATACATATCTAAAAATGGGGATTAATAAAATAAGCGATTTATTCTTTTAACATTATAACACATTTTTAAGAGTTCATCTTTTTACATCCGTCGTACAGTTATCAGTGTTCTTCTCTCTCCGTCTTTTTTCTTCCTCTCTCAGTTCTAGCCTTTTTCTCCACTAGAGGACTCCAAACACTAACTGTTTGCGCCTGCTCACATCAATAGCGCCTCTGGCGGCGAACCTTTGTACATAATCCCGAATTCCCAATACAATAAATCAGATGCTTATGTGATTTGAAACGTGTTGTTTATTTTAATACAGTTCACGATTTTATACATGGTCCGTCGCGTGTATAAAATCATGTATAAAATCGTGAACTGTATTAAAATAAACAACACGTTTCAAATCACATAAGCATCTGATTTATTGTATTGGGAATTCGGGCTTATGTACAAAGGTTCGCCGCCAGAGGCGCTATTGATGTGCGCAGGCGCAAACATGCCGCCCCACATTGCAATGTTTACATTCAATCAATTGTACTCCAATAGTTAATCAAATGTAATATAAAAAGGACACAATAAAAATGTATCAATAAAAAACTGCATATCAAATTACACATTACTTAAAAAGGTTATCCGTATAAAATTACAATTGCATTTCAGTCCTGCATAGGCAGCAAACAAACCTTAGAAATTCCCCTAGAAAATGTACTATATTGGGTTTTTACCTGAACTACTCTGATTTTGCCGTCGCTTCCATCTTTGGTACTTATAATACGGCCTAATAACCATTTATTGGGAGGGAGATTTTCCTCAACAAGCAATACCAAATCACCAATTTTCACGTTATTTTTCTCAAATTGCCATTTTGATCGTTGTTGCAACTGATCTAGATAATTGCGATGCCAACTCTTCCAAATCAATTGCACAACTCTAGTTATTTTTTGCCATTTACTTAATCTATTTTCATTTATATTAATTAAATCAGGCTCAACCAGAGTGCTCATTTGTCTTCCGATGAGAAAATGGGCGGGGGTCAATACCTGAAAGTCATCTACACTTGCAGATAAGGGGCTAAGTGGTCTGGAATTCAAAATTCCTTCTATTTGTGTTGTAATGGTTAGGAATTCCTCGTAAGTTAAATTATGACCACTCACTGATCGCTTAAAAATTGACTTAAATCCCTTCACTGCAGCCTCCCACAAGCCACCAAAATTGGGAGATCTAGGTGGGATGAACTTCCAAACTATGCCCTCGGAAGACAAAAACCCTGCCAGTTGCTCATCAGGCTTAGTAACCAATCCATGAAGCCTCTTTATTTCTCGGTCGGCTCCAACAAATGTCATCGAATTATCAGAGTACAATTTGGCACATCTTCCACGGCGTGCAATAAACCGTTTCAGAGTCGCTATAAAAGAATCTGATGTTAAATCCGTAACTATTTCAATATGCACAGCCTTAGTTACAAAACATACAAATATACATACATAAATCTTATGGAAAATTCCTTTTCTTTGATTGAGGTATCTAACAGAAAAAGGTCCACAAAAGTCAACTCCTGAACAATTAAATGGAAAGTCTGGCACCACTCGTTCTCCAGGTAGATCGCCCATCAGCTGCTTTAAACTTACTGGATTAGCTTTAAAACAAATTACGCAGTCGTGGACAACTTTGCGACAAATAGAACGTCCACCTAATGGCCAAAACTTTTCCCGCACAAAGCTCAACAATCCAGTAGCACCAATGTGCAAATACTTCTTATGAACAAATCGGATTATCGATAATGTAAGAATATGACCTTTGGGTAATATAGCAGGATGTTTCCTTAAAAAATTAAGATTGCTATTACTCAAACGACCGCCTAATCTCAAAACTCCATCACCATCCAGAAACGGGTTTAAACTTTTTAACTTACTCTTAGGTGAAATACTTTTACCCAAAAACAGACTTCCGATTTCCACCGAGAACTCCTTTTGCTGAGTTGCTTTTATTAAGTACTTTTCTGCTTCGATGATCTCATGAGCTTCGAGTGGGCCAGTCTTTCTCTCAGAAACATGTCTAGCATTATTTACAAATCTAAAAATATAACTCAATATTCGAAGAACACTTATATAATTATCACGTAAATTAATTAATTCATGCAAAAAATTATTTACAATAACACTAAAAACTGGTAAGTTATTTTCTGAAATACTTCCTTGGAAAAAAGTCCTAAGTTCCGATTGAAAGTCCTCACGTTTGTCAGCAACGGTGATACTTCGATTTGGATAATCACTTTCACTGAGAAACACCGGTCCATTCCACCAAAGGGTTTGACTTAACAATTTGTCAGGATCGACACCTCGAGATACCAAATCTGCCGGATTCTGATCCGTACCCACATGACGCCACTGAGGGATATATGTTAGTTCTTGAATTGTGGCCACCCTGTTCTGCACAAAGGTCTTCAGATCTGATGGTTCTTTATGGATACAAGATAATACAATCATTGAATCGCTCCAGTAATACGTTTGTGTCACTGTAAGCTTTAAGGCTGAAATGACCTTTTTCACCAATTTTGCCAACAGCACTGCGGCAAGCAATTCAAGTCTTGGAATAGTAAGGCTTTTAAGTGGTGATACTCTAGACTTGCTTACTATTAATTTTACAAGTGACCTGCCAGCTCTATCTGTAGATTTGCAATACACCACAGCACCGTAACATCGTTCTGACGCATCAGCAAAGCCATGGATTTCCACGGACACCGCCTGCACAATCACAATGCACCTGTCTACCTCGATGTTGTTTACGCTCCGAAACCCCGCCAGGATCTGTTGCCATTCTTTGCATTCTTCCTCTGGTAACTGCTCATTCCAGTCGATTTTGAGACGCCACAACCTTTGCATAAAGATCTTGCATTTTGAGATCACTGGACCAACGACACCTAAAGGATCAAAGATTCTAGCTATAGTGGACAACACAGCCCTTTTGGTGCAAGGCTGATTAGGATCAACTGTTACTCTAAATGTGAAACAGTCTTTTATTGGATTCCATAATACACCCAATGTTTTAGTTTCACTAGAATCTCCAAATTCATAATCTTCCTCGGGTCTCTGAGATAGGTCCGGGTGGTTCGCGCACCATTTATGCAATTCCATCCCCGCGCTCTTCAAGATCGAAATAAGCTCTAGTTGCATTTTCTTGGCTTCCGAAAGGGTTTCAGCTCCGCTTAACACATCATCCATATAGAAGTCATTGCGAAGCACAGACGCCGCAACTGGAAAGTTACACTCTTCATCAGTGGCTAACTGTCTCAGAGTTTGCATTGCCAAGTTTGGAGCACACACTGTTCCGTAAGTTAACCTAGTTAGCTCATAGATCTTGGGTTGGTCATTTACATTGCCTTTCCACAGTATCCTTTGAAGACAATGTTGGTTAGGATGAATCAAAATCATGCGATACATCATTTTGATATCTGCTGTTACTGCATATATGTGCTTTCTGAACCTAATCATCAGCGAAAATAGCTCGTCCTGTATAACACCACCATTATACTGGATTGCATTGAGCGATAGTCCATTTGAAGTTTCACTAGAACAGTTAAACACTACGCGTAATTTTGTGGATGTTTTCTCGGGTCGATAAACGCCGTGGTGAGTCGCATAGTACGCAACATCTGGCTCGTTTTTCTCGGACACCTCTCTCATATGACCAAGATTCTCGTACTCCTTCAAGAACTCACAATACAATGTCAAGTAATCAGGATCCCTTGACAATCTGGCCCACAGCGAGTTCAATCTTTTGAGAGCAATCCCTTTAGACAATCCCAAGCACTTTGGGTCGTTTTTAAGGGGCATAGTAACCACATATCTACCTTGCTCATCCCTGAAGCGTGTCCGCTCAAAATGTTTCTCACAAATATTAGTCTCGCTACTCTGTTTTAATTCCGCATTTACGTTTTCAATTTCCCAAAATTTTTTGAGAGTTTCCTCTAAATCCTCTCCAAGAACCAATCCGCAATGCATTTTTGAAGGGTCGACTAGGGGTACGCTGCCGCTCGCGACATATCCGAAAACTGTATTTTGAAATAGTAGCTGGGAGTTCTGTGAACGTATCTGACCAGGTCGCAGTAACTCATAAAAAATTTCTGCACCTAACAACATATCAATTTTACCCGGAACGCCAAAACTATCGTCGGCCAATGAAGGAACCGATTCCAAAATATTAACATTAACTTCAAGCGGCTTATTAGGTATAAGGTCGGTGATCTTTTTTACAACCAACAATGATAATTCCCGCTCGTAATTTTGTTCTAAATTAGTAAGTGTAACAGTAACACTACCGTTGACTGTCATACAGGTGTCATTTAGGCAAGATATCACAGTGTTTATTTTCTCACGCTTTAGTTGCAACTTATCAGCACAATCTTTGCTCATTATGCACGCTTGACTTCCAACGTCCAGTAAACACCGAACACCCCTCAACTCACCACCCTTTCCGCGAACATACCCATGGACAGTACTCAATAAAACAGTCCTTGAATTCGCTTTAGAAAAATTAGTGGCCACAATAGTAGTCGGGTGTTCACCAGGCTGGGAGGATACACCTACAAAACTTTCAGAGGTACCAATACCCTCTACCCTCTCATTTGTCTTTGGCAGTTCCTGACTTTGGCCACTTTCCTTAGGGAAATGAATCATTTTGTTGTGCGGTTTTCCACAAAAACAGTTTCTATATCGACACTTCTTTACATGGCAGTTGGGTGCTAAACACTTAAAACACATTTTATTTATCCTAACAACTTCCACTCTCTCCGAAACCGATAGAGTCCTGAATCTCGGGCAAGCATACAATAAATGATTTTCGTTGTTTCTACACAGAACGCACTTAGCGCTTCTTACTTCCGAAAGAAATGTTGTACTTTGGTGAAAACGCGCATGCTGATGACCCTGCACGTTGTTTGGAAATCTCCTTGTATCGGTTTTAGACAACAAAAAGTCAGTTTTACCATTACCTCTGGAAGACAGATATAAATCACACTCGCGTCCCAATTGCTGTGGCTCAAAAAAGGACTCTCCCTGGCGGACTCCAATGTGAGTCATGAGCTCGCGGTCCAAAGAATCAAAAATCTTATCGGAAACGATTAAGTCACAAAGTGAAGCAAAATCGTCAACTTTCCTCACCTGACAATGCCGCGCTCAATCTGGAAGCAAATTGAACATAACTTTCCGATGACAGTTTGTGCGCCTTACGGAATTTATGTAAACATTCGCGAGGAGTGGGCAAAAACTCCCTTTCGATTAAGGCTTTTAATTTTTTATAGTCACCAATATCTTCAGTATTTACAGACATCAAAATATTACTAGCTCCTTCGCCAAGAATATTCAAAAGAATTTCCGACTTAAATTCCTCCGGAACATTTTTGTACTTAAACGCTTTTTCCAAAGATTGAAAAAAAAGATTATAAGACTCTACACGTATTGGTACCGGAATTGTTAGAGTTTTTACACATTTAATAAAGTATTCTAGGCCATGATTTGAAGATTGCGACTCAAGAGCAATTGTTGTCCCCTGGGATGAATCTTGGGTCACGTTCTGGGAAGTATCTCTTCGAATATTTGCGATCTCTATCTCTCTTTCCAATTGCGCCAACTTAATCTTTTCTATTTCTAATTGCAACTCATTATCAGATTTCTCAACTTCCCGTTTCTTTTCCTTAACCACATTCTCCACCACACTCTGAACAAAATTATTATTCGAAGCAAAAACGTCGCTACCTTCAATTAACCTTCTGATTTCGATGCTTTTGGCACCAACAGGGGCATCTATATCCAATTCTTCGGCAATAAGTCTCAACTCGTCTTTCCTTAGTCTAGAATTTAAAGACATTACTAAGGAAGGTTGAAGAGACTAAAAAATTTTCAAATTAGACACTTTGAGTATCACAAAACTCAGCAGGACCTGAAACACCGCTTTATACTAAAAATACACTTCATAAACTGTTCTCAAAATCTCGAACCACAATATTAATAAAACTTGAAACGCTAAAAACCATCAAAACTCGACCACTATAATAAGTAAAACCCGAAACACAATAGCAGCAAAACTCGAAACACAATAGCAGCAAAACTCGAAACACAACTCGTGGCTGCGAAATGCTCAATAATTCGCAAAACTCAGATAGCCTGAAACACCAATATAACTCGCAATGTCGCTGGTTTGACTCCGGCTCGACGGACCATGTATAAAATCGTGAACTGTATTAAAATAAACAACACGTTTCAAATCACATAAGCATCTGATTTATTGTATTGGGAATTCGGGCTTATGTACAAAGGTTCGCCGCCAGAGGCGCTATTGATGTGCGCAGGCGCAAACACTAACGTCACTGCAATTAGTTTATTTCCTAGTGATAAAAAAGATTTAGTGATGAAAAAAATATAGTGATAAAAAAGATTTAGTGATAAAAAAGATTTACAAGGGGACCTTACGGTCTCGGAAATTCAGATCGGGATGAGACTCGGCAGATTAGTAGTATACCTTAAGGGTATTCACAAAGTAAAACAATAAAGCGCACTAGCCAGAAGATTCCGAGAAAACAGGCTCTAAAGTGTTACGCGCAGCTTATATACTAGTAGAGATTTCTGCTCTGCAACTCCCGGTGGCTAAGTGGTCAGCGTGCTGAGTTCCCATACGTGGCGATCTAGGTTCAATACCTCGTGCGGTATTTTTATTTTTTTTGTCAATTTATAAAGTAACTATTACAGCTAACTGAAATTTGAATTAAAGATAATACTTTATTTTTAAATACGTAATGTGTTTTAATGAAGGTACATTATAATTCTATTTACTATTCTCACAAACAAGTGATTATAAATTTTGAGATATCATAAGCTGTAGAGAAATAAATTATTTTCGCAATAAACATGAAGAACCAGTTTCTATATGGAAGAGTAGGAATGTTGTTCTATTGTACATAAGCAGGAAGTCAGAAATTTTCCAAAACCCTAACCGTACCGTACTTATCGAACAATGGTTCTATTCCTACCCAACCCACTTTATAAATTGACATTATAAATTTAAAAAAAAAAGTGCAAGACGAGGTATTGAACCAAAAATCGCCTGTGGGAACCCAGCACGCTGACCACTTAGCCACCGGGGAGTTGCAGAGCAAAATTCTCTACTAGTATATAAGCTTTGCATAACACTTTAGAGCCTGTTTTCTCGGAATCTTCTGGCTAGTGCGCTTTATTGTTTTACTGTGTGGATACCCTTAAGGTATACTACTAATCTGCCGAGTCTCATCCCGATCTGAATTTCCGAGACCGTAAGGTCCCCTTGTTAGTAATAAAAAAAAAGTATTGCTGGAACGTATTGGTAATTGAAAGTAAAAATCTATTCTCTTTTATGCGTTGAAAAAACATGTGACTTCGATAACGAGCAGATCCTTTAAGGTTGGTTGTTTTGTATGTTCAACGGCTTATTTCTATGCACAATGATGGCTTTTCAGGCCGCGACTTACAGATTAACATGGATTCCGAACCATAACGAAATCCATGCCTAACATGGTATTCGAACCTGGCACCTTTGACATGCGAGGCCAGAGCGCTAACCACAAAGCCATCAGATGGGCCTGATTCTATAAGATTTAATCTTGTGCGCAATATAATGCTTAGATTACTGATTCACGAATAGAAATTAATGGAGATTATTGGTTCTGACCCACTAGACCTTGGACCTTGAAGTTCACAAAACTTAACATATTAGCTTTTGCCCCAATCCAAGAAACTTGTAAACCGTTCAAAGTTCCTCATATTTTGAATATCAGAGTTTTCGACAGACATTGGGAAATTTCTTGAAGATGTTATTCATATATCTTGACGAGAAAGTATTTTGTCTTATTTTTTCAATTTTTTTAATAAAAAAAAATCTTTAATTTAGAAATTCAGGAACTATTAGAACATACTATTAAAGTGATGCGTAATTAAGAGTTGCAAAACGTCCTCATTGGTTTCATGGTTAATTTTGCCAAATTTTGAACTACCAGGCGTAGGCGTATTTTTTTTTTTTAATGGAAATATTGGTATTCCGATGTCATATTTGTATTTTAAGACCTTAAAAACATAAGGTTACCAAATTTCCCGCAGTTATGATGTTTTTTCCGAGTTCTATGTACATGTCCGCATTGTGGGCTGCGCAGCATCTGATTATACTGCTCAACATGATTTTTGAGCGATAATACCCACTAGAAGATTCTGATAGACTTGACGAGCTAAAATTAAATCTGAAATCAGATTTCGTCCATCATCCTCAGTTTTGAGAAAATTGATTTTTAAAAAAATCACAATTTTTCAATTTAGACATCAATTAAAAAAAAAAAATAATAACTTGGCATTTCCAGTTGGATGCAATGAATTCCGTAGAATTTAGCTCACACATTGATAAATAATCGTTTGGCAATATCATTTTGAGTATACCTGTAAATGTTAAGTAAAGCAGACGGGATCAGTTTTTACCTTAATTTTGAGGTACTTTTCTCTATTTTTCTCAAAAAGTAGTGGTCTGACGCAAATTCTGACCATCGCACGCAATTCAGTAAACATCTATGGGAAATCCCAAGTGTGTTATTGTCCAGGGGCAAGATAGTAAATTAAAGCCAAACACGGTTTTTTTTTCTGCAATAATTAAAAAAAGAGCATTGATCTATCCAATCAGATGTCATCCTATTATAGTTGTTTGAGCAGAACTGTAAAATAGTATAAAAAAATTGTAATAGATTTAAAATGTGAGACTTGCCTGATAAATGTGTGGTATGTACATAGGAAATACGGTACTAAAATTACTAAAATTTTAAAAATTTTGGGAGAAAGTTAATGATCATCTTTTGAGTACAGTCAATCCACACAGAGGAGAAACGCCAAGTGAAAATGAATTACTGCCCAAAAGACTCTCAAATTTCTGCAGTCGTACCAAGGGTCCACGAGAAAAACTGGATAGCAATGTATATTATATTTTATACCTTGTCTAGCCTTAAAAGTTGACAGTATGCAGTGAATAATGCCAATAAAAGTAACAACATACTGTTCTCGTTGTAAGGGCCAGCCGACACTGCGTCACGTTTTAAAAAATTGCACAAAAAACTTAAATAATCTTGTTAAGTTTATAATATTGTTGTTTTCCCTATTGAATGTCTATTTATAATGTGGGGATAAAATCTAATTGGGATTAAAAAAAAAATTAACCCAAAACAATACTTTCATAACCCTATATAAGCCATATGGGTAATTAATTGAAAGTAATTGGATACATTTTTAATTTGATTGTATTAGAGTTTTTAAATAGGAGCTTATTAGAGGTAAATATACTTTTTAATTTTATTTAAATTTGATTGATATTTCTGGCTATATCGAATTTTTTCTAGAATTCTGCAAAATGCATATTGTTTGATTTTAAAATAATATAAATAAATAAAATTTCAATTTGATGACTTACTACAACACCTTTTGTTTAAAAAAAAAAGTTACCCTTGTCAATAGATACATTTTTTACTGTAAAATACTCTAGAGGTACATTAGATCCTAAATCGATAATTGCTTATAGCCCAAACGTGTTTTTTTTTTTTTTTTCCTTCTCCTGTAAAATTCGACAAATGTCGGAAGTTAATCAATTCTATGTTTTAAAATTTTAATTTTATTTTGTAGACAGAATAAAATAATTAGATAAAATACCTAAAAAGAAATGTATTTCACAACAGTACAGTTTTACACTATTGCTATTGCGCTATCTCTAGAAATGTTAGAATAGTCATTAAAGACAATGTTTGCACATTCAACTTAATCATTTAGCAGTTAATGATGTATCAAACTCACAAAGTTATTTCCTTTTTTACTTTGCGGAATACAAGCAATGTCAGAGAGCAGAGAAATTAGGCAACGAGTGTTTGAGAGTAACAAATTGTCTTTCATTGTTTCATAAAACAATAATAACATTCTTGTACTTATTTGAAAAAATAATAGCTATATGAATTCATATGTTATTTATTAATTTTTAGCTATTTCAATTATTTTAGTGGGTCAAGTCAAGAGGCATTGGAAAATGATTTTTATCTCTTTTCATCAAAGTGAAAAGTTTAATTTCAAAGGCTTGTCATATGGTAAGCTCTATGTGCATTCTCCTTTTCAAGGGTTCAGTGACTTTTCAAAATTTGTAACTATCAAGATGGACCATTCTTACGGGATTTCTATTCGTTTGGTAAGGAATGTTACCATGTATTGTATTAATAATATATGTATATATATATATATATATATATATATATATATATACCATGTGGCCATGATATAACTTTCCCTGTTTGGCGGCATCTACAGCTATTACTAATGAAGGAAAATAAAACCATATTTTATAAGCAGGCTGTTAAAGGTATGGAGAAGAATTTTTTTTTTTTAAAGTAGTTCCAAAATTTGCCGATAAGTGAGATTTTGGGGCTGCTATTAAGTACGTATGAAGAAATTTGCATATTGAAATCGCAACTGTGAAAATTGCTGTTACATGACAACAGCTCAAAGCACTCTCTTTAAAGAGAAAAGAGCGAACGTCCAGACAGCAATTATTTCATTGACTGTTGCTGATATGCGACCTACCTTTCCTCAACGTGCTTTGCTGGTAAAACTGTACTACACTAAACAGTGAAAGGCTTTGGAGGATCTGCGGGAATTTCGAAGGCTTCATAACAAGCGTAAAGGTCCAATGTCTGCTGTAGCAGTAAGAGCGATAGTTAAAAAAATTCGAGGAGACTAGATAGCTTGGACTTAGAGCTAGCATAGAACGAAAAGCATTACCAGACGATGCATTAACAGATGCTGCTACAGCAGTGTTTGATGACACAGGAACTAGCAGTCGTCTAAGCGCTCGTGCAATTGCTAGCTAAACCGATATGCCCTATTCTACTACATGAAAAATCTTAAGCAAAATGCTGCATTTCTATCCGTATAAGATCCGTCGTGTGCAATCATTACAAATAACAGATTACGATAAGTGCCTCACTTTTGCGTAAACGTCTCTTGACCAAATGGAGATCGACAAAGATTGACCTTGGAAAATATTGTAGGAAGATGAGGCTCATTTTCATCTGAATGGGTCTGTCAATGTAAAAAACTGCCGTATTTTTGCATGTGAGCGACCCACAATGATGTAAGAAATACCATTGCAATCCCTAAAGGTAACCATGTGTTATGGTTTCACAGCTATTTTCATAATAGGACCATACTTTTTTGAGAACATAACTCAGTCAGGTCCTATTACCTGCACCGTCAACGGTGAAAGATATGGGAAAATGCCTGCAAACTTTTATCATTCAGCAATTGCAGCAAAGACAATGCTTAAACTCAATCATTTTTATGCAAGATACAGCTCCATCACATATTTATTAGTTAGTGCAGTGCCTTTTACGCCAGTATTTTGGTAATGACAGAGTCATTAGTCAATTTTTTACAGATGGAATGGATGCCCTGTTCCCCGGACATCACCCATTTCACTTTTGGCTATGGGGGTACCTCATATCCATTGTGTATGCTGATGGCATTCCAAATTTGCATGCCTTGACACGGAAACAGAAAATTTGCACTCAACTGTAGAGTACGCTATTCAACGTATGCAATATGTTGTACATCGGGAAGGTCAGCACATCGAACATGTTGCCTGGCGTCTAGGGGACCCAAATGTTAATGTATAAAAGCTTATTTTCTATGTTTCATTAATTTATTCCTGACTGTATAGTATTGACATTCTGAAAAACCCATTTTCCATGCGTTCATTATTAGTTGTTCACTTGGTTCGGTTCCGACAGCGCCACATTTCCCCACATCGACAAAATTTGGAACTATTTTTTTTTTTTTTAGTGAAAAATGGAGAGGTATATTATAGCCACTCTGTAATGGCCACCCTGTATATATATATATATATACAGCGTGTCCCCGTATTACCTGGCCGACCTTTATTTTCGACACCGTTGGTCCTAGATGCATAGTCCCAATTGAAGAAATGTTTTAAATCGTTAAAATATTTTTACTGAATAGTTTTTAAGTTAGAAAAGGGGTTGGTAAAAAATTACGGATTGTAAATTTTTATATGGTCCCCAGTTCCTCCAACTCATATTTAGAAAAATGTTGCCCATGAAAAAACATTTCAAACAAAAAAAATTGAAATTTGAATGACCAATATTCATGGAGATATGAAAAATGGAATTTAGTGACTTATACCACTTTACACCCGTGGTCATTAACATATTTTAAGGGCATGTACACAAAATGAAATACAGAGAAAAAGCAATTGCGTTCGGAAAATTATTCTGTAATCAAACGCATGAATACGATCTATCAATATCTGTAGTGAATTGTGGATGCTGAACTCGTTTGAAAGAGATAATAGGTGCTATACTCTCTGAAAATAACAAAAATCTCTCGATTACGTACGATCAAAGCAAATATGAAATATGTCGAGGTAGAACAAATTCACACTCTTGTGTTGTGCAGAGGTCGCATTCTCTCTAAAATTCCTATAATTCCTGAAATTTTCATTTCTCCCTAAAATTGTACTTACATTTTTCGTCTATCCTTGAAATTTTAGAAATAACGAAAAAAAATTCCGTTAGTGGTAAAAAAAAAAAAATCCCGATCTTTATGTGGTAAATTAGCATGTAGTACTGCGGGATTTGCAGGTTCCTATGAAAATTTTAGTGGCAGATTATTGATTGGTAGGTAGAAAACCAATAATGTATGCTCATCGCTTCAGAATACAAGTAGGTCATACTAATACCAGATACCAGATGTATTTAGCTATTTCGTCCATCCTCGTTGTTAAAATTTACACTGCGGAACAGTACGCAGAAATAGTACTTCTGTAAGGCCAATGTAATCGAAATGGGAAAAAATATTCAAGACAATTTGCAATTAAATTATTTCCAAATGGCATACATCCATCTAAAGCTATACGATTTTAAATATTATAAAGTGTTTGCGAGAAACGGGTAGCATAGGAAGACGTCCTCGATCCGGAAATTCAAGAGTGGTTGTCTCTGACGAAGAAATTTTGGGCCATGCTCTTGCTTTCTCTCAATCTAGTGTCAGGGACATTAACAAGCATGTGGATACTCAAAAGCCCATGCGTGGAGAGTCTTAAATCGATACGGTGCACATCCTTATCGCCCGCGATTTGTGCAAGAGTTTTTGAGCTGGGATGAAAATAGACGGTTTGATTCCTGCAATTTATCATGAACAAGCTAGAATTGGATTCATCATTTGTGAATAACATTCCATTTTCTGATGAGTGTACGTTTTCAAGAACTGGGGTAGTAAATAGGCAAAACACAGACTTTTGGTCCCTGCAAAATCCTCATGTAATTCGACCAAACAAGCATCAATTGCGATGGTCAGTTTGTGTGGCACATGGAAGGGAGCGTTAGTAGGACCTTTCTTTTTTGCTGATACATTAACAGGTAAAAAAGTATGCGAACCTGTTACAGGGACCTTTATCTGATTTTCTGGATGACCATATCATGTTAGCAGACCTTAAAAATATGTTTTCAACAAGATGGTGCACCCTACAAGGTAGCTTCCTGCCTTGTGGGGTGGGTTTAAAGACAACATAATAGGCTATGGAGGTCCGGTAGAATGGCCTCCTAGATCTCCAGATCTAAATCCTTTAGAATTCTTTCTTTTGTGATTTTTGAAAAGCAAGGTATATGAAAAAGAATCGACGAGTCTATTAGATTTGCAGAATCGAATTTTATCTGCTGCCAAGGTTTATTACGCCTTTAATGCTGAAAAATATTGAAGATGAATTAGAATGACGTGTGCGCTTAGGTATTTTAGTCGAAGGAAAACATTTCGAGCATATGTAATCAAGAAAGAAGTTATTTATCCTTTTCACTTTGTTCATTTATATCTCCTTTTATTTTTGTTTGTGTTAACAAAAAGAGCTGCTTTCTGATTATGTTATTATTTAAAATTGCTTAATTAAAATTGTTTGTAAGTTTGTTTGCTGTTGCGTTGTACAATTTGTAACTTTTTTTTTTTTTTTTTCAAAGCAGTTTCTAGTAAAAAATTATAATGTTTTAGGTGATGAACTACAACTTGTTTGCCATAGTCAAACCTAGTCTAGAAGCTCGTTGTTATTCCAATAAGACAATATTTCCTCATTTCAATTTATGTACGGGCCCCCCAAATAACGTTAAAACTTTAAACTCCAATAACACCGTTGCTATTGGTCGAAAAAATTTCATTTTTTTTTTTTTTTTTAAATGTTTTTTCATGGGCAAAATTTTTCTAAATATGAGTTGGGGGAACTGAGGACCGTATAAAAATTTAATTTTTATACCAACCCCTTTGCTAACTTAAAAACCATTCAGTAAAAATATTTTAACTATTTAAAACATTTCTTCAATTGGGACTATGCATCTAGGACCAACGGTGTCAAAAATATAGGTCGGCCAGGTTATACGGGGACACGCTGTATATATATATATATATATTATAGGATAAATCAGGTCTTTATTAACCGACTAAAACACAATACCATCAGCCACATTTGTTGTGAACTTAATAAACATGAACTTAAAATTATATGTAAGGATTTCAACACCATTGAGTGTAAAGAAGATCAACTGCAGTCTTTTGATATGTTCCAGATAGCACGATATTGTTGGCCAATATCGGAAACATATGTTCTGGAAACAGTATCTATTCATTTCTATAATACACATCTATATTCAAGAGGTTCTCCAAGGTCACTGGAGTTACATAAAAATGGCCAAGATTGTGTGGAATATGGTATTTTTTTATAAACTTCATTAGAAATAATTAATATTCAAATTACATTTTTAAGCAAGATCAGGCTCGCTTCATTCGCCGAAATATTCCTTCCTGGGAAGGATATCCTCGTTTTTTTCACTAAAAACTTAAATAAAACATTATTTATGGGCTTTTCAAAAAAATTGTTAAAAAAAACCAAAAAACATTTCATTATATTTTTTCAAAGTAAAGTTAGAAGACCAAAAGTACTTACGTTGAAAATTTAAGAACCCTAAATCTAAAAGGAGTAGATTTCTATAGAGAGACAGATACATGAACAAATTGCCACACTTTTTTTATTATTATTATAGTTATATATTGCCACCATTATTGACAAAGAAAGCAACAATTTAAATGTCGATTAACAAGTTTTCCTACCAAAAGGCGTTAATGATTTGAAGGATAGAATGCAATATGCATGCTTTAAAAAATCGGAGTTTTATATTATTTAAAATAAGTACCAAAATAAGTTGTCCTTTCAAGTTTTGATACTTTTGACTCGGTGATTGCAATGTTCTGTTTCAGGAAGAGGAGCGATTTTTGCCATCTCCGTATAAGACAGATTGTGTTGATTATATAGCATTGTGGAAAGAAAACAACATGACTGGACCATTGTCGCGTGAAGTAAGGAATCTGAATACTGTACTGTTTGTATTACGATTGTGCCATTGTTTTTAAAATGTTAAAATTAATAATGTGCAATTATAATTATTCAAGCATTTTAACTCAATACATTTTGACAAACAATTTTATTTATATTATTAATGTTGTGCTATTGTAATTATTTAATTATTTTAACGCAAAACATTTTAACAAACAATTTTATTTATTTTTTTAATTTAATAGGCTATGTTTGTTAAAAATGTTGGGCTTTATTCCATTATACAGGGTTTTAGAAAAAAGGAAGAGTTATCGTCTTTAAGAATAAATTTCGCCGTAAATTTCGCCTTCTTTTCAATTTTTTCTTTTGAAAATACCCATTTCAGGTCCGAATCAATCTCAAGGTGCAACATGTTTATATTTTCTGACAATTAAAACAATTACATTTAGATAATAATATATGAACCTAATTTTTAAAACCTTTCCTGGTAGTACATTGCCACGGATTCATATGGGCACACACTAGACCCATATGGGATCGATTGGCACCATCAGCACATCCAACCCATATGAAACCATGTGTTCGAATTTATTCAGTAGTATTCTTGCAACTTATGTAATACAGGTTTTTTTTATTAACAACTGTTTATTAATTGGTTTAAAAAAAGAGAAAAAGGTTTTTAAAAAATGAATAATTTACATGTTTATCTTTGAAAGTAAAATCCCTGCAGATCCACATTGACCAATGTGAGACAGCCCATAATAGCTAACCCATCTCGTATTTTATAGTAAAATTTTATTTTATAGATCACAGAAAGTTTTATTTTTACACTTTCATCGTTAATATGAAAAGAAAAATAAATTACTTAAAATGTAAATATTAAAGAGTTTAACTGCAGTTTTCATTACTCTATCCTCGAAGTCGTTGACATTAAAACAACACAACAATCAAGATCCTAACGGACAACGCACGTCGAGCAGTGACAATACTGATAATGATTGACTCAATTTAAAATAAAATGGTAATTTCAGTATTTATCAATACATTTTCAACTTTCACAGTAAAAGTCTAGATCGGGTACCCTTTATTATTTTGGCATCAAGAAAAAATATTTTTAAGAAGCTAGCATCTGATAAAAACAGGGGAAATGTAAACAAAGGTACTCGCCTCTTGTGTTCTGGTTAATAACTAAGTTGAAAAACTTTTGATTTCTCATAGCATGAAACTAATTGAAAAAGTAATTTCAATAGATGTAAAAAGAAGAAAGGAATCAAAACATTCTCTTTTCATTATAAAAAAAAAAAAAAAAAACCTGCTGCCAGCAGTAAGAAATCACCCAAAGCCAATCCAAGTAGTACACTTTTCTTCCTTTGAAACACTTTCATGTTTTATTTCATTTACTGAAATAATAAAATGATGTTGAAGGTGAATTCTTAGTCTACGGTGCGACTTGGAGATATTTCTAAAAATGTGGCTCTAAGATCAAAAAGAAGTTCCCTGCTTGTCACTAAGTCAAAATTGCATTTCAGCAATTAAAGTTGTCAACAAATTGTAAACTTTCTCACTTACCAATTTTTTCCTAAATTATGTATTATCGAATGGGAATTAACCCTGAATTCTGCACATTTGTTGGATCGTTACACATTATCGTTTTGCAATGAGGATTCAAGTTCAGGATTTGAATCCCATTTCATCTAAGTGTGTAGAATTGGATCAAAATGAGGTTTTTGTTATTAAACTTAACTATACAAGATTAGGTACAGTAAGCAAAAAAAAAAATCCAAATGATGGCCATATCTTGTAATTGAAGAAATTTAAAACGACAAGTAACGTTGTAAATCGTAGAAGGTCTTCATTAATTGTATACATTTTTTTTTTTTTTACCATGAAGGGTCACCTACGTATTAAAACTAAGGAAATTTTAAAAAGTTAATTGGCAACCCCATAATATTATACCAGATTTAGATTTAGAATCCAAAAAAAACATCAAAATACCAAATTTCATAATTTTCCGATAACTGGTTAGCAATTTAATTGATGTAAAAAAAATGGCAAATTATTGTTAAAAATAAAATTTGTTTTTTAACCATAAATTCTAGTTAACAAATTTTAGCAATTTTTGTTTCAAACTATAGTTTATTAAAGTTCAAACATAAATAACATGCAACTTTTGTATTAAACTGTTTTTTTAATAATTAATTAATAATTTATAAAACAAGTTTTCAATTTTTTTAAAAAGAAACATGTTTTTTTTTTTTTTTTTGTTTTTTTTTTCCCCTTCTTCTTTTTGCTTCCATTAGAATTATCATGATCGAAAACCCTTCCAGATTTTTGTTCGTTCCATTTTGACTTTTGATTCTCAATATTTTAGCAAAAATGTAAAAAAAGCTCACTTAAAAGGACCATAATTGATTACATGTTGAAGCAAGCAAACGTTCAATTCTTCCCTGCTTTAAAGAGATTCGCCCTACAGAGCGGTCAAAAAAATTTCGCTCATAAATGACGTGTTTCTCAACATAATAAAATTGAAATTTGTTATTTAGGGTAAACGAGAAAATCCAATTCGAATGAAAACATAAGTAATAGAGGTTCGTGATATTCCTAGCATTTAACATTACCTCTTTGGGGATAAGAAAACAAATTTCACCAGGTTAGTGTTTTAAAAAAAAATCTAAAATTGTACTGTTTTTCCCATTTTTAGACTTCTCACTTAAATTGCATTTCCTATACCGACTTGTTTTAACTACTTCCAAAAATGTATTAAATATTTTGACATTTACGTTTGAATTGAGAAAAATTAAGCTTTAAACATTAAAAAATACTTTAAACAATAATATTTATTGTTAGCTGTAAACTTAATGTTCTTTGACAAAATGTGCAGAAAAATTATATCAAATCTGGTGTAAATTTGCAAAATAGTGTACAAGATGAAGGGGGAAAAAATACAGATAAATATGGGCGAATCCATGTGTATATGTGTGTATGTATATATATAGAGAGAGAGAGTGAGAGAGAGAGTTTTTTTATTTTGTGGAATTTATGTTTTTTATTTATATGGGGCTCATATATATATATATATATATATATATATATATATATATATATATATATATATATATATATATATATATATATATATATATATATATATATATATATATATATATATATATATATATATATATATATATATATATATATATATATATATATATATATATATATATATATATATATATATATATATATATATATATATATATATATATATATATATATATATATGAGCCCCATATAAATAAAAAACATAAATTCCACAAAATAAATTTTTTTTTTATTTTTATTTATTTATTTATTTATTTATTTATTTATTTATTTATTTATTTATTTATTTATTCATTTAGTTATTTATTTATTTATTTATTTATTTATTTATTTATTTATTTATTTATTTATTGTGAACAAATATATATTTGTAAACCATTTAAAAGGTAAGTCTCAAACAAACAAGTTTGGCTTAAATGTTAATTTCATGCCAAAATGGTTTGCTACGTAGCAAAAAGTATATATAGGTTTTCTTCACGTGTAGATGTGCCAATTTTATTGTCTGTGGAAGTCAGAAGAATATTTTGAACAAAGTTACATTCCAGAATTTAAATTTGATGATTGCGAAGACATAACTAAGTTTAGTAAGTAAATGTGATATATATTATACAACTAGAAAATAAATTATAGAACGCTTATCCATTTGAAATATCCTTTTACTAATATCCTTTTCTTCCTTTCGTTTATTCTAGAAGATAAGTACAAGTACAAAAGTGAAGAAGAGTTTAATAAATGCAAATGCAGCCATAACTGCAAAGATGAATGTTTGTAAGTACAAAGCAAAAGTGTAAATAGCACAAATCTGTACCTCAGAATAAAACATTCCTAAGACACAATTTATTAATTTTATAAGATTTTGAAACATTGAAGTTTCTGTATAAATCTCTGTTATTAAAATCTTGCAAAAAATCTGTATAAATGCTTTATTGAGTTATGGTTCGACAAAGACGTTTAAAGCATAGTCTGTAAAAAAAAAAAAAAAGCTACTAAATTCAGACCCGAGATCATTTGTCATTGAAGTGCCGAAATTTTTTTATGTTGGTATAGAGGCTTTTTCATCATTAAAAATTATGTATGACATTTTTATTTTGAAGGAAATTGAACTACGATGTGTCTTCCATTGAAACTCCGATGGAAGAGGTAAGCTCATAATGTGATGAATTATATCCTTTTAATAATATTTTATGTGTAAGTATTAGGCGATCTATATATCCAAACACCTGCGGTATGATCTTTACATGCACTAAATATGTGGTGTCTCACAGAATGGTTCGTGTAAAGGGTCAAATTTAAATGATAGATTTCGACCTAATTATTTCTTTTGGCCTATTTTGATTGTATACAAACTTTAAATTGTTATAAATAAATTTTAACACCCGCCAAATCGAACCTTAAAATGTAAATATGAGTAATTTTAAACTAATATCTGATATTGTGCATATGTTTTGTGATCTCTTGAAAATCGAACTATGTATTTCGAACACTGCACAATTTTCGATAATAATACATGCATTTTAGACGTTTGCTTATTTTGAGACCTATTATTTATATCTTTGGTAATATTTTTGGTGAAAGATATATTATTATTATATTTGGTTCAATTTTGGAAACAATAATAGCATTGTAAAAAAACATAGCCGAACTGTCGATGGTTAATTCTCAAGGGAAGTCTTATTAGTTTTCGATTGTTTATTCAAAGACATTTGTTTTTCAATTTTTGCCCCTATTATAGAATTTTTACGGGAATTTCACTATTAGTGATGTTCAGAACACTTTAAACCACATGGATTTTGATCAAAATTGCTCGAGCCGTTTTTACCAATTGCTGAAAAATATCAATTTTTCAAATGCCTTTTGCGGTTACTCTATTTTGTTGAAGAGGAAGTTCTAATACGAATCATACCCTATACTCGCTATGTTACAACCTTCTAGTCCAGTGCATTTAGAAACTACTTCGTATAAAACCATAAAATTTGGTTTGTAGGTACGAAAAGGATCATTCAATGTAATGACATCAATTAAAACCCGAAAATAGTGTCAAATATATTTTATTTTATATATGAAATCCTTACGTTAATGCATACTATGGGGCTTCGCCCCCTGCTCGCTAACGCTCGCCAACCCCCAAACGCCTCGCTGCGCTCGGATTGAGCGGCCTTGCCGCTCGAATTTGTGGTTAAAACATCTTGCTGCGCTCGAATAGGTTTGCCAGCTATAAAAAATTTAACCAAATTTTTATAAATTTAATGTAAGGCCTAATAGAGAAAACACCCAAATTGCAAGTTTCATAATAGAAAGTTAAATATACCGCCAACATTCTGACTTAAAATTTCATTAGCTATGCCCTTACATTGAAGTCCTAATATTTTTTTATTTATTCTGATAAGTCGCCCCGTTAGAGAACGAAGTCCAACGCGAAGCATTTTCTAGATAGAAATACTTCAAAATAATAATTACTCTAATGCAAAAATGCTTCAGAAAAACAGAAAAAATCAACTTTGAAACGAAGAGTTTAAAAAGAGCTTTAAAATTAGCAACGGGTTTGTTGTTTACATACGTAAGGATAGCTTTAAAATTAGTAACGGGTTTGTTGTTTACATATGTAAGGGAGAACGACGTCCAACGCGAGGCATTTTCTGGATAGAAATACTTCAAAATAATAATTACTCTAATATAAAAATGCTTCAGAAAAACAGAAAAAATCAACTTTAAAACGAAGAGTTTAAAAAGAGCTTTAAAATTAGCAACGGGTTTGTTGTTTACATACGTAAGGATAGCTTTAAAATTAGCAACGGTTGGTTGGTTGGTTGAACCCCCGAGCAGCCGGTTTGTTGTTTACATAAGTAAGGATGTTGCCAATCATATATTCAAAATCATTGAGGCTTTGTAGTAGCTTAATGATGAAAAATATTGAAATTTAACTAATTAATAAAGTGTTAATAAATTATTTTGGCACGTTTTGGCAAATCTACAGCTTATTTCCTTTAAAATGACACCTTGATCATTGAAATTGGTTGAGCAGTTTAGGCGGACGGACTAACCCAAAAAAACATATTGCCTATTAAATATATAGATGCAGTGCCTCCACTTTTTTTTTTTTTTTTTTTTTCTTCTTCTTCTACTTTTGCTTTTTTAATTTTTCTTTATAAGAGATATACATTAAATGAAAACAATTTATGTCATTTCATTGAGTGATCTTATTCAAACCTACTCACCACATTTCAAAGATGTAAAGAAAGTAGTTTCTAAATGCACTGGACTAGAAGATTGTAAGATAACGAGTATATTGAATTATCCTTATAGTTCGAGATTCGACTGCAATTTTTGGACCCCATCGAACATCATTCTAAATTTTTTATAGAAATTGGAGAAAAGTGAGTATATTAGGAATCCACTGGTCTGCCGTGGCCAAAATGGCCGTTACTTATCAAAAATCTACTTGGAATGAGTTGAACTAAAATCCGATTGCCAGATATGTCATAACTTGCCAAAAATAGAACAAACTTTTTCGTCTGGCAACCCACTGCATTTTAATTTTCAATGAGAAAAAGCGCAAATGATTTCTGATCTCTGGCTCGGAAAATTTGTATCTCTTAAAAGTAAGCCAAATTGGCGACACTAATTATGTCATCAGTGACGTAATGTTTATTGCCAATTTGGTTCCCTTTTAATAGATGCAAATAGACCATCGCCAGATATCTGAATCGTCTGCAACCTTCTTAAATGAAAATTAAAGAGTGAGGGTTACCAAATAAAAAAAAATGCTCCTTATTTGTCAAGTTATGGTGCATTTGGCAATTGGATTTAGTTCAACTTATTAAAAGTCAATTTTTGACCAGTGTCGGCCATTTTTGCCACGGCAGACCAGTGGATTCATAATCTACTCACTTTTCTCTAATTTCTATAAAAAATTCAGAATGATGTTTGATGGGGTCCAAAAATTGCAGTCTCCTCTCAGTCTATTAGTAAGATTTCCCCTGAAAGCCTCTATGACATATTCTCAGGTTGCCACCAACCCTTATACAAAAATTGAGCATCGAATATCAGTCCTTTCGAGAGTTGTGTTGATCACAGATAAACATACCAACGTACATGCATTTTTCCTATACAATTTTTTTTTTAACTCAGGACCTTCAAAAATATGTAGAAATAAAAAATTAAAAAAATTAAAAATTATCGAATCCAATGCTTTTATTATCCTAAATCACGAATATTAAAATCGGAACAACAAGCAGTGGAAATTACATTAAATTTGCTTTAATATTGTAAACAAGTTTACTTTGTTTCCTATAAAAAAAATTTCTTCCTAAATAGTTTATTAAAGAAATCATTAATAAAGTGAAAAAAATAAAAGTGCAAAACATAAATATTCCTTGTAATACTTCACTCCTCAACTTTACCATTTGAATAATTGAAAGGGTAAGTGTATTGTTACACAAATGTTCTATATATAGTTGTAAATAGTGACGTATTACTTTAAATTTCTATTGTTATTTATTCTACCTTATTTTATTTATTAACAGCGATAATACAGGTTAGGAAAAGGTGGCAACACCTAAAGCAATCGACAAGTTTCCAGAAGGTTTTTTTTTCAACGAATCGGCTGGATATTTCGAGAAGTTTCTCACGCGCCTGTATAAAATCGAAGGGCAATTTGACTTTGGAACTCGATGAAAGCTGAACGCTTTGAGTGTGCCTGACCTGAATTATCGCTGAATTCGAAATTGTTGTTACTGAAGCTTGTGCTGCAACTTGATAGTGATTGCACAGTTCTTCGATTAAATTTTGTGTGCCTTTGAAAAGTGAATAAATAATTGTTTTTATCCAATAAAAACTGTACCATCACTGTCTCAGTGGAATATTCGCAACAGTATCAAGGAGGTATGTAAAAAATAGAAGTTTTTGAGTCAATCCCTCTTAAAATATTCACTTTTGCATTCTATTATATGTAATGTGCCTTGTTCATTTATGAAAAGCAATTTAGCTATTTAGGGTAATGTTCTTTCAAACGGTTCGAGCGCGGATGCCATGCGGGTCCACGCAAAGACTTTGAATTTTCGGGCTGCTCTCCGTATCGTCTGAAAGGGTCCATTAAAAATAAATTGAAGAATCTGTGCCCAATACCATAATAAAATCACAAAATAAAAGTTTTATTGAGTTATTCGTAATGTTGACGATAATATTCACGAATATAAAATTATGAACTAATTTTGACTTTAAAAAAAAGGTGGTTCAGAAATTGAAAAACATGTTCTTCTATGCTCTAATACAGCAATTCTGAACAAAGCAACAATGAAGTTAAATTTTGACAAGCAAGAAAGTAGAAAGAATAACAAACTTAAAATCTAAAACACGCAACAAGGAAATCGAAAACGAATATATAAAATCTGAGAATCCAAAATCACACCACATACCTGAAACGGAATGTTTTGGCCTTTTAACAACAAACTTTTAGATCTTACATTTTTTCTCACATAGCCTGATGTGTGCATCCAACAGTTTCAGAATGCAAATTCAATTCCAAAAGAGGAAATTAAAAGAGAAACAATGAAAAGCAATGGGATTCGAGAGACGATGCAACTTCGGACAACAAAATAGCTATATTTTGAATTTAGCCATAAATCTTTACAATAAAAGGATATATAATAAAATAGTTTGAGATTAATGTAAATAACTATGATTTATTTAGAGTAACTGTTTTTGGTGAAGAACAAATACAATTACAAAAGAAGTCGACCAACTACAAGCATAATGCTCAGCAAGGAATGTCTAGCCAAGAGTAGTCAACGGCTTTGACTATTCTCCAATGCAGAGTATTAAACTATGATTTAAACCGTTAAAAACCGTGACCATCATTGTATAATCCGTGATAATTTCCAAACCATCAGTCCCGTTGTGTTTAATAATAGTTTTGAATAAATGCGTTAAATCATCTATAGTTATTTTTTCCTATAACATTTTATGGTACATCTGCTGGCCTTGATTGGTGCAAAACCCTGCATCCTCTTTGCAATTTTATATCATTTTTAAGACTTGGTGACCTAAATTGCTTTGCCTGCTCAAGAAAAGGTAGAACTAATCTCCTAAACAATTATGTGACGAGATTTAGAAACACCATTCAAGACATTGGGTTTAAGGTACAATCAGGTGGAATAGCGATTACAGAGAACTTCGACAAATTCCCATGTGACACCAAATTTCATAGATGGTTTTATAAGAACTACACTTTCAAAATCTTCACTGGCAAGGTTTTTTAACAAATTTTATTTCAAACTATCAAAAGGTGCTAAAGACAATTAACTTACTGTATTTAAATACAAACTGAAATTTTACTCAGTCTCCGAACAAAATCATTTTTTAAATACATTTTTTTTAACTTTTTGGTAAATCTGTATTTTTACTTTCAATTACCCATATGTTAACATAGGGTAATGAAAGTATTGTTTTCAGTATTAAAAAAAAAATTAGATTTTTTTGGGGGGGTGAGGGGGGGGCATTTTTCCTCGTTTTATATCTTGACTTCAAAAAGTGTTCTAGAAAAAATGTCTGTCTGTGTGTACGAGGCGTAATCCCTCACGAATTGACCTACAATATTCATACTTGGTGTACGTTGGCCAAGGGACCTGTCATTGAGGTTTTCTTCAATGTTGCTCTTGCGGAAAATATGTAGACATAAAAGAAAACATGAAAAAATAATGTTTCCGCTAAAAAAAGATTTTTTATAAAATTTCAATGGCAATGCCTCTTAAAGTGTTCTAAACATTCTCAGCTCAGAAATTTCCACAAAAATAGTATAAAGAGGTAAAAACAAGGAAATAGTGTTTTTAAAACTCTTCAATTGAGCATCGCTCATCAATGACCATTCTTCACCGCTCCTCTGGCTCACTTAGAAGAAAGGATAGTGTAAGAATTATCGAAAAGTATATCGCCCCGCAATTTATATGCTTATGTCCAATTTATAAAAAAACTCTCACCCTAAGCTCAAAAATTTCTAAGAATATACTACTTTATATTTTATTATTCAACTTTAAAAGGAGTTTTTAATGTTCAATATTTATAGCGTGTTTTGATAATGAGAAAATTTTTTGCTGTATAATAAAATATACCAATTTTCTGTATTTTATTATAGGGTGGTTCTCATCGTGGATATCCGTAAGTATAATTAATGGAATTCAATACCAGTCCTGTTTACAAGTAGTCTCAATTCTTAATTAATTTTTAATTTATTTAATAAAAGTAACTCAGTAAATGATTATATTCCCTTTATCTTTTGAAATAAATATAAAAATTTTAAGTTTAATTATTAATTCGGACAACGGATTGAAATCTGTCAAACAGATTAAATTCCATTATTGGTTAACTTCAAATAACAATCACTACCAACTAATTATTAATACATACAAATACTTTTTTTATTTTAAACTCTAACAAATGATGAGGTCGAAACAGGGCTAGCACATCAGTCTTCACATTCAATCAAAAGAAATTCCAATTGTTGTGGTATGCAAACATACATTAATGTTTTTGTTAAATGCATTGTTTTTTAGAACCAAAGAGCACTCATGAGTTTTATAACCTTTCTCATGAACGTTTAACACAACCGAATCCCCATTGTATATGTGTACTCGGTCACCTGAAGAGGGTAACATCTGAGAAAACGCCACATCCTAGTAGCAACTATTCCTCTGCTAATTGTCGTTCGGTAAGAGCTCTTGGACAACAGATCTCTCGTATTAAATTCAGCAACTCATCCTCAACTGGACTCAAATGTCCTCTTGGATGACCATCCATTCATCATCATTACCTAATGTATTCTCATCAGAACTCAAGGAAAATACTATCACATGACGCTATATTCTATGAGAATAGATGAAAACAATTACATTTCTCGAAGAAAATAAGGTTCTTTTCCAATTAGAGCCATATCCTTTAAACCAATAAAATATAATTCAATACATTGCGTGTTTCATGCCAGATTCGATAACTCATAGTTAAAAGTTAACTTTTACTATCATCGGCATACAATAGGAGTCAGCTCAGTAACCTATATAGAATTATAGTCAAAAATGTATGAGCGTGATTCGGTATCAAAGAAATTCATTGATGAAAATAGACTTTTGCGTGACTTTTTTCAATGAATAGTACTATCATTGGCAGAGGATGGAAATGAATTCAGTTTCTGATGCCGATGAGTATGGATAAGTTCCGATCATTGACCGAGAAGAGAAATCGCTATTCAGTGATTGCTGCTAGACCATTCTCCAAATTCACGGCAAAGAATTCGTTTAAATGTTTCGTTTTAATATGTATAAAGGATCGTTATAAATGTTTTTATATGGCTATTGTTAAATGTTTTTTTTAACAATAAATATTTCCATTCGTATTATAACCTTCCTCTTAAATTAAATACTTTCTCTATTATTTAAATTGTTGGCTGTTTTTAATTTTCAGTTTTTGTTATCTTTGGTTTGGTTAATGATTTAATAATTATTCTCATCCTCGTCTACTTTTCTAAAGTAACCACAGAAAAAAAAAGAAGATTTTTTTTTTTTTATTAAACTTGATGTCTGTTACAACAAGTTTGAAATAGTAATGTTTTTCATATTTCAATTGTGTTTTTTAAATTCATAAAAAAACAGTGTCAATTATTTAATTTTTATTTAACTATTTTTGTCTCAGTTAGGTATTTATTAGTACTTAGATTTTATTAGACGCATAGAACATTTTCCAAAGAGAAATATTTGTAATGTTAATAAAAAAAAATACTGTTGAGAACTTTATCTTGCAGATTGGCGTATGTTTCTTTATACATAGAAAGTTCCAATGTACGAGTGGTGTCCTACAAGCCACAATATATGGTAAGTAAAAAAAGGCCTCAATTTGGTTATTTTGCAATTTAAAGAACATTGAACAATATTTCTAAAGAGTTTTAAAATAGAGAGCTTATATTAGGTCTTTTATCGCTATTTCATAAAAGCATATTCCTGAGAGATATTTGCCTTGATGCTACGAAACTGAAAGTCGTTGTCGATACAAAAGTCCATGCTATTGAGTACAACATGCTCTCCTAGTAGTGTATTGGTCAGGAACTGGCTGCGGTGCTACATCTCGCCGTTTCTTTTGATGGCGCAGGTGTCGCTTCAGAGCATTTTACTACTACATAAAGAGTTAGAGGATATTTCTCCACTTTGAATAAGATATAAAATGGTTACTTTATAAGATATTGAGGATACATTTTAAAATGTATCATGTTTTGACTTTTATAATACGATTTTTAATAGAATTGTAAATTAACCTCTCCCACATTCTCTCTTATTTTGCATTTTATTTTCAAGCAGTAATTGAGATGGGAATATTGTTTAGAAATACGTTACTATATTTGGGGAGAACTACTTTAGTGACTGGTACTAAACGAAGACTGGTTGGTTGTAGTTCAATCTACACATTGCTGAACCCACAATAATAAGTTATGCTCATTTGTGCTGCCAGGGAGATGCCTGGGAGATACACTTGCAACCCCACGGATTTTGAAAATTAAAAACCATGTGAAGAAAAGTGGTATAATTTACTGCATATCGATGTATGACATAGGTTTTAAAATATGTTTTATATAAAAAAATGTGTTGTTAAAATTTTAATTGAGCTTTTATTGTAATAACCAAAAGAAAAAGCAAGGTTAAAGCAAAACATATCTTCCCTGCACCGCCATTAAAATAATTCTACTGGTATGTATGGTACTTCTCTGTATGGTAAGAAAACATACTTTAAATTATTATAAACATTATGGCCTTAAGTTTATTGGCACAAAACCTTCACTGGGGCCATACAGCATCAAACAGCAAAGGAAATAAAAGCAAACTGACAAACTATCGTCAGTGATATTATAAGTTTTGTAACGCCTATTTCAAACAAAGTTCGGTTTTGGAACGAACTCAGTAGGTTACCACTCACGTTTCACTGCAACTTCTGTAGAGTACATGCATGCCTCTTGACTTGGAGTCAGAGGAAATTTAATAATCACACCATATTAATCTTTGCTGAAAACTTTCCCTTAAGCAAGTTAGAGTCTTTTGGTAACCAAGGACACCATATTGCAAAACATTCGATGGTGTAAAGTATTCAGGCAATTCTACATTTTTCTACAGAAACCCGTTCTGAGCCCTTCAGTAGTTACGGTTAGAGGATAAAAACAATTTTCCGGTGAAAACAAAATGAGAAAAATGCCATAGGATAAATTCCCTTTCAAGTCAGCGAATTGAAATTACTTTACTGAAATACTCAAAGAGATTATTCGCCGATTTTATCTTAATTTTGATTTGTGTACACCACTTTTTATTAAATGGAGAATTTGAATGTATGCAGTTAGAGAAGAAAATTTTCCGATTTTCAAATAAGGTTCAAATTATTCAACACATTCATATTTTCTATACAAAATAACAATAAGAAAATTCAAATGAAAATAAATTCAACAATTAAGTAATTAATAGAACAAGGAGATTCTTTGGCCACCCTGAGTCGTTAACCTTAAAACGGCCATTATGAAATTCAATCATGAAATTTTTCAAAGTATACATTCAAGTTAAATCACTGAATTTTTATCTTTTCAATACAATGTAGCAAAACATTTATACAAAAGCCCTTTCCATCCAATAATTTACCTATTTGATGCCAATGTTAGCGGCAAAATATTAGTCAACAAAATGTTATTCCGACAAAATATGAAATTCTTGGGTATTTAACATATTGTTGGAATTTTTTAGTCAAAGTATGAATGAAATTTGTTGTATACTGTCCCAAGGTATTGTACACAATACTTCGGTATTTTATTGAAAGGCAAATGAAAAAGATTAATGAAGAGAAGATGATTATGAAAATAGTCATAAGGCTATAATTTAAAAGACTAGCATTCCTCAAAAGTATAAATGTTATTTTGAAGAAGAAATTAAGAATGTCATCAAAAAAAACTTTTATTAAATACACGCAACAAAAAAAAAAGTCAAACTTGTATAAAACAAAATTCATCGCTGTCTTATTGAAAAAAAAGAAAATTTCCTTTAAAAAAAAATATATATATATACTTATTGCAACATTACAGGCTTGAATGGCACTTTTGATCATTATATTCTTTCATGCAGGGACATTTTTCATTTTGGCACTTTGTTTCACACATACACTTGACGAAACCGTTTCCACTTGACCAATTGATAATAACTGGCCGATTTTATCTTATAACTGACTAATATCCGAAATGATTCAGAAATGTATTTTATACATTTCCGGTTATACATTCTATAGAATGCCTGCAAAATAATGAGATATTAATAGTTTCATAGTATGTCTAAAAACACCCTGCATTTTATAAAATGTCTAGGTATTCTACAGAATGCCGGCTTTCATTCATTGCCAGAAATATTCCTAATAAGAACTACAAATGCTAGAATTCGCGATAGGACAAATGAAAGTTTGAATCGAAACGAATGATCATCCACATAGAAAACTAACTTTTACAACAAAAACTACAAAAGAAAAGATATAGGTAATATTTCAAATTGAAGATGTGTCTTTTATAATTCAATAGCAAATTATTGTTTTGGCTAATTACTAATACGATAATGGGTTAGATATTTGGTAACAACTTTGTCACCAATCAACTCAATCATTATATTAGCTTCAAATCGATATGAAATGTGGTTTGGTAACCTATTTTAATGCAATCTTTATACATGCCTTTCTAATGCCTTTCTTTTCTTATTTATTTTATTTTTTCCAAACACTTAAATTTCCCTATTTTTTTATTTATATATATATATATATATATATATATATATATATATATATATATATATATATATATATCATTAACTGACTCTTGAATTAAAGTATTTCTTATTCCATATGAAATAAAGCTATATTTACATAAACTAGCGAGGGAGTGGGGGGGGGTAGTTGTTGTAGCAAGTGAATTCTCATCTCCTTCAACAACAAAAGTTCATCAGAGTATTTCAAAACTTAAATTAATTGATATGAAGACGTGTAGACAACTTTATTCAGAGTTTAGTGACTAGCATCTTGTTTTCACCAACAGGATGTGGAGCTGTTCAGCTATGTTGGGGGATTCATGGGCTGCTGGTTGGGCATCTCACTTTGGACATCAACTGGCATACTCTGGAATGGGTACTCGCTTCTCTTGACCAATGTTAAAGAATACACCAATGCCTTAAAAAGTAGAGGGCGATCTTTGAAGCAGAAGAATCATAGACCTGGAACATATGCAACGACTAAAGAAATTGTTTAATCCAGCATCATTGATTTGAATACATCCCAACTTCCCAATAATCTTTCTTAAAATAAATGTGGTCGTTCATTTAAATTTTTCATGTACTATATATTAGAGGAGTAAGAAATATGTAACGCATGATGGATCAGGAAAAGTAATTTAGAAACAGCTATAGTATTACAATGCATTCCGTGGTAGTGTGTTACTCAACATTTGTAAACTTACCATATAATGTGTCTGTTGATTCAAAAAGAGTGCTTAAAAATATAAATGAGCATTCTTTTCTTAAATACGGATGACGTATTAATTTATTTATTTTTATTAAAAATACTAAACTTTGCATCCTTTCTTCTTAACCCACTTCCGTATGCCAGTTGCCAGTTATGTCTAAGGCAGTCGATTTGGAACTAGATTTATGCATGTAACACTAATAACACATATACAATCACTCTGCAAATAATTATTGGGGCCAATGCGTCCCTATGGAAACGATAAATTGAATAGAAAAGAAGCTTGGTAAGAAAGGATTGGCAAGTTTACAAATATTTTCATATGCTTTTCTACTATAGTGTGCTGCTAGATAAGATGTTAATTTTGAAAATACGATTGAGTTTAAAGGAACTTTAAATCACAACTTTACCGACGAATTCAGAATACTATAATCCATTGTGTCAAAAGGCATTGAACATTAAAGTCAACTAGAAAATAAAACATCTTTCGAATTCTTCAACAACTTCTTCTGCATTCAATACAATGTCAGATCAGGATTTTAAACAAGAAAAATATCAAAATCAAAGAAATTTCAATGAATATATCAATTCTGTTTTGATCAGGAAAATTAATATTCCTTTAAGTTAAAACAGAGTAGAACGAAATTCCGCAAGGAAAATCATATTTTCTACTAATGACTTTAATATATTAAAAAAATACAAATTGTTATATTTGTATACTTTATATTAAAAATTTCCTGAATTAAGTATTTAATGATTTCTTTGCATTTTTTTATTTAAAGATTATCAGGTATTACATATTAAAATTGAACCCAGCTCCCATTTAATTTGGTTGTACATTAAAAACGGAGTCAACAAATTCGCTATCAGTTTGCAAACAAAAAATATTTTGCTTCACTACAAATGAATTTCATGACTATCCTCAAACCAGTTTTTTTTATTAACAATAATTGAAAAAATCTGTCTATAAAGCTATGTATCTTATATTTTCTATATATCTTATATTTTACACCTAATTATTGTTATTATGTGATAATTCACAACATTTTTCATGTTCAATAAAATAATTTCAATCACAACACATGATGACATTTTTATAGCTATTATACAACACTTACATTAACTGATGAACTGTACACAGATTTATTTCACTTGTATAAAGATATTCAATGCATATTTAAAAATTCAAATAGATTGGAAGCATTGACATTTAAATATATCTTAAATGCAAATAATATGTTTGGTACTGACATATACAGTAGGGTGGAGGGAAGAAACTTTTTTTTTTTTTTTTTTTCAAAATTCCTATTGGCAAGAAGTGCAAAAGTTGTATTTTGGGTTCATTATACTGTCGTAGAAGTTTGATCAAAATCAGTTAATACCTTCCGGTGCCCCAAGCTCCCTAAAAGTTTGCTGAAAAGTAATTTTTTAGCAAAAAGTATTAAAAAAAAAGTAGCAAAAAGTATAATCATTTCTTAAAAAGAAAAAAAAAATTGACCGCATACTTTGATACTATAATTTAGATGCATATTCAAAAAAAAAATTAGTTTGCTTCATATTTTTCAGTCCACCCAGGCCATCTGATATCGAGCAAAAAAAAAATTTTTTTTTTTTTTTTTTTTTTAAGTATTTCCAAGTTTGATGAATATAATATTTAAATCTAAGATCATATGAAAGTAAACTCACTATATTTTATTATAATAATCCATCTGTGAAAGATATTTACATTTCCAACATCTTTAAAAGGTGATTAATCATTTACTTGGGTTCAAATTTAGCTTGCTACCATCATCATTAATGAAAGATTCAAAATTAGTTAATTTAAATTCAAGTTCATTTGAAATCTTACATTTTGACTTAGCGTTGAAACTTTTTACCATGGATATTTATTTTAGTCGATTTAATATGAAACCATGTCGCTTCATTTTTCCGCATACACTTTCTGATGCTACAGAGACAAGTCGAACTCCACGTTCAACTGCTTGAATGTGACAAGGATATGCCGCCTATTCCACTGCTTTCCCGCTATTCACTGCGCTCTCAATTTCATCTGTTGGTATATTAATTATTATAGGAGGATCATAGCGACCAACTGTTTGGCTATTAATAAGTTCATAGTAATTCTCTGTTAAGTTTTGGCACTTTAAAAATTCTAATGTTTACGGTTTATTTCTCTTAATTTCTAGCAATTAATATTCGTTTAATTGCAAGGATCCTGATATGCTCAATTTCATTCATGAGCTTAGTCAATAGCATATTTTCGGGATGACAAAAAAAAACTGTTTCGCTGGATCTTTAACATCCACTTTAGATCGGGTATCCAGTACCATATATTGAGAAAATTATATAAGTGTCCATGTATAACGTGCTCCATCTGTAAGAAAGCAATTTCTTTTTTCAATAAACTGTGAAGGTGCATATACTTCATAATATAGTACGTGGTAAGCAATATCATATTTTCTGATGGAGTTTCTGTACCTACATACAATCTCAAAATACGGTTTGCAGTTGTTAGCCATCTTGAGTATGCAATGAGATCAGGTTTTTTTCAATGATAGATCGGAAGAACATCAACAAGTGATACAGCTAGATAAATATCATATAAATACTTCTGGTCATTACTCTGATAAACAAATTATCTTTATTCGGCTTATTCTCTAAACTTATTGAGACACATTTCTTTATAGTGAAGTTCTCACAGGTTTTATGCCTTTGCGGATTGGCCCTGAAAAGGCTTTGGCATCAACTGGGGTACCATCCAACGCACATAAGAGATTTCAATAAGGGCAGTTTGTTAGTATGGAGCAAGCTCCCATGCTCCAGCAAACGAATTATTCCTCTTTTGTAACCTGTATTGACGTTTGTTCCATCACATCCATTTACACTAAGTTCATTCATATCTATTCCACTTACTTCCAGAAATTGTACTATGGATTCTTTTACAGTCTTTGCCTCCAAAGTTTTCACAGTAACATAACCGTGGTTCCTGAAGAAGTGTAAAATGATTATCTGTTTTTAGTACTTGCATAATATTTCAATCACTTCTTGACTTGTATTTTCGTAGTATTTTTCCTTCTATTAAAGTACAATCCTGTTAGAGCACGCAGTTATAGATGTGACATTTCTGCATTTCGAGTTCTCTGACGTAGTCATCTGACTTTACTGAGGTCTACTATGTGTGAAATGTTTTCGATAAAGATTCCAACTTCTTGCAAGGCTGCATTGGCAATCAATCAGAAATTCCAAGTATATCGCATTCTCAGATAGTATTTAATTTTGAATGATTTAGAATGAAAAATTACGTTTTTGCAAAAATAAAATACCTTTGATAACTTAGCCTCCATGTGTCACTTTATATACATTAGGTCGTGTCGAAAAAGTCGAAGTATCTTAGATCTATTAGCCGTAGAACTGAAAAGTTGTGGATTCTCATAACTAAAAAGTGTGTAAAATGGGTCGAAAGTTGTGAAAATTGGACTATAAATGCTTAAAATTCAAAAATGAATAAATAATCACATATTTTGTTGACCATTTTGCGGTAATGCTTAAAAGTTATTGTTTGTCAGCAACAGTGCCTGTAAAAAATTTTAGAATTATACGTTAATATCTTCTGCTGCCTCAAGGGCACTGAATTTGAAAATTAAATGCATTTTTTTAAATAAAAACACATTACAAGTTATTAACTTATAATTCTAAAAAATTGTACTTGTGTTTTTAAAAAACAATAACTTTAAAAATTAATAAAATTTAAAAATTAATAAAAAATCACAGATCTACGAAATCTGTGATTATTTATTAAATTTTATCATTTCTAGTTCAATTTTCACAACTTTAGATTCTATGAGGTGACAGAAGATATTAATTCAGTGTTTTAAGATTTTACACACTTTTTAATAATGAGAGTCCACAACGTTTTCGCACTACCACTAAAAGATCGAAGATACTTCGACTTTTTCTGCCAGGCCTAATATACAAGAAGTGAATTAAAATTATGTTTAGGAAAATTAATACGTATAAAATACACATATTGTTACCTGTTTTAACACTATATGGTTTGTTTATTTAGAGGTAAAATTTGCAAATTTGCATTTGCGTTTTGGGGCACCGGAAGATATTATTTAAAATTCAAATAATTTGGCATGTATATTAACAAACTTAAGTTATATGTTTTGAACCCCATGCAGATATTTTGTTATTGCTAGTTATTTTTTAAACTTTTTAATAAAATTTTCAGAAAAATTTCCATTTTATGACACTTTTAATACCTCAGAGCACAGGAAGATATCACACTATATTTAAAAAAAAGAAAAAAAAAGTAAGATATCGAATTCTGTGGAGCGTGTATCTCAATTTCTAGTGCAATGAGAACTGCAAATTTTGAAACATAAGTAGTTTCTTCATTCGTTTAGTTTTAAAAGAAACGAAAATTGGATTTTTGATAAGTTTTTGTTTTATTAAATTTTCACATTTGGCCGTAGTGTTAATCCAATGGGAAAAAACTTTCCCTTTACATTTCTATCTCAATAAGTACTTGAAATATTTACTTTTTTCCATTGAAAAAATTATGGTTAGAATCTTTGAAATATTCACTTGTGGATGGCATTAAAAATTTTGTAGGGTGATAAAAAAATTAATTAGATGCATCATGTTTTATTGAACACTAAAACTCATTTTCCTTGCTTCTTCTCTTGTTCGGAAAGCCATTTTCCCCTTCCAAATCGTTGGAAGAGAGGCGGAGAAGAGAGTTATGACATAATCTTATTACAAGATGTCATGAATAAACTCCAAGTGTGACGTCATGAGATTATAAAGTCTGACTAATACTTTTTTTTGACTTTCTGACAAAAACTGATTTTCGACTTTTACTTGGTTGAATTTTTAATTAGTTTTTTTAAGTACACATTTTAAAATATTGCTCTTTTTACATAAAAAAAGATATATACTTCCTTGGGTTCTCTTGAATTTTTAAATTTGTAACGATCAAGGCGTTGCCGCCATTCCCTTTTGCAAATTTTAAACGAAAGTATCTTCATCCCTGAAATTTATTTAAATAGATATACAGCTTATTCATATAACATTTAATAAATGTTTTAAACGTTTGTGAAGGCACTTACTATTAAATTCTCCGTATAAAAAAAAAGTACTTAACACCTATTATTTATAAGAAAATTTAATATTCACATACACAATCAATTCATGCAACATTTCATATCTGTTTAATTTGGTAGATTCGCACATTATAAAGTTCTCATAAAACCAAAAGTAACTCACACCAATAAAGAAATAAATCAATTTGATTGAAAATGTCGATTCTTAGAAGCATCTGATTGCACAGTATATTTTTTTTTTAAAAATTAATATTTAAATTATTACTCTTAAAAAGCATGTTCAATTTTTCATGTATAATTCACAGTGGTAGTGAATGAGTGTAAAATTTTGGATCAATTATCAAAGTTTTGACGGCATTGGCATAAAAATTTAAACAATGGACCTGAACATCACTATGGTTATACCCCTAGTCTATTGAAAGATTCTTTCTTTTTTTCTATTTTCAATTGCATTTAGCCATCAAATGTGAAGATTAGAAATGAAAAAAAAAAAAAATCTGATTTGACATTTGGAAACTTCTAAAAACTTGCACAGATTTGGAATGATGACTCTAACAGTCAAATCTTTGGTTGAGATTAGGTATGAAGATAGAAAATGAAATTTCATTAACTTTAATAAACAAATAATTGATATCTAATGATGAATTATTATGGAGGCAAAGGAACGTAATTAAACTCAATTAATTGATTTAAAAAATTAAATATATTCAAAGCAATGAGTTACATTTACAAAATAATGAAAACAAAATTAGTTGGGAAAAACAGAACCACTCATGGAGCAAGTTGCTTGCAATGCATGTTGAATTCATACAACTTTTTTTTTCTAATTCAGTTTTTGATGCAGAAATCAAATTTGAAGCCTTCAGGCTAAATCTAGCCAAACGAAGTTCACAGTTTTCTTGAGCTATAATGAAGATTATATGTCTTCTAGTTTTTCTTGTGGTAGACAATATAAACTCACCTATTTCAAATTTGATATTTTGAATAAAGCTTTGCTCAAACTTAGAATATAATGCCTTTTAATGTGCGATTTTTCTATAACTATGTACCTGTATACGCAAAGAGACATTTTTTATTTAAAATCGCCCTCCAAAATGTTCATTGACACATAAACACATGCTTACTTCACTCATTGAAAGGTTCAATGCTGGGCAAACATAATCTTGCTTCACTCAATAAAAACTAATTGCTACGTTAACCCTTAACATTAGAAGCCCCTCCGCTATCAAAAAACAAAACAAAAAAAAAATCCCGGTTAATACATTAATGCAACACCCCTTTAAGAATATTTGAACACATGTTTGTGAAAAGCAAAATTACAAGGTCAAAACTACTTGCGTTGTAATTTGTAGAGGTCTAGAGCTATTAGAAGTCGATTTATGTGAAAATATTAATTAAAAAAATTAATTAAAAACACAATACAATTTTAACATTCTTTTTATCAAAAGTCCAATTAGAAAGCCAAAACTACTTATGTTGAAAATTTCAAAACTGTAGCCCAAGTAGAAATCGTTTTTTAAAATATTTATTAATTAATTAAAAAAATTAATTAAAAAAAGACTAAATAAAAATTTGAGATTCTGTTTTTCAAAAGTCCAATAAGAAGGCCAAAACTACTTATGTTGAATATTTCAGAGCTGTAGCAATATTAGAAATCGTTTTGTATTTTTTTTTAATTAATTAAAAATTAATTTAAAAACTAATTAAAATTTTAAAATTCTGTTTTTCAAAACTGCAATTAGAAAGCTAAAACTACTTATGTGGAAAATGTCGGTGGTGTATCTCTGTTTAAAGTCACTTCGTAAAAAAAAATTAATTAAAAATTATTTTAAAAAAAACTAATTAGTAGGAGAGAGAGCTCCTACTCCAATTTTAAGTAGATTTATATTGATCCACAGACAGACAGCTTGTTTTATCAATATAGATTAATTAGCTACATTATGATGTTTTTTTTTCTAAAATCTAACGTGCTTGAAGAACATATCTACAAAAAAAAAAATCTTAATTTTGACTAATATTCATTGTGTTACATGGGTTATTTGGTTACTATGAGTTTCCTTATTTTATGTTGTCGTTGAATATCCATTGCTATTAATTAAATTTTATTGATTTTATTGGATTTCAATTATCGACCGTAAAACTAGTTTGCCCTTTTAAGACAAAAATAGTTTGCACTAAAATTGTGGTCTCGGCCTTTTTAATTTAACGCACGCTGTCATAGTCTTTTATAATAGAACAAGGGGAAATTGAAATCAAATTCATAAGTATCAGCAATTCAGTCTAGAACGAACAAGTTTGACTTATTCCCCAATTTCATGCGAAATAGTTTGGCATATAATAAGTATATTTGAATTTTTTCTCCACATTTAGATGTGTCAACATGATTGTCTATGGAAGTCAGAAGAATACTTCGAAAAGGGGGAATTTCCTTCCAAATTTATTCGACTATGTGAAGAATTAGTTACATTTAGTAAGTTTCTGTGTTATTTATTATACCACTGGAAAATAAATTATGATACACATATCATTTAAAATATAATTTAAATAATCTCATTTTATTTTTTATCGTTGCCTCTAGAATATTACTTCAATGGAACTACTGAAGACGATTTTAAAGAATGCAAATGTAGCCATGAATGCAAAGATGAATGTCTGTAAGTACAAGGCGAAACTGCCAAAATTTTGGCAAAGGTTATAATTCAAATCTGTATCTCAGAACCAAACGGTCCTAAATCACAATTTACAATAGTGAGTTAAGTTGTTTTGGTTCGATAGGGACTTTAAAGACAAAACTGTTATAAGAAATCACCAAATTTAGAATTAGGGGTTTTTTGAAATTGAAAAACCGAAATTTCTATGGTTTATATATAAAAAAAATTAATTTAAAAATATGTATGAAAGTTTTATTTTCTAGGAAATTGAACTACGATGTATCGTCTTTTGAATCAGACTTTGACCCGGTAAGCTCATAATGTAATGCATAATTTTCTTTTTATCACATTTGATGTGTAAATCTTAAGCAATCTAATTATAAAACCACCTGCGAACTGATCGTTACAGGCACCAAATATATGGATCCATATATAGAGAATTTTTATGTCGAACAGAATTTTTGAATTCCCTCAATCGGCCAGGGATGCCACCACATGTACTGATATTGAAAATTTGTCATGCTAATTATCAGTTGCGAAATATCAATCAGCCAAAACTTTGCAACTACATGCGGCTTGAAGTAAAAAAATTAATGAACACTGTCATAGAAGTAACAATCTTGTCAGGATCTTTCATAAGTGAAGATGTTCTCATTCCTCGCATTCCTATGATTCCAGCGGATATGTTATTTCAATTTCAGAGATTGCAATTCCCAATTTGATTAGCATTTACAATCACCACCAACAAAGCTCAGGGCCAATCTTTAGAATTGTGCCATGTAGATCTAGACACGGATTGCTTCTCACATGGATAATTGTATGTTGCGTGTTCTAGAATCGACAAACTAGACTATCTCTATATCTACACAGACATAGAACAACAAAAAATATTGTATACGTGTCATGATGCAATCTGACATTTCCTACTATTTTGTATGAGGGGTTAAAGCACAGCAATTATTACACATTCCCCAAGTAAATCTGAGTTGCCCAATATTTACATATTAAATTGAAGGAGAGATTTTCTCACGGCCTTTTGCTCCAATTGGAATCTCTGAATATTGGTAGCAAATAGAAGATTAAAAGGGGGGCACATAGTCAACCAATTAAAGGAATTGGACTGATGTCAGAAAGTCTGGAGGAATCTGAGATCCGAGTAAAGGGAGAGATGGTTTTCCGAGAGAGAAGAGATAACACGGTGGTTTTGGAAACTAAGAGGGTGCTTAAGAGAGAGACGATGACCCGCTGCACATTGCTTGCCCCTGAAATTATAGTAAGTTGATTTACCTTCCTTCCTCTATCCTCAGCCGGTTTCAATTTAGTAACTTGTCAATGCCTGAATTTAATTGCTAATTGTAGAAATAATTGAATTTTACCTATTTGGAGAATGTTATTTTTTATCTTGATTTTATTATTAATACTTTGAAGCATGACTGTAAGGTAAAGTTACTGTCATTTGAGGAATATATCTGTGCATGTATGGTGTAAGTGAATAAACAGGTAGATTGATTTGCCGGACTGGTTATTTGGTTTGAATATTTAAAATGTTAAGTAATGTATAACTTTGATTTATATGGTGTTGATAATTACTATACTAACATCTTACGGCTCAACGTTTTGTACCAAATTACGCTAAAGGTCACGTCAATACCCACAAGCATTGTGAAATTAAACATATTAGAAAAGTGCATTCTCTCTCTCTCTCTTTTCTTTCTTTCCCATTTAACCAGACTGAACCACAGTAACGCGTGGAAGGGTACATTTACTAAAATAATAAAAAGACAAAAAGAGTTCTTAATTTATCGAATTCATTTAATCAGTGACACTTAAAAAACTAAGTATCATAGAAACAAGTATAATCTGATGTAAGAAAAGGAACTAGAAAATTTAAAAGTAGGAATGTTTTTAAAGAGCCTGAATCAAATGACAGATGAAAGAGAATAGTGGAAATCTGATGTGCGCAAGTCAATATTTAACTTGCTTAACTTTTTAATAAGTAGCAAGTTACTGAATTAAAATACTTTTACTTTCTTGAGGAAAGATTTGCCGTGAACTCAAGTGTCACATAAACTTGTATTCGACACCGTTCCCTCTTTTAATTCCTCATGTATTCTTAATATAATTCTGAGACCACGCTTGCCCTTCTCCGCAATATTTTTGCAAACTTAACGTTTAACAATTTATGAAAAAGCTGACACCATAAACTTGATATTTGTTAAAGAAAATACTAAATCATATTTTCAAATCCAATTGTAAAAGGAGTTGTTTATGTTCAATATTTATATTTAGTGTGCATTTTTATTATTATTATTATTAGTAGTAGTAGTAGTAGCAGTAGTAGTATTATAAAATATAACATTTTTATATTTTATTTTAGAGATAGGGTTTCACTGAAGAACGTAAGCGGTAAGTATAGTTGATAAAATTCAGAACCAATCATTTTTATAATTTATTTCAATTATTTATATATGTTTGATGATATATATCGATAAAACTAATTGTGCAAGTAAACATGAAAATATGTGTTTAAATTGTGCATAAATATAAAAATGTACCAAAGTGAAATTATTTAACCCCCTAACTTTGATAGCTTACGATATAACTTTAATATATATAAGTAAATTATTAACTTATTAACATGACTTTTTTTCATCATGGGTTAGTTGCTATTCACAATCTTTACCAGCTTATTTTTTAACTCAAACAAATTCATCTTGTAATTTTAAACTCGAACTTGAATGAAGTCAATTGAAAGAACATCACTTTTCGCATTCAATCAAAAGCAATTCCATTTGTTGTGGTGTGGTATAAAACATGCATAAATTTTACTGTCAATTTTTTTTTTTTTTTTTTTTTTTTTTTTTTATTAAAAAACAATGGACACTTTTGAGAATTTCATAACCTTCCTCATGAATGTTTTTAACACAGCCGAATATTTGCACGAAGTCATTGATGAGGTCTCCCCCTATCACATCGTTCTTTAGATTTATACCAAGACAATTTGGATGTTTTGTGTTTCAAATGTCTATAAATATTATTGCTAAATGCTGTTTTATGTGGACCAATGACCACTTCTGTGAATGTTATAAACGTCGTTATGAATACTGTAGTAGCGTTGCGTCATCCAAATATCATTTATTTATTTCGATTAAAATAGTGTTGTTATTTATTTATTAAAAAAAACTGGCAACACGAAAGAGTATAAAAAATGGTCGGATTTTAATGCGATTGAATGATGGCCAGTTGGTTTATTAGTATTCCATAAAAGCGACCTTTCAGTGGCTGTAACATCCTCAAAATTTGATAGAATGCATCGTCATTGATATCAAACCTATCTGTCAAGTTTCAGCTCGATTGGATGACGAAAAGGGTGTTAATTAGGCCTCCGTAGATTCTGCTCCAAACCTACAAACATACATACAAAAACGAAGTTAATATAAAGGATTTAAAAAAGTAACTCTGAATAATGCGTTTTTGGAAATGCTTGACACAAACACTACTTTGAAATTGAAAGTAAGAGCGTATTGCTCGGTGCTCTCAAAAATATTCTCTACAATATTTAAACTATAGGATATTTTTAATTGTTCGTGTTTTCTGCAACCTTTCATATTCATTCACATGTTTAATATGTTTTTCTTGCATTCCCTAATATAAAACAAATAAAATTATCAAATTCTGTCTTTCAAAAAACAATTAGAATGCCAAAACTACCTATGTTGAAAATTTCAGAGCTGTATCTCTATTTGAAGTCACTTTGTAAAAAAAAAAAATTAAAAAAAAAACTAATTAAAATTTTAACATTCTGTTTGTCATAGGTACAATTAGAAGGCCAAAACTACTTTTATTGAACATTTCAGAGCTCTTCTCCAATTTTAAGTAACTTCCAATAGATCCGCAGACAGACACACTCACTGACACACAGACAGTTTGTTTTATTATTATAGATAACTATTAATAAATACACCTTGTATGTACGAGTATATATATATATATTATTATTATTATTATAAGGAGATGTTAATAATTAAACGAATTTGTAAAGTCGTGTTTTTTTTGGGGGGTTTTTAAGAAATTTTTATCATTGAAAAGTCAAGGAATTGTTTTTTCTCCCCAAAATTGAGAACTCCCATGTACTTGTACACACTAACTACTTAACTTCTTCAAGTTTACCCAATCACGAGACAATTTTCCTATTTTAGCAACCACCTGTTGTTATAATTTCGTTGGTATTCTGGCTTTAATCCACAACTCCATGGCATATATAACTGTTGAGTGAATCAAGTTTTTAATGTTTTGCTTCAAAATCTGGTAGAAATGAAACATTTGGTTCAATTTTGGATAGAAGTTTTTTATGATGCATACTTGACCTATGAGCCATATTTGTTTTCTTGAAGTAGCTTTTATCATTGAAGAATTTGAAAATGCTGCCATGATGAAATTGATGATTTAAAAAATGTGTAGATAATTCAAATTAGTCTCACAAATAGTGGGAAAGATTAAAATAATCAGCATGACACCAGTTTTATTGAATAGCAGCTAATTAAAATCATTAGAATGTAAAGAAAACCCACATGCAGTTGCATCTGAAAAAATTAATCATAATGAAATAGTTGCATTCATATTTAAAAAATAGTTAAATGATTACAGTTAATGCAGTTTTACAGAGTATGGAGTAGTTTTTTGAATTACAAAAACAATGTCAGCAATTATAAATAAAGAGAAGAAAAAACTAAATTAATGATTGTTAAAGTTCACCAATTAAAGAAATATTTTCAAAATATCAACTCTCATATTTTTTCAAATTTTAATTCTTTAGTTAAAAATGATATGTTCCACTAAATACATATAATTTACTTGGTCTAAAATCAATGATAGCTAATTGAAGCATAATACATATAACTAGCTGAATATAAGTGCTTCGCTACAAAATTTTACCATCTGCAATTTTTTAGTTAACTGCGTGGTCCCTGCAGGTTGCGAAGATCAGTCATTGGTAGTCCTGCATTTGGCGCTTCGCTCTTAGGAAGGTTCACTGCTAAGCAAAATCAAGCTTCCTTCTCTCTCTGAAAAGTTCACCGACTCATAAGCACAGGCTTACTCCACTCGTTGAAAGGTTCATTGCTATGCTAGCATCTCACTGAAAGGTTCATAGAGGCTTAAGCATAAGCTCGCTTCACTCACTAAAATCTAAATGCTACTTAAACCCTAAATATTAAAAACCCCTTGCCTGTCAAGCAACAGAAAAATAATCCCCGTTAATACAATAATACTACACCCCTTAGAGAATATTAGCACATGATTATAAAAAAAAATAGAAGGCCAAAACTACTTTTGTTGAAATTTTCAGAGCTCTAGGCTTATTAGAAGTCGCTTGTTGTAAAAATGTTAATTTTAAAAAAAAAAATTCAAATTTTAACGTTTTTTTTTATCATCAGAAGTTAATTAGAAAGCCAAAACTACTTATGTTGAACATTTCAGAGTTGTAGCCCTATTCGAAATCGTTTTTTAAAGTATTTATTAATTAAAAAAAGTAATCAAAATTTAAAAATTCTGTTTGTCAAAATTCCAATTAGTATTCCATAACTACTCTTGTTGAAAATTTCAGAGCTGTACATCTATTTGAAGTCAGTTTGTGAAAAAAATTAAATAAAAAAGAACTAACTAAAATTTAACATTCTGTTTGTCATCGACACAATTATTTAGCCCTAACTACTTAAGTCGAAAATTTCAGAGCTCTACGCCTATTTTAAGTAGCTTTCTATAGATCCACAGACACAGATACACACACATACTCTTTGTTCGATTATTATAGATGATTCACTAACTACTGGCTAAACAATTAAATATTCAAGTAATTACATGAAACACATTTATTGCAAAGCTTACGTAATGATAAATATGTCAGATTTTCAAAGCTGGTAGCAACCTCTAAATATCATTTGTTTTTAATAACAAAAATGTGAATGTTTTCTCATCAAACGGAACAAAATGAGATTGTGTGCCTTAAAAAAAAATAACACCTTCGAAAATAAGACGCACCCTTCTCAATATATGGTGTGCAAAATAAGTTTTAAATATTTATTCTTTAATTGATCATACTTTTCAACTTTTAAATTTAATTCTTCAAATAAGAAAACTAAAGTATCAACTCTTTTAGCTTCATTTACCTAACTTCTTTTTGTCGTTAAGTTACTTCGTTAACTTACACATAGGATATTCGTTGAAAAATTGTCTTTTTCAGAAAAGCTATTGTTGGCCTATACATAGAAAGTTCTAAAGTACGAGTGGTGTCCTATAAGCCACAGTATATGGTAAGTTCAAAATGCCTAAATTTCCTTGCTTTGAAATTTACGGCACTTTAAACCTGGTGCACAGGGGTTTTACACGTAAAAAAGAATGTTTGGTCTTTTATCATTATTTAATAAAAGCACATTCCTGAAAAGATTTGCCTTTACTAAGCTACGAAGCTGTAGCTTGTTGCTGACAATGACAAAAGTCCATGCTTTTTAGTATAGCATGCTCTCCTAGTAGTTTGGCCAAGAACTGATTTCAGTTCCTGGTATATATACAATTTATATTTAATGACGGTAGTGGTTCTTTCAAGAAGTTACATAACGAGTGGCATTTGTATTAGTATGTCTTCACTATAAATACGATATATAAATTCTACTTCATCAGACTTCGTGGATGAATTTTAAATTGAGTATGTTTTGACTTACTTTTATATTATCATTATTGATATACTTGTAAATTATTCCTTCTCACAATTAGCTCTTGTTTCGCAATATTTCTTCTCGCATTAACTGTGGCTGTCATTAAATGGCGACTAGCTGTGGTTCACTCCATACACTTCTGAACTCATAATAATAAGTTATACTCCCCGAATGTTAAGAATATCAAATTTGAATTTCATTAAAGTACTGTTTTGTAACAAACTGCGTTGATTAACCTCTGATTTGTAATTCCAAATTCTGGATAGCTCACGCATGTCTATTGACTTAAAGTTGAGGCAGTCTTTATGATCACCATACTGAATTATTTTAGCAGCTTTCCCTCAAATAAGTTGCCTTTTGTTGGTAAATTAGGGCAAACTGTAACGAAACTTTTGATGGGACACCCAGTATGAGGCATACAGTTCAATTGATTTCAACTACTTGTAATATAGCTTATGTGTCATGAGGTTATCTCAGACATTCTGGTAATTTTTATTATGGGATGCTTCAGTAGGGCAACAAATATCAAGCCAGTTATTCTAGTAGTGAAAATTGAATGTCGCTGAATACATTTAGTAGGGGTAGACTTCTCACGGTAGGCCTTGGCCATTCAGGAGAGTTTTCTGTTACGTCAAGAGTTGGTTATATGAATGGGGTGAGAGATTGATTATACATGTGCACAGGGGCGGAAGTGAGAGATTACGAAGCAGAAAATATACTCTAGAAGAATAAAGATCAGGTGTCTCTCACGTTCCTAGAGGGATGATGCTTTTGCGTTGTACAGAGATGAAGGATGCCGCAACCCCAATCGCCCCATTTCGAAATCAGTAAGGGACATTTTGATTCACTTTTATCTAGCCAGCTAAGAAAGTTTTAGTAAGATAGTTGTTTTACATTTTATAAATTGTTTTTATTCTCAATTATGGATATCAATACTAGTAATGAACGTTTTGAGGAAATATGTTTGTGGATTACTTTGATATCTACTGAATAAGTTGGTTCTGAGTAAAGTACTTGTATTATTGCGGGTCTATTTGGTATGCATGATGCTAAATTTATTGCTTGAATATGGCAAATGTAAAATGGTACTAAAGGCTTTACGAACTCATCGCAACACTTTTAAATTAGGGTTAATTTTTTAGCTGTTTCATTACAATGTAGTGAGATGTCGATGCAAAACAAATTTCCGTTTAATTATATGCCGTCAGTGTTACCAGTGGTGAATAAAAACCAGCATTATACATAATATAGAGGCATTTTATAAAATAAAGAGCGTTTCATTATAAGGTCATTATTAAAAAGACGCGCATTCCTCTAAAATGCAAGATTTATTTTTGAAAAATAATGCAAGACTGCCATTAAAAGACCTTTATTACATATAGATAAAGAAAATTGAAAAGTTGTAGGAAAAAAATATGTCTTTATTAATAACCTAGGTATCACAGCTGTATTAGCTAAAGTCAGAACTGGGGTCCTGGGAATATTGACCAGTCCATGTGGATTCTCATGCATCGTTTAAAAATACACGATTTTTTAAAAATCTACATACCAAAACCATTACAAAACATAATTTTTACCCCTCCGTTCTTTCTTATAACACTATTGTCCAATTTTGAAAACCTGCAACAACATTTTAAATCCTCTAGTACATTTTACCCAGCTCTGGGCTAGATTAAAAAAGATCCGTACTAACAAATTAGGATATTGTATGACATATTGGTGAGAACTTTGTCACCAAACAATTCATTCATAATATTGGCTGTAAATTGGGATGAGTTGGATGTTTTTTTAATCCATTACTTACACTTATTTATTTAACTATCTTATTAATTTTATTTTTTCCAAATAGTATTATTTATCTATTTTTTTTAACCTTACCACATTCACTTGCATTTGAAATAATATATTTCTGATTCCTCTATCAACAATACCTTTTTTAAAAAGTCAGCTTTAATACTACAAAATATGGAGTTAAGAAAATGCAGTCTTGCGGAAGCAGTAACTAAACATCTTGATTTTATCAACAAGATGTGGTTCAGAGCCAGTGACTAATCATCTTGTTTTTATTCACAGGATGTGATTCAGAGCCAGTGAATAACCATGTTGTTTTTATCAACAGGATGTGATTCAGAGCCAGTAAATAATCATCTTGTTTTCATCAACAGAATGTGGAGCTCTTCAGTTACGTTGGGGGATTGCTCGGCTGCTGGATGGGCATCTCAATTTGGACTTCTACTGGCATACTATGGAAAGGGTATTCTTCTCTTGCGAACATTAGAAAATACAGAAACACCTTAAAAGGTAGAGAAAAATCTTCCAAACAGAAGAATCCTAGACCTAGAACCGATGCTACGACTAAAGAAGTTGCATAATAAGCATAAATGTTAATCTTTAATTAATACTGTATGTTCTTTCTAAAACAAAAATAGCAGTTTATTTCTATTTTCTTTTTAATGTATATTACAGGTGATTAATACAATTATAATGAATAATGAAAACCTGTAAAATATTTCAGCAACATCTACAGTATTATCATGCATCCCGAAGTAGTGTGTACTTGTAATCATTTATGTTGTATGTTAATTAAAGCCCCTAAAATATTCAAGCATATCCTTTTTTAAACTATAGATGTTGTAATAATTATTATTTTATTAAATTATTTTGCTTATTATATCACTAAATTTTGCAGTCCTTTTTCTTAACTAATTTTCAATGCCTAGTCGTATTATGTCCTTGGTATATATACGTAATAACAATTACACACATACACAAAGCAAAATTTCATTAAAAAAAATGAACTACAACAACAGTATAGAATAATAATACTCCACAATCAATAATTATGGATGATGAGTATCTACAATACAGATAACAGAGATGAAGCTTCATGAGACAGGAAAGACACTTTTTCAAACACATATTTTTTAACCAAATTATACTCATTTTAAAAACGCGATGTAGCTTAAAATAGTTTTTAATCATAAGCATAACTTTCAAAGCATGTTGAGCATATTAAAATGTGTAGCCACTAACACCATAGAATTAGTTCAATGTATTACACTATCTACCAATAAGTAATTGGACACCTGTGATAATAGAGATAAACACAATTTATTCAAATTCAATAGGTGGTTTAGCCACCACCTAAGGCAATTACAGTATTAACACTCCGAGGCATGCCTTCCACTAATGTTTGGATGATGGACAGTGGTATTTTCTTCCACTCGGCTTGGAATGTAGATGTAAGTTCTTTCGCCGATTTTGGGAGGTTGCTGCACTCCTTAATTCGGCGATCCTACTCGTCCCAGAGGTGTTCCATAAGATTCACGTCTGGACTCTGAGCAGGCCAGTCCAGTCCGTTCAGCCCGCTGTCATCATACTAATCCATGGTGGACCTCGCAACATAACAAGTGGCGTTGTCATCTTGGAAGTAACAATGATCCAACCTTAAAATTGCCACAGCGTATTAGGGAGCACATAGTAATCTTGGTTAGTGGAGTAGTAGTCAGCGTTGAGCCTACCTTGAATTGGGATCAAGGGTGACGTAGATCAGGACAGCAGACATTCTCAATTGCATGAGTGTCCAAATACTTATTGGTAGATAGTGTATAATGTGTATATTTTGATAAGTAGATTTTGGGTTGAATTTTACGTGTAAACTTCTTTCTCTGAGCTTGGATAGAACAATTTTAAATAATTTATCAATGTTAGATAAACCATAACGCAGCCATTTTGTGTATTTGCTGTTGTTTTTATCAAAACTAATATGCGTTAAACTTTCATAGTTTTTATTTCTGTCTTTAATTAGACGGCATGTTAAATTAGCTCATTTTCAATTTGTTCATTAGTTATGGTTTAAAATTCGTTTCTGACTAAATTACATTACTTATTTAACTTTTTGGCATAAATTCAAGAATGACACAATAAATCCGATTAGTTACAGAGAAATTTAGACTTATACCTGCAACGTCCTGAAACACGTGTTCTTTCACGTTCTCTCACTTCAATGCTCTCAACTTTAAATATGCACTACCCAATACTGAGATCTGCCCTTAGTTTATAAGTAACTTTTTTTTAACATTATAAACTGAAAATTTATACTTAGGGTAAGCAAAATATTCTAGATCAAATGAAAGGTAAAAAATAAGGATTGATATTAAAATTTTCAAAGTTGAAAGTTCATCATGCTTTGTAAAGACCGTTCAGGAACAAATTTTCTTCCATACATATAATCATAATCAAATTTCAACAGATAAATATTTTACAGTATGAATACAACAAATAAAATTTACAATAAAATGCAATACTAATATTTGCTACAAATCTTTACGGAAGAGGTATGGATTTGCTTCATATTTTAAATTTTCACATTGAAGAACACTTGGATACTTGAAGAAAATTGTAAGAAACTGAGTCGTCTGATAACCACTGAGCTAAAGAACTAAGACTGGAGTGCGGACTCCGCGAGCCGACCGCATTACACCCCATTCCGAAGTGTGAGTGCGCAAATAGGCAAAAGGAGGGGAAATTTTTCTTCGCATCTTATCTTAATCAACGTGACGGGGAACCAGGGTTGAAGTATTTTTCAATATTTATGACATTTCAAGCTCAAACGTTTATATTTAGTTCTTTTAATTTAAATAAATAATTTTTAATAAGAAACGTGTAGCATTGTAAATTAAGAGTAAAGTCACTGATAGGTCTTCCTAAGTACCTATTTAAAAAATGTTATTAAGTATATTATGTATAAAAGCGTCGGCGCCGACCAAACGGTATAGTGGTTAGCGTGCTGGCTTCTAGACCGCGAGGTTACGGGTTCGAGTCCCGCGTAGGCATGGGTGTTTGTAAATGTATGTTGGCTTGCCTAATGACGAATGTTTCGGCGCATTATAGCCCTCGTGTTGCTGACGGTGCCAGATAATCTGAATACAACCAACCAATATAAAAGCGTCGTGAAATAATGAGGCAATAATGAGAAAAACGTTATTGTATTACTACTGTAGTATGTATGCTGTAAGACATTAAACGTTATCCCACTAATTATACAAAATATTTTAAACTCTAAAACAGATAGCAATTACAATTCAATCTTAGGTCTTCAATAATTATTTTAGGTAGAGAAGTTTGAAAATAGCTAGTTTGGAAGAAATACTTTTGAAATTGTGTATATTTAATTCTTACAATAATTAAATAAAACTAAAAGTTCAGAACTTCACACAAGCATTTCTTCGAAATCCTGATTATTCCTACAATGTGTCATATCTGAAATATTTACATTTCATGTGGTCTAATTGAAAAGCAACTATATCAGAGAGAATAGGTCATCTGCTGTCTTTTAGTTAGACTATTTTTATGTATAACCTTTAAAGTTTTTTTTTTTTATCATAATGTTTTAAACGATATCTAAGATACAGATCTATTATATGCTTCGTCATCTGTGACTTGTGAAGGTCTTCACAACACACTTCGTTTTCAATTCCATGATAAAGTTTATTTATTTCAATTAATAGAAATTAATTTATTATAATTCTTAATTTAAAATTGATATTTATAGTAGTTGGCAGTTTTCCTTCAACATCATGAGCTTGGCTCGTAGAATCATAGTTTTATACACTCAGTACATTCATGTGTAGTTGCTCAATTATATATACAAGTGAAATTCAAAATAGTTGAACATAAAAGCTAATCATATGTAAAGCTTAAGCACATAGTATTTCGGTGATTGATTTTCGGTTCCAATATTACAGCATATGTTTTTGCGAAACAGATTTTTGGTGAAAATATTCATATCTAAAAAACAGAATACGGTTTCCTAATTATAATTATCTTAGGATTCGATGTAGTAAACGAATGCATAAAAAAAGCATTCATGTATTTAACCAGTCATTAAAAGTATCTGAACAATAAATCGGTTTGAAACAATGAATGATTATTTCATCAATTCACTAAAAAAAAAAAAAAAAAAAAAAACCTATTCCCTACAAGTTAGTTTTAATATCCAAAATGTATATACATAAAAAAAAAAAAACTCGTACTAATGTGCTTAAACTTAAAGATATGAAATTGAAGTTTCGATCCATCCTCTATCAATTTTCCCCATCTGTTTCTGCAATTAAATGCTTAACAAGAAATTATCATTCTAAAATAATTTTTAAAAATTAATAATAAATTTAGTTGCATAGCTTGAAAAGCGGAAAACCGCAGAATGTTTTACTATAACGCCCTGGGCAACAGGGAGAAAGGACATGTTTTGCCTATTTGACTGTCTGAAATGCGCTTTTGTATGCTTCCGCGGAAGCTCGTTTGGTCGCTTGTTAAGTGATAGGGAGTCGTTACTCCAGTTCAGTATTGTAGCTCAGTGCTGATAACCGAACCCAGTCGAGGCTATCGTGAAACCGCTCTTTTTCTCTTTAGCTGATCGGGCCAGACCATAGCTTTAGTGAAGTCACAACTTCATCTCTCGCTAATACCATTTCAGATAGGGGAGAATAGAGGGGGATGGGACTTTTTTTTACAAAAATATTTCCTGTAAATTATTTTCTACCATTACAGCATTGAAACATAAGAATAACATATTCAAACATTTTAACTCACTTGAAAAATATAAATATGATGGTAATCAATAATATAGTATTTTTATAGGTAAATTAAAATAGTAACAACAAAAAAATGTCCTATCCCTTATGCGAGGGATGAATTGGACATGTTTTATAAAGATAAAGTTCACACATAATTTTTACAAATATGAAAAAATTGAAGAAGTTAATGTTTCACTGTGATGGTGATGTTACCCCATCTCAATTTTATAAGCATTAGGGGTGGAAAAGACCTACATTAGATGTAAGGGCAATTTTTATGAGAGGGAACTAGACTTGCTGGTGCGGTTGGACCCAAGAGTTGGCAGGACCAGGTCAAGAGGTCAGAGGTGAATTTACAGCCTGGTGTGGATTGGGCAGAGATGAAGATGAGGTGATTTTTCGAGGGAGGACCTTCAAGTCCAATTGGTTGCAAGGGAGAAGAGGGATCAGCCCAGATCGACGTAAAAGGGTTTGAAAGAATTCAGGAGCCACTTTTTCTAGCTTTTTCAATTACAAAAGAGACGCTGTGAGTAGAGAGACTGACCTGGCATAGAAGCGAGCTTTAGCAGACGGAAAAGTCCACTTGCGATTACAGCCCATCTAGCCAGATGATCCTTTCGGCGGCCCTCTACCGAAGTACACAACAGAGCCTCAATGACCGAACCTTTGATAAAGCGAACCCTGGTGCCCGCAACTGACAGCACCCAGCAGAGCCCGAATGACCGGACCCAAAGCCTGATGACCGGACGAATCTAGCAACCCTTGATGATAAAGCGAACCCAGGAGCCCTCAATGATAGAGACAGACCGCAGAGCAGACCCTACAACACGGCCTCGATCCCACCAGACTACCTGATCAGAGAAAAAACAGATATTTAAATATGAATCTTAAAAATATTTAAAAAGTAAAATCCCGACTGAGTTTTTTCTTCACAGGGCTTGAATCCAGCCGAGATTTCAATTTAGGCATTTCTGAAATGCGATTTATATGATATATCAATCACATACAAACCGTCACACGTCCAGACGGATAGACAAGAAGTCAAAAATATTCACAAAGAATCAAATGAAACGTCCCTTGTAAACCAAACTTAACAAAATCGCTGTCTTCCAAAGTTTACTACCCACGTTGATTCAAATTGAACCCAGTCCAGCACCAAGAGTTTAAGTATTAAAAAACATAATTCCCAAAATTACCCCGCATAAAACATAAAACTGCACTGCCATCTATGTTCCACGAAAAAATGAAAAAAATTTAAAATAAAATATTCAGACCAGTTAGGGCTATTTAACTGGATTTCAATATTCTCAGAAGAATGGAATCAGAAACCAAGGGAAAAAATTTCAAAAAGACGAAAATTCAAAAATATTTAGTAAATCCATTTTTCCTCAAATTGTCCCTAATAATCCAAAAAGCCAAATTAAAGTCCTTAGCATTATTGCAAATACTCTTAATTTTATTTAGTTGTGTATAATAAATATTTTTCAAAATCTTGAAATTTAAATTGCTATTAAAATTCGAAAGACAAATAACTTCAAAATTAAAATCCTGTCTTTGGTCATAAACCCCAATGTTTACTGAATTATTAATTATCTTTAAATTTAAATCGAGATACTGAACACTATTTTAATTATTATTATTATTATTATTTAATCAAATCTTTCAGATAAATCTCTATAATTTTGTCCAAATCATTGAAATTAAAAATAATTAAGTCCTCAATATATCTAAAAGCTTCAATATTATTATATTCTAGAAATCTCCCTCCGAACATATGTAAATAGCAATCGGCCATGCCGCTAAAAAATCTATTTCCCACAGGAATTCCTTTAGTTTGTCTATAGAAATTGTTTCCATCAAATAAATAATTTTCAAAACTTTTAAATTTGTAAAACTCTAACAATTCTACCTTATTTAAATTAGACTCCATAAGAAAATTATCAAAAATATCACAGCAAATATTAATTAAATCATCATGTAGTATACTGGTGAATAAATTCTCGAAATCAAATGTATGAACAAACTCAATTTTGTTATTATTAATAAAATCCAAAACCTCGTTATTATTTTTAATCAAGAAATGATTTTCAGACATATTTACCTTGTCCAAAACAATTTTTAAAAATCAAATATATATATATATATATATATATATATATATATATATATATATATATATATATATATATATATATATATATATATATATATATATATATATATATATATATATATATATATATATATATATATATATATATATATATATATATATATATATATATATATATATATATATATATATATATATATATATATATATATATTCTGAGATAATCATTGTAACAATTTCTAGAGGACGTTACGAAACGAAATTTCAAAGCAGATTTAGGAAATTTAACCATGGGAAAAAAATAAAAATACTTCAAGCATGAAATTTTTAAATTATTTTTTTATTTTTTTTCAAAAGCCAAAATCCTGTTATCCAGTTCCTTTTTGGTCGAATCAACTTTTACATAAATAAGCTTTAACATAAGTATAATTTCCTTTATATTCATCAATCACTAAATTTCTAAAAAAAAAACTCTTGCGCATAATACAAAAATTATCAGTAATTTTATCCACCAATGTAGTGGATAAAGATGCTGTCAGTCGCTGCCTTTTACTTATATTAGAAAATAAAATTCAAGAACCCACATCCAGTTCTCAACGAACCGCCACTTTACTTTATTTTGCGAAAACTGACACGATACAATCCAAATACATTTCCGTACTTTTTTTTTAAATTAAAATACACTCTCGTGCATCAACGTTTACAAAAATATAAAAGCCGTTTGTTATCCCGTGGCTGGAATCTAGCATAATAAGCAAATGCAACCGCATTATTAATTCAGAAACCTTACACCTCCCCCCCCCCCCCAAGAGTTATATTAAAACATAATTTAAAATAACCAAACCATATACACCCTGAATACCCCCAAAATATTGATAAAAGAAAATTATGTAAAAAGAAAGCTAACCAATTTGAAACACAACATCAAATGAAGCAGCATAATTAGTTCCCCTTGAATGTCATTACATGAGATACTGTCTCTAGTTCTCAGTCTCGAAAAGGCATCAGCATTGCTCAACTTCTGACCTTTGACATAAGTAATCTAAAAGTTAAAACGTTGACGAGCTAAAGCCCAACGTTGGAGTCTAGGGCTTTGAGGAACCGAGTCTGACAGGAATACAAGTGGATTATGGTCAGTCATTAGGAATCTCTCCGCTCCGAACAGTATTGTTTCAAATAGCTTTAGAGCCCAGATGATGACAAAAGCCTCTCGTTCAATCCCTAACATGCTTCGTAGCTGTTTCTTGGTCTTGTATGTTTGCAAACTGCTTACCCCTTGGATCCTTTCAGGATCTGAATCACGCTTACCAGATCCTACTAAGTGTCCTAAATATTTCACTTGAGACTTAGCAAAGCTACACTTTTTTAAGTTGACCGAAAAGTTTAAGTTATTTATCCTTCTGAAAATGAGTTTTAGATGTCCCATATGTTCCTCCCAGCTGTCCGAAAATATTGCCAGGTCATCTATGTAGGCACATGAAAATTCAGAGTAATCTTGTATAGCCTCTGATATAGCTCGTTGGTATGTGGCTGCAGCATTTCTAAGACCGAATGGCATTACTTTCCAACGATAATGGCCTCTGTGTGCTCTGAAAGCTGTAAGCTCCTTGCTGTCTTCATCCATTGGTATCGCCCAGTAACCCTTCAGCATATCTAAATTTGTTATGAAATTTTTCTTACCCACCAGAAACGTTAACTCATCTATATTTTGCATTGGATAGGCATCTGGAATGGACACACTGTTCAAACTTCGAAAGTCAATGAATAATCTCAGGGACCCGTCCTTTTTGTTAACGCATACTATAGGATGTGCAATCTCACTTTATGTAGCTTCAATGAGATCTAACTTCAATAATTCCTAGATTTGCTCGTCAACTTTCTGCTTTAAGACTTCTGAAACTCGGTAAAACTTGGGTCTGATGGCTTCTATATAGCCCTTAATCCGAATAGTATGCTTTCCTACTTTAGTTCTCCAAATCTCCCCAGAAAATAAATATTCATTTTCCACAATTAATCTAATCAGTGCACTTCGTTGCTCTTCTATCAAATGATTCAGCTCTACTTCCTTTAGATAATTGTTTTTGTTGATTTCCTTAAATACGGGGGTTTCATACAGTTCTCCAAACTCTTCATCATCTTCGAACACAATTCCCACGGTCTACACTCTAACTACGTATTCCCTGAGTTTATTGGCATGTAAAAGTCTCAAGTTATTCTCAGGCATTCTCACGTAATACGAGTCTGGATATTTTCTCTTCACAATTTCAATTGGACCAGTCCATCTGGCGTATAATTTGTTGGTGGAATCAGGGACCAAAGCCACTACAAGATCTCCCTCTTTGAATTCCTTGTAACGTCTCCGAAGATTGTAATGATGCACATAGCTCTCCTGTTGCCGCTTTGTAATTAGTTCCTCTCGTTGTGTTGTTATTTCCAGTCTTGCTTTCAGCTCCTGCAGGTATGTGGTGCTCGACATACTTAGATTATAATGTACAGCCATATTTCCTGCCCATGTAGAATTTAGAATAGCTAAGGGTCCTCTTGGTTCCCTTCCATACATTAAAAAAAACAGTGGTACTTCGGCGGTAGAATTTGGAACCTCTCTATAAGCCCATAATAGGAAAGGAATATGACGATCACAATCTCGCTTATCTTCTCGAATTACATGGTGTAGCATATTCTTGAATGTTTGATTCCATCTTTCTACTACCCCGTTAATTTCCGGATGCCCTGGAGTGCAAAAACGTGGACAAGCTCCCATCTTCTCCAGAAATTCTTTGATCAATTTTGATGTAAAGTTTATAGCATTATCTAAGACAATTGCCTCTGGCACGCCCGTCCTGCAAAATATTTGTAAAAGGGCTGAATAAGTCGTCTTTACCGTCAGCGATGTTAATGGGACTTCCTATGGCCACCTCGAATGTTGGTCGACCAGGCAGAGCCCATATCTGTGTCCTCTCGATGATGCTGGATCGACTGGACCGATTAAATCGACATTCACTACTTGAAATGGAAGTTCCGGACGATTTACCGACTCTATAGGTATTCTATCAGTAGAGCGAATCCCTTTCCGCATCTGACAACTATGACAGGAACTACAATGTTCCTTTATCTCTTTACACATGTTTGGCCAATAAAATGAGAATTTAATTCTTTCTGCCGTTTTCTTTGCTCCTAAATGTGCGCCAAACACTGATTCATGAGCTATACCTAGCACTGCTTACCATCTAGCTAGAGGCAACACCAACTGTTGTACCTGCTGCCCCATGATCTTTTCGTTATGGTACAATAAACCTCCCACAACTAGAAATCTGCCTTTTCCTTGTCTTGCAAACCTCCATTCTTTCACTAATGTTGCACACGATAGCTGTTCTTTTCTGAAGTTCTCAGCTTCACTTTTAACTTCTTTCCCTTTTTGACTTCCATCCGTACCATTCCTAAATTCTTGTCCTCTTTCTTCTTCGGAACATATCTGTTCTTCTAAGGAGTCTACCCCATTTTCTTCCTCATCAGTTATATCCTCTACATCTAATTCCGTCATATATACTGGGCACCCTGTCATATAAGTTTTGGCTTGATTCATTAACGCACCATAAGTTTCCATATCTAGCAAAACGTCAGTATTCAAATCTTTACACGTCGCCACCAAAGCTGTGATAGTTGGAGTGATGCATCCCACACCTTCTTCTGCTAAAATAATTTTGATTTCTGCTAGATTTGCTTCTTTTGTTTAGCCAAAAGCAGGTTGCAACCGAATTTTTCCTTTAACACCATCATTTTGTTCTTGCAACAAGCCTTCTCTAAAAACTGTAATCTGTGTTCCTGAATCCAGTATTGCTTCCAATATCTTTTGCCCATATTTAATCTTCACTATATTCACCGGTGCTATCTTTAGTCTTCTGCTTGTTTGCTTTGATTTTAATTACACTAATTCCCCACCGACTTTTGCTGTAACTACTACCGTACTGGCTTGTTTATCTTCTTCTGTATCGCTTCTTTTACTCTCATATTGTGATCCCCTGTCGTTGCCACATTTCTGGAAACAATTCCTGGCTAGATGTGATGTCCGTCCACATATAAAGCATGCTTTTGGTCTTGTTCCTCTGAAATCTTCACTTCTATAACTGCCCCTACGATGCAATGGTGGGCTGTATCTTACACCATTACTCTCAAAACTCAACTTATTACGATTTCTGTTCATGTGATATTGATTTCCACCATCCATTAATGACTTCCCGCTTGACTCAAAGAAGATGTCACACTCCTTACGTAACCTTGAAGGTTTAAACCAATTCTCTCCTTGTTGAATCCTAATGAACGCTGCCATTTCTGGGTCTAGAGTTTTGAAAAGTTGATCTGAAACTATTAAATCATTTACAGTCTGCTACTCTTGTGCTTTTTTCCGTTCACTATAGTACAGCCACAAAGCATTTAACCTTGACGCAAATTGAAAGAACGTTTCATTAACATATCGCCTAACCTCTGTAAAGTTCTGCATACACGCTTGTGGAGACGGTTCGTATTCTCGCAACACCATTTCCTTCACAGTATCATAATCCTTAATATCTTCTCCTTTGAGATAAGTCAGTACATTCAACGCCTTCTCACCTAATAAGGTAATCTAAAGTCCTGAGCGAAACTCAGGTGGTACCTTTTTGGTTTCAAATGCACGTTCTAATGATTGAAAGAATAATACCCAATTTTCCGCTTTTGTCGAAACCGGCATTGTGAGTACCCGCATACTTTTAACAAAATTTTCAATCGAACTTCTCTCTCCTTCATTGCTAATTCTATTAGTATAATCACTCACCCCACCGTCGTTACTTGTCCTTTGTCCTTGCTGCAATCGCGCCATCTGCAGTTCATGTTCTCTATGTTTTTCTCTTTCCATTTCCTCCTTTTCTCTCAGTTTCTCACTTTCAGCAGCTTTCCGTTCTTCTATTATTGTAATCAAAAACTCTTCCCAAAATTCCGGATCTTCCATATAGCGTTTATTGCTCTCTATATCCTTCCGCAAGTCCACTACTTTCACTGTAGTATTTGGTGTTTCACCCATTTCTTCCAACACCCGCCTTAAATCTTCTTTCTTGCTTCCTTTAATCGCAAACATTTCTCCCCTTCTATCGAAATCGGTTTCCCCGCACAAATGTCAGTCGCTGCCTTTTACTTATATTAGAAAATAAAATTCAAGAACCCACATCCAGTTCTCAATGAACCGCCACTTTACTTTATTTTTCGAAAACTGACAAGATACAATCCAAATACATTTCCTTACTTTTTTTTTAATTAAAATACTCTCTCGTTCATCAACGTTTACAAAAATATAAAAGCCGTTTGTTATCCCGTGGCTGGAATCTAGCATAATAAGCATAAGCAAATGCAACAGCATTATTAATTCAGAAACCTTACAGATGCTAATATTTTTTATATTATGTGCAAGAATTTTTTTACTTTCAATTACCCTTATGTAATACATAGTATAAGATTCGGTAAAAAAAAGAAATTTTTTTTTTTTTTTTTTTTTTTTTTTTTTTGCATTTCTCCACATTTTGGAACATCCTGATCTCCAAAAAGTGATCTAGAAAAATATTCTGTCTGTGTGTACGTGATCAGCATGACTCTCGAACAAATCGACCTACGATGTTCAAATTTGGTGTGTAGGTTGATGATGGCCCAAGGACCTACCATTAATGTTTTCGTCAAAATCGTGCATGCGCATAAGGTATCTACCATTGAAAAATCATGTTTTCCACTAATTGATAAAAAACGGCTCTAACGATTTTGTTCAAAATCGCTGTCGTAATGCCTCTTAAGAAGTTCTAAATATCCCCACTACTGAAATTCCCGTAAAAATGCTTTAACGGCGTAAAAAAATTCAATCTTTTCTTACATTGGGTGAGGGGGGTAGACCATACATTTTTTGAAAAATCATAGCTGTGGGCTTTGTTGTATACCTACATTATCTGTGAATAAGAAAACAGCATTTTATATGTTTTTTAAAATAATGTAAATAAAACAAATTTTAGTTAGTTGCGTTAAATCATAAATACGAGGATATAAAAACTAAATTTATCAGACATCCAATCAGTAGTATCTATCTAAGAGGAAAAATTAAAAAAAAAAAAAAAACTGGTTAATAGAAGACAATGAATACTTTACAGGAAAACTGTTTTTCCTAATTAATTGAGATTTTTCCGAATTTTCTAAGATTCTAAAGAATTAAATTAAAACATAATTGTTATTTTAGCCACGTATGTAATAAATGGCTACGTATGTAAAAACTAGTATTCATATGAACTTTGTTTTAATGGATATGCTGACTTATTTGGTACTTACTGCTAGTTTCGAAATTAGCACGGAATATTTTCTAACAGTTAGGTGTTTTGTAGATTCAGTCGCATATTTTTCAGTAAAGGTTATAATAAACCACACATGAGCCAAATTTTTTAACTCTTATTGCATGTAGCTTTCATTTGATACTAAGCTCAATTTAATTAAAGAAAAATAATTTTTTTAATCTTAAAGAATTAAACTTTTAAAATATCTTGTAATGTGTGAGTACTTATGGACTAGTTGTAAGCCACATTTCATTAAAATTGCCCAAACAATCATTTGATAACTTTTTAGGTTTCATATAGACAGGCATGCATTGAAGAGAATTTATCGGTTTTGAATCGTTTACCTTTTAGGGATAGAGAACACTAATAAAAAATATTTAAAAATAATTCTTACTCAAGAGCCATAAATTTGCCAAGTGTGTAGAAAAATAGTATAAAATATGTAAAATATTTCATAGAATTTTCTATAGAGCACTATTACATTTGAAATTATTGAATCCAGAAACTCTGCTAGAATAAAGAAAAAAATATGTTAAAAAAAATCTTATACAAAACTTTTCAAGCGAGAACTTTATATGAGCTAACTACTAGATGTATTACATTTGAAATTGATGGATACAGGAAATGAATTTAAAAATCCCTGATTATTCCATTGCTCTGACGGTTATCTTCTACCTGTACTCACATAATAATATAAGAAAAAGTTGGTTGGCTTTTTACGCTCAATGACCTATTTTTATGCACAATAATGGCTAATCAGGCCGAGACCTACAGCTTAACTTGGATTCCGAACCACAACGAACATCCATGCCTAATTTGGGATTTACGCTCAATGAAATTATAATAAACCACACATGAGCCAAATTTTTTAACTCTTATTGCATGTAGCTTTCATTTGATACTAAGCTCAATTTAATTAAAGAAAAATAATTTGGCATGAGTGGCCAGAGCGCTAACCACACTATATAAGAAGGCTATAAGAAAAGGGTACATAATTGAAGTCAAAGAAATGATGTCGTTTTACATAATATAATCAGGTTTTGTTATTACTTCAGAATTTAACTAAATTAAAATCAAAAGTTTGTGAAATAAATTATATTATACAAAAGAAACAATGAAATAGCTTTTTTGAATTAAGTAATAAGATTTCTTGTTCTTGGGACATTTTTTGTATTTCTTGTTAACTTTAGAAACTAAGAGATATTAAAACTCCTTAATTTATAAAAGAAAAAAAAATATTTCCTTTTAAATCCCTGACAATCCAATTAATTACCAATTTCTTTAATTTCCATATTAATAGACGTTCTATAATTTAAATAAATAATTTTATTTTTGTAAAATAACATTTTTACAATTGGTGGATCCGAAAGAAAAGGCATTAACGTGTGTGTGTGTGGAGTTTTTGGTTTTGTTTTTTCCCTTACATGCTGAAAATCCCATCTGATGTCATATGGAAATTTAGAATGTAAGGAAACGCCTAAGGAAAGTAGCCATCGGAGTCACAATAATTTAAATTGAAAGCTCAATCTATGTTTTTTGTATTGCTGAAAACGAATCTGCATAGATTTTCATGGGTATTACCCTGAACCCTTCCATAACAGGTGACTTTTAAAGGGTAACTGTAGGAAAATACCACAATGCAACACCTCAGCACATTTACAAAATGTTAAATAAAGTGTTATATTAAATTTCTTTCATTGAGAAAAGTTTGGTGAAGACAATGAATATTAATAGTGGTAGTATTTATCATACAATATTTTTGTAACTTCAAAAGTAAAGTCATCGACTTAGAAGCGATGCACACTTTACATTGGGCCTTCAATTCAAGCCATTACGATTTTTTTTTATATATAGAACATCTATACATCAATACAACTGAACAACATCAGCATAAATCTCTTTTTATAAAAGCAGGTGGAGCTCACTTGATTTGTATTAAAAATTCAAATATCTCAAAAAAAATGAAAACAAATCTCTTACCGTAAAGAAACTGAATTTGTTTTATTTTGAATTTTATCTTGCATCAATATTTTATCAATAATATACCAAAATTTTGTTTCTCACCAGAAGTACTAACAAGAGTAAAATATTTCTAAGCATATAATTTTAGTAGGATTTAATCCCTAGAGACTGAGAGGCGACTACAATTTTTGGACGCCATCGAACATCATTCTGATTTTTTTATTGAAATTGGAGAAAAGTGAGTATATTACGAATCCACTGACTGCCTTGGCAAAAATGGCTGAAACTGATCAAAAATCGACTTTTAATAAGTTGAACTAAATTCAATTGCCAAATACGCCATAACTTGCCAAATAATGAGCATTTTTTTTTTATTTGGTAACCCCTCACTCTTAATTTTCAATTAAGAAGGTTGCAGACGATTCAGATATCTGGCAACGGTCTTCTTGCAACTATTAAAAGGGAACCAAGTTGGCAATAAACATTACGTCAATGATGACGTAACTGATGTCACCAATTTGGCTTACTTTTAAGAGATATAAGTTTTCCAAGCAAGATATCAGAAATCGTTGGCGCTTTTTCTCATTGAAAATCAAAATGAAGAGGGTTGCCAGACGAATAAGTTTGTTCTCTTTTTGGCGAGTTATGGCATATTTGTCAATCGGATTTTAGTTCAACTCATTCCAAGTCGATTTTTGATCAGTTTCGGCCATTTTTGCCACTGCAGACCAGTGGATTCGTAATCTACTCACTTTTCTCCGATTTCTATAAAAAATTCAGAATGAAGTTCGATGGGGTCCAAAAATTGCAGTCGCCTCTCGGACTACTATATTAAGGATTACTTATGATTGCATAATTATATATCAGGAGTTTTAACTGACACATCTGAAAAACACACATGCATATGCAATGACGTAATTCGTTAGACACACATCAGAAACTTCATTCAAAATGTATACGTATTTATTAATTAGTGTCATGTTATGCTTTTAGTGAGCATTATTTAACAGCCTTTGCACTCCATGCGTGCAATAGTTTGACATATTTATATGAAAGTAAGTAAAGCCTTTGTTTTCTGATAATTAATATTTAAATTCAACAGATCAATTCACTTATTAGTATTATCATGGGTTGGTTGAAACTATTGTATAACATCGCATGAAACAGATGACTTTAATACCACTCAAAGGTATTAGATAATAAAGTTCAACAACAAAGCACCAGAGGATATATTTACGTAGAGGGTAAGTATCATATTTTATTTCAAGTATTTTCTTTTATTTTGTATTAATTATTACTTTTGTAGAATTAGTGCCTATTTGGAAACTTTCGAAAAGCAGTGTGTAATAATTTGTATACTTGAGTACACTTGAGTTTTTACCCATGCATTCTAATTTTAAAAGAAAATTCGTTTAATTGAACGTGTTTCCAGTACTTTCAATGTCTTCTATTACATATATGCTAATTAAAAGTAATAAAATTAATTTAATTTTAACTTGGGCATTACAATCTCTCTTTAGTGAAAACTTGTTTAAAGTAAAGGTCCTTTAGTTGATCATTTTGGGGTTTATCAGGTTTTCAATAATTAATTTATTGAATAATATATTTTAATCTCCCATAAATGTTACTAATGATTCCAAATTGCTGATATTTGTAAAAATAATTATTGTCAAACTCGTCAAATTAAAACTATGTAAATGCCAACAAGTTTCAACATTTAAAGCAGAGAACAATATAATAGTGTAATCGAATTTGTGCAATATATAAGTGTTGAAGTCTTAATATTAGAGTGGAGCAAAATGTTGTTTTGAATATTGCTTTGGTGGAATTCATACTTCCATGCTTCTTGATATTTTTATTTTCTACTAATATATTTAGCTATTTTTTAATAAAATTGAATTTTTTCTATGGAAAATCATTTTATATTTCTAAACAGTCTTCATACCGAAGGAAATACCATGAAGGAAATAATGGAGGCATCAACATACAAAAATGGAGAAGTCGTAGAAATGCAGGAAATCGCAAACATCACCCACACGAAGCGTAATTTATGTCGACTGCTGAAGATGGTGATCTTCATTCTTTGTTTGACAGGGTTTGGTTTTCAGACCACTGAGTTTCTTACTACCTTCTACTCTTATCCAACTGTTATCAACATCGGAATCGAAAATATGGAGGATTTCCCAACACCTGCCTTAACTTTTTGCAGCAAGTATTTGTAAGTAACACCTTTTGATGATTATTTGTAATTAAATTTTGAATTTATACACCACGTGGCTGAGTAGCTAAAGCTCTGCGAATTCATTACACAGGGCACCTTTCTCAGGTAAACTGCTAACGTAACGTAAGAAAAAGATTTAAAATTCTGCATGCCTTATTTTTAAACCAACGATACATAGTTAAGACTTGAATTGGAGTTTAATGACTATTGTTTAACCATCATCGTCAGAATGGACAATTCCCGCTTTTTTTTTATTTTTGTATTAATTTAAATTTTTTATTCAATTCTAAATGTTTCGAAAAGGCCATAAACATAAAAATTTCTATTCAATGTTTTTTTTTTATTTTTTTTTATTTTTTTTGCAATCAAAATCCTCCTGTTAGACGTTGGCAAGAAAATGATCAGTCTGTCTAGAATTGAACGTCAGGTAAAGATATCCCAAACATCTTGGCTTGAAATGCAGCAGTGGAAACCGTCAGTTTTGCAAATTTCTCGCAAATCACTCCAACCTGTACGGGATATAGCAATGATCTACCAACGCCAACTATTTGGAAGAAACGTCACGATAACCATAGAAACGTTAGGATCCCTTTACGTCACATATTTTGTTGACTGTTTTGATAGGACTGGATTTGGCTCGGTTTTGAGGAATTTTCTATTCTTACTATTTAAATAAGTATTTTTTTAAAGAACTTTTGTTTAAATATTTGGAATCAGAAAGAAATTCTTCAAAAATATAAACTAATTTCACTTGTTTTTAAAAAATGCGACAATTGTCCATTGATGATAAATTACAGTACAAACACTGTTATGAATGTAGCTTATTTTGAAGTATAGACGATAGAAGGGATCTCAGAAAAATTACACAATTATAAATTCTACACTTTCTTTAATTAAAAAAAAAAATATTCATAATCGTATGAACAATTTTTCCAACATAATTTTACTTTATTTTCATTAACGCTTAAAAACGTAGTTCTTCAGAATTATTTGCTCACAATTTTGTACAAAGACATTATCGTTAATATAATTAGACATCTTTAAATAGTCCAATAATCTCAACTGAGTTTGGAGTAAATATTTTTTCTCCATGAATAAAGTTTACCTACAAAGCGGGGATTCGAAAAAATGCTTAGCTTGAAATTTAGCAAAAATGCGAACGTACAGTTATCAGGAGATTAAGTTGCTTTTATTTTTTGAAACATTCATTTATTATAATCAAGTTAAAATAAATTATTTTTTTAACAGAAACAATTCTATAAGACTATAGAATTACTAATATTTTAACAGAAAAATGAACGAAATTTCAGTTGAAAGTAAATTCCAAAAACTCAGATAGTTCAATAAAGAAATTTTAAAGCAATTATTTTTCACTTCAACTTATGACGAGATTAGCAAACTTTAATATTACTACATTTTGCTGCAGCATTGTTAAGTTTCAAATAGTACTATTTTTTTTTCTCTTTCAGATATAGGTTTGATAAGTATTGTGAGATGCTGAATGACAAATGTGAAAATGACACAACTGAAATGAAAACGTCCTGTGCAGAACATAACTTTATCTGCATTAGAAACAAAACAAATGAAGTTGTAAGTAATTTTTCTTAGAAATTTATTCTCTGTGAAATAAAAAATCTAACATTGAAAATGATAACTCATTAAATCCCTAGAGATCAAATTTAAATTTTACCAAATAAAAACTTACTACACAACTGCAATTGACAGTAAAGGATAAAAGGATAATGTATGATGGTTTCAAGAGTAAAAAATTTTAAAAAGTTTAAGTTCTTTAAAAAGTAATGTTTCTTTATAAAATTTCATTACAATATTAAAGTGTCCTTTTTCCTGATTCTAAAAATTTACCAAATAATGATTGTGTTTTCATTTCAATCGTAGTACTGGTTATTTAATCAAATATTTATTTTCCTAGTTTTTCTAAAAAAAATTGGATACATTTTTTCTTGTATAAATTTTAATAACCTAAACAAAAACACAATATTAATTGTTCAAGTTTATGTTTTTTGATATACTAATTTGTGTGTGCGGTTTTTTTTTTTTTTTATATATATATATATTTTCAGAAAATTTCAGATCCTTAAACTTTAACACATACAATTTAACGTAAAAACTCCTTATACACAAATATTTGAGTTTTATATAAAGTTAGTATCATAAATAATATTAAAAATGCCTCTTTATAATATTTAAACCAGTTATTGAGGCAAAATGGATCGTTTTATAGGTCCTTAATCGCAATGTTGGTTGTGTACACTAAAAAACTGGGAATTCTTAAAGTGTATCAAACTTATATGGGAAAATTATTTTTGTAAAGTTGACTATGTTTAATTGGAATATACAAAGGGCATTGTTAACTTGGTTGCTACTCATATCCTCATGTCGTTGCTTTAAAGTCTAACAAACTATATGCTTAAACCAGTTTTGTAAATAACGCTTTTTAAATACTGAAAAAATTAAAATCTATTTAATATCAGATGACTCAGTTTCTGTTTAATAAAAAAATGTAGCAAAAGTAGAAAGAATTACGTTACGTTAGATAGGATTTTATTTTTCAAAAAAAAAAAAGGCATAGCGAAGGTTATTGTCTTGGTAATCCCAAGGATTACGAAGACAATAACGTCCGTTGTGCCTTTTTCGAATTAGAGGTCGAGGAATCTAGATGTCTGGGGCCATCTCTAGGATTAAATTCTTGATCAGAGCAGGACGATCAGGAAGATAACGTTCTTTATATCCCTTTAATGTAAACAAAAAACACTATCTACTGAGATACAGTTATGTAGATAATGTTCTTTAAGTACTGGAAAAATAAAATCATATTTAACGTAACGTAATTGCTTCTAATTTTTTACATTTTTTATTAAACAGAAACTGAGTCATTTTATATTAAATAGATTTTCATTTTTTCAGTACTTAAAAAACGTTATCTACAAAACTAGTCTAAGCATATAGTTTGTTGATTTTAAAGCAACGATATGAGTAGAAACTAAGTTAACAACGTTCCTTGTATACACAGACCATCTGAAACTCTATCTCGGGAGATCCCTAAAAAGATCTGAAAGGGATCTTAGAACGTGACACATACGAATACGATCTTCAATCACCAGATATTTTAATGTTCCTGAGCGTCCTGTTGATATTGTATGATCAAATTTGAACGTCCCGTCATTCTGAAGAAATATATTTTGGATATTTTGAAGATTATATTGTGTAGTTTGAAATTTAATGTGAAAGTAGTTAAATTTTTAGTAGAAATCTGAATAATAATCTCATGCAAAGCCAAATAGTATTATTAGCTCACAAATAGCTAAATTTTAAGATGGATTTTATCAAACAATTTGATTTCTCAGTAAATACTTGCACTTCTGTGAGTTTTATATTGTGCTTCACTAAAAATATATTCCTCTTCACTTTTAGACTCCTATATCATTTACCGAGATTGAAAAGTTGGATCCTCTAAATATATCAGAAGCTTTCTTATTTGGGTCTGGTAATTAGTACATATCTGTATATATTTTTCTTACAAAAATCAGCACATTTGTAAAAAGTCGATGCCATATATTTTGCTATCTGATATCTTTTGGGTTTCAATGAAATAGAGACAACGAATTTGCTGGACGCCTAATATTTTTATAAACTGATTTTTTTCCCCTCCTTTCTAATTTTTATCAAAACAGATGCGGACTATTTAAACATGATTTTCTTGAAAGAACGCAAAAAATCATGTATATGTTTTACGTTTTTTGCTATAAATAATAGAAATACAAGTGTTGCACAGAAACCATATTTATGCTAATTATGATACTATAATTTTGAGAGAACACACATTGGTCTTCTAAAAGTTTGAGCCAAATCATTTGCGTTAAAAAATCAAAATTGGATATTCATTATTAGTAACTACAAATGGGACAATTTTCTTTTAAACAAAAATATAATAATAAAAACTAACTTACTAAATAATATAATTTTTTAACTATTGTTTTTACTATTATAATAGAGTATGGTATATTAATGAAAAATTAATAAGGTGTTAGCTATAATATGATGTGATATATACTGGCAAGGGGCCCCTATTTTTCTGCTGTTTGCCCAAAATTCGCATGTATCGAGAGGGCTTAGTTGTCACCAGTAGTTCCTCCATTAAGAGATGAAACTGAGAACTTAACAAATTGGAACGTGTCGCGAAATTAGTTACTTTACCAATATGTTTATTGCATATGTATATCAAGGTAAAATAGGGATCAAAATTTTCAAAAGAGTTCAATCATGATAGACCAGACCTCTGACTTTCACGAAATTTGTTTTCGAATTCAGCAGTAGGTGAAATGTGTTCACTCTTCCAGATACGAGCCTATCTCAAAATAGTATTTATACAAGTTACACTTAAAAGAAAGTTTATACATACATGATTAGAGATAACTGTCATTTGTCCTATTGCCAGTATTCTTCAAATATTTTGTAAACACTGCGAAATTTGTTGATTGGTATTTGCCATTTTTAAAATGAATATTGTCAAGCACCGTGTAAATAATACAAAAAGTCATCACTTTAATTCAATGTTGTCTTAGTAGTATGACTTACTTGTATCAATAAAGGAATGTGAAACCAAAGTATTTAGAAGAAATTTTATTACATTGCGAAGGGGTCTTTTTTCTAAGAAAAGACATGGCTTACTAAATTTTAAGCTTCCTTTTTTTAACCACAATATATCCCCGAAGAATTACTTCAAACAAAATTAAATATTTTATACCATACAATAATAAAAATACAAGATCTTTAACAAGTGAAGTAAATAATAACTAATGTTTTTGAATATTGTTATTACTGTGTTTTATAGTTTACCTTAAAAACCTTTTTTTTTTTTTTTTTAAGTATAGAGAACTAACATAGTTATTTTCCCCTTCAAATTTGTTTAATGCTTTTTCTTTTATCATTGTTGTATACCTTAGATAAAATTAATATATTGTAAAGCAATACTTTAGCAGATGGGGTCCAAAAAATGAAGTTTTAAGTTTATGTAAGAGAGACAGGCTGACGATTTCTCTTGAGGAACCCCAGTAGCACAAATACGCTGGTAAATATCAACAACGGCCAATCCCGATGGGGACCGTTGTACACTGGTCGTTGTTACCTTTCTTTGCCAATCTCACAAAGTGTTGAGTAAAATATACTGGAAGTTTTGAAATGCTGATGCAGAGTTTTACAATTGAAATATAGTGTTATAAGAAAGAACGAAGGGGTTAATAAGATGTCTTGTAAGGATTTACTTATGTACGTATGTATGCATGTATGTAATAGAAATCCTTTATTAGAACCTTCATTAAATTAATTCCTCTTTTCAAAGCCAGAAATCCTCTTTAACCAATTCATTCAACAACTTATTTCGATAGCTGCCCACTCACAGTTAAATGTGTGCGATCCTCAGTATCAACATCTTTTATATCAGCGTATCCAGTAATTAATATTCAGTTTTGGCGTCACTATGCTTTCCTTCTCACTTCGATGGTTTATAAAAACACCCTTGCTAACTTAGCTATTCTCAAGGTTTAACGACTCTGCTTTACTATGCTCTCTGTTCGACAGTTATACGACACGTTCTATTTCCTATCATCATGTAGTTAAGACGTAACTTTCAAGCATATGACTTTTTGCTCTGATTCTAATGCAGAAGGACCTGTGTTCCTTCTTTCCTAAGTTCTTTCATTGTTTTAAGTGAAGCGTATGTTGTGTGGTGACTAAATGTTTGAATATGTAACAAAAAAACCTTTTGATTATTGACTCTAACAGATCTCACTAATACGTCATAATAGTTCAAATAACCATGACGTGATCTTAAGAGTAATTTGGTACAAAACGTTGAGCCGTAAGATGTTAGTATAGTAATTACCATCGCCTTATAAATCAAAGTTATACATTACTTAACATTTTAAATATTCAAACCAAATAACCAGTCCGGCAAATCAATCTACCTGTTTATTCACATACACCATAAATGCACAGATATATTCCTCAAATGACAGTAACTTTAGCTTACTGTCATGCATCAAAGTATTAATAATAAAATCAAGATAAAAAATAGCATTCTCCAAATAGGTAAAATTCAATTATTTCTACAATTAGCAATTAAATTCAGGGGTTGATAAAGTTACTAAATTGAACAACTGGTTGAGGATAGAGGAAAAAAGGTAAATCAATTTACTATAATTTCAGGGGTAAGCGATGTGCAGCCGGTCATCGTCTCTCTCTTAAGAACCCTCTTAGTTTCCAAAACCACCGTGTTATCTCTTCTCTCTCGGAAAACCATCTCCCCCTTTCCTCTGATCTCCGATCCCTCCAGACTTCTCTGACATCCGTCCAATCTTTTTAATTGTTTGACTATGTGCCCCCCCCCCCCCTCTCACACTTCTACTTGCTACCAATATTCAGAGATTCCAATTGGAGCGAAAGGCCGTGAGAAAATCTCTCCTTCGATTTAATATGAAAATATTGGGCAACTCAGCTTTACTTGGTGGAATGTGTAATAATTGCTGTGCTTTAACCCCTCGTGCAAAATAGTAGGAATGTCAGATTGCATCATGACAAACCATACCCCATATCAACCTTATTCAAATACCTTATGTATTTACTAAAAATATTTATTTTTTTTGTTTTGTAAATTTAAGGTGAACATTATGAAGGGCCATTCCTTTATCATATTCCTGGACAATCAGCATCAGAAGTATGCTACAGAACGGGGAATGGACTTACTTCCACAGGTTTTCACAAAATGCTTTTTGGCAAGTATAATTTGGTTACTGTTTAATTTAAACCTTGAAACAAATGTAATTCCTCGAGGAATTCTTTCAATTATTGAAATTCATAGCTTTGTCAAGAAATATTGTTTCCTGAAGGCCTGTGCTAATGAAAACAAATTTACAGTCTGTGAGTTAAAAAGTCTTCGACACCTTTAAAAAATTAGCGCAATAAAAAATGTACTTTTAGTTTAGCAATGAAATGCTTGTCATAAAAAAGAATATTTCTAACTACATAAAAACTGAATACAAAATGTTACAAACTGATGGCATTTGCTGATTTTTTTATCATTTTAACATGTATTTTCAGTTTTCATCCAATTGCTTTTTTATTGTAGATTATGTTGTCTCTTTTGCAGTTTTGTTTAAATTTACTGCAAGATTGTTTGAAATGAAACAAAAAAATAAGTGGCATTTCTTGTCCCGACCTCATTGGAATAAAATGAAATTTTGATGGCATGTTATTTTCATAAAGAAGAGAAAACAGTTTTTAATATTATCCAAATAAATTTGATTTTAGAAATAAATCTGCAAAAGTGAATTATAAATGCAAATTTTGCTGCGTATCTGAATGAATAATGATTTTTCATAATTATAAAAGATACTTATATTTGTCATTGTTGGAAAGGGCTTGTTTTCATCTTCCTTTTTATGATTGCCAAACGAACATCCTTTTTTTTTTTTTTTTTTTTTTTTATTAAATATTATCTGTACTGGCCTTATGAATAAAGCCAGACAACTCATGTCATCCCCAGGACAACCTTATTAAATCCCTTATAAATTAATTAAATTAAAAAGTTTAGTACTTTTATTTCAGAGTCAAAAAGTTTTTATACTTTTATTCAGAGTATATTTCGTTGTTTGGAGAGTTTAGATGTGAATTTCTAAGGTTTTTCTGCCGCGCTATTGACGTAAGAGAAAACAATTTCTAAACTGGTCGAAATATCGTTAGGTTAAATGTCTGGAGGGGGAAACCTTCCGGGAAGGCTTTTCAATAGAAAACCGTCCCATATTTGTACAGTCAGCAGTAACAATGAACAACTCACACTGATGAGGAGCACAAGAGTAAATGTATGACGTGGAAATTACCTTCCGAGTGGTTTTTCTGTAAAAACTTCCACATTTACATAGTTAAAAACCCCACTTATCTTTGTTTATCTTTGTTTAATAATTGATTGATATAATTCAGTTATAAACGTTTTTTTTTTTATTTATAAAAGTATGAATTTCTAGGGTTTCCTCCAGACGTATGTAGCAATGAATGATTATATGTTCCTTTTATATGAAATTTAAATTTACTCCTGATAATAATCACTGTTTTCGCTATTATTATTAAAATGTTTAGTAAATTTTTATTATATTTTTTTCAAAATTTCAATTTCTTCCGTGCTATTCAATATTTCCATTCATCCAAAGTCTGGCCGACCAAACGGTATAGTGGTTAGCGTGCTAGCTTCTAGACCACGAGGTTGCGGGTTTGAGTCCCGTGTTGGCATGGGTGTTTGTAAATGCATGTTGGCTTGTCTAATGACGAATGTTTCGGCGCATTATAGCCCTCGTGTTGCTGACGGCGCCAGATAATCTGAATACAACCAACCAATCATTCAAAGTCTGAATTTAAAAACATCTCCAGGACATTACGTTTGTTCTCGTACTTCGTAATCTGCCATCCCTAGTCTGCATTTCTAGCATCTGCCACTATCTGTCAGGGTGTTTACAAATGACATCAAATCAAATGCTTTATTGATTTATTAATATATTTTATCGGTTTTGTCAGTTAATAACATCGGTTTGGAAAAATTATTTGCAACATATGATTTAGTAAGAGACAGATATCAGGGAAATAAATCAAATAGTGGTTGAAAGTAAAGCATAAAATTATGTTATTTATTTTTTCTATTTTTTGGGGTTGGAATTATTAATATCTATTTTATATATTTCAGAGGGTGGCATTATGGATTTATGGGGATATATAATGGTTTCTTTCAACCAGAGTGAAAATATAAATTTTCACGACTTACCATATGGTACACTATACGTCCATTCCCCTTTACTAGCGTTTAAATTCTATTCAAAATCTATAGCTGTGAAAAAGCATCATGTATACAGGATTCATATTCGTTTGGTAAGCATGCATTATTTTTCATTGTTTATATTTCTATAATAAAATCTATATTGGGCCTTAAATATTTAAATGTATCTTGACATATACCTATACATGTTTTTACATATACCTTGAAACAGTTAAATGGATTCTAAGTACGAGATTGTAAAGTAAACAAATCAATATATGGAACATATTGAGAACGCGGAATCTAAAATTAAACTACCCCAAATCAGTCGGTTTTGCTTCTGTATTTGGAAAAGAAGTTCCTCTATATCTATACTGAAAACATTTTAAACAACTAACACTTGTGCTGATGAAGCATGAAACCATCGGGAGCAAACCATACTATCATATCTGTCTATCTAAAAGGAATACCTCTTGAAAATTTTAAAATCAGGTTTTTTTTATTTAATTTGTTTTATACTACTGTAATTGCAGCCATAGTCTAAATTTGGAACCATACAGTCAGTTTCGATAAAACTGTCAGCACTCATGTGTCTAACTTACATATTTCCATAGTTCTGTATTAAAATCATTTAAAGATACTCGGAGTTCAAGAAAGTAAAAAAAAATCAATTTTGATATTGATATTGTAAAAAAACTACAAACAATTTTGTATCCGAAGGTGAAAAAAGTTTTAAACTTATTTAGATATAATTTATTTAAAAAAAAATGGGTTGTACATCAATTTGTATTTTTGTTTTAACTTTAATGGCCCGTATCTTAAAACAGCAAGTTTAGAGACGTAATTAACATTTACTCAAATACTATTAAAGATAAATACCTCGACATATATTCTTGACAGTATATTACACAATTTGAGTGTAGCATTTTTTAATATTTTCAAAATTAAAGATTTTACACAATTTTATTGCCATTAAAAATATGAAAATTTTAAAAAATTCTGTAAATCACAACTTCTTCCCCCCCCCCCCCTGAGAAACAAAACAAAATATTTTAAAATGATGCACTCAAATTGTGTAATATATTGGTAAGAATATATGTTCAAACTTTTAGCCCTTTAAAACTATAAGATTTTGAGTAAATGTTCTTTACGTCTAAAAATGTGTTTGGTGGAATGAGCCATTAAAGATAAAAACGATAATACTAATTGATGCAAAAAAAAAAAAAAAAAAAAAAAAATTAATGAAAAAAAATACTTATAATTTAGCGAGATTAAAACTTCGTGCACCGTTGGATTTAAAATTGTCTGTACGGTTTTTTTCCCCTTATTTTTTTTTTTTTTTTTGTTTTTTTTTTTGAATCTCAAAAAATGATTTTTTGACTTTTTGACGTTTTTCAAGTGTTCGACTCTTTTTAATTAGTAAATATAATTGACTAATTAAAGCATAATTAAAACCAAAGTAAATTACTTGTAACTAATGTAAGGTTTTTATTACAAAGGAAGATTTTTATTAGAAATGAAAGATGTTAAATTAATAATTATTCCCATCAGAACTATGAATTTGATTTCAATATTTATTTAATTATAAATTTTTACATAAAAAGTATGAAAAAATACCTAATTTTTAACAAAAAAATTAAAATTAAAATATTTTTACAATGTGTTTATGGTAAAAATATATTATTCCATAGAATCATACTAACAACTATTTTCTACAAAACTTAAATAGAATTTAGCAAATCGGATAATGTATAATTAAGTTATGACCATTTGTGTAAAGTCATATCACACAAACCAAAAAGTCGTTCTTTAGAAAGTACTTTTAAAGCTTACTACATTAATTAATGTGATACAAAACAAGTTAAATAACAACTGTAATTTAAAAAGTATCTTGAGGTGTGTGTTTTATTAAAGGAAATGCTATAGTTTTAAAATTTATGAATTACTGAATATTTTAAAGAAAAAAAATAAAAATGCCTGCTTTTGTAAAATTTCAGAATTCACTATGTATATTTATATTTTAAATAATTTCAAATGTCATTCACTTGTTGGGTAAAATACGTCAAATCCTATATATACTAAAATACAGATTTCTCCCTATCCTTGATTTTAATCACCTTTATTTAATTTCTTATTCTTCTTTAATACCCCCAGTTGTGATAACATAGTATTTCCAGTTTTTCACTCCACTACAAAACTGGGTCCCCTATTTTTAAACTTGGCTAACACTTTCTTGTCCTATTTCGTTACATTCTTTCACGCTCCCCTCTTTTTATAAACTTGACAGTCAAAAGGTTATTATCCTAGAAATTGGGAACAATGGCAGATAGTACTTTTAAAGCATAGACACCATATCAAATCAACACAGACGCTTTTCCTTCATATTGCGATAAAATGCATCGGATGTTTTTTCCTCCCTTATATACATTACATTTATCACTTATGTACAGTACAGCCAATAATGTTTTCTCACTCTTTGAAACTTTTGAATCAGTAATTGCAATACTCTGTTTTAGGAAGAGGAGCGACTTTTGCCATCTCCCTATGAGACAGATTGTGTTGATTACATAGCACTGTGGAAGAAAAATAATATGACTGGGCCATTGTCACGCGAAGTAAGAAACCAGATAACTAGAAAGCTTTTGCTAACATGATGTTTCGGAATGTTCATACTTTGCTTCCTGTTATAGTAAATAATCATTAAAAACTCCCTTACGCAATCGCTTGTGACAAAAACAATTCAGTCATTTTTATTAAAATTCCATATTTTGTTCAGGCATGGTACAGCTCCCTAGCAAATATAAAATGAACTTCATAAGATGAGGTAATTTTTAGGCTTTGCATCACTCTCAACAATGACCGAAATCTATCTGATCCATATAAATAGGGGTACAGTTACGTATGGAGTCCACATGAGTTTGTTTACATTTATGTGTATTAATTGCTTTTTGTTATAACAACTATACTAAACTTCAACTTAACCAGACATCACTTAGACTGTAGATCATCACAGTGCTCATAGGTATTTAATCCATTTTGGCGGCGTGAAAGCATAATGTTCGCCAAACCACAACCCTTTAGAGAACAAAAGGCTATAAGGTTTGGCGAGAATTATTATGTCTTCACTCCGCCAAAATGGATTAAATACCTATGAGCACTGTGACGATCTACAGTCTAAGTGATGTCTAGTTAAGTTGAAGTTTAGTATAATAACATCTCTTTTAGATTGAAACGATCTATTAAATACTTTTCATATATTTGAATTGTAACTGTGATGTGTATTACATCGCTTTTGCTTCACATATTGTACATTACCCAAAAAAAAATCAGAACGATGGCTATATCTTCAGTTCTAATTATAGTAGAATCTTACGGTTTGGACCAAAATGTTTTGCTTACGATTTTCTATATATCTGATGCATTTTTTTCCTTAAGGGACCGTTTACTAAATAAAAGTAACGCTATCTTCAAAAATTTCAATGTGAACCCCTATTTTTTATCATTTCATTCGATTTAGAATACATCATTTACTCTATATACGAAATTTCAATGCAATATGTTGAAAAACACGTCACTTATGAGCGAAAATGTTTCGACCATTTGGTTTGTCTAATGACGAATGTTTCGGCGCATTATAGCCCTCGTGTTGCTGACGGCGCCAGATAATCTGAAAACAACCAATCAACAAAGTTTGGTAAACCCAGCTATCCTGGTGCTCAGAGTATTTAACTCATGACAGGAAGATTGTGGGTTCGATCCTTGACGGCCGCCAATGATAGGAGTGCACCTAATGGAAGCTGGTGCACATTAATTCTGCCGTGGCTAGTTGCTCGAAATTTCTAGATGTATATGGTGGTGTTAAGCACTTTATAAGTATCAGAAATAGACAGTCGGAACTTCCAAACCACGTAAATATTGGCTTAGTCTTAAGTTTTTTACATTAGATCTTATGCTTAAAACCAAAAAATGTAGGACCAGATTTAATGGTATTGTTTTGAAAATACTAGAATAAATGTTAAGTACATATAAGAAAGATATGTTAATGAAGTTTCTTTCTTAATGATTGTTATTCAATTGCATTCCTGAATTACAGTGTAACAACAGACCTTTTATGAAACATATAAAAGTAATCATACATCATTGAAATTTCACTGAGGCACCAGCTAATTTTGTTCTCCCCCCCCCCCCCCTCCTCGAAAAAAATAAGTAATGCAGAATTTGATGAAAATTTGACAATATTTAGAGGTGGCGCAACCAACTTGAATTTTAAAAATTTCATGCAATACCCTTACGGCGCTCAAACTAACATAACATACGCTATTTAATAGAAACGTGTTTATATTTTGCATGGAAAACCATATGTGATGGTGTAGAATACAATATTTGTTGTTATATATTTTGATGACATAGATTGATAGTATTGTTAACATAACTGTTTACATTAGAAGTTAATCAGAAATCCCTCACATCACTTTCCTAATAAATTACTCTTTCAGAGGTATAAAAACTTTCTTTCCACGTCGCTCACCATCCTAATCCCCTAACAATGTTTCAATCAGTTAGGTACTCTTCATTTTCTTGCCATTTCTCTGGGTTGATGAGAAGAAAATCTTTTTTAATGCACATTACATCACCGAACCTCAGTGAATTTGAAGGGGGGAAATTATTCCGAGTTTTCTCGAGGATCGCTTTTACAGTGAGAGTTAATTTCTTTGTAATGTTCTCTAAATTCGATCATAATTTTGGATTTGGTTTTTGTAATGGCAAAAAAGTGGAAAAACAAATTCTTCTCCGAGATACCAAATTTAAAAAACAGTCTTTTTAAATGAAATACTAGAAATACCTTCAATGACGTTCTCACAGTCATAAAGCTTCTTCAAGGTAACCAAGTTGTTAGTTGGAGCAGCAATTGAAACAGTGGAAAGAAAACATAACTTCAAGTAGATGTAAAAAACACATACAGCAAGGGCTCTAAGTACTCCTTTCCCCGCTTAATAAATCTGAATTGCTCCTTAAAAATCCATTTCTTGATGGTCTGTATAACTTTTGCCATCCATCTTTCCCAGTGAAGTCCACCTGGATCCATAAAACGTACCAATACGTCAGAAGAACTACATAGGAAAATTAATACCAGTTCAAAGAACTCAAAGTAATCGCTAAGAGAGAGCGGAATATTTCTCTAGCAAACGCAATGATGTTATCCTTTTGGTCTGCTAAAGATTGGGCAGTGAATATATTTTGCTGATGAATGCATTGTATTCGTTCTTGCAAATGGATTTCCAAATTGATTTAAAGCGTTTGAAAAGAAAAGTATCGATATCAGAAGAAGCGTCAGATTGTGAACACTGCATCTAACACAATTTCATAGAAATGCAGCCTGCTGCATGCTTGATACAGAAAGCTCTTGACCGAGTTTTTTATCAATCAGAATGCATACCTTCGTGCCAAAACACATAGCTTTTATATTTTCAGCTAATTCCCAAATGTTCCAGAGTTACATAGACTGTTGTTGTTGCATGACCAGAAAAAAAATTTGGCACCTGGTCTAATAAACTTCAGAAGCAACTGATCCAGGTCTTTTCCCATGACCATAACTATGATTCTATCAAATATGTCTTATCTGGTTATAGCTTGTAAAGGCTTGCCATCCCACTGGCAGTGTTGAAGAAAATTATTGGATGATGCCTAAAGCTGAATTTTTACGCTGATTGCTTCTAGTCCATCGTATAGAGCTAAAACTTACGTTACATTTAGCTGGCTCAGATTGACAAAACAACTTCAGTAACTTTTGTAGCACTTCACGAACAATTATATTTTGAATCAAATGATGAAAGAAATTTGCAGCAACTTCACGTTTCGAGAAAAGTTTACAAACAAAAATTATCTCAGCTAACTGCCCAACCAACAACACCAGTATATTTTCGTATCTTCACAATCTGATAAAATTTAAATTAAACATAAAAAAAATACGATCTTTGAAATGACAAGAGCAACTGACCACTACTGTATAACAGTTCGAGTGCAGATTCACTTCCTTACGTATGAGCTAACGTCTACGAATCTCTGTGTCTCACTGGCGTCGTCACGACATCAACATCAAAATACCAATTTTTTGTTTTGTTTACATGATGCTATAACATGCAAAAACCGTTGTAGCTTGTAAATGAATGATTTCATTTTTTTTTTTTTTTTTTTTTTTTTTTTTTTTAATAACGTAATAAGCGTTTTATTATAGATATTTGCAAAAATTACTATATTTGACCGCTATGCTCCACCTCTAAATATTAAATAATTTTAGTAAAATTTTCCATGGCATAATATTTTATTACATAGCAACTGCTGAGGAGACCTTCTTCTTCTTATCAAGGACTATGGAGACTAAGGCACCTCTGCTTAAGCATTTTGTACCAACCCCATATCCCGTACATATCGGTAGTGGGCAGTACTGCACAGGATGTAAGCGCACACACGCGAGAGGGAGTGAGCAAGTCTACTTATAGCCACAGAAGAGTTCATTTCTACCTCTTTCGGTAGCTACCCAGTAGATGGCAGCACTACCGACCGTATGTGGAACTTCTCAATTTAGAGTCAATACCAAGCAGAAGATTCCACCAGAAGACTTGGCTTTGCCAATCCCAGAGGTATTGATTTGTATGGGAACTTGGAGGACTTTGCCACCATGACTGATTTAACGTGCTCCAGTGTTAGTGAACACGGCGGTCTTTAGTCGGTCCCAGGCCCGAACTCGCAACCTTCTAGTTGCGAAAACGATACTCTCCCTACTGGGCTACGCGGCGCTGAGGAGGTACTCGGATAAAAAAAATCAAAAGTTCGAGAAAATGAATCCTGCCTTAGTTAACCTGAAACCATATGGACACTTAAGAGTATGCTAACTGGGTCAATATCCATGTATACTTAGTTAATCTTTTCAATATAAACGAGAAATTGGTTATCAAAATGGTCAGATCAATTTAAAATAAAAACTCAGTAAAATTATTAACGTTTTGTTAGGCATATTTATATTTGAATGAAAATATTATTGTATGCGTCCAAATTAATCACATTTTCAGAAAATTTTGCTAAACTATAAGTCTAAAATATAATACACATAATTTTTTCGAGTTTCATTAAAATGGGCCTGGACCATTTTCAGCGTAAGTCGATCACGCACGACCATTTGCTAATAATCATTTTTTGACGAAGCATTTTCGGCACGATCAAATTGCTGAATAATGTCTAACAAATGTAGACATTTGAATAACAATTCAGTGTGTTAAAATTATTGTTTGGAGATTTCAGGTGCAAGGGTTACACTATGGTCATACTTTGCCTTATTATTACCAACAACATATTCTATTACTCCTTTTTATTTTTCGATTTGGATAGACTAGATTGCTACAGGGTTTGGAGTTTCAGCCGTACTAGTTTACAATAAAAGATTATATGTGTAATTTGATTAGGGTGTACACAATTTAATGATGTGTCCCTAAAATTTTATTACTAAGTAGTTTGGCAAGTAACAAAATATCCAAATTTGTTTACGCATGTAGATGTGTCAACATGGGTGTCTGAGGAAGTCAAAAGAATACTTCGAAAATGGTGTTGATTTCGGGAGTGATAATCGACTTTGCGAAAAGATAGCTGATCATAGTAAGTATATGTGTTATTTATTGTATAACTGGAAAATAAATTAGGATACACATATTATTTAAAATATCATTTTAATAAAATCCTTCTTTTTTACATCTAGAAGATTATTACGACCCCAGATTTGAAGATGAATTTAATAAATGCAAATGCAGCCATGACTGCAAAGATGAATGCTTGTAAGTACAAATCAATTCTGGGAATATCTTGAGAAACTTTACAATACAAATCTGTTCCTCAGAACCAAACAACATTAAATCATAACTCGTTAACAAGAGAAAGTATACAATGTTATAACTCGTTCAAAATGGTTAAAAAAGGTTTTATTGAGTTATGACTTTATGATTTGATGGGTAACAAACATTTAATGCATGATCTATAAGGAAACAGAAAAAAATTCGTCTTGAGCTGGTTTGGCTTGGTGATACCTAAATTTCATTGGTTTAAGTATAGCATTACATTCATTTAAATATATTATGAAAATTTTATTTTGTAGGAAATTGAACTACGATGTGTCCTCGTATGAGAAAGTGTTAGAACCGGTAAGCTCATAATTTCGTGCATTGTCTTAGATATTAAATCATAAATAAGTTCTGCAGTGCTTGTCTGATTGACTGGTCATTATTACGACACCGCAGATAAATTAAGCCCTGAACATTATCCAGCGCAAAGAACATATAAAAGGGATACTATGAATTTTGTCCTTTTATAATATTTTATATACGTGTAATGTATTACCATTGGAACTTTACTTTTTGCTTTAGTATTCTCTAGTATTTTCCAGAATTCACTCGAGGTGTCTTTAATCTGGTTTGGTCTAGCTCAAACCGGCCTGGACAAGTTAAATTGGAAATCATCCATCTATAAAAAAAACTCAGTTTGCTGTTCGGGTAGAGCCTTTTTGATACCATTTAAATCTTCACTCGAGCCAATAATCAACCCCCTTCTTCTCCCGTTTCTTAGTCTCTGGAAATAAACTTTTGCTTTTACTTGTCCATGACTCGCTTCTTATAACTGTCCCCCCCCCCAACACCCAATGTACCATTACATATACTTCAACCCTAACGTAATATATTTATCCTACCACCTATGCCCTAATCTGTACAAACACCAAATATGTGATGTCCAGTATTGTGTTTTATAGATACGAGTCGGAAAAAAATATTCGATTTTGTCTCTCCCGCAATTCATGTATTTCCCTATTTTCCGATACACTACAATTTACACGTGCCGCATTGAACCTAACCGGTAAATAAGACTATTTTTCCAAAAAATAAAAGTCAGAAAATTTTGAATTCAATTTTGATAACAATTCCAATAACATTATGTAAATGTAAGATGTATGAAAACTTATCTAGTAGGGCGTTATTTCTGGCGTTGATTATAGCACTATTTCTTTCGAGTAAGTGTAATGGAGGAAGTACAGTCATTGCTTGGGAATGCTCCATAGAAAAGACCTCTATGTTAAAATGTTAAAGACGTACGTTTCACCTTTTTTACAACTTTATCGAATTTTTAGAGGAATGAATTTTGGTAGTAGGGATGTTTAAAACAAATTAAAGGCTTCATCACAACGATTCTAATCAAAGTCGTTAGAGCAGGGTTTTTTTTTTTTTTTTTTTTTTCTTTTTTTTTCTTGAATAATTTATGAAAACATAAATTTTTCAATGACGGCTACCTAATGTGCAATATTTTTGAAAAACACTAATAGTCCGAGAGGCAACTGCAATTTTTGGATCTCATCGAACATCATTTTGAATTTTTTATAGAAATTGGAGAAAAGTGAGTAGATTACGAATCCACTGGTCTGCCATGTCAAAAATGACCAAAACTGAACAAATATCGACTTGGAATGAGTTGAACTAAAATCCGATATCCAAATATGTCATAACTTGCCAAAAAGAGAAGAAACTTTTCGTCTGGCAACCCACTGCATTTTGATTTTCAATGAGAAAAAGCGCAAATGATTTCTGATCTCTGACTCGGAAAACTTGTTTCTTTAAAAAGTAAGCCAAACTGGCGACATCAGTAATGTAATGTTTATTGTCAATTTTGCCCATTTGTGAAAGATGCAAGTAAGCCATAGCCACAGATCCGAATCGTCTGCAACCTTCTTAATTGAAAATTAAAGAATGAGGGTTACCAAATTAAAAAAAATACTCATTATTTGGCAAGTTATGGCGCATTTGGCAATTGGATTTAGTTCAACTTATTAAAAGTCAATTTTTAACTAGTTTCGGCCACTTTTTCCACGGCAGACCAGTGGATTTGTAATCTACTCACTTTTCTCCAATTTCTATAAAAAATTCAGTATGATGTTCGATGGAGACCAAAAATTACAGTCTCCTCTCAGTTTATTATGTCAGGTGCCATGTACAGTAGGGCGTATCAAAAAAATCGAAATTTTTCAAATCTTTTAGCGGTAGTGCGGAAAATTTGCGGACACCCATCACTAATACGTGTGTGAAATTTTAAAACTCTGTGTTAATATCTTCTGTCGCCTCAATAGCTCGAAAGTTCCGAAATTTGGGCTAAAAGTGATTAAAATTCAAAAATTCATAAAAAATTCCAGATTTCGCTGTAAGTTTAAGGATGGTGCTTACTAGTTACTATTTTTGACAGCAACAACTATAATTTTTTTTATAATTATAAGTTAATATCTTCTGCTACCTCAGCAACACCAAATTTTGGAAAATAAAAGGCTAAATTTCAAAAAAATAAATAAAAAATACACGTCACACTTACCATTAGCCAGCGGGCCAAATTCAACGTTCCTGGTTCTCGGTTATCTAGATCTAAACTACAAATACCAGAACTAATGGCAGGGCAAATGTCGAATAAATATTTCTGATCTGAACTGAGTAATCTACTATCAATGTGTGGCAACTAGCATTTAATATTATTAAAAGCAACGACTGAAAGTTTTTCACATCCTTTAAGTTTTCGTCCAATGTTTCCAGTGTAAGATGAAGGGCCAGAAGACTTGCCGTCTATTGACTGGAATAAGTGTTGTAATGGCAACTCATTGAAATGAAGTAATCAGACAATCCATTGGAGTGGTCTCTTAAGTTTCATTTCAAGCCTGCGAATTACACCAGTAAACATTCCTGTGTTCACCCAGTGCCGTCACACCCGACAACTGTGAGCTTGCTAAAATCATCCAAAAAAGTACTTGTTACGTATTCGTAAATGCTGTTCGATACATGAAGACTACATCCACTTTCAGTTGTAACATGCTCCACGTACGAAGAACCAGGCTCCGATACAATACAGTAATGCGCTTCTACAATTGTTCTTTGGAACTGCTTTCCCTCGAGTGTTTCTGATGTTAAAGTTTTGTCATGCCGGCCATCAAAATAAAGGCCAGATAGATTGGAACAATTTTCATTTAATTTTGATACCATTTGCTTGTAAACTCTGGATTTTTCCCTCCATACTTTGTTTTCGTCTGTGACGAGACTGGAACTCGATTCCGATATTAAACCCAAATCTTTCATAACACTCGATGCAATAGCAGCCGTGGCTCTGTTAGAAACACCATATCTTTGACTGACAATAAATGTGTTGTCCAATTTTACACGCATCTGAAGACTCCTTGAATCCATCTGAAGAAAGGGTGTGTAGGGGGGGCGTCTCCTCCACCTCCATCATATCTTCATTTTCCAGAGTAAAGCTTGAAACAGAAGCAGGAGACACCTTTTTTTTTTACTTTGCACAGCATTTTGTTGTACTCGCATTTGACGTTTCTGAAGTCGTTTTGTTTCGGGTATATCAACACTTCCAAAGAACATTTTTCTTTCCGTTCTTTGGTCTTTGAGGAACGCCTGCACATTTGGCGGGACTTAGCTCTCTTTTGGACAGATTCACTCCTTAAAAATAGCGCATTTACGGGAAGATATGTCGAATAGTTTCTTTGCTTCCGTTTTAAAGTTCTCAACATTTTTAAGAGCAGTCTTGCTTCTTCCCACACGTTTTATATTTTTCATGATAGAGCGATATTTTTTTCTGGTAAGCGTGTATCATATCACAAACACGCTTATGTGAAACAGAAGGAATGGATGAATCGACGTATAAACTTTCAATTTTCAAAGCAACAGTTTCTGCAATAACAGAGAAGCATGGTTCTTTATTTCCATCAGTTTCATTACCAATACGACATCTCTCATAAGCGCAACATCTTATGCATGTTGTGAAAAATCCTTCGGTGTTCCAAAAGTAGGGCATTGCAGATTTGTCGAATTAAAAACTTTGAATGCGATGATTCTTGCATTATTAATATTTACCAATATCTTTTACTAACAAATGACTACGACACTAAGCTAAGAGTAAAAAAAAATCTTAAAAAGAAACGACTACATTGCTGCATATATGCTTGATATGAAGATCGAAACTAATTGAAAGAAAATATTCTAGAGTTAGACTAAATGCTAAACAAATGAAAATTATCACTTGATTTATTGGTCGCTCCGATTTGTTTCTCGGGGTGAAAATAGGGGTGTTCCACTTTACTTTTCTGACAGTACGCCAAACCCAGTGTGGTAGAAGATATTAACCAATAATTCTTGCATACTTTTTGTTGTTGAAAAAAGTAATTTTTATTAAGCTCTACCTCAAAACGATCAACGAAATCTGCGACTGCTGATTAAATATTGAATTGTATTTCTTTTTATTCAAATTTTGGGAATTTCCGGTTCACTGAGGCGACAGAAGATATTAACCTATAATTTTTTAAAAAATTATAGTTGTTGTTGTTAAACAATACTAACATTTAACCACTACTCCCAATCATTAAACAAAATATGGGAATTTTTAGGAGTTTTTGAATTTTAAACACTTTTAGCCCAATTTTCGGAACTTTGGGGCCATTGAGGCGACAGAAGATATTAACCCAAAGTTTTAAAATTTCACACACTTATTACTGATGAGTGTCCACAAATTTTCCGCACTACCGCTAAGAGATTTGATAAACTTCGATTTTTTCGATACGCCCTAATGTACAGCCCTAACCCAAAAAGATAATCATCTTCAATCCTTTCGGGATTTATATTGACTAGGCTTGGGCGATGTTAAAATTTCTGCATCGCGATATATCGGGAAGCAAACATCACGATGTCACGATACATCACGATGTTAACTATATTTTTTTTTTACAAAATACTATAAAACAACGTTTTCATAACACGCTATGTAACCAAAAGTTACACTTACTTAGCTTTGCAACATTTTATTGAATTCATGTATGGAAGTTTATTTTAAATAACATGAGTAGCGACCGAATTACTTTCAGAGTGATACACAAAGCACCCAAGGGGTATAAGCCGGTTATTATTATTATTATTTTTTATTTTTTTTTTTTGGTTTAATCCGGATTTTTCAATTTCTCTATCTTAATGAAATTTTACTTTGTTGTTATCCACGGCAGGAGAGGAGGGGAAGGGGGGGGGGAACGAGGACAAGTGCACTTCCTGGCGGTGCACGTGTTTCTTTAGTTATTGGATATTATTAATTATTAAATCAAAAACATACTTTATAATGAATATTTTATTACTTACTATATACAATATAACTATTAAACAATAAAAATAAATTAATGCATAACATTTAAAATTCTAATGATCTTTATTTTGTGCCAAAAAAATCTGCATTTCAGCATTTTTAAGAAGCAATGTTGGATTGAGTAATTAATCTTATGGAAATAAACTTTATTCAAATCGTACAAACTGAAAAAAAAATTATAAAACATTTATTTACTTACGAGTTAGAAGAGAAAGAGAAAATCCTTCAATGTAAATGGAAAAAAATCGTTTATAAGTATTTAAGCAATCAAACTAGAGAAATAATTGTGATCCGTCCATGCACTAATTCATACTGACTTTGGCAGATATAACAAACCATCATAGTAATAAACAACCTGATTATCTTAACTGGGTAAGAACTAGACATAAATTACCACGCAAGAATACCGCAATCCCCTTGAGTTAATAAATAAAGCAAAGCTCTCAAAGGGTAAAAATGATAGATAAAAAAAATCCTGAAGTTAATGTAAAAGATTTAAAAATACAAAAATGTAATATTTTATTTCTTCCAAGTTAGAGAAAAAAAATCAAAAATGAAACACATAAAGTTTAGGAAATACTCAATTGAATTCCAAAAATAGAATATCAAGGTCTTTTATCTGATGACAAATTAAATAAATATCCAAACGTTTTTCATGAGTTGAGAGAACAAAAAAAAATGTTCAAACAATAAAAGGAATACTTCTTTCATCGAATCTCCAATATTACTAGACTAACTGGCGCCTGAAAACCACCTCGTAATTTCAGTACTCAGCTGTCAAAACGAAATAGGAAATAAACGCGAGACCTAAAAAAACTCCATTGTAAAATTGAATTATAATTGCAACGTGTCATATGTGCTTTTTTTCCCTTGAAATGTGCACTTTTTTCCAACTTTATTTTAAAATTCAAAAGCCAGGGGATGCAAAGGCGAATGCAACATGTAATAAGTGATTAAGTGCGCGATGCCATCTGTGACGTTTTGTTTCTATTCAATCATGGAAACATCGCACATACCGGATACGATTACCACGATGCCGATACAGCAAAAGCAAATGGAAATCATCTCAAACGGCGAGGTGTAGCTGTTACACTACGTTTCTATAGAGTCTTGGATACACCGCGCATATGCAGGGAGGATTACTGCGATCTGGTGAAGAATCGTGTCTCAAACGTTTCAATACGTTTCTATAGTATTTTAGAAACACCGCGCATGAATCGTGGCATCATCGGTTCTTCGTCCTTGAAGTGCTAGGCAATGAGTGTATCGCGCTGTCGTTAAAAAAGATCGTGATGTATCGGTTTAGGGAAAGTAGTGACACCGGTTTGACGATGTTGATTTCACACCGGTTTTAGACGATGTATCGATACATCGCCCAAGCCTAATATTGACCACTCACACATACATAAAGATATTTTAAGACTTCTGTTTTCGATTCAAACCGTTTCAAAACGTATTCATATGTCAACAATTTTTGACAGAATGTAAAACTTTTTTTATTTACTTAATTAACATATGGGCATTTGAAAATGAAAAAATCAAAATACTTCTACAAAAAAATTAAGAAATTTTAATATATTGAAATATTCATAGTTTCACACCATATCTTTGACTGACAATAAATGTGTTGTCCAATTTTACACGCATCTGAAGACTCCTTGAATCCATCTGAAGAAAGGGTGTGTAGGGGGGGGCGTCTCCTCCACCTCCATCATATCTTCATTTTCCAGAGTAAAGCTTGAAACAGAAGCAGGAGACACCTTTTTTTTTTACTTTGCACAGCATTTTGTTGTACTCGCATTTGGCGTTTCTGAAGTCGTTTTGTTTCGGGTATATCAACACTTCCAAAGAACATTTTTCTTTCCGTTCTTTGGTCTTTGAGGAACGCCTGCACATTTGGCGGGACTTAGCTCTCTTTTGGACAGATTCACTCCTTAAAAATAGCGCATTTACGGGAAGATATGTCGAATAGTTTCTTTGCTTCCGTTTTAAAGTTCTCAACATTTTTAAGAGCAGTCTTGCTTCTTCCCACACGTTTTATATTTTTCATGATAGAGCGATATTTTTTTCTGGTAAACGTGTATCATATCACAAACACGCTTATGTGAAACAGAAGGAATGGATGAATCGACGTATAAACTTTCAATTTTCAAAGCAACAGTTTCTGCAATAACAGAGAAGCATGGTTCTTTATTTCCATCAGTTTCATTACCAATACGACATCTCTCATAAGCGCAACATCTTATGCATGTTGTGAAAAATCCTTCGGTGTTCCAAAAGTAGGGCATTGCAGATTTGTCGAATTAAAAACTTTGAATGCGATGATTCTTGCATTATTAATATTTACCAATATCTTTTACTAACAAATGACTACGACACTAAGCTAAGAGTAAAAAAAAATCTTAAAAAGAAACGACTACATTGCTGCATATATGCTTGATATGAAGATCGAAACTAATTGAAAGAAAATATTCTAGAGTTAGACTAAATGCTAAACAAATGAAAATTATCACTTGATTTATTGGTCGCTCCGATTTGTTTCTCGGGGTGAAAATAGGGGTGTTCCACTTTACTTTTCTGACAGTACGCCAAACCCAGTGTGGTAGAAGATATTAACCAATAATTCTTGCATACTTTTTGTTGTTGAAAAAAGTAATTTTTATTAAGCTCTACCTCAAAACGATCAACGAAATCTGCGACTGCTGATTAAATATTGAATTGTATTTCTTTTTATTCAAATTTTGGGAATTTCCGGTTCACTGAGGCGACAGAAGATATTAACCTATAATTTTTTAAAAAATTATAGTTGTTGTTGTTAAACAATACTAACATTTAACCACTACTCCCAATCATTAAACAAAATATGGGAATTTTTAGGAGTTTTTGAATTTTAAACACTTTTAGCCCAATTTTCGGAACTTTGGGGCCATTGAGGCGACAGAAGATATTAACCCAAAGTTTTAAAATTTCACACACTTATTACTGATGAGTGTCCACAAATTTTCCGCACTACCGCTAAGAGATTTGATAAACTTCGATTTTTTCGATACGCCCTAATGTACAGCCCTAACCCAAAAAGATAATCATCTTCAATCCTTTCGGGATTTATATTGACTAGGCTTGGGCGATGTTAAAATTTCTGCATCGCGATATATCGGGAAGCAAACATCACGATGTCACGATACATCACGATGTTAACTATATTTTTTTTTACAAAATACTATAAAACAACGTTTTCATAACACGCTATGTAACCAGAAGTTACACTTACTTAGCTTTGCAACATTTTATTGAATTCATGTATGGAAGTTTATTTTAAATAACATGAGTAGCGACCGAATTACTTTCAGAGTGATACACAAAGCACCCAAGGGGTATAAGCCGGTTATTATTATTTTTTATTTTTTTTTTTTGGTTTAATCCGGATTTTTCAATTTCTCTATCTTAATGAAATTTTACTTTGTTGTTATCCACGGCAGGAGAGGAGGGGAAGGGGGGGGGAACGAGGACAAGTGCACTTCCTGGCGGTGCACGTGTTTCTTTAGTTATTGGATATTATTAATTATTAAATCAAAAACATACTTTATAATGAATATTTTATTACTTACTATATACAATATAACTATTAAACAATAAAAATAAATTAATGCATAACATTTAAAATTCTAATGATCTTTATTTTGTGCCAAAAAAATCTGCATTTCAGCATTTTTAAGAAGCAATGTTGGATTGAGTAATTAATCTTATGGAAATAAACTTTATTCAAATCGTACAAACTGAAAAAAAAATTATAAAACATTTATTTACTTACGAGTTAGAAGAGAAAGAGAAAATCCTTCAATGTAAATGGAAAAAAATCGTTTATAAGTATTTAAGCAATCAAACTAGAGAAATAATTGTGATCCGTCCATGCACTAATTCATACTGACTTTGGCAGATATAACAAACCATCATAGTAATAAACAACCTGATTATCTTAACTGGGTAAGAACTAGACATAAATTACCACGCAAGAATACCGCAATCCCCTTGAGTTAATAAATAAAGCAAAGCTCTCAAAGGGTAAAAATGATAGATAAAAAAAATCCTGAAGTTAATGTAAAAGATTTAAAAATACAAAAATGTAATATTTTATTTCTTCCAAGTTAGAGAAAAAAAATCAAAAATGAAACACATAAAGTTTAGGAAATACTCAATTGAATTCCAAAAATAGAATATCAAGGTCTTTTATCTGATGACAAATTAAATAAATATCCAAACGTTTTTCATGAGTTGAGAGAACAAAAAAAAATGTTCAAACAATAAAAGGAATACTTCTTTCATCGAATCTCCAATATTACTAGACTAACTGGCGCCTGAAAACCACCTCGTAATTTCAGTACTCAGCTGTCAAAACGAAATAGGAAATAAACGCGAGACCTAAAAAAACTCCATTGTAAAATTGAATTATAATTGCAACGTGTCATATGTGCTTTTTTTCCCTTGAAATGTGCACTTTTTTCCAACTTTATTTTAAAATTCAAAAGCCAGGGGATGCAAAGGCGAATGCAACATGTAATAAGTGATTAAGTGCGCGATGCCATCTGTGACGTTTTGTTTCTATTCAATCATGGAAACATCGCACATACCGGATACGATTACCACGATGCCGATACAGCAAAAGCAAATGGAAATCATCTCAAACGGCGAGGTGTAGCTGTTACACTACGTTTCTATAGAGTCTTGGATACACCGCGCATATGCAGGGAGGATTACTGCGATCTGGTGAAGAATCGTGTCTCAAACGTTTCAATACGTTTCTATAGTATTTTAGAAACACCGCGCATGAATCGTGGCATCATCGGTTCTTCGTCCTTGAAGTGCTAGGCAATGAGTGTATCGCGCTGTCGTTAAAAAAGATCGTGATGTATCGGTTTAGGGAAAGTAGTGACACCGGTTTGACGATGTTGATTTCACACCGGTTTTAGACGATGTATCGATACATCGCCCAAGCCTAATATTGACCACTCACACATACATAAAGATATTTTAAGACTTCTGTTTTCGATTCAAACCGTTTCAAAACGTATTCATATGTCAACAATTTTTGACAGAATGTAAAACTTTTTTTATTTACTTAATTAACATATGGGCATTTGAAAATGAAAAAATCAAAATACTTCTACAAAAAAATTAAGAAATTTTAATATATTGAAATATTCATAGTTTTTTAGTGATATGTAGCAGCTCTAATTGTTGAATTGGGATTTGGACTTACTGATCAGCGGGAATAGAACATTAATTTGGCCTTGGCACTGATTTTCAGAAAGCTCTCTCCAAGTTGCACCGTAGACAAATAATTTAACTACTCAGTACGTATTATCCAAGCATAACAACTATTTTGATTCGTTGTTGAAGTGTTGCGTTGTGTGTGCTTCGTATGAATTGTTTGTTAATGATTAGAATTCCTAACCTTTTAAAAAAATATAAATTGGAAGCAGAAATCTTTTTTTAATTAGGCTATTCCTGGTATAAGTGAAAAAGTGGCCGACTAACCTTGGCACCAATTGATGGGCGATTTCATTTTCAGTGTAGTAATACTCTTCTAGAATCATTCCACAAACATACCCCCTTTTTTATACCCATTTTTTAAATTCAGTACTGCATATTATGTATTTTATTGATTATTTGAGCATTTGCTATGTTTTCAGTAGGTAATTTATTTTTAATATGACGACCGTTCCTTCCCTATAATATCTTTGTAAAGTTTACGCTTACATCCAATCCATAAATAAAATGACATCATAATCTCGACAATTGTTTTATAAAAAATAGGGGTGTGGAGTATCGCGCAACTTTCACTTATACTATAATATTCGTTATTGCATTAAAATTTATGGTGTTATTTACCGTTTACAAAAGATGCTGACATCAATACAAGAGGTACTATATTCAATAAATCAGTACACCTTCTAGTATATGCCGATGATTTTGACATAATTTCAAGATCTACAACTAAGCTAGGTGCAATCTTTTTGGCATTGGCAAAAGCAGCCACAAAAATAAAGCTCAGAATAAATATGAAAAAAATATATGTTTTTTTGTCCAAAAATAAAACCAGTCTAAAACTTCTGTGATAGGCCCATTTAAATTTGAATCTGTGAAATACTTCACCTGTTTGGGCTCCGAGAATAACTATCAAAACGATATTAATCCTGAAATCAGAGAGAGGATCAATTCTGCAAATCGTTGTTTCTTTGGTTTAAAACTCTTCTGAAGTCCCATTTAATTAAGAGAAGAAAAAAATTATGTTATACAAGGTATTGATTAAATCAGTTTTAACCTATGCCTCAGAGGCTTGGATCTTGATGATGAAGGAAGAAAGAGCTTTGATGGTCTTTCAGAGGAAGCTCTTGAGAGCTATTTTTGGTGCTGTCCTGGAGAATAACACCTAGCAAAAAAGGTATGACTTTGAATTATATAAAATCTATAAAGATGAGGATATTATCAAATTCATAAAATTGGCTAGAAGGAGATGGACAGGCCACCTTCTAAGAATGAATTCAGAGAACACCTATTAAGGTATTCAATGCGACGTCTTTTTATGTAAGATCGAAAAGAAGACCCAAGAAGATATGGAAAGAACTGCCTGAATGAAGATTTCGCAGTACTAAAAGTTAAAAACTGGTGGTCAATTTCTGGAAAGAGGAGTTAACGGGAGAGACTTATGAGAAGGCCAAGACCCATAAAGGGCTGCCGTGCCAATGCTGATGATGATTTGCCGTTTTCAAATTTTCACTTATTTAAATAAAAATTGAAAGTTTGGAGATATTTTTGTCGATAATTTTTGCATGGATGAAAAAAGCACACCAAAATGATGAAGTCAGTGATGTGATTCGATATGCATTACATTATCCTTTCTTGCGTGTGAAAACAGTAAACAATTAATTGTCAATGGACAATTCTCAAAGGCAGAGATCTTTGTGTTAAATGCGCTTTTTTTTAAAACTTTTTACGCTTTTATCGCAATTCTACGGGAATTTTGAAGGTGGGGACAATTAGAACAACTTAAAGAGACATAGCACAGAGATTTAAATCGAAATCGAGAGCCGTTTTTTAGCCATTGTTGAAAAATATGATTTTTTCATGACTTCAAAATTATGAGCAAGCACGATTTTGACGAAAACCTTCATGGAAGGTTCCATGGCAACCACCAACCCACGCACCAAATTTGAACATCGTAGGTCATTCTGTTGGAGAGTTATGCTGACCACGTATGCACAGACATACAGGCAGAAATTTTTCTTGACCACTTTTTTGAAATCAGGGTGTTCCACATCGTGGAGCAATGCAATTTTTTATATTTTTTTTAACCAAATGCTATACTTTTATTTCCCTATGTAAACATGTGGATAATTGAAAATAAAAATACTGCATTACATTTTCATCTTTATTAAAAAAGAAATTGTTTATGTTCAATATTTATAGCTGATGAGTAAATTTTTGGCTTTATAATAAAATTTACCAATTTTCTTTGTTTTTTGGCAGTGGTATGGCAGTGGTGATGAAGTTAAAATGTAAGTAGAGTTTATAAAATTCAGTACCATTCATGCTTATAATTTGCCTCGATTTTCAAGTTAATTTTCTAAGAAATGTTTAAGTAAAATGGCTTGAACTATCTATCTAAAAAACTAATGACTAGTCATATCCATCAATTAAGGATAATTCAGTTGTTCCCGAATCACTTCTCAGTGGAGCAGCAAAGACGCATGAAATTCACATCAAAGATACATCTTTATGTAACATATCTATAAGTAAAACAACTCAGTCACAAATTGAAATGCAAAGTGTACAGTGGGGGCATATGCAAAAGAATGGAGTACCATTAGTGTGCAGTTGTATAGAAGCATTTACATTAAAAATCCCACAATTCATGGAATTGACTTTCAGTGTGAGATATGATCTCCCCTGTTTTCAATGTTTTCTTAGCACTGTATTCTCATACTTAACATGACTTTCTTGGAGAATTCTAGTAGCTAAATTGCTTGTTCCACCTTTTGAACTGTTTGTAAATGATGAAAAGTTCTAAATGCATAAATCTTTACACGATGCATATCGTAGAAGAGTTCCACACATGTTTCATGAAATTTGGATTAGAGGAGTGATCTAACTTACTAACAGGGGCGATATTCATATTTTTAATCGTTTATCAAAAGCAAAAGTGGGATAAAATTTGCCGTAAGTATCAATACACACTATTTAGAAACTGATATCTCACTATTACAGACTTTTCTAGGTCAAGTTAACGTATCTACAGTGAAATAATGGAATTTGATTATCTTTTGGCTCTTAGGAAGCTTATTAAACAAATTCAATATATTAAACCTACAGACAAAACTCTTTTCCCACTAAATCGTTATCTTGAATTGGCATTTACCATGAAATTTCATGTTCCCACCTTTGTACAGATCCTGTGCTATCCAATATAACTCATGAGACTGAAAAAATTATTTTCGTAAACAGTATCTGATCTTACAAAGATTTGGTCTTTGAATGCAATATGTTTAAATAGTTTAATAAGCTCCCCAAGAGTGCAAAAGATAATTAAATTCAACTTTTTCACTGTAATTATGTTGACTTAATGTAGACAAGTCTTTAATGGTGAAATATCAGTTTCTAAATCATATTTATTAATATTAATATTTTTACTCCACTTTTGCCTTGGATAAACGATTAAAAAATATGAATAAAGCCCCAATAAGTAATACAGATCCTCTAATCCAAATTTCATCATTTACATGTGGGATGCTTCTTCGATATGCATTGTATAAAGATTTATTGTATTGGGAACTTTCCATAACTTGCAAACAGTTCAAAAGATGGGGACTTGCAGTTTAGCCACTAGAATTCATCAAGAAACTCATGTTAAGTAAGAGAGTACAGTGCCAAGTAATCACTGATTACAGGAGAGATCATATCGCACATTAAAAGTCAACTCCATAAGTTGCGTGATTTTTAATGTAAATGCATCTGTACAACTCCATTCTTTTGCATAAGCCCTCACTGTACACTTTGCATTTCATTTTGCGACTGAGATGTTTTACCTAAAGATGTCTCTTTGATATGAATTTCATGTATCTATGCTGCTCCACTGAGAAGTTATTGGAGAAAAACTGAATTATCCTTAATTTATGGATATGAGTGCATCTATGAAAATATGTAAAATTTAATTTATTTGGAGTTCTGTTCCATCATATGTTAACTTCAACTGACTATCTCTACTAACAAAATTCCAAACGTAGACAAATACCCCGCTTATTTTTAAGTAACTTACATGGTCGACTCTAAGCTACCACATCACTCTTCAAATTTAATCAAAGCAATTCCGATCGTTAAGACATAAAACATACATTATATCATTCTTCACAATCAAGCCAAAGGAAATCGAAATTTTGTAATTTAAAATGTATATATCGGCTGTTTCATTCTCATGTTTAATATGCAGTTCTTTCTTTCCCAAAGTGTACCCAACAAAAACACAAAACGTTTTTAAACGCGAAATAATGCTGAACAAAAAAGTTTAAAATAGTAATACCGTAAAATGGGGTGAATCGGAACACTTTTCAACTTTCAAAGTAAAAATCGGTTGTAATAAGATCGTTAAGGAACATATTTTTGACATTGAAACTTGGGTCTTATCTTCTTATTTGAGGATCAACCCAAACATTTTTGAAAAAACTAGGGCTTTAATTTATTTTGAATTTTTTCATGGTGTTCCGATTCACCCCGCAGAAAGGGGTGAATCGGAACACTCGTTACATTTATGTCTGATCTTATTTAAATGTTTACAGGGTGACAAAAAAACAAATAATAATGCATTGTGGTAAATAGGAACACAAAATTATCATAAAAAAAATCATTTAATATGACGGATAAAATTTGTGTTTGTCAATTATTGTCAAAACAAATCATATGTTTGAAAACGAATCAACTCTTCTCCTATAACTCATCCAAATAGTCTTTAAAATTAATAATATTTTTTAATCTACTTGTATTTTATGTTTGCTTGTCGTATGACTGCAAAGTCCTTAAAATATCTTGTGAAAGGAGAAAAGCATCCTCATTTGTTTTAGAAAATCTCTTCGTTCATGGGCGCTTTTTGTAAAACACAATTATATAGCAATAACCTTGTGGGTGAAAAACTTTGCTCACATAATATTCATACATTTTTCCATATAACTTAAAGATAACGAAGTTATTTAAAGAAAAACCACTGGAATAATCGGGTTTTCTGCCATGCGGAAACTAGGCTCCTCTTCTGACATTTATTCAAGCCTGCAATCTTGATTACTGTCTTGAAGGGAGTAATTAGACTCTTCTTCAGTCGTTGAATCGTATGTGGAACATAATCTTGCCAAAAACAGCTTTTTAATATCACTTTTCACGTGTTCCGATTCACCCCGCAAATCTCGAAATCGAGACGAGGCAAAACATAAAAATTCGTAAAATAAAAAGTTTTTAAAACCAAGTTAAATTAAGTATGACATGTTGTTGTGGATGTTTATACTTATCTAAAAATATATTATTTAAGTCGATAACTGGTACATGTTATTAATTACGGGATAAGTTTTGGAGAGGTTAAAATTCTTTGGATTGTATTCATGCTGTTTAAATTTTTTTTTTTTTTTAAAGTACAGTGTTGAAAACCCTACAAATTTTTTTTCAAGATTCCAAACATGTTAACCAAATAAAAAAATATATATAATTACTAAAATTGCTTTATTTGTGTAAAATAATAATTGCTTTGTAATTTTAATTAAGTTTCGTTCCGATTCACCCCGCTGTTCCTATTCACCCCATTTTACGCTACTTTTATTTTTTTCTCATGCTAACTTTTAATACTTCAAATGAAAAAACAAAGATTTAAAGTTCTTTTTAAATTTCATCTGGTATTATTTATGTTGTGCCATTCATGTAGTTTGAAGATCCATTGAAAATGTGTCAAAGAAGAATATTTTTTTAATGTTAATAAGTAAAAAAAATTATGCTTAATTAATTTTTAAAAAATTAACTATTTCAGAATGGCAGTAATCGAATTATACATCGAAAGTTCTAAAGTGCGAGTAATATCATACAAGCCACAGTATATGGTAAGTAAAATATGCCTCAATAGGCATGCTTAAAAATTTAATACATTTTGGAATACTTTTGGACTTTGTAGAGTGAGAGGCTACTGCAAGTTTAGGTACCTTCAGAATTTTCTACAGAATGTGGAGAAATGTTAGTAGATCATGAATCCATTTGTCTGCCGAGAAAAAAATGGCCGAAACTATTAAAAAATCGATTTTGAATAAGTTGGCCTAAGTCCGATTGCCAAATATGTCATAACTTGCCAAAAAATGAACATACTTTTCTTTCTGGTAACCCACTACTTTTTGATTTTCAATGAAAAAGGTTGCAGACGATTTTTGTTTCCTGGCGCCAAGATATTTCATCTTTTGAAAGTGACCAAGTTTGCAAAAATATTACATCATCAGCGGCATAACACTTATCGCCAACTTGGTTCACCTTTAAAATATGGAAGTATAGTTTGCCAGAGAATAAATATCGTCTGCACTTTTCCTCATTAAAAATTAAAGAGCAGAGAGTTATCATATAAAAAAAAGAATGCTCATTATTTGGCAAGTTATAACACATTTGGCAATCGGATTTAGTTCAACTAATTCATTTCGATTTTTGACTAGTTTCGGCCATCTTTTCTTCGACAGACTAGTGTATTCATAATCTACTGACGTTTCTCTACATTCTATAAAAAAATCAGAATGATGTTCGATGGAGTACCTAAACTTTCAGCCGCCTTTCGAGCTATTAGTATCTAGTGGTATTAAAATAAAGAGGCTCCATTTTTCACCATTTTATAAAAGCACATTCCTCAAACAGACTTACCTAACCTAATTTTCGAAACAAACTGGTTGTTGACAACGACAAAAAATCCATGCTTTCCCAGCAGTGTATAGGCCAGGAACTGACTTTAGTTGCTGCTTCTCGTAGCTCCTTTTGGTAAAGCTGATGTCACCTCTGAGCAATTTACAACTCCACTACTCCATATGGGAGTAGAGATAAGTTTTCCAACATTTTTAACATTGCGTTCTACTTTTTAGAAACCGTACCTATAACGACTCATTTCATCGCATTTAATTTTTTTAGAGACGAACAATATTAGAGGGACTTAACGCTCTCAATTTAAACTTAGGGAGATTTCACAGAAATTCATAAAAATAAAATAATTTACTGTCAAAGTGCCAAAGAATGTAGCTATCTGGTGCTTGGGATCGTCCCCCTCTGCTCTTTATCAACATCTTTCGTATAGCCTTCAAAGTTAATGAAATTTTGAAGAAAAAAAAAAAGTACAAATAAAGGTAGATCGTAGTTTAAGAAAAAAGCATTGACAACTTACATGTTTTGTAGACTATTAGAAATATTTATAAAAATATATTTTTATTGAAAAAACTAAGTTTTTGTGTAAAGAGTCGTAAGTGCAAGACAATCATATTGAACAATTAGACATGTAGACCATTAGTAATTATATTTAAGCAGATTATTTTTTATTTAAGAAACTAAGTTTTTGTGTACAGAGTCGTAAGTGCAAGACAATTATTTTAAACAATTGAACGTCTCCGTTTTCACTCATTCTTTGTTGAAGGTACTTTAAAATCTAATTTATGGACAAAGCTGGATAGGCTGACCTTGACATCAGAGTTGTTCTGATAAAAACCATTTCTCGACTCAGCTCCACAAACTTTATAAATGTCTCTCTTCGAAGTCCACGCTCTCTTGCGTATTTTGTATTATCTTTTGTGATGGCTAACATTAAGTGTTCTGGATAAGTGAAAAGTTCATTTCGATCAATCACAGGGTCGACAATATTAAGTAATTCTTCAAGCAGGTGCCTTGAAGATTGTATTGATTGATTCACAAGTTTTAATACCTCTGCAAATAAATACAACTATTTCTTCAGTGGTGGGATTTGGCTACACGAGATCCTAGTCCCTTGTCACACTCCAGGTGGTTGACAACAGCAAACCGAAATCTCATATTGTACTTAAGTGAAGAAAGTCTCACTACTAAACTTCAAGAAACAGTTATTTATTTTGAAGTCATGCATTCCAATGTTGGTTTAGTATGAAAACAAATAAATGTTCTGAAGTTGGACCAAAACTTGTGGAGATCAAAACAATCTTCAAGAGAGATCAAAACAATATTCAATGTACCTACCAGAAGAATTACGTAATGTTGTCAAACCCTGTGATCGAACGATTTGGCTTTTTCGCTCATTCAGAACTTTTAATCTTAACCATGAACAAGATAATACAAAACACATAAGAGAGCTCGGACTACGAGAAATTTTAAAGGCGAGGTAGTGAGATCAAAAGAGAGCAGGTATCAAAAGATTCATGCCCCCAAAACTCAATTTCAAGGCTTATGACAATTCAAAAATAATTAAATGGATGAACTGTAATTTCTCTTCTTCCCCATTATTGAAATATATCAGTGACAATGAGATTAAATCCCATATTCAAAGAACTAACTCAGTTCCTTATTTGGAATAAAACATTCAAGACATTCCCAGTTCACACACAGGCAAGTGAACGATGTGTGAAACTCGTGATAGAAGTTCCAGAAAAAGTTTACGGGGCTGAATCTAGGATGGCTTTCTCAAAACGTTTCTACCTTCAGAACGTAAGTACCTTCAGTTAAGAATAAGTAAAAATGGAGATCTTTAATTGTCCAATATGTTTGTATTAGACTCACTACTCTTTAAACAAAGAACTTATTTTTTTTCAATAAAAAAATCTGTTTGATATTGTACAGATATATTTACTTGAACTAGGATGGGAGTAGGGAAGGAGTGGTTGAATTCTAGCAAATGAAATTCTCAATTCCTTCATCAAAAATGTCAGTAGGATATTCTAAACTTTATAGATATGTAGACGTGTAGAAACATTGATTCAGAAACAATGACTAATATCCTGTTTTTATCAACAGGATGTGGAACTTTTCAGTTATGTTGGGGGATTCCTCGGTTGCTGGATGGGTATCTCGATTTGGACATCCACTGGCATTCTCTGGAAGGAATATTCTTCTCTTGTGACCAATATCAAAGAATATAGAAACACCTTGAAACGTCGAAAATCTTCGAAGAAAAAGACTACTTACCTTTAGACAAATACTCTAGAAAAGTTGCATAATCAAGAATTAATGATCTTCCCGAGTTTATTGCTTCTAAATATTCTTTCTTAATATAAAAATGTCAAGTTTGTTTCTATTTTGCCTTTACATTATAGGTGAGTAAGACAATTGTAAAAAATAACGAATATATGAAAAGTAGTTTAGAAACAAAAAGAGTATCATCATGTATTCCGAAGTAGTGTGGATTACTCAACACTTGTATTGTAACTACGTGTTTTGTCTGTTGTAAAGTCTTTAAAATATTTAGGTACATACTTTTATTAAACTTCGGACAATGTAGTAATTTGTTTTTACTAAACTCTTTTGCTTATTGTATCACTAAATTTTGCAAACCTTTTCCTGAACTCACTGCCCAATGTTTATCGCATAAGAAGCGTTGAGCGGAAGATTGGACCATCCCACAATGTTTATTTTTCTAAATAAAGGCTGTTTATACCTCGTTTTGTTAAAACCATCCTTGCCAAATGAGTAATGTTTTATAATGGTCAACTAAGTTGAGCATTACAAAGATTTCCAATACAAAATTCCAAAATTTCTGTAGATTTCCAAATAGAGGAAGCCTGTCAGACAGGGCAGTTTATAAAATTGGTACTTTTCTTCTTTTTATAAGAATTTTAAGAAGTTTTTCGACAACATACCAATTCACTAATCGGCAACACTTAACCTATATTTTTCGCAGTGTTTAAACCTATTGTTCCGAATAGACCTATTTTTTTCAAAATTGAACTTCCAATAAAAAAAAATTATATCACGAATATAAGCCTAACTCATTGAAAAACTGAAATTAGTTTTATTTCAGGAGCAAATGAAGTCAGACCTTATATGGGAAAATAAATAATTTGAAACATAGTACTAAACTTCTACTGAATAGTTAAAATAATTAAAAACATAAAAAAACACTTTTGATCTTTCTATTTTTTTTATATGGAATTAAAAATACATTCAAACAATCAAAGATATTTTTATAATTTTGCAAAAAATATAGTTTAAAAGTATTTATATCTGTGGTCAAACAGTTTTGCACAAAATGATATATTTTACAGAGTAAATGCTACTAAATTATGTCATATTTACAGATATTTGCTACTAAATGTTATAGCAGGGGCCGCCATGTTTTCCAATTGTCAAATTTAGTACTGTTGGATAAGTGAAAAAATAGGGAAAAAACTCAGACGTCTTATAATCGAACACAGTCTAATAAAGAACAAATGTCATATTTATCAATCTAAATATATTTGACTTGATATGAGTGATATTTAAAATTTCAGAATCTACATAATTTCTCCGAATTTGCATGAGGTTGAATGTATTTAAGCCTTCTTGACGCAGTAAGTCCTCTTAACGAGAACTGAAAGATATAAGGAATTTTGTTACTGATAATCAAATGAATTTTTTAAATTCCTTTTTTCCCGAATATGTTTTATAAATAATTATAGTCAATTCCCTATTTAAGCCTAACATTAAAGTAAAATGACAATTACACAGTAGGCCTCGTTGGGACAGTATATCATACAGTGACACATCAGTTAATAAAACTTGAATATTTACCACATTAAAAAAATTTGTAGTAGATGGGTGATACGAAAAATTACTGATGAGTATATGTTGAATTAGCACTTCAGTAGATAATTTTAGTTTCCCTGAAAATTTTGAGAAATTGAAGTTAGCAACATTTTACATTAAGCCGGAAATATATTATATGTTTTCAGCCGCATTTGTTTTAAATTTTTTTTAATTTGATTTAAAAGTTTATCAAAGAGTTATTTTTATTAAATTTATTGATATTTCCTATATATGGAAACCTGCGGTTCCAATATACATTGTATCTTTGTCCAATATTATGCTCTTGGCTATGTTTTTAATTACAAACATGATAGGTAAATGTACCACTAAATGTTGATAGTGTTTCCCAAATAATTCATTAGATTCTTTTTCGATCAAGTTTAAATAGAGACTTCTAAAAGTGATAAAGAAACAAGGCACATTGAGTTCAAGGTGGAACAAGTTCCTCTAAATGCTAGTTTCAACTGCTTAGAAATACATGGTAAAACATAGAAAGTTATTAAGTTTGAAGGTAAACCAATTTTCTGCATATTCTTTTATGACGCTTTCGAAATATCTTTAATTTATATTTAGGATATAATGAGAAAAATCGAGTGTAATTCTCCTCCCCTTAATTCTAATTTTTCATCCCGAGTAAGACTTTTTGAAAAGTGTAAAAGGTTTTAAAAGTTTAATGATATTTTTATTCCAATTCAAAACTAATACAAAATGATTAATAATCACCCAAAAAATGGAAATCAAAGCACAATAAACATCCTGGTTTTATTCTTGAGGCTTGCTGTGTTACATTTTGTGTAAATGAATTTTTTCTTGTGATTTTGTAAATGGGAATCTATTTTTGGTAAATCATCTGATAGACAACTTGCTTACTCAGAAATAATTTTAAGACATTTATATCATTCCCAAAATAACAAAGCTACCAGCTAGAAACCTTTTGTTCATCAAGCATTCCTTTTTTTTTTTTTTTTTTTTTTTTTTTTTAAATAGCATTTCATTACATTAAGTCATAAAATATCGAAAAAATATTGCCACTCTTAGATTGTTCAATAAAAAAATGGTTATGAGTGCAAAATGCCTTTTGTTTTGTGCAAGTGAAATAACAAACTGAATAGAGAAATTAGTTGAAAAAGAGTGAATATGAGCAAAAATAATTAGGATGAACTTAAATTCTGATACAACAATTCGTTGTTCCTACAACTTTGTTGAGAACGTTTCTCTAAATTTGTAGATTTTTCCTTGATCTAACTTTGTTTCTGGCAATTCTTTTAAAATTATAAAATCAACTGATTTAAATTTTCCGTTTAAAGCTTCATTCTATCTATCATTCTAAAAAATCTATTTTTTAGATTATTAATTCTGAAAGTCCAGCTATCAGGCAAAACAATTCAAATATCAATATAAAATCATTTTAATTTGGTTGGAAAGTAAAAACTTCTAACCTCTAACAAAGATTTGAAATTAACTCGATGAAAATTAAACATTTTTTTATGAAACTGAATGCAATTAGTTAATTTCGACAATTAAGGTCGTTTTCATTTAATTTGTAGTGCTTGAGATGCCTTCATGTATTATTAACAGTAGCATAGATTAGAAAAAAAAAATACCTGGGTTTTAAAGTCAAAAGCTGATAGTGAATTTAGAGTTCAGACCAGAGATTTCGAGAGGGTGTCAAAAAAAGGTAGTAACCCAGTTATTTTTGTACAACTGGTCAATAATTAACAGTTTATTACGTAAAATATTATCAACAAAAGTTTAAAAAAAAACTCTTAAGGGAGTTCGGAAAACAAAATTTTTTATTGGAATACATTTAGAGATTTTTAGCTCATCACAATATTTGAAATGTTATCTACCAAATGATTTTACTTGGAGGACAATGAGCTCATCCGAAGTATTTTTAAATATTTTTCAAAAAAAAAAAAAAAATGACAATTTTGCTGAAAAAACCCGTCTGCTTTGTACTTTAAACGCTGTTATCTCAAAATGCTCTTTTTTCATACAAATGTACCTTTTTCTCAGGATCTACTAAATATTTTGCTTTGAAATGTTTTTTCCTGGTATGTAAAGTACTTTTACACAAAAAGACGTGTGCTTTTACAGAAATGTTGATTAGTTTTCTAAAAACAATTCATTATCTTGTTTATTTTGGAAAATTATATTAGAAAAAATCAAAGCATCATAAATTCTAAACAAAATGTTATTTTTACAAAAGCATAAGTCAGTCTATGTAAAGTGTTTTGATATAGGCTATACAAAATTTTATACCAATGCTATGAGCAGTTTCTGAGAAGAAGGTACATAAAAAATACCTTTTTAACATGGACTAAATAAACATTTCCGACCCCACCCACCCCTTAATACTACATTTCATAAGTAAAATAAGTCTGTAATGGAACCAAAGTAATAGACCAGACATTGTGCAACAGACTTGTTATTGAGTAACAGATCTGATATGATTTGGGACAGCAGATGTTTTGTGTTTATTTTTTTATTAACTTAATCTTTAGTTTTTAGTGGATATATATACTTGTGACATTTTAAAATTATTTATATATTTTAAAGTTTTATTATTTGTTTTAAAAAATCATTGCAGATCTGTTTTTAAAGAAAACAGACCTGACAATTTAACATTATTGAGTTTTTTCAAACATGTGCAAATTTTTTAGGTTTAAGACAATGACTCACAAAGTACTTTGTATGTGACAAACAGTCAATTTGAGTAACATTAATTAACTTTAAAAAGTTGGTAACAGTCCTGACAACATAAAAAAAATACTCATATTATGAAAACCCGAAAGTCCTTAGAGTATTCTATCAGTTCAAGATTTTATTTTAAAAAATTTTCTTTCACAAACTGAATCATGGAAACATATCAAAAAAAGATGGCCCCATTTACTGAGTAATTTGAAAATTATTAACTTTGCTAACAAACCTGATAGTACAAGACGACATTTTTCTCAAACAACACAAAATAGTTCATCTGTACCAGAAAATTTTAAACAAATTCAAAGATATTATTTTATTGATTTATTACAATATATATTTTTAAAAAAAAACAAAGGTTCTTCAAAGTTATTTATATATTGGAAATTGTTAAAATATGAAAAAGAAGTTTGTCGTTTCAGACAAGGCATTTTCTAAATTTGCTCTTTGTTGAAAATGTATTTAAAAAAAAAAAAGTTTTTATATTATTATAATATTATGCATCATAGCTCTTAATAGTATTTATTAATAGAAAAAAAAACTAAGCCTTCAGGTTATTAAATTTCAAAATAAAAAATCGTCTTTTGTTGGACATCAAAAACGCCTCAAATTTGAAAATTACCCAATAATTACATGTTTCAAAACTATGAACTATGCACTCTACGAAAGACTGAAATCGGAAATTTAATAGTTTACAAAAGAATAACGAAAATATTTTCCACCATACCTAATGTTTAAGGAAGTGTTGTTTTTTGTGCCAAGAAATATATTTCTGTAAAAAAAACATTTTTATCTTTAAATTTTATTATTCAATTTCTAATTACAAAATTCTATTAACGGATCTATTGAACAACCTATTTGATGCCAGCGTGTTCCTGGAATTTGCATCTAATTTTAAATATTAAAAACATCTCTATCAATGAAATATACGCTAAATGCATTTACAACCAAATATATTTCATTTATTCCGATTAAAACAACTTGATAATTTATTAAAAAAAAAATTGGCAACAAGAAAGAGTTTCTTTAATGATTTGTTAAATACTATTTCAGCGCGATTGGCTAACTGAAAGTTGGTTTATTTGTATTCCGTAAAGCAAAATTTTAATGGCAGTGACAGCCCAAAAACTTGATAGAATGCATTGTCATCGACATCGAATCTATCTGCCAAGTTTCAGCCAGATTGGATTACGGCAAGAGAGTTATTTAGGCCTCCGCAGATTAGTCTACCATATAGAAACGTACAAATCCAATCAACAACCCATTCAAACGCACACAAAATCGAAGTTAATATAAAAAATTTATAAATGTCAATGACGAGACAGAAAAGAGAATTCTAAGTGGCATACTTCCTTTAAAAATACATGAGATGAATGCCTTTAATTTTACAAATATAAACTATTATTTTAACAATATTCAACATGTTGCCTTACACTTCATAATCATGGGCGCAGCCAGGAGAGTGCAAAAGGGTGCACTTGCAACTCCTTGGCTTTTGAAAATTGAAATAAAATTGGAAAAAACGCGTGCCAGGGTTGTAGAGCTACAAAATTTTTACCTGTACACAAACTTTTAGATCATGGCTGTAATTTAGCTGGAATTTTTTCTTTATTATAAAATTCAAAATCACAATAATTTACATAACATACCATACAAAAAAGCTGAATACTCTTAATTTACATATTTATTTTCTAACTTATATCACAATACATTGTATAAAGATTTAAAAGTTATTATTGATTACTAGTTCAATAAAGTGGCGTGACGCCGTACCAGCTCTCAAAAAAAGTATCTGTGCATCATACGGGCGCTTATTTGCCCCACTATACCAATGTCACTATTACTAAAAAGTCCCTTTTTCACGCCACTGTTTTCGTTTCGGATGGCTAATTAACACACTTGCCTTCATCCAATCGAGCTGAAACTTAGCAGATTGATTTGATATCTATGACAATGCAGTCTATCAAATTTTTGGGCTGTTACTATCACTAAAAGGCCGCTTTTACAAAAGCTTCTATTGGCGATTCGAATTATTAATAAACCCGAAAATTGTTCGGAGTGGATTTTTTTTCGTAGTAATCAAGCACTATGAAAACGATCTGAACTCAAAAAGTTGCAATTGCACATTAAATTGGTAATGCATATAAGGGATTTAAAAAAAAAATTGTGTTTTTGGTGTATTTATTCTTCTTCTTCTGATCGAAACACTGCTACTTTAAATACCGCGAATACTACTTGGAAGATAAGAAAACAGAAAAACAATAAAATCGTTAAAAAAAAAAATTGGGATATTTTTACCATTTCTTTCTTGTAAAATAATTTTTTTTTTCTAAATATGGTTGTGCTGAACACCTAATAAAATACACAAAAGAGAGGATTTCAAAAATATACACTGTAAGTTTTGTTCATTCACAAAATGAAAATTGATGCATTAGTAATTTGCAATCAACATTTCTGAAACAATCAACATTTCTGAAAACGGAGTATGGTGAATGAAATATAATCAGGAATTACAATATAAATTTAGAGAGCCATATATAGTAATTAAAGTATCTCAACTAAGTTGGCTTGGTCATATGTACAAGTATGGAGAAGAAAATTCAGTCAAGAAAATAGCATTCCTAAGGTCTAATTGGGAAAAGAAAGATAGGCAGACCACAAAAAAAGTGACTGGACAATGTGAAGAAGTGGCTAAAGAATATTAGTGTTAATAGATGGAGAACAATGGCATCAGACAGGTCGAGATGGTGGAAACTGAAAGAGACAGCCTTGAGCGGAAAGCTGTAAATCTTAAGAAAAATGTTGTTCTTAGTAAAGTAAAGTAAATCGCAAAACATATTTTTATAGCTATTATACAACACTGAAACTAACAGATGAACGGTACATATATTTATTTTATTTCTATAAAGGCATTTTATACGTGTTTAAAAATTAAAATAGATTGAACACAATGAAGTTTAAACAGATCTTAAATGCAAAAAAGTATGTTTACTACTTACATAAACTGCTTATTCAAGCAATACTAGACAAATGTTGAAAAATTTTGAAAATACACACATACAAATGAGTAGTTCTAATATAAACAAAAGTACTTTAACATCTATATATAAGAAAATGTAATACACTTATACAGATAATTCATATAAAATTTTTATAAATGTTTCAAAAGTTTGCAAATACACATATTACGGAGTTATATAAACAAAATTCATTCAACATCAATATATAAGAACATTTCATACATATATACAGCTGATTTGTATAACATTTCATAAATGTTTCAAAAATTTATGAATACCTCATTAGGAAGTTTTTCATAAGGTACTTAACACCTATTATTTATAATAAAACTTCATACACACATATACAATTAATCCATACAAACTTTCATAAACGTTTGATTTGAATTTTTAGGTAAAGTTGTATACAGCTAAAAGTAATTAATACCTACAAATAAAAAAATTAATTCAATTCAAAATTTTGATTCTTAGAAGCTTCCGATTGCGCATTCTATTTATAAGAACTGAGCATTTGTCCACACAAAAAGCGTATTCCATTTTTCATGTATAGTTCATAGTTGAAGTGAATGGTTGCATAAGTAGGGGAAAATTGACAAAATTTTAGCAGTATTGACTTTAATCACAAAAAACTAAATTAATGGCTCTGATCATCAAAACTGTGGTTTAATTCATTCAAAGGTTATTCAAAATACATACCCTGTGGGCGTTGCTAAACAAGGGCATATTTAATGACAAATAAATACAATTTTGAAGATGTGCTTTTGGAATACAAACACTTTTTACAAGCTTTTCCAATTTCAGCATGAGAAGCAGGTTCCTAAACTTAATTTACGGATAAAATTCATTGTTATGTTTCTGTCACTTGCGTGTTTTGATTTTAGAATGAGTCAAATCGAACTAATTTCTAGATCACATTTTACGGACATAAAAAAAAAAAAAAAAAAAAAAAAAAAAAAAAAAACTGACGCTTGTGGACTAAATATTGGCACACAATCAACATTCAATCACTTTGCAAAATAAAAATTATTTTGTGAAATATATTTTTATGTCATATTAAACAAAAGAATATTTTATCGAGTGAATCAAATTACATTTTAAATTCGGCACATTTGTAGCAGTATTTAGTATCATTTCACTAAAATTGACTTTCTTTAATTTACTTACATGCCAGAAATGTTTCATACAAAAGCCTTTATTTTCTTTTTAGTTTCACAAAGAATGATTAAAATATGTTTTGTTATTTTAGCGTATTACTGTTTAATGTAGCATTTTTAATATAAATATCCCTCATAGCCTCTCGTCTTCATTCAAGCTTAATGATTTAGAGGCTGTTTTTCCCTTAATAGAGCTTGAAATAAAACAAAATTATATTAAAAGAACTCATAAAGTAATTTGAATTCAATATGTGTTTTGTAAGAATTAATAATTGAAAAATATATTCTTTATTTTTCTTTTTCCCATTTAATGTAGCCATAGAATGTGAGTATTTAAAATTTTAAAAAAAATTCTAATTTGTGACATTCGGATACTTCTACAAACTTACACATAAATGGGGAATTGTGACGCTATTATCTAGATCTTTGGTTGAGATTAAACCATGCAGATAGAAAATTAAATTTCATTATATTAAAAAATTATAATTGACATTTAATAAAGAACTATTATGGTTGCAAGGGAAAGTAATTAAACTCGATCAATTGCTTTGAAAATGCAATATGTACAAACTAATGAGTTACTTTTAAAAAATAATACAAACAAAATCAGTTGAAGAAAAACGTAACTTTCTTGTGGAGCAAGTTGCTTGTAATGTAGTATTATGCTTTCAAAGTTACTAAATTGTTCAGTTTTCTCGACTGATTTTTATTTAACTGTTAAGTTTTTCTTTTCTTAAAAAAAATTATATTTTCTTGTTTTGTTCTATCTTCACCATTGGTGTTGAACAATGATATTCCATGTTTTTGTAAGATAGTGTTAGTTTGAAATAATTAGTAAGTACTTCTTCAATAAGTGCACCTCTCAACAATATGGGTATAACATTATATCCATGTGGGTGAGTCCATCGATATAGATAAACAACTGGATAGACTGCTCCGGTGGCAACGCGAGGCGAAAAACGCGTCGGCAGTAATATTTGTTTTCCTGCCACTGGTGGGAAGATTTCCTGAATGATGGTTAACTCGTGTGTTGCATATAATTGCAACAACAGCGCAAATCGGAAAGATATCAACAAGAGTTTCCACCGGTAAGTAAAAAATAGTTATTCAAATATGTAAATATATATATTTTTTAATTATTTATTATTGAAAAATATCTAAAATGACCCTTTTAACATTGATCGCTCGTGGTTAATGGTTGATCTCTTACATGACAATTCATATCATAAATAATCTATTTTAAATTCAGAACAAATAGCATTAGGATCTAGAATAAAACACTTGATTTATATTTATTTAATCCTTGTTTTTATGCGTTTTCAAGGGCATTTGGCAAAGAAATGGAAAATGAAAGCGAAACTAAAACTCCACTTGTTATTGTTCTATTCTACACTCATTTAATAATTAAAATTATTACACTGTTTATTTATAACTGGATAATTTGTTTTCGATACGTTTTAATTAATCTATGTTTTTATACGTTTTCATGAACATATAGTAATTGTATTAATAAAATAAAAAAAAGGGGGTTGGAATAAGAAACAATAATTCAAAATGCATTGTTCTGATGTAAATTTATTTAATATCGAAACTGCGGACTGCAAACGGAAAAGTTTATCAGTTTCTTTATTACTTACGTATTTATTTTAAAAACAAAGTCGTTTTTAACTGTTTGTTGGAATCCGAAGTCAAATCAAACTGTGGAAAGCAATTTCTATTTCAGTTTTATTTCTGTTTATAAATATAACCCTTGAATTTTAGAGATAAATTGTCTCTCCTCTTACAATCGTATACAAAAGCTAAATTAAAAATTGGTCAATGCAATAGCCATACTTATGATACGCAATACCATCAAAATGCCAAATCGTTTACATGCAATGTAAATAAAGGTGGATTAAAATTTGCTTCTGATGGAGTATTGTTTGTTGTGCAACAAACTAAAAAATTATTTCGTCATTATGTGTCAAATTTAAAAAAAAAAAAAAAAATATGAAAAACCTTTAGATTACATTGTTTATTCTGTTTCTAAGTATTTGTCACAGGGTAACACTGTTAAAAAATTGAATACATTGGGTTTTATGCATTCAACTGAAGGTGAATTTGTTGTGGAGGATCTCCACCAAACGCAACTAATAAAACTAATTGCCAGAACTTATGGCAATATTAGACTTTTTTCGAATGCCAAAAGAGTAACACTAGATCATCAAAGAAACAAAACTACCATCAGGCATAAACTGAATAAGTTGGTCCTTTTTAACAATGTTTAGATCTAGATTAACCGCAAACCATTTTTTTTTCTTGGGAAAAACTCTCCGACTACTTTTAAAATTTTTCCTCCTTTTAAATTTTTGCTTATTAAACTATGTAATTTATTTGATTTTTAAGTTGAAATCCTCAAAAACAATTTTCTGTAATATTATTATGAACAATGAATGAAATTATTTAGTTTTGATAAAGTTATCTACATTTTTCTCATTTCATAATTATAGGACCAAATACTTGCAATAAACAAGTTTCACAACTTATATATTTAAAATCATAAGTTATATAATAATATTGAGTATAAAAATTTAGTATTATAGTTGGCCTTTGAAACTTAAATTGTTCTTTGAATTGGTGTATTGAATGTATGAATTTGTATTTTGCAATCTAATTATTACATATTTTCAACTGGTTTAGAGTATTTCTTCAATTATTTTTAATTACTTCTAAAATAAATCTAGTTTAAAAGTCTATTTTCATTTGTTTATTGTATTCTTATAACTTGTAGATAACAATTTATTTTTTAAACATGTGATTTATGTAATTTAAAAAATTAAATTCGATTCAATAAAGATCAAACATGTTTACAGATATCGACAGTAACTAATCTGAAATGTTTGTTCTAAATATACAAATTCTATACTTAGAATTATTTTGATTAGTTATATTTATTGGTTTAACTATTTTCTTCAAATATGTTTTATTCTTAATTTTTTTTTTGCTTGCTAAATATCGAAAGTAACGCGAATATATCATAAAGATCGAAGAAAATCCACATCGGCAATACAATTTCCTCCATACAAGCATCTCGCTTCCGCGGGAGAAAAGGCTCGTATCTTCACCGTTAGGCAGTCTATCCAGTTGTTTATCTATATCGATGGGTGAGTCATGTGCTCTATGTAGCAATGTAAACAATAAAAAAATCGCGAAATATTGTGCAAATCTCAATTTAATCTAATATCCATAAAAAATTATGCAATGCGATGAAACTTCAAACTAGTAATGTATGATGAATGAAATAACTTATTCTTTGATAATGTGCTAAATTACGAAGACGTGTTCATATATTGTGTATTATGTGTTGTTTAACATTTTAATAAAAAAATCGCGAAATATTGTACAAATCTCAATTTTATCTAATATCCATAAGAATTTATGTAATGCGATGAAACTTCAAACTAGTAATGTATGATGAATGAAATAACTTATTCTTTGATAATGTGATAAATTACGAAGACGTTTTCATATATTGTGTATTATGTGTTGTTTAACATTTTAATAAAAAAATCGCGAAATATTGTACAAATCTCAATTTTATCTAATATCCATAAGAATTTATGTAATGCGATGAAACTTCAAACTAGTAATGAATGATGAATAAAATAGCTTATTCTTTGATAATATGATAAATTACGAAGACGTGTTCATATATTGTGTATTATGTGTTGTTTAACATTTTAATAAAAAAATCGCGAAATATTGTACAAATCTCAATTTTATCTAATATCCATAAGAATTTATGTAATGCGATGAAACTTCAAACTAGTAATGAATGATGAATAAAATAGCTTATTCTTTGATAATATGATAAATTACGAAGACGTTTTCATATATTGTGTATTATGTGTTGTTTAACATTTTAATAAAAAAATCGCGAAATATTGTACAAATCTCAATTTTATCTAATATCCATAAGAATTTATGTAATGCGATGAAACTTCAAACTAGTAATGAATGATGAATAAAATAGCTTATTCTTTGATAATATGATAAATTACGAAGACGTGTTCATATATTGTGTATTATGTGTTGTTTAACATTTTAATAAAAAAATCGCGAAATATTGTACAAATCTCAATTTTATCTAATATCCATAAGAATTTATGTAATGCGATGAAACTTCAAACTAGTAATGTATGATGAATGAAATAACTTATTCTTTGATAATGTGATAAATTACGAAGACGTGTTCATATATTGTGTATTATGTGTTGTTTAACATTTTAATAAAAAAATCGCGAAATATTGTACAAATCTCAATTTTATCTAATATCCATAAGAATTTATGTAATGCGATGAAACTTCAAACTAGTAATGAATGATGAATAAAATAGCTTATTCTTTGATAATGTGATAAATTACGAAGACGTGTTCATATATTGTGTAATATATGTGTTGTTTAACATTTATAAAACAACCACACATTTTTTAGTTAAATTGAATTCTTTAAAAAATGTAGCAGTTTATTTTTATTACAGTAAATGCATGGCTGAAGATTGTGTAATATTCCCCACATGAAAGACTGAAATCGGAAATTTAATAGTTGATGCAAGAATAATGTTATAAATTTCAAAATTCCTAGTTTTTGATGACGAGCGGTATATGCTGAGAAATGTACTTCAGTAAAAATATTTTTTTCAGTAATTATCATTATTCAATTTATAAACATAATACTCAACTTACAGAGCTGCTAAACAATACTCTTCAGTACCTCATTATTCATATACATAATATTAATTTAAATTAACATCTTTGTACTATAAAAGAATATTGTATATTCGCGCACACATATGCAATGCCATATTTTATTAGACACATACCAGAAAGTTCATTCAAAATTTATTTGCATCAATCAATGGTGTCATTTTGTGCCTGCAATGTACATTATTAAACAACTTTTGCAATTCATGCGTGCCACTGTTTGACATATTTATAAGAAAAAGAAGAACGCCCTTTTTTCTCATAATTAATACTTCATTTGAATGGTTAACGGTCGTATTTGTATTTTCGTGGCTTGCCCAAAAATATATTATCAAATGAAACAGGTGGTATCAATATCAGTCATAATATTTGTATGGTTAGGAAAAGGTATAGAAACAAAGCACCAGAAAATGCGTAACGCGTAGTGCAGTAAGTGGTATATTTTACTTCAACTATTTACATTTAGTTTGTATTAAGAATTATTTTAGAAAAAATGGCACTTGTTTGGAAAATTCTGAAAATTTGTATGTTTTATATATACTTGAGTTTCTATACATATATACTTGAGTTTCTATACATATATACTTGAGTTTCTATACATATATACTTGAGTTTACCTATACTTGAGTTTCTTATAGTTGATTTCAATAGAAAACTCGCTAATTTTTCAGTGTTATCCACTATTATCTATTATATATTTTAATTTCATCTTCTGCATTACACTCGAATAGCAGTGGAAGCTAATACGAAGTTCCTGTTCGGTTATTATGTAAATCTGTCTGGCATTTAACATAAAGTAGAAGTTGACAACTATTCTCACCAATAAAAATGTTGCTAATCTTACTTCGCAAAATTTTTTTAAATATTTTATTTTCCTAAAAAAAAGCCAATCATTGATAAGTATTATAGGGGGACAAAAATTAGTACGAATTCTACACATCTATTTTTCTGGTGTTTCAAAGTGTCATTTGATGTCATTTTTATTCAGAATTACATACACCTCTTGATATTCTGTTAACTTATTTAGCCATTTTTAAAAGAAACTCAGGAATTCCTATTTCACATCATATTTTTATATTATTTCACAGTTGTCTATCCGAACTTTTCACATACCATGAAGGAAATTGTTGAGACATCACCATGCGAACTTGCTAAAGTCATAGAGATGTCGGAAAATACACATAATTCTCACAAAAAGCGGAATATGTGTCGACTGTTGAAGATGGTGATCTTCATTCTTTGTTTGACTGGGTTTGGTATACAGACGACTGAGTTTCTCACAACCTTCTTCACTTATCCAACAGTAATCAACATTGAAATTGAAAATATGGAAGAGTTCCCCCTCCCAGCTTTAACTTTTTGCAGCAAATTTTTGTAAGTGACTCTTTTGATTTTCAATGTTGTTTTTTGTAATTAATTGCTAAAAAGTATACATCACGTGGCTGAATGATAGGTGCAGTAAGCGCTCAGTGTATTCTTTATGAAGGACATCTCTTTGTGATCAAAAACTTTCAAATTTGTATTCCTTATTTGCTATCCAATAGTGTATAGAGCAATTACATATCCATCCACTGTTTTTTCTCCCTCATTTGGTAATGATTCTGGTAGACAAATTTCTTTAAAAAGTTATGGAGTTTTAGAAGAGCAGCAACGCATTGTCATATGTCGGTTACTTACAATAAAGACTAGTAGTTGTAACGGCCCTACATGCACGACTTGTATTCGAGACTAGTTGCAATAGGATAGTTTCAAGCATCATCAGCAATTCTGATGAATAGGATAGTTATAAGTAAGGCCCCTATATTAGGCGAGCCGGCGCGATCGCCATTATGTGTCTAAAGGTTGGCTCAGCTTGGCGCAGTACCATTGAAAGCAATGTAAAACTCCGTCAACTTCCACAGCACGGTATTTTAAATTAAGCTGAGAATTTTTAGAAAAACTGCTTGGAATACTTGTATATTCCTTTCCTATAATGTGTAAAATCAGAAAAGTTGTATTTTACACTCATTACGTCGTATTTAAACAAAATATTGCTGAAGTGGGCTTCAATTTTGGAGAGTTAGCGCTACTTGGCGACTTAAAAATAAATATGTTGTGATTTTCCCTATCGTTAGTGGGTTTTCGGCGTTGACGATATCGTTCTCTTTTGTTAAATGTATTGCTTGTATTCACATCTTTTTTTTTTTTAAACTATGTTTTACCTGATATGACATAAAAATGAATTATATTAACGCAATTTTTTGTCAAGAAATTGGGACAGCCTTTTTAATTATTTAGCAGTTTCCTTTAAATCAAATTTTCCAATACGGCTTCATAGTGTTTGCTTTTATCTTATTTGATATATTTTTGAAAACCAAAAAATATTAATTATTTCAAAACTATGTTTCATGAAACCCATATTTTAAAGATGATGTTTCAAAATTTTATTTCTTAATTTAACCAGCACATTTTTTATGAAAAAGGTCAATATGGTTCAGATATATAAGGACCTTTTCTTCAAATCAGCACTTCATCATGTTTATATTTGGAAAATTCATGACCTATAAGTTGCTGTATATAGTCTTTATATGAAAATTTTGCATATATGAACACAATAAGTTTTAGGGTGTTTATTAAATTCATATTTCCTACATTGAAAATAAAATGCAAATCATCTCTAACAGAGAGGCAATCCACTGTTAATTCGTTAAAAAACGTACTGTTTATTCAATTTGCTGATTTCATGACTTAATAATTTTACTGCTTTTTAATTTATAAAAGTATATATTCCCTTTTCCTATTAGCTTTATCTGATGTATTACAGTGAAACCATTGCATACCAATTCACTTTTTAAAATGGATGAAGTGATTTTTATCCATGAATAATATTAAAACAAAAACTCATTAGAAAGTATTACTTCTAATTCAGAGAAATGTTTTAACAATTTCCTTGTGGTGGAGAACAACATTTTACAAGGTATATTAAAATACAATCATAAAGTAAAGAAAAAAGAAAGTTCTACATTAATTGGGGATGGGATTATTTTATATATTATTTTAGTTGAAAAACAGTTATCATTTTTTAACATATTAAATTGCCATTTTTTTTTATTTTTTTTTTGAAAAAATTACTTTCTTCTAACCTTAATAATAAACAGAAGGTAACCTTCATTTAGAAAGTAAAAGTCAGACTCGTTCCGAATTGGCAACAAAAATATTTGGCACGACAATACTGATATGCAAAACTAATAAAAATAAAAAAAATAAAAAACTTTTTTATAATCAATTTAAACTGCAAAATTCGAAAATCTGTGATGGTTTAACTTGAAAACAAAGAAAAGGAATGCTTTCGTGTTTACAATATAAAAATATAGTTTAGTAACACGCAGAAGTTTGCAAAGAACATTGGAATAGGAAAGTGGTCTAAAGAAATCGAAATTACTTCAAAATAATAAAAATAATAATAAAAAAAAAAAAAAAAAATTATTTAACAACACAAAATCTTAGACAATTAATCGTAATAAATATTAAAATATAACTTCCGTTGCACATCAACACTTAGTGATGCGATTACTTGTCTCGGCGACAATTTTGAATTCATCGTTGGCGTTTGTTTGCTTTTGTTGGAAATTGAAATAACCTCCTTTTCTTTTCAAAATCTTAGTATTTAGTCACACTTGAGCAATTAGAGGGCAAACAACAACCCATTTTACAAAAAATATTACAGAAAAACGATACCTTTTTACAAATACCAGACGAGGAAAGAGCACATTCACCCAACTCAAAACCACGTCGAAACATGAATTGTGGCAACCCTTACGACACAAAATGGCGTTCGATCCGGCCTTCCTTTTACAGGGGCTCTAGTTATAAGCATCATCAACAAATCTGATGATCATAATAACAATACTATTTTAGTTTATTTTAAATATGGATGGATATGAGTTTTTCTCCAAACAAATTCACTTTTAAAAAAAAAAAATTTCACACAAATTTCAAAAATTATACTTACTCGTATAAATAACTTTTCTTATGCAATTTTATTCTGTTTTTCTCGTCATTTATGTAGTTCTTCAGAATCCTTTGCCAACACTTTTATACAATAAAAGATTAATCTGAACAAAGTTCAGACTGAATTTGTTCGTCTGTAAAAAATCTTACCCTTTGCGGGGATTTGAAAGAACTCTTAACTTCAAATTCAGTAAAAGAAACGAACACTTTATATTTATAATTTGTTTTAGTACCTTTTAATTTAGGAACGATAAATAAAATTGCCGTGCACTACTAATCCTAAAAACAAGGACATTTCTATTTAGAATTTTTAAAGCAAATATTTCTCTTTTCAACTTATGATGTTGGTTAACAGGCAATGATAGTAAGTACTTTTAGATACACTGTTGTTGACTTTCAATACATATTTTGTTTAGATATAGGTTTGACAAGTATTGCGAGATGCTGAAAGATGAATGCGAAAATAAAATAACAATCTGGAGAAGAAACTGGACAAGGTCCTGCGAAGAGCATAACTTTAAGTGCAATAAAAACAAGACAAATATAGTAGTAAGTAGTTTTCCTAAGATATTTATCCTATATTAAAAAGCTTTAAAATTCAAAAATGATAAAAATAGTCCACAGGATATTATTTTCTCTAATATTTTAACCAATCTCATTGGCTTTAAAAAAAATACACATTTCAAATATTTCCTCTCAAATATGATGATGCCCTTAACTGTTTTCAATAACTTAAATTGCATCAATTAATAGCAAAAATATACGCTTAAAAGAACTTCTAAGTAATGTAACCCATTTAAGATAAATTTGTAGTATAAATCTCTCTATATATAAGGCAAAGCCCTCACTCACTCATTCATTCACTCACTCACTCATCACTAATTCTCCCACTTCCCATATGGTCACAAATCCGAAAATTGGCACAAATATCAACAATGGTAAAAATAGAAAAAGTAAGCTATTCCAATCTCGATTAACCCACTTTAAGGGGTAGAAAAAGGGTTAACCGTTCCAAACGAGGGACATTCGAATGTCCCACTTCCCACATGGTCATAGTTTTGAAAATTGGAACAAATATCAACAATGGTAAGCACAGAAAAAGTAAACTATTCCGATCTCGATTAAACCACTTTAAGGGGTTGAAAAGGGGTTAAATGTTCAAAACGAGGGGTGTTTGAATGTCCCACTTCCCATTTGGTCACAACTCTGAAAAGGTACAAATATTAACAATGGTAAATATAGAAAAAGTAAGTTATTCCGATCTCGATTAACGAACTTTAAGGGGTCGGAAAGGGGTCAAACTTTCCAAACGAGGGATATTCGAATGCCCCACTTCCCATTTGGTTACAACTCTGAAAATTGGTATAAATGTCAACAAAGACAAACAAATAAAAATTAAGTTATCCCGATCTCGATTAACCCACTTTAAGGGAACGAAAAGGGGTTAAACGTTCTAAACGAGGAATATTCAAATGTCCCATTTCCCATTTGGTCACAATTCTGAAAACTGGAACAAATGTCAACAAACGTAGAAAAATTAAGCTATTAAGATCTCGATTAACCTACTTTAAGGAGTGGAAAAGGGATTAAACGTTCCAAACGAGGGATATTCGAACGTCCCAATTTCTTCATGGTCCGACTCTGAAAATTGGTACAAATGTCAGCAAAGACAAACATAGAAGTAAGCTATTTTGATCTCGATTAACCAACTTTAAAGGGTCGAAAAGAGGTTAAACGCTCCAAACGAGTAATATCCGAATGACCCACTTCCAATGTTGTCACAATTCTTATATTTGATGCCAATGTTAAGAAGGGCAAATATAAAAGAAATGTGTTATTCCGATATCAATTAATGAATTTTTAAGGAATGAAAAGTCGACGTAACAGTGAAACTATACGAGGAATACCTTAACATCTCACTTCCGATACAGTTACAACTTTGAAATTTAGAACTAAGAGCAAACATAAACACAATAAACTATAACAATCTCGATTAACTAATTAAAAAGCGTCCAAAGCGTTTAAGCATTCTAAACCATGGATATTCAAATGTCTCATTTCCAATATATTCTCAATATTAAATTTTAGAAAAAAGGTCAACCAAGGAAAATTCCTATTTTGATAAATCAATTTGTCGGGATCGAAATAGGAGCAAACGTCTGAAGTGTAGAATACATGAATGTCTTTTGATCGCTAAAATTCACATGGTAAAATTTCGTAGCGCAGCAAGGGTATTCATCTAGTTGTTTATATGCATTGCCAATTTTATATCCATTAACACAGGGCCGATTCTGTAAACAGAGTGTGCTTGGTGTTTGCATCTAATTTTAAATATTAAAAACATTTCTAACAACAAAATGTGCGGCAAACGACAATTCAAAATTTATTTATTAAAAATAAACTTTAATTTAGGCACTCGCATCGAAATATCTTTTTCTGATTCAAGCAATTTGTTTGTTTGTTTGTTTGTTTGTTTGTTTGTTTGTTTGTTTGTTTGTTTGTTTGTTTGTTTGTTTGTTTGTTTGTTTGGAGGAGTAGGTGGGTAGAGAATGCCCTACACCCTCTTATGACACCACAAAAGGTCACCAGAGCGGATATCTTACGATGTAGCCATACCTTATACTTGAGTTTCTTAAAATATTAGGAAGAGAAATGTAAAGGAAAGTACAGCACAGCTCCCAGCGCTGACTGATGAAAAGAGATAAAAGAAAGTTCATGTATCTTTAAACTGCTTATATACTTCCTGCTGCTTTAAGATTTACACATACCCGTACTTGTGACATAGTAAAAAAGGCACTTCCAAAGCTCTCATGAAAGGAAAAAATCAGCCGCCACAAAGTCCTCCCAGCAAGCAAAACAGAGTACAGTTGTTGGAGAGGCTGCGCTACTGAGTTCCCCCGCAAATCGGAACGACGATACAGGAATTTATTGTAGTCACTGCAACCAGACCTAGTTGTCACAGTCCTTAGTGTAAGGTCTGCCTTATATTAAACCGTTGCTGGTGAATCATCTTTTGCTAAAAAAAATGCAGGCTTAAAACGGTTAATAGCTGTATTTTTCTCCGTACCCTTTATCAACAACTTGAAAAATTTAGAACTTCGCTTCACAACTTGAAATGGTTCCTCATATGGCTGTTGCTGAGGCTTCCTCACCATGTCTTGTCTCACGAAAACGTGCGACGTCTCTATGAGATCCTTACAGATGAACACATCAGCCCTCGAATGCCTGGAAGCAGGTTTGGATTGGAGCTTCTGCATCGAATCCCGCAGACGTTGGACGAATTCCACATGAGCAGGTGTAATAGACGCTGGTGAAGAGCGGAAAAACTCACTAGGTAACCGAAGCGTTGTTCCATATACCAACTCATCTGAGCTCGCGCCAAGATCCCCTTTGAAACCGGACCAAATGCCAAGTACACTTGGTAGTAACTCCACCCATCTTTCCGTTGCCTGACATAGAATGGCTTGCTTCAGTTGACAGTGAAACTTTTCTACCTGGCCATTTGAAGCGGAGTTGTAGGCTGTCGTCCGATGTTTTATGAACCTCTTCAAAGCCCGGCAGACGTCTGATTGGAAGGATCTTCTTTGGTCGAACGAGATGTACTCTTGTACTCCAAAACGAGATATCCACACTGCAAACAGCGTTTCAGCAACGGTTCATACCGTCTGATCCGCCATGGGGTATAACTCCAGCCTTTACAAAATACTATTAAAACAACGTTTCCATAGCACGCTATATAGCCGAAAATTTTATTGAATTCATGTATGGAAGTTTATTTTAAATAACATGAGCAGCTACCGAATTATTTTCAGAGGGATACACAAAGCACCCAAGAGGGTATAAGCAGGTTATTTTTATTATTATTATTATTATTTTTTTTTTTTTTTATTTTTTTTTTTTAATCTGGACTTTTTAATTTCTCTATTTTAATGAAATTTTACTTTGTTATTATCCTGGGCAGGAGGGGGTGAGAGGAGAGGACAAGCGCACTTCCTGGAGGTGCACATGTTACTTTAGTTATTGGATATTCTTAATTGCTAAATCAAAAATATATTTTATTATGAATATTTGATTACTTACTATATACCAATATAACTATTAAACAATAAAAATAAAATTAATGCATTACATGTAAAATTCTAATGATCTTTATTTTGTTCTAAAAAAATCTGCCTTTCCGCATTTTTAAGAAGCAATGTTGAATTGAGTAATTTATCTTATGGAAATAAACTTTATTCAGATTGTACAAACTGAAAAAAAATTATAAACCATTTATTTACTTACTAGTCAGAAGAGAACATCCTTCAACGTAAATGGAGAAAAAATCGTTTATAAGTATTAAAGCAATCAAACTGGAGACACAACTGTGATCAGTTCATGAGAAACAACTGTGATCAGTCCATGCTCTTGTTCATATTGACTTTGGCAGGTATAACATTCATCATAGTAATAAATAACCAGATTATCTTAACTGGGTAAGAACTAGACAGAAATTACCGCTCTAGAATACCGTAATCCCCTTGAGTTAATAATTAAAGCAAAGCTCTTAAATGGCAAAAATGTTAAATAAAAAAAAATCCTGAAGTTAATGTAAAAGATTTAAAAATACAAAAATGTTATATTTTATTTCTTCCAAGTTAGAGAAAAAAAAATTTAAAAAAAGAAGAAGAAAAAAAAAATGAAACACAAAAAGTCTAGGAAATACTCAATTAAATTCCAAAAATAGAATACCAAGGTCTTATATCTGATGACAAATTAAATAAAAATCAAAATGTTTTTCAAGAGTTGAGAGAACAACAAAAAAATTTCAAACAATAAAAGGAATACTTCTTTCATTGAATCTCCAATATTACTAGACTACTGGCGCCTGAAAACCACCTAGCAATTTCAATACTCAGCTGTAAAAACCGCCTTAAACGGAGCGGTGTTAGCTGATACTCTACGTTTCTATACAGTCTTGGAAACATCACGCATATGTAGGATGGATTACTGCGATGTGGTAAAGTATCGTGTCTCAAACACCGAGGAGTCGACGGTTTCAATACGTTTCTATAGTATCGTAGAAACATCGCGAGTGAATCGCGTTGTATTGTAGCAACACGATTCTTCTTTCATGAAGTGACAGATATTGGCCTTTGAAGATATTCCAGTGAACATATAGGATCACTATGAACCTCAGAAACCGTAGTAGACAAGCCAGATACCTCCACAATTTTATCTGCAATAACTGACTAAGTTTATAATAGCTCTGTACTAACGGATAATATCTGCAGGACAGCTATAGGCAAACGTTGCATAAACAACTGAGCCAAAATTGTATCGTCAGCAAGACTGTCAGAGGCAAGATCCAGCATTTCCCTAAGCAACTGGGATGGTTTCTATCACCCAACTTTATCTCACGCAGTAAATTCCTTATACGAGCTGATTCGCTCTGGGAAAACTGTTTAATAATCCAATCTTTAAGTTTATTATACTTACCCTCGGCGGGTAGATTTCTAACCAGATCACTAACATACGTTAGGATTCCAGTATCTACTGCTGCCACCACTGAATGAAATTCTGTATCCTCTGAACTGATACCCGTGGTTTTGAATTGAGACTGTAATTGGTAAAACCATAGTTCAGCTTTAGCTTTCCAAATGGTTGGTGCTCGAAAAGCCACTTGTGCCAGTTCAGGTGTAGATCTAGTTGTCAAATCTCCAGACAAGTCTCCTCCCGTGGTTATTTTAATGCAAGATAAATATTAAAATTCTAGTTGAATATCAAAAACTTAGTAAGCAATACAAACACATTTGCCTTAATTGAAAGATTAAATTCAAAACAGAAACGACCGAAAAATCCTAATTCAAAAATAGAAAAAAAAAAAAACGAATTTCTGTTCTCAAGTTAAAACTACTCAAATCTCACTTACCGAAAGTATACGTTGGCCATTGAAAAAGTCGCTTGTGGTTGATGATCCTCTTCTGTCATCCTAAAGAGCTGGATTATATTTGTGGAAATTAAGAGTGAATTTTAACTTCAAGTATCCATCTATTTTAACTTCCATCCCTCCCTCACATGAGGGAGGGATGGGACGTTTTTCTTATACTTTAAATTGGTTAATAAAAGTAGTATACTAGTTATAGGCATCATACTTATATTTTTCAAGCTTCTTACAAGGTTTCAAAATGTTATTCTGAATGTTTCAAGATGTTATTCTGAATGTTTCAATATTGTAACAGTAGAAAGTAATTTGTAAGAAATAATTTTTGTAAAAAATGTCCCATCCCTCCCTATTCTCCCGTATATACTGTAATGCTAATAAAAGACTACACCTGGCAAAAAAAATCGTCAGATACTTCTAAACGGAAAACTGGGACACTTCAAATATTACTATTAATTTTAAACAAAATACTTATGAAACATTTAAATTTCAAAACCCTGCAAACTTTTCCTTGTTTTTATATACGTTACATTATTACACAGTTCACAGATCCAGTTAAATTTAAATATTGTTTATAAAAACAATTTGATTTTTCAGTTAATACGTGCACTTCTATATACATTGTTATGAAAATGTAGGTAAAATTCTTTTCTACCTTTAGACTACTATGGACTTTTCCTACTTCGTCGATAAGAGGGAGCCCTTAAACACATCTGAAGCTTTCATGCATCATTATGGTAATTAATCAACTCTTTTGCATTATATAACTTTTGTTACAAAAATACCCCCTCCTATCTCCACTAACTTAATTCCACACATTTCATTTTTACAAATAAGTTAATGCAACGTTGTATTTTAAATAAAATTGTGTTAAATAATATAACATTAACTATTGCTATTGTTTTCATAATTGGTTTGGGGTCTACTGATTTCTGTACAAGCCAACAAGGCTTTTTTTGGGACCGAAATTTTAGGGACCCCAAAATTTCCAAAAGTTGTTGTGGTGATCAAATTTAATCCTGGGGGGGGTTTTTCGAAATTTTCAATTAGGTTTTGATCTCAAATAAATAAAAAACTTAAATGGATTTTAAATAGCACCCTTTTAACAACTAAATCTCAAAATCGCATCATAATTTTCAGATGTGTGATTCCTTTATTTAGAAAATTTTTATCAATAAACTTTCCAAATAAAGACAAAACTGGTTGCTCGTGGTTATTAATTGCACCCTGGCAAACCATCAAATTTTTTTTTAAATGTTGTTAAAATATTAGTTCTAGTTGTAAAAATAATTTTAAAGCCAAATTCGTTGACATCTTTTGCAAAAGTATAATGTGCTACCAATCAAAACTAATTTTGATTCACATTCCTAATAGCATTACAGAATTCTAATAGGTTACTTGCTTTTTTCAAATGTTTGACCGAAATTCTCATGCACCAAAGAGGCGTACATTTCTTACAGGAACGTCCTCCAGTGAGAGATAAGTCCTAGAACGCAACAAAATGTGACATGAAATTGGGTTGCTCGACCAATCAGATTATGAAAAGTAACCAGCGAGGTCAAGGAGGGAACAAACGTTTCACAAAAGGAAATCTTGACTGCCCAAGTGTCCGGACCCCTTTCTTGATGGACGTGTGAATTTCGTTCTAGAATTCAGCAGTAGATGAGGGCTTCTCAATGGCGTCTCGAATTCTTCTATTTCGATCAATATTCGAATCTAAAAATAACTGATCCCTCAAAGTATTCATTTTGGTGCCTTGAAAACGGAATGAAAAACTTTCATAAAGATCAATTTAAATATTCTACACTCGCTTAAAAATTTCGATTTTTTTTTTTTTTTAATTTTCGACACAAAAATAAATTTTTATACTCATTAATGTTTTTTTTTTTTTTTTTTTTTTTTTTTTTTTTAAATCTGAAAATGCCTTATCCTTCAAAGGTTTTCTTTTAGAACCCAGTATATGGAGCAAACAATTAATAAATTTAAAAAAATTAAATGTCCCACCACTTCGAAATTTAAAATTTTCTAAAAAAAAAATTCATGAAACTAGATTTTATTTTTAAAGATAATTTTTTGATTCATAAAACGGTACTTCCAACATTACAAATTATTGTTCTGTTACAGTTTAGTGTTCAGAGGCTTCAAATGTGAAGCGTGTGCTATTGAATTACAGTTTATCTGGCTTTATTTACATCATATTTCTCTACAGTCAATGTTGAATCTTCCCGGCCGTCAAAATAAAGGATTTAGTTTGATTGGATTTCTTTATGATCGGACTTAGATTCTTTGTCGTGGATCTGAATGCAGAACAGTTTGCAGTCTGAGTTTAAACTTTAATATGCTGTAATTCAGTGAATACTCAGTGAGTTTCGATTTCCTCCTGGTAGATAACAATTGAATGCATTCCAGTCGCTATCAGTAATCGGTGATCTCGTGTTTAGAGGCTTCATATGCCAAGTGTGTGTTGTTGAATGCTACGACGTGGTTTTCAGTCAGGAACAGCCAATTTCCATGTTGGAGAATTGTTATTTAATTCAAAAATGTCACATTCTTGCGTCATGTAAGAGTTTCACACCAATAATTCAGCAGTGACATGATCGGTTCACCGTTTCAGAAGAACAGGATCAGTGTCAGTCAAGAAAAGAGTAGATAAACACTCCATTTTGGATGATAAGAAACTGAGAGAAGTTGAAACGAAGTTTCTGCTTTTGAAGAATTTCTACAAATTTCTGCGTTTTGCTGAACTGAAAACGAACATCCCAACAGCCATTTCTAACAACAATACTCCCATGCTCCTCAGAGTCTTACAAAATCTGATAAAATGAACATGATTTTGTATTCGTGATAGAGTACGTTATTTCGATATATTTCGTTATTCCTAAAGTGTGTCAGCTAAAAATAAAATTCAACGTCTCAGCTAATCTCTTTGATAATTTAATTTATTTTCAATGCTTAAACTGGTACTTTTACAAGAAGGTAAATTTAGATGTGCGCGACTTTAAACTCACCCAATATAGTGTACAATGTTATACTTTTTATGATAATCCAAAGAATGGGTTTCTGTTTTTGTTTCAAATTTTTTGTGGATATGCAAAAACTAATTGCGAAATTGCTATTCTTATCTAATAGATATTTGCCAATATTATGTGTATAATGTAAAAGGGCCAAGTTTTAGGTCAAACATTTTAATAAATTGAAAATTTCGCACTGAGTATGGAATAATACAAATTTGTTGAAAGGAGATTTTTTCATTCAAAATTAAAAAAAAAACACTTTTGTGATTCAGACGCAGTACATTTAAAAAACTGTCGTGAAAAATAAAATTTAGTCTCTTGACAAAAAAAGTGAGCATTTTGAAACGAGTGTGGGATATTTAAAAGTTCTCTGATTAATTGGCCCTCGTTCTTTGATTTTCAACTAAAAATGTTGCAAACGATTCAAATATCTGGCGACGGCTTACTTGCATCTTTTAAAAATGAGCCAATCGGCAGTAAATAATACTTCGCTGATGACGTAACTGATGTGGTGATCTGGCAGACCGGTGGATTCGTAATCTACTAACTCTTTTCCCCTTTCTATGAAAAATTCAGAGTAATGTTCATGTTTTAAGGTTTTTTTTTTTTTTTTTTTTTTTTTTTTTAATTCTATTGAGGTAACTTTGAAGAAACCTAAAAGGTTTCACTGCAAACCGCAATTAAACGTTTTAATGCACCTCCCGTGCCGTGTTTCTTTATTTAGAAGAGAAAATCAAATTTTCAGTTTAATTAAAAGCAATGGGGACGTAAAAATCATCCTTCATGTAAACTGTTCTTTAAATGTCTATATTTAGTGTTTTAAAATTAAATTTTAAACGAATTTACTAAAAATGTAATTTACACTTAGTTTGAAGACGAAAAATTGAATTGATGAAAAACACAATGGAGTGTGAAAATAGTTATTTATGCAACTATTTAGGAAAATAATACTTTTTCAAACGAGGCAAAATGTTTATTTGACGAGTTCGAAAAAGTGATTTTCCAAACGTTGCATACAATAATTTTTATAATCACGTGCAAAAAATATCTTTAATTCATGCATAAATTAAAGTTGTCAACTGCAATTGATAAATCTCTTCCAAAAATTTCATTTCTATTCCAAAACTATTTTAATAAAATAGTACCAAAACTATTTAAAAACTATGAAAATTACTTTTTCAATCTAGTGCGGGAAAGTAACTTTTCCACACTCCTCACGGTAAAATGCTAGTTTCTGATTAAAAATGATTAAATAACGTTTCTTTCTGCACATTGTTGTAAAAACATATTTCTTTATAACAACGTGCACAAATTTAATCTTTTCTCACTCGTAAATCGTGGCGAAAATAACACTTTATAACGAGTATAGGGAACATAACTTTCCCGCTCTAGTGTGTATAAGCACTTTCTCGCACTCCTCGTTCTTAAATTTGATACACTCTGTAGATCCAGAAAAACTGGTATAAACTTGCGAATGCAAGTAATGAAGGTATGCAATCATCTTTACGCGATGTTATCGGATGCGCCTATATAAGACAACAGGGGTCTGAAAAATCTGTTAGATAGATTTCTGCTGCTATAATGACAGATTATCAAGTTTTAAGTGACTTTGAAAGTGGCGACATAGTCTCCGTACGAGAGATGGTACAAAATATCTTCTAAATAGCGAAGGAATTTAGCTTTTCGCTTACGACCATTTCACGAATGTACCATGGATGTCATTTATCAGGTAAAATTTCAAATCTCAGACAACGATGGGGGACTACGCGGCACAATGCTTTAAGCCTAACTTGTGTCCGCCAATACCAACATTGAAATGTTGGTGACTGGAATTTACGTTGCCTGATCTGATGAGAAGCATTTTCAATTGAATATTGCTGATGAACATGCACGGGTATGGAGACAATCTCCTGACTACATGTCGACAGGGGACTGTTCAAGCTGATGGAGCCTCTGTGATGATATGGGGCGTGTGTAGTTGGTAATATAAAAGACTCTTGATACGTCTAGAAACGACTCTGACTAGTGACAGGTACGTATGCATCCTGTCTGATTACCTACGCTCATTCTTCTCCACTGTGCATTCGAACGGTCTTGGACAATGCGACACCCCACATGTTGAGAGCTGCTACAAAGTGGCTCCAACAACACTCTTTTGACTTCAGACATTTTCTTTGGCAAACCTAAATCCCCAGAAATGAACATTATTGAACATATCTGGAATCCCTTGCAACGCGCTGTTCTGAAGAGATCTTCCCCACCTCGCACTCCTATAGATTTGTGGACTGCCCTACAGGAATCATTGCTTGAATTGCCTCCGGGACCTCTTCAGACATTAATCGAATCCATGCCACGTCGTTTTGTGGCACTTCTGCGTGCTCATGGGTGTCTTACAAGATTTTAGGCTGGTGTAAGGCAGTCCACAAATCTATAGGAGTGCGAGGTGGGGAAAATCTCTTCAGAACAGCGCGTTGCAAGGTATTCCAAATATGTTCAATAATGTTCATTTCTGGAGATTTAGGTTTGCCAAAGAAAATGTCTGAAGTCAAAAGAGTGTTGTTGGAGCCACTTTGTAGCAACTCTCGACTTGTTTCTGTCTCTCCAGGTTAATTTTGGCATAGAAATGAAATTTTTGGAAGAGTTCCTTGACTGTAGTTGTCAACATTAGTGTATTAAATATAATTTTTGCACATGATTATAAAAATATTCTATGCAACATATGGAAAATCACATTTTCCAACTAGTTGCATAAATAACGATACCCTCACTTATTTCCAACATGGACTGATGTACCAAGTCACTTCGATATGTGAGTAGGTCTACTGAAACACTTTTAAATGCAAAAACATGGAACTAAACTCTCTCATTTAAAAATTCAGGCCATCCTATCAGTGTTCCAAAGGTTTTAATTTGTGCAAAAAAATAAATTTAAAAAATCTTCATTTTATATAGGTAGAGAGTTTGAAGAGCCTTTCCTGTTTCATATTCCAATACTATCATTTGAAGAAGTATGCTATAGATTAGGAAATGGCCTTACTTTGACAGGACTGCGCACTTTGGAAATGGGCAAGTATAATTTGATATAAAAGTTGATATCGTTGTAATTTGTGAGTAAACTCTAAATTATTGAACTTGGTTACTTTGTCAAGAAATAATTTTTTTCTTGAAAATAATACTTTGTATAAAGCTTCTAATGAGAAGACGAATTTATAGAGCGTGGGTCAAAAATTCCTTAAAATATTTAAAAAAAATTTGCATGAATTAAACAAATTTGTGTATGCAATAAACGTTTGTCATGGAAGAACAATTTTTTAATCGCATAGAAATTGAGTGAAAACTATCACAAACTAATGAAAGTGACTGGGTTTTTTTTGTTTTGTTTTTTTATCATTGTTACGTATATTGCAGCAGTTTTTATCCAATTGTCTTGTATATATGGTAATTACTGTCATATTGTAATTTATATCTAAATGTTTCGTTGAGTTATTTTAAATAAAAAGAAAAGTCGACGCCGTCGGAATTTAATAAATATTTGTTGAACTGTTATTTTCCCAGAGGAAAGAAACAATTTTAAATTTAAATCTGAATTGATTCTCTGCAAATATGAGTGTCAGTGAAATGTACGTTGTCTAAAAAAAAAATTTAGATTTTAATATTTCTTGCGCTTTAAAATGGGAATATATTCTATAGTTATAAAAGTGACTCACATGTGGTGTAGTTGGAAAGTATTTAATTAGCTTCAATTTTGCAAGCTGGGAGTATTTGTAGAATTTTAGTATTAAGGTCAAACCATTTAAACTTTAACCCATAATATCTCAAAAAATGGTTAATCCTACAATTGTATGTTTATTAATAAACTTAAATATCCGAAAAAGCCTTGTTTTGTCAGTGTTCAAAGGCAAAATTATGAATGTATTATAAATAAATTATCTTTGAATATAAATACAGTCATAATTTATCTTCATTTTTTCAACTATTCCAAAAATTTAGAAAAACTGTGATTTATCAATGGTATATGCCTTTGCATTTACATAAGTATTGAAAAAATACCATCGACTTCGACTGTGGCGACCAAATACTCTGTTTAGCCCATTACTATCATCCAATTGAGATGAAACATAGCATAGATAACAATGCGCTCTATAAAATTGTGGAGACAAAAAAAATCAATGCCAGCAAATGTATGTTTTCAATGTAGTGCCCTAATACTAAGATCTGATCTCAAATAACTTAAATAAGTTGCACTTGTACAGTACCCCAAAAAAAAATCAGAACGATGGCTATATCTAATGCTCTAATCGTTGAAATAACAAACAAAAGGTACCGTTGTAAATCGTGGAAGGTTTTTAATAATTCCATGTAGTTTGTTTTTTTTTGTCATGAGGGGTCATCTACATATTAAAACAGAACCAAACTTTAAAAAGTTCAATAGCAACCTCATAATATTATCCTATATTTGGATTCAGCATCCAAAAAAATGTCGAAACACAAAAATTTGTAATTTTCTAATGAATGGTATGTAATTTAAATGATAAAAAGAAAATGATAAATTACTGTTAAATAAAAAAGTTAGTTTTTGGCCATAAATACTTAAATTATTAATATACTTCAGTAATTTTTTTTTCAAAAGATTGTTTTGCCCCCAAATTGCCAAACATAAATATCAATCAACTTTTGCATCCATTTCTTTTTTAATAATTAATTATTAATTAATAAAACAATTAAATAAAATTTGAATCCATTATAATTGAATATCCCATATATATATATATATATATATATATATATATATATATATATATATATTGCTTTCATTAGATTTACCATGGTCTAAATCCCCCGCGCAATTTTTTTCTTTCCATTTTGACTTTTAATTCTCGATTTTTTAACGAAAATGTAAAAAACGCTGACTTTAAGAGACCGTATAGTAGACGACTTTTGAAAACTATCAAAGATTAATTTAAGGTAAACTAGAGGTGTGGAAAATCGCACAACGTTCAATTATCGTTAAATGGGGTGAATAGTAACAAAATTTCTTGAAATTACAAAAGAAATATTATTTTATACAAACAAAGCTGTTTTATTTTTTTATATATATATTTTTTTAATCTGTCTAAAGCAGCGTTCGCCACTAACTTATAGAGACGGGCCGCATGACTTATGTTGGGACTTTCCGCGGGCCGCAGATGTATACCTCAATACGCCATTGAATATATTGCTTTATTACATATGTTCAATGTTAGAAGTGTAATAATTACTAAAGATTCAACTATATAAAACAATTTTGAAAAAAGAAATAATAATTTAACTTTTTTTATATTAATAAAATAACAATTGATATTTGATTCTTGTTTCAAATAAGTAAAAAAATAATTTTCTTTACATCGTAAATCAAAGTCATAAAAGAAGTTAATCTTTAGTGTCAATATTACAATGTGACTTGACATAAACTCATAATCAATAGATATTTAAACCATACCTCCTAAATCTTCCATTTTAATCGTTGTTAATTGTGAGACGATGACGGCAGCTCCACTTTTTACTATATACTTTGCGTTTAAAACTAGTCTTCGTCGCCATTATTGCACTGGAGTCATAGAGATCGCGATACTTCTTTTCACATCAAAACAAAAGAGGCCAGTATACATTAAAACCCCCAAATCCTGCACATCACATTCAGAAAAGCAGAAATTGAATTGTGCCATTCACGAGTCGAGGGGGTAGGGTACCATTAGTACAAAACTAAGCAATGCGAAAGAATGCGTCATTGGTAATAATTCAAACTATTGCTTTTTTTATTTTTTATGGCAATCTCAGAAAAAAAAAGGATTTTTCAGATTTACTGACTCGGGCCACTTAATGGAATACGCAGTTTTTGGTAGTAAACACATACTATTGTAGACAAATTAAAATTATTTCCGCAAAATTTGATTTTTTTTTCTTGTGTACTGCCAGCGGGCCGGAGAAAAAGCTGTCGAGGGCCGGATCTGGCCCGCGGGCCGCCTAGTGGCTGACGCTGGTCTAAAGTGTTTGGAATCGTGGAACATATGTTTTGTGTGGTTTTCAACAGTGTTCTTTTTTTTTTTTTTTACTTTCTTAAATTACATTTATTTAAAACAAAAATTTTTAAGCAATTTCAATAAGTTATCCTGTAAAAATTTTACTGAATCATGGGATTTTTTTATTTTATAAATAATTTCAACGATCAAGTTACATTTGTGTTTACAGTGAAATGTTTCTGTAAAATAATCACTCTTTGCTGAATACTGTTTACTAATGCCTACATTTTATATTTATTAATTTTCTAATTATCAGTAGTATACGTTATACTTCTGCAATTACAGTTTTCGATATTTTATATATTTCGTGTGAAGAATGCACATCTTTAATGTTGTAAATAAATTATGTTACTTTTGCGTTTACTTGCTATTTTTGTATTAATCTTAAACATGACACTATAAATCCAAGTAGTTTCTATGCAGTTTTAGACTAATATTGGTATCTTTTAACGTCGTGAAAAGCCTCACTGACCGTTCGATTTCTCCAGATGTAAAGTAGAACCTTAAAAATACCTTTCGTTTTATGGAAATTCTCCCTGAAGATCGGTCATAAAATGGTCGAAACATTTTCGCTCATAAGTAACGTGTTTATCAACATATTGCATTGAAATTTCGTATTTAGGGTAAATGATGTATTCTAAATCGAATGAAATGATAAAAAATAGGGGTTCGTATTGAAATTTTCGAAGATAGCGTTACTTTTATTTAGTAAACGGTCCCTTAAGAAAAAAAATTTGCATAAGATTTATAGAAAATCTTAAGCAAAACATTTTGGTGCAAACCGTAAGATTCTACGATAATTAGAACCGAAGAGCCATCGTTCTGATTTTTTTTGGGGGGGGTACTGTACATACATACATGTAAAGGATTTTTAGTAAAAACTTTGCTTTTAGGGATTAGTTTTTTATATATATTTTTACATACCTTTAAAATAAACAAGGATCTTTCAAAGATTATTTAACGGTCATCCCAACAAAAAGAGGATGAAGGGATAGCACCCGACATATTGCTTCACCACTCGAGCTAATGCCGTTGACCGTGAACTTATGGTGGGCAACCATTCTTCCTCTGCCGTTTCCATGTGTTTTAATACTGATAAACTTTTATGAACCATTTGTGGAATGCTAACAGCTTGTTGTTTACTAAATAGGCCCTCGCGAATCCTTTTTTTTTTTTTTCTAAGACACTCCCTAATCTCTTTTTTATTTGGTATTTTCCAATTGGTATGATTTTAAACTTGTACATGTTAAATTACTTTGAAAGTACAAACTCTATTTCGACATTTAAATTTTTATGTGCATAGTTGTAAGCATTGCGTGTTAAAGCATTGATTTACCCTTGATAAATACTTAATAATAGAAATACATAAAATGCAATACAGAATTCAAATATAAACTTTTAATTTGTTTCAATATTTCGTAAAAATCAATTTCAATTTACAACCAACAAATTAGATTTGAAGCGATTTTGTTGGTAAAATTATTGATTTCATGTATCAGCTTGGCACGTAGCAGGATGGGGGTGGGGGCTGTTTAAAGGAGTACTTCCTTTCCCTCGATGTCTTTCTTGATCAGGCCCTAGGTGTGAGCAAGACATTCTTAAAAGACTCTTCCTTGCTATTCCATAACTTGAACGTTATAACTTTAAAGTTGAATAAATAAGGACGTAATTAAAATATTTACATTATGGCGGCCCGATGGAAAATTAGAAGTATAAAACTACTTAAGCTAAAAACATAAGAGGTATCCGAATTTTCTTTTCGAATTTTTAATGCTGTCCAATTAGTGCTCCCATGAAAATTATTACTCCCATAGGAATTTTTAACTTTAAAAATTTATTTGAAAAAACTTGGGGAAGTGGTGTGTGAATGTGGCCATAGAAAGTTTACATGAACAGTTACATTAAGCCAATGGTTACGTGAACGATAAAATTTCAAGTTTAAATAATTACACCTCTCAGAAAAAATTATAGAAAGATTTAATATTATAGAACAAAACATCAGTGAAAGTGAATTAAACAAAAATATAATATTAGTAAAGAAAAACATATTACTCAGAATAACAATACCATGTAGCAAAACAATGCAGTGAAGTATAAGAAATACTTAAAGAAAGCAAGCGCAGTGCTGTGGTGTTGGTTGATGCATATGGATAAAGTAGCGCTAGCCTTCTATGCAACCAACTCACACAAGCTCACCACCACAAACTTATTAAAATTCCACCACCAAAAGACTAAAGTTCAGGGGGGGGGGGGATCTAATTACTTGTAAAGTTTCACAGTTGTACGTAAAGAAACGGTACCATCATGCAACCTTAAAATTTAAAGCCTTACTTTTTTTAATATAGAGAGATTTGCTTGAAACTATAATAGCTATTTTATTTCAGAGAGCCCTATTATGGAATATTGGAGACATTTAATGGTTTCTTTCAAACAGAGTGAAAATATAAACTTCCATGAGTTACCATATGGTACGCTGTACGTGCATTCCCCTTTTCTAGCTTTTAAAGTCTATTCAAAATCTGTAACTGTGAAGCTGCACCATGAATACAGAATTCACATTCGATTGGTAATCACGTTTATATTTTTCCATGTTTACATTTCTATATTAAAATTAATATCGACCCGTAAAAATACTTATAATTTGTAATTTATCCTGGCATCTTAAAAAAGAAGAATGGATCTTAAGTATTAGATTTTAAAGTAAATAAATTAATACTAGTTTTACATTAATTGCAAAAAAAGTTTAAATTAAATTATCCTAAATCTAAACTTCCGTTCTGTGTCCTGCTTCTGAACTTGGAAAGGAGATTCACCAATATAATTACTGAAAATGTTTTTAGCATGTTTATAAATGCTTGTGTTCATGTCACATGAAAAGCTTGTGATGTCATATAAAATTATGAGACACAAACCAATCTTTGACATGTTTGTATGGGATCTCATATCTGACTATCCAGTAGAAATACGTCTTAAATAATTTCCAACCCGAAGCATGTTTTATCCGACTATAATTGAAGCCATGGCCTAAATTTGCATCAATCCCGCCTATTTGGATAAAGTTATCTGCAACCATGTGTCAATCTCCTGTTTTAGAATATTTTATTTATTCCTTAAATCTAAAATTTCTTTATTGAGAAAAACGTCATATATATGAGCACAAACACATGTGTGGTTTACATCAATCTTTAGAAGCATGGTTTATAGGTAAGAGTAAAGTGAATCTCTAAAAAAATTATAAAAACTAGACATGGTAAAAAAAAAAAGTAAAAGGCTCCTACTCATTCACCCAACATTCATGTGAAATAAACCCTCAAAGCCCAAAAATAAAAACAACACAATTCCAATATAAACGCCACTACAGAAATAGGGTCAAAATAGCAATTAATGTTTATTAAAAGGATTCTTGATTAATTACAACCTTATGTAAAATTATACCATGCAATTAACTAAATAAGTTTCGGCATTAACTCATAATACAACAGATATAATTTAGACCATTATATTTAGGAATGCAAAATTATGGGAAGAGATGTGAAGCCAATTGGTGTTTGGAGCTACAGAGGTCAACATAACAATACGTTGGGCTGTGGGTTTTTTTAATACCCTGGCGATACTCAACTTTGAGTTCACAAAGAAAAAACTTTAAATGTATAATATGTACTGTTCTTAAATCAGAGCTAATTTTCTAAACTCATAATCTGTCCAAATATCACTTTGGCTTCAATTTAAACTCCGATAAAAACTAGTTAAATTAATTTAAAATATCATTCGCCAAATGTCATTCATTCAAATGTCACTCCTGTCAGCTTGAGAATTTCCCATCTATTTTCAAAACATGACTGACACAATTCTGTCTCTTTTATTTCCGCTTCTTTCATGTACCTTCTTTTTACAAACATGATACTCAAAAGGTTATTACCCTAAAACTTTCAAACAATATCTGAAAATACTTTAGCATATAAATCACAAACACCAAGTATAGATATCATAATAAATCAACACAGACACTTATCATTTCCATTCATTCATATATCCTTATATACCTTACACTTAACACTTCTGTACAACTAGTAAGCCTTTTCCACGCATTGAAACTTTTGAATCGGTGATTGCAATACTCTGTTTTAGGAAGAGGAGCGACTTTTGCCATCTCCGTATAAGACAGATTGTATTGATTATATATCATTGTGGAAGGAAAACAACATGACTGGGCCATTGTCACGTGAAGTAAGAAATAAGAAAACAGGGCACTTTTTATTGACTTATTGTTTTCGAATGTTCAAAGTAAATTTATTGTATTATAATTTTACTAAAAACTCAATAACTAATAACAAACGATTTCCATTCGTTTTTATTAAAATTCGAAGTTCGTAATTTGCTCAGATATTGTAGAGCTCTCTAGCAAATAAAATATGAACATATGATGACAATTTTGAGGATTTGCATCAATCTCAGTAACAAAAATGTTATCATGAAATTTGCTCATTTGTTATTAAATGTTCACCTGTATTTTTATACTTTGCAGTGACAATATCAGTATTGTCATTGTCAGTTTTTAAAAACAATCTAATGAAGAACGTGTGCACCTTTTACTTCTAGTCTATGTAAGTTTTCAAGTTTCTAAATAACTCCGAAAATAGTACATCTATAATTTTAGCTGCTTTACAAAAATAAATTGTAATTTTGAGCTTTCCAACTATGTGCGTAACTCATTTTGAAAATTTTCTGAAACTGATTCGATAAATGGAGTCAATAAATCTGTTTCTTTAAAATCTGGCCCCTGATGTCCTGATAAGATCGGTGAACTCGTGGACGGTGAATAGATTGTTTGTTGCTAAACCTGTTGTTAGGGTTTAAAGTCCGAAAATAACTTCTACTTGAAATGGCTGAATTCATCAACTCAAATTGAACTAAGTACTATGACGTTTAATTTCTAAACTTCAACTTAACTTGACATCACTAGACGGTAGATCATCACAGTGCTCATAAGCAATTTATCCATTTTGGCGGCGTAAAAGAATAATGCTCGGCAAACCATATACCCTTTTGTTCGACAAACGGGATAGACAGGAATACTGTATCACCCCATTCCTTTTTCATTCTTCTCCCCTCCCACAAGAAAAAATCACGCAAGGAAACTCAGCCCAGCAACCCTGTAGAGAACAAAAGGTTATAAGGTTTGGCGAGAATTATGTCTTCACTCCGTTAAAATGGATTAATTACCTATGAGCACGGTGAAGATCTATTGTCTAGTGATGTCAAGTCAAGTTGGAGTTTAGTATAGTACAATGCGTGAAAAAAGTAGAAGGACACATGATTTTTTTTTTATAAATAAAAAACACTGATTTGTTTCCATAACAATTTAATGAGTAATACTTTAAATTACTAATTACAAACAGATAACTGTATCTGAAAATTGAAACAAAAAAATACAGGTCAAGTACAGCTATAAATCAGTTTTGACTTCATTATACTCTGTGAAAAAAAGTAGAAGGACACTTCTAAATAATGCAAATAAAAGTCTTATTAATAGGGAATTCTTCCACCATTGGCTTTGACTACTTCAAAAATTCGATTTGGCATCGAATCATATAAAGTTTGAATTTCTGTTTGGCAGAAATTGTTCCATACATAATTCAAAGTTCTCCGAAGCTCAACTATAGATTCAAACTGCTTGCCTTCAGCGTAAACGCGACGAACAATCATTGCCCATATGTTCTCTACAATGTTGAGGTCCGAGCTTTTAGCAGGCCATGGCAAAACCCGAACATTATTTGCTGCAAATCAATTTTTAACCCCGTTAGCTGTGTGAATTGATGCTCCGTCCTGTTGAAAAATCCAGTCATTTTTGCCTAGCTCGACGCCGTAGGGAAGGACATCTGAATTCAAGACCTGGATGTAATCTGTGTGTTTCTGCCTGCCACTCAGGAACACTAGGCTTGTTCTTCCTCCGTACCCGACAACCAAACCATTAAACTCCCTCCTCCCATCTGTCGGGTAGAATAAGTCTTTTGTTCAGTACCGAGACAGTGTCAATAGTATTTGTAGCCATCTGGACCATCTAAATTAAAACTTTTCTCATCAGAAAATATAACGGAGGTCCATTCTGACGTCCAGGACATGTGGTTTTTAGCCCAGTGTAGTCGGTGTTCAATGTGCCTTTCATTCCATTTGGGATGGTGCTTCCTTTTTCGGAATACGAAATTTTCGGATCTTTTTATGTAGTTGTAGACAGTTCTTCTTGAAACGTGTGTGATGCCTGTATTATTTTGAGCTTTAGCAATACTTCTATCCGGTTTTTTTAGTTCCCGAATGATTTTTCTTTGATCGCGTTGCGTCAGTTTTTTAGGTCTGCCAGTCTTCTTTTTGGTTCCCTGACTACTAGGATTTCTTATATAGTTTGAAACAGTATTTGGACTAATATGTAGCTGGCGTGCAATCTCTCTCACACCTTTGCCATCGTTTTTGTAGGCATAAATTTGACCTTTTTCAAACTCACTTAAAGGTTTTCCTCTAGGCATTCTAAAAAGATGAAAACGACAGATTTTCAATAAAATAGTATGTTTTTCTTAACAAAAACAGTTAAAAAGAATGAAACACCTACCTTTGAGGTTTACAATATTCCAAAACAAATTGTTTTAGCACGTGTCCTTCTACTTTATTCACACACCAAAAATCATTAAGTACTGTTTTCCTTAATTTTTACTAGTGGTAGATAAAATTTACTCATTTATAAAAAAGAAAAAATAGCCAAACTACATAAATAAAGAAATTTAGATCAGGAGGATCGAAATACAAAGCATAAATTACAAAATATGACTGTCCTTCTACTTTTTTCCCGTAGTGTAAGTGTAATACATCAATTTAAGGTCAAGCATGATTTTAAGATAATCTAATTCAGCATGAAATTGGGATTTCAGCCAAACTAGTTGGATCTTGACCATACTAGTTTACAATAAAAGAATACGGATGTAATTTGGAAATTTTATGGGTGTAAACCATTTAAATATTTGGCCTTGGAGAAAATAATTCGGTTTAAATCCCAATTTTATTGAAAAATAGTTTAACAGATATTTTATCCATATGTAGATTGTAGGTGTATCAATAAAATTGTCTGTGAAAGTCAGAAATGGAGATTTCGGCCACGCTAGTTTAACCTAGTCCATACTCGTTTATAATTAAAAATATATATATATATATATATATATATATATATATATATATATATATATATATATATATATATATATATATATATATATATATATATATATATATATATATATATATATATATATATATATATATATATATATATATATATATATATATATATATATATATATATATATATATATATATATATATATATATATATATATATATATATATATATATATATATATATATATATATATATATATATATATATATATATATATATATATATATAAGTGTAATTCTGAATCAAATATATAGTATAAACTATGTTAAAGTTTAGGATAGGACAAACATTAGTGACTTATGCCATGATTTTAGGCTTAAATTGGGATGTAACAAATGTATCAGAATTTTCTCCACATGTAGATGTGTCACCATGATTGTCTATGGAAGACAAAAGAATACTTTGAGGAAGGTGATATTTCTATCAGAGATATTACAGATTGCGAAGATATACTAACACATAGTAAGTATCTGTGTTATTAATTTTTAAACTGCAAAAAGAAATAAATTATGATACAAATTTTTAAATTATCATTTTAATAAAATCCTACTTTTTTTTTCCCCCTTTTTGAAGATTTTTACAGAGATCCAACTGAAGAGGAGTTTAGTAATTGCCAATGTAGCCAAAGTTGCAAAGATGAATGCCTGTAAGTACAAATCAATTCTGCCAATATCTTGATAAACGTAATAGCACAAATTTGTCCCTCAAAACGAAACAAGCCTAAGACTAAGTCACAATTCATTAACTGTAAATGAAAGTAGATACTCTGTTATTACTCTCTAAATATGCTTTAGAATTATTTTTTTAGGTTGAATTATCTTATGAAGTTATGTTATGGGGGGGGGGGAGAGATAATGAACTTTTAATACATAATCATTAATGAAACGAAGAACGCTAGATTCGGATTTGAGCTAGTTTGACTAGGAGGTACACAAATTTCTTTGGTTTAAGTATAGTATCATATTCATTTAATACATATATTATTTTTTTTAGGAAACTGAACTACCATGTGTCTTCTTTCGAAACGCCATTCAATACAGTAAGCTCATAATGTGTGGCATTTTTAACTTAATATTTGTATTTTTATAAAAAATTTGTAAAAACCTCATGCTTATACAAAAAACTACTTACCGAAGCACCAGCGCACTGATCATTACAGGCATCATATATAAGGTGTTCAATAGAATGGTCCTTATTTTTTATATAGGGTTGAGAGTAACATTTAGACTTCAACACAACCTCCCTCATTTTTTTCTTTCTGTTTATTTTGATTATTTTTCACATTAAAGTTCTGATAAAGTAAGCCTACGCCCACAAATTTACCATTATTATTCGACATGCAGTATAAATTGTTCACAAGATAAAGTGAGCAGATTTTTTTTTTTTTTAAAGTTTTATTGAATATACGATAAACTTGTCAGTTGTTTCAATCCTCTATAAATAACGGTTTTCGAAAAATTAATATTTTAAACCAACGTTCCCTGCCTTCATGTCTTTGTAAACTTTAAACTTATGTCTAACTCTTGAAAAATATTTACACTATAACCTCGACATTTATTAAAATAAAATAATACTTTATATTATCATATTCTATTTGAATGAGATTTACTTCTCTTTAAGGTTTATAGTTGATGAATAATTTTTTATAACATTTGCTTCATATTAAAATATATCAATTTTTATTTTATTACAGAAAGATGAGATGTTACTCAGGGGTAAACTTGAACCGTAAGTAAAGTTTCTAAAATTCAATGAAAAACCATGTTCATCATTTTGCTCAATTGTTAAGTTATTTTCCCATGACGTATTCACACAAAAAGTCTTGATCTCAAAAAAGCCTTAGGTTGTATAAATACCCGATTAGCACACTACTCAAGTTAGCAGATTCTCAGTAAATTTTCAATATTTCAATATGAAAAGCTAAATTTTTGCGAGTTCAGATTGGATTGGATTCTACCATGGATTCCACTGACCATCTCTACTTAATTCATAACAGTTACAAAGACTTCACCTATTTTTAAATTAAGAAGGTTGGTGAGATCGTAAACTGAGCTAGCACCTCACTCTTCACATTCACGCAAAAAGATATAGTATTTTGGTTATTTAAAATGCACATGTTTTTTATTTAGCCATACCTCGCGAACGTTTCAACAAGTCTGAGAATATTACAACTTTCCTCGTGAATGTTTAACATAGCCAAATAATCCTTGTATGCTTGCACTCATTCAACTGACGAAGTCAATACACCAGCAAGCACCTCGATTTTCACGCACAATTCAAAGGAATTAAAAAATTTTAAATGAGAAGCCTTCCGTGTAGTTTTCAATGGGAAATTTCTCACAATATATTGAATAGTAAGCTATCACGAATTCTTTCATTTAGACAAATTTTAGATTTTGTAAACGACTGACCTCTAAAAAGTGTTCTTTTAAGTTTTTGAATATGGGCCGAAAAAAAAATTTTAATTCGGTAATTTTTTGAATATTCCACTCTTCTGAAAATTCCCTTTTTTCTTTTTTTTTTTTTTCAATTCGAAATTTCTATTTTTTTTTTTTTTTTTTTTTTTTTTTTTTAAACGCTTTACCCTTTAAAATTTTCCTTATAAGAGCTTGAATATAGAACTAAAATCACAGATTTTTAAATGTCCCATAATCATTTAGAAATAACTAATTTTTTAAATGTTTGCCCTAAAACTTAACTATTTACATTATACGCATACTATCAAATATCTAATAGAAATGAGTAATGAATATTTCATGCATTTTTTTTTTTTTTTTACTTAAATTGTTGCATATTTAAGTTTATTATTCTTTTTTTGCATATTGTAAAAAAATATGAAAGAAAAACAGAAACCCTTTGTTCTTTGCATTATCAAGAGTACACCATTTTACATGCAGAAAAATGCCAAATAAATCCCAATTCAACTAAGCTCTTTTTGACGATCGGAAGAATTCAACATTAACTATGGAGAAAGAAAAAGAAAATGGGAACAAACTGTAACAGAACAATACTATGTAATGTTGGCAGAACCCGACGTCGACATACATTACATCGGTCACGTGAGACCTGTTAAAAGGTATTCGTTTTTGCATTGTATAAATAATTACTGATTACCTGCTAGAAGAAATTAGAATGGAGGACTAAGTAGCATTTTGATACGGCTGAACTGTAGTTAACAAAATAATAAACTAAGATGTAATTAGAATATAAGAGAAATATGCGCATGGTAACTCCATTAAGGCTTGCTTCTTTTCAGACACGTTTTACAACACAGTACCAAGTCATAAAACTTTTTTCGGAATCCTTTTTATAGAAGTTGGCCAAATGTTACGTTTATGTACGTCGATAAATTTGTTGATCAATATTCTTATATTGACAAAAAAGAGTAGTTAGTCAGTTGTACACGATTATGCATATTTATTAGGAAGTAGACGATGGACAATGTAAAAAACTATAAGATATCCTGTGAAATGGCCAATCCCAGTTAGCAAAACATTGCTAATAGGGTTTTGAGATTGTATATTTCAATTGAGGAAGATGACCTACTATACAACATGATGACTCTAGCCAAACACTTAATGAAGGTATACTCCGTAGTATGATTCCTCACTAAGATAAATTTACATTGCACACAAAAAATTGTGTCACTTAATGAATACATCGAGGTACCTATCGAAAGACCTACGAATTATAGTCTACCCTATCGTTTAGCTTAACGAACATTTTGGCAATACCGAGAAATACTACTCGGCATAAATAATGATGGCCGTAAAGCACATAAAAACATTACTAATCGAGATCATTCCAAATGCAAGTGTTGATGTGTTTTGAGATTTAAAAATCTATCGTGAACAACAAAATCTATTTTTTAACCCAGTTTTTAAAAAAATGGAAATTTCGAAGTGAGTGGGGGTTAATTAAAAATTATCAAATTGTAAAATGTTATTTTATTCCATTTTCAGGGGCCTAAAGAGAAACTTTTGAGGTTTGACGTGTTTTCAGATTCAAAAAACTGTCGTGAGCAGCAACGTCTTTATTTTACGAAAAGTTTAAAATGGAAATTGCAAAGTGAGTAAGGGATATTCAAAAATTATCAAAATGTAAAATTTATTTTCATTCCATATTTATTATCCTAAAGGGAAACTCTTATGGAGTCAGGCGTTTCCAGATACAAGAAGCTGTCATGAAAAGAAACTCCAGCTTCAAAATTGTCTAATTAAAAAAAATCATACTTTATTCAAAGACCTAAAAGGAAGATTTTGAGGGATCAGGTATTTTAAAAATTAAAAATGTGTCTAAATAGAATAATTCAAGACACCCTGTGGAATATTACAAATCACATTCATTTAAAATGTTCATAAAAAATACTCTTATATTGTCCGCAAAAATTATTTTGAAATATGTTACTTTTTGTGATCCATGGAACCCTTTTAAGAATAATAAATTCTTCCTCATGAATAAAATACTTTCTATATTCTTAAGATTTTTATTATTATTATTATTATTATTATTATTATTATTATTATTATTGAACTGTCTACAGCCTACCATAATCCTTTTCGTGTTTAGTATGCAATTTCTTTCCTGAAATATCGATTGCAAAATTTAAAAATATTTTTAAACTCTATAAAGGGTGAAACAAAAAAGTTTGAAGTATTGATATTTTTCATTTTCCATTCTTTTTATTTTATTCCTTAACTGAAAAAAATAAGTATTAATTTTTTTTAAATATCACTTATTTAATTTGTTTTGTCCCATTTTGGTACTTCGTATAAGTTACTATTTTGAGATTCATTCAAAATTTGGCAGAGAGGAATATTTTTAATGTTAATAGATTAAAAAGTCTTTTCGAAAACTTTTTTATTTTTTCAGAGTTTCAAGGATTAACTTATACATAGAAAGTTCTAAAGTACGAGTGGTGTCCTACAAGCCACAATATATGGTAAGTAAAAAATACCTCAATTCGCTTGCTTTGAAATTTTGAATGCTCTTCTTGTAGAGTCATGGTCAAAACAAAAACACTATAATAACCCGTCACGTTACAGAAGGCAAGCTTTCATAGAAATAATGTAAACAGATCGATTTCAGTTCTTCCATATTTTGATGCACATGACGTCATTGCAGGATTTTCCAATAGCAATCTTATCTATTTTTTCTGTTTCACTTGATAATTGAATTTTAAAATTTTGCAGTAAAAATATATAGCCAAAAACCTTCAAACATAGAAAGTATTAATCTGCCAAACTTGTTAATTTAAAATTATTAGTTGCTTAACTCGTTACAACAAAAAATTATTAATTTCTAGTTTCAGGCAAACGTAAAAGAAAATTATAGAAATATAATGAAAAATCTTGCTTTTTATAGATAAATGGTTGTTTTAATTCGGAAAACTTAAAAAAAAAAAAAAAAAAAAAAAAAAAAAAAAAAAAAAAAAACCTTGAATGTCAAGTTTTATTGCCTTATATAAAGCAGTATTCAAACTTAAATAGTTTTGAAATTTATACTCTACTAATTCACACGACAAAATAATAAAAGTTAGCTTTTGAATACTAACTGCAACACAATAAATTGAAAATATATTAATTTCACCCAATCTCTTAATTATTTATAATGTTTTTATTGTTAAAATATTTAAATGAATATGGAAAAGAACAATAATTGGATAAAAAAAATATTACATAATAATCTTAAGTAGCACCATAAATTTCATTAGAAAAAGTTACAATATACAGGTATTCGCTGGTAACATATAAGTAATTCTCCAAAAAATGATTTATTTTTCCTACTCGGATAAATATTAGAAGATGACAGTAAACGATGACATCGCAAACCAAAATATTGTATTTCCTGACTAGGCTGTCTATTTGAGAAAGCCAAAATTATTTCGATTCGATTAGGAATCCCGATTCACCCTACAATGTCACACCGAGATTTGTACACTATCTGGCCAAAAGTATTCGGACAACCAATGTTATAGACTCAGAGAGTCCTGAGCCATATATTAATAAGATGTTGGTCTCCTATTGCATCGATGACAGCCTCCACAATTCTGAGGAGACTTTCCATCAATTTTTGATAGGTGGCCATAGGAATTGATAGGTGGCCAGTTTTTGAATACCATTTCGTTAAACCATGGCTACGCAAGTCTCGTTGTGTAAATGGATCCGGCTAGAAGAGAAATGGGCTTTCCCCGAAATATTACCATAGAATTGAGAGAGCAGCATTGTCTAGAATGAGTACATGTTTTTTAACCACAGGGACTAAAGAGCCAGGCCAAACCATAAGAAACACACCCACACCATTAGGTTGCCACACCAAACTTTACAGTCGGCACAATGCAGTCACGTAAAAAGCGCTCGCCGGTCATCCGCCAAAACCAGACGCGTCTATCCGACTTGCAGATTGCAAAGCAAGATTCATCACTCCAAAGAACATTTTTCCACTGGTCCAATGAAAGTGATCTTTGCACTATTAAAATCACATTCTGGGGAGGTGACGTTCGGCTTGTGAATGGATGCACGACCATGAAATCCCAGATTTTCTAATTGCCGACGAACAGTCCTGTTGCTAGCACTAACCGCCTGATGAACTTTAGAACTCCTGAATGATTTCAACCAACGTGGACTTGCAATTTTATTTCAATGCCCTTTTTAGAGTTCTACGGCTGCGTTCACTATTTTTTTCGGACTGCCACTACGATTACCTCAACGTTTCCACTTCACTATTATATCACCCACAGTGTACTTTGGCTTACTGTAGAAGATCCGAAATTTTCGAAAACTGATTTCTCACAAAGGTGGCATCCCACTATAATACCACGATCAAATTCACTAAGCACCCTTAACTTACTCATTATCTCACAAACGCCATAAATATGACACAAAAAACACTACCAACACTTATATAGCTTTCAGTTACGCATCAAATTACGTCATCTGCCAGATCTACTTTTTAGAACAGTGTCCAGATACTTTTGGCCAGATAGTGTATTTTATAGAAATTTCAATGCTAAAAGAAAACAAACGATATTTAATATAATTGTTAACATACTTTTAAATTTGTAATTAATGGTAATTAACACTTATCCAATACAGTACTATCCAATATTTGTAAACGAATCATAACAGTAGTACTTCATATCTATCGATCTTACGCTCAAAGTGTATTTGAATGCAGGCTCGTTTGTCAGTGAGTGATTTATTACAAAAAAAAAATCAAATTATTGTTATGATAAGAAACTACATTTTACTTATTTTTAATTTAGTACATATAGCTTACAAAATAAATGCGAAAAATTAATGGTTAAATTTAGAAAAGTGGGCACTACTTGGTATTATTGGTTTCATAAAGGTTTCTGTATAGCTAACATTTGCTACTTTTCCACAATGAAAAAATGTAATTGTTTTCTATTGAAATGTTCAATACTATATTATTTAGTGACTTTTCTCAGCAACAAATTTAAAAGCTCGTAGTTATGAGCGTTTTACAAAACGAACCATTAAGAATTTTTTACATTGCAAATAAACTTCCCTCGTTTATTATTTGGAAACAAAAAATGTAATAACTTCAAGCATTACTGGAACTTGTGTAAAAAAAAGGGACACATTTTATCGAAGTTTAATGTATACTATATTAAATAACATATTTCTTCGCAACGTAAGAATCCATTTTTGTTCTGATATCTAAAAATATCTCAAATTCGATGTAATGGACCCGATTTTCTTGGCATTTGTTTAGTGAAATGTTGTCGCCAAGCTAATACTACATCTGAGAAGGCCTGGAAAATTCTTAGATATTTTTTTTTTCTGTGGAAAAGATTTGTGTACTCGATTTGGGAACCTAACTATGAGGAGGAACTACTTACGCTATAGCGAATGCTTACTTTGGCCATGAACTGACTTTGATTGTGGTTCTCGACACTTATCTTTTGATGGTATAGGTGTCGCTTTTGAACAGTTTACTACTCCGGATGGGTATGAATGGTACGATTGTATGGTGACTCTGAAAATATATAGTTAATAGTGTGTTTTCTGATTTCACAAATCAGGGTAAATAATTTATTTTTCCTTTTGCAAAAAAAAGATGGAGAAAATTCTATTACTTAATAAATTAAGAATTTAACAGTTAATAGAACAAGTGATTATTTGGCCAATCTTGTTGATGATCGTCAAGTGGCCATTATGACTTTCAATCACTGCATCTCTTCAGGGCACACATTCAAGTTAAAACGCTATATTTTAAGATTTTTCGTTCAAATTTAGTGAGATATTGATACAAAAGAGATTTCCACCTATCCATTTGCCTGTTTAACATCAACATTCTCAAATACAAATGTTAGAGACGTATGTAATTGTAATATGGAAAATGAAAGGGCTGGTCCAGACGAATTGTCACCTATATCGAAATTCAACTGGAAGTTCCTGCGCAACATATATAGCTTAAATTTCAAATGCAAACTACATTGGGTAATATTTGTACTTTAAATTCTAATCCAGATTAGTGCATGACCAGTGTTCAGATCTAAAATAATCTAAATTTTAACCGCAACTATGTTTCCTTTCTAATTCAATAGCAAATTCGTATCTTGTATACTTGTAAATTGTGATATTGGGTTAAATGCTTGGTGTCATCTTTTGTAAACAACCAACTCATTCATAACATTGACTGCATATTGGGATGAATCGGAATTTTGTCACCGATTTTTTTAATTCGTTAGTTATACACATATTTATTTTATTTTCATATTAGTTTCATGGCAAATGTGTCCAATCCTTTTTTGTGCTTCATTGTACTCTACTTTAGTACGAGCATCTGCTTAGCCTTCTCTTCCTCTCTTTCCCTCTCTACATATCCTTTGCTCTGTCAAGGGCTCAGCGGCTGATTTCCTTTTACTTTCTTATTCCCCAATAGGAACTATCTGAAATGACGCAGTAATGACCAACCCCTCAGTCAAACATTACAGAGCTTATTTAGGATCCAAGATTAAATTTATTTATTTCTAATCCCTATTATTTCGCTAATATTTTAATCTATCGCACATTTGCTGACATTAAATCAATGTATGTCGAAATTCACTTGCATCTTTACGAAAACTCGGGTGAAACAGAGAGCTATGAGGGTATACATTCTCAGTACCTCCGTCATAAAATTTCTATTAATATTTTAAAATTTAATCTTCAGAAAATGTAGGCTTGTAGAAGCGTTGATTCAGAGTTAGTGACGGCCACCTTATTTTTATCAACAGAATGTGGAGCTCTTTAGTTACGTTGGAGGATTCCTGGGCTGCTGGCTGGGCATCTCAATTTGGACATCTTCTGGTATACTCTGGAAAGGGTATTCTTCTCTTGTGACAAATATCAAAGAATATAGAAACACCTTGAAACGTAGAAAATCTTTGAAGCAGAAGACTTCTTACCTTTAAACAAATACTACTCTACAGAAGTTGCATAATCAAGCATTAATGATCCTCCTGATTTTATTGATTCTAAATATTCTTTCTTAAAATAAAAATTTCAGTTTGTTTCTATTTTCCCTTTGCATTATAGGTGAGTAAGACAATTGTAAAAAGTAACAAATACATGAAAAGTAGTTTAGAAAAAACAAGAGAATCGTCATGTATTCCGAAGTAGTGTTGGTTACTCAACACTTGTATTATAACTACATGTTTTGTCTGTTGTAAATTCCTTAAAATATTTATGTACATACTTTTTTTAAACTACGGACAATGTAGCAATTTATTTTTATTAAACTCTTTTGCTTATTGTATAACTAAATTTTGAAAACCTTTTCCTGAACTCCCTGTCGAATACCTATCGTATAAGAGGCATTGAGGACAGAGCGCACCATTCCACAATGTTTATTTTTCTAATTGAAGGCTATTTGTACCTCATTTTGTTAAAATCATCATTCCGAATGTGATTTATGTAATAGCTAACTAAGTTGGCCATTACAAAAACTAAAGGATTCCTCGGCTGTTAGGCATCTCACTTTGGACATTAACTGGCATACTCTGGAAAGTGTATTCTTCTCTTGTGACCAATGTCAAACAAAACAGAAACACCTTAAAGGGTAGAGGAAAATCTTCGAAACAGAAGAATCCTAGCCCCGAAACTGATACAGCTAAAGAAGTTGCATAGTCCAAAAATATATTTATCTGTTCAGGGATGAGTTTGGTAAAAAATCAAAAAGCTGAAAACAAAACTCCAAACGTTTTATGCGTAAAACACATTTTAAGATATACTTTAAAAAATTGTGGTTTTCCATGTGCGTTTATAACACTGCACCTTCTCTGTCTGTCCGTAAGAAAAATGGTTCAAAATAGAGGCACCTAGATATATGGACACACTTTGTGCTGTCATCAGACATGGTATAGCTTTAAAAAAAAAAAAAAAAAACACCTTTAAAAGCAATGGAATCCGGCAAAAACTTCAAATTTTCAACAAGTCAAACAACTTTAAGCAATTATACCATATTGACAAACAGGCCAAATATAATTAAACCTAGTTTTCTAAATTTTTAAGCTACATTTTAAGTACTAAAATCTTTACATTTAAATTTTTATTCCTACCGTTCAGCTTGTTCAATAAAATAAAAAGCAACAAACAATTTTACATACAATTGCAGTTAAAATAACAACTTTAAACACAGCTTCTTTAGAATTTTTTTAATTGGGACTAATTTTCAGAATATTTTTATACAAAATGATATAAAAATTTTAGTATAGATTCACATGAAACGGCGAAATCGATCCTTAAACAGGCACTAATCACGGATATAGCGGCTATAAGTCTAGGTGAATGGCTACAAAACGGTGTTGAAAATCTCGGTAATAGTCGGTATTGTATCAGAGTAAACCTCGGCGAAAATGACCAACATTCTAACGAAAGCAATAGCGTTTGCAATTCAGGCGAAAATCTAAATATCAGCCGAAATGAAAATCGCAACAACGTGCGTATCGGCGATAGCGACCACGATATCTGCACAAATTTCGGTAATATCGACATTTTCTTTGTAATACTAGAGCAAATTTCGGTAATATCGGATGTTATCAAAGTACGGCATTCCACGAAAAAACAACTCTCACGCCAACTGAAATATCAAAGTTAGAAAATAATAACCCAACTCTCAACAATAACGCTATTGTATGGGCGTAACACTCGACGAAAATTCGTCACAAAATCTCGGCGATAGCGCAATTCCTCACGGTAATATCAACTTTCTTTCGGTAACATCGAAGCAAATCTCAGATTTTATAACAGAGTAGCACACTCAACGAAAATGCCCATCCCATAAACGTAATCAGCGTTAGCGCCGAAGATATCGGAACAATTCTCAGCAATAACACTGTTATATCAGCTTAATACTCCGGGAAAATGGTCACCACAGCAATAACGCACGTCCTAGCCACACAAATCTCGGCAGTGGCGGACATTACATCAGCGTAACGCTTAACGAAAACAAGCAACACATATTATCGTAAATAAACGATAGTTCCGTGGATGTCAGACTTGGAAGCAAGCGCATTATTAGTATACGTTAATCGCGTGAAATCGTAAAAAGGAATTTACATTTTGAGCAGAGAAAAAAATGACACAAAAGGTTCAAATTTCGGCGCAGTTGGAAGTATACAAAATGCGAGTTTGAGAGCCAATCTGACTAAAAAAATGCATTTCAGTGCATTTTTGTACTGGGAGCAGGAATAAGGCAGGAATGTGATGCGACCCCTGAGCGATAGGTTTCCCGATCTTTCGGAAGTGAAGCTGCTTCACGGTTCAGACTTAGAAAAAAAGTTAGTTTTCCGTGGGATAGAAAAAGCGGGAAAACGCGGATTTTTTTCAGGAATTAGAAAAGCGGAATTTTCTTTGAAAAAGCGGAATTCTTTTTTTTCTAAAAAATTAGAAAAGCGGAATCCCGCCACATGGCGGAAGAAACTCATCCCTGTCTGTTTCACTTCATTTACATTCTTCTCTGTAATCTCTTTTAATATAAATTTGATAGTTCTTTTCGATGTTTTACAGTATTGCATATTGTAGGCGAGTAAAATAATTGTAATAAATAATGGATAATGAAATAAGTTTAGCAACAGCTACAATATTGTACTGTATTCCGCTGTAGTGAGTTACTCAACACTTGTATACTGTATAGAAACTAATATAGTTTGTTGATTTAAGTCCTTAAAATATTCATACTTACTTTTCTTATACTATGGCCGATGTAATAATTCTTTTTTATTAAACTCTTTTGCTTACTGTATCACTAAATTTTGAAGCCTTTTCTTAACCCACTTCTCAATGCCCCGTCTATTTAAAACTAGGCATGTATATGAAATACCAATGACACACACAATGTAACATTCCATTCAAAATACAATGAGCCACAATAAAGAATGATGCTATACGATCAATAATTAAGCCAAAATGAGTTCCTACGGAAACGATAATGTGAACAGAGGATAAGATAGGAATGACAAGTTTACTAATCTTTGTCGATGCCTTGCTTACCATAGGATGCTAATTTTACAAATGTGATTAAAGTTAAAGTGGTTTTTAATAGTAACTTTAGAGACAAATTCAGAATACTAAAATGTATTGAACGTCAAAGTCAACTACAAAATTTAAATGTCGTTTGAATTCTTCTTCAAATTCAGTTACATTCGATGTCACCTCAGGATCTCAAGCAACAGAGAAAGTGTTGAAAACAAGAAAAAATCAGAAAATTTTATTTTCCTTTATTTGTAAATTAAGACAGGGTAAAAAGAAATACCATTGATGACTTTAATAAATTTTAAAAAATCATAATCCGTTATATTTTTTTTTACTATATGCAACAAATTTTCTCAGACTAAATGATTTCAATTTGCATTACTTTTCTACATGCTATGTGTTATAGCCAAAATCATTCTTTTCTATTTCTGTAGAAGATGAATGTTAAATGTTAATTTGTTCGTTTCTGTAATTTATCGCCATGCACATATGTATTTACCTCTAAACATAGATTACAATTCTAAATCGTTCGTGTGGTGATCATTTGTGTATGGTCAATATTAGGGGATGGTCAATTTAGTCAGTAAACGTAATTCTTCCATCTAAAACTTCAGATACAGCCATGTCAGACATTAGTAAGACCAATACTTTTGTATGGACACCAAATGCTGGACACTATAAATCTGATGAAAATAAATTAATGATCTTTGAACAAAAAATCTTGAGAAGAATTGTTAGGGCAGTGAAAGAAAACTGAGTCTGGAGAATGAAATGTAATCAGGTAATTACAATATAAATTTAGAGAACCCAATATAGTAAAAGTGATTAAAATATCTTTACTAAGTGGTACAAATATGGAGAGGAAAATTCAATCAAGAAAATAACATTCCTAAAGTCTAAATGGGAAAATAAAGAGAGGTAGCCCACATAAATAGTGGATGGACAATGTGAAGAAGTGGCTAAAGAATATTGGTGTCACTAGATGGAGAAAAATGGCGTTAGATAAGTTGAGATGATGGAAACTGAAAGAGACAGTCTCGACCAGAAACTGGCTGTAAAACTTAAGAAAAAAAGTCATGTAAATTGCAATACGTATTTTTATAGCTATTATACAACACTGAAACTAACAGATGAACGGTATACATATTTATTTTATTTGTATAAAGATATTTTATACATGTTTAAAAATTAAAATAGATTGAACACAATGAAGTTTAAACAGATCTTATTTGCAAAAAGTATGTTTACTACACACCATAAACAGCTTGTTCAACAAACACTCGACAAATGTTTAAAATTTTGAAAATACACACGTACATACAAGAAGTTCTCATATAAACAAAAGTACTTCAACATCTATATATAAGAAAATGTAATACACATATACAGCTGATTCATATAACATTTTTATAAATGTTCGAAAAAGTTTGTAAATACACATATTACGGAGTTATATAAACAAAAATCCTTCAACACCAATATATAAGAACATTTAATACACATATGCAGCTGATTTGTATAACATTTCATAAATGTTTCAAAAATGTATGAATACCCACATTATGAAGTACACCACAAGGAACTTAACACCTATTATTTATAAGAAAATTTAATACACACATATACAATTAATTCATGCAAAGTTTCATAAATGTTTAATTCAATAGATATACACATTATAAAGATCTTATAAAGCTAAAAGTAATTAACAATAACAAAAACTTGATTCAAAATCTTGATTATTAGAAGCTTCCGATTGCACATTGTATTTATAAAAATGTGAACATTTACCCACACAAAAAGCATATTCCATTTTTCAAGTAGTTCATAGTGGTAGTGAATAGGTGAGTAAGTAGGGGCAAATTGCCAAAATTTTGGCAGTATTGACGTCAATCACTAAAAACTAAAATAATGGACCTGAACATCACAACTGTGGTTTAGTCCACTCAAAGGTTATTCTAAAAAGATACCCTGTGGAGATTGCTAACACAAGGACATATTATATGAAAAACAAATACATTTCTGAAGGTGTGAATTTGGAAAGCAAACACTTTTTTCACATGCCGAAATAGCAAAAGCTTGTAGCTTTTGCTATTTCAGCAAGCAAAACTAGTATCTAAAATTAATTTGCGAACAAAGCTCATTTTTCTGTAAGCATGTCGCTTACATGTTTTGATTTTAGAATTACAATGATTTAAAGGCTTGTTAAATTATCAATAGTTTTTCTCTTAAATATAGCTTGAAAAATAACAAAGTTATATTTAAAAAAATCCATAAAGTAATTTAAATTCAATATGTGTTTTGCAAGAAATAATAATGGGAAAAAACATATTCTTTCTTCTATTTCTCGGTGAATTTAGCCATAGTATGTGAAGATTTAAAATAAAAAATAATAATTTTTAAATGTTCACATTTTTGACATTCGGAAACTTTTAAAAACTTACACATAGATTGGGAATGGTGACATTAATAACCAAATTAAACATGCAGATAGAAAATTAAATTTCATTTTCTTAATAAAAAATAATTGATATTTAATGAAGAATTACTATGGGCTCAAGGGAAAGTAGTTAAACTTAATTAATTGGTTTGAAAAATGAAATATATACAAAATAATGAGTTAGATTTACAAATTAATGAAAACAAAATGTGTTGGAGAAAAACAAAACTTCTTGTGGAGCAAGTTTCTTGCATGCAAGTTGAATTCATACAACTACTTTATTATTCAGCATTTGATGTAGAATTCAACTTTGAAGCATGCAAGACTCAATCTAGCCAAACGAAGTTGACAGTTTTTTTAAGCTTTAATGAAGCTTCCAAATTTTCTTGTTTTTGTTGAGGTGGGCAACACATGCGCACCTCCCTCAAGCTTGGTATTTTGAACAAAGCATCTCTCAAACTTAGAATATGGTGACTTTCAATATACAACTTTCCTATAACAATGTACCTGTATACAAAAAAAAATTGTATTTTAAATGTCTGACAATAGATTTTAATAAGGTAGAAAAAGTATTAGTTAAACTAAAATTAAATTTAAGTTAAGCATAGCATAGTAAATGTTTGGTATAATAACAGAGAGGAATACTAAAGCTGAAGTTATAATTTATTAGATTTCAAATACTGTAAACTGATAATATTCAGTAGAATGCTTAAAGCTATAATACTGATAACCAGTAACCACATACTTTTAATGTAACCTTTCTTGAGTGTTGCTTTAACCCACTGAAGGTCATGCATGTATATATACGTCATTTGATCCCCAGTTTTTCAGCAATACACAACATTTTTAAATTTATAAATTATAATTAAAATAAAATATTTTTTTAATATTTTTATTAGGATGATAGTTTATAACTGATCTAAAACAAAATAAATAAATAAATAATTAAAATATATATATATATATTTGAATTAAAAATACAATTTAAAAATTATTGCGGGGAAAACAACTGTAGAATTTCACCCATTTCCATGACCATCAGTGGGTTAATACACCTTATGCCCTGTTACCTCTATCATGGCTTCACAGTAATTACATAATAAAATATTAATAATTTCTAGTTTATATCATTGGTTAAAAGCACAATCATTGAATGTCCATTTTTTTTAGCTTTCAGAAAATGTAAAAAGAAAAATTTAAACTTGAAGAAAAGTGGGCATACAGGACCTTATAAAACAACACCACTAAATTATTTTTCGGAAAGGACATACAATTTTTGTGCAGGAGGAAAGAGGTAAACTGTACTTTTACAATAATGCCATTATCTCATTTGAGAAAAAATATGAACATAAACAATTAGCCACTGATATATACACTATCAACCAATAAATAATTGGACACCTGTGATAAAAGAAATAAACACAATTTATTCATATTCAATAGATGGTAGAGCCTCCACCTGAGGTAATTACAATCTTAACCCTCCAGAGCATGCTTTCCACAAGTATTTGGATGACGGACAGTGGTATTTTCCTCCACTCAGTTTGTAGAAGATAAATTCTTTCACCGATTTTGGATGGTTGCTGCACTTCTTAATTCGGCAATCCAACTTGTCCCAGAGGTGTTCTATAGGATTCAAGTCTGGACTCTGAGCAGACCAGTTCAGTCGGTTCACCTTGTTGTTATCATACCAATCCATGGTAGACCTTGCAACATGACAAGTGGCATTGTCATCCTGGAAGTAACAATGATCCAACCCATAAAATTGCCACAGTGTAGGAAACACATTGTTGTCAAGAATAGTGGAGTAGGAGTCGGCGTTGAGAGTACCGTGAATTGGGATCAAGGGTTGCAGTCCATACCACGAGAAACATCCCCAGACCATAATTCCAATTCAGTCAAACTTTACTATACTGTAGGCAAAAGGCGTTCTTCAGGCATACTCCAAACCCAGACTCTGCCAACTAGTAAAGACTGGTAAAGACTGAACCATCACTTCAGAGAACCTGTTTCCACTCATTTATGGTCCAATTTCGACATACCTTGCACCACCTCAACCAAGCAGCGCGATTTTGATTTTTTAATCAAAGGCTTATGAGAGGCAGCACGGCCATAGAAACCAAGCAAATGTGCTTGCAGATGGTATTTATCGAAACAACAGTCCCGGATGCTTGTTGGAACTCCTGGAGTATGTGATCGATCAGTTTCGTGTATTTTTTTTTAAATTTCTTTGGACAGCACTCGCCAGTCTCTGTCTCTTAGTTTCGTGAGTGTGCCGAGTCGAAACACATTTCGACAATCACCACACACCTTCCACTTCTTAATCACAAAAGCCACTGTTGATTTTGTAATGTTTAACTCACTAGATATGTCCCTTAAAGATCGGCCATTTCTATGACATCTGACTATTACGCCTTTCTTGAAGTCAAACAGCTCTGAATTTCATGACATCTTGCATGTGAGTAATGCCAATGCTGTTTCCTACACTATATTTAAATACAGAAGGTGAAACTTCGATAAGGACCGCAAAAATTCTCATTTGTATGGGTGTCCAAATACTTATTGGTAGATAGTGTATAATAGACCTTTACTGCCTTTCCATTAACTGTTTCCAAACAAGGATTTGACTCCCATTAATAAAAATTGTAAACTAAATAACAGAACCATATGTATAGATTCAAAAGAAAATTACTTACTTCCAGTTCCTTAATTTCATTTATTTGCATGTGTAAAAAAAATTCTGATTGCCATCCAATTGAAAATCAAATAATTGTGACCAAAAAATACTTAAAATGCAATCCTAAAGTATTGCGGGAATATTAACCTTCAGTGTTTTGCAAATATTTGCAACAAAGTAAAAAAAGAAATACAATCGAATGTGAACAAAGAAAACTGTCAAGTTAAATGAAAATATTTATTATAATAAATATAACGCTGTGAGTGTGAGTGCTTGTACCTAAAAGTTGACGGTTTGTACTTCCAGTTAAAAAATTTAGCACACACAAAATCACTTCAACATCTGTCTGCCCAAAGCACATCAAGATAAGAACAAAACAGTAACAATTACTGTAACAATATTAAGCTAATTCCATAGACTTCACTAAATTTAAAGTGAAATCAATTTATTTTTGTGTTTCCTGTAAAATTCCGATTTTTGCACTCATGCCAATGTTCAACAGAAACTTCTATGTATTTCAGTATTCCAAACACAAAACTCGAAGTTGAAAGGTTCAAGTTTAATATGCTAAATTGCACTTTAATACTAATTTCTAATTTAGATGGTTCAATCTTTTCTTACATTGGAAAAAGGGAAGGAAATGGATCACATTTTTGGAAAATCGAAAATTTTCTTAGCATAGGCTTTGTTGTGTTATCAACATTATCAGTGATTAATGGAGCGACGTTCTGGGATTAAGGGCAGAATGTTTGAGGGAGAAATTTATCTATCCAGACGTAAGACCACTTTGAAAAAATGATGTTTTTGATTATCTACTTTTTCCCCCCATATAAAAATGGGAATTTTTGAAATAATTTGGATACATAAAACTGAAATTACTTATGATTTAATAAATGATAAATATGACTTAATAAAAATAAAAAACATTATTTTTCTAAAAAGAAATATTTTTTGTATGCAAGCTAAAATTAGAAGAAAGTTGTATTTCTCTATAATCCAAGAGGTTGGAAAAGCCAATAAATCAGAAAATTAAGGACTTTTGAAGGTTTGCAACAATTGTCAAGGATTGAAAAAAAAAGTCAAAATTTTTATGTTACGCTTTTTTAGACTTTCAAAAAAACATATAAATGCTGTCTCTTGAAAACTTCATTCTTACTCATAAAGTTAGCTAAAAATTTAAGAGTTTGGTCCTAGAAGACACCAAATAACTAATTTTATAAAGCAAAACATGAAGCAAGGAGGCAATTGAGAATCACTATTGTATTCATTGTATCTTCATTGTAGTTATTGCTAATTACCACAAAAAGTAAATAAATCAATATCTAAATAATTATCTTATGGAAGCTTCTTTTTTAATAAAAACGTATTTAATAAATGAAGATCAATAATAGACACAAATTGCTTTATCTGTATCTGAATTGCATAACTAGAAAATTAGTACAAGTTTTTTCCACTTTCTTTCTGTATAGCATTTTTTGACCATTTTAACAATGTATAAACAAGAAATAAAAATATTTTGATTACCTAATTAATAAAAAATTTTAAAAGTTAAAGCTAGTGGGATAAAAGAGCTAAAAAATTAAATGTAAGTTTATTTCTCTTTTTTTTTTCTTTTCTTTTTTTTTTTTAAATAAAAATGCACAAAACAAATTTTAATTTGCTACCTTCATAAAAATGGAGATGCAAAAACTAAACTTATTGTATAACCAATCAGTACTCTTAACTCTCCTTCTCTCCCTCTAACTCTACTTCTCTTCCTTCAACTCTCCCCCTCTGACTCTCTCTCTCCCACTCTCCTTCTCTCCTCCAACTCTTCTTCTGACTTTCCTTATCTCTCTCCAACTGTCTTTATCCCCTGCCCACTCTACCTTCAACTTTTCTTCACTCCCTCTGACTCTCTTTATCTCTCTCCTTCTCCCCTCCAACTTTCCTTATCTCCCTCCAACTCTCCTTCTCTCCCTACACCTCTCATTCTCACCCTCCAACTCCCTTTCTAAATATCCTCCTTTCTCCCTCTAACTATCCTACTCTCCTTCTTCCTCTCTTTTTACCCAACAGGAAAAAAATTTAAAAAACTAAAACAGGTAAATAGAAGACAGTGAATAGTTTACAGGATAACTACTTTTCCAAGAGAGATTTTCAGAATTTTTCTAAGGTTCAGATTCAAAGAATTAAATTAAAGCATAATTATTATTTTTGCTAATCATAATTGGCTTCAGATGTAAAAAAATAATATGCATATGAACTTTCTTCTTGTGGATTATTGACTTATTTGGCAGTTACTGTTAGCCTCAAAATTAGTAGCATATTTCGTACTTTCCAACAGTTAGATGTTTTATGGATAAAACTCATAACAAACCACACATATGCCTAATTTCATTAAAATAGTCCAAACAGTTCTGGTAATAACTTTTTATGTTCTAGATAGACAGACATTGAAGAGAATTCATCAGTGTTGTATTTTTACCATACTGGGGTAGAGACCACACACAAAATAATTAAAAAATAATTCTTACTCAAGAGCCATAAATTTGCCAAGTGTGCTGAAGAATGGTGTCAAATATGTAGAATTTTTCATACAATTTTCCACATCGAGTACTATTACATTTGAAACTAATGATTCCAGACACTCTGCCAGACTAAAAAGAGAAAAATTAAGTTTCATAAATTGGATACAAAACTTTTCAAGCAAAAACATTATACAAGCTAACAAATAGATGGGAAATTCTCTGGTTGATGCACAGGACATTTTGGCTCTTTTTCCTATTCATAAGCAGATAAGAATTATAAAATTGAGATGAATCTAACAGTTATGTTTTTGTTCTATATAATACTACTTGGTAATACAGATATATAGAAAATAATTTCTGAAACTTGGTCAAATATGCATTTATATTCACCGATGTACGGGATAAGGACTTGTCCTGTGCAATGTTGGCTTAAAAATGCATACTTGAACTAGTTAAAATTATTATTTTTGAACATAACTTTATCACCAACTAATCTTGTATAATACAAAAACATAAGTACTTGATTCATCATAATTTTAAAATTTTAATGTGTGTACAAATAGAAAGAAGAGCCAAAATATCTTGTGTGTACAGTATCGATACAGCCTCAATGCATATATGTGTACTAGTAGTAATATTGTGATGACATAAATATGAGCATGCAGGTTGTCCATGGAAGATATGATTCTACAAATTCCTGATGATTCCCTTTGACTTTTACGCACATAATAATCCAAGAAAAGGACTGAACTGAGTAAGTACTGAAGTAAAAAAAAAGATATTGTTCTTCAGAATGTAATCAAGTTATTTATTAATTCAAATTTTAATTAAATTAAAATTAAAAGTTTGTGAAATAAATTATATTACATAAAAGAAGTGATTTTACTTTTTTGAATTAAGTAATTATGATTATTCTTGGGGACTTTAACTTTGAAAACTAAGAGATATTTAAATTCTTAATTTATATAAAAAAAAATTTCCTAATAAATCACTAAAAATAGTTCAATTAATTGCCAATTTCTTTGATTTTCACATTTTATATATTGATTCACACTCTTGAATGTCCAATAGAATCTCCACTCCAATAGAATAGTCCACTCTTGAATCAATAGCTATTTTATTTTTGAAAAATAAAATTTTTACATTTGAAGGGTTTGAAAGAAGAGGCATAAAAGTCCTTTGTGAAAAAATGTAGTTGAAAGTGCCATTTGATGTTGTATGGAGATTTAGTTCTGAAGCCTAACAAAAGTAGCTGTTTTAATCACAGTGTTAAATTCACAATTCAAACTTTGTTTTTTATATTGATCAAAATGAATCTGGGTGGATTTTTATGGTTCATACCCAGAACCCTTCCAGAAAAGGTGACTGTAAAAGTGTACCAGTAAAAAAGTATCACAAAGCATTACCTCAGTACTTTGTCAAAAAGTTAGATTCGTAAACATATTAAATTTCTTTCATTTAGAAATGTTTAGTGTAGACACTGAATACTAATATAGCCCACTAACATAACAAATTATCATACAATTTTTGTAACTCCCAAAATAAAATAAAAAGTTTGTCTCATTTCATTGGCCTTTCATAAATTCATTGATAACATTATTGTAAATTCAATAATTCTCATACTTATATTGAATTTTTGAAGTCAAACATTTAGGTATAAGCATGGAAGAGTTTGCAGTTTTAATTGGTATTTTTTACTTGTTTATACTAGTCTGTATATCATACAAACATGGTGTTTATTTCCTGTTAAAATTATTCAAGTATAATTTTATTGGATATGTTTTGCATCTATGCACTTTACACCAAGAAGCATTCCAAAAATACATAAACAAGTAAATAAATATGTGTGTAAACAACTAAATGAAGATAAGTGTGTACAGTTCTCAAGATAAAAAACAGTTGAATGTCAAGCAAAAAAAAGATGGGACTCAACGAAAAACATCAAATTTCCGAAAAATTTCAGAAATAAAACAACTTTAAACTATTACACTACATTGACAAACAGGCGAATCTAATCAAACCCAGTTTTTTTTTTTATTTTTAAATTATATTCAAAGTACTATAAGTTCAGTAAAGAAAAAGCTGAAATCAGAGTTTCCTCTGAACTGTACAAAGTCTGAAATGTATGAGAAAAGGAGTAAATGTGTGATCAAATGAGTCAATGTATGAGTAAAGGCATAATTGTGTGCATGAGTGAATGATTAAATGTGAGAGTAAATAAGTAAATGACTAATTAAATGAATAATACATGTGTAACTATACGAGTAAAAGAGCAATATACAAGTAAAGTAAATAAATGAGTAAATGAGCAGCATGTAAGTAAATATATGAGTAAATGTGAAATAGCTAAATAAATGTCAGGGAATAAATGTTCTATAAAAATACACTCACCTCTGAGCTTCAAACGAATTAAATGCCAAATTAAGATACTTCAAATTATCACATAATGGGTATCGCTTCAGACAGTCCAGATCTTTCTCAGTAAGTGAGCATCCAGAAACGTCCAAATTCTCGAGTTTCCCTCGATGGACAACACAACAGTCGGGTTGAATCCAGGACTTGTACTCACCTGGAAAAAAGGCATATTCTAGAATTTGCATTAAAAATGAAAATACTATCTCCGGAAAATCGGAAATCTAAGTAACCGGAAAATAAGGGAATTTGCTATCTTTAATAATTAAACAGTGTGTCCCTCTAGAGAAAGCTAATATAATAGGCATAGGGCTCTGTAATATTTAACATAAGTAGTTTTTTCCATCTAAAATTTTATTTAACTAACAAACCAAAAGTTAAAATTTTAAATAGTCTTTACTTAATTATTTTTAAGTTACTTTTACAAGTTGACTTCTAATAGGAATAGAGCTTTGAAATTTGGAACATAAGTAGTTTTGCTCTCCAGATTTCTTTCCAGAAATACTAAGTAGTGTGATATATTTCTAGGCATATAATTTTTTTATGATTAAATCCTTATTTCAAGGAATAATAATTGTTGCATATATATGTCTGGAGTTTTAAAAGAATCGTCTGGTTGGTTGTTTTCAGATTATCTGGTGCCGTCAGCAACACAAGGGCTATAATGTGCCGAAATATTCGTCATTTGACAAGCCAACATACATTTACAAACACCCATGCCTTACAAAGGACTCGAACCCGCAACCTTACGGTCAAAGAATTGTCTGGAAAATATGGTAAGAAATTTTCTTACTTTGGGTGCAAGTCCAATTCGTCCTCCTCCTTTTTGGCTCAGGAAACTCATCTCTTTTACAATTCTTGAGCAGTAGCATTCCTAGGTGATTTTTGAGTACAGATCCAGTCAGACTCAGACGAGTGAGCAGTGGAAGTCGATATAACACATCTGCCAGAGCATCAAGCTCGTCTTCATTTGAAGTTGTAATGTATGTCAGGAAGAGTGAAGTTAGATTCTGAAACCTCTGGAGTGGAACAATAACTTGCTGTAATTTCTTGCTACAGAATCCCATGTACAAGTAACGTAGATCCTAAAAATGAAAGAAGATTTTAATACTACATGATTGAAAAATACTTGTAACACTATATGATTGCATAAATTTGTTTAATTCTTAATATGTTATTAAATATATGTAATAATATGGTTATTAATGGATATCCACAAACAAGTTGACTTGGTGCAGTAATCATTTACTACACTATATGAGCTATTCAAGTACAACAACAATCGCATTGGGCTTTGCAGACATAAAGTGTTCAAGAAATAATACAAAAGAAATTAAGTTGTGCAAGATCTGGTTCGAGATTGTTCAAGAGGACCTCTAGTTGATATACAAAATGAAGAGGTATCTGAATGGCACCTCCTAGTCTCAATTAGATTCTGGAGTATTTCCCCTTAGCAAATCAGAAGCCCTAGATTTCTGTTGAATTATATGTACTTATTTTAATTATTTAATTCATTCCTATTTAGTTTTTGAAAAGGTACATCAGAACTTCTTGTCTCAAAGAACCCATTACTGTTTCTATAAATTCATCTATGAAATTATCAGTACTTTTTATTACTTTGACTAGGATACATTTGTCCATTGAAACCCATTGGCTATGAGTTACTTCAGCAATTATTTTTTCTTCAAATACTTACATAATGCTTCTTTTAGTACCTCGAGACCATCGGGGAACTGACAACATTAATGCATACAATAATTGTGTGCATGAATCAGTTAATGTTCCTACACTATTTTTATCAAGGGTTCAATATTTAACCGACAACATATAACAATATATGACCAGCAAGCAATTTTAATGTGTTATCAATCCATCTTATATTTGATAAATATCAGGCTTCTTTATCATAAGCTTATAACTAAAATTGCAAAATTGACTAATAGATATACTTTCAACATATTTTAGCCTACATATTGATGTCATATTTGAATTTCAATGATCATCATATGTATAAAAATATATTTATACAGGAACCCATTTGTATCCCATTCTGAAATTTGGCACACAAGTAATTAATTGATGTCTTCAAAACATATATTTTCTTCAAAAAATTGAAATATGTCTTTTTGAGATTTTCAAAAAAATATTTTTTGATGTTTTATTAAAAAAACATTTTTTGACGATTCTAGTTTGAAGTCTAACAAATTTGAAGTCTCTAACTGCAATAGTTTTAAATTTACAGAAGCTTAAAGTAATCAAAACATTTTAAAACTTATTAATTTTTACCTTTATCAAATGTTCATATCTCAAAAACTATAACCCCCAAAAATATCGGGAATTTTCCAGTTTTTGCTAACTTTAGAAAAACTATTACTGATGCAAAAATTATTAATTCACGAGACAGATGTCAAGATTCAGACCATTGGTTGATTTGACATGGAATGATCCAGTTATATAAGTATAAATCGGGAGTTAGTACTAGCATAAAAATCCAAATATGGCAAAGAATAACTTTTTTTTCAATATTTTAAGTAAAAGAAGCAAGATAACTTGTGAATATTGCATAAGTCACCATGAAATGTCTCTTGATACTTTCTTATGTTAATTAATCATCAAGTTTATCCTAACATCATCGAAATAAAATAGGTCAAAGTACTCTACCATTCGTTGAGAATAATGGTGCTCACCTTTGTTTCAAGTTAGACAAATGCCAAAAAATAATCGGAGTAGAATTTATTAATTTCAAAATTTAGCAAAAAAAGATAGACTACTTGTTAATAGTACAGCAAATTCCATTTTAAACTTTATATATAATTTTTTACCTCAAAATGAGCTTCACATGAGTTCGCCCAAGAAAAGTAATATTGTAAACCCTATTAAAGGAAAATTTCACATAATAAAAAGTTTCTATGCTTTAATTCATTCAAATAGAGTTTAATTCATTCATAAGTCATTCAAATAGAATTTGCTCCAAATTTGAAAAAAAAAAAAAAAAACAGAAAACTCCCACAAGGTGTCTACTAATAAACAAGAGACTAACATAATCACCATCATATCTACTCAATTTTAAATCATACATTGCAAAAATACTTGAGGGATGGAATCCTAATCCTCTTCCCCAGTAAATATTTTCTAAATAAGTTCTTGGTTATACATTTTTGCAACAACATTTAAGCAAAAACATTAAAAAAAAACTTGTAATTCATTTAATTTAATTGCAGTAATTAAAATACAAGGGGAATGTTTTAAGTTGTTACGGCTCAATCTAAAATGCATAAAAGTTATGAACAATTCAATAAATTCCTAAAATAATACATTAAATCAGAAAAATTTTAAAACAATCAACTACACACAAAATTTTAATGAAAAGTTCTTATGGTAATATAAATAAATTTTACTTCCTCTTACCTCAGCATCTAATAGATTAAATACGTCAGTAACATATTGGCACTTCATTGGAATATGACCAATATGAATTCCTGTTAAAGTTAACTTTAATTTTGGATGAAGTTTTTCTCTTACTTGGCAGAATCTTGTGTAGTGGTCGTCCTTTAGAAACATGAAATTTCCTTTAACTTCATCTAAGTAAAAAATAAGTCGCTATTAGAAATTAGAAATAATGGAAATAAGGTCTTTATACACATAATAATTCTTTTTATAAAACCAGGGATTATTTTTTTTTTTTTTTTTTTTTTTTTTTGTAAAATGCTCAAGAGCTGCCTGGAATGTTAAAATTAAACACATTTTTGTGCTTCTTTGCTAAAAGCATTTAGGTAGGTAGTTTGTAAAATTATTAATTATGTGATCAAAATATAAGTTATTCCTTAAAATGAAAAATGATGAGAGGCATAAAGTCCCTCTCTATCGTAACTTTTAACAGCTAAAATATAGTGAACATTCGGGTTAACTAGTCAATAAAAATAGTTAACAAAGCATTTTTTTAATGTTTCAAGGATGAATGACAATTTATAATTAAACACTCGCACTAAATTGTAAGCATTTTAGTATTTTTCTAAAAGAATATTAGTATTTAACAGCTAATTTGAAAAACCTCCTACTATGTAAAATTACTGTTTATTGTATAAAATAACCAAAAAGATTGGGTGATATGGCAGATTAAAAAAAATAATAATAATAATAATTACTTTTGCTGTTCATTTTATAAATACCCATTCCTAATGTAAGCAACTTATATGATCAAGTAATAGGATTTATTAAATAATCTGGTGATTTTATGCAGTAACCAAACCATTGCAGCTATTATAAATAATTTCTGTATTGATCTATATGATAATAAGAACTGTTCAACAAAAATTTGATAACAAACAAAACTCCGAAAATAAGAATCCCAAAGTAGTGTTAACAATGAACGAATGCTCAAGCATAAAAGAAAATATTTATCATATTAACCATGGGTTAACATTTATAATACATAATAGTTGGTTAATGTGATTAATTTGAGATAAATTAAACAAAAATTTTATAATAACAAAATGCTTTTTTACTATGTATAATAACTGTTTAATATGATAAATACTAAGAAACTATTAATAATACATTCCATTAACCAATAGTGATAGTTATTTTGTAAAATAACAAATTATTATATATAATATCCAAAAACTAATCAAATTAGCCATAATATATATACTAATAGAATAGTTTGTCTGTGTGTATGGCTATAGAAACTAACTTAAACTATATGAAAAATTCTGACATTTTAAATATAAGTAGTAATTGTCCTCTAATTGTGTTAAAGGTAGTCAGAATGTTAAAAATTTAATTAGTTTTATAATGGCGTTTTCAATTAACACTTTAACTCATTGCTAGTTCTATCCCACTAGATGGCAGCACTACAATCCTGGCTAAAAAGTGGTTTGTAAAAACTTGGGGAAAAATTGTTTCTCGAAGGTGGCTTTTATTAATAGGGAAAAGGTTCAAAATTATAACTACAAGTTATAAAGCAATGAAACTTTTAGAGAGCAAAGCAAGTCTCGTTTCCAAAGCGTCAATAATTAAGGTCTATACACATTGCTGGGTCTCGGCAACATAGACCACACAACTAGTTTTTACTAAAAAATGTATTAAAAATTTAACTCTTCTATAAAATTAAAATAAAAAATTACATTTACTTACTATAACTACAATTTTCTTATCATCTATATTACTTAAGAAGGCAATTATATAAAAGCACTGCTTAATTAAAATCGAAATTAACAATAAAATTTCAAGAAAGTAATATTTTTGTGGTAAAATAATTGCTGTAGTTTTGTAACAGCAAAGCTAAGACAGAATAAAAACATAAAACTACAATATATTTATTTTTTGTAATATCTGAACTGCTTATTGTTAAAATATAGGATACAAATATATAAAAACGGGATTATGAATTGCCAAATGAAATATTCTGTTTGATTTATTATGTACAATAACATTAAATAGTAAGCTTTTAGTATCTGGATCTGTGTGGAATTCTTACATGTTCATAACTTGGTGGAAAGCAACCAAAAGTCTAGCATAGGGGAGTTGGAAATAATATTGCATATAAGTATATCCTATATTCAGGGATTTTATAATCATATTAAACAGGATTTTACTGAATGATAAGATACAAAAGAAACTGGAATGCTGATGGTTAATTCATGAGAATGAAATTTTAGACACTATATGAACACTATACTAGGGATGGAACGGATATCCGGCAAATATCCGATATCCGGCATATCCGGCTGATTTTTCAATATCCGAAACCCCGTCGGATATCCGATTTGAAATACCGGACATCCGATAATTTCATTCGGATATCCGGCTATATATCCGGCCACCAGGTATCCACAAGAAATAATTTTTTGCAAAAAATAATGATCTTTTTCGGACAAAGGGGACACCGCATCCTACACTTTTTTTTCTTAATTTTTTTTTCCTTGGACATAAATTGCAGTCAAGTTAGAAAACGAAAAAATTCCTTCGTGAGAACTATGCTTTCGCTGTATTATTGGCGCCGAGTTGATAAGCATAAACCATTCCTCCAATATTTTTCCATACACATCCTTCATACGTGTTTTGCAATATGTTCTTTTCATTCCAAGTTTATGTTATCCCCAGTGTGATGTAGAGGGCGCTGCTTATGTAATCCCCTAGCGGCGACTTCGTCGCCAGAGAGGGAGAATGATCGAAGGAGTGGAGGTGAACGGACGTGGAAGTCGCCTCTCCTAGTTTGGGTTTAAGAACCTATTTCTATCTAATGCACGAATAAACCTGCTGTCCATTTAATTGGCCTCTTTCACTTTTACCCCTTCATCATACAACATGGGGGCTCAGCCTGCTTTTTACCCGCGATCATACAACATGGGGGCTCGCCGTGCTTTTTACCCGCGACCATACAACATGGGGTCTCGCCGTGCTTTTTACCCGCGATCATACAACATTTAAAAAACTGCACTTCCACGCATCCAGAGGTCAAACCAAAATCCTCTTTACGAAAAAAAAAACTTTTACTTCCACGCATACAGAGGTCAAACCAAAATCCTCTTCACGAAAAAAAAACTTTACTTCTACGCATCCAGAGGTCAAACCAAAATCCTCTTCACGAATTACTGCAGCAGTCAGCGACCACCAGTGGAATCTACAAATAAAAGGAAAACTCTTCAACCAGCGTCGTCATTATACAACTGCATAACACTCGCTTCGCCGAACAAGTCCCACTTCAGCCGTCAAGCAGAAGTTCAACGAAGCTAACATCGTTATTCCACATAGCCAGCAAGAATCCAGAATCCTGAGCCAAATCGAACCTACAACTACAACACTGTCGCTTCGCCGAACAAGTCCCACTTCAGCCGTCAAGCAGAAGTTCAACGAAGCTAACATCGTTATTCCACATAGCCAGCAAGATTACAGAATCCTGAGCCAACTCGAACCTGCAACCACAACACTGTCGCTTCGCCGAACAAGTCCCACTTCAGCCGTCAAGCAGAAGTTCTACGAAGTCAGCAAAGTTATTCCACATCGACCAACTTCAGCCGTCAAGCAGAAGTTCTACGAAGTCGGCAAAGTTGTTCCACATCGACCAACTACTACGAACCAGAAACCAGAAGCAACGAGTACTCTTCGAAAGAGCAACAACATAAAACGGATACAGCTCCAAAAGCGAAGTAAAATCAAGAAACGCAGGTAGGATCCATCTTATTATTAATTATGTTTAAAAATATCAAAAAGCAAGATCTCGTATTTGTCGCCGCTGAGTTAGATATCGTTGTACCGGATGGTGCCACAATTCTAAAATTAAAAAACTTAATTGAAAAAAGTGAAATTTTCGTTGAAGATCCAGATTTCGTTACAGATTTAATAACAACAGTTGTAGAGGAAAGAAAAGCCCAAGAGGCAAAGCAAATCGAAAAAATTAAACTTGCACAGTTAGATGCTAAAATTAAACTAGCTCATTTAGAGAACAAAATCCAAATTCCAGTAACTGCAGAACCCTCTGATATTATTTGTGCTAACTCAATAACACCACCTAATGTAAACGAAAACATAAAAACGCTAGTCCCACTTCCGATTGAAAACCGATTCGAAATCCACACGAAAAAAAAATGCTATGTTGCTTTAAAAAAGGAGGAATATATCACTTTTCCTGCTGACAAAAATAACGAAATTTTAAATACTTCGCAAATCCTTCCGATTCCGGAAACTCAAAAAGAAGGCACGTGTCAAGGTCATACAAAGGATAACCCAACGGAAAACACGGGCTCTCCGTTGATGGAGGCGGGGCCCAATGTCCCCATGAGAAAAGATGAACGATCATTGGAAGATCTCGATGAAGTGTGTGTTGTAACAGAAGACTTAGAAAAAAGCCAACCAGCAGAAGCACATGGTCCAGAATGTAAATAAATTGAAACACGTGGAGCATGGAAACAAACAGAAGAGAATTTTTTTCTATTTACGATTGGGGATAGCGTGAGTTTAAACGAAGCGGATTTCTTGCACATTAACGACGATAATTTACGGAATACTGTTATGAATAAGGTCAAGATTTACAAACCAAAGAAAATAGAAAGTACAAATTTTCAAATGAAGCTTTTCCTACCAGTTGAAACTCCAATCTTCAAGCCAAACTACATCGATGGAATAATTTCCGAGAGTACTTATGACTTATGCAACTCACCGTCTGCTATTCAAAGATTTATGCAGATTGTTTTTCGTGAACTTTTAGTAGCTAAAATATTAATCTTTATGATGAAGTGCTGGGAAGATACTTAAGTTTCTTCAATTTTCTTCTATAAGAACTTTTTACAGAAGAGACCTTTTTTTTTCTTTTTATGAACTTTTGAATGAAGAGACTTTTTTTTCTTTTTATGAACTTTTGAATGAAGACTTTTTTTTCTTTTTATGAACTTTTGAAAGGAGAGATTTTTTTTTTCCATCATACAAACTTTTTTAAAGAAGATACCCTTTTTTCTTTTTATGGACTTTTGAAAGAAGATTTTTTTTTTCACACAAACTTTTTAAAGAGAGACTTTTTTTCCCCTTTCTATAAACTTTTCATGGTGCAAGAACTTTTTCCACAGACTTTAAATTTTTAAGAACTACACATTGTGATCTTCAAGACATTAATGTTGTTTAAATTTTATTATTGTGCTGTATTTTTCAATATCTTTATTTACATGTGTAGTATATATCAATGAGTCGGCGGTCCTCCTCAATCAGGATGGCGGAGTGTTATCCCCAGTGTGATGTAGAGGGCGCTGCTTATGTAATCCCGCTACCGGCGACTTCGTCGCCAGAGAGGGAGAATGATCGAAGGAGTGGAGGTGAACGGACGTGGAAGTCGCCTCTCCTAGTTTGGGTTTAAGAACCTATTTCTATCTAATGCACGAATAAACCTGCTGTCCATTTAATTGGCCTCTTTCACTTTTACCCCTTCATTATACAACATTTATGATCTGATTAATTCCAGATGTTATATTTGAATGCTTCTCCGTAAAACACGAACCGAAATACTATTAAACAGTACTTTTTTTTCCATAACATAAGTTATAAGAGTTTTAGTTATTCTCACTTCCTCCTCACTTCCTTAAGTTTATATTTAAAGGCGGAATTTTCCGATAGATCCAATTTAAGTTTTCTACGAGATTTCTTTAAATCCGTAATGTTTTAGGTGCATTACAAAAAAAAAAAAAATTGACTTCAATTTCATAAAATATTTAAAATAAATCTTTTGTTATTAATAAATGCATCCGGTATAATTTTGTAATCATTTATCAATTATAAACAATGCATGAAGTAAATTGAAAGTAGCTATATTTTGCACTTCAACATTGTAAAAAATGTTTTTAATATAATTTTAGGTGAGTTAATGGCTCTTGATGCTGAACCATTCTCCATTGTGAATAGAGAAGGCTTTGGTCAGTTAATAAAGTACCTAGCTCCTCGTTATCCGCTTCCAAGTAGAAATTATTTTCGTGATAAAGCCCTGCCAGAACTACATGAACAACTAAAAGTATCAATATTACAAGATATGAAATCAGCAACAAAGATCTCTTTCACTCATCAACTAAAGTTTAAATATAAAAAATTAACTCAGTATGCGCGACAGCCCGTGTGGACCAAGGCCTGCTGGGCCCAGCTCAGCTTTCTTGACTGTGGCATTTGTGTGTCACATAGCAGATGTTCCGGTCAGATGGTCATTCTGACGCCGAACCCCAGTGTTTAGTTCCCAAGCATGCATGGTCCTCCTCAGTTTATTTCTTTCAGGTATAAACAGCTAAGTCAACCTTGCCCAGTCTGCGAATCAAACCATGGACCTGTGGCATGCAGTGCGGTGCGCTAACCACTAATTATAATTTACTTGATACTTCATATCATGACCATTTTTTTCGTATAGCTTATCGTATAACTATAGTTTTTAGTATATATAAACCGAATATCCGGCCGGATATCCGGTGAAATCCGTTTCGGATATCCGTATCCGGTAGACATGGTACCCCGGATATCCGAAATCCGGTATCCGGCAAAACTCACATCCGTTCCATCCCTACACTATACACTATATGACACTATAAAAAGCATCAGAATCAATAATTATGATATAAAAAGGATTTTTAACTGTAAAGAACATAAAAGTATATTCCAAACTATCACAAATAAATATTTTTATTAAATAAATTTAGAAAGAATCTGGATACGGGGAAAAATAGATAAAGTTTCAAAACAAAATAACCATAAAGTGCTTAACTCGAAACAAAATGTAAATAATTTTCTACTTACATTGATCACAATCCGAAATATCTTCGATAGTGAACAAGCAGATTTTCATAAGCAAGTAGAATTCTAAAATATATAATAAAGGGCAAATTAATTCTAAGCAAGAAATAAAATAATAAATAGAAACTAAGAAAACATTCAAAAATATATGTACACTAATATTAAAGCTAAGACAATGTAAAGGTAAGTTGAAACTTATGTTCCATTTTGAAGATAATAATTTGTCAATTTAAATGAGTATGCACATAGACATACAATGCGGATCATAATTATAAGGACGGTCCATTATTTTGGGATACCGAATTAAAACTTTACTGTGCACAAGAAAAGGCAATACATACTTGTTGAATCTGTCATAAAAGCAAAATTTTATCCTTTATCAAATTATAAATATCAAAAATTAAGTTTAAAAGGGATAAAATCACAATTTTCATAAAATTTTAGCGGTTCATAATTATAAGGACATCAAAGATTTTGCTGCTTTAATTTAGATATGATCAAAATATTACAGATAAATATGGTTATTTTTAACTACGGTCCTTATCTGAATCCATATATAAAGTTTGAAAACTTCAGACACAAGCGTCAGTCAAAATGCCGTGTGGGAAAGAACTTACGACTTCTGAAGTGAGAAAAGTGTGGTTTCTTCGCGGAAAAGGTATGTCTATGCGGCGTATTGCCACTAAAATTAAAAGGTCTAAAACTGCTGTTGAAAATGTCATCAATCGTGGATTAAATGGTTCGGTATTAAAAAGATCTGGTCCAAAACCAAAACTGACTGAGCGAGATCGAAGAATCATTGTACGCCGTGCTGTCATTCAAAAGATATCTGCTTCTGAAATTGCGCGTACTTTTGCAAAAGACATTTCAAAGCCAACAATTGCAAGAGTTTTGAAGAAAGAACTGCGATTTCACAAAGTACGTTAAAATGAATAGAAAACCGGCGTTGAAGGTTGAACATAAAAAGAAGCGAATACAAGCTGTGCAGAAGTGGATTGCTGACGGTTTGAAATGGAGAAATGTCATATTTTCTGATGAAAAGCGTTTCAATCTTGATGGCCCCGATGGTTGGAATAGTTACTGGCATGATTTGAGAAAGGAAAAAGCAGTCAGATGGAGCAGGCGTTTTAAAGGTGAATCGTGTATGTTTTGGGGAGCGGTTTCAGCCAACGGAAAAACGGATTTGGTACTTGTGCCTAGTAATATGAACACAGAGTTGTATTTGCAAATCTTAGAAGTGCAACTACTTGCTTATTGTTCACCTTTAGGAGGTGACAATTTCGTTTTTCAACAAGATGGAGCTTCTTGCCACACTTCTAAAGAAGCAAAAGAGTGGTTTGATGAAAGAAAGATCAATCTTTTGACATGGCCACCTAATTCCCCAGACCTGAACATTATGGAAAATGTTTGGTCTTACATGGTTAGGCATGTTTATGCGCAAGGTCAGCAGTACAATTCATTTGAAGAGCTAGAAGACAAAATGTATGCAGTATGGGACAGTATCGATGCTGGATTTTTTAAGAAACTTGCTGAAAGTATGCCAAGTAGAATGTCTGATTGTTTAAGTAAAAAAGGAGCAGCAACAAAGTATTAATTGTATAAATAATGACAATAAATTGTACTGTCCTTATATTTCTGAACCTCCATTTATTCTCCATTACTTCTGTTTTTCATCTGTACTTTTAAATTATCGAGTTTCTTAAGTTAAGTGTGTAGCACCCATGCAGATGGATTGTAAAAAATGAGATTTCTAATTTGCTTTCCTAATAGTGGATTTCAAGTGCAAGAAATTTGTTTGTTTCACAAATGTTAACAAAAATAACCATTCAACAAAAATAACTACTTAATAGTTTTACTCAAATGCAATTCCAGCAACAATTTAAATGACTTTCCTGATGCTTGTTAGTGAATATTCTGGTTGTATAACAGAATTTAAGAGGGTTTTTTTGTAAGGGAAAACATTTATGTTTTCTTCACACAAAAAAAAAAGAATTCTAATTCTCAATGAATATATATGCAAACTCTATAACAATCCTCAATTAATATAGAAAATGATGACATAATGAAAAAAATCAACACACTGAGTGTTTAGTGGCTTCTATAAACACAATTATAATTAAAATTAGGATTATTGTGTGAGAATGTTTAAAATTAGGATCCACAAACATTTTGTGATGTGATTATTACCATGTTTCACTCATTGTTTCACAAATGTTAAGACATTTGCTTTGATTAATTGGATTTTTAGACATTTCCTCATAAGCTTTTAGGAAATTAATTTTTAAAAGGTTACTTTCGTTTTCTTTTCTGAATGATTTTCTGATGAAAATTTTTATAAATCACCATTTAAATAAATTTTCTTAAAGTTGTATGGATATATTAATTAGTTTGTGGATCTAATTTTTAAGAAAAGAATGCTGAGTAAGCAATCTCTAACGTTGTCAATCAGAAGTTGATAAATATTTTAAAACTAAATTTTGGAGTTCAATTATGAACTTAAAAAATGCAGTAAACTAGAAAATAAATTTAGTTCAGTAACAATTGAAATAAAATGTAAATGCAATTCAAATTTCAAAAATTAAATATCATGGTGCAGAAAATCAAAAATATAGTTAAAAGATAAGACCAATAAACCATACTTAATTGTATATAAATCTTACTTGATGTCTAAGACAGAAAATTCAAAAAAAAAGGGATGTGGCAAAAAAAAAATTGTAAGAGTTCCAAAGCCGATATTAAGATAGAGCTGTACTTGTAAGAAATTCTGGCAATAAATGAGACACTATTTTATTACTAAATATAGCAAACATATGAACATGTACTTAGACAATAATCAGGTACATAAATTAAAACTTACCAAGTGGCAACTGATTGAAATCCACCACGCGCAGCATTGAATTCTTATGCTTAATTGCATTCAAGAAGGCGAATGCAACGATAGAAGCATTATTTCTGGCATGAATTAGCTGAGTCCATAAATTATTTGGCAATACCTGCTGCAGCAAAACTGTGCAATGTTTAAGAGTATCAGGAAATGGAAGGACAAACTCCTTGATTGGATATCTTTCCATCAAAAACCTAACAGAAAGTATTCTACCTGAAAGAATTACATACTATTAACAGGGAAAGATGGTTGAGAATTCTACAAGCACAAACTAACATTTTAAACAATTTCATTGAATAAACTCATTTAAACACGACCCAATTTTAATAAAAACATCTCATTTTGATAAAATCAATTTTTAAATGTATGTAACTCAATAAAAATTTGATATAAAAATAAAAAAATTCCATACAAATATAGCAGCATGTTTATTTATGGTCCTATACCACTATGTGTGCTACGTGTATAGAACAGCATTCACCACTATGTGGCCATCAGGCCGAATCTAGCTTTTTCAGAATCCCCCGACAACACAGAAGAATAAAAAGCAAACTTCACAGTATAGCATTTTTTTTTCATAATTTTAATTTGTCCATACAGTATATGTTTACTTTCTAGAACACTGTTCTCCACTACATGGTCCAAAAAAACTATAGGAAGAAACTTTCAACAAGATGATTTTCATCAAGAATAAATGCAGAAATAACTTAACTGATGCACATTTGGATGATTTTTAAGGATGTTTGCGACAAACACTCCGACGAACATTGACTCTATGGAAACTGAACGAGTTTGTCCATCATTTTACCACAACTGACATTAGCTAAAATGAGAGAATCTGTATATATGTTTAAATATCTTTATTAAAAGTCAGAACAACTCACACTGTCATTTTGTAACAAAAGATACCCTTGTTTTTTAGGCTTTGATTTACGTAATAATGAAAATTATTATTTTTTAATTATTTGAAAAAATTATCAAATATCAACTATAATTTTATCAAGATAAAAAAAAGTCCACATTTTTTTCAGTTTTTAGGAATGCTTTATACTGTTGAATCTATATTATTCAAAGATATATATATTGGTATATTCAATATAAGTCTGCAGTCTGCAAGAAGCTCCAACTGTCATACGGACTGTCTCTAAAAATTCTCCTGAAACTTCCCTTTGAATAATGATCACAAGTGTCTAAAGTTATAGTTTCAAACCTAGCATACTGGATGCCTTGCCTCAGGATTGAATTTCACCAGGTCCTTATATCCCCAGAGGTGAAGCTGGACTGGAAAAACCTTCAGTCACAACACAATGCACTTCTCTTACAATATGTTTCACTGCAGCCACGCATGCAACATATGGCTTAATCCATCATACTCCCGTCTCAATCACTGCAAGAGGAATACCGAGGTGATAATTTCAAACCCCTGATACTTCCCTTCGAAAACAACCTAACACTTATAGTTTTTAATCTAGCATGTTGGATGCCATATCTCGGGATCAATTCCCAACTGATCCAGAATAGAGAGAATAATCTCTACTGATCCAAGGGTTAAAATATCATACTGCAAACGAGAGCATATGCTTTAATTCATATATAATGTGGATGCTGCTTTTATTGCAGAGCTACGGCAGGAGTGGATTCAATTCAACCAGATATATATTTATGTAATATTCATTGCAGTTTAGTGAGGTCATTTTTAGTAGTATCCTATTTAGCAATACATAAACCAACAGATAATAGTGCCATGAATAACAATATGAATTATAATACAGTGGATGGTTCTAGAATTTAAGTTCCAACTCCAACCATATAGCACAGAAATAACAAAAGACTCTACTAGCCTCGTGCACAGTAGTCAAGGAGCTTTTTCCAACAAAGACATAAATGTCAAAATAAACACACACAAATTGAACCTCTTTGGCCCAAATAAATGATTATTCAAACAATTTAATGTCTTTAGTACCAAGGACTTTTCTTTTTTTTTTTTTTTTTTTTTTTTTGTAAGAATAACCTTGATGGTCTTGTTTGGACTCTTATCAAATAAATTAATTTAAATATGCTTGGTTCTGAAACTGATCGTAAGGAGATATAGTTTTAAAAAATAAGACATATATTAAACTCCAGTTTGTGAGACTACTAACTTATTATACCATTGGATTTAGGGTTAAAATACTAACTCATAGAGCTGAAAACCCCATACAGAGCTGAAAAATAATTTATTCCTAATGTTCCAATCTGAAGTTTACAAACAAAATGGCCATTCTCCCGAAACAAGAAAAACACATGCACAACATTATACCACTTTTACAAAAATAATTAATAGTCTTTTAAAAACTTTTCCATGTTCTAGGATAACCTTCTCATCAATAACATTGAATTTTTGTTATATAAATGTATTTAAAAATATATCAAAATTCCAAAATCATTATCCTGGGTTGTCACTAAAGACATCTATGCTGTTATTAATGTTGAATAATTAATAATAAAGCTAATTTTCTAACAACAATTAATTTAATACATCTATAATAATAAAACAAGCTGTGTGTCTGTCTGTCTGTCTGTCTGTCTGTCTGTCTGTCTGTCTGTCTGTCTGTCTGTCTGTCTGTCTGTCTGTCTGTCTGTCTGTCTGTGGCTCTGTGGATCTATAGAAACCTACTTAAAATTGGAGTAGAGTTCTGAAATTTTCAGCATAAGTAGTTTTGGCGTTCTAATTTTAAGCATCACAAACAGAATGTTAAAATTTTAATTAGTTCTTTTTTAATTAATTTTTTTAATTAATTAATAAATATGTTACAAAACGATATCTAATCGGGCTACAGCTCTGAAATTTTCAACATAAGTAGTTTCGGAATGCTAATTGTATACATCACAAACAGAATGTCAACATTTTAATTAGTTCTTTTTTAATTAATTTTTTAATTAATTAATAAATAAATATATGTTACAAAACGATGTCTAAAAGGGCTACAGCTCTGAAATTTTCAACACAAGTAGTTTTGGCCTTTTAATTGGACTTTTAAAAAACAGAATTTTAAATTTTTATTTTGTTCTTTTTTAATTAATTAATAAACATTTTACAAAACGACTACTAATAGGGCTACAGCTCTGAAATTTTCACTAGTTTATAGTAAATTTTAACTAGTTTATAAAAAAGTGTTTACACAATGGAAAACAATTTCATAATTTTTTCATAATTAGAAAACTAAAAATGTTTGTCACAGAAAAAAAAAAACATCATTGTTCTGACATATTGTATTATACTCAATATTTTAACTACAGATGGTACCAGCGTTCTATATTTTCTGCCAATTCCAAGAACTTTTATTTCTTTAGTAAGCTGTATGAATAATCATTTTGAATTGGCACCATTTTCTTTTATGTGGAAATGTGAAGTTCTTTGCTGTCAGAGTTACTTTCAATTAGTATAACTTTCCTGGCATCTACAGGATAGACCAGTAGAAAATTGTTTATATTACAATATAGAATATATAATAAAGTTAACTTTTAGAAAATATATTATACATTTACTCTAAAGATTTTACAAAATGTGCCAGCTTTTAATTATGTAAGTTTCATCATTATCCTGGCAAATAAAAAACACAATAACAGCAAATCAGGATAATGTTGCATTTGATATTTCTTTAAAATATACTTAAAATATATATAAGTTTAACAGCACCTGACTACTATTGTAGTTAAATTAGAATATTTAATTTTTTTATACCAATTAGCATATTTAAAATCACCTTATTTAAATAATTGTCGTATTATGAGCATTATTGTCTTGGCATAGGGAATTTTTTAAATATTTTTTCCTACTCGCAATTAATAAATTTTAGGATGGCTGGTATTTTTTCTTCTTTTTGCTATATATAAAGCCAAAATAATAACAAATATATTACATTTATGGCATCCTTTTTTAAAAAATATTTTAACATTCAAAAGTTGCCTGTTTCAAAAGAATGATCCAAATATTCCCAATTGTTCTGGTGCTGAACAGAGTATATTTATATGTCACCAATTTTTTTTTATTGGAACACTCAATGAAGTTCTTGGACAATATGTTCAATTCAATCAGTGCCTCGGATCAAAATAAAAGAGATTGCCACTTACATGTCTCCAAAGCTCTGAATGTAAGCTTAATGTGCAGAGAAGGGGGAATTTTCCCTTCCGATTGATGCAGCATGCACACGTCGGAAAGCATCACATCCATGCATAGGTCAAGCAAGGTTCTTTCCTTTGGTTCAAAAGCATCACTGCTATAATCAGGATCCAGAGATGAAAGAACAGAAGTGTTTGATTTCAAGAGGTTTCCGAGAAAAGGCATGATTCCTACAAAATTACTTAAGTTAATTACTAAAATTTTCACACTAACTTACCTAAGCTAACTTGTCAATGTAGCGGCTTTATGAATAAACAATCAGTAAAAAAATATAACCATAGTAATTTCCTTTCACAGCAGTCTTGGCAAGAAATGAGAATTGGAGCCTTAATAGTAAAAGGAAATGACACTTTGGTAAGAAATAAACAGTAAGAAAGTATCCTTCTGATAATTCCCTTTTAAAGCAGCTTTGTCTAGATAAAAATGGTAAGAAAATAGTCCTTTAGAACTTATTTTTTAAAGCAATGAAAAAGGTACTTGGCACCTTTGCAATAAGAAAACAGTGAAAAAGTATTCCTTAATACTTTCTTTTAATAGCAGCCTTAAATGTAAATCAGTAATTTGAATAGAAACAAATGGTAAGAAAGTATTACTCCAGTGATTGATTTCTATAGTATTATTGAAATGTGATTGAAAAAAAAAAAAATGATAACTCCTTTATCGCCAAGGCAACTATTCAGGAAAAGTATTTTTTTATCTACATTGCACATTGAGAGTTTGTTGGAAGTTTAAACTGTAGAACTTATTAACCAACATTCTCTTTCCTTAACATTTCCTTTCCATTTAACATTTTTTTATCTACATTGCACATTGAGAGTTTGTGGAAGTTTAAACTGTAGAACTTGTTAACAAACATTCTCTTCTTTTCTATTTCAATATAGGCTACTCAATTGAAAAGAATTCAAGTTTTGTTTAGCAACTTTGTGTATTGTATTGTGTATATTGCATTGTATTATGTATATTTTATGGTATTATGTATATTGTATTGTATAATCCTGTAACTATTGTATATTGTGTCAGCTTGTATATATTGCTTGCATTATATATTGCATTCTTCCAGTATTATTGTCAAACGTTGTGTCAACTTTGTATATTGCATTGTATTATGTGCATTGTATTGTATTGTGTATATTGTATTGTATTATGTATATTGTATTGTATAATCCTGTAACTATTGTATATTGTGTGCATGATCCTGTAACTAAGCTATATTGTATGTATGATAGTGTAACTATAGTATGCAAATTATTTTCTATTTCTATATACGTGTATATATATATTTACTCGACCAACCCTGTTGGGCCTTGAGCCTGTCGTTGGTCTTAAAATTTGTATTTTTATTTGTAATATTTAATAAATTTTGTCAAATTGATTTCGGATAATGTTGCTTTTATTCTAATTAAGTGGCATAAATCACAAAAAATTAACTTGTATTCAAACAAATTATTCAGGTGAATACCTTTATTTTAATTAAGTGTTCAACAAGAAATTAACTTATACTGAAATAAATTATTAAGGTTAAATGTCTAACAGAATTTTTTTTAAAGATTCAGATAATGTCTATCCAATAAACTATTTTTACAAGGTAAATTTGCAACTTAACCTTTCTTGTAATTATGTTATAACAGCAAAACCATTATTTCTTTGTAGTAATAACATGCAAATGTAAATAAAAAAACAGAAAATATGGATAAATTAAGAAAAGTACTATGTGTTATTCCAGTGGATTTGGAAATAATTATATTCCCCCTCTCCACTGTGCTCATAACACTGTACTTTAACAACTGACAGGGTGCAATAAATTTTCTAAAAAATTTTAGGGATAATTCCAAAACTTTTAGGAATATTTTAAGGATAATTCCAAAAATTGTAAGGGTAAAAATTAGGAACAATTCCATGAAATTTAAGAGTTTTTCTTTTAAAGACGATATAAGCTAACACAGACATATTTTTTCCAAAGTTTATTTTAATATCGGCAAAAAAACAATCATTATTAAAAAAAATTAATGTCTAACAACTTTTTAGCAAAACAGTTATATAATCAAAGAATTACACTATTTTGACAAACATGTGGATTTAATTAAATCCACTTAATTATTTTTTAAGCAACATTCAAAGTACTTCAAAAAGAATATTGCTTCAACTTTAACATGAGTCACACATGAACCAACTCAACTAACATGAGTTTATAATTTTAAATTACTTGCCAATAATTAAAATTTCCTAAAAGATTTTCTCCTCCAAAGGAAAGTCGCAGATTTTGGAGGGGAATAGGGAAATTTTCTGGGTTTTTTTTTAATTTTTTTAGCAAAAATCTATGTACTATTTTAGGGATTTTAGAAAGAACCTAAAATTTAAGGAATATTAGGAATTTTAAGGCAAATGCAGGGGTCAAAGTGATAAAATAAGAATATATAGGATTTTTTTTTAAAAAATATAGGGCAATTTAAAACATCAAATAACTGCACACAGTTACTACTGAACTTAAAAATTAACTCGTTTTACATTTATATACTCGTTATATTGCATTTAAGAGCATAGAAAACACACCTTTAAAAAAAAGAAATCACCTGATCCTGAATATGTCATTCGTTATTGCCTCAATATTCCATCCCTAAATCAAGTTTTACTAATTACATTGTCACCTTGAGTCTTTTGCTTCCAGCATTTATAACTGCTTGAACTGCTCCAATTTCTGTAAGTATTTTCTTTTAAATCCTGTTTGCAGTCTTTTGTTGGTTCAATGGGAATTGGAAAAATGGGAGATTTAGCGCCAAATGTGGTGAACCGGTTACTTGGTTTTCCAGAAACCCTAGTGACCGTTTGGATTTGCCAACACAACATATTGATGTCATTTTCAATTTTGACGATTTTTATGAAAGAATCGTGGCTAATATTCCGAAATCCGGGATGGATTCTGAGCCAAGGTGGCATTCGCCAAAAAATGGCAGCCCTAAATTTTTTTTAAGAGCAATAGAATTGCCTATGGTTGCCATAATAAGGCGCGGTTTGGTGTAAACAATTTGTGGAGCAGAATCCGTATCGGATTTGGAATAAAAAAATCGCCATCCGACATCATACAGTAAATTTTAACCCTTTTGTTTCCTTTATCAATTCGGACTGAGCACTCAAAATATTTTTTAGTAGTCCTGCAAGTTAATCACAAGATGTTTTTACCCGTTTTTCTCGAGGCAAGAGTTTTGTTGCTGCATGTCTTTGTATTATGACCAATTAATTTACTACATTGAAGGAGAAAACAAATCAGAAATTCCAGACTGCGTGCTATGGAAAAGTTCACATGTTTACAACTCCTGCCGGTCCAGTAGAGTTGAGTTGTATGTTATGCAGCATGTGATGTCACAAGAGATAAAACTACAAACATCGCTTTTGTCAGGACTTTTTCACCTACGATCGCGCCAAAGAATCCGAAATAAAAAAAAAAGGCAACGAACGGCGCTGTTATTACGAATTCGAAGAAAATATAGATCAAATCAATATAGAAATATAGGACAATTCTAAAATATAGGACAATATAGGACGTTTTTGCCGATTTTTAAAAAAATATAGGATTTATAGGACGTCTGCAACCCCTGCAAATGCTACCCCTGAATTAAGGAATCTCACAGATTCACAGTTGAAAACCAAAATGTTAATTAAAATTGACTTGTGATAAGGTTGTTGTTTTCAGATAATCTGGTGCCGTCAGCAACACGAGGGTTATAATGCGCCGAAACATTCGTCATTAGACAAGCCAACATACATTTACAAACACCCATGCCTAACACGGGACTTGAACCCGCAACCTCGAGGTCTAGAAGCTAGCACGCTAACTACTACACCATTTGGTCGGCGTGATAAGGTTGTAGATGAGAACATTTTGAATAAAATGTAGTCTAAACTCAATTTTGTTGTTTGGGCACATAACTAATTTTGCAATAGACTACTCATTAGAGTTTATCTTTAGAATCCAATGTAGTTTTACATCCAAAGCAAATCTTGACAAAATGTTGAAATAGGAAAAAATTGCTTAGTAACAATAAAAAAAGGATCACTATCTAGATTTGCATAACTGTACATAATTATATTAAACGTTATGCATCATGGAAAAAAGAAAGTATTAGCTATTAGTATTAGCAGTATTATTAATCCTGTATTAAATCGCAATGAAAACAGACTATTTTTGTAACCCTTATTATTATAAATAAGATCTTTGTACATTGACTTATTAATAGTTATTTCAGGCTTACATACTTCAAGCCACAGTAAAAGTAAAGAATAAGGTACTCCTTTATTTATTAGGTGATGTTTTAATTTTTTATTTATTTTTTTACGTGAAGAAGAAACATTTCTTAGATGGCTGATACTAAAACCTATACCGAAAACATATACAAAAATACTCACTGTTTTGATTAAGATGAACTTATTTTCCACAACACAGAAGAAATTGAAAAAAAAACTTTCAAATCTTAAAAAATAATAATCAAATCCTTAAGTTTTCTTAATAAAAAATATTTGTTGCCAGAAATAAATAATCACAGTAAAAGTGTACAATCAGACAAAGTCAATTCAAAGAATACCCACTCCAACACCAAATATGTTTAGTAAATATGTCTAATTAATATTTTCTAAACTATATATACATTATTAATACATAAATATAGTTCAAACAGTTCTAACTTTGCTTTAGGATTTAAGAATATATATGAGGCAAAGAAATACATACTTTTCAATTGATGATTTCAAGTTTAATTTCGATTTGTTTTAAGTTAACCCTAATTATTGCCGTAGCATAGACGCCGCTAGGGTGGGGCACCTTGCAAGATTTTTATGTTTAAGAAAACTACAAATTTAGATGGAAAAAAGAATGTAACACATTTTAAAATATTCACTTGAACGTAAAATTAATACATAACTTTAAAATTTAATGGGACATTCAATTCTAAATTTGTTAAAAAAATCAAGGTATGAACAAAGACTTGAACAGCTTTTACACCCGCACCCCTGAAAAAAAAAAAAAATCTTGTCGGCACTCAAGGCTCTAAAAAAGAAACATCCCACAACTTAATCAAATTGGACTTAAATTTCAAAACATGAATTTTCTAAACATAAAGAATGTTTGAAAGATTAAAAAAAAAAAATACTAACTTTTAAAAACTGCGTTGTTCATCCAAGTAAAATTGTCAAACCATCGGGTTTAAAAATATGCAGAAGCAATCTTTTGGTGGAAAAAATTATTCACAGAGAATAAATTTTTCAGAATCTGATTGCATCAAAACATAAAATTTCAATGATTTCCTTTGTCAGAGAAAATTGTATATCCAAAACCTACAAGTTATTGTTGCATTATTTTACGGAAGAGTTTGATACTTTCTTGTTCGTAGCCACAACTTTTGCCAATATCATTCAAATTAGATCAGAAATCTTTGGAAATGTCTGACGTCACGACAATTTTTTGTTTTTATCAACAGTAAATACTTTATGGAAATTTTAACGATAGATTGATTGATTTTTATGATTAAAATAATGATCTCTATAGTACTTTATTGTTTCTAAATGTTCCAACTGCAATCACAAACACAGATATGTTTTAACCAAGTGACTTTTTCAAAGTAACCAGCATCTGGCAATGCTTCACATATATAATGGTGGACACATTCCACCAGCAACCATTACACAATTATACATTGCCGATTTTTCACATTTTGTTTCTGCATTCTTTTAGAAAAAAAAATTTGTTCTCCATACTCCATAATTTTCCGTGCATTTAATAAAACTGATGCATTTTAGTCATTATTTTAGATTATACACTGTAAAACAATATAAGCAAATTTATTCTTCTTCCTGGTGTAAAATCTGCTTTTACTTTCTGAATTTATCCACCAGGAGCATTTCCCGATAAGGAGAAGAAGAAAAAGATGAACTGCCCTATATTACAGCAGCAGTCATGTGACACCTCAAGCTAATAGTCTAATAGAATAGATGCTTCAAAAGTAAAGGGCTTACGTGGAGTCGTATTAGCAGAGGAATGTTTAGACCGGACGTTTGAATAAACTCAAGTCAATTGTCAATTATGGCGGTAATTATAGTAACCACACTCGTCGATTTAGAATAGAGGCGATGCATGCAGGATATTGGTGTCCCTATCCTATGATGTGTTTTTGTAATAAGGCTAATCTTGTTTCCAACAGATATTGCTGGTGGTAATAGTTGTTATAGACAGATAGCAAGACCTTGACTTGCCTAATTCTTCCATTTCATGTAATTTACAAAAGAGTGAAGGTTTTTTTTTTTTTTTTTTTTTTTTTTTTTATATTGCCGTTTCTGTCATATTCTATACATATAGGGCACTTGCATCTCTTTCCACCATTTCTCCCTATCTGGGAAGATTTCTGGTTAAGGAGATTCCGAAAGTAAATGGATGTTTCTTCAGCAAAAGAGTGGTAAACTTGCTTGATTGGTTTACAGCATATAATTTAAAATAATGGTTAAAATGCTATAACTTTACTCTGTTTGAAAGTGTGATAATTAGGAAGTAAGGAAAACAATTTATTTTTTTTATTTTTTTCCCAAAAAAAGAATGCAAAAACAAATCATGGAAAATCCATAATGTGCAATGGGTATAGCTGGTGAGATATATCCACTGATATGCTGATGTGTAAAGTAACCACTGTGGTCTGAACATTGCATATTTTAAAACATTGCTTGAAAATAACTAAGTAATATGATATTACTCTACATATGATAATAATATTGTATTTAAGTGTATTGTTTAGTGTTTTAACAAAAATTTAACGACAAATTTAGAACTGTTGTTTTTGCTGTTTCGGCAAAATCCAAGTTTGTACGATTTTAAAGAAACATGCATGGCAAAATACAAAATATCAGATTTTATTCTATATCAAAGTATAGAATTTTAAAATAAAAATATATGAAATACATACAAGTGGTGGACGATATTAAAAAGATTTTGAAACCAGCTCTCTGTATTTTGTAAGAAACCTAATAAAAAGACGTGCTAATTTAAATTTTATGGTTTAGTGGAAACTGTACTTAAAGATTAATAAATACAATGCACATAATTCCTAGTTAAAGCAAGAAATGTTCCTAAAATGGTCTAAAATTTTAGATTGTCTATTTTGTTTTTAGTGAATACCTTTTATATATTTATCTATATGGTATTAATGAAACAAAATGGTTGATAAAAAAAATACAACTAGTAATCAAGTTACTCCTACTAGCATAGTAATGGCTGTCTAATACACTTTATAATTTTTTTTGTTTTTATTTCACAACTATGTTTTTTTGCTTGTTACAAATTATATACATTGTTCAAAAACCAAAATGATTATTAGATGATTATTTATCTATGTTTCTCAGAAGGAGGTCATGGATAATATGCTAGTATTTTATTTTAAACAAGAAAACAGTTAATTAAATGTATCAACACTTTTTGTTTCTTAAGCCACTTAATATGATGGCAATTTACAAACTTTTATATTCAAATACGATTGCATATATAAATATTTTAGCAATAAAATTTTTTTAACCCTGGACTAGTAGAAATTATTTTTAGTGAATATAAAATTAAAAATTTACAAAAAAGTTATAAAATTTTAATTGGCCATTGATGATTCACGATTGTATAGGATAAATTAAAAAGCACTTTTAGAATGTTATCAATGAATACTAAAATTTAATCATAAATTTTATTTTGGCTAGAAGAATTTCTCTTTACTAGTACTCATATATATAAGAACTTAAAAGCATGCTTTTGATTAAATGTAGTATGAAAAAATATACTTTTAAATTTGAAACTAGCTAAATAGAAGAATGCGAGACACTCCTACTATTTTTAAATAGTGTAACTATTGGATTGCTATTAGTCACAATTATTTCAACAATACATTCAACGTATATTTAAAAAATACCTAAAGGGGAAAAAATACTTTTTATTAAAGCTTTTGCTTTTAGCAAGTGAGTTTTTAAAAAAGTTTTAATATTAATCTTATTTTATGCTTTTTAATCTCTAATTTGGTCTATTTTAACTTATGTGAAAATGTATTAGTATATTTAAGCTTTGGTTAAATTAATTGCATGGGGGTGGTCGCTTGAACACTATACACTGCCATATAAATTTTCACATGATAACTAGTATTAAAGAAACGAGAGTATAAATGAAAAAGTTAAACATTCTTTTACATTCCCGTTGTGAATCACAAAAATGTATAGAATGTCCGCAAAATGTTCAATTATTTGAATCATAAGAAAAATATCAGTGTTCCAGCAGCATTTTCAACTATTTTAGAAAGTTTCACTTGTTTTCCAAATTTCAACAATCAAGTTAAATAGAAAGGTTTCAAAATATTTATTCATTTTTATCATGCATAATTTCAATTTCATGTTAATACTGTTCTGGCAGATTACTTGTAATTTAATAAGTTGTCTTAGTTTAAATGTTTTCTAATTACATAAGTAAATCATATATTTTTGTAGTAGTCATGTCATAACTGTTGACCTCATAATATGTCATAATGGTTGACCTGATTATTATGCATTGTAACAAGGCAGATCTATGATTGAATCCCTGGAACAGCAAGCAAAAATGAATATGGTTTGGAAGTTAAGACATGAAGATCACAGAAAAAGAACAGTTTAACTCGAAAATTCGTGATAAGACCACATTAGAGTTGATACATTAGCTGTACAAGCCATTGCTATATTAAAAGAGAGAAACAATGATATGGTTTGAGAAATAATCCACACAAAAAAATAAATGTTTTTAAACTTTTAATTAAGTTTTCTCAAATTCACTTTGAAGTAACTTAAACCGTTCTTCTGATTTTCCATATTTTACTCACAACTTTTTTTTATAAGTTGCACTTTTTAAATGTGTGACATTTATAAAAATATTTTTTATTAATGCAAACTATTACTAATTAATTTATGTTTCATGACGAATTACTAAAATGCTTAATTATAATAAATAATAATAGTGCAAATGATAAAAAAATATTAGTCGCTATATATAGGAGGTAAGGGAAAAAAAATCAAGTAATACCATTTAGTAGAAATAACACACTTCAATGTAAATAAAATTTTCTATAATGTTTACTTTAGATACTGTATATGGTTGGAATTGTATAGTAATGCTCTATAAGTAGATCTGCCACTGAAGTAGAACATGTATAAAATCTAATTTTTCCAACAAAGTACGTTAATTTAGATAAAAAAAAATGTATTAAAAGTCAAATCAAATTACTAAAACAAATTCCATTGAAAGAAAAAGGAGTTGCGATCATTGTTCAACAAATTTTTCAATATAAAAGTGGTGTGATCTAGAAATTGTTATCTTTCAGTACTGCTAAGTATGAAAATAATTTCCATTAAAGAATAATGCAAATTACACCAGTCTTCTGCGGAAATTTTTTTAAATCTAAAAGTTTTTTTGCAGAAAAAATTCTGCAACAGGGAATATAAACAATGATCAATGGGTACTTCACAGTATTTCTACTTTAATATTTAGTATGAATCAGCAAATGTTTTGTAAGAAATCTTTTTTGTGTAAAAGCTTTACTACACACATTGCACACATGAGGTCTTTCTGAAGTGTGAGTGAAGCTATGCCTGGTGAGCTCACACTTTAGTGAAAATGCTTTGCCACACGTCTGACATGCATGCGGCTTTTTGCCAGAGTGAAAGAGGCTGTGTCTAGTGAGGTCAGTCTTTCTTGAAAAAGTTTTGCCACATGTCTCACATGCATATGGCTTTTCTCCAGTGTGGGTACGGAGGTGCAGCATGAGTTTGGTCTTCTCTGAAAATGCTCTGTTACACACATCACATGTATGGCGTTTCTCACGTTTTTGGCCAGTGTGAGAGAGGCAATGCCTCTTTAAATCGCCTTTCCGAGAAAAACTTTTGCCACATGTATGGCATACATGGGGTTTTTCACCAGTGTGAATGAGAAGATGAGTTTTGAGATTGCTTCTAAGGGAATAGCGTTTGCCGCATATATCGCAAGCATGCGGCTGTTCGCCAGTGTGAATAAGGGAGTGCTGAACAAGTGCCTCCTTCCTGGAAAATGTCTTGCTACACACGTTGCACGTGTGTGGCTTCTCACCGGTATGAGAAAGACGGTGACTTGGGAGATAGCCCTTTTGGGAAAATGTCTTGCCACATATATCACATGCATGCTGCTTCTCCCCTGTGTGAGTGAAACAGTGGATGATTAGAGAGCTCTTGCTGGAATATGTTTTGCTGCAAACATCACATTTGTGCCTCTTTTTTCCAGTGAGAGTAGTTGGTTGTTTTGTAAGAAGCAGTTCATCCTTACCAACTGCATTTTGTTCCCCAAGCATAGTATAAAAATGCCTGAAGAAATATGGTTACTTGGGAAACATCCAACCAATTACAAATGGTACTACTATGCAGTTTCTTCATTCCATTGTTAATTTGTGTTTGAATATTACAAATAGAAAAAAGAGCCCATTTTAGATCTTGCAACTCAGAAAAACATCCAAAATGATAGGTTCAAGTAGAAGTTTCATCTACCTATAATTAAAAATATCATTAATAAGTAACATTTAAAAACATATTACATCGACATAACATTCTATAATCAACTTTTTTTTAACTGAATAAGTAGTAATCAATAATTAAAACTTGGAACAAGGAAACAAGGATAAAATCAACAAATTGCTTTTCCCTCAAAGACTGTTTCATGCTTGTAACATGAGAACAGAAACAAAAGTAAAAATGCATTTTTATAGATGGCAGAAACTTGTTATCTTTTCAATTCAGAGGGGAAAATTCAAACTTGAGACCCGAGAAGTTGCTAGAGATACCCAATAAAGAAATGGATCAAAAACCCTTTTTCAATGTCTAATTTCAGAATATAATTGAAAAAGAAATATTGGTTGATGATCATAAATCCTACAGGGATTTAAGTTAAGAATTCTATTTTAGAAAAATACTAAAAAACTTTTTTTTAAATTAAGGGTATTTTTCTTTTTCACATAAGATAGGATATTTAAATTAAAGGATTTAAACATCCTAACACAAGTTAGGATGTTGAATCAAGATATTGGAAAAACGAAAATATATGTCTGATGTCATACAGGCACTTTAGAGGTAACTGACACTATATTCAGAAGCAAATTTATTTTATTTAAAACAAATAAAATAGTACATTTATTTTGACCAAAACACAATTACTGCTAAAACGCAAAAATGCAGGAACACTATTTTAAAATTTTTACAAATAAAATTTCATTACACTTTAAACATGCTTTAAAAATTCAGGAATTTGATCATTTTTTTTTTTTTTATTTATATGTATATATATATATATATATTTTTATTTTTTTTAACATTCTTCAAAAATCTTGATACTTACTATAAAGAGATATAACCAAGAGTAATAATATAACACTATTATAGTAATTGAGATTAAAAAATGGGAACTCTTTTTTTTTATAGATGTTATAAAAAGTAGAGTCCACCAATGTCATATGAGGCATAAAAGTTGTTAAATGAAGTTAACTATAAAATAATAAATTATAAGTAACATTTCTTTTACAATTAGTTAAATATTAAACAACATACAAAGTGACAAAATATAAAAATTTTATTGCATATTTTTTATTTTCATAAGATTTTTGGAAACAATATGTTGACTAAGTTTATTTCAGAAAAATAAACTAAAAAGAAAAGAATATAATAGTGTATAGCAGGGGTCAACAGACCGCGGCTCTTAAAGTTCTTGGTAACTCAACCTAAAACTAAAGCAATAAAGTTGTGATTGTTTGGGTTGACTCATTATAAACCTACTGCATAATCTCAAATCCGAGAAAAAAGGAAAATGCAACGAAATCTAGAGAGATGAGTAGAGTCAACTGGAAATGCTGTTTTCAAATAGCAACTTAAAATCAGTGCCCTTGGGATTTTCTCTGTTGAAATGATGAGCAATAAGAGTGCACCCACCATGCATTACAGATTCCACTTCATCGAGCTTTTGTTGATATTCGTTGCTCTCTTGTCTCCGACTGAGGTAGATAGCATCTTTCGTTGTAATCTTTTCACTGTTTTGCACACTAATAAAATGCCTTTTGCCTTTGATATACTATATTGGAAAAACATGGCTTCAACTTCATCTGCAACAAAATGAAAAATTAATGAGGAAAAATCGTGAATTTAAGAAAAATTGACTAAATAGTATGCATTTTATTTCAAACAAAAAAGGACAACCGAACAGACTTGTCTCATCTGCCCTGATTTTATACCATAAAAATTAATACAGTTAAAAGCTCATATTGGTACTGCTAATATATATTTTGTTATTCTGATTAATGAATATTTGGCTCTTAGTACAAAAAAGCATGCCAGCTCATGGTATACAGTATCACCTGATGCATACATTTTTATTTTTTTATATTTTTTTTAGTTCCAACAATACATATAACTAATCTTAGGGTTTCAAATTCTCAAAAGATTAATGCAAAAAAAGATATATTGAAGGAGAAAGCTCTCTTATTTTTCCTCTTAATTGACTGCAATAAAAATTAAGACACAATAGCCAAAAAAATTGGTTGAACACCAGTGACTTTAAAAAGACCTAAAAACTGAAATTTTCAAGTTGTAGCCAGTAGACACTTTTAGTTTAGTAGCCACACTTTTTTTTTTACCAGTGGCGCTGTAAGGGAATGGGATATTAGGTTGGTTGGTTGTATTCAGATTATCTGGCGCCGTCAGCAACACGAGGGCTATAATGCGCCGAAACATTCGTCATTAGACAAGCCAACATACATTTACAAACACCCATGCCTAACACGGGACTTGAACCCGCAACCTCGCGGTTTAGAAGCCAGCACGCTAACCACTATACCGTTTGGTCGGCAATGGGAGATTAGGGTTTTACCTTTTACCTGAATAAATGCATTAGTGCATTCAGCTTTTTGATTTTTTTTTTTTTTTTTTTGGAGGAGGAGGATGTTTTAATTCTTTATTTGATTTGTAGTAAATATATAAATTAAAAACACATATCTAAGTTAATTGCGTTAAATAAAATGTCAATGAAAGTGGAAAAAAAATCAAGTACAGGATCTAAGCTTTATCACCTATAGATTTGTTGCACATCTGTAACATAGCATTACAAAAACAAAAAAATCTGACGGAATCGATGATTTGAAATATTAAGGAATTGAGGGTTCTAATATATTCTATTGACAAAAAACGCAAGACAAGAAGAAAAATATTCATGCATGCAAAGGATGCATTCAGATTGAAGTTTACGAAAAAAAATTTAACAATAAGGCTACCGGTGGATGCGCTTTTAAGTTATAGGATAACTAAAATTTAACAGAAATAATACACAAATAACTAATATTTTAATATATTTTGTTGACAGAAACGCAAAGCAAGAAGAAAATTAATCATGCCTGTAACAGATATGCAGTCAGATAGAAGTTTGAGAAACATTTTTTTAACAGTAAGGCTACCGGTGGCCGCGATTTTAAGTGATAGGATAACTAAAAATATAACAAAAATAACACGCAAATAAAATAAGGGTTCCAGTACATTTTGTTGACAAAAACGCCAGGCGAGAAGTAAAATAATCATGTCTGTAAAGGATGCAGTCAGTCGGCCGCACATGAGCGGGAAATGCAAGAAGGGAAACTCAAAAGTTACAAAATTCCTTGACATTTCCCTGATTTTTCAAGAAGAGTGAAATTCCCTGACATTTCTCTAATTTTCCTGAATTCCCGGTTCTGTCGCCACCCTGTCAACTCATGAATCCATATTGAGGATGAATGGATTTTAAATGCGTGTATACACACATGATTACAAAATTTCAAGAAAGGGAAGGGAGATTTTTATTGATTTGGAAATTTCAGTGTATTTGGTAACAATTAAAAAAAAAACGGAGGGGTGAAACGAAAGGTGGCCTGTTGATTAGTTTATTTAGTCGCCTCATCACGCCATTTAATCGACCTGTGGCGAGTAGATATTTTCAGGTCTATTAAAAAGATTAAACAAATTGAGTGGAAAAAATCCAGTTTTGAAACATTGCATGGAATCAAATCATATTTATTTAAAAATTCAAGTTTCCTAAATTACAACTTCAAAGCACTTTAAAACAATTATACAAAGCAAAAATAAAACAAAAAGTGCCTATAACTTATGTTGTTTATTGTTTTAAGATGCTTTTGCAATATATTAGGCTGTTTGATATGTTCAGGAATATACATATCACCAAAATTAATGCCATTCTATTTCATTCAGAGACAACTAATTCCACGGATAAGACAAAACGGTAGTTTTTTTCCCAAGTGGCAAACTCTCCTTTAGATTTTATTTCATGATATTTGCAAAACAAAGATTTTTAATCATATATAAAAGGTTCTAACAATTATTTTATAAATTTAATTGATAATTTAAAATCTACTACGTTCCACAGATGTGACATGCTCGTTTAAACCTTTTTTCTGTCAAGTAAAATAACTTGATAAATTATTCATAAACTAGTTAGTCTGTAGATTGTTCTTTGTATCTGAACAAAACAATTACCAAACATCCACGACCTATTGCCTTGGTTACAGGGATAAAACTTGAGATAAAATTAACTTAAAACTTCACTTATAAGTGTTAGAAATATGTTTTAAAACATTTTCTTTACATAACAATGAAGTCGAAAGAATTTTAAGTGTGTTTAATTTATACAATATTACCCTGGAAAAAGTCAAAATAGTGGGTGGTGATAGTCCATGGATGTGGCATTTCCCTGTTTGGAAGTAAAATTTGAATAATAATTAAAATATTTTAATTCAGTTTGAAACTGCAATTGATTATATCAGTCATACAAAGGCTGTTCCAACCTAAAAATACTAGTATACCTTTTTTTAATAAACACCAGTTACACAAATTCCGGATTTTCCATACAATGACTCATGACCTAAGTTTCCACTGAATCAGGCCAGATATCAGGAATCTAGAGCAGGGGTTCTTAAACTTTTAAACATTGCAGCCCACTCTTTAGACACCAAATCTACAGCGACCCATCTCATCATCCACACATTTTTTCAGAGACGAACAACACATATTCTTTGATAATGTTATTTTCTAAGCCAAAAGAAATATTTGTGAAGAAAAAATGTTTATTACTAAATGTAGATTTACAAAAAATATTTCTACTAAGGACTGTATGAAAGACTCTTGAACCACAGTTTGGAAAACACTGGTCTAATGTTCATATCACTCTTTTGGCTCTAAAAAATTTGGCTTAACCTAAAAAAATTGACAACTTGATGTCTCATGAGGACAGGCGTGTAGTCACGGGGATGGATATGGGGATATATCACTTTCCGAATTTTTTTTAATTACTATTAGAACACAAAAAATCAAAGGATTTTTTGTTTAAAATGGTACATTCATTTAAATGTTTATAAATTTCTAAACATTTATAAAAAATTACTCGTTATTTGAATTGCTAAACACATTCATCATTAATATCAGAAAGAATTATGATTTGACAACTTATAATTTCATATCTCCACCCGAAAAAAATCTCTGTCTACAACCCTCCATGCAGAAAATATAACAGTTTATTGAATTTTTTATACCAACCATACTGAAAACATATGCAAATTACATATTTTTTATGTGTACTTAAAAAAAACTGTTAGTAAGCAAATATAATAGCTCTTACAAATTTTAAAAAGCTTTGACCCATTACTTTATATATGTGCTATTTATTTAGATTATTAGTAATGCATCTTTTCACAGTAAATAATCATTAAAATAAACAATCACCAACAATACTTCTGCTAAACAGGTTACACAGGGGCATTAGAGCAGTCTTTTTTCGGGTGGATCTTAGAACAGCCCACCTCTTGGCATCTTTTGAAATTCTTGCCAAACGAGCGGCAATAACGTCGCCAATGTGGCAACCTAGACGGATTATGGAGGAGAACAGTCTAGAATCTTACGGAGCGCCCTGTTAGAACGTCTGATCGCAACGGCGTTTCGGAACCAAAACTATTCGAAATGCGCAACGAAATTCTGAAACCTGATTGGTTAATTAATATGTATTCATTTTTTTTCCATCATTTATGCTTCTGGTCCTTTGGGAGAAGGTTTTTATGATTTTGCGAGATTCTTCATTCGGCAAATCATTAACACGTACCCTCTGTCAGCAAAGGATTAGCATCAAACACATTTATTGTAAGTCTTAATTTTTTTATAAAATATTATTATTTCTGGCCTTTAAGTATCATTTTTTAATTGAAAAATAATAATAATAACAAATATTCAATTACCTAGTAGTCAACTTGGCGAGATTTGAAATAAGTCGCCAAAAGGTGGGCCCATCTAAGATTTTACCCGTTTTTCATATTTACTAAATAGTATACTAAAGATATCATGAAATTTTAATAATTTTTTGGAGTAGATTTTTCTTAAACTGCTATCAAAAGAAGAGTCATTTAAACACTTAAAAACAATATTTTGAATAGTCATGTTTTATTTGTAATATTTATAAAGTGACGTGTGTGTGTTATCATGCTGCCCTCTTAGAAAATGTAAGAAAGAAATGAAATTATGATAAGTATTTTATACGAAAAAAAATGTGTGGAACAGATGCACTATAGAGACTTGGTGATTTTTGGCACTTTTGTTTAATTTTATACATCTGTTGAACATTTTTAATGTTCCCTATAAAACTATTTATAGAGTAAGATGAAAGATTTACTTGGCATCAATTTTGGCAAACCAGTAGTTCAATTCAGTAATAGTGTCAATTCAACTTAGCGGCATTTTCTAAGTCGCCAAGGGGGAGGCGTATAGTGCAATTTAACCCAAATAAAACCAAGGGGAGAAACAAAAATTCAAATGTTTCCTAAAGTATATCTGCAACAATTTTGTAAACGATAAACACTTACAACTTTGGAATTTTAATGATCTTTAAAACAAGAAGTAAATTGAATGACACTTGTTTGTCAACAACGATGGTTTGTAAACACAATTCTGGCTGCCTATTTCTGCGTTTATGAGGCGCCAGGAGCAAACTATATGAGCTTTGTGCTATAAAACCTCATGAGTCCTGAAGAATGCTTGTGACTGTCTTTTTGTCTAACAAAAGGTCAAGCTTAATTTTTAATCATATAACTAATTAAAGTAAAATATGTCAAAAAAAAATAAATTATTTACTTTCCAAAATACTCTTAACCTTTTGATGAATAAGTGGTATTCAAAGAAACTTTTAAAAATAAGTTTAAAAACTATTTGAAAGTGATTAAAAATATATAATGAATTTACATTTGTAAATGAAAACTATCAAATCCATTTCCGAAAAAACATCGAAATTAGTAAAACTTGGTGAAATTTGTCATAAAATATAATTGTACGCAATTATAGTTTGGGACAAATTTCACAAGTTAAAGGTTGCATAATGAAAATATTATTAGTTTTGAAGAGTTTTTTATTGAAATGAATCTGACCCATTTTTAAAGCTAAGTCCTAATTTATTATGCAATAAGTAAATTATCTTTCGTTAGAAAGTACTAAGTTCACAACCGAGAGTAATATGGTTGGTTCGTAGACGCTCAACTACCAATATGTATGCACATTGTGGTGATCTAGTACAAATAACGGATACAACTCCTAGACCCCCAAAGATATCTTTTGTCTTGTGGATAATAAGCATCTGGTTAGAAAACCAAAGGTCGCATGATCGATCCCTAGTGAGAGTAAAAAACTCATACGCTTTACACATTAACTGTTAATCGGGCCAGGGCCTACAGCTAATTATGGATTCAAAACCACAACAAATATGACTAACCTAGGATTCATGGATGCGATACATGAATGCGAGGCCATATAGCTCTAATCACACGGTCATCACGTGGGCACTGAGATTTGGCATTATTTTAATTTCTGAGGCTATTTAATTTATATATATATATATATATATATATATATATATATATATATATATATATATATATATATATATATATATATATATATATATATTAATTTTAATCGAATCCTCTCCAATAGCTGTAAAATATCTCATAAAGCTTTTTACTTTCAATTACCCATATGTATACGTAGGGTAATGAAAGTATAATATACGGTCAAAAAAATTATTTCTCCACGTTTTGGAACATCCTGATTTCAAAAAAGTGGTATAGAAAAAATGTATATCTGTATGTATAGGTGGTCAGCATAATTCCCAAACAAATTGACCTACAATGTTCATTTTTGGTGTGCGGGTTGGTGATGACACAGGGACCTACCATTCAAAATCGTGCATGCGCATAAGGTAGCTGCCATTGAAAAAATCATGTTTTTCAGTAATTGCTAAAAAACGTCTCTAACAATTTTTTTTTTCAAAATTGATGTTGTAAAATGCTTCTTAAAAGGTGTTCTAAACATCCCCACCTCTGAAATTCCCGTAAAAATGCTTCAACACAGAGTTCTCTTTCCTTGAGCATACCTCATCAACGATCGATTTTTCTTCTCGTCTTGTATTTTTAATTATAAAATACAAATTCACAAAAAATTTCATAACTTACGAAATAAAAAAAAAAACTAAATACTCTTGATTCACGTATTTATTTTCTCAGTAATTTATATTACACAACAGGCATCAGATTTATGAATTAAAGATTCATTAGTTAACAATAAAAAATCCCCAAAATGTACCGGCTCTCAAAAAAGTAACGGTAAGCCCTACTGGCCCCACAACACTCCTGTATAAGAATTATAGAAAAGTAAACCGCCAAGATCATCAGTTTGGCAAAGGGTTTTTTTTTTTTTTTTTTTTTTTTTTTTTTTTTAATACCTATACAAGAACTATTGCAAAAAATATCGTCAAACTGGTCATTTTTTCTAAATGAATGATGAAAATATAAAAATGGTACTTGACAAAAATTGGCATTAGTATTATAGTGCAATTGAAAGTTGTGCGATGTTCAACACCCCTAGTTTCACTAGACTATGAAAAAAAATTTATCATTGATTTAGAACACTATTTATGTTTGCATAAGTTTCAGTCTGTTACGATCTATCTTTCGAGAATTGTGAATTATATGTAGTGGGACTCAAATTAGCATCAAGCAGGTCAAAAATTTCAGTGCAACCGAAACAGTGACTCCCTCTCCCCAAAATCATTTATGAATGGCAATATATTAATCATGGACATATATTATTATATCAGTATTTACAAAATAATACGAGAAAGAAAATAAAAAAATAATAACTTATTTTAATTTACTTATAGCGGTGCCCCATATTTCCGAATTGTTCAATTTTAAGCTTTAGTATTAAACTTAAGAAGTAACAAGAAAACACATATATGTTAACTTATCGTGGAAACTATTTTCGTTTGGTGAAGAAAATTCCAAGAAATGCTTGTTTCTCTCCCACCCACATACGAGAAAGAAAATAAAAAAATAATAACTTATTTTAATTTACTTATAGAGGTGCCCCATATTTCCGAATTGTTCAATTTTAAGCTTTAGTATTAAACTTAAGAAGTAACAAGAAAACACATATATGTTAACTTATCGTGGAAACTATTTTCGTTTGGTGAAGAAAATTCCAAGAAATGCTAGTTTCTCTCCCACCCACACATCCAGATTCACTTACACACGAGCCAAACATCGAATTTGCAAGTAAAATTCGCTAAAGGCTGCATGTCGCAACAACGCTGAATACATTTCGAATGGAGGGAGATTTCATACTAGCAGACGTTAAGACGGCAATGGTGCAGCTTATTTTGAACTTCACTCTGGGACTGTACCTCACTCAACGATTGTCAGATTTAGTTGATTTGAGCATTTTTCCCACCCTCAATTGGGCATCGCGGAACAGATTTGCTAGCTATCGGAGCTTACCTACCGTAGAAATTCCATCTTCATTTGCGATTCTAATATACATTTAAGAAAATTTGTAAAATAAATAATCAAAATTGACTAGCATTTAGTAAATTTTGATTTTAAGATAATATAATTTAGATGCAGCCTGCCTGTACTTGTTGTATCCCATGAGCCACCACTGACTCAGCACCACCCAAACATTATGGTCTGGTTAGTGCCATAAAATACTCATAACCATAAGGTCTGGGTTCGGATACTAGATAAGGTATGGATCTTGTCCTGTCGTTGTATGTGCTATCTGGATGGGTAGTTGGGAGCATGCCCCTTTAAGGCTAATAATATTGGGTGGATGGATGGAAATATACAAATAATGTACATCAGTCTCAGCTTTAAAAATTGGCAACTACTTCCGATGCCAACTTGGCAATGCATTTTAAAAATTTAGTCCATAAAAACAAAATTTTAAAATAAATCCTTTATATGCATTGTTTTAATGTGCAATTGCAACTTATTTAAATGATTTCAAGCAGGGTTCATACTCATTTACAGAAAAAAAATTCCACGAGAATTCCAGAGTCGTGTTTTCCCATTGCGAACTTAATTCTTCCAGAAATTCTTTCGAAAACTCGAAAAAAGTTTTTTTTCTTTAAGACTAACAGTAGTTAGAAAATAGGGCTCCTAAGCCATGGCGGTATGCGGTATAGTATGGTATGGGGGCGTGACCGGATATGACGTCACAGAAAGTGACATCACCGTATATGACGTCACCGAAAGTCACGTGACCGGAAAGGAGTGGAGTTGTTACCCTCCTGATGCAGTTTTAGTTTCTGTTTCGTTATAAGCTGTTTGTGTATGACGTCACAGTGGGAATGACGTCATAATGTGTTATATATCAAAGTTTTGAGAGGTGGCAACACTTTTTAGTTTCAGTTTATCTTTAAGATGGAGTTGAGTTGTTCTAGGACTGCTTCTTAGTAAATAACTTAGAGTGATAGGCTTTTATTGCATGACGTCACAGTGAGGGAATGACGTCATAACCTGTTTTATATCAAAGTTTTGAGCGGTGGCAACAATTTTTAGTTTATCTTTCAGATGGAGCTGAGTTGTTCTAGGGCTGCTTCTTAGCGAATAAGTTAGAGTGATAGGCTTTTTTTTGGACTAGTGACGTCACAGTGGGTATGACGTCATTATATGTTAAAATTTACGTTTTAAGTGGTGATAACACTGGATATATACTAAATTTAGTTTTCAGGTGTTGGCAACGAGTTCTGATTGGTCAGCTAAATGCTCGCTTGTGATTGGTAAGTTTTAAACATGTGACCAAAAGCTAACTCCTGATTGACTGTTTGGTTTTCTAGCGAGTTACTTACATATCCTTTAGCCAAGTTAAAATACCTGCAACAAAGTTACACAAATTTAAAAAAAATGTTAAATTTGAAAAGTTAATAAAGGGAAGGCCATTTGCTAAGGGTCTAAAGAACCCTAACCCCTAGCTACACGTGACATTTCAATATTTTACCAAACAATTGCTAAAATATCGACTATCGGACGTTGCCTTCATGGGAACTCATCTACCCACCCCCCTTAACTAACCAATTTTGAATAAGCTAATTTGAAAGACTTTAGAAAATGTTAATTATTTTCAAGCTAAATTTTAAAAGTGAGGACCCACCTCCGGCACGATACCTCTTTTAGGAAGAATTGGTACCGCCTCACTCCTCCCTATAAAAAGAAAAAAACTTATTCTAAAGAACGTATATTTCTTTGAAATATGAGGTCACTAACCAACCATCCAATACTGAATTTCATGAAAATTTTAGTCTGTCTAAACATTTTTTCATGAAAATTTTAGTTTTGAAAATAATTATTTAAACACTAATGTAAAAAAAAATAAAAAATAAAAAATAATATTTTTAATAGAAATTTTTACTAATATCTACTTGTATGTAGCCTTTTTCCGAAAAAACTGAATGAATTTCACGAAAATTTTAACGTACCCTTAACAGTTTTCATGAAAATTGTAATTTTGATACAAACAAATTTAACTTTAGTGTTACAGTTTACTCTTCATACAAATGTGCAGAAATATCTTAATTTTTTTAACTAGCATATCTTTCTTTAGGATGTTATTACCAATGACTCCCAACAGCTCCCAATTGGCTCTCAATGACTCCCAATACCTGTTAAATGCTTCCTAACTGCTCCCAATACCTGTTAAATGTTCTCAATACCTGTTAAACGTTCTCAATACCCTCTAAATGCTCCCTAACTGCTCCCAATACCTGTTAAATGCTCCCTAACTGCTCTCAATACATGTTAAATGCTCCCTAACTGCTCCCAATACCCGCTAACTGCTCCCTAACTGCTCCCAATACCTGTTAAATGTTCCCTAACTGCTCCCAATACCCGCTAAATGCTCCCTAACTGCTCCCAATACCCGCTAAATGCTCCCTAACTGCTCCCAATACCTGTTAAATGCTTCCTAATTGCTCCCAATACATGTTAAATGATCTCAATACCTGTTAGAAATTAATCTGTCTATGTTAGTTATATTAATCAAGATAGTTTTTATTGTACAATGGTACTTACTTAAGTTGACGAATGGCAACACAGAACTAGCTGCTAATGTTGAATAGAGATGTGATAACTGATTTTGGATACTCTAATGCCTAAATAAGAGAGAAAAGGTAACATACTTGAACATCTTACAACTAAGAATTCAAAAGTGAACGTGAAAATTTACTTTACGAATAAAAATCATGTCTTTAAAATGTGTACGAATATCACTAAATAAGAGAAAAAAGTAACATACTTAAACTCTTTACGACAAATAACTCATTAACGTAAAAAATTTACTTTACACATAAAAATCACTTTAAAATGTGTAAAAATATCGCTAAATAAGAGAAAAAAAGTAACTTACTTAAAATTTCTAAAATAAATATTTAATCTTTATGCGAAAATTCCCATCATATATAAACATCACGACTTTAAAATATGATATGCAAGAGAAAAGTAACGTGCTTAAACTTTCTACGACAAATAACTTTAACATTAACGTAAAATTTTACTTTACACATAAAAATCCCGACTTTAAAATATGTAGAAATATCGCTAAATAAAAGAAAAAAGTAACATACTTAAACTTTCTACGACAAATAACTTTAACATTAACACAAAAATTTACTTTACACATAAAAATCACGACTTTAAATTTGAAATGTAGGAGGAAAGTAGTACCTATAATTTCTACGACAAAGAATTCAAACATTGCCGTTCATGTCTTTAAAATGTATAACGACAACTCTAACTTTTAGAAAAAAGAAACGCTAAAAATTTACAAGGCAAAGAATTTAAAATTGAACGTTAAAATTAACTTTACATGTACTATCATACTCTTATATCAACGATAAATAAGATAAAAAAGAAACTCTAAAAATTTATAAGGCAAAGAATTTAAATAATACGCGAAAATTTACCTCACATATAAAAATTATATCTTTCAAATGTGTAAGAATAACGCTAAATTAGAGAAAAAGAAATATTAAAAATTTATAAGGTAAGGAATTGAAACAATACGAAAAATTTATTTCACACGTAACATTTTTATTTTTAAAATGTGTAAGAATAATGCTAAATTAGAGAAGAAAAAAAAAATAACATACTTAAACTTTCTTCGACAACAATTTAAACAATACGCGAAAATTTCATACACAATTATTTTCTTAGGTTAATGTTAAATAATGGGAAATTTAACAGAATAAAAATTTCAAAGATAAAGAATTTTAACCTTTACACGAAAATTTACTTCACATATAAATATCATGTCTTTAAACTTTAACGTTACAATTTACTTCTCATATACAATTAAACTCTTAGGTTAATGTTAAATAAAAGAAAAAGTAACATACTTAAAAATTTCTAAGATAAGCATAACGTAAAAATTTCATATCATGTGTTTAAAATGTAACATATAAGAGAAAAAAAATAACATACTTGAACTTTCTATAGCAAAGAATTTAAGCGTTAGCGTAAAAATTTACTTTACATATAAAATTCACGTCTTTAAACTGGATGATAAGCATGTGACGGTAATTATCCAATCAGGTTAGCGGTAGGTGATACGCCACTTGCCGGCATTTTTAGACCAGAGGATGAGTCACGCTAAAACTTGTTCAAACAGGTCGGGAGACTTGTACAGCAAGAACAGCAGCATCGACGCGCAAGCAGTGGGTGATGCTGCGGTGTGTCAGCAGGTCTTTGAGATTATCGTTTTCCTACTTTGCCTTTTTCATAATGAAATGTTTGTGAAAACTTGGAATTAATGAAGTGGATTTCAAAGACACATTAGTAAGTGAAAGTAGAATTCGCATGGACTTTCTTCCAAAAAGTATGATTCACTTGGAGAATTTAAGATCATTTCTACTTGAAAACTTTTCTATTGTCTAAAACATTGAATATTGTTCAAACTCAGTGAGATTATATGCTACAATACGGGTAAAACTTAACAAAATTGTTACATAGAAGAAAAATACCTAGAGATTTAAAATAAATACTAGTTATAGATACTCCAAAGAAAAAAATTTCACCTCTACTTTACAATCGGAAAATCAATACAAGATGGAAATTTATGTTACTTCAAGAAAGACTTAGACAATTTACTTTGTAATAATATACGTTAAGGTGTCGTATTAACTCGTGCAATACATGCTGACTAGGGTTTATTTTACTTATCTAAGAAAGGTGAATTGGGGGAAAATATTAAATAAATTGTAGATATTAAATACATTGTAGATATGCATTCAAGTTTTGAAAATCACCTGCAAGGCTTTTAAAACATCTTAAGATAAATTGAAAGAAACTTGCGAATTATATGTAAACTATATAACTTTTTATACTCTGAAAGGAAATCACAAGTAATTTAGTTAACTTTTTTCATGGTAACACTCATATTCAACGACATATTTTTAAAATTTAACCTTCTTTACATGATAATAGTTATAAATTTTTCACTCTCAGATGCGATATACTATTATTTCTAACATATATGTTACGAATTGTGTAAAGTTTTTAAAAGAGTATATGCAAATCACCAATCAGAAACATAAAAATCTAACATCAATCAAACACACTAAAATAATAAGATATTTTCCTTAGTGGAAATAGTTAACTACTCATGTGATGGAATGTACTTAGAAAATTTAAATACTGAAAAAAGTTTGCTAGGCAAACTTAAAGAATATATTTTTTTTTTCTTGTGAAAAACTAGCATAAATTTGAAAAATATAGAGTTTGTTACTACGTAAAATTGAACATCATCTGGACAAACTAAATTATACATGATTTTTTTTTTATTTGAGAGGTGCTGACAATATATCATTAATACAGAGATTTTTAACTTCCACCCATAATTTCTAAATAACTTATACATAAATTTCAGAAAACTGAAACGGAATGTGTTTTACAAGACGCTTATTTTGTAAGATGAATATTCAATATTAATATAACTATTAAGTAAACTTTACGTGTAAAACACTGTCATGTTAAAAAGAAAAATCTACAAAAATGTAAATGATAATTTTACTGTTGGTACATAAAAGATGAATAATTTATGATTTTATTCTAGGCAAACGTTTTATTGTCTAAGATAGAACTTAAACCTTAGCAGAAAAACGAAAAAATACAATTTTTATATCCTATCATGCTTGTCGAAAATTGAATTTATTAGCTGTTGTAATAGATTTTTATTGTCCAAATTTCTATAGTTTTTCTTCCCAGTGCAATAAAATTAAGTTCATGTGTAATGATTAGTTTTTTTTTTATGAATCTTATAAATTTAATGAAATTATTATGACCTAAGAGATTGAGTGAACTGAATAAATCAATGATGTAAATTTAAACGGTTACTTGAACTGATACATACTGTTGCACAAATTGTCTGTATATATTGTAAATAGTGACGTATTATTTCAAAATTCTATTGTAATTTATTTTTATCCAATTTTATTTAGTAATTAATAGCGATTACACAAATTAGAAAAGGGTGGCAACACCTAAAGTAATCGAGAAGTTTCGAGATATTTCTTTTCTATGAATTGGCTGGAAATTTCGAGAATGTCTGAAGCGCTTGTATATAAAAGATGGGAGAACGGGAAAGTTTTCAGATTGACTTCGGATTTCGTTGAAAGCGGATCGCTTTGTTTACCTATTGGAGTGAGCTTGTATAATCGCTGAATTCGAAGTTATTTTTGTTGAAGCTTGTGTTGAAGCTTGAGAGTAATTAAACTGTTGCCTGTGAATAAATTTTGTGAGTTTTCTGAAGAGAGAATAAATATTTTTAAACCGTGAAAACTGTGCCATCATTGCCTCAGCGGAAAAATTCGTAACAGTGGTGTCAGAAGTGGGGTCTCGTAATTTTGAATGCCGACAACTAGAGGAATGATGGAAGACCAAATGAAGCAGTTGATGGAAATGATTGCTGGAATGAAGGCCCAACAAGAATCCACTGCCGCCGAAATAAAATCCGAAATGAAAGCCTGCCACGAAACCGCCGCAGCCGAAATGAAAGCCTGCCAAGAAACCACCGCAGCCGAAATGAAAGCCGAACTTTTCGCTACGATTGCCGCCGGACAAGCCCGTCAAGAAACGACTAACGCCTAACTTGCCGCTACCATATCCGCCGGTCAAGCCCGTCAAGAAACGACAAATGCCGAACTCGCCGCCGCAATTGCCGCCAGTCAAGAAGCGACATCATCAGACATTAAAGCTTTACAAGAAGCGACATCATCAGATTTTAAAGCTTTGCAAAATGCAACGTCATCTGACATGAAAGTTTTGGCCGATAAGTGCGAGTCCACATCCGCAGCCGTAATCAAGATCAGGGAAGAAATGAAAACCGAGCTAGCGTCAATGGTAGAATCTACTATTATGGAGACAACATCATCGGTCCTGCAATCGGTGAAGGAAGACGTTCTCACTGCTGTAAGAGATGAAATGGAAGAAAAGGTTTCCACTATCAAAGAAGAGCAGGGAAAATTCATGGATGCTGTAGAAGAAAGGCTACGGAAAATGGAAACTCGCGAAGCTGCGACCATTGCAACTCCTAAATGGGATAATGTTTCCACTCCCTTTATTGCGCCACGTTCCAACATCAAAGTGGCCACTTTTGATGGGAGGTCGTCTTGGCGCGTTTATCAAACGCAGTTTGAAATTATTATTTCTGCGAATGGTTGGGACGATACATCGAAGGCATTCCATCTCGCAGCATCTCTTCGAGGTGAAGCTGCTGACATTTTACAGACACTACCTGAAGAGAAGCGGGGAGAATTCGTGGCGCTGGCAAGTGCGTTGGAGTTAAGGTTTGGGGAGCAGCATCTAAAGGTGTAGGATCTCACTTGGATCCTTTTTCAGGTTCAAATTATGGAAGGTAACAAACGCCAGCACACTTAAGAAACGAGAGCAAAATCCTTCACGTCTTTCTTTAATTACAAAAAGTTTAGAACTCGAACAAGAACATATATAAAATAACCGTTTTTACATTCTAAAAAAAAGATTATCGTCTGCACTTTTTCAGTTCGTAACAGAATTCAGAACAAGCCGAATAGTACAAAAGTCAATTCTTATAAGCAACTCCATGATGACGTAACATACTCCCACCTTTTATGAGTATTTATTTACTCAAAAAACAAAGTCACATTGAGCAAGTCCAGTCTCTTCGGTGGTTTCACCTTTCTCCCATATCTTGAAATCCCGTGGATATCGTCAGCCGAAGCATCAGGAATTGACTCGGCATTCACAGGACCTTGAACTGGATCATCAGTAACGTCTGGTACATCAGAAGGGGTAGTGACCGCCACAGGAATATCTTCAGACTGTACCTCTAAGGGAAATACTCGTTGGATAGGACGAATTATTATTGAGTTACCACATTTGAGTCGTAAAGAACGAATTTTCCCATCTCTACCTGGGATCAATTCCAATACCTTGGCTAGAGGCCAATATAAACGCTTCTTGTTAGGATTCTCAATGAGCACAACTTCTCCAACAGTAAAGAAACGAGATGATGGTTTTTGAATTTTTTCTACTAACAAACCTAAATACTCTTTTCGGAACCTGCTCCTTAAATCCTTAAGAAGTTTAGACCGAAACTTCACTCGTTTTTGAAACTTGGCAAAATCACTTAAATCTAAGTCAGTGACATCAAGAGAAGAATTACTCATCAAAAACATTGCTGGCGTAATTGCCACAAGATCCTCGGAATCCTCTGAAATGTAAGTTAATGGGCGAGAGTTTATGATAGACTCACAGTCACATAAAACAGTTAGAAGCTCTTCATACGACAAAATCGCGTTTCCTAAAGTACGCTTTAAGAGATCTTTAACCACTCTGATAAGTCTCTCCCACCATCCCCCCCACCAAGCAGCGGTGGGTGGGATGAACTTCCACTTTATTTGTTGAATTTCTGTCTCCCGCTCTATACTCTCCCAATCAAGATTTTTGAATTCAGCTACAGCACCCCTAAAGTTAGTACCATTGTCTGAATACACTATCTTAGGTCTTCCTCTGCGTGCGATAAAGCGTCGAAATGAAAGCAGAAAGTTCTCTGTTGACAACGAAGTTATGAGCTCCAAGTGCACTGCTCTGAAGACTGCACAGGTATAGAGAACAATCCAGACCTTTTCACCATTCTGGAGGAAGAGAGGGCCGGCCAGATCAACACCTAACACCTCAAAAACATTAGTATCCCTAACTCGGTCAGGAGGTAGAGCTACTGGTTCAGTAACAGCTGGTTTTGCACTGTACCTTCGACACCTCACACACTTCCTAACGATATTTCGGACAGTTTTTCTAGCTTTTAGAATCCAATATTTCTCTCTGATAATTGAGAGAAGTATTTGAGTACCAGCATGACAATTTGTATGGTGTAAGTATTGGATCAACCTCACAGTCAAGGTACAGTTTTCTGGAAGGAGGATAGGTGACAAAAAACAATGGTCATCTTTACGCTCAGTTATTCTGGTCTTAACACGCAGCAATCCCTCATCATCCTTAAATACGTTAATTATTGGTACACAATTTGGATCAGGGAAGAATTTTGATTGTTCCGAGCGAATAAGAACCTTTTCGGCTCTTTCAATTTCAGTACACGAGAGTTTTCCCGTCGCTCTATTTTCAGGAGTTTTACGACAGTTATCAAGAAATCTCTTGATCCATGCAGTCAACTTGATAATAGAGTGGTAATTCGAAAACTTATTTGAATACCATTCCTCATTGTTTACATTAATGTGACACAATTTAACTTTCCTCCTTTCAGAATCGACCTCTTTCACTGCACAATTGATCTCAGTTGTAGGCCAATTTTTAGAATCCTCAATTAGCCATGCTGGGCCTTCACACCATTTTGAATCCAACAGATATCTGGGTGAACAGCCACGAGAAAGAACATCTGCTGGATTCAAGTGACCTGGAACGTGTCTCCAGTTTTCAGAAGGAGTAATTTCTCCTATTTCTCTTACTCTATTTGCCACAAAAATTGACCATTCCCCATAATGTTTTATCCAGTATAAAGCTACCATAGAATCCGTCCAAAAGGTAGTGGTCAAATCAGGCAGGTCCAATGCCTTCTGAATGGATTTGGCCAATCTGGCACCCACGCAACAAGCCAAGAGTTCTAACCTAGGTATTGATACAGTTTTGGATGGAGCAACCCTAGCCTTTGCTCTAATTAGATGTAATTTAATTCCGAAAGGTGTTTTTGATCTTAAGAAAACGCAAGCCGCGAAAGCAGTTTTGGAAGCATCTACGAAAACGTGCATGTCTGATGAGGAATTAGCCTCACAATATCTGGGGATTTCTAAGCCAATAGGATCAAAGATTCTCTGAATGGCAGATAACATCGACCGTTAAGTCAATTGTTCAGTTTTTCCTAACTGTTCCTTATCGATGAAACACCTAAGAGTATCCCTGTCTAAATTCCATACAACTCCTAATACATTTGTATCACCTTCAGATTTAGTTACGCCCTGCCCTTTAACATTGCTTTCCCATGCTCTGAGGTTAAAACACCCCATTTTCATAATTTCCTCAGACTTGGAAATAAATGGATGTATTTCCTGGGCGTGGAATACACCGGTAACACAATTGTCTACGTAGAAGGAATGACGCAGTTTATTAACCAAATCTCGATATTGTGGGGGACTATGCTCTAACAAATGCTTTATTGAGGCTGCTAATAGAAATGGGCTTGAGCAGACACCGAACACCACGCGACAATGACGATAAATTATTTCTTCACTTTCATGGGGATAGAAAAACCTTAAAAAGTCCTTATGTTTGGGGGTTATACTTAATTGCAGAAAAGCTTTCTCAATATCTCCTGATATGCCAATAGGGTACACACGAAATCTATCTAAGATATCCGGTATCAGTTCAATTAAATTTGGACCTCTATGAAGGCAATCATTAAGAGAAGGTTTACTTCTTTCCCTGGCAGATGCATCAAATACGGGGCGGATCTTAGTAGTTTTAGAAGGTGTATACACTGGTCTATGGGGCATATAATAACCATCATTTTTAATTTCATTATCTGGGACCTTTTCAATGATTTTTAACCTCTCCCATTCTTTAAATACAGCAACATAGGATTCAAGACAGTCCTTATCAATTATACCTTGACACATTCGTTTGTGTCTTTTCAATGTTAAACTTTTATTACTTGGTAATTTGCTTTCAGTTTTAAATGGCAAGGACAATTCATATCTACCATCTGGAAGCACATTTAAATTATTCTCAAATTGCTCAATTGCTTTTGCATAACGCATGTTTCCTTTTAAATTCTCCACTGGATCTCGAATACCTATTGTTTCCAGATCCCACAATTCTTTGATATTAAAAGTGGACAATTGTGTGGATAACATACTTACCACTGGTTTTGACAATTGTCTTTCACTTATAGCAGGCACTGACATTACAACATGTTCCCTAAAATTTTCTTTAATTTTACCCATTAAAGTATATCCTAACTTGGTTTCAACCGCCGTTAAACCACATTCGAGTGTAATGCTCATACCCGTTAAGATTAACCCAATAGAATCGGCTCCCATTAGTAAATCGATTTCATAATGTGACGAATAAATATCAGGTACATCAATATATTTTTCTTTTAGTTTTGATAGTACCAATATATTCCTAACCTTAGGTAGACACCCACAAATTTTATTCTCTGAAAGAACTGGAATTTTACAAGAAAAGTCACCCTTTAAACTACTTATTTCGACATTATAGAGGGAATGTTGCTTGGGACCCGTCTGCTTCCCCCCAAACAAACCGTGTAACATGATTTGTTTTGCTACAGGTGTCAAGTTCAATTTTTCGATTGCCCGTTGAGTAATGTAGGAATTTTCATTACCGCTGTCCAGAAGGCAGCGCAAAACCAGCTCTTTATTTTTATGACTAATTTTAATCATAATTGTTTGTAAATATATATTGGATACTTCTGACTGATTAGAAAGCGTATTGCCTATAACTGTGATACTAGGATTAGATTCTACTTTAATGTCTTCAACTTTAATGTCCTCTTTTTTGGGACACATTAAACTTTGATGGGATTTGTCATCGCAAAAACCGCATTTAATGAATTTATTTCGACAAAATCGTGCCGAATGGTTTAATTTAAAACATTTAAAACAAGCTTTATTTTTTTATAAGAATACTCTTCTTATCCTTTAAAGACATTTTCTGCGCCAAAAAACAGTTAGAACTAAAGTGATTTTGTTTTGAACAAAATATACATTTAAATTTGGCTGGCCCCTCTTCCTTACCTGCATTAATCAAGACTGCATTTGTGGGCAAAGATGGCTCCTCATCCCTGCGGTTTGGTAAATTCTTCTGTGGCACTCCAAGTCCCGAGCGAGCAAGTATGATCATCTCCTCACTTTGCACCTCCGAGCGAAGGAAGGACATTAATCTTTCCAAAGAACGCACGCTTGCGTCAGCTGTTCCACTGGATGCCTCATCAATGGATCGACTCCTTTCCCAGGCACGCAGCACCTGTTCCGGAAGGCAGGACTCCACCAGGGGTTCCAGAAAATCGGCAAACTTTTCTTTCGTGCGCCCCAAACTTTCCAAAGTAAGTAGCTTACTCTCAAGTAAGTCATACAGTTCAGATAGGTCGACTTTTCCTTTGACGGATGCGTTTTTCATAACCAGGCTTAGAAGGTCCCGTACATAAATTTGAACGAGTAATTCATCACGACCGAATCTATCCTTCAGTTGAACGATAACTTTTGAATAGTTTTCTCTCGTGGTCGGGTAGCTTTCTACCAGCCTCGCCGCTTTAGATTTTGGCACTACACTTTGTAACAAATACTGGAATTTATCTTCATCCGAAATATTGTCATCGCTATGAATTTTGCTAAATTGCGACCAAAAGGCTAGAAAATCCTTCGGCTGACCTGTAAATCTTTTCAACTCCAAACGGGGTAACTTAAATTTACGTTTTTCTTCCATCGCGTTAGCACTTTTCGATGCGTCAATATTCATGTTAATTTTTAATTCCAGCTGTGTCGAGACCGCACAAAATCTGTCCCTGTAGGTTTCCGCTTTTGCAAAATCTTCATCGTAATTCGTCGCCAAATCTTCATCATCCAAGAGAGCTTGTGCAATGTTCTCCTGTACGGCTTCCAGGCGAGAAAATTTATCCAATAATTGTTTTTGCAAAAGACATAGTTGGTTTACCGTAGTTTCATCATTTCGTAAAACCTCTTCAACATTATTGGCACACACCGTGAATGATTGTCTCAAAGCTTTGCGTTTCGTGTTTTTTCCTTCCATAGTCAATCTTTAAATCGTTTTAAAGTCAAAAGTCGCGGACGCCACAAAAATATATGTAGGATCTCACTTGGATCCTTTTTCAGGTTCAAATTATGGAAGGTAACAAACGCCAGCACACTTAAGAAACGAGAGCAAAATCCTTCACGTCTTTCTTTAATTACAAAAAGTTTAGAACTCGAACAAGAACATATATAAAATAACCGTTTTTACATTCTAAAAAAAAGATTATCGTCTGCACTTTTTCAGTTCGTAACAGAATTCAGAACAAGCCGAATAGTACAAAAGTCAATTCTTATAAGCAACTCCATGATGACGTAACAAAAGGATTACAACAGACTGCAACTGAAAGTGAGACAGCAGAAGGCCAATGAAACTCTTCAAGAATTGGCATCGGATATAGAAAGACTGTCGTTCCTCGCTTTCCCTGACTGTCCCCCGGATGTACGAGACGATCTTTCTCTGCAGTATTTCATCGACGCTATTCAAGATCTCGATGTGCAGCAGGCGGTAAGGTTATCCCAAAACAAAAACCTGAAGTCGGCCCTCGTGTACGCCATAAGAGTGGAAGCCGCGCAGCTAGCTTCTGGAAAAGACCGACGATATGTGCGTGGTGCATTAGCCGAGGATTCGTCTGACTTTGTCACCAGTAAGCTTCGAGAACTGGAAAGAAAAATTGATAGAATGATGAGAAGCTATCCCGGAGCCAGGGATCGAAGGACCAGAGTCGTTTGCTGGCACTGCAAACGGGAAGGGCATCTACGACAAAACTGCCTTGATTTGAAAAAGAGAAGGGATAACACTACCACGGATTCTCCACAACTGAATCTAAGAAGATGTCATCTCGCAGGGCAGAAGCTGCAATGTAGAACAGGTGAAGCCCCGACCAGTCGTTTCCACGTTTCATCCCGACAAGGAGGAAACCAGGGTTTATTCGTGAAGGGGGAGATCAACGGAACTCCATGTCGTCTAATCGTCGATTCGGGAGCGAACGTAACGATCGTAAGGACGGACGTGGCTCGTCGCCTGAACATCCGACTCCTCTACACAGCGCCCTCTGTTTCTCTTCAAACTGTGTCTGGTGGTAATATCTCTGTTCATGGGAAATTGCAAGTGGATATTGCCCTTGGATTTAACACCTACAAGCACACCGTTTATGTTGCCGAAATTGTAGATCCGTGCATTCTCGGACTAGACTTTTTGAAGAAAAATGGAATTACGCTGAATTTTGAGAAAAGCAAGCTGCAAACATGGAGAGGCGAAGTTCCTTTGCACGATCTAGACATGAAAGAGCTGTGTGTATATCGGATTGTAGCTCATGAAGACAATGTCATAGAGAATGCTGAAGAGTCCACATCTATGAAAAGTACCTCTCCAGCCTCGGAAAGAGAACAGAAGAAAGTGACGTTGACGAAACCCTCACAGGAAGTGGTTCATGTGGAAATGGACAAAGTTAGTGAAGAGGGAATCGACATCCGTGCTCCTGTTACAAGCATCGAACGGAGGTCCCGGGATCTATCAGCTGCACCCGCGGATGATTCGGACGCAATCTCAAAATCATATAACCAGCAAGATGGGGATCAGAAACTTTCACCGCTTCTGTTGGCATACGGGAGTGCAACTCACGAGACCAACGGATTTTCTCCATCTCTAACGATGTTTTGAAGAGACCTTAGGCTCCCCAGCAACCTCCTCTTTGGACCACCACCGGACACTCCTTCCTCGCCTGTCCAGTATCTAGATGATCTGAAGGCACGTTTGGAAGCCGTACATCAGTTCGCCAGAGAGAGAAACAACATCATGACGGAGCGCATGAAGATCCGATACTATGCCAAGGCCATGGATCGTTCATTCCAGGAAGGTGACAAGGTGCGGTTAGGGAACCCTAAACGTCGGAAAGGACTCTCCCCTAAGCTCCAGACGAACTGGGAAGGGCCGTATGTGGTCCTTAAGAAGATCAACGACGTCGTGGTAAGGATTCAACGGACACCCTCCTGTAAACCTAGAGTTGTACATAACAATAGACTAGCCCCATATTATAGTAGAAGTGATTGAATTGCCTTTCCTCTTAAGGACTTCACTGCCCGGGACGTGCAGTCTTTAAGAAGGGGGAAATGTTGCACAAATTGTCTGTATATATTGTAAATAGTGACGTATTATTTCAAATTTCTATTGTAATTTATTTTTATCCAATTTTATTTATTAATTAATATCGATTATACAAGTTAGAAAAAGGTGGCAACACCTAAAGTAATCGAGAAGTTTCGAGATATTTCTTTTCTATGAATTGGCTGGAAATTTCGAGAATGTCTCACGCGCTTGTATATAAAAGACGGGAGAACGGGAAAGTTTTCAGATTGACTTCGGATTTCGTTGAAAGCGGATCGCTTTGTTTACCTATTGGAGTGAGCTTGTATAATCGCTGAATTCGAAGTTATTTTTGTTGAAGCTTGTGTTGAAGCTTGAGAGTAATTAAACTGTTGCCTGTGAATAAATTTTGTGAGTTTTCTGAAGAGAGAATAAATATTTTTAAACCGTGAAAACTGTGCCATCATTGCCTCAGCGGAAAAATTCGTAACAATACTATAACTGTAAAGAAGTATGACAAAGTGATAGATGAAGTAAAAATAGAAGCTGAGTGAAATGTGTTGAAAAAAGTTGAAGCCGACAAGAAATTCGTAATTGAGAATTATCATTGACTTATATTAACTTCGTTTTTCTTGCTTATGACAAGAAAATACACTCTTTCTTATTAAGAACCAACTTGATATCTTATCATAGAATGACAATGATAAAATATCTATACATTAAAAATAAATAAAAAAATACCAAACTTAGACATAGCAAATTTCTTGAAATTCATGTATAATGTGAGAAGTTTTACTGGAAATATAGAAGATACAACATTGAAAGATGTGAATGTTTCGAAGTACTTTATCAGAAATAAAAAAAAAAATGCTCTGAGGTTCGCTATAAAAAATTTTAGGAGAAAGTTTAAACAAAATTTAAAATCAAACATGCTTTTAAATGGGAACACATATATTAAATCTATAGCACATTAAACAATTTATATTACGTCATCTCAGTTGTATCAAACTGAATAACATGAAAAACAACCACAAATTGAATAAACATGAAAATTATCAATATATGTGGAAAAGTTTATTTTTTCACATATAAAAAAAATAACACATTGATGTACGTTAAGATCACGAAACATCATATACCGATAAGAGCAACCAATGTTGCGGGGAGATATTCACGTGGTGGTCAATATCCCATGAATAAATTGATTGATTGAATTTCTAATGCTAATTCCAATAGTATTCCACGTAACTTCAACTTTATATGTTACACTATAGATATATTTATTTTTCAAATATATTGACTTTCGAAAAATCATCTTTCAATATAAGAATGATCATAGTAAGAATAAAAGAAAAGATACTAAGCATTGATTTAAAGTGTATTTATTTCAACTTAGCAAGAAATCATATGCTTGAAACGAAAATTGCTTCGAATCAAAGTATAACTATCCAATTTCCAGGGCCATCGCTAAGAATTTTGGTTGGGGGGGGGCGTAGACATCGTTTTGCCGACTGAAATCAAAGCATGTCCGGTGTAAATGTAGAAAATATAAATTAAGGTGTTAATAAATTGTTAACTAATTTTTATTAATGTAAAATTAACGTATAAATAGTTTTTAATTAATATATAAATAATTAATACATAATTAATTATTAATTAATGTAAAACTAATTGTTAATGCATTTTTTTTATTTAATTGTGAATTATTTTATTTAAAGCGCAATTATTTTTAATTACTTTTAAATTACCGTCTAAACAATTTTTAATATTTTATGGCATTTTATTAATACGTAATTAAAGCCAAATTTCAAGTAAATTCCCATCACATAATAGTTAAAATTCCTTCAAATTCATTTAATTTTTATTTCTTTTTAGTAAATTACCTCTTCCTCTCCGAACAAAAGAGATTATTTTTGGAAGCGCTTTTATTTGGGGCCAGGGTGTGGGGAGACATATACTTTGCAGATGGATAGAATTTCCTCCTACAATCTTAAACCAAATCAGTAACCTGAGTAGTACAAGTGCTTCTTTCGATACAACTTTTTTTTTTAAATTTTCAAATTTCGAAAAAATTAATTAAACGCGTAAAAGTGCTTGGAAATAGCACTTTAACACGAAATTAAATTGATGAAAATTATTGATCAAATAGGTGACTTTTTTATAAAGAATTGTATATATAAAAAAAAAATCTGGAATTTTTTTTTTTTTTTTAAATTCTGGCGTACTATTGCTATTACAGAAAATTCCCTACGCGAAGCACTGCAATTTTTATAATAGATACAATGTCAGGGACATAAGAAACATTCACTTGCACTCCCACCCCTCTGGCTTTCAAAAAATAAAGTAACATGGGGAAAAGATTCCAATTTACAAGAAAAAAAATATATATATATATTAATTTATCAATTTGAACAGAGCATTAATGCACAATTATTAACTAACATCCAATTAGGAAATCCAATTCCCATCTTCGAAAAATCAAGGATTGAACAAAAACTTTTGTCGCCTTACACTTCCCGGTTTTGTTAATTGCTTAATTTTTAAGTACTTTTTAACATATTTTCCTATCTAAAAAAGAACAATTTTTGATTTTTCTTGAAAAGTGTATTAATAGTAAAACTTAATTTTTTTTGTAACAATTCAATCCAGGAACTTACTTCTTAAAAATAGTTACTTTGAGTATATATTTTTATCAAAATTGCTGGATTTAATTTCATGATTTTTGTATGGTTTTTCACTGATGTGGTATGGTTTTTCAGCAATAATTTCTGTAAATATTACTCGTTTTTTGAACAATAATCATTTGTTCAAGAAGGAAAGTGTACTTGAAAATGCTAGTTTTTTTTTCCTAAGCTGGGTTAAAAATGAAATGGATTACTTGAGCATTAAACCAAACTATAATATTTATATGCAAAAAGGTAATTTATTCGCAACTAATTGAACTTCGAATTTAGTGACAACATATTCAGATCTATAAATAAGCATGTCATAATTTTTAGCACAGCAATCCAAACTATATAAGGAATAGTACCAGTGGGGGTTTTGGGGGGAAATGGGGGGGGGGGGGGAGAGGTATTCAAATCTACAGTGTTATTCCGATCTTGAGGAAGAACAAGTTGCACATTTGATCTTCAAAGCAAGAGAGACTTCACTATCAATATGAAATTTCCAAAAACTCACCCCCATATCCCTTACCCACATGTAATGGTTATGATCCTAACTTGAGATTTATTGATCCAATTTGAAATATTTTTAAATGTATTTAGACTAAAAAATCTTAGTTTATCTCAAAGACAACTTTTCCCAATGTTTAGAGTATAAAGTGGTGAAATCCAAGATAGGTTGGTTGTTTTTCAGATTTATTAAGCGCAATGGCAACACAAAGGCCAAACTGCGCCAGAAATCGAGGATAGGAGTGAAAGTATTGTTGCGTTGTACGGGTTCGAAAGATTTGACGCCAAGGCAGATCAAAACTTGCAGAAATTTATTCCAAAATAACTCTTCACAGTTCTCTTACAGCTCCAGAACTTCTCGTTCTAGTAGACACAATACAGCTCTCTTCACCTCAATAGAGCACAAAACAGCAGTTAAAAACTTGACAACAACTATTAAATCACTGCAAAAGACAATGCAATACAGTTCGCTCAGTATCTCCAGTCGACTAATTCAGTGACTCAAAATCCACGAATTACTCAAGTCAGGAATACAGCTCTCACAATGAACGTTGAGAGACAACTAACTCAGTGATTCAAAATCAACTAACTCACTACAGTCGACTCACCAGTCAACTAATTCAGTCACTCAAAATCCGGACTCAGCTAACAACTAGCTCCGTGACTCAAAATCAGTCAATAACTACTAACTAACTCTACTCACGGCCGTCCTTATATAGGAGAGGTGAACATACGTGAACTTTCCTGAATATTCCAGAGATAGACATTTGGAGAACTTTCCAGAATGTAGTTGAAAAGTCCTATATACATGTACAAGGGATTCATGTACCCATTGTGCGACATTTGGCGATTTCTCGCCAAATTTGGTGACAAAAATTAGTCGCCAAAACCATCGCCAACTTGTCTCTATCTTGCCAATTTGGCGAGATTCCCATTACCATAATGTTAAATGCCCTGCCCCTTGAAACTCGCTTCCCAGAGTTACCTCTGTAAAACCCGTTATCAAGCGATGGGAGGCTCATTGCTGGGAAACAAACCATTGCATTGTCTTATGCGAAATGTACAGAAATTTATCTATTTACAAAATTAACACTACGAAATATTTACAAATATACAAAAATTCGTAACATTGCCCCCCTCCCAAGGACTACACGTCCCGGGCAGTACAGTTCCCGGAAAGAAGGCTCACTTTCAATGCAATAGAAAACACTCTGTGTTCATAACTAAACTATAAAACTTACTAAACTTACTAATTTAAAGACAGAAACATTACTGAATAAATAAATAAATAATTAAATAAACAATTAAATAAACAATAAACGTAAAAATTTATATACACATGTGACCATGGTCTTAATAACTATATACATTTTGTATATTAGGGGGATTACAAACTATGAGAATTACAAACTATGGGGATTACAAACTATGGGAATTACAAACTATGGGGATTACAAACTATGGGGATTATAAACTATGGGGATTACAAACTATGGGGATTACAAACTATGGGGATTACACACTATGGCCATAGTAAGGGGCTAACCTGTCGTAATGACTGACCCTAGGTTTAGAATTTGGTGACTTACGTATTCGGACCACGACATCATTCAGCCGGTTGAGGACTGAGTAAGAACCATCCCATTGAGACCGAAGTTTCGGAGAAAGTCCTTTCTGTCGTTTCGGGTTCCAGAACCAAACCTTGTCACCCTCGTGGAATTGATGTCCTGTAGCCTTCGTGTCGTATCTGGTCTTCATCTTATCCGTCGCCAAGTTGATTCACTCTCGGGCAAAATTGTGCACATCTTCAAACCGTACCTGAAGATCCTCGACGTACTCCTCTGGCGATGAAAGTGCATCTGGAGGGCGGCCAAACAACAGATCACACGGCAGACGAAGGTTACGACCGAAGAGCATCTGGGATGGAGAATAGCCGGTAGTCTCGTGGATAGCGCTGCGATAGGCCAGAAGAAACAAAGGTAACTACTGATCCTAGTCCTGTTGGTTTCTTGAAACCATCAGTGAGAGGTTATTGAGGATGGTTCTGTTAAACCTCTCCACCATGCCATCCGACTGTGGGTGTAAATGCGTCGTCTGTGTTTTGTCAATTCCAAGTAGATCACAAAGTCCTTTCATTACAGCAGAGGTAAAATTCCTTCCTTGATCAGAGTGTAACTGAAGAGGCACTCCAAATCTGGAAATCCAGCTCTGAACCATTACCTCTGCAATGGTGGTAGCTCTTGATCAGGGATAGGATAAGCTTCCGGCCACTTCGTAAAATAACCCATGACAACGAAGAGGTATCTGTTGCCGTCAGCAGATCGTGGTAGTGGTCCCAAGATGTCAAACGCAATCCGTTCAAAAGGAGCTCCCACGTTGTAACTTTGCAGTCTTCCTCGACTGCGTTTCTTTGGTCCTTTCCGGGCTGCACAGGCATCACATGATCGGCACCACTTCTCCACTTCAGCCCTCGCCTTACTCCAGTAGAGCCGCTCTCGAACTCTTTGTAATCTCTTCATTACTCCATAGTGGCCTCTAATTGGACTGCTATGTAGTTCTTTAAGAACGTCTGTGACTCGGGATCTTGGAAGCAATAGCTGCCATCGGGATGTCTTTCCATCATCAGATTCGAACTTCCACTAGAACACGTTGTTTCGAATATGGTCAGAGTCCCAGAGGGCCCAATATTGCTTTGTCGTAGGACTACAGATGGAAATGTCCTGCCAAGTTGGTGTCGCATTCGAAGACTCCTTTAAATCCTCCTGTCAGGCTGAGATCGCAGCAGTGTTCTTCTGTATTTCCTCTTGGCCAGAGAAAATCTCTTTCTTCATCTCTTCTTGAGCAGAGAAAATCTCTATCATCTCTTCTTGGCCAGAGAAAATCTCTCTCTTCATCTCATCTTGACCAGAGAAAATATCTTTCTTTATCTCTTCTTGGCCAGAGGAAATCTCTTTCTTCATCTCTTTTTGGCTCGCTTTCATTTCTTCCCGACATTCGGATATTCCCTTCTTCATTTCTTCCAGCCATTCGGACATTCCCTTCTTCATTTCTTCTTGGCTTTTCTTCATTTCTTGCATGAGAGCAAAAAGCTGTTGAAATTTGTCCTCTTGTTCCGCCATTGCTCTGGTAATCGGCATCAAATCCCACTTCTGACACCAGTTGTTGCGTTGTACGGGTTCGAAAGATTTGACGCCAAGGCAGACCAAAACTTGCAGAAATTTATTCCAAAATAACTCTTCACAGTTCTCTTACAGCTCCAGAACTTCTCGTTCTAGTAGACACAATACAACTCTCTTCACCTCAATAGAGCACAAAACAGCAGTTAAAAACTTGACAACAACTACTAAATCACTGAGAAAGACAATGCAATACAGTTCGCTCAGTATCTCCAGTCGACTAATTCAGTGACTCAAAATCCACGAATTACTCAAGTCAGGAATACAGCTCTCACAATGAACGTTGAGAGACAACTAACTTCAGTCAACTATCGGACTCAGCTAACAACTAGCTCCGTGACTCAAAATCAGTCAAGTAACTCAAGTCAGGAATACAGCTCTCACAATGAGCGTTGAGAGACAACTCACTCAGTGATTCAAAATCAACTAATTCACTACAGTCGACTCACCAGTCAACTAATTCAGTCACTCAAAATCCGGACTCAGCTAACAACTAGCTCCGTGACTCAAAATCAGTCAAGTAACTCAAGTCAGGAATACAGCTCTCACAATGAACGTTGAGAGACAACTCACTCAGTGATTCAAAATCAACTAACTCACTACAGTCGACTCACCAGTCAACTAATTCAGTCACTCAAAATCCGGACTCAGCTAACAACTAGCTCCGTGACTCAAAATCAGTCAATAACTACTAACTAACTCTACTCACGGCCGTCCTTATATAGGAGAGGTGAACATACGTGAACTTTCCTGAATATTCCAGAGATAGACATTTGGAGAACTTTCCAGACAGTAGTCGAAAAATCCTATTACATGTACATACATGTACCGAAAATGTCGCCAAATGGTCGCCAAGTTTGGCGACAAAAATTAGTCGCCAAAACCATCGCCAACTTGTCTCTATTTCGCCAATTTGGCGAGATTCCCATTACCATAATGTTAAATGCCCTGCCCCTTGAAACTCGCTTCCCAGAGTTACCTCTATAAAACCCGTTATCAAGCGATGGGAGGCTCATTGCTGGGAAACAAACCATTGCATTGTCTTATGCGAAATGTACAGAAATTTATCTATTTACAAAATTAACACTACGAAATATTTACAAATATACAAAAATTCGTAACAGTATACTCACAATTTGCAATAGACCGAACCTGGTTGTTCCGGACAATGTCGGGCCACAGCTATTTGAGCACGTTTACACATTAAGAATTTTAGATAGTATTATAATAAACCTTTCAGTACTTTTCCAAAGATTATTTTGTTGGAATAAATACGATATTGCTTTCCAGTTTACATGGGAATGCATTTTCAATATATGAAGTACAAGGTGGTCATAAAGAAGCCTTGCCGATATATGGGCCTCTAGCTTCCGTTCCTTTCAACAGATTGAGATGAGATTTCAGGTATAGTTATTCAGAAGTATGAGCTCGAGATTCTGTGAATTTCAAGAAATGGCGCTCACGCGGTTTTGTTTATGGTTACAGACACTCGAAATTTTCAAATGACAACACCTACTTTTTCTTGTCGCAAAATGCTCAGTACCTGAGAAAACCCTAAAGAGCGTTGGAACGGTACGTGTATCACAAAAAAAAAAAAAAAAAAAAACGCGGACGCATTATGCACTCACAGAAAAAAGGCTGTGCGAACGGCCAATTAAAACGCGATCGAGGCGTACGATGGAAATTTGCATTTGACAGAAGCCAAAGTTCACACGAGTGCCATCACAGGCAATTTAATCGGTTTTCTAAGCTGAATATTTGGCGAGAGGCCTACATTGCTCCGATCGTGTTTTTGCTGGCCGTTCGCAGATTTGCTTTTTTGTGAGTTCATAACGCGTCCGTTTTTTGTGATACATGTGCCGTTCCAAGGCTCTTCAGGGTTTTCGCATGCGATTATAATTTTTCGATACGAAAAAGTGGGGATTGCCATTCGTAACTATAATCGGCGTAATCGTGAGCGCTATTTTTCTGAAATTCACAGAATTCCGACCTTATACCTCTGAATAACTGAAATCCAGAAACTGATTGACTGAATATACCTGAAATCTCATCTCCATCTGTTGAACGAGACTGCCGCTAGAAGTCCATATATCTGCAAAGTTTCTTTATGACCATCCTGTATATAACATCATTTATGGAGTTCTGCTTGACATTAATTGCAATAACTTGCATAATGCGGGTCAATTTTCGTATACAAATTTATTTATTTTTTTGAAATTTTGAATAAAACCTTTAACTCATATGACGTACATTACACACTTTATTCTAATTGAAGTTTAATGGGTATGTCATGTTTTTTGAGGCGTTATCTGACGTACCACAAATACAAGTATATCATCTACTGTAACACATCAAAGTTATCTAATGTCAGTGAAAATATCAGTGGTGATTAGATTATTTTAATGTTCCTGTCAAAAAGGATATACTTACTCCAATTCAAAATTGCCGACCGTCAACTTAGGCTGCATTGTGATCACAATTTTGTAATACTAATGATGATTTTAATTATTTGTGCTTTTTTCCATTCAATATGTTTTGAAACTCCCGTCAGTAGGGTTTTTAAAAGAAGGGATGAAATTTCAGAAATTTGCCGACTATTATTGTAGGCGGCAAAAAAGACACCGGCTCCCCTATAATAGACATCTAGTGTAAAAATGCCGATTCCTCACACTCGGGTCACTCTGCATTCCGATATTTTAATATTTTTTGCTCAATTTTTTTTTTTCCCATTCAATTCGATTTTATTGTGGATCGACTTTAGAAGAAAAAAAAGGGAAAAAAGATTTCGCTAAAATTTCGAAAATTTGCCGACTGTCCAACTTTCTAAAACTTTGGGGGGGCGAGTCGCCACCTACGCCCCCCGTTCGCGTCGTCCCTGCCAATTTCATTGATTCCTACAAGGAAATTTTTCTCATCTAGTAATTGAATTTTTTTTTCTCATACACATTATAAGTGTTGTCCAATCAGATGTAGAATAGTTGAAGATATCCGACCTCTTTCTAAATATTAATAAGTCACTGTTGAAAAACTTATAAAAATTTCAATTTACACTTAAAGTTTTTTTTTTTTTTTCATATATATTTCAAAGAATTTTTTCAAATCAATATGTATATTTAAATACGGAAACTTATTCACTTCAATAAATGTATGTTTAAGTTATAAAACTTGTAGTATGTTTTGAAAAATTGTAACTTTTCGTCTTCTTCGTATAAATCGATAACTTATACACTAGTTCTTCATCAATTATCTACTAAGTAAATCTTTCAAAGGTAAAAATATACTTATAGTTTTGCATTTGTAACATGTTAAATTGTACATGTTTCTCGTGAAATTAAAATTTTATATGTTTTCCGTAAAAATATATAAAATTTTGTAACTTTCACATGAAACATGTACAATTTAAATTGTTACAAATGCAAAGCTATAAGTATGTTTTTACCTTTGAAAGATTTACTTAGAAGATTAATTGATGAAGAACTAGTGTATAAGTTATCGATTTATACGAAGAAGACGAAAAGTTACAATTTTTCAAAACATACGACAAGTTTTATAACTTAAACATACATTTATTGAAGTGAATAAGTTTCCGTATTTAAATATACATATTGATTTGAAAAAATTCTTTGAAATATATATAAAAAAAAAAACTTTAAGTGTAAATTGAAATTTTTATAAGTTTTTCAACAGTGACTTATTAATATTTAGAAAGAGGTCGGATATCTTCAACTATTCTACATCTGATTGGACAACACTTATAATGTGTATGAGAAAAAAAAAATTCAATTACTAGATGAGAAAAATTTCCTTGTAGGAATCAATGAAATTGGATAGTTATACTTTGGTTCGAAGCAATTTTCGTTTCAAGCATATGATTTCTTGCTAAGTTGAAATAAATACACTTTAAATCAATGCTTAGTATCTTTTCTTTTATTCTTACTATGATCATTCTTATATTGAAGGATGATTTTTCGAAAGTCAATATATTTGAAAAATAAATATATCTATAGTGTAACATATAAAGTTGAAGTTACGTGGAATACTATTGGAATTAGCATTAGAAATTCAATCAATCAATTTATTCATGGGATATTGACCATCACGTGAATATCTCCGCGCAACATTGGTTGCTCTTATCGGTATATGATTACTCATGTTTCGTGATCTTAACGTACGTCAATGTGTTATTTTTTTTATATATGAAAAAAGGAAACTTTTCCACATATATTGATAATTTTCATGTTTATTCAGTTTGTGGTTGTTTTTCCTGTTATTCAGTTTGATACATCTGAGATGACGTAATATAAATTGTTTAATGTGCTATAGTTTTAATATATGTGTTCCCATTTAAAAGCATGTTTGATTTTAAATTTTGTTTAAACTTTCTCTTAGAATTTTTTATAGCGAACCTCAGAGCATTTTTTTTTTTATTTCTGATAAAGTACTTCGAAACATTCACATCTTTCAATGTTGTATCTTCTATATTTCCAGTAAAACTTCTCACATTATACATGAATTTCAAGAAATTTGCTATGTCTAAGTTTGGTATTTTTTATTTATTTTTAATGTATAGATATTTCATCATTGTCATTCTATGATAAGATATCAAGTTGGTTCTTAATAAGAAAGAGTGTATTTTCTTGTCATAAGCAAGAAAAACGAAGTTAATATAAGTCAATGATAATTCTCAATTACGATTTTCTTGTCGTCTTCAACTTTTTTCAACACATTTCACTCAACTTCTATTTTTACTTCATCTATCACTTTGTCATACTTCTTTACAGTTATAGTATGTATCAGTTCAAGTCACCGTTTAAATTTGCATCATTGATTTATTCAGTTCACTCAATCTCTTAGGTCATAATAATTTCATTAAATTTATAAGATTCATTAAAAAAAAAAAAACCTAATCATTACACATGAACTTAATTTTATTGCACTGGGAAGAAAAACTTTAGAAATTTAGACAATAAAAATCTTGTACAACAGCTAATAAATTCAATTTTCGACAAGCATGATAGGATATAAAAATTGTATTTTTTCGTTTTTCTGCTAAAGTTTAAGTTTTCTTGTTTGACAATAAAACGTTTGCCTAGAATAAAATCATAAATTATTCATCATTTATGTACCAACAGTAAAATTATCATTTACATTTTTGTAGATTTTCTTTTTAACATGACAGTGTTTTACATGTAAAGTTTATTTAATAGTAATTTTCGACTTGAAAATGTAGTTAGCATTTATTTTCGATGAGTTTGATTTCAACTGACAAATATATTTCAACATTCGAAGCATATGCGAGTTATGTGAATAAACCATATGCAACTTATCTAAATTTCAGTAATTAAGTTGTGAAGTTTTATCTTTGCCATAGAAAATACATTTATTTTTACTGATTTTTGTTAAGTGCAACGACGATCTTTTACAAAGTATGTCTTCTTGCAGCATGAGAAAAGATGCGAAATGTTAAGGACTTTTCTGGTATGTTTTCAATTCCTTGAGAAATAAATTTAGCTTAACTAGAAGACTTGTTCCGATTCTGAAGTGTGCTATTTCCTATCGTAATTTATAATTTTACATGATACTTGGTTTAAAAGTTGAAAAAGTTTGCACAAATTTCCTATGTAAGTTCTACTTCACTGAAAAGTTATCGGTCACAAGCAATAAAAATTCCACTTTGTTTGACTAATGTTATGCATGTGTTAATTATCATGTGTAATATCAGTTTTATTTGTGTCTTTCGAAAGCGAGCATTCATAAATTTAAAAGGATATTTCAAACTATTTTCAAAATATAAGTATCTTTAACAAGTTTTTTCCTGAATGAACTTTGCTCAGTTATATTAATATTGAATATTCATCTTACAAAATAAGCGTCTTGTAAAACACATTCCGTTTCAGTTTTCTGAAATTTGTGTACAAGTTAATTAGAAATTATGGGTGGAAGTTAAAAATCTCTATATTAATGATATATTGTCAGCACCTCTCAAATAAAAAAAAAAAAATCATGTATAATTTAGTTTGTCCAGTTGATGTTCAATTTTACGTAGTAACAAACTCTACGTTTTTCAAATTTATGCTAGTTTTTCACAAGAAAAAAAAAATATTCTTTAAGTTTGCCTAGCAAACTTTTTTCAGTATTTAAATTTTCTAAGTATATTCCATCACATGAGTAGTTAACTATTTCCACTAAGGAAAATATCTTATTATTTTAGTTTGTTTGATTGATGTTAGATTTTTATGTTTCTGATTGGTGATTTGCATATACTCTTTTAAAAACTTTACACAATTCGTAACATATATGTTAGAAATAATAGTATATCGCATCTGAGATTGAAAAAATTTATAACTATTATCATGTAAAGAAGGTTAAATTTTAAAAACATGTCGTTGAATATGAGTGTTACCATGAAAAAAGTTAACTAAATTACTTGTGATTTAATTTCAGAGTATAAAAAGTTATATAGTTTACATATAATTCGCAAGTTTCTTTCAATTTATCTTAAGATGTTTTAAAAGCCTTGCAGGTGATTTTCAAAACTTGAATGAATATCTACAATGTATTTAATATCTACAATTTATTTAATATTTTCCCCCAATTCACCTTTCTTAGATAAGTAAAATAAACCCTAGTCAGCATGTATTGCACGAGTTAATACGACACCTTAACGTATATTATTACAAAGTAAATTGTCTAAGTCTTTCTTGAAGTAACATAAATTTCCAACTTGTATTGATTTTCCGATTGTAAAGTAGAGGTGAAATTTTTTTCTTTGGAGTATCTATAACTAGTATTTATTTTAAATCTCTAGGTATTTTTCTTCTATGTAACAATTTTGTTAAGTTTTACCCGTATTGTAGCATATAATCTCACTGAGTTTGAACAATATTCAATGTTTTAGACAATAGAAAAGTTTTCAAGTAGAAATGATCTTAAATTCTCCAAGTGAATCATACTTTTTGGAAGAAAGTCCATGCGAATTCTACTTTCACTTACTAATGTGTCTTTGAAATCCACTTCATTAATTCCAAGTTTTCACAAACATTTCATTATGAAAAAGGCAAAGTAGGAAAACGATAATCTCAAAGACCTGCTGACACACCGCAGCATCACCCACTGCTTGCGCGTCGATGCTGCTGTTCTTGCTGTACAAGTCTCCCGACCTGTTTGAACAAGTTTTAGCGTGACTCATCCTCTGGTCTAAAAATGCCGGCAAGTGGCGTATCACCTACCGCTAACCTGATTGGATAATTACCGTCACATGCTTATCATCCAGTTTAAAGACGTGAATTTTATATGTAAAGTAAATTTTTACGCTAACGCTTAAATTCTTTGCTATAGAAAGTTCAAGTATGTTATTTTTTTCTCTTATATGTTACATTTTAAACACATGATATGAAATTTTTACGTTATGCTTATCTTAGAAATTTTTAAGTATGTTACTTTTTCTTTTATTTAACATTAACCTAAGAGTTTAATTGTATATGAGAAGTAAATTGTAACGTTAAAGTTTAAAGACATGATATTTATATGTGAAGTAAATTTTCGTGTAAAGGTTAAAATTCTTTATCTTTGAAATTTTTATTCTGTTAAATTTCCCATTATTTAACATTAACCTAAGAAAATAATTGTGTATGAAATTTTCGCGTATTGTTTAAATTGTTGTCGAAGAAAGTTTAAGTATGTTATTTTTTTTTTCTTCTCTAATTTAGCATTATTCTTACACATTTTAAAAATAAAAATGTTACGTGTGAAATAAATTTTTCGTATTGTTTCAATTCCTTACCTTATAAATTTTTAATATTTCTTTTTCTCTAATTTAGCGTTATTCTTACACATTTGAAAGATATAGTTTTTATATGTGAGGTAAATTTTCGCGTATTATTTAAATTCTTTGCCTTATAAATTTTTAGAGTTTCTTTTTTATCTTATTTATCGTTGATATAAGAGTATGATAGTACATGTAAAGTTAATTTTAACGTTCAATTTTAAATTCTTTGCCTTGTAAATTTTTAGTGTTTCTTTTTTCTAAAAGTTAGAGTTGTCGTTATACATTTTAAAGACATGAACGGCAATGTTTGAATTCTTTGTCGTAGAAATTATAGGTACTACTTTCCTCCTACATTTCAAATTTAAAGTCGTGATTTTTATGTGTAAAGTAAATTTTTGTGTTAATGTTAAAGTTATTTGTCGTAGAAAGTTTAAGTATGTTACTTTTTTCTTTTATTTAGCGATATTTCTACATATTTTAAAGTCGGGATTTTTATGTGTAAAGTAAAATTTTACGTTAATGTTAAAGTTATTTGTCGTAGAAAGTTTAAGCACGTTACTTTTCTCTTGCATATCATATTTTAAAGTCGTGATGTTTATATATGATGGGAATTTTCGCATAAAGATTAAATATTTATTTTAGAAATTTTAAGTAAGTTACTTTTTTTCTCTTATTTAGCGATATTTTTACACATTTTAAAGTGATTTTTATGTGTAAAGTAAATTTTTTACGTTAATGAGTTATTTGTCGTAAAGAGTTTAAGTATGTTACTTTTTTCTCTTATTTAGTGATATTCGTACACATTTTAAAGACATGATTTTTATTCGTAAAGTAAATTTTCACGTTCACTTTTGAATTCTTAGTTGTAAGATGTTCAAGTATGTTACTTTTTCTCTCTTATTTAGGCATTAGAGTATCCAAAATCAGTTATCACATCTCTATTCAGCATTAGCAGCTAGTTCTGTGTTGCCATTCGTCAACTTAAGTAAGTACCATTGTACAGTACGCAAAAAAACAAAAACAAAAAAACAGAACGATGGCTATATCTTCGGTTCTAATTATCGTAGAATCTTACGGTTTGCACCAAAATGTTTTGCTTACGATTTTCTATATATCTGATGCAATTTTTTTTTCTTGAGGGACCGTTTACTAAGTAAAAGTAACGCTATCTTCAAAAATTTCAATACGAACCCTTATTTTTTATCATTTCATTCGATTCAGAATACATCATTTACCCTATATACCAAATTTCAATGCATTATGTTGAAAAACACGTCACTTATGAGCGAAAATATTTCGACCATTTTTTGACCGATCTTCAGGGAGAATTTCCATAAAACGAAAGGTATTTTTAAGGTTCTTCTTCACAGCGGGAGAAATAGAACGGTCAATGTGGCGCGTTTCACGAAGATTAAAAAATACAGGTATTAGTCTAAAATTGCATAGAAACTACTTGGATTTATAGTGTCATGTTTAAGATTAATACAAAAATAGCAAGTAAACGAAAAAGTAACATAATTTATTTACAACATTAAAGATGTGCATTCTTCACACGAAATAAATAAAATATCGAAAACTGTAATTGCAGAAATATAACGAATACTACTGATAATTAGAAAATTAATAAATATTAAATGTAGGCATTAGTAAACAGTATTTAGCGAAGCATGAATATTTTACAGAAATATTTCACTATAAACACAAATGTAACTAGATCGTTGAAATTATTTATAAAATGAAAAAGTCAAGATAATTTTAAATAAGTTTGAAATAAGAATAGAGTGATTAACAAGAAATATTTATTTTATCGTAAAAAAGCGTGGGGTGCTTTTTAAAATATTTTCATAATGGCTCTACTTTTACCAATATCTATCATTAAATATTTACAAAAATTGACATCAAGCACCCCACGCTTTTTTACGATAAAATAAATATTTCTTGTTAATCACTATTCTTATTTCAAACTTATTTAAAATTATCTTCTACTTTTTAGTTCACTTTCCTATTAAAGCGTGTTTCTTAGTTTTTAAACTATCGGTTATACGATAACTGAACGTTATGCGATTTTCCACACCTCTAGTTTACCTTGAATTAATCTTTGATAGTTTTCAAAAGTCGTCTACTATACAGTCCCTTAAAGTGAGCGTTTTTTACATTTTCTCTAAAAAATCGAGAACTAATAGTCAAAATGGAAAGAAAAAAATTATGGGGGGGGGGGGGTTTAGACCATGGTAAATCTAATGAAAGCAAAAAAAAAATATATGTTTCTATTCAATTTTTTTTAATTGCTTTATTAATTAATAATTAATTATTAAAAAAGAAATTGATTCAAAAGCTGATTCCTATTTATGTTTGGCCATTTACAAACTACCTTTTGAAAAAAAAATTACTAAATATATTAATTATTTAAGTATTAATGGCCAAAAAACCAACTTTTTTATTTAACATTAATTTATCATTTTCTTTTTATCATTTAAATTACAAACCATTCATTAGAAAATTACGAATTTTTGTATTTCGCATTCTTTTTTAATGCTGAATCCAAATATGGAATAATATTATGAGGTTGCTACTGAACTTTTTAAAGTTTGGTTCTGTTTTAATATGTAGATGACCCCTCATGATAAAAAAAACTACATACAATTATTAAAAACTTTTTACGATTTACAACGGTACCTTTTGTTTGTTATTTCAATAATTAGAACAAAAGATATAGCCATCGTTCCGTTTTTTTGGGGGGGTACTGTACAATAAAAACTATCTTGATTAATATAACTAACATAGACAGATTAATTTCTAACAGGTATTGAGATCATTTAACATGTATTGGGAGCAATTAGGAAGCATTTAACAGGTATTGGGAGCAGTTAGGGAGCCTTTAGCGGGTATTGGGAGCAGTTAGGGAGCATTTAACATGTATTGGGAGCAATTAGGAAGCATTTAACAGGTATTGGGAGCAGTTAGGGAGCATTTAGCGGGTATTGGGAGCAGTTAGGGAGCATTTAGCGGGTATTGGGAGCAGTTAGGGAATATTTAACAGGTATTGGGAGCAGTAAAGGAGCATTTAGCGGCTATTGGAAGCAGTTAGGGAGCATTTAACATGTATTGGGAGCAGTTGGGGAGCATTTAACAGGTATTGGGAGCATTTAGAGGGTATTGAGAACATTTAACAGGTATTGGGAGCAGTTAGGAAGCATTTAACAGGTATTGGGAGTCATTGAGTGCCAATTGGGAGCTGTTGGGAGTCATTGGTAATAACATCCTAAAGAAAGATATGCTAGTTAAAAAAATTAAGATATTTCTGCACATTTATATGAAGAGTAAACTGTAACACTAAAGTTAAATTTGTTTGTATCAAAATTACAATTTTCATGAAAACTGTTAAGGGTACGTTAAAATTTTCGTGAAATTCATTCAGTTTTTTTCGGAAAAAAGCTACATACAAGTAGATATTAGTAAAAATTTCTATTAAAAATATATATATATATATATTTTTTTACATTAGTGTTTAAATAATTATTTTCAAAACTAAAATTTTCATGAAAAAATGTTTAGACAGACTAAAATTTTCATGAAATTCAGTATTGGATGGTTGGTTAGTGACCTCATATTTCAAAGAAATATACGTTCTTTAGAATAAGTTTTTTTTCTTTTTATAGGGAGGAATGAGGCGGTACCAATAGTAGTTAGAAAAGGAGAGTCCGGGGCCATGGATCGACCGAGCGACGGTATGGTATGGGGGCGTGACCGGATATGTCGTCACAGGAAGTGACATCACAGGATATGCCGTCACCGGAAGTCACGTGACCGGAAGTGGAGTTGAGTTGTTCCCCTCCTGCTGTTGTTTTAGTTTCATTATAAGCTGTTTGTGTATGACGTCACAGTGGGAATGACGTCATAATGTGTTTTATATCAAAGTTTTGAGTGGTGGCAACACTTTTTTTTAGTTTCGGTTTATCTAGCAGACGGAGTTGAGTTGTTCTAGGACTGCTTCTTAGCGAATAAGTTAGAGTAATAGGCTTTTATTGCGTGACGTCACAGTAGATATGACGTCATAATTTGTTTTATATCAAAGTTTTGAGCGGTGGCAACACTTTTTAGTTTTTTTTGTTTCGATTTACATTTAAGATGGAGCTGAGTTGTTCTAGGACTGCTTCTAAACGAATAAGTTAGAGTGATAGGCTTTTATTGAGTGACGTCACAGTAGGTATGACGTCATAATTTGTTTTATATCAAATTTTTGAGCGTTGGCAACACTTTTTAGTGTCGATTTACCTTTCAGACGGAGTTGAGTTGTTCTAGGGCTGCTTCTAAACGCCCTACTAACCATCTTTGTCACAGTTACGTCACTGCAACGAAGTTTTTCGTCGCAAAGATCACGGTCACAATGTGACTTGCATGGGATATCGCAGCGATGTCGCAAAAGTTCACGTCACTTTCGACTTCCATGTGATATCGCTGCGACATCACACTGTGACGAAGTTGCGATGTTACTTTGTGATATCGCAGCGACATCCAGTGATATCCCAAAATAATTTTAGAATGAAATGCGATTTTCGCAACGAAAGTCTTGTCGCGGCGATATCACATTGTGATCAGTATGTGATCTTAATGATTTTGGCGACATCTGTGTGATTTAGGCAATTTTCGCAACGCGTCTAAGTTAGTGTATATATTATATACCCTTTTTTCATTCATATAGCCTATTTTAAAGGCAGGTAATGAGCACCACTTTTATTTTTCATAAAATATTTCTTCTCAACATATTATTCTTGCAGTAAATCCCGATCATCAGGAAATGCTGGGAAATTAGAATAACTGAATTTTTTGTTTAATTTAAAGTCGACGGTTTGTTTGTTTTTTGCCAATTTTCATTATAGCGACATTTTAAACTATAAAGAAACGTAAAATTAAAATCTTCGCAAACCGAACCTTTAAAAAAATTCATCATGGAATTTTTAGTTGCAAATCGTATGTTATATTTTATCCTTCCAGTCGGTAATGTGAAATTTATAAAAAAATTTAAATCATTTTCATAACTTAAAATCCTTTCAGAAAAAAAAAAGCATTGAGCATTTTAAAATATAAAAAACAAAAAAGTCCGATAAAGCGATTTCTAAATCGACCCGTTTTCGGCATGATTTAAAATGCCTATGTGTTCTATAAAACAGCGGTTCCCAACCTATTGTGGGCCGCGAGTAGTGTGGTACTGGCCCGTGGAAGCTAATCAAGAGTCTAATAATCCAAGATAAATATTACGGAAGCTTCAAGGGTAGAGAAAGGAATAATCGAGTCACTCGATGATTAGTAACAATCCAATTATTCGATTCTATTCTTCGACGGTTTAACGAGTGAATTCTGTTTCAAGAAGATTAACTAAAATATAGAAAATATCTTCAAGTGAAGACTCGTTAATTGAATTATCGACACCATTGATCTCGTTTTGGATAAATGTTTGGCAAAAATATCCAGTTATTACCAAAACTGCATTAATTGCATTACAATTTATAAAAAGAACTATTTTTTAATCCTTTAATTCTAAAATTTTACTAATTACTGATGTACGCACGTATTGTATTATTTAATGAGTCGCAAAGTTTTTTTTACAAAATAGGTGGTCCGCACAACTTAAGAAATTGCGAACCGTTGCTATAGAATGTTGGATTTTATAAATTACTGGTAACAACGTATAGAACATGGAAATGAAATGCATATCGCTACGGAATTCTAGACATTTAGCAAAACATTCACTTTTGAAATTGATTGCACTATCATTGACCAATCTAAACAATAAAATTATTAAACTGAAACAAAAAATTATAGATGCGACAAATTTATTTTGAGATTCCGTCTACACCAGCAGGCGACGCAACACGAGATCAATTTAAATTACCCCCTACCATGCAGTATTCGTTTACAGCCCGCGGTTTCTTACCATCTTTATTTACCCTCGGGGTGATGAATGGTTATAAGGGGTCACTTTAACTCGGATATCCCTTTAGGTCAGTTTAGTATCTGGTCTCCAGCCCACTCGCTCCCTACTTTCTTTGTCTCGCTTGCAAAATTCGAGGAACGGAACAAAGAACTAAGGGAGAGTAATGTTGTACACCTGTTCAGTTTACTGGTCGCGTCTTCGAAGGGGAAGAGGGGGGGGGGGGGGAGTGAAAAGCGCAGTTGCCTTTCTCTTGCTTCGATCTCGACTGAATCTGATTTTCTATTTTCTTACATGATTTATTGGATTCGACTTTTTCCTTTCCATTTTTATCTATTAATTGGACTGACTTTCCAAATAATATTGAAAATTCTTCTTTGATATTCTGTGGTTATTGGCTAACGCTTGTCATTTAAAATTTAACGAAATGAACAATAAATAACTGCAAATAATGATTTATTTTCAATTTGAATTTGTTCTATAAAGGAAACGGGGGGGGGGGGGGTACAAATAGAAGAAATTCAACCCAACTGGTTAGTTGTTTTATATGCTCAACGACCTATTTTTATGCACAATGACGGCTAATTAGGCCGGGACCTACAGCTTAACGTGGATTACGAACCACAACGAACATCCATGCTTAACCCAGGATTCGAACAAGGCACCTTTTGGCATGCGTGACCAGAGAACAAACCACACAGCCATCAGATAGGCACCAACCAATTTGGAAATGATGTTGAAAATGGTAGATAAATATAAAAATAATACAACTTTAACCGCACGATTATTATTTCTAAAAAGAGTTAATTAACTTAGGAGAACAATGAAAAATACATATTGACATTTAAAATACTTTAACTGGATTTTGAAGCGAACATTATTTCCTTTTATTATTTCAGTAACGAGTTAAGTTTAACTCGATGACTTACGACTCAGAAAAACGACTTCCAGGATGTTCCACGTTTTGGAACATCCTGATTTCAAAAATGTGATATAAAAAAAAATTTGGTCTGTTTGTTTATGGTCAGCATAACTCCCGAACAAATTGACCGACGATGTTCAAATTTGATGTGAGGATTGGTAGGGGCCAAGGGACCTACCAATAAGGTTTTCTTCAAACCCGGCATGCGCATAAGGTAGTTTTCAGGTTTTTCAATGATTTCTAAAAAACGGCTCTTACGATTTTAATCAAAATCACTGTGGTGATGCCTCTTAAGGTGTTCTAAACATCCCCACCTCCGAAATTCACGTAAAAATGCTTAAATGGCATAAAAAGTTGAAGGAAGGGAAAAAAAGGGGGGAAAATTCAACACAGAGTTCTCCATCAACGATCGTTTTTCTCCTCTCCTCAGTTTCTCTTAAAAGAAAGAATAATATAAGAATTATCGAAAAGTATATCATCGAAAACACTATTTTGGCAAAGGTTTTTTTTTTTTTTTTTTTAACGACTCATATAAGATTTATCGCCAATCTGGCCATTTTTTCTAAGCGAATGAAGAAAATATAAAACACAAATACATGTTAGTATTATAGTGTAATTAAAAGTTGTGCGATGCTCCACGCCCCTGTTTCCCGGTTGCTGTGGAAGATGTAATTTCGATTATAAAATTACGTTTCTTTATTTTAGACTATAATTATAATAAGAATAAGTAATAGATTTACATGGATTCCAGACAAACAAATTACATTGTATTTCGAAAACTAATATATATTTAATGCAATAAACGATACAATATATGTACATTTCTTCTGGATTTTAGAATTCTGTATTACTGACTGCCTGAATTATTACTTGAATTACTGACTTTTTTAAAAATATTCTGGATGTAACGGATACTGGAATTTCTATTACAAACCCCTTCCCCACTTCGTATGCAATTAAACAAGCCAGATTTATTTAAATACATATTTAGATTTGAGCGTTTTCCGGACATATGATGCTAATGAAAACTGAACGCAAAATTTACTTGAATATGAGAAACATTATTTGCAAACATGTATATTCATTTGGATATAGAATATTTGCTACTTGAGGAAATTTACATCAACTAAAATCCATCATAAGTCAGCTTAAATTTTAACAAATACTTCCATGATTTGTTTTCAGCAAATGAATGACAAGATCAGTTCAAGCAAATGAATTTAGTTTAAGAAATGAAATGTATTATTGTACCATTTTTTTAATGCATAACTCGAGAAATGCATTTTTCAAAATGAGTGGCAGATTTCTTTTTTTTAATTTGGCTTATTTCAATTTTGATCACTCGATAATCTCACTAAAGAACCATCTCTGCTTTTTCAATCTTTGAACTTTAATTTCAGATTTCGAGAAATGAACTTTATTTTACATAATATTAATTTTTCCAAAATGGTATGTGTTAACTATTAAGAACAGTGTTCTCCACTACGCTGCCCGTAGTAGCAAGTCTGACAAATAGTATTTTTTTTTTCTCTTGAGAGCCTGAGAGAAATTGATATTGACTTACAATTGATATCTCATAACTGATGATATCGACAAAATCAGCAGAATATAAGAAGGTATAATTTAAATATATTTATTCAATGTTATGCCAAGTCACATGAAGACACACAAGCAAGGTTTTAATAAAAGATTCACTTATATTTTAGATTTTAATTTAAGATAGTATAACGAAAATATTTTTTTAATTATTAAAAAAAAATCAAATATCAATTACTTTTATAACAACGTGCAAAAAATAAAACTTTTTATAACAATTTTGAATAAAAAATCGTGGCGAAAGTTGCACTTTTTCGCACTAGTGTGAAAAAATACTCTCTCGCACGCCTAGTGCTCAAATATTATATAGGTTTGGGTATTGAAAAATATATTTTCAGAAGAAATTCATTGACTGGAGTTGCCAGCATTAACAAATATATGTATTAAAAATATTTTTTGCTCGTAATTATAAAAAATAGTGTATGCAACACGTGGGAATATACTTTTTCAAACTCTTTAAATTATTTGACTTGCGCTAACGCACTCGTTAAATAAGCATTTTACCTCGATTGAAAAAGTATTATATTCCCAAGTATAGTTGCATAAATAACTATTTTTCGAGATAGTAAAAAGTTCATTATTTTTTCCATTTTTCAAAAATATTTTTATTGTTGGATCTATTCTATACCAATAATTACATTTGTGATCTTGAACATACACAGTAAAAGTAATATGTATTGGCATATTCGGTAAAAATCTGCGGTCCACAAAAAACTTCAACATATAACTCATACCGCTCGTCTCTAAAAGTTAGAGGTGAATGCTGCTCTACAGTATTTAAAAGAATATCGTGCTGTATTCAGAAAATAAATTCATTGTGTGAGCTTATGTTCTACTTGCAAATTTCCGAAATTATATATTTACGTTTAATAATGAACGTGAATGCATTCCATTGAAACGAGTTTTACAATTTGTTATATAACTCAGCCTTTCAATAAAGAAAATATACAACACATAATTGAAAAAAAGAAAGAAAAAAAGAAATGGAATGCGCGTAAAATCGGATATTTGTAAATTAATTAAGAAGTAAAATTTTTCATTCCATGATAAAAGAAAATCTTTAGAAGCATCTGGTAATTCCAATGTATTCAAAACAACTAATGAAAAATACAGCTTTAAAACATATTCGAATTTTAAACCAATCAAAAACGTTTATTTTATTAATTTGTCTTCCAAGCAACTATATATGACGTCAGAATATAAATTATCTTACTTTTAAATAAATGTAATGGCAATATTCTGGTTCACTACACAAACACATTGGGTTGAATATTATGCATTTTCGAATTGGGTAAGTTAATTTAAACATATTTATTATTATTATTTAACTTCAAATTGCTATTATAATAACTTTTTATAAATTGTTTTTAGAGAATTAAATTTTTGTTGAAAGCAATACATGAGACGAGTGTAAAAAAAGTATTTTCTTGCACGCCTCGTGCTCAAATATTATACAGTCTTGACATTGCATTGAAATGACACATTTTTAGAAGAAATTCATTTACTGGAGTTGCCAACATTAATAAATATACGGATTGGAAATATTTCTTGCGCGTAATTATAAAATATATTGTATGCAACACGTGGGAAAATACTTTTTCTAACTCGGTAAATTATTTGACGTGAGCAATCACACTCGTCAATAAGCGTCAATTAAACTTATTTATTCAAGTTGTAATTAAAATAATATAACAAGCATCATTATCCTGGTTTGCTGTTATTGTATTCCTTATTTACCAGGACAATATTGAAACTTGCATAACTAGAAGCTGAAACATTCTGTTTATGTTATATTTTCTAAAAGTTAATTTTGCTTATATCACAATATAGAATATATAATAATCTTCTACTGGCCTAAGTATTTTCTGTAGGTATCTGGAAAATGAATATTAATTAAACATAACTCTGAGGACAAAAGAACTTCACAATTCTTCAACAAGGTCATTAAAAGTGCTTAATATTTTTGAACTTTTTCTCAAGGCCTTAAAAATGCTTATATGTCCTTAAAAGTCCTTAATTTTTGCAGTTGTTGTATGTCCAATGGACGATTCCCGCATTTTTAATTTTTTTATTCAATTCTAAATGTTTTGAAAAGGCCATAAACACAAAAAGTTCTGCTCAATGCGCTTTTTCTTTTTTTTAAATTTGCAATCAAAATTACCTTGTTCGACGTTGGCGAGAAAACAACTCGTTACGCTGGAGAAACTCTTCTATGTAATTGGATAAATGCCAATGCAAGAAAATGATTTCCATTTGAAAAACGGATGATTTTGAAATTATTCAAGAAATAATATCCTCTACATTTGATTCTTTTCATCTAAATTTATTCAGAATTGAAAGTATAGGATTGGATAGTCTTTTCTATATTATTTTTATTTTCTTGTTTTAATTTTTTGAATAAAATATGCATAATTATCTACCAGTATAACTAACTTTGAAAACCCTCATACTATATTTTACACTGATGTTCCCGTATTTTCGTGGATTAAAATTGATTATATTTATTTTTACTTTCTTTTTTTAATTCATTTAATAGTTAATTTATGAATATTAGAGCATTTTATAACAGAATTTAACAGTTAACTTTTGGTTTTATTCTGGAAAAGGAAGTGGTCAATTACTAGCATGGCTGTGGTCAATTACTAATGTCTACTGGGTCAATTACTGGCAAAATTGCTTTTGGTAAGAAATTCTGATGATATTTTAAATTGTAAAAAGGACTGGAACACCATGTTAATTTATTATTGAGCTTCATTAATCAATTTATATTTTGGGAAGTTTTCATAACATTCCGTTAATAATTTTTTAAGAAAAAAAATTAAATGTGTAGAAACTTGCACTAAATGGTCAATTACTGGTAGGTTCACCTTATAATATTGTTAGAATATATTACCCCTCGAAAAAATGTAATAATATTTTATATGCAAACCCAACATATGTACTAATTTTATGTAAGTTATGTGTAAAAACTGAAATAAAATTATTCAAGGTCAAATAAAGTAATTATATATACAAATTTATGATTAAGATTTTTGACAGGAAACTCTAGTAACATGAATATTAATATTATTGTAAAGTACATTCCTGAGAATTGTTTTAACAATGATGTTTAATGGTTTTGCCTTTAAGTTGTCTTTTGAACACATAACTTCTATTCGAAGCCATCATCAAATGTTATTAACACAATTTTAAAAATAAATTTAGTTGAAAGAAGGTTGTAGTTGCTGAATCGTGATTCAAATTAAAGCAGTGTTTATCATCGAAAAGGTAAGCATTGACGAAGGAAATATTCACGGGCCAATTGTGATTTACCAAGTAAGTGACGCCAGGAAATAGCTAGGTCAAAGCCATATGATTTGTTCAAACACTTGGGCAATTCCATGATAACGGACTAACATTCTAGTGTTATTTTAACACAAATACAAACCCACTAAGGAAAGATTTTTAATTTTGACTGAAAATGGCACTTATATAAATATTTAAAGGGTACATGATTCTTATTCTGGGTATTAGAATTTGTTGCCATTTAATTAGAGTGCACCATTTGGTTATAAAGTCAAGGTAACGGACTAACTGAAAAACAACATAGTTCTTTTGTTCATTCAAAAATTTAAAAAGTTTGTGAATTATATAATGTAAAATAAATAAATGATGTATAGAATGAAAGAGTAAGTGGTAATGGACAAACAAAATCATAGTAATGGACTAACATACAGTAGGTAAAAAAAAAATCTCCGTACAGAAGTCAAAGTTGCAAATAAATTAGCATAATTTCTATAATCTTTTGCTTCATATCACCAGTAACTACTGAAATATGTTTCATTTGATTCTTTAAAATAATTTTATAGTAAATACCTGTTTTTACAAAATGCAGCAAGTATTTAAATTGAAATATTTAGGAAATGTTGCTAACTGCCATACAAAAAATGTTTCAGTATGCAATATGAAAATTAATTCTGAAGTCTTCCACAACAGATTTGCAGTAAATTTTTAAAATATGAAGTGTACGCAAGTGCCTTGAAGACATGATAGCAGCAATTGTTTAATTTTACCTCGTAGCTGATCGTCTTAAAATGGAGTTTCGAAACCTAGTTGTCAGTTGGCGATTCAGTTATGAAATTATGGATTATCTATGAAAAAAATTGGGGAAATCTTTTATATATTGAAGCCTATAGTACAATATATTATTAAAAGACACCATGAGCTTCAAACTTTTGAGGATAGAGATCGATCCGGAAGACCTTCAAAGCTAAAAAGCTTGCTTAAAAGAAATATCCTATAATAAGGTTCAAGATAATCCGCAAATAAGTTCACCTCAAGTCACACATGGCTTAAAAATTGATAAAAAAAACTTTGAAAAGAATTCTCAAGAGACAATTTTTGTGCATTTGTTACAAGATTTTGTGTTTAAATTTCAAGATACACTTACCGATCCCTACTTCCTTCTACAAAATATACATTGCTGACAACAGCAGCCCTTATACACCACCACACCATAATGCCTCCTCCACTGTGTTTGACAGTTCCACATAAATTCTAAATTAACATTTGTTGATTTGGTTTTATCCAGACCATAACTCGATTATCTGACCCTTGGATATTAAATTTTAATTCATCATTAAAAGAACTGATTCACAGAAAGATAACTGATAACTTGCATGCTTTTTTGCAAACTCAAGACGCTTTTTTCTGTTACAGGTACTTATTTAAGGATTCTTACGGGCTGCAAGTTCATTCAGACCCGCTATTTTAATAATATTTCTCACCGTTTGAGATGTCCCTTCAATATTTTTATAAATTTTTAACCCATGTGCGACTTAAGCAATATCTCCAAAGTATTTCAATTTAAATACTTGCTGCGTTTTGTAAAAACCGACATTTATTTTAAACTTATTTTAAAGAACCAAATTAAACATAATTTCAATAGTTTGAAGATATGAAGCAAAGGAGAAGAAATTATGCTAATTTATTTGTAACTGTGGCTTCCGTACTGAGACTTTTTTTGCCCACGGTATGTGTCTGCAATCAAATAAATCTGGTGACCAAGCACAGAACATAAACTTAAGCATTTAAATATTTATGAAAAATAAACTAAAATTAAGATAATAAACAAAATACTATATGCAGTTACAAATTTCAAACTTTTGATTCTATGTGTTAAAAATCATGCTGTAATACACAGTTGAGAGGTGTGGCTGGATAATAAAAGTTTAAGCCTCTTAAAACTGATTTTTAGATGGATTAGTTTGGTAGATGAATGAGAATTTGTCTTCATTAAGACTAACGTTAAGTGCTCGGCCAATAAACTAGTTATTCTTTCCAATATGCAGCATACCACTTTCCTGAGGTAATATTCATCATGTGACTATCACTTTATTTTTTACTTGTTGTACAATATCACTCTCCATTTTCTTTGATGTATAGACAACTTTACCTTGAAGCTTGGCGTCCACTATCGCTGAGCAGAGCGGAGTGGACTAGAGCCAATTACAAGGCTGCCAACGTCGATTGTAGCACAAGCCTTGTGCTACAATGGACGTTGACAGTCTTGTAATTGGCTCAAATTTAATCCGCTCTGCTCAGCAATAGTGGACGCCAAGCTTTAGGGTAATTAGAAGTCACTGAGCAGTTTATGGTTAATGAAGAAACTGATCCGACACAATGCACTCTCCGTGTTAGTGGAATTGGTTGTGCATCACACCAGATCTTATCCAATTCCTCAAGGCATTTTCTACCTTTTGTTTGTAAAAAATATTACATTGACTTTTGTATTTTTTGGCAAATTCCGCCGATATAATAAATTTAGCAAAGGTATTTGCATCCGTAACAACACCATAATTCATAAACTATATTTTTTAGAGTACCTTCCCGCGAGAGGCCACAAAAAAATGACAGTTTATACGTTGCCCTGCTCCATCAGGAAATTTGTTGATGAAAATTTTTTTATGCTTTCTTGGTATGTCTCCTCAATTAATAGGAAGTTACAAAAATGCTCTGCGATTTATCATGAAGGATAGAATAAAACACAATAGCATAGCAAAATACCTTTTCTAAGTAGCATATACAAGCTGTATATAATATAACCTGGTTTTGTTCCCAGTGGGTACTTTAGACCTCATCTTGTTGAATTATAGAAAACTTATTGCTAAAATCAATTTTTGATTAGTAACTTTTTGCAACATATTGAAATAGCTTGTTTTTTTGTTTTTTTACGTTGTGATGCCATAAAAAATATGGTAATTGTTTTTGAGGTTGTACATTATTATGTCTTGTGTGCATAAACAAGGCATAATTTTACCTCTTCTTCTGTTATCCGATAAGCGTACTGCAGCTTAGTCAAGACATCATCTCTAGTTTAATTCAAACATATATCTTATTTCCTTTTTGAATTTATCTTAGCAATCATCCTATTTTAGTAAGAGTGCCTTGCTGGTTTTCCGAGCTACATGTGAAGCTGTAATGACTGAAGATGAAAGTTCACTATTCAAAATGTTTCATCTCGTGTTAATGATCATCAATTCAAAGTGTATGACTTTTTCTAAGCTTTAGGATCAGACCTACTTAAGTGTAATATTACTCTTAAGTAAGGTTATTTGTAAAACCTGAGATATAAAATATCTATAGTTTTGTGTTTAATAGCATTCTTTCCTGGTTTCATACGGCTGTTATGACGCTGGTACAACATTTTATCATATAAATGATCTGTTATCCAAAAAGTCAGTCAACTAATTTTTACTATTTTGTAGTCAATAGGTCCTTGCCATATTTGAAAGAAAGTTTCTCAAAAGCACCTTTGGGGAGAATTTAGTTGATGGTTCATGGAGAAGACAAACCAACACTGATCTGACATGGAACAAGAGCCTGCTAAACCAGATGGGTGAAGCAAGACTTTCCTGGTCAATGACGTAGAGCTGAAGACGATTATGTTAGTCAACAGGTAAATTACTCTTTTGATAGCAAAACTAGTTTTCTGGCAAAAAATTTTTTTAATGAAAAATGCCATTATTGTTCATGTAGTTTTACTCATTTTATAATTTTTGCGCAGCAAAAGTGTGCATAAAAATTGCTTATGGTTCAAATATATTTGAGTCATAAGCTTCAATTTCATTGACTATCCATGCACAATATTAATTTTTAACTAAAAATATGTCAATTTAAATTCTTTATAGTTTTGAAATTACTATATATGTATTTATATATGTGTATATGTATATATTATATATGTGTATATATATATGTGTATGTATATATATGCATATAGATATATGTATATATGTGTATATATATACACATAGGTGTCAACTTTTCAAAAAACATGGGGGGGGGGGGGCAAGTTTTGACGGAAGATGAAATTTTTCGAAAAATTATCGAAATCTATTAATTTTTCGAAAATCTAGGTATGACACAACTTCTCATATAATACCAACAATAAACAGTTATTATAATTTATTTGGAGAATGGAGGGAAAAAAAGGAGATAGTGTTACAAAAATCAGGGTAGGCAGCCTCCCCAGAATTTAAAAGTGGGGAGGCCAGCCCCCCCTGCTCCCCGTACTTTACGCCTATGTATATACATAACAAAAGGAAAAAAATGAAATTACAAATGTAAAATCAAAAACATCAAAGCTATAGAAATACAACAAATTACCAGTACATATGCTAATAGGTTAAAAAGATGCCCCATGATACAATTCCAAATTTCTGCTGTTTTTCATTTTATTTTGTTTGTATGTATATATATATACCTCAAAATATTTACGTAATCCATGAAGCAAGAATCCATGGTGAAGTATGGCTGCTGTCAACATTTTGCAATACTAATTGAACATAACAGCATTAATTTCTTTCAAATTTCAAGAAATTGTAGTCTTCAGATATATCTTCTATGAAATGTAATTGATTTAGAAGAAATACAATAATGCCACTAAGGAAAAAGTTAAGCCTGAGGATGTTTTTTTTTTTTTTTTTTAGCTTTTGAATTCTCTAATTGACCATATATGTTATGCGTGTGTTATTGTCTATGTATGAAAGTGAAATTAGTTTTTCTATATAAAGACTGGAGTACTTACTTTAAGCAAAGTTTGAAACAACATATCATAGAGGTTAAATTGTGAAATAATTAGTTATAACAGTTGTCTAGTTATTCTGTGATATAACTAGTTTTTGTATAAAATTCCTAATGATAGACAATTAGATAGTAAAATAAAAGCACGCTATAATTTTTTATTTTATCTTTTGTTGCAAAACTCTAAAAGTAACAAAAGGTATAGCAGGCATCTTCTTCGAACAGTCGTTTGAACCCCCTCAAATTACCTTATTATTTTAAAATCACTTACTGTTGCCAAATTTATTGCTTTTAATAATAGTGTTCTCAAATATCAATTTTGGGGAATTAGAGGTCCCAAATGGTTGCTGGACGTAACAACTTTCAGTAACAAGTCAATTTTTTTAGCAATAATTAAAAATGGACAAATATTTTTTGTCACTAATTAGGAAGTACTAGTCTGATAAAACCTCTGTTATCAGAGTGAGTCATAGATAGACATAAATATCAGCATTAGGTATTGTATTCTTTTACTAAGAGATGTATTGAACCTTGATTCGAAAGGCAGAACTTGGCATGGCTCGGATATCTGGTCGTCTAGTGATAAGTTGTATCTGTGAATCCATTATTCAGTTCAATGGAACTTTTTTAATATATAAGTTATATTTTTTAAGAAATAATGGAGGGAAATGTTAAAATTAAAAACTGTTTTAAAACCATTTTTTTTTTTGTCCTTTTACTTTCACAGGTGAAAGAGGATCATTTCCAGCTCGAGTTAACATATTTCCTACTGCATATTCATTAAAAACCAAAAAAAAAAAAAAAAAAATTGTCAAACAGATAGCAATATGTGCAATTGTAAATAAACTATTTGTTAGACGCAGAGGTGTGTTAGCTTTTTAATTGGTATACCATTTATCAGTTTTAGTTTTGCAAAGGTAAGGGAAAAAGGATTTAAAAGAAAAAAATCAGAAAATAGTAAGTCATACTATTCCAAATAAATTTGTTAGTAATTAATGGATTACAGTGATGAAAGCTGTAAATAATCACTTGTAACAATATCAGAATTGAGTATAATTATCAATTATTTATGTTGGCATTACACGTTTTAATTACTATTATAACCTTGTTATGAATACTTAAAGTTGGCACAGAATTTCTGTTTTTATTTTTATGAACTAGCATCTTGTGCTATAATTGCATTAGATTTTTAAAATTGCATTGTGAATGGCAATTTTAAAAATGGTGTATTTTAAACTGAAATTTAAGAATAACCTATTTTTAATTTTCTAGGTCCAAAGCCTACACCTAATGCTCTGAAACACGGAGAAAGAATACTACATTGAAGGAAGTGGCATAATTCCTGGCAGTCAGATTGACAGATACCTTGCCGAAAAGAAAAAACATTCTGCAATATTTAGTGTAACAAAGAATATGTTTGCTTTGTGTTCAATAAAATAAACTTATTACCTTCTTATGTTTTTACTCTTATTTTAATTGCATATTTCCATTTTTGCTTGATTTGTTCAACCTGTTTTTAGTTTTGTATTTTTCTTTTATGCTAAACTTATAAAATGGAAGATTTGCCCAAAATGGCAAAACAACATTGTAATCAGTTTAAAAGAAAAATTGAGATGCATGAGATACATTACATTGTGCTTTAATAGATTTAGTCATGTTTTGTCTTATTTTTAAGATATATATTTAGCTGAGAAATCTATTGGAATGGATAAATTCTCTTGGTTAAAGGCTAATTAGGTAGTTAACTGTTTCATTGGTTTTTAATATAAGAGACTAGTTTTTACTTCCCAAAGTCTTGTTGAAGACGAACAAATATTTTCTAATGCTATGATTCTTTAATTTATTATACCATTAAGTTCATGTATATTAAGTTTAGAAAAAGTTCATACTTTTAGAAAATATTCAAATATTTTCTAATACTATGATTATACCATTAAGGCCTTGATAGTATAAATTATATTACCATAGTATTAGAAAATATTTGACGTAAAGAAAAGGTACTGAGCCTCTTCATAGTGAGAGTAGATACTTGAAGCAGATATAGGTAGTTGATAAAAAAAATTAATTGTGAATTTTTTGTATAATTATGTTGCAGGAACAAGGCTTTTGTTGTGAAAATCACATAGATGTCGCCAAAATCACTAAGATCACAATGTGACATCGCAGCGACAAAGCTTTCTTTGCGAAAATCGCATAAATCACACGGATGTCGCCAAAATCACTAAGATCACATTTAGGTCACAAAGCGATATCGCAGAGACAAAGCTTTTGTTGCGAAAATCGCATAAATCACACTGATGTCGCCAAAATCACTAAGATCACATACAGATCACAATGTGACATCGCAGTGACAAAGCTTTCGTTGCGAAAATCGCATAAATCACACGGATGTCGCCAAAATCACTAAGATCACATTTAGGTCACAAAGCGATATCGCAGCGACAAAGGTTTCGTTGCAAAAATCGCATAAATCACATGGATGTCGCCAAAATCACTAAGATCACATTTAGGTCACAAAGCGATATCGCAGTGACAAAGCTTTCGTTGCGAAGATCGCATAAATCACACGGATGTCGCCAAAATCACTAAGATCACATTTAGGTCACAAAGCGATATCGCAGTGACAAAGCTTTCGTCGCGAAGATCGCATAAATCACACGGATGTCGCCAAAATCACTAAGATCACATTTAGGTCACAAAGCGATATCGCAGTGATAAAGCTTTCGTTGCGAAGATCACATAAATCACACGGATGTCGCCAAAATCACTAAGATCACATACAGATCACAATGTGACATCGCAGTGACAAAGCTTTCGTTGCGAAAATCGCATAAATCACACGGATGTCGCCAAAATCACTAAGATCACATTTAGGTCACAAAGCGATATCGCAGTGACAAAGCTTTCGTTGCGAAGATCGCATAAATCACACGGATGTCGCCAAAATCACTAAGATCACATTTAGGTCACAAAGCGATATCGCAGCTACAAAGCTTTCGTTGCGAAGATCGCATAAATCACACGGATGTCGCCAAAATCACTAAGATCACATTTAGGTCACAAAGCGATATCGCAGTGACAAAGCTTTCGTTGCGAAGATCGCATAAATCACACGGATGTCGCCAAAATCACTAAGATCACATTTAGGTCACAAAGCGATATCGCAGTGACAAAGCTTTCGTTGCGAAGATCGCATAAATCACAGGGATATCGCTAAAATCACTAAGATCACATACAGATCACAATGTGACATCGCAGCGACAAAGCTTTCGTTGCGAAAATCGCATAAATCACATGGATGTCGCCAAAATCACTAAGATCACATTTAGGTCACAAAGCGATATCGCAGTGACAAAGCTTTCGTCGCGAAGATCGCATAAATCACACGGATGTCGCCAAAATCACTAAGATCACATTTAGGTCACAAAGCGATATCGCAGTGACAAAGCTTTCGTTGCGAAGATCACATAAATCACACGGATGTCGCCAAAATCACTAAGATCACATACAGATCACAATGCGATATCGCAAAAATCGCAAATTCGTCCCCAATGTCACAATGTGACGAAAAGCGATATCGCAGCGATATCACAAAGTTACGTCGCAAAACCCCCTCTAAAACGGACATTGGACGACTATGTGACCCCTGTGTGATATCGCCGTGACATCGCGTGATCTCTATGCGATATCGCTTTTCGTCACATACTCGTCACATGGTTATTAGGGCGAATAAGGTAGAGTGATAGGTATTTTTACTAATGACGTCACAGTGGGTATGACGTCATTCTATGTTAAGATTTACGTTTTAAGTGGTGATAACATTGGATATATACCAAATTTAGTTTTCAGGTGTTGGCAACGAGTTCTGATCGGTCAGCTAAATGCTCGCTTGTGACTGATAAGTTTTAAACATGTGACCAAAAGTTAACTCCTGATTGACTGTTTGGTTTTCTAGCGAGTTACTTACATATCCTTTAGCCAAGTTAAAATACCTGCAACAAAGTTACACAAAAAAAAAAATGTTAAATTTGAAAAGTTAATAAAAGGAAGGCCATTTGCTAAGGGTCTAAAGAACCCTAACCCCGAGCTACACGTGACATTTCAATATTTTACCAAACAATTGTTAAAATATCGACTATCGGACGTTGCCTTCATGGTAACTCATCTACCCACCCCCCTTCCCTAACCAATTTTGAATAAGTTAATTTGAAAGACTTTAGAAAATGTTAATTATTTTGAAGTTAAATTTTAAAGGTGAGGACCCACCTCCAACCCGATACCTCTTTTAGGAAGAATTGGTATCGCCTCACTCCACCCTATCAACAAAAAAAAACAAAATCTTATTTCAAAGAACGTATATTTCCTTGAAATATGAGGTCACTAACCAACCATCCAATAATATCTTTTAAGAAGACATCATTACCTCTAAACAATTTAAAATTTTAAAAAATCTGAAAAGAAGACTTGTGAGAACGTATATTTCTCTCATGAATTAAATTTAATGATCACATACAAAATCTTGAAAAAAAAATTAACGTTAAATAAGTTTTTAAAAATTTAGTTAAAGTAATATTTTAGTTAAATTAAGGCTTAAAGAGATAAAAAAATAAAAAAATTTAAGGATTAAATGAATGATTTAAGGAATTTTGAAGTGACCATAGGCATAGCTGGTTATGCCATCTTCCAGCAGATACCGCTTGTCGTCATAGGCCGACAAGGCTCTCTTGGTTTGTTGGAGTGAGAAGATGTTTAAAAATTCACTTACCGAATAATCGAAACGAAATCTGCGAAGCTAAAATAACTGTGAATAACTACACAAGTACGAACAAAATCGCGATGAGAAAAAAAACACGAAGTATTAAACACGTCTTTCACACTCAGGTATCTAAGTAGAAATGGCGAGACGGCAACCGGTAGCGTCTATATATGAGGGGTGATCACGTGACTTCACCGACCAATCAGGTTTCACGGTAGAGGGTGCTACTGACTATCGACCCGTCAGAAGGGAGGGGAGCGAGACTAGGCATGTTTCAACACGCTTCAACGCGTTTGCGAGTTGAGTTGTTGTGTAACGATCTTGCTTGAAACAGTTAAAGTGATAGATAATTTGTTCGTGACGTCATAGTGTAGCGAATGGGTTTTTAACGTAGACAGTTGTTGCAATTGGAGTAATTATGAAATTTATTAAATATAAAGATAATATTTAGTAATAATTATCAGATTTTATTATTATTATTATAAAAAATAAACTTATAAAAAAAGTGAACGTGAAAATTTAGTTTACGAATAAAAATCATGTCTTTAAAATGTGTACGAATATCACTAAATAAGAGAAAAAAGTAACATACTTACACTCTTTAAAATAAATAACTTTAACATTAACGTAAAAAATTTACTTTTCACATAAAAATCACTTTAAAATGAGTAAAAATATCGCTAAATAAGAGGAAAAAAAGTAACTTACTTAAAATTTCTAAGATAAATATTTAACCTTTACTCGAAAATTCCCTTCATATATAAAAATCACGACTTTAAAATATGACATGCAAGAGAAAAGTAACCTACTTAAACTTTCTACGACAAATAACTTTAACATTAACGTAACATTTTACTTTACACATAAAAATCCCGACTTTAAAATATGTAGAAATATCGCTAAATAAAAGAAGAAGAAAAAGTAACATACTTAAACTTTGTACAACAAATAACTTTGACATTAACGTAAAAAATTTTCTTCACATATAAAAATCACGACTTTAAAATGTGACGTGTAAGAAGAATTAGCATACTTAAAATTTCTACGACAAATAAATTTAACCTTTACGCGAAAATTTACTATATACATAAAAATCATGTCTTTAAAATATGTAAAAATATTGCTAAATAAAAGAAAAAAAACTAACATACTTAAACTTTGCACGACAAATAACTTTAGCATTAACGTAAAAATTTACTTCACATATAAAAATCACGACATTAAAATGTGACATGTAAGAAGAATTAGCATACTTAAAATTTCTACGATAAATAATTTTAACATTTGAGTGAAAATTTACTACATATATAAAAATCATGTATTTAAAATATCGCTGAATAAAAGAAAAAAGTAACATACTTAAACTTTCTACGACAAATAACTTTAACATTAACGCAAAAATTTACTTTACACATAAAAATCACGACTTTAAATTTGACATGCAGGAGGAAAGTATAACATACCTATAATTTCTACGACAAAGAATTCAAACATTGCCATTCATGTCTTTAAAATGTATAATGACAACTCTAACTTTTAGAAAAAAGAAACACTAAAAATTTACAAGGCAAAGAATTTAAAATTGAACGTGAAAATTAACTTCACATGTACAATCATACTCTTATATCAACGATAAATAAGATAAAAAAGAAGCTCTAAAAATTTATAAGGCAAATAATTTAAATAATACGCGAAAATTTACCACACATATAAAAATTATGTCTTTCAAATGTGTAAGAATAACGCTAAATTAGAGAAAAAGAAATACTAAAAATTTATAAGGTAAGGAATTGAAACAATATGCGAAAATTTATTTCACGCATAAAATTTTTATCTTTAAAATGTGTAAGAATAATGCTAAATTAGAGAAGAAAAAAAAATAACATACTTAAACTTTCTTCGACAACAATTTAAACAATACGCGACATTTTCATACACAATTATTTTCTTAGGTTAATGTTAAATAATGGGAAATTTAACAGAATAAAAATTTCAAAGATAAAGAATTTTAACCTTTACACGAAAATTTACCTCACAAAAATATCATATCCTTAAACTTTAACGTGACAATTTACTCTTCATATACAATTAAACTCTTAGGTTAATGTTAAATAAGAAAAAAAATAATATACTTAAAATTTCTAAGATAAACATAACGTAAAAATTTCGTATCATGTGTTTAAAATGTAACATATAAGAGAAAAAAAACTAACATACTTGAACTTTCTATAGCAAAGAATTTAAGCATTAGCGTAAAAATTCACTTTACATATAAAATTCACATCTTTAAATGGGAAGATAAGCAGGTGACGGTAATTAGCCAATCAGGGTAGCGGTAGGTGATACGCCATTCGCCGGCATTTTTAGATCGGAGGATGAGTCACGCTAAAACTTGTTGGAACAGGTCGGGAGATTTGTACAGCAAGAACAACAGCATCGACGCGCAAGCAGCGGGTGATGCTGTGATGTGTCAGCAGGTCTTTGAGATTATCGTTTTCCTACTTTGCCGTTTTCATAATGAAATGTTTGTGAAAACTTGGAATGAATAAAGTGGATTTCAAAGACATATTAGTAAGTGAAGGTAGAATTCGCATGGACTTTCTTCCAAAAAGTATGATTCACTTGGAGAATTTAAGATCATTTCTACTTGAAAACTTTTCTATTATTTAAAACATTGAATATTGTTCAAACTCAGTGGGATTATATGCTACAATACGGGTAAAACTTAACAAAATTGTTACATAGAAGAAAAATAGTAAGAGATTTAAAATAAATATTAGTTATAGATACTCCAAAGAAAAAATTTCACCTCTACTTTTCAATCGGAAAATCAATACAAGTTGGAAATTTATGTTACTTCAAGAAAGACTTAGACAATTTACTTTGTAATAATATACGTTAAGGTGTCGTATTAACTCGTGCAATACATGCTGACTAAGGTTTATTTTACTTGAAAGGTGAATTGGGGGAAAATATTAAATAAATTGTAGATATTAAATACATTGTAGATATGCATTCAAGTTTTGAAAATCACCTGCAAGACTTTTAAAACATCTTAAGATAAATTGAAAGAAACTTTTTATACTCTGAAAGGAAATCACAAGTAATTTAGTTAACTTTTTTCATGGTAACACTCATATTCAACGACATGTTTTTAAAATTTAACCTTCTTTACATGATAATAGTTATAAATTTTTTCAATCTCAGATGCGATATACTATTATTTCTAACATATATGTTACGAATTGTGTAAAGTTTTTAAAAGAGTATATGCAAATCACCAATCAGAAACATAAAAATCTAACATCAATCAAACACACTAAAATAATAAGATATTTTCCTTAGTGGAAATAGTTAACTACTCATGTGATGGAATGTACTTAGAAAATTTAAATACTGAAAAAAGTTTGCTAGGCAAACTTAAAGAATATATTTTTTTTTTCTTGTGAAAAACTAGCATAAATTTGAAAAATATAGAGTTTGTTACTACGTAAAATTGAACATCATCTGGACAAACTAAATTATACATGATTTTTTTTTTATTTGAGAGGTGCTGACAATATATCATTAATACAGAGATTTTTAACTTCCACCCATAATTTCTAAATAACTTATACATAAATTTCAGAAAACTGAAACGGAATGTGTTTTACAAGACGCTTATTTTGTAAGATGAATATTCAATATTAATATAACTGAGCAAAGTTCATTACGGAAAAAACTTGTAAAAGATACTTATATTTTGAAAATAGTTTGAAATATCCTTTTAAATTTATGAATGCTCGCTTTCGAAAGACACAAATAAAACTGATATTACACATGATAATTAACACATGCATAACATTAATCAAACAAAGTGGAATTTTTATTGCTTGTGACCGATAACTTTTCAGTGAAGTAGAACTTACATAGGAAATTTGTGCAAACTTTTTCAACTTTTAAACCAAGTATTATGTAAAATTATAAATTACGATAGGAAATAGCACACTTCAGAATCGGAACAAGTCTTCTAGTTAAGCTAAATTTATTTCTCAAGGAATTGAAAGCATACCAGACAAGTCCTTATCATTTCGCATCTTTTCTCATGTTGCAAGAAGACATACTTTGTAAAAGATCGTCGTTGCACTTAACAAAAATCAGTAAAAATAAATGTATTTTCTATGGCAAAGATAAAACTTCACAACTTAATTACTGAAATTTAGCTAAGTTGCATATGGTTTATTCACATAACTCGCATATGCTTCGAATGTTGAAATATATTTGTCATTTGAAATCAAACTAATCGAAAATAAATGCTACCTACATTTTCAAGTCGGAAATTACTATTAAATAAACTTTACATGTAAAACATTGTCATGTTAAAAAGAAAAATCTACAAAAATGTAAATGATAATTTTACTGTTGGTACATAAATGATGAATAATTTATGATTTTATTCTAGGCAAACGTTTTATTGTCTAACAGAGAACTTAAACTTTAGCAGAAAAATAAAAAAATACAATTTTTATATCCTATCATGCTTGTCGAAAATTGAATTTATTAGCTGTTGTAATAGATTTTTATTGTCCAAATTTCTATAGTTTTTCTTCCCGGTGCAATAAAATTAAGTTCATGTGTAATGATTAGGTTTTTTTTTTTTATGAATCTTATAAATTTAATGAAATTATTATGACCTAAGAGATTGAGTGAACTGAATAAATCAATGATGTAAATTTAAACAGTGACTTGAACTGATACATACTATAACTGTAAAGAAGTATGACAAAGTGATAGATGAAGTAAAAATAGAAGTTGAATGAAATGTGTTGAAAAAAGTTGAAGACGACAAGAAATTCGTAATTGAGAATTATCATTGACTTATATTAACTTCGTTTTCTTGCTTATGACAAGAAAATACACTCTTTCTTATTAAGAACCAACTTGATATCTTATCATAGAATGACAATGATGAAATATCTATACATTAAAAAAAAAAATACCAAACTTAGACATAGCAAATTTCTTGAAATTCATGTATAATGCGAGAAGTTTTACTGGAAATATAGAAGATACAACATTGAAAGATGTGAATGTTTCGAAGTACTTTATCAGAAATAAAAAAAAAAAAATGCGCTGAGATTCGCTATAAACTTACTTAAACTTATAAACTTCAAAAAACTTATAAAAATTTCAATTTACACTTAAAGTTTTTTTTTTTATATATATTTCAAAGAATTTTTTCAAATCAATATGTATATTTAAATACTGAAACTTATTCACTTCAATAAATGTATGTTTAAGTTATAAAACTCTTCGTATGTATTGAAAAATTGTAACTTTTCGTCTTCTTCGTATAAATCGATAACTTATACACTAGTTCTTCATCAATTAATCTTCTAAGTAAATCTTTCAAAGCTAAAAACATACTTATAGCTTTGCATTTGTAGCATGTTAAATTGTACATGTTTCTCGTGAAATTAAAATTTATATGTTTTCCATGAAAATATCTGAAATTTTGTAACTTTCACATGAAACATGTACAATTTAACTTGTTACAAATGCAAAGCTATAAGTATGTTTTTACCTTTGAAAGATTTACTTAGAAGATTAATTGATGAAGAACTAGTGTATAAGTTATCGATTTATACGAAGAAGACGAAAAGTTACAATTTTTCAATACATACGAAGAGTTTTATAACTTAAACATACATTTATTGAAGTGAATAAGTTTCAGTATTTAAATATACATATTGATTTGAAAAAATTCTTTGAAATATATATAAAAAAAAAAACTTTAAGTGTAAATTGAAATTTTTATAAGTTTTTTGAAGTTTATAAGTTTAAGTAAGTTTATAGCGAATCTCAGCGCATTTTTTTTTTTTTATTTCTGATAAAGTACTTCGAAACATTCACATCTTTCAATGTTGTATCTTCTATATTTCCAGTAAAACTTCTCGCATTATACATGAATTTCAAGAAATTTGCTATGTCTAAGTTTGGTATTTTTTTTTTTAATGTATAGATATTTCATCATTGTCATTCTATGATAAGATATCAAGTTGGTTCTTAATAAGAAAGAGTGTATTTTCTTGTCATAAGCAAGAAAACGAAGTTAATATAAGTCAATGATAATTCTCAATTACGAATTTCTTGTCGTCTTCAACTTTTTTCAACACATTTCATTCAACTTCTATTTTTACTTCATCTATCACTTTGTCATACTTCTTTACAGTTATAGTATGTATCAGTTCAAGTCACTGTTTAAATTTACATCATTGATTTATTCAGTTCACTCAATCTCTTAGGTCATAATAATTTCATTAAATTTATAAGATTCATAAAAAAAAACAACCTAATCATTACACATGAACTTAATTTTATTGCACCGGGAAGAAAAACTATAGAAATTTGGACAATAAAAATCTATTACAACAGCTAATAAATTCAATTTTCGACAAGCATGATAGGATATAAAAATTGTATTTTTTTATTTTTCTGCTAAAGTTTAAGTTCTCTGTTAGACAATAAAACGTTTGCCTAGAATAAAATCATAAATTATTCATCATTTATGTACCAACAGTAAAATTATCATTTACATTTTTGTAGATTTTTCTTTTTAACATGACAATGTTTTACATGTAAAGTTTATTTAATAGTAATTTCCGACTTGAAAATGTAGGTAGCATTTATTTTCGATTAGTTTGATTTCAAATGACAAATATATTTCAACATTCGAAGCATATGCGAGTTATGTGAATAAACCATATGCAACTTAGCTAAATTTCAGTAATTAAGTTGTGAAGTTTTATCTTTGCCATAGAAAATACATTTATTTTTACTGATTTTTGTTAAGTGCAACGACGATCTTTTACAAAGTATGTCTTCTTGCAACATGAGAAAAGATGCGAAATGATAAGGACTTGTCTGGTATGCTTTCAATTCCTTGAGAAATAAATTTAGCTTAACTAGAAGACTTGTTCCGATTCTGAAGTGTGCTATTTCCTATCGTAATTTATAATTTTACATAATACTTGGTTTAAAAGTTGAAAAAGTTTGCACAAATTTCCTATGTAAGTTCTACTTCACTGAAAAGTTATCGGTCACAAGCAATAAAAATTCCACTTTGTTTGATTAATGTTATGCATGTGTTAATTATCATGTGTAATATCAGTTTTATTTGTGTCTTTCGAAAGCGAGCATTCATAAATTTAAAAGGATATTTCAAACTATTTTCAAAATATAAGTATCTTTTACAAGTTTTTTCCGTAATGAACTTTGCTCAGTTATATTAATATTGAATATTCATCTTACAAAATAAGCGTCTTGTAAAACACATTCCGTTTCAGTTTTCTGAAATTTATGTATAAGTTATTTAGAAATTATGGGTGGAAGTTAAAAATCTCTGTATTAATGATATATTGTCAGCACCTCTCAAATAAAAAAAAAATCATGTATAATTTAGTTTGTCCAGATGATGTTCAATTTTACGTAGTAACAAACTCTATATTTTTCAAATTTATGCTAGTTTTTCACAAGAAAAAAAAAATATATTCTTTAAGTTTGCCTAGCAAACTTTTTTCAGTATTTAAATTTTCTAAGTACATTCCATCACATGAGTAGTTAACTATTTCCACTAAGGAAAATATCTTATTATTTTAGTGTGTTTGATTGATGTTAGATTTTTATGTTTCTGATTGGTGATTTGCATATACTCTTTTAAAAACTTTACACAATTCGTAACATATATGTTAGAAATAATAGTATATCGCATCTGAGATTGAAAAAATTTATAACTATTATCATGTAAAGAAGGTTAAATTTTAAAAACATGTCGTTGAATATGAGTGTTACCATGAAAAAAGTTAACTAAATTACTTGTGATTTCCTTTCAGAGTATAAAAAGTTTCTTTCAATTTATCTTAAGATGTTTTAAAAGTCTTGCAGGTGATTTTCAAAACTTGAATGCATATCTACAATGTATTTAATATCTACAATTTATTTAATATTTTCCCCCAATTCACCTTTCAAGTAAAATAAACCTTAGTCAGCATGTATTGCACGAGTTAATACGACACCTTAACGTATATTATTACAAAGTAAATTGTCTAAGTCTTTCTTGAAGTAACATAAATTTCCAACTTGTATTGATTTTCCGATTGAAAAGTAGAGGTGAAATTTTTTCTTTGGAGTATCTATAACTAATATTTATTTTAAATCTCTTACTATTTTTCTTCTATGTAACAATTTTGTTAAGTTTTACCCGTATTGTAGCATATAATCCCACTGAGTTTGAACAATATTCAATGTTTTAAATAATAGAAAAGTTTTCAAGTAGAAATGATCTTAAATTCTCCAAGTGAATCATACTTTTTGGAAGAAAGTCCATGCGAATTCTACCTTCACTTACTAATATGTCTTTGAAATCCACTTTATTCATTCCAAGTTTTCACAAACATTTCATTATGAAAACGGCAAAGTAGGAAAACGATAATCTCAAAGACCTGCTGACACATCACAGCATCACCCGCTGCTTGCGCGTCGATGCTGTTGTTCTTGCTGTACAAATCTCCCGACCTGTTCCAACAAGTTTTAGCGTGACTCATCCTCCGATCTAAAAATGCCGGCGAATGGCGTATCACCTACCGCTACCCTGATTGGCTAATTACCGTCACCTGCTTATCTTCCCATTTAAAGATGTGAATTTTATATGTAAAGTGAATTTTTACGCTAATGCTTAAATTCTTTGCTATAGAAAGTTCAAGTATGTTAGTTTTTTTTCTCTTATATGTTACATTTTAAACACATGATACGAAATTTTTACGTTATGTTTATCTTAGAAATTTTAAGTATATTATTTTTTTTCTTATTTAACATTAACCTAAGAGTTTAATTGTATATGAAGAGTAAATTGTCACGTTAAAGTTTAAGGATATGATATTTTTGTGAGGTAAATTTTCGTGTAAAGGTTAAAATTCTTTATCTTTGAAATTTTTATTCTGTTAAATTTCCCATTATTTAACATTAACCTAAGAAAATAATTGTGTATGAAAATGTCGCGTATTGTTTAAATTGTTGTCGAAGAAAGTTTAAGTATGTTATTTTTTTTTCTTCTCTAATTTAGCATTATTCTTACACATTTTAAAGATAAAAATTTTATGCGTGAAATAAATTTTCGCATATTGTTTCAATTCCTTACCTTATAAATTTTTAGTATTTCTTTTTCTCTAATTTAGCGTTATTCTTACACATTTGAAAGACATAATTTTTATATGTGTGGTAAATTTTCGCGTATTATTTAAATTATTTGCCTTATAAATTTTTAGAGCTTCTTTTTTATCTTATTTATCGTTGATATAAGAGTATGATTGTACATGTGAAGTTAATTTTCACGTTCAATTTTAAATTCTTTGCCTTGTAAATTTTTAGTGTTTCTTTTTTCTAAAAGTTAGAGTTGTCATTATACATTTTAAAGACATGAATGGCAATGTTTGAATTCTTTGTCGTAGAAATTATAGGTATGTTATACTTTCCTCCTGCATGTCAAATTTAAAGTCGTGATTTTTATGTGTAAAGTAAATTTTTGCGTTAATGTTAAAGTTATTTGTCGTAGAAAGTTTAAGTATGTTACTTTTTTCTTTTATTCAGCGATATTTTAAATACATGATTTTTATATATGTAGTAAATTTTCACTCAAATGTTAAAATTATTTATCGTAGAAATTTTAAGTATGCTAATTCTTCTTACATGTCACATTTTAATGTCGTGATTTTTATATGTGAAGTAAATTTTTACGTTAATGCTAAAGTTATTTGTCGTGCAAAGTTTAAGTATGTTAGTTTTTTTTCTTTTATTTAGCAATATTTTTACATATTTTAAAGACATGATTTTTATGTATATAGTAAATTTTCGCGTAAAGGTTAAATTTATTTGTCGTAGAAATTTTAAGTATGCTAATTCTTCTTACACGTCACATTTTAAAGTCGTGATTTTTATATGTGAAGAAAATTTTTTACGTTAATGTCAAAGTTATTTGTTGTACAAAGTTTAAGTATGTTACTTTTTCTTCTTCTTTTATTTAGCGATATTTCTACATATTTTAAAGTCGGGATTTTTATGTGTAAAGTAAAATGTTACGTTAATGTTAAAGTTATTTGTCGTAGAAAGTTTAAGTAGGTTACTTTTCTCTTGCATGTCATATTTTAAAGTCGTGATTTTTATATATGAAGGGAATTTTCGAGTAAAGGTTAAATATTTATCTTAGAAATTTTAAGTAAGTTACTTTTTTTCCTCTTATTTAGCGATATTTTTACTCATTTTAAAGTGATTTTTATGTGAAAAGTAAATTTTTTACGTTAATGTTAAAGTTATTTATTTTAAAGAGTGTAAGTATGTTACTTTTTTCTCTTATTTAGTGATATTCGTACACATTTTAAAGACATGATTTTTATTCGTAAACTAAATTTTCACGTTCACTTTTTTTATAAGTTTATTTTTTATAATAATAATAATAAAATCTGATAATTATTACTAAATATTATCTTTATATTTAATAAATTTCATAATTACTCCAATTGCAACAACTGTCTACGTTAAAAACCCATTCGCTACACTATGACGTCACGAACAAATTATCTATCACTTTAACTGTTTCAAGCAAGATCGTTACACAACAACTCAACTCGCAAACGCGTTGAAGCGTGTTGAAACATGCCTAGTCTCGCTCCCCTCCCTTCTGACGGGTCGATAGTCAGTAGCACCCTCTACCGTGAAACCTGATTGGTCGGTGAAGTCACGTGATCACCCCTCATATATAGACGCTACCGGTTGCCGTCTCGCCATTTCTACTTAGATACCTGAGTGTGAAAGACGTGTTTAATACTTCGTGTTTTTTTTCTCATCGCGATTTTGTTCGTACTTGTGTAGTTATTCACAGTTATTTTAGCTTCGCAGATTTCGTTTCGATTATTCGGTAAGTGAATTTTTAAACATCTTCTCACTCCAACAAACCAAGAGAGCCTTGTCGGCCTATGACGACAAGCGGTATCTGCTGGAAGATGGCATAACCAGCTATGCCTATGGTCACTTCAAAATTCCTTAAATCATTCATTTAATCCTTAAATTTTTTTATTTTTTTATCTCTTTAAGCCTTAATTTAACTAAAATATTACTTTAACTAAATTTTTAAAAACTTATTTAACGTTAATTTTTTTTTCAAGATTTTGTATGTGATCATTAAATTTAATTCATGAGAGAAATATACGTTCTCACAAGTCTTCTTTTCAGATTTTTTAAAATTTTAAATTGTTTAGAGGTAATGATGTCTTCTTAAAAGATATTATTGGATGGTTGGTTAGTGACCTCATATTTCAAGGAAATATACGTTCTTTGAAATAAGATTTTGTTTTTTTTTGTTGATAGGGTGGAGTGAGGCGATACCAATTCTTCCTAAAAGAGGTATCGGGTTGGAGGTGGGTCCTCACCTTTAAAATTTAACTTCAAAATAATTAACATTTTCTAAAGTCTTTCAAATTAACTTATTCAAAATTGGTTAGGGAAGGGGGGTGGGTAGATGAGTTACCATGAAGGCAACGTCCGATAGTCGATATTTTAACAATTGTTTGGTAAAATATTGAAATGTCACGTGTAGCTCGGGGTTAGGGTTCTTTAGACCCTTAGCAAATGGCCTTCCTTTTATTAACTTTTCAAATTTAACATTTTTTTTTTTTGTGTAACTTTGTTGCAGGTATTTTAACTTGGCTAAAGGATATGTAAGTAACTCGCTAGAAAACCAAACAGTCAATCAGGAGTTAACTTTTGGTCACATGTTTAAAACTTATCAGTCACAAGCGAGCATTTAGCTGACCGATCAGAACTCGTTGCCAACACCTGAAAACTAAATTTGGTATATATCCAATGTTATCACCACTTAAAACGTAAATCTTAACATAGAATGACGTCATACCCACTGTGACGTCATTAGTAAAAATACCTATCACTCTACCTTATTCGTTTAGAAGCAGCCCTAGAACAACTCAACTCCGTCTGAAAGGTAAATCGACACTAAAAAGTGTTGCCAACGCTCAAAAATTTGATATAAAACAAATTATGACGTCATACCTACTGTGACGTCACTCAATAAAAGCCTATCACTCTAACTTATTCGTTTAGAAGCAGTCCTAGAACAACTCAGCTCCATCTTAAATGTAAATCGAAACAAAAAAAACTAAAAAGTGTTGCCACCGCTCAAAACTTTGATATAAAACAAATTATGACGTCATATCTACTGTGACGTCACGCAATAAAAGCCTATTACTCTAACTTATTCGCTAAGAAGCAGTCCTAGAACAACTCAACTCCGTCTGCTAGATAAACCGAAACTAAAAAAAAGTGTTGCCACCACTCAAAACTTTGATATAAAACACATTATGACGTCATTCCCACTGTGACGTCATACACAAACAGCTTATAATGAAACTAAAACAACAGCAGGAGGGGAACAAACTCAACTCCACTTCCGGTCACGTGACTTCCGGTGACGGCATATCCTGTGATGTCACTTCCTGTGACGACATATCCGGTCACGCCCCCATACCATACCGTCGCTCGGTCGATCCATGGCCCCGGACTCTCCTTTTCTAACTACTACCAATTCTTCCTAAAAGAGGTATCGGGCCGGAGGTGGGTCCTCACTTTTAAAATTTAGCTTGAAAATAATTAACATTTTCTAAAGTCTTTCAAATTAGCTTATTCAAAATTGGTTAGGGAAGGGGGGTGGGTAGATGAGTTCCCAATGAAGGAAACGTCCGATAGTCGATATTTTAGCAATTGTTTGGTAAAATATTGAAATGTCACGTGTAGCTAGGGGTTAGGGTTCTTTAGACCCTTAGCAAATGGCCTTCCCTTTATTAACTTTTCAAATTTAACATTTTTTTTTTATTTGTGTAACTTTGTTGCAGGTATTTTAACTTGGCTAAAGGATATGTAACTCGCTAGAAAACCAAACAGTCAATCAGGAGTTAGCTTTTGGTCACATGTTTAAAACTTACCAATCACAAGCGAGCATTTAGCTGACCAATCAGAACTCGTTGCAAACACCTGAAAACTAAATTTAGTATATATCCAGTGTTATCACCACTTAAAACGTAAATTTTAACATATAATGACGTCATACCCACTGTGACGTCACTAGTCCAAAAAAAAAGCCTATCACTCTAACTTATTCGCAAAGAAGCAGCCCTAGAACAACTCAGCTCCATCTGAAAGATAAACTAAAAAGTGTTGCCACCGCTCAAAATTTTGATATAAAACAGGTTATGACGTCATTCCCTCACTGTGATATCACGCAATAAAAGCCTATCACTCTAAGTTATTCGCTAAGAAGCAGTCCTAGAACAACTCAACTCCATCTTAAAGATAAACCGAAACTAAAAAGTGTTGCCACCTCTCAAAACTTTGATATATAACACATTATGACGTCATTCCCACTGTGACGTCATACACAAACAGCTTATAACGAAACCGAAACTAAAACTGCACCAGAAGGGTAACAACTCCACTCCACTTCCGGTCACGCCCCCCCACCATACTATACCGCATACCGCCATGGCTTAGGAGCCCTATTTTCTAACTACTACTAACTTTCTGCAAGTCTGTGTTATCAAATAATTCTGTAACTTCAATTTCTCGAGATAGGGTCAAACAAATACTAGTACCAAAGAGTAGGATTTTTTTCAAAAGTAATAACGACTTTTCCGGGGGAATTTTTCTTTTTTCCCAGAGATATTAAGGCTGATTTATTTTCCCTGAGTTTTTCAGGTTTTCCCTGAGGCATATCAACTCTGTCAAGCTCAGATAGATTTTTCATAACGTTTGACCACTATGATAAAAACACCAATTCCATATCATGAGCTAACTCTTTTTTACCCCTAAAACTAGATAGAATGTATTTTCATCGACAAGTCTATCTGCCAAGTTTTAACTTGATCGGATTATGGCAAGTGAGTAAATTAGTCCTTTAAATAGGAAAAGAAGCGTTTGTAAAATCGGCCTTTTAGTGACAGTTCCAAAAACGCCAGAATGCTTTGTCATCGACAATGAACATTAGCCAACTTTTAACTTGATTTGGATGATAGAAAGTGAGATCAATATACATAACTATTTGAATTTGTGCTGGGGATTTAGTATTCTACAGACGGCACTGAAAGATAATGACTGTTTAACAATATTTTACAATAAAATACATGCTAAGGTAAAAGAAAATCTTTTATTGAACTTTTAATGCAAATCTAAAAAACTTTAAAACTCTCCAAAGAAGAACTTAAATATTCTAGAAGTTGAGCCAACAATTTCTTGAGAGATTGAAAAAAGTTTTAAGAAAATACAGAAGAATTTGGAGTGTTTAGATCGCAGTAGCTACAATACAAAAAAGAACATTACTAAATGCATCAGACAAAATAAATTCTGTTGCGATTCAAAACAAATTATTTAAATAATTTTAGTTACATTTCAAATTAAACTCTACAAACAAACATCTGAAGTATATCTTTCCCAGATAATATATACCCGACTTCCAAGAAGATTGATAACCTTGCCAAGCATTTTTTTTACAAAACTATTCTGCTCTGATTTAATAGTATCTTTATGACTTAAATAACTATTAATAATAATTATAAATAATAGAGTATTCCAAACATTTCTTCACAACAAATAAGTTTTGGGTGTAACAATAAGCAGTCTTTTACAGAATACTTTTTAAATGAGGAAGGTTTTCCATAATTACAAATTGGGTAAAAAACTTGACTAACACCAATCTTTATGTCGTAAAAAACTATTAATAAAAATTATAAATAATAGAGTATTCCAAACATTACTTCACAACAAATAACTTCTTTTTATATAATAATAAGCTGTCCTTTACAGAATACTTTTGAATGAGGATGATAGTATTCTCTATAATTACCAATTCGGTGAAAAACTTTGTTCCTCCTTAATGTGGGTAAGAAGATGTTTGTTGAGTCTGCTACTTGAGTAAAAGGCCCTATTGCACTCGCTGCACTTATAATTTTTTTCTCCAGTATGCACAAGGAGGTGCCCTTTAAGTTGCCTTCTTGTGATAAAAGCCTTCTTGCAAGTCTCGCACACATGAGTCTTTTCTCCAGTATGAGTGAGAATGTGATCTTTAAGATGAAACTTCAATTTAAAGACCCTGCTACAGGTATTACACACATGATTTCTTTCTCCAGTGTGCGTGAGGATGTGCCTTTTGAGATCAGTCTTCAAGGCAAAGGCCTTACTGCATGAGTCACATGCATAAGGTTTTTCTCCAGTGTGAGTGAGAAGGTGTTGCTTGAGATTGCCCTTTTGAGCAAATGCTCTATTGCATATGAAGCATGCATGAGGTTTTTCACCAGTGTGTGTGAGGAAGTGCACTTGGAGTTCACTATTCTTGGAGAATGCCTTCCCACATGTATCACATTCATAAGGTTTTCCTCCAGTGAGCTTTAGCAGCTGCATTCTCAGATCAGACTTGTTGGGCGATTCTTGGCTGCACATTTTTTCTTTCTAGTGCGAGACAAAAGGAATTGAGTGTAATGCTTTGCAGTAAAATGTTTATAACATAAATGAGCTTCTGAGCATAAATGACCACTGTGGATGACGAAAAGTGTTATGAGGTAGCTACTTGAGAAAGTTCTTGTCACTCATCCAATGAAATTCTGTAACTGTTATTTATTACAATATAGAGGCTACTGATCCACCAATCAGAAACAATAAACTCTATGGAACTTTTTGGGGCACATTTTAATTTCAAGAGTGAGAAAAGAGAGCTTTCCTGCAAATAGAAAAAAAAAAAATTGTTTTTCACAAATAGACAAAACAAACAATAATTTATAGCTGTATGAACTTGTCAGAAATAGTTTTGAATCATTAAATAAATTTAGCTCTTATAAATAACATAGTAAGTATACAATGCAGCCTAAGTTCATGTTACATTCCCAACTTTTTTTTTTAAATACGGATAAAAACATATAGCAAAAATATACAGAATAAATCCCAGTTCCAGTGAAATACTACTCAGAATCGAAAATAACTTGTGGAATATTTAGTCAGTTTGACAGTTCCTGAACTGTGTAACATGGATTTTCAGAGATGGTATCATTTAATGAATCTCGTTTATCAAGCATGGTCGTTCAGAGAGGGTATCGTCTTTGAGGATGAAAAATCTTATTTTAAATTTATCAAACTGTCTTAGAGCTGTACTATCAGTACCAGCACTATGTCCACACAAAGCAATACTAAAACAACGACAGTCTCACTAGCACTTTTTCCTCTTAAAAGAAAATACCATGATATGATGAAAATGAACTTTTTGATTCTACATCCTTAGCGCTGCAGTGGGAAAAAAATTGTGCCATGACATAAGGTAGAGGTATGGAGCGAAAGGGAGAAAAATCCGAATTTACACATCTACTTCAATCAGGGTCACTACTTATCAGCGATAGCAAAATAACAATAAGAGCTTTAATTTGGAAAAAAGCAAAACCTTCCGGATGACAAATACATATCACTAGTCCCTTAGCAAAAACAGATAAACACATTTGAATAGATTTGGGGGATTGTCCCAAACTTTGTAAACTGTGGTCTTGGATAATATGTAAATTACCAATTCCTAAACTGCAGGTTGAGAACTACCAGTGGGTTGAAAGTAGAGATGTGATATTTACGTTCTTTTTACTGAACAGGTGTTCTCTGCTCCCGTTCTTTTAAAATGAGCTACTCATTAACCCGTTCTTTTGAAGAACTAGTTCTTTTTTTCCAATTGCCGAAATCATAGCCCTTGGGAAGAAGTGCTATCTTCGGTAGGTCTCTGGGATAGGTCACTAGGGTCAAGGACGAATCTTTCCCCTCCACTTCACTGCTCTGTTAACGTGGCGTTTTAAAGAATGAGAGGAAAAGTTACTACGTTTTTGTGTGGTTTTCCAATGACCGCGTCAGAATAACACATACAAATTAGAAGAGACTTTTTTATATTTTCGAAAATATGATTGTGACAGTCGCACTCCTTAAATTATAAGCTTTACATATAATTTTAGTTTGAATATTTGCATTTATAATGTAGGAATTTTAAAGGAATGGAGTTTTTAATATCTAAAGTTTCCAAAACAATGGGACTCACAGAAAGTTCAAAACCTCAATGGAAAAATACAAATAAATATTGTTGCATTTTGGTATATAATTTATTAAAAGGAATGAATAAATGAATTAGAACTCTAAATTAGAAATTAATGGAGGTATACAAAATCATAAACGATGGTGAATTTTGTATAATTTTTTTCCGACACACAATAAATTATTATTTTTATTTTTTTTACTTTCATTTACCCCAAGGGCGTAGCCAAAAAAAAAAAAATTCGGGAGAAGATATGAAATCATGTCAATAAATCATACAATCTTCTTTATCAATGCCGCATGTATTTAGTAATCAAAATAATATCTATTTTTTTGTATCCTTAGACATTAAAAAAAAAACTATAATAATAAAATAAGCTGTGTGTCTGTCTGTCTGTTTATATATAGAAACCTACTTAAAATAGGAGTATAGCTTTGAAATTTTCAGCATAAAAAGTTTTGGCCTTCTAATTGTACATATTTGTCAAAGAGAATGTTACAATTTTAATTAATTCTTTTTTAATTGATCTTTTTTTTTTTACAAAGTGATTTCAAATAGAGATACAGCTCTGATATTTTCAACATAAGTAGTTTTTTGCCTTCTAATTGGACTTTTGAAAAACAGAATTTTAAATTTTTATTTAGTTTCTTTTTAATTAATTAATTAATTAATATTTTACAAAATGATTTCTAAAAGGGCTACAGCTCTAAAATTTTCAACATAAGTAGTTTTGACCTTCTAATTGGATTTCAGAAAAACAGAATTTTAAATTTTTATTTAGTTCGTTATTAATTAATTTGTTTAATTAATTAATATATATATTACGAAATGATTTCAAATAGGACTACAGCTTTTAAATTTTCAATATAAATAGTTGTGGCCTTCTATTGGATTTTTGAAAAACAGAATTTTAAATTTTTATTCAGTTTCTTTTTAATTAATTTTTTTAATTAATATATATTTTGCAAAACGTTTTCAAACAGGGCTACATTTCTGAAATTTTCAACGCAAGTAGTTTTGGCTTTCTAATTGGACTGACAAAAAGAATATTAAAATTTTAATTTGTTTTTTAATCAATTTTTTCACAAAAAGCGACTTCGAATAGGCATAGAGCTCTGAAAGTTTCAACATAAGTAGTTTTGGCCTCTAATTTTGCTTTCCACAAACACATGTTAAAATAATCTTAAAGGGGTGTTGTTTTATTGTTTTAAAGGGGAATTTTTTTTCTCTACAAGGGAGAGAGGCTTCCAATATTAAGGTTTTACGTAGCAATTAGATTTTAGTGAGTGAAGTGAGCATATGCTTACGCATCAATGAATCTTTCAGCGAGAGAAGCGAGCCTATGCTTGCATAGCAATGAACCTTTCAACGAGTGAAGTAAGCCCGTGTTTATGCGTCAGTGAACTATTCAGCGAACGAAGCGAGCTCGATTTTGCGTAGCGATGAACCTTTCTACGAGTGAAGCGCCAAAAACTGTGTCCTATACACGAATGACAGATTTTCGCAAAGCGAGGTCTCACAGCTAGCTGAAATATTGCACATGTTAAAATTTCGTAGCGAAGCACGGGTATTCAGCTAGTTTTAAATAAATTTAATATTTTAAACAAAATATCAATTGATTTTTGTGTTTTAATGGCAAACCTAAAAATTTCGGGAAGGGATATATCCCGTATCCCTTCCCCTGGATAAACGTTTGAATTACCCATTTGTATACATAGGGTAATGAAAGTATAGCATTCGGTCATTAAAAATCGATTTTGTTTTTGCACTTCTCCGCGTTTTGAAACATCCAGCTTTCAAAAAAGTGGTATAGAAAAAATATCTGTCTGTGGTCAGCATAACTCCCGAAAAAGTTGACCTACGATGTTCAAATTGAGTATGTGGTGACCATGGGTACCATTTAGGTTTTCGTCAAAATCACGCATGCGCACAAGGTAACTGCCATTGAAAAAATCATGTTTTTCAATTATTGCTTAAAAAAACGGCTCTAACGATTTTCATTAAAATCACTGTGGAAATGCCTCTTAAGGTGTTCTAGATATACCCACCTTCGAAATTCCCATAAAAATATTAAAAGGCGTAAAAAGTTGAAAAACGAATGCCTTCAACAAAAGTTCTCTTTCCTTGAGTATACCTCATCAACGATCGTTTTTTCTTCTCCCCTCTGTTTCACTTATAATAAAGGATAATATATAAAAACTGTAAATGACACAATTCCACGTCAGTATGTAATCGAAAGTTGTGCGATGTTCCATACCCCTAGTTTTCATTTTAATGGTAAACTATGCTAAAAACAAGTATTTAATCGGCGCCATTTGAACAACGTTTTAGTTTTTTTTTTTTTTTTTTAATTTCTAGAAAGTTACAACTTTAAATAATTAACTCAAAAATTTAAATTATTTTTGAACATACACGTTTCTGAAAACAAAATTCTTATAGTATTACAACTATCTTTCTATAGAACACTTATTAAACTGAGGTAGAAAAAAAAAAAACTTAAAAACTTGTGAGAGATAATTTGTTACTATCACTGTCGTGTCTACTCGTTTCTGGATAGTAGAAATTAGATTGGCCCGATGGGGCGATAGAGGATGAGTAATTTGTGAAAGATTCTCACGGTGATAATGTAGTGTAGAAGAGATTAATTTGAAACAAAAATGTTAGAGATAGCCCAGTTCCTTTTACCAAAATAATATTTCACAATAGATTTACAATATATGGAACACACTAGTTTTATTTCACATTATATAAAAAATACAACCTTCATTACAGTGGATTTGGAAATGTCAACGAACAACTCAGCCTGCTAAGGATTCGAACCTAGCACCTTAAAAATATGACAAGCAACCTTTGGAATAGCATTAAACAAAAAACGACATTTCTCTTCTTTCTTAATTAATACAAATAGGAAGACCAAGAAGAGGCTTAAGATCCAGTAGGGTTATTCTAGACAAAATAAAATACTGAATTTATAAAATACACAATACAAAAAACCGCTAATGCATGAATTCATAATAGAAAATACCGAATTTGTAGAATTCGATATTTTCAATTATGTATTCCTATTATGCATTGTGTATATTGTGTAAGTAAAGAAAGTAAAACTGTTTACAATTCCTCACATGGCGAGAATTCTGTGAAAGAACATGGGTCAATCCATCTCAAGTGGTCCAGAGCATGTTGCTTGACCATTTTTAATCTTTTTTATATTTTGATCCTGATAACCCCTAAATGTTTCGAGTTCAAAACGATAATTATTTTATTTTTATGTCAACTCACTAAAATATAGGGGGCGCTTTTGTGCTGGGCGACGTGCACTTTTTAAGGATTTTGGACAGCTACGGAAATACCTTTATCTAAGTTATGGTTTATCTTAGATCCTTGGAATAAAAAACATTAAATTTGTCACATTCCTGGCTACAAAATGATGTATACCTTGTACAGTTATCTTTATTTTTAGTATTTAAATTTTTATGGCAAATATTACAATTATAACCATGAAATTTTTAAATTTCAAAGTTATATTTTTAAATGAATTATTTAAGTATCAAATGTTTTCTTTTTTTTCACAAGTATCTATGTTGGGATAGTTAATATAAAAATAAAAATTTGTGATATTACTTCATTAATTTTTGTTTGGGGCCCCTTCGAAAAAGAGCATTTTTGCATTTTTTGCTATTTTTGAGCTTCGATATCTCTGGTGGGGCATATTTTAAAAATCTAAATTTTTCACAACTTAAAGTACTCTATCATACTAAACTCCCCAAAAAATTTTGAGTTTGATATTCCACCTGAAGCAGAGATATGGTCAAGCAAAGAACGCTTAAGAATGCTGCGTTTAACCAAAATAATTGCTTAATAAACACAAAAATATATAATCAACACTTATGCATATAATAATCTATTATTACTACCTAATAGGATAAAATATTTATAGCAAAAATATGCAAAACATTTTTAAATAATTGTAACAAATCACTCGCATTGCTTTCCAATTCTTAAGACTTGTTAAAAAGGCATGAAATTTCCTCATTAAGCTTTTGTGAAATGTTGTGGGACCGTCCAGTAGGTGTTGTTAATTCCATTGGTGTTAGTTTTCTTAAAATGTTTTCGAATTTCACCCATACTTTATCATCTCCATGTTTCTTAAAGGATGTTCGAGGCCCAGCTGGATGGAAAAAATTAACAAGAACATCATTGTTTGTCAAGCACACGTCTTCAATTTCTCCTAACCACCACTTTCCATCATAGATGCATGCAACCGTATCATTTCTTTTCAAAGTCATCGAAATGATCTTGCTCACATGATAATCTTGAAATTCCGCAGACTTGGAAGTTAAAAAACATCGCATGATACTTTCAGATACTGGAACATATCTATGAAAACTTCGAGTACCTTCAATTGACAGACAACTTTCAAATCTACTTTCCAATTCATTTTCATGGCAGATAATTTCTTCTTTTTTAACACACACATATGTTATTCCTTTTATGTTATTTTTACAAAACTCGAACATGTCATCAATGGTAAGAATTTGGTTTTCGACTGTCCTGTGTAGACTTGCTTTGCTTACTTCTCTTTTCGTTGTGCCTCCTACTCCATCACATGCATTTTTGCCATGATAAGATGCAAAAAAATTCCATTCTGCTTCTAGATCAAAGTCTTGTTTGTGAAAGCAAATATTTATAAAATTTTTCTTATTTTTATATTGGCTTGCCGCCCCATCTGAAAAGTATATAATTTTTTCTACTTGCGGTAAATTTTCCTTTATGTGTTTTACAAGATAGGTTTGAAAGTTATGAAAAACGGCTGTTGTATGTTCAAGGTGATCACTTAAAATACAAAGACAGAAGCTTTTTATTTGATTGCCCTCCTTGTAGTAAGTAACAAAAGGATGAACTGTTGCTTGTTTATTAACCCAGTGATAGCTCTGAATTTCATCTTGTACTATAAAAGAAAAATTTTCGGCAAAGTCTACTAAAACAATACATTCAGAGAGGCTGATACTATCTTTTTTTTCTTTAAAAAACTGGCTTTGAATTTTTGAAATATAGTGGTGAATCTTAAGTTTTAATATTTTTTCGACTAAGGACATGGCCATCTCATCTTTGGGTTGCAGTACTGAAATCAATGCAGCTCTGTCTATTGACACCCACTGTTTATATGTTACATTATCTGGAAGTGATTCAAATTCATCTGAATCCTCGATTGCAATCAGCAATGAATTTTTTCCTGGGCACTGTTGACATTTATCCATCATACAGTTGTAATTTGCGGAATCACAAACACATATACTGATCAGTTCTTTATAAGTAAACTTAAACTTCATACCTGCTATCATCAGCTTAAGATTTTGATGATGAATGCAGACACAAACAGTGTGGGTACCAGCTGCACCTGCCAAAATACACCACTTAGGTTTTAAATCACAAAATTTAGATCTGCCAATTTTGCATTCTGGGTGTTTCATTTTGAAAGCTGCAAATAACTCGTTTAAATTAGTTAAAATGAGCCTCTTCTGCATTTGAACCTTGACATTATTTATTCTCACTGATACATAGTCCTTTTTTCCAGGACATATTCTACTGTACTCATCATCTTCGTAAAAAGTTGCTACTTTCTTCAAAATATCCTCAGAGATTCCATGTCCTTTCTTTTTATTTATTTCTGGGAGTATCCCTTGTTCTTTGACAAGTTGCCTTGTTTGTTTCACTAGACGTTCAGAAACATTGAATTCTGTTGCAATCTTATTGCGAGTCCATGAATTGGGAAGAAGACTTAGAATTTTTATTTTATCTTCTTTGTTGGACACTTCACATTTCTGTTTTAGCTTATTAATTAAATCCTTATATTCTTCTGACAAATTTTTCGAGTCCTCTTCGTCATCTTCAATGCTAACGTCGAAACACGATTCTAAATTTCTTTTTAGAGTTTCAGATACTGCATTTACTTTTGCTTTGACTGCATTTATTCTTCTGTCACTACTCAATTTTCTTATCTTTGATGCTGGTGACAAATTGAGCATGGAGCAAGCTTTGTCCATATTTGTTATGTTTTCAACTCGTGGAGTAAAAAGAGTGTCGCTAACTGGAAAGTCTGTTGTAGCATCATTTTTTTCTAGCACAAAAATAGTGGAATAACAGTTCGAACATAAAGATTTACCTGGTATTAAGTTCGCATCTTGCTGCTTCATTTTTAAGACATGTTCAAATTTTATTTCTCTCAAGCCTTTTGATATTGACTTTTTATGCTTTTTAAATGGGTCACAGCAAAACTTTCCAAAATTAAAGTTATACTTATTTAAGTATTTAACTTCATGATATTTGCAGACAGTTGAAATCTCAAAGCATAGTCTTAAAAATAACAAATTTTTATCTTCCTCACTATATTCATCAATGTTCATTAATACCTTAGGCACATCACCATAAATGCTTTTGTGACATTCTTCATTAATGATGATACCAACAGAACACTGAGGGTTAATCATATTTCAAATAGCTAAATAACAATGCAACTAAACACACCACACAGGAACTAAATTTCTCTAAAGCAACAGCTAGCAGAATGAATGAATGAAACAGTTACACAATCATTGAACATGTCTAAGATTGGATTAGTACGGTTTCAGACATGTCCAAACAGGCCCCAATACAAAAAGAAGTGTTCAGACACATGCTTGGTACCAGTACTCATTTGGTCACAACCTATTTTTAAATGTTTTTTTTTCCTCCTCTTGTTTTTGTTAAGAGTTTTCTCTTGCTTAGTCAGTATTATTGAAGGAAAGTTTTGCATGCTATATCTCTATTATTTTGGTTAAACGCAGCATTCTTAAGCGTTCTTTGATTGACCATATCTCTGCTTCAGGTGGAATATCAAACTCAAATTTTTTTTTGGAGTTTAGTATGATTGAGTACTCTAAGTTGTGAAAAATTTAGATTTTTAAAATATGCCCCACCAGAGATATCAAAGCTCAAAAATAGCAAAAAATGCAAAAATGCTCTTTTTTGAAGGGGTTTCAAACAAAAATTAATGAAGTAATATCAAAATTTTTTATTTTTATATTAACTATCCCAACATAGGTACTTGTGAAAAAAAAGAAAACATTTGATACTTAAATAATTCATTTAAAAATATAACTTTGAAATTTAAAAATTTCATGGTTATAATTGTAATATTTGCCATAAAAATTTAAATACTAAAAATAAAGATAACTGTACAAGGTATACATCATTTTGTAGCCAGGAATGTGACAAATTTAATGTTTTTTATTCCAAGGATCTAAGATAAACCATAACTTAGATAAAGGTATTTCCGTAGCTGTCCAAAATCCTTAAAAAGTGCACGTCGCCCAGCACAAAAGCGCCCCCTATATTTTAGTGAGTTGACACAAAAATAAAATAATTATGGTTTTGAACTCCCAATATATAGGGATCATCATGATTAAAATATAAAAAATATTAAAAATGGTCAAGCAACAAATTAATTTTTTTTTGGACCACTTGAGATGGATTGACCCACATGTTCTTAACAAATTTATTATAAACTCCGCAAATTTATTTTTTTAATTCTTTCAAAACCAGCTTTTATTTGTTACACACAAATATAGTGAAAAAAATTATAATAATTTCAATTTAAAATCAAGGTAAAATTAAAAAAGAAAAAAAAAACTAAATGTTTTTTTTTATTTGCTGGATGGGATTTACCGGACCAATGTAACATAGACCTAATACATTAAAAAAAAAAATAATAATAAAAATAATAATTCCACAACGTTTTGTTACCATAAATTATGTTTCCTTTTTCCAAATTAAAAAAAAATTAAGTTTACTTAATTTAAAAACACACTTGTAACACATTATAATAAAAGAAAAACACGGTTTCATTCCAATGCATTGATAGTTTGAATATAGAAAGAGAAATAAAATAATTTCCTTATTATTATTTTTTTATACTCAAAATAATAATATTAATAATAATAAAACATATAAGCATTAATATCTGCTGAAATTAATTGAAAAGATCTCACCCCCCCCCCCCCTCCTCCCCGCGAGCATTTCAACACAGTCCTAATAATGAAATCAACAGCATATCCGAGAAACACGGAACCAGTTCTGTAGAAGCTCCCGTTCCGACACAGAGCGGGAATGAGCAGAGAACAAGTGAACGGGAATAGTTCAAATGAACTAGCTCTTTACGGAGCAGTTCAAACTGAGCCGTTCGGAAAGAGCAACTCAGCTCAACTGTTCTGAACAGAGCTGGTTGAAAAGAACTGGCTCTTTGAAACAAACCTGCTCATCGATAGTACTCCATATCGATGCTGTTCATCTACTCTGCGCCTGCGCAACGCAGCCCTGCTGTTAGGAGAGAGATCATGGATAAGGAATGTGTGTGAGGTGGGAGAGGGGAAAACGAAACCTTCTTCCTCAAGTGTGAAGTCAGAGGTGTGACGCATAGGATCGGAGCGGGAAGGATTTCGCCTAAGATAAGAATGTTAAGGAACAGGGTTTTGGTGTGATCAAAGAACAGGATGTTCCCGCTCTTTTTAAGGAACAGGCTCAAAATAGCAGACTGTTCTTTTATTTCCCATCCCTAGTTGAAAGGCAAATTTCTTTGGGCTGAGAAAAGTAACTGCATATATAACTGTTTGCAAAATTATCAAACATTCCGAAAACGATAAAATAAAAATGGTTATAAAATTCAAGTTTAGCAGCAGTATCATCTAGCGATAGAAAGAGACTACAGTTTTTACATAAAATTCTTTCAGTATTTTCAAAACTATTTATTTAAAAAGTTTGTGGTGGTTTCAAAATCTTATACAGTTAAATATTTAACTCGTAAAGAGCTTCTTTTAAATGTGAAACTCTCAAATGCAGAATTTTGAGTACCTCTCATATAGATGCAACATGTTTTCCATGTACTACCTACTCAACACTAAAAATTTAAAATTAGTAATTATTACATGAAAGTTTCACAAAAAATATATGATTTTGGAAACTTTTCACAAAAATAGGACTATGTTAAAAAAAAAACCTACATAGAAATGAACATTAAAAAGGTTAAATTTTTGTGTCAATTTCTTTCCATACAGTTTGATTAGCTTACATTGAGCAAATCAGAAATAAAAAAGTGTATTTTTTTTCTTCAATTATTTAAATTAATAAAATCACGAGCAATACTGTGTCATAAAGCTAGTACAGGAGCTTTCAGAAAGAAATCCTTAACTTTGAAGAGTCATAACTGCAAAACAATGCAAGACATAATGAAGAGCCAAGTGGTATATTGGACAGTCATATATGGAAAATTAAATAATCTCCATACAATTCATTGATGAAAGTAAATTTAATGACGGCTTCATAAAGTTTAATTAATGAAGCCACTTTTATTTCAATAGATTTGTCAATAAAACTGGTGAATTTCGTGTACTAAAAACGCATCGGCATATCTTGCAAAACCGACTGCATTATCGAGTAGAGATCAGAGATATATTTCTCATGAGGGAAAGGCAGGGCCATATTTTAATATTGCAACTAATTTTGCAAACTGGCGTTAAAATTCCATACCTGTCTATACAACATAACACTTGTCTTTTCTGTTTCATAGTTATATCATTTAAAAGTTAAGAAGTCATTGCTGAAAGATACTCAACATTTTAGTTTCAATTAATGGAATACAAGAACATTTGTCTTTAATATGTTAGGATAAAAATTGGGTCAATTTGTAATAAAAAGTAAATTTGTAATAAAAAATAAAAAGTAATTTTGGCTGATACCTAGTCACAGTCTGGTACAAGTTGAAAACTATTTCACATCCATCACTATTTATGAGACGAGGATCGCTGGATACCCAACAAATCCAACATTTGTTCTATCTCCACACAACAAAAAGTAGAATAATACATAAAAAATAAAAGTTTTTTTTTTTAAACTTTAAATGGCTTAGTTTGTTATGAGTAAGCTTGGAAAAGCACTTCTATCTTTTGCAGCAGTTTATTAATTTAATTAGTTTTACATTAAATTCAAATAATTAAAGGAGCTTAATTTTACATTGCATATTTCTTACAGCAGTAATATACATACATATGTTGCTATAAGAAAATAAAAATCGGTAATCAAATTAAATTGTGCTAGTTTATACGATTACTTAAACTAATACCTTTGACAGTATTAGTTAAGATGAATAATCAAAAGGTACTCTTTAGACGGGTACCAATTAAAAACTGCCAAATTACAGTGATAACTACCATAACAAACAATCTTCAAATCATTTATAATTCGTATAATAAACCATTATAGGTTGCTATAGAAACCATAAACATTTAAGGTTGGCAATACATTTGTGTGTCAGTTAAACATTTTGGCTTGGCAACAACTGTTCTAACTGGTATCTGTCTGAAGGAAGACAACGTATTCAAGCAAGTTCTCAGAGCAAAAAAAAAAAAAAAAGACAGTAAGTGGTACAGGATGAGTGTTTCCTTTGTACTAGATAAACACAATGAAAATTCGATCCTAGTTTAATAAATTGTAATTGTACATAAAAATTGACAATGCACATAAAGGATTTATATTAAAAAATATGTTTTCATGGATTATATTATTTATTAGAAATTATTTTAACTATCTATCATGGCAACAGTAACCATTTTTTATGATGTTTCAATCAAACAAATCAACAATGAATAATCTTATCAACAATGCACAATTTTAGTTTCAAACTTTGTTTAAAGACATTCCATAGTTTAAATAAAAGAATAGCTGATTTTTATATGCTTTTGTAGTACTTATTATTATAATTATTCACATGTAATTCACATTTTAATTTAAAATCTTTATTCTTATTTTTACTCTTATTTACTATTAGTTAAATTAATGGTTAGTGTAAATAAAATATTAATTTAACTAGTAATTAAAACAGCATAAAATGGAATACAATGAGGAATTTAAATGAAAAGTTTGTTTCAAACTTATGAATATACAGAATTATAGACAAACATACATTAAATACCAACAAATCCATTATTGGTAAAGCAGTCACATGAGCAAAGGAATTTTATCTACTGAATGAAAGTTATTAATATGGAATCTAAAGCTTTTAATAAAAAAATTTCATTTGAATGTCATTCTTAAAGAATCTTCATTGTAAAAAGAATTTCTAAAATGCAGCACTTTCCAAGTTGCTGTTTAAAATCCTATTGGTCACATATGTTAACCAACACTGAACAGTTTACTAAAAAGAATAATTATGGGCTCAGAGAATGGGCAATATTGTACTAAAGCCCATTCCCAATAAAAACTGCAATTTTATCAAGGAGAAATAATTTGCCAAGACAACGACTGAAGAGCAGTAGTAGAGGCATAACGTACCCTGAAATTAAATAAACACAGTGGTTTCCTGAGAATAAGCATTTGATATAATTTATTAATACTGAAGTGCACACACCAACACAAAACCGAGCACAGAGGATAACTTGAGGAAATAACACTTTTTTTGTAGGAGATACAGTATTTAACCACCATTTTTTTTAATGACAAACAAACTGCCTATGGTTGCCATAATTTGGCGCGATTTGATGTAAGCAATTCTTGGCGCAGAATTCGTACCGGACTTGGAATTTTAACCCATCTTTAGAGAATATAAATAAACGGGCTTTTATAAATTATAAATCACACACATAATTCTGAAACAGCAAAGATTTCAAGAAACTTTTACGGCGTTTAATGTTTAAAACAAGAGAGAAGCTCTATAGAATTATCTTACAAAATAAATTTCGCAAAAAAAAAGGAAAATAAATTCGATTTTAAGGACACTACCCTATAGAATGTTTCTTTTATTATACTTTCAGTATTACTAGCCAAAATTACTAAAAACTTACCTTGAGTTCGAAAGTGCAAATTTTTTGTACGTAAATATCTTTTCCTAAATAACTGTTTTAGTTTAAGAAAAGTTGTTTCTTTCTATAGACAATTAATTAGCCATTTCCAAACATCTAGCACAATTGGCATTTCGCTATCTGGTTTTGAATTTCAGCCATCGCCAGTCTAATAAAATTATGTATGACTACATCAAAGTTAAAACTAAATTTACATGCTACCAGTCGGGGTTCCAGTTTAGGTCACCAGTCAGTGACGTCACCAGGCTACTGGTTCCAGTAAACCAAACATTTTTCTATTTACTGGCGCCAGCGATTCTAAACAACCAATCACGTGCGTTCTCCCATGATCACCGATAGACAGCGCGACGGTTGCTTAGCTGACGTCATCGAACAGGTGATCTAAACTGGAGGCCCGACTGGTAGCGTGTAAATCCGGCTGCTAAATATAATAGGAAAAAAAATGTGTATACATGAAAAACAAAGGACGAAAAACACTTTTTGCATTGCAATTAGAGAATTTACAGATTCTACAAATGATTGTATCGGAGGAGCAACCGGAAAACTACGAAAGCACACGGGAAGTACGTCATTATCTGCTTCTCCTACAAAAACAAACTAATAAAAAGGTAGGAATGGACAATTGCCACATTTTTTTTTAAAATTCAATTCTAAGTATTTCGAAAAGGCGATAAACATAAAAATTTCTGCTCAATGCCCCTTCTTTTTTTTTTTAAATTTGCGTTTAAATTACCTTGTTAGAGGTTGAGAAAACGACTCATTTCGTTGGCATTGTACGTGACGTGACGGCTTCGCAAACATCTTAGCTTGAAATGCAATAGCGGAAACCAGATTTGCAAGTTTCTCGCCAGTCACGCCAACCTGTACAGAATGTGGCAATGGTCTACCAGCACCAACTTTTTTATCGCCAACTATCTGGTAGAAATCTCACGATAACCATAGAAACGATAGGGTTTCTTTACGTCATGAATTTCGTTGACTGTTTTGATCGGACTGATTTTGTGGCATTTTCTTTTCTTAATATTTAATAACTAATTTTTTTGAAGAACTTTTGTATAAATATTTGGAATCAGAAAGAAATTTTTCATAAATATAAACTAATTTCACTCGTTTTTAAAAAAAATGCGGGAATTGTCCATTGAATATGCGGCAATTAGAAATTTCACATTTCTTATTAAAAAGTAGAGGAAATATCATGAAAAACACTGCAGTTCTTTCAAAAATTTGAATACGGATATAGTTAGTATTTTAGTTTAGAATAGTTGGATAGTTAATATGTTAGTTTAGAATAGTTAGATAGTTAATATGTTAGTTAAGAATAGTTAATATGTTAGTTTAGAATAGTTAGATCATTCTTCATTTTAGTTTTTTACTTCGTGCTTTGGTTTGTTTGGTGGTTCAACAACCTATTTTTGTGCACAATAATGGCTAATCAAACCGGGACCTACAGCTTCAAGTGCAATCCGAACCACAACGAACATCCATGCTTAACCCAGGATTAGAACCCGGCACCTTTGGCATGCGAGACCAGAGCCCTAATGCCACAGCTATCAAATTTTTTACTATGTGATTTGGTGGGGAAAAGCTACTTTTTCGTGTGACGTCACAGGGTGGGAAGTGAAAATCACCTCTTATACGAGGGTTGCAGTTCTGTTTATTTCAGCTTTAACCAAGGCCTAGTTTAAAGAAAATTTACGAATGCCAAAAAAGAAAAATGATCTAAATCTCTTCTTCCTATAGAATCTTTATGAAATGGAGTACAAAATAAAAATGTCTGGTTATCAAGATGATTGATAGAGCTATTTCCCCCTCCCATACGGAACTAAAAAATGTGATTACAAAAATATAAAATGGGTAAAAATATTAGAGATTTTTATTTTCCAAAAGTAGTCAAGTAGCGTTGCCTGGGACCCAAAAGTGACTAGGACATGTTCATAAAACAGAGGATAAACACGAGGAAGCTTTCAAAACATATGCTGCATAGATAAAAATTTAATTCCTATTTTAGACAATGCAATAATTGTTGCTTGTTGCATCATAAATATGCAAGATCCTTCGAGAGATAATAAATATTTTAGATAATATTTGTGTTTAAATATTACTGTATGTAGATATCAGTGGCGGCTCATGCACTACAGCCAGTGCAACCAGGCTGCATTTAAATTTATTAGTTCAAAATTAAAATTTATATCTTACATTTTTTTTTTTTTTTTAAATGAAGCTCCAATTCCTACGGTAAGTGTAAGAAAATCCCATAAACAGCAAACTTTTTGCCTCAATACTCAATTCACAAGGAGGGGGGGGGGGGGAATTGTATTCAATCAAAATGATCTTCCTCCGAACGTCAGCCAAGTGTTCCTGAAACCTGTTTCGGCTGTGACGTTGCCATGGTAACTAATGGAGTCTTGCCTCCACGTATTGTATAGCGTGGCAGTCAGATCAGCAATTTTCTAACTTCGGCTGCCCTTGAGAATTTCTGCTTTAAAATAATCTCTAGATGGAATTTGTGCAAGATAATGGTATCATTTGTAGGTTAGAGAGTTAATTTATTAATCTGAAGTACTCTTTTGTTCCGAAAATTCATTTGAATATTTTAAACTCATTATCTAAAAAAATCTTGTGTTTTTGGCACATGAAACTTCATTTAAATAGTCATAACTTGATGGGTGGAGGTAATGGCATTTGCTGGGAAGTCACATGTTTCTGGCTGCATTAACATTTTCAACCACGGGCCGCTACTGGTATATATAATCATTAACACGGGAAAAATCAAAGAATAAGTTTGTGATAAAATAGTTATTCTACCAACGGCAAATGTATCTTATTGGTCTAATTTTACAATAATTTAGTTAGGGTTTAATTTTAAAACATTTAAAAAATTCTTTTGAATCAGTATTTGAAATCAGTTTTAATGGCTTTTCCTGTTTATTTGTTGCAAGCGTAAAGAGGCATTTGTTTACTTTATAAAAAAAAGCTATGCAATAATTAGCTGTTTAAAGCAAAATCCAGTCATACTAAAAAAGTTTTAAAAGAAACAAAACCATTTAGTCATTATATACCTATCATTAAAAGAAGGAAACAAATAATTTTTTATGCTTGAATTAAAAGAAAGTTTTAAATGAAACAAAACAATTTAGTTATTATATTAATCATTGTATTAATTTTTTCAACTCGTCAACATAATAATTTCTTCAATTCATCAACTTAATAATTCCTCCAACTCATTACTCACTAATCTGAACATCAATATATATATAACAGTAAAGGAGCACAATATTCTTTAATTTTAAAAGAAATAACATTTTAGCATACTTTTTACTTTAAGGTATACATATACAATTGAGATGATTTTCTTGAATTTTTTGTTAGAATTTCAAACTTTTTGGCAATATATAGGAATTAAAAATGCTTTATTATATATAAACTTTTTTCCGCTGTTAATTTTTTAATTAGCTAATAGCAATTAAAATGACTAATAAGAACATTATTCGAACAGACATATATAAACTTGTAATTAACTTAGAGGTACGATTCTTATTACAAATAAAATATATTATTTTGATGCATATTTCCATAGAGAATTGTGAATTTAGCTTCAATGTTTAATTACAAGTTTTTAAATTAAAAGATTATTAAAAAATTATTAAATACATAGTTTTTAACAAAAAATTAAGATTAAAATATAAATAAAAAATATGTTTATAACAGTATGTATTAGATTTTTTATGAAAACACATTCACAACTATTGTCTAAAAAACATAATAAGAATTTAGTAAATCGGACCATATATAATGAAGTTATGACAGTTGGCGTAAAGTCATATAACACCAAAATGTCATTCTTCAGAAAACGCGTTTAAAGTTTACTACACTAATTAATGTGATACAAAACAGGTTCACAAAACGTATTGTAATTTAAAAAGTAATTTGAGTCTAAGAAAGAAAAATGTATCCTTTTAAAGGTAATGAATTCGGGAATACTTTGAAAGAAGAAAAAAAACCTGCATACTTAAATCAAATATGACAATTTCCTCCTTAAAATATTAGCGGTGTTAACCAAACTAATGTTTTTATTCTGTAGCAATAATACACATTAAATTAATAAATATAATTTAAGATATCCAAATCGGGAAACAATGTACAGAGATTTTTTTTCATGTTTTAACTAGCTGCTGTTATTTGACAATAAAAAAGTTTTTCATGATAATGTGCCAAAACAAACTTTTTAAGAGACCACAATTTAATAATTCTTATTAGTTATAGTTGACACTTTGGTACATAATTTGAAGTTTAATATAATAAATAACATAATTTTGATTACATAATAAAGATAATTTTTACTGTATTTTATATTTTGAACATTATCCCATTGCAGAGTAAAATGAACAAATTCAATGAGAAGCATCAAAATTATTTTAGAAACCATTTTCATAGTGCATATCCCTATTTTTAAGATAACCATTAAGAAAGAAAATAATAGACAGTTGAAAATTTCAGTTAATAAATATTAGCTACCGTAATTTTTTTATTTAAAAAAAGCTGAGCATCATGTGAAAATGAAACCAGCAAAAAAATATTAAACTTAAAAAAAAAATTCAGAAGTCGAATGACTTTAAAGAATTACACTATATTGACTAATAGGTGAATTTAATTAAACCCAGTTTTTAATTTTTCTTAAGCTACATTAAAAGTACTGAAATTTAGGTCAAAAGAGATGAAATTATTGTTTCCGTTGCACTGAACCATGTCTGAAATATTAATTTGTAAAGATATAAGCATTTACATATGTATAAAAAAAAATAGTTAAAAAGTTTCGATAATACATTAAAATTTCCTTGGCATATTTTAATACATATATTTATGTTACACAAACTGTAAATGATATCTACTCACTGTATTAGAGACTGCACCAAAACTGAATAATTTAGAACACATGACTTAAGGAAGGAAGAAAATCCATTTGTTATGAGGTAACTGTTTAAAAGGCAAAAAAAAAGCTTCTTGAAATTTTTACATTTGTAGAAACACATTAAATAATAATTTTTACATGCAGTCTCCTTTACAATGGCAGAATAATATGTACAAAATTCAAATACATGTTTTATTAAGCAGACTACCATACAAAAGAGGTTACACACCAGATTGACTTTTCATATCTTACATAATATGTAGGTAGAAAAGTACGCTGAGATAAATAGCATGAAATCAGTATATTGTAAATAAAAGAGCATACAACGAAGTAAAAAATGTAATGGTTATGTAACATGAAACAAAACCTGCAAGAATATTCGGATATAGGGTGGCAACTTGATTCGAAATTCAATATTAAAATATATAGATGTAAAATTTCTAACTTAGTGGAGAAGATTTTCAAAAATATTTACAAACATTGTGGACACATCAAAAGTGCAATTTAACAGTCAATGTGCAGGTGATAAAAAATCAGCAATTATATGTGAATGACAATAGTTAGCAAGATGTGATGTAAAGGTGAACACATAAGTTAGGTACATGTAGGGGAAATGTTAAACATATAACTTATATTCAAAGACATAAAATGTTAAATCTCAGGGCATAGCACAGCATATATGCTACACAACTTAGGAGAAAAATTTGAGTGATGATATATTTTATAGCAACTAATTATATGAGTCATACTAAGATTGTTTATACCTAGAAAAGTATTCTTATAAGCATGCTTTTTTAAATAAACACCAATTATATGACAGCTAGGTGGATCAAAAGAAAGAAAAATCATGTATTAGATGGTTCATGAAGATTTACGAGTATATGTCTGATTGAAAGCGGTAAAGATTGGCAAAAAGACTATTCATGTGTCAATTGGGATTCACCAAGTGAGTGACAACAAAGGAAGAACTCAGCCAAAGCCAAATGATTCATTAACACTCTTATAATATACATGGTCAGAAAAGTATATGGTGTGGATTCTATGTTAATTACAATTTACACTCAAAAGCATTTAGTTTCTAATTGTTTTCAATATTTTAAAGTTTAATACATACTATTTGTGCAAGCATACTATTTTTATTTTATTATTTTAAACAATTTATGATTTCCCGGAACTATATTTTTACACAGAAGGATCCATTTTACAGTACATTCTCCAAAGTTGATTAAGGCTGACCTCAACCATAGAATTATTTACAAAAGAAACCATGCAAAAGTTAGGGCATTTCACTAGCTGAGTAAAAAATGGAGGCTGATACTGTTCCGCTAATGGTAAAATAAAGGTATACATACCTTTATTTTGTTATTAGTGGCTGTTTTTAAAAAACAATGTATATTCGAAGTCAAGGCAATTAATTGCAACAAACATATACGAGCAAATGCACAGTCAAGATGCAGGTGATAAACAAAAATTCAACAATTATACATGAAAGACAAAAGCATGATACAAGGTATTACAACCTTTATTTTGCCATAAGCGGCTGATTTCATACTACGGTGTGGATTCTATGTGAAGAAGATTAATGCCACCAACTAGCATCAGCTGACATTACTTAGCTAGAGAAATACATTAACTTGGAGCTGGTTTTATATAAACAGTAACCAACAATTTCTCATGAGGGAGTTGAGTCAGAGATCTCCTTCATCACTGAATTTTTGGGCAGTTCAGTTAGATTCGAAGAGATTAGGGACAAACGCACATTGACGAGGAAATAGTTGGAAGTGTATATAATACAGATGCACTATCGAAAACTAATGTTTTTGTAACTTTCTAGTTGATTAAAAACAAATCCAAATTTTCCCGAAAATCATCAGGTATAAAAAGAACAGTAGTAGCTATTGATGAACAAGTAAAATGTGTATAAGCTCTCTCGTGCTAAAAAACATGATAAAAGAGTAACTTGTATTTTTAAAAATAATATATAGATAATACATAGATATAAATATATAGATAATGTATATAAATATATAGATTTTGGGAACAAGTGAAAAATTTCGAATAGTTTTTAAAGTGTGTGATAATTTGAAAATGTAGTTACATATTTGACAAATGACAGTTAATGTTTTCTTCAGTTATACTGGTTAGAATGAGAATTGGAAAAATCGAAATATATATTCAAAATTGATAATATTTGAACAAGTTAAAGGCAAATGTAAAACTGTAACACAAGGAACTACAGAAAAGCAAAAGAAAGCATTGCTTGTTTACTCGCTCTAGTAAACATATCCAGCGCTACTACGTTACAGTTTTTACATATGTTTTTGGTCACAGGACTTTTGTTTTGATTTCAGCTAATTTTAAACTTGATTTTTAATTAATTGAAAGCATAAAGAGAAAAAATAATTGCCCTGCTCAAATACCTCCTTTTAATAACACATGAAAATACAAAAATTATTCATATTCCTCACATGTGTAAATTCCACACTAGGCAAAAATCAACAAGAAATTAATTAAAATTTAACGTGTAAAATTTGACATAAATAAAATATTGCTTCCAGACCTAAAAAAAAACATTTTTGTTTTCACATCAAAGCTACATACAGGAACATTTAAATATAATTTAATTATTGACATAGTTACATAAGATCTAATTATTTTAAAAACAAATTAATTAGGATAAAATATATAATAAAATAAAAATTGCAGCTATCATCCATAAAGTAAACAAAACAAAAATTAAGCTCTATAACTGAATTTCAAAAGACATCAATATAAAATCACTTAATTAAATTGGAATAAGAAAATATATTTTTATAAAATCTGTCAGTAATATAACGGTGGTCTACATAAAAGATATCAATATGTATTTCACAAATATTTAAAATGAGATAGTAGTCACATAATATCACACAAATTAAAAGTGTAGACATTATTATCTCTACAGCGAATAACTAATATATTATTTAAAACAACTGGTGATGAAAATACTTCCCCGGGACATTTCCAAAAACTCACGACTTTACCGTCGATTTGGTTCAGAATGTATACATCCCCAGCAGTACAAGCAACTGCAGCACATCTCCTCTGAATCCATTGAAATATAAATGGTGTGGCATAAACAGGCGAATCACAGCAATATCTCCATATTCACTTTGATGACTTACACAATGCATATTTCAATCATGACAACCAAATATAACTTGCTCATAGTTCAATGATACATCTAGGGCAGGCGATGAAAACACAGGACCATAGGTGCTATGTTCTGAAACCTAAAGAATGAGTTTTATAATTAAAAAGTGATAATTGGGTAATCTATCAACAAACAGAACATTTGAATGATATTTTTACTTTTGCTAAGAACCACACAAAATGTGATGCTTTTATTAGCTACATGTTGACTGCAGAAACTTAATTTTTTAAAAACTTTATAGTTATTTTTGTCCACTTTGAATGGTGATAATATTTTTTTGCAATATCTGATTTGATAAAATTGAACTCTTGACTAGAATTTTATTATGTATCTCTTTCCTTAAAAAAATTATGAAAGTGTAACATAATATTTAGAAAATCAAAATAAATGAAAAGAAGTAATACTAATTCAAAAAACAAATTATTAACATACAATCAGCTTACCAATTTTCCCAATAGATCAAACTGCAACAAGCAATTATCTGTGGATCCAACAAATATTGATATTGATGCTAATACAGGAGAAGAAAATAATGGTTTCCCATAATTATAAGTCCAAATTATGGTTCCTGTATCCTAAAAATTTTTATAAAATTTATAGATGATGCTTGATTAGAATTGTATTAGTTGCAAAATAGATGGAATTTTTAATTTGGTTAAGGACAAAAATTAATCACAATTTAATTTGTTTATTTTTATAAATTATTATTGTTGCAATATAAGTCTAAATTAACACACAATAAGTTAAAATTTAAAACATCAAATCTTTGTTTATATGCAACATAAAACATTTAAGAGACAGGGATACCACAGTAAATAAATTTCTATAAAAAGTATTTTAGATAGACAAGAACTAAGAATACAACTTCGATACGAAAAAATCTTTGATACAGCAATTAATTCACAGCATTCAGCATGTTATACTTAATACATATTATAATTTTTACAATGTAAAGACTTTGATGTACGTTTATGATTGTTGTTGGAAAAGTAAAATATGTCGAAAGCTATCAATATAAATAATTTTCCTGAAGTATGTTACAAAATTTTTAAATATGGTGAATTTGATACAAACCATTTTTAAAACTGCAAGAGCATCATCTAATGTAGAACTGCAACCCATGCCATTTCTTGAGACAGAGCAGGTGTAGAAAATATGTTTCCTTTGGATATCAACTTTTTCCAAACAAGCTCTCTACTCTATGCAATTAAGATATTTTTTAAATTTATGTTTTGTATCTATAAAGACAGGTAATTGCAATGGATGCTTAATGGTGTGTCAGAGGTATATGAATATGGCCACCACTAAGAAACAAGGAAAGAAATAGTTGATTACAAATACATTTTCCTAAAGATCATGTGAGAATTCTATAACATTCTTATCATCGAATTAATTGCGAATATTACATTAAAAAAACAACACAACATTTTAAGAAAATGACTATACGGCATGTTACCAATTTTCTATTACTTATCTTTGTCATTTAAGAGATTTCAAAAATAAACTTAAATTTCAAAAGAGATGTTTTTAAATACAACCAATAGGCTCCGATTTTTTTATTTCGGGAGGGGAAAGTCATACAAAAATTTAGTCCACAAAACTTAATAAATGTTTTTTATAATTTAATTTTAACTAACTAAATAAAAATTGGTTATGTTGTACCATAAAAATAGATATAAAAATGTTTAAAATATCAGGTAAAGAAGTTCTTCTATTTAAATTGCAATTCATACTAAATTAATATAATATTATTTTAAACAAGCTATGAGCACAAAAATTCACCATTTATAAAACATTTGAATATTAATTTGAATACATTAGAATATTAATAATAAAAAAAAAAAAAAAAAAGTTTTTCATAAGAAATGGTGTAGAAAGAAAATATAATAAAATGAAAAGAAAATATAATAAAATGAACTAGTAGTGTAATGCAGTATTTCCTGGGTTAACAGGAAATTAAAAATTGCATTATTTGGATGCACTATTAAATAATCCTTCCTCAACTTAATAAGCTAAATGATGTCCTTTAGCTGAATAAGGTTATAAATTTAAAATTTTAGAAATCAAAATACTAAATTTTTATTTAATACAATGTGTTTAGAATAAAAAAAATAAATTAAGAATATAAGTTGAATAAAGAAAGTAGTATATAACAATATACTACTTTATATATAATATTTAGCATATAACAATACTAAAAACTTGCAGAGAATGTAATAGTTAATAAAATGTATTTCACTTACATGTCTAGTTATCAGTGTAAATATCGTTTGACTATCTAGTTTTTATGATGAGCTATAATATAACTAGAATAAAATTCTCTTTTACAAAAATATTTCTTGTTTACACTACTATTTACAGCTCTGCAATAGGTTTCTATGTCACAAGAGATGAAAACTAGTAAATCTCAAAAAATGGAAAAAGCTTCTTAAAGGTTTATAAATCTTAAGAAGCTTTTTATAGTCCATTTCAGTTAGGAGCAAAAGAATTAAATACAATTAAGAAATCTAGTAAAATCTGATTTTTTATAATTCACAAGTTAGAAAGAAATTTTTTGGTGCTCACCTGAATTATAGTAATTTTGCTGTCAACAAATAACATTACAGATTTTTCTTGGAATACATTACAATTGGTCAGGCACAATTACAAGTATGCAACCTGAAAAAATAGCCATGAAAATGTCTACAGTGCTGGGATCAAAAGTGAGTGATGCGCACATTAAAAGGACATCCTTCGAGTTCGCATCAAATATTTTTCTGAAAATATACTCCACCAAACTATTATTTATAAAGGTCAATAGGGAAAGATTTTGGTAAGTAAATGCTACTAAATTATACCTGCTTGTTACATAGACCTGATATACCACAATTCAAATAATTATGTTTTATTGGTTGTGACAGTTAAAGACAGTCAAAGTTGTTACAGTCAAAACAACTTTTGATTGAAGTGACAGTCACAATCCAACTTGTTTATTTTTTTTTTAAACACTTTAACATCTACTAGGTTTTTTTTACTTTTCAGATTTTACACTTTGGAAATCACTTCAATCAAACTGTCTATAACAGAAAGGTTAATAAACTAAACCAAAGTACCATTAACTAAAACCTATCAGAGATCAACAATATTAGGTATAATACATTGATGAGGCAGCTGCACAATCTTTTGTTTTCCGGTAGTTCCTGATGTTTGAATAATCTATGTCAACTTGAATGCATATTCCAAATAATTTGGAAATTTTTTTGATGTTGAACATGTTTCAGTATCACAGTCAGATGACTTTAAAAGAGCTAAAAATGAAAAGGTACTAAAAATTACAGAGCCGCTTCTTTTCCAACAAGGGCATAGTTGTTCTTTGAAATTCTAAACAAAATAAAATACATCAACTTCATTATGTACCTACGTAGTCATTAATTTATCAACTCAATAGTCAAGTTTTAAAAAATTTACATTCGAGCTTCATTAATTACATTTAAAATTGTTTAGTCATACTTTTTACGTATAATTTAGAGAAATAATTTGAATTTATATAATTTAAATTTAATCTTTAACTTTTCTATTTCCAGTACATGGGTAACAAATGCTTACCTTTTAATAAAAATGTTTAGAACATTTTAAATATGCTTCAACATTTACATTTTTAAAAAGAAGTGAAAGACAAAATATGTCTCACAATCAAAAACAGTAATTTTTAAGGTTAAAATAAAAGGTTAATGTTGCATAGAAGGTTAATTTTTACATTTGCATAAAAGTATCTAAGTACTTGCTTATTAGTCTGTCAACAATTTTTGGCAAAACCAAAAATATCATCAAAAGGCAGCTTCAGTGTGTGTTTACCAAAGCAACTAGGGGTGTGGAACATTACACAATTTTTAATTACACAATAATAACAGGTTGAAACGAAAGTTTCCTGCCACCGCTAATATCGTCTGCGCAAACAGTTCACGTTGGTTTGTTTGCTCATATTTTGTCAGACGATTTTTGGCATTTGAAAGCAAGAGACTTGCTTTAGAACACAGTGTTGTGAAATCTGTATTTCAAGTATTCTACCAAGGAATAGAATTTACTTTTGACAAATTGCAGAAGTTGTGCTTTGATAATGAAACCCACCAAGAAAATGGTTTAGTAATAAAAGAATCTTGTGTACTATTATGCTGGAAGACATTTTTGGCAAAACCAAAACTGTTGCAAAAAGATAGCTTTAGAGCATGTTTACCAAAGCAAAAAAAGAGGGCTAAAAGCCTCTAACGTTTGCAAACTTTTTAGTAATGCTGCTATAATCCATTATTAACATTAAAACTACCTTTTGATGACAGTTTTGGTTTTGAAGGAAAATACAAGTACCAATAGTCAATCTACTGCAGGGTGGCCACAAAATTCAGGAAAATAAGTTCCCAGACAGATTTCTAAAAAATTCCGATTTTAGGGCAAACTTTTTTCCAATTTCCTCCAGATGTCAGACACCCTGATCAAATAGAACATGTATGCTAAAGAGATAATAGGCAATTTTTAAAAAAATAGTTTTGCTGGTAATGAAAAGTTTAAATTATTCCATAACATTAAACTTCTATTGGCTTACCACTACAAATCTCCATGTAAATAGCGCCAATATATGGATGAACGTGCCTTAAACAATACAAAATTTCCCTGATTTTCATGATATTTTAAAAAGTTCCCTGACATTTCCCAGAATCGGAAAGCTCCCTGACATTTCCCTGTTCTGTGGCCACTCTGTACTGAAATCAGTAGCAATTTTTTTTCTGCATATGGTGTGCTTCTTAGGCATTTTTTTATTTCCTTCAGATTCTTCCTCTGGTATGTAAAATAAAATTAAAAAAACAGGGCATTTGACTAATTTTATATTGCAAAATCTCTTTTATTTGTTGGGTCAATACTGAGGGTTACTGCTTCAAGAGAGTTGACACTAGAAATTGCCTTTTGCAAATTTCACCTGTTTATTCCTACTTTGTACAGATAGAACTTTCTTCTGTAGGGATACATACGTGTTTCAGAAAACTATCCTTTAACCTAAACTGTTTATTGCACACTTTACACATCTTTTCTCCAGAATGGACAAGAAGGTGCTGGAGAAGATTGTTCTTTCGAGAAAAATGTTTGCTGCACACTTCGCACACATGAGGCTTTTCGCCCGTATGAATGAGGTAGTGTTGTTGGAGGTGCTGCTTTCGAAGAAACTGTTTGTTGCATAGTTTGCATGCATGCGACTTTTCTTCAGTGTGGATGCGGAAATGTTGTCTAAGATTCCTGCTGTGTGTGAACTGTTTATTGCACACTTCGCATACAAATGGCTTTTCTCCAGTGTGGCCACTGAGGTGTCTCTGGAAAGTGTCCTTCAGCCTAAATTCCTTGTTGCACACATCACACATAAATGGTTTTTCTCCAGTGTGAAGAAGGATATGCTTCTGAAGATCTTCCTTTCGAGAAAATTGTTTGTTGCAAACTTCGCACACATATGGTTTTTCCCCAGTGTGAATGCGGAGGTGCTTTTGAAGATCTCCCCTGCGAGTAAATTGTTTTTTGCAGACATCACACCCGTATGGCTTTTCACCAGTGTGTGTATGCAGGTGTTGTAGGAGGTGTACATTCATCTTGAATTTTTTGTTGCATATTTCACACATATAGGGCTTTTCTTCAGAGTGGATGAGAAGATGCTTTTGGAGACAGAACTTTCGAGAAAATTTTTTGTTGCACACTTCACACTCGTGCAGTTTTTCTCCAGAATGGATGCGGAGATGCTTAGAAAGATCTCCCCTCCGTATAAATTGTCTGTTGCACTCTTCGCACTCGTATGGCTTTTCTCCAGTGTGAAGACGGAGGTGTTGTTGAAGTAGAACATTTAGAGTAAATTTTCGTTTGCATATTTCACACACATAGGGCTTTTCTCCAGTGTGGATGCGGTGGTGCCTATGAAGATCTCCCTTTTTGGAAAATTGTTTGTTGCATACTTCGCATCCATGTGTTTTTTTCCTAGTGTGAACAACGAGGTGTTTTTGGAGATGTGCATTAAGTGTAAATTGTTTTTTGCACACTTCACAAACAAAAGGATTTTCTGTATTGTGAATGAGGAGGTGCCGACTAAGAGAGCTCTTTCGAATGAAGTTTTTATTACACTTTTCACAAGTATGTGGCATTTGGATCAGTTAAGAGATAAGTGTCTTAATCTATTTTGCCAGATGTCTTACCCAAGTCGTTGGCATAGGATACATTCAATGTGATTGTTGTCTAGAAGGTTTTTTCAAATTGTTTTTTGGGGAGTGAAGTAATCACTTACAATTAGCAATCACAATGAATTCATTCAGTTGATTGATTGGGTTTGAGATTTTTGCTCGACTACTAGCTGCTTTCATCTCATTTAAACAGCATACAAATTCAAAACCAATAACTTACAGAGCAAAACTAAACAAACATTAGATTTATATCAAGTTTTTGTGTCTTATGCTACAGGTTAAAAAAGAAACTATAAGCTACATACACTGTGACGTAACAAATATTGTAAATTACTATTGGTGCGTTCGTAAACTTGAGCTAGTTTCATGAGTTATATAGCCAGGTTTTAAATCATGCAAGGCCTCGTGTACGATACTAGCGGTGACAGTGTGCGACCAAGTCGGACCTAGAGAATGATAGAACGGTGAATGTTGTTCTTCAAGTAATTAAAAAAAGTTATAATTTGAAATGTTATTTTATTATTTTTCTAAAAAATTTATGTTTATGTGATGCTTTGCGATAATCTGACCACTATAAAACAATTTTGGTTTCAGATATTTCATCTTATGGGTGATAATCACTCAAAATGAAGAGCTCAGCTAATTAATTGAATGCCTTCATGTTAGGAACTGATGTAAAATACCGAACAATCTCCACCGTTTTCTCGGTCTGCAGCCAGTCGCTCACCACACTCGTATGGTACACGAGTAGGGATGGAACGGATATCCGGCAAATATCCGATATCCGGCATATCCGGCTGATTTTTCAATATCCGACACCTCGTCGGATATCCGATTTGAAATACCGGACATCCGATAATTTCATTCGGATATCCGGCTATATATCCGGCCACCAGGTATCCACAAGAAATAATTTTTTGCCAAAAATAATGATCTTTTTCGTACAAAGGGACACCGCATCCTTCACTTTTTTTTTCTTTTTTTTTTTTTTTTTAATTTTTTTTTTCCTGGACATAAATTGCAGTCAAGTTAGAAAACGAAAAAGTTCCTTCGTGAGCACTATGCTTTCGCATATCCCTAACTTCAGAGATGAGCTAGAAAATGCAGGTGCATTTAGTTTAAATTCACAAAAAAAGGCGCCGTATTATTGGCGCCGAGTTGATAAGCATAAACCATTCCTCCAATCTCTCCTACAGATCCTTCATACGTGTTTTGCAATATGTTCTTTTCATTCCAAGTTTATGATCTGATTAATTCCAGATGTTATATTTGAATGCTTCTCCGTAAAACACGAACCGAAATACTAATAAATAGTACTTTTTTCCATAACATAAGTTACTTGTTAAAAGAGTTTTAGTTATTCACACTTCCTCCTTTTTTTCTGACATTTGCTAGCGAGTAAAAAGCAATAAATAGCCAATGCGCACTCCTCAATGCTTTTTTTTTTTGTTCTATCGACGATAATACCCTACCCTTTTATGTTGTGAATGGTATGGTCTAATTTCGGATTTTTCATTGGCAGAAGTTGAAAGCTGGTATATTTTTTCTGAAGTAAAATGAAGTATTTTAATTTTTAGGTCTTTAACGCAGCGCCACAATGTGGAATTATATTTAGCTCTCTAGAATGTCTTGAATCATAGTTTTCTCCAATTACAATCCAATTTATAATTTTTAATAATGACTAATTTAAAATCACCCATTTGGAAGTATTTTAAAATTAATGGAAATGACGAAAGCAAAGCCCTATGTGTTACTTGCTCCACAGAATCGTTTAAAAAATATATTGTGCGCGGCAAAATCCCAAAATCCTTTTCCACAAAACCCTTATGAAACCATTTAATGAGTGTGCATAAGGAAATTCGCCGAAGCTTAAAAGACTCACTAAATGCATCAAATATTGATGAACAAGATAAAACAATTAATCAAAACAAGAAATGCACGCATACAACATTGGAATCAACATTATTTGTACCAAAATTGTGGAGTTTATATGATCCTAAAGCAAAAGCCTTAACCACAAAAATATGTAAGTACTAATTTTGTTTGTTTATATTAAATATATATTTTAAATATGGTATAACATAATATTGATGAATTTTGGGTTCGAAATTTTTTAGGTTTATATCATACATCACTAAAACATCGTTTCATCAACTAAAGTTTAAATAAAAAAAAATTAACTCAGTGGCGCGACAGCTCGTGTGGACCAAGGCCTGCTGGGCCCAGCTCAGCTTTCCTGACTGTGGCATTTGTGTGTCACATAGCAGATGGTCATTCTGACGCCGAACCCCAGTGTTTAGTTCCCAAGCATGCATGGTCTTCCTCAGTTTATTTCTTTCAGGTATAAACAGCTAAATCAACCTTGCCCAGTCCACGAATCAAACCATGGACCTGTGGCATGCAGTGCGGTGCGCTAACCACTAATTATAATTTACTTGATACTTCATATCATGACCATTTTTTTTGTATAGCATATCGTATAACTATCGTTTTGAGTATATAGACCGAATATCCGGCCGGATATCCGGTAAAATCCGTTTCGGATATCCGTATCCGGTAGAGATGGTACCCCGGATATCCGAAATCCGGTATCCGGCAAAACTCACATCCGTTCCATCCCTATACACGAGGTCTAACTAAGCGTTGGTAATCTTAACTGCTTTTGTGACTGCACGTTCGAAAATCCTAACTTTTTGAACTGCTTAACTTAGTTATCCAACTTTTTTTCATGGAGGGAAAAAATGGTTATCTTTCGGTTAAGTTGGTGTTTTCCCCACTCCCTTCCCACTGAAAATACTTTGTTTTAGGTTTGGACTTGTAAATTTGTATGGTTTTCGAATGATTGGGTGTGGAAATTAGTATATTTGCTTGTTATGGATTTGCACAAGTTTTGAAAAGTGATTTCAATAAAATTTACTTTGTTTATCATATGTTTTTATAATTTTTTTTTTGGCACTGGTAGGACTGGTTCAGATCATTTCTCCTTTGTCTATCGCCGACGTTTTTTCGAGATATCGTAAATTGTTAAGTTTTACTCCGTTATCATTTTCCCGATCGTTTTCGTAGCGTGCTAGCATCTAAACTGCGAGGTTGCGGGTCGAGTCCCGTGTTAGGCATGGATGTTTGTAAATGTATGTTGGCTTGTCTAATGACGAATGTTTTGGCGCATTATAGCCCTCGTATTGCTGACGGTGCCAGATAATCTGAAAACAACCAACCAACCCGATCGTTTTCGAGGTGTCGCTGGCATTTGTCCAATAACTTCACGTGACACCAACGTGGTGTCATCGAGGGGCATAGTGTTAAGAGTTAGTTTAAGGTTTATATCCATCAAGTGTTTTTAGTAAGCATTTAAAAAACATATTTCCGCTCTGATACGCTAAATCTTGATCATGCATCATTGTTATTGTTGATGTCATTAGTATTGTCAAAAACTTAATTTGCTTTATTTAAAAAAAAATTTAATTAAAAAAAAAATACCCTTTGGATTTTAAAAATACCCTTTAAAATTTCGAGAGGGGTGAAAATAACCTTTGGAAATATTTAACAGGCGAACACTGCGAGATACTGATTCCAAGTTGGCTTTTATATAATACTAACCTGAAACAAATTTTAATCTGTTTTTTGCCTCATTAGAAGAAGCTGCAACTTAATTAATTTTGCGCTACATTAGTCTCTAAATTTGTTTCAATTTCGTAAACACTGAACATTTAAAAATGTCTTAAAATCCAAAATATAGATAAAAATGCATTTAATAGACTTAACTTTCAAATTAAATTTTTGATGTTATCTCAAATCCATTTAATACGGGTTTTGATTATTAGAACGATTTAATTTGTATAAAAGTTGTAGGACATGTCTCGTGTGGAATTTGAATATAATTAGTTTCATTAAAATATTCATTTTCCAACACGGCTAACACTTTTTATCATTACTACTATGCAAATGTTCAGGAGCATAACCAGAAACTTTCCTTCAAGAGTGTATATGTATGTATAATTATGTGAAAAGAAAATATTACAATACATTATGCAACAAGTACATTATGTGTTTATTAATCATAGGTAATTTACAATTCAATGTATTTAATAAATACTATCAAGTCATACAAATACTAATCATAATTATTAAATATTGAGGTGGACATGTATACAGAACTGATAAGGTAAAAAACAAATTTCTATCGAATTCTCTGTGCTATAATCATACATGTGATTAGTCAAGCAAAAAATTAGCTGAAATGTTTTTCGTCATTTTACAGCATAATACACAAAAACATATAGCGCACAAAATTCAATACAAATTTTAGTTAAATTTTGGATATAAGATTGATTTCAATTATTAACTATACAACAACCACGTCTCATTGTGATTGACACGCACACAATAATTAAATAAAGACAACTGTGTTCATGTATTAATCATAACTGAAAAATTTAACTTGATTTAAATGTTTTTGTACACATTCAGAAATTATAATACAGGGTGTCCAGCAAAATTTCTAATAAAAATTCAAACATCATCAAAAAACGTTCAAGGACCCCTCTTGCGACCAATTATCACCATATTTTCCAAAGTATACCCCACTTAATAGTGTGCTGAACTAATTTTAGAAATTAAAAAAATTGTATGAAAATAAGAAATGACTTATCAGAAAAGAATTGGGTTGTTATATTAAAAATAGGAAGAGAGGATTTTTTAAAGGCTCTTACTTGAGACTGAGAAAAAAAAAGATACAAAATAGTTTACCAAGTCATAAATATGAAGGTCTAAATCTAAGCTGACAAAAAACACAAGGAATGTTACTAGGTGTACACTTTAATAGTTTGTACTAAACATCAGCCGCATTGGAATAAACAGCTTCATTTTAAGTATAAGATTCGAATGTGGTAGGATAGTTTGAAACTTAGGATTTTTTTTTTAATCAGGCGAACATTTCTCTGTAATTTGGCAACTTTTGTAGTTCTTTCTTTCAGTTTTCTTTGGCACTAGCTTTTTCTTTGAAAACAATTGCTTATCACTAACATTTCTGTTGATAAGTACTAAGGGAAGGAGATTCTACATGTAACTGACCATAACACAGTACCCAAGCAAAAAACTTCAAATTTCTGCAGTTGAAAAAGCCAATTTAAAACAATTATATAAAAAAAATGCTTTAACTTTTTAACATTATTAATGGCTCTAGTTAAAATATAAATTTTTTTAAATTTTTTTTTTATGATAAAATACATTATTTTATATATTATAGCAGTTAAAATTGCAATTTTAAATAAGAATATACAATAAAATTGGACAATTGGGTCGAATTTTTTGCACAAAATTAAATTAAAATCTTAGTAATTCTGTATATATTCAAATCAAAAGGCAAAACTGATCTTCACACAAACACTAATCACAGGCATAGCGGCTATCACATCACCGGAAACCTAGGCGAATGACACCTAAAGAGCGCCGCAAATTTCGCAATATCTACTATTAAAACGTCTTAAGCCCCTAGTTGAAAATTACCATTACTCCAAAGTAAATATCGGCGATAGCGGCCACCGTATCGGCGAAAATCCGAGTAATTACATTAAAGCAACAATCGGAAAAAATGAACACCACAACAACGTAAATTTCGACGGTATTGCCCGCCGTAGCAGCGTAAATTTACGTAAATACAGACCTTAAGTCAGCGCAACGCTCAGCGAAACTAAGTACCATACACCAACGTAAATAATGGCGATAGAGATTGGTAATCTGTAGAAAAATTGGTCATTACATCGGAGGTTTGAGGAAGTCTGAACGCACATAAGATCCATGGCTGTCAGATTTGCCAGCAAGCTCAATACGATTGTAATGTAGATTAGTATCGATCTCAAGAATAATCGAAATTTTAATAAGAAAAGAGCGGAAATCCGTATTTCAGACAAAATTTATCATCATGCAACAACGTAATTCTCAGCGATAGCGTCCGCCATAATCACGGGAAAACGGCCATTTCATCACCGTAACGTTCAGCAAAATGTCCATCGCATATCAACGTAAATAATGCAGATAGAAGCTATGATATTAAAGAAAAATTCTGAGGAAAAGTATTAATTCCATCGGTGGTTTGGCGGAGTTTAAACGTGTGCAGATTTCGTGTTTGTCAGGAAATTCCATCGATCTCCGGCATGTTCGAAATTTCGGTCAAAAATCTTCGAATAGAACCATGTTTAAAGAGAACATTTCTGAGGGAAGGAGAAACTACTTTCGATCCGCGAGATCAATGGGAAAATTGTGGAAAAACGTCGATATAAGACGACTTTTTCCGATACTGAAGAGGAGTGTCAAATTTCTGAATTCAACCGGAAATTCCAACATTAATACGAATTTCAAGCATAATCCACGATTTTCCCGAGATGCCAAAAATTCAAATAAATTTCCCAACTACTGGACACCCTGTAATAATAGTTAAATACAGAAAAAGTCCGATTACCTGTCATTCACGATTCAATCCACTGGAATTTTTTAAAAATCAAATTGGTGAGAATACCTTTTTTTGCAAAAAAAAAAAAAAAAAAAAAAAAAAAAAATACGGCGATAAATTGCCAAATTTTATAAATTTTTTAATTTAGTTTGAGATTTTGAATTTGAATAGGATTTTTATTAGAAACATTTTAAGGGAATGAAGGACGAAAGCAGACTTTTCAATACGATTTCCGAAAAAAAATTGAATACATCTATTTTCAAAATTGACACAAGTTTTTTAGTGGATGATGGATAATTTTGATGCAATTCGCCGATTTCCGCAAATTTGCGGAAGAATCACATGCATGAAGACCACGTGACAAAGGCAACAGCATCGAAAACCGGTTTAACTATTCTTTAACCAAGTTAGTTCAGACTAAAACAAGTCCTGAACTATAGTGGAAAAAGAACAGTGGGTTGGTTGGTTGTATTCAGATTATCTGGCGCCGTCAGCAACACAAGGGCTATAATGCGCCGAAACATTTCGTCATTTAACAAACCAACATACATTTACAAACACCCATGCCTAATACGGGACTCGAACCCGCAACCTCGCGGTCTAGAAGCCAGCACGCTAACCACTATACCGTTTGGTCGGCAAAAGAACAGTGGGAAACGAGCGCACTGGGCATTCTTTTTATGAAAAAAGGAAATCGATAGAATGGCCTTGACACGTCAGTTGAAATAATAAAACATTTTAGGGAATGAAGGAAAAGGCTGACTTTTCAAAACGATTTCTGAATATTTTTTTAAAACTTATCTAATCTAATTCCAAAATTTTAACGAATAACGGGATTTTCAGCCGATGATGAATTCGCGGATTTCCGCTAATTCACGTAAAAAAATTCGCGGATTTCCGCTAATTCGCGGAAGAATCACATGTATGGCTATAATAAGAGTAAAAAAATAGAATAATATTAGGAGGGTAGTTTATACCACATGCCTGCTATTAACTAGAGTCATTAGCTTATTAATAGAAATTGTAATTAGGAAATACTTGAAATGGTTTTATTGCACTATATTTATTATTTTTTCACAGCTATATATGTTATCCCCAGTGTGATGTAGAGGGCGCTGCTAATGTAATCCCCTAGCGGCGACTTCGTCGCCAGAGAGAGAGAATGATCGAAGGTGTGGAGGTGAACGGACGTGGAAGTCGCCGCTCCTAGTTTGGGTTTAAGAACCTATTTCTATCTAATGCACGAATAAACCTGCTGTCCATTTAATTGGTCTCTTTCACTTTTACCCCTTCATCATACAACATGGGGTCTCGCCGTGCTTTTTATCCGCGATCATACAACCGTGCTTTTTACCCGCGAGAATGCGATGAAAAAAATATTTAAAAAACTGCACTTCCACGCATCCAGAGGTCAAACCAAAATCCTCTTCACGAAAAAAAAACCTTTACTTCTACGCATCCAGAGGTCAAAGCAAAATCCTCTTCACGAAAAAAAAACTTTACTTCTACGCATCCAGAGGTCAAACCAAAATCCTCTTCACGAATTACCGCAGCAGTCAGCGACCACCAGTGGAATCTACAAATAAAAGGAAAACTCTTCAACCAGCGTCGTCATTATACAACTGCATAACACTCGCTTCGCCGAACAAGTCCCACTTCAGCCGTCAAGCAGAAGTTCAACGAAGCTAACATCGTTATTCCACATAGCCAGCAAGAATACAGAATCCTGAGCCAACTCGAACCTGCAACCACAACACTGTCGCTTCGCCGAACAAGTCCCACTTCAGCCGTCAAGCAGAAGTTCTACGAAGTCAGCAAAGTTATTCCACATCGACCAACTACTACGAACCAGAAACCAGAAGCAACGAGTACTCTTCGAAAGAGCAACAACATAAAAGGGATACAGCTCCAAAAGCGAAGTAAAATCAAGAAACGCTATGAGGAAGTGCTGGGAAGATACTTAAGTTTCTTCAATTTTCTTCTACAAGAACTTTTTACAGAAGAGACTTTTTTTTTCTTTTTATGAACTTTTGAGTGAAGAGACTTTTTTTTTTTCTTTTTATGAACTTTTGAAAGGAGATACTTTTTTTTCCATCATACAAACTTTTGAAAGAAGATACTTTTTTTTTTCTTTTTATGGACTTTTGAAAGAAGATTTTTTTTTTCTTCACACAAACTTTTTAAAGAGAGACTTTTTTTCCCTTTCTATAAACTTTTCATGGTGCAAGAACTTTTTCCACAGACTTAAAATTTTTAAGAACTACACATTGTGATCTTCAAGACATTAATGTTGTTTAAATTTTATTATTGTGCTGTATTTTTCAATATCTTTATTTACATGTGTAGTATATATCAATGAGTCGGCGGTCCTCCTCAATCAGGATGGCGGAGTGTTATCCCCAGTGTGATGTAGAGGGCGCTGCTAATGTAATCCCCTAGCGGCGACTTCGTCGCCAGAGAGAGAGAATGATCGAAGGTGTGGAGGTGAACGGACGTGGAAGTCGCCGCTCCTAGTTTGGGTTTAAGAACCTATTTCTATCTAATGCACGAATAAACCTGCTGTCCATTTAATTGGCCTCTTTCACTTTTACCCCTTCATCATACAACATATATTTAAAGATTTCACCCCAAGTTTTAATTTATTACAAGTCTGTCTTCAACCACGCAGACTCTAGGTTTGAGACATGAAGGTAACGTAATTCAAAATGATTCAATGTCACAGAGTTCGAGTGATGAAAATGCACTTGATAGTATTCTACCAAGGAAAATCCAGAAAGTTCAATTATTTCAGTGAAACAAGAGCTGTGTGCTAGAAAATCCACTACCTTTTCCTAGAGAATTTGACCGTAGAGCCATTTCAGAAGCTCAATTAGCAAGTGCTTCTTTTGGTGGGATTTAAATGTTGTAACACAAGAAAACCAGGCAATGGTAATAGATGAATCGAAAGTTTTTCGTGAAAGGGAAAAATACCATCAAGGTAGAAGTTTAACTATTTTACACTTTATATTATACACTCTTCTATTATATAATTGAAAGAATGAAGTAATAAGTATAGAAATTGTAAGTAGTTAATGTGATCGAGTAAATAAACGAGAAAAACACGTATCTTTGGTACAAGAATTATATGCAACTTGTTTTGGACACGCTTTGTTTCATTGAAATTATTGAACTTGATGGTTTTTCCCTGGTAGAAGCATTTTAATATCAAGTACACTCGAACTCAGTGACATTGAATCATTTTCAATTACGTTATCTTCTTGTCTCAAACCTAGAGTCTTTGTTGGTTGGAGACTCCAAGGTCTTGCAGAAGTGATATGACTTAAGGTACTTGAGCACCAAATTTTTTTATTTTTTATTTTTTTTGCATTTTCTCAATCCTTTCCAGGGTTTTACGGTCCAGGGATAGCAGATTAACAAATTGAAAGTGAAAAAACTTGATTTCTTAAAAACGATATGAAAAAAATAGCGAGTAAAAACTTTAAACACGTTTTTCTCGGCACTTTTTTTCAAATGGCGGACACTTAATCTCCGAAACTACTCGGTCGATTTGAATGATTTTGGTCTTGTTTTGTTCGTTGAGATGTTTTGTATGCCAGTTTACCACATTATGCAAAAACAAATTAATTATATAATTTTTTTTAGCAAAGAATGGTGAAAAAAAGGGGTGGTTTTTCAACCATTTTTCAAACATCCGCCATTTTTTTTTATTTTGGGCAATTTGTGGTAAATTGTCACGTAAGGAACCTTTCTTTTAAAGATTCCGTTTTTTTTTTTCAGATTTAAAAATCCTGAGATTAACCTAACCAAAAGAATGGGTTTAAAATTGAAAAATATCCGCATTTTGTAAAAAAATTAAGGTTTTCATGAATATTCCAGGAGACCTAAATGTTAAATCGCAGATATAATTTTTTATTACTGTTAATCAATATTCTAGCTTTACATTTTGATTCTTAAAAATAAAAATTTGCTTTACATTTATGTTTTAATTTTTTTTTTTTTTTAAATCTCCGCTTTTGTCAAAAAGAAATCAATTTTCAGATCCATTCCGGGAGACATAAATATTTTTCAATTATCCAAAAAACTTTCTGGGTAAATATATGAACACAGTGGCAACTTTTTATTAACTTGAAATTTTGAATTTCCCCAAAAAGTTTTTTCTTTCGTTACGCCCAACCGTATATAGGTTCGATTATGGATGATGATTGAGCAGCAGATCACCAAAGATTTGCCAGATCTTCATGCAGGAATGCCGTGATGAAACTTGATCGTTAAAGTCACAAGGTATTCCAGCCTAAACTGGATTTTCATTTGGAGGAGCTGTTTTCTGGGTATATACGCCAGAACGGATGTGCCTTTACTACACTGTAAATGCTGGTGTCTTAAATTTAGACATAAAAATGTCTGAAAGTTCATTTCAGACACATTAGATGACTTATTTGGCACAAAGGAAACTTATTTATTTGAATTTCAGACATCATACGTGCCTGAAAATAAATTCAGTCACGATCAGTGACTTAAAATAAGACGTTTTGGACCAAAATAAGACGTTTTGGACCAAAATAAGACGTTTCGGTATTCAGACGCTTGATCGTATTCAGACATGATAGCAATATATCGTTCAAATTCGTTTGCCAAGTAAAGGAACCACCTGAAATTTTGCAGAATTCCAAAAAAAACTGTTGTTTTTTATAAAAATCCAAAGTTGTCTCATGTAAACGAGCATAGTTTTTAAAATTTAACTATTAAAAGTAGAACTACTTTCCCAGACCTGTTTTCACGCCAATAAGAAAGTTTGCAAAACCAAAATATAAAATCAATAATTTAGAGTTATAAAAATGTTTTTTTTTTTTTAATTTTATTTATTTATCAGTATAAAATGCCAAAACCAAGCAAAAACAGTCACTAGAATATTATATATAAAAAATAAAACAAAAAAAAAGAAACTTTTCCTGTATCCTTCCGCCGTAACGTTGTTTGTTTACTTTTGAAACTCGTTTTGATCGTGTGAAATCGCGCAAAAGCGGAGTAGCGGACAGGAATACGGAAATTCTCCATTACTTTTATTATTTTCACTATGTCGAAAGATATAGTGGCAAAAGAAATAAATGATGTTGTATTGCGATGTTGTTACACAAAAGTAGTTGTGTACTTTCAAACCTCATGTAGCTGAGCTGCAGTCTGAAAAATTGTTTTAATGAGCTGCTCTGTTTCACGCCAAGTCCTTCTCCAATAGCTCAAGAGTATCAATTGGACGTATCCACAGTAGAGGAAAAGGTGACGCTTTTGGCTCCTCCCACTGGTAACACCGTGGACCACCTTGACTTGGACAACCTCGCTCCGCTCCCGCTCTTCCAAACCCGCGAGCTCGACTGTGAATTTGTTGCTCGATTCTGTGAATGCTCTTTGAAAAACGTGGTGGAAATTCCAACGTGGTTATTTTCTTTTAAGGGCATTTATTTAGTGCTTGCTTTCTTGTGATTTATCACTCTTATTTGTGAGTTTACCATTACTATTTGAATTTAAAGTGTACCTATTTATATAGGTTATTTACATTCTTGTGGACGTTTACAGCGTATCCTTACTTTGTTGTTTACTTGCGTTTAGTAATTACTTGAGTTATTTTTTTGGTATATTTTATTTGCTTTATAATTTGATCTTGTTTACAATTGTATTTTGATTATTTTTTCGTATATCCTTAAAATGAGAATTCTCATAATCGGCGATTCCATTGTTAAGAATCTGGGGTTATTCTTAACTGAGGGATTGCTTGAGCATGATGTTACTCTCAAGTCTTTTCCTGGTTATACGATTGAAGGGTTGACTGATGTGATTTCCTCTTTGAACAACCAATACGACTGGGTTTTAGTGCATGTTGGTACTAACAATACATATCATGATCACGCTGAAACCATATTACAAAAGTTTGGTTGTCTCTTTGAGGAAATACTGTTATTTAACCCGGAAGTCAAAGTTGTCGTTTCAGGTATCCTACCACGTAAGGAGAACAGGTTTCCAGAAGACGTAAGTAGAAAGGCCAGGTTTTCAACTCAACTGCCATCCTTAAATGCAAAAATTGAGTACATTAATTCAAGGCTAGAAAGGCTATGCCTAGGCCGTGAAGCATTTTTTTTTACAGGTTGCAGAATCCTGTCTTGGGAAGAGACGGCCTTCACCTTGGACGACATGGCCATCCTCAGATGGGAACGGACATCGTGAAGACACTGAAGGTATTAATAGGTAAGGAACTTAAAAAGGTATGTAATGCTCCTCTGTTTCTTTCTCCCAGGATTTTCCCTTCTCTACCTTTGGAGTGTTCTTTACCTCCCTCTACTACTTCTTTTCCGAGATCTTTTTCTTCATTGTTCTCGCCTGCCTCTTCTATGCCTTTCGCATCTGCCGCCACTTCTAAACCTGCCACTTTGTCTGCTTCCATTTCTAAACCTTCCGCTTCATCTGCTTCCACCTCTAAACCTTCTGCTTCCATTTCTAAACCTTCCACTTCATCTGCTTCCACTTCTAAACCTTCCGCTTCATCTGCTGCCACCTCTAAACCTTCCGCTTCATCTGCTTCCACTTCTAAACCTTCTGCTTCATCTGCTGCCACCTCTAAACCTTCCGCTTTATCTGCTTCCATTTCTAAACCTTCCACTTCTAAACCTTCTGCTTCCTCTTCTAAACCTTCCACTTTGTCTGTTTCCACTTCTAAACCTTTATCTTTTGCTCTTTCTTCTAAAGCTTTATCTTCTCTTTCTTCTAAACCTTCATCTTCTGCTCTTTCTTCTAAACCTTCTGCTTCTAATCCTTCTCTTAATCTTCCTGTGTCTTCTTCGACTAAGCTTCTTGTTAAGCCTTCCTCTTCTACTACCTTTTCCAAGCCTTCTTCTTTCTGTTCTTCTCTCTGGTCCAAGCCTTCTGTTTCCTCTGCTAAGTCTTTATCTTCTCCTTCCCCTATTAAGCCTTTCTCTACCGTTTCTTCTGCTAAGCCTCTATCTTCTACTAAGCCTTTATCTTCTGCTTCTCCAACTAAACCTTTTTTTTTCACTCCATTCTTTAAGCTTCCTACTTCTGCTCCATCTTCTAAACTTTCTGTTTGCATTCCATCTAAACTTTCTGCTTCTGTCCCATCTAAACTTTCTGCTACCGTTCCGTCTAAACTTTTTGCTACCGTTCCGTCTAAACCTTCTACCGCTCCATCTAAACTTTCTGCTACCGTTCCGTCTAAACTTTCTGCTACCGTTCCGTCTAAACCTTCTACCGCTCCATCTAAACTTTCTCCTACTGTCCCATCTAAACTTTCTCCTACCAACCCATCTAAACTTGTTCTTAAGTTGTTTGCTTCCCCTCCATCTTCTTTTAACCCTTTCTCTTTGGATCCTTCTTCCAAACCTTCTTCTTTAACTTCCTATATACCTGTTAAAACTTCACAAAAGTATTCTTGTAGTGTTTTGCCTCAAACTCCACCTTCTCCTTCGGAGTCAAATTTTGAACATGTGTTTCATGTCAAAGTGAGCAATCGATTTTCAGTTTTACAAGAGAGTGATATTAAGTTGCCAATCATAAAGAAATTGGTTTCAGAAGATATAATTCCCTGTGTTACTGGCGGAGGTAAAATTGATATTGTTTATCCTAAACAGTGCTTGGAGTGTGAAAATTATTTTGATAGAACTGCTTATTATAAACATCTGGATAATTGTAAAGCTAATGATAATATAACAGTACGTTGTGAAAACTGTCTTGATTATTTTGTTGGTAAGCATGACTGTATATCTGCTAGGCAAATTTTGTATCCTAGAGAGTGTCCTAATTGCTTAAAATCTTATTTAAATAAAGCATCCTTCTCTAAGCATATGGTTGGTTGGTTGTATTTTTGTTTCCTGGCGCAAGGGCAACACTAGGGCCAAACTGCGCCGAAAATTTTGTACTCTAAGCATATGAAAACATGTAATCAAAAACAACTACTTTTAAGTTCTTCTGTTGCCAAAATAAATGTTCAAGTTCCTGAACAAGAATCTAAACCAGATTCTAAATTGTATCCGAGAGAATGCTCTGATTGCTTAAAATCTTATTCAAATAAAGGATCCTTCTTTAAGCATAGAAAAACATGCCATTCAAAACAACTAGTCTTAAGTGCTTCTGTTGCTGAAATAAATATTCAAAACGCTGAACAAGAATCTAAAACCGTTTCTAATATATATCCAAGAAAATGTTCTGATTGTTTAAAATGTTATTCAAATAAAGGATCGTTCTCTAGGCATAAAAAAACATGTAATAAACAGCTGCTCTTAAGTTCTGCTATTTCAAAAATAAATGTTCAAAACTCTGAACAGGAAACTAAAACAGTTTCTGAGTTGTTACCTTTGAAAAAAAATCTGATGTACTTGAGGAAATGTATAATTTGTGAAAATACATTCAAACACCGAAAATCATTTTGGAAGCATAAAAAGAACTGTTTAAAAAACTTGTTCAAGTTTAATAAGTGTATTTTTCCTGATTGTAAAGAATCATTTAGATATGTGGGAAACCTGAATAAACACTTATTAGAAAATCATAAGTTAGGAAGCATAAAAGTCTTATCATTTGATTCAATGAGTGGTTTCTTAAGTTGGTTGGAATCTGAAAGTACTTCTACCTACAGTGCATTCAAAAAATTAAGTGGAAGTAAAGTATCAGGGTCAAAAATATTTCACTATTATTTTTGTCAACTTTATGTGCCTTCTGTTTTGCAAAAAAAGTCATTAAAATGCCCTACTCGTAAAAATCAAAAAGGTACCATCCCTGTCGGCATCAATTGCCCTGTTAAAATATGTGCATGTGAAGAAAATGGTAAAGTTACAGCCTATTATTTTTCTGAGCATAATCATTTTGTTGGTTTTGAGAATTGCATACACCATCAATTAAAGCCCACTTATAGGCAAACTCTGAAATTGCTATTGCAGTTAAAAGTTCCTGTAGCAGAAGTGCAACGCTTGTTACGAGAGAATTCAATATGCCGTGGAAACCGTAAATTTTTTCTCAAAAAGGAAATATTTACTTCTCGAAAATTAATTCAGTCATATGCAGCCCGTATGCATACTGCTTTTCACCCAGAAAATGATGCCCTTTCTGTAGCTTTGATTGTAAAAAAACTAACTCAGGAATCTTATAACCCTGTTTTAATATACAAACCTTTTAATTCTGTAACAGAAAATGGCCCTTGCAATCTGGACAGGTTGCCAAATTCTGACACTATGTTTGCTTTAGGGATTCAAACAGAAGAACAAAAGGAGATACTGGTAAAAAATTCTCACAAAGCACTTTGCATTGATGCAACATTTAACACTAACCAGTATAACTTTTATCTAGTAACACTTATTGTGCCGGATGAATTTGAGCAAGGTTATCCTGTTGCACATTTCATTACAAACCATTTGGATTATCATACAATGGTTTGCATGTTTACTAGTCTAAAATTAAAAGTTCCGGATTTAAAGTTGCATACATTAATGACTGATGATGATACATTTACTTTTGAAGCATTTAATGAAGTTTATGGTCCGAATGTTAGGCATTTTTTATGTCAGTGGCATGTTTTGCGCGCTTGGAATCGACAAATCAATATCAAAGTGACACCTAAGGAATTAAAATCAAGTATTCAATCAAAAGTGACCGAATTATTGTACGAGAAAAGTGTTTCAAGATTTAATATTCTTTTAAAGGAATTTGAAAGTTATAGTTCCAAATGCAAAGCATTCCATGATTACTTTATGGAAACGTATAATATTAGGCACAAAGTATGGGCAGGCTGTTTCCGATGCTTACCATTTTCTAAGATCACAACAAATAACTACTGTGAGTCTTTTCACAATGTACTCAAAACTGTGTACTTGGAACGCAAATGTAATCGACGGTTAGATAAGCTAGTAATAAAACTGCTGCAGATGGAGGAAGACCGATTTGTGTCTCATTCTTCTAAAGTGTATAGTAATGTCCCCATTGCTTCCCATCAAAATAAAATTTCAAAAATTACACATAATTCTGGTGGGAAGATACGTGATGAACATGTAGTGTATCTCAATGATACCTGGTTGGTTAGGTCACAGTCAAACATTATACTGTCAAACAAGTCTTTAAAGAGTGTCCCATAACTGACCACTGCTATTATAAATGCAATGAAGTAATTTGTCAAGCATTGTATAGTCATATATATAATTGTACTTGTCCTTCCAAAAACAATTTATGCAAGCACATTCACAAAGTTCATTCTATGTTAATTCGAAAAAATGAAGTAACCTCTGTAAGTAATTTACATGCTACAGTGTTGTTGGAAGAAATGGATAATAATAACACTCACTCAAGTTTTCATTCTGATAAACATGTTGATGCAACTTATATTCCGTGTACAAATGAAATAAGACCAATCAGCCAAATGTGATACACTATGTGAAGAACTATGTATCAAACTTAGTCAAAAGTAAACTGTTACCGGAGTTTGTGTTAATAAATGTACTCAAGACATTAAATGAATTAGTTTCAAGTTGTAAAGGTGCTTTAAATATAAAAAGTAACATAATTTCATCAAATGACATTCCTCATTCCAAGTTAGCACCTAATCAAAAGCTTACACGTCAAATTGATTTTTTTAAAAAAGTAAACAAAAGAAAACTGAAAACAAGAACCTTAAATTCTAAAAAGTGCAGTTTAAAAAGATGTTTTAGTTCAGAAAACATTGATGATACTAATTGTGGTTTGCCTCCACTCAAACTATTTAAATCTTCAAGTAATGTAATTCAATCTCCCGTCACATATACTGTAGAAGACGTTTCTAGGTCTTTTTCTGTTGGTTTAAGAGAAATAGATTGTCCAAAAAATTTAGGCATTTATAGTCTGAGTTACATTTCCCTTAAATCTCTTGATAATTGTATTGATGATAAAAACTTAAAAATGCTTAATTCGATTGATCCCCAATTTGTTAAAGGATGGCTGTACGATGAAATTGTTGATTCTTTTATACACTTGTTGTGCAACGATAACTGTGAATTTTTATGCATTACATCAGGTTTTTCTTTGGTTATGTGTTTAGGAAACAACCTGTGCGATTTTGATCTTGCAACACCAGTGATATTTTTTCCTGTTTGCTTCACTGATCATTGGGTTTTAATAGTTTTAAATAAGGTAAATAAAGTTATTGAAATCTATGACCCAAAGCCTGACAACAATTACCAGGTGTATTTTAATCATTTTAAAAGTTCTTTGGCACAAGGGGGCATAAGTAATTTACATGAATGGACCATAACTTCACCTCCTCATATAGTTCAGCAAGATTATATCAATTGTGGTGTGTATGTATGTTATTATGTACATCAAATAATACATGGATGTAATTTAACCAAGTCCTTCAATCCACACACATTTAGATCATATATGTATTATGCTTTGCTGAGTGCAGTTCCGTTGAAGTTTAGTAATGATGAAAATTACATTTGTTCTGATAACATTCAGCATGAAGTTTCTCAACCCAATGTGAATTTAGAAAAGAGCTCTATAGTTTTTCAATTCAACAAAATAAATGAAGATAATGTCTCGAATCATGTAATCACCATAAATGGTATCAAAATTACTCAATATATGCTAAAGTCTTTAGATCCTATCCCTACTTCTAATGAAGAGAGAATTTTAAAATTAGCTTCCCCTTGCTTTAAAAAGGGTTGGTTGTACAATTCAGTAATTGATGTATTTATTTATAATATAATTAAGCACAATTCAAGCATTAAATCTATGAATTCTGTACTTTCATTAGAAATGCTAAACAAATTTGCTTATAAAAATCTGGGAAATGATCTAAAAGAAATTGAGCTTTTATTAATTCCTATTAATATAAATTCTCATTGGGTGTTGCTACTTGCTTACATTAAAAAGTGTGAATTTCAATTTTTTGATCCATTGAGTAAGCAGATTACTAGAGATTTCATGAGTATTATAAGTAAATGCGTTTTGTTTCTAAATGATTTGTTAGGCATTTCATCTAAGTGGTCAGTTAATTGTCCTCAGCATGTTCAACAAACAGATAATTTTAATTGTGGTCTGTTTATATGTTATTATGCTGAACAAATAATTAAGAACGCCTCATTAACCAAAGAATTTAATACTTATCGTTTTAGGGAATATGTGTATAAAAACATAGTGGGTTTGTCGTGATGAAAATGTTTTATGTATGTGTTAGTAATTTACACCTATGTTAATTAAGTAAGTACATTTTTAAAGCAAGTAAGTACATTATTTAGTAATGGTTATATTGCATAAGTCTTGCAGGGAAGAGGCTGGCACCTGAGTTAAAAACTAAACCCCTGTTTAGTCGTACTTATGCAATAAGAAAACCCGCAGGTGTCAGGCAATAATGCCGTCAAAAGCCTAATCCAAAATATTAATATGCATAATTAAAGTTTTTTAGTGTGACTCCTTTAAATAGATATTTCATTTTTAAAATAATTTTAACAGCAACATTGTGTTTGCCCATCGTTTCAACATTGAAGATTAATTTAAGTTATTATTTTAATTTTATTCCATGTTAAAAGCTCTCCTGTAATTTTTTTTATCAAAATGTATTCTCATTTCTCTTGATAGAATCATCACTTGAATTAATTGATAACACCACACAAAAATTAGAAATAAAATGAAGCTACTTTATTGTGTCAAATTACTTATGTTTGTTTTATTTATTCAACAGCGTAAAAGAAGCTTAATCAAGGACCATTTCTAGATATCTGGATCACCATTTAGAGAGAACATGTGCATTATTGATAATGAATGTTATGCATACATTACAAGAGTTTGAATTTTGTGTATATTGTTTTTTATTTTAAATAATAAAATTCTTAAATAAAATATGCTTTGTGATTATATTCATTAGCGTATGCTATAAACTTCTTAATTATTTTTGTAATGTGCAAATTATATAGCTCAATATTACCAGTTGTTGCCTATTATTTAGTGTGTAACAAATATATTCAGACCACCTTTTACTTGTTAATTAAAACTATCAAACATAAGAGCACTGGAAACTCTATCAAATTCGGCATGGTAAATTGACTCCTTAAACAATTAGTAATATATTTTCTAAAATTTATCATTATTTCTATAATATATTATTAATAGTTCCAAGTTTTTTTAAACAAGCTCCAAATATTGTACATTTGTGAAATTCAAAAGATGATTTTTTTACTTTTATAGTAAGTTGCATTGATTTAGGTTAACAAAAAATTATGTTCTCCTTAAATTGATTGGAAAATTTCCAAAAGAAAGCAATATGCATTTATTGGCAAACAAAATATTCATTTTAATTTAGTAGAATGTGGTTATACAGGAAATCAGAAAAAGCTGCATTTCTTAAAATTGATTTTTTTTTTTTTTTTGCCCGATTGATATAGATGAACAATTTTAACTCCTTACCTTTAAAACATTCACTCCTATGAGAAATTTTTTATCATGGAATATTTGGATATCAATTCTAATCACCAATAGTGGAAATACTTATTAATTTAATGGGATATAAGATGCAAATTTTTAAAGGAATTTTGAGATTTCTGAGAGCGTAATAATTATTGTAGTTAGAAAAACAACTTTTAGAGACGATTTGTATTTTAAAAATATCTGTATTCTGATTGTTTTAATTTTTTTTTCATATAAAACAGTTTTTTTTTCTTTCAAATTTATATTTTGATTATCATGCACTTTCAATATATTTTTAGAGCTTAAATCTAAAATTTCAAATAGTAAGGCCCATAAGTTTTTTCAAAAGTCATCATCACTTTCTAAAAGTAATTTAAATCATGAAAAGTATGTATGAAAATTTTGTGCGTTTATAACAAACTGTTCTAGAGTTATATCGATTCAAAGTTTGCAAGATGATGAAAATATTACTAAGAAAAACAGACTTAAAAGTTGGCAATTATTGAATAGTAAGAGTTTAATGCAGGTTGAGTTAAAATTTTAATTTCATTGAACTCGAAAATATCAATATGTTTTGGAAAAATAATTTTTTATAACATTTTGTTACCCAATGGTGGGGGAGGGGAACAACTTAATTAACATTTTCCCAGGCAAATGTGAATTAAAGTTACAAAATCCTCAATTAATTAAATAAAAAAAATGTATATATGGCCCTCTGCCTCTTAAAGATCTGGCCCCTACACCTAGGGAGCTGGTATGATTGGACTTAAGAGAGAATACAGGATATCCTATATTTACACTGTTCTAAGCTGGAATTCTATATTTAGTAGATTTTTAACTCAATAGTGTTCATGGATACTTATAATAAATGTTCTGATGACACAAGATCCGAAAAATGCTCAGTATATTTTATTTTTTCCATTACTTGACTGGGATAAAATTGAAAAATTATAGAACTAAACTTCGAAAGAGGAAGGGATAGGTGATTGATCACTGAGATTCTAACTAAATTAGGACTCTGGCTATAATAGATTCTCAAAAGCACATGTAAGCGATCACATTTATTGGTATTTTCATTTTAAATTTGCAGTACATATAACCATATTTGCATATGCATATTTTCTTTCATATACGTAGACAAACTAAACTAAAGAACGTTATTTTTCTTGCTGAATACCCGAGCTTCCGCCACGAAATTGAAACTATTTTCAGCTTTATGAAAAGTAGACATTAAAATATTCTATAAGTGGAATGTTTTTATCTCTTTATGAACTCTTATATATATATATATATATATATATATATATATATATATATATATATATATATATATATATATATATATATATATATATATATATATATATATATATATATATATATATATATTGTCCATTTTTGTCTTATGTACAGCTATGGAAACGTATACTAATATTTTCAGCTCACAACTGATTATTAGATTTGAAGTAGGGCTTTGGGATAGTAAAAATTTGCAATATTTTATTCTATAGCTGTTCCAATTGAGGTTAGTTGAAATTGTAATTGTTTAGTGTCGCTTTTTATGGCTTTAAGAATGTGTGTACGGGTTTTCAGAGTGAATTCTAATTAAATTGAGACTCTGGTTATAATCTATTATAGCCAGAGTCTCAATTTAAAAGCATAAGTAAGCGTTCTCAAAAGCATATTTAAGCGATCACATTTATTGGTATTTTCATTTTTAATTTGCAGTACATATAACCATATTTAATGGGAAGTAGGAAATTGGTGTTTTAAGATATTAAAACCTTTAAAATAAGTTACTTGAGATTGGAATGGCTTTAACATTATCTGTTTTACTTTTGTGTTAGCATTTGTTCTAAGTTTTAAAGTTTTGGTTGTATGAGAATTGGAGAAAAGTTGTGATAAGTGAATGAGTGAATTAGGGCTTTAATAGGAACTGTAGAATAATCAATTCTTAGCTCCGACACTATGTACTGCTGTAAAAAAAAGTAACCACTATAGTGATTGCAGCAGATATGCTCTGCGACAAATGAAGAGCATATTGGTAGGAAATTCCAGTCTTTTATTATTAAAAAAGCAAATATGAGCAGATCTCCGTAAAAGACCTCTCAAAAGGCATTCCAGATGTGGTGATTCAGTAGAGCGAGATGTCGTCACGATGCTTTAGCGAAGTATAGCTAAATTTATATTAAAATAGAAGTAATATACATATTTATCAAACCCCATTTTTGTTTAAAATACGTTTCAAGGAGAGAATCCTTTAAACGTATTTTAAACAAAAATTTCCGTTGTTAATTAATTGTCATTTCATTATAAAACACATTTTAAAGCACAAAAAAACAGATTCCAAACGAAAAATAAAATAATACAATGAAATCATTAACGCGAAATTCCAGAAATTTAAAGGAAAATATCTATCTATCTTGAAGATGAATTGCCCATCTATATCCAGGCCTTTAGATATCTATCCCAGCCCTTTAATGTAGGGGGTCCACCACCACTTTGACGAGGTTGTCCAAAGCGAGGTGGTCCTCATCGGTTACCAGTTGGGAGGAGCTAAACGTCCCCTTTTCCTTCACTGTCGATCGCTCGTACCAATTGAGTACTAACCTAGAGAGAGAATACCAATACCTTCAACCGTCAGCAAGTTTTTTTTAAAAGCATTGTACTTTTCTGAAAGTTAAAAGAATCCACATGGTATTGTGTGCCTTGGATTAGCAATATATGAAATCAAGTGCATCTTGGTTACATCAGTAAGAATAACACGCTATTCGCAACGTATTTCCAGAAAATACAATTATCTTTCACACAAACTTTTGTTGTTTCTTATTGCACGAAGCCTTTAAGAAGCATGTGGTGGTGTAGATACAACACCCAGGCACTAGTGGTCACTTTTCCTAGTGGTTAGCATGCCTGTCTACTGACCTAGGAGTGCCACGTTCGAATCCCGTTAGCTCGCATTCGCTCCAAAGTGGTGGCTACCAAACAACAGAATCATGCTGTCATCGATCGGCGCCTTCTGAAAAAATACTGCATGATCTCCACACTACCAACTCAGCAAGCAACAACTGGCAACTTTTTCTCTCACACAACCACTCAACTCTCATGTAACGAACTCAACTCTCACACAAGCAACTCAATCGTTCGACCCCTTCGCGACTCACTGCGAAGAGTCTATGTGGTGGTTTTGTGTAAAAATGACAGATACAACATCTAGGCACTAGTGGTTCTTTTTGCCTAGTGGTAAGTATGCCTATCTACTGACCTAGAGTCCTGGGTTCGAATCCCGTTGGCGCACATTCGCTCCCAAAGGTATTATAAACTCGTAAAAAGTTTGAATTGGACACGATAAATGTGTTTGAATTTCTAAATGCTCATCTATATACATTTCATTGTTCCGTTCCCAAAGAAACTAGCTATATTGACAATATTAGCCTATTCTTGATCAATGATTACAACATCATTTGAATTCTTCCATTTGACGGGTACCAGATAAAAATAGCCAATTTGCAGCGATAACTTATTCAAACTAATAACTTCCAATCTGTGATAAGGTTTGGTTTGGCAGTCCCCCAAACTAATGAATAAAAATAAAAGTTCACTAGATCAAAATATTATTTTAGTGTAAACATTTCAGCTTGGCGATAACTACGCCAACTTTCCGACTCAACGGTTTTTGGTACCCTTCTAACGGAAAAGTATCAAATATTGTTGCCAGAGTTTTCTCACATACCCAAATGTGTCTTGAGTGTTTTTTTTTTTTTTTTTTTTTTTTTTAATATTTAATTGGGGGTTATAGGAAAAATATTCCTCATTAATCTGATGCAATAAAAGTGTGATCAGAAGTGTTGGTATCGCTTGCCTCTTCTAGAATTGCTGCCAATGCTGAATCATGGACGAACGGCATACACTATGTTCTAATTGCCCTTTAATACTATTACTTCGTACTCCATAGCACTTAGCAACATATCCAAACTGAGCATCGTTGCCAAGCTGTTGGAGCAGTACTCTTTGATTGCATGATATGAGAGTTAGTACTATGTCACTAAAAACATAAATTGAACACCGAGGGATATTAATGACAACAGTATTCAAACTTGAAATAATTATGTGCTTAAAGTAGTCAAATGTTTTGATCAGCATTAAAAAGCATTTGTTCACAATAATATATACATGTACAAGTAGAATAGTATTTAAGTGACTTGACAATCAATTGCTCAAACTCAGAAATGATTATTTTGAAATGCACAACGGCTTCATTCCTAGTGAAAAAGTTGGTTTATGTAATATTATTTATCTTATTTTCAGTGTTTTTATTATAGTAAATTTTAATTGATCGATTTCTAAATGACCCTCACAGAATTCTAAATTTTCTGTTTTTAACATTCAATTACATTTTTATTTGTTTTGTTGCATTTTACAAGTGCTAATGATTTTGAAAATATATTTAGCATGATTCGATATAATTTGGATAAAATTTATTGTGTCCTTGAATTTTATTTCATGAATGATCTTATGTGTTCCATATTATTACATCTGAGGATATTTATGATATGATCTGCATATTATGGGGACTGGGTACTCGATGACAGCATTAAAATCAGAAAAATCAATGCATTTGAAATAAATTGAATATTGGTCAAAATGAAGAAATTTTTTTACATATGTTGTTCAAACCTTTTTAAAACTATATTTTAGAAAAAAGTTTATAATAATGGGGTAATAATTTATTAATAATCACTTATTTAAAACTCGATTAAAAAAAAATCTGCAATGAGTTGAATTTGGTTACGTTCGTAGAGGAATATTCTTAAAACTAATAAAAAGTTTTTTTGCTTTTTATTTCTTAGAAATGTCTATATACTTCAGCTTTCTCAAAATAATAAAAAGTTTTTTTATGTGGTAATTAGTTGAGCGTATGAAAATTTGCAACTTTTTAAGTAATAATAATTAAAAACTAAATTGCATAGATTTGAATAATATTTTTGTTTAATATGTACTTCAGATGTTATATAATTGCCATAAAAAATTTCAATTCTATATCTTGCATAGTCTTTTATATGAGCATACCAAAAGTTGGAAAATCAACGTTTTGAGAAAACGTGAAAGAACTATAAAAGTTTTAATAACTTGCATGTTTTCCAAATTTAATGTGCTTCAACTCTGCATTTTGAAGCAGCCATCTTTACAGATATTTCAAATTCCCTTTTTTTTTAATTCCCCTCCCCCCTTTTCTTAATTTTTTTTAGGTTTTTTAAATGCCCTCTTCTTTAGGTTCTCAACAATTAATGAAAAGTCGCAGCGACAGGGAAAATTGTTGCAAAAAGGTCCCATCCCTAAATTACTGGAATTTTAATATTATTTTAGTTTTAGTATGCACTTAATATGTTATTTAATCATAATAACAAATTTCAACTGTATATCTGGCATATTTTTTTTACAAGCATACAAAAATTTGGAAAACTGACGTTTTCATATAATTACTTCCCACATTGTTATGTATTCATAACTGTAACCATTTTACTATTTCCTAACTATGTATTCTAGCCGTATCTGGCAACTCGTTTTTATGCTATGTTTTTAAAATGTTACCGGTTACATGTGCTGTCATCTAATAAACCTTTTAGTTATCTTTTCTTAATTCATCTACCATTTAATAATCATCCACCAACGAATATAATATGATATAAGACAGTAAACTATAAATAGCGCCCATCTATCCTGATATTTTCATCTAAATACCGGTAAGGTACGTCGTAGCAACGAAATGGCGCCCAGCTTCATATGCATTCTATCCCGGCGACAATCCAGCTGAATCCTGGGCAAATTGGCGAAGATCGTATGAACTATTTGAAACAGCCGTGAAATACCACAAAGAAGAAGAGGACACAAGAATTGTTTTCTTGTTGAATCTCTTCGGCAAGGAGTATCTGATGTTCACTTTCCCACCTCTTGCTCAAGGACAATCACGAACAGTTAAAGAAGTGTTGGATAAATTCGATGAATACTATCAGCCATATCGAAACGTGACTTTATCCACATTTGTGTTCAACAACATTGCACAGAAACAAGATTAAAACTTTGATTCCTTCATCACAGAACTTAAACTGCAGGCTGATCAATATGAATTTGGCGCGGCTTACGACCGAAACGTGAAAGATCGCATGAGCAACGATGTCCTTCGCAAAAGGTTTCTCCGCGAACCACAGTTGACTCTAGTCGAAACTGTAAATCTGTGTAAATCATCAGAACTTTCCAAAGTGCATTCTCTTGCCATGTCTAATTCATCCTCATCCCCCAACAACCATATTGATGCAATCAACTATAATAGTAAAGGGAAAGATCATAACCATCAAAATTGTTCTTCTAAATATTTTACCCGCAACAAATATCATAATAATTCGTATCGTCCCCAGCGGCGCAATCAGCGAACATGTTCACGTTGTGGATCTCACCATCAACCGAGACAATGTCCAACATATGGAAAGACATGTCACAACTGTTCCATGCCAAATCATTTTTCCAGTGAATGCCGACAGCCAAAGCAACAGACATCAACATCGAACAGACAGCAATCATCTACATCAACAAGACAGTATCGTGTATCTACAATCGACATAAAGAACAATCCATCTAACCAAGTAGCTTTTATCGGAGATATATCTACAACTCAAGAAAGAGACTGGCTACAACTTGTAACTGTAAACAACTACCCTATTGTGTTCAAACTAGATACTGGCGCACAAGTAAATGTGCTATCATCAGTTCTGCAACATCTATACAATTGTCCTTGTTAAGAATTGTTTTGCAATATACGCCCGATAGATGGCGCTTTTGTGTAATCAGAATATAACTGTTTTGTATCATTCAGTAGAGTATTAGATATGTACCAATAAAGACGTAACTAAGAAATTGGGAGTTGCGTTTTCCCTTGCATGGGAGGGATAGGTACATCGACTCTAAAAGATGGCACAAACATGGTGCAACGGCCGAAAAGTAATGGCCAATGGAAAAGGAACCACCGCAAGCTTTGATTGAGACAACGTTGAAAGTCTCCGGACATCGTGTGATGTATTTAAGGTATGGCATTTAATGAGGTAGGATGTTTATTGTTTTGGTTTTGTTGAGGTAAACTTTCGAATTAAGTTTTGTTTGAGAATTAGAAAATTGGAAGTTTCGTGTTGAGAATGTGTTGTGCTGGGTGTTGAGGTCTGGCATTTAATGAGGTAAGATGTTTATTGTTTTGGTTTTGTTGAGGTAAACTTTCGAATTAAGTTTTGTTTGAGAATTAGAAAATTGGAAGTTTCGTGTTGAGAATGTGTTGTGCTGGGTGTTGAGGTCTGGCATTTCGTGAGGTAGGATGTATATTGTTGGTTTTGTTGTGGTAAATTTTCGAATTTTGTTTTGCTTGAAAATTAGAAGTTTCATTTTGAGAATATGTAGTATGATTTTTGTTGATGATTATTATTGGATTTGATTTAATTGATAGTGTTGATTTAAGTTGCATCAAAAGTTAGTTTTGGTTTCTTGTTGGTATATGCATTCAATAATTGTGTGGTAATAGTTGGCAATTGTTGTATTTGTGACTAACTTGTTGGGGTTTTTGTTTTGATTTGTTTAAGTTGTAGTGTTATATAATTATCGTTGCATTGTTGAATTATATAAAAATGACAACTTTACAGAGAGCAATCACCAAACGAACTGTTTTGAGATCTAGTACAACCAAACTAATCAACAAAATAGAAGAATTTATTTCTAATCAACTAGATGAAGAGGCGAAAATAAATTCTTTAAAAGAATATCATGAACAATTAACTGTAAAAGAAAATAATATTAAACAATTAAATTTAGAAATTGAACAACTCGTAGAACTCGATAAGTTAGAATCGGAAGTTATTACATCTGAAGAATATTCAGAAAAGATAATTATTTGGAAACAAAGCATAATTAATGCTATAGAAAAGTTAAGTAATAGTTTAAATGTTACAATGATTGATAACAATATTGCGAATGCCGAAGGCGGTTTTGAATTGGCTAGTAATATCCGTAGGGAAACAAAAACGGTTCAACTTCCAAAATTAGTAATAAAAACATTTTATGGAGATTCGGCTTATTACTTAGAATTTATAAATCAATTTGAAAGTGCTATACACCATAATGAAACTTTATCTAAGATAGATAAATTTAATTATTTGAAGTCTTATCTGGGTGGAGCTGTAGCCCATTGTATTAATGGATTTGCACTGACAGGAGAAAATTATGATGCTGCTTTGGCTTTGCTAAAAAATAGATTTGGTAATAAAAATGCATTAATTCAAGCTCACTTAAATCATCTGTTAAAAATTCAAGTTGTTCGTAACATAAATGATACGATTGGGTTAAGAAAATTGTTTGATCGTGCAGAGTTTGAGTTTGAGTTTGATGTTAGTTTTAATGGCACAAGGTCCGGTTTCGGACATGCTGCGCCAAACTCAAGATAAAATAATAAAACCAGTTAAAATATAAAACCTATGTGTAAAACACTAAAAACAGAGGTATAAATATAAAAAAGAGTGACAAAAGATGTTGGCCAGCAACTTGACGAAAATAGTAAAATGGAACTAGATGTGATTTAAAAACCCAATGTCATTTAAAAATGAAAAAAGATTTGAATGGGGATTTTCTCCAATCAAATCGTGCAAGTTTAAAATTGTGCTATTAAAATATTTAAGGCGTTGTTGATTAAAAGCAGGACAGACAATTAAAATATGAAAAACAGTAAAATCAGTTTGACAAGAAAGACAAAATGGAGGATTTTCCCCCAATAAAAGATGACGGTGAGTGAAACGAGTGTGTCCAATACGGAGTCTTGTCAATTTAACGTCAGTCTTCCGCATTGGTGCAATGGTCCACTGATGAATGGTGGGTTTAATGGAGTGCAACTTGTTGCTGAGTTGCATATCCCAAGATTCTTGCCACAAGGAGTTATAGAACTTCTTGGTGTACGCCTTTATGTCAACTAATGGAACGGCATGTTGCAATATGACAGAAGCTGCCTTTGCAGCGCTATCAGCAAGCTCGTTACCTTTAATACCTACGTGACTCGGCACCCAACAAAAAACAATATCAAAGCCTTCATTTCTAATTGATTTTAAAATGTTAAAAATATATGACACTACTGGATGGCAGTTAGTGTCATAGTGCTCCAGCTGCTTTAATACACTCATACTGTCTGTGTATATGCAGAAATTACGATGGGGACTCCTAGATATTAGTTGGAGGGCTTGGGAAATTGCCACTGCTTCGGCAGTGTATACAGAACAGGAAGGATGAAGCCTGTAGCTATGAGTTGTGTTATCAAGAATGACACCACAACCGACGTATCCTATTCCTTTCGACCCATCAGTAAATACTGGCAAGTATGTACTATACTGACAGCTGTGTTGATGGAATAACTGCTGGTAAATGGCTGGAGCAGTATCAGATTTAAAATGTGAAATGAAGGGGTTAAAATGAGGGAAAGATGAAAAATCCCATGGTGGGAACCATATGCCTTCGTTTATCTGCACAGTAACATCACTCAAGTCTGTATTGTTAAGTATAGTTTTAACCCGTTCACTAAATGGAAGAATGTGAGATGGGCGAGCAACATAAAGGCGATTCAAATTAGGAGCAAGGATCATGGGTTTCAAAGGGTGAGAGGACATGGATAAAACTTTAAAATAAAAATTGATCGCCAACTTTTTCCTTCTGAGATCAAGAGGAAGCTGGTAGCATTCTATGGCCAGACTAGAAATAGGTGATGTTCTAAATGCACCAGAGCATATCCTCATGGCCGAGTTGTGAATGGTGTCCAATCTGCGCAAGACGGAGTCTCGAGCTGAACCATAGGCAATACATCCATAGTCGATACGAGATAGAATGATCGACTGATACACTCGGAGTAAGGATGTGCGATCAGCACCCCAAGATGTATTAGACAGCACTTTGAGGATGTTCAATGACTTTTCGCACTTCTTACGTAGAGAGAGAACACGCGGAAGAAAAGTCAGTTTACTGTCAAAAATCACTCCAAGGAAACGTATCTCATTAACAACAGGGATGGGGGTGTTGCGAATATGGATAGCAGGATCAGGATGGAGGTTCCTTTTTCTGCAGAAATGGACGCAGTTGCTCTTCGTAGGAGAAAGAGTATGGCCGTTCTGATCACACCACTGAACAAGATTGTTAACCGTAGTTTGAAGTTGCCTTTCAATATGACGCATGTTAGTTCCTTGACATGAGATCTGAAGATCGTCAACGTACAGTGTTCCGCGAACAGATGGCTGAAGCTTCTGAAGAATTTGACTAAAATGAAGGTTAAAAAGAGTAACACTTAAAATGCTTCCTTGAGGGACGCCCTCAGCTTGAATAAAATCACGCGAAAAGGTAGAACCAATTCTGACTCTAAAAACACGCGAGGCTAAAAAGTTAAAAATAAAAACAGGTAAGTTACCTCTAAAACCAAAGTCGAACAAGGTACGCAGAATTCCATATCGCCAAGTGAGATCATATGCCTTCTCGACATCAAAGGGTTTCTCCTTACAAATGCATTACGAATCTCCGTTTCCAGAAAGAGAATGTTGTCCGAAGTGGACCGGCCACGTCTGAACCCACTCTGGAAAGGAGAAATGCATTTGTTCTTTTCCAGGACATAAATGAGACGGGCATTGACCATGCGCTCAAAGGTCTTGCAAAGACAACTGGTTAAAGCTATCGGCCGATAATTCAGAGGATCTTTGGGATCTTTACCAGGTTTCAGAATTGGAATAACGACAGCTTCTCTCCATGCTGAAGGGAAGGTCTGCTCCCTCCAGATTCTATTAAAGAGGAGAAGGATATTTGAGATGGAGTCTTGTTTTAAATGCCTGAGCATGTCGTAACCAATTTGATCTGGACCTGGACTAGTGTTGTGTGCCTTTGATAAAGATCGTTTCAATTCGAACATCTTGAAGTCGCAGTTGTATGGTAGAGAGAGTTTGCTTTTGAAGTTGATAGGTGTCTGCTCAGCACGATTTTTAACAACCAAAAAAGTTGGATTGTAAGATTCAGAGCTAGACACTTTTTCAAAAGCTTCACCGATGACGTTAGCTACATCCTCTACGGAAGAATAAGTGGCGCCTCTGGTTTCTAAAATCGAACAGGAAAATTCCGAATATAAACCGTTTGCTGCCTTGACCTTCTTCCACAATTGCTTACTAGATGTCGAAGATGTTATTGAAGACACATAATTCTTCCATGACTCCTTCTGACTATGGCGTCGGACTTTTCTTGCAAATGCCTTGGCCTTTTTAAATGCAATGAGATTCTGAGTACTTGGGTATCGCCGAAAGATACCCCACAACTTCCTCTGTTTCTTGTATGCCGTTTGGCACTCATTATTCCACCATGGTTTGTAGTGCTTAATCACACGGGATGAACTCTTAGGGATAGCAATTTCCGCTGCCCCTATGATACTTTCGGTGACGTTATGCACAGCATGATTGATATCATCAACAGTTACCATCGCTTCTGTTATCACTGCTTCTTCCCCAAATACACCCCAATCGACTCGTTTGTATAAGTACGTAGATGGGTGAAGCCTATTACGAGTACTATTAATATGACTGATGAGTAAAGGGAAATGATCGCTGTTGTGCAAATCACTGTCAACAGCGAAATTTAAAAAAGGTAGAAGTGCAGGTGAACAGATAGCTAGGTCAATTGAGTGAAAAGTTCGCGTGGGTTGATGAAAATAGGTCTTCTCCTCGTTATTAAGCAGGCAAAGATGGTAATCAGAGAGCAGGTCCTCAATCTGTTGCCCACGAGGGTTCGTGTCATCATTTCCCCACAACGTACTGTGACCATTCAAGTCACCAAGAAGCAAAAAAGGGGCAGGCAGCTGATCCAAAAGGTCATTCAAATCATGTTGACGGATGTTAGCATGCGGCGGTAGATATAGACAGCAGACTGTGATAAGAGACTGGATGTGAATTCTCACAGCCACTGCTTGTAAAGGTGTACGCAATGGTACTACAGTGCTGGGATAATCATGGGAAGTAAAAATACATACACCGCCAGACACTGTAGAACCAGAATCCAGATCTTTTCGTACAGAACTATATCTACGTATCTTCATAGAGTGGGTGGACTTCAAAAACGTTTCCTGAAGCGCAACACATGCTGGATGGTATGTTGAGATGATGGATTTCAAGTCATCCGTTCTAGACCGCAAACCACGGCAGTTCCAAGAAATAAAAGCCATTATTGAATGGGGGAAGTTGTCATGGCACAATCATCAGGATCCCCACGCAGCAACGCCTCTTCATCATCAGATGGATGCAGATGCATTAGATCTTCATCCAACGTGGGTATCCTGAAAGGATTTCTAAATTTGCGAGAGCTGGATTCTCTCGCTGATTTCAGTTTTAAAGCTTGAACAGCTTTAGATTTGGCAATTTTTGTCTTAGATCCAAGTTGTTTGTGAGAGCTATTTAAAGGGGACAATACTTGCGTGTTAGAAAATTTAGATACTGGTTTTGATGTGCTAGTGGATGGTGAATTAGCAAACATGTTAAACGTTTCAGTTTGTGTACTAGTGGTTTTCATTGCTACTTGAGTGGAAGATGAGTAGCTCTTCCCGGGCACCGGCGTTCGAGATGTTACTTTTCGTCGCGCTTCCTGGTATGAAATATTGTCCTTGAATTTTGTAGCTGTGATTTCTTTCTCAAGTTTCCAGGTTGGGCATGTACGAGAATAGGAAGGATGGTCACCGTTACAATTGACACATCGTTCTTCTGCTCTGCAGTTTTCACTGTCATGACCCTCTTTTGCGCAGCGAGCACATTTAGGGGGACTTCGACATGTTAACTTGGAATGGCCAAATTGTTGGCAATGGAAACATCGCAAGGGGTTAGGAATGTATGGGCGGATGGAACACCTTAAATATGCGACCTTAATATGTTGAGGTAGAATAGGCGTCTCAAAGGTCAGGATGATGTGTTTGGTGTTCATTATCTCCCCATCACGCCTCATAGTTATACGTGCCACCTTGCACACCTTCTGATCCCGAAGATTTTCCAGTATTTCCGATTCCGGAACATGCAATAAATCTGGAGCCGAAATCACACCACGAGAGAAGTTTAAATTACCATGAGGAGAAACATTTACAGGCAAGTTTGCAAGTGAAGTCAATTTTAATAAAGAGGCAGCTTGCTTATCTGAAGAAACTTCAATAAGAAGATCTCCAGTACGCATTTTGCTGATTGATTTAGCTTCACCAATAGAACCAGAAATACCTTTTTCTATTAAAAAGGGGGAAACATTGAAAAAGGAACCCTCAGATCTTTTCATTACAAAGAATCGAGCATTATTTAGAGATTGTAACGATGGTTGCTCCAATGAAGGAGAAGAAGTTGTAAAATTTGTTGCCATGAGAGAAAGGGAAAAAATTCAGACTCTGGATCCCACCCACCATGGAGTAAACAAAAGAAAGGGATAGAGGATGCCGGCAAGCACCAAAAACCAGAAAAAGGAACAAAAGGAAAACTAAACAAGCGCGCTCGGCTATCCACTACCAGGTTGTCCAGGGTCTATACGCAGGAAATTCGGCCCCGGTGAAGTCTCCACCCTTAACGAGATTCCCGGAAAACGGATCACTTGCTTGATCCCTAGCCGCCGACGAAGTCAAACGACCAGCCGATTGATGCACACGGGACCAATGTGCACCTCCCGTTTACCTGAAGCAAAGGCCGAAGTAGTGTGTTGGCACAGTATGTCGTCCCTCAACTACCAGGATCCCCCTTTCCAGGGACACAGGTCTCCACGCACGGCAAACACGTGGGTGATTAAATGCCCGAGAGGAGCTGACAGCTACAGGGCGGCAAAAAGCTTCTCAAGGGGACCCCTCACCTCAGTAGAGGCAACCACAACGAGGGAGAAAAGAACTCAAAAGAAAAATACCAAACTTAAAAAGAGAAGATAACACAGAAGAAGGAAAAGATCACTGGGGTACCTCGGGGTTGTGAAGCCCGTGTTTACTTATAGAAAGTAAACCCCCTGAGGGGTTGATCGTGCAGAAGTACAAATTAGAAATTTGGAGTCATTGGGGGTGAAAACAGAAACATTTGGAAACTTGTTAAGTCCTATTTTGTTAGAGAGAATTCCCAGGGAACTAGTGTTAGAATTTAATAGAACATATTCCTATGAAACGTGGAATTTTAGGGATTTGATGGAATTTTTAGATAAGGAAATTCAGTCAAGGGAAAGGACACAAATATATAGTTATAAGTCTGGTAATTTTCAACATAGTAGTTACGAATATAAGGGTAGTCCTAGAAGGTTCGAAGGTAATAAACGGTTTGGAAATAAATTTAATGAACCGCAGCCTACCGCAAGTTTCGCTACTAACGTAAAAAACAATTGCGTCTTTTGTAATAGTCCAGACCATGAGTTTTGTGAAAGTCTTAATGTGTCGGAAAGAAAAAACAAAATTAAAATGGATAAGAAATGTTTTATATGTTTCGGGTTTCACATGGCTAGATTTTGCAAGGCTAAAATAGATCCTTGCAAACATTGCAATTCTAAGTTTCATCATTATTCATTATGTTATAAAAGTAATGATGTAGCTGCTAAGGAGTCAGTTGAAGAGGAAACAAATGCAGTAACCCAATGTAATTCCTCAACTGGTAAGTCAAATAGTATTTTATTGCAAACGTGTAGTGTAATTGCTTGTTCGGGGGAAAGATCAAAATTAGTTAGAATTCTTCTCGACAATGGATCTGAAAGAACGTGGATAACACAAAGTTTAGCAGAAGCTCTAAAAGTTAAACCAATTCGTAAAGAAAGATTATCTATTTTCTCCTTTGGGAACATAAAGCCCGCAGAAAAACTACATTGCGTTGCGAAACTGAAATTGAGGAATAGGCATAACCCTGAGAAATCAATTGAAATAGAGGCATTAATTACAGATACTATAACAGCTGCTCCAATCTCGATTCCAAACGCAATAAGTCAAAACATCGTTAAAGAAAAGGAATGGATGTTGGCTGACGCCTGCAATTCATCAGATTTGAATGTGCAGTGTCTAATCGGTGGAGATATGTTTTGGAAAATCGTAAGTGCGGACGGAGTGGTTTCTCTAACTGATACTTTGAATTGCATTCCAACTTTATTTGGGTTTACACTTCAAGGAAAGCAAGATCGCAGTTTTAATGAGACTAGCGTTGGGATAGTATCAACAAACTTAAGTATTGGAAAAAGTATGGAAGTTTTGTGGGATTTGGAAACCTTGGATTTGAAAGACGACGAGGGTTTAAGTATAGCAGATAAAGAATTCATCACCGATTTTGAAAATGGGCTAAATTTCTTAAATGGAAAATACTAAACAAAACTATTGTGGAAATCTGCGCCAATTCATTTAATGAATAATTTTGGCTTGGCCAAAAGACAGTTTGATAATTTGATAGAAGGTTTTAAAAATAATAAATGGGTAGCTTCTGAATATAAGGAAATTATTAAAGAACAGTTTGATACGGGTATAATTGAAGAAGCTACTAGCGGTAGTGAAGGTTATTTTATGCCCCATAAACCTGTCGTAAGAGAAAATAAGACTACTACACGCGTTCGTTGTGTTTTTAATTGTAGTTCTAAAACGAAGGATAATTTGTCGTTAAATGATTGTTTAGAAACGGGTCCGAATTTAAATTCCAACATATTGAATGTTATTTTAAAGTTTAGGAAATTTGATATTGCTTTTAGTAGTGATATAGAAAAGGCATTCTTAATGATAGGTATCGCTGAGGAAGACAGAAAATTCTTAAAATTTTTATGGGTTTCCGATAAAGAAAATGAAAATTTTAAAGTTATGCAAATGACTCGTTTACCATTCGGGTGTACGACATCGCCTTTTATTTTGAGTGCGACAATTAAGAAACACATTAAGCAATATGAGGAAATTAAACCTAAAGCTGTAGAAATGCTAAATTCTTCTCTTTATGTTGATGATTTGTACTTTGGAGGACAATCTGTCGAAGAGGCCTTTCAGTTGTCCATGGATGCAGTTTCTATTTTGACAGATGGAGGTTTTAATTTGAGAAAATTTACAACTAATTCGGAGGAGTTAAACTCATTATGGTTAGAAAAGGGAATTGGTTCAGCGGATGATAACTCAAAACTTCAATCAAAGGTTTTGGGCTTGAATTGGAATCCGGAAAGGGATATTTTGTCGTTGGAGTTGGGTTCGTTGATAGAGGGTTTGAGTTGTGGAAGACCAACCAAAAGACTTGTCTTACATTTTGCTGCAATGGTTTTTGATCCTGTCGGGTTTATAGCTCCATTTGTAATTAGGATTAAGTGTCTGTTGCAACAAATTTGGCAAAGGGGTCTAGAATGGGATCAGCAATTACGGAATGATCTTGAAAAGAAGTGGAGTGATTGGTGTAGAGAGGTCCAATGTCTGAGAAATCTGGGAATACCAAGGATGTATTTTTTGAATTGTGTAAATACGGATAAATTGAAGGTTCAGGTGCATATATTTTGTGACGCGTCTCCTATAGCATATAGTGCAGTTTCGTATTTTAGGTTTCGGAATGATAGAGGTGAGTTGATTACGTCCTTCATCATGTCGAAAAGTAGGGTGTCGCCGTTAAAGAAATTATCACTTCCAAGGCTTGAGTTGATGGGAGCAGAGGTAGCAGCAAGAATGTGGAAGTTTTTAGTAGGGTTGTTTGAGAATTTATTAGAAGAGGTTTTCTTTTGGTCAGATTCGGAAATTTGTTTGCATTGGATTAAGGGTTCTGCTAGGGATTGGAAGCAATTTGTCTCAAACCGAGTGTTGGAAATTCAGGGTACAACTAGTCCTGAAAATTGGGGACATTGTCCAGGACTGGAGAATCCGGCAGACAAACTGACACGTGGAATACCAGCAGCATCTCTTCTCATCAACAACATCTGGTTTTCGGGTCCACCATGGCTGAGGTGTTCACCTGAACTTTGGCCTACTCAACACTCAACGACATTAAAAGAAGATCAACTGGAACGGAGATCCATCGTTACCACATGCGTTTCAACTATAGCACAACCTATAATTGATGTTGGTTCATTCAGCAATGTTAAACGACTGTTGCGAGTGACTGTTTGGGTGATGCGATTCATTTCTAAAATCAAAAAATGTCCTACTCAAATCGGCCACATTACAGCAGATGAACTCCAAAAGGCAGAAGAGTTCTGGATAAAGAATGGTCAAAACAGTGCATACGCTCTTGAAGTTGACATTCTCAAAAAGGGTAAGCTGCTGCCAAAGGACTCTAGTCTATACAGTTTAGCCCCTTATTTGGATGATAGGGACATTCTTCACGTCAAAGGACGTTTAGAAGAGAGTTCCTGTACTATAGAAGAAAAACATCCAATTCTTCTTCCATGTAAATCGAGATTTACTGAATTGGTTGTTCAACGTGAGCATCAGAAAATATTCCATGGAGGAGTCAGTGCTACTCTAGCAAGAATACGTAAAAGATATTGGATTCCAAAGGGTAGGCAGACTGTTAAAAGAGTGCTGAGTTCCTGTCTTATTTGCCGAAAGTGACCTGCTAAACAACTGACTGCCCAACTTCCGAAAGATCGTGTCACCGAGAATCCACCTTTCACTGTCATCGGTGTAGATTTCACAGGACCAGTGTACATAAAATCTGAAAACAACACCCAACGAAAAAGCTACATAGCGCTTTTAACGTGTGCCATTACTCGTGCTGTTCATCTAGAGTTGGTAACGGACATGTCCACAAGGAAGTTTATTTTGGCTTTCAGAAGATTCTTGGCCAGGAGAGCAAATTGTCGTGTTGTTTATTCAGACAATGCCAAAACATTTAAAAGAACAAACGATATTCTAAAAAGTTTGACTGAAATCATTGTTGATCCCGAGTTGAAAAACTTCATATCATCAGAAGGAATAACTTGGAAATACATTGTAGAACTAGCGCCATGGTGGGGAGGCTTTTATGAACGATTGATGAAAACTATTAAGGAGCCTCTTAGAAAGATCCTCGGACGAGCACTGTTGACTTTTGAAGAAATGTGTACAGTGTTAACCGAAGTCGAAACAGTGGTAAACAACAGACCACTCACTTATGTGTCAAATGATGTAGCAGATCTACAGCCATTGACTCGAGCTCATTTCCTGTTCCCATCAATGGAGTTAAACGAATACCCGTTACATTTCTCTGAAATTCTGAGCAATGGACGTTCCACCAAGGAAAGTTTGACTCGAAGGAAGTTATACCAGACTACTCTGCTACGTCAATTTTGGAGAAGGTGGAAGGAAGAGTATCTTCTTCAGCTGAACAATGCCCACAAACTTTCAACTCCTACGCCTCATAAGGACTTAAAAAAGGGTGACATCGTCTTAATAGCAGGAACCAACAAATCGAAGTTTCTGTGGACTCCTGGGAGAGTCGAAGAGATTATAATAGGTCGCGACGGACTTGTTCGTTCATGTATAGTTCAAACTGCTAAGGGACAGTACAAGAGACCTATACAACTATTATATCCTCTTGAACTTTAAATTCTCTATTGTAGTTATATATCCCTTATTAGTTTACCTTTAAACATGCTTAATCAATCTATTTTTATTTTCAGCATATTAATTATTTACATATTTTGCTTTAACTTTAATTTTGAATATTGTTTGTATTGTATTTTGATTTTTTGCTAAAATCAGGTGGGGAGTGTTAAGAATTGTTTTGCAATATACGCCCGATAGATGGCGCTTTTGTGTAATCAGAATATAACTGTTTTGTATCATTCAGTAGAGTATTAGATATGTACCAATAAAGACGTAACTAAGAAATTGGGAGTTGCGTTTTCCCTTGCATGGGAGGGATAGGTACATCGACTCTAAAAGATGGCACAAACAGTCCTACACCCAAGAAGACAGCTTTAACTGTGTGTACATATACAGGTGATATCCTACCAGTCGTAGGAGTGTTTACTAAATTGCATTGTAAATAATCAACATCGTGTGTTAAATTTCATCATAGTTTCTCTTGAAGTACAACCTGTTTTAAGTGCCAAAGCATGTGTTGATCATCTGATCAAGCGAATCAACTCATCTGACAATGCTATACAATCTGTGAATAGTGTTGACATACAGTCCCATCAACTTGCAGACATTGTCCACGAGTACAAAGATGTATTCGAAGGAATCGGTCGTCTCCCTGGCATTCATCGAATCATCCTGCATGACAACGCAACTCCAGTCATATCTGCATATAGAAAAGTACCGTTAGCATTGGAACAACAAGTTCAGGATGAACTCATACGAATGGAACAGCAAGGTATTATTGAAAAGGTAATCAAAGCAACTGACTGGGTAAATGCGATTGTTATTGTGCCTAAAAAAGACAATTCAATTAGAATTTGTCTGGATCCTCGTCAACTAAATAAATTCATCAAAAGACAACATTACCAGATCCCATCCCAAGATCAGCTGTTATCAAAACTGAAGGGATCAAAATTATTTTCTCTAATTGATGCCAAAAATGCATTTTTTCATATAAAACTAAATGAAGGAAGCTCTGATCTTTGCACCTTTATAACTCCTTTTGGAAGGTACCGTTTCAAAGTTATGCCATTTGGACTAAGTTGTGCACCTAAAGTTTTTCAAATGGCAATGGACAATTTGTTCGAGAGCTATTCTGACATCAACCCGTATTTTGATGATATCATTATACACAGTAAATCATTAGACGAACATTGCAATAAGTTAAAAACTGTCTTAGAAATTGCACGACATAATGGGTTAAAGCTTAACAGAGATAAAATTCAAATTGGCGTCTCTGAACTGCAATATTTGGGTCATATAGTCTTAACTACTGGACTCTCACCTGATCCCAAGAAAGTTCAAGCCATTTCAGATTTTCCAGCACCAACAACCAAGCAAGAACTCATGAGATTTTTAGGAATGGCAACTTATCTAATGAAGTTTGTCCCACAGTTCTCACAAGAGACATCTAGTTTAAGAAACTTGCTGAAAGGAGATTCCAATTGGATTTGGGATGCACAATCTGATACAGCTTTTCTGAGAGTGAAGCAACTGCTGCAGACAACTCCTGTTCTGAAATTCTTCGACAAAGACAAACATGTCTTGCTTTCAGTTGAAGCAAGTTCCTATGGACTTGGTGGAGTGCTTCTTCAAAATGATCAACCAGTTGCCTACACCTCTGCTACTTTATCTGATGCACAGACCAGATATCCCCAAATTGAAAAAGAACTGCTTGCTGTAGTTCATGCTTGTGAATATTTTCACTATGTCTTTGGCCGAGATATATAAATACAAACAGATCACAAACCATTGTTGGGTTTAGTTCACAAACCTTTTGAAACCCTCACACCCAGACTCCAGCGTCTTCTGCTCGACTGCAAAGGTACAGTTTCAAATTAACACACATTCCTGGTAAACTCCTAGCTGTAGCGGATGTCTTATCAAGATCTACGTTACATGCAAATCCTGTCGTAACATCCGAAATTGATAATGTTCAACTACTAGTGTTGTGACGCCTGATCACTGTAAATTAATGGCGCTGCGGTCGCTTGAGGAGCGAACGTATTTGTGAAGTAATAAGTAATAAAAGAGAGATGAAGTTACAGTCCACTCGTGTAGTGCTTTATTTTAGCTATGTTCAAAAAAGAAAGAGATAAATTTAATTAGAGCTATCGATGGCCCAAAACATTGGCCGTCGACCCGAGGAGATTCAGTTGTGAAACGTGAAGGTTGGTTGAAATGTGTTAAAATATGAGAACTGTGAAATTTTGAGAACTGTGTTTTCGCGTGTGTTGTAGAAGCTTTGTGCAAATGAGCTTCGTATGACTACTAATGACGATTACCGTTGTGTGTGCCTGGTCTCGTTAGCAGTCCTAGCGTGAGGTAAGATCAATACGGTCTTCCTAAATTTAAAAACTAATTAATTTCGCGTGGAAGTTAACTTTGTTTTTTAAGAGAGCATAACTTTGTTTTATGAAGTACATTACTTGTTTGAGTATAAAGTAATAATTGTGTTAATATTGTTTATTGTGAGTGTATTATTTCCGGTTTTTAAATAAAAATGTCAGGAATTACAAGATTGAATAAAGAGGAATTAAAATTCGTCGCGGAGGAGATAGGTTTATTAGTACCAGAAGGGGCTAAAAAGATTGATTTAAAACTTCTAATTGAGGAGAGTGAGGTATATAAAAAAGATATTGAATTTGTACAAACCATTATTGATGAAGTGCTCGAGGAAAAGAAAAACCTTAAGTCCGCTCATGAGAATCAAATTGAATTAGAAAAAATTAAGTTGCAACGAGAAGAAATTATGAGAGAAAGGATTAAATCAGAATTAGAATTAGTGCAGTTAAAAGCTAACCGAGAAAATAGCCTAAATTCAATAGATTACGAACGTAAAACAGAGACTTTTGAGTCAATTGATAGTTTAATAAAAAGCGTTAGAATATTAACAATCAAAGTGCCGAGTAAATCGGAAGGATGGGGTTTCTTTTTTACTTCGTTAGAAAGAGCGTATATTACTAAAAGTGTGCCTGAGAAGTATAAAGCTGAGATTCTGATGAATTTAATAGGGGAAAGAGCTTCTAATATTTTAACCTATATTACTGAGAAAGATTTAAACAATTATGAGGAAATTAAATCAATTGTTTTGAGAGAGTACGAACCTACACCCCAAATTGTTCTAGAAAATTTTAAAAGTGCTTCAAGAGAAAATGAAACACATATGCAGTTCGTTTCGCGATTAACGACGAGTTTTGATTACTATTTGAAACTGAGAGGTGTGTCGGAATTCGAGACCTTAAAACAACTGATTGTGTCAGATAAATTGTTTCAGACGTTAGACAATCAAACAGCAGCTCATATTAATATAAGACAAGCCGATAACTGGTTTAAACCGTTAGAATTAGCAAAAGAGTGCGATTTATATTTTACTTCAAGAGGTAAAAGCCTGTGCGAACCGAGAAAGGAGCAGAAAATTTACAACAATAAATTTAAAACCGCTTCGAAAGTGTTTTTCAATGAGGTAAAGAATAAAAATTGTGAGTTATGTTTAAATAATGAAAATCACCCATTATACGCGTGTCCTCAATTTAGAAAATTATCGGTAAACGAACGAGTTCAAATTGTAAAGAATAAAAATGCATGTTTTAAGTGTCTGTCATACAATTGCAGTGTTAAAAAATGCGGGTATAAAAATTGCTTCTGTGGAAAAAATCATCATAGATTAATTCACTATGCTCCCAATGAGAACAAAAATGTTGAGTCTAGGAATGAGGCGACAGACCACGGGAATGATATACAAACGGCTGCAAAAAGCAATGAATATGTCCCTTTTTTCCCCCCCACGGGACAAAAAAAACAATGCCATTTGTAGCTTGCGCCAGCTTGGTAGAAAATAAAAAGAGTATAATCTTGTCTACTATAGAATGCTTGATAAAAGATAGATTCTCGTGTTATCAAAAAGTGAGATGTTTATTAGACGTTGGGTCTCAAGTATGCCTAATGAGTAGAGAATGTGCACACAGACTACAACTTAAGAGTGAAAAGATAAATCAATCTATTTCATGTTTAAATAGTGCCTCTTTAATCGTAAAATTGTGGCAACCCTTGCGAACAAAAATAAGAGTTACGAAAGAGATATTACGATGCTGGTAGTAAAAAAAATAGCGGATTTAATTCCGAATCAAATGATCGATGCATGTGTTAGGATTCCCGATTCAGTTAAATTGGCCGATCCTAAATTTAATATTCCGGGTAAAATTGATGTATTAATTGGAGCGGAATATTTTTATGAAATATTAAAACCTGGAAAATTAAATGTTAAAAATACTAGCTTGATATTACAGGGTTCTGTATTTGGCTACATTGTAGGGGGTAGTATACCAATTTCCGATATAGTAAGACCTAATTATTGCGGTTTGATATGTGAAACAGAAGATCTAAATTCGAACTTAAAGAAATTTTGGGAGATTGAGGAGGTAGTAAATGAATTGCCTAAAAATAAGGAAAATTTAATTTGTGAAGAGCATTATGCGCGAACTCATGTTAGAGATAAAACGGGAAGATACGTTGTGTCCATGCCCTTTAAAGAGCATTGGTCATGTCTAGGAAATTCTAAAGACATTGCTCTAATGAGATTAGAATCGCTATGGACTCGCTTGTCAAGAGACCAGGAATACTTAAATTTATATCGTGAATTCCTTAAAGAATATGAGGAATTAGGACATATGAGTGAGATAAAAAATAGTATAGAGCCAGACACCACCTATTATATGCCTCATCATGGTATTTATAGGCCTCAAAAGAGTACTACAAAACTGCGTACTGTGTTTAATGCTTCAACAATAACAACTAGTGGGAAATCATTAAATTCCATTCAATACAACGGTGGGGTAATACAAGATGACTTGTTCTCCCTATTAGTAAGATTTCGTAAACATGTCTTTGCTTTCACTGCAGACATCCGTAAAATGTACCGAATGATAAACATAGAGGAGAATCAAAGAAATCTTCAGAGAATACTGTGGAAGGAAGACATTAATGGTCCAGTTAAGGTATACCAGCTAAATACTGTAACGTATGGTACGGTTAGTGCGCCGTATCTGGCAATGCGAACTTTAAAGCAAATTTCCATTGACGAGGAGAAAAACTTTCCCATTGCGGCATCGGTTCTCTGCAAAGATCTATATATGGACGATGTTTTAAAAGGATCGAGCACACTGGAGAATGCAAAGGCCTTGCAACATGAACTTATTGATATTCTCAAAACGGCTCAGATGTCGTTACATAAGTGGTGTGGGAGTACTTCTGAGCTTATCCCTACCTCTGAAAAAGAGTACGAGTTTGCTTCTACGGAGGAAATAAAAACTTTAGGTATCGTCTGGAGGGCTAAAGTTGACTGTTTTACATTCAAAGTAGAAGTGGACAAAAATGCTCACCCTACAAAAAGATCGGTATTATCCATTATTGCCAGACTGTTTGACCCACTCGGGTTACTTGGTCCGGTGATAACAAAAGCCAAGATTTTTATGCAGCAGTTGTGGCTGCTTAAAATTGGCTGGAGTGAGAGGCTTCCTCTGAAAGAAGCAAGTGAGTGGCAAGACTTTGTGCGGTCTTTAGTAATTTTAAATGAAATCAACATTGGGAGGTGCATAGTGATTCCCAACGCTGAAGTAATTGAGATGCATGGATTTAGTGATGCTTCCGAAAAAGCATATGGCGCGGCGATCTACGCCAGATCTATCACTACAGATGGAGAGGTGAAAGTGAGGCTTATCACCAGTAAATCTCGAGTGTCGCCTATCAAGCTTGTAACCATCCCTCGACTGGAATTATGTAGTGCCGTCTTACTCGCAAAGTTAATGCATAAAGTACAAAAGGCATTACAAATGAGAATGACGTCCGTCTTCTACTGGACTGACTCGACAATAGTTCTATCATGGTTGAAAAAGGAGTCTAGAGATTTGAAGACATTCGTGGCTAACAGAGTAGTGGTTATTCAAGAGTTAACAGATATTAATCAGTGGCATCATGTTCCTTCGGAACAGAATCCTGCAGACATCATTTCAAGAGGTCTGGATCCAGAGAAAATTCCCCAGAGTGATCTATGGTGGTTTGGTCCAACATTTCTGCAAGACAGTGCAATGAAGTTCCCTGGTGCTTGCAATGAAGTTTACAATTGTGAGTTATACCAAAAAGAGTTGAAAGATAATCGAGATGAATCAGCTTGTCTCTTAGTGCAAAATATAGAAATACTTCCCATCATTAATAAGTGTTCTTCGTTCACAAAATTACAAAGAATTATAGCATGGTGTGTGCGTTTCAAGGAAAATACCAAAAAACCATTGGAGACAACCACTGGTAGTTTAAATGCATCTGAATTGTCTGCATCTTTGATGTGCTTAGTAAAAAATGTGCAATTAGTGTATTTTGCTAAAGAAATTCAGTGTATTGAAAAGGGTCAACAGTTACCCAATTCAAGTAACTTATTAAATTTATCACCCTTTTTAGATGAAAAAAACATACTTCGGGTTGGAGGACGATTGAGGCACTCCAACTTACCTGCAGAACAGAAACATCCTATGTTAATCCCTAACAATAATCATTTTTGTGATTTGATAATTAATCATTTTCATGTTTCTTATTTTCACACAGGTACTGAAGCAACTTTGGCCAACATTCGAACTCAATTTTGGATTATTAATGGCAGATCAAATGTAAAAAGAGTTATTAAGAAATGTTTAATATGTTTTAAAGCAAATGCTAAGGGTAAAAATCAAATAATGGCAGATTTGCCTAGTGCTAGAGTTAACATTTCGAGAGTATTCACCAAAGTTGGACTGGATTTTTGTGGGCCTTTTAAATTGAAATTAGTTCCAGGTAGAGTTAAGAGTGTATATAAATGTTATATTTGTATTTTTGTGTGTTTTGTTGTTAAAGCTGTACACTTAGAAATTGTAAATAATTTAAGTACTGAGGCTTTTATAGGTGCATTGAAAAGATTTATATCTCGAAGAAATAGACCGACTGATATATTTAGTGACAACGGAACTAACTTTGTAGGTGCCAACAATGAGTTTCGTAAAATTTTAAAATGTCTGTTTAATAATGAAGGTACGGAAAAATTTGAGGATTTTCTTGCTTCTAATGGTATTAAATGGCATTTTAATCCTCCTGCCACACCTCACTTCGGAGGGCTGTGGGAGGCGGGGGTGAAGTCATTAAAAAGACACCTTCAAAGGGTTGTGGGAAGTACCATTCTTACTCATGAGGAACTTCATACACTTGTGACGCAAGTGGAAGCTGTATTGAATTCCCGTCCCCTTTGTCCTCTTTCAGAAGATCCCAATGACGAGTTAGTGTTAACCCCAGCCCATTTCTTGGTTGGTTCGACTTTAACATCCTTGCCTGAACCAGATTTTATCGAGGTTCCGATGAATCGGCTCAGTAGGTGGCAATTAGTTCAAAAATGTACTCAGACATTTTGGAGAAAATGGTCTTCAGACTATTTAAATCGCCTGCAAGCAAGACCTAAATGGTTTAAAGGTAAAGAGGAGTTTAAGGAAAATGAAATAGTTTTGGTAAAAGGTGATGATAATTTAAAGCAACTAAATTGGAATCTTGCCAAAATAATTAAGGTTCATCCTGGGAAGGACAATATAACTAGAGTAGTTACATTGAAAACGAGTAAAGGTATTTTTCAACGACCTGTTAATAAAATTGTAAAATTGCCTTTTGATTCTAATTAATCTAATATTTATTTACATATTTGAACATTAACTTACTTGTATTACTTAAAAATTTTAAGGTGTTCTTGTGAATATTAATTGAATATAATATTGTTATTTCATTGTGTATTATATATTCCAGTATGATGTAAGGAGTGATAAGAGATATTTGTGATTTGTTATGAATATATATTGAAAATTTTGAAAAATGTGTCAAGGCGGGCGGTATGTTGTGACGCCTGATCACTGTAAATTAATGGCGCTGCGGTCGCTTGAGGAGCGAACGTATTTGTGAAGTAATAAGTAATAAAAGAGAGATGAAGTTACAGTCCACTCGTGTAGTGCTTTATTTTAGCTATGTTCAAAAAAGAAAGAGATAAATTTAATTAGAGCTATCGATGGCCCAAAACAACTAGTATCAGTCATTGTTCAGGCTACTCAATCTAAGCTTGACGAAATCAAACAAGCAACACAGACTGATGCTGAGATAAAAGCTGTACAACATTATATTCTAAATGGATGGCCTCAGAAACGATTCAATGTTGACATACAATCAAGACCATTCTGGAACTATCAATCAGAACTGTACATTGAGGATGATCTCATTTGTCGAGGTCAGCGTTTAGTTACACCAAGATCTTGTCGTAAAGAGATAGTACAGCGCCTTCATGTAGGTCACAGGGGCATAGTGTCTTGTAAAAATCTTGTTCGACAATCTTTGTATTGGCCTGACTTGAGTACAGAAGTTGAAAACATGGTCTCACATTGTGCTATTTGTCAGCTAAATTAAAACCAAAACACAAAAGAACCTCTTCTGGATAGATATCCACCTGACCGACAGTGGCAGAAAGTAGCCATTGAATTTTTTCATTTGTCATCAGTCACATATATTTTAATTATTGATTATTTTAGCAAGTTTATTGAGCTGCAACACTTGCATCATACTACTGCTTCTTCAGTTATTAACACCCTAAAAACTTGCTTTGCTCATTTCGGTATTCCTGAAGAGATAGTCGGGGATAATGGTCCTCCATTTGACTCTGCCGAATTTTCACAATTTTGTGAAAACTGGGACATTGTCTTCAACCCTTCAAGTCCTGGTTTTCCACGCTCCAATGGCCAGGTTGAGAGATGCGTACAAACCATTAAGTTGAGCCTCACCAAAGCTGCACAAGATAAGGCTGATCTTCAAATTGTCTTGATGGAGTACAGAAACACACCCATGGTTGGTATGCCCTCCCCCGCTGAAGTCCTGATGGGAAGAGAATCCGTACTTTGATACCAACTCTTTCTAAACAGTTGGAATCAAGTTATGACTGTAGTGCTGTACGACAATACTTAAAGAACAGACAACAGCGCCGGCATAAGTATGATCAACACAGCCACTCACTCAAACCGCTAATATTAGACCAGCTAGTATTATTCCGGAACCATAACAAGTGGTGGAAAGGCATGATCACAGCTATAGGACCACAACCAATGTCTTACATCATACAAGCAGAAAATGGAAGGCAATACCGTAGAAATCGGTATCACATAAAGCCATTTAAGACGTCAGTAACTGTCCCTGGAACATCAGTCGAGGACTTGCCCCCAAGCTCCATGAACAGTTCTCCAACAGTCACTGCACCAGTTTGTAATACAGCTGCTAATGGCAGTAACAATAATACAACTCGATCTGGGCAAGTGATTAAACCCCCACAACGTTTTCAAGACTTTTCAGATTAATTTTTAACTAGATAAGAAAGGAGGTGTTGTGTATTCATAACTGTAACCATTTTACTATTTCCTAACTATGTATTCTAGCCGTATCTGGCAACTCGTTTTTATGTTATGTTTTTAAAATGTTACTGGCTACATGTGCTGTCCATCTAATAAACCTTTTAGTTACCTTATCTTAATTCATATACCATTTAATAATCATCTATCAACGAATATAATACACATGAGATGAAAAAAATGGAATAATTCACTTACATAAATTCGGAGTCCCTCGCCACATTAATGGACTAAGTCACTCTGTCTTCAATTCTAGTGGATGGAATACAATGATTATTCGGTCATCAGGTTGAATGTACAAAGTCACCAATATAACGGGATTGAGAAGATGGCCCAAACAGCTAATACAACATTCATACCAACTGAAAATATTTCTTCAAATGATTTGAGCATGGAAAGACATGGTAAGGAGAACTGTGATACCTGAAAGTTTCAAATTGAAACCATATTAGTTAAAAATGATCATTCGATTTATATAGCAGGGAACAGAACTGAAACCAATGAACGATGAAGTCAGCATGACAAAATGGATTGCAAATGATAAAAAGGCGAAAGCATATATAATTTTAGTTATTCGTCCCAATGAACTTTGCCATGTGAAACATTGCAAAACTTCGAACAAAATACGGACTAACCGAGATCTGTTAAAGAATCAAAAGGTCCGACCTAAAAAAGCCACACAACTAAAGCAACTACTATTTCGATGCATGACTAAGGATATGTCTACGCATCTTAACTCATTCATTGACACAGTTGACAAAATGAATGAGATGGAATTTGAGACTGCGGACGACTTATTATCAACTCTATTGTTATATAGTACCCCGGATAGCTTCGAGAATTTTCGGTGTGAAATTGAATCAAGAGATAAATTGCCAAAAACAGGTGTTCTGAAAATAAATCTGTTACAAGAATTTGAGTCTCGATTAGAAAAAGGAAGCCAGGACACATCAAATCCATATTATTCATTGAAAGGAAACCATCATCCAAAAGCAAAACTACACAACTCCTGGAACGCAACAAATTAAAATAAAAGAATGAGCAACAAGCCATTTTGTAACATCGTTTGCGGATTCTGCAACAAGAGGGGGGGGGGGGATAAAACCGAAAGCTGTTTCAAGAAAATTGCAGAAAACAACATATCTTCAAAAGATGAACGAAAATGTTCAACACAAAGAAATGATTGTGCGACAACAGCAATCTGAACGCAAATTTCAATGAAAGCAAGCGAAAATAAAACCATTTTTGTGTTGGATTCAGGAGCAATCATCCAAATAGTAAACGACAAAAATTTGTTCTTCGAATTCCAGAAACCATCAAACTCGTTTATCAAATTACCTGTTGATAAAACTGCTGATATAACTGGAATCACAGTTTCCGACGAACGAAGTCGACTTGAAAATGTGTTTTGTGTTACTGAACTCAAAATGAACTTAATATCAACTTCAAAGTGCACACGAAGCAACCGTTTTGTAATTTTTGATGCACATGAAGCAAAAATAATTGAAGAAAATGAACCCGTTATGTTGCGTGCAAAACGAATTCTGGGATTTATATTACGGTGAGCCAAGTATAGAAACTGTAGAGCTGCAGCTGTCGAAACAGAATTTCAAATATAGTATTAAAAATTTGACTATTTAAATGAAAATGATCTAAAGAAACTAAAATCAGAAGAAACAATACGAGGGCTGTTTTCAAAAATAACTGTGACGCTTTAAAGAACTGTAAAATTTGTATACAAAATGCTACTCCTTATCCAAAGAAGTAGAAATTTATTAGTAAAGCTCTACTCGATTTAGTGCATTCTGATATATGTGGTCCGATGAAAATACTATCACATGGAGGATCACGTGTGACTTTCATCGATAACAAAACTCGCTATATTGAAATACTCTTTCTCACAACAAAGGAATAAGTGAAAGATGCATTCCTAAACTACAAAGCTTGCATTGAAAATTGTACAGGAAAGAAAGTTAAAGGTCTACGTACGAATAATGTTTTGGAATATGTCGGTCAAGATTTCGACCCATTCTTAGTATAAAAAGGAATATGCAACGAAATACTGACACCATATTTCCCCAAGAAAATGGATTTGCCGTGCAAACAAAAGAACGATCTTTGAGACGTCACGTTAATTTTTTAAACGAACTTGGATTCTAATTTCTGGAGCATTCCGAACGAGAGTTCATTTGAGAAATAGATGCCCTTCACACAAAACAAAATTCCATCCGATTTATTATTTGGCAGAAAGCCAATTGCATCATACTTAGAAATCTTCGGTTAAAAAGCATTCGTTCTGAATAAACGCCACATATCAAAATTCGACCCAAGGTCACAAGAGCTCATTTTTATTGGATATTTAGACGAAGTAAAGGTCTATCATTTCTGGGATCCAAAGTCAAGAAAAATAATCGTCAGCGTGTAGTGAAGTTTATTAACGAATTTAATCCCCCTTGTGATGCCACAGTAAAAGAGCTGAAATATTGTTTCCCTTTAGAAGATTTTCTATTTTCAACCAAAAAAAAAAAATAGAAATGGAACCATGAAGTCTGTTTTCTCTCAGAACACACACAGTTGAATACGTCGTCGCAACAGTAGTCAGTGGCAGACGACCATCAGGCGAGCCAATTAACGTCGGAAGCCACACAAGTTAATGCAAGTACCGAAGGAGAAAATGATGACGCAGCCAGTAACGCTATTCCGAAAATAGTTGCTTATCGACCTTGGTTTCTCTGATCTGGAAAGTGGACGCCCTAAAAAGCTATTTCATTAGGCGAAAAACCTAGCTGTTTTTTACAGCTCGGATACCTCCCAGATTGTGTCGGTAGCTAAAGAGCGAAAATGCGGATGGACGCCATGAATAGAGTGAAGGAAAACGCTAGGGAACTTATTGATCGCCCAAAAAATAAGAAGGTGATACCACAGAAATGTGTGTTAAAGATCAAATTTAATCAAGATGGAGGGGACAAAAATTAAAAGCTTTGCTTTTAATTTTTAGGTAAGGTTAGCTGCCGTAAGTAAGGTTTGCTGCCGTATGATGTCAAGCGGCTGATCGCTAGAGAGGAAGCGACTGTGGCGTACGATTACAATCATATTAAGGAGTTATTGCTTAAACGATTTAAGCTGAGCCCGGAAGCATTTCGTTTGAAATTTGTTCAGCATAAACGTATCGAGGAGAAAACTTGGAAGGATTTTTCATTTGAATTGAAGAATTACTTCGAGGAATGGATTAATGGGCTCAAGGTTTCGAACTTGGAGGGACTGAAGGATCTTATCGTGGTGGATCAGATCAAGAGGAAAGTACCATTGGAATTAAAAGAGCACTTCGTAGATGAGTGGAGCACCATAACATCACCTATAGTTATGGCTGAGCTGTTAGACAAGTATAAAAGCGTCAGAGGCTTTAGGAAAAAGAATGTCAGCGACAACGCATCCAAGAAGGTTCCTTTTGGAGGTAGGAGTCAACAGGGTACTGAATATCCAGGGGCAAACGCTAAGGTCCACGCATATCAGCATCAAGGGCAGAACAGTAGCAAAATCATCCAAGAGAAAACGAATCTCTCAGGGTTAATTCCAAAGTCATTTGCTATTTTTGCAAATCGGAGGGGCACATAAAAAGAAACTGCCCAAAACTGGAAAAACTCAAGCCGGACCACGATTCCCTAAGAAGGGCAAATGTAAATATGGCGGTGACCGAAGAAGATGACGTCCACGAAGACGGAGCTACCCGGAGAACGAGTGGAGCGGCAATCGTAGCCAGAGTTACATCGTTGCAAGAAGGAAGTTGGAGACCCAACTTAGGGAAGTTGGAAAGGGTCCCAGTCAGCGTTAACGGAAGACAGGCCAAGGCACTGATTGACTCGGGTACGGAAATCACGGTGGTTTGGGCAGATGTAGCAGGATCCTTACCAGACGGAGAAAGGTCGTCCATCCTTTTACAAGGGATATTTGGTCCAGCCATAAAATGCCCGGTGGTCAATATTCCTCTAAGCTTGATATTAGGAGGAAAGGGTGAGGTAATCGATCCGGAGATGCTGTGCGCCGTCGTACCTTCACTGGGCGAGGATATCCTGCTGCCACCTGATATCAGAGATATACTGAGAGAACGACAAGGATTAACTCTCGAAAAACCGGCTGAAGTCAACAGGGTGGAGCCGGCAGAAGGAAACGAGTTGAAACAAAATACTGAAGAGAGTAAATCTGAGACGGATGTGTCGGAACAGGAAGAGCTAACTGATCTGGCCAATGTCGATGTCCAAGGGGAAGATGAGGTTGAGGCGTCCGAGATGGAAGTCTTCCGTAAGAACCAAAAAGACTCCGCCGATCTGGAGGCAGCTCGAAGACATGCAAGAGAAGGGAAAGGGGGATTCTATATCAAAGATCATCTGCTATTTCACAGGGATAAGATTCTCGGGGAGAGGATCAGTCAGTTGGTACAACCCAAGTGTCGGAGGGAAGAAGTGTTGAGGTTAGCACACTCCTCGGTGTTAGGAGGACATATGGGAGCTAAGAAGACCACAGAGAGGATCAGATGCTCTTTCTTCTGGAATGGGCTTTCGAAGGACGTCAGGCGTTTCTGTCTAGCCTGTGAAGATTGTCAGTTGGTACGGAAAGGTACATTGAAAGATCGAGCACCGATTACCCCAGTGGCCAGGCCAGGGTTGCTATTCCAAGTGGTCAACGTGGATCTCATTGGGCCAATAGATCCTCCTAGTTCTAAGGGACACAAATATATCTTATGTATGGTCGACCAACACACGAGGTGGGCGGAAGCTGTTCCGATAACTAGTCTCACAGCGAAAACTACATGTGAAGCACTACTTACCATCTTCATGAGAACTGGAATTCCCAAAGTCATCGCTTCCGACAATGGGACGAACTTCAACGCGCAGTTAACCCAAGAGTTTGAGAAGCGAATGGGTTCTAGTCCAAGATTCTCTACTCCACTTTACCCTCAGTTTAACGGTCTAGTGGAAAGGTTCAACAAAACATTAAAGAATATGTTGCGTCCCGCCATCAGAGAAGAGCCAAGGAATTGGCACACCAAAGTCCCGTTAATACTGTGGGCGTACAAAGAAGTCCCAAACTGGACTACAGGGGTCGCGCCTTTTCAGTTACTGTATGGACGTCGATCAGAAGGTCCTCTGTCAATACTGAAGGACTCGTGGACTGGAGAAACAAAGGGTCTACAGCTGAGCACCATGCCAACATCCGTCTACTTACAGAAGCTAAAGACACAGCTGGATTGGTTGTTTTCAGATTATCTGGCGCCGTCAGCAACACGAGGGCTATAATGCGCCGAAACATTCGTCATTAGACAAGCCAACATACATTTACAAACACCCATGCCTAACACGGGACTCGTACCCGCAACCTCCCGGTCTAGAAGCCAGCACGCTAACCACTATACCGTTGGATCGGCAAGACACAGCTGGAAGACGCAGCCGAAAGAGCAGGAGTGACAGCGCTGGTGCAGCAAGAAAAAAAAAAAAAAAAAAAAGGCCCATCATTACAATCTGAGATCGAGGCGGAAAGTGTTCAAGCCGGGGGAGAGTCATCGTCCTACTGCCGGATTCATCCAACAAGCTACTCGCGAGATGGCAAGGGCCAGGAGTGATAAAATCCCTAAAAAATGAACATTCCTTCTTGGTCAAAATGCCAGACGGTGCTGTAAAGCATGTTCACCAGAACAAAATAAGAGAATTCGTGATGAATTCTAGGGCGGTGAACGTCATTTTCGAAGGAGAAGAATTCGGTGAAGCAGAGGATGCTCCTATCGTAGAAACGAAGGATAGTTTTGAGCAAGAGGTCGAAGCTAAATCTACTCCAAGGTTGAACGCCACGCAAAGTGTAGAGCTCAAAGAACTGTTGAGAGAATTCGAGACTATCTTTACCAGAATTTTGCAACCGGTGAAAATAGGGGAACATAAAATCGAGCTACTACCAGATTCTACTCGATTAAGACCCCACAGCTACTGCGTGCCTATGGCCTACTGACAGGAAGTTGACAGACAAGTTCAAGAGTTACTCGAGTTGGGTCTATTGGAGTCTGCCGAAGCCGAAGTGACTTATCCGGTGGTTTATGTAGCAAAGAAGCATGCATCAAACAGAATGTGTGTAGACTATAGAGCCCTAAATATAATTACTAAAGTGCCGTCCTATCCCATGAAGGACATGCAAGAACTGATATTTACGGCAGGGTCTGCGAAATGGTTAACTTGTTTGGACCTGTTAAGAGGATATTATCAAATAAAAATGAATGAGGAAAGTAAGGTGTTGACCGCGTTTTCCACACACAGTGGTACCTATCAGTGGAAAGCTATGCCTTTTGGTTTGTCTGGGGCTTCTGGTACTTTTCAAAAGATTATGAACCAGGTGTTGTTCAAACATTGTAAATATGCTCATTCTTATATTGATGATATCATAATATTTTCTGAAAATTGGTCTGATCATCTAGACAACATAAGAGTTGTCCTAGCTGATTTAGAGGCGTTCGGGTTTTCAATAAAACTTAAGAAGTGCACTTTTGCATCTGATGAGATAAAGTATCTTGGTCATCAAATAGGAGGGGGGAAACATTCACCTCAGAGTGATAAGATACTCGCTATAAGGCAGTTGAAGAGACCGACCAATAAGAAGGAGGTTAGATCCGTCCTGGGGTTGATGGGATTTTATAGGTCTTATATTCCAAATTATACAGAGGTAGCCTCGCCTTTGACAGAACTGACCAAAGGTAAAAAATCAGGGGATGTTCTCTGAGGCAAACGAGAGGAGGAATCCTTTCGAAAATTGAAAGACTTGTTGAGTAGTGCAACCGCTCTATCAACGCCTGACTGTGAACAGCCATTCCAGGTACACACAGACGCGTCTGACTACGCCGTGGGTTGTTGTTTAACTCAGTTGGACAATAAGGGCAACTATAAGCCGATTGCTTTTGCCAGTCAAAAGTTGAACGACAGTCAGAAAAACTGGGCAACAATTGAAAAAGAGGCATATGCAGTGTTGTTCGGGCTGAAAAAGTTTGACAAGTGGTTGCACGGCACTTCAGTTGAGATCGTGACGGATCATAACCCGTTACGGTACTTAGCCGAGACGACACCGAAAAGCCCAAACTTAACCCGATGGGCTTTAGCCCTACAACGGTGGAGTTATAAGTTAACTCACAGACCGGGGGCGAGTCATCAGGGTGCAGACGCTCTTTCACGGCTCGATACGGAGAGCGAAATATGTAAATAGAATGTAAGAAAAATAAATGTGTTTTTATATAATATTCTGTTCTTAGATTAGTATGAATTTTAATTTTATTGGATCCCAATGGTGTAATGGGCAGCCACTCAGAACTGCTGAGCCTTAGAACATTACATGTCTGCCTCGTTTAGAACATTACCTTAGGAATGTGGACTATTCTTCTGAACTTTCATTTTATCATTAAGTTTTCAGGTCAGAGAAAAAGTGGGTCTTTTCGAGAGACTTGTTTTCCTCTTGGCGGTGGCGTGTAGGGCGCTGCGAATTGGCCGTTTGTAGCGCGACGAGGGCAGAAGGCAAGAAGGGAGAACGATGTTGGATCGCCGACGGTGAAGGTTGTATAAAAGTCCGTCATGCGCTGTTTTCTATTGTTTGTTTTTCTCAATTAAAGTTTACTTTTTAAAATGCAACTATCTGTCTTGGTAGTTCATAAAATCTACTATTCAATCGAATGCTTTTTTTTTTTGGCGATTCCGACAGTCCACATAGACTTTGTTTAGATTACAGACCTTTGAACAGGAAGATAATACGTGATATATTTCCTATGCCAAATATCGAAGAAATTATTGATGAACTAGGTCAAGCGGAAGTGTTCTCCTTCATCGACCTCAAGAATGGATAGTTCCATGTGAAGATGTAATTTGACTCTATTCAGTACACCGCATTTAGAACACGAAACAACGCTTATGAATTTGAGGTAGTACTGTTTGGCATCTGCAATTCGTCATCTGTATTTATGAGGTTCATCAACAACGTTTTTGGAGACTTAATTAGAGACAAGATAATTTTGATATACATGGATGACACCATTGTACTTTCACAGAATGAAGAAGAAGGGCTAGAGAAATTGGGACGTGTTTTTAAAGTAGCAGCTGAATATGGACTTCAGATAAATTTCAAGAAAGGCCAGTTTTTGAAGCTAAAAATCGAGTATTTGGGTTACGTCATAGAAGAGGGAACCATCAAACCTTCTCCAACGAAAACTGCCGCCATAAAAAACACTCTATGCCTAAGACAATAAACAAGTGCAGATATTTCTAGGACAGTCGCTTTACTTCCGGAAATTTATCCCAGGCTATTCAGCCATTGCCAAACCATTAAGTCACTTGCTTAGAGACAACATGAAGTTTCAATTCAAAGAGGAAGAAGAGAGAGCGTTTCGTGCATTACAGAACTGTTTAACTAGTGAGTCGGTCCGCCACATTTTTAAGCAAGGTGCGCCTTTGAAGTACACACCGATACCAGTAGTCATGGGTTTGGAGCTGTACTACTGCAACAGGATCACGAAGGAGTGTTACATCCATTGCAGTATTTGAGTAGAAAAAAGAATGCTCAACAAGAAAAATATATCTTGTACGAATTGGAAATACTAGCTATTATAGAGGCATTAAAGAAGTTTAGAGTATATCTGCTAGGATTAAAATTGAAAATCGTAACTGACTGCGACGCTTTTTAAAATACGATGGGCAAAAAGGACAAAATTCCTAAAATTGCAAGATGGGCAATGCTGTTAGAAGAATTTGACTTCAAATTGATCCACAGATAAGGAGAGCAAATGAAACACGTAGATGCACTGAGTCGCCACACCATACTTGCAGTCACAAGATCACAAACTGAGATAACGCTAAAAATAAGAGCAGCTCAAAATACAGACGAACACATAGGAACCATAAAGAAACTTATTGAAGAGGGATCAGATAATACCCACACCATAATACAAGGAGAGACTTGTCATTCCAGAATCAATGCAATTTGATGTAATCAAAGAAATACATAGAAAGGGACATTTTGGAGCTCCTAAAACTGAAGAGTTACTGAAACAAGGATTTTATGTACCGAAAGCTAGAAAACAAATTGAGCACGTGGATAGCCAATTGCGTGGATTGCATCTGAATAAAAAAAAAAAAAAAAAAAAAAAAAAAAAAAGCAGAGGGACTTCTTAACCCTATTCCAAAAGAGGAACTGCCATTTAGCACTTATTACATTGACTTTGTAGAACCACTGCCTTGGACAGCTAAAAGCTATGTCCACATAGCCATAGATAAGTTATATATAACACACAACTTTCGGATGCACACTTCGAATTGTAAGTGATAAAGGGTCAGATTCCACATCACACGAATTTCAAGAGTATTGCAGTGAAGAAAAGATAAAATATGTAATAATCATTACGGGTATTCCACGAGAGAACGGACAAATAAAAAGGATCTTTGAGACGATCGTACCTGTCTTAGCAAAGATTTCAATGGGGTGATCATTTGGCGCCAAGAGTGCAAAACAAAAATTATATGCGGTTGTTCGCGTTGAGCTACAAAACAAAGTTGGAAGACAGTCGAATGTCTAGTCCGATTCACACGCCGTCAGAAAAAATAGTAAACAAAATAAAAAAGCTAGGAATGGAATTTGCAGATGTCAGCGCGCGTGAGAGGGAGAGGTATGACTGCGAAATACTGTTAGGCGCCGATGTGTTCTGGGATATTTTGCTGGGCGAGAGAGTTTAAATCTCGGCATATTTAATGACAATAAATTCCAATTTCAGATGGCTCGTGGCGGGATCCGAGTTTGAAAACGTTGTATGTTCACAAGTTTCTGTTGGTAACGCAGTGTTATTGAATGATTTATCGAGGTTTCATGATTTGGAAAGCTTAGGGAAAATTAATAAAAGTGATTCTTTGTGTGAAAATGAACAATTTAAGTTTAATCTTAAATATAATGGTAATAGATACACAGTAAATCTTTTGTGGAAAGATAATGACAAGGATATGTTGAAAAGCAATTTTGAAGTGGCGCCAGAAAGATTTCGTAGGTTACGTCTGCGATTTTTAATGATTTGGATCTTTTTAATGGGTATAAAGACGCGGTTCAAGGTTATGAGCACGAAAGTATAATATAGAGGGTTCAAAAAGAAAGTGACGAGAAAGGGGTTGAATTTTATCGTCCACACGAAGCAGTTATTGGAAACGATAAAATGACGAGTAGAGTAAGAGTTGTTTTTGATGCGTCCAGCCATGCAAAAAATGAATTATCGTTAAATGACTGTCTACGAGTTAGGTCCAATCTGTACCCTGATACTTTGGATCTTTTTCTTAAATTTAGAGAAAATCCTATTGCAATTACACTAGACATTTGCCAAGCTTTTTTATAACAACTTGACCAAAATGATAGAGACGTATCTAGATTTTTTGGGTTAACGAACTTAGTCAAAAGGATCCTATTATTTATAGATTTTGCCGTGTGTTATTCAACATAAATTGTTCTCAGTTTTTGTTCATTCAGTTTTTGTTAGCAGTCACAATAAAAGAACATATTAAGAGTTTTCTGAGAAATTGTCATCAACTTTCTAAATCTTAAATAAAAATCTGTACGTTGATGACCTAATTAGCGGTCGGCACCCTGTCGAAACTGCGTTCCAAACTAGCCATGAAGTGTACAGATATTTAAGGACACAGGGCATGGACTTACGGAAATGGCAGAGTAATAGTAAACAACTTCGTGAATTGTGGGCAAAATCAGATATCCACGTGGAAGACGGAAATAGTGCGAATAAATGTCTAGGCCTAAGTTATTTCCATCTTAAAGTTTTGGGATTAGGTTGAAATCCTGAAAGCGATACGCTTTATTTTGATACAAGAAATTTGATCAATGTTATTTCGATACCAGTTTTGACGAAACGTCTTCTTTCAAGGGTTGTGGGTATGATTTTTGACCCATGGGTTTTCTTGATCCTTTCACGATTCGAATTAAAATGTTGATCTAAACTTTGAGGAAAGCAAATGTTGATTGGGGTGAAACATTATTATCAGATATTGGGTCAACATGGGCCGGTTGTGTGACGATATCATTTGTTAGAAATTCTGCGTTACTATTTTTTTGAAACAGAGAATAAGGTAATACATAGCATTGAACTTCACATGTTTGCTGACGCCAGTTTAAAAGATTTTGGTATAGTATCCTATTTCAAAATCGTAACTCATGATGGACGAATAGTTACTTCATTAATTTCTATAAAGGAAAGAGTAGCAACCGTGAAACAATAAGCTCTGCCTCGTTTAGAACTCATGGGGACAGTTCTATCAGCAAGATTATGTAAGACAGTGCTGAAGTCCTTCAATGCAACGGTTTGTTTGGACAAAACGTGCTTTTGGACGGACTCGTTAATTGTGCACTACTAGGTAAAGTCTTCTCTTATCAAGTTAAAACAGTTCGTTTCAAATAGAGTTAAAAAAATACAGGAGTTGACTTCAGGAGCCTACTGGTTACATGTGCCTGGTAAAGATAACCCAACGGATTTGATCTTTTGTGGGATACCCATGTCTGCATTACGAGAGTCACGTCTTTGCTTTCATGGTCCCGACTGGTTATCACTACCTGAAGCAGATTGGCCTTCACAAAAACTTCAAGAGATTGACTGCCACTTACTTGAGATGAAGAAGGAGGTGAGCGTTCACGAATGCATAGTAGAGTCGTAGAATGAGCTATTTGACACGCCTAGATACAGCTCGTATCTGAAAATTATACGAATTGTGGCACGGATGAGAAGAATTGTTTCAAGAGTCATGGGAGGAGAATTTCTAGAAGAAAACCTGACGGCTCAAGAACTTGAAGAAGCAGAGAAGATCTGCATACAGGAAGTTCAAACCGAGTGCTACCCGTCAGAGATGAAGAGTCTCCAACTAAGAAGATCGGGACTCATCTTTCTTCACCTTGTCTTCTTGTTGTCATGAAGATTGCTTCATAAGAGTATCAAGCCGTCTAGATGAAAGCGACTACTTGACGTATGGCGAAAAGAATACCATTCTTTTCCCGAACAAAGCAGAGTTAACGAATCTTTATAATTCAGCAGATTCTGAAGTTCAAAACTTCGTTTTTTTCGGAAAGAATAGTTCGGAAGCTCATCGTGGAGCTCTCGCTATGGTGGAGAGGCTTTTACGAGCGTTTGATGAAGACGATATAAGAGCCTCGTAAGAAAATATTTGGAAAAGCGCTACTTAGTTTTGAGGAAATGCCTAGTCATTACAGAAGTCGAACTTGTGGTAAATCACCGTCCTATAAGCTACGTATACAATGAAGGTGGAGAGCTTGAGGCCCTATCCTCAGCTCATTTTTTGTATCCCGACAGGAACAGCCTTGAGTATCTTGCGCACTTCGTAGAACTAATAAACAACGAATCGACTAGAGAAAACTTAACTAGGAGAAAGAAACATCAAACTATGCTTTTGAGTAGAATTTGGAAAAAATGGAAACACAACTATCTTCTGAACTTAAAAACTGCCCACAATTTGACGACTCCCGTTCCAAAGGCTGAACTCAAAGTGAAGGACGTTGTGCTCTTGGAAGGACAATCTAAATCTAATTTCTTTGGGATCTTGGAGTTATCGAAGAAACTTTCAAGGGTAAAGACAGTCTAGTAAGGTCTTGCCTCGTACGAACCCCTAAAGTGTCGTACAAACGGTCGGTGCAGTTGCGATATCCCTTAGAACTCACTTAAAACTGTTAGTTACTGTGTCCATATATACTCACTCCCAAATCATAAAATAAACAATACTAAATTTAGGACTTTTTAGTTTTTTCATTAAGTAATCAACATTAATGTTAACTTTATTTTTTTAAACAATCTTAGTTTAAGAATTTTTGTAAAAGTGTTTTGATTTATGAATTTTTAAGTGTTTGAATCTAACATGTACAAGTAGTTGAACTCTGTAAGCAGAGTTCAGTGGGGAGTGTAGAATATTGTGATACTGTATTATTTCATATGTTGTGCCACAGATGGCGTTACCAGCATTTGATCGAAGTGTTTTTTCCCCCACTTACAATAATTTCAGAATACCAACAAACGCCAAATAAAAAAGCAGCATAAAACCATAGCTCGTAGTTGCATATTTTTTTCATCACATAGTCAAAGTCTTTTCTGCAAACCTATGCGGTCTATTAGTGTGACGTCACTAGTGGATCGCCAATTTTCAGTTGACTTAATTTGTAGATTATTCTGAAGAGAGTTAGACGCAAATGAATCGAACAAATATGGCGAATATTTCATTGAGGTGAAAAACGAGTATGAGAAAATTGTACAGACAGACGTGGGTAATGTTGCAGCAATCAATACGGCTTCCATTATTAATTTAAAGTTTTTTAAATGACACTTTATAAGAAGTACAATCTCATGCCATGGATTTTTTTTTTTGGGCAGTTCAGACGTATACATGAAGTGCAGTGTTACGAGAAGAGGACAAATTTGAAAAATCAAATGAGGGTGTGTTTTCCTGAAGTAGCTGTTGAAGTATAAATTGCCAGGAAGGATGAAACTGCACAGCTGTGGTATGAACGACTGTGTCACCAGAATAAAAGACATGTTTAGAAAATCTTGAAGAAATATGGCATAAGTGTGGATATTATAAATGAACTGTGTACAGGCTGCATGTTTGGAATATAACACTGTGCAAGTTTTGGAGTCAGACCAAATCGACCTACAATGGCAGGATTTTTAATTCATGCTGACTTATGTGGTCCCATGCAAGAAACCTCAGTGAATGATTACAAGTACTTCTTGTACTTTGAAGATGATTTCTCCAAGATTCGATGTGTATTTTTTATTCGTAGGAAGGATGAAGTGATAGACTGACAAAACATCATCTTGTATAAAGCACAAATATCTGGAATCCATATAAAAGAGTTCTTAAGAGATGGGAGAGTTTGAAAACATAGGAATTCAGAAAGTTCCTCAAGACTAAAGGAATTAACATTTGAGTCACTACGCCATACTTCCCAAAGAAAAACGGTACAATTGAAAGGGAGAATCGAACCTTGATAAAGATATGGGCTGAAGCAGTCAATACTGTAGTATAAACTTTGAATAGGACTGGATCTACTACAGTTGAAGGCAAATGCACCTTCAGATCAGTGGCTTGACAAAGACATTGTAAACATTGATAACTTACACGTGTCTTTGGAACCAAGTGTTTTGTCCATATGCCCAAGCAAAGAAGACGAAAATGAGACAAAAAGAGTGTCGAGAGACATTGTGTTAGCTATTGTAGCGATCGAAATGGTTATCGCGTGTCTGCCAAATGTGAATAGAATTATTATCAGTTGAGATGTTATCTTCAAAAGGGAGGAAACAGTTAAGAAAACAGTACAAATGACTGTTAAACAAGTGCATGTTGAGAGTATTCCAGAAGTTACTTACACCGCTAGTGAAAATGTTGTTAGAAAACACAGAGGATACTGAATCCCGCGAGCTAATGAGTGCCAGACGCCAGGTCGAAATGCTAGTTGTAGAGGAGCGGGGGAGGCACCCAGCTTCCTCTTGCATGTAACTGCATTATTTTTTCTCACTGCGATTCTGGGATCTCGTAAGAGCGCACTAAAAAATATAATATGGCGTACACTATCTTCTTCTACACAAATTAAACAAAAAGCATTAATGAACCAGTGGAAAATACTTTGCTACGGTTTAAATGGTCCTATTAGCCGTAGTGTATGTCTACAAGAATCTAGTGCCAGTTTTAATAGACCCTGAGTGTGTCTAATTTCGATTCGTGGATGAATGGAAGATGAAAAACATATGGGAAGACCGAGAAAAGCTTTCAATTGAGAAGATCGAAGTATATTTAAAATGGCATCAAACAAAAATATGTATTTGTAACAAATTATCTCAACTGTTGCAGTTCCAAAGTTACAGTTAATTGAAGAATTAAACCCATAGAAATATTGACTACAAGAAAAGGGCACAAAGACCATTTTTGAAAAAGAAAACAAAATCAAACATAAAACACAACATTTAAAATGGGCCAAAAGCATTGTCTTATGTGAAAAGTGGCTATCAGTTATGACAAAAATATGAACTTAGCTGGATGCATATGCATGTCATTAGCATGACTTAAGAAAGAAACGGTGCAGTTTTCTCAACAGGCAAAAGGTGGAGGATCAGCAATGGTCTGGAGAGGTTTTGGATTTACTGGTCCAAAATCTCTGAAATTTTCAAGTGGATGTATAAAATCTGAGGGCTATCAATAAATACTCAGTGAGAATTTAGTGCCATTTTTGGATTTACATGGAGGATTGAATTGGATTTTCCAGCAAGATGGAGTATGAGTTTATATTTCAAACTCAACAAAAGCTTGGTTGCAGTAAAAACAAATATATGTTATGAACTGGTCAGCATTTAGTCAGGACTTAAATCCCATGGAAAATATGTGGAGTATGTTAACTTGGAAAGTTTACAAAACTTGTACACATGATTAAAAATGATTTGAGAGTCTCTATAGAGAAAGCATGATATGAAATATTACCAGAATTCATTTAAAAATGAATTTGTTCCATGCAAAATTGTGCCTACAAAGGAATGTATAATGAAATATTTAGTATTTTATTAATTGTTGTATATATTGAGGCTTTGATGTGTATGAGTCTATAGTTATGGGATACTAAAATCTAAATTTTTTGAAATTTGAGTATTGTAATTTTTGTAAAACTTATAAAAATGTCATAAGATTGCCTATCAGTGTTGATTTTACTTTGTTGTTTTTACAAATGCATTTTCCCCCCCTTGTGTCTATAGTTTTGAGACAGGCAGTATAAAGTTACACTTTGATAAAAACTTTGCAGTATATCTTCTTTCTTGTGGATTAGATTTACCAGATTATTCTCTCTGAGAAAGGCCTCACAGCATGTATCACATACAATGAAGTTTTTCTTCATTGTAAGTGAGAAGGTGCCTTTGAGAAGGCTCTCATTGGAAACAGAGTTACTGCACAATGTGAATGTCGCACGAGACTTTCTCCAGTGTGCTTGAGAAGATTACTTTAAGGTCTTTTTTCAAAGAAAAGGTTATACTGCACAAATCACACATATTCTCTAATGTGAGTGAAGAGGTGCTTTTGAGATGGCTCTTTTTGGAGTAGGCCTTGTTGCACATATTACATGGGTTCTCTAATGTGAGTGAGAAGGTGTCCTTTGAGATGGTTCCTTTTGGAATAAGCCTTCTTGCACATTTCATATGGATTCTTGAATGTGAGTGAGGAGGTGCATTTTGAGATGGCTCTTTTTGGAATAGACCTTATTGCACATTTCACACAGGTTCTCCAATGGGAGTGAGAAAGTGTTTTTTGAGATGGTTCTTTTTGGAATAAGCCTTGTTGCACATTTCATATGGATTCTTGAATATGAGTGAGGAGGTGCTTTTTGAGATGGCTCTTTTTGGAATAGGCCTTATTGCACATTTCACACAGGTTCTCCAATGTGAATGAGGAGTGCTTTTTGAGACGGTTCTTTTTGGAATAAGCCTTGTTGCACATTTCATATGGATTCTTGAATGTGAGTGAGGAGGTGCTTTTTGAGATGGCTCTTTTTGGAATAGGCCTTACTACACATATTGCATGTATGAGGCTTTTCCATAGAGTGTGTGAGAATGTGATCTTTGAGATATCCTTTCAAAGAAAATGCTTTACTGCACATGTTACATGCATAACTCTTTATTTCAGAGTGAGTGAAGAGGTGCCTTTTGAGATTACTTTTCGATGAAAAAGTTCTATTGCATGTGTCACAAGGATGAGTATTTTCTCCAGTGTGCTTGAGGAAGTGCCGGTTGAGATGACTCTTCTTGGAATATGTCTTATTGCACAAGTCACACGCATGTGTCTTTTTACCAGTGTGAATGAGAAGGTGCTGATTGAGATGACCTTTTTGGGAAAAGGCTTTACTGCATATGTCACACACGTGTGGCTTTTCTCCAGTGTAAGTAAGGTGGTGTCTTTTCAGATCACTTTTTGATGAGAAGGTTTTGCTGCACATATCACATGAATAAGCCTTTTCTCCAGTGTGCTTGAGGAGGTGTAGTTTGAGATGATTCTTTTTGGAAAATGTCCTATTGCAAATGTCGCACACATGAGGCTTTTCTCTACTGTGAGTGAGAAGGTGCTGTTTAAGATTGCCTTTTCTGGAAAAGGCTTTATTGCACACATCACATAAATGTGGCTTTTCTCCAGTGTGAGTGAGAACATGGCTCAGGAGTAAACTCTTCCTAGAAAAGGAATTACTGCAAACGTCACACACATGAGGCTTTTCTCCAGAGTGGGTGAGGAGATGCTGGTTGAGATGGTTCTTTTGGGAAAAGACTTTACTGCACAAGTCACATGCATGCAGTTTCTCTCCAGTGTAAGGAAGTCCCACAGTCATGGAAATTGCTTCACTGCACATTGCTTTCTAGGAACCAGCTTTAGTGCGATTACTTGGTATAGTTAAGGTTTGACATGTATTATAAGTTTCTGCACTGTGGACAGTTAAAGATAGTTACTCGAGAGAGTTCTTGCTGCACATTTCTTACAATTCTATAACTAATATTTATTGTGCAGACTACTGATCCCTTATCGAAAAGCAATCTATTGAATGAAGTTTTTCATTGCACCAGATTGAAAAAGTGCACCTATTTTCCTGAAATTAGAAATGAAAAATTTCAGTTATTCATAATTGGGCATAATCAGGCAAATCAGACATTAATTTCTTTGAATAAGTGTTTTAGGAGCAGTAAATCCATTTTTCCACTCAGGAAATAACATAACAAGCATAACATTCCAACATAAATTGTATACTTTATTGTAACAATATAACATGATTATTCTGTAAATTACAGTATCCATATTTGATAATAATTTTAAAGTTATTTAACAACAGTCATTTTGATACTGTTCAATTTTAAAATTCCATTTTTCAGAACTTGTGAAAATTAAGTTACAGTTAATGAAAAAAAATAAAAAGTTTGAAATCTGAACAAAATTTTAATTGTTAGTAATGAAGGGCTCACTATAGATTTTCCCTTGTTCCTTGGTAAGACAAAAACTTTATATTTATTATCCAAATTAAATTTGAAATATTCAAAGGCATGTAGGGGCACAGGAGAGGAGAGGGGGAGGGCACTTTTAGAATTGGAAATCCTTGCTCAGATTTTCTACTCTGAGGCACTTCTCCTCCGTGGCATTGTAAAGCCTGGTAAGTGGTCATTGGGAAGCCACATATTTAACCTTCTCATCTTCTCCTCAGTTCCCATTTCTTTTTCTTAGCCAGTTACGTAAATGCATTGGGGAAGAAATTTGATTTATGTATGGGTTTCACATTTCATTGTACAGTATACCTGGTTGATATTTGAACACATACCAGATATTTTAGTTTAGGTATTGAACAGTGTTTTTGATAGTTAGAACTATCAAAAATGTATCAGCTGTTTTATAAAATCCAACAATTGTAGAAATTTAATTTTTTGAAAGATTTAAGCTGAAGTTTTGTGAAGATTGATTCACCCTAATATTACTGGAGGAATGATACTTTCAATGTATTTCTTGAATTCGTATTTTTAAATTTTTAAATTTTTTTTTTTAATTTAATTTTATAAACAAAATAAATATCAATTGCTAAATACAGGAATAAAAAGTTTTGATAGTGAGAAGATAATAGAAATATGAGTTGAATGCATGATTAAATTTTTTAAATACAAAGATTTATATTGTACATGCAATTAGTACATACAAATAGGGTATTTGACAATATCAACAAATCATTGCCAAATGCTATACAAATATAGTATTTAACAACATAAAAATAATACAATAATTTGTTACACAAAATAAATTCTAAAATTTTTGTAAATCTAGTTAAAAAAAAATATGCATTTTTGATTACATTGTCACGTGATCACAAATACGCTTTTATGCTCCTCTCCGTAGTGTGATGTCAACTTTGCCTAGTTTTCTAACCAAACAAGTAGGTTTATTTTTAGATTCGGTTCAGGATTGTTATCTACTTTTTGATTAATTTGGAATACTGAAGGGGACTTAGGATAGTCCTATTCAGTATTCCAAATCATGAGTGCCAAGATGGTGCAGGAAGGAGTGGAAGGGGTTGGGTTTACCCCTTTTGGACTTGGAAAATTAGGAAAAAGAAAAAAAAAAAGCTGTACAATCGCAGCAAAAAAAGCACAATTGCTGTTTTTAAACTATTATTTATTCAGGCTTAAAATGTAAACACGTTTTCATTTAATTCTATCACATCCAAATAAAGACACACTCTGGACATCAATGGTAAAATATTTGATACATTCAATGGTTGTAATCCAATGATTGACATATTGGTTGTAGTCTGTTAGAACAATGAGGAGGGAAGGTTTGAATTATAATACTGTAAGCTTGTGCAACATCAATGGCAGGCAACAACGTATGACTTTCAAGATCACCAACAAGTTATTATCAGAGTTTATACTTATTTTAAGAAAGAAAAATTGCTGAAATTTCCAGAGTCATGTTTTCCATCGTGGACTTAATTATTTTTAGCTAGAATTTAAAACTATTTTGATTATTTTAGCAAACCAAAAAATAAACCTCGATTACACAAATTCTGTCCGATAGCATGAAAAAAAGTCTTTTCTCTAAGAATAACTTTCTGCAAGTCTATGTTATCAAATAATTCTGTAACTTAAAGTCCTCAAGCTAAAGTTAAACAAATAGCACCGAAGAATATAATTTTTTTTTCAGAGTAAAAATGACTTTTCCCAGGTTTTAAAGGCGATTTTTCTTTTTTTCCCGCAAGATTTTAAGGCTGATTTATATTTTCTGAGTTTTTCCTGAGGCGTATGAACCCTGATAATACATTTTTATCAATTGAACATCTTGCATATTTAACAAAATAGAATAAGAAGAATAAAAAAAAAAAAAAAACATAAAATTTGCAAATGCATTTGATTAGTATCCATATTTTATGTCAAGTATCCCTAATTGTACATCTACTATTTATAACCCTAAAATGCAACCATTTGCAAGTAAGTTAATAAACACTAAATTATATATGTTATTGAAGCTAAAAAAATGCAAATAATAATAATAATAAATAAATAAACAAATAATAAAAAAAAAAGTCTTACCTTTAAACAAAAATCTTTTCAACATCAGTGTTTGCAACAATAAGATATTACTTTCGAAGCATGAAAATTTAATTTGTCGTATAGTAGTTTGAAAATAGAAGCAAAGATTCAGCTGTCATTTACATCATGTGATTAGCTAATTAAAGGGTAAGAAGTGACACTACTTATAACTTACAAAACCTTTCCAATTCAGAAACAATGGTCTTGGGTCAAGTATCAATCTATTTTTATTTTGAGTTATCAATCTATTCTAAGGTGAAAGCTGCTTTGGTTCACTTCTTGCATGATTTAACACCATTTTTTGCTTATTTACTTTCCTATAGAGTTTTAAATAAAGTATTTGCATACTGGGGGCTGCAGCACAACACTGATAAGACATATCTTCTACAGGGTGGCCACAAAATTCAGGAAAAAAGTTCCCTGATTTTACCGCAAATGTTTTTTTCAAATTTTCCCAACTTTTCCAGATGTGTGATCAAATAGAACATGTATACGAAAAAGATATGCCAATTTTTAAAAAATAGTTTTGGCGGTAATAAAATGTTTAAATTATTCCGTAACATTAAACTTCGAACGATTACCGAAACAATTATCCCGTTAAATGGCACCAAAATACAGATAAACGTGCCTTCAGAAGAGAGAAAATTTCCCTGATTTTTGTGAAATTTTAAAAAGTTCCCTGATATTTCCCTGATTTTTTCCAGAATCAGAAAGTTCCCTGACATTTCCTTGATTTCCAGGATCTGTGGCCAGTCTGTTCTAACAAAAGATGAACCTCAAAAGAAAAGAACACAATATGATCCCACAATCTTGCTTGAAGTTCAGCTGAGTTTTTCATTCTCGATGCGCTTCAAGTAACAATGACGTCACACCTTCAGATCGGCTTTTGACCAGTGTTTGAGGGGAGGAGTTTCTACTTGCATTTTAAAATGCTAAGTTTAGTATTTTATGACTTTATTTTGAAAAAATAAAAAGAAATGTATAATTTATTTCATATAAGTGCTTTATTTCAAATAGATTTTTAAATTTTGTCTTATACCCTATTGCAATAATGTTTTTATAAATTAAAAAAAAAAAGTAAAATGTTTTGTGCATAAGGGTGACTTGTAATTATTATTATTTAATTAGTTAAGTGCATAGATGCAGATTTTGGTGTAAAATTATGATTTTGAAAATGTATCTTAAAAAGAAACTTTAGAAACAGACAGTCGGAAGTTCCAAACCAAATTTGTGATTCATGATCTTTCATCAATTTCCTTGGTGATAATAAATGCTTTACTAAAATACCAACACTTTGAGATATTACTGGATGGTTCTTTTTCAACTTTGAAATATAAAAAAAAGTTTTATCTGACTTCAAGATTAGCCATTTACAGTATAATACCATTACAGTTAAAAAAATTCAAAAATTAAAGTTTATACTAGATCGGACGATACAGAAATAAATTTTTACAAAGTGTGAAAGTTGTTTTTTTGTCATTGAACACAGAATACACAGAAAAAAACACCGATGCAGAGAAAAAAAAAATCAATCCATGAAAATAGTTTTTGGCAAAAAATTAAACCTATCTGATTTTCTTAAATACGAAGTATTCCGTATAACAAAACAAGAAAGAAATCTGTTGGCGGAAATCAAACTTACCTTTTAAAATCTATTCCCGTAACAACTTATAGTCGAAATATTTTCTTAAGGTGTGAGAAATCACCATTTTTTTCGTTAATTGGACCTCGTATACATTAGTTGCTTGACAAAATATAGATAAATACTAATTGAAAATACAATGGCGGATGAGCGGTCGTCTTGACATTCTTTCTAATCCAACGTACTGGTTTATAACTTAGCGGGGAAAAAAAAGGATTATGCATGTGACGTCACAAGTCAATTGCTATTTAATATCATGGCTATAACGTAGTTATGCTATTGTTCGTATTTGAAATATTATTTTACAATTTTTCTCATTCTAAGGACATGTATATTTCATTTCCCACATATCAACTTTACCATCATTCACTTCAATGAGCAGCTGAAAGCTTTCTGAAAAGTTACAAACCAGACAGTTTTATTGTTTTCTTTTATGACAGTCTTGAATATTTCTGCTTAACTAAACCATGATATGAGTTCTTCGTGACGAAACTTTTTCTTCAGTTATAAAAAAAACCCTTTGAATTTCAAAATACACCAATCATCAGTAAATCTCAGAGGCAGTAAGTTTTAAATTTTCGAGAATAATTCATACTAGTTATGTAATCGAGATAGATATTCATGAAAACTTCAATGTTGACGTACTCACATCTTGATCGGTAGGTGTGAGATTTTTGGCTTGTTTGAATCTTTTTCAATCCTTCCTCTTTTTAATCTTTTTTGACTTATGGTGTTTATTCAAGAGTGACCTCATTGGTTTTTATGGATGGAATATAGTTATATTTTCAAACTTCTTTCACGTCTCAATTTTCTTAGATTATATTTTTTGGATTTAGAGTTAAAGAAATTCTACTCCCCCCCCCCCTTGTTCTGTATGTCCTAGGTGTTTTCTTCTTGATGATAATGGTTCTGTATTCAACATGAATTAAATATTTTTCAAAGAAATCAGCGCTTCGTACGTGCTCTCCTTAGCTATCAGAAACTGTCATTCTCTCTAGTAATGAATCTCAACTAAATCATTTCGGCGATGAAATTAAATTAAAAATTGTTGCCCACAAACATATCGAAGACATGTATTTCAATAGGTCCTAATAAGATTGTCCTAACCACCCAAAATCTTGACTGTTCCATATAAGTCTGTAAGATAAATAGTGAGTTGAAGGTATCAATCTGAGTTGCTGTTCAACTTGAAACTCTTGCATCTAAGTTCCTTCTCGGAGATATGCTGATAGCTTTATTTATGATGAAATCCGTTGATAAAATCAAAATATCTCACCCATTCATCCTCTGTGAAACAAGAAGCTTCACCTGGGTCATGGGTGACAGTAGAGTCACCCAAGATTTCTTGGGAACACAACTTCTATTTAATACAAATGTACAGTACATAAATCATAAAATATCATTCTCTGTTGACTGATCCCGATTGCGCCTTAAATCTCACATGTTCAACCTTGCAGTGAAATCATGCACAAAGTTTATAATTGGCATTCAATGCGGCTCCTTAGAAGCTCACAAAGCTTGCACTGTTGCTCTAAAATGTAGCAATTGCCATGAAAACCATTCAGGCAAATGGCAAAACTTGTCCTAAAAGACGAAGATGAACAAAGTTGTTAGAAATCCCACCAAGAACTCTGAATACCTACTGGTCTTCCCAGATGGACACCTGTTTGTTTTATTGGCCTAAGCAAATGAGTAATCTTTTTTGCTTTGTCATCAATATCTCTTTGAAAATTTCTGTATAAAATAATATGCCTTGATCTATTCTGATTTACCAAATATCTTCCTCTGTACATCTTTTAACCCCTACTACAAAGACGTATACCTTTAGAAGTCATAAAAATCTTTCAGTTGAACATAATCTGATAAAAAGGACATTATCCCTCAGGCCTCTCCGAAGATGGCCAACAATATCAAGATTCAGTTAAATACCTCCCTTTTCAATTCAAACCATTCCCAGATAATATCACTTAAAAATTCTTTCTAGAGTTCAAAAATCAAATCAATCGAAGTATTATCTTTGCAACTGATGCGTCAAAAATAAATGGTCTAAATAGAATTCCTGCACTCGACTGCAATACAAATGTTTCAATATCTAGCAGCATATCATCTATCAACAGCATCTTTAATGGTGAAGTCCTAGAAATTTACTGAGCCATAAAAAACTTAATTAAGTCTGATCTTCTCTATATTATTTTTTCTGTCTGTCTATTAGCTCTTAGCCGTGTGAACAATAAGTCATCTAGTGTTATCACTCTAATTGCTAACTAAATTCAGTCGGCTTCAATCAAATCTACAAGTATTTCTCGAATATGGACTCCAGAATGTAAAAACATTATTGAAAAGAAAAATAAATATGACATTACAGCTAAGAATGCTCCTGATAATGACACATGACAGACTTAATTTCATTAGATGATGTAAATAGATTTCCCGAGAATAAATTTTTAGAAGAAAAAGCATCACTATGATCTACAAGATGATATAAATGGATTTCTCATGAGTAAATTTTTAGAAGAATAAACCTCTTTATGATCTGCAAGTAAGTATGATGAAAACTTGGATCATCTCAGAACTATTAAACCAAGACACCATCTTCTGCACTTAATAGAAAAATCCTTGTCATGCTCTTGAAATTTTGCTCCAAATCATTTTCTACAAGTTCCATACTTTACAAATTCGATCTCGCATTCCCTCCAGATTATCGTTATTGCAACAAAGAACACATATTTTCAACCTGCTATCATTTTGAAAATGCAAAGGAAAAACTCAGAAATATTCGGTTAACAGTTCCTCTAGGGTTTTTCTCTCCAGTTTTTTCTCTTGGTTATTCAATCCTTCTGGAAAAGAATCACTTAAAACTGGAACTGTTGCGAATGCATTTTGTAGTGCATTAAAAGCCTGATTAATCTGGCATTCAATCAACTAGAATTTTTGAAAATCGTTTCGTACCATTTCACTAAAAAATGGCGACAAGTCACCAAATATTTTTTAAATTTAATTTGAGATTTTGAGGTCGAGTGGGTTTTTTACTCTTTATTTTAATGGTTTTTAATTCGTAATGGCGAAATAGCTGAATTTGCCCTGATTTGAAATGAATATATTATTATAAAAAGTGATTTTTTAAAATCTGGTTTCTCAAAAAAGTTTAAGTTCTTATACGATCTGCTGGGAATTTTCAGAAAAGAAACCTTAATATTCTTAATGGAAATTACGTGTTCTGTTTTTATTCGCATATATTTGGAAAATATTCCAATATTAATCTCTAGTAGTTTTCTGCTCCTGAATAAGAAAATTGAGGGGGCACGATTTACATTTACGATGTCTTATAAATATAAAAGTAACTCTTGAGACGAGTGGGAGTTGAAAAGCGCGTAGTGAATTGGGGTGGAATTAACTTTTTCTCGCGTAGTAAAAAAAAACCCCATATTTGTAAATACGATTTAGGCAAAACCGGCCGTTTGTTTACAAATTGGAATCAACTATTGCCGTTAATTTGGTTGAATAGAAATGAATATTTGTCGTGCTGATGTAGCATTAAAAAAAAAAAAAAGAAAAGAAAAAAAAAAGAAAAAAAAAAGAAAAAAAGAAGGAGATACACATTGTGGTATCAAGCAAATGGGAACTAAGGTGGAAATTTTAAACTGCGAAATGTCGAAAGTTAAAGTAAAACAGTTTAACCGGCATTGGGAGTGATGTTGTTGAAGAACACGATACAATTTTTAAGCTGAAAGTTTGTTCTTTGGAAAGAAGATATACATTTTTCTTGGAAATATACGAAATGTACGATGAAGTTAAAACTTTTGTGCTTTGGATTGATGTCTATTGATTATGACACGAAATTTTTTTATCCTAGGGTATATTCTGAAGATGACAATTCTTAGCGAGTAAAGCAAGGCTGGTTCATAAACCGTACCAATAAGGGTTGGCGAGCGTAAACGAACAGGGAGAAAACCCTCTATATTATTTAAAAGTAGACAAAAGTAACCAAATAGTGGCTGATGCATAAGTCAGTTGACTTTTCTTGAGTTTTTGACGACAAATTTTGAAAAATGTTGTTTTGACAAATTTTTGAAGTTTGCTTCTCTTCTTAGTTTGCACTTTTCAGTTCTAAATATCTACTACTGAATTTGAATATCTGTTAATTTCGCAATTTTCGCACAAGGCATATAACAGTTCATTGGTTAGTTTTTTTTCAGATTATCTGGCGCCGTCAGCAACACGAGGGCTATAATGCGCTGAAACATTTGCCATTTGACAAGACAACATAGATTTACAAACACCCATGCTTTATACGGGACTCGAACTCGCAACCTCGCTGTCTAGAAGCTAGTATGCTTCCACTTCTTTTTATAAGAAGTTAAAAATTCAGTCACTTGTGACTAGGGTCCTCCCCATCCAACAATAATTTCAAAATACTGCTCAGCCTCTCGACATTTGAAGAACCATTTGATTAAAAAAAAAAAAAAAATTAAGAAAAAAGGCCTTTTTGGAAAAAGTTAATGATTTTTATTTAAATGAAACACATGTGTTTTAAATTAATCTCTTTCATTTATTTTTTAACTGAGACATGTAGCGACCTCAAATAACAGATAAAACTTCTATGCACTGGAGTATTCTTTTGCACAGAGGTAAAGTATCTGGCTCGAGATCTAATGGTCCTCGGATCAAATCACGCCGTCGCCCACAATGAAAGCTTACCTTAACGCTTTACATACATTGTGTAACAATCTAGTCAGAAAAATTTGGTGCTAGGCATCAACTACTATGGCCTGATCTGATTACGACGTCTGATATGCTTTTAAAGAAGTCAATGGGCAGAGGTGTAATGCCATATAACATCGGCCCGGTGATTTTAGAGTCAAGCATGCCAAAATTTTCAATAATTATTGTAATAAAAAATAATTGCAGAAATTTATTAAATAGTAAATTTTAATAATTGAATAGTTAGAATAATTAATATGCTTTACTATTTAAATATTCATAATTATTAATCATTTAAAATATTAATAATTTTATTTATTGATTGATTTTAAAATTTGAATTGTTTTAATAATTCGAGTTTAATTAAATAAAATTTTCTCTGTACCTACCATTTATACCTTCTTAGAGTGAACTTGATTATCATGAACCATTGATAGTTGGTTGCAAAAACTAAAACAAAGAAATCTAAATAGCAAAATATAACTTGCATGTTTATTATCTAGCTTACCGGATCTGTGGACCGGAGGTCTGGATCTGAGTGGACTCTCAATAGTGATTAGAGATGAAAGTTTTTGTAACTTTACAATGTTTATAATCGTACAAGTTAGAAATCAATGGGATTAAATTCATTAGTGGATTTTTGTTGTTAACTGTAAGTATTAATTTAATGTGTATTGAAAAATATTAATTTGATTACTAAATTTAAAAAAAGTAAAACACAATTTACTTTGTCATGGTAAGTTGTAATCCATTGGTTGGTCACTGGTGCAAACAGTCGTGGATCGTCGTTGCCGCCATAACTAATCTGAAATAAAAATATGGCAAACATTGGGATCAAACAGGTTCGTTTAGAATTGAGACATGAAAACAGGAAAAAAAAAAAAAAAAAAAAAAAAAAAAACATTTATTAAATCATTTCACTCAAAAGCATCGGCAGCAAGTTAATTCTACCTGTGCATATAATCACTAAGTAAAGGGTTTAATTGATTGATTAAAAGAAGGGAGTTCGACTTACGGCTGTTGGGTGCTGGGATCGAGGCAGGGTCGGTCAAGTCGTACCGAGAGGTCGGTGCTCAATGAGTTGTGGGCTGCTAGGCTTGACTGTCTGGACATTGAGGCTCGGGAGCAGCTGCCCGGCAGCATTGGGATTTTTCCTGGGTGAGTCGCTGGGGATCTCCGTCCCTAAACTTCTTTAAAGTAGTTTAACTGAGAACTCAGGAGCTGATTGGGAGCTTTCCATGATACTCGTCTAATGGATAATTGTAGCCTGAACTTTTCCTTGGACTTACATCTAGGCCTATGTACATCGCGCTCTTTTCATTCCGAACTGATTTTAAACAACAGACAATGGCGGCTCGTGCACTACAGCCGGACTGCATCTAAATTTATTAGTTCAAAACTAAAACTATTTATTTTACAATTTTCTAAAATGAAGATCCATTTCTATGGTAAATGAAAAAAAAAAAAAAAAAAAACGATAAACGGCAATCTTCTTGACTGAATAATTCACGAGACCCCCCCCCCCACTTCCAATCAAAGTGATCTTCCTCCGAACACAGTAGCCGTGTTTCCCTGAAACGTGTTTCGGGCAGCCATGTTGTCATGGTAACCAATGAAAAGCAATAGAAGCCTTCCCTCTACGTATTGTAATAGCGGTGCTGCCGATCAAGTATTATTACGAACTTCGGCTGCCCTTGAGAATTCGATGAGCTGATTGGCTTAGCAAATGGGATTCTGCGTGGGTGGGGTGAGTGTGTTACCAAAACAACGCCATTTTATGACGACATCATTTACTGATTCGGAAGTTCAAAGAAAGGAGGATTGATTTTGTTTTCAAAAAATAAGTAAGTGTTTTCTGTCTCATCTTATTCATTTTGTAAAAATTTAAAGGAAACTTTGATTTGAGTTTATTCAAAGATTATTAAGATTAAAGACTTAGCGTTCATGAATGATTGTAAAAAGTGTGTGGTGTGGGGGTGGTGATGGGGGGGGGGGGGAACATATTTCCGGCTGCACTAGCATTTGAGATCACGGGCCGCCACTGACAACAGAAGCCGTCTCATTTGTTACAGCATGGTCAGTGAAGGGAAGAAGTGCCCCTGTGAGCTTGCTTATCCTTTTTTACATCATAATGAGATGATCCCTATTTTCCCATGGTCATCCAATTGCACTTGATGGTCCACCCTCAAGAAATTACCCCATCATCATCTCCGCCCAATAAAAATTAGGTTGTAAATTTCACTCTGACCCCTTGACCCTGTACTGCCAACTCTTGGACAAAATCACGCCGGCAAGTCTAATACCTTCTCTTAGAAATTGTCATTACATCTGGGGTAGGTCCTTACTTGACCTCCCAATAATATAAAAATAGTGATTGTGTTATCATACTATCACAATTGGGAAGGTAATTTCTCTGATATTTGTAACTTTATAGTATAAAGTAAAATCGAAACTTGTTCTCTAAAACATTTAAAACTTCCAATATAAGCACACATTTTAATTTTAAGTGCTTGTTGTAAATTGAAGTTGGTGTAGTTGGAAATCTCATCGATTGCTTATTAATGAAGAACTTAGAATCGCATGATGACTCATTTCATAAATAAGCATTTCTTAAATGAATAAATAAAAAAATAATAATTGTTATTTCGGGGAAATTATTTTGTTCATATACTAAGTTTAGTTTAAAACAGTAACGCTTTTAGAAAGTAATTTATACATTAACTACATGTGCGGAACATCGCACAACTTTTAGTAACACTTAATATTGGAAACAATATTTAAATTTGTCCTGAATTGGTGCATTTTACAGTTTGCATATTTTCATTATTTAAAAAAAATTCCCAGTTCGGGGATATTTTTGGCAATAACTATTGCACTGGGAAAAAAAACACCGCCAAAACTGTGAAATTGGTTTTCGATAAATACTACATTATCTTTTCTTGTAAGTGAAACAGAGGAGAAACAGTCATTGATGGGCGATGCTTAATAGAAACGAATTCTTTGCTGAAGACGTTTGTTTTTCAATTTTTTTACGCCTTAAGCATCTTAGAAGGCATTACTTCAGCGATTTTGATCAAAATCGTTAGAGCCATTTTTGGAAAATACTGAATTTTAATACTTTGGAAAATACTTAAAATTTTCTATTGCGCATGCGCAATTTTGAAGAAAACGTTAATGGCGTTGTGCCTGGTCACCACTAACCTGCATGCAAAAGTTGAATAACGTAAATCAAGTTGTTGGAGGCTGTATTGACTACGGACAGACACACAGTCATTTTTTCTTGACCACTTTTTGGAACTCAACGCTTTTCAAAACGTATAGAAATACAGAAAAAAAAAAATTACCCTAATTAACGCATGGTCGATTAAAAGTTTGTTTGGAACTTTCGATTGCCTATTTCTTCCATTAATAAATTGTTTAACACAGCCAAATACGTCTCGTAATTTTGATCGTCTAGAAGAATACAAGATTGAATCTTCCCTCTCTCCAACCCCACCACACCAACGAGAGGACATTGAGACCACGACAGATATAATGTGCACCAGTCACCATTAGGTATACATCGATCTTCGTCCGCCGTCAAGGATCGAACCCACAACCCTCCGATCATGAGCTCGATACTCTGCCCACCAGGCTAGTAGGACCTTTAATGGACAATTCCCGGATTTTTTTTAAATTCAATTCTAAATGCTTCGAAAAGGCCATAAAAAAAAATCTGCTCAATGCGCTTTTTCTTTTACTTTTTAATTTGCAATCAAAGTTCCCCGTTAGATGTTGGCTAGAAAACGATTCATTCGGCTCGAATTGAATGTGACGTCAAGAGATCCAGACATCTTAGCTTGAAATGTAGCAGCGGAAACCAGTTTTGCAAGTTTCCCGCTAATCGCGCCAACCTGTATGGGATATATAACAATGGTCTACCAAATCAACGCCAACTATTTGGCAGAAATCTCACGATAACCATAGAAATGGAAGGATCTTGACGTCACAGATTTTGTTGAGTGTTTTGATCGGACTGCTTTTGGCTCGGTTTAGGGGCATTTTCTTTTCTTAATATTTAAATAACTAATTTTTTAAAAGAACTTTTGTTTAAATATTTGGAATCAAGAAGAAATTCTTCATAAATATAAACTAATTTCACTCGTTTTTAAAAAATGCGGGAATCGTCCAATAAAAGTAAAAAGTGGTATAGTCTGTTGTATGAGAAGAAACTAGAAATTATAGAAATGATAACAAGGAACCTTATTGAAATGCTAGGGTGCAAGGTTATAAAAAATCTATTGGTATAACCATAAACCAATAGATTTTTTATAACTTTGGTAATTAACCAAGTGCTTCCAATTTATGTGTTTGCCCAAAAACAAGCATTTTTTGTCATATTTATAAATGCACCTAGTTTTTTGTCCTTCCACTTTGTCCTTTCTTTTATCTGTCCGTGACTGCCCAACTTCCTCCTTCATCATCATGCGCCAGAGCCACCCAAACCTTTTTGAAAACTTTACTCGGTGACATGGCACCGTCAAATAACATTAATATAAAATGTCTTTAACTAATAAGTCATCTCGACCAGCAAATTAACTAAAGTGCATCATCCATTTCTGCCATTCTGATACAAACTCTTTTTCTTAGTGACAAGAATTTAAATCAAGAACAACACGCCTTAAAATTGCCCCCAAGACAATGAGCAATGAATAAACTAATCGCAAGATAAAGCGCCATCTACCGGAAAAAGGTATGACGACAAATTGTAGCCCTCCCTCCTTCACCGTCATCATTTGGTTATTCTTTGCACGTTTGTAACGTTTTTTGTTTCTCTTGCTGCATGTTATTCGTCGACTAATGCCGTGTTTTTAACTGTGCAACATGCGTAAATTTGTCTCAATCAACTTTACTGAAATGATTAGTATTCAGTTTTCGACCTAGAATTTTACTGTTTCTTTATTATTTCCAAATTAAATCTTATGCCCTTTTGTTTTCCATCATAGCAGAAATGTAAAATAAAGTACAGTCATCCAGGGTAACTTTGAGCCATAGGGTGTAACTTTGCGCCACCTCCTAGTTTTCAGTATTTTTGGGTTTAAAGAGCTGCTTATGATCCGTTGCTGCAAACTGCTGGCAAGATTGTGAAACTGGCTTTTTGTTTGATGGTTTAATAAATGAATTGACAAAATAGTACATAATTTACTTGGCCATTCAGTTGTTTTTCTGGAGTACTGTTTTCAAGTTTCATTTTAATGCTTATTTGAAGTTGATGTAAGTCAACTAACTTATGCAAGTAAGAATCAACATACCACTTAATCAGCTATATAATTTTCTGAAAAAAGTGAAATTGTTAGTAGCTGATGGTTATTTATTTACTAACATTTGGTAAAAAGCAAAAAACCAAATCAGTATCATTTTACCACATTATCAGTGTGACTTTGAGCCAGTTCAAAGTTAGGCTGAGGACAGTGTGTAATGTATACACTGCTCATATAATTCATATTTTATTCTAATTTATGTTTGGTTGCTTTTAAATACATTTATATACATACAAATGCAATTTAATTTACAGAATCTTTTCTTGTATGCAAAATCTGATAAAATGAAAATGTTGGGAGTGAATTCAAGAAGTAACTAATTATATTATAAACACGTTCACAGAACTAAAAAAAAAAAAAAAAAAAAAAAAAAAATGTGCTGACCTGTAATGGTTGTAAAAAGCGTTTCAGTTGAGTAAGTGAAAAATCTATATGCACAAAAAATAAATTGTAAATAAATATGTATAGCAAGGACATGATGGGATAGTCCAAAGTCCTCTACCATATGAACTCCTGGGAGACAGCAAGAGTAAAAGTCCTAAACTAGATGAGCCGACCAAACGGTATAGTGGTTAGAGTGCTAGCTTCTAGACCGCGAGGTTGCGGGTTCGAGTCCCATGTTAGGAATGGTTGTTTGTAAATGTATGTTGGCTTGTCTAACGACGAATGTTTCGGCGCATTATAGCCCTCGTGTTGCTGACGGCGCCAGATAATCTGAAAACAACCAAACAACCAACCTAAACTAGATGACCCACCTGATGACTGTGTGAGCTCTGGCTCCACATGCCACAGGTGCCGGGTTCGAATACCGGGATAGTCATGGATGTTCTTTGTAGTTCGAAATCCACGTTAAGCTATAGGTCGTTGAGCGTAAAAACCAACCAATCTGAATTATTAGATGATGCAGGGGACAGTGTATGTACAACACTATCATTTTCGGAGGAGATGAAAGTTGGACAATAATGACATGATAGAGGCTTATACTGCTGAAATTGTTGTGGAGAATGTCACTGAAAAATCAGAAATTGTTCAAGTGGTGGCTGTTGAACACATCAATGAGACAGGTATTTTATACACTGAGCATACAAGTGTGTTAGATTTTGGTTATGGCATATGCAAAGTTTACGACCACATAATTATTCAATACGATGGAGAAACGTAACCAGACCAAATTGACTTAAAAGCAACGTGATATTTGGTGGTTCATGAAGAAATCTGTTGCATATTGGAAATGGCCCAATATTAATGGTGATCTGTGGTATGAAAAAGTAGGCGTGTTTAAAAAATTATCACGAGAAATTATTATTCCAGCTAGAACACAAGTGCCGGGTACAAATCCCGGATTAGGCATGGATGTTCGTTTTGGTTCGGAATCCACGTTAAGCTGTAGGTCCCTTACTGATTAGCCGTTACTGTGCATGAAAATAGCTTTTTGAGCGTACAAACCAACCAATCCAGCTAGAACACGGGAATAAGTTTTCCAGATCAATGATTCTTTTTTTGATGCAAAACTATTAATCTAAAGAATACCAAAGTGAAATTTTATGAAGTTTGAACTTTGTTTTTATATTATCATACTATTTCTAACATTAAGAGTAGAATATTTGTATTTGCACCACATTGTGACTTGTAAACACCGTAGTACTTAACTAATAGCATAAGGGCGGCCTATCAGTTTTATTATTTTCTATTTATCTTTTTAATTTTTAATTGATAAAATGAGTTTATATTTAAGGGAATGAACTGAAGATTGTTTTTTCACTATATTTGTATGTTAAAACTCAATAATAAATAGTTTTTTTTTTAAGTATATTTATGTGATTCGTCATCCACTGTTCCTAATACCTAACATATTCTTTGTGGTGTTATTTAAAATATTAAAACTTTATGGTACTGATAATTGCAGCTGATGATGTTTCAAATACTTAGAAACTTAATTTTACTCATTCAAAGTACTCTAGACTCCAAGATTGAATAAAAAAAGTTATTTTGTATGAAACTTCTGATAGTGGTTCAAAGTTAAACTGAATGACAGGGTAACTTTGCACCGGGTTATTTTCCTATTAATTGGTCCTTTTAATATCCGCATTTACTAATTTGTGTAAATTAAAATATAATTTAGGATTTATTCTTCCATTTTATGCCATTAGGTCCGAAAATATTATTAAAACATAAGTGGGGAAAAAGAAAATACTGAAAATGCGGTTCAATGTTAACCCGATTGACTGTACTCTTAATTAAAAATATTTGTAATGCTTTAAGACAAGAATTATCCTTTTTTTTGTACATGCAATTCCGTTGGAAAGGTTGACTACTATGTACACAATTGTTTATTAAATCACCAACTCCTACATTTGTGAGCAGACCAAACGGTATAGTGGTTAGCGTGCTAGCTTCTAGACCGCGAGGTTGCGGGTTCGAGTCCCGTGTTGGCATGGGTGTTTGTAAATGTATGTTGGCTTGTCTAATGACGAATGTTTCGGCGCATTATAGCCCTCGTGTTGCTGACGGCGCCAGATAATCTGAATACAACCAACCTACATTTGTGAAGGCTTAATAGAAAGTAAAGCTGCATGGAATTCTCTGTCTATAACGAAAGTATATCTAGCTAAAATGTCTAGTTGATTGGTTGTATTCAGATTATCTGGCGCCGTCAGCAACACGAGGGCTATAATGCGCCGAACATTCGTCATTAAACAAGCCAACATACATTTACAAACACCCATGCCTAACACGGGACTCGAACCCGCAACCTCGCGGTCTAGAAGCTAGTACGCTAACCACTGTACACTAAATTGTCTAGAGCTTGCATGGTATTGTCTGTCCATAACAAAAATAGCTCTGGCTAATTTATCTAGAGCTGTCTGTTAATAAGGGGACAAGGCTTATCCCATTTTTCATTGGGAATTCCAGGAAAAAGACATAAACACATTGGCTTGCTGAACGTCACGATGGCGTATTGGTGATACTTCTTGGATTAATTACCAAAATTTATTAATTTAAGTAAACGATTCTTAATCATCACGATGAATTCAGTATTTTAACCTCATAGGCCGCAAATTTCCTGCATGCAAGCTCCTCTATTCTAAATCAACGAATCTTGTTTCTATAGCCACCATCTAGACTATCTGGCGTGATCTATTCTTTTGATTGACAGACAGTATACCTTCCGTAATGGAAAATTCGGTTTCTATTGGCAGGTTAAGAAAAAGCTTCCTTTTCCATCAAATTCCTAATTATAGACTTTTGACCTTTCTTCTAAAGATGTATCTTATCTGATCTTACAAACAATAACCTCTTTTGCGTATCATCTACCTAATGGATGGGTAATAGGTTGGCTGGTTGTGTTCAGATTATCTGGCACCGTCAGCAACACGAGGGCTATAATGCACCGAACATTCGTCATTAGACAAGCCAACATACATTTACAAACACCCATGCCTAACACGGGACTCGAACCCGCAACCTCGCGGTCTAGAAGTTAGCACGCTAACCACTATACCGTTTGGTCGGCAGGATGGGTAATAGGGGTTCTGTCCTTGTATGCCAAAGGTACCTGGTTCCAATACTGGGTTAGGTATGGATGTTTGTGGTGTTTCGTAATCCACGTTAAGCTGTAGATTCCTGTCTGATACGTCATAGTTTACGAAATAGCTGTTGAGCATACAAACCAACAAATTCTTCGTATCTGATTTGCCAACTATGATTGGCTGTATTTTACATTCTTACAAAAAAGATATACAAACAACTACGAATAGTTCACATGTGAAGATAAAATTTTGGCATGTGTCTCATGGTGTTGTGAAATTCCTTAATAGGTCAATAGATGGCAGCACATGTACATTTTTTGAAGGTTGTAAATTTTAAATGCATTTAATTAGTTTTAATTTTTTTTTTAAATTTATGAGTAAAACAATATAATTATTGCTTGTATATTTCTTATCAATTTAATAATTATTATAGACGCCGATATATGGCTTTTGTTTGCAAGAAAATTGTTGATCTTTCACGTAATTTCTAGATAAAGTCGGCTATTTCTAGAAATGTTTGAAATTGAATAAAAAACCCACAGAGATGGTTTGTAAGAGATCATTTTTTGTTGTGATATTTGCTATGTGTTTATGTTTCTGTTGTTCCCGTTCTTTAGTTTGTGATCTGTAAAGGTGTGTTATGTGCTGAAATATAATTGTGAATATTAGAATTCAGAATCTTTATTTGTGCACACTCTACACGATTTCTGCATAGATTTTGACATGTATTAAACTACGAAAGTAAATTTATTCTGTTTCTTTTTTTTGGATTACTCGAAACCAGGAATCGGTGAAAGAAGTTGTTTAGTGTAATATGTTTAGATTTGAACCTGTTTATGCCTGGCAGACATTCTTTTTAGTTTTGTTTTCTAAATGTTGGGATATATTTCGTAGCTTCTGATAACGTGCGGAGAATTACGTTTTCAGATATATATTGAGATTTCTTTCTCTAACACATGGGGTTGGTTGGTTGGAGTTTAACGGCGCAAGGGCAACACATGGGCCATACTGCGCCTGTGATTCATGGGGAATACGTGCCTTGAAAGGAAGGAAAGATTCACCAGGACAATTGACAAAGATAACCGGTCACAATCTTAATCACGTGATTTTCTGATTTTCTTAATCATGTATTACACAGAAGGGTTGCTTGTATGATATTTTTTTTTTACAAGAAATACACGAGGGACATAGTGCGTCTACACCATCGATATCGATAAACAACTGGATAGACTGCTCCATTGTCAATGCTAAGAGAAAAACGCGCCGGGGATTGCAAAGCTGGTGGGAAGATTAACCAATCACAGTTCACTTTTATAGTTGGATGGAAATGCGAAAAACCTTGTAAAATGCTAGAGTATATATATTTTTGCACATTATTACTAATTAAGGTCTACTATTGACATTTCTTCTGTGTACAACCTAAAATTTTATTTTTTCAATCCTCGGCAATCCGTATTTTTTATCCCACCAACGGCATCTGGCAACGGCTTCATTTTCCCAGCGTTAAGCAGTCTATCCAGTTGTTTATTTATATCGAGGGTCTACACATCTATTTAATATGATTATGAATTTCAACGGGCGATACCTGCTGGAGATCTTTCAAGGAGATACTGGCCTATAGTTGAGTTAAAAATATACGAAAATAAACTAAAACTCTCACTAGTTATCATGACAATCGGCAGGAAGCAAATTGTCACAATCGCTATCACTTTTACTTATTTTCGAAATTGAAGGTTGCAAAGCATGACCTTTTACGTGCTTGGAGCATAATCGGTTTTGAGTCACGAGTTATGACTGAATCGATTAGACTGCATTGGTTTAGTTGTTTGTTTTCTGGTGCAAGGGCAACACGAGGACACACTACACCGTAAACTTAAAACTACAATTTCTACAAATACGCCTCCTAATTTTGAACTGCCGACCAAACGGTATAGTGGTTAGCGTGCTAGCCTTTGGACCGCGAGGTTGCGGGTTCGAGTCCCGTGTTAGGCATGGGTGTTTGTAAATGTATGTTGGCTTGTCTAATGACGAATATTTCGGCGCATTATAGCCCTCGTGTTGCTGACGGCGCCAGATAATCTGAAAACAACCAAGCTAATTTTGAACTCGATTAGATAACAAAGCGTTGACACCTGAGCTAGCACTTTTCTCTGCCACACACCAACGACCGATCACTGAGGCATTGACAGATTTTAACGAGCAGCAGCCACTATTCATTCTATAGCAAGATGGCTCACTGTAGAGTTAATAGTGACTCATCTGGAAGCGAGATGGCTCGATCCTACAATCTTCCGATCTTCAGATCGACACTTTAGCTAACCTAACCTCTTAGGGATTAGAATGCTTTGAAATTGAGCCTTCGGCAATCTTTTCTCCAATCACCTTGGTGCATTTCTCTCCAAAATGAATCTAGTTTTATGATTGAAATCGTTGCTCAACGTTCGAAGTGATCCAGCGAATAAAATATTCATTTGGCGAAGTAATTGATTTTGAGCAGATTAAAGAGAATTAAGAATGAATCTATGCAGTTGATACTATGCAAATTAATTTAATGATGACTAAATGATGATTTAATTAAGTATTTATGCAGTATGAGTCTAACTGAATAACGTTGCGGTAACTTTAATGTACACAAAAATTAAAAAATTGACAATAATATAGTATGTCCATAAAATAATGCTATAGTTATCAATTTTAATAGTATTTAATTGGTGTAATTTCTATACACAAATGTTCAATTAGGAATTTAATAGTATAAGAAAAACTAGGTTAGTTTACCTTCAATTTGATTTATGGTTTGTTGTAAATAGTCTAAATTGAATTGTTATAATGTATCATTGATTGGGCCATTCTTTTAGATATTCTGTAGTTGGTTGTTTTCAGATTATCTGGCGCCGTCAGAAACACGTGGGCTATAATGCGCCGAAACATTCGTCATTTGACTAGCCAACATACAATTACAAACATCCATGCCTTACACGGGACTCGAACTCGCAACCTCGCGGTCTAGAAGCTAGCACGCTAACCACTATACCGTTTGGTCAGCGGATATTCTGTGAAATAGAATCTACCGGATGGTTGTGTGGTCAGCACTTTGGCCTCTCATGCCAAAGGTGTGTAGTATATTCGGCATGTTCGTTGTGGTTCTTTTTCTTATTTTTCAAAAAATAGGTAATTGAGCATATAAACTTACTAGATAATTTGTCTAGGATGGGGTTTGAGTTTAACAATGATGATTTGAACTTGTTTTTATAGAATTACGAATTAATCAGTTTTCAAAGTGAGTTGACATAACGACCATTGAGGCGCATTGGTGTCGATTGTCAGGCTGAATACTAAGTTTTTTCAGGGTTTTCTCATACTCTAAATACAAAACTGAGACAATTTCACGTTGAATGATCTCCCTGAAGTCATTCCACATTCATATAGATCTTATTCGTATGATATTACAACGCTGTATGTTTAACGTGCAGTTCTTTTGCCAGACAAATTTTCACTCCAATTATAATTTTCATAAATTGAAATGATTAAGTACAGTTATTTGTTTGTTGAATATATTAAATTTGGCTTGTATTCAAATTGGGCCAGATCCATTTTAGATAATCCCCGTCAAAATATTTATCACACTGTTACAAGTTGACTTTTGAATACTTTATGATCAATCTCTCACCAGATCAAAGAATGCTATTAGCCAACCAATTAAGATTTGTTTCAACTATAATAATAATAATAGTAAAAAAACAACTTCGATTCTGTTTTATTTACACTTTTTCCTAACTATAACTTCTTGATAGCATCAGTGTTGATAACCAATAAACATTTCTGCTCTGAAAGAAGACTAATCCAATTGAGTTGACGGCAGTCCCCATCTAATGCTTTGCAATAGGTTGGTTTTGGTTTTACAGATTTCAGCAGACGCTACCTAGTTTGGTGGGCAGTTACTTATTTAAACGATGGTAATTATTAAGATATTTTTTTTGTTTCAAGTCAATAACCAAACAAGCATTTAGTAGGAGTTACATCAAGAGATCAGTGCTTATTTATCCATTTTCATGTAGTTATGTCTCTGATCATACGTAGAATAGTTTAGACTTAACTAAAGTCAAAATCAATGTGACTGATACTTTCTAGAATAATATGTATCTCTTCATTAGAGCGTAGGAATATGTGACGTCAATAATTCTAGGTTCAAAACGATTGCTTAGTGCAGTAGAGGCGTATACTATCTCCAAGACAAGGTAAGATTCCTCGAAACTTAGTTGAAATTTTAGATTGATGAATTTATATTGTACTAGTGGACCAGTACGGAGTCTGTACTTTATAGATTACTTAGAGGAATTACTTTTTTTTGAAATTTCATAGTTAGATATTCTACTGCTGAGAGATACTATGAAATTTGATTTGGTAACTAGAATTTAGCCCGGATCATGTAGCTAGTCAGTCTGGGGATAAATCGTATTTAGTTTATCCATCATTATACTATGAAAATTCTTTAATATTGAAGTTTGGTTTATCAACAACTAATGAAGTTGATTGTTTCACACGTTGACTGCCACGTTGAGTTGAAATTTATTTAATTGTAAGACTTTTTCTTTTGGAATAAACTTTGTATAATTATATTTTCTGTTCATTTAAGCAAAACTTTATTTTTTTTTCTCTTTCCTGTGGCCATCTATTCATATTTACACTGTTATGCTACGAGTCTTCCCGTAGCTGTACACATATGACAAGTAATGAAGGGACGAGATAACTCGTAGTAGGCGTCCTGGGCAAGTAAACAACCTACGAGATATCTCGTAGTTGGCAGTCAACGTGTTAAAGTTAAGAACTACATCTTTAACCCTTTTAGTACCAACGACGATATATCGTTGCGCAAGCGTTGGCGCCTATTACTCTTCACAAGAGTTCTGTATTTCAAAAAAACTTTATAAAACGTTATAAATGGCTCAAATTCTTTGCATTGCACTTAAAAAAAATATTTATTAGAACTTTTTGTTATGTTTTCTGCTGGTTGGTGCCGAAGGACTGATATTGATTATTTTACTGAATTTTTTTGAAAATTAAATACTTGTATTTCATACTACGAGACTTACACAAAATTTATCAAGCAATGGTAGGTGTAAATATTGTTTGTACAAGAGCAACTCGTCTTTATGTTTTCTACTAGCTGAATACCCGTGCTGCGCTACGAAATTTTACCATTAGCATTTTAGCGATCAAAAGACATTCATGTATTCTACACTTCAGACGTTTGCTCCCATTTCGATCCCGACAAATTGATTTATCAAAATAGGAACTTTCCTTTGTTGACATTTTAAACGAAATTTATAATTGTGAATAGTAAACTGGAATAGTTTATTGTGTTTATGTTTGCTCTTAGTTCTAAATTTCAAAGTAGTAGCAGTATTGGAATTGAGACATTAAGTTAATCCTCGTATAGTTTCAATGTTGCGTCGTCTTTTCATCCCTTAAAAATTCGTTAATCGATATTGGAATGACTTATTTTTTTAACATTTGCAAAAAATATCAGAAAAATGACTACATTGGAAGAGGAACATTCGGATATCCCTCGTTTGGAACATTTAACCCCTTTTCGACCCCTTAAAGTTGGTTAATCGAGAACAGAATAGCTTACTTTTTCTATGTTTAATCTTTTTTGACATTTGCACCAAATTTCCGAGTTGTGACCATATGGGAAGTGGTACATACGAATATTCCTCGTTTGGAACGTTTAACCCCTTTTCCACCCCTTGATCCACCGGAGATCGGAATAGTTTACTTTTTCTGCGTTTGTCTTTATTGATATTCACACCAGTTTTCAGAATTGTGAAAATATGAGAAGTAGGACATTCGAATATATCGCTCGTTTGGAACGTTTAACCCCTTTTTGACCTCTTAAAGTGGGTTAATCGAGATCGGAATAGCTTACTTTTTCTATGTTTACCATTGTTTATATTTGTGCCGATTTTCAGAGTTGTGACTATGTGGGAAGTAGGATTTTCGAATGTCCCCCGTTTGGAACGTTTAACCCCTTTTCGACCCCTTAAAGTGGGTTAATCGAGATCGGAATAGTTTACTTTTTCTATTTTTACCATTGTTGATATTTGTGCCGATTTTCAGAGTTGTGACTATGTGGGAAGTGGGAGAATTAGTGATGAGTGAGTCAGTGAGTGAGGGCTTTGCCTTATATATATAGAGATAATAGTTTATATTCTAAGAATATTAATGTTATTTCTATGATTTTTTTAGGTATTGAAGTATAATTGGTACGAAATTATTCTCCCACAATACACTGCTTTTTGAATTTCTTAAATATCATTTTCAGTTTGGATTTTATGAGCATTTTTAAAATCCCTAGTAAATTCGTCAAATTCCTTCAGTTATTTTCGCACAGGCATCCGTTTTCGCGCGCCACTAAAAGGGTTAAAACAGCAATACATTTGCTTATTGTAGTTTATGGTCCGACGAGAGCAGGAGTATTTCCGGATCGATTAGACGAATCCCCTACGTAGAGTCCTCTCTCACAGAATACCAAAATAACCTCTACATAGAGTACCTTTCATAGAATATTAAAATATACTCTACGTAGAATTTCAAAACATAATATCCTTATTAGAATTCTAAAATGACAAAGCCGACCAAACGGTATAGTGGTTAGCGTGCTTGCTTCTAGACCGCGAGGTTGCGGGTTCGAGTCCCGTGTTGGCAAGGGTGTTTGTAAATGTATGTTGGCTTGTCTAATGACGAATGTTTCGGCGCAATATAGCCCTCGTGTTGCTGACGGTGCTAGATAATCTGAATACATCCAACTAAAATGACAAATTGCAACTTCATTTTACAAACAAATAACACAATGTGCAATTGTAACAAATTATTCGTAAAAAGGTGAGGCCTTAGCCTTTAAATTGATATATAATTTATTGATTTTAGTTTTGAATTGAGGGAGAAAAAGGATAATCATAAAAACACACCATCTACATATATAATATACATATTTAACATCTAATTTATTTGTCTGAAAATATGATTGAACATATCTATGCGCCAATCATATTTAGAAACATATTTTCAGGTAAAGTGTAAAGTAAAATTCAAATTTAAATTCTTTTCTTTAAAATGATACCTTATTTGTTACAATACCTTATTTAGAAGTATTTTTAATAATTTTTTGAAGTAAATGCACTACTCACTTACCTGTCTACTGACGTAACTTTAAATTATATTATCTCGAAATGCATTTTTATTTTTATTTTTAGGTACATTTTTCTCCAAAACTTCTAAAGATAAAATTCTGATTTTCTTAAAATAACTCTACGCGTAAGTCTACGCGTACACCTAAGTATTTTATCAGAAGGAATAAGAAAACTATTGTTTATTGTTTTGAATAGAAGTATTTAATGTTGAAATTTTGTGAATTTTTTTGGACACTTTAAAAAAAAAATCATTTATTTTAATTTTTCAAAATAATCATAATAATAATTAATTAAAACCTCGTGTTAAAGTATTGTTATATATTTAAATCATATGTGGCAAAAATTTCACGCATATCGGACAGTTGGTTCTAGAAAAGTGTACCTGAACTTGTAAATTTAACATGGACTTCTATGGAGGTGACGGACTCCATTTATGAGTTTTTTTTTTTAATGAACCGTTCCCAGTTATGTGCGGTCATAAGTTAAAAACCCTAAATCCTAAACAATTCAAATGTACATTTCGACGCTTTTTTGTTCATCATTTCAAATTATATATATATATATATATATATATATATATATATTAGATTTGTATGACCTAATAACTTAACAAATTAATGATATAATGAGATTTTTTGCTAAGGACTAATAATAAATTGAAAATACGCATTTGAAATTTCTTTTGGATTTGATGTCTTTTAACTAATGATGGCAGTTATAACATAAAGGCCCTGAAGGGTTTTTATTCAAAATACGAAGTCTCTACAAATAATATTTTTTGACATTAAAACGTTTATTTAATATTAAAATAATACTCGGATATACTGAAAAAGTTTAACGGATTGGCAGATGCAAATCACTATACACGGAAGAAACTTATCCGAAAGGAAAGAGGATTTGGAAACTGGACGGATTTTAACTATTGCACAAAACCGAGAATATTCGGGTTTGGGAAACAAAGGATTATAGGATAGGACTTTGTTTGACAAATGGAATGTGGTGCATTGTTGTGGGATTACTCGTGGCAGATTTCTTGAGATTAAACGAATCGAGTGGAAGCGTAATCCTTTTCAGGTTTCGAAATGAAGTACTCTCAATTGTACTCGATAAATGTATTCTGATCAATCTGTTCATATCGTGCAATGTTAGAGGGAGTGCGTCACTTTTCAATTTCTCTAGCTCAGTCATGTCAAAATATTACAAAGTAAGGCACATTTTCTTAATACCAAATAATTCAGTAATTTCCAACTTTTTTATGTACCTAAAATATTGACTGATATGCAATTTGACGGAAGCTTTTCTTATAAAATTAGTTTGTTGTGAATTTGTTGGCTAGACTGTACAAAACTTATACGGCAATTTTTAACTGGGCTATATATATCAACATTTATAATTCTATAAAATCATAACACATCACTGAATGCATAAAAGCACATGGTAGTTTTTAAAACAGGTTAGTTAACACTCATTAAAAAAGACATTTTGTTGAATTTTTTTTCAGAAAATTTTCTTTATATATATGTGCTATTTTAACATTACCGAGCTAGGGAAATAGAAACGCGAGGGACTTTTCGTAACACCGTAGAAATTATGGCTCAGAGGCAGTAAAAAAAACTTCTAGTTTTCAAAAAAACTAATGTGCGATTTCAGTGTTGCAGGACCCACCTGATGACTGTGGGGTTAGCGCTCTGGCCTCGCATGTCAAAGGTGCCGGGTTCGAATCCCGGGTTAGGCATGGATGTTCGTTGTGGTTCGGAATCCACGTTAAGCTGTAGGTCCCGGTCTGGTTAGCCGTCATTGTGCATAAAAATAGTTCGTTGAGAGTACAAACCAAATCAAAACCAGTGTTGCAGGTGGACTAAAAAATGGTTTTTAAGAGTGAGTATACAACATTGTGATTGAGGTAGGTTCTTGTGAACTACCGGGTTTGCTTGCAAGTAATTTTCCGTGATTTTTTTTGGTTTCTTTTGAAAAATCGTCCGGATTGCATCTGCCATATATTTTAGTGCTTTGCTGTAGTATATCCCACGTGTTTTGCCATGCTAAGCATAGTGGTAGTATTTGAATTATTTTTTGTTGCCAAACTGAGTTGTTGTTACCAGGGGGATTTCTGTAATTTGTTTTACAAAATGGTGAAGTTTTATGATCGTATTTGTGTGTGTGCACAATAAATATTAAAAAAAGTTAATAAGTTAATGGTGACCGCTGCACGTCAAATCCTTCGAGATTTCAATGTCATGTAGTGGGTGTGACATGGATGTGGGGGGAAATGTGCTTGCTCAGGTGTCGATAGCTCCTTGTCTTCTGAACATGTTCAAAATTACGATTCGTAATGGACAATTCCCGCAGTTGTTAAAAACGAGTGAATAAGTTTATATTCCAGTTTATATTCTTTCCGATTCCAAATATTCAAACAAAAGTGCTTTAAAAATATTAGTCATTTAAATATTAAGAAAAGGAAATGCCCGAAAACCTCGTCTTATCACAGTTCGATCAAAACGAACCACTATAGCTGCGACGTCAAATCATCCTTCCGTATCTATGGTTATCGTGAGGTTTCTGCCAAATAGCTGGAGTTGGTTTGGTAGACAATTGCTATATTCCGTACCGGTTGGCACGATTTACAAGAAACTTGCAAAACTGTTTTCTGCTGCTGTGTTACAAGCCAAGTTGTTTTAGATGTAGTGACATCACCAGGGGCGTAGCCAGGATTTTTTTTCGGGGGGGGGGGGGGGGCTGAGAAATTATAAATGTCAACTTCGGAAACAATAATTATCATTCAATAATTTACAAATCAAAATTAATCAAACTAAAAAACAAATAAACACTTTTTGGGATTGTAATACTTTTAGCACATATAGCATTCACTGGAAAGAAAATGTATTTGTTAAATGTAGTAATAATCAAATGACCCTTTCTTTTCACAATCGTGACATTAAGTATTAATATTCATAAATAATATTTGATTAAGAATGCTTTAATGAAACACAATAAAAATGCTTTTTAAAATAAGGAAATGAGAAGAAATATCACATTTAAAATAAAGTTTAATAATGGGACAAATGTATTTAATTAAGAGGCATTACAAAGTTAAATTGAATTTTCTAACAGTTCCACTGCTGACAAATTTGTTGAGGACCATCTCGTCTGAAACTGAGCATTGCCTATGGATATTCAGCTAAGCCAGTCCAGTTAAGCGATTTTGGCTTGTCGTACTTCTAAGATAAGTTTTCAATCTCCGAAGAGTAGAAAAACTTCTCTCAGCTGTGGCTGCTGACACTGGCAGAATGGATAGGATTTTGAGCAAAACGTATATGCTGGGGAAGATGTTTTGGTTGCATTCATACAGCGACCCAATCGCTGAGTTTGGTAACATTTCGACCGACATCCACTTTCTTTTCCACAGCTCCCATTCGCCTTCAATCACATCTTTGTGAGTAGGAAGATCATCTTCATAAAAGGAGATGCATGGTTCAATATCTTGAAAACTCTTCCCAACAGCGTGTTGCGGAATAAGGTTTTGCAAGGAAGAAATTGTTTCTTTATGAGGCAAAAAGGGCTCATTTAATGAAGATATCATATCATCTAAGTAGGGAATAAAAATTTTTATTCTATAGTATTCTTCAGTTGTTTTGTAGGCTATATTTGGGCGATTCTTTTGGATTTTACACACTCTTGATGTTTTGACTTCTATATTATGTTTTTCAGCTAAGGTTTCAGCTTCATTATATATAGAATTAAACTTATCCACATGGTGTTGTTTCTCATTTCTTGCAACATCGTCGTTATGTTGCTGACTTCACCCAAAGCACTGGACAAGTCAATGTTAGTACTTTGCAGATACTCGAATAGGTTGTATGTGCAACCGAGCAGTTTACTGACGATGCACAAACATACTAGAAAAGAAAACTGGCATGTGCTTTGCAACAAAATGTGTGCCTTTTTGGACGAATCGTCTGTTGCGAGGCCCTCGATTTCCTGTAACGAAGCGATGATTGGCTCTAAAAACTCCTTGAACATTAAAATAGCTTCATGACTTAAAATCCAACGAGTTTCACATAACGTCTTAAGTTTCGTCTGTTTTGTGTTAGGTTTCAAGTCTTTAATATTCTTTTTCAGAATATCTGTTCGTTTTGCAGATTTATGAAAGAAACAGCAAATTTCTGAAATTACACCAAAGGCGTTTCGGATGCCCTGAACTTTCGTTACGTCAGATATGCAGAGATTGAGAGAGTGAGATACGCAATGGGTATATACAGCTTTCGGGTATTTTTCTCTCACCGTAGCTTATTACAACCATTATCCAAGCATAAATAGATCTATTTCTGACTTTCGAGGTTTGAAAATTTCGGAGGGGGCTGCAGCCCCATCAGCCACCCCCTGGCTACGCGCCTGGACATCACAATAGCTTCGTGCGTAATGTGCCGTTTTCCCCGCCAAAACTAACAAGCAAACTTTGGTTGCAAATTTAAAAAAAAGTAAAGCGCAATTAGCAGATACTTTTGTGTTTATGGCCTTTTCAAAACATTTGGAATTAAAAAAAAAAAAAAAAAAAGGTGGAATTGTCCATTGTAGACGTTGTTGGTAATACAACATAGAGAAAAAATGTTGCCCTATGAATCAGGATGTACTATGTACATAAAATATACCTACAGCAGGGCTCCCACTCACTCAGAAAGATTTGGAGCAGTTTTTGGAGCAGGTAAAATCAAGTTTTGGAGCAGGAAAAATGTCTTTTGGAGCAGGTAAAATTAAGTTTAGGACCAGGAAAAATGACTTTCGGAGCAGGTAAAAAACAAGTTTAGTAGCAGGAAAAATGCCCTTTGTAGCATGTAAAAAAAACTTTTGTAATGAGGGGGGGGGGGGGAAACTAGAAAAAAACCACAAATTTCGTAGCAGAAAAATAAATTTTGCAGTAAAAAAAAAAAAAAAAATGAAGCAGAATTACCCATGACGAATGTCACTGAATCGGCGTCGCAAATCTCGGCAATAGCTGCTATTACATTACCATAAACCTCAGCGAAAATGAATATAACACCAAAGTAAATATCGGGGATAGCACTCACAATACCATCGCAATCTCGGTAATATCGGCGCAAAATCCCAGTAATATCGTTTTTTAAAGTCACCAAACAGCGTCGCAAATCTCGGCAATATATGCTATTACATTACCATAAACCTCAGCGAAAATGAATATAACACCAAAGTAAATATCGGGGATAGCACTCACAATACCATCGCAATCTCGGTACACAAAATCCCAGTAATATCGTGTTTTTTTTAAGTCACCAAATAAGTTCGCAAATCTAGGCAATAGCTGCTCTTACATTACCATAGATCTTAGCGAAAACGAATATAACACCAACGTAAATATTGTGGATAGCACCCACCATAAAACTGCAATCTCGGTAATATCGGCGCCAAATCCCAGTAATATCGTATTTTTTTAAGTTACCAAACAGCGTCAAAAATCTCGGCAATAGCTGCTATTACAACAGTGTAAACATCAGCGAAAATGACTACTACACTTGCGTAAATATTAGCGAAAGCGTTTACAATACCGTCACAAATCTAGACAAAGGATATTACGTATGTTGAAGACTCAGCAGAAATGACCATCGCCAAAAAGTATATATAGGCACAAAGGTCGGTAATATTGACATTTTCTCGGTAATGTTTGTGCAAGATTCGGGAATATCGGATGTTAACAACAGCGCAGCACTCTTCGAAAATGACCGTCACACCTACGAATATATCAGTAATAGCGCCGAATAAACCGGAGCAATTCTCAACAACAGCGCTAATATATAGGTGAAAGACACGACAAAAATGACCATCACAATAATTTGCAATAATATCTGCATTAGCGTCGCAAATCATCGCAGTAACATCGACATTTTTCAGTAATATCGGGTCAAATTTCGGATATTGCAATATCCCAGCACTCGGCAATAATTACCATCATATCAACGAAAATATCAGCAATAGCGTCGAATTAACAGGAGCAATTCTCAATACTACAGAGCTATTATATCAATGAAAGAATCGACGAAAATGACCGTCATAACAACGTAAAACTTGACAATAATGTCACAATTGCGTCACAAATCATCATAGCACTCGGAGAAAATGAACACCGCACCATCTTAAATACCAGCGTTAGCGCCGAATATACAAGAATATTTCTCAATAATAGCGATATTACAGCGGCGAACAGTATCGAATTTCGGCCCGCAAAAAAAAAAAAAAAAAAAAAAAAAAAAAAAAAAAAAAAATCACGTTCTGGCGCAAATATGGCTAAAATAAAGCATTTGGAGCAGTTTGGAGCAGATTTTTGTATTTGGCGCAGTTGGGCGCAATTGGCGCAGGTCTGGGACCGCTGCTACAGGGTCTTTCAGAACATATCGCTTGTCTTGTCTTTCTATCTCTCACTGTTTTGCAGTTACGTCATTTCAAACTTAGAAATTCCTTTCTGAAATAGTCTGTAGCTTCTGAATGCTGCACCAGGAAAATTCAGTACAACCATTTATAAGTTCAGCTGATAACATCATGTATATTCTGCCCAGAACGTGTTTTCACGGGAACAATTACAATATAAAATCGTGAAACCAGCGTCATCCAAATCAACATAATGTCCTTCAAGATTAACAAAATAGTTTTACTAAACTTTTTTTTTTGTTTAAAAAAAAAAAAAAAAAAAAAAAAAAAAACTTATGATTTATGACTCAAAACGCTTTTGCACAGAACTCATGGCTCAGAGAAAGGAAATGCGCTTAGTAAACGGGATGATTTGAGTTAGTTTCCTTACGTCTGTGAGAAGCAATATCTGAATTAAATAAATTTACTATGAGTGTGTAGCTATGTGCTCTAACGGGGAGACGAACTCGAGATACCTAGATCAGTAGACAGGTGTGTTAACCACTAGACAAAATAGATACCCGGTGTCAAGTTGTTGTATCTGTTATTTGTACACGAGACCCCCACAAATGTGTCCCCTAACCCTTCGTTGATGAAAATGGGGCCTGATAGTAGCTTTACTGTATCTTCTCAATTCAGACAAGTCATGGCAATTAGAGGGCCAAGTTTCTAAATTTTAATGCTTTTTACATAGATATTTCCGCAATAGTACTGCTTTCTTTCCCCCTTCTTTTGGCACTCTTTGAGTTTTTTAATTTTTAAATCCTTTATATTGCCGATCAAACGGTATAGTGGTTAGCGTGCTAGCTTCTAGACGGCGAGGTTGCGGGTTCGAGTCCCGTATAAGGCATGGGTGTTTGTAAATGTATGTTGGCTTGTCTAATGACGTATGTTGCGGCGCATTATAGCCCTCGTGTTTCTTACGCAGCCAGATAATCTGAAAACAACCAACCAAATCCTTTATATTAACTTCGATTATGTTTGTCTATGTGAGGGAAATCTGAGGACGGCTAATTTACCCCTTAGCCGTCATCCAATTGCTCTGAAACTTGGTAGATAAGTTTGATGTCGATGACAATGCATTCTATCAAATTTTGGGGCTGTTACTGTCACTAAACGCTTTTAGATCGCTTTTACGGAATACTAATAAACCACCTTGCCGTCATCCATTTGCATTAAAATAGCATTGAACCGATCATTGTTGAAACTCTTTACTTTAATCGGAATAAATAAATTATATTTGGATATTCGAGCATAATATTTGCTTTCATTTTTAATAAATAAATTTTGAAACGTAGTCTGCCGTGCATTTTGCTGATAGAAATGTTTTTGATATCAGCGCTATGTTGATGAATATAAAAACTGACAATGCATATAAAGGATTTTTTAAAAACTGTTTTTATGGGTTATATTATTATCATTCTTTTAATTTAAACGTGAAGATAAAATTGTTATTTCGGTGTAATGTAGCCCTCATTAGAAATGAAAAACTATAAAAGATTTGTTCAAGAGAGTTTCGATTTCAGTATATCTTCATTGTCATATTAGTCATCGGGAAAAGAGATCAAACGTGTAGAATTAGCCAGCCGGTTATCCAGGAAATGTTTACCAAAGGGAAAAAGGATCAAATAGTTTTCTATTCTAGGGAACATTCAGTGATGGAAATTGTTAAAGTTATCCTTTAGCAATTCGTTAATAAAATGGATATTTTTAATAGCGCGTGTTTCTGTTTCTTTTTTTTTCTTTATGTGATTATTTTTTGATGCCTTAGGAAATTCAAAGTGGGAGTTTTTTCTTAAATATTGTTGTCAATTTTTCAAGAATAGCCAAAGAGTCGACACAGTTTTTTATTGTTCTGGTTCAATTTAAAGAAGTTGACACTTTTTAAGGAAGTGATTACTTTAAAATTCTCGAAAGATCGTATATTCGTTAAAATGAACAATTGCTTTTTATTTTTGAGCATACAATTCCGTTCTTCTTACTGCATTTAGGTTCGAAATTTGATAATAATACATTAACTTAATAAACTAAATTTTCCTTGTTAATGTAATACCGGTTTGAAATATACAAGAAAATCCAATGAGATGGGATAAACGTAAATTTTAAACAGGTCACTTATATTGTAAAAAAAAAATTCAACTCAAAATTCTTTTTGTCGCTATAAAGCTTGCTGTGTTGTTTTGTCGGCGTTGTGCTTGTGATCTACATATAAAGTGGGCCAAGTTTCCAAACTTTATGAGATTTTTAATTATTGAAATACTTGTAAATATATTGAGTTTTATTTAATTTGTAAATATCGCAATGTAATAATCTTTATGTAAATAAAACAAACTTACCCGGAATGAGTAGTTTTTTTTTAAATAGTGGTTTTTACATCATTATGAGGTTAGCAATTTCATACAAAACTACAGATGCTACAGACACGTGCGATATGTCAAATAAAGGATCTCGGTGATATGAGTTATTACTCCAAAACTCAAAAAAAAAAAAAAAACAACAAAAAAAACCCCAGAAATACTGGAACCAAAGTCACAATTATATTCTTGAAGCCATAACTGTAAATGATATACATGAATTAGTTATCTTTTGAAAGTTTCTATAATATTTGTTCAACTGCATGAAATTCAACCGAATTTTTTTTTCAAGTTTGGTCAGAAAAATTCATCTTTAGCACTCTGTTGGAAACTTATGTCTTTATTCTACATATATGGATATATATGAATAGAACTTGAAAATTCGCTGACAAGTTTTCTCATCTTCGCTACATTTTTGGTTATGAATATAAAAAATTGGCAGGATTATTATTGTCGTATGTTTTCAACCTTAACAGTGGAAATTTCAGTCATTAAATGTCGTCAAACTGTAAATTTTTAGTATCTGGCCCTGATGTATTGTAATAGAAAAGCGTATGAAAGTGGCCTTTTAGAGACACACGTAGTTACAATCCAAATTGCTTTTACTAAAATGAAAATTTTTACTTTAAACTTTCTCTAATAAGTTTTTATCATACCCTTTTTTAATAACTATCCACTATTCCTTGGACAGAAAACTTCAATTTAGCAGGGTTTGAATTTCACAGTGGTATTTTTGTTTATGGTTGGTTGGTTGGTTGGTTGTATTCAGATTATCTGGCGCCGTCAGCAACACGAGGGCTATAATGCGCCGAAACATTTCGTCATTTAACAAACCAAAATACATTTACAAACACCCATGCCTACACGGGACTCGAACCCGCAACCTCGCGGTCTAGAAGCCAGCACTCTAACCACTATACCTTTTGGTCGGCTATTTTTGTTTATGAAAAAATGAAATTGGCAAGGTTATTGTTACATTATGCCGTCTACTTTAACAGTGGGGGATTTTAGTCATTAGCTTTAAACTGCACATTTTTAGTATCTGGCCCTCATATATTGTAATAGGAAAGTTTCTGAAAGTGGCATTTTAAAGACAAAGTGACAATCCAACTTGCTTTTCCTAAAATGAAAATTTTCGCCTTCAACTGTCGTTAATAAGACCGTATCACCCCTCCTTTATTAAATACTTATTCCTTGGAAATACAATTTTAATTTTTGGCAGGGTGTGAAACTCACTAACGGTGGTATTTTTGTTTATGGAAATACGAAATTTACAAGGTTATTGTTATCGTATGCCATCCACTTGAACAGTGGGGGTATCAGTCATTAAGTGTCACAAAACTGTAAATTTTTAGTTTCTTACCCTGAGGTATTACAATAGGTACAGTACCGCAACCCAAAAAAACCAGAACGATGGCTATATCTTCGGTTCTAATTATCGTAGAATCTTACAGTATGCACCAAAATGTTTTGCCTACGATTTTCTATATATCTGATGCAATTTTTTTCTTAAGGGACCGTTAACTAAGTAAAAGTAACGCTATCTTCGAAAATTTCAATACGAATTCTTATTTCTTATCATTTCATTCGATTTAGAATACATCATTTACTCTATATACCAAATTTTAATGCATTATGTTGAAAAACAAGTCACCTATGAGCGAAAATGTTTCGACCATTTTTTGACCGATCTTCAGGGAGAATTTCCATAAAACGAAAGGTATTTTTAAGGTTCTACTTCACCGTGGGAGAAATCGAACGGTCAGTGCGGCGCTTCACGACGTTAAAAAAATACAAATATTAGTCTAAAATGGCATAGAAACTACTTGGATTTATAGTGTCATGTTTAAGATTAATACAAAAATAGCAAGTAAACGCAAAAGTAACATAATTTATTTACAACATTAAAGATGTGCATTCTTCACACGAAATAAATAAAATATCGAAAACTGTAATTGTAGAAATAAAAATTATACTACTGATAATTAGAAAATTAATAAATATAAAATGTAGGCATTAGTAAACAGTATTCAGCAAAGCGTGATTATTTTACAGAAACATTTCACTGTAAACACAAATGTAACTTGATCGTTGAAATTATTTATAAAATGAAAAAATCACATGATTCAGTAAAATGTTTAAAGGATAACTTATTGAAATTGCTTAAAAAGTGTGGTTTTAAATAAATGTAATTTAAGAAAGTAGGTTTTTTTTTTAAAAAAAAGGACATTGTTGAAAATCACACGAAACATATGTTCCACAATTACAAACACGTTAGACAGATTAAAAAAATATATATAAAAAATAAAACTGCTTTGTTTGTATAAAATAATATTTTTTTTTGTAATTTCAAGAAATTCTGTTCCGATTCACCCCGTTGTTCCTATTCACCCCATTTTACGATAATTGAACGTTGTGCGATTTTTCAGACCTCTAGTTTACCTTGAATTAATCTTTGATAGTTTTCAAAAGTCGTATACGGTTCCTTAAAATAAGCGTTTTTTACATTTTCGCTAAAAAATCAAGAACTATAAGTCAAAATGGAAAGAAAAAAATTGTGTGTGTGTGTGTGGGGGGGGGGGGGTTAGACCATGGTAAATCTAAATGAAAGCAAAAAAAATATATGTTTCTATTCAAATTTTTTTTAATTGTTTTATTAATTAATAATTATTAAAAAAGGAATTGCTATTTATGTTTGGCCCTTTTCAAACTATCTTTCAAAAAAAAAAAAAAAAAAAAAAAAAAAAAATACTGAAATATATTAATTATTTAAGTATTTATGGCCAACAAAACAACTTTTTATTTAACATTAATTTATCATTTTCTTTTTATCATTTAAATAACAAACCATTCATTAGAAAATTACGAATTTTGGTATTTCGAAATTTTTTTGGATGCTGAATCCAAATATGGGATAATAGTATGAGGTTGTTACTGAACTTTTTAAAGTTTGGTTCTGTTTTAATATGTAGATGACCCCTCATGACAAAACAAAACTACATGCAATTATTAAAAACCTTCCACGATTTACAACGGTACCTTTTGTTTGTTAATTCAACAATTAGAGCACAAGATATAGCCATCGTTCTGATTTTTTTTTTGGGTACTGTACAATCTGGTAAGAAAGCGGGTTTTTAGACTATAATACTTTTGCAAAGAAAGTGGTCTTTCAGGAAAAGAAACTGTCACAATCCAACTTGCATTTTCTGAAATGAAAATTTTCACCACATCCCCCTTTTTTTAGTAAGTCCTTAACACCGCCTTTTTCACTAAGTCCTTTTCACCCTTCTTCTTAAAAACTACACGTCTGCCATATAGCTACTTACTGTAAGGGAATAAAAAATGGGAAAACCTCAATCGATTAGCAGGTTATGGACGGCTCCGGAAAACCGGAGATGACACAGCACATATGAAATAGTCTTCGCCTCAACGTCCATTCATCATGTAGAGATTAGAACACTGCTTGTGTGGCAAGTTCTGGTGAAAAGGCAGCAAAACAATTTGGAGGAGAGGAGGTGGTTTACTAAGCAAAACAAGCAAAAAGGCACCAGTTATGGTTCATGCATTTCAGTAAAAGTGTATATATACAGGTTTGTGATATTAATACTGCTCCTGGGGGTAATCTTGAGATTATAGTGGTTAACACATCTTCAAAACAAGTAATCTGTAGTAAACAAAGATTACAGTGACTAAAAATTGTAGTAATTAAAGATTGTAGTAATTAAAGATTGTAGTAATTAAATATTGCAGTAACTAAAGATTGCAGTAACTAAATATTGCACTAACCAAAGATTATAATAATCAAGGATTGTAGTAATCAACGATTGTAGTTAATAGATATATAGTAATTACACATATTTATAGTAGTAATCAAAGATCTGTAGTATTTACTCAGATCGGTAAATTAATACTCATCTGTAGCAATTACACAGGGTTGTAAAAATTACACATCTGTAGTAATTACACAGATTTATAAAAATTACTCTGTAGTAATTACACATATATGTAAAAATTACACATCTGTAGTAATAAAAGATATGTAGTAATCAGAGATTTTCTTTCCAAGGGAAGTTATGGGAGTAATTTTCTTTTTCTTTATACATATCTTCTCAAAGCCGTTTTTGAACTTCATTTATGCAAACAGTATTCTAAAACGCATTCAATTGTTTTTCCACAAATGTCTGCTGCTAAAGTTCTATCTGTTATACAAGTCTTTAAAGCGCTATATTTCCTTCTGGTGGTGAACATTTTATATGATGTTTTTTTTTTCGTTAGATATAGCTTCTTATCTGGTGTAGGTTATACAGAGTGTTACCAAAAATACCCGATTTTTAAAATGAACATCTCGAAAATAATCACGAAGTGTTTGAAATTTCTTGCATGCTTATTGGGAAGTCACATTTTAGATAATCAATTTGAATTTTATTCACGGTTTATATAAATACAATTAGATTTAATCCCCTGTCTGTATCTGTTTTCTAGATAACCTTTTTAAAAAATAGAGAGCTCATGTTTAATAGGATGTTTTAGCCCATTCTGTAAATAGAAAACATGCAGCTTAAATTATATACACCCTCTTGTAAAAGATTATTCAAGTTATCAGAATGTTAAAAGATGAAACATGTTTTGTTTCCCTTTTGAGTTGTAAAAAATCTTGAGTTTTAAGTCGTGCTTCTTAAAATGGAGCACAGGAAGGGAGCACATAATCTTTTTTAAGAACTTATCATTAACCCTTGGTTAGGAGTACGACCTTTTGTCTCGTGGTTAGTTGCGTGGGAGGCAAATGTCCCCCAAATTCAAATGTTCGTGCATACCATCAAATTCGTGACCAAATATCAAACTAATTGGGTATTTTAATTCAAACCACAACTTTATTGAACAGAATAAAGTAAAAATTAAAAAATAAAAAATCGCTTGAAAAAACTGAACTTTAAGAAGGTTTTGATCACGTGCTGCCATCTATTGAGAAATGGAGATTGTGGAGGACATTTTTCAACCGTGCGAGTAACCAAGGGTTAATATATAGAGGCGATAATAAGAAATAAACTAAAATTCTTAATTTAGTTTTAATGTGTAATTATAAATAAACTATTCGTCAGAAGCGGAGGTCGTAACCTTTAAATTGACACATCTTGTATAAATTTTGGTTTCGTATGAAGGGGGAGGGAAGGGAGGGGAGAAGGGACCATCCAGAATAAACCCCTGTCCACAAATAATATGATCTTATATATTTCAGAAACAGAAATTGGTATTTTAAAAATATCATATTTAATATAATATTAAATTATCATTGAATTATAATCATAACATACAGAAATGTATGAAAAAGTAATTGTTTTTTGCAAATTTCTACTTGTTCTTCATTATTCATATGCAGAAGGAAACAACAAAATTTAAATATTAAATATTAAGTTTTAATGAATCACAAAATAATTTATACATAGATATGTATTTTTTGCTTTATTTTTACTACTCGTTTGTAGCAATTCCCTGTATATACAAATATCATAAAGCCTATATATCATCTTAGTAACTACAACTACTGAGATTCAATTATGATGCATAATCTAAAATGTTGAAAAAACAAATTTTAATGCAAGTTCATTAACTTTGATTTCTTTCACACAAACGCACACGCACACTAAAGTAATAATCTCACTCTTTACATTCTCAATGGGAAGATGACAGAAAATCAAGTGAGAAAATAAATGAATATTTCTGATATTTTCTATTTACTCATACTTTTGCAATAATGAAAATGTAAATGTTTAAAAATAGATTAGAAATGCATCATAAAATTAATTGGTTTGTAAATTTTCTGAAAATATTTCAGTTATTATTTACAAAAAAAAAAAAAAAAAAAAAAAACTATTCCTAGTGTCTTCAACTTTTTTACACATAAGAAATGACATTTTTGTAAAGTAATTAGAAGAAATAGCATTGTTGAGAAAATTGGATTTTTTGCTCTTGTGAATTTTTTAATTGTTTTTAACTGTTTGATGATAAAACTGGCATCTGATGACACTGAAGTTTCTCAACTAAGTACAGATGAATATTATCGAAAATAAAAAATGAATACAGCTAATTAATTGAATTAAATAATATTTTGGAAACACTAAATGAAACAAAAAATATTTCCATTATGTTGGCAATTTTGGCGCCAAAATGTTTATCAATATCTACTTTTGGCTAAAAATGCTGAATTCGTATCTACAGTTCGATGTAGTCTTTGTATAAGCCTATTACTACACTAGTATAGAAGCGTAATGTATGCAATGTATTCTCATTGGAATCTTCAATTTCCCATTCAGAATTCTCTAGGATTTTCTGGGGTTTGTGAGAGGCGCCTTGAATAATCGAGCGTCACTAGTAAACCTATAAATGCTCGTTATTTCGGTTTGCCACGTCTTTTGATACGCCTTTTGGTATAATGAACCCTTGAAACTAGCCAAACTTCATCCCGTCTTCTCCCTTGTCTCTGGAAATAAACTTGTCTGGAACTCATCCACGATTGCTTACTTATAACGGTTAACATCCAAGGTATCGTTATATGTATATTTTAACATAACTACATAAATTTATTCGAAATTAAAACAGTTTTTGTTATATAAACGGATTTAACATTTATATTCCTTGTTGTAATTTGTTTTTGACATTTATTCATCGTTATCAAGTGTTGATGGAATGAAAGTCTATATATTCGACCTTCCATACCCTTTCAATTTTCTAATTTGTTTTAGGACTCAATTGACCTTTAACCTTATACATCCTTCAACATTTATTAAAATCGTTTCATTAGTTTCAGGCATTCGGAAGATACAATTTCGTGTGACAAGCAAACGAATGGACATTCATCTTTTAGATTTTTACATGTTAGGCATCAGTTTGCGATATTAGGTTGAAATTATTAAAAAAAATATAATGTAGACAATTTTTAGACAATGGTCATCTTTTCTACAAGTGATTTACGAAAGAAATTCACGAACCTCTTTTTTAACATCTTGAAATTTTTACTTTCGGTTACCCATATGTAATACATAGGGTAATAAAAGTATAGTATGCGGTCCAAAAAAAAAAAAAAAAAAAATACGTTTCTCCACAATTTGGAACATCCTGATCTCAAAATAATGATCTAGAAAATATGTCTGTGTGTACGTGGTCAGCATAACTCCAGAACAAATTGATCATCGATGTTTAAATTTGGTGTGAGGGTTGGTGATGGCACTAGGACCTACCATTAAGGTTTTCGTCAAAATCGCGCATGTGCATAAGGTAGCTGCCATTGAAAAAATCATGTTTTTCAATGATTTCTAAAAAACTGCTCTAACGATTTTGTTCAAAATCGCTGTGGTAATGCCTCTTAAGGTGTTCTAAACGTCCCACCTTCGAAATACCCATAAAAATGCTTTAATGGCGTAAAAAGTTGAGAAACGAATGCCTTTAACACAGAGTTCTCTTTCTTTGAGCATGGCTCATGGACGATTGTTTCTTCACTTCTTCGCAGTTTCATTTATAAGAATTATCAAAATAAATGTCGCCAAAATCCCCATTTTGGCAAAGTGAGTTTTTTAATTTTTTTTTTTTTTAAAGAGGGGAATAAGAACTACCGAAAAAAAAAAAAAAAACTTTGCCAAACTGTCAATTTTTTCTCAAGGAATGAGGAAAATATAAAAACAGTAAATGACTCAAATCCTCATCAGTAATATAGTGTAATTGAAAGTTGTGCGATGTTCCACACCCCTAGTTTAAATAAAACTTTACGTATATGCTTTTATATGCTTTGTAAAGCATTTAATAAATGGAGAGAAGTAACATTTGTGAATACATATAATTTCTCTCTCTCGTGGGACCTTTTTTTAAACATTTAAATGAAAAAGTTAAATTATCTGATTTATTAAATTTTCCCCCAAAATGCATGAACATTTCATGATAAATGCATGATAAAATTATGATATTTTAGGAATGCCAAAACTCCTATTTTTGTATTTTTTCCTTTCAACTAAACATTTAGTCCCCTAGGTACCTCACATGGTTTTTGAATGGCCCCTAAGCAATAATCGTTTTTAAAATACTCAAGTTTCAGTTGATCCTTTCCTGCATGTCCAATCGCAGTGCTGCCATTCAAGAGAGAAGAACTTTAGTGAAAGCGGGAAAGGTAATTACTGCCTAAGAACCCCAAGGGATTATGGGAAGGGTAGGGGGTAAAAGAACGTTCTACCAAGTCCCCTTTTGAGGAAAGTAAGACTTCTTCGAACGTTTAGGATTGTACCCACAGGAACATGTCTGTTAGGGTAAGGTACTGGGTAAAAAGAAGATTGAGTTAAAGACATGTTAGCTTCGGTTTTATTGAATAAAGAACGGTTTTGTTTGAGGAGGTCAAAAAGAAATGGCTTATTCAAGAAGACTGTTTATCGGAGAACATGGATTAGATATCCAAGAATTGATCTTTCCGCTGACGTTTGGAAACTTTAAGTTGGTCCACGATTGAACTTTGCCTTCTTGTTTCGTTTGTAATCATTGAGTTCTTTGTGAATCAAAACACGAATTGATTTGTCTGTCGTTGTATTTGGTCTGTTGTCTTTTTTTGAATTTGTTTCAGATGTTGTTTCTTGTAAGAAAACAAATTGGATTGTGACAGTCGCTGTCACTGTACTGCTGCTTCTAACACGCACTTCTATTTTGGAGCATCAGGTCTAGATATCAAGCGTGTCCGATTGGGATATTGAATGACAAAAATATACCGAAAGAGTGGAGATTATCTACAAAATTAAGGTACTTGCCTACGTTCGGAGTACTTTAAAAAAAAAAATATGTACGAATATTTTAAGTGCCTTTTATATTTAGTACTACTATGGATTAGTATTACAGTGAAAAAAATTCAAATTTATTGTTATTATTTTTCAAAAATTGCAATTTCGCATGAAATTTTGATGAAATATTTCGAAACCTTAATAGTTTTTTATTTATCTTATTTTAAGTTTTTTAGGAAATAAATTGTATATAAATAAACTATATGCTTATATCAAGGGCATATATTACATTAAAAAAAATATATTCATTACAACTTTTTTTATGGATAGTCGAAAAATAAGCTAATTATTTTTTAACAATTTCACCTTGTTTTTATTCAAACTAAAGGTGGTATTTCATAAAATAACCATCCAATCTCAATTTCTATAGCATATGCTCTAGAAAACAATCAACAAAAGAAGTACAACAAATTTTGTAATGATTCATGAGTAATTTTTTGAGTTATGACATTTAAAATTAGCAATATTTGTGTGAAAATCAATACCGAGAAAAATGCATTTAAACTTTAAAACACTCAGTTTCTATATGAACCATATTACTTACACACTTAAAATGCACCTTCTTATTTTTCAATTTTTTTATTTATTAAAAAGAAAAAAATATTAATATTTAGAAGGAACTCACTTTTAAATCGGCAACTTTTGGTTTTGATATGCATATTTCAGGTTATAATTTACAGTTTTAGATCAGTTTCAAATTGTCATAACTTTTGTTCAAATCAACGCAGAGATAAAAAGTAGACAGTTTAGAAACTTAAAGATTTTGGGCTTAAATATTCATAAATAATATTTTTTTTGTCAAATTTCATCAAAATCGACCTTTTCAACGCAGTCAAGTACCTTAAGGCTGTATTCTACTGTAGAATTTTGAAAAAAAAAAAATCGAAATTTTTTTTTTCATATTTTCAAAGTTTAGATATTCAAAAATATGTCATTAAAAGGATTTTTCAAAATTCCTATTATTTCATGAGTTATAGCCGTTTTAGTGACGTGGCATCGGTTCAGGTCCGACCGCTACAAGTTAACAAAAGACGGTAGGCGTTCCTGAGTCACTACTTATGTCATTAATGAGCATTTTGAAGTAGATGACGGATTTTTATATGGAGCAGGAATAGCCGATTAAAAATATGTAAGTATTCTGTACCATTCTATAAGTAAAATTGTCGAAAACTTGTCTCAAAACTTTGAACGCGTTTTTCTCGGAACTACTTTTTTCGAGCTGGCGGTAAGGATATCTCGAGTTCTAATGAACTGATTTACTTCAAATTTGGAGAGGATGTTCTCTATACATCGATTCATCTCGTGAACCCTGCCCAAAACTATAACTTCTCATTTAGTATTTTTAAAAAATTCGGAATTGTTAAAAAAATATGAAATTTTTTTTTTTTTTTTTCAAACTGCCGCCATTTAAAAAAAAAATTATTTTTTAAACTTACCCAAGGGTTATACGATAGCGGCATCTATAATAATTAAGAATCCGTCTATTTTTTATGTTTCAGATCACCAGGAGGGTTGGAATAATGCACGCCAGGACACCCACTTTCTTTTTGACCCCCCACTTTGACTGCTCATAACTTTGTCAATTTTAATTTTTTTTTTTTTTTAATAATTTTTTTATGTAATAATAAAACATCAATAAACAAATGATAAAAAAATTGATAGTAAAAATATTTTTTGTTTCCTTTGTTAAAATTTTTTTCCTCTTCAAAAACCGGGCGAAATTCATGCCTCTACAGTAGAATACTCCCTTAAGACAGCTCTAAAAGAACGTTGGAATCCATGAGCAGGCGCATTTAAGGTTGCTTAGATGAATTACTTTTTTGGATGCTTATCAAAGTTAGATATTGTATTTTGTTGCAGAGATATATAATATTCTTTAGGTTTTTCCAACATGCATAACCCATATAGCACACATTCTCCCAGGGAGGTCCCCAGGGATCCACGGGACTACGAATGACTTCTTAGGAAGCTCCCTGAGAAGATGTGTGCTATATGGGAAATTGCTACTTTTTCTTTTCTACAGTGTTTCATCCACTGTACACAACTCCCCACAGTTTGTGCATTATTTAAAATATTTGGTGACGGAAATGTTTACTAACTTTTTACGCTCTTAAGATATCGTTGCTCCATGGAATGATAAGAACACATTTTTTAAAAAAAGTTTTCGTTGTAGAATAATATATGTTTGTCTTTTTAAAAAACAACAACAAAAACTACTACTTAACATGACAGACTTTTAAAAAAAATTCTTCAGAATAAAACGAAATTTTTTTAACGCCTTTCGTCAAATCGTGATAATGTAAAAATTTTTTTTGTCTAATCTCAAACTACGAAGTGGGAGGGAACTGATCAAAATAACTTTACAATCCTAAAAAGGGTTATAGAGACTCCTGTGATCTTTTATAACTAACCTTGTAGCTAATGTTAAGTGGTTAGGAATAAAAAATACCCAATTTTTATACCAAATTTGTATTTTTAAGAATTTTTCTAAGTGACAAACACGACTCGAGTAGCGGTGACAAACACAAATTTAAACTTGAAGCACTTTTTTTAAGTAAGTTTGGATACTTTTAAATGTAATAAAGAAATTTTGTTTATTTTGATAATAATTAACAAACTGTCAAAATTTGTTAATTATAAAAGCTGAAATATTTTCATTGAACCAACAAATTGATCATAAGTTTTGGTGCAATATTGTATGAAACTGAAAATCATCAATTCCTTTATTTGATCTCTTTTAAAGCTGAAATACGGCAGGCTATAGTAAAATTCCTTGTGTCTGTTTTTATATATTTTGTTATAATTTCCCATTCTTTCATAAAAACAAACCTCAACAATAGGGCAAACATGCATACCGTCTATGACAAAATAATCCAAACTGAAAGTTAAAAAAAAAAAAAAAAAAAAAAAAAAAACTCTGTAAACAAATTTAAGTTAAGGGCTCTGTCTATTTGGAAGCATGAAAAGAACGCTATTTTATTAATTTATTTTAAAGAATACTGTTATGTTTATTCATATAAAACTTGTTAGGCTTAACAAAAACATTCGTTAATTACAAAAATTAAAAAAAAAAAAAAAAAAAAAAGATTTTAACCACTTTTTTCGTGTGAAAATACCTTGTAAACAGGAGTCCTCAAAAAGTAGGTAGGTGTGCGCTGTTGAAAAAATCTGAAAAACGGTCCATCTGAAAAAAAAAAAAAAAAAAAAAAAAAAAAAAAAATTAATGGTTTTAGGTTTAGTGTGACAGTGGCTATATCCCTTACATTTACTATTAATTTATATGCAAAGATAACAAAATGGGGGATAAAAAAAAATAATACCCCCCCCCTTTTTTTATATGTTTTTTGCCCTCCCCCCAAAAAAAGAAAAAATAGAAAAAATTAAAATTTTGTCATAATTCTGGCACGGGATATAGCGATAAGTGAACACAATATGTGGTTAAAATTTCATAAGGATCAGTAAATTAGTTTCTGAGATTTTTTCAACAAGCGCACACCTACCTACTTTTTGAGGACTTCTGTTTACCTGGCATTTTAAAAGTGGTTAAAATTAATAATATTTTTTTTTTGTAATTAACGAATGTTTTTGTTAAGCCTAACAAGTTTTATAGCAATAAACATAACAGTACTCAATGATACTAGTTCATATTTCAGTTAATACATAACCTTCAGCAACGATTGAATGTTGAAGATGTTCAATGTAACCTTTCTTGTGAAAAATAATTTAGTTTTGTTTCTACACAACAAACAGCGCTAGATAAAGTAGCGAGAGCTGTTATTGCGATATACAGACAGAACAGGATTCAAACACGGATTCCAAGAAAGTTAATATATTAGTTAATACATAAAATTCAGGGACGATTGAACGTTAAATATGTTTCTAGTAACCTTAGGTAAATGTGGGACTTCCAATAATTTTTCTACAATTTTAGAAGCAAGCTCAATATTTTTCATTTTTAATGAGTAATATAATACTGTATAATATATTTTTAAAGATAATACTCAATTAATTGAAACTTACTGAGATAATTATGTTTTTACAACATTTGTCGTAACTCAATTTTTAATTTATTTAGAATATTAATTAAACTGGATACGAAGTGGTTTATTTTGATGGATACGCCAAGATATAAATAGCTTTTTTTTCGTAAAAATGTTGTTTTTTAATTATTAAAAAACTCGGTTCACAAAAAAGCAAGAATAAAATATGAATTTTAAATTCAATTACTACCCAGACAAATTTGTTTCGTAAAACCACTGTATACTTTAAGCCTCAAAAAAAAATTTAAAATTTGTTAATTAAAATATATACGGCGGAAATAGTGGTTAAAGAAATCTTCTAATACAAATTTGTTCATCACAAATTACTAGTTTAAAGTTAACAAAAATGAAATTTTCTTTAAAAAAATTGACGCAATTTAAAAAGTATTTTGAATCCCGCAAAGAACAAGGTATTTTAAAGATATTGATTTCTGGAATCCCTTTGGAATTAAGCCTATCTGATGGCTGTGTGGTTAGAGCTCTGGTCACGCATGCCAAAGGTGCCGGGTTCGAATCCCAGAATAGGTTATTGGATGTTAGTTGCGGTTCGGAATCCACATTAAGCTGTAGGTCCAGGCCTAATTAGCCTTCTTTGTGCATAAAAATAGGTCATTGAGCGTCTAAACCAATCCAAACCAAACCAAACCACCCTTTGGAATGAAAAAACAAAGTCACATTTTTACCGAATTTCGTGATTTTCAAAGTACAGTAGGACTTGAATTACATAGCTTTTTTGCTAAACTTTCTTTTCATTGAATGTCCTTTTTCTACTAAGAAGATAACTGTAGATTTGAAGTCATAATGCTATTCCATGTTAAACTGCGCACACTTTTGTTGTTTACAATGTAGAAAAGAAAATAAGACTGAATTTTATTACTAAGGTCATTTCCTAATTTCTTTAAAACTGTATTTCCCATGACTGTTTCTTCTCTTTATAGAAATTTCCCATAAAATTCTTTTTCTTTCAAGTAGATGAAAAAACTGTAGCGACGTAACGATGCCCATTGTAAAACTACATCTACATTTACTGTTAACAATATAGAAAAGAAGAATAGGGGGAAATATATCGCTAAGTTCGTTTCCTAGTTTCTTAAAAACTGTATTTTCTTGAATGCTCTTTCTCTTCAGAGAATATGAACGAACTGCAAAGACATAACTTTATCCTCTTTAAAACTATATACACTTTTGTTGCTTACTAAATATTGAAAAGAAGAAAAGACGAATTGATAAGCTCGTTTTCTTGTTATCTTTAAATTGTCTTTTCCTTACATGTCTCTTCTCTACAAAGAACATGCAAGAACTGTAGGTTTTAAAGATATAAAGTTTTCCTCGAGAAAGTCGCATACACATATGTGGCTTACAATGTGAAAAAAAGAAGAGGATTATATGTATAACACGACAGTTTATTTCTTGTCGGAAAAAAAAAATATTTTTCTTAACCTTTTCTACCTTATTCTTGCCATCAATCCAAAGATAGGGAACGTAATATATAGATTCCAATCCTAATAGTCCGAGAGGCGACTGCAATTTTTGGACCTCATCAAACATCATTCTGAATTTTTTATAGAAATTGGAGAAAAGTGAGTAGATTACGAATCCACTGGTCTGCCGTGATAAAAATGGCCGAAACTGATCCAAAATCGACTTGGAATGAGTTGAACTAAAATCCGATTGCCAAATATGTCATAACTTGCCAAAAAGAGAACAACCTTTTTCGTCTGGCAACCCACTGTATTTTGATTTTCAATGAAAAAAAGCGCAAATGATTTCTGATCTCTGGCTCGGTAAAACTTGTATCTTTTAAAAGTAAGCCAAATTGGCGACATCAGTTACGTCATCAGTGACGTAATGTTTATTGCCAACTTGTATCCCTTTTAATAGATGCAAGTAGACCGTCGCCAGATATCTGAGCCGTCTGCAACCTTCTTAATTGAAAATTAAAAAGTGAGGGTTACCAAATAAAAAAAAATGCTGATTATTTGGCAAGTTATGGCGCATTTGGCAATTGGATTTAGTTCAACTTATTAAAAGTCGATTTTTGATCAGTTTCGGCCATTTTTTGCCACGGCCGACCAGTGGATTCGTAATCTACTCACTTTTCTCCAATTTCTATAAAAAATTCAGAATGATGTTCGATGGGGTCCAAAAATTACAGTCGCCTCTCAGTCTATAAAAAGTCCGAGAAAGGAACCTTTGATTATCTAATTAGATTAGAAATGTAATCAAGTAATTAAATAAATAACTTATATATTATCACTTCACGCATGGAAAAACAACTCAGAAGTAATTTTAAAAGGAGTTGGTACCCTCTGTACCGGTAATGTTAATTTGGCATATTTCATGTATCTTTTTACTAATTTTTTTATAGTGTATTTTTTTAGTGCAGATACTTTTCATTCTACTGAAGTTAGCTTTTGATTGTAATTCATTTACTTTTGTTTTTTTAAATGAATTTTTGTGAAAGTCACTCAAATTTGTTAAAAATCATAATTTTTTTTTGACGAAATAACCCCTCCTCCCCCCAAAAAAGTTTTTAAAATAACAAAATCTCACTTCAGTATATACAAATACATAAAAGGAATATATGGTAAAAATTTTAGGAAGATAATTTGTGCAGTTTCTGAGAAAAAAGGACATGAATAATGAAAAATGTAGTTTTGAGAAAAACGCATTTTAAAGAAAACTTTACTTACACTAATAGTTACCAATTTTGTCTTTAAAAAAATGATTGAGGTATTATAAATGAGGTATCGTTTTAAAGGGAAGAATTTAAATTTTGATAAACGGTAATAAACTGATCGTTTATTTATAAATTTTAGATTGCCAACTCCCCTTAAGTTAATGTTGATAATATTGAAATGCTTATTGAATTTTACTGAACTCAAGGCTTGGAAGTAGAATTCTTCCCTAACATGTGAAAGGTCTCTGGTTCAATTCCCTGAAAGGACACTCGGCAATCTTTGATTTTAAGAGTAGACGTGGCTGTTATTGTTACAGAAAATCTTCAGTTGAAAGTCGAATTGTCTTGAAGTTTTCCGGTTTTCCTTCCATTCAAGAATTTCGTGTCAGTTTCCTCTTGAAAGTCTTCTCGGAACACATTCTCCCTATGACACTAGGTTTACGCTCGGCTAATACTGTAGTGATTTTCATAAGCAGTTTTCCCCCATAAAGCACTTATATGAGATAATATTCAATATTTTTTTATAATTAAACATAATTTCTATGAAAGTTATTGTTTTAGTAATGCAATTCAGTTTATTGTCTTGTAATTTGAATTTTTTTTGTATGAATGATATTACAATTTGAATTTTTACCACACCGCATTTAATTCAACCTATTATAAACTATTATTTTCTATTTATGTATAATGAATTTTAGTATGCCATTTTCAGGATGTGCTAGAATAATATTTTTAAGTAAGCAGTTGCTGCAGAAGTATTCAAAATTTCTGTCGTCTTTCTCCCAAATCAGTACACGTTAGAATAATTAAATATCGTACATATCCTGAAGATGTATTAGTACATGAATTGAAAATAGTAGTTGAGAATAAATTGAATAATACGTAGTGATGTAAAAATTCGAATCGCATTTCCATTCATAAAAGAAAATTGAAGATTACAAAGAAAATACTTGATTTTAATTATTAAAATAGTAACTTTCAGTAGAAATTTATGTTTAATATTTTTTATTTACTAAATTATTAGTTTTTGTAGATATTATAATAATTTAAGTGATGCAATTGCTACAGATATATTTTAGTTACTACACATATATTTCAATTTTGCCTAGCTTTATAATAACTGAAAATATTCAAATTTCTTATTTCATCTCTTTCTTTGTTTTTGCTATTTTTTAAATAAGTATATTATTATTAAAATCCTTTGATTTGTATAGAACTTATTGTAAAATATGCATTAAAATCAAAAAGAAATAAACTACTTTAAATCAAAGTAGATTATAAAATATTTAATCAACTTCTTTGAATTTTTTTTTTAATTTTTATATTAATGTTGTAATTGTTTTATTATGGCTACAATTACCAAATTATATGACTAAATCTATCTCTAACTAAAAAAAAAAAAAATACAGAAAATCATAAATATGTTTAAAAGCATTTCTTAACAAAGCACTAAAACCCACTACAATTTATCTTCCCCAAAAATAACAAAGTTGATGGTTCAGTAGTTTACACAAAAGAATTAAATTGGTATTTGAATAACAAAACCCTCTTCTTTTATCTAGATTTACAAAGATATTTTTAATTTCACTATGGTCTTCAGTTGTTACTACAAAAGATTTTGTTGTGTAATGCTTTTGTTAGGTTCATAAGGGAATACATAATTTTAATTAGCTGTATTTGGAAGTAAATACCAGTACTGCATTTAAAATGAGATTATTGTGTGAAAATAACAATATATACTATTGAAATGCGGTGAAATTGTTCTGTATAGTAAAGGTCATTAAAACAGAATTATTTTTTTGCAACGTTTCAACATTCTAATTTTTGATGTAGTTTAGAGTTTAAGTTCAACACAGAATATAAGTGTTAGCGCTATTATAACTTCAACTGTTTAGATCCTAGATCTTTCTCCGCAGACCAAACGGTATAGTGGTTAGCGTGCTAGCTTCTAGACTGCGAGGTTGCGGGTTCGAATCCCGTGTTAGGCATGGATATTTGTAAATGTATGTTGGCTTGTCTAATGACGAATGTTTCGGCGCATTATAGCCCTCGTGTTACTGACGGCGCCAGATAATCTGAAAACAACCAACCAACTAGATCTTTCTCCTCTAACGCATATCTATATATTTAATACACTACACGTATTTTTGTGACACTCACTTATCATAAACTATTTAACCGATTTAAATGTTCAAGACTTCATTTGAAAGGTTATTAACTCTAAGTATGTCAAAACGTACCAAAACTGCAAAACATAATTTATTAAGTATTTTAATTTTAGTATTTTTAATTGTGCTATTGAATATTCCTCTAGTTGATCAGTGTTTTCCAATACTTTGAATAGCAAAGTCTACTATTTATGTTGATTAATATTTTCTTACCTAATCCGCCTGTTTCTTTTAGATATTTTATAGCTATTCATTTATGTTAAATAAATCAACTTCATTTATTTGCAAGATTGAATGTCGTGTAATTTAAATTACGAATGTAGAGTTTGTTGTAGTGTTGTAATTTAACTTAGGAATGCAGAGTTCATATTTTTAATAGTAGAATTACAAGCGAAGAGAATTAAGCATTTTTTTTTATGAAGGAACATATTTCATGGTTGCAGACTTTGTATTTTTCAGGAAATTTTAGAAATGCGATTGAAGTATTTGAAAGAAAACTTAAGTACTTTTCTGTTTATAATATTTGACACAATTCATTGCTTCAAAAAGATTTTATTGTTCCATACTCTTATTGAACAAAAACGCCACATTTTGTAAAATCATATGAATTTGTATATAAGGGTTTTAAATATTATATATTTGGTGATTTTAATATTTTAGTGGTTGATTGATTTGTATAATATTCGGTAAAAATCTGCTCCTAGTTAATGAACTTATTTTTTCGAAACAATGTTTTTCTCTCTCTGACAATTCCTCAAGTTTAATTATATTATTTTATAACTTTTAGACCACTGCTTAAATGAAATGTTTGCCATAAATGAAGTAAAATGACGTTAATATCATTATACGCCTTTAACCTATATGTAATTTAAAAGTTTGCAGCCTGGGCATTTATTATTGCTTAAAGAACTTGCTTTTTACAAGTTAATGATGTAAAGTATTAATGAGTACTCTATTACTGAAATATAATATTGCAGTTTTTCCCAGCTGCTTAAATTGCAATTATCACTTTTTCTATAGGGCTGCCATCTGTATTCTACTTCTCAAAGTTTTTGGGGTATTTATGATTTTTTAAATTTTAATTTTTAAACAAATAACACAATGAGTAATAATAAATAAACCATTCATCAGAAGCCTTTAAGGTAGCCGACTACCTTAAAAAGTCAAATTTTTATAAAATTTAGCAATAATTTTTTTATGATTTCATGAAAGCTTGTATCTTAACGTTTCTAAAAAAAGCTTTAGTTTTCCTCTAAGTCAATTATAAACAAATTCATGATCGATTTAATACAATCATATCAACAGCTTTCCCATGCAACTTTGTACTTTAAACTCATTTTCTGCAAAATGGAACTTTTACCGTTTTGTTAACACCATTAACATGATAACTTAAAAAGTAACAAAGATATTGCTATGAAATTTTCTGTAGAAGTTCTTTGTTATGCTTATCATAAAATGATACGTTTGATCTACGTTCTAGGTGTAATAGTTATTAATTTATTACCTCATTTATATAAAGTATTTTTAAAAAGGTAATTTTTTTAGAATATATATTTTAAACAACCATTTTATCAGTAACTTCTAAAAAAATCTCTTTGCTTGAATTTCATTTTCAAGATATTAAACTTATATGTAATATTCTATTCATAATCATTTTGTTGCCAGTGTTACACGCAAACGTTAAATTTAACTAAAAATAATCCTAAATGTTTCAATTGTTATTTTATTTTAATTAATTTTTATGAGTTTCACTCATTTTACTTTTGTAGGATGTGGAGACTAATACCATAAAAAAAAAAAAAAAAAAAAAAAAAAAAAAAAAAAAAAAGAACAACAACTATACTTACATAATATCCGAAAGTAGTCGGATACCTTAAATAAAATTTGGTTTTCAAATGAAGAGAAAAAGACAATACAAAAATCGGCGTCCATAAATAGTATAAAATATAACTCTCCAATACAAAAAAAAAATATTTAAATTTTATGTAACAACCCAGTAAAAATATCACACACGTAAAATAATCACAATGTGGTATTTAATGGGTTTACTTTCACATTAATTAGCAATATCTAGCATGCAAGATATTTCTAACAAATTATTTCCAAACCATAAAAGTTTGCACGCATATCAACATAACATCCACAAATTAAATTCCAGACTTAAAAAATATGAGTCATTAAACACCCTTTATCGCAATCCTAACAAAAGTTTCCCCCTCAACCGTTGTTTGATAGTTTGCAGACGCTCAAAAACACCATAACATTTTAGATTTATTGAATAAATTACCGCACTGTTTCTTCTCACTGAGTGTTTTTACCGAACTTTTCACCACCAAATTAATTCAGTCTCCTATGGCTTCATAGCGTGATATCGCTTAAGTTTAACGTCACGCAAGGTATGTACAGTGAAGGGGTTAGAGTGACAAAAACTTATTTCTTTGTGTTTCGTACACCAAAGATGAAAAGGAAACACTTGTAGAATAACTTTGGAAATTTTGTGCCGAAATAGCCATCTAGACATTGAAAGTACAGTGAGGTTTCAAAAAATGATTTGCACACTCAAATATATAACCTATAAAAATAATTTTTTAATATAAATCCTTTAAATACATTGATAATTTTTATATTTATCAACATAGCGCCGATTCTATTGTCAACGTGTGCTTAGTGTTTGCATCTAATTTTTAATATTAAAAACGCCACTATCAGCAAAATCTTCCCAGAAAACCAACTAGACTTTGTAAAAAAGTAAAAGAAAAAAAACAAAAAAAAAAACGCCAAGTCAGCCAGAAAATGTTATGAAATCTAATGTTTGCCACCAAGCGGCAGTGTCTAGTTTCTTTGGGGTACTTGTACACAATGTACGAATGGGGTACTTGTACTTAGGCAATCAGTACTTGGCAGGCTAGAGTTATTTTGGATTAATCTCATTTCATTTGCTTCAGCTACTTTGCACTCATTTCACTGAATTGAGATTAATTTTATAAAAACTCTAGCCTGCCAAGTACTGATTGCCTATGTACAAGTACCCCATTCGTACATTGTGTATACAAGTACTCCAAAGAAACTAAACGCGGCCGCTTGTCGGCAAACATTAGATTTAGTAACTTTTTCTGGCTGACTTGGTTTTTTTTTACAGCGTCTAGTTTTTTGGGAAAATATCAATTTTTTTGTAGAGTTTGCAAACTTAATGCAGTCGAGCCCTGCTTTCTATTAATCTTTCTCATTAAATGACCCTCACTTAAAAATTTGCCAAGGTTTTCAGTTACTCACATATTAAGTCAAAATACTTTTTTTCTTCGAAACTGCTTGATTGTATTTTATTCACATAAATTCGGTTTAACATCGCCAAATACGACAATATAATTTTACCACTTTAATGTATCTCCGCACAACATATTTAATACGCAATAACATCACACTTGATCATAAAAATTCAAAGACTATGAGTGTGGAACATTGCCAAACTTTCAATTACACTTTAATACTGGTCACAGCATTTAAGTTTGACATGGATTAGTGTAATTTACTATTTTTTTCTTATTTGAATACTAAAAAAAAAAATTGCCAGTTTGGCGATATGATATTTTTGGTTAAAAAAAAAAAAAAAAAAAAAAAAAACTGCAGTAATTGCGAAATTTGCAATTTGTTTTTCGGTTATAAGCAAAAAGTAATTTTAACTTTTTCTTAATTACACTGTTTAAATAGTTCAACTTAAAGTATCAAAGTCACTTCTTCAAACTGAGCAAAAGAGGAATATCCGAAATCCATTGACCTTTTTAACAATCATTATCCGGGCTAAAATTCCCAACTTCCGGGATCATTTCAGGGGGTACAGACTATCTTACGCATTAATTCATACAAAAGGCACTTCCTCTAATCAATCTGAGAGGAATAAATAAATAAAAAAAAGAATGGTCTGAATATATTAAAGCGTTTAAGCTGTAGGCCATGCTAAAATTCCCACGCATCGGGATACATTTCCGGGGAATATAATAAAAGCTGAGCTGTGAGGGGTCGAAAACGGTCATAAGCTTTGTCAACATAATATACACTTGCATGTCTGCCGCTTTGTTATCGGACATGGCGGCGGAACACTGCCGTGTTCCTAGATATACAGCAAGCTATGTTTCAAAATTTATTTATTAGAAATGAATGTTAATGCATGAATTCACGTGTAAATATCTTTTATTTATTCTGATTAAAACAATTTTGGCAACAGGAAAGAGTTTCAAGAATGATCGGTTAAAACTCTTTCACTCAAGCGTTATTACGTAACACAACGTTGAATTGACTACACTACACTACGCAATAAATTTATGCATGCACGTTCAATTATCATTTATTTATTATGATTAAAATAATTTTGGCAACAGGAAAGTGTTTCAACAATGATCAATAAAGCTTGGCGTCCACTATCGCTAAGCAGAGCAGATCAGATCAGAGCGTAGTGGATTAGAGCCAATTACAAGGCTGTCAACGTCTATTGTAGCTCGAGGCTCGTGCTATAGTAGACATTGGCAGCCTTGTAATTGGCTCTAATCCACTCCTTTCTGATCTGCTCTGCTTAGCGATAGTGGACGCCAAGCTTAAAGCTAGGCGTCCACTATTGCTGAGCAGAGCAGAGTTGATTAGATTAGAGCCAATTACAAGGCTATCAATGTCCATTGTAACACGAGGCTCGTACTACAGTAGACGTTGGCAGCCTTGTAATTGCCTCTAATCTAATCCACATCACTCTGCTCAGTGATAGTGGACGCCTAGCTTTATTGATCATTGTTGAAACACTTTCCTGTTGCCAAAATTATTTTAATCAGAATAAATAAATGATAATTGAGCCTCGTGCTACAATGGACGTTGACAGCCTTGTAATTGGCTCTAGTCCACTCCGCTCTGCTCCGCTCAGCGATAGTGGACGCCAAGCTATGGGATTTATTAGTATTCCAAAACGATTATAGAAAAGTGTGTAAAAGTGACCTTTTAGTAAAGTGTAGGTCTCCAAAACTTGATGAAATGTATTTTCATGGACATCGAATTTATCTTCCAAGTTTCAACTCGATCAGATGATGGCAAGTGGGTTAACAAATCTTCAGAAGATTTGTCTGGCAGCCACACATGCACACACAAACAAAATCGAAGTTAATATAATTAATTCAAAAAGGAATTCAAGGATAAAACCACACATACTAAGAAGAAAATTAAAAATAATAGTCAAAATTTACAGAATGTAAGTGCAAAACAAAGGCTGTGTTAAAGGCACCCGGTTTTAAATTTTTTACGGTTTTATAACATTTCTACAGTAATTTCGAAGGTGGAGACGATTATATCACCTTAAGAGGCATTAGCACAGAGATTTTATTAAAAATGGTTAGAGCCTTTATTTTGAAACTGCGGCAAAAAATGATTTTTCATAATTTCAACGCGATTTTGATGAAAAACTTAATGGTAGGTCTAACGCCGTACACAAAATTGTAATATCGTAGGTCAACTTGATCGGGAGTAATTCTGACCATATACACACGTACACACAGACATACATTTTTTCTAGACAACTGTTTTGAAATCAAGGTGTTCCAAAACGTGGATAAATCTTAAAAAAAAAAAAAAAAATCTATACTTTCTTACTGCTCTTTTTGCCATTTGTAAACATATACATTGTGATAGTATTGTCATTTTAGAGACATTTAAATTCTCAAGATAAGTGTTTTTTATTTTCAATTACCTTTAGTTTATACAGGGCAATTGCACCATTGTTTAAATAGGGGTAGCCTAATGCAAGAGGCTGGCTATCCGCCACCTGTCAGCCCACCTGGTGGCTGATCCCCCCACAGCTCCCAATAGTGTTACCTCCCCTTGACCTGGTTCCAGCCACTCTTTCCAGTCATTGTTTTTAAATCTAGTGTAGTAATCTGCAAACCGCGTCTCTTTAGCCACTTAAGTACAATCAAATTTGTGAACTTAATAAGAATCTTATTCCAGCCACTTTTAATAAGATTACAAATTAATTGACAAATTTGATCTTACTTAAGTAGCTAAAGCGACGCGTTTTGCAGATTACTGCACTATATTTAAAAGCAATTTTTCAGTAATCAAATCAATAATATCAAGAATCTTTTGACTTTTGATGTTTATGACAACTTTACTCATGCTGGAATTTATTTTTTTATATCTCTATGCCTAATAATAATTTTGAACAGTTTTCATATTTTGTCGTTTTCCACCATAGGGAAATTCTCTGTTGTATGCATGGGATATTTTGGATCCTTTTTCTACTCTTAAGCAGATTATAATTTTAAAAACATAATGAATCTAGTAGTTATGTTTTTGTTTAATATAATATCAGCCTGTTGCAAAGTTACTTGAAAAATAAATATTTTAACTAGGTCAAATATGCATCTTATAACACCGACGCACGGGATACGGTCGGTGACTTATAAATGTGTATTTGACCTAGTTAATTTAATTATATTTTCCACGTAACTTTGTCACATACTTATTTTATATAAAATAGAAACAAAACTACTTGATTCATCATAAGTTTGCAATTAAAATTCATTTATGAGTGGAAAGAAGAGTGAAAATGTCCCGTGCGTCATCAAGAGAATTGTCCCATATAGTTTTCGGGTGGTATCGGGATTCAGAGATATGCTTCAAGAAATGTTACATATATCTCTTTAGAAGAAACTCCATTAAGGTCCTGAGACTGTTGAATCCTCTGAGGACAGGACCTCTTTGCTTTCTTTTGAAGATTCCATTTCCAATAATTTCGCAACAATTATTAAAATTATATTATTGTGTGGTACCATTCTGGTAACCTTCATGCGTAATTTAAACATAATCTTCATGTCATTGACTAAGTTAGCTTTAACTAAGAACTCTACTTATCTGATCATTCAGTCGAAGAGCCGAGTTGAGATAAATTACAGCTAGATTACATTACACCCAATAAAACTAACAACTCCCTGCTGGGAATTACACCTGTAACTAAACGAAAAGTCATTTGTAACGCTACTCCAGATAAACCCTAATTAACGAACCGCTAACACACTCAAATTACATCTTTATGGAAACCACGTTTTCGAAAGGGCGCCCCAATATGAGTTATTGGTCTGTGGCTGTGCTTTGTGTAAAAGGAGTCCAACTTAATGGCAGTCATAAATTTCAGCCTTGGGGTGATTGTTAAGAAAGATTTAATGTCGACGCATTGTTTTGGGTGTAAAACTTGCAGTAATGAGACAGATTAGGTGGGTAGAGTAAGTGCCGACCTTTACCAGGCTGAAATATGGAGTGGTTCAGTGACTGGTTATGTTGATGAAGCAGCGTTGTTGGGTTATTGTTGACAGTGTCTTTGTTAGGTGTTTGATGAGTGTGTTCTAACGTAAGCAACGATTTATCTTGCCATGTGATGTATTAATTACCCTTTGAGGGTACTACTGGTGTAACCTGATATACGTTGTTTGAAGCTACAATATATCTTATAAAAAACAATAATATATTATTAAAATCACACGTTTGTGGTTGAAGCATATTTTCATTTTTCAATACAAATTGTCCACTAAGAAAGATCCTTAGAAAGTACTATAGCATTTAAAAAACTGAGATTCCAAGTGGCTTGGTCAGTTAAGGCCTCATTTCTCATTTCTGGGAAGCATGCGATAGAATCAGCCAGCTGTCCTAGGACTGTGGTGTTGAAATAATGATGACTTCTTCTCGTTTAAAACGTAGATGCCTCAATGCCTTTTCTTTGTTGAAGGTTAATGTGGAGGGAGAGGTGTTAGTTCAATATTCAGCCCATTGTTATTTTAACAAGTTCCAAATTACGAAGTTTAATTGCAGATGTTGTTGTTACAATGTTATGTTCTTGTCCTCTGTGTAAAAAAAAAAAAAAAAATCAAAAAATCCAAAACAACCTACCGCCCGAAAGCTAAGCTCGAGTTTCGACATAATCTGAGAAAATACTTGTTCCAAAAAGGCGATGCTCATGAAATGTTGAGCTTCCTTATAAAAATACGAAGGACAAATTTATAGAAATTCAACATAAACTGACGTCTTTGATTTTTAAATTTTTTTTTTTGCTCCTGGATTTTATTGAACTTTGACCCAGCATAGAAAAACAAATAATTCCTAAAACAAAAGAGAAAGAGAAACAATTGCATCACATACTTAGTTTTGGACACCGTTGGTTGAAGTATAATCAAACAAAATGATTCCTTTAAAATATTGAGTTTCGGTAAAAGGTTCATGGAAATTAAATTCTCTACTTGTATTTCCTAATTGTATTAACATTTTTTTTCCATTGAATTTTGGTAAACTTTAACCCAACTCTCTTTTTACACACTTAATTTTGGACACCATAGTTTTAGACTTAATTATACAAAATATTGTTTTCGAAAACATGATTCCAATTCTATATAGAGTTTCTAGCCAAAATTCATGGAAATTAAATTGTTGTTTTTCACTCTGACCTTTATTAAACTTCATTACAACATAGGCGAAATAATGATTCATAATAAAAGAACAAAAGAAAAAGATGCTTCACATACTTATTATCTCTACCCAAACAATGGGCACATGACCAGATTATAAATTTTGAAACAAAGTGTGGAAAAAGATCCTGTCCGCTTGCACCGTAAAACAACACTCTAGATAGTAGCATAATGGAGTACTTAGCACGAAAAGGTAACAAAGTTTAAAAATGAAATTTCATTTATCCTCAATTTTTTTTTTTATAATTTCTTTGTATTTTCTAATACCTTATTACATTTTACAAAGACCATTTTTGTTGAACCACACCTTTTGTATTCACCATATCAGTCCAAACTAATTGACTTTTTGAGCTGCTAGTTTTCTTTTCTTTAATCGTGATTATGACGAAATACTCAATTTGTGTTACATGATTGTTAAATTTGAAGTTTCATAATAATTTTTATAAGTTTTATAGTAAAGAATTTTTTGAATTTAAGTTATAGTATTTGCTTCTAGAAATATATTTTTTTCTGCTGAAATTTATAGTCTTTCAGTGTTAAAAATTTCGAAATTCATCGATTTGAATGTGTTAATTGATTTAAAGAAAAAAAAAAGTTTTGAAATTTCAAACAGTTAATTTTTGAAAATTTTTAAGTTTTGTCTGTTTACTGACTTTTTATGGATTAGTAGGTGTGTAAGGTAACAAAATCGTTAAAAAAGTTGCTATAATTATATTGCTTCAAAAGGGCAAGTATACAAGAAAATCAATCTCTCTCACAAGAAAAGGAAAAAAAAAAAAAAAAAAAAACCTGCCGTGTTTGTTCTCTGTAAATGTATAATTTTCTTTCGATTTCACTTTACGTAGTGAAGAAAATATAAGGCAAATTAGTAAAATAGCCGTCTTTTTTACCGTAAAACTACATTTTCCTTTAATATTTACAATACACAGAGAAAAAGTCAGAGAATATATTGCAAGGGCCGAATCTTTGCTCTTTGTAAAACTGTTTTTTCCTTACACGTTTACAATGCACTGAGAAGAATAAATAAGAGGACATATATAATGATACGTTCGTATCTTTTTTTTTCCAGCGTATTATTCTTTTTGGGTTATTCTAATATGCAATCAAGAAGAAAGAATGGGAAACAATCTCTGTAAAACTGTCTTTTTCTTTAATGATTAGAGTAGGCAGAAAAGAAAAAGTAACAGCATTTATTGCTAGATTTGTTGGCTGTAAAACTGTCTTTTCCTTTCATGTTTATAATGTACCGAGAAGAATAAATAAGAGGATTAACAACTATTATTTCCTTTGGTTAATCAAATATGCAAGAAGAAGAAAGAATTGGGAAACAATCTCTGTAAAACTGTCTTTTCCTTTCATGTTTATAATGTACCGAGAAGAATAAATAAGAGGATTAACAACTATTATTTCCTTTGGTTAATCAAATATGCAAGAAGAAGAAAGAATTGGGAAACAATCTCTGTAAAACTGTCTTTTCCTTTAATGATTACCATAAGCAGAGAAGAATAACTAAGAGTCGTGTCTTTGTCGCTGTAACGCTCTATCACCTTTACATTGTGCTGGGTAGAATAAATATGAGGATATAAGTACTCGTTCGTATATAATTTTGTTCATTAAATTCTTATTTCTTTGGAATATATTAATAAAGGTAATATGAATTTAATTATATTATAATTGTGTTGTATTATAATTCAACGAGAAAGAAAAAGCGGTAGAAAACAATGATTCATCTATATCCTTGTTCTCTGTAAAACTGTAATTTCCTTTAGCGTTCTTAGTAAACAAAAAAGAATAAATAAGCGTGGCGTGGCCTTGTATTGGTGGTCGTTGTAAAACTGTCTTTTACATTTACGATGTGTTAAGAAAAATTACCAAAAGGAAGTACATTTCAGTCCATATATCTTTTAATCAAACTCTTCTTTCATTTGATTTTTTAAATATGCAATTAAGAAGAAAGAATTGTGAAACAATAATACTGCTATATCCCTGTTCTCAGTAAAATTGTATTTTCCTTTAATGATTACAGTAGTGATGTGTCTTTGTTCCTTGTAAAACTGACTTTTTCTTTCATGTTTAGAATATCATAGGGAAGGAGGGGGGGGGGGGGAGAGATTGGATACAAAAACGCTTTTATTTAAAAAACAAACAAACTAATTCTTCAAATGATTATGTGACTAATAAATAAAGAAGAAATGACTGGGGTTACAATGATACAGGAATACCATTTTTGTCTGATATACAGTCATCCTTACATGACTAAATGCAAGAAAAAAAAATAGAAAGAATCGTGATATAATAAGCTCCCGTTTTAACACAAAAACTGTCTTTTCCTTATTTATTTCTTTTATACAGAGAAGAGGAAAAATGTGAAGATGTAATAACATGCCACTTTTTCGAGTCATCATTCTCTATCAATCTATATATTTTATTACGCTAATTACGGATAGAATAACACTGAAATGTTTTTGTTAACTGTAAAACCGTTTTCTCCCATTAAAAAAAAATCAAATAAATAATTTTTGTGGATAAAGGTAGGTATTTTATACATATACAATCTGTACAAATTGTTTAGTTACAAATGTTCACTATTTATATCGGTTTTTAGCAAAGCATTATTGAAAATCAAAATGATTACTAATTTTTAAAGTTGTATTTAGCTCACTTCACGAAGTTGATTTTTACTATTTTGTTGGAGGTATGATGCTGATCACTAATTTCAGGCTCAATGTGTCATAACATGGCATTAAAAAAATAAACACATAACAGTTCACTTTTATAACTTTCAAGGTCTTTACGTCATTATAAGGATTGGCAAAAGAAGAAATACAAATTTGTTTTCAAAATCCACCATATATTGACATGTAGTTAGTTGATGAACTGAGGTCACAAAATCAGAATAAGTCTTGAATCAAGACAAATATCCATATCAAAATTCAACCGAAAATTACGAACAGATTGCCCGAAAATTAATTTGAAATTTGTTAAGCCCAAACTAAAAATGCTACATACATGTAATATATCAGTTTAATGGCTTTGATAAGATTTAGGATTACAAAAACTCATTGGAAGTTAAAATCATCAATGCTTTAAATTTCAACAAAAAGTGGGCTTCCATAATAATGCTATGGGAAATAATCATCTTGGCTGCTAAAGGAGATATAGGATTAGAAGGGAAATATAAGTTTAGGACTTAGTAAGAAAATTTTTCACAAAAAAACTAAGTTGCTATCCTAATTAAAAACTATGACAACGTTTTATGACATTTTAATTGCCAAATTTTACTTATTTGCACAGTTTAATAGAAAAAAAAAATAGCCAGAGAAAAATGTATAAAAGAGAAAAATAAAATAAAAATTGCATTACCTTTAATTTTTCCCACAAAATCCTTAAACTTTACAAATTACAGTCACTAAATGATATTTTCAAAATGTAGGAAAATAGAAATACTCTGTGTAAAAAATAAAAAATAAAATTTAAAATATTACATACCCCCCCCCCCAACAATTTCATGTGTACTGAGTGCTTTTAAATTCTCCAATAGAAATCCCATTATAATAACCACATACTTGACCGTTTCGAGTAGAAATAAGAATAAGCAAAAGCGTTTTTAAATCTAGATACATCCACTCAAAAGAAGCGAACACGGATTCTTTCCAATCCATTAAAGACGGAATAAATATGCAACAAAGCAACACGCTAAATTATTATCATAAAATAAAATGGGATAAGCATCATAGAACGAGCACTTTCATCATAAAAATATTTGTCCATGTTCTTTACTACCGCTTTCGATTCACCATTGTGACAACACAATGAACTGCCTATTGTGGCTGTACAATGGAAAATAATGAGCAGTGGATGTTTTTCTTTTAGACGCGAGGCTTATTTTATTGCCAGTCTTTATACATCAATACTCTTCTTTCAACTTGTTTACTTTGTCCTCTTCGTTAAAGAAATGTGTTTTGTGTAATAGAATAGAAGAGAGAACGATTATAGTGGAAGGATTTTGTTAAGTTTTTCCATGAAATCGATCCTTTGGGTTTGAGGGGAAACTTGAAGCCAGTGTAATCTTCAATTGACTATAAGTTAGTGGGAATTTTTTTTAAAAATTACAATTCCCGAACCTTTCAGAGTAGGATGATACGGTTTTCTCTAAAATATTTATAATTTTTTTTTCTTCATACAAAGCAAGACATTTTTTTTACAGATTCATTTTTACATTAATATCTATATAGCTAGAAGGCCACCGCTTAGTTTAAAAAGAATGGAGAATAGCTCACAAATATCAACAGTGCCATCTGTTGTTGAAAAAGCCATTTTCTTCATTGGATATCTAACTTATATTTTAAGATAAAATTTGAAGAATTTGTATTGGAAAAGAAACTGCATATAGAATCACCTTTATAAGAAGATATATACAGTTGTAGTCCTAATTTTACGAGAAAAACCTTTCTGGAGATCTTTGAAGAAAAACTGGCATGCATTTACATAAAGAATGAGAGAAAACCCGGAAAACCTGTACGAACCAACTCCAGTTGTAACAGACGATATTGTGTTTTTCAATCAGTCTGATAGTTGAGGAATTTGTGTTTTTTTTTATTCTTGATGCGAATGTAGGGCAGTTTCTTATTAGGACCTCCTCAATGATTAACTACTTTAATAATTAGAACTTTTTAATTATTACAAACTTTACAATATTTGGTGTAGTACTAGACTTCTCACATCTCATACAACATAGTAATTATGTACAACTACTATAACATATAATCATTTTTAAAATCGAAGCAATCTGCTCACAATTTTGAAATCTCAGGTTGCAGTATATCAAAGTGGAAATCGAAATCCACCAAATAATAGGTTATAATAATTATGCTTTCGAACCATGAGTTTAATTTTGTTTAGCATTGAATTGAAATGGTAATCTTATCTATGTGACTTCTAATCCTCGTGAAAACTAATACCACGTAACCCCATAAATACGCGTAGACCAATGAGAACAGAGATCAATTCAATTTCAATGTTATCAGTTTATGTTAGATAAGGTACAAATTCTCTCTATAACGTTGCAATCAATGAATGGTTGAATCCAACCCACTGTAAGTCAATTTACATTTATATTTCAATTAATTATTCAAATATTTCTGATTTTCACTTTATTTTTAAACTTTCTCTCTTAAAAATCTCTTCAAATTAAGTCACGAGTGAAATGGAAAACTACTTTCATACAACTGATAGCACTTAAGTTTGAGAGTTTTAATTAGTTAAATAGTAAATATTGAATAATAGTACTGTCGTCATCTGTGGTGGATTACATTTTAGATCCTCCCATAACTATTTGTTAATCAATGGGGATTGTCTTGATCATATCTGTACAGTACCCCCCAAAAAAATCAGAACGATGGCTATATCTTCGGTTCTAATTATCGTAGAATCTTACGGTTTGCAATAAAATGTTTTGCTTACGATTTTTTATAAATCTGATGCAATTTTTTTTTCTCTTAAGGGACCGTTTACTACGTAAAAGTAACGCTATCTTCGAAAATTTCAATACGAACCCCTATTTTTTATCATTTCATTCGATTTAGAATACATCATTTACTCTAAAAACGAAATTTCAATGCATTATGTTGAAAAACACGTCACTTATGAGCGAAAATGTTTCGACCATTTTTTGACCGATCTTCAGGGAGAATTTCGCCGACCAAACGGTATAGTGGTTAGCGTGCTAGCTTCTAGACCGCGAGGTTGCGGGTTCGAGTCCCGTGTTAGGCATGGGTGTTTGTAAATGTATGTTGGATTGTCTAATGACGAATGTTTCAGCGCATTATAGCCCTCGTGTTGCTGACGGCGCCAGATAATCTGAAAACAACCAATCATGTAGAATTTCCATAAACCGAAAGGTATTTTTAAGGTTCTTCTTCACAGCGGGAGAAATCGAACGATCAGTGCGGCGTTTCACGACGTTAAAAAATACAAATATTAGTCTAAAACTGCATAGAAACTACTTGGATTTATCGTGTCATGTTTAAGATTAATAGAAAAATAGCAAGTAAACACAAAAGTAACATAATTTATTTACAACATTAAAGATGGGCATTCTTCGCACGAAATAAATAAAATATCAAAAACTGCAATTGCAGAAGTATAACGTATACTACGGATAATTTGAAAATTAAAAAAGATAGAATGTAGACATTAGTAAACAGTATTCAGCAAAGCGTGATTATTTTACAGAAACATTACACTGTAAACACAAATGTAACTTGATCGTTGAAATTATTTATAAAATGAAAAAATCACATGATTCAGTAAAATTTTTATAGGATAACTTATTGAAATTGCTTAAATAATGTTGTCTTAAGTAAATGTAATTTAAGAAAGTAAATTTAAAAAAAGGACACCGTTGAAAACCATACAAAACATATGTTCCACGATTCCAAACACGTTAGATAGATTTAAAAAATGCAAAATAAAACTGCTTTGTTTGTATAAAATAATATATATATATATTTTTTTTTTGTAATTTTACGAAATTCTGTTCCGATTCACCCCGCTATTAATATTTACCTCATTTTACGATAATTGAACGTTGTGCGATTTTCCACACTTCTAGTTTACTTTGAATTAATCTGTGACAGTTTTCAAATGTCGTCTACTATACGGTCCTTAAAGTGAGCGTTTTTTACATTTTCGCTAAGAAATCGAGAGCTAAAAGTCAAAATGGAAAGAAAAACAGTATTAAAACTTTAATAGTTTTTTTAAATTTATTTCTAGGCATAAGTTTAATTAACTAACAGCTAATAACGAACTGATACCAATCAGTCTACTGTGTGTCTATGAGATGAACATCTTTTGCAAGATAATCTGGATGGCGGTGGTTACTACAGAAATAAGACCGGTCGGTTTATAATAGAGGTGATAAATACTGGAAATTCGTAACCAAAATAGTTACAAGATTCAAATGCAGGTCCTCTTTTTCTAGAAAATAAGACTAGTCGTGTTTCTATGGCAACAGATAACGCTAGAAAAAGCGACGGGAGTTATTCTTGCGATAGACGTACATTAAACTTTTGCAACTAAGTACTTATCATATTTTCTTGTATGAATCAGTTCAACTTTTTCTATTTATTTGGACTGTTTATTTATTTTACTGAATGAATTTTAATCCATTTTGCAAAATAGAGCCTTTAGCAACTGTAAAATATATTCTATATATTTAGCAGTCATTGAATACCTACTTCACTTTTGTCTTCAGGAAAGTATAATCCACATACAATCCAAAATCTTTTTCATTTTTGCTTACACCTGTTTTTGATGATCTTTTGAGACTAAAGTCATCTCTGACTTTTTATTCCCCAGAGAAAAAAAAAGTACTTTCTTAAAACCAACCGTAAATATGGTTAAAAGCTTTTCTTAACATCGCATTAAAATCCACTGCGATTTATCTTCCAGCTAGAAAACAAAAGCTGGAATATTTCATGGTGTTGTACCACACACAAAGGGATTATTGTTATAAAAAAAAAAAAAAAAAAAAAAAAAAAAAAACACTTTGAGGAAGTTTATTCGGATTCTCCAAAACAGTTCTATTCCTACGTGGATTGTAACTCTTGCCTGGAAGTAAATTTTTTTTTCCCATTTTATTTCTTTTTGCCTAAAAAAAGAAACACACGTATGTATAATTAGTTGCATTTGGGAATGAAAGGCAGCATTGTGTTAAAAAAGATTGCTATTCATTGGGAATAACAACAGTGTACAATTGAAAATGAGTGTAGATCTTTGTTTCTATTTAAATAAAGTTTTTTTTTTTTTTTTTTTTTTTTTTTAATAGAGATTACAGAAAAGCTAAAGATCCAAAAATATTAAATTAAATTACGGTTGTAAGATTTGAATTCAATATATTTACGATATATATAGTAAATTTTAGAAATAAATAGTGGCGTGGAACATCACACATTTTTCAATTAAACTTAATACTGATTTTTACATTTAAATTTGGTTAGGATTCGTGCAATTTTAATTCTCATATTTTATATTTTACCAAAATTGCCAGTTAAGCGATATTTTTGGCAATAATTATTACATTGGCAAAAACACCACCAAAATGGTGAAATTGGCAGCATATTTTTCGATCAATATTTCATTATCCTCTTTGTAAATAAACAGAGGTGAAGCAATAATTGATGGGCGATGCTGTGGAAAAGACACCTTTTTTCACCTGTAGAGCATTTCTACTGAAATTTAGAGGTGGGGATGCTTAGAGCACCTTAAAAGGTGTTCTAAACGACTTTGATTAAAATATTTATGGCCGTTTTTTTTATAATAGCTGCAAAACACAAAGTCTTTAATGGCCTTATGCGCATGCGCAATTTTGACCAAAACATTAATGGCAAGTCCATGGGCATCATTAACGCGTGTAATAAAGTTGAACATCGTAATTCAACATCGTAGTTCTAGAAAAAAGTTCAATCATAATTCGGAAGTTATGATCGTAGACGGACACACGGACACACAGATTTTTTTTTCGATTCATCACGTTCCAAAACATGTAGAAATGGAAAAAAATATGATTTTTTTGATCAAATGCAGTACTCTAAGTTGATATATGAGCAATTGAAAATAATAAAAACTTAAAATAACGAGGGGTGTGGAACATCACACAACTTCCAATTACTGGCGTGGATTTGTGTCATTTACTGTGTGTATATTTTCATCATTTATATAGAAGAAATTATTTGGCAATATTTTCGACGATAGTCCTTGTATGGGTCTTTAAAAAAAAAAAAAATCCGCCAAAATGCCGATTTTGGCGTTATACATTTCGATAATCCTTATATTATCCCTTCATTATAAGCGAAACTGAGGGGAGAAGAAAAAACGATCGTTGATGAGGTATGGTCAAGGAAAGAGAACTCTGTGTTGAAGCATTTTTACGGGAATTTTGGAGGTAGAGATGTTTAAAACGCCTAAGAGGCATTGCCACAGTGATTTTGACAAAAATCGTCAGAGCCGTTTTTTGGCAATCATTGAAAAACATGATTTTTTTTCAATGTCAGCTACCTTATGAGCATTTTGACGAAAACCTTAATGGTATGTCCCATGGCCACCACTAACTCTCATACCAAATTTGAACATTGTATTTCAATTTGTTCGGGAGTAAAGCTGACCACAGACACACATTTTTTTTAGATCACTCTTTTGAAATCAGTACGTTCCAAAACGTGGAGAAATGCAATATATATATATATATATATATATATATATATATATTAACAAATGATTTACTTTCATCCTATACATATGAGTAATTGAAAGTAAAAATGTCAGCCTTATCAGGTTTTTTTTTGGTTTCAAATACTTTTCGTAGGACCGGGGGGAGAGGTAGAAAATGCTAATGGTGGAGGCCTAAGGCTGTTTTACAAATAATAGTTGTGCACTAAACGTTTAAAATAAAAAAAGATAAAATTAGAGATAAAATTGTTGTCTTTAAAATCCAATCTAGTTGCGGGTGATTTTCTGAAACCATCAATGGAAAATAAATTGAATGAACAATAATCGTGTACGTGGTAGGAAATTACAAATGTTATTGGAAAAATTAATAAAAAAGTAATGCAAACGCATCACAATACAACAATGCATATTTCATACTTCTTATCCAATGACTTCTCTTTTTCCAATTACAGAAACATAAATTGAATTTTTGATTATCATTTTCGACGCTGCTGCTGCATTTCCCATTTACCGACATCTGAAGATTTCCAGAAAAACCCGGAAGTGTCTATCTGCTGAATTTATTACGCTTCAAATAATAGCTAAACGAAATACGATTTTGAAGATAGATACCAGAAAGTTTATTGAATAAAATCGTGATTTAAAAACGCAGGAATGTTATCGCCAGATGAAAATGTACGTCATTATTTGAGTGCTGAAAATTGGCATTGCTTCGGATGATTTGATTTCATTTCATATGGAAGATATCGATTTTGGGAAAAGAGAGACCGATTTTATCATTATTTCCAGAAGCTCATTCATATCGATTCAAGCTTCCACCTAAGATCGATATGAAAGACAATCGTTGTATCGATATCACTTTTCCGATTTTCAACGCTGAGATATCGAAACGATTTTGTATTATTTTTGGTGAGCGTTTCATGGCCCATTAGAACTGCAGTCAGCGTATTTTTGTGTTTTATTCTGAGAACTAGGAAATCCTTTATGGCACAAAAATCCATTTTTGTCCAGTAACAAAATAAATTTAAAATTTTTGCACTGCAAAGGGAATCTAGGTTGTTTTTTCCTGTAATGTGATTTCAAAGCGTTCGATTGTTCTAAACCCAGGTCTTGAGTGCTTCCTACATTTTATTTGCAGTATTTCAAGTTGCGCCAACTATAATCGGATGTTGGATGGTTGTTTTAGATTTTTTCTTGTGCAAGCGCTACACGAGGGCTATGATGCGTCCTATATCTTCAAATCCATTTTTGGATTACTTAAGGTACTGAATGTGAGAATCATATGCCTTCCGATAGTTCTTTCAAGGGGAAACTGTTTTGCATTTAAGTCTCGAATTGGAATAAAACGGAATTTCACGAGGTTGCTCGTCAATTTGCACCGTTTAAAGCCATAATCGCCACTCCGGACGAGTTTCGATTTCATGACCTTGTGCATGCTAGGTGAGCATTATATCTCTCACAAGGGAGTATTAAATTTGGAGATTAGAGAAATAATGATTAAAACATACATACTGGCGTCATAAGATAAAATGTCCTACCCCCCCCCCCCACAAAATAAATAAGTAAGTAAGTAAAGTTAAGTAAGTTAAGCAAAAAAGCACATTTCGACGGTTTTGCATTCGTCCTTTAAAATTGCATATATTTTTTTTATTGTTGTATAGGTATGCATGAATTTGAGCCCTACAATGAAATAAAAAAAATATTTTTTCATGGTCCGAGAGGCAACTGCAAGTTTTGGACCCCATCGAACATTCCTCTGAAATTCGTGTGAAATGTAAAGTTATGTTAACTCACCTCTAATCGCATGGTTAGCCGAAAAGCGTGACCGGAAGTGCAATTTTTGGGTACCATAATACGTCATCGAATATCAATCTGAAATTCACAGAGAATGAGCAGAATTACCTACCGAGTAAAAATCACTTGGTCTGCCGAGCTGCATTTGGCGGGAACTGTACGGCAAACCAATCCGAAAGTGCAGTTTTTGGGTAGAGTATGTAAAAAAAAATCCGAGTGATGACTATATCTTCGGTTCTAATTATCTTTCGGTTTGCTTCAAAATTAATTAACAATTTTCTATATGTCTTGTAATAAGTTTCTTTAGTCAATTGTTTACAAAGTAAATTTAACTGTATCTTCGAAAATTTCAATACGAAACATATTTTTTATGTTTTCATTCGATTTAGAACACTTGGTTTGCCCTAAAAGGAATATTCAATTCATTATGTTGAGAAACACGTCACCTAAGAGCGAACATATTATGGCTGATTTTAAACACAAATCTCAATGTTAAAAAGCCTTAGATTACTTATATCATTACCGGATCTCAGATTTAAAATTCTTAGGTAGACTATTTTTCACAATGCATTTTCGACATGCATTGTGAAAAATTGCCATATTTTTACTTATTGCAATACCAATAGTACTTAAAAAATTATGACTTCTTGCACCTCAAAAAGTACTAGGAAAAGCACTATGCCAAAATTTTAGAGTGGAAAACACAACAGCGGGTACTTTTCGATTTACCGACGAGGGCGATAAAGTCGCCAAAAATGATACAACCGACACCAAAACGGAATATTCCGGCTGGTAACCTTTAAATAAAGTCTGCTTGGTGGGATTTGCAACATTATTAAAATTTTGTTGTTGTTTCTAATATCCAATCCAGTCTGATGGAGTCAGACCAGGTCAAGGAATCCGTTGACATACAAACAGTCTATGATGAGAAGAAGGGGAGGAGAATAAATTTCCTCCCAAAGGCGATCCAAACAGTTCAGGAAGTGTTCAGCTGAGGCCTGGTGTTGGTGGCACTTTGGGCAAAGAGTGTAATTTTTCTTGCCTTTCGAGAAGGAAAGACATTTAAGATGGCCGCTGGCTAGGTGCGAGAGGCTGGTAGAAGAATTTCTATCACATGTGAGGTTAAAGGAAGACCCGGCTTAGTATCTCTATACCAGTAGTGGGTGGGGGAGGGGGAGATGGGGGGGGGAGAGTCCAGCCAAATCTGGAAATTTTGGGATTTAATACGAGAGTAAAGTTTCAGCTAAGAGAGCTCTGAAGAAGAAAGAGTAGGGTGGTTTTTAAGATTATTTGTGTACTGTGTGTTTTCGCCAATAAACTCTGCTTGGCGAGATTTGCGCCGGCGAAATGGAAAAGCATCCAACAGCGTTGTATTAAAAATACTATGTCTGGAAAAGCAGAAATAAGGACTCAACTTCTTTTATATATATCACCTATTTAAAGTTAAGCAGGAGATATACATAGCAAGATTTAAGTCAAACTAATTTGTTCTCACACGAATAAAACTTTTTCAGCTATACTCTATTTCGTAGCAATTTATGTGGTTGCCATTTTACTGGTTTCTGGTAAGTTAATAGATGTTTGGTAGTTATATATGCAGTAATTTGTTTGTATGTAGTTATTTACTTAATAATTAATATGTAATTATTTAGTATTCAAGGTAACCTAACGTTTAACGTATACGCTAACGGATATTGCTGCACTTTCAATATAATTTTCTCTCAATTTTCCCTCATGATATCGTAAAATTGCTGTCGTGGATTTAAGCTTGAATTTGACTTTCTCAAGCATAAGACTTAAACACCTGACTTACTAAGAGGTGTATTTGTATTTGTTAAACATACTCAAAGTGACCGGCAGAAATAGACAGGAAGAACCGAATAAATTAATGACTGGAGAACACCAAAACTGTACGACTTCACCGAATTATATTCATCATGAGTGGAGTAGAGGAAGATTTCTTTGAAGATCGTTTTTTAATTTGACACAGTATTTGCTTTAATTAAAATGATCAGCACACCATTTCGGTGTGACTGAAATTACCGGAAAAAATGACCCGAAATCAAGTTTCACTTAATAAGCCTGAAAATGTAAATAATCTCTAATAATAAAACAAGCTGTCTGCGTGTCTGTATGTGGATCTATAGAAAGCTATTTAAAATTGGAGTAGAGCTCTGAAGTTTTCATCATAAATAGTTTTGGCCTGCTAATTGTACCTATGACAAATAAAGTTAAAATTTTAATTAGTTCTATTTTAATTAAATTGTTTTTAAAAAGTGACTTCAAATAGAGATACAGCTTTGAAATTTTCAACAAAAGTAGTTTTAGCCATCTAATTGGATTTTTGAAAAACAGAATTTTAAAATGTTGATTAGTTTTTTTTTATTAATATTTGTAATTAATTAACACATATTTTACTAAATGATTTCTAATAGGGCTAGAGTTCTGAAATTTTCAACATAAGTGGTTTTAACCTTTTAATTGTGTTTTCAAAAAATAGAAAGTTAAAATTTTGATTAGTTTTTAAATTAATTATTTAAATTAATTAATAAATATTTTACAAAAGACAATTTTTAATAGGGCTACAGCTCTGAAATTTTCAGCATAAGTAGTTATGACCTTCCAAATGAACTTTTGATAAACAGAATTTTAAAATTTTGATTAAGTTTTTTAATTAATATTTTTAATTAATTAACAAATATTTTACAAAACAATTTCTAATAGAGCTGCAGCTCTGAAAATTTAAACATAAGTAGTTTTGGCCATCTGATTGAACTTTTAACAACAAAATGTTAAAATTTGAATTTGCTTTTTAATCTTTTTTTAATATTATTGCAAAAAGCGACTTCTAATAGGCCTAGAACTCTGAAAGATTCAACATCAGTAGTTTTGGCTTTCTAATTTTGCTTTTCACAAACACGTCTTGAAATATTCTCAAAGGGGTGTTGTATTAATGTATTAACGGGAAAAAAATTGTTTCTCGACAGGAAAGGTGCTTTTCATATTAAAGCTTTTCGTAGAAATTAGTTTTTAGGGAGTGAAACGAGCTTATGATTACTCAGAAACGAACCTTTCAGCGAGAGAAATAAGCCCATGCTTGCATAACAATGAACTTTTCAACGACTGAATTAAGCCTGTGCTTATGTGTCAATGAACTTTTCAGTGAGCGAAGTGATCTTTATTTTGCGCAGCAATGAACCATCCGGCGAGCGAAGCACCAAAAGCTGGGACCTATACCATAATGTTGGATCTACGCAACGCTTAACCACACAGCTAGCTAAAAATATTGTACATGATAAAATTTCATAGCGAAGTACGGATATTCAGCTAGTCTTCATATATTTGTTTGCAGTTCCCGATAAGGTAGGTTGAATTCAATCAGAATTTCTTACCAAAAATGCTTTAAATTTTGACCTCTGAAATAATGCTTTCAAAATAACTCTATGGGAAATTCACATCTTAGCTCAATATAGATATATAAGATTTTAACTTGGGGAGAAAACTTATCACCGATTAACCAAGTTTAATCCCAAACTCACTAACTTGCCGATATTTTTATTTATGAAAATATTAAATTGGCAGGGTCATCGTTATCATAAATCGCCAAACTTAACAGGTGACGATTTCAATAATTAAATGTTGTCAATTTTTATATGCTTGGTTATGATATTCCTATCATTTGGTGTCTGGATCTGATGTGCTGAAAGAGAAGTGTGCGTAGAAGCGGCCTTTTAGGGACGGTTACTATAACAATCCAATTTGTTTTATAACTTTCAATTACCCATATGTTAACATAGGGTAAAAATGAAAGTATTGCATTAAGTCAAAAATAAACTTGGATTTTTTTTTTTTTGCATTTCTAAATGTTTTGAAAGGTGTTAAGTTCAAATAAGGGCACTAGAAAAAATATGTCTGTATGTATGTCCGTGGTCAGAATAACTCCCGAATAAATTGATCTACGTTGTTCATGTTTTGAATGAGGGTTAGTGACGGCCATGGGAATTGTTATCAAAGTTTTCGTCAAAATTGATCATGCGCATACGTAGTTGCCATTAAAAAAAATTATAGTTTTCTTCAACAATTACTAATAACAGCTCTAATGATTTTGATCAAAATGGCTGTGATTATTCCTCTTGAGGTGTTCGAAACATCTTCTCTTACAAAATTTCCGTATAAATGCGATAAAGCTGCAAAAAGTTAAAAGAACAAAAGTCTTTAACATAGAGTTATCTTCCCATAAATATCGCATATCCACGACTCTCTCTCTCTATTCCCCCCCCCCCCTTTTCACTTACAAGAAAGATTGATGAAAAAATTATTGAAAAGTATACCTCTAAATTCCTCATTTTGGTGTGATTTTTTTAAGGGGGTGGGATAAGAATTACTGTCAAAAATATCACCAAACTGGCCATTTTTTTAAAATGAAGGAATGGAAATATAAAAATGGTAAATAACACCAATCCACACATCGAATTTAAACGCAGTGGCCAATATTATATTGTAATTGAAAGTTGTACGAAGTTCCACACCCCTAGTTTATGGTAGCGAAGGCTGAAAAAAAGTGAACTCTGTATTTTTTCATCGCTGATACCCTCGATTTATGTATAGCCCGGGGAATTGATTGATACGACGGTCGTTTATCCCTCTATTAAGAGGGGGAAAAATGACGACCAAAAAAAAGCAAAAGGGAAGAGGGGGAATCCAAAATGACGCAATAAAAGGATCCATTATTATTATTTTCCCTGCTTCAACAGATATCAAGTTGGAGAGACACGTCTTTATCCCTGGTTAAGATTAGTTTTTCCCTTCTGCTACGATGTAATAAAAAGGGGACATTTTGGATAAGAGTTCTTGGGATCATCTTGCGTCCCATTTTGGCTATAGTTTAAGTGATGGTCGCATTTGTAACATTTTCGGTGATTGGAGAAACGTATGGATGATTGGATTAAGTTACGATTTCTCAATTTTCTCTGCTGGGAGTTATGGTGAACCAATGTGTAAGTTATAAGTACTTTTGTTTTTATGTGATTCTTCAAAGCTACGAAGCTTAGTAAAATATTAAAACGGAGAAAATGTAAAAAGTAATATGAAATCCATTATTAGAAATAATAATCAAATTTTTTATTTATTTATTTATTTTTATTATATCCGCCGACCAAACGGTATAGTGGTTAGCGTGCTAGCCTCTAGACCGCGAGGTTGCGGGTTCGAGTCCCGTGTTAGGCATGGGTGTTCGTAAATGTATGTTGGCTTGTCTAATGACGAACGTTTCGGCGCATTATAGCCCTCGTGTTGCTGACGGTGCCAGATAATCTGAAAACAACTAACCAACTAACTAACTTTTATTATATCCTTCACATGAACTTCAATTTATGTTTCTTTGTTTGTGACGGGTAATTATTTATAAAGCTAATTAGGATACTTGTCGTTATCAAATCTAGCTGAAATCTAGCAGATAGACTCGTTGTCGATGATAATGCATTCTATCAAGTTTTGGGGATATTCATTAAAAGGCTGCTTTTACACACATTAGTCTTTTAAATTCGGATAACTAATTAACCCACTAACCATAATTCAATTGAGCTCCTGAAATTTTACAGGTAGACTCTTTGTTGATAACAATGGTTGGTTGGTTGTTTTCAGATTATCTGGTGCCGTCAGCAACACGAGGGCTATAATGCGCCGAAACATTCGTGATTAGACAAGCCAACATACATTTACAAACACCCATGCCTTACGCGGGACTTAAACCCGCAACCTCGCAGATTGATAACAATGTATTCTATCAAGTTATTATTATTATTATTATTTTTTTTTGGAGAGGAAGAGGGGCAAAATAAAAGTTAGCCAATGGTACGAAATCGTTGTTTTTTTACGAAATGGTAAAAAACTACGGAAATTCAATCTTAGCTTTAAATCGCTTAAATAAGTTGCAATTGCACGTAAGTTTTCAATGTATATAAAGAATTTTTAGTAATAATTTAAAGATTTTTTATTTTATTTACAATACTACTTTTTTCCTATTTTGGGGAGGCTGGAGTGGTGATAGTGTTGTTAAAACAAATAAAATTAAAGAAAATTTAAAGTTTGAATTTATTATCTTAAAAATATGTAAGTTTTTATTTGTTTTTAGATGATTGACACAACTAATTTATAACTTGAAATATTAATGTTTAATATACGCTAAGATCTTGTAAATCTTATAATTGATCCATTATCAAATAGAACATAGCAGGTTAGAAGCATTTCTTAAAATTATTTATTCATACAAGAACTTTCAGGCATCGACAGCACATGGACTTGTAAACATTGTATTCAAAATTTTTGAAATGTTCACATTATTTAAAAAAATTATGCAGTGTGACGAGTCTTGGAAATAAAGTTGTTGTCATGGAATTTTATTAAGTTACTTGAGAGAGTGAGAGAGAGAGGTAAATATTTATCTGGCAGAAGATAGCTATGGTTGGTTGTTTTCAGATTATCTGGCGCCGTCAGCAACACGAGGGCTATAATGCACCGAAACATTCGTCTTTAGAAAAGCCAACATACATTTACAAACATCCATGCCTAACACGGGACTCTAACCCGCAACCTCGCGGTCTAGAAGCTAGCACGCTAACCACTATACCGTTTGGTCGGCAAAGATAGCTATGGAATCTGTGACTCGATCGTCTTGTGAGGATCCCTGTAAGTCAAGTTTAACCTATGCATGTTTACTCTAATTCAGTAGAAAATTAAAATGCCAAGCGCGTGTGAACCAAAACTATCTGACGCAATGACGAGTAATACTGAATACTAATTAAGGAACTCACTGTTGAAAAAGCGCAATTCTCATACAAAAAGGCTGTCGAAAACGTGGAAAATTATTGAAATATTGCCAATATCGGTGAAGAGATTAAAAAATGGAATACGTGCTTTGAAAGGATAAATTAAACTAATAGGCAATTCTAAAATGGACTTGTCATTACAAATACATGTATTATAAACTAACTCAAACTAATTATAGTAAAATAATTGTAGTTTAATTTATAAAATGTAATTATGTCACGATTTTTTTCAAAGAAAGATTTATTTAAATATACGGTGCAATTGTGATGTGATATTTATTAGATATACCAAGTGAAACCTTTCAAAAATAACAGTTGGAAGTCATGTTTAAAAAGTTGTGAATCCTTGTTATATCCGACTTGTCATACAGGAGTAGACACAGATAAATACAAATATTTCAATTTCCCATGCATAGAAAATATCGAAAATATTTAAATTTCGTTCTCTTGTAGCAATGGTTTGCATAAAAAAATATTTATCTCAGAATTCATTGTCAAGCAGAATTTTCGATCACTGAGTTTTCAAATATTTTTATACTTGTATTTTTTATCCGTGAAAGTATTTTTATAGTTCATACATTATTGATTTTGAATACATTTAAAAACCTTTACAATTTAAATTATTATGGTAAATCTTAAAACCATTCTGAAGAGTTATTACGTTGTAAAATTTTGGAAGTTTGGGTTTTGTTGTGCCATTAGAAAAATTTATAATGTGTTTTCTCTAGATTTCTGCATTTCATTAGAATGTAGAGTAGAATGAAGAAGATATGTTTTGTTAGAAACTGCAATGTGGTAACATGAATGTGGTGAGGCTATCAAATTTCTTTTGTAGTATAATACTAACAATTTCGTTTTAATTTGTGAATATATTAATGCAATTTCTTTTCCCATTTTTCATTTTGAAAAGAAAGAAAAACTACATATTTATGAGTTTGGCAATATTTTTGGTCGTATTCGGAAACACAAATATCTTCAAATTGATTAGTTTAGAGACACTTATAAAAAACACAATAATAAATCAACTGTTAGAGTTTGAATCGGAAAATTGATCCCAAACAGATAAGAACAACACAGCCTTTGAATAAACGTGTATTTATAGTGTAGTGATGCTATTTTTACACGATATAAAACTTGTTTTTAGAGACTTTTTATTCAAATATTTGGTGGTAAAGATGTTGAGTATCCGAAATGTAAAAAAAAAAAAAAAAAAAAAAAAAAAATCTCGTGCATCAAATGCATTTTTTAAAAATGAGCTAATTTAGAAATAGATTAAGTTGACAATATATATTACCCCACTGATAATGTAATATGTATTGCCAACTTGTTTCTTTTTTATAAAATGCAAATATTTGCTGTATTTGCAAATATTTGCAAACTATTTGTACCTTTTCGCACTGAATATTAAAAAGCGGTGAGTTACCAAATAAACTAAGGGTGTGGAACAACGCACAACTTTCATTTACATTTTAATACTGACGTGGATTTGTGTAATCTACCGTATTTGTATTTTCAACATTCATTTAGTAAAAATGACCAGATTGGCAAAATTTTTTGCGATAATTCTTGTATGAGAAAGAAAAAGACACTTCTCCAAAATGGTGCTTTTGGGGAGGTGATATACTTTTCGATAATTCTTACATTATTCTATCTTAAAAGTGAAACTGAGAAGATGAGAAAAAACGGTCGTTTATGAGCTATGTTCAAGCAAAGAGGACAAGAAACTTTTTACGCTATTCAAGCATTTTTACGGATATTCTGGAGATGAGGATGTTTAGAACACCTTAAGAGGCGTTACCACAGCGATTTTGATCAAAATCGTCAGAGAGGTTTTTATCAATCATTGAAAAACATTATTTTTTCAATGGTAGCTTCCTTATGCGCATGCGCGATTTTAATGAAAACCTTAATGATAGGTCTCATGGCCACCACCTACTAGCACGCTGAATTTGACATCGTAGGCCAATTTGTTCGGGAGTTATGCTGACCACGTGCACACAGACATACATTTTTTCTAGATCGCTTTTTTAGAAATCAAGATGTTCCGAAACGTGGAGAAATGCAAAAAATTCGATTTTTTTTACAGAATACTATACTTTCATTACCCGATGTATAAATATGGGTAATTTAAAGTAAAAAGAATGCTCATTACTTACCAATTTATGAAATATTTGACTACCAGATATAGTTCAACTCAGTCAAATCGATTTTCAAAAATTGATCGATCATCAATTTTCAGATAAGAGATTTTCATAAATTTCTCTATCCATCAAGGATTGGACATGGTAGGCAAATGTCACTTCTAAATGCAAATGTCACCAAGCTGAACTTCTATTTCTAGGTACACATAAAGAAAATAAAGTGCAAGTGAAGAGTTTTTGTATCTGAACCCTCTAAACCATCGGATTACATGTCTGAATTCCGGAAATGGAACTCTGATCTTTCTTTGGAGAACGTGGCTGGAGATAAATTCTCGTTTTGAGGTTTTGTGATCAGTCGCGCTCATATCGAAACACTCTGCAGTACTTTTGAATTTAGGAATTTTTTTTTACTATTTTTGACACATAAAAAATTCGTAAGTGTTAGTTATTTCCCCAAGATATGGTTTTGAAATCTAAATATTCTTTTTTGATGACAGTGCATATTAAATACTCTGAATATATGTAATGTATTCCCTTTAGTACTTACCTTTTCGATTTTAGTATTTTCTAGCGTTTCCCGGAGTCTAGCGTTTCCAGAAGAGCGTTTTATCTGGTCTGGTCTAGCTTAAACTGGCTTGGACCGGTTTCTTAGGAGCATCACCAATCTCTAAAAACCCTAGTTTTCTGTACGGCTAGGCCCTTTTTGACATAATTTAAATCTTTACTCTAGCCACGCTTCGCCCGACTTTTCTGCCTTCGTCATCCCTGAAAATAAAGTCTTGTTTTAATTCGACCACGACTTGCTTATTAAGACCGTCAACACCAGTGAACAGTTATATATATATATGTAAAACACATGACTGTATCGTTATTTGCCTTATCTATTATTAAGGATTTTAAACATTATTTTAAAATAAATAATAAAAAGTTAGATTAGGTACAAAAATACTAAAAGTATTTTCATCTATAATTCTATTTACAAAATATACTTGGTTGAAGTGAATTAAACTAACAACACAAAAAACGAATTCTTTGAAACAAATCATTAAATAAATTCCCTAATATAACTGCCTAATTTATACAGTGAAGATTTCAAAACATCGTTCTAAAATATATAAAAGTTTGATTGAGAACTAGTGAGAACAGTTTGTGTACGTACTTTGTTTGCTAAAAGTATCTTATTCTAATTTTAGATTCATTAAACTTGTATTGCAGTCGGAACAAAACTTTGAAAAGTGTCATCTTAATCCCACGCTTCGACAAAGTCTGGAATTGTTCTTTAATGAAATATCATCTAGAGACTTTAGATTTTGTTTACTACTTCTGTTAAACTCACGTTTTTTGGATTCTTAAATTAATGCAAATCTTCAATCTTCAAGATGAACTGATAGTTAATTTCTTATATATTCCAGGACATTTAAAGTAGTAAAAAGAAGAGTTTATTGATAGTGACTCTTACGCGTATTAGTTTAACATGGAGAATGTCGTTAGTATCTTGTTCAGTTTAGATAAATGCTTTATAACCGAGTTCCAATTAAATGTTATATAAATTGCTTGTTTTGTTAATGATATCCAATTATAAATGAGATATCATGACCATTTTTACTTTCAATTACCCATTTGTTAACACAGGCTAATGAAAGTATTGTTTTTGGTAAAAGAAAAAGAAAAAAAGTTTCGACTTTTTGGCTTTTCTTCACTTTTGGGAACATCCTGACTTAAAAAAAAAGTGGTATAGAAAAAATTTACGTCTGTGTGTACGCGGACAACATAACTTCCAAATGAATTGACCTATTTGGTGTACGAGTTAGTGGCGGCCATTCATTGAGGTTTCGGCTTAGGGCGTGTCATTAAGGTTTTTGTCAATATTTAGCATGAGCTTAATGTAGCTGCTATTGAAAAAAAAATCAAAAAAAAAAAAAGATCATGTTTTTCAACAACTGCTAAAAAACGACCGAAACGACTTTGACCAAAATCTCTATGGTAATGCCTCGTAAAGTATTCTATACATCCCTAACTCCGAATTTTAGAAAATTCTATAAAGATTTAAAAAGTTGAAAAACGAATGTCCTGAATGCAGATTTCTGTTCCCTTAACCATTGCTCATCAACACAGCTTTTCTTCTCACCTCTGTCTCAATTATTAGAAAGGATAATGTAAGAATTATAGAAAAGTATATCGCCAAATTCGATATTTTGGCGTGTTTTTTTGAGTGGTGGGGGAAGGGGAAAACAACTGGCCATTATTAAAAAAAAGTATGAAAATATGAAAATGATGATAATCATATTTCACGTCGTATTTAAATCTAGCGACCAGTATTATAGAGTAACTAAAAGTTATGCACCCCTAGTGTTTCAAACCATCTAATTTTTTTTAACTAACTATTATTTAATCGTGTAATGTTAGGTTAATCTGTTAAGTTTGCGCCGACCAAACGGTATAGCGGTTAGCGTGCTAGCTTCTAGACCGTGAGGTTGCGGTTTCGAGTCCCGTGTTAGGCATGGGTGTTTGTAAATGAATGTTGGCTTGTCAAATGACGAATGTTTCGGCGCATTATAGCCCTCGTGTTGCTGACGGCGCCAGATAATCTGAAAACAACTAACCAACTGTTAACTTTGCTACGAGGTTTTTAAATTTGAGAATCGGGCTTGCACATTACTCCTGAAATACAGTGGAAAAAATGGTTTACCATGTATAACTTTCAAATATGGTACAAGTTTCTATTGGTACAGTAGCAAAAAAAAAAAAAAAAAAAAATCCGAACTATGGCTATATCTTCGGTTCTAATTATTGTAGAATCTTGCGATTGGAACCAAAATGCTTTAGACTGAGAAGCGACTGCAATTTTTGGACCCCATCGAACATCATTCTGAATTTTTTATAGAAATTGGAGAAAAGTGAGTAGATTACGAATCCACTGGTCTGCCGTGGCAAAACTGGCCGAAACTGTTCAAAAATTGACTTTTAATAATTTGAACTAAATTCATTTGCCAAATGTGCCATAACTTGCCAAATAATGAGCATTTTTTTTTATTTGGTAACCCTCACTTTTTAATTTTCAATTAAGAAGGTTGCAGACGACTCGGATATCTGGCGACGGTCTACTTGCATCTATTAAAAGGGATCCAAGTTGGCAATAAACATTACTTCTCTGATGACGTAACTGATGTCGCCAATTTGGCTTGCTTTTAAAAGATACAAGTTTTCCGAGCCAGAGATCAGAAATCATTTGCGCTTTTTTTCATTGAAAATCAAAATATAGTGGGTTGCCAGACGAAAAAGGTTATTCTCTTTTTGGCAAATTATGATATATTTCGCAGTCGGATTTTAGTTCAACTCATTCCAAGTTGATTTTGGACCAGTTTCGGCCATTTTTACCACGGCAGACCAGTGGATTCGTAATCTACTCACTTTTCTCCAATTTCTATACAAAATTCAGAATGTTGTTCGATGAGGTCCAAAAATTGCAGTCGCCTTTCGGACTATTTTGTTTACGATTTTTTATATAATCTTTATCTTTTCTTTTCATTTCTTAGGGGGCTGTATACTAAGTAAATTTAACTCTATCTTTTAAATTTTCACAACGAATGCCCATTTTTTATGTTTTCAATCGATTAGAATACTTCTTTTATTCTAGATACCAAACTTCAAGTTCATTATGTTGAGAAACACGTCCCTTATGAGAGAAAATGTTTTGGAAGAACTTGAGGGTAAATTTCTTCATCACTTCATCATGAGGAAGAGTTGAATGTTTTGCATGTTTCAAGACGTAATCTATTACGCGGTCCCTTAAAGTGAGCTTTTTTACATTTTTGCTAAAATATCGAGAAGCAAAAGTCAAAATGGAATGAAAAAAATTCTGGAGGGGTTTTCGACCATGATAATTCTAATGAAAGCAAACAAATTATATGTTTCTATTTAGATAATTTAAAACTTGTTTTATTAATAATTAATTATTGAAGAAACTGTTTAAAACAAAAGTTGCATGTTATTTATGTTTGGCCTTAAACAAACTATCCTTTGAAATAAAAATTGATAAAATATATTAACTACATAAGAATGTATAGCAAAAAAAAAAAAAAAAAAAAAAAAAAAAAAAATTATCTTTAACATTAATTTATTAATTTTTTTGACATTTCTAACCACTAATTAAATTACTAACCACTCATTGGAAAATTATGAAATTTAGTATTTAGACGTTTTTTAGGATTCTAAATCTAAATATGGTATAATATTATGGGGTAGCCATTTAACTTTTTAAAGTTTGGTGTAGTTTTAATATGTAGATGATCCATCAAGATAAAAAAAATTATACACAATTAATAAAGACCTTCCACAATTTACAACGGTACTTGACTTTTGTTATTTCATCAATTAGAATATATGGCCATTGTTCAAATCTTTTTTTTTTTTTTTTTTTTTTTTTTTTTGCGTTCTGTACAAGTCACCTCTACTAATATAACAAAGTATCTTTCTATATTAAAAAAAAAGTAAGGATTAAAAAGAATCCCTGTTTCAGAAGTCTTCCACCGAGTGTACTTCTCTGTCTCACAGCACAAAAACTATTGGATTTAAAAGTATTGAACTTTGCAGATTAGTATAAAAAATTCTTGGGAATTATGCTGATAAGAAAAATTTAGAGATGCGAACTTTAGTTTTTCATTTATCAAATGTCAAAGCAAAAAAGGTGTTTTTTTTCTGCATACGCCATCCTCTCCAGGGAAAACCAACCACTGTAGAATTCTAATATTATGCAGGCACAGAGGAATATGTCTTAATAAAACGCGAACGTCACTCTTTTTTGTGTTTTGATATAGTTTTGAAGTTATTAAATATATGAATTTCAAAAAAATTTAAGCTTGAGCGATTGATGTTCGTTTTTGTATAACCAATAGAAGAGCATTGAGAAATGATAAATTGCTTCTAATAAATTTTACGACAAAAAAACCTCAGATTATCAGGATTATGTTAAAACAATCAGTACTCAGATTATTTAAATAGAGATACGGATGTGACTAATTTAACTTTTTAAAACAATGGTGTGTTATTATTAATTTGTTACCTCTCATATAAGCGAAGAATGAACAAAGCAACTGAAAAGTATAAGTTAACATAAAGCATTTTACAAGATAGAGATAGTTATAAACATTTTTCCGAATTCATCTGAGTGATTTAAGTTAAATAAAAGCTTTTTATGGTCACTAACAACAATAATATGTTTCTACTAATATATTTTTGCACTGATAGCAATAAATTAAAAATAAAACCAGTCCTTATTATTTAACTAGCTAAAATACCCGTGCTTCGCTACGAAATTTTAACATCTGCAATATTTTAACTAGCTGTGAGGCCCCGCGTTGCGGAAATCCGTCATTGGTGTATAGGTCCCAGTTTCTGCCTCTGCGCTTGCAGGAAGGTTCATCGCTAAGCAAAATCGAGCTCGCTTCGTTCGCTGAAAAGTTCATTGACACATAAGTGCAGGCTTACTTCACTCGTTGAAAGAAAGCTTCATTACTATGCAAGAACAATAGGCTCGCTTCTCTCGTTGAAAGGTTCAATGTTGTGTAACCATAAGCTCGCTTCACTTACTAAATTTTAATTGCTACGAAAAGCCTTAATATTAGAAGCCTCTCCCCTGTCGACACGAACACACACACACTTACACACACACACACACACACACACACACACACACACACACACACACACACACACACACACACACACACACACACACACACACACACACACACACACACACACACACACACACACACACACACACACACACACACACACACACACACAAAACCCGTTAATGCAATAATGCAACACCCCTTTAAGATTATTTTAACATGTGTTGGTGGAAAGCAAAATTAGAAGGCCAAAACTACTTATGTTGAAAATCTCAGACCTGTAGCCCAATTAGAAATCGTTTTGTAAAATATTTGTTAATTAAATTTTTTTTTTTTTAAACATCTGTTTTTCTAAAGTCTAATTAGAAGGCCACAACTACTTATGTTCAAATTTTCAGAGCTGTAGCCCTATTAGAAATCCTTTTGAAAAATATATATTAATTAATTAAAAAATTAATTAAAAAAAGAGCCAAATAAAAATTAAATTCTGTTTTTCAAAAGTCCAATTGGAAAGCCAAAATTACTTATCTTGAAAATTTCAGAGCTGTTGCCTTATTACAAATCATTTTGTAAAATATTTATTAATTAATTAAAAAATTAATTAAAGCAATTAATTCAGAGCAGTATCTCTATTTGAAGTCAGTTTGTAAAAAATAAATTAATTAAAAAAATTAAGTAAAAAAGAACTATTTAAAATTTTAACATTCTGTTTGATATACATAAAATTAGAAAGCCAAAAGTTCTCATGTTGAAAATTTCAGAGCTCTACTCCAATTTTAAGTAGGTTTCTATAGATCCACAGGACAGACAGACAGACAGACAGACAGACAGACACACAGCTTGTTTTATTAGAATAGTTTAATAATTGGTGTCTTTGCTCTAAATTAATTTATAGTGCACGTGATATTCATATCAGAGAGCAAACTCTGTATATCAACTAATTCAGACTGCCGCGACCATCAAAAAGAAGAGGTTGTGCCGTTCTTTCAATCCTTATAAATTCCTTCTTTGTTGCAAATGTTGTACTTTGTTTACCATTAAATCTTGTTGATTCAAATATGGAGCCAAATCATATTTTACAATCGTAATCTTCCCACCAGTACTTCTTCAAATGTTTCAACATTTTTAGAACAATTTAGCAATTTTCCTATCATCTTGTTGGTATTTTTGTATATTATTTCTGAATGGTGTTTGTTTTGTGAGACGATCCCACAATTAGCCATATCTTAACATAAGTTAATAAAAGTATTGAATTCATTAAGTTTTTTACTTTCAATTACCCATATGTATACATAGGGTAATGAAAGTATAGCATTTGGTCAAAAAAAATTTCGATTTGTTGCCTCCATGTTTTGGAACATCCTGATTTCTAAAAAGTGATCTAGAAAAAATATCTGTCTCAGTGTACGTGGTCAGCATAACTCCCGAACAAATTGACCTACAATTTTCAAATTTGGAGTACGGGTAGGTAGTAACCATGAGGCCTAACATTAAGGCTTTCGTCATAATCGCGCATGTGCATAAGGTAGCCGCCATTGAAAAATTAACTTCTTTCACTGCTTGCTAAAAAACGGCTGTAACGAGTTTGATCAAAATCACTGTAGTAAAGCCTCTTAAGGTGTTCTACACATCCCCACCTCCGAAATTCCCGTTCATATGCTTCAATGGAGTAAAAAGTTGAAAAACGAATAGCTTCAACACAGAGTTCTCTTTGCTTGAACATAACTCATCAACGATCATTTTTCTCCTTTCCTCAGTTTCACTTATAAAAAAGGGTAATATAAGAATTATTGAAAAGTATATCGCCAAAATCCCCATTTTGGCAAATTATTATTATTATTATTTTTCTTTTTTTTGAAGAACCATATAAGAATTATCGCATAATGTATCGCCAAAACTGGCTATTTATTTTCTAAGCGAATGATGGAAATATAATAATGGTTAATGACGCATATTCAACATCAGTAATATAGTGCAATTGAAAGCTATGCGATGTTTCACATCCCTAGTTTTTATATTGTATGTATTTCTGTAGGTTTTGGAGCGCTGTTGAGTTTAAAAAAGTTGTCTAAAAATGTCTGTGGGTTTGCCTGTTGTCAGCATTACTCTCAAACTGATTGACTTACGGTATTCGTTGGTTGGTTGTTTTCAGATTATTTGGCGCCGTCAGCAACACAAGGGCTATAATACGCCGAAACATTCGCCATTAGACAAGCCAACATACATTTACAAAAACCCATGCCTAACACGGGACTCGAACCCGCAACCTCGCGGTCTAGAAGCTAGCACGCTAAGCACTATACCGTTTGGTCGGCCTTACGGTATTCGAATTTTGTGTACAGGTTAGAGGTGGCAATGGGACCTGTCATTAAGATTTGCAGGAAAATTACGAAAAATATTTTTCAGCAATTGCCAAAAAATGACTGTTGATTTGATCAAAATAGCTGTGGTAATGGTCATTTTAAGGTTCTCTAAACAATCCTAATTCCGAAATATCTGTAGAAATAATACTATAACGACGTAAAAATATAAAAAGTGAATGCCTCTTCCCTTCCCTTGACCCTCACCCCACTTCAACGACTGTTGTTTGTCTACAATAAAATATAATATAATATTTACCGAAAAATATAACACCAATTTCACCGGTTTAAGGTATTTTTTGCCCCATGCAATAATTAATGCCATAAAATACTTCCAAACTGGGTATTTTTTGAAATAATGAAAATTTGAAAAGTAAATGGTAAATTACACAAATACATGACAAATTTAAATGCAGTGACAAGTATCAAATGCATTTGAAAGTTGTGTGATGTTCTACATCTCTAGTTTCATACCATATTCAAAACCGAAAGTGATAAACGATATATCAATTTAAAGACTAAGACATCCGCTTATGGCGAATAGTATATTTACAATAATTGCTTACTAAGTTATTTGTTTGAAGATCAAATCGGAAGTAACCCAACATATTTTGAAAGTTGTAAAATTATACATAAAATTATACAATATATATATATATATATATATTGTATAATTTTATGTATAATTTATATATATATATATATATATATATATATATATATATATATATATATATATATATATATATATATATATATATATATATATATATATATATATATATATATATATATATAGAAGAGAAAACAGTTATTTAAGTACGTTGAGGAAACCTAAGTAATCTTATATATCTCAAAAATAGAATACAATATCTTACTGGGGGGTTAGCTCTCTGGCTTCGCATACCAGAGGTGCCGGGTTCGAATCCCGGTTTGGGCATGGGTGTTCGTTGTAGTTCAGAATCCCCGTTAAGCTGAAGGTACCGGCCTGATTAGCCGTTACTATGCATAAAAATAGGTCGTTGAGCGTACAAACTAAACCAAGCCAAACCTACTCTGATTAACTTCCCAAAAGTCATTCCTCTAAATATAAGCTATCTTAAAAGCGCACGTACCTAGTAGTGTTGCTTAAAGGCGATTGACTGCAGACTTCATACTTTATTGTATTGAGTTCCGTGGAGTTAAAAGAAAGAATGTAAAGAAGTATCACGATAAGACGCGTCATGTGTTATGCATGAACGAAGAAGCATGAAAGTTTCTGATTGAGGGAAATTCTTTTAGGAATTAAGAGAAGAGGGCTGAAAGTTAGGAGGAAGTTAAGTAGAAACAGGTTGCTTTCCGGTTCTCCCGGAGATAAAAGAATTCCGTGGCTTAATCGATTCACTATGGAGACTCAATGACTTTCATTGGGGAGAAGATCTGTAGATCGGCCGTCTGGGAGTTTTTCTTCAGAATCTACTGCTTGAGTATTGTGGTAGTTTTTGTCCAATCATGGTTTAAAGTTATATTTGAATTAGCCAATGACCGGGGATTGAAATATATAGTTAATTTGTTAAAATAAATCTTCTTCCAGAGTGTTCAATAAATGACTGATCCATATTAAATTTGTTAATTATGAATAATTAAAATGCGATTGCATACTGTTTGCTTCAATGGCCTAGAAAAGCAATAGGTTTTGAAAAATACTGAGGTTTGCCAATTAGTATTTATTTTTTTATCTGTAACCCATTCAATATTTATAATTAAAGTTGTATTTTAATTAGCCTAATTCAAACTAATGAGTGGGGCTAATGAGAGGGTTAAATAACTTCTGGAATGCAAGATCACTGACTTTTAGGATAAGAGATTCTGCGCTTTTTTTTATCCATTAGATAGATAGATAACAGACTAATAGTAGATAGATAGATAACAGACCAAACAAAAAAGTGTAACTTTATTGATTCGACGTAGATAGATAACTGACCAAACAAAAACATGTAACTTTATTGATTCGGCTATACTTTGCCAATATTAAATAAGAAAGGAAAAACGCATGATCGGCAAGCTTGGTGATGAATCTAATGAAGAAAGCAGTTTTTAATTTCTTGTTTTGGCTAAGAATGTTGACGTCTTTGTGGCATTTCTACGAACAGCTCCTTTGTATAAGTTGGTTGGTTGTAATCAGATTATCTGGCGCCGTCAGCAACACGACCTTTGTATGAGATTCAGAAGTTAAACTAAACAGATTTTTAAAATTAATTGAATAAGTATTTTGTAAATAAAAATAACCTTTTGAGAAAATAATTTAAAACTGAATTCTTAACATTTTGTAGCCATTACTTTAAATTATTTTTGTTGTTTTATATCTATTATTTTAAATTATTTAAGTTGTACTATGTCGCTTGTCCAAGCCTTCAATGATGCTAGGTGGTCTTTATTTTTTGTAGCCAGCAAAAAATTTGCCAATGGTCCACGGATAATACAGAAACGTTTTCGGTAATCATTGTCACTTCAAATATTCTCCGTTTTTAACAAATTACAAGGAATGAAACTTGATTTCATAGTTACCAAACCCTTGCATATAGCTGAATTTTGTTAGGATCTAACTGATCCACAATACTAGACACCTTTCTATTTTAAATAAACTTATTTACTAGTTTGAGATTTATAGAAACTATAAATTCCAGCGTGATGGAAGTTCAGAATCATTGACCAGACTTTGAGATTTTTACATTTTTCGGACACAGTATCAGGCTGATATAATAAAATAAACCATAATGAATTTTACTAGATAAGTATACTTTTTGATAAATAAGAAAGTAAAAATGATTCTCACGAATAACTCTGAAGAAATGAGAACTTTAATTCATAGTCCCTGAAATGAAGTGTCTCTTTTTAAACGACCCCTGGCAACTTCTCCCCTTTCTGCAACAACTTTGGAAACTAATGACCTTTGGCAGGAAGGACGGGAAATGACTTTAGCCAAGAAATCTTCTCACGTTCCAGTAATTAGGAACTGTAAAGTCATTAACCGTAGCTGCACGTTTCCGAATAGAGACGCGGATTTAAATGCCGGCCACTTATCGGTTCTCTTCTCTAATTTCCAAATTATTTCATTGTGCGGTGCAGACTAATGAAGCATCTTCGTGGCTTCATTATCAGCCAAAAGAGAAATTTCAGACTTAAATAAACAAACTGGCTGAACACCGGTGCTATGCAGCAAAATTTATTTACAGTGTCTTGGTTTTATGGTAAGACACGGGGAATGTTCTACATTAGGAACATTTTATACTTTTACGACCATTTAAGAGTAGTTAGGTGAAATCATCACCGCTTAAATTTACTACCCGCAGATTTAGAAGCACTTTTACCCACTTTCAACAATCTTCAGTGTGAATAAGATGTTTGACTATTACAAACTAGATGATGTAAGGCTACTAAGATCCCTATTGAAAAATGATGAATATAACAAAAACTTAAATTTAATATACGCAAATGAGAATTATTTTTGATATATGCAGATATGATGAAGTGATAAAACAATTGCGTTCAAACTCAATTTTTACTTACGTGATTTTGAGCATGTAAAATTTAACATTGCACTCAAAAAAGTCATCTGAGCATCTGGAATTATTGTTAGAGGCACTAATTTTGAAAGACCCCTTCAAATTTAGGCATATGCGGACGATATCGATATAATAGGTAGATATAGACAATCAATGGAAGAGGTCTTTACCGTCCTTGAAGCGGTAGCTAAAGAAAATGGGACTTAGTAACAATGCAGATAAAACCAAATACATGGAGATAAAAAGTATTCCAAAGTATCTCCACTACGACTTAACTACTATAAATTTGAAGCTGTTGATGAATTTAATTATTTTGGGACTATAATAACCACCAAAAATGACATCAGCACTGAAATCGATAGCCGGCTAGTCATGGCAAAAAAGTGCTACTTTGGATTAAAAAGCAGACTCCTTTGACTAACATAAATCGTTACCTACAAAACACTCCTACGACTTGTGATTTTGCATGGTAATGAGTGCTGGGCCCTCAATAAATCAGAAGAAAAGAAACTAAAGATTTTTTAAAGAAAAATATTAAGAAGAATCTTGGGAGCAGTCTATGAAAACAATAAATGGCGCACCCTATGCAACCACGAGATCTATGGAAAATTTAAACCACCATACATAGTTTATGTTATTAAAGCCAACCGCATTCGGTGGCTGGGGCACATTTACATATCTGAAGATAATAATCTGATTAGAAAAAGTGGTCTCTCTCTTACTAGGTGGCTGGATAGCTTTAAGAGAGACCTGAAGATAGTTGGAGTTACAAACTGGAAAGCCATTGCCTTCCAACAGACCAAGATGGCAAAAACTTACTGGGGTAGTCTTGGCCTCCTCTAGGCTGTAGCATCTGAGAAGATTTTTTTTTTTTTGCGAATCTAGCCCCATCCTAAAAGCAATCATTCATATTTCTCCCTGTTGGCACATAATTAAACTATTTGCTTACATTGTAAATGTGAAATTTTTTTGAAATGGAAATTCTTCATACGTAATTTGTTGAAGGTTAAGTGCATACTATGCTACCTCCATCTTACAGCATTACAGTGTCAGTTAGTGAGTGAGTGAGACAGTGATGAGCGTAACTCTTATATTAATATTTATAAAATAATTTTACTGGTGACTTAAAATAAAATAAAGAAAACGTTTCTTACATACACACTATCAATATTTTTACTATGATTGATTCTGTAACTCTATAAGATGGTGCTAGAATCGCATAAATTTTACATTTGATTATAAACATTTTTTTTTTATCTATGTATAATATTGATAATGTTTACGTAATAAACATTTTTTTTTTTTTTTTTTTTTTTAAATTTTAAACCACAAGTAAAATTATTGGTGAAATATAGTGTAAAATGGTTTTTAATGAAACACAAAGCTAGTGCCATTTTACAAAGTTAAAGAGTCAATAAATGAGTGAGTCTGTCTGTCAAATTTTAGCTCGATTTGAGGACGACATGGGGTTAATTTACGCTCTGAAAGTTCGCTTACCACAAACACATAAATCGAAATTAATATACAGGATTTAATAAAGGGTATAGTTTTTTTCGGAAAGCAAAAATTATATTTTCATTTACTTCACATATTTTTTCCATCTTTGTTTGATTTCTGATTGTTTTTTTTTAAAAAAGTTCTTAACTATGCATTTAAAGACAATAATACTTATTGACTATCCACGTTTTTATAGATTTTTTTTTTTTAGAATTACAAAGTACTAGAACATATTAACTTTGAAAACACAAACTATATCTTATGTCATTTCGCATCATTAAGTTTCTTCCGTCAACAAAAAATTCGCCCATTTAATCGTTTCAATCTATTCATATTTAAAATAAGTAACACAAATTTATAAAACATTAAATACTTTGGAGAAGAATTTAAATATTAATTAGACGAAATGAAAGAAAAAATCACAATGTATAAAATCGTCATCAACTATAATTCCTTTAGGTATGGTCCTCCAATCTGTATTTCTGTTTCTTGTACTGATAAACAATGTAAGATGAAAAAGTATTACAGAACGAGGTATAATGAGATTTTCTCAAACAATGCAATCTGCATCACACTAACAAAACTGCATGAAAAACAATGGTGAGAAAGATGTCCTGCAGTGAAAACCTATTACAGTTTTCCAGGGTAAGATTCCCTGTACAAGGGTAATAAATATAAATTAAGGGCGGAATTGGATGTCCTTGTTGTTCATTTTTAGGATGACTTGTATTCAAATGGTATAGTTGCTGATTTATCTTTATACTTATGCTGTTTGTGATACTTTCTTAGAAATGAATTAGGCGTTTTTATTTGATAAAAGTGAAGTAGTGTTATTACTTTTTTATAGAGTTCAAGTTTTCTGCTAGTAAACACAAATAAGAAGGGGGAAAACATTGGATTCTATAGCTGTAATGGAAAAAATGCAAGGTTTTGTTTTCGTAAAGTTCATATTGAGTGAATGACAAATTGTTTGGGATATTCATACTATCATTCTAATATTCTTAAAAAAAAGTAATAAAAACTAAATAAGTAACTAAAATCTTATTTGTCTTTGTATGGCTGTATAGTTAGCGCTCTGGCCTCGCATGCCAAAGGTGCCAGGTTCGTATTCCAATTTGGGCATGGATGTTCATTGTGGTTCTATTTCCATGTTAAGCTGTAGGTCCCGGCCTTATTAGCCGTCATAGGGCTTAAAAATAGGTCACTGAGCGTACAAACAAACTAACAAATCTACCGTCTTTGTTGTGCTCGATGCGCTAGGTATTTCTTGACACACATTCCGTTTGACAAGTTCCATTTAATTTCGATTTGACAAGTTTTAATTTATATAGTTTTAAAAATTTTGTTTTCACAGAATTTATTTTTTAAATTCTGTTTTAAAATATCACATTTATGAAAAAAAAAAAAAAAAAAAAAAAATTGAAAATTTTAATTTTGAGAATTTTTTCTCGTTCACCCATCAAAAGTCTGAGAAGACAAATTTTCTTTATATAATTATGTATTATAAAAAGCTTTCAATTTAATTTATTTTTTCTTTTTTCTTTTATCAAAATACACAAAAATCAATTATTATGGATTTTTCTTGGTTTTTAATTTTAAACAAAAATCACAGTATTTAAAAAAAAACATTTTATCAAGGACATATAAATAATATCTCATACATAAGATAAAATTTTGACATAAAAATATTTATAAATAAAGTTTTTTTAATTTTTGGTATCGGACCCTCTTAAAATAGAAAGCAACTATTTTAGTTGTAACAGAAATCAACTGCAAAGGTCAAATCCATATCTAGTTTCTATGTATTTATTTCACCTATTTTGATAATAACGACACAGGAAATATGTAATTTTAGGAATTTTGGTGTAACCTTTTTGCATTCATCTTTTGAGAGAATTTTAATAAGCGAAAGTAAAGCAATAAAAAAAAAAATTACGTATGGAATTCAATTATCTTTGTACACACAATCTTTCTAATTATAACGGGACAAATGCTTTTTAAACAAAAATCATTTATAAACATACTCTCTCATAAATTTATTTTCATTGTTATTCTTGTTATATAAACGCGAAAGTTTTCATGTCTTCACAAACTACTCACGTGTCTTATTCAATAAAAAAATAAAATAGTTTTATAACGTTCTCACAAATGTGAATAATTTGAAATGGAATTGGGAATTTAAAAGCAAAGTAAAAAATAAATTTGTACAAAATGTATTTTCGTCTATTTCTTTCACGTAGTTAACTTTTGGCTTTTTGATTTGAGAAATAACAGAGAAGGCTGCGAATCGTCAAGAAGAAACAATAAAAGGGGACAAAAATAATCAAATCTTCCTAAAACAACACAATCTGCGCCAGACAAACAAAGCTATATAGATAAAAATAAATATTAGCTGGAAAACTCCAAGCGCCATGCCGTTAAGAAACATATTATAGTTTTTTCCCGGAAAAGTTTTCCGGATAAGAGTAAGAAATATAAATAACAGGAAAATATGGAATCGAATTCCGTGTTGCGCATTTTTAGCATGAATAACATTTAAATTGCATTGTTTTGGGTTATACTTTTCTGTATATCATTGTTGTTCACAATAATTCAATGGAAAATCAGATTTAGTTCTAAATTATGAATCGAAACCACACAAACGTTGTTTTTATTTTTAAGTTTCCCATGTTACTGAATACGAATGACTGGTTTTGGATCGGTTTAACAAAGAAAATACGTTTTCGAAAAAGTCTTATGGTCTTATGTCCTTAATTCTAAGATTTTGTTTTATGTTCATTAAATTGAATTTGATATTATTGCATTTGAAATTCCTCTTTTCCTAAAATACTTTTATTGTTTTTGGAGCTATCTGGAACAAGGGTTATATCAGGGCCATACTGTGATATAACATAACAGCAATATCTACAATTGCACCTTTTAATATTGAACTGTGACATATTATGAGGCTCCACACTTGAGCTCGCATTTCTCTTCACACATCCTCTGCTCATAAATGAAATGGCATACTAACCTCTTTAAATTAATATGAAGAAATCATCATTAATTCTACAAACTAGTGTTATGGCTGCTCTATTACACAATAACACGATCTTCCATATATGAAACTGATACCATGGCTTACCGAATTATCAGAGTTTCCTTACTGTAACATTAATTTTATACCGAATTTTTTTAATCTTTTTAGATTTTTGATGCATATTTGAAGATCTAATTCTGTTTTATTACAATTTAATTTAAAAATACTACAAGTTTAGTAACATGTAAAATTTTTTTTATATATTTTTTTTATAATTACACTTGGTACTTACGTACTAAATCTACGCTATCTGTCCAAAAGTATCCGATCACCGCTCTAAAGAAGTGGATCTGTCAGGTAACGTAATTCCATGCGTAACCGAAAGCTATAAAAGGGTTGGTAGTGGTTTATCAGGTCATATTTATGCGTTTGAGAGACAATGAGTTAGTCAAAAGAGCTTAGTGACTTAGATCGTGGCATTATAGTGGGATACTACCTTTGTGAGAATTCGTGAAATTCGGACAAGATCAGTTCGTGAAATTTCGGACATTCTACAGTAAGCCGAAATCCAGTGTGAGTGATGTAATTGTGCAGTGGTAAAGTCGAGGCAGTGGGACTGCAGAAAAACGAAATGGCAGGCCGAAAAAAATTAGTGAACGCAGCCGTAGAACTCTGAAAAGGGTAGTGAGAAAAAATTGCAAGTCCTCGTCGGCTGAAATAGCTCAGGAGATCTAAAGTTCACCAGGCGTTGGTGATAGTAGCAAGACGACAATAATTCGTCCATAATTATAAAGCCTTGGAATCCATGGTCGTGCAGCCGCTCACAAGCCGAACATTACTCTTCAGAATTCGAAACGTCGATTGCAATGATGCAAAGCTCACCGTAACTAGACTGTGGATATGCGGAAAAATGTTATTTGGAGTGATGAGTCTTGCTTTACAATCTGGCAACCCAATGAACGCGTCTGGGTTTGGCGGATGCCCCGCAAGTGCTTCTTTCGCGACTGCATTGTGCCTACTGTTAAGTTTGGCGGTGGCAGTATCATGGTATGGGGGTGTTTTTCATGGTTTGACCTAAGTTCCTTAGTTCCTGTGGTTGGAGACATAAACTCTGAGATGTATGTGAACATTTTAGACAATGCTGCTCTCCCAAGTTTATGGCAATATTTTGGGTAAGTCCCATTTCTCTTCCAGTAGGATAACTGCTTCATTCACACATTGAGACTTTTGCAGTCATAGTTGGATGAAATGGGTGTTCAAAAACTGGACTGGCTTTTTCAGAGTCTCTATCTAAATCCCAAAGAACACTTTTGGAATGAATTAGAACGCAGATTACGTAACCAGCCAAATTGACCATCTTTACTGCCAGCAGTCACTTCAGCTGTGATGGACCCCTGAAAGTCAATTCCTAAGACCACCTATCAAAAACTGGTGGAAAGTCTCTCCAGACGTGTGCAGGCTGTCATAGATGCAAAAAGAAGACAAACGTCATATTAATATATGCCTCAAGACTCTCCGAGTTCATACCATTGGGTATCCGGATACTTTTAGTCAGATAGTGTATTATTATTTTGTTTTATAGGAATTCTCGCCAATTGATAATCTTCTTGCTTCTTAACTCTTTTTGCAAATCGAAATAAACTATTTGTTGAAATTATTATTATTATATCATTATCATCATCAGTAAATTGAACTTAGTGAGACAACTTCCGATAATTGAACGTTCTTGGTAATGATTTTTAAACTTTCTTAATATTAAATAACTTCATTTACAATAAAATAAAATTTATTTTTGTCAACGGTAGAAGGTTTAATACGTATGGTCCTTTTGGATCATACGTATTAAACCGTCTACCTTTTAGTCATAACAAAAAGTTCGCTAAGTATAGTCGACCAATTGCAGCAACCAAAATCTATGCAAGAATGCACGATCGATTTGGAATGACGATATTGCCAATTATTCAAAAAGTAATTTTTTTTTTGTCATTTTGGTAACAGGAAAATCAACAGTTGACTAGATTTCCGTTATGATGAAAAGGTAGTAGGTTTAGTACATAGGTACTTTAAATTTTTACAACCAAGAATCACATCAAATTACATATCTTTGAAAATATTTCAGCTGAAAAAAAGTTCATTTCAACACCAAACTTCATTTTCCACACCAAAATTTCTTTAAATTATAAATAAATAAATAAATTATTTATTTATTTAAATTATTTATTTATTTAAATTATTTATTTATTTATTTAAATTATTTAAATTATTTATTTGTTTAAATTATTTAAATTATTTATTTATTTAAATTATTTAAATTATTTATTTATTTAAATTATTTATTTAAATTATTTAAATTATTTATTTAAATTATTTAAATTATTTATTTATTTAAATTATTTATTTATTTAAATTATTTATTTATTTAAATTATTTATTTATTTAAATTATTTGTTTATTTAAATTATTTATTTGAATAAATTATTTAAATAAATAAAAAATCGTAAAGGGTCCATCTTGAGTTTTTGAAATTTTACAGAAGACATGAAAAGCTGAATTTTGTTTAAATTAAATTTCTTTCTATATCAGTTATATGTTATGTTATTATAAATAAGAAAATATTGTTTAAAATTAAAAAAAATATTAAAATGTTCTCTTTGAGTGAGATTGCCACGGATATCATGGCTAATTAATTCTTCTGCGATGGTTTATTAGAACTTTATTTAAAGATTCAAATGGGTTTAGAAATAAAATGGCATTAATAAGGAACGTTTATTATTGGGAAGAATATTACTATCTTATTATTTTTTTTTTTTTACAGTATTGATATAATTCAAGTAGAAACCTTACCCCTTTTTATTTTTTGTATTAAGACATTTCTTTGAAATTTGCATGCGATGCTGAATCTCTCAGCCACTTTAAAATGCCATTTGCGAGGAATTTTTAAATTTCCCCCTGTAAATAACAAAAGTAAATAAGATTTCTTCGCTCATGAAGCAATGATTTATACGTAAATGGTAAAAACGGTTTATATGCAAACCTTTTGAACTCTACTGTTAAAATCCTCAGTTGAGTCTTTTACAAAATTAGCAATTCAAATATAGATTAACCAGCACACTTATATTTGGATAAATAGTGTTCTAGAACCCACTGATTACTTTTTAAACTTTCTTATTTTATAATTATACTATTACAGATTTTTTCAAAGAAAATTGTAACTCAGCTTTTGTAAAATAAAAACTGACAATTTGTTCTTCATCTCGGAGGCACACACAATTTCTCTATACAACACTCTTATAACTTCTTCAAACTTCTCTTTATAACTCTCTATACAACCCTATAAAGCTTTAACAAAAGCTTCAGTGCGTTCAACTTCAAATACAGTGATAATTCAGACTCAGTCAAAATTCCACTTATCGGTGGTTTTTATATCCTCGCGTGTGAACTTTCCCGACAAGTCCAGAGCAATCTATCTATCTGGCAATCAGAAAGTGCTGAAAACTTATTGGAATTTTTTGATTAATACAGGTGTTACCAACTTCTTCAATCTTTTATTACTGCTGTTAAGAAATAAATTTAGGAAAATATAACTTTAGAAATATGTACACTAGTTACAATTATATACAGAAATATTGTGTTATAATTCTTATATCATAATAATCTTCCAATTACTCATATTTTATCTTATTCCAGTAGTTGACTGTTGAAGGCAATAACTATACGTATAGTCATAGTTTTGTAAAAACTATTTGAAAATTTTCTGTTGATGTGTCTTTCTTTTTCTTTATTTATTTCATGATATTTTTTTACTCGTACTTAAGGAAGTATACCATCAAATATTTATAAATGAATATCAAAATAGAGAATTCAATGTATTTCTTTTAAATATTCATGGGTTTTGAAATAAATATAAGTCGACAGGTTGCTTTGTTTACTTGTGAGAAAGTATTGCTAATTTGAAACATTTCACTCTATATGAGAGAGTGTTTTCATTTCCTTTCAGTTAACAGGAACATAGAATATATTTGAAAATAGATTTATTTGAGCAACCTTTACTATCAAGATAACATTTATCAAATATTAATAAAAGGGACTTTCTTTTAAAGGAAAGGTATCACAGATAAGTATCACAGTTATCACAGGCATCACAGACTATTAGCTAATGTCGGAAACAGGGGTTCTGGAAGATTGGTCAATTCTAGCCGAAACTTGAGCATCGTTCCAAAAATACACGATTTAAAAAAAAAAAAAAAAAAAAAAAAAACTTATCAAAAACATCACAAAACATAGTTTTTTTTTTGTCCGTTCTTTCTTATAAATAAAACCATTTCAATTTTAAAACTGTGCATCAACCTTTCAAAACTTCCAGTACATTTTATCCAGCATTGGACGAGATTGGTCAATATCTGTAACAACGTCTGGTTTACAACCTTCACACATAGGGATTGGCCAACATGGATTGATATTGTACAGCGTTGTTGTTCTACTGGGGTATAACGACATTTTAGTTTTTACACTACAACAATTCAGTGTTAAGCTTACAGAAAGACTCATAGACTGAGAGGTGACTGCAATTTTTGGACCCCATCGAACATCATTCTGATTTTTTTTATAGAAATTAGAGAAAAGTGAGTAGATTACGAATCCACTGGTCTGCCGTGGAAAAAATGGCCGAAACTAGTCAAAAATTGACTTTTATTAAGTTGAACTAAATCCAATTGCCAAATGAGCCATAACTTGCCAAATAATGAGCATTTTTTTTGGTAACCCTCACTCTTTAATTATCAATTAAGAAGGTTGTAGGCGATTCAGATATCTGGCGACGGTCTACTTGCATCTATTAAAAGGGAGTCAAGTTGGCAATAAACATTACATCACGGATGACGTAACTGATGTCGCCAATTTGGCTTACTTTTAAAAGATACAAATTTTCCAAGCCAGAGATGAGAAATCGTTTGCGCTTTTTCTCATTGAAAATCAAAATGCAGGGTTGCCAGACGAAAAAGTTTGTTATCTTTTTGGCAAGTTATGACATATTTGTCGATCGGATTTTTGTTCAACTCATTACAAGTCGATTTTTGATCAGTTTCGGCCATTTTTGCCACGGCAGATCAGTGGATTCCCAATCTACTCACTTTTCTCCAATCTCTATAAAAAATTCAGAATGATGTTCGATGGGGTCCAAAAATTGCAGTTTGTCTCTCGGACTATCAGTCTATTTTCCTGTAAACGGTCAACATTCTCAAATCAAACAGCTAATGCTCGATATACGTGCAATATATCAAATGAAAGGTCCCATAAGAAATATTCAATCATATGTCACTGCCAAAAGTACTAGAAATGGCGGTAGGAAATCAGCTTAAATACATTTAAGCATAAATATAAATGCTCCAGATATGTGAGAAATATCAGTATTGATGATCGTAATAAAATTAGTAGGATAACATAAGATTACACCGGAAGAATGCTTTATTAGTAACACTCTATGGGAAGTTTAAATCTTGGATGCGATAAACTATATCGGATCATAACTTGAATATTCGGGTGTGAGTTTTCTCGCCCAGTTTGTTGCCAACTCGCCAAATTGGAGATATTTTTGCTATACCAACTTAAAAAGGGAGATTTCACACATTAAATGGGACTAATCTGTATATTCTTGGTAACTGAATCTGATATACCGCAAATATGTAGAAACGATCTTGTTACAGATGCAATCACGATCTAACTTTATTTAAATTAGAGTATAAATTTAGGCATGTTAACAATAATACAATAATTTCTCTCTCTATTTTGGCTTCTACAGTAACTTTTCTTTTTAACACTAAATGTCACCAATTTCCGCAGTCTTATTAGTTGGACCTGTACCTTAAATATATAGAAGCATCCTTTTTAGTGACAGTTACTGACTCAGTGTAACTTTACTTAAATTAGAGTGAAAATTTTAAAATGTTAAGGATAATACAATAATCTACTTTGACTTCTTTTATATTTTTTGATTAACTCTATTGAGTGGATATACATTAAATGTGACCAATGGTGTACATTCATGGTAACTGCATATGATGTACCGTAAATATTGTTAAGTGGGCGGGTTCGAAAGATTTGACGCCAAAGCAGATCAAAACTTGCGGAAATTTATTCCAAAATAACTCTTCACAGTACTCTTTCAGCTCCAGAACTTCTTGTTCTAGTTGAAATACAGCTCTTTTCACCTCAATAGAGCACAAAACAGCAGTTAAAAACTTGACAACAACTGCTAAATCGCCGCAAAAGACAATGCAATACAGTTCGCTCAGTATCTCCAGTCAACTAATTCAGTGACTCAAAATCCAAGAACTACACCATCACCCGCACCCTGAGCTTTTATAGGGGAGGTGAACGTACGTGAACCTTCTTGAAACTCCTAGAGGTAGATATTTGGAGAACTTTCCAGATTGTAGTCGAAAAGTCCTATCATGTACATGGGGACCGAAAATGTCGCCAAATGGTCGCCAAGTTTGGCGACAAAAATTAGTCGCCAAAAACGTCTCTAACGTGGCTCTATCTCGCCAATTTGGCGAGATATCCATTACCATAATGTTAAATGCCCTGCCCCTTGAAACTCGCTTCCCAGACTTACCTCTGTAAAACCCGTTATCAAGCATCAAGGGACTCCTTGCAGGGAAACAAATTAACGACGAACTATTGCACTGCCTTATGCGAAATGTACATAAATTTTACTATTTACAAAATTAACACTACGAAATATTTACAAATATACAAAATTCGTAACATTTCCCCCCTCCCAAGGACTGCACGTCCCGGGCAGTACAGCTCCCGGAAAGTAAGGCTTACTTTCAAAGCAATAGAAAACACTCTGTGTCCATTACTAAATTATAAAACTTACTAAACTTACTAATTTATAGACAGAAACATTACTGAATAAATAAATAAATAAATAAATAAATAAATAAATAAATAAATAAATAAATAAATAAATAAATAAATAAATAAATAAATAAATAAATAAATAAATAAATAAATAAATAAATAAATAAATAAATAAATAAATAAATAAATAAATAAATAAATAAATAAATAAATAAATAAATAAATAAATAAATAAATAAATAAATAAATAAATGATCGATCGATCGATTTGCAGAGGACAAATCTGGAAATCCAGCTCTGAACCATTACCTCTGCAACGGTGGTAGCCTCTTGATCAAGGATAGGATACGCTTCGGGCCACTTTGTAAAATAATCCATGACAACAAGGATGTATCTGTTGCCGTCAGCAAACCGTGGCAGTGGTCCCAAGATGTCAAACGCAATCCGTTCAAAAGGAGCTCCCACCTGCCTCAATCTAGCATTATTTAAATTTTAGTACACATTTCAACATATTAAGGATAATACAATAATCTACTTTGTCTCCTATTACAATTATTTTATTAACTCCATTTAGTGGATTTACATTAAATGTGACCAATGTGTACATTCTTAGTAACTGCATATGATGTACCGTAAATAGGAATAAGTGACCTTTTTAGTGTGGCAGTTACTGCCGCAATCTAGCATTATTTAAATTAGAGTACAAACTTCAGCATGTTTAGGATAATACAATAATCTACTTTGGCTTCTATTACAATTCTTTTATTAACTCCATTTAGTGGATATACATTAAATGTGACCAATGTGTACATTCTTAGTAACTGCATATGATGTACCGTAAATAGGAATAAGTGACCTTTTTAGTGTGACAGTTACTGCCGCAATCTAGCATTATTTAAATTTGAGTACACATTGCATCATGTTAAGGATAATACAATAATCTACTTTGGCTTCTATTACAATTCTTTTATTAACTCTATTGAGTGTATATACATTAAATGTGACCAATGTGTACGTGCTTGGTAACTGCATATGATGTACCGTAAATATGAATAAGTGACCTTTTTAGTGTGACAGTTACTGCCGCAATCTAGCATTATTTAAATTAGAGTACACATTTCATCATGTTAAGGATAATACAATAATCTACTTTGGCTTCTATTACAATTCTTTTATTAACTCTATTGAGTGTATATACATTAAATGTGACCAATGTGTACGTTCTTGGTAACTGCATATGATGTACCGTAAATATGAATAAGTGACCTTTTTAGTGTGACAGTTACTGCCGCAATCTAGCATTATTTAAATTAGAGTACACATTTCATCATGTTAAGGATAATACAATAATCTACTTTGGCTTCTATTACAATTCTTTTATTAACTCTATTGAGTGTATATACATTAAATGTGACCAATGTGTACGTTCTTGGTTACTGCATATGATGTACCGTAAATATGAATAAGTGACCTTTTTAGTGTGACAGTTACTGCCGCAATCTAGCATTATTTAAATTAGAGTACAAACTTCAACATGTTAAGGATAATACAATTATCTACTTTGGCTTCCATTATAATTTGTTTACTAACTCCTTTGAGTGGATATATGGCTTTATAATTAAAGAGAAAATTTTATTAATTTTTTTTCTAAAATGTTTGCATACAATAATGACCTTTAAGTATAAATCTTCCAATGGCAAAAATTAGTATTCAATTTACGACAGTCAACCTCATAGGATTAATTATTAAATGCAATTAATATTCATTATTCTAGAAACAACTTTCCTTTTATTTCACGGAGTAAAAAGGTATTGTTAATTGAAGTGTTTAATTAAGTCACGCAACAATGTATTAAACCTTTACTGTGTTAAGTAGTGTTTATTAAGTCCGGTCCCTCCAGAGATCCGTAAGATTAAAATTGTGGTGACATTTCTCTTTGTAGTGTACGGTTCAAGGGATCCATAAGAAGGATTGGTTAATGAATTTTAAATTTACGCTACAATGGAATTAATGAGCAAGTATAACAAGTTTTTACTTCTTGCGGTTTGAAAGGATTGGGGAATTAAGGTAAGTTGTATTTGATAACTAAATCTTTCCACTATTTTGCATTAATCAGCATTTTTAAAATCAGGAAAACTTAAATTATAGAATACATATGGGCGATTAAAAATAATTTTATTCATTTTATTTCTTTAGTTATAAAAAGTAGAGAATTTGCGTAAAATTGCAATAATTCTCAAAATAAGATAAGATGAAATAATAAAGAGATTTTCATGGGGAATATACAATGGTTATCAAAGATAACTGATACGTTTATGAATAAAAAAACTAGAAGACGATAGAAATGTATCATTTGCTGCATTTTATTGGGGAAACTACAGAATTTTATACCATTTATTTTCAAAAATAGTTGCATAATATTGTAATTGACGTCGCTGTTGAATGAAAAATTTAAATAAAATGGGCTGAACATGTTGCAAAAACTATTAAACGATATTTTCAAAATAATCGCTATTTCCAGCAAAAACATGAACTGAACTATCATTTGGTAGTTTTTGAACTTGTTCAGTCGTTTTTTATTATTGGTTTTGTTCTAAAATGCCATCTGTTGGTAATTATTATACCTATGTTTGGAAATTGGTAGGATAAAATTCCCCAGTTATCTAAGTAGATTGCAACAAACAGAACGTTTCTGTCGGGTTCTGTATTATGAAATCCACTTTCAAATAAATGTCTTGGTATTTTTGGGGTATCCTGTATTTTAAAAGTTATGTAGTTGTAATATTTATTCAGGCCTTGTAAGGGGAAATAGTCAACTAGAAAAGAGTACGCGTGTTAAAGTTACATGAATGCAAATTGTTTTTATTTTATCTTGAAAATTATCAGTATAAGAACGAGTTTAAAATTGGGTAGGCCTAATATTTATTTAGAGAAATACAAGTCATTCCATTTTAATTATTTTAATATTAATTATTCTAATTTTAACTATTCCAACTTTTATTAACCTAACTTTTATAGTTTAACTTTAGCTAGTCTAATTTTAAATTGTCAAATTTTAATTATTTAAATTTTTATCATTCTAATTTTAATTCTTTTAATTTTAAGTACTCTAATTTTAATCAGTTTGATAATTCCATTTGGTTGTATCTAAACGGATTTTAATTCATGTCTTTGTGTGAAAGAGTAAGTTTTTTATTAGTCTAATTTTTATTAATGTAATTTTTATTATTTAAATTTTTATTAGTCTAATTTTTAATTAGTATGATAATCGCATTTGGTTGCATCTAAATTCCTTTTTATTTATGCCTTTTAGTAAAATAAAGTAAGTTTTTGTTGTTGACGAATAACATTTAAAACATATATACATAAATATTTTTCTTGTATGATATGTTTGGACCAGTTATTTTTAGAGTATGTGAGAACCAAGTTGAATTTAAATAGTGCAAACAACTTCCACTTTTTAAAATAAAAATGTTTCAAAAAGACAACCAGATATTGAAATATTTCATATGTGTTCTGCTTCTGGCATTTAGAGTACAAAATACTAAGAACGCAAATAAAAGTTTTTCGAAAGTTACTACTAGTTTCTTGTGAAACTTTTAAATAACAATCACTAACCAACATATTACTTATTATAAGATTCATCACTGACTCACTCACCGATTAACTTGTAAAATGGCGCTAGAATCCCGCCTTTCAGTTCAGCAAGCAGTGAATAAGACGATCTACGTTTGAGATAGAGCGTTCTTCTTTGGAAGAGTTGTTTACAAGTTTGGGTTGCAAGTCAAGTGGAGGTTTACTGAATCGAATCGAGATCAAGGAAGATAAGGCTTTGTAATGATCGAGATTTTCCAAATCAAGTGAAGGTGTATATTGAATCGAATTCACAGCAAGGAAGATAATTCAATCAGTCCACACCAATTTTTAATAAATATTTCGTGTATATTAAATTAAAGTGTTTGTTATATTCATAATTTCCTTGCACGTTAAATTCTCATTTACAATGTCCGTACCCGGCACCTTAGGCGCCTTACAACTTTTAGTCATTTATATATTTAACAAAGTTAACCACATCTAGTCTCATTTTTCAAATTATATAAACTTTTAGTCCTGTTAAATCTTTTACAGAGAAAGAAATCTTGATTGATTATACTAGTATTGGGCAGAATCCAACATCAATTTTATCCGCGCTATTAAAGCGTATAATAAATCACGCACCCGGAATGACAATGAAGATGTAATCCGAGGTTTCGATAAATCATACCAGACTATCATGGTTAATAATGTGTATAAAATTTCAGATTATACTTAGCTTGAGGTTAGGAATCTCTATTGACCAAAATAATAGAGCGAGCTTTTGAAAATTCCGACTGAATATCAGCAGTACATGTACAATGTACAATCCTACATGAATGCCAAAAGAATTAAGAAATTAATGGAAAAATAACTATAAACTTGTTTAGTTAAACATAGATTTCCTTTCAGAGAGCAATGTAAATTTTTTTTTTTGTGAGCAGAATTCTAAGAGAGTCTACTTTTTAAATCCTTTTTTTTTTTTTTTTTTTTTTTAAATTAACTTGTGCGTTTGTTCATAGAGGAGTCTAATTAATCTGCTTAAAATCTAAAAAATTTCGGAGGTCTAATCAACCCACTTGCCGACGTTTAATGGAGTTTAAACTTAGTTGATAGCCTCGTCGATGAAAATGCACTCTTTCAACTTTGCCCTGTCCCTAAGAGGACGATTTTATACACGCTACTACGGTCGCTTCGGTGGACTGATTAACTCACCTGCTGTCCTCCAATCTGGTTGAAACTTGGCAAACAGATTTGCAGTGAATAAGAATGCAATTTATAAGGTTTTTGAGGCATTACCAAATACCAATTTTGCATATGTTCCTATTGTCACTTCCTAGGATAGATTAACCCACTTATTGTCGATGCATTCTATTAAGTTGCATTTTATTAAATTTTATGGGCAAAAATAAGTTTATACCTAGCAAGGAATATTTTTTAAGAGTCAAATACAATGAATGCTCAATCTGAGCTAAAAATCACTTAAATAAGTTGTAATTGCACATATAAGTTAGCAATGCATATATAAGACTTATATTCGAACTTTATATTTATTGGTTAATTTTTTAGACTTGAGTTTCCTGTAAAATGGAAATAATGAAAAGTTTTATTCATCAGTATCTCTTTAAATACGTAGGTCACTTTCTAAGGTCAGTACGATTTTGGCTTATATTTTGACTTGACAATAACCCACTTATTGTCAATGCATTCTATTAAGTTGCATTTTATTGAATTTTATGGGCAAAATTAAGTTTCTAGCTAGCAAGGAATACTTTTTAAGAGTCAAATACAATGAATGCTCAATCTGAGCTAAAAACCACTTAAATAAGTGGTAATTACACATAAAAGTTAGCAATGCATATATAAGACTTATATTCGAACTTTATATTTATTGGTTAATTTTTTAGACTTGAGTTTCCTGTAAAATGGAAATAATGAAAAGTTTTATTCATAAGTATCTCTTTAAAATACGTAGGTCACTTTCTAAGGTCAGTACGATTTTGGCTTATATTTTGACTTGACAATAACCCATTTATTGTCAATCCATTCTATTAAGTTGCATTTTATTAAATTTTATGGGCAAAATTAAGTTTCTAGCTAGCAAGGAATACTTTTTAAGAGTCAAATACAATGAATGCTCAATCTGAGCTAAAAACCACTTAAATAAGTGGTAATTACACATAAAAGTTAGCAATGCATATATAAGACTTATATTCAAACTTTATATATATTGGTTAATTTTTTAGACTTAAGTTTCCTGTAAAATGGAAATAATGAAAAGTTTTATTCATTAGTATCTCTTTAAAATACGTAGGTCACTTTCTAAGGTCAGTATGATTTTTGCATGTACTTTGATATGGCCAGCAATTTTAAATTATAAGATTTATGATAGAAAAAAGTTTGCTATTGTGACCTGTATATAGTGGTTGACATAAAATGGAGGAGAATAGGTTCACTTTGATTACTACAGTTTGTTTTAGGATAATTTATGATTAAAACTTAAATTTTAAACTGCGTACAGATATCTGTACAGGATGTTGATTGTTTTCAGATTATCTGACGCCGTCAGCAACACGAGGGCTATAATGCGCCGAAACATTCGTCATTTGACAAGCCAACATACATTTACAAACACCCATGCCTAACACGGGACTCGAACCCGCAACCTCGAGGTCTAGAAGCTAGCAGGTACAGGATGTACTAATTGTACGCTATGGGATAAATTTCCTTAAAAGTTAGATATAAGAAGCCAGTATAAAATTGAAATATCTTTTCAAGTGACCAAAATAGAATGCAATCACTATTGAGGTTTATATAATTTAATTTATATGTAATGAGGGAGAGACCGAAGATAAAATTAATTAATTTCATGTATTTTAAATATTTTAAATTATTTGCATTTAAGAAATTTAAGCTTTGAGAAAAAGTCTTTTACGGCAAAGAAAATTAATATTTAAATTTTAAAATGGAGGCTATAACATTTCTAACACCAACACATCAATTTAATTTTCAAAATAAATATACATTCTATTCAATTTTATACTTTCGTTCTAGTAAATTCTTAGGATAGAATATCAGATTTTTACACATTGTGATATACTTCAGCCAAATTTCGTGATTAAAAATTTTCAGCTATAAGGGACGTAACAAATTAAAAATCAGTAAATTAAATGTATAGTATCGGTGAGAATTTTTAAAAGTTTTTTTTTTTTTTTTTTACCTTATTTTAATTAGTTTTGAAATTGCATATTTCCAAAAATTGAAAAAATGAAACCAGTGACAACTTTTCTGGATTACCATATATATTAATATTATATCATTTAATTCGTGACTTTTTTTTAAATAAATTTTCTTATGATTTACAGAAGGAAAAAATTAAACAATTAGATATTTATTTTAGATGTCGAGAAAAGTTAAATATCCGTATATAATCTATTAGATATTCGCTATTAGCTTACAAGAATTCTATTGAAATGTGTTTTATAATAATTCTATATGTGTATTTCTGAAATTGGGATCGTTTCCTTTCTTCGTATAGTTTTTTCTTGCATGCCCACCTTTAATAATCAAATAACATAAGGAATTTAATATTCAACAATTACAAAAATTATTTTTTTATTAAAATGGTATGAGCAATTTACAGAATAATTGGCTTGAATGAACAATTTACATAAATAACTATTAAATAAGCATTTATTTACACTTTTTCACTCAGTATATAATTATTTAATTCTTATCCCCTATTTAGAAGAAATACACATAACACACATTTAATAAACAATTAACACAATGAATCTAATATAGGTTTATTGATATTGCATAGGAAAAATAATGAGCGTAATAATTATTTTATTTTGATAAATCAAATTTATAGTGAAACTAGAGTTATCCAACTTTCTATAGATGTTATATGTGTGCCCCTCCGGTGACACGGCAATAGTTTTTGCAGTATTCCAATTCCTACCACACTCGTCATAGAATATTCCCTGTTAGACTGAGAGGCGACTGCAATTTTTGGACCCCATCGAACATCATTCTGAATTTTTTATAGAAATTGGAGAACAGTAAGTAGATTACGAATTCATTGGTCTGCCGTGGCAAAAATGGCCGAAATTAGTCAAATATCAACTTTTAATAAATTGAACTAAATCCAATTGCCAAATGCACCATAACTTGCCAAATAATGAGCATTTTTTTTAATTTTGTAACCCTCACTCTTTAATTTTCAATTAAGAAGGTTGCACACGATTCTGATGTGTGGCTATGGCTTACTTGCATCTTTCAAAAATGAGCCAAATTGGCAATAAACATTTCTTCACTGATGACGTAACTGATGTCACCAAATTGGCTTACTAAGACACAAGTTTTCCGAGCCAGAGATCAGAAATCGTTTGCGCTTTTCTCATTGAAAATCAAAATGCAGTGGGTTGCCGGACGAAAAAGTTAGTTATCTTTTTGGCAAGTTATAACATATTTGGCAATCGAATTTTAGTTCAACTCATTCCTAGTCGATTTTTGATCAGTTTCGGCCATTTTTGCCACTGCAGACTAGTGGATTCGTAATCTACACACTTTTCTCCAATTTCTATAAAAAATTCAGAATGATGTTCGATGGAGTCCAAAAATTGCAGCTCCCTCTCGGACTATGTTGCGTGGAAATCCTTGTAAGGATCATTCCCTATACTCGCTATGTTACAATCCTTTATCCCAGTGCATTTAGAAACTACTTTGTAGAAAACCTTAAAATTTGGTGAGTAGGTATGAAAATAAATACTTAATGAAATGATATACAATTAAAACTCGAAAATAGCGTCTAATACATTTTATATTTGAAATGATTACGTCAATGTATATGTATTGGCTCCACCTGGTTTTGTGTTTTGATATTTTAATTTTCATTTACAATAGATACAAATTAAATGAAAACAATTTATGTCATTTCATTAAGCGATCAATTTCGTACCTACTCACACAATTTTAAAGTTTTCTACAAAGTAGTTTCTAAATGCACTGGGCTAGAAGAATTTAACATAGCGGGAATAGGGAATGATCCTTACTAGGACTTCTTTAAGAGTCCAACATGTCAGTTATCTACTGTTTCAGTTGCTTTAAGTCCTGAGGAAGAGGTGGAACGAAGATATTGTCTTTAACAAAAACCCATAGGAAAAAATTGCAAGGGGTGAGATATGGGGATCCCGGCAGTCACGAAAACTATGGCTTGTCATTTGACCCAGTTCGGTCAATCCAGCGATGAGGTAGGAGATCGTTCAGAGTGATTTCGTAACTAGAATAATTTTCACTGTTACTAGATAATACTTGTATAATTGTAGTTTCAGAATAATTTTTTTCCTGACTAAATAAATAAATTACAGAATTCTTACTATACTATCCTTTTTGTCTCATTCAGTATGAATCACCCAGTATTTAACAACTATAGCATTATTTTTTTTATTAAAATGGTATGAACAATTTTCTTAATAATTGGCTTTAATGAATAATTTACCAAAATAACTATTAAGTAAGTGTGTGTTTACACATTTATTTAATAATTTTTCTCACTTGGTATATCGTAATGTAATTCTAATCCTTTTTTAGAACATATATACAGTATAGTCCTGATTATCCGAGTTAATGTGGACCAAGACCAACTCGGATAACCGAAAAACTCGGTTAAAGCGAAAATTAAAAATAAAATAAATCGTATCGGTTTAAATGTATATTTTGACAAGTACAAGTGTTATACTATAGATAAACCACATGCAATTCATAATATATAGTAATGCTTAAAGAGTTCTCTTACTTAAGCCTTAAGATCTTGAGCGACGCGATAGGAGAATCGGTGTCATACAATGAAAAGGAATGTAAATATTTTGTTTTCTTGAGTGTTTGAGAGATCAAGTACCAATTTTTTTCGGTACTAGTTTTGACAAAGGAAATTATCAGGGGTAAAAAAAAATTAAAGAAATATTATCTGGCTCGGATAACCGGGGCTCGGATAATCGGGATTTTACTGTACTTCATATACTCACATTTAATTAATTATTAATTTAATAAATTCAATATTTAACAATTAAAAATATGTTTGCTTTAAAATGGCTAATGAACAATTTTCCAAATAATTGGTTTCAATGAACAATTAATCTTGCAATATTCTTTTCTATAAAGAACTTTTTTAACACTTAATAAGAATTTATTTTTGTTAAAATAAACATTGTTTTCTTCGAGTATTTATAAATAAAGATTTCTAAGAGCAAACGATTTCTAATCAGCAAACATTTACTAAACTTTGTACCAATAAAATTAATTTATTTAAAGCAATTTTTTTCTATACTTGATTTTAATTGTTTTAATTCTCAACTCGTTATGTTTATAATGGCGTTTAAATCAGATTAAAATTCTCAAGAACAGTGTAAGCTCCCGTAAGTTATATACAATACTGAGCTCTAAATAAACATCGATTATTTAATCTCATACCTGTAAGCAACCAGTAAAGTTATATCCCCATCCGGGTAACTTCACTCATAGCTAAAGAGTTTGCCCAGTGCAATCTAAAGTGACAAGTGTGGCACTTGCGTCAGAGTCAATTAGAGGCAAGTGTGAAGCGTGGAGCTTCACTGAGTCGCTTAGTGAAGCACTTCCTTCTATTGACTCGGATTCAGATTTGCCTAAATCAGTATCCAGCAATGCGCATATGAAGACCGTAAGTGGCCTATGGCTCGTTAGCAGGGGCGTTGTAATTATTAGACGGATACAGTGGCGTATATATATTCACCGGGTTTGAACTTGATATATGTTCTAGTTTGTGAATTGAACTGTGAAATAATGACTTCTGTGAAATAATGATGTCTGTGAATTTGGGTAGTGATGATAAGTGTTTATTGTTCGTGGGGTTATCAGTTTATTTAAAAGTTCAATGTTGGTGTTGATGTATCTTTTTTGAATGATAGGTTGTTGAGTGATTATAGTTCTATAATTATAGTATTACTATTGCCAAGATAAGATAATGATAATGATAATTCTTTAATTCTAGTTTGAATAGTCAATTTAAAATCTTTAGCTTAATAAAAATGAATTGACTATTCGATATAGCAGGATTAATATGTTTAAATGTGTTTACTTGGGTTCTGAACTTCAGTAAATTAAAACAGAGTTGTGTTACTTTCTTAGTTAGGTTCATTATTTCAACTATCCATGTGTTACGATAAGATAATGAAAATATTAGATTTAGTAAAAAAAAAAAAAAAAAATTCTTTTATTTCTACACGTTTTGGAATATGCTGATTTCAAAAAAGTGGTATAGAAAAACCATCCATGTGTGTGTCCATGGTCAGCATAACTCTTGAATGGATTGTCCTACTATGTTCAACTTTGTCATGCGTGTAAGTAGTGGCCATGGGACTTTTAACTAAAGTTTTCGCCAAAATTGTGCCTGGGCATAAGGTATCTACTGTTGAAGAATTAATACTTTTTTCAGTAATTGCCAAAAAACCACTCTAACGGTTTTGATAGAAATTGCCGTAACATGATTTTTATATGTAATATAAGTAATATATATATATAATATATAAAAAAAAAAAAAAAAAAAAAAAAAAAAAAAAAACACGAAAAATTTAAATTTAGGGACCAGTATTACGTGTAATTGAAAGTTGTGCGATGCTTCACAAGCCAAGTTGTATTACAATAGACTTTTTTCTCATGTTGCTGCATAATGAATGCATTTTAAAACACATTTAAACTATATAAATTTTCAATTTTCGTTATCATGCTAAAATTAAATAAAAATGTTTAAATATATGCACTCTGTTACTGTTTTTATATTGTTTATACGGTAAATTATATAATGGAATTTTTTTATCTTCATGTGTAACGAATACATTTTTAATCACATTAAAGAAAAAATGTATTTTTTATTTTTATTTAAAATTTTCATTCTGTAAACTTTTTATGACGATTTTTTTAAATTTTGTCGGACATATTACTAGCTGAATATTTGAAATTTTCCCATGTGCATTTTAGCAAAAAGAAAAAGGAAAAAAAATCATGCATCCAAAGTTTTGAATATTTTTCCCAATTTTGACCACTGAAAATTCATTTATCGAAATCGGAATAATTTAATTTTTCTACATTTACCCTCGTTGACATTTGTATATTTGTGACTACATTGGAACTGCTTCATTTGCATATCCCACGTTTGGAACTTTTGTTCCCTTTTAGACCCATTAAAGTTGTTTAATAAACTTTTGGGTCGTTTACTCTTTCTGTACTTGCTTTTGTTGAAGTTTATACTAAATACAAAAATGCGATTACATTGGAAGTGGGTCATTTTAGTACCTTTTGAATTCTTTTCGACGTCTTAAATTTGGTTAATCAAAATCAGAATTGTTTACTTTTTCTATGTATGCACATTTGTACGAATTCTCTGAGTTTAGGCAACATATAAAGTGCGGGGATCAATGAGAGTGTGAAGGGCTTTGTATTTTAATCATAGAGATATAACATGGTACCATAAGTAAGAGAAATAGTTAAGAAGAAAATATAGACCACTAGTACATAAATAAATAAGTTCGATTGTGACAGTAACTGTTGCTAAAAATGCGCTTTTACATATGTTTTTATTGATATACATAAGGCTCAAAGACCAAACATGTACAATTTGGAGTCATTTATTTACTGAGATATATCTCAGCAAAAGCATCAAAATGTTGACATTTTGGTGGTTTGGGAGGACATTTGGCGAGATATCAAATATTCCAGTTCTAATCGGATATCTCAATTAGAAACCATGATTTGAGCCTCCTATCATTTTTTTTTTTTTTAGAGAAGCACTCTTCGTGTCCAAATTCAAACTTTCACTTCCGGTTAGAAAATCGGTTGGATGTGACGTAGTTTTAATAATCTCATTAAGGGGACTTCACAGTCAACGACACAAACTAAAAGCTGAATTTACATCTAACTTCCATATCCTATAAATTGTTTACTTCTAAACGTATTTACAAACTTTTTTCACAGAATTTGTAGTTTGATATTTGCAAATATAGTAACAAGGTAAAAACAATAAAAAAAATTAAATATTTTTAGTTTATAAGAATTTTTTGCAATTAACACAAAACAGTGATTTTCAACACCTAGGTACACTTTTCAAAAAATCTATTTAATATTTCAATCTAATTTTTGGCTAGAAAATTATACAAAAGTGAGTTCTATATTGATGACCTAAAATTTTATTTTAAATATGTGTATTTTTTTTTATATGAATTTTATGAAAAAAAATCTTTTTCTTTTAGTTCAAACAAAACATATAATTTTTTTCATAAGCATTAAAAGCAATATTGTCTAAAAAAATATATCATCATCATTAATCGAATTATTAACTTAACATTAGTAATTTTGTAAAAAATATGTATGAGCTATTTTGTCTAGAAAGTGTACCAAGCTGTTAAAAATTACTCTTTTGAGATAATTTCAAAAAAGGCTTGTAAACTCAAAGTATTATTTTTTAAAAATAATTTTTGCACAATTACTATATTTATAAATACCTAACAATACTTTGAGTGAAAAGAGTTTGTAAATTCATTGAGAAATAAATAATTTATAAGGCATTGAAGTTGGATGAAAATAAACTTTTATATTTTGTCGGTGACTGTCAAGTCTCTTTAAGACTTTCAAACAGACTAAAATATAATACTTGTCAATATCATTTTAGCAATTCGTTTTTTGATCACCATTTCCATTACGGAAACTTGCATCGACAAGGATCTTCTTTTAATATCATCACAGGTGCCTGCCACATTTGTTGCTTGTCTGAGAAAGTCGTCTTTATGTAGATGAACATAGACTTTGTACTAGCTCCTCCAACATAAATGTGATGTAGAAGTTAAAAACTTCAAAATAACTAGTTGATACTTTTCTACAGTTTGAGTTGAGTTAACAATAAATAATTAATTTATTAAATGCATACAAAGTTACAGAATTCACTAATACAATACATTCAAATGTAATTAGAAAAAAAAATTGTTTTAAAAATAGCATAGTGATTATTCTAATACAATTAAAAAACAGCATTTCTTATTTAATTCTTGTATTGCATTTTAATTATACAGATCTCAAAAATAGTTTCCTACTTACACTACAAATTTGACTTTTATGGTACAGAACACTCATCACTGAGTGACTCTCATGGGTCATCACATTTACAAAAGTAACAAGCTCTCAAATAAGAAAATTAAATCAAAAGCAGTTAAAAATAAATTGTGTTTAATCGCAAATCGAATATGTTTATACAAGCGCAATTAAAGGACATTTTTCGTAACGAATTCTTGCAATTAAAATGAATTTAATAAATCTTCTCATAAACTGTCCCTGACTTTCCATTTACAAGCTTACTTCGTAGGTTAAAAAAAAAAAAAAAAAAAAAATAAAAAAAAAAAATGCATCTTTGTGCGATCATCTACATATTAAAAATATTGACTTCACAAGTAAATAAAATCAACCTCGAACGAGTTAAAAATTAAATTATTAATAAAATAGTGTATGGTTATTCAAAAACAAATAAATGATAGTGTTACATGACTAATTTTTACCTTTAAATTAAAATAATATTCCTCAAATCGTCCTCGGATTTACTTCAGAAATTTGAATTTGTCTGGTCATCGAGTAACCTATGGATCATTATAAAAGCAAAATTAAGTTCTCAAATATAAAAAAAATAATTCAAAAGCAGTTAAATCGCGTATGATTACACAAAAGCAATTAAATGACATGTTTCATGGCCAATTTTTGCCTTATAACTCAGTTAAATAAATCTTTTTTCAGTCACCGAGTTCTCCACTCTACATGACTCCCAAAGGTTAAAGAAAAACTCTGGATGACTTACAAATAATCATCTATAGAAAAATCTAAGTTAATGAATGAATGAATGAATGAATGAATGAATGAATGAATGAATGAATGAATGAATGAATGAATGAATAAATAAAATCAACCTCAAAATGGCCAAAGAATTCTGAAGAAGTGGAAAAAGTTTTAATCTCTCTAAATTAGAAGAATTTTTTTTTAAGTGTCGAGTATCAATTCGTAATTTTGTTTTCAAAACAGCATTTTTGGGGAGATGTAATAAATATTTATTCAAAAATTACTAAAGATAAATGCTTAAAACTTTTAAAATGTGTTCTTATTTATATATTAAACAATTTGAGAGTATATTTTGTAAAATGTTTAAAATTAAAGATTTTATACAGTTTTTTGTGTCACTCAAAATGAATTTTTTTGAAAATTCTTTTCAACATTCCACATTTAATTTTCTTTTAAAAGAGCAAAGCAAAATATTTAAAAATTCTACTCTCACAATATAAAAAAATGTCTAATAAGCATGTGTAATTATTTTCAAGTCGGTAAGTATGTAAAAACTGCAAACATGTTTTTATAAATAAGGTGTGTTTTAACATGGGAAAGTAGGCAGATGTATTAAACTGCGACTCTCCTTAAACGACTATTTCATTAACAATTCTCAGACAATAAATTACCTATTCTTAGTTAAAAATTACTAATTCTTAGTTGATAAATGACTATTTCAGTATTTCTGTTAAACAACAAAAACACTTGATCTACAAATGAAGTAGAAACAATTTCTCAAACAACCCTACAATAGAATAAAAAAGAAAAGACAATCATGCGTCATCTTACAAACGTTCCTTATCGACATTATTCCAAAACATATTATCTTTCTACTAGTACATTAGGCAGATGAAGCTATAAATCAGCTCCCCACTATTTCATGACCAATTCTTCGTTAATAAATGACCAATTCAATTAAATAAATCTCATATACCGTCTTGGAGGTTCCTCCACAAATTTACTAAAGAAAGAAAAAAAAAAAAAAAAAGAAAAAAAATCTGATCTATCAATGATATACTAACCATCTCTAAAATAAACTAAAAAAACAAATTAAAAAGCTAAACAATTCTAAAAATTATGTGTCATCTTACAAATATTCTCAATAGACAATATTTAAAAATAAATTCTTACCTCAATAGTACATTAGACAGCAAAAAAATTTTCAATCAGTTTTAAACTATTTCATGACCAACTCTTTGTTAATAAATGACCAATTAAAAAGCTAAACAATTCTAAAAAATATGTGCCATCTTACAAATATTCTCAATAGACAATATTTAAAAATAAATTCTTACCTCAATAGTACATTAGACAGCAAAAAAAAAAAAATTCAATCAGTTTTCCACTATTTTATGACCAATTCTCTTTGTTAATAAATGACCAATTCAGAAAAATAAATCTTCTAACAAACCGTCCCGACATTTCCCTCACAACTTGACACCTTTAAAAAAAAAAAAAACTTGATCTCCCAATAACGTACAAATCATCCCTCTAACAAACTAAAAAAATCAATTAAAAATCAAACAATCATGTGTCAACTTACAAGCATTCCCAATAGACAATAATTCAAGACGAATTCTTGCCTAGTGCATAAAACAGCAAAAACTGTCACTCAGTTTTCTACTAAATTCACATTTCTAGTTGCGCCCTCTTTTCTTCGGGACTAGAGGGACTGGAGATACCAGGAAAGCTTGAGGCACAGAACGGGAGAAAGAGCCGGGCTTATAGGTTGTGATCAATTTCTCTCGCTTGCTCCACGGCGCAACGTGCACTGTCTATCAGACACTTGTGAACACCGGTTTGTTTCATTTCGCTTTTGACAGGTAGTTCTCAAGATTGAAAATTCCTTTAGCAGTTGATGTTCAGGATTTATTAAAGGAAATCAACAGTCATCAAGTTGTTTAATAACTTTTTAAAATCTAACATTTTGTTAATGTTAGTGTTTTCTGAGTCTTTTTAAAATTTAACCGCTTGCTTCAATGGAAAGTGCATGACTGTCTAACAGAAACTTGTGAACATCGGTTTGTTTTGTATTGATTTTGACAGTTTTCAAACTGAAAATTTCTTTAGCAGTTCATACCCAACAGCTATCATCAAGTTGTTTGATAACTTTAAAAATTGAATTTTGAAAACTTTTAAATTAAGTTTTAGTTTTTTCTGAGACTATACGTATATTTTAACATCTTGCTTCATCTTAATGGTAATTAAAGTGCTAGATTATCTTGAAAGTATTTGTGAACAAGGGCTAATTTTATCTACATTGTGCCGTCTTGTTTCTCAAGGCAAAACGTTTTCTTTGACAAGTTGAATAATTGTTACAGTCAAATATATAAATAATCAAACAACTAAGTCACACCACTAGACTGACTAAGTTTACAGATAAACGTTGATTAATTTCAACGTAAGTTATCAAAGAGGGAAACATTTGTGAAGAATTTCAACTATCAAAACAATTATTATCAACTTGAAAGCCACCATAAAGGAACCCTTCTTGTGAACAAAGACTTGTTTGCATACGTTTTCTACAGACAGTTGGTCAGGACTAGAACTTTTCTTCAAGAAATTCAAGTTAAGAAATAATTTAAGCAACAAATCAATCATCATTTTAATAAATATTTAAGAATATTATTAGGTGTTCAATATAGATTTTTATCATGATTACCTTTATTGCCTGACTGTTTCTTGTTTGAAATAAATAGGATTATAATTGTTTATGACTAAAAAACTTTCATATTAACTGAAGAAAGAACATTAAGTGTTCAAGTATTATAGATTTTTATCATGATAACCTTCATCGCCTGACTGTTTCTTGTTTGAAATAAATAGGATTATAATTGTAGTTTATGACTGATAAACTTTCTTATTAACTGACGAAAAGTAATAGTGGACTTTAATGATTCTTGTATATTTAAAGATAAACTGCTGGATCAAAAAAGAAATTAAATATAAGTTAATGTTGTTCATATGTGTGAAATGGTGAATGTGCTAGTGTAAGTATATTTGAAAACTAGTTGATATCATTATATAAACTGAAGAAAAAATAAAAGCATTGGACATTTGATTGAAAAAAAAAGAAGATCGTACAAACTTTGAGAAACATGTCTGCAGTAATGCACCTTATTGGACTTCTGTTCGGATTATCATGCATTTGGACAAAACAAGGTAGGTTTTTTGGATTTTACTAAAAGCATATTTAAAATATAAAACAAGAGAAATTAAGTAGTAATAAATGAGAATAAAATATAAATTATAAGCTTTTTCAATATATTAAAAATCCAAATATGGTTAATTCTATAATTATACCACTCGAAAAAAGATACCCTTTATTTAAAACATTTTCAATTTTAATTTGAAAATAAGGTTAATAAAATATTAGAAAAAATATTAAAATATCATAGTTTTCTAGAATTAGCATTATAAATTTTCTTAATACGTTACTGATAAAAAAAAAGTTTAATTCTGTATTTTTGCAACTCAAAATACGAAATTGTTTGATTGCAATGTATTGCATTATATTCAAATAGATTTTATTAATAAAATTTTTAAAAACTTATTGAATAGTAAAGAATGTTGTAATTAAATTTAAAGTCATTTAAAGTTTAAATGTTAGAAATACGAAATTGATTTTAAATAATTATTCTCCGTATTTTGCGACTCAAATCCACAATTTAACGTTGACCGTTATAATTTTAAAGTTATTTAAACATGTAATACAAAGTGATAGACTGTCATGAAATTTATACATAATTTTAAACATGTAACATTCCACAACATATTTAGTTTAAGTTGAGTTTCAATTGGAATATTCATATTCGAAAATTCCCACCATCAAATACCGGAAATATTCATACCTGTTGAATATATTTGTAAGTTAAATTAGAATAACGCAACCTTTAAAGACAAATAGCATGTACTACAATTGTGTTTAAATATATGATATACAAATAAACATACATTATTATTTCAAACAAAAATAAATAGTTTTTATTGTAGTTTAAAGTATTTTACATTTTTAAAAGTATGATAATGTTACGAATATTAGATATACATGTTACATAAATAAAATGTAATGTTAGTTGTGTATACCTTCCTAAATTTCTAACTTTTAATTTTTTTAAATTTATAAATATTGAAGTACTCATAATTAATTTTAGACTATGTCGTTTAAATATATGAATGGTTAAAAATGTTTATAGTAAGATAACTAATGCATGATAAATATTTTACTTAAACTTAGTAACTAATTATTGGGGAAAATGTTAGATATAACCTTTAAATTAAGATGGTTTTTTGTATTAAATTTTATTATAATTTGACACTCCTAAAAGTAAAAAACACTATTAAAAAAAAAAAACTAAGTAATGAATTGTTTCATTCATAAAAATAAAATAATTTATCTTGTTATTTTTACTATAATTGTAATTTTTTTTAATAGTTATTAGTAATTTATTGTTTTCTCTTTTTATCAAATTTATTTTCAATCAATAAATAAATCCCTAATTTAAATAAATATTTTTCTTTGAACAATTTACTAGTGCTAAAAATTAAGCACATGAAAAATATTTTCTAGAAAAAAAGAAGTATGTTTTGATAAACAATTAACAATAAAGTTTTTGTTTCGAAATTTTGTGTAATTTACTCCACCAAACTTCTCTTTTGCTCCTATTTATTCGCATAAAATAGGTCACACTTAAATTTATTTATTCCGAGAGTTCATCCTCAATATTCTTTTGTTTAATATCATATAAAACTGTATTAAAACATATCTTCATAAAATTTAGTATAAATACTACAGAGATCAAGTAAAAATAATATCCAAAGATAAACATACTAGACCGAATTTTCGCGCATATTTCTTGGTAATTAATAAATATTTTAACATCACCATAAAACAATTTAAAACCATTTACAGTTGGTTTTAATAATTTATCCATTCGGTTTATGTACAAAACATCAATATTAAAATTTAATTTGTTTTTTTGGCTTTAGTGACTTCTTTGCTGTGTGTATAAGATGCAATGTATGCTCTTATGTACTAATCTAACAATTAAAATAATTATGTAAACGTTTTAAACAAATTTCATGACTAATAAATAATTTAATTAATTACTAATTAATGCATAATTAATACCTTTAGACCACCTTCAAGATATTATAAAAGTTTGTACACTCAGTGTATATATATATAATATTTGAATATAAATTTTTATTAAAACTGTTGGGGGTATAACTACTTTTTAGCAGTATAATATTTGTACAGCAATGTATGTCTTATGGGCGAATTTAACATTTAAAGTAATTATATAAACAATTATAACAAAAGTCCAGGTGATTTTTAAGTCTTTTTACACCATCGTAAAAATATATCAAGGTAACTTTATATAATATTACATCTACAATAGTTTGTCCGCATAGTATAAATACAAAACTAAAATTTGTATACTTTTATCAAAAGTATTATGACTTTAACAACTTCTTTTTCGCTGAGTTTTATTTGTACAGTAATTTCCGATGTTGTTAACTTTTAGATAAATTATATGGTGATTAATAAGTAATATACAAATATAATTAAAATATCCTTAAACAAATTTATTTTTCTTTGGCCTATATTAATTTCCGTAAAAGTGCATTTCTTTCAATCAAAAGGTTATGGAAGGGAACTCAATTTGAGGCTTCCTTTCTGTATTGGTCGAATTCAGAAAGCGTCGATGTTTATAATGGATTAGATGTTTGTAAAAAGTATTTACGAATATTTGAAATCTAAAATGAGGAAAGAAAATTATAATGTATGTTTCATACACATTTTCTATAAGCACGCCACAAAAAACTTGTAAGCACACTCCTTTGTCTTCACGGAATCAGACAACATCTGATTAGGAAATGGACACTGTTCAAATTGACATTTTAATATTTTGCAGCACTATGAAAAATTATAAAAACAGCAGTTTCCAATACATAAATTTACTTTATTCAATGAATATTATGTATTGCATGTCAACGTTACCGTTACATTCATTTTTTATGATCCATTTAAATTTGAGTACCCTCTCATTTTCTCAGTTCTAAATTATTGCTTAAAATATAATAAATGCGATACAGTTCGAGCAATTTTTTTTAATCAAAAGAACTTGTTTTTTATTTCTGATTTGAATGAGTTTTACTTTAGTGTTTCTGGAAAAATCCTGGTTTTTCGTGCACTTTTATTGTTCGTGACAACAATGTGAAGGCTCATTCTAACAATCAAGTCTCCCTCAAACAATGAAATTCGATTACGTATTCCTTTGTAAACAACTCACGAGCGTGCTTTATAATCGTAATAGAATAAAGTAATTGATAAGGCGTTTTATGAAACAGAAAAAAATAATCTTCTCATTCGATCATATTTTTTTGAGATCTAATCATCGTACTCCTTATTAGTCAATGTAAAAAGAGAACTTAGTATGTTCATACAAAGGTAATAAAAAAAAAATAAGGTTCTTTGTTAACTTTTGAGAGCTAATTAAGTTATATGTATGTATAGAAAAATCTAGAATAAAACTTATTTATGAGTAGAAATAAGGTAGGGTTATGATTTACCGTAAAGTGCTTATTACTATGCGATTTTTCAAAAAAGTCGCCAAGTTGAAAATGACGTCAAAAAGCTATATCACCAAATCCAAAATGGCGTCCAAACGCGCCGTGTTGCCAAATTCAAATACTTACTTGGGTTAAAATTCCAAGTCCGGTACGGATTCTGCGGAAAGAATTGTTTACTTAAGACCACGCAAAATTATGGCAACTATAGGCAATTCATTTGTCATTAAAAAAAATGGCGGGGCTGCTCTTTTTTGGCGAAAATAACCTTGGCGCAGAATCCTTACGGGACTTGGAATTTTAACCCTTACTTGGTTGCCGGAAAACCAAGTTGGCGACGGACATCACATTCAGTGCCAAATAGCCAACTTTCAAAAAGTCTCCAAGAGGCACTTTACAGTAAATCTGAATCTATGATAGTTTTTATCCGAAGAGATTGCACAAAAATTTAAAAATATAACTTGATTTATTTTTCTCTACTACAATTTAAAAAATAAAAGCAACAATTCTTATACAAGCTCATACTGCAGCACCAGTCGTATCGACACGACAACAATGAAAACCCAAGTAATTTCTTGTTTTAAAAATCAGAGCACCAATCACATGGCAGCTAAATAACAAAACAAGACAAAAGCTTGATACCAAAACAACGACAAATTGAACTCGAGACTTAATTAGATCGATTAAATACTATGTGATCTTTTATAGACTGAAGACTGCTTATACATTTTTTAAAGAATTAAATACCCAAGCTATTGTTAATGCTTTGAAATTTATTTTACTTTCCACTACAAATAACAATTAACGTTAATAAAAAATACTTAATAAAAGCAAACTATTAATGTAAATAGTAGTAATACACTATTTTTTATATTAATTAAAAGATCTTAATAAAAGTGATTGCATAGATAAAATAGAATTAGAATTTATGAAATATTTACATCAAGTACAATTATTTACAAAATATCGTTTGTAATATTACTTCTTCAAAAGACTGAATGTTTTGGACAGTGCTATCATCAAGACAAAAATATATGTTTTTGTTTTTGTAAGGGTCTTGTTGAGTCCAAGATGACATGTGAACCCCAACTTTAGTCCAAATTCTGCGCCAATATTTGTTTAGATAAACCACGCCAAGTTATAGCGATCATAGACAGCTCACTTTGTAGTAAATAATATAACCCATAAAGTTGGATGGAGTTGTTAACAAAATACTTTTTATGCATTGTCAATTTTTGTATTCATTAACACAGCACCAATGTCAAAGACATTTCTATCAGCAAAATGTGTGTCAAACTACGTTTCAAAATTTATTTATTAACCCTTTGCACTCCAGTGGCACCTCTCAGGCACCACACGATTGGATGCCAAACCACGAGAGGACCATTAGGTGTGATGCGGAAATTCGATGCAAGGCCAATGACTGTGTTTAGTTTCTATGTAGCAAATCCATAAACACCAGCTGAACCTAAAATGTTTCGAGTTGCTGATTCCTCCGCGAGAAAAAAGCCTAGAGTGCAAAGGGTTAAAAATGAACGTGAATTTATGCTCTCACATCCAAATATTATTTATTCTGATTAAAGTAATTTTATTATTTATTAAAAAAAAATTGACAACAGGAAAGTGTTTTAACAATGATCGGTCCAATGCTATTTTAACGCGATACGATGACGGCAAGTTGGTTTATTAGTATTCCGTAAAAGCGACCTTTCATGATAATAACAGCCCCAACATTTGATAGAATGCTTTGTCATTGACATTGAACCTATCTGACAAGTTTCAGCCCGATTGGAAGACGGCAAGGGTTAAGAAAGCCTCCGCAGATTCCTCTTCATCGACAAACTTACATACATACAATATAGAAGTTAATATAAAGGATTTAAAAAAAAAAAAGGCCGTTATTTGTCGACTGAAATTGTCTCGGCACAGAGCTCGTACCGGATTCAGAAACCCAGACAAAGATGGTTACTTGAAATGGTTCACCAGCAGTGGTATGGGTGTACTTTTTAGGATCGTCAGGATCAGATCACTAGTCACTGTGTTCATACCTTCGATACCCAACTTGTCAAGATAACAGCTCTAGTACAAAACTTTACAGTCTCGGCGTAATACTCGAGACAGTACTAAGTCATTTGCCATGTAATAAACGAATAATCTAATACGTTTTTACCAAGGATATTTCATGAACTAGATATAAAACAATTTCGTATTCGTTTTAGGTTTTAGAACAATATTGTTACACAAATTCTATGCATATAATTGTAAATAGTGAAGATTTTTTTTAAAAATTCCATTTTATTTTTTTTGTTAGCAGTGATAATACAGATTAGAAAATAGTTGGCAACAACTAAATCAATTGAGAAATTTAGAAGCATTTCCATCACGGGATTGGTTAACTTGATTTTGCAAAAATTTCAGCCGTGAGACTATAAAAAGAGGCAAAAAGTAGAATCACTAGATCAGTCGAGTATCGAAATCAATTGGGAAATTTAGAGGCATTTCCATCACGGGATTGGTTAACAGGATTTCGCTAAAATTTCGGCCACGAGACTATAAAAAGAGGCAAAAAGTAGAATCACCAGATCACTCGAGTATCGGACGCTGTTCGGAAAGCATCGAATCTTTCGTTTACGTTCGCTGTGCCTGAGTTATCGATGTGTCCGAAGTCGTAAGAACCGAAGCTTGTAATAAATTTTGATAGCAATTGTTCTGCTGTTTGGAGAAGTTTTGCGACCCTTTAATGGAAGAATAAAAAATAGGTTTTTTAAGTAAAAACCACGATATTACTTCTTCAGTGAAGTTTTCGTACCAATATAAATAAACACAGACAATACAAATGAGAAATGAAATGCCATTAGTCACACTAATATTCACCTACTGTAGATCTTTTGACGTATTATTGTTTGAAATAACGCAAATGTTATTATTATTAGGAAGAAAATTGGTAAGAGTACTGTTTCAAGCAAAAATATAATCTTTACTGTTATATACCATTTTTAAAAATTTTTGAATGCTAATTTTTCCTTAAAAACTATGAATTTTTTCACATTTTTATCTAAAATACTACAATTAAATAAATAACTAAATCCCCGATTCTGGTTGGAACCAAGTATCACTGTAATACTTTCTATTTGTAATAAAAATCATGTATGCAAGTTAGTTACAAGCTCATTTATGTTTGTTCGAATAATGTCCTATTTAGTAATTTAAACTTCAATTAACTAATGACAAAATTATTGTTAAAAACTTTACATCTGAAAAAGTCACTATTTATATTCTTACGAACTGTATAAAATTTTGAAATGATACCATTAACGAAAACCATTTCAAAAGTATAAATGTATAACTTATGCAATTATTTCCATCAAAATCATTCAACGTTATTTCGGAATATTAAAAAAAAAAAAAAAAAAAAAAAAAAAAAAGAATGGATTGTTAAGAAAAATTTATGAAACTCAAAAAAAAAGTGAAAAGTGTACCATTTTATTAACTGTTACTAAATTTTTCAACCTAAAAGTAATTTTACTTATTTTTTTAACAATTTTGTGTTGAGCATATGTGTTATAGTTAAATAAAAATGTGAACATTCTATTAACCAATGCTTAATCGACCAAAAATACATGAATTCAAATATGGTAAATAGTTCCACTGCACACTCACGAAATTCCCTTAAAACACAAGATTTAAAAGATGTAATTGTTAAAAAATACAATTTCATTTTCTCGTTTTTACTCTTTACCTCTTTCCGCATTCAACAACTTTCTCATTTTGGGAGAAGGAATAATTTTGTAGCTGAAAACTCATGAATGCCATATTTCACTAAAGTCAATGCTTCTGTTTCTAAAAAATGAATACTTTTGCAGCTGAAAATTCATGAATTCAAAATTCCATTGAAGATTTTCTCTGTATTTCTTAGCATTCACGGAACATTATTTTGCAAGTAGAAAGATAAAACATGCCCCGTGGTCGTATATGTTGGAACATATGCTCGATTCCATGCAATTTTTTATTTATTTTACTTACAATCGATGTTCTTATCGCTTAAAGGCATTATTTGAAAACCTAGGAAGATATTTAGGTTACCCTTTAGTTGCTATTAGTTTTATGTTTTTATACATTTTTTACATATTCTTGCAGTATTTATAGAATTACGCAGAAATGTCTTTTGCTGAAAATTTGTTTTTGTATTAGAATACCGTGTGGTACATTTGGCAAGAATCCTTTAAAATCCTGATTAGCAATTTTTAGTCAGGATGTTTGCTTGGAGTTTAGAACAATTTCAAAACTAGGTTTGGAAAGTAAACCCAGACTAAGTGAGGGATATATTGGCTACATAATCATATGACGTTTGGCGATGGAACTAAATTTAACATGTAAATACATACTTATTGTATTTTGTGAAAATATTGTTGCAAAAATAGTCTGTAAACAATTGTTAATAATGACGTATTTATTTTAAAGTTCTATTTTATTTTATTCTGTATAAAATTGTGAACACTGACGTATTTACTTAACGCTCTACTTATATTTAATTTAATTTATAAACAGCAATAATTCAGGATGGAAAAAGGTGGCAACACCTAAATAATTCGGGGTAATTTCGATCAGACGATTGGTTGGCTGGATTTTGCTAGACATTTCTGCTGTTACACTATTTCAAGAAACGAAAAATGAAATCGAGTTAAGTTGCGTCGAGAATAGTTTGCTGTACGGAAAGCTTTCGATGTTTATTTTCTGTGCCTGAATTAACGCTGTGTTCGAAGTTGTACGTAACGTAGCTTGTATTGAAGCTTGATAGTGATAGTTTTGTTGTTCGAAGAAGTTCAGCGAGCCTTCGAAAGAAGAACAAATTACAGTTTTTATTGAGTAAAAGCCGTATCATCATTTTCACTGAGAAATTCGTGACAATATGCTTGGGATTTATGTTTTCAAGTGGAAAACATTGCATTAAAAATTATTATATTAAATAGCATTACTAAAATGACGTTTTAATTTGTTCACTGGAATCATTGTTCACTGGTAAGATATAGGGATAAAGCAATGATATTAACATGCAATAATCGAACGAAATTTCATTTAACCTTTAAAGATTATTATTTACTATTAAGATATTAGCATGCAACAATGGTATTAACTAGAAATAATATCAGATAACTTTTAAAATTTATATTAAAATATTAGTGTTTTCTAGGAAGATATTGGCACACAAGGGGGTAAATTGGAAATTATCAAGCAGTAATTCAATTTTTATTCAAACATCAATGTTTACTGGAACGATATGGGCATAAAAATAATTATATACTTGAATCGCATAAGATATTGAATCGCATAAAGACGTTTAAATTAAAAATATACTTAAAAGCCCAGAATGCAAATGAAAATTATCAAAGATTGTCAAGAGCGAGAATTTTATGAGAAAATTAAAAAGCATTAAACATTGGCTCATAGACTGAAATGAACTCCCACAGAAATGAAATTTCTATTTCAAATACTGAGTCCAGCCCTGTTCTTGGTTTTAGATTCCACCACCATATATATGAGAAAATTAAAGAACATTAAACATTGGCTCATAGACTGAAACTAACTCCCACAGAAATGAAATTTCTATTTCAAATACTGAGTCCAGCCCTGTTCTTGGTTTTAGATTCCACCACCATATATATGAGAAAATTAAAGAACATTAAACATTGGCTCATAGACTGAAACTAACTCCCACAGAAATGAAATTTCTATTTCAAATACTGAGTCCAGCCCTGTTCTTGGTTTTAGATTCCACCACCATATATATGAGAAAATTAAAGAACATTAAACATTGGCTCATAGACTGAAACTAACTCCCACAGAAATGAAATTTCTATTTCAAATACTGAGTCCAGCCCTGTTCTTGGTTTTAGATTCCACCACCATATATATGAGAAAATTAAAAAACATTAAACATTGGCTCATAGACTGAAACTAACTCCCACAGAAATGAAATTTCTATTTCAAATACTGTGTCCAGCCCTGTTCTTGGTTTTAGATTCCACCACCATATATATGAGAAAATTAAAGAACATTAAACATTGGCTCATAGACTGAAACTAACTCCCACAGAAATGAAATTTCTATTTCAAATACTGAGTCCAGCCCTGTTCTTGGTTTTAGATTCCACCACCATATATATGAGAAAATTAAAAAACATTAAACATTGTCTCATAGACTGAAACTAACTCCCACATAAATGAAATTTCTATTTCAAATACTGAGTCCAGCCCTGTTCTTGGTTTTAGATTCCACCACCATATATATGAGAAAATTAAAAAACATTAAACATTGTCTCATAGACTGAAACTAACTCCCACAGAAATGAAATTTCTATTTCAAATACTGAGTCCAGCCCTGTTCTTGGTTTTAGATTCCACCACCATATATATGAGAAAATTAAAAAACATTAAACATTGTCTCATAGACTGAAACTAACTCCCACATAAATGAAATTTCTATTTCAAATACTGAGTCCAGCCCTGTTCTTGGTTTTAGATTCCACCACCATATATATGAGAAAATTAAAAAACATTAAACATTGTCTCATAGACTGAAACTAACTCCCACATAAATGAAATTTCTATTTCAAATACTGAGTCCAGCCCTGTTCTTGGTTTTAGATTCCACCACCATATATATGAGAAAATTAAAAAACATTAAACATTGTCTCATAGACTGAAACTAACTCCCACATAAATGAAATTTCTATTTCAAATACTGAGTCCAGCCCTGTTCTTGGTTTTATATTCCACCACCATATATATGAGAAAATTAAAAAACATTAAACATTGTCTCATAGACTGAAACTAACTCCCACAGAAATGAAATTTCTATTTCAAATACTGAGTCCAGCCCTGTTCTTGGTTTTAGATTCCACCACCATATATATGAGAAAATTAAAAAACATTAAACATTGTCTCATAGACTGAAACTAACTCCCACATAAATGAAATTTCTCTTTCAAATACTGAGTCCAGCCCTGTTCTTGGTTTTAGATTCCACCACCATATATATGAGAAAATTAAAAAACATTAAACATTGTCTCATAGACTGAAACTAACTCCCACAGAAATGAAATTTCTATTTCAAATACTGAGTCCAGCCCTGTTCTTGGTTTTAGATTCCACCACCATATATATGAGAAAATTAAAAAACATTAAACATTGTCTCATAGACTGAAACTAACTCCCACAGAAATGAAATTTCTATTTCAAATACTGAGTCCAGCCCTGTTCTTGGTTTTAGATTCCACCACCATATATATGAGAAAATTAAAAAACATTAAACATTGTCTCATAGACTGAAACTAACTCCCACATAAATGAAATTTCTATTTCAAATACTGAGTCCAGCCCTGTTCTTGGTTTTAGATTCCACCACCATATATATGAGAAAATTAAAAAACATTAAACATTGTCTCATAGACTGAAACTAACTCCCACATAAATGAAATTTCTATTTCAAATACTGAGTCCAGCCCTGTTCTTGGTTTTAGATTCCACCACCATATATATGAGAAAATTAAAAAACATTAAACATTGTCTCATAGACTGAAACTAACTCCCACATAAATGAAATTTCTATTTCAAATACTGAGTGCAGCCCTGTTCTTGGTTTTAGATTCCACCACCATATATATGAGAAAATTAAAAAACATTAAACATTGTCTCATAGACTGAAACTAACTCCCACATAAATGAAATTTCTATTTCAAATACTGAGTCCAGCCCTGTTCTTGGTTTTAGATTCCACCACCATATATATGAGAAAATTAAAAAACATTAAACATTGTCTCATAGACTGAAACTAACTCCCACAGAAATGAAATTTCTATTTCAAATACTGAGTCCAGCCCTGTTCTTGGTTTTAGATTCCACCACCATATATATGAGAAAATTAAAAAACATTAAACATTGTCTCATAGACTGAAACTAACTCCCACAGAAATGAAATTTCTATTTCAAATACTGAGTCCAGCCCTGTTCTTGGTTTTAGATTCCACCACCATATATATGAGAAAATTAAAAAACATTAAACATTGTCTCATAGACTGAAACTAACTCCCACATAAATGAAATTTCTATTTCAAATACTGAGTCCAGCCCTGTTCTTGGTTTTAGATTCCACCACCATATATATGAGAAAATTAAAAAACATTAAACATTGTCTCATAGACTGAAACTAACTCCCACATAAATGAAATTTCTATTTCAAATACTGAGTCCAGCCCTGTTCTTGGTTTTAGATTCCACCACCATATATATGAGAAAATTAAAAAACATTAAACATTGTCTCATAGACTGAAACTAACTCCCACAGAAATGAAATTTCTATTTCAAATACTGAGTCCAGCCCTGTTCTTGGTTTTAGATTCCACCACCATATATATGAGAGATTCTAAATTCTTGTATTTTTGAAAAAAAGTGAGAATTGTTATGTAACAATAACTAATTTTGTTCTGCCTTTTAAATGAGTCATGGGCATTTAAAACAACTTGATTTTGTAAATGAGAAACTGTCCCAAATTCTTAATAATATATTCATTCAGGAACCGAGAAGAAAACAAAATAATTAAGGGCGAAAGGCGTAAGGCTCAAAGCAAGTAGAATTTTAATTCATAAATGGTTTCTCTGCTGTTATGGATGATTGAGATGCTATTCAAATGAAAGTAAATTTATAAAAAAATTGCAAAAATGGGAATGAAAACAACAATTTAAAATAAAATGTACTAAAGATATTTTATAAATAATCAGACTTTTAAAATGTTTTTATACTGAAACATCTCTACTGGGAATAAAATTTGGTTGTTACGTTAAAAACCAATGCAAATATAAACGACAATCCTAAATATCAATGTAAAATTTCAAACTTCAAAGAGATTTCCTCCCCTTACGAATGTAAATTCGAACACATATTTTATAATATTATAGAAATCGTGCAGTTTTTTCACAAAAGTTTAATGCAACCAACTAATCCAACCTTCAATGCATATATTCTGATGAAATTTCTCAATTTTAGAATAATTTTTCCGTCTGGTTTTTATGCTGGTATCTTAAAATTTCTTTGAACACGCATTTTTTGTATGTATAGAATTAAAATCTTTTTAAGGCCAAAGAAAAAAAAAAAAAAAAAAAACCAGCTTCACATCAAGGAAAGGAAAGAAACATAAAAACTTCAAGATCCAGTAACCAACTATTCTGTACACGAAACATACGAAAATCCTTTTAACTAAAATGTTTAGTTTAGAGCATAAGACGGTTAGAAATGGATGTTTAAAAGAACCAATAGGAAAAGATAAAAAAAAGAAAGATAAAAAATGTTCTCCATCACGTTACGTTTCTCTGTTGCTTTTAATGGAAACGAGTCAGAAGCGCTTTATTTTTAACCTGCACCATCTGTGGATGTTGAGTCTGCTAAGTGCTTTCTTTGTCTTCTGCAGTATTTTTTTTTTATATATATAAAGCGTCAAGAATAAAGAGCTTAACGTCCAATTATTACGCCAGGTACTTGAAAGAACTCCAAGTTATGAAGGAGTTATATTGGTTTTATGAAAAGTGATGAGAGCTAGTACTTGTGTCATAAAAGTTTTAATCACGTAACGGTTGCAAGCAGTTTTTTTTGTGTGTGTGTAACATAACAAAGTAGTTCATTAATATACACATTTTTCAAAGAAAAATGAATGTTTACGAAGTATGGTTATTATATTATATAGTTTATGGTGTAAGTGTATAATTTTTAAGTATAAACAAAGGGTGTTATAACTGTTTGTTGGTTTGTTTGTCTGAAAGGTTCACTAAACACTTTCAAGTTCCGGCATTACGAAACTTAAGCAGTGCAGTTTTGTTTGGAATTAAAAATGCAACCTTATTTTCAGAGAAATATTTTTTCTCGTTCTGCAGTTGGGTGGTTAATTAAAACAAAACTTCCTCATTTTCTGAAAGAATTTTTGTGCGATAATTTTCGAAACTCTTTTCTGTTGCCTTCTACTGTTTGCATGTCACACAAATTTTTGACACCACTCTCAAATACTTTGCACAATAATGAGTGAAACGCGTATTGTAATGGGCTGATGGGATGTGAAAATTCGAATTTGTTTTTAAAGGTGCGTTGTGATTGAACACATTCACGTCACAAGTGTTACCAATTAATGCAACCCCACTCTTAGTGATGCTGCGCATATGGTCCACTTATTAAAAATTAAATTAAAAGAAATATTTGTACGAGAATGCAGAAAAACACCACAATGTGTTGTCCATTAAGCTTTGTACGTTATAAATGAATGGTGTCAATCCTCTCATACGTATATTAATTTTACGTTTTTATTACCCTGGACCTTATGCTCAAGGGTATTGTTTTCAATTGGTCAAAAGTGTGGTCCGATGTCCGTCCCCATTTAACGTTTGGGCACGCGCAGGAAAAGCATTGTGTGGGCATGCGCATGCTCCATCTGCTTGTATAAAAAGAGATGTATGCTGATATTGTTCAGTTGTATTGATGTATCGATGTTTTATAAAACTCAAATAAAAAAAAATAACTTTGTAATGGGCTTGAACTTAAGGTCCAGGCTAAACTGTGTATCGGCACCGAGCCGGTTATTTTCACTTGTTATTATATATCTATGTTATACATTTAAGTTTCAATGAAGTCGACATTATCTTTCGACACAAAGTTTCACCTCATGCCAATTGTTTCTAAAAAAAAACCACTTGAATTTTAAGATCCAGTAATTAATTATACTAAACCTTAAATTAGATTATACACTTCTCCCAATAAAACTTCCCCAGCTGTGCTCTTAAGCCAGAAGAAAGGAACACTGACTTAAACAAAGATCAGTCTCAGTAAAGTCGACAGTATTTCCCAACACAGACACTCTTTAAGCCTCCTCTTGTCTATTGCACTGTTAGGCCGACCACAAGAAAAAGCCTTCTTTCTTTGTTTCGTTTCGCGTCTGTAATTCCTTGGGTCGAAAGGGCCATTCTTGTTTATGTTTGCTCAAGTGTTTGTGTCGGCCCTTTGCTTATTCCCTTTGTTTATTCGCTTTCTTTCTATTCATTGAATCGGTTTATCCAGGCGGAAGGATTCGGACTCGATTGTCAGTCTCTAGTATTTCGGAGTACAGTTTGATAAATAGTTACTTGTTCTTCGCGGTGTTCTTGAACACAACTGATTTTGTTTTAAGCTATTTTGACCATGGTAGCAGATGTGCCACTGTGTACGGAGTACTACTATTTAACATCGAATGATTAAAACATTAAATTATTGCTTCATTAATTGTACTTAAATTCAGAATTAATAAAAGAATTGGGGAAAATAAGGACTGGAGGGAAGAAAGTACTACAAGTTAAAGAATAAGATTTTGTAACATGGATAAGGTAAATAACAGCGACGTTCTTGGTGCTTTAAACTCTTGAATGATTTTAAAAGAATTTTATAAGTTAAAAGTTTTGTCAGATAAGTAAACCCCCAACTTCTCAAATAGTATGTCAAACAATTTATTTCAATGGGCTAAGCAACAATTATTAGTTTAGTAGTCTGCAACAAATACATACAACTTTGCTGATATTACCGCAAGTGAAGGAAAAAAGCTTTGTAATGTAGATTATGTAAAGGCATACGGCATTCTCTTGTTTTATCATTTTGTTTTATATTAAAAAGTTTTCCTGAAGTAGAAGTTTTGAATAAAAAAAAATAAAGTTTTTACATTACAAATTTCAACACGCATATAAACCACTTAATTATTATAATTATCTAAACCATTTAATCTTTTTATGTTGTCATAACCACTTAATTTCTTATTTTACAAAACCTGTAGTAGCCAGTACGACAGGTAGGCTATTTTTTGTAGAATCGCCCATACAACAGTAAACTTATTTCGTAATATAAGCTAACCAATATATATTGTTTGAAATTGAAATACATAAATTAGACTACAAAAGTACGCTTTATTTATGCAATTTTAATGCACGACTATGTTTAAATTGATTTAAGTCAGTATCTTTGTTGATAAACAAACTATTGAAGTGCAAGAGTTTTAAAAAAAATCTTGACTACATTCATTTCTTAAACTATTAAAGCATAAATTGAATTTAAAAATAATATTATATTTGTATTAAATTACGATAACATTTTCAAAGGATTGTCCTTTTTTGTATTGGATATTAAATATTAAATTTATTTAAAATGAATCCAGTATAAAATCAGAAAAAAAAAAAAAAAAAAAAAAAAACCAGCACAATACCTTTAAAAGATTGTTAAAACGTACAAACTTGTGCAAACATCCAGAAGCAATTTATTTGAATGAAAGTAATAACATTTCCTTTTTGGTTCAAGAAACTACAACTAAAACTTTAGAATTACAAAATGATCAAAGTTATTTTATTCTTTAAATTAATGAAAGATTTCTATTTATTAAAAAATGTTGTTTGAATTTGTTTTCGGATTTCAATCAAGTGAAACCCTTTCGCAAGACATTTTCATCAGTTTTTCATTTCACATTTTTCGCTTGATTGAATTTGATGCATATCGTATTTATAAAGTATTTACCATTTTTTTTCCCTAACATGAATTTCCGTTATTCTATTTTAAGCGTTAGTTCAGATAATTTTTTTTTATCCGGTTATTGAAATATCTCGTTTCGGAGGAAAATGATTGAAATATGAATATGAAAGAGATTCTCGTCTTAATACTCGTCTTATGTTTGTTATGTCAATAGTTTGTATTATTATATATATGTTATGCAATGTTTTATAAATATTTCCCTTTGATATGCTACATTATCTTTGATTTAAAACATAGGGAGTCATATATAAATGTATTAATAGAAAGATTTTCGTAAAATTTGTTTACGAATTGCAAAGAGCATGGGAAATAATATCAATTAATAAAAAAAAAGTAACGTTAAACATTTTTAAATACAGGGTGGTCAGAAATAAACTTTGCCGATATATGTTTTATAATAATTTCCCTTTGATATGCTACATTATATTTGATTTAAAACATAGGGAGTTATATATAAATGTATTAATAAAAAGATTTTTGTAAAATTTGTTTACGAATTGCAAAGAGCATGGGAAATAATATCAATTAATAAAAAAAAAGTAACGTTAAACATTTTTAAATACAGGGTGGTCAGAAATAAACTTTGCCGATATATGTTTTATAAATATTTCCCTTTGATATGCTACATTATCTTTGATTTAAAATATAGAGAGTCATATATAAATGTATTAATAAAAAGATTTTTGTAAAATTTGTTTACGAATTGCAAAGAGCATGGGAAATAATATCAATTAAAAAAAAATGACGTTACAAATTATTAAATACAAGGTGGTCAGAAAGAAACTTTGCCGATATATGGACCTCTAGCAGCCGTTCCGTTCAACAGATCGAGATGAGATTTCAGGTATAGTTATTAAGAGATATGAGCTCAAGATTATGTGAATGGCAACAAAGTGGCACTCACGGTTATGGTTATAGTTTCAAAAATTCGAAATTTTCGAATGGCAACACCTTTTTTTTTCCTGTCTCAAAATGCTCAGAGCATGCGAAAACCCTAAATTTGCACTTAGAAAACCGAAAAAATTACCTGTGATGGCATCCATTTGAACTTTGGCCTCTGTCATAAGAAAATTTTTACCGTGTGCCCCAATCGCGTTTTTTTTTTGTCCGTTCGCAGAGCTGTTTTTTTAGTGTGTGCATAACGCGTCCGTTTTTTGTGATATTCGTACCATTCCAAGGTTCTTTAGGTTTATTGCATGCGATGATCATTTTGCAACAGAAAAAAGTAGGTGTTGGCGTTTGAAAATTTCGAGTTTGTGTAACTATAACCGTAACCGCGAGAGCCATTTTCTTGCCCCCATTCTCAGAATCCCGAACTCATACCTTTAAGTAACTATACCTGAAATCTTATCTAGATCTGATGAACGGAACGGAAGCTAGACGTCCATATATCGGCAAAGGTTTTTTTTATGACCACCTTTACATTACTTACATTTTTTTTTAAGTATTATTAAATGATTAAACATTATTCAAAATTAAAAAAAAAAAAAAAAAAAAATCGAAATTAAAAAAAAAAAAAAAAAAAGAAGAAACGATGAGAATTCTTTCAAAAAAAAAAAAAAAAAAAAACTTTTAAAGAAATAAAAAAACATTATTAAAGAATTAAAGAAATTTTTCTTTAAAATTAAAAAAAAACAAAAAAAACATGACTGTTTTTCATGTTTACTAATAACTATTTTTCTTATGACAGATATTCAAAACTTTATTCAATCTTTTACCTCTTTTTTTTTGCCTAAAATTTCATTGACATATGTCCTGTTAAAGATCAGCCTGTAAAATTAACTTTTATGTGAGCACTTGAAAGTGGCCACAATTTCCATATATATTGCTAAATCAATTTATCTGATATTTACTTTTATAAAGTCTTTCCACATAATCTAAATGGTATGTATACCAAACTTAATGAATATATATTCTTCAGGACAGTTTCTAGACGGCACATAACATGGACAGTTTGTAATAGACTTCTTTTTCATATTTTACTTCTCCCTATAATAATTATATTTAATGAATGTGATATCATGATTACTTTAAGAACTAAAATACATACTATTAAAAGTGCATTGTCATTGAAACTTTTGAACATAGCTTCAGAAATCTAATAGTCAAAACAACGAAAAAGTAATAGCAAAACTGGGTATTTTGGCTTTTTCTTATCTCATAATTTTTCTTGACGTCCTGAATTGATTTCCCCAAGGTTTACTTCCAAACTAGCTAAACTGTTCTTGCGAAGACTTGGAGAAAGATCGTGTAAAGGAAATTCTTAGCAGGAAGGGAAAAAGTCAATTACTTATTTAACTTGGTTGGGCTACATTGACAAAATTTATTTATAGGGGAAACTGGGTAATTGAGTTATTTTATTTTTTTTTGTCTTTCAGTTGTAGCAGCAAAGCCTTTCATATTAGCCAAGATCAATTAAGATCTTTTTGGGCAGAAGTTAATATTGTATCAGACCATATGTTGAATAAAATTCTTAGCATTATTATTTTATTAATTTGGTTAAAAATCCTTAAATTGAATGTTTATTTTTTAAATATAAATGTAATAACAAGCAGCAAAGCCTCTCATATTAGCCAAGATCAATTAAGATCTTTTTGGGCAGAAGTTAATATTGTATCAGACCATATGTTGAATAAAATTCTTAGCATTATTATTTTATTAATTTGGTTAAAAATCCTTAAATTGAATGTTTATTTTTTAAATATAAATGTAATAACAATCTCTTTACTATCGATGCTAATTTAATTCATCCTTTCTATTAATTTTAATGCTTTCATCCATTCGTCTAATAACTTCCTACGTTTTCGATAATACATTCATGTGAGATTTGTTATGTCAGCGTTTTTCTAATAGTGAGTTAATATTCAGCATTGTTCATCATAGCATCAGACTGTTTTAGTCACACATTCATTCTTTGCATACCTTAGCTCAATTCCCACTATCAGTTTCCAATACTTCTCAGGTGATGATTCAGACATTCGAAAGATATTTTCTAAACCTTAAGGGCTCTGTCTACTTTGGATGCATGAAAAAAGAAACGCTATTTTTATTACTTTTTTTCTAAGAATACTGTTATGTTTATTGATATAAAACTTGTTAGGTTTAACAAAAACCTTCGTAAATTACGGGGAAAAAATGATTTTAACCACTTTTTTAGTGTGAAAATGTCAGGTAAACAGGAGTCCTCAAAAAGTAGGTAGGTGTGCGCTGTTGAAAAAATCTCAGAAACTACTGAACTGATCCTTATGAAATTTTAACCACATATTCTGTAGACTTATTGCTATACCCCGTACCAGAATTATTGCAAAATTTTAATTTTTACTAATTTTGTATGGCAAAAAACATGTACAAAAAAAAATCGCGTTTTTTTTTCTTTTGTTATTTTTGCATATAAATTAATATTAGAGGTACGGGATATAACCACTGTCACAAAAAATCAAAAACCATTCAATTGTTTTTTTGTTTCAGATGGACCGTTGTTCAGATTTTTTCAACAGCGCACACCTACCTACTTTTTGAGGACTCCTATTCACCTGGCATTCACACAAAAAAGTGGTTAAAATCATTATTTTTTTTTGTACTTAACGAATATTTTTGCGAAGCCTAACAAGTTTTATATCAATAAACATAACAGAAATATTTAAAAAATAATAATAATAATAATAATACAAATAGCATTTTTTCCATGCATCCAAAGTAGACAGAGTCCTTAATATGTTTTTAATTCGTCTATCTATCATCTCTTCCCCCCACCCTTTAAACTTCAAATTTGGCTCGATAAATGTGTTCGAATACCTCATAAAAGGTTGTTTCCTGACTCTCTACACTGCCTAAATTTACAAAATCATGTAAACATTACATAAATAGTCACGTTTTGCCGATTTTGAAAAGTTTACTGTGATAAATGTACTGAATGTATTGTAGAGATATATTTGTTATAGATAGAAAGAGAAAAGGAAACATATAGAATTTTTTTTATATAAAAGTAAAAGCTCTCTCACTTACTTACTGACTGACTCGTCTTTGAGTTCCCACTTTTCATAAAGCCACAGCTCTGAAATTTTAGTACAAATGTGTGCAAGGACAGAAATAGAAACATAGGAAACATAAGCTTCCTAGATCTAATTTTAAAGGGTCTAAAAGAGCTTAAACATGGAACTAAAAGATGTTAAACTCTGAAATTTAGTATGAATGTTTTCAAGGACAAGCATAGAAAACGTAAGCTGTTACGATCTCAACTAATTAATTCCAAGGGGTCTAAAAGGATTTAAACCTTTCAAACCAGCAATATTAAAATGTTTTGAGGAATGTTCAAATGTTAAGTAGCATATAATAATTAACTGTTTGTAATTAATTGTATGGTAATTATTCTTATTTTTGAATACAAAAAAATATATACTTATAAATATATATATATATATTTATATTAGGGTGGTTCGAAAAAAAAAAATTTTTTGAAACGTATGAGGTAAAAAAAGTTGATATACATCTTGATAAGAAAGAATGTAAAATTTTTTTGAAAAAACAATAATATCTTCCGATCGCGCATTCACCTCAAAGTTTGGAAAAAATACAAAAAATAACTATTTTTCCTAAATTTTTTTAAATTTCTAAATGTTATATATTTGAAAGGCAATAGTTTGCAATGAGTACTGAAAGGGTGGTATAACACAGGAAAACACTATTCTATAGATTTTTAAGAGATATATTAATAATTAAAAATATTCAAAATTCCTTTTTTTTGTTAAAAAATGATTTTTCTATAAAATGGATACTAACGTTATTTTTTACATATTTTTGTTAAAATTGTTTTATTTACTTCAAGCATTCACTTCAAAGTTTTGAATAAATACAAAAAATCCCTTTTTTCCATCAATTTGTAAAATGCCCCAATCACTAAATTATCGGGGCACATTTGTTTGTATTGTGTAGAAAGAAGTAGATAGAACTTGGAAAAAAATCAAATTAGTAATTAATCAATAATAATCATTCGAGCGTAACCTTTGAAACAATTTTAAAAACTGTGTTTTGGCGGGTTTCAATCTGGGTGGCATTTCTCGTGGTGCCTTCTCTTCCTTTGAAGCTCATAAACTTACTTGCTTATTCATTGGATCATAGAGCACGGGGGTGTGATTGGTACTGCCATTAATACTGGCTGAAAGTAATCTAACAGATCAAATTGCACGTTAGGAGACCACTACATTGGGATATATGCCTCATATACTCTAATGAACTACCATTCTGACGCCTATTTAAACACGTAGTACTACAACAGGACCAACATCTTTTAGTGAGATCAAAAATTGAAGATTCATAGATCAAAAATTGAAGAACTGTGAAAAATTTCCCTTGACTGATTTTTTACTCTTTGAATGTTCTATTCCTTTAATTGAGATGAGAGTACTGAGCACAGATCAGTTATATTCTTGATATTTTTGTAGCGATTAGATACGAAAGGAGAATTGTAAGAGAACTAAGGCGACGGATTCTGAAATCTCGAGAACTTTCCTAGAGAAACACAATCAAGTATTTCAAAGCAACCAAACTTAACTTTATTGCCACTGATTACGTGGACATAATTAATTGGAATGCTTGTAATAGGACTTCTCCTTTGTTAGGAGTAAAAAACGAACATTAGTTAGTAAAGATTGGCGCCTCCGAGGTAGCACAGCTAGATTGGAGGAAACAGGGGAGGATTGGAAGGTTGGTTAGACTGGCCAAGCATAGTTCCAAAATACACGATTTTTTAACCAACAAACAAATCAAAACCCTAACATAGTTTTGTTTCTCATAAATAAAATATCCCAATTTTAAAACTGTGCATCGGCGTATCAAAACCTCTTCTATATTTTATCCATAATTGGGCGAGATTGGCTAATATTGTTTAGAACGACCGATTCACAACGTTCCACATCGGAATTGGCCTATGTCTGGCGAAATTGGCCAGAGTTTTTGTGCTACTAGGGACCATTGAAATCAAACTTCAACTCCTTTCCCCTTCACTCACAAGCTGTAGAAAGCTTATGTAGACAGACAAGACAAAAAGTGGGTGGCACTGACGCAAAAGACGTTAGGACAAGACTTTTTTTTATAAAGATCCATAATGCCCGACTTTTCTATAAAAGTTTCTTTCAAAGCGCATTACTGGGATATAAAGCTCGAGAAAAAAGTGAACCTAATGAATAATTGCTTTAAAAAAAATGTAAGAAATAACATTAGTACACATTTTACAGAAAAATCATTATTTCTTACAAAAAATGTTAATTTTGAGTATTTTTAATAATTAATATATGTTTTAAAAATGCATAAAATAGTGTTTTTCCGGGTTTCTACCAGCCTTTCACTTCACATTTCAAACCATTTCCTTTCAAATATATAACGTTAAGAATTTTTAAAAATTTAGGAAAAATAGTTATTTTTTTGTATTTTTTCCAAACTTTGAGGTGAATGCGCGATCGGAAGATATTTTTTTTCAAATTTTTTTTTACAGTTTTTATTATCAAGATGTGTATCAACTTTTTTTACCTCATGCGTTTCAGAAATAATTTTTTTTTTTTTTTGAACCACCCTAATATATATATATATATATTAGGGTATATATAGTTTTATAGTATTATAGTAGTATTTATACTTTTGAGGTTGAATTTTCTATAAAACTATATATATATATATATATATATATATATATATATATATATATATATATATATATATATATATATATATATATATATATATATAGTTTTATAGAATATATAGTTTTATAGAATATATATATATATATATATATATATAGTTTTATAGAATATATAGTTTTATAGAATATATATATATATATATATATATATATATATATATATATAGTTTTATAGAATATATATATATATATATATATATATATATATATATATATATATATATAGTTTTATAGAATATATATATATATATATATATATATATATATATATATATATATATATATATATATATATATATATATATATATAGTTTTATAGAATATATATATATATATATATATATATATATATATATATATATATATATATATATATATATATATATATAGTTTTATAGAATTCAACCTCAAAACTATAAATTGCGCCAATTTATTTGCAAGTTTAAAGGAAGCGCCAATGAAAAGGCAATAGAAACTATTTCGACACTCCAATCTTCTAGTCTCTCCACCAACCATGTTGTTCGACAACTATACTTTGATATATATCACCGGAAATCCCGACAGCTTCTAAAAACGACCCAGAAGGTTGTATGGCGAAGAAACTAGAACATGAAAAAAATCGCGCCAAGATTTGGTGAAATATCACCTACCTTTCGGAAGTCATAAAATACTGCAGACTGAAATATTCGCCAGCATTGAATTAAGTCGCTCAGTTGAACAAGAAATAGATGTTCTGGAGTTACGCAAGGATGTTATTTTTCTGCAGTAGGGGGAATCTAAAAGCTTCTAGGTAATGGATTTTGGATTATTGCAGTTTAGGAAATGGATTGCGCTATAAATCATAAACGAGTCTTTGACGGAAGTAAGTTAGATACAGGGATCTACGGATCTACGTATTCATAATTTTAAAGATGAAGGACTATTTTTTTTTTTAAGTTTTTCGCTGTGTTTTAATGGATTTTTGACGTGCGGGGGTAGTAAAATGGTATTAAAATAATGATAAGTAGCTTGTGTTTTAGAAGTTTTAGAATTCACAGGTAAGTATTCAAGTTGTTAATGGTTAGAATAACAAACTAATGGTTCTTAAGATGAGAAAAACAACTAAATAAATAATACTAGTAGGCCTATGCATAGTATGAACACTTAAAATTGTTTAGAGAAATAAATCTTTTTGAAGTTTATTAGAGTTGGGTTTTGTATCCTATTTCTGAGAGATATAATGGAATTTGATTTGGAAAGTATAATTTGGTACAGCATGCCTCGTGATAAATCCTTTTCTGCTGAGAGATATATGATTTCTGATATTTCGATAAAGTACTTTAATTTCGATTTTACTTTTTTTATCTTGCTGCTATCTTCTGTATGCTATCACAACTTACAAAACATTTAAAACTATTTATATTTTTTTAACTACTATTTTCTAACAAAAAAAGGGTATGAAAAAGTAAATAAATTATTAATCAGAAGTGGGACTTAAGCTTATAATAAAATATGTCATTTATCAATTTCGGTTTTCTTAAGAAAAAAAAAGAAGAAAAAAAAACACACACACATATCGTACAGTTATAGTACACTATCTGGTCAAAAGTATCCGGACACCCCTTTAAAAAAGTGGTTCTGGCGAGTGACGCAATTTGATACGTAATTGAAAGCTATAAAAGTGTTGGTAATGGTTTGTCAGATTGTATTTATGCGTTTGTGAGGCAATGAGTAAGTCAAATTAGCTTAGTGAGTTTGATCGTGGCAGAATAGTGGGAGGCCACCTTTGTGGGAAATCAGTTCGTGAGATTGCGGACATTCTACAGAAGCCTAAATCCACTGTGAATGATGTAATTGTGAAGTGGAAACGTCGAGGCAGTGAAACGGCAGAAAAACGAACCGGTAGGCCGAAAACACTTGGTGAACGCAGCAGCAGAACTCTGAAAAGGGTAGTGAAACAAAATCGCAAGTCCTCGTTGGTGGAAATTTCTCAGGAGTTCCAAAGTTCATCAGGCGTTAGTGTTAAAAGCAGGACTGTCCGTCGAGAGTTAAAAGACTTGGGATTCCATGGTCGGGCAGCCGCTCACAAGCCGAACATCACTCCACAGAATGCGAAGCACCGATTGCAATGGTGTAGATCTCACCGTCATTGTACTGTGTACATGTGGAAAACTGTTCTTTGAAGTGATGAATCTCGCTTTACAGTCTGGCAGTCAGATGGACGCGTCTGGGTTTGGCGGATGCCCAGCGAAAGTTTCTATAGTGACTGCATTGTGTTGACTGTTAAGTTTAGAGGTGGAAGCACAATGGTGTGGGGGTGTTTCTCGTGGTTTGGCCTGGGTCCATTAGTTCCTGTGGTTGGAAACATGAACTCTGAGATGTATGTTGACATTCTGGACAATGCTGCACTCCCAACTCTATGGCAATATTTCGGGAAAGGCCCATTTCTTTCCAGCAGGATAACTGCTCCATTCACACATCGAGTCTTGCACAGACGTGGTTTGACGAAATGGGTGTTCAAAAACTGGACTGGCCTTCTCAGAGCCCCGATCTAAATCATCCCATAGAACACCTTTGGGACGATTTGGAGCGGAGATTACGTAGTCTGCCAAATCGACCATCTTCACATCTTCACTGCAAGCACTCACTTCAGCTGTGAGGGACGCCTGGAAGGCAATTCCTATGGTCACCTATCAAAAATTGGTGGAAAGTCTTCCCAAACGTGTGCAGGCTGCCATAGATGTAAAAGGGGGACCAACAATATATTAATATGTGCCTCAGGACGCTCTAAGTCCATACCACTGGGTGTCCGGATACTTTTGGCCAGATAGTGTATATAAGAATATCCTACATTTCATCCCTTTTCTTTGAATTTAAATCCAGAAGTATGTTATTCTTATAAGTAATGGCTTAATTACTAGTATAATTTTAAAATAATTTTATGATGTTGATTTATATTGCTGCGTAATATTTTTAGTACGGAAACATTTATCTTTAATAAAAGTACGTTTATTATTTTTATTTAAGTCTTGTAGTGTGTAAAATTGTGAAAATATTTCATACATGCAGATTTCTACATAACTATTTTTACGTTTTGTAAGCAACGTCGTATAAGGAAATGATCCACTGTTTATTATAACAATTATCAATGCACTTAAAATCATGCATTAATTTCGATTATTATAGATGATTTAACGAGAGGTAGCTTTCCTCTGTAATTAGATGTTATAAATTTCAAACAGAAGCCAATCAGTTTGGGGGAGAGTTGCTGCTATAAATCTCTATGGTGATTATTAAGTTGTCGCTGCTTATAAGTAAATAATCAAGCTTGCACTACCTTGAAGATCAATGAAAAAACCGTAACTAAGTAAAGCCTATTAGAGGAATATAATACAAAATGAATCTTTTGAGCCGAATAGTGTTTGAAGATAGGAGATATCCTCAAAAACCATTTTTATATTAACCTCTATAGATGTGATTTATACCATAAAGTTTTGGAGAACAAAAGAACAAAATATGCTTATTATATGTGTCGACATTTTTATATTATATTCAGTTTCTTTAACAAATGTATTTTAAAGTTGAGGAATAAAGTTACTTAACCATTTTCCATGCCAAGTCTAAACACATTATTATAAAAATGAAATATCTAAAAATGTAGAACTATAGAGTTTAGTTGTTGTACTTCGAACGAATTATTTGGATCGATTTTTCTGAACGAAACCTGAGCAGGTTTCACATTTCCTTTGTCTTACATTTTCTACAACAAACCGGTGAAAAAGTTTCCACATCTTTTCAATCTCGGAAAGTGTTGTCAGGAGCTTGTCACAAGGCCTCAATCTTCGAAAGAAACCGTTTCCGGAATAACGAAGATATCAAAGATTTTCTTCTCAGAAAACAACAACCAAAAACAAAAACAAAAAAAAATATCCCCCCTCCAGACCATTTTGAGTTTGAAATTTCGTCATCTGATCGGAATTGTCCAGGCTTATCTCCAATTCCGATGTTTTTTTCTTTTTTTCCCCCTTCTTTCTCTTCTGTCTTTCTTTATTCCCTGCTGTATAATCAACTTTTCCAATGTTGGGGGATCTTTTGTCGTTACGCTTTGTTGGATGTGTATGCCGACTTCTGGTGACGGAATTGAGTTCTGCTTAGTTTTTGTTGATGGACTTCTGAAAGATTGTTGGTGAGATTAGAGATGACACGTGGTTTATTTGAGGATTCTTATTTGATACATAAGATGGTAGTTAGATAAATGGTTTAAGTCTAACGATATAAGTTGGATTATATACTCGCCGAGTGTATTTGCTTTCATATGCTTAAAATGGCATATGTACTGTCTATCAGGAGAATAATGAATGTTTTTGCTTCCATATGCTCCAAACTGCATATGCACTGTCTATCGAAAAAATACTATAGGTATTTGCTTTCATATGCTGATAGTAGCAAATATACTTTGTATTTGGAGAATACTAAATGCATTTGCTTTCATATGTTGAAAATAGCATATAAATTTTCTATCCAGAGAATACTAAATGCATTTGCTTTCATATGCTGAAAATAGCATATATACTAGCTATCAGGAAAATACTGAATTTATTTGCTTTCATATGCTGAGCATAGCTTACATACTGTCGATCCGGAGAATAGCTTCCGCTAGATAGTCTTGTTAAAGGAGTGGATAGAGAAATAAGACTGATTGATTTAGAATAGGGATGTATGCAGGAAATTGGTTTCTAAAGCATACATAGTAGACATCTTTCTCCTTGAATCCCCCTTGGAATATAGAACTAGTCATGTATCGGCGGTGACCGACAACGCTAGACAACGTGATGGGAGCTAGTTTTGAGATAGACAGATATAATAAATTAGTATCTAGTCTGTAGTCAATCGCTATAGGATACCTTTGTTATGACTTAGAAGGAAAAGAAACGGACACAACTTGGCCTCCTATTTTGGAACATGACTTATAAATTTGAAACTTAGATTCCACACTTTTTTACCATAGAGTAGAAAAACGAATTTTTTCTTAAATTTCAATAATTACTTTTGTCATTAATTTTAAGGAATGAAGCCTAAAACAGAGAAAATAATGGATTTACAATTGGTGAATATCTAAATAGAGCTTAATTATTATTAATAAAGAATGAATATGTAAATCTAAAAACAGACATGATCTATAGGTTTTCAATAATACATGACCCTTTTTAATATTCAGTGATTCAAATATTAAACACTGAATGCGTTCTAAAGAAACTTCGTGTTTCTGACACGTCATCATGACATTTTGAACCCACTTCCAAAGGTTAAGACGTCACATGCATAAAATATATTAATGCGACTCTTGACCGCAGAGGGTTATCGTTTCACATTTCTTATTGTTGTGATTAGAAATATCTTAGATTCCAATTCATGCGCTTTAGTTTTTAAATGCATATGATATAAAATATTCTCAAGTTATAATTATCAATGAACAGATTCAGTTGAGAACTGCGCTTTCGAACGAAATATTTCTTTAAGGCAGAGGTTACTCGAAATAGAATAGTATTATTAATGATAGAAAATTATTTCTTCTCCTGTTTTGGAGTTGTGATTTCTTATTATTGTCATCTAAACAATATTGGTAAATTCGATGGGACTTCAAGTTAAAACCGATTTTGCATGAGACTGAACTTTGCCAGTAAAGGATTTCAATAAGTAAATTCGAAAGTAAGAGTTGTCACTACCTACTCAACAATAAATTATGCAAGCTAATGACATCAAAAATATTTATACGTTATATTTTATTCGTAGAACAAAACACAATGAAAGATTAATTATTGTTCATAGACTAAGTTTATAGTGATTCAATGTAATGCTGGTATGGAAAGATTGAAAGCTAAGCCAACCGAATAACGCTTGTTTTTTTTTAGTTACCCCACTCTTGACTGATACTGCCGACCAAACGGTATAGTGGTTAGCGTGCTAGCTTCTAGACCATCGAAGTTGCGGATTCGAGTCCCGTGTTAGGCATGGGTGTTTGTAAATATATGTTGGCTTGTCTAATGACGAATGTTTCGGCGCATTATAGCCCTCGTGTTGCTGAAGGCGCCAGATAATCTGAAAACAACCAACCAACTTGACTGATAGTAGTATATATGATGGTAAGGCACTGAAAATGCGCTTTGATACAGTATAGTTCTGATGGCGTTCTTTCAACAAGAACAGCAAGTACTTATTTACGCTATGCCAAAGTGGTTCAAAGCAGTGTTGAAAATCTATAGCGGGGTCATTCTCGCAGTGTTGACTTTTTTCAAGATGTGATTAAAATGAGAAGCAGTAATATTGTTGCTGATATAATACGCTTTTAGAGATTAACGATAACCAAAGACTTAATTCTATGCTTATCTCTTGAAGATCTAACAGTGCTGAAGAAGGGTAAGTTTTTAAATTAATTGTTTAAGCCTGTTTTGCGAAAGGATATTCAAGTTTAAATGATGAAATTAAATTTATTATCTCTTTACTTTTTAGCTGTATAAACGTGCTTCAAGTAACTGTTAGGTGCATGCATTTAATATCGGTTTAAAAGTTTGGAACCATTTGCACATTAGTTTTGCAAGACTAATAATCTGATAATCCAATACACGACAAAATCTAAAATATTTTTTGTTAATGTGAAACGCAATTTTAGTTATCAACTCTCTTTTGCAACATATATTTTTGTGGATTTCATTAGGAAGTTATTTATTTCCAATAAACTTTGTAGTGTACCCTTGTACCTTCCTTATTAAATTTGTTGTGATAACATTTAATAATTTTGTACTAAGTTGTAAATGTTACTGCTTTGTACCAAGTGAACAATTGCTGTGAAGTCAAAGCATATTCTTAACATGTTTATAAACGTCTTTTGAACACATTTACTCGCAATAAAAAACGCCGGACTCGTTTCCTAACATTAGATTTTTTTCTATCATGCAAATTTTTTGTATTGAAATCTCGTCTGTCATTTTACACTATTTTTTTTTTTTTTTTTAATTGAGTAGATGCTGACCAAACTGTGTAGTGGTTAGCATGCTAGCTTCTAGACCACGAGGTTGCGGGTTCGAGTCCCGCGTTAGGCATGGGTGTTTGTAAATGTATGTTGGTTTGTCAAATGACGAATGTTTCGGCGCATTATAGCCCTCGTGTTGCTGACTGCGCCAGATAATCTGAAAACAACCAACTAATTGAGTTGATTTGCTGATGTTTGTGATAGTCTATTGTCGTAGGAGAGCTGTCTTGTGAGAGAGTTTAAGATATCTCCCACTCGAAACGAAAATTTGGTGCAGTTATCCTTTGAAAAACCTTCTAGAATGCCTTTTCACTTTACACGCTGCTTACATTTCAACTGTTTAGTTTTCGATTTAACAACTTTCTTGCGTAGTATAGCTCTTGTGTTGCCTTTGCACCAGGCCGACCAAACGGTATATTGGTTAGCGTGCTAGCTTCTAGACCGCGAGGTTGAGGGTTCGAGTCCCGTGTTGGCATGGGTGTTTGTAAATGTATGTTGGCTTGTCTAATGACGAATGTTTCGGCGCATTATAGCCCTCGTGTTGCTGACGGTGCCAGATAATCTGAAAACAACCCACCAAGCCTTTGCACCAGATAAATTTAAACCAAACCAACCAACCAACTTGCGTAGTATAGCTCTTGTGCTAAAAAAAAGTCTTGCTCAACCAACTTTATAGGGCACCTTGCAACAAATTTGTAAAGTGCAAATTATGTCTAACATAAGAAAAATTAATTTAAATATTTGTAAATTAATTTTGTCGTGTAACTATTTTGAAAAGTTGAGCGATTTAGATGAATTATTTGTGCCCATAAATAATTCTTATATGTTCAGATATAGTTAAATGATTCACTAAATAATACTGAATATTCATTAGAATTGTATGCTTAAGTTGTTTTGTAATATTTCTGTAATAATTAAGACCTTATGGAAATATTAAAAATTTTGAAAAAAGGGGAATAAGTTATTATATTTGCCGAAATCTCCACTAGACACATAAAAAAGTATAGAATACTAATGCACTTTTCAACATTTATCTGAAAATTAGACTCATTAAAGTTGAAGATCATATTTTAATTCGAGACTAGAAACAATAATAATAATTTGCCATATATAAATTTTAATTGAAGTAGAATAAATATGAATTTAATTTTATACAATATACTTCAAGTTAATGAAAATAATTTACTGAATTAATGTACCGTTATTTGTATAAAAAGCACTTTGCACTTTAGTATGAAAATGTTCGTCTGGAATTTAAGTAATGTTTGAAACATTTACGCATAAAAGCGTACTTATAGTTCATACACATATATATACAATTAATTCCTTAATTAAAATCATTATATCCTTTTATATACTATATAAATACGAATTAAAATAAATTTAATTTTTTTAACTGTCTTTTGGAAGACATTATTCGAAAGTAATACAAGTATTTGAAAAGTTTAACATCCGATCATTACTCTGAAAGAGTAATAATGTAATTAGTAAAAAGTATGGAGAAATAATTCAAAGGTGCGATTGTTATTTTTAGTTTTAAGTCATTATCCCATTTCCACTATTATTCCTTATGAAAGTTGACACAAAAGGTTTTCAGCGACCAAAATTAATTACACACCTAACTAATTAAAGAAAACATCAGATAATTGGATATGCGTTCAAATATAAGAAAAAAAAATTCTCATACTTTATTTAAAGCCACAAGGTATATTAAAGAAATATGAGATGCGCAAAATTCATTTCGTAGTTAATCCGCTGGAATAAAAAGACAAAAATTAACATTTGCTGGTTAACATTTCCGTATCCAATTTATTTTACGCTTGGCGAGTTTTGTCGTATTACCGACTGCGGGTTGACATTATATATATAAAAAAAAAAAACACGAGTCAATTTTTTATTAGCTTTTAGTTGAATTCTTTACTTTAAGAATACGGTTACGAAGAATTTTCTTGAAAATAAATAAAATTTTAATCTTTTCATTTTGGGTGTGGTTTTTTTTTTAAAGTTAGTCTAGGTTTTTTTTAGTAGTTTATATTCACTTCGATTTTGCATGTGTTTGTTTGAGGAGGTGTTTCTGAAGGAAAATATTTGGAGAGCTAATTACTGTCTATCACTTGATTAGCTCCCACCAGGTTAATAAGCGCGCCATGGAAACTCATTTTCTATGGGAGATTCCAGGAGAAAAACATCTACATTTGCCGCATTGTAACCTCCTTGACTCTAATTTTCTGCATGCAACCAATATTCTTAATAGATGAGTCTTGTTTCTATAATAGCAACTACTACCAGACTACTTAGCGGGAGCTATTTTCTTGATCGACAGAAAGTAACCCAATTTCCTTTTTTTCTATCACATGAATAGCTTCCACCAGATTACTAAGAGTCACCTGTCACTATGGAAATAAGTCTAGTCCCTTTTTTTAATTGTAATTTTAGTAGAAAAACATAATTTGCCGTATTGTAGCCTTCTTGGATGCCAATTGTTTGCATGCATCCTCTTATTCCTAATGAACGAATCTTGTTTCTATAGCGACCGTCAACAGACTATTTGGCAGGAGCTATTCTCCTTATAGACAGAAAGTAGCACATTATATATCCTGTCCGAAGATACTATAATAACCCTTCGGGTTAAAGATGGCAAGCTTCCATAGAGATAATGTAAAATAGTTGAGAGCACATGACGTCATTGCAGGGTTTCTACATTGGCAAGCTTATTGCTTATTTTGGTTTCACTTGGCGATTACATTTTATGGCTTCCCAGAAATCTTTTATCCAAAAAAAGAACAAATCTGCCTAGCTCATTAAACTTTCACTTAAAAAATTTACACATCCAACCAAATTTTTGTTAATTTATATTTTTAACTAAAATAATTGAATACTTTTTTAAACAATATTAATATTATATTGAACCGCTACAGCAAAAGTTCCATCCTGGTAATACAATACCAATCCTAATATTAGATTTGGGGTGTTTACAGTATATTCCAATATTGGTGAACCTTTAGTAAGTTTTCATAAGAAATATGAACATCAAGAATTAACAAAATTACTAATTACAAAATTATTGAAACATATTCTAGAAGAAAATGATTTCGATAAAGTTTCCATGCATTCTTTGAAGCAGTACATTAGGAAACTAAAAAAATATCTAGTTATTGAGTGCAAGAATTTAAAATGACTTGCAACTACAAAAACCAATATCATTTAGCATGTACTAGTTTAGAAGAATTTACTAACAGTTGACAATAATCATTTAGCTCTATTAATTCATAAAATAAAAAAACCGCAATGGTAATTGAGATTGGCGTCAAATTTCAAAAAATCATAATAAACACATAATAATTACGTGCATTTATGCAACTAACAAATGATAAACAGTCTTTCAAGCTATGTCAAAGTAATAAAAAAAGAAAAGTTCATGAAAAAAACAACTATATTTAACATAAAAACTAGCCTGCTGAATGAGACAAAAAAATAAAAACAAATGATTAAGAACACTAACCATCAAGTTTCATCACAAACATCAACACTGCAAAAAATGTCCTGTTAAAATTCTCTTACGAAAATTCTATAATCTTCAGAACATTACCGAAATTTATTGTGCACAAAAGCGAACAATTTGAACAAACTTGAATAAATAATATGTTACTTTGCAAAGTAGAATCCTTCATTTTTGTTCTGTTATTTAAATATCTCACGAATTCGTAGAAATAAATCTGATGTGTTTGTTTAAAAAGCACGATCGCCAAAGTAAGAACAAAGCTCTGCTCATGTCTGGAAATCGGAGTAATTTGGCGAAAGTTTTGTGCTCTCAACTTGGAAAATCCGCGAGATGGCAGCACTTACGTATCGGCGAAGCTTGTCTTCTTATAGTTTTAAGTTCTTTGTCCTGTCTATCTTTAGAATATCACCAACCAGGTTACTAAGCGTTGTCAGGTGCCATGGTTGGTTGGTTGTTTTCAGATTATCTGGCGCCGTCAGCAACACGATGGCTATAATGCGCTGAAACATTCGTCATTAGACAAGCCAACAGACATTTACAAACACCCATGCCTAGCACGGGACCCGAACTCGCAACCTGGAGGTCTAGAAGCTAGCACGCTAACAACTATACCGTTTGGTCGGCCAGGTGAAATGGAAACAAAGTTAGTCCCATTTTCTATGGGGGATTCCAGTAGAAAAACTTATAAACTTGCAGCATTATAACCTTATTAGACGCCAATTTTCTGCATGCATTCACTTATTCTTAATAGACGAATCTTGTTTTAAAGCGATCGCCACCAGAATTCTTGGTGGGAGCTATTCTCCTTATAGACAAAAAGTAAATTACTTTATATTCCGACAATCACATGAGTAGCTCCAACCAGGTTACTAAGCGTTGTCTGTTTCCATAGGAATAAGAATAGTCCCATTTTTTAAGGGGTATTCCAGTAGAAAAACTTCTAAACTTGCCGCATTATAACCTTATTAGACGCCAATTTTCTGTATGCATTCACTTATTCTAAGAAGACGAGCCCTTTCTACAGTGGATGACCAAACGGTATAGTGGTTAGCATGCTAGCTTCTAGACCGCGAGGTTGCGGGTTCGAGTCCCGTGTTAGGCATGGGTGTTTGTAAATGTATGCTAGCTTGTCTAATGACGAATGTTTCGGCGCATTATATACCTCGAGTTGCTGACGGGGCCAGATAATCTGAAAACAACCAACCAACCTTTTTACAGTGACTGTCACTAGATTACCTGGAGGGTACCATTTTTATGATAGTCAGAAAGTATCTCCCTTTTCGTCAATCAAGCTGAAACGGCATAGAGTCACGGGCAATTCAGTCAGAACGGTTGGATTTGTTACTGAAAGGTCACGTTTAGACACATTTGTCATATTCAGATACAAAATCATGCTAAAACATATACTTTTAGACGATATTTAAAGATTGAAACCTTCCCCATTTTGGTGAAGACATATGATAAATAATACTGCTATTTTGATGATTTTCAATCCTTTACATTAACTTCGATTTTTTTTATATGTAATTTGTATTTCGTATTGTTCTTCTCTGAAAATCTAGTTTTTACATTGCCTGTTTGGTATCCTTTCCATCTATTATTCTGAACTGAATAAATTCATGAAATATATTCCTTATTACTTCCGACTATTTTTATCCCGCCCCACTTATTATTTATTAAGTCCCACACAATGTGGTGTATTTGGTATTGATGACTCTCGGAGGACTAAGAAAGAATGATCTCATGGTGATAAATAAATCAGGAAATAAATTACCTAGAAAGGGTAATTTACTAGACATAAATTTGCGTCTTATTTTAATATTAATCGCCAACAGCTCGAATTTTCCTATGTAACCCAACTGTGCCCTATAAAAGAAATATTTTGAGTTGAATTAAATAAAACTCATATTTTACCTTATTAGTTTAGTTTCTGATGTTTTCATTATTAATTGGTAATATAGCAAATTAGTTATTTGAACTCATGTTAAGGACATGCAATTTTGTGTTTAAATTATATTATCTTAGATGATATTTCTAAGTCAAGTCGAAATGAAAAATGTTTAACCTAACCTTGTGTATTGTTCATATAGTGACAAATGTAACAATTCAAATTTCTCGTATTTTGGTTAAAGTGTGTGCAAATCATAGTCTGCATGTATTTGAATTTGGATATAACTTAATTGTTTAAAGAGATGTTGAAATAATGTAAAATCAACCAATGCCAATCCAATGCTGTACCGTCTTCTGCATCAAACCCTTTAGATCATTGTTTAGTCGTGCAGACCAAACGGTATAGTGGTTAGCGTGCTAGCTTCTAGACCGCGAGGTTGCGGGATCGAGTCCCATGGGTGTTTGTAAATGTATGTTGGCTTGTCAAATGACGAATGTTCCGGCGCATTATAGCCCTCGTTTTGCCGACGGCACCAGATAACCTGAAAACAACCAACCATAGTTTAGTTGATAGTGGTCATTTTTTTATGTATAGTGATGATTCATATTTATCACAGTTGTTGTCTTTCGGTTGGTTGGTTGTATTCAGATTATCTGGCACCGTCAGCAACACGAGGGCTATATTACGCCGAAACATTCGTCATTAGACAAGCCAACATACATTTACAAACACCCATGCCTAACACGGGACTCGAACCCGCAACCTCGCTGTCTAGAAGCTAGCACGCTAACCACTATACCGTTTGGTCATCCTGTTGTCTTCCAGAGCTAAGACATCATGCGTGTAATAAAGTGGTTATCAAAATACTCCCTTTTGTCATGTTTCTCGTATTTTAGACTTCTAGACCGCGAGGTTGCGGGTTCGAGTCCCGTGTTGGCATGGGTGTTTGTAAATGTATGTTGGCTTGTCTAATGACGAATGTTTCGGCGCATTATAGCCCTCGTGTTGCTGACGGCGCCAGATAATCTGAAAACAACCAACCAACTCGTATTTTAGAGTTGAGCAATTCACTTGTTACTTTTGATAAATTAAGGACTTATACTTATGGCACGTCTATCTTAATTACACCAGATTTTGCATGCACGTCAATGTTTCACCAAAAGAGGTATATACAGTTATAATTACTGTAGCATATATCATTAATATAAATTTACCGTTTACGGTTCGTGTATATTCCAAACTATGCCATTACCAAGCAAGGATAGACTTAATAGCAGCAGTGCCATTTGAAGATATGTCTGTGATACATTTCAATTTGAAGGAGCGAAAATTATCATCTGCTTCTAATTTCCCTTTGAATAACTTAATTGGTAACTGCAATTTGGGTTCAGAGTCGCATTACAATAAAATAGACAAGTTGCGTAATCCTACCCGGAACTCTATACGGCGTCCAGTTCTAATAACACAACATCTGATATCACTCGAGCTACAATCAAGATTGATGACGAAACATCTGAATCAAAACTTCCAGTCCAATTCCTGTATTCTATTCTAATTAAATTACGACGTTCTCGTTGCCAGAAGCCGGAAGTGAAATATACATTCAGAAATTCGGATTCTCTGCTAACGTTTATTCCCAATCTCGTAGTTGGTCATCCGGCCATTAACGTTCGAGTGTTTCGATACGACTGTCCCAAGAATCGGGATCTGTTGGTTCAGGAACCGTCCGACTGTAGGATCCGGGATTATTTGTTAATAGCAATATATCGATTGCTTAGAACAATAAGGATGTAACACTGGAATTTATATCCGAAATCTTTGCTCGGAGGCTCATGGTATTTCGCAGAATTGTCATTAAACTTGGCTTAGTTGTACTCAGGTGTATTATTTTACGTCTTGTGTTTAATGAAGTGAATAGTTGTGAGATTGAGAAAATTTGTCATTGCATTGTTTTTAATTTGTTTGGGTCCTTTGATGCACAAGAGCTTTACTTTCTAATACCCTTATATTCCAAATTGTTTAATACTTTTAAATCATCCTGAACAACATCAGAACATAGGGACCTAACGCCGAATTTTATAACCTATACCTTTGCTCGGAGGCTCATGGTATTTAGTAGAATTTTCATTAAACTTGGCTTAGTAGTATTCAGGTGTATTATTATAGGTCCTGTGCTTAGTGAAGTGGATAATTGTGAGATTAAGGAAATTTGTTATTGCTTTTTTTTTAAGATGTTTGGGGCCTTTGATGAAAAAGAGCATTATTTTCTAATACCTTAATATACCATATAGTTCAAGACTTTTAACTTATCCTGATTAACACGTTGATTGCCACATTAGTTGCATTCTACTCACACCACTTGTTCAATTCTCTTCTCCAATCAAAGTGTCTACGAGTGCTGTGGTTTGATAATTTTGGCGCACAGACAACACGTGGTTCACATTGCGCCAAAAAATTTAGAGAACATCAATTAAAAATTTAGGAAACAAAGTATTGGAAAAATTAATAAAAAAGTCGAAGTTGAAATATTTTAGTGGGTGGAAGCATTCCACAAAAAATGACTCGCGGTCTGCCAGACCACATACAGCAGTTAAAGGTGGCTCTTTAGACAGCAATCGTGCCAAAATTCCGTGGCAGTCAACGGGTTAGCATCAGTCTGGGTATGGCAATTGTACTGCAAAAGTGACACAAGTGAAAATTCTTCATTTTTGACTTAAAGTGCGTACAGAATCACATATTGCAGACTATTGAAGCTTGTTGAAGATACACAATTGCTTACAAGTTAAATTCAAGTTTGAACTGACTTTTGTCGTTTTTCCAGCATCAATTCCAGGTAGTTTGTGGTTCTTAACAAACTTTAATAAAAAAAAAATAATAATAATTTTGAGTTGATCCATTTTAATAGAAAGGCTGCGATATGTTCGCTTAGAACTCTGGTTTTGATTTGCCAATTTTAATTGGGTTTTCTTTCTATACGTTGTTGCTTTTGTCAAGAAACGCTTTAATCACTATTTTAACCCTTTAAGAACCGAAGCAATTATGATTATTTTATAAATAAGTCTTTGAATAATATCAACTGCATAATAGAAACTAACACTTGTTTGTTTCTAAACGCAGTTTTCAAACCCCATTTAAAGTAGGGGAAAATTGAAGTACATTTTGAAAGGTTAGATGGTGTAATGTAGTATCATTGGTCTCACACACCATCTCATTAAAAAAAAGTAACACATTTTTGCTCTTAGCTTAATATTCAGTGCATATTTTCTCAAATTTACATTTAACAATATACAAGAACTATCCATTGAACTTTAAAAGAAGATTGCTCTTATTAAATATGAGCAATATACAATTGAAAACTTGTGTTACTATTTCATGCGTAGAGGAAACCCTAAAAAGGCCTTATGAATTTAAAGGAGGTGCAGGATGAATGATAAAAATGTAACACATTTATTATTCTATATATCAACTTAGTCGACAAAATCTTTTTATATGTCCTTTCTCACTTGAAAGGGCCAATGAAAACTCCTTTTGAAAAAAGCTGCAATTTTCATGAGATTGAATCAAACTAGGTGAGCATCACTCTGGATTCCTCCAGACGGTACAAAAATTAAACTGAAGCCAAACCTAAGTCCAAGCACATTCAAGTTGGCAAAAAGAGTTTATTTTGTTAAACAGTTCTAAATGCAACTAAAAAACCGTCCAGCAGTAAAAAATCCAGCAGTTTCATACTTTTTAGATCCACGCACCAGCGAATGATCGGGATCTTACATAAGGTGTGACTAATAATATTCTGGACTGATCTAATAACATCAGAAAATATAATGTAAATTACATACCCATTTAATAAGTCATCGGCCATAATGCCCTCCTATGCTCGACTGTAAAAAGTTTCGGAATAAAACTTTCAAAGTCTTCTTTCGGAATAATCTTCAATTCTGATGTTTATTGTTTTTTTTTGGAATTTTCATAGCTTGCTCATGAATTTATTCCACCTGGCAAGACTGACTCAGGGCAGTTTTACGCTTGGTTTGGGGATAATCGTATCTTGTACATTCATCATAGTATATCTAATTAAATTTTACTAACATTTGAGCTCCATTTTGTTAATTAAACATGAAGTATTAGTTTAAACTGGAAAACTGCATGCTTAAAATATTCGAGCACTAATTTATCGTAGTTTAATGAACGAAGGGAAAAGAAAGGGTTATTACCTGACTTAGTCGATGGATCGCATTCATGTATGTAGTACATTCTTATAGAGAACTTAAATACACATTGTAACTTCGATTTTTAAACAAATAACACAATGTGAAAATTAACTATTTGTAAATTGTAAATGAACTATTTGTCAGAAGTGGATGTCTTAGCTTTTAAATTGGTATATAATTATCAATTTCAGTTTTATATAAAGAGGAGAAATAATATAGCCCATAAAAGCAAAGTTTTTAATATAAATCCTTTATATTCATTGCCAATTTTTATATTCACTAACATAGCACCCATTCTGTTGTCAGCGTGTGCTAGGTGTTTGCATCTAATTTTAAATGTAAAACATCTCTATCATCAAAATATACGGTAAACTATTTTTCAAAATTTATTTATTAAAAATGAATGTGAATTTATACATTCACATCTAAGTGCCTTTTTATTTATTGCGTTTAAAACAATTTTATTATTTATTTACTGAACCAATTTTGCCAACAGGAAATAGTTTAAACAATGATTGTTTGAAATTCTTTCATTTACATCGTTACAATGCAACGCAGAGTTGAATTGACTGGAATTCACTCAAAAATGAATTGATGCATTCACGCCCAATTATATTTTATTTACTCTAATTATAACAATTTCGACAATAGGAAAGAGTTTCTTCATTGATAGGCTAAATGCGAATTTAGGGGGAATGAATGACGGCAAGTTGGTTTATTTGTACTAAGTAAAAGCGACCTTTTAGCGACAGTGACAGCACACAATATTTGAAAGAATGCATTGTCATTGACATCGAATCTATCTACCAGGTTGCAGCTCGATTGGATGACGTCAAGGGAGTTAATTAGGGTTCTGCAGATTTTCCCGGTGGTGAAAAACTTACACTCGCCCACCAACACAAAATCAAATCAAATAAAAAGGATTTAAGAAAGAATCGCAAAAAAAAGTGAAAAAAAAAGTAAAAAAAAAAAGAAAAACTCCGCCTGAAACAATATGTAAGATTACTTAATATTAAAGGATATTTATAACATCTGAAATGTAACAATACACGATTTGTTGCTTGGTGGAACTGAAATGAATATTTTCCTCAAGTTTCATGCTGCTGTCGCTTTAAGTTGCTATCTGACCTTAAGCCTTATTTAATTAAATTCAAGTTTCAATGCACTTTAATTAGTGATTACAGTGCGTAAAAAAAAGCGTTTGAGTTTAGATCAGGAAATGAATTCAATCTATTTGAATCTGGAAAAAGATCGAATGCACCAATTCGCCGGATTTAATTTAAATGCAAATTGTTACAGTGGCTTATTTTCAGCAATTTTGTATCCATTTCATTTGCTTAAAAGGAACAAAAGAAAAACTTCTAAATCTGTTGGATAAAAATATCCAGAGATTCTTATGTAATCCGTGTACTCCGAGATAAAATTCCCGTTTATTTTGTAGAAGATTGCGAATTGACTCGTATAAGTATTTAGTTCAAGTAAAATAAACTCGAATTCAATATAATATATTAAGAAGCATGGATTCATACTTTAAATCCCTATCTGTAATATATATTCTTTGCTGTAACTATAGTATATATTGTTTGTTTGAATAATATATACTAGCATTTGGAACTTCAAGAGCATATATTACCATCATTATGGAGGTATATGAAGACAAACATGCAACTATTTTAATTTTATAGGATAAGGAAAAGGTAGAAGAGGTGTATAGGATTGATGCATACAAGAAGATGAATTTAGAACGACGCTCTGGCATATGGAAAGAGAACTACAATTAAATATGTTCTTCCGATAAACCAAAGGTTTTGTATACTTATGTGACATGCATGGCACTGACGTAAAAGTATTTTTTACTTTCAATTACCCATATGTATACATAGGGTAGTGGCAGTATAAGATTCAATAAAAAAAAAAAAAAATTCGATTTTGTGGTCATTTTTTCGCGTTTTGGAACATCCTGATTTCAAAAAAGGAATCTAGAAAAAATGTCTGTGTGTGTGTCAGCATAACTCACGAACAAATTGACTTACAATATTCAAATTTGGTGTGAGGGTTAGTAATGGCACAAGGACCTGCCATTAAGGTTTTAGTCCGAATCGCGCATGCGTATAGAGTAGCTGCCATTGAAAAAATATTTTTCAGTAATTGCTAAAAACGGTTCTAACAATTTTGTTCAAAATCGCTGTGGTAATGCCTCTTAATGTGTTCTAAACATCCCCACCTCCGAAATTCTCATAAAAATGCTTTAATGGTGCACAAAGTTGAAAAAAGAATGCTTTTAACACAGAGTACTCTTTCCTTGAGCATCAACGATCTTTTATTCTTCTCTGCTCAGTTTCACTTACAAGAAAGGATAAAATAAGAATTATCAATAAGTCTAACGCCAAAATCATCATTTTGGAGGAGTTTTTTTTTTAGGTGCCATACAAGAATTATAGCATAAAAGTTCTCCAAACTGTCCATTTTTACTAAATGAATGATGAAAATATAAATACGTTAGATGACACAAATTCACGTCAGTATTACAGTGTAATTGAAAGTTGCGCGGTATTCCACACCCCTAGTTTTTATACAAAATTAAGATAATTTTATTAAAAAAAAATCCATTTACGTCCTTGCTGCAAGAGAAAATACTTTGAAGTTTATAAACCAAACAACTCCACTAAATATCTTAAAACATTACTGATTTTGTTTATATTCATAGAGACTGAGAATTTTTGAAAGAATTTTTGAAAATGATTTCTCATTGTTTGAAAAACTAAAAATAAAGAGAAAATTGTATACTTTAAAAGCAAGTTCACTTGATAAAGAAATTTAAATTTCCAGCTTGTCATGTGGTTAAAAGGATTGGCTACAGAATGTAAGAACTCAAGTTTGATTCATTACGGCAACAATTATCAATCTCTTCATTATAACATGACAACAATCTCGAAATTTTTAAGTATATTAATTTTAATACGGAATCATACGTATGTATCGTACGTAAAGAGTATGTATAAACAAAAATAATATTTATAAAAAAAATCCTGTGAAACCCCACCAAATTACATCCGAATCATATTTGACATTGGGGTCAATGTTCATTATCTATCTTGGCAGCGTGTGTTACTTTACGTGATATGCTTCAATCAAAATGTTTTGCTCATAGTTTTGACATTTTGGTGACAACACAAAATTCCCAAAAGCCACTATTTTTCATCTATACTAGTTCGTAGATTAAAGACCTGAATTTACCAATAATATTATTTCATTGTACATGAAACCTCAAAATATTAAATCACTCTTCTAAGTAAAAAGTGTAAAAAGAATGCATAGTGTTGAATATGGGTCGCATGTAATCAGGCGGGACACATCTCCAATTTCACTGTACACCTATGTTCAGACAATTACTTTTTTTTTAAACGCTACATTAGAATTGAAAAGAAATTTCGTGCACCTTAACCAACGATTGACTAAACTTGTGATAAACTTTTGTTTGTGGATTCAATGAATTATCAGTATTTTACGTAAAACTTTTACGGGTAGATATTCCAATGAGAAATCTAATCAGATGATTTTTACACTGAATTTACCAATAATATTATTTCATTGTACTTGAAACCTCAAAATATTAATTTTACGTAAAACTTTTACGGGTAGATATTCCAATGAGAAATCTAATCAGATGATTTTTACACTGAGTTTACCAATAATATTATTTCATTGTACTTGAAACCTCAAAATATTAAATTGTATACTGGAAAGTAAAAATAAAAAAAGGGGGTATCTTGTTGAAAATGGGCTGCATATAATCAGGCACGACGAATCTTCAATTTTATTGTAATTTTGGTCTGACAATTTCGCGGGGACATTTTTATTCACTTTCATTAGCTTCTGTTTAGAAAATAAGTATCACGCGTATGTTCAGAAATTACTTTTCTTCAAACGCTACATTAGAATTGAAAAGCGATTTCGTGCACCTTAACCAATGATTGACTAAACTTGTGATAAACTTTCGTACGTGGATTCGATGAATTATCCGTATTTCACGTAAAACTTTTACGGATAGTAATTCCAATGAGAAATCTAATCAGACGATTTCCACGTCGAGTTTAAGTCGCTGTATTTGGCAACGGTTTATTGAATTACCAGAAACTTTGTATTGCTACGTTTCTGCAGATTTGTAGAGATTTTTATTTGTTCGTGCACAAGATTAGAATCGGAAGAGAATTCATTTAGTGGAGAAGGATTTTGATTCGAGTAAAATTTATTCATGAATAAATTTATTCGGAATAAATTATAGTTAGAGGTTGTGTTATTTTTTCTTCTTATCCGTTTGTTCCTGATTTATTTAAGGTGATACTTCCTATGATTAACGAAATGTCTATTGATTTGGAATTTCTGCGACAGCATGATTTAAATTTCATTTTCAGTTGGGGTATAAGAATGATATTGAATTATGTATTTCAAAGAAAATTCTAAATCGCGGAAATTTATTTACAGAGACTGAAATTGATATTTTTACTTCAGTTCCTTTTCATTTGATGCTTGATTCGAATGTATCTTTCTGTATCAAAATATAATTTATTTTAAGTGAATTCGGCCTTTTTTTTTATTTGCCTCACAATGATAATAAATTTTGCTTGCAGATGCTCTATTGAATAAGATAAGAAGCGTTATATGACATACTTTCTTATAAGTATTTATTAGAGATTATGAATTTTAATGTTGACGTTGTAATTATTTCTAACAACGTTAAAAATTGTAATAAGTTATATTTATCTAACTTTTAATTATTTACTGTTTGGTTCCCTTAAAGTGAAAAATAACCCGAAACACTTCAAGATTAATTTCGAAGTTTTTTCGTCCAAAAAGCTAAAAATTAACTATCGGCAACTAGTTGAAGGTTCAAAATGAAATGTGTCACTGCAAGTTAAGAATCTAAATATCTTAATAAAATCAGTAAATTATTTTTTCGTGAGAAACTGTTTTCTTCAATTACATTGTATTGGATACTAAATGACACATACCGACAAGAAGGATTCAAAAATGAATTAAATGATTAGGTAGCTATAAATTTAATCGAACATACAAATAACTGAAGAAATTTCACAATTACCTCATAATACTAAGCTTAAGGGGACATGGTAACCCTTGTTTTCGCCAAAAATAATAAAAATATAAATTTTCTGATTTTTGCGTGTTTATAATCTTTGATACGTTCTCCTTATTCTGGCAATATTTTGTGCTGATCATAACTGTAATTTTAGAAAAATTATATTTTTATGGAATATATTTAGCATTCCTGCAATATCGAACGCATTTTTCTCAGTTCATGATTTTTGAAATAATAGGAATGAAATGATTTCCATTTTTTTGTGTCATTCTAAATATCTTTTTGACAAAAATAGGCATGAATTTATGAATAAAATATTTTTGTCTACTAATTTAAATGTTGAAAAATGCCCGCTATTTACGCTTTTTCTACCTATAGGGACAGTAATTATCGTTTTTCTCGAAAACTATTTTACTTATTCTGAATCCGATGCCTAAAAAGTTAGAGTATATTACTAGTAACATTAAAAAAAAAAAAAAAAAAAAAAAAATATATATATATTGAAAAATGAATAAGAAGATAGAATTTGAAATTTGATAATTTTTTTTTAAATTTTGAAAATTTAGAGCAAGCAATATGTGAACTCTTTTTAAAAATAACATTTAATTTTTACATAGTAATATTTTCAATTATGTAAAAATTATAATTTTAAAGGCTTAAATAAAAAAATGTTGAAGGGTACCAAGTCCCCTTTATTAAAAAAAATATTAGAACATTGGGAAACGAGTTAAACTGCATTGTTGAATTTTTAACTATTCCACTTATTGAAATTTTTCAACCCAAAAAAGGCAGGAATTGAGGTCAGAATACTTACATTGTACTCTGCAGCCAACTGCAGTCGTTTTGAAGGCGATACCTGTCTATTATTATAGTCTCGCGTCGGATGTCAATCTATTCTATGTGTTTTCCTATCCTAGAGGCAAATGCTGCAATTGACCGTTGGACAGGGTCCCTGATGGTGTGTGGTTAAGGTTCTAGCATTTCTTGTCAAAGATGCTGGGTTTGAGTCATGGGTTGAAAATGGATGTTTGTTGTAGTTCGGACTTTGCTTATCTGTAAGACTCGACCTGATTAGTCTTTATTAGGTACAAGTATAGGTATTTGAACTTACAAACCAACTAATCTACAAAAACCGCTGGAAATATTTTCTAGTATTGAATCCTATATTCACATAGGTAATTATTTAAAGAATTTCTGGTGTAGTGTAGTTATTTCGGAAAATCTTCATTATAATCAAACTACAGGGAAAACTAGTGTGGAAATGTTTTAATTTAGGTTCTCTATTTAACTACCATTTATTCATTTTTGTGAAGTTTTATTTATATATTTTTCCCCAAACCAATTAGTTTCTCAACTTTATTTTAAATAAATGTTGTATGAAAGATTCTTTAAATAACTTTGATTTTTCTTACTTGATTTTTCTTATTATTCCTTCACTGTTATTTCAACAAAGTTTGTTTGCACTCTCCGGAAAATAATCCTTTTATATCCTTCCCAAATCAAAAGCCTCTTCAAAGAAACAACTTCTGAAAAACCAAATCGCTGCAACTAAGATACAATTATTTTTTAATTTTTCAGGGAACAATTAAAATCTCTTACAGAAAAACTTATCCCCATAATCCATGGTATTAAATTTCATTATAACTTCTCAAAGCTAAAATAAAAGGCAGTGCATACAAGTAACGAACTTTGTTTTATTTAAGTATTTGCTATGTAATCCACCTGTTCTTAAAAAAAAAGCCCTCTATCTACAATCATGACTTGTGAAGTTATTGTTTTTTATTTCATTGTTGCGAGCCTTCGGGAATTAAAGTATTCAATGAATCTTTTTGTGTTTGCATTGTTAAAAGGCAACTTTACCCTGCCTCTTTACTAGAAGCATCGCATTATTAATTAATTAAATTAAATTAAAGTCGTGTTTGTTTTAGGGTGCTTTTGTCCAAGATTTTGGATTCTTCTATTGAATTCTCATTTAAAGTATATTGTTTGGAGGATAGATAGTTAATTAACAGTGCATTTTATTTGCGATTCGGAAAAGGGGATGCCGGTTTATCGTTTAATATGTAAAGAACGTACATGATAGTTTTGCTTATGTTTTTTTTTTTTTTTTTTTGGTCATCAAAACACTGAGCGTTAAGGGAAAAAATAGTTTCAGTGATATAGTATAAAATTTATTTTAATTCTAATTAATTTAAATTAAAATAAATAACGTTTCGTTTCTTGTTGTCAAACGTATTTTTTTTTTAAAAAGAGTCATGGGTAATTAGTTTGCGCTGGATTAATTTTTTAAGCACCGTTAATTATTTAAATTTAATATAAATTATATTAGGAATAATTTAATCTATTAATATTTTGAATGGTTACTAAAATTGTTGATATTAGATTGTTTAATTAGAATGTGAAAATATTTTTGCTCCTTTTAATTTTTTTTTATGTAGAATGTTTTTTTATACGACTTTTAGTTGTTTATTTATATTGGATTGTTTTTTGAACATTGCTAATTACTGAAATTTTATTTAAATAAATTATATTATGAATTATTTACTCTATTAATATCTTGAATGGTTACTAAAAGTGTTGTTATTAGAAGTTAATTAGAATGTGAAAATATTTTTGCACATTTTAATTGTGTTTTTTTTGTAGACTGTTTTTTTCTACACAACTGTCAGTTGTTAATTTATATTGGATTGTTTTTTGAACATTATTAATTACTGAAATCTACGATTTCAGTAATTAATAATGTTATTAAATTAAATAAATTTTATGAGTAATTATTTATTCTATTAATATTTTGAGCAGTTACTTAAGGATTTAAATTTTAATTAGAATGTGAAAATATTTTGTCACATTCTAATTATGGTTTTTTGCAATGTTTTTTTACACACAGCAATGTGTTATAATTTGAATTGGACTAGTTTTTGAACATTGTTAATTACTAAAGTTTTAAATGAATAAATTGCATTAGTAATTATTTATTCTATTAATATTTTGGATGATTACTAAAAGGGCTGATATTTTAATTGGAATGTGACAATGTTTTTTTTCCCTTCTAATTATGGTTTTGGTCAGATTGTTTGTTTGTATTCGATTTTATTTCAAATATTCTTTAATTTCAGAAATTTAGTGTGAATAAGGTTAATTAGTAATAAATTAATTGATAAATACTTTGAATGGTAACTAAAAGGGTTTACGACTTATTTTGAATGACAAATATTTCTTTACCGATTCTGTAGTAAACCATTAGGTGGAATACAATAAATCCCGTTAGATTAACTTAATGTCATAAGGAGTCTTCAGCACTTTTCCTAAAATTGATTCTATTTTTTTGTGTTAATACTAGGACCATAATCGATGGAATTCGACATTTGATTTCTGTGGCCTTTAATAGGGTGTGATAGCTTTTAAAAAAGTAGAAACTCGAAAGTTGTTTCTTTTTCCAGTAAAATATTGAAGCCTCCTTTTAGAAGCAAGCGATCCATTTGTAAGTATAGTTAAAAAACAACCTTAATTACTTATGCTCTTAACTATTATATAAGTTATAAATATTTTTAACGGAACCGGCTTCAAATATTTCACTCAAAAGATATTTTTATCTAAACGGTTATAAGGAGAGTTAAAATAGGTACATTAACAGATAATTTATCTTTACACGCTATCTTTACAGAATACATTTACCCTTTTACGAAACTATACTATTTACCCCCAAAACCACAAACCATAAAGCGAATAGCACTTAAAAATCCCTGAAATAGCATCCAAAGCAAGAGCTTTTGTAATCGAAAACATCCGCCAACTGACACTCGAAAACTTAATGGTAGCACCAATCAAACTACCGGACATAACCAACAAGTATAGATCCTGAAACCATTCGCCTTACATTACTAATGTGCAAACATAGCGCAAATTTGAAGTGTGCCTCCCCTAAAACGCCAGCTTTTAGTGAACGTATAAAATTATCAGTGGCAACGTAATGTAACGACCCACTTTAAAGTTTCCGTTCGCGTTTAAATCGTTAATTTGAACCTCACACCATCCAAAAATTCGAACTTTAAAATCCAATTTTAGTGCTTCTCGCTCAACATAAATTTTTGTTCCTGTGCCCCAAAATATTCCCAATGAGAGCTGGGGAAAATAGCAGTGGGGTTTTGAACGAGTTTTAAAGTGAGTATAAATGTTCATTAGCAGAGGGTAATTATAGTGGAGGAAGGTATCACGCAGTGGAGATGTCCTCGTTGTAGCTCTAATTACCCGTGGCGACCCATTGGTGTTGCAAATTAAGGGAGGACAAAATAGGAATATGTTCTTGTGACTATTTAACTCGTTTGGAGAAGGATACTGATACAAACTAGATTTCTGTAAATAGTTGTACATTATGTATGTGTTAAATAAATTATATTTTATTCGGTGCAATAAATGTTAGTTATGGTTTTTTGTCGTTGTATAAATTCCTGTTATTTATGAAAGTACAAGCTTTAAAGTAATGGATTTGATTGTCAATCTTTTAGATTTATGTTTATATTTTTCTAGAAGGTTGTGGACAATGTTTAGGCTTATTTAGAATTTTCTAGAAGCAATAAAGGTTAGGTTTTTTATCGAGGTAAATTTTAAATTAGTTGTGAAAATACAAGTTTTAGAGTAGTGGTTTAGATTCTCAATATATATAGTTATTTAGTAGTATTTAGTTTATAGTTTATTTAGTATATAGTAGTATTTAGATTTTTCTAGACGGTTGGGAAATTCTATTATATTTATTTAGATTTTTTTATAATAGAAGCAGTACATGAGTTGTAATTTTTTTCGATGTAAAAATTTTAATCACTAGCAATAATACAAGCTTTAATATAGTAGATTATGTTTCCAATGTTTTAGATTTTTGTAAAAGTTTATGGAAAAAGCGATTAGATTTAATTTTATTTTTATAGAAAGTTTTGGAAAATTGGTTAGATTAATCATTTAGAATTTTCTTGAAGGTTATGGAAAGCGATTTGGTGTATTAAGAATTTTCGAGTAGTTCGTGGAAAATAGTTGCTTTTCGATTTTTCTAAAAGGTTGTAGATATTAGTCCTTTTAAAAGATCGCTTGGTTAAAAGACAAGTTTGAGTCCATTCACGTTTTCGAATTGAGCTGAAAGAAATGCCAGTAGAACTGCGAATTTTTAGAACAAATAGGAAGGTTGTGTTTTCTGTTCTTTGCTTTGGTTGAGTCGTTATGACTGAGGCTCTGGTGTGTATTTCATAGGAATTGGTGCTTTTTAAGAAATTGTACAAATCTTAAAGAAGAATACTAGTTATTTTTGTAATCCTGTATCACCGTATTTCATCTTCTCCATAGTTAATCTGCGGACACGTTTTATTTAGTACTTGTTGGGAAATTTTTTTTATGCATACTTAGTTTATTTAGTGTTTGATCGGCACCCAAGAACACATTTTGAGGTTTTTAACAAATTCTAGCATTTTAATACACAGCTCTAAAAATATCCCCTTTGAAAAGTTGTAAGTGTTGGAATTATTTGTACTATCATTGAAAAAAAATTGGTCATTAAGTGTGATGTCATTGACAATCAAGTGACTTCATTGGAAATAATAAAACATTGTTTTTACGAGTCCTTTAAAATCCATAATATTTTATAAATCCAATATAAGCATTGCTAACTTTTATATTCATTAATTCATAGCCAATTCTGTAAACAGCAAGTGTTTGGTGTTGGATTTTAAATAGTAAAAACATTTCCATCAGCAAAATGTGCAGCAAACTACGTCTAAAAATTTATTAAAGATGAACGGGAGTCCAGGCACTCACATCCAAACCACTTTTATTTATTCTGATTAAAACAGCTTTATTATTTATTAAAATAATTTTGTCAACAGGAAAGAGTTTCTTCAATGGTAGGTTAAATGCTATTTTAGCGCGATTGGATGATAACGAGTTGGTTTATTTGTACTCCGTAAAATGACCCTTTAGTCACACACGCACTCATAAAATTTAAGTTATAAAGGATTTAAAAAAGCCAAACTGTCGACTTCATGACGCAATATATTAAGTAAAAACTTAAAGCTTGGAGCAGTATATGAGATTATGAAGGAGAGTTGGATTCGTTTATATGGCGTAAATTGGTGTATTTATATTAAGCTTTCTTTATATATTATATGAATACATATTTTGAATTTAATATGCATAATTTTTTATTTTAGTCAAGTTAAAATTCAAAGAAAACAAATTATAGGTAGTATTTTATAAATATTCATTAAAAATCAGCATTCATTTTTTTAAAGAGGATCACATTTTTGAAATTCAACTATTAGATAAAAAGAAATAAACCTGTTTTGAATATTTATATAAATTTGATTGGCTGAAAGTTTAGTATTCTAATGTTTTTAGATAAGCAGAATTACATACTCCTTTGACTTGAAATGCTACAAACTGATTGAATTTTTAATAACCCTTATGAAACTTTTAATTATAAAATTATTTGTAATGAAATGTATAATCTTTTCTTTTTCTTTTTTTCAACTTCGGTTCATACTGTTAAGTATGTTAAACATACTAAGTTAAATTATATGAATTTCCATTTTCTGGCGAAAAAATACATAATAGGGTAAATTATGCAAAAATTTTAAAGTTCTTAGTAGATTTGGATTAACAATATTAAACCTCAAGATAAAAAACAAGAAAGTCTTGGGCAATTCAAAATTTAATATTATTAAATATATACCTACTTTCAAAAATTTATTACAAAAGAATAATCCTTCAAAATATCTTCTCCGCCTATTTATTTTGAAAATAACTCTTTGAGAAAATAAAAAAAAACAGGGATTTAGAAACAAATCTTTTTTAAAGGAATATTACGTTAGTTCACCGAAGAAGAGTACCGAAAATATTAATTTAAATGTATTCAAAACTGAAAATCCTGGTAAATGAAATACAAAATGAGTTTTTTGGATCCAACTACATGAAAACAGATTTGAATTTATTATCTTGCGTGAATACATTTCCGTCTTTTCCATTCCGTTTCAATTTATGAATATGGCGCTGTAAATATGATGAATATTATAGTGACATTTTATGGGTAGAATTTCGGAGGTTCGTTCTCACTCACCGGAATTTTATTACAAAAATTGATAGATAACTCTGTACCATCCAAATCCTTTTCAGAAAAACCTTATTTGATGAGGTTATGTATACATACATAGCTCCAAGTTCTGCCTTCAATTTCAATGCAAAACGCTAAATCAAGTTATGTTGTCAAGTTACGGCAATGCTGTGCTTCATTCGATATTGCGCATGCATAATTCTATTATGAAAAGAAATTTCTGGCAACAGTATCTATGTTCCAGCACGGTATGATTTATGGGATCAAATGAAATCCACCTATGAATATATGCTCTAGTTTAGAAAAAGTTTTCAATTTCGAAACGGCAACAGCTTTGTTCACAAGCATACTCTAACGCAAGCGAAACACAGTAGATATAAAATTATTAAAAAAAAAAATTCCTTTTGATTAGATGATTTAAAAAAAAACTGCACTAAAAATTGACTGAGAGAGACTGCAAGTTCAGGTACCCCATCGAACATCATTCTGAATTTTTTTATAAAAAGTGTAGAAAAGTGCGTTGATTACGAATCTACTGGTCTACCACTGAAAAAATGGCTGAAACTGGTCAAAAATCGACTTCGAATAAGTTGAACGAAATCCGATTGCCAATTATGCCATAACTAATTTTGATAAAAAGGTTGCAGACGATTCAGATCTCTCGCGAGGTTTTTCAAAAATGAGTCAAGCTGGAGTCGCACCGTTTCGTCATCAGGGACGTAGTATTTTTTGCCAACACTACTCACTTTTAAAAGAGGGGGATATTATTTGCCAGCGATATGAAATCATTTGCATCCTTCCTCATTGAAAATTAATAGCGGTGGGTTACCAAAAAAGTGCTTTTTTTTTAGAAGCAATGACATATTTGGCAATTGGGTTTAGTTCAACTCATTCAAAGTCAATTTTTGACCAATTTCGGCCATTTTTGTCCCGGCTGACCAGTTTATTTATGATCTACTAAATTTTTTCTACATTCTATAGAAATTCAGAATGATGTTTGATGGAGTACCTAAATTTGCAGTCGTTTTTCGTACTATCACTCATTATAATTCTCCCATTTCCTATATAGTCGTTGAAACGCTTTTTTTTGTTGACATTTTTAATTTTGGTGAAGCAAGTAGACTCGATGATATATAAGTACCACTATAAAGTAAGTATAAGTAATAGGTCAAAATAACAAGTTAAATGTGAATATTTTGACTTTAAAATTTTATTGTGAAATTTTTGTAAATTACTCATTAAATGAACTTTTTTTTTTTTTAAAAACATGGGCCCTTGCTCAGCCTGCGTGTATGATATTGCTTAGAGAAGATACTTTTTTGGAAGTTTCTTAAAGTTAGATATTGTTCATTAAAGTTAGATATTTCATTGATAAAAGATATAATAAAACAATTTGGAAAGCAGAACTTTGCATGTCATTGTTCGTGTATCTGAGCGTTTGTTTAATATATCGTATCCCATGCATCCACCATTGACTATTGAATATCCAATAGAACTACGAGTATTTAATTATTTAAGTTCAATTTATCTAAATATAATGAACGTAATTGTTTACAGAAGTGAATTACATCCTTAAAATAGCAATAAATGTATTTATTGTAGTTTATATTATCAGATAAGGAGAGGATATCATTACTCGGCTGAGTTGATGCATTTTCTACATAAAGTCCTTTTCATAGCGTAACAAAATTACAAATCTACATAGTTCACTCTCAGAACACCAAAATATCCGCTACATAGAGTTACTATGTCATTTAGTACCAACACAATAAAAAAAAAAAACCTTTGATTTTCAAACAAATATCACTATGTGCGATTCTAAATTAACTCTTCGTTGGAAGCGGAGACCTCTAAATTAGCATAGTATTTATCAAAATTTTGGTTCGTATAATAGACTGAGAGTTGATTGCAAGTTCAAGTAGCTCATTGAACCTGATTCGAAATTTGTTATAGAATGTAGAGAAGTATAAGTTGATCGCATGAATCCACTGGTCTGCCGGGACAAAAATGGCTGAAACTATTCTAAAATCAACTTTGAATGATTTTAACTAAATATGTTTAATAAATATGTCCTAACTTGCCAAAAAATAAACAGTCTTTCTCTCGGTAACCCACCATTCTTTAATTTTCTATTACAAAGATTGCAGACGATTTGTCTATCCTGGCATCAAGATCTTTCATGGTTTGAAAGTAATATTATTAAAATAAATACTGCTTCATCAGTCTTGTAATGTTTATCGGCTGCTTGGCTCACATTTAAATAATGGAAGTATTTTTTGCCAGAGAATAAATATCGTCTGCACTCTTCTTCATTGAAGTTCAAAGAGTTTTGGGTTACCACATTTAAAATACTGTACATTATTATGGCAAGTTATGACATACACTGGTGTCCAAAAGTTAAGCATAATTGATAATTATGTGAACAAAAAAGGAATTATACATCAGAATGGCGGGAAACGTGATATGCGAGTGTAAAATGGTTATAAAATAAGGAAGAAAATCAAAAGAACGATAATAACTAATTTTATCATCCAAAGTAGCAGTTTGAAAGAAACCGAGAATAGCAAGGGTTCACACTTTAAAGAAAAAATGAAAGAAAACATTAAATAAAATACTGTTGCTGCTGTTTAATAAGGCGTGTGGTCACCTCTGACAGCTAGGCACGCTGCACAGCGATTTACCATACTTGCTATGAGATGATGAATGAGTTGTGGGCTCAAATGGTTCCAAGCTTCTTGGAGAGCTCTCTTCAGTTCTGTAACGGAGCTTGGTGGGTGAAAGGGCTGCAATTGTCTCCCTAGCATATCCCATACATGCTCGATAGGATTTAAATCAAGGGAGTTGGCAGGCCATGACATGCGCTGGATGTTTTCCGTTTCAAGGAAGTCATCAACCAGCACCGCTAGGTGGCATGGCGCATTATCATCCATGAATATGAAGTTAGGACCGACAGCACCTCGAAACAAGTGAACATAAGGCTCAAGAACTTCGTCTCTGTATCTTTGACCAGTTACAGACCCCGTGTCAAAGAAATGCAGGTCTGTGCGGCCGTCCATCATGATGCCTGCCCATACCATTACTCCCCTTGATGGAAAATGATGTCTTTTCGATATGTTTCTTGGTTCAAAACGTGTTCCACGTTCTCTCCATATCGTTACCCGACGAGAATCACTACTCAGACTAAACCGGGACTCGTCACTGAACATCACATTGGCCTACTCTCCCACACTCCAATGTTGATGTTTCAAACTCCAGTTCAAACGAGCGCGTTTCTGAGCAGACGTGAGGGGAATACAAACTGCTGGTCTTCTGGCATACAGGCCAGCATGATTGAGTCTCCTGTAAACAGTTTGTCTCGAAATTCGTATTCCTGTGGCGACTGTGAGCGCCGAACCCAGTGATGTGGCAGTACTGCCCCTCTGACGTCGCGCACTTATTACCAGATATCGGTCTTGGCGAGGGGTTGTGACTCTTGGTCGACCTGATACTGGTCGTCGGGTAACATCTCCCGTTCTTTGAAACCTCTGCCACAGTCTTGAGATCACAGACTGGTTCACATTCAGAATTCGAGACACTTCGGTTTGTGATCGTCCGGATTCCAGAATTCCAACGATTCTTCCTTTCGCAAACATGTCCAATTGGCGTCTTTGTGCCATCATTCACCTTGTTTGATGGTTAACAACGCTCTTTCGCACAGCAGTTGCCAGAAAATTGTCTGAACTGCCTATGCTACGTGAATCGGTTTCTCTGCATTCCGACATACGCATGTGTTTCACGCAGGATGAAGTCGACTGAAAAGTTTTGCATAAACCCAATGTTTCTTCTTCGCCCAATTAATATCCGCAAGAAATTTGGAATAATTTTACGAATATTTACTCCATGTTTTTCGCATTTTACAATTTATGCTTAACTTTTGGACACCAGTGTATTTGGCAATCAGATTCAGTTGATTTAGTCAACTTATTTAAAGTCGATTTTGAATTGTTTCGACCAATTTTGCCCCGGCAGACCATGGATTTATGATATACTAACATTTTCTCCACATGCTATAAGAAATCAGAATGATGTTAAACTTACAATAGCTTTTTATAAAGAAAATAAAGAAGAATTCAACACACGTAAAAAAAAAATTCCGCTCAGAAATGATATATAACAACATATTACATAAGAAAGAAATAACATTACAAATTACTTAACCTTTTCAAAAACACATTCAAATATATTATAAACTCACAACTACAAATTCTTATTTCAAACTCAAAATATAAAATAGCAGTACACTGCCTAATTTCAAGATTTTATACGATGTCATATTTCCATTTATTTAGATATAGCTTTCATAACATAAGCTGGAATTGTTTCTTTTGGTGAGTGCAATTCCAAGTCCCACGTTTCTCGGATGCCATTAGTTGAGAAAAAGCTTTTCTTTCTTACTACCGAGAATATTGCATCCTGAAAGAAATCTCATCTCGCCTCCTATTTTTTTAGAGTACATGTGTAAATGTTATTTCACCGGATGACGTGCTCAAAGATATATTGTTAGATTCTATCTTGGAATTTTTTCCCACCTAGTTTAATTTTAAATACTTAAATTGATACGCCATTCACAATTTAATGACACGCAAATTTAGACATCACTTTGCTTAGAGTTTTGATTTTAGTATATAAAGAGAGAATTTTCTAGTGATTTTCTATAATTTTCTAGTTTCTTTCTTACTCCCGAGAATCTTGCATCCTGAAGGCAATCTTATCTCTCCTCCAATTTTTTGAGAATACACGTGTAAATGCTATTTCACAGGATGACGTGCTGAAAGATATATTGTTAGTTTTTGTCTTGGTATTATTACACAACTAAATTTAATTTTGAATACTTAAATTGATACGCCATTCACAATTTATCTACACGCACATTTGATTTCACTTTGTTTAGAGTTTTGATTTCAGTATATAAAGAGATAATTTTTTTGCTATTTTCTAGAATTTTCTAGTTTATTTTTTTTTTCTCTTACTCTCAAGAATCTTGCATCCTGAAAGAAATCTTATCTCTCATCCTGTTTTTGTGAGTACACGTGTAAATGTTATTTCGCCGGATGTCGTGCTCAAAGATATGTTGTTAGATTCTAGCTTGGAATTTTTTTACCACCTAGTTTAATTTTGGATACTTAAATGGATACGCCTGTCACAATTTAACTACACACAAATTTAGAGATCACTTTACTTATAGTTTCCATTTTAGGATATAAAGAGATAATTTTCTAGTTATTTTCTTTCTTACTCGAGAATATTTCATCCTGAAAGAAATCTCATCTCGCCTTCCATTTTTTGAGAGTACAAGTGTAAATGTTAGTTCACCGGATGACGTGCTTAGATATATGTTGTTAGATTCTACCTTGGAGTTTTTATACCCACTAGTTAAATTTTGGATACTTAAGGGCTCTGTCCACTTTGGATGCATGAAAAAGAAAACGCTATTTTTATTAATTTTCTTTTAAGAATACTCTTATGTTTATCGATATAAAACTTGTTAGGCTAAACAAAAGCATTCGTAAATAAAAAAAGAAAAAAAATTGATTTAACCACTTTTTTAGTGTGAAAAAGCCAGGTAAACAGAAGTCCTCAAAAGGAAGGTGGGTGTGTGCTGTTGAAAAAATTTCAGAAACCACTGAACTGATCCTTATGAAATTTTAACCACATATTCTGTACACTTATCGCTATATCCCGTACCAGAATTATTGCAGAATTTAAATTTTTACTATCTTTTTTTGGCAAAAAACATGAAAAAAAACAATTTTTTTTTGTCCACCACTTTGTTGTTTTTGCATATAAATTAATATTAGAGGCATGGGATATAGGCACTGTCACACTAAACCTAAAACCGTTCAATTTTTTTTTGTTTAAGATGGGCCGTTGTTCAGATTTTTTCAACAGCGCACAACCTACCTACTTTTGAGAACTCCTCTTTACCTGACATTTTCTCACAAAAAAGTGGTTAAAATCATTTTTTTTTTATTTTTTATTCACGAATATTTTTGGTAACAGCATTCTTAAAAAAAAAAAAATAGCGTTTTTTTTCATGCATCCAAAGTTGACAGATCCTTTAAATTGATACGCCATTCACAATTTAACTACACGAAAATTTAGATCTCGCGTTGCTTAGCGTTTTGATTTTAGTATATAAAGAGATAATTTTCTACTGATTTTCTATAATTTTGTAGTTATTTTCTTTCTTATTCCCAAGAATATTGCTTCCTGAAAGAAATCTCATCTCTCCTCCAATTTTTGGAGAGTATACTTGTAAATGCTATTTCACCGGATGGCGTGCTCAAAGATATGTTGTTAGTTTTTGTCTTGGTATTATTACACCACTTAATTTAATTTTGAATATTTAAATTGATACGCTACTTATTATTTAACTATTCTTACAGTTTTGATTTTAGTACTTAAAAAGATATTTTTCTATTAAATTATCAAACTTTGACATTTAAATACAAACATAGATTAAAAAAGTATAAAAACTGCAGTAATAAATGATCAATGATAGGGCAATAACTAAACAATAATTAAAAATTATAATTATTAAAGGCTATTAAACCATAACTTGATCAATTAGGATAACAAGAACTACAACTAATCATTGTCGATGAATAATTATCAATTAATGGCAATGAGAGATAAGTGATCAATAGCAAGGAACGATAAGTGATGAAGGATAATAAATGATAATAAACGATATTTGATCTATGATTATAAATGGAAACCTATGATGGAAATAGAATTAAATAAAAACCTATCATGGAAATAGAATAAAACGAAAAATTGAATAGTAGTTGAAATAATTAAAAATAAGTGATCAATGATTATTCAATAAGTGATCAATAGTTATTAATTATAACAAGTAAATGATGTGGTAAATCATAATCTTATACTATCGATACTTCGTTGAACTTATTAACCTACTTTCTGTCATTCAACCAAGCTAAATCTCGACAAATAGACTCGTTATTAATGATAATGCATTTTATAAAAGTTTTTGTTTAAGCAATTTGTCCACTGCCTGTATACTCTGAAGAAAAAAAAAATGACCTTAGCTCAAAATCGCTTTAATAAATTGCAATCGCACATTCAAATTGGCTATGCATATAAAGAAAAATGTATTAAAATCCTTATTTAATTGATTAATTGAAAAAGAAATTGATAAATTTAATATTTCCCAACAAATTTTTCTGAAAATCTTGGAAAGATTGTATGTGCAACCTGTAAATGGGTTACCAAATTATGAAATCGTTCAATATTTGTTTTCATTCTTAAAAACTGTTATGCATGACAAACTGTACCAGCATCCTTTTCCACCTTCCTCATGAAACTAAGTGTTGATTTACCAGAAATTATATCCTACTCTTGGTTAAGCACCAGTTTGAGCTGATTGGTTGGTTGTATTCAGATTATCTGGCGCCGTCAGCAACACGAGGGCTATAATGCGCCGAAACATTTCGTCATTTAACAAACCAACATACATTTACAAACACCCATGCCTACACGGGACTCGAACCCGCAACCTCGCGGTCTAGAAGCCAGCACGCTAACCACTATACCGTTTGGTCGGCCCAGTTTGAGCAGAATGTAATTATTTTCACTAAAATAATAATAATAATTCAGCTTCGACTCGACTTACTCATCTACATAATTCGTACCTTCTCTTTTAACGTTCCATTAAAGAGATTATTTTATGTCTACTTGATTATCGCAATTTGTGTTATTATGATGATAATTTTGAAATACATATCTATTGACGCTTCTTTGAACTTATTAACTTACTTTCTGTCATCCAACCAAGCTAAATCTCAACAAATAGACTCGTTATTAATGATAATGCATTTTATAAAGTTTTTGTGGAAGCAATTTGTCTACGGCATGCACACTCTGAAAACACGACCTGAACTCAAAGTCGCTTAAATAAATTGCAACGGCACATTACAATTTTGTATGCATATAAAGAAAAATATATTAAAATCCTTGTCTAATGAATTAATTTAAAAAAAATAACATTTTCCACCTAATTTTTCTGAAAATCTTGGAAGGAAACCAATAAACCAAACTGTGAAACCAATAAATGGGTTACCAAGTTATGAAATCCTTCAATATTTGTTTTCATTCTTAAAAACTGTTATGCATGACAAACTCTACCAGCATCCTTTTCCACCTTCCTCATGAAACTAAGTGTTGATTTACCAGAAATTATATCCTACTCTTGGTTAAGCACCAGTTTGAGCAGAATGTAATTATTTTCACCAAAATAATAATAATTCAGCTTCGACTCGACTTACTCATCTACATAATTCGTACCCTCTCTTTTAACGTTCCATTAAAGAGATTATTTTACGTCTACTTGATTATCGCAATTTGTGTCATTATAGTGTATTCTTTTGGAATTAATAAGATGATGGTTGCACAAAATGTTTAATGTGCCAGCAATAAAGTGGTGATGATACGCTTGTGTACACATTTAATTAAGTATCTCAGAAAGTGCATAAACATGGCGTAATATGTTTGAGGTGTTTTTTTTTATGGTTTCGAATATTTTGTGAAATTTTGATAAGCTTGCTTTAAGGCGTGGATTTGAGATAATTTGAACGCAACGGTGACGTATAATTTTGAAGTTATATTATAAATAAAAATAATTACAATTTAAAAACTTTGAGCAAAGATAAATGCTATTATTATGTAAGTATTTTAAATAAAAATAATTAAAAGTTAAAAACTTTGAAAAAAAAATTAACTTTATTATTTCGTAAGTATTTTAAAGTTTGAAATAGTTTGATTATTTAACTTTTAATTCTTGAAACAATAGAAAACAATTTGTAACAAAAGATATTTCAATATGGTTTAACTTTAATGTATACTTTACATAGTTAACTGGATTTTATGTTTTTAATATTTATTTTCAAAATCATCCTATAAATATACGTTTTAAAAACAATAACGTTTGAAAAAGTTATTTTATTTATAAATTTTTTATATTGCCTTCTTTGGAATGCAGAATTTTAATTTTTAGTTTGTGCATGTAAAACTTTGGCGTAGAAATGAAAAATACTTGTACTAAATTTATTTAAAACTTTTAAAGGTACGAAATATTTAATGTGCCAGCAATAAAGTGGTGATGATATGCTTGACTACACATTTAATTCAGTATCTGGGAACGAGCATAAACATGACGTAATATGTTTGAGGGATTTTTTTTATGGTTTCGAATATTTTATGAAATTTTGATAAACTCTCTTTTAAGACGTGGGTTTAAGATAATTTGAAGGCAACGTGACCTATAATTTTCAAGTTATATTATAAATAAAAAGGATTAAAAGTTAACAATTTTTAGCAAATATAAAAGTTATTATTATGTAAGTATTTTAAAGGATGATATATTTTGTTTATTTAGCTTTAAATTCTTGAAACAATTTTTAATTATTATGTATTTTATTGTATCAAACTTTGCTGCCACTGTACTTTCTGTTGCAAAGTTAGTAGAGCTCTAGGAGTTTTATTTTTTCTCTACTCAATTTTCAAATGTGGTGCAGTGTGGTTCAGTGTAGTTCTTGTGACTTAAGAAATACAATGCAACCAATCTACTTTCGAATCTAATGATTCGGAGATACAAAATAAATTTCAATAGGATTTAAATTTAATGAATTCCTTATTATAACTAACTTGATTTTCTTGTTTTTAATTCATTATTTACTTTCAAAATCATCTTAAAATTATACTTTTTAAAAATTATGTTTGGGAAATGTCTTTTCTCTAATCATTATTATTTAATCTTTTTTGGATTACATGATTTGAATTTTTAGTTTGAATATGTAAAACTTTGACTTAGTAAACATTATGGAAAATACATCTACTAAATTCATTTAAGGGACTTAAAAGCAAAGGGGTCTAAGTGTATTTCTTAACTTTCGTGAAAATACATATTACAGCTTCTTATTTATAATTAATTGTATGAAAACTAGTGACATATTTATTCCAGGGGTAAGTATTTGAACAACAAATAATTTCCATACAAATTTAATATAAATAATAATAAAAAATAACTTTAAAGTTTATTTCCTCAAAAGTTAAGAAAAGTCACTTGGACACCTTTTGCTTCTCAGGCCCTCATTTCAAAACTTTTAAAGATGCGATTATTTTAATTTAAACAATCAACTTAACTTTTTGTGTAGTGTAAAATACTATTTTCCAATGCACAAAGAAATCTGAAAATTTACACATAAACAATATTCAACCTTTACCTGTGCACTTGAAAATCTTAAATTTAAAATTTGATATTGTATCGAAAGAATTTACCAAAAATCATGTAAATAGAAACAGTTTAAATGAAGAATCTTCTTCTAATAGGAATACATAAGGCTGTAAGTATGATAGAATTGAGCATGCGCTATATAGCTGATACTTTCAGGTTTTAGCTGAATGTTTTTATTCTATTAGTGGTTACGATGATTTATTTGACTTACTTTTACTTTACAATAGCTGTTTTTGTATAGTTTTTTCAGAAAATTTTCCGATACAAAGATCTTAGCATATCATTGGGTATCCACCAACTGCGAGTTACATGTATAGCGTATACATATTTAAGATACAAATCTTCAGGTCACACATATAGCGTATATTCTAAATCTACAGTTCCACATATAAAGGGAAACATACAAAGAAAGAAATATAAGTAAAATTTTTTAAACTTTTAATTTAAAATTATAGGGAACATTATTAATAAGTTCCGAAGAATGTATAAAAAAAAAGTACATGAAAACTCTAACTTTTGAAAACTTCGAAACTGAAATGTTAAGCAATTAGCATATAAAATAAAAAAATATACAGATAAAGTATTTGCTACAAAGTTTTTTTCTTTGGAAAACCCTAAAAATATATCATAAAAAAAGAAAATTAATTTAATGAAATAAACTAAGGAATTTTAAAATGAGATATGAACACTGAAGTATTTGAGAGCCTTTAAGTTCAAAGAACTAATGCATACTCAACATAATTTTTTAAAATCCCACACACATTTAAAGTAATAAGATGTACCTCAAACAGTTTATAAATTGAAAAAAAGAGAAAGCATCTATATATATTGATACTTTTTTTTATTGCGATTTGTTCTTTTAGTAACATTGACATTGGAAAGTGGAAATAAGTTATTTTAAATGCTCTTAAAATGAAAAAAATTTATCATAGATCGATGATCGCGCCCGCATTGTTAATGTCTTTATGCAACATGGAGGATTATAATAAACGTGGAATTGGATCTGAGGTAGCGGATAAAAATTCAATTAAAATTTCGACCCAAATGCAGTGTTTCGAATATTTTCTGCGTATTATATTAACACCTTATCGGAAAAACATGAAAAAATAAGATTGTCGATTATATTTGTCTTCGCGTATTTTCTTATTCATTTTTTTTTATATATATTCAACGAGGTCATGCAAAAACGTATTTTTAGAATGATTTTAAGACAGTTCAATAAGTTGCTAGCTTAATTCTTGTTAATGAGTTTTTAAAATTACTATCCCAGACCGTTGATTATTTTTATTCTCAGTTCTTATAAAGTCCGACTTCTTTTTAACTAAAAATATTTTAAAAAGTGTTTTATGTCTATTTGTTTCTTATGTAAATTGAATGTTTGAAAAGATTTCGAAATTTCTTATTTATATTTTTTCTCTAAAAGAAAAAAAAATTGTATGATTGACACCAGACTCATGTCTGTGTGGTAAAATACTCTCCCAGCATGTAAGAGGTATTTGGAATTAAAATGAAAGATAATTTTTTTTTTTTCAAAACATTTTCTTTCATGTAATAAAAAAACTTTGATAAATAAACTGCTTTTATTAAAATAAGTATATTTCTTCAAAAGAAATTAAAAAAATCGTTTATTAGTTTAAAGATGTCAGTACACATTAGAATTTTTTGTCTAATTTATGAACTAGAATACAATTTATTACACACTTAAAAAGTGTTAAAAACTAACACATCTGTATAATTTTTTTTTATTTGATATTTAGTTGGTTAATTAAAATTTAATTAGTTAATTTACCCTTTATCTACTGCATTATGAACTACTGAAAATTTCTTCATAAATATATTTTTTTAGTGCCATATTGATAATTAAAGAATATATAAGAAAAAAAATCTCCCCGGTGTGAAATTTAATTTGTTAGAACTAATTAATTAAAGTGGTACTTAAAAGTACCGTCAGTACACAATGTATAAATTTCCTCATAATAGAAAAAATTACGGATGATATTTCTAATGGCTATTTCTATTTTCTGAAGGCAGGTCTTTCAACATATCCGAAGCCTCCTGAATGGTGAGATCTTTCTTTCGGGCATTCCAAAAAAAAGGGAAAGAATTTTTTACTATTGCTTTAAAACTTTTTATGTGAAGTACATTACATTTACAAACCACACACACTAAAAAATTAAAATCTAGCCTACTTTTTTTATTCGAAATGCAAAAGCAAATTCACATTCAATACTAACATTTTCAGATGCTCTTGACAATGTTAGTAAAAAATAAATAATTTATAAAAAAAATCTATAATTGAAATCTATAAAAAATACTAAAACATATTGATACACTACACTTTCATAATTACATTATAACAAACAGAAATACGATAGATAATTACATGGTCAAAATGAAAACCAGTTTTTCTCCAACACTAAGTGTACTGGCGGTACTTATAAGTACCACCGAATAATTCGACCGTTAATCACATTACATATATTAATTATAATGATTGGGCAAATAATATTCTAAGACAATACAGAATGAATAAAAAAAAATACAACACTTACCTTTGGTTTGATATTATATATTTATAGCAAAGAAAAGATAAGAGCAGCAATCCGTACAAAATGTCAGCAAAAGAACGCAATGTCCGTTCGAAAATTGCTTTCTTCCTCGCAAAATTCATCAGCCTAGAACAACTACTTACATCTATCATGAAAAGGTAGAATTAAAAGATTGTTTCTAAAACATACTATCAGAATACAAGCAGTGGTTGTTGTGCTATACAGTTTTAAAGTGATTGGTACTTATAAGTATCGTCAATAGATAAAGGGTTAAGGTCTATAATTCTATGTCTTAATTCAGTTTTCAAATAATTTAAATGTAATTTTATCAACAAACGAAACATATATTGATTCAATACAAAGAACCAACTAGAATTAGAAATGTAACGTGAATAGATTTTTTTCATTAAATTTTGTTTTGAAAGTACTTAAAATTACCTTGTAAAAAAACATCAAGATTCAAAATTAAAATTAAAATTAATTATTGCGTGGTTGTAATAGAACCTAGTATATTCTCTGTTCTGCATTATAAACTTTAAATATTTTTTTAATTGGTTGATTAACTTAATCTTACCTTTGACACAAAAAGAAAAAAAAAAAAAAACTAGTACTTAACAAATCGAGTTTAAAGTTTGCCTTAGTGGTTTGTTAACCCTATGTATCTTCATAAAAAGGCATATTGCTTAAAAAGCATTTTGAAAAATATAAAGGAGATAAGTCATTTTAAATCCACCAAGCTCTAGAATATTGGGTGTACAACTTTGCTTTCATCGTTTTTTTCTCCATAATCCGATTCCAATGGCTTTGAAGCGCTTTAAAATTGCTTGTTGAGTCATTCTCAATAATCATTACAATTCTTTTTAACTTTAGCACGAGTCTTGATCAAGTAATGCCACCATTTCTGCAACTTCGAAAACCTTCTTTTTTCCACAGCAGTGACAGTCTTCGACATCAAACTCACCATTCTTGAAGAGTTGAAACCACTCACTTCACGTTGTTCACTGATAGCGGCATCACAAATTAAGTATTTGAGAGCATTTTATGAGCCTCGGGTGCAGATTTCTTCAAACTGAAGTAGAAAATTAAAACCTAAAGCAAATGACCAGAATTCGGCTCTAAAACTTACATTTTCAATCGCAAATAACTTTATGATGGAGACACAAATCGACTATTATTTTTATGATGTCATGTTTCCAGGTGCCTAAGTTTATTGTATGACGTTTATAATCTTTTTATTTCGTCCACTAATAACCGCTAAATCCATGAATAGAAAAACGATGGAAGTAAAGTAAAAAAAACCAAAATGATTATTTTACAATTTCTAATGTGTGCTTAGCCGACCAAACGGTATAGTGGTTAGCGTGCTAGCTTCTAGACCACGAGGTTGCGGGTTCGAGTCCCGTGTTAGTCATGGGTGTTTGGAAATGTATGTTGGCTTGTCTAATGACGGGGGGGGGGGGAATGTCTCGGCGCCTTACAGCCTTCGTGTTGCTGACGGCGCCAGATAATCTGAAAACAACCAACCAACCCAATCTCTAATGTGTACTTTAAATTAAAAATTCAAGTTGTAGTCAATCCTTGGAGGAAAAATTTACTGCTTTATAAACATTTGAACAGCAAAAGCGTGACTAGTTTAAAAAATAATAAATCAAAACAAAAACAGTAAAGCTTTATTATTGTTAAACTTACAATGCTGTTCTTTTCACGAATTAATGAATCTGCTCCTGTACATTTTGTAAACGTTGTAGATTTCTCAACACTAACACATATATCTTCAACATTCCAGCAACCAAAGTCAACTTACGGTAGGCGGTGTCCCTTAAACCATTAGTAGAAATAAGTTATTCCACGAATGTACTTTGAAAATGTTTTTGTAGAACATTAGTTACTACAGTTTCGCGTGCCTTCAATTAGACAGAATAGTTTGGACAATGTGAAGTAGAAATCCCCTTTAATGTATATTCCAAACAAATATTTTTATCGTGGGGAGTAGCCAGCACTTGCATCACGCACAGCTGAAAAAAAGTATTTGAGTTTCAGCTGTAAAATGTCTGGGATTGTCTTGTCCGCATTTTGCTGCAATTTACATTTTTATAACCTTAACTGAATGGCGACAAAATAATGCTTTTTATTATATCTAAGGCACGTCGTAGTAATTTTGATGCTTTAAATATTTATTCTCAGAGGATCTACTTCTACTTCAACTTTTGTCCAATCATTGTTGAAGATCTGCTTTGATCTTGCAAATGAATGTTGAATACAAAGAAGCTTTTTAAAATGTGTTATCATAAAATTGTAAAAAATGTTAAGTTTTCAATAGGTTAGGTTTTTGAAAAGGGTTAACACTTAATTGGAATTGTTTGTGTTGCATATAAAATAAATGAATGTAAAATCCTATTTAGTTAAATAAATGGCGACAGAATATTTTGTTTTCCATTTTTTTTTTTTTTCTTTTTATTATTATACTTGAGGCACATTACAATTTTTTTGGCGCTTTAAGTATTTGTTTTCTGAGAGTCTACTTCTACGACTACGTCGATTTTGGACGGGTCAGGATTGATGTTTTGATTTGAATTATTCAATGCGTGTTAAATATAAAGAAGATTTAAAAAATGTATTATTATAAAATTGTAAAAAAAAATATATAAAATTTTGTTGCATTTAAGGATTTTTTAATAAGGTTCACACTTAAATGGAATTGTTTATGTTATAAATAAAATAAACAATAAAATCTTATTTACTTAGCTAAGTAGGGACATACTTTTTATTATATATGAGGCTCATTCGAGTAATTTTGGCTATTAAATATTTGTTCTCTGAATCTACTTCTACGTCAACTTAAGACCAATCAGTATTGATGTTTTGATTTTAATTATCGAATGAGTATGGGCTACAAAAAAGCTTTAAAAATGTATTATTATAAAATTATTAAAAAAAAACGAAATTTTTGTTGCATTTAAGGATTTTTTAATAAGGTTCTTAATTGGAATGTTTTATATTATAAATAAAATAAAATGGTCAAATTTTATTCACTTAGATAAATAGGGAAATATTTTTAATTATATATGAGGCCCATTCGCGCAATTTTTCTTTTAAATATTTGTTCTCTGAATTTACTTCTACGTCAACTTTAGCCCAATCAGTATTGATTTTGATTTTAATTATAGAATGATTGTCAACTACAAAAAAGCTTTTAAAATGCATTATCATAAAATTATAAAATTTTTGCTGCATTTAAGGATTTTTTAATAATGTTCATACTTAATAGGAATTGTTTGTTATAGATAAAAAAAAAAAATTCAAATCTTATTAACTTAGCTAATTGGGGACATGTTTTTTATTATGTGCAGCCCATTAGAGTATTTTTGGCTTTTAAATATTTGTTCTCTGAATCTACATGGAAAAAAAAATTGAATCTACATGAAAAATGAAAATATATATATATATATATATATATAAGTATATGTTGTATTTAGCGATTTATTATTGGTTTAACATTTAATTTAATTGTTTGTGTTAACGATAAAATAAAATGTTAAATTTTATTCATTTAACTAAATGGTGACACAATAATGTCCTTTATTGTATATGAGGAACTTTAGAGTAATTTTGGTGCTTTATATATTTGTTCTCTGAGGGTCAACTTCTACGATTAAGTCCACTTTAGACCAATCAGGATTGACGCTTTGATTTGAATTGTAAAATGAGTGTTGAATAAATAAAATTAAAAAAAAAAAAAAAAATGTATTATCATAAAATTTGAAAAAAATATATAAATTTTGTTGCAATTAAGGATTGTTTTGTAAATTAATACTTAATTGGAATTAAAGATAAAATAAAATTCCAAATCTCATTCGCTGAACTAAATGGTGACAGAATAATGTTTTTTATTATATATAAGGCACGTCAGAGTAATTTTAATACTTTAAAAAGGTGTTTTATGATAGTGTACTTCAACGTCAAATTTAGTCCAATCATTGTGAATGATTTGATTTGAATTACCCAATGAGTCGAATCAAAAGAAGCTTTTCAAAATAAGTTATCATAAAAATCTAAAAAGAGTTAACTTTTATGTACGATAACTTTTAAAAAGTTATAATAAAACTTCAAAAGTTATTTAACTGAAAGAAGATAAATTGTTTCTTATTATTTTTTATTCAAGTTGGAGTAATTTTGATGCTTGAAATATTTATTCTCCAAGAGTCTACTCCTACGTCCACTGAAGTCCAAAAAGTATTGAAAATTTTATTTGAATTGGCCAATACGTGTCGAATACAAAGAAGCTACTAAAATATGCTATCATAAGAATTTAAAAATGCATATTTTTTGTTTAATATATTTCATATTTATCCAGAATTGTTTGTGTTATGGATGAAATAAATCTTATGTAATTAACTTTAAACTAGATTTTCGAAAAAAAAATTTAAATTTTAGAATAAAAATACATTATTTTACTAATTAAAAAAAAAAAAAAAAACATTCTGCCATAAATATTTTATGGATAATTTATATTAATTTCTATGATGGCTATAGTTATTTATTGTTAATTAATAATATTTTTACCTATTTCTTTTTTGAACTAGGTCCATCTTATAAATAATCCAAATTTTCACAGATTTCCATTTTTTTCTTCTTTTTTAAAAAAAAAAAAAAAACTTTAAATATGTTTTGAAAATCATATTAAGAAACAAGTATTTGTTGTTATCCCTAGAGAGTTTATTTAATGTTTTTCTCTCTAAAACAATCATTAATGGATGAACCTGCAAACATATAATTCTTCATATTGGTTCCTGGAATCCTGATTTTAATTTCTCATTATTTCCTGATATCTGAAATTTCTGGGGGGGGGGGGGGAATGGGTTCATTGGATACATGTACGATTCAACCTTAAATTTATGCAAAAGTTCTGTGGTGTTGCTTTTACTGTTTTACATATCATGTCAGATTGTCCTGTTTTTAACTCCATACGGCTTCGACTTTTTAATTAAGTTCATCCATCATTATCAACTCTTTTAAATTGATCTCCTCATTGTAACCTTTTTAAATTTTTATCAAAAATTGGGTTTTATAATCTGATAGAAGAATTTTAATTATTTTTTTACCAAGTTGGTTATATATTTATATTTTATACCATTTTTTCTATGTAATTTTTACCTCATTTTCTTAAATCATCGATACCATATGAATGATTTTATAAATTTTAACTATTTTATTGGGTAAAACCAACCTTTTTCGACACAGCATAGCCCTCACGTTGTCCTTGTGCCATTAAACCTTTATAAAGTAACCATTATACAAAAGTCACACTAAAACTCTGAGAATAGCTAATGAGATTAAATCCTAATTTATATAACTACAACTGGGAACAGGTTTGGTTGCATTACAAGTATTCCTTTGGAAATAGAGTCGTCCGGAAAAGACTCATTAACATTTAAATTACATAACTGTAAAAAAGTGAGACAGAAGATACAAATTGTATGTTGGATAGACAGATATGGAATTTTCATACACTTCTTTTCAAAATTTATTAAAATATCGAAATGTAACAACAAATTCATAAAAAATCTGAATGTTACGTAGTGAGTTTATCGTTTTTCTCACGAAAAAAGGCATATGATCCCCCTTGACTGGTTTATGCTTCCAAAACTGTGATTTTTGCAGAATAAAGTGGCCTTACGAGATATACAGACGGATTTCCAGTACCCCATATTCATAAGTTTTGTGTATGACAAATCAATCCAAATTACAATAACCCTAATTGTTTGATTATATGCAGTCATTTTCATATTTACTTCCATATATCGATTTTGGAAAATCATGTATTTAAAATTCTGTAACTATCTATCCAATTTACCACTTGTCTTTTCTTTGTATATCACTGTTTCTTAGTTGTCATTTAAAACTTAAGGATTCCTTTCTGAAAGACCATGTGTAATGTTTACTACTATTTTACGAACATAAGTGGTCAGACTCCATAATAATATTCATAAAAAAATAAAAAATAAAAAAAATGAAAGAAAATAGTGAAAAAGTACTAAAATACTCCTTATATATTATTAAACTGTGAATATTGTGATGATGAATAGGATTTAAAAATCTTGTTTATTAAATTGATTTAGCTGACAATCCTAATCTAGTGATAGTTTCATTTCAAAATGATCTTTATAATTCAAGTAACGGTAAAATAAACATATGTGCATGTTATAAAATACTAAATAGTAGACAAATGGAAATCATCCAATCGAAATAAAAATAAAAAAGTATCAAGGTAATAATTTTCTTTCAAGAAATATATTTTTGTAGTTTTATAAATTCGCAACTTATGCTTTGGTGATTTTGGTTAAATATTTCTATATAGAAATAAATTAAATATACATATTCATTTTCACATATTTTCTGGAAAATTAAAACTATATAGCAGGTACTAAGAATTTAAAAGAAAGTAAAATTTCAAAGTTTACTTTAAGAATTGCAATGTTTACACAAATATAACTGTCTTGGGAAATGTTTCTATCAAAAAGAAATACGAGCCTTGTTAACTAAGTGCATTACAATTTAAAGCAGAGAAAGACGAAGCAAAAACTAGATAGAATCATACAATAATGAATTTCGCATGTGTGAGAGAAATTGATCTACTTGATTATAAGTATCTTTAAAAAAAAATAATAACAGTCATTGCTAAAAGAATATAATCTAATTTAGAATAAAATGAATGTCGTCAATAGAAATGACGCAGGCTCATAGCATTTATTTCATTGAAACGAGTAATAGGGTGTTTTTATGGAAGAGGTGTTTATTTAAATTGTAAATAAACAACTAAGGTAAATGTTCATTCGTTTATATTTTGAAAGCAAATGAAAGAATAGAGTAAAGTAAATGACAGGGAAGTTATATAAATTTTAATCATTAAGTAAATTGAAAAATATTTGAATTCACCGTCTTGTAATTGGGGAAAAAATTGAATAATTTATATTTCAAAGGAAATGCGTTATAAAGTGAGACTTTTACGTGAAATTTGTTTTAGGTCCATAGTGCTGGATCTGTATAGTCTATAATTGGATCTTTATATAGTCTACAGCTAGAACAAGATATAGTGTACAGCTAGAGCTAAATATAATCTACAGCTGGAGCTAGATAATGTACAGCTGGAACTATTTATTCCACAGCTGGAACTATATCTAGTCTATAGCCGGAGCTATATCTAGTCTAAAGGCGCGGATATATCTATAGTATAGCTGGGGCTATATGTAGAGTATATCTAGAGCTATATCTAGTCTATAGCTGGAAGTGTATCCACTCTATAGCTCGCATATAGCTCTCCTATAGCTGAAGCTATTTCTAGCCAATATATCTAGAGCTATATCTAGTTTACAGCTGGAGCTATATTTAGTGTATATTTAGAACTATTTAGTCTGTAGGAAAGAGTAGTGTATTTTGTGGTCATTAATTTACCTGTTCCTGTTTATAATCATCTGGCGACAAGAACATTCAACTCATGTTCGCAAAATTCTGTAAATGTTCTACTCAGATGACTCGGAAATTTCTACTGGAGGAAAAAGAAAAATAGCTCATATTTTCGCCACCAAATAGAGATATGGCCCCTCAAATACTTACTTTCAAGTTATTGTTACAGACTGAAATGTATTGGGAAAATAATGTAAGACATGTTATATCCGAAATAAAACTTTAAAAAGTTTTGAATATCTGATATGCTATCGGTTTAGATTGAAAAGGGACTGTTTCAAAATAATCGAAGTTTACAAGAGAACACATAAAGCTTCTAAAGTTCTCGTTCAATATGAGCTTTTGAGACGTATTCCTCATGCATTGCACATTTATTTCTATTATCAATTTGTAGATTTTACGAAACGGTGGTTCTTGTCTTCTATATAAAAATGTTTGAAGATTTGTTGATTTCTGCAAACTTGATTTCCTTAACAAGAACAAATATTCTACTAGATTTTTTTTTTACATCTTTTATATTAATTTGGATTGTGAGTGTTAGTGTCGGACAAACCTACGCAGGGTTAGTTAATACACTTTCTGTCATCCAATCGAACCGAAACTTGATCGATTCGTTATCGCTGACTGTGTATTCGATCAAGTTTTAAGAGCTGTCAATAAAAGGCCAATTTTACAGATGTTTATATTGTTGCTCAATTGACTAACTAACTCAGTTACCGGTCATCTAATGAAGATGAAACTTGGCAGACTCTTTGTTGATGACAACGCATTTTATGAGGCCAACAAAAAAAGGTTAGCCAATTGCGTGAAATCGAGGGTTTTATTTGTAGCGGTCAAACATTATGAAAACTCGATGTAAGCACAAAATCACTTAAATAAGTTGCAATAAATAGCACATAAAAGTTACCCATAATTATGAAGGATTTTCTATGAATTTTTGTTTCTAAGGCTTAATTTCTTAAGCCATGTATCTTAATATCTTAACATGCAATCTGTTTTCAAATTAAATAATATCCTATTCAACGAAGTGTTAGAATGATTGAAATGTTCCTGGTTTCAGTAGGCATATCAAACCCATCGCTTCACGCTTCAGATTACAAATTTTGCATGCAAATTCTACATCCCTTGTAGAAAATACGGCAAGCGTATGCAATATATTTGTAATAATCATCTGGATGTGTGGTTCATTTCCGATACACGTCCATTGATGATGATAATCCTAATATTAACGTATCTTAAACAGTGAAATGGTGATTCTATATTATTCTGCATATTAATATATACTCTCTACTATTGTATGTGTAACATTAGCAATATTGTTGCTATATTCAGGTTTGAGAAGCTAGTTCGTGAATGAAATATGCATTGCTTACGACTGTGCAAAACTTTCAATATATGTTAATAAAAGTAGCAATTTTGTGTATCTGTTTAGTTACTTCTGGTTATAAAAACTTCAGTTTTGAGCCTTTTCATTATGAGCATAACTACTTTTAACATTTGAATGGTTTTTACTCTTTAGTATTAACAATATGCTAGATTGTTATATAATATGGTACGTATGAGATTTTGAAAATTAACAAACCACGCATTTTCGCCATTATTTACGCCAACAACTATACTTAAGAAGTGGATGACAACTGTGGAAGGAAGTTTTTGAATATGTTTTTTGCAGTAGAATGACCGTCTATAAAGATTTAAAACTATTCAAGAAGCTCAAAACTCCTTTTAACATCTTATTTCATCCTTATTCTTCTTTAGTTGTAGAGGAGACTTGTGTACCTAGGGCCACCCCACTTTTATTGAAAAATGTTTAGTTCTAAGTTTTCTTACTCACTTGGATAAGTGGCAACACCCAATTGCTTTTTGACAGCCATTTTGAAATCTTAGAGGAGAAAGCTGTGACAAGTTATAACATCGAAACGTTTTTATATGGTCTGCAATAACATTTTGCAGCTCATGTCTTTTATTGTTTTACAAAGTTAAGTCAAATACTTTTCTTTGAATTTTGGTAAATAATATTGTTTGTAACATTAAGTACTAAGCGAGAATTTTAAATATGTCCTTTTTCCATGTGCATTTTTAGTAGAAGACTTATTATATGAAATTACCAAGTGGTGTACCTAGGGCCACATAGTTGCTTATTGTGTTCAAATAGCCAAAATCAAAATATGTTGGTGTTTCAAAGAGATAATGCAAGCATCTAATTTTTTTTTAAAATCAGTTTTTCAAGTTATGAAAATATTTGTAATTCACTAATAATTTGACATACTGATATTTATTATAGTTATTTTATGATAAACCAATGACTGATAATAAATTGATATTGTTTCTTATATAAAATTCATCTGTGTATGCCTGTTTTCTATTCATTACGGACTGAAATCTTACTTAAAGAGAATAGCCCTAGGTACATCAGCTACTGGCCCTAGGTACAACGAGGTCTTGTACCTAGGGCCATTTGGGAAATTGCTTTAAAAACCTTCTATGTGACTGAATCTATTATTTTAAATATTTATATTGATCCCAATGAAAAGTAATTACTATAACGATGTATGCATATAAGTTTCACATAGTTAAACGGCTCAGTGGCTCATTTTTTTGTGCATTGAAAAAAGGCGACACTAGGTACAAAGATCTCCCCTACATATATATTAGATTGTCATGTAATATGGTACAAACAAGATTATACAGATGAACATTCTATACAGCATATTTTCGACATGGCTTAGGTCAAATACTGTACTTATATAGTGGTAGACAACCGTAGAAGTTTTGAAATGTGTTTTTTCAAGTAAAATCAAACGTTACAAAGATTCAAGTAATTTTCAATATAGAGTCATGGAACTTGAGAGACAGAGCAATGTTTATTTAAATATAAATTAGAAATAAGGATATTTTGGTACTATCATTGAATACCCTAACCTTTATTTGATTAGTAGCAAAAAAAATGCCACTTATTTTAAAGTATTTAGAGAGCGAGATTAGAGTTTATTAATAGTCCAATGAGTGTAGGATGCAGTTTTTTTCAATATTTAGTAAAGTTTTTGTGACTTACGTTCATTTGGATTTGAGGTACTTGTTTATTGAAACATTATAGTCTGAGAGGCGACTGCAATTTTTGGACCCCACCGAACATCATTCTGAATTTTGTTATAGAAATTGGAGAAAAGTTAGTGGATTACGAATCCACTAGTCTGCAGTAGCAAAAATGGCCGAAACTGATCAAAAATCGACTTTCTTGGAATGAGTTGAACTAAAATCCGATTGCCAAATATGTCATAACTTGCCAAAAAGAGAACAAACTCCTTTTATCTGGCAACCCACTGCATTTTGATTTTCAATGAGAAAAAGAGCAAACGATTTCTGATCTCTGGCTCGGAAAACTTGTATCTTTTAAAAGTAAGCCAAATTGGTGACATCAGTTACGTCATCAGTGACGTAATGTTTATTGCCAATTTGGCCCATTTGTGAAAGATGCAAGTAAGCCATAGCCACACATCCAAATCGTCTGCAACCTTCTTAATTGAAAATTAAAGAGTGAGGGTTACCAAATAAAAAAAATCCTCATTATTTGGCAAGTTATGGCGCATTTGGTAATTGGATTTAGTTCAACTTATTAAAAGTCGATTTTTGACCAGTTTCGGCCATTTTTGCCACGGCAGACCAGTGGATTCGTAATCTACTCACATTTCTCCAATTTCTATTAATAATTCAGAATGATGTTCGATGGGGTCCAAAATTGCAGTCGCCTCTCAATCTATTAGAAATAAAATAAGTTTTATGACTTTTATAATTTTTGTACATCAGACCTAAGCGATAACTAGCCAATTAGGCTATTAATAATTTTTAGTATAAAGTATGTCTTAAAATGTTACCAAAACATCATGAATAATTCAATTATTTTGAAACATTTTGAGGCATGATTAAATAGAGTTTATAAAGTGTCCAATATGGGATATAGTTTTTTCAATATTTTGTAAAGTTTGACTTATGTATCTCAGATCCGAACGAGCAAATCTATTAAAAATTGATGCACTTTATGAAGTCAAACTAATACTTCAAATTCAAATATTTCAAAAATAGTCATTTAAACTATAACAGATGTATATAATATAATATATCCAGCATATTCTAAATAACTCTCGAAGGTACACACTTCTCTGCGAGTACTTTAAAAATAAAAGTTTCCATTTAAAAGAGAGAACGTTATGCATCTGATGCAATTAATTTTCCACTTGAGTGAACTGAAGAGAATTAATGCTATTAATGCAATCGGAGTGCAAATATTGATACGCAATTTCACTGTAACCGTCCAAGAAGCAATCCTCGAGCGTAACTTATTTAAAGTAAAGGGCAGTTTTAAACGTATTGCAATGAGATTGCATCAGCATCTCGTTAACAAAATACTGAATAATTTCAAGTTTCGTTTAAATCTTGTAATATCGGTTATGCTGACGCTAATAATCTCCTGAGAGCTTAAATAGAAATTGAGTTATGCTTGTACACAACCTTTTAATAAATGCACTGGAAATTGAAGATTTAAAATAAGTATTAGAAATTACTTAAAGCATGACGCAGCGCAAAGTGTTTGCTTAGCATAGGAGGAAACTTAGGCTAGATGGCCAGCATGGCTGAAGCTTGACTCAATAGTCAGAAGGTTATTCTACCGTGTTAAATACAGAAGTCATACCGGCAAATGAGCTTAAAATGTGAAATGTTGGTTTAAAGTTTAACAACTTTACGTATTTGATGTTAATTTACTGACTAAAATATATTTTTTAAATTTACATTTGAAAATACCATCCTTATACTTCACTATTAAGTAGGAAAATATAAAGAACCACCCCTTGTTAACTTAATTGTTAAACTAAGCACCCATTTTAACAGCAAAAATAGATGTTAATTGCAAGTGGTTATAAAACTGTTGACCAAGTTGCCATGTATATAACAGGCTGACATAGACATTTTATACGGTTATCACTATAGTGGTGTAGAATCGAGCACTGAAAAAAAGTATTAGAAATTATATTTAGAGGAGGTATATGGTTTTAGCATCTCTAATATAATTATGTCGATGCATGATAGTCATAAGGGGGATTTCTTTTTTCAAACTTTCGATTTTCTACTCTGACACCCCCTGAAAAGTTGCTATGTAAATAAAATATTATCCCATGCAAAATATTATTAAAATGTGTAAGCATTTAGAAATGGTGCATAGCAGTGGAATATAGCACATTTTGAAAATATTTATACTAAAATGCTTATTACTCTATTAAAATATAAAAAAATTATCTAAAATCGTTAATTACATGCCACATCATCTTTTGCATATTATAAACATCATATAAACAAAACAAAAAAAAATGCAATGTTAAGGTGTCGTAGAACATGTATTGAGATTTGTAAGTTTTAGCTTACCCGTACAGGAGGTGGATCTGCACTCGTACTGTTGTACTCTACTGTAGTGGACAGTTGCTTTGCATTATTTTAAAGGTCGTATGCTTTTGATCTTATGTACATTTGATCGTATTGTGAGAGATAAGATACAAAAAGATACTGGTGTGGTTGATTGGATAGTAAACTGAGACAATTCCTATATAAAAATTTCCCTCGAAACGCCAAGTGGCTACACATTTCTTTCATCATCTTATTCGAAATATATCTGTTTCTGAGAGGTACTACGTAAGTTACTGAAACTGTTTTGCCAATCTGAGAAAAGGCTAGAACGTCTTAAAAAATACGTCATTAGGAAAAAAAATATTCAAATAATTGGAAATGTTGATTAAGCGGAAAAGGAGAAAAATCGAAATTGAAAAGAGAACATTATATTAAAAACTTGAATGGCCTTTTCGACTTTGCTCGTATTAATGCATTAACGTTGATTAAAATTCCCGAAGACGGGGAATTTCTATTGGTACAACAGGAAATAACACGTTGCTGTAGAATATCATTAGGAATGTATGTTGCACTTGCAAAAAAAAAAAAAAAAAAAAACATCCTGCTGTAGCTCGGATTAAAACGTTGAGGAAATAGAAGGTAAAGTATGAGAAAGAGAATCAACTATTGGTGGTGCCACCAATAGCACCAATATTTGTCCACCCATCGATCTGGCTACGGCTTCATTTTACTAGCGTTAAGCAGTCTATCTAGTTATTTATCTGTATCGATGTGTTTAACATACGTAAATACTGTTTTTAACAGTTAACATAGTTTCTTTATCTGATGAGTAAAAACATAAAATTAGAATATTATATTTTAATAGTTTGAAATAAATAATCTTAACTTCACAGCGTAAAATTTTATTTCATTTCTACTTGATGATAGTTAATATATAAAAATATTTAATAGAAATATACAAACTTAGAAATATTTTCCACACGTTAAAGAGCAACAATTTAATTTTTCTATAAAAATAGTTCATTTCCTCAGGTTAAAAATAATAGCCGAAACTTAAGAGCAGAAAATAAGCAAAAAAGTAAACAGTTTTTCCAAGAATAGTTTCTTTACTTCACGTTGATACCCTAGGCATTAAATTCATTATAAAGTCCACTTATGTTTTGAAGAAATTCTGCCGGTGCATAATTCACTAGAGTAGAGAACTTAATTTAGTACTTTAATTTTTTTTTATAAAAGTTGTTTAAAAAATTGCTTACAACTTCTACAATTAATCAACAATTAATTTGATGCTATGTGGCAGTAAACTAAAAACTTTTATTTATTAAGGATCTGAAATAAAACTTTAGTAATTTTATTAATACAAAACTTAAAGCATTTAATTATCAGATAGAGAAAGTAAATGTATAATGAATTTTTAATGACATTTTAGTACATTTTTTTTTTATGTGAGCATAGAGGTTTATCCTTGTTAAAGTCACAATCCGGTTGCTTTTATCAATATAATTCAATTTTTCCCGTTTTCAAATTTTAAATCTATATTATATAGATGATTTTTTTTTTTCTTTCTTAATTTTTGAGTTAAATTTCCTGCCGAGCATTTCAACCGTAAGTGTTCAAAACCATTATGACTAATAACCACAAAATGAAGTAAAAAAATTTCAAAAGAACATTAATTGAGCATAGAGGTTTATCCTTGTTAAAGTCACAATACGGTTGCTTTTATCAATACAATTCAATTTTTTCCGTTTCAAATTTCAAATCTATATTATATAGATGATTTTTTTTTTCTGAGTTAAATTTCCTGCCGAGCATTTCAACCGTAAGTGTTAAAACCATTGACTAATAACCACAAAATGATGTAAAAAACTTTCAAAAGAACATTAATTGAGCATAGAGGTTTATCCTTGTTAAAGTCACAATCCGGTTGCTTTTATCAATACAATTCAATTTTTTCCGTTTCAAATTTCAAATCTATATTATATAGATGATTTTTTTTTTCTGAGTTAAATTTCCTGCCGAGCATTTCAACCGTAAGTGTTAAAACCATTGACTAATAACCACAAAATGATGTAAAAAACTTTCAAAAGAACATTAATTGAGCATAGAGGTTTATCCTTGTTAAAGTCACAATACGGTTGCTTTTATCAATACAATTCAATTTTTTCCGTTTCAAATTTCAAATCTATATTATATAGATGATTTTTTTTTTCTGAGTTAAATTTCCTGCCGAGCATTTCAACCGTAAGTGTTAAAACCATTATGACTAATAACCACAAAATGATGTAAAAAACTTTCAAAAGAACATTAATTGAGCATAGAGGTTTATCCTTGTTAAAGTCACAATCCGGTTGCTTTTATCAATACAATTCAATTTTTTCCGTTTCAAATTTCAAATCTATATTATATAGATGATTTTTTTTTTCTGAGTTAAATTTCCTGCCGAGCATTTCAACCGTAAGTGTTAAAACCATTGACTAATAACCACAAAATGATGTAAAAAACTTTCAAAAGAACATTAATTGAGCATAGAGGTTTATCCTTGTTAAAGTCACAATACGGTTGCTTTTATCAATACAATTCAATTTTTTCCGTTTCAAATTTCAAATCTATATTATATAGATGATTTTTTTTTTCTGAGTTAAATTTCCTGCCGAGCATTTCAACCGTAAGTGTTAAAACCATTATGACTAATAACCACAAAATGATGTAAAAAACTTTCAAAAGAACATTAATTGAGCATAGAGGTTTATCCTTGTTAAAGTCACAATCCGGTTGCTTTTATCAATACAATTCAATTTTTTCCGTTTCAAATTTCAAATCTATATTATATAGATGATTTTTTTTTCTGAGTTAAATTTCCTGCCGAGCATTTCAACCGTAAGTGTTAAAACCATTATGACTAATGATCTCAAAATGATGTAAAAAACTTTCAAAAGAACATTGATTATAGAAATGTGGATACCAATTACTGGATATTATAGTTTTTTTTATTTAGAAAAATTGATACTTCAAAACCTACAACATTCTTTCAATTTTATATCGGAAATAAATCTATTCTTAATATTAATTTATTGACAATTTCGATTAGAAGTCAAAAGATAGAAGCCAGAGTAATAAAATGAAATTAAGAAGGATAAAATCATGAAAGACGAATGAAAGAAGAGAACAAAAATTAAGTGCCGTGGAATACATTAAAAAAATCATCAAAAGCTGTAAAAATTTTCTGCAAATAAAAAGTAGTTTTAGTTATTTTTTAAAACAAGCATTGAATTTGTATACAACTTTCCGACACTATAAAATTTGTAACTAATTAAAAATTGTAACATCATCACTTTGTTCCTATTTGTAAAGGAATGATTTATAATCTGTTGATCAGAAAAGAATTGCTCTCTGTCTGAATACTGATTGAAATGGCATGGGAGGACATGAAAAGAGAGGACAATTACTGCACTCAAATGTCACAAAATCATTTCCATTCATATTCAGTTATAAAAAAATTATGCAAATATACCTATTTGGCTATCATAAGTTAAAAAGCCTGAAGTAATAATAATAAAAATCAAATACATATTCTAATCATTAACTGCTGTATGCGGTATAACACATCACGAGTCATTTTTCTTGAAACTCTTCTACCTCCTAAAATATTTAACTTTGACTTTTATATTCATATTTTTCAATACTTAACTTAGTTTAAAATTTCAAACCGATGTTCACCAATTTGTTTCGAGCAGAACCGACCAGTTGCCCTTGCTTCAAAAATATCAAACCAAAAACAGCATTTAAATGTTAACGCTTTTAAGTTCGTCCTTTGAAATTATATATTTTTTATTGTTGAATAGGGTACGTATGACCTAACAACTTGAAACATTCAATGAAATAAGAAAATATTTTTTAAGAACTAATCAAGAAGTGTCAATATATTTATTTAATTATATGGGGATTTAGGTCTTTTTAATTTATGACGGCGATATTCTTAACTGTCCGCAAGTGTCACATTTATTATCCTAGTCACTGGCCTTTAACATTGGCTAGGATACACACTTGGGATAGATACCTCAGCACCTGCAGGATTATGAATTAACACAAAATCAAAATTCAAAGTAACAAAAAAAAAAAATAGCCTAAAAACTACCTTAACATTTGGAATTATCAAAATAAAATTAATATTTAAATCCTTTATATTAACTTTGATTATGTTTGTGTAGTTAGGGGAAAAATCTAAAGAAGTCTAATTAACCCATTTGCTGTCATCTGATTGGGTGGAAACTTGGCAGATAGATTCGATATCTATGACAATGCATTCTATCAAGTTTTAGTGGTTGTCACTGTCACTAAAAGATCACTTTTGCATACGTTTCTATAACCATTTTGTAGTACTAATAAATCCCATTTAACCGATATTGTTGAAACTATTTCCTGTTATCAAAACTATTTCAATTCAGAATAAATAAAAGATAATTGTATGTGAATAATACATAAATTTATTTGAATGTGGTCTAGTTAATTCAACGTTGTGCTGCGTAGTAGCGTAAGTGACAAAATATTAACCGATCATTATTTAAACTCTTTCATGATGCCAAACTAGTTTAAATCAGGATAAATAAAAGATAACTGGGTGCGAATGAATAAATTCACATTTATTTTTAATAAATAAATAATGAAACGTAGTTTGCGTCATATATTTCTGTTAGAAGTGTTTTTAATTTTTAAAATTAAATGCAAACACCAAGCACACGCTGACTACAGAATCGGTGCTACATTAATGAATTTAAAAGTTGTCAATGAATATAAGGGATTTATATCAAAACTTTGTTTTTAAGGGTTATATTAATAGATACATTCTAATAAACGAAGATGACGTCGAGGAATTTTCATTAGTTTGTTTTGTTTTGATTTTTATTCAACCTTAAAACTTTGAATCTTTTAAGAATTTTAAAATTAAAGCAGAAGATGAGATGGGGATGCTATACGTCACTTTCAGAAAGGGGCGTAAGCCTCTTGCAGGGGCGTAGTAATGATAGCCCCGGGGCGTTTATTAGAGTCGTTTGGTGAAGGAGACTATGCATGTGAAAGTAGAGCGCTTTTCGGATTACCTCAAAATTGAATTTTCAAGCCCTGTGAGGTAAAAGTCGTTAGCAAAAGTGATAATCGATATTCAAAGATTAATAGGGATTAGGTAATGAATAAAGATTATGTTCTCTGAAAGTTGAGATTTCTAATGAGCAAAGGTAAAGAGCTCTTTAAGGTAAAGAAAACCTATTTTAGGAAATAATTTTTAAGTATGTGTTTATTGAGGAGAACTTGACTACTTTTTTTTAGAAATGTCGCATTTTTGTGACCAGAATGATTACTCAAGTAGCACAACTTTGGACAATATCGATAGACATTGACTAATCCCAATGTGGAATTTTAAAAAACGGCCGTTTGATACCTACATTGACCAATCTCACCAAATGCAGAATAAATATACTGGAAGTTTTGAAATGTTGATTCAATGTTTTGAAATCGATTTTTTTTTATTTATAAGAAAAGATTGGGGAAAGTATGTTTTGTGAGGTTTTTTATATGTCTATTTTCTTTTAAATATCGTGTGTTTTGGAACGATGCTTTCGATCAAAGTCGGTCATCTTCCATAAATCCTGTCTCCACCATTTTCCAATACTGCTGTGCTTCCTGGATTAAAGTTTGTTTATAAAATCAAAGTATAGATATATTTTAAGTGTTTCGTCAGGTTTAAAATAGAGATACTTATAAAATCCTTTCTAACTTTATCTATCTGGCAAAACTTTGAAAGTTGACTGGAAAGCTGGGTGATTGAGTTTAATGAAATATAGAACTTTACTTGTACATTATAACTAAAATTTTGTCCAGTCTGATAACAGCTTTTTAATGAATCGAATGGCCTGCTTTAAATTATTACTTATATTGTTACTTTATATTTAAATGGCCTTATTTATTGATATTTTTGTTATAAGTCTGCTTTGTAGCTTAAGTTTATAAAATCAAAGTTTTAATGCATTGTTAGTGTTTGTACTTCAAAAGGTCAAAAATCGAAACACGTGTAAAATCCATTGTCACTCTGTCAGGTAAAACATTACAAGTTTGAAGGACAAAAAGTTTTTACTCTGTTTCTACATTAAATTCGAACGTAGGAATATAATTTTTTTTCTCAAATATTTCTTGGATATCGTGTTATTTTTTCCAGTCTGAAAACGGCTTTTTGCTTAATCGAATTGTCTCTGGTACTAAATAAAAGCTAAATGTGAGTTATTTGAATTTTTTTAAACGATTGGCTTGGAGGTACAATCAATAGGTTTAAAACAACAATACTAGATGTACTGCGATCATAGAAAAATACAATATGTGAGGGAAAATCTAATTTAGTTTTTACATCTTTCCTTTGCGGAGTGCAGTTTATCGTCAAATGGATGGGAAAAGTAGTTAAAAGGAAAACAGAAAGTAGTTAAATAAATACAATAAACTTTTTTGCATTTGCAACTTCAGCCTGAGGTAACTATTTCCTGCTATTTACTTTAAAGGGAATGTATTTAGAATTTCCTTTCGGTTCAAACTAGGCTTTTAACAGAATTGGCATACATTTTTGGAGAATGATTTTTTTTTTTTTAATTTTTTTTTTTTTTTAATTTTTTTTTTTTTTTTTTGGAATAAAGAATGATTAGGTCGGAGTAATTTTTTTTATAGTTAAAGTACTTTCTAAAATGAATTAAAGCAATATCGTTAATTAAATAGGCAATTTAACTTTTTTTGTAATATATAAACAAAAGAATTTTTTAAAACTTTTTTTTTTTTGAACGTGGGAAGTTGCATTCATAACTGTTTTTATAAATATATATATTTATTTGAATACGTTAATTTGAAATATAATCTATTATCAAATAAGTTATATTAACTAAGACTTTTTTGGTATATGGAGGGCTAATGGGTTAGTCTTCCAATCGATCTACAACTTGTTAAATAGAGTCGATGTCGATGACAATGTTTTCTATCAAATATGGATGCCACTTTTACTCACGTTTGAATTTTTATACGTTTTGGAACGTACTGAGTATAAAAAAAGTTACTTAGAAAAAAAAATGCCTGTGTGTCTGTCTGTGGTTAGCATAATTCTCTAATGGATTAACTTACGATGTTTGAATTTTGCATATGGGACCTGTCATTAAGGTTTTCGTCAAAATTGCACATGAGCATAAAGTAGCTGTCATTGAAAAAATTATGTTTTTAGCAATTGCTAAACAACTGTTCTAATGATTTTGATCAAAATTGCGTTGATATTGCCTCTTAAAGTGTTTGATTTCAGAGGATTGAAATATTTTACTATTTATCAAAATTCGAACAAGCACATTTTTTTAAATTAATGCAAGAAAGCAATGTGTTGCTTTAAACCATGCGCATTCCTAACAGAATAATTTTAAAATATTTGTTTACTTTTAACAGAATATAATTCATGTATCACGAAAAGAAACTGTACTTGAGTTCAAAGTACGAGGTTGAAATTAAAATATACATAAGATTAATGTATTTCAATTAAATAGATTTCCGATGCACAATTTTTTTTTTTTCATTTTTTTTTTTTTTTTATAAAAATTAATTTAAATTGTCATTAATAAATTTTAAAATATCATCGTATGTTTAAAACTATCGCTCATTTTTAAGTTAACAAACAAAAAAAGAGCATCAAACTAATTTCTGATGTTTCTATAAGAATAATAAGAACACGCATTCCAAAGAGCACATTTGCATCAAGTTTTAAAAAAGGGGGAAAAAAAATGATTGAAATAATTGCTGATATAAAATAAATTTTCCTAGGTATGTTGTGGAACATCGTGCAACGTTCATTTTTACTATAATACAGATAACTACATTTAAATTTCACATTGATTAGTGTAATGTACCATATTCGTTTTCATATTTTGATTAATTAAAAAAAAAGGCCAGTTTGGTGATATTTTTGGTGATAATTATTACATAGTAAAAAAAAAAAAATACCAGATTAACTAAATTGGGTGTATGTTTGGCGATAGTTAAAACTTGCATACAAAAGTTGAATATTCTCATTTAATTTGATCGGGAGTTATGCTGCCCACTGACAGACACATAGATAGACGAACACGTTTTTCTAGACCACTTTTTTTTTTTAACTAAGAGCATCAAAAAACATGTAGAAGTGCCAAAAAATCAAAAATCAAAAACCACCATCGGCAAAGAAGCAATAATTTATAAAAAGAATCCCTGCAACCATCATTTCTACATGCAAATAAGAAATAAAACCACCACCAGCAATAATAAACAAAATATTCACTGCAACTATCCTTTCTAAGTAAGATCGATTTCAAAAACGTTACGCACATATTTCTTTGTCCATAACAATAAAAATTCTAATTTTTTCGCAGCTTTAAAGGATAAAACCTGTCAAATAAGTGTTAAATATTTGCTTAAAGACGTGTCATTTTTGGGATTAAACTTGCAATATTTAATTAATCTATTAAACTTATGCGGAATGAACGGAAGTAACACGTGTCAGCTGTCATTGGCAGGAGAACGAGGTATTGATGCATGAAATGAAAATTTTAAACACAAAAAAGGAAAGAAACTTGTTAAACTGCGTTATAAAAGGAACAAGCTCCAAAAACTGACATCTTAATCTTTCCTGGATTAATCTAATATGATTAATTCCAAAAACTGATGATCGCTGAGCGATATTTTGTCATTTTAAGGGTTTTCTTTTTAAGGTTATGTTTGGTTTGGAAGCCTTCTGTTCATGTTTATAACCTTCCCTTATATAAAAATTGCGTTGTTGAAAGTTTATGTACCACGCGGATTTAATGGTAAATAAGAAATTGTTTTTCTTTCAAATAAGTTAATTAATCGAAAAATAAAAAAATAAATTAATTTTAGAATGTGTTTTACATGAAACTAAACAAAGGCCCGCGAACTGGTTTTATTTGTTAGAAAATTATTTTGTGAATATTCCATAAACTAATGAACTTTTGACTGATAACCAATTTGGAGCAGATGGTGATAAAGTATTTTCTCTGAGAGTGTCATAATATCTCCGGAAGCACAAATTCGTTGACCAATTCTGGTATAGACAGGTCATTGTTACGGATCGTAACCAATCACTCCTAGTGGTAGGTAAAATATATTGGAAGTTTTGAAATATTGATGCAGAAGGTCGAGATGATGCTCGAGGTTTGACTGGTCAATCTTAACAGAACCCTGTTTTCGACAGTGGTAAATACTACTGTGATACCTGGAATACAACAACAAATATAGGCATATGGTACCGGTAAGGTAATAAATACTTCAAACTAGAAAAAATGAACGTTCAACCTGGTACCTAGCCTAAGAGATGTTTCTTTATCAAATCTCTTGTTGATCTTCTGTCTTTAAACTCCAATACCAAAGTGAATAGACGTGTGGGTATTGCAACGGAGAGGCTCGAATCGGTTTTCGGACTGCCTGATCAATGTTTTCTTGTTTTTCTTCATTGAAGATGAAAATTCGGGACAGTGCTCCTTTAAAGACCTCATTGAGGGCTTTTTGATTTGATTAAATACTCTTTACCTTTTTGAGGCGCAATTAAGTCGAGAAATCTACATATCAGATGAAATCTTACAAAAGATTGATTCGAAAATATACTTTTTTTAAAAAAAACAATATCTATTGTAAAACTACTTTCCTAAGTTTTCTTTAAAATAACATATATACTATTTAATGTGAGTTTAATGAAATTGAAAAGCTAAAAAATCAAGGCATCAGTTGCATTAGGGTAAAACATAACATTATAATATCACAATGCCCTTAAGCGTCAATTTCTCTATTACAAATCCTCCTAAAAATGTATTTGTTTCAAAACATCTATCCTTATACAAATCACATATCTTCCTGATTGAACTTGACCAGCTTGATAATTGTAACAAAAACATGAAAAAACTTAGAAATCAAGACATCATATTATAACCAATACGATAACAACTTACACTGTAATGCCAGAAGAGACGAATTATCTACTTCGAAATCATCCATAAAATAATTTGCATTACATTTTTATCTTGAATGAACTTTGCCTGCTGGAACAAACCTTATAAAAAAACAACGAAATAGTTACCAAATGGCAAACAAAACAGCAAAGCTTTTCAAAGCAATGCTACACTACATTTTAAAGGTATATTATTTATTACAAAGCATATATCCTTAAACCTAGCACTGATACAAGATTTTATTTTGATTGCATAATGCCTGCTGTGACAAACCTCATAAAAGAAATTACGAAATAATTTCCAAATGACAACCAATACAACAAAAATTTCGATAAGAATGCCACACACTACCTTTAAAAGATTCATTATATATTACAAATCGTATACCATTTAATCTAGCACGGTTTAAAATAGGATTTTATATTGATTGAATCTTGCCTGCTGAGACCATAGGGGACTGTTAAGTCAAAAATAAAAATTCTTCAATTTTTGTCTGAAATTCATGAAATTTTTTGAGCAGTTCAATAGCAATTAGATGAAACACAACCTAAAATTTCAAAAATTTATATTGATTTTTTTTTCAAGAAATTAAATTTTTATTGAAAAATTTAGCGTTTTTTCCGTAATTTTAAAAACGCTCCTTGCGATTCAAATTTTTTGCAATCTATCTAAACTTTTTTGTACAAGCTAATTGAATATATATTGACAAAATTGTGCATGGATTTTGAATTTGACTCATTGGTTAATTATTTAAAAGTAAAACTTTGGTACTACGGCAAAAAATGTAAACTTTTTAAATAGAAGCATTACGAAAATTACTGTAAAACAATAAAAAAATACCAGATTCTAAAATCCATGCACAATTGTGTTCAAAATAGTATAGTAAACAATATCTCCAAATTTAAGAAAAATACATCAACTTTTGAATAGCAAGGAACAAATCGAATACCTAAAAATCTTAAAATACACATGAAGAGAAAAATGCAATTTAAGAAACTGAAATACATACGATTTCTGATATGCGCGCTTACAAAAACTCAAATAATATTAATTCTTCTCGGATCAGCAAAAGTAAGGTATGTACTGAAAGCTAGAATTGCAGGCTACATATTTCCACTAAAATATAAAAATAGAAATTTTTGAAATTTTTGCCTTAACAGTCCCCTTGTAATCATAAAATAATTACCAAATGACAACCAATACGGCAAATGTTTACATAGCAACTCCATACTACCTTTAAAAGACACTATATAAGTCACAAAGTCTATACCTTTAAACCTATCACAGTTAAGATTTTATCTTGATTGAACCTTTCTTGCTGCGACACAACCTCATCAAAAAATTACATAGTCACCAAATGACAACCAATACAACAAAGATTTACCTTGTAATGTTACACTACCTTTAAAAGGCAATTTTTCTATTAGATTCCCTGATTGCAGAAGAACAAACAGAAAATATACAAAAGAACACATTGTTCTTCGCGACAAATGTCTTGCGAGGCGATAAGTGGGCCTTACTTCGAAAAGCGAACGTGATGAGCGGAATTCTTTCGTCGAACTTGCGCCACGAGTGGAAAGATTCCGTCGTACTTACGTCGCAGTTCTTACGACGCCAATAAACCGGAAACGAGAAGAAATGTTTCTAATGCCATTTTACAGTCGGAAAACGACTTTAGCCGAAAGCAAAACATGTAAAGGAAATATCTAAACAAATGTATCAAGAATAAGAGGAAAGGACAAAGATAGGTTTGTATGGATAGGAGCAGTACAGATGACGTCATACCTATGTCAGATTTTACCGCTGTCACGTGACCTTGTGTGTTAAAATGGTAGTGGACAGATAGTTTTGTAGTTAAATAATGTGTTCTTGAATGGATAGTTTTTTTTTTGGGGGGGGGGGAGAGTGAGCGGAAGGAGCTGATTTCATCAAGCAATAAAATAATTTTTTAAAATTGAGTGCTTGACTTTTTTTTACATAATTCTTTCTCTATATTTTGATTGTAAGGTAGCAAAAAAATACATCATACCTAAGAGCATAAAGAGAAAGAGAATTAATACTCGTCGGTATTTGCAATAATAATGAAACTAAAACTTATATTTAACATAGATTGTTCTTGCTCAAACTCTTACTAAATTTATATACTACTTATATAATAGTTTTCGATTTAGTTCTTCGTTTAAATAAAAAAAAATTGTACAAATAAAAAGTAAAATCAAGGTAAAAGTGATTATGAAGTCGAAATTTTAATTTAGGTTTAATTTTTTTTTTTTGGGGGGGGAGGGGGGGGTATGAAAAGTCAATAAGTTCTCATGTTAAGAATAAGGGATTCATATTGTTGGTAGACAGACAATACATTGATATGAACTAGGCCCAAATTTATTTAATTATGGCTCAAATTTATTATTTATATAAAACTTAAATATCATTTACGACTTTTTTAAAAATTGTTGATTCAGTTCACAAATTATTTCATTTCATGCTGTTTCAATATTGTTTTTGATACACATAGTGTAAATTTATAATTGAAAATAAGCAAATTTATCTAATATATTTTTAATTTTTTTAATTTGATAAATAATAAGTTGCATAACTTACTATTTTCTAAAATCAGTCAGCATCCAAGTTTTTAATTTTTTTCATGATGCTTGTGTTTTTAAGTTTTATGAAAGATAACATTTTGAATTTAAAATGGATGTTTGTGAAAAATTAAATTATTGATTATACGATAAAAGTACAATAAAATGTTCTTATACATACAACATAAAAATAGATATTATTTAGATAAATATTTAATTTTACATTCAGAACTCAATAATCCTTCAAATCTTCAGTAGGCAATTTTCAATGTGTAATTTAATAATGGTATTTTGAAATAAAATCCAGCTAAACTATTTAAAATTCATTTGTCAATAAAACACTAAAAGTAAAAAATGGAATTTTCTTTATAACTAATTATAAATGTATATTGTAAGTGGCTAGAAATAAAGTTGGTTAAGGATTACAGAAATAATTTTAAAAAAATATTTTTTAATTTAAATAGTATTTTTCTGCATATGTACAGGGTTTTTATGTTTAACCTTTAACTGCTGTGGTTAGGTGGTTTGAGGTTTTTGGTGCAAGAGCAACACATGGTCTATATTGCGTAAAATAAATTGGTAAACATCAATTTAAAGTTTAAGAAACATAGTATCAGAAAAATTTATATAAAAGTCAAAGATGAAATATTTTAGGGGTTGGAAACATTTGACAAAAAATAACTTGCGGTCTGTCAGACCGCTTACAGCAGTTAAAGGTTAAAGTTCCACTTTTAAAAAGATTTTAAAAAATTTCAGAATGATCTGCAATTTGACCCTTTATGTACTAGAAGGATAGGTAAACGGTATTGCACAAAAAAAAAATTTCAATTTTTTTTTTTTTTCTTTTTCTTACGCCTTAAACTTTCCCTCTTTTCCGCATTTAATCAGGTCAAATATTATGTCAGTCTGATGAGTGTTTCTTTTTTTTACAGCTTTTTCAAAATTGAACTTTAGTTATAATCACTTCAGGGTGATTATAATTTAAGTACAACTTTCGAAAGTAGGATTTCAAAAGCATGGCCTATTTCCCTTTTTCTAAATCATGTGTTCCAAATGGCCATGATATGGTATAAAAAAAATAATTTGAAATGATTTTTTTCTTCTTATAACATACTGTTTCCAATTTTTTCTAATAAATACTGACCAAATTTCCGATCATTTTTTCCTTTTCTTTTTTTTTTATTTGATAATTATAAACACCTTGTATTTGAAAGCAATTAAAGATAACACTTTTTGTGGTTTAATTAATTTAATTGTTTTTTTAGTGTGTATTTAAAGGATTACTATACTTTTGTTTTGTTACAATGTAAACGTTTCCTATTCACTTTATCTCAGAAGATCCACATCAAAGCAATATAAACCAACCTTATACGATTTTAATTATAGTTTCTCCGAGTAATTTTTCTCTATAATTGTCTCGTTTGATCGTGAAGCGTACAGCTAAGGTATCTGCCCATTAATTTTCACTAGTGCAAATCTGTTTCTACAATATAACAAATGTAAGATCGTAAGAGAGTTTCAGTTATTGAAACAAATTAAAATATTCTTAAGCTTAATTGTCGCTATTAAGAAACGCACCGAAGATAAGTATAATCGAGACTTAAACGAATTCATCTTCCGAGCAATTAGTGCAATCAGCACGTTTCCCGCAACTTTATTTACGCCTAAGAGGCTTAGTTTTAAGATTTTCTAAGACATTAGTAAAAGCCTTAAACGTATCTTATGAAAAATAAAAAACAATTATTGTTTATAGAAATCGTGCCTTTTTTTACATTAAGATCAAATAAATTCAGGCTTTGTTCGAAATGACTCAAATGCTTTTAATAATAAATTAAAACGTACATAAGTGTTTTTAAGTCCTGTTTTTATCTGATTGTACAAAGTATGAGTTTTTTGTTTTTGAAGAAATACTATGCAGTGTTTTAAAATTCGTTTGGCCAAGTTGGAAGAAAAACAAGTCTGTATCAAATTATTTTTATGGGTAAATACAGAATATATTCATATTCCATAGTTTATTATAAAGAATAAGTTTATTAACATGTTCAAACTTATTTATGTAATAGAAAATAGAGTGACGGAGGTTAAAGTGCACTAGCTTACAGACGTTTAGAGTCCGTTATAATGGGAATATTTTCATCTTTTAAAATCTTGCAAAATCTTTTTTAAAAATTTCGAGGTATATAAGGCACGGAGATTGAGAAATGTTCAAAATTATATTTGCTGTTGTAAAAATAAGAATTGGAAGTTGAAAGTACTCAACTTTTTAACCCTACTTTCATGAACTTATAAGAATGATTTAGATGATTACCTCTTGCCAATACTGTAACTTGTGAATTTTTTTTTTTAATTCAAAGTAGTTATAAATCTAGCGATGAATGATGTAAAGCAAAAAGAATGTTTCCTAATGATTTTCTTCAATTTTGTTTGTTTTTGACTGCTAAGATATGAATGTTATAAATTTCGGGAATGTTTAACTAAACTCATTTCCCTTATTTTTTAAATAATTTAGTAAAAATAAAACAATAGTCATAATGGTGGTGAAGTTAAAATATAAAGAAAAATTATTTGTTGTTTCTTTGCGAGCTATTTTTAACAAGAAATGGTAATTTTAGTAATAATTTTTGGAGTTATATTAAACATTTAAATAATCCAGATTAAAAAAAAAAAAAAATGCTACTCAACTTTTTAAATTGTTTTCCCTTGTTAAATATCAACTTAAAAAAAAAAAAAAAAAAAAAAAAAAACTGAAAGATCTTTTTAAATAATGTTTTTGAAATTTGTATCATATGCCACTTTAATTTCTATACATCTCTAAAAATTGTATGTTAAATATGAACATCCTGAACATTTAGATATATATATTTTTTTCAACATATTGAAAGCCATTAGGATCAACGTTGACAAGCTTCCATTACCTTAATTAAACTCCCTCCTATATCTACTGTAGTGCTTTCTTATTCAACTTCCTTGCATATTTATCTGATCTACTACATAAACGAATAATCTACAACCAAGTTGAGTTAAGACACTATTACGAAAATCTGTCAGGATTCGATGTTTGATTTAAATATTTATAAAATTTTATGTAGGAATATGGGGTTAAATTGGTAATGATGTTAGCTGCTTGTATATTTTAAATCATGCGCAATCATTTTGGTGCAGTTTGCATGTAAATTTCTACGTTGTATCTGTTGGTGTAGTATTAAGGAATTAATTCGCATCTAATATTGAGATTTTCTGACTTATAATCGAATATTTCATGCAGTGTAATTTGTATCTCAAGTGAATTTAAATATGTATTTTAGAAAAAAACATATTAAAAAAGTAATTATATTACTTGATATTCAGTTTAGGAGTTGAAATTGTTATTTTTTCAACTAATTTTAATGCTACTTTATTTTTTTATTATTTTAATACTAATACAAACTTTGTACCTTTTATAACTGGAAAACACTTGCTTATAAGTATTCATCTACTAACTATAGCTTTAACTCTTTCAAATATATTAAAAGTAGAATAATATTCCTTGAGTTGTAATAATATTATATTTAGAAAATATAATATATTTTCGAACCTCAATAAAAATTCATGACTTTTATGGGTGTTATAAAATTTAGAAAAATAGCGAATGGGAAAATACAGGAAACATTTTCTGTGCTGGTATGTATACATACTTGGGAATATATGATAACTTTTGCATGACTCGACTAAACTAAAATAACGTGGAAAGTATGCAATAAAAGTTAAGATATAAATATCTTCAGAAATAAAAAATTCAAAAGTTTCTATATTTGAAATCATTCTTTTAAAATAGACATTCAAAAAATTCGTCATTAAAGTTTCCTATCAAAATAAAAAAATAAAAATACATTGGATATCTGAAAAATGATGAATAAGTATTACATAACTTTAAAAATATTGCAAAAAATATTATAAGATCAGCAACTGCATTCTAAACGTTACAAAAATCGGTAAGTACGGAATTCACTAGTACAAAATAATCATTTTCAAACAAAGTATAAATTAACCCCTTGGGTACAGATTTATTTGGGAAAATTCTTGCGTTTTGAGCGGTTGGTTCAAAACAATAAAGGAACTTTAAAGGAACACAGCCAAACAAATTATTTTTTTAAAGTATAGGTAAACCAACCGATGCTTGGCTTAACCAATCATGGCTCTTGTGACATTAAAATCCATTCAATCAACCTAGTTTGAATGACGAAATAGGTTCGTCATTATTAACAAGCAAAACAAGTGCATGACGAATCTCAGCCGTCAAATGTACCCAAAGGGTTAATATTAAAAAATAATATTAGATTGCTGATTGAATAATTACTTCATTCTCACATATATATATAATGAAATAGTTGAATGAATATGAAATTTTGGTTGACCTTTTTATCAAGAGCTTCAATCGCGTCGAAACAAAAAAAAAAAAAATTCATAAAAATTCACCTAAATTCATATGAAAAGAAGCTTGTGTACCAATAAAATAGTGATTCAGATACTGCTCCAAATTACAAACATAAAATATAAATATAATTCATCATAAAATAAAAACATACCAGAAATACAAGTAGCTAGAAGCAATGATAAATCTCACCAAATAGTAAGTATTGGAGAAAAAAACTACTCTCCAAAAAACTGTTATAAATAAGCTGTTTGGTGAGTTCGGAAAATTTGTTTTTCAGGCAAAAGTATTATTTTATATTTTTTTAGGTCTTCAAAATTGTTTCCCATCTCTCGTAACAAGATAATGCCAAAATTCTTGACATCGCCAAAATTATTGCCAAATTCACAAAAAATCGTGTTGAAAGAAAGAAAGGAAACCCAAAAGATAATTTACGTAATAAATTTAAAATTTCAAAACATTAACCAATATTACAGTGCACATCAAAGAACCATTGAACCTTATGCATAGTGGAAATAGTTTTCATCGTATAGCAACACTTTTGATGTGTTTGCGACCAATCACAACACGCGTTTATAAATAATTTCGAATTTTCTAATTACCTCAAACAATCATAATGTGTGTTTTATTTGTTTCCACACGACAAAACGAACTATGACGTCATCATAAATAACCTTATTTCTCTAATTATATTCCTTATCATTTAAGAGCCAATTCTCGAGTTTTATTCCTTATAAGTTATCTGTATTATACTAGGGTTTCCAATAAAATATTTTTGTCACATACATCGCTTAATTGAGTGTTGATTTAGTACTTAATCTATCTTATCCCTAGTCAAGCACCAGTTTCAGCAGTGCGTACATATTTTTATCGAAAAAGCTATGCCTCTATCGCAACTATCTTATCTACATAATTCATACTCACGTTTATTTTTGCGCTAATGAAATTATTTTAAGTCTTCCTGATTATCCCAATTTGTATCGTGATATTGTGTTCTTCTTTTGGAATTAATAAGATAATAGAAGAAAAATGTCTAATGGTACAAATATTAAAGTGGCGCCAGCGCGCTAATCTGTAAATATAATTAATTATCTAGGGACCAACGGAAACGTGATAGAGAATGTATGACGTAGTCTTCATGGTTTCTATAGATTATGCATGGAGGTTTGAAAATGGATTAATTAAGCTAAAAGTTTCTGGTTAATAAAAGGAATGGAAATAATCATATTGTTAATATAATTGAGGAAATAATTTAATAACTGAAAATAGAATTGAGGGAATTCCCACTGTCAGTTTTTTAATATGAAAGTTTGATGAAATTATCAATTTTAAAACATTTAAAAATTGAGAATTTTCAGTTTCTAACAAAATCTGTACCGTAAAAAAACTCTAAAAATCCAAAATAAATGTAAAGCATATTTTGAACTCTTTATGCAATTGCTTAATAAAGACTAAATAAAATTTGACCTATAGAATATATTACTACTTTTTTTTCCAAAACACAGGCCTACCTCTATTTTTAAATTTTTTTTAAGAAAAAGATAGGAACAAAGAATCAAAATTTGAAAATTATTTATCACTGAGATAAAGTCAAGACAGTATTGAATTGGGCGATGTGAAACTCTAAGTTTAGAAATTAGGTGGGGATTCCTGATTATGTATTATAATGTAGTGAGCAAATTTGAAAAAAAATTTGGTGATCAATTTGTCTTGCAGAAATATTTCATGTTAAATCTACGCATGTTATCAACACGTGCTGCAAAACAAATGAAAGGTCTCTTTGAGGCGTATAGTTCGAATCATTCAACAAGAAAATCAAGAAATAACAATTTGATGATGTTAATAAGGCTTCTACAGACTATATTACAAATGTAAAACTTATGCAATGTCTCGTCTGTTAAAAGGTGTTTATTGTGAAAATACAAGACAGAATGAATTTTAGTAAATTAAATAATATAACCCATACAAACGGAGTTTTAAAAAAATTCTTTATATGCATTTTCAATTTTTACATATTCATTAGCATCTTATTATTTCTACCAGAAAATGTGCAGCAAACTACGTTTCAAAATTTATTTATTAAAAATAAACGTGAATTTATGGTCTGACATCCAAATATCATTTATTTATTCTAATTAAAGTAATTTTATTATATATTAAACAAATTTTGGCAACAGGAAAGAGTTTCAACCATGATCAGCTCAATGGTATTTTAACGCGATTTTATTAGTATTCTGTAAAAACGACCTTTTAGTGACAGTTACAGACCCAAAATTTGATAGAATGCATTGTCTTCTACATCGAACCTATCTGCCAAGCTTTAGCCCGGTTGGATGACGGCAAAGAGGTTATTTTTGCGTCCGAAAATTTGCTTCCCATTGGTACACACAAAATCGAAGTTAATACAAAAGATTTAAGGGGGTCCAGTACCGAAATTTCGTCAAAAATCCCAATTTTTTTTCTGATTTTAAAAAAATAGTTCATACATTCCTGAAGAGAATTATGTTTTTATCTTATTCCTCCGGTGATTAGAACGCCATAAAATTACCTGTGATTTAAACATCACTAATGGGCGTAACACCTTGAAGCGTCTGCTTAAAGTGCGTTTTTCGAGCACTAGTGTTTTTCACAGATGTTGCATATTCAAATCGATATATCTCCAGAACCATTAACAATTGGCTATTCAAATTTTTGGAGCATTTAATTTATATAGTTTTAAACATTTTGTCTTTACAGAATTTTATTTTTTTAATTGTGTTTTAAAATATAACATTTAGCGTAAAGAATTACATAAAAGAAAGAAAAAATTTCAATATTTTAACTTTGAGAATTTTTAAAACAATTTCTAATTCACCTATCAAAATTCTGTGAAGACAAAACTTTCATTATATAATTATGTATTACAGAAAGCTTTCACTTTGAAAAAAATAATTTTTTCTTGGCTTAAATACGCAAACATCAATTATTATGGATTTTCCTTTGTTTTTATTTTTTTTAAAAATAACTAAACACAATATTTAAAAAAACATTATCTCAAAGATATATGAAAAGTATCTCATACTTAAGATAAAATTTTGACATAAAAATGTACAAAAATAAAGTTTTTTTATTTTCGGTACCGGACCCCCTTAATAACTGAATTGTTTAAAATTCAAATGTGATGAATACGTATAATATACAACTAAAACAGTGTTTTATTATCTTGCCTTTACTGAAGGACACATCAAGGAGATGAGCAGTTAGAATACCAAATCGAAAAGGTTTTTTCATTTTTTTTAGCCCAATACAAAATACCTCAAAAGCTACCTCCAAAAGACATTTTCAACGGGATCTTTAACATTACAGCGACAGCAGTTAATTTACCCCTGGCAGGCGGTGTCTCCGAAACCATTAGTCGACGCAAGTTATGTCTCGAAAGTTGTTTTTGAAAAACTTTCACAACATTTGCTTCTTCTGTTTCGCATGTCCTCAATTAGAGGGAAGGGCAGTTTGTTGGACAATTTGAAGTGGAAATCTCCTCTAATGTATGTTCTAAACAAACATCATTTTTATAGCGCGAAGCATCAACTCTTGGTGCCACGCGATGTTTTTTGAAACATTAAAGCGCGTCTAGCGTTTCTTATGTAAGACTGTCTAGCCTGCATTATGCTGCGATTTGAAACATTTACAACTTTAACTGACCCTAGATGGAATAAATTGCCTTTCATTACAACAGGAACGCGCCAAAGCAATTTTAGTGCGGTGAACAAATGTACTATTATTATTTTAAATTCTAATGTTTCGACTGTCTACAGGATGATTTAAATTGCCCATGAGATGGTTAAGGTAGTCGAAGGCTATTGTATGTTGCGTGTGTGACATATAGAAAGCAAATACTATTGGTATTTCTACAGTTTGTAATACTTTAATTTTTATAACACTTCAAATGATAGTTATTTATTAATCAATAGATATTTCTATTATAAACTAATGCAGGAACTTAAGTTCACTTCACTCTTTAAAAGTTTCGTATCTATGCAAGCAGAGGTTCACTTCTTTCGTGAAAAAATTCAGTGCTACACAAAGTATCAGAATACAAACCCCCATCATGAATTGTTCATTTAAACTTTTCCCAGTTAATATACCCCCCCCCCCTTATATAGACCCCCTATAACTCTCCACCCTTATCCTACCTCCAAAATAGATATTTTTAACTTTAACACTAACGAGTATTGGAAAGTACTTTCTATATAGAGCTATATACAGATTTTTTATTAGCTTAGATATTAAAAATTTTGTTGAATTTGTTGGAGATTCAAAATTTGTTTGACTTTCTTTTTGGTATAAAATTTCTTTCACAATTGTTCAGCTTATACAGTTAATTTCTATATAAGTTTAAATAGCTACATTCCTGTCTTGGGGTAAAAATTTTGACTTTTTTAAATATATAATTATCTTATGTTCGAAATAATAATAAATTTTATGAAAATATATTAATTGGTAAAGGCTTTAGTCTGATTGTTGTAAACACCTCCTGTATAATTCTTTACGCTATGTATATGCAACAAAGTATAACCTGAGAAGTTACATGTAACCAGCGAGAAAAAACTTTTCTGCAATGTTTCTTACAATATTTGCAAAAGGAGCAAATGTATCTAGTGTTTGTGACTGAATTTTTAATGCATTCACTTATTATAATTAACCCTTTGCTTTTCTGAATCAGTTATAAGAAGGTTGTTGATAACATGAACATATTTGAAAATATTTATTTCAAAAATTGAATTAATCGTTCGAAGGAAGAGTGCTTACTTTGCATGCAAAACCTCTCGATTTGATTCCCAGCATGGCTTTTCAGATACACAAGGTATTTAAAAAAAGCAGACTTGTTTTCAAATTGTTACAAATCATCGTTCTGCCCGGGAGGAATATTTAAGGTCTATCTCGTAATTGTGACGCAAAGTTGGAGGAAATCTTATGGAAAGACTTACCGAAAGATATTTTACTTTTGACATTAAGATTCAATGATCTTTCATTGGACGTAACGGTATATTGATCCTGGATACTCCAAATGTTATTTGCATATTATGAAATACTTTAGTCCGAGAGGCAACTGCAATTTTTGGACCCCATCGATCATCACTCTGAATTTTTTATAGAAATTGGAGAAAAATGAGTAGATTTGGAATCCACTGGTCTGTCGTGGCAAAAATGGCCGAAACTGATCAAAAATCGACTTGGAATGAGTTGAACTAAAATCCGATTGCCAAATATGTCATAACTTGCCAAAAAGTGAACAAACTTTTTCGTCTGGTCTGGCAACCCACTGCATTTTGATTTTCAATGAGAAAAAGCCCAAACGATTTCGGATATGTGGCTCGGAAAAATTGTATCTTTTCAAAGTAAGCTAAATTGGCGACATCAGTTACATCATCAGTGATGTAATGTTTATTGCCAATTTGGCTTATTTGTGAAAGATACAAGTAAGCCATCGCCACACATCCGAATCGTCAGCAACCTTCTTAATTGAAAATTAATGAGTGAGGGTTACCAAATATAAAAAAATGCTCATTATTTGGCAAGTTATGGCGCATTTGGCAATTGGATTTAGTTCAGCTTATTAAAAGTCCATTTTTGCCCAGTTTCGGCCATTTTTACCACGGCAGACCAGTGTATTCGTAATCTACTCACTTTTCTCCAATTCCTATAAAAAATTCAGAATGATGTTCGATGGGGTCCAAAAATTGCAGCCGCCTCTCAGTCTATTATAAGTACGTCCAACTTTAATTTAGTACATTATATTATTATACTGTTTATAAAAACCAAGAATGACTAATCTTACAAGAAACCATCATGATATAAAATAATTTTCATTTTAATTTATATCAAAATATGATTCATTTTCTTGAAAAAAACCTTCCCTTGTCCCTTTTTAAAATGAAGTTTTCCAAAGAATTCAAAAAGTATTTCACGTAGATATGATTATAATATTTTTTATTTAACATTCAAATTTTCCATTTGATTCATTAAGAAAAAGTACCGGTTTCTCGATAAAAAATAGTTTTGGAAAAGTAAATGTTTACCTCTATAACTAAATTTCTTACTGAGAATTTGCTTAAGTTCAATTACAATTTTTTTTAACCTTATAGGTACACATAAAAAGCATAAGGACTTAATGCGTTTTTACTGTAGATACAAAATCTTATCAAATTACGTTTACTGTTATTTCGTAAAGATAATTTTTTTTAAATATAATTACATTCCTAAAAATATTGAAAAGTTCAACTTAAGTCTGAATTGAGTTTTCCAAGAAAATAAAAAACAGCTCTATTTCACAAAGAATAATTTCAATAGTACTAAGGAAACTTCAATATTTGTTTTTGAAATTGCAATTTGTACAGAAATATGCAAAAGAGCTAATGAAACGTTTGTATGCAAACTAGAGATTCAAGTGTTTGTTTCTGAATTTCAATATAAAAATCGACAAAGTAAACATACCGAGTGAATGTTATAATCATTCTTTCTAAAAATGCAGCAATTCAGGAACGTTTCAGTAATATTCAGAATATTTTTAGCGTCTTTGGATGATTAAAAAATAACATATTTTGCTGAACTTAATTTCGCTGTTAGTTTTTAAAAGAAAAACACAAATATTTATGCATTTATTTGGTTAAAATGAAAAGTAATATAATATTCATGTTGTTTTCTTAAAATAAAAGTCCGCAAATAATAGAAAATTAAGTTACATAAGCATGTAAAACGTTTGTTTTTAAATTTAGGTATAAAAATAAGTTTTCTTATATGCACGTAATCAATATATGGTAATTATTACTTTAGAAAATATACATAATATTTTACAATATATGTAAAATATTTTACAATATATGTAATAATTACTTTAGAAATGTATGAATAAACTTTTGCAGATATCAAGCTGTAAAAATCATATTTATTATATTTAAATTCAAACAACTATAATAAATAATTTATTTTAAATTAATTTTTTAATAAAAGAAATTTTTATAAGAAAAATATTACTTTATAATTTTTTAAATTAAAGAAAATTTGATAATATTATTATTACGCATTTATTTTTTTAAGTCCAAAAAAAGTTATTAGAAAAATATGTATCATGTAGTTCTGCATTTTAAACTTTAGAGACAGTTTATTAAAAATTATTAAGAAATTTAAAACTTTTCACTAATATTTTGACATTTTCCCTTAAGTTATTGATTTTATAGTAATATTTTAGAGTAAGTATACGTTACTTTAATTATTTTAGAGCAATACAGCACAGCGCAAAAGTTTATGCATAAGCTAAATGTTTTAATAAAATGAAAAATATTCACCAGACATTTTTACTGTATCTAAATAATTGGATTGCAAATTCAGGTTTAGAATTCGGAAACAATTCATTGTAAGGAAAATAATAAATTATAAAAATAAAATCAGAATTGGGATGCCGCAAAAGTTTATGCATGAAAACGAAATATTTACATTACACAGAGCACAAAAGTTCTTCAAAAGTCTATGGTGTTTCCATGGCACCTGATTAGATTGGATACGCGATTTTCCATTGATAACACGAGATTATGGAAGGTTTCTGGAGCGAGTCCCTAAAAGGCTTCCTTGATCGCTGATTTGAGCTCTTACACAGAATAATACTGCTTCCCATTCTTGATGACGTCTCGTGAGATGATTTCCCAGATGTTCTCCATCGCTCTTTTCGCTGAGTGCTGAACATTCCATCACAATGATTTTCTGAGATCTAAGCCATGCTTTTGTACAACGGGAAATGTGTGTCGATGCGTTGTCCTGCTGAAAGGTCCAGTTGGGACCACCTAGGAGTTCACCAAACGGCAAAAAATGCTCAGTCATGGTACCAGTACACTCTCGCCGAAACAAGACTAGCCGCTGGGAGGCTTTTTTCTTTGTCTCAGTCGAAATGGAGGTAAATTTACGCGCTCGCCTCTTCGGCAGACAAATCGACTCCAGACTGAACGCAGGCGAGCCCGAGCGTAGGTGAGGCGAGATAAGCCGAGTCAAGGCAGAAGAAGCCGAGCTCACCAAGAACACCACTCTTCCACTCGCATCTGCTCGTCTTGTCTCGACGAGAGTGAACTGGAGTCGCCTCGCGTTAGCCTCTCGGACAGACTCGTGTCCATTGACTCGTGCCAAAAAACCGACTCCAGACGGAGCTTAGGCGAGGAGAAATAGGCCAAGTCAGGGCGGAAGAAGCCGAGCGCACCAAGTACACTCTCCCACTAGCATCTGCTCGTCTTGTCTCAGCGAGAGTGAACTGGTACCAGTAATAGAAACCGTGCGCCCCAAGTACATCTCCCACTCGCAGCAGTTCGTCTTGTCTTGGCGAGAGTGTACTCGTACCATCAGAGTTTCCTGATACTTTTCTGAATTTTGCCTGCCATTTAGAAAGCAATATGACGTTTGTCCATTATAGGTAACTATACCCTGTACCATGACCAAGCCACCACCTTGTTGCCGGCTGAATATGCTTTTCTGATCTTTCGTAAAGTCATGCGAAGAGAATAACAATTATCCATTCGTCCTTACAATACATGTGCTGTTTTGCACACTGAAGTCCTGCTTGTTTGTGACATTGTTTCAGAAAAGGCTTACGAGCATATTTCTATTTTTTGATGAATCCCGATTCGGTTTATCGTCTGCGTATGGTGACACGTAATATTTTTTATCCAAGTCGATTTTTTATCTGATTAAGAGACAAATTGTCAGTTAGAGCCATTCTTTTAATTCTTCTATCCTCGCGAAATGTGGCTTTTCTTGGCCTTCCTGGGCGATACGCATTTTTAAATTGTTCTCCGAGTTGCAAAACAGTACAAATACCAAGTAAGGAACGATTTAAAATAAGTGAAATTTGCGAAATGGATTTACCTTCGGCTTTCAGCTTCCAAACTTTCACAACTTCTTCGGGAGAGAACTGCAGAGATTTTGGCATTTTAATAACTCGTACAGCGGTTGTACACTTTATAGTTTAAGGAAAAATTTCTACCGATCCCCCGTCTATCACGCTTAAAGAGATAATTACACAAAATCTCATTTGCGCATAAATTATTGCGACATTATATATATATATATATATTTTTTTTTTTTTTTTTTTGTAATTTTAGATTTTCGTGAAGATGAATTTTCTTCAAACTTCATGATCATTGTATTCACCTGTAGTGGATATTTGAAAGCATTCCGTTGTACAAAGTTTTCTTTTTATTAAAATATTTTCGTTGTGCTTAAATTTTTGCGCTGCACTGTAATACGTTGCATTGATTTATAGAAAATTTTTTAGCAATTATATGTTATTTTAATTAAAAAAGTTAAACTTACACATAGTTTTAATTAATACTACAACTGAATCAATTAGATTAGTAATAACATTTCTTATTATTTTATTAAAATAACTAAATTACCCTGAAACTCCAGTAAAGATGAGCATATACAAATTAACATACGATACAAAATACCTATCACTAGAATACTTCCGGTCAGGTTTTCTAGTGTTGTTTGTTATCATTGTCAAGACTAGCTCCATTTTTCACGGGGAAATGCAGGAAAACGCATCTTTATTTACCGTATTGTAACCTTTTTGATTCCCTGCACGCATTACCCCTATTCTACATTTTTCTTATGCGACTACTACCATCCTGACTACATGTAGAGAGCTATTCTTCTGATAAACATACAGTATGTCCATTTTGCACCAACCACTGTACATATAAGGTGCGAGACATCTTAAGAAGCTTTAGTCCATTTTCTCAATAGATAGGTCAGGTTTATTAAAGTGGTATCATATAATTCATGCATGTGGTATAATAGAAATTTAGATAGAAGTGTGAAAGTTTTAGTTATAACAATGAAAAAGTGAACATTAACTTGAATAATTGTAGCAAAAACTTGTATTTACTGTGCATACAGCAGTGTGACCGGAAAATGAAGCATTTGGTTTATGGTGAGAGACAGGCTGATGATCTGTCTTAACTACCTTTTTTAAGTTCTTTATATTAAATTTGATTTGTTTTCTTTGTTTGAGGAGGGCAAATCTTCGGAGGGTAAATTAACCTACTTATTAACCTTATCCGACCAAGCTTAAACTTGACAGGTAGTTACGTTGTCGATGACAAAGTATTTTATCAAGTTTTGGAGACTGTTATTAAAAGTCTGCTTTTACACACCCTTCTGATATGGCTTGAAGGACTAATGACCCCACTTGCCATCACCCAATCAAGCTGAAATTTGGCAGATAAACTCGTTGTCCATGACAATGCATTCTATCAAGTTTTTGGTAGCAAAACAAAGTTGGTCAACATAAAGAATCGGTGGTTTTCTTCGTAGTGGTAAAACACCTTGAAAACTCGATCCGAGATCAAAATCACTTATATTGAGAACTTCGTTTTTAAGGTTAATATTTATAACTTCATTATTGGTAGGAGTTCGTATAATTCATCTTGGTGTCATTGTGAATTAAATTTTGGAAAATAATTTTTTCACTTAAAACGTATGTCTTGTCTTCTTGTGAAAAATCCACTCACTTAAAAATACGATTCCTTAAAATTTATTGATTTTAGTTGTTCTGCTTAAAAATAAAAATAAATTAAAAGCTTATCGCTTTGACTAGCCATACTTTACAATAGATGTCTGGACTTATTCAAGGCTAAAATAAATGTTGTTAACTATCCGGTAATTATTTGGAATAATTATCTGGAGTATATTATTGAGTAATGATTGGTCCAATTTAGAGTCTACCAATTCCCAAAGTGGTTAGTCAGTAGGCACAATGCATAAATTTTCAAATTTTAATTGTTACAGATAATAAGGTATTTTGTAAACAAGTTGCTACTAATTGTTCATTCATATACAATTCTTCGATAAAATATTAACAAACTCTAATTATAAAATATTTGTGTTACCAATATTGATTTGTTCTTGGTTTCGGAAGATGTTCCATTTCAGTGGCTACAAATATGAGGTTTCGAATTCCACACGCGATTTCCGTTTGTGCGTCACGCACATGTCAAACAGGTTAAACTTACGAATTCTCTGTTAGGTTGACTGCTGTTTCGTATAAGTAACATTTTTATCATGAGGGGTTGTCAAATATGATGATATATCTATACTTTTAATATATTATTTGTCAAAGAAAAAGGTTGAACCTTGCTTTCGTTTGTTTATTGTCTTTTAGCAGAATGTTTCTTATAATGATCGATTTACGATCTTTTTTTAATATTTTGACACTTTGTACTGATGTCAAAGTAATAATGAATAAATTGAAATGTTACATAAATTCACAATAACATGTTTATTTTATTAGAATGTTTTTGTGATAACGGAAATGCAGAGTCCATTTTTGCAAAAAAAGAAAGCTTCTATTATACAAAAAAATTAAATTACAAAAATGGGAAAGCTAATAAAAATACGTAATTAAGTTTTTCAAAAGGCTCTCAAACGCTAATGTTAAGAGGACAATCTTTAATAAATCTTTGATAATTAAAACGCGGATAATTTTAAATTTTTGTTCTGAAAATTATGTAAACCCTAAACCTCTTTTAGTAAGTTAACATTTGGCTCGGATTTCTTAAGGGGAAAAAACATTGAAATATTAGAATTAGAATTAACTAAAAAATTATCTAAAAGGTAAAAAAAAAAAAAAAAAATCTGAAAATCAAATTTTTAGATGAAATAATTTTATTAAAAGAATGAAACAAAATTTTATTAAAAAATTAATCAATGATATAAGGCAAATATATGGTAAAAATTCATAAACAAGTTAATAGACACTTTTTGCAAAGTGTACATCGAAGTTCGATAACGACATTTAGAGATAAATACATTTCTGTGTGAAATTGTTCGGCGGCAAACCTGTTTTTATAATTTTTTAAGTAATTTTTTATTTGAATTAAGAAGTTTACATGCCAAAATCGTATATTTAAGGAAGCAAAATTGTTTGAATTTTAAATACATGCAAAAATTTTGAAATCTATAATTTTGAAATTTTTAGCTAGTTATATCATAAAGTATATTTTTCTTTGATCCCTTCATAAATATATTTTTCTTTAAGCCATAAATGAGTATATCTTAGAGGTATTAGTATTTATGTTGGTATTGGTTATTCGTAATACAATTTTGCGTTCTTGCAAACACATACATTTCCTTAAAATCGAAATGAAGAAAATATCACTCAAAAACAAATCTTAAGTTTTCTATGCTCTACTTTAAGCTTATTTTGCTTTTCTTTGTACAGTTTCTAATCAAAAGGTGGGATGAGATTCACAGTTTTCAACCTACCTTGAACAATTATTTAACAAATCGTATTTAAGATAAAAAGTAATAAATATTTATTAATACAATGCTTAGTACAATACCATTTTACTAATTGTGACTTTAATTTGAATAAAATATTTCAGACCAATGTATCGCAGAATAAAGATACGTATTAAAATCGAGAAAAAAGCACATTTGCGATTTAAATTGCTCTTTCAACATGACACAATTCTTCCTGATGTATGACAACGCAATGCTATAATTGACTAATCAAAATAAATAAAAACAAATAGCATTGAACGGTTTTGAATCACGAATTGACTTATCTTTACAACTAACTTGAATAAAGATTGAGAAAGGAAACTGCTTTATTTGACTTTAATTACAAAAGCAATTAATCTTTCTAACAGCAGTTGAAACGCCATTAGCAACGAATTAAAGCTGAATGACTCCTTGTCAATGGCTGTTTAGTACAAAAGATTTAAATATATCTAAGTTAGTAGTTATTTCTCATCTCGATCATTTTTTTTTTTTTTTTAAAGCATTCAACTATGAAAAGTTTCTTATCTTTTTTCTACTTTTTTTTGCAATCTTCGCCATCTTGAGAATGGTAAACATTTGTTTAGAAAGAAATTGGGAAACTCTTTAATGATAAATCTCTTTTCTGGAACTTCATATTTAATTTTTGGATAACTCTGTTGTTTAAATAAATAATGTTTATATAAAGGAGATTCGTATATTCTGAAAACAAATACCTTTAAAAATAATAAAAATAAAAAAGGACTTAGCTTGGCTTCAATTTATAAGATCAACTATTTTAATACACAAGATAATAATATTGCCCATATAAGAACTCATTAGTGTTTCGGTTAATTTGGTCTTGTATAAATTTTACTCTGCATATCATTTAATTGAAATTCTCTAAAACTTTTAAACTTAAACTGCAATTTTTTTTCAATAATTTAGGTCATGAAATAGTAGCTTTACTGATAAAAATTCAGCAAGACGTTTGCTGAATGTATATTATGTATTTCGAGAGTTCGTATTTTAATCAAAAATAAACATTACATTATCATAGAAAACATATTCCCTGGGATCTTGGCTTTCTTCTATCTTAGAATTCATTAGGAACAAAGTTTAGTCTGACATAGATATTTTTTTTTTATTTAAACAAGTTATCATTACTATAAAGAGTAACAAACAGACATGTCAGGTTATACAGAGTAGTTATATTTAGAGGTAGCTATATTGATAGGTATTTATATATAGAGGTATTTTTATTTAGAGGTAGTTATATTTAAAAGCATTTATATTTAAAAGTAGTTATATTTAAAAGTAGTGATATTTAAAAGTAGTGATATTTAAAGGTAGTTTATATTTAAAGGTAGTTATAGTTAAAGGTTGTTACAGTTACAACAGTATAGAGCTTATAGAATTTAAATCTTTATATTGTTACGTATACATGTTACCTAGACCCCAGGAATATAACCTTGATAAATATATTTTTAAATATAAATAAAAATAAATAAAAGTTATAGATGTTATTATCCGCTCAAATTTTAACTATAATTATATGAAAGATATTTGAAACTTAAATGGATGGTTTTAGTTTTAGTTCAAAACTTCCTGTGTAACTTTTCTGATAAGGTTAAGCCAGTAAAAGTACCTTCGATGCATGTTTTCAAAGTACCACCCATCACACGACAAAAATTGGAACTGGTATTTTTTCCTCTCCACAGACACCATTTTTATAATCGAACATACTCTTGACACCTGTAAGCAGAAGCATTTTAGTTTTAACTGCCAAATAAAGTTATTTTTAATTCCAAAAGTAAATGTGTAGAGTGTTTTTCTTAAAATTCTAAAAGAGTACATCCCTTCAATGAGTGTTGGATATGTGTCCCTGATTGAGATTTTATATGCTATTTTGGCTCAGTATGGTTCTCGTAGTGCAAAACCCTTGAAAATTCAACTCTCAAAACCATTCAGAAAAAGCCTTTTTGTGTTTTAAGTTTATCGTTATGTATAAAAAGACTTCATGTAATGACAAAAATAAATTTAACTTTTAATTTTTCTTTTCAAAGTTTATCTTCTATCTTTAGTCTTTTCATTCAATTGCTTTCTCCAGTTTCGACAACTATACATTTGTGAATTAATTATGCCAGGGCTTTCCCAGTTGTTAGTTGCATAATTTATTCATTACTGCTCGTCATTGCATCATAGAGATTTAATTCTTCAGATTCTGGGTTTTGTCATTTCTTCTGTATTAACAAAATCCACGGCTCAATACAATGCTTGTTTTCCACTTTCCATGAGACGATTTATTCCAAAGCTAACTGATGTGGTATTAAGATAACCTCACTCTCTTTTCCAAGTAACAAAACAAAATAATTTCCATGACTGAAATTTGGAAAAACTACGGTTTAGAATGATTTAAACATTTCATATTTATATAAGTGAGAATTTAGTTATGTGTGTTCATATGTTTTAAGCAGAACATCATCAGTTTTCTTCTGATCTTGATAACACTTTTCAAAATTTATTATTGAAAAAAATTTCACCCCCCCCCCCCGTCCCCTCTTCTCCTTTGCTTTCCCTCCCCTTTAAGAGTATGATCATAAAATGAGATCTATTAAACTAATTTGTAAAAGGTTTTTTTTTTTTTTTTTTTTTTTTTTTACGTGTATCTTTATTAATACAGGTTATAAGGAACGAAATTTGTGATTTTTTTGTTGTTTCTAAGGTGGTGACATTGAGGATAGGGGAGGAAGCATGGTCATTATTTGTTGTACAGTACGCAAAAAAAATCAACAAAAAAAAATCCGAAAGATGGCTATATCTCGTATTCTAATTGATGAAGTAACAAAAGTAAGATACCGTTGTAAATCGAGGAAGGTCTTTATTAATTGTATATAAATTTTTTTTATCTTGAGGGGCAGTCTATATATTAAAACAAAACCAAACTTCAAAAAGTTCAATAGCAATCCCGTATTATTATACCATATTTAGATTTAGAATTTAAAAAAAAAAAAAAAAAAAAAAAAAAAAAAAAACGTCTAAAAACCAAAATTCATAATTTTCCAATGAATGGTTAGTAATTTAAATGATGTAAAAAAAAATGGCAAATTAATGTTAAAAAGAAAATTTATTTTTTTAGCCATAAATTCTTAAATAGTTAAAATATTTTAATTTTTTTTGTTTCAAACGATAGTTTATAAAAGGCCAAAAGTAAATAACATGCAACTTTTGTATTAAACAGTTTTTTAATAATGAATTATTAATTAATAAAACTAGTTAAATTTTTTTTAAAAATAGAAACATGTATTTTTTGCTTTCATTAGAATTATAGTTGAAAACCCCTCTAGAATTTTTTTCAATCCATTTTGACTATCGGTTCTCAATATTTTAGTAAAAATGTAAAAATGCTCATTTTAATGAGCCGTGTAATAGATTATGTCTTGAAGCACGCAAACGTTCAGTTTTTCGCGGCGTTAAAGGAATTGGCCCTCAAAATGGGCCAAAACGTTTTCGCTTATAAGTGACGTGTTTCTCAACATAATAAACTAAAATTTGGTATCTAGGGTAAATGAAGTATTCTAAATCGAATGAAAGCATAAAAAATAAGGGTTCCTATTGATATTCTTAAAAATAGGATTACATTTACTTAGTATATAGCAACCTAAGAACCAATTTTGCACCAAACATGTAGAAAATTGTAAACAAAACATTTTGGTGCAAACAGCAATATTCTACAATAATTAGAACCGAAGATATAGCTATCGTTCGGATTTTTTTTTGTTCTACAGTACCTAATTGTATCAATCAATTCTATTTCACTCTTGTTTGAGTCCTGGCAACGCCAGGCACTTCAGCTTGTTGGATAAAATAACCCAGTTTTTTTAATTATGAATTTTAACTTAAAATAACTGTTAAAGCTAGTTTAATCTTAATACAATTTTAGTATCAACTTACTAGTAAATGCCACCTGTGCCACATTGAAGTCAGCTAATGGGACAAGTAACAAACAAAAACATACTCCAATAAACAATAACCTATTTTATCGTTCCTTTAAAAAAAAAAAAAAATTGACCTATATCAACGCAATCCCATCAAGGAATCGAGACACTAGATGACAACCAATAAAACAAAGCATTACCTTTTGTTCCTACGCTACTTTTAAAAAAAGATTCTCAATTACCTTCGCCTGATTGCAACAAAACGAGCAACAAATCTAAGGACTAAGTTCAGACATGAATCGTCGAAACAAATGTCCATCGATACAAAAGAGCCTTACGACGATAAGCAAGCGAACAATTACGTCGCACTTACCTCGAAAAGCCCTTACGATGCCCATTTACCAGGAAATGAGCAGAAATGTTTCGCCATTTTCCAGGGGGGAAAAAGACGTTAGAAATAAGCACTGGAGATATTTTTACAACGTATATAATAAATATATAAACAGATATATCAATAACGAGAAGGTAGCGTAGAAATACGTCTACACGGTGGCGGTGGGAAGGAGCGGAGCAATATAAACGATGTGATCCTGTGGATGTTTTTACTGCTGTCACGTGATCTCGTGCGTCAGCACGTCGACGGACATTTTCGCGGCTATGAAACGTGACGTAATTCTGTTCCTGAGATTAAAGAAGTTTGAGGAATTTGAGCTGAGAAATTGTTTTTGTCTTCGCCTTCTTTCTTACAGAAGATTGGAGGAATTTTGTAATGGGTTGCTGGGAAAATCTTTACAGATAAAACACAATACCAGCGGCCAGGTCATGACTTGAATGTATGACTTATCTGGTTTTGATAGCTTGTAATTTTGTAAAATAGTAAGTGTATTTTTGTGAATGATAACCTGACTTTAAAAAGACACAAATTTGATCTTAGTATACATATATTTTGACTGATAATACAGGTTTGCAACCAAAAGACTGCATAAGATTTATTTACTGTTTCTTATAGATTTCTACTCACTAAAAACGGAAAAAATTCCATCACGGCAGGTTTTCTTGAAAAAGTCGTTTTTGTAACACCAAGTCATTGAACTCAAAGCAAGTTCAATGACTTGGTGTTAGAGAACTAAGTCTATACTGTCGAATTTCTGGGGTCAAGGCTAAAAATAAAACCCTAGTGTCACCCGTGAACCTAATTTCGGGACGTCAATATGTTATCTGACTATTATTGAATGCGCAAGCGGGACACAAAAAATGGAAAGCGAAAGAAAGTGGAAAAAAACTAAAGAGAAGAAGAAAAGGTTTCATAAGCATGTAGAATTAAAAAAAAATATATTATTTAGTTCACCGAAATAAAATGTTTTTTTCTTTTTTCCCGTTAGTGTTATGCTTTTTTCATGCAAACATCCTGTGCTTTGAGAAAAATATGTACGTCACGGAGGGAAACGGAGATCACATTTGAATTCAGTAGACTGGAAAACATAATACTTTGCAAAACAATTCTTTCAGTCGGAAAAAAAAAATATTTTCTTGGGGATAGTGATCCTCATCGGTGATCTTCGGTATCGTTTCAAAAGAAGTAGAATTGGAACGACCAGATTATAATGTCTCATGCTAGTACTTGGTCTGTGTATATACCTTGTGGAAGATTTCCCAGTTTTCTGTAATTTTACTCACAAACTTCATACTAAAGCAGTTCATCCTTATAATCTAAGTTAGAGAAGATAGCACGCATTGAACAATTTTGTTACTTCTAGTTCAGATGATTTTGATATTTATTTGAATAAACATACTTCAATTGAAGATATATACCATTAAAAGATATTCACTCAGAATGTTAAGTATTTTTCCTAATGAACTAAATATACTATACAAACTAAAATTAATTTGAGTTTAAGAGGAAACATTAGTCTGTTCCTGCCCCAGATATGTAATGCGTTGTTTTTTCAGCCATAATTTCTGCCGGATTATTGCTTTAAAGCATATGACATATTATAAAAGACATACAAACAGTAATTAAAATTGATTAAAAAAATTGCGATAAAACAACAAGTGTTTTTTATTATTGCAGGTAAAAACTTATTACAAGTTAGCTTATTATTACTTTTAAAATAATTAGTAATATAAACCACTTGTTATTTAGCATTTATATTTTCAATGAAATTTTATTATAGGTATTATGTCTGTTATAAAATTTCATATGCTTTAAAGCAATACTCCGTCATAAATTGTGGAAGAAAAATAATCATTTGGTCCCTCTTAATGATTGTTTACAAAAGGTAAAGAGAAAATAATACACAAATTAACTAAATATAATTATAATTATTTTTATTAAATGAAACCATAAATGAGTTAAAATGCAGTGTTACAGAATTGAAAAATTATCTAATTAAGCACTGTAAGAAATTTTCCTGAAGTTAGCATTTCATTTACTGTTACAAGTTTCTGACACAAATTTCAAAATTTCAAAAAGAGTTTCTAGCTCTGCAATTAATTCCAGTATTCCTGAGCAATTACGCCCAGCGAAGCGAATATTTTACACTTCACTTATTCATTTCCAAGGGTGTAAAAGTGAAATCGCAGCGTGCTAAACAACTTTTGAAGTATAATACGATAAAATCTGTTTTCCTTTCACTGAAACTTTCTTAAACTTCTGTTGTTCGTGATAGTAGATTTTCAACCATATTTAGAATGCAATTATTTAACAGATAACAAACAACAAAGTTACTTTTTAACGTCATTAAGTGTACTATCATCCATCATTATTGAAAAATAAGGGAGGAGAAAAAATAAATTTAGTGAATTAAAATAGTTAATGACATAATCGGATTTGCAGTGCTTTAGTTTAGTTTGAGTTTTTATAAATTTCCTTATGGAATGGGACTCTGGTTTCTTTTGTTGTACTTGTAGGAAATTATTGTGTAAGAATTTTATAAGACAGCATTATAGTTTAATATTTGAAAAACATATTTAAAAAAATGTATTGTAGAAAAAGATGCATTCGGCTCAAAGGTTAAAATGATGTAGTGAACATAGTTGTATTTCTAAAGCATAAGGAATTAATTATATTTCAATGACATTAAAATAAAATGTAAAATAATATATTGCTTTTTAAATTAAATTTCCAGTCTTACAAAGTTTTAAATATATAAAGTTTAACCAAAATTAAAATTTAGTTGCTGACAGATTTTAAAATTTGACAGCCGACTAAGCTGGACAAAAACTAAGCAACTAATCAGTCAAATTGAGAATGGCAAATGTATTTTTTTACTTATTGATCTATTAAATGGAATGATAATATTCCTCATGTTAATTTCATTTTAACACTAATAACAAATATATCCGTTACAAGATAATTGTGTTCGGCTACTAGAAAAATATATAAATATATATTTACTTATTAATTAGTTGGAAAAACTTTTTTCTGATGCTATTTAAACATATTTTTTAAAACTTTAAACTCTGGTTTCGTATTTAAAAATTATGCAAGCTCATCTCTTACAACAATAACAATTTCATTAAAAAAGAAGAAGAAAAAAAAAAAAAAAAAAACAGAAAAAAAAAGGGGAAAAAAAAAGGGAAAAAAACTGTAAAATTAATAGACAAAATTTGTATCTTTGCATAATTAATTTTTAGGCAAAATAAATTATATTTATTCAAATTATTATATATAAAACACAGTTAAGGGAAACATTTTACTTATAAATGCATTTAGTTTATCGCGCTTACCTTGAATATGCATATGGCTTTATACATATTCCAGATAAGCGCGTTGATTGTAGGATTTTCCTTGAAAATGATTTTTGGGAAAATGCATTGGAAGATTTTTGAGTTCCTATTACGAGTCTCTTAACTTTTTTATAAATATGTTACGCAATAATTAATATATCACAGTTAAAACACCATAGATAATTCTATACTGACAAGCTTTTTAAAAAATACCAAATATTTATTAAAAACAAAAATTCATAACTTGCCTACAATTTATACAAAACCATCCAAATTCTTATATAAGTTCCAAGTTACGTAAGAAAATAAATTTTAAACTATTAAACTATGCTACTTCAATGGGAAAAGGACACAGTAAATTAACTTTATGTTTCCATTTTTATAAGATAGGCTTAAGGTCTTACTTAAGGTTATATGAATACTTAAAACCAACCTCTGTTGTGAATAAAGCAGCGAAAAATGCGCTGACTTTACTAATTGTTCGAAGGAAGAGCTCATTTATGTCTCAATTATCTCCGAGCAAAGAGTATCTTAATAGCACCAATTAAGCTTTCTAAGCATATTTAAATGTGTTTGAATAACTAACTCGTACTTAAAATTGCTGATGTTGTGACACTTTAAAACGTAATAAGTACTGCAAGACTGTTATTGAGTGAAATAGAGCTTTCAACCTACAAAATATTCTAAGATAAAAATAAAAATCTTTCTGAAAATATTCATTTGGATTTGTGATAATCAAAATCGTTAAATTGCGTAAGCTTTTACCTATTGGCTTAATCACTTCAATTTGGATGTCCTCAACTGTGATAGCATTTTTAAGATTAAAACAAAAATCTTTCTGATACTAATCATTTGGATTAGTGATAATCAAAATCGTGAAAATGCGTAAGCTTTTACTGATTTGTTTTATCACTTCAACTTGGATGTCCTCAACAGTGATAACATTCTAAATTAAAAAAAAAAATCTTTCAGATACTAATCATTTGGATTAGTGATAATCAAAATCGTGAAAATGCGTAAGCTTTTACTGATTTGTTTTATCACTTCAACTTGGATGTCCTCAACTGTGATAACATTTTAAGTTAAAAAAAATCTTTCTAATAATAATCATTTGGATTAGTGATAATCAAAATCGTGAAAATGCATAAGATTTTACTTATTTGTTTTATCACTTCAACTTGGATGTCATCATCTGTTGTTAACTTAGAATGGATGAGAAAATGCGGAGGAAAATGTTTCAGTGAAATACCTGGTATTAAATAGTATAGAAAAAAGTTATACAATACTGAACTGATTATTATTTTTATCAAAATAAAATAATATGAAAGTTTCAAGGTTTATTATTTATGGTAGCGTATGTTCTTCTTTCTGTCATAGGTTCATATACAATCTAATATGCTTTTTAATATTAACTGCTATTAATTTAATTTTTTTGAGAAATCAGTAATATAAACCAATAGTAAAGCCAATTTTTATTACAAAAACAACTCTTCTTGTAAGAATATATATTTATTTTTTATTTAAGTAAATTTTTTAACAGCTGGAACTACATCTTTGATAAAATTTGAATGTTGAGAATTTAATTTCTTTTTTTATTAACAGTACTTATTTGGTTTTAAACTAGTTTTCTATTTGGTTACAACTAGAAAATTGGTTAGTGTTGAGAACTAACTTTGACCAAATTTTCAATACAAGAAATTACATTTTCACTAAAATTTGAAAGTGAAGAATTGAATTTCATCTTTTATTTGCAGTACTAATTTGGTTGTTAATTAATTTTCTATTTGGTCGTAACTTGAAAATTGATTAGTGATGAAAGCTAACTTTGATCAAATTTTCATTACTAGGAAACGTTGGTTGGTTGGTTGTTTTCAGATTATCTGGCGCCATCAGCAACACGAGGGCTATAATGCACCGAAACATTCTTCATTAGACAAGCCAACATACATTTACAAACACCCATGCCTGACACGGGACTCAAACCCGCATCCTCGCGGGATAGAAGCTAGCACGCTAACCACTACACCGTTTGGTCGGCCATTTTTTTTTTTTTCTTTCTTTGGTTGTTTTCAGATTATCTGGCGTGGTCAGCAACACGAGGGCTATAATGCGCCGAAACATTCTTCATTAGACAAGCCAACATACATTTACAAACACCCATGCCTGACACGGGACTCAAACCCGCATCCTCGCGGGATAGAAGCTAGCACGCTAACCACTACACCGTTTGGTCGGCCATTTTTTTTTCTTTTTCTTTCTTTGGTTGTTTTCAGATTATCTGGCGTGGTCAGCAACACGAGGGCTATAATGCGCCGAAACATTCTTCATTAGACAAGCCAACATACATTTACAAACACCCATGCCTGACACGGGACTCAAACCCGCATCCTCGCGGGATAGAAGCTAGCACGCTAACCACTACACCGTTTGGTCGGCCATTTTTTTTTCTTTCTTTCTTTGGTTGTTTTCAGATTATCTGGCGTGGTCAGCAACACGAGGGCTATAATGCGCCGAAACATTCGTCATCAGACAAGCCAACATACATTTACAATCACCCATGCCTAACATGGGACTCGAACCCGCAACCTCGCGGTTTAGAAGCTAGCACGCTAACCACAATACCATTTGGTCGGCACTAGGAACCGATATCTCTTTAGACATCTCAGCCAAATTTTCAATCCTAGGAACTACATTTTCACTAAAATTTAAAAGTTAACCACTGACTTTTGACTTTTGGTAACAGTACCAACAGGACTGTTGATTAGTTTTTGATTTGATCACAACTAGATAATTGATCAATATCAAAAACTAATTTTGACCTGATTATCCCAACATTTAAAGAACACATACGCAATCAAACATGCTCAAACCTTTTTACATTACAACATCTTAAGTAATTTAATCATTACATCTAGATCTCATACATTAATCAATTAAAAATGAATTTAGATATCGTATTATATGTTTAGGCACATCAGAAACAACATGACTGATTGTGACAAGCTTCTATTACCGATGAGCGACCCCTATCCAAGCCCTTACATGCATTCTTATTAAACTGCTTTAAATATTTATCCGATCCGACACATTCGTGAATGCATTAAGCTTTCACGCTCCGTCTGTGTTGGGTTGTTCCCTAATTGATCGATTTCAGACGAAAATGTCAGAACAGGTTTGATGTCTTGTTTGATTTAAATATTTATGAAATTTTGTGCGAAGGGTAGAAATTGCTACTGATGTTTGCTATGGATTTTCAGGGATAAGAATTAATTCTGGGGATGTTTATGTGAAGTTTTCGCAATGAGCGTGGACGACTTTCTATTAACGTGTTATCGTTCATTCGGTGGAATACTGAAGTAAATGCGAAATTTGGTGAAATTTAGTTTTAAGCGTTGTTAGTGTAAAAGAACCTTAACCTATTAAAGATGACATTGAAATGAATAAACAATCTTTGTTTTTTAACTTTTAGATTGTTTATTTAGATCATTTAAGGTATATTTTGAATTTTTCAAATTTTTTTTTGGCAATTTATTTTTATGATTTTTAAAAAACAGTAATTGGAAACACAATCACAATTTATTAGCAACGGAAAAAAACTAAAATTTCGATTGTCAAATTTTCTTGCCAACCGGCGTTAATTGGTTAATTTATTGAAAACAAGCAGCTACCCTGTAAAAACAAACAAACCTTTATTTTGTTTAAAGAGGGTTGTTTTTGTAATAAAAGTTTAACCCACTGACGGTCATGCACGTATATATACGACATTTGATCCCCAGTTTTTCCAGCAATATACAACATTTTTAAATTTATAAATACAATTTTAAATAAAATATGTTTTAAATATTTTTATTAGGATGATAGGTTAGAAACTATCTAAATTTAAAAAAAAAAAAAAAAAAAAATATGTATTTGAATTAGAAATACAATTTAAAAATTGTTAACAGCTATAGAATTTCGCCTATTACCATGACCGTCAGTGGGTTTAGATTATCAGATTATATTACAGATTACGACTTCATACATAATTAAATTAGTACCAGTTAATATTTAAAAAATATATTCGATTGCTCGTGTTGATTATAATTTGATGAGATGAACATACGCTCTCATTAATAAACCATACAACTTACATATTGTTTTATTTTAATCAAAATAATGTTCGTTTCAGATACAGAACGTAGCTGAAGGGCTACAGCAAAGAACGATGAGAATCAGTTTGTCTCAATTCTCCAGAAAAGATTGATTAAAGTTTCAAGTCCCGGGGCTTGTATTAGGGTTGAGGTATATGGTTGCTCAAAATCTCACGCCCCATGATATATATTTGCCAGAGGACTCCGCGTGATAAAACTATCTGCTATAACCTTGCAGTTGGCATAAAAACACCTCGATTTCAAAAAAATGAACTCTGATCGTTTTCTTACGTAGCCTTTCAGTTGTGTCGTGTAACTCCGGTATCAGAAAAGTCGACCAAACGGTATAGTGGTTAGCGTGCTAGCTTCTAGACCGCGAGGTTGTGGGTTCGAGTCCCATGTTAGGCATGGGTGTTTGTAAATGTATGTTGGCTTGTCTAATGATGAATGTTTCGGCGCATTATAGCCCTCGTGTTGCTGACGGTGCCAGATAATCTGAAAACAACCAACCAACAACCGATATCAGAAAACAGTCAATTGCCAGCGTTTCTGTGGTTTAATACCGTTAATTAAAAAATTAACAATTTATCTAAAAATCTACCGAATTATATTTAAGTGGACTGTATCATTCTTTAGTTATTATCTTAAAAAATTAAATACGTTGTGCTGGTTGTAATGTATTTATTCTGAAACAATCTGCGTTTAAGGTTCAACTAAAAAATTTCTGTTGAAACAAAATTTGATTCTGAGCGTTGTCTCTCAAATCATAATCTTTACAGTATAGTTCTAAACTAAAATATTCAATTTGATAAACGTCTCTAACTTCCTTCATTGCTAAGATCTAAAGTGGTATAGGTCATAGTAATCAATGATCAAATGATTATTTATCAAGATTTTTTTTTTTTTTAATTTATGTGATTCGACCAAAAAAAAACAGTCTTATTATCAGCATTTTCTACCTTATAAGAGCCTTATCAAAATTAAATTATATAAAATTTAGAATTAGTTACGCATGAAAAATGTATCATCTTATTTACCCTTTGCACTTCAGTGGCGCCTCTCAGGCGCCACACGATTGGATGCCAAACCACGAGAGGACAATTAGGTGTGATGCGGAAATTCGATGCAAGGCCAATGACTGTGTTTAGTTTCTATGAAGCAAATCCATAAACACCAGCCGAACCTAAAATGTCTCGAGTTGCTGATTCCTCCGCGCGAAAAAGGCCTGGAGTGCAAAGGGTTAATAACCCAAGTGTCAACCCTTTTGAAATATCTTTTGTAAAAACCTTGTAATATCGTCTTTCTTCTAAAACCATGGAATAGCGTAATTTCTCAGAGGCATTAAAATCATAATCTGTATAACACGTTACTAAACTAAAATATTCAATTTGATTAATGTTCCTAGTTTCCTCATCGCTAAGATCTAAAGTGGTCAAACTCACGGTATTTAATTATTAATTTTAAGGAGACTTGGTAACCTTCAAACTTTTTTTTTTATTTAAGCCTTTAAAATTATGATTTTCAGAAATTAGAAAGTATAGTAAAAAACTAAATTGTATTTAAAAAATAAGTTCACATAGTGCTCTAAATTTTCCAAATTTCTAAAAAAATTAATCAATTTTCAAATTATATCTTTTTCATTTTTCAATTTTATTTCTGATTTTTTTTTTTTTTTTTTTTTTAAATTCCTAATAATATACTCTAACTTTTTAGGCATCGGATTTAATAAGTCAAATAGTTTTCGAGAAAAACGGTAATTACTGTACCGATAAGTAAAAAACGGGTATTTTTCAACATTTAAATTTGTGAAAGAAAAAGTTTTTATTTTATTCAAAAATTCATGCTTATTGTTGTCAAATAGATTTTAAGACTGACACAAAAAGAAATTTCAAGTCATTTCATTCATATTTGCTGAAGTTTTAGCATTTTGAGTAAGGTGGGAATTTCAAAAATCACGAACTGAGAAAAATACGTTTGAAACATCAAAGGAGCTATTGCAACAATGCTAAATTCTCCATAAAAATAAAGTTTTTCTACAATTGCAGTTATAGGATCAGCTCAAAAACTAACCAAAATAAAGAGAAGGTTTCAAAGATTATTAACACGCAGAAAACAGAAAATTGATATTTTTATTATTTTTTGTGGAAACATGGAGTGCCAAGTCCCCTTAAGTTTTTCATCCTTAAAATCTATTTGACAACAATAAGCATGAATTTTTGAATAAAGTAAAAACTTTTTCTTTCACAAATTTAAATGTTGAAAAATACCCGTTTTTTACGCTTTTTTTACCTATCGGTACAGTAATTACAGTTTTTCTCGAAAACTATTTGACTTATTCTAAATCCGACGCCTAAAAAGTTAGAGTATACTACAAGGAATTAAAAAAAAAAAAATCAGAAATAAAATTGAAAAATGAAAAAGAAGATATAATTTGAAAATTGATTAATTTTTTTAGAAATTTGGAAAATTTAGAGCACTATGTGAACTTTTTTTTTTAAATAAAATTTAGTTTTTTACTATACTTTCTAATTTCTGAAAATTATAATTTTAAAGGCTTAAATAAAAAAAAATTTGAAAGGTACCAAGACCCCTTAAAATTAATAATTATATACCGTGAGTTTGACCACTTTAGATCTTAACGGTGAGGAAATTAGGGACATTAATCTAATTGAATATTTCTAATTTATTCTATTTAACCACAGGAACAGTTTTATTATTAAATATTCTCCCTTACAATGTCCATATCAAACTTAAAAATTTAATTTTAGAATTAGTTATAAAAAAATTCCGTACCTTTTTCAATTTATTACTTTATTAATAAAACAGGTGTCAACCCTTTTGGAACACTATGTGTAAAAATCATATAATATCGTCTAAATACTTATCTTCCAAGGAAAAACAAATACCTAATATGAACAAAGACCAGATTCTTTCGTTCGAAATCCATCTTTCACTGTATCAAGCAGTTAATCCTAATTTGTTTCGACAGTACGGCTTTCACAATACAATTCCAATTCTCTCTTTCTTCGAAATACACAACAATCAACAAAACAGTGAGTTCACTTCCAAAATGAACCGGACCATGTAACACAATTTTCTAGATCCCGAATCTTTCGCAGATTTTTATCCATTTCCTTCGACTAATATTTAAGTTCGTTCTTTTGTGAAGCACATTGCTTATTTTGAAAAGACCAGAGTAAGAAAAAGAAAAAATACAAACAACCAAGTAGCTATAGTAAAGAATATATAAAAAGGTAAAGTATATATATCGATGTAGTTCGTAGTTCTGTACATTGATTGAATTGAATTCGAATCTTTCCATGAAACGTCAGTTTTCTGTAGTTTTGTTTGGGTCATTTGTGGGTGGACTTAGCAAAAATATATATTACTAAACTTGAGTTCTGTTTATAAAGTAACAATGTAACTTAAAGAATTTTTACAGTGACTTTTTACGCTATGGCTATGAATTGTATGTGAAAATTACTTCTACGAATACTTTTGAGAATTTAAAAGTTTCAATTCTATGAATTTATGAATAAGAATAATTATAATGAAAGTAAATTATTAAATGAATTATAAATATATGTAAATAAAAATATTATTACATATTATTTGGTTTCACAAAATGATTCCCATAATTTTTCTGGCAAACACATTCTTACAACTTGATATGGCGAAATATAATATGTAATTTGAATTGATGAAATGATTTCTACAATTTGATCTAACTAAATGATTCTTTTCATTTGTTTTGACAAACTGGTTCTTTTCATTTGTTTTGACTGATTCTTTTCATTTGTTTCGACAAACTGATTCTTTTCATTTGTTTCGACAAACTGATTCTTTTCATTTGTTTCGACAAACTGATTCTTTTCATTTGTTTCGACAAACTGATTTTTTTCATTTGTTTCGACAAACTGATTCTTTTCATTTGTTTCGACAAACTGATTCTTTTCATTTGTTTTGACAAACTGATTCTTTTCATTTGTTTTGACAAACTGATTCTTTTCATTTGTTTCGACAAACTGGTTCTTTTCATTTGTTTCGACAAACTGATTCTTTTCATTTGTTTTGACTAACTGATTCTTTTCATTTGTTTCGACAAACTGATTCTTTTCATTTTTTTCGACAAACTGATTATTTTCATTTGTTTCGACAAACTGATTCTTTTCATTTGTTTCGACAAACTGGTTCTTTTCATTTGTTTCGACAAACTGGTTCTTTTCATTTGTTTCGACAAACTGGTTCTTTTCATTTGTTTCGACAAACTGATTCTTTTCAATTGTTTTGACAAACTGGTTCTTTTCATTTGTTTCGACAAACTGATTCTTTTCATTTGTTTCGACAAACTGATTCTTTTCATTTGTTTTGACAAACTGGTTATTTTCATTTGTTTCGACAAACTGGTTCTTTTCATTTGTTTCGACAAACTGATTCTTTTCATTTGTTTCGACAAACTGATTCTTTTCATTTGTTTCGACAAACTGATTCTTTTCATTTGTTTCAACAAACTGATTCTTTTCATTTGCTTTGACAAACTGATTCTTTTTATTTTATTTCACAAAATGATTTTTTAAATTTAATTTAACAAAATAATTTCTATAATTTGATGTGACAACTGATTATTTTAAATGGATTTGATAAAAATTATTTCTGCAATTCAATTTGACAAAATGATATTTTTTTTTTTTTTTAATTTTATAAGATAAAATGATTCCTGTAATTTAATTTGGAAAGCTGATTCGTGCAATTATATTATTTAAAAAAATATTCCTGCAATTTAATACAAAAGCATAAACCCTACAATTTAACTTAAAAAAATTTTGCCTAAAATTTGATTTGATAAAATGATTCATAACATTTAATTTGCCACAATTATTTCTAAAATTGATTTGATAATAATTCTTAAAATTAATTTGAAAATAATACTTAACATTTATTTGACAATAGCTCCTAAAATTTATTTGACATTGATTCCTTAAGTAGATTTGACAGTGATTTCAAAAATGGATTTGTCCACAATGCCTTAAATTGATTTCACAAAACTACCGCAAATTATATTTGACAATGATGCCTTAAATTGATTTCAAAAAACTATTCCTCAAATTTTGTTTGAAAAAATGATTCCTACAATTTAAAAGAATGATTTCTACAATCGGATTTGACGGAATGATTTCTTCAATAAGATTTGACAAAATAATTCCAACTAATTCATAAAACAATGATGCTTATTATTTGATTTTATAATAAATCTAAGTATTTGATTCAATTGAAAGCATAAGAGAAATTAGTTGTATAGTGATAGTTTAAAAGATTGATTCCTTGACTATAAAATGTAAACCTATTGGATTAACGAATTGGAACGATTTTCCAGACGGTTAACTACGTTGTAGTTAACATCATTGAATGAAACACATAACTTTAAACTAGAGCGTGTACATATCGTAGCGGTTGAATATTTCCATTGATTTACGAAATTTTGATATTACTGGACTGAAACCGTCTGGCCAAATGCACGCATTTGTAAATTCTTTAGTAAATTTGAAGTATATGGGAATAAAACTTTTTGTGTACTACATACTATTTTCTCTTTTCTACAGTGCTGCCATCTATTATATACTATCACAACTTTCCATAATTTATTATCTATTTCAGGTTTATTAAACTTCGATTTTCATTTAATATTAAAATTACCGATATTTTATAAATACCTATTTCTACTGATGGCGGTCAAATGACCAGTATTCAAATAAACATTATATTCTTTTCCAGTTGTTTAATAATACAAAATAATAAATAATACAGAATTTAGCATAGACAATAAAAAATAAAATAATTATCATGTAATAATTAAAAAAATATTTATTTTTTCGGGCTTTAGGGAAGATAAATGAAAACCTAGAATTTAGCAATTTTGATTAAAGTATCAAAAGAGGTCATTTGACCGCTCTGGTAGGTTTATTGTTCAATAGTGCAATGCGCAGTTATGAATAAATTATTCGTCAGGAGCGGAGGTTTAAGGCCTTTAAATTCGTATATCATTTGTCATGTTTGGTTATGTATAGAGAAAAAAAGGGTTCTATAGTATAGAGAGTTATATAGTAATAATGTTATATGGATTACATGCTCTTTTTAGAGGTGTACAATAATTCGTGCAAGGATTTATAACTCAGATAATCATAACCAAAGTAATTCAGTAGTATAAAAATAATAGCTGTTCAGAAGCTTTCATCAACTGTGATGTTAAGTTCAGAAAAATGGTAGAACCCTTTTTTCAGATGTTCAGAAATAATTATCAAGTTAATACACTGATTTTAATCTATTGCCAGATGTAATATGTTGACCGTTGAGTTTGGGTGCATTGCGCTTGATGGTCAAGTATTGTCGTTGATGTTCCTGTTCAAGCACAATTCATGGCCATCAAGGCCATGAATTGTGCTTGATGGCCATGAATTGTGCTTGATGGCCATGAATTGTGCTTGATAGTCATGCACTGTGCTTGACGTAATAAATGCTTATTAAGTTAATTTATACAACAGCCAAATGATGAGCATCTTTATGAATTTTAAAAGAAGAAACCATACTAAAATTTCTTCCCCTATATATATGACATAGAACTAGTCGGTGACAGTGTCTCCTATTACTTTTTTATCAAAAGTGTCCAACGGATGATTAAAAATTGATGTTTCTTACAAATTGATTACGGTTTGCAAACGAGTTATTTAAGTTATTTCTTTATTTTAAAATGGTTAAAAGTTTCATTGATATGCATTACAGATAATAATTGCTGATAATATTACCTTACCATCTTACAATAAGTTATTTCAAATTATAATTCCGAAATATATTTTTAAATCGCCTACTATTTATAAGGGGAATAGGCAACCTTAAAAAAAAAATTGAGATTTTTATTTCGTGTTATTTTGATTTTTGTCTTTCCAATCATGTATTATTTTAGTTTCTATCCTAAATAAAAATGTTATATATTTTTTTTTAAATCAAATTAGAAATTATAAACTATATAAGATTTTACTTTTAACTTCAATTTTCTGGGAACGTGATGTTCCAAATTTCATTGTACTTTTTCTAACTTACTAGTAAAGATATACTATTAGCTTCTTTATGAAATTATAGTTCATAACCTACATATTTAAGAGGGTCTGGGACTAAAGATTGTAAAATCTTTATTTTAAGAATTATATTTCTGAAATTTATTATGCAGTAATGAATGATGCTTTGAAATTTAAAAAACTATTTTAAATTTTCAAATTTAAAAAATGCTTTTTTTTTCTTTTTCCAAAATTAAGAAAACTTTAAAATTGTGATATTTCTTGAATTTGATTTATGAAAAAACTTTTTTTAAAAATCACTTCATTTTTACATAAAATTATTTTTATAAATCATATCAAAATTGTCTTGATGATTTTTCAATAAAATAATAATAAAAAATAAAAAAAATATATTTTGTGTAAAAACTGTATAAAATCCATTGTATGCTAATCTCCAAAAAATTATCTTAAAAAAAAAAGTTAAATGAAAAAACATAATTCATACAGACAAGTTAAAGAAATATATATGAAAAATAATTTTGGGAAGTTTCATAGATCTATAACAAGTAGTTTTTAAGTTATATCAATTTAAACTAAAAAAAAAAACTAGCATAACAAATGCCATCACCGAAAAAAACGGTCTCAAAGTTTCAAGATACCATGTCTGAGATACAGTTGTCATGCAACAAAAACTTACTAAAGATAGAAAACAAATTTTTATGCCATTTTGTTTAAAAATATTTGTATTATTTTTTACAATAATAAAACTATTTTTGAGAATTTAAACAATTTCGAGTACCAGACCTCCTTAAACTGAGATTAAAAAATTTCCCGTTATTTTCATAATTATTTTCAAAATAACCTTTATATAAAAAATTCTTTAAAAAAAAAAAAAAAAAAAAAAAAAAAATTCAGATTGATTAAAATTTAGCAGAAAAAATACTGATGATATTTTCACCGACTTGTATAAAATTTATTCAACTTAAATACAATATTTCAAACTTATTTTTTAAGAACTTTTCAAGAAAAGGTAACTAGACAAATAAAGTTACGAGTATAGGGGATACTGAGTCCTCTAATCTATTTTCTTTTTGTTAGGTCCGTTATTTAGTGAAGCTCGATATTTATTTTAAAAATTCCGTATAAAAAATACGAACTACTCTAGCTGGATAAAAAGTGTAAAGAGTATATCGATGCGCGTGTTTGCAGTTCTTTACATTGATTGAACTGAATGCCTTAGTTTTCTTTCTGAAGAGTTATTTTTTTTCCTAGTTGAATTTGGGAAATAGCAGAAATACTCTTAAGTCGTTTTTTTTTTTTTTTTTTTTTTTTTTTTTTGTCAATAAAAAGAGGAAGGAAAAAACACTAAAGTTACTTTTTAGTTTTAAAAATTTGATCATTTTCTGTTAAAATACTATTTTCTATGAATATTTGTTTAGTTAGATAACAGTATTCTATTTGCAAGGTTTAAGTAATAGGTAATTTTAGGTTTGTTTTTTTCGATTTAAAGTTACTGACAATAGATCTTAGAATATTAACGGGATAGATTGGCTAGCTAAAAATAAATAATTCTGAAAGAATATTTGTTGAAATTTTGAGACTTTCCAGAAAACTCTTCGTAGGAATGCATGTGTATGTATTTTTCAGGTTAAAAAACATGCGATGGTTTTGATTAAAAAGCAACTTTTTTGGACATAATGAAATATATAAACTATATAAACACGTAAAATAATCCCATATTAAATTCATACAAAATATTTCTAATATTTATTAATTGGTAATGTTCAAACTTTTGAAATAAACGTTACTTATTTTCCTAGCTGAGCCAAATAATTTGAATAGCATGTTCCGATATAAATAAATGTATAAGTTAATACTAAGGAAATACATTCGCAATAAATATGCATTATACATATTAGAAGAAGTTGAAATAGACCAAGAATTACATTTTAAATGATCTTATTTAAAAATCATACATTCTTTCTTTAAGACATAATAAAGTCACATAAGAAACGCATAGTTTAAATTTATTTCTTTTAAAACGATATTTGACGCATTAAAAACTACTCCTCTTTAAAAAGCAAATTTTCGTTGAACCTAAAACGCGTATGTAATTCAATTTACATTACAAAACCTTTCAAGAACTTTTTAAAATAAATTGCAAAATTTACAGAGGAAAATTAAACAGAACCTTAATGTAACTCGCTACACTTTAACTCTCTCACTTATATAACCAAGAAAAGCATTTCGTTTAGACGATTATTTTGTGCTGAATGCACGAAAACAGTAACTTGAATTATTAATATAATACCCCCGGAGAATTTCTTCAGAAATATCTCATCTCGGAACAAATTAAAGTTAACTCATAATCGCTAGACAGCGAATGAAACAGTTCTGGTAATAAATTACAGGTTTCATTCTCCATAAAATCTCCCGAAACAATTACTTATCAAGAGCTTTTTGAAATGTTCCACCAGTACGCGATTTCCTAATTGTAGTCAGGCGTTGTTACCCTGGCTCCTGAGACTGGGAAAAATCCAAAGTAATTTAACAATGCCCCTCGCCTTTTACGAAATGAAACAAAATATAACTTCCAACATCGTATAATTAGAAACGTTTTTTAAAAAGGTATGTTTGAGTCTTTTTATATTTAGTAGCTTCCAGCGATTCTACTTCTAAGAAAGAAAGAAGAAGAAACAAAAAAAATGCTGCGAAATTACGCTTTTTGAGTTTAATTTTTTGGTCCTTTAGAACATTTTCTTTGTGACAAGCCTCCAGATGAAGAAAGAAAGAAGGAATGTGCTTTATCTAAATTACGAGGGAAATATTATCTTTATCTTTTGCTCCTCTCAGATTATTGTCGTTTTTGCTTGGAAATGTAATTACAATGGTAATTATATTCAAAGTGTCCGAAAACATTTGCTCCTGGACATATTTCTCATAACGAATAAAGCACTCCATTATTTTATGACCAGGAAGAAATAATTATCAAAATGGCTTTTTTTCCCCTTCTTTAACTAAATGCATTTGTCTGGTCTTTAAAAGTACTTTATCTTGGTCCTTAAAATTGCTCGCTTCGAGATTGATTTTGAAATGAGAGCTTAAGAAGTAATACTTTCCAATAAAATGTATAGTTTATTTTAAATTAAGGGATTATATTCCGCAGTCGGGGATGTATTTTTTTTTTAGGTTTTCTTAGAATATCAATGACATACTGCAGCTTATATTTCGTTTAAGAAATAACGTTACAGGACTTTAAGAAACTTAATTCGTTAAGAAAATTTGGTTTCTTAGCGTTGCGTATATTTTTTTTTTATTATATTTAGTAATGGGTTATATTTAAATCATAGATATATGTATTTTTTGTGTACAGATACCATATTTAAAACGATATACATGTAATTTAAGAGAGTTTGAAAATTAATTTCTATTTCAAATTTAGTTTAATATGTAAGTTTATTTTATGTAATATATTTTGCATTAACATATATATTATATTTAAATTGATCTACCTGTACTTTTAGAAACGTGTTTTTAAAATTTAGTTTGAAAATGAAAATTAATTCATGTTTTTTATAGACCTATACTGTATATTATTTACCTATTTATAGTTTTAGAAAGGTGGAACATAATGTTAATTTTGAAATTTTATTTAATCATTAAAATTTTATTTAAGTCCTTTAAGCATATGCTCTGTGTAATTAATCTATTTATAGTTTTATAAATATGGAATTTAATAATGTTCATTTTGAAATTAAGTTTAACCATTAAAATTTTATTCAAGTCTCTTATACATCTATACAGTATATAATTTAATAACTTATAGTTTTAAAAATGTGGAATATAATAATTTTTATTTTGAAATTTAGTTTAACCATTAAAATTTAATTCATGTCCATAAAATTTTATTCATACATATATACAGTATGTAATTTAACTACTAATAGTTTTAAAATAGTGAAATATAATATTCATTTTGAACTTAATTTTAATCATTAAAATTTAATTCATGCCATTTATACATATATACTCTATAAAACTTATCTACTTATAGTTTCAAAAATTTGGAATATAATTATTTATATTTTGAAATTAACCAATAAAATTTAATTTATGTCTTTATGCATATATACTATATTTAAATTGATCTACTTGTAGTTTTGAAATGTGACAAATGAAAAATTTCCCTTTGAAATTTAGTTTAAGCAATAAAATTCAATATATCTCAAAATATAAGCATGTACCTATATTAATATTTAAACTGCTAAGCAAACGTATGAGTCTATTATAGGAAGCAGAAACAATATTTCCAAACAATGATTCAGATACCAACTTGTTATAATAAGTTGACGTTTCAATGCTCAATTGCTCTTCTGTTACAATTCAACAATGACATTTGCAATACAACTAGCTTATACCGAATTCATTACACAATGCAAAAAAAACTATGTACGTACTTCAAACAAAATACAACATACTTACACCTCAAAGGCATTTTCTTGCGGTTGAAACATAATAGCAACGCATTTAAACCCAATCAACGCTGGGCTAAAATATTTCTAATAAAAATAAACGCATTTAGTTAATACCACTTGAACAATAAAACGTACTTAACAATCTGCATCGACTGCTTCGAAATATTTATCTTTCCTAAAAACAGTTATCACGCACTAGATGGTAAATTCTTTTGATCGCTGAAATCCCATCTTCTAATATGCATCGCGTTTAACAATAAACACGGACGAATATCAAAAAGAACATCCACATCATGAATACTTCTGATTCACGAACAGTTTTTTTTTTTTTTTTTTTTTTTTTTTTGCTTCCATGAACGTAATTAATAATCTCCGAGAATATTAAAAAGTATGGAATTATCATTTGCAATACAGCACCTAACGTACTTAATTCATAACGTGGAATCCTTTTCCGTGTGAGACTTTTTTTTTTTTTTTGGTACCCCATACAGGGGACTAAACCGTAAAATGCCGGCTAATTAAAACTTGCGTATTGAAGTATCTTGGATGCGAAAGTATCGTAATTGCCTGTTTTATTTTGAAGAAACGTAGATGGGTGTTCATATTCAAATATTCAGTTTTTCGGTTGCATGCTTTTAGTTGAGCAGCGAGTATGGTATTGTCATTATGCTTATGATATATTTGATTTGGGAGTTTAATTTTTTACTGGTAATTGCGAATAAAATGTGGTGGGTTGATCAGTACTTTATTCATTAAAATGGGAATTTGTCATCCGTATATCATTAGCAAAAATTGCGTTTTTTTAATTTTTCACCTATTTAAATTCTCTACAATAACTTAATATTTTTTTTAATTGCATATGTTATGCTTTTGCTCTATTTTTCAAAATGTGTTCAGTGAAAACTAAATAAAATAAAAAAAAAAACTAAATAAACTTTTTGGAGACACCTAGCTATTTTAGGTTAAGCTTAGTTCTAGGTAAAGCATGTAACACATGATCGTACTGCATTAAGGTAAGACCATACACCAACTCCAAGTAAAGGCATCGTTCTAATAGTGGTCCATTAAACACAAACCCATTTTTTTTTTAAATTTTTTTTTACCAAAAGATTTATTTTTGCCAGCACAAACACCGTTGGCTTCCCACTATTACTGGCTAACTTCAACTATATTTTGCGTACTTTTCCATTTTTGTTTCATTCAAAAAGCTATGCCAAGTCACTTAAGACTGATTTATACGTTGTTTTCAATGGATGGCATTGCAGCTGGTATATTGATTATAACGTCACTGGCACGTAATAAATGGAATGTCAGCTTTCTTTTTAGAAATACTAGCATCGACCATTACATTGCCAGTATGTGGTCACGGAAAGCAGGTGTAACATAAACATATTTTACCTACAGGAACTGCCAGTTTCAGGCCCGCCAGGCACAAACGGAATTCACCAGTACTGGCATGAAGCATCAACACAATGCTGGAGCTGGCATCTAATGATTGGAAACCTCAACTGGTACGTCTGGTATTGACATCGCAAAAACCAGCCTTTAATCTCATTCTGAAGTTATCGTTGCAGTTCCAATTTTTGGATTATTCCAAAAATAAGTAACCTATAGGAACTGTCGGTTGCAGTCTCACCAGTGAGAGATGGAGTTCGACAGTGACTGGCATTAAGCATTTATGCAGTGGTTGTAACTGACATTATTGAATGAAAACCTCAACTGGCACACCTGCTGACATCTCAAAAACTAGCCTTTAATCTCATTCTGAAGTTATCGTTGCAGTTCCAATTTTTGGATTATTCCAAAAATAAGTAACCTATAGGAACTGTCGGTTGCAGTCTCACCAGTGAGAGATGGAGTTCGACAGTGACTGGCATTAAGCATTTATGCAGTGGTTGTAACTGACATTATTGAATGAAAACCTCAACTGGCACACCTGCTGACATCTCAAAAACTAGCCTTTAATCTCATTCTGAAGTTATCGTTGCAGTTCCAATTTTTGGATTATTCCAAAAATATGTGACCTACAGAAACTGTCAGTTGCAGACCAAAGAGATATGGACTTCGACAGTGACTGGAATTAAGCATTTATACAGAGCTGATTGCTGACATGTATTGACTTGAAACCTAACTTGAAGTGTGAAACATTTTTCCTAATTCACCAGGGAAAACCAATCACTTGCTTTTTTAATCGAAAAAGAAACATGGTCCAATAGTACTTTTTAATGCAAAGACCGAAATCTCCTACTAAATCACCGCTCTCTATTTTATTGCTTAATTAAATAGTGCGTTATATTAAACTCATGTAATAAATTATAATACTTTTAGGTTACGCTGTAAAAGATATTGCAGAAATATATGATTTCAGCACAGCAGAAATATAAGAAACCGACTTTAATATTAACGAAGAAACGACACAATATTAAATAAAAATTGAATGAAATTAGTCGAGTAATGAAAAATTGCAGTCTTCTTTGGTTTATATTAAGATGTTACAGGATATTTTTTACACAACATAGTGAAAAGCAACATGTTGGGTAGCTTGTAAAAATTTTAAACGTTAAAAAATGAATATCTTTAACACAGAGTTCTGTTCCCTTGAGCTTCGTCCATCAACAACTGCTTAGCCTCTGTTTCATTTACAGGAAGGTATAGTGTAATATTGATTGAAAATTATATTGTTAATTTTGCTGTTTTGCTGTATTTTCTTATCAATTCAATAATTATCATGAAAAATGTCACCAAACTGGAATTTTTTTTAAATGGTGCGCTTCCGTTAGACGAGTACTATTTGGCGCAGTTGGCACCAAACCTAAAAAGTTTATAGGCTATATGACGCATAAATAAATCTCCAAGCCTATACGCTTATGGTTTGAAATTGGGCCGCTATGGCATTCCTATAATAGTTTGTTATTATAAATGAATTGAGAGTTGTTAATTTGAATGAATTATCACTGTAGTTTTGTGATTTTTATCTACTACCTTTCTAAAGAAAGAGTACCTTTTAAATTTGAAAAGGAAAAAATTAAATTACATCAATCCATGGCAAATTTAAATGCAGAGACGAGTATTAAATGTAATAAAAAGTTTTGCGGTGTTCCATACCCATAATTCACTATGTATAATGGAGAGATAATGTACTTAGTAAGCTTTACAAACTAATCATTCAATATTTACAGTGAAGTGACACGATACAAAATAAGTTTTGTAAATAAATAAATAAATAAATAAATAAATAAATAAGACTAATAATGCTCTGTGTTAATAAAAGTCGTGGTTACTATACCATTTAATTATTAACAACCGTTATTTCGAAGAAAAACTATTAAACTAGTAAAAATACTTATTAGTGTTACGCCAATAGTTAAGATAACTTCTACGTAACGATTTAAAACGTATAAAAAAAATAACGATATTGTGACAAATATCATTAACTCTGATAAACACGCCTCACTTTTCATAAGCTATAAAAGTCTGCTCCTGACACATCGACGTATTATTAATTGATCTTTTGCGTTCATTAGTTACCAGTATCAAGCTGTCGATAACTTATTAAGTATCCTTCAATAAATTGCGGTATGATTGGTGGACAGTGAAATATGAAGCGACAGCAACAGACGCTAAATGAGTATTTAATGCAGCATTAAAGTCTGATTAATCTGTAATATTTTTAAACCAATAGGGAAAGCAGAAATTAGGGCACTAATTGGGTTAATGAGTCTACGTGTGATGCTGTAAATTTTTAAGAATGCTAGGGGGGCTCTGATCCTGCTCTCTGTTGCTCATTTAACTATGGAACAGGATAGGATTGTTGGTAAATTTGTGTGTATACTCTAAAATCTTGAGTAAAGTCAAAGTTATTGCTTTTGTTAGTGGAATTATATTTTGAACAGGTATATTTGGTGTAATATACTATCGACATATTTCAAAAATGTACCCAAAAGTTTGAAATCACTTGAAAAGGATTAAGTTATCTTATTAGTTTGAAGTTGAATTGAAGAACTATTTTGTCTCAAAATGCAAAAGTTGTAAGTTTCCTTATATTTCTCCTAAATGCTTTACTATTTAATAAATTCTATTTTCAGAGATGTCAAACTTCCTATGGATTGTCCATTGTTTTTATACATTTTTACTTTTTTCGGTTTACCCATGACCAAAACTCTTACATTAAGATGAATGAATACGAGATGTAATAGCGACTATTGCATCAGCATAACTCCATCGAAAACCACATAAATCTCAACAATAGCAAAAGTCTTAAATTTCAAGATCCTTAAAAAGTACGGAAAATTCGTAGAAAACTTTTTCACCTCTTTGTTTTGTAAAATGCAAAAAGGAAGATAAATTTTGTTTTTCTCGTTGAATTTTTTAAAGTGACATTTTTGAGAAAATTTATCGAAATATTTTCTCTATTTATTTAAATATGTAAATATGATATCAAAACCTTTTTCTGTTATAAAAAAACATTTTTAATAACAACGTTAAAAAAAATTAAACTTTATTTAATTATTTTTAATCAAAAATCGTGACGAAAGTAACACTTTACTACGAGGTGTGCGGAAAAGTAATTTTCTCGAACTAGTGTGAAAAGGAATTTTCCCACACGCCTCGTGCTCAAATTTTCTATCGTTTTGGTGTAGAAATGACATTTTTAGAAGAGATTCATTGACTGGACTTGCCAACTTTAATTTATATATGCACTAAATATATTTTTTACACGTGGTTATAAAAAATATTGAATGCTTATACTGACGGCTCTTCCAGCTCAGAATGCGACAGAGGAGGTTCTGGCATCTTCCTTCTCCTTCCAGATCAAACATCCCTCAAACATCGGGTCGCAGCCGGAAAAATCGCTTCCAACTTCACTATTGAACTGATCGCCATTAAATCCGCTCTAGCCCTTTACCTCTCACAGTCAGTTCCCTCGAATGGCATCATCATTTTCTCAGACTGTAAGTCTGCTCTGGAGGCCATTAAAAGAGGTAAATCAAGACTCCCCCACGAAATCAACGCGCTTCTGTCCACCTTAGTTGCCAGGGAGAAAACCTGCACCATCCAATGGGTCCCCGCTCATGTCAACATCGAGGGGAATGAACAAGCGGACTCCCTTGCTAAGGAGGCTAGGAACATGGATCCCCCTCCCATGCAAACCACTTGCTTCGATGCAAATGCCGTTGCAAAACATCACCTCTGCGGCGGACTTCGGAAGAAATGGTGCCTTCCGGAGCTTAATCTTGACCGCGAAATCACCACTACCATCAGCAGATTGCGGACGGGGCACATGAGAGGTATGAAGATCATGCCCGACGGCTCCAGAACTTATGCAGAATACAGGCACTGCCCAGGAGTTCAGCTGGATCCGAGGCATCTCTTCAGTTGCATCTCTGTTGCCTCGACCCTCTTCAACATCGATCTCAACTTCTGCCATGACACCCTTTATACCAATAAAGTCGGAGATGTGGCCAGGGCTGTGCTCAATGCCTTTGGTCCCATTTGACTTGTCCTATCACCTTTTTTCTGCACTTGTCACACGACAACAACAACAAAACTTTTCAAAAAGTTGTAAAGTATAGAACCACCAGTCAGAATGACCTGAAATTTGACCTGAATATACGTGAAGAAGTGGGAATTTGTATTACATAAGAAAAAATATTTTGAATTATTTTTTCATGTATTTGGGTACATTTAAGTAATTTTAACGTGCGTGTGTTCTTTTTACAGATTTTGATCGATAAATTATAACTGTGATATATATCAATGCTTAATACCAAATGAAATCTTATATTAATGTTCCAATTTAACTATTCCAGACCACCAAATATGTTTTACAAATTCTATGAACAAATAAGTTAATTGCAGGTTTCTACAACAAAAGCTAATCGATGATTTCTTTGAAAATAATAATTTCAGAACTAACATTCCAGTGGGTCGAACTGCCCAGATCCTGGGAGCTCAATCAGAAGAGTTTAGGACTTCATTAACCCCATGGTCGGGAGGAAGATTTCCATAAAGTACTGGGGGCAAGGGGGAAAAAAAAGCTGCACAAACATAAAATAAAAGTACTGTAATTGGCATACTTATTGGATGAATACATTGAATTTTGATTAAAATAATATTTGAAACCTTTTAAGTTCAAATTTATTTGAGAAAACCAATTTGCTTTTATCATTTATATATATTGCTACATGGTTATCCTAAACAATTTAAGGTTTATATATTATATAAGGAAAACAGAAATTATATTTATAGCAATAATAAAAAATCTGTTCAAGCTCTAACCAGCAACCTAAAATTGAATCCCTAATGTTGTCAGCCAGAAGCCCTGGATTTTTCTTCATATTATTATTAGTCCAAATATTATATACTACAATATTAGTTAAATGAATCCCACGGGGCAAAAATATTAAAAAAATTCTGTATTTCCCATACTGTTATATACAAATTCTAAATCAAAATCTTATATTTCAGGGATGTGCGAGCCGGCCCGTGGCCCAATCTTCCGTACAGAACCACCGCCACGTATCTCATTCTCTAACAGCAGCGGGGCAGAGCTGCGATGCTCAGCAGACGGGTTTCCTGCACCGCGGCTCGCTTGGCTCGTCAGGGATGGCGGTGTGGCCGCGGAAGTGGCGGGACTGCGACATATCCGCCCGGACGGAACACTCGTCTTCCCGCCCTTTGCAAGACGGGAATGGAGACAGGACATCCACGATGCCGTCTACCAATGCTCGGCTTCCAACCCGGCGGGGACTGTACTCAGCAGGGAAGTACACGTCAGAGGAGGTGGGTGGAATCCTTATTAGTAATACCTTATTACGAACCTTATTTTTCCGAAGAGAGTTTGTTCATCAATCTATTCAGCCGTGAATTCTTAACTAGATAAATTGACCAGCGTTTACAGGATCCAGCTTACACCTGGTGTATCCCGACTCATATTGGCTTAGTTGATTTCAAACCAGCATGCCTCCTTTCATCCTTTATCCTCATCATCTTAAAAAACAAAATCAGAATTAAATTGGGATCCAAATAATATAAATTAGTCAAAATATCTCTAGAAAATAACACAGTTACAACTGGTTCATTGATTTCAATTTATTATTACACTTCTTTAGGGATTAGAGAAGAAGATGTGAGTGGTTTTTTACAATCTCTTTTAGCAAGTGTTCTTTCTCTTGTTTCGAGTATACGAGTGCAAAATTTCCTCAAAATTGAAATAAATCAGTAGGTTTTAAGCTGTGATCATACACATTAAATGGAGGAAGATGAGATGGTTAGTAGAAAGTCGAAGAAAGTACGTGTATCGATAGATTTATCGTTCTCTCAGGATAGGAAATCGTTAGGCATCAAGTGGTAGGTTCTTGAATGTGTAAGGATCAAAGATAAACTTAAAAAGCTTGTGATCTCATTTGAAAGATTTTGTTTTTAACATGTAGATAGAAAATTCCGATTGATATTCAAAGTTCATTTATCACGAAAATATAGAAATTCTTTTTATATTACGCATCATGTATAAAATGCATCTTGTATCAGTGAATCAATCTTTTCAACAGTGAATTTGAACTCACTTTAGACAATTTTATACGTATTAATTTTTCCGTGTTATAACAATGCGTTAAAATCATCAACAAATTCCAAGAATATTTAGCGAGAGATTTAATTAACCCTCTCGCTGCGCGAAATGCTTCCTGCCATACATTTTTCAGCTTTGAAAAGAGTGCTCAAAATGCTGCAAAAAATGCTGGTATATTTCACAGAAATGTGGATATCTAACGCCATCTGTTAACCCAGATTTGAATAAACAATTATACATTACAGAAAATCTAAAATGAAACCATGAACGGGGAAAGAGTGGGTTCCACAGTTAAATAGACGGCAAAAAACATCTCCACGGAAATCGCGGGCTGCACAAACTTTGCTACTTCTACTTTGCCTCGGAAATCGCGGGATGCGCAACTAGAGGGTTAAGAATTATATTGAGGGTGCATGGATAGTATTTTTTTCAATCTCTAGTCACAAACAACCACATGTATGTTTCTTAGTTTTTACTCCGAAGTCCTAAACAGATATTTGCACAACTTTTCTAAAACTAAATAAAAACTAAATAATAAAACTAAATGGGGACTCAACATCTATTGTAACGTATTTTTTACGATACTTTATTTAAACACTCTTTAACAATAATTTATTCTAGCGTATTTGTAAAAGCGACTTATTCTAACGTATTTGCAAAGGTAATTTATTTTAACATATTTTAAAAATAAAGACAGTTTTTGTGTCTCAAATCAGTGAAATGTATGTTTTCTATTGTGTTAAGTAACCACATATACACGTACTTCTTCGTTTTTCTTACCGAAATCCTTCGTCTAAGCTTGTTACATAAGCTTGAATAACGTAAATTTTTTTAACAATAATTTATCCTAACATATTTTTAATCCACCGGTGATCATGCACGTATATATGCGTCATTTGATCCTCAGTTTTTCCAGCAATACGTAACATTTTTAAATTTATAAATAAAATTTAAAATAGAGTATTTTTTAAATATTTTTATTTGGATGATAGTTTAGAATCTATCTAAAACAAATGAATAAAACATAATTTAAAAAATTATATATTTGAATTAGAAATATAATTTAAAAATTATTGCAGGAAAAACAACAGTAGAATTTCGCCTATTCCCTAGACTGTCTGTGGGTTAAATAATAATTCATTTTAATACATTTTAGAAATGAAAACCAAATTTTGTCTCGAAAAACTACAATTTACAATTTTTTTTTATTTTTTTTTACCCCAAATAACCGCATATACCTTTCCCCTCCCAAAGTAATTACGCAACATAAATTCATCCATTTTTGTAAACTAAATTTCAACAGTTATTTATTATTTTAACTCCAACATTAAACATCACTAAAATATAATTTCTCAAATACGCAATTACTCTTGTTTCTCTCCTACTTGTTGCCCAGTGGTTAACTACAGCGACGTTCATAATTCCACTCATAACAAACGACTCCCAATGCAAAGAGTATTTGAGATAATTCCTCTCTAATTGTGTGCATTCGTAGTACCTCTGGCATACATTGGTGACCTCAGCAGAAGCACATGCATACTTTAAAGATAAGCCCACACATATTTGTAGTACAAGGGAGATTATATGGGACGTAGGGAGTTTAAGCGTCTAAACTACGATCATTAATTTGAAGTAAATTGGTCTGCAGAATGAACCTTTAATCTGCTGTCTAGTATATAAGATGGATCTGAATAATGGTCTGATTGTACGATTCTATAATTCATCTAACAGATGGGAGCGGGTGTCTATTTCTCATTTCTCGTTGCTGGCGGGAGTTTCAGCTTCGTGGAATATCGCCTGTGAGTTCGTTTATGGTCCTGATAATATTGGTTGCATTATACTGAAGGATTACTCTAACGAATGGTATATGATAAGGGGAATACATTTCTTATAAATTGAATTATAAAACGTGAGGCTGTATTTTTTACCTGGCATTTTAATGAGAATAAAGGTATTTGAAAAAAAAAATGTTTGGTATTAAAGGTATGTTTGTCAACTCAACTTCTTAGTTTTGTGCACAATAGTGGGTAATCAGGCCAGGAACTACAGCTTAAGTTGATTGCAAACCACAAAACACATACAATTCTAACACAAGATTGGAATTCGGCAGCTTTGGCATGCAAGGACAGAACTCTAACCACACAGCCATCAACCACATAGCACTTTAAAATATATTGTATAAAAAGGCATTTATAATATATTGTATAGTATATTTTATAATCTATATATATAATTCTCTTGCGTGCCGCAAAAATTCGGCTGTGTTTCTGTGAACTGAATGGCAACTTCAAGCATCCAATCTCAAAGCTTCCAAATGTACTTTATGTACGAATTTCCAAGTTCAGCAATCCAGCCAATCACTATACTTCTTTTGAAATTACTAATACATCTGTCACAAACCGGCGATTTAAACTGGAACTCTGACTGGTAGCGTGTAAATCCGGCTTAAGATTTTTATGCTCACATTCACACAGATTGAATAAAAACTTCAGCATTCTGGATCAACCGGAATTTTAAAAAAAGATTAACTTTTTATAACAATATATTCATTCAGGTTCTGATTTACTGTACGGTGCCTCTTGGCGACTTTTAAAAACAGTCTCCAAATTGGAAATGAACCCAAAAGGTTGTGTCCCCAAGTACAAAATGGCATCAAAACGGCGTGTTGCCAAATCCAAATGCAAAAGGTAACTAAGGTTGCCGAAAACGAAGTCGGTAGGTTGCTACATTCGGTGCCAAATTGCCAACTTTCAAAGAAGCGTTAGCAAGCAGGGGGTAGAGCCCCTTAGTATATCACATAACAATACATTTGGAATGAAAAAAATGTGCTGAATATGTCTTCACTTGCTGAATGTTCCACTACGAAATGCAATGTACATTTTTGCAATCAAAAGACAGTCATACATGTTTGAACTCTTTTTAATGATTTATTAGTACGTAAGTTTCAAGATTATAACTAGTTTGGAAGAGAGCATTGGAAAATTCAAGTTTTGATCTCGTTTCGATCCCTGACAGTTGTTTATAAAGATCGAAATAACCTACTTTTCAATGACTGACGTTGTTGACATTTGTACTAAATTTCAGATTTGTGGCTGTATGTATGTCAATTGGTAGAATTAGTGATTAGTGAGTTATTCTACTCACTAATTCCTAGTTCGATTTTATCTATGGAAATGCAATCTGTAATGATTACTATATAGTTTATACTGAATGCATCTCTTAAATCAACATATAAAATAATGACTTTCGTTCTTATACACTTGTATGTCGTACTACAAACATTAGAGGAAAAGTAACTTCCGATCAAAGGCTTCTAAAAAGCAATGAAATATCAAATTTGTAATAAAATATTAAATATTTGTATTTTTGTAACACATAAAATATTAAATATTTGTATTTTTGTAATATATATAATATTTACATAAATTAGTTGAGCAAATTAATAATAAGGTTATACATCGATAAATTCTAAAGTATCATTTCTTTTGTCAGCAAAATAAAATCAAAGTTTTCTTCAGATCTACAAAAAACTACATACGCAATTGTCGAGTGTTTTTGAAGTTGATAACTAGAAATTTTAACTAACTATATAAGCATTGATGGTATTTAAATTAATTAAAAAATGACTTCTAAATAGCAATGAACATTTATAAATATAAATATTCATATTTGTTTGTAATCAGCATAATATTTCATGAATTAGTTAAACAATTTATAGATATTTATAGTTATTTTTTTGAATAAAATTTCATTAGTCAGAAAAATAAACTCAAAGTACTCTGACCTACAAAAAAATAACACAATTTAAGAAACCAAAGGAGCAATTTTCAACTTTTTCTGAAGTTAGTAACTGAACAATTTAATGAAATCTATAAGGCATTTTCCAGTAAAAGAACGCTTCATGTTCCACCTGCCTTGTAACTTTATTTTATCGATAAATAATAAAAATTGAATTCAGTTATTGGTTTACACTCAAAAGAACATTTTTAGCATAAATTCTATCAAATAAAGTCAAACATTATTTTATCAGTGTTAAATGTCACCAAAACCAAATGCCCCCAACTATCTCCAAACATCCCTTCATTCCACTATCTCCAAACACGATTTTCAGTTTACAACAGGTCAGAAAAATGTATTTCACAATTGCTTCACTTAGATAATCCCATTTTATAAAGTTTATAAGTCAATCCATCATTTATTACTTTAATTATTCACCAACATAATCATAGTTTTCCGAGATACACTTTGAAATGTTTGTCCCTTCCTTTTGCGTTCCTTCCTCCCCTTGGTCATGTCATTAAATTTCACTCAATAGATAGCATTACCATCACATACTTAAAGGAAGAAGGAAGTCTCATGGTTTATAAAATAGAGTTGAATAAGGTGACTTCTAAAGTTCTGGAGTATTAGCTACTGATAAGGGACATTTATTGTCTTTCCTTATAGACTGAGAGGCGACTGCAATTTTTCGACCCCATCGAATCATTCTGATTTTTTTATAGAAGTTGGAGAGAAGTGAGTAGATTACGAATCCACTGGTCTGCCATGGCAAAAATGGCCGAAACCGGTCAAAAATTGATTTTTAACTAGTTAAACTAAATCCAATTGCCAAATGTGCCGTAACTTGCCAAATAATGAGCATTTTTTTTTTATTTGGTAACCCTCACTCTTTAATTTTCAATTAAGAAGGTTGCAGACGATTCGGATGTGCGGCGATGGCTTACTTGCATCTTTTACAAATAAGCCAAATTGGACAATAAACATTACGTCACTGATGACGTAACTGATGTCGCCAATTTGGCTTACTTTTAAAAGATACTAGTTTTCCGAGCCACAGATCAGAAATCATTTGCCCTTTTTCTCATTGAAAATCAAAATGCAGTGGGATTCCAGACGAAAAAGTTTGTTCTCCTTTTGGCAAGTTATGACATATTTGGCAATCGGATTTTAGTTCAACTCATTCCAAGTCGATTTTTGATCAATTTCGGCCATTTTTGCCATGGCAGACCAGTGGATTCCTAACCTACTCACTTTTCTCAAAATTCTATAAAAAATTCAGAATGATGTTCGATGGGGTCCAAAAATTGCAGTCGCCTCTCGGACTATTACCTTCTTAGTATTTCAGCGAGACTTAAGGTACCCTACTACTTTCGGAGAAATTATTTTGAAAAATTATATAACTGCAGTTTTTTTTTTTTTTTTTTATTATTTTTTTTTTATTTATGGTATTAGTCTCTAGAGTATACAAAAAGAGAAAAATTAGTAAAAATTTGTAAAAATTAATAAAATTTATTCAAAAATTGAATAAATATAAAACAATTTGTAGTTAATTTTAACGTTTATGGTTTACACTGGTAACAAAATTATTACCCTAGAATGCAATTTCATGGAAACCAGCTTCATATAAGTCAGCGATCTTGAAAATGACGTTTAAGCTAAGAGATATCTTTAGAAGTTACTGAGATATCATTGTTAAAAATATATATTCTGAAAAATTCATTTTTTTTTAATTTGTGTGTGTGTGTGTGAATGCGGTTATAAATTGTGTGTGTGTTACCACTTTAATAGTGTTAACGAAATGGGGAAAATTCCATTTAGCAGAAAATGAGTTTAAACTACAGAGTTTCATTGGAAAACTGTTGATATGATTGTATTAAATTTATAACTTTGGTCATAATTGACTTAGAAGAAAAGTAAAGCTGCTTTAAGACACATTAAAAATCAAGCTTTCACAAAATCATGTAAAAAAAATAATTGTGAAATTTTATAAAAATTCGGCTTTTTACTGTAGTCGGCTACAGTAGTATAATATTTTTGAAAACAAATCTATTAAATGGTACAAAGAAAAAATGAGACGGAAATTTGCTTTTTAGTATGAAATCATATTTGTATTATAATGCAGAAGGGAAACCATGTTAAATTGTATTTTCCTCCCCTTGTTCCTTCCTTACTTCTTACTTGTTGCTCGAGAGGCGATAGCAAGATTAGGTACCCATCGGACATTCGAATCAAAATATTTTATACAATGAAGAGAAAAACTAGTAAATTAAGAATATACTGCTGAGGCAAAAACAGCCAAAACTATTTAAAAATCAACTTTCAATTAGTGGAACTAGATCCGATTGCCAAATATGTCCTAACTTGCTAAAAAGTGAACACTTTTTAGCCAACTTAGCTCACTTTTGAAAATTGGAAATATTTGCCGAAAGGGAAGTAGGATCGTTTGCTCTATTCTGAATTGAAAATTGAAGTGTGGTGGGTTACCAGACGAAAAAGGTTTTTTTACTTTTTGGCAAATTATGACAGATTTGGCAATCAAATTTATCTCTACTTATTAAAAGTCAATTTTTTTAAAACTTTTTCGGCCATTTTTGTACCGTCCGATCAGTATATTCTTTATATACTATTTCTTTCTACATTCTATGAAAATTCATAATAATAATCGATGTGGTACTTAAACTGGCACTCGCCTCTCAGTCTATTGCTATGGTGAAGCTCATTCTTAATTGCTATCAATGGATTATAAAAAAACAGTTGATATTTCACGTATCGCTTGATTTATAAAAAATTGTAGTAAAGTGTACTTAATAATATTTGCAAATAAAAATTTAATTCTGATGAGGTTAAATATCCCTTCCTTCTCAACCTAAATCGTTAACTTATTGAAGAATGCCCATGTAAGTCTGGATGTTTATGAAGATTTAAGTTAATTAAGAATTGCCAAACGTAAATTAAAAATTACCAAGTTAATTAATGTTAGATATTTTAAGATGTCTGGGAATCGCAACAAGCATTTTATACAAAACATTCCACAATTTTATTCAGCGTTCAAAAATATCGTCATTATACGAACACGAAAGCAAAATAATTATTTCAATAGTTATTACAATTTACATAAAAATGTCCAAAAACTAAATGATTATCTAACAATTGAAAATTCCAAAACGAACGATGTATCAGTTTTGAAGCTGTGCTAAGTGCATAATATGCTTAATATTGAAAATTGTACGTTGGGTTGAAAAATTTTCGGTGCATCAATTGAAGATTAGTACATTCTTTCAATAAGTACGTTGTTTTTAAAACACAGTATTCTACAATACGAAGAGTTGTACTGCCATCATTAGTTAAAATGTCTTTAATAAAAAAAAAATGTATATTTTATCACTTTCCGGTTAGTTCTTAGAAAAATGTCCGGTTAGAAAAAATCCTTTTATTTCACTGAATGGCTCAAGTTCTTATGTTACACACACCTATACAACAATAACAAAATATGTAATTTTAAAGGATGAACACAAAAGCGTCAAAATATGCATTTGATTTTTTTTTTTTAATCTTTTATTTATGGATTTTTAACTTCTGACGGCAGTGTAGCTGATGTAAAATAAAAAGATGATTTTATTTCATGGACACATCTGAAAGAAATCTTAAATTCACCATTTGTTCGAACACTTTTATCCATTATAATTAATTCTCTTACTATTCAGAGTAATCTGAAGCTTCTAGAAGGTAACGTTTTTATCAAATAAAAAATAATTAACCAATTTAGTTTTTCTAATTACTACAAATTTGTAATAAAAAATAATTAAACACATCTGTTTTAAATCCTCACCAAGTTACAAGCACTACGTTGATGAAGACCAATTTTTAGCAGCAGAATGACATGCGGTCTGCGCTGAATTACGTCCCAAAAAGCTAAAATCATAAATCATCTCTACGTATAATAACACGAGTCTGACTGAAGCTTCATGAATTTCGAATTCACATATCAGAGAATCAGAAAATCTCGTAATTCACGAATTCCCAAGTTATCCCCAAACAGAATAATATTTACGTTTATCGCAGACAGAGATGCATCCAAGCCTCATTTTCGAACTCGAGGAAAGAATGAAAAAGACAGAAAAAATGGCGTAATTTCATCCAAATTCCACCCCTGGAGGCAAAAATTCTATGCAAATACATTTCTAACAATTCGCACGAAATGTATTGTTCAGGAAGTGGTTGCACTCTCTTCTTCACTTCAAATCAGGAGAACAATTTAGTGCCCGATCGTACATCAACAATTCCGTTTGCTCCAGAGTTGGAGAAAACTCGGTTGGTAGTTTGGAAATTTGCTTTTGCGCCGAGGATTCTTTTCTTTGAACTTTTATTCTGGGGAAAACAGAATTATTTCGATCGCGTGAGTGTGTTTGCTTTGGGAAGTGTGAGGTTGTGATTTACGCTGCTGTGTTTGAACGAGTTGTGTGTTTGCGAACTCGTGCACTTGAGATTTGTTGTGTATTTGCCATTGATGCTCGTTTTCCCCTCTTTGTATCCCAAGTACTTTGTTACCTACAAAGGAACCATGTGAATGGATATTTGAAAAGATCGTTGATGACTTTTATGCTATAAAAGGGATAAATTAGTATTTGTATTTGCTTAAATAAATATCACGAATACAAATTCTTTTTTGGGCTATATGATAGTTGAAAGGTGTAGGTACTTTTCGCTATTTCCCCGATTTATTTTACGCTCAATTATATCAGAGCAATTATGTTTCCTGATACAACTATTTCTTAATGTTTGTTGATTTGGGCACGCTTTTATAAGCAAATTGAATGAAAATATCAGAATTCATTCTTAAAGTTTTTATTGTTAGTGGTTCTGTTTGGAAGGACGCGGTTTATGTTGTTCTCATATCATAATGCCAATTATGAAACAAAACCTATATATTTTTATAACACAGTTAAACATGACTTTATTAAACTTGTTCTAAAACGGAATTTTTATGCTAATCTTTTTATCAACTTTGTTCTAAAATATAATTTCATACAAATTTGTCAGAGAATGGAATTTCATACAAGTTTTTTTTTTTATCAACTTTGTTCTAAAATGGAATTTTATACAAATTTATTTATCAAATTTGTTCGAAAACTAAATTTTAAACAAATATGTTTGATAAATGAATTTTAGGCCAATTTGTTTAATAACTTTGTTCTATAACGTGATTTTTTTTTTTTTTTTTTTTTTTTTTTTTTTTTATCAGCTTTTCACTACAGAAAGTATGAAAGTGCTCATTAAAGATTTTCTGACAAAATGACTCGTTTAACTTTTTTGCATAACAAAATATATCCAGTAAAATTCCTAGAACAAAGCATTGAAGCACTATGAAACGCTGTTGAAACACTAAAAATGCATTATAATTAAATTTTTTATCTTGCCAAGTACAGATTGAAAACATGCAATAAATTTATAAAACATAAAATAAGTTTTCTAATAAAATTTATTTTTAACTTAATGGCATTAGGACTTTTCTGTAATTTTTTTTTAAAGTTGATGAACAAAGTCATACAATGAGTTTTGTTGCATAATACAAAAGCAAATTTAGTTGCTTTTGTTATTATGAAGCATAACAATTTTATAACATGTCTGCATAATAAATATTTCAATTTGATGGTATATAATTTATTGAAATTATTTTTCGAATTAAGGTCTTAATAGACCAGTCATTATTACATTTGTAATTTTTGAGATTTATTTTCTTGCAAACCATCTACACTAGCTTGCCATCTAAAATCTACTACAATTGTAAGTAAGAATAAAATAATTTTTTTATTGAAATTTGTTTTGATAGTATTAAAAAATCCCCAATTTTCTAAAAACAGCAAGATTCAAAATTTAATTTAAAATGAACAATCCCACATATTTATATCATACTAGTGGTTTCACTTTCTTGTATTATACACTTAAATTGCATTAAAGTGTTTTTACTTGGTAGATTTATACTGAAGTTATATCTTGGGGTATTTCATTGACAAAGAATAGTTTGACTTAGTTTATAAAACCAAGTTTAATGTTTATGGTAACAATCCTATAATATAATGTACCTTCGTAAAAATAAATATAGTTTAAAAAAGTATTTTTCTATCGTTATTAGAGTAACAATTGTTTCAGCATAAAATAAATTATTATTTTTAATAAATTTTGTAATTTTCAATTTAATACTGGTACCTAAAAACATGTTACTTAAGCACGACATTGGGAGAACATCGTTAAACATGTGAAATTTTTATATTTTATTTCCCTTTCATAATGTTGCATAATACGCAATTTTTCTGTATATAATTGTAAATAGTGTACATATTTCTTTCAAAACTTTTTTATTAACACCAATAATACAGGCTTCAAAATTTTGGCAACACTAGAATTAATCTATAAATTTCAAAATGTTTTCAGCAAGTGTTGATCGCCAGATCTATTGCTTTGGATTTTTCAGGTAAAGTTCGCACTCGAAAATATAAAAACCACTAATACGTGTAATTTGAATCAGTTGGAGTTGTAGCGCTGTTTGAGGAAAGAGCTCTGGGCTAATTTTCCTGATAGTCCGAAAGGCGACTGCAATTTTTGGACCCCATCGAACATCATTCTGAATTTTTTATAGAAATTGGCGAAAAGTGAGTAGATTACGAATCCACTGGTCTGACGTGGCAAAAATAGCCAAAACTTATCAAAAATCGACTTGGAATGAGTTGAACTAAAATCCAATTGCCAAATATGTCATAACTTGCCAAAAAGCGAACAAGTGAACTGTTTCATCTGGTAACCCACTGCATTTTGATTTTCAATGAGAAAAGCGCAAACGATTTCTGATCTCTGGCTCGGAAAACTTTTATCTTTTAAAATTAAGCCAAATCTGCGACATCAGTTACGTCATCAGTGACGTAATGTTTATTGCCAATTTGGCTCATTTGTGAAAGATGCAAGTAAGCCATAGCCACACATCCGAATCGTCTGCAACCTTCTTAATTGAAAATTAAAGAGTGAGGGTTACCAAATTAAAAAAAAATGCTCATTATCTGGCTTGTTATGGAGTATTTGGCAATTGGATTTAGTTCAACTTATTAAAAGTCGATTTTTGACCAGTTTCGGCCATTTTTGCCACTGCAGATCAGTGGATTCGTAATCTACTTTTCACTTTTTTTCTCACTTTTCTCCAATTTCTATAAAAAATTCAGAATGATGTTCGATGGGTTCCGAAAATCGCAGTCGCCTCTCAGTCTATGAGTCAGAATTATAGCTTGGTCTGAAGTTGTACTCACAAAAACTTTGTTAAAGGTTGATAACGAGTTCCCTGTTGTTTAGAGAAGTTTTGTGAGCTTGTGAGACACAGAAAAGTTCCTGTTTTTATTTTTTAAAAGCCATATCGTCATCTCATGGAAAAATTCGTAACCATAACTTATATTTTACTCTGAGATAATGATTCTTCCTTGCGATTTCAACACACAGAGTAATGAATCATTTTGCAATAAATTGTCCTTCCAACAAGACCTATTAACGACTCCTCTTCGTATATGCTTCGTCCACAAGGAGCAGTCTATCCAATTACTTCAGTACATATATCGACGTGTAAAATCCACCACCTCCGTTGTTTCAACACTGGCCACCTCCACACCTCCAGCCTCCCGAGAATTTATTAGCGAGAAAAAACCTCATTACTAAGTTTCAGGGCTGGTATATTTATAGCCCTTCTCGCATCAAAGTAATTGCATCCGGAAGCTTCAAAGCTGTGCGCGTCCTTTCGAGTGCACTTATTGGATTTCCTTGGGAAAGCTAAGTGTTTTCTTTTTTCCAAGCCACTTTGAGATGAAAAAATATTCAAATAAATCTTCCCTCGATAGTTCAGTCGCGTTTCAGCTACAGATTTTGGATCAAAATGTAACATTTACCTAATAACTTATAAGGGAATCAATTTAAAATATGGACTTGATAAGCGTCAATTCGTAAATTTAGCAATTTTATTTGTAGTTTGAAAGTTATTGTATGAAATCAATCATCTCCAATCTTCTATAAATTTAAGCAAGTTTGACCTGTTGCTAATAAAATACCGCTTCTACACATGTTTCAGTTACAATACGCAAAATTCATAGACAAAGCAGCCGACCAAACGGTATAGTGGTTAGCTTGCTAGCTTCTAGACCGCGAGGTTGCGGGTTCGAATCCCGTGTTAGGCATGGGTGTTTGTAAATGTATGTTAGCTTGTCAAATGACGAATCTTTCGGCGCATTATAGCCCTCGTGTTGCTGACGGCGCCAGATAATCTGAAAACAACCAACCAACCATAGACAAAGTATGTACGATTTGGCTTCATTATGAAGCTTTTTGTAACTGAAGTGTGAGTAATAGCCTAGTGATTAAGTGTCGCACTGGTGATCACAAGGTTTAAACATATCTTTCCTCGATAGTTCAATCATGTTTGAGCTATAGAGTTTGAATCAAAATGCAGAATTTACCTAATAATTTATAAGGGAATCAATTTAAAATATTGACTTGATAAGCGTAAATTCGTAAATTTGAGAAATTTATTTGCAATTTGAATGTATGAATTCACTCATCTACAATCATCTCTAAATTTAAACAAGTTTGGTATGTCACTAAACGATCGCTTCTGCAAGTGTTTCAATTACAGTAAGTAAGGTTCATAGACAAATCAGGTACGATTTTCCTTCATTTTGAAGCTTTTTGCAACTGAAGTTTTGAGTATTAACATAGTGATTAAGTGTCGTACTGGTGTTTACAAGGTCGTGGAAACAACTTTTAATATGATTTATGTCAACTCGGAATCCAGCAAAGCTTCTATAGACTACAATGCTATTTTATGTATTTTAAATTACTTTTTCTAAGAAAATATCATAAATTTTTTATTAATTGTTACTTTTCATTGTAATACTTTCTATGGGCTGAAAAGTTGAAGTCATACATCGCAGATAAAGTTTCTTACAAAAAAACCTAATATTTTTACAGTTACGCATGTTGATATTAATTAAAAAACAGCAATCATGTAATTTTTAAACATCTTACTATAAGTATTGAGTCCTAAATATCTCAGGATTTGAAATATTACTTTTCTTTGTATTACTTTCGAAGGTACAGTCAGTTTGAATACATATATCACCCATCCAATCTCTACCAACATATATTCGTACTTCAACCTCTGCATATTAGATGCGCTTTCAATACTCAAGTATGAAAAGAATAATCACAGTCCTGTGTCAATAAATAATAAAAAAAAATAAGTCAATTTTATTTCCATATCCTAACCGGCTGTTTGAAAGGCTTATGTATATTCGCAGAATATATCGCACGTGAAAGTAACATAACACTGAAAGAAATGGATTTGAAACCTATATATTTTCGTGTTGTGTTTTTGTAGTGTTACAGCAAGCAAATTGTCAGAAAAGGGATATTGAGATGTTTTTATGTAATCGTATATTGTGTTCAGAAGTGGCTTTGAGTTGAACTTTTTTGAACTATTCATATGAATACAATTAACTTGACGGGTGAGTAGAGAGAGAGAGAAAATATATATCGTGAAGCTCATTCAAATGAAAGAATGAATCTAATATTTTATTTACATTCTATACTTACAAGTCAAAACCAGAATACTTTACAGATTTGGTCAAATTTTCTTCCTGACGGTTGATTAGCGTAATATAATTGAATATCTTATACAGTTTTTTTCACCGATGCATTTTTAATTTAGTTTACATGGATGGTCTAAGTTTTTTTTCCTTCTTATATTTATTTTTATAATATGAGCCAAACTATAAAGATTGCATGACAAGTTGAATGAATTTGTTGTTATTTCATAATTACTCTTGCTACTTTAAATGTAATATGCTAACAATCCTCAAACCCATTTCTTCTTATATGTAATGAATGTTTCTATATCCAGTAGTAAAGTTTTAGGTATAGAGAAAATGAAGTATGCTACATATTGAAAGACGCAGTAAAAAATCTGTTTTGAATTTCAAAGTTGTGTTCCCTCCCCCTCCCCCCACAACAAAAAAAAAAAATCTTTTAAGAAAATTGTTCATGATAAACTATGGAAAACTAAACAACTGTAAACATGGGTTTCAAACAGTTTTGCCATAAGACTTTTAGAGTTAAAACCCTAGTCAAAGTTTGGATGTGTTTTGCCTACAGTTCTTTAAATGTGAACTTTATTATTCAGATATTTTATTTTTAAATGAAATTACATAAGAATATATGTATATATTTTTAAATTAAGGTCTTAAAAGTTAGAGTGCTTTTAATATATTGCTCTATGCGATCTTTAATAAATTGAAAACTGGCTTTAACGCATACTAACCAAATAGTTATGAATGAAAAGTTTTCTAATCATGCTATATCATAGAATGTAATTGGCAAGTTAATAATTTAAATGCACAGAAGAGTGGATTTTCGGTATGCACTTTTTAATCAGGATAATGCATGCCCAATTATTACTTTCAAGAAAGTTTGTAAGTAATGAAGAGTAACTGTAAACATATAGAACTTGGACAACCACTTTATTTAATGAAATATCTTCTTCCTATATGGATTCTTTAAAATAATGAAAAGTAGTTTCAAACAAATAAACCCAAGTATTTCATTAAGCATTCATTAGCAAATATTCAACTAAAAGCCTTTTTTCCCAAAAAAGAATTATAGAGAAAATGTTTTTGAGATTATTTTATTTTTTTTTAATTTGAAAGTAAAATGCGTTTCTTTGTTGCGAATTCAGAAATTTAGATTTTAGAAATGTATATGTCGAAATAAAAATGTATACTAATTATAAAATAATAAGAATTTAACTAAACAACTCTCGAGCTTAATATTGATATTCTTGTAACAGCTAGGCTTGGGCGATGTATCGATACATTGTCCAAAACCGGTGTGAAATCAACATCGTCAAACCTGTTTCACTATATTCCCCAAACCGATACATCACGATCTTTTTTGACAAGAGCGCGATTATCTAGCATTTCAAGGACGAAGAACCGTTGATGCCACGATTCCCGCGCGGTGTTTCTAAAATACTATAGAAACGTATTGAAACCGTCGACACCGCGCCGTTTGAAACACGATACTTCAACACATCGCAGTAATCCACCCTGCATATGCTCGGTGTCTCCAAAACTGTATAGAAACGTACTGTAACAGCTAACACCGCGCCGTTTGAGACGATTTCTATTTGCTTTTGCTGAGACGATACTTCATTCTTATTCAAGGACGAAGAACCGCGCCACGATTCATGCGCGGTGTTCCTAAGATACTATGGAAACGTATTGAAACCGTCGACACCGCGCCGTTTGAAACGAGTTTCATTTGCTTTTGCGGTTGCATAAGCAAGCTCACATCGTGATAATCCTATCTACCCTGCACTGCATATGCGCGATGTTCCCAATATTGTATAGAAACATAAGGAAATCGTCGACATCGGGCCGTTTGACAGGTGGTGCCAGCAGTCTAGTAATATTGGAGATAGGATAAAAGAAGTATTCCTTTAATGTTTGAACATTATTTATGTTGTTCTCTCAACTCTTGGAAAACATTTTGATTGTTATTTAATAGTCATTAGATATAAGACCTTGATATCTATTTTTGGGCATTTCCTAAACTTTTTGTGTTTCATTTTTGATTTTTTTTTTTTTCATTATTTCTCTAACTTGAAAGAAATAAAGTATTACGATTTTTTTTATCTTGCTATTATTTTATTTTGCTTTATTTATTAACGCAAGGGGATTGCGGTATTCTGGCGTGGTAATTTCTGTCTAGTTCTTACTCAGTTAAGATAATCTGGTTATTTATTACTATGAGCTGTTTGTTATATCTGCCAAAATCAATGTGAACTAGTGCATGGACTAATCACAGTTGTTTCTCTAATTTGATTGCTTAAATACTTATAAACTATTTTTTCCCATCCACTTTGAGGATTTCCTCTTCGGTCTCGTAAGTAAATAAATGTTTTATATTTTTTTTTTCAGTTTGTACAATTTGAATAAAGTTTATTTCCATAAGTTTCAATCCAACATTGCTTCTTAAAAATGATGAAATGCAGATTTTTTGGGCACAAAATAAAGATCATTAGAATTTTAAATGTTAAACAATAAAAATAAAATTAATGCATAATAGTTATATTGTATATTGTAAGTAATAAAATATTCATTATAAAGTATGTTTTTGATTTAATGATTAAGAATATCCAATAACTAAAGTAACATGCGCACCGCCAGGAAGTGCACTTGTCCTCCACCCCCCCCCCCCCCTCCTTCCCTGAAAAATAACAAAGTAAAATTTCATTAAGATAGAGAAATTGAAAAATCCGGATTAAACCAAAATAATAATAATAACCGGCTTATACCCCCTTGGGTGTTTTGTGTATCTCGCTGAAAATAATTCGGTAGCTGCTCATGTTCTTTAAAATAAACTTCCTAAAACTATAAAAAATTAAATGAATTTAATAAAATTTTACAAAGCTAATTACGCATAACTTTCGGCTATATAGCGGGTTATGAAAATGTTGTTTTGTAGTATTTTGTAATAAAAAATATACACATAGTTAGCATCGCGATGTATCGTGACATCGTGATGTTTGCTTCCCGATATATCACGATGCAAAAATGTTAACATCGCCCAGGCCTAGTAACAGCATCTACTTTAAATCAACAAAAATATTCATATTGCTCATAAGAAAGCTTACTTTTCATTTTGATAGTGATACTTACCTTTTTTACTCTTTAATGTTCCGTACCTCTAATTCCATAACGAACACTTATTGTCTGTCATTTTTAAACTAATCGAAGAAATGAAATGTGTTACACAACTAGCCTATAAATCATGTTACTCATATTTTCTGTATGTAGTTGTAAATAAGTGTACATATTTCTTTTAAAGTTCTATTTTATTAAATTTATTTAATAACAGTGATAATATAGACTAGAAAAAATTGGCAACACCTAAGTCAATCGAGAAATTTCAAGATGTTTTCAGCACACGCTAGATCGATTGATCTGGATTTTTCAGGAAACTTTAAACGCCATGCTATAAATACTACAACAAAGTGAAATAGTGTTCATTTGAATTTTGGACGCTGCTTTGAAAGAAGCTGAGTGCTTGTTTACTCTCATTGTGCCTGAATTATTGCTGTATCCGAAGTTGTGTACACTGGAGGTTTGTTTAAAACATGATAACGAGTTTATTGTAGTTTAGACAAGTTTTGTAATCCTCGAAATGAAGAATAAAGTATTGTTTTTAATTTGTAAAAACTGTATGATCATTCCTCTGTGAAAATTCATAACAATATAAAAAAAACTAGACACATTATAAAGCTTAAATTTGTTTTAGATTATTTATATTTTTTCCTTAAGAAGAAATGTCTGTGATTACATTGTTTTCCGTATAATTTTAAAGTTACAGTTAAAAAAATTTCGGATGTGTCCAATGCGTAGGTTACTTATAAATGTATGTATTTAACTCGGTAAAAATAATAAGTTTTAAATATAACTTCCACACCAATTAATATTATATAAAACAAAAACTTAACTATTATATTCATCATATTTTTTCAAATCTAATCTATTTACGAGTAGAAAAAAGAGCCAAAAATGTCCTGTGCGTCATCCAGAGAATTGGCCTATACATTTTTTTTTAAATATTTATTTTAGGTTGAAAAGTCATTAACTAGCAATTTTTCAGGATTCCATAACAACTAATACTATATAAAACAAAAATATAACTACTATATTCATTCATTTTCAATTCCAATCTGTCTAGGAGTAGAAAAAATAGCCAACAAATTTCCGGTGCGTCATCAACAGCATTGCCCCTTATATGTTTTTTTTTTTTTTTTTTTTTTTTTTCAATATTTAATTTAAGTTCCAAAATTATAAATGAGAAATTTATTTTTCAGAATTCCCAAACAGACACCAACCTTAATTATATACATCAAATCACCAGATTCCATTAAATTTATCTCATCCAGACGTCGAATTACAGAGCTTTGGGGTATTTAAACTTCCACCTGAAAACGTGCCAGTGACACGAAACGGAAGAGAGGGTTATTATTCCAACAGCAAATTAATTAGAAATTTAAATATTCTTGCATACAACCACCTCAACTTACAAGAAACAGCATATTCAATTAGCGCTTATCTATTTTCACTCTTGCTCAAACTACCCCGATATCTAAATAAATTAGTAGATTCAAAAGACCCCCCCGGATCATCTTCCTGAGACATTCCTGAGATAAATTTTCATGAACGTCGCCATCTTGATGGCGTCTTTAATTTACTCTTAAAAGCCATTGGGAAAATCCGCTAAATCCTTAATGCAATTACGGATCTTGAGCTCCAATATATAACCGGAAGCGACATTTTCTCACGCTTTAACAGTTAAATTAGTTTGATGAAACTGGATGAAATGAAGGAAGATTCTCTGGATGTTTATCTTTAAGTTATTAGACGCCCTTATAACGTTTGCTCATGGGCTCGGAGAAAAAAAAAATATATAAATACAAGTGAAGCGAAATAGTTTTTGTTTGTTTTGGGGAATTTGTCCTTTCCAAGGATATTGATGAAATTAAGGTCAGTTTCCTAACTCTACACCATTGAAAAAGTATCCGCCTTATTATTATGGTTACTGAACATGTGCATGCTATGCATATCGTCATGCTTTAATCATTAAAAATTATAAATTTATTAATTTAATTACTTTTAATCGAGAAGTGATGTTGTTTAAGATAATTGGTTTAATTATTTACAGTAAATTAATTATTTTAAATTAATACTTGATTGAATGATCTATGATACTTGATTGTATCACCTATTATACTTGATTTTATTTCCTTTCTTGAATTATTTATATTTGATACCTGATTTAATGATCTACTATAATTGACTTATTGTCTAGTATTAGCTATTGAGTTAGGTAATATGGTTAATTACCAGCAGTATCTAAGACACTTGATTAAATTGTCTACGATAATTAATTACCAATAATAAATTATCTAATATAATTGCTTTAGTTTTCAGTAATACTTAATTTTATTACATAAGATGCATGATTTATTTTCTACGAATATGAATTTATTGTCTACGATACTTGATTATATTATCTATGATACTTATTTATATAATGTACGATACATTATTTTATAATTTTTGAAAACATTCTTTTTGCGATACTTGATTTATAGCTTACCATTCTTGATTATATTTCCAACCAAATTTTATTTCATTATCTACGATACTTAATAATATTATCGACGATACTTGATTTTATTGTCACTTAACATTTAATTAACAGTGTAATATCAGAGCATTATACACTTTTGGAGATTTAATTATCTAACGGACATAATGTATCTAGGATACTTGTTTAAATTGCCTAAAATAAGTGGCTGCATTATTTGAGATATGTCATTTAAATATTTCAAACCTAAGGACAATTCATATTTTAAAAGTATACGCAGTTTAAAAAAATATATATCAAAGGATATATCAGACTGTGGAGTGGTGGCTTTCTATGTGGTAATTTTTATTACAAACAAATAGTAAATATTTTTACCCTGAACATGAATATTTATCTACACAATAGTTCGTTTTCATTACAAAATATTCAATGAGTGTTAAATTATAATTTTTGCTGGAGCTTCGCATCAAATCACCTAAACTTCCTTTTGACATTGGCGATAGCTTTTTTTCTAACGGTTATAGTTTCTGTTTAGTATGCTGGATGCATTGGGTTCGATTCCTGTCTGGTCCTGACAGTTACCACAATGGTGAACCTGGACTGAACGCGCACATAAATAGCCTTCTTCCACCACACGACGCTTTTCGCTTCGGAACGTTTCGCTGCACTCACAGGACATACGGTATCGTTCCGTCACAGATTTCGTTCCATCATACTCCCATCCGACTCACTGCGAAGTAAGTACTGTGATAGACTGGGAGGCTACTGCATGTTTAGGTACAACATCGAACATCATTCTGAATTTTTTAGAGAATGCGGATAAAAGTTAGTAGAATACGAATCCACTGGTCTGCCGAGGCAAAAATGGCCGAAACTAGTCGAACATCAACTTGGAATGAATTGAACTAAATCCGACTGCCAAATATGTAATGACTTGCCAAAAAATTAATCCACTTTTTCGTCTGGTAACCCAACGCACTTCGATTTTCACTCAGGAAAGGCGCAGACGATTTTTGACTTCTGGGTCGGAAAACTAGCATATTTTAAAAGTAAGCCGAATTGGCGACATCAGTAACGTCATTAGTGACGTAATATTTATTTCCAACTTGGCTCATTTTTAAAAGAGGCGAGTTAGTCGTCACCAGATGTCTGAATCGTCTGCAGCCTTTAATCGAAAATTAAAAAGCGAAGGTTAATAAAAAAAAGCAGTGCTCATTATTTGGCAAGTTATGGCATATTTGGCAATCGAATTTAGTTCAACTCATTCCAAGTCGATTTTTGACCGGTTTCGGTCATTTTTGTCACGGTAGACAAGGGGATTAGTAATCTACTAACTTTCCTCCACATTCTGTAAAAAATTTAGAATGATGTTCGCATTAGAAACATGCAGTCTCTTCTCGGACTATGATGGTCACTTCAAAACTCCTAAACTTCCTTTTGACATTTGCGATAGCTTTCGGTTACAATTTCGGTTTAGTATGCTGGATGCCTCAGGTTCGACTCCTTCCTGGTCCTGATACTTACCACAGTGGGGAACCGGGACTGGACACGCACATAAAAGCCTTCAGCCACCACACGATTAGCTCCTCTCACGTGACACAGTTTCGTTCCGTCACAAGTTTTCTTCTGTCATACTCGCATCCGACTCACTGCGAAATAAGTACTGTGATGGTCATTTCAAAACTCCAAAACTTCCCTTTGACATTGGCGATAGCTTTTTTCAAATGGTTACAATTTCGGTTTAGTATGCTAGATGCCTCATGTTCGATTCCTTCCTGGTCATGACACTTACCACAGTGGTGAACAGGGATTGGACACGCACATAAAAAGCCTTCTGCCACCACACGATTAGCTCCACACACGTGACACACAGTTTCGTTGCGTCACAAGTTTTTTTTCGTCATACTCGCATCTGACTCAATGCGAGAAGAGTATTGCGATGGTCATTTCAAAACCCCGAAACTTCCGTTTGACATTGGCGACTGCTTTTGTCGTCTAATGGTTATGATTTCGACCTGGCATACTGGATGCTTCCGGTTCGATTCCTTCCTGGTCCTGATACTTACCACACTGGTGAACAGGGACCGGACACACACATAAAAAAACCTTCTGCCACCACACGATTGACCAAACGGTATAGTGGTTAGCGTGCTAGCTTCTAGACCGCGAGGTTGCGGGTTCGAGTCCCGTGTAAGGCATGGGTGTTTGTAATTGTATGTTGGCTTGTCTAATGACGAATGTTTCGGCGCATTATAGCCCTCGTGTTGCTGACGGCACCAGATAATCTGAAAACAACCAACCAAACAGCCACCACACGATTCGCTCTACTCACGTCACACACAGTTTCGTTCCGTCACGAGTTTTCTTCCGTGATACTCGCATCCGACTCAATGCGAGAAGAGTATTGTGATGGTCACCTCAAAACCCCGAAACTTCCCTTTGACATTGGCGACTGCTTTTGTCGTCTAATGGTTATGGTTTTGACCTGGCATACTGGATGCCTCCGGTTCGATTCCCGCCTGATCCTTACATTTACCACATTTTTATGAAATAGTGTGAATTGTCACCAAAACAATCGAAACTTCCGTCACAGACTGGACATGAAAAGGCCAATTGCACGATACCAGTTATCCCCCAAAGTAAAGTTATAGTGACGTCAAAACTTAGAAATAGATGAGTTATGAGTCTGGTTTTACTTTTATCTTCTTGCCTTGGGTATTATCCCGAGCTTTTGAGTAAACTTTGATATTCTCTGTTTGCCTCCTAAAAAGATCAATGGTGTCATGAGAGCAATAGGAGTACCAGCAGCAAGAAATAGTTTTTATTTTAAAAGATCTTCCTAAAGTTAAACAAACTACTCGAAAGATAAATTAATAAAAGAAATTAACTTGTAATATATTATTTTTAAGTTTTGTAACAGGAAGTTAACTAGGAGTGCGTTGTGTATTTTAAACCTTTTATTTATCTAGTCCTATATCGCGTTTCTTACTTTTTTCGATAACAAATAAGTATTTAAGGTGGAGTGATCATTTGAATTTCGCTTCGGGGCAAGTTGTAGTTCAAAAAATCTTTAAACGATGTTCAGGATGATGAATATGTAATTTATTTAGAAGAAAAAGCCAACTGAAATGCAGAATTTAATTATGTTTTCAGTACTACGGATGTATTTAATGTAACTTTAATAAGATATAATTATAAAAAAGAATTGAGCAATATAATGATGAGATTTTCAATTGAAAATGGTATTATTTCGTAATTTGTAGGAATAATTAGAAATATAAATTTGCTTCGCTTATTTCCAAAAAATATTGCAGGCATTGCTATTTACTTTCCTTCCAGACGCTTAGTACAAATAAGTAAAGAATATTTACTGAATGTTTTATTGAATTTTTAAAAACAAAATAATCTCGGTACTGCATTGTTAGAAATAAAGTTTAATGTATTGACAAATTTGTGAAATCTTCATACTACAAACAAATGCGAATGAAGTTGCAAAAATAAACTGTGTCGGTAATTCCTCAAATGACAATTCTTTAAATTATATTTGTTTTAATGATTTTTAGTTTGAGTGGAATTTCACTGCTTCGAAACACTTATAATACAGTTTTGAAAAATCAAAATACAAATTTTAATTTTCACATTCTATTAGTCAATCACAATGGGCCTTTAATTTTCCTACACATCCGTGACGTCACTGCAGTTGAACATGACGTCACCTTAAACTAGCTCAATTTTTATTGTAAAATAACAGATCTCTGGCATTGCATCGCAAAGGTGCCGGATTCGAATTCTGAGTTAGGCATGGATTACTCATTGCGGTTCAAAATCTACGTTAAGCTATAGGTCCCGACATTATTAGTGTTATAGTACACAAAAATATGTAGTTAAGCATATGATCCAACTAGCAATCACTACTTCATCCATGATTCAATTTTTTTTTATAAATCAAAGTACAACTAAAAGGAATTAGGATTGTAACATTCACTACTATTAAAAATTCACTTCTACAAGAGCTTTCATTAGGTAAATATAGATATTTCAAATTATCTTTCATATTAAATGTAGGAATACTAAATAAAATGTGACTTTTCAAGTGCTTCTACTTTGCTTTTGCTCAATGTGACATTGCTATTTAATATAAATACAACAGACGTCTTCCAATTAGAATGTCAAACTCAAACATTTATAGTATGGATATTTGACATATGGACAATGTAAAAGCTGCAACTAAAAGCAGTTCTTTTGAATTAGTGGAAATTAGTCCCCTTCAAAACAAATTGTTAAATAAATAGATGACTTAGTAATGATCACGGAGTTGGTACTTTTCGATATTGTCGTCCAGGGAGAGCTTGAGGCTGAAATAATAGATCTCGATGGATTGAACACTTTTTCGGGTAGAACAAAAGCAATTCAAATAAATTACAGACGGTTTTCTTCTTGGTAAGGAAGGAATGCACGATTTGCTAACTGTCCCGAGGGAGTATTCGAAAGCCAGTTAATTTTGAACTCTTATTCGAGTACCTTGATTTAAGAATTAGTAACATCAGTATATTCGAGTTACATTTAAGACTACGTTAAATAATTTACAAGGCTCTGCATAACTTCGATGTATAATTACATGGATTTTTTTGTGGTGATATTTTATGGAGAGATACATTTCTACATAGTTATGAGCATGTGAGTTAATGGCTGGAAGAAAAAGGGTAAAATATTTCATAGATATTAAGTTTTATGAACATAAAACTATCTGTATCTGAACTTATCTATAAATAAAACTATCTGAAGTGCCCAGAGTTGCCGGTACAACCCAATTCAACTTGATTCAGTCATTTTCAAGTTTTGAGCATACCACCTATCCATCCAATCCTCAATTTCACAGCCTCAATCACAAAACAGCAGAATAAAATTTTGCTCCCAATAATCTGGATTAGCCAAGATATCTAATGAATAAAATTTTTAGAATACATTTCCGATAAACATCTGCGAGAAGTTTATAGTAACTATTAATTACGTTACGTGCACGTTCTTTGGAAATAATTTTATATGAGAAAACAATATTTAAAATTTAAAAATATATATTACTGACAAAATTTTACCAAGTTTCAGAAGATTATATTGCGCTTTTTCTACAAAAGTAATAATACTCAAATTCTTCATTTTTGAGTTAAAGTGTGTACATAATCGCAGACTACATGGTCATGAAGTTTGAGGAACGGTATACATGAATTTAATTTTGTAAACAAATTTTTGATGATATGAGAAAACAATATTTCAAATTAAATATATATATTACTATGAAAATATTTTAATAAGCTTCAGAAGAATATATAACACCTTTTCTACAAAAGTAATACAACTCAAATTCATTTTTGAGTTAATGTGTGTACATAATCGCATACTACGTGGTCATTAAGCTTGAGGAATCGCATACGTGAGTTTAATTTTGTAAAACATTTTGTGACGTTCAATCAGCTTCAAGTACATGCAATCTGTGACTCTGTACACACTTTAACTCAGAAAGGAACTAGGGGTGCGGAACATCGCACAACTTTCAATTGCACAATATCATATTGGTCATTGCAGCAAAATTTGACATGGTGTTACTTACCATTTTCTTATTTTCTCTCATTTAAATAAAAATGGCCAGTTTGGCGATATTTTTGGCAATAATTCTTATATAAGCAGAAAAAAAAATCCAGCGAAATGGCAAAATTGGTGATATTATTCGAGAGACATTACATTGTATACTTACTTTTGCGTGAAATTCACAAAAAAAAAGAAAGATCGTTGATGGGCGATGCTCAAGGGCAGAGAGCTCTGTTTTAAAGGCACTCGTTTTTTAACTTTTTACGCTTTTATGGCAATTTTATGGTAATTTCTGAGGTTATAATGTTTAGAACACCTTCAGAGATCACAGTGATTTTGATTAAAATCGTTAAAGCCGTTTTTTAGCAATTACTGAAAAACATGATTTTTTTTTCAAAGACAGCTACCTTATGCGCATGCGCGATTTTGACGAAAACCATAATGGTAAGTCCCTGAGCCACCACCAGCCCGCACACCATCGTAGGTCAATTTGTTAGGGTGTTATGCTATGCTGACCACGTACACACAGACATACAGGCACACACAGACATTTTTTCAAAACCAGAATGTTCCAAAACGTGGAGAAAGGCAAAAAATTTCGAATTTTTTTTTTTTTTTTATAGACCGAGTGCTACTCTTTCATTACCATATGTATACATATGGGCAATTGAAAGTTAAAAATTTGAGTTGGTCGGTTTTGTCTATGAATTAGTACAGGGTATTTTAGAAAGGAATCCTTAACTTTGATATGGTATAACGGAGAAACAGTGAGAGACAGAAAGGGGAGACAAATACATTTTTCTCTTTAAAATGATGCCACATTTGTAATTATATCTAATTTCAAAGTATTTTTAATAAAGACATTTTATGTCAAGGAGCCCACTTTCGAAATGATTTAAAATAAGACAGAATTATTTCTTATAATCCGATATCAATTGCCCTATGGTCTCTAAACGGAGTATTAAAAAAGAAAAATGTATTCAACAGTAAATGAAGATAGGAGCTTTGAGATTGAATAAAAAACTAAACAACACCGCTTAACTGACTTTTAATCAACTTCAATGACTTATTATTCAGAGAAGAGGTAAATAATATAAACCATTAAAACCGAGTTTTTAAAAAATCCTTTCTATTCATTGTCATTTTTTATATTCAATAACACAGCTCCGATATCAAAAACATTTCTATCAGCAAAATGTAAAGCAAACTAAGTTTCAAAATTTATTTATTAAAAATGAACGTGAATTTATGCTCTGACATCCAAATATCATTTGTTTAATCTGATAAGAAATATTTTATTATATATTTATTAAAAAAAAATTGGCAACAAGAAAGAGTTTCAACAATGGTCGGTTCAATGCTATTTTAATGCGATTGGATGACGGTAAGTTGGTTTATTAGTATTCCATAAAAGCGACCTTTTAATGACAGTAACAGACCCAAAATTTGATAGGTTCGATGTCGATGACAATGCATTCTATCTGCCATGTTTCAAACTTAAAAAGAGGAAGGGGGGGGGGTGAAATTTCAGACCGATTGGATGACGGCAAGGGGGTTAATTAGGTCTCCTCAGATTCCACTCCCATTGGCTGACATAATCGAAGTTAATATAAAGGATTTACACGGTTAATAACTCTTGACTAAAATAACTCTTTTATTTGTTGAAATGCAGGATGTATCAAAAACTTCTCATCTTTCATCATCTCAACAGAATGCGTTTTAGGCGATTTTTCCGTCTTTCACACGTGGAGAGTCATCTATAGGCGATTCCTTGAAATCCTTTATCACGACTCTTCTGCAACACAACTGTCATTCACTAGATGTTCGTTGTTCAATAAACATAACGATTTAGAATCAGGTCATTCTTTTTCATACACCCTACAAATGGAAAAATTTTCAATGCAATAAATTAATTTCCTACGTTGTCTAGATAAAAACATTTTACCATGTATTTATATATTTAAATGTAGCCTGTACTTTTAAGTCCGAAGTTAATATTTATGCTTTAATTTTTTTTATAATAGCAATAATTGTTCACATTTTTCAAATAGGTTTTTTTTTTTACATAATTCAAGTTGTGTTTTTTAGTGGTAATTTTTTTATAATAGCAATAATTGTTCAAATTTTTCAAATAGTTTTTTTTTTAATAATTCAAGTTGTGTTTTTTAGTGGTACCAAATTAACGGACATCTTGTTGCATACAAAAATCATTCACTTTTAAACTCAAAATAAGTTGTTTTATTCATAAAATAACGCCAAATAAGAGAAGAAAAATTAGTGCTGAAAAATAATTGCTTTTCAGACCACATAATGAAAGGATGAAAATTTCCAATTTAACGCATTTAACAAATGACTTAATTACGTGACATGTCAAAGACGTGTGTGAATAATACAAGGAATAATGGGATAATCTAAAATAGATTACCTTATTAAGAAACACATTATTAGAAAAAAAATCAAAGCTACATAAACATCAATGCATCATACAAGTCATTTTAGAAATCAATACAGTTTTAGGTGGTTGGTATTTTTATTTGGAATTAAGGAGATTCTTCACAACAATGTATTTTAAACATAATCAGAAATTTTGTGAAACAAGTTTGGAAACATTATTCTTATAATTTATCTAAATGTAATGTTAGTTCAGTGTAATAAAAATAAAATTATAAAATAAATATTAACAAAATAAAATAAAAAATAATAATTAATAAAGATTAAAATATAAATATTCAAAAACTCAAATAGTAAATTATCACTTTTTTTATAGTTAAAACTAATAAGATTTTCTAAACAAGTATACCAGTAAATTACATTTATTGGTTATTTATTAGCTTTCTAGAAAATAAAATTAATGCTCAATCCGGTCTTAATTCAATGGTTCTGCCATTTAACATTTCTAAAATTATTAGGTTTAAAATTGATTTCCTTAAAATAGCTTTTAGATTTTAAAAAAATCCCAAAATTGTTTATAGATTTTTAATTTATTTTATAAATTTTTACAGTTCAATTTTCACAATTTAAATTGGTTTGAATTCCAACAATTTTTTTTTTAATTCATTAAAGCCTTACCGCACATAATGTAAATAATCAGATTTTAACGGCTAAAAAATAATAATAATCGTGCAATCAGAACATCACTTTCTCCTGAAATTTTAGAATCTCACATGTTTTCTAACAGTCTACTTGAGTAAATTCTTTTAAGTATGTTTTGAATCCCGTTCAAATCCGAGTGGTCACATACACCTAACTCTTCATGTTGAAGTTAGTTTACAACAATTTTCGCAAACCAAAAAGTCTTTACAAACAAGTCGAAGTACACAAAAAACCCTTGGACGTGAAATTCATTTTGAAGACCCTAAAGTTGATTAAATTTTTTTTGTACCTTTCCCTCTTATAAATTAAAATCAGGAAAGAGGCGGAGCAGTTTAACCTATTTTTTTATATTTATACAACTTCTCTTAATAGAGCATTCGTTAGCCCAAAAGAAGAGGCAGATAAAAGAAGTAGATGTAGATTTTTTTATGCTCTTGAAAAAATCAGTAAAGTCTAAATGCATATACATTTTTTCTTGTGTTCAACCTTCTGCTAACGGCTCTTGCAAGTGAGCAGAGGCTTTTCGGTTTTTTTTTTTCAAAGTTTCATTAACATTTACATTTTAAGGAATATTTCTTTTTCTATGAAGGCATCATTACTTTCAAGTTTTTCTTACTATCCTTGAAAAAAGTTTCAGACTTACGCTCTGCTAAGCAAACCTTTTCCTCGTTGAACCTTCTAGCCAAGGACCCATGTAAATTGTTTTTATGAGGGCATTTTTATGTTTAGAGGGAAATTTCTAGTGCTTTTTCTTATTATTGAGTACCTTCGAGATTTTTATAGCGTTTTCACTCGCTGGGTTTCAAAATATTTTAATGTCTGTCATGTTTCGTGGAACGGTTAAAAATTGTGTGTCTTCATCTTCAAACGTAGTTTCATTATCAGAGATTACTTTTGCATTTGTTTTGGCTTATTTTTATAGTGGAAAAGGTTAAAAGAAACGAAAATATATATTTAATTTTTTTTTTTTTTCATTTTGAATCTGGGTACGTGTTTTCTTTGAAGTTGACTGATATTTATATTGAGCATTTTAATTCGAATGGCTTGAATAATGATTTAAAATGCAGATCTTATTTTCTTGATTCTTCTTTTATAAGTTATTCATGTGTATTTAAAAGTAACAAAAGCTTCAGAAATTAATTACATAAATGAGTATGATTGATTTCTTTGACTATTTATGTAAATTTACTTTATATTTTATTCGACTGTATGCATATAAGTATTCTTAATCTCTTTAAAAATATTATAGAAGCGAAACATTGATCTTATATCAATATACATTTTTACAGAGGTTAGTACAAAAGGGATATAGATGAGAATAAGTAATGTTGGCATTATATAATTCATAAATTTGCTAGTTTGTTATTTCTGTTCTTTGTAAGTCACTCTAAAAATGCCTTAATGGATTTCTATGAAACTTTCAAGATGTATATTCAAACATTGAAAAGAAGGGCCTATTCAAGAACCGATCGTGTATTTCTGCTAGAACATATTATAGATGCTGAGAATTGAACGATTCTTTACTTTGTACATAATAGTTTAAAGTTAAATTAAAAAACAAATATCAATGTAGGTTGCTTTCTTAATATCATGATATAATCACGTAAGATTATACCGAAAAGTTTTAAAAATTCAGTTTTGGGTCGTATTGACAATTTATTTCGGATATTTCTTTTCATCAGCTTATTAACGAGAATTTTGCTTTTAATTTTAATTATATTCTGTTTAATGACGTAGTCATTGAAATTTTATTTGATTCTTTTGTGATTTTACTTTCCACTCTTTGCAGTCCATTTTCCTCTCTCTGGGGATATCGTAATTCTAGCATATCACTTGGTTGTCCCCTCTCAGGGGACATTAAAGTTTATTAGTGATTACGTGGAATTAATATATTGCACTACAACTTTTTGAAAAATCCCTGTTTCGCTGAAGTTATCCCTTAAATTGGCACAACAAATCAAATTAAAACATTGTAAAGTTACTAAGATATATATACAAAAAAATCTTCATCGAGTTTTGTGTCAGAAGAGAACGTGAGAAATGTCCTCACGATGGTCCGAGCATATTTATGCACCACTTGAAAGGAGGGATGCGGATAATTTGTAGATGGTACGGTTCGTTGAAATTTACTGGCGTAAAAGCAACGCTAGGTTCAAAATTTACTGTAAGGTACAAAATTATAAAAAATAAAATATTGATTTTTTTGCAAACATATATTTCTCTATGTTAACCAATTCATACAAGTCCATTATCATTGTTATACGTTACTTGGTTCCAAAACTATGCTAAATAATATAAGGGTTAGTAAATGCACGTGTCTGCCACAAAGTGGCACTGAGTAACGGGTAGCTCACACCCTGAATGCTTCGGAGTGCAAAGGGTTGATTACCTATCAATAACATAAAGTAATGAAAGTATTTCATTCGGTCAAAACATTTTCTTCTGTATTTCTAAACGTCTTGGAATGCCTTGAATTTCAAAAATAGATAACAAAAATGTATATATGTCTGCCTAAGGTATACATTTCAGCATATATACAACTTCCAAGCAAGCGAATTGATCTATGAGGTTGATATTTGTGTACAGGTAAGTGGGGGGCCAAGGGAATATTAAAGAGATGCTGTTTAAAAATGTAAGTTTCAATACACTTTGCGAAAAATTCTTTAACTATTTGTATCGAAATCACTATGGTAATATATCTTTAAGTGGTATGCTTTAGAATCCCCAAAATTCCAGTAAATTTTCACAACAGGCATAAAAATTTAAAAATCGTAATTTATCCTTGAAACGTTGCAGATACAATACTTTTTTTTTTTTTTTTTTTTTTTCCTTGCTTTACGACATTTTTATGTGTTGGCCAATGTATTAATTATCTCCCAAAATATTTCCAAAAGAGTCAATGTATTTTTAAATAGTTAAAACATTGTAACAAAAATGGTAAATTACACCTATCCATATCAAATTTAAATAAAGTGACAAGTATCGCAATGTAATTGAAAGTTGTACAATATTTCACATATATCCCAAGTTTTCATAAAAATCGTGTTATCTTCCGAATCCATTTTGATTTTTTACTTTAAATAATATATAAAATAAATTAGCTGAATTTCCCTTTAAATATAAATGTTTTAATAACTAAGAAGGGATTTTAAGAAAATGCCTTTTAAATTTTTGGAAACGTTTAGAAGCCCGTTAAAACGTATAGTCTATTCTGCAAATTATCTGCCTAGTAACATTTTTCTCTCTCTCCTTGATCATCTGATAGTGCCTCCGAAGGGCCCTCTATTATTATTATTATTATTTTTTTTTAAAGAAGTGGATGTCCATTCTTCTCTTTCTTGGTGTTCAGATTTTATCATCTCTTGAGGGGAGTTGGTACCCTAAAATTTATAAATAATTGATTTCGAGTTTGTTATTGTTTATCAGAATTTCAATTATCCCCTTTAAAAGGATACCTCTTTTATAATAATACCTCAACTAGAATTATTTTGAATAATATTTTGTAAACAAAATTGGTAACTATTAGTGTAAGTAAAGTTTTCTTTAAAATAAGTTTTTCTCAAAACTACATTTTTCATTATTTATGTAACTTTTTCTCAGAAATTGCAGTAACTATCTTCCTAAAAATTTTTCCACTTATTCCTCTTATATATATATGTATATACTGAAGTGAGATTTTGTTGTTATTTTAAAAATATTTTTTGTTTTAAGTTACTTCGGTATAAAAAAAAAATGTGAATCTTAACAAACTTTTCACAAAAATTCATTTAAAAAAATAAATGATTTACAATAAAAAGCTAACTCCAGTAGAATAGCAAGTGTCTGATAAATGCACAGAAAAAAATTATGCTTCTATGTCAGTTACTTTCTGAGAAAATTACATCAATATACCAAATTAACAATACCGGTATAAAAGGTACCAATTCCCCTTGAAGCACAAATAAGCTCAATTCCAAATAAATTCATGAATTTCAAAGATATAGTACTGCTAACATTTTATGTAAAAGTAAAATCTTTATTAGATTGGTTTTAATCAAAACATTTTAATCCAATAGAATTAAGTTTATGATATTTAAATTTATTTAAACATAAATGAGAGTTTATATTACCATAATTTTCAATTAAGTACCTACAAATTCTTCCTAATCCTTAGATTATTTTTTATCCCTAAAATACATTGTTTCAACAGTTTCAAGTACTTTAATATGCAGTTTCAATGTAATTGTTGTATTTTCAGTAAGGATAATGTACACAATCCGTTAGTATTTAATCCTTGCGTTAGAGTTGGAAATGTATAGTTAGAAATGTAACTGAGCCGAACTGATATAACTGTTATACTTTATAAGGATTTCATTTGTTTGGTATTATGCCTGAAGCTTGTGTAAAATGTATTGATTCTCCTATGAATCGGATTCACATAGACAAATATTTTCCTAATTTACATTTTCAAAGCATGATTTAGAGAAGTTAATTATAAGGATTTAAGTCATTATCATGTTTAAATCTACATACATTCCATAGGTAGTATTAATCTAAATATTTTACTACATATATGTCTTTGCTTATAAAAATGTATGTGATGTGAAAATGATTTTTTCTGTATATTTCAATGTATTTATAGGTCAGCATTGTGAAATTAGTACCTTAGATTTTCAGTAGCTGACTTTCCAAATTTAGATTTTTAATGCACACCTTAGAGAGTGAAAATTTTAAGGAATTAAGGCATTATCAAGTTTAGATAAAAATGCATACCATCGGTAGTTTTAATCTAAATATTTTACTACTTATATGTGTTTGCTTATAAAAATGTAAGTGATGTCAAAATTATTGTATCTGTAGTTTTTCAAGGTATTTATATGTCAGCATTGTGAAATTAGTACCTTAGATTTTCAGTAGCAGACTTTCCAAATTTAGATTTTTAATGCACACCTTAGAGAGTGATAATTTTAAAGAATTAAGGCATTATCAAGTTTAGATAAAAATGCATTCCATGGGTGGTTTTAATCTAAATATTATACTAAATATATATCTTGTAAAAATATATGTGATATGAAGATAATTTAATCAGTCTTTCCCAATGTATTCTTATAGTACCATTGTAAAATTTGTACCCAAGATTTTCAGTAGCAGATTTTCTAATTTAGATTTTTGACGCTTATCTTAGATAGTGATAATTTTAATAATTTAAGGAATTATTGAGTTTACTTATAAATTTATTTCAAGTGTAGAATGAATCTAAATATTTGTACACTACATATATGTTTTGTAAAAATATTAGTTGTATGTAGATGACTTTATCCGTAGTTTCTAAATAATGTATCGGTATGTCAGCAATGTAAAATTAAAAGCATGCCAAAGCTTAAAATGTCTATTTAAATGCATGCGTCAATGAAAAATGCATTTATAAGTATGCATTCTTAGTATAACATGACCTTAAAGTAAAAATTCAGTTGCATAAAATATTTTATGTTCCAAAAATCCTTCATTGAGAAAAACAGTACTTTTTTTAACTCACAATGTGCATTTTTTATTATTATGTTACTCATAAATAAGTATTGTATAAGCCCTGTGAGTTCAAAATGTAAAACTTAAAAATAATTTTTTTTTTAAGTACAAATATTTTCAAGTTTTTCTTTTACAATAATACAGGGACTGCAATTTAATACAAGTCAGACTGTAGAAATATAAATAATCTATTCACATATTATCTTTTTTATATAAATTTGATTTACTACTGGAATTTTCTATATATTTCATCAAAATAATAAAAGGGCATTGTAATAGGAAGTTTCAATAAATTTTAGATTCCATTAACAAATTTTCTCAAACCCTGCATAAAAATTTCTAGTTTTTACCAAATTACTAAGTTAATTTACGAAATGAAATCAACTCGTACCTAATTCATTAGAAAATGATTGCTGAAGCAATTTATTTTTTCCTTGCATAATTATAAGTACTCCTACAGAGTTTCCAAACTTTGATAATAATTGAAGAAAAATAAATTAAAATCGGTTAAAATTGTACCATCTGATGAAAATCTGGCTCTTCATGTTCCTACTAAGAGTCATTCGTGAAGTGTTTCAATTATTTCAGTAGTTTTTATATTTTACTTTTAGGGATAAGTTTTTTCATAATCTCACTAAAATGATTATTTTATTTTACGAAGCAATGGCATGAAAATTGGCTCAACATTTTTCTATCAGATAGCAATGTGTGAAGTTAAGTAGATAAGGACTATAGAACTGTAAATATAAAAAGAGATTATGTTCTAAGAGTCATTCGTGAAGTGTTTCAATTATTTCAGTAGTTTTTATATTTTACTTTTAATGATAAGTTTTTCATGATCGCACTCAAATGTATATTTTATTTTACGAAGCAATGGCATGAAAATTGGCTCAACATTTTCTTATCATGTGGCAATGAGTGAAATTAAGTAGATATGGACTATAGAACGGTAAATATAAAAAGAGATTATGTTTAATTGAAAACCTATTGATGTATTCCTTTTTAAGCTTAACAAATTTTATGGAAGCTAATACAGACTGAATCTAATTGGGAATGATTTAAATAAAGTTTTAGGCCAAAAATAAAAAATAAAATAGATTTTTTAATATATCTCAGTTTAATTAGTTTTCCTAAAGAGTTAGTTATAAAAAATATTAAATTATTCCAAATTTTTTTTATTTTTTAATCTTTTATATTAACTTTGATTTTGTGTGTGTTTGTCAAAGGCGGGCAAATCTGCGGAGGCCTAATTGATCCCTTGCGGTCATCCAATTGGGATGAAACTTGGCAGATAGATTCGATATCGATGATAATGCATTCTATCAAACTCTGGAGCTGTAACTGTCACTAAAAGTTAAATTTTATGGAAGCTAATACAGACTGAATCTAATTGGGAATAATTTAAATAAAGTTTTAGACCAAAAATAAAAAATCAAATAGAGTTTTGAATATGTCTCAGTATAATTAGTTTTCTTAAAGAGTCAGTTATGGAAAATATTTAATTATTTCAAGATTTTTAATTTTTTTATTCTTTTATATTAACTTCGATTTTGTGTATGTGTGTTTGTCAAAGGCTGGCAAATCTGCGGAAGCTTAATTAACTCCTTGCCATCATTCAATCGGGATGAAACTTGGCAGATAGATCCGATGTCGATGATAATGCATTCTATCAAACTTGGGGGCTGTAACTGTCACTAAAAGTTAGTTCTTATGGAATACTAACAAACCAACTTGCCATCATCCAATCGCAATAAAATAGTATTTAACCAATTATTGAAGAAACTCTTGCCAAAATTTGTTTAATAAATAAATAATATAGATTATTTTAATCAAAATAAATGAAAAATATTTGAATGTGAGTGTATAAGTTCACATTTATTTTTAATAAATAAATTTTTAAAACGTAATTTGCCCTCTCATTTTGCTGATAGAAATGTTTTTGATTTTTAAAATTAGATGCAAACATCAAGAACGCTCTATTTACAGAATCGGCGCTGTGTTAATAAATATAAAAATTAGCAATGCATATAAAGTATTCATAATAAAAACTTTGTGTTTATGGTTTACATTTTAATAACATTTTTCAGTCACAGTAAAACATGTATAATTTCTTTTAACATTCAACAGTGGCTTTTACTACTAACTTTTAGAGGCGTGTCGTATAAATTATATTAAAGATTTTCGCTGACCGCAGATTAATAAAGAATACACAAATACCTATCTTAAATTACTATATATTCAACAATATAAGGCATTCCTGAAAACTGATAAATTAATTTTAAAAAAATTTAGGTTTTTTTTTTTTTTTTTTTTTTCAATAAAATTACAATTATATATATATATATATATATATATATATATATATATAATTTATATATATATATATATATATATATATATATATATATATATATATATATATATATTTTATTTATACGGATAATTTATATAATTTATATATATATACGGATTTTTTTTTAAAATTATATATATATATATAAATTTTTAAAAAAAATCCTTAATTCCTAAATAAAAAAGAGAATCTTTAGTTACTGCGTGACAGTGTGACTTGTTTTAAATTTTAATAAAAATATTTAAACCATACACTCATAATCACATTTTAGACAATATCAATTTTAAAATGATGAAGGTAGAAATCGTCAGTAATAGAATTGACGTCCTTCACAGTATTTGTGACAGCTAACATTCATAAATCATCCAAATGAGAGTCAGTTAAGTTACTCCTGTATTTATTCTTAATGAAAATCATCTTGCTGAAAGTTTCTTTATATAATATCTTCAAATCAAATACAGGATAACGTCCTCCTGTACAGTAAAATCATACTATTTTGAACACATTCAATTTATGTACAAAATCCCATACGACCTTATTTTACTTTTTGTACTTCTGAGCTGTTAAAAGTGTTTGCGGCCAGGGGGCCGCGTATTAACAAACGCTATTTACACACGCTCCAGACAGATCTTAACAGAAAAAGTTTATTTTAGTAGTGGAATAGTGAAAAAATTCCATCCTCATAAAAACTCTGCAGTGTAAAAAAAAAAAAAAATAACTAAAAAAAGCAAAAGAATAATTATCGTGTTTTGAATTTCGGATATCAGACCACCCTAATCAACTTTCAAAGGATAACGCAGCATCCTTAGTATTGGTCTTGTTTTTTTTTAAAAGAGAAAAAAAAACGGAAACAAAAACTTTGCAAATATTAAAAAAAAATCCTGTGACAAACAATACCTATCTACTGTGAAGCCCCCATAATCATAGCCTAGAATATAAAAGACGACGAAAGCGGGGGATATATTGATATAATGGAAATCAATACAACCACGGATGGGAGTTGGGATTTTTTTTTCTGTAATAAAGTTACAGGATGCACGAATGGTTTCATGTTTAAAGTTGCCTTTGGTCGGATGTACATACACGCTACTTTGTAGAAACATGTGTTAAAAAGTAAAAGGGGGGAGGGGTAGAATTCTTATAAAGGATACTGGAGTTGACGTGTTGATATAATTAATGAATGTTTTTATGCAATATTTTTTTAATCTTCAGTTTTGTCGTTTCAAATTATAATTTTAATTTAAATTACTGTAAGGAACTCTCAACTGGTATTAATTAAATAATTTGATTTAGAGCGGTGCTCATTATCATAGCAAAGTATATAATATTATATGAGATATAACGAAATCAAAGAAGTCATAAATAGGGAGATTATGGATATTTGTATGAACTAGTTAGCAAAGCATTATTTAATTCCAACTATTTCATGAAACCGAAAAACTCAAATTGATTATTTTGACTTTCCATTATCTTTCAGTCAAAGTTTAATCATAGTGAGGTAATTTCAAATATTTCTTAAAAAAAGTACAAATCTGTTGTTTGTTTTTTTTTCTAAATGGACTGTAAAATAAAAGGTGAGCCAAATAAAATTGCTTTATAAAAAGATAAGAATTAACTCGATTTGAATGAAGTTTATTGTCCATTTGTATCAGATAATTATATGACATGAAATAATTAGAATGGTTTCCGACTATATTCTTTTTAATTATACATATGTGAATATAAGGTAATGAAAGAATTGGATTCGGTTAAAAAAATTGATTTGATTTCCACTTCTATACATTTTTGGAAGATGTCGAGTTCAAAAATGTTATCTAGGATAAATGCATGTGCGTTTTTGTGGTCAGCTTAACTCTCTAACGTATTGATCAATGATGTTCAACTTAGGCATACGGGTTTGTAGTGGCCATGGAACCTGTCTTTAAGGTTTTCGTCAAAATTGCGCATACGCATAAGGTAGCTGCCGTTGATAAATGTATGTTTTTCAGCAATTGCCAAGAATGCCTTGAGTGATTTTGATCAAAATTTCTGTGATTTGATAGGTGTGATAATATCCCCACCTCCGAAATTTCTGTAGAAATGTGATAGTCGTAAAAAGTTTAACGTCTTTAACACTGAGTCCTCTTTCCTTGATCATCGCCGATCAACGACTGATTTTTCCTCTGTTTCACTTTACAACAAAAGAAAATGTAATATTTATCTAATAGCATATCACCAATTTCGTTATTTTGGAGATGGTTTTTTTCTCTGGGGGGTGGGGGGCAATGAAACAATTATCACCAAATATAGCTTCAAACTAGACATTTTTGTAAGTTAATTAATAAAAATATATATTGATTAATGAAAATATGAAATCCAAAATTTGAAATTACCCTATGCAAGGCAAACTTAAATTGAATGTCCAGTATTAAATGCAATTGAATGTTGTGCGATGTTCCTCATCCCTAATTACCTTTGTTGATGACCTGTGGTACGTAAATTAGCTTTTTATAAAACTTGTAATCTTAGATAAACTTTTGAAGTAAGATACCTGTTGTACTTTAAATCTGATTTTTGCCTTATGATATAGTAGTATGTATCATAAGATAAAGCTTATGATATATTTTAGTCCTAATATACAAGGTGTCCGTAATTAAAGTAAAATTTTCAAAAAGCTGTAAAAAAAATAAATAGGTCGGAATTACTTGAAATTTGACCGGTAAAAAATATTTTGAGCATTTGCTTTTGCTTCTTATAACATTTTAACCTTTACTCAAACTTTCAGGTCAAATTTAAAAATTTTCTGACGAGTGTTTAGTTTTTTACATAATTTTAAATGTTGAACTTTAATTATAACCACCCCGGGATTATAAAAATTAAAAATTAAGTTTTAAGAAGCATGATTTCAAAATCATGGAATTTTTTCTTGTGCCAAATCATGATTTTTAAAAAGGCAATGGTATGGAGTTAAAAAACAAACCTTAAGTTCGAAATGTTTTTATCCCCTTTCATTTTTTCCTTGTACATTTATCCCCTCTTCGAGCATATACAGTAGGGTGGGCCGAAAATGGCCCAAAACATTTTTTTTTTTCGAAATCCTTTTGGGAATAGTGCGGAAAAGTTGCCTAAAGGGTCAATTAGAACACACACAACATTTCGTCAATTTTGCTCAATACCTAGCCGCAAACCTCTGACACTGAAAATGTAAAAAGTGACAAAAAAATTCACTTTTAGGCCGTATTTGGGAAACTTTTTGAATTTTTTTTTAAAAAACTAGCTTTGGTATAGCATGGAATAGTTGACTAATGTATCAGTTGGAACACACACAAAATTTCATTCATTTTGCTCAATATTTAGCCGCGCCCCTATTGCTTTGAACAAAAATGTGCCTAAATGTCGTAAAATCGTAACAGATTCGATGTTAGAGGAGATAAAAAAAATGTTTTTTCGAAATCAGTCTTGGAATAGCGTGAAAAAGTTACCTAATGGGTCAGTTAAAACGCACACAAAATTTCATCAATTTTGTTCAAATTCTAGCCGAGCCCCTCTGGCATTGAAAATGTCCAAAAACACACAAATAATTCACTCTTAAGCCATTTTTTTGAAATTTTCGGAAATAATTTTTAAAAACTGGCATTTAAATAGCATAGAATAGTTGCCTAATGTGTCAGTTAGAATACACACAAAATTTTATCCGTTTCTCTCAATATTTAGCAGCGCTCCTCTTGCTTTAAGGGAAAAAAGTGTCTAAATGTCAAAAAATCGTGAGATTGGACGTTAGGGTGGAGCAATTTTTTCTTTCTTTTGAAATCGGTGTTGACAGCGTGGAAAAGTTTCCTAACGGGTCGGTTAAAACACTCAAAAAATTTCGTCAATTTTGTTCAATATCAAACAGCGTCCCTTTGGCATCAAAAATGTCCATAACATACAAAAAATACACTTTTAAGCCAATTTTTGAGCGATTACTTGAATTTTTTTTAAAAACAAGCATTTGCATAGCACGAAATGGTTACATAATGGGTCATTTAGAATACATAAAAAGTTTAATCCATTTTGATCGGAATCTAGGGGCGCCCTTTTGAGTAAAAGTTTAAAAATAAGGATAAAAAGCAGCGTACTTTGAATATGTCACTTAGAAACCACATTAAAGTGTCGTCAATGTTGCTCCATATCTATCTACTCCTGGCATTTCAAAAATCACAAAAATAAATAATACGCATATTAAAAATCAAAAGTGTATTTACTAGTATAATACTTATTTATATTTAGAAATCGAGAAATTCAAATATTATAAAGTAAAAAAGAGTAGGCATAAAATGCTTATAAAATGTAGTTTTCAGAATAGTACTGTCCCTTATTATCAAATGTTTTAAGTTCTCTTCTTGTTTGAATCTTAGCCCGTAAATAATCGCTTTTTGAAGCATCACCACAAACTTTCGTTAAAGCTTCAGATATGAGTTTAACACATCTCTCGACTGCTTGCGTGTGACATGGAAACTTCTCAAATGGTTTATAGGAACCTGTTCTTGCCACATATCTTCCAATTCTTTATCTTCTATATACATTGTAAGCAGTGGTTCTGTTATGGTGTACTTTGACCAGTCGATGAGATCAATGTAATCAACTTCATTGAAGTTGAGTTCGGTAGGTTTTGAAAAAGCGTACCTATGTATAATATACATCGGTACCGAAAATCCAACAGATGAGCATCGTATATAATCGTAAAGTTTGTGATTCTGATTTATGCATCAATGTGGTTCGATATAAAAATAAAACCACATTTCACGGTGGGGCTATACATGTCTCAAAGATGATTTTTCTTTCAAGGAAGTTGCCTAACCATGCCAAGCAAATTGCAGACAAGAATAATTTCAAACAATGCATATTTTCCGGATGGGCAAAATATGCTTGTGGCAACGCTAACGGATTCTCAATATCCTATCAGGGAATTAGCAGTGAGGTGAATCCTGAACATCAGGAATAAGAAATCTGAAGACATACGCTTTTTCAAACCTCCTGAACTCAAATTTAATGCCGTTGAATACATTGACATCGACTGGTCAAAATACACCATAACACAACCACTGTTACAATGCGTACAAAAGATGAAGAATTGGAATCTAGGGCGCCAATAGATTCCGATCAAAATGGATGAAACTTTTTGCGTGTCCTAACTGACCCATTATGCAACCATTCTGAACATACAAATGCTGGTTTTTTAAAAAAATTTAAGTAATCCCTCAAAAAATGGCTTAAAAGTGAATTTTTTTAATTTTATAGACATTTTTGATGCCAGAGAGACGCGGCTAGATATTCAACAAATTGACGAAATTTTGTGTGTGTTTTAACCGACCCATTACGTAACTTTTCCATGCTATGTCAAGACCAATTTATAAAAAAAAAAATTGTTCCACTCTAACGTTCAATCTTACGATTGTTTGACATTTAGACACTTTTTTGCTTATAGCAAGAGGGGCGCGGCTCAATATTGAGCAAAACGGACCAAATTTTGTGTGTGTTCTAACTGACAAATTAGGCAACTATTCTATGCTATGTCAATGCCATTTTTTAAAAATCATTTCCGAAAATTTCAAAAAAATGGCTTAAAAGTGCATTTTTTGTGTGTTTTTGGACATTTTCAATGCCACAGGGGCGCAGCTAGATTTTGAACAAAATTGAAGAAATTTTTTGTGCGTTTTAATTGACCCATTAGATAACTTTTTCACGCTATTCTAAGACCGATTTCGAAAAAACATTTTTTTATCTCTCCTAACGTTGAATCTGTTACGATTTTGCGACATTTAGGCACATTTTTGTTCAAAGTAAAAGGGGCGCGGCTAAATATTGAGCAAAATGAATGAAATTTTGTGTGTGTTCTAACTGATCATTAGGCAACTATTCCATGCTATACCAAAGCCAGTTTTTTAAAAAAAATTCCAAAAATTTCCAAAAAACGGCCTAAAAGTGAATTTTTTTTGTCACTTTTTACATTTTCAGTGCCAGAGGGGCGCGGCTAGATATTGAGCAAAATTGACGAAATTTTGTGTGTGTTCTAATTGACCCATTAGGCAACTTTTTCGCACTATTCCCAAACTGATTTCGAAAAAAAGTTTTTTCGGCCCACCCTAATATACAGGTAAATTCTAGGTCATTCTGACCAGCACAATTTTTTCACATATTCTTGAAACTTAACTTTACTTATAAACACTCTGTATTTTGTTCCGGATATTGGACCAATATATATTTACGTAACAAATTATTTAAGAAACTTAATTCCACGGTTATCTAAGGCGTCGGTTTCATATGATCTGAAGTTCACGGTCTCAAGCCTGAACGCTGCCTAACACTGGCTTGTTCAAATAATCTAGTACATCACTTCTTTTAAAAATTATACATATTTCTAATTGACATATCAATAAGATAAAATGAAGAACATAAAGAAAATATTTCGATACATCTTTATAAAATTTCATGTATATATAACAAACAGTTCCAGAATAACATCGATTCAAAGTCAAAAGTTTAAATTTATCAGTACCAAAGAAAAATTAAATGCTTGTTTGAAAAACTTATAGTTCTAATTATTGAATAGGAAAACTTCTACTAAAAATCCGAATTAAAGGAAAAATTACTTTATATTTCAATACCTATTCAGAAATGAAAATATTATATAATTTGTGCCTTTTAACCCATTATCCTTCAACTTTATTCTACAGTCTTCAATTTTACTCTACATCACGATAAACATTTAACAAACCTACAATACAGCATCACATATCATAAAAGAGCTCAAACAATATTCAAGCCTCCGAAACGGAAAGCATATGTTTATGGACATTACTTTCCAAGATATAAACGCGCACGAATTTCCATTTCTTTCTCAATATACAGACATAAAAGATTACTTTTTTTTTCTTTCAAGTTTTCCCCTTCCCTGTCCAATATGCAGCAAATGAACCGAAATGTATCGAACGAAAAGTCACTTCTGAGTGCTTCATGCCTTTTTTACGTTCCGAAAACTTCGTTTTATGGCCTTTCTACGAGATCAAAGATAAAGGAACATCGCATCGGCCTTCAAAAGTGCCTTCATCGTGCGTGTGTAGGAGTAAGGCCTTTCTCTTTTGTGTCTCCTGGCTGGATTCATAGAAACAGAGGGATCTCTTATAGTTTGTTGCTTAGGGAAAGTCGGTGTATATTTTTTTATACTTTTGGGATTGTTAATTAGTAAATGAGAAGTATATATGTATCCTGTGATATTTATATATTGTTGTCTGGATGGTATTGTATAAGGTATACTATTTAAGAAACATTTAAAAAAAAAAAAAAAAAAAAAAAAAAAACGCATACTTTAGTCTAATTTTACAATGGACAATTCCCGCATATTTAAAAAAAAAAATATTCAATTCTAAATGCTTCGAAAGGCCACAAACACAAAAATTTCTGCTCAATGCACTTTTTTTTTTTTTTTTTTTTTTTTTTTTTTAAATTTTCAATGAAAGTTCCCCTGTTAGACGTTGGCGACGATTCATTCGGCTCGAATTGTTGAATTGAATATGACCTCAGGAGTTCCCAAACATCTTGGCTTGAAATGCAGCGACGGAAACCAGTTTTGCAAGTTTCTCGCAAATCGCCCCAACTAGTACGGGATATGGCAATGATCTACCAATGCAATGCCAACTATTTGGTAGAAACCTCACAATACCCATAGAAACGGAGGGAACTCTTGACGTCACAGATTTTATTGAGTGTTTTGAAGGACCGGTTTTCGGGCATTTTCTTTTCTTAATATTTAAATAACTAATTTTTTTTAAAGAACTTTTGTTTAAATATTTGGAATCAGAAAGAAAATCTTCATAAATATAAACTAATTTCACTCATTTTTAAAAAAGGCTGTAATCATCAATTCCTTATGTATATACATTTGGAATTGCGAAATTAGACTAAAGTATTCGTGTTTTTTTTTTGTTTTTTTTTTAATATTCCCGAGTTCATTACCTTTAAAGTGATAGCATTTTCTTTCTGTGATTCAAATTACTTTTTAAATTACAGTGAGTTTTGTAAGCCTGTTTTGTTTGTATCATATTAATAATTTTTGCAAACTTTAAACACGTTTTTTGAAGAATGACATTTTGGTGTCATATGGCTTTAACGCCAACGGTCATAACTTCATTACGAATGGTCCTAATTGCGAAATTCTAATTTTATTTTGTAGCCAATAGTTGGGAATGTGTTTTCATCTATAATCTAATATATATTGTTGTAAATACATTTTTTATAAATATTTTAATCTTAATTTTTTGTTAAAAAGTATGTATTTTTTCAAACTTTATATTTAAAAACTGTTGCGGGTTCGAGTCCCGTGTTAGGCATGGGTGTTTGTAAATGGATGTTGGCTTGTCTAATGACGAATGTTTCGGCGCATTATAGCCCTCGTGTTGCTGACGGCGCCAGATAATCTGAATACAACCAACCAACTATTTAAAAACTTATAATTAAATTTTGAAGACAAATTCACAACTTTTTGTGGATGCATGCATCAATATAATATCTTTTATTTGCAATAAAAATCATTCCTCTAAGTTAATTACAAGTTTATTTATGTCTGTTCGAAAGACGTCCTAATTAGTCATTTTAATTGCAATTAGCTAATTAAAAAAAATTAACGGAAAAAAATTTATATATAAAAATGCTTGATTTTTAATTCTGATATACTGCTAAAAAGTTTGAAATTCTAACATAAAAATTAAAGAAAATCCTCTCAATTGTATATGTATGCCTTAAGGTATTTTTAAGATGCGAAATGGTTTTATTTTATCATTAACATCATGTACAAGGTCTTTGGGAGAGGAATTCTTAATTTTGAAGTGACAAAACTCTGAAACAGTGAGAGACTAAAAAGAGACAAGTGACACGTTGGATAGACAGTTATGGAATTTTAATTGAACTGGTTTTAAAATTAATTGATTGGAGTAAATTTGACGATGGCTGAAAATTGATTATTGATTAGACACATTTTCATTTGGACTATTTGTCACTAAACAAAACTGGTGATAATGAGGTACTAAAAACCCAACTGCGTGTATGCAAATACCCTATATTTTCAAAAAAAGGATTGTTTGAGCTACACTATCCAGACACTATACAGTAGAATGATCGATTCATTCTACTATATTCTGTTTTACAACACTTTGTTTACGCATTTCAATATTGTAAATGATTTTAAAAACTGATATATTTAACCTTTATTTACTGCGGTTGGGATCTTTGATATATTTGGCGCAAAGGCAACATGTGGTCCATATAGTGCCAAACAAATTAATGAGCATTAGATTAAAATTTAAGAAACATAGTATCAGAAAAATTAATGTAAAAGTCTATGATGAAATATTTTAGGGTGTGGAAGCATTCCACAAAAAATGACTCGTGGTCTGTCAAACTGCATACAGCAGTAAAAGGTTAAAATGCTATGCCTACCTATCTAGCATACTATTTGTATATGAAAGGAAATGTATCTCGCATATACGTTAAAATTGAGAAAAAGTCAAGTTAACTCCAACCTTTCGGCCAAAAAACTACACGACATAATTAAGGTGTACGTATAGGTTTCAACATTTTTTTTTTAATTTTCAATTTAAAAATTAGACCTTTGCACCTTGAAAAGTACATTATTTGTTAAACGGTTTCCAATAATTTTTTTTTTTTTTAAATTTCTTCAATTTTAATAATTAATTAACATTTAATCAACTAATTAGGCTAATTTCGAACGGTAATGACAAAAATTCTAATTAACCCACAGATAAAATTTTGGTGTTAAATAATGTGGAATACCCTGTTCTATGTTTTGACCCTATTAACAGAATTTTACAGTGTGTATATTTTGTGATATCTTGCTTTAACTGAATCTATTAGAAAAATCCAAGTTTTTTTTATACAGAATCTTATCTTTAATATTCAATTAAAAAAATATTTATTTACAAATCACTTAGTATTTAGGGTCAAAACATTCAGCAATGTATGCAGATTATATAGCAAAAAACAAATTTCAAAAAATATTATTTAAACTGGAGTTATAACTGTTTGAATGAAATGCAAAAGAGAAAAAACTACAATCTGAGAATAACTTTTAAAAAAGTATTTTTTATATAAAAAACTGTTTATTATTATACAAATTATTATATATTTCCTTTTTTGTATGCTCCTCCATCATAGGGTGTCCTTCTTTTGTGTTGTTTTTATTTTGCTTTTGTTTTTTACGGCCTTACAAATCTTCTCCGATTTTTGCGAGTTATGCTATTTGAAGCCTATACGTATACCTTAACACAACTCATTTGCAATCGTCACGGCTCAATCAGCACGACATATCGACACAACTTATTTGCAATCATCACAACTCAATCGACACGGCTCAATCAACAAACATAATCGGTACTTTTCAAACAATACGACTTAATCGACACGACAAAATTGACACGACTCAATCAACTAGTCGTAATAGACATGACTCAATCAACGCGACACAATTGACACCACTCAATCAACGCGACACAATTGACACCACTCAATCTGCTATTTCTATGTATTTCAACCTCAAAAGAAAAATCAAACGGAAAAAAAAATTCTAATTATAATTTACAAACATTTTGAAAGTATCCAAGAAAGTATTTTAATGAAGTAAAAAAACAGTCCAAGTCTGTAAATAAAATGCTTATAAAGATTCAAACACATTTTTGTTTCATAAGAACAAACAATCAAAATAACTGCTAAATTTCATCTTTCAAGCGGTTATTATAAAAAGCTGGTTTTTTTTTTTAACTAGAACACTTTGATGCGTTATTTAATACTTTTTATAAAAGCGATCTTTTAGATACTTTCATAAATCCAGATGCTTCAAGAAGCAGTGTAAAAAGCATTAGTTTATCGAAAAACATAAGCTCAATTTAACATCTTGCCTTTTCAGTTTTTATGTTAAAACCAATATTGCATCTAATCCTTTCGCGTGTAATTTACGGTATTTTATCACGAGTACTTAAATAATCATCAGATAAATATATCAAATTTATTTTTTAGGCGTTCGCTCTGATAAAAGAGAAAACGTGTTTCAGGAGTAAAAAGTAAAATAGTTATTTTTCTTAAAAAGTAGTTTAATTTTTATTCTTTTTCGCTATAAACCATTGGTTGAATTCTGAGTTGTTGATTTGTTAATGAATTTATTTATTTTCTTTGCAATTTATTATTATTTTTTTTTATTTTTTTTTTTTTTTTATAAAATATAGGTGAAAGTGCTTTTTAACAAAATAGTGTTTAAAATACCTTAATGACATATAGATTAAAAAGTTTAAAAAAATACCGTTTGAAATATTAAACAATATCTTTAGATTAATCTACACTTTGAAAATAAAATATTTAACTTATAAGTTTTTAAACAATTTAAACTATATTTCTTTTAAAGCATTTAACCGATATTTTGAAGATAAAACTTTTAAAGTGTTTAACAGAAGGTATAGGATAAAATATTTCTTTTAAATATAGCTTTAAAGTGTTTATTAATGAAATGTAATAATTTTTAATAATAGGATAAAGTATTTAACAATATATATATATATAGATTAAATGTGTGTTAGTAAATTATAGATTAATAGGTTTATTAATAAAATATAGGGGAAAGTATGTCTTATTAAAATATCGGGTTAAGTATATATAAGTAACATAGTAAGTATTAAAATACATTTTGTCCCTATAAATCACTCATTAAATTTTTTTATGTTATAAGTAATCACTTCAAATCTTAAGAGAACGTAGTGACTGATTTTTACTATAACTTAAGAATAAATGTGTTCGAGATATATTTTGCCATTAACACGACGACTAAACGGTATAGTGGTTAGCGTGCTAGCTTCTGGACCGTAAGGTTGCAGGTTCGAGTCCCGTGTTAGGCATGGGTGTTTGTAAATGTATGTTGGCTTGTCTAATGACGAATGTTTCGGCGCATTATAGCCCTCGTGTTGCTGACGGCGCCAGATAATCTGAATACAACCAACCATTAAACAACACCTACATTGAATTGTTATTTTCAGAGATTATCTTGGATATATGGATAAGCATGTTCTAACAACTACAAAAATAAAAAGAAGCTGTAAAAAACCGTGCATACTCAACTAAATACTAAATAGTTTGCATTATAAAATTTAATAATGCACTAAAAAGTTATGATCTATGTCAATTAAACATATTAGTCAATAAAATATATTCTAATATCTCAAAATATTAATTTTAATGGTAAATAGTACTTATATAGAATGTTCAATGTACATTACACCTAATTCAAGCAATGCACATATATAAAACAACTTTCGTGCATATGGACAATTTACGTTTCCAAACTTTTAAAACCACCAAAAACCTCTTAATGTAAAATACCACATAAACATCAGTTCCAAATGCGTGTTTCATCATATGTGCATGCTTAGAAGAACAAAGGAATCGTAGAATAATACGTCTTCCAGTGGATCTATCGTAAAAATAGCATCAGCTATTTGAAGTGCTTGGCGATGAAATAGCCCGTCAGTTGGCGAATGCTGTTGCAGGAGGTCACGCAATTCGCCAATCACGCGGAGAAATAGTTATCGTTTCGACACGGCGAGTGATAGATGTTGTTCATTATTGATTGTTTCTCTTGTTTTTCTTATGTATCTAGACGCGTGTCAAAACTGTTGTACGAAGTACAAAAGAAACCAGCCTTCTTGGACCTGGAGTGGGATAAGTGGCCGAGTTGAGAAATTCTGCGTTTGGGCTATACACCAAAACTTAATCTGCATGGTTAAATAGATATATTTATGAAAGTAAACCTAATTTATTTTTAACTGCGTTATGGGAATGATTATCCATTACTACCATGTTAACCTTTAACTGCTGTATGCGGTCTAACAGACCGCGAGTCATTTTTTGTGGTGCTTCCACCCCCAAAAATATTTCCTCTTCGATTTTTAAATTAGTATTTCTGATACAATGTTTCTTAAACTTTAAACTGATGTTCTCCAATTTGTTTTTGAACAGTATGGACCACTTGTTGCCCTTGCGCCAAAAACATCAAACCACCCAACCACAGCAGTTAAAGGTTGAAAGGAACGAAATCCTGAGATTTCTGAGATTATATATCCTTGAATATGTATGAAAGGATTTCTGTTAGGAGCCAATTGACTCCTCATCGTATACAACTTTAAAGTTTCCTTAAAATAAACCAGGTGTTTAAAGACTTAACGTACAATTTCTTGCGTAACATAAGGATGGATGAAGATTCATCTTTAAAATTTCTCTCTTTAAAAAGAAAAAAAAGTTATATTTAACTCTTAACTCATAAGTTGTGGGTGATTATTTAAAAGCATACGAACTAAATATCCTAAATTTTACTTTTGAGAATCGAAACATTGGAAAAAAAAATTGCAAAAAATAGCAAATTCTAAAATTCCAGTTTAAAAATATTAATTTAATTTGTAGCATAACGTAACAAGTATTAAAAAAAAGATCTATGACTTACAAATTTGTTGCAAAACCAAGTTTTTACTAAACATTGTAAAACATTTTAGTTTTTGCAACTTGATGAAGAGTTGTCCTAAAACTATCTTCTCTCGATAGATTATCTGAAAATCGCACATATGTCTCAAAGATTACTTTACATTGTTAATTTCTAGACATACTAGAGATATGGGAACAATAAAAATTATAAAATGCTCAAAATTGTGCAAGAAATCATTTAAAGGAAGTGGGATTTTAATTAGCAATATTGAAAGTGACATAGCTTTATTTTTTAAACAAACACAGATTTAGAACAAAATAAATGCAGAAAGAGCAATCTTTATTATGCGAATAAGTTAACGATCTCATAAAAAAAATTGCATGGAAAAAATGCATTAAAAACATAACCTATGTTATTTCAGAAAAAAGTTATTATGACGAAAATTGGGGACTATAACTAAATTAACAATTTTACTTTCCACGTCTAATGTATGCTAACGATAGTGAATTATTTGTACTTATAAAACTATGCTTAAAAGCACCAAATTTAGCTAAGCAAACAATTTAATCAAACCATTAAAACAGATTTAACCCCAAAATATTTGCTATCAGTATAAATTTACTTTTTTAAATCAAAATAACAATCATCAAATTTGAAACTCGTTCTAAGTCGGTCAACTTTAAAGCGGGTTGACCGACTTTCATTAAAATGCTGAACATTCGGGTGTTTAACACCGATCTTATCCTCAAATGCATCTCGAACTGGAATGGTTTTCATCTTTTTACTTAAACCACTTGTTATATAAACAACAAGCCACATAAAGCCTCTTATACAAGTAGAAGTGGGAAAAAATATCGATCGTAATATAAATGGACTTAAAGGAAGCATTCATAAGAATGCTTTTTCTCACTAACTCCTATGTTCTTGAAATATAGCGTGACGGACTGAAAGAGAAGTAATTTTGCATCGCGAATAAGAGAATATGCAAAATAATAATGAATATAATACATTCGTTTTATCCATCTTTCTTATAGTTCTTTCTAAAGATTGGATAATACAACCGACCTCAAAATGGGTATCGTCACGGCATGCTGCCCAATAATTGGATATTTTACAGCTTTCAATGTAATTATGAATTATATTCGCAAAGATAACAATGCTTTATTGGGATTTTTTTATTCGTAATTAAACGTAATAAACTAGAGCTAAGGCTGCAAAATGAAAGGTTTTTTTGGTCTAATAACATTCAGTTATCTTGATTATCTGAGTTTGCATCATCGATTGTACCTTTAAGGGGAGTTGGTACCCTAAAATTTATCAAAAATCTATTTTGAGTTTAGTATCGTTTATTTAAATTTAAATTTATCTCTTTAAAATGAAACTTCATTTGTAATAATACCTCAATTAGAAGTATTTTTAGTAATTTTTGAGAAAAAAAAAATGTGACACGGTAACTGGAAAATATTATAATTGCCCATATTTATATTACATATAGTAATAAAAGTATAGGATTCGGTCAAAAAAAAAAAAAAAATTCTTCTTTTTTTTCTTTCTCCAGGATTTGGAGCATCCTGATTTCAAAAAAGTGATCTAAAAGAAATGTCTATCTGTGGTCAGCATAACTCCCAAACAAATTGACCTACGATGTTCAAATTTGGTGAGCAGTTTGGTGATGGCTCAGAGCCTACCATTAAGGTTTCGTCATAATCGCGCATGCGCATAAGGTAGCTGTAATTGAAAAAATCATGTTTTTCAATGATTGTTAAAAAGTGGCTCTAACGATTTCGATCAAAATCGCTGTATTAATGCCTCTTAAGGTGTTCTAAACATCACCACCTTCGAAGTTCCCATAAAAATGTTTTAATGGAGTAAAAAGTTGAAAAACGAATACCTTCAATACAGAGTCCTCTTTGCTTGAGCATAGCCTATCAACGATTCCTCCTCTTCTCAGTTTCACTTATAAGAAAGGATAATATTAGAATCGTCGAAAAGTATATCACCAAAATTCCAATTTGGCGGAGGTTTTTTTTTTTTTTTTTTTTTTTTTTTTTTTTTTTTTAAGCATATTACAATTATCGCAAAAATATTGTCTACCTGACAATTTTTCCAAACGAATTATGGAAGTATAAAAACAGTAATAGACACAAATTCACATCAGTTATATAGTGTAATTGAAAGTTGTGCGATGTTCCCCACCCCTAGTTTTTTTTCTAGTTTATAAGTTATATATTTTTTTAATATTAATAAGTATTTCTAATTTAAATAAAGTGTTAAACATGTTTATGCAGTGCTTGTAATTTGTACATTTTAATTTTTTTTAAAAATCAGGGAAATTTTGGATTCAAACATCTTTTTTACTTTCAATATTTTTCCAGTATCTTTTAAAAAATTTAGCACAGTTATATTCCTCAAGCTGAATTGCCGTACTTCCCCACGAAAAGTTATCAATTTCAGCGTTCTTGTTTTATTGAAAGAAAGATATTCGAATAAGAAAGATATTCGTTTGAACTATTTTACACCTTTACAATTTCATCTCTTTCCATCCCTTTAGAGAGGTTAGCTTAAAGTCCTCATAATTCAAGTACAACTTTGGATAGATTTTTAAGCCATTTCAGTGATTTGGCTTTTGGTGTACTTGAAAATTCCATATCTAGTTTTGTCCTTTTCCAAGCTTTAAAGGCTGTTGGCTGAAATCGTTCTAGCTTAGTTTTATTAGATAGAATTTTGATAAAATGTCATCATCTCAATGCTACAACTAGATAGCTGCTAAATTGTAATTTTTTTAAATTTTTTTTTTGTATATGTGCTCGATCAGTCATAAATTACACGTTTTTATTGTATGCCGTAAAAGGATAACTCATAGGATCATAGCCGTAAAGGATAGATCATATTGTATTCTATTTACATTAAAGACATTAAGCTGTTGTGAGATTTAAATGCTTTAAAAAAATTTAAATGTGTTTTTCACAAAATTATGGTTTTGAAGATATCTAGTTGTAGCATTATGGTGAGGATATGTAACCTCTTGATATGAATGCATAGAATGATAAAAAATGGGTTTTGTTTATGAGGTTTATTAATGATTTAAGTGATGGTAAACATGACGGGAAAGAATGGCTTATTACGGACATGTGGCAGAATTTTCGGGAAGTTTAGTTCAATTATAACATCACAGTGGGTTGTTAAATTAAAGGTCACTGCTGCTTGCCGATCACTGCTTGTTCGATCCCACAACGTACGTATTAAAAATGACTGAATCTAAATCTTTATATTTATGGAATGACTAAGATCCTGTGAATAAAATTTATGTCACGGAAAGATGAGTGGCCAAGAGTTTTAAAAAATCACCACAAGATGGCTTTTCTAGAGTGAAAGGTGTAGAAATTGCCATGAACAGATCGCTGAGAAAATGACTTCTGCTCAATAGAAGGCGTTTTACATTCTTCAGTTTAGTAAGACTATATCAGTAATTCCAGTACAGTGTTTTTTTTAATCTGCGCTTTAGCAGCCGTTATTTATAAACATTGAAAGTTTAAAATACAGGATATTAGAAGCAGTGGAATCCATCAATGCCTCCACCTTACAGATAGCTTGTGATGAATAGAGATATCGTCTATACGTGCTGCTGAAGGTGTACACATAGAACATTCATATTGTTATTGATGAAACTTTAATATTTAAAGTTTTTTACACTTTGTTCTCTTACTTTTGTATGTTTTTTATTATAAAGTATTCCGGTTCAAAATCGGGTCATTCTTTTTGGTACATTCTATATTCTCCCTATACAGATTTTGCTCTAACGATCGATGTTCTAGATCAGTAAAATCCTCCTGAAATTTCTGCGAAATAAAATGACCAAAACTGCCAATCCGATAAGGTGAAGAAGAAGACTCCAATAAAGTGCAGACTGAAATTTTGCAGACTCCAAAGGTTCTTTTTGATGGGAAACAAAAAGATTTTCTACTACTTATAACCTGTAAATGCCATATTTTCATTTGGTAAATTTTCTTCAAAATAGGCCTAACAATGTATTTATTAAAAGAAGTCTTTAAACAGTTGCAGTTCACGTTTGGCTTTCCTAAGTCTATGGTTGCTATAGGAACCACTTACTTCCAGACAGGTCTACAATTACTTATTCATTTACTGTAGAAACTCTAGAACATAAACTTTAAAGTTGAAACAAGCTTTCATTATATTACCACAAATTAACCAGTAAATGTCTGATCTGTGGGAAACCCATTTGAGTTAAAATTTATCGCATCTCAATAATGCATGAGCTCAAAGTAAAAAGGAATCGATACAGACTCTACGTAGGTAAAAGCTTTCAAACGATAAATTTTAAAATTCATTTGTTTAAGTGGAATCGTTTACTACTAAGCCAGTTAGAAAGACTTTTAAAGTTTTTCCCTTTTAATTTTGAAGTAGAAACTTGAAATATAGTTCAAGCCTCTAAATATTTGATAATAAATGTCCAGATTATCAATAACATTTTTAATAAATTTATCACTGATATATTTTCTCAAACAACCTCATTGACTACTTGTGTACCTTAGACAACATATTTCTAGGGAAACGGCTGTCACATTTATTTAATACCAAGAGTTAGCAATTTTTACACTCATTAATAAGTCTTTATTTTTCCATACAACTACAGCTCTTATATTTTCATAGACTCCGACAGATTTATTTGCGGGGGGATACAAAGCTGCTAAATATCTAGATATTTTTTCAAATCATTAATTTTTCAGAATTGTTGATTGCATTTACAGTATTAAATAATAACGATGCATTAATTTTCTCTTTGAAAATAATTAAAAAATTATTAACGATTCGTAATTTAGAATCCTGTAGTTTTCATTTGGCACCAAAGGCATCCATTTTAAAGAAAAAGCAAGAAAAAATAATAAAAATAAAAATATTTTTTTACAATTTACTTATTTTTCCATCATCTAATTAGTTTAAGTGGAATTTATAAGACACTGTTTTGAACAGAGGAACTAGAAAATACAAAAATACAAAATAGCAACATATTTCATCCAAACTTCAGAAATAATAATAAAAAAAAAAAAAAAAACTCAAAGGCTCAATTGAATTATAAAAATAGATTTCAAGGTTACATATCTGATGTCTACTAATTAATAAACAAAACATTTTCAAGGAATTAAGAGAACAACACAGAAAATGATTGCCCAATAAAAGAAATACATATTTCTTGTTCTAATTAGTCCCCAATGGTCCTAAACATTATGCGTGTGCTTTATTAGTTATCAGTTTTAAGAATCGGTTTTAAAAACAAAAAATAAATACACAAGAGAATTTAAAGAAAACATAGCACAAAAAATGGTTTCAAAAGCTCATATGTGCTTTTTTTTTTCTGTAAATTTACTCATTGTTTCTTATTTTTTCAAGTTTTCTAAGTCAGGGGGTTGCAAGAGTCCCCCCCCCCTCCTCTCCCCTCCTTGTACTCTATAAAATATACAATGTTATTACAAACTACACCATGATGTATGTGGCAAGCTTTGTAAAAATTGGAACACATTATAATTTTAAAATACACATTACTCTTACTTAGCATATGAGGCGTTTTATGCCACAAAGGAGAATCCGCAAAACCATATTCCAAGAAGAAAAAAATAACTCAAAGGAAAAAGAAACTAGTTTCAAAGCGACAAGGGCGAATTGCCATGTCACGAAGAAAAAACAAGATGGAATTTTGCACTAATGCTTTTATTAGAATGAAAATAAGAAACAAAATTCATTTCAAAATGCTTTCAAAAACTGCTTTTAGTTTGAAAATCAGTAGAAGAAAATATCAGTAATTAAGTATATCACACACACACACACATTAAAAAATCCAAGGAATTAATCTGGATAAAAATCCATAACACGTTTTCCGTAGTTGGCAAAATCAAATTATTTTCTGATGCTTGGTGAGTGATCAACTGGTCGAAGAAACGTCTATGATGGAGCTGTATGTATGGAAGAAGTGACTAGATGGCAATTTCGCCCTTGTTCCATACACCATCTATCGCAGTTTTGTCGTTTCTCAAGACTTATGCGCCCAAGTTCTATATGCCAAAGCTTCAAACAGAAAGGGCAAATAAACCATCTTGTTTTAGTACTTAGCTCTTTAATAACAAGGCTTCATTTTGAAAAAAAATAAAAAAAATAAAAAAAAAATGAAGGGACTGGTGGATTCGCCCTTGTCGTATGAAACGCCTCATATGACAAAAAAAAACAAAAAAAAAACTTAGTATAAAGATTAGAAACGTCGTATAAATAATGAATAAGTTGGCACGTTTTTAGTTAGATTAACTCTCAAGACTTATAAATAAAAAACATTATAAATGAGGAATTTTCAAATTTACTTATGCAGAGATTTCTAAAAAGGTTTTAAATGTTTGCACTAAAAATATCTAAAAACCTCTTATTTACTTTATAAATTGATAGTTACATCTTCTTCAAATATGTTTGTAGCTTAAAAACATTTATATAAACTATAGCTATTTAAATTAAAATTAGCATTGTACTTTATTGGATTCACCTAATCCCTACATACTATATAATAATCCCATCTATTTATAAGTATTGTGGCAACTATTTCTCAATGACTTATCAAATTATATTGATTGTCTACGAGTTTGTTAATTAATATATTTCCGTTGCTCCTCGAGAAAGACAAGAAAATTTTTAATTAGGTATTATTGAAAAATGGAATGCGTTTTAATGGTAATAAATTTTATAAGTTACTGAATTTTAACTTTAAGACAGCCCCTATACGAGAAAACAGTTATAACTGTTTATAAAGTCAAATTATAGGAATTTTTTTAAACCACCTATCATTAGAATTAACCATGTTAGAGTGAACTAAAAATTGACTAGGACCGTATTTCTCAGAACTCATTACGGCAGAAATCATATACAAACTCTTCCATTTTGATGAAATCTGTTGTAAACGTTTAAATAAAACTTATAAAAAACTTTGCTTCATTCTGGTTTTCTTCATTATAAATTTCTTTTGAAATTGTTAAAGTTACATTGTGTGAGTTTTTGACTTTTAATTGTTCTAATTTGACATCAGAAACATTTTATAATTTATTCTTTGCCTTATATGTGCTATATTAAATTTAAAATAAAATTGCATTACCTACCTCAAACTAAATAAATTAATTTTCGATGATAATGTATTATATATCCAAAAAGTTTCAGCTATATTGGATGGCTGAAAGTGAATCAAATTGCCCTCCTCAGATTTGCCTACCACACACACAAACGGAATCAAAGTAAATACAAAGGATTTAAGTATACTATCGTGAGTTAAATTAACAAGTTTTTTACCACCATATAAAACATCTCCTGACAATTTTAATAGAGTTGTGATAATTATATCTCACTATCGCAAGGTAATTAAAGAATTTTTTTTGCACTCAACATTCAAGCTTATGATTTATAGTTTTCGATTTTAATAACAACTGTTTTTTTATTGTAAAACAGTTAATTGTTCTTCTTTGTAAGTTATCAACTATTGACTGTCGGAATGAACTTCAAAAATAAAATAGTTATTCATTTATTCTATGCAATAAAATTCTTGACTTTCAATTCTAATTCCCGAATATAATATACCTTACAAACATGACATTTAATTCAGTGTTTATAAATTATAATTTTTATGAAAGTTAAAACCTTAAACTAATAGGTATATATAACGATACATTGGGTGCTGACCGTCATAAGAAGCAAGTTGTGGTCGAGTTAAACAAAAGTTTATTGCCAGAGACGAGAGAGGGGAGGAGACGAGGTAGACTATTGGCTAGAGTGAAGATTTAAATGATATCAAAAAGGCGTAGTCGAACAAAAAAACTGAGGTTTTTATAGATGGGTGATCGGCAATGAACCGGTCCAAACCGGGTAAACTAGACAAAACCAGATTAAAGACGTTTTGTGCTAACTCAGGAAAATACTAAAGCCAAAATCGAAAGTTCCAATGGGAATACATTACATATATTTCAAAAGTTATGATAAGTAACCCCAAACTTGAACTCTTATTCCCTACCTCCGTTTACAATAGTCTTAATAAGCAAAACCCAAACACGCTGATTGCTATTTACGAACTAAATGCAATGTTTCAGTATTTCTGTATTAAATGTTTCGCATTCTTAACGGCATTTTATTTTGTAGCGTTTCAGTTTCTAAGTTCTCCTAGCCCTTAGCGTTCTCTGAATTAAACCAAATGTACTTCAACAATGAAAGTCTTTTTCGATTGCAAATATCGATTCTAAAGAGGGAGAAATAATCATTTCGAGTTCCACACATATGGCGAATGTCATTATTTCAAATTAATGGTTTTCCGGGAGTTGCAAGACCCTGGAACTGCTGCGGAGCCATTTTTCGAAAAGTTTACTTTGATTGCCCATAATAAAAGGGGAAAATATTTCTTAAACTGCAAGCAGAAAGTTTAGTCCGAAATTGGGAATTAAAGATGCAAGTAGTAACGAATAATCTTAACACTATTTTTGAAAATTGCTCTGGAAAAGATCTGCTTTATGGAACTAGCTGATTAGCGCAATTCTTTTCCTGAGGAATTAATCTCCTTTCGCATAAACTAATCATTTATAGGAAACATTTTCTAAGAAACATGTTTAAAACTTGCATTTGTATACATAAATATGGAAGTTTGTTTGCTATTCACAATTACATTATTCCACAGTCTTATATCAAGTATCCCTCATACTTTCTTTAGGACGCATAAAACTTCTTTGTGCTCACAAATAGTATTTACATTGAGTTTATATCATTAAAATAAATTAAATTACAATAATTATTAATAATAACTAGCTGGATTATCGTTCTTCACAACGAAGTATATATGATTCATAAAAGCTATTTCAATTTGCTATGTGTATTTGTGAATATTTTTACTGTGACTACCGATAGGCATTTAACTTACCATCTACAAATAGTAGGAAATAGGCACACACACAAAAAAATCATCAATAGGACAGTCCCATTTAGAAATCGAGAATAGTTCATATTTTCAATCACGAATTTCTTCGTAAATTTTGCAGAATAACTTTACAAACCTTTTTCCTGTAGTTTTTTCATATTTTGAAAAAATTTCTAACTAGACTTTTTTTGACTATCTCCTTTAGGTTTTTAGTTGTATTTTTTAACTTCCATTAATCTCAGATAGGGATGCTGAAGCTATCTCAAAATATTTAGCATATTCACTTTATGATAGGTACACGTTATTTCCATGGCTCAGATGCCATTTCTAATTTATAGGGCTTAAAAGTATATTAGTAATCCTCCTGTAAATTATCTCCCCAACATATTTGTCATGCAGATCTACATATATGATATTTATTTGATAGACCTTGTATGGTAGATATTGTAGATCTTATATTGTTTTTGTATGATGGATCTACCTTACAATTAGCGTCTTCTATCCCAAGAATAGCTTCCACTAAGCAGTCTAGCGTTGTAAGTTGCCATGGAAACAAGATTTGTTCCATTTCCCATGGGGAAAAGGCATCAACTGACTTGATTAATGCCCTATTACGTATATTTCATAGATTATCAAAATGTATTGATTCAAGTAAATGATTTATTATTATTAGGCCACCAGTATTCTGCATGCAGCACCACTGTTTTAAATCGACGAGCCTCGCTTCTATAGAGACCGAAACCATATCGACTTTCTTGAGAGAGCAATTTCTCTAAATTTATTGTTCTCCTGATAGATACTTAGTTTATATTATAAAAATAAAATACGAAACACAAAGAAAAATGTTTACTGATGCACAAATTAAAAACAATCATTCTTCCAAATCATTTCTTTCTGTTCAAATTTAGCTGGGTTTTTTATACTTTGCCATCAGTTTTAAGGATGATTTCTTTTATTGTTCCTCAATAAGCCAGCTATTTTATGACACAAATATCTAAAAGTGAAGATAATTAAGAGTCAATCTAACGAAAATAAGATTAGATTACTAAATTTTAGTGATTTAACATGCTTTCTTCTTAGCCATGCCGTCACTTTTAATAGACATCCATATTATTTTCTACTTGCGAAAACATTATCAATCCTCAAAAAATTACTTATAATTTAAAACTCTTCCAATTTCTCAAAAGTCTTACTTATTCTTTAACTGGAATGCCGTTCGAAAAATATATCGATTCTTAAGTAATTAAATATAAGGCTAAGAAAATTAAATAATAGTGAAAAAGTAGTCATTTGAACTGTCAAAGTCATTAGTGGACGTAATTAAAAAAAATATGGGTGTGGAACATCGCACAACTTTCAGTTATTCTATATTACTGATGTGGATTTGTGTCATTTATCGTTTTTATATTTCAATCATTCGTTAAGAAGAAATGGCCAATTTGGCGATATTTGCCATAACTCTTTTATTATCCTTTTCTGTAAGTGAAACCGAGAAGAGGAGAAAAAACAATCGTTCATAAGCTATGTTCAAGAAAAGGAGACTCTGTGTTAAAGGCATTTGTTTTTCAACTTTTTACGCCATTAAAGCATTTTTACGGGAATTTCGGATGTAGGGATGTTTATAACACCTTAAGAGTCAATGGCACAGTGATTTTTATCAAAATCGCTTTGAGCTATTTTTTAGCAATATCATTGGAAAACATGATTTTTTCAATGGCAGCTATCTTACTGCGCAATTTTGATGAAAATCTTAATTGTAGGTCCTTGGGCCATCCCCAACCTGCTCACCAAATTTGAACATCGTAGGTCAATTTGTTCAGGAGTCACGCTAACCTCATAAACACATACACACAGACAGACATTTTTTTTTATAACTTTTTTAAAATCGGAATGTTCCAAAACATGGAAAAGTGATTTTTTTTTTTTTTTTTTTTTTTTTTTGAATGAATACTATACTTTCCTATGTATACATGTGGATTATTGAAAGTAAAAATTCAATGATCCATACAGAAAAAAAAATTTAGAACATAGATGGAAATGTAAAAACCGCTCTGCAAAGCACTGTAATAGCATATCAACACATTAAGAAACGTAATCTACTGTAAATAAATAATATTTACCTCCCTCTTCCAAAGTATCCATTGTAATTTTCTTAAAAGGTATTTCTAGGATTTCATGTGGAATTAAGGGTCCCTTGACATTATTTGGTCTAAACCTTTCTAAACCGTACATTTAGATAATGCGCCGATATTTTGATATTTTAAAAAAGACATTCTTTGGTATCAACCATCTGTTTTCATACCAATTCAAAATTTTATATTTGTTTCTTTTATCTCGAAATTGTTTCTATCTTCTACCAGTCCAGTTTTTTATTTATATATATATATAATTTTATTTAGATATTATATATATATTATATATAATTATATATATATAATATATATAATATATAATATATATATAATATATATATAATATATATATATATATATATATATATATATATATATATATATATATATATATATATATATATATATATATATATATATATATATATATATATATATGCCATTAGGAAAAAGAACATTAACTACTTTTTGATTATCAGATATAGAATAAAATCTGTGTTAGTTATTAGATCGTATTTCAACTACTTCAAATTCATTCTTTGGTATGTAGAAACAACATTACTTACAGTTTTATTCATAACAGGCATTGATAGTTTGCGATCAGTATGCATAATGTTACAAAAATTTTCTGTAGATAATTGTAAATAATGACGTATTCATTTTAAAATTTTATTTTATTTTGTTAAGCGAGACTCGTACCCCAAATATAAAAAAAAATTGGAAAATTTTTATTATTTATTTTACTGCATAAAATGAGCTATATATATCCTCTTCACCCCTGAAGATTAACAGAATGATTTAAAAAATATTGTACTGTTTTATTGAGTTATTTTATTGTCAAGGACTATGAAAAATTTATTTTTTTATTTATAACTTTATTAGGGAGCCTAAAATTTTAGGTACACGTATGTGGACCCTAGTTTTCTATTACACAAAATAACAAGAATATTGCAATTGATAAAATGCTTGTAAAAGAAGTATTAACATGTTTTAATTAAACTTTATTATTAAACACTTTATTTTTTAATAATTGAGAATATTTTCATTACATTTACTTTGAATGGAACTTTTCAAAGGAATTATTTTTCTGCACACGTAAGTAAATGTTGGACTTGGAGCACATTACTCTCGTTCTAGATTTGCACCCCACCGGACGACATTTGTACGCATTTTTGTCGTCCATGTACCTGGATAGGTGACCTATATTATCAAATTGTACATCCTTTGGAGGACGATGAACAACTTTTCGTTGCTTTAAGGGCACGGGAAATTCTTCTTTAGAGGATTTAGACAGTTTGCGTGGCCTTCCTCTGCGAGAACTCCCAGATAAATTTCCTACATACTTCAATAAAGATGAAGCAATAATCATTCTATGCTCCAAAAGGGGCATGTATTTTTTTTTTATGTCATTGCTTTTGTGAAAGCGCACATACTAAATCCAGCAATTAGATATTGCTAGATCCACAAAATGTGTAAACATATGCACAGTTCATTTCTTTGTTCTTACAGCACAACGATAGTATGCTAAATATCGATCACAGAGATCAGTTCCCCCCCCCCCCCATCGAAATGTTATACATTCGAATTACAACAGGTTGTGGAATGCTAACTTTTTTTTTCTCCTCTTTAGACAAATCCCTCTGTTGTAATTATGGCTGAATTTCATCTGGATTCCATAAGCCTACAAAAAATAATTTTGTATAATATTTTAGAATTATACTTAATCACTACTATACTGTGTACTCAAAATTATGATTTTGTATTAAGTTAATGTTAAACAAAACAAACACTAAATCTACTTCTGCACTTAAAACATAACTAAGTTACTATTTTTTTTTTTTTTGTTAAAAAGTTCTATAATTTAAAAATGTAAATTCTAGTATGTCTTAAACAACTTTAAATTAAATAATAAAGTAGTAAACAAACACTTTACATACACTCTGTGCACTTACACCATAATACCTCAGCTTACTAATATTTTGTTTTTGTTAAATTGTTCCAAATTTTAAATGTACAATGATCTAATATAATTTTAGAACAAATTAATTGAGTAAAAACAAACAGTTAACATGCTCATACATTTAAACAATAATATTTAACTATTAAACAATAATTATTTACTAATTTTAACAATAATTACTTATTAACACATTTTCATCATATTACAATAAATTCAGCCTAATGGACGAAGGTACACAAATGTGTACCCAATTATAATTCTTGACCCAACTTTTCAATACAACATTTTTACAAACAAAGCTATTCTAAGCAGATGTTGAAAGATTAACTTAATTAGAAATAATTTTATTGGATCTATAAATAATATTTAAAATACTGAAAATTACTTACGTTTTCGACTTCGCTGAGATATCGCCATTTTCAGAAAATCACTTTTGTAAACAAATATTTCTTGAGGAAAATTAAGCCCTTGATGCCCTCTATGATATTCATTACGAAGCTCAGACATCCCCAAATGTATAGGTGAGGTTGAAATTACAAATTTTTCCACCATTAAATTTTTCAAACAAATATTATGAGGTCCACATATATGGACCTACGGAGTGAAAAGGATATATAAGAAGGCATGTACAAAATTTCACAGTTCTAGGGAATTGAAAAATTTTATTTTTAAACTTTTAAATACCTTTCTACTATGAAATTGTATGCAAGTTTTTTTTGTAAGTTAATTTTTCTCAGAATCTATATATGGCAATTATGACTGTGCTTAAAATGCTAAGAAATTTATGTAGAACTAAGCAGTTTATATTTTTGAAATATTGAATATTTGTTTTATAAATATAAGAAAGACATTTTTTTTTTTTTTTTTTTTTTTTTTTTTTTTTTTTTTTTAAGAATTAAAAAAATAGGAATTTTTTGTGAAAATTTAGAAATTTCTTTCGATAAAAAAAATATTTCTTTAAAAATACCTGTCAAACAAATTGATGAAAATCTCTTCCTACATCTTTAGAGTATAGTTTAATAAAAATTAATTAGTTTTGAAAATAAAAAAAATATTAAAAAAAGTAGTCTTTTTAAAAAAGCGTATATTTTGGTCAAAAAACACAAATATATATATATATAAGAAATAATTTTAAAAGAAAATTAATTGTATCAATAATTGTTTAAAAATAGAGGTTTTACTTATATAAAAAATTTGGTGCCACTAAATTCATTAATAAAAGTTTTTTGGTTTTTGCTTACGGGTCTCCATTAACAGTGGTAATACAGGTTAGAAATAAGGTGGCAACATCTAAGTCAATAAGGAATTTTCATCACGTGATTAGTTGACTGGATAGAGATTTCTGCAGCGAGGCTATAAAATGGCCATTGGGTAGATTAGAGGAGTCGGTTAAATTTTGGACGTAGCTTTGAAAGGAGATGAGAGCTTGGGCCTGAATTATCGCTGCATCCGAGTTTGTATATGCCGAAGCTTTTGTTGAAGTTTGATAATGAGTTTACTGTTGTTCTGAGAAGTTTTGTGAGAATTTTGAAACAAAGAATAAATTGTCGTTTTATTTTGTGAAATCTGAGTCATGATTTCCTCTGCGAAAATTTCATGGTAATAGTTACCATTTTACTTTAAATATAAATATGAAATTATTTCTTGTACAATCTACATGCAATACAGTCTTCTCCAATGAAATTTTTTATTCAATTATAAATGTTTTGAAAAAGCCATAAACACAAAAATTTCTGCTCAATGCACTTTTTCTTTTTTTTTAAACTTGCAATCAAAGTTCCTCTGTTAGACGTTGGCTAGAAAACGATTCATTCGGCTTAAATTGTATGTGACGTCAAGAGTTCCCAAACATCTTGGCTTTGAAATGCAGCAGCGGAAACCAGTTTTGCAAGTTTCTCGCAAATCGCACCAACCTGTAAGGGATATGGCAATGGTCTACCAAATACACGCTAATGGCAATGGTCTACCAAATACATACGGCAAAAACCTCATGATAATCAGAGAAGCGGAAGAATCTCTTGAAGTCACAGATTTTGTTAAGTGTTTTAATCGGACTGGTTTTAGCTTGGCGTTGAACTATTTTCTTTTCTTAATGTTTAAATAACTAATTTTTTTAAATAACTTTTGTTTAAATATTTGGAATCAGAAAGAAATTCTAAATAAATATAAACTAATTTCACTCGTTTTTAAAGAACGCTGGAATTGTCAATTATGAAAAGAAAGAGACAAATTGTCTTGAGAAATATAGGTCTTTATTTTTCTGACTGATTTTCCGCACAGCTAGTACTTAGACTAATAATGAAGCGCAGTCTTCTCGGACTATGGAAAGGAAAGAAGGAAACACTTGAAGTATTGATATAAATAGGTCAAAATTTTCCTAAAGAGGCCAGAATGAAGCTGAGAATACTCTACGACACACAGCTAGCGTATTAAATAAATATGTTGCATAACTTTTTTGAAGATTGGAAAGAAAGAAACACATAAATTGTTGAGAAATATAAGTCTAAATTTTTGTAATTGAGTCCCGTAAACTTCCGAGTCACACCAGATAGTATTTAAACTACTAATTAATTTCAGTCTTTTCGGATTCTCGGAAGAAAGAAAGACATGAAGTCTTGAGTGAAATAGGCCTATATTTTCCTAAAGAGGCTGGAATGAGGCTAAGAATACTCCAGACCACACATCTAGTATATTAAATAAAAAATGTAGCTTAGTCTTTTTGAACTTTAGGAAGAAAGAGAGAGATACATAAATTGTTAAAAAGTATAAGTCCTTCCGTAAAACTTCGGGTCATACAGTTAGATTAATAATTAAGTGAAGTTTTTCTTGATTATGAGAAGAACAAAAGAAATGAAGTGTTGGGAGAAATCACTAGTGTGACTAGAATGAGGCTTGGAATACTCCAGGCCACACATCTAGTACATTTAAATAGAAGTGTAGAGCAGTCATTTTGAACTTTGGGAAATTTGGGAAAAAGAAAGAAATTTGTTTAAAAATATACGTCTATATTTTTCTGACTGAAGCTGAAATAGGACCCGACAAATTCCTGAAAACACATCTACTATGTGGATTAATAATAAAGTGTAGCCTTTTTGGACTCTGGAAAGAAAGGAAAAACAGGAATTGTTGAAAAAAAAATAGGTCTTTACGTCTATGGCAGAAATCAGAATGAGATCCAGAAAACCTTGGGCCACATAGGTAGAATATAGATTAGTAACGAATAACAGTCTTGAGCTATGTGAAGAAATCAAGACATGAATTGTTGAGAAAACTGGCTTTACTTTTAATCCATTTGAGGAAAAAGCTATCGTTTCTCGATATTTCTTGTGTCCAAAGTTAAGAAAAGTCGATATAGAGACACCGAAGCTAGAAGCTTTCCAACGATAAATTTTACATTTAAGATTTCATCCGCTTAAGTGGATACTTTTTTTCCCCCCATTCCACTTAAGAAGTAGGACTTTTAAAATGGGAAATTTTTCTATTCGAAACGGAAACGGAAAATATGGATTATGCTGACAAGTACTGTATCTAAATGTCTTAGACTTGACTGTTGAGAATATCAAATATAATACAGTGCGTTTAAGAGGAATGAATTTTCTAGGATGCTAACAGACGAACAGAAGGTTTTTTTTTTTTTTTTTTTTCCAAACGGAAATCATTTTTTATCTTCTGAATTAAAGTTTTTTGCTTTTAAAATACATATTTTCATTCTTATAAATTCAGATCTCATGATTTCCGTTTTTATTACTAAAAAAAGGCTCATAGGTTATCCCAACTTCAAACCATATTGCAAAATATCAGTTATGTACTTCCATAATAACTCAACGGAAAGTTGAAATCTTAGATGAAAAAAATGGGTACTATTCCTATAAACTTGTACCAGATGAAAAACACCAAATTGCAGGGATAACTCATCCAAACTAATAACCTTTAATTCATTTATAATTCTTATAACCGTTATAGAATTTCTATAGCAACCTTATAATAAACAGTAAATATTGAAGCTTGGCGATATATATTTACGCGTCATTTAAACGTGTAAACATTTAGACTTGGCGCCAACTGAGCCAACTGATACCCGCTTAATGGAACAATACCAACTAATATCTGATTAGAAGTTGGAATTCAGTAACAAGATTTATGGACTAATTTGTCACCCTATTGACCTACTTGGTGGCAATTTTGCCCATAAAATACATAATTAGAAGGTTTTCTATATGTCATTATCCTTAACAAAGGCCATACATAATTTGTAAAAACTTTCTTATAGTGAACTTTACGGTCACTATCTTACTAGTTTTTAAACTATTTATAAAAAAGCATTTGTCGTTGTTGTCATCGATCATAATGAAAAGTATGCCGTGTGACTTCACAGGTCAATATATCTGCTGTCGAGGCGACCATGCTGCTTTGTTATTGTTCGTGTTTGGAATGTTATGTTTCAATTTTTCACTTTTTAAACATATTTATATTGAAAATCTTTGAAATACGAGTCTTATATTTTGACAATTACATGTTTTACACAATTTTCAAAATTCAAACAAAAATGATTACGAAAAATGCATGCATTCGAATCAAATAATTTTCTCAGGCATCATAGTTTGAAAATAAGTAAATTAGAAAAAGCTCATGTTTTGAAAGGTGTGTGTCTGGTTGGTTGAACTCCCGGCTGGGAGTGGAAAGGAAGGACTTTGTGAACTAGAACCTGCCTCCGCGTACATATGTGAGAGAACCACCTCTCTGGAACAGGTTGAAGTAAAAAAAAGAACTAATAAAAAAAGGGGGGTATATCAAATCATTTCGGTGCAGAAGGAATTTTGCGAAGTTGCCATTTCAATGCTTTCTCCGAGAGATATGTGGCGATTTTGTCACAAGCATGTAACAAGTGTTTCGATTCAATTCAATGCAATTCTCACTTCTAATTCTACTCTGCATCAAGTCCATTTGGAAATCTTAAATACCTAGTTGAAACTTGCCATCCTTTCCTTAAAAATACTCAAAATCTAAATCAAATTTCTTGTGTGACCCGTGTCTCTGAATAAGACTCCACGTAATCCGCATCTTCCATTTTTAAACTATTTCGTCCCACTTTGACACAGAAACGCTTCAGAAAATCTAATCGCGAGTTGTTCAAACATCCCGTTACAACCTCATTGCACCTAGAAGCAGAAAGTTAAGTTTAATCCTTCGAGTCCTTTGATGTTTTTATTAGAAAACTCCCTATGTTTGTTTGAGATATCGCCTTATCCACAAAGTGCAGCTACGTAAATGTCAAAAGAAGGTGAAAAGACTTGAATAAAAATATAAAGCTGCGTCGAATGCGGGTGTGACATTTCCATTTCGACCGAACATGCTCCCTCAAAATCGAAACGCTGAAGAAAAAAAGAGGGAGATTGGTAAGAAATATACAGCTTGCTTCCAGAACCAGTTTGATGTTTGTGCTTCATATTGCTGATGTATCGAAACACAATATCCCCTAAACTTTGCAACCCTATAAAAGTATGAAGATGGAATTTATCTTGAAAAGAGAAATCCGTTTAAAAAAAACGTAAAAGCGAGCAATAAAAATGTAGAAATATATTCTTCTTCGATAGGTGAAAAGTATTTACAAAGCCAGTTGCATATAGGGAAGAAGTTGATAAATAATTCTGGATCTGAAAGTCAATATTGCATGACTACAGTAAAATTTTATCAATTTACCAGGAATGCTGTGTACACAGTGCTTCTAAATTAGAATCTGTGCTACGTATACAACAAGGAGCAGAAATCAACAACAACAAAAATTTCTATATGTTTTTGCATAACAGTAACTTTTTTCACAACATCCTAATACTATTTGCATTTGAAGTTTATTAGTAAGAATTTTAAATTAAGTAATTTTATTTTATAAATTAGGTTTTGCTTGAAGTTGGTTGGTGGGTTTGTGCACCTGGGATCAGGCCGGGATCTACAGCTTAACGTAGATTCCGAACCACAACAATCATGTCTAACCTTGAATTCGAACCAGGCACCTTTTGTATGCAAAGTCAGAGCGCTAACCACATCCGCTTGAAGTTTACGAAGAAGAGGGATTAATTAAGGTATTGCGTGAGCGATAGTTGTATTAAGTGTTTCGAGTTTGTTTTTATGAAAGTAAAATTACCTATTAGTTGTGAAGAAAAATCAGGTGATAGGTGGTGACATTTTGTTGCCGAGTCTCGACATTTTAAAGATTTTTTTATTTTTTTTTTAATTTTTTACTGGCTTTCGTTTTGTTATGATTTTTTTTTTTTTTTTATTATTCGGTATGAAATTTTCAGTACATTATAGTGTATACTTTCTGTAAAGGAGATTAATTTGTAATGTAAGTATAATTGTGATGTTTCAGGTTCTTGTAATTTACTTTTGAAACGTGTATAGTTATCAATTAGCAAGGAAACAAGCATATAAATGTCATTGTGTAACAAGAACTTTTTTATTTAAAGTTTTTCTTGTCAAAGTCTAACAAAAAGCGCCTATTTTTAGAAAAATTGCCTTTGATATGTTTTGCACTATACCAAACTTCAACTTAACTAGACATCACTTAGACGATAGATCGACACAGTGCTCTTAGGTATTTAATCCATTTTGGCGGAGTGAAGACATAATTCTCGCCAAACCTTATAGCCTTTTGTTCTCTATAGGGTTGTGGTTTGGCGAACATTATGCTTTCACGCCGCCACAATGGATTAAATACCTATGAGCACTGTGTCTATCTACCGTCTAAGTGATGTCTAGTTAAGTTGAAGTTTAGTATACATGATTATAAAAGTTAACAGTCTGGAAAAAAGTTTGAATGATACTTACAGATTAGTACTAGAAAGATTCATAAGTACTAGAAAAACTACTAGAAAGATTAATTTACTTCAATTAAAAACTATTTTTAGAAGAGCAAAAGCTATTAAGTAATTATAGATGTTACTTCATAACATAACTTTTGTTACTATCTATATTCTATTGAAAAAACGTTGTCAAGCTGTTGAATACGGCTTGATTCTTAATCAAATTTCTCACTACATTCTTTAGTAGAAGCTAAAGATACAAAAGGAAAAGTCAATATCGTTCGACTTCCCTTAAGTTTCAACTCAAATTTTTCCAAAAACTCTTGAATACATAGCAACGTTTCCATCCCCATGACATCTACGACAAGACACAAGAAAAATAAAAGAGCAGCAATCAATAAGATTGAAGATTGAGTGCTAAAATATGAAACAGCAACAAGTTCAGAAGAGGTTGTTTCAAGGTACAATAACATCCTTTCCTGTTGCAATTCGACGAGAAGAAATATATTATCAGTAGGAAGGTGGAGGAAGCAGGGGGAAGGGTGATTTTCGGTATGTGGGAAACTTTTCTTTTTTTTCGGGATATGACGGTACTGTGTAGATATTGCTTTCTTTCTTTTTGATGTTTGGCGCGAAGAGGTTTGGCAGGCAAATGAGATTTTGATTGAACTTCGCCAACCCGCAAATAGTGTATTCGCGTCTTTTGTTTGTGTTTGCATAGATAAAAGAAAGTTGACGTCGATCAATCGCGGTGCGTCCATATTTGTTTCGGGTATGAAATGGATTTCTTAGAGTTATTGTTTGAGGCGTTTGTGTTTATGCAAGTTCTACTGCATATGCGTTTAGTCTTAAAGTTCTTTGTGACTATATAGCCCCTAAGCTTGAAAACAGCAAATGATGATTGGTGTTTGAATATATGTGTTTTAAATAAGGCAATTATCAGTATAAACGTCTATTATTAAAAGAAATTGTCTCTAATTTATGTGTGAACATTAAAATATTATTCATATAGTATAATAAGGAAACATACTTCTTATTTGGTATGGGTAAAAAAAAACTGTTTTCTTTTTATGCTCTATTTATTATATTCTAACTTACCTATTAGAGTCGTAACTGTAATCATCTATCTTATACTTTATTCATAATCTTTTATATACAAACATAGACGCGTGAGTAAACTTTAATATGAATAATATTTACATTGAATAAAAATAATTCGACCAGCGAACAAATTAATTGGAGGATTCATCAGAGACAACTAATAATTAAAATTAGCTAATAAGTAAATTATAATTACTGTAATCACAGACAACTATGTCATACTAAACACATAAGAGGTATTTACACATGAGCACAACATGAATAATGATAGTTTAAAGTTTAACAATTGCATTATTCGTACAGAGATCACTCAGCACTTTTCTTAATGAAAAAGATTAACTATTATAGTATGGATCAACTAATTACTTAATAATAATAAGATTTTTCAACTATATGTTGCCAAATTTTGCAATTGTAACTAATTTTGCAAGCATGTTAATTTAAAATTCCATACCTGTCTATCCATCAAACCACTTGTCTCTTCTTAATATCTCTCATTGTTTCATTGTTATGTCATTTTATAGTTAGGGGGCTCTTTCTGAAAGACTATAAACTAATTAGCATTCTTTTGAAAACGGTATCGTCTTACCAATTTTAATATTATGAAAATTTAATTTTTATTATTTGACAAAATATAACCCAAAAAAAGTTTAAAAACTATTCTTATTCTACGATATTTATTATATAACATACTTGTTTACATCATATGCAATTATATAAATTAAGGTCTTTCAACTTGCTTTATTTTATGCAAAAGTTGCTGTAAAAACAACGTTTTCTTCCGAAAAATCCATTTAATACTGTCGATGGAAAATCAATGAAAGGTGTTCAATAAAAGATTGACTGAGTGTTTATCATAAGTATTAGTTTGAAGAAAGGATTATAAACCTATAAATACCGTATTTATTATTTATTCCCCTCTAAGTGCATGGCGTTACATGCATGTCATTTAGTAAAGCTTTTAATGGAAGAAGTTGCTTCATTTTGTAAAGCTGAATAGGCTTTATTCATATCCTTTTAAGAGTGAGAAAATAGAGAATTGATTAATTAATAGAAACCTTTTACCGTGTTTTCCCGTTTTCTCTCCAAGCCCTTGTCCGAAATCTTATGGTAGTTTCAACGGAGTTAAAGTTAAATATGCTCTTCAGAACAGGATGAGGCTTAAGTCGCTACTGGGTAGATTTACGGGCGAATAATACAATTAAGTACTACCCCCATTCTGCTCTTTACTTAACATTTTCTTAATAGCTTTGTATTTTATTACGTGAGTAACTTTATTATAGTTCAATAGAAAATGAACTTTTAAGACAAAATCTACTATAAAAGAAAAATTGCCAAATCTGGACTTAGCTCGTGTAGTCCTGTGGTACAAAAATTCTATCTAATATATATTATTGGTATATATCACGTATTTTAGTTTACTCAAGAAAAAAAAATTGTGATATTTATGTTGACAAACGTTTTTTAAGGTTAAGTCCTAGTAAGGACCATTTCCTATTCTCGCTATGTTACAATATTCTAGTCCAGTGCATTTAGAAACTGCTTTCTATAAAACCTTTTAGAATGAGAGGCGACTGCAATTTTTTGAACCCCATCGAACATCAATCTGAATTTTTTATAGAAATTAGAGAAAAGTGAGTAGATTACGAATCCACTGGTCTGCCGGTGGAAAAATGGCCGTAACTGGTCAAATATAGACTTTTAATAAGTTGAACTAAGTCCAATTGCCAAATGCGCCATAACTTGCCAAATAATGAGCATTTTTTTTTTTTAATTGGGTGTAACTCTCACCCTTTAATTTTCAATTAAGAAGGTTGCAGACGATTCAGATATCTGGTGACGGTCTACTTGCATCTATTAAAAGAGAACCAAGTTGGTAATAAACATTACGTCACTGATGACGTTACTAATGTAGCCAATTTGGCTTACTTTTAAAAGATACAAGTTTTCCGAGCCAGAGATCAGAAATCGTTTGCACTTTTTCTCATTGAAAATCAAAATGCAGTGGATTGCCAGACGAAAAAGTTTGTACTCTTTTTGACAATTTATGACATATTTGGCAATCGGATTTTAGTTCAACTCATTCCAAGTCGATTTTTGATCAGTTTCGACCATTTTTGCCACGGCAGACCAGTGGACTCCTAATCTACTCACTTTTCTCCAATTTCTATAAAAGATTCAGAATGATGTTCGATGGGGTCCAAAAATTGCAGTCGCCTCTCGGACTTTTTAATTTGGTGGGAAGATACGAAAAAGATCACCTTATGAAATGACATAAATTGCTTTCATTTAATGCCCATCTATTATAAATAAAAATTAAAATAGCAAAAGACAAAACCAGATGGAGCCACTGCATATGCATTGACGTAGGAAATTCAAATATAAAATAATATATATTAAACGCAATTATCGAGTTTCTAATTTCACTCATTTCATTAAGTGCTCATTTTCGTACCTACTCACCAAAATTCAAGGTTTTCAACAAAGCAGTTTCTAAGTGCACTGAGCTACAAGATTGTAACATAGCTAGTATAGGGAACGATCTTTACAAAGACTTCTTCTTAACTGCGCGCTATAACTTAGAAAGAGAATCCAGTGGCCTGACTCTTAAAGACATCGAGATCATGAACTGAAGTTCATTGGTTCTGCCTTACTTCTCAGATTACTAGTGTATACGGTAATGGAGGCTAGTGCCCTTTAAATAGGTTGTGACCTCAAGGTCCTCTCGTTGGTGTGATGAGGTTGAAGAGAGAATTATGCAGGTTTCCACCTCGTAGTCCTATCTTAGTTCAAAATTACGATTATTAATTATTTATCTGTGAAAAGCACTTTATAATTTCAGAAATAGACCGCCGGAAGCTACTAAATTAAACTATGAAATGGTAAAGGTTATTTTTATGCAATATAAAATCTATTATTAAAATTTATTTATATTATACACATAACCTTCGCTGTTGTACATTTTAGAAACTAAATGTGACCTTACACTATGCAGTTTGATAAAGACTTCCAACTCCAGTGCGGATTCTGTACCAGAGTTTTTTACCCAAAAACAGCGTCAAATTATAGCAATCATAATCATTTTGATTGTTAGTAAATAATGGATGCTGCTAACATATGTAAGGCTCCCTATAGCCTTGCGGTAGAGTATCGAGCTCATAACCGGAGGTTGTGGGTTCTGTCCTCGGACGGCCAAATATCGGTATATACCTAATGGGGGCTGGTGCACATTAAATCTGTCGTGGCCTCAATGTCCTCTCGTTGGTGTGGTGGGGTCAGAGAGAGGGGTTTGCACTAGAAGATTTCTATCTCGTATTCTTCTAGATTCTCAAAATTACGAGACGTATTTGGCTGTGTTAAGCACTTTATAAGTGGCAGAAATAGACAGTTGGTGGTTTCAAAACAAAAGAGACAATATGTTGGCATTAATCACCTTGGCACAGTACCCGCATAGGTTTTGGAATTCTAGCTCATAGTTTTTCCTATGAAATGCGGAGTTAAATAATGAAGTGCCGTATTTTTTGATACTCTTCCGTTAGATGGATAGTAGTTGATGCGATTGTCGCCAAGCCTAAATATTTATACATTTAAATGACGCGTAAAAGCATTGCCAAGCTAAATACCTACGGTTTGTTAGAAGATTGTTATAGCAACTCTGTATGTCGATGCTGTTTTGCTGTTTCGGGTTGTGTATGTCGATGGCAGGCAAATCTGTGGAGGCCTAATTAATCCTCTTCCCGTCATCCGATCGGTCTGAAACTTGATAGATCGATTCGATGTCAATGACAATGCATTCTGTCAAATTCTGTAAGATCTAACTGTCACTAAAATGTTGCTTTTACGGAATACTTATAAACCAACTTATTATTAACCAATCGCTCTGAAATAGCATTTAACCTATCATTGAAGAAACTCTTTCCTGTTGCCAAAATTGTTTTAATAAGTAAATAACAAAATTGTTTCAATCAGAATAAATAAACGATATTTTGATGTGAATGCATAAACTAATATTAATTTTAATGAATAAATTTTGAAAAGTAGTTTACAGCATATTTTGCTGATAAATATGTTTTTAATATTTAAAATTAGATGCAAACACCAAGCATAAAAAACTGGCAATGCAAATAAAGGATTTATATTAACCAAAAATATTGTTTTGTGGGTTATATTCATAGACTTATTATTATCAATAGACTGCGTGTTCCCACTTCAATTATACAAAGAGAATGAAACCAAAATGAATCACATGAGTAGGGACTTTTTGGGAGCAGCGTTGCAGATTTGGTGGGTTTCTCCTCACTCATGCGATAAAGATCGTTCTCCTTCGTTTATCAGTCACGTTATTTTTAATTTGGTTACGAGGTTACTCTAAACATGCGGTCTAGCAACCAACAATTTAACATACAAAACAACTACGTCGTAAAATTAATCCTTTATCTAATAATCTTATTATCCTTTATCGCCTGAGTGAGGAGAAACCCGCCAAATCATTCCCGTATCATTTTGGTTTCATTCTCGTTGAATAATTGAAGTGGGAACGCGCAGTCTATTGATAATAATAAGTCTATGGTTATATTATTTTATGTCCAGACTGTAAAGCCAGCATCTGTGTTGAATTAACAGGATTAGCCCTAAAGCAGTATACACAATATCTTAAACTATAAGAACTAACTTCTGAAGTATTAGTAACACTCACTGGAAACATCTTCAACCGTCGGTAAACGTCTTACATCGCCTCAAAACAAACAAGATCCTTCTCCAAAACCCTTTATTCCAGGTGTATAAATAAAACAACAAGAGCATCTAAATTGAACGCAAACGTCGGTAATAGAACGCATCTGCAACACGCTTTGAAAAGGGGGAACAGTAAAGCTTTCATTCGTGAATAGAATCAAGACAGATAGCCTCTTAAATATAAAGCCTCTTCTTACAGTTTATTTTAGATGAGTTCTTCAGACCCAAATGCCTGTCTTACCTACACATCGAACGAAAATTGTCTGCTTTAAACTCTTTTTCTTTAAATTCCCTTGAAATCCATTTTCTTACCTTTTCTTTTTTTGTTCCTTCTTGGTAGTTTTTTTCTGTTCTTTATAACTTCCGTTGGACATGCACTGATCGAAGGGTGAATCCTATTTTCTCGGAGTTTGAGCTTGACTGAGAAAGGATTTTTGCGCGTTCGCTTCGTTCAAAGAAGAACGGCTCTTTTTCGGATAATTATTTTGTCTCGGGTATTTATCTTTTTTAACTCTTCACGGGAGAAAAGAAATGAAATTTGAGACAGGTTTAAAGTATAAGCCTTTAAACTTGATGTGTTTCTGATGAGGAACTGTATCAAAAGGTTTATTACATTATCATTTATAATGTAATTATTTTTAATGTATATACCGTTACTTATATTTTTTTAAATAAAATAATTGGGTACTCTTTCGTTAGACGGGTACCAGTTAACGCCGTTGATTCCAAGCCTAAATGTTTGACACATTTAAATTGTTGCATAAATCTATTGTTAAGACTAGATTTTTAATGTTTGTTATAGTGCTACTATAGCAACCCTGTAACGGTTTCTACTAGTAATTATAAATGATTTGAAGATTGTTAGTTTTAATGAGTTATCGCTGTAATTTGAAAGTTTTTATCTGGTACCAGTCTAACGGAATAGTACCAACAATGAGTAGTAGCTTGTGTATTTAAGATTGCTAAGAGGAATTAATTTTTTGGAAATCCATCAGAGTTAACCCTTTGCACTCGATGCCTTCTTCACGCGGAGGAACCAGTCACTCGAGACGTTTAGCAGCATTTTTGTTTCGGTTCGTGGTTGCGGACCCGCTTCAGAGAAACTAAACATAAACAGTCATTGCATCGAATTTCATTGCATCGAACAGTCATTGCATTGCATTAAACCTAGTGGTGAGTGAGAGTCGCCTCTTGAGTACAAAGGGTCAAAACTGAGAGATATGCGATTCTTTAAGTTTCCTCGACGTGTTTAAATTGCAATTTTCTCGTGTCTATTGCGTTGAATTACACTGTGTGCTATCACAACTTCCAAAACTTTTAAGACTATTCCTATTTTTTTTTTTATTTCGATTTTCAGACAAATAAGACAATGTACAATTGTAAATAGGCTAATGGTCTCAAGCGGAGTTTTTAGTCTTTAAATTGGTTTATCATTTATCAATTTTAATTTTGCATCAAGGAAAATTAAGACTGTCCCAAAAAACTTCGTTCAGAAATAATAAATATTTTAATTATAAATACTATTTTTAAGTTAATTTTGAAAAAAGGCATATGGAATATTTGGTATAAGAATTTTTTTTAAAAATGCATGTGTTGCGTTATCTCTCGTAAGTTATGATATAGAGGGAAAATCACTCAACGTCTCGTGAACCACGAGATATCCAGACAAAGTTTAAAGTAAATGACAAAAAAGAAAAATCATAATTTTGCAGAAATAATTGACGACAGTTAAAGATGGAGAAGTAAAGTTCTTAGGTTAGTTTCTACACTTCAATGTCATGAAATGCTAACATAAAATCTGTCATTCCGATTGATCTCTGACAAATCTTCAATTACTATACACTATCTACCAATAAGTAATTAGACATCTGTGATAAGAGAGATAAACACAATTTATTCAAATTCAATTAGTGGTTGAGCCTCCACCTAAGGCAATTACAGTATTTACACTCCGGGACATGCTTTCCACAAGTGTTTGGATGATGGACAGTGGTATTTTCTTCCACTCGGCTTGGAGTGGACATGTGTGTTCTTTCACCGATTTTGGACAGTTGCTGCACTCCTTAATTCGATGATCCTACTCGTCCCAGAGGTGTTCCATAGGATTCCCGTCTGGACTCTGAGCAGGCCAGTCCAGTCGGTTCAGCCCGCTGTCATCATACTAATCCATGGTGCACCTCGCAACATGACAAGTATCGTTTTCATCTTGGAAGTAACAATGATCCAACCCGTAAAATTGCCACAGCGTAAGACGCACATAGTTATCTAGGTTAGTGGAGTAGTAGTCAGCGTTGAATTGGCCATGAATTTTGATCAAGGGTGACGTATATCAGGACTGCAGACATCCTCAATTGCATGCGTGTCCAAATACTTATTGGTAGATAGTGTAGAAACGAGTGATAGGCCAAATGAAAGATCTATCAAGGCGTTTTTTACATCCCAAACTTCAAACGCAAGTACTGTAAAGTCTGACTGGTAGAGAATTTAAATTTCTTAATTTTGAACTGTAAATTTTACTCTATACATGTATAATAAATTAATTTGAAGAGTTCGGTAATATATATACGTACTTAACCTGAAATTTATAAACAGAATAGCAATCAAAAGCTAACATCTTGGTTCAAAATTGTAAGCGATATCGAGTTTCAAATAAATTTAGCGCTCTCATTACCACAAAATTTCCTCTGCAATAATCGTTAACCATGCTGAATTATAATTGTATAATTATTCCAAAATATAAGTAATGAACTTTCAATTTATATAATTATCTGGGTAGTATTATCTCTTAAAGATGTTAATTATGTTATAGTTCTTTATCCCTATTATTATTCTTGTATTTCTTTAGTAATGTAATATTTATAAATTATAACAAGAAACTCTGAGTGGGATATAAATCCTTTCTATAGTTTTTGCTTTGTCAACATTCCATTAGGGGGTCATTTACTATCTAACCACTAATTCCATGTTTTTAACAATGTCGTATATCCTATGTTCCTTTATTCTCCAAAGAAAACTAAATGCCTCCAACGATAAATACAGCATTATTAAATGAAGAAATAAAAAATAATTCAGATATTCTTCAAGTAAAATACATAATTCAAAGCATCTTTTATTAATGGTCATTAACTATTTCATAAACCTAGTCATAAAAATATAGTAATTTAAATAACTTTCATTCAAAATGTATTTGACACAATAACAAAAGTTTATTTAGGATAAGACGACGTAAAACTTTATTTAATTGTAAAACATATATTATAATTGTTCTATGCAATTCTTACATAAATTTAAGACTTACAACAGAAAGCGAAAGAGAATAATAATTAATAAATACAAACGATCTTCGTATAAACTAAATGGCAGCATTCTTTGAAAGGGAAACCCTTCATTATTTTACGTTTGTTTTGTTTCAGCTATTCATCATTTGACACTATTTCTTTTCCTTTTCGCATGTTCTTTGGGTGTATTTGAAGAATGAGTATTTGCACTTAAGCTCTTAGGTGATTCATTGCCGGGATGTTTTTCTTCAAGAGGCACTTAGAACATCATTAATGATAATGGGGATAGGACTGACTTTGGGTGTCAGTAGTAAATGGGATAAACTAATAATGAAACGAATGTGTTTTTGTTTGTCTGTCGATTTTGGATGAAATCAATTGTTTTGATATCATGTCTGATTGTTTGAGATGGTATTTGTGATAATTTTTATATACACTGAGTGAATTGGTTTTGATAGAGGAGCTATCAAAAGTTATGTTTATTTTTAGCGATTTTTTATTGAAAAACCTTTGTATCTTAAAGATTCTGAAATAAAATAATACTCTTAGTTAAAATTATGATGCTGAGTGCTATGCAAAACTTTGAAAGCAAATTATTAAATCATTTTAAAAACTGCTTTAATATTAGGAATTTGCATTACCACCAATTGAAATGTTAATTACTGGAAACGTAATATTTTGATTTATAATTGAAAGGTTCATTAGTCAGAAATTTAATTACATTAACTTTAGCTGAAATTATCTGTGAAAAATGTAGTTTCATTACATACCGTTGAATTGTTCATTTGCGAGAAATGTAGTTACATTTCATGCAATTGAAGTGTCCATTTATGAGAAAAGTAATTGCATTACCTGCAATGGAAATGTTCATTTGTGAGAAATGTAGTTACATTTCATGCAATTGAAATATCCATTTATGAGAAAAGTAGTTGCATTAACTGCAATGGAAATGTTCATTTGTGAAAAATGTAGTTACATTTCATACAATTGAAATGTCCATTTATGAGAAAAGTAGTTGCTTTACCTGCAATGGAAATGTTCATTTGTGAGAAATGTAGTTACATTACCGACAGTTGAAAAGTTGATTTGTCGAAAATGCAGCCGCATTATCTACATTGAAACGTTTACTTGTTGGAAATATAATTACATTACCTGCAATTAAAATGTACAATTACGAGAAATGTACTTACATTTCTTATAGATGAAATTTTAAATTGTGATGTATTTATATTACCGACAGTTAAAAAAAATTATTTATCGAAAATGCAAACTCATTACCAAAAGTTGAAATGTGGTTAGTTTATCAACAATCAAAATGTTAAATTGTAGCAAGAGTAGTTACATTACTTAAAATTGAAATAATAATTTTTGAGAAATAGTGATACATAACCCACGTTTGAAATTTTTCATTTCTAGGAAGTGAAGTTATATACTTACAATTAAAACGTTCGTTCACTTTCGGAAAATGCAATTTCCGTATCAGTAATGGATAGGTTTATTTGTAAGAAATATTGTTGCAATAGTTACAAATAAAATATTTATTTGAATGGTATGTAGCTAAACTAACTAAACACAGTAGTAATTTTAATATTAACAACTCATTTACGATTTTCGCATTTTGTGAATTATTCAGTTATTAAAAGTATTGCTTCTATTTCCATGAACTACACAAAAAATACTAATTTGTTTTCTTTGTAATGCTTTAAACTAATCATGACATTTAACGTTTTTAAATTTAGTCCATATTTTATTTTGAAATTGTTAATGCTTTGATAGCAAAATGAAAAAGTGTTAACAGGATGATTATTGGATATATTTTGAGTTTATATTGTGAACATATTCCTTTTTGTAACTAAAAAACCCGTCTATACTAAAGAAATAAACTAATTTATAAAAGAAAATACATTATTATTATTGTTATAATGAACACATTTTTACTTTTAAATTTTAAATGTAAATTAAATTTTAAATAATTATTGAAAACACACTTTTGACGATAATAACCAAACTCCAACTCTAATAAATTCCATATCAAATATAACTTACTTTGATGCCTACTAAGAACTATATTAAAGTCTAAAATATTTTCTACTTTATGACATTATCCAAATAGATTATAATTGATGGGTCATAAAGAAAAACCACTCAATATCTTCTGAATAGCATCGCATTCGGGAATTTTATATTCAGGCCACTTTTGTTAAACTTCGACGTCCGTGCATCGGCTTATGGGTAAACAACTTATAAACCATCCATCACCCATAGAAACATCTGACTGATGATCTGACACGCACGGTAGGAAGAAATACAAATATTTTCACGAAAAATGAAATGGTTTACGATAATGACGTCAAGCTAGACGCTGCTGGAATATGATGTGTCTGGTCGGGTGAATCTATCTTTTGAGAATGATCGTTAGTGTATTTTCCTGCTCCATACACCTAATGATACTTATTCAAGATTAAAAATACCTAACGATATATTTTCTTAAAACTAACGAAATTTTCGCTACATATGTATCAGCAGTGATGTATTCCATTTTGATTGGAAGTTATTGTGAAACAAAATTAATTAGAAAATAATACGTTTTGGTTTTCTATGATAAGTGAAGCTTTTTTTTTTTTTTTAACAATCCTTCATAATTACTTTAATTTTGTTTCTTTGTGCGAGTGTTTGTGGCGAGCAAAATCAGAGGGCTAACCCACTTGCCGTTATTCAATACACCTAAAACTTGATCAATGGCAATGCCCTCTATTAAGTTCTGGGGCTTGTTACTAATGCTTTTACACACGTTTTTAATACGCCCACCTTATGGCCGTGTGGTTAGAGCTCTGGCTTTGCATGCCAAAGGCGCCGAGTTTAATTCCGAATTAGATATGGCTGTTTGTTTTCGGAATCCACGTTAAGCTGTAAGGCCTGGCCTTGTTATCCATTGAGCGCACAAACCAACCAACCCATTCATGTTTTTACTACCGTATCTCAGATTCAGATACCAAGCCGTATTCAACCATGCACAGTTTAGCATTAATTAATGACCGAAAACTTCCTTTGTGAAGTTTTACAACATAAAATTAAAGAAACCTGCCATTTTGATGTTTTTAAATCCTTTTTATAACTTTGATTGTGTTTGTGGAGGACAAAATCTTTGTAAGAAAAATTAAACTACTTACCGTCATCCAATCGAGCTGAAACATGGCCTTTTGACACGCCATCGATTATAATATCAAAAACAAGAAGACTATATAAAAATCTATTGCAGAAAAGTCAAAACTATTGTACAAAATAGATAAATATAAAAAGTTAGAAAGCCATTGCACACACGCTTTCAGCTCATTGTAACATGAAAGCAGAATGTGCAATATAATCCTAAAATGATTATCCATTAGCATTGTCGATTATAATGCATTTTATCATATTTTGGGGGTTAAATAAAATTCGTCTATGGTATGGAAACAATGGTTTTATTCATAGTAGTTAAACATAACTCAGTCTGTGGTCAAAATCGTTTAAATATATTGGAATTGTGCATAAAAGTTACAATGCATACAAAGAGTATTTCAATTAAAAACTTTGTACTTATGAGTTATTTTAATTACTGTAGTTTTAAAAGAATATTTAATGATAATAAGTACAAATAATTTATAAAAAGTTGAAGGTGTGAAGGATATTTGGAATCGCTGATATTAGAAGATTAAACGTGATACTAAAAAAAAAAACTTTTTTAATTCTTTTGAATTTCAAAATTAGTATTTACAGGGTGTCTAATAAATGAATGGTACCTTTTAAATTTTTAAATGTGAGTAATTTAAATATGATTAGAGATAGGAATGTACCATTTGATGTATTAGTACTAGGAAAATTTTTAATTTAAAAAAAATACTGAGGTTTGCCAATTAGTTTTTATCTTAAGACCATGTTTTTATTATTTAATTTCAATATATAGCAGTATGATTGGGGAAATTTAAGGTATATTTGACACAAAAGTCTGACTTTAAGATAATATTTCAAAGTTGAAAAATTACCGCATTCAGGAGTTTTGAAAAGTTACAAAAGAAGAATACGCAGGTAGGTTTTATTTTATATCACTGACAGAAGTGTTAATTTATAATGTTTCAAAAGGTTTCTGCTTAGTTTCCTAAAATTAAAAAAAAAAAAAAATTAAAGGTTAAGAAGAGTCGCAACCTATTCCGAATTTTTTAGCAGCGCGCAACTCTGTCTCACAGCGCAAAAACTATTGGACTGAAAAATATGAAGTTTGCGCATTTGTTGAAAAGTGCTTTGGAAAACTGCTGACCAGAAAATATTAAAAGTGGGAAAATGTAACAATTAGCGTCTCTTTTACATATTTCTAAAATTATGCCTCTATCAAATTGTTTAAGATTAAAAAATTTTTAGAGATGCAAAATTGTAACATTCAGAGTCTCTCCAAATTGCCATTTTGGAATAAATTTTATAAAACGTTCTCAAATACACTGTTCATCATATCATCATTAAAATTAGAAAACATTCTCAAATCTCGATTAAAATTATAAAACAATTTACATATCGCTTAAAATGCGCTTCAATAGAAGTGTTCGAGATTTAAGTGCATCACAACAATAGTATCTTAAGACACAGTTACAAGACAATACACATCAAACATAGGCTTCAATTGAACCTTTTAGTCTATCCTTAAGCCCGAGAGTTGTATTGTTGTTCATGCATTGAACCAGATATACTGGATACATTGTTTTGCTTAATGAATATTCCTCCTTTCTCCTGAACAGTACAAATAGCATATTTAATGCATCTCTTGCGTTCACGGTTTAAGGACACCTGTTTCTCTCCCTTCGCTTCTCTGTTCATTTCCAACTCGAATTGTTCGATGGAATTTAGAGTCCGTCGAATGTGGAAACTTTAATCCTAAATTCAATTCCCCGTAGAATACAAGATGTAAAGTTGAAACGTTATAGAACAATAGATAGGACAATACATTATAAGGAAGGATTGTTAGTCCAGGTAATCGAAATTTACAGGTGATATGAACTGGCATTGTGTTTGCATGGGGATGAGCTGGCTTTGTATTTTGAATGTTGTTATTGTATAGTGACGTATATTATAAAGTTACTTGATCAGTATGAATACTTAGGTGAATTCATTATCATCGACAACGAATATATCTGTCAAGTTTCAGCTAAGTTGAATGACTGTAAATGGACTAGTAAAACCTTCGCATACTTGCTCACCATAAACAAACGCATAAAATTGAAGTCGATATAAAGCGTCTAAAAAACAAATTTACCATTTTTTTTTAAATCTCTGAGGTACCTTTTGATTTCATTCCAAAGTCTGGCTGATGTCTAACACGTTGAGCGCCACGCGAATTCTTAATGAATTCCCCTTCAGGCCACGCACGCTGCTTAGAAGCGCTGGTATTGCTATATAGCAATGCGAAGCTCACTAACAACAGATTGAAATTTACTCGATACAGCTGTTTACATATATTAGGGCCATTGTTTCTTATGGCAGTAGAGTTGCGGGTTCGAGTCCCGTGTTGGCATGGGTGTTTGTAAATGTATGTTGGCTTGTCTAATGACGAATGTTTCGGCGCATTATAGCCCTCGTGTTGCTGACGGCGCCAGATAATCTGAATACAACCAACCAACTTATGGCAGTAGAAGATATTTACGTTAAGAATAAAATTCTTTTCGACATTCATTCAATAGATTATGCGCCAAGTCTGTTTTGCCTTGTTTATCGTTCGTCTCGCGGCCGGGGGTTCCTTTCACGACAAATCAATATGTTATGAAAAAAATGCGACACAATATGGTAGAGCAGCAATGGCCAGAAAAATGACTAAACGCGTTGTCACATTTTGTGTTACCTGCGAAAGATAACCGTTTTCATTATGTTTACCGCGTTTTAATAAAATCCATTAAAATGCCTTAATGATATAATCCTGTAATAAATAAAAATTAAGTATATTTTAAATAAATTTTCAGTATTTACTCAAAACAATGTTATTTTTTTAGTTTTATATCCTTTTTTACCCTGTCAGCCACCAATGGCTGATAGGGCGCTCAACGTGTTAAGAAGCATTCCAACATTTCCAATAACATAATGATCAGGTATGAGTTTTTTCCTTTTCAATACTCAAATCTGAAATAAGTTTCCATTACCCATAATTTCAGACAATATTTCATTGTCCAAATGTATTGTTATGTAATATATCTTTCCCGTCATCCTTTGACCACTAATACTAAAAGCAAGAGGGGGGGGGGGGGAAGGCTATCTAATCTCTACCATGAAGCTGATGGATTCAATAACATTTCCAGTTTTCAAAGTACTCAATAACCAAGAAGGGTTTGTTATTTTCCTTCAATATGCAAATGCGAGATAGGTTTCCATAAACCCCTAATTTCGAACTATATTTCATTGTTCAAATGTATTGTTATTTTAATGAAATATATTTCTCTTCTGACCCATTCACGATGAATATCAATAACAAGAGGAGCTGTCTAAATCCTAGCATGAACCTGATGGTTTAGAAGTATCCCCACTTTTCCAAATAAAAAACCCTCCCTGTTCCATATTGCCCAAATGCATTGTTATTTAAATTGAAATATATCTCTCACGTTACCCTTTCGCCATAAATACCCAAAACGTGGGGAACTGTCTCACCCCTAACATGAACCAGAGGGTTGAGAAGTATCACCACTTTTTCAAATATAAAATATTCAAGTGGTAGTTTTTTTTTTTTTTTCTTTTTTTTTTTTTTCTTTTTTTTTAATATGGAAATGTGTGGTTTGTTTTAGTAAATTTTAAATTTCAAACTATATTTCATATTGTCCAAATGCAATATTATTTAAGTGGTATTTTTTTTTTTTTTTTTTTTTTTTTTTTTTTAATATGGAAATGTGTGGTTTGTTTTAGTAAATTTTAAATTTCAAACTATATTTCATATTGTCCAAATGCAATATTATTTAAATTGAAATATCTCTCTCACGTTATTATTTCACCATAAATAGCCAAAACGCGGTGAACTGTTTTACCCCTAACATGAACCTTATAGTTCCGAAGTATCACCACTTTTTCAAATATAACATATTCAAGTAGGAGTTGTTGATTTTTTTTTTAACATGTAAATGTGTAGTTTGTTTTAGTAAATTTTAAATTTCAAACTATATTTCATATTGTCCAAATGCAATATTATTTAAACTTAAATCTCTCTCTCCCGTTACCCTAAATACCAATAACAAGGGGACCTATCTAATCCCTAACATAAACCTGATTAGAACCATTCCCACTTTACCAAGTATACAATAATCATTTTTAATGTTATTTTTCCGTATGAAAATGTGAGGTAGGTTTCAATAAAACCCTAATTTCAAACAATATTTCATATTGCTTAAATGTATTGTTACTTCAATGAAATATCTCTCTCCCGGTCCCCTTTTACCATGAACACCAACAAGAGAGCAGTCCAATCCCTAACATGAACTTGGTGGTTCCGAAGCATTCCCGCTTTTCCAAACACGCTGTATTGGCGAAGCTTTGCCAATCTTGGCTTTTGTGTCATTAAAATCCATACACCAACCAAACAAACACGCTGTAATCAAGTAGGTTTTCTTTTTCTTCAATACGCAAATGCGATGTAGCTTTCCATAAACCCCTAATTTCAAACAAAATTTCATTGTCCAAATGCATTGTTATTTTAGTGAAACATATCTCTCCCGTCACCCTTTCACCACGAATTCCAACCAACCAAACAAACACGCTGTAATCAAGTAGGTTTTCTTTTTCTTCAATACGCAAATGCGATGTAGCTTTCCATAAACCCCTAATTTCAAACTATATTTCATTGTCCAAATGCATTGTTATTTTAGTGAAACATATCTCTCCCGTCACCCTTTCACCACGAATACCAAACACGACTGACCAATAACACGGGGGCCCACTAATCCCTAACACCAATTAATCTTTTCGACAGAACATTTGTTATTCAGGCCTCGAAGTCCACTAATCGATTTGACAAAGCTCCCGATTGGTCAGACAAGGCATTCTAAGGAATTCTCTCTCTCTCTCTGATCGAATATTAATGGGCACAGGGAATGAAGTTCTCCTGGTCGTCTGCATGAAGTATGGCCCATAACTGCCCCCTCATGATAATGGAACGAGCGTCGAAAACTTATTTGGAAGGGTTCTTGGGGACAGATGATTATTCAGATTAGGAGTGCGTGAGTTTGGTTGTGGAAAGAGATTGGGGTTTGCTTGTGGTGAAGATTAAGATTGTAGGTTGGACTGAAAATGTGTGTTTGTTAGAGTTTGTTTGATCGTATGAATATTTTGATGAACAGATAAAATGTTTTCCGTGGAAGTTATTGAAGAGTTATGCTTGAAGTTTTTTTAAGAACGAATTAAGATATTGGGAATTTAAGACTTTAGATGTAAAGTTATTATTAAATATGACATAAAGCAATTATTTGAAATTATATTGAAGGGTTTAGGCTCGATATTATTGGACTAAAAATGTGTGTTTGTTAGAGTTTGTTTGATCGCATGAATATTTTGATGAACAGATTAAATGTTTTCTGTGGAAGTTATTGAAGAGTTATGCTTGAAGTTTTTTAAGAACAAATTCTGATAGGGGGAATTTAAGACTTTAGATGTAAAGTTATTAAATATGACATAAAGTAATTATTTGAAATTATATTGAAGGATTTAAGCTCAATATTATTTGTTGAATAAAGGATTGTAAGGAATTTTCCAGAGAAAATGATACAGCTTTTGAAAAATAAAACTGGTAATTTATTCTTCAATTTCATGTCTCTCAAAACTTCTTCAAACAACAGTGAACTAACTATCAAGCTATCAAAAAATATTCAGTGCTTAAATTTCTGACGCAGAGAGGATTCAGACTCCACAAAATTAAGCACAGAGTTCTTTTCAAAACAGCTCTAAATCTGCGATTCATATGAATCCTACTTCATGGCGTCTTACGTGCAAAATTTCACGAAAGATTCAGTGCATATTCTAAAAATTGCTAAATATCTTGGTTAACTCCTAAGCGTTTCCAACATTATCAAGCCTGTATTTTTGCAACAAATAAATGAATTTAAGGAAATTAAACTTTAAAAAGAATTAAGTACACTATTTACAATTACATAAGAAAAATTGCGTAACAGTATATTATTAAGTGGAAAGAAATTGAATTATTTACATGATAAATTATTTTAATGTTCAAAAGTATATGAAGTATTTATTGAAAGTATTTTAAGAGTTTAAATATTTTATTATTTTACTGAATAAAGACCATTTATAAATACTTCAGTAGCAATTATTAAGAAATTCAGATGCAAAATTTTTTCAATGGTAAAAAATATTTAGAAATAGAGAAAGAAGTTACTGAAGTGTTTAGACGAAAAATTATTTTAATGATTAAATGTATGTGGATTAATAAACTGACGTTGTTAAATAGTTAAGATGCAATTTTTTTTTAATTATTCGAGGTTTAGTTTAATTTTGCTTTCTATTTTTGCTGCTATAAAGTACTTATCACAGTCAAGTAATTTTAAACTAGAATAAAATTACGAGATCGAATCCTTATCGAGCTTATATCTATCTCTAACCCCAACACACTAACGAGAAGACTTTGAGGCCATGAACTATTTAATATAACCAGTATTCGACGAAGCCAGGAAAAAATTCACAATCTATCTCTTATGAGCTCAAAGCCTTTCAATGTCCCTGAACCGAAGTAATAAATTATTACATACAAATTAATTATTTGAATTAATCTTAATCACTTATATACAAAATTTAAATAACTAAACTCAGCATAGTAAGTAATGAGTGAAATAATTTATATGGTAAAATATTTTAATGAATAAACAAACGCAGTTTTCATTTGAACAAAATTATTAATTTACAAGCGTACAAAATTTTTTTAATGATCAAAAGAGTATGAAGCATTTAGTGGATGTTATAAATGATTTTTAAAGCAAATTTCTTTTTATAAACAAAAGCAATTTGAGATTCAAAATTATTGCAATAATAAAACTAAGCATGTAAGTAAGATATTAAAAAGTTTAGTTAGAGAAAATGATAAAATCTGTATTAGTTAAAAAAAAATTGCTGTCGTATAATGAATTAAAATGTACTGATTATTGTAAATAATTAATTTTAAATAATCGTTATCTTTATCGTTTATATAATTTAGGGCAAAATTGTATGCTCATAAATTTTCATTTCTAGCAAAGTGACTTCATTCTTCAAACGAACTTTTAAGAGGTATTTCTGAGTCCAATTCAGGTTCAACTTTGTACTTGATGCCCTTAAATTATCTACCTCGAAAATCAAGCGAGTACGAAGATGGCATCAAGTTGCCATTCCATTCTGACATTTTCAAGGCTGAACAGTAATGTAAAATTAGGTTTCTATAGAATTCAATTTATAGAATCAGAATCTAATTATTAAAATAAGTTTTTATGACTACAAATACGTAAATAAATTATAAAATAAGTGCATGTACGAGTATATTCGTGCAAGTATGTACTAAACAATTCATACATAATTGTTTTTCAGCATACAAATTTGCGTGAAACACACGTTTAGGAAGGAAGATCTGCATACATAATACATTCAACATACCAATTCAGGCAGATGTCTTTTACGATGTATGACTAAAGCATCGACTAACGTACGTAATTGAGCCAACTTCCTTCATTTAAACCTAGCGCTCTGCACTTTCCTAATTTCGCTTTTGTTTCTATGTCGTGACTGAAACTGTCATCTAAATAAAAATCAATCAAACCGCCACTTGTCACCACGCCCCTGGACGCCACTGCGGTCTTCCATTCACAAAAATACGACAACAGTTTTGGGTCATCGGACGAGTATCACACGCACGAAGAATTAAGGACATGCATATTGCATGAGTGGATGGGAATAATGAGCCAGCAACGAATTGCTGGTAGGTCGAGGCTATGCTATATATATGTATGTGTATAGCTGATGGTGAATTTTTGGTTGACTTTTTTCTACTGTAATGAGTTTCAAGTTGAATTATTCTTTTTTCTTTTTGGGTTTTTGGATTGCAGGAGGTCCCTTTTAGAAAGTTTCATTTGCATATGCAAAAGCCTGAGGGAAAGTGACAGTTGGTGAATTCGTTAAACAGTTTTTCCTTTTTGTTTCACGGGACAGAACTGTTTAACTGCAAAAGTTTGTTTTAATTCAGAGGAAGTCTTTTGTGGAAAATTCTGGAAGCGGAAGAGTGACACTGTAAGTGATTTTAGGGTCTTGAAGGATTATGCGTTGTAATATAAAAGTTGATAGTTTTTATATGGTGTTTGTCATGTTCAGTACATAGAAGAGATGCATGCATTAATAGCCTGAAATAGATATAGTTTGTGGTGTTGTGCTGCCTTGTCTCGATACTTCTGGTAAATTGAAGCTGGAAGAATGTTTGTCACAAAGAAGAAAGTTTTGTTTGTGAAAGGTCAAAAATGACAGACTAACCTGATTCATGAAACTCAGAATTTTATTCATCGAATAATGAGCAGTGACAAAAAGGGTTGAAGAATAAAAAATAACACACCGAATCCTATCCTGTGAGAATGTTTAACAAAGATGATAATTGTTGAAGTCAGTGAGACATGGTATTAACTGGAATAAGATTTTTAGAAAAGACAATGTCGAAACTTGCTGAACAGCTATAGTCATCGAACATCGAACAAACTTTATTTATTAATTACAAAGTTTTCATATAAATCCTTTCTAGGTATTGGCAATTTTTATGTGCAATTGCAACTTATTTATACGATTGCAGCTCAGGTTGACATTTCATAATGTTTGGCCTCTACGAAAAAAACATTCATTCCGCGTTATTTCATAATATTTTTCTGTTACCAAACCTTCATTGAATGCATTGCCATTGACAATAAGTCTCTCTGCCAAGTTTTAACTCATTTGTATGACAGGAAGTGAATTAATTAGCCCTCCAAAAAATTACCAGCTACAAACTCACACAATAAATCGAAATTAATGTAAAGGATTTTAAAGAAATAGTCGAACATCATTTACTGTATAAAAACTATACTACTTGACTTTATCAAGACTCATCGCAACCGGCTAAACAGATAATAAACTTTTTATCGAGATATACAGTTTTTTCTGAAAGGGACCTAAAAGACTATGACAATAATTCACTTAATAACCCAAAACTCATATTTTCAGATGAACAATTTTCCCTGTAAGCCCAGAAGCATACTTTCGTCGTAAATTACATAATGTTCACTTCGGTTAAGTTCTAATTAATTAGTCATCTGATTCGAACATCTGAAGACTTAACAATGTAACTTTCCTACTCGAATTCCTGCTCAACTAATTGCTTAAATATGTATATCTCAAACAACAATCTGTTTTATTCGCAATATCGCATGGGTAAATGTTCAATGACGAAATGACATTCATTCAGAGAAGCGAATTGACTATAACAGCTTTTTAAATGTAAATTCCCTAGTATTGACTTACCACTATGTTTTGTGTAATTCCATGTTGTAATGAACAGTCTCGAAATAATATATTGGAAGATTACATACGTACTTTTTTTAAGTATCCATAGGTAAAACTTTTATAAGTCATTAAATAGATAAAATTCTAGTGGGTAGTATATAAATTTAGAAACCATTTTACGTTTCGGTTAGTGGATTTCGAAGCAGAGCCTATTTTTAAATAAAAATCGCATAGCTGTCATTTATTTTTTCGAACTGCGAAATTTTCCTTTACTTTTTTAGTTCTTTTTCACGTTCATTCTATTAATTTATTTTATTTTCTCCAGTTTTATTTTTTTTTCTATGCTTTTTTTCTCTGGTATTAACAAGATAAGTTTATACGCGATAGCCTGTAAAACTAAAGTACGATGCTCAGTGAAAATTTTTCCTCCTGAAAAAAAAAAAAAAAAAATCCCGAAGAACAGGGGAAAGAAGAAAAAAAGAAAAGGAAAAGGAAACTGTAAAGTCGCCAGCTCGGAACAAATTTTTGTTCAACGGTGCGTAGTTATGAAAGAAACAGATAGAAGGCATTAAAAAAGATAAATTATAAAAAAAAAAAGATTGCTTAAAAAACTGCTTTGATAAATTTATCCCATGTTAGAAGTTTTGTTTGAAACATTCCATTTTACTGAATACCAATTTTTCGAAATAGAATATCCATATATCATTCTGGTCACACACCACGTTTCTTTGAATTGAATTTTTCTAAAACAGAGTGAGTGGCCATACGCTTTAAAATGATTTGTTTTTAAAGTAATTTACTCTATAAAATAAATTTTTCTACTAAATATAGTTTTTGTAAGCGTTAAGATTACTCGGTCGACCTTAAGTTATTTTCAAAATTAAATTTTTTTGAAATTAAACTTAAAATAGGATATTCTTTAACATTGTTTTTAAAAAAAAATTCTTTGAAATTATTTTTAAAATCTTATTCTTTGAAATTAGTTTTAAAATTTAAATCTTTGAAATTATTTTTTAACTTAATTCTTTAAAATTAGTTTTAAATTTTTTTATTTAATATAATTATTTGAAATTATTTTTGAAATTTAATTCTTTGAAATTTTATTCTTTAAAATTAGTTTTGAAATTTAATTCTTTGACATCACTTTAAAAATTTAATATTTTAACATTATTTTGAAATTTTAATTCTTCTAAATTACTTTTAAAATTATATTATTTGAAATTTCTTTGAAATTTAAATTTTTTGAAATTATTCTTCAAATTACGTTCTTTGGAATCTTTTTTAAAGTTTAATTTTTTGAAATTAAGTTTAATTCTTTGAAATTAAGTTTAATTCTTTGAAATTAAGTTTAATTCTTTGAAATTAAGTTTAATTCTTTAAAATTAAGTTTAATTCCTTAAAATTAAGTTTGATTCTTTGAAATTAAGTTTGATTCCTTGAAATTAATTTTAAAGTTTAATTCTTTGAAATTATTTTTAAATATTTATTCTTTAAAATTAATTTAAATCTTTTGAAGCAGATCTATTTTAAAACTTACAGAAAAATAAGCTGGCGCAGTGTTTGTAATTGGTAAAAATTCTAATTTCTTTTTTTTTAATATTAAGGCATTTAATTTCTTAATTTTTCAAATTTGTCTAAGTCTCTTTTTTTTTTTTTTTTTTTTTCTCTATTTCTAATGTAATACTAGATATATATATTGCAACTTTCAAAATCACCTCTTTAACAAATGAAACTAACAGAGAAAAAAGTATAAACCACTTCTAAAGATAAATAAATGATCGAAAAATTAAAAGATTTCAACATTTTTCATTTAAAAGGATAATCCAGATATAAAGAAAAATGTATAATGTTACCGATTTCAACTTCCATAGTTTTATTTCCATCTAAGAATAAAAAACGATAATATAAACGCAATAAAATTTACAATTTTAAAAGGATAATCTAAATGTAACGAGTAATGGAGTATTCTGTCAAATTTCACCTCCGCTGTTTATTTTCAGTTAAGAATAAAACTAGGAGAGGCTAATCCACAGTAAAGATGATAATCCAAATGTAAATAGCAATGGATAATTCTACCAAAATCCACAACCTAAGTTTTATTTCCAATTAAGTATAAAACAAATGATATAACACCAATTAAATATGCAAATTTAAGAGGATAAATCAGATATAAAGAGAAATTGATAATTTTTCCAATTTCAGCATTCATAGTTTTATTTTCAACTGAGAATGAAACAAACGATGATATGATGTCAATTTAATTGACAAATTTAAACGAATAATCCAGATGTAAAGAGTAATGGAAAATACTGCTAAGTTGCACATCCCCAGTTTTATTTCCAACTCATTACATAAACACATCACCATGATTTCAATCATTTCCGAAAGCAAGTAGACTATCGTTAATTATTCGGGCATTTTCAAATATACACTGAATTCTGCAACTCCCATTTCAACTGAAGCCTCGCCCCTCTAGAGTATAAATATACCACCGCACATAATAATTACTACTAGCGCCAAACTTCAAAAGCAACATACATTACGGCGCTACAGCTTCCGCCATCATAAAGCTGACCCGAAACTACCCTCCAACTCATTTTCTGGAAGCTCTACATTTCTATAAATTTTCGACTCTTCCTTTGGGAAATATTTTCCAAAAGCCCTCCGAATCAAATACAAATCGAGAGAATGGGAAAATGGAGAAGAAACGTAATGATTCGAATGCGAAGGTATCTTAGATTATCGTCTGAATTCGCTCGATGGGGAGGAGAGAAAGGAGAAGTCTCCCTCCTTTTCCCATTTGCCATCCCATATGTTCTCTATTAATCACGCTGGTGCTGTGTCTAGCGTCTTTGGAGTATGAGAAGCATTTATCATTGCTTCTTTACAGAAATGGGATTTGGATTATAGGAGATATAGCAAAAGTCATTCCTTTTTGGAAATGGGAAACTTTTTAAGTTATGAAATGTGTGCATTAATTGGTACGATACAATTATGGCGTTAGTGAATTATACTATTAATTATGGCAGTAATTCATTATAAGATTAATTAATGAATTATACATTTAATTAATGATATTATGCAATTAATGCACCCCTTAGACATTGAATAAATCTTCAGGTGAAAGAAGAGTATGCTCTTCTTGCTCCTGAAGATTTATTTAATGTTTTATAAATTTATTTAACGTTTGTGATGTCCTTAAATTTTTTTTAAATATATGTAAGATCATCACGATCATAAAATAAACTTTTTCAAATATTTCAGTAGCATTCAGCTGATAAATGAGCTATATCAAATATGTTAGGTAATAAAGAAAAATGAAGTACATTGAGTGTCTCTTAATATCAAAAAATTTTAAATCTACTAGTAAATATTTTTGGAGAATATAAGAATATGTAACTCTCAAAAAGATAATTATAACTAAAAAAAATTGTGATTTATATCAATTGCTTTAGGATATTATTTCCTTTTACTGAGTTACATATTTTTATATTCCCCAAAAATATTAACTAGTATATTTTTAATTTTTTGATGTTAAGGAAAACATACTTTGCTTTGTTATTCTATATTTCCTAAAATATTTAAATAATTGATTTTTCATCTGAATTCAAAGGAATCCCTTTAAAAAGTTTATTTTATGTTTGTGATGTTCTTAAAATGTCCAATATTTTAAATTTTCTGATGTTAAGGGAAACATACTTTTCTTTGTTATTCTATATTTCCTAAAATATTTGAATAATTGATTTTTCATCTGAATTCAAAGGAATCCCTTTAAAAAGTTTATTTTATGTTTGTGATGTTCTTACAATGTCCATTTTGTTGGAAAAATATGTAAGTGTTAAAAGTACTTTTAAAGGCGTTTAAGATTGCATTCAGGTTGACTGATATATTTTTGTTAATAAAGAAAAACAAAATATCTTTTATTTCTCTTAACGCCAGAAAATTTGAAATCCATTAGTAACTACGTTAACTTCTAAGCAAAATTTAAAAAAAATTATAAGTTTCAAAAAAAAGTCGAAAGCTCCATCTTATTAAAATTCTCAGAAGCAAACTATAAATGCTTAAGAAACGTACGATATGTCAAATGAAAGTTCTTGTTTAACTGAGGTTATATAATAAAAATTTAATCAGAAGTTCCAGAAACTGCAACCAGTAAATAATTTGCATTTCAAATTAAATTGTTAATTTAATTAGTTAATTTAAACCAGTTTAGTTCGATTGCATAAAACTCGTATGCTATCTCCAAGAAGGGAGTTCCATATTTTTATTGGAAGTTTATATCTTTGCCAAATGTCATACAAAATCACATTTAACATGTTGAGATTTCGGTTTCAAATATCACTAAATATTAGATTCTAAGTTTCTACAAATAAGGTAATTTTGAGACATTTGGCTACTTATTTTTTGGTCACGCTTATTGAGCATATTTTATATTACTATAACAGAAACAATAATTATTTTTTAAGTATAATGTTGTAAACAACTCACGAAAGACTTTTTAGTTTAAAATGTTCACAAATGTTCAATAAATGAATAATACAAACTAACATAAAAATCACATTTTCCTCCAGTACTGGTAAAATACAACCACGTGTAATGTTATACTGGTTTCATTTTTAAACTATTTAATAATCAAATAAAACTCGAACCGATATTGTAGTTATCCAAACTTATAACCTAAAATCATGAATGTAATGCTACAAACTATTCACAGTGTGTTTTCAAACAATTTTCTCAGAATCGTTTTACGTTTTGAGACTCCTACCTAATACCGTAAATTATATTAACATCGTGGTCACGTGGTTGATTGTAAATATGACGGGCCTCTACAAAAGTGTGAAAGAAAGAGGGGATGATGAGGTTTCATGCTGAAAATTTCTTAACATGCAAAAATGTATGGTATTTTTCTTAAAACAATGAAATATTTTAGAGTACTTTACATATATCTATTTTTTAACAGAAATATTGTCTGACGCGATATTAAAGGACATTTTTGTTTAAGAAATGTTTCTTGGTCAATAATGTATAGTATCTTTCTTAATTTTAAACAATAAAATAGTTTTAGAGTACTTTACATGTATCTATTTGTTAACAAATACTGTCTGACACGATATTAAAACCCATTTTTGTTTAAGAAGTGTTTTTTTTTTTTTTTTTTTTGTCAAAAATATATAGTATGTTTCTTAAGACAATGAAATATTTTAGAATACTTTACATAAATCTATTTGTTAACAGAAATTCTGTCTGACGCGATATTAAGGGACATTTTTGTTTAAGAAATGTTTCTCTGTCAAATGGTTACCAAATCCTATGAATGGTGCTGAGACCTCGTATTTGGTTTTTGAGATAGAGCCAGTGCAGAATATTCTCCTGAAAGGCGTATTACCCCAACTTACCTTATGTGCAAACTGATACCCCCAAAAGAAACTTGCAAAAGTATACTTTTACTGACAGTGGCAATCTATATTACTATTTTACTGAATTGTTAAGTATATTTATATAATACTTCACTACCATCATATACATCATAGAATTCACTAGCCCTTGTATGAACGGTGGTTTTGTGTGCCAAAAACTTTGCTAACAGTTTAACGAAAAACAATTATCTTACTATTTAAACTTTAAATGCATAATATATTCATTTTGATGCATCATGAAATTTTATGTCATTTCACAACCCTAATATAGTATAACTACTTGAATTTATGTTAAATTTCCCATTTAAAGGATACCCTCAGCTTCAGTTTTTCTACTGGTAAAGGTCTGTCAGAGGAACGAATAACTTACCACAGAGTAAATGTTCCGATCAGAGAGTTTCCAGGATTACTCATTGGCAAAGGTTTTGAACCACCTTATGAACCATTGTCGTACCGTCTCATACGTGGTTTAAGAAGCATCGCAGCCACTAACACTGATACTACACCAGTCATTTCTTCGGTGACTCTTGGTGACTTTTTGAAAGTTTGTGATTTGGTGCTGAATGTGGCAATCTCTCGTCTTGGTTTTCCGGGAACCTTAGTGACCGTTTGGATTTGACAACATGCCGTTTTAGCGCCATTTTAGATTTAGCAACACAGCTTTTCAAATTTATTTTCATTTTGCCGACTTTTTGTAAAAGTCGCCAAAAGGCACCGTATGGTAAATCATAAACTAAATGAATATATTATTACAAAAACTTTTTTTTTTTAAATTGTGGTTTATCCGGAATGCTGACATTCTTATTCAATATACTGTGAATTTTCACCAAAGAAACCTTAATATTCTTAATGGAAATTCCGTGCTCAGTTTTTATCAGTATATATAATCGGGCAACGTTCACATATAAATTCGGATAAAACTTTAAAGTACGGCAGGATTATGTGCCAAGAATTGTGTACATAAAACCGCCCCAAATTATGGCAACCATAGGCAATTCAGTTGTTAATAAAAAAAAAGTTCGTCGGCTGACATTTGTTGGCGAAATTCTAGGCGCAGAATCCGTACGCGATTTGGAATTTTAACCTACAATTTTTCGGAAAAACCTGGTTTATATAGAATTTTAATCCAAAAATTTTGTAATTGCATCTATTTATTAATACGGTTTAAATAGACAATAATTTGTTTGAGTAATAAGAAAACAAAATATAGCGATTTCAAGCTATTGGATGCTGACAAAAGTCAAATTTCAAAAGATATATTGTGATTGGCTGGATTGCTAAATTTGGAAACTCGTGCATAAAGCACAATTAGAAGATTTATGATTGGTTGTTTGAAATAGTTGCCATTCTGCTTACAGAAATACAGCCGAATTTGGGCGGCACGCAAGAGAATTATATATATAGAGTCGTTAATCTAAATTTTTAAAGTTATTAATTTAACCAAAATGTTGTATTTGTCTTATTAATGATATCATTATTGCTACAGGCAGTTCTCTGGTTGACTCACGGGAACCTTTTGACCCTTTTCTACTCGTAAACAGATAATAATTATAAAATTAAGACGAATGTAATAGTTATGTTTTTATTTTATATAAAATTATTTAATGACAAAGTTATATGGAAAAATGATTACTTTAACTAGTTCAAATATGCACTTATATCCCCCGACTCACGAGACATATCCGTGTCCCGTGCATAGTTGGCTTATAAATGTGTATTTGATATAGTTAATATAATATTTTTTTATATAACTTTACCACCAACTAGAGTTATATAAAACAAAAACATAACTAGGGTATTCATCATAATTTTAGAAATCTAATTTTATGAGTAGAAAAAATAGCCAAAATGTTTCGTACGTACAGCAGAGAATTGCCTCTATAAATTATACTTTGTCTTAGTAGCGATAGGATTATTGCAATAAATTATTCGACCACTTTAAATTAATCCTAATATTATTCCGAATGTGCAATGTAACTTAATGTCCTTGCAAATAAATATGTACTTAAAAAAATATGAAAAATGTTTTATGATAGTATTTAAAAGATTACGTGGTCATAGTTTTAATATAAGTAAAGTATTCATAGTTAAGACGAATATTCTACCATTAAATCTACAGCATAAAAAGTGTCAGGGCTTCATTTGTGGAGGTTTTAGATGTTCATAATGGTTTAAACTCAAATTGAGTAATGAATAATATTACCTTCTACAATAATTTATTTCAATTTTTTTTTTTTTTTTTTTCTAATTTGAACAAGCTAAGGAATAAATTAAACAAAGAATATTTCTAGTTTATGGCAGGGTTTTATCTAGTTTACACAGTATTTAAAAATAAATCATGCTAAAATGCATAATTATATTTTTTTTTTTTCTAAGCGACAAAAAATTAGCTTATGAACTCAATTTATGCTTAATTTAATTTGAGAAAATTTTCTCAAGAATGAAAGTTAATTGTACTATTTTTTTTTTTGGATATTTCCACACTTTTTTTCTTGATGTAATTTCTTTTGGATGAATACGTTAAAGCTTACCTTTAAATACACGACATGCCTGGTTTCAAAAGGCCAAAAAAAGTCCTTTTTATGACTCGCATAAATTTAATAAGCCAAGGGATAATTACTTGACTAAAAAATGTTTAAAACTTAGTAGAGAAGTGGAAAGTAAAGTGAACACAATATTGATCACTATTTTTGCAGTGAAATAGTAAAAAAAATGGGTAGTGGAATAAACATAAAAAATTTAATGAATTAGTTACTTTTTATATCATCGTTATTGGGTTGGTATTGGAAAAAATATATTAGAAAAATTAATACATAGAATTCAAGAAATTAACTCTGAACTAATTGATTAGGATTCGATGAATATTAAAAATGCAGTTTTAGATTAAATTGTATTTTAAGTACCAGAATTTTTATTTGATATAAAATTATAAAAAAAATTAACGTGAAAGAACTGCACCATTTTAAGCTTTTTCTATAATATCTACACAAATCCAACAAAACCATTACTATTAGATATGGAAAAATATTTTATTTTTTTTAATTATACGTCTTATTTTCACACACAAAAAATATGAAAGTACAGTTAAAATATTTTAAAATCCAACACAATATTTGTAATTAAAATTTGCAAATAACACAACTTCATATTAAAGCTATACTTTTTGAAGAAGATTTAATTAAGTATTATGGAAAAAATACAATTTTTAACAGGAAAATGTAACAAAATAAATACTTTATAAATAGTGAATTATTGCATTTCCGAATTGTTAGTTACTACAAATTCATTACATTACAATATAATATATTATTATAAATTATACAATATATTATACACAAAATACAATATATTATATTATAAAAATATATTATAAAAATATCAAAATATAAAAACAAACATAAGTATTCCGTTGTTTGTACTACTAAATATTTGAATCACTTAACTTTTATCTATATTCAAAGAAATAATTAAAATAGACAGCTTCTCAGAAAATTAGTCTCTTAACCAACTCTTTTGTTTTAGCCAAATAAACCAAGATTTAATTAAATTATTGTTAAATTGACAATATGAAAATTTCTGGGGCTTCTGCTTCTAAATCAGTACATACATTCTGTTTAGTTAAATTAAATCTAAAAATCTAGATTCACCCTTTCTAGTAAGCCAAAGTAGACAGTTAATAAAGTTAATTACAGGGAAAATACCATTCTTTCAAAGTAAGCATTGACACTGCTAAACAAAAGCATACAAATTGTTATTTTTCTTATCTTTTGCAAAAGAATAAAATCATAAACTGACAATTAGCGGGCTCCATCTTTTTTTTATTTTATGTCATTTTCGGAGGAAAAAATAACCAACTAAATCTTCAATATTAAAAATGTACTCTCAGTTTCAGAGCAATATAGCGTCTGGCAAAAAGCAACTAATCACTGCTATGTGAATAAAAAAAATCATCTCGCTGGGAAAGAAAGCAATTTAAACGTTTTAATAATTACCACTGTGATACCATTACGACGAAATCTATATTATGTTTCTTATTTAATAGCTAGCATTGAATCAGCGTTTTGGCATTAATTAAATAAATTGATTGCTTTTATGTAAGAACATTCTTTTTAATGTATTAAAGAATGGAAAGAACAAAGCAGAAAGGAAATGATTTCATTTGTGATTTAAATAACTAAAAATACTAAACATAGCAATTTAATGAAATATTGTTAAGAAAACAAATTTAATATGCTAGATAGGGACCAAAAAACTTTTGATGAACAATGCATTAAATAAAACTTTTTAAATCCACATTACTAGTTTATTACCAATTCTATGAGCTCGCTTAATGAGTTTGGTATCTTTCCTATGTGCATTTAAACATCGTAATTTTCCTATCTCCTATTCAAACCTTTTTCGTGTTAAACTGTTATGAATTCTGAAATGAAATCTTTTATCGGGAATTATGCAGCTTCTTTTAAGTCAAGTAATTAGATTTGAATAAATACTTATTTTTATTTGTCTACTGAGGTTTCAACAAAAAATGCTGGTTATTGATTTATTATTCATAAGAGCAATGATTATTAAACTTCAATTAAAATGAAATTTGTGTCCTATTTATTTTTTGTTGCTACTTTTATGTGACTGCATCAAGGGATGTAACATTTGTCTATCTGATTTTTAAGGGTAATTCTCGTATTTACGATGATTGTGATTACATTACCATGCTGCAACAAAGTTCTACGTCTGAGGCCTCATTAGAGAATGTCTATTAATTTTTCTTCTTTTATATTTCTTATCTAAAAGCTTAGACAAACCATTACAATTCTTCCAAAATTAATTGAGCTTAGATTTATCTCAATTGGCTAACTATCCTTTTTGCCATGTAAGGGTTATATTTACTTACTTGAATTGTTCTTCACGTCAATAACAGATTTATAACTTATGTAGCACGTACAATATTTTATTTTGAATGTAAGTGTTAATGACCTATGCATTTTCAACATAGTGCATTGAATTACATCTAGAATTACCTCACTGATTGTGCCCAAAATACATATAAATTTATATCAAAAATTTAATTTTATTTATGCATATATTCGGAATTTTATTTATACATATATTCGTAATTTTATTTATCCATAATTTTACATAAAGTATGTTCATTTAACATGCTCATGTAATACTCGGATAGTACAGTGGTATTCTCCAAAGTTGTAATTGGGGGTTCTCGGACGTTTGGCCAGACAATGCCGAATCTTGACCATCGTTCTAAAATACACGATTATTTAAAAATAAGCATATCAAAACAATCACATTGTATATTTACCCATCCGTCCTTTCTTATAACACAGTATTTCAATTTTTAAACTCCTCATCAACATTTCAAAACGTTCGGTATATTTTATCCAGCTCTGAGCAAGTATGGCCATAGCAACGGTCAGTCTACTATGGTCCACATCGGAATCGACCAGTGTCAAGCCAGTATTGGCCAGCATATTTGTGCTACTGGGGTATTTGTAAAAATTATTTTATGACCAGTTAGTGAGTGTGAAGAGTGTTTAAGTGGTCCATACTCGCTCTAAATTAAATCTTATTTTAAAGCCGGATTCACACGCTACCAGTCGGGATTGTAGTTTAGATCGCCAGGCTGTGACGTCACATGGCTACTGGTTTCTGTAAACCAAACATTTTCTATTTGCTGGCACCAGCGACTCCCATCAGCCAATCACGTGCCCTCTCCCTTGGTCACCGATAGATGGCGTAGCAGTCGTTAAGCTGACGTCACAGAACTGGTGATCTAAACTGGAACTCCGACCGAAAGAGTGTAAATCCGGCTTAAGTGTATTGCTAAAATCTAAATCTTTCAAGTATACCTTTTAAACTTGAAAATGTGATTATTTTCATTTCGTTTTATTTAGCACGATGTTGATTCTAGCATTGTCTTTTTGTTGCAGTGATCAAGCAACGTTTTGATGCGCAAGTGTACGACGAGTTTGTAGTGCGTGGCAACACTGCTGTACTCAAGTGCCACCTTCCTGCATTCGTAAAGGATCACGTGGTGGTGGACTCGTGGATCAGAGACGATAAACAAGTGCTCAAGAGGAACGAAGTAAAAAGTAAGAGTTGAGCCGATGTGTAAAAACACCCTTTATTAATTTAAAAGTAGGCTGTTGTTGTTTTTTTCATATATTTATTTGGCTGTTCGCAACAGCGTAAAAAATTACTGTAAGTTTACAGGTTACCCATCGAACATTATTCTGAAATGTTTTATTGAATGTAGCGAAACTCTGGTATATTATTAATATACTAGTCTGCCAATGTGGTTTGCATCACTCTTTCAATCCTACACTTTAACCGATGATCATCAACTACAACTTCTGAAAAGCTTATAAGTTGTTTCTTTTCTTCAATCAGATGTAGCCAATTATATACATATCCCCATCAATTCTACGTAGTAGGTTGCCCATAGTTACCAACACATTCTAACTAGTTTGGGAGAAAGTTGGTAATGTATTAGATCTCTATGCCTTTTTCGGCTTCAAATCGATAGCCAAGCATGATGTATCTAGAAGTTGCATTTAGACATCAGTGATTTTAACTGCTGGTAAAATTTGTGACATTGCTATGCAAAGAGATTTTCTAACTATTGTTTGATTGAACAGGCCAATTCTGCTCTTTTAAGAAATTTTCAAGTATGGGGCATTACATTTACATCTGAGAATGTTTTGCAGTAACTTCAAATTTTATTTTTTCACGTACCATAAGTGTTTGAAGCCACTGTTGACGTACTTGGACTATCTTATACATCTGAAACTTCTAGAGACGCTGTTATCTCATAAAGTATCGTGCTGAAATATGTAAATGATGTTTTCTACAATTGTTTATCATCATTTGCTATTGAAGCTTTTTTTTATTTATTTATTTTTTTATATTTTTTATCATTTAGCTTTATTTCTCACTGGTTTTCATCATCACAAACTAATGAAATTATGATTAACTACCTATTTATAAAAAATTTGGTAAAAGTCGACAAACAATAGTTTTGTTTTCATTCATTAGATTAGTACAGGGTGTTTATGAATGTTTGGCTTTTAATAAGATGTAAAGAAAAAAATCTCTTATCAAAATGACCAGAAAATGGCCCTGTATGTGCTCGAAGAAGAGGGAAACGGTACGGCAAAAGACAAAAGTCTGTTTCGAAATAGTTCTTTTTATGCAATACCATTGCTTTTTGAAGAGTGAAGAAAAAAGATAGAGGTGTATTGTCAGAAAAATATTCTGCCAATAGTTGTTTTTTTTATACCATACCGTTTTCTTCCTCGTATATACATAGATTGTTGATAACAGATTTTTTTTATCATATCTAATATCCTTAGCAGTGATATTGTCCGAATAGTTTTATTTGTGTCATACCGTTTACTGTTACTTACTTAATTAGGCTCCTCATACCGTTTGGCGCATAAAGCATCCAGCCTATCTCTCCATGCCTTCCGATCTTTTGCCAGGGATCTTGCTTCCTCTAGACCATTGAAGCTAGCCTTTTTTTAGGTCTGATTGCATTTGTCTTTTCCAAGTTATCCTAGGCCTTCCTCTTTTCCAAGTTGTCTTAGGCCTTAATCTTTTCCTCTTGACCGTTTACCGTTACTCCAGGTATATGCAAGAATAGTTGAATACATTTTTTTTTTAAACATATCTAGTATCCTTAACAGTAATATTGTCCGAATAGTTTTCTTTGTGTCATACCGTTTACCATTACTTACTTAGGCTCTTCATGCCGTTCGGCGCGGTATCCAAGCCTATCTCTCCATGGCCTCCGATCTTTTGCCAGGAATCTTGCTTCCTCTAGACCATTTAAGCTAGCCTTTTTTAGATCTGATTGCATTTGTCTTTGCCAAGTTATCCTAGGTCTTCCTCTTTTCCAAGTTGTCTTAGGCCTTCCTCTTTTCCTCTTGACCGTTTACCGTTACTCCAGGTATATGCAAGAATAGTTGAATACAGATTTTTTTTAACATATCTAGTATCCTTAACAGTAATATTGTCCGAATAGTTTTCTTCGTGTCATACCGTTTACCGTTACTTACCTAGGCTCTTCATGCCGTTCGGCGCGGCATCCAAGCTTATCTCTCCATGCCCTCCGATCTTTTGTCAGTGATCTTGCTTCCTCTAGACCATTTAAGCTAGCCTTTTTTAGGTCTGATTGCATTTGTCTTTGCCAAGTTATTCTAGGCCTTCCTCTTTTCCAAGTTGTCTCAAGCCTTCCTCTTGACCGTTTACCGTTACTCCAGGTACATGCAAGAATAGTTGAATACAGATTTTTTTTAACATATCTAGTATCCTTAACAGTAATATTGTCCGAATAGTTTTCTTCGTGTCATACCGTTTACCGTTACTTACCTAGGCTCTTCATGCCGTTCGGCGCGGCATCCAAGCTTATCTCTCCATGCCCTCCGATCTTTTGTCAGTGATCTTGCTTCCTCTAGACCATTTAAGCTAGCCTTTTTTTAGGTCTGATTGCATTTGTCTTTGCCAAGTTATTCTAGGCCTTCCTCTTTTCCAAGTTGTCTCAAGCCTTCCTCTTGACCGTTTACCGTTGCTCCAGGTATATGCAAGAATAGTTGAATACAGATTTTTGATTTTTTTTTTGACATATCTAGTATCATTAACGTAATATTGTCCGAATAGTTTTCTTTGTGTCATACAGTTACCGTTACTTTATGTATGTACAAGAATAGTAGAATACAGATATTTTAAACATATCTAGTATCCTTATCAGAAATATTGTTCGAATAATTTGCTTTGTATCATACTACACCCCCCCCCACTCCTTCTCCTTTCGAGTATATATAGGAATAGTGGAATGTAGGCTCTTTTTTTTTTGTCATATCTAGTATCCTTAAGTCTTTCTGTTGCCCCTTAACAGTGAAAATATTTTAATATTTTTTTAAACTTCACTTTAAAATAACAGCGTGTTATTGCGACATAGCCATAGGATAAAAGAGCGAAGAAAATCCCCTTTTATCCTTGAAAAATTGATAGCTCCTTTACGAGAACTTTATTTGTTATCTTGAGAGTTAACAGTTGGTCTTTTCGCGACTAGGAAAAGTGAAGCAAATGTTGAATGCATTGCAACTTCAGTTGTCATAGCAATAAGAACGAATTGAAATGGATTCTGTCAGACAAAGTAATAGTCTGTCGGCTGCATTGACGTAAGGGAAGGGAGCGAAATATTGTTTTCTCTGTATCCCGAATAGTGGAAAGCAATTTCAGCTGAAAGACACGAACTTATTGAATACGAATTTTGGTTACGTGGAAAGTATTTGCATTCTTCGAAATGCTGTCAAAGAACTATTTCTGAAACAGTGCAAGTTTGAATTTCAGTGTAAAGAATGCTATTTAAATGGATGCTTTTTTCATTTATTAAGTTTGAAGGTGAATTGGCAAAATATGTATGTGTTTCATGTGGACTAAAAACTTCATATTCCGAATTCTACTCTAAGTGTTAAGTTCATAAACATAATTCTTTTGAATTTTACAATTGTATTTCAAAATAGTTCACAATTAAAATTTAATCTTATTTACCTGTGAATAAAATAGTAAAAATATAATTTCACACTGCAGCCATAATTATTGTAGAATAACTATTTCGTTATACTTCCAAATACGACATAAAGGGTGATCATAGTTAAATTGTCCCTTTTCTTGGAAGAGTAGAACATGTCTAAATCAACAAATGTTCATAAAACTTTTTATAGGCATTCCTGAAACTATATGAAAATAATCTCGGTAATTAAAGAAGTGTTTTTAAACAAAATTTTAAAATTGACTTTCATGGACAATAATTATATGACAGATACTAAAAAATTTAATTTTTTCCTTTTAGCTTTTAGTAGTATAAAAGTTAATACACGTACTGGCCAATAGATAATATTTATGCTAATTTAGCAATGACCAAGGTTATACAAAATGTTATTGTTTCTAGAATTATACATAATTAAAATGTTAGTCTAAATTTGCAGCGTTTGTTTATGTATAAAAAAGCGAAACGAAATGAAACTGCTACAGATCTTTCACCATTAAAAGGATGTAATTTATAGGTTTTCTTAGATAGAGTCTTGCTATTTGAAACTAAATAACACTCTGGGTTGTTAAAAATAACAAGGAGTATATAGTGATTGTTTAAAGCTCTGATTTAATGTTTTTGTTACTTTCAGCAATAGTAGAGTTATTTTTTTGACTGAGACAACGTAAAGAACAGTCTTAATTAAAGGTTTTTAACCTGCAGGGGATTTTTTTCAAGGACTATGGTTTCTTTGTGCAATTTTAAACCGTATTCGAAAGCACAATAAATTATTTTGTCATCGGGGTTTCAGCTAAAAGGAGCCTTCAAAATAAGTAATTTGTTTTCGGTTAGAGCTTAACGGCGCAAGGGCAACACGTGGTGTAATTTGTTTTCGGGAAAATTAAATTGTTTTCTCACTAACTTTCATTTCTTGTGCAATGAGCATGAACATTTTACTTAAACTAACCTATTTCTGCCAAACAAAGGATTTTACAAAATCCATTCATTGCTTACATTTGTAGATGTTATCGCTAAGCTAAATCGCAGAAATCAGTTATTCTACAGATTTCTGTCTATTAAAGTGTCGAAAATTGTTTCATTTCTCAAATTACATAGGTAATCTGCACATTACCCACAAAGCACTAGTTCAAGTGAAAATATTATGTCAGGAGCTCAGTTAAGTTAATTTAAAGTAGTGGACTGTAGATTTTTTACTATTATTTATTAAAGACATACAAGGCACACACATAATACAGATTTACTTACACGTATAAACATTTATAATTCTTTAAGGTTAATTATTTATAGTTGAGCACTCGGCTCCAATTTTGAGACATGTGTCTCCTATCAAATTCAATTCAGTTCTGCTTCTCTTCTCGCGTATTCTCCAGTAGGGGGAGACACCACGAGGATAAATTGTTCTCGACCAATCAGGCGCAAACATCCCGCCCGGCGTTGCAATGTTATAACATTCAACAAAATTAAATGAATAAAATTATCATATAAAAGATAAAATAAAGAACAAAAATAAGTTCAAATCAAAAACACATCGAACTACAATGACATATCAAACATAAAAATGTAAAATTACATTATACACATTAAAGTATTCACTTTACAACAATCTTGTTATCACTTATAGGAAGAATACATATTTTGCTAATGCTACGTTTAAATGAGCCAGTAGCGGTTTTAACAATTACGACTCGAACTTTCTTATCCTTACCAGGTATAACTTCAAGTATTCTACCTAAACGCCATTTACAACTTGGCAAGTTGTCTTCCTTAATAACAACAAGTGTTCCTATCTTAACATTTTCCTTTTCAAACTGCCATTTTGATCTCTGTTGGAGGTTGTTTAGATAATCATGACTCCATCGTTTCCATATATTTTGGACTATTTTTGTTGTTCTCTGCCTTTTGGATAAACGATTTTCATTTAAATCAGTGTGGTCAGGTTCAGCCAAAGCATTAAGAGGACGGCCTATTAAGAAATGTCCCGGAGTCAAAAGCCTCAAGATCAGATGGATCAGAAGAGAGCGGAGTAATAGGACGAGAATTTAATATTGCTTCAATTTGGTTAGTCACGGTTACGAATTCTTCATAAGTAAATCTAGCATTAGCCACAGTTTTTCGTAAAAGATTTTTAAAGCTTTTCGCATTAGCTTCCCATAGACCTCCAAAATTTGGCGATTTTGCCGGAGTAAATTTCCACGAAATTTCTTCAGAAGTTAGATAACCAGCCAAGTTGTCATCAGGCTTACAAACTAAGGCATGGAGTCGTTTGATCTCCGATGCTGCTCCAACAAAATTCGTGCCATTGTCCGAGAAGATGCAACAACTTTTCCCTCTCCTAGCAAAAAACCTTTTTAAAGTTGCTATAAAAGCAATAGAAGTGAGATCCGACACAATTTCTAAGTGTACGGCCTTTGTCACAAAGCAAACGAAAATTGCAACATATATTTTATGCAAAGCTCCAGATCTCTGTCCCTTATATTTAATATAAAAAGGTCCACAATCTACCCCAACAACATTAAAGGGAAAAGTGGGTGTCACCCTCTCAGACGGAAGGTTTCCCAAGATTTGACAACTATTTATAGGTTTACTACGGAAACAAGTTACACACTCATGAACTACCTTTCTGCAGAGTCCCCTTCCACTAACTGGCCAAAACTGTTGTCCGACACTATACAACAGAGTCTGAGGACCGACATGGAAGTTTCTTTTATGAATATTTTCAATAATTAGTTTAGTCAATTTATGCTTAGGGGGCAAAATTATCTGGTGTTTTTTAGTATAATCCAAATCAGAATTTACTAATCTTCCACCAACACGTAGTACATTATTAGAATCTAAAAATGGATTTAATGATCTAAGTTTACTATTTTTACTAATGGGGTGACCCTTACTTAAATCATATATTTCTAGATTATATTCACTTCTTTGAATGTGCCGTATTATATAATTTGCGGCTTTTTTTACTTCCTCTTCAGAAAGCGGACCACTTATACGATTATCCTTTGATTGGACATTAATAACAAATCTCAAAACAAATGCAAGTATACGAATAATTTTCATATAATCATTACTTTTCTCAATTATATCATTTAAAACACTGTTATGTATTACTGTAACAAGATTTATATTCACATTTTTCCTTAACTCATTTAAGTAAGTACTATCCATGCAATATTCACTACCTGGATTACTGACAAATGCATTTGCATGTTTTAAAAACTGTGGTCCATGCCACCACATATCATTGTTTACTATATCGCTAGGTTTGAGACCTCTAGAAATCAGATCTGCTGGATTATTATCAGAAGTTACATGGCACCACTGATAACCTGGTGTGAGTTTCTGAATTTGAGAAACTCTATTAGAAACGAAAGGTTTTAATTGATTAGGGGGAGTTTTAATCCACGCCAATACAATAGTGGAATCACACCACAATACAATTTTATCAATTTCAATTTTTAAAGCTGTAATAGTTTTCCTAACTAATTTAGCTAACAACAATGCACCACACAATTCAAGACGTGGTATGGTTAAGGTTTTCAGTGGAGCCACTCGAGACTTACTACACAATAAATTTACTTTAATATCATTAAATTTATTAACACATTTTAAATATAAACAACATCCATAGGATAGCTTAGAAGCATCACAAAATGCATGCAATTCTATCAATTCAATATCATCAATGAAAATAAATCTCTCAACACAAATATTCTCAGTAACTGACAGTTGGGAAATAATACTATCCCAAATTATACTGTCTTTTTCAGGTAACATATCATGCCAATCAATTTTTAAAAGCCATAAATTTTGCATAAAAATCTTTAATTTACATATCAAAGGACCTAATAACCCCAATGGGTCAAATATTCTAGCAATGGTTGATAATACTGACCTTTTAGTATACGGAGACTTACCTATGCTCACCCGAAAGGTGAAACTATCCTTTTTTGGGTTCCATATAACCACTAAGGTTTTCACTGTTTTGGTCTCAGCACTATCGTCGAACGAATATTCTAAACACTCACTTGGCACTCTTTCTAAAAGGGAAGAAGTGTTAGACACAAATTTATGCAATGTCATTCCACAAGTCTGCAACATATTGACAAGTTGATCTTGTAGTTCTATTGCTGTTTCTAATGTTGATCCACCGGTAAGAATGTCATCAATATAGTAATCAGTCAAAGTTGCTGCAGCCGCAAGAGGAAAATTAAACTGTTCATCTTCTGCCAATTGATTTAGGACTCTTGTACTCAAAAATGGACTACTGGTCATGCCATACGTGATGGTTTGCAGCTGGTAGATCTTGATCGGACTATCAGAATTTGTCTTCCAGAGAACACGTTGGAAGTTACGATGGCACTCATCAACTAACACTTGGCGAAACATTTTTTGTATATCTGCAGTGAAAGCATATTTATGAGTTCGGAATCTGGACATAATATCAAAAACATCTTCTTGTAAAACACCTCCGTACATTATCAAGTCGTTAAGGGAGATCCATTTGAACTTGGGGAAGAAGCGTTGAAAACAGTTCTCAATTTAGTAGAAGATTTTTCTGGTTTGTAGACTGCATGATGTGGGATATAATAACAGTCTCTAGGATCAGATTCTTCAATTATTTCCATCATATGACCAAGTCTTTCATACTCTTCCATGAATTCCACATATAAACTCTTTAATGTGGGATTTCTATTCAGACGTTTCCAAAGAGAGTTCAGTCGGACAGCGGCAATGTATTTTGAAGACCCCAGCACTCCTTCTTTCATAGGTAGTTGGACCACGTAACGCCCATCTTCATTTCTGTAATGAGTAGAGAGAAAATGTTCTTCACAAGCTTTTTCTTCATCGTTTGCAAAACGCTCAGAATCATCAACATCTTCAATGTTCCAAAACCTTTCGAGGTTAGAGTTCAAATTACTTAATTGTTCTTCACAAGATAAATGACAGTGCACGGTAGATTTCGCATCATCTGGAAAAGACCCACTCACGATGTATCCAAAAACAGTCTCTTGTAGAATTATTGTATTGTTCTTAAGTCGTATTTGATTATTCCTTAAAAGTTCGAAAAAACACTCGGCGCCTAACAGGGCATCAATCCTTTTTGGCTTATTAAAGTCAGGATCAGCGTAGAGAATGTTCGGTAATATCAAACCCGAAACATCTACGGCTCTGGAAGGCGATATGTCCGTAATTTTAGGGACAAGCAAAAACTGCAGACGTCTTTCATAAGTGCTCTGCTGGTTGGAAATGAGGGTCCGAATTTTCTTCTTTATTGTAGAAACCGTCATTCCATTCAATCCACTGACTGGTACATATGTTTTTTCTTTTTTAATTCTCAAGAGATCTGCGCACTCAAAAGTCAGAAAATTACTCTGTGAACATGAATCAAGAATAGCTCTAACATTGAAGTAATTTCCTCGTTCATCTTTAACTTTAATTATAGCAGTTGCGAGTAAAACTACGTTTTTTCTCTCGGATAATAAACAGCTGCTTCTCATAGTCGAAGAAGTTTCACTTCGAGTGGATTGGCCTTGAGTAGCATTTGAAGAATCCTCAAGATCTGATGGAATCGCCTGAGAACTCTCATCATTAACGAATGGTTTATCATTTCTTTCCACTGAATGTAATAGTGTGTTGTGGAATTTCGAACCACATTGGCAAGTAAATTTTGATCTGCAGCTGTCTACTTTATGGTTTCTTCGCAGACATCGAATACAAAATTTATATCTTTTAACGAGCTCAAATCTATCAACAACATTCATATTTCTAAATGCGTCGCACCCAAAGAGGCCATGTGTTTCCTTCTTTTTGCATGCAACACAGAAATGCGTAGGCGAGTTAATAACTAAATTTTTGCTTCGATTTAAGGAGTGATGTGAAGCATTAGAATTATTTATTTGTTTCATTGATGGCATATTTCGAGATATACTTTCTAATATATTACTTCGCTTTTCTAAAAACGTTATGAATTCATTAAAATTCTGCACTTCATTCGATGAAATGGACATTTTATAAATCTTTCTTGTTTCCAAATCAAGTTTATCAATTAAAATGTTCATTAATAATATGTCCGACAATTTGTCACGATCATATTCCAGTACTTTAAGTGCTCTTAAATTCTTTTTTAAATTATCCAAAAAATCACGCATTTCTTTCGCAGATTCTTGATTTAGCTTAGGATATCTTAAGATATTTTGAATATGGGTATCTAATATTACCCGGCGATTTTCGTATCGTTGTTGCAGAGCATTAAATAAGGATTCGAATGTATCATCCTTCGTTTCAATTGACTTTGCCTTTCCTTCCAAAGCTGCGTTTAAATAATGCAACTTCTGAATATCATCTAACTCAGCATTATTTGTAATGAGATTAGTGAAGGAGGTTTTAAATTTACTCCAATCTTCATAATTTCCCGAAAATACTGGAAGGGGAATAACAGGCAATTTTGTTCTAACTAAAGTACCACTAGTTTCTGGCTTTACTGCAACACTTGGAGTATCTTTTTTTAGTAAACTAATAAGTTTCAAAAGACTTACTTCACTATTTTCGATACGAATATCCAATTCTTGTAGTGCTGCATCAATTTCTTCATCTTTTGCAGCATCATAATATTTATCACGAAGAGAATTCACTTCGTTTTGGGTAGTCTTGAGCCCTTCAAGTTTTTGTTTCAGTTCGATTACTGAATTTGTGCTGCTAAGTGTTTCAGCCGATAATAATGTCAAGGGTGCACAAAACTCCTCTAGACGTGAAAGTTTTGACTTCAGTGTGCCTTGCTGCCTATTTAATTTAACTAATCGAGCCATTGTTTGCTCTTCTCTCCGGATCGTTCACGGACCAAAATGTCAGGAGCTCAGTTAAGTTAATTTAAAGTAGTGGACTGTAGATTTTTTACTATTATTTATTAAAGACATACAAGGCACACACATAATACAGATTTACTTACACGTATAAACATTTATAATTCTTTAAGGTTAATTATTTATAGTTGAGCACTCGGCTCCAATTTTGAGACATGTGTCTCCTATCAAATTCAATTCAGTTCTGCTTCTCTTCTCGCGTATTCTCCACTAGGGGGAGACACCACGAGTATAAATTGTTCTCGACCAATCAGGCGCAAACATATTATCTTCACTGGAGCAACAGTTACTTTTATGTACGCTTAAATTAACATAATGTTATTTATTTATTTTTCGATATTTAAAGAAACAAGTTAAAGTAATCAAACATTCAACAAATTAATTAGTATAACCAATATTCAATCAATTAAAAATTCAACTTGAACTACACGGAAGCCATTAGTGTGCACATTACCAAGGAAAAATGCGGAAAGTTCTTAATTCCACACTTTAACGGAGCAAATCAGTTAATCTGCAGATTAGCTAGGTAATGCGCAAAATTGACGGCTTTCGATCTTTGGTGGTAAAATATACATATTAGCGAGTTTTTAATTAATTTGACAATGGGTTTAAAGTAAGATGTAGGCACTAAAGAATCTAGGAGAAACTAATCTAAATACAACAAGTTATCACATTAGAAAAAATTTTGTCATTTATAAAAATAAAAAAGAATGTCCTCAGAATATTATACCTACTAAAAAATTCTCCTAAGGACAACTCCCAAGTCCAATATATTCCTTTCACCTACAAATAACAACAATTATTATCTAATACTGGCCTAGAATCTAATACTACAAGCTATTATTATCTAATACTGGTATCTCTTCTAATGCTGGAAACTATTAATATCTAATACTAGTCTCGAGATTTTTTTATAATAAGAGTATACAACTTTACACCCAAAGATTTGTGTATCAAATTTTAACTCCAAAAGATTTTTTATGTGTATTAATTATCACACTCGAAATCATGTATTACCACAACAACCTCCTTTTATTATTGGTCAGGGCATCTCTCTGTTAATTTCCCCTTTTTCCTGAAACCCTTTTCTTGAGTTTTTTTTATAATAAGAGTATACAACTTTACACCCAAAGATTTGTGTATCAAATTTTAACTCCAAAAGATTTTTTATGTGTATTAATTATCACACTCGAAATCATGTATTACCACAACAACCTCTTTTCATTATCGGTCAGAGCATCTCTCTGTTAATTTCCCCTTTTTCTTGAATTTTTTTATAATAAAAGTATACAACTTTACACCCAAAGATTTTTGTATCATATTTTAACTCCGAATGATTTTTATGTGTATTAATTATCACTCTCGAAATCATGTATTACCACAACAACCTCCTTTCATTATCGGTCAGAGCATCTCTCTGTTAATTTCCCCTTTTTCCTGAATTGTTTTATAATAAAAATATACAACTTTACACCCAAAGATTTGTGTATCAAATTTTATCTCCAAATGATTTTTATGTGTATTAATTATCACACTCGAAATCATGTATTACCACAACAACCTCCTTTCATTATCGGTCAGAGCATCTCTCTGTTAATTTCCCCTTTTTCCTGAATTGTTTTATAATAATAATATACAACTCTACACCCAAAGATTTGTGTATCAAATTTTTATCTCCAAATGATTTTTATGTGTATTAATTATCACACTCGAAATCATGTATTACCACAACAACCTCCTTTCATTATCGGTCAGAGCATCTCTCTGTTAATTTCCCCTTTTTCCTGAAGCCCTCCAAGTTGCCACGACACCCCACCGCGAAGCCTTAATTCAGGCATCGACTATCCAAGCTTCCTTTCTAAGGACTGAAGTGAAGTGAAAGCTAATGGTTAATGGAGTTGCAGTGTCGTGCAGCGAAGCCTCTTTTTCGGACTTGTTTGAATAGAAGTGTGTTTGCACTGGACACTGGACGAAAGATGTTCTGGACTCGCGCACTGATTTATGGGATGGATCTATTGTTCGAAAGTGGAAGTTGGAGTTATTTCTTGGGAATTATATATATGGAGTGGTTGTGATATGAGATGAATAGGAAAGGAAGTGAAAGTATGTTATTGTTATTTGTAGGTGAAAGGATTATATTGGACTTCGGAGTTGCCTTTAGAAGGATTTGTTAGGGGTCTAATATTCTGAAGAAATTCTTTTCGATTTTTATATTTGCCAAAGTGATTTTTAGTGTGATTACTTGTTGTACTTAGATTAATTTATTATGTAAAAGGAACAATTACTATTTTTTCATCATTTTCGGTTATGTTTTAGAAGATGTGAAATTTATTATTTTAATTCTATAACCTTTGACTCTTTTAATTGTGAAAATAATATATTTGGGAGTTATCTTAGAAGATTAGGTTAGTTGGTTTAATATTTTGACGAAGTTCTTTTTGATTTTTATTATTACTAATGTGGTTTTTAATATAATTACTTCACATACTTAGATTAATTTATTAAAAAAGAAGAAAATTAGTTACTTTTTTATTTTGTCCTTTTCGGTTCGGTTATGTTTGAAAAAGGAAACCTACGATTTCAATAAGCTTTTACTCTTTCAATTTTGAAACACTTGACTCTTCCAAATTTGAAGCACTTGACTCTTTCAAATTTGATGTACTTGACTCTTTCAAATTTGATGTACTTGACTCTTTTAACTGCTAAACACCCGACTTCTTCAATTTGACGCATTTGTTTATCTCTTTCAGTTTTTAAATGTTTCACTCTCTCAATTTTAAAACACTTGGGATAATTTCTATCATTCTTTTAGTCTTTCAATTTTGAAGACTTTTAAATAATAAAAAAAATTGTACTTTCTGAATTATATTTTTATAATAATTTACATTAAGAATTTTGAAAAAAAAAAGCTAAATTAGCTTTTAAAAATTAAAATACATCTTTTCTCAAATTCTAAAGTGGTACTTCTCTTCATTTGAATAATTATTAAATAACGATGATAAATCATTTCTTGGAACACTCATGCTTGATGTAAGAGACAAAAGTTATTTTAAATATTAAACAAAATTCCTTGCAATTACATTTATAACTTCTTAAGAAGCAAATGACATTTTAAAGTTATGGTATCAAAAAGTTCCGTGCCTTTAATTTTATTTTCTAATATTTTCGAAATTTAAAGAAAAATTAATTTTCTATATTCGACTTGTGTAAATTTTGTCAACACATCAGCATAGAAAAAGTTTTTTTTTTTTTTTTTTTTTTTTTCATTTGATGATAATTGATTATTTAAAATTTACTAATCTAATAAGGATCTAATGGAAACCACCATAACTCTAAGGGTAATTTATTTAGAATTTAAATTACAAATGAAACACTATAATTCTTTACATAGAATCTACTAGAATTTTAAATATAGCTTAAATAACTTTTTTTCATAGAATTTTTTAAAGCATTAAAATTACCCACATTTTATGAAAACATCAAAATTTAAAATTAAGTTTCAAATTATTGCATGGACATATTAGATCCTAATAAGTTTTCTTCACTGCATTTATGCACTAAGTTTGATAGCAACTTTTTAATTAAGTCAAACTGAAGTCATCTCTAGTTAAAAAAAAAATATTCCACTGACAGAAACGATTTCCTCCCACCATTTAAACTGGGGGAACACTAGAATATTTTAGAGTAATAAAAGACCAAAAATTATTATTTCCAGCAAATTTCATAATTTCGAATGTGTATTTGTTCCTTAAACTAGGGAATCAAAAAACTTGTATTTATGATAGAAATATGCTACATTTTGGTATCGTTTAAGAAAAGAGTTATCAGGAATATGTTCTAATAGTTAGCAAGAAACTGAAAATAATAATGAGAATTATTACTACTGGACTACTTGTAAAGACATAACCTTTAAAATATTGGTGGTCATTTTCAAAAATAGTGAGTGTACTTTCATGATGATCAAATTATACTTGTAACATTTGTGAGATTTTCTCATTTTGTACAATAAAAAAGTTTTCATAATTACTTAAGTAGCTAATTAAAGAAAGCATTTATGAATTAAAATCAAATAATGTAATTTAATTAAAAAAAAGCTTGTAACATAAAGAAAACAAGAAGTTTGCTTTTAAGTGTAGAAAACGTCTACATTCTACGAAAAATAAACTAAATCCAAACAAATATTAAATACGAGGTACAAAATTGCTGCGTGTGCAACAAATTCATTAAAAATATTCTTAGATTTGAGTAATAATTAATTTAAAAAATTAAATTAATGTACGTAATCACTTCATTACATATATAATGATTTATCTGATTTTCAATGAGCCTCTTGAATCAATATTTTCATTAAATGGTATTTATTGAGTATCCAAACAATGAGAAACCTCTGGTTAGTTAGCCTTCTAGTGCTGTGGGTTTTTTTTTTTTTTTTTTTTTTTTTTTTTTTTTTTTTTGTAATGCAACTAATGATCATGTAACTGATGTTTATTACGCAAAATTTACCAATAAAAATACTTTTGAGGTAAAAACAAAAAATATTAGTATGATTGATATAATTCATTGCAATTTCAAATTGCAAAAAATATATATTAATTATTACTCCAATTTGACTCCCAAGTTACACCCCCATACAGCACAATTCTCCCAGAGAGATCCCTAGAATGTCCCAAGCCATCCCCGGGACTCAGAAGGACTTCCTAGGAACCTCCCTGAAAGGATGTCAGGTACATGGGACTATACCCTAAATGATTAAGTTCTTGAAGAAAAACTTTTGTACAAGTTATAGAATGAGAGGCGACTGCAATTTTTGGACCCAATCGAACATCATTCTGAATTTTGTATAGAAATTGGAGAAAAGTGAGTAGATTACGAATTAACTGGTCTACCGTGGAAAAAATGGCCGAAACTAGTGAAAAATCGAATTTTAATAAGTTGAACCAAATCCAATTGCCAAATGCTCCATAACTTGCCAAATAATGAGCATTTTTTTTTTATTCGGTAACCCTCACTCGTTAATTTTCAATTACGAAAGTTGCAAACGATTCGGATGTGTGGCTATGACTTACTTGCATCTTTCACAAATGAGGCAAATTGGCAAGAAACATTACGTCACTGATGACGTTACTGGTACCGCCAATTTGGCTTACTTTGAAAAGATACAAGTTTTCCGAGCCAGAGAACAGAAATTGTTTGCGCTTTTTTTCTTTGAAAATCGAAATGCAGTGGGTTGCCAGACGAAAAAGTTTGTTCTCCTTTTGGAAAGTTATGACATATATGGCAATCGGATTTTTGTTCAACCCATTCCAAGTCGATTTTTGATCAGTTTCGGCCATTTTTGCCACGGCAGACCAGTGGATTCCTAATCTACTCACTTTTCTCCAAATTCTATAAAAAATTCAGAATGATGTTCGATGGGGTCCAAAAATTGCAGTCGCCTCTCGGACTAATAGAAAATAAGTGTGTTTAAACTATCTTTTAGCAGAAATTCAACTAAAAAGTGAGTAGCACACAATTTTTATCTTATAAAGTAAATTTTATGCACAAGGTAATTATTTATTCACAGGGTATTACTGATAAAATAAATTTTATTCACAGGGTAACTTTTAAAAAAACTGTCATAAATAATCACTGGTCAGAATGATCTATATTTGATCTAAATATATGCTGGAAAAAATAAACAGTTTATCAAAAGTCAAAAAATAATTCGAAATATTTTTTATGTCATTTCATTTCCCCTTTTTTCGCATATTGCTCATGTCAAATTTAAAGTCATTCTTATCAGTTATCCTTTTTTACAGCTTTCTGAAAGTTCGACTTTAATTGCAATCACACTGTAGATATACTTAAAATTAAAATTCTTCTCATTCCAATTGTGCTGAAATTCTAATAACAATTGCAATAATAACGAATTGCAATTTTCCACCGTAATTAATTGAAACACTTTCACACATACGTAGATGCAGAACAAATGAATTTGATTCCTCTGTTGGGAAAAAAATATCCATTTTTTCCCATCATGGCCTGCCTATACATTGGTTGTTCTGGTATAAGAGTATCAATGAAATAATTAGAAAAAAAAATAATTTTTATACAAAATATTTCAGAAATTAAGTGGAAAATATATTGCTTTTCTAAAGGGAAAAATGAAAATTGCGCATACCAAGCTATTGTACTTAACCAATTTTCGTCTGATATAATAAAGGTAGAAAGGCATACCTTAAAAGTGCAATTGCGATGAGGTGATTAGCAGAAGTTCTGCAACGTAACTACCTAGTTAATAGTGTGTTACAAAAAAAATTATTACAAGCCACAATGTTAATTCCTGTTGTTTTTTTTTTTTTTGTTTTTTTTAATTATTATTATTATTATTATTGATGTTGAATTATTAAGTAATAAACTCACTTATTAAATGACAAAAGAAAAAAATGTTGTATGGTAAAACTTAAATATGGGAATTTTACAAAAGAATCTATAAAGTTCAGCAGTTTACCATAAAATATCGCACACATTAAAATGTAATAAAACGCTGTATAAATAAACAAAATGACATATTTACGACGTTTCCATCAAAAGCAACTTCCGGACTGATTTCTAAATGGACATTATTTTTAACATGGATAAAAAAATGGACATAATTTTTAACTCCTATTTCTAAAAAAAAAAGTTTTAAAAATGTTCTTTAGACATTAGTGCTTTAATTACATTTAAGATGCTCTTGGTTCTGAAGCTAAAATTAAAGAGCCTTATTTTTTGGATTGGTGAATTTGAAAATAATGTAACATCTCTAAATTACCGTTTTAACTAACGCATTTTCTGGAAATCGTATTTGATGTATCAAACTTTTGAAAAAATGTCTGTAACATGGTCAATTGATTTTGTGTTGATTTTGTTTTTCATTTAAAGTTTATATATTTTTTTAAACAATTATTATTATTTGATGAATATTAAAATTATTTTAAAGTTTATAACTAATATTCAAGCATAAAATCTTGAAGTTTTAAGATTCAAGTTTATTTTATTTACTTAGAATTACAATATTTAATGCTATCCATTAAATATAAACTATTCATACTTTCAGCATAAAGACAGTTTAGATGTATCGTTACTTTTCAGTAATTAATTTACAAATATTTAAAAAACAATTTACCAGTCACAAAAAATGATACTTAACTTTGTTTTAAAAACAAAATGAAGAAAAACTCAGAGCTAAAAAAAGTTTGCAAATAGATGTCAACTTTAAAAAATGGATAGCTCCATTTGTCCCAAAAGGGTTGAATAATACTACAAACATAAAATCAAAATAATTTAAGAACTAAATATATATTAAGGATAATATCTTTTAGAAAATACTATCGAAAATCTTTGTCATTCATAAATACTGAACTTAAAAATAAATGTACGGCTAATCATTCTAGAACATCACTTTAACTCATTAAAGTTTCATTTTAAGGAATTCAGGGTTAGCACTTAATAAATCGTTTGTAATTTATCTAATTTATAAGGCCAAAACTCATATGCTAGAACTAAAACTTTTGAAAGTAAAGTTGAGTCAAATTGGAAAGTTAAGTCAAATTGGAAACTCTCTGTAATTAGAAAATTAACTTTAACACTATATAATAAAATGTATATTTAATTATTCATCAATTGCCAATGGTAACTTACCTTTCAATTTACCATAAAACCTTTAAAACTACATTTAAATCACAAAATAAATCGCACTCTCTCAATGCTTTCAAGTCCAATAAATTAATTTTAATGAGGAAATAGTAACTTCCTCAGGAAACCAAAAAGTTTCTGCATTTTCGAGAAACTGATTTTTTAGTATTTTTATACTCTTCGTAAACCCTCTATTAGGCATTTTCTCATCTTCCTGAAATTCTATTAAAACAAATATGTCAGCAGCTTAATAAATCAAATAAATTACCTTCATCCCTCCGGCTGCGTCGATAATTCAATATTTCCCTTACTGCACTATAAAAAGCCTTCCAAAAACTATAAAACAAAACAAAAAAATCTTCCTGGGGAAATGTTTCAGTTAAAGTAACCTTAAGTTTGAAGGAAAAGCAGTTAAATGACTACTAAAATTAAGAAAACGTAATATAAAAAAAATTAAAAGGCCCTTTAATATTCTCCCAAGATTTTAATTAATTTAACCATATCTCCCCTCTATGTCTTCCAAAATAACTGTGCGCTTTTCCGAATTTAAAATGCAAACCTTTCCCAACTCACGACGATGAATTTATAATCGTTAGGGAAGACTTCCGTAATATATTGGATGAAGAGTAAATATTCAAATTTCCGACCACTCTTAACGGAAAACATTTGGCAACTCCGATAGTCGGGTGAAAAGGCTTGAATAATTAATAAAGACTACTTACACGACTCTGCTTATACATTTTTAAGGAACAGGTTTAATACACGGCGAGTCTTACAGTGGAGCATAGCCGGAGAAATATTTATGAACTTGGTGCTTGAAGATTTAGCAAATGTAATGGATTAGACCAATTTGTCCCCGTGCTGTTGAGAACTAATTGGAATGTATTGCGTTTCTGTCCGTTGTCAGTGGAGTGAGTGGGTTTTAATGGAGTAAAAATTATTATCCTGGATTTGCATCTGTTTTGCAAGTGGTATTCTTGCAAGGTTTTAGCTACGGTGTAAATAGTGATTTGTTAGGTGTGGAGGTAAATGAGATGTCGTGCTCAGTTTTTAGAAAAAAGTTAACCTAATGGCGGATAAATGGATGTACGTAAATCAAATATGCATCCAAGAGTATATTTCAAGTTTTAATTAAATGTTAGGTTGATGTTTTGGGACCCGTATTAATCTTATTTCTGATTAGATAAAATACATGCTTAAAACTCAATGCGCTTTGAATAATTTACGCCTGTGACCGTAATTAAGTTGACTCGTTTTCGAATGGTTTAGAACCTATATAAATTAAGATATAGAATATTGAATACATATTGAGATTGTAAAGAAGTAATCTCGAAAATTTTCAAAATTTAATATTTTGAAATAGTAAATATTTTTACAAATGACTTTTCATGGATGTACCAATTATATCTACAGTCAAAAGCTCATTATATTATCTTTTCAGTCTAAAACTTCTTTCTCAAATGTTCATCATGTAAAGGTAACATCTATATAAACGCCACATTTCTACGTGGTGGCCAAAACTTTTTTTTTACACAAACTTTTTTTTATATTGTCTCACAAGTATGCGGACAAATTAAATGACAGCTATTTACTTTTAATGAATTGTTATCTTTTTTAACTTCTTTCTGAGACATGCTGACCAAACGGTATAGTGGTTAGCGTGCTAGCTTCTAGACCCCTAGGTTAAGGGTTCGAGTCCCGTGTTAGGCATGGGTGTTTGTAAATGTATGTTGGATTGTCTAATGACGAATGTTTCGGCGCATTATAGCCCTCATGTTGCTGACGGCGCCAGATAATCTGAAAACAACCAACAACCAATCTTTCCGAGACATATAACCTGCAAAATGAACTTTCATATAAGTTTCTAAAGCGCCACATTTCTAACTAATGGTGAAAACTTGAAATATTATTTTTTCATATAAAATACAAATGGGTATTCAATTTGAAATCTTTTTTTCTAGTAACGTTGCGTTCAACACCAAATAAAACCTATAGATGGGAGGATACCAAAAATGCATAACATATATGCCTTGTTACAATTTCATAACAATAAACATAGATGTCAGACTATATCTTCCCCCCCCCCCCTCTCCCCGTCGCCCCAATTCCCTCTTTACTTTCAAACTTACAGGAACAAAATTGTTTTTAAAAAATCTAATTAAAGAAAAAAATATTGATTTTTAACATTTAAGTATTGCATTAAAGAAAAATGAGTTGTTCAGTCGTAAAAAGTTACGATAAAAAAAATACTACATTTTAACATGCTATACGTTTTTTTAAACATGCTTTCCTCCATTAACATTTTAAAACTCACTCTTTATCTTAACCTCCCACTAACTACTTTTCCATTTGTACCTTATAGGCAGCTCATACACCGTGCTCCTCACTGGCGAGTTGTTATTGCACTCAGTGAGTGAGAAGGATGCCGCTCGCACATTTCATTGCCTCACTCGCCATACACTCACTGGAGAGATGGTCAGAAGTGGCACACAAGGAAAGATTGTACTTACAGGTACGTTTTCTATTGTTAAAATTGAAATCCTAGTGCTTATGCAATATTGTACGGGATAATCTCTTGAATAAGAGGCAGAATGCGTTCTAGGTAGCAAGGCTATTGAGGCTATATTGTCAATGTCCTGATAACTCCTTTTTTACAAATCAGTGTAAATACTGTCGTTTGTACCAGTTTCCCGTCTACAAACTATTTTCGATTCTGTGTGCTTCAATCACCAATGTTTTATCCCACCTGGTGGCTGTTTAGTTAGAGCTCTGGCCTCGTGTGCTAAAAAATACGGGTTCGAATTCTAGGTTGGGCATAAATGTTCATTGTATTCAGAATACCTACTAATACGTAGATCGTGTCCTTATTAATCATTGATATAGAAAAAGGTTGTTGAACTTTTAAACTGGTAAACCAAACCATCCAACATGATTTAAAAAAAATTATTATAATAATATTAAAGTGAAAATGACATTTTTAACGTGTATCAATGTAAAATAAAATTCTAAGTACGTGCTTTCTATATTTTTCTGATTTTTGTTGCGGATATGAGTGATTTGTTTTGAATTCTTTCTATTTCACTCTATATTACTCTATAACTGCCAATGCACAGTCCACTGTACCATAAGTTATCAAGAACATCTCATTTGTCAAAATCCTTATCACATCATAAAATCTGCTTCTTTCTTCGCGGAGAGTATACCTTAAATTACATTTTTATTGGCAATAAATCCCCTTAAAAAACTAACAAAATCTTAACCTCAAAACTTTATGAGGTTATTAAAGTGACACTTTAAACCATGGAACCAATAGACTTTTTTGAATCTCCAATACACACAAATGCTTACACCAGTCCCTAACAATGCTAGCTCTATCACATCTGTGGCAGTACCTCTCATGCCCCCAAGTGATTACCATACCTTATAAATCCTAGCCTGGAGTCTATCCCAAGACGTCACCGTTCTTACCCAATTCTTTGACGATTAGATTAAAGTGATTACTCGTGCCCTAGAGAAGACTCCAGCTTTAGAAATATCCTGTAAAACTATACTTTGCATGTGCAATGCTGTAATAGGATATCCCCCTATATCCAAACCCATGTTCTCTCGCACCTCTTGAATTAATTTGAACTGTAATCGGCTTTTTCTATGACGTAACGATGATGTTACTGCTTTTCCAAGTACAGAGTATCCCAAAAATAAACGGCACGTTTGAAAAAAAAAATGAATTAAAATAAACGATGTACAATAAAAAAGTACTGTTCGCTGCATTCTACTTGGTCAACTACGAAATTTTATCCATCAATTTTCAAAAACAGTTACTAAGTTCACCAACAGATGGCGATGTTGAATGAAAAAATAAAAATCTCGTTTGAATATGTTGCAAAAGCTACAAAACGTTGTTTTCAAACTAATCCCAGTATCCAGCAACAAAATGGAACAGTCTGAGAAGAACATTTGCAAACGTTCGTGTAATAACCATTTAACAGTGTTCATGTCCCTGAAGTTCTCAGAGAACTTTAACGACATCTGCTGGTGAACTTTGTAACTATTTTTGACAAGTGATGGTATAAAATTCCCTGGTTTAACAAGTAGAATACAGCAAACTATGTATTTCTCTCGTATTTAGTATTTTTTTTCTCATTTATTTTTCAAGTGTGTTTGTCCTCCTCGGGATACCCTGTATAAGATAAAGGGTGCTAATGGACACAAAAAAGACAAACAAAAATACGAAACGGTTGCAAGGTTATACGGGCACAATAGCTGATTTTCTTCCCTATCCACAATGAAAAAATATATTCTATTGTCACTGATATCTCTTGTATTTTTGCATATATCTCTATGCTTTCAGAATACCACAAAGGTAATGCATACACTAATACTGAAGCTGTATGTGAGTAGTATATAGGTATTACGCTTGCAACTTTTCTTTTGATGATGTTTCCAAAGTGCAGCTAGATATGCACTCAGCAGGCTCAAATCGATATCTCACTATAACAAAAACGAGATTCTTTGTTAGAAAACAAACTTTTTGTTAATCCAAGTGTATCACTTCTAAGGAAGTAGAATCACAAAAGAATAACAATTTCAGAAATTTAGTTTTTATTAGTTTTTTTCCCTTTTCATCTGGTTTCGAGCTTCTTTGTAATAACAGCGAAGGAAAAGATTTAAGGAGTGGCTAGAAGAGTTTGTGCTTTTTTTTCTTTTTTTTTTCTTCAGGTTTGAGTTGAAGAGGTTTTTCCTCCTCTGAAGCTGCTCTAAAATGAGTTTCATGATATCGGGGTCATATTTTTCCAATAAAATGCATATTAGGAATGGGTTTCTTATAGTCCTGGTATCTAGAGTGTTAGTGAAAATAGGAAATGAATTGAATATTGGTTTACATTTCTATGACGCAATAAATCGTTATTTACAATGAATCATTAAATGTTATGCCTTTTCGGATGAGTTTTCATCATTTAAAAGAACATTTTTATACCAGGATACCTTTCTAACAAGTATTTTTCAAGTACATAAAATAATTTGTGACTTAGAATTAGTCAATTTCTGACTTAAGGGAGTCATTAATAAAACACAAACTTCAGTTTTCTCTCACAATATAAATAAAATATAAATCTCAAAAACAACACAGTCGCAGATTATAATTAATCATTCCTCAAATAAGTTCATTTTATCAAGTAACTTCAATTTATACAAATAGCATAAAACGATAAATATTAGATAACTTTAGAATTGGATTGAATAAATGTTTTAATTACACTAATTTGTCTTTATATTGAATTTCCAATTGTAAAATAGTTACAAAATAATCCTTAAAACTTCGTGTCTTAAAAAAAAATTATAAATCTCAAAGAAAATTGAAGATTTTTTAAGTTTTCTTAAGTAGAATAATATTAACATATTACTTACATATTTATTATGCTGCTAAAAGCAAATTTTTAAAACGTAAATACATATAAGTTTCAATATTCGGCTATTAAAACTATTCCCAATGCTCTATGACATATTTAATTAGAGCAAATACCCTCTAAAATATTTCACATCTGATGAAAATAACATTTTTTTTTTCTTTCTTTTTGCTGAATAACTAATGTAAATATACAATCTATTGAAAAGAAACAATTACAAGTGTTTAATTCAATTATTAGATGAAAGTACTTTTGACTGTATCCTGATTAATAACAAGTAACTAAATACCTAGGGAGCATTTAATTAAATATTATTGAAGAAATCATTTTCACTATTATGCATAAACATATGGCATTGAAGAAAATACTTTTAATTCACTAGGGAAATACGCAGACATTGATCTTTTTTTACATTATCTCATTCCATTTCATTAAAGCACTTGATTTGCATTATGTGATGTATTCTTGTGATGTATTCTTATTAGTACATCCTAATTAATGAATGTAAAACATACTGCTAGTTTATTTTAATGAACAGAAAACCATAAAGATTGCATAGAGAATATTACAATGATGAATTTAAACCAAAATATATTTTAATGTGTCCCTCTTGTTTTTCTGATTATTTTTATGTATTACAATCGTCTGTCCTTCAAGTGGTTCGAATATCATAAAGATTTTCTATATATTTGCTGTGAAATGACTAACTGCACATGCGCCATTAGAAAACGTAACGTAATTGTACTTACTATTGAAATCCAATGAAAACTTTCAAATCATTTCGATATTTGCTAATATTACTTTTTATTTCCAAATAAATATTTATTCATTTCCTTTATCCAAAATATCAAAAATCCTTCTTTTGATTGTTTTTATTTTTATTATAGTATTTTTGCACTGTATATCCAAGTTCCATATTATTTCATATAAATTTCAATACATTTTTTGTAATATACGTGTTTTACTATTTACTCTAAAATATTTTACAATTTACACCAGAAGCGAAGTATTTCATTTGCGATTTTATTTCTTTGTTGTTTATTTTGATCGTGATTAAGAAGTTTGGTAACTTCTTTCTTCTCTGTGTACTAAAAAAATGGAAGAATGCAAAACTTTTTTGGTTCAGATGTCGTATAAAACATTTCTTTGGCGGGATTTTATTTGGTGCTTTTTCACAGATAAATGCGGTTTCTAGCAACGATTTTTATTTTCAGTTTTTATTATTATTTGTATTTTATTTTAAGTTGGGTATTAATCTGTTAGCAGGGTACCAGATAAAAATCACCAAATTAAAGACCTAAGTAATCCAAACTAACAACTTTCAAATAATTTATAATTTATATGTTTAGAATTGTCAATACATTACTCGCCATTTAAACATATAAGTTTGTCGTCAACTGGTTACAGCCTAACGTAAGATAATAATATTAAAAGTCTCTTATATATATATATATATATATATATATATATATATATATATATATATATCCATTGTCTTTCAGATTTAAACCCATATCGTTGAGGTCTATTCAAGTTTGTTGTTTTTGTAAAATACTAAAATTGCGACTTTCAGACACAACACATATGAAATTCGGCTGCGTTATTTTAGTTTAATTTAATTGTGATTATTAATAAATTAAAAAAGCATTGCAAATACACTCCTTTTTAATTATCTAATATCATGTTAATTCACTTTCTTGCCGTAAATATATTAAAAAGAAAATAAACACTAAACATTGTTGAAGAAAAAAAATATATACAAAGTCAAAATCATAATCAAATATTTTAAAATAATCTCTTTTTTTTAATTTTAAGTACAAAATAACTACACAAACAAACACTTTCTTTCACCTGCAAATGTTTCTATTGAAAAAAGTAAATAGTTTAATTACCATTAATTTACAATTTCTTTCTTCAGTAACAAAGATTTATTTTGATCAAAAGTCGAACAAAAATTATCTACCATCAGTTAAAAATGAAATTAAGTATTAAATGATCTAAATTTAAACAATGTGACATTTGCAGCGTCTACGCCTAAACAAAGGATAATTTTATAAAAACTGAACTCTTATGTTATTGAAAGCTAATCAAATTAATGATTCATTAGTTTCTTTCTAATTTTCAAATTGTTTTACTTTAATTTAAGTAATACTTTCTCACATCATTTCATTTGAAAAATTGCATACTTTACTTAAATTTGTAATTATTATTTTTTTAACGAAAAAAAAATAGATATATTAGATAAAAAAAATTGGTAAGTACCTGCATACTCATATCATCTTCAGTTGCTCAATTCTGAGTTATTTTGTATGAGAGAGATGAAAAAGTATTGCTAACATATATTCTGGTGCGATTCAGCGTTTTGCACATTATCAGAATGCAGTGCAACCGATGTATTTGACAACTTTCTTGAAAAGTCAGCATTTCTTGAAATATATCTCTGTTTATGAATAGGATGTTCCATGCTTCTTTTAAAATATGACCTACAAATGTCTGAACAAAACTCTACACTTGAAAGTTTTCTAGTTAATGTATCCAACTACTTTTCGAGAAATTAGTAAAAATAACAACCTTATTAATGAAACTTTTTATTGCATTAAAATGTTCATTATATGGTAAAATCATAAATTGACAAAAATATTAACTTTTTAATTTTATTTTTTAAAAAAAGAGCTTTTTGGTCGAAATGTACCAATATTTTGTCGAAACGGCTAATGTTGTAAAAAAAAAAGTTTTAAAATATATTTTGTTTTACTTTTTACTACATGATTCTATGATATTCTTGAGTTATATTTTCAAAAATAAAAAATAAATAGGTTATTGTATAAAATTACGCATAAATTTCAATATTTTCGCAACATAGTATTGTACATATATAGCAATAACTTTTCGGAAAAAAAAGGCACAATCAAATCTGTTGGCCATTATACTCAACATAGTATAACGAAAACAGTACAACAAATTATAATTCTATCTTTAATACATTTTGAGATAGAACAAAAGCCTTATTGCAGTATTAGCGAAAATCTATTCTTTAAAAAACACGATTTTCGAACGACTGTAACTAAACTTCTATTTAAATTACAAGAAAAACATAAACTTATTTGAAAAGAGAAATGTTCAATTCATATGAAACGAAATAAAAAAAAATTAATTTCCATTAATTTTGCCATTTTAAACGTAGTCGGACACTTTAAGTTTTGTACATTTTTTTAAGTTTTCAAGACAATGTAACCACTGAATATTAAAAAAGAAAGACATTCAAACATTTACTAAAAGTGAAAAGCCATTGATTATAAAATTTAAACTGATATTCATGTAAAGAAACTTGGTACCCAGAATTTTGATCGAAAAAAAAAAAATATACGAAAATTACGATTTTCGAATTGTTGCTCTTTCATAAATTTTAAATGATCAGACAACTACAACTGCGTAAAAAGTATGCTTTATAGAGTTGTTATATCTGTAATGCCCTCTTCTATGTTTCAAACACATTTTTCTCAGTTCGTGATTTTTTTGGAGTTACCACCTTACCCAAAATGCTTAAACTCCAAGAAATACAAAAGAAATAACTTACAATTTCTTTGTCTCATCCTAAAGATCTATTTGACAAAAGAAGGCAGCTATTTTTTAATAAAGTGTAAACTTTATTTTAAAATCAAAATTTTCGAAAACAATATACTATTCCGACTTTTTTTTTTTTTTTTTAACCTATAGGTATAGTTTTCATTTCTTTCTCCATAATTATTTTACTTATACAATATCCGAAACTTAAACATTTATAGTATATAATTACGAAAAAAAAAAAATTTTAATAAAAAAAAAAAGAATTGAAAAATAAAACAAAACCAATATTTTTTTTATTTTTTTTTTCCTTTTTGAAATTTTGAAAATTTCTAGCACTACATAAATTTTTCTGTAGAATTTAGTTATACCCTGGTGATATTTCCAAATATGTCAGAAATACAATTTTAAGGCTTAAACTAAGAAAATAGATTTAAGGGTATATAGCCCTTTAAAAATACGATTACATCTAACGATATATAACTTCACACTTTTTCACAAAGTGCTCAAAGTATATATAATAATATTTAAGTACATAAAATATACCTCAATTTATTCAAAATTTATCCAATGTGATTATCTGCCATAAAACTATATATTTTTATCCGAAAAATATTCGATATTTATTTAGATCAAAGAAAACCTCGCAATTTACTTCGGGGTTTATTAACAAACCCGATATTGGTATTCTGCGGTCTTCAAAAGATTAAACATCTGTATCTGCTTCTCATTACACAAGAAGGTGAACAAGTCTCCCAGCAATGCAAAGGTACATCAAGAAAGAAATTACATTTCCACAAATTACACATACATCCTAAGAGCACAAAATGTCATTTTTGTGTTTTTTTTTTTTTTTTTTTTTTTTCCATGTTTATTTTGCGCTCAAGCACAAAAATAAACATGACGAATCTGAAGCAGAATTGGGCTCCTGAAGTAATGAGCGTTAGGAAAGTTTTTCGACCCACTTTTCAAAATCAATTTTTTTTTTTTTTTAAGTAGGGTTGCTGGGGAAGTATATATAAAAAAAAAGTACTTTAACGAAGTAAAGCAGAAAATTAAACCCGATTCTCCAAAATAAAGTCTTTTGAAGTATTTTTTTATTTTTTTTAGAAAGGGTGGATGGATTTTTACCTAACCTCTTGCTTCATTTTCTGCTGGTAAATTGGGTAGGGAATAAAAGTAAGGTCTTGTCGGAATTGCATGATTTCTGTTATTATGTCTGAGAATGTGTAGATGTTTTTATGTTGTTCTGTACAATTGTTTGATTTCTGCTTTCTTTTTTAAAATAAACACAATATGTTTGATGCTAAGGGAGTATTGTTTAAAATTCCAAGGGGGACGTTCAAGTAATAAAATTAAAATGTGTGTTCTGTTTCGAGAAAATAAATTTGAAGAATGTTTGGGAATTTTCAGTACATTTTTTCCCTTTATTGTTATGATTTTTGTTATGGTATGTAATTTCGGTTAAATTTCTCATTGAGTTGTCTTAAATACTGAATTTGAAATAATTAGGAATGTTTTCGAAATCGAACAATTAATAATTTTTATGAAAATATAAAAAAAATTAAGAGCTATTGTTTTTTAATTCTAAATTTAAGAGAGCAATTACAATATTTTCCATTTAAAAAAAAATACTATTTCGCAAGACATACTATTTAAATGTCTTTAAATAGTTTATATTTATTACTGCTTTGTATGGTTTTAATTAAACAAAATCTATCTATTCATAATTTAATCTACAAGTATTATTTCATCAAACCAACTTTGAAAATAAATATATTTAATCAAATATAATTTATTATTCGGATGTAATTCATTACTCCAATGTAATTCATTATTTAAATTAAATTATCATTATTTAAATATAACTTTTTATTACTCAGTGTTGCATAAATTTAAAACCTTCAAAGCCAATCAAACTTACATCTACAATTCATCTTCTTAGTTTTTATAACACATTTAAAAAAATCCTACATTTAATTTTTTACGATTGCCATAATAAAATATTTAATCATTTCTTTGAAAATGATTTATTTAATTACTCTAAACACATTCCATGTGGTCCAACATAATTATATTCTGGTTCACTTATTAATTTATTAATAATAACATTTGTCTTTAATATTTTTAATTAATATTCGAATTAAATTATAGTAATTATTTTTAAACGTAAAGCATAACACATTTTTTCGAGTTCTTACAAAAACCTTACCTTTTCTTTGTTAAAAAAAAGCAATTTATTTAACAAAAGTTAAAAAAATGTCAACTAATTTTGCTAAGTACTTTCCAAATAGAAGTCGGTGATAAGTTAATTTCGTAATTCAGTTACAACAGTATAATTTGCTAAAGATATCATTGAATTTTTAAAACCGATTTTCAAATGTGCATAAGCAAAAAAAGAAAGAAAAATAAAAAGAAGAAAGAAAAAAAAAAGATTTAAACAGATATTTTATTATTCTATTTCTATAGATTTTTAACCAAGCAAAATATTTATTATGCTTTTTCTTGTTTACTTTATAATATTTTAGATCTATCTTTTATTGATTTGCTTAACTCTATAAAAGAGCAATGAAATCCATATCATCTACAAACCAATAAATTCCATTTGAATCTAAATCCTAATAAGTATAAATTTTAAATCTTATAAAGCTCTAATATAATCCACCGACACCTACACAAAAAATCTTCTTATTTTCAACTTTGAAAAATATAACTGGACGATGGAAAACTTGTGGTAATTTTCCCATAACCATTACTTATATTTGCACCAATAAACATTGCATCGTAATCAAATAATACGTTGTTCCAAGCTTCAGCGACACTGATGCCAGCAATTTACAAGAAATAAGTTGATTATGTCGAAGATGGACGACTTCTAGAAGGCAACTGAGTTCATATCCCTTATCGTTTGCCATAATGTTTTTACTGAGAAATCAACCAACAAAACGCAATCTAAAGATTAAAGTGTGTAATAAAGTTTAACTTAAGGACTAGAAAAGGTAAAGGATGAAGGCACCAAAAGGAAATAAACCTAGAAGTAATGTAGTTATTGTTTCCAAAAAAGCATTTTATATCAACTTGTATTGCTTATGAAGCAAGGTTATTTTCTTACTATACAGAGTCATTTAAAATTATTGCTTGGATTGCAATTGACTATAACTTTTTAATGAACAACGATGCACAGATAAGATTTCCACATCTATTAGATATAGTTTTGAACTTCTTTCCATTAATCAGTCAAAATCTCATCTTTGTATTATTGTATATTAAACACACATGGTCGTTTTTCTTCAAAGCAATCATTCATTCTGTTTTTCATATAGTCTTTTTATATTAAATACAGGGTGGTTATAATTAAAGTCACCCTGTTTAGAGCCACGTAGAGTCCTTTCTAATGAGCAGATTTTGATGAAACTTGGCATTTACACTATATGGACCATGGGGAAAAGTAATCTGCAATAAAAAATTTTAGTTCAAAATTTTACCACCAGGTGAAAAAGTGGCGCATAAAGAACAAAAACCACAAATTGAAAATACAAATTTTTATTTAATTACAGCAAATGTTCAATGTGCATTCCATTTATGTCAACCACATGCTCGAAGCGTGTTATAGCATGTTCAACAGTAGTGCAAAGGGTTTCTCGATCATTTGCAGCAATATGAAGTGTTATGCTTGCTTTCATTTCAGGAAGAGTCCGTATGCACCCTCCGTACACACGATCTTTCAGAAATCCCCACAACCAGAAATCATAGGAATTTAAGTCCGGAGAACGAGGAAGTCAGGCAGTCGAAAAACTTCTCGAAATTACCCGATTATCTCCAAAGTGAGCACGAAGTAGTGCTGTCACTGATCGTGCAATGTGAGGTGGTGCACCATCTTGCATAAATACAGTAGTCTCTAAACATTATCGTTCTTGTAGGGCAGGAAGGACTTGCTGCCAAAGAAGCTCGCAGTAGCGGATCCCCGTAATCGAACACCTTCGAGGGCCACGAAGCGTGCTCCCCTCAAAGAAAAAGGGACCAAGAGTAAATTCAGCCGTAAAACCACACCATACAGTAATGTAATCAGGATGCAAAAACTGTTAATGCACAACATTCAGTTTTGCCGCACCCCATATTCGACAGTTCTGAGTATTCACGGCTCCATCTAGTGTAAAATGCGCCTCGTCCGACCATAAAATGTTCCAAGGCCATGCATTATCAACGATTATTCTGGCCAAAAAAATTCTACAAAATTGAATGCGCTTACCAGAGTCAGCAGGTTTCAGTTGTTGCACAACATGGATCTTATATGGATGCCATTTTACAATGGATTGAAGAATCTTTCTAACTTTATACCAAGGGATAGACAAACCACGTGACACCGCTCGAGCACTTGTAGAAGAACTTGAACAAGCTATAACACGCTTCGAGCATGTGGTTGACATAAATGGAATGCACATTGAACATATGCTGTAATTAAATAAAAATTTGTGTTTTCAATTTGTGGTTTTTGTTCGTTATGCGCCACTTTTTCACCTGGTGGTAAAAATTTGAACTACAATTTTTTATTGCAGATTTCTTTTCCCCATTGTCCATATAGTGTATATGCAAAGTTTCATCAAAATCTGCTCATTAGAACGGAGTCTACGTGGCTCTAAACAGAGTAACTTTAATTATAACCACCCTGTACATTTAGTCGTTTGTATTCAAAACAATCGTTCATTCTGTTTCTCCTATTATTTTCATAAAATAAAAAGGTGATAACACTCCAAATTATAGAAATAATTAGAAGAGCAACAGAAAAACTCCTAACAAACACTCGTTAAACTTGGGCTTAGAATTTTTATATTTTATTCATTTACCACAAATTTATCTCAATAGTCAAGTTGCAACTATTTCTAATCGATCGTTTTTCTCTTCAGTTTTCAAATACACCAATTTGAGAACTTTTTTACTCCAAGCCGACATTTTGTAATTGTAAGATATAAAATAACAGGATTGAAAATATTATTTAGCTAGAAGCTAGTGAAATACTCAGAGATTATCAAGTATCTTATGAAGAACACAATCTTAACCCTTTATTTACTAACCGAACTTTATAAGTCCCACCAGTTTTCTAACGGTACTTTATTTTTTTACACGCTTTAAGACCCATTTTGAAATTTGAAATCCACTTCTACAAAGTTCTTTTATTTTTTGATGTCAGCTCAAGATAATTCCTCTTTACATGCTAACACATGGGCGATTTTCAATCTTCTAGGCACCCATCATGGTCCTGTCTCTTATACAGGGTGTCTATAAAAAGTTGGATATATTTTGATGTTAAATAACTCATAAAATAATGAAGACAAATTTAATATGATAACACTATAATGGTTAGATAGACTCAAAAAGTTTTATGGCTTTTGTCTATGGACTTCCACATGTGTGCTGATCGTCGCACGGAAAATATCAAGAGGGTAGTCAATTTCGTGACAGGTACGGGCAAGCATGTTGGCATCCACGGAGGCTATTGCGACTGTAATCCTGGCCTTTAAGTCATTCGACAGTTTCCTCCTGTACACGATATACTTTACCAATCCCTAAAAGAAAAAGTCCAGTGGCGTTATATTAGGTAATCTGGTTGGCCAAAAGGGATAAAACATACAATTAATAACCCGCGCAAATGATATTTACAAAAAAAACCCGAGAAAAACATAAAATTAATAACGCGGGTAAATGATATTTACAAAACAAATGATATTTAAATGGGAAAAGGATACTTTTATGGCATTATGCATTATAAATGAAAATTTATGAGTTATTCTATGTATGAATTCAATAAGTTTGTATATATCTTCATTGTTTTATGAATTATTCAACATCAAAATGTGTCAAACCTTTTATAGACACCCTGTATATTATGTATATTATATACTTGTCTCTAGAATGCTTCCAAGGAGAAATACGCTTGTGCTGCCATCCAACAATTGAACAACGAACTTCATAGAAGTAGATTTTTAAATCTCAATGGATCTCACAGCGTTTTAATTGAAACAATACCATAAAAAATACTGTTGGGGCTATCCGTTTGTATATAAAGAGTTAATGTCCTTTCAATTTTAAGTTTCAAGTTAAGATTATAACATTCTGTGAATCTTCATGTTCTTTCTAGATGCATATAAAATTATCTCAGCAGATACCTTTCAATACCCCCAAAAGGTTAAAAAACTTAAGAAGAAGATAAAAAACAGTTATTATCTTCTTGCTATAATTACTTTTATTAACTTCTTTTTATTCTCCTGTAAAATTAGAAGACAAGGAAATATAGTCTATTCTACTTCTGAGAGTAATATATATATATATCAATCATTCAAAAACTTAACATTTTACTCTATATCAAATCCCATTGAGTATCAGCTTAAAAAACATTACAAAACCCAGTTAGATAAAAAAAAAGTTGGCAAGCATCCATGATGAAGTAAACATCCGTTTATAACATAATCCAAAAAGGCATCGGAAACATCTGTTTTAATAGCTGAACTGGTAGTCAACTCAATCCATTATGTGCAACCGGAAATTTAGCTCCATGAAAAATTGGAGGTGGATATTCAAAGAAAAAGTTCTCGTCGTTAGGCAAAGTGGTGTAGTTATGAAATATACGGGCCATAAGTAAAATAGCAGTTTTGGGTTGAATCCAAGATACATCGGAAAAGTGTCACAAACAGGAAAATGTTATCGTTGTGTGAAGCTGTATCTGTTAAGGTTCTATTCAGATTGGAGATGAGATACATATCTGTCCTTTTATTTTTCTGTTCTTTTAGGAATGCTAACCTCCTGGGCAGTTGGGAATGGTTATCGTTAAGGGAATATTTTCTTTTCTAAGATGCTTTTTGCAATTTTTCGTGAAGAAGTTTCTGTATAGTTTGGGGGTATTTTATGGCACTTTTTCACAACTTATAGTCATTTTATTCAGAAAAGTTTTAGTGATTTTTTTAATTTATTAGATGGTTTGAATTTTATATATTTTTTAATCGGATGTAGTATCGTATTATGAAGTGGTATTTTTAAATAATATCGTATGTATGAAATAACGTATACCTTTATATCGTATATTCTAACAAAATTCTTACCTATTATTAAATATCTTGTAGAAGTCTATAAAACCCTCTTCTTCATGATAGTGTATTTATTGTAAAGAAACACAGTTTTAAGATTAAGTAAGAGAAATTATTAAAATAATATTTTGTAACACCCTCTTTTGTATTAAGATATGCTTTATGCAGACAAATCATACAAAGGAAATAAGTGAGTTAAATTATCAAATTTAAATTTTGCAAAAATATCTTTTACGAAGGTACATTATGTTCATAAAACCATGTAAAGTAAATAAGTTCGTAAAATTACCAAAGTTGATTTCTGTAAAACGATTTTTTTCTTATGGATGTAAGTAATATATAGAAAATGTAACGAATAACGACTTGAAATAGCAAAGTAAAATTCTGTAAAACAATCTTTCTTACGATGGTATAATACATGCAGATTATGATGTCCCAAAAGTTAAAAATGGGAACTATCACCCTCCAAAAATGTTATTTCTGTAAATATAAAAAAAACTTGAATTTGTGCAGATTTAAAGAAAAAAAAAATTAGAGGTCAGTCAAGGTCACTAAATTTACATAAAAATGACCAAAATAATGCGGAATGGGGTATTTTTTATTAGCTACATTAAGTACTATTATTATAAAAATTATTTTTTTTTTCAATCATGAAAGCTTCTTTTATATAATTTCAGACACATTTTTAATCAACTCTGTTTTGCTCTGGGTAGCTACAGATACAAAATATTTCTAAAATCAAGAAAAATACGATTTAGTAAACATTTCTACATTCTGCATTATTATGCACACAAAGTAATTATGACATTTAAGATACAGTAATTATTACTTAAGACTGCATTAAATACTTGTCACTTAAGCAAACAATTATTTATTTTACAATCAGTGAATAAAACCAAAGAGGAAGAATTTCTTCTAAAGATCAGATCTATACACATTTTTTAAACATTCACACAATTTTTAGCAACTACTTTTTAAGGAGATTTTGGCGATTGAACTTCATAAGTATGCCTTGTAGCAAAAACTGTTTTTGCTTTTCATTTTTTGTGGTATTTAAGTCCTGGATCAAAGCAACAGCTTGTTCATCAACATCATTTATGCAAGCTAAGTTTTTAGCAGAAATTGCAGCTTTTTTAAAGGATGGCGTATCGGACCAGTCTCAAACAGGTATACTGAGGAAATTATTTTCAATTTTAGATGCTTAAAAAAAAAGTGTAAGAAATATACAAATCATTCAATTTCGGAGGAAGTATATCTAATAAATGTGAATTCAAACTCCTTTTCTTTTTCATGTTCAAAAAAAAAGTTTTGATGTTTGCTCATCAGAAACAATATTTGAAAACAAGCTAAGTTTTGTTTACTTAAATACTAGGAATGACCTAAAGTCATTTTTAATCTTTTGAAGCATGAATTTCGATTTTATTTCTGACTTAAATGAAATTTGGTACGGATTGTCTTTATGTGTAGAAGAATGATGGAATATACTTTCTTTTTGCAAAAAGTATTTATTTTAACTTTTGAACTGATAATTTCTACGCTTTGTGGTTTCGTTGTAAAACCAGTCTGTATATAGAAATAAAAATTTAAGTAAGTGGTTTCTGTGTTTAACCACTATTCTGCAAATGGTTAATCCTTTATTGCTTGATTGTATATCATCATATTTTTTCAACTGTTGAATAAGTAAAACATCAGTAGGAGGGGCATCAACGGCAGATCAGCAAATAAATAAAGACTGCAAATGTACGCACACAACAGATTAAACCATTTCATACTTTGACACTATCCGAAAGTTAATGCCATTATAGTTCTATTACCTAAACAATAACTCCATTTTCATGGAGTAAATGGCTTTTGCCATCCACCTAGCTCAGTGAAGAGCACCTGGTTTTCTAATGTTTGATTAATTCAATCATTAACGATGCAAGATTTAAAAACTCTCTACAGTCATCCTTAGGAAGTTTACTAGCAATCTTTAACTGATGAGAAATAAAAGTTTTAAACAGTCTGAGGCTGTAATTAGGGGCATTGATTGCTTTTTTTGGTTCATGGTGGTGGAGCTTAGACCAATTTTCTAGGGAACTCTTAAATAAAATAACTCAGGTCCAGTAGATTGTCCAAAGCATACAATGAATGCATCTAAAAGCAGAACCTCAAACCTGTGATGTCGAGATGCTATCTACAAAATATTTCTGTCTATTTTTTTCTCGAGAAGAGTACATGCTCTATTGAATCTTCCACTATTTGTTGCAGTTGTATCGAAACACCTATTACTTCGGATTCACACTTCCGCTACTGTAATAGCTTGAAAACAGCATCATTTACTGCTTTGTATTCCAGACAATAATTTAAGAACGCCAACAAGTAACAAGTTTTGTATTTCCATCTTGCAAAGAAGAACCTAGTACCGCTAAACGATCAATTCTTCTTGTGCTTATAGATGAAAAACTGATTAACAATTCCCCATCCCAATGATCTTCTGACTTTGATGCCTCAAACTATGTTTTTAATTGTTCAGCAGTTTCACGGCGAAGACGTTGGAGATTCCCAAAGAAGAGTACATTTTAAAAGCACTACAGACGAGTCAGATCTCGATTTGTATGGTTATAAATTTCAATAAAAGAATTTTTTTAAATATATCGTATGAGTTCATGATCAAATGTTTTTAAACCAAGTTTAAGATAAAAAAAATTGGTAAGAGAAGTCTGGTACAATTCTGTTGCCTACATATAAATTAGAAATCCAAATTTCTCACTAATTTCCTATTTTCTAATAGCTTGAGGAACCCCTAAAACTTTTCTAAATGACTTGAATTTTTTTTTGCAATATATTACAACAAAAAGAATATTTTTAAAGGGCGAGACCAGGCATTTTAAAAAGAAAGTTTTTTTCTGCCTCTCCTGGGACATCCTAATGCAGAGAAATCGCGTAAAGAAATAAATAAGAAACATTAATATAAATGGCTTTTTAAGTTCAGAAAGAAAAAACAGTTTAAGTTAATAAATAAACAAATTTAAGTTCTGAAAGAAACCGTGTAATGAGAATGCGTTTGCGAATAAAATAAGAAATTTCAGATTATGTAAGCAAATTTAAGCTCTGAAAACCTTGTAAAGGGAATGAGTTTGCAAATTATCAAAGTAAATTTTTCTAAAACTATTTTGATTACGAAAGTACGTTATATGTAGAAAAACATTGTATAACGATAGTATGCGACACTTAGAAATAACTGTTTAAAAGGAGCAAGTACGTAAAATTATTAAAAATAATCATATCAAAGGAATAAGTGGGGAAAATTATCATATAACTGAATATTGAAATAAACCAAAACTGTTCCTTATTAACAGGCCATTAAATGCATGCTTTGGGCAAACCTGATTTTATGACGTTACTTTGACCTTAATTTGACATTCAAGAAAAAAATTTATTGTAGGCAAATTTTTTTTCCTAAAAAAATATAATATATAGGTATAAATATAAACATTTTTTTGTTTGGTCAAAACCAAAAAATTTTGTTCTTTTACATATTCAAGGATATTTAAGCGGAAGAAAAGAAAACTTCTTAAGTGAAATTGAGATAGTTGAAAGCCATTTATTATAAAAAGTACTAAAAAAAAAGGCAACTATCGGATAAAGGGTTTCATAAATGAGAATCTTGATATCCCTTGTTCATGAATTAAGAAAGGTTATTTTAATTAAAGTTCAACTTTGAAAAAGCTGTAAATATAGAGAACCACTGGTCGTAATGACCTGAAATTTTACCTGAATATACACGAAGATGGAGAAAATGGTGATAATAAGAAAACAAACCATTTCGAACTATTTTTTTTTTTTTTTTTGAAGCATATAGTTTCCCCTTTCTTCGCGTATATTCAGGTCATTCTGGCAAGTTGGTTTTTTGACAGCTTTTTGAAAATTGATCTAAATTAAAATCACCTGTATAGAGGCTATAATAATATATGGCTAGTTCTATATGGGCCTACCTCAATCGTACAGGTGCAGTTAAATTAATTTATGTTTAAAAATTTTATAAATAAACGAAACTAATGGATCATTAAATTTATTTCCTGTTAAAATTAGTATTATACGATTTCAAATCCCTCAGTTTTATTTTTTCCTCCAAATGCAACTTTAAAAGAAAAATTGTGAGAAATTTCAGGCAGTGCTTCTTTTTTAAACCTTTTTGAAAGTTGAACTTTAATGTAACCACCAGGTATTTTGTAATAAAAGTATATTTATTAGTCCGAATTAATTTATTTCGAATTATTAAAAATTGAATCATATATGACGGCATTAGCACTTAATAAACAGCTTAGGTCTTCTTCGGTGTATATCTTTTTCTGCTGAGCTAATACAAAAATCATAATGTTGAATAGAATTGTACAAACTTTATTCTACAATACAATTATAACAGATTAGTACTCATTAGAAAATTATTGTAAGTTTTGGTTATATATTTCTAGTTTGCATTACATATAAACATTATTTTTATTAATATAACCCGTATAATCCGACTGTTACATTTTAAATTCATGGCTCAAATTGCGATTAACATACAACAAATTCAGATTGTATAAACAGCAGTGTATTGTCCCTTGGCAATTTCTGAATTTGAAAATGAAGAAACACGGCGATGATTGTGAGAAATTGTGTAATTTCAATTGACTGATGAGAATTTAATGTGTTTACAATTGTTTGAGACAAAAATGCGTAGTATTTCCCTTCTGAAATACTTTATGAAAGATTCCCATTGTAGTTCGCAGTACATAATTCACAATAAGAGTGTTTTAGTGCGTATAACAGTTGCACACTAATAAAAAACTTTACAAAAAAAATCAACCATTTATGATATGCGCTTTAAAAACGTTTATAGCAACCACCCCCTAAATGTTGGAATAATGTTTAAAATATTTCGTAAATGTATTTTAATTCTTTTTTGCGTGCTTGACATAGCCCAAATAACGTTCATCATGCAATTCCACTAACTCACAATCACTTTAAATAAAAGTTTATCAGTTAACAACTTTCCAGAGTTCAATATAGAAATAAAACACAAAATATGTAAATTTATTACAAGTAATGTTCAATACAAAAATTTAAAAAAAACAAAAAAAAAAACACTAAATAGATTTTAAACGGGTTGTGTATATACAGAAATAAAACTCAAAATAGATTTTGAATGTTCAATATAAAAATTTTGTGATACGCGGGTATTACTATCAAATAGTATAATGTATTTAATGTAATAATTCATAAAATTTAATAATGATAAAAATAATAATTTATAAAAGATTCATTAATATTTTATAATAAAGATCAAATTGCGTATCAGTAACTATTTTATATCAACTACTTATCAGGTATCAATACAAAAATAAAATGCAAAATAAGTAGATTTTTAAATAATAACGTTCAGTATAAAAATAAAACACAAAATATATTTTAAGTGAGAAAATTATTCTATATTAAAAAAGAAATATTAATTGTAAAATAAGTAACGCATAGTGTAGTTTCCTTAATTAATGTTTTTTTTTTTTTATTTTTAAAATATTGTTAAACATCTGTGTTACTCGCGAACTATATAAAATGTATTCATTAAAAAAAATTAAAATTGCGTTGCTATTTAAATTTAATAAAATTCATGAAAAAAATAAGCCAGGTAATGTTTTAAGAATTTAAACTGAAAACAAAATATCTCAAACATGAATGAATTTCGCACTCAGCGCAAAGCCCCATTATTAATGAAAGAAATGCATTTTCTAGAAAAAGGCAATAAAATTTTTCAGGGAAAGCGATATTTTGTATAAATTAATTTTTCTAGTTTTTTTTATTAATATTTCTCTCTGAAAAGCAATACTTTCCATCGTTGGCACGCGTCGAAAATGTTATTTTTTCCAACAAAATCGAATATTTCTTTTACGTGTCTGTTTTACAAATTGCAAAAGGAGAAAAATCCGATCCTCAGAAGGAGATAAAATTTGGTAAGAAAAATTTAAAAATGCGGCGTTATCGTTTCTTCTTTTCCTATATATGTATGTGATAGTATCAAAAGATAATAAAGAACTTAGATCATAATTCAGCTTAAAATTCGTTTACAATCCCCACCTCCCTCCCCCTGACAACGCAAACTTTTTTGCTGTAAAGTTATGTATATTTCTGAAATAATTGAATATCTTATTTAAAGGTATACTTTCAAGTTTTTTTTATACGAAGAGGACATTAATATAATAGATTTATCATAAAAATTGGGGAATAATCATCTAAATCCCAAGCATCTTAATTACTCGGTAGCCATTCTTTTTTTTTTTTTTTTTTTTTTGTTAATTAAAACATAGATTTTCAATTTTATGCCTTATTATTTAACTATAGTCTCAAAACTTTTCATTTGGTATGACAATTATTTAACTATAATCGCAAAACTTTTTCATTTGGCATGACAATTATTAATGCTTAAAAATGATATTACGTTTTTTAAAGAGATAATATCTCATGTACCCAACTCAAACTAAATTTTGAATTCTTCGTCTTGCATTTGTTAATTTACATTTTCGATCCACGATTTATTGCGCAGGGTGTCTATAAAATGTTGGACTCATTTTGATGTTGAATAATTCATAAAGTAATGAAGATAAATTTAAATTAATAAACCAAAAAAAAAAGTACCAAATAAATATATATTAGTTATTCTATGTATAAGTGTCATAAGTTTGTTAATATCTTCATTATTTTATGAATAATTCAACATCAAAATGTGTCCAACATTTATAGACACCCTATATAGAGTCTTTAGAAAGAACAACCTTGGAACATAGATTGGAAAGACTTATTTTAGGTACATTGGTGTGGAAATTTTATTACAAATATCCTTCACATTAATAAATAGAACTTACTTCAAAACTAATACAATTTATAATATCGGTAAAATTTATAAGACATATTTATATTAAAAATACAATTCATCAGCTTACTAATTATTATGCCTAAAAATTATATTACGTTTTTCAAAAAGTGTATAACACGCTAAACCAAATTTGGCATTCTTCGTCTTTAAGTTCGTTAATTTACATTCTCGATCTACTTTTTATTATATAGGCTCTTCAGAAAGAACAACATTAGAACATAGGTTGGACAGACTTATGTTGGATACATAGGTGTAGAAATTTTATTACAAATATCCTTCACATTAATAAAAAGAACTTTCTTTAAAACTACTACAGTTTGAAATATCAGTAAAATTTATAAAAATTATTTATAAAATAAATAATTTTTGCAAATTTTGCTACAATTTTACAATTTATAATATCAGTAAAATGTATTTATAAAATGAATAATTTTTATAAATTTTAGTAATATTATAAATTGTAGTAGTTTTAAAGTAAGTACTTTTTATTAATGGGAATGATATTTGTGAAAAATAGAATTCATCAGCATAAAAATTATTATTCCTAAAAATTATAGTATATTTTTTAAAGAGATAACATCGTGCGTAACACGCTAAATCAAATTTCGTATTCTTCATCTTACATTCATTAATTTACATTCTCGATCCGCGTTTTATTATATAGGATCTTCAGAAAGAACTACCTTAGAATATAGGTTGGAAAGACTTAAATTGTTACATAGGTGTGGAATTTTTATTACAAATATCCTTCAAATTAATAAAAAGAACTTAGTTTAAAACTACTACAATTTATATTATTAGTAAAACTTAATAAATTTATTTATTTTATAAATAATTTTTATAATTTTACTACACTTTTACAATTTATAATATCATTAAAATTATTTATAAAATAAATATTTTTTACAAATTTTACTACAATTTTACAACTTATAATATCAGTAAAATTTATTTATAAAATGAATAATTTTTAAAATTTTACTGATATTGTAAATTGTAGTAGTTTTAAAGTACTTTTTATTAATGTGAAGGATATTTGTGAAAAATAGTATTCATCAGCATAAAAATTATTATGCCTAAAAATTATGCTATGTTTTTTAAAGAGATATCATCGTGTGTAACACGCTAAATCAAATTTTGCATTCTTCATCTTGCATTCGTTAATTTACATTCTCGATCCACGATTTATTATATAGGGTCTTCAGAAAGAACTACCTTATAATATAGGTTGGAAAGACTTAAATTGTTACATAGGTGTGGAATTTTTAATACAAATATCCTTCACATTAATAAAAAGAACTTACTTTAAAGCTACTACAATTTAAATTATTAGTAAAATTTATAATATCAGTAAAATTTATAATATCAGTAAAATTTATTTATAAAATAAATAACTTTTATAAATTTTACAATTTATAATATCAGTAAAATTTATTTATAAAACAATTGATTTTTATAAATATTACTACAATTTTACAATATATAATATCAGTAAAATATATTTATAAAATGAATAATTTTTAAAAATTTTACTCATATTATAAATTGTAGTAGTTTTAAAGTAAGTACTTTTTATTAATGTGAAGGATATTTGTGAAAAATAGAATTCATCAGCATAAAAATTATTATTCCTAAAAATTATAGTATATTTTTTAAAGAGATAACATCGGCATCGTGCGTAACACGCTAAACCAAATTTCGCATTCTTCATCTTACATTCATTAATTTACATTCTCGATCCACGTTTTATTATATAGGGTCTTCAGAAAGAACTACCTTAGAATATAGGTTGGAAAGACTTAAATTGTTACATAGGTGTGGAATTTTTAATACAAATATTCTTCACATTAATAAAAAGAACTTTATTTAAAACTACTACAATTTATAATATCAGTAAAATTTATAAAACTTATTAATTTTAAAAATAGAATTCATCGGCATAAAAATTATTATGTTTTCTTAGTGAGATAACATCGTGTGTAACAAGCTAAACCAAATTTTGCATTCTTCATCTTACATTCGTTAATTTACATTCTCGATCCACATTTTATTATATAGGATATTCCGAAAGAACTTACTTTGTATTGACATAACTGCAAAACAGTCATTGGCAGAAAAAAGAGATAAGTGTTATGTTGGAATTTTTATTAGAAATATCATTCACATTGATAAAAAGAACTCAAATAGCACAAATCCGTTGGCCAATATCGGCTCAACACCAGCAATTCCGATATAGACCATTTGTTGACAGGTCGTTTCTTCGGATCTTGGCCAGTCTTGCTCAGTGCTGGTAAAATATACTGGAAGTTTTGAAATGTTGTTGTAAGGTTTTGAAATTGAAATGCAGTAAAATTAGAAAGGACAGAGGGTTAAAACTAATGTTTTGAGATAGTTTTCACATGTTTATTTCTATTAAAAAAAATCCTGTATTTTGGAACGATGCTCGAGATTTGGTATGAACTGGCCAATCTCCCCAGAACCCTTGTTTTCCCGACTTTGCCCAGTACCGCTGAGCTACCTGGGAATTAATTTTAAAGCTACTATAATTTAAATTATAAGTAAAAATTTATATAAAAAAACAAATATTTTAAAAATAGAATTCACAAGCATAAAAAAGTTGGCTCACCCAAACATCCTTTTTATAATTCACCGTTCAATACTTTAAATTCGTTCCGATAAATATTTCGCATCTGAACACAATCTTTAAAAATCCCAAAACTCTAGTCTCGATTCATCTTAAATAACTCTTACAAATAAATACTTTTCTTTCCCCTTTGAGAATCGAATTAGTATTTCCCCCTGAAATTCCCCACATTTTCCCCCATCTTGTCAATCGAAATCCCTTTCTTTGTTCCGTTTTTAGAAAGAGTGTATTTTCTGTCTGGTTTAGTCTCTACTAAGACGGATCAAATCTCTTTCGAGAGCGATTTAGAAAATGTGATTTTACGATCATTGTTAGAGCTTTGAAAAAAGCATTTGGGGATAAATATTTTAATATTTTATCCTTTCTGTTTGAATTTAAAAGAAATAAAGTAAGTTGGATGATTCAAATAATGCAACATAAACGCATAAAATATTTAAATATGTAACGTTAGTCTGAAATTTGAATAGAATGAATATTAATTATTTATTATGCATGCTATGTTTCTCTTAATTAAAGCTAGTAGTTTATACACAAAATCGATAGTATGTAACCTAAAATAAATAAAATTGACAGTATTTAACTAACATAAGTTATTAGAAGTATATAGTTTGTAATAATTGTTACCTTATTAAATGTTTAGATATATAATTTTTTAATTTCTGTTATAAATTGGAATTTCATACGCATTTTTGCTTTTGAATAATATAATAAGTTTTATTTATATATAAAATAGTATTCAATAACATGACAAACTTATATGCAAGGCAAACTAATTATTTTCTATTATAATTTTACACTGAGCTTCTATTCTGAAAAATTCAATTTTTTTTGTAAGATATAGTTCTTATGAATTATTTTTATATTCTGGATGTATATGAGAAGAAAAATCTAATCAAATTAAATTTCTCAATAGAGAGGGGGTGGTTATAAGAAATGCTTTTACAAGAAGAAAAATATACACAGTACAGAACATATAACGTACTATGTATAAACTGATACTGTTTTTAGCAGTTCATAACAGCGCTTTTTAAACTGTGGTTCGCGACCAATTTTGTTGCATAGTGACCCATTTTTTATGGATCGGAATAATTTCTAAATGCGTAAGATTTTCATATAAAGATGGAAGTCATAAGAAATACAAAAATAGGAAAATAAAAATATCAATAAGCAACAATAGGCCGCCATTTTATGAAACAAAACATTTCCAATAATAAATCGGGGATGGGGGGGGGGGTCAATGTTTTTTAGAATTTAAAACTAAAACGGAATTTAAAAATCACTCTTCTATAGCAATGAATATGGAAAATTTGAGATTACCACTTCATGTTATCTATTTAAAGTATACGTGTAGGCTTCAAATCGTAAAAATCGGGGAAGATTTGTAAGGCCGTAAAAAACAAAATAAAAATAAAAACAACACAAAAGAAAGAAACCCTATGATGGAGGAGCATACTAAAAAGGAAATATATAATAATTAGTATAATAATAACAGTTTTTTATAGAAAAAAATACTTTTTTTAAAGTTATTCTCAGATTGTAGTTTTTTTCTATTTTGCATTTCATTCAAACAGTAATAACTCCAGTTTAAATAATATTTTTTGAAATTTGTTTTTTGCTTTACAATCTGCATAAATTGTTGACTGTTTTGACCCTAAATACTAAGTGATTTGTAAATAAATATTTTTTTAATTTAATTTTAAAGATTAGATTCTGTATAAAAAAACTTTTATTTTTCTAATAGATTCAGTTAGAGCAAGATATAACAAAATATACACACTGTAAAATTCTGTTAATAGGGTCAAAGCATAGAGCAGGGTATTTCGCATTATTGAATACCAAAATTGTATTTGTGGGTGAATTAGAATTTTTGTCATTACCGTTTAAAATTAGCCTAATTAGTTGATTAAATGTTAATTAATTATTAAAATTAAAGAAATTAAAATATATTTTTTTTATTGGAAACAGTTTAACAAATAATGTACTTTTCAAGGTGCAAAGGTCTAATTTTTAAATTGAAAATTAAAAAAAAAAAATTGAAACCTATACGTATACCTTAAAACTGTTTTAGTAATTTAATATTGCTTTCTCTTTAGAAGATAGTATGGAATATAGAAATTTGAGATTATTATTTATTTTTACTGTGATAATTAGGCAAAATAAGTGTGATTGGTTAACAAAAAAGACTTATCTTTGATATATGAATTATTTTCATGACTTTTCTATCATGATGTAAAAACAAAACAAAATTTTGGAGGTGGAGAAATATTAGAAAGCAAATTTCTTTGACGACTCCAACATAAGAACAGTTTGTCAAAAAAACTACTTTTTGTCAAACCAAAATATTAAGTGCATAAACTGAACGAAAACATAATTATCACTTTCCCATAACAGACTCTGGGATGAAACGAAAAATTTCGAAACTGACGAATTAAAATTTAAACTCATACAAATAAACTCCAATATCAAATTCCTTAAAAATATTGCTTAGAGTAACAATTAAATATTCCATCTTCTAAATCGTAATTTAAATCTATTCTGGGGTCCAGTACCGAAATTTCTTCAAAAATCACGAATTTTTTTTCTGATTTTAAAAAATAGTTCATACATTCCTGAAGAGAATAATGTTTTTATCTTATTCCTCCAGTAATTAGAACGCCACAAAATTACCTGTTATTTAAACATCACTAATGGGCGTAACACCTTGGAGCGTCTGCTTAAAGTGTGTTTTTCGAGCACTAGTGTTTTTCACAGATGTTGCATATTCAAATCGATATATCTCCAGAACCATTAACAATTGGCTATTCAAATTTTTGGAGCATTTAATTTATATAGTTTTAAATATTTTGTCTTCACAGAATTTTATTTTTTTAATTCTGTTTTAAAATATAACATTTAGCGTAAAAGATAACATAAAAAAAAGCAAAAATTTCAATATTTTAACTTTGAGAATTTTTTTAATTTTTTTTAATTCACTTATCAAAATTCTGTGAAGTCAAAATTTTCTTTATATAATTATGTATATCAGAAAGCTTTCACTTTGAAAAAAAATTTATTTTTTCTTGACTTATATCAAAATACGCAAACATCAATTATTATGGATTTTTCTTGGTTTTAATTTTTTTTTTTTAAATAACTAAACACAATATTTAAAAAAACATTTTCTCAAAGATATATAAATAGTATCTCATACATAAAATAGATTTTTGACATAAAAATGTACATAAAGTTTTTTTTTTTATTTTCGGTACCGGACCCCCTTAATGCATCCTAATCATGAAACTTACTTTTATATTTTTACTAAAATGTGAAAAGCCGACCGGAAAAAATTTAAATCCACCAGAACTAAACTTAAACCTCCTCAAATTTATTCCTTCTATGTATACTTTACGAATTCTAACTTTAAAAAATGTGGTAACTTTATATTAGCAAATCCACACAAAAATAAAGAAGAAAAAAAATTAAATATATCTTCGAAATGGAGATAAAACCAAAAATTAAGTTCACCGTCTAAAGTTGCATAGTCAATTCATTTCGGCAGGCACTAGAGCAAGCCATGTCTCCCATATCCGTTAAACCAATCCGAAATCAGCAACGAGGGTCATCAATAGAGATTAATGGCGACCTCCATTTCAATTCGCATAGTTTGAGGCACTCGGGAGAGCGCAGCTCTATCCAATCAGCGCCCTTATTGGAAACTGCCATGCGAATCAAGAGTATCCGGGACATTATGCAATAGGAAATTCTTGATGATCTTGTCAAATCCTTCTCCAATGTTAAATATAGCGTAGGATGGAGTTTTTTAAGGACTGCGCAAAAAACTAATACCCACTGTTTGTTTATCTATATTTAAAGCTTATAATATAAGTTTAGAATTTGGAATATATTCTATTGAATTATTAGATGGTTATTATATTTCATAACTTTTGAACTATGACAAGTTGAACACTGGACAGTATTTGAAACAAACTCTGGAAGTAATTATTTTTTAGTTAATAATATAATTTCCAGAACTCTATTAACATGATTAACTATATTACAGACATATATTCTATTAAAATTATTAAACTTGTTAAAATTATTATTATTATAATTTAAAATTATTATTATTAAAAAGGTGCCAGTACACATTGCAAATTAGAGAATTCGGGGGAATTATTCACAATTGTTTTTTTACTCAAAAATTATCTTGAATTTGGTAGCTTTTTGATGGTACTATATTCTTTATGCTAATACTTTTTAAACTACATTTTTATGAAGGAACACAGTATTAAAAGATAACTACCACAAATTTAAAACTCGATTTATGAAAATCTAGTTTTTGCCAGTGTAAGACTTTTTTCTCCGGAGATAGCTTCAGGTTGAATCAACCAATTAAAAAATTTATATAATTTATAATGGAAAAGGCTTTACAGAAAACTGGAATATAATATATTCGTTCAATGATTGGTTTTTAACTTAATTTTAAATATTGGTGTGTTTATAAAATGTGGGACATTTCAAATACTTTCAAAACAAAATTCTATAGTACAGTATTAAAAGATAACTACCACAAATTTAAAACTCGATTTATGAAAATCTAGTTTTTGCCAGTGTAAGACTTTTTTCTCCGGAGATAGCTTCAGGTTGAATCAACCAATTAAAAAATTTATATAATTTATAATGGAAAAGGCTTTACAGAAAACTGGAATATAATATATTCGTTCAATGATTGGTTTTTAACTTAATTTTAAATATTGGTGTGTTTATAAAATGTGGGACATTTCAAATACTTTCAAAACAAAATTCTATGAAAAACAAAACTAGTTCAATTATATTTGCAATTCTAGTAGATTTTCTTAGCGAATCACTAAGTTCCACTTACAACTAAAATTAATGTTCTAAAGAAATTATAAATTGTGTTATGACTGGTGCAGTTTAACCTTAATTAATTGAATCTTAATAGTTTAAATATAACAAAAGAAAAAAAAATAATGCTGTTAATTTAGTTTTCTAACAATTGGTAGGTGTAAAAAAAAATTTGCATATAGTTAAAAAATGAAAGACAAAATTTTCCAACATGTTCTGTTACCTTAATATATTTTTTGGCAATGAAGGGGCACATTCTGAAATTTAGTAATGTAACTAGTATCGATAAAAAAAAAATACTGCACCTGCATTTTTTTTTTTTTTTTTGGAAAAAAGAAGGCGCTGTAAAATTCAAACACAGATGGGTACAGTAAAAATTCAAATACTATATCTTCTTTTTTTTTTTTTTTTTAGAAAATTTTAGGTCGAATTTTTTATAATATAAGCTAACCATAATTTAACTACGTAATACGTTTCTCACAATATATTTTTCCTAAACCGGGATATTCATTACGATGACTCAGTATCAATATATTAAGGAAGAGTGGATTGTGTTGGATTTTTATACAAACTTACTGTCTCATTGCGATGTTAGTGACACGTATTTTTCTCACTTGATCTTCTAAATAAGAGGATCCTATACCTCTACTTAACCTTTCCTATCCTTAAACAATTATGTTTAGATCTACTGAACACAATTGAATTCGGATGTTATGCTACTAAGATGGTGAAAAAGAAGATAGGGATGAAAGCTAGAATGCTCACAATTTATAATCCACAATGAAAATTCAAACCTGGCTGTACCGGGCCACGCTAGGCGACATCTAATGAACAATGTCAAAGCCAGACACTTCATCTGGGATTGAATATTTAAGGGGGTCCAGTACCGAAATTTTTTCAAAAATCTCAATTTTTTTTTCTGATTTTAAGAAATAGTTCATACATTCCTGAAGAGAATGATGTTTTTATCTTATTCCTCCGGTGATTAGAACGCCACAAAATTACCTGTTATTTAAACATCACTAATGGGCGTAACACCTTGAAGCGTCTGCTTAAAGTGCGTTTTTCGAACACTAGTGTTTTTCACAGATGTTGCATATTCAAATCAACATATCTCCAGAACCATTAATAATTGGCTATTCAAATCTTTGGAGCATTTAATTTATATAGTTTTAAATATTTTGTCTTCACAGAATTTTATTTTTTTAATTCTGTTTTAAAATATAACATTTAGCGTAAAAGATAACATAAAAAAAAGCAAAAATTTCAATATTTTAACTTTGAGAATTTTTTTAATTTTTTTTAATTCTCCTATCAAAATTATGTGAAGAAAAAAATTTCTTTGTATAATTATGTATTATATAAAGCTTTCACTTTGAAAAAAAATTTATTTTTTCTTGACTTATATCAAAATACGCAAACATCAATTACAATGGATTTTTCTTGGTTTTTAATTTTTTTTAAATAACTAAACACAATATTTAAAAAAACATTTTCTCAAAGATATATAAATAGTATCTCATACATAAAATAAATTTTTGACATAAAAATGTACATAAAGTTTTTTTTTATTTTCGGTACCGGACCCCCTTAACTGTTTTAAAACCAAATGCTGGATTATTACATTCATATACGCTTTGTTTATAAATGAGACATATATATGCAGCATTTTGATTGATTGTGGTATGTATTTTCTGTTAAAGTGTCACAAATCAAATAATAATGCCATAAAAGCACTGTATCTCGTATAAAACATTTTCAACGTTTCAACAAAGCCCAACTTTTATTATACTTTCAGTCTCTGTCCAAAATAGTATTGAAATAGATTCATATTTTAGCTACTTTTCTATTCAGCGTTAGATAATAGCTAAAACCCTTCATGATAGCGTTCGATTGCACAGAAATGGAGGATTCTTCCTATTGTGTGTATGTTGCGTGTAAACAAGGATTAGAATAACACGCATATGGCATCGCATTGCGTTGGAAAGGGGTAGACATTTCTATGGGTATAAATTGCGGTGGGTTTTCATGGGGTATTATGTCATAACATGCTATTACAGGAGAAGCATCTTAACGGCTGAACAATTTAAGTGCATTAAGAGAAGGGAGATCGTACATTAAATGGCTCCGTTTTCAGATGGAATCTATTCACATGAAATTACCTGTTGTAATTCATTGAAGGAAGTGATAAGTTGTGCTGATTTTGGTTTGTATTTTTCATCAGGAATGTGCTTCAACAACAAAATGATATTGTAAAAGTAAAATTGCTGTAAAAGTACTAGATTTGCTTAAATATTCTCATTGTTTATTTTGTTTTATGTACATTTTAATGTTTTATTTAAAAATAAAGTTTGTGGGGATAAAGGTGTTTATCAACTCCACGTGATTTAAGATTCATCAAAGTAGGTCAAGCCCCTACACGAGCATATCAAAGATTTAAACCAATTTTAACAAAGTATTTAAGGGGGCATGGTAACCAAAAATGACGAAAATGTCAATTTTTCTATTTTTATCCCATAATGTGGAGAATATTTTCAGAATTTCTGTGCAAATTTATACTCGTACCTTTGATAGAGAAAAAGTTATATTGTATTTTCTATGCCATCTCACACTATCAAAGCTGAAAAAGAAATCTTTAACACTGTTTTCCTCAGTTCGTTATTTTTCAATTTGAATGTTGTTGAAATCCCTAAGACTTTTTTCTAAATTTTGTTAGGATTGGGAAATTTTTATAGCATATTTATATTCGTCTGATAAACAAAAGTTAGTATAGAAGTATAGAAAAAGGTGTGCTATTTTTTTTTTTTAGTTAAAAAGCTGAAAACTTGAAAAAAAAATACTAATTTTTGTTAACAATTATAACACGAATATATTGTGAAAATTTCATGGAAAAATACTTAAAATTGTGGAGGGAGTAGCATTTCGAAAAAATTAAAAAAAAAATGAATTAATCAAAAATTATTTATTCAAAATATTATTGTTGGTTAAATTATGTTTACTTACCATCAACACAATGTAAAATTACTGTAGTTTAAATTTTAGTGGTACAAAATTGCAGAAAAAAATTGTTTGGGTAATTGTATTGATTGGGGGGCGTCTCCCTTAAAAAAATTAAACTTCATTCCAAAGAACGAGATGAAAAACTGTGCGCTTGTAACAGGACATATTTGAGTACATGTGAGAATGCTATTAAATAAAACTTACATTATCCTCTGGAAAGGAAGCATGAAGTAAAACTATATACAAATGAAAGAAGAAAACTGAAATCTGTTTATTCCATAAAGTCCTATACAAAGCCAAATCAGTTTAAAAGGTCTCCAAGAAGCCACATTAGGTATTGGATCCTAGGTCGCCACAAATTTACGAAACAAAATTTCTATTATTGACATACTTCTATTTTTAAAACCTTTCAATCACCTTGATTCTTGCATCTCAAACTGACACCAAGATGACTGTCCATAAAGACTGATTTGTATGCAACCAGTTGGCACACCTGTTTAAATCACCAGGCTGTGACGTCACCTGGCTCCTGTATATGAAATTTTTTTATTTATTGGTAACTCCCATCATCCAATCACCTGGGCTCAACCGTGACCACTGACAAGTGGTGCAGCGGTCACATAACTGGCGATCTAAACTGGAACGCTGACTGGTAGCGTGTAAATAATAGACTGAGAGGCGACTGCAATTTTCGGACCCCGTCGAACATCATTCTGAATTTTTTATAGAAATTAGAGAAAAAAGAGTAGATTAAGAATCCACTGGTCTGCCGTGGCAAAAAAGGCCGAAACTGGTCGAAAATCGACTTTTAATAAGTTGAACCAAATCCAATTGCCAAATGCGCCATAACTTGTCAAATAATGAGCATTTCTTTTTATTTGGTAACCCTCACTCTTTAATTTTCAATTAAGAAGGTTGCAGACGATTCAGATATCTGGCGAAAATCTACTTGCATCTATTAAAAGGGAGCCAAGTTGGCAATAAACATTACGTCACTGATGACGTAACTAATGTCGCCAATTTGGCTTACTTTTAAAAGATACAAGTATTCAGAAACCAGAGATCAGAAATCGTTTGCGCTTTTTCTCATTGAAAATCAAAATGCAGTGGGTTGCCAGACGAAAAAGTTTGTTCTCTTTTTGGCAAGTTATGATATATTTGGCAATCGGATTTTAGTTCAACTCATTCCAAGTCGATTTTTGATCAGTTTCGGCCATTTTTGCCACGGCAGACCAGTGGATTCCTAATCTACTCAATTTTCTCCAATTTCTATAAAAAATTCAGAAAGATGTTCGATGGGGTCCAAAAATTGCAGTCCCCTCTCGGAGTATAAGCCTTTAATCACTTCTTGCACCTGCAAGACTGGTAAACAATTTACTGAATCTCCATTTTTGCACCCATGGAGAGGGATTAAAATCAACTTTTACCTGCAAGTTCTTCTACTTGTTGAAAGTGGATGGAGTGGTAGTAAATTCATTGTAAAGTCTATCACTCATTGATTGGGACATCAGCATTCTTATTACGCAGCGCTACCAACTGGAATAATCCAATTACTAAGCGAGCATTACGTCACCTATGGTTGGTAATGGTGAAGTACTAGTGATTGGATGATTGTGGTTGATGTGCTAGTAAATAGAAAATGGTTAATCCACTCGATATTTCAACTACTGTCGAGTATATGACAACCTAGCATCTCCAGTTACTGTAATGAAGCATTTATCTGATGCTAATAGCTGGCATCTATTGCCCAGAGATATAACCTGGTACTTTGCCTGGTAAAGTGTAACTCGGCCTTAAGGATCAGTGCCATTTCTGAAAGATATTTAACGCAGAAATAATACTATCTCTAAGATTTCTTATATTTCCATATCAACAAAAACATCTACTACATTAAGTAAGCTCTTTGATATTAAGATGTTTTAATATTTCAATAAAAAATATTTTGTATCTCCATGGGATTGGTCACTTCTTTACTGACTTTATTACCATTTTAGTGGCATTACATGCATAATAAATACAGTAAGATAATAATCACAATATAACTCTTAGGTGTTTATTTTTGCTAAAATTTCACGCTTCATAAATTAAATTAATTACTCTTAATTACTCATAAAGTTTGACTATTATCCTTGATAAAATGTCATCTTTATATTCCAAAAAATATTTTTACGAATAGATTCTACAAAAGGTAAAATTTTTTGAATGAGAGTTAAACAAGAAAATTGCCCATGTTAATTAAATCATTGGTATTAACAGGTCCCAACTCTATTGATATAAATTTTAAAGGCTATACATTACATACAGTTAGATAAATATGAGAGTACTTTCGAAAAGCCTTACTAATGCATGGAGTTATATCACAAACACAAATAACCTGATAAGAAATGCCTAATCATTAAAAATAATAGCCACAAAAATGAAAAAAAAATCAATTTTCTCCTATTTGAACGATTTTTCACGTAAATAAAAAAGCAACAATCTCTCACATATTAATACTTTTCATCTCTTGGATCCCTTTACATAAACATTCTCTTTTCAAAACAACCTAAATCGTTTCCTAGCATTAAAAGACCAAAGATCAAACAAGAGCTACCCTCCTGAACGCAATACTGGATTTCACCCTTAGACAAAAAAAACTAACTCATATTCTAAGAGCCTATTTTATTTTTTCTCCCGCAGTCTACTGCTAAATTTAATTTATTGTATCAATACCCCAACTACATCCAAACACACACCAAACGGATTTATCAAGACTTAAGTTGGCTGAATTTTTTTTTCTGAAATACCCGATATCTACACAAGTCTTTTACCAAATACCCAATACCCACACTAGAATTTCAATTGAAAGAAAAAAAATACCTTTAACCAACTGGTATTGAAAGATTCAATAGCATTTTCTCGGTATTCGGAATAGAAAAAAAATACCTAGCAACCGAAAATGGATCAAAACTCAAGTACCAATGGATGGTAACAAACTCTACACCCTTAAAATCTATTCAGGACTTATTTTTCCAGCCGTCATATTCGTAGAAGTGTAGTGTTTGCTTATGGTGGGGAAAAAAAAAACGATTTAACATTTTATTCGGCCAATCTTTTTCAACGGGGCCGACCAAAGTTTATGTATGAATATAAAGTTTTTTATCAGTTAGGTATTGAGAAAGGGGTGGTGGGTATTTATCCCGAATTTAAATGGGAACTGTCGTTTGCTGACATGTGACAGTTGAAAAGGGGGGAGTCTGTGTGTATATTGACTGTCAGGTTCAAGAGGGGAAGAATTTTATTGGTCTTTGTGCTACCGATGGAGGTTTGCTTTAGGTTTGACATGGATTGGAGGATGAATTGGGAATAATAAACGTTTCTCAAAAGGGAAATGGGGCATTTGAGGGCAAATGCGGAAATTTCGGTTCGTATTTACAATGTGTCGTAAAAGTGATGGAATACCTTCGCAGCAAGCATAATAAATGGTTTGATATTAAAGAAAATATCGTTTGAAGTTAATTTTTAATATATGTATCCTTTTTAAGAATTAGTGATAGTATGGGTTTTAGATATTTTGTTATTTTTTACCAAAAAAGAGATGATGGATTCTAAAACGTTTTAATCAAAGTGACGGTAGACTGAAATATTTTCGAATAACCTAGTTAATAAATACAAATTAAAAACTTTTTCGTCTTAAAGAGGAGAATTAAATAAATACTATCTCGTTCTTTTCTAATGTTTTCTACGATATGTTATTAATTCATCTGAAATTTAGTTTGGTTTATATAAAAGAGCAACGAAAACTTTAAAAAAAGGGGCAAAAATTAAAATTTTGAAATAGAAAAAAATAGTTTATCGCTAATATATCTATAATTTTATATATTTAAGACACAGCAGTGTTTTGTGTTATGAATAGGTTCAAACACAAAAAAGTATGATGTGGAAAGAAAATATTACAGCTCTCCCTACTAACGGGACAAGTTGTAACCGGGATTAAAAATGAGAAAAAAGGTTAGAAAAAATTGCTTTATTAACCTACTTGGGTAGGCAGCTATATCCATTTAATATCTTCATCTACATCGAGTCATTGTATATGCAAAGGAATGACACAAATAAATTTATTTTTTAAACTCTGAATCAGACATGCTTTAAACAGACTGACTTAATGGACTGACTATGTAATGTAAATTATAATTCCTGCAATACTCTGTTGACAGGAAACAGCAAACAAATCCCTTTATGGCATTAATTGACGAAAGAAAACAACAACATGTCTGAAGAAACGTATTTATTATATTTTTTTGTTGAATTGTAAATCACAATTGGATCTAAACTTAATATAAGTGCTTTTAACTTATCAATTTTAAAAGCTAATGGAAAAATGAAATAAAATATACAGTTGAATTATCATAGAACAATACATATCGTATTTTATAAAGGATTACTTTATTTTAAATCTTGGAATATAAAATTATGGTGTAAATAGGTAAATATAAAGCTGATTTTTTGTTAATTACAACCTTCATTGATAAGTTATCTGGTAAAATATGTATTAAACGTGGACAATAACAGATGAAATTAATTCATTAGTTTTTCCTTTTTCAGTGCATGATTTTCTTGATAGAGTTTTTAATACATCAGAAGATAAATATCATTTTGTTACTTCCGTTATTTCAGCATGAATGAAAACTCCGATCGGGTGCAATCTAATCAGGACAGACTTCTGGAGAGTCACAAGATACGTAATCGGCAGCTAATGCCAATCACGCGATATCGCGTGATTGGCAATTAACGTGTTTATATATTTTTATTTTAAAAAGTTTTTTAAAAAATTGAATGTATGCTTTTAATATTTAATTGGCATTTTTTGATTTATTAGGATTGAAGGAATTTATTTTATTTGAGATCAAAATCTGAGTGAATAGACGGCTCAAAAAATATGCGGATATATCCCGAAGATTACGCTACTATACGTAATTATGTCATTGTGATGTATTCAAGACTATATCATATATATAAATACTGTTCATGACACAGTCTATTCGTAATTTTAAAAAGTTAAGCTACTTTAAGATCATATGTTGCTTGTTTCCCAGACAAGTGATAAAAATCTAAGCCTTAATTAAGTAAAATGTACTTAAAAATGAAACGTTCTGAAACACCTTGTTTTCATTAACATAATATTAAATCATTTTTAAAAAATCAATCAGTAATTATAATTATACTAAAAAAAAATTATCGTATATTCAATTAAAATAATTCAAAATCCACATCCTTAACCTTTTGCCATTTCGCTTTATCCTAAAAATTCGAATAAAATTATGCAAAGCCAGTTTCTATTAATTCATTTACCAAGAAATTAACACAGTTCTTTATTTCAGCATATTAAAAAATGTTTAACATCGTCGGCAAACCAACATTTATGTTGCCATGGTTGTTATAAAATCCCATCCCTTAGTTAAAGTTAAATTTATATATTGTAGAGAACAATTTTACTATAAACCTAGTTTATGAAATGGTACCACCGTCAAATCCATTAAACAACTTCCTCAATTGAAAACATAAATCCATCTGCATGTTTCGCATTTTAACTGTCAAGAGATTACGTCTCCCGACATCAACAACAGCCTTGTTTGTCTTGTAGGAATACAACAATCAATTAAACCCATCTACCCATAAATCAAGCTCCTAATCCCCAAAGCAAGAACAGATAGCCAAAGAAATCCTCCATAACACTTCTCTAATCGCCCAACGTCCTGTTGTACCAAACTGGATAAAAGTTAAAAGCAAAAACAAAAACATGTCCCAACTACGCCGTTAGTTGTGCCACACTTTTCCGACTCTTTTAGCCCTTAACATCTTTTATTTCACGGTTCCCTTCCTTTAAATGATTCTCTTCAATGATTTTATTCTGATACGAAAGAGTTGGGGATAAAGGACTTCATTCGAACCAGGCTGTTCCTTGAGCTAAATTGCTTTATAATTAAATTAGAGGCTTGATTTAACTCCCTAAAGGCTTGTTTACGTGTTCGCGGCAGTTCACTAAGCTAGCAAATAGGATTTGTAAAACGGATAATCTTAAACAGAATCCATTTATTTGATTTAAAAATTAATCATTTTCAGGAGTATGGTCAGAGGGATTACCAAAAAATACTCAAACGTCATACTATATAATATTACAAATAACATATTACATAACAGTATAATACTTAACAGTATATTACTTAAAGACGTATTACTTAACTATATATCATAACCATTTATTACATAACGACATATTACGTAGCGACATATTGTAAAACAGCATATTGCATGGCGATATATTGTATAACGACATATCACGTAACGACGTATCACATAGCGACATATTACACAACCAAATATTACGTACCGGGTACCGACATATTATAAAACTATATGTTTCATAACGAAGTATTGCAAATCGGCATATTACATAACGACGTATTATATAATAGAGTATAGCATAACGACATATTACGTAACAACATGTTACATAATGAATATTACATAACGGTATAGTACGTAACGACTTATTTCGTAAAGACATGTTATATAACAATTTATTACATATACAGAACAATTTATTACTTATAACAGAACGAAATATTACGTAACAACATATTACGCAACGACATATATAAATATACAACGTAACGATATACGACATAACAACAAGCGACACATTACATAGTGGCACGACATAAAGACAAACTACATAACTTCTTATTTTTGGTGAAAATAAAAAAATGTCTCAATTAATATTTTTGGAATAATACTTATTCGTTTCTAAAATAGTTTCTTTATTTTAAAAAAAAAAAGTTGCAATAATTATTCCAAAGTTATTATGGAACTCGATAATGCATATTCAACGATGCACATTTTTTTTTTTTATTTTTAAATTTTTGGTGATTATTTGTTTTTTAAGTATTACCATCCAGTTAAAAGTAGTAGAGCAGTTAATGTTTTAAATTAATTATTACAGGCATAATAGTTTGCAGAATGTGTAAATTCATAACTTTATGTTTGTCATTAGATCATAAGGAATCACATCCCTTATAAAAATAAATGGTATTATATGCATCCATTCAATTGAACCTAATTCCTATGTATGGCTGTGTAATATTTAAAATTAAATTGGTATCATTAGATAGCCATACATGCATTGCCTTAAAAGTCTATCCTAATGACCATGCCTTCATAAAATTTTAAAATATACGTATTTAGAGCAGAGAAAAATAGCATCTGAAAAAAAGGTAAGCATTTGTTCAAATTTTTGTTATAAGAGGGAAATATAGAACCTTAAGGCTAATATGATGTTGACTTTACAGATTGAATCTTACTGTAAAAGTTATAAAGTTTTTGACCAAAAATAAAAAATAAAAAAACCTCTAAGTTTCGAATATCTATTATACAATTGCTGTTCTTAAAGCAACCTTATCAACGGTATTGTTCTTTCCGCCGCATTTTATAAAGTAAAATCTAAAATAATGCTCTTAAAAAATTATAATCTGTCAATATTGTTTTTCCAGTGATCTCAGCTGCGCACAATAAAACTTTTATAAATACTTAATTTATAAAGGCTCTAGACTAATCTTAACAACTTTAGTTTAATTTCGACTCTGTATACTAAAGTTAAACTTACTTTTTTAATATAGGAATCGCTAAAAGTAAAAAGGGGTCATGTTCAATGAAAACTTATTCACATATTCCCTATTTACATTTAATGATTCACATTTTACAGTAAAAGAATTAATTATTCTTTTAATTTGTGGTGGTTTAAAATGGATGGTTCGACTAATTTTGTAATGAAGACCATTTTTATTCTATTCTTTAGTTTCAAAACATTTCGGTACACAATACTTTCCGGTATAGATACCTTGCGGTATATAATTATGGTCACTTCAATTCAAAACTTCTTACAAACATTGCATAATTGGCTACCAGCAACAGACTAAGAATAAATTTAGCATTACGGAAAAAATATAAAAACTGAGTGTGAATAAATTGCTTATTGTTAATATCTTCATGCATATCATTTGCTTAATTTCTTTTCTTTGAAAGAAAAATCTTGTTTTAATAAAATAATCATTTTTGCTGAATTTGTAGAGACGGTTTTGATAAACACTCTTTATCTCAAAATTACGGAATAATTTCAAATACAGCTTAGATAATGAACAATGAACACAGTATGGTTTTATTGGACCTTTATTTCCATTGCGTGCATTACATTAGTTTTATTTGAAAACATTTACGTTGTTAATGCAAAGCCGATATTAATGTTAGTCGTGGAATCAAAACGATATTTTACAAAAACATGATCTTTTATACACAAGAATCGTAAATAGTTAATCTTACTTCTGGCATTATATGAAGGTAACTATTCGAACGTAGTGTAAAATATCAGCTACGAACGAAATTCCAAATCCAGGGGGCCGACTAAATGGTATAGAGGTTAGCGTGCTAGCTTCTAGACCGTGGGGTTGAGGGTTCGAGTCCCGTGCAAGGCATGGGTGTTTGTAAATGTATGTTGGCTTGTCAAATGACGAATGCTTCGGCGCATTATAGACCTCGTGTTGCTGATGGCACCAGATAATTTGAAAACAACCAACCAAACCCAGGCGCATACACTTAAATAATTTGGATAATTAACACGACATAAAAATAATTTAATTAAAATCTTGCAGTAATTTAAAGAAGTACAACATTTAAATAATAAGTGGTTTAAGAAAATGTTTTTTCATTGATACTAAAAATAGTATATAAAAGTAAAATTATTTTAATAATATATGTTCTTGAAACAAAAATATTTAAAAAAATAATACACTAACTAATGATCAAAATTTCCAACAGAAGTTTGGTACACCATCAAGTATTATAGGTTTCCAATAATTAGCAGCAGCGAAAAGGGGAAATACTTCTGAAATTGAAGGAAAATAACATCAACTTAAGACACTAATTAAGGTATCAATAATAAAAAAATTTTAATCGTATATATATTTCTATTCATTAGAAGCTAAACTTGACTAACTTTAAGGAAGGAAAAAACTTTAATGTAGAAAAATATACAGAACTTTGTTTTGTTAAGTTATGTACTTAAATAGCATATATATCTTCCTACATACATTTGATCTTTTATACAGTATTATTGAATATATTTCAAAAGGAAAAATTCCGGGAGATTTCTTGAAATTTGGGTATATTTTTTAATATTTATGTTCGTTGAGCAATTCATTTTAAATCATTTTTTGATATTATATCTAGGTCTTGTAATTGTTTTTGTGGACTATATTATCAAACATGTATTAAAAAGTCTTAAGATTGCGGTTTTTATATTCGCCTTACTCCTTAACTATAAATAGAATACTTTGCTTTTTGAGTCGCAATATCTGACAAAATATTCATTTAAAATGTATGAATTTTATACCATGAGTAGAAAACCATAAAGAGCTAATTTACAAAAGTTTAAGTAAATTTTTGATTTTTTTTTTCTCTCTTTAAAAGCTTTTATAATATATCTTATAAGTTTTTTTAATAAAATAATGAAATGACCGAATCACCAGTTATTTTATCTTCAAATTTTTTGATTTTATTACTGCTGTTTTGCCTAGTTTGTAGCAATGCAGCAGATATTATGGGCGAAAAATGAAGCATTTTCGTTTGTAAGAGCATGGACAATCTGAAGATCCCTTTTATCAAAGCTGAAAAGACTTAGATCCTTTTAGTAATTAATTAACTTTTTTGTTTTAATATCTGTGAAACATCATGTACACACAACTTTCACAAATCGAAATTCTGAATTTTCAAATACAATGAATTTTGATCAATTGTAAGACATAAAAGCCAGCGGTGTTCCAAATTCCATTATTTTTCCCAACCCTTCACTAGCAGTCCCAAGTCCATCTTATTTTAATAAAAGCACAATTTTTAAAAGAAAGCTTCTTTGTTTATGACCAACCTCCAACCTTAACAATGTAGCATATGGCTCCGATCCAAATAAACACCCATCTCAATACATCTCAGTATAGGAAAGTATAACACAAAGTTATTCTTCTTCCGCACATTGAATCCTTCGCTTAATAAATCACTATTTTGCCCCGAAACCGATCTACCCTGTTATTCACGCCGGGGTAAGTAATACACACACGGGGTAAGTAATACACACACACAAACTCATCTCTGGGAAAACCCGTTATCATGAAGGAACCATTTATCTTTGCGAAGAAAGATGTATTTAAGCTTCGGCTAACGCGGGATCTATATATTAATTCCAGGAGCTTTTTCGGTTGAGTCGCTTTTTAGAGAGAGATCGCCTGAACGTAATATTACGGTTGAGGTATCTAAAATAGGGAAAAATCAAGTAGAAGTGACTGATGGGAAGAAACGTAGTTTTAAGTTATGCTTTTGCGGTGTCATGGAAGAAAATTTCTGTGTAAAATTTACGAGAGATAATGATCAAACGATAAAATGGCATAAAAGATGTATAGAAGATTTTTACTTTTTATTCCCATATTTTTCATTTAATGTGTAAATATTTGTAATATTTCATTATAAATTTTTTGGTAAAAAAAAACAATAACCGAAATTAATATTATAATAAATCTAATGACAAATTAGAACATGCATTGTTTTACAGTATATGCTTTAACTTCAAAAGCTTAATCTATATATTTATCTCTATACTACCGAATCGAAATTGTCAGACATTTTTAACAACGTTATTTGTTATAAGTAGATGATTGTCTATTCTCTGTCTTTCTCAAATACTTTCTCGTTTCTTTTTATAAGACAATTTACAAGATTTACGTGTAGTCTGCCTTATCTTTCTCTTAATAAGAATGCAGATTACTAGCTTAGGTTTGCACTCTAGCTTGATATTCATTTGATTCAGAAGCCTTCTGTGATGATTTTAATTTAGCTTCAGAAGTCTTTTCTCAAACTTAACGTGCTTTCAAGGATATATATATCCTTTTTTTTTTTTTTTTTTTTTTTTTTTTTCTAAACTTCGATAAAAAAAAAATTGAAAAATTATTTTTCTTATGCACAATTCTGTTACTTTTATTTAAAAATAGAGATTGCTTAAAGAGAGTAAAAAACATAGGGAATTCAATTATTAATTTAATAACTCTAGTTCATTCAATACTGTACATTCAAATACTGTCAAAACTTTCGAAAAGTAACCAACATGTTTGGGATATTTTTTATACAATCATATATTATTTATGGGCGGGTTTTTTTGTAACAATCCCTTTTTCTTAATACGTACAAAACCAAAATTGATCAATGATATACCAATTTAAAAGCTAAAGCCTCCGCTTCTGAGGAAAAATTTATTTACCATTACGTATTGTGTTATACGTTTGAAAATTGAATTTAAACGAAATCAAAATTAATCAAAATGTTTGGGAAGATTCAATAGTACAAAGTACATGGCAGCACTGAAGAAAAGAGAAAATCACAATTTAAGTTCGATGAAAAAAACTAAAGAATAATGTTCTACAGCAGTAGAATAAATTTCTGACTCTGATGAATCTCCAAAAATGTAATTTCTCAAAGCAATATTACCTGGTCACGGGCTCAATATTTTAAACTATTTTAGTTATGTTTTCCAAAACAATGTTTTGTAATATGATTTGTTTTCTTTATAATTAGATAAATTTATTTATATTTATAACGTAATTTTAATGATATTTTTAACAAAATCCAAATATTGATTCTAATCAATCAAAAAGTTTAAGAATGAATAGTAGCAAATAAACCACAACATTTCCTATTTTATACATGAAAGGATCAATTGTGTGCACAAATTTTCCAAAGGATTTTGTCATTTACAGGAATTCCCAACTTACATTACAATGTCTTTTCAAATACACAACAAACCAAATAACATTCTATTCCATTAAAACCTTCCGCAATACTTATTTTGCCTAACTTTATTCCAAAACTATCTTCATTTCCGACAGTCTGTTACTAGAACTCATCATTACTTTCTTTCCTGCAACATTTCAACAGACAGTCACGGCATAAAAACGTGCCAGTCGTCAAACTAATCAATAATATTTCTCTTCTATATGATTTACGACAACAGATAGACTTTCTTGCACCTTAATAATAAAAAAACACCCAACAAAAAAAAAACAATACCAGTTCTTGACAATATGTGTTAGGCTTAGTTAAGACGAGAACTCCCTATACGTCGTTGTTATTAAGAAGTTACTGGAATGGTAAAAGCGTTGACTTAGCTCCTAGATTTCTAAGGATACCTAACAACGTTTATACCTCGGAGATTTGTCGGATAATAAAATGTAGCCTTTTATTATACTTAGGAGTAACTTTTTTGCCCCGTAATTTTTCCTATTTTATGTTACGCTTAGGTATTGGCTGGGTAGTGCTCCTTTTCTCTTCTCCGATTCCTCCTTTTACTAGAGGGACATTGTTATTTACGGGCGCAGTCTAGAGTTCTATTAATCCGATAAAATGTAATATCTTGCAGTAATTCCACATATCATGCTAGTCTTTTGTGCTGGGTGCAGCGCTTTTGTTCACGTGCCGGATTCTCATACGTAATTTGTTGTACCTATGTACTGGTGTAAGTCAATTCATTGACGAGGAAAAGTGATATAAGTCAATTATTTGATGACAAAAAGCGATATAAGTCAATTCTTTGAAGAAAAAGAGTTGTATAAGTCAATAATTCTTTGAAGATGGTGACTGATGAAATTCGATTCTTTAAAAATGAAAAATGGTTTAAGTGAAAAAATCCATCAGGAATAAAATGTTGAATGCAGAAACGGTTTCAATTCATCAAAATACCCTTCTCTCCGGAATATATATGCTATCTTTAGAAAGTTTTAGCAAAACATTTAACAATAACTATGGTTTACATTTTGGATTTTGAAGTTTATTTTCTTTAACTTTTTAAAGTTAACTACAAACAATTTTGCATTTAACTGTCCGTTTTGAACAAATCAACAAACCATAATTCCTTTAACTGTTGGTCACAATTTTTCACTTGCTACCTTTCAAATAAATTCAAAAACAATTGTCCATGAAGTCTTTTATAAATTCCCCTTAAAAAAAATTCTTAGGTATGTAATGTACTCTGATACAATACTCGTTTTAAATATCCTTCATATATTTACATGTTCGAAATGCATGCTGTAAAACACCACATACAGGGACCAGATATTATTGTGGACATAATAAATTTACATTCTTTGTTCAATATATTTTATTAGAATACATCATACAACTCTACTTCCATATCCCTATCTATACGAATGTTAGTTTGTTTATTCTCAATTACCTACTAAAAATATTTTACCTATATGCATTAAACTTTGCACGCGCACTCTTCAAGACATAAACATTTTCGTTATCAAAAACTTGCCTTAAAATTGAAGCTTTTAAATTAACTTAAAGACTTCATTTTATATAAAAATTAAGTTATTCTGTAGTTCTTAAGAAATATGAGTGTGTTATGTCTAAATAATTAATACAAGTAATCTAAAATAGAAGTTTATAATAACTATCAATATAGTATGTATTATAATAGTAATAGTTTATGAATCATTTATATAACAACTGATCTATTTCCCAACTATACACTAGAAATCTAACTGAGGTTTTTTCATGGGGAATGCTTAAAGTAAAGTGAAAGAAAGCAGTTGGCTAAATTCCTATGTAAGTAAATGATTTTTCTCTCATGAAGGAAAATATTAAAATTGAATTTAGAATTTTACAATTATGTACTTCAATCGGAAAATAAAGAACTTTAGCTTGGTCCTCAAACTCTCTTCTAAGATTGGGTTAAGAAAAAAGCATTTTATATTACAAAAATAAATATTCATGGAAAAATAATTACCTTTGAAACAATTATCTGTTCTGTACTAATTTATTCAACTTTCAAAAATTAATCTGCAGTTTTTAATTAATTTAAAAATGTATCATATTGCATTGAATATTTTGCTCACAAACATTTTCATCCAATACTAAATCCCATTAATAAACATTTTATTTAATTATAGATATAGCAATATCTAAATATTATTTTGAATTTAACTAAAACCGCGTGTTGTTTGCTGTGCAGAAGCATATGTATTAAACAAAAGAAATGAAATTGAAAACTAATTCAATTAACTTCATATAAATTCATTGTTATAGAGTCATCACTATTGTATGAACTATCAATATCACTCTACAATAATATATGCAATATCTTTTCGGTTCGAGTTCGAGTTTTCTGGGAAATATAACATAGAAAATCTTTACATTTGCATTAAATTTGAATTCGCATAATTAATTTTACTGTTAACGTCCAATATCAATGTGATGCATGTATACCCTAATTGAACAATTAATTATACACACCTTCACAATGCACCGTTGGACCACCTGCCCCATTTGGAATTATGAAGCAATCCCCAGGAGTTGATGATCGTGAGAGAAAGGGACCTCGTATACGTAAATTATGGTAAAAAAAGCAGTTGCTAATTCCTCTGTACCAAATAAATTAGCATTGGATAGATAGATAGATAGATAGATAGATAGATAGATAGATAGATAGATAGATAGATAGATAGATAGATAGATAGATAGATAGATAGATAGATAGATAGATAGATAGATAGATAGATAGATAGATAGATAGATAGATAGATAGATAGATAGATAGATAGATAGATAGATAGATAGATAGATAGATAGATAGATAGATAGATAGATAGATAGATAGATAGATAGATAGATAGATAGATAGATAGATAGATAGATAGATAGATAGATAGATAGATAGATAGATAGATAGATAGATAGATAGATAGATAGATAGATAGATAGATAGATAGATAGATAGATAGACTTATTTATATAGATACCAAACTCTAAGTAAATACTTGAAAAAAATTTCAATTGAACATTCACGGTAGAATATTGAGTGGAAACTTTGAATTGACTTATACCTCTTTTGAGTTAGTGTGGAAAATATACAAGTTTCTCTGTGATGTTCACATAAAATCTTTTTTACGAATATACCATAAACATTTATTATTCGCTTTATTTGGGAAGTTATTCTTTAAGGGCTCTTTTATTGAAAACTACGAAATTGGAGATTAGGTTCAAATCCTAGTGATTCGCCAAATTTAAAGAAATACTTTAAATAAATATATATATTCTTAAGGAATTTAGTGAAACTTGAAACGTTAAGGTAATAATTTCAGTAATAGAAAAAAGTAAATTTCGAAAGAAAAGTAGGATTTTTTACGATGAGGGTTACTTATGTACACGTTTTTTATTCTAATAAATAAACAAGTTAGATTGTTGCGTTCACTGTCACAAATAAAACGCTTCTGCTCATGTCGTTGTTATAATAAATATGGTCCAAGTGCTGAAAAGAATAAATAAATTATTGGAATGTATAGCAAATGGGAGTTAAATTTGACGAATTAAGATTTTTAAAAAAAACTAGCAAATTTGAAATGTTTTATAAACAAAATACCAAAAAGTTGTAGAGTTTGAACTTAACAAGGAAACTTGTCGTCGAATGTTGACTATGAGTGACTTGTCACCGAAAAGATATGGATTTCCTATTCCAGAAATGTCAGCTTTGGACATAGACTTTATAAAAGAAGATCTACATCAATAAAGATAGAAAATCTTATACATAACTTCTGTCTGTTAGTAAGCGAAATGCCAGTTGCATTAATTGCATAAACCATAGTAAATAGTCTAGAGAGATAATTTAAAGTAATTTTTGTGTAGCTTGTGTAGAAAAATTTGCGTATTTTAAATTTTAATTTGTGTTATTGAAGTCCGTGAAATAAATAGCCAATAAAAATTGCTATTAGTTCTTTATATGTATTTCCAACTTTTATGCTTAGTTATAACTTTAATGTCTTTTTAAGCTCATATAGAGTTTTCATAGAGTTAATTAGCTTTCCTAAGATTTTTCCATCTTAGTAAAATCAAAATTAAACTAAAAGATTTAAAAACATCGAAATAGTAGTTTTCTATTATAATATGTCATCAACCATAACAGGAAAATATACAAGTTATTAACACTTTGGAGCACCTTGTCAGCCAGCTTTGTCGTAAAAGAAATCTTAATTGTGTCACATTTATTTATTTTTATTTTTTATTTTTTTGTAACATTTTGCTTTGTCTTAAAAGGCCGTGAACCGAACAATAAACAAGACAAAACAGACTTGGCGTATAACGTGTTGAACGAATGTCTATACGCATTTCATTCTAAACTTAAATATCTTCTACTGCGATAAGAAACAATGGCCGTAATTATATATTTAAACAGCTGTAGCTGTATTGAGTAAATTTCAATCAGTTAGTAGTGCGCTTCGCATTGCTATACTGCAATACCAGCGGTTTTAATCAGCGCGCGTGGACTGAAAGGGATTTACTTAAGAATTCACATGGCGCTCAAAGTGTTGAACAAAATAGAAAAATGTGTAAAGACTCTTTAGTGGGAGTCCCAAAAACTTCATATACTACCTTGTCATCGGCAATGAGTCTATCTGTCAAGTTTCAGCTCAATTGGATGATTGAAATGGGATAATTAGCTCTTCGATTATTACTACCGCCAGAAACACGCAAACAAAATCAAAATTAATATAAAAGATATTTAAAAAAATAGCTTTTGTTTGTACTACAAGGTTTTGAGTAAAAATTTCTTTATCTACATACATAGATAAAAAGATAGTTTTTCCGGGCCAATACTTGTGTCATATAAATGTTTAACACAGCCAATAAGCCACGTAAAAGTCGGATAACAAGGTTGATACTTGAACTAGAATCTCTTTCTCTGTGACCTCTCCACACAAACAAGAATATATTACGACTACTGCAACTTTAATATTTATCGTCCACCATTATTCTACTGACAGTGAACTGGCTCGATTCCACAACCTTCCGATCATGATACTGGTGTCTCAACTAACCGCGCCACTAGATACTCCTCAAAAATATATTGGAAGATATTGAACAGTAAATATGTAGTAAAAAGTAAATTATTATTTCGTGGACTGCATATAATTTCATATTAAAAATCTGTTTGCTGAACTAAAGTTAACATATGTAGCTAGAAAATAAATACCACTTGGCAAGAAAAATATTATAAACTAAATTAAAATATCTTGTATTTTTTTCTAGAAATTTTGTTTTTCTAGACAATACTTAACCATAATTGATAAATCATATACAAATTTAAAGACAAAGACTTCCACTTCTACAAATAATTTATTTGCATTTGCACATTGTGTTATTTGCTTGAAATCAAAATTAATTATTTTTATATTTGGTAATTTATGAAAAGATTAAGTAGTATTTTAAGATGTAGTTCTTCATTTCAAACAATTACCTTCATTATTTGTTAGTAAATCTAAGTTAGATGTTTAAAAAAATTCATTAGATACTCTATGATGCATGCACTGGATACAATTTATCATCCGACCGAACAGCTACACAAGCCATGCCGTGACGAGTTCTACTTTTCAAATCAATTTTCGTAATATATCTTAGCAATAGAATACAATATCTAACTCTAAACTTCCAAAAGCAATTCTTCTAAGCAGTCTTAAATGCGAAGAATGCGCACTTATCCACTTATTAAAATTAATCCATAAAATTTTATTTTCCTAAAAAATACATTTGAGGTATAATTCTAACTAACTTACAAAGGTAAGTAAAAATGTACTATTTTTCTAAGGACTATTTTAAATGCTATTAGTCATTACTGGAATGAAAAGGTACTAAAAAAGCAAATTTACTTTTATTTTGTCCCAAAAGAAATTTGTTTGCTTTTACCCAAATTTTTATGAAACATTCAAAAGGTTATATAAAGTAAATATTTTCGATAATCTGGATTTTAAAAAAAACTATCGATAAAAATGGTTCAAATTGGTTCTTTATATTTCAAAATATGAAAATACCTTATTTTATTTATTTTTTTCTTCGGCATTACCCCTTTAGTTACAGAACATCGGAGCCAGCCTGATGGTTATGGGGTTAGAGCTCTGGCCTCGCATGCCAAAGGTGACATGTTCTATTCCTGGATTTGGCATGGATGTTCGTTGTGGTTCGTAATCCACGTTAAGCTGTAGTTCCCGGCCTTATTAGCCTTTATTGTGCACAAAAATATGTCGTTGAGCGTACAAAGAAACCAAACCCAAACATCGGAATGAAACAGCTTCAACTCAATATTGGATTGGTTAAAATACCAATATAATAAATGCCCTTCAAATCGGTTAAAATGGTCTCTAAGAAAGAATCTTTCCCAATTTTCCCTTTTTAATTAAAATATCGGAATGAAACATTTTTACTTTTCATAATTAATATCTAAAGCGCTCATGTGCAAAATTTCATTGCTACATTTGAGGAGACGTGATACCCTTCAATTTTATTTTTTTTAAGTTAAGCCTTTAAAATTATAATTTTTACATATTTGAAAGTTATATATTGAAAGAAAAAAGAAAAAATTACTAAGTAAAAACTAAATTTTATTATAAAAAAAAAGTTCACAAAGTCCTCTAAATTCTAAAAAATTTTAAATTTAAAAAAAAATTCATCAAATTTCAAATTCTATCTTTTTCATTTTTCAATATTTTTTCCTGATTTTTTTTTTTTTTTTTTTTAATGTTCCTAGTAAAATACTCTAACATTTTAGGCATCGGATTTAGAATAAGTAAAATAGTTTTCAAGAAAACCGATAGTTACTGTACCTATATGTAAAAAAAGTGTAAAAAACAGGTATTTTTTCAACATTTAAATTTGTAAAAAAAAAAAAATTGTTTTATTCAAAAATCCATGTCCAATTTTCTTAAATAGATATAAGAATAACACAAAAAAATTTCAAGTAAATTCATTGATATTTGCTGAAGTTTTAGCATTTTGAGTAAAGTGTGAATTTTAGAAATCACGAACTGAGAAAAATGCTTTAGTAACATCAAAGGAGCTATTGCAGCAATGCTAAATTTTCCATAAAAATATAGTTTTTCTGCAATTGAAGTTATTGGATCACCTCAAAAACTTGCTATAATAAAGAGAAAGTTTCAAAGATTATTAACATGAAAAAAAATAGAAAATTTATATTTTTATTATTTTGTGGTGAAAACAAAGGATACCAACTCCCCTTAAGAGAAATATCGAAATTAGTATAAGTAAATAAATCAGTCTATCTGACAATTAGGGCTTAAAATTTGACAGATATAGAAGAACCCTTTATAAATAATTTGAGACACATATTTTAAGATTAAAACTACTAGCATATGATAATATTTTAACTGCTATGCAAATTCAAATACTAATACATGAACGTTTGTTTTAAAATGGAGTAAATAGATTTTTTCATATTGCGGCTTAAATTGAAACATAAGTAACTAGTTTGGTAGCAATTAACAACTCAGAATGAAACATCTTTACTTTTCGTCAAAATATATTTCTACAAAACTCCTGTGCCAAATTTCATTGCTATAGCTTTGTGTAGAATTAGTATAAGCAAGTACATCCATCAGTCAATATGAGAGTTAGGATTTTCAGTTTCATAGGTATCCGAGAAAAACAATTCTTTAAAAACTATTAGCTACTTATATTTTAAAATTACAAATGCTAGCTTATGAAAAATTTTACAGCTGTAATACACAAATACGAATATTAATAAGGGATTGTTTTTTAAATAGAATAAATGGATTATTTAGTATTTCTGCTTAAATTGAAACAAAGTTTAAAGTATATGATTATGTAGTTACAACTTTAGAATGAAACAGCTTTACTTTTCGTAACAATTTATTTCTACAAAACTCCTGAGTCAAATTTCATTGCTACAGCTTTAAGGAGAAATTAGTGATGAGAAAGTAAATTAATCAGTGAATTTGGGAATTAGGGCTTTCAATATTATTGGTGTCCGAGAAGAAGAATCCTTTAAATACTATTTGTGACTAATTTTAAAATTTTAAAAATGCTAACTTATAAATTTTTCTACAGCTGTGATATCCAAATTCGAATACTAATATGCGATTTTTAGATTGAATAAATGGATTTTTTAATAGAAACTAAAATTAAAGGCTGTGATAGTGCAGTTAAAACATGAAACACCTTTACTTTTCACAATAATTTATTCCTGCAGAACTCTTGTGCCAAATTTTATTGCTGCAGCTTTGTGTGGAATTAGGATTTCGGATTGAAGGAATGGCCATCAATCAATCAATCTAAGAGTTAAAACTTTCAATGTGATAGGTATTCGAAAAGAAGAACCCTTTAAAAACTATTTTCCACTCAAATTTTAAAATTAAAAATACTAGCTAGTAAATTTTTTGCAGAAATAATATACAAATTTCACGATTTTTAAATGGCGTAAATGTATTTTTCAACTATTTCTGCTTAAATTGAAACGAAAAAGTTGATATCTTCAATATTAATTAAAACTTATTTATCCTAACAACTGTATATAAAGATATTTTACCTTATCATTCGGTACAAAGAGCTTCGAAGTTCTCCTTGAACAAAAGTTTTAGAAGCCGCATCAAGTATCGACCACATTTCCCCTCCCTTAAATGGTTCCCACCTGTTGCAATACCACAAGAAATCCTTAAATGTTTTCCGATACACGCTCGTTCCATTGCAGTGCAGTGATAATCACAAGGCCCTGAATATCATCGCATTAGCGCATAATAGATGGCCATCTCGGAATAACGATAAATATGCTTAGCCGGAGCAAAAAGCCATTACTTTATTGGCTGTTACACTAAAAAAGCTGGAAGTAACATTTTAGGACACTAGTTCTGGAGTTTGATTGCTTCTTGTAATGACGGGAAAATGGTGTTTGCAATTTACTCAAAGCACACTTTCGGTCAAAACTGATACATTGCATTATAAAGTTATATAGCAAAGACTCAGAAGTTTCAAAGATTAACCCAAAATAGCAAAGTTTTGCACTATAAATCCTTTATATGCATTGCCAACTTTTAAGTGCAATTGCAACTTATTTAATGTAGTTCTGAACTCAGATCGTGTTTTTATACTTTTTAACCACTACGATCAAAACCATCGATTGTGTATCATTGCCTAACTTTTTTCACCAAAATACCTGATGGTATGCATTATCTTCAACAACGACGAAGAACATTTTTACACACGTTTTTTATTGCCGTTTCGGTGGACTAATTAACCCACTTGGCGTCAGTGTCTACACTCAGATTGGGAAACATGTGTAAAATCGACTTTTTACTGACAGAGCCCAAACATGAGAGAATACAGTATCATAGACAACGAGTCTAGGCGTCAAATGTAGTCACGATTGGATGATGGCAAGTTTGAGAATTAGTGCACCGAATCTTCAATACAAACATGTGTAAAAGTTACCTTTTAGTGGAAGTAGCCAAAACTTGATAAAATGCATTGGCCCTGACGACAAGTCTATTTGTCAAATTTCAGGTCGATTGAATGACGGCAAGTGGAAGATTTGCCTTCCAAAAATAAACACACAATATAAAATTAATTAGGATAAATTAAAAAGGATTTAAAAATAAATGTGTCAAATGGAGTATTTATACACGTACCGTAACAAAAAAAAAAGTCCGAATGCAAACAACACAAACGATCTTTCAGTTTGTAGAATGATTTGATATAAATTTGTATAGAATTCTTGTTCATAAGGGAGATAAAGGATAATGTATGGAATAATATGGTGTTACAGTCAAGCATTTAAAAAAAATTCTGTCACTAATTGAGATATCACTAATTGAGATATCGGAAGAGCTCATAAGCATTATTTTTTTGCAAACAGATGGTACTAATTGAATAGCTGCTTTACTATCTACATCTAATATTATGTAATAACACGCCCTTGATTACCAACAGGCGTTAACTTAGTTTGAGGAAAGAGTTAAAATATGGAGCTGTATGGTTATTGTTTGACCTTATTCTGTCTCAAACCAATAACCAAGCATTCAGTATTCAGAAGTTTCAGTTACAGATCAGAAGTTTCAGCCATAAACAGGAAGTTGCAGCTCTAGACAGGAAGTTGCAGCTATAGATCAGAAGTTGCAGCTACAGATCAGATGTTTCAGCTATAGATCAGAAGTTGCAATTACCAATCAAAAGTTGCAGTTACAGATAAGAAGTTCAATTACTGATAAAAACTTGCAGTTACAGATCACAAGTTGCAGCTACAGATTAAAAGTTGCAGTTACAGATCAGAAGTTGCAGCCACAGACCAGAACTTGCAGATACAGATCAGAAGTAAATACCCAAGCTATAGTACCTTACGCTAATGAGGCCAGATTCATATGTCTGAGAGGAAAAAATTTGCAAGGAGTGTTTACTGATATATTGGTTTTTAAAATATGAAAAGTACTAAACGTAACAAAGAAAAAATGCTTTTTCAAACATAAACTAATGAATCCTTACGCTGGTTGCTCATTTAGGATTGTTTAGAGTAATATTCAGAATGAAAGTTCATCAGATTCATATTCTAATTCTCAGAGATATAAGATTCCTTAAGTCTCCTCAGCATGATTAAATTACTACTTTCTTTTTTTTATATTGTGCTGCCATCTACTGTACCCAAACACAACTTCTGCAAAAATGTAAGACTGTTTCTAATTTTTTTTAACGATTTTCAAACAAATAACAAAATGTACAATTGTAAATAAGCTATTCATCATAAACGGAGGTCTTAGCTTTTAAATTGTTACATCGTTTATTAGTTTTAATTTTATATAAAGATGAGAAAGAGGATCATCACACACACACACACAAAACCTACAACGTAATAAAATAATATCTAAGATAATCCAATAATTCTTTCTACTTTTTAATTCAATGAGTAATTGATTAAATACAAAATCTAAAGAAAATATATTTTGCACTTAACTAATTTAAACAAACAACTATTAGCAATCTTCCACCTAGCCATGAGTTTTCCAGGACTCGGTAAGAAGCGACGAACCAAAATTGTTTTCATCCATCGAACACGAGTAATTTTTCCGTGCAGTAAAGTACCACTTTTTGATATTAAAATCCTGTTTTATGTCCCTTGTAATCACCCTTAAAAGCAAGCCCCCATAATACACAGTGCGGGGTTCTTCAATTAGCCCCTTGCTTGGAAGACACGAAAAAAACCGCAATTGATTTTCTACTATTTGGAGCCGCTCTAGTAAATTACGCTCCATAAGAACGATATTAAAACGTAAGGAGGGAGGGGGGAGGGTAAGCTAAAGTAGAGCCTTTTTTAGTAAGCAAATGACTGACATAAGCAATGGGAAAAAAAGTAACGTCATACACCTGTCCAAGCCTTAATGATCTGAAACCTCGAAGACTCTACTGCAGACTAAACAGACAATGTTAATCGTGGTAATAACCTGTCGTTTTTAGTAGAGCTGCAATTATGTGGCGGTTTGCACTAGCGATTCTTAATCAATATGCAAATAGTGCCAGGTTTTGAAAGGAGTGTTTTTAGCCTCTTTGTACTGCTGCAATGGTAGTGGTGAGTTTATAAAATGGTTCTGTTTATCCACCCATAATTATCAATCATATTTGCTTGAAAATAATTGCGATGAGTTTTAGTTTACTAATCTCTTTTCATTGTTCCATAGCTTATAATAAAGTCTTCGTGTATTTCTGGTAAATTGCTGTTCTTCGATTTATTTCAATATTTATTTTCTCATCGACAAAAACAGTTTCATAACACTAATACCCATTTTCCAACCAAATATTAAACCATCTAGAAACACATTATAACTAGTACAAATCTTAGTTATTTAAATAACTTTCGACAGAACAAATCTTAGGTTGTGGCAAGGAGTTCGATGCGCCTGGCCTCCTCGGAGGTCCAGTCGGGATCAGTTGAAGGTTTAGAATACGAATTAAATTTAACTAACCCCTAATCCTTAAATCCCCATGTACCGGGTGATCCAGAAGTCAGGACCAACTTTAAAAATGAATAATTCGAAAACGAAGCAAGATACAAAGATATAGTTTGCACCAAACGCATGAAAAATAAACCGGGTTTTGTGTCGCAACATAATAAAAAATAGTTTTTTTGTAGACCAACAGATGGCGCTGTAGTGTGTTATGTCACGAAAAGCTGATTAAGAAGGGGGAAAAAAATGAGATTCTTTACAATTCAGCTTTATTACAGTTAATTAATTACAGTAAATGTTCAAGTGCTATCCATCGTTCAGAAGTACAGCTGTGAGACGAGTGACCACACCATTCACAGCATTTAGGAGCATTTCGTGCGTTATGGCAGACACATGTTGCCGGATGGCATCTTTAAGTGAGCTGATGATGCCGGTCGGTCGCGGAATGTTATAATCGATGTTATGGTCTGAATTGTAAAGAATCTCATTTTTTTTTCTTCTAAATCAGCTTTTCGTGACATAACACACTGCAGCGCCATCTGTTGGTCGGCAAAAAAACTTTTTTATTATGTTGCGACACAAAACCCGGTTTATTTTTCATGCGTTTGGTGTCTTTGTATCTTGCTTCGTTTTCGAATTATTCATTTTCAAAGTTGGTCCTGACTTCTGGATCACCCGGTACATTACGTGAAATGAAACCACAGGAATGCGTTTAATTTGAATTCTTTGTTTAGACATTCATACATATACACCGGACGTTTTAGAAATATACTGAGAGATAAAGGTATAAATAGCACAGAGGGGATAAATAGCACTGAGAGATAAATAACACAGGTAAGAACTGCCATCTGGTAAGAAATAAAGGTGAATTAATGTGATGTGAATCAACACCAGTGTCGGAGCCTTCCCAAGGAAGGTGTACGACGGATCAGGTATCCATCCGGACCAACCGTTTCGATGGATTAAGGGAATTCATTTGGTGAACTTTTTGTCACGCCAACAGTTAACAGGATAATACGTTAAGGGGTCTGTCTACTTTGGATGCATGAAAAAAACGCTATTTTTTTTATTTATTTTTTAAGAATACTGTTATGTTTATTGATATAAAACTTTTTAGGCTTAACAAAAACATTCGTAAATTACTGAAGAAAAAAAAAGTATTTTAACCACTTTTTTAGTGTGAAAATGCCAGGTAAACAGGAGTCCTCAAAAAGTAGGTAAGTGTGCACTGTTGAAAAAATCTGAACAACAACCCATCTGAAACAAAAACAAAAAAAATAATGGTTTTGGGTTTAGTGTGACATTGGCTATATTCCGTACCTCTAATATTAATTAATATGCAAAAATAACAAAATGGCAGACAAAAAAAAAAGTAAAAACGGGGTGGGTTTGCATGTTTTTTTGCAAAAAAAAAGTAAAAATTAAAATTTTGTAATAATTCTAGTACGAGATATAGCGAAAAGTGTACAGAATATGTGGTTAAAATTGCATATGGATCAGTTCAGTAGTTTCTGAGATTTTTTCAACAGCGCACACCTACCTACTTTTTGAGGACTCCTGTTTACCTGGCATTTTCATACTAAAAATTTGTTAATTGGAATAGACGACTTTTTCTATGCTTGCCTTTGTTGGCATTTATAACAAATATTAGAATTGTGACTACATTGGAAGTGGTATACTCGAATATTCCTCGTTTGGAACGTTTGACCTTTCTCGAACTCTGAACATGCATTAATCGAGATTAGAATAGCTTACTTTTTCTATGTTTGACATTGTTGACATTTGTACCAGTTTTCAAAGCTGTGACCATATGGAAAGTGGTTGAATTAGTGACGAGTGAGTGAGTCGGTAAGTGAAGGAGGGCTTTGCCTTTTATATATTGAGACAATTTGTTAACCGCGCCCTTGAACTTTGCATGTTTTGAAAGAGTGACGACAAAAATACCACCTTGCACAGTAGTGATAAAATTTTAGTCTGTCATCAATGTTGGTCCTATACTAAATCCAAATTGTTCGGGACCGCGAGGTTGCGGGTTCGAGTCCCGTGTTGGCATGGGTGTTTGTAAATGTATGTTGGCTTGTCTAATGATGAATGTTTCGGCGCATTATAGCCCTCGTGTTTCTGACGGCGCCAGATAATCTGAATATAACCAACCAAATTGTTCGGTATATATGTTTCTAGCCTGTATTTAAACAACTTTTGCTTAGAATTCTTTGCGAAATAACTAGTTTGTGAAATAAATTAAAATATGGTTATTATAACTTATGAGTTTCAACAATCTAGATTTTTTTAAGTTTATAAAACACAGCGAAAATTAATTTAACACCAATCATTCGAAAAAAATTCGTTTTTCATTTAAATGTGCTTTATTTCAATTTACAAGATTAAAATCCATGACAACGAAAATTTACCTTTTAAAGGCATTTCTTTAAAAAAAAAACTGCAAAATATTTTTCTTTATTTGATGTTTTATACTTCATTATGTAGGTAACACTAACTGAAATATGCTGATTTGAATAGTTATAGCCTTTATTAGAAATCTGTACAATAATCTAAATTTCTAGCAAACCCATGGTGTACTTCTAGTAGATTGAAAAAAATATATCGAAATGCGTATTTCGCGTACAGTTTCTATAGAAGCACACTTCCTTATAAAATGTCACATTATTCAATTTATTTTCTTGAAGCTTAATAACCTTGCTGATTTAAATTTCATGTGTATAGAACTTGCACATTAGGATATGGTAGGTAAAAGTTGACTTCCGATTACAATATATTATAAATAATATGTCTCGTCTGATGACTATGGGGTTAACGCATGTGAAACGTGCCGGGTTTAAATCCTGCGCTATGTTTGTAGTGGTTCAGAATCCTTGTAAAGTCCCAACCTCACTAGAAATTATTGTGGTCAAAAATAGGTCGTTGGCGTACAAACCAACCGACTTACAAATTTAAACATATTTTTAAAGTATGAACATGGTTTAATGAGGCTTTTCTATGACATGTTGCACTTTGCAATATTTATAGCTTTAGCTGAAAATATTTACCTAAGAACTTGTGAGCTATACTCGATAAGCTTTTTATATAAGCTATTCATTGCATTATTGTGTAAAGGCTCAAAGGAGATTAGCACAACATTATTTACTCTGCATAAGATCCATGCTATTACTGAACTTTAAAATATTAAAAGCAGTTAATTAGCAAACTTTAGAATAGTTCAAGTTTGGCTTTAGGAAAGTATGTTTCCAAATGTGTATGCAGATGAATTTTAATAGCAACTTGAAACTACGTACTTAAATGCTTAACTCTGTGAATGTCAAATTTCGTCTAATTACTTCGTGAAAGGCCTGTTCAAAATTGTAACCAAATGCGCTTTTCAACTAATTACACAATGAGCGTTATTACTCCAAAGGAGATTTTAAGTGAAAAGTACATGACATTTGTGTAAGATCTAAAATAATCTTATTTTAACGGCCTTAATTAATTTAATAAACACCTCATTTATAAAACCTAGAAACACATAATTATTTAATGACATATACTAAGCAATATTCATGCATTATTGCTTTAAAAAACTAACAGATAAAAACGAGTGTTTTACTAGAAACCTTTAATATTCATTACCTAAATATATGTACAATTGCATTGAACATTTACTCCTACTCTTTCCGTGAACATTTATCAACCCACTTAGACCTGCATTAAATTTTATTTTTTATTAGAACTGGAAAATATATAAACAAATTTGAGCTCGGATCAAGGAGTTTTTATAGTGTCTGAACACTACGAAGAAAACATCCATTTCATTTAATAACCCCCCCCCCTTCCCCGAAAAATTAACTTTATAGAATTCATTGTTATTGACTTGACAATGAGTCTATCTGCCGATCAGCTCGATTGGATGATTACAAATGGGTTAATTTAGCCATCTGAAGATTTGTCCACTCCAAAAACATACAAAATCGAAGAAGTTAATTTAAAGAATTAAAAAATAACATTCCTCAGTTCAAAATAGAACATTGGGGGTGGCGTGGTTATTAGAAAGGGGGTGCAATAAATACTGTTACATTTTTTGGTTCAAATCGTTAATTTTTCAGAAATGTTAATCGTATTTCGCAATGGAATGAAATGCTAACCAAAAATGAAATATAACCAATGAAAGCTAACCAATAACCAAATAATTCTAAACAAATGTTAAATAAAGTCCCATCTTCAAATTCCCATTGCCAAAAAAAAAAAAAAAGCAGGAAAATCTAAATCCCATGAATATTAACAATTCGTACATAAAAACGTTAAGAATACAATTGCTCATATTTCCGAAATAACTTCGGCAACACCAATCCCAACAAACAATACACAAATCGGAATTCCTTAGATTCGCTTCGTATCTCGGTGTCACAAAACTTTTTCAAATAAACGATAAAGGCGCTCAACTCACTCAATGATATGATCATCCAATGAGAAGACGAATTTCTCTTGGGATATCCAATCCGGTTCCGGTATTTTTTGTTCCAGGAATCGGATGGAACTCAAAGATGTAGCCAATGATAAAAATCTTTCTTGCTGAAGGAAAACAGAACTGTCAGTAATCGTTACTTTTTTCCTTCGCCGTCGACGATAAAGGATGTACTTGTCATATTTTTATTTCTTCCGTCAACGGTTGCTTTTATGCTGGATAAGATATGCAATTTATTATGCATGTATGCTTAAGTAGATGGCCAGGGTTTCTTTGGCTGGATATTTTTCGTTTGTTTAAAGATAGAATATTCCTAGCTTCTTAACGAATATATCTATCATTTGAGGTAGATAAAATGATAAATTAATGATGATTTGTCTCCAACGCTATTTATTATTTTAATATGAAAGATTTTATGATTTATTTGTAAAAAAAATTAGTCGCCCAGTTAAAAAATTAAAAATATATACATATTTTTTCGTGAAATTGATTTTGAACCTTAATAGCCAAGAAACATTTTATATTTAATATTCAAATTTTATTGTTTAAGATGATAAATAACGAGGCATTAGTTAACCCTTTGCACTCCAGACCTTTTTCGCGAGGAGGAATCAGCAACTCGAGACATTTTAGGTTCGGCTGGTGTTTATGGATTTGCTTCATAGAAACTAAACACAGTCATTGGCCTTGCATCGAATTTCCGCATCACATCTAATGGTCCTCTCGTGGTTTGGCATCCAATCGTGTGGCGCCTGAGAGGCGCCACTGGAGTGCAAAGGGTTAAAGTTCCCGGTTTTGTCCAGGTTCAAATATCTGTGGCTCGACGTTTCTTTGTTTAAATTGGTTTAGTCAATAGAAAGTTAAGAGCATTCTTTGGTAGACTCTCTTTCAAACACAAACAATCAGATTGAATTTAAACTCTCGAAAATATGTTTTGTAATAGATACCTATTAAAAAAACTGGTTCATATTAGTTCACAGAAAATATCAAGTTATGGTCATATCTGGTTTTCACAACACTTTTAGGTGTTGGGAAGATGTGAGGTTCTGGTGGAATTTTTTAGCACGAAAGGCTACACTTGCCAATACAAGCAGTGTTAAAAACCTACCATTCAAGTAATTCAAAGGACTCACAATAAACCAGCATTCTAAAAATCTCAAATAGTTATTAAATAACATTAGTAACTGACGAGAAGTGGATGCGTGGTAATGTGACTGAGATTTCCATAGTGTCTGGTGTCAGCCAAAATACCTAAAAACATAGTATAGCATTGGAAAAGTGTGACGGTTTTATCAGAATCACATGTGCCAGTCACAATTATCTTGGTTCGAGATAAAGGGCGTAAAATTTTCCTCAAGATCATAATAAAACTGGAGATATTCCTATAAATAACAAACACAAATCCTCCCACTCTCTTCATATATAAATCTCAGATCGTTACTCTCAATACAAAGAGTCGTAAGTGAAGTTTACTCAGATGACGTCTCTTTGTATTGAGAGTGACAACATAATGAACAAATGACTTATGGGAGTCTATCGCGTTTCAATATCTATATTATCTCAGTAATGTGTAGCACTTATATAAGGAACAATATCTAAAAAAATATTTAACAAAAAGTCTTTTTTTCCCCCTCATTAATGTTAACTCGAGTGTTTTAAAGACTTTAAATTAAGTTTTTAGGGATTCAGTGTTGCCTTTGGCTTTTATAATATTGCTGCGAAGCTGAACTGATCCAAGGCTCTGTGGCTCAGTCGTAGAAAACGAGTCTACGAAGCCGCTGGTCGCAGGTTCGGTCCTTCCCCGTGGCATTCGAGTTTATTTATTATTTACTTCCGTTATAACTTCCAGAAGCTTCTGGAATCTTCAGTTTAACTTCCGTTTACTCTTTAGTTATTTCTAGGAAGTTTCTAGAACATTCTTTGTTATGTATATATAAGTTTTAAGTGGTTGTTCTTGTTCAGTGTTATGACCTATGCTTTGTAATCTGGTCGCCTCAATAAACCTGCTTTTGAACTTAAGCTGGGCACATTTATTAAGCATCTTATCGTGACAATTTTGGTGGAGGCGCTGGGTACGATTTAACCTTCCACTCCCGTTTGCCAAGCCACTACGGAGCCATATAACTGTTACTAGATAGCATTTTTAAAAATTGCAGTATAATTTCTGGACATTTTAGCCTATAAATTTGAAACAAAGTATTTGTTTTATGAAAAGCTCAAGTTAAATTGTGTATCAGACTACATTTAAAGTATTTAAAAAATTTAAATAAGATTAGGTAAGTGGGTTTTGAGAAAATATTCCTTACGTAGTAAAACACGTTTTGAGAAAAATTTGATCGAAAGTGGACATTTCTTGACTTTTACAGCAATTGACAAATATTTAAACATATATTAAAAATACATCTAGAAAGCGTACTTCTAGAAAGAAATTTAATATCATTTTGTGCAAGAAAAATTCAATTTTCATCTCCAATAAAAAAAAAATTAAAAAAAAAAAAAAATTTGATTAGGAAATACCCTAAAATAGTTTTCGATTATATTTCAATTCACACCTTATTATTATGGTATTTAAAACAATGCTTTTAATGCTTTTTTTTTTTTTTTTTTTTTTTTTTTTTTGTCATTTCAGAGCCACATGCGTCAACTCTACCAAGAGTGACCTTCAGTCATGCACAGGTGCGAGCTGAGGAAGGATCTTTCACTCAGATGGCATGTGTGGCGCAGGGAAACCCACCACCTGCTTACAGGTAAAGGATATTTACTGTATTAAATATACTTTTAAGCAGAGTAATCATATACATTTTTACATTGTATACTGACTGGTCATACTAATGTTCTACGTTGCGACAAAAAAGATAGTCTTATAGGTTTTATGCTGTGGTATACAATGATATACATGTGGTATTCATGTTTTATGAAGTTACGTAACTGGTTTATACTGGTTTTATGTTCAGGGAGCTATTCATACAATAGCTATTAACGTTAGTTCTTATGTATATATGTATTAGTATTCAAGCCTGTTCAAGGGTTATAAGGCTCAGTTCTACTTTTAGGGAGATGTTCCACAGATTTGGTTGGATCTTGTCAGTTTAAACCGACTCAAACTAGTTTGATGTCATGTCATATCTTTTGTGCATGCGTCACTCTGATGACCTATCAAGATTCGCGTTCAGCTGAGCATTTCATATTTTATCTTTTTACCAGTCACTACGCTGCTGCTCTATATTCTCGTCTCTGAGAATAATAAAGTCTTGAGTTACCATGACAACTGAAAGCTTCTTGACTCAGATACACCTGCACATTAGGACGGTGTAAACCATCTGCACTTGTACACCTTTTTATATATTATATGTTATTGTATACAGGTTACTGGTAAATTGTTTCTGTATATCCAACTGTTATAAATGTTTATGTAATTGTATGCAGTATGTTTATGTAGGTTTTGTGTACTCCGCTATGGTATTGTATAACATGGTGATTGTATAGCGGTTCAGGAGTTTGAGGGGGCAGTATCTTGGTCTTCCTAATCGTATATATCAATGTTGGAAATTTGAGTAAAATATTGCGCTTTTTTTTTAAATAACTATTTTTAGACCTCTTCTCTGTCTCTGAATAATCTCTGGAAAGGTAAAGTGATTCATTATTATATTATTAATTATATTATTAAAAAATACTTTTTACCCTTCTGTTGCACTTGAATTTGTAAAAAAAAATTAAATTCTATTCTTTAAGTTTAATCAAAAGGGGCCCAAAGTATGATACAAACAAATTACTGTCTTATCTTGTACAAAAGATATAAATATTTCTAAAATGATACTTCAATTTCCAGATAACGAGTAAGGTGAAAATATTCACATTAAAACAAAAATATTTATATCAAAACTTACTGAAAAAGATATTCCGAATATTGACCACAAAACCAGAATTAACCCCCTGAAAGTTTAAATATAATACATTTTTTGTTTTAATTAATAGTCCCCATTTAGTTTGATACTAATTATAAGAGAACAAAAAATATAAAATAAGTATTCCTTTTGTCATGGTATTAGAATTTTTAAAAAAAATCTACTTTTTCTGTAAAAGAGGATGAATCGGTTCTAATCACAAGAATAATACTAACTTATAAGTTTTCGAGCATCTCCCTCTAACTAGGCAGATTGTTCTAAAATTTTTGAAACAATATTTGAAGTGGCTCGTGCAATAAGTGCCATTCAAATGAACATATTTTCCCCAAATTACGCTACGGCATCATTATAAATACGATCACTATCTGAGTAAAGAATCTCGTTATAAGTATAATGAATCTTTTTTTCTCGAGAAAAAAAAAGATAAAATATTCTAATGATGTAAAAAATTCGTCAGAAAAGCTTTTTTCTTCCCAATTATCCTTTTTTTTTCACTTCGGCCATCTGGTTGTGATAAAGTTGTCTCATAATTAATACAGTAAAAAAATGCAATTAAATGACTGATTCCTATTGTTGTAAGAAAGTACAAGAAATTGTTAATTCCATTCGAACTCGGGATTTCCTGACTTTGAATTCTAAGAAAACTGAAAAAAATTAACGTCGTTGTATATCTGATCATGTATTTTATGGGTATATTTTATTGATGATATGAAAAGATTGGTGAAAATAAAAATTTGTAAGAAAAACACTGTGAAATGTAGAACATCTGGAAAATAATAGACTAGCTGAATACCTACACAATATATCTCACCATATATTTTATGGATATATTTTATAGACAATATGGAATAATGGTGGGCAAAATTAAGGTTTCATAAGTAAAATACTGTAAAATTTTTAGCATATTTTAATGGAATATAATAGACTAGATGAATACTTGTGCTTCGCAACGAAATTTATGAGATTAGAAAATTACTTTTCTATGCAGGTCATAAGTAAGATATTGAACTCAATTTTAGAATTATGGCTATATTTGAGTTCAGATATTGGCATGTAACTCTTTTAAGAGTAGTTTGCTGGAAAGTATAATACCTTGGTTTATAACGTATTTGAAAACATGTTCACTGATTTTCTACATTTTGTCTCCATGAGAAATAGGACATTTGGACTATTTGGGATATTCTACATCTTTAACGTTTTACCTGTTTTCTAATATAAGCGCCCTCATGTTGATTGTGTGGTTAGCGCTGTGACCTCGCATGCCGGTTTCTAATACTGGGTTAGGCATCGATGCTCGTTGTGGTTCAGAATCCACGTTAAGCTGTTGGTCCTGGCCTGATTATCGGTTATTGTTTTTAAAAACAGGCTCTTGAGAGTACAAACTAACCAACCAAATCTTAATTTAAAGGGTAGTGATTAGTAATCACTACGTTCAACTTTGAAATTATTCATACCAATTATCACAGTCCCAATTTTATGGGGCCGACCAAACGGTATAGTGGTTAGTGTGCTAGCTTCTATACCGCGAGGTTGCGGGTTCCGAGTCCCGTGTTAGGCATGGGTGTTTGTAAATGTATGTTGGCTTGTCTAATGACTAATGTTTCAGCGCATTATAGCCCTCGTATTGCTGACGGCGCCATATAATCTGAAAACAACCAACCCAATTTTATGGAAAATCGGAATATTTCACTTTGGAGTGTTTAACCCAATGTTGGATTCCTGAAAGTAGGTTTATCAAGATCGGATTACTTTTTTTATGATTGACTTGTTCACTTCTATAAAAAATTTCATCGTGGCCAATTTTCATTGGAAGAAATACATTATAATATCCCTCGTTTAGAAGATTGCGACAACTTAAATTCAGTTAATTGAGATCGGACGAGAATATTTTTTAAAGTTTTCTTTCTGGATATTTGTACTAAATTTCAGAGTTGTGGCTATATGAAAATATGGAAGAATTATAATTATTAGTCAGTGGTGAGGACTTTGACTTTTATAAATAGAGATAAAAAAATCTAAAAGTTAATCGAATTTAGCACATTTAAGAAAGTCATCAGTAATAACACTCACCAAAATTTATCACATTGTAGAAAATATAATTAGTAACATTTTACAGAATAATTTTTTCAATTGTAACAGATCGAGGAAATTTATCAATAGTAACACATGCCAAAAAATACTTTTTGGAAAGTTGATACTGATTATCTGTAGTAACTCATTCTAGAAAATTATTCGTAGCAACACGCTCTAAATTGTAATATTCAGAGTTACTATAAGCAGTAAAAAAATTTCGAACATCATCAGAAATTAAACATTTTCTTAGAAATTTCTTTAATAATAAATTCCAAAAAACTCTCAATTGCAAAACTTCTTAGAAAATTTCGTTAAAAACACATCACATATAAGGCAAGCATATAAGCAGTAACAGATACCAGTAGTAACACATTCTAGAAAACAAATTTACCTTGTCTATACAAACCAATATTAAACTTTCACTAAATCAAATCTAGCCATTTCCAAAAGATTACATTTTAACTATTAATATTATTTCAGATATAGTTCATATTTGTGATACCTCGCCTCTAGTAAAAATTGCTAAAATTAGAAACCAAGCAAATTTAAATACAATCTTGTAAAATAAAATCTCATAATAGCTCTCTACATAAAACATGATATCCATCCATTATCACATGTATAAGTTGCGAAATCCATCTAAAACTTTTCTCAATTCATCTTCCGAAAAGTGTCGTGAATCAAAAGAAACCTCGCAGGTATTTGTCTCAAGTGACAAATGGAACGATCGAAGATTCTGATCATCAAAAGAATAAAGTTTATTAATAATCTTAAGTAAGAATCGATCCAGCCAGACGGAACTGATTTGTCGCAGCCGATCCCACTTGGCGCCTTTTGTCGTTCGCTTCAATCTTTGATGTCACTAGAAAAGAATTACGTATTGTAAAAATACGAACTACTGGTGTGGAATATTGCAAAAATATCAATTATACTAGAAAACTGGTTTCTGCACCGAAATTTGAAGTGAATTGGCGTAGTTTATTATTTGTGTTTTTATTCTTTTATTTAAAGAAAAACATAAAAATCGCCAACTTTGCATATTTGGATATTTTTAAGGATGTTAATGACATAAATTTTACTGTTGGCGATAGTTTTGGTGACAAAAGTAGCTGTAAATGTACTGTTTGGGTTAAGAAAATTGTATCCGAACAGACCAAAGGAAGTATATCTTGTATAGGTTTATCTGTATCTTGTATAGGTTATACGTATTGCAGAAACTAACATTTTATATATTTAACGGTTTAAATTAGAAGATATGAGTTCATTGTTTCATTATTTCTCTCTACATGACCAGATAATTTAATTTTTGAGTAAAGATTAGGGACTTTTGGGGAAAAGTGTTTTCATTGTTGAAAAAGTCCTTTTTCTTTTTTAATTTTGTGTGTCTCTTTTAACATCAATCTCTTACAGAGTTATGTTGTTAAAAGATAGAAACACTTAATTTTCCAAGCACCACTTATTCGAATAAAATGTAGAGAGATAATCAGAAATATGAGCATTTTGTACTCAATCGTTAACCGGGTACCAGTTGGCTTGTGGTGCACGAGACTAATAAAATTCCACTCATCAAAATTTATTTCTTGTTCCTGGATGGCAGTTACGCGTTGCCAGGACAACGTAACTTGGTTTTTACTTTATTTTCCATTTTGTCGTGTTCTATAAATTTATGCAGTTACAAGACGATGAACGTATATCTTTTCCTCATATGAGCTGTGTTTTATAACAGAGGCTAATTATGCTTGTAACTATATTTTGCTTGTAAATAACTAAATATGAAATGCTAACATGTCGTCAATTGTCTTGAGTTTACTCATCTTATTGAACCGCATATTGTAGGAAGTTCTATCTATTCGCTTCCCCTAACAGGCTTAGTTGGCGTCAAAACCAAATGTCTACACATTTAAATGACGTGTAAATGTATCATCAAGCCTTAATAATTATGCTTTGTTATAAAAATCATATGTGATTTGAGGTTTGTTAGTTTGAATGAGTTATCGCTGAAATTTGGCGGAGTTCATCTGGTACCCGTACTAACTGAAGAGTACCATTTTTATCCCCAAACTATAACTTATTATTCTTGGTCATGTATCGGATACTTGAAAACAAAATATACTCTTGAAGCACGAGCCAGAAATTAAGTTCAAATAGTAAAAACAAAAAAAAATTCAAATTTTAAATTAGTTTAAATAACTGGGTAATTATTTTCAACGGTAAAAATAAAATAATCACTTAAAACATTTGGTAGGAGATATCAAAAGATAAAAAAAATGACAAGTAATCAATTTGTTAAAATATGAGGAAATATTTGAATGACCAGGGAATATCTAATCCAAATTACAATTGGTTCCCGTACTTAAAAATTGTTCCAATAAAAGACTTAATAACTTTTAAATACAAAAAAAATTAAAGTCTATCAAATAACAGGCAAAATCTATCTATCACATATTATTATGCGACCTCAAATTTCATTAGAAATGTGTGCAATGGAAACAAATAGTTAATTTAGAAAACTCAAATTAAATTTAAAAAGTGCATTATGTAACTATCATCCAAACATTTTCAATCCAATTACACACAACAGTGATTAAATCTCTCTGTTTTTAACTATGTTCATAGATTTTTAAATAAACTGCATTGTTAAATTCACGTCGTAATATATTGAATTGGAATTAGTTAAATAAACAAAGGGATTAGAAATCAAGCGCCATTGCAGTTAACAAATTGCACAGTAATTGAATTGGTGTCTTTCACGTTTCGGCAAACAATAGATTGTATTTGCTTTAAATTCCAGTCGGTAAATAGAAAACAATTGAAGAACGTTTACGCATAAGTAACTCTGTGGTTATGCTAATTTGAATTTTGTAAATATCTGTTTAGCATAGCTAAGAGATTGGACAAATACGAACTTTTATTTAGTTATTAAGAGTGGGGGGAAATGCTGGTATTGGACTATTCATTTCCGCAAGGAATGGATGATACAAAAGCAATGTAAATATAATTGATAATTTATGTATTACTAATATTTATGTTAGAGTATAAATTCAGTTGTTCGTGATTAGCACAAAGGAAATTTAATTAAAAATTGATGAAGTAATTTATATGCCACACATAAGTCCTATAAATGAAATTAAAGATTTAAATTGTGATCATTAACTATTTTTCAATAAAAGGATTTTTGTGTGTTAGATCAAAACTCAGCGGTGAACTTCCAAAAGAATATTTATAAAAGTCAACCATTGATAGTAACTCTATAGAAAATTCATTTATTGGCATTTGATGGAGATATTGGACAGTGACTTAGATATTCAGTACTAAGTTCTTTCGCCAAATCAATGAACTAACCAACTTTGTCGACATTTTTTGTTAATAAAAGAAACTCCACATTTAAAGTTTTTCTCGTCATTTGAATCATAAGAATGCTCGTCTAGTAAGCAAAATATCACTAAATCAAGCTATCCCTTGGTGATCTGCTAGCTGATTTTTTTTTTTTTTTTTTTTTTTTTTTTTTTTTTTGTACGTTTACGTACGTACTATTACGATAGTCGTGTTTCGGTTAGGGTTTACTAGAATTTTTCCCACTTAAGATGCTAATTCGGTGAAGTTTCCCCTTAAAAGACTTCTCGTAATGTATTATTCTTTCATAGTTGAACTGTTTTCAGTATTCTAGATCTTATTCTAGCGATGTTCAGGTGTAGTACAGACCTCGTGCAACTCTTTCTCAAAAAATTCACAAATACAACATATGGTGCATATTTCTATACATTTTATTCATCCATATTGCTATTTATTTTATTCATCCATTTATATACCATTGTACATGTGCATGAATCATTCCTCAAATTTTATACCAATGCCATTGAAAGTATTCTTACACATATCTTCATGCCCATTTGTCTGCCATTGTGCATATTCCCACATGCAGCCTTAGTCTACTTGATGTGTCCAGCTATACGTATTATTCAGATCACAGATGCCTTTTGCGTCTAATTGCGTATATACTCAGCGTGTACTCTTATATTGTGTAGGTGGATGAAAGAAGACGGATCTGGCATTCTGCAGCCCATCGAAGAAAACGGCCGCGTTTGGGTGGACCAGGGCACGCTGAGCATCAAGAAAGTAAGCGATTCAGATGGAGGAAAGTACCAGTGCATAGCTAGGAACAGCATTGGAGAAAGAAGGATAGAGAGTGCACTCATAGTCACAGGTACGCATACAGAATTTTATGACTTGAGAATGACCTGTCACTTGAAAATTATCAGCAGTACTTGAATGATCATTTGAGATTGATAAACACTACTTGAATGATCATTTTAAAATTATCAGTACTACTTGAATAATCATATTAGAATGATCAGCAGTACTTGAAGGATCATTTAAGAATTATCAGCACTACTTGAAAGATCATTTAAGAATTATCAGTACTACTTGAATAATCATATTAGAATTATCAGCACTACTTGAATGATCATTTAAGAATTATCAGTACTACTCGAATAATCATATAAGAATTATCAGCAGTACTTGAATAATCATTTAAGAATGATCAGCAGTACTTGAAGGATCATTTAAGAATTATCAACAGTACTTGAAAGATCATTTAAGAATTATCAGCACTGCTTGAATGATCATTTAAGAATTATCAGTACTACTTGAATAATCATATTAGAATTATCAGCAGTACGTGAATGATCATTTAAGAATTATCAGTTGTACTTGAAATATCATTTAAGAATTATCAGCAGTACTTGAATGATCATTTAAGAACTATCAGCACTACTTGAATGATCACCACTACTTGAATGATCATTTAAGAATGATAAGCACTTGAATGACCATATCCTCTCGGGTCTCTTTATTTTAAAGGAATATTCGGAAAATATTCCAAAAGTTTTAGTAGAGATGCTATGGAGAGTGTTACTTAGGTCGATATTTGTATATTTATGACTAGACGAGCATTTTGACTCGTTTAAAAAATAAGATTCAGAGTACCATGATGGTCAAACTATGCTATGTTAAACCAATAGGACTTTAAGATCCCATAAAAGATAAGTCAGATTATTCGTATGTATCTGAATATTCCGTTTTTCGTTAGGATTCTTTACTTCAGTGTAATCTTCTGTATTATACTGGGTGTTTACAACTGAAGCGCAGCAAAGTTTACCTGTTAATAACTTTCTGAAGTTTATAGTAATCAACAAATATTCCACAAAATATTTATAAGTGCTACTAAGGCCATAAAGAAATATATCTTTAAAAAATAAAGTAACAAAATCGTAAAGAAAATAAAGTAAAATAGTGCAAAGGATTGAAAATGATATTTCAATGACTGCAATAGAATTACAAATATTCAAACTTTACTTAGATACTTGACCTAATACTTCAGTTACAACATCACTTGTAAAGTTAACTTCTATATTCCTTAAAATGACACTTTTCCACTCGATGTGGCGTGTAATAAGGAGAAAACATAAAAAGCAATGATTTTTTTTTTTTTTTTAAATTATAACTAGAAACGTCAACTAAATTTTTTATAAAGCACTGCTCCTCAGAGCTGCGACCATTTTGTGCTTCCTCAAGAAAATGTTATTAATTGAAACTTAAACTCCCGTTTCTATGTTATACTCCTAAAATTACTGTAAAACTGTAGATGTATTTCGGATAAACAAAATTTTGACATTTACTGTCTTACCTCTTGTAACTTTTAATACTTGTAATGTTTACATCATTTTTATAAGTTATGCACTACGTGGCGAGGTTATTTGTTACTTGAAAAATTTTGAAAAGGGGGGGAGGAGGTTTAAAGCACACCTCACGTGAGAATGACTGGAAGATAACTTTAACGTGGAAGTGTCTGTGCCTAGGTCAGCAAAAAATTTGAATACCACAAATGTCAGAACTAAATCTCTATGACGCAATGACGAGAAATACTGAATATTAATTAACTTAGAGCTTGGAAAAGCTCTCATTTAAACAAAACTCAGCTGAATAGGTTGTCGATAACATGGGAAAGCTTTCGAATTAAAATTATGATTGTTGAAGAGGAATAAAAACTAGAGGACGTGATTTAAAAGGATAAATTAATGGGCGATTCTAAAATAGACATGCATGTTTGTGAAAATTAGAATTAAATTTATGATCAAATTTTCCAACCACTTTCTAAATATCTACTAGTATCAGTCTGAATTCCATATGAAGTATCTCATCCTATTGATCAATTGACAATCAATCTCTCATTTCCAGCTCCCCTCGTAGTCAACATGCGGCCACCTCGGCAAGTGCTCAACATTGGACAGGAGGCCACGTTCCACTGCAACGTCACTGGCCACCCTGTCCACTCAGTGACCTGGAAAAAGGACCAGCGCCCAATGGCCTCTTCCATGGGACGGGTGCGACTCCTGTCACGTGACACGCTTCACATCACTTCAGTTCGCAGGGACGACAGAGGGATGTATCAGTGTTTTGTTACCAATGACGTGGACTCTGCTCAAGGAACGGCAGAACTCAAGATAGCAGGTACTGTAGCCACAACAATCAGCCTTTATAATGATAGTCCTTATTTTCCTTTTCCACTGAGCTACTGCCTGTATATCACAAAAGTAGCTCCCGCCACAATATTGCCCTGTAAACAAGAATAAGATCATTTTTCAAACGAGATTCCATGTAAAATATATCTTCCTTTACCATCTTTTAACATTTTTGGATCGCAATTACCTGCATGCATCACCTCTATTCTAAATTGCAGAGGTTTTTTCCTATAGCACCATCTAAACTATCTAGAGGGAGCTATTCTCCTTATAGCCAGAGGATAGTGTTGTACTTTCCTAGACCGATGAACTGCTAAATAAAGTTGCTAAATGCTTGAAGTTTTATATTTACTACATCAACTATAATGGAAAATTAATTTAAATCGATACTAAAATAAAATCATTGTTTTATTATTAGCTTCTGAAAATATTTCTTGATAATTTGTCGGGAAATTCACCCCGGACAACTGTTAGATAAAACTCATAAATCTTTCATTTAAATTGTTTTTTTAATTTAATATATCAATTGATATTTAACTCTCATTGGATTTTAAGCTCTACAGTTGTTATATTACTATTAAAAAATTCTTAAACTTTTAAATAAACTATTTCGACATATATTGAGAGCATAAAAATGTTGCATTATGCATATAAAGACAGGAAAGTACTATCTCTTCGTAATCATTATTTAAGTATTAAATAAAATATATATTTATATATATAATCCATTCAAAAGTATGTTAATGCATAGAATAAATCATTCAATTTCACATAAACAAAACCGTTAAGTCAAAAATTATGTAACCAGATCAGATAATGGATCACAAACAGATTGAAATTTTTCAATACTTCCTGATATTTACCCTGTCGTGAGAAGATATTCAGTTTATTCAAGTGAAATGATGTAACAATTACATGTTTATAATTACCTAAACATAATTAATTGGCCCATTGCCTCCGAACCATAGACCCCTGCAGTGATAAAAATCCAATTCTAATAGGAGGATTCTAATTCAGAATAATAAATTAATCAACTCCGTGCAATAGCTTGTCTCATTAATAAATCCAAACAAGTTTTCGACTCCCATTCCCACAAATAGCGGCACATTAAAGTTTCAAATACTGGAACAAAATTGAAATAATTTCAGCTCAGTGCAGCAGGGAGTATTTCTGCTTTCACAGAATTGCCCTCCGTTTCAATACTCAGGTATAATTAATCAAGCTTTTGTTCAAACGTCAGCAACGTTTGTTGAAATATTTTGCTTTCGTTCTAAAGCGAATGGCACAAACTCTTTTCCAATAATTGATTGGAGGAAAAAGTTTTCCCGTTCTTTTGCCGAGCCATATACGCTTTGCAGGAACCAATCTATTGTTATGGGTTCAAATGATCCACATTTACCACTACATGTGATACTTTTAGATGGACACTTTTAATGTGCGAAGACAATGCAGAATTGCGCTTATATAATTATCAAATGGACAACGATAAGCGGAATCCTTCCATAGTTTAAAATTTCAAAAAATGTGTTAGTGGTAACTTTTTTTTAGTGTTTTATGGCCCAATATCAAAATAGAATGCAAATGAGGCGTTGCAGATACAAAAGGAACATTGACTCAATACTATCTCAACATTGGGAACACACAAATTCTACAGGTATAATTTTCGTGTTCTTTCCTTTTCAAAATATGCAGGCCGACCAAACGGGATAGTGGTTAGCGTGCTAGCTTCTAGACCTCGAGGTTTTTGGTTCGAAGCCTGTGATAGGCATGGATATTTGTAAATGTATGTTGGCTTGTCTAATGACGAATGTTTCGACGCATTATAGCCCTCGTGTTGCTGACGGCGCCAGATAATCTGAAAACAACCAACCAAAATATGCAGAGTATGATACCAAGCTGCATAGAAACTACCTTATGGAAAGTTTTTCAAACGCGTTTTTCTGAGAACCACCTTTTGTTGAGTTCGCCTTTTGTATCATCAAAGCTTCATATCACACTGATGCCTTATTGTCTATATATTTGGCCATCCGTTTGAGAAATTACAAGTGGCAAAAAGTTAAAGTTAATTGGATTGTTTAAATATATTTTTCCCCCTCTTAGTCCATAAAAGCATTTACTTAAAGAAATCAGAATTTATTTGATAAACGTCTATAATTTATACTTTATCTTTAGTTGTAATACTTTTAAGTTGTTGAAACTTAAAAGCTATATACTTGTAAGATATCAGGGGAAAAGATTAATAATGTTATACTTAGTACCAAACGCAAGTTGCATATTAAATCATTTTATAAATACATCAGATGTATAGCGTGGGGTAAAAAAAAATAATAGAAAAACTTGCAATAAAAAACTTGCTTTCCAGTTCCATCAATTTATCTTGTCAATTATACGATATTTTAATGTAAAATAAGTCTATTTTCATCCACTTATGTATCCAGGAAGGTATCAACATAATTCTTTCAGATTTCTTTGCTTGGAAAAATCTACTAATGAAAAAAAGAGGAGTACGAAATAATCTAAATTTGTTCGTCGAATTTTTCATACAAACAGAAGTGCGTGGGAGTATTTGCATTTGAGATATTTTCTTTTTGAGCATGACTTTTAGATAAGACAGTAGTTTACAAACACCTTATTTTTAGCGCTGAACCACTCGGCTAATCTCGAATTCAATTCGTATCCACTACACTCTGACAATTTGGGAATGTAGATGTCATGCAGGAGATTAATATGCGGCTTAGTTTTCAGACCATAGTCAATTACGACCAACTCGAATATTAAGGTATACGTATAGGCTTCAAATCGCAAAACTCGCAAAAATCGCGGAAGATTTGTAAGGCCGTAAAAAACAAAAGCAAAATAAAAACAACACAAAAGAAAGAAACGCTATGATGGAGGAGCATACTAAAAAGGAAATATATAATAATTAGTATAATAATAACAGTTTTTTATATAAAAAAAATACTTTTTTAAAAGTTATTCTCAGATTGTAGTTTTTTCTATTTTGCATTTCATTCAAATAGTAATAACTTCAGTTTAAATAATATCTTTTTTAAATTTGTTTTTTGCTATATAATCTGCATACATTGTTGAATGTTTTGACCCGAAATACTAAGTGATTTGTAAATAAATATTTTTTAATTGAATTTTTAAGATAAGATTCTGTATACAAAAAACTTGGATTTTTCTAATAGATTCACTTAAAGCAAGATATCACAAAATATACACACTGTAAAATTCTGTTAATAGGCTCAAACCAGAGCAGGGAATTCCGCATTATTGAACACCAAAATTGTATCTGTGGTTTAATTAGAATTTTTGTCATTACCATTCGAAATTAGCCTAATTAGTTGATTAAATGTTAATTAATTATTAAAATTGAATAAATTTAATTTTTTTTATTGGAAATAGTTTAACAAATAATGTACTTTTCAAGAAATAAAAAAATTTAGCTAATATTTCGGACATATACTGCTGGCATTCACCGGAAAACATCGAAATTTGCCAAATATCGGTCTTTCACAGCAACATGTAATGAAAAAAAATACCATACAAGAAGAAAAAAATTTCAGTTTTGAATTATTTAATAACATAATATTTTAAATATTTAACAATACAAAAATTGTTAAACATTTAATGATATAATAATTTTAAATATTTAATAATATAAAATTTTTAAGCATTTAATGATATATATTATTAAAATTAATATTAAATTAAAAACAAATATTTAAAAATTTCAAATAATCCCATTATTTTAACTAATTAATATTAAAATAATTTTAAATATTCAATAAAACAAAAATTTATATATTTAATAATAAATTAATTTTAAATATTTAATAATATAATAATTTTAAATATTTAATAATATAATAATTTTAAATATTTAATAATATAATAATTTTAAATATTTAATACTTCAGTAGTTTTACATTTTTAATAATATAACAATTTTAAATATTTAATAATGTAATAAATATTTAATAATATAATAATTTTAAATATTTAATAATGTAATAAATATTTAATAATATAATAATTTTAAATATTTGATAATACCATAATTTAAAATATTTTATAAAACCATAATTTAAACTGTTTAATAATGTAATAAATATTTAATAATATAACAAATATTTAATAATATAACAAATATTTAATATAATAATTTTAAATATTTAGTATTAAAATAATTTAAAATATTGAATAATATAATAATTTCAATAATTTAAAAATATAATTTTAAATATTTAAATTTATAACAAAATTTCAGAACAACATCGAAAAAACATCGAAGTGATTTTATGAATATTACATCTTTAACATTTGAAGAACGAAACACCAAAAAACATATTTCCTCCTTTTTCTCTATTCTTACCTTAAAACCCCTTCAAAAGGTTTAAATTTTACTTAAACCTTCAACAAGTCCCACAGACTCTTAACAAACACTAAATTAGCATGCTTTCATCTAGCCTGTATCTTAAGTTAAGTGAAACCAGTATCTAAAAGGACAACTAAAAATCCCCAAAACCAACAGCAGATCACAAGGAATCTTAAAATTGCGTTTTTATGCTTCCTTGCCTCCATTCCTGCCTTAATGGATACCTCAAAAGACGCGATTCTTTAATGGATCTTCCTTTTAACAAATAGCCCCGAATATTTTCGGGGAAGCGACAGGTTTTGTGCATTGTTGTCGAGGAACAATTTCAAATTCTCCAGGGATTAAAGGGCTTTTATTGTGAAAAGGAATGCCACCGTAAGCTTAGTAACTTTAAAGTATAAATCACGGCGAGATATCCAGTTCTTATTCAGGCTTAAGAATGATGTGGGAATGCGATTGTGGTTATAGTTGTACGCTAGTTTCCACCAACGTGTTGTGACTTTAAAATCTCAAGCTTAGTGCCTTTGTAAGAGAAATATTCATCTAGTTGGTGCTAGAGTGGTCTTAAAAACCACTCGTGTTGAATGCAAGACCTCTTAAATAGATCTTTTAAAAATATTCCCAATTCGTGTAAATTATAATAATATTGCTTATTTTTGTTGCAGGAATAGTTAAATCGCATTGGAAAGTAATGTAAAATAATAGAGTAATATCTATGTATAAATGGCAAAGCACTAACTTACACACTCACTCATTCACTGACTCACTCATCACTAATTCTACCACAACATTTAAAATTGGTACAAATATCAACAAAGACAAACATAGAAAAAGTAAGCTATTCCAATCTCTATTACCCAACAGTAAGTGGGTCGAAAAGGATTCAAGCGTTCGAAACACGTAATATCCAAATATTCCACTTCCAATTTAGTCACAATTCTGATATTTGGTAGGAATTCCAAGAAGGGCAAGAATGGACAAATTCAACAATGCCAATGTCGATGAAACAATTTTAGAAGGTCTAAAAGGGGTCAAAATATTCCAAACGTGGAACATTAAATTCCTCCCTTTCAATATAATTGCATTTCTGAAATAAATTCTGTACCTAGGACAATACATGAATGTCTTTTAATTGCTGAAATGTGCATGGTAAAATTGCGTAGCATAGCACGGGTATTCAGCTAGTCTAATATAAAGCTTAGCAAGTCATACTAATCGAAATGAAAGATTATTAAACTGTAATTAAAGTATGTGGTTGTGTAAATATGTATACAACCACATGTACAGTACACAAAAAAGAAGAAATATAGATATATTTCCGGTTTTAAATATCTTAGGATGACTATTTGCACCAACATGCTTCTTTTACGATTTTCATTACTTTTCCAATCCCTACTAATATTTTAAATGCGAAAGTAACTCTGTCTGTCTGTCTGTCTGTCTGTCTGTTACCTTTTCACGCCTAAACCGCTGAACCGATTTTGATGAATTTTGGTATAGAGATAGATGGAACCTTGGGAAAGGACATAGGGTACTTTTTATCCCGATCCCGATCCCGGAATTATACGGGTGGAAACGCAGAGTGCAGTTGTGTATCGTATATCCCTACTAAATGAATTTTGGTATAGAGATAGATGGAACCTTGGGAAAGGACATAGGGTACTTTTTATCCCGATCCCGATCCCGGAATTATACGGGTGGAAACGCAGAGTGCAGTTGTGTATCGTATATCCCTACTAAATGAATTTTGGTATAGAGATAGATGGAACCTTGGGAAAGGACATAGGGTACTTTTTATCCCGATCCCGATCCCGTAATTATGCGAGTGATAGATAACGCAGGGTGCAGTTATGTATCGTATATGCCTACTAAATGAATTTTGGTATAGAGATAGATGGAACCTTGGGGAAAGACATAGACAGTCTGTCTGTTTCGTTTTCACGCCTAAACCGCTGAACCGATTTTGATGAATTTTGGTATAGAGATAGATGGAACCTTGGGAAAGGACATCTTTACTTTTTATCCCGATCCCGATCCCGGAATTATGCGGGTGAAAACGCGGGGTGCAGTTATGTATCGCATAATTCAAATACTCCTAGCCAGCTTTTAGAATACTTTCTGCCTGACATGTCCATCAGGCCCATCGGCCTATACACTATGAATGTGTGAGTGTGACGATGCATGGTGTGGTGTGGCGGGGCTGGCGGGCGCGGGCGCGCTGCGCGGCGCGGCGGCAAAGACGTGCGGGGGACGCGGATGGCTCGGTGGGAGGAGTGTAGATCACAAAGTATGCTTACCCGAACGGGCAGACACGTGAGGGCAGACGTCGTTGGCGGACGCATGCGATATCTACAATTTTGAGCTGCAACGTATTCGCTTTCTTTACGTTTTCATTGGTGTTTAGGGTTTCTTGGATAAGCATTTTGTGTTATTTACTTAGTTGTTTTGGTTGTTATTATTAGTTTAGCATAAGTTAGTAGTAGGTAGAATTATAGTTAATAGGTAAAATAAATACTTTAATTCATTTTAGTACTTTAATTCAACTTTAATTCAATTTAGATTAGTAGGCAGGTTTTTTTAAGTTTTTTCACATTTAGTAAGTAGTTACGGTACCTAAGAAGGTCAGCATAGTTTTTATTGAGTATTAATAGGTAAGTAATGTTAGTAATTACTAGAGGCACGCCGGCAGATGAAATAAATGCATGTTTAAAAGCGTCTCCATTATGGGTGCATGTAAAAAATTTTTGTCTGACTACAAATATGCGAGTACAACTGCACAGTGATACACAATTGGTGCAATATGCGGATGCTCTTCTGAAAATCGGAGAAGACCGTATGGAAACAAATAGTGACGGAATGATTACATTGAATCGTGAATTTTGTAATGTTGTCTGTAACATGGATGACTTAAAGAACAACGTCTATCCCGATCTTGCAACCAATATGAAGAACAGACAATGGCTGTGCGAAAGGGCAATTTTAGCACCGACAAACGAAGTAGTGGGGCAGATCAACGAACAAATCATGTCAGATGTGGAAGGTGATTTTGTTGAGTATCTGTCCGTAGACAATGTCATGGACACTGAGCAAGTGACATCGTTCCCTGTAGAATTTCTTAACTCCTTAGAATTATCGGGGGTGCCTTCCCATAAGTTGAGGCTAAAAGTAGGTGTCCCGGTCCTGTTGATGCGAAATCTTGACGCACCAAGAATGTGTAATGGCACACGTCTACAAATTACACACCTGGGACGCAATATTGTGAGAGCAATAATTATGACAGGAACAGCAAAGGGAGAAGAAGTGTTAATTCCCCGTATTCCAATAATCCCTACCGATTTGCCATTCCAATTCAAAAGAGTACAATTTCCCCTGAAAGCAGCATTCGCTATGACGATAAACAAAGCTCAAGGACAGACACTCAAAGTAGCTGGTGTTCATTTAGAAAAAAACTGTTTCTCCCATGGGCAACTGTATGTGGCGTGCTCACGAGTATCGAGTCCACAAAACCTACATGTTTTGACCAAAGAAGGAAAAACAAAAAATGTCGTATACAAAAACGTATTAAACTAAGTTAAGTCAGGGATCAGGGTCAGGAAAAGTCTACCTATGTTAATCTCAATAATTCAATGTGCCGGCTTCATTAGAATCGTTTCATTATAGTTTCAGAGCCTATTCAGTCCAAACAAATTTACACGAAGTAGTAGTTCTACGCAGACGAAGTCGCGGGTAACAGCTAGTAGTTATATAAAAGTCATTTTTAGTGTCATTGAACTAATTATTTTACTTAATAAAAATCTTTTAAAATTCAAAGAAAAGTACTCTTTTTAAATTATTTATATTTACTTCTATTCTGTTTGATTGTGAAAAAAAAAGTCTTTGGTAGGCTAATTGACACACTTGACGTTACCAAATCGATCTGAAACTAAACAGATAGCCTCATTGTCGATAACAATGCATCCTATCAAATTTTGGAGATTATGACTAAAGGCCGCCCTTACACGCTTTTCGATTGGCCCTGCGTATGGTAAATTAACTCATTTTTTAACTCACCATCATCCAATCGATTTGAAACCAGACATCTAAACTCATTGTCAATACAATGCATTCTATCAAAAAAAAAAAAAAAAAAAAAAATTTCGAGCATATGAGGGAAAGTTAATCAATAGCGGCAAATAGACGGTTTCATGAGTGTTCAAACACTAAGATAACTCGATCTGAGCACAAAATCTCTTAAATAAGTTGCAATTGCAATAAAAAGTTGATAACGTATATAAAAGATTTATATTAAAAATTATGGGTTATTTTTTCACCACTTTATTTGATTTACAACACTTCATATCCCTTAAACCCAAAATTTTGTTACCGTTTATTGAAAAGCACTTCATATATCGTCATTTTAATGTCAAACAAACTATCTACATAAATGCAGTTTGGTAAGTATTGTTTCCTAAATACTAGAAAAATAAAATCATATTTAAAGTCGGATAGCTGCAACTCAGTTTACAGTTATTTAAAAAATATTACCTTCCAAAGTCGTAGCTACATTGATCTTGACAAAATTGTAAACTTAAGCTATTATTAATGATGTAGGAAATCCGAGGAAAAGAGGGGGTATTCTCATTACTGATCAAAACTTAAACCGGAATTTCTCTAAAAGCATCTTTACCAATCCAGATTATTGGAAGCATCTATTTTTCGTTTTATAAATGACTTCTTATGCCTGTTTACAAATAGATTCCTATTATCAAAATATTATTATAAACTGTTAGGATCTATAAACCACACAAATATAAAGTTTTGCTACTAATCACAGCTAATTGCCTTTCAGAATTAAGTATAATTTTGAATTCATAAAATTACCTCTATGTCTAATGCGTTTATATCACTACGTAGTAGGCACATCCAAGTAATGCACCTAGTAGTCGACTAAAAAAGTTTCTGTACGTGTTACCTTGGTAACGGTGTCATGCGAAAAATAAAAACTTGACCTTAAAGCACTACTACTAATGTAACATAACACCAAACTGCAATACCCAAACCAAACTTAGGTATATATGTAATGTTTACCACATTATTAAAAAGTTATGCAGTATATAGCGAGAAGGAAACAATTTTTTCAGTTGCAGTTAGATATTTATTAAATTGTTCAGAGAAGGAGAGAGAAACGAACATCTTATCAGCACAGAAGATAGCAATTGAATGAATCTAGTCTCGTAAGAACAACTGGAAGCCATCTTTAATGTGTGGGTGTTTGTGATTGCAAAGCAAAAAATTATAATCCCAAGGACGTCAGAACAAAATCTGTTTGACACAATGACCATCAATAATGTGAGTTCAATATACTGTTTAGTTGGGAAAATGCTGTCATCGACAAAATGAAACATACGAATGAATGTGAGATCGGTGAAGTATTAATAATAGAATACGTGCTTTGAAAGGATAAATGAAGTTAGGCAATTCTAAAATAGATTGTTATTATAATTCTTGAATCATCTGATTTAGTACTTAGGTTATTTAAATTTTTGCAATAAATTCTTATTGTTATTCAAATGTAAACACATCCTGTATCACATAACAATTCCAAAATGCTTTGAATATGATAATCTCTTATTTACTGTTATAATAACAAACAAAATCTCAAATAATTTCTAAAACATATTTGCAATAATTTCATTTAATCCTGACCACAGATTGGGATTTGCTTGCACCCTCTGACAAACAATATAAATATTCGGTGTCAATTTCTTGACTTCAGGCATTTGACCCCATTTCAAATATGAGCTAAAAGGGTCTTTGGAAAGTATGTACTTTTATATACGCATTTAAGTGAGCTGACGTTGATGGATTGTTGGGGAGGTTTCATGCGTTTCCGATCTTTTCAAGAGTGATGTGAAGAAAAGCCATTTGTCAATCATGTGCCTTTCGATAGACGTGTTTAGATGCAGAGAAAAAATACGTCTTTCAAATAGACATGTTTCTTTGGAAAATAAACACAGAATAGAAATGGATATTTGATTGATTAATGCAATTTGTTTCAAACTTTTTCTTTCTATGGCAAATAGTCCCTGTTTTTTCAGAGAGGGGGAGAGAAGGTTCTCATCATTATATAAAATTTCCATTTTTTGTTTCTTGTAAGGTCTAAAATATATAAACCCAGAAGTCTTGAAAAGGTATTTGTTAGCAGAATTTTAGTTGCCTGTAACACAAAAATATTCAGTGTGCCAAAAGTAATAAGATAATAGTAAATAACCAATAATAAGTAATAGGATAGAAGAGAAGTAAGTAGTAAGCAATAGAATATTTGAAATATCAATAATTCAAGAACATTTAAGAATAGAAGAATATGTTTTTAAAGAAATATTCGGTAAAAATAAAAAAAATCCGCAATGGAAAAAATAGTGTTTTCAATAACAGATGGGGCTGTATTTATATGTGAGTAACTTATCAGTGTAATTTAATTTGGCAGTGATATTTATTTGTAAAAACAAACTATTAAGTTACTTTGCTGAAAAAGAAAATTCAAGTATTTCAGTGAAAGCCGCAACGCTGCATTCTAAAATGTTCGTGAGTTTACGATATTTCAAATGTTCTATTAGTTTTGTATCAAGTATATTCCGACAATTGTTATTATAGCGCTCACAAGAATTAAAAAGACAAAAAATGTGGGATGCATGGATAGTAGGATTGAATCGTTGAATGGCTTTTTACTCAAAAACAATTTCCAAGTATGAATTGAAGAAAAAAAGATAATGCATGGTACTTTTAAAACTTTGTTTGACGCAACATTAAACTCACAGTTAGAGCTAGGGTTAAGATTACCTGCGCAAGTGCAGTCGTATAGGTCTATACTCTAAACTCAGCTTCTTTTCATTCTGGTTACTTCAAATTCCAAGGAAATTTCATGTCACATGATCAAATTTATATATATATATATATATATATATATATATATATATATATATATATATATATATATATATATATATATATATATATATATATATATATATATATTAAAAAATCAAAAAAGACGACGTAGTAGACGTCAAAAAGTAGACGACGCAAAACTAATAGGCCTGCATTTTGGAATGTATTAATGAATGTTATCGTCATATCATACTACTTACAAAGTAAATGTTCTGTTATTTTATATTTGAGACAAATTAGATCCTATAACACATACAAACAACCTACTTTGTTCTTTAGAGAAATTATTAATATATCTCTGCTATATAACCTGAATAAATGCGAAAATGTAAGTCCATTGTGAATATATAGATATCCTTGGTCAGGTCTGGGAATACTCAAATATATCAGAATAATACTGAGCTAAATTTTATTGCATTGATACAAATTAATTTGAATTTAAAATCTTCTAACTGTTGATGTAACTAACCGTTATGTAATTAACCGTTATGTCTCTATAAACACAGACTACCGGCCTAAGTGAGCTAAGCGACTCTAATACACTTTGCATTGCATAGCATCTGGTTCTTTACCAGACATGCGGAAGAATATCTTTTCGTTATTTGTTATATATATAATGGTATCTTGGATGTTGACAGTTATAAGTAAACAATCATGGATGAGTTGCACACAAGTTTATTTCCAGGGACAAGGGAAGAGATGGGGTGACGTTTGGCTGGTTCTAAGAGTTGATTATATTAAAAGGCGCAATTAAAAAGCGTGGCAAACTGAAATACGGTGCATTTATAGGCTTACTAGTGACGATTATTCAAGGCGCTTCTCGCTAACCCCGGAAAATTCTTGAGAATTCTAAATGGGAAATTGAAGATTCCAATGAGAATACATTACAACAACCCCCCCCCCCCCTCAAGAAGGCCGCGGTTCTGCCAAGAAGGGGGAAATGCATAAAATGTTCAAAACATGTTTCCTTGACACAAGGATGCATTTAAGCATACCTCACTTTGATTCAAACCACAGAAGGGAATGAGAGTGCGCCATTGGCTGATACGTTGCTTTCATGGAAGCCGCTAAACACCAGACAATGTTTACTGTGTTGACACAGAGAATTAAACGCATGTTTCAAATCTTGAGTTTAGGAACTGATTTTTAAATGGCGAATGTTTTATAAATGATAATTTTATTCCTGATTAATGTTTTACTCCAATTGAATCTAATTAACTGCCTTTAACAACAAAGTATAAATTTTGGATATTTATCAAGGAAAATTATGCAGCTGGAATATATTTTTAAAACTAAGTTTAATTTTTTTTTTTTTTTTTTTTTTTTTTTAACATTTAGACGTAAAAGAAAAATTCGGGGGACTCAGAAACTCGAATGCCTACTTTTGAAATTATCAATTCTTATTCTTATTATTTTATTAATAGTCATTTGTTTGCTGCCATTATAAGGAAGAAACTAACATATTTCTGAATAAATGACAGCATCAATGCGACGCATAAATTTTTTAGAGCCTTTTTGTTATAATAATTTTTATGACACAGATGCAGAATATGACATTTCTTCGACATGATTTTATATAGGTGTTGTATATTTTCCGGATAAATGCGGTTTCTTGAAACAGATTTAAGTTTTATTTTAAATTGATACTTTATATTATTTACATTTTAACTTAATTTTAGTGTTATTTTAATTTTATTACTATTAGTATTTTATTTTAATTACTATTAATATTTTAACCTTATTACTATTTTAATTTAATTATTATTAATATTTTAACCATATTCCATTATTATTTGTATTTTGATTTTGACCCTTTTTGCTATTACCAAATAAAAAATATCGCCCAATCTCCTATATACTACATCTGTTCCATTTTTATAATAATAATGTTAATAAATATTGAGCTTTTTTAATATTGTCTTGTATTTAATAAGAAATATTTTAATGTGCAGTCTATAGTATTATATTGGATTGTAATATTGTGAACATAAATTATGACAATTAATTTATATTTATCTATTTTATGATAGATGAAGTTATAGAAATTATAAACATGTCTATTCTATAATTTAACTATAAGTAAAAAATAAAATATAAATATAATATAGTTCGACTATATTAATTATACTAATACTTTTTTACATAAAACGCCTTCACTGAATATTAATTATCACGACTCTTAGATGGTAAAAATATTTCCTAAAAACTAAATTGGGATTTGCTAAATTTTGATATAGATGGCACCACCATTCAAATTTTCAATTAACTATTATTAAAAATCAGTTTTACGATTATTTATAAGTATATTACAGTTTTGAAGTCACAAACTAACTTAGTGCGACTATAAAATCATCAAACTTCATTAAAAAAGCTACGTCAATAAGAAATACCAGCAAACACAACTTTTCCCATATAATAAGAATATGGCTTCGTCGAATTCAGCACTTCGAAATACTGTAAAAATCGTCCACCCAGGAATGTTTTCATACAATGATTTGACGTTGCTTCTAATGAAAACAGTATCTTCCTTTTTTTTCTAATCATATTTTCAAAAACAAACGAAGAAAATACGAATTCTCTGTTAGAACTATCAACTTCCCAATCAGCATACAGCCGCCATTTTGGGTGGGCGTTACTTCTTCCCAGACTGACAGGAAGATTGACCAATGGCGCACTCTCATTCCCTTCTGTGGTTTGAATCAAAGTGAGGAATGCTTAAATGCCACAAGGATCATAACAGGAACAGATTTAAAATACATTACACTCAAAATAAATTATTAAACACTTTGAATTTTCAAAATATTGTAAAATAAATTCCATAGTCAGAGTGAGGAGTACTTAACTTTTAAACTTTTATTTAATATAATACACTATTTGTTAATGAATCTACTCTGACTGTATATCATAAAATTAGTACTAATCCAGTTATATAAGGACAAGGTTCTTTTGTTAAACGACAAAAGTTCATGGACTTCCGTGGTAACTTATGAAAACTTTCCTTACTAAACCAGATTAAACCTTTTATATTACAGCTTAGATTCTTCTAAAGATACAACAATTAATAATTATTCTTTCTTCTTAATCACTCATATAATACTCAATTTTTTCTTTTTCATATTTCTTCTATATCTTTTTTCTTATAGTAAAAGTATCTCCAATAAATTAAATAAAGACAGATAACATTTAATAAAAATAATATCTCCTCTCATTCTGACTAATAAAATCTTGAATAATACCACCTTTCAATGTACTAATAAAAACTGCGGAAATATTAATAAAATAATACAATAATACTGCATGTCAACCTCGTCCTGGAAAGCATTTACCGAATTTTCTGGAAGCATTCCTTCCATATTACTGACATTATTACTGCGTATTGCAGTTACTTCATCCATACTCTTATTTGTTAATACTTGTTGACATTTCTCTCAGATAATATCTTTCCAGTATGCAATAACATAATAGGATATCCTCTTACAGTCAATAAATTATTTCTCAACAATACAGTTATCAAGCTTACTTGATTTCACTAATACAAAAATATTTTTCTTAAATATCTAGACAACTTTATAAAAAATCTTTAAAATTCAAAACTAACTTGAAGTCAAACATTAAAATTAAAAGCACTTCAACATAGATTTTACAACAATTAAACAAAATAGATGTTTTTCCTTGTACATACCCACATGATACTCTTATTCCGTTCCAGTCAATGTTCTTGGTGAATCCTTAGCGTCAAAAATCACAATTCCAAAGTTCATAACAGTTGCACATCTCACAATAATCAGCTTCTAGGTTCCGATCGCCATCTTTTCGCTTTAGTTCAAAGACACCTTGCTGGGTCATTTACGCGGAAGAGTAAACGACAGGGTTCGACTTGCCTACTATCTTTTCCTCCGGTGAAACTCTGGACCAATCACATACGAAGAAGGTGCGGTTTTTCAATCGGCGCTGGTATTCTCCGAGACTATGTGGCACCGCGTTGCTCTTTGATTGACATCTGGTGAATGTTAGAAGGATTACGATGCTGTTTGGCACCACGTCTGAATGTAAAATCCGAAGTCTTTAAATTTAAAATTCTATTATAAACTAATTCCCTCAAAGATCACATCCTATCGACTTTTATAACGGTATCTTGGATAATGACCGTTATAAGTAATCAATCGTGGATGAGTTGCACACAAGTTTATTTCCAGAAACAAGGGAGGAGAAGGGATGACATTTGACTAGTTCCAAGAGTTGATTATATTAAATGGCGTGGCAAACCGAAATATGGAGCATTTATAGGTTTACTAGTGACACTCGATTATTCAAGGTGCCTCTCGCTAACCCCGGAAAATATTAGAGAATTTTAAATGGGAAATTAAATATATATATATATATATAATTTATTGACTTGCGTCTTATATAGTTGAATAGTTTAGAGTCAGTTTGCTGTTCTCTTACAACCAATAAAGTCCTGCAGACCACATTATGCTTTAACTAGTTTTCCGCTCTTGAACTATATACTGATTAAATTGTTTTATTTGAGGGATACATTTTTCCACATATATTTAACTTTTTTTTTTTTTTTTTTTTTTTTTTTTAGATGTACCGCCTACTCTAATATCCGCCTTTCCGGAACAAACCGCCCACCCAGGTGATTCAGCTTCTCTTAAGTGCGTCACAACAGGAAACCCAGCCCCTCGCATCACTTGGTTCCTCGATGACACGCCCATCGACCATCACGGGCCACGAGTAGCGGTGGACAGAAATGGCGACTTGGGTCACGTCACCGGCATACTCAACATCACGGACGCAAGAGTGGAAGACGGTGGAGAGTGGCGTTGCGAGGCAGAAAATGACGTCGGCGCAACATTTCATGCGGCCCGATTTAACGTGCATGGTCCGCCCTTCGTGAGGGCCATGGGGAATGTAACGGCGGTGGCTGGAGAGGACTTGACCGTACGCTGTCCTTACGGGGGATATCCGATCAAAGGAATCAAGTGGTTCAAAAGTAAGTAGCTATTTTTGTTCTCTGTGTGACTAACATAAATATAAAAAGTGAAAAGAATTTGAAGCATGGCTTTTGTATGAGCTGGTATTAATATATGAAGATATTGTAATCAGTGAAATGGCAAATAATTCACTTCTCCAATGAGACTACAGATGACGCTAGCTTGGAGGCATTTGGTAGAAACCCAACAAACTGAGCTTGGGCACGAACTATGTTGTGAGGCATTTATATCAACCAAAATAAGAACCAGATCATCTTTAATGGGAAATCAAATTCCAATGTCCTTAAATAAGTTGTTTATTGCGAAAAAGGCTCGATTCGGAAAATTGCAAGTCCAAGGTTTTCCGTCAAAATCATTTGAAATTTTCTTAAATACTACTTGTTCTATTGCTGAAGCAAAGTACATTGCTTAGAGAGTCGTGTTTTGCTATAAAGTAGACAAAAAATCGTATTTCGTTTTACAGTGGTCATCAAAGTATTCACTTTTGTCTTGTTTTTCAAAACTGAACCCTTTTCTCAAACGTCGCTTCAAATGTTGCCTGATTTCAATCCAAATTACAATGCATGTTCATGTGTCTTTCTTTGTAAGTCTTGCACAAAGGAGACTTTCACAACTTTCGAAAAAAATCGATTTAATTTCTATCCAAATTGCAATGCCTGTTCATGTGTATTTTATTAAAGTCTAGAACCAAGGAAAGTTTCAGAACTTCCGCAAAAGTCGATTTAAATACCGCCTAATTTTCATTAGAATTGCAATGCATTTTCATGTGTCTTTCCTTGAAAGTCTTGAGCCAAGGAGAGTTTCATAACTTTCTAAAAAGTCATTTAAAATGTTGCCTAATTTCCGTCCAAAATATAATTCACGCTCATGTGTCTTTCCTTGAAACTCTTGAACCTAGAGGTGTTTCAAAAGTTGAATACTCAGTATATTCCACAAAGTCTTGAACCAAGGAAAGTTTCGCAACTTCCGCAAAAATTTATTTAAATACTGCCATTAGAATTGCAATGCATTTTCCTGTGTCTTTCCTTGAAAATCCACCCAAGGAGAGTTTCACAACTTTCACTAAATTCAATAAATATGTTGCCCAATTTCCATCCAAATGCAAAGCATGTTCCTGTGTCTTTTCTTGAAACTATTGAACCAAGAAGAGTTTCACAGGTTGACTACTCAGTATAAGATATTGAATTATGATGCGAGTGCAAATCGTATTGATCCACAGTGAAATGACATATCGTTTGATAAATAGAGGTATTCTAAACCACCAATAACTTGGAGGAAAATGTCATTTCGGTAATAAAACTTGGCCAATGGACATCCAATGTTGATAAGTGTTAAAAGTAAACATATTCAATGCTTGGATAATTGAACAATGTACCAGCATTGAAAGGACTTTAATCTACAATCGTTAAAATTTAATCTATAGTGTTTTGATTTGACTATTCTATGTCCAAAGACAAGATAATTCAAGTAATGGACAATCCCGCATGTTTTAAAAACGAATGAAACTGATTTATATTTATAAAGAATTTCTGATTCTAAATATTCAAATAAAAGTTCTCTAAAAAATTTAAGTTATTCAAGTATTAAGAAAAGAAAATGCGCAAAAAACCCTCACATTGCGATCCGCTTAAAACGGGCCGATTTTGAGTATGACGTCAAGAATCCCAAAAGGTTCTGGGACGTAATCTCTTCGCTCCGTTTGTTATGGTGAAGTTTCTACCACAAAGTGTCAGCTATATACTGTATGGTTTCTACTTAGTAGTTGACGTTTCTCAAATATTTTTGGTCGCCTATTTTGTAGGTATTTGTTTTTTATTTAATTGCAAAAATGGAACCTGGTTTTGTAAAAGGCCAATCGGACAATTTGCCAAAAATTGACTTGACAATAATGGCTGTCTATTGCAGCAAGAATAAGGATTTTGTAAAAGCGGAAACCCGTGGCGTAAAAGCCAATAGGTAAGATTCCCTGCTTTGATTAACTTGAATGGTTTTGTCGAGCTTTGAATAAAAAGTTTGGTGGGAAAATATCGGTATTTTTTCTTTAAAGGGGGCCGTTGTCAATATCCAAGTCCGGTACGGATTTTGCGCCAAGGTGATTTTTGCCAAAAATGGCTGCCCCGCCATTTTTTTAATGACAAGTTAACATAATTTGGCGTGGTTTTATGTAAACAATTTGTGGAGCAGAATCCGTACCGGACTTTGAATTTTTACCCATTACTTTGCACTTGATGTTTACAAAAATTTAGAATAGCTTTCCTAACATATAGCTTGTTTTAAACTTAAAAGGCGAACATTCATTAATTTTCCTAATATAAAAATTATCATAAATGTAACTTTCTTCAAAATGATCTTCACAAACATAACGTACAGTCTTTGTCGACAGTGGCGTATACTTTCATTGTCCCTCTTCATTGCTTGGCCCCACTTTTTTCGAGTATTTTCATTTCGTGGTACGTAAATGAAATTTTTTTTCAGGAGTTGTTATGGCTGTGCTTTTGCACATTGGCACGATACAATATTTGTAGAAAATGTTAGACATTTTAAGAAAAAAATCAATCAAATAATCTCAAAACAAAATAACGAGGAGACGAATATTTGAAATTTCCATGATAACAACGTTTTAACGGCCGCAACCGCCACGTGACCAATGGAGATAGTTATTAAATGATGACGTCACAATGGAGTCGCAAAAAAAAAGTCCGTTTCCCCGCAAAAATCTGTCAGGCAAACTTAAAATACAAATTAAAAATAAAAAATATAAAATAAATAAAAAAGCGTGGAGAATAGAAATGTTTGTGTTAATGGTCATTTCGAAACATTTGAATCGAATAAAAAAAAAAATTTAAAAATGCGGGAATTGTCCATTGAATGATTATATATTAAGATGTATGTTATCCATAAAGACGATAAAAAAACTAAGTGATTTAGATTTGCTGTTTCGTTGCAGAATACTTAGACTGACTATTGGATTCTAAGTCTGACCAGCAGATATCCAGTCCACGATGCTAAATTGCGTCTTCAAAGAGAAAATATATATATATATATTATTTTAAAAATAATATAAACATCTTACAGTTTAAGGACTTAGTATTTCCTGTTTTATAGATTATGTATTAATCACATGAATAAACATTACCTTCTCATTCATCACATTAGTTCACTGTGGGTCCATTGGTAGGTCGAGAAGGAATTTTAGGAAGATCAAGAATAATATTTAAATGTAATATGAAACTTGGATGCCATAAGAAATTCCAAAATAGGTGAAAGGGATAGAAAATGTTAAATGTAGCTGCCGGGGCATTATAGCCCTCGTTTTGCTGACGGCACCAGATAATCTGAATCTGAATGCAGCTGCCGGGAAGGTCGTTTTGTTAGACACAGCAGTCTCAATAGTAAATTATTTTTTTTCCCTCAGTGTTTGAAACTTTTAAACTAAAAAGGTATTTAAATGTTTCCATTGGATTATACACGCTCTTAATTCATATAATACGAATAACTTACTTTTGAAAACTTGTAACTTTTAATAATTTTACTATTTTTAGTAAATTAGTCCTATTTAGTAACTTTTTAATTACTATTTTAACTTTTTTTTGTATCGTAAATAAAAAGTAATGTTGAAAACAATTCAAAACAATTGTTTAACGATTAATGGGAGTTCAATAGAAAAAGTGGTTAATTTTCCAAAAAGGCGGGTCCTAACGTTTAAAACTTTATGAATCTCTGCTTCAGACAAATGCCAATAAATACAAGTGACAAAATTTTAGTTTTTTGGAAAACGTCCAAAAAGTCTCGTAATTTTATGCTATTAATTAAATAAAAACCACTTTATGTTTCAATGGCATGAATGCTGATTATGTTGCAAAGTTTGGTACAAGTTTGCAAAGGAAAATATTATTTTGAGAGTAAAAGAAGATCTATTCTCGTTGAAAAAATATAAGGTAATATTGCCAGGAATGAATGCATATACTTTGGTTGGTTAATATTGTAAGGAATTTTCTGGATAAAAGAGCAATACGAAGGCTAAACTGTGGCCAAGCATCATTAGTTCAATAAGTATATGAAGTGGAGTTATGTCTTACAAGAAGTAAACTGCTTACATTTGTATATCTTGAATGGGAAAATCCGAAAATTATTACCGATGCGTGTTACGCTCCTTTGAAGACTTATTACAGAGAGGAGGATCACAGGACTTCTTGCATGCTAGCCACGCATTCTACCTCCTAACGTTGATTGAGAATATGCAATTTATTTGGCTTTTCTCAATCAACGTTTCGATTGAAAAATTTGGATAAGGAATTGTTATTTTAGCTGTTGAATTGTTATTTGGCAAGAGAAGGACTGGAATTTTGGCTGAACTGGAATTGTCAATTGTTTACTTTTAGTGGATTACAGTTGGCTAGCAATTAGGAGATCAAATTTTTGTCGAACGTTCCCTTGCGCAATTCATCGCAGATTCATTATTATTGATTGCAATCCTCTATTAGTGACATTTATTGAGTATATTTGCATTGACAATTTCTTTAATTAAATGACATAAACTTATTATTATCAATGGCTCTTAGGTTATTTTGTGAACTCAGTTTCCTAACCATCAAATTTATTGAATAACCTCTTTTGTAAAGTTTTGTAGCTTCCAGTAATTAAATTATCATCAAAGGCAGATGGTTCTGATATGTCTTTTATTGCTTGTGGTGTGATCATTGATCTATTCCAAAAGCATCATTGATTTAACAGTATTACATTTTAGTTTGGCTAAATTAATTATGTATGAAATTGTCTTTAACTTTTAAATTGTCCTAAGGATCAGACATTGTTTACAAAATCATTCATAAAGCTCAACTGCGTTCCATAAAATTACACTCCGACATCGAAGATAACATGAACATCATGCGTCTATAAGTACCGTCGATAACAAGTGATTCCAAAATCAATTAATTTGGATTATTTACATGTCGTTTCATTTAATTTAGACCCCATTAATTATATTTGAGACTCCCAAAACACCTTTTACAGCTAATTAAATTTCAAATCCATTCACTTAACACCTTAAATAGTTTAAGGTACAAACTTTATACTCAAGAATCCAATTAAACCGTCTCCCTTGTGTTCTAAATGCGCAAAAACTTTACACAATTAACTTTTCCTTAACTCGCTTCAAGCGAAGCTATCAATTAACTGCTACGGATAATAGATAGAAACCGTCCTTTTCTACTGAAAACTAATTATACAGGAACAAATTAAAACGTGACATTAACATATAATGCTTTTTTTTATACTAACACTACCTTCGTAAGTATTTAAGGGCTCTTTAATTTAAAGCTGTAATTTTTTTTTTGTAGTTCGTTTGTTTGTTGTGGACACGACAATGAAAAATGGATATTTAACCATATAAAATGTTTCATGGGAAGTAGTGTTTGTGACATGTTGTTTAAACACTGTGTCCTGATGGTTACAAATAGAAATTTTCATTGTCTGTCTATTCTTTGTGAGTGGCAAGTTTTTGTGGCATGGAAATCGATTGTAATATATTTTGAGTAATTCTTTTTTTGTCAAAGGGATTTAGTGTTTGAAAATGGCACGGGAAAATGAAGGTTTGGAATTTTTTCTTAAATAATGTCAGTTGAGGAACTGTTCTTATTTAGGACTGGATGCATGGCCCGGCGTTACTAGTTATCTGATGGTAGCTAAATATTAGATAGATATTATTTTAAGATGTTCACCAATTATTAGTAGAATAATTATTAAAAGATTAAATACTGTTATAATAAGAGTTATTTGAACAATTATTATTAGAATAATTATTATAATTAGAAAGAATATTATCATTAGAATAAGTATTGTATTTAGAACAATAAATTTGATTATGGTTATAATTATTATTAAAATGGAATATCCTTAACATTATTGGACTAATATTGGCATAAATATTATTAGTAGAATTCTTTTTTTTTTTTCTAGAGTAAATCTTTCATTACCAGAATAATTGTTTTTAATAGAATAATTGCTAAAATAATTGATATTATTATAATAATTATCATTATTGTAATTATTAGAATAAATATTCTTATTAGAATTATTGTTATTACTATTAGAACAATACATATTATTTAAATAATAATTATTATTAAAATAATAATTATTATTAAAATAATAATTATTATTAAAACGATAATTATTAATAGAATGCTTGCTATTCTTGGAATAACTGTTATTATTATTATTAGAATAATATTATATAAGTAAATATTCTTCTACAACATCAGCTTACATATAAAATTAATACTTATTTAATTATATTATTTAAAAATCAATGGTTATGGATTTTAAATATATCAAATTTTGTTACTGCTCCTGGATTGAAGAAAAAATATCACTTTTTTACAAGGTGGTTTAAAACCATACAAGCAAATAGAATCAAAATGTGTGCTTGTCTAATGTTTCATAAGCGTCGTTTTCTTTAACAACAAAATTCGAACCTGAAACACAAACTTGAAAAAAAGTAAGTAAAAATTCAGTTTCTTAAAAACAAATACCTAAAACAATCACCTACAAAAACATCAACACAAATCATACCCTACATCCTGAGACAAGGTAACAAAGTCAGAAAGTTAATACCTCATCAGTATTTTTCTTCCATGACATCTCATTAATCATACAGCGAAATGTGAGTTTATTTCAGGTGATTACTTTCCCTTTCATCCTTTTCAAACTGTTAACGAATTCAGAAGGGAAAACACTCTAAGCACAAGGCTACAGAACCAAGTAAAATGATATCTCATAACACCTACTTCTCTCTGAACCATCGAAACTCTCGGTAAACTGTCATAGGTCTGGTGAGTCACGTGATTTACTTCGAAGACCCATCAGTGGTCGTACAAGTCATGTGGTTTGGTAAAAACGTCTTTTACTTGAACATTTCTGAAAAATAACGATTTGAACCAAAACTCTAACAGTCTTGCACACCGTTGCAAATAATCCTGCCGGCACCCAAGGACATTCTTGTGATGTCAAGTAGGGGTAAGACTATCATTGGCTGAACGAGATTTTATATTTATGCTCACATTAAGTTTGACCAATCACATCCTTGATGTTGCCCCAATTTGACGTCATGAGAAGCATGGCAAAGTGAGAACAGCTTTTATTTGTATCATTTTGTTCTAATCGTCATCAATTGCGACTTTCTCTCAGAGTTTCGTTTAGAGAAGGAAGGCCGGATAAGGACTCCATAATTCATCACAGAAAGTGATTTCAATGATACAATGAATGCCTATTATTGATTGGAAACAGCACTAGGAAGTAACTGGCGACAGGTTCAAGAATTCTTTGCAGAGAGTGATTTTTAATGATCAAACTAATGCTTTATATTGGTTAGTAACTGCACTAGCAAGGTTCGAAGTTATTTATTTCCAGTCAGGTCATAAACTCCCACTGATATTAGGCGATTTTACTTTCTATTTAACTTATCTTTTTTAAATTAACAATTCACCAATACTATTATTAAAGCATTTTGAAAATTCTCATCCCCCCCCCCTCCTCTCCCAGTGATCGCAATATCATCCAATTATGATAGACTACAAAGTTCGCAAGTTTGTACTCTACTATTTTGAACTCTGTAGTCCACTGAAACTTGGTGTTGCCTATTTTGCCCCCTAGTGATAGTATTGTAATAACATCTCATTGTAATAGTCTACAAAGTTCTTCATATTTTTCTATTTCAAATTTAATTGCTTACACACTTTAATCCTCTGAAACTTAGTGTTGCTTGTCCCCCCCCCCCCCCCAGTGATCTTAATAGCATCTAATTACAATACTTTACAAAGTTTATACTTTTCCATTTCAAATTCCGTTGTCTTTTCACTTTTATACACTGAAACTTAGTGTTACTTATCCCCCCCCCCCCCAGTGATAGTAAAAGCATACAATAGCAATAGTCTACAAAGTTCATACTTTTCTATTTCAAATTCTATTGCTTACACACTTTATCCGCTGAAACAGTGTTACTTGTTACCCCCCAGTGATATTATTAGCATCTAATTACAATACTTAATAAAGTTCATGCTTTTCTATTTCGAATTCAATTGCTTACACACTTCAATCCTCTGAAACTTAGTGTTGCTTGTCCCCCCCCCCCCCCAGTGATCTTAATAGCATCTAATTACAATACTTTACAAAGTTCATACTTTTCCATTTCAAATTCCGTTGTCTTTTCACTTTTATACGCTGAAACTTAGTGTTACTTATCCCCCCCCCCCCCATTGATAGTAAAAGCATACAATAGCAATAGTCTACAAAGTTCATACATTTATATTTCAAATTCCATTGCCTACACACTTTTATCCGCTGAAACAGTGTTACTTGTTACCCCCCAGTGATATTATTAGCATCTAATTACAATATTTAATGAAGTTCATGCTTTTCTATTTCGAATTCATTTGTCTCTTTACTTTAATCCGCCGAAATCTTATGTTACTTATCCCCCCCCCCCCTTCTCCCAGTGATAGTAATAGCATCTAATTGCAATGGGCTACAAAGTTCGTATTTCGACTTTTGTAGTCTACTCATTTCATTCTGCTGAAACTTGGTGTTAGAAAAGTAACGAGTCCGCTTTCTTTTTCCTCTCCTAGCCTTATGTTTGTCTACACGACGTCTTAAATCCGTGATGTTAGGAAAATAACAGCAGCACTGTTCCGAAATAACTTTGCGAGATATTAAAATGCGTGAGGCTTCAGCCGCCTCTTGCAGGAAATATGCATTTTAAAAGGAAAACTTTTTAAAAGGAGTGAAATGTTTTTAAAAAGTTCAAAACTTCTAAGTGATAGGTGATATATTGTTTGTTGTGTTGAGATTTCCGATTTTCTCTTTAAAAGTACGGTCCCTGGTGTATCTCGAAAGGAAAGCACATTACATGAGAAGTGATTCATTGAATAGCATGACCTATTAAAGAGAAATCTATTAATTTTCTCCTGGAAGGAGTTTTAAAGTAAGTTAAAGTAATTGACAACTTTGAAAAGGGTGCGGCGATGGTTTTGTATTTTTAATTTTAAGAAGAGGCAGTGCGCTATTTTTGAAAAGTTAAGTTCTGTAAGGTATTTTGGAATATAAGTATAAGAAATTCTTTTGAAATTTTAACAGTGTGAAATAAATATTAAATATTTATTTTCTAATGAATATTAGGACTCCCCCCCCCCCCCCTTACAATATTTCGCTTCTGAATTCTAAAGAGTGAAATAACGCAATAATCACAGAAGTAAAACATAGTTTTTTGGAAAATCCTTTTAAGCTATGATTTGATTAGTTAGAAATAGTATTTTTATTTCTTTTTAACTTTATGATACCAGAATGCATTAAAAAATTTTGTCTTCAATTTTTTAACAAGATTTAGAAATTTTTCATAGTTAAATTTTTAAAAAATAACTTATCTACGCAAAAATTTATTTCTTCACTTGGGAATATTTAGTTGATTAATTAAAATTGAATTACCTAAGAGCTAATTGATCCAATATTAACTCAACTTGTAATTTATTTATATTTATTAATTTATTGCAAATTATACACAATGGTTTGCTACATAGAATCTATAAGAATTGTAAATTTTACTTATTAGCTTTTATCATATTATTTTGTTTTGAAATCATTTCAAATTAAGCACTTTTGATAAAACCATAAAAATTAAAATTTAAGTTAAAAATGAATCATTAGATGGTTGTATTAGATCCTACTAGATTCCTTGCCCCTGTAGTATTTTTACTAAGTAATTGATTTAAAAGGATATCTCTTTCTTAAAAAGTCTTACACTGTAAAAAAAAACTAGTTCCACAGAAATCAAGATTAAAGTTTTCGATGTTGATCTTATAACACCACGTACGCGCATAAAATAAATGTAATATAAAAAATGTTTTGAATATCATAAGGAACATATTACGTTTTAAAGTTACTAAATTCGAAAAAAATGAAAACCAAAAAAAATAAAAATATTTTCAGCAAATACTCCAATTTCTAATGTAAACTGGCATCTTCAGTATGAATCCGCAATTTTTTATTACGATAAAAATAATTCCGTAAACTCAAATAGAGTTCTAAAAATTCCATGCATGTAGATATTGGTGTATTGTTCTTTATAAATTTGCTTAATATTTCAGAAAAAAAACTAGCTACACAATATTTTTACAGACAATACCAAAATATCTTTAAGAAAAATTTATTTTTGAAACTTTAAAATTAAATCACATAATAAAGAATAGGTTTAGAAAATAGCTAAATTGTGTGAAGATATGTTTTTATTTACCAAAGCCATAAGAATACTAATTTTAAGATTTTGAGTTAAAAATTAACAAACCCAATTAACGAAAAAATATGAAAACTAATAAAGCAATATAAGCCAATTATTTTTTTAAGCTTCGTCCTTTGAAATAATGAAATAAAGTTTCATAATGTACATAAGTATCGTAGAAGTTAAGATAAAGTACTTAAAATAATCAAATAAAGTCTCATAATTTACGTAAATATCATAAAGATTAAAATAACGTACTTCAAATAATCAAATTAAGTTTTAGCCTTACTTTGAAATGAAATACGTTTTTTTATTTTTTTTAATTATAAATTTTATAAATTTTTGACGTATACTACTGATATATTTCTTTTAGAAGCAGTCTCAATATTGAACTATAGCGTAAGAAAATACTTCTTTCGATGATTTTATAACACCAACAACAGTATTTATTATACATTTTCAACATAATTACATTTTTCAGATTTATAATAGAGCTAATTTGTACATTATACTATTCATAACTAATCATCACATTTTTCTACCGTTTTTATACTGATATTTAAACTATTCATTAAACTATTCATACTGATATTCAGACTATTCATATAACTTATCAGCACATTTTCCTATCATTTATGTGCTGATATTTAAATAAGTATATATATTTGAGGCTTTAAAAAACTTCGGATTATGAAATTAATTCAATAATATTGAATTTATTTCAGTGTAATTTAAAAATTAACACACAAAATATATTTTACATGAACCATTTAAGAAATATAAATTAATCTCAAGTCCATTCTCTATATTAGAGACAGTTTTAATACCCTAGAAATTCCCTTCTTAAGTGAAAATAAATCCTTCATAAAATATCAAATAAATATGAAATTAATTTAAATAATATTGAATTTATTCCAGTATTATTTTGAGATTAAAACACAATATATATTTTATAAGAATCATTTTAGAAGTGTAAATTAATCAAAAGTCAATTTCTTATATTAGAGACAGCTTTTCAGCCAGTCATAATGCGACACTTCCTTAGGCAAAAATAAATCCGTCATGAAATATCAAATATCGTTTCTAATACCCTTAAAATAGCTCCATTGTTATGAGTTTTAAACTTTCATCCACTTTAACGGAAAGTACTCATCGATTTATACTTAATATTTTATCCTTCAAAATCAAAAAAAAAAAAACTCGATTCAACCCACTCGTTTTAAGAATCCATTATAAAACTTTTTTTAAACGTATCCATTAGATACCAACTTCAGTCTCTTAGTTTTTGAACATTTGTACTTGCATTGACTGTATTTTGAATACGTTAAAAGCGCATTTAAACGAACTATTATTTTTACTTAAATGCGAGTTAACGCAGCATTTCAGGAAGTCTGTTTTGGAAATAAGTACTTTTAAAACTGATTTGATGTCTGGTTATTATAAACGTTCTGTCTAGGAACATTTTTAGTAATGTACAAAGCGTTGTTTGCGTTGAAAGAGGTTTAACATTACTGTTATTTATCTTTTTTTTATGAAAATAATTGTTGTTTTCATGTACGCGCATTAGAAATAAAACTTTAAAAGCATTTTAATGTGAATAACCATGTAATCTCTTAAAAATCTATAATACATCATCATTTTGTAAGAAGAAAATTACCGACAACTAAACCATTATAAGTATTGGGTTGAATTTTAAAATAAAGCTTCGAAAATTTTCCCATGAAATATGATCAACATAAAAGTATTTTATGGTTATTCAGGAAGGAGGTATTAGTTGAATAAAAACAATATTTCTGACAAGCCACGACATCGATAGCCGTCGAAGATTAACTAATGTCTCTGTATAAGGAGAATAGCTCTCGCCAGATAGTCTGGTTAATGTTGGTCACCATAGAAACTACTCGTCAACTTTGAATAGGGTGATGCATGCAGGGTATTGGCCTCAAATGCGTATAAAGTAGATGTCTTTCTGAAGGAATTACTTGTAGAAAATTGAGCTAGTCTCGTCTTCACGGCATTACAATACTAGACATTGTGGAGGTAGCTACTCTTCTGATGGACAGACTATATATAACACATTCCCCCTATGGGTGAAGAAATGGTCTGCCTTAATTTGTATAGATCTGACATTCTATATTTCAACAATATAAGGACATATTTAAGCAATTTAATATATTCTTAACATTTAAGAAGCAATCATACCATTTTCAATTCTATATCACTCAAACAGAAATGTTTAATATTTGTCATAGTCCAGAAAAGTTCAATATATGCAATAATCAAATGTGAATAACTGGTTGATTTATATAAGACGCACACCCTTTAGTTCATTAAATGAAAATTGCATGGGTTTGTACAACTTTTTATAATAATCCTTAATTTAAATATGTGGCCTATGTGAACTTGTTATTTTATTAAAACACAGTTGAAGTGGTAAAAATTTAATTTTTAATTGAATTTCCCTAAAAATTTCAAAGTAATTCATTATAAATTATACATTGGTAATTCATTTATAAATTAAGAATTTGTATTTGTTCAAAATATTAATTTTAAGATTCTACATTGTAGTGTCCAAAATACTGTCGTTATACGTACATATTATAAACTTTTTATGTTGAAAATTTTATTCAAATAGCTTTTTAATTATTTAAATTAATTTTAATGACTGTTTAAGTAGTTTACATTTTTACTATATAATTTTATTCAAATAGATTTTTAATTATTTCTGTAATTTAAATTAATTTAATTGGTACGGTTAGGGATTATCTTCAAATAAAAAAAATGTGGAAAAAATTACGTTAGTATTACATTTATAAGTTAAGAAATCATGCTTATCCAAAAAAAATCTAAACTTTTACATTGATATAAAAAAAAACCTATAGTTATGCGTATTTTAACTTTTTTCTAATCTGAAGATCTCATTAATCTCAAATTCCACTTATTTAATCATCTAGTCTTATAACTAAAATTAAACTATTTACAGTGAAAGAATTTCAGGCGTTTCAAATAAAGAGACAAAAAAATTCCATGCATGACAGTATTTTTCCTAACAAACAATATATATATGTAAATACAATAAAATGCAAGTAAATGAAAATATTAATTTTAAGTCACCAAGAACCTAATTTCGAAAACTTTTTAGCGTTTGATTTCTGATTCCTAGAACCTTAAAGGGAAATTGCATCAGCAATATAATGGTATGCAGAATTAAAATCCATGTCAATCTAATTGGTAATAGTGAAATATATTCCCACTTGTAAACATGAATATTAATAATGTTAATCATACTAAATGTCAATCTGTCGTGAGTATAGTGGTTAGTCAATAAATGTCAGAATTAATCTAAAAAAGCCTAATTTCGTGCATATGATAAAGCTTCGCAATAACTCAAATTCATAAGTTGAAAAGGCCGACCAAACGGTATAGTGGTTAGCGTGCTGGCTTCTAGACCGCGAGGTTGCGGGTTCGAGTCCCGTGTTTGGCATGGGTGTTTGTAAATGTATGTTGGTTTGTTAAATGACGAAATGTTTCGGCGCATTATAGCCCTCGTGTTGCTGACGGCGCCAGATAATCTGAATACAACCAACCAACCATAAGTTGAAAAGATATTTATTCAGTGAACAATAGGTTTTAGACAACACATTTCCTCAAAGCACGCTTAGTTAAGTCAGTGCTGACATCCATAGTTAAAAGCAAAATATAATATATCATAAAGATATTTCTGGATAACTAATAAATCATATTGACACTTTTGATTACTATACAGTATCAAAACGGGCTGAGCATTGGAATCAAGAAATTTCACTTACTGGCATATCAGGGTCAGGAAAATGGCCGATCTTATGTGTGCGTCATTGCGTCCGATAAAAATGCATCTCTCTTTTAGGACACCACCGCTCGAACCCCTTGCAGTTTAAACTGATCCCTTAATAAAATTTGCAAAATGTCTGTGGATAAGTATACCGCATGACACAATCACACTACTCTCTATAGTCTGGGGTACCAACATTTCGGTAAATACAACGTATTCTGATGGGTTTTACGCAATAAAGGGTTTTGAACCCCTTATATGATGAGTATCCATTCCGTACAATTGAGCATTTTTAAAAAACATATCATGAATATAATGAATATTTAATGCCACCTTTTTTTTTTGGACTTATACCAGTTTCCACCAAACATGTCCGTCTTTGGTAATAAAGCAAAGCTCTTTGGCAGGGTTTTTCATTACCTATGTATAGACGTAAAATTTTTTGCATTGCTACCATTTTTTTTACTGTGATATAAAAAAAATTCCAGAAAATTTAAGGGAATTCATATTCTTAAAGCATGCCTGGAAAGCATCATACTTATAGTCAATAAATAATTTTTCAATCTTAATGTTCTTGTGATATTTTTAATGTTATAATAACAATAGAGACTCCCTTTACTGGAAAGCTTTATTTAATCTTAAGTATAAATCCCAACTGTGAATTTTAATTAAAGTAAACACTTGAACACTTCAAAATCGAACAGAGAATTAGAAGAATATTACATCCACAACGATTCTAAAACTCTCTCAAATAAAGATCATTCTCATCTTCACTCAAATATTTCTTCAAAATATTTTCTTTAGAGATGGACTGAAGCAGTCTTCTTTTTTCATAGAATAATAACGAAAAAGCCTGCCCATAAAAAATTGGAAGTTATACATTTATAATTCTTAAAGACAACCTATTGTGAGGTTCATTTGCAAATGGTAGTTTTTTATTAACTGATTTGGTACAAAATCTCTTCTTAGGTACAGTACGCAAAAAAAAATCCGAACGATGGCTATATCTTGTGTTCTAATTGAGGAAATAATAAAAGTTAAGTATACCGTTGGAAATCATGGATGTTTTTTATTAATTGTATAAATATATATTTTTTATTATGAAGGGTCATCTACATATTAAAACTAAACCAAACTTTTAAAAGTTCAATGGAAACCCCAAATTATTATACCATATTTAGTTTTAGAATAAAAAAATATATCAAATTTCATAATTTTCCAATGAAGGGTTAGATATTTAAATAATGTCAAAAAAATTGCAAAATAATGTTAAAAAGAAAATTTGTTTCTTTAGTTATAAATTCTTAAATAGTTAATATGTTTTAACAATTTTTATTTAAATCGATAGTTTATAAAAGGCCAAACATAAATAACATGCAACTTTTATAATAAACAGTTTTTTACTAATTAATTACTAATTAATAAAACAAGTTAAATAAGTGACGTGTTTCTCAACATGATGAACTGAAATTTGGTATCTAAGGTAAACGAAGTATTCTAAATCGAATTTTAAACATAAAAAACGGGAGTTCGTATTGAAATTTTTAAAGGTAGAGTTAAATTTACTTAGTATTCAGCCCCCTGAGAAAAAAATTTGCACCGGACATATCGAAAATCTTAAACAAAACATTTTGATGCAAACAGCATGATTCTACGATAATTAGAACCGAAGATATAGCCATCGTTCGGATTTTTTATTATTTTTTTTCCGTACTGTACAATGGTCATGCAATCAGTCCTTGGTAAACACACTTAGTTCCCTGTAAAAATAACACTGTGAGATTTTGTTTGCTATCATAACTTTCTGTTCTCCACTTAAACTCTTACAAATTTTCCTTCCAAGTGTCTAAAAGGATACTTTCATACAAAGTTTTGGTATCGCTTGAAAATAAATGATAGCCTGCTAAATATTTCTTTTTTGTAGATCTTATCTTAAACCTGTAACATGCAAGTTTTGTTCTTAATACTATAACTCAAATTTATTAAACATCTTGCTTTCAGAAGAAACAAAAATCGATAAACACATTTTAATCACGTAGCATTTTATTAAAAGTCCAGATGTAATCACAAAATTCAGTAACAAGTATCTTCTGCGCATGCTTGATTATTCCAAAAACCTTATTAAAATGTCTAACATGTACATGTATCCAAAATACGTAACACGATTCATTCTGAAGTTATACTTAATAAATACGTATAGAGCATTTCCAGAAAACCATTTTTTTTTTTAAGCAGAGCCTTCTTAAACGTAAAGATCATTAAGATGTCTTATTGATTTTTTTTTTTTTTTTTTTGATTTTTTTTTTTCCCTATGCAAAACTTTCACTACATTAAATGTCGAATAATTGAAAGTAACAAAATACACGTTCCACTCAAGCGACTAAGATTATAATTCATTCACGTGTTAAGAATGTTTATTTTTGCCCCACATGCTTAATTGATAATCAATTTTATATAAGATAGTTTTTATGTTTATCTCTTTTTAGTATGAAAGGAAACGCATTAATTTTCGTTTTGATTCCACTTATTATTCAAATAAGCAAAGCAGAAAATAAAGATAAAAACCCTTCATTAAAAATTCTTAGGACCAATATTTCGATCGAGAACATGTATAATTCATTAAATTATTAATCTATTATATTTATTTACACTACATACTTAACTGATAATCAATTTAAGATTTTACAGAATATTTATGTTTTTCCCAATTTAGTACATAAAGAAATTTAATTAATCTCATCTAGTTTCTACTTATTAATCCCATAAAACAAAGTAGAAAATAATGTTAAAAATCAAAGCGTTTTTTTCCCTTTCAAGAGATCACCGAAGGCAATTTGTTCTAATGTGATTTTTAAGGGCCTTAACGACGTAAAACTGATACCCATAAACTAAATTAGCGAAAAGCATTTTTATTTCTTGGAATGATGTAGTATAGAAATATAATTAAGTACGTTCCAGTAATCTTTAAGTGGGATAAAAGTGGCAGTTGATTAAATTATATTTGTTACTTTTTCTTAAAAACAATTACTTTGATAAATTTGTACTTTTTCTTCTGCGATTCCGTTCAATTATAACACTAAATCAAGTGTGTTTTTCTAATAAAGCAAATGTAAGAAGAATATTTTTGGAGTAAGCAAACGAGGTATAAAATATACAGTCTAACTTATTTTTATTTAAATTTTTATTGCACCCAAATTATTATTATTATTATTATTATTATTATTATATCGACACTTTAACACTACAGCTAGCTATAATATTAAATTATATAACTTGTCTAGTTGTTGTATTCAGTGGACAATATAGATTAAGAGATAATTATTTAAATACAACTAGTATAAGTAAAGATAAACATAAATGATATTAAATATTTTTAATACATCGGAAATAATATTTAAGTCAGTGCGTCTTTTAAACATATTCTAGCATTCATGTAAATGTGGGCAAATAATCAGTTCTTAAAAAAGGAATTTTAAAATACTTTAATTAATTTATTACTTCTATTTAATGTATAATTTTTATTTCATGTGTTTTATTTTATGTTTTGTTAATATTTAATGTATTTCTATTATTTAATGTATTGTATTTTATTTTATGCAATGTTTTTAGTTAATAGTTTGAATTTATTTAATTATTTTTACGATGATGTTTAGGAAAAACAGCAACAAAATGCCAAAAATGCAAGTTTTCTAGTCTTACGCCAAGTAAAAATATAATATCCAAATACATATATAAACTGATGATAAATCACTACAAATCTCAAAATCAATTTAAAATCAAACTTCTTTTAAAGAATTACATTTAAAATAAATCTTAAATAAAGTAAGTAATTTTTTATAAAAACTATTATACATTTAAATTTTTAAATTAAAACATTTAATTATTAAAGCCTTTAACTACTTAAATGAAAGCATCCAATTCCTTAAACTAAATAATTTAATTGGTTAAGGAGAAACATTTAATTCTTTAAATTAAAACATTTAATTCTTAAAATTAAAACATTTAATTCTTTAACTTAAAACATTTAATTCTTTAAATTAAAACATTTAATTCTTTAACTTAAAACATTTAATTCTTTAAATTAAAACATTTAATTCTTTAAATTAAAACATTTAATTCTTTAAATTAAAACATTTCATTCTTTAACTTAAAGCATTTAATTACTTAAATGAAAGCATCGAATTCCTCAAACTGAATAATTTAATTCGTTAAGAAGAAACATTTAATTCTTTAAATTAAAACATTTAAATCTGCAACTGAAAGCAATTAATTCAGTAAATTAAGTCATTTAAATCCTTATAACGTTTTTAATAAGGATTTCTTATCAAACAAATGCAGGGTGGCCATGATTAAACTGTTAGTGCTTAGAGTGTTCTGTAGCTCGATCTAGTTGTGAGAATAACACCACATTTTGTTGGAAGTTTAAACAAGAGGGTTATGAAAGGTTCGGAAGGGGAAAAAATTAGTCCCAAAAGTCACTGATAGTGGAAAAGGTGGCGCTGTGCAATAGAAAAGAGAGTTTTAAAAAATGTCGAATCAGTACTGAAATAAAATTACCCTTTATTTAGCACTTATCATGATTTCATGCAAGCTCAATATTACAACAATTTTAAAAAAGCGAAACATTTACATAAACACTGATAAAGTCTTTATTTGCAATTTCACTTATTGAATCTCAAAGATAGTAGCAGCAGAAGAAAAAGTTCTTTATTCAAATTTCACGTTACTTCCTTTGGCTCTGTTCCAGCTTTAATGGGAACCTTTAGAAACAATTTGAATCAAAACTATGTGCAGTAATCTCTCCTTCTTTAATAGAGCTTATATTTTTTGTCAAATTCTATAACCTCAACCAGTGCAACGCGTCAGTTGCTTTTCCTGCTTTTAGAAAGCACGAAAAGCTATGGGTATGAAACATCGCACAGCTTTCAATTACACTATAATACTGACGTGGATTTGTGACATTTATCATTTTTATATTTTCATAATTTATTTAGCAAAAAGGGCTAATAGGGCGATATGTTTTGCGATATGGGGTCTTTAAAAAAAACTCCGCTGAAATGATGATTTTGGCGATATACTTTTCAATAATTTTTATATTATCCTTTCTTGTAAGTTAAACTGAGGCTAGAAGAAAAAGCGATAGTTGATGAGGTATGCTCAAGGAAAGAGAAATCTGTGTTAAAGGCATTCGTTTTGAACTTTTTACCCCATTACATCAGTTTTACGGCAATTTCGGAGGTGGGGATATTTAGAACACTTTAAGTGGAATTTCCACAGCGATTTTGGACAAAATCGTTTGAGCCGCTTCTAATGATCTTTTTTATGGCAGTTACCTAATGCGCATGCGCGATTTCGACGAAAACCTTAATGGTAGGTCCCATAACCATCACCAACCCACTTACCAAAATTGAACATCGTAGGTCAATTTGTTCGGAGCTATGCTGACCACATACAGACATTTTTTCTGTATCACCTTTTTGAAATCAGGATGTTCCAAAACGTGGAGAAATGCCAAAAAAATCGCAATTTATTATTTGACTGAATACTACAATTTCATTACTCTGTGTATACATATGGGTAATTGAAAGTAAAAATGCTTGGAGGTAATGGTCCTTTATCAGTTGATAATTTAAAAGCAATGGTTCAGAAGTTTTAAAAAACAGGTTCTTTGAAAATTCAGTCAGGAAGAGGGCCAAAACAATATTTCTGGCTCTTCCTGCACTCGTGGAGTAGCTCGGAAACTGAGAAAGCCTTACAATACTGTACGGAAAATCTTATGAAAAGTTATTCACTTCTATCCGTACAAGATCCAAGCCGTGTACAAGAATTACATCACACCGACCATGATAAGGGATTAAATTTTTCTCTTACCTTTCTTGCCAGAATGGAGGTGGATGATATTTGGCAGTGGAAAATATACTGGGGAGACGAGGCCTACTTTTACTTGAATGGAACTGTAAATTTCCAGAACTACCGAATTTGGGATTACAAATCCCCAAATGCATTCGAAGAGATTCCTTTACATTCACAATGCTAACTGTTTTGGGTGGGCTCACAGCAGGAAAGACCATAGCTCCATTCTTCGGTAAGAACATTACCCCGACAGGACCGGTAACCCTATATCTCTAAAGTTAAAATAGCCCTTTTCTATGTACCTTTTCTAAGTAACTACAGCACGGATAAATTTGAATTTTTTTCTGAACATTATTTAAACCTACTTTAAAAATCTGTCGTTAGCATTTGGTTGTTGACTCTTTTTTTTTTTTTTTTTTTTTTTTTTTTTTTTTTTTTGTTAAATATAAAGTGTACAAACATCAAAATTCTCAGAAAATCTCATTTTTTAAGTCAAAATAATTTTTTAAAAAATAATTCATCCAAATTTTTTTAAGGCGTTAACCTCAAAAGCCGTGTTTTTTTTTTTGTTTTTTTATGTCACATCAGAGTTTCAAAAACGATATTCTGAGATACAAGTATTTTTATGTGAAATTGTGGCATAGCAAATCTGTGTTTACATTATTTGAAACTAATTTTCTCCTGAGCTAGTAAGAGGAAAGGAATAATATATGTTAAAAGAAACAGGATTTTCTAATACTTAAATATATGCAAAAATCCCGAAAATTATTGACTTTGAAATTTTTAACCTACTGACCCTCATTAATTAATATTTTATCATAACACATTATAAAATTGACAGATAATAATGATGGTAAAGTACATGTTAATGGCAATAAAAAAATTACCATTGTAATTGTATTAACCATGTTTGATACTACACAATGAAAATCTTTTATTCCTATACGATCCACATTAAAGTAGCCATCCAGCTCACAAATGCAGATATTGTGTCAATTAACAAATCCTTAATGAATCACTCACAATATACAACATGTTTACAGATGGTGTTCTGCTTCCTTTGAACCACCGCCAGAAGATAAACCATGGAGGAACTCTGACGATTCAAAGTGTGGAACGATCTGCTGATCGTGGTGAATACAGCTGTTCGGTCAAGAACGTGGATGGACAGACTGCATCGGGAGCTACGTACGTCTCAGTTGTGGGTGAGTTGTTTTTTGTAGTTAAAAGTTAAAAATTTATGACCCTTTCCAAAAGACTTCCAAAAGACCCCTTCCACAATTAGGTACGTCGTCCACATGTTTAGTTTCTAGCGAACCAAGTAGCTCCAAAAGTGACTTGGATCTTTAAAAATTATCATCTCAAAATTCGTTTCTCATAAGAACTATTGTATGTTAGATTGTATAGTCATTGATTTGTCCTAAAAACTAAGCATATTTATCAGAATTGCATTGAAAATTCAAAAACACTTTTAAGAGATTTCAATCCCTTAGGAAGTATAGGTGTTTGAGATGTTAATTTTTAAAGTTCAGGAGTCCCTTTTGGAAAATCTTATATCTCAAGTGAAAGATTTACTTTCCTTTTTTTATTACATAAGAGAGAATTAATACAAGGTTTCACTTTTTAAAATTAAAAAATTTCCAAAAATATGAACGTTTTTAAAAAGTTAGTTACATACGACTTAATTGTTTTCTTAATATGCTTAAACATATCACCCAAGTACAGATATAAAATTCAGAACCTTATATATATTTGGAGTAGTATTTTGAAGGAGATGAACCTGACTAAAGAAATAGTTTTGAAATATTATTTTAAAGTTAAAATTTAGATTTATTCCCCTTGAATGCTAATTGAAAAAGATGAAAAGTTTCACGTAAGAATACACATAAAAATATTTATTATTTTGCTGATTGAACCCACGTAATGCATAAAAACACGCATGCATATTTGCAACTGAAGAAAAGCTTAAAATAGGTTGTTCCCCCCCCCCCCCTTCCCCTTATGAAACCCTTAAATTTTGAAGGTACTCGTATGTTACGTACTTTACAAAGGCCACAAAGTTCATACACTTAAAATCCTGCAGACAAGATTATAAACTAAAAATTCCCCAATCTTAATTTTCAGACAAAACCCATATTTAAAAATTTTAAACTTTACTATTTCTTTTTATATTTTTGAGAATAAATTATTATAATTAAGGGGAAGTTAACGTTCAACTAAAAAAACCTGTAGTAAATTTACATTTAAAAACTAGAAAATAAATTTTTCTAATGTATCTAAATGAAAATAAATATAATTGAAATGTCTTTTAAAGAAAAATCTCAATACAAATAAAAGTTCTATTCATTTACATTTGATTCCTAAATAACACTTTTTAATACTCAGTTTTATGTAATTTTACGTTTTATTTCTTGACATTAATTTTGATAAAAGAAGGCCTTCATATGAGAATAGTTTATTTTTACTTGTGTATTATTTCATACATTTTACAAACAAGTCACAATAATTAACTCTCTAGTGCATGAATTTTTTCTTTGTGATTCAACTAGCGGTCATGTAACTGGAATTTTTAAAAAGGTATTCTAATAAAAATACTTTTTTATTATTAAAAAATTTTCGTATGACTGATATAATTAACTGCAATAAAATATACTAATTAATACTCAAATTTTACTTCCAAGTTGTGTAGCATATATGTCGCCCAATACACTAGAGGATTAAGGCAAGGTTTATTATTCATATTTTAAATTACAAATGCTTTTAATGTCAATAAATAATAAGTTTTTAATAAAAATAAAGTATGCAGTTGTCTCATTTTATGAAAAAAAAATATGTAAAGTATAGATCGTAGAGTAAAATTCATGATTGAAAAAACTTTAAATTGTTTCCCAATCTTTCTCGAGAATTGCTTACCATTAGTACTTGCCATTCTTCTAAATGTCACATGCAAAATGAGTAATTACCATGGACGATAACGTTGAAAGACTAATTCATCGTCATTTGCTGAAAAATCGATTCGGAAATTGAAGGTAAAGCGTTGAAAGAAAATGGAATCTCTTTTATTCGATTTTTTTTATATAATTCTTTAGTTCTATTTCAACTGAAAGGAATGATTTTTTTTTTTTTTAATTTTTTTTTAATGCATAAAACTTTGGAAAGTTTCTCTAAAATCACTTTAATGTACTTCCTATAACTCCGATTTGTCAAAGAGGACAAATTAACTCCATTAACCTTGGACAAGTTCGCCCAAACAAAGAATTACTGTTCAAATAAAAATGACACCGAGAGATCTGATTTACAGTGGTTAAAATAAGGCCATTTGGTTACAAAAAAAAAGTTTTGAGTTTTCCGTTCTTTTAAAGGTTAAAAACATATCACTTACAGAATTATTTCGATGTATGTCCGTCCATCCAAAAAAATAAAGATGGAAATAAAGCGGGAAAGCTAATTTAAATTAAATTCAGTGCACCGTACTTTAATAATAGCCAATCACAGACAATTAACACTGTAATTGGCTATCTACTTAAAAAGAACTGAAGGGGATTGTTGATTGTTGTTGCCAAGGCAAAGTAGACTGGTTGCTTAGTGACAGCTTGGTTGTTCTATCAATTATTACTGTAATAATATTTCTTGCTGTTACTGTTTTAACTTGCATTAATGTGAAGAATTTACGCCTCTACATAAGTGGTCCGTCGAGCCGGAGCACTTTTGTAGAGGCGTAAATTCTACACATTATTAAATTTAGAACTCAGCATGATCCAAGATTATTCGTGTTATTTCTTTATTAATGCAAGTTAAAACATCAACAGCAAGAAATACAATTACAGTAATAATAGATAGAACAACCAAGCTGTCGCTAAGCAACCAGTTTACATTGCCTTGACAACAACAATCAACAATCCACTTCAGTTCTTTTTAAGTAGACAGGCGATTACAAACCCTATTGATGTAGAGTGCGCACAACTTCCAATTACAATATAAAACTGGTAACTTCTTTGAAATTGGTTATGGATTGGTATAATTTGCCATTTTTATTTTAAATTTTTTAAAAAAATGCCAACTTGGTAATATTTTTAGAGATAATTGTTTTTACATAAGTCGGCAAGTTGGCGAGATTGGAGATAATTTTGATGACAAAATTATAAATCAAATTCTGGCCGAGAGTATTAACCCGGAACGGAAAGACAGAAGGACATCTTCTTTGCTTATCGATAGAGTGCGAACAAAAGCTGAAATTTGTATGTTTTGTAACAGTATCAATTAAGATTGATTTATTATAACACGTGCATCTTTTTATTTATTTTGATTCTCGTGAACAGAAAATTTCATTGTTATGTGATGACAGTTAACTGTTGGAAAAGTACATTTAAGATTTTAGTACATTTTATGGGCATTTTAATACTTTGAAATAATTGTTATATGCACCAAAAATTATTAAAATGGAAAATTCGGACATTTTAATTGGCATTTATGACTTTATGGAAATGATTTTAAGTTAGACGTCATTAGTATTAATAATTTTGATAGGAATATAAATTATATAACATTTTATAATTTCGTCTGTTCACAATATCATAGAATCACGAAAGTTTGTAATAATCCAGTATATTTTTCGAAAGCTTGTCAAGTATTTAAAGAATATTGAATTAAAAATATTTTTTTAGAACGATGCTCGAGTTTTAGCCAGGATTAGTCAATGGCCAATCTTCCGAAACCCTTGTTTCTGAGCTTGACCTACCTGTCCTACCTGATAATAAGTGAAAATCATGGTTTTTGTTGATAATTTTTTTTTAGAAAAATCATTTTTGGTATTTTGTCCTACAGGTGAAGCCATGATAATAATTTAAGATTTAATTCTTTTTTTTCCTTTGCCGAGTAGCTTTTGTTTCTTCAGAATTAAAATAAAGTGTATTTTTCTTAGTATTTTAAGTCCGGTCGCGTGATAATGGCGATGCTTCGCGATAGTCCTATTATTATGTCTTTTGACGTTTGGAATCTTCACAATTATGGGGTAAGAATTTTATATATTTGTATATTTCATATTTCTAGTAATTTAATTTCTTTTTACGTTGTTCCACGGTGAGGTTTTGGAATTTATTTGGGGATATTGGATATGTGTTAAGGATTTTTCCTGATATTTAACCAGACACACCTCTTTGATCTGGTTTTGTCGAACCAAATGATAAGAGACAAATCGGGTCCTCATTGTTCATTTGTATATTACTTAATTTTCCATTCCGTATTAAATACAGTAATTAAGTTGATATTAATTGATTTTATATTTCTTATAGCTATGCTGCAAATGCGTTGAATATATAAGTATATGTTTTTCCACTGTTTCAAAGTACATTTGTTATTTAAATTTTTGTAGGTATCTGTTCGTTCTTCGGCATTCAAGTTTTAGAGCAATGTGTTGACACATTTCTATATTGTTACTAATTTTACCAACATATGTATTTAAAATTCCATACCTGTAACCGAGCATACCACTGGTCTCTTCTTCCTGTCTCTCAAGCCGGATTTACACGCTACCAATCGGGCCTCCAGTTTAGATCGCCAGTTCTGTGACGTCAGCTAAGCGACCGTTGCGCCGTCTATCGGTGATCACGGGAGAGCGCACGTGATTGGTTGATCGGAGTCGCCGGTGCCAGTAAATAGAAAATGTTTGGTTTACTGGAACCAATAGCCTGATGACGTCACATGACGTCACTGACTGGCGATCTAAACTGGAATCTCGACTGGTAGCGTGTAAATCCGGCTTTACTATTTTGCATTTATGTTTTTTAAAAGTTAGGGAACCCTTTCTGAAAGACTCCAGTTTGTCTGAAAATTTTGAACTCGGGCAGACGGACAAACAGATCCTTTGTATAAGCTTCCGAATACATTATCTTTGTGTAGAAGATAAAACGTCTGCTCTGTCAATATTTTTGTTGCCTAAAACTTCTTATTTCTTTATAAGTAATCTAGCTGTCAGTAAGTTGAAGTCGAAGTTATTCTCATGGTATCGGAAAACTGGATGTAAAAATTATATTGTTGTATACAATGACGATCTTCTACGACAGATTTCGTTCACTACTGAGACTTAGTTGACGTTAGATTGTCGAAAGTCTGACGTTTTTTCGATAAAGTAAAATTTAAAAATCGTTAAACTTTTTGTTTACTTGCATGAAACGAGGAGCTTTTGTTTCCATGGGAATAAAAAGGATAAAGAACGAAACAAAGGATTTTTTTTTACTATGCACATTTTAAAAATTTATAAGAGGGTCAGGAAAGTGTCTTGACATTTTCAGTAAAAGATTGGAAATAAATTTTTAAATTATAAACAAATTAATATTAATAAGTAGGGTTTTTTTTTTAATCAAAATTGAGTTATGTTCATGATTAAAAGACCCTGTATTTGTTTTAATACCATAATAAATAAGTTATTGATGTATAAGTCGATTTTTTTTTTTTTTTTTTTTTTTTTTTATAGATGCAAATAGAGCATCACCTTTTTTAACTCACTTAAATTCCGAAACATACAATGACATCGGATGGTTGTTCATGTAACAAGTGTCACAATATAATGTCACAAAAAGTTAAAATACCTTAGTTCAACTTTTTAATTGATTATATAAAAAGTTTAAGTTTCTGCTTTATTCTTCTAACCATGTTTTAAAAATCATTAAAGAAATTTCTGTGTATCCTCCCCATAAGCACAAATTTTTTAACGGAAGCTACCTTGAGCACTTGTGCAGTTTTGACAAAAACCTTAACGTCAAGTCTAATGGGGACCACTAGCCCACATGCAAATATTGTACATCATAGATCAATCCATTCAGGAGTTGTGTCGACCACGGTACACACACACACACGGGCATATTTTCTATTCCATTTCTTTCAACTCAAAATATTCCAAAAAGTGTAGAAATGCATAAAGTAATCGATTTTTTTACCGAATGTATTACTTTCATTACTCTCTGTTAAGGGAGATCCGTCCTCCAAATATCGAAAAAATTTGGAAAAAAAAGAGGTTTTTATTTTATTGCATAAAATTGAGCTTTATATATTCAAGAAAACATGCAAAAAATTTCAGAATTCTAGGGAACTCCGAACATTCGATTTTTAAACTTTTACTTACTGATAAACTATGAAGTTGTATGTAAGTTTTTATTTTTAAGTTCGTTTTTCTCGAAATCTAGATTTGGCAATTTTGATTGTGCTTAAAATGCTATGGCTTTGAGAAAAATTTACTTGGAACTAAATTGTTTATATTTTTGATTTCTTGAAAATATATTTTATAATCGAACGTAGAGTTTTTTTTAGTAAACTGTATTAACTTTTTTTAAGAATTAATAAAAATAGGAAATTTTTGTTAAACTTTAGATATTTCTTGCGAAAAACACAAAATATATATTTTTTTTTTAAATTGACCGTTAAATAAATTGAAAAAATCTCTCCCTACATATTTAGAGTATACTTTAATAAAATTAATTACTTTTGAAATTAAAAAAAGTATTAAAAATTGAAGGAGGAGTAGTCTTTTTAAAAAGGCGTATATTTCGGCCAAAAAACACTAAAAAAAAAAGTATAAAAAAATATTAAATTAAAAAAATCAAAAATTTGTGTCAATAATTGTTTAAAAAGAGAAGTTTTACTTATATAAAAAATTTAATACACCAAAATTCATTAATAAAAATTTTAGGTTTTTGCTTACGGGTCTCCCTTAACGTATAGTTAATTGGAAGTAAAGTTAAAAAGGCGTTTTAAGATATATAAGAATTTATAAAATACGAAAGTATAGCTTTGTTGCATCTCCCTTTCAAAGATTTGATGATCGGTACTCTTTTATCGTATTTTTTTTTTTTTTTTTTTTTTTTTTAAAGCCTGTCTTGGTAAATCTCACATTTTCCAACCAATTTAAACTTACTTATTACTTTGAACTTGAATACTTTAATTTGTTTACACATAATATTTTTAAATTGTTTTGAAACTAAACACTATGGATTAGGCATTCAATCCGTAAAAATGTTTAAAGTAAAAATATTTTTGTTGATACAATTTTTTAAGTGTTCATTTAAAAACAAATTGTATTATAACAGCCTTTGTCCCTAAAACTCCCCTTCTACGCACGTTTGTGTTGTAGTGCATCAGCTTCAAAATGCCAAACATGTACAATTTGGCAAAATTCAAAAACTGAAACTTGCCGATATTAAGAGTAATGACTAATGATTAAAACGCTCCCAATTTAGAAGGGATTTTTATAAACAAAAGAGGCTTCCAAATTGGCGAGTTTCCAATCCGATATCTCTATTTATAGTCAAACTTTTAACTTTTTTGCAGCCAAATTTTATGTAATCCCACTAATAGTATCGAGTCCTTTGAACTGGTTGTATCATACATATGTTTTCAGTTGAACTTTGGTGAAGAAACTCATCTCTATGTATTTGGCAGTATCATATATTATGTGGTTTTTGTAGTTTTGTCTATCTGGGAATATTGATGTTAGGTATACAGACAGATAATACCTTTGTATTATCTTCTCTTTACAATAATGTAGTGTAGAAGTTAAAATTTGCTCCCAAATAACAATATATTTGTATGCTCAAGCGCGCCAAAAAAAAACACCTTACCTCTCATTGAGATTTCTCTAAACAAAAAAGAATGATAAATATAAAAATATAAAATTAAAAAGCAATTTACATCACTATGCTGTTTAATAAACCAAAGATATTTACAATGTTCAATTTTATTTTAATTATTTTTTTTATTATTCGTCTTTGTTCTTTGTTTTCTACTTCAAACTTGCTGTTTTTAAACTTTTGTAACCACTCACAACTTTTCTCACTTAAGCTCACCATACGTTTCGATAAATAATGGATGCAGATTTCTTCACATTAAAGAAGTAAATCAAAACTTCCCGAAAATTACGCTTATTCGGCACAAAACTTGACATTTTCGAACGAAAAAAAGTATGTGATACTGATACGGATTCACTAATACTTCAACGTTATGTTGTTGTCAGATATCCAAACTTACGATTTGACGTCTTACATCAGACAACTTCAGCAAAACTTTCTAGTGAGACCATATTTTTATCAACATTCTATTTTACCATCTATTATCAACAACCATCTATTTTAATAACAATATATTTGTATGCTCAAGCGCGCCAAAAAAAACACCTTACCTCTCATTGAGATTTCTCTAAACAAAAAAGAATGATAAATATAAAAATATAAAATTAAAAAGCAATTTACATCACTAAGCTGTTTAATAAACCAAAGATATTTACAATGTTCAATTTTATTTTAATTATTTTTTTATTCTTCTTCTTTGTTCTTTGTTTTCTACTTCAAACTTGCTGTTTTTAAACTTTTGTAACCACTCACAACTTTTCTCACTTAAAGCTCACCATACGTTTCGATAAATAATCGATGCAGATTTCTTCACATTAAAGAAGTAAATCAAAACTTCCCGAAAATTACGCTTATTCGGCACAAAACTTGACATTTTCGAACGAAAAAAAGTATGTGATACTGATACGGATTCACTAATACTTCAACGTTATGTTGTTGTCAGATATCCAAACTTACGATTTGACGTTTTACATCAGACAACTTCAGCAAAACTTTCTAGTGAGGCCATCTTTTTATCAAACAGCGAAAACTTATTTATACTTCCTATACATTATAATTTTTAACGTATGTCACCCTTTTCAATACATGCTGAAAGTGTAAATTCGTTCAGCAAATGAGGACTAGAAATGGAAAACGATCTAAGTCCAAAAAAGAAAAAATTTCAGGAGATCTGAAAAACTATCTCATCTTGTACTTAAGGCAATGGTTATGTACATACTTCAGATTGAATTTGAACTTTTGCTACTGGTGTTCGAACTTTGGGCGTTCTCCTCTTTGTTTAACTTGGCCTCTAGGACATTTTTCTGTAAAAAAAAAAAAGATTTTAAACTTTTTTTGGTACTTAGGTCGTTTTCCATTTTTAGTCCTCAATTCACCAAAGGCCACTTCACCACATTGGTTAGTCCATTTCATCCATTATTAATTTAATATAATTAATACAATGATCTGTTAAAAATTTGAAAAGTTAATTTCTATGAAGAAAATATTTTTTCGCCTTGAGGTAACAATTATTCTGTTGCCGACTCTTCATTACTTGAAATAAATAATGGCGCAACGATAACATATGTTATGAAGAGGTATTTTGGTTGAAATTTGAAATATTGCGAAAAGTACATATCTTGCTTAAAGAAATATTTCAAAATATCCTTTAAAGTAAATATGAAATTTAAAGAATTTTTTAAAAGTATTTTTTTAATATTTTAGGATTGAGTTAGTTGAGAAATGGGATTGTTTTGAGTAATAAAAGCGTCAATATGTTTATTAAAGGTATATAAAAATTAATATATAAGTTGGTAATTAAAACACTTTGGGCGTTCTCCACTTTGTTTAGCTTGATCTTTAGGACATTTTTCGCAAAAAAACAATTTTCGATTTTTTTTTTGGTACTTGGGTCGTTTTTTCAATTTTTAGTCCTCAATTTTATTTTGGCTTACTATAAAACGACAAAGCAGCAAATAACAAATTTATATGTTAATATAATATGATAGCTCATTTCCTTTACTTCATGCTGAAGCAAAACTTCAATAGAACAAATCATATCGCAGGACCGAAAGAAATCTACTTTTTTTTTTTTTTTTTAACAATTCTAAAATAGATTCATCAAGACTATCCCGTTTATCTTAGACATATATTTGCAAAGAGAACAAAATAAAATTATGCAAGTTTCAAAGAAACTCAAAGCTGAAAAGATAACTCAATTTTTCCAAGTGTACTGTTGACATAACATGTCTTTCTTTCATGTTAAATTCGTAACATATAATCCTAAGGGAAACAAAAGCTAACTTCATCTCCTTTTCAATTCAAGATTTTCTTTTATCTTTCGCATTTAAATTAGCTTTGCTGTGCAGTCGGCTCTGTTTTATGCTCACTGATAATTTTACCTTGAAACAGGTTTTAGCATAGAATTTTCATTTTAAAAAAAGATTTTTGAAAAAATTATTGTAACTATTCTTTAATTCCATTGTAAAATAGGCAACACTGACTTGAAATTACAATTTTTGTAATAAATTGGTATAAATATAAAGAGAAGGAAACAAATAATTAGTTATTTTTGTGTACTTGTTTATAACATTAATTATGGGGCAAGTTTTAATATTCACATTTCAGTGAATTATAATATATTTCATGGGAAGTTTGTCGACACGGTACGCAAAAAACTCCACGAATAAATTTTATTATATATATATATATATATATATATATATATATATATATATATATATATATATATATATATTAGTTTTTATAAATAGGCTCATTTAATTTTATTTAGTTATATATCTATAGTTTTATGTAGTTTGTTTATATAGTTTTGTACATAGTTTTATATAGTTTTTATTTATAGTTTATATATAGTTTTTATTTATAGTTTATATATAGCTTTTATACATAGGTTTTATTTATAGCTTATGTATAGTTTTTATTTATAACTTATATATAGTTTTTATATATAGTTTTGTATATATAGTTTTTATATATAATTTTTATACATAGTTTTTATATAGTTTTTTTTGTCATAGGGAGTCAGATACATATTTGAACAGAATCAAACTGGAAAAAATTCAATGTCAACCCTAAATTTTTATTTGGTAGTTGGATTTCATTTCCAAAAAATGTCAGAATACCTAATTTCATAAATTTCTTATTAGTAGTTAAGAAATAAAATGATACGAATAGTGCGACTAATGTTAGAAAGAAACATCGTTTCTATCCATAAATGGTAAGGTAATTAATAAAAATATATATTTCATATGATAGTTTGTTAAAGGTCAGATGCAAATAGCATGTTAATTTTTAATTAAACAATTCATAGCCTTTGAGTAAAAAGTGCTGACTTCATTTTTAAACTGAAATAACTCTTTCATGTATTTGGAAACATGAAAAGAGGACTAATTGTTTAGTAAAAGCCTCAACTTGATCAATAAAAAAAAATTATAATTGAGTGATGCAAAAACTGCTAAGCCTATTTTGAACTAGCACTTAAACAGTCTTTTTTTTTTCTGATTAATGAATGCGTGTTTGGAGATTACTTTACAAAACCACAAGTCAATGTTTAGTGTGATCAATGTTCTTGGTGTTTAAAATTATTTACAATATTTATTGAAAACATTTGGTACATTTTTAATATTTTTTAGTAGGTGAATTTTTTTAATTATAAATATTTGTAATATTTTTTTACATTTGTAATATTTGTAATATTTTTTATTGGTGTAATATTTTTATACTTTTTGATATTTGTAACATTTTTATATTTGTAATATTTTTATATTTGTAATATTTTTATATTTGTAATATTTTTATATTTGTAATATTTTTATATTTGTAATATTTTTATATTTGTAATATTTTTATATTTGTAATATTTTTATATTTGTAATATTAATATTTTCAGTATTTTTAGCAATATTATTTTTTATTTTTAATATTTTTTCAATAAATTTTAAAAAATTAAAAATTTAGTATTTAAGATAAATAACTTAAATACTTAAAAAAAAGGCTCAATTATAAAAAAAAAATTAAAACTTGAAAAATTTTAATATTACATAATAATAAATTACTTGAATGCACTCTTTTCACGATATCGTTAACATAACTAACTTCAATATTCTGATTACTTTTAATTTCATTTTTTGAATACACTTAAATTGGAACTTTTCATACTTCCACCTCATCCTAAGCATCCACACACACAAGAATGCCAAACAATACCAAAATAAATAAACTAAATTAAATTTGCAGTTCCTCCTACTATCGACCCAAACTATCTCCTTGAAAGCATCACTGTAAACGAGGAAAAGAGAACCAAGCTAATGTGCGTTGTCATCGACGGTGATCCCCCAATGCGTTTCCACTGGCTCAAAGACGGACAGACGTTCCTAGCTTCCGGGGACACCACCGTACAGACATTTGAAGACACATCCATTGTGACCTTCAAGAAGGTCGTTTCGGGGGACAGGGGGAGATACACGTGTGTTGCAGCTAATGCAGCATCCTCCACGAACAGGACGACTCAGCTCATCGTAAACGGTAGGTTTGATTTTTTTTGACATGTACAAGATGTTAATAATTAAGGTCACATTTCAAAAAAACTGTACAAAACCCACTGGTTAGAATGACCTATAATTTGACTCAGGGACGTACTGGGACATAATATTGGCCCGGTGATTGTAGATTTATGCCGGCCCAAACTTTCATTATAATCATTGATCAGATTTTAATAATTCTTTTCAATAATAATATAATTTCAATAAATAAATAATATATTCTAATACTTAAATATTTAATAATTAAATTCAATAGTTTAATAGTTTTACTTATTAATTAATTTTAATGATTGTTTTAATAATAAGATAAGAAGGTGAAATTAAATTTTCAGTCTCTATACCTCTTTTGAGTGAAATTGGTTTCCATAAACCAAAAGCTAAAACAAACAAAAAAAATCTAAAATTGTAAAATATATGTCCATGTATATAACTATTACATTTGTTGAAAAATGACATAGAAAATGATAGTATATATTTAACCTTAAAAGTTATAAAATAAGTAAAATTCGTAGTACGTTTATGTAAATATAGAGGGCTGGTGGGTGTGATTAGGATTTGAATAAATTGTATTAAAAAAAAAAAAAAAAAAAAAAAAAAAACGTCAAGAAAAGTAACTAATTATATTGAAAACAAAATTGAAAAACCTAAAAAAATCTTTCAAACAGGACCGGCCCATTTTTTACAAGCACTTACCGGCCCGGTTATTGTACCGAACAACTCTATGACCAGTACGCCCCTGATTTGACCTGTATGTACTCGAAGAAGGAGGAAAAGGTTTGGCATAAAAAAATATTTCTAACATTTTTTATTTTTTTTCTTTATACTGTACCACTTTTCCTCTTCATCGCGTAAATGTAGGTCAAATTTTAGGTCATTCAGACAATGGATGATTCCCTCATCTTTTAAAAACGAGTGAAATTAGTTTATTTTTTATGAAGAATTTATTTCTGCTTCCAAATATTCAAACAAAAATTCTTTAAAAAAAATTGGTTATTTAAATATTAAGAAAAGAAAAGGCCCAAATACATCGTCAGAGTGCAGTTCGACCAAAAAGCTACATTTTAGATATGACGTCAGCTTTCCGTCCTTTTCTATGGCTATCATGAGGTTTGTGCCATAGTTGGTGTGAGTTTTTTATACAATGAGGAACTTGCACAAGTAAGGAAAATTAATATTTTTTGTATTTTCTAGGCTTAACCAAAGAATATATTTGAGCAGAGCAATTATTTTTTATCTTTATGCTTTCAGTTAATCAAAAATCGAGTTTGAAATTAGCTGAAATCAAAGCAAATGTCACGTGATCAAAAACGTATAAAAAAAAACGTGACGTGGTTACGCATAGATAAAGTCGAAAATCGGAAAAAAAAAAACCTCACTCATTCTTCGTTTAAAACAGGTCTTAGACTGGTTCACCATCTGTACGTTGACGTCTCACGCAAAAGTGGCTTTTTCCAGGCAAATCGCAAAGGGAAAAACTATCTATCCGAGCTTAAATTTTTGAAAGAATGGTATTGTTATTCATGATTTTTTTTCCCTACTTTTGAGTGTGTGAAAGTTCCTCATTGCCATATCCCGTGACGGTTGAGGCGATTTGCGAGAAACTTGCAAAACTGGTTTCCGCTGCTGCGTTTCAAGCCAAGTTCGGAACAAGTGACGTCACATTAGCTTCGAGCCGAATGAGTCGTTTTTCCCGCTTAAATAAACCAGTGATTTTAGTTTGCTAATTAAAAAAAAAAGCCCAGTGAGCAGAAATTTTGTGTTTATAGCCCTCTCGAAACAGTTAAAATTGAATAAAAAAAAATAAAAAATGCGAGGATTGTCCATTGAGTCACGACTGTTGTTGATTTCAAAAACTCTATAAAAACTTGAATTAACCTTATTTAAAGTTTTATGTACTAGTAGACACAAGCGAAACCTGCTCATTTAGGTTTGCTGAGAGAAATTATTTTTTTTGGAAGTTTATCAGAGTTAGATATTATATTCTATTACAGAAATATATAATTACACGCGAGTACTATCTGTTTATGATAAGAATAACTCCTGCCTCGAAGTCTAGCGTTGTCTATTGCCGAAAAACATAACTAGCCCCACTATCCTTGGGAAGAATTTCAGAAGAAACACATCTACGTTTGGCGTATTGTGAACTTTTTTGACACCAATATTCTGCATGCATCACGCTTATTCTAAACCGATGAGCCTTGTTTCTATAGAAACCGCCACCAACTAGACTATCTAGCGGGAGCTATTTTCCTGTAGAAAGACAGTAATCACCTTATTTTTAATTTTTAAGGCAGATGTGTATAGTAATCACGATGATATTGAATTATAGTCTGAGATACGACAGCAAGTTTAGGTATACCATCGAACATCATTATGAATTTTTTATAAATGTAAAAAAAAAATGTTAGTTGATCCTGAATTCACTAGTCTGCCGGGGCGAAAACGGCCGGAACTTTTATAAAATTGACTTTGAATTAGTTGAATTAATTCCTATTTCCAAATATGTCAGTACTTGTCAATTAATGAGCATTTTTTTTTATGTGGTAACCCACTGCTCTTTAATTTTCAAATAAGAAGGATATTGTAGACGATAATGGATAATAATGGATATCAATGGATAATGTAGACGATATTTATTCTCTGGAAAAAAATCTTTTAAAAGTGAGCGAAGTTGGGGAAAATATTAAGCCAACGATGACGAAATATTTATTGCCAACTTGGCTGACTTTTAAAAGATGAATGATCTTGGCACCAGAAAAGAAAAATAGTCTGCAACCTTCTTAATTTATGTCACCGATGACTTAATATTTATTGCCAACTTGGCTGACTTTTAAAAGAGGAAAGATCTCGGCGCCAGGAAAGACAAATCGTCTGGAACCTTCTTAATTGAAAATTAAAGAATGGTGGTTAACCAAACAAAAATCGATTCTCATTTTTTGACCAATTATGTCACATTTGACAATCAGATTTGGCTCAACTCATTTTCAAAGTCTATTTTTGAATGGTTTCGGCCATTTTTGCCCCGGCAGACCAGTGGGTTCATAATCTACTAACATTTCTCTATATTCTATAATAAAAAAAAAAAAATCAGAATGATGTTGAATGAGGTACCAGAATTTGCTGTAGTCTCTAAGTCTATAAAGTTAGTTTGAGGAGTAATTTTGGTTTACAATTTTCTTTGTAAATGTGGGTAGTAATTTATTATTTCAATTTACAAGTACAGTAATCTATTAAAATTAATGTTAATGTTGTTACAGTCGCACCTCAGTGGACAGTGGAGCCTATGAATACATCAGTCATTCTGGGCCACAGGGTATGGATGGATTGCGCCGCAGTAGGATTCCCCGCACCGAGCATACTCTGGAAGAAACTCATCCAAACTGGTGAGTTACCATCCTTAATAATGAACCACTTTTATTGAGAAAAGAATAAAAAAATTATATGACAAACCTTCTGAACATGGCTGTCCGAACTGTGTGTCATATGAACCAATTTTCGGGTGAGTCGAGAAAATTATTAAATATGGATGGGGAGAGGGGCATATTAGCAGTCTTAAAATGTTCCAAACGTGAAGACCGCGGAATACAAAATCGTGGTGATTATCATAGTAGTTACTCGAGGGAGGGGGGTAATTTTAAGAGATATAGCAGTTGTAATGTTAAATTATTGGGTTTCCAGTCGTGCGGTTTGCTAAGGCTTCAGATGATTGTATAACGGAAATACCATGGGATCGAGACATTGCACTGCCATGACACTGGAATGTGCACTTGTATATGTACTGAGTCTATAAGAAAGGATTTCTGAGAGACACAAGATTCCTCATGTGCTTAAAATATTATTTTTCCTTTTCTGCCATCTGCTTTATACTATCCCAACTTCCTAAAAGAACTGTTTCTGATTTTTTTAGCTTTGATTTTCAAAAAAAAATAACACAGTGTCATATTGTTAATAAGCTATTCACCAGAAGCGGCAGTCTTAGCCATTAAATTGGTATGTCAATTATCAATTTTTCTTAAGTGTAAATGGTGAAAAAGAGATCGTTACAAAAAAAAAAGTTCAGAAATAATATATTGCTTACTTCAATATAATTCAAATATTAAAATGCATTTATACTAGGGTATAAATATAAAGTACACTAATATGTATAAATATAAAGTATACTAGGGTATAAATATAAAGTACACTAATATGTATAAATATAAAGTATACTAGGGTATAAATATAAATTACACTATATAGTATAAAAGTAAATAAATATAAAGTACAACAGGGGAATAAATATAAAGTATACTAGGGTATAAATATAAATTACACTATATAGTATAAAAGTAAATAAATATAAAGTACAACAGGGGAATAAATATAAAGTACACTAGGATATAAATACAAAACACACTAGGGTGTAAATAAAAGTACACTAGGGTGTAAATAAAAGTACACTAGGGTGTAAATAAAAGTACACTAGGGTATAAATAAAAATTATACTAGGGCATTAATAAAAATTATACTAGGGTATAAATAATATAAAGTACACTAGGGTATAAATATAAAGTACTCTAGTGTGAATAAATATAAAGTATACTAGGGTATATATATAAATTACAATATATTGTATCAAAGTAAATAAATACAAAGTACAGCAGGAGAAAAAATATTAAGTACACTAGAATATAAATAAAAAACACACTAGGGTATAAATAAAAGTACACTGGGGTATAACTAAAAGTTATTCTAGGGTATTAATAAAAATTATACTAGGGTATAAATGATATAAAGTACACTAGTGTGAATAAATATAAAGTATACTAGGGTGTATATAAATTACACTATATAGTATCAAAGTAAATAAATATAAAGTACACTAGAGTATAAATGTAAAACATATTTGACTATAAATATAAAATTTACTGGATTTGTATTCAAGCAGGGTGAATATATATAACATAAAATGATAAGTGGACGCTGAAGAAATTTCTAATTATAAAAATGTAATTAACTAATTCTTCAGTGGATCCGATTATCCTACACCCATATTAATATTGAAAATGCAAATTTACTTTGGGACTCCTGTGCTGTTAAAGCAAGAAAATCAAAATCATTAATTAAGGTAGTTAAAAGAAATCCCTCTCCGCTCATGAAATAAATCTGATTAATTACAAAAATAATTACCTGGGTTTATTTCAACTTCTAAAATTACAACCAGTTTTTCTTTATGACCATAGTTTCACTCGGTTTTGGTGCTTTTCTAACTTTTAGTGGTCTAGTTCATAATTATTTTAATTAGGGCAAGCCATAAGTTTCATTAACGTCATATCTTTTGATTTCAAAGAGAGAAAAACCAATAATCTGAAAAGTTAGAAATATTTCACCGGTGGCGATGTAATTATACAATTTTTTTTATTTTTTTGTGATACACGATGAATTTAATTACAGCTTGTAAATATTTTTCACTAGAAAGCAAAATTCAAGTATAAAAAGGAATTATCAAAGATTACACGAATTTATTGATTTCAAAGTAAGTCAGTCAAGTAGATTTCCGTGTATACGCATAAAAACAAAGCAGGAATTGCTGATGTTTTGAGAATCCAAAAGACTTGTCCTTTCAGTTTTCTTATGTTTTACTTAAGAAGAACGATATAGAGACAAGTTAGTAAGTATGGCTTCTGGCTATTTGACTTTATAAAAATAATAAAATTTTGATTTGAAGTCATGACTTGACAAGTATGTCATTCTTTTTATTATTTTTTAACATTTTAATGTTGTTGTTTCTTTCGCATAATGGTATTCTAAAATGTAAAATTTTTATATTCGTTTTTAATAGTTCATCAAAAGTATATTTTGTTTTTGTCGAACATTAATTTTAAATACATAAAACTTAATTTTGAAAATTAATGTTCAATCGTTGATTCATATTTGAAAATCATTTTGTAAACTCATTTAAAAGACTTTATTTAATTGCCTATCTATTGTTTGTGTGACTTTATTTTATTGCAGTGTATTAATGAATGCTTTGTTGTTATGAAAGAATGAAAGTTTTCTAATAACTTTTAAAATACATTTTTAATAAAATAAAAAAAAATTAATATGGTATTATTTTTTATGATTACAAGATTTGGATCGCTAGTTCCATAACCGAAATTGGTACACAACACAAAATAAAATCCGAAAGCTGGCTATATCTTGTATTCTAATCAATGACAGAAAAATAAAAGTAGCGTTGTAATATACGCGGAGGTTTTTAATAATTTTATAAATTTTTTTATTATTTTTGGTAATAAGAGGTTATCTACATATTCAATCTTAAACTTTAAAAAGTCAAATATCAACCTCATAATATCATCTGAAAAAGGCAAATTCATAATGGTAAATTTCATAATTTTCTAAGGAGTTGTTAGCAGTTTAAGTGAAAACAAGATAATGACAAATTAATGAAAAAAATATTAATGTTTTTATAGCCATAAATTGTTAAATAATTCATATATTTTAGTAATTTTTGTTTCAAGCAACAATTTGTTAAAGGCCAAATATAAATAAGCAACAACTCTTACTTTAAAAACATTTTAATAATTAATTATTTTATTAATAAAACAATTTTTTAAGTTTTTTAATAGAATCATATATATTTTTTTATTATTTCATTAGATCCCTCATCGCGCCCCCCTCCCCCAGAAAATATGTTTCTTCCATTTTAAAGTAACATTTAACTCATTATTTTAACAAAATGTAAAAAAACTACTTATAAAAACTTTATACAAGATTACATTTGAAATTAATTAAGATTTAATTGAAGTAAAAAAAAAAATCAAAAATATTTATTTCATCTTTTTAAACTGTTGGAACATAGATGGTAAAATTTAATATTTTTCACTAGTAGATTCAATTAGCCATATACGTACATTAAAATGTGCTATATATTTTGCAACTGGGAAGATATGGGAGGTATGGAATTCATTCTATAGTAAATTATATCCAAACATCTGGATTAGAGGTAACACGCGTCCTTAACATGTGATACGACTCTAGTTCGATTCCCAGCGTCGGTGGTACGTAATTTCTTGTTTCAAAATAAAAGTAGGAATTGTACTTTCAAAATAGGTGTTTTCAATGTTTGAAATGCAATGAAATTCTCTTAAAGCCATATACGTACATTAAATGTGTGCTCTATGGCAATCTCTCTTGAAAATGGGACTAGTATAATAATTTAGATATTACAAAAATGTGGCATAGTATAGCCTTCTTTATTGATCTTTTTGTGCCATGAAAAAAAAAGAACGGTGCAGTAAAATTGTGTTCGAAATTATAATAAGATTTTTTTTAAAAAATGATCTGATAGGTCACCGGGAAATTTATAGACATTAAAGAAGGATCTAAAAACACACATATATTAGAAACATTATAATCTTAATTAAAAATATAACGAATGTTCACAACGATGGATTTATTTTTACGTAAAGTGCTTCATCATTCTCAGATAATATAATGATTTACGTATTAATGATTTAGTTTGTATTGGTATGTAATGTTTTATTACGTTGAAAAAATATGCAAAAAATTTCAAAAAATAAGCTTTTTTTAATTAAATAAAAATATAGTCATTTTTTTTTTAGGTTAGTGAAGCATATAAGAAATAAGAGTAACCTAGTTAGCATAATTAACATCAAGTATTTTATCAATGTCAGATAAAACCATAAATTAGAGTTCAATTTACTTAGTAAACAGAACTCTCCCCCAACCCCACCTCCCAAAAAAAAATCGCATTAGACGTATAAAAAATCGTAAACAAAACATTTGGTGCAAACCGCAATTTTCTACAAATTTTAGAAGCAAAAATATAGCCATCGTTTTTTTTTTTTTTTCTGTTTTTTTTTTTTGGGGGGGGGGGGGGGTTACTGTATCATATTTTACCCTTCAAACTTTTTTTATTTAAGCCTTTGAAATTATATATATATATATATATATATATATATATATATATATATATATATATATATTATATATATATATATATATATATATATATATATATATATATATATATATATATATATATATATATATATATATTACTTATTTGGAGGTATTACTAAGTAAAAACTAAGTTTTATTCAAAAAAAAAAAAAGTTCACATATATGTACTAAATTTTAAAATTAAAAAAAAAAATCTTCACATTTCAAATTCTATCTTCTTTTTCATTTTCAATATTTTTTCCTGTTTTTTTTTTTCTAATGATATACTCTAACTTTTTTACGCATCGGATTTATAATAAGTAAAATAGTTTTCAAGAAAAACGATGATTACTGCACTTATAGGTAAAAAAAAGCGTAAAAAACGGGTATTTTTCAGCATTTAAATTTGCAAAAAAAAAAATATTATTTTATTCAAAAATCTATGAATGTTTTTATCCAATAGATATTAAGAATGACACACAATTCAAGTCATTTCATTCATATTTGCTAAGGTTTTAGCATTTTGAGTAAGGTGGTAATTTCAAAAATCACGAACTGAGAAAAATACGTTCGAAATATCAAGCAGCTATTGTAACAATGCTAAATTCTCCATAAAATAATAGTTTTTCTGCAATTGCAGTTATCGCATCAGCTCAAAAACTTGCCAGTATAAACATAATTTTTCAAAGATTACAAACACGCAAAAAATGGAAAATTGATTTTTTTATTATTTTTTGTTAAAACAAACGAATACCAAGTCCCCTTGAAGCTATATGGGTAAATGATAATAAGAATTGATTGAAAGGATGAGTGCATGAGTGAGTGAAAGATTCGGCTATTATGTGTAGAGAAATTTGACACATATTATTTACACGATTTTTAGTATACCATGTTTTGCAATCTTACGCTTCTAAATCTTTACTTTTCCTGACCTCTTCCAGAAAGTAGCAGCAGTGGCGACTTTACATATGTTCACTCCAATCCCCGTGCCCATCGTTTCAGTAACGGGACACTAGTATTATCAGACGTTGAAGAATTTGACAGTGGACACTACCTTTGTCAGGCCACCAACGGAATTGCGGCAGGACTTAGTAAGATCATCGTCCTGCAAGTGAAAGGTAATACTTCATAAATACCAGAAACAGCACAGTACTTTACTTGACTAGTAGAGGTTTAAGAATTTTCAGTATTTTAAATGAATTATATGTAGCTAGGCTACATATTTAGCAACTTTTATCACGAGTTGCCAAGCAATAAATTTCTTTAAAAAATACAGGATGTTTATAATTAAAATGATCTTACATAAAGCTGTAAAAAAAGAACTTCTGGTCAGAATAATTGGCAATTTGACCTGAATATACGCCAAGAAGGAAGAAATAATATGGCATAAAAAAAATTCTATTTCGAACAACTTCTTTTTCTATACGATACCATTTCCCTTTTTTCGCAGGTCAAATTTCGGGTCATTCTAACCAGTGGTTCTTCTTTTACGGCAGTTGAACTTTAATTATAATCCCCCTGTCTGTACAATTAGAATTAATTACTTAAGTATGTATAATGTAACACCTTGTCTCAATCATTGTGTAACTTCTTCTTTACAGTTCCTCCTAAATTCAAGGAATCGGTTCAAACCAGAACCGTAACAGAGGAGTCTAATACAACCCTGAGGTGCATTGCCACAGGTCACGCACCGATTGTGATCACGTGGCAAAAGGACAAATCACTGATAGACATCGTTTCAAGGGGGAGGTAACTAGTCCTGTTATACATAATTATTTATCTATTATAATGTTTATTTAATTAAGGACCTTTTAATTTTGAATAAATTTAAATTAATTTTAAATAATACAGTAGCTGTAACATTTCGTATAAATTCACCTAATTACGTGGCTAAGAAATGCGATCAGCAGCCAGTAACCACAGGTTGAGTGTTCCGTACTCCAACATTGAGCGAGTGACTACTTGCATTTAACCGTTTATAACATTTGGGTAAAGTTTAAAAGCTTGTACTGCCATCAAAAAATTTAAATATGAATATAATAAAAGTGGATTTCTAAGTCTCGTAGAATTTATAGACTCAAGAATGGACTCGGATCGTTATCAAGATTTTTTATGAAACCATTTGCAACCAGAAGCGTCACTTTTTACCAATGGTGAATAAGAATTTCTGCAAGACAAGGCCGTCAGTCCCAAGCACTGACGACCATTCAAGAACTTTGATTTCGTTGGCCTCAAACTATGATTTTGTCGAACTAGTGCGGTGGACTGAGGCTGAAATACTTAATCACCAATGGTAAAAAGTGTCTCTTCTGGTAGCAAATGGTTTCATAAAAAAATCTTGATAACGATCTGAGTTCATTCTTGAGTCTATAAATTCTATAGGAATAGTTCCATCAGCAACAAATCCTCTCCATACCATTATATCTCACCTCTTAAACAGTGCTTTGAAGAAAAAATACCTTATTGCAGACTATCGCTCCAATAATAATAATAAAATCCTTCAGGATCATCTAGACTAAAATCCTTTTCGTTCCAAAAAAAAACGACATTAACGCATACGTCCCCGTAAATCCCATGCATTTTGCGAATTCTGATTTTTACTTATTTTCAGTAATTTTTTAGGTTTTCCGTAGCCTTTTCACGTATGACGTTCTTTGAAACTTTTGGAAAAGACTAACGCGAAATATCTTATTTCAATACTTCGGAAATCTCTAGAAAGTCACCATTTCTTTCGCTACTACCGATATTTACGTTGTTTCCGCTTAGTATTATCCTGATGTAATAGTCTCGCATTCATTCAGCGTAATGTTAGAATATTAGCCATAAGTAAACCGTAACATGAATTAAAAATCCGTAAAAAAAAGAAATACGAAAAATCCGTAGAAAAAATGGCACTTCTGTTTTCCTTTCATTATTTTCTTTTTTTTTTCTTTCTGTATTTAAAAAAAAAAAAAAAAAAAAGTTCTATATGTATAAGAAAGTTCAAATCACTAACAATTCGTATGAAAGATATGTTTTATTGCAAATACGCCTTATAACTTGTTACTTTAGTTGAGCATTTAAATAGATGCCCTACCTATACTTAGCTTTTGAGCATATTTCCAGTTTCCTTAAGAAAATTTTGAATTGCAGTCTTGGAACATCGAACAGCAAACTTTCGTGTAATTAGTCCAGATTGCTTCAACCCAAGAATACGTTCACGTTCTTCTTCTGATACAGATTTTCATCTATTTGAACAACAATAAACTTTCTTTCTCGGAAACAATGGCGTAGCATTGTGTATTTTTGCTGTATAGTTCCACAGTATGACACAAATCGAAAATATGCATCTAAAGTCATACAAAATAGTTGTCTTATAATTTTGTCTATGTGCTACGAAATATTTTTAATGGAACAGATATTTTGATTGTCTGATAAAAATTTTCGTTTCTATAACTCATAGCACAATAATTTACCGAATAAAAATTTCCTTAAAATTTTCCTCGTGTAGTTTTTCTATTACAGGTATTTTTCAAGTGGTCCTTTTATTTTTTCCAGAGCCAAATTTTTTTTAAATGCTGGTTACTGTTGACCATCTTAAATTTAATCTCTGTAAATTTACAAATAAATAAAAATACAAATTTTAAGACTTACAACAGACTCAAGGTCCAACAGTGTTGGTCAAGTGAAAAAAAATATATATACGTATATATAAATAGAATTTGCATAACACAAAATACAGAAATTGATGAGTAACATAATAGAAGATACAGAATTTGTAGAATTACAATAAAGAAACACCAAAACTGCATATTACATAATATACTAAGATAATTTGTTTTAACAAATTATAATTCAAAAAGGTATAGGATCATACATACAATATATAATAGTTAGAGGATTATAGATACAATATTGTTATAAATTTTTCTCAGAGGAAACGACAACACAGTTTTTACTAAATAAAAACTATAATTTATTATTTCTTCGAAAGCTCACAAACTTCTTTGAACTATAGAATAATCGCTATCTAGATTCAATACAAGCTACGGTACATACAACTTCGAACAAAGCGTTAATTCAGGCTCAGAAAGTAAACAAAACAACCGCTACTTTCCGAATCCGAACAGCAAACGATTCTCGACTAAACTGAACTCCGATTTCCTTTTTTGTTTCTTTAAATAGTGTTTTGGCAGAAATTTTTAGCAAAATCCAGCCAACCAATCACTTGATCGAAATACTTCGAAATTTCCTGAATGATTTAGGTGTTGCCACCTTTTTTCAACCTGAATTATCACTGTTTACAAATTAAATTAAATTAAAATAGAACGTTAAAATAAATAAGTCAGTGTTTACAATTTTATACAGAATAAAATAAAATATAACTTTAAAATAAATATGTCAGTGCTTAATAAAATAAAATAAAATGAATTTTAACATAAATACGTCACTAATTACAATTATTTACGAACGATTTTTGTAACAATATACAAAAGTTACAGGATCAAAATACTTGTTTCAAATGAGAAAGTATTTTGTGGAGAAAAAATTTATGTTCAAAGCTAAGCAAAAAATTTAAAAAAAAAATTTGCAATCAATTGTGTCTGAAAGCATGTACTCTAAAATCAGACGTTGAAAAGCATACGTGATATATTTAATCTTTTAATATCAGTCGATTACAAATAGGTTATCATCGAAAAGATTTATTTCATAACAAAAACTGAGTGTCTGTCTTTATTATGCAGCTTAAGTTTGAATACCGCTTTTGAATTAGTTAATAAAAAAGCCTATTAGCCATTTAACTAAAAATTATAAGCAAATAAAATGTCATTTATCTTTGTAAGATCAACAATGGAAAGGGAAAACATTTGTTCTTTTGTAACGGCAAAAGCAACTAAATTATTATTGATATCATTTATAATGAATGCACATTTATTAACATTCCAAAACACAATAATAACTTAACAATTTCAAAAGGAATGTATCAGCATCGAAAAAAAGATATAAATTTGATAAAAGATCTTTTTCTAAGTTCCAATTACATTCTTTTGTGTTGAAAATTCCAGATAATAATGAATAAGTATGTTCATAATGTGTAACATATGAATATTTTATCCAATTAAAACTTTTATTTTCAAAAAAAATAATAACATTCTCTTTTCGATTATGATCTCTAAGCATTTCAAAAAGAATTTTTCAACAAGCAATTAACAGAATTTGTTACTTTTTTAATATTCTTTCAAAGGGAAATGAGAGAAATTTTTCATGGGCGATTGAAAAATGTATCCTACAAATTATTTCCGTTTACTCCTTGATAATAAGGGAGAAATGTCTGTTTTTCTAAAAAAAAACGTAGTTTTAAAGTCAACTTTCTATAGTAAACCTATTGCTAAAAAGTCAATTTGTCATTGGTTGTTTGGTTCTGTATTTCTACTTTTAGTGAAAAATATGTAAATTGAAAACATGCAATTTCTAAAATAATTAAATGCCTCGTATTTAAAAATTCAGTTTTTACCAACGACCCTTTTCCGAATGTAATTAATTCAATTCTATGTTTTTTGCTTACAAAGAACATCGAAAACTTATAAATATTTACATCTCTTTTTTTTTTTTTATATGGGTTTTATAGATAAAACCTCATTTGCTTTGAAGGTTTTCTTTTTTTAAAGAATTTATGCCTATTTTCTTTCAGCTGTTAACTTTTTAAAAATAGAAAAATAAATAACAGGAAATAAATAAATGCACTTAATAGTGACGATGTTAGCGAAATAATTATGCATTGTTCATTATGAACTTTTTTAATTATTTTATGGACAGATTTAATCTGAGAAAATCTTCTTAAAAAGCAGCGAACATCAAATTGGGTTATGTCTGTGTTGTTGTGTTTTTCTTCTGAAAACTATTGATTGGGGGAAAAAGGAAATATCAAATAAACTAAAAATAAAGATTTATACTAGTTATAATAAGCCTTGTTTTCAATTTTAATATTGAACTACACATCCCTTAACTATTACTATAATCATAAAAAATCTACTCTAACCATTGGGTAATTACGATAATTAGGAGTTTCAGTATAACTATTGCATTTATTATAAAAAAAAGTTATCTATTTCCAACTATGAAATAATAATTCTAATTAATGAAATAAAAATAATGTTTTTAGTGAAAGGATTAACATTGTTTTTTTTAAATGAAGATCAAAATTTATTTGCGCTTGGGGGAAAAGCATTAATAAGAAGAAAAAACTAACCCATAGAAGCAAAGCTCTTTGTATACATGTATTGTTAACTTTTATGATCAATTGCAACATATTTATTCGGTTTTGAGCTCATGTCGGTTTTTCTTAGTCAGCCACCAACTACGGTGAAAACATCCTTCAAAACCTTTGACTAACATTCTTTTTAATCAAAAAACTCGATATAGACATTTTTCATCGACAATGAGTCTATTTCCTAAGTTTCTGATTGGTTCACTGATGGCAAGTAAGTTAATTAGCCCTCCCGTAATTTGCCCAACACATGCACACAAACAAAATAGAAGTTAATATAAAATATTTAATAATATAACCCATGAAAATAAAGTTTTTAGTAAAAATCCTTTATATGCATTGACAATTTTTATTTGCAATAGCAAGTTATTGATCTCAAATAGAGTATTCATAGTGTTTGACCACTACGAAGAAAACTTCCATTCTGAACATTTTATTAGCTTTGTTTACCTCAAAACTTAAACGACTCGTTGTGAATAACAATACATTCAATTTGCAAAGATTCAGAGCCGACCAAACGGTACAGTGGTTAGCGTGCTAGCTTCTAGTCCACGAGGTTGCGGGTTCGAGTCCCGTGTTAGGCATGGGTGTTTGTAAATGTATGTTGGCTTGTCTAATGACGAATATTTCGGCGCATTATAGCCCTAGTGTTGCTGACGGCGCCAAATAATCTGAAAACAACCAACCAGCCAAGATTCAGATCGATCGGATGACGGCAAGTGGTTTATTACCCAGGCGATTTTGGATAAGTATACAGACATTAAATATCACCAAACTGAACATGTTTGAATTAAGCTTGGTACGTGGATTGTAGAACGTGAATAAAAATCGAGAAGTCTGACATTATTGTCTTACTTTAGATTTATCAGTTTTTACTCAATGTGTGCAAATCGGCCTTTGGGTGACAGTCCTAAAACTTGATAAGAAAGCATTTTCACCAACAACAAGTGTACCTGCTAAAGTTTTAACTCGGTTAAATGACGGGAAGTATGTTTATTAGTAATTAGAAATGCCAATAGTAGTGTTTGTAAAAATGGCTTTTAATGTGACAATGGCATACCTCAACACTTGATATAATGCATTCTTATCAAAAAAGAATCTATTTGGACAATTTCAGCGCGATTAAATGAAGGCAAGTGTGTTAATTAGTCAACAGAACTAACTACTTTTAAAGAATATCGTTTATAATAGCAATCCTATAGCAAACCATTTTTTAAGAAATAAGTTTTTTTGAAAATTTAACCGTTACTTAAAATGTCAGGATGGACGATTTATTTAATTTGGCAATTACCTATAGACGAAAACTTTCAATATTATTTTTAAATATGTATTTCAATTTATTAGTGGTAATTAAATGTAATAAAAATAAAAGTTCTCCAGATTCAAATATTCTTTTCGTGTAAACATTAAGCTTGGCGATAACTGCGCCAACTTTTTAACTTGTTGTTGTCTGGTACCCAGCTAACGAAAAAGCGTCAAAAAAGTACAAACTTTTTTTGCAGCGTACGAGTTGATCAGTGTTTTCTTTTGAGTAAACTAAATGTTTTAAAACTTAATAGTCTAGCAAAATACCACAATTTAAACTATAGATAACTGCTTTTGAATATGAATGTCGCATACATATGTTACTAGAAAAGAATTCATTTCTAAGATTTTCTAGAAGTTAGTACTAAAAGGAAGATTTTCATACATATTTACTGACAAAAATTAAATAAAAACGTGGGTCATTTGCCTAGCCGATAATACGATTCCAACATTTCGAATGAATCGAAAAAGCCTTCATATACGAAGCCAATGAAACCAATCAAACTTTATGTAAAAACATTGATTATTTTTCTGTAGAAGCGATAAATGTATGTGTTTGGAAAGAATCTTATATTACATTAACTGTGTTTTTCATATTAATATAAGTGCGGAAAATTTATTTTATTAGACTAATATCAAAAGAAACTATAAAATCTAATTTGAATATTTTAGAGGCACTTATATACTCAAGCAGCTTTATGAAAAGAGCACTCATCAAAGCTTTTAGAAGCTAAGAGTAAATCCTTTGAAAACATTTTGATAAAAATTGATTGCCTAGTTTTTATATACGAAAGCTTTACAATCTAGTAAAAATGAAAATTTCCAATAACGAATTTGAAAAAAACTTAAAATTCATTTTCTTTTTATTGACTTTTACTAAAAACTTTGGCGGATTGAATATAAAGAAGTTAATTTAATGCAAGTTTATCGTACCGATAACAAATTCTGAGAATGGCGAAACAATAAAACTTTTGACAAAATATAAAATTCCTAGAAAGATAGTGCACATAGTTCCGAAATCCAATAGTTAAGTTTTTAAAGAACAGCAATTTTATAGTTAATATCATTTTAGAATAATTTAAGCTTAGTATTGAAAACAATGTAATTGAAGCATGAAAATAGTTTTAATGAATGGTTTTAATTTCTTGGGTCATTACCAATTTTAAAATCATCATTCATGTGCCTTCACTACCATGATACACACTTGGAAGTACACAATTATTTCAAGTTAACTATGAATTCTGATTGTTTTCAACATAAAAGGCTGTTCAAAGTAGCGTAAGTTGTTCATAGAAAAAAAATTTTGCTGCTTAAAAATAATTTCTTATCCGTAGCTGAATCCTTTCTAATTGATAAATAAAAAAAACTCTGATCTCTGATCTGCCCTAACTACAAGTTTATTATACACATTTAAGACTGCGTGATTTGTCTTTAGAATGTCTTTTATGTCATTTTTGATACAATACCGCAAAAATCCATTTAATCTCCTAATACTTAAAAAAAAAAAAATGAGGATTAAAAAGAGTCATTGCTGTTTCAGAGTTTTCCGCGGCGTGTACATCTCTGTTTCACTGCGCAAAAACTATTGGGTTTAGAAAAAAAAAGAACTTTCGGACGTTTGTAAAGAAATGTTTGGAGAATCTGTTGATGAAACGAATTTAGAGATGCAAACTTTATTTTCTGAGTTATTATGCATCAAAGTGAAAAGAAATATTATTTTTTTTTTATGCACCGTTCTCTCCAAGGAGAGCTAACGCTTTTACCAATCTAATATTTTGCAGGTACAGAAAAATGCCTTAAGAAAGCACTCTTATTCCCCTTTTTTTAAACTTCTATGTAATTTTGTAGTTATTGCATTTTAAAAATTCGCAAAAATTTCAATTTAATCTTGCGCGATTGATGTTTTTTTTTTTTTATATATATATATACATATCAACAGCAGACGACTCATAAGAACTCTCGACAAACCACCAAGTTCCAAAATGTTTTCAAAGGTGCACTATGATTGTTAAATATTTCTCAGAAGTTGTCAGTGACGTGGTATATTTATGGTAATTCTTAAAGTAAAAAAATTCACAAGATATTTTATGAAAATAAAAATAATTCTTTTGTCAGATCGCAGTGAAAAATACTATGTCCAAAAATCGAGAAACCTCGGTTTTGATAGTTGTGTCAATGTCGATTTCAATGCTATTGTTTTCAGAAACCCAAGAAGCTCTCACTGACAGACAGTTTTCAATCATATGGGCGATTCTGAAATGAAAGGGACTTTGAGGAGGTATAAAAACATAAAAATAAAAAATAGATAACAAAATTTAAATTTTACTCTTAGAATTATCAAAACTAATGCATTTACTACTTCAAAAAAAAAGGCAAAGGAAAAATATATTTTCTAAAAACAAGAACAGTTTTCTAATTTTGCCTGTAATCTCTGTGGTTAGCATAACCCATGGAGGTTATAAAAAAAGTAGATATAAGTAGATTGCCATACTTAAAACTTAACCTAAAAACTGAGGATACACTGGCTTTACTTTAAGAGAAGAAAAAATTGGCTATTTGATAAAAGGTAATGCCAAAAGTATGTTTAACACTATAAAGAATAACATTCCTGAAGATGGAGGTCATATGAAAAAAAGAACTCACCATATTTTTGATGATTGGACAGCTTTTTCACGAACAATATAAAACTATACACATCCAACAACAGCATTTCAGCTCTGGTAAAGAAGACTGTACTGCTATCTAGTAGAATTTTAATAAAGTTAAAGATATTCCATGGAGGTTACCTCAAAATCCAGGGATAACTTATGTGCTTAAAATAAAGTGGAAAAATAAATTACAATTTATATTTCTTTGTGATTAGTTAATTATTTATATAATAAATAAACTTTACCAAAGATTTTTCCACAAATATGCAATTAATTAGGTTTATTTCTTCAGTTAACACTAAAAAAAGGGGGTAGGGACATTCCATGGAAGTTACATTTCCCCTACTTATGATTTTTTTTTTAAATAATAATAAATAAATATGTAAAATAAACACTAAAAACTTTAAATGTAAACTTTTTTCTACTTAATACTAATTTCCTCACTTAAAAGAATAAATATTATGCTAGTAAAATCACAAGGACTGAAATTTCCCCTTAATTTCAGAATCGCCCATATACTTTTAGTATTTTATTAATTTTCTTTCATTTCTCTATTTTGAAGACCATTTTTTTGATATTTTAAGGATATTTATTAAATTTGAAGAGTAATTCTTAACAAAGCTTTCACTGATGAATGGTTTTAATATACATTTTTAGTATCTCATTAAGTTCCTTTAGTTTCTGTAAGTTGTAAATGTACAGTATTAAATGTTGACGATAGACAGCCATACCGTTGCATATGCCACTCCCGAAAAAAAAGCAATCGACCAAAATAAAGAATGAAAATAGGAAAAAGTTAAAAGACGAAAGTAAGACTGAAGAACAGTAATTGGAATCAGGGCCTGATTTACCACTAGGCTAGGGCCTAGGGACCCCCAAATTTTGAAAGTTTTCTGAAAATTTTAAATATAATGGTCTTTTGATGGGAAGTACTGAACAAAAATAATAAAAAAATTTTAGTTACACATCCGTAAATTCCATATTTTTATAGTCACAGAGATTTAAGTTAAATAGATTAATCTAATAAAACTTAATGAAGCAAATTTTTCCTGTTCAGCCAATCATATACAACTTCTTCATATGTACACGGGGACAAGGGCTTTACACCGCTGTTCTTCTCTCGCCTCTTGTAAAGAGATGTTCACTAACCAATCAACCATATACAACTTCTTATATTATGAAATAAAAGAGTCTTTGTGATTGGTTGGTTTGCAGGCTCTCCCGTGGACTTTTTTTAAAACTTTTTTGGCCCTCCTTTTTGGTGAGATCGTGGAGACAGTGGAAAGGTTACTTTGTATTATTTACAATTATTGTTATAAAATTAAGTAATCTTTAGTATTATATAATTTGTGGACTCTGTGGTAAAATGTAAGTTTAAAATACAGGAAAGTGTGCTTTGAAATCAGTGTTCATGGGAGGGGGTCTTGATTAATTCCAAAAGTTTTGTGGAAATCAAGATCATACTAATTATAACAAAAAAATCGTGTGAAAGTAAACTATGAGTTTTAGTTTTAAAGAGTTAGTCTTAACGAATGTAGCTTGATCTGCTAATATTGTGACGTAAGAAAATAAATATTTGCTATTGGGGCCCCTCTCTGAATGTTGGGCCTACAGTAAAAAAAATTCTAAATCGGGCCCTGATTGAAATACAAACGTTTAACCAACAGGATAGATGGTATAAACGAATTGCGACGACAGCGTAAACAGAAAACAGACTGTTCGGATAATATTACTGAAGCCAGTTTAGAAAAAGAAAAAAATAATAATATTAGCAGACGACTTGATTGCGAAGCAATCTTCTTGATTTGAGGAACAATCCCTGGGGGTTGGGGAGCATCAGCAAACAGGGGTCGGCATCCCTTCAATTACATAAAAGGATGTATTATTTAACAACGAGCCTGATATTGTATAATCTATTTTTTCAGAGACACAAGTACGATTGTGACAAATTGCTTTGAGTCGATTGTTCAGTGCATGTGGTGGGAAATTTCCGTGTTTAGTCACATTCGAGACACAAACGTAATGAAGTTTTCCTTGAAAGAATTCTCAAAAGGCGTTTCTAGTTTGCCATTCGGGATACTTTTAATAGTCTTGATAAAGTGATGTTATGGCACAGTGAGGCTTTTGTGTAGTTCTTTTGAAAGAAAATATCTACAAATTAATGGAAGAGGGAAAAAAAATTTAATTTAAATTAATTTTTAGATTTGAAACCTTTTAGGTTATAAGGACAGAAATTTCATTTTCTTTCAGAATTAGAAAATGTGTCTTTTGATTCCATTTTTCTTCATCGTACTAAAAATAAAACGTACACCATACATAAATGCATTTTATACAAATACTGTTTCATATGTTAATTTCATTCAAGCGTAACATCAAGCGTTTATCCATACTTACAAATAAAAAAAAGTTACTACTATGGATATCGCTTTTACAAGTTTCTAAGCAAGAATTCTGTTGATGAATTAACTCCAAATAGAAGAACATTTCCACACAGTTTATAGATTAGGGTGCATCAAACGCCCCTCTAAAAACAAATCACTTTGTCCCATCCTCAAAATGTTCCACTACCTGTAAAAAGTTACCATTCCAATTCTTTTAGTTTTCCAAACAATTTTAGGGAGTCCACCGAAAGTTGGAAATTTAAGATTTTTCGCGTAAAATCACAAAATTCAGTATTTTTCCATACTATATTATTTTCATATTTTATTAACAAATAGAGGAACCTACGCCACTCTTAAAGCGTGTTGAAATGTGCATTTCAATATTTAAGTTCAATTAGATTACAATAAATTTTAATATTTAGGTCATTAACATTTTCGGATAGCAACATAAACAACTTTTATCATCACAGCGGTGATTTGCTCTACTTTTTTTTTACTCTGCCAATGGTAACATATTTTTTTTTTTTTTTTTTTTTTTAAATATTTTTGATGGCAGCAAGATAACATGTGATGATTAAAAAATAAATAGCTCCAAATTTCCAATTAATGTGCAAGTATTAAGTACATAGCGTCATATCGAAGAAGGTTTTCAAGAAATTTGATCTATATGGAAGTCTTCAAAACTAGTTCTTTTACAAACAATGCTGTTTTATGAAAAAGTAAATATCTCAGAATAATCAGTGAATGAAAAGCTTACGAAAAAATTATGAAACGTCTAAATAATAATGCAAAATTAAGATCGCTACCTCTTAGTCGATTGTATCTAACACAACAGCAGATAGATCAAGAAACCAAGTTGCAGTGGTGTTTCAACTACACCTGCAAAGAGCAGTGGTGCTTCCCTAAATATATACAACTTCGCACTGAAATGCCAAAACTTTCAACATAATTACTTAATAAGTACCAAACAGAAGAAAATATCACCTTTGTCATTGGAAACGTTCACCAGCAAAAGATTCTTGGTGTATCAGCATATCCCCAAGAAACTAATCGTTAATGAGGCCCAATCATTGCTGACTTAATATATGAGCAGCTCTCCTCTTGGCAATGCATACAAATAATTGTGAGCATGATGTTTGGCACGCCTTCTTAGAACACAGGCAAGTTATTGCTGCCTGCATCAGAGTAAAAAAGACATTGGAACACGTGCTTCTTTGGTCAGCTTGCTGCCATCATGTTGGAGAAGTTATTTTGTCTCATGTATTTGATAACTAAAAGACCGAGTCTTCCAAGTCATCAAATATAACCTTGTCTAAACAATTTCATGACAATTTTAATCATCTTGAATATTTTGATAGTGAATTGGAATCTTTTGACTCTAACTCAGTGAACGTACAAGCAAAAGGCATGGTTGATATTCTTAGAGCCAGTGCAATCCAAACAGCCAAATCTGCCATCGATTCGAGGAAAAAGTGAGATGACTATATGGAGTTCATAAAGCTTTTCCTTATCTTCTTAGACTTTCCTAATATTACTCAAGCAGCAAAATTAAACCGACTAGGAGCCTTGCACAAAGCATGTTGGATGGCAATTATTATATACAATTAAAAATTTTATTCTTGAGAAGCAAATATAGCAATTATCTGCTAACACTATAACTTCAAAATAAGAGGTTGCCGATCTATATGACTTTGCCAACTTTGTTACTCTCATCTACAGCACCTGGTGAATAACCTGTGATTCTGCCATAAATGCCCCTTTAAACGGCCAACAAAAGCTTCATTCTCTTACATTTTTACACTAAACTCTTCACCACATTATTTATATGAGAGTGCTATCAGTGCCTTTAAAAACCACTAATGGTATCTTGCAGAAGAAATTGTGCCATTGGCCCTTTGGAGCAATAAAGTTAACGAAAGTAACGCAATGTTAGCTACAAAACCAAATTTCAAATTGCTTTTAAATTGCAAGATAGATATGGTGTAGATTTTGAAAATCCCAATTTCCAAAAAATCTCACTCCAATTAGAACTCTTCACAAAATCGACAAAAACAGAGAAATCTGCGAAAACGGCCAAAATTAACTCAACGAGTGTACTTATATTAATTAAATTGAAATTAGAAAATTAATAGTACATGATTATATATCCTTTTATTATATCAAGAAACAGTCCAATTGCATTATTTCATTAGAATATACCTTTACATTTATTTTTTACCTGTGATGCATTTTTTTCAGAATTTCTATTTTATTGTTTATTCTAAGTGCCAGTGCACCACATAGATGTTATTCAATTTTTAAAAACTTTTATGTATAATATTTTATTTATTTATTTATTTTTTTCGTTTCGAACAAAAATAACTTAGGGACAGACTATTTCCACGAAATTTTTAAATACATGGGGTGTTTGATGCACCCTAATATAGATATATTTAGTAGATTTCTCCTTCGATTTTGAAAATATTACCCAAACTATTTTCTTGAAGATTCGCCAGAAATAATATATCTTTATAACTTATTCTACAATTTTCATCATATTCCTATGCAATTCATTTTTCTAGGAAAACGTTGAGAATTCGAGCTATTTAATTTTCCTCCGAGGATTGCATTTCGTCAACCTCTCAAATGGCAATATAATTCTCCTAGATAATAGTTTTAAGTAGAAAGGGAAGAGAGCGATTTTAAAACGCAAGTTTCAAAATGTGTATCTACTTTTATCAAAAAAAATTACCTGCGTCGGATCGTAAAACTGTAATTTCTCCGGTACTGTTAAACGCTGTGAAATATTTTTATTCACGATCAAATTTAAATGGGGAAGAGGTTTAGCAATTTAAAAATCTCTTTCAGATTGGAAATATTTAAAAAAAGAATCCTAGTATTTCCCATCAGAATTCTTTTCTTGTAATTGCTAGGGGCGAAAATAAACCTACTGTTTCTTGGAAACAAAATTTAATGAAATTCCTTATGGATTGCGAAAGATAAGTTTTTTCTTTGAAAATGTATTTGTTATTGAAAGAGGTTTGTTATTAAATTTAAAAATCCTGATAATTTAGTTTTAAAATATCAAATGTACTACAGTTGAAGATAGTAGAGTAATAAGCATGATTCAACGAAATAATCTAAACTTATTCATTATGTTTCTTTAAAATATTAATTTATGAAAAAATTCTCTGATTATTAAGTTTATAAAAGTCAAACATAATATTGAAATCAAAAATAAGAATACGCATATTTCAGAAATCTGTTTTCAATTTAAACGGGTTTTTTTTTAAGTTTTATTTCTTTTACGTAATAATTCAAGAAAATAACATTTCATCGCTTTCATTTGCAAAAGATTCATCGCTTCTTAAAAACTTTACCGTTACTTTTAAAATACAGCTGCAAAGTTTAAATGTATACAATTGAGAATTGTTATCGATTTTTTTAGGGGGGTTGGATGTTACATTTGTTGATGTAAACATGTATACAATTGAACAGTAGAGAGATTTTGCTGGTACGCTTTAAATCTGAATAGAATTTTTTTTTTTTTTTTTTTGCACCAATATTTTCAAAAATCTTAATGCACAAATATTTAGTACTATCTAGCGTGAAAAAAAGCTATAAATTGATCAACAGTTAAGTCATATGTATGAAAATATAATCTCAGTCACAAAGTCAGTGTGTTGAGTGGCTTAAAGAACCAAAAATAGATGGGAAGAGCTTTTATACAAATTTTTCAGGAGTAGGGTACAATATTTGTAGGAATTCTTTTTAATCCAGCCGACCAAATGGTATAGTGGTTAGCGTGCTAGCTTCTAGACCGCGAGGTTGCGGGTTCGAGTCCCGTGTTGGCATGGGTGTTTGTAAATGTATGTTGGTTTGTCTAATGATGAATGTTTCGGCTCATTATAGCCCTCGTGTTGCTGACAGCGCCAGATAATCTGACAACCAACCAATCTTTTTAATCCAAATTCGTGACGAATGTTGATTTTACAGCCAGTGTTATGTGACCTTTTGTGCTTCGTATAATTGATGATTTGGAGCCTAATATAAAAGAAAAACACAAATGATATACAAAATGCACCACAAAACCACAAAAACTTGTATCTATACAATTATTAGGTTCAACAGAAAGGAAAAACCATAATAATATAGGCATGTTTTCTATTTAATATATATTTAGGTGATATTGCATCTAAGGCGTACTGAACAGTCATGTTGCAGTGCATAAAGCCAAACTATTTAGCAAAAAAAGGCTTTTCAAAGATGGAGATTCAAACTTGATATTTTAAGCGAAAGTTTATATTTATTAGGTTTAGCGGGTAATTTCATTCCTAAAAAAAACATCTTCTATCGCTGCCAGATGCAATCTTAGATCTTTTGTACAAATGATCTCCAAACAACTTTCAATATTTTTAAATGTTGGATATAGGCTAGTTAGCGAACCAATTATTTTCTAACATGTCACTTAGCATTCTATAGAATACCTAAGAAATGTGTTAAAGATTAATCATTTCATACTTTGACTAAAAATTTCCGACATTTAATAAAATGGCTAGGCATTCTGTACAGTTTTCATACATTGCTGATAACATATAGATAAATAGATACTTAAAGTAACCTGCACCCAAATAGCTTCAGGGCCTAAAGATTTAAAAAAGGGGCGTGTTCTCTCTCACTCGTTTGGCAGCATCCAATTTTCAAATGCCCTGTGTCTTATTCCCTAACAGATTCTCCATCCGTGACATGGCTGATTCAAGACAGACATTGTCCGAACTGCAGATCCTAAAGACTCGCAGAAGTGACACTGGAACCTACACCTGTTCGGCTGTCAGCGACATCGGCTCGGACGAGTCTACCATTCACTACACTGTGCAAGGTACGCTTAAAAAAATTTGTGGAATGAGTATGATTCTGTGCTGGTACTATTCCGTTTGCTGGGTATCGGATAAAAATCGGCAAATTGCAGACCTAACTCATTCAAACCTACAACCTTCAAATCATTTATAATTCCTACAACAAACCGAAATCATTTAGGGTTGGCGATAGATTTACGCGTCATTTGGGCTTGTCGATACATTTACGTGACATTTAGACTTGGCGATAACTATGCCAACTGGTAGATAACGCATCAAGAGAGAAAACCTAATGCCTTGCTGTGAAAGTGAGATGCTCTAAGAAACAGTCGATCTGTATACATTGCTTCATAAATTTACAAATTGGTATTTGCTTAGTCTTTTTATCAAATGTCACAAATTAGATGAGACATTTTTTGATGAAGTTACTTGGTATCAACTATTCGACCATTGGCGAATTTTTTGTTGGGAACAGAAAGTTCAAACCACATGAAATTCGGCTCGGACCAGCGTCGGAGCGTTTCCGTGGAATGCCTCAACTCTACGGTGGACCAGATATCCATCCGAAGCAATCGTTTCCATAGACTAAGGAAATCCGTTTTACGAGAAAATTTCCCAAATTCTATTATATGTACCGAAAACTTGTGGCATGAGGGCCTAAAACAGTAATCTTTTTTTTTTTTAACTGATATCCACACAAACATTTAATACAGTAAGCAAAACCTCTCATGAGCTATTGCACTTTATGTATTTGTGAAATTGTATGTGTTAGAACCACAAATTTTAAAATTTTACATACGGTGTCTCAAAAAGGGCTGACACATTTGAAATATAAATGTTTAAAAAAACGGAACTTGATAAAAATGTACCATTTTCTACGAAGTTCACCGAAAAAACGTCCTGTTAATTGAAAAATTAAAAAAAAGATATCGGAGCAAACTGCACAAACTACAAAAAGATGTTTTCAAAATAACCATCTTTCTATCAACATCATGGCACAATTGAACATCGTTTTGAAGTTTTTGCATTAAGTTCAGATCATTATTTATTTATTTATTTATTTATTTTATTTATTTTATTTATTTTATTTATTTTATTTATTTTATTTATTTTATTTATTTATTTATTTATTTATTTATTTATTTATTTATTTATTTATTTATTTATTTATTTATTTTATTTATTTTATTTATTTTATTTATTTTATTTATTTTATTTATTTTATTTATTTTATTTATTTTATTTATTTTATTTATTTTATTTACTTTATTTACTTTATTTACTTTATTTACTTTATTTACTTTATTTACTTTATTTACTTTATTTACTTTATTTACTTTATTTACTTTATTTACTTTATTTACTTTATTTACTTTATTTACTTTATTTACTTTATTTACTTTATTTACTTTATTTACTTTATTTACTTTATTTACTTTATTTACTTTATTTACTTTATTTACTTTATTTACTTTATTTACTTTATTTACTTTATTTACTTTATTTACTTTATTTACTTTATTTACTTTATTTACTTTATTTACTTTATTTACTTTATTTACTTTATTTATTTTATTTATTTCCAACAGCGCCACCAGTTTGGGAACTTAGTGACTATTTTTAAAAATTAATAGATACAATTATGTAATTTCTCAAGTATAATGCCAGCAAATGAACCATTTTTATCGTCTTCCATTTTTTGTAATCATTTTTAAAATCTGTCAGTCTTCTTTAGAATACTCTGTTATTGCCAGTGTTGGCATTTATATAAAAACGTTTGTGTAATTGAGCATCATCTCTTGTCGAGTGTTACTTTACTTTTTTTATCTCTTTATCGGTGTATTATTAAATAGTCTAAATATAAACACTTGTAGATTCATATTATTTATTTTTTAATCATCCAGGTCGTCCCGATCCTCCTTCCAACGTGAGTATCGTGAACGTGACAAGCCGCTCTGTCACACTCCAGTGGGAAGTGACACACGACGGAAACAGTCACGTGACTGGGAGCGTGGTCCAGTACCAGTCCACATCTGGTGAGCACTCAACCTTTTAACCGGCTATTCATGTGATATCAAGTACTGAGTGACCTCTAAATGAGCGCCTCATGTTACTGAGTTTCTCCTGAGAGACAAAAGATTTGATATACAGAGTGTCCACAAAGTCTCTTTACAACTTCAAACATTCATAAAAAAAAAACTTTTGATAAGATATGAAAATGAAATTTATTTTAGATACACAGTAACTATTTAAGTTTTTATTAATTATTGTTTTGTGTGAAAGGGAATGTGTAGTGTGGCCTGACATTCAGCCGAGTCATTGGACCATTCTCCTTCGTAGAGAAATCAATATCTTTTGGTGTAGACCTTTTTACTGAATTTGTGACACCACAGTTGGATAATCTTCAACCAAACGTCTTCTTCCAGCAAGATGGTGCACCACCACATTGGGGTCTCGATGTTCGTAATTTCCTCGATGAGATATTTCCAGGTAGGTGAACTGTACCAATTACCTGGCCACCTCGTTCATCTGATGTCATGGATATTCCCCAGATGGTCAGTCACTTATAAAGTTCCTCACTGTCTTGCTTGGAAGGGGTAGATATCTCTTAGGTTCCGAGCAGATAGTCCGTTTGAGCTGCGATTGGTCTTTAATGACATACAAAGTTTAGGCACTGGCACAACATTTTGTAACAAGGATTGTAAATAAACGCTGTTTTGTTACATAAGCGTTTGTTAATTGCGTCTTTTAGAAATGGTTAAGAAAATTCCATCGCTCCTGGTATCACGCCCTTGAATTTCTTTCTCTAGGGGTATGTCAAAGATCGTGTATATCAAACAAAGGTATGGGACATCTCTGACCTAAAGAAAATGATAGCAAACGCTATTGTCATAATAACGCTTTAGTGCAAAGAACATGGCTAGAAATCGAGTATCACCTTGATGTGCTTCACGCAACTAATGGTGCTCATATAGAGGTTCATTAATTGCCTTAAAAAACTTAAATAATTGCATCTTAAAATAATTTTCAAGTTTGTATTTGTTCTGTATTTTAATCAATAAACGCCTGTATTTGCATAGAGACTTTGTGGCTACCCTGTGAAATAAATATCTCTAAAATCTAAAAATTCAAAGAAAGGTAAGAATCTTACCTGGCTCTTTGTCAGACGGACGGCAGCGATATTTTACTACATTTTCGGGGGAATGGCACCATCAATCAGAGTTGAACCTATAATCTTCGGCTTCACACTGCCACACTTATGAAAAGAACATTCATTGTTATTCAAGAATAGGAGTCTAGATGCCTATTGACTTGGCTTTATCTAGAATTACTTTAAGGACGATTACAGGACACAACATACAAAAGCAAGGTACAGTTATAGAAGTGAGTTTGTCACACAATTACATTCTTATCAATGGTGGTCTGCCATTTAGGGGTGGAATGTTCAACAATTTTGTCTATTCAATTTTTAATACCCTGTATATAACTGCTGTACGCTGATATGATTAATTTGTATATGATACATAATAAATGGTTATAATTTATAATAACCGGGTTATTATGTATAATATCCAAATTAATCATATTAGCTATAACATATATAGCTGTTGCACTTTTCATAAAATCATAAATAAAATTTTTGAGTGATTTTTATTCTCTAGAAAAGTAGACAGCCGTGTGATAAATACAAATCTCATTCAAACTCAGAGTTTATCTTCCTGGAAGCAAGATGATTTCTCGAACTGCTCTCATAAATTATAATTCTTTCCATCTTCTATTGACAGATTACTGCAAACAAAATCTTTTTAGTATTCTTCCAGCAATGGAAATAACAAATTATATGAAGAACTATATTTATTATATTTAAATGGAAACAGATCCTTTATTTAATATTTCAAGAATGAATTCCCTTCATCTATCATTTCAAAGATTTATGGATTGCAAAATCTGTGAGAAAAGAGGGTGTGTGTATTGTGTGATATTCTTTATTGCTAGCATATTTTGACAGAAAGAAAAGATGTTATCCAGCAACTTTAGAAGGATTTATTATATTTTCGTTGCGATATAAACTTTTTTCTAGACATAAAAAATTTAAATAATTTCTTAGAAATAGGGGGGGGTGGGAGGTTCGAATTTACAATGAATTTTGATAAAATCTTTTTCTGTAAGTGTGAAGACCAGTTAAACTCATCGCAATGATTTAAATATCATACTCAAGCAGAATGTGATATTTGGATAACAATTGGTCAAAACTAATGGTAGAGAATCAGAAAAACAGCTTTTGCTTCTTTTTTGCAGATATTTATTGATTGAATTTACAAATATTGGTGGAATGCAAAATTAAAATTTTTACGCTACTACAAATACATATGGTCCTTCGTAATTAATTTATTTCAAATAGGTGTGCGTTTACTAAAAATTAATTTTGCAATACAACTTGATAAAAATATTTTTATAGTTTTCATGGGTTTAATATTGGAATATTGACAAAATGTGTTTTACTGTGACATTTGTTTGGCGTGAGTTCTTTATAGCTGAGAGTTTTAAGAACTCTTAAACACAAGGGAACAATTATTCAGCTATATGATTTCATCCCCATTCAAAGGGACCCAGATTTCGAAAAGATGTGGTTCATGTAAAACAGAGAATAACCCCCATTGGACCGATAGAGTATTCGAAGTCCTGGAAGAGGCTTCGAGAACGCATTCTAGACATAGAGTACTGTAATAGGAATCACTTGGACCCACTATTCTCCTGATATCAACACATGTGACTCATTTTTGTGGGGTAATACTAAGGAAAATGTTTACGCAAATAACCCCAAATCCATTGCTGAGCTCAAAACTGTTGTTTGGCGAGAGTTCTTTATAACTGAGGGTTTTAAGAACTCTTAAACACAAAGGAACAATTATTGAGCTATATGATTTCATCCCTATTATCCAAAGGGACCCAGATTTCGAAAAGATGTGGTTCATGTAAAACAGAGAATAACCCCCATTGGACCGATAGAGTATTCGAAGTCCTGGAAGAGACTTCGAATACTCTATCGGTCCAATGGTGTACTGTAATAGAAATCACTTAGACGCACTCTTCTCCTGATATCAACACATGTGGATCATTTTTGTGGGGTAATACTAAGGAAAATGTTTACGCAAATAACCCCAAAACCATTGCTGAGCTCAAAACTGTTATTCAGGAGCTCATAAAAAGCATCGATGTCCCGGCACTTCAGAGAGTTTTGCTTTTCGACGCATACCCATTGATGGCAAGAATATCGAACACGTCATGAACTAAATACGAATATCTGTAGTTACTTTTAAAATTTCCATAAAATTTTTGAATTTTTTATTTCATATAGCTCAATGATTGCAAGAAACAATATCCTTCATGAATATGTCAGTAGTTATAATTCGAAGTTTTTTTTTTTTTTTTTTTTTTTTTTTTTTATATATATATATATATATATATATATATATATAACTTATTTGTGAATTTTCGATTTGAAACATTATTATATTTTTTGCGCATGCAGAAACAAAATGTCCACACATTTCTATGCGTAATACCACAAATCATATAATGATTTGATGTTGTCATAATCATACACAGAATTTTCAAAGTACTTAAACAGCGTGAAAATAATTACATGGTAAAAACATCCCATTTCTAGTTCAAAAGAAAGTGAATTGTCCATATTCTCTGGTCATTTGGTTTTTTTTTTTTTTTTTATGGTTTTTTTTTTTTTTTTTTTTTTTTTTTCTTTCTATTTTTATGGACTCTTTGGACATTTTTGTGGATCTTTTTGTTCTGGCCTTTTTGTTAACGGTAACGTTATGTATTCCCTCCCTTCTTTAGATTCCAGTTGGAATGGGCAGACATCCCAGCTGATTGTGTCTGGTGCCGAGAGTAGTGCCACCCTTCGCTCCCTCTCCCCGGTTACTCTCTACTTTGTCCGAATCGTTGCCGAGAACATGTTCGGACCCAGTGGACCCAGTGATGTCATCAACGTTACCACGGCAGAGGAAGGCAAGTACTACCCGCAATTCTTATTACTTTGTGCAAATTAGTTACAGGATTATGCTTAGTTTTTACAATGCAATAAACTCCGTGATACAATTCTATCAACTTTTAGCAAAAGAGTTGCAAAAAAATCAAAATTATGTTAAATAACAATTTTTGTTTCGTTGGACGGGTTTGTTATACAACTTTGCTGCAGCAATTCTTTTCTCTTTCTTTAACCTTTTCACTTTTTTGCATTTTATAACCGATTTGTAACATCCTGACTCCAAAATACTGTTCTCGAAAAAATGTGTGTGTGTGGTCAGCATAACTCCCGAACGATTTGATTCACGATATTTAACTTTCGTGCATGGGTCAGTGGCTTGCAATTAAGATTTTCGTTGACGTAGGACATGTTTTTCCGTTTCACTTATCCAAAAGAAATAATGTTATAATTATTGCAAAACTAAGCCGTTTTTTAGTAAATGGGAATACAAAAAATAGCATTGTAAACTACTCCAATTCCATGTCAAATTTAAATATCGTGACTAGTATTACAGTGTATAAAAGTGGCGAAACGTTCCATACCCTTAGTTTTTTAACTATTATTAATATTGCAAGCATTTTATAACATTTTCTCGCTATAGTAATAGAACTCGAGTTAATATAATTGTTTGTAAAAGAAAGTTTATGGAATACTGTGGGGAAATATTTTATAATAGGTGAACTTCTGTTGTACAATAAATATATTAAACTTTTTTTAAAACCTATTCTCCTCATAGTAATGTCCTTTACAGCGCTCTGCAGTACATCATAGCTTTCTATAAGAATTTTTACTGGATATTTTAAAATATATCTATAACCATCTAAAACCTGATCTAATGAACAAATATTCATAATTTGCCATAAATATTACTTATACCATAAAATAGTATCTGAAGATAAAAATAAACATAAGATAAATTATTTGCAACAGAAAGGTAACCTATAGAAATATGGCACTTAAAGGAACTTTACAGACTGAAACTTATCGGGAAAGTTAAGAATGAAATTTTAGACTAAAAAGAAAACAATCCTATAAAGTTTTAAATGCTATACAATAGTTGTCCTTGAAGCATCGTATACATATCTTAGGGATTATCCTTGAAGCATCCTTTTTTGCATCGCAAATTTGAGCTATTTTGTAAATTTTTTCATATGTTTTAATTTTTTCAGCTTTTTTTTTTTTCTTCTTTTTTTCCAACTTTTATTAACGTTTTTAATTTTTCAACTTTCAATATTGTTTATGATTTTTCAACTTTTACTAATGTTCATAATTTTTCAACTTTTATTTATGTTTTTATTTATTTCAACCTTAATTTCTGTATTTCTTAATATTTATTTTTCTTTTTTTAATGTTTTAAACTTTTATATATATTTTCAACTTTTCCATTTTATTTGTTTTCAATTTTTTCAACTTTTATTTTATTTTTGGGGATCATTTCTCCATTGTTCACAAATAATTATACAAACTCATGAATAGCTATTAATTTTTTTAAAAAACTCAAAATTGCTCTAACAGCATCAGGCCACAGTGATTACTCTAACTATTCTTAATATTTCTTTAAATTTATAATTATTGTCAATTCATAAATACTTCTAAATCCAACTAATTTCGTAAATCTATAATTCTTAACATCAACCCCTTAACCCTTTCAAATCTGTTACCTGAAAACTCAAGAATTCTTTCAGCGAAAGCAATCACTTTATGACCAAAGCCTCTCGCAAAGTTAATATGAAAATATGAGAACGACAACACCAAAGGAATTTTAGAAAATCCTCGCTAAGACCTCAGTAAGTTTCGTAACGTATTGTCGACACAAAATTACCTGACGCCTACAAAATGAAGGATTCATGTCCGCAATTTGATCCTTCATAGGACCTTGGACCACTCCGCTCCAAATTTGCCATCTTGCATTTCTATTCTCGTAAAAATTACCTCGTGTTCCCCTTTGACCAAAGCTGGCGGCTCAAACGAGAATGGATGAGGCTTGCTGTTTGAATAAATATTGTAGACGAAATGTGTAGCCTCGTATTTTCTCGCGGATATGGCATCATAAGACAGCTAGTTCTAAAGAAAACAAACGTGTACATTGTTATATTAACCATCACATGCACTGTTATATTTTAATTATTTAAGAGATTAATCATGAGTTATTTAAGTAAAATGGAATCGCTACTCGTCAAAATAGCAATAAAGTTTATAAAAAACTATGAAATTAACTATGCAACGATATAATATTTTTTTCTACTCAAGTCAGAAGTGTATGATACTTTGTTTTAAAAATGCAAACTTTCAATATTTTATATATAAGACTCATGATTTTAATGTTCTCCGAACGTGATATTTAAAACTTCAATGTACCTTTTCTAACTAACTAGTAGAGACATACCATTATTTTTTATTAAAATGTAGTACATAACCTACAGATTTAACTTACTTCGAAAAATTTCCTATTTTGTTAATTTTTTTAATGTCAAATGCTTGTAAAAAAAAAAAAAAAAAAAAAAAACATTTTAAATCTATAGATTATGATCTAGAATTTCATGAAAAAGTTAATGGTATGTATCTTCTAGTTAGTTAGAAAGGTTACTTTAAAATTTAATACATCATGTATAGAAAAAAAAGTTTAAAAGAAATCTTATATAGTTAACATTGATAGTTTGCTTAAAAATCAAATTAATAGAAATTCCTTAGGTAGATTAATTTGACATCACTTGTGTTTACTAATTTCATATAATTTTCCCCCTATAAATTACTCTGCCATAATAGTGCTTAGTTTCTTATACTATACAACTCTGTATCTACAACTATATTTTGCTCTGAATTGGCCCCTGCGCTGTCCCATCCCCATAAAATTTACATCGTTACCAAAAAGAATAGCCCGAGTTGATAGTTGAAACAAGAAAATATTGGGGAAGTTGTTTAAACAAGGCTAGTAAATAAAGCGACAATCTCATAAGTTCACACTGACGTCACAAAACAGTCGTATACAAAGAAAATAAGGCTTAGAACCATTGCGTCTAATTTTCTACTCAAACCTAGGCTTAGGGCAAAAGACCCCATAAATTTAGGGTCACATCAATAGTAAAAGCTCTATATTCTGGTAATTAATAATGGTATTAAATAATGATATCAATTATTAATCTTTTGAGGTATTTTTCAAAAGATCAGGCGTGTTAGGAAACGTAAAAATAACTTATAAAATTAAAAATCACTAATGCTTTAGTTTATCACAGTTTATCATATAATCATATTATATTATTATCACAGCGAAGAAAATTTTAAACTTATGTTTTACTATCATCATCTTTAGATAGTATTTTCTCATAGTCTGCCAAAAAAGTTTACTAAATTTTGCAGCAATATGTTCATTATAAAATATTCTCTAGAACCGTACATTTGATTACAAGGCCGTGCTAAGTGTATCTGTACGTTTCGGCCAAATTGAGTTATTGGTACCAAGTTGTTCTCTGTAATTTGTTCTACATAATGTTAAAGTTTAATGGTCGTATCTACACGAGAAATATGAAAAAAGTTTTTAAGTTATTCAATAAGTTAGCACTTTATTTTTCTAATGGTGGGCCGAAGTACTTACAGTCATTTGCAATGTGTTTGCAGTCACTTTGTCACTACAGGGCCGGTTGCGATGGCCACTTGTGAAGGGGCATCCAATGGGAGGGCCATCTCTAACTTAGGACATCCACGTCTTACATACTTGTCTGAACCCGGATTTGAGCCGAGACCCACCAACGTGGTAGTCTGTTGCGCTAACCACTATTCTGAATGGGCGACTAATAAGATAGCATCAACTACATGAAATTGTTAAACTTTAACCTTTTGCACTCCAGTGGCGCCTCTCAGGCGCCACACGATTGGATGTCAAACCACGAGAGGACCATTAGGTGTGATGCGGAAATTCGATGCAAGGCCAATGACTGTGTTTAGTTTCTATGAAGCAAATCCATAAACACCAGCCGAACCTAAAATGTCTCGAGTCGCTGATTCCTCCGCGCGAAAAAGGCCTGGAGTTCAAAGGGTTAAACCACAATTTCTCCTATTGAACTCAGATGCAACTAAGACCAGCGCTTAGCACCGCAATATAGCCAGCTTCTATGGAGGGTGAAAGAAATTTACTCCCCAAGGTCAGGGCCTGATTTACCATTAGGCCCGGGCCTAAGGGCCCCCAAATTTTGAAAGTTTTCTGAAAATTTTAAATATAATGGTCTTCTTATGGGAAGTACTGAACAAAAATAATAAAAAAAATTTAGTTACACATCCGCAAATTCCATATTTTTTATAGTCACAGAGAGTTATGTTAGATAGATTAACCTAATAAAACCTAATTAAGCAAATCTTTCCGATTCAGCCAATCATATACAACTTCTTCATATGTACACGGAGACAAGGGCTTTACGCCGCTGTTCTCCTTCTCTCGCCTCTTGTAAAGAGATGTTCACCAACCAACTAACCATATACAACTTCTTATATTATGAAATGAAAGAGTCTTTGTGATTGGTTGGTTTGCAGGCTCTTCCGTGGACTTTTTTTTTTTTTAACTTTTTTGGCCCTCCTTTTTGGTGAGATCGTGGAAACAGTGGAAAGGTTACTTTGTATTATTTGCAATTATTGTTATAAAATTAAGTAATCTTTATTATTATATAATTTGTGGAACCTGTGGTAAAATATAAGTTTAAAATACAGGAAAGTGTGCTTTAAAATCAGTGTTCATTGGGGGGGGGGGGGTCTTGATTAATTCAAAAAATTTGAGGATATCAAGATCATACTAATTATAACAAAAAAAATCATGAGAAAGTAAACTATGAGTTTTAATTGTAATAAGTTAGTCTTAACGAATGTAGCTTGATCTGGTAATTTTGTGACGTAATGCAATAAATATTTGCTATTGGGATCTCTGAATGTTGGGCCTACAGTAAAAAAATTTCTAAATCGGGCCCTGCCCAGGGTTATCAAACAGCTGTACATACAGCTACAGAGCTCCATACAGCTAGAGATACAGCTTCTCTGGTGTTATCATACAGCTGTATGATAACACTAAAGAAAACGTTTTTCAATTTCAGGACGATCCCTTTTTTAAGTCCCGAATAGTCCATAGTTTGAACCACGAATAACTACTCCAATTTTGCAGATTACTTCATAAAACGGTTTCCTGTTGTTTTTTCATATTATTGGAAACATTTTTTAATGGGACTTTTTACCGATCTCCTATAGTTTTTTAGTTAATTTTTTTTTTTTTTTTTTTTTTTTTTTTTGTAATTTTCATAAATCACCTCTTGGGGTGCTGTAAGGTGTTTCAAAATATTTAACGTTGTCACTTTATTATAGGTATACGTTATTTTTCTCCATATACGAGACGTTGTTTCAAATTTAAAGGACCGAAAAGGACTTTAGAAATCACACTGTATACCATTCCACAGAAAGTCAAACAACCACTCATTTTAGCGATCCTTAGAAAGGTACGTCTCGTGACGTAAATTAGTAAGTTATTATACAATCTTCCCCTTGGCTTCAATTAGCCTTGGTTGCATCCGCTTATATGTCGGTGTATGAGAATGGATGTAGAAATCCAGGCGTGTTTAATGAAGGCGGATGAGAATGGAGTTGACGTTGGACTGTTGACCTTTATTGAATCTGGTCAGGAGTTATTATGACGAAAAGGCAAAGGAGTTGGGGCTTTCAATTTGTGTCGGGGTACTGAATCGCAGGGAATTAATGGAGGAGACATGTCTGTGAACTTTTGTGCTCAAAGGCTTTGGGAAGACATGATAATTTTCTTGAGTTACGCAGTTGGTAATACTATGCGACACTTGCAAATAGTTGGGACTTGGTAGGTTGGAGTGGATGGGAAGTTTATAGCTTTAATGGGTAAAGATTCTGTTATATTGCAGGATATTCAATTAGGGGACTCAGTAATTTTAAAATGAAATAAAATCGGAGGGGTTTTATTGTCTTTCCCTTGTAGTATTACTTTTGTTTCTACTCAAAATAAAAGTTTGTTATATTTTGTTTTAAAAAAAGCAAACTATCAACGTTAGCTATATAAGACTTTTAATTTAATTTGATTTGATTTTCTCTAAACATGCAATTTTAAACTTCAATGTACATTTTCAAGCTAACTAAAAGAGATATACCATTATTTTTTTTATGAAACTGTAATATTTAATTTAAAGATCAAATTGATGGTTAAAGTTTGATAAGAAAATATCATCAGATTTTTCCTTGTTAAATTTTAATATATATATATATATATATATATATATATATATATATATATATATATATATATATATATTTTTTTTTTTTTTTAATTATTTTCTACAAAAATTTGCATTTTAAAAAATAATTAAGAAAATAACAGGAAAGTTTTTAACCACAGTTTAATCTGTAGCTCATTATCTACAATTTTATTTTAAAAAATAAAGGTGTGACTCTAATAGTTAATAATCATCAATAGTTTAATTCAATATCATGTTTAGAGAAAATCAAAGCTAAAGTCTTATATCGTTAATATTGAAAGTTTGAATTTTTGAAACAAAATATAACCTACTTTTAATTTGAGTAAAAACCAAGTAATACATCAATGGAAAGACAAAAGAAAAGAACAACATGAAATAAAATTTCTAAAATAATTTTTTTTTCTTTTTTTTTTTTTTTTTTTAATTTACTAAGCCGCCTTATAACTTATTTCACAGTGGTGCTTTAAAATTAAAATTTAGAATTGGGAGAGAAAATAATAACAATGGTCAAGGAATTGGACCCAAAAACCGAATATTTTATGTAGGATGACACCAACAGTTGTTGATTAAATAATGTCAGTCCTATTGATTTTTATTTTTTTTTATTTTTTTTTATTTTTTTTTTTTTTTTTTTTATTACAGCTCTTCTACTTTTAGAATTAAACTGATATTATTTACTACAGCCCTTAATGGTTGTTCTATCATAAAGTAAAATGAAATCTACTGAAAATAAAACAATAAAATTGTGCTAAAATTTTATTTAAATTTGTAATTTTCCCAGTAGTGCATGATCAGGCCAATTTTTCCTATGACAAACAGCAAAAATACGGAAAATATTGCTTAAAATGCAAGATGCAAGTGGATAGTTTTTCCCTTTGCGCACTTAACCTAATTACAATACTCCAACGGCATGAGTTCCCGGACAATGGAAAATTCCCGCATTTATTTTATTTCATTTTTTATTCAATTCTAAATGTTCCGAAAAGGCCATAAACATAAAAATTTCTACTCAATACGCTTTTTCTTTTTTTTTTTAATTTGCGATCAAAATTACCTTGTTAGAGATTGGCGAGAAAACGACCCATTTCATTGGCGTTGAACGTGACGTAAAGAGATCTCAAACATCTTGGCTTGAAATGCAGCAGCGGAAACCAAATTTGAAAGTTTCTCGCATATCACGCCAACCTGTACGGAATGTGGCAATGGTCTACCAACGCCAACTTTTTTAACGCTAACTATTTGTCAGAAACCTCACGATAACCGTAGAAACGCTAGGATCTCTTTACGTCACGAATTTTGTTGACTGTTTTGATCGGATTGGTTTTGTGGCATTTTCTTTTCTTAATATTTAAATAACTAATTTTTTTAAAGAACTTTTTCTTAAATATTTGGAATCAGAAAGAAATTCTTCATAAATATGTACTAATTTCACTCGTGTTTAAAAAATGCGGGAATTGTCCATTGAGGAGTAGAAATGGAAAACGAATAAGTACTAAAAAAATCAATCTTTTTTTTTAAGGAAAAAATGTCCAAAAGTCCAAGTTAAACAAACTGGAGAGCTCCCAAAATGCGAACTCCAGTAGCAATAGTTCAAATTCAATCTGGTACTTAGTCATAGCCGTAAGTACCAATGCGAATGTTTTTTTCAACTTTTGTAAAATCATCTGCTGACAAATTTTCTTTTTTGGAATTGGGTCGTTTTCAATTTCTAGTCCTCCATTGATCGTCCAGTAGTATCAGACAGCACAAATTAATGTGAAAACAGTAGAACTAACATTCAAAAACTAGGGGTGTGGAACATCGCACAACTTTCAATTACACTATAATACTGACGTGGATTTGTGTCATTTACTGTTTTTATATTTTCATCATTCATTTAGAGGAAATGGTCAGTTTGGCGATATTTTTTGCAATAATTCTTACATGGGTCTTTAAAAAAAAAACACTCCCTCAAAATGACGATTTTGGCGATATACTTTTAGATAATCCTTATATTATCTTTTGTTATAAGCGAAACTGAGGCGAGAAGAAAAAACTATTCTTGATGAGGTACACTCAAGGCAGGAGAACTCTATATTCGTTTTTCAACATTTTACTCCACTAAAAAATTTTTACAGGAATTTCGGAGGTGGGGATGTTTAGAACACCTTAAGAGGCATTACCACAGCGATTTTTATCAAAATAGTTAGAGCCGTTTTTTAGCAATCATTGAAAATCATGATTCTTTCAATGGCAGCTACCTTTTGCGCATGCGCGATTTTGACGAAAACTTTAATGGTAGGTCCCATGGCCGCTACTAACCCTCATACCAAATTTGAACATCGTAGGCCAATTTGTTCGGGAGCTATGCTGACTAGAGACACACACAGACAGACATTTTTTCTAGATCATTGTTTTGGAATCTGGATGTTCCAAAACGTGGAAAAATGCAAAAAAATCGAATATATATATATATTTTTACCGATTGCTCTACTTTCATTACCCTATGTATATATTATACATATGGGTAATTGAAAGTAAAAAATATTATGACTAACGCCACGTGAGAAACTCATTTCCATATGTTTATGGCACGTTTTTTCTAAAACTTAATCAACTACTGGAAGTGGTCATCCTATTTGCTATAATAGAGGCAAACCTCAAAATATAGATAAAATTATTTGTGGGAAAGAGGAAGGGGGTAAAGCTAATGGTAAATTTTTCCAAGTTTGCTATATTAATAAAACATTTTTGATTTGAGCAAAATGGCTCCAATAGCTGAAGAGTCTGTGTTATGATCCTTAGATCTTGAGATCGAGCCAGCGAGCTATGTTAATTGGAAAACACTGGCGTAGTGCATAGTGGCAACTGCCTGTTAAATCCGTCAAGGCCAAAATGCCCTCTCATTGTCTCAGTCGCATGGATGTGAAGAAAGAAATGTTAGCTTATGTATCGATGCTTCCTCATCTCCCGAGTTCAAAATTTTGAGAAGTAATTGTTGATATTGTTGTCACAAAATTACGGTGCCGTATATCCCAAGTTTATTCTAGCACCAGAAAATCATTTACTAGAAAAATCATTTACCAGAAAAATCATTTACCTCATCAAAAATCATTTTTTCTCCTCTCCTTTCCTCAATTTCACTTATAAGAAAGAATAATATTAAAAGTATGTCAGCAAAATCATTTATTTGTCATTTTTTTTTTTTTTTTTTTTTTTTTTTCGATTCATACAAGAATTATGGTAAAAAAAATATCGCCAAACTAGCCATTTTTTCTAAATGAATGTTGAAAATATAAAAACAGCAAATGACACAAATTGACATCAGTATTGTAGTGTAATTGAAAGTTGTGCGATGTTCCACACACCTAATTTACTTTCAATTAACCATATGTATACATAAGGTAATGAAAATATACTATTTGGTAAAAAAATTTTTTTTTTTTTTTTGATTTCTCAACGTTTGGGAACATTCTGATTTTAAAAAAGTGACCTAGAAAAAATGTATCCCTGTGTGTATGTGGTCAGCATAACTCCCGAACAAATTGACCTACGTTGTTCAAATTTGGTGTGCGGGTTGATGATGGCCCAATTACCTATCATTACGGTTTTCGTCAAAATCGCGCAAGAGCATAAGATAACTGACATTGAAAAAAATAAAGTTTTTCTGTAATTGCTAAGAAACAGCTCTAACGATATTGTTCAAAATCGCTGTGGTAATGCCTCTTAAGGTGTTCTAAACATTCTCACCTCCGAAATTCTCATAAAAATGTGATAAAAGCATAAAAAGTTGAAAAACGAACCCTTGAGCACCGTCCATCAACTACTGATATTTATGCGTTTCACGCACAAGCAAGGACATTGAATTTTCATCGAAAAAAAACCACCAATTTTGCCTTTTTTTTTCCATGTGTTAAAATTTTCTCCAAAAATATCGCCAAACTGGCCACTTTTATTTAAATGAGTGAAAATAAAACACCATGTTAAGTTTTCCCTAATTGAATAATGTTATATAGTGTTTATATAGTGTAATTGAAAGTTGTGCGATGTTCCACACTCCGAGTTCCTAAACGAATGATGGAAATATTAAAACTGTAAATGACACAAATCCACGTCAGTAATATAGTGTAACTGAAAGTTGTGCGATGTTCCACTCCCCTAGTTCATTTACAGTATGCAGTATCTGTTTACAAAGTGACTAGATATAGCAGCGACTATAACATATAATCTAGCTTTGATTGTCGGACTATCTTTTTAAGTGTACCGGGTTTTCTTCACTACGATAACCATATGCGAGATAGTATCCATTTGAAAGACTTCCCGGAAGGCATATCCCCTTGACACTTGAACTATCAACTAGATTTAATCTAATAATGTTTTATTGCAGTATTGCCCTCGTATAGCCTTTTCATCTTAAAATCTCCAAAACGGCATAATTCTTCGCATTGAAATGTAGATTACTATAACTGTTGCAATTAAATCGAGTTCAATTAAGCGAATTCAATGATACACATAACTATTTTATTTACTTATTTAATTTTTTCTGATTTTTGCACATTTCCATAATGAAGTAACTGATTATTCTTGAGAACACTGCTTATATAGAAAACACTGAGCATGTTCGAGTCAAGAATTAGTCAGTAAATTATAGCAACCACCGAATATCTTATTTTAAGAAACGAAGACAGCGGCGCCGGCGTGACTTCAAGACAGGTAAAATATAGTCTCAAGTCGAACACTCATCGCTACCTTTCATGTGCTGTCAGAATGACGCATGCGCAGAAGACATGGCGTGACCTAAGAACTAGTTTAAGCTAAGTTAAACAAACAGAATCCAGCGAAATCTATACGGAAAATTTCGCTAAAAGTCTCTTTGAAGCCCGATAACGCTTGAAAGAGTTAATGCAATATAAAAAGAGATGGCATATAGAAAATAAGTTATATATATGTTATATCACTACTTGTTATAACTATATGTTTATATGCATTATTGCTGTTGTTACATTATTGCTATAATTGTATTGTGTTTCCTACTCAGAGCCAGTAAGAAAAAAAAAAAAATTATAAAATATCTTTATAAATTATTTTTTCCATCGAAAGTGCATCCAAACTTTATTATCAAATTTTCTCAAACAAAATTCAATTTATTTACTAAAAGAAACTTATCAATTTTATACATCATTCTAAGTTAAACAATTGTTGTTGCAGAATAAATCTGATAAACTAAGTTCTATTATATATTTTGTAAAGTATTTTAGATTTTGCTGTATAGCAAAAATGAATCATAGAAAAATAGTAGTTTTAACATAATGTGTTTTACAGCGCCATCTGGATCACCACGTGACGTCCAAGTACACTCTACTGGAGCGCAGTCTATGAAAGTATCTTGGAAGGTAAGTGTATATACCCAGTAACACAAATCCACTGGCCAATATCGGTTCGAGCTGCGGTCAATCCTGATGGGACAGTTGTAGGTTGGCCGTTGTTACGGATCTTGGCCAATCTTGTCCAGTGTTTTGTGAAATATATTGGAATTTTTGAAATGTTGATGTTGAGTTTTAAGATTGAAATATAGTTTTACAAGAATTGATGGAAGAGTAAATAATGTGTTTTGTGATAGTTTTGACGAGTTTATTTTTTAAAAAATCGTGTATGTTGGAATGATGCTCGAGTTTTGGCATGGATTGTCCAATTATCCCAGAACCTTTGTTTCCGACATAGGCCAATACCGCTGTGCTACATGGGTGGAGTCTATGTAAAAGTAGCTCTTACTTCCTGCATAAATATTGCATTTCCTTACCGAAGAATAATTCTGTGGTATATGTTTGAAAAGAGCTTGTGTGCAGACTTTCCCTCAAGTTTAAAATCTTTTTAAGTTTTCTGAAAGTTTACAAAAATGAATATACAATGATTTTGATTTTAGTATCGATGTATAATAAATAATAAAAACTATTTAATAAAATTGCAAAAAAAATGAATTTAAAACTGGTTTACTATTGCCATTTAAAAAATTGGACAAGAGACAAAAGATTTTTTTAAAATATGATTTCAGAATTAGTAATTGTATTCCCATTAAATGTTTTGTTCAAGAACAAAACTCATTAAATCCAAAAAATCGAATATTTTTATGTTTGAGTAAATTAGTTCACACGACTAAACTCTGGAACTCCATAGTTCAAATAAAAAGAACACCACTTCTAAACCTTCGAAAATTCAATATTGTGATGAAATTTTCTAAATCATCCTATAACCTTGCAAAAAAAAAAAATTATATATATATATATATATATATATATATATATATATATATATATATATATATATATATATATATATATATATATATATATATATATATATATATATATATATATATATTTCCTGTAACAGTTGCAAAAACTCTGAAAATCCTCTTATTCTGCTGCATAACTGTAAATTCACCGATACTGCTAGAAAATTCTGTACATCCTACCTTGCAACTGTTATAATAATTTGCTTTAAAATACTTTTGTTTCATAACATTTTGTGTGTCTTCTTAAAGAAGAATGAAAACTCTTTAACTCTTTAAATGTACGAAATGTTATTCAGGATATTTTCGTGACTAAATTTACTAGCATTTCATAAATTACCATACCAACAGTTAAATTAGTTAAATATGTTTAAGAATTATTTCATTTATTAAAAATTTTAATTAAGATTCTTCCACAAAAAAAAAATCTACTCTTTATTCTCACTAAATTATTTGATTAAATGATATTAAAATAATTTACTGAATTATTTTATTAAATAATTTTAAAATATTTTATTGAATTATTTTATTAAATAATTTTAAAATAATTTACTGAATTATTTTATTAAATAATTTTAAAATATGTTATTGAATTATTTTGTTAAATAATTTACTGAATTATTTTATTAAATAATTTTTAAATAATTTACTTAATTATTTTATTAAATAATTTTTAAATAATTTACTAAATTATTTTATTAAATAATTTTTAAATAATTTACTAAATTATTTTATTAAATAATTTTAAAACAATTTACAAAATTATTTGATTAAATAATTTTAAAATAATTTACTGAATTATTTGATTAAATAATTTTAAAATAATTTACTGAATTATTTGATTAAAATGAATTATAACTCATTTAACTATTGATACATAACCAATATCTCTAAGCTTAATTCAGTACCACTTAAATAATAAAAAACGTTCACCTAGAAATTTTATTTAAATCGAAAATTTTAAGTCTGTAAAAAGATTAAACACGTTGAGAAAACAAAAAGCCCCTCACCAAGGGAGAAATATTTTTTTTTCTTACAAATGAAAAGTTCTTTTCACCTAAGATTTTTTTTAACCATTTTAGAAAACGAATTTATCATTTCCTGTATTTTTTCTTTCATACGCGCCTGCCAACATGCACATTCTTCGCATTATTAATGAAATAAAAACAGACTTGGAAGATAAAATGAAGAACCATTTCAATATCTTGAAAAAAGTACTAAGTTCTTCGCACAATCGAGAGAAGGGCTTCAGTTCTTTTGTACTAAGAAACGTTGAACATAGCTTCCTAGATGAAACAAGGAAAATCTTTCAGTTAGAAAAAATATATATACGATCTTTAAAAGGATATAAAAAGTAAGTACATTAAAAAAATAATTTTTGAAGATGGAAGTTGCAAAGGGCTTTTCATTCCGAAAATTATGTTCTTTTTCGTATTCTGTTATTTGATGTTATTCTTAAACCTTAATTTGGTGGGCGATTTTAAATATAGAATTAATTTCTGAAATATTTCATGATTTGGTTTGAGAAAACTTGGAACAGATGTAGTATAGGACATTTAACAATTTTTTTTCATTTGGCATTTAGAAAAATCGCCAAAATCAAAAACACAGCAATTGAAATAAAATTAAAATATAAATAATAAACTAAATTAAAATATAACTTAAAATAAAACCCTTAGAAAAAGAATTCATCTGAAAAACAAGCCAAATAAAATCGCGCCAAAGAAATGTCCTACACTACATCTTTACCGAAAACTCGAAGAGCTGATTTACAGACTACTAGTGTTTAGAACGCCATTCGCTCTTACCCTCTGAGCGTCAAGGGAATGGGCGAAATTATACAGTTGTTTTCCCTGCAATAATTTTTAAATTTTATTTCTGATCCAAATATATAATTTTTTTAAATTATTTTTTATTTGTTTTGTTTTAAGTAGGTTTTAAACTATCATCCTAATAAAAAGATTAAAAAAAAATATTTTATTTTACATTTTATTTATAAATTTAAAAAGGTTGTGTATTGCTGGAAAAACTGGGGATCAAATGACGGATGTATACGCCCGTGACCCTCAGAAGGTTAATGGATTGTCGTAAACACGCTCAAGGCCTGATTTCCGCATATACCAACAAAATCTAGGTTTGGGGGTCCTAACATTTTCAAAGTTGTAGTTAAACTTAATTCTGGGTCTTTTTTAAATATATATGTAATTACGTTAAAATTGTAATTACGTTACGTTTAAATTCAAATAAACTATAACTTTCAACTGATTTAAAGCAATAGTCATTCAATAACTAAATCTCGAAAAAAACATGAGCCTAATATCCAAGTGAACAAACATTTTGGTTGAATTTTTGTTGTGTGATTTTGGACTTAAGAAAATGGTTACCAATAGACTTGCAGACCAAAGACGAAAATTCTTCCAGAAAACACTATCATAGTGAAATTATCAAAATGTGGGAGGAATGAATGTTAACTACAATAAATATTTTTAAAAAATATAATTTAACCCCATTTTTTTTTTTTTTTATTGTGTAGTTTTTCGTGCTATAATATATTATGTAATTATTACAAGACAGTGTTTAGAAAAATTACTAATTAAAGGATTTAAACAACTGATCTGTAGATTATAGATATTGGACATTGTTGTCCTGTAGGTTTCACAATTTTGGACATTGTTGTCCTGTAGGTTACACAATTTTGGACATTTTTGTCCAGTAAGTAATTATATGGATTTTCCCATAAATAAGTTTTATTATTTTACAGATGCATTAATTGCTTTTAGAAATAGATTAAAAATAGATAAAAGTGATACTCCACTTATTTATCTGATAAACAGAAAACTGTTTCAATTTACATAATAACAAAACAAAAATCTTGAACTGTACAAATGTTTTTAAGATATTAAATCATCTTTAATTAGTTTAATAATTTTAGTATATGCATTACAAATTGCATGTCTATCTGCTCACAATTTTTAGTATCATCTGTATATGTTAACAATCTCAATTTACCTTAATACTTTACAAATATAATAAAGAAATTAAGAAAGGTTGGTTGGTTGATTTTATTTGAGAACCACTCACATGCTTTTTTTTTTTTTTTTTTTTTTTTTTTTAATTTACAAACCGAATTACAAGGTAATTTTTAATGCACATTTCAATTGTTTCTTTAGCAAAAGAAGTCTCTCTTTGATGTTACTCGATGAGGCGGTAATGGCAATTTAAACAGAATATCTTCATAGTTTAAAGTTGTAAGATAATGTTTGAATCCTACTTGAATTAATGTCTTCTTGAAGAGTAAAAAAAAAAAAATAGATTTCTTTGATTATCGGCGTTTTGATAGTTTCGCGGTTTCGATATCGCTGTTAATTTTTATTATTTGCAAATATTGTTACAGCAAAGAAAATGCATGACAAAATAAAAAAATAAAATATTTGAGATTTCCTTTCAAAAAGAGATAGGTTGGTTTTAAATATAGAATTAAGTCATGAATTTAGAAGATAATGTACGAAATTCAGTAACGATCGTAACTACCACCTTTTTGTTCCGATCGTACATATAGTTGGATATGTTTTAGTCATGATTTTAAAAAATTTACAGCCTTCATATAATTTTTTTTTTCTTCAAAAAAACTCTTAGTTAACAAAAGTAACAATATTATTAATGCTTCATTTCAAATTTTAAGATATTAGACTTAAAGAAACAATACCTTTATTAAGAAGATTATCGGCGTTTCGCGATTTGGACGTTTAGATTTAACAAATAGTAAAAGTGTATTTTCAAGGAAAACAATTCACAAAAAGACACGAAAGCATTTGAAAACATTAAAAAATTTATTTGAAAAGACAAATAAATGAGTTTAAAAATCTTACTTCATATAATTCGTATTCAAATACAGCGTTGTTTAGATCGTTACTTTTGGACATAACAAAACTTAGGATATTTCTTTCTAGGACAATCCTTGTATCTCACAAAATTATTTAACCAGTTCTGCCACCTATTCTCCTAAATTAAAAGTACTCGTCTCTTTCCCTAATTCATTCATTGTTTTTTTTTTTAAAAATTCCTGTAAACAAGTTATAACCCTATTTTCTTAGTAACACTGAATCAGTTAACAATTTATGTGTCCAAAATGAGCAAGTTTTAAGTAAAAAAAATCATCTTTTAAAATATTTACAATATCTTTTGGAAATAATATATACTAATTCCTGTCTCTAAACAGAATTAAAAACTCAGTAAAAATAATAATTTAAGTTATTGTAATTATTATTTTTTTTTTTTTTTTTTTTTTTTTTTTTTTTTTTTGCTGTCAAACCTAAAAATTAAGAAGTGTGTCGACCTCCCACCTTTTGAAAACTACCGCATTATAAGTATTGGGGTGGCCTCTTTACAATTTTTTTTTTTTATAGTGCCCCGAAAACATGATTTTGCTTTTGGCCCCAAATCAGGGGCCCAAGTCAGGCCAGTTTACCGTTTACGCAGTGCAATCACTGGAAAAATCCAGCTATTGAATAAGCATTACACAACTTCTCGGTGGTCACAGGAGAGTGAAAGTAATTTAATGATAGAAGTTGACACGAATGAAAAATGTTTTCTCTACTGGAGGTGCCAGTTACAGACAATCCCGTAACAAACTGAGTTTTCTTGCGACTGAAATGCGACGATCCTAGAGCTAATATCTAATGACTCCGACGTGACGTGTAAACCAGCCTTAACTGTTCTCTTGAATAATTTGTAAGTGAGGTCGTATTAACAAAACAAAAAAAACAAAAACAAAAAAATGCTTTTAATAATCTATTTCACCAAAAGTCACATGATATTTAAAGTCTCTGAGAGTAGTTTTTCATTTAAATCATAATTCTTTAAATATGACCTAGCTCATGGATCATTCAAGAAAGCAGTTAAGGGAGCTTTTTTAAAAAAAATTATTACTGATTAAACTTTTCAATTGATTTTTATGAAATGTAAGTACTTTGAAGCCGATAATAAGTTCCCTGAATAAGTTTCTATTAAAATTTCTTTTTGTTGTTCAAAATTAAAGGACGCGCAGGTTTTGAATATTACTGCACTGTTAAAAACTTTGATCTACCTTGCACCAAAAATTGATTCCCATTTATCTGCAAACAACATTTAGTGTTTGGTTTCACGATTTAATGGTGCTACCTCGGACCGTAAGCACCATTAAATAGTGAAACTAAGCACCAAGTGTTGGTTGCAGCTAAATGGGAATCAGTTTTTGGTGCAAAGTGAAACAAAATTTTTAACTGTGTATGTGATTTTTGGTGAAACAGACTAGTCAAAGATATTTTTTCCATTGTCGTTCATATAATAGAATAAACTATTTTAAATAATTAAACTTGCCCATCTATTTTTTATAGAGTTAAGTACTTGCAATTTAAATAAAATATTTTGGCATAGAGTGTAATGTAAAAGTTGCCACGACATGTGAAATGTTAATAAATTATAAATATTCGGAAATACTTCAAATCAGTAACAATAACTTTGGATGTCTAAAAAAAGTCAAAGCTCTTACTGACTCATCGTTCATTCTTCCACTTCTCATATAGTACAACTCTGAAATATAGTACAAATTTCAAAAAAGACAAACGTAGAAAAAGTTAGCTATTTCGTTCTCAAATAACCAGTTTTGGGGAAACGAAAAAGACTCAAACATTCCAAATGAGGAATATTCAAACGTCCAATTTCCAGTGTAGTCACAACTCTAAATTTTGGCACAAATGTTGATAAAATCAATCATAGAAAAAGTAAGCTATTCCGACTTAGAAAAAACCAAACTTTAAGGTGGTGAAAATATAGTCGAACGTTTCTAATTAGAAATATCCCATTTTTCCATAAAACCAGGACTAAAAATTTTTTTTTAAAAAGTCACCAAGTCGAAAATGACGACAAAAAGCTATGTCGCCAAATCCTAAACGAAATTTTCCATAAAACCAGGACTAAAAAAATTTTTTTTTAAAGGCACCAAGTTGAAAAGGACGTCAAAAGGCTATGTCGCCAAATCCAAAACGCTGTGTTGCCAAATCCAAATACTTACTTAGTTGCCAGAAAACCAAGTTGGCGATGGGTTGCCACAATCAGCATTAAATCGCCAACTTTCAGAAAGTCGTCAAGAAGCATCGTATAGTAAATCTGAACCGAATCAATACCTCAGAAATAAGATAATGAATTCAATCAATAATTAAAAACTTGGAAGTCAAAGTGCTTAAAATAAATTGGCGATTATTAACACTTAAAAAAGGTGATTTGTATTCGAAAATTGTTAACAACTCACATAATATTAGCGGTTGCCATTCAGCTTATTATCAAGCAACATTGCCATTAAAACATGTTCACTAGAACAATGGTTAAATACATTTGAATTAAATTAATTTGATAAATTATTATTTTTTTTCCCTTTTTGGAACGTTATGGCATACCTACATTTCAATCCCTTTCAAATAACAACCCTTATCGGAAAAATCAATTGAGTAGTTAAGGATGAGTGACCTCGACAAAAAACGTCTTGCCTATTAAATAAATAGATTGTCTTTATAAAATGTTACATTTTATTTAGTTATGATAAAAACAGTGCATTCCAGGAAAAAGTTGCATAGCAAAATAAAAACGCTGTTTTTTAAAAAAAAAAATCTTAATAAAAATAAATATAGCTTGTTCCATAAAAACTGCGTGTGTGTTTTTTTTTTGTTTTTTTTCCCCAAAGAAGTTTTCTTGTTAAAATGAGTACTTGTTAAAAAAAAAAAAAGTAGATTCATTACCAGGTTTTGTTTTCAAAGAAATCTTCACAGTTTGAAGCAAAACTTGATTATTTGAATTAAAGAGAAATTTTTAAAAATAACTAATTATTAGAGCTTGAAGAACAATGCGCGGGTTTTAAAGAATATAAAGATAGTGGGGTTTACTTAGAAAAATTGTTCCTTATTCAAATGTTCAGCTTTACTGCCAAAGATACTGCATTATTTAAAGTAACGTTTTCAAAGGATATATTTATTTTCAAGTATCCGTGTTTACAGTTTGATAAGATGTTATTAAAGGCATAATAAGTTGCGATTACAAAGAAGCAAAATGGAAAGTAGAGTACTGTTGGTCTAACGCAAAATGGTTCCCCCCGCGTTGTCTATTACCATGGAAACAAAACAAGCCCCGTTTTTAACGAGGATTCCGAGAGAAATAGATCTTAATTATCCGCTTTATTATCTTTTTGAACTCAAATTTCCTGCATGCATCACCCCTATTCTAAATGGATGAGTCTAATATCTGTAGCTACCGCCACTATCCAGACTATCTTCCGCAAGCAATTCTTCTGCTAGACAGATAGTTACTACTTCTATTGAAATGAGAACATGCATTTTTTAATAAAACTAAAATCTACATCTGCAATTTTCAGGCTGATAAGTCTGATGATAAAAATTCAAAATTAAAATTGGATGTAGATAATCCTTCTCTACCTGGAAGTTTATTCTGACTAAGAGGAGGTCACTGAATGAAGTAAACTTTCTCCTTCTCACCCTGCGAGAATTAAGCAGTGTTGACATAGTACTGTGTATACAAGGAACTATATAAAGTTCCTCCGGATGACTAGGAAAATTTGTCACTGTGCAAAACTTAATGGTGTTGGATCGTACCAGACTTTATTTGAAACCGCCTTTGGGTCGTCTAGGAAAGGAGTCCCTGTGTATAACCAAATAGTTGTAACTGAGCCTTGTGTTCTTTACATCTACCTCCAGATAATCGTACGTAAATTGGCTACTATGTCAATATTTTACAGATAACTCTTACACTCTTTACAGCAATCTCCGGATGACCAAATGGAAGATTGTGTACGTGAATGGCTGTAGGTGGTACTTGCTTTAATTAAAGCCACCTCCGGACGACATTACGAAAATAAGTCACTGTCTTTGCTTTCTTCACAATCACCTGCAGATTGCTTTACAGAAAATATTCACTATGTACTGCCAAATAGTTATAAATAAACCTTGTGTTCTCTACATTTACCTCCAGAGAACCGTACAGAAATTATATACTGTACATAAAACAGTGGTTAGATGTTTTTAGAGCCTTTTCCAAATGACCGCTCGAAAATAAGGCAATACATATAATTCTATGGTGGTGGTATGGTATTTTGATTTTGTATAATCACCTCCGAGTGGACTTGCAGGAACTATTTCTTGTGTAATGTGTAGAGTCAAATAATTGTAAATGAACTTTGCATTCACTACAGCCACCTCCGGATGACCGTACAGAAAGTATTCACTGTGTATAATTTAATGGTCAAGGATGGCCCTCACTACCTCTACAACCATCTCCAGAAGATGGCAAGGAAATTTGTCACTGAGGTTGTCTCTCTTGGGTGGTGGATTGTCATCGCTTTCTTTACAGCCACCTCCGGGTGGCCATACAGAAATCAGTCATTGTGCTGTTGCTGAACATTTTGTTCTTTACAGCCACCTCCAGATGACGTTACCAACGGTCACATCATAAGCTACTCCATTGGCTACAGGATGTCCTCGACCTCCGACCCTTATACATGGAAGCAGATGCCGGCAGATGGCCAGCTGTTATCCACCTATATCACAGGCTTGAGAGCATTCACCGAGTACGATATTGTGGTCAAGGCGGTCAACTCTGCAGGGGCAGGGCCAAAGTCACCCAAGATCACTGGGAAAACGCTGGAGACTGGTAAACTTATTCAAATAATATGAATAATTTTTTTTATTGGAATAAATATAATTTTAAAATACAATTCATTTTGTTGTCAGGAAGTTAAATTTGTTGCGTGGATTTTTCTTTCTCGGGAAGACTTCAAATTACAACATCACATGTTCATAAAGAAATATTTTGACATTTTTTTATTTTTTTTTTTTTATTATTATTATTTGTGGAAAAAAAATTAAAACTGCATCTGCTCATTCAATAATTATTGATCTTTTTTAAAATATGTTAGTTTTGCGTCGCCTCGTGTGTGTTTATTTATCTTAAAAGAAGCATTTTATTTAAAGCCCGCAACATTTAAAATTAAGTATTTTATTTTGTTTTTCTTTTTGAAAGAAACTATTTTGTTTTGGGCATTGTAGAAAAAATGTGTCCTCTCACTGAATATCATTCTTGAATTATCGAATTTCAATTCCTTTTATGGCTATTCTATTAATGTGTGTATTTACGTACATAATAAAACAAATTTTATTTCTAGCTCCTCCGACGTCTCCTGTGGCCGTGATAACAGGCACTACAAAATCCTCGATTGATATTAAATGGGAAAAAGATGCTAAAGACAAATCAGCAATAACTGGTAACAACTAACTTTGCATTAAATTTAAACTGCTTACAAATAATAATTATCCAAAAATATAATCAAATAAACTATGTATATAAAAACCTACATAGTTGCACGGGTAAAAAATGCTCCTTTGCTGCTTAAGATTTAGCTTTTAGTGTCACAAAGTTACTCTAAAAATTCGATTGTTAGAACTCAGCCTCAAAAAACCAAAAGAGCTTCAGTTACAATTGGTCAATTTTTTAAAAGAGAGCAAAAAAAAAACTGCTATTGTACTCTATGTAACATTCTGGAACAGTTATCATTAAATGCCTTAGAAGTTTTTTTAATTGAGTTACTACGTTAGAGTTCGATAGAAAATGAAGTTTAAAGATTGTAGGTTTTTCCAATTGACCAATTTTTTACAAGAGAGGCAAAAAACTTCCAATTAATTCTATGTGTAACATTCTTTTACAGTTCTCACTAAATGCTTTAGAAGTTTCTTTTATTGAGCTACCATAGTATAGTTCAATAGAAAATGAACTTTTAAGATTTAATCTGGAATAAAACAAAAACCATCAAATTTACCCTAACATTCGTTTTACTCTGAGGTACGGAAATATGTGCGTTAGATATCTCTATATTAAGCAAAAAGGATAGTAAGTCTATAGATAGTTATTGACTAAATAGACTACAACTACGTAATCTAATTTATGTCATGACCTTTTCAAATAAAAATGAAGAGTTATCGTAAATTTTGATTTAAAAAATATCTCCTCTAGGATTTGAACCCAGGACTAGAATTTTCTATCCAGATACGTAAGACAATAGTCTAGTACAAGTCAAGCTGATTCGTTGCAATATCAATAGAATATAAAATAATCAACATTTGTCTTTGGTTACTCAGCTTTTCAATAATATTTGGGCCAATTTTCCAAACATAATGTCTGTCTATTAAATGAATAGCTCAAGCTAAATCGTTCTAGCATTGTCAATTGTCTTGGAAATAAGACGTCCAATTTTCCACGTAGAATTGCACTAAAAAGAAAACAACAACTCTCTGAACACATTGATGGAGTATTGGCGATATTTCATAGAATATAAAAATAGATTGATTCAAATAAATGAATTCTCATCGCTGAAAGTAATGCCGTATAGTAACCTTTTAAACCACCTTGCTGGTGCTCCCCTCTTCTAAATCGAAGATAATTGTTTTTATAGCGACCGCAGTCATAAATACTTTCTGGCACGAGCTATTCTTTCAATATACAGCACAATCGGCGAATAACATTTCAAAAGAATGTGTTGCATAAGATAATTTCAACCACCTTAAAAACTTTATGAATGAATTAAGCACCGGCAAATAATTTTAATTTAACCATTAAGTTTACTTTAGAAATTGTAGTTTATTTTACTAATTAATTAACATAACTTAAAACTACAGATTTCTGTGTAAAACAAATAATGCAATCAACTAAGTATCCATTGCAATTCATTCAACAAGCATTGAAAAATCTCATTCTTTTTTGCCTTTTCAAAGAAAAACCTGGAAAAAATTTCTTCTTTTAAGTGATTTTCTGAAAATAACTTCCCTTTTCTGTTTTTATTTAAAACCTCACCCAACCCAAAATAATTTTATTTCCCTACAAACCAACCTCGCGAAAACAACGTTGGTTCTTCTACTATTTCCCTCCCTATTGTATTCCGCTTCTAAGTCTTGAAAAGATTTCGAGAAAGTCTTAAGCTACGGCTACAACATCGATTTCCAATGTTTTACAATAGGAGAGGAACTTTCTTTTGAAATATTCCCTAAACTAATTAGACTTCAGAGGAATGACACTTCAAATCGAACATATCTACCAGAAACCAAGAATCGATCCGAGAATCGGTCGCAAATTTTTCCATCCAATTATCAGATGAAATGAATCGATTATCAGGTATATGTACACTCACTACTTCCAATAAGAAAGTTAATCACATAACTTAAATATCCTAATTTCTAATAGTTATTTGTATATATGATAGATTTATGTGAAATTTTATCCGATACTTGTCGATTGGTTTAGCGAGTTGGAACTTTGCGATTGGTATGCTTGTTGAACTGTTGAATTCAGTGACGTTTTGTGCGTCAAACATTTTCTTTATACATCAACGTCAACCAATTAATGTAACCTATTGATATTATTGTTGATTGAGATTGATGTTTCAACTAAAATTCCAGATAATCAATATATATGGAAAAGCAGTGAAAAATGCTCTGTTGACTGAAAGGGTTTCTGTTAAATGGACAATGTTAGGGACAATGTTTAAATGCGATATTTTTAGTAATATCCACTGACTGATTCAATATAATGAGTTCCATTGAAACATTTCATCAATATTCTGGTGAAAATTTAAAAATGAATAGACAATGGCAATTGCAAGATTGTTCGAATTGAATAGGTAAGAAGGAATCAGCCCATTTTGTAAGGTTTTGCCACTTGGCAACAGAAAGGTCAGTCTCGCCGTCAAAGTGCATATAAAATGTTTATTCAGTGAGTGGTTCCATAAGAAACAGAAAAAATAGTTATACAAAGCATTTATTAAGTTACAAAATAATCTTTATTTGTCATAATGACGTTTATAAACCATTAAAACCATTTCTGGAAACTGCCAGAGAAGGTTTCTTTTAAAGTTCATTTCAAAGCGTTGATGTCATACTTCTGGAGCTAAAGTGCGTCACATAACGTTTAGCGAATGGTTTTATAAAAAATAGAAAAGACATTAACAAAATTCATTGATTGAGCTTCAAAAAACTCTTTATTTGTCACAAAGACGTTTATAAAGTATTTAAAGCTTCTGGAAACTGTCAGAGGTTTGTTATAGAGTTGATTTGAGGGCCTTAGAAGCAAAGAGGTCTAATGACTTTTCTTAACTTTTGAGAAAATATACTTTAAAGTTTCTTATTTATATTAAATTCTATGAAAAGTAGTGATATCTTCATTCCAGAGGTAAGTATTTGAACAACAAATAATTTTCATATAAATGTAATATAAATAAGAAACTTAAAAGTGTATTTTCTCACAAGTTAAGAAAATCCCTTGAACCCCTTTGCTTCTCAGGCCTTCATTTCAAAGAATTAATGACATACTTCTGAAGCTAAATTATGTCTTGAACGAACACATAACTATTCTTGGTGTCAGTAGAAAACACATAGTAAACTGAATGCACAAACTGAAAATTTATCTGGTTTGAAAACTTTGTCAGTATTGGCGTTCAATGGTAATTAACTACAAAGTTCTGTCTATACTCTACATAATACTCTTTGATTTTTACAAAGCATTGATAGAAGTTTTGTACAAAAATCAACACCGAAAAAATAAAACCACACACTTTATGAAATATTTACAGTATTTATAATAATCAACTACAACTTCCGAATAGCTTAAAAGCAGTTTCTGATCTAAAAGCAGATGAAGCCAACAGAATACTTCCCTCATATATGTTACATAGTAAGTAACCCATTGTTACAAACACATTCTAACTTGTTTGGAGAGAAGTTGCTAATATAGATATCTTTGATGACTGTTAGCCTTCTTCGGCTTTAATTCAATAATCAAGTTGTCCAACAACTGTCCAAATTCAATAACCAATTACTGTCCAAATTCAATAACCAATTACTGTCCAAATATTGTAGTTAGAGGTCCAGTGATAATTATTTACAAAAATATTCTTAACAATTCCTTCAACAACAATTGAGGACTAGAAATGGAAAACGACCTAAGTACCAAAAAAAATCGAAAATCTTTTTTAATGGAAAAATGTCCTAAAGACCAAGCTAAACAAAGTACAGAACGCCCAAAAGTGCAAACTCCAATAGCAATAGTTCAAATTCAATCTGGTACTTAGTCATAGCCTTAAGTAACAGATGAGAGTGGTTTTCATTTTTTGGCTCTCCTGAAAAAATTTATTTTTTGGACTTATGTTGTTTTCCCTTTCTTGTTCTCAATTGTTGTAGTATTATTTTGAATGCCTTGGTCTCTTCCTTCTAGAATACACTCTCCATTACAAAACCGATGATGAAACTTGGCAGCAACAGCATCTGACCTCTGATATGGACGGATACACGCTGAAGAAACTTCGTTGTGGGTCCAAGTACCACCTGTACTTAACGGCGTCTAACAGCCTCGGAACTGGGGAACCAGGAGAGACGGTGCAAACTCGCACGTTGGGTGCAGGTATGGTAGCTATGTGATAATCCATCAATTTTTAGAAAATCAGAAGAGAAAAAATGGTATATGGGATCAGATGACCCTTGTCCCCTCAGACCCTTAATATGCAGTCATCTTAACGAATATAAAATTAATCATTCGCAATTCAACAGTAAGTGCAAAGCTACAAATAAGCGCCCTTTATCACTTATGGTGCATTACTGTAGTTATAGCTATAATATCATCAAAACATTTATATGAAACAGCAAGTATAACAGAATTTAATTAAATGTATAATCGTTTTATCCGTGGAAATACAAAACTAATGATTGACAAGTCAATTATATGAGCTATATTACAGGTACACAACAGTGTGTATATATTTAAACACGGATGTGAAGGTCGCAAACTCTGACAGCTGTTTTTCTGATTAAAGTTACAGTTAAAGTAACATAGTTATATATCATCAGCTAAGTATATTTGACGTCAGACTAAGCTAGTAATGTATTTACATTATCATAGTAACTAGTAATGTGCTCCATTGTCAAATGTAGGTAGAATATAATATAATTTAATTATAATACATTGCATTCTCTTTACATAAGAATTTAAATTAAATCTATAATTTAAATTAATTCCAGTAGATATTAATGCATACGAGATCTGTAAACATCCATTTAATACATGGTTGCTACTTATAGTCAACAGTTTGCAAACTCTTAAGAGCTGAAGTATTCAACAAATATACCCGTTGTTTTATTTTGTTATGTTTGTGCTGGAGGTGTCAGTGATATTTATTGTGTAGTGCATATAAAATTGATTTAAACACAAGTAAAATCCCACCGCTGCCAGTATTTTGCCGACCAAACGGTATAGTGGTTAGCGTGCCAGCTTCTAGACCGCTAGGTTGCGGGTTCGAGTCCCGTGCTAGGCATGGGTGTTTGTAAATGCATGTTGGCTTGTCTAATGACGAATGTTTCGGCGCATTATAGTCCTCGTGTTGCTGACGGCGCCAGATAATCTGAAAAAAAAAAACCATAAACACAAGTAATTAGTATTTATTTTACAGTATGCACTATTATTACTTTTGACTGAAAATTAAATCGAAATAGCAAAAAAATTGGTCAGTTGGTGCAATTAGTATTTAAGAACAAAGATTGATTATAACATTGAGGCAAGCTTACATGACCACATGAATACGCTACAACGATGTGTAAACCGGTTTTATTACCCTCTGATTGGAACGACGTGTGGCTGAATCGTTACAATTCTTATAGTATACGTGGTTAGAAAAGTAAAGTATTGATCAAAATTCAAACTTAAAAGCACTCATTTTCTTTTTGTTATCAACTTATATATAAGTTTAATACAAAACTATGTGCGCAGGTTATCAATATTACAATAAAAGCTATGATTTGTCCGGAACTATATCTTTTAGGCGGAAGGATCTATCCTACAACGTATTCAATGCGATCTAGTAGATCAGTCCGCTAGTATAGTGGGGTCAAGCGCAGTAGGCGCATTTAAGATTGCTTAGGTGAAGAACTTTTTAAGAAACTGTATTCCATTGCTGAGAGTTGTAAGATTCCTCAGGTTTTAGACTGAGAGGCGACTGCAATTTTTGGACCTCATCGAAGATCATTCTGAATTTTTTATAGAAATTAGAGAAAAGTGAGTAGATTACGAATCCACTGGTCTGCCGTGGCAAAAATGACTGAAACTGATCAAAAATCGACTTTTAATAAGTTGAACTAAATCCATTTGCCAAATGTGCCATAACTTGCCAAATAATGAGCATTATTTTTTTATTTGGTAATCCTCACTCTTTAATTTTCAATTGAGAAGGCTGCAGACGATTCAAATATCTGGCGACGGTCTACTTGCATCGATTAAAAGGGGAGCCAAGTTGGCAATAAACATTACGTCACTGATGACGTAACTAATATCGCCAATTTGGCTTACTTTTAAAAGATACTAGTTTTCCGAGCCAACGATCAGAAATCGTTTGCGCTTTTTCTCATTGAAAATCAAAATGCAGTGGGTTGCCAGACGAAAAGGTTTGTTCTCTTTTTGGCAAGTTATGACATATTTGGCAATCCGATTTTAGTTCAACTTATTCCAAGTCGATTTTTGATCAGTTTCGGCCATTTTTGCCACGACAGACCAGTGGATTCGTAATCTACTCACTTTTCTCCAATTTCTATACAAAATTCAGAATGATGTTCGATGACGTCCAAAAATTGCAGTTGCCTCTCGAACTATTTCCTCAACCTGCTTGCATTGCTATTTTCCTTTTTTTATAGAGCTGCCATCTACTTCTGATGATCAAACTTCACAAAATAAGTGGACTATTTCTTTATTTTTGTTAGTTTTGGATTTTCAAGCAAATAAACACACTGCGCAATTGTAAATAAGCTATTTTTCAGAAGCGGAGGGCTTAGTTTTTAAATTGTATATCATTGAATCATTCTCTGAATGACGCACGGGACAATTTAGCTATTTTTACTTTCAATAGTTACTCATATTTATACATAGGGTAATGAAAGTATAGGATTCGGTCTAAATTATTATTTTTTTTTTATTTTTTTATTTTATTTCTCCACGTTTTGAAACACTGATTCCAAAAAAAAAAGTTATCTAGAAAAAATTTCTGTCTGTGTGTCTGTAGTCAGCATAACTCCCGAACTAATTGACCTACGATGTTCAAATTTGGTGTGCGGGTTGGTGGTAGCCATTAAGGTTTTCGTTAAAATAACCTTATGCGCATAAGGTAGCTGCCATTGAAAAAAATCATGTTTTTCATTGATTGATAAAAATTCGACTATAACGATTTTTATCAAAATCGCTGTGGTAATGCCTCTTTAGGTGTTCCAAACATCCCCACCTCCGAAATTTCCGTTAAAGTGCTTTAACAGCGTAAAAAGTTGAAAAACGAAAGCCTTCAAAACAAAGTTCTCTTTGCATGAACATAGCTCATCAACGATCATTTTTCTCCTCTCCTCAGTTTCACTTATAAGAAAGGATAATATAAGAATTATCGAAAATTATTTCGCCAAAAAAACCATTTTGGCGAAGGTTTTTTTTTTTTTTTTTTTTTTTAATATATATATATATATATATATATATATATATATATATATATATATATATATATATATATATATATATATATATATATATATATATATATATATAATATAAAAACATATAAGAATTATCGCAAAAGATAAATATCGTCAAACTGGCCATTTTTTCTAAGAGAATGATGAAAGTATAAAAACAATAAATGACACAAATCGACATAAGTAATATAGTGTAATTGAAAGTTGTGCGATATTCCACACACCTAGCTTCTACTCGTAAACAGATAATAATTTTAAAATTATGATGATCTAGTAGTCATGTGTTTCTGTTTTATATAATACTAGCTGAATACCCGTGCTTCGCTACGAAGTTTCAACAAGTGCAATATATTAGCTAGCTGTGAGGCCTCGCGTTGTGGAAATCTGTCATTCGTGTATAGGTCCCAGTTTTTGGCGCATCGCGAGCAAGAAGGTTCATCGCTACGCAAAATCGAGCTCGCTTCGTTCGCTGAAAACTTAATTGACACATATACACAGGCTTACTTCACTCTTTGAAAGGTTCATTGCTATGCAACCATAGGCTCGCTTCGCTAGCTGAAAGATTAATTGCTGCGTAAGCATAAGCTCGCTTCACTCATTAAAATCTAATTGCTACGTAAAGCCTTAATATTGGAAGCCTCTCCTTTGTAAAGAAAAAAACAATTCCCCGTTAATACAATAATACAACACCCTTATAAGATTATTTTAACAAATGTTTGTGGAAAGCAAAATTAGAGGCCAAAACTACTTATGTTGACACTTTTAGAGCTCTAGGTCTACTAGAAGTCACTTTTTGTAAAAAAATTAATTTTAAAAAAAATTTAAATGTTAACATTCTTTTTTTTTTTTTCCAGCACAATTAGAAGGCCAAAACTACTTGTGTTGAAAATTCAAAGCTATATCCCAAATACAAATCGTTTTGTAAAGTATTTGTTAATTAATTAAAAAAAAATTAAATCAAAATGAAATATTCTGTTTTTTAAAAATTCAATTAGAAGGTCACTACTACTTATGTAGAAAATTTCAAAGCAATAGCCGTATTTAAAATAGTTTTGATCAAATATATATTAATTAAAAAAATTCATTAATATCGAACTAAACAAAAATTTAAAATTCTGTTTTTCTATAGTCCAATTAGAAGGCCAAAACTACTTTGGTTGAATATTTCTGAGCTGTTGCCCTATGAGAAGTCGTTTTGTAATTTTTTTTTTAATTAATAAAGAAAATTAATTTTAAAAAAAAGTAATCAAAATTTTAAAATTCTGTTTTTCCAAACTACAATTAGAAAGCTAAAACTACTTATGTGGAAAATTTCGGATCTGTATCTCTGTTTGAAGTCGCTTTGTAAAAAAAAAAATTAAAAAAAAAATTAAAAAAGAACTAATAAAAATTTTAACTTTCTGTTTGACATGTATACAATTAGAAGGCCAAAACTTCTTATGCTGAAAATTTCAGAGCTCTATTCTGATTTTAAGTATGTTTCTATAGATCCACAGAACCACAGACAAACACACAACTTGTTTTGTTATTATAGATTAGTTTGTGGTAAAGCTACATTGAAAAATAATTGCCCCATTAATCAATGTTGGTTTAGTATAAAGAGAAAACACCGTCTAGAATTACATAATACAAGTTTTTAATAAGTTTTATTTTACATTTTAGTTTTTAGAAGTTTAGGAGTTTTAAGAATACATAAGTTTTTTTTCTAATGGAAAGAAAATGCTCTTTTAAAAATGGATTGTATGATGTTTAAAAAAAATTTGTTGTCTCCCATCATTCAATATGTTCGGGAACCAGTAATATATTTTACTTTTGTAAAACTAGTGAATTTAGATGATGTTTTGAGGATTTTCTTTCCAAGTTTGAGAAAAACTAGATTTTTACATCAAAATTACGTTTGCTACCAAAGGAAATCAACTAATGAAAGTATCTTAAAATAAATCATATCTAGGAGTCTGCAATCTAATTTAATAACAAAAAACATTTAAATAAACGTCAAGAACCCCCATATGTCCGCCCTCTCAATTTTAAAACTTTTAAATACAAAAAATTTATTAAACATTTTTTTTTATTTTTTTTTAAATCAGAAACTATTAATACTTTCCATGAAAGTAATTCCGGTTGATCACAATGTCATGGATCTGTGCGAGTACTCGCACTTAATGAATTTTTTATTGCTCTGAACACATTTTCCCTTTCTTTTATAAGTATCAGTTCCTCTTCATTAGATAACAAGATTTCATCGTCTATCGAATTGATATTTATATTTGATTTACAAAATTGATGATGCGATAGATTATTTCGTACAAAATGATGATACAATGGATCATTTTGGATTCAGTGACTAAAACAGTGTTATTCGTGTTATTTCTTTACCAAAATCAAAATTAATCATCTCCAGTATAAGAAAAGAAGAAAAAAAAGTGAGGGGAGGGATTTTTCGGAAAAACCTCACCTGCAAAAATATCCTCCAATCCTCAACACAATTTTAACCTAAGTCAAGAAAAAATCTCTCTGAATAACAATGATTAATGTGCCAGACCATCGTCATAAAAAAAAACTTAGTTCCATTCAGAAAGACCCTTGTTTACTTAGTACTTAATTACTCATACACTGGACGCAAAACATCACCCAACATGTTGTAGGTGCAGCAGCCAACATCTGATGATACATGAATCTTTTGTAGTGATTACCTTCTCCAAGTAGATGATCGATATGTTTGGAGATATAATCTATCATCAGGTATCCGAATACTTTCTTTGTGATGGGCTAATTGCAATACCCTGTTTGGACTTTGATAAAGCTTCCATCCATCATTGAGGGTTCATTCAGCAATTGTTAGCTTCCTTCTTGGGTGTTTTTTGCGTTAATTTAATATTAGACGAAGAAATGACGGCCATTTATTTGCTTTCATTGAAACTTTATTTTGAAATTCAAATGGAAAAGTATCCTTAGTCTGCTAAAACATTTTTTTTTTTCAGGAAGTCTCTAGAAAAATGAATTTAAATTGAATCAAATTTTTCTCCATTCCAAATTATGCAGCCTTTTATGTTACATTTGAACAATATCAGCTCACTGTGAACAATTCTAAAAACTATTTTTCTTTTCATTCACAACTTTTAATAACCCAGTAGTACAACAACGCTGGCCGGAATTAATCGATATTAACCTATCTCGATATGAAACGTTTTAAAACGACCGTTGTTACAGATATTGGGCAATCTCGCCCAATTATGGATAATATACTGGAATTTTTGGAATGTTGATGCACAGTTTTAAAATAGAAATATTTTTAATAAGAAAGGACGGAGGGCAAAAAAAAATATGTTTTGTGATGTTTTTGACCTGTTTATTAAAAAAAAAAAAGAAATAGTTTATGTTGGTGCGATGCTCGAGTTTCTTTCTTTACTTTGCTCAACAAACACTAACCAGACTCAATTATAGATCGAGTCAACATAACTTGGTACTAAGTACTCGGATGCAAACTCACTATCTAGATGCTTTGATTGACTGCAAAGAATTCTCAGCCAATCAAAGCGCTAAGCGTGGTTTCATCCATGTGCTTAGTGCCCAGTCAGATTGACTCGAAATACAAGGTGTTTCTAAAATGAACAGGAATTGTTTAACTAATTGCTAAGCATATCGAATGAACAAGACAAGTCATACTCAGATGATGATTGATTGGGACAAAAATAGAACACAACTGTGAACGTTGTAATTTATTTTGATAAATCAAATTCACCATGAAACCACAATTATACAAGTTTCTATAGATATTCTATGAGTGCCCCTCCGGTAACATGGCAAGTGTCTATGCGGGATTTTAGTTCCTGTCACACTCGTCTTAGAATATCCCTCTTAACTAGTCCACACGTCAATTATCCGTTGCTTCAGTTATTGTAAATCCTGGGAAAGTGGTGGGACGAAGACTTTCCCTCTAATAAAACCCCACAAAAAAATTGCAAAGGTGTTAGAGGAATACCTGAATGATTGTCTACCCCATCGCTGGATTGGCCGTGCTTGATCAAATAATATATCATTGCTTTCTTGGCCACCGAGATCCCCAGATCTAACTCGTTTGCAATTTTTTTTCTGTGGAGTTTTGTTAAAGACAATGTCTTCGTGCTTCCACTTCCCCAGGACTGACATAACTGAAGCAACGGATAACTGACTTGTTCCCTGCTCGTTAACAGGATATATTCTATGACCATCGATATAGATAAACAACTGGATAGACTGCTTAACGATGGGGAAATGAAGCCGTCGCCAGATGCAATTGGTGGGATAAAAAATACGGATTGCCGAGGATTGAAAATAAAATTTTGGGTTGTACACAGCAGAAATGTCAATAGTAGACCTTAATTAGTAATAATGTGCAAAAAAATATATACTCTAACACTTTACAAGGTTTTTCGCATTCCCACCCAACTATAAAAGTGAACTGTGATTGGTTAATCTTCCCACCAGCTTCGCAATCCCCGGCGCGTTTTTCTCTTTGCACTGACAATGGAGCAGTCCATCCAGTTGTTTATCTATATCGATGTTTATGACAAGTGTGGCAGGAATAGACATTTGCCATGTCATTGGAGAGTCACTCATTGACCATCTATAAAAACTTGGATAACTGTAGTTTCAAGTTGAATTTGATTTATCAAAATAAATGAATTACAACTTTCACAGGTATGCTTTATTTTTGTCCCCGTTCGATACTCGACACTCTGTATAGCTGCGAAAGATATGTACGTGTAAATGATAATTGCGATAGACGAAGGGAAAAGTTTACTGGGAAAAAAAATGAAATTTTCTGGAGATAATTCCGGAATCTGTTCCGGATTTCCGACAACATAGTGCAAGATAAAATCCTCGATATCCATTTCAAGCACAGAACGCACAATACACGTCACAAGAAGAGACCCGATAAACTATCTGTTACGCTTGTCAAATAAGAATTCTCGTCTTTCAGACTCTACACAAAATCCATCCCAACTGTCGAGGAGATAAACTTCCTGCATCCTGAAAACGACATGAAAGAATAAACGGAAAAAAAATTAATCTTTTACGGAACTTCTTTATCGTCGAGTCTATTCGAAATCATTTTCCTGCTACTCTCCCAAACACTCGGCATTGTGAACTTTTTTTTTTCTTTCTATAACGACAAAAATAAATAACAAAACAAATCCTAGTTCTGAATTTAACTTCTACTGATTGACGATTACCCAAATTCAAAAGTGATACTTTGATTTCTGCGTGGCAGTTGTTTGTCTTGTGTCCATCTAAGGCTAATTTGTAATTTATATTTTGTTGATAGTTATACCAACTTGCATTTCGGTTATTTCGAGCGTCGTAATTATAACTGGTTATTTTTTCCATCAATTTTATTATTCTTTGCAAACAACTGCGACAGTTGTGAAAAACTGCGTGAAGATAACTATGTACGTACATACATGCAATAACTTGGAGTGGCAATATTTTATAAATTGTGGTTGACTTCTTTTAAAAAGAAGATGTGGAACATCGTACAATTAATTACACTTAATACAGGTCACTGCATTTAAATTTGTCAAGAATTGGTGTAATTTACCATTTCCATTTTCATATTTTCATTAGTTTCATATTTTGATTAAATAAAAAAAACAGCCATTTTGGTGATACTTTTAACGATGATTATTACATTGATAGAAGGAAAAAAAACGCCAAAACGACGAAATTGGCGATATATTTTTCGTTAAGTATTAGATTATCATTTCTTATATGTGAAACAGGGGAGAAAGAGTCACATTGATGGGTTATGCTCCTGGGAAGAGAACTATGGAGAATGAAATCTGTGTTAAAGACATTCGTTTTTCAACTTTTTACACTTTTCTACGAAAATTTCGGAGGTGGGGATGTTTAGAGAACCTTACAAGGCATTATTAAAGCAATTTGGATAAAAATGATTATAGTCGATTTTTGGCAATTGCTGAAAAACATTACTTTTTGCGCAGTCGCAATTTTAACAAAAACCTTAATGACAAGTCCCATGGCTACCACTAACCAGTACACAAAATTTGAACATCGTAAGTATATCCATTCAAGAGCTGTGTTGACTAGATACAGATACACATACATGTTTTCTAGACCACTTTTTTTTACTCAGCACGTTCCAAAACGTGTAGATATGCAAAAAAATTAAAAATTTGACGTAATACTTTTATTACCTTATGTTGACATATGAGTCATTGAAAGTAAAAGTATCAATTAATGCTTTGTCATGAATATTACAAATTGATTCATGCTTTAAAAAATATTTTGAACCATGATGAATGAAATACAACTGGTTCACTATCAAATTTCTTAGTTTCAAAATAAAATTATACAAAATGGTCTAAATTCCACAGAAAATTAGAAAAAACTCAAATTTGCAAATTAGTTTGGTGCAGCCTTCACTGAATTTTATAGTTTTCAACATTTAATTTTATATTCACTGTATCTAAAGTGTCTTTCTAAAGAAAGATTTTGTTTTCAAACACACAAATTTTGGGAAACAAAATTTTTAAATATTTTATTTTAAATGAATCGTTCAGAATTTTTGTATGGATTGATGAATAACCAAATTATAAAAACTGTGTCAAAGTCAAAAAGTACTTCTGTTTTTTTTTTTTTTTTTTTTTTTTTTTCTTAATTAAAAAAAAAATTAAATTTGAAACTATTTAAAATTTAAAAGTTATTATTCAAATTATAATTTTTGATACATAATAACTCTAAGTGCAAAAATTAAATTGTCTTTCATTTATTTTTTCAAAATCTTCAGTCCTTTAAAAATATACACCTATAGTCATAAAATACACAAGTTTTCTGACAATAAAAATACACAAATTTTTCAGAAAAAATAAAGAATTTTTAAAATGAAATACTTCCACACAAAAAATAGATTAAAGAAAATGTATAGATTTCATTCATTTATAGTTTCAGTTCTAGAGTTAAATAGGTGCAAAGTTCAAAAATATCATCACTGAGAAAAATTGACTAAAAAGTACCAATATCGATCGAGTTACATTTTTAGTTTCAATCAATTCGGAATAATCAGCGTTAATTTGTATAACTATAAGAATCCTGAAAGTTTTATAATATAGCCCCTTAAGCAGTATCGTGGGGTATTGTTACGTGCCTGACCAATGATGATTTTGGTATAATTTTAACAAAGCGCAGTCAATATTATCTTTTTTTTTTAAGAGTCATTGTGGTAAAGGCACTGTGATAAATGAATTTAAACTACAATTTGCATTAAATCTCAGCATAATTAATTCGTATAGTGGATTTCGAAGTATTTCAAAACACCAGATCTCATACAATCCAAATTTACCATAAGTTAACAAGTCAAAGGAATGATAGCAGCTTGATCACGAGTTAAAAACAATTCATTTAATTACAAATGGGTCACAAGATTACAAACAATTCGGACTTACCCAGATTGTGGTCACAGCTACGCGACCCAACATGGTCAGAATTAAATCAAATTAAGTTTGATTTTACTAAAAAGCAGGACTATGTCCCTCAGTCCAAAGAGAGTGTTGGAACTAAGAGAGCTGGGAGTGAAGTGTTAAAAATCTAAAAGTCAGTTCTCCTCATTGCTTTTTAAAAATTACTTAAAGGTCCAGCATTGGTGGCATCATCGAGAGGTGTGTTTTATTCTCTATTGGTGATCTCCAAGGAGCGAAGGTGGCACAAAAATAAGCTGGTTGGTGAGTCGGTAGGTCTTTTTTGTGACCGTCGAGGGGGACCCTAAATTCTTAAAACCATCTAAAGTGTCCAAAAAGGGCGCCAATGTCCAGCTATGTCTGGCTTCCAAGACAACTGGATTTATGATCCATTCTTCTGAGGAGAAATGTTTCTGTTTATCAGTCAGACACCGAGTCTACTCGTCGCAGCTCTGAACTGACACAAGAAGGGGAAGGGGGGAGGAAAAGTCGTAATCTTTCTGAGTCTTCCTCCATGAATTTCTAGTGTGATGACACATAGCTTCATCACAGTTATGTTTTATGAAAAGAACCCATCGTAGCCGTTACTTTTCTCTAACTGAATTTTCTGGATAATGCATGCTTGGTTATTGACCTGAATTCGAAGATGCCTTAACAGTGTCCATCGGAATCTATTTTAGCAACTTTTCCCCAAACTAGTTAGTATCTGCCTGTAACCATGAGCAACCTATAACATGGCATTAGATAAGAGGCAGTATGGCACTTACTCAATTGACATCATCTGCTTGCAAAGCAGAAACCGCCTATAAGTTATTCATAAGTTACAGTCAGATCAGTGGTGTATCATGGACTCTAGTTAACTTTTCGACTAAACACATTGGCTAATGGCCACTACTGATCTGTCCCCATTCTCCTCTCAACCCCCCTAAAAAAGTTGTGAAGTGATAACCTACTGTGTTAATTTAAAAGTAAGTTTTCGCTGCGTAGTTCATCGTGACATAACGATACAATACAACTCGAATGCCAAGTACATTGTCTTTTATTTAAAACACAGACCAATATTGATTTCAATGACCAGCTTACTCACACTAACATTTCTTTCTTTCCAGCCCCCTTATCTCCTCAACAGTCCGCCTTCCTTCGTCCCTCCCCCACCTCCGTGACACTCCGCCTAGAGGCGTGGCAGAGCGGTGGCTGCCCAATCAGACATTTCACTGTACGACACCGCCCCAAGCACAGCAGCCAATGGACGAGCGTCCCGGACAAGTTGAACACGCCCACCGATGAGTACATAATAAGGGGGCTGGCCCCAGACAGGGAGTACGTCGTCATGGTGACTGCTCACAGTGACGCGGGGATGACGCAGGCGGAGTACACCTTCAGAACGATGCACATGTCTCAGACAGGTACGGTGTTGGTAGGGTACCTGCAGTAGAGTAGGCCGTAACCCTTTCACCAAAAAGTCTTTAACCTAAGTTTCATAAACTTTTAAAGTATCAACCATTGTCCTTAATTTCTTTTAATATCTTGATTTCCTATTGCCCAAGATTTGGTATTCATTTTTTATAGGTCTTTGAGGCCTTACCAACTTTCATAAGTTAGCATCATAACAATTATAAAGAAATCTCATGAGTATGGTTACTTCCAAAATATTGCACTGAGCTGCGGAGTTTTTAGAATCAGTGAACCAAAAGTGTGTCCTAGAATTTTTTTTTTTTTTTTTTTTTTAATATTTAAGTCTGTCATTTCCATTCTACCTTTCTAAATGTCATTTGTTTTTCTTGCAGGTAGTCCCGCTTCCCCTGGTAAGCAACGAGAGACAGATCTTCCTTTCCACAGGAATGTCGCCCTCATCATTCCAGTAGTGGTCTCGTCACTAGTGCTACTAATGCTACTTTTTATCGTAGTAGTCTGTCTGCGAAAGCACAACCACGACAGAAGAGGTAATCTACAACATATATCCAAAAGTAGTCCAAGAGATAAAATTTAAAAAAAAAAAAAAGAGGATAACTTAAATAACTATAAGGAGGTTACAAAGTACGCAATTCATAGATTTTACCAAATGAAATGATGGTTGTCAAAACGAGCACATAAGATATTACATAGATCGCTTGTCAAAGCTAAAGGTCATGGAGTAATTAGATTTTTATACCCTGAAGTGCCAGAAAAACAGGTACTGTTAAATATTTTTCAATGCTTATCAGGTATAGGAACTCGACAGAACCAACAGCACGTGCATATCCACAAACCTTACATTAGTGTTTGTTCAAGGCCCAGCATTGAATTGAGATGCCTAACGTAGCACGCTTAACGCGTTACTCTTTTCAGTCTACGCTTGTAATACATTTTCAAAATCACTACAGCTCTAATTGGAGAGATGGTGGATTGTTCAGCGACCTGGTGACATAGTGTTGAAATAAAAAATAAATTGCCAAATCTTTCATACCTAGCCGAATTAAATACATTTTAACCTGGAAACTTGGCTCGTGTACTTCCAACAAAAACGAGTTTCTAACATTCCAATTCCACACAAATCTTGATACGAGTTCAACAAAGAACGCAGGGAATGAACGCACGAAGAACCATTTCACATCATCAATGACGTGAATTATGACGAAACAATGCTACCAAGTTTTTCGCCAAGTAAAAATGTCAGATAACCCACTCTCATTAAAAAATCATTACCTAATTTGCCTGGGGAAAAATTCGCACTTTATTTTGATAGATATAAATTATTTGGCTATCTATTTTTAGTTCAAATACCTTGGTGATCAATTCATAAGGGGAACAGTTTCAGATATTGCAATCCATAATCAGCTACCTCAGAAGTTATATGTAAAAGAATCAGCTTTAATGAACTAATCTTAATCAAATCTTTACTGTTTCAAGGCCTATTACCACTGATATCTACTACAACTTCTGGATAGCGCATGCTTTGTCTTTGATTTGAAGTCGAAGAAAGCTTAATAATCACCCTAGAGCAACCCCCCAGCAACTTCCCCCAAAATTAGTTAAAATGTGTTTGTAACTATAGGAATTGAAGTGCCTAGCTTTCTTAATTATTCTTTAAGTCAACAAGAAATAACGTTTCAACCAGTTAAATTCTGTTTTATTGTCTAGAATACCAAAAGTGCTGCCAAACGTACTTTTACAAATTTTACATTTTATCTTTTAATTTATTTACAAGATATAAGTGCGCGTGCCATGACACTACACACCCCCTTCCCAGCGTTAGCGTTTAAGGAAGAAAGTCTGACAAGTGACAGGGGAACTTCACACGTCTGCCTAATCTCGTAGACTTGTTTTCCCGTTGAGTCTCTGAACTTCCATCAAGAAACTCTAGTTCAGGCGTTTCATCAAGTTTTGATTCCTCAGAAAGTGGTTCTTGGGAAGGATCGTCTGCTTTTTTTTAAAGGAAACATGGTTTTACTCTGTCTATTGAAACTCGTTTAACTTTGCCCTGAATCTCAACATCGAAGTATTTTTCTTTTCTTGCTCTTACAGAATATGGTCCAAAGTAGACAGGTTGTAGTGAAGAATTGTCAATGTTATTACGTAGGAAAACATGAGAACAGTTTGAGAGTTCTTTAGAAACAAAGACTTTTCTTTTACCTTTGGTTGTGGTAGGTCGTGGTCTCATATCTCCTATAATTTTTGAAGAATTTGAGAAAATTCGTTCGTGACTGTTTAACTGGTGGAGTAGATGAAAAGAATTCGCCTGGTAAGGCTAAGGTGGCCCCGTATACGAGTTCTGCATATGAGCACCCCCAAGTCTTCTTTGATGACAGATCTTATGCCGAAAAGAACGAAAGGTAATGCTTGTAGCCATGTTTTTGATTCTAACAGATGGCATTTGAGGCTTGCTTTTAGAGTTCTGTGCTGTCTTTCGATCAGGCCATTTGCCTACGGGTGATACGCCGTCGTAGTATTCGCATGAAATCCTAGGTAATTTCCCAAGGCATTAAAAAGTTGGCTTTCAAAATGCCGACCTTGGTCGGATGTTATGCGGTGAGGAATCCCAAAGCGTGAAAATCAAGTGTTGACAAAAGCTTTTGCGATCGATTCTACTGAATGGTCGTCTAAGGGGACTGCCTCAATCCATCAGGTAAAGCGATCAATGATAGGAAGAAGATATCTGAATCCTTTGCAACTCGGGAGGGGACCAACCACATCTATGTTTAGATGTTGGAATCTCTGTGAAGGTACTTTGAAATTTTCCAACGCTGACTGTGTATGCCTATGCACTTTAGACCGTTGACATGATAAAAATGCTCTTGCCCGGTGACAGTTGACAGTCTTTATTCATGTTGGGCCATATAAAGCGTTTCAAAATCAATTTTGTTGTGAATCTTATTCCGGGCTGAATAAGTTATAGAGTGATAAAAATACTTTTTGTCGAAACTCTGTCAGTATGTATGGACGATTATAGTTCGTAGAAATGTCACATAAGACTTTCTTGTCGCTTTCTGGCAAAAGAATTTGATTGATTTTCACTCGTGGATTGTTTCTCAGAACCTCCAAATCTTCATCTTCTTGTGAGTTTGCTATTGCTTGAAAGTCTATTATATATGGTACAGAAATGGTGTCGATACGGGAGAGAGCGTCTGCGACAAAGTTTTCGTCATCCTGGATGAATTGTATATCCGTTGAAAACTGGCCAATGTACGACAGTTGCCTGGCTTGCCATGGTGAGGCCTTTTCCAGATCTTGCTGAAAAGCAAATGTGATCGGTTTATGGTCTGTGTATATTATAAACGACCGACCTTCCAAGATGTATTTGAAATGCTTAACTGCAGTATACATGGCAAACAATTCTCTGTCGTAGGCACTGTAGCGTCTTTGTGCCTACATTAAAGTTCTAAAAAAGAAACTCAACGGTTGGTTTTCGGTGTTCACCATCTGATGCAAAACAGCTCCGATAGCAATGCCAGAGGCCTCCGTTGTCAGCGAGATTTCAGCTTTTTTGGATGGATCTGCCAAATTGGTGGCTTTACTAAGTGCATCCTTTAACGCTTGGAAAGCCTTTCTTGTTTCTTCAGACCAGGTAACTTTTTTTGCAGAGTTCTTGTTGATACCATTGAGCAATGATGTCAAAGGTTGTTGCAACTTCGCACAATTTGGTATGAACCGATGATAAAAGTTCACCATGCCTAAAAATCGACGTAGACCTTTGCCTGACTTTGGTTCTGGGAAATTACTGATTGCATCGACTTTCGTTGGAAGGGGTTTGAGCCCGCCAGCTGATACTTCGTATCTTAGAAATGCAAGTTTAGACGACCGAAATTGCACTTTGCAGCATTAATTTTAAGGACGTATTCGAGTAGCCTTTCGAAAATTGTTCGAAGATGTTGGCGGTGCGTTTCTTCGTCAGGAAAAGCTATCAAAATGTCATCCAAGTAACAAAATCCGAAATCCAGTCCCCTCAATACCATGTTCATGAAACGTTGGAACGTTTGGGCAGCATTTCGTAAGTCGAATGTCATGAATGGAAACTCAAATAAACCGAAAAGTGTCAGAATTGCTGTTTTTGATATGTCTTCTTCACGAACAGGGATCTGTTGATATGCCCTGACGAGATTAATGCTTGAGAAAACTGTCTTTTTGGTTAACACGTAACTGCAGTCTGTTAAAAATGGGAGTGGTTATCTATAGGGTGTTGTTGTGTTGTACAGCGCGCGGTAGTCTCCACACGGCCTCCAATCTCCTGATTTTTTCACCGTCAAATGTAGAGAACTCGCCCAACTGCTCTTGGATTCTCTACATAAATCCATTTGAATCATATATTCAAACTCTTTCTTAGCTGCTTTGAGTTTTTCGGCGGATAGCCTCCTAACTTTAGTGAAAATGGGTGGACCTGTCGTCTCGATGTAGTGTTCGATATTATGTTACTGAACTCTATTGTTGACTATGTTAAATTTCACTGGAAACTATGTAACTCTGGAAACTCGTTAATAATATCTTTGTAAGAATCTTGCACGGAATTTAGAACTGGGACATTATTATAGTTCTAAAAACAAAGGAGTTCTGTTTATCGTTAACAAGGTAGTGCCATCGATCAACTTGCGACTTTTGGAATCCACCAAAAGGTTGAAATGTGAAAGAAAATGTATGCCTATAATCGGTCTGTTCACTTCGGCTATTACAAAAGGCCAGGTAAACGATCGTCTGAGTCCTAGATCAAGCTTGAGTAATCTTTGGCCAAATGTTTTGATCTTCGTGCCATTTGCAGCAAATAGTTCCAATTTTCACACATTTCTTTTATCTGCAGGTAATGGAGGAATTACGGAGAGTTCTGCCCCAGTGTCTATTAAAAATTGGGTCGCCGATCCTTTGTCGCTTCTAAAACGACGACTCAGCTCCACCCCGAGTGTCCCCGTCATCGATGAGAGATAACGGGGACTAGTTTTTCGAATGATTCGGCCGAGATCTGGAGGAGAAGTTGCACGGTTTTTTACATTTGAATGCCTTATCACCGAATTTGTAGTGATAGTAACATATATTATCAGGCCTTTCACCACTGTAACATCTGCCTCTTGATTTGAAATGTCGACAATAACGGGGTGAAGGTGTTGTTGTTTGCTCAAGGCCGAAACTTGCAAGCTCAATTCCCTGATTTGTTTTTGTAAGCTTTCAACCAGCTCCGTAATTACAATCGTAGACGAACTGGCGGGTATTTGTGGAGAAATAGGATTTAATTCCCAAATCTTATCGGACATCGCTGCGATTTTCGATAAATCTTCGCCACTTACAGAAATAATGCTACGCATATTCACCGGCAAACGCTGAAGCCACAATCTTTTTTAGGAAAAGATCCGACTTTGTCGTCTGCCAAATTGTGCATGTCACACAATAATTGAGTTATCACCCAGTTCCAGTTCACTCAACAATTTTTGAGTATCGGAATATGCGTATATGGAAATTAATCTGTCTTTGATTTTGGCATGCCTATTCTCTTTCGGTGGATCTATTAAAATATCCGACCCTTGGCCCAATATTTCTGCCTCAACGGAACTTACGACGTAGTCGTACTTGGTGAAATCAGCAGTTATTCTCGCGTTTCGAAACTGTGCTTCGAGTTGGATGAATCATACCTTTGGGTCCGGCTTCCAAAATGGTGGGGTCTTTATGCTTATCCGCGATATGACTGACGCACTTTCTTCTTCCTCGCTTGTCATTTTTATTTTAGATCACATCCGGAGAGCACCAATGAAGTGCGTAGCTTTCTCAATTATTCTTTAAGTCAACAAGAAATAACGTTTCAATCACTTAATTTCTGTTCTATTGTCTAGAATACCAAAAGTGTTGCCAAAAGTACTTTTACAAATTTTACATTTTATCTTTTAATTTATTTACAAGATATAAGTGCACATACCATGACGCTACAGGAATGCCATTTAAACGCATTATTGGGAGGGGGGGGGGTATTCAAATGACATCATCGGCTTGCAAGTGCAGAAACGGCTTATAAAAGCAATTCAGAAATTGTTATAGAGAGATCAGTGCCTATTACAGCAATCTTATTGAAAATATTATTCCTGGCCAATTGTTATTCTACTTCAGGAAAATCTCTAGGAACTTCCGCAGATGTCTGCTGTTTTATATGTATAGTGGCTTACATAAACGATGATGCACATTTGTGGTATGGTATATTTTTAGTATAAGCTCGTATTCCAGATTTCTAGAATTTCGGTATTTTCTGAGATATACAAACACTCGGTGTAATGATCTAACTATTCGTCTTCACATGCTCTATTCAAATCTTTAACGCTTCCAAGATCTTCCATATCTATAGCCATGGCATTATTTCGATTTGATATTGACAATGGAAATTAATCAAAATAACTCTTTAAAAATATAGTGACATTTCTGGATTTGTACAATAGTATTTTTGGATTTGTTCTATAGTATTTTTCCTCCATAAATGTTCACTACAGTTTCCAGAGATATGTCACACCGCGTCATTAAGCAGTTATCGTTAAAATTTTAACTTACTTCAATACAAATAGCATCAAATAAATTAGCCGTTAATTGTTAAAATCAAATCCACAAATCAAGTACGCACTGGACAAATGACACGAGCTCTCCAAAAAACCTGGATTCCCTAAATATAGGCATAGCAAGATTTCAATAAAATTCAAACAATATAAATAAAAGGTATTTTATAGTCATTAGACATTATAAAAATATTTCTTATGTGAAAAAGCTATTTTTCGCTTCATATTTTTAATGTGTATCTTTTTTATCCCAATTATGTTTTTTTTTTCGAAGAGCTTACAATGGCTTGTTAGCTTTGTATTCAACAATCTATTCAGTTACTCTTCATATAAATCGATGGTCGATTGCTGCAGTCATCTGCTACAGCTCCACAAATAGACGTATCACAAGACAGACTTTTCTTTATTAGTTCATAAAGACTGAAAAACAATGGGGAAAGTAGATATTTACGATCGAGCAAATCATTCCCCGGGTCCTTTTCAATTCTTTCCTTATCAGTTATTTTCTCTTTTCAATTGGCAATTATTTCAAAACCTCGTCAGATAACGTCAATTCAATAGTGGCTGCTATCGAGTCATCTTACATTTTTTCGGTAACGAATTTTTTCTCAAGTATAGACTACGGCTTCCTTTGTAACTGGGCGAGTGGATTTTGCCCAGCAAAAAAGAGGATGTTTTATTTTGAGAAGTCTATTGAATTGGAAGAATAGAGTGCTTTGAGTGGATCCCTGTCTTTGTCAAAATTTTGTTACAAGTTTAAGTCACTACAGTGGGTGTTTTGAAGGTTGTTTTTCTATTGCTGCAACTTATAAGGTCACAGGTATAGAATTAGTTTTTTCGATGTTCGATCCATGCAGCCGTAAATAATTTATTAATCATATTTCTATTTTTAATCCATAACAGATGCAATTGGATTTATCTCAAATCCGCTAGTCTTAAAACACAACACGTTTATGCTAAGTGCATATTTTCCAAGTCACAATATTCTTTCTAGACGCAATTAATGGTCAGTTTTCTCTGTAACCCAGTTCTCCCACCCCCGACGAAGCCTAATAGGACTAATTAACAATTATTTTGCAGAAAATAAAAAAAATAAAAAAAACTCAACAAAAACATCTCTGTAAAAAGGTTCCACGTTCTTCAGGCATGAAAAGTATTGAATTGTATAGTTCAGCAAAGTTTAACTTCATGGTGTAAATTACTGGCAATGAAAATTAGTGAGATTTTAAACAAGAGATATGTCTAAATATCCAGTTACAAAAAACATTTGTTACACTAGGTCATTACGTATGCAAGAGAACTTATTTGTTGCATTGATGTTGTGACACGTTATAGCCAAGTTGCGCAAACATTTTTGTAACTGTATATTTAGGGCCAATGATGACAAGGAGACTTTTATCTCTGTTACAAACACTTAAATGATAATTTTGCATACTTTGTGAAATAACGCAAACTAAATATAATATCGATTTATAATTTGAAAATCAAAAATTATGGATATAATGTCCTTTACCTATAAAATATAGATATGCATGACGCTACGCATCTATTTTTCTGTACTGCTTCATTCTTTTCATTTCCCTTGATACCCATTCAAGTACCATTAAGCTTTGGTTCATAATTACCAAATCATGTCAAACGCTGTATAATTTTCAATCTGGGGCAAAGGTTCTATTATGCTAAGAAATTTGACGTGAGAAGGAGTGTAGAAATCATAGGTCAATAAAATTACAGTATCATAGATCGAAAACGAAGGATAGTGAATTCGAGCTAGAGAATTCATGTTGAGATGATAAATAATTAAACATAAAATAAAGTTATTGTATTAAAAATAGTAGATTCAAGTTAAATAAATATGTACTCCAAAACTCACACATGAGTATGCGCAGTAAGACTAAAACTACTATTTTTATTACTCCCGCTTACATTTGTTATTTTGAAATGTTCCAGAATTGTGCTGGAGTAATTACGTATTTTTAAAGAATGACGTACATTCATGTATTTGACGTACTTGGATGAAGTTGAGGAGGCAAAGAACCACAACTTTTGTAAATATTTTTTTCTCAATATAAATTACTCGTGTGAATTAATAATAATTCACGTGAATTGTCCTGTTATGTCCGTATATTAAATCTATTGGGTACAGAACAGAGATAAAGAATATATGAGTAGTATACTTATTGTGAATTTTCCTCTTACGTTCGTGAATTAAATTTATTGGGTACAGAACGGAGATAATGAATGTACAAATGATATACTCATTAAGTTAACTTATTTATTTCAGAGTATGAAATGCGGAAACCATGCAGCGATTCTCTGATGATGAGCGATCTCGGTAAGCAAGTGACTAACAAATCGTCGAAAACATCACACTACTCATACCCCACAGGTAAACATGTCAGCTTTTTTATACTTAGATTACATATATTTGACAACAACACAAATATATAGATACATAAATTAACAAAAAAAAAAGCATTCCATAGAGATTTGAAGAGATTTGACATTATCCTTCGCTCAATCACTCATCACTAATAGAGCTGTAGCAACCACGTGACTGTTTCGAAGTAATCGGCATCTGGAAATGTTTCTCGAGCTATTGGTGGGCATATTCCAAAAGCTTTCCATAGCACGTTGTGAATATTCCACAATTTGTTTCAGCGTTTAAGTAATATTTCTGCATTCTTTTTTGAAAAAAAAAAAAAGTAGTCCTTCTTACTCTCTCACATTTTCTCCCACAGCACAGTTGTGGCATTTTAACAATTTAATATACGTTTTAAAAGTAAATTTAAGCAAGTTTACCGTTCTTCCTGGTGAAAAATCCGTCGTTTACTTTTGGATTCAATCCACCAGGAGCGTTGCAAGATGAGAAAAAAGACGTGTAGAGAAAGAGTTCAAACTGCCCTATTCAAAAACATTCCATTTAGCCACAATTCAGAAATTTAGTAGCGATGTCAGCACGAGAAGGCATAGAAAAGATCTTTCGATCAAAACCAACTTTTAAGAGATCAAAAAGAGATTAAACGCTTTTAACAATGAATATTCAAATGTAGCCATAACTCGTAAATTCAGTACAAATGTCGACAAGGTCGATCATGAAAAAAAAATTCATTCCTATTTTGATATGTTAACTTTAAAGTATTCCAAACTAGTTCAAACATTTCAAATGTGGAATATTCCAATTCCTCATTGGAAATTGCTATAAATTATCAGATAGCTAAACTTAATGAAACAAAGCTATTGTGATGAATCCCCACCCTCTAGAGTAGATAAAAGGTCAAAAATTCCAGATGTAAAATATCCCAATACCCTTTTTGTTATTGGGTCAGAACACAGAAATTGATTAACTTGTTTCCAAATACATCATAAACCAAACTATTACAATTGCAAAAAGAATTATGCATGGATTACTAAAATACTTAAGATAAAATTTCATAGGGAAGCTGGAATTCGGCTATTCTTTATACATGGAAAGAGTTTTATTTAGAGTGAACGATGCAGTAGCTTAAAGAACAGTTCTGTGAGGGAATGAAAATGTAAGTGGCCTATAACAAAACAAATTTACATTGAAGAAAATGTCTATCGAAAAAGTTTTTTGTTCTTTTTGCAATTACTGACACTTGTAAATTGTTGTCTGGGAACAGTTTCCAATTCCCTGGGAATTAGAGGTGCTTCATCATTAGAAGTAATGCCAATGAAGACATGATATCTTTACATGATTTATATTTAAAGTTACTAAGTTCTTATTCCGACTTTAGAATGATACGAGATTGAAACCACAGTAATTCATTAGTTTCAACAACGTGTTGCGACTTTAAAACTCATTCTTAATGCTCATGCGTGAAAACTGCCCTAAATCTATAGTTTTATTACTGTATGTTGAAAATTGTAAGACGTACTTGCAGTTTGTATCAATATTGAGAAGCAATATTTTTAGAAAGGGGGTCTTAAATTCATTTTGAAAGCCCTGTAAAATAAATATTTGTTTTTGAATTTTAAAATTTTTTTTATTTAGTATATTGTACAGGGAAGCATAGCAATAATGCCTAGTACATCCCAAGGACAAATTGAAATACTAACCATCGTCTTCAACATTAATATTTGTGAGCAGTTATCAATTTTAAAAAAATCGTTAATCTGTCATTTCATTGCATTCCACTAATAAGACTTAATGCTGCATAGTAACTGGCATTTAGAAGCAAACATTTTCTTAAAAGAAAGTAAATGAGACAAGTTTATTTCTGCGACTTTTTAGTGATTGAAAAAGTAAAATGAATAAGTAAAATGCCCATTGTCAATAACAGCTGTAGGTCAACAATCACATCATTAATTTTTTTTTTTTTTTTTTTTTTTTTGCATGTATTCATGTCTATTTGCACTAACACATAATCTGTTATATTGTTATTTAAAAAGTGATAGAGGGCGGGATTCTTAATTTTTTCTGTATTCCACACCTTGTAAATTTCTGAAACGTTTCATTATACATAAAAAAAATTCAAGGTGCCCCAATCAACATATTTTCTTCATTGAAAGTAGTCGTGTGGTTAAAAGTAATGGGAAAGCAGAGAACGCTCATGAAATTTGTTGCTTAGTGTGGGTAAAAATAATATTATTTTTAATGGATTCGTTTAGCAACTCACCTTAGAGTATGATATACAATTTTACCTTAGAGTTTGTATAGTATTATAAAATTGCATTTAAAAGTTTTAAAGTTTATTTCTGATGTTATATGTACTATTTGTCCCATTGTGATAAAAAGAACAAAAAGTGGCATGAATTAGATCGATACTTTTCAGTGGGGTTTTTTTTTTTTTTTTTTTTCTTTAATTTGAATAAAAGATATGGCTAGATTTCGAATTTTTTAGGGAATTGCACATTCTGCGCATGCGCTATTTTGACGATAGTATTGTTGTCGCGTCTCAATTGTACGTGTAAACCAAATATGAATATTTTAGTATGTTAAAAATTTGGATAGCAAGTAATAATCAAGCACGTAATTTTTTTTAAAAATCATCGTTTTTTTTTTGTTTTTTTCACTTAAACGCTTCTAAATGGGGTGATCACACCAAAGATATATATATTTCGAATCAAATCAAAAAGTTCATTGCTGTACATCGCAAATCGTAAAATAGAGTATAACAATTAACGTTTTAGTACTGAGTATTCTTTTTTAAATTGTATATCATTTTGCAAATTAGTAACTCATCTTACTTTACAGTTAACAAAGGTGGAGACTATGCTGAACCATACGCTTTAAGTGAAACTGCACCTTCCAAACAAGTAAGTTACATGTTTCTCTCCAACTTGTCTTATTAACCCAAAATAACTTAACTTAATGTTATTTTTTAACTCATCATGCGACTAATAGACTACTTAATTATAAACATGTATACCTTTAATTATTTCCAAACAAATTTACATAATTTAAAAGAAATATATTTTAATTAACAAATAGATAAGTGGTAAAAATTAACGATTGCAATCTTGGCAGATTTTAAAATGGTGCACTCCCCAAATAGCATTGTAATATACATATTCTGACATTTTGCTTGTATTAGAAGGACAGAAAGTACAAAGGTTTGGCACAGTTTTAGTAGTGTTTTGTGTGGTCATGTCGATTTCAAAATATCTTCAATAATTCCTTTGATTAAAATATAGGGCAATTTTCAGAATACGCACGGGAAGTCTTGGCTCTTTTTTAAATTCGTATACAAATCACAATTCTAAAATTATGATGAATTTAGTAGTTTTGTGTTTGTTTTATACAATACAAGTTATTGGCAAAGTTATATTGAAAAATAATCATTTTAACTATTGAAAATTATTGTTTTAACCACCTACGCACGGTCGCTTATAAATGCATTTTTGACTTGAAGAAAATAATTATTTTCTATATAACTTTGCCACCAACTAGTATTGTGAAAAGCAAAAGAAGAACTACTAGATTCATCAAAATTTTAGTATTCTAATTTGTTTAAGAGTATAAATAATGTAACTCGTAAAAACAAAGTTTTTAATACAAATCCTTTATATGCATCGCCAATTTTTAAATTCATTAACAAAGCGCCGTTTTTTTTGTTTGTTTTTTTGTCAGCGTGAATTTATGTTGACATCTAATTTAAAATATTAAAAACATATCTACCACCAAAATATCCGGTAAACTACTTTTCCAAATTTATTCGTTAAAAAATAATGCGAATTAATGCACTCACATTCAAATATTGTTTATTGATTCTGATTAAAACAATTTATTTTATTATTTATTTATTTATTAAAACAATTTTGGCAACAGGAAAGAGTTTCTTCAGTGATCGGTTAAAAGCCATTTCAGCGCGATTGGATGGCGGCAAGTTGGCTTATTAGTATTCCGTAAAAGCGACCTTTTAGTGGCAGTGACAGTCGCCAAAATTTGATAGAATGCATCGTCATCGAATCTATCTTCCAAGTTTCATCCCGATTGGATAGTTGCTTGCCCAATAGTTGCAAAATGCATGAAAATCACAAAACTACTCACAGTTGTCGATTAAGGGGTAGTTACCAATAGATTCTTTTGGCTAATAATTTTACTAGATATTGTTATGAATTTTTCAGAGAAACTGACTACGCAGCTTTTAAGAAATAAAAATTGATTATTTATTCTTCTTTTAGAGGCTCCCAAACCTTCTTTAAATAACAGTGAACTCGTTATCAAGCTATAACAAGAACTTCAATACACACAACTTCAGACACAATGATAATTCAGGCAGCATGAAAGTAAAAAAAGCTTAAATCTTTTCCAAGCAGTTCGCTAAATCCAACTAAGCTACTATTCCACGTCTCATCGGTATTTATATCCTCACGAGTGAACTTTCCCGAAAAATCCAGAGCAAAAAATCTGGCCATTAGAACGCGCTAGAAAACATCTCGAAATTTCTCGGTACACTTAAGTGTTGCCAACTTACAAGCCACTGTTAACACGTTAATTGCCAATCACGCGATATTCGGTGCCGATCACATGTCTTGTTACACCCCAGTAGTCTGTCTTGATCAGACTGCATCAAATCGGAGTTGTTGTTCTTTGGTGGAATTACCTGGAACTGTGTTTTAAAAATACAAGCTTTCAGCTAACCCTATAGAGGAAGACAAAATGCATCTAAAATTTATGTCACGACAAATATTATTTTGTTAGTTCAATTAATTTCAGCATGAACGGGAACTCCGATCGGGTGCAGTCTGATCAGGACAGACTACTGTGGAGTAACAAGATACGTGATCGACACCGAATATCGCGTGATTGGTAATTAACATGTAAACATTGATAACACAGGCTTGTAAGTTGGCATCACTTAAGTGTACCGAGAAATTTCGAGATGTTTTCTAGAGCGTTCTGATGGCCAGATCTTTTGTTCTGGATTTATCAGGAACGTTCACTCGTGAGGATATAAATACCGATGAGACGTGAAAAGTTTAGAGCTTTTGCGTATTACTCATTTACCACAAATTTATTTCTGTGATGAAGTTGAAATTTTGACTAATCGATGGATCTCATCTTTTTATTTGTAACTACTACAACAAAACGTGCTTTGAAGTAGAGTTTGCATCTTTTCACTCTAAACTGACTATGCCAACTGATGGCTATGGATGTGTGGTTGGCGCTCTGACATTGATGCCAAAAGTACCGTATTCTAATCCCGGGCTAGGCGTGGATGTTCGTTGTGGTTTGGAATCCACGTTAAGCTTCACGGCCTGATTAGCCTACGTTGTGCATAAAAATAGATCGTTAAGCGTACAAGCCAACCAACCGAAAATCTAAGCCAACAATATGTTAGTTTTCATATTGCTGCATTTATTAAATGGTTACAATTTAATTTTAAACATAATGTTTTATAATAAAGAAAATTAGTTGTTTATAATGTTTTTCTTTTTGAAGGGAACGGATGGACTTTTTGCTACAATCAAGCGATGCCCTACAAGACCAATATACACGCCATCAGCATACAAACAAGGTAAAATTTACTATTCAAAACATAAAACGTATCGTAATTAAAAAATTAATTACACAAGAAATATTTTTGAGATATAAATCTGAACCTTGTTATAAAAAAATCAATATGAAAGCGAACGCATCTGACGAATATTATGCGGTCAGAAAAAGTATTACTATTTTTACTTTCACACTAAACTAATACAGAATATGGGGCATTTTATTTTCAGATTTAAATAGAGAGTGCCAGGTCACGCATTCCAAGGGGAGTTGGAGTTTAAAAACGTCAAAAAATCGATTTTGAAATTAATATCGTAACAAAACCACAAACAATTTTGAATCCGACGGTTCAAAAAATTTCAAAACTTGCTAAATTAGGAGTATTTTTCAGAACTTTAAAAACCCATATCTTCAAACGCAATTTTCGAGACGTAAGCAACATTTACTCAAAAACTATTAAAGATAAATGTATAAAATTTTTTAACACATATTCTCACCCATATAATTCACAATTTGAGTGTAGTTTTTAAATATTTTGTTTTGTCTTTTTGGAGACGTAAGGAACATTTACTTTAAAAACTATTAAAGATAAATGCTTAACATTTTAAACATATATTTTTATCAATATATTACACAATTTAAGGGAATCATTCTCTGTAGACTGTTCTGTTCGGAGGTAGATTTGATTAGAAGCGATTTTTTCTCCCGTCGTGAATTGAGTATTGAGGCAACAAGTTTGCTATTTATTGGATTTTTTTACACTTTCTGTAGAAATTGGATTTTTATTTTAGAAAATTGTAAAAGATACAATTTTAGTTTAGAGCTAATAAACTTAGATGCAGCTCGGCTGTACTGGCTATAGTGCACGAACCGTCACTGCAATGTTCCACACCCTTAGTGTGGTTTTTGCTAATTGCCTTCCACTGAACCATGTAAAATTAAGTTTACTTTTAAGTTTTAATAGATATAATCAATAAGATCTTACTTGGACATAATTTATCATATGCAGGTTTGGAAAGTGGCCCACAGATGGCGCTTCAACACGACAGCACAGGAAATCTGGATTCCAGTAATCCCGACAAGTGGCGCCACCAAACGGGCAGCGGCCACAAGCCAATGCGATGACAGTGTGTGACTTCGCATGTAGACAAATCCACCACTTCATTTTGTACATTACCATTGCGAGAAACTGTGATATGAGTGTTTTCCGGATCTTTGCTCACATTAAAGCCCTGCCAAAATTATGTCAATCTTCAGGATATGACTTTTGTGTATATATATGTTGAAAATAAAATGATTCAAAATGCATTGGAGTTTGGTATTAACAATGGCAAAAATTAACCCATAAAAAGTATTACCATGAATCTTTTATACGAATCACCAACTTTTAAATGTAATTGCAACTTATTAAAGTGATTTTGAGCTCTGATCCAATTTCCAAGGTATTAGATCATTATGAAGAAAGCAATTGATTCCATGCTATGATGCTATTGAAAAAAGGTATAAGAAGAAAAAAAGAAAGGGATGAAAAAAAGAAAGGGGGAACGCCAAGGATTTCATAAAGTAAGGCCCATATTCATAATTTTAACTTTCGTATACTTTCGTTTACCGTCTGATGACAAGGAAGGTGGCATTAAGATCCAACCCTTCAAAGAAGCAATGGAATATGGATTTTTAATCTTTCAAGTACATTGACTTTAATTTATAATATTCGCTCAAAATTTAGAGTTTTTGCAATGACGGCTAATGTGTAGTATAAGTGGGTATAAACCCCGAAATAGCAACTGCATGTCTTGCATAAAAAAAAATTGCAAGTATCAATATACAGGGTGATCAAAAAAAAAAAACATTGCCAATATATGAACCTCCAGATGCCGTTCCGTTCAACAGATCGAGATGAGATTTTAGTTATAGTAATTCAGAGGGTATGAGCTCGAGATTCTGTGAATGGCAACGAAATGGCGCTCACGGTTACAGTTATAAGTACAGAAACTCGAAATTTCCGAATGGCAACACCTACTTTTTCCCGTCGCAAAATGCTCAGCGCATGCGAAAACCCTAAGGAATATTAGAACAGAACGTGCATCACAAAAAGCGGACGAGTTATGCACGCGCCAAAAACAGCTCTGCGAGCGATCAATAGAAACACAATCGAGGCGCAAGATGGAAATTTGCATATGACAGAGGCTAAAGTTCACATGGGTGCCATCACAGGCAATTTTATCGGGTTTTCTACTCTGAATATCTGGCAAGCTGCCTCTGTGTGCTCCGATCATGTTTCTGTTGGCCGTTCGCAGAGCTGTTTTTATGAGCATGCATAACGCGTCCGTTTTTTAGGATACACGTACCGTTCCAACGCTCATTAGGGTTTTCGCATGCGCTGAGTTTGACGGCCATTTTGTTGCCATTCGCAGAATCTCGAGCTAGTACCTCTGAATAACTATACCTGAAATCTCATTTCGATCTGTTTAACGAAACGATCACTAGAGGTTCATATATTGGCAAAGTTTCTTTATGACCACGCTGAACTTGAAATTCATGCGATTACATAAATGTTATTCAAATATACATATAAACGAAACCACATAATTAAATGTTAGTACTGCATAGAGTGAAGGTTCGATATAATGAATGGCAATCCAGAATTTAATTTGAGAGTTTTAAGGTACTTAAGCCGATCCAGAATTCAAAAATCTTTATTTTTAGAAATATTTTTATGCACTACTGTGTTATGCTTTGAAATTCAAAAAACTATTTTCAACTTTAACAAATATTTTTTTAAATTAAAAAACATCAAAATTTTGACAGTTTGATTTATTTAAAACACTTTTTTAAAAAATCCCTTCATTTTTGCATTAAATTACTTTTTATAATTCATATAAATTGCCTTCGGGATTTTTCAATAAAATAGTTAGAAAAAAAAAATTTAAATATTTTGTGCAAAAACTATATAAAACATGTATTTTTTTTAAAAAGTTACATCAAAATGCACAATTGATGAAAACAAATTAAAGAAATATATATGAAAAATAATTGTGGAAAGTTTCATCTATATATTTAATAGGCAATACGTTTTTTGGGGTTAGTCCGTCCGCCTAAACTGCTCAACCAATTTCAATGATCAAGGTGTCATTTTAAAGGAAATAAGCTGTAGATTTGCCAAAACGCGCCAAAATAATTTATTAACACTTTATTAATTAGTTAACTTTCAATATTTTTCATCATTAAGCTACTACAAAGCCTCAATGATTTTGAGTATATGAATGGCAACATCCTTACGTATGCAAGCAACAAACCCGTTGCTAATTTTAAACTCTTCGTTTCAAAGTTGATTTTTTCTGTTTTTCTGAAGCATTTTTGTATTAGAGTAATTATTATTTCGAAGTATTTCTATCCAGAAAATGCCTCGCGTTGGACGTCGTTCTCTAGCGACGTGAACGAAACAATCACTCTCGGCGTAATACGTAAACAAAAAATCCACTCTTTCCTTAATACAACTACTCTTTAATTTTCCGAGCGTAGTGAGGCGTTTGTATCCCAACCCAAGCAAGGCATTCAGGGGTTGGTGAGTGTAGCTCGCGTTGTTTTTTATCAGAATAAATAAAAGATATTGGGACTTCAATGTAAGGGCATAGCTAATGAAGTTTTAAGTCAGAATGTTGGCGGATAGTATATTTAACTTTCTATTATGAAACTTGCAATTTGGGTGATTTCTCTATTAGGCCTTACATTAAATTTAAAATGTGGTTAAATTTTTTATGGCTGTCAAACTTATTCGAGCGCAGCAAGATGTTGTAACCACAAATTCGACGCTCAATCCGAGTGCAGCGAGGCGTTTGGGGGTTGGCGAGCGTTAGCGAGCAGGGGGCGAAGCCACCTAGTACATTTATAACAAGTAGTTTTTATGTTATATCCTTGTAAACTCAAAAAAGGGACAAAAAGCCATCACCGAGAAAAACAGTTTCAAAGTTTCAGGAAAGCACGTCCGAGATACAGTTGTCATGCAACAAAAACTTAAATATTTCAAGTTCTACTAAGGGTAGAAACAAAAAATTTTATGTTATTTAGAAATATTTTCATTATTTTTTACAATAATAAAAAAAATGAGAATTTTTTAAATTTTGAGTCCCTGACCCCGTTAATTTATGGACTTTATAATTATGAATGCCTATACTTTTTTTATTACGCTGTTGTTTCATTATACAGTTCATTCACAAAATTAAATTAAATTTAATTGTTTATTATTCAATCAGAAATATAATGAAATAACCAGAACTTTCAGTCTAAAGTTTAAAATTTTGATTCAGAACAAAAATATTAATAAAAATTCAATCCATAAAAGTAATTCAATCTTTCCAAAATTAATGAATTTTTTTTTTTTTTTTTTTCACAATTTTATATCAATGCTTAAGTTTGTGATTTTAAATACATATTAACATTGAGTCATTTGATTTCTGAAGGGTTTGTAACAAATATTTCTTTTTTCAAAATAATAGGTAATTAATAAAACACATTGTGGACCTTAACATTTTTATCTCAAACAAATGATATGGAAACAAGTTCACCCAGCATTTTATTATTTTAAAATCACAAAATATTTGGTAAAATTAATTTGATTCAAATTATTTTGTTAACTCTGGCAGAATGTATGTACTCTGGTTCATATGGGAGTGATAGAAGCATTCTTGTTTATTTTTTATTCTTGTTTAACTAAAAAGTGTGGCCCATCAAAAAAAGGCTTGACGATTACAACAACATCATTTGTGTTTGAAAAGGTAGGAAAACTGTATAAACTGTGAAGTTTTAAAAGCGACTTTCTCATCCTTTGAAACTTAAAGCCTATTTGACTAAATGGAAAGCATTGTTTTTATACTTAAAAAAAAATATTTAAATATTAGTATACGTAGTTTGAAACACTTACTTGCAGTCGTTAACTCCACTGAGGGTATAAACACTTTTTCCTTTCCAGTTTGGGTATAGTCCAGTTTCTTGATAATATAGCACTTGTAAGCAAATGTCTTTTAAGCTCTCACTTTGTTTCTTACGTATTTTGTTATCACTTATTTCAAAACTAGAATCCATTACCATTATCCATTAGAATTCAGTTTAGCAAACGTCGAACTATATACGATAAAATGAATAAATATTAAGACTTACAAAGTAAGAAGAACAAATAATAGTAATAACAAAACACGTTAAATTGAAAAGCATGCTGATAGTGAAAGCAAAACTATGCGCACCTTTGCGGCTTCAGCGATGTAGGCGTGTATTCGAGAAATCCCATAAGTCAGTAACTTTTAGCTATCTTGAATAAGCGAAAACTGTCATATTGGCCAACTCTGTGTAGAATGAACTGTTTCGTTAGGTTTCACTTCCAAAAGATACATTCTGAATTGTATCGAAAACTTGATTTCGACAAAAAAGTGACATATGGGGTTTCTCAAACAACTGATTCAATTTAGCTTTTAGTTTTTACATTTAAAAATACTTTATTTCTGAGTAGATAACCAAACAAAAGTAATATTTGAAAATCATACTTTAATGCTTTTGTATTAAGTGTTCACAAATACCTGGGAAATGGAAGTAGAAAAAGTTTGCACACAAATCCAGTAGACACAAAAAAAATCATGCAAGTGTTAAAAAAATATGTTGAAACTAGCATTTAGTATGAAGTTCTTGATCCAGGATATTTCAGTGTCCATCTCCCCCACTTATGCAAACTCTTGTCAAGATATTGACACTTGTGTTATTACATGTCAGTGATCTTCACAAATTTTGCACAGGTTGTGGTAATTTTCAGAATACAGTAGAGCATTGACAATCCAAAACAATCGGAGACTGAATGTTCATGTAACCGATCACATATGAAGATCAACCATTGTCAATATGAAAGTGAAAGAGAGAAATAGTAATATTAAACACAAAACTGCATATATTTTGTTTTACAACCTTACATCAAGTAATAATACATTAAAATAGGCATCCAGTTTAGAAAAGAAAGAAAAGAATTTTTCCATTGGAACTGTTTTACTTCACCGACATTTCGGTTAACCAGTATTCGAATAATCAATGCTCTGAAGTTTTCTGTTTAACTAAGGTAAAATGGAAAACTTAACAAATCACTTGCATATGTTTCTGCATCATTAAGAATTAAAAAACGTAAGAAATTTTGAATGAATTTTAATATTCATAAGCTTTAAAAATTGATAATGATAATTAAATAATTTATCTATATTTTGCTTTAAAACATAGATTTCAAAATTTTCTCCTTAATTGAATATAATATGGCTCTTGGAAAATGTTCGATTAGACCAACCCACAGATATAAAGCATATTTTATTACTATACATAAAAAAAAAGTGGTACTTATATGGCTTCTACTTAACATGTATATTTCAGTTTAGAAAGAGAATGGGCACTGATAGCTGCTCAGATTGATGGTCTAGAAAAGCTTTCAGCAGCTAACCTCACAAACAAGAGTTTTCTTTCCAGAATGAAAAAGGATATGGTTATCAAGGTTTTAAATGACAATAGTTGGCTTTGTTTTGACATGTTTTTAGTTAAAAACAAAGTGAAAAAAAATTGTTCTTCACAAAACCAGGCTTGACTGCTGACATACTGTATGATATCATGACTAAGTCACGTGATCGACAGGTTTTGGGTTATAGTTTGTCAGGTCACTAGGCAAGTAACTTCCATGGCGAAGTCAAGAAGTGTCCTGGTACCGGGCAAAAAGGTCACATGATCTTCAAGTTTGGTTTGATCCTAATTTTGAACATGAAACACAAAAATTGCAAAGCTTCCCCCCAGAACCAATTAATAACAGCTGATAAGCAAAAAAGTTATCTTGAAGAGAACATCGAGAAGCATTCAAAACCCTTCATTCAGTAGCAGTTCCTTATATCCGTGAAAACTTTATAAACACCACAAGTGTGACGGCATAGCTGAATGCCACAGAACTAAAGAACGCAGCTGCCTTTTTCTGAAGTCACATAACAAAATTGAATGATGATTGGTTTGGTTTCTATTCTTCACATGTTTTAACTCGGAAATCAAAATAAAAATATGTTTTTTTTTTGTTTTTTTTTAAATAGTCACTAATTATCTAAACAAGTAACAGTATGCTGAACTGAAATAGTAGCAACTGAGCTAATTTTGACCAAAAAAAAGGCGCCGTAATCGCCTTGTTTTGAAAATAATCGCTTTAGTCTGTGGAAGCTCTGAGTGAATCTGATTTTTCTGTAGTATGAATGAGGAGGTGCATTTTGAGAGTTCCTCTAACAGAAAATCTCTTGTTGCACACATCACATGAATATGGTTTTTCTCCAGTGTGGGAGATAAGATTAATTGTAAACTGAAACTTTTGTGTAAATCTCTTGTTGCACACTTCACATTCATGAGGCTTTTCATCAGTATGAGTACGTAAATGCACATTGAGATTGCTTCTTTGAGAAAATTCCTTGTTTCACACATTGAAATGTGGTTTTTCACCAGTGTGACACAGGAGATGACATGTAAGAAGATACTTATCTGAAAATCTCATGTTTCACACATCGCATGAATGTGGTTTTTCTCCAGTATGAGTACGGAGGTGCTTTTTAAGAGTCCCTTTATCAGAAAATCCCCTTTTGCACAGATCACATGAATGTGGTTTTTCTCTAGTGTGAGTCAGAAAATGCTTTGAAAATTGGTGTGTTTGAGAAAATCTTTTACTGCACACAATACATAAATGCAGTTTTTCTCCAGTGTGAGTGAGGAGGTGCGCTTTGAGAGTTCCTCTAACAGAAAATTTCTTATTGCACACGTCACATGAATATGGTTTTTCTCCGGTATGAGAGGTGAGATGAATTGTAAGCAGGAACTTTTGTGCAAATCTCTTGTTGCACACTTCACATTCATGAAGCTTTTCACCAGTATGAGTACATAAATGCACATTGAGATTGCTTGTTTGAGAAAATGTCTTGTTGCACACATCACATGAAAATTGGTTTTCTCCAGTGTGAGAGATGAGATGAATTGTAAGCTGGAACTTTTGTGTAAATCTCTTGTTGCACACATCACATGAATATGGTTTTTCAGTGTGAGTGTGGAGGTGCTTTTTGAGATGTTCTTTATAAGAAAATCTCTTACTGCACACATCACATGAATGTGATTTTTCTCCAGTGTAAGTAAGGAAGTGCTTTTTGAGATTTCCCATATCAGAACATCTTTTTCTGCACACACCACATGAATCAGGTTTTACTCCAGTGTGAGTAAGGAAGTGCCAAGTGAGATTGCTCTTTCTTGAAAATGCTTTACTGCACAAATCACACTTTAGTGACCAATCCATCTTTCTATAATAGAAATATGTATTACATTCACACTCATAAATATTATATTCAAACAATTTTTATGAAATAAAACTATAATAAAATAATTATATATAGGTAAAGGTCGGTGCACAGGGCATGCTGTATCTAATTTTTACAGATTTGGACAGAGCTGATACAAATTTTGGATAGAGTGCTTCAATGATATATTTTACAAGCAAAGCATCATGTTTAAGTATCCTGCGTAATTGTTTTAGCATGACATACTCAGGACACTACAGTCAAACTTTTGTAGCATGTAGATGCATACTATGAATTTTTTTTTAATGCGAGCTGTTTGAGTTCACTGTAGATTGGAGGTTACAACGGTTTGTTGTCAGAATAGTTGGTTTTCATAAATAATTTACAGTGAAGTCCAAAGTATGTCAACATACTTTAACCTATAAAAGGATGTTTATCTAACTTTGAAGTTATTAAAATTATTTATTAACATATTCCAACTTAGATTAATGAGGGCCTTAACTAAATAAGAAAAGAGATGTATCTCAAAAATGATTCAGTAGAACTTGTAACTCTCCATGAGCTGCCTAACTAAAGAACTCTTTGTAAAAAGTATCACCTTATTACTTACTTAGTCTAAATATATGTGACTGACTGTCTAATTAAGCAAAACTAAATAATGAGTATGGTGCATATCTTAGTTAATAACTGTTGATCCATCCAGATTCAAGTGAAAATTTAGTAACTGACAATACACATCAAAGACACTATAGAAAACAAAGCTAATTTGATTAATGAGGGGAAAAGGGATTTATGAAGAAATGCAGGGTTTCTGCCAAAATAAAATGTCACAAATCCATGACTTTTCATAACTTTGCAAGACTGAAGCAAATAATTTTCCATGACTCAAAAATTAAAATCACAAAAAGAAAAATAATAATAAATAATAATAATAAATAATAATAATAATAAATAATAATAATAAATAATAATAACCTATATGAATTTTATTTACAAGAAACATAATGAGTAAACCAACGTTTAGTAGTTGTGTTGAGTCCAAAACTGAAACAAATAATTTTCCATGACTCAAGAAAAATAAAGTTTGATTTTAAATTAAGACTCAGAAGAAAAAGGGAAAAATAATTTTCCATTCTTTGATATTTCAGCGTTAAAAAAGCTAATCAGTCTTCAATAATAAAGAAATATTTGAAGAAAAAATAAGTCAAAAATAATAAATTATATCATCAAAAATCAAATATTTTGATATTAACAGTGCAAAACAAAAGAAAGACGGGAAAAAAAATTTAAAAATGTAAACACAAGCTTATCAAAACTGTTTATTTCAGTTCTCATACTATAAATTTTTTTTTCACCTTTAAGACCTTAATTGTGTGATGTCACAAATTTAGAGTGCAGAAATGTTTTCATTGGCCGCTGTTATTAACTGTGAGCGTTGTTTCCGTCAAAACATAAATAAAAACATAGATGAATTTTCAATGAGCCGAATAGTGGTTATGGCATTTGTGAAGTCGCAGTTGCGTGATTTTACTTAAAATGTTTAGAAATCCCTGAAATTCACAGTATTTCCATAGCTAATGGCCACTTTTTTGCTAAAAATCATGACTTTCCATGACAAAATTTACCCAATGTCCAAATTCGTGACTTTCTCATTTCCTGACTTTCAATATGCGCGGAAACCCTGAAATGGGTTTATGAGTTATTAATGAGGGCACTGAAGAAATGGAAATGCATACAAGTGGCAGCATTAATACCAATGCACACCCACAATACTGCTCACTGTGAAGGGAAGGGGCTGATTTACCAATCTAAACAATTTATAACTTAATTCTTGTTTCCTATGGATTATTTTAAATGTTGAGAAGAAGTAACCACCAATAGGGAAACTATGTTACAAAAATGCACATAAGGTTCATCTTATTTTATGATGATTAAAGATTATTTTCTACAAACGCTTCTGAGTTGCAGGAAAGACAATTTTAATCTGATCAAGATCAGTCCAGCAAAGTCTTTAAGTGTTGAAATGAATCATTTGATTTCACTGGTAGAGGAAAGAGGGTAAAATAAAAACAGTAACAGCCTTTGCTTAAGATGAGATTTTTAATTTTCTCAATCCATATATTATGAAGATATGATGTCATGTTTGGAAATTTATATTTTATATTTGAATCTAACAATTTGAAATATTTTATAAAGCTTTTCAGGTGACAACTTTATCAACGTATAAAATAAGGTACAAATTCAATTTTATTTACTTAATACTGAACTAAAACTTTTTCTAAAAATTTATAAGTGAATTTTTTTACTCCGCATGGCACTTCAGCAATATTTAAAAGCTGTAATGTGGAAGAAGTAGTATATTTTTAATATAGTTGTTCATGGAGGATTTTCATTTTAAGACACGATGCAATGAAAAACATTTGTAATTGTTACCTTTGTAATGTGTCCAAAATTTTTCTATGTATCCAAGAAAGAAACCAAAAAGTAGTTTTATATTAGTATTGCCTTATGATAAATTCATTTTAGGTAATATGTGCATGTGAAAAATAATAAGTTCAAAAGTTGTTTATCAACCAGTGGGTAAAAGTTGGTTCATGAAGAGTGATGATCCATGACAAATGTTACCTTTAACATATGGACAGTGGTCAATTTAAGGTTAGGAATAACTGACCTGTACTTCTGATTTCTTTTATTAAAAATTTTTAATAACTAATTTCAGTGATTCATGCATATAGATTTGCAAGCAGTCATACAAAAAAATACTAACAAATTTATTCTGGAAATAAAAATCTTATTTAGTTTTAACTTTATGAGACTAATATTAAATAAGTAAAACAAAACATCATTATTCTAATTATATATTTAAATAATAAAAATAACAAATGAAAGATATTAGGCTGCACTTTTTAGATATAAATAGTAACGAAACAACAATAATACTAAACACTTCCATTAAATATTTAAAATGGCCTAATTTAATGCTAAGTTTGAATTAAAAATATTAAATATTAAAATGCTTTTAAAATATATCCATTAACATATGTGTGTTAACTTCCTAACTATATTATATTAATATAACTATTTTACACAGTACTAAAATTAGGCTGTATATGTATATGAGTAATGGTAAAACTTACAAGTGCTAAAGGATTTGTGTTCAGTATTCAGGACCCAGATTACCTGTGCGATTTTCAATGTGAAACAAGCAAAAATGTATCTGACAAAATGAAATGTTCATTAATTTGTATTTCAATAAACTAATGAAACTTTGCAACCAACAAATCTATTTGCATTTATCTCAGACTTTCGATTCACATGGAAAATTCAGGAGTCTGATATAATCAAACTAAACTGTTTAGCTTGTATTTTAATAATATACAATACTAATTTTAGTATAGACATACTCTTAGTAATTTGTTAATTGTTTGACAACTTTGTTTGGATCCTAAAAATAGAGTCAAGGACGTTAACAATAAGAAATTATATATATGCTAAAAACACCAAGTAGTTACCAGAAACACCAAGTTCCTATAGGGCATATCTGCTCAGAACAAAAACAGTAGCTCAGTTTCAAAACAAAAACTATGAAAGGTATGTTACGAAATATTCCATAAAAAATTTTAACTATATAAAACAAGTTTAATTTTTTAATAAGTATTTTAGGGATATTTATTTCAATAATTCTGCAGAAATCTAATGTTGAACAAAAGTTGGTAGTTACACTTTCTTGAAAAAACACTATTTTAATCTGACAGTGCTTCAGTATATAAAAGCAAATTCAGATTCCACATCAATATTATATGGAAAGCTTTTATCCTGATATTTGGAAAATTGTTAAAGTGCTTACTTCAAATTTTGATTAACCTTATAATTCTGATATGTTATTTCCATCTTTTAAAAACTTTTTGAAGGTGAGCTAAATTTTACTAACTTAGTTTTTAAATTCTGATATAAAAATATTTAAGTAAAAACGTAATATACATGTTTTAAGTTTTTAGTCAAGATATTAGACAAAACTTTGAAAATATTTACCTTGAATCTTCAATTTCCAATGAAAGCTTGTAAGAATTCCAGTCGATGGTTTAATATGCAACTCTCCTAATAAAACAAAAGTGTAAAAAGTTTTAAACATATGATAAATATACCAATTTTAAAATTTAAGTTATTAATATAAACAGTCAGATTATGAATATGCCAAGTTTGTCGAAAAATCATACTAAAGCTGCAAATGGTTTAATACTAATGTATATTACACATTTTCTGATTTTTAGAGCTTAAAATTTTGACTTCAAGTAATGTTTATATGTAAACATTTGATTATGTACTAACACAATTAATTTTTGTCATAAAAGCCTTTAGAAAGAACTGGTTTGGGTTCTAAAATTATTTTTCTAAACTGAGCTAAATACAGTCAAGTAATTGGCTGTATTTGGCTCAGTAACACGAAATTGCTTAACATGAAATCCTTGTTTAATGTGAAGTAAAAGCAGTTCTCAGTACTTAAAACTTAATGTTAGTTTACTCATTTAAAGTGAAATTTGGTTAACTCGAACAATTTCAGCAGCCCCATTGACTTCACATTAACAAGGTTTGACTGTACTATTTCTAGAAAACCTTTATATGCCTATAGTGCATCGGAATTATTAAAACACATGAGTCATTTTACACTAACTGCAACAAACTAAATTCCACCAAATTATTTTCCTTACTAAAGTAATTTTTTTATCAAATAACAAAAGAACTACGCTTCTATTCTTCTCACACTATAAGTGAATCAACCCTAAAAAAAATTAATTATTTATAAAAATTTGAATCCTAAGTAACTAATCATGTCCTAGACCTATCTCACCATAACTTAAGCCTCATCTTTAGTTTCTAAATTTACTACCGATCCCAGTAAAATGCATTTTTTATTAACATGTTACAAAGCTAACTTGTAAAAAATATTATCTTATCATTTTTACGAATATATTTCAAAATATTCGTTAAAGAATACAAGTCCAACACATTTCATCAAATCAATGAGCCATCTTAGAAATATTATTAAATCGTTAATTTGCTTTCTATTGAAGTTACATGGTTATTAGCAGATAAAAGTATATCAGAACAATGGTTTCCAAGCTTCTAAATATTGTGACCCACTTTTTTAGAAACCGAATCTGTAGCAACCACTTACAACTCAGCACATGAATTTTTTCAGAGAACATTCTTTATGCAGAGGGTTCTATTTACCAAAAAGGAACTTTTTTTAAGAAAAAAATTATAATTAAATATAATTTATTTATTTTTTAAAACTTCTAATGAGGCCTGTGTGAGGGATTTAGAGAGTATATTTTGATAATTTATGGAAACCTAATAGTGTAAAGCTTAAGACTATCCCTGAAACATTTGGAAAGTATTTCTTCCAGAATGTGTCATAAACCTAATAGAAAATATACATGTATCTGCTGGTGAAAGGCAACAAAAAGTATTTAAGTTTACTGGTAAATATTGGTAAGAAACGCAAGGGATTTTAAAACCAAAAGACACAGCAGCTTTCTAGAAAAAAGACATTAGTACAAAAAGCTGTAACAAAATACTTAACTGTTCATAATAAAAATTGTTTAAAATGGGTCTCTTTCTTTGAAAATGTTTTCTCATTTTATTATACTTGCTTAAGAAAATGCAAATAAATGCTTACAAAAAAAAAAAAAAAAAACATGGTATTTCAAACAGACTCCTTACAATCTGAACAGCATTTAAGAATTATAAGTTTTAAACTCCCTACAAAATGCGTTTGTTTTTTTCCTGTGAATGTCAAATGATAAGTACGGCGCATTTAAGTATACCAAGGAGAAGTAGTGCATTCTCCATTTTATGTGAATTGATAATGCACTTCATTGAGCATTATCAATTCAGTGTAGTAAAATAATGTTTGTCTGTCATAATCGAAAACTGCTTCAAGTTTGAAACATTTCAAAATACTCTCTTGGCTAAAAGTTGAAAACATAGCTGACATTAATTTAGATGATAAAACTGTCAAAAAAATTCTGAAGAAACATTACATCAACACATACGGTTCATACCGTTAATTTTAAAAATCGACTAATAGGTTCAACATATTTTTCTATCCAGTTTAATTAAATACCTGATCACAGAAAAATCATCATTTTTATTTAGCGCATACTGTGAAAATTTAAAATAATAACTGAAAGAAATTTCTATTCATATCAAAAAGGAAGCCTGTAGAGCAAGTCAAAACCTGTATGTAGTGCAAATCAAACATAAAATGGCCTCCCCTAACTTTAAAAATAATATTTATGTTTACTGATCCTTCTAATTCATATTCTGATTGCACAATCGATGTACACATTCAACAAAAAAAGATTTCTAAATTTATTCAAAAGGGAAATATCAGACTATTTAAACACACCTAGAACTTAACTTTGTTTCTCAATGTAGTGTGAATCACAATTGTATTATAGTACTTGAAGGTGCAATGATATAAATAATTTAAGTATAATGCTTTATAAAGTGAATTTGACTACTTAGGTACAATGTCGAAATAATTTTTGATATTGTAGCCCTTTCTTAACCCATGTCAACCAAAAGGATCCTCAAGGAAGCGATGGGTTACTCCGCTTTTATACTAATGAATTTGTTGGAAACTAATTTACTGGTGGGAACGTGCAACGCCATCTGTTGGGTGGCTGCTACAATATAACTAAATCAAGTTGTTCCAGATACTTTTTATACCTAAAAATATTTTACTTGTAGTGTGAGTCACATGTGGAATTAGTTTAAAATAAAGCCTCAGTATTTCGTAATGGAACAATTCAAGTTCAATTTGAAACAAAATGAAGCAGTTTTATACACAGATTTCTCTAAAAGCTAGTTGTAAATTCCACAAATACAATCCATTTTTGGAGGGTCACTACACCTGCAGTTTTAACTAGTACTCTATCTTGGACCCTTACAACATAGAGGGTTTTTAAAAATCACAAATTATGTATACTTTGTCAAATGGTAGGTACAACATGACTCCACAACTATATGAGGTCCTTTTTTTATTCTGTTTTATTAGAAGTAAAAAAAAATACCTTATTTAAACACTATGTAAGTGTGAACCTACTAATCAGTATCAAAAAAGAAAAATGTTTGTTCTGAATACAAAATTCCTACTTAAAAATTTTTATATTAGTAGCCTTTGTAGGTATTTTTTAGAAGCAAGACATAGCAAGATTGCCAGAAGGACAAAAAAAAAAAACCTGCCAATTGTGTATTTGCTTAGTTTAATAATTTACAATTCCACAGTGTAAGGAAAAAAAGCACATTTACTCATAGAAACTCAAATTTCTAAAGTTTAAAATATTTCAAATTGATCAAAATATTTTTTTAATACTTACCCAAACATGTAGAGCAGGGTAGTCCTTATACTGAATCGTGAATAATATACTAAACACAATTATAGAGATATTCAAACTGATATCAAATCATATTACAGATAAAATATTTTCAGTAAATGTAATATGTCCCTACTTCCAATAGGGATATTTGCAGAATTTTTTTTAAAAAAATGTTTTTTGCATTAGAAAATTTTATCTTCACCTTTAGGCCACTTAAAATGACTTTCTACCTATGCATCACAGAAACTTCAATTTCTCCTCCATATAACTAGATGATGAATTTTGGGTAATGGATAGACTCATAGTTAACAACTACCCAGTGTTGTACTTCAAGATATGTAGTAGATATCAAATTTTCACATTCGTCTCAGACATCACTGTTAGATAATTTGTATGTAAATAGAATAACTGTTGTTAGTGTTTTTGATAAAAAGGTGTTAGAAGTATAGGTTTCATTTGAGGAAATTGCTTTGAAGCAGTGCATAGTTTGAATACTAGAAACTGGAAGGAGTTTCTCTTAACATTGGCACAAAATTGCCGAACTATACACCTTTTCTGATGATCTATATTTCACATACACATTTGAGATTAGCAATGAAGCCACAAATGCAAACTCTTTTGGTGTAATCACAAACACTTTCCCAGCTTTTACATTTCGCCATACAGTTCTTCTTATAGTGCAACTACAACCTCTTTCCTATGGAGTGTAGCAAATAAATTCCATGTTAATTTTGTATCATATTCTGGAACAAATAAATATAAATTTGAAAACAAGTATAATTGCTTAAATTGTGAACTGGGTTCATCTGAAAATACTTGTATGCTTTTAAGGCTTTGATATTCAGCTTTTAAATATTCAAAAAGGTAACTTACACATTTATACACAAAGAGTTTGGTATGGTCCAAAGTACCAGAAACTATTGCAACACTTAGAGAGTTACCTTTTGGAATCCATGCATGGGTTATGAAAATCATAGCTTGAGAATGTGCCCAATATGGTGACTAAATTTCATTTTGCTGTAAAATTGCAGAATTTTCAGAGAAATCTAGCAATATTTTTTATGTTAACTATCTGTTTCAGCTGCTTAAAATCCATGGCCTGCTTCCTTTTGATGTATATATGACGAAGAAAATTCCAGATTTGATTTAATAATTCCCCAAATGTCTATTGATATGCACTTATTATTTCCACCTTTGCCATTTTATCATCACTTTTCTGCTACTGAAAATATCTAAATGCAATAAATTCAATGCTGGCTTTTGGCTTGAACAAAACTTTATTCATGCAAACCTCCCATTGAGAATGCATGCAGTCTTTTAAGGGGGGATTGCAGGTAATTTGTTAGATGAAGCCAAAAAATTTTACACTTTGATCTGTGCATGTTTTAGTGCTTGTAAAATCAACCTCACATTCTCATGACCAATACAAACGTACATTATTCTATACTTTTTCAAGTAAACGAATGGGATGAGGATGCAAATTTACAAATTTGGATACTCCAATTTTTCCTGATGGGTAGTTCTTTCTGAACTCTTCAAATGATGCCTCATGCAATGACATGAGCCTGTATCATATTTACTCATGGGTTTTCTGAGTTTTGCCATTATTTATATTTTGATAAATAACTTATCCTTCTGTCCAGAGGCTTGCTATGAAATTTCATGCAAAATGCTTTGTTGCAAACTTCACTAGCATGCAGCTTATCTTCAGCCCCAATAAAAATACATGCAGCAAGATTACATCTTTGGGAAAATGCTTTATTGCAAACTTCACAAAAATATGTTTTCTCTTAAGTATGAATAAGGATATGCATAGAAAGATTGATTTTTTTGGGGGAAAATGCTTTGTTGCAAACCTCACAAACATGAGGTTTCTCACCCGTATGAATAAGGATACAGGCAGCAAGACTACTCTTATGGGTAAATGCTTTGTTGCAAACCCTACAAACATGTGGCTTCTCACCAGTATGAATAAGAATATGTGTATTAAGATGGTTCTTTAAGGAAAATGCTTTGTTGCAAACCTCACAAACATGAGGCTTCTCTTTTGTACGAGTATTGCTTGGAAATAATGTGCTTTTGGGAAAATGATTTTTTGCAAACCTCACAAACATGCGGTTTATCTCCACTATGAATAAGAAGATGCTGGGAAAAATTGTACTTAAGGGAAAATGTGTTTTTGCAAAACTCACAAACATGTGGTTTCTCTCCAGTATGAGTAAGGAGATGTCTAGCAAGAATTGTCTGGTTGGAAAATGTTTTGCTACAAACCTCACAAACATGGGGTTTCTCACCAGTATGAACAAGGATGTGTGAAGAAAGGTGATTTTTTGGGGAAAATCCTTTGTTGCAAACCTCGCAAATGTGGGGTTTCTCACCAGTATGAACAAGGATGTGTGAAGAAAGGTGATTTTTTGGGGAAAATCCTTTGTTGCAAACCTTGCAAATGTGGGGTTTCTCACCAGTATGAATAAGGATATGCAAAGCAAGATTGCTCTTATGGGAAAATCCTTTACTGCAAACCTTACAAACGTGTGGTTTCTTTTTAGTATAAATAAGGGTATGTGTAGAAAGATTGCTTTTTTGGGAAAATCCTTTGTTGCAAAAATCACAAACATATGACTTCTCTTCTGTATGAGTAAGGATGTGTGCAGAAAGATGGGTTTTTTTTGGGAAAATCCTTTGTAGCAAACCTTACAAACATGAGGTTTCGCACCAGTATGAACAAGGATATGTGAGGTAAGATTGCTCTTATGGGAAGCTGCTTTGTTACAAACCTCACAAACATGCAGCAATTTTTCAGATTGAGTGAGAAGATACATAGCAAGACTGCTTTTCACAGAAAATACTTTGAAGCAAACCTCACAAATATTTTGGCTTTTAACCACGACCAAGAATTAAACTTCAAATTCATGTTCATAATCATAAAGATGTTTCGATCACATAAATTTATATACAAGTTTTGATTACACAGTCAATATTGGTAAACATACTACATGTATGTACTTTTATTTTGGTATAGATAAAAGTCATTTAGTGCAGGTTAAATATCAAAATTCACTGACTATTATTTTAATAATAATGCTAAATTGTTTGAAGTGTAAATTGTTATTACGGATTCTTGTTACAAGCAACACCAACCACTCTGACGCTGTTTTACTAGATCCACCATTTTCAGTACAATAGACTTCAGTCGCGGTGCTGGTACTCGATAGAGTCACCCCCTTTCACAAGTCATAAGATCCACCATTCTGAAACAAACAAAAAATTCAGTATTCATACCTTTCATTTTCAAGAAGGATAAATTATTAACTTATTTTTTGTAGGACACATTGTAGATAACTTCAAAAGTAAATCTGGATGTAACTTCCTAAATACCTCAACAGTGGCTAAGTGATGTAAACAGGGTTCCCACTCAAATCACAGAATGAGAATCAATAACTTTTCAGGACTTAATTAGCGTTTTTAAGGACCTTTGAAAATTTGTTTTCAGGCATCATGTCTATAGTCAACTATTATCAGAAATTTGTCAGTTGCATTATGTAATAAATTTTTCCAGGATGACTATCAAACGGTGCGTCAATTTTGTATATTGTATTACGTATGATCCTGTAACTATTGTATATTGTATGTATAATTCTGTAACTATTGTATATTGAATGTATGATCCTGTAACTATTGTATGCAAATTCAATTTCTATAACGGATATGTGTATATACATATTTTTTAATCGACCAACCCTGTTGGGCTTAAAATTGCCTGTTGTTGGTCTTAAAATTCGTATTTGTGTATATAAATTTTTAATAAAGTATATTCTATCAAAAAAGATCAAAATTGATGCATGTGTAATACAAATATGTCAAAGAATTCTAATACAGTGCGGATAAGTGGCGCTCAGACTTAATATCGGGGGTAATAAGTCTGAGTTGTACTTTTACAAATTTTTCAGTTGGGACAGAACATCCACAAAAATTAAGGTCTTTTAAGGACTTCTAAGCATTTTCAAGGACTTTTAAGCAACTCTAAGCATTTTCAAGTATTTTCAAGACCATGAAAACGAGTTCAAAAATATTTAAGCACTTTTAATGATTGTGGGAACCGTGCTGTAACACAAGTGCAAACTTTAAGCTATTGTCCCAGTGGTTATTCCCTTTTCTGAAACTATATCTACCTATCTACCAAGAAAATTATTTACCATTAAAGAACTTTTTTTTTTACTGTTTCAACCAACAAATTTAAAAAAATATGAATGGCTTGATTTTTTTGTACAGTAATAGCATATTTTACATTTCATGAGGTAAATATCCAAATCAATCAAAGAATACAGAGATATAGCATCCTCCACATTGACACGAAAATAAATATTTAACACATTGTTGATCAGTCACGAGTTAACTCGCGTTTGCATGGCCAAACATTGCGAACTGGCCACAAATAAACTTGTGATGCGCTTTTTTTTTGCATCACCGTTGCTTTCTCAGGGCACTGTTCAAGGCCTAGGTTGCATCCCGCAGGGCCCAAAGGACATCATGTTTTTGGGGCCCTATACAAAATTTTGGAGAGGCCGCCCAATACTTACATTGTTAGTGTTTGCCAGAAGGATTTTCGACTTTAGTCTGCAAGTTTATTGATAACTATTTTCTAAAGTCCAAAATCACACAACAAAAAATCAACTAAAATGTAATTCACCATAATTTTGATCTTTTTTTCTGAGATTTAGTTGTAGTATAACGACTGCTACTTAAAATCAGTTTATTGTTTATTTGTGTTCAAACGTAATTAAAAATGTTAATAAAAAGAACCCAGTGTTCAATTTAACTACAACAACTTTGATAATTTTGGGGCCCCCAAGATTTTGAGGCCCTAAGCCTGGCCAATTATGAAATAATAGCCGGTGAGACGAGATAAATTCTCAGTAAAATTGCCAGTCGAGTGCCAATGAGTGAAGATTTCAACAAATTATCATGCTATTTTCAGAAAGAATTTAACATTAAAAGTTGCAGTATACTTTAAACTTGGCTTGTGAAGAACTAGTTTTGCTAGTTTTTTTACAACATTACATAATTTCAGTTTATTTAACTAATTAAAAAAATTTATGTAATTTAAAGTATACAATGCAGATCAGAAAACCTATTAGAATCTAATACATCCATGCAATGATTGACTTTTAATTTAATTTTGAATCTTGATGTTTCAATAAAAAGTGGATACTAATTTGAAATGCTATCAAAATAAAACTCTATGAAAAAAAATATATATTTCTGTTATATTTATCATTTTAGTAGGTTTCCTGTAACAAATCATTTTGTATCTTTTTCAATTAAAATTCGAAATAAATTACAAATTGAGTTATGAATAGCACACTTAGACCCTAATTAGAAAATTAAATTTTAATTTATCAATTAAATAAAGTCTAATGAAGAATTTGTTTTATGCAGATAAGTTAAGTTTTTTAACACTTATTAAGAATGAAAACAAACTATGTAATCTAGCTCAGGAATTAAAGATTTTTTTGTTTCCTAATGTATACTGGTACCTTAAGAATTTGTTGAAGTAACTCCCAAAATAATAAATTTATATTATGTTTCAGTTTGCCTTTCTTATTTGTAGCTTTAATGTTCTTGACTTTCAAACCTCTTTGGAACGAGAATTTTGGGGTTACATGTGTCAATTTATAAGCTTTTGGCCATGACATAGACAGACAAATTCTCACATTTTAGAGTTGATTATTCACATAATGAGATAGTCACCCCCTGACAAAGTTACTATAATTAGCCAATATACCTTTTCCAGTTGTTTTACCCATTTATCATATATTTCCTAGCTGTGATTTCAAATTGGTTTTAACTTAAATTTGTTTACAGAGGTTATTTATTTTTCACTTCGAATTTAAATTAATTTGACATGAGGTAATCTTAATTTGTTTCCACATTGCCATGTGAGTAAGGTTCAATTGTGTTACATGGTGGCAAAGATAATTAGCCAATCCTAGGAAACTGGTAAGATTTGTTGTTTCGATATCGTCAGCAGTATTCAGGAGTCGTGTTGGTTAGAATTACTGCTGCTTTGGATTAACGCCAAATACGTCTTCTTTTCGCCAAAAAACGCTTAATTTCACCTGGTGCCGATAGATATAGTTACAAATATGGTAAACTACGTGATTTATGTTTCTCTCTTCATTTCAGTGTTTATTTTTTGTTGGAAGCTGACCTGTTGGAAATATATTGTCTTTATTCTTGTTACGTCATGAATTTGAGTTACGTTAGTGGGTTTAAATGTTTGAAGTTAAATGCGTTGAACTGCAATCGTGGAGGCTATTTTGGAAGATTTAACCAATAGTGAATATTTGGAATAAAACAATTGTTTTATTGAATACATATGAAATTGAATAATCATTTGCTTTTTTACGATTTTGCCTGTTGACTGTTATTAACCGTACAACTTTAATACTTTGAAAATATTAAATTTCCTATTTTTGGGCAAGTTAGAATTGTTCTGTTAAGAGTTTGTTATTTATGAAAATTCGTTTTTTTTCTGCACTCCACTGCTTTTTTTTTTAGTTTGCTGAGCACCAACTTGTGAATGATGATAGCTAATTTTGAGGTAAGTAAGAAAGGAAGTGTGTATGGAATGTATGAGTCAGTAGTTGATTTAAAATTTTTGATGTGATAGAAGATTGAAGTATATATAGCATTAAACATAAACTTTTAATTTATAGCGATTTAACCTTAGATTTAAAACGGGTATGATATGACTATATTTTGATGGCCTTCAGGCCACCACAGTATAGTTTATGAAATATAAGGCATTAAAATGGATTTTGATTATGTTCTTTTGTATTATAAGTTTCAATTAGTTTCATAACAGCAAAGTGATTAAAATGTCATTTTTGGAATGTTGAACTCTTTTCCTTTTAGAGCACGAAGCCCGCACACTTTACTTTTTAGACATTTTTACAGTACCGAGTAATTAAAAAAAAAGTGAATTTGAGGGTGAGATGCCACAAACAACTGCCCGAATTAGGTAGGGGTATTTTTTTTAGGTTTAATTGGCTGTAAGGCCAATGAAATAGGTTGCAATTTTTTATTTTAGAGCGCGAAGCGCGCGCACACATTACTTTTTAGGCATTTTTACAGTACCGAGTAATTTAAAAAAAAGTGATTTTGAGGATGAGATGCCACAAACGACTGCCCGAATTAGGTAGGGGTATTTTTTTTAGGTTTGATTGGCCATTTTTTGTCGTAAGGCCAACGAAATAGGTTGCAATTTTTTATTTTAGAGCCCGAAGCGTGCGCACACATTACTTTTTAGGCATTTTTACAGTACCGAGTAATTAAAAAAAAAGTTATTTTGAGGGTTAGATGCCACAAACGACTGCCCAAATTAGGTAGGGGTATTTTTTTTAGGTTCAATTGGCCGTAAGGCCAACGAAATAAGTGCAACTTTTACTTTTTAGAGCGTGAAGCGCGCACGCACTTTAGTTTTTAGTAAGCGATTAAAAACTTAAGTATTATGGAAGGGGTTAAATATTTCTCATTAATGTAAAAATTTAACGAAATTTCACCCCTTATAAATTATATGAAATTAAATTTTAAATGCTTAAACTATTTTTCAATTATCGTTTAAATTTAAATTCCTTAACATTTTATTTTTTTTTTTGCCTTTTTTGTCCCTACAATTAACGTTTGCAACTTCATTGCCTTCGAATTTTCGCCGATTTCGAATAAACTGACGAAAATCATTTGAATTTCTTCCCGGGATGTACGTTTTTAATATAAATGTAATTGAAATGAAAAGTGAAAACACTTAATCTTGCTACAACTTGCATCGCAACCATAGCTTAACGGCTTTGGCATTAGACTTGAACCTTCCTATACCACCCACAAATCATGGAGCAGGTTCGATTCTCGATTTTTCATTTTCCGCTGTTGTTTTGGGTTTGCCAGTTGATTTGGAATCATGGGGTTTTTTGCCGTTTTGGGTTTGCTTTAGCGTCGGAGTTCGCCATTGTTTACGTTTTGCGGAGAAGTTCAAAAAATGCCAAGTGCCACCATATAGCACATTTTAACCCATAATCTTTTTTATGTGGTTTTTATAGTATCAAACTTATGCTATAAAACAGCAATTATTAAATATTTCATTGACAATACATGCAGGGGTCAAAGTGACAAAATAAGAATATATAGGATTTTTTCAAAAAAATATAGGACAATATAAAGCATCAAATAACTGCACACAGTTGCTACTGAACTTCAATATTAACTCGTTATACATTTATATACTCGTTATATTGAATTTAAGAGAATAGAAAACACACCTTTAAAAAAAAGAAATCGCCTGATCCTGAATACGTGATCCGTTATTGCCTCAATATTCCATCCCTAAATCAAGTTTTATTAATTACATTATTTGCAATCTTGAGTCTTTTGCTTCCAGCATTTTTAACTGTTCCAATTTCTTAAAGTATTTTCTTTTTATCCCTGTTTGCAATCTTTTGTTGATTCAGATTTACTGTTCAGTGTTTGATGTAAACAATTCATGGCGCAGAATCCGTACAGGATTCGGAATAAAAAAATCGCCATCCGACATCATACAGTAAATCTTAACCTTTTTGTTTGCTTCATCAATTATTGACTGAGCACTCAAAATTTTCTTTAGTAGTCCTGCAAGTTAATCCTAAGTTGTTTTTATCCGTTTTTCCCGAGGTTTGTTGTTGCATCTCTCTCTGCATTATGGCCAATTAATTTATTACGTTGGAGGAGAAATCAGATCAGAAATTCTAAACCGATTGTTATGGAAATGTTCACATGTTTACAACTCCCGCCGGTCCAGTAGAGTTGAGTTGTAGGTTATGCAGTACGTGACGTCACAAGAGATAAAACGCCGCGCCGCCGTTACAAACATCGTTTTTGTCAGGTCTTCTTCACCTACGATCGCGCCAAAGAATCCGAAATATTAAAAAATGGCAACAAACGACGCCGTTATTACGAATTCGAAGAAAATATAGATTGAATCAATGTAGAAATATAGGATATATAGGACAATTGTAAAATATAGGACAATATAGGACGTTTTTACCGATTTTTAAAAAAATATAGGATTTATAGGACATATAGGACGTCTGCGACCCCTGTACATGCAGAAGAAAACTTGAATTAAAATTATAGCTAAAAAATTAGTTCCTTTTCATGTTCCTTCACATCTAACAATTTAATAAATAAACATTAAAACAAATCGAAAAAACAATTTATGAAAGTGGCTAAAATGAATATTTTTTTCATTAGTGTGCAATTTTTAAAAATAATTGAAATACATTTTTTAAACCATGTTTAAATATTAGAAAAACTCTTTCATACAGTGTAAGTCACACATGGAAATACATAAACAATTTCAAACTCATTTGTTAAAAGAACTTTCCAAGGAAAGATACATAAAATATAGACAGTTTAACATTACCAGTACAAGGAGCACTGAATAGTCTTAAGAAATTGCTCATGCATATTAAAAATATGAGAGAATAATAAAATATATACAATTTTTTTCAAACTATAAGTCTCAAATACAATGAAAGTTCGACATATTATTCATAAAAATTGAGCTAATAAACCTTTACTTCAGTAAAAAAAAAAATTTAAAAATAATAAAACTTTGACACACAGCCATAATAAAAAAATATCCAGTTGCATATTAAAAATTTAAACAAACTAACCCCAAATACTAAGTTTTTAACAAAATGTTTCAAATAAAATAACACTTTATACTTTAAAATTGTTCTCTTAAAATAAAAACATATAATTATCAATTATTAAAAAAGAATTTAAATTTAAAAGTTGAAAAGAGGGGCTTACCTTCCAACTAACTTTAATGAAGTTATAGGATGAGCTAGAACCTTTACTGATGCAGCTCTTGGTGCTGAAATACGAATCAACAAAAATTATTAAGATCAACCATGCAACCATAATACTACTACGAGCTTTTTCCTCCACAGTATTTAAAACAATGGCATTTAAGAGAAATTAAGAGTATTGTAAAAATAAATAAAACCCAATTTTGAATACAGCAAAATCACTAGTATGTGTCACCATATAACACATTTTAACCCAATTTTATTTACAAAAAGTCTGATATGATTAAAATAAAAATTTATACACCATAAAAAAAAAGACAAAACCTAATTTGTAATACAGCAAAATCGAAATGTCAGCTCGTAGGGTACAGCAAGTACAGCAGGGCTGCATCTAAATTTATTACTTTAAACAAGGGTGAAAAAAGTCGAAATGTAAAAAAAGAAGAAAATATAGACACAGCTTTATTTTGAACCACAAAAATAGCTGAATAAGAATATATTTATTTACCAATGTGTATACAGGAGAGTGGTGTGACCAGGCATTTTTTATGAGGGGGGTCTTAGGCAAATTTAGTCTGATAAAGTCCTATAAAGTCCACTAAAAACAATAAAATGTGTCTTTGGAAATAGAGGGGTTGACCCATAAACTCCTTAGAAAAGTGGAATTTTTTGGCAAGGAACAAAAATCATAAAATCCTGGGAAAAATTTGTAAAAAAAAGAACTTCTCAAAAAATAAACGGAAATCCGCGTTAATTCAGAAGGTTTTCACCTCTGTTTAAAAGTAAAATTATATATTTTACTAATTTTTTTAAACAAAGATTAGAATTGAAAATGAAGGTGGAAAGGAAACAAATCTCCGATAAATAGCAAACCTCTTGCTTCAACGCACAATGCAGGAGAAAAAAAACTTTAAATCAACCTGAACTGGTGATCTTCAAGTCAACTAAAGCCTGTTCGTGAAGTTACGATTCAGCTGAACCATTGCCAAGGTAACCATTACTGCTAAGACAACAGCGGCTCGTGCACTACAGCCAGTGCAGCATCTAAATTTATTAGTTCAAATCTAAAATTACATATTTTACAATTTTCTTGAATGAAGATCTAATTTCTACAGTAAGTGTACAAAAATCCGATAAACAGCAAACTTCTTGCCTCAATACTCAATTCACAAGGGGAAAAAATTTCCAATCGAGATGATCTTCCTCCAAACAGTTGCCATGTGTTCCTGAAATGCATATCAGCTGTGACGTTGCCATGATAATTAGTGGAATCCAATAGAGCCTTCCCTCAACATAAGGTGTAGCGAGGCAGCCAGATCAGCGATTTTCCGACTTTGGCTACCCTTGAGAATTTCTACTTTGAAATAATCTCTAGAAGGAATTTGCACAAGATAATGGTACCATCTGAAGGCTAGAGAATTATTTTATTAGAAAGTGTGCAATTGGGAAGTTGGGAGGGTAAAGTTTATTGAGAAGTTGTATTTTTCCGGCTGTGCTCCTCCCCAGTGCTATGAACCTTTTTCTCCATGGTATTGCAGTGTTGATTGCATGTAAACGTTGTGACGAGGTTCAGCTCGTAAGGAATTTTACAATTTTGACTGCACTTGTGGTGGTTTCGTGTACAAAAGTCAGATACAACTCCTAGGCACTAGTAATTACTTTTGCCTAGTGGCTAGAATATCGCTCTTCAGATCTGGGGGTACACAGTTCGATCCCCAGCTTCCTTCTACATTTGGTAACCTCGGACAAACAGAATCATGCTGCCATCTATCAGCTCCTTTCGATACGAAAACTGCACAACCATCAACGATCACTACGGCATCTTTAGCGATCCATTGCCAAATTCAATGCTTAATCGTTTGTCTCTTTTCCTGACTCACTGGGAAGGGACTGTGTGGTGGTCTCGTCTACAAAAGTCTGATACAACTCCTAGGCACTAGTAATTACTTTTGCCAAGTGGCTAGAATATCGCTCTTCAGATCTGGGGGGTACACGATTTGATCCCCAGCTTCCTCCAGTCTTCCTTCTACATACTCAAATAAATGCAAACTGATTGGCTCTGCGGGAATTGGCATGGGTTGGTTGGTTGGTAGGAGTTTAATGGTGCAAGGGCAACACGTGGGCCATACTGCACCATGAATCGTCATGGGTAGCAAAAGGAACTCAACATTTCTCATTCTCTCCAAAGGGAAATAATTTTTGTTATGGTTACACTTATGTCATCTTGTTATTTCTCAAGTTAACTAATAAAAGAAAAAAAGAGGGATACATCTCAGCATCTTGGTATATGCCTTTCTCGTGGCTATGTGGTAGTTTTTATTTCCAAAAAATGTTTTGTTGGCCATGTTTAATGTCAAAATTAAAAAAGTGTTTGCGTAATAGTGTTGGTTATGGTGGATTAACTACCATCACACATGCATGTAAAACACACAAGGGCTTAATCGAACGTTTAAAAAATTTGTTTCAACTTTGAATTGATATAAAATGGAACTCAAATAGCTGATGCTTTAATAAAACAAAGACCTCGATTTTGTATTGCTGAATTTAACAAAAAGGTAGATCTTAATAGACACTTCAGGAATTCAAACTTAATCATCAAAGCAGTATTGTTTACAAGTAACCAAAAACTTACTTTTGAGGCCATGACGATAGAAAAATTTCTTAAAACAGATGCAATTTTAAAGAGCTTTTAAAATTATTGATATCTGAAGCTCCATTAGAAAAACGTCAACAATATTAAAACTGTTCTTTGAAGGTCAGTAAAAAAACTATACAAAATTATTTGATTGTTCTTATTTTCACATACATGAATTTATAAAAAATTTAATTTTAGAACCAGATTTTCTGTTGACGTAGACAACATAACATACATTTCACAAAAACCTCAGTGTTCTGTAATTGTGAGGTATGTTTCTTAAATTCGATTCGAACGAAAATAATTTATGAAGTTACAAAAACGCAATTTTATGACAACATCATTGACCGATTTGCAAAGTTAAAAGAAAGATTAAGTTAGTTTTCAAGAAATAAGTGTTTTCCATTTTTTGTTATCTTATTCATTTTGCAGAAATGGCAAGGAAACTTTAGTTTGGGAAAATTAAAGAATTAAGGATTAGTTTAATTGAATTCATGAATAATTGTGGAAAGTACTCTTTTTTTAGGGGGAGAAGGGGAGTGCATGTTTCAAGATGCACTAACAATTTCGACTCACAGTAAAATTTATAGAAAGTCAACGAACATGCCTGTTAACACTATTTTGAGAAGAAACATTGTGCTTTGTACCTGTACTTTTACTATGAATCCGCAATGATTTTATTGACGTACGAAAAATTATAATTCAAACAAAATGGCGGGACGTGTTTGTCATATTAATCATTGATCTAATGTTAATGCGTATTGGTTTATAACAACTAAGGTTGCCAAATCTGAATTTAGTTTTTATCCTTCCTTTAATAAACACAATTTATGTGACGTCTTTGTCAACTTTTACTGTCAACACCAGACTACGTTGGGTTTTTGTTGCTAGGAGCCCATAAGAGGTTCTTTTAAGAAATTTTGTTTGGAATACGTTTCCCATAAAATTCTGTTCTCACAAAAATACCCTCCAATTCACAGGCAGGACAGAATTCGTTCTTCAACAAAACGCGACGAGGATATTTTCCAATGGACTCAATATAGTAAAAAATTTTATGAGGAGTTAATTTTTATGCAAGATATCATTAAATGTAGGGTTTTATCACCTGATAGAACATGTAACTTGTAAAAACACACTTTGGAGAACTTTGTTTTGTGACGTTTTCATGAGTAGAGTTTTTTCAATTTTTATTTAGACTCTGTATCTCTACATCTATCTTTTTTAGGCATATGGAAAAGCAATTAATTCAGTAAATAAAAATACATAACTAAAATAAATTCGAAAGTTAATTAATAGTTATATTTTATTTCCTTCATGCAAGAAGTTGTTTTTGACGTTACTGCATAGGTTTATTCAAACGTATCCTCTCAACTCATGACAAATTGAAATTATGTTATTTTGTTTTTCTCTTCGCAGTTCGCATCGGATATTTTCGATATTTTGCTGTTTGATGCACTAAGTTTCTCTTTGCTTACTACACCTTTTAACAGTAATGAATTTGAAATAATTCAAGATTCCATGGTTTCGAGATAATATAGATCTTACAATCTATATATCTTAGAGGTACTGTTACTTTAATGGTTCTAGTAAAAGGGTAATCAGTAAACAGCCAGAAGGCAGTCATTTCCGTTCTGAAATTTGTATAGAATTTCAGTGATATCTTTCCACTATTTTTTTTTTTTTTTTTTTTTTTTTATCCACTGACCTCCTTTAACTTTTGTTTATGCATATCCCTCTTTTTAATCGGTTTTCTTTTGTAAAATTCCTTTCGAAATCGGGCCGACCAAACGGTATAGTGTTAGCGTGCTGGCTTCTAGACCGCGAGGTTGCGGGTTCGAGTCCCGTGTTTGGCATGGGTGTTTGTAAATGTATGTTGGCTTGTCTAATGACGAATGTTTCGGCGCATTATAGCCCTCGTGTTGCTGACGGAGCCAGATAATCTGAAAACAACCAACCAAACCTTTCGAAATCGCTAAGTTTTAAACTTGGACAAATTAAAAAGCATCTTTCTTCCGAAACAGGCAACTTTTCGATATTAAACACAAACACTTTTTTAAATTGGATTGTGTAAATGTATTTTATATATATTTTTTGTTATTGTCTAGGCTTGATGCAACAATAAAAAAATACCAGCATCAAAAATTTGTTAATCCTGAGTAGGAAGAAATAATTTTAAAAAAAATCCCTTTGCCATGACAATGGTACTCATAGATGAGGTTATATTAAAAAATGCTAAATAAAATAACAGAAAAAATAAATTTTTAATTTAATCACAATGGTAGTGGGGTACTGTTAAACTTATGGTTAAGATTTACTGTACGGTCCCCCTTGGTGACTTATTGAAAGTTGGCGATTCAGCGCAGAATGTAGCAACCTGTTGCCAATATTTTCCGATAACCTTAGTGACAGGATTTGGCATAATGGATGCCATTTTGGATTCGGTGACACAGCCTCTTTGTGTCATTTCCAATTTGGAGATTTCTTATAAAAGTCGCCAAAGGAGACCGTACAGTAAATCTCAACCTAACTTATATCTAATTTAATCATATTTTGAATAAATAACAAGCATCAGTACCCTGGGTTTTTGTAATTGTGTTATTTTGAAAGTAAATGTATATATTTTCTAAAAGTTAACTTTATTATAAATTCTAATATCGGGTTGTAACGAAGGTCTCCTGCTGCTGCTAAAATTGTCTGCGCAAACAGTTTGTGTTGGAGTGTTTGCTCATATTTTGTCAGATGATTTTTGGCATATGAAAGCAAGAAACTTACATTTGAACACTGTGTTGTAAAGTCTTAAAAAATATTGTTATCATTAAGTACAAGGTGTCTGAAATGGAACTATATTGCTACCAGATTAGAACCATTATTTACTTCCCGTTATGTTGATAAAAGTCGGTTACAGAATGTCACCGAATCATGTGTACAGCTTTAGGTACTACTGTTGTATCATGACACTATGTAAAATTCTGTCAAACAACATATGAACTCATTGAAGATAAGCATACTAAATTTTAGTGTTGTTAATCATAGTTTAGGTTGGGATTTTTTTTTCTGCCTCTGCAAAATAATTTCATTTTTGTGCTAATGTTTTTAATAACACTATAAACTTTTTTAATAAATCAAGCAGTACCAAAGTATATATATCTTTTTAGAAATTACTTGTTTTGTTGCAAAAGAGGGACTAAATATTTCTTAAGTAGTAATGAAATACCTATGAGGATGACATAATGTATCGATATTCTCCACAACAATGCATTATTCAGAATCTCTGGTATGCTCTCTGAAGAAAAACAATAGATGATACCAATATACACTATCTGAATAACTTGGATTTAAAAAGCATTTTTTTTTTTTTTTTTCATTTATTTCCACTGTTGACTTGATATTTTTATCCATGGTTTCGTTATTTTGACTGAATGATCATTAATGCAACAAACTTTTGTGCTTTTCTTATTTATTTGTTTTTACATACGTTACATAACTTGCTGTTTGTTGGAAATAAATTATTTTCTTTGGAAGGAAGAGACATCAATTTAATGGAAACTCGTTTTCAAACATTGAAATAAATACAAATTCACTCGATAAGAGCTGCAAAATTACAACTTGTGCTAAAGAATTAAAACAATCTTTTGTTACTGTTATAAGTATATAACTGTAATATTTTAAAAAGAAAATCTATCTTGATTGTCTCAAATCAGATGATGTTACTTTCCGATAAAATTCTCCAATGCAAACTAATACCATTGAGTTAACTTACTTATTTGATTTTAAATAACGCTTGCATTCGATGACTTATTTATTTTACTTTTTGGAACATTTCTGAAATGCATATTGTTGCACAAATTGTCTGTATATAGTGTAAATAGTGACGTATTATTTTAAAATTCTATTGTAATTTATTTATTATTTTATTTATTTTATATACTATATTACTTATTTTATTTATTTTATTTATTATATTACTTATTTTATTTATTAACAGCGATTATACATGTTAGAAAAAGGTGGCAACACCTAAAGCAATCGAGAAATTTCGAGATGTTTCTTTTCGGACGAATTGGCTGGAAATTTCTCGATTGTTGGCTCGCGCCAAGTAAAAATAAGACTGGAGATCAGGAAAGTTTTCAGATTGACTTGGGACTTCGTTGAAAGCTGACCGCTTTGTTTACCTATTGCAGTGAGCTTGTATAATCGCTGTTTTCGAAGTTGTTCTTGCTGAAGCTTGTGAGCGATTACGCTGTTGTCTATGAATAAATTTTGTGCCTGTGAAAAGTGAATAAATAGTAGTTTTATCTTAAAAACTGTGCCATCTTTGCCTCAGTGGAAAAATTCATAACAATATGATCTAACTAAATGATATCAGACTTATTTAATGTCATTTCAGCAATATAAAATTATTTGTAATCTGATGTTTTAATCTTTTTTTTTTCCTGAACTAGTTTGAAATTATTCGACTCATAGTGATAAATTTCCAATGATAAGCTAGTTATAAACACAATGTGGCTCAGTTTAAGCTGTCCTGCTGGTTCAATTTTTCTTTTTCTTCAAAGTTCCTTTTTCACAAAATGCTTCAAATCATTAATAAGTTTCACTTTACCAGGCTCTTTATAATGCTGTATTTTTGCTTCAGAATATTATACTTCTCCAAGTTTTAATATTCTAAATTTTGTTTCTATCCAACTTGTAAAATTTTTTCCCCCCAGACTTACAGTATTTTATCATTAATACTTATCAATGTTTTATCGTCGTGAGAAAAAGGCTGAGCAGAATACAGCATTTTAACTTAAACATGATATTCAATTTGAAATAGAACAAGAGTGAAAGTGACTGTTCTGGACTGAAACCTTATAATATCTAATCAACTGCATACATTTAAGGTTTTTTAGGTACTGCTTTTCTGAAAGATATTCTAGTGTAAATTGCATTTTGTAAAAATATGAAATTTTGTTTTGTATAGTTAGTACATTCCTATGATAATATTATGTAGTTTTCATTTATGGTTCCATCAAGCAATAAATTTTCTCTTTTTCTTTTCAGCAGGCCATTTCTCCTTTTCCATTTGTTAAAAGGCTCAAGCTTCTGTGAATGACTTAAAAGCGATTCAAGTAGCTGTAAGAGATTGAACTGGTAATAATTATTAGTTTTGCTAATTATATGTATATAATACTATTTAATAAATTTCCTCGTATTGATCTGATTTTGTCTTCCATTACTCGTTATAAAATATGTGATAGAAAATCTCTATTTAATACTTGACAAATGTGTTTGCTAAATGCTTTCGATAAAGAAAGTGAGCCCTGTATCAAACCTTAGTAGACAAATATTCCAGATTTTCTTCCCCTCGTTATTTTAAAGTAGTTCTTTGTATACAAATATGTAAATCATTGTTTATCTACTAAATAATGAAGTTATTACTTTAATATAAAAAATGCAATCCTGGGGTGCATTAACTTTGGCAGAGTTAAGGTTTTTAAAAAAAAAAAATAATAATAATAATAATTACCTTTATTTATGTAACTGTCTTTCTTGTAATTGATTCTGAAGTTAAAACAAATCCTTTTGTGCAATAATACAAAGCGACCATGTGTGACATCATCCTTACTTAAATAGCATGATCTAAAAAGCAATGCACTCACAAAATGTTGTGTATTACCAGATACATCAACCACTGATGAAAAATGTCTTTAAAAAGATCTGTTGGACTCATCGCAAATAGATTTGCTGAGTTATGGATGCCTTCATGTTCTTGTTTTAATAAGTACTTTATGATGTAGGTTATCAAATAATTAGGACTACTTTTTAAAATGACCACTGTCCTTGATGCTTCATTAGTCAATCTATTAGATAGTGGTGGCTCCGTATTAAGTACTTCTACTAAGAATTTATAAAGTACTAGCTGTGTGGTCCTGCATTGTGGATACCCATCAATATGTTGGAATAGGTCCTAGCTTTTGATGGTCACAAAACAAATTTGCTTCGATTGCTAAAAATTTCATTTCTAAACAGGCTTGCTTCACTGAAAGGTTCATTGCTATGCAATTAAAATCTCACTTTGTTTGCTAACAAGTTCATTGCTATACAAACTCCAATTGTTTTCAATACCAAACTACCACAAACATTATATTAAAATTGAGTATGTTTACAGCGTTAAAATAAAAAATAGTCAGTTGATCAGGTGGGAGAAAGTGGAGTAATACATTAAAAAATGCTTTTTTTACAATCAGTTTAGAGGATTTATTCATTTTTTCTTTAATATACTTTTAAGAATAAATCAAGTTTTCTCTATCTGAGTTTTAGAATCTGTCAACACCATTAATATGTTCTTTGCCTAGTAGCTATTAACACATTATTGACCGGTCACGAATTTACTTGTGTTTTCATGGCCAAACGTTGCTGACCAATCACGAGTAAACTCGTGATGCGCTTTTTTCCCCGCATCATCGTTGTTTTCTCATTGCGCTGTTCAAGGCCTGACTTGCATCCCTCAGGACCCAAAGCACATCATGTTTTCGGCGACCTATACAAAATTTTGGAGAGGGCATCCAGTAGTTATATTGACAGTGTTTGCTGGAAGGATTTTCGTCCTTAATCTTCAAGCATAACCATTTTCTAAAGTCCAAAATCATACAACAAAAAATCAACCAAAATGTAATTCACCTTAATTTTTCTCTTTTTTTCCCCCCGAGATTTAGTTGTTTAACGACTGCTACTTAAAATCAGTTTAAGTTTATTGTTTATTTGTGTTCAAAACGTAATTAAAAATGTTAAAAAAGAACCCAGTGTTCAATTTAACTACAACAACTTTGAAAAATTTGGAGTGCCCAAAATTGCTCCAAACCTGGCCAATTACGAAATGATAGACAGTGACATGAGATAAATTCTCATTAAAATTGTGGGTCAACAGTGTGTTAATATGAGTTATTCAGAAACTTGCTTTATATACTTCCTAATGTACAGAACCCTAATATATTTTTAAAGATTACTAGAAAAACTTTGGAAGAAAAGAACAATATACAAAAATCAAGAATAAATTTATAATTTCTATTTTTTATTAATTTTTTTTTTATGTGGTAATATAAAATGGAGATATGATTAGAATTAGTTAATGCTATATAATATTGTAATCTGGTTCCCTTTGACAACTGTAGTAAATGTTTTTACTGTGTATTTAATAATAAAACCAACAAAATAAATTCCTAATTATATTTTTAGCTGAATTAACAACTTTTAATATTGAAAAACTATTGTTTAATTTTATTTTGGAAGTGTAAGAAGTATGATAAAATATAACAGCCAAGATCTTTATCCACACATCTAAAATAAATAAAGCAAGTTTCTTGTGTAGAAGTTCAGTACCATTCAAAAAGTTAATCCACAAAATACATTGCCAAGCAATAGATATTACTAATGAGTTTTTCTGTGTAAAATATCCGACTAGATCAAAATTGGTGAACTATTATATTTTCCCTGTCACTGATGATGAAGAATGCTATGTGTTGTCCAATTGTATTTGCCGCATATTGAATGAACCTAAATTCTATAGTCATGAACCCTATTTCTTTATGTAACTATTTCGTTAATAATATTTTTATGTAAATGCTTTTGTTAAAAATATATGCAAGTGAGATTTTTTAATACTTAGATTTAATATAGTTTTATTTAAATATACACTTAATTTAGAATTGCCTCTATTTTCCCCCACATTACATGCACAATAAATTGCAATTCTAAAACATATTTTGACAAAATTTGAAAATAATGCCATATTTTCAATCAATATAGTTCAAATGGATGTATAATATGCCTCAAAAGTTTTATTGAATTAAATTTAATAGTTTAATTTTAAGATGTTTTTAAAAAGATGGTGGATTTTACCGCCATTTTCCTCCAACTGATTCTATGTATACACTGTATACTTGAGTACTCCTAGTAATGAGAAATTATACTTGTGACGGTTCACCTTGCAGGGTTCATACGCCTCAGGGAGCACAGGGAAAACTCAGGGAAATTAAATCAGCCTTAAAATCTCAGGGAAAAAAGAAAAATCTCCTTTAAAACCTGGAAAAAGTCATTGTTACTCTGGAAAAAAATCCTACTCTTCGATACTCTTTGTCTAACCCTAACTCGAGGAATTGAAGTTACAGAGTTATTTGATAACACAGACTTACAGAAAGTTATATTTAAAGAAAAAAGACTTTTTTCAAGTTATCTGAAGAATTTGTGTAATTAAGGTTTGACTATATTTATGTGGCTAAAAATAATTTACTCCGTGATGGAGAACACGACTCTTGAAAACTCAGGGAAATCTCAGGGAATTTTTTTTCTTAAATTGAATATGAACCCTGCCTTGGCATGTGCCTCTCCTCTGCACATCTTTACCTTGATTGGTCTGCCAAAACAACGGCAAGAGCGCATGTCCAAGAGGTGTTATAAAAGCGGCCTGGTACAAGGCTCTCTCTCTCTCTCTTAAGTTACGCTCTTAAGCTCCTCTCACAATTGGGCTCGGTTAGGCCTGTGTTTGCAACCAGTTGATGTGGGTTACCGCTGGCCGGTAGAATCTGTGTGTTGCCGGAGCCGTCACCGCATCGCAGTCATGGATCCACCCTGGTGAGCTGTACTGTTTCCGTTAATTCCCCCCCCCCCCTCCGCCACTCGATGTAGCCTTTCCAACCTTTTGCTTGTGCCTGCAGTGTGAAATAAAACACTGTGCAATCTTTGAATCTCGCCTCTGTGTCGTTTCTTGACTACCAGGGTGCGTTATATACTGGCTAAGTCTAATGACGTTTAAAAAGGAGGACAATTCATGATGAGGTTATCAAGGTATTCAAGCTAGACGAGTGAGGATGTCCTGTAGGTTCCAAGCATACCCTCAATTTTCAACCCACCTTGCATTGCATAGCCATTCCAAAAATGTAAACAAAACTGTAAACTATTTTTAAATAACTGATTAAAAATATAAGTGCAGGGTGTTCAAAAAGAAGGCAATTCGGAAATATTGTGGATATCAGAAATCTGAATATTTTATAATAAATTTAAATGCTTTTTTTTTTTTTTAATTTCAAAACTTGTAAAATGATAACTTAATTTTGACAAGAGTAAGAAATCAAATATATCTATGCTCTTTTTTTTTTTTTTTTTTTTTTTTTTTTAATACTAGGTTAATTGTTGATTTATAATTGTTCATTTTATTATTTAACTTTAAATGTTAATCTTTCATTTTTAATTACAGGAAAGCTTACTTTTCTTATTCTGGATATTCAAATTACAATGAAAAGTTCCAGTTACTGGATTACTAGCCACTAAATTTCAATAAAAACTTGTAGTAAAGGAGTGACCCAAGAACTTTCTAACCTTATAACACTTTTCACTATCCTAAGTGCAGTAAGTTCACATATATGGCAGACATTTTACTAGGAGGCATAACACTTAAAATCTTTTGTATCACACAGGTAAAACCCAAAAAAGAAATGTGCAGCGAAACATTGACCAAAAAGAGTAATCGGAAAAAGATGAGGCTCACTAGACGAAAGCTTCATGAGTGTGTGACATGTGGGAGGGCATTCTCCAAGAAGGGTCGTCTCAATATGCACCTCCTAACGCACACTGGTGAAAAGCCACATGCATGTGACACTTGCAGTAGGGCATTTTCTCAAATCGGCAATCTCAAGCAGCATCTCCTCACTCACACAGGTGAAAAACCTCATGTATGTGAAACATGTAGTAAAGCTTTTGCCTTGAAAACTGATTTAAAAAGGCACCTCCTCACGCACACTGGGGAAAGAAACCATGTGTGTGACACGTGTAGTAGGGCCTTTAAATTGAAGTATCATCTTAAAGAGCACCAAATCCTTAATCACTCTACAGAAAGACCTTATGTGTGTGAGACGTGCAGTAGGTCATTTTCTCTAAAGAGAAAGCTCAATATTCATGTCCTCAAACACGCTGAAGAAAAACCTCATAAGTGTGACAAGTGCAGCAGGGCCTATTTACGAAAAAGGAGTCTCAACAAACATCTTCTTACCCACATTGAAGAATGAGCAAAGCTTTTTTTTATCAGAATTTTAGTTTTGAGAATGATGTCTTTTTTCTTAAACCTCTTTGAAAATGTCAATCCCAACCTCTAATTTATTATTTTTCCTTTTGATTTCCTTGCCTCATTGCAACTAAATTTAAAATTTCACCATTGTATATTAAAAGAAATTGCTTATGGGTGAAACTGTATGTTGAACTTGTGTCAATATCTTTAAGTGCATTTTATAGGTTGATTTGTATATATACTTATACAAGGATGAGATTTTTCTGCCTTTTGGCGGATTTCCTCTTTTTTGTCCCTGTTTCGAGGATCAGCGAGTTTTTTTCTATCTGAACCAGTTTTTCCTGCAAAAAGTATACTTTTCCTCATGTGTTGACACATGTTTCCTCATGTGTCCTATATGTTGACATAAGTTTAGCATATAGTTTCACCCATAAGCAAATGATTTTCAGTCTACTCTCCTCTGTCCTCTCAAATCTCTTCCCAAGTGCTTGGCGACAGGGATACACTTTTTGCTGTGATTGGTTGCAAATGGCACTGAGCTTCTATGATTAGTTATTAAAGTCAAAACAAATGTTGATCAAGTCCAAAGTGCTATAATATCATTCTTGGACTAAAAACGTTTAAATGTTTTCTCATAAAATATATATTCAGAAAAACTTGTTTAATAGCACATTTCTATTGTTTTCTCAATTACAGATATTTGAATTCACTGGAAATGTAGTTAATAAATGTACAAATGAAAGTGTTGTAAATTATTCGATCGCATGACATGTATCTCAGTTACAGATTTCTTGAAGCTGAAACATTTTCATTATAAACTCATATGAAATCTCTGTTATTTTCAGCAATATCTTTAAAAAATATTTCAAATAATAAAAATATACTTTTAAATTTTACTGATTAATATTTACTATAATGTTTCATTTTGATTGAATTGTACTTTTGCTGAAAAAGCATTGTCTAACATTACTAAGTTACTTCTTGGACCATCTTTCGTATGTAAATTATATTTTACATTTTTACTCGCATATTATGATTTCAGTCTTTTTGCCATTTGGCCAATCTCACCCCTGTATATAGCATGTGAAACATTTTAATTCATTTTGTTTTTCATTGGTTATTACAAAGTGCTATTGCACAAAACCTGACTTGTCTCCCAAGTAGTTTATGCAGAAGATGTCAAAATAAACTTTGCTGTGTATATGTAATGCATTATGAATAAAATTATTTTGTTGGGTTTAAAGCCGCTATTGATTTAAAATATTTGAAAAGCAAATAAATGTGATTTTTAGGAGGCCAAAAATTATTATAAAAAATTTGGCATGGTTTCGACAATAGCGATTTTGTTTAACCGACTCTTCAAATATGCATTTATAACCTCCTGATGTGAGATATGCATCAGATGGTTAAAAATATGTACTTGACTTAGCTATATCATATTTCCATATATTGTCTTTATATCACAAGAATAGCTCCTGCCATGTCTAGTCTGTCGCTATTAAAACAAGACATTCCTCTTTTTCCGAGCGTGATTCTTGGAGAAAGTCATCTAAATTTTTCATATGGTAATCTTTCTGAATGGATGCCAATATCATGTATTCACACCCCAGTTCTAAATCAACGAGTCTTGTTTCTACTGCAACCACCACATACAAGACAATATGACGGGAGCTATTTTCCTGATAAAACACTAATTTTGTCAGCAACTAATATTATAAAAAACATACCTAGATTCATCAAAATTTTATCTGTTAACAAGTAGAAAAAGTTACACAAAATCATTTATGATTGGAGATTTAATTAACAACATAAAGCAGATTTTTTCATTTGTAATTTTTTTAGAATCAAGATACTTAAACTCATATTACATCTATGACCTGAATAACTTAATGTAAATACATACAACAACTTATAAAAAAAAAAAAAAGTGGAAGTGGTGAAACAAGATTTTGCACAATTTCACACACGGGGAGGGGGGGGGGATGTGTCTACGGTCGTGGGTCACAGCTAGCACTTGATGTGCATTTTCATGCTTCCAGGAGAGAGTCGCCCCAATCTTAAAGGGAAACACTTTCCACACAGTCCAGAAATACAACATATTGACTTGAAAAGCTAGGTCGTTGTACCACAAAATTACCCTAAGTCTCGCACTAAATATTGTCGTTAAACATTTTTCATATTTAGCTGATCTGTATACAATAATAAATTAGCAAATGCTTGACTTAATTGATCATGAAATAGGTTAAAAAAAGTTTACGAAATAGATGTTGACCAATCAAGAGGTATTTAATTAAGTCATTTGAAATGGTAATTAATGGGCAGTGGTCAATTCGGCGCTTTTGATCTGTCTCTGTTGTACATTTAGTTCCAGTAAAGTTTCCGCCTATTAGAATTACTCCAGACGTTTTAGGGTTTGCATTCTACAACAACCCCTTTCTTAAAGTCTTGAATGGATTACAAAAAAGTAGACTGTAGAAGTGATATTACTTGCAGGCAAACAAAGTCATACACTCACTTTTTGTTTTATAAATCCATGCCAGTGTAGCGCAGAATAAATAACTATCATTATCGTATCTCTTTCCTCAAACCCAAAGAAAGGGTTTGAGTAGAGTAATCAAAACGTAAGTAAATTCTGTCAAAAATAAATAAGGGTGTGAGACATCGCACAACTTTCAATTAACTTAATAGCCCGTTTCATTAAATTGGTGTAATTGATCGCTTTCATATTCTGGAATTTTGGCAGTGGGGCGTTTTTTTCGGCAATTACTGAAAACTACTTTTTGCACATGCGCAATTTTGACAAAAACCTTAATGACTAGTCCTATGGCAACCACAAGCCCGCATATAAAAGTTAAACATCGCAAGTCAATCCGTTCGTGTGTAATGCTGACTACAGAAAGACACAGACATCTTTTTTCTAGATACTTTTTTTTTAGCTCAGCAAGTTCCAAAACGTGAAGAATTAGAGAGGGGTGAGAGAGAGAATCGATTTTTTTTACGGAATGCAATACTTTCATTACCCTATGTTAACATACGGATAATCGAAAATAAAAACTGTTGCTAAATAGAAATACAAAAATTACGACAAATCGAGATCGGTCATTTATTTTAAATTAAGGAACATAATATATTATTTTTATCCATTAATTTAATTTAATTACGAAACATACTTAAGGCTAATCGCAAACACATATCTTTTAGGAAAAGCAGTTGACTGACGTCGTTAGTGCGTGAGACAACACGGTTTACATGTGACTGATCACAATACATTTTTATTTTTAAAAACAACTTACATACTTTTTATTCAACAATTACAAATCAAATTTTATGTTTTAACAATCCTAGAAATTTGTTGAGACGTAATCATGTATAAACTCTAGAAGCTGGCAATATTAGATAATCATGGCAACACTGTATTCAAAACCAGATAGCAAAATGTCAATGATGGGGCTTTTGAGCATGTTGTCATGGTTTTTTTTAATAAGATATAACTTCTTTTCCTAAATCAAAACAGTTTTTAAGACAAATAATTGAAAATCCAAGTAAATCACTTTCGTACAAAAGACTTTCACATTCCAACACGAAGTAAGTTTTTAGTATTTTCGGCCCGTTTTCAAATTTTTATTTTAAAAGCAAAATTAAAAAATTAATCGGAAAAACGAATGTCAATGTGTTTTTTTTTTTTTTTTGCAAATCACAATACTTTTTTAAAACCTCTGCTGTGAAAATGCCAATGATGCTTGCAAAATGTTTGTAAATTAGTCATTTTTCGGGTTAGAATGTGTTTTACTGTGCCCTCTTTTTTTGGGGGGGCGATTTTGTCGCCTAGTTGAATTGACACCAAACTACAGGTTTTCAAAAATGGAATGGAGTTATGTTGGTGCCGGGTTTCCATATTAGGCTCAAAATCGCTAAACAAAAAGTGGGCACTGTACAGCACATTGTCAGCATTTTTTGTTGTAAGATATAACTTTTCATAAGCCAAAACGGTTGTTAGAAAATAACTTCTGTAAAAGAAGCCTTTCACATTTCAACTCGATGCAAGTTTTTAGTATTTCCGGCTAATCTTCAAATTTTTAATGCTGTAATCAAAATAAGGTACTTTACAAATAGCCGAGTACCAGACAGTATATATAAAAAATATTAATGAAAGGAAAGAGGATCAATTTACTTAGCAGACATGAATTTATAAATGGCAATTTCACAACCAGGATGAAAATTAAATTTTATAAAAAATGGCATATTGGTTAATGGTTTATTACGAGGTCACTACTAACAATAAATTCTTTGAAGATTATTACTTTCAATGAGTTATCTTTGTAATTTGACAGTATTTGTCTTGTTTCCAGCTAACTGAAAAGTAACCAAACTAATAAAGGAAGCACGGTATAGGGTAGTGTTTTCCTTGAAAACAAATTTAATAGGATTTTTTTTTCATAAAATCTGACTTGATGCAATTCCCTCTTCTTTTGAACATAAAATGTTATAATAGTTTTGTATTCTTCCATCTGACTGATATCAGATAAAAGCTGCCAAATTGCAGCAATAACTCATTTCGACCTTCATTTATAATTCCTATAACAAGCCGTAAACATTAAAGCTTGGCGACAACTGGTACCATCTAACAGAAAAGTACCAATATATTTTTTAATTCTTTGCTGTTACCAAAATATATCTGTGATTAACAACTTACAAAAGTCTGTTTATTCATGTTCTGAAAAGCTGGAATAATTTAGTAATCCCTTTTCAATGATAATAGTCTGCTTTTCAACAGTCTTGCATTAACCCTTATCACTTTTTTCAGTAGCAAATGGTATTGTTTAATTGTTACTCATTTTAGCTATCGTCTCGGATAGTCCTTTTATTTTTAATGGTCACTAAATTTTTCGTTGTGTGTAGGGATTGTGTTTACTGGTTACTTAACCTTCTACAAGACTTGGGGACCCACAATAGGATCCTTCTTACATGAGTGCCAGGACATATAGGTGTAGAGGGAAACAAAACTGCAGATAAGCTTGCTAAATTGGGAACTGCAGACCTACCTTTAAGCCCTGAACCTTTTTGTAGGATCTCTAAGACTACTGCAAAAAGGGTGATAGGAGAAAAATGCTTAAAGAAACCACAGAAAGGTGGAAACAAACCACCGATCAAAAACATGCGATGCTTATGATCCAAGAACCTTCCATGAAACTATCATCTCAGATCCTGCGTCTTAGCAGGGATAAGATGAGAGTGATAGTTGGATTTCTTACAGAATGGGAATAGAATACCTTCATAGAATGGGAATCTTTAAAGAAGAACCTTTATGTAGGAAGTGCAATATGGTGGAGGAAACCGCCCACCATATTTTTGAATGTGAAGCTCTTCTTCACATTAGGCACTCAAGCTTAGGTCTTGGAACAGAACTTGATACAATCCACGAGGAACCTGTCAAAAGCCTTTTGACCTTTCTTAAGGAATATGGCTTTCTTTGACAGGGGGTCGTAAAATAAAGGGGTTGGTGCAATATTCCCTAGTGGAATCAGCACCTAGGCTCAGTTAACCTCCCTCATTCACTATGACTATGACTACTGGTTACTTTGGTGTTACTTTGTACAGGGACATCTGCAAGTTTATAATAGTGTGTAACAGCTGTATTCAAGATCAACCCAAAGCATAGGTATAATCAGTGTTAGTACTGTGGGTAGTCGCTGGGTGATGCATCCCCCACTTTTCAAGATTTTTTGGTACTACTGATTTTCACGTCCCCAGTAGTAGTTGTGCAATTATGTTAGGTAGCTATGCGAGAGGCAATCTTAAACATCTTCACTTCCAAATTTTATAAATCACATTTTTATCAAAACTGAGAATTGTTTAAACATTTGAGATATTCTTGACGTTGTTTTGATAACGACAAAAAAAAAATCTGTTCTACCCATATCTTCAGTTCTGTTAAGAAACAATTTTTACTTTCAATACCCATGTGTTTACATAGGGTAATAAAAGTATTATTTTGGATAAAAATTTTTTTTTTTTCATTTCTCCACATTTTGAAACATCTGACATAAAGGCATAAAAAGTTGAAAATGGAATGTCTTCAATTCTGAGTTCTCTTCCTTGAACATCACTCATCAATGATCATTTTTCTCCTCTCCTCTGTTTCACTTACAAGAAAAGATAATGTAAGAATTAACGAAAAGTATATCACCATTTTGGTAAAGTTTTTTTTTAAGTCCTATATAAAATTATTGCCAAACTGGCCATTATTTTTACCAAATGAAGGATGAAGATATAAAAGCAGTAAATAACACAAATCAACTGCCGTATAATAGTTTAATTGAAAGCTGGATAATGTTACACACCTCTAGGTTTTATTTTTGGTTTGCTCAATATTAGCTGGTCAAAATAAGTGGATAGACTGATCAAAATCTGACAATTAGATCTTTCTTTTTTAATTTTTTTTAATAAAACTTTTTAATAAAAAGAAAACTTCAAGTAGATTTAAATGAAAGAATTTATCAAAAAAGACCTTTATTTGGTCCTGCCAAAAAAACAGTTCAAACGATTTTGCTCAAAATCTTTGTGATGATAGCCTTTTCAGATATTCTCAATATCCCCAAACAAAAATTCCTGTAAAAACTTATGTCATTCAATAATGAATCACAGATTTTCATGTTTAGCAAAAAAATTATCAAGTCATGTGAACTAAAAATTAAATGAAAAAGATGTTATGTCTCAAATTTAGATTTTTACTCAAATAAAAATATATAATTTTAATCTAGCTTCTGCTCTACATTTATTGATAAACAAGCTTATATAAAGACATATATTCTGCTGATTCTTCAGAGTCTATTTTCGCAGGTAACGTCAGAAGTTGACAACTATTTTGGTCCTTAATTTGGTACATTTGTAAAACTAGTTATCTCTAAAAAATTTCATTAAATAGCCAATTTCTTAAAGTTTTAAGCTATAAATATGAATAATTAATAGTTTAAAAAACTAAAAAACACGCTTTAATAGAAAAGTGAACAAAAAAGTAGAAAATAATTTTAAATAAGTTTGAAATAAGAATAGAGTGATTAACAAAAAATATTTATTTTATCGTAAAAAAGCGTAGCCTGCTTTTTAAGACATTTTCATAATGGCTCTACTTTTACCAATATCTCTTATTAAATATTTAAAACAATTGACATCAAGCACCCCACGCTTTTTTACGATAAAATAAATATTTCTTGTTAATCACTCTATTCTTATTTAAAATTATTTTCTTATTTTTTTAGTTCATTTTTCTATTAAAGCGTGTTTTTTAAACTATTAATTATTATCTACTTTTTAGTTTGGTTTTCTATTAAAGCGTGTTTTTTAGTTTGGTTTTCTATTAAAGCGTGTTTTTTAGTTTTTTAATCTATTAATTATTTTTTCTGTAAACTATAAATTTTTGTTAGTTAATTTTTTTAGTTAAGTGTACAAAACTCTCCAGTTGTTCCTGCCAATAGTCACATGCTTGTCTCAAATTTAAGTCATGTGTATGCCTTAGTACACGCCGTATTACTTGGCACAAAACACTACCGTGTCTCTGAATATGAAAAATCACTAACCTTGAAGATCCTGGTAAGGATAATGCGACTAAAAAAACACGCTTTGTATAACCGTCGTTCCCACTACAAATCTTTCAAATATATGCCTTATTAATTGTCGATGATAGGTTCTGTGATTACTGGGATTGTGACGGGTAACGGCACACCAGGGTTCGATTCTGGAGAAGGTTGGTTGCTTGGAATTTAACGGCGCAAGGGCAACACGAGCTAATCCTCGTGATAAAGCGACAAACTTATTGAATTATTGTATTGTCATCGGTCTTTGACAAGTGTGCAAAGTTTGAATCAAATCTGATCGCTCAAAGTAGGGCAAATTCGAGCCCAAAAGAGTCGTTTACAAACATACAGGTGAAACTAATAAAAGCGTGTTAAAAAGGTAAATAACACCAATCCACATCAAATTAAAATGCAGTGACCAGTATTGTAGTGTCATTGAAAATTGTGGGATGTTCCATTCCCTTAGTTATATGACGGAAAAGTAATAGGTAATCAAAAACACTTTTTTCAAATCGGATTTACATTTCGATAGTAAATTTCTGTCCCTCAAACATCACAACACATTGTGTCTCACCACGAACAATTTAAACAAAACATGCCTCTGAAACATAATTACTTCAAATTAAAATTTTCTTGATATAAGGGAAAGATATTTGGCACCTATATCATAGGTTCTCTAACTTTTTTGTTTATAGGTTGCATTTTTAAAAGAAATTCTTTAAACCTATTTATATTTGACTGTATGATTTGTGTTTTGAAACTGTCACAAACTTAAGAAACAAATTGTTTCGGAAACACTGAAATAATGTTATGTAAAAACAGCTGCTAACCATTATTTTTAGGATCACTTTTAATTTATCTCTCTGGGAATCTGACTAATTTACAAACATTACTTGTGTACTAAAACTTTTCTCAACCCACCAAAATAGCGGCTTGTACAATTTATAAAATACTTATCTCTGTATTATCTAATGGCAGTTTTCAAAGTTGGATTTATCCTTCAAATTTGTTGAACTGTCAACAATTTTTTCTAGGTTTTGCATAGCATTGTATAAACACATTTTTTTTTCTTGTGAGGCAGTTACTTCAAACAATTCGTTTTATGAAATTTTAATGAATTCATTAGGACTTTCAGTGTCAAAATGAGTTTGTTTTATACTTAGGATTCTTCTTAGAATGTACTTTTGATAAGTTTTTTAAAATCAATCTCAACGATGATTCTAGTGTGTTAACTCCAGACTCGTTTGTAAAAATCATTTCATTTTCATGTTGACCTCAAAGCATGTATAATCTAAAATGTCTTTTGCATGCACTTCAACAAGCCTTTAGTAATTCATTATAAAGCATTTAAAAAGATTTTTTATGTTATGTTAATAGTATATATTTAAGAAAGTTTTCTATTTGTGAAGTTTCCTCCATTGTAGATTAATTTAATTACAATGAAATTACTGCTTCTGCTTTTAAAATATCAACTATGAGTTGAAGTATTTATAATTTTTTTTAAATGGACTGGGTGAAAGTCCGTAATGAGCCCTACATTAAAAAGACATTTTGTGTAGCTTTAAAGCTTGTTAATTGTAAAATTTGAAAGTCATAAAATGAGCTTTTGTTGCAATGTTATCCAAAGAAAAGTATGGAAATAGCAACTACGTATTATTAAATAACTGTGAAATGACTATGGAATATCAAGGGAAAAAATAAATTTTATTCAGAGAAGTATCACACTGGAACTGATATTTGAATTGTTATATGAAAAAAGGAGTCATGTCCAATTAAAAACCTACTGACGTGTCGCCTTTATACATTTGACGATTCATTTACCTATGTATATATCTAAAACGGAGTGTCTGAACCTTATACAGAGTGGCCACAGAACCTGGAAATCAGGGAAATGTCAGGGAGCTTTCTGATTCTGGAAAAAATCATAGAATTGTCAGGGAACTTTTTAAAATTTCATGAAAATCAGGGAAATTTTGTATTGTTTAAAGCACGTTCATCCATATTTTTGTGCTATTTACATGAAGATTTGTAGCGGTAAGCCATTAGGAGTTTAATGTTACGGAATAATTTTACTTTTCATTACCAGTAAAACTATTTTTTTTTAAATTGCATATTATCTCCTTAGCATACATGTTCTATTTGTTCAGGGTGTCTAGACATCTGGAAAACCTAAGAAAATAGGGGGAATTATAAAAAAGTTTGTCCTAAAATCAGGGAATTTTTTGGAAAACTGTCAGGGAATTATTGAGGTACCTTTTTTTCCTGAATTTTGTGGTCACCCTGTTATCCACAGTTTTGAACATAGAGGTTTTTATAGAAATTTGGTGCATTTAGTACACCGAAACTGTAGAGAACAACTGTTAAATTTGATTAAAAGTTGCTTTTATTAAAATTTGATGGCCTTAAAAAAATTCTTGGAATGATTACAATTACTGGTACAGTATATATTTTTGCAATATTTTTCATTTATAAATTATTTTTTTTAAATATTTGCTACAGTGACATGAACTTAGGTAGCATTGTATACTCGATATGTTATTTCCCTAGTGTTAAAAATTTATTGATTCTTTTTCCAAGCTCATACAGCAAATATATTATTGTTTGCTTATATGTCCATTTGTGAAAAATTGAAATTTTTATTTTCTAATTGCAGGCTCTCTTTTTTCAGTCAGGAAATTAAAAATGTCTCACAAAAAGTTTCTTGGAGAATTTTGCTTTCAATTGGTGGATCAGTAACATTATAGTAAACAATAGTTATAAAATTACATTAGATGAGCATTAAGAACTTTCTCAAGTAGCTACCTCGTAAGACTTTTCACCGTCCACAATGCAAGAAGCTCATATACCTATATTTTGAACATTTTACTGCTAAGCATAGCACTCAATACAGTTTGTCTCATACTGAAAAAGTAAAAGAAATGTGCAGCAAAGTATTGCAAGAGAAATCTGATCTGAAAAAGCGACTGCTAATGTTCCCTGGAAGAAAGCGTCATGAGTGTGTTACATGCGGGAAGACATTCCCCAAGAAGAGTGTACTCAAAGTGCACTTCCTCACACACACTGGCGAAAAACCTTATGTGTGCACCATATGCTCTAAGGCATTTGCTCAAATGGGCAATCTAAAACAGCACTTCCTCACACACACTAAAGAAAAACCTCATGCATGTGACGCATGCAGTAAGGCCTTCGCGTTGAGAACTGATCTAAAAAGGCACCTCCTCACGCATACTGGAGAAAGAAATCATATGTGTTACATCTGCAGTAGGGTCTTTAAATTAAAGTATCATCTCAAAGATCACCTTCAAACTCACGCTAAAAAAAAGTCTCGAGCGTGCGAGAGATGCCGAAAGACTTTTACTTCCAAGGAACAACTCGAATTGCACCTTCTTGAGCACACTGGAGAAAAGCCTCATAAGTGTGGCCAGTGCAACATGGCCTTTTACCTTGATAGCAGCTTCAGTAAACATCTTCTTATCCACAATGATGAATAAAGTTTTTCACCTGGAAGTGCAACTTTAAACAATACTATCTTCCCCATTCAAAATATATTCTGTAAAACGCTGCTTATAATTGTACTATGTCAATTTATTTGTGGTGATGCATTCCATGCATTTCTTCAAAACAATTATGTGTAATTATTATTAATAGTTGTTTAAGGCATAAGATTATAATTAAGTCAAATCAGAATAAATAGTTTTGTAAAAATATAAGTTGAACAAGATCACCACTCTTCTTGAAAGTTAGGAATAGATAACCATTTTGAAGTAACCTTCAGATATTCTTTATTTATTTAAGGAAGAAGCATCACTCTTGTAAAAAAATTTGGATTTATACGTATTCATATAAAAAAGAAAAATATGTACCCCTTTAACAGATCCTTTTTGATATAGAGTAACAAACAATGTTGTAACAACAAGTTACAAACAATGTCAATAACAACATTGAGTAACAAACAATGTCAGCAAGTGGAAAAGTTTCATATAAAAAACCAACCACTATGGTCTGACATGATTACATTAAGAGACTGGCAGGCTCAACATTTTGAGAAACAAATATGGATATAGGAAGGCGAGTTTATTTATTTTTAATAAAAAAGTTAAATTAAGACAAAAACTTCTGGTTTATTGAAAGTTAAAATTGTGTAATTGTCTATGGGGGTGCAGTGCCCAATTTTACAAATGAAATTTTTAGTGGTATTATACTCAAATGTGTGTGTGTGGGGGGGGGGGGACTTATTTATTAGCTGTAAGTTAAAATTAATGTATTTTGAGGATATGGTTTTTTTTAGAAAACTCATTTTAAAAAAAACTTACGCAAATATTTGACATTATGTTTGTATTTCATGACACTATGGGTTTGCTTGCAAAAGAAAATCAAAATTTGATGTGTGTCATTTTAGAAAGGAATCGTATTACTATCTACCTGTAGCAGCCGATATTTTGACAATAATTAAAAGGTAATAAACTACTTAGTTGCAATTTGTGTAAAATTAATTAAATCCTAAAATATTCTTAAATATTTGTGTATTACACATTTTTACTACATAATTATTTTTTGTAGTCAATATCACTATTTTAAAAAACAATGCTAAGCGTTAAAGGATTATTGAATGTGTGTTAATGTTCGACAAAAATTGTTTAACTATTAATAAAGGAATTTTATTGGGATGAATTTTTACTGCTCACTTTTTTGCTGTTGACACATCTTATGTGCAAAACCCTTCTCTGTATTATAACCTGAAAATAAATGTTTTACAGATTTTTATTCACTTTTGTATTAAATTTACATTTCATTTAAAATGAAAGGTTAGAATTAAAAGTTGGGAAGTGCCAAAAATTCTTTAGTTAAAAACAAATAATTTGAAACTATTACTTTATAAATTAAGAAACATATAAACATAAATTAAGAAACTTTTGATACAAAACAAACACTTCGATTTTACTTTTTTGACTGAAAATATACATTGATTTTATTTTGAGAATGTTGAATACCAGTTGATTACAATCATTTCAAAATATGTGTGTGACATGGAATTTCGGTAAACAAGATGTATTTAACTTAACTTTAAAACCTTATTCAATTTGAACAATATAAAACAATTTTAATTTTCGGAATAATGTTTTTGTGCTTAAACTGAAGAAAGGTGACTTAAAGTTAATTTTAAATGGAATTGTTAATTTAAATATGCTCTCCAATTTGAATAGTTATAACTAAAAATTAAAATCGAATCTATTCAATAACTTAAAGAGGGAAAAAAAAAATCTTCATTTTATGTCCAAATTAAGTTAATTGAAACTAAAAAATAATTTCGCAAACATTTCACAATAAAAGAATTTAAACTTACTTCCAACATTCCTTATCCAAATCTGACATACCGTAAAATAGGGTGAATCGGAACGAAACTTCATGAAATTACAAAGAAATTATTATTTTACACAAATAAAGCAGTTTTATTAATTATATATATATTTTTCATTTGGTTAACATGTTTTTAATCTTGGAACATGTTTTGTGGAGTTTTCAACACTGTCCTTTTTTTTTTAAAAATTATGAAACAGCGTGCATACAATCCAATGAGTTTTGACCTCTCCAAAACTTATCCCGTAATTAATAACATGTACTAGCTATAGACTTAACTAATATATCTATAGATAAGTATAAACATCCACAATAGCATGCCATACTTAATTTAACTTGGTTTTAAAAACTTTTTATTTTACGAATTTTTATGTTTTGCCTCTTCTCGATTTTGAGATTTGCGGGGTGAATCGGAACACTTGAAAAGTGATATTAAAAGCTGTTTTTGGCAAGATTATGTTTCACACAAGATTCAACGACTGAATAAGAGTCTAATTACTCCCTTCAAGACAGTAATCAAGATTGCAGGCTTGAATAAATGTCAGAAGAGGAGTATAAGTTTCCGCATGGCAGAAAACACGATTGTTCCAGTGGTTTTTTCTCTAAATGACTTCGTTATCTTTAAGTTATATGGAAAAATGTATGAAGACTCTATGTGAGCAAAGTTTTACACCCACAAGATTATGCTATATAAGTGTGTTTTACAAAAAGCTCTTATGAACGAAGATATTTTCTGAAACAAATGAGGATGCTTTTCTCCTTTCTCAAGATATTTTAAAGAATTTTCAGTCATACGACACGCAAACATAAAGTAGATTAAAAAGTATTTTTAATTTTAAAGACTATTTGGATGAGTTATAGGAGAGTTATATAAGAGTTGATACGCTTTCAAACATACGATTTGTTTTGACAATAATTTACAAACACACATTTTATCCGTCATATTAAATGATTTTTTTTATGATAATTTTGTGTTCCTATTCACCACAATGCATTATTATTTGCTTTTTGCCACCCTGTAAACATTTAAATAAGATCATACATAAATTGTAACGAGTGTTCCGATTCACCCCTTTCTGCGGGGTGAATCGGAACACCATGAAAAAATTCAAAATAAATTAAAGTCCTAGTTTTTACAAAAATTTTTGGGTTGATTCTTAAAGAAGAAGGTAAGACCCAAGTTTCTATGTCAAAAATATGTTCCTTAACGATCTTATTACAACCGATTATTACTTTGAAAGTTGAAAAGTGTTCCGATTCACCCCATTTTACGGTATGTTTTTATCACTTGGAAATTGATAAATATTAATTTATTTTTTAAAGAATTCGAATCACACATGGGAACAATACATTTTTTACCCATGTTTTTTTAATGCAAATCTCAAGAAATATATTGATCATAAATTCGACATGAAAATATCCCTCTGCCTGCAATTATACGAATTCTACAAAAATTTTATTCTAAAAAACCAAACTATATTTGGTGCGCTGAAGACGTCACGTTGCGCCCTCTATGGCCGGATTTACACGCTACCAGTCGGCGTTCCAGTTTAGATCACTATAGTCGTGTGACTTCATCGCTAGCACCGTGTAAATGCATCATTCCAGTCTCAGGATAAGCCAGTTTGACAAGGGATCGCCTCAGACTGGTGACTTAAGCCGGATTTACACGCTACCAGTCGGCGTTCCAGTTGAGATCCCTAGAGTCGTGTGACGTCATCACTAGCACCGTGTAAACTCACCATTCCAGTCTCAGGATAAGCCAATTCGTCACGTGATCGCCTCTGGCTGGTGACTCCAGTAGATAAAACATTTTCTATTTACTGGCGCGTCAATTCCATTTCCCCACCACCCTTCCTCCTCTCATACTCTCGTACACCTACAGTCATTTTGTTTTGCAGAACACTTTTGAAAGACTTGAATGATCATTGTGTTTACAACCAACTTAATATATTGAAACGATGCCAAATCGTTGGAATGAGTCAAAAATGGTTAAATTTCTACGATTATATCGGGATTATGAAAATCTTTGGAACTTGTTTTGCCCGAAATATCGTAATCGTGGTGCGAGGAATATGTTTCTACAAGCTATTGTAGATTAACTGAATGATCCTTTTGGATCCTAAATGATGTACAAAAAAAAAATTAAAGCGTTGTGGTCTAACGTATTAATTGATATTGATGAAAATTAAAAGAAGTAAAGCGAGTGGCGGAGGAACAGATTTTGCTTATAAAACTCCACTACCCTTGTTCAATGATATGGAAAAACAAAAAGAAACATTCGGTAATATTGTAACTAATGAAAAAAATGTACAAGGATTACATTTCTCAAATTTGTTTCGATTTTGTAATCTATAGTTTACAATATAATAAACAATAACATAATGATCATGAATTAAACATAATGAACAATAACCAATATAACTTTTTTTTATGTTCCTCAATTTAATATTATACATATAAATGCAAACTTTAATGAGAAATCTTACAAAAACACTTTGAATAATAAATTATTTAAACAATAATCAATGTATTTTAATTTATATTTGTAATACTATCTTAGATTTTATATTATTTATATATTTAGATCTCTCTATATATAAGGCTAAGCCCTCACTCATTCACTGACTCACTCATCACTAATTCTCCCACATGTCCTCATCTCTGAAAATTGGTACAAATGTCAACAATGGTAAAGCATAGAAAAAGTAAGCTATTTCGATCTCGATTAACCCACTTTAAGGGGTCGAAAAGGGATTAAACGTTCCAAACGAGGGATATTTGAATGTCCTACATCCCATTTCGTCACAACTCTGAAAATTGGTATGAATGTCAATAAAGATAAATATAGAAAAAGTAAGCCATTTCGATCTCGATTAATCAACTTTAAGTGGTCGAAAAGGGGTTAAATGTTCCAAACGAGAGATATCCGAATGTTCCTCTTCCAATGTAGCCATAATTTTGATATTTGGTGCAAATGTTAAAAGGGTAAATGTAAAAAAATAAGTTATTCCAATATCGATTAAGGAATTTTTAAGAGATGAATAGTCGACGCAACATTGATACTATGCGACGATTATCTTAATGCCTCTATTCCAATACAGCTACTACTTTGAAATTTAGAACTAAAAGAGCAAACATAAACACAATAAACTATAGCAATCTCGATTACATAATTAAAAAGGGTCCGAAGGGAGTTAAACGTTATAAACGAGGGATATTCAAATGTCTCTTTAGAATATATTATTCACAATTATAAATTTTATTGGAAATATCAACAAAGGAAAGTTCCTATTTTGATAAATCAGTTTGTTGGGATCGAAATGGGAGCAAACGTCTGAAGTGTAGAATACATGAATGTCTTTTGATCGCTAAAATGCTAATGGTAAAATTTCGTAGCGTAGCACGGGTATTCAGCTAGTTTCATACAGGGACGGAACTAGGTCACTTTTTACCCGGGGCAAGAATTCATTTTGGCGCCCCCACACCATAATTTTTTAGATTTGAAGCTAACTATATATACATTGAAAATTAACAAAGGTTTTTCCTTTGTAAAATTCTGTTTTGAAACAAACAATAAAAGAATTAATTAATTGAAATTTTAAATAAATATATTTGACAAGCCCTTATTAATGACCAGGGTTCATTCTGCTTGCATAAAGATTTGCATAAAGACAAAAAAAACAACTAATGAATCAATACAAATAATGTCAGTTACAATGAAATAAAAGAACATAGTTGAATGATATGTAACACTTTTTAACACAAAATCTGGTTAACCTGGTTTCAAAACGTCTTAGATCATAAACAATTAAGCTGTTTTACATTTCAAAAAATATTTTCTTCTGTAAAATACTAATACAAAAATTTAAAAAGCTTCCGAATATTACCAGAACTCATTGAACACAAAAGCAAATTAATTTAATGACTTGTCTACAAAAATCATTGAATAGTTGGTAAACACATAAATGTTTATTTTAGAACAATTAATTTAAACTTATTGAAACTCATTTTAATAATAGAATGAATAATATATTACTTACTGTGCTATGTGTGAGTTCTCCATTTTCTTGGAGAATTTAAAATTCTCACCAATGCAATGGACAAAATTTGACGAACATGACATCTGTTTGGTGAAAAATAATGCCGTCAAAATGACAATATAACTCACGCTGAAAATTGGCGCCTTTTTCTCGTAGCATGGATACTGGATTCTTTTTATTTTATTTATCACTTCCTGGAAATACTTTCTTTTTCGTTATTTTTTATGAAAAATAAGGCCTTGAGATCTATTTTTAGAATTCATGCCTTGATGTTTTATTATTTTTTCATTATTTAGGAATATACCAGCATCCGCAGATTTGTACGCCAGGCTCAAACACACACTCAAACAAAAGTGAAGTTAATATAAGGGATTTAAAAATATATAGTAAAATATATTGTTAAAAATATACAGTCACATATTTAGTCAGTGCATTTAAATTGAGATTTGGATAGGATGTAATTTACTGTTTTCGTTTTTATTTTTAAAAAATCGATATGTTTTGCGATAAATAGGAATTCTTGTGCTCAATAGGAATTCTTGTGTCAACTTTTTATCGCATAATTTTTTTGCATTTCTTCACGTTTCAGAACATTCTGAATCAAAAAAGTGTTCTAGAAAAAAAGTTTGTGGGTCCGTGTGTTGTCTGTGGTCAGCATTACTTTCAAACGGATTGACCTACTTTGGCCATTACACCTGGCGTTACGGTTTTTGTCAAAATCGTGCTTGCGCTGTCATTTTTACAGCCAAAATAATTGCTAAATTAAATGAAGGAAACAGTGGGAATTGAAAGTTGTTCAAAGTTCAACACCCCCAGTTTTTTTAAACTCAGCACGATTCAAAATGTGTAAAAATGAAAAAAAAATCTGTTTTTAGCTGAAGAAATACTAAATTATTCTCTTAAAGAAAACGTTTCAATCGTTAATTATTTCAATTTTTAATTAATTTTTTGCTAATTAATTTTCATTAGGAATCGCAATGAACCTTTAAAGTTAATGATAATCAACCTCAAAAACAAAAGTAAACGATTTGTAAACAATTCAACATCTTGCAGCCCCCTGTAAAAATTCCTGCGGACTCCTAGAGAACAATAAATATATTTGGCAAGAGATATATCCCAAACGTAACCCTTGTCCTTAATACACATCTTCCGAAGTTTATTAGGTTACAAATTTAAAAAAATTCTTACCTTCATTGGTTTCAGTCTCGTGAACTAGCCAAGATGATAAAAGGTTGGGATATTCTTGCAGTTTCTTTTGCTTTTCTGCGATTCTGCGCCCCAGATAATTTCTTCGACATATTTCAATTTACGAAAATTTCAACAGCATTAAATTGTTGTAATTCTAAATTTTATCTAACTACATTGCGACTATATTACCAATGCGATTTTAAATTAGCATTTCTGGCAGCCTGCCATGTAGCACAAACCTATTCTTCATCAGCGGGTAGGGAGAATTCGTTGTCATTCTTTTGTAAAAGGATAGATTATTACTTTCTTTGTACAGAAATGTATTTTTTTTTTTTCTAGTGGATTTTTTCTTCTGTTGAATATCTTAAAGATCATCCAGAATTTTAAGAAAAAATGAAAATTTATTTATGAAAAATTATCCTTTCGTCCAAATATTAAAATTTATACAACAAATAGTGCTTTGTTGGCTTTTCGGCGCCCCCTCTGGTTAGCGCCCGGGGCAGCAGCCCCGCCTGCCCCCCCCTAGTTCCGGCACTGGTTTCATATATTTTAGATTTTATATATTTTAGATTTCTCTGTTCTTCATTTGCAGATCATAGGTACATCATATCTCCAAAAGCTCATCTCTTAAAAATAGAGAAAAGGAACGCATTGCCTTTTTTAATAGTAATTCTGTTTCTTAATCCCGACATTTTTGGAATAGGAATAAAAAACAAAATCAACAGCTGCCGCGAGTCGAAAAAGAAAACAAGATCGTCTGCAAATTTTCCTCGCACAATTCCCGTATAGTTCCAGTCGGTTGCTACTATGTAAACAAAAACACCAGTAAACTAGAATTCCAGCCAACTGGTTCCAGTAATCTTTCAGCCAAAACTGATTTGCGTGTAAATCCGCCTTTACTCGCGCGTCAACTCCCTTCCCCCACCACCCTTCCTCCTCTCATACTCTTGAACACCTGCAGTAATTTCGTTTCGCAGAATTCTTTTGAAAGACTTCAATAATCATTGTGTTTATAACAAACTGTATATGATGAAACGATGCTAAATCGTTGGAATGAGTCAAAAATGGTTAAACGTGTACAATTGTAACGGGATAAGAAAATCTTTGGAACTTGTTTTGCCCGAAATATCGTAATCGTGATGCGAGGAATACGTTTCTGCAAGCTATTGTAGATGAATTGAATCCTAAAGGATGTACAAAAAAAAAAAAATTAAAGCGTTGTGGTCTAAAATATTAATTAGAATTGACGAAAATTGAAAGAAGTAAATCATGGATTTCATAATAAGAAAAAGCAACTGTTAAGGGAAAAGAAATATTCGGTAATATTGTAATCAATAAAAAAAAAGAATTCTTACAGTTTTGTAAATATTTTAATGTACAAAGATTGCTACTCTTAAATGTGTTGCAATTTTTATAATGTAATAAACAATAACATAATTAACGTGAATGAAACATAATGAACAATAACCAATATGACTTTTTTATGTTCCTCAATTTAATATTATACATAAATAAAAACTTTAATGAGAAACCATACAAAACCACTTTGAATAATAAATTATTTAAACAATAATCAATTTAATTTATATTTTTAATAATATTTTAGATTTTATATTATTTATATATTTAGACTTTATATTTCTCTGGTCTTCCTTTTCAGATCACGGGCACATCATATCTCCAAAAGCTCATTGCTTAAAAGTAGAGAAAATGAACGCATTGTCTTTTTTAATAGCAATTCGGTATCTTAATCCCTACATTTTTGGAATAAGAATAAAAAAGAAAAAACATCAACAACTGCCGCGAGACGAAAAAGAAAATTAGATCATCTGCAAATTTTCCTTGCACAATTCCCGTATTGTTCCAGTCGGTTGGTACCGTGTAAACAGAAAGCACCAGTAAACTAGAATTCCAGTCAACTGGTTCCAGTAATCTTCCAGCCAATTGGCCGGCTGTCACGCTCAGGGCCCGATTTAGAAAAATTTTTACTGTGGGCCCAACATTCAGAAAGGGTCCCCAATAGCAAATACTTATTTCCTTACGTCACAATACTACCAGGTCAAGCTACATTCGTTAAGACTAACTTTTTACAATTAAAACTCATAGTTTACTTTCACACGATTTTTGTGTTATAATTAGAATGATCTTGATTTCCTCAAAACTTTTGAATTAATCAAGACCCCCCCCCCCCATGAGCACTGATTTTAAAGCTCACTTTCCTGCATTTTAAACTTATATTTTACCACAGGGTCCACAAATTATATAATACTAAAGATTACTTAATTTTATAACAATAATTGTAAATAATACAAAGTAACCTTTCCACTGTTTCCACGATCTCACCAAAAAGGAGGGGCAAAAAAGTTCAAAAAAGTCCACGGAAGAGCCTGCAAACCAACCAATCACAAAGACTCTTTCATTTCATAATATAAGAAGTTGTATATTAGGGCGTATCAAAAAATCGAAGTTTATCAAATCTCTTAGCGGTAGTGCGGAAAATTTGTGGACACCCATCAGCAATAAGTGTGTGAAATTTTGAAACTATGGGTTAATATCTTTTGTCGCCTCAATGGGGCCCCAAAGTTCCGAAAATTGGGCTAAAAGTGTTTAAATTTCAAAAATTCCTAAAAATTCCCATATTTCGTTTAACGATTGGGGGTAGTGGTTAAATGTTAGTATTGTTTAACAACAACAACTATACATTTTAAAAAAATTATAGGTCTATCTTCTGTCGCCTCAGTGAACCGGAAATTCCGAAAATTTGAATAAAAAGGAATACAATTCAATATTTAATCAGCAGTCTCAGATTTCGTTGATCGTTTTGAGGTAGTGCGTAATAAAAATTACCTTTTTCAACAACAAAAAGTATGCAAGAATTATTGGTTAATATCTTCTACCACACTGGGTTTGGCTTACTGCTAGAAAAGTAAAGTGGAACACCCCTGTTTTCACCCCGAAAAAACAAATCGGGGCCACCAATAAATCACGTGATCCTTTTCATTTGTTTAGTATTTAGTCTAACTCTAGAATATTTTCTTTCAATTAGTTTCGATCTTCATATCAAACATATTTGCAGCAATGTAGTCGTTTATTTTTAAGGAATTTTTTTACTCGTAGCTTAGTGTCGTAGTCATTTGTTAGTAAAAGATGTTGGTAAATATTAAAAATGCAAAAATCATCGTATTCATAGTTTTCAAGTCGACAAATGCTGCAATGCCCTATTTTTGGAACATCGAATGATTTTTCAAGCATGCTGCCAACACATGAAGACGTCATAAGATGTAGCGCTCATGAGATGGAAATAAAGAATCATGCTTCTCTGTTATTGCAGAAACTGTTGCTTTGAAAATTGAAAGTTTATACGTCGATTCATCCATTCCTTCTGTTTCACATAAGCGTGTTTGTGTATGATACACGCTTACCATAAAAAATATCTTTGAATCATGAAAAATATAAAACGTGTGGGAAGAAGCAAGACTGCTCTTGAAAATGATGAGAACTTTAAAACGGAAGCAAAGAAACTATTCGACATATCTTCCTGTAAATGCGCTATTTTTAAGGAGTGTATCTGTCCAAAAGAGAGCAAAGCTCCGCCAAATGAGCAGTGCGTTCCTCAAAGACCAAAGAATGGAAAGAAAAATGTTCATTGGAAGTGTTGATGTACCCGAAACAAAACGACTTCAGAAACGTCAAGTGCAAGTACAACAAAATGCTGTGCAAAGTAAAAAAAAAAATGGCGTCTCCTGCTTCTGTTTCAAGCTTTACTCTGGAAAATGAAGATATGATGGAGGTGAATACCAAAGACGCGCTCTACGCACCGTTTCTTCAGCAGGATTCAAGGAGTCTTCAGATGCTTGTAAATTGGACAACACAATTATTGTCAGTCAAATATATGGTGTTTCTAACAGAGCCACGGCTGCTATTTAATCAAGTGTTATGAAAGATTTGGGTTTAATATCGGAATCGAATTTCAGTCTCGTCACAGACAAAAACAAAGTATGGAGGGGAAAATCAAGAGTTTACAAGCAAATGGTATCAAAATTAAATGAAAATCGTTCCAATCTATCTGGCCTTCATTTTATTGGCCGGCATGACAAAACTTTAACATCAGATACATTCGAGGGAAAGCAGTTCCAAAGAACAATTGTATAAGCGCATTACTGTATTGTATCGGAGCCTGATTCTTCGTACGTGGGGCATGTTACACCTGAAAGTGTATGTAGTCTTCATATATCGAACAGCATTTACGAATACGTAACTTTTACTACGAATACGTAACAAGTACTTTTTTGGATGATTTTAGCAAGCTCACAGTTGTCGGTTGTGACGGCACTGTGGTGAACACAGGAATGTTTACTGGTGTAATTCGCAGGCTTGAAATGAAACTTCAGAGACCACTCCAATGGATTGTCTGCTTACTTCACTTTAATGAGTTGGCATTACGACACTAATTCCAGTCAATAGAAGGCAAATCTTCTGGCCCTTCATCTCACACTAGAGACATTGGATGAAAACTTAAAGGATGTGAAAAACTTTCAGTCGTAGCTTTTAATATTAAATGCGAGTTGCCACACATTGATAGTAGATTACTCAGTTCAGATCAGAAATACGTATTCGACATTTGCACTGCCATTAGTTCTGGCATTTGTAGTTTAGATCTAGCTAACCGAACCAGGAACGTTGAATTTGGCCCGCTAGCTAACAACTGCAAATCGAATACTGAGGTTAGATATATCTACATCAGACCCATCAAATAAGCTACTAACTTTAGTTGAATTCATTCTAAGAGTCTACGCACCCTCATGCTACCGAATTAAGATTAATCACTCCATAAAAGACGATCCTAGACGGTGACATTTCATAAGCTCATCTCGGTACTTGCCTAAGAAGTATTGTGATGTAATCGATCCAGTTATTTCTCGAAACGCTTATTTTGCTGCTCCAGAAAACATGCTTTTGGCCATGTTAACTGATGAAAGATGTCATATCAGAATCATTGCAGGTCGAAGAATAATAAAAGCAAGAGAAATTAGCCGAGGTTTGCGCAGATTCGTTATTCTTGATTTCAATTTTGAAGCTGAAGACTACATTGATCTCATTGAGTGGAAAAATTGTTTTGTGACATCGCCGCCAGTTCTCCGAGAGATAAATTCTCAAGATCTTTTGAAAATGACAGAGGACTGTAGGCCGAAGGCTTGCTGGCACTTCATACAATTTCCTTCACATACACAAGCAGTCGAGCGAATTGTGAAACTTGTCACGACGTCCTCCGAGAAAACAGTTGGGCCTGAAGGGATACATTCATAAGAGCTACTCTAGAATCCAGAAAACACATGTCGAAATTCGAGACAAAAAAGGATTACAAGTAGTAATGTTATTGTCAATTGCATATTTGAAAGGCAATAAAATTTCTGATCCCTTTAAAATGAGGTAAGTGTGACTTATATTTTTTATTTATTTTTTTTTGAAATTTAGCCTTTTATTTTCCAAAATTTTGTGTTGCTGAGGTAGCAGAAGATATTAACCAATAATTATAAAAAAAAATATAGTTGTTGTTGTCAAAAATAGTAAGCACCATCCTTAAACTTACAGCGAAATCTGTAATTTTTTATGAATTTTTGAATTTTAATCACTTTTAGTCCAAATTTCGGAACTTTCGAGCTATTGAGGCGACAGAAGATATTAACCCAGAGTTTTAAAATTTCACACACGTACAGTGGCGGCTGGTGCAAGGGGCCAGGGGGGGCCTGGGCCCCCTCACTTTTTTGGACCCTGGCCCCACTTACATATATGCTGGTTAATATCGTTTTGTTGTAGGATTTTTTTAATATTTAAAAAAAAAAAAAAAAAAAAAAGCTTAAAACTTATTTATTCTGTCATTAGACATTAACTATTGTGAAGGGAGCAGGGAGCTCTTGCAACAAACTCGAAACAATGTTAATCACTCACAATCATTACTGCAAAAAAGCGACCCTTCTCTTAAAGATGCTAGTTTTTCTGGGGACAAAATGACCCCTTCTTCGGACGACCTTGAATTTGAAACCGATAGGGCATATAAGGTTGCGACTTTCACGTGACATCCTGTTTTGCCAAAGCATAAATACAAAATTTCTAAAACATCCCTGATCGCTCTGCTCTGGGGCAATGGCGGATCCAGCCAGGGGGCGCCCCCCCCCCCCTCAGGTGGAGTCTTTTTTTTACAATTTACAGAAATAAATAATAATAATAAAATAATTTTTTTTCCAAGTTTTTTTTCAATAAGTTCACGCAACAATTATATTTTAACCTTCATCTAATTTCCAAAAAAGTAACAAAAAAAAAAAAAGCTTATTTTTGTACCAGGGTTCTATTTATAGTATTCTCTCTTCCCATTCAAACGGATGTTGGAAGACTGTACAAGTATTCAAACCTTCACCCTCTTGACCTTGAAGATATCTTGGACCCCTGATACCCGATCCCTTTCCTGTCGAGTGGGAGGAAGAGATTTTGACTCACATGCGTAATGTCCTACGCCAACCAGGGGAGAAAAAAAAAATAATGAGAGGATGACTATTTGGGTTCCCCCGGGAATGGACTCCCCCATTCAACTGGACATGGTAATAGACTAAACTTAAAACTTTTGAAAGAAAGGAAGAGGAAGGTTATTTATTAATTGGCATAAGAACTCGTCCAGCTCTAATTTCTGCTTCGGCTTGTAAATAAACGTCATTTTTGAATTTCGATTAACAATCCTCTCTTGCACCACACTGGAAAGGTATGCCAATTGATTTTTTACATAAAATAAACTTATAAACAATTTTGTAAGAAGTATTATCTGTGTAAAGTAACACTACAGCAGCAGAATTAATTATTTAAGAAAATATCGTTTTGAGACCCTGTACGAAAATTAAATAAATGTGTATGTTTTTTACGATAATTTGAAAAGTTTTGTACAAATATTTACCTGGACATGCTTTCAAATTCTGTTTTTTTTTTTTTTTTTTTTTTTTTTTTTTTTTTTTTTTTTTTTGGTATTGAAGAGAAGTAATGCAAGAATTATTGCACTTTATAAGTAATTATAACGCTTGCGGCATAATATATATACATACTTTTAGAGAAGGCTAAGATTACTCTAATTTTATTCTAAGCCTATTCTTCCAAAACATATTTTTTATGAAACTTCTGATTTTTGTTCAAAAGTTTCGTCAAAGAAGTAAAATGATATTGCAACTCAAAATGAAGTTCCTAAAAATTTTTAAATACAATGATCCTCCTACAATCTCTCTCTTCCAGTTATAATTGAAGAATTGGAACAACATATTTTAGTATGCGATGTTTTTTTTAAATTTGTCACGGATTGATATAATTTACCTATTTTGTTTTCATTATTTAAAAAAAATGCCCAGTTTGGCGATTATTTAAAAAAAACGCCGTTGAAACGGTGAAAATTGTGATATGTTTTTCAATAAACACTGCATTATTATTTCTTTTAAGTGCAACAGAACAGAAACAGTTGTTGATGGGCATTCGCATTATCTCATTTCTACGGAGGTGGGAATGATTAGAACACCTTTAAAGGCATTTTTATAGCGATTTTAATCAAAATCGTTAAAACCATTTTTTGGTAATCGCTGAAAAACGTAATTTTTTCAATATCAGCTACTAAATGCACATGTGCAATTTTGACGAAAACCTTAATGCCAGATCCCATGGCCATCAATAACCTGTGCATAAAAATTGAACATCGCAGGTCATTTCGATTTGGGAGTTATGCTGATAACTAACAGGCACAAACATATTTTTGAACTCATCACGTTCCAAAACGTGTAGAAATGCAATAAAATCGATTTTTTTTTTTTGACCGAATTCAATACTTTTATACCATACGGGTAATTGAAAAAAAAAAAAAATCGCACCAAATATATATATTAGTGCTGGTAAAATAGTACCTAAGACCATAAGAAAAACAAAAAAATTGTTTCTTTGAACAAACTTGACAAAAATGTTCTATATTTGTCATGAAAATGAATATTCAAATGAGTCCATAAAAATATCTAGCAAAGAAGGGGGGGGGGGGGGGAATCAGGGGGTTTTGTGGCTGAAAAATTATTTTTGGAGCAATCTAGGCATGTGACACATGTTTTTAGAGCACTTTTTTTTTATGCTGAATCGAATGAAAGAAAGCAAAACGATATAACTAATCTAAAAAAAGTTACAGTTCTTTTTTATATACGAAAACACATGTAAAATCCAAGGAAAGGTAAAATACGACATTAAAAAATAAAAAATTGGTCCGTTCATGAAACTTTGCAAAAACGTTTTATTTGTCATGAGTATAAAGAAATAAAGGAATTCATAAAAATATCTATCATAGAAGGGTGTTTTTTGATTAGTGGGAAGGGGGGGGAGGTTTTTTTTTAAACTGAAAAGTAATTTTGGTATAACCTAGGCATTTCACCTTAAGCTAAGATAGCGAGTCAGAAATGTGGCGAAAAAGGGGGGGGGGGGGATGGTTAATCAATGGATACGGATTATCTTGAAGTATATTTCTAGAACACTGCATAGATTTTTCTTTTTTAAAATTTTTTTTTAAATATTCGATTTCATTCTGGTTAAGGCACAGGTGTTGCGTCCCCTCCTCAGGAAAATCCTAGATCCGCCACTGCTCTGGGGTGGACTTCTCTGTAAAGGAATGGCCATTTTTTGAAGAGACGGCGATTGCACGTTGGTCCTCTAGTATGACGCTGCGAAAAAAGTGGCTACAATAAATATTCATTGCATTCATTTTCGCTCTTTGTTTTTCAAAATGTAAAAGTAAGATTTTCTCTGCAAATTGTTTTTATTTAGATATTTACTTTTTTCCCGAAAAATGTTTGAGTATTCAAATGTCGTCCATATGATCGGAAGAAGTGATTTGTCTCACATTAATATTTGGTATCCTATTAAATTATTAACTTAACTTACAATCCGATGCCATCAACGGAAGAATTTCTATACAGAGAATAAAAAATGTTCTTCTCTAAATAAGTGGCTCCACTAGAACTAAGCCATCGTGTAATGCTATGTTAAAGTTAAAAATAGATAAACGTTACAATTACGTTACAGAATTACAATTACAGAATTTTCAACCCCCCCCCCCCCCCCCCCTCTCTCCCAAATAATATGTAAAATGTAGAGAAATCAAACTTAGTTACTGTTACCAGAAAAAAATTTCATGAGCATTTAGTAAAGAATCTGAGTCATGAACCTACACCCTTTAAATAGCAAAATCATACAAGCAATTTGAAATTGTCAAATAAAATGTGTGCATTCTTAAAATTGGAGAAACGATGTTTATTCTTAACTCAGGTAGGATCCAATTCTCAAAATAAATTCTGAATTAAATAAAATATTAAAATTTGAAGCGAGTTCCATGTTTGCTCAACTTCTTTTCAAAATATCAAGAATCATGGTAAAACACCTATTTTTAACTATCGCTATGTCAAAACTCATTGACTAGAGCAATATATTCAATTCACATGTGAAACGTCGTCGAATCGAGCCCCATCAGATGTTTTGCAGGTTGATTTCAATGTAAGTAGACATCTCAAATTTGAGATGCATATGCAATGCATTTTTCAAGTAATTATTCATCCTCAAATCAAGTAATTATTCATTTTTTCATGAATTTAAATTAAAACTGTTGAACTGGTCAATATAACAATACCTTTGACTTTGGTTGCAAATTTATAAATATTGCACATTCTAAGTTAATGGCATTTTTCATTAGTTCTACTGTTAAGTCAAAATTATTTTGCATGAATTGATTCATGAAATATCATTGACTTGGATATTAGGAGCAATACCGATGTCTTTAAAATGATTTATTTAAATTATTTTAAAACATTATAAAATTATTTATTTAAGTATTTACTCTAAAGTTACGAAAAGTGAAATTGTTGCTGTCGGCATTTTTTTTTTTTTTTTTTTTTTTTTTTCCCTATGATTCATGTAATATTTGATGAGAAATTCTCTCTGTGATTTCTACAGAATTTTTAACCAAGGTTTTGACTTTATTTATTTTATAAGTCTTTCCTAACTCTTTTTTTTTTCCTTTCTTCTTTTTTTCTTCTTCTTCTTAAATACAGAATAGAAATTGAGTGACATCGGTTTTCATACTTTCACTTATTTTTTTGTGACAGAGGCAAGGGGGTGCAGATCGCATACAAAAGGGTGCAAAGCGGCTAAAGCTTCAAACCAGGAATTTTCAACCGTGAATGAGTGTCGGATTTCTTACGGAACAATTTATAAATAGATATGCCGTAATTTTACGTTCAATTGAATAATTTGAAGCCTGTACTTTACTTTTTTGCTTGGAATTCTTCGCTTCATTTTTAATTTTCAAAAGCAAAAGGTGCAAGTGCATTCATTTTTCCCTTCCTGACGTCGTCCATTCTCAAACGAAACGTCGCGTCGTTTTTGTAATAATAATTCCTTTTATTGCAATATTTACGATATCAGTATGCTTAGATAATTTAACTGTTTAATAATCTTGTAGTTTTGTTTTCCCATATATATTTAAGTAACATTTACAAAATTACATGAAATTCATGTGTCTTGATATTTGCATGTTCCCCCCCCCCCCCCATGACATGCAATTGTTAATTTAGGCCCCCTCACTTTTAATACCCACGAGCCGCCACTGCACACGCATTAGTGATGGGTGTCCGCAAATTTTCCGCACTACCTCTAAAAGATTTGAAAAATTTCGATTTTTTCGATACGCCCTATTGTATATGGTTGGTTGGTGAACATCTCTTTACAACCGGCGAGAGAAGGAGAACAACGGCGTAAAGCCCTTGTCTCCGTGTACATATGAAGAAGTTGTATATGATTGGCTGAACAGGAAAGATTTGCTTAATTAGGTTTATCTATCTAACTTAACTCTCTGAGACTATAAAAAATATAGAATTTGCGGATGTGTAGCTAAAAATTTATTATTATTTTTGTTCAGTACTTCCCATAAAAAGACCATTATATTTAAAAATTTCAGAAAACTTTCAAAATTTGGGGGCCCTTAAATTTAGGGGCCCCTAGGTCCGGGCCTAGTGGGCATAATGGTAAATCAGGCCCTGGTCACGCTATAACTGGTAGCTTGTAAATCCGGCTAATGTGATGCTCACTTTCCAGCGAATACGGAGGGCATTAAGCCGGATTTACACGCTACCAGTCGGATAGCCAGTTTAGATCGCCAGTTCTATGACATCAGCTAAGCGACCGCTGCGTCGTCTATTGGTGATCATGGGAGAGCGCACGTGATTGGTTGATTGGAGTCGCCGGCGCCAGTAAATAGAAAATGTTTGGTTTACTGGAACGAGTAGACTGGTGACGTCATATGACGTCACAGACTGGCGATCTAAACTGGAACCTCGACTGGTAGAGAGTAAATCCGGTAAAGAGTTGACTTTGGTTGATGCGTATTGTATTAGTTTATAATAACTAGTGTTACCAAATCTAAATTTACTATCTATCGTTCCTCTAACAAGGATTGGGTATAAGATGTCACATTCAACTACTACCTTACAATAAAAGGACTACATTGGGTTTTTTTTGTAACCAGAAACGTAGGATTTTCTTTCAATAAATTTTTATTGGAATATGTTTTTGTAAATTATACATTTTTTTTACAGTGTTCATGACTCATAGTTATTAAGTGCATAAATTCTGTTCACACAAAAATACCCTCTAATCCACAGATAGAATTCGTTCAATATATGGCAACACTGTATTGCATACCAGACAGCAAGTAGCTGAATTTCTCGTTCATAGGATAGAATGTTTGGGAACGCTGTCATGATTTTCTTTAAATAAGATATAATTTCTCCACTTAAACCATAATAGCTTTTAACGCAAATAAAGAACTTTCGTACAAAAGACTTTCACATTCCAACTCGTGGTAAGTTTTTAGTATTTTCGGCTCGATTTCAAATTTGTATTCTGAAAACAAAATAATAGGAAAAACGAATCTTAATTGGATTTTGTTTCGAATCACACTACTTCTTTTTAATTTTTGTTGTTGAAATGCCCAGTGATGTATGCAAGTTGGGTTTAAATTTGTCATTTTTTGGGTTAGAATGTGCTATACTGTCCCCACTTTTTTATTGGCGATTTTGCCGTCAAGTTGAATTGGCACCAAACTACAGGTTTTCAAAAATGGATCGCAAGTTGAAGTGGGTTTCCTCTTCTTTTGAACATATAATGTTATAATAGTTTTATACTCTTCCCTTTGACAGATATCAGATACTGCAGAGGTAACTCATTCAGACTAACAATTTTTGAATCATTTATAATTCCTATAGCAAGCCATACACATTTAAGCTTGACGATAAATTTAAATGTGTAAACGTTTAAGCTGATACCCGTCTAATAGAAGAGTATCAATAGCTTTTTATATTCTTTGCTATTATCAAAATGTACCTATGATTAATAACTTATAAAGATCTGTTTATTCTGGTTCTGAAAAGTTGGCATAATTTAGCTATCCCTTTTTGAGGATAATTGTCTGCTTTTCAACTGTCTTGTATTAACCCATATGACTTTTTTCAGTAGCAAATGGTTTTGTCTAATTGTTACTCATTTTAGCTGTCTCACTTAATTCTTTCATTTTTAAGTATATCAAATTTTTTGTTTTGTGTAGGGATGGAACAGATGTGAGATTTTGTGGATATCCAAAGTTTCTTGTTTAAAATGGTTTTCAACTTGTATCAGACACTGACCAGGTATCCAATGGACTTGCTTTTTGAGACCATAATTTAATCATAACAACGTAACAATAAATATTTTTTTTTTTTTTTTTTTTTAAATAACTATACAGAGTGGCAACAGAACCTGGAAATCAGGGAATTTTTTTTATCTTTTAAGGCACGTTCATCTATATTTTGGCGCTATTTACCCTTAGATTTGTGGTGGTAATCGTTAGAAGTTTATATTATGTTACAGAATAATTTAAACTATTCATTACCCCCAAAATTATTTAAAAAAAAATTGCATATCTTTTTAACATGTGTTCTATTTTATCAGGGTGTCTAGACATCTGGAAAACCTACGGAAATTGAGGAAATTTGAAAAAAAAGTTTGCCCTTAAGTCAGGGAATTTTTTAGAAATCTGTCGAAATTTTCAGGGAACTTTTTTTCCTGATTTTTGTAGCCACCATGCATATACTAAAATATAATTTGCTCATTTTAATGCACTACAGGATCTGTTCAATGTTTTGGTACTACTGATTTTTACGTCCCCAGCAATAATTGCTAAATTATGTTAGATAGCCAAGCAAGGAGCAATAAATGTCTTTACTTCCAAATTTGATAAACCATAGTGTTTTCGAAACTAAGAGTAGTTTAAACATGTCTATAATTTTGATGCTGTTTTTATAAAGGGACAAAGAAAATCAGTAGTACTCATTTTTTCAGTTCTATTAGTAAAACAATTTTTTTTCTTCTGGTTTTGCTATGTGTAAGCTGGTCAAAATAGGCAAATAGAAACTGATCAAAATCGTAAATTAATCTCACAATAAGATCTTTCTTTTTTAAAATTTATTTTTAATACATCTGCTTCTAATAAAAAGAAAACTTCCAGACATATATTAATGAATCTATCAAATAAAGCTTTATTTAGTCTTGCAAGGGTTGCATTCACTCTAATATTCCTTAAATTTTTCTTTCTTCCTAAAATTGTGCTTACATTTTTGGATAATTCCTAAAAAAAATTAAAAACCTTGTAGATTCCCTGATTTTCCTCGCATCACGTGAAGTGGATGCTGTGAAGTCATCGCTTTGAATCCAGTTTTTTTTCCCCTTGTACTTTTTTAAGCCCGTCTAAAATGGCCTATATCTGGCTACTTGGCCGATTTGGGAGAATGAAAATTCCAAACTTTTTATACTCGGCAACTAAGCCAAACCATCGATATCCCGCCCACATCTGCCTGTTGATGTTCCGCTTTTTCTTTCTTCTTTTTATTGTCTAGAGTCATTATTATGCCTGGAACAATTATTTCTGTTAGATTTCTGATGATCCTATAACTTAGCAGTGCGGCTATTATGCTATGAACATAAACAGCATTTGACATATATTAAAGAAAATAACTTGTTATTTTTTAAATTAAAAAGAAAAGTATTGTACTGGTTTTGCTTTACCTTGAAGTTAGCAAGTATGGCTGTAGTTGGTGAATTTTGTATTTTTTAATTAATGTTTTCCTTTCTTTTTCATGCTCTAGCTCTAAAGATGTTTGTTTTGATTTTTACCTAAAATTTATTATGGCACAATTATACTCTGACTATTTAGAATTCAATTTACTTATTAATTTATTTATTTTTAAATTCTCAATTATTTGTTGTTGTTTTTAAATATTGCGCACGTCGGGGAATTTTTGAAGAAATCTTCTGGAAATCAATGTTCAGTTCAAATTTTTATGTAAATGTTTAACTATTCAATTTTTAATTCTTTTGTTATATAAATATGTTTGTGAGAAAACATTTTATAGGTATATGTTTACTATTCCCATTTTACCCCACGCAGGTGAAAATGGGTATAGCATGGGGTAAAATGGGTATACTATAGTTTAACAATCAAAACCATAAAATAAATATTAAACCATAGGTAAATAATAAATCAAAAGAAAGCACAAGCCTTATGAAATATGAAAAATAATATAATAAGCAAAATAATAAAAATAATATAATAATAAATATAATATAAAATCATTTAACTCTTGTTTTAGTCTAAAATTGGTTAATATATCCAACTCAAATATTTTTTGGTTACATTTGTGTTTAAATCACATTCTTCTCTATATTACTTAATGACTGCAAAATACTATTATTATTAATATTCAAAATCTAGCAAAACTAAAATGCCTCCTATTGTTAAATGCTGATACATTTAAATTTCTGTTGTCTGACTATTTTCAATGGACATCTGTGAGCTCCACAACAGGGAAAACACAAATCTTGTCAATCTTGGATTTTTTAAAAACATTTTATGTCACATGTATCTTCTTTAATTGCCATAATTTTTCCAAACCTTGCATCTTTTTTTTTTCCTACTCTACTTTCACCCATGTATGCTAGATATGTAAGCCCATTTTCATTGTTCTTTACTTTTATTTTTGGCCGATGCCTTATGATGTACTTTGAGTTTCGTTTGACTTTCTATTCTCATTGGTTTAAACTTTTTAAAAGCTCTGGTTTTCAAATTAACTTTTTAACCTCATCGTGACTTCTTCATTCGTTAAAACTTTGTCGGCTTTAGTTTGGACACGTTATATATATATATATATTTTTTTTTTATGTATGTTATTAAAAGACTCGAATATATTACATAACGAAGACTCGAATATATTAAATGGGAGATATAGCAGACAAAATGGCTTTGTAAGACAAAATGTTTATAATGATGAACGACCTATTTTTATGCATAATGGCGGCTAATAAGGCCAGGACCTACAGCTTGACGTGGATTCCAAACCACTATGAACATCCATGCTTAACCTGGCACCTTTGGCATGCAAGGCCAGAGCGTTAACCACACAGACATCAGGTGGGTCCTCCTTTAAATAGTGCTGTGTCAATAATGCAAATATGACAGTGTCCTGTTGAGATATTCCTGATCCCTTCCATGAAGGATTTGTAATCACCATTTTAATTTTTTTAAAAGCTAAGTATTATAATGCAGTGATTTAAAACACATTTTTATTCTAATTTTTAAGAAATAAGCCTTTTTTCAGAAAAACTTTATATTATCACCTTAAAAATACCTACATATGTTAAGCCTAACACCATATACCTATTTTACCCCATGCACAAGATTTGGATTTAAAACAAATAAACAAAAAACTGATGTTACCTGCAATTTGAATCGATAATAATTAAACAAACTGTGTGTCTGTCTGTGGATCTATAGAAACCTACTTAAAATTGGAGTAAAGCTCTGAAATTTTCAACATAAGAAGTTTTGGTTTTCTTATTTTATGTATATCAAACAGAATGTTAAAATTTTAATTAGTTCTTTTTTAAGTAATTTATTTTTTACAAAGTGACTACAAATAGGGCTACAGTTCTGAAATTTTCATCATAAGTAGTTTTGGCCTTCTAATTGGTCTTTGGAAAAATAGAATTTTAAATTTTTATTTAGTTCTTACTTAATTAATTTTTTTTAATTGTTAAATATTTTACAAAACAATTTCGAATAGGGCTACAGCTCTGAAATTTTAAACATAAGTAGTTTTGACCTTTTAATTGGACTTTTGAAAAACAGAATCTTAAATTTTTATTTAGTTCTTTTTTAATTAATTTTTTTAATTAATTAATAAATATTTTACAGAATGATTTCTAGTAGGGCTACAGCTCTGAAATTTTCAACATAAGTAGTTTTGGCCTCCTAATTGGAGTTTGGAAATTTTATTTGTTTTTTAATTAATTAATGAATATTTTACAAAATGATTTCAAATTGCGCTACATTTCTGAAATTTTCAGCACAAATAGTTTTGGCCTTCTAATTGGACTTTTGACAAAAAGAACGTTAAAATTTTAATTTGTTTTTTAATGAATTTTTAATTAATATTTTCACAAAAAGCGACTTTTAGGCCTAGAGCTCTGAAAGTTTCAACGTAAGTAGTTTTGACCTTCTAATTTTGCTTTTTACAAATATCATGTGTTAAAATATTCTTAAAGGGGTGTTGTATTGTAGTTCATAACAGGGAATTTTTTTTATTGTTTCTTGACAAGAGAGGGGCTTCTTATATTAAGGCTTTACGTAGTAATTAGATTTTAGTGTCTGAAGCGACCGTACGCTTATGCAGCAATGACCTTTCATTGAGCAAAGCGAGCTCATGTTTGCATAGCAATGAACCTTTCCACGAGTTAAGTAAGCCTGTGCTTATGTGTCAATGACTTTTGCAGCAAGCGAATCAAGCTCCTTTTTGCGTTGCGATGTACCTTCCTGCGAGCGAAACGCCAAAAATTGGGTCCTATACACCAATGACGGATTTTCTCAACACAGGGCCTCGTAGCTGGCTAAAATATTGCACATTGTAAAATTTCATTGGTAAGCACGGGTATTCAGCTAGTAATCAATAAAAATGTTCAATAAACACATTCCAGTCGCTGGAATGTAATTTTATTAAAAATTCTGAGCTGCAGACAGAAGTTTTGAGTAGACAACATATGGCATGAAGCTGTATACAAGTATTTTTACTGTTGGCATTCATATAAAACAAAATAATGAAACAAAAATAAAATGGGGAAATAAAGTTTAGACATCGTACTACCATGTACAACTTAAAACTATGAAAATATTAAAAACTTCCAGAATTTTAAACAATATATTTTAACTACCCATTTTATCCTATAGTTAAAAAAAAAGATTTGGAATTGTAGCATTGCATACTCAATATGTTATTTCCTGAGCGTTAAAAATTTATTGATTATTTTTCCAAGCTCATACAGCAAGTAGATTATTTTTTGCTTATGTCTATATATGAGAAACTGAAATCTTTATTTTCTAATTACAGGAAGACTCACTTTTTTCAGTCAGGAAATTAAAACTGTCTCACAAAAAGTTTCTTGGAGTATGTTGCTTTTAACTGATGGATCAGTAACATTATAATAAACAATAGTTATAAAATAACATTAGATGAACGACAAGAACTTTCTTAAGTAGATACTTCGTAAGATTTCACCATCCACAGTGCAAGAAATTCGTATGTATTTTAACATCTTAATTGCAAGGCAAAACACTCTATACCGTTTGTCGCATACTGAAAAAAATAAAAGAAATGTGCAGCAAAACATTACCAGAGAAATCTGATCTGAAAAAGCAGCCTCTAAAGCTCACTGGAGGAAAGTGTCATGAGTGTGACACATGCGGGAAGGCATTCTCCAAGAGCAGTGAACTCAAATTGCATTTCCTCACACACACTGGCGAAAAACCTCATGTGTGCATCATTTGCTCTAAGGCATTTGCTCAAAGGGGCAATCTAAAACAGCACTTCCTCACACACACTAAAGAAAAACCTCATGCATGTGACGCATGCGGTAAGGCCTTTGCGTTGAGAACTGATCTAAAAAGGCACCTCCTCACGCATACTGGAGAAAGAAATCATGTATGTGACATCTGCAGTAAGGTCTTCAAATTGAAGTATCATCTCAAAGAACACATTCTCACTCATAGTGGAGAAAAGTCTCATGTATGCGAAACATGCGAAAAGACTTTTACCACAAAAAGACAACTTAAGGGGCACCTCTTAGTGCACTCTGGAAAAAAGCCTCATGTGTGCCAGATTTGCAAAGAGGCTTTCATTACAAAAAGGAGACTTAAGACCCACCTCCTTGTACACACTGGAGAAAAGCCTCATGCATGTGACACATGCAGTAAGGCCTTTATGTTGAGAACTGAACTAAAAAGGCACCTCCTCACGCATACCGAAGAAGGAAATCATGTGTGTTACATATGCCGTATGGTCTTTTCATCAAAGTGTCATCTCAAAGTTCACCTTCTATCTCACCCTCAAAAAAAGTCTCAAAAATGCGAGATTTGCCGAAAGACTTTTACTTCCAAGGAACAACTCGAATTGCACCTTCTTGAGCACACTGGAGAAAAGCCTCATAAGTGTGGCCAGTGCAACATGGCCTTTTACCTTGATAGCAGCTTCAGAAAACATCTTCTTACCCACAGTGAAGAATAAAGTTTTTCCACTGGAAGTGCAACTTTAAACAATACTACATTCCTCATTCAAAATATATTCTGTGAAACATTGCTTATAATGGACAATTCCCGCATATTTTAGAAATGAGTAAAATTAGTTTATATTTATGAAGAATTTCTAATTCCAAATATTTAAACAAAAGTTCTTTAAAAAAATTAGTTATTTAAATATTAAAAGAAAATGCCACAAAACTAGTCTGATAAAAAAAACTCCCCTACAGCTGTGATGTTATCACATCCTTCCGTTCTCTATGGTTATCATGAGGTTTCTGCCAAATAGTTGGCGTTGGTTTGGAGAACAGTTGCCATATCCTGTACAGGTTGGCGCGATTTGTGCGAAACTTGCAAAACTAGTTTCTACTGCTGCGTTTCAAGCCAAGTTGTTTCAGATCTAGTGACATCACATTCAATTCTAGCGGACTGAATCGTTTTCTCAACAAAGTCTTAACAGGTGAACTTAAGTTGTAAATTTAAATAAAAAAAAAAAGAGCGCAGTGAGCATTTTTGTGTTTATTACCTTTTTGAATCATTTAGAATTGAATGAAAAAAAAAAAATTAAATGCAGGAATTGTCCATTTCATACCAATTTATTTGTAGTGATGCATTCGAAACATTTCTTCTAAACAATTATTTGTAATTATTATTATTTGTTTAAGGCATATTTTGATTAAGTCAGATCAGAATAAATAGGTTTATAAAAATAAAAGTTGAACAAGGTTACTCTTTTTAAAATTCAGGAGTAAGTAACCTACAGATATTCTTTATTAATTTAAAAGAAAGAGGCCTCACTCTTGTAAAAAATTTGAGATTTATATGTATTCATTTAAAAAAAATATATATGCACCCCTTTAAGACATCATTTTGATATCAAGGATGAGATTTTTCTGCCTTTTGATTGATCCCGCCTTTTTCGTTTGTGTAAAATTTTCCACCTTTTTGTCCCTGTTCCGAGGATCTTCATTTTTTTTTTTCCGATCTGAATCAGTTTTTTCTGCAGAAAGTGTACTTTTCGTTATGTGAGCATAAGATTTCGTGTTCAAAGAATCACCACCTCAGTGCTTTGAGGGTAAAGCATTCTGTTTTATTTTGCAGAGTTCATCCTAGAAATAAAAAAGGGCAGGGTGCTATTTTCCAAAAAAGGGCAATTCCTGTTTACAAGTTACTTTTATGGTAAATTGCAGAAATTTGCATATGCGTTTTCTGCCACAATTTCAATATTGTTATACTTTTTTACCATGATAAATAATTTTCAATATTATGAAGAAAAAAAAAATAATAATAATGCAAATATCTGTGAATCAAAAACTCGCTCAGAAGCTTAAAAGATATCAAAATACTTTAGTTCTAATTCTGCTGGAATGAGACTGAAAACTATTAAAATTAAAGTGCAATATGCACAGTAAAATTTTCATCATATAGTAATTTTTATAAAAATATTAATTTATCATACAGGAAAATTAAGATAAGAATGTTTAGTATAATGAAAATGTGTTAAGATAAGAACTTTTCACTCTTTCAAAATTTTTCTAAAGTTTGAATGAATCAACCTTAAACTTCATATCTTAGGTTTGCCATTGTCAGATAGAGAATAGAGTTTCTCCAAATTTAACATTATTCATTGTGCGATATCACAAGGAGTATTCCGACTAAAGAACTTGGACTATGTCCTGAAATTTGTGCGCCGACCAAACGGTATAGTGGTTAGCATGCTAGCTTCTAGGCCGCGAGGTTGAGGGTTCGAGTCCCGTGTTAGGCATGAGTGTTTGTAAATGTATGTTGGCTTGTCTAATGACGAATGTTTCGGTGCATTATAGCCCACGTGTTGCTGACAGCACCAGATAATCTGAAAACAACCAACCAACCTGAAATTTGTGCATTTTTTTATTTTCCAAATCGGATCAAATTTAGCGTCAAAACGGCGATTTTTTTTGCCGTGCATGCCGCTATTACGTAAGCTGTAATAGAAGTTTTATTTTTTAAAAAATCGGAAATAATCTGGGATTTTGATTGCATTCCTGTTATGTTTAATTTTAAATATAAAACGGATGTTTAGAAATTAATTGGTAACAAGTAAATTACCAAAAACACCCCCTATGTTTAACAGGAGGACATCGCGATTACGCATGCCCAAACGGAAAAATTTCGTATTTTTTCAGGATGAAATTTTTTCTGAAAAGGGCAGGCAGGGCGCGCCGCCCTCGAAAAATGCCTAGGATGAACTCTGTATTTTGTATCTAATAAATCGTTTCTCTCATTTGATTTTTACTTACTGAATAAAAAATAATTAAGTTATTATTATTGTATAATATTTTCATCCTGGTAGTGTGTTTTGCTTCTTATAACATCTTTCATGTATAAATTATGGTACAAATTTCTTGTTTGCGTAGAATTTCAGTATTTTTTTTTTTTTTTTTTTTTTGCCATCTCATTTCTGTGATACGGACACCCACATTAGGTAACAAAGTCAGGGAGTGAGAAAAATTTCGTTTCGAAAACCAACCACTATGGTATGAGTGCATAAAAAGTCTGACAGGCTCCAACATTTTGAGAAACAAATATGAATAAAGGAAGGCAAGTTTATTTCTTTTTAATGAAAAAGTTAAATTAAGACAAAAACTTTTATTTTATTGAAAGTTAAAATTGTGTAGTTGTCTATGAATGCAGTGCTCAATTTTACAAATGAAAGTTTCATTGGAATTAAATTCAAATGGGGACTTCAGTTACTGGCTGTAAGTTAAAACTAATATATTTTGAGGATATGGTTTTTTAAGAAAACTCATTTAAAAAAAAAAAAACTTGCACAAATATTTGACATTATGTTGGTATTTCAGAACACTATAAGTTTGCTTACAAAGGAAAATCAAAATTTTATGTGTGTCCTTTTAGAAAGGAATCGTATTACTATTCGCTTGTAGCAACTGATATTTTGACTATAATTAAAAATTAATAAAACACTTTGTTGCGATCTATGTAAAATTAATTAAATGTTAAAAATTCTATTTTTATGTGCTATACGTTTTTGCATCATAATTATTTTTTGTAGTCAATATCACTATCTTAATAAACAATGCTATTAGTTAAAAGATTATTGAATGTGATTTAATTTTAAATAAAAATTATTCAACAATTAATAAAGGAATGTATAAGGATAAATTTTTATTGCTCCCTTTTTTGCCGTTAACACATTTTATGTTGCACATCTTTTAACGCATCTTATACAAAACTTTTCTCTTTGTTGTAACCTGAAAATAAATGTTTTAATGTGTTTTTATTCGTATTAAATTTACACTTCATTTTAAATGAATTAAAATCAAAGGTTAGAATTAAAAGTTGGGAAGTGCAGGGGTCGCAGACGTCCTATATGTCCTTTATTTTTTTTTAAATCGGCAAAAACGTCCTATATTTTACAATTGTCCTATATTTCTATATTGATTCGATCTATATTTTCTTTTGTATCGTAATATCGGTGCCGATCGTTGCCATTTTTTATATTTCGGATTCTTTGGCGCGAACGTAGGTGAAAAAAACCTGACAAAAGCGATGTTTGTAACGGCGGCGTTTTATCTCTTGTGACGTCATGTGCTACATAACCTACAACTCAACTCTACTGGACCGGCGGGAGTTGTAAAGTGTAAACGTGAACTTTTCCATAGCACGCGGTCTTGAATTTCTGATTTGTTTTCTCCTCCAACGTAGTAAATTAATTGGTCATAATACATAGAGAGATGCAGCAACAAAACTCTGCCTCGAGAAAAACGGATGAAAACAACTTGTGATTAACTTGCAGGACTACTATAGAACATTTTGAGTGCTCAGTCAATAATTGATGAAGGAAACAAAAGGGTTAAGATTTACTGTATGATGTCGGATGGCGATTTTTTTATTCCAAATCCGATACGGATTCTGCGCCACGAATTGCTTACATCAAACCGCGCCTAATTATGACAACCATAGGCTCTTGCTCTTAAAAAAATGGCAGGGCTGCCATGTTTTTGTCAATCACCGTGGCGCAGAATCAGTGCCGGATTCGGAATATTAGCCACGATTTTTTTTATAAAAGTCGTCAAAATTTAAAATGACGTCAATACGTTGTGTTGTCCAGTCCAAACGGTCACTAGGGTTTCCGGAAAACCAAGTCCCCGGTTCGCCACATTCGACGCTAAATCTCCCAATTTTCGCCGTCAATCCAACCGACTCTGAACAATAAATCTGAACCAACAAAAGACTGCAAACAGAGATAAAAAGAAAATACTTAAAGAAATTGGAGCAGTTGTAGATGCTGGAAGCAAAAGGCTCAAGATTGCAAATAATGTAATTAATAAAACTTCATTTAGGAATGGAATATTGAGACAGTAACTACAGTACCACCACTATCCGTACACAAATTTTGACCGTTGGTCAATTTGTTCGAGAGTTAGCTGACCACGTACACACAGACATTTACCCTAGACAGAGACAGATGCACTTTTTTTTTTTTTTTTTTTGACCGAATGTTTTATTTTTATTACCTTATTTAAATTTATGGTAATAAATTACATTCTCTAATCTTTCAAACACAATTTCCCAATTAAAAACTACGTGGTGTCTTGTTCAAAACTTTCAGTAGTCTTTGACATCACCTTCTATGAAGTTTTTTCTCTTTTAGTTGAACACTGTTCGAAACCAGTACGCTTTATAGAACCAGAAAACGCCATTTTGGATTTGTATACCTGTCGAGAGGCTAGTTTTAGTGTATGTAATTATAAATATTAAATAAGCAACACGTGTTGCACGTTACTTAATGAAGTCTTTTATTTAAGGAAAAACTTTACAGGCATTTTACGTTATTGTAAGCAGTACAACAGCGATGTTTCATTGGCACACTAATAAAAAGAAGCAAGTAAAAAAGGTGGATTGTTCGAATCCGAAGTAGTATTAATCCAACCGCACCGTCGTAGAAGTTATAGTTATTACGACGTCGCATGTGTCTGTTCATCATGACGTCATGTCCACTGCACACTCCCTCCCTAGTGTCAAACGTATGACACGAGATGCCTTGGGAAGTGCACTCGTCGACCTGATCGAGTTGTCACAGGCTTGCTCAATAGAACACTGGAGCTTTCTAGATCACTTGTAGAGGCTGAAGTATTGTGCGTTGCTGGTGCATTGGCCGTGGCTGGAGCACTGGACGTTGCTGGCGCATTGACCGTGGCTGGAGCACTGGGTGTTGCTGGCGCATTGACCGTGGCTGGAGCACTGGGTGTTGCAGGGTTCACCGCGCTGTCAGGCTCTTGTGAAAAAAAAACGCTGGTTTCAGCCTGTCTAAGGATATAGTCCGGCTGCTACCCTTGATGTCGATTTCAAACGTCTTATTCGACCTGTGCAGGACTTTGTACGGTCCATTGTAGGGGGCCTGCAGAGGTCCTCGGACAAAGTCCTGGCGAACGAAGACGTGTGTGCAGTCTTTCAAGTGTGGATGGACGAGGACTGATCTCCTTCCATGGCTTGATGTTGGCACCGGTCTGATCTGTGCAAAATGGTTCCTTAGATCCTCCATTACCTGTTTGGGGTCAGTTTCTGTTGGTGTTGGGTCGAAGAACTCTCCCGGCAGGCGCAGCGTCGTTCCGTAGACCAGCTCTGCTGTTGATGCTTGTAAGTCATCCTTCAGCGCTGTCCGGAATCCCAGGAGTATGGTTGGCGATGCCGATGACCAGTTCGGAGTATCGTAGGCTTTTATGGCTGCCTTCAGTGGTCGGTGCAACTGCTCGATGAGTCCGTTAGCTTGGGGGTGGTATGGTGAAGACCGGATTCGCTGGATACCAAGTAGGTTGGTGAGGCTCTGGAAAAGTCGACTTTCGAACTGCCGGCCCTGATCAGTAGTTATGCGAGAAGGTACTCCGAATCTGGATATCCATGTGCTGAAAAAAGCAATAGCGACAGTCTCTGCTGTGATGTCAGCTACAGGGACAGCTTCCGGCCAGCGTGTAAATCTGTCGATCATGGTCAAGCAATAAGATTTTCCATTTGATGGGGGCAAGGGCCCAACCAAATCCAAGTGGACATGGCCAAATCTATCCGCCTGGCCAGGGAATTTGCCTAACGGGGTTCTGGTGTGTTTCGTGACCTTACATTTTTGGCAAGCTATGCATGTTCTTGCCCATTGATTGCAATCGGAATTAATTGAAGGCCAAGTGAAACGAGAACGTACCAATTTTGATGTTGCTTTTTGTGGTAAAGGCACAGTGATAAATTAGTTCGTATAGTGGATTTCGTAGTATTTTAAAACACCAGATATTATACCATCCAAATTTGCCATAAATTAAAGTCAAAGGAATGACAGCAGCTTGAACAAGAGTTAAATACAATTCATTTAATCAACAAATGGGTCACAGATTACAAATAATTCGGACTTACCCGGATAGTGGTCACAGCTACACGACCCAACATGGTCGGAAGTAGATCAAATTAAGTTTGATTTTACTAAGAAGCAGGACTATGTCCCTCAGTCTAAAGAGAGTGTTTGAACTAAGAGAGCTGGGAGCGAAGTGGTTTAAAATCTGAAAAGTCAATTCTCCTCATTGCTTTTCAAAATTACTCTAAGGTCCAGCATTGGTGGCATCATCGAGAGGTGTGTCATATTCCCTCTATTGGTGATTTCCAAGAGTGAAGGTGGCACAAAAAAACACGCCCTTGTTCTCTGGTTGGTAGGTCGGTAGGTCTTTTTTGTGACCCGCGAGAGGGACCCTAAATTCGTAAAAACCATCAGAAGTGTCCAAAAGGGGCGCCAATGTCCAGCTATGTCTGGCTTCCAAGACAACTGGATTTATTATCCATTCTTCTGAGGAGAGATGTTTCTTTTGATCAGTGAGACACCGAGTCTACTCGTAGTAGAATTGACACAAGAAGGGGAAGGGAGGGGGGGGGGAGGAAAAGTCGTAAACTTTTGGAGTCCCTCCATGAATTTCTAGTGTGATGATACATAGCTTCATCACAGTTCCTCCCCTTGCACACGTTTGCAAAAGCATATGACAGCAGGAGGTCTATACCTCGACTGGTGTACATCTCAATTGGAACTCAGGCACAGGTGTCGTTGAACCACAGGAGTAACATGTACCGAAATGAGGTCTATACCTCATTGGCACAAATCAGGCACATCTGGAAGCTGAAAACCATTTCAAGATTTGGTCTATACCTTGTCTTGAAAGTAGACTGCACGGACCGACGCTGGTGTTGTTCCACATCACAGAATCTGGAAGTCAGCAAGGGCAGTCAGCAACGCTCGTCCACATCATATCCGGGCCAGCCGGATGGCGGGTGGACGAAAGGATCACTACTCGTCAGCTAGATTCCCGTCGCTGGCTGTTTGTCGACCCCCTAGGACTCCGTGGGTGGCTGCATGGGTTGCTGGTCTCTGATGTGGGAAATTGTGCTCCTGTAATCCTCGAATGTGGTGTGTGAAACAGGCCTGGGTTGGGTTCCTGGATGTATGTTGCTTGGATGCTGTACTGTATATCATCCCTCTTTCTGGTCAGCTCAGTCATGCGACGGTCAGTCTGTATTGCATGTCCTCTAGTCATCTGGTTGTCTGAAGCTCGGGCACAAGCGAAAGCTTTGGAAGAGAGCAAGAGGTGGACCGGCTTATGTAACGGCTTGTCATCCTTCAGGAAAAAATGGATCCCGGTACGTCTCTGGGCTGTGATTCTGCTCCCTCATCACTCCGGTAGGTCCTCATCATCTCAGGAGTAGGACTCCACTGTCAGACTCAATTGTCAATGCATAGGCAAGAACTGGGCCTATAAAATTACTAAGACTCTCTCTCGAACTGTTATTGTCTATCAGTTATATAAAACTTCATTAAAAGTAAAGTCCAAATTTACATGTCATCAAGTAACCCAAATTAATTACTAATTATTTCTGAATAATACGCGCACAAAAAAATCACTTTGTTTTTCTCTTTAATTTACAATTCAATCTTTCAGATTTTTCTCTGTAAAGAGAAAAAAAAAACCTTCCTCATTCACCTCAAGAAAAAAAATTCATTTCCTAAATTACCATGTATTTTTTTCTACTTATACTTTTTTTTTCTTCAAAAAAAAATTTACAAACGCGCAAAAAGAAAAAAAAAATCAAAATACACATACATTAATATAGCAACTGTGTTTCAATAAGTGCCTCTCTCGATTTTTCTCATAAATTTAAACAAACGATTCACCCCCTTTGATGCATTCTATAGACGAGAAAAAAAGAAACCAACTTTAAACAGAACGCAAAAAAAAGCTGCCTGCATTCGCGAGAAGAGGAAATCGAAACCAGTTCTTTACCATGGCCATCTTCTAACCTGGTCACTTCAACTATAACTAGTTCGCCAGCCTGTGGCACAGTGGCTTCTCTAACCAAAACGAGGAATCCTAGGTACCGGTTTAGCCTCACGACCAAACATCCGTACTGAACTGAAAAGCTAAATTGTTTGGGTGATACGATTTTTTTTCCCAGCTTCACGACTCACGTGGGAGAAAAGAAATGGATTCTTTAAAAATATAAAGGCGGTAACATTGCATTTCCGTTTTTATTAATATGACTGAATTGATTTCATGTACTTTAACCCTATTCCTTATAGGATCGCAGCGGAAATTTTTTTCTCTAATCCAATGATTATAATCAATATTTATTTCAGAAATCGACCCCTTAGCGACAATATTTAGTACTGTCACAAAACAATTGTATATCATTGTATTTCCATTTTTTTTTTTTTAACCTGTTTGAAAAAAATGTATTGTTTGCCCTTTCTTACTGTATAATTTAAAGAGATTTTTCTACCTTCTTTGATATTTCAGATATCCCTTTAAATTTTTTTTTTTTTTTTTTTTTTTTAAAGAACGGCAAAGGACAACCAAGCGTTAATACATTCCCTTTCTAGGCATCAATCAATGGTCCTTGATTGAAATAACACAATTTTATAAAAAATGCTTATTTATCTGTCAAATCAAATCGTGCATTTCATTTTTAATATTTCCATCCTGTTAATATTCGTTTTATTCCACAAGTGCTCCATCGCCAAACGAAGCCATCGGAAAATCTATGCCAAAGTAGTTTTATAGCAACCCCAAAAAAAGAAAAAAGGCCCCCCGAAAAGAGGGTGTGGCTTTCCGTAATCACTTGCCTCCCCTCCTAAAAAGAAGGTGAGATATTTTGCAATGTTTGTAAACAGACTGGTTTTGTGTGTTATGATCGTTTGTGTCTGTTTTTTTTTTTTTTTTTTTTTTTTTTTTTGTAAAATGTTACAAAAAAATCCTTATTTATTTATTTTTACCAGTGTTTTATAATTTTATGAATATATCTCTTGATTTCTTGACACTTACCAACATTTTTATTTAATTTTGTATTTAATATTGCTATCAAATACTCCGTTTTGCTCTTAAACGGCATTTCTACATTTCTTTGTGGGCCTGGGTCTTAAAAAATACGGATTTACACTTTTTTCCCTTTGTTTTTGCTTTGGGCATTTTTTAATTCGAGCGACGGATATTTTTTTGTTAACTAACCCATCGGCTATCGAAATAACGTGCGGGGAATTTACGTGTGTTACGCTATAAGGACCTGTAAACCTTTTTTTTATAAAACGTCCCGTAGTTTTAATGTAGACCTGATCCCCGACAGAAAATTTTCTTTTTACAGATTTCATCTGATTCCTTTTACATCTTGTATTTTTTTTCTGTATTAGATTTTTATGAACAGTTTGATAGACGCCATCCATCACTTTTTTTGTTCTAGCTATGTATAACGGAATTGCTAATTGATCATCGTTTTCCTGTACCTTATAATTATCAAAAATATGAGGTATTTTTCGTCCGAAAAACACGTGATAGGGAGAGAATGAAATTCCTGAATGAGTACTACAGTTATAAAATGCCTTGTGCAACATAATTTTTAATTCCAAGTTTGGAATTTCTTCGTCTAAAGCATATATTGTTGTCTTTATGCTGCGATGACAGGCTTCGATTACATTTTCATACGGAGCATACGGCAAAGAGTGCATAATTTTAATTCCCAATGCTGTATTTAAATATTCCCATATTGCCGATTTAAACTGTGTTCCCCAATCTGAGAATATTTTGTTGACCTTCCCATAAGTTGTAAAATAAGTCAGAATTTTCTCTGCTATGGTTTCTGCCTTAATATTAGATATGATATAAATTTCGAGGAATTTACTATACGCATCCAACAAAGTAATTAAATACTTTCCGCACCGGAGTGGTCCTACAATGTCTACATACAATAAATCTCCAGGAAACTTACCATGATGCGTTATGCCATGAGGAATATGCCTTTGTCTTCCCGTTTTGAATATATTGCATTTATCGCAATTTCCAATGAAATTCCTTAAGTCAGAGTAAAGATTTTTCCAAAAAAAATTTCTCTTTAAAAATTCATAACATTTATGCAACCCAAAGTGCGTTTTATGGACTAATTTAAGGGCATTCTCTTGTAAGGATTGTGGTAAGACGACCGTTTCATTATAAACCCACTTTTGGAGTTCATTTTTCATTTTGATAACGCATTTGATCAAATTTGATTCCTTGTCTATAAAAAAATCTCCTGTACGCTTTTTTGAAAGATTCTTAGTCCCTAAGTCCTCTCTCAGTTCGATGAGATGTATATCTTTTAACTGTTCACTCAGAATTAAACCATCTGATAATTCAGCCTTAACATTAATTTGATTTTTGTTTGAATCGACAGTCAAAATATTAACATTTTTGCTAACCCTTTCATTAACTAAGTCCTCCGAAGAATTTTCCCTCAGGACCTCATTGCGTGATAGAAAATCTGCCAAAACATTTTTTTTCCCTGCTATATGCTTAACTGTGAAATCAAAATTTTGCAAATATAATAACCAGTTACATACAATTGAAGTTGGATTTTGCAACTTTTTGTGGTATTCTAATGGTTTGTGATCTGTCAAAACTACAAAATGATTGAACAAATAATTTCTAAAATGTTTTATTGACTCTACGATACTGAACAATTCAAGTTTTATACTTGGATATTTGGCTTGAGCAGAAGTCAAACGTCTTGAAAAATAAGAAACTGGTCTTAGCTCCCCGTTAATTTTATGAGCTAGAATACTGCTTATAGAATAAGCAGATGCGTCAGTGTTTAGATAGAACTTCTTGGTTATATCGGGTTGGATCAAAAATGGTTTCTCAAAGAATTTCTGCTGCAAATTCTTAAATGCTTGCTCACATTCAGTTGTCCATTTAAATTTCTTATTTTTACCTGTCATACATTCCAAGACCCCTGATAATGTAGAATAATCTTTAATCATATGGCGGTAAAATCCTGCAACTCCTAGGAAACGTTTTAATTGCCTCACAGTATTTGGAACTGGAAATCCAATAATTTTGTTCAAATTTTTATCTATTGGAGAAACCCCTTTTTGAGAAATATTATAACCCAAAAAATCTATCTCTGTTTGTGCAAATCTACACTTTTTCGGCGATAAAGTTAAATTGAACCTTTTTAGTGTACAAAATACTCTTTCAAGTCTCTCTATCATCTGTTCAAAATCATTTCCGCCCACTAATAAATCGTCAAGGTACCAGTAAACTCCTGGTCCAACATCCTTGAAACACTCATTCATTAATGAAATGAAAAATGCAGGAGAATTCACAAAACCGTAACACAATCTAGAAAAACTATAATTACCAAAAATTGTTGTGAAAGCCAATTTTTCCCGCATTTCTTCAGGTACACGGATTTGCCAAAAAGCCTGTTGAAGGTCACATGAACACCAAAGTTTATTCCCACTAAGTTCATTAATTATGTCACTGATTTTTGGTGGATAAATTGGAACCTTAACTACTTTAGAATTTAATAACCTCATATCGAGAGCTGTTCTATAGCTCGGTTTTATCCCTTTTGCAGCATCACTTATGGTCTCTCTGCTACGTTTCCTTACCAATAACATGGGGGCAGCGTAATTGGAGGTAGATTTGGAAATTATACCTGTTTCTAATAGTTCGGAAATAATTCTCTTTGCCTCGGGTCTCAAAGCTATCGGAATGGGATAGGGATGGCAAGCCACGGGTAAATCATTGAGCATCTGAATGCTTGGTTGGATCGCGTCTGTTTCACCTAAAGTCTTCAGACTTGAAGAAAATACATCTGTATAATTTTGCAAGAGATCTTCCAATTCAACTTTATCAGTTCCTGATAAATGGGATAATTCAAAATCCTGAATATTAAATTCTTGTTTTCGCAATTGTATTGTCTCTTCAGAGGCCGTAATTAAATTAACCCTCTCACTGTCTTTTGAATTGCTATTTGTTGGAAGCTCAATGTTTTCCTCAAAATCCAAATGTATGGTACCCAATTTCATATGCTTATTCAAAGTTAACTTATCTGTCTCCAAATTGGTAATTACTGTACAGATCCCGTTATCTGTTGTGTTAGAAATTGAAGGTTGTAAATCCCATTTATTGTGCAATATTTTTGGCTCAAACATAACCTCGGTATCATTTGGAATCGTATTTTTTCCCAAAACTAATTCTATTACCTGTGTTTCTCCTGGGTTTAGAGTAACTTTCCGTTTTAAAGAAACTGGATATTCTTCAATTTGTAATAAATTTAGGCTGTTTTCATGGCCTTCTAAAAGTGGTACCTTAGCATTTTTTATTTTTAGTGTCTTTTTCTCAAAATTAATGTGCACCAAATGTTTTTGAAAAAGATCATAACCCAAAATAGCTTTATACGTGTCAGGAAAAGGTTGTTTTGCAACAAAAAAATCATGACAGAGGTTCTGATTGCCAATTTTTAAATTTATGGTAACACATGCTACGTATTCAACTTTTGATCCTGTCATTGTTAAAATTTGGCAATGCCTAGCAATGTATTTCAATTTCTGTACCGTTTTTACCTTTTCAAATACTGTAGGACAAAGTATACTGATAGAACTTCCGCTGTCAATTAAAGTTTTGAATTTCGTGCCTGTCATAATAACTTCAATCATTGGTAAATTTGCCCCTTTATCTGTATTTACATTTGACAGTACCTCTTTGGGTGTTGTTTGGCAGTTAGAAAGATTGTTTGGGTTGGGAGGAACGGACGAATTCAACACTAAATCGCCTCCCCCGCTCTCGGTAAAAAAGAATTGGATTCTGCAGATAAACGGCTTTGATTATTTTGAACTGGCCGAGTTGTTTCTTCTGTTGGAACATTTTGTCTATGTTCATAATTATTGGCCTCATGATTTTCATCAGCGTTTTCCCGCCTATCATTATATCTTCTCTGAAAATTGTGGCGACCCCCTCTATATCCTGTTCCGCGTCTATTATTCGACTTTGAACCCTGAATATCTCGATATACGGAGCACGTTTTGGCCCAGTGCGAAGATGCTCCACACAGCATGCAAAATTTGTCTCTTTCAGTTTGTTCCCCACGCAAATTATTTACCTCTAAAGTTAATTGCGAAATTTTTCTTTCCAAATCATTTGCCTCATGAATGGGATCATTGCTTGCGCTTTGCGAATACAATGCATTAACTCGTAGTTTAGTGACGGTGTCTAGAGCTGTTTGTGAATTTTTGGCTACTTCAATTGCTTCTTGAAATGTTTTTGGGTTACTTTTGAGTACGTCTTTTTGTAAGCTTGGCAAAAGAGCGCTAGTGAATTGCGATAACCTGAGACGGTCTATAACATCTTTGGTTTGCCCAGTTACCGACGATTCTGACTCACCTAGATATTTGTTAGAAATCATAATTAATCTATGAGCGAAGTTTTTAACAGATTCGTTTTCTCTCATGCGACAATTTGCGAACTGCATCTGTAATTCACCCAAACTAGGCTCCTCCGAAAAGAAATCAACCAATTTTTCTTTTATCACCTCGTAATCCCTTGAATTAGATAATTCTGCATCTGAAAGCAGAAATCTTAATGCCTGACCCCTCAAACGACTTTTTAAAATTGTAACTTTCTCGGTTGGCGTCCATTGTGCCAATTCACCTACATCATCAAATTGCTTAAAGAAGAATTTTGTATCCTCTGTATCACCGTCAAAAAAAGAAGTCAATAGAGCTATTCCATTAATATTTGGCTTTGATCTAATAGTATCATACGGGTTATTTATTTGTGCATTTGCTAGTGGTAGCTCATTAACAGACTGCCTTGTTGCAGCTGATCTGCTCTGATCGCGATTTTGCACCCGATAAGGTATGCGCCTATTACCTCTTCGACGTGTTAGTACCATTATAAATCAAAGACAATCCTAATACTAAACAAATATCAGGTTTTTTTTTTTTTAACTCTTTAAAAAAAACACCAAAATGCAATTTTAAAATCCTTAACTAGCAAGCAATTTCATCAAACAAGAGAGACACCAATAAACACAGTCGCTACACAAATACAATCATTTAAAGTACTAGTATGTACTTTGTAATTCATCCTAATTAATCCCTTTTTCATTAACTCCTACACAAAAAATTAAATTTAATGCGAAGCATGCTGTCTTTCTTAGGCAAATCAGATTAGTATCAGTCACCAAAAAAAAAATGTGACTGACTGGACTTGGCACCAAAATATGTGGTAAAGGCACAGTGATAAATTAGTTCGTATAGTGGATTTCGTAGTATTTTAAAACACCAGATATTATACCATCCAAATTTGCCATAAATTAAAGTCAAAGGAATGACAGCAGCTTGAACAAGAGTTAAATACAATTCATTTAATCAACAAATGGGTCACAGATTACAAATAATTCGGACTTACCCGGATAGTGGTCACAGCTACACGACCCAACATGGTCGGAAGTAGATCAAATTAAGTTTGATTTTACTAAGAAGCAGGACTATGTCCCTCAGTCTAAAGAGAGTGTTTGAACTAAGAGAGCTGGGAGCGAAGTGGTTTAAAATCTGAAAAGTCAATTCTCCTCATTGCTTTTCAAAATTACTCTAAGGTCCAGCATTGGTGGCATCATCGAGAGGTGTGTCATATTCCCTCTATTGGTGATTTCCAAGAGTGAAGGTGGCACAAAAAAACACGCCCTTGTTCTCTGGTTGGTAGGTCGGTAGGTCTTTTTTGTGACCCGCGAGAGGGACCCTAAATTCGTAAAAACCATCAGAAGTGTCCAAAAGGGGCGCCAATGTCCAGCTATGTCTGGCTTCCAAGACAACTGGATTTATTATCCATTCTTCTGAGGAGAGATGTTTCTTTTGATCAGTGAGACACCGAGTCTACTCGTAGTAGAATTGACACAAGAAGGGGAAGGGAGGGGGGGGGGGGAGGAAAAGTCGTAAACTTTTGGAGTCCCTACATGAATTTCTAGTGTGATGATACATAGCTTCATCACACTTTTATTCCTGGTGTAACGTATTGTAACTGTTAATTGCTGTTGTAAAATATAGAGGGCGCCACAAAACAGTTATTTGAAGATTGTATTTTTTATGTTGTTTTTGATGAGTCTCCTTTGAGAGACGAGAGAGGACAGACGATGATTCCAAGATGTAACACGATCAATGCCTGCGCCATTTTGAAGTTCTTAAAATAAATGTGTTTTGTTTTCGTTCAAAAAATGAAATTTTTACTCGACCACGATACCACAGCATAAATTGGTTCCAGCGGTGCGATTTTTGAACCTGAAACAACCGGTGTTTTGAAAAGAACTGTAAGTTTTATTTTAACGACGAAATGAATAAAGACCGTTAGTTTGGCGCGAAGAGTACCTGATGGACATCCATCGTGTGGAATATTAAGCAAGCCTTGCTTATATATTTTTTGTGTTTGCTGAAACCTATAAATGTCCGTGTATGGACACTCGTCGTGTAGAATGGTAAGCATTGCAATTTGCTTATTAAATTAACTGAAAAGCCTCGATTCAGTGTGGACATCCGGTCTACAGATTTTGATGGACATCCGTCCAGATTGATAATTTTTCTTCGTCCTGAAGATCACCAGTGACATCCTGTCCTGAGAAAAGAAAAACCCCTTCATCCTGAAGATATTGTGTTTTTTTTCTTTTAAGAGTGGTGTTTGTGTTTCGTTGTCAGCATTAGTGAATGACAAGTTCTGTTTCTACAGATTTTGATGGATATCCGTCCAGATTGATAATTTTTCTTCGTCCTGAAGATCGCCAGTGACATCCTGTCCTGAGAAGAGAAAAGAATACTTCATCCTGAAGATTTTGTTGTGTTTTGATTCAAGAGTGGTGTTCGTGTTTAGTGCTTCGTGAATCATAAGTTCTGTTTTCAAAGTGGTTAAACGGAGTGCAATACTTCAAGATTGGTGATACGTTGCGAGTTTCAATGTTTGTAATTCAAGTGTAATTTATCGAAAGTGCTAATTTGTAGTTGGTATTTAGTGCTTGAGTTATTCAAGAGGTGTTTAGTTTCGGTTCCGAGAAAGGTTCTAGTTTCATTTGTGTGCAATATTTCAAATGAAAATAATGTAATGATTACTTGTGGAGTGTGTACATATATCATTTGTGTGCAGTATTCAAGTGATTAATTTGCCTCATCTGACGTGAGTTATATTTATTTACTCGTCGTAGATCAAGAGTGATTTTAAAACTGGTGGTGGAGCAAGTCCATTTTCTGGTGAAGAAAATAAAAGGAATTATCCGGCCCTCGGATATAATTACAATTAAAGTGAAAATAATTGTATTTTATGATTTTCAGCTTCATAGTTGATTTTAAGTTCTTTGAAATTTATTTAAAACTAGTTTTGTTTAGTATCTGGTACATGCATTTAAATAATGACAGTATTTGAATTTATATCTTTTGAAGGTATTCTTTTAAAGGTATTCTTTTAATATGATATGAATTTAATGCTATATTTGATTATTTGTGCTACTATAATTATATATATACCATAATATAATATCTGGTAAGATTCTTATAACAAGAACACTTATTTAGGTACCAGTTATAACAAATGCTTTGGGTTTGTGCTAACATTTCAAAGAATTGAAAATTACTAAAAACAAAAGTAATTTGAATCTAATTTTAGTTAAAGTTGTAAAAGAGTTGGTTTTAAGTGAAGTCTAGTTCTAGATATATTTTGTTCTTGATCTGAAGTTTATTTCTGAATATTCTATTTCATGTTCTCTTTTAAAAAATGGATTGCTATATACTTAAATTAGATGCAATTAATTTGATTTGAGTTTTAAAAATTGCAATTGCTGAAATTAAGTGGTAAAAATGTTGAATTCTTTTTAAAACATTTATGTTCCTGTTCTATGATAAATTTTCATACTTGAATATTTTGTAGTGGTTAAGTGGTATAAAATTTATATTATATTTACAAGAATAATTATAAATTTGAGGGTGTTCTGTGTTGGGTGAAGAATATAAACTCTCCAGTAAATTATTACATTTAAAAATGTCTTTTTTGGGTCGTGCTAAGAAAGAAGATTTGAGGGTGTTAGCAGAAGAGTTAGGTGAAAGAGTAACACCTGGTCTTAAACTGGTAGATCTTAAGAAATTAATCACTACAAGTGTTAATTATGACGAAGATTACGTTAAGGAACAGATAATTGTAATAATGGAGAGTAGGAAAGAACGTGAGGAAGCAGAACTACAAAAAGAAAGATTCGAAAAAGAACAAGAGAGACTGAAATTGCAACGTGAACTTGAAAAAGAAAAGTTTGAACAAGAACAAGAAAGATTAAAACTACAACAAGAATACGAGCTGCAAAAACTCCAGTTGGAATCGGAAAGAGGACCTATAGTTATGCAAAATGATCCACAAAGATCAAGAGTTGAGCTTCGACACCTCATGCAAAAGTTTGATGATAAACAAACCGACATCAGTCTGTATTTGTTACTCTTTGAAAGGCAAGCAGAATGGGCTGGGATCCCATCGACGGATTGGGTATCTCATCTGATAGGACTGTTACCATCTGACATAACCCAATTGATTGCCCGTGAGCCATCTGAATTGGCAAAAGAATATGACCATGTTAAAAAGCTGCTTCTTAAGAGATTTAAGTTAATTCCAGAGAGATTTAGGCAGATGTTTGTTCGACACCAAAAAAATGCAGAATCTACATGGAGTGACTTTGCATATGAACTCCACAATTACTGTCAAGAATGGGTGACTGGCTTAGAAATAACCACTTACGAACAACTTTTGGGTCTTATGGTGGTGGACCAGTTGAAGCGTCGTGTGCCTAACGAAGTGAAGGATCATTTCGTGGAAGAATGGTGAAACATAACTTCTCCTATAGAACTAGCTTCAAAACTTGATGCTTATGACAACGTTCATGGGAACTTTAAGAGAAAAATTCCCGAGAGAAATGGGGAAAAGAATATTCCTAAGTGGCGAACAAAACTTCCAGTTGATTCCAAAGCCAGAATAGAAAACTCTACTCCCTTCAGAAATCAAGTTCAAGGTAGTCCAGAGATTAAAAGAAATTCCAGAAATGAACAAAATATGGAAACACGAAGGCAGTTACGTTGTTATGAATGCGACTCAACTCAGCATTTGAGACCAAATTGTCCTGAATTAAAGAAGAAATCAACCACTACTGCTTCTATAAATAGAATCATTTACAGTTCAGAGGACAAGTTATTGGATCCTTTTATCCTGTCTGGAAAAGTGAATGGGACAGACATGTCTATTCTCAGAGACACTGGTTCAACTATTGATGTGATCTGCCAGAAGTATGTTACTTCAGATATGATGACTGGAGAACAAGTTTGGGTGCGGCATCTTCTGGATGAAAGTATGTCCTGCCTACCGATTGCTGAAGTAGAGATAGAATGTGAGTTGGGGAATATTCTCACAAAAGCAGCTGTGATTCAGAACCCATTGGATCAAGGCAGATATCTGTTAGGAAATCGAACTGTTGCATTGCTTGAAGATAGAAGGAAAGAAATTGGAATTAATCCTGAAGAAGTTAACGCCATCCAAACCAGAGCTCAGTGAAGGTTGAAGGAAATCGCCAACAGAGAGAAAGAAGCTGAAGCTGATCTAGGAAAAGGAGAAGACGCCGAAGCAGATGAAGTTTCTACACCGGAAAGTTCAGTTCTAAATCTTAGTAAGGATAACGAGATCATGTTACCCCCAGATCAAGTTCAACAGGAACCTGCACTTTCACTCCTGGAAGTGAAACCTTCTGATTTTGCTATGGCTCAAAGAGAAAGCCCAGAGTTACAGCCATTTTGGGAAGAAGCTTCTAAAACCAATAAAGAAGGATCGTCAAATGATATACTCATCAGTAAGAATAACCTTTTGATAAAAAGGAGGACGGATAAAACAGGAAATGAGAGGTTTTTGCTGCTTGTTCCAGAAAAATTTAAAGAACGTTTAAAGGCTCTATGCCATGAGGGTACATCAGGTCATTTAGGAGTTACAAAGACCAAAAATATTCTTTCCAGATATTTTTTTTTGGCCTAACTGTTATAAAAAAATTGAAGACTACGTTCGCAGCTGTGATAAGTGCCAGCGTGTGGGGAAGCCAAATGACAGAAAGAAGGCTCCTATGAAATTAGTTCCAGTTATACAAGAAGTTTTCTCCAAAATTAATGTTGATGCGGTTGGACCCCTTCCAGTATCCACAGGTGGAAAACGTTACCTAATCACTGCTATGTGCCTGTCATCAAAGTACCCTGATGCCATTCCTGTGGCCGATATCACTTCTACATCAGTAATTGATGCTTTGATGCAAATTTTCAGTAGAATGGGGTTTCCTAAACAACTTCAATGTGATCAAGGGACTTCATTTATGAGTGAACTTACCACAACCTTTCTAGAAAACACTGGGATTAAAGTAGTACACAGTTCAGTGTATCACCCACAGAGCAATCCTGTCGAAAGATTCCATAGAACAATCAAACGAATTCTAAGAGTTTTGTGCCTTGAAGCCGAAGCAGATTGGGAACAGGTGATCTGTCCTGCACTCTTTGCTCTTCGAACTGGAACACATGCAGCTACAGGATTTACTCCTGCTGAACTCGTTCATGGGAAAAACTTACGAACACTGTTAACCTTACTGTTCGAACACTGGATGGATACTGAAGAGGAAGAGAGCCCTGTGACTGAATATGTATTTTCTTTAATCAACAGATTGAAGCAATGTCAAGAAGTAGCAGTAGAAAACATGGAAGCTGTACAGCTCAAGAACAAGACATGGTATGATAAAAGAGCAATCAAAAGGGAATTTCAAGAAGAGGATTTGGTTCTCGTAGTGGCCACTTCCAAGGCAAACAAGATCGCTCCTCATTGGCCTGGTCCAGGAACTATTTCAGGAAAAATTTCTGAAACAAACTACCTTGTAGAATTACCTGGAAAGAAAGATAAAACTCAAATTCATCAAGTAAACCCCTCGGAGATTAAAATCGAAGCCTTTACGAATTTCCCTGTGACTAAAATGAAAACAGCCGCCAGAGCCTTTCTGGGACTTGCTGGTTACTATAGCCACAATATTCCTATGTTTTCAGTTATAGCTGCACCTTTGACTGATGCACTTTAGGGAAAAGTAAGAAAACGGGAGATCATCTGGACTCCTGAATGTTACAAAGCGCTTAAAAAATTGAATTATTATTATTTGGATGGACAGAAATTTGTGGTGCAAACTGATCATAACCCATTAAAATGGTTACGAACAAATGCTAGTTCAAATTCACGTTTAATGCGTTGGGCCTTAGCATTTCAACCATTTAATTTTAATGTCTTTCACCGAGCAGGCAAGCTAAACAAAAATGCTAATCCGAGTAGTTTTAAATTAAACGTATTCCTTTTATTAGTATTTTTTTGTACATTTGGTATATTGATCGTGTTTATATTTTTACATATTCTTTATGCTATTATGTTTATGTTCTTTTGTTGTAAATATTTTACAAACTTTTCTCCTTTTTCTCTTAGAGAAAAGTTTTCTGTGAGGGGAGGAATTAATAGCTGTAACGTATTGTAACTGTTAATTGCTGTTGTAAAATATAGAGGGCGCCATAAAACAGTTATTTGAAGATTGTATTTTTTATGTTGGTTTTTGATGAGTCTCCTTTGAGAGACGAGAGAGGACAGACGATGATTCCAAGATGTAACACGATCAATGCCTGCGCCATTTTGAAGTTTTTAAAATAAATGTGTTTTGTTTTCGTTCAAAAAATGAAATTTTTACTCGACCACGATACCACACTGGGTGTGATAATTTGTGAATTGAATCGAAAATCACCTTACGGAATTTTTCTGGTATATAAGGGCGCACATTTCCGGTGGAAATATCGCAAAAGAGTGGGATATCAGTTCCAGGTAAATTTACTTTTTTTTAGTTCCAAACCGTTTTTAAAATCCTTCAAAAGCTTAAGCAACTCAATATCGTTTTCCTGACTTTTTGCGATTTCGCCATAATCGATTGGTGAAGGCATTTTGATCGTGGCTATTCGCGACAGAGCGTCTGCCATTATATTGTCCGTCCCTTTTATATGCAAAATTATTAGTTGTAAACTGGGAAATAAAATCCAGCTGTCGAAAGTGTCGAGGTGATGCCTTCTCTGGCCGTTGTTGAAACGCAAAAGTCAATGGCTTATGGTCCGTGTAAACAGCGAATTCCCTTGCCTCTAACATATTTCGAAAATGTTTAATTATGGCGTAAGCTGCTAGTAGCTCGCGATCGTACGCACTGTATTTACATTCGGCAGGCGAGAGTTTGCGTGAAAAGAATGCTAGGGTTGTGATTCTTCCTCAAAAATTTGGAAAAGTGCCCCCCCTATCGCGAAATCCGAGGCGTCTACCTGTGCTCAATGAGTTTTGCATCCGTTTGTGAAAAGCGTTGCTTCGGACATAAGTTTTTTGCAATTTTTAAATTGTTCTTCAGCCGACGTAGTCCAATTGAGGGGCGAGTTATCATTCTTTTTTGAACCTTTAAGAAAGTTATTTAACTCATTTTGGAAATATGCTGCTCGAGGCAAAAACCTGCGGAAAAAGTTTAGTAAGCCAAGAAATCGTCTGAGTTCTTTAACTGTTTTTGGCAACGGGTATTTTAAGATTGGTTCTACCTTGTCTGGCAGCGGCTGAGTGCCATCTTTTGTAATTAAATGACCCAAAAAAGAAATATCTTTAACTCCAAAAACACATTTTGAAGCATTGATGGTTAAACCGTACTCGCTTAGTTTTCTACAGACCATGTTTCCTGTGTTGTCGCTAAAAATCAAAATAATCATCCAAGTACACAAAACAAAAATTTAAATTGCCTAGCACCTCATTCATAAACCTTTGAAAAGTTTGGGCGGCCCCACACAATCCAAAATTTAAAAATGGAAATTCGAATAAACCGAATGGTGTACATACTGCAGTTTTAGGGATATGTTCCGGATGAACAGGTATGTTTAAGTATGCACGAACTAAATCAATCTTAGAGAATATTTTTTTTACACTAAGAGCATTCGAAAAATCCTGAATATGAGGGATGGGGTACCTGTCTGGCACTGTACAATAGGGTGGTTCGGAAAAAAAAAAATTTTTTTTTTGAAACGCATGAGGTAAAAAAGGTTGATACACATCTTGATAAGAAAAACTGTAAAAAAAATTTTGAAAAATAATAATATCTTCCGATCGCCCATTCACCTTAAAGTTTGGAAAAAATACAAAAAATAACTATTTTTCCTAAATTTTTTTAAATTTCTTAACGTTACATATTTGAAAGGAAATAGTTTACAATGTGTAGTGAAAGGCTGGTAGAAACCTGGAAAAACACTATTTCATGCATTTTTAAAACATATATTAATAATTAAAAATACTAAAAATTAAAATTTTTTGTAAGAAACAATGATTTTTCTGTAAAATGTGTACTAATGTTATTTCTTACATTTTTTTTTTTTTTTTTTTTTTTTTTTTTTTTTTTTTAACATGCAATTATTCATTTGGTTCACTTTTTTCTTGAGCTTTCTATCCCAGTGATGCACTTTGAAGGAAACTTTTGCAGAAAAGTTGGGTATTATAGATCTTTATAAAAAAAAGTGTTGTCCTAACGTCTTTTGCGTCAGTGCCACCCACTTTTTGTCTTGTCTCTCTACATAAGCTTTCCACAGCTTGTGAGTGACAAGGAAACGAGTTGAAGTTTGATTTCAATGGTCCCTAGTAGCACAGAAATGCTGGCCAATTTCGCCAGACATAGGCCAATTCCGATGTGGAACGTTGTGAATCGGTCGTTGGAAACAATATTAGCCAATCTCGCCCAATTCTGGATAAAATATATAAGAGGTTTTGATTCGCCGATGCACAGTTTTGAACTTGGGATATTTTATTTATGAGAAACAAAACTATGTGGTGGTTTTGACTTGTTTGTTGGTTGAAAAATCGTATATTTTGGAACTATGCTTGGCCAGACTAACCAACCTTCCAGTCTTCCCCTGTTTCCTCCAATCTAACTATGCTACCTCGGATGCTCCAATCTTTACTAACTAATGTTACTCCTAACAAAAGAGGAGTCCTATTACAAGCATTCCAATTAATTATGTCCACGTAATCAGTGGCAATAAAGTTAAGTTTGGTTGCTTTGAAATGTTTGATTGTCTTTCTCTAGGAAAGTTCTCGAGATTTCAGAACCCGTCGCCTTAGTTCTCTTACAATTCTCCTTTCGTATCTAATCGCTGCAAAAATATCAAGAATATAACTGATCTGTGCTCAGTACTTTCATCTCAGTTAAAGGAATAGAACATTCAACACGTAAAATATCAGTCGAGGGAAAATTTTCACAGTTCTTCAATTTTTGATCTATGAATCTTCAATTTTTGATCTCACTAAAAGATGTTGATCCTGTTGTAGTACCTCGTGTTTAAATAGGCATCAGAATGGTAGTTCATTAGAGTATATGAGGCATATATCCCAATGTAGTGGTCTCCTAACGCGCAATTTGATCTGTCAGATTATTTTCAGCCAGTATTAATGGCAGTCCCAATCACAGCCCCGTGCGCTATGATCCAATGAATAAGAAAGTAAGTTTATGAGCTTCAAAGGAAGAGAAGGCACCACGAGAAAGGCCACCCAGATTGAAACCCGCCAAAACACAGTTTTTATCATTGTTTCAAAGGTTACGCGCGAATGATTATTATTGATTATTTACTAATTTGATTTTTTTCCAAGTTCTATCTACTTCATTCTATACAATACAAACTAATATGCCTCGATAATTTAGTTATTGGGGCATTTTACAAATTGATGGAAAAAAGGGATTTTTTTGTATTTATTCAAAACTTTGAAGTGAATGCTTGAAGTAAATAAAACAATTTTAATAAAAATATGTAAAAAAATAATGTTAGTATCCATTTTATAGAAAAATCATTTTTTAACAAAAAAATGTATTTTTGAATATTTTTAATTATTAATATATGTCTTAAAAATATATAGAATAGTGTTTTCCTGTGTTATACCACCCTTTCACTACTCATTGCAAACTATTGCCTTTCAAATATATAACGTTTAAAAATTTTAGAAAAAATAGTTGTTTTCTGTATTTTTTAAAAACTTTGAGGTGATCGGAAGATATTATTTTTTTTCAAAAAATTTTTTACATTCTTTCTTATCAAGATGTGTATCAACTTTTTTTACCTCATGCGTTTCAAAAATAAAAATATATTTTTTTTTTTTCGAACCACCCTACTGTACAAGCATTGAGCCGACGATAGTCACCAACAGGTCTGATACTATCTGTACCCTTCGGCACAACATGAAGAGGAGATGCACATGGAGATTTCGACGGTCGGCAAATGCCCTGATTGATCATGTATTGAAATTCTTGCTTTACCGCCTCGTACATCTTTGGATTTAGTCTGCGCGGACTACTGTGAATTGGTGGACCTTTGGTCTCAATGTAATGAACTGTAGTATGCTTAACTTGTTTTAGTTTTGGTGAAACCTCAAGAATACCAGGAAACTCGGACAAAATAGAGTGATAATCTGACATTCCTGATACTAACTTTACAGAAGACACGTTGTTGTTTTCTGTTTTTATACCAGATTGAGTTAACTTTGTTGTCGTGTCTACCAGTTTTTTGTTTTTTAAATCTACCAGAAGCCCAACATTTTTCAAAAAATCAGCCCCGAGGATTGGTGTGGGAACTGATGCAATTAAAAATGTCCATTCAAAACAACGTTTTACCCCTAAGTTTATTTTAAGTCGTTTTGAACCATAAGTAAAAATTTTGGTGTCATTAGCAGCAAATAGTTGTAACGGCTCTGGCTTTAGTTTACTTGCATTGTTTGGTACCGGTATACATGAAACGTCTGAACCAGAATCAATTAAAAATTTCAAATGCGTGCGTTTGTCGAAAATGTGTAAACGACAAGATGTTGTGGCTACCGATTCCGTCGCTTGAATTCTTTGCTTAGCGGCAGCCGAATCTAGTTTCCCTGTACCGTAGAATTTTGCTGATCAGAGCTATCGAAGTTGCATGGCGGTTTGCATTTAAAGGCCCTGTCACCAAATTTAAAATGATAGTAGCATTTACCCTCGAAATTTTGTCTCCCGCGATTGCGAGTTTTGTCTCCTATTACGACTTTAGGATCTATTACAATATCGTCCTCGATAATTCTTATCTCTTGGACGAGAGAGACGTTCGACTTGCTTGGCCAATTCCGCGATCTCTAGTCGGAGGGCACTGATTTCTCCACGGGGGGAATTTCTATTTGTGTGTTGGTTCATAGCCATAACAGCATTGCCTGGGTTATCAATCCGCACCTCGACAATTTTGTCGGCCATTTTGGCCAAGTTATCTATACTTTCAGTGCTGATTGACAAAATAGTCTGTATTTCTGAGGGAAGTCTCTGTAGAAAAAGAGTTTTTAGAAAATCATCAGAAAAAGCAGTTCCTGCTAACTCCCGCATTTTTCGTAACAGATATGACGGTTTTTCGTCACCTAATTGCAATTCCGATACTAACTGCCGGATTTTTTGCGTTTCCGATTGTGAAAATTCCTGTATTAAGCGTTGTTTCAAAGTTTCATATTTGTTTTCATTAGGAGGTGATAGTAATATGTCACTGACTGTGGATAACGTATCCGGATTTACTGCCGCGACTACATGATTGTATTTTGTTAAATCACACACGATTCCCGCCAACTGAAAATTGCTTTCTACTTGAATGAACCATATTTTAATTTTACCCTTCCATAACGGTGGGAGTTTAGCTGCCACCCTTGAAATCTGCTGGTTCTGACTAACCTCAACGCCATTCTTATTATTCAATCTTGCATCACCGTTATTCATCGTTGTTAGTTTTCAGAATATTTTCAAAAACGAAATTAGTATAACACATTAAACTTTCACTTGCCAAAACGAAACTAGAAAAACGTTCACAATAAACATTCTTTTAAAAACAAATTACAGGACACAAGAACCCCATTTGGAACAAAATACATCCTAGCCATGCGGGATAGAGAAGAAACATGCCTCACCTGTAATTATTTGCTGCTGCGTTAATCGGTCATTCCAGGTCACCAGTGTCGAGAGGCTAGTTTTAGTTTATGTAATTATAAATATTAAATAAGCAACACGTGTTGCACGTTACTTAATGAAGTCTATTATTTAAGGAAAAACTTTACAGACATTTTACGTTATTGTAAGCAGTACAACAGCGAGGTTTCATTAGCACGCTACCAAAAAAGAAGCAAGTAAAAAAGGTGGATTCTGGATTGTTCGAATCCGAAGTAGTATTAATCCAACCGCACCGTAGTAGAAGTTATAGTTATTACAACGTCGCATAGTGTCTGTTCATCATGACGACATGTCCACTGCATACCTGTAAACAAGTATACTGTATATGTTTTGCTTGCGGAGAATTCGTTTAATTTATGATTCGAAATCCACATTTTGTGAACATTTTTAAAAGGAATTAATTTTATATTAAGTAGGAAAATTATTTAATGAAGTGAGATCGAAGGGATAGAATTTTGTTGACCAGTTTTCAAGTCAAAATTCCCGGTGATTAAGTTAAAACCAAATCTGATGCACCTGAACTCCACAAGGTGAGTGTCAAAAGACTTACAATTATACCGTTAGTACAATAATACAGTGTTTCCCAACCTTTTTAGTTGTGCTGACCAACTATTTTGTAAAAAAAGACTTTGAGGCCAAGTAGCTCTTAGAATATGTGCATTTACATACATACTTCAGTAATTAGTAAAACATATACTGTACAAAAGGATTAAACAATAATTTTTTTTAAAGAAAGAAACTTTATTGTATTCACTCTGCTATGGCTGGGTTCGTAAAGTCGAACTGAAAAAGTGAGTTATGTAGCCTGAGGCAAAACCGTGTAACTAAGCGTTCGTAATCTTAACTGGTTTTGTAACTGTCCGTTCGTAAAGTCGAATTTTTTTAACTGGTTAAGTTGGTTATCGAACTTTCTTAACGAAGGTAGAAGCTGGTTAACTTTCGGTTTATTTCGTTCGAGCTGGTGTTTCCCCCTCCTTTCCCACTGAAAATACTTTGTTTTGGGTTTGGACTTGTAAATGTGTAGGTTTTTCGAATGTTTTGATTTGGCGTGGAAATTATTATATTAGTTATTGTTTTTTTCTCAATTTTTTGGATTTGCACGAGTTTTGAAGGGAAAATTGGTTTCAATAAAATTTACTTTGTTTAACATGTTTTTTTATTATTTATATACACAAACTTGATACTTCTTCGGCTTTTCTTGAAAGTAAATTTATACGATAACATTGCTTATTGTATATTTTGAAATCTTGTTACTAAAACTGAATTCTTATTGTGCTCATATTGAAACTTATTCTAATAGTAATGAAATTTTTTAAACGCAAATCCCATTATTTCTGTACAGATAGTGCTGATTCCAAGTTTTCTTTTATATAATACTAACTTGAAACAAATTTTAATATGTTGGTCACCTCATTAAAAAAGCTGTTATTTAATTAATGTTGCATTACATTTAGTCTTTAAATTTGTTTCAATTTTATGAACACAGAACTTTTGAAAATGTCTTAAAATGTAAATAAAAATACATTTATGAGACTAAATTTCACATTAAATTTTTTATAATGTTATGTCATTCCTTATTATTACTTCTATATGTAATTGATCTGGAGCATAGCCAGAAATTTTCCTTCAAGAGTGGATATGCATAATTATGTGCAAAGAAAATATTTTAATATTTATACAACATGAACATTATGTGTTCATTAATCATTAGCAAACTACAATTCTATGTATTTAAAAAAAAATTCTATCCCATTTAAAGATTTGTCTTTTTGAAATTGTTTCGACTGTTTCAAAAGAGTTGATTGATCAGGTTAGAAATTGCCTTGGGCTTTTGGGGACGGCTTTTGTATTGAACCATTGTCAAGTCATTATTTCTGTGAAAAGGAGATACTTTCGTGTAAGTCTATGAAGGGGAAAATTTCCCATATTTGTGTTTCGAATTGGTTGCTGATGTTTTATGGTGCAAGGGCTTTACTAGGACCATTCTTGCATATTTCGATTTGGAGAAAACATGAAAAACTACCAAACAGTCCGACAACCGATATAGGTTAGTTTGTACACTCGACGATCTATTTTTATGCACAATGATGGCTAATCAAGTCTGGACCTACAGCTTAACATGGATTCCGAACCACAACGACCCAGGATTTGTACCTTTGGCATGCAAGGCCAGAGCGTTGACCACACAGCCATCAGGTGGGCCAACCAATATGTACTAACACAATTGTTGCTGTGCTTCAAAAGAAAATAAGCAGATTAATGTTACTAAAATATAATAGCAAATATTTCAAAGAATAAATATGGGGCAACGGACACTTAAACCAAATGGAAGTATATGAAAAATTGTTTAAATTTTACTATGCATATCATAATTGTAACTTTTTGAAAATGTTTTTTTAGACAATGAACACCTTAGTGAAGATTCCCGTGAAGATGTACAAGATTTGAAAAATACACATACTATGTCAATAATTCAAAATAATTGTTTAGCAATGTTTGTGATGTCAAATTATATCTTAGACAGTATTTAGTATGATAAACTATTTGAAAATTTTTAGTGAAAGCCTGCTTTGAAAAATTAAAATCCATGTAGGAAAATAGTGATTAAAAAAAGCTATAATATATACTATTAGGAGGTGTAAAAGGAAAAAGATACTATTTAAATTGCAGGAACTGCGCAACAACTCAGTTTTTGGCCATCAATGTAAAATCTTATAATAGTTAATTTATAAATAACTGTCATAATATAAAGTAATTAGAAATTAATAAAAAAAAAAAAAAACTACTAGAAGCACAAGCACCATTATTGTTAGAAATAGTATAATTAAAATATGTACTTTTGTTTGTTACCATTTGTGAAAAGGAATGCCAAGTAGTAAATATGAAATTGTAGAATAATTTTTTAAGCTTTAAGATACACTTTTTACATGTTTCTGCAGACTTGAATAAAACATCTCAATTCTAAAACAAGCAGTGGTGAGATACCCCCATATTCAACTATAAATTTTATAATTTTTGAACTTATAATAAAAATATTAACTAGTAAGGAAATAATTTATACTTCCTAACTCTAAGATTGAACAAGGGTCCAAAATTTATTATTTTTTTAATGAATATTCTGTAATGTAGTTTTATACTTGGAAGTAAGATTAAGTGAAGTAATGATTAAACATTGTACACAAACCTGTTTATTTGGATTTAAATATTAGTGCTTGTAAATGTACATACTTTCATGAAATTAAATTAATAGAGAACTCCAAAATGTTTTTTTAAAAAATGGCTTTTCTTTTTATGAAACAAGAATAGAAATTTAACTTAAAAGAAAGTTCCTCCAAAGTTAAAAGTTGACCAAGTATAGCAGTATTTGTTAATAAAAATACTTATATCTTTATACAAAGTAGTTTAATACATTTTCATAATAGTATAATATATATACACCTTAAATCACTTCTCAGTGTCGCTACATTTAAAGGTTAATGTTATTTTTCATTAGTCGTTTTTAGGCAGATTGAGTGTTTTTAAAAGTGTGTGTGTGGGGGGGGGGGGGTAGATTTCGGTGGTTTTAGAAAGGAGGGACGCATGGGTATTTTCTCGAAAAGCAGGGTAATTGATGGTAATTTTATTCATGGTAACAATTTTAGCACTGCATAAGCTTGTTTGAGGATGTGTGGGAAATAGTTGTTTTCAATGTACGTGAAAGATCATTTCTTGCAAGGTATCATTAATCTCCAAAATATTTGGGTTTTTAGTCCCTCCTCCCATCTTTAAATTTTATTTTTCAGCCAAGTAGACATTTTACAGTAAAAATTTTAATATATCAAAGGCTGAAAAACATAATCCGAGTCATGACAGTAAAAAAAAAAGCCTTTTTATGTAGCCAAGAATCTTTTTCGAGGCGAACAATTAAAAAGATGTACTGTTGTGGGTGAAGTTTTGGCACTTAGTTTACCTTTATTTAAGTTGTGGTTTTATGTGGCAGGTTAGCAAAATGAGATTTATTTAGTGTTTTGTACTGAACACCCACACGCTAGTATATAACCGTTTTGCTTCCAAAAGATCACCGTTCGGGTGTCCTCGCCCTTTGAAAAATCATAATTCACTCTAGCCACCACCTCGAATATAGGGAAAAAAAGTTGTACATGTCTCGATTGTTAACTTTTTCCCTTTGCAACTAAACGCTAAAGCAAAGATGTTTCCAGTGGGGACATAACACTTTAACTCCTTACGTAATGTACAGTGGCGGATCCAGAAATTCGTCCTGGGGGGGGGGGGGGCACACAACAATCGTGTTAAATACTCACAAGAGGAGAGAAAGGTCATCACCAAAAGCTGAAAATCACATTTACGCTATTGGGCACTTAAAATAAACAGAAAATTAGCACCTAATTTACTGATGTTTTTCAAATTTAAATTTCGTTTTTTTTTTTTTTTTTTTTTTTTTTTATTATTTTTTATTATAAACTTGCCAAATTTAAAATATAATTAATTGCACTTGGCAGAGTGATTAATACTGCTTTAAAATAAAATGTTGTAAGTATATTAATAAAAAAAAAATCAATTTTAAAAGCCAGTATGTTTATTTTTAAAATTAATGATCTAGTTTCAAACGCAGTCTTCTCTTTTGTTTCAAAGCAAAAATATCCAATACTTGTAAAGGAGATAGATTAGCTGCTGCTTCTTTATGAATGTGATGGCTGGCCAGGCCAGCCCACTTAAACGTTCTTCCGTCATCGTAGTCCTTAAAAATGTCTTTATCCGACGGAGAGTAGAAAAGGACCTCTCCGCAGTACTGCTTGTAACTGGAAGAGTGCATATTAATTGAAGAAGTGTTGATATGTTGGCAAATCTTCAGCGTATTTGATTGCTTTCGCTGGAGATTTGGGTAACTTCTCCATCTGTCCATCCCACATATGCTTCCATATTTCTAATTCACCTTCCAGTGCTTGAAAACAGGGTAAATCAGACTTATACATTTTACTACCTATGACAGAAGTTTCGAAATCTTCATCGAAATGTGAATTAACTGGTAATAACTTTTTCAAGTTTCCAACATTAATCATTTGTGATTTTGGGAATCTTGTTGAAAGCTCATGGATGAAGAAGTCCATAAATGGAATATAAATGCTGATTCTGAAGTAATCTTCCGTACATTTGCAATGCACATTGGCTCTGTTTTTTTTTTTTTTTTGTTTTTTTGATTGCCTGTTAGTCTTGGCTTCTTTATATCAGTCCCCATCTGATCAGCCAAATTTTCAGCTTTTAAATATAATTTATTAAAATGTTCGCTGCTACTTTCTCTGCGACTTTGTAGGTTTTTCAGTGTGGCATCAACTAACTTTATTGCTTTGAGCACATCCATGTACTCTGCTTGGAGTCTTGTGGCTAAGGGGAGAGTCAGTGCAAACACATCTGCTAAAACTATCACGTTAATGATAAATTCAGGTGACATAATACTGTACATAAATGAAAAGGCATTACTTCCTTTTACGTTCTCTGAGTTGGCAATAGATTCCCACACTTGGTGTAAGAAGGGTAGGGTATCTAAAAAAGTTAGTACCGAATCATGGCGAACGATCCATCTCGTTTCACACAACTTTTTCACTGCATGCTTTCCTTTCTTCAGAGTATCGTGCATTCCTTCATCTAGTTTGTGCAGCCTCTTAGCAAATTCTCGAAAAGAAAAAAAAAAATTGCGACTGACGATATTACCCCAACAGCATTTCTTATTGATGGAGTTGAGCAGGCCTTACTAATAACTAAATTTAATCTGTGATTAGCGCAGTGGCTATAAATGGCAAAGGGTTGTATTTTGGATATTCTAGCTTGAAGTCCTTGATATTTTCCACTCATATGGGAACCTCCTTCGAAAGCTTGACCACAGCAGTTGGATATATCTAAACCTAGGTTCTGCAGTTCTCCCAATACTACTTTACACAAACCTTCACCAGTGAGATCTTCAACTTCTAAAAATTTGATAAAATCTTCATTTATAGTAAAAGTGCTTTTATTATAATAACGGATACAGATCGACAGTTTCTCTTTTAAAGCCATATCAGTGGTTTCATCAACAATCAATGACGTCATTCAGAATGAGAAATGTACGTTTTCCCACCAAAAATTATGAAAGAAATAGACTATCAATTATTCTGGGAGAAAATTCAATAATATCCAGTGTAACTTTACATTTTCTGGAGGGGGGGGGGGCACGTGCCCCCTGTGCCCCACCCTGGATCCGCCAATGGTAACGTATCTATATAAATAAAACTGACTTTCTGTCACACGGATTTGGGGACCGTTTCACGTAAAAACTACCTAACGGATTAGGATGAAATTTGGTATATCGCTTAATTAAACGACCAGGAGTAAAATAGGCGATATATTTTTAATTTTAATTGAGTTTTAAAATTTCCGAAATAATTTTTTTTTGGTGTTTTTAAGCAGACACAATTTAGTATTTCCTGAATGGCAACTGAATGACAATCTTCGTTTGGTTTGTTTTGAAAATCGCAAATGATATTCTACATTCACAATGCCTAGAAAAAAACGCCCATCATTAAGCAAAATCGACAAAAAAGTTTTTCAAAAACGTTTAAAGAGGAACGAATTACAAAATGATAACCAAGAAGCTTCGACTTCGCGGCAGTCGGACATTTCCCCAGAGAACAGATTAGCGTCGCAACGGCGACGCCAGGAGTCTGTAAGGAGTAGAGAAACATCAGAGAGGCGTGCCGTTCGTTTAGAAGCCGATCGGCTAAGACATGCCGAACTAAACGAACAAAGAATGAATTTACAATGGGGTGATAAACTTTTATATTACTTTTATTTAGTACCAAAAACTGAGTTTATCCGTCAACGACGGGCCACGCAGATAGTATAATATAAAACGTTGAAAGTACAATGTAAACAAATTAATTGCGATTTAGCAATTAGCAACAATAATATGAAAATGTGGAAGTAGGGTGCAAACAAAATTCATAAAAAGGGAAATGCAGCTTCGATTAAATAATATCGGTACTCTTCCGTTAGATGTGTATCAGATAAAAACCACCAAATTGGTGATAACTCATCCAGTAAGAATGCGTTATATGCCCCTTCTCCCTTTTTCTTTTTTTTTTGGCGATTTTGCACCAAGTATGGTTCCATTACAACTTGGCATCCATTTTGACAAACCTGTACAATTCAGTAGTGTCAATTCAACTTGGCGGCATTTTGTAAAGTTTCCAAGGGGAGGGGCGTATAGCGCATTTTAACTACTCTTCCAAACAACCATCTAGAGGTACTCAGAAATTGAACAAAGCAACAACACCACCACCAATTCAGCTAAAAAAATCTCTTATGGTATCTTATACTGCTTCTGTTCCAAACTTGCTACTGGTATCGGGATTGATATGCTTTCTAAATTTGGTGATTTCCAAGTAAACAGTTGCATTAGTGCAGAAGAAACTAAAAAATATTACAAACAGCATTTTTAATGTGCTGAAGACTTTTTCCATTTCTGACTATTATTGAATAGCAAAATCTCCTTCCAAGCTTTTTAATGTGAAATATTTCATGTGTTTTAAGTTCAATTTGAGATCATCTTTCTCTTTGGGTAACAATATGGTTTCAACTTATATTTTAATATCTTATTCATATTTGTGTTTATCCTTTATCATTCAATCCAATTGCATATTGTTACACATATTTTAGCTTGCTAACACTAAATCATCAACAGTGCATAAACTTCAAAAGTTTTTAATTTAGTTCTAAACACAAAGTCTTTGTTTTTTTTATGTTAAAACAGCTTGATACATTCTAAAAATTAACCAATATTTTTGTACATCTTAATAAGTAGATGATATTTATATTAAAAAAAAATAGCATTTTAATTGATATAAGTAAAATAATTTTCACGCGAATTTTATATTTGTACACGAGGCAATCAAGAAACGAAACGTTCCTTCATTTTTTACGGTAAAAGTGCTCTTTTGTAAAGTTTAAACTCTCTTCCAATGTAAACAAATAGCAGACGACGCTCTTCGTAACTGGACGTTCGTAAAAGACGCCGAGAACTGACTTAACGATTTAAACCGGTTCCAGTTTAGTCGGGTTTCGTAACCAAAAAAGAATACGTTTACGAACGCACCCTATCATAACTTTAAAAAAAAAAAAAAAAAAAAAAAAAAAAAAAACAGGTGATCAATGTTAAAAAAAACGTAGACGTAATATTGGAAATGTTCTACGGCTTCAATTATGGCGAGCAACTCTTTCCTGGTGACACAGTAATTCCTCTCAGGTTTAGTCCAATATGCTATGACTCGTTCTTGGCAGTCTATTTCTTGGGACAAAACACGCGTCCGTGTCAAGAATGATTTGTTTATCGGGCTGAGGATACATCAGGATAAGTCATCGAAGTAAACCAGACAGTCTTCGTAGGAAAGACCTATTATTCCATGGGGCGTTCGAATGTTGCTGGAGCATTGCATAATCCAAATGGCATCACCTTGAACTACCAAAGTCCTTGTCCTTTTGTGAATGCTGTCTTCTCTCTATCATCAGGGTGTATCTCAACTTACCAATATCCACTCTTTAAGTCTAGTGTCGAAAACCACTTGTTTCCAGAAGGAATGTCTAGTAGACTGAGAGGCAACTGCAATTTTTGGACCCCATCGAACATCATTCTGAATTTTTTATAGAAATTGGAGAAAAGTGAGTAGATTATGAATCCACTGGTCTGCCGAGGCAAAAATGTCCAAAACTGGTCAAAAATAGACTTCTATTAAGTTGAACTAAATCCAATTGCCAAATGCATCATAACTTGCAAAATAATGAGCATTTTTTTTATTTGGTAACCCTCATTCTTTAATTTTTAATTAAAAAGGTTGCAGACGATTCGAATGTGTGGCGATGACTTACTTGCATTTTTCACAAATGAGCCAAATTGGCAATAAACATTACGTTACTGATGTCGCCAATTTGGCTTATTCCGAGCCAGAGATCAGAAATCGTTTGCAATTTTTCTCATTGAAAACCAAAATGCAGTGGGTTGCCAGACGAAAAAATGTGTTCTCTTTTTGGCAAGTTATGACATATTTGGCAATCAGATTATTTTAGTTCAACTCATTCCAAGTCGATTTTTGATTAGTTTCGACCATTTCTTTTTCTCGAGATTGGTGAAAGGACAGAAAATTCTTCCAAGATCTTGTGAATTTTTATGAAAGCGTTTATATACAACCTCAACAGCTTCCTAGAAGTAATAGAAGCTATTATATCGACGTAACATTCTACAAATTTTACTATCAAAACCACGTAAATTTCAGCGATAGCGACAATTAAAGAGGCGTAAGCCTTCGGAATAGTGGTTATATTGGCGTTATACTCGCCGAAAACGAACATCACAACAAATCATCATCAAAGCCGACAACGGTAGTAAATAATATCCTCCGAATTGAAGAATCTCCCATAGGAGCAGGTATCAAATATGTTTCCCAAACCACCACAAGTGTCGCTAGCTGTAAACAGCAAGTTTTATAAAACTGGCCCCAGTTCTCTCAAAACTTTTAGTGTTAACAGGAGAGACGAATGGATTAGGTTACTCCGTATTGGAAAAGCTGTATCGGCAAAAATGTGGGTTTGTTCCAAGAATTTCAATGATTGTGAGTATCGTGCCCCAAATAAGTACATTTTATTTTGTAACTTACTGTAGAGCAATTATATGACTAGTCGATATTCGTAAAATAAATTATGATAACGTTATACAATTGCTCCCAAAAGTCTTCGTACATATTCAAAATTTGTAGAAAAAGTGCTGTAGTTTGGAATTGAATTCGAATATTAACTTCAAAGTTTTTTTTGTAGAGTGTTAATTTAATTCTGAATGAAACCTAACATTTGAAAAAGAAGTATTGAATCGTTTTGTTTTTCATAAAAATATAAATTCATAGAATAAGAGAGAAAAATTCCACAAAAGTGTTCGTACATCATAATATTTTCTGATAATTTCATTAATAAAATAATTTGTAACACTTTTTTTTTTTTTTTTTTTTTTAATTTTTGCATTATGTTGACATCATAAATAATGACAATTGTTACAATCATTGCAATATTTGCCTTCTCTATTTATTATAATCTATTTCTTCTTTTAAAATTGTTCGTAGTCATAAAGATTATACAAACAGTAGTCTAAAATTGATCACATATTATCTTAATAGTAGTCAATGTATTCTATGTATGGGGTAATGTATTAAATTTATTTTATTTAACTATTTAGTATGAAATAAACGTTTTAAGCAAGAAAATAGAATTCAAAACTAGCCAAGAAAAGATTGTCCAACACAGTTATATGAACGTAAAAAAGGATTTATTATAAGAAAATTTGAGAAAAGTCCACGTTTGTGGCCGATAAAAGTTTCTTCATAATATATAGAAGAAAATGGACTTCAATTTCTCTTGAAACTGTTTGAAAAATAGTCATATCAGCTAGACTACATGGGTGTTTTGTCAGAAGAAATTTTTTATAAATGCTAAAAATGGAAAGTTAGCAGCAAAAATTGTTTCGGCTTCTCGAACACCATTATTGGTATGGGAACTTTTCTTCACGAAATTTAAAATTGCCGAAATTTCTAAACGTTCTACCATTCAGAAAGGCTGATTACAAAAAATACACACTTAAAAAGATTGAAATAAATTTTAAAAAATCAATCAAAAACACGCATTATATCAATAACACTAAGAATGATTGTTGCTGCTATTTAATATGCTTTGTCGTCGGTGCTTCGAGATCGGAACCTATCACGTGTGTTGTAAATTGTAAACAAAGCAAGAGCAACAGGTATATTTGTAGCACTTCCTATCGGTCATTACAAACGCGAATAGAAAGATAGGTAAGAATTCTAGAAAAATTCCGTTCCTATTGGATAATATTTCGTGCCAAAACCACTGATGCTGTGTCTTCTATGTGATGCACACTTTCCAGCGAATTCGGAGATCATCTTCCTAGATGGCTTTGCTTTTATTCCCTTAAATCGGAGCAAGTTCATACTATCGTAGTCGGCTTTGATCGATCGCATGCTGACCTCTAAACTCTATTTCTCAATTTTGTAATTTGTTTTCTGTTTAATTAAATTTAAATTGCTTTCTCTGGTTTCACATGTTATAAATCTGCCGTAGCCTCAATGTCCTCTCGTTAGTGTGGTGGAGTCGGAGAGAGGGGTTTACACTAGAAGATTTCGATCTCGTATTCTTCTAGATGCTCAAAATTACGAGATGTATAAGGCTGTAACTTTATAAGTGGCAGAAATAGACAGTCGGTAGTTCCAAAAGCAAAACAAATTGCTTTCTATCTCCCATCTCCATGTCCAATTTTGTAGTTATGTTTATACATTTCGGATGCACGCAAAGAAAAACACAAAGTATAGCACAAAAGATACATTTATAGAATAAGTAAGTGGATTTCTTTAATATGGATAATATTGCTAATTCCAGGGTAGATGGTAAATTCCTAGTTCACGTTTATGGGTTGGCGCACTTTTGAAAAGTTGGCGACAAAGCCAGAATGTCGCCAATTCGGAATTCCAATAAGAAAAATTGAGAAACGAACCTGCTCCATGATTTGTGGTTTAGGAAGGTTGAAGCCAAAGCGCGTCAATAAAAAAAATGGGGTTGCCAAATTTAGAACTGTATCGCCTACAAAACCGCGCCAAATCGGCTTGGCGATATTTTAACGTCAACTAGGAATAGACCATAATCATTAGTCTAATCCTAAAAGTGAAAGATTGAAACTAAACTTGTCGGTTTTTTTGCAGCAAAGACTTTGATGACACCATCATAGCAAATAGATTATGCTCTCTTGTGATCAATAAAAATAATGCTCAAATTTGTTTGCCAATCTTGCCCCATCGGGATTTTTTAACAATTTTCAATTTGCTAAAACTTCTTTTGTCTGAAGCAACAGTTACAGGAAGAGTTAAAACTATCTTGCAGTGGCTGTGGTCAGGTTTGGATACCCTTTAAGTCTTATGTCAAGTAAATGTATCTCAAAAGGGTTCCTGAAAGTGTCGTTTTCATAGTGTCATCAACTGTTGAGGCATGGCTTTTAAAACTTTCCACTTCTTGAAGTAATTCTTCTGTATTAATATGTGTTGATTGTTTTGGGGCTTCTTTCTTTAAATATTGCATGCCCATCTTACAAATGTCATTCCCATTTAGAAAGTTAAACTTTTCATTAATTTCTTCTAGTACGTGAAATGGGGATTTTTGGCGGAGGTGACACAGTGGTTGGTCGGGGGGGGAGGGCTATAGCATCCTAGTCGGGAAAGCTTAACCCCTCCCCCTCCCCATCTTATTAGAGAACTAGGTTTTCGTTGTGGAGTTAATATTAATTTCTTTTTTAAAGGTGTATAATTTTTGAGAAATATCACAAGAATTTCTTATATTTTTCACAAATTCAATTACGATTTTTTGCACAAATCCGGCCAAACACCACTTATCCCCGATAGCAAAATAACCCCACCTCCAACAACATCCAAATTCCCACATCACTTTTATCAGTAACTAATAGTAATCGGATGGAGACGATTTGCCAGGGGAGGAGTTAGTATCATGTTTTCGCTGGTGCTGTACATGAACTTGCGGCCTTAACCCTAAAGGAACAGATGATTATTTTCCCCCTCCTGAAGATAATTCGATGTAAAATACAAGACTCGTGGAGAGGGGTTGGGTTAAGTCGTCGATTGTGCAATAATATTTTCCAGGAATTAGTAGTCCCTCAAAAGCAATTCGTCCGCGAACCATCCCAGAACTGACAATTTTATTGGTGGAATATATTTTTCAATCTTCTGTCGCAAAGGGGTCTATTGCTTTTGTCTTCTTCTCAAGGGCATATGCAGTTTACTGGGTGGTTTGCAAAACCAGGATTGGACCTGGAGATGGGAAACAGTGAAACTCATTCGTTATCGTTGCGCTCTATGTTTTTAATACTTAGTAAGGATTAAAGCTTCTTTTAGCTTGTTCAATATCTTTTGCACGACAAGAGTAAAACTTCTTGGCAAGAGTTTATGTTTCATTATCCAATATGTTATAGAACAGGGGTCTATGCAGAAGGAAATTTGGGTCCTTTTAAGGACACTTCACAAAATTCCATGTTCAAAACACGGACCCTTCATTATATTTCCAGCTTGAAAACGGACCAATTACTAAATTACAAAGTTTATTTTATGTCAAGAGGAGAAAACGGCTCGCTTGCCCACATGTTGGTTATAAAGAAGTGACGTTATGGATGCCAAACCATATGCTCAAAATATATAAAATCGAAAATTTTTCACAAAATTAATATTTTTTCACAAAAATAGGACCCTGTTAAAAAAAAACCTGAATGGACCCCTGTAGAACTCTAATTTTCTCAAAACATTTATATTATTATGAGGGTCCAACTTCATTTGCTTAAAGTTGTAGAAATGAAATCAGAATTATTTTTGAAAAATATGCTAGACAATTTTTAAAAAATAGTATGTATTTTGGTTTTAAAATAGCCAAATTTAATAGCGAGGATCTTGTAACAAGTTCTGTTCATATTAAAAAAGGGCATATATTGTGAATTTTTTTTATGTACATCTTTTTTAGCTCTATATAGTTTTAACTGATTCTTTTAAAAATAACTGCAAAAATCGATCGAATTTACAATGTTGTTATTAATTGCAAAGTTGATAATTAGCATTAACATTCAAGTAAAATTTTTAGTATTAAATATTACGAATCAGTTTTAGTTTTAGAAAAGATTCTTTCCCATTGCAATTAAGATTGATTAGATTGAATTTGCCTCAAAGTAGATTACATTACTACATTTACCAAGTTTGTTTCAAGGTCGGTTTTAATATTTAAATATCATTGAAGGGAGCTGGGAATTAATGAAATACTTTGTGTTTAGATACCACAGTAAAGTTATGTTTATAGTAACAACATGTTAGTTGTATGTCCTTTTTATGTAGGTTCCAAAATTGCAAGCTTGTTAAGACTGATTAGGATTGTCTACATGATGGGAATTGCAAATGGTCAATGAACCCACTGGATTTTCAAAAATTTAAACTGTAAAACTATATTTTTCTCAAAGATAAAATGCTTAACTTCAAAGAGTTTTTTCTGGCACCACTGACATTTTCAAGCTGATGTAAATGTTTATTTTTATTACAAAAAATTAGCTATGTTGACAGCAGGGATGGCATGGTTTAAACCAAATGTTTTTTGTTTTTTTTCTGGAATGGGACGTGTGTTACAAGTTTCCCTACTATACCTCCAACCAAATAATTCTGTTGACTATACGGGCATTGACCTATGGGCATTTTGATGCCATTTTGGATTGGGCGACATAACCTTTTGATTTCATTTTGAATTTAGCGACTTTTTTTAAAAGTCACCCAAGAGGCAATGTATGGTAAATCATAACCTGAATGCATAAATTATTATAAAAAACTTAATTCCGATTTATACAGAATGATGAAGTTTTTATTCAATCTACTGTGAATTTTCTGCATAGAATAATATTCTTACTGGAAATTCCGTGCTCAGTTTTTATAGGCATATTAAAGATAGGTTTTCACATCAATCCAGTGCTGCCTCCCCGTGATCTGTTTACATTTTGGGAAGAAAAAAAGTTGCAAGGTGCTGAATCTGGTGAATAGAGAGGGCAATCACATTATGGGTCAGAAACTGGCCAACAATCAGTGCCGAATGTGAAGGCGCATTGTTAAGATTTAGCTGCAGCCATCCATAATCATCGCACAAATTTGGTCATACATGACACACACATACCTTCAAAGTGCTCGATAATCTCCTCATAGAAGGCTTCATTCACTATTTGTCCTTGAAGAAGAAATGCATGATGGAGGGACAACATCAATAATGTCAAAAAAAATTAGCAGCTTAAATTTGATTTTTGAGCTGTTTTTTCAAAAAAATTTCGTTCATGGTTCGTTTTTGCTTTCCATTCCTAACAGCCATAACATTTCATGAATTTCCCAAGTTTCACCAGATATTTTATGTTCACTCCTTCCATCTGTTTGTCGTCGGCACATGTAGCAAAAACATTCCCTGTTCGAGCGGTATACTTGCCTCGATGGTTTGTTGATTACTGATGCTTCAGTGGCTGACCCTGCTACAAAGTATCCAGTGCTCTTTCGCAAATTTCAACTCAAGATCACCCGAGCAAGGCATTTCGCGTATTTATCGGATACACCTTGTATATCTTACTAAAACACTTTCATTGCCCTTTTTAAAGTTTCAATGTAGTTTTAAAGTTATTAAATGTATAAATTTAAAAATACACAATTTTAAGCTTGCCTGGTTGTTTGTTTTTGTATAAACAGAGGAAAAGTGTTGGCAAAAAAATCAACTTCTTTTTATCAGTTATACCATGATAGGTAATAAATATTTGATTAAAATAAATCAAAACTTGGATTATTAAAATAGAGACGGGATCGAGACAAATTTAATTTAGCTATAACTGTGTTTTCTAATTTTGTCATTTTATTTTCTTATGTCTAAAAGAAAAAATACTAAATGTAGTATGTTGAATACTAAGGTAATATGATTATTATAATAGTACATGGTACTAAAGCATGGGCAACTCGAGGGTACTTCTAAACAAGATGTTTTTAGAGGTGTGCTTTGATGAGTAAAAATTCCTCTGGAGTTCAGAGAGACGTATCGTGTATATTCCTCATCAGGGTTCCCACGGTCATTAAAAGTGCTTAATATTTTTGAACTTGTTTTGAAGGCCTTGAAAATACTTAGAGGTCCTTAAAAGTCCTTAATTTTTGCAGATGTTGTGTGGCCAACTTCAAAATTTAAGAAAATATTACTCGAACTTGCTACCCCTTGTGACCTCCGCTTATCTGCACCGTATCGGAATTTTCCAACATATTTGTATTACGCATCCACCAACTTGTAACTTTTTTGGTAGAATATACTTTATTAAAAATTTATGTATAGACATGATGCCTGAAAACAAATTTTGAAAGGTCCTTAAAAATACTTATTAGGTCCTTAAAAGTAATTGATTTTCATTTTGTGATTTGAGTGGGAACCCTGCTCATTTTCACGTAAATTTTTTAAGTAGTAGTTCTAAAAAGATGTGGTATATTTATGGTATTTTTTATTATTATAAAATTTTCTACGCTATTTTATTTAATATATAATTTTTTTGTTTGTTAGATAGTAGTAAAAAAATACTGGCTGAAAATCTAGCAATCTTGGATTTGAGAGTTCATTTTAATTTGATTCGATGTCAATTAGAATGTTATTTTTGTAATAGACCATGTATTTGAAATATGAAGGGCAGTTATCTGTAATTTATCAATTTCTTGATCTCGCGTCTAAACGCTTTCCTTAAAAGAAGTTTTTCAGTTATTATATATTTTTAGTTGCAATCAGAGAGCTTAGTGAGCTTAGGGTTTGGCAAGCATTGCCAAACAGACTACTTGATTGAGAAGCAATCCCTTGTGGTTGGTGAGAGTTAGCTTGCAGGGTGTAGAGGACCCTAGTTTAATAAATGTTAGTATTCAAAGCATTTGTGAAGTTTTTTAATCATCTGTTTTTTGTGTGTTGTAGTTATACTTTAACATAAAATTTTATGTAGCACTCATTTTCTACGACTGTGAAAAAGATTATATTTAGTGTCTTCATTACTATTTTATAATGTAGGTATGTACTTATTATGACTTTAATACATGGGGTTGCCTATTGGCAGTAATTAAAAATAATAGAATTAATTCAAATCGACAATGGTTGGAATTCTTTTTTTATAATTTTCTCTCACTATCAAGGAATCAATTTTTTTTTTTCAGAAAAAAAAAATAGAAATGCATCATGCATTGTAGCTCTAAGCTTGTTTGTTTCTGAGGTACTAGTATAAGATGTAGAGATTTCAAAAATAAAGTAAAATTGTGTCTATATTACATATATTTATATTTCTACTCGGACATATATTATGCATCCTAGAGGAAATATAAAAAATTGATAAATGTTATAAATTCCTATTTGTCATTTTTTTCACTACTTGTTATCTAAATTATGTTAATATTTTCCTATATTGCCTTTTATCTCCTTTCAAAATGAAACACTAAATCATTATTTTTCCTTGTTTGCTAGTGGCTGTAGGAGTCGTCTTCATCTGCATTATTTCCGATGGTGGGTTGTTTGTCTGCATGAATCTACATTATTCCAATACGCCGAAGTAGACTAGTGTTGTATATTGGCAGGTCAAAGAGATTTCTTAAACAATTACACCTCTTTATAGTGCATCAACTCAAAGTTTCCAAATAAACTTCAGAAAGAATATTTCTTCTAATCTTCTGTCTTGTTCAGTAAAGTAACATAATTGTCATGCCTCGTCTCATTTCACATGACGCAAAACCACATGTGTGCAAACTCTGTAACAAGGCATATTCCCAAAAGCAAAGCTTTCAATTTCATCTTCTCACCCACACTGGGGAAAAGCCCCATATGTGTAATGTTTGCAACAAATCATTTCCCCTAAAGAGAAGTCTTCTTAAGCATCACCGCATACACAATAAAGAAAAGTCTCACGTATGTGATGTTTGTAACAAGAGTTTTCTCTTCAAGAGTAATCTGTCAACACATCTCCTCACTCATACTGGAGAAAAGTCCCATGTGTGTGAAGTTTGCAACAAGGGATTTTCCCAAAAGTACCAACTTGCAGTACATCTTCTGACTCACACTGGAGAAAAGCCCCATGTGTGTGATGTTTGCAGCAGGGCATTTTCCCGAAAGATCCACCTAACATTGCATCTAGTCACCCACACTGCAGAAAAGCCCCATGTGTGTGATGTTTGCAACAAAGCATTTTCCCTAAAGAGAACTCTTGTTAAACATCACCGCATACACACTAGAGAAAAGTCCCATGTGTGTGATGTTTGCAATGAAGGATTTTCTCTCAAGAGAAAACTGGCAGCACATCTCCTCACTCACACTGGAGGAAAGACTCATGTGTGTGATGTTTGCAATAAGGCATTTTCCCGTCCAAGCCACCTTGCATGGCATCGTCTCATTCACACTGGAGAAAAACCTTATGTGTGTGTTGTTTGCAGCAAGGGATTTTCTTTTAAAAGCTGCCTGTCAGCACATCTTCTCACTCACACTGGAGTAAAGTCCCACGTGTGCAATATTTGCAGCAGGGCATTTTCCCAAAAGAAGACACTTGAATTGCATCTGTTCACTCACACAAAGGAAAAGCCCCATGTGTGTGATGTTTGCAACAAGGGATTTTCCCTTAAGCAAAGTCTGTCAACACATCTCCTCACTCACACTGGAGAAAAGCCCCATGCTTGTGATGTATGCAGCAAGGCATTTTCCGAAAGAGGCCACCTTAGAAGACATCTCCTTTCTCACACTAAAGAAAAGTCCCATGTGTGTGATGTTTGCAACAAAGGATTTTCCCTTAAGCAAAATCTGTCAACACATCTCCTCACTCACACTGGTGAAAAGCCCCATGCGTGTGATGTTTGTAACAAAGCATTTTCCCAAAAGAAGACACTTGAATTACATCTGCTCACTCACTCTAAAGAAAAGCCCCATGTATGTGATATCTGTAGTAGGTCATTTTGTCAAAAGAGAGACCTTGAAGTGCATTTCCTCCTTCACACTGGCAAAAAACCCCATGTGTGTGATATTTGCAGCAGAGAATTTTCCTTAAAGAGGTACCTTGAATTGCATCTTCTCACTCACACTGGAGAAAAGCCGCATGTTTGCAAAGTTTGCAACAAGGCATTCACACAAAAAAAAACTCTTAATAGGCATATGCTTATTCATACTGAAAAAAAAACCTCATGTGTGTGAGGTTTGCAACATGGGATTTTCCCAAAAGGCCTCTCTTTCAACTCATCTCTTTACTCATGCTGGAAAGAAGGTTCGTATTGGTAGCAACTACAGGTTTTAATAAAAGCATTTTCAAAACACATTCGATAAAAATTTCTTGTTTAGAATATTCTATAAAGCATTTTTCTGCAAATATTTTTTGACAGTTACCTCCATACTCCTACTGGTTAGAAACCTTGTTCGTAAGGTTTAATAAAAGTTTTCCTTAGGATCAACTTGACCAGCTTTCAATGAACGTGAAATTTAGAGAAGTGTGAAGCCTTTTGCTTGTGTCCTACAAATGTTTACCAAAAACATTATTTAATAAACAGTTTTGTTCACAAGTATTTTTTATTTTTTGAGGTAAGTGGAGATTTAACTTTTTTTCATCGATAAACATTTTAAAAATGGTAGAGATATCACATTTGTGAAGATTGAATGACCAGGCGAAAACGAATTTGGAAGCAAGGCATCTACCACACTATTACACATAAGGATAACCGTTAGACAAAAGACATCTACATTATCAAAGGGAAGTTTTGAAGTGCCAACCACAGTATTCATCGCTTTGAATCAGGCAGAACAAGATGTATGTTATGTGGGTGCAATGAAATGTATCTATAGCATAAGCAATCGCTGTTATCCAGGGAATTTTCAGGCTTTTGAAGTGACTACCACATATTCTGCGTGGTGAGGAGGAAAAATGATTTCAGTTTAAGGACTGAAAAGTTTTTGCTTTCAATTACCCATATATTAACATAGGGTAATGAATGTATGTGTTATTGTGTGTTCCAAAATGTGTTATTATTTTTATGAATATTCTGGGACTTGTTTTATTTACTTGGAAGTAACAATTTGAGTGAAGTTATAATTCAATATTATAAACATAATTCTTTATTAAGATTTACATAATGCTTTTAAATGTGCATACTTTTATGAAATTAAATTATTAGAGAACTTTAAAATGTTTTTTATTATTATTTAAAAAAAAAAAAAAAAAAAACGACTTGGCTTTTTATGAAACAAGAATAGAAATTAACTTAAAAGAAAGTTCCTCCAAAATTAAAAGTTCACTAAGTGTAAAAATATTTGTTAATGAAAATACTTATATCTTTATACAAAGTAGTATAATACATTTTTATAATAGTATATATATAGCCACGTAGAGTCCGTTCTAATGAGCAGATTTTAATGAAACTTGGAATATACACTATATGGACCATGGGGAAAAGAAATATGCAATAAAAAATTGTAGTTCAAATTTTTACCACCAGGTGAAAAAGTGGCGCATAAAGAACAAAAATCACAAATTGAAAACACAAACTTTTATTTAATTACAGCATATGTTCAATGTGCATTCCATTTACTTCAACCCCATGCTCGAAGCGTGTTATAGCGTGTTCAACAGTAGCGCGAAGGGTTTCTCGATCAATTGCAGCAACATGACGTGTTATGCTTGCTTTCAATTCAGGCAGAGTCCGTATGCTCCCTCCATACACACGATCTTTCAGAAATCCCCACAACCAGAAATCACAGGGATTTAAGTCCGGAGAACGAGGAGGCCAGGCAGTCGAAAAACTTCTCGAAATTACCCGATCATTTCCAAAGTGGGCACGAAGTAGTGCTGTCACTGGTCGTGCAATGTGAGGTGGTGCACCATCTTGCATAAAGACAGTAGTCTCTAAACATTCTCGTTCTTGTAGGGCAGGAATGGCTTGCTGCCGAAGAAGCTCGCAGTAGCAGGTCCCCGTAATCGAACACCTTTGAGGGCCAGAAAGAAAAAGGGACCAAGAATAAATTCAGCAGTAAAACCACACCATACAGTAATATAATCAGAATGCAAAGACTATTCATACACAACATTAGGTTTTGCCGTACCCCATATTCGACAGTTCTGAGTATTCACAGCTCCATCCAGTGTAAAATGCGCCTCGTCCGACCATAAAATGTTCCAAGGCCATGCTTTATCAGCCATTATTCTGGCCAAAAAAATTCTACGAAATTGAGTGCGCTTACCCGAGTCAGCAGGTTTCAGTTGTTGCACAACATGGAGCTTATATGGATACCATTTTACAATAGATCGAAGAATCTTTCCAACTGTTGACCAAGGGATAGGCAAAAAAAGGATAGACCACTTTGGAGATGATCGGGTAATTTCGAGAAGTTTTTCGACTGCCTGTCCTCCTCGTTCTCCGGACTTAAATCCCTGTGATTTCTGGTTGTGGGGATTTCTGAAAGATCGTGTGTATGGAGGGAGCATACGGACTCTGCCTGAATTGAAAGCAAGCATAACACGTCATGTTGCTGCAATTGATCGAGAAACTCTTCGCGCTACTGTCGAACACGCTATAACACGCTTCGAGCATGTGGTTGACGTAAATGGAATACACATTGAACATATGCTGTAATTAAATAAAAATTTGTGTTTTCAATTAATGATTTTTGTTCTTTATGCGCCACTTTTTCACCTGGTGGTAAAAATTTGAACTACAATTTTTTATTGCAGATTTCTTTTTCCCATGGTCCATATAGCGTAAATTCCAAGTTTCATCAAAATCTGCTCATTAGAACGGACTCTACGTGGCTCTAAACAGGGTAACTTTAATTATAACCACCCTGTATATATATTCATTTAAAAACGTTAAATCACTTTTTCTCAGTGTCACAACATTTAAAGGTTAATGTTATTTTTCTCTGATAATTTTCAGACGGATTAAGTTTTTTTAAAAGTGGGGATATGGATTTCAGTAATTTTAGAAGTGGGGGGGGATGCATGGGTATTTTCTTGAAAAGTGGGAGGACGCTTCACCCCACGTCTACCCACACTTCTAGCACTCCTCCCGTGTGGATTAACTTGTGATGTTCAAATCTGTATTACTGGTTAGTGGTGGCCATGGGACCACTCATTAAGTTTTTGGTAAATATACCGCATAAGGTAGCTGCAATTGAAAAGTTTGTTTTTCAACAATTGCCAAACAATGGCTCTCACGATTTTAATAAAGGTGTTCTAATTAAGTTCCTTTTAATGTGTACTAATCATCCCCACTGCCGAAATACTGGTAGAAATGCGATATAGACATAAAAGGTTGAAAAACGAATGTCTTTAACACAGAGTTCTCTTCTATTCAACATCGCCCATCAATGGCTATTCCTTCTGTGTTTCACTTACATGAAAACCTAATAGTAGTTAGAAATTGGGCATCCTGAGCCATGGAGCGACCGAGCGACGGTATGGTATGGGGGCGTGGTTATGACGTCACCGGAAGTGGGCGTGATCGGATATGCCGTCACCGGAAATCACGTGACCGGAAGTGGAGTGGAGTTGTTTCCTTTCCTGCTGCTGTTTTAGTTTCGGTTTCATTATAAGCTGTTTGTGTATGACGTCACAGTGTGAATGACGTCATAATGTGTTTTATATCAAAGTTTTGAGCGGTGGCAACACTTTTTTAGTTTCGGTTTATCTAGCAGACGGGGTTGAGTTGTTCTAGGACTGCTTCTTAGTGAATAAGTTAGAGTGATAGGCTTTTATTGCGTGACGTCACAGTAGATATGACGTCATAATTTGTTTTATATCAAAGTTTTGAGCGGTGGCAACACTTTTTAGTTTCGATTTACCTTTAGGATGGAGTTGAGTTGTTCTAGGACTGCTTGTAAACGAATAAGTTAGAGTGATAGATATTTTTACTAGTGACGTCACAGTGAGTATGACGTCATAACTTGTTTTACATCAAAGTTTTGAGCGGTGGCAACACTTTTTTAGTTTCGATTTACCTTTCAGGTGGAGTTGAGTTGTTTTAGGGCTGCTTCTAAACGAATAACTTAGAGTTATAGATATTTTTACTAGTGCATCACAGTGGGAATGACGTCATTCATGATTTTACAAAATTTACTTTTAAGACGATGGCAGCAGTAGGAATATGATAAGTTTTAGGCGGGATGGAGTTGAGTTGTTCTAGGGCTACTTTTAAGTAAATAATTTAGAGTGATAGGCTGTTTTACCAGTGACGTCACAGTGTTAATGTAGTGGGGATGACGTCACGATTTGCTTTATATCAAAGTTTAAGGAATGGCAACATCTTGTATCCTGATATAGCTAAGTCTCCTTTGATTGGTTGAAATAAAAGCTCACTTCTGATTGGTTAGAATATGTCACGTGATTTCAAATGCTCTTCTCATTGACTATACAGTTTAGTAAGACAGTTTTCTACTAAGTTTAATGTAATTGCGGCGCCATCTAGTGGTAGGAAGGAATATAAATTACATAGTTTATAACTTTTCATGCTTAACCATTAAAAACTTCAAATACATGCAAAGATAATATACTAACACAAATGCGTAAAGTTTCGGATTGAGTGGATTTTTTTTTTCTATAAGTGCTTAACACATTTAAACTAATGTTGAGAGATATAATCGCAAGACACTTTTAAGGAATCGGGTTTAATCAATGTTAGACACATAAAGTCTCATTATTTTCTCAATAACAGTATGAAATGTAAATATAAATTAAAATTTATGAGGAAAAAAAAAATTTAAACTTTGATATCTTAACGTGAAAATTTCTTTTACAGAGCTTAACGTGTCATTAAAAAGTTTTTTTCTTTTATTGTCATAGTTTTTGAGGGATTGAATACACAACAAAAGAACTTAGACTAGAATTAATTTTCAATATTCAGCAACTGAAACCCATTATGGAAGTTAAAGCAATGATTTTACAATTATTTTTAGGTTGAGTTAGTCTAACCCTGTTGAAGGAATTAGTAGTTGTAGTGTGTTCACACGTGAGTTTGCAATACAATATTAGTAATATACATTTCCAAAAAACGAAATATTTATCACTTTGAATAGAAAAATGACGATTTTTTTTTATTTATGTAAGTATTATTCTCAATTTTGTAAATTTTAAATGTATTATCCATATTTTATTGAAGAATTTATATTTTTTTTCTTCTTCTTTCAGAATGGTTTAGGAAAAACATTTCATTTCAGTCAGAACAATGTTTTCAAAGAGATGGAAATACGCAACTTTTCGATATATCAACCTTCAAATACTTTGAAATTTATTCTATTTGTTACAACCGGTTGTAATTTAAAGCTATACTGTACTATGCGAGCGATATTATATATCTTAGCTACTTACTGTCTATGTTAAAATTTATATTACCATTAAACTTGTTAGAAATTAATATGTCTATGTTAGTTATATTAATCAAGATAGTTTTTATTGTACAATGATACTTACTTAAGTTGATGAATGGCAACACAGAACTAGCTGCTAATGCTGAATAGATATGTGATAACTGGTTTTGGATACTCTAATGTTTAAATAAGAGAGAAAAAGTAACATACTTGAACATCTTACAACTAAGAATTCAAAAGTGAACATGAAAATTAACTTTACGAATAAATATCATGTCTTTAAAATGTGTACGAATATCACTAAATAAGAGAAAAAGGTAACATACTTAAACTCTTTACGACAAATAACTTTAAAATTAACGAAAAAAAACTTACTTTACATATAAAAATCACTTTAAAATGTGTAAAAATATCACTAAATAAGAGAAAAAAGTAACTTACTTAAAATTTCTAAGATAAATATTTAACCTTTACGCGAAAATTCCCTTCATGCATAAAAATCACGACTTTAAAATATAACATGCAAGAGAAAAGTAACGTACTTAAACTTTCTACGACAAATAACTTTAACATTAACGTAAAATTTTACTTTACACATAAAAATCCCGATATTAAAATATGTAGAAATATCGCTAAATAAAAGAAAAAAAAGTAACACACTTAAACTTTGTACGACAAATAACTTTGACATTAACGTAAAAAATGTTCTTCACATATAAAAATCACGACTTTAAATTTGAAATGTAGGATGAAAGTATAACATACCTATAATTTCTACGACAAAGAATTCAAACATTGCCGTTCATGTCTTTAAAATGTATAATGACAACTCTAACTTTTAGAAAAAAGAAACACTAAAAATTTACAAGGCAAAGAATTTAAAATTGATCGTTAAAATTAACTTTACATGTACTATCATACTCTTATATCAACGATAAATAAGATAAAAAAAGAAACTCTAAAAATTTATAAGGCAAAGAATTCAAATAATACGCGAAAATTTACCTCACATATAAAAATTATGTCTTTCAAATGTGTAAGAATAACGCTAAATTAGAGAAAATGAAATATTAAAAATTTATAAGGTAAGGAATTGAAACAATACGCGAAAATTTATTTCACACATAACATTTTTATCTTTAAAATGTGTAAGAATAATGCTAAATTAGAGAAGAAAAAAAATAACATACTTAAACTTTCTTCGACAACAATTTAAACAATACGCGAAAATTTCATACACAATTATTTTCTTAGGTTAATGTTAAATAATGGGAAATTTAACAGAATAAAATTTCAAAGATAAAGAATTTTAACCTTTACACGAAAATTTACCTCACAAAAATATCATATCCTTAAACTTTAACGTGACAATTTACTTTTCATATACAATTAAACTCTTAGGTTAATGTTAAATAAAAGAAAAAGTAACATACTCAAAAATTTCTAAGATAAGCATAACGTAAAAATTTCATATCATGTGTTTAAAATGTAACATATAAGAGAAAAAAATAACATACTTGAACTTTCTATAGCAAAGAATTTAAGCATTAGCGTAAAAATTCACTTTACATATAAAATTCACATCTTTAAATGAGAAGATAAGCAGGTGACGGTAATTAGCCAATCAGGGTAGCGGTAGGTGATACGCCATTCGCCGGCATTTTTAGATCGGAGGATGAGTCACGCTAAAACTTGTTGGAACAGGTCGGGAGATTTGTACAGCAAGAACAACAGCATCGACGCGCAAGCAGCGGGTGATGCTGTGATGTGTCAGCAGGTCTTTGAGATTATCGTTTTCCTACTTTGCCGTTTTCATAATGAAATGTTTGTGAAAACTTGGAATGAATGAAGTGGATTTCAAAGACACATTAGTAAGTGAAGGTAGAATTCGCATGGACTTTCTTCCAAAAAGTATGATTCACTTGGAGAATTTAAGATCATTTCTACTTGAAAACTTTTCTATTATTTAAAACATTGAATATTGTTCAAACTCAGTGGGATTATATGCTACAATACGGGTAAAACTTAACAAAATTGTTACATAGAAGAAAAATAGTAAGAGATTTAAAATAAATATTAGTTATAGATACTCCAAAGAAAAAAATTCACCTCTACTTTTCAATCGGAAAATCAATACAAGTTGGAAATTTATGTTACTTCAAGAAAGACTTAGACAATTTACTTTGTAATAATATACGTTAAGGTGTCATATTAACTCGTGCAATAAATGCTGACTAAGGATTATTTTACTTATCAATCTAAGAAAGGTGAATTGGGGGAAAATATTAAATAAATTGTAGATATTAAATACATTGTAGATATGCATTCAAGTTTTGAAAATCGCCTGCAAGACTTTTAGAACATCTTAAGATAATTTGAAAGAAACTTGCGAATTATATGTAAACTACATAACTTTTTATACTCTGAAAGGAAATCACAAGTAAATAAGTTAACTTTCTTCATGGTAACACTCATATTCAATGACATGTTTTTAAAATTTAACCTTCTTTACATGATATTAGTTATAAATTTGTTCAATCTCAGATGCGATATACTATTATTTCTAACATATATGTTACGAATTGTATAAAGTTTTTAAAAGAGTATATGCAAATCACCAATCAGAAACATAAAAATCTAACATCATTCAAACAAACTAAAATAATAAGATATTTTCCTTAGTGGAAATAGTTAACTACTCATGTGATGGAATATACTAGAAAATTTAAATACTGAAAAAAGTTTGCTAGGCAAACTTAAAGAATATTTTTTTTTTCTTGTGAAAAACTAGCATAAATTTGAAAAATGTAGAGTTTGTTACTACGTAAAATTGAACATCATCTGGACAAACTAAATTATACGTGAATTTTTAACTTCCATCCATAATTTCTAAATAACTTATACATAAATTTAAGAAAAACTGAAACGGAATGTGTTTTACAAGATGCTTATTTTGTAAGATGAATATTCAATATTAATATAACTGAGCAAAGTTCATTCCGGAAAAAACTTGTAAAAGATACTTATATTTTGAAAATAGTTTGAAATATCCTTTTAAATTTATGAATGCTCGCTTTCGAAAGACACAAATAAAACTGATATTACTCATGATAATTAACACATACATAATATTAGTCAAACAAAGTGAAATTTTTATTGCTTGTGACCGATAACTTTTCAGTGAAGCAGAACTTACATAGGAAATTTGTGCAAACTTTTTCAACTTTTAAACCAAGTATCATGTAAAATTATAAATTACGATAGGAAATAGCATACTTCAGAATCGGAACAAGTCTTGTAGTTAAGCTAAATATATTTCTCAAGGAATTGAAAGCATACCAGAGAAGTCCTTATCATTTCGCATCTTTTCTCATGTTGCAAGAAGACATACTTTGTAAAAGATCGTCTTAGCACTTAACAAAAATCAGTAAAAATAAATATATTTTCTATGGCAAAGATAAAACTTCACAACTTAATTAATTAAATTTAGCTAAGTTGCATATGGTTTATTCACATAACTCGCATATGCTTCGAATGTTGAAATATATTTGTCAGTTGAAATCAAACTCATCGAAAATAAATGCTATCTACATTTTCAAGTCGGAAATTACTATTAAATAAACTTTACATGTAAGACATTATCATGTTAAAAAGAAAAATCTACAAAAATGTAAATGATAATTTTACTGTTGGTACATAAATGATGAATAATTTATGATTTTATTCTAGGCAAACGTTTTATTGTCTAACAGAGAACTTAAACTTTAGCAGAAAAACGAAAAAATACAATTTTTATATCCTATCATGCTTGCCGAAAATTGAATTTATTAGTTGTTGTAATAGATTTTTATTGTCCAAATTTCTATAGTTCTTCCCAGTGCAATAATATTAAGTTCATGTGTAATGAGTAGGTTTTTTTTTTGTTGAATCTTATAAATTTAATGAAATTATTATGACCTAAGAGATTGAGTGAACTGAATAAATCAATGACGTAAATTTAAACAGTGACTTGAACTGATATACATACTATAACTGTAAAGAAAATATATATATATAAAAAAACTTTAAGTGTAAATTGAAATTTTTATAAGTTTTTCAACTGTGACTTATTAATATTTAGAAAGAGGTCGGATATCTTCAGCTATTCTACACCTGATTGCACAACACTTATAATGTGTACGAGAAAAAAAAAATTCAATTACTAGATGAGAAAAATTTCCTTGTAGGAATCAATGAAATTGGATAGTTATACTTTGGTTCGAAGCAATTTTCGTTTCACGCATATGATTTGTTGCTAAGTTGAAATAAATACACTTTAAATCAATGCTTAGTATCTTTTCTTTTATTCTTACTATGATCATTCTTATATTGAAGGATGATTTTTCGAAAGTCAATATATTTGAAAAATAAATATATCTATAGTGTAACATATAAAGTTGAAGTTACGTGGAATACTATTGGAATTAGCATTAGAAATTAAATCACTCAATTTATTCATGGGATATTGTCCATCACGTGAATATCTCCCCGCAACATTGGTTGCTCTTATCGGTATATGATTACGCATGTTTCGTGATCTTAACGTATGTCAATGTGTTATTTTTTTTTTATATATGAAAAAAGGAAACTTTTCCACATATATTGATAATTTTCATGTTTATTCAGTTTGTGGTTGTTTTTCATATTATTCAGTTTGATACCAATTGAGATGACATAATATAAATTGCGATATGTGCTATAGTTTTAATATATGTGTTCCCACTTAAAAGCATGTTTGATTTTAAATTTTGTTTACACTTTCTCCTAAAAAAATTTATAGCGGACCTCAGCGCATTTTTTTATTTTTTTATTTCTGATAAAGTACTTCGAAACATTCACATCTTTCAATGTTGTATCTTCTATATTTCCAGTAAAACTTCTCACATTATACATGAATTTCAAGAAATTTGCTATGTCTAAGTTTGGTATTTTTTTTTTTAATGTATAGATATTTCATCATTGTCATTCTATGATAAGATATCAAGTTGGTTCTTAATAAACAAGAGTGTATTTTCTTGTCATAAACAAGAAAAACGAAGTTAATATAAGTCAATGATAATTCTCATTTATGAATTTCTTGTCGTCTTCAACTTTTTTCAACACATTTCACTCAACTTCTATTTTCACTTCATCTATCACTTTGTCATACTTCTTTACAGTTATAGTATGTATCAGTTCAAGTCACTGTTTAAATTTACGTCATTGATTTATTCAGTTCACTCAATCTCTTAGGTCATAATAATTTCATTAAATTTATAAGATTCAACAAAAAAAAAACCTACTCATTACACATGAACTTAATATTATTGCACTGGGAAGAACTATAGAAATTTGGACAATAAAAATCTATTACAACAGCTAATAAATTCAATTTTCGACAAGCATGATAGGATATAAAAATTGCATTTTTTCGTTTTTCTGCTAAAGTTTAAGTTCTCTGTTAGACAATAAAACGTTTGCCTAGAATAAAATCATAAATTATTCATCATTTATGTACCAACAGTAAAATTATCATTTACATTTTTGTAGATTTTTCTTTTTAACATGATAATGTCTTACATGTAAAGTTTATTTAATAGTAATTTCCGACTTGAAAATGTAGATAGCATTTATTTTCGATGAGTTTGATTTCAACTGACAAATATATTTCAACATTCGAAGCATATGCGAGTTATGTGAATAAACCATATGCAACTTAGCTAAATTTAATTAATTAAGTTGTGAAGTTTTATCTTTGCCATAGAAAATATATTTATTTTTACTGATTTTTGTTAAGTGCTAAGACGATCTTTTACAAAGTATGTCTTCTTGCAACATGAGAAAAGATGCGAAATGATAAGGACTTCTCTGGTATGCTTTCAATTCCTTGAGAAATATATTTAGCTTAACTACAAGACTTGTTCCGATTCTGAAGTATGCTATTTCCTATCGTAATTTATAATTTTACATGATACTTGGTTTAAAAGTTGAAAAAGTTTGCACAAATTTCCTATGTAAGTTCTGCTTCACTGAAAAGTTATCGGTCACAAGCAATAAAAATTTCACTTTGTTTGACTAATGTTATGTATGTGTTAATTATCATGAGTAATATCAGTTTTATTTGTGTCTTTCGAAAGCGAGCATTCATAAATTTAAAAGGATATTTCAAACTATTTTCAAAATATAAGTATCTTTTACAAGTTTTTTCCGGAATGAACTTTGCTCAGTTATATTAATATTGAATATTCATCTTACAAAATAAGCATCTTGTAAAACACATTCCGTTTCAGTTTTTCTGAAATTTATGTATAAGTTATTTAGAAATTATGGATGGAAGTTAAAAATTCACGTATAATTTAGTTTGTCCAGATGATGTTCAATTTTACGTAGTAACAAACTCTACATTTTTCAAATTTATGCTAGTTTTTCACAAGAAAAAAAAAATATTCTTTAAGTTTGCCTAGCAAACTTTTTTCAGTATTTAAATTTTCTAGTATATTCCATCACATGAGTAGTTAACTATTTCCACTAAGGAAAATATCTTATTATTTTAGTTTGTTTGAATGATGTTAGATTTTTATGTTTCTGATTGGTGATTTGCATATACTCTTTTAAAAACTTTATACAATTCGTAACATATATGTTAGAAATAATAGTATATCGCATCTGAGATTGAACAAATTTATAACTAATATCATGTAAAGAAGGTTAAATTTTAAAAACATGTCATTGAATATGAGTGTTACCATGAAGAAAGTTAACTAAGTTACTTGTGATTTCCTTTCAGAGTATAAAAAGTTATGTAGTTTACATATAATTCGCAAGTTTCTTTCAAATTATCTTAAGATGTTTTAAAAGTCTTGCAGGCGATTTTCAAAACTTGAATGCATATCTACAATGTATTTAATATCTACAATTTATTTAATATTTTCCCCCAATTCACCTTTCTTAGATTGATAAGTAAAATAATCCTTAGTCAGCATTTATTGCACGAGTTAATATGACACCTTAACGAATATTATTACAAAGTAAATTGTCTAAGTCTTTCTTGAAGTAACATAAATTTCCAACTTGTATTGATTTTCCGATTGAAAAGTAGAGGTGAATTTTTTTCTTTGGAGTATCTATAACTAATATTTATTTTAAATCTCTTACTATTTTTCTTCTATGTAACAATTTTGTTAAGTTTTACCCGTATTGTAGCATATAATCCCACTGAGTTTGAACAATATTCAATGTTTTAAATAATAGAAAAGTTTTCAAGTAGAAATGATCTTAAATTCTCCAAGTGAATCATACTTTTTGGAAGAAAGTCCATGCGAATTCTACCTTCACTTACTAATGTGTCTTTGAAATCCACTTCATTCATTCCAAGTTTTCACAAACATTTCATTATGAAAACGGCAAAGTAGGAAAACGATAATCTCAAAGACCTGCTGACACATCACAGCATCACCCGCTGCTTGCGCGTCGATGCTGTTGTTCTTGCTGTACAAATCTCCCGACCTGTTCCAACAAGTTTTAGCGTGACTCATCCTCCGATCTAAAAATGCCGGCGAATGGCGTATCACCTACCGCTACCCTGATTGGCTAATTACCGTCACCTGCTTATCTTCTCATTTAAAGATGTGAATTTTATATGTAAAGTGAATTTTTACGCTAATGCTTAAATTCTTTGCTATAGAAAGTTCAAGTATGTTATTTTTTTCTCTTATATGTTACATTTTAAACACATGATATGAAATTTTTACGTTATGCTTATCTTAGAAATTTTTGAGTATGTTACTTTTTCTTTTATTTAACATTAACCTAAGAGTTTAATTGTATATGAAAAGTAAATTGTCACGTTAAAGTTTAAGGATATGATATTTTTGTGAGGTAAATTTTCGTGTAAAGGTTAAAATTCTTTATCTTTGAAATTTTATTCTGTTAAATTTCCCATTATTTAACATTAACCTAAGAAAATAATTGTGTATGAAATTTTCGCGTATTGTTTAAATTGTTGTCGAAGAAAGTTTAAGTATGTTATTTTTTTTCTTCTCTAATTTAGCATTATTCTTACACATTTTAAAGATAAAAATGTTATGTGTGAAATAAATTTTCGCGTATTGTTTCAATTCCTTACCTTATAAATTTTTAATATTTCATTTTCTCTAATTTAGCGTTATTCTTACACATTTGAAAGACATAATTTTTATATGTGAGGTAAATTTTCGCGTATTATTTGAATTCTTTGCCTTATAAATTTTTAAAGTTTCTTTTTTTATCTTATTTATCGTTGATATAAGAGTATGATAGTACATGTAAAGTTAATTTTAACGTTCAATTTTAAATTCTTTGCCTTGAAAATTTTTAGTGTTTCTTTTTTCTAAAAGTTAGAGTTGTCATTATACATTTTAAAGACATGAACGGCAATGTTTGAATTCTTTGTCGTAGAAATTATAGGTATGTTATACTTTCATCCTACATTTCAAATTTAAAGTCGTGATTTTTACATGTGAAGAACATTTTTTACGTTAATGTCAAAGTTATTTGTCGTACAAAGTTTAAGTGTGTTACTTTTTTTCTTTTAATTAGCGATATTTCTACATATTTTAATATCGGGATTTTTATGTGTAAAGTAAAATTTTACGTTAATGTTAAAGTTATTTGTCGTAGAAAGTTTAAGTACGTTACTTTTCTCTTGCATGTTATATTTTAAAGTCGTGATTTTTATACATGAAGGGAATTTTCGCGTAAAGGTTAAATATTTATCTTAGAAATTTTAAGTAAGTTACTTTTTTCTCTTATTTAGTGATATTTTTACACATTTTAAAGTGATTTTTATATGTAAAGTAAGTTTTTTTTCGTTAATTTTAAAGTTATTTGTCGTAAAGAGTTTAAGTATGTTACTTTTTTCTCTTATTTAGTGATATTCGTACACATTTTAAAGACATGATATTTATTCGTAAAGTTAATTTTCATGTTCACTTTTGAATTCTTAGTTGTAAGATGTTCAAGTATGTTACTTTTTCTCTCTTATTTAAACATTAGAGTATCCAAAACCAGTTATCACATATCTATTCAGCATTAGCAGCTAGTTCTGTGTTGCCATTCATCAACTTAAGTAAGTATCATTGTACAATAAAAACTATCTTGATTAATATAACTAACATAGACATATTAATTTCTAACAAGTTTAATGGTAATATAAATTTTAAAATAGACAGTAAGTAGCTAAGATATATAATATCGCTCGCATAGTACAGTATAGCTTTAAATTACAACCGGTTGTAACAAATAGAATCAATTTCAAAGTATTTGAAGGTTGATATATCGAAAAGTTGCGTATTTCCATCTCTTTGAAAACATTGTTCTGACTGAAATGAAATGTTTTTCCTAAACCATTCTGAAAGAAGAAAAAAAATATAAATTCTTCAATAAAATATGGATAATACATTTAAAATTTACAAAATTGAGAATAATACTTACATAAATAAAAAAAAAATCGTCATTTTTCTATTCAAAGTGATAAATATTTCGTTTTTTGGAAATGTATATTACTAATATTGTATTGCAAACTCACGTGTGTACACACTACAACTACTAATTCCTTCAACAGGGTTAGACTAACTCAACCTAAAAATAATTGTAAAATCATTGCTTTAACTTCCATAATGGGTTTCAGTTGCTGAATATTGAAAATTAATTCTAGTCTAAGTTCTTTTGTTGTGTATTCAATCCCTCAAAAACTATGACAATAAAAGAAAAAAACTTTTTAATGACACGTTAAGCTCTGTAAAAGAAATTTTCACGTTAAGATATCAAAGTTTAAATTTTTTTTTTCCTCATAAATTTTAATTTATATTTACATTTCATACTGTTATTGAGAAAATAATGAGACTTTATGTGTCTAACATTGATTAAACCTGATTCCTTAAAAGTGTCTTGCGATTATATCTCTCAACATTAGTTTAAATGTGTTAAGCACTTATAGAAAAAAAAAATCCACTCAATCCGAAACTTTATGCATTTGTGTTAGTATATTATCTTTGCATGTATTTGAAGTTTTTAATGGTTAAGCATGAAAAGTTATAAACTATGTAATTTATATTCCTTCCTACCACTAGATGGCGCCGCAATTACATTAAACTTAGTAGAAAACTGTCTTACTAAACTGTATAGTCAATGAGAAGAGCATTTGAAATCACGTGACATATTCTAACCAATCAGAAGTGAGCTTTTATTTCAACCAATCAAAGGAGACTTAGCTATATCAGGATACAAGATGTTGCCATTCCTTAAACTTTGATATAAAGCAAATCGTGACGTCATCCCCACTACATTAACACTGTGACGTCACTGGTAAAACAGCCTATCACTCTAAATTATTTACTTAAAAGTAGCCCTAGAACAACTCAACTCCATCCCGCCTAAAACTTATCATATTCCTACTGCTGCCATCGTCTTAAAAGTAAATTTTGTAAAATCATGAATGACGTCATTCCCACTGTGATGCACTAGTAAAAATATCTATAACTCTAAGTTATTCGTTTAGAAGCAGCCCTAAAACAACTCAACTCCACCTGAAAGGTAAATCGAAACTAAAAAAGTGTTGCCACCGCTCAAAACTTTGATGTAAAACAAGTTATGACGTCATACTCACTGTGACGTCACTAGTAAAAATATCTATCACTCTAACTTATTCGTTTACAAGCAGTCCTAGAACAACTCAACTCCATCCTAAAGGTAAATCGAAACTAAAAAGTGTTGCCACCGCTCAAAACTTTGATATAAAACAAATTATGACGTCATATCTACTGTGACGTCACGCAATAAAAGCCTATCACTCTAACTTATTCACTAAGAAGCAGTCCTAGAACAACTCAACCCCGTCTGCTAGATAAACCGAAACTAGAAAAGTGTTGCCACCGCTCAAAACTTTGATATAAAACACATTATGACGTCATTCACACTGTGACGTCATACACAAACAGCTTATAATGAAACCGAAACTAAAACAGCAGCAGGAAAGGAAACAACTCCACTCCACTTCCGGTCACGTGATTTCCGGTGACGTCATATCCGGTCACGCCCACTTCCGGTGGAGTCATAACCACGCCCCCATACCATACCGTCGCTCGGTCGCTCCATGGCTCAGGATGCCCAATTTCTAATTACTCCTAATGCAATATTTATCAAAAAACATACCGATATTTCGGCATGTTTTTTTTTTTTTTAATTACCCATATGCATAGATAGGGTAATAAAAGTATAGCATTCGGCTAGGAAGAAAAAAAAAATCGCATTTCTCCACGTTTTGGAACATCCTGATTCAAATTAGAAAAAATGTCTGTCTGTGGTCAGCATAACTCCGGAACAAATTGACCTACGATGTTCAAATTTAGTGTGCCGGTTGGTGGTAGCAATGGGACCTACCGTTAAGGCTTTCGTCGAAATTGCGCTTTCGCGTAATTTAGCTGCGATTGAAAAAATCATGTTTTTCAATAATTGCTAAAAAACGGCTCTAACGATTTTTTTTCAAAATCGCTGTGGTAATGCCTATTAAGGTGTTCTAAACATCCCCACCTCCGAAATTCCCTTAAAAATGCTTTAACGGTGTAAAAAGTTGAAAAACGAATCCCTTCAACACTGAGTCCTTGAGCATACCTCATTAATGATCGTTTTTTCTTCTCTCCTCAGTTTCACTTATAATAAAAGGATTATCGTAAAGTAAATCACTATTTCAGCGAAGTAGTGTTTTTTTTTTTTTTTTTTTTTTTTTTTTTTTTTTTTTTTTTTTTTTTTTTTTTTTGCTCGTGTAAAAATAATTGCCAAGAATAACGCCAAACTGGCCATTTTTATTCAAATTCAAATGAGAGAAAATAAGAAAACGTTAATTAACACAATGTCAAATTTTACTGCAATGACCAATATTATGTAGTGTAATTGAAAGTTGCGCGATGTTCCGCACCCTTAGTTTTCATTGTGTAATACTTAGAGTATATAGCGAGAGTGACGACAAAACCTACTGTTCGGCAACCGGCCATGCCACCCAAAAAAACATATAATTTCCTGAGACACAATACATACTTGACTTGAATTGGGTAAATATTGCATTAATGAAGTAGGCATGAAGTACTTTTTTCCTGGCATAATTTAAGCATAATTTAAACAAACCCATTAGAGGGCCGTTTTGGCAAATATCGTCAACTTTCTGTCTCCCAGTATTGCATTTCGATTAGACAGGTGTACGAATTAGTCAAAATTACGAATGCAAAGCTTGCTATCCTTGGCACTTACTTCAAACTCTTTGGGAACTCTTCTCATTAAAGAAGTAGTCTTTGGGAACTCTTCTCATTAAAAAAGTAGGGGAGAGTTCCCCAAAACGGGATAGGCGGGCAAAACGGGATATTTAGCCTCGGATCTTGACTGGTAGTGCTATCTCGGGGGAGAAAGGCTAAACTGGTTCCCGACCGCCATGACAGCATTCTCACTTGATCTCTCAACTCTAGCCACGTGTTTCGCAAAGAAATATTTTTTCAAAGTTTTCAATTGAGATTTTTACTTACTTTGTACTTTTTTCGACTGCAGAACAACTATCCTTGTGCTTCTCCGTCCTTCGGAACAATTCCGGTAAGTACTGTGTTTTGTTCATAGCTCATTTAACAACAATTTCATGTATTTAAATATTGCTAGTGAGTGACGGTTCAGGGGTCAGCCATTTATGTTGTCAAAAGCATCACTGTCGGGCAAAACGGGACCCTTTTGGGGTGCCAAAAACGGGATACAATTTTGATGTGTCCCGTTTTACCCGACCATTTCCATTAATGTTTTGACAATGTGTTTAAGTTATTTAAATTGAAATAAGTAATGAATTAAAATATGTATAATCAATTACAACAATTTATTTTAATTTTAAATAATTATATTTTCGAAATAAAATAATTTACTTTACTTTTGGGGTACAAATAATTGCCTTGATTTATGTACAAAATTTAGTTATAGGTTAAAACTGTAAGTCAGAAAAATGTTTTGACCAAAAATTTAAGTTTTAAATTCAAAAAAGTTGAGTATTTTTTTAAATCTTTTTTATGGGGGCGGCGTATACAAAGATAAACCAGAAAACCACACGTTGTGCGCACTATAATATTATAAAAGAAGAGCGTGAAAAAAAAGAACGAGAAAGAACTCAAAAGCTGAAAAAAAGGGCTGCCAAAACCAGTCTCTTGAATGTTCCGAAGAGAAAACAAACGAGGCGTTAAAGAAAACCAAGTGGAAATGCAAAACAGGCAGATAAAGTTAAAAAATGTTACTCTGAATCTGAAATTTTTTTCAAAAATCGAAGAAAATGGACCTAACATAAGAAAACCTAAAAAAAAAATCATCAGTTAGCCAAGGTTGGACGTCATCCTCTTCAGAAGATGAAGCTGAAAAAAATGAAGCATGTATTTTCTGCAACGCTCTGTATCTTGAATCGAAATCTGGAGAAGGCTGGATACAATGCTCGAGCTGCCAGGGATGGGCCCACGAAGCCTGTTCCAGAGCAGAAGAAGACGACACATTTTTATGCGATTTCTGTGTTATGTAATTTTTCAAATTTACAATTAAAAAGTTTCTTCCTATAAAAACGTAGCCTATTTTTGTTCTAAAAACTAAATCAAAAGTAAAATCAGCAAAAACCTAATAACATAAAAATCCCTATCCCTTTTTACCCACGCCTTGGTAGGGTAAAACGGGATCGTGTAAGACTTTATGAAACCAGTATTTTCACATAAATATTATTGAACAAATGTGACAAAGGTCTTATTTTAAGTAGTTGAAAAGGTATACTTTTAAATGACGTATAGCTTTGGAATGTACCTTGTACACAACAAGAAATAAAGCGAAGAATAGATAAGCTATCCCGTTTTGGGGTACTTTCCTCTACATTAAGATTTTTTTTTTTGTGGATGACTTTCCTATTGTATCTGATTATGGTATTGCAGAATCTGAGGTGTTTGTGCCTTTATCAACGTAATTAGTAGTGTTTTGTATTTATACTATCTAGAAAAAAATCCATGTAAATTTTGCATACAAAATAATCTTATTAACAAAGAACTTAATGCTCCAGAATAACTTTATTTAATAAGAAAATTAAATCGGGGTACTCTATTTATCCCTTGCCTCATTTTGCTAATATTGTTTAATGTAATTATATTGTTATGCAAAAGCTAGTATCCAAAACTCCTGAATTAAGCTTTTGAAACATCCTTTTCAAAGAAAGTTGGTAGTAAAATTAATTTTAAATACATTGATGTACAATGAAGCCATGTATGTTCTTGAAAGGTCGCTCCTTCGATACCATTGAGAAAAATATAATATGGTCTTCAACAAACACACTTTTTAAGTAGTTATTGCTAACAAAAGAAATGACCTTTTAAAGAAGATGAACAAAAACCTCCTCTTAAAAAAAGGAAATTGATGGCAACTTTAAATAAGTACATTTTCTTTTCTTTTTTTAAAAAAGGTTCCCTTGTGACAAGTGTATGCAGTTAATGCAAATTTTTTAACATGATATTGAAAAACCATATTTACTTTTTCTTCAGTTGCACTTTCTTCAGGTACCACTTCGCTCGTACTTGTGAATCCTGTTTTTCTGAAACACTTCAGAACGCTTCCAGATTCTACCTTTTTAAGTGCTGATGTAGTTCAGGAAACTACATACAAAACGGATAAAGATTTTGCTAATTCTTCATTAGATTTAATAGTAGAAATCTGTGATAGAACGTGCCTGAGAAGAAGCTTTCGATCCCAACTTTAAAGCTGCGAATAATTCCTTGATCTTGTGGCTGCAGCATAGAAGTGGTGTTAAGAGGCAAAAAGACTAATTTTACATTCTTCAATTTTAAATAATTCGGATGCGAAGTAGCATTATCCAGGAACAGGATTACTTTTCTTGCTTGTTTTTTCATTTTTTTTTTTTTTTTTTTTTTTTTGTCCAAGTCCACTAGCTAATCACTCATTATTCCACTGGTCATTTATGCTTTTCTTATTGAATTTCCAGGAAACACTAAGTTTTTGCACGTCAATGTTTTGAAACATCATGTTCCTTTTTTTTTTTTTGCCTTTCCAATAACAAGTGGAGTTATAAAATCCCCCACTATGTTAAAACATAACAAAATAGTGAGTCGCTCTTTGGAAATTTTTCCACCACTACTTCGAAAATCGCTAGGGTTCTGGCTATACTAGAAGGTTACATCTTTGAAATCTGTCTGCCTCAATTCCTTTCTATCTTTACCACCGTGTTATGTCTTGAAAAAAAATTATTATTCTAGGGGAAATTTCGTAAATTTTGGAAGTGGTCTAAAAGTTCAGTTCTGTACGTTTTTTTTTTTTTTTTTTTTTTTTTTTTTTTTTTTTTTCCCTTGAATCATTCATTTTTCAAGTAGAAAATTAATATTTTCAGGGTTAAATCAATAAATGTGTCCCTCAAACTGGCTAACTCCCTTCCCAAAATGAAAAATACGCCCCTACCATAGATTGCTCTACCCTCTCCAAAACAAAAAATGCGCCCCTGTGCCTTTTCGGTAAGAAATGTGGTTTTTGTTTACCACCTCGAAAATCGCTAGTGTTCTGGTGATACTAGAAGGATACAATTTTGAAATCTGTCTACCTCAATTCTTTATCTGTCTTTACCTTCGTGTTGTGTGAGTTGTGTCTTGAAAAGAAAAATTCAATGTACATATTCTAAGAAAGTTTCGTAAATTTGGGAAAGACGCCGAAAGATCAGTTCTGTATTCTTTTTTTTTTTCTCTTCTTTCTTTTTTTTTCTTGAATTAGTGAAAATCATTAGTGATCTGGAAATACCAGAAGGATACATCTGTGAAATATGTCTTTAACATCCTGTTGCGACTTGAAAAGAAAAATAAATGCATTAATTTTAGGAAATTTTCGTATATTTGGGAGGCGCACCAAAAAATCAGTTCTGCAGTTTTTTTGGTTTTTTTTCTTAAAATTTCAGTCATTTTCCAAATTGAAAATAAAAAATCAATAAATGTGTTCTTCAAACGTGCCTCTCTCTCTTCCCAAAATGAAAAATGCGCCCCCCCCCCCCTCTTTCCCTTCTCCACTCTCCGAATCGAAAAAAACGCCCCTGTACCATATTGGTAAGAAATGTGATTTTTCGACATCGAAAATCGCTAGCGATCTGATAGACTCAGATTGATAAATCTTTGAAATCTGTCTACTTCAATTCTATTTCTGTATTTGTCATCATGTTGCGTCTTGAAAATAAAAATAAATATTCTAGGGAAATTTCATAAATTTGGGAGGGGTGCCAAATGATCAGTTGTAAACGATTTTTTTTAATCAGTAATTTTTTCAAATTGAAAATTAAAATTTTCAGGTTTAAATCAATACATGTGCTCCCCAATGTGCTTCTTTCACTTCCCAAAATGAAAACTGCGCCCCCTCCCCCTTCCCCTTCTTCACTTTCCGAATCGAAAAAAGCGCCCCTGTACCATATCGGTAAGAAATGTGATTTTTCGACATTGAAAATCGCTAGCGATCTGGTAGTACCAGAAGGATAAATCTTTGAAATCTGTCTACTTCAATTCTATTTCTGTATTTTTCATCGTGTTGAGTCTTGAAAATAAAAAAAATATTCTAGGAGAATTTCGTAAATTTGGGAGGGGCGCCAAAATATCAGTTGTATGAGATATTTTTTTTTTAATTCAGCCATTTTTCAAATTGAAAATTAAAATTTTCAGGATTAAATTAATAAATGTGTTCCCAAACGTGCCTCTCTCACTTCCCAAAATGAAAACTGCGCCTCCCCTCCTCCCCGTCTCCACTCTTCAAATCGAAAAAAGCGCCCCTCTATCATATCGGTAAGAAATGTGATTTTTTGACATCGAAAATCACTATAGCGATCTGGTAATATCAGAAGGTTACAAGTTTGAAATCTGTCTGCCTAAATTCTATTCTATCTTTACCATCGTGCTGTGTCTAAAAAGGAAAAGAAGAAAAAAATGATTTTACGGAAACTTGGTAATTCTGAGAGGGGTGCCAAATTTACGAAATTTGGCGAGAGGGGGCGTCAAGAGATCAGTCTTATATGTTTCTTTTGTTTTGTTTTTTTGAATGTTTGAATAATTCAATTGTTAAATTGAATATTAACATTTTCAGAATTAAATTAATAGATATGTCCCCTATAAACGTGTTCCCTCTAAACAATCTACATTATGTTTGATTGTCTAGTAATTATACTTTATTATTAGAAATTAATTTAGGAAAAGGCACGTCAATAAAGCAAGTGTTCAGAGAATTCACTTTAATTCTATATTTTATTTTTCTTCGATCGAAAAAACATCTAGAGTAGCTAAATTTGCTAGATATATCATATATGAGTAATATATATTTGTTGAAATAATAATATTGACAATTTTGAGTTGCTTAGTAAAATTATTCTATGTTATGGACATAAAAGCGAAATTATAATTATTACATTCCAAACTATATAGATTAACGATTTACTGCAGATGTAATACATATTGGTAAAAAGGATGCATGACAAGTATATTTATATATACTCATCTGTAGCAGTATAGTAGTTATAATTATAATTGATAAAGGTATTTAATACATAAAAAAATGTTTACGGTTAGTTTTCACATTTTAAAGTTGAGGTACCTCAACCCATATCAAATAGCTGAACTTCACACGATGAGGTATTTATTAGGTTTTGCAACAATCTTAATAATGTCTGAAATCCATGTGAAATAAGCGAAAAACCGCCGTTAAAGTTTAATGAGTTTTGTTCAAGCTGTCAAACCACGGGCGTACTGGCCATTTGGTTTTCCGGTGCATGGACCAGCTCGATTAGTGTCCGTAAAAAATGGGCCGGCCTGGAAGTTCCTTTTTTTTTTTTTTTTTTTTTTAATGTTTAAATATAATTGCCTTCCCTAAGTTTGTTTTAAAATCCCAATTGCTTCCATATGTCCCTCCCTTTTTCTTTTTTTTTTTTTGGTAGGAGTAATAGGATATTCTAAGAAAATTATGGGCTATTGGGGACATTGGTGGAAGAGTGGCCGAAGATAGCTTCACGCCTGAGGCGAGAAAAGGTCCAAAGAAGTCTGAAGACCACCCGTGCCGTAATCGTGCAGACTATTGTTGGGCTATAAATCCATTACTATAGTTGGCGACAGAGCATCTTGTTCGGACATCTCAAAAAACCACACACCTTCTCGGGGGTTACTTTTTCGGGCGGGAAAGTGGACTGCAGAAAGGATGGGTGATCTTGCTAAATGGTTGATGCAAAACTGTCGCCAATAGGTCGTGAGACTTGTTTACTGACCGGCAACTAAAAAACAGTACCAGACAGAGACAGGGCAATAAATGACCCTCAAACTATTGTGCTGGACTCGTCAGCATTTTAAAGTTGCCGTCTCAGCAGGGTAGTGTAATCCATCATCCAGGAAAGCCAATTTGTACCAATACGTCAGATTGAGAATCTGACTACAATAAACTATTGTAGATAGCAAAAGAGGTTCCATTTAGTGCACGGTCCCGACTTGTAACAAAAAATCATGTACACCGGTCAACTTGAAGGAGAAGGGGGGGGGGGGGGGAGTTCGTTAATTACGTAAAGGAGGAAATTTCCTAGAATGACTCAGTGTCCCCTTCCCTCAAGTACTTAGAAGGTGCCTGCCTGCATTTCCTTAAAAGTGGAGATGGCATATAGTCTCTGGGTGTGGTCTTATAGACACCTTTTAGTTAGCGAGTCACGTTGAAATTTTGACGGGAGAAATTTCGATAGCAAAAAAACTTCATTTTATTCACATTGTTCTCTAGTAAAAGTATTGCAAACTCTATCTGCGTTCTTTTGAGTTTTGTATATAACAAAATGTTAGGAAAGAAAAAACCATCTGGATGGTTTAACTGGAAAAGGAAAGCTCAAGAAACAAAACAACATGAAAAACAGGCAAAAGTCATGAAACAATTTTTTATACTACCGTCTTCCACCTCAAGCGAAGAAATTTCGAGAATTGTAAGTATGAAGTTATGTTATTTCAGTTATGTTGAAAAAATTTAGTTATGGAGAGAATGTAGCCTAATTTCAAAACCAGCCATGCAATTTAATTTGGTATTGAAATTGTTTTAGGATAAAATTGTAGAAGAGACTATTTTAAGATAAAACGGCGACTTCAATTTTAATTTCTGCAGTGATTAAATATTTTTTAAATTGGTATTAGTTACATGTTTCAATTTAATATGATCCAATGAAATAGTATAAAGAATAGTTAGCATTTAAAATATGTATATTTATTATTGAAAAAAAACAATAAAATGAAATTAATCATTGTACTCTATTATAAAGTGTTTTGTTGTTGTTGTTAATTATTTGCCTTTAAAAAAAACCTCTTAATTATTTGTATTTACTTATTTAAATAATAAGTAAATACAAATAATTAAGAGTTGTTTTTTTTTATTTTAATATATTGTTAACTTAACGAAAGTTTAAAAACTTTTTCGAGTCAAAATGGTGTTATACAACTGCTAAATTAGTTCCCTAATGCATTAATCGCTGTCGATGTGTGATTGTAAAGGGAGTTCACCCACAAAACCAAGAAGAACATGTTAATAAATAAGAAAATAATAATTGTTCATACATAGTTAATTGAGACATGTCATGTCAAATAATTTTAAAGATTTATTTTAAATTTTCGATCTCGTTTTTAGTGGCATTTTAAAATTTAGATTACATTCCATTTTTGACCAGTAATAATTATTATCGTATTTTAAGTGCCGGAAACATATTTTTTTGATATATTTACATGTTTATAATATTTGTTATATGATTATGCATGTTAGTAGATGAAGAAAAATGGGTAACAAATTTCAATAATATAAATGCTAGATTTAATTAATTTGTTTTTTAAAATTTAAAATTTTTCTCTCCCCTTCTGTTTTCGCCGACTAATTGTTAATTTTAAGGTTTTTAAGTATATATTTTTTTAATACTTAATAAATAATTTGCAATTTGCATAGAACATAAACCTTTCAAAATATTTGGATTCCAAACTCTAAAAATTGGAGAGGGATAAGAAATTAATAAAAGTTGGAGAGGGGGGGGGGGGGGCGCCAAAATTGTTCTCGCTTAGTGTTAAAAATTTGCTTTGACCGCTCCTGTTAATATATGTTACATTTAACTTTGTTTAGTAATTCTCAGAAAGCGTTTTTTTTTTTTTTTTTTTTTTTTTTTTTCTAATACTATACAATTTTTTATAAAAAATTTAATGTAACTTTTGAAATCAGGGGAAGGATAAGATATATTGGCAAATTTCATAATAAAAGAATTAGTTCTTATTCTTTTCTGATCAGCCCATTTATATATTTCATTCATTACTTTTAATTTCATTTTTAAAAAATGTGTAGCTAATTTTGTTCAATATATGCTAAATGTTTCTTTATCTTGTTCAATCGTTTTTCGGGTTGAAAGTTTTAACGTAGATAAAGTGGATATACTTTCTTCCCTCATAAGTATTTCATAAACAGTTGTATTAGTTCCTTGGAAAACAGCCGACCAAACTGTGGTCAGCGTGTTAGCTTCTAGACCGCGAGGTTGCGGGTTCGAGTCCCTTGTTAGGCATGGGTGTTTGTAAATGTATGTTGGCTTGTCTAATGACGAATGTTTCGGCGCATTATAGCCCTCGTGTTGCTGACGGCGCCAGATAACCTGAAAACAACCAACAACCTTGGAAAACAAACTCTTAAAATTTGAAAATCTCTAGAAAGTACCATTGAAAAACGTTAAAATTCACAAATAAAAGCGGAAAAGTGAATTTTTCCCCCTTGAGGGTCTTTCTATCAGTCAATCAAAGAATAAACGTATTTTGTCAGTGGCAGTACTGAATTTTAAAAAAGAAATTCAAATGCTTTTTATCGTGTGATGCTCATTTGCCTGAGACATAACACCGTGCGTAAAATTCATAGACTATCCACTGAATTGTTTGAGTCAGTTTCAAGTTAACAATTATCCAATTTTCCCAAGACAATAGTTTTAAAATGAATTTGTATTTTTCAACTTTTCACATTAAGAAAGGTAGGAGGTCGCGTATTAGATTTATCAATGGTCTGTGACATCATCAAGTATGAAGTCTATTCTCTTTAAGTCGGGACAAAGCCAATTATGATAAAGATACCCTCTATAATTGCTGGAAAGTGACTGGTTTCAGTGCGAAATATTATCTAATAGAAATTTAGTTTTTCGAGAATTCATTAATTTCTTTCTATAATAACAAACATGACCTTACATCGAATTTGTAATTCATTCAGAAAGAATTTACATTAAAAAACCATTGTTATCAAGAATATTGAAGGTAACTTTAAATTATTTAAAAAAAGTTAGGTTCAAACTTTACATACTCTTGTATTAAAATTCTTTATATATATATATATATATATATATATATATATATATATATATATATATATATATATATATATATATATATATATATATATATATATATATATATATATATATATATATATATATATATATATATATATATATATATATTTCGAACGTATGAAATTCTTTCGATGTATAAGTTTTAGGGTCGAATATACATTGTTTATACAAATTCCATATGAACGTATTTCTGTATAAACATAATGAGCCTGTTTTTCATATTCTTTCAACATAAAATCAAGGCATATTAAACAAAACAACAAGGAAAATCAAAGTAATTTTAATATTATTAGTTAACAATCTGTTATCGTATTGTAATTGTAAGAAATAACTCTGTTTTGGAAGAAAAATTTATATATGAAATTATAAACTTTTGGTATACCATCCTCTTTAGTATAACAAAACTTTAAGCAGGAAATGTATTATAAAAATAATAAATTGCTTTTTATGTATTAGTTAATAGAAATTTAATCTGCAATAAAAAAAATTCCTGTTCTGCTGAAAATAAAAAAAAGTAGCTAGAATAATATTAAAATCCGTTAGCGTGAAATCGCTTGACATGAAATCCCGTTTAATGAGAAGTAAAAGTAGTTCTACGTACTTAAAATTTAACTTTTATTTATTCGCTTAACATAAAATTTGGTTAACGCGAACAATTTCGGCGGCCCCATTGACTTCACATTAACGGGGCTTGACTGTAATTACATTTTAATGTAAAATATTAGTAGTATCATTTTAAAAGTAATATAAATTAACATACCTTTTTAAATACTTTATCGGCTCTATAGTAAATGTAAACACACAATTTTTTGGGGGTTTGATATGATCTTGTTTCATATACGCTTGCTGGAAGCGGATTAGCTAAAAAAGGGATTATTGACTGATTCTATCAGCCAATCAAACCTTTGTTATTGCCGGCCAAACCAGTCTGCTAGTGACATTTGTGGTGGTTTTGGGAAACATAATAAATATTTTTTTCTACAGGAGGTTCATTAATTCTTACTATAGAAGTCCGTTTTGGTCAGGCTGGAAACCAGAACGTTTACCAACCGACAAGACAAACAATACAAAAAAACAACAACGCCATTTTGGGTTGGGTGTTTGTGGACAGTGGTCGTTGTTTAATTTTTTAGTTGGACTTATACATCGTAGATGTAAGCAAAGAAAAAAACAATGTAGCGCGTAGAAAATGCATTCATATATTGCGTAAGTTGATTTTTTTCTTTTTTGGCGATAATATTACTATTCAGAGGGTGGATTTGATGTACATTTTTATGGATGGACGCTAACTCTGGCGTGGATTCCTTTTAAAGGCAATTAACGCTAACTAATGATAGAAAGCAATCTTTAATTCTAACAAATGAAATGAATATGGCTGTCGTAACTTGGCACTGGTTTTATTTCAATACCTGGACACACTTTTTCTTTTCCGATTTTATTCCGAATCTAACTATTGATCATTCAAATTTTGGACAGACTGTGGTATTTCTTCTTGGGTAATTCCACATCAAATCAACCAATAGTCAAATCGGCAGGTCAATGAATTTTATTCATTTTTGGTGTAAATGTAATATTAGAACATTGAATTAAAAAAATCATATTTTGAGATTTTTTTCAAAGTTAGTTTCAAAGTTATGTATTTTTGAAAAATTCACAAATTTTGCATCATTTAACTATCTAAATGGTTGTAACTCAAGAACTAATCGACCTAGAGAGCTGAAATTTATGTCAGTTTATTCAGTTTTATATCGTCTTTGATAAAATAAATAACACATGACAAAGTGTTTTTTAAACAATATTTATTTTTTTAATTAAAAAAAGTTTTTTTTAATTAAAAGTCGGAATTTTAATTTTTTTTGAAAAAAAAAACCATATTATATTTAACCATATTTTACAAACATTCTTGCAAAATTTCAAGATGGTACTCCCATGGTATCACAGGGAAAAAAAAATCTGTGGGTAACTCTGGCTGATTCATGGGACATTTTGGCTCTTTTTTCTACTCGTAAATTGATAAGGTTTGTAAAATGAAGGAGAATCTAATAGTTATGTTTTAATTTTAAATTATATTACTTGGGGACAAAGTTATATGGAAAAATAATTATTTTAACTAGGTCAAATATGCATTTATGTCGTCTGACGCACAGGATACGGATGTGTCCCGTGCGTCAGACGATATAAATGCATACGTGACCTAGTTAAAATAATTATTTTCCCATATAACTTTGTCACCAAGTAGAGCTATATTAAACAAAAGCAAAATTGCTAGATTGATAATGATTTTAAAATTCTAATTTATGAGTAGAAAAAAGAGCTAAAATGTCTTGTGCTCAAAGCAGAGAATTGTCCATGTATATTTGTCTGCACAATTTTTATATAAAAAAAATACATGTTGTTAAAAAGCAATTTAAGTTTCGAATGTGGCCCATTTGAGTGCAAAATACTGTTTTCTAGTCATGTAAATAATTATCAATATTCAGATGAAATAATAGTCTACCATTTGTTACTCTATTTGAAGAAAAACGTGTCTTGTCGACTCCAGACTCAAAACCTGGTAAAACTTTATCTCCTCAAACAATTATTTCAGTAAAGAATTATTGTGATGATGAAGTAAGCAGACAAATGCCTGGGAAAAAGGACTATGTTTCTGTGGGGAAGGATGCTTTAGCAAGACAGTTCATATACAAAAGAGACTAATTTTGGGAAACTTACAAGAAGTTAATTGGCTTTTCAAAGTTTGCAGAGTTGAGACAAAAAAACTGTAAGATTGCTGATGTCAGTGGTACACATTCTGTGTATGTCTGCATAGCACACCAGATTATTAAATTGATGATTGCTAGAGGTAATTTACGTAAAATCAAACTACCTAAAACTGATAGTCTTCTTACAACATAGCCGACCAAACGGCATAGTGGTTAGCGTGCTAGCTTCTAGACCTCGAGGTTGGGGGTTTGAGTCCCGTATTAGGCATGGGTGTTTGTAAATGTATGTTAGCTTTTCTAATGACGAATGTTTCGGCGCATTATAGCCCTCGTATTGCTGACGGCGCCAGATAATCTGAAACCAACCAACCTCTTACAATATATAATGAATGCATGGCTAACATTATGTGCAATCCCCTCCAGCACAGTCATGGGTTTTAAACAACTATGAAAACTGTTCAAAATTGATGATTTTAAAGAAGCTGATAGGATGTCTTGCAGAAGATATGAATGATGAAAAATATCACGTATAAACAATGGTTTACTGTTGATCGTTGCACCTTTGAGACCATTGCTAAACCGCTTGAAAATTTTATACAAGAATTTGGTAACCAAATAACACATCTAAAACGACAATCAATTTTTTTTTCTGAAAAGAATTGTCACTGGGAAAAAATGATTCTTAATGAGATTAAGTTAAAGAAGGAGTTGAAGTTTCTTTCCTTCATCCAAAAGGACCATCAATATCATTCATATATCCAAGAAAAGCAGACATTTTGACAGTTCAAAAAAACTTTATTTTGTGTAAATTGAATCCTATTACTGTTACCGGTTGAACATGCTAAGTCCCGAAACAGGAGATGATAAGACCTACTAAAATGTTACTCCAGAAAAAAAATATACTGTTTTGAGATGGCTACATCATTGCAACAATGTGGGAGTTTAACTTAGCAAACTTTTAGCATTAGAATGTAAGTAAACGGTTTATTTTTGAAGTTAACCACGTTATATTGTTTACCTATTACAACCCTTAAGTTTAAATGGTAATGTGCAAGAGTTTTACAGAATTTACAAACATATAGAACAGATATTTTTATTACTGTTGAATAGTAATAAAAGTACTGTAACAGTTTGGAAAAAATGTTGCTACGTTAAAAATTTAATTACTGCTTGGCAATTTTCAAATGCATTGGAAGTTAGAACATATAAATGCAATGTTAAGTTTCTATAAAAAGTGGTATACGCTTCCCTATTTCGACTATTTCCTTCTACAGGGTGCAGAATTTCAGTTTATTCGAAAACTGCTTGGCGATTTTCAAATGCATTGGAAGTTAGATCATATAAATGCAATGTTAAGGTTCTATAAAAAGTGGTATACGCTTCCCTATTTTGACTATTTTTTTTATAGAGAAATTTGCATAGACATATTTAGGCAATAGTTTAACAATTTTCTGAACTAAATTTTTTAATGTAAATTCGAAAAATTCTTAAAGTAACATGAAAAATTTAAGAAGCATTAAGCTTCTCTTTTTTTAATGAGGAACTTTTGCATTTTTTGGTTTTATTTTTAAATAAAAGTAGAGAAAAAATATTGAAAAACAATACCATCCTTTCAAAAATTTGAGCTCGGATAGGTAATTAAAAAAAATATTTAGTTTTTCACTTTGCGATTTGGCGGGGAAAAACTACTTTAGTGTGTGACGTCAATGCGCAGATGATGAACCAGTCTAAAACCTGTTTTAGACGAGGAGTGAGTGAGTTTCCTCCTCTTATTTTTGATGGAATCTATGCTCAACTACGTCACGGTTTTTTATGCGTTTTTGGTCACATGACTTTGGTCACACGTTTTTGGTCACATTTTGCATTGATTTCAAACTAGATTTTTGATTAATTGAAAGCATAAAGATAAAAAATAATTGCACTGCTCAAATATATTCATTGGATAACACTAGAAAATACAAAAAATATTCGCTTTCCTTACTTGTGAAAGTTCCTTATTATGCATGCAATTTCTATAAGAGTAACACATATTTTTACCATAGAATACAAATATATGGGAACGAATTAAGATTGAACATAATTTTTTCCTAAGAAAATATATGGGTCATTCTCCCGAAACAGGACAAATGCATGTCACTGCATCAAACCACTTTAAAAAATTTAATGCCTTTATAATAAAGTGTTTCATACTATGGAAAATAATTTCATTATTTTTTCTTATTTAAAATATTACTAAAATGCATGTCACTGAACAAAGCGTCATTGTCCTGGTATATTCTGTTACACTCAATATTTTAACTACAGAAGGCAGCTGTATTCTATTTTTTGTTCCTATTCTAAGTACTTTTATTTCTTAAGAAAGCTGTGTGGATAATTATTTTTGTACTGAATTTTGAAGTTCTATTGAATTACAGTTTAATTCACATCATTTTCCTGGCATCTACAAAAAAATACTAAATTTGTAGGGAAAAAAATATATTGCTATGTAAAATGCATAATAAAGTCACCTTTTAGAAAATATATACATTTACTTAAATTTTTTAAATGTGTTTGCTTTTAATTACATCAATTTTGTCATTGTCTTGTCTTATAAAAAACACAATAAAAGCAAAGCAGGATAATGATGCTTGTTATTTAATCAAAATATAATTAAAATTTTATATAGTTTAACAGTATCCTACTACTATTGTAATTAAAATTTTAACTAGTATTTTTTTTAAATCACCTCATTTTGTCATTGTCTTGGCATATTAATAAGCACAATAACACCAATAAACAGAATAGTGATACCGAGGCTGTGCGCGAAAAACCTAGTGTCTTGCTAGATGCTCAATCTACAAGGCCATAATCCTGAATTTTTAAAAGAATATGACGTCACAGCAAAAATCTATGAAATTTTGAGTTGTTGTTCTGTTGATTTTGTTTGCACTTGTAAATGGTTCACTTTTTTCTTATGGATATTAAATATTATTTATAATATTTTCGGTGAGTACATTTTTTTCAAAATGTTATTATAAAAGTATAACGCACCAAATGCGATTCGGTTGCATTCTATTTCAAAAGCCATTTCTAAAAAATGGTCTTTGAAATCTTTAATGTATATATTAAGCCTAAGCTATTTTTCCGTCAGATTTTATTAGGTAGCAATTTATTAATGATTTTCAATATTTGAACTGAGGAATCTAGCCTAGTTTTGGGGTAATTTTCTTCTTATTGTTCATAAAATTTTTGATGTAAGTGTATTTATGTAAGGATTGAAAACAGATGTGATGTAGAACATTTAGCATTTTTTCTTTTTCTTTTGGCATTTAGAAAATTCGCCAAAATTAAAAAAAAAAAACAGTAACTGATAGAAGATTAAAATATAAGTAATTAACTGAATTAAAATTTAACTTAAAATAAAATCCGTCGCCAGAAACATTTATCTAAAAGAAGAAAAAAAAATGCCAAATAAAATTTCGCCAAAGAAATGTCCTGTACTACATCTGTACCAAGGATTGTTTTGAGATCTTTCTATGGATACTTATCTTCGTTACCGTTTAAGCAACGTCTGACTAAATGCTTCGTTGAATCTTAAAGAAACAATACTGATTGTTGACATTGTATGGCAGTGTTGGTCAAGCAGCTAAAGTTAAAATTTACATTTATCCTGAGGATCACAAGTTTAATCCCTCACTCCACTTAAATGTTGGCTTGTAGAATAAGGTGTGATTCTGTACTATAATTTTGTATGGATGTATAATGATAGTATAATTACCGAAAACTAAATAACAAATTTTCCTATAAGAAACCAAACTCATGATGATTTGTATTCGCATATTCTAAAAGTATTAGAAATGTTGAAGAATACTGGTTAGTTTTATTCATATTTTCTAGAAATTTCAAAAAGTTATCGGAGTTAAACATAAAGAAAAATTTTTTAAATTCAAAAATCAGAAACAACTTTTGAAGGAACTAGTTTTGAAAAAGATGGATCTTCTTCTTGACATTCCTGATCGACAATGTGATTGTGGAACGAAGAGGAAAATTTGAATAGAATCTTGTTTGTCAGTGAGCATTACTTATTTACTTATTTAGGCTCTTCACACTGTTAAGGTTTCCAGCCTACCTCTCCATACCTTCCGATCTTTTGCTAGGGATCTTGCTTCCTCTAGACCATTTAAGCGATCCTTTTTTAGGTCTGATTGCATTTGACTTTGCCAAATTGTCCCCATCCTCTTTTCCTCTTGCCATCAGGAGCCCATGAGAGAGAAACGTGTGTTAGAATCTCTTTTGGAATTCTTAATACCTGACCCGCCCATTGTCACCTTCTCTTACCGATTTCTTCTTTGATTGAAGTAATGTCTGCTCTTTCTGAAATTGTTTCTTTAATAATTTTAACAGGCCAAAAGATTTTAAGGATTCTTCTAATACAATTATTTTGGAAAACTTCAAGTTTAGCATTACATTAACATACATTTAAAAAATTATGTCAAAATTCATAATGACAAAGTGAAATCTCAAAGTATGAAAAGAAAACTAGCCACTCTTTCTGTATGACTATATATATATATTTTAATTAACCTACTTTAGAATTAAGTTACTAAATTATATAAACTATGTTTTGCTTTAAATCTAGATAAGAGAAGTTTCTTAAATATTAAAAATATTTTTATATAATTAGTCTCTTAAAGGGAAGAATTTGAGGGTAAATGTTCAATTTCTTCGTAAAGGAATTTCTGGTTTTAAATAAAAGATTATTTATTGAAGTAAAAGATTATTCAAATCATTTTTTAAAAAATAATATTTTTGTATTTTAGTTTTTAAGAAAAATTAAACTGAAATTATTTCAGTGTAACCACTAATCAGTTTTTAAACAACATGCTTTTGACAGGGTTCCTACGCCTCAGGGAAAACCTGGAATACTCAGGGAATTTAAATCGGTCTTAAAATCTCAGAGAATTCTCAGGAGAAAACGAAAAATCCCTCCCAAAACCTGGAAAAAAATCATTGCTACTCTGGAAAAAAAATCCGATACTTCGATTTGTGTAGCATTTGTTCGGTGACCTAATAACAAAAATAAAAAACGCTTTTGTGATGCGACTCGGAACACAACCTATCATGGAGCTTTAAAAAAAAATAGTTGTACACACGCCTTTCCTTGGATGGTTCGCGGCCGCGCCCACTTCCCGTTTCAATCTATATTGCCAGAATCATCGTTAAAACTAGCTGCAAAGGCTGGAAACAATCTGTTATTTAAAGAAAGAAATTACGTTTTGGGTTTAAATTTTTTTGTTTTCTTGCCAATAAATACAAAAGAAGTGACTTGTTTTTTTTTTATACTAATTCTGGGGGTTTTGATTCCAAATAGAGTTTGCATAAGACTTCATATTATACATCTGGCAACAATCTAGAAACTTTTTGTTTTGATAATGACAAGGCTAAACTCGATTCAGGGAGAAGGCACGAATCTTCCTACCAGCTGCAAACATTCATTGGTCGAAAATGACATCACTCTTTCCTTGGCAACAAAATGTCCATATTTGGCTAAATATCTATACTAGGAATGTTTGGCGAATATAATTCGTAGATCATGAACATAAAGCGCCAAAAGTAGCAATCCAATTTCGAAAAAGCATTGCAGCATGCAAACAAGCTGAAGCGCCATTTTTATTTATTGTATCCGGTATCCGCTTCGCACGAGGAGGAAAAAATTCTATCCAGGTAGTACTTTTTTAAATATTAATGTACTAATTATTTTCTTGTAAATGTGTTACATAGCAATCACATATCCAGTGTTATTTTTTGGTAATTGGTAAACATAAGTTATTTTGATAATTTCAACTGTTTATCTACTAATAACCTAGAAAATGCATTAAGCGCGTTTTTGTTGTGCTGGTTATAATTATCTTAAACTATCGCTTGGCTACCCGAGCAGCCTTGATACGTTCTTGTAACTACTAGTTCATTTCTCAAGTTATGTACTAATATAGTTGTTTTATATTTTAGAACATCAGTAATAACATTTATCTACATTCAATAAACACCTGTAGTCATAAATGAGAGCTTGCGAGTTTCAAAATGATCAAAATAGAAAATGCAGTGTGTAATAATAATAATTACAAAGTAATATACCAGTGGGTAACCCTACCAGTGTCTTCTACATGTAATTTGATTCTTATTGTATATTGTTTTTTGAACGGTTGATGAAAGTGAAATATAGCTAACTTTTTTCTATATGCATCTGAATTAAAAATTTGTATTAACAGTTGAGAAGTAAATTGTTAGGTTAATTTTTAAGAGATTCTCAATTTACTAATTAATAACTTGTTTACAATATGAATGCCCATCTGATGGCTGTGGGGTTAGCGCACTGGCTCTGGTCAGAGGTGCAGGGTTCGAATCCCAGGTTAGGCATGGATGTTCGTCGTGGTTTGTAATCCACGTTAAGCATGGATGTTCGTCGTGGTTTGTAATCCACGTTAAGCTGTAGGTCCCGGGCTGATTAGCCGTAACTGTGCATTCAGCGTACTAACCAACCATCCTTTCTTTTTTTTTAAATTTTATCTAGAGCCATGTCATCAGTTATTTTTATATTAGTGAATTGACGATAGTGGCTATCTGTTCAACCTTCTTTTGCTCCTAGCTAGACCGCGAGGTTGCGGGTTCGAGTCCCGTGTTAGGCATGAGTGTTTGTAAATGTATGTTGGCTTGTCTAATTACGAATGTTTCGGCGCATTATAGCCCTTGTGTTGATGACGGCACCAGATAATCTGAATACAACCAACCAACTTTCGCTCTTAGAATTTGTTAAATATTATTGTAAGGGTCATAATGTTAGAAAGCTTCTTTCAACAGTTCCATTTGAAATTAGCAAAATGCACAAGGAATTGAACTCAATTTTGTCTTCCAAATTCTGCTTCGATGGCGTCTTTGAAACAGTGACCACAGATCTGGAAATCAGAGAAATGTTGGGAAGTTTTCTAATTCTGGATTTCTCGGGGAGTTTTTAAAATTTCACGGAAATCAGAGAAATTTTCTTTATACTGAAGGTACGTTTCCCTGTTCATCCGTGCTTTGGTGCAATTTTCCTGGAAAATTGTGATAGTCATTGGTAGAAATGTCCTGTTTCAGAATAATTCAAACTTTCCATTACTGTAAAATTATTTTTAAAAAATTGGCAAGTTATCTCGCATACATGTTCCATTTGATCAGTGTGTTTACAAGTAGCAGTAAAATCGGAGATTTTTTAGAAATATCAGGGAAATCCGGGGATTTTTTTTCCTGAATTTTGTGGCCACTACGAAATCATTTAAATCGGTTTTATAAACATTTACCATATTTTGTTAGGGAGAAAACTCTGCACTGTCTGTTTTTTGCTATCAATGAATGCTGTTTAAAGTTTCTTCTAAAGATGAAAAAAGATAGCATGGAGTAAAGATTTGCATTTGTAACGACTGATAGGTACTGTTAATTCTATCGTCGCATTTTTAGCGTTAGTAATTTAATCGGGTTTTTTATTCGTTTCAATCTTTTGAAAGTGTGAATATTTTTATAAACACTATTTCTCAATTATAGAAATTTCGTGAGAAGTTTGAATACCAGCAATGTTAAATTTTTAAGCGTTGTTCCAAAGAAGCCTTTTTTTATTGTGTTACAATAATAACAAAATAAAGTGGTCCATAGTTTGAATTTAGGATTTAAAGGGTAGAAAAAGAGGAGAAGAACACTACGTCTTACTTTTGGCTTATATTTTATTCAAAAAAGAAAATGTTGCCATATGCATAAAACATTACATGAAAATAAACGATGCCACTCAATTATACACAATACAAATTAAACACTTGATTTTCAACAGTTTGCCTTAAATGAACTTTGTACTGTTTCCAATAATAATTTTTGCGGCTTCAAAACCTTTGGTGCTTGGAATCATCGCTGCTGCTTATTAGTGACTAGTTACTTATAATTTGCAGGTTATAGGAGGCGGATATTGGGTTGGTTGTTTTCAGATTATATGGCGCCGTCAGCAACACGAGGGCTATAATGCGCCAAAGCATTCGTTATTAGACAAGCCAACATACATTTACAAACATCCATGCCTAACACGGGACTCAAACACGCAACCTCGCGGTGTAGGAGTTAGCACGCTAACCACTATACCGTTTGGTCGGCTGGCGGATATTGGGAGGAATGACAAGGCTACCTGAAGTGTTAAGAATAAATATTTACTTATAGCCAAGTTTCAGTGGAAAGTTTTAAAATATATTTTCTCCAACTAAACTTGTAGTTTGAAAGTCGCTTTAAACTGCAGATCCACGCCTGATTAACCGTTATTGTGCACAGGTATGGGATGTTGAGCGCACAAACCAGCCTCAACTAAACATTCACAAAATAAAGAAGTGTTTAAGAACGTTGACCAAGTAGTGGTGTGGGTTTTTCCACCACCTTTGCAAAACAGTGCTTTTCCTAATTAATATCTTTCATATTAGTATCTTAAATGTACTCATGTTCATCAGAAAGCTGTAACATTTTCTAAAATATACTATTATTTATGTCTGTCAGCAGTTTGGCCTGAAAATAGTAAATTTGACAACAATGACCAGATAAAGTTTAACCTGCTACCAGTTAAACAAAATTAGTCCTGAACTTTCATCATAAATTTGATAATTACTTGCATAGAATACTAATTTCTCTTCTGCCTTTCAATTAAAGATGTGAAGATGTTATCTATATTTTTCTGAAATTTTTAACTCGCATCAATCTCATTAATCTCTGATTTCACAATTTTTGTAATTTGTTTACATTTTAAACTTCTGTGTTTACCTTTGAACTGTTGCCAGATATATTTGAATTTTGTCTAAACTTGTGTATATAATGAAGAATATAATAATGAACATAATGTTAGTGTTCAAAATAATCCATGGTAATTAAGATACCATTTAGAATTTTTTTTAATTGGCACTCAAAATTTGTTTGGAATTCTTTTCATGATTACATAAGATGCAGTAAGTGTTTCATGATTAGAGGTATCTACCAAATAATTTTTTGGTGGTTCCTTTTAAAAATATTTTACATCTGGGGCTTGAGAATCCATTCTATTAATGTAAAGTATTTTATGTGAAAAAAACTACCAAAAAATTGCTTTCCAAATTGTTTTTATATGGCTAAAGGGATCCCTAGCTAAATAATATTCAAAGGGAACATCAGTCCTAAAGTGCAAATAATTTTAAGATCTACTAATTTTAATTTTTAGTTTCTAATGCTTATTTATCCTCTCTGTTTCAAATTAAATAGTTGATCTGGGATTGAATCCAATGGTGGTGATTGGGGGGTGTTAGTTATATTACTTTCAAAAACACTTAAACTTAAAAAAGTTAGAGGGTAACTGCCTTCCTCTGCCAGTTGCCACACCGATTATATTAGTATTAAAAATTAATGTGCTACTTTTAAAATTTGCATTGATTTTCTTTATATTTTTAATGTAGTATATTATATCAACACTAGTAAATAATTTTGTTTTCTCTTGATTTGTTCTAAATTATCTTGTATTTTTTCCAATAGTTCTCTGCTTCTGCCAAAGACAGATTTCTGTGAATTGGCAGTAGGTAAGTCATTCTGTGAAGTCAGGAAATCACTAAATAATGTTTGTTTTTTGGTGGCATATCATTTTTGTATTAATGTCATCAATTACAAATGTTTTTTGGTTATTAGTCGAAATATACAAAAACAGGGAATGTAATACGTCATCCTCTTTTCATGCAAGACCTTAATAAGTGTTTCCTGTGCTATGTCTTTCAATAAAGTTTTTATGCTGTTTTGCCTTGTATATTTTGCTGCAGAATAAATTTTTTAAATGTTTTCCATTGTTATTTCAACGATTTTAAGATTATTAAAACTTCACAATCTTTTCGGTACCACAGATGCCAAATGCATTATCTAAAGTTCTAACTTTCCATATTTCCCATCTTAAATTTTTTTAAACTACAAATACACTTGGAAACTAAATTGTGAAACAAGTGAAGTGTATTTCTTTGTCGCTAGACATATTATTTGATAATTTTTTTGTTAAATAATCACAGATAAACCAAATAAATTCAGGACTGAAAGGAATTAAAACTGACAAAATTACAGTATAATTATCACAAATTTATGAAAACCACTATGAAATGTCCCTCATATAGTCAAAACAATGTGAAGTAACTTAACATGAAATCCTGTTTAATGCAAAGTAAAAGCAGTTCTCTGTACTTAAAAACTTAGTTAATTTATTCGTTTAGCACAAACAATTTCAGCGGTCCCATCGACTTAACATTAAAGGTGTTTGACTGTACTGTATTTTACAAATTCTGCATTTAGAAAAGGGTAAAGCTAAAAGTGTATTAAGTTAGTGCTTTTGAAACATGAAGGGACAATAAAATATAAACTGAAATTAGTGTTGAGTGTTATTTAATTCGTTAGTTTAGAATAAATGTCATTTAATTGATTTGATTTTTAGGGCTTACCCAAATATTAAACCACAAAACTTTGATAAACAAGATATGTTTAGAGATTTTCTCGACTCTACAACTGTATAGGGGATTCTACACAAGGATGTGAGCTTTAAAAATCTCCCCCGTTTTCAATTTTTCCCAAGTGACAGAGAGTAAGCTCGAACATTTTTGAAATGAGAGAAAAGATTTTAGAATGAGTTCTGTCTGTGAAGACTCGCATGACCTTCGACAGCCAGAATTCTTCCTCTTTATTTTTCTGCCCCACTTTTTTTCAAAAGATTGACTGAGCAAGTATCGAAAACATTATTAAAAATGAGTTCAGAGTTAAAACAATAGATGCAACCAAGGTGGAATTCCAATGATAAATCGAAATATCTCGAAGCTTTTCAGAATTATGAACTTTTTTTGGAATATTTGCCACATGGATTATTCCAATAAAATTAAGAGACAAAATACTTTTGGAGCTTTATGAAGATTTAGTTGTAATGAATATTGTTGTAGTCGATATTCCATTTTTAAGGAATAAAATATAAAATTGACATATAAGCAAGAATATCTTAAAGTTGCTGCTTCTAAAAGAGGAACTGAAGAACTATATATACAATAAAACAGGCACTTACTCAGGTGGAGGGATATATCCCCTTTCGAAATATCTAGGTTTACTTTTAGAACACTAAAACCAAAAGATATTTTGTTTAAAATGCTAAATTTATTTGAAATATTTTTAAATTCCTCAACTTATGTTGAAAAAATATGTGTAACTAAGTATATTTGGCATTAATAACAAACATAATTGTTATGATTTACTGAGTTATAGTTTCCTATTCCTTCCCGAGAAAAGTCTTTGGCTACGTCCTTGCAGTAAAAACTAAGTTGATTCAACTCTGCAGATACGTTTTTTAGAGAAATGGTATTTTCTAGACCATCCATTTCTAATTTGGCAAGTTTTAATTTATTAAGCATATAAAAACCTTAAAATAGTATATGAATATTAATACTTTTGTTCGATGAAATTTATGCCTTTGTCAGGGGTCGCAGACGTCCTATATGTCCTATAAATCCTATATTTTTTTAAAAATCGGTAAAAACGTCCTATATTGTCCTATATTTTACAATTGTCCTATATATCCTATATTTCTACATTGATTCGATCTATATTTTCTTCGAATTCGTAATAACGGCGCCGTTTGTTGCAATTTTTTAATATTTCGGATTCTTTGGCGCGATTGTAGGAGAAAAAGACCTGACAAAAACGATGTTTGTAACTGCGGCGCGGCGTTTTATCTCTTGTGACGTCACGTGCTGCATAACCTACAACTCAACTCTACTGGACCGGCGGGAGTTGTAAACATGTGAACATTTCCATAACAATCGGTCTTGAATTTCTGATATGATTTCTCCTCCAACGTAATAAATTAATTGGCCATAATGTAGAGAGAGAGATGCAACAACAAAACTCTGCCTCTGGAAAAACGGATAAAAACAACTTGGGATTAACTTGCAGGACTACTAAAGAACATTTTGAGTGCTCAGTCAATAATTGATGAAGGAAACAAAAGGGTTAAGATTTACTGTATGATGTCGGATGGCGATTTTTTTTATTCCGAATCCTGTACGGATTCTGCGCCACGAATTGTTTACATCAAACCACTCCTAATTATGGCAACCATAGGCAGTTAGTTATCTTGCTCTTAAAAAATTGCAGGGCTGCCATTTTTTGGCGAAAATCGCCTTGGCGCAGAATTCGTACTGGATTCGGAATATTAGCCACGATTTTTTCTTAAAAGTCGCCAAAATTGAAAATTACGTCAATACGTTGTGTTGTCAAATCCAAACGATCACTAGGGTTGCTTTAAATCCAAGTACCAGGTTCGCCACATTCAGCGATATTTCTCCGACTTTTCGCCGCCAATCCAGCCGACACTGAACAGTAAATCTGAATCAACAAATGACTGCAAACAGGGATAAAAAGAAAATACTTAAAGAAATTGGAACAGTTAAAAATGCTGGAAGCAAAAGACTCATGATTGCAAATAATGTAATTAATAAAACTTGAATTAGGGATGGAATATTGAGGTAATAACGGATCACGTATTCAGGATCAGGCGATTTCTTTTTTTTTAAGGTGCGTTTTCTATTCTCTTAAATTCAATATAACGAGTATATAAATGTATAACGAATTAATTTTGAAGTTCAATAGCAACTGTGTGCATTTATTTGCTGTTTTATATTGTCCTATATTTTTTTTGAAAAAATCCTATATATTCTTATTTTGTCACTTTGACCCCTGCTTTGTAGATAACTTAAAGATATATAAATGAATTATTTTTGAAATCTTTATTTTCTTTGTATTCATTTTTTAAATAATATATATATACAGCTAATAAGTTATTTTCTTCTTTTAAACATTAAACAATATTTTTACACATTTAAGTATTTATTTTTTAATATCGGTGGTGGTAATTTTGTGTCAAAAAATCCCTAAAAAAGAGGCTCCTAAAAATTGTAACTACTTCTTAAAATTGTTAACGGTAATTCTACAACATTTTCTGTTCTTGAGGATCTTCAATTGGAAATTCGTGAATAATTATTTCGTATATACGGAGAATATCTCTTTTACGAACCCAGTCTTTGACCCATGAGGTTATGTGCCAATTTAAAATATCTTTTAATTCTTCATTCAAATACGCATTAATTCACCCACAGCTTCGTCAAAAGCTTCATCGGAGTCCGACACCAATATAACAATTAAATCGCAAACACTTCCTCAACCAATTCAGAATTAAATTTCAATCGAACATCTATCTTCAACAACAAATTACTAACCATTTTACTTTCCCTGCGCACTTTCCAGAACAGAAAACTGTCCAATTCTCTGTCGGAGCGTACTCACCGTTTTACTATCCTCGTATAAATGTCCCTTATGGGTCATTAAATCATTGAATAGAACACTGTTTCACGACCTTAGCTACGCATACCCCATAGATAAGTGAAATGTCTCGAGGAGGGGGGTATGCAGGAAAAAAAGATGTTAATGATGAATAGTGATAGATTGATTTCACATGTGAGAAATAATATATTTCATTTGAAAAAATTCAAATCTTATGCAATTGAATATGAATAATTTTTAAGTTGGAATTAAATATTTTAAATTTATTTTAGTAATGTATTTTATTTGCAGAACCAGTACCTATTGAAAGGAATAGGACAACCAACTTTCTTCTTAGATGTTAATAATTAAACAATACATATATATAATAAGGGCGATGTTGGGATACACAAAGCAGTGATGATAGGTCAAGGGGTACACAAGGAAAAAAGGTTGAGAAATGCTGGAGTACAGCACAGTATTATAGTTTAAGAGACGGAAACACTTTCAGTCATTTTTCACTGACTAAATTGTGTAACAATTGTTAGCTAAGAGGTAATGTAAAAAATCTAATTCAGCTGCCTAGACTACAGTGATTGTGGGTGGAGAGGTGCTAAGAACATGTAAAAAAAATAAATAAATAAAGTTGTTTTATACCACCAGCTGAAATTTTTTTCTGCTTGTTAATTTAGATTATTTAATGATGTTTTTAGGCATCTAGCTGGTATTCTAAGGATAGATTATACTGCAGCATCTTGTTTGCTAATGTAAAAAGCACATTTTTTAAAATTATTTTACACTGACTGAAATATTATTTTACACTACAGAGTTATTTAGATATTAAGCGAAGGCACACAACTTTGGTCTATGGCGAATACAAGTTTTCTGGCATGGCTATATACCCCGACAGATAACTGCTAATTTAGGTACCTCCATCGAACATCATTCTATGCTAGGGAATCGGTTGAATTAAATTCAATGGCTAAATGTCCTAACTTGGCAAATAATAAGCATTCTTTTGTTTGGTAACTTACACTTTTAAATTTTCCATGAGGAAGGGTACAGACAGTTTCTTTGTCGAATACAGGTGTCTTTTAAAAGTTAGCTAAATAACTTTTAAAAAATACAATCTCGGGCAATAAAAATCAACATACTATTTGTAAACATTTATTAGTTATCATATCTTTATTAGTATTACTAACACACATATTACATAAAAAAAGTAAGAAGTCACACTTTATTTACATGCTAGGTAAATAATTTCTTTAAAATTTAAAATGTATTAATTTCTGATAAATATTTTAACACACCTGGGAATATACTTCCATAAAAAAAAGTATGTGTATAAGTATATGCACAATCATTTAAAGGATGGAGCAGCTATATATTTTTATTCATTAAAAATTAATTTTTTGAACTCAAATCTATTATATATGTTGAATGAATTAAAAGAACACTTAAAATTACTATTTTTAAAATATTTAAAATTAAAATCCCGGCTCTTTAACAAATTAAAATTTAGCAAGTGTCAAGTTTCAAAGCATATAAGTAATCTAAAAAGTATTTTTTGAGCTGTGATATCCTTTAGTATGGATAATAGCAGAATACCAAACACTTAAACAAAATTAGTTATACTTCACATTGAAAAAGTAGTAAATCCGTAACAAATGCTTTAAATTTGTTCTTCTGAAAAAGTTGTTCATAATATGAATAGGTTTAAAGAATACAATCCCATGCAAGTTTGATCTTTTTTCTAATGACTTAAATTTAATCTTGAATAACTAGTTACTTGAACATTCAATTTTTTCCCGGCTACCTGCTTCTGATAACATACATCATACATAAACAAAACAGAACAACTCTAGTAACCATAGTTGAAACGACAAAAATATTTTTTTAGCCAAGTTGAGGCATCCAGAAACATTTTGGCTGAGTTAAATTGCAGCCAGATTGTAACCTTTCCGCGATGTTTATTTCCACCAATCAGGGTTTGCAGCTGGTAGGAAGATTCGAGCCACGTGATTCAGGGGGGAATAAGGCTTTGACAATGGCTGATTTCGCGACGACTAACCTACAAGATAAATTTTCTACTTGGACAGCGCCAATCCGGGGTAGTGGCAAAAATCGTAATTATTAATCAAAACAAACAAATCATAAAACGAAACATAGCATATTTATATAGCATTATGCAAATAGAAAAATTATTTAATTCATTAGTTTTTTAATACTAGGGTGAACCTACCTATTTAGTGCAAGTTTCTACACATTTAATTTTTTTTCTTGAAAAATTATTAACGGAATACTATGAAAACTTCCCAAAATATCAATTGATTAATAAAGCTCAATAATAAATTAACACGATGTTTCAGTCCTTTTTACAATTTAATATGTCATCAGAATTTCTTACCAAAAGCAATTTTACCATTAATTGACCAAGTAGACATTACTAATTGACCACATCCATGCTAGTAATGGACCATTTCTTTTCCAGAATAAAACCAAAAGTTAATTGTTAAATTCTGTTATAAAATGCTCCAATATTCATAAATTAACTATTAAATGAATTAAAAAAAGGAAGTAAAAATAAATATAATCCATTTTAATTAATGAAAATATTGGAACATCATAAAATATAGTATAATGATATATCTTACTCAAATGATATTACTCAAAAAATTAAAACAAGAAAATCGAAATAATATAGAAAAGACTATCTAATCCTATATTTTCAATTCTGAATAAATTTAGATGAAAAGAATTAATTTTAGAGGATTATATTTCTTGAACAGTTTCAAAAAGCATCCGTTTATCTAAAGCAGCGTCCGCAACTAACTTTTAAAGACGGGCCGCATGACTTATGTTGGAACTTTCCGCGGGCCGCAGATTTATACCGAATACACCAATAAATATATTGCTTTACTACATATGTTCAATGTCAGAAATGTGATAAGTACTACAGATTTAACAATATAAAACAATTTAGAAAACTGAAACAATAATTTAACTTTTTTATATTAATAAAAAAACAATTGATATTTGATTCTTGTTTCAAATAATTAAAAAAAATAGTTTTCTTTACATTGTACATTAAAGTCATAAAAGAAATTAATCTTTAGTGACACTATTACAATGTGACTTGGCCTCATAATCAATTAAGATATTTAAAACATACCTCCTAAATCCTTCATTTTAGTCGATGTTCATTGCGAGACGATGACAGCCGGTCCGCTTCTCACTATCTACTTTGCGTTTAAAACTAGTCCTCGATGCCATTATTTCACAGGAGTCATAGAGATCACGATTCTTCTTTTTACGTCAAAACATATAGGCCAGTATGCATTAAAACACCCAACTCCTGCCCATCACTTTCAAAAAAGCAGAATTCGAACTGTGCCATTCAGGAGTCGAGGGGATTGGGTATCATAAGTAATAAACTAAGCAATGCGTGATTGGTAATAATTCAAACTATTGCTTTTTTTATTTTTCTGGCAGTCTCAGAAAAAAAAAAGGATTTTTCAGACAGTGACGCGGGCCACTTAAAGGAAAACGCGGTTTTTGGTAGTAAACACATACTATTGTAGACAAATTAAAATTATTTCTGCAAAATTTGATTTTTGCTCTTCTGTACTACCGGCGGGCCGGAGAAAAAGCTGTCGCGGGCCGTATTCGGCCCGCGGGCCGCCTAGTGGCTGACGCTGATCTAAAGGAACACGTTTTAGTTCTAAATTAGCTGGGAATTTATGAAGAGATATTTTATCGACCGTGCTATTTGACTTACATAAAGGTACACTGCAATAGACCGGCATTTTGTAATGTTTTGGGAATTAAAAGAGTAAATAATTACAAAAATCACTTACAAAACGGTAGCAACATCCTATTAAAGCATGGAAATTCAAAGCCAAATGATTCAAAACTATCCTACTAGACCAGTGCCATCTAGTGGTAAACGGTCAAACTAAGGTGGTATTTGAAATCCTTTGATCTTTACCGCACTGTCATAGCCGCGATGAATCAATTTTAGCCGTGATAATGATAGTACGCGTGAGGGAAAGAATTTTTGCGGTACGTTCGAAAATTTTGTGACAGCGATTAATTATTATTAAAAATGAGTTGAAAAACATCATTCAACATGAAGTGGACCGATAAGAATCTGAATCCGCAATTTGCGACTTGGATTGGAAGTGTGAAAAACGATCCTTATAAAGCTCGACGCCGTTTGTGCATGAGAGTGTTTGGCTTAAGCAATATGGGACGACAAGCTATCAGTAGCCGTGAAAAGAGTGCCAAACACCGGAAAATCGTCAAGAACAGCAACCAAATCACTCTTTTAAGTTCTTTCAGTTCGCAAAAGGATAAAAAACGAACGAAATATCCATTGCAGAAAGTAATGCTGTGACACCGGAAACCAAAAGTAATTCCGTTATTTTGAATTTTATCTCTAAAGATAAGGTGCTTAAATCCGAAATGGTATGAGCGATAAAATTGGTGATGGCACATTCATCATATAACAGTTTTAAAGACGTTGGAGAAATATTTAAAGTGATCTTTCCGGACAGTGAAATTTATAGCAAAATGATATTGAAATTAAGAGACGCTGTTATTCATTCAAAAACATTTAAATTGTAAATGTAAACAACTTTATTGCAATTACTTAACTTTCATAATTGAAAGCATAAATGTTAGTGCTTTTGAAAATTAAAGTAGCAGCTATTTATTTGTAATATAGTTATATTTCATTATCATTCATAGATTAATGTATTTACTATATATTTATTACTAATCCACATGAAAAGTGAAAGATAAATTTTGAAAAATTATCTAATCACACCAAAAATATTTTGAAATATACTAGGTAGAAAAAAATCCTTTAGGATAATTATATAGTAAAATATAATTTAACTCAAAGCCGAATGTGGGGAGGGGGGGGGGGGAATTACTCGCTTTTTTTGAGTTATTGAAGAACTTGTGTAAACGATGGCTATATATATTTCTATGGCTAAAAATTATCGACTCCGGGATGGAAATCGGGACCCTGGAAACCTCAGGGAATTTTTTCTCTGAGAATGAGTATGAACCCTGTTTGAATAAATTAATTTTGAACAAATTATTTTTTAAAATGTATTCCCTAAAATTATAAGAATTTTAAATTTATTCCTATACTTTAATTTAAAATATATAACGTAGTTAGGCCTTGTAAATATTCCAACTTTGATGCTCCTTCGTCCATCTTCGTTTACAATCTTACCTAAGTAGTGATTTGTGAGGGGTTTGCGCTGTGACGTCACCAGGGGTCTATCCAAAAAAATTTTACAGGGTCCTATTTTTGTGAAAAAATATTAATTTTGTGAAAAATTTCCAATTTCATATATTTTGAGCATATGGTTTGGCACCCATGACGTCACTTCTTTATAACCAACATGTGGGCAAGTGAGCAGTTTTCTCCTTTTAGCATAAAATAAACTTTGTAATTTATTAATTGGTTCGTTTTCCAACTGGAAATATTATGAAGGTTCCGTTTTTTTGACTTGGAATTTTGTGAAAGGTCAGTTTGTTGCACATGGAATTTTGTGAAGGATCCTTTTGTTAATTATGAAATTTTGTGAAGGGTCCGTTTTTTGGACATGGAATTTTGTGAAGGGTCCTTAAAAGGACCCAAATTTCCTTCTGCATAGACCCCTGGTCACGATCTGGTTGTTTCGGGCCTGATACAACTATAACACTCCGCTTGTGAAACTGAGCATCTAGAAAGAATATTGGTTTTTCGCGCACAGCCTCGGTGAAACCTGTTATTTATTTAAAATATAATTAAAATTGATATTGTAAGTTTAACAGTACCCTACTACTATCGTAATTAAATTTGAAAATTTAATATTTTCAATCTTTTAATTAGCATATTTTCTTATATCACTTCATTAAGAAAATTGTTATATTATAAGCACCATTGTTTATCATATGGATTTTTAAAAAAAAAAAAAAAATTCTATTTGCAATTAAAAAAGAATTGCGCTGCTGGTATTTTTATTCTTGTTGTATAAAACCTAAATAATAACAAAAAATATATAACATACATTTACGGTCAACCTTTTTAAAAAATGTTTTAATATTGAAAAGTTACCTGTATCGAAAGTATGACCCATATAGTAATGGTTGGATATTTTTTACCGTTCAGCAACGATTTGTAATAAAATGTATTCTCAGTTTCATTTTTGTAAGAATGTTATTAAAATCCTGAATGTCATTTGGTCTTTCTACAACAACTTGTCTTAAAGTTTTTCATTTCCAATTTTGTACTAAGGATCATCTGTCCATGTGGATGAGCCGTTGTCAAGGAAATCGTTGCTGAAAGAAAATTGTAGAGTAATTTTTTTGGTATCCGGTGGGAAACAAGATGGAATATTTTTAAAGAAAGAAAAAGATTTTAGTGAGGAATGTATCTCTTGGGATAATTTTTTTTCCTCATCCTCTTCTTCACTTCTGCTTCCAAAGCTTAGCTTGATCCCTATTTGTCTCCTCGTGCTGTGTAAACATTTTCATTAAGCGAAGATAAAGCAATGGTTTCAGAAACTAAGTAACATGGATGGTTTAAAATGTTATTTCAGAGCAGTCTTATTGATTTTTGGATCAGTATTTTGATCGCATGAATATGATATCCTTATATGAAGATTTAACTGCTTGTAATGACATCTGGCTTGAACGCTTGAACATATTTTCTTAAAGAGTTCTTCTCCTTTGATGTAATTGAAATTAATCTCAAAACAAGCATAACTTAAATGCATAAGCTGGTTTAAAATGTTATTTCAGAGCAGTCTTATTGATTTTTGCTGTATTTTTCATTTACGTAGCTTAAGTTATAGCTCTTTGCTTACAAAACAATGTCCTTTTCTTTCGAGTTCTTCCAAGAAAAATCATAAATATCTCCAACTATTGTTGTTAATCATTTTGCTGTTGTATCTGCAGCAAAATATGGTGATCAGGATCTTGATTGTTGTAGCAGTTTTAAAGGTTCTTGTCAAGTTTTGTCTAGGTTTCTCTAAATCTTTTGTAAAAAGCAGTATTTGGACCAGAACTTGCATCTTGTAAGGAATCAAAATTAATTAAAAAATTTGATGATCAGGAAGGTACTACAGGTCACGATTGAATATTTTTTCTAAATTTATAGTACTTGTACCATTTACATGGCCTATGTTGCTAGTTGTCGTTTTTAACTGAATTTATACTTGTACCATTTAGACGCATTTACAGCCTGAATTTTGTGGATTATATCCCATTTCTTCACTGCTTGTGAACAGTCATATTCTTCTGATAATGTTTGAATGTTAGGGACATCCAACAATAGGGTATTTGACACCATCAACAAATAATTACCAAATGCGGCCTATGCATAGTATTTAACGAAGTAATAATAATGCAAGCATTTTTTACCCGAAATAATTGCTCAAATTTTTATAAATCGAATTTTAAAAAGTGGTTTTTAGAGCGCATCGTCATGTGATCAGAAACGGTCGCTTAAGCTCCTCCCAGAGTGTGACGTCAATATTGTAGATTGGAAGTTTGTGAACAAACAACTTCATTCGTTTATTTTTAAGCTTGGTTCGTCTTTCTTCCTACTTAATGATTAATTATGGCCACTGTAGGTGAATTTTAGGAAATGTTTATTTAAAGAATCTTTATCTGAAAAATGTATGACAGTTTCGTAAAGGCAGGCAGTTTAAATTTACCCAAAATAGACGCATTGATGGTGGGTTCTTTTTCAAATCAAGCCCAGAGTTTTTTTTTCCTACTGTGTTTAAAAATGTTAAAACATCTGTGTAGATAAATAAATCTCCCTGTTATAATTTGTATAACAAGAACTACACACTTTCACAGTTATAATAATTATAAAAACATAAGCAAAATTATTAGCGATTAAAATAATGGTCTGAACACTGAATCGGAAACCTTTTCAACTTTCAAAGTAAAAATCCGGTATAATAATATTGTTAACGAACTAATTTTTGACTTTGAAACTTGGATCATACCTTCTCCTATGATGATCAAACACAAAAATGTTGGAAAAAACATTACTTCCACTTATTTTGATTTTATTTATGGTATACCCCATCACCCCGCAGAAAGGGGTGAATCGAAACACTTGTTATAATTTATGTCTCATCTTATTTAGACATTTACAGGGTAAAAAACAAAACAAGTAATAATGCATTGAAGTGAATAGGAACACTAGATTACCATAAAAAATGCTATAATAAAAATCCGCCATAACTTGGAGCGGTTTTATGCAGACAATTCTTGGCGCAAAATAATCTGCATGTCAAAAATTGGAAGTTTTACCCAAATTGGTGTACAGCTGTTAATTGAAGTACTTGTACAGTGGGGTAACACAGTATCGGTAAGAAATTTCCTCGAACAAAATCAAAAGGAAAAGAACCCATTACGGCGACACAATCTCGCTTGAAACTCATTCGTAATGCTGTTTATGCAATGATGACGTCACACAGTCAGGTGGATTTTTGAGCAGCGTTTTAGGGGCGGGGCTTCTGCTTGCATTTTAAAATGCAATTATTGGCGCTTTGCTGCATTATTTTGGAAAAAGAAAAAATATGTGTCTTTTATTTTGGGCATATGCTTTATTTAAAATATAATTTTAAAATTTGTCAAATACCCTATTGCATATTGACTTGAAAGCTAAATAGTATTGCCAGTCTTTGGACCATTCAACACCTCTGAATGAGTTTTCTCAGTACAACATTAATACATTTAGGTAAAATTTGGGCTGAATATTTGTGTCTCGCTTTTCAAAATTGTTTTTAGCATGTTTAAAAAAAGTGTAGTTTATTCCAAGGTTTTCAGTGTCTTACACGAAAGCTGCAGCAGGCATTACTAAGTAACCCCCATTTCTATCAGTGATTATGCACCTATCAAAAATGTTAAAGGGATGGAGAGTAGAAAAGTTCAATGGTACCTAGAGTTGCTATAACTTGTTAGAAATCATAATAATATATGTCTTATAATAATAGTTTGTTTAATAACATTAATAAAAAATCCCATACATTTTTTACATGGCACACAATTGGAGGTTTTTTTATTGGTTAGACAATTAAGCGGTCGATTATTTTCCAAAAAAATGTTGAGATCAAGAAGTTGTATTAAATTAATGAAAACTTGCTCTGCTTTTCATAAATAATGTTTATCAGTGATTGCAAATAAAGTAACTCAAAACTAATTTTTTTCTGAAAAAATGACTTTCTGATTGATGAGGGTCATCCCACAATATTCCGATTGAGCTAAAATTTTGCGTATTCCAATGTTTATTTTCCTAACTCATACTTTCCATCCTCTATATGTATAATACAATAACTTCTGAAAGACCACTTTGCATTTCTATTTGGGACTGTTTTGTATCACTTATCATGTTTCATAAAAATATCTCTCAGAATTTCATGTGTCTGCTTCTCCACTGAAAAGGAAAGACTGATATTTCTTTAATGTGGCGTGTGAGTGCTCTAACTTCTTTTATATGGTTTACTATTGTTTGGGTGTTTAAGTTACTTTAGGATTTACTTTTGAAATTTTTTTAAATGTCTTTTACATTTAATGAAGTGATATTTTTTAGTTTTCTTTTTTTACTTAAATTCCTAAGATATACTAAAGAAACTTGTTTTTCATTTCAGGATTGTAGTTACTCCACAATCGTGTCATAGCCATGCTGGTTTCGACAATAATCCTCAATAACAATTTATCAGAATTGGAAAAGTAGCAGTTAGTAAACTTAAATATTCAACTTGCCCTAAATTACTGCAATTTTAAAGTGTTTTGTTGTGATGTCTTATCTTAGAAGTATATATCTTGACAATACTTTGATGATGAATATGTGCATTAGTTTTGTGTATGTACTAACACTGATTTTGAAATCAAACCTTGCCTAAATTTACACAATCGAAAAAGTTTCATGGTTATGATTGTAATGTTGTTAAAAGCTGCATATTTGTAAGGTTTGTGTTATACAATCTCCTCACACCTCGAAGAAATGTTGCATGTCTGTGAGGTTACCAATAAAACATTTTCCCAAAAGGACCATCTTGCTCCACATGACCTTATGCACACTGGAGAAAAGCCTCATGTTTGTGAGTTTTGCAATGGATCATTTTCCTGCAAAGATAGTCTTGCTGCTCATCGCCTTACTCATACTGGAGAAAAACTCAATGTTTGTGAGGTTTGCAATAAAACATTTTCCCAGAAGTCCAGTCTTTCTACTCATCTCCTTACTCATACTGGAGAGAAGCCACATGCTTGCGAAATTTGCAACAAAACATTTTCCGTGAAGGGTAGTCTTTCTAATCACCTTCTTATTCATACTGGAGAAAAGCCACATGTTTGTGAGGTTTGCAATAAAACATTTTCCCAGAAGTCCAGTCTTTCTACTCATCTCCTTACTCATACTGGAGAGAAGCCACATGCTTGCGAAATTTGCAACAAAACATTTTCCGTGAAGGGTAGTCTTTCTAATCACCTTCTTATTCATACTGGAGAAAAGCCACATGTTTGCGTGGTTTGCAACAAAACGTTTTCCCATAAGAGCATTCTTTCCAGTCATCTCCTTACTCATACTGGAGTGAAACCACATGTTTGTGAGGTCTGCAACAAAGCCTATTCCCGAAAATATCAGCTTACTGGACATCGCCTTACTCATACTAGGAAAAAGATGCATTGCTGTGAATTTTGCAACAAAGCGTTTTCCTACAAGGACAGTCTTGCTTCTCATCGCCTTACTCATACTGTAGAAAAACCTCATGTTTGTAAGATTTGCAACAAAACATTTTCAGAAAAGAGCAATCTTGCTGTACATATTCGTATTCATACTGGAGGGCAGCCACATGTTTGTGAGATTTGCAATAAAACATTTTCCATAAAGTCGTATCTTTTCAAGCATCTCCTTACTCATACTGGAGAGAAGCCACATTCTTGCAAAATTTGCAACAAAACATTTTCCGTGAAGGGTAGTCTTTCTACTCACCTTCTTATTCATACTGGAGAAAAGCCACATGTTTGCGAGGTTTGCAACAAAACGTTTTCCCATAAGGGCAGTCTTTCCAGTCATCTCCTTACTCATACTGGAGAGAAGCCACATGTTTGTGAGGTCTGCAACAAAGCCTATTCCCGAAAAAATCTGCTTACTATACATCGGCACATTCATACTAGAGAGAAGATGTATAGTTGTGAATTTTGCAATGGATCATTTTCCTGCAAAGATAGTCTTGCTGCTCATCGCCTTACTCATACTGGAGAAAAACTCAATGTTTGTGAGGTTTGCAATAAAACATTTTCCCAGAAGTCCAGTCTTTCTACTCATCTCCTTACTCATACTGGAGGGAAGCCGCATGCTTGCGAGTTTTGCAATAAAACATTTTCCCAAAAGAACCATCTTGTTAACCATGTGTTTACTCATACTGGGGAGAAGCCGTTTATTTGCGAAATTTGCAACAAAACATTTTGCCGGAAGGCTAGTCTTTCCATGCATCTTCTAACTCATACTGGAGAAAAGCCACATGTATGTGAGTTTTGTAACAAAGCATTTTGCCGAAAAGATAAGCTTGCTTCACATCGCCTTACTCATACTAAGTAGAAGATTTGTAGAGGTGGAAAGTAGGTCAGCACTAATCCAGATGTAACCACCTCCAGCACCTTCGCATTGACTATTGCTCAGAAGACCAGGATTCAATTGATAGTTCGAAACGTGACTCACAACCTAAAAACTAATATTTTTTTTTAGATAAACCACAGTGAGCTTAGTTAAAATATTACAAACTTTAATCAATCTACTTTACTCACACAAACTACTAACTGCTGTTGCAATCAACACTTAGTGTGTCGAACTAGGACTCAAGCAGAAGCAACTCTTCATACGTTGAACTAGAATAAGAAGCTGTCGGTTGCATTTCGGGTTCTGCTTACAAAGCACAAGTAATTTGCATGATTTAAAAGTTCTTATCTGCTTGCAGTTTTCTCCAACTCCAAATGGTGTTACCTCACATTGGGCTAGATTGAAGGTTCCCTAGGCTTACTGAAATTACCGCATATTGGGCTAGGTTGAAAGCTCCTTATCTTTAGTACACAAAAAATATTTGGGGATTTTAGACACCACAGATTCATATTTGTGAGTTTTGCAACAAAGTGTTTTTTTACAAGAACAGTTTTGCTGCACATTACCTTAACCATACTAAAGAGAGGCCAGATATTTGTGAGGTTTAAAACAGAGCATTTATCTACATGAGCAGACTTGCTGTTTTTTGCCTTACTCATACTGGAGAAAATCCCATATTTTTGAAATTTGCAATAAAATATCTTCCCAAAAAAGCCATCTTGCTAGGAATTACTTTATTCATATTGATAAAAAGCTACATGGTTGTGAGATTTTAAACTAAAGATGTTTCCAAGAGAGCAATCTTGCTGAACATATCCTTATTAACACTAAAGAAAAGCCACATGTTTGTGAGGTTTGAAACAAAGCACTTTCCCTTAACTTACCAAGCATTTCCTTAGACATATTGAATGAAAGCCACATGTTTGAAACAAAGGTTTTCAAAGAAAGCTTTTTCTTAAAAGTGCTGTCTTGCTTATCTCATAAGCGCGGTATTGCTTATATATGTGCTCATACTGGAGAAAAATTGCTTATTTTCAACCTCTAAATTTTCTCTCGGGCATTTTTTCAAAACACGCTGGAGAAAACATCACTTTCTAAGCTCAGTAGAATGCAATCTCTATTAGAAATTATGTAAATTATATTTTAGTTTTTTTGAAATAAAATAAATTTTCAGTGGTTACTTTCATATTCTAATACTTTTATATATTTATGATGAAGGTATAATTTCTGACTAGACTTTTTAAAATAGTGCAGGTTTTATGCCTGATCGATGTAGAAATGCAACCTCCATTAGAAATTTTGTAAATTATATTTCAGTTTGTTCGAAAGAAAATAAATTATCAGTGGTTACTTTCATATTCTAATACTACTTTTATATGTATATGATGAAGGTATAATTTCTGACTAGACTTTTTAAAATATTGCAATATATTATAACAAATCAACTATAAAAAAATATCTTAATAAAATTTTTGATTACTTCCTGTATTTAATTTTTGCAGACTATGTTTTTTTTTTATTAATATTTTATTTTTAATTATTTTATTGTATAAGTTACTAAATTACCAATTCCTGACCACTTTTGCACTAGTTACCGATCACTCTGAGCAAATAATTTTTATTTATAAATAATTTATATGTATTATTTATTAACACTTGTAACTTGATTTCTTTTGGTAATTTTATCTATTTTATGAAGCCTTAAAATAATGTTTTCATTTAAAAGGAAGTAATATTATAAAGTTTGAATAACAAAAGTATGTTTGTGGAGTCAAAGAATTTTAATGTGTTCACGGCATGTTAAGGTAGTAGTCCGGTGTGACGGCCGAAATTTCGACTTTTTTTCGTGACCTTTTTTTAACAAATAAATAATATACGATCGTTTTGTAACTTTTACGTATTTATTTTAGTACTTTAAACGATACAAAAAAAAAATTATTTAATTTTCCATTTATTTATTTACAATATGTAATGTCAAAGTGGAGTCCTCTAAAGAATGATGAGCTGTTTCGGGGAAGCACACAGCCTTCCGTAGTCATCTGAAATGAAAAAATCAAAAACATTATTATTGTGTAGACCTTATTCTAATGAACTAACCAATAATATACATAATAAAAAAATAAATAGCGGACTTGTGAAAAAAAAGTTCTCAAAATGTAATTTTTTTTGTTGATAAAATGTTTAAAAAAATTAAATGTTTTAAAGGTTAGGTATTTAGATATGTGTATGTAGAATAACTGGTTAAATTTTGAGCCAAATCGGTTGAATAATTTTGAGTCAGTGCTTCCCCGAAATTTCAAAAACATGGTTTCGAGAAAAACGCGTTTAAAGTTTTGCCAGCAAATAATACTTACATTATTTAATCAGCTATGCCCGGTGCATACAGCAATCCTTCTGTTTCCTCAAAATCGTTATTAGCAGCAGCTCTAAGAGCTCTACGTAAGGTTCTGGCCTCTTTACAGTTGGCTTCTGCAGTTTTCTCCGCCCTTAAAATCCGTGCATTGTCAACAGTGTCTGCGTAGTCCCTGGCTGTCTGACCTATTGTGATGCCCATTACCTCCATAATTTTAAGTACAGGTAGAAAACCCTCATTAAAGATACAGGCAGCCGTATAAGTAGCAATTTTCAAAACGTTTTTCCCAGTAAAAATATGCTTCGGAGCGAAATTCCATACACAATGATTGAAACTTTCGTTATTATTTTGGGTATTTCCTCCCAAGCATCTTTTCAACAAATCATCAGATGCTAAAGTCTCGTACACTGGTTTTATAAGGTCTATAACATGTCACTGTTATCTTTCAGGTTTTTTTGCACTTGTACTTACAAAATTCGTATCAGATTCTACCGTAAACTGATTCCCTTGAAATGATCTTTTTCTTCCACCTTTATTCTCGTGTCGACCTTGGCTAAAAGTTTGTTTCCCATCTTATAGCAATGTGCACTCGTCGAATGATAAATGGTTACTAATGAAATACTCGAAAATATTTCTTGTATACGGTACAAAATTCTTATATTTCGTCTTTGTCCATTGAAAAGGTTAGCTTAAATATGTATACCTGGGTATCTTTAAATAATAAAGGTTGGAAGGACAATAAAAGAGGGAACGGTCAGAGCAGCTGCCGCTGGCGTGTCAACACACTTTCATACACTCTACGGCGCGCTCTCTTGTTTTGCCTATAACTTTGGAAATATTCTAAATTTTGGTATGAAAATTTAAGAGCATATTTTTAAAATGTGGTTCTTCCGAAAAATGTAAAAAAAAAAAAAAAAAAACATCACACCGGACTACTACTTTAATTCACTTAGTGTATGACATATAATAGTTAACATTGAGAAAGTTGGTAGGTTTGTACGCCCAAAGATATATTTTTATGTACAATGAAGGCTAATAATGTCATGACTTGCAGCTTAATGTGGATTCCGGATCACAACGAACATGCAAGCCTAACTCGGGATTCAAAATTGACTTACGAAGCCAGAGCACTAACCACACAGCCATCATGTGGGTTAACATTGACCAAGGAAGCATGGTGTAAAATTACCGAAGTCACCGGAATTTTTTTCTATTTTTTCTACTGATGTGATCAATACATAAACCAGGCCTGTAGCCGAAACACTTTGAATTTTGGCCATGATTTGATTTTTTATTCTTCCTAGCTCGATTAGAGGGCGTGCTTTTTGCACTTTTCATTGAGAATGCAGGAGTCCAGGGTTTATTGAGATAAAGATCCCGGAAATTAGGAATTTCCAAATAATGAGTGATAAAAACGGTCGATTGATTTGGGTTATCTAACCTCGTAAACAAAAAAGAGTGATTTTAATACTTATAGTCGCATTGTTAATATAGTGTTCTTAATAATATTTCAAATTACTTATATTATCAAGTAAACTTTGTGCTTATCCAAACTTCGAAAACATTTGTTTCAATTTTAAGACATTAACTCAAAATTTAAAACATTTCAATTACAGCAATGTGTCTGGTTGATTTTGTACCATGTACTTTTCGATCACCAGCTTATCATCTTAATGACTACACCACCTAATATCAATTTAAACTTACACAAATACCTGTGTATAAAGCATAATTGTAGTGTTATAATTGAAAATAAAATGGTAATAGAACAGTATTTGCAAAGTTCAACTGGATATTCGGTTTGAAAGTGACTAAATTTGTATCCTCTAACAATATGGCAAACTTCATCAATTAACAAATCGGAAGATTGTTCTACAGCAATCTCCCTCCACTTTTAACTATTGAGGTAACTGAAATTGTTATTAGAATTCAAGGCACTTAAGTTTAATATTCTAGTGTTATTATACAAGCTCAGGAGGGGGGGGGGGGGATTTGACTACCACTCGTTTGAGAAAATGCAGAATTTTTTTCCTAATCTACCAAAATTAAATTTTAAGAACACAGTAAAAAATGATTTATAAATAATTATTTTTTATAATTTATAGAGATTTGATTATCAAATGGAGCGTAACGTGGAAATGATTTCGAACTATACATTAAGGTATGTCACCGTTCCTTGTTCAGATTTTCGTTCAGCACAGCAAGAAAAGGGTGTCAAATGATGTTCCTAAAGTGCATATAAAATTTTATTACAATGGGTTGCCATCTTCTGCCACCGGATTGACGTTAAAAAATACACATTTTGAAAAAAAAAAACCTCCTTTTTGATGTTTTGTTGCAGAAAGGTTAAAAAAAATGTGTATATACAAAAAAAAATTAAATTGCATGAGTAACATTTATTTATTACAATAAAATGTTTACAAAAGTTACATTTGTATTGTAATATTTCACATGGCGCGAAAATCCTTGCAATCGAATTTCAATATAGCTTTTCAAGACTGCATTTTTTTTTTTTATGAAACCTTCTCTCACATTTTTTTGCACTTTGTGGCTCAAAGCTTCTGTCACAGTCTTGACTGCATTTTTAAAAAGTGTGTGACATGATAGGTGTAGTAAAAGTAGTTCTGCTTTTTCAGCAACAAACAATCTTCATTGGGAATGGATTGCAATATTTGTAGATCAGATATATCCTCCTGACATTAAATGAGATGGCTGTAAGATAACACCTAAAATTTAATTGTAGGGAGTTGAAACAGTTGGAGTTTATTTGTATGAATGATGTGGAATTTCAAAATTCGACGAGCTGTCATTCCAGGCAGGCGTATAACACCTTCCATATTAACCTGTTTGGCTCAGCTTGGCCAATATTGGCTCTTGTGTCATTAAAACCCACTCAACCAACCTCCATATTTACAAATATTCACGTCAGTTCCATCATATCCAACTACCACTATAGATATTTCTGATTCCAGGAAGAAATCGGTGATTCAGATGTGCTAGGTGATAGTGTAATACAACCCAAGAACATCGACTCTGATTTCAATAAAAGGAAATATGCTTTTCAATAAAAGGAAATATATTGTCTACTTTTTCACTTGTTATATTTTGTTTTGTACACTTTTAGTTTTCTCAGTTTTTTATTTTCTTGTAAGCTTCTGCCCTACCTTTTTTTACTTTTTCCGACCACTTTTTTTTCTAGATTTTCAGGAAGAGTAAGTTTCTGCAGGTTTTTCAGAGCTTGCACACAGTGATAATAACGAATTGCTTTGATGTTCTATAGGTTCATTTAGAACTACAGATATTCCAGGGCTAGAAGAGTTATCCAGACTTAATATGTTTGCTAACTTTTCATCTTCCTTTTGGCTTCACAGTATTTCTTTGAACATGCTTTCCAACTTTTTTGCTTAGCTTTTTGCTCTCGGGCTGGTGCAATTTCATTAATAGATTTTATTTTACCTGTTTCTTTTTTAACATTGTACCGTTTGAGATCTTTTCTCTTTGCTCCATCATATAACTCTGTGTTGTTTTTAATATGCTCACGAATTTTTCTCTTGCATTCTTTATTTTGTTTTTACCTCTCTAACTTGTATTTCTTAGATTCTTTCTTGATTTAAGCCACAACTAAAATTTAGAAAATGCTTTTTAAATTGGTTAAAAAATATAAAAAAATTTCTTTGGTACCATATATGTAATGTAACTTCAAATTTTTGTAAATTTTTCATAACATTAACATCTACTCTACTCTAAGATTAAAATCAAATAAGACTATTACTAGCCACATTTCTATCCACTATTATGGCTGCATTTTTTTAAAAAGTTTCAACATTCGACGCATCTATACCACCATAATCATTCATTGTCACCAAGTTTAGGCCTATTTATATGTATGGAACTTAGCATTTTTAAAAACTCATTTATGGAGGAAATATGCTTAAATATCATATAACGATGGACAAAAAATGTGCATAAACTTCATTTATACATAAAACATATGAAGTAGATGTCAAGAAATATGTGCTTATAAAAATATATTTATTAGAAAAGAATTAGTATTCATTAGTTAGGCCTAGAATCAACTCCATATGCAAAGCATCAACTCCATGGGTGAAGTTGTCCACATGGTGCTCATGGAGATGATGCCCATGGAGTTTATGAACACACTTTGAGTGTAAGTTGAAGCACAGTTTTAATGTTATAAAAAGGTGTGCAGGTATTTGATGTCTTTTTATCATGTACTTCTAATATGATATAAAAAAACAGGCAACAGTTTACGTTTTATAGGTTTTATATAAGCCATGGAGTTGGCAACCAATAAACATACTCACCTAGAATTGAGAATGTCTTCTTTTTTTTGTGTACAAACAAAGCTTAATTCAGATCTGTGCACAATATAAATACATACAAAATGTCTTTCTCTCTTCAATAACACTAGACAAAAATGTGCAGTATTGCCATATGGAAAGAATTTTAGAAAAATATCTGTCCATGGAGATGATGCTAAAACCTGGTTGCAAACTTAAGATAACCAAAACTTAATAAATTTACACTATTTGTTATAACTTCAATACGTAAAACTATTTTTCAAAGCATATTTGTTTAATTTTACTTAAATAAAAGATAAAATTTTTTGTAGTTTTAATAATATGACTACTTATTTACGTAAACTATGGACTGATTGCAGTCCACGGAGTTGATTTTCCTCCCATATTTTGAATTATATCCCACAAAAGCAATTTTAAATAAATTTCGTATTTCAGGTTACTAATTAGTACCCATTTAAAACTACATGATAAATTTTTTTAAATAGATATTTTGATCATGGAATAGTAAATATTCTCGAAATTCAAGAAAGTGCCCGAATTTGGAGAATGACATATATATATATTTCGAATAGATGAAATTCTTTTGATGTATAAGTTTTAGAGTGGAATATACATTGTTTATACAAATTCCATATGAACGTATTTCTGTACAAACATAATGAGCCTGTTTTTCATATTCTTTCAACATAAAATCAAGGCATTGTAAAATAACTCAACGATAACTTAAATATTAGAATTTTCAGTAAATAATTACCTGTTTTCTGCTTCTAATTAAAATAAAAAAAACACGGACGCCATAACAACCGTTGCGTTTCTCATTTTCGATTCGTTTATTTTCAAAAAACTATTGCCACAAGATAGAAACTAAAAAGCTGAATTAAATTATTATTACTATTGCCACAAAATAGAAACTAAAAAGCTGAATTAAATTATTATGACACTTAACATACTCCCACCTTGAGATGGAAGCATCTCAACACTTCAGCTTAAATTAACTTGACAAAGAAAACTTAAAAGACCAATTTGAGTTTAAGACAGTTCAAAAGGGTTACAAGTTCAGGAATCTTAACAGCCCGTCCACTTCTAGTGATGTGGCTAGGTTGATTCGCTGTAGCAACAGGCACATCCTTAGGCACCCATGATTTCAGTTTCATGTTTAATTTACTACCAGAGTTTAAAATATCCGAGTCTGCAGAAATTTCTAAAGGATATAATCTCTGGATAGGGCGTAGGAGATTAGAATGGGCGGTTTGCACTCTGACTAACCTCACATTGCCATCCTTACCAGATAGTAGCTCGACAACCCGTCCTAAAGGCCAATTTATTCTTTTGCTGTTGTCGGTTCCAACTAATACAATATCTCCCACTGATATGATACGGGGCTCTGCCTTTTTATTCTTCTGTACAAGAAGACCTAAATACTCTGATCGAAATCTGTTTCGGAGATCCTTTTGTAGAGCCTGCCGATACTTTAATCTTCGATTTAGACTTTTCTGATCGACTGCATCAAGGTCTGGCACTCTCCATTCCGGTATGTCTTGTAGAAACATGGATGGTGAAAGGGGAACTGGATCTGCATTACTCTCTGAAATATATATAAGAGGACGCGAGTTTATCAGTGATTCGCAGTCGCACAACACTGTCAGAATCTCTTCTTGAGATAGAAGGGCTCGGCCTAAAACTCTTTTTAGCAGGTCTTTCATTATTCTAATGAGCCGCTCCCACCATGCAACTATCGGTGGATTGAATTTCCATTCAATATTATTGATGGCTCCATGTTTCATTATTTTATTCCAGTCCAACATACGTAGACAGTTCGCGGCACCGACGAAGTTACTACCGTTGTCGCAATAAATTGTAGAACATCTACCTCTTCTAGCCACAAATCTCCTTAATGCCATCAAAAAAACTTCTGTAGAAACACTGCCGACCAACTCGAGATGTACAGCTCGATATATCGCGCAGGTAAAGATAAGTACCCATGCTTTCGTATTATCCTTCAGGTATAAGGGTCCAGCGGCATTCACCCCTGAAATCTGGAAGACTGCAGCATCCCGTACACGATTTTCTGAAAGCGGGGAAACTGTACTTTCGACCTTCCGAGAAGAGAATCTTGCACAGATAATACAGCTCGAGATGATTTTCCTCACAGTTTTCTTGCCATTTAATATCCAGTATCTCTCTCGTAAGATATTTAACAACATTTGAACACCATGTTTGTTCTTCTCGTGAAGAAAACGTATCAGTCTCTTAACTACTTCATGATCAGCTGGTAGAAGAACGGGTTTTCTAAAGTTTTCTTCATCTTTTCTGTAAGTAATTTGCGTCTTTAATCTAATAATGCCGTCATCATCCCTATATGTCGAGAGATTTTTCAGCTTTTTATTTTCCAACGCTGCCAAAGATTCTTGTTCATGAGGAAGGACTACTCAGATTCTTTATTTCTTGCACTCTATTTCTAACAAAAACCGACCAGTTTTCTTCTCGAGATATCCATGCGAGCACTGTCGTCGAGTCACTCCAGTAATGACATTTTACTCCTTCCCATCCCAGAGCATCTATCACCGACTTCGTCAATCGAGCTCCCACTAAAGCAGCTAAAAGTTCCAACCGAGGAATAGCTCCACCCTTTAGAGGTGCAATTCGAGATTTTGATGCAAGAAGTACTAACTCTGTCTTATTTTCAGTTTCAATTCTCAAGAAAACTACAGCGGCAAAGGCATCTTTACTGGCATCACAAAAACAGTGTATTTCACAATTTTCCAATTTCTCGTGATCGCTTTTAATATACCTGGGTATATGTATTTCTTCTAAGAACTTTAATTCCTCAAACCACTGAAAGAACTTATTTCTTATGTCTCCTGCGATTTCTTCATCCCAACCGATTCCTTTTCTATAAGCTTCTCGCAACATTAATTTAGGACAAAGCATCACTGGTGAAGAATAGCCAACATGATCATAAACTTTATGGGCGACTGACAAAATCATTCGTTTGGTGAGACAATGAAGATTTACTTCCTTTAACCAATTCGTATTAATTTTCAATGTGTCCTCTTGACGATTCCAAATCAGTCCAACAATGGGAGTTTCAGGGGATTCACCTGCTTTGCATTTTTCTCCAGAGTTTTCCCAGCCTCTGAGATCAAATCCTCCTTTACGCATTACTTCTTTGGATTTTGCCACAAAATTCTTTAATTCGTCTTCAATATTAACAATAGCCACCACATTATCGACGTAAAAACTTTTAAGAAGCTTCTCCTTAAAATCAGATTCTAGGTCTTCTGAACAGTTCACATGATGTTCTATGACTGCTCCCAAAAGAAAAGGACTACATTTTACTCCAAACTCTACTCTGGTATGACGAAATACTTGGAGTTTCTTTTCTTCTCTGCTCTCCCACCATAGGAATCTCAGGAAGTCTATCGGCTTGACACACGCTGATCTGTAAAAAGGCCCTCTTAATGTCAGCTGTTACACCAATCTTTCGCTCCCTGAATCTCAGCAGAATATCTGGAATTAACTCGATAAAATTAGGCCTACGTTCTAAGCAGGTTTAGAGAAGGGTGATTATGCATTCTTGCTGATGCATCAAAAACAGGGCGAATGGGCGTTGTACTACTGCTTTCTTTTAGTACGGGTCGATGAGGCAAGTAATTACCATAAGAATCTACCTCAGCTGCAGGGACTACTTCTATTATTCCTTCTTTCAACCATCCTTGCAAAACATTTTCGTAATCTTTATACAGGTGATTGGAAACAAGTTTCGAAGTTGTAATTTCCAACCGTTTTTTAGCTAAGTCGAAATTGTTAGGTAACGGAGAACAGCCTTCACTCCATGGCAACTGAACTTCATATCGACCTTTCTCATTGAAACGAACAGTTTCTTGAAAATGCTTCTTTGTAATAAAATCCTGTTCCATCTGAGATTTCTTTTCAATTTGATCTTTAATTCCAATTAAATCCAGTCTCCATAGATCAGCTAAATCTGCCTCCTTCACAAATAGATTTGTCACCGTCATGGCCAAACTATCAGCTCTAATGTTGTTTCGGGGAACTTTTCCCATCAAAGTCCATCCCAGATAAGTTTCTATTGCTACCAATCCACAAGACAACACTTCTTGGCGACCAGTAAACAGTTTACCGATTATGTCAGCTCCGATGAGAATTTCGATTGGATTGCTGGGGTTACCAACGTCTGTCAAAACAATGTTTTTATCTTACAGCTCTTTAAGCCACGAACCTTTTCCAACAGGAGGAATATTATTGCATATGACATCTTGGTCTAAAACTTCAAAATTGCACTTGAATTGACTGTTCAAATGTTTCAATTTTATTTTAAAACAGTCGTGTTTATATTCCTTCGTTGCAACACCTCCAAATAACACATGTGTCACACTTTCTTGTCTAATCGGTGAGTATTGCATCTTCTTTGCTACATCTTTCAAAATGTATGACCTTTGTGATCCGCTGTCCAATAAAAGACGGACACTCTTTTCTTGGTCATCCGAAATAAGTTGGGATTTTAGAGTTTGCAAAAACACCTTTGGATTCGTGCTCATATTTGGAAGGTTGACTTCATTCTCGGTCACATTTTCTTCCGTCTTTGGCGTATTTTGTACCTCCAGCTTTTCACACATTAGTGGAACGTGTTTCTTCCCACATATCAAACACTTAAAAAATGCTCTACAATTCTTAGTGTTATGACCAGGCGTAAGACAGGCAAAACAGCAGCGCTTGGCCTTTAAAACATTCTGCTTGGCGATAATGCTCATTTTTTTAGCAGAAAAGCATTCGGAGCTCCTGTGTTTTCCCTCACAAAAAATGCATTTATTTCTTACTTCAGAGGTTGTTGACAGCAAACCTGCTGCAGTAGGTGTTTTATTTCTAAACAAGTCAGATTCATACTTTTTATTTTTGTTATCTCGAGGGAGTTCATTTTTTGCCAATCCAAAACCCGCCATTGCAAGACCGATTCTTTTTTCGCCCTCTACTTCTGACTTTAGAAATGACATCAGGTCAATGAGACGCTCTTTGGCATCCGTTCCTGAAGAAATTGAGCTCATATTCCATGCTTTTAGAAAGTCCTCAGGAAAACATGATTGCACCATAGGATACAAAATCGAGGCACATTTTTCGGTTGTAACTCCTAATGAATCCAATGCACGCAGTTATGACTCAAGCTTATCGTATAATGAGGTTGGCGAAAACTTCTGTTTGCTCTGGACAAATATAATAAGCTTTAAAAGCTCCCGGACGTATACCTCAACAAGAAGCTCTTCCCTGCCGAACCGTGATTTTAAACTTTCAATCACTTGCGAGTAATTGGCGCTTGTTGGCGGGAAACTCTCTACGACTTCTCTTGCCCTGGTCCCCTGAACGGTAGCTTGTATTAGGTATTGAAACTTGTCTTCTGGCGCAATATCTTCATCTTTATCAATATGTTCAAACCGACTCCAAAACGGAAGCCACTCCTTAATATCATCGCCAAATCGACGAAATTCCAATTTAGGTAACGTGAATTTTCTCTTTGAATTCCCGATTTCCGGTTGAATTTCACTTTGGAAAAGTTCCTGGGCACGAACTCTCGCCAATTCCAGCTCATGTTCCATCCTGGCTTTCTCTAAATCGTAATTCCTTTCTTGTTCACGATTAATTCTTTCTCGTTCTTGTTCTTCTCGAATTTTTCTTTCAGAAATAATACTCTCCAAAATGTCCTTGGTGAAACCCGGATCCTTTTTATACTCTTCGCTGCTAAGAATAATGTTCTTTATCTCAGCCATTTTAGCATTGGGCGAAACATTTTCGCCGATTTCTTCCGCAACGGCTTTCAGATCTTTTTTGAAACCTTTAACTTGACTAAACATATTCCTATTTATCTTATCCTGTCGCGGAAGCCAAAAATGTAAAATAACTCAACGATAACTTAAATATTAGAATTTGCAGTAGATAATTACCTGTTTTCTGCTTCTAATTAAAATAAAAAAACACGGGCGCCATGACAACCGTTGCGTTTCTCATTTTCGATTCGTTTATTTTCAAAAAACTATTGCCACAAGACATAGACCAAAGATAAAGCAGACTGATCGTAAACCTCCAAATCCTTGACCGAGACGCGCGAGGAATTGTGGGGCACAGATCTCCAAAACATAAACGCATTTTGTATAGACAATGGCTGCTTGCTTCGCATTTGGATGTACAAATCACCCGTTAAAAATAGTATGTACAGCTTCAAACATTTCATTTTACATGTAAGTTCTTTTCTAACACTGTCTAATTATAGTTTGCATTGATTTTAGTTTCTAAAACTATTTATTTGTGTTTGAATGACTTCAAAATGAAAGTTCGTGTGGGTACTCGTTTCGTTTTCCTTCATTATTGTGTGTATCGCGGAATTTTCGATTAAATTTCAATTAGCCTACAGACTGCCATTTAATAATTAATTAATAACTACCACTTTAGAAGAGGCAATTGAGGTATCTGAATTTTTAAGAATTGTTTTCGTGAAGTCAGTATTTTCTGGAGAGGAAGGATGAGTCAAGTTAGGTGATCAAGTTTTGAATGAAAGCACGTGTGCTCTTCTCTCCGGAAATGGAAAAACATAGTTGATTCTCTACTTTGGTTTCAATGTTAAGAAACCAGTCAATGATATATGATGCAGTGCATTCAATAAATAAAAATCACAGTTCATAAAGAACTTGTTGTGTAAAAGAATTAGTTTCCCATAAGATGAAAAAGTGAAACCGAAAGTTATATTTACATGTTTACCTAACAATACAAAAAATTTCAGCTATGTAATTGTGAATGTGTAATTATGTTATACATCTGTCCAATTCCTACAATATAGTTATTATAACATACATTAAAATTATGTGCTAAATATTATGCATTAACAAAATATGTTAAATTTTTGGAAAGATAATGAAAAAATTTAATTTCTTGAACATTTGTTAATTGTTAAATGGGATTTCCGTTTTATGAAATTGCTATTATCAATTTTTATCAATTATCATTAATTTTAGTCGTATGCAAAATAAGAGATGACATTTTTCTTTACACTTTTTCAAAGCCATGATATTCTACTGTGTTTAAGCTTCAACACAAAAACTTGATCTTGGAAGGAAGATTTAAAAAAAAAAAATGTTAAATCAGTATTTAAAAAAAATGTTAAACCAATTATTTGAATAAGCATTATGATACTTAAATAATGAGATTTTCATTATTAAATATTTTTCCATTTTTCGTTATCTAGTAATAGTTTTTTTATTTGTATTTATTGAAAGGTGAACTTAGGAAGAATATGTTTGCCTGTAAAATAACACTTTAAAGATGTTAAAAGTTATTTTTAATAAAAGTGTACATTCGTGCTAATGGGTTATTTGTTCTTTCATAACTAAACTAAAAACCTTTTAAAATATCTAAAAAAACAAATAAAAATATGATACGTTTGTTTGCATCATGAAGACAGATCGAGATGATATTTTATGTGTTTTGTTGCCATTGTTGTTGTTTTTTAAAGAATTTTAATAAAGAATATTTTGTAATGCTATTACTTTTTGAATTTCTTAAATATTATTCAAAAACATAAAATTACTATTCTTTGTTATTTTAATGAATAGTTAGAAATAAATAAACCTGTTGAGCCGAAACTTTTTCCTTTATTCAAATTTATAATTTCACCGGTAATTGTATGGCGAATGATGCGGCCACGATCCGTCACGGATGCGGGAAGAATGTGTTGGAAGAACCCCCACACTTTACCGTCGACGGACAAAAATAGGTGAACTTCTTGAAGTCAAATTTAATAAAATTATCCGAAACTTTCTTCTTTTCTTCTTAATGCAGCATAATGTATACATTCTAAGGAAAATATGTGAATTTTTTCATAAGATTTATTCATATATTAGTGGATAAAACGCTATTTTTAAAATGCGAAATTTTACACAGTACACAAGGCGTTTGCTGTTTCTTTTGGAATTATGTTACCCATGATGCCTCAAAACATGTAATGTTTTTCTCCAATGAAGGTCAATGGGAAACGCCGCCTCTGCTCCTATTCTTTGCTCTATGCCACAAGATAGAAACTAAAAAGCTGAATTAAATTATTATGACACTTAACAGGCATATTAAACAAAACAACAAGGAAAATCAAAGTAATTTTAATATTATTAGTTAACAATCTGTTATCGTATTGAAATTGTAAGAAATAACTCTGTTTTGGAAGAAAAATTTATAAATGAAATTATAAACTTTTGGTATACCATCCTCTTTAGTATAACAAAACTTTAAGCAAGAAATGTATTATAAAAATAATAAATTGCTTTTTATGTATTAGTTAATAGAAATTTAATCTGCAATAAAAAAAATTCTAGTTCTGCTGAAAATAAAAAAAAGCAGCTAGAATAATATTAAACTCCGTTAGTGTGAAATCGCTTGACATGAAATCCCATTTAATACGAAGTAAAAGTAGTTCTACGTACTTAAAATTTAACTTTAATTTATTCGTTTAACATAAAATTTGGTTAACACGAACAATTTCGGCGGCCCCATTGACTTCACGTTAACGAGGTTCGACTGTAATTACATTTTAATGTAAAAAATGAGTAGTATTATTTTAAAAGTAATATAAATTAACATACCTTTTTAAATACTTTATCGGCTCTATAATAAAAGTAAACATACAATTTTTTTGGGGTTTGATATGTTCTTGTTTCTTATACGCTTGCTGGAAGCGGATTAGCTAAAAAAGGGATTGTTGACTGATTCTAACAGCCAATCAAATCTTGGTTAATCTTTATTTGTGCGCCCAAACTAGTCTGCTAGTGACATATGTGGTGGTTTTGGGAAACAAAGTTGAAGATTTCTTTCTACAGGAGGTTCAAAAATTCTTACTATAGAAGTCGGCTTTGGTCAGGCTGGAAACCAGAACGTTTACCAACAAACAACCAATACAAAAAAAAAAAAAAACGCCATTTTGGGTTGGGTTGGGTTGGATGTTAGTAGACAGTGGTCGTTGTTTAAAATTTTAGTTGGACCTATACATCGTAGATGTAAGCAAAGAAAAACACAATGTAGCGCTTAGAAAATGCATTCATATATTGTGTAAGTTGATTTTTTTCTTTTTTGGGGATAATATTACTATTCAGAGGGTGGAATTCATGTAAATTTTTATGGATGAACGTTGACTCTGGTGCGGATTCCTTTTAAAGGCAATTAACGCTAACTAATGATAGAAAGCAATTTTTAATTCTAACAAATGAAATGCGGTTCAAATGTGTTACATGGTGGCAAAGATAATTCGCCAATCCTAGGAAACTGGCAAAATTTGTTGTTTCGTTGTCGTCAGCGGTATTCCGGAGTCGTGATTGGTTAGAATTACTGCTGCTTTGGATTAACGCCAAATACATCCTCTTTTCGCCAAAAAACGCTTAATTTTGTCTGGTGCCGATTGATTTAGTTACAAATATGGTAAACTGTGTGATTTATGTTTCTCTCTTCATTTCAGTGTTTTTTTTGTTGGAAGCTGACCTGTTGGAAATATATTGTCTTTATTCCGTTTACGTCATGAATTCGAGTTGTATTTATGGGTATTATTAGTTGTGGGAATGCAGAAACAATGTTTTTAGGTGTAGACTCTTAAGGATGGCGATTATTTTAAAATGTTTGAAATTATTGAGCGCGAAATATTTAAGAATTTTTTAAATATTTGAGATTTAAGCGCAAGTAAAGTAGAGGCGGGCCTACAATATTACCTGGCCGAGTACATCTGGCGAAAAAAGCGACAGGCAAGGAGGGTTAAAAATTTATTTAACGCGTTTTTGGATGACGTTATCAAGGTTTACATTCCGGGAGAAGAGAAAGAGGATTGAGGTATTATATTGCATTAAATATAACTCTTGATTTATAGCGATTTTTACCTTAGGAATAAAACTGGTATGCTATGACTATACTTTGGTGGCCTAACGGCCACCAAAGTGTAGTTTATAAAATATAAGGCGTTAAAATGGATTTTGTTTGTTTTATAACAGCAAAGTGATTAAAAATGTCATTTTTGGAATGTTGAACTCTTTTCCTTTTAGAGAGCGAAGCGCGCGCACACCTCACTTTTTAGACATTTTTACAGTACCGAGTAATTACAAAAAAATTGATTTTGGGGGTGAAATGCCACAAACGACTGCCCGAATTAGGTAGGGGTATTTTTTTTAGGTTTAATTGGCCGTAAGGCCAACGAAATAGGTTGAAATTTTTCCTTTTAGAGCGCGAAGCGCGCGCACACTTGACTTTTTAGACATTTTTACAGTACCGAGTAATTAAAAAAAAATTGATTTTGGGGGTGAAATGCCACAAACGACTGCCCGAATTAGGTAGGGGTATTTTTTTTAGGTTTAATTGGCCGTAAGGCCAACGAAATAGGGTGAAATTTTTCCTTTTAGAGCGCGAAGCGCGTGCACACTTGACTTTTTAGACATTTTTACAGTACCGAGTAATTAAAAAAATATTGATTTTGGGGGTGAAATGCCACAAACGACTGCCCGAATTAGGTAGGGGTATTTTTTTTAGGTTTAATTGGCCGTAAGGCCAACGAAATAGGTTGCAATTTTTCCTTTTAGAGCGCGAAGCGCGCGCACACTTGACTTTTTAGACATTTTTACAGTACCGAGTAATTAAAAAAAAATTGATTTTGGGGGTGAAATGCCACAAACGACTGCCCGAATTAGGTAGGGGTATTTTTTTTAGGTTTAATTGGACGTAAGGCCAACGAAATAGGTTGAAATTTTTCCTTTTAGAGCGCGAAGCGCGCGCACACTTGACTTTTTAGACATTTTTACAGTACCGAGTAATTAAAAAAATATTGATTTTGGGGGTGAAATGCCACAAACGACTGCCCGAATTAGGTAGGGGTATTTTTTTTAGGTTTAATTGGCCGTAAGGCCAACGAAATAGGGTGAAATTTTTCCTTTTAGAGCGCGAAGCGCGTGCACACTTGACTTTTTAGACATTTTTACAGTACCGAGTAATTAAAAAAATATTGATTTTGGGGGTGAAATGCCACAAACGACTGCCCGAATTAGGTAGGGGTATTTTTTTTAGGTTTAATTGGCCGTAAGGCCAACGAAATAGGTTGCAATTTTTCCTTTTAGAGCGCGAAGCGCGCGCACACTTGACTTTTTAGACATTTTTACAGTACCGAGTAATTAAAAAAAAATTGATTTTGGGGGTGAAATGCCACAAACGACTGCCCGAATTAGGTAGGGGTATTTTTTTTAGGTTTAATTGGCCGTAAGGCCAACGAAATAGGGTGAAATTTTTCCTTTTAGAGCGCGAAGCGCGTGCACACTTGACTTTTTAGACATTTTTACAGTACCGAGTAATTAAAAAAATATTGATTTTGGGGGTGAAATGCCACAAACGACTGCCCGAATTAGGTAGGGGTATTTTTTTTAGGTTTAATTGGCCGTAAGGCCAACGAAATAGGGTGAAATTTTTCCTTTTAGAGCGCGAAGCGCGCGCACACCTTTCTTTTAGTAAGCAATTAAAAATATAAATATTCTGGAAGGGATTAAATATTTGTCATTGATGTAAAAATTTAATCCCTTATAAACTATTTGTTATTAAATTTTAAGTGCTAAAACTATTTTTCAATTATCCTTTACATTTAAATTGTTTAACCATTTTTTTTTTTTTTTCTTTCAAATATCGTTTGCAATTTTATTACATTTGAATTTTCGCCGATTTCGAATAAATTTACGCAATTCATTTGAATTTCTTCCCGGGATGTACGTTTTTAATATAAATGTAATCGATATGAATAGTGAAAACACTTAATTTTGCTACAACTTGCATCGCAACCATAGCCTAACGGCTTTGGCATTGGACTTCAACCTTCCTATACCATCCACAATTCATGGAGCAGGTTCGATTCTCAATTTTTCACTTTCCGCTATTGTTTTGGGTTTGCCAGTTCACTTGGAAACATCGTGTTTTTCGCCGTTTTGGGTTTGCTGTAGCGTCGGAGTTCGCCATTGTTTACGTTTTGCGGAGAAGTTCAAAAAACGCCAAGTGCCACCATATAGCACATTTTAACCTTAAAAAAATCATATTTTGAGATTTTTTTCAAAGTTATGTATTTTTGAAAAAATCACAAATTTTGCATCATTTAACTATCTTTAAATGGTTGTAACTCAAGAACTAATCGACCTAGAGAGCTGAAATTTATGTCAGTTTATTCAGTTTTATATCTTCTTTGATAAAATAAATAACACATGACAAAGTGTTTTTTAAACAATATTTATTTTTTAATTAAAAAAAGTTTTTTTTTTTTTTAATTTAAAATCGGAATTTTAATTTTTTTGGAAAAAACATATTATATTTAACCATATTTTACAAACATTCTTGCAAAATTTCAAGATGGTACTCCCATGGTATCACAGGAGAAAAAAATTCTGTGGGTAAATCTCTGGCTGATGCATGGGACATTTTGGCTCTTTTTTCTACTCGTAAATTTATAAGGTTTGTAAAATTAAGGTGAATCTAATAGTTATGTTTTCATTTTAAATTATATTACTTAGGGACAAAGTTATATGGAAAAATAATTATTTTAACTAGGTCAAATATGCATTTATATCGTCTGACGTACAGGATACGGACATGTCTCAAGTTTGTCACCAAGTAGAGCTATATTGAACAAAAGCAAAATTGCTAGATTGATAATGATTTTAGAATTCTAATTTATGAGTAGAAAAAAGATCTAAAATGTCTTGTGCTTAAAGCTGAGAATTGTCCATGTATGTATTGGACTTGAAATAACTTTAAGATGAAAAATGGTTATTTTCAGAAGATTTAGTTTTGAAGCTTAAGAAGAAGTGAACGGAGTTGAGTTGTACAGAAGCTATACAAAAGAATAATATATAGTGGCTTAAGAATAGAGAGTTACATGAAATATTGAATTTAAAATATTCTAACACTCCCCCTCAATATTTCTATTCCACCAACCCCATTCCTTTTGAAAATTTTGCAGTCTTAACTGCTTCAAGTGGCTTCGTCAATATACACAAGAATATAGGTCCAGGCTCCATTTGAATGTTTCGAATATAGACATGGGTCTGTCTTACTCTGCTTGAAGTTCATTTTCATGAAACTGTCATGGAGTTTCTTATTCCATTCGTTTGCACCCTGTTTCAAACCATATAAACTCTTCTGAAGTTTACAAACAAGATGTTGCTTTCCTGGTTCTTCATATCCTTTTGGCTGTATTTTGTTTCTTCACATGGCACAGTTGGTTATCTTCTACTAAAAGTCCGATGGTAGCCCGAGCCTTTCCATCCTTAGTAATCCAATCTTCATTTGCATCCGCAGGTTTCTGATTTTCTACTATATTCCAGAGTCCTTCTTTAATTAATAGAAGTTCCACTTTATACTTCCAAATTTGGTAGTTTGAATTATTTAGTTTTGTAATTGATATTCGAGCTCCTTCTGCCATTTTGTCTTCAGTGTAATCTGAATCAAAACTTCTGCTTTCGTAATCAATTTCAAATTCTTTAAAAATATTTCAAAACTGCACTCAGTCTCATAATCTATTGGACTTGAAATAACTTTAAGATGAAAAATGGTTATTTATTTTCAGAAGATTTTGTTTTGAAGCTTAAGAAGTGAACGGAGTTGAGTTGTACAGAAGCTGTATAAAAGAATAATATATAGTGGCTTAAGAATAGAGAGTTACATGAAATATTGAATTTAAAATATTCTAACAGTATGATTGTCTGCACAGTTTTTATATAAAAAAATACATGTTGTTGAAAAGCAATTTAAGTATCGAATGTGGCCCCTTTGAGTGCAAAATACTGTTTTCTAGTCATGTAAATAATTATCAATATTCAGATGAAATAATAGTCTGCCATTTGTTACACTATTTGAAGAAAATGGTGTCTTGTCGACTCCAGACTCAAAACCTGGTAAAACTTTATCTCCTCAAACAACTATTTCAGTAAAGAATTATTGTGATGATGATGAAGTAAGCAGACAAATGCCTGGGAAAAAGGACTATGTTTCTGTGGGGAAGGATGCTTTAGGCAAGACAGTTCATATACAAAAGAGACTAATTTTGGGAAACTTACGAGAAGTTAATTGGCTTTTTAAAGTTTGCAGAGTTGAGACTGAAAAACTGTAAGATTGCTGGTGTCAGTGGTACACATTCTGTGTGTGTCTGCATAGCACACTAGATTATTAAATTGATGATTGCTAGAGGTAATTTACGTAAAATCAAACTACCTAAAATTGATAACCCTCTTACAACATAGCCGACCAAACGGTATAGTGGCTAGCGTGCTAGACCTCGAGGTTGCGGGTTCGAGTTCCGTATTAGGCATGAGTGTTTGTAAATGTATGTTAGCTTGCCTAATGATGAATGTTTCGATGCATTATAGCCCTCGTGTTGCTGACGGCGCCAGATAATCTGAAAAAAACCAACCAACCTCTTACAACATATAATGAATGCATGGCTAATATTATGTGCAATCCCCTCCAGCACAGTCATGGGTTTTAAACAACTATGAAAACTATTCCAAAATTGAGGATTTTAAAGAAGTTCTGATGGGATATCTTGCAGAAGATATGAATGATGAAAAATATCACGTATAAACAATGGTTTACTGTTGATCGTTGCACCTTTGCGACCATTGCTAAACCGCTTGAAGATTTTATGCAAGAGTTTGGTAACCAAATAACACATCTAAAACGACAATCAATTTTTTTTTCTGAAAAGAATTGTCACTGGGAAAAAATGATTCTTTTAAAAGATTAAGTTAAAGAAGGAGTTGAAGTTTCTTTCCTTCATCCAAAAGGACCATCAATATCATTCACATATCCAAGAAAAGCAGATACTAATGCAGATAAAAATACTACTGCAAAATAGATACAAAAACTTACTTTATTTTGAAAATCTAAGTTCTGCTAAAATAATGATATCAACTGTAGCAATCTACTACAGTTTTACCCTTCTCACTTTAACTTTAGCAAATTTGTTAATTAGGGATGTGTAGCATAGAGTGGCAACCAAGTAAATTTATTAGAAATTAATGGCACATTGAATTTCTTAATATGTTTAATTATTTTGAATTTGGAAAAACTTTTTACGCCAATGTTACTCAGGGAGGGTTAATAAAATTCCTAGAGTTACAGCAATTTTTGGACACAAAGTAATTGACTTACTTTTGCATAAATAAATTAAAACACCCAAAGGCTTAATCAAGGCTAAAATTGATAGATGGCTTTACTTCAACTGCACCCGTACAAGTTATCCTTCTACAGGGTGCAGAATTTCAGCCTATTCGAAAACTGCTTGGCAATTTTCAAATGCATTGGAAGTTAGAACATATAAATGCAATGTTAAGTTTCTATAAAAAGTGGTATACGCTTCCCTATTTCGACTTTCCTTCTACAGGGTGCAGAATTTCAGTTTATTCGAAAACTGCTTGGCGATTTTCAAATGCCTTGGAAGTTAGAACATATAAATGCAATGTTAAGTTTCTATAAAAAGTGGTATACGCTTCTCTATTTTGCATATTTCTTTTTTTTTTTATAGAGAAATTTGCATAGACATATTTAGGCAATAATCCCAGCAATAGTTTAACAATTTTCTGAACTAAATTTTTTAATGTAAATTCGAAAAATTCTTTAAGTAACATGAAAAATTTAAGAAGCGTTAAGTTTCTCTTTTTTTAATGAGGAACTTTTGCATTTTTTGATTTTATTTTTAAATAAAAGTAGAGAAAAAATCATGAAAAACAATACTCATTCTTTCAAAAATTTGAGCTCGGATAGGTAATTAAAAAAAATATTTAGTTTTTCACTTTGCGATTTGGCGGGCAAAAGCTATTTTTGTGTGTGACGTCAATGTGCAGATGATGAACCAGTCTAAAACCTGTTTTAGACGAGGAGTGAGCGAGTTTCCTCCTCTTATTTTTGATGGAATCTATGCTTAACTACGTCACGGTTTTTTATGCGTTTTTGGTCACAGGACTTTTGCTTTGATTTCAAACTAGATATTTGATTAATTGAAAGCATAAAGATAAAAAAATAATTGCTCTGCTTAAATATATTCATTGGATAACACTAGAAAATACAAAAAATATTTATTTTCCTTACTTGTGCAAGTTCCTCATTATGCATGCAATTTCTATAAGAGTGACACATATTTTTACCATAGAATACAAATATATGGGAACGAATTAAGATTGAACATAATTTTTTCCTAAGAAAATATATGGGTCATTCTCCCGAAACAGGACAAGTGCCTGTCATAACATCAAACCACTTTAAAAACAAGCACAAAAATAATGAATTGCCTTTTAATAACTTTTCCATGCTCTAGGCTAACTTTCTCATCAATAACAAATTAAGTTTTCTTATATAAATGTATTTAAAAATATATTTCTAATGTTTGAAAGTCATTTTCCAGGCTTGTCACTAGAGCCATATCTATGCTGTTGTAAATGTTAAATAAATTAATAATAAAACTAATTTTCTAACTACAATTAATTTAATGCATTTATAATAAAGTGTTTCATACAATGGAAAATAATTTCATTATTTTTTCTTATTTAAAATATTACTAAAATGCATGTCACTGAACAAAGCGTCATTGTCCTGGTATAATCTGTTACACTCAATATTTTAACTACAGAAGGCAGCTGTATTCTATTTTTTGTTTCTATTCTAAGTACTTTTATTTCTTAAGAAAGCTGTGTGGATAATTATTTTTGTACTGAATTTTGAAGTTCTATTCAATTACAGTTTAATTCACGTCATTTTCCTGGCATCTACAAAAAAATACTAAATGTGTAGGAAAAAAAATATATTGCTATGTAAAATGCATAATATAGTCACCTTTTAGAAAATATATACATCTATATATATAATTATCTTGCGTAACGTCCAAATTTGGCTATATTTCTGTGAGCAGAATGGCAATGATCTTCTAAATGTACTTTATGCATGAATTTCCAAATTCAGCAATCCAGCCAATCACAATATATCTTTTGTAATTTGACTAATACAACTGGCAACAGCAACAACTTGGAATCGCTATATTTTGTTTTTCGTATTACAGTCTACAGATAGAAATTATTGCCTATTTAAAACGTATTGATTTAATAGTTACGATGATGCAAGAATAAATAGATCCAAGATGTGTACATTTCTTTTGGATTAGAATTTCGAATAAACCAGACTTTTCGGAAAAGTTATCTGCTGAACATGTTTCGGAGGTTGCCGGGTTGCATTCAGCGCTAATTCACCAACTATCAAAAAGTCGCTAAGAGGCATTGGTGCAGTAAATCTGAACCTGTATTCATTTCTAATCAGCTCAAATTCAGCTATCGAATTGAAAACTATCAAAATCACGAATAAAACCACCCACTCAACTTCAAAATCTCATATGAAATAAAAAAAAAAAACTTTTGGTGAAATAGGGCTAATTTTCTCTCCAAATTTGATTTTCAAAAAATTCCTGTTAATTGATGCCGGATAATTGGCTGTTTATTTTATTTTTTAAGTATCGCAAAAAAGATTATGCGAACATATGATTGCTTCATTAAGAAATTTCGATAAACAACTTTAATTATTTTAGCGCTTCATACGATACCAGTCAGTAAATTTTAATTGTTCAATGAAATAACCGATATTTTTTAAATATATGTACAATACTGTTTATTTTTGTTGTTTTCGAAGAACTTTCTGCTACGTTGCTACACTGTCCCTGCTTAACGCGTCTCGACAGCAGTAGGATAAGGACGTGGTAAGTATTCTAGCTTTTCATAAATAACAAAACGTTTTCAATTTCATGGCATTATGCAGCTGAAATAGCTTTTTGCTAGGGCATATTTTAATGCTTCACTTTGAGGCGAGCAAAGCGAGCCAAGGGGATTGCATAGCAATCCAGGGGGTTGGCAAGCGTCAGCGAGCAGGGGGCGGAGTCCCCTAGTTTACTTAAATTTTTTAAATGTGTCAGCTTTTGATTACATCAATTTTGTCATTTTCCTGGCATATAAAAAACACAATAAAAGCAAAGCAGGATAATGATGTTTGTTATTTATTCAAAATATAATTAAAATTTATATAAGTTTAACAGTATCCAACTACTATTGTTGTTAAATTAATTTTTTATTTTAACTACCATTTTTTTTTTAAATCACCTCATTTTGTCATTGTCCTGGCATATTAATAAGCACAATAACACCAAAACAGAATAATGATATGTGTTATTTATTCAAAATATAATTAAAATTGATATTGTAAGTTTAACAGTACCTACTACTATTGTAATTAAATTTAAAATTTTTATATTTTCAATCTTTTAATTAGCATATTTTCTTTTATCACCTCATTAAGAAAATTGTTATATTATGAGCACCATTGTCTTATCATAGGGATTTTTTTCTACTTGCAATTAAAAAAAAATTGCGCTGCTGGTATTTTTTTTCTTGTATAAAACCTAAATAATAACAAAAAATATATAACATACATTTACAGTCAACCTTTTTTAAAAAATGTTTTAATATTGAAAAGTTACCTGTTTCGGAAGTATGACCCATATATTAACAGTTGGATATTTTTTACCGTTCAGCAACAATTTGTATTAAAATGTATTCTCAGTTTCATTTTTGTAAGAATGTTATTATAATCCTGAATGTCATTTGGTCTTTCTGCAACAACTTGTCTTTTAAAGTTTTTCAATTCCAATTTTGTATTGAGGATCATCTGTCCAGGGCCTGATTTAGAATTTTTTTTACTGTAGGCCCAACATTCAGAGAGGGGCCCCCAATAGCAAATATTTATTTCCTTACGTCTCAATATTACCAGATCAAGCTACATTCGTTAAAACTAACTTTTTACAATTAAAACTCATAGTTTACTTTCACACGATTTTTTTGTTATAATTAGTATGATCTTGATTTGCTCAAAACTTTTGAATTAATCAAGACCCCCCCCCCCCCCCATGAACACTGATTTTAAAGCACACTTTCCTGAATTTTAAACTTACATTTTACCACAGGGTCCCCAAATTATATAATAATAAAGATTTCTTAATTTCATAACAATAATTGTAAATAATACTAAGTAACCTTTCCACTGTTTCCACGATCTCACCAAAAAAGAGGGCCAAAAAAAGTCCACGGAAGAGCCTGCAAACCAACCAATCACAAAGACTCTTTCATTTCATAATATAAGAAGTTGTATATGGTTGGTTGGTGAACATCTCTTTACAAGAGGCAAGAGAAGGAGAACAGCGGCGTAAAGCCCTTGTCTCCGTGTACATATGAAGAAGTTGTATATGATTGGCTGAACCGGAAAGATTTGCTTAATTAGGTTTTATTTGGTTAATCTATCTAACTTAACTCTCTGTGACTATAAAAAAGATGTAATTTGCGGATGTGTAAGTAAAAAATTTTTGTTATTTTTGTTCAGTACTTCCCATAAAAAAACCATTATATTTAAAATTTTCAGAAAACTTTCAAAATTTGGGGGCCCCTAGGCCCGGGCCTAATGGTAAATCAGGCCCTGTATCTGTCCATGTGGATGAACTGTTGTCAAGAAGGAAATCGTTGCTGAAAGTAAATCGTATGAGCAATTTTTTTGGTATCCGGTGTGAAACAAGATAGAAATGGAATATTTTTAAAGAAAGAAAAAGATTTTAGTGAGGAATGTACCTCTTTGGATAATTTTTTTTCTCATTCTCTTCTTCACCTCAGCTTCCAAAGCATAGCTTGATCCCTATTTGTCTCCTCGTGCTGTGTAAACATTTTCATTAAGCAAAGACAAAGCAACGGTTTCAGAAACTAAGTAACATGGATGGTTTCAAATGTTATTTCAGAGCAGTCTTATTGATTTTTGAATCAATATTTTGATCGCATGAATATGATATCCTTTTATGATGATTTAACTGCTTGTAATGACATCTGGCTTGAACGCTTGAACATATTTTCTTAAAGAGTTCTTCTCTCTTTGATGTAATTGAAATTAATCTCCAAACAAGCATAGCTTAAATGCATAAGCTGGTTTAAAATGTTATTTCAGAGCAGTCTTATTGATTTTTGAATCAATATTTTGATCGCATGAATATGATATCCTTATATGATGATTTAACTGCTTGTAATGACATCTGGCTTGAACGCTTGAACATATTTTCTTAAAGAGTTCTTCTCCTTTGATGTAATTGAAATTAATCTCAAAACAAGCATAACTTAAATGCATAAGCTGGTTTAAAATGTTATTTCAGAGCAGTCTTATTGATTTTTGCTGTATTTTTCATTTACGTAGCTTAAGTTATAGATCTTTCCTTACAAAACAATGTTCTTTTCTTTCGAGATCTGCCAAGGAAAATCATAAATATCTCCAACTATTGTTGTTAATCATTTTGCTGTTGTATCTGCAGCAAAATATGGTGTTCAAAAAATCCAAAGAATGGTAAATTGGGCTTCATCAGGATCTTGATTGCTGTAGCAGTTTTAAAGGTTCTTGTCAAGTTTTGTCTAGGTTTCTCTAAATCTTTTGTAAAAAGCAGTATTTGGACCAGAACTTGCATCTTGTAAGGAATCAAAATTAATTAAAAAATGTGATGATCAGGAAGGTACAACAGGTCACGATTGAATATTTTTTCCAAATTTATAGTACTTGTACCATTTACATGACCTGTGTTGCTAGTTGTCGTTTTTAACTGAATTTATACTTGTACCATTTAGATGCATTCACAGCCTGAATTTTGAGGATTATATCCCAATTATTCACTGCTTGTGAACAGTCATATTCTTCTCCTGATAATGTTTGAATGTTAGGGACATCCAACAATTGCTCCTTGACTTGAAAGCTAAATAGTATTTCCAGTCTTTGGATCATTCAACATCTCTGAATGAGTTTTCTCAGTACAACATTAATACATTTAGTTCAAATTTGGGCTGAATATTTGTGTCTCGCTTCTCTAAATTGTTTTTAGTATGTTTAAAAAAAGTGTAGTTTATTCCAAGGTTTTCAGTGTCTTACACGAAAGCTGCAGCAGGCATTACTAAGTAACCCCCATTTCTATCAGTGATTATGCACCTATCAAAAATGTTAGATGGATGGAGAGTAGAAAAGTTCAATGTACCTAGAGTTGCTATAACTTGTTAGAAATCATAATAATATATGTCTTATAATAATAGTTTGTTTAATAACATTAATAAAAAATCCCATACATTATTCACATGGCACACGTTCGGAGATTTTTTTATTGGTTAAACAATTAAGCTGTCGATTATTTTTCTAAAAAATTTCGAGATCAAGAAGTTGTATTAAATTAATGAAAACTTGCTCTGCTTTTCGTAAATAATGCTTATCAGTGATTGCAAATAAAGCAACTCAAAAATAATTTTTTTCTGAAAAAATGACTTTCTGATTGATGGTGGTCATCTCACAATATTCCGATTGAGCTAAAATTTTGCGTATTCCAATGTTTATTTTCCTAACTCATACTTTCCATCCTCTATATGTATAATACAATAACTTCTGAAAAAGCACTTTGCATTTTTATTTGGGACTATTTTGTATCACTTACCATGTTTCATAAAAATATCTCTCAGAATTTCATGTGTCTATGCTGCTCCACTGAAAAGGAAAGACTGATATTTCTTCAATGTGGCATGCGAGTGTTCTAACTTCTTTTATATGGTTTACTATTGTTTGGGTGTTTAAGTTACTTCGGGATTTACTTTTGAAATTTTTTTAAATGTCTTTTACATTCAATAAGGTGATATTTTGTAGTTTTCTTTTTTTTACTTAAATTCCTAAGATTAAACTAAAGAAACTTGTTTTTCATTTCAGGATTGTAGTTACTCCACAATCGTGTCATATCCATGCTGGTTTCGACAATAATCCTCAATAACAATTCATCAGAATTGGAAAAGTAGCAGTTAGTAAACTTAAATATTCAACTTGCCCTAAATTACTGCAATTTTAAAGTGTTTTGTTGTGATGTCTTATCTTAGAAGAATCTTGACAATACTTAGATGAATATTTGCATAAGTTTTGTGTATGTACTAACACTGATTTTAAAATCAAAGCTTGCCTAAATTTACACAATCGAAAAAGTTTCATGGTTATGATTATAATGTTGTTAAAAGCTGCATATTTGTAAGGTTTGCAGAAAGTATTTTCTACAAGGGCAATTTGTGTTATGCAATCTCCTCACACCTGGAAGAAACGTTGCATGTCTGTGAGGTTACCAATAAAACGTTTTCCCAAAAGAACCATCTTGCTCCACAGGACCTTATGCACACTGGAGAAAAGCCTCATGTTTGTGAGTTTTGCAATAGGGCATTTTCCTTCTAGAGTACTCTAGCTGCTCATCACCTAACTCATACTGGTGAAAAACCACATGTTTGTAAAGTTTGCTTCAAAACATTTTCCCGGAAGAGCATTCTTTTCAATCATCTCCTTACTCATATTGGAGTGAAGCCACCTGTTTGTGAGGTCTGCAAGAAAGCATTTTCCCGAAAAGATAAGCTTGATATTCATCGCCTCATTCATACTAGAGAAAAGATGCATATTTGTGAGTTTTGTAATGGAGCATTTTCCTGCAAGGACAGTCTTGCTGCTCATCGTCTTACTCATACTGGAGAAAAACCTCATGTTTGTGAAATTTGCAACAAAACATTTTCAGAAAAGTGCAATCTTGCTGTACATATTCGTATTCATACTGGAGGGAAGCCACATGTTTGTGAGATTTGTAATAAAACATTTTCCATAAAGTCGTATCTTTTCAAGCATCTCCTTACTCATACTGGAGAGAAGCCACATGCTTGCAAAATTTGCAACAAAACATTTTCCGTGAAGCGTAGTCTTTCTAATCACCTTCTTATTCATACTGGAGAAAGGCCACATGTTTGCGAGGTTTGCGACAAAACATTTTCCCAGAAGAGCATTCTTTCCAGTCATCTCCTTAGTCATACTGGAGAGAAGCCTCATGTTTGTGAGTTTTGCAATTTGGCATTTTCCTACAAGAGCACTCTTGCTGCTCATCGCCTTACTCATACTAGAGAAAAGATGCATCGTTGTGAATTTTGTAACAGAGCGTTTTCCTACAAGGACAGTCTTGCTTCTCATCGCCTTACTCATACTGGAGAAAAACCCCATATATGTAAAATTTGCAGCAAAGCATTTTCAGAAAAGAGCAATCTTGCTGTACATATTCGTATTCATACTGGAGAGAAGCCGCATGCTTGTGAGATTTGCAACAAAACATTTTCCCTGAAGGCTAGGCTTACAATACATCTCCGTACTCATACTGGAGAGAAGCCACATGTTTGTGAGGTCTGCAACAAAGCATTTTCCCGAAAAGATAAGCTTACTGCACATCAGCACATTCATACTAGAGAGAAGATGTATGTTTGTGAATTTTGCAATGGATCATTTTCCTACAAAGATAGTCTTGCTGCTCATCGCCTTATTCATACTGGAGAAAAACCCCATGTTTGCGAGTTTTGCAATGAAGCATTCTCCCGAAAGAACCAGCTTGCTGTACATGTCATTACTCATACTGGAGAAAAACTCCATGTTTGTGAGGTTTGCAATAAAACATTTTCTCAGAAGTCCAGTCTTTCTACTCATGTCCTTACTCATATTGGAGGGAAGCCGCATGCTTGCAAGGTTTGCAATAAAACATTTTCCCAAAAAAGCCATCTTATTAACCATGTCTTTACTCATACTGGAGAAAAGCCGTTTATTTGCGAAATTTGCAACAAAACATTTTCCCGGAAGACTAATCTTTCTGTGCATCTTCGAACTCATACTGGAGAGAAACCACATATTTGTGAGGTTTGCAACAAAGCATTTTCCCGAAAAGATAAGCTTGCTTCACATAGCCTTACTCATACTAGGTAGAAGATTTGTAGCGGTGGAAGGTAGGTCAGCACTAACCCAGATGTAACCACCTCCAGTACCTTCATATGCTCAGAAGGCCAGTATTTTTAGATGTCACAGATTCATACTTGTGAGTTTTGCAACAAAGTGTTTTCCTACAAGAACAGTTTATGCATATTACCTTAATCATACTGGAGAGAGGCCAGATATTTGTGAGGTTTAAAACAGAAAATTTTTCTACATGAGCAGACTTGCTGTTTTTTGCATTACTCATTAGGGTGGTTCGAAAAAAATTATTTTTTTATTTTTGAAACGCGTGAGGTAAAAAAAGTTGATACACATTTTGATAAGAATGACTGTAAAAAAATAAAAAATAAAAAAATAATAATATATTCCGATCGCGCATTCACCTCAAAGTTTTTAAAAAATACAAAAAATAACTATTTTTCCTAAATTTTTTTAAATTTCTAAACGTTATATATTTGAAAGGCAATAGTTTGCAATGAGTAGTGAAAGGGTGGTATAACACAGGAAAGCACTATTCTATGTATTTTTAAGACCATATATTAATAATTAAAAATATTCAAAAATACATTTTTTTGTTAAAAAATGATTTTTTTATAAAATGGATACTAACGTTATTTTTTTTACAAATTTTTGTTAAAATTGTTTTATTTACTTCAAGCATTCACTTCAAAGTTTTGAATAAATACAAAAAATCCCTTTTTTCCATCAATTTGTAAAATGCACCAATAACTAAATTATCGGGGCATATTAATTTGTATTGTATAGAATGAAGTAGATAGAACTTGGAAAAAAATCAAATTAGTAATTAATCAATAATAATCATTCGCGCGTAACTTTTGAAACAATGATAAAAACTGTGTTTTGGCGGTTTTCAAACTGGGTTTCCTTTCTCGTGGTGCCTTCTCTTCCTTTGAAGCTCATAAACTTACTTGCTTATTCATTGGATCATAGCACACAGGGCTGTGATTGGGACTGCCATTAATACTGGCTGAAAATAATTTGACAGATCAAATTGCGCGTTAGGAGACCACTACATTGGGATATATGCCTAAAATACTCTAATGAACTACCATTCTGATGCCTATTTAAACACGTAGTACTACAACAGGACCAATATCTTTTAGTGAGATCAAAATTTGAAGATTCATAGATCAAAAATTGAAGAACTGTGAAAATTTTCCCTCGACTGATTTTTTACGTGTTGAATGTTCTATTCCTTTAACTGAGATGAAAGTACTGAGCACAGATCAGTTATATTCTTGATATTTTTGCAGCGATTAGATATAAAAGGAGAATTGTAAGAGAACTAAGGCGTCAGGTTCTGAAATCTCGAGAACTTTCCTAGAGAAAGACAATCAAGCATTTCAAAGCAACCAAACTTAACTTTATTGCCACTGATTACGTGGACATAATTAATTGGAATGCTTGTAATAGGACCCTTCCTTTGTTAGGAGTAACAAACGAACATTAGTTAGTAAAGATTGGCGCATCCGAGGTAGCACAGTTAGATTGGAGGAAACAGGGAAAGACTGGAAGGTTGGCTAGTCTGGCCAAGCATAGTTCCAAAATATACGATTTTTCAACCAACAAACAATTCAAAACCACCACATAGTTTTGTTTCTCATAAATAAAATATTCCAAGTTTAAAACTGTGCATCGGCGTATCAAAACCTCTTATATATTTTATCCAGAATTGGGCGAGATTGGTTAATATTGTTTCCAACGACCGATTCACAACGTTCCACATCGGAATTGGCCTATGTCTGGCGAAATTGGCCAGCGTTTCTGTGCTACTAGGGACCATTGAAATCAAACTTCAACTCATTTCCTTGTCACACACAAGCTGTGGAAAGCTTATGTAGAGAGACAAGACAAAAAGTGGGTGGCTCTGACGCAAAAGACGTTAGGACAACACTTTTTTTTATAAAGATCCATAATGCCCGACTTTTCTACAAAAGTTTCCTTCAAAGTGCATCACTGGGATAGAAAGCTCGAGAAAAAAGTGAACCAAATGAATAATTGCATGTTTAAAAAAAAAAAAAATGTAAAAAATAACATTAGTACATTTTACAGAAAAATCATTATTTCTTACAAAAAAATTTTAATTTTTAGTATTTTTAATTATTGATATATGTTTTAAAAATGCATAAAATAATGTTTTCCAGGTTTCTACCAGCCTTTCACTACACATTGCAAACTATTTCCGTTCAAATATATAACGTTAAGAAATTTAAAAAAATTTAGGAAAAATAGTTATTTTTTGTATTTTTTCCAAACTTTAAGGTGTATGCGCGATCGGAAGATATTATTTTTTTTTTTCAAAATTTTTTTTACAGTTTTTCTTATCAAGATGTGTATCAACCTTTTTTACCTCATGCGTTTCAAAAATAAAAAAATATTTTTTTTCGAACCACCTTATTACTCATACTGGAGAAAATCCCATGTTTTTGAGATTTGCAATAAAATATTCTCTCAAAAGCCATCTTGCTAGGCATGACTTAGAAAATCTGGATGTTTTTGTTACTTCTGTGAAGTAAGAGTAGCGACATAGCCCGAAAAAAGCGTCCAACTAGGGTTGCAGGAGATAGGCCGATTACGGAAATATAACCTGTTTTGGCTGTTCATTGATTCTTTGGCGCAGCGTAGTAATCTGCACGTCGGAAAAGAAACAGCATAACAAATAAAATAGAACGAGTTCTGTTTTAAGTGGTTTATAAACTATATTGGTTGCATTTCCTTGCGCAAGTGCTGTAGAAGTTAGGATTTCTTCATTTCTCAGAACTTAAACGTAACTTCGATGTTATTGTCATATATAAAAGAGTTTTGAATCATGATGATAATCGTTTTATTGCAAGTTATTTTATTGAATTTGTATCCAGTATTGGAAGTGGAATTTCTTCTAAATATAGGTTTTAATCTTTATTTTAACAAAAAGATTTAAATTTTTTTTTAAACTAAATATAAAAATGCTATAACGTCTTAGTAAATTTTATTCAATTAAATTTATTTTTAAATATCTTTTTATTCTCGAACTGAAAAACGGACCTATTGATCATAGTAAAGTATTGTGGTTGCATTCTACATTTTAATTATCTTTTTTCTTAAATGTAAAGAGGAATAACCCTTTTGTACATTGTAAATAATAATCCAAAAATCGGAAATTTTTGCAGCATGAAATTTTGCATATTTTTATAACAAAGAAACTTTTTAAAGGGCATACATAGTGATATATTTCTTAGTTAATGGAATATTAATAGAATATCTTAATAATTTCTATTTTATGTATGTCCCATCCATGTCTCATGAGTGTTGCTTCTATTTTATTAAATATTAGCTTTTTAGACAAAATAATAAAGCTGAAGGAAGATACAATTAGTTTTTCTATGTTAGTGTAAACAAAAAGCTAAATAAAAACATTTTTTTTTACAATACTGCCTTGATAATATTAAACTGTCTTCTAATTTTTAAAACAAACACAACTGCGTTATGGTTGCACTTAATACTACCTATATTTGGTATCATATTAGTAGATAATTAAAAATATTTAAGTGTTCATTTGTTTAATGAAACCTAATGTGTAATTGAATATCATGCCTCATGAGTATTACTCGACATCATGAGTGTCACAATGGTTAAGAATTAACATTCAAGTAATACAGTTGTTAGTTAAGCATATTTGGTGCTTCTCATTTCTTCATTGTTGCTGCAATGGAAAATTTTATTTATAAACGTTTAACATTTTAATAAAAAGAAAACCACATTATTTTTGCTTAATTTGAGATAAAATGCAATATAACAGATTTAAAAATGTAGTATACATAAATATTAATACCATAATAGTTTCAAATTAAACGCATTCTACAATATTAATGATTATTAATATAGAAAATATATAAAGGGCAACTCTTGAGCATTTCATAAGTATAAGGTAACATAGGAAAATCATGTCGAGAGTAGAGGATCACAGTCATACTTTATTGGCATGTGGAAGGCAATAACACGATGAGCTTTTTCAAGATAGGTTAATTTTCTTTGGAAATATGATATAATGAGGATAAAAACATGTTGAGAACAGTGATAAAATATTATCACGGTGAGGGCAATAACACAATGAGCAGATGAAATACACAGTGAGCAATTGAAATAATAGTACATAGTGAGTATTTGATAAATATAAAGTAACATAGGAAAATCATGTTGAGAGTAGAGGATCACAGTGATTGGCATGGTGAGGGCAATAACACGAGCTTTTTCAAGATTGGTTAATTTTCAAGAGCAATTTAATATAATGAGGATAAAAACATGTTGAGAAGAGTGATAAAATATTGGCACGGTGAGGGCAATAACACAATGAGCAGTACAAAATACACAGTGAGCAGATGAAATAATAGTACTTTAAGAGTATTTTATAATTATAAGGTAACATAGGAAAATCATGTTGAGAGTAGAGGATCACAGTGATAATTTATTAGCAAGGTGAGGGCAATAACAAAACTAGTAGTATGACTTTGAGAGGATGGTTAATATGATTTAGATAAATTAGCATTAAATTTAAACATCTTTGGCTAAGACTCGCATTGCAACCCTTTTGCTACTCATGCACGAATCTTTTGCTTTAGCCTTGGCAAACATCTCTTTTTAGTGCAGAAAATTTTTAGACGGAAAGTAGCGAACCGATTAACAAGTTTTTGTCGTATACTGTGGCAGGATGGTATGTTAACGAACAATTGCAGGGATGCACTCGTGTTAAACTTTTGCTTAATCAGTTCCTTGCAATTATTAGTTTGCATAAGCATTCCTTCTACATTTCGAAACAACAGTTCCATTTCCAGAAATACCTCGAAAACTTTGTGATAGACATAGTACAGGCAGTTCTTGTATTCTCTGAGTTTAACCAAACGAGCATAGTTTTCTTTCGTTTCTTCTTTACTAGCCACACTCAGTATGCACGTTTGGCAAACTGAGTGCAATATTTTTAGGCTGTGTACAATGTATCCAGCTATACTATAAAGACAATTTTGTTCAGCTACACTTAGAGATGGGACATCGTCTGTATTTCTGTCCTAATCTGGTGGCAAAACCAGAACATGCTTATTCGTAGCAGGCTTGTCCTTTACAGTGTCTAAGAAGCCTGCAAGAAACTCCTGCTCGTCAGTTGCATAACTGCCTGTAGTACTCTTTTTTAAGTACTGAGATACACATACCAACTTCAAGTTGTTTTTAAATTGTAAAGCATTTGGAATAACTTGCTTGGAACGAAGAACCCTAAACAAGTTTTCCAAAGAATCTTGGGTAAATCTAGAAGTTAAAACAAACTTGAAGTTGTTATTAAGCAGTTTCTTTTGTAAATCAAGGATGGCTGTTGTTGTTAGGATAACACCGGTTTGAATTGGCTTCCAATAAATTTTTCCATCTTTTCCTATAACTTTCATTTTCTTAAAGAGCTCGATTATTTCCAGCAAAAATTCTTCTGCCCTTTGATGCTTTAATATAGTATTAAGATGGCTGAGTGCTAATTTAGGACTTCTGGAGGTCACCAAATCAAACCATTTGCTGACATGGCCGATAAACCTTGCAGTAGTCAACAACTTCTTTTTCTTGGTCTCTTCACTTTGAAATTTTAAGCTGCAATTAATCATGGCTCAAAACTGTTCTTGCTGGTCCAACCTTCATCTTATCAAAATGGCCCTGATCAAGTTGATCACTTGTCAGCTTGTAAGCCAATATCAAATCCATATTTTCTTGATATGACGTCAATTCTTTCAGATGATCAGCTGTGACTTGGTTTGTGGGCAAATTGTATTTTTTCTTCAAGGCACGGGGAATAACAAAATGTGAATTCGAAAGTAAAGACGATCGTATATTTTTTAGGAGATGTGGAGGATCCGCAATGAATTGTATGGCTTGATTTGGGTGATTTGGCAGCGAGACAGAAGACTTTGTGCTCACACGATTGCAATACACACCGAATTCCTTTCACATTCCTTGGTTTAATGAACTCATATCACTTGTTACACAGACAACTTATAAGCCAATGGTCTGTACCTTATCAATTAAATTTACTATAATATTTTTAATGGTAGCTCCTTTGCTTTCTTTATTTGTAAAGTAATAGGCAATTACTTGCTTCCACCTTGTAGATGTGCCACAGATCATAAAGGTCAAAGCTAGACTCGCTTTGCCTGAAAAGGGTGGAGAGGCATTACCGAAATAAGTGCAGGTTGACATATCGAAGCTTACACTTTCCGTAATAGCCATCTCATCAAGAAGAAGAACGCACAGTCTCTCATGCTCATAAAAATGAGCCACCTTTATTTTCAAAAAGGCTAAAACTTCATCAAGTATACCACTTTTAAATTTTCTAGTCGTCGCTGCAGAGTTCTTATAGATGGGAAAGGCAGACCTAAACTCAAAATATGTTCATAACCTTTTGGTCCGCATGAAAATCTTAGCGTTAAAGCTTTTTCTACTGTGATGTTCGACCATTTTGTATACGCCATACTTTTTCTATCAAGAGCCATTATCTGATCTTGTTCAAATATCTCCTTAGTACTTCCATCTTTTAGCTCTTTTGTATGTCTCCACTTATACTGAGCATTTCTTAAGATTTCTCGTTTCAGTCTTAATTTTAAAACCAGATTCTCACGCTTCAAGTCATTGATAGTTTTGTCAGATTGTTCTAACTTCTCTTTAAGATTGTCTATACTGGCTTCTTCTACAGGCACATCATCTGTACTATATTTCGATTTTTTAATAAATGGACGTTCCATCGGACTTTTTCTTTTAAGATTATTAGGTGCGTGGGAGAATACAGTTGGCACAGCATCATTTTTCAATTTTTTTGTTGTTGAGATCAAGCCACTGGTCATTTTCAAAATGTTTCCGTGAAAACACCATATTCTGTTGATTGAGATTTGCCACAGCCGAATTCAAGGAAGAAGATTAGAAGAACCGAAAAAAAAAGGTTCTAGTGCTTTCTTTCTGACCCCTCCCCATCACTAACCATCCCGACAGAATATCAACCACTCAGTGTAGTTACTTAGTATTGGATTACATGTGTTGTATTGATGTCTGCTTCGTCGTATCCAATATTACAGGAATTTGCAAAGATCTTTCTGGATACTAATGCCAGTGTTTCAAGCATCACTGAAGCAGTATCAAGCCTTCTTGTTGCTCTCTATGGCGGTGACCGGGCAACAACTTTAAATGCTTTGCGTTATTAGCAATTTTCCAAATCAACAACTGGCAGCAAGTTAAATATGTCAAAGCTACAACCGACCCAATAAGTTGCTACGCACCATGTCTTTCGCACATACTATCAAGTAAAGACATGGATGGGCCAAATGAAAAATCCTATGGTCTGGGGTTGGAAGAAGAACAGTAAAGGACTTCTTCATATTACAACCACCAGGGATTCAGCTCCTCAATCAATTCTCACCTACATTTTCTGCCAGTGCAATATAGGATGCACTAATGCCTGCGGTTGTAGAAAGGCCTGTCTCAAGTGCTTCATAATATGTAAAAACTGTCATGGACAAAGCTGTGACAGTATAGCTGACATCATAATTGATGACAACGATGAAGACGACCCAACAGAGCCTGAAGGAGTAGTGGAGGAACTAGCCGAGCCTTCATGGCTAAACGAAACGAAATTTAGAAATTTATAAGTTTTCTAAATTGTAAGTTTTATTGATATTACTATTGTTAGATAGAGATATATACATTTTTATAATATTTATATTTTTTGTTTTATAACACTATTATTTCAATACCTATATTGTTTTATTTTTTATTAAACTTGTCAGGCTTTGCAGTAAGAGACTTTTTTTAATATTAGATCTTATCAAGTAGCTCTTTTGTTATTAGTCCTATAAAATTACTTTGTATATAAAACGTAGCAAATTTAAGGTTCGACAATTTTTATGATATACTTTTATGGGTATCATCTAAAAACTCGACAAGAATCTTAAAATGGTATTTTTACGAAAGAGTTTTTGCTTTGATGCTTTTCATACAATTGGTTTTTCATACAATAGTTCTACAAAACAAACTTTGCACATACATAAGTTGTAGAAAATTTAATACTCTACAAACTAAAGTATAATTTATTTCTCTATAAAATGGGAAAAGGATATGATCGGTATACTGAAAAAAATCCAAAATTTCAGAATTCAGAAGGTTTTTGGTGCACCATGGCGAAAATGGTAAATTGATATACCGTTATTGTATATTAATATATACATTATTTAATATATTTCCACTTTTTATTTTACATTATCATCAGTATTACATACATATATATCTATATATTGTTTTATTTTCTACGCAGTAAGAAGCTATTTTTAAACCGCTACCTTTACATAAAATATTATAGGTTATCATCTCGTAAACCTTCAAAGAAGAGTAGCTCCTTAGTTATTAGTCCTAGATAGTAACTTTTGGTATAAAACTTTTAGCAAATTTATAGATCTATAACTTCTGTATAGTATATTTTCCCCTGCGACTTATTGTTATGAAGATATAATTGAAAATTTCGGCAAAAAACTTAAAAAAGCAGCATTTTTACGAAACAGTTTTTACTTTGATACTATGTAACTCTTTACATAATAGTTTACAAAAGCAAATAGTGCACAAAAGTTGTAGAAAATTTAATATTCTACAACTTTTAAATTTAATGTTTGTTTTTAAAATGCATTGCAAAAGAGTTATGATCTATAAACTGAAAAACGTATTTTTTTTTTGGTGCACCACGGGAAAATACACAAAGCAGAGTAACTGCTTTGTTATTAGTCCTAGAAAATAAGTTAATATGTAAAACTTGTAGAAAATTGATTGCTCTACAACTTTTATTCACAAATTTTTTCTCTAAAACATACCATTATGGAGATAAAATAAAAAAACTTGACACAAATCTTAAAAAAGTAGCATTTTTACGAAAAAGTTTTGACTTTGATACGACCTAACTAGTTACATAATTGGTCTACAAAAAAACTTTGTATACAAAAGTTGTAGAAAATTTAATTTTCTACAACTTTTGAACATAATGTTTGTTTCTAAGATGCATTGACAAAGAGTTATGACGTATAAACTGAAAAACGGCTCAGTTTTTGGTGCACCACGGAGAACGCACAGGTGTTAGGAGGTCGAAAACTTGGTTTATAAACCACGAGACCAACCTTTATAACATATTAAAAAATCAGAACTACATAACCTTTTGCAAGGCAAAATGTCTCTATTCCCCGGACTATTATTTTCACTAGAGAAAATATGTATTTTTGTGAAGTTTGCAAGAAAGCATTTTCCCTTAAAGCAAATCTTTCCAATCATCTTCTTATTCACACTGGAGAAAAACTCCATGTTTGGGAGGTTTGCAACAAATCATTTTCCCAGAAGAGCCATCTTTCCTCTCATCTCCTTACTCACACTGGAGAGAAGCCTCATGTTTGTGAAGTTTGGAACAAAGCATTTTCCATAAAGATCAATCTTGCTAGACATATCCTTATTCACTCTGGGGAAAAGCCTCATGTTTGTGAGGTTTGCAACAAAAAATTTTCCCAGAAGATCAGTCTTTCCAAGCATCGGCTTATTCATACTGGAGAGAAGCCGCATGTTTGTGAGGTTTGCAACAAAGGTTTTTCCCAGAAGACCAGTCTTTCCAAGCATCTCCTTACTCATACTGGAGAGAAGCCTCATGTTTGTGAGGTTTGCAACAAAGCATTTACCGAAAATAAAAGTCTTGCTAAACATATCTTTATTCACACTGGAGAAAAGCCTTATGTTTGTGAAGTTTGCAACAAGCATTTACCGAAAAGAAAAGTCTTGCTAAACATATCTTTATTCACACTGGAGCAAAGCCTCATGTTTGCGAGGTGTGCAACAAAAAAATTTCCGATAAGAAAACTCTTAACAGACATATCCGTATTCACACTGGAGTTAAGTCGCATGTTTGTGTGATTTGCAACAAATCATTTTCTCGAAAGTACACCCTTTCCAAACATCTGCTTACTCATACTGAAGAGAAGCCTCATGTTTGTAAAGTTTGCAACAAAGCATTTGCCCAGAATGCCAATTTTGCCAAGCATCTCCTTACACATACTGAAGAAAAGCCACATGTTTGAAACAAAGGATGGTAACAAAGTTTTTTCTCATAAGCACAGTCTTGCTTACCATCTCAAAATCGTCAGTATTGGTTGCATCCATATTAGGGTGGTTCAACAATATTTGTAAAAAGTAAAGTTTCACATACATGCCAGGTCACCCCTCAAATGTTTTAGACTTGTGGATAGTGATATTCTGGAAGAATTTCTACTTCATATTTCAACTGTAGGTGGTGCTCAACCCCACAAACTTCATAAGTTAGTGTATTTCCCTGTAATTTTTCTATTAATTTTTTTAATAAAAACCTGCAGACTTTATGTATATTTTTTACAAACAAATAATACTTTACTTACAAATACTAATTTACTTACAAAATAATAATAATAATATAAAAGTGAAAAATTATAATGTAAGTATGTTTTGTCCTTAAATATTCCAAAATTGTGTCTAAAGCTGTTTTTTTTTCGTAGTTTCTGATTGAATGTATTTTCTGTTTGCTTCTACCACCTGCAACAAGAATTGCTTTTCATCTTAATAATTTGTTGTGATTTTATGGAAATCTTCAATAAGCTTAGCGCCTCGTTCTGTGTTATCTTTCACAAGGCATTTTTCCTTTATGGTAGTCATTATTAACCATCCATTTGTCAAGAGAATGGCTCAAAAATAACTTTTATATATTTACACGAGATAAGAGTTCTTCTATTCTCCTTGTAGCAAAGTCTGACACTTGCAAGCCATCTTTGAAAATGTCAAGTTCACCTCGTACATTACGCTTCATAAGTTTTTACATAGCTGTCATTTGCACCACAATTCTTTGTTTTTCTTCCATTGATACTCTATCAGAAAAGAGTTGGAAGTCCTACCAAATCATCAGACAAATACCACATAGGACATTCCATCACTTTTCTACAGGAACTGCAATCACTTTGTCGATTGATAGATAATTTTCAAAAACTTTCAATCGTTTCAGGTGCTTCAATTGCAAGATGTGTTTCTGTCCATATTTTTGTATAGAGCACTTAATTTTACAAATCTTAAATTCTGATTTTCTTCTCTCGATGTTAGATTGAAGACTTCTCAACGATCTCTAAATGAATATATCTTTAATGCATAGTGTAATTTAGTCAGTCATCAAACATGTTGAATTGGTCCTGGTCACAACACCCTTCCAAACAGCCTTGAAAGACCCAAACAGGTTCAAACAGCCATTCCAATCTTTAAGTGTTTGGAAAACATTCCAAACATTTAGAGGTTGGAATGTTTGTAGAACTTGAAGGGGGGGCCCAAAACATAAAGTAAATGGGTTTTTTTAAAACTAATTTCCTAATGTGATGGCAGCAAGTTAACCAGAGAAGTTCACATTCAAGTTTTCTTTATAGTAAAGCACATGCTCCATTTAAACTACTAGTGCTCAAGCTCGTTGTATGAAAGCATATTGCTTGAACCAATTCTGTGATTATATTTTAATAAAATATGTATAGCATTAGTTGCAATTTGTCCAGTTCCAGCAGTCAGTTCTGGCACTCCAAGGAGCTTATTGAGACCATTCCCAGATACAAATACTGGTAATTGATCAACGTTTCCAAACGTTTTAGGGAGGAGCTTGCCAGTGAACCACTAGAGGGAAATTTGGTTTGAATTCACCTTTTATTGATTTTGCATAATCTTTCCATGATTTTTATGTGTTTGCTGAAAAGTACTTTTTGAAACTGGAATGCAAAATAGATTGTGACCAAGAGCCTGCCGTGAGTGAAACAATTAGACGAACTGCTTCACTGCCATTCATTATGTTAATAATTATCAGAAATAATGCTACATATAACAAAATATTTTAGAATTAATAATAATATACATACGTAATACAGCAAACTGAATTTCGACAATAAACTTCTGGTAAAAATTAAAAATATTTCTGAACTGTAAATTATTTGTTACATTTCCTATACGCCTGCTAATGCTAAATTGTGGAGTTCATAAAGCACCCATTTAGCATTTGCTTAAGAATCTAAAACTTTTCCAGCATTATTCTAGTGGTGAGTCTAGAAAAAATAGGGAATGGCTTGGACTCCAGCTCAATTTAATTTTTTTTTTTTAAATCACCCTAATCCGTATCCATACGATACTGGAGAGCAGTTCCAAGCTGGTAAAGTGGCATGCCTGTGGTTTCTAAACATTTTCCCAACTTCACTCTTTCTATCGGGAACATGTATAAGTGGTTTAGCCTGGACCAAGTACGGATTTTACTTACATTAGCAATTATATTAAAAAATATTCCAGTTTGGTCCAAATAAAAAAAAAAATTAAGAGTTGTTGTTTCTAATCTCAATGGCTAGACGAGATCCACGGGATTATTCACTTACAAAAAATCATAAACAATTAATTGAAGATCAAGTATGTCATCACGGGGCAACCTCAGACACCATAGGATGTATATAGAAGAGGCGACAATTGGGATAAGATTTACAACCGCTTTGGAAAGTAAGGCTTCTCGGATGACCACTGAAAAAGCGGGTGAGTGTCGTCTGGGCACGTCTGTTGCATGTAGAGCAAGGGATCCTCCAGGACGATACTAAGAGTTTGCAGGGGAGACAAGCAAAGTTCGCTTATTGGAAAGTTTTCTGACAGAGAACAGCTCAAGGTATGTCAGAGAAGCAGTGGATGGCAATGTTTCTTCAAAGTAAGAGTGGTTATTGCATATTCTAATACTTTTACATGTCTATGATGAAGATGGATATACCAATTTCTGCCCTTTTTTGACTTTTTCAAATGTTTATATAAACAATTCAACTAAAAAAATTTAAAATTTTACGAGTATTTCGTTTTTATTTAATTTTGACAGACAATGATGTTTGTTACTTACAATTATTATTATTATTTTTTTTTTTTTTGTATTGGCACCAAATTACCACTACCTGATCACTTCTTCCGATTATCGATCCCTTTCACACCAGTTACGAATTATTAAATAAATTTCTTTTATTTATTAATTATTTTTGTGTATCATTCACTAACACTTGGAACTGATTTCTTAAAGGCATTTTATTTAATTTGACACCTTAAAATAAAATTTTCATTAAAAAAGGAATCCTTTGTAAAAAAAATTAACAATAAGTTTAAATAACATTAATATTTTCACGTAACTAAAGAGTTTTATATTGGCAGTTTTGTATTGGTTTACTGAATGTTAATTTTCTTAATATTGAGGTACGCAACAGTTTTTTATTGTCAAGTCTTACAATGTCGCAAGCGCCTTGTTGCTCCTTTCAAAACTTTTAAGAAAGTTTAACGGTCATCAAATCCCTGAAACTTTGGTGAGTTAAAAAAAAAAAAAAATCGATCAACAGTAAAACTTAATCGAATGAAAAAATTAAAAGAAGAAAATGTCGAGTAATAATATAAAACTTGGCTGTTCTGTTCTCTGCTCGTTACCTTTCGCCAACTCCCGAACACTGCGACTTCGCCTCCAACTTACGTCTCGCTGTTTCGCACTCTTTTCAGGTTTACAGAAAAACTTTCATTGATAAATACATTTCTCTTCAACAACGCACAGATGCAGTGGTTTATCATAAAAATATGACTGAAAAAGATACGAATCGAACTTTCTAATAAACACAAATAATTGGCTGGAGATTTAATCTGGATCTATTATTTTGATCACTTCATCAGATTTATTTAATAGGTTATCATACATTTCTTCAAGGGGATTTTATACCCGCATCTACACCTCTAATTACCACATATATTTACATTTCCAACAATATGTAATTGAATGCATTTATTCAAAAAAAATTTCCTGCACTTTCAAAATACTGTTAGACGATTTTTATTTTATTTTAGTCACAGATTTGGTTCCACGGCTTGTTAAAGCGAATTAAATAAATAATGTTTTTCCGTCTTTTTGAGTCATTTTCATCCTGAATCATCATTTGCTGGGTACTTTAATGTATTGAGAAAAATCGTTACTTTTCAGTTTTCGTCCGTAAAACATGTCGTCACAAGTCATAAATGTTAACTTAAGGAAAAACGTGAAACACTTTTAGCACTGAGAATATCAAAATTAATGCAATGTGATTTCAGTAAGTTAAATCTGCATATCTAGTTAGATGAGTACAGATGCCATTATTCATGGGCCCATAAATCAATAACGTTCATTAAGTGAAACTGAAAAATGACTAAAATTTATTGTATTTATATTTTTCACTCAATCAGTATTTCCAGCCTTTGAGCTTAACACATACATTATGGTGACGTATAGTTGGTACAGAAACAATATACTGGGTGGTTATTAAGAAACTTTGCCGATATGAATCCCTAGCTGCCGTTCCGTTCAACAGATCAAGATAAGATTTCAGATATAGTTATTCAGAAGTATGAGCACGAGATTCTGTGAATGGGGAAAAAATGGCGGTTACGGTTATAGGTACAGGAACTCGTAATTTTTTAATGGTGACGTCCACTTTTCCTGTTGCAAAATGCTTAGTGCATGCGAAAATCCTTAAAGGCGTTGAAACGGTATGTGTATCACAAAAAACGGACGCGTTATGTGCGCACAAAAAAACCCAGCCCTGCGAACTTTAAGTTGGCGGAGTAAAATTGCCAATGATGGCATCCAGGTGGAAAATGTGCAATCCAAATAAAAGTTTTTTTTTTTTGTCTAATATGTGTTGTCATCAATGATTAGTGTTCTTGGCCTCTGTCGTATGCAAATTTCTTCCGTGTACCGTGCAACACTCTCTGGAGTTTTTGCATACACTGAGCATTTTGCGACGGAAAAAGTGGGCGTTGCCATTCAAAAATTTCGAGTTTCTGCACCTATAACAGTGAGCGACATTTTGTTGCCATTCACAGAATCCGGAGCTCATACCACTGAATAACTACTTAAAATATCATCTCGATCTGTTGAACGGAAGGAAAGCTAGAGGTCTATATATTAGCAAAGTTTATTTATGACCACCCCGTATATACTGTGGGACTTTTGGAAAGCGGAAATGATGCAATAACAAATGCAGTTGTTGATTCGATTGCAATTATTCACACAATATCAGCAGTGTATCTATAAAACTTGACTTATATCTGGATACAGATAAAGTTATTTACAGGGTAGTCCCAAAAAAAAACTTTCCCGATATATGAATCCTTAGAGGTCTTTCCACTCAACCAGTCGAAAAGAAATTTCTGATATTGGTAATTGAAGGTTGTGATGATTTTAAACAATAGAGCTTTTACTCTTACAGTGATAAATGCCTTTTCATCCTTATCGAATCTATCTTAAATTTCAGCGTGATTGGATAACGTCAAGTTGGTTTAGTAGTCTTCAGATGCTACAATAGAAGCGTGTAAAAGCGGCCTTTTAGTGACAGTAACAGCTTGATAAAACAAATATTGATAAAGTCGACATCGAATCTGTCAGATTTTTGCTCGATTGAATGACGACAAATGAGCAGATTTGTCCACCGCCCCCTCCGTTATTTATGGATCACTCACGTTTTAACGTGCTCTGCTCTCACGCTTTGGATGAAATCGATCAAGATTTGACAAATCCGCACTGAACATTTTTATTATAAATGTTCTCATTCCAAAAAATGGAGATGATAAATCCGAGGTCGAAGCAAGACAACAAAACCAATTATAGTTTGAAAATGTTCAATGTGTATGTGTATCCGTTGTTAGATTGTTTATTATATTAACAAAAATGGAATCAAATAGTTGTAGACAACTCACTAATTTATTGTCGTAAATTCACTCGTAGCCAACCATTGTGTGGTCTTTATGTTATTGAGGCTTTTTCCTCTTTGTAACATATTCTGTATAATCAAAATGAACTCATTGCATGGTAGTATAGTAATATAACTTAAGAGCAACGAAATTTACCTAGACTATTCGACAACCACCGCCCCCTCCGTAATAAAACTCTGGATCTTCCCTTGATTAATGCATTTAATTCCAATTGTCTTTTATTTCTTCTAAATAAAGCAATTTTGGCAACAAGAACGAATTTCTACACTAATGATCGATTAAATGGGATTTATTAGTGTTACAAAAAGATTATTGAAACGTGTGTAAAAGTGACGTTTTAGTGACAGTAACATTCCCTAAAACTTGATGAAATTCATTGTATCTGACAAGTTTCAACCTGATTAGATGACGGTATGTGGGTTAATTCGGCTTCCGAAGATTTGCCCGGCAACCACACGCAAGTAAAATCGAAGTTAATATAAAGGATTTAAAAATATTGGAATTTCTTAAATTTTCTAAAAAGAATTAGCTAATTAGAAATTGTAATATTACGGGTTCATATATGTCAGTGGTTTATGACGTCATCATATATGAGATTTTCTTTCCATATGTGAGTGGCAATCAAAACCAGTACGAATCCAAACATAAAATAAATCGCCATTTTGAATCATTGTTGATGTTGTGCTTTGCTAAGAATTGTTTGTAAATGAATTTAATTCTGTATCCAGTGGCAAAATATGCTTGAAAAGCCAAATTCTTTTCTAATGGAGTGAGAATGAAATGCGTATACTCCCCTTAATATTCAATCAATCAACGTGATGTCTCGGAATCATTTTGTTTCCCCAATTTTCAAGGCAATATTCTCGCATTGTCAAACTTGAAACCGGTAAATTCCTAGTTCACGTTTATGGGTTGGCGCACTTTTGAAAAGTTGGCGACAAAGCCAGAATGTCGCCAATTCGGAATTCCAATATGAAAAATTGAGAAACGAACCAGATCCATGATTTGTGGTTTAGGAAGGTTGAAGCCAAAGCGCGTCAATAAAAAAAATGGGGTTTGCCAAATTTAGAACTGTATCGCCTACAAAACCGCGCCAAATCGGCTTGGCGATATTTTAACGTCAACTAGGAATAGACCTTGAAACCAAACCTGAAGTGACCGAACTTCTCAAGGTGAGTGTCAAAGTACTTAGTTTTCAGGAGCGAGACGTGATAATTTTAGGAAATCATTTCGAAATGAATTCTTACTTCTTAACCCCTTCTAATAAAAATACAAAAATATCTAACATTTGTCTCTTACAATTTTACTTTAAACTAACTAAATACCCGTGTTTCGCCACGAAATTTTAGCATGTGCAATATTTTAGCTAGCTGTGAGGCCTCGCGTTGCGGAAATCTGTCATTCGTGTATAAGACCCAGTTTTTGCGCTTCGCTCGCAGGAAGGTTCATCGCTACGCAAAATCGAGCTCGCTTCGTTCGCTGAAAAGTTCATGGACACATAAACACAGGCTTATTTCTCTCGTTAAAAGGTTCATTGCTATGCAAGCATAGGCTCGCTTCGCTCTCTGAAAGGTTCATTGCTGCATAAGCTCGCTTCACTCTCTAAAATCTAATTGCTACTTAGTATTGGAAGCCTCTCCCTTGTCAAGAAAAACAAAATTCTCCGTTAATACAATAATACAACACCCCTTTAGATTTATTTTAACACGTGTTTGTGGAAAGCAAAATTAGAGGCTAAAACTACGTATGTTAAAACTTTTAGAGATCTAGGTCTATTCAAAGTCACTTTTTTGTGAAAAAATTAATTGAAAAACAAATTAAAATTTGAACATTCTTTTTTCAGTCCAATTAGAAGGGTAAAACTACTGGTATAGAAAATTTCAGAAATGTAGCCCAATTACGAATCGTTTTGTAAAATATTTGTTAAATAATTTTTAAAAAATATATATATCAATAAAAAAAAAAAAAAAAAATTTTAAATTCTGTTTTTCAAAAAACCAATTAGAAGGCTACAACTATATATGTTGAAAATTTCAAAGCTGTAGCCCTATTTGAAATCGTTTTGTAATATATATATTAACTAAAGAAATTAATTAATAATGAACTAAACAAAAATTTAAAATTTTGTTTTTCTAAAGTCCAATTATAAGACCAAAACTACTTATGTTGAAAATTTTAGAGCTGTAGCCTTATTAGAAATAGTTTTGCAACATATTAATTAATTAAAAAAGAACTAATTAAAATTTTAACATTCTGTTTGTGATTTATACAATTAGAAGGCCAAAACTACTTATGTTGAAAATTTCAGAGCTGTAGCCCTATTAGTAATCATTTTATAAAATGTTTATTAATTAATTAAAAAAATTAATTAAAAAAGAACTAATTAAAAGTTTAAACTTCTGTTTGTGATGAATAAAATTAGAAGGTTAAAACTACTTATGCTGAAAATTTCAGATATCTACTCCAATTTTAAGTAGGTTTCTATAGAGCCACAGACAGATAGACAGACACACAGCTTGTTTTTATTATTATAGATTAACTTTGCAGAGTATTATCATTTTGATCACTAACGGTTAAGATTTACTCTACGGTCCCCCTTGGCGACTTTTCGAAAGTTGTCGATTTGACACCTAATATGACAAACCGTCACCAAGGTTTTCCTGTTTACCCTAGTGACGTTTGGATTTAGCAACGCATCGTTTTAATGTCATTTTCAATTTGACGATATTTTTTTAAAAGTCGCCAAGGGATCGCCTGAAACGATCAAGAAAACGATTTACGTACAGTATATCTTAACTGCACTAACTCATGGAAGACCAAACATTATTTAGTATTGCTTTATAACTTCGACCTCATGAAAATACATAAAAAAGTTATAAAATAAACTCTAAATCTTAGGATTAAGTACTAAAATAGTTATTTATGCGACTAGTTTGGAAAGTTATACTTTTCAAATGAGGCAAAATACTTATTTGACGAGTGCAAGAGCGCAAATAAAAAAATTGAATTTTCATTTTTGTGATAAATGATATAAAAAAAAATTACCAAGCAAATGAATGTGAACCCCTCTATGGAATATAAATTGTTTTTAGTATTTTAACTACCATGTTAATAAATTGAAAGTAATTAAAATAAATTAACCAGGGATGCTTACTATTCTAGAATTCCATCCCTAGTGTAGTGTTGAAGTTACATAGTTGAAAAGTTTTTCACAATTGAGGCATATAGCTCCAGAACCAGTTCCATCCATATCTTTTTGACAATAATTTTTATTATTTTTTCTAATTATGCATTCTTTCTATTGCTTGTAAATTAACCTTGATCAAGAACTTTGATTCCTTACATACATTATTAATTAATATGAAAAAAAAACCTGATCTTCATGTCTATGAGATGTTTTTTTTTCTCTCTCTCCTGAATCATTTGTAAGAATGGATGAAGCTTATTTGGAAGCTACACGCAGAGTGACGACAGAATCTGAAAACCAGGAAAATGTCGGTGAGTTTTTTGATTTTGGAAAAAATCAGGGATATGTCAGGAAATTTATAAAATTTAAAAAAAATCAGGGAAATTTATTATTGTTTTAAAGATAGGTTTTCTCATTCATCTGTATTTTATCGCCTTTCACCCAAAGAATTGCAGTGGTAATTGTTAGAAATGTCATGTTATAAAATAATTTAAAATTTTAATTACCACCAAAACTATTAAAAAAAAATTGGCTTTTTGTCTCTTTGGCATACATGGGTCATTCTCCAAATACGGGAACTTTCTTGAAACTCGAGGACATTGACTATTCCATTAACAAAATATCTATTTAAAAAAATTGTATCGTAGTTCTAGATGGGTACTAATTAATTAACTGAAATTCAAAATTTATTTTAAATTGCTTTAGTAGGATATAATTCAAAATATGGTAGGAAAGTCAACTCCGTGGACTGCAACCAGTCCATAGTTTACGTAAATAAGTAGTCATATTATTAAAACTACATGAAATATTACCTTTTATTTATGTAAAATTAAATAAATATATTTTGAAAAATAGTTTTACGTATTGAAGTTACAACAAATATTGTAAATTTGTAAAGTTTTGGTTATCTTAAGTTTGCAACCAGGTTTTAGCATCATCTCCATGGACAGAGATATTTTTCTAAAATTCTTTACATACGGCAATACAAGTCATTTTTGTCTAGTGTTATTGAAGAGAGACAGACATTTTGTATGTATTTACATTGTGCATAGATCTGAATGGAGCTTTGTTTTTACACAGAAAAAGAAGACATTCTCAATTCTAGGCGAGTATGTTTATTGGTTGTCAACTCCATGGCTTATATAAAACCTATAAAATGTAAACTGTTGCCTGTTTTTTTATGTCATATTAGAAGAACATGATGAAAAGACATCAAATACCTGAACACCTTTTTATAACATTAAAACTGTGCTTCAACTTGCACTCAAAATGTGATTTCATCAACTCCATGGGTACCACGGGGACAACTTTGCCCATGGAGTGGATTCTAAGCCTAACTAATGAATTTGAATTCTTTTCTAATAAATATATTTTTATAAGCACATATTTATTGATATCTACTTCTCATGTTTTATGTATAAATTAAGTTTATGCAAATTTTTTGTCCATCATTACATGATATTTAAGCATATTTCCTCCATAAATAAGTTTTTAAAAATGCTAAGTTCCATACATATAAATAGGCCTAACCTTGGTGACAGTGAATGATTATGATGGTATAGCTGCGTCGAATGTTTAAACGTTTTTTAAAGAAATGCAACCATAATAGTGGATAGAAATGTGGCTAGTAATAGTCTTATTTGATTTTATTCTTAGAGTAGTAGTTAATGTTATAAAAAATTTACAAAAAATTGAAGTTACGTTACATAAATGGAAGCAAAGATTTTTTTATATCTTTTAACCAATTTAATATGCATTTTCTAAATTTTAATTGTGGCTTAAAGCAAGAAAGAATCTATGAAATACAAGTTAGAGAGGTAAAAACAAAACAAAGAATGCAAGAGAAAAAGACGTGAGCATGTTAAAAACAACTCGGAGTTATATGAAGAAGCAGCGAGAAAAGAACTCGAACAGTACCATGTTAAAAAAGAAAGAGGTAAAATAAAATCTATTAATGAAATTGCACCAGCCCGAGAGCAAAGAGTTAAGCAAAAAAGTGGGAAAGCATGTTCAAAGAGATACTGTGCAGCCAAAAAGGAAGATGAAAAGTTAGTGCACATATTAAGTCTGGATTGTTGGGATATTGTTATCCACTGTCACTCATTTCCACCCCTTTGCTTGTTTGTGGACTGCCCTGCCTTGCAGCGCCGCCTTGTGGCTGGCTTATATAAAGTGTTGTTCTAGCCTGTATGCCATTCATTCATTGTATTCTATTCATTCACCTCTGACTGTCCAGTGTTATGTGTGTGTTCCTGTGTCCGTGGCGGTTTAATGACTTAATAAACTAATTGCACCGCTAGTGTTGTTGCTTCTCTCAAATACTCTGCTACCATCCCCAACAGGTTATGGGCCCAGGTAAATAGCCATACCTTAGCAGAGAGAGCAACACACGGACTGGAACGAAAACCGAACTAAAAACGACGATGAATGGAACACGGATTGAATCGTTAAACAAGGATAATTACGAGACATGGAAAATACAGATGAAAGCTTTGCTTATCAAAAGCGATTCCTGGGTTTATGTTTCTGGAATCAAAACAAAACCTGTGCTCATTCAAGATGACGTTAAATCGAAAGAAGCTTGTGAAAAGTGGGCAGAAATGGATGAGAAAGCGAAGTCGGACATTATCCTATGTATAGCTCCATCTGAACTTAAACAAGTGAAAAGTTGTGAAACATCATCCGACGTTTGGACTAAATTGAAACAGATTTACGAATCCAAAGGACCTGCCAGAAAAGCGTCGTTGTTGAAATCGCTGATTCAACACAAGATGGCGGACACAACTCTAGATGTGAGAGAGCACCTTCGAATGTTCTTCGACATTGTTGATAAGCTCAATGAAATGGAAATACGCATCGACGAAGATCTGCTAGCAGTGATGTTATTATACAGCCTTCCACCAAGTTTTGAAAATTTCCGATGTGCGATAGAATCCCGCGACGAGTTACCGAAACCAGAGGTTTTGCGAATAAAAATAGTGGAAGAATGTGATGCGAGACGCCAGGACCGGAAATCAAACGGCGAGAGTGGAGGAGCGTTTGCTGTGACTCATCTTCAACGCAAGCCTCATTGGAAAACAAAAAGCGAAAACTTCCAGAAGAATAACAATTAGTTCCCGAAGGCTAGAGATTCTTCGAAAATCCGTTGCTGGAAATGCCGACGTTTAGGGCACCGAGCAGCCACGTGTGACCAGGATTACCAGAAAAAGGATATTTCTCGCTTCAAGCAAGAAAATGCTGGACTGTTAACGTGTGCCGAATCCAAAAAGTGTGGAGATGCATTGTTTACACATCATGGTGAAATGCAAACACAGTGGGTGGTAGATTCCGGATGCACGCGACATTTATGTAATGATGAATCAAAGTTTGTTAACATTGGCGACACAGAAATCAACATTCTCAATCTTGCCAACAACGAAACAACTGAAGTTTTAGGCTCCGGTAAAGCAGTCATCAAAGCGGAAGTTAACAAGAAAATTCAAGATGTTGATGTTTTCGATGCACTTCTTGTTCCGGACCTGCGTACAAACTTATTATCAGTTTCTAAACTTTGTGATCGTGGATACACTGTGACTTTCAAAAGTGACTTTGCTAAGATTGTAGACACTAAATCCAACTTGGAACTAATTGCTGATAGAAAAGATAATTTATATTATTTACGTGGTGGTAATTGTAGTGTTAATCAAAGTGCAAGTCATGCTAGTGAATCTTTTGATAGTGGTAAAAGCAAAGTTGCAGATATTGAAAAATGGCATGCAAGAATGGGTCATTTAAATATAGGAGATTTATTGGAATCTAGTGGTAAGGGAAATATTCGTGGATTAAATTTAGTAAAATCCCCTAAAGAATTTAATTGTGAAATTTGTGCGGTTAGCAAATTAACACGAGCCCCTTATCCTAAGAAATCAGAGAGAGTGTCAAACACGTTGGATTTAATTCACTCGGATCTCTGTGGTCCAATGAAAGTGCCATCAATTGGTAAGTCTTTTTATTTTATAACTTTTATTGATGACGAATCAAAATATTGCGCAGTTAAATTTTTAAAGCATAAAAGTGAAGCTCTAAGTGCATTTAGAGATATCAAGGCTTTATGGTAGAACCAAAAATCGATTAAAATTAAAGTACTAATGACCGACAATGGGGGAGAATTCTTAAATAACTAATTCGACGATTTTCTTAGGAAAAATGGGATTGAGCATAGATTAACCGTACCTTTTTCTTCCTCCGAAAACGGTTTAGCGGAAAGAAAAAATAGAAGTTTAGTTGAAACTGCAAGATGTTTACTAACTCAGTCAAAATTACCTCTTAAACTATGGGCAGAGGCGATAAATACGGCTAATTATCTGCGAAACAGATGCCCGACTAGCTCACTTAATGGAAAAACCCCTTATAAAGTTTGGAATGGTGTAACTCCAAATGTTAGTTATTTTAAGATTTTCGGTTGTAAAGCTTTTTATATCGATAATTATAGAAAACATAAGTTCTCAGCGAAGGGAAAAGAGGGAATATTTTGTGGTTATTCCGAAACATCTAAAGGATTTCGAATTTATTTACCAAACGAAAATAAAGTTATAACTTCCCGTAGCGTAAAATTCTTTGAGGAATACGATAATAAATCCGTTACATTGCAAGATTTCTTAGAAAAAGATAATATAAATGAATCCTCTATCTCATTTGAAAACGAATCGAAACTTGGAAGCGATCCAATGCTATATCAGTCAATCAAACCGGATGTGGAGTTAGATGTAGATAAATCTTTGGAAAGCGAGCAATTGAAAAATACTTTAGTTATGGGTGATAGTGAACCTTTAGTTTTAGATCAACAAGAATCAAGAAAAACAATTCTTTCATTGCGCAATAGGGATATCATTCGTGACGAAGCAGATTTATTTTTAATGTGGAAGTACCGATTAAAAATGCGCTCATAGATAAAAATAGTGAGTTATGGTTTAATGCTTTGATTGATGAAGTCGTGAGTATTATTCGAAATAATACTTTTGAAATTGTTGATAGCCAGATTTTAAAAGATGTATTGGGAGCCGTTTTATTCTTACGAATAAATTTAAAGATGATGGAACATTATTAAAGTATAAGGCGCGTTTTATTGCGCAAGGCTTCTCACAACAATATAATGTTGATTATTTTAACACCTACAGCCCAGTGGTAAAACAAGGGTCAATCCGAGTTTTATGTGCACTTGCTGCAGATTTAGGCCTAGAAATTCATCAGTTTGACGTAACTACTGCTTATTTGAATGGAGAAATAAAGGAAGAAGTTTTTATGGAATGTCCTGATTATTTTGGAGAAATCCTGAAACGAATAATCGATAAAAGGGAACTCCATGGGGAAATTTTTGAAAGAGCAAATGAAATTTTAAATTCTTTAAATCAGGGTGATAAAGTTCTTTTATTAAAGAAAGGGATTTATGGGACTAAGCAAGGAGGATACTGCTGGAATGTTAAGTTGAATGAAATTTTAAATAATTTTGGTACGAAACAAACCGAGGCAGATCCGTGTACATATTACATTAAAGATAGTAAGGGCTTAACTGTAATAATGGTTTATGTTGACGATATTTTGTTTACTTCTCAAAATCCGGATATGATCGAAAAATTTAAAACTCACATGAATAGAGAATTAGATGTAAAATATGCTGGTTTAGTCAAATATTGTTTAGGAATAAATTTTGAACAGAAAAACGGAGTTGTGACTATGAGTCAACAAAGCTACATAAGGGAGCTTTTAAACCGTTTTAATATGCTGGAAGCTAAACCTGTTACCTGTCCAATGGATGTTAGCATTAAATTGGAGAAGGCCGAAAAATGCGAGGAAGGGATTCCTTACCGCGAATTGATTGGTAGTTTTCAATACCTAGCTTCGTGTTCAAGGCCTGATATCTCTAATTCAGTTAGTAAGCTAAGTCAGTTCTTAACTTGTTATGATAACTCTCATTGGATTGCAGCGAAAAGAGTTCTGCGTTATTTAAAGAAAACAATTAATTTTAGACTTATTTTTCAACGTACAGAAGTATCATTGTTTGGATATACAGATGCTGATTGGGGTAATTGTCTTTTTGACCGGAAGTCATACACAGTGTACTGTTTTATTCTTAGCGGAAATGCTATTAGCTGGGAAAGTAGAAAACAATGTACTGTGGCTCTGTCTTCTACGGAGGCAGAATATATGGCTATTTCTGATGGTACAAAAGAAGCGATATATCTTTGTAAGTTACTTAATGAACTGTGTAATAATAATTTGGAAAAGGTACGTATGCTCACTGACAACAAGGGAGCGATAAAATTGGTTGAAAATCCAGTTTTTCATAAACGTACAAAACATATTGATATTAGACATCATTTTGTAAGAGATGCTTTAAAAAATGGTCAAATTGATTTAAAGTTTGTGTCAACAGATGATATGGGTGCTGACATTTTAACTAAAGCATTACCTTCTTGTAAGCATTATAAGTGTTTAAGATTACTTGGTATTGATGATACTGTTGTATATTTGGATAAATGAGTTGACATTGTGGGGGAGTGTTGGGATATTGTTATCCACTGTCACTCATTTCCACCCCTTTGCTTGTTTGTGGACTGCCCTGCCTTGCAGCGCCGCCTTGTGGCTGGCTTATATAAAGTGTTGTTCTAGCCCGTATGCCATTCATTCATTGTATTCTATTCATTCACCTCTGACTGTCCAGTGTTATGTGTGTGTTCCTGTGTCCGTGGCGGTTTAATGACTTAATAAACTAATTGCACCGCTAGTGTTGTTGCTTCTCTCAAATACTCTGCTACCATCCCCAACATGGATAACTCTTCTAGTCCTGGAATATCTGTAGTTCTAAATGAACTTATAGAACATCAAAACAATTCGCCATCACTGTGTGCAAGTTCTGAAAAATCTGCAGAAACTTACTATTCCAGAAAATCTAGAAAAAAAAAGTGGTCCGAAAGATAAAAAATGGTAGGGCAGAAGCTTACAAGAAAATAAAAAACAAAAAAAACTAAAAGTGTACAAAACAAAATATAACAAGTTAAAAAGTAGATAATATGGGGGGGGGGGGGAGGATGAAACACCAAATATTGAAGTTAAGAAATTGACCAAAGGTTCGAAGGTATCTTCTCTTACAAAAAGATTAGTTTTTCGTGAAGCATTAGTTTGCAAACTGACTGTAATTCTCAGAAAACATGCAGTAGGAAAGAATCTAGGAAATCTTTTTTCTGTTGCGTAGCTGGAAAAATTATAAGTTCCTCAATGAAGTTAAAAAATATTCAAAAATCTCAGAAGAAGAGATGTTAAAGAAAAAACCCTAATTCAAGCCCATTTGGGACAGATTAAAAAAGTTATTCAGAATTTTTTTTGGAAGACGATTCTTGCTTCACTTTATGTCTTGGAATGAAAGATAAAATAACCAGAAAAAGAGTGAAGAAACATAAAAGGTACTTGAACAACAGTTTACAAAACCTTCACAAGATTTTCTCAGCTAGTGTATGCAATATTCCATACATTACTCTACGTTTTGTAAACCTTGACCATTTTGGTGTTTTTAGAAAAAAATAGGCCTACGATACTCGTATCTGTCGGCTTCATGAAACTTATGTAGTTAAAATTAAAACAGATAAAGATTGTTTCAGAGAATATCCCAGCTGAGATGTACAAAAGTTTGTTGTGGGATAAAGACAATATTAAAGAGTATTCAGAGAGGAATTGTAAGGAATGCAAAAACAGAAAAATACATTCATTGGATTATTCAAAAGAAGACACAGTGTCATATGAGAAATGGATTTTAAAAAAGTAGACATTATAGTCTAAGGTACTCTGAAAAAGATTAATAAATAGTTTAAAGATCAAATTAACCCTTGCCTGTGGAATATATTTAAAAATGCATTTGCGTTGCCCGAATTGAGTTCGGGTGTCACAGGCAAGAGGTTTACTGTTCTGCTGCTGAACTGGTTCATGCCTTTCAATCAGAAATGCTAAATATGATGCTCATGATTCATATTAGTAACATTTTACACCAACATAGAGAATTGTTGAATATAAAAGACCGATTGAAACCCAAGGAAGTGTTAATCATATGGATTTCTCTAAAAATTACAAGTGTAAATACTTAAGTAAAATTCAAGCATTTCATTTCGATAGCTCACGTTAACAAGTGACCATCCATACAGTCTTAATTTATTATAGAAATTATACATACATGCTTAACAACTTAGATTTAACAAAAATTTCATAATGTCAAGTAAACTTCTTTAAAAGAATTTTTTCTTTTCAATGTTAAAAGTGTATGTTGACTAATTAAAGATATATTCTGTGTATAAGCAGTACTGTAACATTTGTTTATTAAACCTTGGTATATATTGTAACTTGGTATTTTGGTTCCACTCAAAGTGATGTTGAAAAATACTTAGTTTTATATTTCTTTCCTAAAATTCGACAATATTCTGCTCAATGTCAACTCCGTGTCTCGATCTGTCAACTCTGTGGGCAATGAAAATATTAATAATTTTTTTCTTCAAAAATATTTGTCAGCGATTTTGGCTACGAGCTAGAATATATTAAGAACCATGTAGGGATTATTTAAAAAAATAAAATAAATAATTTTTTTTTTACAAAACATGACATTAAAAAGTGCCCAGTTTTGGAGAATGACCCACATGTTCTATTTGATCAGAGTGTCTTCACATCTGGAAAATTTGGGGTATTTTGAAAAAAGTTTACCTTAAAATCGGGGATTTTTTTTTAAATCTATCAAGAAACTTTTTTCCCTGAATTTTGTGGCAACTCTGTACACACTTCAATTGAATTAGTTATGAATGCAAACTTTTTTTTTTGTACCCTTATTTAAATTTATTATAATTAGGCCGGTACGCTTAACTGAAACCAGAAATTGTGTGGGTCTAAGTTTAACGGGGGCAAAAGGAAGGAATAAACCTGTATGTACCAATATCAAGGTTTGCACTCCTCCTGAAATTCCTGAAATTTGCTTTTTTTTTTCATCTTATAACTCCTAAAAATTGCGTTCTACTCCTGATAATTCTTTTTATCTCCTTAAAAATTATCATCAAAGGGTAACAAGATTAGTAAAACCTTAAAATGTAGCGTTTTTTTTAAACTCAATAAAATGACTCTCTGAAATTCGAAATCTTACCATTCTTCAAAGTCTACTGCGCTGCACTTCATCTGTACAGCTGCAAAGAAAATCTTTCGGACTGTCCCAGAACGCACCAAAGTTCTTGGCAACCAGGCGCGTAGAAGGAAAATATATTATTAGACATGTAATTTTTTCCCTTTGAATTCCTAAATTTACTGTACTTAACTCTTGAAAAACTCCATAGTAACTCCTGAATTTTTCTATCATAGATTGAGTATGAACCCTGCAATACAAAAATAATTTTTTTTGTAATTCAATCATTTTAAACTATTTTTTTTAAAACCTCAATAATATTTAAAGTAAGGACATTTCTAATTTATATCAAAAGCGGTTAATTAGTACTTTATTATCTAAATTAATATTGCTAATTATATATTTTTTTAACCTTTTAATTATGCTGTAATTGTTATTGGAAAAACCTTGCATTCCAAATAAATAAAAAAAAACGAGGTTATTTAGAACTGGTGATTGACACATCCTGTTGGGTGATGCTCACTGATCCCAGGAAATGCTGTGCATCTCATGTGGAACGCCCCAGTGAAATCTAGAAAGTGTTCTATCACAAAAGCTATATATGTAATGTTTATTTGCTGACGGTATTCATTTTTAAATCCTTTACATTAACTTTGATTTTTTATGCGGCTAGGTATGTCGATGGTGAGCAAATCTGTGGAGACTTAATTAACTTCCTTATCGTCATCCAATCGGGCTGAAACTTGGCTTATAGATTCAATGACAATGCATTCTATAAAATTTTGGGGTCTGTTACTGTTACTAAAAGGTTGCTTTTACGGAATACTAATAAACCAACTTGCAGCTGACAACAGAAATGGCACTATATTAATGAATACAAAAATTGGCTGTACAAAAGGATTTATATTAAAAAGTTTATTTTTATGGATTTTATTATTACACATGAGTTGTCAACAATCTGATCTTTAATCAAATCTGATGATGATAAATGCTTATTAACTCATGGCAATGTTAGAAAATAAATTTCTACTGTGAATAGACTTGAATATATAAAAACCACACAGGCCGAGTTCAATAATTATGTGACAGTGGCCCCTCACTCTTTTAAACCTGGCCCCACTTATATACATGTTTGATTATATTGTTTTGTTGTAAATTTTCTTCCCACAAACATCTGTATGGATTAAGTCTAATAGAGCTTTTGATTCACTAAAAGACTGTTTTGGAAATGGTAATCTGGTCAGCTTTCCTTTCATACATGTATCACATGACATTTTGATTCCAAAACCATCCAAAAGATTATATACATGTTTGATTATATTGTTTTGTTGTAAATTTTCTTCCCACAAACATCTGTATGGATTAAGTCTAATAGAGCTTTTGATTCACTAAAAGACTGTTTTGGAAATGGTAATCCAGTCAGCTTTCCTTTCATACATTTATCGCACAACATTTTGATTCCAAAACCATCCAAAAGACCTTCAATGTGCATTTTCTTTATTGCTTCAGGATCACGACGTCTCATTTTTCGATGCCATGAATTAATACAATTGTCCTTATGTTCCATCACTGTATGAACTTTACTTGCTAGATATACTTTATATAAATTTCCATATGAGTAATCGAATCCTATCTGCTTACCCTCTTTATAAATATTACAGCCTTCTTTGTTAAATATAACTGAAAAATCACTCAAATTTAGTTGCCTAACAGAAATTATGTTTCCAACAACTGTTGGAGCATAAACCACTTCAGTTAGAACAACAGGTGTCATTACTTCTTGATTTTTCAACATCAACTTTCCAGATCCAATGCCAACTACATAAATTAATTTCCCATTGGCAACTTCAATCTTATCCTTGTATGATGTGTTTAGTGATGTGAAGAACTCTTTGTCATTAGTTACATGTCAAGTAGCAACAGAATCTAAAATCCAACCATCTGATTGAACGTCAGATGTAAACAATTGATCTTTGTGTTCAATTTCATTAACTTTATTCTGTTGATTATCCTTCCATTTTCTGTACTTCTGGCAATCCTTTTTGAAATTGCCATTTTTTTTGCAGAAATAACAAGTTATAGAGTGTTTCTTTGAATCTTTGTTGGAAACTGACTTTAACATCCTTTCAGAAAAGCTGAATGAAGTCGCTTCTGCATGTTGCAACCTTTCAAATTCAACTATAACCTTCTGCTGAACGACAACAAACGTCAATTCATCTTCCGAACAAGTTTCTAATGCTGTTTTTAAAGAATCATAACTCCTAGGCAAACTGCTCAACAGCATAGCTACATTCCAACTGTCAGATAAAGACTCTTCACTAATGTCCCTAAGCTTTAAAAACAATTCTTGCATGTGAATAATATGCTGCGGAACATTCCCACCTTCTTCGAGCTTCAAAGAACAAATCGTTTGCATCAGATGCACTTTGTTTGTTGAGGTACTTTTTTCGTGATACTCTTTCAAAGCATACCACATTTCTTTAGTTGCAGATTTACCTCGGATGTGAATAAGCTGATTATCTTCCACAGAAAGTCCAATATATGCTTGTCCTTTGCTATCATTGATTTCCCACTCAGCAATAAGTTTTCTCTTGGGATCCAAGTCCACACTTGACCTTTCACCATCTATAATCTTTTTATACAAGTTCTCCTTCATCAAAAGTAGTTTAATTTTATATTTCCACTTATAATAATTTTCATTATTGAGCTTTAGAATGTTACTTTGATCTGCCATTTTGTTCTAGCACTTTATGAGCAAAGGTCAAGGAAGTAAAAAAACAAACTAACTTTTTCAAATCAATACTCAACTGTTCTTAAATGCATCTGTGCCCGCCCATAACCTGATGGAATTCCTTATGTGCAGTCTTAATATACTAATAATTACAGAAAGCAACGATAAGAAACTTGTTTATTAACGAACTGTATGAAAAGCAAACTAATAAATGAAAGTAGAAGTTAAACATTATACTTAAAAATACTTTATAATGGTTTCAGTTAAAACATTCAATAAATAGGTTATATACTCTATTTGCATTTGTGATACGAAAATATTTGCTTACTAATGAGTCCCCAATAACAAAAAATGCAAGTTTCTATCTTGATTATCTTGTATATATGTGACATCAAGATTTTATGTATTCATTGAAAGTTGAACAGTAAGCAGGAATAAGATGTAATGATGATATTTAAAGTGTTATGTAATATTATTTATACATTACAACTGGGTTGCTATATAATAGAAAAATTACAAATAATCATTGAAATGGAAATGAACTATTTCCAAAGATTAATGTTGAACACTTCTTATTTTACAAAATTTTAGTATTCTGAACTTCAACTATTTGGTATTGAATTTGGTATTTATATTTCTGAATTTGAATATAAATAACTATATTGGAAAGAGCAAATTCTTGGCATTAAATAATGATAGTCACCCATTAAAATATATATATATATTTTTTTAATAAGCTGCGGTTTCATAATTCCTGGTATGGGGAGGCCAACACCACTATCTTATTAATAATGCCATGTTCGCATCTACCCTGACATATTTAACAGTGGTGTTAAATAAGAGAAAGTGGTACTGAACCTCTACCATATAAACTCAGTTAAAAATTAACTACATTTTTTAACCTCTAAAGAAATTATAGTGTAACGTCGGCCCACACCATTTTCATTTACACTGTTAGTAATAATGTAAATCTGGGAATGAAGCAACATAAATGAAAACTTTGTTAAAATTTGGCTTGGTTACGAAATTCGTGGCATATATTGTCGCTAATATAAAGTAGGGATGAGCCATATTTTAATAACAGTTAAAAGTTATTGATACTTAAACTCACGCGAACTAACAGTTACCTAATTTTCTAAGTAACAGTTATTCATTTATTATAAATGCAATAGATGGCGCTAGTATGTCCATATATTTCTGTTATTGAAGATCGTAATATCAGAATCACGAAATAAAAATATATTTTTCTAATAACGGTGATTCGGAAAAATATATTTTTCTAATAACGGTGAACGGAAAAATATATTTTTTTATCGTGATTCTGATATTAGGATCCTGGTCGTTATTCCTGGAATAACTAACTGTATCCATCGAAATAACTTGTCTGAATGGATTAACGTGTCCGATTGGTATCAGTTGATATTGACATAATTTTCAATAAAAGTAGATATAACTGTTATAAGATATTGGCAGAAGTTTTTGTATTGGAATAACTTTTGGACCATTCTTTGTTAGCGCTGCTTTTCAAGATGGTATTTTAAATTTCGTTTCGATTTTTTTTTGTTTTTTCGTTGATTTTTGTTAGTTCGTTATGATTTTTTGTTTATTCAAATTAATTCGAATTCTGCACCAATTTCTTGTTATAGTTTATATCTCAGTTTCAGAATAGATGTTTCAGTTTTATTTGGATGCACATTATGAATGGTGGGGTGAAGAGGAATGTGCGTGGGGGGGGGGGGGCGTATCTGACGCAACATTCTTTGGGTTTAAATGACAGAGATGGGGGAAAGAAGGTGGGGGATTAGGATTAAGGATTTAGGAAGAAATGCATGCGTGTTTTTGGGGAAGGTTCTTTTTTTTATGTTACAAGAATTCCTTTGGTGGGAGAGGTTTTGAACGTTCGTTCGCATTTCATTTCAATCTTCTTATGAGACTTTTAAAGACTCGCTGTGTTTCTTTCGTATTGGTTGGAGGTAAGAAAAATTTTCGTTATTGTTTTGGAATAAGAAAATGATACTATATATAAAAAATAAAGAGAGCGTAGGATTTGAGTTTTTCCTTTTGATGGAAAATAAATTATGTTCTTTTCCTTGTAAAGCAAGCTTCTAATTTCAAATCGATATAATCAAAAGATTTTGTAGTAAATTTGGAGCGTAGTTAAATAGGTTTTAATGTTAAACAAAAATTTGTTTATACATATATTTTTTATATTTAACGCATTACCTGAGAGGTTTTTAATTTTTTTATGATCATTTTTCAATTTGAACTAAATAAAGGGAATTTATTATTTTTAAAATTGCTTTTCTTGATTAATTATGAATTGAATTTTTTAAATAAACATGACATTCATCTTTTTTAGTTTGATTAACTTTATAATATTTTAATTTTACTTCAAATTTTTTATTAAAAATATTTTTATTCGGGTTTAATATCGTAACTTAAATTTATAATTTTTGTTTATAAATTTTTATTTCATGAATTTATGTATACATATATGTGGTCGTGACGGCACAATTATTTATAAAATACATAATTTCTATAAATAGTTTTAACGCTCCATAATTAATTTACAATAATTTCAAAAATATAGTTATTGAAATAATAATAATATCCCTATATTTAAAACATATATTTTTTATACTTCAAAGATTCCTCTGAAAATGTACATTTTTCTCACAATATTACATAAAATTTATATGTAAGTAATAATTTTAAAGCATATGCACGTAAAATGTTTCAAAATGTGTTTTCATTTAAAAATCACTTTTATTTTATATGTATCAGTTATGAATTATGTTGTATTGTAAATTCTTTCTCCAATTTATTGTTAAATCATAAAAATAAAAAAATAAATTCTTATAAAATAACCTCAAAACTATAAATGATTTCTTTTATTTTGATATTTTTACAAATTTATATTGAAAGATGTTCTAATTTAAAATCGATTAACTGATATCTAAAGAGAATGTTGTAGAAAAACAGGTATGTTTTATTTATTCCATGTATTTATTTTTATTTACCTTTTACTTTAAAAATAACGGATAACGGTTATAATATTTGGTTATTTCCTAATAATTTTAATGTAACTGCAGTTATTTAACAATAACTGTTAAGCTCATCCCTAATATAAAGCCAATGAAAATCTTTTGCTTCACTGTTTCAGTATGTTGATTAAGACTTGCATTTTATTTTTTTTTTAATTCTTGCTTTACTTAGAGTATAGAAAGGTAACTTTCTGCAGAAAATTGACATGAATGTTTCTTGCTGTGTATGTTTTAGTAGTGTTATTGTGATGTATATTTATTAGTTTGATTTAAATGATTTTTTGAAAATTTAATGAATGAAAGTTTGAAAAATAATAATAAAAAAGTTTCAAGATCTTCTCTTGGCACACCCTAGTACTTGCAAAATATGTTATTAAACACAGCAACCAATGGATCAATAAAAAGTAAATCATGGTTCGACGTTTTTAAAAAACCTTGAAAAGTGCTTAAAAATATTTCGTTCAAGTGCTTGAAAACCTTCAATTCTTTAAAAATATGTTTAAAGTGCTTGAATTTTATTTTGTATTATTATAGACTCTTAAAAAATTTTGGTCAACAAAGTGAGCAAAATGTTTTGAATTTTGTTAAGCCAATCAGCAACTAGGAAAACATCGCAGTTGAATTTATAAAAATTTCGTCATTCCTCTTTTTTGATGAGTACGGCGCTGCGCATGCGCAACATATCTGGAATATCCGATCAAGTCACGTGATCTTTTGTATCGTTTTTATATCATATGTGCTAATTTTTTGGCGCACTAAACAGTGCGCAAAAAATACGCTGGGGAGTGCATTTTCAATTCAAGCTGATTAGAAAAGTCAGCATCTAGGAACGCTGCAGTGTTCCGCCTCCAAGTCCGATAACAAAGCGGCGGACATGCAAGTATATATTATGTTGATAGAGCTTAGGTCCGTTTTCGACTCCTCACATCTCAGCTTCTATTATAGTTAGAAACCTGATTTTTCACCATCGTGTTGCCCTGAGTGAGTAGACGAAAAATAACAACATAATTGTTAACATTGAACAAGGGAACATGGTAAAAAAAATCTTTTGAAAATCACCGAAGTCACCGGAATTTTGTTCTTCTGGTTCTGACCAAAACTCTTAGCCAGGGCTTCAACCAAAACTATTTGACGAATTTTGACCATTTTTTTTTATTATTATTCTCAGCTTGATTAGAAGAAGTGCCTTTTGTATGATTTGATGGGTAGGAGGGTCTGGACCCCCTGGAAATGATCCCGATGCTTGGAAATTTTAGCCTGGCCTACAACTTAAACGCTTTAATATATTCAGATCATTCTTTTTTTATTCCTCTCGGATTGATTAGAGGAAGAGTCTTTCGTATGAATAAATGCGTAAGAGGGTTTGTACCCCCCCCTCCCCCAGAAATGATCCCTAAAGTTGGGAATGTTAGTCCAGATAATGACTGATTAGAACAGGTCAATGGATTTCGGATATTCATCTTTTGCTCAATTTCAAGAAGTGACTTTGATACTTTATGTTGAACTATTTAAACAGTGTAATTAGAAAAAAGTTAAAATTACTTATTGCTTATAACCGAAAAACATATTGCAAATTTCGCGATTTTGGCAGTGTTTTTGTTTATCAATGTAATAATTATTACCAAAAATGAACTGGCATTTTTTTTAAAAAGTATCTATAATAATAAAATAAGCTGTATGTCTGTATGTGGATCTATAGAAACCTACTTAAAATTGGAGTAGAGCTCTGAAATTTTCAACATAAGAAGTTTTGGCCCTCTAATTTTACATGCGTCAAACAGAATGTTAAAATTTTAATTAGTTCTTTTTTAATTAATTTATTTTTTTACAAAGGGACTTCAAATAGAGATACAGCTCTGAAAATTTCAACATAAGTACAGGGCACCCAGCAGTTCTACTTTTCCTACTTTTTAGTAGGAAAAGTCCTACTTTTTCAAAGTTTATTTTATATAATTTGTACTACGTGACAAGCGTGCACCATTTTTTCTCCCCTTGTGGTTTCTCTGAAAGCTGGGTTTTGCAATCTACACATGGTCCACAATGTCTTCAGAAAAGCAGGGGATAAATTGGGGATTTCGTTCTAGACTTGAACTACTTCTTCAAACAGTTCCCAGTCAGAGTTGAGAAATTAAAAGATTTGCAAGATAAACTTGGATTCAAGAATCTTAAGCTATTAAAGCTTGTTGAAAGTAGGTGGCTGACTCTTGGTCCTGCGTTAGACAGGTTTGTCAGCTAATGGCTCGTGGTTTCTGAATATTTTTTTAAAAGGTTGCCCAAAACAGACCTAAATATTTCTGAAAACGCTCGTTATTTGAGGATTGTGATATGGTCTGAAAAGGCCCATTACTACTTTGGTGAAAGTACACTTCCTTCTCTCTTTGGTGAATACCCTGCTACCTTTCTTAGCTCTTTTTTAATAAGAAGAACCTTTGATACATCTTGTGTATGAAAGGATGGTTTCCTTAGTAAGATAGTTGTATGGCCGTTTCGTAAAGATAATGAAATTTTTTAAAAAATTAGTCTGCAAGATCTGCTGCTGTTAAAATTTTCGGCAATAGATTTTGAACTTGACGATCATGAACTTGAAATTGGTGTTCAATCTTAAAAGTATTTGATAAAGATTAAGGAAACTCTTCAAAAAGAGTTGACAGTATTAATGGGAAGATGTCTAAAAAATGTAGCCCAAGAATTACTAGAGAAAAAATAACCCTTTCACTTAATATTGTGGTAAAAGAAGCAAGGTGTCTGAATCCAGAAAATATATCCAAGTCACGGTCTTTAAAAGCAGTTAAAAATCTTTCATCCCATGTTCACCTAAGCCCTCCATTAAATGTTGACTTAATAGGTGAGGAGTGGAGGGTTTTGCAATGCGAGAACATTCCAAAAGACTGTTACATGCACGAAATTGACGATGAAGTATTTCCTTGATGCATCGATTACTTCTTTAACAACATCTTCTCTCTTAGGAATGATCTAGGACAGGAAAAATATCCCGAACTTACAAGATTGGTTAAGGTTATCCTCGTGCTTCCACATGGAAATGCAGATGTGGAACGAGGGTTATCCCAAACATTAAACTTCTTGACAGACTCTAGTCTTACTCAAGCTTTAATAAGTGCACTACAAACGACAAAAGATGGATTAACGGTATACAAGAAGTGTAATTTAGTCCGAATTCCTAGAGATTTATAAAAAAAGGGTGCAACAGCATATAAGTTATATGGAAAGAATTGAAGAAGATGAGAGGATTGCAGCTGAATTAAAACAAGAAAAAGAAAGAGAACAAAAGGGAGAAGACAAGAAAAAGCTTGAAAGAACGAAGGCAGATATGAAGAAAAAAAACACTGATTGCTAAGGAAGCAATTCGTAAAGAAAGAGCTCATTAGAAAAAGTAGAAACGAAAGCAACAATTGAGATGGACACTTACAAAATTATAGTTGATGAAGTGAATGAATTAATTACTAGGGGTGTGGAACATCGCACAACTTTCATTTACATTATATTACTGATGTGGATTTGTGTCATTTACCGTTTTTATATTTCCATCATTCATTGAGAAAAAATGGAAATTTTGGTGATATACTTTTCGATAATTCTTATATTATCCTTTGTTACAAGTGAAACTGAGTAGAAGAGAAAAAAACGATCGCTCATAAGCTATGTTCAAGCAAAGAGAACTCTGTGTTAAAGGCATTTTTTTTTTCAACTTTTTACGCCATTAAAGTATTTTCACGTGAATTTCGGAGGTGGGGATGTTTAGAATACCTTAAGAGGCATTAGCACAGCGATTTTTATCAAAATCGTTAGAGCCGTTTTTTAGCAATCATTAAAAAACATGGTTTTTTAATGGCAACTACCTTATGCGCATGTGCGATTTTGACGAAAACCTTGTTGGTAGGTCATTGGGCCATCACCAACCTCCTCACCAAATTTGACCATCATAGGTCAATTTATTCCGGAGTTATACTGACCACGCACACACAGACAGACATTTTTTTCTAGGTCACTTTTTTGAGATCAGGATGTTCCAAAACGTGGAAAAATGCAAAAAAAAATAATTTTTTTTACTGAATCGTATGCACTAAAAAATCAGGATTTAAAGGGTGTGAAAATGTAACAAACAATGCTGGAAGTTGCTTGATTAGGGTTCAGGAAGGGACTTCACATTTAAACCAAATCAGAAATGAGGAAAAGGAAACTGAAAAGACTAAAAGAACAGTGTTAGCCTTTTTTGCTCTAGTCAAAGTAAGAAACAAAAGAAATGAAAATTAAATTTTTATTGTCTGATTACTAATGGTTTGCTTTGCGTTAAATGTTCCTTCAGAAGTGATCCGTATCTGTTTTTTATTTTTAAGCTTAATTTTATATTTAACTAGTATAATCTATCCAACTGGTACTGAACCAGCGCTTTTGGTAAGAGATTTGCATTGAATTCTTTTTTAAATATTATTTTTAAGGTGCATTTCACTCAATCTCTAGAATGTTAATTTTAAAATTAAAATATTGTCGACAAATTAGTATTCATTTGAAATAGACGTTTTTGTTTGTTTCCTATTTTAAGGAAAACAAATCCTACTTTTCCTACTTTACAGCAAAAATGTCCTACTTTTCCTACTTTTTAAACTTCAAAATCCACTGGGAGGCTTGTAAGTAGTTTTAGCCTTCTAATTGGACTTTTGAAACACAGAATGTTAAAATTTTAATGTGTTATTTTTTTAATTAATTTTCACAATTAATTAAAAAATTTTTTTACAAAACGACTTTTAAATAGGGTTACAGTTCTGAAGTTTTTAACATAAGTAGTTTTGGCCTTTTAACTGGACTTTTGAAAAACAGAATTTAAAATTTTTATTTAGTTTTTATTAATTAATTTTTTTATTTAAATAATAAATATTTTACAAAACGATTTCTAATAGGGCTACATCAGCTCTAAAATTTTCAACATAAGTACTTTTGGTCTTCTAAATGAACTTTTGAAAAACAGAATTTTAAAATTTTGTTTAGTTCTTTTTTAATTAATTAATAAATATTTCATAAAACGATTTCTAATACGGCTGCAGCTCTGAAATTTTCAGCATAAGTAGTTTTGGCCTTTTAATTGAACTTTTAAAAATCATAACATATTTTTAAATTTTTATTTTGTTCTTTTTTAATTAATTTTTTTAATTAATATATATTTAACAAAACGATATCTAATAGGACTACAGCTCTGAAATTTTCAACACAAGTAGTTGTGGTCTTCTAATTGGACTTTTGAAAAACAGAATTTTAAATTTTTATTTAGTTTGTTTTTGATGAATTTCGTTAATTAATATTTTCACAAAATGCGGCTTCTAATAGGCCTAGAACTCTGAAAGTTTCAACATTAGTAGTTTTGGCCTTCTAATTTTGCTTTCCACAAACACGTGTTAAAATAATCTTAAAGGGGTATTGTATTATTATATTAACGGGGATTTTTTTTTTGTGAGTATGTTTCGAGGAGATGCTTCTAGTATTAAGGCTTTACTTAGCAATTAGATTTTAGTGAGTGAAGCGTGCTTATGCTTTATGCAACAATGAACCTTTCAGCAAGAGAAGCTAGCCTATTCTTGCATAGTAATGAACCTTTCAACGAGTGAAGTAAGCCGGTACTTATGTGTCAATGAACTTTTCAGCGAACGAAGCGAGCTCGATTTTGCGTAGCAATGAACCTTCCTGCGAGATATAAAAAATACAACTCAGACTTGCTATTCCCACTGACCGCCACTTATCCGCACCATATCAGAATTTTCTGGCGTATTTGTATTAGGTGTGTGCCTACTTGTTTCTGTTTTGGTAGAATATACTTTATAAAAAATTTATAAATAGACATTATGCATGAAAATAAATTTTCCAAGGTCCTTAAAAACATTAATTAGGTCCTTAAAAGTCATTGATTTTCATTTTGTGATTTGAGTGGGAACCCTGTCCCTGCAGGAAGTGTCGTGGAAGTTGAAAATGGGAAAAGAAAATTCAAGCTTCCTAAACTTGAGCTGAGAAGTTTCAACGGAAATATTAAAGACTTGCTACCATTTTGGTCACAATTTAGAAAGATAGACGAAGATGACAATATTGATCCTTCAGATAAGTTTCAGTATCTGTTGCAATCTACGTCGCCTGATTCTTGAGCCAAGGAGCTGGTGGAAAGTTACTCGGTAACTGCAGAAAACTATCCTAAGGTAATACAAAGTTTAAAAGAACGATTTGGCCAAAAGGATATGTTAGTTGAAGTTTATATACGAGAACTTTTGTCACTAGTTATGCAGAATGCTAATTCAAGATATGCGTGTTCACTTTCTTCGCTATATGATAGGCTTGAATCCCATTTGAGGGCCTTGGATAGCTTAGGTGTTGTCACAGAAATGTATGATGCTATGCTTTTTCCTTTAGTGGAATCGAGTATTCCTGAAGATTTGTTAAGAATTTAGCAGAGGCAGTCTGTTGACAGAGCACCAAAAGATCGACTCAAAGAACTGATGAAATTTATAAGGCATGAAATCTCGAATGAAGAAAGAATTAGTATTGCAGCGCTGATGGTTTTGATACAAAGCGGTTCAAGAAACCTACTGAAAGAAAAATCTATCAGAAGCACGATGAAAGGATTTCTACTGCCACAGATTTATTTTCTGCGAAGGAAATCAAGGTAAATAGATTATGTTGCTTTTGCAATGGAAAACATTTTAGTAATGAATGCTTTAAAGCTAGAGACTTGTCATTTGCACAAAAAAAGAAAGGTTCTTTCTGATAAACGGTTTTGTTTTTCTTGCCTTGCTCCTGGCCATATTAGCAGGAATTGTGAGGTTACGATTACATGTTTTATGTGTCAAAAGAAGCATTTTACAATAATGTGCGCGGATTTACTTAAAATAATTCTGATAGAAATGAAGGAAAATTGGTAAATGGAGCAGAGTTTGCACCGGCAAAGGTCGCAGACCAGTCTGTGGAATCATTGCACTCTAGTTCTTTGAGAAGCCCTGATGTTTTCTTACAAACTCTAGTTGTAAATTTAAGGAATAGGCAAATGAGTAAACGAGTTCGTGCAATAATTGATACAGGAGCACAAAAGCAGGACCGTCTCGATAAGCGCTGCGCGCAAAGGTCGTTCTACTACTTACCCGGGCCTGCTCCTGCATTTCGTGACGTCACAGAGTTGATCCATTGTTGAACGTGTTTTTCCCCATTCTATAGTGTATTTTAAGGCCATCTCCGTCAGAAAATTAATGATTTTAAGAACTTAGATATAGGAACCCACATTTTTTTTTCAGACTGATAAGAAAGTGTACACTTAATTTTTTTTCTAACATAAATACATACTGATTATGTAGATTTTGGTTCTTAATAAATGGCTGTAAAACATGTCACAGAAATTAAACATACTAAAAGTATTCAAAACAATGTTTTTCAGTTGCTTGAGAACAACTGGAAGACCGTTTGCTGTTTTATTCGTCGTTAATAAATTTACTAAGATTATGATTTGTTACTGTGATTGTATAAGTGTTATTTATATATATATATGTGTGTGTGTCATAATTTTTAATGATTACAATTAAATTTCATTAACAAGGGATATTGCTGATACTTAAAAATACATTAAAAAGTTGATAATAAATACACTTTTTTATACATTACTAATACCAACTTTGGAATAAATGTAATGTTAAAATTAATAATAATTTATTATCCTACACTACATTTGAAATCTTTTTGGTCTATTTATTCGCGTCCAACAAAATATAATAGTTTAAAAAATTTCAAACAAATACCTTTTTTGAAAGAAAATATTAATTCTGCTAATATTAATCAGCTCTTGAAACTTATTAAAAAAAAAGATGATATTGCTTATAAACTTTACTATAATGTAGGGTTTGCTGTGGTGCTATATCCCCAAGGTACTTTGCCACCTGGTGCATATATGATCCTGCAGGGAAAATATTCAGTGAGATAATATCTAGTTTGTCACAGCAAAAACTACCAAAACGGGGACAGACGAGATGGACAAGCAATAATAAGATTAATAATACGAAGAAATCGATTTGATATATAAAATGAATTACAAAACATGCTCGGTATTTATGAATATAAGGACAGCAATAAGTATTAAAAAAAAAAAAAAATAGATTATATACTTGTTCAAAGGTCTGAATTATAGTATATATTTGTGGTGAAAGGTAAAATAGAAAACATGTTGCATTTGTAACTATCAACGATTGTGCCAACAGTTGGTAGCCTAAGTATAAAAAAAAAGTATTTTGAGGAAAAATGCAATATGATATTTCAATATAAAAGAAGGGAAATATTATCAGTGACTTATAAGTCTTTTCAGCAATAAAATCTCAAAATTTCACATGAAATCTTCAAAAAAATGCATCTGATTTCCGCTATGCCCTATTGAAAACAACGCTAGACTAGGGATTGAGCATGTGACGTCACACCGTCAATTTTAGCAGCAGAAGCAGGCCCGGGTAAACAACAAGGGTGAAACGAGTTCGAGACGGCCCTGGCAAAAGTCGTACATCTTAAAGTCAACTGCCGTAGAAATGGGCTATGAACCTATAAAAGAGGAGTGAGTCACAGATTATTCGGTGGAGAGATTTCCTAAGCCTGTCAACACAAATGCTACCGTATATATTTGGGCAGTTTAGATGATAGATATCAATGTACCTTGGAAGCACTGAATCAAAGTATTATTTGTGGTGATATTCTTTTCATTGACAATGGATCTTGGATACGAGAACTAAAGTCATGGGACATTACTCTGACTGACGTACAGAGGACACCAGGTCCTATCGAAATTCTCATTGGCACTGATGTAGCAGGGAAGCTATTCACTGGACAAAGAAAGGAATTGAAAAAAGGGTTTAGTTGCTATGGAAACCAAACTGGGATGGACGCTAATGGGAAAAGTTTCTGAAACACAGAAGAGGGAGAAAATGAGCTCAACCGTAACAACGATGTTTGTAGAACATGTCAATATTTCAAATTTGTGGAATTTGGAGATGTTGGGTATTAGAGATCCTGTGGAACAGAAAAGTGCCGAAGAAAAGAAACAAGCAATTTTGCAGCATTTTGAAGAGACTGTTCATCAGGGTAAAGATGGAAGATACGAAGTTCATATGCCGTGGAAAGAGGGTCACCAACCTCTTCCTGAAAACTATGATTTAGCTGTGAACAAAATAGAATCCTATAGTACTATAAGCAAGATTCAGTGGAAGTTTAACCCTCCTTTATCACCCTGGTGGAGAGGTTCTAAAGAAACTACCAAGAAGAGTACTTGGAAATGCTTTTCTAAGTTACGAAGAAATGCAAACCATCTTATGTGATTGCGAAGCTACAGTCAATAAACGACTGTTGACGGTGGTGACGGAAAATCCTGCGGATCTCGAACCACTTACTCCAGATATGTTTCTCAAGGATATTGATGAAGTGGAGGTACCGGATTTAAATATGATAGAAAGTGAGAACCTTGACAAGAGATTACGGTATGGGGCAAGATTGAGGGAGCAATTATTAAAGAGATTCAGAATTGAATATCTCGGGCAGTTAAAAATGCAAGTGCAAAAACACAAAACTAGAGACATTTCGTTAAATGAAATAGTGTTAGTGGGTTGTGACAACAAGAAACGGTGTGATTGGCCACTTGCAAGAAGTGTCGAGCTACTTCCTGGAAAAGATGGCAAAACCAGATTGGTACGTCTCAGAACCTCAAAAGGACTTTTGCTTCTGCCAATTCAAAGGCTGTACCCTCTCGAAATTATGGAACGACAGATCGTGGATGACAAACCGTCACTTGAAGAACCGATCGAGCGAAGGGATAGTAGTTGTTTGCAAGATCCAGAGCTCTGTCCAGTGAAAACCGAACAAGCTGAAATTAAACTGTCTAAATCTGGTCGTAGAATTAAAGTACCCGAGAGACTTGGGCTTTAGGATTTTAATTTTGAGAAACCATTAGTTTTATTCTTTTTAATGTTATATGTAAATGCTACTTTTAAAGAATTTTATCTTGCATGTTTAAATTGTCATATTCTGTATTTAATGAAGTAGTTAAGTTAATTTGTTCAGCTGCATTAACTTAAGGTAGGAGTATGTTGTCATTGCATGCACAAGCCTCAAAGAATTGCCCATATTTGTGATCGCCGTGTGGAAACATCTAATGTTTATAAAAAAGGTTCAGTTCGATTCTTTTAAGCGGAAAAAACTTTGAGTATGCTTTTGTGATAATAAAATCGTTTTCGTTTTAACCGCTTGCGTTGAATATTTTCCGTCTGATTTTAACTTGTGCTATTAACAATAAGCGTGATGGAGCGTGACCTCCGATATTAAAAAGGCCATCCAACTGGTATGATGACATCACCTATGGTGGATACACTTTTCCATTCAGTTAGTGAGGGAAGACATTATTTTTGTGTGACGAAATATTTTATCTTCCTTATTTTACGTTTTGTAAAGATATTTCAAGTAATTGAATTATTTTATTTCTTTGACAATGTAAAAAATAAGATTATCCCTACATTTTAAAACACTAATTTTGTACCACTTGAGGTTTTAAACTTCGTCCATTCCCGTATAAGTATGATTAAGTATAATTTCTGTTCGTTTATAAGTTGTTGTTTTTGTTAAATGTAATTTTAAAATATTTCTAAATGTTTGAAATGTGAAAGGAAACAAGAAAAATATCAATTCAAAACATTGATAAATACAATTGATAAAACATAACAAATATACACAATAAACAAAACACAGATAATATAACAGCTTAAATACCCCAACTACATTCAAGGTTCATATTTTCAGAGAAAACCTACATTTGGAGAAAATATATATACAGTACATTTTTTTCTTCTTTCTTTTCAATTGTGTATTTCAAGACAAGCATGTACTGTCACCTTACAAAACTAATCTTATCCAGTCTTCTTATCAATTGCCTCTTTTAAATGTACAAAATCATTTGGATGAAAATGCAGCTCGCATACCTTAAATAGAAGACGCAAATTTCTAAACAACTCTATATAGAACTTTTAACAAAACTTTATTTTGAAATAAGAAAAAGGGCTTAATCCTAGTATACGTTACACGATGAATTTGGCGACATTGGCGATGATGCATATGCTTTTTTTCATGGTATGTTTTATGTATTTGCCATCTTCAGGTTACGATTTTCTATGTTTGCATACGCAAATTCTTAGCGACAGTCGTAAAAAAGTTACTTCGGCTTTGGCAACAGTTTGGCGATAAACATCAAGTCACGGTAGCGATATTTTTCAAAATCGCGCCAAACGCGTAACGTATACTAGGATTTTACCAGAAAAAGTTTCCACGTAAATTTTTTATTTTATATTGGTCATTTTTAAAGGCTAGTAAAGATTGGGTAAAACTTCCAAGTACGGTACGAATTCTGCACCAAGAATTGTTTTCATAAAACAGCGTCAAATGATGTCAACCATAGGTTGTTTACTTGTCATTAAAAAAAAAAATGACGGCAGCTGCCTTTGTTGGCAAAAATCACTTTCACATAGAATTTGTACCGTACTGGGAATTTGAACCAAAGATTGTTTTTTAAACTTTCATTTGAAAAATAAAACTAAAAAGTTGAAACCAATTAAAAGTTATCACTATTGTAAATATTTAGCATTTCTTTTCTGCACTTGAATAAAAATTTCTAAAAAATTGTACACTTATATTTAAAAACACATTAAAGATTTTATTAAAAAGTCAACACTCACCTTCGTTGGGAGAAAAAAAATTCGATGTATCGCACGCCACTATTTTTTTTTAACACTGTCATCGGAAGGAAATTTGAACATAGAAAGCGTAGCAATAACTGGAGTTCCCGTTGTACTTTAGAACGGAACAAGGACTCGGCAATTTGTAAAATTTACACAAATATTAAACGTATAAATCGTCCATAATAACCATCGAACGACTAATAAAAGCAGAATTTGAAGATCAGTGTATCCACTTCTAAATAAATTTTAGCTCGAGATAGCTTAAACTTGTATCCACGGCTGATGACGTAGGAAGAAAAACATGGCGCAGTTGTATGGCCTTCTACATATCGATGGTCACGGATGGAGGCGCATGTAATTGAAAACGAAGTTTTAGATACTGAACCTACTATGGACATTGAAAATCGTAAAAAATCACAGCTCATAAATTAAATGAAAACATTGATAAATTATGTAATTGCATGTTAGCAGATGAGGTGATTGCATTTAAATCCTAAATTTTCATGTGGAGAAAAAAACTACATATTGTACAGATGTACAGTATTTGTAATCAAGCCTTCAGAGTAGATTGGAAAACAGTTTAATCAATAAGACTTGTATAATTATTTGACGAAAGTCTCAATATGATGAAACAAGACAATCAAATGGATGATCACATCCGATATTGGCGTAATTACCAAGTGAGTAGAGTGCTAGCTACTTTACTTTTTTTTTATGGGACATAGTACTGCTTCTGATACATTGGAAAGGTTTTTTTTTTCCCCTTGAAACCTTAAAAAAAAATTTCGTTGAAACCTAAAAAAACATTTTTTTTTTTGTTTTTTTTTTTTGTATTTTCTCGATTTGAATATGCACCGTTTATTTTATTTGGTTGCTTAAAATTGTTTAAGAAAATATTCTAGAATGTTAAAAACCTTAACTGGTAGTCTCTACAACACAAGGCCACACAGCTAGTAATATATGAATAATCTCTGATGGGGTTTGCACTTAGCCATTTTTGGGGCTGTTTCTGAAATTATGCCAATGTGTACTGTTTAAGTTTTAAAAAATGCATTATGAACTTAATAAATTAACGTTATATATAGTTTAATTTTTTAGAACTAAAATTCACCAAATATAATAAAGGTACATATTTGTCATTTCAGAATCGTGGATCTACTAAGCTGTCTGAATGGTGTTCCTTGTGCAAAAATCCTTCGTAACAATTTGCTGCTCAAACAATTCAACACAACGAAAGTAGCAACGGTCAGTAAATTTAGGCATTTAACCTGCTTGAAATGTCTGGAATTTCAATCGGTCCAAAAGAGTTTTGTTAAAGGGCCATATCTTAATAATGCATAAATGCCTATTTTTAGTTAATATATCTGCATTGACGACATTTTATAAACGTAGGTTGCATAAAATTAAACAATGAAAAAGATTTCATGATTGTTCATATTTGAGGGCTTAGCAACTTAGAATATTTCAAAAGGACTATTTTGTTGCACATTTCCTTTCTTATACTGAAAATTAACCATATATATATGAGGTTTGCAACAAACTATTTCCCTAAAACACGATCTGAAAGCATTTCCTTATGTACATAAGAAATATGTATTTTTGTGAGATTTGCAATAAAGCATTTTCCCGCAAAAGCTATCTTTCTAGGCATTTATTTAGTCATACAGGAGAGAAACCGCATGTTTGTGAAATTTGCAACAAATCATTTTCCCAAAAGACCTATCTGGCTCAACATATCCTTACTCATACTGGAGAGAAACCTCATGTTTGTGACGTTTGCAACAAAACGTTTTCCCATAAGAGCAGTCTTTCCAGTCATCTCCTTACTCATACTGGAGAGAAACCACATGTTTGTGAGGTCTGCAACAAAGCCTATTCCCGAAAATATAAGCTTACTGAACATCGCCTTACTCATACTAGAGAAAAGATGCATTGTTGTGAATTTTGCAACAGAGCTTTTTCTTACAAGGACAGTCTTGCTTCTCATCGCCTTACTCATACTGGAGAAAAAACCCATGTATGTAAAATTTGCAGCAAAGCATTTTCAGAAAAGAGCAATCTTGCTGTACATATTCGTATTCATACTGGAGAGAAGCCACATGTTTGTGAGTTTTGCAATAAAACATTTTCACAAAAGCCAAGTCTTTATAAGCATCTCCTTATTCATACTGGAGAGAAGCCACATGCTTGTGAGATTTGCAACAAAACATTTTCCCTGAAGGCTAGTCTTACTATACACCTCCGTACTCATACTGGAGAGAAGCCACATGTTTGTGAGGTCTGCAACAAAGCATTTTCTCGAAAAGATAAGCTTACTGCACATCGGCACATTCATATTAGAGAGAAGATGCATATGTGTGAGTTTTGCAATGGAGCATTTTCCTGCAAGGACAGTCTTGCTTCTCATCGCCTTACTCATACTGGAGAAAAACCTTATGTTTGTAAGATTTGCAACAAAACATTTTCAGAAAAGAGCAATCTTGCTGTACATATTCGTATTCATACTGGAGGGAAGCCACATGTTTGTGAGATTTGCAATAAAACATTTTCCATAAAGTCATATCTTTTCAAGCATCTCCTTACTCATACTGGAGAGAAGCCACATGCTTGCGAAATTTGCAACAAAACATTTTCCGTGAAGCGTAGTCTTTCTAATCACCTTCTTATTCATACTGGAGAGAAGCCACATGTTTGCGAGGTTTGCAACAAAACGTTTTCCCATAAGAGCAGTCTTTCCAGTCATCTTCTTACTCATACTGGAGAGAAACCACATGTTTGTGAGGTCTGCAACAAAGCCTATTCCCGAAAAAATAAGCTTACTATACATCGGCACATTCATACTAGAGAGAAAATGTATATTTGTGAATTTTGCAATGGATCATTTTCCTGCAAAGATAGTCTTGCTGCTCATCGCCTTACTCATACTGGAGAAAAACCCCATGTTTGTGAGTTTTGCAATGAAGCATTTTCCCGAAAGAACCATCTTGCTTTACATGTCATTACTCATACTGGAGAAAAACTCAATGTTTGTGAGGTTTGCAATAAAACATTTTTCCAGAAGTCCAGTCTTTCTACTCATCTCCTTACTCATATTGGAGGGAAGCCGCATGCTTGCGAGGTTTGCAATAAAACATTTTCCCAAAAGATCCATCTTGTTAACCATGTGTTTACTCATACTGGGGAGAAGCCGTTTATTTGCGAAATTTGCAACAAAACATTTTCCCGGAAGGGTAGTCTTTCCATGCATCTTCTAACTCATACTGGAGAAAAGCCGCATGCATGTGAGTTTTGTAACAAAGCATTTTGCCGAAAAGATAAGCTTGCTTCACATCGCCTTACTCATACTAAGTAGAAGATTTGTAGAGGTGGAAAGTATGTCAGCACTAATCCAGATGTAACCACCTCCAGCATCTTCACATTGACTACTGCTCAGAAGGCCAGGATTCAATTGATAGTTCGAAACGTGACTCACAACCTAAAAACTATTTTTTTTTTTGTTGAGATAAACCACAGAGAGCTTATTTAAAATATGACAAACTTTAATCAATCTACTTTACTCACACAAACTACTAACCTCTGTTATAGCAATCAACACTTAGTGTGTCGAACTAGGATTTAAGCAGAAGCAACACTTCATGCTTTGAACTAGAATAAGAAGCTGTCGGTTACATTTCGGGTGCTGTTTATAAAGCACAAGTAATTTGCATGATTCAAAAGTTCTTATCTGCTTGCAGTTTTCTCAAACTCCAAATGGTGTTATCTCATATTGAGCTAAATTGAAGGTTCCCTAGGCTTCTTGAAATTACCGCATATTGGGCTAGGTTGAAAGCTCTTTATCCTTAGTACACAAAAAATATTTTGGGATTTTTAGACGCCACAGATTCATATTTGAGTTTTACGACAAAGTGTTTTTTTACAAGAACAGTTTTGCTGCACATCACCTTAACCATACTAAAGAGAGGCCAGATATTTGTGAGGTTTAAAACAGAGCATTTATCTACATGAGCAGATATGCTGTTTTTTGCCTTACCCATACTGGAGAAAAACCATGTTTGTGAGGTTTGCAACAAAATTTTTTCTCAAAAGTGCTATCTTGCTACACATACTCTTATACATATTGGAGAGAAGGTTCATGCTTGTGTGGTGTGCAACAAAACATTTTCATTAAAGTCCAGTCTTTCCAAGCATCTCCTTACTCATACTGGAGAAAAACCGCATGTTTGTGAGGTTTGCAATAAAAAAATTTCTGAAAAGTACAGTCTTGCACACATACCCTTTTATATATTGGAGAGAAGCCTCATGTTTGTAAGGTTTGAAACAAAGCATTTAACTTTAAGAGCAATCTAACTAGACATGTCCTTAATCATTCCAGAGCGAAGCCACATATTTGTGAGGTTTGCAACAAAGCATTTTCCCAGAAGGCCCATCTTGGCAAGCATCTCCTTACACATACTGAAGAAAAGCTGCATGTTTGAAACAAAGGATGATAACAAATGCATTTTCCTATAAGCACAATCTTGCTTTTTACCTTGAAAGGAAAATATTTTTTTTAATCCTACTGGAGAGGTTTTATGCTTGCAACTCATACACTTTCTCTCAAGAAATTTTTTTCTAACGCACCGGAGAAAACTTTTTGTTTGCGACATTCTATGAAGCATTTTCCCATTGAATTTTTTTTTAACAATTACCTCCTTTCTCAAGCTGGGTGGAAACCTTGTTGTGAAGTGTGTTGCTAATAAAATTTCCTAAAGAATAAAAAGTGTATTTCAGTTTGAACCAAATAAAGGAAATTGTGATTGCTGTCATATTCTAATACTTGTATTTGTATATTTAATGAAGGTATTTTTTTTTTAAATGTTGCAATATATTAACAAGTCAACTATGAAACATATATATATATATATATATATATATATATATATATATATATATATATATATATATATATATATATATATATATATATATATATATATATATATATATATATATATATATATAAATTTTAGAGTAATTCTTATATAATATTTGCAGACTGTGTTTTAATTTTTTTTTTTTTATAAATTACTAATTCCTAGCCAGTTTCCTCAAATCAACCACTTTTGCACCAGTTACCGATCACTTAACAAATTTCTTTTATTTATAAATGTATTATGTTGTATGAGGAAGGGGCAAAAGTGAAATGGAAGGTAGAGTCTTTTGAGGCAATAGCAGATTTATTCGTTCCATCCGGTACAAGTAGGTTCTTAAACCTGAACTAGAATAGGTTGTTCTTACAACCATTCACATTCGCTCTCTAGATCATACATATTATCTTTCTCTAATATTTTCAACATAAGTAGTTTTGGCCTTCAAATTGGACTTTAGAAAAAAAAAGAATTTAAAATTTTTATTTAGTTATTTTTTGATTAATTTTTTAGTTAATAAATATTTTACTAAATGATTTCTATTTTGGGCTACAGCTCTGAAATTTTCAACATAAGTAAGTAGTTTTGGCCTTCTAATTGGATTTTTGAAAAACAGAATTTTGACATTTTATTTGTTTTTTAATTAATTAACAAATATTTTACAAAACGATTTCAAATTGGGCTACATTTCTAAAATTTTCAACACAAATAGTTTGGCCTTCTAATTGGACTTTTGACAAAAAGAACGTTAAAATTTTAATTTGTGTTTTAATGAATTCTTAATTAATATTGTCTGAAGCGACCTTAAGCTTACGCAGTAATGAACCTTTTACCGAGCAAATCGAGCTCATGTTTGCATTGCAATGAACCTTTCCACGAGTTAAGTAAGCCTGTGCTTATGTTTTAATGACTTTTTCAGTGAGCGAATCGAGCTCGATTTTGCATTGCGATGAACCTTCCTGCGAAAATGATACCTCATTTGTAATTATATCTTATTTTGAAGTACTTTTAATAGTTTTTTGAAGAATTTTCAAAAAATAATAAAAAATCTCGTATTAAAGTATTCAAAAGTCTAAATATTATACTGTAAAAGTTTCATAATGGTTGAAGAATTAGTTATCAAATGAGATGCTCCCAAAGTTGTTGAATTTAATATGGCCTCCTATGAAGGGTGCCGGACCCTCTTAATATTATGTGATTTTGATATTTTAAATGGAAATTCATTAAATATAAAAAAATAAACATATTTCTCATTTCAGAATGGTAAATCTAATACAAATGTGTCAGATTAGTGTTTTTCGTGACAAGAATACCGCTTACAATTTGCAATTGAAACAATGTAGCAGAATCTGAATAGTAACAGTTAGTGAATTTATGTTCAACCTCCGCCAAATTTTTACTATTTAATACCAGACCATAAGTGTTAGGTAGAGTTTTTTTTTTCTTATACGCATTGAGGGATACGTTAGAAGGGAATTTATTTATGTTTGGTGTAAGTAGGGACCAACATTGACTAGATTTTGGAATCATGGGCATCCAAAATTTGAAGATTGAAAAAGAGGAACTTAATTGTGTAACACAAACTTGAAGTGAACTCAATTTTGGATAGAAGTTACTTATTTGAGAAGTTGGCTGCAATGGATTTCTACAAAAGGTAATCTTGGCAGGCATCCTCTCATTCATCCTGGAAAATTGCTACGTGTTTGCGAGGTTTGCAATCATGGATCTTTTCAAAACTACCATCTTGCTGGACATATCCTTATTCATACTGGAAAGAAACCGCGTGTTTGTGAGATTCCCAATAAGACATTTTCCCAGAAAAAAGTCTTTGCAATCATCTCTTTAAACTAACTGGAGGAAAGCAGCATGTTTGAAGTTTGCAACAAAGTATTTTTCTCATAAGCACAGTCTTGCTTATCATGTTTATATTTATGGTGGAGAGAAGTTCTATGTTAAAGGGTTAAACTTTTTCCTTAAGAGCATTATTGCAAAACTCTCTGGAGAAAAGTTTTATTTGCTATACTCTACAAACCCTTTTACCGTTAATTTTTTTTTAAAAAAACACCTCCTTACTCATGCTGGGTAGAAAGTTCTGTGAGGTGTGCTTCATAAGATTTTTTAAATGTTTATTCATTCAGCCATCAACACATTCATGTTGTAGAAAAGAATCTTCTTTTTTGTGGTTTATAAATATCTCCCCAATTTCACCTTTTTAACAAGGACGAGTAGAGGATTTTTAAGTGCAGGCTACATAGAAATTTTATCTGCTCTAAAAATAATGTAATTTCTATTGATGTAGGTCTTTAACCGAATTGGAGGACATTTTTTTTAGTATTAGACACTTGATTCGTAAGGCCTAGTGATCAATATATATAAGATAAAGAAGAGTGTCACTAGCTGTTGTTTTTTTTTTTTTTTTTTTTTTTTTACAAACTAGTTATGGGTGCTGACAGGGAGTTGTATTTACACTACACTGTATTTTGACAATTAAAAATAATGAGAAAAGAGTTATGAATCACTGGAAATAGAAGTATGATGTAGATTTTACAATATTCAATGGACAAGAAATTTAACACAAAACTATTGATAGAAATTTCATTAAGATATCCAATTGAAAATTGAGATTAAAACAAAAATTTAATCGCCTTGCACCCCTTTGAGTGTCATGTACACCCGTTCTAAAATGCGCCCATGAAACCAATAGTTTTATTCCGATCTTGATGAAATTTAGCATACTTAAAACCTTCGATACAAAAGGATTATCAATGTCGAAACGAGATAAGAATAAAGGTCCCTCCCCCTAGCCTTTACGAGTAATGTTGTATGAAAAAAGTAAAAAATAAATAGACTAACTTACCGTGACTTTTATTTTCCGTAAAGCTTTAAATAGATTTGCTGGTGCTACATGTACACTAAATTCATGCCTTTTATTGTAGTCCTCTACGAAGCAATAACTACCACACATTTATCACATTACAACTCTAGTCTTAATCTTTTAATAATATTACTTTTTTAAATACTAATTCAAGAATTGCCGACTATCAGTCATAGTGTGGAATATAAGTGAAATAGTTCGCTTACACGAATATATACGAGAGAGCAAGGACTGGTTCTTTGAAATACTGGTTTTGCCAACTGCAGAAAATGATTTAACCCTTTGCTCTCGTAATTATGCTTTTGAAAGTTAGCAAATAACTCGGAATTTTTTTTCATGTTCAATCAAGATGAATTTTTTTTTTTATGGAAATGTATTCCAATTTAACTAGAAGGTTTACCATCCTTAAATTAAAAATATAGCCCCTGAATACACCCCTTGACCTAGGATGGGAATGTGGTCACATAATATTTTATTTTTCAACGTGTCAAAATAATTTATTGAAACTACTAAGAATACTTAAGTATATTACAATACACCGCATTAACCCTTTGCATTCCGCTGTCCCCTCTCAAGGGACATCGTAATCTAGCATATCACTCGGATGTGCCCTCTCAGGGGACATTAAAGTTTATTAATGATTACGGAGAATTAACTTTTTCCAGCACAACTTTTTGAGAAATACGTGTTTCCCTGAAGTTTTTTCTTTAAATGGCACAAGAAATCAAATCAAAACATGGTAAAATTACCAAGATATATATATAAAAAAAAACATTTCAGCTGGGTTTTGTGTCAAAATAGAACGTGAGAAGTTGGTTTACGACAGATAAGGAGAGTGTGTCGATGGTTGGGTTTGTTGAAATTTACTGGCGCAAGGGCAACAATAGTGCTGAGCTTCTGGTAGCCGTCCAGAATGGTTCGGAGTGCAAAAGGTTAAAAATCTAAGAAATGTAATAATATGAACAAGCTATATAAACAATATTTAGGGGCGGAACGTAATGCCGGCACCTCCACCAAAGCAAATCAACTTAGAAATACTTCGAACAGAAATGTTTTGGTTAAGTTATCGCAGTTTGCCCAATACAGATGCGATGTCCCCTGTACGGGGACATACGAGCGCGATGGTAAAGCGAGTGATGTCCGCCATACGGGGACATACGAGTAAAAAGGGTTAAAATAGAGGCACCTTGATCCTACACTTCGTGCTGTGAAACTGAGGGCACTATAAAAGTACCCACTTTAGATAAGCTCTTCAGAAGGGAGATCACTACAATATCTGGGAAAAACTGTTTAATACATTGCTACTTGCTAACGTATTTTCACAGCTGTGTGGGACGGTGGGACCCTCACCAAGCTTATCTCCAAAGCTTGTCTCCGATGAAGGGTGAAGTATCAACCTACACGACTCTCTTTATGCAAGCAGATACAAGATCTGCTTGGTGAAGAATGATCGTCATGCTCGTTTAAGAATCGCCGACTTCTTGCACTATGCCGTTATCTTGTTGCGTTTTCGCACGAAATTTATTGATGAATATATTTCTTAATTTACAACTGGTCATATTTTACATAATTTGATGACTCATTTAAAAATTGTTTTTTTTTTTTTTTTTTTTTTTTTAAATCACAAGTTGCCCACTGAGAAAATAGTGGGGAAGGGAGGGTTAAGCACCCGTTCTCCTCGCCATAGGATCGGTCCTGGGCTCGTGCAACTAAACTCAGTGCAGCCGGGTTGCATCTTAATGTATCAGATCAAAACTAAAACTATATATTATACAATTTTCTGAAATGAAGATCCAATTTCTACGGTAAGTGTAAAAAAACCCGATAAACAGCAAACTTCTTGTCTTAATTCACGAGGGGAAATAAACCCTTTCCAATCAAGATGATCTTCCACCACTGAACGGCAGCCGTGTGTTCTTGAAACGCCTTTCGGCTGCGACGTTGCCATGGTAACCAATGGAATCCAATAGAGCCTTCTCTCCATGTAATGTGTAGCGAGTCAGCCAGATCTGTGATTTTCCGACTTCGGCTACCCTTGAAAATTTCTGCTTTAAAATAATCTCTAGATGGAGGTAGTGGTATCATCTGGGGGCTAGAGAGTTATTTAATTAGTTTGAAGTACTATTTTGTTCTGAAAATAAATTTGAATAATTTAAACATGTTATCTAAAAAAATATTGTTTTACGTGAAACTTCATTTAAACAGTGGTAACTGAAGTTTGATATAATGTTTTCGAAAAATGATTTGAGAATTCAAATCTGCATTGATTACTAGATGTTCTGAACCTCAGTCAAATTGATTGGAAAAGAAAATGAATTTTGCTAAATTTTTTAATAAAAATTAAAAAAAAAAAAAAATTGCGATTTTTTTTTTTTTTTTTTACTTTCAATGTCGAAAAAATTCTACTAAATACATATATACATTCTAGAAAATAGATGCAGGTTCATATCATTAAGAATGCTATTACGCTTAAATTTTAGATTGTAGAAAAAGCAGAAGAAAATTAAAAACCATAAAAAAAATTAACATATCCCCCCTCCCCTTCTCCCAAATTTTCACACTAAAATGCAGTGAAATTGTCCGCTTCTATATTGAAAATTCTGGTTTTTGGGGAGACTTTCCAGGAATTTTATCTGTAAAACCTCTCCACACCCTTTCTTATTTTGGCGGACAATTTCATCCCTTTCTATCGCTGGTCTTTCGGGGGGAAGTGAGGAGGTCTGTCTGTTGCCTACAGGCTATTAGTGGTACAACACCGTTTCTGTCTGGGTTTGACCCTTGGCCACCATAGTGACCTCTGATCCGATTCAGAAAGTTCCTGACCTACAGTTGCATATTTTACTACAGAAAGTGCAGTACTTCGAGTTGCGCAATGTATTGCATTGAACTCGAGGCTTTGCTTCTGAAACTAGATATTTTCTTAATATTAAAGAAAGTACCTACTTTTTTATTTTGAAAAAGAACACGACACTGTGTTAGTTAAATCCTTCATAAAAAAATAACGATCCATTTAAAATGTCACCATCGATTAGTATTTGGTCAGCACTGTTTAAATATTGTTTGTAAGCACTTGGAAAATAGTATTAGATCTCAATTTTAAGTATTGGCTTATTTTAAAAGAAAACAGAACTAATATTTGTTCAATATAAGAAATAATTTTATACACCTTTTATGGCTTAAATTTTTTTCACAGCTCTTTTTTAAAGTATACATGAACATTACTGCTGTTCAACATTTTTTGTAGCATTGTGTAAACTCGACATAGCTTTTGGTCAAAGATAAGTTTGCCCTGGGCCTCGCAAACTCTAAAACCACACTGTGACTATGAAATGAGTATATTTAATTATTTAATTGTACCTATTCTTAATGCATATACCCTTCTCATCTAAAAAACAGATAGTGAATGGTTGTAATCGCAACATTGCTTATTACAATTGCCAAAGTGGAAAGATCCTTCTAATCTTATAAAGGCAATTGAAAAATTACCTGAGAAATTCTACTCCCCAAAATCTCTAAAATGTATGGATTTCATGTCCATCCACTGAGGAATTGACATTTACCGAGATATCCTTAATAAACTTTCCAAAAAGCCTCGACAGTTAGATTTCCTATTATGAATTATGAGGTAAAATATGTGCTTAACTTAATTAATTTTCTGCTAATTTTGTGAGTGGAGTTAATTAAATGTAATTTTTTTTATTTACTAAGAAATTATACGTTGCTAAATAGTGCCGAAGATTTAATTGCCTAATTAGTTAATTGACTAAGTAATTAAGGGTATTTAATTTAAAAGTACTATCATCCAGTCTTATATATAAACCACTATTGCGAGCAATTCTTCAATATAGTTGAGCATATCTCCCCCCCCCCTCCCCCCGAAAAACTTTCCTGGTTACATCCCTGTATCCATGGGCACGTAGCCAGGAGAGGTATGGGGATATATCACCTTTCGAATTTTTTTAAAAATGGTTTTAAATTTTGAAACGAGAGTAAAAAAAATTCCTGCTATCTTGATTGCTAAATACATGCGGTATTAATTATAGAAATGGAAATCAAGATTTGCTGACTTATCCAGTGTTAGAAGTGGGAGGGAAAAAAGTGGGGGGATGCCCAAAAATTGGTGACAAGTCCCCCCCCCCCCCCTCAAATTTACATTTTATAGTTTCTTATCTTATAATAATAATATTAACTAATAAGGTTTTAATTTATACTTCCTAACACTAACATTGAACAAGGGTCCAGAATTTAGTGTTATTTTAATGTATATTCTGCAACTTAGTTATTTATTTAAAAGTAAGAGATAAAGTGAAGTAATAATTGCACAATATCTACATAACTGTTTCTTGTTTTGTTTTTAAATTGAAATAGGTGCTTCTAAATGTGCATTAGGGTGGTTCAAAAAACTTTTTTTTTCAGCTACATACCAAGACACCCCCTATTTTTTTTACATTTACCCATAGTATTATTCTCCTAAAATTTTAGCTTCCTACTCCTATAAAAAGGTGGCGCTCAATGACCATTCATTTTTTTACTTTTTTTGTAATTTCGCATAATTTTCGAGTTTTATGCTGATAAGAACGCATGGCTACATTTTTACAAAAAAAAGTTTTTATGGTTTTTAAATACATGTAATATAGTTTGGCAACAGTTATCTACTGTATCTGGCAATATCCATATTATCACAAACAACGTTGATAGTGATCGTGAAGCATTTCGTTTGATTGTTCCAGTAGTCGCAGCTTTGGGGCATGTTTCTCGAAAGTTTCCTCTTTAAAGAGAGGTCAAAATCAAAACAACTTTGTCTTTATATGTTTCGAGAGATGGTATTGAAAAACTTCTTAGTGTCTCAAAGTTGAGTGGTGGAAGAACAGCGAAATATATTTAAAAAAACTGTTTTTATGCTAAGCAATGGCAAGTTGAGAATTAAATTTGGACAAAGTTTTGATACTACGAATTTGACTATTGCTTGTGTATAAGAGGCATGCATTAATTTGGAGAAAAAATTGGACATGAACTATTGTGGGAAGCCTGCTGACACCATGTCATGTAATTACTATTGGCAAAGTTATTTTAGCTGTGGTATGGATCATCATGTTTTACAGAGGTTTCTCTCTTCAACAGACTTAAAGCCGTTTGAAAAAGAATTGCACAGATAAACTTTTAGGATTTAGAACTGAAAAAAGACGTTAAAAAGTTTAAAGTTTCAACTGTAGCTCTTCTTTCACCTGTGTATAAATCTATAATAGTTAGAGATGATTATAAAGAAGTAATCGAGTTGACAGTAATCGTTTTGGGCAATATACCAGAGAAAATCAATTGCAGAGCAGTTTCATCGATTCATTACGCACAGTGGATAGCTAAACTCCTGTACATTTTTAAATCCATCTATTCAGAGACCAGCAAGAGAGTTTCCGTAAAACTAATAGAGAGAAGAAATGCAGCTCCAGTTATTTGTATAGTTCAATGCTTTTTTGTACAGTAAAGACATGGATAGAAGCCCCACTTGCTTCTGGTGGTGACCTGAACTTGTGGAAAAACATTAAAAAAGGTATAAGATAATGAATTTTAAAATTGGAATTGCCGCTGGAAAGTTTGAAAAAGCTTATGCGGTATCTTTCAAATGAATTGGTTGGTTAGGCCATATTTTCACACAGAATTACAGCAAAGGAAAAATTAAAAAGTATTTCAGATATGAATAACTCAAAAGATTCCAGAAATATAAAAGGGTGCGAGCTATTAAAAATGTTGAAAGATAATGCCAGTCTTGGACAATTTGTAACAAAAAGAACTCTTGATATTTACTTTTTACTCACAAAAAGAACTCTTGATATGGTAATTTTTCAATACTTCGTTATCGAACATCCCTCTAAGTAGGTAGAATATGGGGCTCCGACGCCAAGGAGGGATGAGGGATGGGACGGGGGACGATGACGTCACCGGAAGTGGGCGTGGCTATGACGTCACCGGAAGTGGGCGTGGCTATGACGTCACCGGAAGTGGGCGTGGCTATGACATCACCGGATATGACGTCACCGGATGCCACATGACCGGAAGTGGAGTTGAGCTGTTCGACTCCTGCTGTTGAGTTGTTATCCTCCTGCTGCAGTTTTGGTTTCGGTTTCGTTATAGGCTTTTTCTCGTGACGTCACAGTGGGTATGACGTCATAATATATTAAAATTTATCTTGTTAAAGGTGGCAACACCATTTAGTTTCGATTTCTGCTAAGTTTAGGATGGGGTGGGGTTGAGTTGTTTGTTTCCTTCTCCTGAATGGAGACATTATACTTATAAGCTTTTATGCTAGTGACGTCACAATTTGTATGACGTCATAATGCGGAAATCAATACGAATTTAATCTGTTTATGTTGGAATATATCCGAATTTAGCTTGTTAGAGGTGGCAACACCTCCAATTTTAGATGACGTCATCATCCCTCGTCCCTCATCCGCAGTTTTGGTTTCGGTTTCGTTATAGGCTTTTTCTCGTGACGTCACAGTGGGTATGACGTCGTAATATATTAAAATTTATCTTGTTAAAGGTGGCAACACCATTTAGTTTCGATTTCTGCTAAGTTTAGGATGGGATGGGGTTGAGTTGTTTGTTTCCTTCTCCTGAATGAAGACATTATACTTATAAGCTTTTATGCTAGTGACGTCACAATGGGTATGACGTCATAATGCGGAAATCAATACGAATTTAATCTGTTTATGTTGGAATAGATCCGAATTTAGCTTGTTAGAGGTGGCAACACCTCCAATTTTAGATGACGTCATCATCCCTCGTCCCTCATCCGAAGGGTTGAGTTGTAGGGTACCTTCTCCTGAATGAAGACATTATAATTATAGGCTTTAGTGGTAGTGACGTCATAATGCGGAAATCAATACGAATTTAATCTGTTTTTGTTGGAATAGATCCGAATTTAGCTTGTTAGAGGTGGCAACACCTCCAATTTTAGATGACGTCATCATCCCTCGTCCCTCATCCGAAGGGTTGAGTTGTAGGGTTCCTTCTCCTGAATGAAGACATTATACTTATAGGCTTTTGTGCTTGTGACGTCACAGTCATTTAAACCCGATTTTAACGTGTTTGAGGGGAAAATTTAGCATTTAGAGGTGGCAACACCGAAAAGCTCGCTTCTGATTGGCTAAGAGGATTAGGTAGTGGTGCCATCTAATGATATTGAATATAATTAAAAGTTAAATAATGATTTTTGTCAATTATTTCTTCTACCAGAACCGGGGTTCGAACTTGCAACATTTCTCTCCAAAATGTCTTGGTGGCTCAGTTGTCTGTTGATTTGACAACTGAGCTACCAAGCCATACTATTTATAAGGTAATGCCTCTATACGAATGTGTTAGGTGGAGTTGAGGTGTTGTCCTCCTGCTACAGTTTTGGTTTCGTTTTAATTATAGGCTTTTTCTCGTGACATCACATTGGGTATGACGTCATAATATATTAAAATTTCGCTTGTTAAAGGTGGCAACACCATTTAGTTTCGATTTCAACTAAGTTTAGGATGGGATGGGGTTGAGTTGTTTCCTTCTCCTGAATGAAAACATTATATAAGCTTTTAAGCTTGTGACGTCACAGTGGGTATGATCTCATAACATGTAAATAAATACGAATTTAATATGTTTCTGTTGGAATACATCCGACTTTTGCTTATGAGAGGTGGCAACACCTCCAATTTTAGATGACGTCATCATGCCTCCTCCGCAAGGGTTGAGTTGTAGGGTTCCTTCTCCTAAATGAAAACATTATACTTATAGGGGTTTATGCTTGTGACGTCACAGTGATATGACGTCATAACATAGAAATAAATACGAATTTAATATGTTTCTTTTGGAATATATCCGAATTTTGCTTATGAGAGGTGGCAACACCTCCAATTTTGACGTCATCATGCCTCGTCCTTCATCCGCAGGGGTTGAGTTGTAGGGTTCCTTCTCCTAAATGGAGACACTTCAGCTATAAGCTTTTATCTCGTGACGTCACAGTCATTTAAACCTGATTTTAACGTGTTTGAGTGGAAAATTTAGAATTTAGAGGTGGCAACACCGAAAAGCTCCCTTCTGATTGGCTGCAGCAGGAATACGAACTTGTCTGATATCGGGTGATGGTGACTCATCCTGTTTGAACTTGTTGAAGCGTCACCGATTAGAGCGTAGAGGGGAGATAAACCAATCACAGTCATGTGAGAGGGCGCTGTTTCGACTATCAGCCAATAAGAAGAGAGCAACTACGTCACTCTCAGATTAGATATCTTGCAAAGACACCATTTCGCTCCTGTTGCTTGCTAAGTGAAGTTGCTGCTTTCAAAGTACTGTTTGAAAATGTCTTCTAATTTGAACATCGATCTCATCGAGAACTTTTACGATACTGCAAAATCACAGCAGTTGTTTGATGAACTGCTGAAATACGAATTTGAGGATCTTCAAATGAACTTTAATGGTAGAAGTTTTATTCCTCAAAGAAAAGTACTTGGATTCGGTGATAATGAACTTTCATATGCTTTTTCTGGAACGTGCGTCATCGCCAAACCGTGGACCTCTACCCTGCTGGATATGAAGAAGGATGTGGAGAACAAGACTGGACAAGTCTACAACTATGCCCTCCTCAACATGTATCCAAGTGGAAATGCCAAGATTTCTGCTCATAAAGACGATGAAAAAGACTTAGATCCATCCTCTAATATCCCAACTCTAAGTTTCGGAGCTACACGGACTATGCAGTTTGCTCGACCCAAATTCCAACCACACAAAGTGCTGCTAAAAAGTGGATCCCTGCTCCTGATGAAGTCACCTACCAACCGCCTATGGACCCACGAGATTCCTGCCGATCCTAGCGTGACGGAATCAAGAATCAGCATTACTTTCCGAAACATCATGGAAAGACCTCAAGATATTGTTGAGTTTCCACACAAATCCCCTTCTCGAAAGCGATCGATCGATGAAGCAATCACCGAAGAGGAAACAATTCCCGATGACGACTGGATGACTCGCCTTTATGCCTCTGTAAAGAAAACCAACGAGTGCCTCAAGGAATGGAACCTTGGGTTTGATTTCATAGTGTCCCTTCATCAATACGACTCTCGTCTATTCATTCACATGTCTCAACATTATAGTCAAGGAAGTACCCAGAAAATTGTGATGAACATGGACACCTTTCAGGACTTTTATAACAAACTGTTTCACGTGAACACGAAATATGCAGCTAGTAGCGTTGTGTGTAACAATCAACTCCTGGTTCTATCACATAAGGGTGAGTTAGTTTTAAAACAACTCTTTTATTTTAAACTTAAGGAAAGTTCCATAAAACTGGATGAAAATTATCTTGCTAAAATTAGAGATCTCATGCCTGAAATATGCGAAACCATAAAGGACTCTCTTATAAATTTACTGCGAGTTGAAATTCTTAATCATTGTGCTCAAAATGTAAATATACCACCCAATATAGACTTATTTCATGAATATGTTTCTGCTTTTCGATGTGAAATAGAAAGTAATGTTTTAAAATTGTTTCGCTGTGATGCTTGTGCTATTGATGACCCCTCGCAAGGAAATCATGTCTGTATAACTACTTCATTGCAAGATCAATCTTGGTGTGTTGGAGACGATGCTATACTTGTACTCAATGTAAAAAATGTGATTGAAACCTTACAATGTAAAAATGTTATACAATTCTTTAATGAAGATTTCTTTAAATGTATATCATATGGTGCTTTGAAAGATTATTTGAAATTGTAAATAAAAACTATTCAATTGAAATATTTGTGTGACTTTCTTATATGAAATAATATATTTTTTTTAAAGCAACATCACTTTATTGAATCATAATTTAAAATGTGACTTATAAGAAGAACTAGCATACTTAAAATTTCAAAGACAAATAACGTAAAAATTTGCTTTACACATAAAATTCTTGACTTTAAAATGTGACGTGTAAGAGAAAAGTATAACATACCTAAAATTTCTATGACAAATAATTTTAACCTTTAAGCGAAAATTTACTCCACATATAAAATTCATGTCCTTAAACATAAGAGAAAAAGTAACCGAAAAGTAAGAAAAGAACTATGACAAACAATTTAAACATTACCATAAAAATGCAATTTACATAAAAAAAATATTCATGTCTTTAAAACGTTTAATGACAACTCTAACTTTTAGAAAAAGAAACACTAAAAATTTATAAGGCAAAGAACTTAGACAATACGTGAAAATTAACTTTTCATATACTATCATACTGTTATGTCAACAATAAATAAGATAAAAAGAAACTCTAAAAAATTTACAAGGCAAAGGATTTAAACAATACGCGAAAATTTACCTCACATATAAAAATTAAATCTTTCAAATGTGTAAGAATAAAGCTAAATTAGAGAAAAAGAAGCACTAAAAATTTATAAGGCTAAGAACTTAATCAATATGCGAAAATTTATTTCACACATAACATTTTTATCTTTAAAATGTGTAAGAATAATGCTAAATAAAAGACAAAAAAGTAACATACTTAAACTTTCTACTACAAAAATTTAAACAATAAGCGAAAGTTTAACAGAATAAAAATTTCAAAGATAAAGTATTTTAACCTTTACACGAAAATTTGCTTTACAAATAAATATCATATCTTTAAAATTTAACGTGACAATTTACTTTTCATATACAATTATACACTTCGGTTAATGTCAAATAAGAGAAAAAGTAACATACTTGAAATTTCTAAGATAAACATAATTTTAAAAAAAATTAGTTTACGCATAAAAATCACGTCTTTAAAATGTGACGTAAAAGAGAAAAAGTAACAAACTTTAAATGTCTTCGGCAAATACTTTAAACATTAACGAAAAAAATTATTTTACATATAAAAATAAATTCTTTAAAGTGTAACATGTAAAAAAAAAAAAAAAAAATGTTATATGCTTAAAATTTCTAAGATAAAAAACTGTAACTTTTGCACGAAAATTTACGTATAAAAATCATGTGTTTTAAATGTAACATATAAGAGAGAAAAAAAATTAACATACTTAAAGTTTCTATAGCAAAGAATTTAAATATTAGCGTAAAAATTTATTTTACATATAAAATTCATGTCTTAATACGGGAAGATAAGCACGTTACGGTAATCAGCCAATCAGGATAGCGTAGATGATACGACACTTACCGGCAGTGGTACACAAGAGGATGAGTCACGCTAAATCTTGTTGAAACAGGTCGGGAGACTTGCACAGCAAGAACGGGAAGATAAGCACGTGACTGTAACCAACCAATTAGGATAGAGATCGACGCGCAAGTCGCGGGTGACATCAAATTTTTAAGATTTTCATTTCATATTTTACTTTGATGAAGGTTTGACTTTCTAAGACTTTTTTCATAATGAAACGTTCGTGCAATTCTATACCATCTTTTGCTAAAATTACTTGGAATGAGCGAAGTGGATTTCAAAGACATCTTAGATAGTGAAAGTAGAATTCGTATGGACCTTATTCCAAAAAAAAAAAAAAAAAAAAAAAAAAATATGATTCCCCTGGAGAATTTAAGATCAATTTTACTTGAAAACTTTTCTCTTATCTAAAACATTGAATAACGAGTAGAACTTAACAAAATTGTAACAAAAAAGAAAAAATAGCAAGAGAGTTAATATGAATAATAGTTATAGGTACGCCAAAGAAAAATTTTTACCTCTACTTTTCAATCGGAAAATCAATACAAAAGTGGGAAATTAGTGTTACTTAAAAAAAAAAAAAAAAAAAAAAAAAAAAGACTTAGACAACTTACTTTGTAATAGGATACAATAAGGTGTCATAGTAACTCCTACAATCAATGTTGAATAACAATTATTTTGCCTATCAATCTAAGAAAGGTGAATTGTGGAAAAAAATATTTAATAAATTGTAGATATGTATTCAAGTTTTAAAAATCGCCTCCAAGACTTGCAAAATATCTTAAAAATTAATTTGAAAGAAAATTGTGAATTATATGTAAACTACATAACTTTATTATATTCTAAAAATAAATCATAACTAATTTAGTTAACTTTTTTCATGATAACACTCATATTCAATGATATATTTTTAAAAATAACCTTCCTTAAATATTAATAGTTATAAATTTTTGTCAATCTCAGATGCTATACGTTATTATTTTTTACTATATCTGTCTTGAATTGTAAAATTTTAAAAAGATTATATACAAATCACCAAATAGATGCGAAAAATCTAACATCATTCAAACAAACTAAAATAATAATATATTTTCTTTGGTTGAAATAGTTATCTACTCATGATATAGAATTTATTTAGAAATTTTAAATAACGAAAATGAAAAGTTTTTTAGGGAAGTTTGAAGAATTTTTTGTTGTTGTTGAAAAACTAGCATAAATTTGAAAAATGTAGAGTTTGTTAGTATGTGAAATTGAACATCACCTGAAAAAACTAAATTATACATGAAATTTGCAATTTGAAAGGTGTTGGCAATATATTATTAATATAGAAATTTTGAACTTTCACCCATAATTTCTAAATAACATATACATTTTAGAAAACTGAAACGGAATGTGTTTCACAAGACGCTTATTTTTAAGACAAATGTTCAATATTATTATAACAGAACAAAGTTCATTCCGGAAAAATTAGTAAAAGGTACTTATATTTTGAAAATGGTTTTAAATATCTTATTAAATTTATGAATGATCACTTTCGAGAAAGAAAAAAAAAATAAAACGTATATTATTCCTCATGCTAATTAACACATACACAAAATTAGTCAAACAAAGTGAAATTTTTATTGCTTGTAACAGATAACTTTTGAGTGAAGTAGAATTTACACAGGAAATTTTTGTGAACTTTTTTCAACTTTTAAACCAAGTGTTGTATAAAATTAAAAAATTATTCAGATTCGGAACAAAGTCTTGTAGTTAAAATAAATTTATTTCTCAAGGAATTTAATGAATACCAGAGAAGCTCTTATCATTTTGTATTTTTTCTCCTCCTTCAAGTAGATGTACTTTATAAATGAAACCGTCGTAATACTTAACAAAAATCAGTAAAAGTGTATTTTCTATGAAAAATACAAAACTTCACAGCTTAATTACTGAAATTTAACTAATTTTCATAAAACACAAATATGCTTGAATAAATGTTGAAATATATTTGTCAACCATATTTCAACATTTATTCAAGCATATTTGTGGTTTATGAAACTTAATTAAATTTCAGTAATTAAACTGTGAAGTTTTGTATTTTTCATAGAAAATACACTTTTACTGATTTTTGTTAAGTATTACGACGGTTTCTTTTATAAAGTACATCTACTTGAAGGAGGAGAAAAGATACAAAATGATAAGAGCTTCTCTGGTATTCATTAAATTCCTTGAGAAATAAATTTATTTTAACTACAAGACTTTGTTCCGAATCTGAATAATTTTTTAATTTTATACAACACTTGGTTTAAAAGTTGAAAAAAGTTCACAAAAATTTCCTGTGTAAATTCTACTTCACTCAAAAGTTATCTGTTACAAGCAATAAAAATTTCACTTTGTTTGACTAATTTTGTGTATGTGTTAATTAGCATGAGGAATAATATACGTTTTATTTTTTTTTCTTTCTCGAAAGTGATCATTCATAAATTTAATAAGATATTTAAAACCATTTTCAAAATATAAGTACCTTTTACTAATTTTTCCGGAATGAACTTTGTTCTGTTATAATAATATTGAACATTTGTCTTAAAAATAAGCGTCTTGTGAAACACATTCCGTTTCAGTTTTCTAAAATGTATATGTTATTTAGAAATTATGGGTGAAAGTTCAAAATTTCTATATTAATAATATATTGCCAACACCTTTCAAATTGCAAATTTCATGTATAATTTAGTTTTTTCAGGTGATGTTCAATTTCACATACTAACAAACTCTACATTTTTCAAATTTATGCTAGTTTTTCAACAACAACAAAAAATTCTTCAAACTTCCCTAAAAAACTTTTCATTTTCGTTATTTAAAATTTCTAAATAAATTCTATATCATGAGTAGATAACTATTTCAACCAAAGAAAATATATTATTATTTTAGTTTGTTTGAATGATGTTAGATTTTTCGCATCTATTTGGTGATTTGTATATAATCTTTTTAAAATTTTACAATTCAAGACAGATATAGTAAAAAATAATAACGTATAGCATCTGAGATTGACAAAAATTTATAACTATTAATATTTAAGGAAGGTTATTTTTAAAAATATATCATTGAATATGAGTGTTATCATGAAAAAAGTTAACTAAATTAGTTATGATTTATTTTTAGAATATAATAAAGTTATGTAGTTTACATATAATTCACAATTTTCTTTCAAATTAATTTTTAAGATATTTTGCAAGTCTTGGAGGCGATTTTTAAAACTTGAATACATATCTACAATTTATTAAATATTTTTTTCCACAATTCACCTTTCTTAGATTGATAGGCAAAATAATTGTTATTCAACATTGATTGTAGGAGTTACTATGACACCTTATTGTATCCTATTACAAAGTAAGTTGTCTAAGTCTTTTTTTTTTTTTTTTTTTTTTTTTTTTAAGTAACACTAATTTCCCACTTTTGTATTGATTTTCCGATTGAAAAGTAGAGGTAAAAATTTTTCTTTGGCGTACCTATAACTATTATTCATATTAACTCTCTTGCTATTTTTTCTTTTTTGTTACAATTTTGTTAAGTTCTACTCGTTATTCAATGTTTTAGATAAGAGAAAAGTTTTCAAGTAAAATTGATCTTAAATTCTCCAGGGGAATCATATTTTTTTTTTTTTTTTTTTTTTTTTTTGGAATAAGGTCCATACGAATTCTACTTTCACTATCTAAGATGTCTTTGAAATCCACTTCGCTCATTCCAAGTAATTTTAGCAAAAGATGGTATAGAATTGCACGAACGTTTCATTATGAAAAAAGTCTTAGAAAGTCAAACCTTCATCAAAGTAAAATATGAAATGAAAATCTTAAAAATTTGATGTCACCCGCGACTTGCGCGTCGATCTCTATCCTAATTGGTTGGTTACAGTCACGTGCTTATCTTCCCGTTCTTGCTGTGCAAGTCTCCCGACCTGTTTCAACAAGATTTAGCGTGACTCATCCTCTTGTGTACCACTGCCGGTAAGTGTCGTATCATCTACGCTATCCTGATTGGCTGATTACCGTAACGTGCTTATCTTCCCGTATTAAGACATGAATTTTATATGTAAAATAAATTTTTACGCTAATATTTAAATTCTTTGCTATAGAAACTTTAAGTATGTTAATTTTTTTTCTCTCTTATATGTTACATTTAAAACACATGATTTTTATACGTAAATTTTCGTGCAAAAGTTACAGTTTTTTATCTTAGAAATTTTAAGCATATAACATTTTTTTTTTTTTTTTTACATGTTACACTTTAAAGAATTTATTTTTATATGTAAAATAATTTTTTTCGTTAATGTTTAAAGTATTTGCCGAAGACATTTAAAGTTTGTTACTTTTTCTCTTTTACGTCACATTTTAAAGACGTGATTTTTATGCGTAAACTAATTTTTTTTAAAATTATGTTTATCTTAGAAATTTCAAGTATGTTACTTTTTCTCTTATTTGACATTAACCGAAGTGTATAATTGTATATGAAAAGTAAATTGTCACGTTAAATTTTAAAGATATGATATTTATTTGTAAAGCAAATTTTCGTGTAAAGGTTAAAATACTTTATCTTTGAAATTTTTATTCTGTTAAACTTTCGCTTATTGTTTAAATTTTTGTAGTAGAAAGTTTAAGTATGTTACTTTTTTGTCTTTTATTTAGCATTATTCTTACACATTTTAAAGATAAAAATGTTATGTGTGAAATAAATTTTCGCATATTGATTAAGTTCTTAGCCTTATAAATTTTTAGTGCTTCTTTTTCTCTAATTTAGCTTTATTCTTACACATTTGAAAGATTTAATTTTTATATGTGAGGTAAATTTTCGCGTATTGTTTAAATCCTTTGCCTTGTAAATTTTTTAGAGTTTCTTTTTATCTTATTTATTGTTGACATAACAGTATGATAGTATATGAAAAGTTAATTTTCACGTATTGTCTAAGTTCTTTGCCTTATAAATTTTTAGTGTTTCTTTTTCTAAAAGTTAGAGTTGTCATTAAACGTTTTAAAGACATGAATATTTTTTTTATGTAAATTGCATTTTTATGGTAATGTTTAAATTGTTTGTCATAGTTCTTTTCTTACTTTTCGGTTACTTTTTCTCTTATGTTTAAGGACATGAATTTTATATGTGGAGTAAATTTTCGCTTAAAGGTTAAAATTATTTGTCATAGAAATTTTAGGTATGTTATACTTTTCTCTTACACGTCACATTTTAAAGTCAAGAATTTTATGTGTAAAGCAAATTTTTACGTTATTTGTCTTTGAAATTTTAAGTATGCTAGTTCTTCTTATAAGTCACATTTTAAATTATGATTCAATAAAGTGATGTTGCTTTAAAAAAAATATATTATTTCATATAAGAAAGTCACACAAATATTTCAATTGAATAGTTTTTATTTACAATTTCAAATAATCTTTCAAAGCACCATATGATATACATTTAAAGAAATCTTCATTAAAGAATTGTATAACATTTTTACATTGTAAGGTTTCAATCACATTTTTTACATTGAGTACAAGTATAGCATCGTCTCCAACACACCAAGATTGATCTTGCAATGAAGTAGTTATACAGACATGATTTCCTTGCGAGGGGTCATCAATAGCACAAGCATCACAGCGAAACAATTTTAAAACATTACTTTCTATTTCACATCGAAAAGCAGAAACATATTCATGAAATAAGTCTATATTGGGTGGTATATTTACATTTTGAGCACAATGATTAAGAATTTCAACTCGCAGTAAATTTATAAGAGAGTCCTTTATGGTTTCGCATATTTCAGGCATGAGATCTCTAATTTTAGCAAGATAATTTTCATCCAGTTTTATGGAACTTTCCTTAAGTTTAAAATAAAAGAGTTGTTTTAAAACTAACTCACCCTTATGTGATAGAACCAGGAGTTGATTGTTACACACAACGCTACTAGCTGCATATTTCGTGTTCACGTGAAACAGTTTGTTATAAAAGTCCTGAAAGGTGTCCATGTTCATCACAATTTTCTGGGTACTTCCTTGACTATAATGTTGAGACATGTGAATGAATAGACGAGAGTCGTATTGATGAAGGGACACTATGAAATCAAACCCAAGGTTCCATTCCTTGAGGCACTCGTTGGTTTTCTTTACAGAGGCATAAAGGCGAGTCATCCAGTCGTCATCGGGAATTGTTTCCTCTTCGGTGATTGCTTCATCGATCGATCGCTTTCGAGAAGGGGATTTGTGTGGAAACTCAACAATATCTTGAGGTCTTTCCATGATGTTTCGGAAAGTAATGCTGATTCTTGATTCCGTCACGCTAGGATCGGCAGGAATCTCGTGGGTCCATAGGCGGTTGGTAGGTGACTTCATCAGGAGCAGGGATCCACTTTTTAGCAGCACTTTGTGTGGTTGGAATTTGGGTCGAGCAAACTGCATAGTCCGTGTAGCTCCGAAACTTAGAGTTGGGATATTAGAGGATGGATCTAAGTCTTTTTCATCGTCTTTATGAGCAGAAATCTTGGCATTTCCACTTGGATACATGTTGAGGAGGGCATAGTTGTAGACTTGTCCAGTCTTGTTCTCCACATCCTTCTTCATATCCAGCAGGGTAGAGGTCCACGGTTTGGCGATGACGCACGTTCCAGAAAAAGCATATGAAAGTTCATTATCACCGAATCCAAGTACTTTTCTTTGAGGAATAAAACTTCTACCATTAAAGTTCATTTGAAGATCCTCAAATTCGTATTTCAGCAGTTCATCAAACAACTGCTGTGATTTTGCAGTATCGTAAAAGTTCTCGATGAGATCGATGTTCAAATTAGAAGACATTTTCAAACAGTACTTTGAAAGCAGCAACTTCACTTAGCAAGCAACAGGAGCGAAATGGTGTCTTTGCAAGATATCTAATCTGAGAGTGACGTAGTTGCTCTCTTCTTATTGGCTGATAGTCGAAACAGCGCCCTCTCACATGACTGTGATTGGTTTATCTCCCCTCTACGCTCTAATCGGTGACGCTTCAACAAGTTCAAACAGGATGAGTCACCATCACCCGATATCAGACAAGTTCGTATTCCTGCTGCAGCCAATCAGAAGGGAGCTTTTCGGTGTTGCCACCTCTAAATTCTAAATTTTCCACTCAAACACGTTAAAATCAGGTTTAAATGACTGTGACGTCACGAGATAAAAGCTTATAGCTGAAGTGTCTCCATTTAGGAGAAGGAACCCTACAACTCAACCCCTGCGGATGAAGGACGAGGCATGATGACGTCAAAATTGGAGGTGTTGCCACCTCTCATAAGCAAAATTCGGATATATTCCAAAAGAAACATATTAAATTCGTATTTATTTCTATGTTATGACGTCATATCACTGTGACGTCACAAGCATAAACCCCTATAAGTATAATGTTTTCATTTAGGAGAAGGAACCCTACAACTCAACCCTTGCGGAGGAGGCATGATGACGTCATCTAAAATTGGAGGTGTTGCCACCTCTCATAAGCAAAAGTCGGATGTATTCCAACAGAAACATATTAAATTCGTATTTATTTACATGTTATGAGATCATACCCACTGTGACGTCACAAGCTTAAAAGCTTATATAATGTTTTCATTCAGGAGAAGGAAACAACTCAACCCCATCCCATCCTAAACTTAGTTGAAATCGAAACTAAATGGTGTTGCCACCTTTAACAAGCGAAATTTTAATATATTATGACGTCATACCCAATGTGATGTCACGAGAAAAAGCCTATAATTAAAACGAAACCAAAACTGTAGCAGGAGGACAACACCTCAACTCCACCTAACACATTCGTATAGAGGCATTACCTTATAAATAGTATGGCTTGGTAGCTCAGTTGTCAAATCAACAGACAACTGAGCCACCAAGACATTTTGGAGAGAAATGTTGCAAGTTCGAACCCCGGTTCTGGTAGAAGAAATAATTGACAAAAATCATTATTTAACTTTTAATTATATTCAATATCATTAGATGGCACCACTACCTAATCCTCTTAGCCAATCAGAAGCGAGCTTTTCGGTGTTGCCACCTCTAAATGCTAAATTTTCCCCTCAAACACGTTAAAATCGGGTTTAAATGACTGTGACGTCACAAGCACAAAAGCCTATAAGTATAATGTCTTCATTCAGGAGAAGGAACCCTACAACTCAACCCTTCGGATGAGGGACGAGGGATGATGACGTCATCTAAAATTGGAGGTGTTGCCACCTCTAACAAGCTAAATTCGGATCTATTCCAACAAAAACAGATTAAATTCGTATTGATTTCCGCATTATGACGTCACTACCACTAAAGCCTATAATTATAATGTCTTCATTCAGGAGAAGGTACCCTACAACTCAACCCTTCGGATGAGGGACGAGGGATGATGACGTCATCTAAAATTGGAGGTGTTGCCACCTCTAACAAGCTAAATTCGGATCTATTCCAACATAAACAGATTAAATTCGTATTGATTTCCGCATTATGACGTCATACCCATTGTGACGTCACTAGCATAAAAGCTTATAAGTATAATGTCTTCATTCAGGAGAAGGAAACAAACAACTCAACCCCATCCCATCCTAAACTTAGCAGAAATCGAAACTAAATGGTGTTGCCACCTTTAACAAGATAAATTTTAATATATTACGACGTCATACCCACTGTGACGTCACGAGAAAAAGCCTATAACGAAACCGAAACCAAAACTGCGGATGAGGGACGAGGGATGATGACGTCATCTAAAATTGGAGGTGTTGCCACCTCTAACAAGCTAAATTCGGATATATTCCAACATAAACAGATTAAATTCGTATTGATTTCCGCATTATGACGTCATACCCATTGTGACGTCACTAGCATAAAAGCTTATAAGTATAATGTCTCCATTCAGGAGAAGGAAACAAACAACTCAACCCCACCCCATCCTAAACTTAGCAGAAATCGAAACTAAATGGTGTTGCCACCTTTAACAAGATAAATTTTAATATATTATGACGTCATACCCACTGTGACGTCACGAGAAAAAGCCTATAACGAAACCGAAACCAAAACTGCAGCAGGAGGATAACAACTCAACAGCAGGAGTCGAACAGCTCAACTCCACTTCCGGTCATGTGGCATCCGGTGACGTCATATCCGGTGATGTCATAGCCACGCCCACTTCCGGTGACGTCACATCCGGTGACGGCATAGCCACGCCCACTTCCGGTGACGTCATAGCCACGCCCACTTCCGGTGACGTCATCGTCCCCCGTCCCATCCCTCATCCCTCCTTGGCGTCGGAGCCCCATATTCTACCTACTCCTCTACAATGACAGTGGGTTACGATAATTTGAATGGCACCATCTACAGGATTTATGTTGTTTACAATTTCCATACCCAACCCATATTTTTTAGATGTTATGAACTATTCATTCGATTGATTTCAATTAGATGTTGTTCTTGGTAGGAGATTGAGTGTCGTTTGAAAATGTTCATTAAGTACAGCTATACATTTAGAAACTTTGAATAGAGCTGAAACTTAGAAACTATTTATACTCGCTAGTACACTGTTTATTGAGTGAGAATTTTATGATTTGAAATGATATTTTGGTATTTAGATAATTTCCGATCGATCATTTTCGGCTTACAAAAATGTAGCCAAGTGGTACTGTAATGCTTGGTTAAATGATGAAATAAATACCACTACTGATCTACATAACACCACACTAATTATTTATTTCGTATTTAGGTGTATTAATAGCTTATTTTGAATGTTTTTCAGGATTTTATACCGCCTAATTTATAGGGACAATTTTATCAGAATTTCAAAAGATAATGGAGTGTAGCACTGGGGATTAACGAGCGTTTGTGAGCAGGGGTAGAGCCCGCCACAGTTTAATTATTTCATAAACTTTTACTAACTTATTTAACATTTTTTAATTATGGTATAAATAAAAACTTTCTTTAAGAAAATTGCTTTCAATTATACTTATAACCAAATCCACTACAAATACCCAAAAACGCACAAAATGCTAAATTTTACTGTTCATTGAGCACCATCTTTTAATTGGAGTAGGATTCTGAAATTTTACTAGAACATTTGTATGGGTAGATTTTAAAAATGAGGGGGTGTCCTGGTCTCTGGGTAAAAAAAAAATGTTTACCCATATATTTTTGAACCACCCTAATGTGCATACTTTCAAAAAAGAAAATTAATAAAGAACACTGTCCCCCCCCCCCCCCTTCTAAATACCGTGTCTCTATTTACCGGATCTTGTACCGGAGGAAACAAGTTTGGAAATTTAACCCTTTGGGTACATTTGATGAGTGAAACTCGTCATCTGCTTACTTGGGCGAAGTTACGGTGGACGAGTCTGACTCGTCATCCGTCGATCCAAATCCGTCCCATGGGCATAAAAATCTTCAAATAATTCAGTACTCAAAGCGTTAACTTAAAAGAAAGTTCCTTTAAAGTGAAAAGTTGACCAAGAATTTTGTATTTGTTAATAAAAATACTTATACTTTATATAAAGAAGAATACATTTTTATAATATTCTGATACACATACCATAAATAGTTTTTTTTTTTTTGAAAACTCTAACTTTTGAATTTGAAAACTTTAAATAATTTTTTCTCAGTTTCACTACATTTAAATGTTAATGTTATTTTTCTTTAGTATTGAGTAGTTTGTTTTTAGAAGCAGGGGGATGGGTTTCAATGGTTTTAGAAGTAGGGGGGATGGATTTCAGTAGTTTTAGAAGAAGGGAGACGCATAGGTATTTTCTTGAAAAGTGGGGGGACGCGTCACCCCGCGTCTACCCACACTTCTAGCACTGGACTTATCATATCTCATCCCGAAAAAAATTTCTGGCTGCACCCCTGACTCTCCATCAGAATCGTTGCCAGCTGAGAGCAAAAGATATGGGAAGGGGGGAAATGGTGCAACTGTATATTATTAAATGTAACAATAACTCCATAAAAATAATTTATTTTTTTCCGACCTTTCAAAAGGAATATGCAAATCTGTTATTGCAGGATGGCGTATTCACACACTTCAGTGGTCTGTGACATCACCATGAGGGACGTCTATTCTTTCTATGACTGGTCGTTGTTCAAAACTAGAACGCATAATCCAACCATAAACGGACATTTTGATTTCTTGTTGATGTTTTGCTTTAGGAACTTTTCGAAGGAATTGTCTGTTAATGTTTCGATTTCAAAACCTTGTGAATAAATATATGTAAGAAACGGAAATCTTGGTCTATTCCTAGTTGACGTTAAAATATCGCCAAGCCGATTTGGCGCTGTTTTGTAGGCAATACAGTTTTAAATTTGGCAACCCCATTTTTTTTATTGACGCGTTTTGGCTTCAACCTTTCTATACCACAAATCATAGAGCTGGTTCGTTTCTCAATTTTTATTATTGGAATTCCGAATTGGTGACATTCTGGCTTTGTCGCCAACTTTTCAAAAGTGCGCCAACCCTTAAACGTGAACTAGGAATTTACCGAAATCTTTTTTAATAGAATGAGGAAGTTATGAGTATAATCCTCATAATATTCAACTTATCAGCAAGAAGTCTCCGATTGATTTTGTTGACACAGTTTTCAAGTCAATATATTAGGCGTGTAAAAGTTGAAACAAACACTGAAGCGAACGAATTCCACAAGGTAAGAGTCAATGTACTTTCTATTCAGAGGCAAGGCGTAAATGTTTTCAATCATCTATAAATATTAAGTTCGGTTAGAATGTGTTTTATGGGTCCCACTTCTTGTTTATTAATTTTGCGCCACTTATGGTAACCCGAATCCAATCTGGTTCCATTCCAACTTGGCACCCATTGTGAGAAACCTGTAGTTTGGTGTCAAACTTGGTAGCAAAATCGCATAAAAAAAGTGGAACACGTAAAGCACTTCTGACCATAAGCTCTTACTTCCCTCTCCGCTTCTCTTACTAATAAAAATGTATAACGATGTGGAGTAAATGAATATCTAACATTTGTCTTTTACAGTCTTAAAATAATAATTATATGTAATAATATTAAAACATTTTTATCCAAATTAATATTGTTAATTATATTTGCTTACCTTTTAATAATGTATTAACTATTATTGGGAAAACCTTACATTCCAAATAAAAAAAGACAAATTATCTTTGTACTAACGATTGACTTACCCATTTTGTTGATGATTGCTGACCCCAGGAGACTGTGAATTATCCATGTGGTATGCTACAGTTAATGTCTAAGAAGTATTCTAGCTGAATATCTACATACTTAAGTTTATTTGTTGGCCACATTCATTTTTACCCATGAATTGCCAATAAGCTGATCTTGAGGCAAATCTGGTGGGTTTGAACAAATGTTATATCGACTTGTGACAATGTCAGGAGAAAAATTGCTACTGTAAAAGACTTGAATATATTAAAACCACACCACTATCTTATTAATTATTAGCTGCATGGCGCTGTATTGCAGAGACCCATCTTTGATGTAAGGGTCCCAGGTTTTGGCATTTCGCGAACAGGCACGCTTCATTCACTGATAGGGTCTTTGCTACAAAAAGACCATTAAGCAAACATAGCTCACTTTCTCTCGCTGAAAAGTTCATTGACACATAAGCACAAACTTCTTTTACTACACAAGCAGAAACTTGCTTTGCTCACTGAAAAATTCATTGGCAACTAAACACAGGCTCACTTCGCTCTTTGATAGATTCATTGGTGTGGTTCTTTCACCTTTAGATAATTAGATATTTCAGTTCACCATGAAATATATTTTAATGCAATTGAAACTCCTCAAAACAAGTAATAAAAATTTTAAAATATTTTTTTATACGAAAAAAAATATGTCCATGGACATGATTTGTCCTGTCAGTGGAATGTCGCAACCTCAGGTTTAATTGCTTTATCAGTATTTTAACTTCACTTCATATTTTCTAGTTGCTTATGTTATTATATATTTTTAACTATAAGTTATATTAACCAATGTTATGCTGAGTATAAAGCTTTTATGAGTAGTTATTGCATTGTAATTTATGTAATACCTCTTGTCGCAAGACTAACGCATAATTTCTGTGGACAGCAGTTTTTACTAGTTTAACAGCCCACAAAGTGACAGAACAAGTCAACTTTGATATTTTAAAGAAGTCTAATGTAACCATTTTGGTTCCAATATGCATTGTGTATTCTGTTTTTCAATACAAAAATCTTATTTTATTATTTACTTGTGAAATAGGTGTAACTATCAAAATCATACCGTCGATCAAGATAAAATTAGTTAAGAAGAATGAAATATTTATTATTAATTACTTATATATTTTTAGCTATAAGTTATGTTAACCAATGTTATGCTGAGTATAAAGCTTTTATGAGTAGTTATTGCTTTTTAATTAATGTAATACCTCTTGTCGTAAGACTAACGCATAATTTCTGTGGACAGCAGTTTTTACTAGTTTAACAGCCCACAAAGTGACAGAACAAGTCAACTTTGATATTTTAAAGAAGTCTAATGTAACCATTTTGGTTCCAATATGCATTGTGTATTCTGTTTTTCAATACAAAAATCTTATTTTATTATTTACTTGTGAAATAGGTGTAACTGTCAAAATCATACCGTCGATCAAGATAAAATTAGTTAAGAAGAATGAAATATTTATTATTAATTACTTATATATTTTTAGCTATAAATTATGTTAACCAATGTTATGCTGAGTATAAAGCTTTTATGAGTAGTTATTGCTTTTTAATTAATGTAATACCTCTTGTCGTAAGACTAACGCATAATTTCTGTGGACAGCAGTTTTTACTAGTTTAACAGCCCACAAAGTGACAGAACAAGTCAACTTTGATATTTTAAAGAAGTCTAATGTAACCATTTTGGTTCCAATATGCATTGTGTATTCTGTTTTTCAATACAAAAATCTTATTTTATTATTTACTTGTGAAATAGGTGTAACTGTCAAAATCATACCGTCGATCAAGATAAAATTAGTTAAGAAGAATGAAATATTTATTATTAATTACTTATATATTTTTAGCTATAAATTATGTTAACCAATGTTATGCTGAGTATAAAGCTTTTATGAGTAGTTATTGCTTTTTAATTAATGTAATACCTCTTGTCGTAAGACTAACGCATAATTTCTGTGGACAGCAGTTTTTACTAGTTTAACAGCCCACAAAGTGACAGAACAAGTCAACTTTGATATTTTAAAGAAGTCTAATGTAACCATTTTGGTTCCAATATGCATTGTGTATTCTGTTTTTCAATACAAAAATCTTATTTTATTATTTACTTGTGAAATAGGTGTAACTGTCAAAATCATACCGTCGATCAAGATAAAATTAGTTAAGAAGAATGAAATATTTATTATTAATTACTTATATATTTTTAGCTATAAGTTATGTTAACCAATGTTATGCTGAGTATAAAGCTTTTATGAGTAGTTATTGCATTGTAATTTATGTAATACCTCTTGTCGCAAGACTAACGCATAATTTCTGTGGACAGCAGTTTTTACTAGTTTAACAGCCCACAAAGTGACAGAACAAGTCAACTTTGATATTTTAAAGAAGTCTAATGTAACCATTTTGGTTCCAATATGCATTGTGTATTCTGTTTTTCAATACAAAAATCTTATTTTATTATTTACTTGTGAAATAGGTGTAACTGTCAAATTCATACCGTCAATCAAGATAAAATTAGTTAAGAAGAATGAAATATTTATTATTAACTACTAATTTAATAGTATTATTTCTAAACTGTACATATAACAATTTAGTAAACTCACATTTATAAACCTTAAGTTTCATTCGGAACTAAACAATAACAAGGAAATCATCATGCTCGTGGAGATCAATCAATAAAATAACAATGGACGATCACTATATATTATCAGACAATCTCTGCCATTGTCATAATTGGATTGTATTTTATAAGTTCTATGGGTTCTATTTAATGATTTCAAAATTTTGTTGTCTCCCGCTGCTGAAATAGTGAGTTCTGTGGAGAATGACCCAGCCCTATTAGAAGTTTCGTAGAAAAAAATTAATTAAAAAAACTAATTAAAGTTTTAACATTCTGTTTTTCAAAAGCCAAATTAGAAGGTTAAAACTACTTTTGTTGAAAATTTCAGACCTCTACACTTATTTTAAGTAGTTCTCTATAGAGGGACAGGCAAACTCTTTGTGTTGTTATTATTATAAATACCATGTTGGTAACCTTGTATACTTAGCAGTGTTGTAATATAAAACAAAAGTGATACTGAACCATTACTATTGAAAATCATTTAGAAAATTACTATATTTTTGTGGCTGTAACGTAATGATATTGGAACGTCATCCGACAGTATTTTCATTACACCCTTCATAATAATGTAGGTCTAAGAATAAAGTGAAGATAACTGAAATATTTGTCAGAATTTGTCTGTTTATAAATTTCCTGGCATATGTTTTTGCTAATATGCCAGCTGAAGAAAAGCTTTTGTACCACTGTTTTGATCTATTGATAAGTTTGTTATGTATGTTCGTTAACATATGCAATTTTTTTTTCTTTTAATTCTTGCTTTGCACTAAGAATAGAAATATTACCTACAAATTCTTTCTGAAGAAAATGAGCATAGATGTTTCTTGTTGTGTATGTTTTGGTAATATTATATTGATGTCTACTTATTACTTTGGTTTGGGTATATCCTCTCATAGTAATAAAAATGTTTTGAGATCTCCTTTTGTCAAACCATAGTCCTTACAAAATGTTTTATTGCGAATAGGTCATTCTTCCAAACTAGGAAAAATACATGTCACAACATCATTCCACTTTAAAAATAAGTACGAAAATGATGAGTAGCCTTTTAATAACTTTTTCCTGTTCGTACTAACCTTTTAGATTAATAACACATTGAATATTTTTATATAAATGTATTAAAAATATATCAAACCACCTAAAGTCATTATCCTGGCTTCTTACTAAAGCCATCTATGCTGTTATAAATGTTAAATAAATTACTAATAAAACTGTTTTTCCAACAACAATAAATTTAATGCATTTGGTTTCATCCAAAGTATTTTATGCAATGGAAAATAATTTAAAATACTTCATTATTTTTTTTTCTAGTTAGAAAATTATATAGTGTTTGTCTTTGGGAAAAAAAGGAGAAAAAAAAAAAAAAATCTACCATTTTTTTGCTAGATTACACAACACTAAATATTTTAACTATACAGTGTTCTATTTTTTGTGCATATTCCAAGAATTTTCTTTTTTGTTCAATTGTGAAGTACTTTACCACCAGAGTTATGTTTAGTTAAAATCATATTCCTGGTATCTACAGAAAATACTTAGACCAGAAGAAAATTGTTTATATTACTATATATAAAATACATAATAAAATTCTCTTTTAAATAATCATCTATTTCAATAGAATATCTTATCAATCAATATAAACTATTTCAAATAACACACTACAGTTTGGAAAGTTATGATTGCAAATTGCAGAGAATAAAATTGTGTAAGAGTGTTTAAAAGTGTGACTATAAAAGAAGCTATTAACTTACAGTATTTTTCATATTCCAACTTGTTTTTGCTATTATACTTACATTTAACTTTACCTTACTTGTATTGCATTTGGGCAAGGATTAGAGTATAAAGCAATGCTACAATATTGTCATTTGTCAAGACAAGTCACACCACTGAATAATGTTGCAATATAATTACTTATCAATGATCTTTTATGGGATTTGAACTTTGGTATTGTTTAGGGCTGTTTCTGAAATTATGTCTAATATATACTCTTGAAGTTTTGAGTAATCCATTCTGTATTAATAAATCACCATTATATATAGTTTCCTTTTTGTAAACTGAAACTAACCACATGTAATGAAGATTCATATTTGTCATTTCAGAATTGTGGAATCTACTACACTGTCATAATGATGTTACATCCCCAAAAAACCTCAGTTTGCAGTTCAAACAATTCATCATAATAAAATTAGCAACAGTCAGTGAATTTAGGTATTCAACCAGCTCCAAATTGTTAAAATTTCTATAGGTATAAAAGAGTTTTGTTGAGGTGTCATATCTTGCCAATGTCTAGATTAGGGATCATACATATATTTAATTTATGTATCAACATTGACTACATTTTGTAAATGTAGGTTGCATAAAGTTACACAATGGAAAAGGCTCCATAATTGTTCAACACAATTTAAAGTTATATACTCAATCGTCGATAAAAGTTGCAAATTTGAAAGATTTGCAATAAAAAATTTTTTAAAAAATCTTGCTGCACATTGATTTACCCATACTGGGCAACAATCCTGCATTTTCGAGGTTTCCAACAAACTTTTTTCAAGAAAATGTTATCTTGACAGCAACCTTCTTCTGTACACTACAGACAATATGAATTTTTGTGAGTTTTGTAACAAAGCACTTTCCTCAAAGGAAAGTCTTTCCAAACATCTTCTTACTCATACTAGAGAGAAATCATATCTTTGTAAGGTTTGCAATAAAGGATTTTCCCTGAAGATCAGTCTTTCCAGACATCTCCTTACCCATACTGGAGAGAAACCGCATGTTTGTGAGGTTTGCAACAAAAAATTTTCTCTAAGGAGCAATCTTGCTAAACATATCCTTATTCATATTGGTGAAAAGACACATGTTTGTGAAATTTGCAACAAATCATTTGTCCAGAAGGCATATCTTTCCAAGCATCTCCTTACTCATACAAAAAAGAAGTGTCATGTTTGTGAGGTTTGCCACAGAACGTTTTCCAAGAAAGCCAATTTTTCCAAGCATCTCCTTACTCATACGGAAGAGAAGTTGCATGTTTGTGAGGTTTGCAACAAAGCATTTTCCAAGAATGCCAATCTTTCCAGGCATCTCCTCACTCATTCTGAAGGAAGATCGCATGTTTGTGAAATTTGCAACAAATCATTTGTCCAGAAGGCATCTCTTTCCAAGCATCTCCTTACTCATACAAAAAAGAAGTGTCATGTTTGTGAGGTTTGCTACAGAACGTTTTCCAAGAAAGCCAATTTTTCCAAGCATCTCCTTACTCATACGGAAGAGAAGTTGCATGTTTGTGAGGTTTGCAACAAAGCATTTTCCAAGAATGCCAATCTTTCCAGGCATCTCCTCACTCATTCTGAAGGAAGATCGCATGTTTGTCGGGTTTGCAACAAAACATTTTCCTATTCGACCCATCTTTTCGATCATCTCCTTACTCATACTGGAGAGAAGCCGCATATTTGTGAGATTTGCAACAAAGCATTTTCCAAGAAGACCAATCTTTCCAATCATCGCCTTACTCATACTGGAGAAAAGCCGCATAGTTGTGAAGTTTGCAACAAAGCATTTTCCCAGAAGACCAGTCTTTTCAATCATCTCCGTACTCATACTGGAGAGAAACCGCATGTTTGTAAGGTTTGCAACAAAGCATTTGCCCAGAAGATAAGCCTTTCCAATCATCTGCTTACTCATACTGGTGAGAAGCCTCATGTTTGTAAGGTTTGCAACAAAGCATTTTCCCAGAATGCCAATCTTGCCAAGCATCTCCTTACACATTCTGAAGAAAAGCCACTTGTTTGAAAGAAAAATGTTAACAAAGCTTTTTCTTATAATCGCAGTCTTGCTTTCTATCTCTGAAGGACATTATTACTTACATCCTTACTCATACTGGAGAAAGGTTCTATGTCTGCAACGTTTAAACTTTCTCCCAATAACTATATTTAAAGCATTGTGAAGAAAACTGCATGTTTGCATTAGTCTACAAAGTATTTCACTTTAAAGCTTTTTTTGACAATTACCTCTTTACTTAGGCTGGGTAGAAACCTCATGTTTGTGAAGTGTGCTGCTGAAAAAATAAGTATAAATCCCGAATACTCGTCAACACACTCATGCTGTAGGAAAGAAGCTTTTGTTTGTGGTTCCTAAACGTTTTTCCAATTTCACTCTTCCTAACAGGAATGAGTAGAAAAGGTTTTAAGTCTGGGCCAAGTAAGAATTGTTCCTGCACTAAAAATTATGTAAAGTTTATTCAGTTTGTTCAAAATAAAAGAAATTATGATTGGTTATTAGCGTATTCTAATGCCTTTAAAAGTATATATAGAGTACCAATTTCTGACCAGTTTATATATATATTTTTAAATGCTTTAATAAATTAACGATTCAACTATAAAAAATATCATCACAAAATTTTAGATTATTTCCTTCATATTTTATTAAAATTAATAAACTAGCATCAGAAAATATTTTTATTAAGGAATTTATCAGAAAACGTTATAACGTACGATCACTTTTGTAATAATTTTTTTCTCTAGTTCTATGAATTTTTTTTTTTTTTATAAAAACAAAACGATTCAATACTTCTTTTTAAAACATAACGTTTCATTCGGAGTTGGAGCCTCTACAAAAAAAAAAAAAAAAAGTGCAAGTCTGTATTCGAATTCAATCCCAAACTAAGCATATTTTCTATAAATTTTTAAACTGTACGAAGACTACTGGGATTATCATTTTTGTTTCTAACAATGACAACAATGAAATGTAAACAAAGAATCAGATAACCCTAAGTGGAACTTCACTAAAACTAATCTATTACAATAGTAGTACAACTAATCAAGATCATTTTTACTACATATATTTTTCACTAAAATCGATTAAATGGATATAATATTTGCATTACAATAGTGAATCAATTACATCGATCATCATTAACAAAACAGTGACAACATATTAGGTTTTAACCACTTATGATTAAGAAAATATTTCTACTACGATATGTTACAAAAGTACATGATATATTTTATTTTTAACACAAATTTTTATAAAGTAAACAGTTTTTATAATTGTTTAGCGATCTCATCCACTTTCTAAGCACAAACTATAGGCACACTTATACTTATTCAAGTTAAACAATAAACTACTGAGTATAGTGTTTACTATCCTATTGGACTACTTACAGGAAGGATAGAGCAACCACTTTCACTAGCTAAATGAATTGTTAATTTTATTTACTATTCATGAAATAAAAAACCACAATACTCATCCAGACTGGGGACTGACAAGCCAGAAACAAACATATATTGATTCAACTGAAAAAATCAACTACAGCATTTAATGTTTATCTACCTATTGGACCACTTATCAGAAAATATACGCTAACATTTGCTACTTGAAAATAATAATTTATCTACAATTCATGAAATAAAAAACCGCAACTCTAATCCAGACTAACATGCCAAAAACCACACGTACTTTGATTCAACAGAAAACATAAACTTTTTTACAGGTAGTGTGTATATTAATGAGGGCTATAACATAAATCCTTTGTAACCTTTTTACCCTATCGCTGTAGTATTGGAATTAAAGTGAGAAGTGCTCACTCAGATATTATCTTCGTTATTTGACCAGAGGTCAAGCGTGTCATTGTAGCAGAAATAGGCGACCAATCGGAATAGGTTTCACAAATATTCAAACAAAAATATAAATATGCAGTGGCTCAAACAATTGACAATACACCTTACTTTTACTTGATAAACCCAACTTTCAATATAAATAACACATAACCAAGAAGTGCTAACGCGTCTCTAATTTTACACATAAAAAAATGGTTTAATTTAAAGTAAAAATAAAGAGCAATAAACAAAAAACTTCTAATAGGAAAAGTTTCGAAAGCATTTTAAATAAACATATGCAGATTTTTACCGAAAAAAATGGAGAATACACCACTGAAAATTTTGTAATATCTCACAGACGAAGAAAGTGTCAATATTTAGGAGTACGTCCTTTGGCATTGATAATGTTATCCAAACGTCGTGGTACTGATTTGATCAACTTTTTGATGGTATCTGAAGATATTTTACCCCATTATTCTTGCAACACTTGTTCTAAATGGGCTTTATTTAATTTTATGATTTTGGATCTCTGTTTCGCGTATGCTCATATATTTTCTACAGGGCGTTTAGCGTTGGTCCCTTAATCCCTTAAAGTACCTTTTTTTTATTTTGGTCTCTTTTGTCCCCTTTTTTTTTAACGTTTGATCCCTTTAGTCCCTTTTTTTTTTAAATATATTTGTACCACGTGATTTACGTGATTTTTTTTTTAATTTCGTCTAGTACTTGACCATGTGACCGATCGAGATCATTTGTTAATACATGCAATTAGATTTTTTTTTTTTTTTCAAATTGAATTCAAAGTATCTAAAAATTAAATATGTATTATGTGGACTGTTTTCGATCTGACATGTTTTTTTTTTGTTTTTTTCGTTTTTTAAGTTTCGTCTAGTACTTTACTATATGACCTATCAATATCGTATATTGATAATCGCGATCAAAAATTTTTTTCAAATTGAAGTTTAATCTAGAATAATAAAACAAGCTGTGTGTCTGTCTGTGGATCTATAGAAGCTTACTTAAAATTGGAGTAGAGCTCTGAAATTTTAAATTTTGGCCAACTTTTGACCTTCTAATTTTGCTTTCCACAAACACGTGTTATAATAATATTAAACGCGTGTTGTATTATTGTATTAATGGGGATTTTTGGTGTTAAATATAGGTTTTCTGCAGATCCTAAGAATTCTAGTGTTCAATCATGTGTTGAAATAATCCGATGCAAAGGTGAAATTTACACTCCAAAATTGTTATTTGCATTCTGTCTGTTTACAATTTTAAAAATGTGGTAACCATAATTCTCAGTGTTTTTTTAGTCAATAATTAATTCTTTTCTTTTTAATGTGCACTCCAGATGAATGTTTGGAGTGCAAAGTTTGCACTTAGACAAATAATTTTTATTTCAACCCCTTAAATAGTAAGTACTGAATACTAGGCATTTTTTTCTATGCTATTAAAACAAATTTTGTTTTAAAAGTCCTTTTTTTTTTAATTTTTGGTCCCTTAGTCCCTTTTTTTGAAGTTCCAAGCTGCTAAACACCCTGTTTCTATGATATTGAGGTCTGTGGTTGTGTATGTAACTGCTTTTTAGAATGAAAAAGACCCCACATTTTGACGTTGCATGCTTTGTATTTGGGGTCGTTGTGGTGCTAGAATACGAAATTTCAATCTAAACCTAAGTTCTTAGCACTTCCATTTAGATTGTTGTGAAATATATCCAAGTAAGCCATATGGTTCATAATGTCTTCTATAAAAACTAAATTTCTTACTCCGGTTGAAGCTATACAATCCCAAACCATAATGGTTTGGGATTGTTTAACTGAAGGACGACATTTTTTACGATGCGACAGCCGTTACTACCGAAAATATTGAATTTACTTTCAATTACTTTCTTCCAAAAGTTATTTGCCTGCAGTTGATGAGTTTTCACAAATTTCAAACACTTTTTCAGATTTTGCAGGCTGACAAACGGTTTCTTCTTAATTACTCGACTTTTATATCCAGCTTGTCTAATTACATTTCGCACAGTTGCAACACTTACACTACTGTCAATTATTTGAGAAGTTTCTGCGGCAAGTTTGACTGCATTTTCTTTATGATAAACCTTGATTTCATTCAAAATGTTCCTTTTTGTGATATCACTCAGAATTCCCTTCCTTTTTCTTCTACTTTTATTTTCAATCGATCCATCATTTTAAAATTTTCCAATGATTTTCTAGACACACGTGTGGCTTCTACCAATAATTTTTGCTATTTCAATAAGAATTTGCTTTTTTTTTTTTTTTTTTTTTAAATAATTTGTATAGGAATTTCCTTACATCAATACTAGTTTCTCTGCGAAGAGCCATTTTCTATTTAAAAGTTTGGATTTAAGTTCGTTTAACAAAGTTCATCACAAAACAATTATTGTTGAAAAGGTTAAGAATAATAATATGCAAGATTACATTAAAATAGCAGCCGAGTTGAAAATATTTAAGGGTAAATAAACATATTTTTCATAAGTGTATTCTCAATTCTTTGACTGCAAAATTTGTCTAATAGAGTTTTAAAGCTGTATGACTAATATGATTTTTAATAAATTATAATATTTTTTTGTGTATATACAGTTGGTGGAACAAATATATAAGCACCAGCACCCCTTTAAAATTTTACCAAAAAATGTGTTTAACCTTTTTTAATCTTGTAAAATATTAATTAGTTAAAAAAATAAGTGTATATCTTTAGTTTTATCCTTCAGCAAATGAGATTTGTAATGACTCATAAGGATTACTATTAACTAATGAATATTACTATTAACTAATGAAATAACTATTGACTACTGAATATTACTAATGAAGATTATTAATGAATTTTACTAATAAACATAGTTGCATAATTTATATATATTTGAAAAAATATCAAAATTCTTTTTGATATTAAAAAAAAAAACCTCTTTCAATCTATTTCTTGACTGGACATGGTTGGTTATGTTCCAAAGTATTCACTCTGCATCAATTCCTCAGTGAATCTTTTTCTCTTTATTCCTATTGTTTCCGAGACCCGACCTTACTTCTAGGTCCCTCCTAACCCGGTGTACATTTTACAATGTCAGTTTAGGAAATCTTGTCAAAATAAAATTTCTTGTGTCTCTGTGATTTACAGTCATATACTTTCCATCCAGCTTTGAAATCAGTTTAAACGAACGATTTCAAAATAATCCTTTTATTCTATTAATTATAAATCCACTTTGGAATCCATACGGTTCCAAAGAATCATTTTTTTTTTAAATCATAAATAAATTCCCTGTTCAAGACTTTGTTAAGACTAATTAATTATACCCTAACCAACGTTGGTGACACAAGCTTCGCAAAAAAATATCTGCTGCAAAAAGGCACCGTTTCCCCATTTTTTTACTCTCGAAAGGACTCTTACAAAACACCCATAACTTGCATTGGGGCCCGATAAAGTTTCATCCATTTACGAGGAAGGCAAGGTTCAATATCACAAGACTCGGTGCACTCGTGAATTTTGCCAATCTCCGTTCTAAGGTAACTCCTTTCACCCACACTCCACTCACTGAAATTCAGTGTACAACGAACTCAACATTTTTTCAGTCGACCTTTCAGACGGGATGCAGTTTTCAAGAGGCATCGGATATTGCTCCCTCACGCGTCTTTTTATCGAATTTTGAAGAGAAGTAGGTAAAGCCAAAAACACTTCTCCCTCCATAAAAATCTCCATGGTTTTTGAAGTCATGCGGGTTATGGCGTGATCGATAAAAATCATATCGTCGGGATGGATGTCTTCTCGGCAGACTGGGCACGACTGAGAGTTGGAAAGACCCGTCTCAACCCATTTCGCTAAACAATATCCGTGAAACCAATGATCACATCTTAGATAGCGAAACATACAAACGGCCGGCTCGAGACAGATCCCGCAAGTCGTCTCGTGCTGGCTTAAAATCCGAATAGCTGCAATGTCTATCGGATGCAGGGGTTGGGCGCATTGAATGCACTGCACAGTCGCTGGTGGCCGAAATGCAAGTTGATACAAGCGGCATGAACTAGCGCATTGCAGCAATCTAGTTCTACCACGGGTAGAGAGCTTTCGCGGATAAGGCAATAAGAGCAAGCTGCAGACATGTCTAACATCTGAAGCTGAAATGATGCTCGATCGGAGAAGGCTGTGAGCTTTTATAGTAAAGGGGGCGTGGCGAAAATATATACGTCACGAGATGACTGCTGATTGGTCAACAATTATTGTCGTGTCTGCTACTGTCAACAAACCCTAGTAAATTTCAAAGAAGCCACGCTTGAAACTAGAAATTTTGTGATTTATTGGAACATTTCTTAATAAAGATTGTTACAATATGCACTTTTAATTTTTAAAACAGCCATTTTCAACGACGAAAGTCTGCGTAAAATTTAAAGAGTTTGTAAAATGAAACTCAGTGTTTTAACGTTCCAACCTTACAACTTGTAAAATTTTAAGCAGTTTGGGAATTGTAACTCGGTGTTTCAACTTTCCAACGAAAGAGACTGTAAATTTCAAAAAAATCTCAAAATATTGATATTTAATCTGTAAAATTTTAACGTTCCAACATTACAACTTGTAAAAAATTAAATAGTTTGGGAAATGTAACTCGTATCTATATTCAAACCACTCGGAAATTAAATCAAGTGTCCCAACATTGGTTCGTGTCTTGTCGCAAAAAAAAATTAGGGAAGCAGTTTTGCTGCAGAGAGCAAACCGCTTCCCCATTTATTTTACCTGCCATGACGCAAATGTTAGTCCTCGGCATCTATAATTTCTTTCCGGAAATGTATGCGTTCGGCAACGGTAAAATTTTCACCGTACACGTCGTACAATTCTCGTAAAATGTCCTTGTACGACATTCCCAAATCCGGAAGGTTTCAAAAGGACCGTCGTAGGCTGCCGGGATTGTGAATTGAAAAAAGGTTTGCATGGCGTCCGGTAATGTCCGGAAGCGATCTGAATTTAAAAACTTCCAAAATATTTGCGATCTCACCCGACACATGTAGTCTGCCAAGTGAACGTAACCCATGTCTCCAATGTCTTTTTGACACACTGGACATTGCATGTGGCCACTGTCAATGCATCGCTTCAAACATAGATCGTGAAAATAGTGATCGCAGTCTGTGAATGATTCGTCGCAGACGTAATCCTCACAACATACGGCGCAGACTTCAGTGTGACGGGATTGCTTTCGAATCTCGGCCACCGTCGAGTGAGTCAATGGTTCCCGGCACACGATACATTCGGGAACCTCACCCGCCGATTTTCGAATTTGATCCAATTACAAATCATGGCAGAAAGCATGTACGAAGCGCAAACAACAAGGCATTGGGCAAGGATTTGGGTCCTATATATATATACCAATAAAAATTTCTCAAGGCTGTTTCATGTGCAACCGAGACGCCAAGCTGGCCGATCGTATGTTTTTGAGCTCTGAACATTGACTTTGCACGAGATGAAATTCTAAATATTTGGAAATTTTTATCGGCTCTGGACTTGAACTTTTCACCAATACCTCGAATATTTTCAAAGTTAAATTTTCTCGAGCTTAAAATTTTCCAACACTGCAAAAATGTCAAAGTTTTATTTTTATTTATTTATTTATTTCATTTTTTGATAGGTATATATACGACCCCGGTCATGAGGAAAAATCACTTGCTTCCCGGTGACCAACTCGAGCATACCTATCCTGTTTCTTTCCGGATTCGACGGAAACTATCATTCCTGCTGCCGAGAGCTGTCGAACCCTTTCCGGAGAATTTAAAATATACCTTCCCGTCACCAGCTACCCCATGCCGAATACCCTTTCAGTGCCCAACCCTACTTTACCATCTGCAGAAATGACGTTCGACGAGCATGTGAAAGCGATTGAATTCCTAGACGCTTTTGAGGAAGGATTGGAGAAGGCTGCTGCACTTCGATATTTAGGTAAAGAGAACTGGTCTTGGTCTTCCGATACAGAGGTAGATGATGAATTGTCTTGGTCTGATGCTTTGTGATGAGGATTACAATTCATCACAAAGAAGTCAACCGATCATCGTTGACCAGGAACCGATCATTGTTAACCAGGAACCGATCATTGTTAACCAGGAACCGATCATTGTTGAACAGGAACCGATCTTCTTTGAAAAGGAACCGATCGTCTGTGAACAAGTACCCATGATCCTTGAACAGGAATCCAAAATCCTTGAACAGGAATCCAAAATCCTTGAACAGGAATTAATGATTCTTGAACAGGTACCAATTACCCTCAACGTGGAAACCCAGTGAAGAATAAACTTTCACAGTTTTTTAAATAGTTTGTAATGAATTAAATTTATATTTTAACTGACTCTTGCATTTTTTTACTTAAACACTCATCGTGGTAAGATACAATTTGACCTAGAGACCTCGTCGAGAACCTCTTGAAAGTCGTATTCTGAAAATCCATCAACTAGTTTTATAAAATTATATCTTGATTTTATGCTTGGACATTGCTTGACTCTGTTGTGCAAGTTTACGGAATTTTGATCATAACCTTTTTGAAATAATATTTCCAATTGAGGATAACATGTTTGTAATTTTTTCAGACTTGAATCATAGCTTCTTTTTTGCACTCTCAAGGACACTCTCTTTTTCTTGAATACCGTATATAAATGATGCTTCTCTCTACTTTTGGTCTTGGGAACAATATCTTCTACCTTTTTGAGTTTCTTGTGCAAGTTTCCATATCGTTGATTCGTTTCCTCTATCTTGCAATCCTTTTCCTGTTACTGTTTATTTGTTTCCTCTAACTTACATTCCTTTTCCTATAACTGTTAATCCATTTCCTCTATCTTATGTTCCTTTTCCTGTAACTGATGATTGGTTTCCAGTAATTGGCGATCTTTTTCCTGCAACTGATGATCCTTTTCCTCCAACTTCTTTTTCACACTATCCACTTCCCTTTTCAAGTTTTGATATATTGGATTATCCTCATTCGTAAAGTAATGCCTGACGATTTTTACAACAATCATTGAAAACGTTGGAGATAACCATGAAGCCAAATCAAACAATTAAATCTTGGTGAATATAAGTACCTCTTGTAATAAACATACCTCCTTCATTTTGAAAATGGAGTTCATTTCTTCCAGCTGAAGTAATTATACCCGGGGAAACAATACCACGTTCTGCAAAACTTTTCAAAGCTTCGACAAGTTGTTGGGTTCTTTTGTTTCTAAACCCATCTTTAAATCCTTTATTTCCATGAGCATGACACAGTTTCGTTGCATTAAAAAATCCTGTTTTTCTTTCAATTACGAGACGAAATCCTCCAAATTTTCCATACCAATATCGGTTTTCGATTTGTTCATAGCATACATCCTTCAGAGAATTTATGCTAGCCATCCTGCTTCAAGTAATCCAAGTATAATTTGAAATCGACAGGTATCTGGAACTGGTATACACGTACCTCCTCAACCTCTTTATTTACGTTAGTCCAATATATAAATTTTTACTCGCCATGTAAAATCAAACATTAAACTCAACGAAGCCATGTAGTACTTAAAATTAAGTACTTTTAAGTCAGTTTGGAACCCCTTTTCCATTCAATATAACCTGGGATAAAAATCCCAGGAAGTAGCAGAAGGGATTACTCCTTGACAAATTTTACCCCTAATCCTCGTCGCCCGAGTTTCCCTAAATCCTTAAGGAATCCCATCGACATCTCAGAGTGGATTCGAAATGGTTCTTGTCAAGTGGCTCTGGACCCTCGTCATAACCTTCACTGAATCCTCAAGCTACACGAAATCCTAACGGTTCGAACCCAATGAGGTCTCTGTGGCGAGTGGTACCTTCTCCGAGCTTCCCTGTCCGAACCCAAAGACCGTTTGTTGATGCATTCCATCCAGAATGTAACCCTTCGATTCAAACAACCGGACTTGACGTAGGGAAACCTGAGTCGGCAGCTCTATACCATTTCTGAGCTGCCTTGTCGACACATCCCGGGATCGTAACGAGTGGTAACCCTTTTAAAAGCAGCCTTCTCAACCCATCCCGTGAGACGGTCTAAGACACCTTGCTCAAAGCAAACCCCTTCTGGAAGAATGGTGTCTGTATGGTACCGTCCAGAGAGTAACCATTCGGGTAAAGTGAGACTCGACGTAGGGAATCGTAGCAACGGGAGGAGGTCGCAGGAAATGATTGAATGAGGGTAGGAATCGATGTCGTGGGAAGGATAGGTTGAAAAGAAACCAACCTTGTTCAGTCGAAAAATGAATGTGAAGACGAATTTTTTTAATGCAGAAAATTTAGAGAATTTGTCTGTATGTTGAAAGCCCTTCTATTATCAGATTCCATGGAGAAAAGAGTCTGAAACAGGTTCAAGAAACGTTTCTCGAGATGGTATTGTAGCAAGTGCGCACCATGGGAGGAGGAACATGGTACCGAGTCGGGTCAAGGAAATGATGGGAAAATAGAAATAAAGGAAAAACATCACTGAGGAATTGATGCAGACTGGATAGTTTGGAACGAAACCAATCTTGGTCCAGTCGAGAAATGGATTGCAAGAAAGTTTTTTAATGTCAAAAAGAATTTTGATAATTTTTCAAATATTTCATGTTGAAACGCTTAAATGATCAGTTTTCATGGAGATAATGTCTCTGAAACAGGTTCCTGGAAGATTTCCCAAAATGACGTTGTAAATGTACACCGGGGTATGAATGAGGGACTTGGCAGCGAGGTCGGGTGTCGGAAATAATATGGGGGGGGGGGGGGGGGAAAGCATATATATATAGCTAAATAGGGGTAGGGGCAACAATTCGGGCACATTTTCCCAACAACTTAAAATACAGATTAACCACTGAATATGGAATTTTAACTCTTAAATATTAAACTTTGAGTCTCTTTTTTGTAATTTAAAAAAAAGTATTTTAAAGAAGACGTCTATTCGTAAAAAAACAAAAAGATAAGGCCAGAAACCTCGCTACTCTCGGTTTCTGGACTTATCTTTTTGTTTTTTTTTAGTTTTTTTACGAATAAATAATAATAATAAAATAATAATAATAAAAGAATAATAATAAAATAATAATAATAAAATAATAATAATAAAATAATAATAATAAAATAATAAATAAATTAATAATAAAATAATAATAATAATAAAATAGATTCCATGGTTCGGAGAGTTTCATGTTTTTTTTTTTTTTGTTTGTTTTTTTTTACTTTTCTTTTGCTTTTTTCCTGAGGAAGGTACATATACACTAGAGTGGGCCGAAAAAAATAAAGTTTTTTAAATCAAAATCTAATAGTGTGGAAAAGTTGCTATAGGTCAATAAAAACCAAAAGAAGCAAAAAAATTTGAATAAAATTTTTTTTTGACCTTTGCGCATCAAGGTCAAAGTTTCGAAAATGTTACCATTTTTACTCATTTTTCCATTTTTCTAAAACATTGCTTCTGAGATTTATATTTTTTGTGATCTAACAATATATGATATATGAGAACTAAAGTAATCTTGCATCATATTCAATGGGGTCTAGTACGCCTGTTCCCTTGTAAAATTTGAATTATTGGCAACCCCATCACTTGAGGATTTAGCTTCGTTTCGGTCATACGGAGGGCCATGGATGGCACTCTCTTTTTCGATCTTATTGCCTCAGTTGTGCAAGAATGCGCCTGAATTATCAAAACCAACTTGTGGCTAACAATAGACCCATTCTTCAACTAAATATTGCCTTTAGAGAAATAAAATATTAGAAAATCAACAAACACTTGTAAAGTCCATTATCATACTTTCAAATCAGATCCTTCAAAAATAAAGTTAGCTCATTTTGGATATTATGTATTCATCTCCTGTTCATAATTATAGTAAAAGAAAATGGTAATAGAACTCTATTGTTGTAAATTTGAAGAAAAAAAAGTTACCATTCTTTGCTTTATGATTGCCAAAAAATGATAAATTATCATTACCATCTTTGTTCTGCAGTTCTCTTTTCCCTTGGCTGAATCTCCACAGCTCTTGGCGCCCTGGCGAACTTTTTTTCTCCGGCAACCCTGCGTGGTTGTTCTTGAAACTGCAGTCTTCTGTTTTTAGAAGCGCTTTGTATTGACACTAGCCAAACTGTGGCTTGTCATTTAGTAATTAAAAAATTAACCAATGAATACAGTCCACAATTATTTTAACTTAACTCGCTCAAACATTTTGGTCCTAGCGAACCGGAGTCACCCGCGAATAATTCTGAATCTATTTATTTTTAACTTTAACAACCGAAACTATTTTTTTTTTTTTAATATGACGAATTTGGTCGTTCTACATCGCCGGCGCGGCAATGTCAAGGGTCAGCTGACTAAGCTGTCCAAGGCTATGGAGGATGTCGAGTCTGTCGACAATGAAAGGTTATTGGCTCATCAAGACCAGCTCAACAAACTTGAGAAGAAATTTGAAGATTTAAAGATGGATTACTACGCATCAACACCCGAAGGTGAATTCGATACTACTGAGAAATCATTGACGGATATAGACGATGAAATCCGGACTTTGGAGGTAAGAATCTCTACCTCTTTAAATAAATTAAGAAAAACAAATATTGATAAAACTTCTCAAAACAAAACTGACTGTTCGAAAACTTTGGTTGACGACCATTCGCAGTCAGCCAATGTGGTTTCGAAACTGAAACTACCGGAAATTCCTCTTCCCATTTTTAGCGGGAAAATTGAAGAATACACGTCTTTCAAAGCGCAGTTCGTCGATTTAATTGATCAAAATCCGTCCCTCTCGGACATGGATAAGCTATATTATTTGCGCGGTGCGCTACGTGGCGACACTAAATGTATCGAAACTATGGATGATTCTTATGGGTCGTTATTAGAAGCACTGGATAAGAGATACGACAACAAACGCATAGTTATAGATACGCATATTCGATGCATATTAAATCTTGAACCGATGAAACATGAGTCAGAAAGGGAGCTCAGAAACTTGGTTGATTGCGTCAAACGAAATCTAAGAGCAGAAATTTGAGAGGGATAAACTGTCGAATGCATTACTTTTGAATGTGTTGTTAAGCAAATTGGATAGAGACACTAGAAAAAATTACGAAGCTTCATTAACCACTAACGATGTCCCCAATTTTGATGACTTTATTTTGTTTATTGAAAGAAGAATTTCAATACTTGGTAGCATTGCCAGAAATTCCAAACCAAACACGCTTGAAAGGTCTAAAACATTTTTTGTAAAATCTAACAAAAATTCTAAAGACTGCCCTTTATGTCACCAGTCTCATCCACTTTATTTATGCACAAAATTCAAGGAAATGAAATTAGAGGATCGTTTTGATTTCTGCAAACAGCATAAAGTGTGCATGAAATGTTTGTCCCACAAATATGACAAAAATATATCTTGCCAGTCAAAAGGCACTTGTAAAGCTTGTTCTCGTGCCACTCACCACACTTTGCTACACAAGTTCTCAGCACAAGCCCAAAGCAATAATTTAACAGAAACTTATTCACCCACTACACAAGCTGAATTTCAAACATCAATTTTAGATCAACAAAATATGAATGATCAGTTAGTGTCAGACACTCAATTATCCTTTTTTGCAAAGGGTGAGAAAAACGTCCTTATCAATACAGCTATCTGTTACATTAAGAATTCTAAAGGCCAACGTATTGCAGTACGTGCGATCCTTGACTCAGCTAGTGAATCCAGCTTTCTTTCAGCTGATGCTGCCCAATTTCTGGGTTTGAAAAAAGAAAAAACCGACGTCCCCATTTGTGGTTTAAACGATACACCATTTCGTGTAGTTTCTCAAGTTTCTGCCAATATTTCGAATCAGGATAATAACTGTCACTGGAACTTAAAACTTCTCATTGTACCCAAAATAGCAAATGCTATGCCGTTCAGAAACTTAAATATTTCAAACTTAAACATCCCTAAGAATATTGTTTTGGCTGATCCTAAGTTCTTTTTGGCTCAAAAGGTTGATTTATTATTAGGTGCCGAACTTTTCTACGATTTATTAAGGGAAGGCAAAATTAAATTGACTGAAAACTTGTTCCTGCAGCCAAGTTGTTTTGGTTACTTAGTGTCAGGAAGTGTTCAACATGATAGTCCTTTCTCCGTTAATCGCTGTTTTCTTGCTACTACCCTGGAATCTCTCAATAAAACTTTGACTTCTTTTTGGGAAACTGAGAACCCCCTTGATGACAATAACATTTGCGACAGCGACGAACTGAAATACTGTAACGATCATTTCCAAAACACTCATTCCCGTAAACCTGATGGGAGATATGTAGTCGAGTTGCCATTTAAACCAGGTATGTCGGAAGACTTGCTAGGCGGCTCAAAACAGATGGCATCTAAAAGGTTAGATCGCTTATGGAATAGGCTATAAACTGACCCCATCTTGAAGGCACTCTATTCTGAATTTTTAAATGAATACGAAGCTTTGGATCATATGGTACAGGTACCAGAAGATGCTTACTCCGAAGATGGTTATTATTTACCCCATCATGGTATCTTAAAACCAACGAGTCAAACCACAAAGTTGAGGGTAGTATTTGACGCAAGTGCCAAAACTACAAGTAAATATTCTTTGAATGATCTACTTTCTAAGGGTGGAGTTATACAAGATGATTTATTTTCTATACTCATACGATTTAGAAAACACACCTACGCCTTCACTTCAGATGTGAAACAAATGTTCAGACAAGTTGAAGTAGCTCCCTCCCAAACTAAATTCCAAAAGATTCTTTGGAAAGAGAGTAAGTCCGCTCCTATTAAGACTTACCAGCTTAAAACCGTGACATATGGCACTGCCAGCGCACCTTTTCTTGCCACAAGAGTCTTAAAACAAATTGCATTAGATGAGAAGGATGATTTTCCTCTCGCTTTAAGTGTTGTCCTACTGGACTTTTACATGGATGACTGTCTGTCGGGCTCTTCCGACCCACACGAGTTTGAAACACTTAAAACAGAACTGACACAGCTCCTTCAAAGAGGAGGTATGACCCTTCACAAATGGCAACCCAACAAAGGACATACAAATGACACTATTTTTCCTTTCGACAGGAACTCGGATGAAATTACCTTTAAAACTTTAGGTCTATTATGGAACAGTTCAAATGATTTATTTACCTATAAGGTATCCTTTAATTCAAATTCTACCATAACGAAAAGGGAAGTTCTGTCCCAAATTTCCAGAATTTTTGATCCCCTTGGCCTCCTCGGCCCAGTTATTACAAGGGCAAAAAAATTTTATGCAACAGCTGTGGCTTCACAAGTTAGACTGGGATCAACCACTCCCTTCAGAACTTGCAGTACAGAGGCAGAATTTCGTAGAGACTTTACCACAAATACAACATATTATGGTGCCCCGCTGCGTCCTGCCCCTTTTTTTCACACCAATTTCCTTGGTAGGATTTGCGGACGCGTCTTCAAGAGCGTATGAATGCTGCGTGTATATACACACCATCACGGATACTGGTAATCGCTCCAGTCGCCTTCTGTGCAGCAAAAGTCGCGTATCTTCCCTTTGGACCCCATTGACAATCCCTCGTGCAGAATTGTCCGCTTGCCTTCTGCTCTCCAGGCTCGTGCAGAAGGTTATACAAGCCTTCAAGCACAAATTTGACTGTGTACAGCTCTTCTCCGACTCCACGATTGCCCTGGCAGGGATTAGGACCTCCCCACATCTTCTGAAGACCTTCACGAGCAACAAGGTTGCTCAGATACAGCAACTAACCTCAGACTTCCAAAGGCTACACATCACCTCTGCATCAAATCCTGCGGACTCCATTCCCAGAGGGCTGGATGCTCCAGCTCTGTCCTCCAATGAGCTATGGTGGAATGGGACCAGAGATGCCCCCCTGTCCGGAACCTGCTGTCCATCACCCTGCAGAGCAGCAATTCCTTGAGGAGCTAAAAGTTCCCCCAAAGATGACCCTCTCATCTTACAGTATATCCTTTTTTGATTCTTTAATTGAAAGATCTAATAACTATTGTAAACTGGTTAGAATACTTGCATATGTGTTAAGATTTTTTAATAATTGTCATAAAAATAATATTCAACGCCAGACTGGCCCTCTCACAAGAGAGGAATTGGAAGAAGCTGAAATGGTCTTAATTAAGAACCTTCAGTTGGAGCATTTTCTACCAGAGTATGCTTCTCTAAAGAAGGGAAATTCAGTTCCAGTAAAAAGCAAACTACGTTTCTTACACCCTTATTTAGATATTCATGAAGTAATCAGAGTGGGTGGACGTTTAGATAATTCAGATGTAAGCTTGAACCATAAACATCCCATAGTTTTGCCCTCGGGTTCTAAATTAGTAAAACTAATTTTCCAATACTATCATAAGCGCGACTTTCATGTAGGACCACATGCCTTATTAAACACAATTCGTCAAAAATATTGGCCACTTGGTGGTAGAAATACAGCTAGGAAAGTTGTTTATGAATGTGTACCATGTTTTAAAATGAAACCAATTGCTGCAAGCCAGCTTATGGGAGATCTTCCCACTGAAAGAGTCGTTGGTAACCCCCCGTTTTCTAATGTTGGAATTGACTTGTGCGGCCCCTTTCAAATTAAATATAAGAGCCAAAGAAAGGGCACATTGCAAAAGATTTATGTTGCAATATTTGTTTGTATGGCCACTAAGTCTGTGCATTTAGAATTTATTTCCGACTTAACATCGCAAGCCTTAATTGCAACCTTAAAAAGGTTCTTCTCTCGTAGGGGTAAAAGCTATAAAATATTTAGTGATAATGGGACCAACCTAACAGGAGCTAGTGCAGAATTAAAAAGGTTACAGAAATTGTTTGTTAATAGTGAAGAAGTTGTACATTTTTTGAATTCAGAGAGAATTGATTGGAAGTTTATTCCTCCCAGAGGTCCGAATCACGGTGGGCTCTGGGAGGCTGGGGTTAAATCATTCAAGTACCACCTTAAGAGAGTAGTCGGTAATTCAAAATTAACTTTGGAGGAGTTTAATACCATAATGATACAAATCGAGGGCATCCTGAACTCACGCCCATTAACTCCTTTATCCATTGATACCGACGACTTTCAGGTGTTAACTCCTGGACATTTTTTAATAGGTAGACCAATCAATTCTCTTCTGGAGCCAAATTTGATTGATAAAAATGAAAACTTATTGAATAAATGGGAAAGGCTTCAAAAAATGGTGCAGTCAGTTTGGAAATTTTGGAGAAACAGCTATTTAAGTCGCTTGCAACAACGCAGTAAATGGTTGTTCAAAAAACAAAATGCTAAAAAGGGAATGATGGTGATTCTTAAGGACTCAAACCTACCTGTTGGAAAATGGCCTTTGGCCAGAATCATAAATGTCATTCCAGGAGCTGACAACAATGTTAGAGTTGTTGATCTCAAGACGCCTACTGGGCAATTTTGAAGAGCTATTACAAAGATTTGCATTTTGCCTCTAAGTGATAATACTGATGCACCTGCCATTTAATTGTCTTTTATTAAACTTTATTTTCTATTTTGTTTAAAGACATATTTTTGTACTTTTGCTTATACTAATTTTATAGTAGTTGTATTTACTCTTTGTATCATTGCATATACCTTATGTATATATTTTATTTCAAAAAAATTGTATTTTCCTTGAAATATCTCTATATTTCAACGCCCGCCGGGATGTTCTGCATTTCTCTTTTCCCTTGGCTGAATCTCCACAGCTCTTGGCGAACTTTTTTTCTCCGGCAACCCTGCGTGGTTGTTCTTGAAACTGCAGTCTTCTATTTTTAGAAGCGCTTTGTATTGACACTAGCCAAACTATGGCTCGTCATTTAGTAATTAAAAATTTAACCAATGAATACAGTCCACAATTATTTTAACTTAACTCGCTCAAACAATCTTCATACCTAATTTTTGATGTCCTCAATTTATGTATTTTTTTAATGTTCTATTGATAGACTTTTAAATACTCGTCCTATCAATTTTTCGAAAAAATTTTAGTTAAAATGTTTTATTATTATAGACTGGTGATTCATGATAGAAATACCGTATTTCAACTCGTTGTGATTTTATTTGTTTACTAATACAGAAGTCCTTAGTATTTGAACTCGATGTATCTTGTATACGAATCGTCGTTTGGCATGTTTTGTATTGTATTCTGGCTATAAACTATAATACACAAAATTTACAAATCCCTCTTTTTCTATAAAGTGTTTCGCTGAGCCTATAAATAACATTAGGGGAGTTGGTACCCTCTATACCGGTATAATGTTAATTTGACATATTTCATGTATCTTTTTCTCAGAAAGTATTTGACATAGTAATAGTAGTCTAATTTGTTTTTCACTGCATTTATCAGACACTTGTTGTTCAATGAAGTTAGCTTTTTATTCTGATTCATTTACATTTTTTAAAAATGAATTTTCGTGAAAGTCACGCAAATCGAAGAAGCGCTTAAATCGAAAAAGTAGAGAAAATGCATGGTTTTTCGACTTTGACAGACTTTTATCTATTTGTAAGTTGATGAAAGATATCAAATTTATACTTAAATTAAAGCCAATTTATTTATCTTTCATTTGAGCTCTATTTGAGCTCAATAAGCCGTTCGTGCGTAACAGCTGCTCCAGCATTTCTTCAGCGCCCCAGCATTCCAGCACCTAAAAAACCAGGAAGCCGAAGGAGGAGAGTAGGGGATTTTTTGTGGGTTGCTCAGGGCATCAAATAGAGCCACTCTGCAAAATTTCAGCTCAATGGGAAATCGTGCAAGGTTCAACTCTAGAATGACTGGACTATAGCCAGGGGATGTCATAGACTGGCGATCTAAACTGGAACCCTGACTGACGGCTTAAGTGAGAATGAGGATAAGAACGTACTCGAAGAAAAATGAAAGTAAGAGATTAATTGAATTATATTGATAAGGAAATGAAATATGGTATGGATATTTCTGATTCCACAACTACTTTATTAAATAAAAATACCAGTAATATATTGTTACGAATTTTTGTATATTTGTAAATATTTCGTAGTGTTAAATTTGTAAATAGTAATTTATGTACATTTCGCATAAGGCAGTGCAATGAAGTATATTTTTGGAGTCCTTGAAGTATATTTTTAGAACACTGCATAGATTTTTTTTTTTTAAAACTTTTTTTTAATTTTTGATTTCATCCTGGTTAAGGCACAGGTGATGCGCCCCCCCCTCAGGAAAATCCTAGATCCGCCACTGAGTCGTGGATTATTTGGGCAGTCGTAAATTCAAAATGCGCAATCGTAAATTCAAAATTTGGCAGTCGTAAAAAAAAAAAAAAAAAAAAAAAAAAAAATGAAAAATAATTGTTTACTCTTATTTTATAACAATAGTGCATGCTGGTACTTTCAAGTATTTTACAATAAAATCATATTTTTGGAAGATAAATAACTAGGCATATGACTAAAATGAGAGATGGGTTTGAAATCTCCGCTCCAAGCCAGGGCGAGCCGGTCCTGTTCGAGCTTAAAAAGTTATTGAGCTGAAAGATTTGGAGTAAGCATCGGAGTTATTTTCTCCCTGACCTTGTAATAGGTTGTGGATTGTTAACTGACTTTAGTATCTAGTGTCAGCTGATCAGCTATCCCTACATGCCTTGGGATATCTTGTCCCATCCACTTCATCAGTCGCGCGCGAAAACCTCTCTTTCCATTGTAACAAATCTTTAGTTCTGCTGTTTGTGGTCAACACTCCCACTTAGTGTCCTGTCCTCTGGAATTTTCTTGGGAGATGGCCACTGATTTTAGGGGGTAGATGACAGCAATTGTTTTGACGAAACTAGTTTGCGATTCCAAGTCCCAAAAGGACAAAAACAGCAATGAATAGTTGACAAGAGGGAAGTTGGCTTTAAACACAATATCTTTTCTTTCCGAAGAAGGTGAATAACAGCTATTGAATGTTTGCTTTGTAATTGAAAATAATCTTGTAATGTTTAGTATCAAAACATTAAATTTGTATTCACGATTGTCTAGTTGTCTTTTGTGACTTTGCAGTGAAAGGTATTTCAAACTCTTTCATAAGAAAAATATTGTAGAAATATATATGTAATGGTAAAATAGTGTTGACACTCTTAGAATATAAAAAAAAGCAGCCGAGATTAAACAAATGTAAAAGTTTATTGTCAGAGGTTCCGAACTAAGTCGGTGATGCCATCACTAGTTAAGATTTGATATTCTAAGAGGCGGAGTCAAAACGGATTACGTAGCTTATTTGTGTTTGAGTTACGTTCTACAATGTTCCAATTGGTTCTCGCTAACCGTAGAACTTACGAGAGCAATCTAATAGCTACATTGACGATTCCAATGCTAATACATTACATATATATATATATATATATATATATATATATATATATATATATATATATATATATATATATATATATATATATATATATATATATATATATATATATATATATATATATATATATATATATATATATATATATATATATATATATATATATATATATATATATATATTCAAAAATGAATCACCGGCAGGGGTGTAGTAGAGCGGGAACGCGTGGGAACGGCGATCCTTTACCTTTTTAATAGGAGGAACGGCGTTCCATCACCTAAAAATTTTAAAACTTGTATTTTTTTAAACATTTTTTCTGTACAGGAAACTGAACGCGAAACTATGCTTTCGTTTTCTATCCACAATTTCAGAGCTGAGCAGGCAAGTTCAAGTATTTTCAAAGCACTTGAAAGAGGCACCCACACATGACCATTCCATCAGCAATCTGACACATGCAATACTATCATTCATCCAATATCAATTCATGCAATTATCTTCTTCGACGAATGATCTGTATTTGAGGATGAATTCCAGACGTCAAATTTATATGGCTCGTCATGAATACGGACTAAAACTCACGTACACAAGTTCACGCCAACTATCTCCCTTTTTAAAAAACAAAATTGTGGTCTGGCACAAACAGTTCTTTGCTCCCTTTCCTTGAACAAGGTTTCTGCTGCTCTAATTTTAACGGGAGAGCTAACCAAATTATCAACAAAAGTGATATAACGTTTTTTTTTTTTTTTGTTTTTTTTTCAATTCTTATATCATTCTCTTTATGTGATATAGCGTTCCCACACCTTTTTATTTTACACTACACCACTGATTACCGGATTTTATTGTTTCAAATAAATTTGCTGTATGGATTGAAAAGGGGGAGGAGAGAGAGAGAGAGAGAGAGAGAGAGAGAGATTGGACTTTTGGGTAGTCGTAAATTTTCCTTTGAATAGGCCTTGAAATTTAGTGGTGGATATTTTTTTTTTTTGCTGTATGATTTGAATATAAAAAGTGGAAGTGATAATGGAGAAGTTGCACTATACCCAAAGTGCTGTAAAATTAAATTTTTCCAAGAGAAAAATTGATGCAGTTTCTGAATATTCTATCAAAATGTTCAAAAAAACGTTTGATTAAATATGAAAAATGCAATTAAATATGAGCGAAAACGTCAACAACATCACGTGACCGAAAACAGCCCTGTTGACCGGTGGCGTCAGGATGCACGAAAGCTCCGCACCCCGAGCTAACTTCACATCGTGTGTAGTGCATTGAATGAAGCGATTGCTTGGATAATCTGTAACTCCACACGTTAAAATTTAAAATATTCATTACGAATTTTTTTAGTTTGATCTTTATTTTTTTTTAATAGTCCCTAAAAATTTATCATGCGGTTAGGCCAAGGATTTAAAAAAGTACAATCGTATAACCTTCCAAGAGTAGATTCTATCAGTATGATATCATTTTCGGCAAGAAATCCAACCTTTGTGGGTGCAGAAATAAGAGGAGTTAAAATTCAAAGATTAGTGATTTTTAAATTATGGAATTTCCTTTAATTTTTGTTATCATTTATATGTTTTTCTGAGTTCTAATATAATTTTGTTGGTCTTAAGATTACCACGTTGCATACGTTTTTTCTTTAATTTTTGAACTAGACTCGCATTTTTTTTTCACACTTAAACAAGTGTAAAAAATATATATATTTTCAAAGTTTTTCCATTTGATATTTAATCAATTAAAATGTAGTTACTTATTTAGAGTCTAATTGCAACGGCCATAGCTTAATTTATAATTTTTTTTAGAACTTTGATTTCAATTGAAAATGAAATAATGATTCACTACAGTGAACCTATTAGAATTCTAAATAGAACTTAAATACAGCTTTTCTTTTTCATAGTTCTGTTTTGAAAGTATTTTAAATAACCCACTTTTTCTAAAGACATCAAGATTCAAAAGTAATTTCCCAATTACCAATGTGTAGTAGTACCTAAAATTTAATACGTTTGTATAAGTTATTTTCACAGAAAAGGACTAAATTTTAAACTGCCTCTGTTTAAACATATTGTGGAGACAATAATATTCCTTTTTCTTTTTAAAGAGCAGGCGTGAAAGTTATGGTGATAACGCCATAGGATATATTCACGATTTGAAAATCGCAAATAACTGTGTTTTAATCTTCAAAGAAAAAAAAGATCAATAATATTAATAAATACTCTTTTAAAAGACCCAACTGAAATATCTCGTATAATTCGTTTGTTAATTGAAGGGATAATATTACTACAAAACTTCGAATTCTTAACAATCTATTAAAATATAAAATGAGGCAAGTTATTGATCTGAAATGCTAAAGAAAAGATATCCTAACGAAAACAAATTGGTTCGTGTATATTTTAAATCAATTCAAACAAATATAATCTCAATTTATTGAAAAATAACGTTTACAGCAGTAGAGAGAAATTTCATATAACAATTTCGTATTTTTGGTTTTGTCTCGCTTCATTGCAGCGCACCTTTGCTTAAGGATCCTTAGGTTCACTAAAAAAATACTTTATCCAGAGCATAAATGGTGGTATTTTTGCAGCAAGGAACAATACAATACTTATATGGCACTTGTGACATTGTAAATATGAAATTTCAGTGCAACAATTTTAAAAGAAAAAAACCCGAAATCGCAACCGCTTTGGTTTTGCAAATCGAAGAACCGGAAGAACCTAGGCCATATATCGTGACGTCACAGTGCAAAGTGTTTTAAAAGGAAGTGACGTTAGGGTCATTCAAAAGTGAATTTAAGTAATATAAATTGAACTTTATTAAACTGCAAATGGTACCATTATGCTTATTTTAAAAGGAACTATTGTTTTCAAAAGAGTTTGAAAATCATGCAACTTCCCCATTGTACATTCCTTTCGAATTAGAATATATAATTTTTATGACGTCAGACTATTAAAAATAAATTGACGTCATAAAACTAATTCCTATATAGTTTATTTGAGAAATTTTTTGAACTGATGTGCGTCTGCTCTACTTCAAAATAGTTTCGTCGACTAGATTTGTGATTTTATTTTCTGATAAAAATTTTCGCAACACTTAATGAGCTCGATAGACAATTGTCTTGATCACCATTCAAAATGGGTAATTTTTTGAGAAATCTTGTTCCGCATTTTATTTCAGACAAATGTTACACAGAATTCTTTGTCAAGTTTAATGTGTTTGATGGTGAGTAAAGGTTCGCTGATTAAGGTAAGGTATTTTGTTATGTTTTATTTCAATAAATAGAAAGTGGAACAAACGTCTAATTAGCTAGTTGAGATAAGCCTTGATTGTACACTAAGTATTTAAAGGTACATAAATGTTATGTCGGTATTATAATTGCAACTGGTTAAATTAGTATACTTATGCTGGATTAAAATGAGTTATACGCCCCCCACTTTGGCGACTTTGAAAATTGTTTCCAAGTTGCATTGACTCTATTACTGAATTGAACTACAGGTTTGCCAAAATGGATGCCATGTTGTAATGGAACCATACAGACGCCTTGTACCATATAGTATACTTGGCGCAAAATCACCAAAAAAAGGGGGCATATAACACATTCTAACCCTTAAGCTGTTTCTATTTTTCATCAATACTGGTTGAACTTCAAAAAGAATTAAAACAGAACTAAATCCCCCAAATTTGATCTTCAAATTTCAGTGATGTACAACATATTTCGAGTCTTACAATTTTGTTTTTCTAGAGTCTGTGTGATCAAAACAAGGTATATTCCTACTTTTTGAAATGACAATTTCTAATTTCTCTACTCCTAAAGTTTTGAGATAATTCATACATCCTTATTTTTTCTTTAGTCTATTCCTATTTGATGTGAAAATATTGCCAAGCAAATTTGGCGTCAATTGGTTGGCTATAAAACATATTTAGCAACCCGATTTCTGGTTGGTTTCATTGCCATTTCTTAATTTTCATGATTTCTTATTGGGTATTTGTATATCCCTTATGTCTTGTCTGTCTGTTTTTAGTCTTAGTTTAGTATTATTTGAATTAGCTGTCATCTTATAGATTTTGAATTGGCTGCAGTTTGGCCTTGATGCCAACTTTTCAACATGTGCACAGCACAGAAGTGCAACCAGTGGTAGGATTTTTTAGTGTCGTAACCTCCTGTATTTTTCCGTTAAAGGGGGCCATTGGTACTTCCAAGTACAGTACGGATTCAGCGCCAAGAATTGTTTACATAAAATTTCGTCAAATTATGGAACCCATAGCCAGTTCACTTGTTATTAAAAAATGGTGACTGCCGTCATTTATTAGTGAAAATCACATTGGCACAGAATCCATACTGTACTTGGAAGTTTTACCCATATATTATATACAGTAGTAGAATATCTCAAATCCGGAATTACCTGAACTTTGGCGATTCCGGATTTTTTAAAATTGCGTGTTTTAGAATATATCATTGTTCATTCACAATATCAATGAAATAAAACATATAAATTGATAAACTAAGAAAAATCCTTGTATAACTTGAAGTGATTTTGAAAAACATTTGTTTTAAGGTTGTTTTAATAGTTTTGACTTTTGGTTAAACTTTTCTCCTTGAATCCCCATTATTTCCGATTCTGAAATTGTTCCTTTGCTTCAATCCTTTAATTGTATTTTTCCTAATACTTCCAACTAATTGCTTCTAGGTGATTTTATCTTTAACCATTTCATTTTCGCTGTCATCACTTTCGGATGCGCACAAACTTGCCTAAAAAAAAGTTTTCTTTTTGTTTTTTTTAAAGATAACAGTGCTGGAATGGATGAAGATCTTGAGTTTGATTTATTTGCACCCATGACTACATAACGCAGGTCCATGCAGCTAGTATTTTAAAAACAGTAGGGCTGGTTTAGTATGGCTCACGTGTTGCCCTTGCGCAGTTAACCCCTTGCCGTACCATTTAGCTCTATGAAATCCGTGACCATGCGGTTGGGGACAACGTACACTAAATGGGCAGTGCGATGCGGGAGACAATCACAATAGAAGTCGACGTGCGGATACCTGTTATATAGCTATACGTTTACTTGTTCCATTCGATATATGTTCTCATGGACGTCAACACTAACTTAATCCTTGTTCCTTAGTATACGTATTTATTTTTAATACACTATCTCGGCTAATACTTCAAAATATAATAAACTTGGTTCTACGAGTCTCACTGGTGACGTTTACGTTTGGCCTGCATTTCTTTTTACGAGTCTGACTCGTGTTATGCATGTTTGGGCCAAAATTGTTATCACGAGTAGGACTTTGTCAAAGATTCGCAAGGGGTTAAATTCAACCAACCAAAAACATTTGGGGAAGTCTCTACTGTATGCACAAGACATTTTGGCTCTTTTGTTTTATTCGTAAACAAATTAGAATTCTAAAATTATGATGAATCTAGCAGTTATGTTTTTTTTATAACTTTAGTTAGTGGCAAAATTATATTGCCACTGATGCACTTGACATTTCTGTGTCCAGTGCGCCAGTGGATATAAATGCATATTTGACCTAGTTAAAGTAATTATTTTTTCCATATAACTTTGTCACCAACTAATATATTAAATAAAAACATAACTATTCAATTCATCTTAGTTTTATAATTCCTATCTGTTTACAAGTTGAAAAAAAGAGCCAAACTGTCCTGTGTGTCAGCCGGAGAATCGCCTGGTAGTTATTGTAGTAAGTAAATGCTTTTTTATAAGTGTTGTATTAATTTGAGTTATATTTATCTAACTGTTTTGTTATTTCAGTGGAATGTCTGAAACAGACCATCAGCAAGGCCTTAGGAACCGGAATAATTATTGGATCGGCATTAGGTATATTTTGCAACACTGTAAACTGCTACTGTATTTTAAAAATGTTTTTAAGTTAGAAATTACTGTAAAATTCTATTTTACATTAATTAAAAAACATTTGTATTGATATGTTTCTGTAGCAAAGAATGACTTGCAAACAAAGTTGATAATTATAATACATTAGGAGTTTGAAATGAAATTAGGACTTTTTAAATTCTGGGATTAAGATATTTAATTGTAAAATCTTTTTGAAATGAAGAAATATATCTGTATTAGAAATTTACAAATGTTTTTGTGGCAATGGATCGACTATGGAAGTTAAATGGTGTCAAAAATGTAGGATTGATATTTTGATTCTGATGTTTGAATCTGTATGATATTTTTCAAAATTAAAAAGGAAGCATCCGTGGCACAATCCGCTAGTGTGGTCGGCTATCAACCGGACGGTTGGTGATTCAAGCCCACCCGGGGGCAATTGCTACTTTAACTGTTTGGCGCAGCATGACCCTAGTTGAAGCCATTGCTCCAGAAAACCTCAACCAACCAAACAAAATCAAAGAGTATTTTTTTAAATAAAAATAATTTTCTTTATACTGTGCAGTATGCATACATTATACTATATGGTACTACTAGTACATTATACGATTACTATTATACTATATGGTATAATAGTAAATTTATTAATTTTATAGTATTTCCTCTGGGTAGGTTGTAAAATGTATCTGTCGGAGATTGCCAGATATAGTTGAACTGTTTAAAATTTTACTTGTAGTAATGTAATATTGCAAAATAAATCTTTAATCCTTATGAAGTCAACTAAATCATTTAACCATTTATATTTTGTCCAATCAACAATGTATAAATATTCCATAAAAAATGTGATCCTCATTTACAAAGCAATATAACTTTACCGAACTCATGAAGCAAATCATGCATCAATATAAGGACTCTTTTGAGCTTATTGTTAATATCTATAGTGTCAAAAATAAGTGTATTCTAACTTTCTGCTGGGGCAGTCATCTTTGAACAATGGTTGAAGTTCTTGGCTACCATTCAAGTTAACTGTTCTCAAATCAAGCTGAGCTTTTGTGTCTTGTAACACAGTCAGAATATGAGTAAAGAAATTTTTTGTTTCAAGAGTATTTGCACTTGTTGAATGTAGATGCAAATTGATATCTAGAAGAAAGATTTTGTAGTGATGATTCTGAATGTCCCCACCACCGAAATTCCTGTAAAAATGCTATAAAGTTGTAAAAAGTTGAAAAACAAATGTCTGATACAGTGTTCTCTTAGCTTGAGTATTGCTCATCATAAACCTGAAAATTGAAATTTTCAAGCAGTAGCCAGTGGAACACTTTTAGTTTAGTAGCCACTTCATCGTAGACTTTTTTTTTTTTGACCAGTAGTGCAGCCAGGGAAGGGAAGGTTGGGGGTTTTACCTTTTACCTGAATGTATGTAGCTGGGCATTCAATTTTTTTTTTTTGGAGAATGTTTTAATTCTTTATTTGATTTGTATTAAATATATAAATCTAAAATACATTTATAAGGTAATTGTGTTTAATAAAATGTCAATGAAAAGACAAAAAAAAATTTAAGCTTTAAAAAAAAATTTAAGCTTTAAAAAAAAAATTTAAGGATTTAAGCTTTTTCACTTATGGATGCATTTAGATTTGTTGCACATCTGTAACATAGCGCTGTAAAAAGTTATTAAAACTAAAAAAAATCTGACGGAATCAATTTGAAGTATTAAGAAATTTAGGGTTGTAATATAGTCTGTTGGGACAAAAAATGCAAGACAAGAAGAAAAATAATCTTGCCTGTAAAGGATGCAGTCAGATTGAAGTTTGAGAATTATTTTTAACAGTAAGGCTGCCTGTGGCCGCACTTTTAAGTTATAGGATAGATAACTAAAAATATAACATAAATAATACCCAAATAAAATAAGGGTTCTAATATATTTTGTTGACAAAAACGCCAGGCAAGAAGATAAATAATCATGTCTGTAAAGGATGCAGTCAGACTGAAGTTTGAAGATTTTTTTTAAAAACACTTAGGCGGCACGGGGAATGCGAGAAGGGAAACTCAAAAATTTCAAAATTCCGTGATTTTCCGGTTCTGTCACCACCCTGTCTATTCGAGAATCCATATTATGGATGTATGGATTTTAACGGATTACACAATTGCACGTGATTACAAAATTTCCAGAAAGGGAAAGGAGATTCTCATCGATTTAGAAATTTTGGTAACAGTTAAAAAAAATCGTAGGGGGAGGGAAGAAACGAAAGGTGACCGGTTGATTAGTTTATTTAGTTGCCCAATCACGCTGCTTAATCGAACTGTGGCGACTAGATATTTTCAGGTTTAGCTCATCACCGACCGTTTTTTCCTTCTCCTGTTTCACTTACCAGAAATGTTAATGTAAGAATTATCAAATAGTGTATCACCAATTCGTCAACTTGGAATTTTTTAAAAATCCATGAAAAAAATATTGTTAAATTGTCCTTTTTTTCAAATGGATGAAAATGTGTAAGCTATAAAAACACTATTCCACGTCGAATGTAAATATAGTGACCAATATTATAGTGAAATAGAAAGTTGTGCAATGTTCCATGCCCCTAGTTTATCTAGGTACAGATAAAGTTTAGTTTTGAAGTATCTTATAGGCAAATGATAAAAATTGTAACTATTCAGTTGCATTCTATTGGTACGTATTTGTCTTATTATGTTTGATTTTATTTGTTTATTAAAAGTAGTATGCTCACGTTTGATATTTTTATTTCAGTAAAATTCCCTCAGATTCTGAAAATTTACAATGCCAAAAGTGCAGAAGGCCTCAGCATCTTTGGAGTTTTGCTGGAGCTTATAGCAATAACATCAAATGCTGGTTACAGTTATGCTAAAGGTTATCCATTTAGGTAAGTTTTCTGGCTAAAGTCTTTATAGTATGCCATCATTTCTAGTGCAGAGCAGAAAAATTGAGCAAAAATGATTGCAAAATATCAAATTTGCGTTAATAATTTTTTTCTTCTATGCCTGACTGGTTAGAAGAGTTTTGGAAAGCTATAACCTTATAAGCCTTTACTTCCCTGTTCTTGGCTAGATACCATCTTTTTTTGTAATAACTGTCTGAAATCCGTAAAATTGGATTGAATTTTATGCATAGAGTAGGGGTACAGTTTTTTAGCCTGATGCTAATATTTTCTTAACAAAACATACAATCAGGCAGTATTGCTATTTCCATCTACCTGATTGGTTTCTATGTAGTGCTAATGCAACTCAATAGCATACCTTGTTATCTTCTCAAATATCAAATTTTCCTCCTGTTATTTGTTTATACATTAAGAATAAAATTGTAGAATTTGTTGTTTTAGTTGTAACGTTTCTTTCACTAATGAGACTCTTACTAAATACTCTGACAATCGAATGGACAATTCAATGCAAAACACTATTGTTTGTTGTAAAATCCATTCTTGCCGCATCATTTATAAAATTGTCAAACAAAAGAACTCTTTGGTACATAGGCATTCTACAACTTTAATATTCAGCAAAACTTTAGTACTTGTACGGGAAACTGGAATCATATAAATATGAGATGACTCTTTCCATATGTCAAACTATAAAATTTACTGGCATTGCTGCCTTTCCTTTGTTCCCACTTTTTCAATTTTGAAAACACTGCCCTTTTCTGAGAGAAATTGTCAAATTCTTTTTTTTCTTCTTTTTTTACCCTATCACAATCAAAACAATTTTAATTTTTTTAGTGCAAATATATTAAAAAATTTTCATTTTAAAATTTAACATATAAATTTATGTCTAAATAATTTGAGCATTGCACACGTTTTTTTTTGTTGGGATTTAATATTTTTTATCTTTGAATAAGTTATCTACTTTGCTTACACTTTGCTTTATACAATTTTTATGTAATAATTTTTCCTACAGAAAATATAACATTTTAAGGATGTATGGTTTTTTTTTTTTTTAAATTAATGCAATTAAGGGTATGTTGAATTGAAAATTTGAAATTGTTCTAAAGCGAGCCCTTACCATTTGACTATCATACTATTCTAACAAATATTCACTTCTAACCAGAGTGAATTCAACTTTTATGTAGATTTCCTATCTTTATAATTGGGAATGTATTTTGTTTATATTTTATACTTTAATATTATATATATATATACATATACATATTATATATATATATACATATACATATTATATATATATATACATATATATATATATACTGGCTTAGATGAAATTTAAGCACAATTTACTTAATTTCCTATTAAAAACACTGATAGTAATTGCAATCTCTTAACACTAACAGTTCACTATGCTTTTAAGATTGCAATCAATTTAATAGCTGAAAATATTACCAATAATACTACTTAAAATATTTAAAAATATTGAAAGATTTTAAAAGTATATTTTTAATATGGAAGGTAGAAAGAAAAGTAGTACACATTATTTAGAGCTTAAAAATCTAATTGATTCTGAAATCAAACAGCTTTTGAATTGCATTGGCAAACAAAAGGTAATTTAAAAATCATGCAAGTAACTTTCAAATTTGACAAAATTTTAATGAGAAATTTTATAAAAGTAATAAAATATAATCAAGTTCTTCTTGCAATAAAGTTTCCTTCATAGGAATAAAACTTTATGCTTTTATAAATATATCTTATTCATAAATATGTGGGTTCCAAACATTTTAAACTTCACAACTTCATGTTTATTTGCATGAGAGGTGGCTGAACAACAACCGTCCTCTGACATAGAGTAATGATCTTTTAATTGTCAACTACAACTCTTGCAGTTAACCTAGGTGTAAGATTTTTCAATGCTGATTATTATCCTACGTTTGCATTCCTTTACCAATTGTAATATTTAACATATTTTTTTTAGACAATTATCAATATGTATGGAATTTTTTATTAACTTTACCATCTAGTTGATGTTTTTGTTCAATATTAAAAAATGTAAAAGCTGGGCTTATGCCATCTGTAGGAAGTTTTTGGAAGTAATTATTTTTTTGTGAGGCTTTCAACGGCCCTTATTAAGTTCTTAGAAATTTCTTATTTTTCTGCAAAAAGCTGAGTACTTGTGGGTTTTAAAAGGGTTTTTATATTTGCAAAATTTTCAAAACAGACAGTTTTTTAAAAAAAATCCTTTATATTAACTTTGCTTTTGTATATTTGGCAATGGTGGCTGATTCTGCGGAGGCCTATTAAACCCCCTTGCCATCAATCAATCGAGCTGAAACTTGGCAGATAGGTTTGTTGTCAAAGACAATGCATTCTATCAAATTTTGGAGCTGTAACTGTTACTATAAGGTTGTTTTTATGGAATACTAATAAATCAACTTGCCGTCATCCAATCGTATTTGAAAAAGCATTGAACCGACTATTGTTGATACTCCTTCCTGTTGCCAAATTTCGTTATAATAAATAAATAATAAAATTACTTTAATCAGAATAAATAAATTATATTTGGTTGCGAGAGCATAAATTCATGTTCATTTTTAATCAATAAATTTTGAAACATAGTTTGCCGTCCATTTTGCTGATAGAAATGTTTTTGATATCGACGCTGTGTTAATGAATATATTGAATAGTTAGTGCCATGACCATTGCTAGTAAATCATCTTATTCCAATTGAGTTTTCTTGTGATATTTTTTTCTATCTTTCAAACTTTGCAGAGATTTAGTTTTAGAATTGTAAACGAGAAATTTTACACATATATTTTTTAAAAATGTCTTTTTGTATTGTTTTTACCAATTTTTAAAAACTATAGAATTTTCTAAACTAAATTTAATGGATTTAATCTTTTATTTTCAAGCAATGTCGAATGATGATAGAACAATATTAAATAGACAATTTATTTAAGTTTTTGTGAGTTGTCTAGTATGAAAAAATTGAAAGACTTGCATCAAAATCAAAATAGTCAATCTGTATAGCATAAAATGGTTTTCCTATTAATAAATTCAATATACAACAAATAAGATATTTCAGAATAACCTCTTTAAAATTGGAATTTTTACATTTTTTATCCTTCCTCTTTAAAAAGACATTACATTGATATTTATAAAATTCTTCTGTTTTTTCTTGTTCTACTCTCACAATATGAATCATTTTTATTTTTTAAAAGTGTTGTTTAATTTTTATTACAACAATTTAATATTCTTATATATAGCTTTTCCAAATTCTTAAAAACTTTTTAGATACTTCTTATTATTTACTTAATGTGCAAGTGTGTAAGCCCCAAGAACATTAAAATTGTTGGTGTGGAGAATCCTTGATTAAAAACAAATTGATAATTTATTTTAGTAATAATAATTCAGTTGTGTAGTACTTACTCCAATTCATTTACAATCCAAAACTGCTATTTTTAGCTGAATCACTCTCTGTTTGAAGAATTTTGCTTGAAAGTAAACACATTTAAAAAAAAACCTGCTTGTTCAGGGACATTTTAGAACAAATTAATATCGATTCTTGGACAAGTTTAGAAACAATTTATTTCACGTTTTTACTTTTTACTACTAGTTGCTTAATTTATCATTAAATTGAAATGATGTGTGTTTTATCTTTTTGAAAAAATGACAAACCTTTCTCTAATTGAGATATTTTGCTTCAAAATTACCCATCATGGCACAAATTTTATGTTTGAACTGCTTAAAAAACTGTTATGTACTGTACAAAAAGTTTGAATATTGTTTATATTTTTCCTTTTATAGATACTGCGCAAAAACTCTTATAATTGGACAGCATCCCTGATGATTTAGCACAAATGATAAAATGCACTTTTGTTTAAATACTTGTTTCTTACATTGAAGATAATTGTTATGTTAGTATGCTGTTGGCCGTTCAATAAAGCAACTGCATGTTGTTATAAAGTATAACTGCATTACAATTTGATTCGTGTCTCAGTTCCTGGTTTTAATCTAAAATTTTAATGATCTTGAATATTCCATGCTTAAATATAAAGTATAGATCCTTCCTTTGGAATTGATTTTTTTTTAAATCTTAAGTATACAAACAAGAAAATAATGCATGATAACAATAAGAATATCTATATTTTGCTTGTATTGTCTTAGCAATTGAAAGTTTAGTTGTTCAGTGGTTCACAATTTTATTTCTTTACTTCAGCATAAAAAATAATTTCTTAGCTTCCGCTGATAATTTTTTTTTCAACTTGCCAAATAAACTTATATGAAAAATAAGTCATTTCTTCTGTTATATATATTAATTTAGGATTTATAGATAAGTTTCATGCACTAATGAGGAATATGCAGAAATCTTAAGATAATGTCTTGCCTAAAAAAATCCCAACTTGAAAATGGATTGAGCAATTTAAATGAAATTTAGTACACTGGATAGTGTATAGATATTTGAAACTTGGGTATCCTGTATATAATTTTACAATTTATTTTTTACTTAAAACATTTTTTTTTAATAATTGTGTGGTGTTTTTCTGTTGTTCTTTTGTAACTCTAAATTAATTTAAAAATTACGAAGTCCTCATTTACTAAACCAATCTGATAGAAAATTCCAAAGCAAAGAATCAAGAATATCTCAGTTACTTAGTTTTCAGAAATGTTATTTTGTTTTCCAAAGAATCTTTTAAAAAATATTTTAATGCTTAAACATTATAAGTATTGGTAATGTGTTGTGCTACCATATAAATTGATAATATGGGGTTAGCCATAAATGTTAATTAAATGACTAAGCTTATTTGCAAACAGTTCTGAAATATCTGGTAAAGTGATATCATTGAGACTATCGACCTTTTTACATCTTTATAACTTATGGTACTGTGCTATAAAAAATATTGTATTACAAAATTTTACATTTCAAGGAAATTTAGAGATACCTAACTTCAAATTGTTGCATAATTTTTTTTATTTTTATAAACACAATAAAAAAATTTTTTTAATCGAAGCATATATATTGTTGCTTTCTACACATTGCCTTTATATTGAAATTTTACGTCTCCAAATTCTTTGTTTTGAGTGGTTTTCTCTTCTCTTTTAGCTCCTGGGGTGAATCTTGTTTTTTGCTGATCGAAACAGCCATGATAGCTTTTTTAATTCTCCTGTACAGTAGCCAACGTCGGCATGCCAATGGCTTCGCTGCCTTTTACAGCTTGATCGTTTACATGCTGTTTTCTGGGTTCATTCCAGTGTCTGCGCTGTGGAGCATGCAGATTGCCAATGTTCCCATAGTGGTTGTTGGGAAGGTAAGTTTTGCATACATATTTCAAAGACATTTCATTATTTTTCGTATATTAGACATGGCGCAGTTCAACGGAAATACAGATTTCAGCTCTTTTTTTTTACAGAAATTTTGGTATTTTGAATGAAGTATAAAAGTTAGTAAACTAGGCTTAATTAAATTCATCTGTTTGGTAATATAGTATAATTTTTTTGACTTCTAATTTTTTTTAATATTTGATGTTTTTGTTTTTCATTATGTTTGCTTGTTCAGCTTTTTTTTTAGCTTGAGAACTGTACCACATCTGATATTTGTTGCTACTTTTATTGTTACACTAACAAAGCATAATAGATATGACAATCAACTTTAAGGGCATGGCCCATCTATGTTGGTCTTGTTTAACTCTTCTCTAGAATAATGTAATGCAGAACCAACTGCCTTTTAAAAGTATTTACTCCTGTATAATTTGCAATGTGGTTTGGTAAGTTATTACGTTTATCAATCACTTTAAAATAAATGTCTTCTATTCTTTAAATTAAAACATAATTTCAATAACTTGTATGTACGACCTCTTGTCTTCCCACCTGTAACTGTACTGTAAAACCTTGAAATTGCCTTTAATTGATAGTTTTAAACAACTGCATCCAATTACCGCTAGACATTCTTTCCCTCAGTATGTACTTATTTAGGTTTCACAAACTTTGCTGACAAATCAATATAGTTTCTGCAATGAGGTGAGAAGATTTTTATTAAACTTCTAACTTCAAATCCAATGTCCAAAATCAATCCAAATCCAATTAGGTTTCTCAATCTAAGAACCCTAGTCTAAGCAATTGATCATCTTTGTTGTCTTAAAATGAACCTTTTAAAACATATCAATATAATTTCTATGATGAGGTGAGAAGATTTGTTCCCAAACCTCTAATGTCAAATACAACACAATTAGGAGCTAAAATGTGAATACCATCATTATTGTTTAGAAGGTTGAAATTTATGTAAACCTACTAAACAAACCAATATCAACAAATTGATGTGTAGCACATGCCTAGCATTTATAGTTTTGTCTGTAATACTTATAGTTTGCTATTTCCAAACAGCAAAGCTTTACTTGCATCTACAACACAATACTCTTTATTGTAGATGCTAGTAAATCTTTGTTATTTGGAGATCTCTCCTATTCCTGCTGCTGAAAAAATATATCTAGCACAATCAATTTTTTGTAACCTTATAATCTTTTTTGATATAATTTTAATGATTAATTCAGGTTAGTTGTGGCATCATATTCTTTTGTTGTCTGCAGCATTAGGCAGGGAACGTTGGTGATATCAGAGATATATTTAAGACTTTCAAGACAAAGTTTTATAAACTGAATGCCCCCGGCAGCATTTTTAAACTCTCTGTTAATGTCCGTGAAAAATTAGTTATCTTTAAAGTAATATAATTTAATAAGCAAATCAATATGACACGGCACAAGTACTTCAAATTTAGAAAACTTAATTGAGAGTAGAGCACATTATTTTGTCAAAGCCTTATCCCCCCAACAAAAGTTAAATTTTTGACAGTTTACAGGCTATGTGTAAGAACAGTTGTACAATATGTTATATAATAAGCGTGATTATAAGTTTGCAACCTGATTTTTCCATACACAAAATTAAGCTTTTCTTTATTTTGATAATGCATATCATGCAGTAGTACTGGGGACTACAAATTTTAACTTGGACTGTTTAATAACGATACTTCTTAATGTTTTATTAAATAGTTTTATGATATTATAAACTATATTTTAAAATTTTTTTGCTCTACAATTAATCTATTGTTCATTAACAATCTTAGACGAATGACTAATCAATATTTTAAAATAGTTCATATTCAGTCAATGTTTTCAAATACATTGAGATAGAATGCCATGGTTAAAAATATAATTTAGTAATATGTATATTTTCTTCTCTTTTTTTTCAAAGGTATCAATTGCATTTAAAAAAAATATAATTATCTATTTTTAATTTGTCTTGGAAATGTATGAATTAAGGCACAATCAATAGTAAACTTAGCAATTGAAACCCAAGCTGTCTTCATAAGCCAGATTGTTGAAATATACGATGATTACTTTTAAAACAGTAGCCCTGTAGCACATGCTTAAATATTAGAAAAACATTTTCTTTGAATCTAAGATATAATTTTCATCGAAAATAATATGTTGATACCTATAAATATTAGTATATTTTAATAAATCAAAATTATATTCCTGTGTATTCAAAGTTTATATTTGAATAGCTAAAATTTCTTTATTTTCCATGTTTAATCATTTATGAATTTGCTGTTTGGTAAATCTTATTTAAATACACAGATCAGTTTCCTTGTTACTTCATTTGAAATGTCATGAAAGATAAATCGACATTCAAATGAATTTATGTGTTACATTTTGACCTTTGCAGTACTAAGCATTAAAAATGAAATATTCTTCAGAACATGGGTTTTTTTTTTACATGAGCAAGTTAGAATTAAAGCTAATTTTTGTTTCAGTCTTTGTTGGTCTGTCTGTTTCCAATCATTACCCAGATATTTTCCCTTAATGAACCTTCAAATAAGGCAGCACTCCCTTAAATTTAATACAGCTACAGTAGTACCTCTATTAACCGAAGTTGTTGGGTCTGGTCCTCTGCTGGTAAATTGAAAATTTTGGGTAAAAGAGAGCACTTAAAAATCACTGTCATGAGGCCGAAAAAATGTAAATACTGTATTTTAAACATGTACAAAATATATAAATGTGATGTGTTTAACATATTACTATAATTATAAACAATCCATTTTTCATTAGATATCACACACGTCAGAAGATGCAATGTAAATGTTTATATGACGTACAATGCACTTAACATGGGCTTAAACGGAAGTTTTCTTTGCTGTTAGCATGACTGACGTTGTTTAGGCACACAGCCTCGAAGTTGTTTCAGTAGCATAAGTTCTGTAGAATAAACCTTTTTGATTTTTTCAGAATCCTGTGTCATATCCCTGACTGTTGATACATCAAATTCTTTTGGCAATTTGGTTAAAGTGTTTTACATGGTTCGTACATTTTTAAAAAACCTTGAAAAGTGCTTGAAAAAAAATCTTTCATTTTCAAGTGCTTGAAAACCTTGAATTCTATAAAAACACATTTAAAGTGCTTGAATTTTATATTATTTTCTAAAAATATAGCATCTTAAAAAAATTTTGTCAACAAAGTGAGCAAAATCTTTTGAATTTAGTTAAACCAATCAGCAATTAGGAAAACAGCATAGTTGAGCATACAAAGATTTCGTCATTCCCCCCTTTGATGAGTACAGCGTTGCGCATTTGGCCATTTGTAATATCCGATCAAGTCATGTCATCTTTGTTTTGTTTTTGTATTGTGTGTGCTAATCTTTTGTGCACTGTTTAAAAATGGCGGGGAAATGCCTTTTCAATTAAAGATGATTTGAAAAACCAGAATATAATATCATGGTTTGAAGTCTATGTCTTGGATTCACACTTAGCACGATGTACTTTGTGTGCCAAAAATGTCATGATGGCTGAAAGTGCTTTAAAAAGCCATGCGAAGAGCAAAAAGCATATTATGGATTTAGTTTCTACAAGAAATTTGATGAGGATTGTTCGAACTATTTCTAATAGGAAAAAGTCACCCAAAATCATATATTTTTCACAACAATCAATGTCGTCAGCCCAATGGAGGCACATGTAACTGAAAATGAAGTTTTAGATTTTGAAATACTATGGACAATGGATATTGAAAACCATAAAAAATCACGGCTCTCATAAATTAAATGAAAACATTGATAAATTATGTAATTACATGTTTGTCGGTAGTGTGATTGCATCTAAGTTTTCATGTGGAGAAAAAAAGTGCATATTATGCTGTATTTGGATTCAAGCCTTCAAAGTAAATTGAAAGACAGCTTAATCAATTAGACTTTTTTTATTATTTGACGAAAGTCTCAATATGAAAGTCTCAAAAAAGAAAATCAAATAGATGTTCACATCCGATGTTGGAGTAATTACCAAGTGAGTACTAGCTACTTTACTTCTCGGGCACTTTTTATGGGGTATGGTACTGCTTCTGATAGATTGGAAGGTTTTTTTCCTATTGTAACTTTAGCATTTTCTTTTATTGAAACTTAACACATTAGCTGCCACCAAAATTTATATATCCATCCTCAGAAGCCGACATTTCTAAGTTATCCACAGCGACATCACTATCTCCTTCCGATTCGCTCGTTGAATCCCAACCGTAATCTTCATCGTCTACGCTGTCATAATCAGAAAGATCACTCTTTTCTAGTAATTCTAATATTTTAGCATCAGTCAGTTTTTTATTTACTTTCCTTTTCTTGGGCTGTGAAGGTCCTGCAATACTTGTACTGTCCGCCATTTTTAAAAATGCACATAAAAAAAATTTAAACACAAAATTTAAAAACCAAGCACTAAAAATATAAAAATAATGCTTCACTAACGTGCCTCAAAAACCTCATCGTTCAACCTCCAAATCCGAACTAAAAATAAAGCAGTTTACTTATCATACTCGATCGTCGTCCCAGAGCATCGCCGGCATGGGAGGTAGCGCCATGCTGACGCGCCAGCGGCAGCGAATGTGTTAAAAAACATTTTTTTTTGTATCTACTCGATTTGAACATGCACCGTTTGCCAATAAAAAAATTGGATTTTTTTTTTTTTTAATGTTTGAATTGATAATGTATTCTTGAAAAGTGCTTGAATAGTCCTTGAAATTTTTTCTCCTTCAAGTGTACGAACCATGGTTTTAGTTTTGCTCTCTTTTGCTCACAATTCAGAACTTTTTCCCTTGTTGCCAGAATGCGTTTTTGTTTAGTGGACTCCATAGCATAAATGAAAGCTAATAGAAATGAAGATGGACTTGGAGACGAATGAAATTTTTGGAAAAGGGGGACAATATAATGGAATTTCCATCAGTAGGGGGAGATTGGGGAAAGGGGAGAAAGAGATAAGATATTTATGTCAACACTGACTGCAGTAGAAATGACTGTTGCTGAAGATGACCTTGAAGTGATATTGTTTATTAACCAAAAAAAACGTCGGTTGAAAGAGTTTCGTATAATCGCGGTTCCACTGAAACCTGGAATCGGGTAATTTTTTTTTTTTTTGAAATACCAGGGATTTATTTATCTTAGAATTTAATATTTGAAATCATAACAATAGAAATTATTCCACAAGAGTAAAAATTCAGATTTTCCTTCAATAACTTTAATATTTTTAGAAAAATGATAAATATTTTTTGTGTAATAAATATCTTTAAGCTTTGTTTTTATTGGCTTACATTTGTATTGTGAAAGTAAGGGTGAATGGGAATTGTCAGAGATATCAAAGTAATTCAAATTGTTTTCTTTCTGGACACCTTGTAAAGTTTTCGTAGTTTTATCACTATACGATTCCCATGAAATTTCTGTACCATGGAAATCCAATACAAGTAACCTATTTATTTGTTTGTGGAAAAGAATATTTATTGAAAATAAATTTATGAATATTAATGCTTTATAAACCAAACTTGCTTTATATTTTTCATATTTTAAATGTAAGCATAAAATTTTTTAGACTGGAGCTGTAGTGTCCTGAAAATTTATGATGTAGTTTTGTATTAAATTGGTCAGGCAATATTGTATCCTGAGTGTGAAGTGAAGGCTTCTTGACAATGTAACTTCACCTATTTGTAAAGCAACTACAAATTTGTTTAATTTTATCAATCAATACTTTTTTTATTAAACCAATTTATTGCAAAAAACACATAAAACCAATATTTTCTCCTCTCACTATACTAGGAGGCAACCTGATTTGAGCTCATTCAATGCTTTACAGCCATAGGGGAACCGGTTCCTACACCGTACTCAGGGAGCTCACTTCATTCTGTCCTCTAGTATAATTTAAGTATTGCTTGCATAACAAGACATATCAAGTATTATTAAAACGAAAGTTAGGAAATTTCTTAAATTGAACAAAGCAAATATCACGCTATATATCCCATTATGTTTTGATAATATCTTCTAGTATATTACTGGTTACCATTTATGTTTTTAATACACAGGAAATTATACAGAACAATAGCTATGGTATACAGTATATTCGTTATATTTATTTTTTGAATTTGTTGCTTCTTTGTTCTACCTTTCAAAAAATATTAAGGAAGCCTAATTATATTTTTGGTTGTTTTGTGGTCTCTTTAGTTTGCATAGAACTATAATCCGTGTCTATTTGGCTTGCACATAATTATTGGTATGCATGTGAGTCTTGTACTGAAATTTGCCATTGGTCTAATGTAGATAATCTATATATTTAATAGGCATGTTTTGACATTTACTCGTGCTAAACTGCATAATCAATTTTTATGGTCAAGGTGTCATTTGAAAGAAATTGAACTACAGATTTGCCAAAATGTGCAAAATTTACGAAAAAAAGAATGTATTAGTTAAATTCCATTATTTTTTTGTCTTTATGCTATTCAACATGTCTCTTCTATAGTAATGATTTTCGATAATCTGAGTGTCAACATTGTGTTGTTTAAATTTTGCGAGTTTGAAGCATTTTTGTTTAGTCACAGTGTTTTGATGAGATTAAGAACTGAGATTTCACGATTTCAAGTTTTGCATGTTAAAATAAATGTTCTTAGTGGGGTTTGATGCAGGGTTTATGTTCTTGCTAATATCGTCTCTGACAGTCATTGAAATGCAGTTTCTGAGTCACTGACACACCTCATCCTCATATTACGTGGTTAGTTTATTTGAACTTGCGCTTGCACTATGCGATTTAGTCATTTTCCTATTTCACTTAAGAAATGTGTTTGGTACTTGTATGTACCTTGGCATCTTTTGTAAATGTACCCACCTAACTAGATGGGCAAATTTACCTTTGAGGACATTTTTTATCATAAGCTTTACATCACACCAATTTTGGTTTCCTCATCACAAATTAAATCTTCAGCTGTGCTTCCTGTTTACCTGATAAAGGGTTAGACATAGATGTTGTGGTTAGGTATCCACATTAAGCTGTAGTTTCTGGCCTGATTAGCTGTTATTGTGTACAAAAACAGGTTGTAGGCTATACAAACTAACCTACCATATTTTTCCATAAATTTAATATTTATAATTAGAAATGCCAAGTTTCACACCAGCTAAAAAGTAAAAGTTTTCTTATCACATTAAAGTATGCAGCGAATAATTCAGAATGATAATCATTTGAAAAGACTGATCAACACCATTAATTCATTTAGCTTTGCCAAGTTGTCGATTAAAATCTGATTAAAATTAAAGCCATTCAACAGTATTTTAAAATGAAGGGAGTTTTTTGTGAATAGCATATAAATTCAATGATATTTTTGGGATTGTAAAAAATTTTTGCAATTAGAGATGTCAATGTGAGTAAAAGTCACTCCGAAGAAATGTATGGTATCATATTAGATCACTGATGAACTAGTCAGAGTTATAGATACAGATTAAATCTTCAGCTAATTAATTTTTTTGTCACATTTTTTATGGTAAACCAGTGTTTTTGTAAGATGTTGAAGAGGATCTGAGGGCAAAGCCCATAGTTGACCAGTGAAGTGTATATTAAGGGCAAAGCCCTTACATTTAAGGGTTGGCGAGCGTTAGTGAGTATGAGGCGGAACCCCCTAGTACCCTCTACTTCCTTAATTTAAATTGCAAGTCTTTTGATAAAACCATTGAAGTAAATTGAAATAAAATACAGATTAAGATTAAGCTTAAAAATAACTTGAAAAAGGAGTGGTAACAAAGAACTCAACTTAATTAGAACCACTGTATTGTTCCAAATGTTCTTTTTTGTTTTGGATCATAAAAGTTAAGTTTTTTTTTATCTCTTCATAATTGAACTGTTTTATGCGAATACTAAGTAAGTGATGATCCTCTGAATTTTAAGAAAATATGTTGGAAATATTTTTTGTCTATGAAGAGTTTTCTTAACTGCATTGTTAATATCCTGTGAAATAGTTAAAATATTAGTTTAAAATCATTACATACAATTTTAAATTGATGAGCTGTATTTGCAGTTTTCTCCAAGCTGTCTATTTCATATGTTCTCATCACAAATGTAAATTCAACATCAAATTTTTTTCATCCATACTATATTATTCACCTTCCAGATTTATCATGGGCACTATTCTTATTGAGTTCTCCCCTTATTCCTCTTCAAAATACATCATAAATTTATAATACTTAAAAAAAATCCGAATGCAAGAATAGTTGTTTAGCATTTTCTGTTGCCATAGAAACAAGACTAATCCCATTTTCCACAGAGATTCCTGAAAGAAGACCTCTGATATATTGCAACGTTTTTAGATGCCAATATCCTGCATGCATCACCCCTTTTTTGAAATCGAATGAGTCTTGTGTCAATAGCGACTACTACCATTCAGAGACTATCTAGCAGGGGTTATTCTTCTGATTGGCAGACAGTAAATAATTTTGTTGTTAAATTAATGATTGTAAACTTCTGAATTGTCTCAAAGTAAACACTTAAATAACTTTTTTAAACTATCCAATATAGGATAACATTCTCTTGAAGAATTTTAAAATGTTGAATAAACTTTATGTGGTTAGATTGCTTTTGATCACTTGCTATTAGCAAACAAATTGCCAAATTATTTGCAGATTAAAACGGATAATTTATTTCAAATTTTTTGAATTTTATTACGAGTTGTATAATTTGAGACTTCACCAATTTTGAACACCTTTGGGGAACAGGATGCTCTCTTTAAACTTTGTTAAAAATGGCCATCCTTCATGCCTTTCTCTCAGAAAATACTTATAGCATTGTTTAAAATTGTGCCCAGCCAATATTAAATCACTTTTGCATAAACTGACTTATGCTTTTGTAAAAAAAACCTCAATTTTGTTTACATTTTATGTTGTTCACGTTAACGGGGTTTGACTGCATAAAAAAATAATCCCATAACACTTAAGAATTACCATAATTCAGCTGTATTTTTTTTTAGCAGAATGACGACAGAATCACAGCTTCAAACTACTTAACCAATATTAATTATCAAGAAGATTTTGTGAAGGGATTTTAACTGTAAATTTATTAAAACGTATCAAAGATGCAAAGAAAAAAATCTATTATTTAAAAGCCTATATTTTTCATAATTACAATATTGAACATGCTTCTACAACAGCAATGTTTTTTGATAATCTAAATGGCGACTCGTAACAGGATTTGTGTTGTTATGCCTATATTTTCCAGACCTTACTCCATTTTTTTATGTTAATAGTTACTAATTTATTTTCAATTGATTGGTTTTCATTGTTATTCTAAATAATTGTTGTTCTTAAGACTGAGATTAAATGTCATTTGATTGAACGCTCGACTGCAGGATTTATATTCTTGTTAGTTTCGTCTCAGGCAACCAATAAATGTCGTAGATATGAAATTTTTAAATTATTGGAATGCAGCATCTGAAACACTGACAACATAATTCTTTTCTTCACGTTATTCTGACATTTTATGGTGCTCTTAAGTAGTATTTGTTAAAGAAACTGCTGCTGGATCTTTTTCTTGTAAAACTAGAAACTATAGCTTCAATATTAAATATTTTCATCTGTATTTAATGAAAATTATAAGTTTCATCTCCTTTCTGTAAAAATTATGTCTCTTGAAATCAATATAACCAATGAATGTAAGGTAATCCTCTTAATAATTTTGTCTGTATTTAATGAAAATTATAAGCTTCATCTTCTTTACAATAAAATTATGCCTCTTGAAATCAACGTAACCAATGAATGTACGGTAATCCCTTTACTTTCGTTGGTTATGTTGATTTCAAGAGACATAGTTTTATTGTGAAGAAGATAAAGCTTATAATTTTCATTAAATGCAGATGAAATTATTTAATAGCTATGTTTGTAGCTGAAACTTAAACAGTATTTTAACTTGCTATAAAACCTTTCGAATAGCAATTGAATGCGTACTGTATGAAATAATGATACTTATTTTTTGGTGATCATTTTCTTCTAACAAAAACTGTTGCCCATTGATATTGTAGAATTTGATCAAACAGTGAAATAAAAAACACTGTTGAAGACATGGAATAAAAAACACATGGTTGATTTCATTTGTTCCAGCATTAATTTCCTTAAAGGTATATTGATCCATTAGTCACCCAAATAGAATATCTACAGCCAGCAAATAATAGTAACAAATATAAACTTTTGCAGATTGAAATTGCAAACAATTTTGAGGCTAGAACACTTTATAGATTTTAACTATTGTGTGTTCACTTGCAACCGAAAAATGGATTTCAAGGTGAAATGGATTTTGAGGTGCTTTCCGGTATTATTTATCTCGACATGCCCAGCTGGATCTGTATTATATTGAAATTTATTATTCTTTTAGCTTTGGAATTTGTCGATTTATTAGAACAATTAATCTGCTTTCAACACACCATAAAATGATTTATAAGAAACTTTTTATTGAATAAAGCTTTTAGGTAGACACATTGTCAACAAACTTTAGTTTAATACTGACCAAGGACATAGTTAAGCATGCAATTATATATCACCTGGTTGAGAGTAATCTTATTTGCTAGTCTAATGAAAATATCGTGGGGAAATTATTGAGCATGCAAATTTTGGACTTTTAAATCTATATATTTACACAGTATGCTGGACAGAGCATGTTTGACTATCCCTGTGTACTAATTCTATTAGGTATTAAGTTCATCCAAGTATGGCTTGGTTTTTTCTTAGTACAATCAATCTGAGACAAAATTTTGTCAAGTCCGATTTCATGCACTTTTTGATGCACTAATATTAGAGGATAAGCATGCTAATTTTTAGCATTAAAATTTGAAAGGTGTATTAAATTAAATGGAAAGCATACTTGTGTTTTGTTGGTATCCTTGACTTGAAGTTTTGGTAATTTTGGTAACCATCTTGTATATTATTTCTAGACCGTGTTTTTTTTTTTGACAATCCCTTTTTCTCCTTTTAAAAAAAAAGCCCAAAACTTCTGGTTCTGAAGAGCTGTTTACTTACAGTTGCACAGCGTGTTATTTGTTTAAAAATCGAAGTAAAAAAAAAAATCCGAATTTTTCCTCACATCTTGGGAAGTTGTGATAGTCTAAAGTAAATGGCAGAATTATAGAAAATTAAGCTAGTTGAGAATACATAAGTAATGTTATATATCATTTCTGGATAGTGTTTCAATTTCACATTGTGTTATTTGCTTGAAGAGAATCAAATTTAAAATCTATATTCTAATATGGATCCTAGGGATATGATTTATTACTAAGCTGACCTGTCACACGAGCAGTGCTGTTCCCGAGTTCCTCTTCCCAAATGAAGTTTCATTATACTTCTCAGCAATAAGATAAACTTTAAAAAAAAGTCACTTCTTTAAGCTATCTTAAATGTGCAGACTGAGTATGGGCTCACTAGTAATTTGTTATTTATCTATCATACTGGGATTTTGGCGCATATGGAAAGTAAGGAATTTGAACGATTATGAGCCAAAAAAATGGCCATAAGTCATGGAAATACACTGAATTTCTAAACATTCTAAGTAAAATCACGTAACTGTGATGTAATAAACGTCATGATCGCTATTCAGCTCATCGTTTTGACGGAAACAACGGTCACAATTAAAAACAGCGGCCAATGAAAGCATTTCTGAACTCTAAATTTGTGACATCACGCAAGTAAGATCTCATAGGTAAAAAAAAAAAAAAAATCATAATAGGAAAACTGAAATGAACAGTTTTGATAAGCTTTTGTTTACATTTTTTGAATATTTTTCTTCGTCTTCTCTCTTTTGTTTTGCATTGTTGATATCAAAACCTTTGATTTTTGGTGATATTATTGACTTATTCTTTCTTTAAATATTTCTTTATTATTAAAGATTGATTAGCTTTTTTAACACTGAAATATCAAAGAATCGAAAATTATTTTTCCCTTTTTCTTCTGATTTTGAAGTTACTTTAACAAGGATTTTTTACTTAATTTAAAATAAAACTATAGAAATCATTTTATGGTACATTGATATACTTACTATGTTCGTGTTATATGAATTTTACTAAGTTATTATTTTATTGTTTTTGTGATTTGATTTCTTGAGTCGTGGAAAATTATTTGCTTCAGTCTTAGAAAGTCATGGATTTGTGACATTTTATTTTGGCAGAAACCCTGATCATATTTCTTCTTCCAAAGTTCTTTTCATTCTTCCCCATGAATAGTATTTGGTAATCCCCATTTCTACATTTCCTAATCGTCAATATCTCTGATTTCAATATCATCAGTGTAATGATCTTCTGCAGTTATCATAATTGGAGTCGTGTGACAATATTTCCAATCATCTTGTGATACTGAATTCATTTTCAAATTGTTATCTAATTTCCCTTTCAGATAGTTTTAAATTTTACCTTTTTCTTTTTTTCTTTCAATTACCCATATGTATTAAACATAGGCAGGGCCGGATTTAGACTTGATAAGGCCCTAAGCTATTTGAGATATGGGGCTCTTTATAAGTCCAGATATTATATGTCAGTGGCAAATATGATTTTCGGGTACCTAGAGCGTTAAACTGAAATACAATTAAGAAGTATATAGATAGTGAAATAACAAATCTTTAACTTAAAATCATTTTTATTCATATCAAACTTAAAAATGCAAACTCGTGTAAAAAGAAACAAAAGTTCTTTTAAAAGGCACAATATACAAAGGCTTATTATCTAATCTCTTGAAACATGTTTTAAGGATTAAGGAATTATATTAAACTAAAATATTTTCATTCTTGCCTTTCCCAGAGCAAAGTCACTGATGATGACATCAAATGATAAACTGCGTAGTTTGTCACTTTATATGCACATGAGACTGAGGGAACATAATTTATCTTGAGTTCTCATTGTTGTTCTAAATTTATTTTTTATCCTTTTCAGCCGAGAAAGATCTTTCTCCAGAGCAATTTGCAACCATCATACTAAGAAACAATCTCAAAATTGCTTTTATATTAGGGAATGCTGATTGGATACGATCGTTAAATATTGCCGTATACAGATCCTGATGTGTCAGACTATCATGTTTCACTGAAACATAGGCTTGACTATGTCTAACATACTGATGAAAATGCTTGACTTCTCCAAGATTAATGTCCACAGCTTCAGGATATGTTTTGTATAAAGCACTAACTCCTTCACGAATCTCTTCTTCTGTAGCTTCTAATTTTGTTATGAATGAAAACTTTTTTACAGCATCATTATATACTGAGGTCCTCTGTGCCAGACTTTACTCTAATGCATCCATCACAGGTATAAATGTTTTGATTTTGAACTTGTCTCTTGACTCAAGGTTCTCTAAAGCATCATCTTCAACATTATCGATATGCCTTCTTCTATATCTGCTTTTCCTTTTCTTGCAATTAACATCAGGCAATTTTTCCTTTGCTTTTTCTTCAAAATGATCGAATATATCCCTGGAACCTTTGACAAAATCCGAAAGTGAAGCATACAATTTCCTACATACATCTAGACTAATTTGGGGGTCTTGCAGTGATTGACTAGTCTTGTGAAATTCATACAGCAAGTAACTCCACAAATAAAATATTACCATAAATTCAAACTCCTCCATTTTATTCAAAATGTGTATGCCTTTCTCTGTAGTAACAATATGCAGCTGATGCAATGCACAAATTATCCCATCATAACTATCAAGTAATACACTTGTGTCCATTGAATGTGCTTCCCATCTAGTCTTTGACAAAGACTTTGGAACTTTTGAATCATCTCTGAAGAATTACAACATTCTAGTAAAAATAAGTACATTAAAACTAAGTAACTAAAAATAAAAAAATAAATTATTTTTTTATATAAAAATGTAGATAAAATTTATATTTACCTCGATTCTATTATAAGATACCAGCTGTAGGAATAAAAATCTTCGATAACAAGTGTCTTCGATTTCCAAGCACAGGAGAGCAGAAGCGCGATTTCAAAAACATAAAAACAAACGATTGCATTAAAAAATAATATTCCAAAAGTTACCATTACATTATATGAGTTCTAATTTGTACGATTAGGAGGTTTTAAAATATCAAATATTGCTGTGTTGATATAAATCACGATTTTAAATTCACTCGATGAAAGTTAGTCTAAAAGTGCATAGAACTTTGCATATCAACGGATTGTTTAGCCTCACTTGACGACCTTGATGTCACCATTTACATCGTCCATTGCGCACTCAAACAATTTTTTGGGGGCCCCAAGCGAGTTGGGGAGCCCTAAGCTGCAGCTTGTCTAGCTTATACGTAAATCCTGCACTGTACATAGGGTATAGTATAGTCAAGTAAGTATAGTATTCAGTCCAAAAAAAAAAAAAAAAAAATTTTTTTTTGCATTTCTCCACGTTTTGGAACACCCTGATTTTAAAAAAAGTTATCTAGAAAAAATGTCTGTCTGTATGTGTGTCTGTGGTCAGCATAACTCCCGAACAAATTGACCTACGATGTTCAAATTTGGTATGCGGGTTGCTGGTGGCCATGGAACCTACCATTAAGGTTTTCGTCAAAATCGCGCATGCGCACAAGGTAGTTGCCATTAAAAAAATCATGTTTTTCAATGATTGCTAAAAAACGGCTCGCTGTGCTAATGCCTCTTAAGGTGTTCTAAACATCCCCACTTCTGAAATTCACGTGAAAATACTTTAATGGCGTAAAAAGTTGAAAAACGAATGCCTTCAACACAGAGTTCTCTTTCCTTGAGCATAGCTCATTGACGATCGTTTATTATCCTCTCGGCAGTGTCTTTTATAAGAAAGGATTATATAAGAATTATTGAAATATGCGATGTTTTTTATTTGTTTTTGTTTTTTTAAGACCCATACAAGAATTATCGCAAAAAATAATTTCGAATACTGGCATGTAATTGAAAGTTGTGCGACGTTCCACATCCCTAGTTTTTCTTTCTTTTACCTGCTTCTTTTTTTAATTTTTTTCTCTGAGGTGCCAGTTTTATCTTAAAAAGAAGAACAAACATTATAAATATTTATAACTTTTTTGGGGGTATAAAGAGGCATGATAATGAGGCAAGAGGAGAAATAAGGCTGGTTCATTCCACCCTCACTCTTAGTAGTTTAAAAATAATCTGGTAACACCACTCCCATCAGTCCAGCCAATCAGATTAAATAGGGTGATTATAGTTATAGCAGTTGACTGTGACATCTTCATGCAAAAGGTTTATTAGTAGTTTTTATTAACAGGATGTTGGGCGGTTTATCACATAAAATAAATTTTTGTTTTAAGAAGTGTCTAATTAATTTGGTAATATAATTCACTCATTACTTTAGTCACTCATTAACAAATTATTGTATTACAGGGATATCTGAATGTATATTGTTTGGAAACTATATACCTCAAACTTATATATTGATAAAAATCGTCCACAAATTTATTTAAAAAAAAAATCTGTATGAATTTGTTTTCACTACTTCTTGATTCGCATTGAAAATAGTAATTAGAAAGTGATATGAGAAGTCATAAAATTTAGTGTTATTAATAATTTCATGTTGTGAAAATACTTCTAAAAGACATTTAAACGTTTTAAAAAATTTGATCAGAATTCAGAAGTCGTGTTTTTTATCGCTTAAACTTGAAAAGTGGTGATAGTTCGATGGTTAACGCAGCATATTTACTAAAATTTTTAGCGAAAAAACCCATTGAAAAACGCGTTAAGAATTTTTTGACGAAAATTTGATGCTTACACGAAAAGAAAAATCAAACTCAAGAAGCAATTTTAATTTCCCCTTTCACTTCACTACGTTACGTGAAAAGTCGTTTGCAAGACGTGAGATGGGTACCCCAAACGATATTTCCAGTCCACGCTGCCACCTTCTAAAAAAAAAAAAAAAAAAATTTCCCGACTCGTCTCCCACAAAGGTAGACCTTTCCATAATATTTCACCCCGCCGTTAATATTATTATTTTCATTATTTCATTACTCGTCTTCTTAGCTTCGTCTTTCCCTTACGAAAACAGTTTTAAAAGCCGTCTTTTGTTGTCCCTAAAAGAGGAAGAAAGCCTTTCCATCCTCTCCCCTTTTCTTTCTTTTTTTTTTAAAAAAGAGAGAACGAAACTAAAAATTAAAAGGAAAGCTTTTCCGTCAGAGTCGAGAAAAGGCCCTTTTCAAATTTCCATCTTTTGGCCTTAACAAAAGGATCTCCCTTTCCGTAGCTGGAGGGATGGGGAGGGGGAATCTCGTATACTTGGAATTAAAAATGTGAGCTGTAATGTTTGTCTGCAACAATTCTTTCCCAGTTCCTGGCTGAGGCATAGGTTTATATGGCCAATGAACAATTAAATGCAGCTAATTTACTTCCTAAGATCCATATGAACAGCGTGCTCCTGAATTCAATATTCTAGAAAAGATGTGACATGTGACGGAATTCGCATTTTTTTTTTTTTTTTTTTAAATTCTCCAAATCTATCGTCTTGCTACCTGAATAAAATTTTACTACAAGGCAGAATGATATGCAAGATCTTTCTTTTGATATCTGCTTTCTTTGTTATTGATGCTTTTATCCCATTATCTACTTGCCTGCACAATGGAATCAAGATACGTTATGATGTTAAAAATATTGCAAATCGCATACTTATCCTTAAATTAACACAACTTAAACTTGAATTGAAGTTTGAAGATCCTCACAAGATTTTTTTTTAGGTCAAGTTGAAGATGATTTTTTTTTTTCAAACAGGGTTCCCACGGTCATTGAAAGTCATTAAAAGTGCTTAATATTTTTGAACTCGTTTTCAAGGCCTTGAAAGTACTTGAAAATGCTTAGAGGTCCTTAAAAGTCCTTAAATTTTGTGGATGTTGTGTGCTCAACTGCAAAATTTATAAAAATAGACTTGCTATCCCCACGTGACCGCCACTTATCCACACCATATCGGAAATCTGACATATTTGTATTACGTATGCACTAACTTGTAACTTTTTTGGTAAAATATACTTTATTAAAAATTTATATATAGACATGAAGCCTGAAAACAAATTTTCAAAGGTCCTTAAAAACGTTAATTAAGTCCTTCAAAGTCATCGATTTTCATTCTGTGATTTGAGTGGGAACCCTGAACAAAACTCGTTTGAATACTTAAAAAGGTTCACGAAATGGACAATCGTGCCATTTTTAAATGCTTTGTATTAACTTCGATTTTGGACGGGCAAAATCTACGGTGGACTAACTAACTAACTCACTTACTTGCCTTCATCCAATCGAGCTGAAATTTGCAGATACACTCAGTCGTCGATAACTTGTCTTTAAAAATTTGTAGGCATAAGCAAATGTTAGTCAATGACGCTGAATGAATGTTTTTTTCTTAGTAGTCAAACACTATGAAAACTCGATCCGAGCTCAAAATCTCTTGAATAAGTTCAGGTTCTTATGAAAAAGCAAAATTTAAAGTGAATCTAAGCCGGTCTATATATGTTCACGATAAAATCAGGGGAAAAAGTTCAATTGCATATAGAAGTTGGCAATACCTGTATAGGATTTATTGTAAAGACTTTATTTGATTGGTTAGGTTTTTTTTAAATCAGAAAAAATGACAGAAGAATTTAAAAATACTGATAGATGAAATACATTTTTTTTACTCATAATCTTCTATGTTCCCTCTTATTAAAAGATTATATTTTTGATTTTAAAAATACCTCGTGAATAATCTCCAGTGATCCGAAACAAAGTTTATATTTCTTTTTTTGAGAGAGAAATACTCGCTAGTATCACAAGCTTGCAATACATATTCTACTAATTAAATATTGCTGTCTGCTTGAACGATTACCTTTAAAGAAATACTCGAAAACGATATATTATCATTTTGTTCCCAATATGATGTCACATACCACATGCCGTGCATAATCGATTGCAGACGATTTATCACAAGAGGAAATTTCATTATCTCAACCCCAACTGCACCGGCTCATGCACAACCACCCCTCAAAAACAAATTTGATGAAATATTTTAAAGTTCAAAATTGAATTCATGATGTGATGTTTTAAAAAATTAGGTTGGGGATATATATTACCTTGGATGTAATTGCGACAACAAATCATGCCATTTTTTTCAAATTTTGAAGACGGTTTAGAAATGCTTCGAAGTTGAAAAATGGGGAAATTTTAAAAATAGAGTTTGGAGATTTGTATTGTTGAAAATACAAAGTATAACTTAAGTATTATTAAAATTGAAAAATTTGCATTAATGCTGTATTATCTTTGCTTGTGTTTGAATACGATTTTTTTTTTTTTCGAATATTTTAGTACAATTTTTAAGTGTACAAAATTTTTTGTTTGGAAATAGTTAGTAACTGAAGACTTTTTTCTTTAAGTGTCGGTGGTTTTTGTAGGTTTTGAAAAAGTGTTTGATTATTGGGTGGCAAAACTTTTTTAGAATTTCCAAGATGTGCTTGATATTTTTTAAATTCATTGAAGATAGTGACATTCTATTGATATCCTTGTAAAGTATGTTTTAATTTTCAAATCTTTGAAAAATCACTGTGTTTTAAAGTTAGTGTTTGAATACTGTTGCATTCTTTTGAAAAGTTATATATTTTGAAAAATGCGATAGGTTCATATTTTCCAAACTTTTTAATCCCGAATTCCTTGAAATGTGTTTTGCTTAAGATATCAGCTTAGTAGTGCTAGAGTATGTTTAAATCTCTGAAATTGTCCCAACTGTCGTAAAATCATTCAGAATTATTCTTTATTTATCCATATTTGAAATACATTGAAAATTGAACGATTTTTAAGAAATTTTGAAAAGTGCTGGTTATTTTAAAATGTCTGAAAAGTTCTGGATATTTTAAAGTTCCTGAAAAGTTCTAGATATTTATAATAGTAAGTTTTGAAAACTGTTCTATTTAAAAAGTCTGTATTTTAAAAAATTTGAAAATGCTCGATATTTTAAAAATATGAAAAGTGCTCGATATTTGCTTGAAAATTGTGTGATTTTTATTTAAAATTTTAATATCATTGAAAAAAGTTATTTGTTATTAAAAAGTTAAAAGTTATTGTAAAAGTTTATTATTGAAAAACTTGATATTTTAAAATCGTTGAAAATGCGTGATAGATTTAATTAATACGAATAACTCACATTTCATTTCATTAAAAGTGCTTGTTATTTTAAAACATTGAAAAGCACTCTATATTTCATTGTAATTGAAAAGTGCTTGATACATTAAAATCATTAAAACTTCTCCATTAAAAACCTTTAAAAAAAAAAAAAATCGTTTTTATTCCTTGAAAAGTCCTGTAACTGCTATATCTTATAAGCGCTTTAGTGCTTTCTTCGAACTAACATCAAGATCGATCCTCAGAACTTCAGCCCTTGATATTGCTCACGCTCCCCAAATCTCTTACTTATGTTCCATACCAACAAGGGCGTACTGGAGCGCAGTTGAGAGAGCAAAAACATGACGCAAACTAAGAATTAATTTGCTGTGCCAACTCAACCCCCAACCTCAATTTGAAGGGGGGGGGGGGTCTAGTGCTGCTGTCGACAGGGGGGGGGGGGAGAGTGGATTTTGATGACTGTGTTTGACCTGGGAACACAAGTGGCAATTTGCGGCGGACCTATGGCGTAATTGTAGAGCCTGGATTTGCTGGGGTTGAGGCGCGGTCACGCAATTTTCACGCTGGTTTGATCGGTTAGAAGAAATTATTCTTCGCACTTATTTAAGGTTTTATTTCTAAATGGGAATTATCGTCTGCTTAAAGTGAATAAGTGCAAATTTCAATTTCAGACTGAGAGGCGACTGCAACCTCATCGAAAATCATTCTGAATTTTTTATGGAATGTAGGAAAATGTTAGTAGACCATGGATCCGTCATTGGTCTGCCGGAACTAAAATGAACGAAACTATTCGAAAATCGACTTTAAATGAGTTGAACTAAATCTGATTATCGAACTTCTTATTACTTCGTGGAAAACAAGCATCTTTTTTTGTCTGGTAATCCACCACTCTTTAATTTTCAATTAAGAAGGTTTTAGACGATTTGTGTCTTTCCTGTTGTCAAGATCTTTCATCTTTTAAATGTCAGCCAAGTTGTCAATAAATATTACGTCATCAATGACGTAATATTTATCGCCGACTTAGCTTACTTTTAAAAGATAGAAGTGTATTTTTCTCTTGAGAGTAAATATCGTCTGCACTCTTTCTCATCATTGAAAATTAAAGAACAGTGGGTTACTACATAAAAAAGACTCCCCATTATTTGACAAGTTACGACATATTTGGTAATTGGATTTAGTTCAACTCATTCAAAGTGATTTTTGAATAGTTTCGTCCATTTTTGTTCCGGCAGACCAGTGGGCTCATGATCTGCTAACATTTCTTAAAATTCTATAAAATATTCAGAATAATGTTCGATGAGTTACCTAAACTAGCAGTCGTTTCTCAGACTGTTTGTCAAAGTTTTTACGCAAGTAAAAAAAAAAACTTATAAAATGTTCATTCAACATGAGCTTAGAGTTTTTGCGCATTACTCCATTTACTAAAATCATATTCGGTGATCAAGTTAACCTCTCAAGCAATCAGAGGTCACTAACAGTTCAGTTTAATGAGAAACTTGTCTAAAGTTTTCTCTAACCTGGCCTCAACGAAGACCGCTCATTTGACAAAGAGCACTTTGTCTGTAGAATTTCCGAATTTGTCTAAGAATGTTGACTTCAGACAGAGAAAGCCTCTGTATAAGCTTCCCACTACATAAGAGTAGTGTAAGATTGTAAAACGAGCTGGGTAATGGTTGTAACCGACTAACCATCACTAAAATTAATTCTTTGCAATCCAGGCCTTTTTCACGCGGAGGGACCAGCAACTCGAGACGTTTCTCGCCATCTTTGGTTGGTTCGCGGTTACAGATCCGCTTCAAAGAAATTAAACACAGTCATTGGCCTTGCATCGAATTTCCACATTAAACCTAATGGTCCTCTCGAGTTGCGGCATCAAATCATGTTGTGAGTGATAGTCACCTCTGGAGTCAGGGTTCCCACGGTCATTGAAAGTCATTAAAAGTGCTTAATATTTTTGAACTTGTTTTCAAGACCTTGAAAGTACTTGAAAATGCTTAGAGGTTCTTAAAAGTCCTTAAATTTTGTGGCTGCTGTGTGCCCAACTGCAAAATTTATAAAAAATACTACTCAGACTTGCTACCCCCCGTGACCACCATTTATCTGCACCATTTCAGAATTCTCTGACATATTTGTATTACGCTTGCGCCAACTTGTAACTTTTCTGGTAGAATATACTTAATTAAAAATTTATAAATAGGCATGATGCCTGAAAATAAATTTTCAAAGGTCCTTAGAAAACATTACTTAGGTCCTTTGAAGTCATTGAAAAGTCAGTGATTCTCATTCTGTGATTTGAGTGGGAACCCTGGGAGTGCAAAGGGCTAATTCTAATTAGGGCTACTAATTCTGAAACAAATTTTATTATATAACAGTGTGAGTCTAACTTAAGTGACAACAAATTTGCCACCTCCGAACTCTATTATAATGCCAACCCCACCAAATCGCAATAAAATACATTGCTCTACCAACAGTTATTATAAAAGAATCCTATTTTCCCTTTATATAGCTTCACCCCCAATCCTACCCCTATTATTCATAAATCCTACTTTTCCGAATTGAAGTCCAAAATCGGAAATAACGGGTGGAGGGAGATGAAGTAGTGAAGACCTACTTTCGGCATCCCAATCTTTCGGAGATCATATCCCTTTCACCCATGTTCGATAATTTAATTGCGTCGGGGGACTTCAAAAGAATCGTTCGATATCCCACCACCCACCTGAGAGAAGCACTGGCCCGAAAGGCAGTAATATCGTCTACTACCTCTTTGGAGTTCGAACTTGGTGTTCCATGTTCCTGCTAATTAGGAGGCAGAGAGGAGGGAGTTGCCATGTTTCCTGACTATAATGATGCCGGTATAAAGTGGCCGTGTTCACACATCGGTTAACATAGGCGGCCGTGATCAGTGGCCATGTATGATGGATTTGCTTTAGGGTATAGTGTATGGGTAATAAATAACTATTAAATTGATCTGGTAGGGAAATAGGGTATTTTATTAACCCTAGATTGGACGGCCGAGCATTCGACCAGTAGATTTTTTTATGTGTGGGTGTCGTTTGGTTCTTTTGAAAATGGTGAATAGATTTTGATGCGGAGTTTAAAACTAAACAGACATGCTACATTGTCGCGGAAACGCGGATTTCCGATTTTTTTGCTTGGATTTCTCCTATTATTGATATTAGATTGATACATATCCTCAAAGTTGCGCAACAAGTTTTTGAAGTTCAGCTTGTTTTTGTGCTTTAATTCTTTTTGGGCTTTTTCCTATCAATAAAAGTGTAGGAAAATGATATTGATCTTTTTTTGCAATAGGGGTTTCGCAGGATGGTGCAAGATCCCCGATATCCGGGAGTTATACTAAACTTCAACTTAACTAGACATTACTTAGACTGTAGATCGTCACAGTGCTCATAGGTATTTAATCCATTTTGGCGGCGTGAAAGCATAATGTTCGCCAAACCACAACCCTATAGAGAGCAAAAGGCTATAAGGTTTGGCGAGAATTATGTTTTCACTCCGCCAAAATGGATTAAATACCTATGAGCACTGTGACGATCTATTGTTTAAGTGATGTCTAGTTAAGTTGAAGTTTAGTATAGTAGTAATTCTTTTCCTAATCACATGATTTTTCTAGCGTTTTTTACTGAAGTATACACAATACATTCTAGTTTTACGGGATTTTGATTACCGCTATTGTTTAATTTAAGATTTCGTTTTGATTCTAATTTTATTTTAAACTAGTTGCATGGCCCGCTCTGCTGGAGACCCGTTGAAGCACATAGAAGTTTGTATTTGAGGAAAAATGTCTTTTTGTATTCTTTCATTAGAGTGGGATTCTCCCCCCAAAAAACACACCCACAAAAAAAACACGATGTTTCCTTGTCAGGGATGAAAGTTTTCCTCCTTTTGGAGGATTTCCTCCTTTTTGGTTTTTTATGTAACATTTTCCTTCTCTTTGTCCCTGTTTCGAGATCCGCATTTTTCTGATCTGAACCAGTTTTTCCTGCAAAAAGTATACTTTTCCTCATGTCTAAACAAAATATTTTCTCTCTTAGCTCCCCTTTTCTTACAGATTACTTCACTAACTCCTAATATTTGAAATGTAATTATTATATAGTATGAGAAATTTCATTGTATCTTGAAAATTATTGAATCATCCTTCCTTCATACTTTTTGTTGTTGAATTTTTGTGTATTCCTTCTGCGAGCTTTTTTAACGAATTTTTGGATTTCCTCCTTTTTGCTCTCTGATCACTCTCATCCCTGCTTGCTGACTTAACAATTGCGACAAAAATAAAATGACAAAAAGAAATTAAGTCTCAACTTGAGTATTAGGATTAGCTTAACACCACTTTTTGGGAGTAAATTGTAAAGCAAAAATCATATATTATTAAAAAATATACTCTCGTCTAGATTTTATAACACATACCAAATTGTATCTGTCGTTCTATAGAATGGCAAACTCGATAATTTTCCAATCTATGTTGCCTTTGTTTGGGTGTTTTTGTAGTTCTCTTAATAACAAATGCGCTATACCTCAAACACATTTTTGCATTTTCTTCTGTGTCATATTTATGGAAATGTCTACATTTTGCGGAGGAATTTTATCCTTCATTTCTAAAAAGTTTTTTCCTTCAACATTCTAACAGAATGCTTCATATACTAAGCTTTAAAACCGCGCATGCGCAGAGCTTGTTTACGGTGTCAGTTTATAGTAAGTATATGGAAATGTTACAATAACATTCGAACCGCTTATAGGACAGACGATTCTAATATACACATTTCAGAAAAATAAGGGAGTCACATTAAAGTAACTTTTGTTCCTATTCAGATATAATTAACAAAATATCGTTGTTATTCCAACTTTTTTTAATGTAATTAAATTTTAATAAAAGCCACTTTTAATCGAATTTAAAAGTTGTTCACGACCATCTCGATGTACTAAAACTTTTATGTACCAAATTTCGTACCTCTAGGTGCAGAATTGTAGATTTGTATGAGGTTCAGGTGGACAAAAGCGGAGTTTTATTATTAATGTGTTATTTTAATATTGGTCAATTCCTAATTTATCTGGTAAGTTGGCGTGATTTTGAAATTTGGCGACAAGGCCAAAATTACGTATTTTCCGGCAGCTCAATATGGCAGCTGTTTCAATGATCCGCAAGCTCAGAAATCGAAATTTCTCTCCTTTAATATGGTAACAATAAAAAATCAATGCCATTAAAATCGCAAAGGTCAGCGAAAACAATTTGCAACAATTGGTATAACATTTTAAATCATTAGTTGAAAATTAATTTTCGGTTGCCAAAGACTATTTCTACTTCTAATACACTTTTCGCTGTACATTCGATATGATGCTTTCCGTTCACAGGCACCAAGGTCTATATGCATTTTTATACAAATCTGTTATTCTGCTGTTTTATCCTGCAAAGGCTATGTTTGTCTCTCTGCCATGTACGTGATCAATATTTTTTTCCTCAGAAAAAATTGACAGCTATTTTGTCGCCAACTGCCGGACATTTTTGCAGTAAATATTGCTATAATATCGCCAAAAATACTGAATTGGCGGTCTTTTTTGTTTGTTCCTCGCCTATCAATGTATCCTTGATTGAGAAAGTTTGTCTCTGCTAACGCAATTTTTTTTAACTCCAAGGTTCGATATCCAATCTGCGTACTGTAAGAACTGTTTCCATTGCAATATCGCGTATCTTACCATTATCTCTTTCCAATTTCTGATTAACATGATCTCCCCTGCGTGTCAGACATGATGGATGGTTGGGGCTTCACAGAATGGTTTTTTTGGGGGAATTTTATTTATTGTTTTTATTATTTAGGATTATTTTTTTTTTCTATTATTTGCGTTTCAATGTTGGAATTCTGAATTATGTATGAAAAGATGGGAATCGAATGGTTGTTTTATGAAACTTTGAGATGGTTTTGTTGATCTGATAAATTTTGTTTTTAGTGTGCATTTTAGCTTCTGTACTATATTGTGAGTAGCTTATACAATGGATCTGTCTGATGTTTGCGTTCTAGAAAACAATTTATTTGTTTAGCTTGTTGAAATGCTAAGAGATGGGTCATATATTAGTTTGAAGGTCCCAATAAGATTATTAGTAGATTTAAAATTCAACCGGAAAAGTTCTTTCATAGTAACTGTAATGGGAAGTCATTTAGGCTGCAAAGAGCAGATTAGAAAGTTAATATTCGATGACAAGTTTTGTCGCCAAACTCGCCAAATTGGCAAAATTTGTGTTGATAAGAAAACAACAAATTAGGATTTTTGTTGTATGTCAAGAACTTTAGAGTATGATTATCTCAGTGTTACGCTTTTGATACGTGGGCTTGATTGCTGTAATTAACCCTTTGGGTATATTTGACGGCTGAGATTCGTCATGCACTTGTTTTGCCTGTTAATAATGACGAACCAAATTCGTCATTCAAACTAGTTTGATTGGATAGATTTTAATGTCACAAGAGCCATGATTGGTTAAGTCAAACGTCGGTTGGTTTACCTATACTTTAAAAAAATAATTTGTTTGGCTGTATTCCTTTAAAGTTCCTTTATTGTTTTGAACCAACCGTTCAAAACGCCAGAATTTTCCCAAATAAATCTGTACCCAAGGGGTTAAACGGCGTAGAAGTGGTATTTTTAGTGACAATTTCTGTGACTGTTACTGTCACTACTCCATTTGTTTTTTTATTGTATTTAACCATTTATTCATTCTGATGATTGCACGACAGTCTTTTTTTTTGCGCGTGACCTGATAAAATGTCTCTCGCGAAAAAAGTTCTAATAGTAATTCCTTTACTCATTTTGACTTAAGTACATTGGTCAAAAACGAGCAATGACTTACACTTAATGTAAGTAGTTGATTTAGTTAAAAAGGGAATAACCACATATTCGATATTAGATGTTATTAAAAATGGTATACTCGCATTTTCAATTTTAAGTTAAGGGGACTTGGTACCCCTTGTTTTGACAAAGTATTATTAAAATATCGATTTTCTCTTTTTTCGTGTTTAATTAACTTTGAAACCTTCTCATTTTTCTGGCAAATGTTGGAGCTGATCCGATGACTACAATTGCATAATTTTTATTTTATTATTATTATTATTATTTTTATGGAGCTCATAGCATCATAGCTGTAATATCTCTTTCGATGTTAAGAACGCACTTTTCTGAGTTCGTGTTTTTTGGAATTCCCTCCTTACTCAAAATGCTAAAATTCCAGCAAATATAAATAAGATTACTTGAATTTTTTAGTGTTATTCTAAAGATCTAATTGACAAAACTATGTATTGATCTTTAAATAAAATATAAACTTTTCTTACAAATTTAAGTATTAAAAATTATCCTTTTTTTCGATTCTTTTACCTATAGATATAGTGTTTATGGTTTTTATCCAAAACTATTTTACTTATAATTCAAAGTCTGGATCCTGAAAGCTTAGAGTATATTTTTAGAAGGGGGTTAAAAAAAAAAAAAAAAAAACAGGAACAGGAACAGATATTGAAAAATAAAAAAGATAAAATTTGAAATTTTCTGAATTTTTTTTTTTTTAAATTTTTGAAAATTTAGAGCACTATGTGAACTTTTTTTTTTAAATAAAATTAAGTTATTGCCTAATAATACTTCCAAGTACGCAAACAATATAATTTTAAGGCCTTTAATAAAAAAAATAGTTTTAAGGGTACTATGTCTCCTTAAAGTAAACAATTCATAACCACCTTGTGATGGGTCGTTAGCTCTTCCTCCCTTTAAACTTATAGTCCGAGAGGCGACTGCAATTTTCGGATCCCATCGACCATCATTCTGATTTTTTTATAGAAATTGGAGAAAAGTGAGTAGATTACGAATCCACTGGTCTGCCGTAGCAAAAATGGCCGAAACTGATCAAAAATCGACTTGGAATGAGTTGAATGAAAATCCGATTGCCAAATATGTTATAACTTGCCAAAAAGAGAACAAACTTTTTCGTCTGGCAACCCACTGCACTTTGATTTTCAATGAGAAAAAGCGCAAACGATTTCTGATCTCTGGCTCGGAAAACTTGTATCTTTTAAAAGTAAGCCAAATTGGCGACATCAGTTACATCATCAGTGACGTAATATTTATTGCCAATTTGGCTCATTTGTGAAAGATGCAAGTAAGCCATCGCCACACATCCGAATCGTCTGCAACCTTCTTAATCGAAAATTAAAGAGTGAGGGTTACAAAATTAAAAAAAAAAAAAAAAATGATCATTATTTGTCAAGTTATGGCGCATTTGGCAAATGGATTTAGTTTAACTTATTAAAAGTCGATTTTTGACCAGTTTCGGCCATTTTTGTCATGGTAGAAACAGTGGATTCCAAATCTACTCACTTTTCTCCAATCTCTATAAAAATTTCAGAATGATGTTCGATGGGGTCCGAAAATTGCAGTCGCCTCTCAGTCTATTAGTTAATCGTGACTTGAAAAGCTTACTTTTTTGGTGTTTGTCCTTGTGAGCATTTGTACCAAATTTCTGGGTTGTAATTATATGAAAAATGAGAGAGAGAGAGAGAGAGATGAATCAGTGAGTAATTGCAAAAAAAAAATAAAAAAAAATTGTCTTTTACTTTTAATTTTTAAGGCACACTCATTCAAATACAAGTCCGAATTACAAGATAATCTTACATGTTTATTCAATCTTTCCATAGCGTATGGTATGGATGATAAAATCGTACATTTGTATTACAATAGCATTCACATGTAAATCCGCCCTTGAGCTAAAAAATGAAACTAATTCAATTCTTCGACATAGTGTAAAGAAAAAGCAGTTCTGGCTTGGTTTAGAAATAAATCGTTTCATCTTCTTCTATCAGATGGCGTTAGTAGTCCCAGCCAACGCTTTCAGCTGTGCGTGGAAGATCACAAATGAAAGTATAATACACAGTCAAATAAAGTAAATGTTTAAAAAATGTAATTCATTTATTCCGACAACACCTAATTTTCGCATTGTAGAAAAACCTTTCATATCCTTTATTAATTTGCCTTTATTCCTAAAATGGGGCTTTTGTATAATAGTTTCTTCGTGTATGGACGCCCCCAGGATTATTTGCAGGGGGGTGCAGACAAGATCCATTTCACTGGGTGCTTGACAACTTTTCGTCATTCATATATGACAACATAAATTACTTAACCTTTTTTTCTTTTATCATTTACATTTTTCACTCATTTTAATCATAATCATTTACATTTTAATTGCTTAAAAACTAATTTTTTAAAATTAAAATGAATACTAATTAAAAACTGTAAGACTAAAAGTCACAGCATGAATTTCTCGCAATTGAACCCCACTGAACCAAAATTATTATAAATAATGAATATTTTGGATGTCATTGTAGAAGAAAATTGGAAAATTTTAGCTCTAAATTTAAATTGTTTGCGATTTGTAGAACATATTTCCATGGATAAGTATTGAAAATTGTAAAATAGCGCTTTTTATTTCGGAAATGTCAAAATTAAAGCTTACCTATGTTTTCTTAAATAATTTCTTTCTTTCTTGGTCTATTGAGATTTCATGCAGAATATATTTGTGGAAGTGAAGTTGAACTAAAGAGAAATAAGCCTGGGGTGTGAATCGGAATCCTGGTGTGTTCAAATCGGGGAAATCCGTGGTACACATTAATTTTTAGTGTTCACTGTTGCTCTATTTTATAAAATAATGAAATCTATTCATGTTAAGTCAGCATTATTAACGTTAAGTTATCATATCATTAAACACAAGGCACAACAACTAGTTCTCAACCATTTACGTTGCATCTGTACTCTAGTAAAATATGCAACGAGGCACGAAATATAAGTGTTTTTTTTTTTTTTTCTGCAATGAAAGAAACATGGGCATACAAAAATAAAACAAAAACCTTAGTCATTCTACGAAATACTCGACGGAAATCTAAAATAGAATGCAGTATCTCAATTATTTCCAAAAGCATAACATTTCTAGAATTTAACACCGAAAATAATTCAGACCTACCGCCCTTTACCTCCCAACCGAAGTTTTCAAATTGTGCCAACTGATTTTATTTCTCATGTATTTTCTAATAAATCCCATGTCACCGAAAAAGAAAAACTAATTCCTTCTCTCAGAAGGGGGGGGGGGGGATCCATTTTAAGAAAAAGTAAAAATATGCTAATTATAAAAAATAATACAAAAAAAAAAAAAAAAAGAGTGAACGTCTACATTAGCTAGATTCGATTTCTTTATTCAAAAAGGAAGGACAAAATAAACAAGAGAACTTAAATAGAAGCAATTACTGTTGCACATCATAACAACGAAAAGTATTTTTAAAATAGCATTTGATTATTTCCCGTGAATTTATAACTTTTAAAAGAATTTTTTTTATCAAAATCTAGGGGGCTGCAAGTGCACCCTCTTGCAACCTCTGGGGACGCCCATCTTCGAGTGCTACTAGATGGCGTAAAAATATTTTTACTAAATCTTGATATAGCGCTTTTATCCCTTGTACTTCTAAGATGATACATTACACCATGCTTTAAAGAATCCATGGATTACTGAAGAAACGTTTGCATGTTTGTGATTTTAAATCATTTTTTGTTTCTTTGGAAATTGAAGAAAAAAGCTTTCTGAATTGAGTGTGTAGTGTGGTGAAAAGTTAGGTTTGTGGGATGAATCGTTTTCAAATGTAAAAGAAACTTATCTATTCGAACTTATTTTCTTGTTTTGTCTAGAAGTAACGACGAAATTCTTTTAATTTAAAAAAATTATATTGATCAACGCTAGGAAATTTCCTCCCAATAGTCTTTTGGTCAAATTTGATAATTAATCTAAATTGTATAATTCTGGTCAATCTGGAATATCTAATAAGATAAGATTTTAAACTATTCAAGCGAATGCAATTTTGACATATTGAAGGCATATAACTTAGTTATTTTAATACTATTATTAGTTTACTTAGGGCTTGTTATTTTAGAATATTAGCACTTGAGTTATTCTTTTCTCTTTGAAGGTAAATAAATCAAACATTCCAAATTATCAAAGCTCGTGTTTCTACTAAGTAATTTTAGCCGAATTTTGTTATAAACATTATAAACAATAAAAAAAATTCCTTTTATTGTGTTCCAAAAACAAAATAACAATAATAAATACAGCCGGAACTCCCAGTAAACGCGATAACAAAAGACGCTCGAAAGTAAAACAAAAATGGAACCGAACATCGCCGTTGCCACGGGGCGCGACATAATATTTCCATAAATTATTATTCGCAGAAAGGAGCAAACTCTTGGCGCGCAAGTATTAAACCGGAAAGAGCAAAAAATGAAAAATGTCTTTGCTGGATAATGAACCGCATTAATTTATTAATTAGAACCGAATATATATATCGGGGAAGAGAAAATATTCCACTAATGGGGGTTGTCGAAGCAAAGTTTTGTTTTTACCTTTTTCTGACGTCAGCGAACGTAACTCCATCATTTCGTGTTTTAATTACTTGCCATCCGCATTAACTGTGGAAATTATCTTTTGCTGTTTTTGAATACACAATCATTTTGCCGCAGCTGGTTAAATATTCAAATGAGATTTTTTTCCCCTTTCGTCATTTTACGTTTCTCTCTGGATACGAAATGTAAAATTGTTAACTCGCCAAATTGTCTTCGAAAATGAACTAGTGCCAACTGTCTTCAACTCTCTATCTTGCTGCCTCACGCGGCAGCGTTCCACCGCGATATAACATGATTGATGATCCGTTGTTTATATATTATGCCGACAACTTGGGTCGGTTTTCAGACCTTTTTTAATCTCTATTGTAACTAAAATTCGTGCTCTGAAAATGTATTTGAATTTTAAATAACAATTTTGTATGCTTTCAAGGGAATCTGAAAAAAATATGAACTTATGAGTTATTAGAATGTTTATTTTTCGTTCTTTTGAAATGGATCAAAACTTAAGCCTAATGGTCTAAATGGAGGATCAATTATGATGTTGTTTTTTTAATGTAGACCACGCTTTTCTTTGCATTTTTTCATTATCATAATCAACCAAAACTCGAGACCAATCACAAATACATCTTGTAAAATAAATTTGAATTTTCAACAAATCAGAATAAATGATATTTGGATGTGAGAGTATAAATTCACGTTCATTTTTAATAAATAAATTTTGAAACGTAGTTTGCCGCACATTTTTCTGGTAGAAATGTTTTTGATATCGGCCCTGTGTTAATGAATATAAAAATTGACAATGCATATAAAGGATATTTTAAAAACTCTTTTTTTATGGGTTATATTATCTTCTATCCTATTTTTCATATTTGATTCGCAAAGTGTTACCAGTCTGTAAATACTAATCATGCGGAGGAATGTTTGAATACGGTTGTCATTTGCGAGTGAAATTTGTGAATTACTGATAGTAAGATATGCATATTTTTATACCGTTATACTTATTACACGTTACGTTAATGAGAATTGTTCCTGTATAAGAGAGATTTTAACGCCTTTAGGGTACGATTAATTTTGGTTGCAAATTGAAAGTTCACTCTACATAAGTTCTGAGAAGGCATCAAATAACTAAAAGCGGTAATTGGGTAATTGCTTTTAATTTTAAAAATAGAAGTATTATATTTTATTATTTATGTTGCTTATTGTAATAACCTAAGTCCCGAGAATCTCGTTTAGTTTAATTTTCCCTTGCTTATGACGCTGATATGTCGCTGTTATTTCTGGATTACACATGCTTGTTATGGATTTGAAGAAGACTTAGAAATCACCGCATGTTTTAGCAACTGTTCCCCAATTTGGTTAAGGACTTTTGACATGGCGGGGATACGGATTGGCTGTTCATGTAAATTTTAAACTGCTTCATCTCTCAGAAAAGATACCGTTAAAGACCTATCCAAAAATTAGTTTGAATTCAATGATCTATAACAGTGGTGACGTCAGAGGCATTTGCTCTTTGCAATGTTTAACTGCAAATTATGAAAGGCGCGTTTTTGTGATTAGCAAACCGAATTTAGAAAATCAAACTTACTGTTTGACGTGTTAATGCGAGTGGTCACCTCCACTCCAAATAATGACTTACATAAAGCCCATTAGATGAGTCAAATTATTTGTTTATTTCTACTGATTATGGTTTTTATGAAGTTTTTTAATGTTCCTATTCTATTGATTATGCCATTTAATTTATTTGTTGTAGAAATATAATATATTAAAAGGAAACATTGTGTATTTCGTATGCTAGTTAAACTTATTGCTAAAGAAGTTCGCTCTATTTCATGGTATCTCATTAATAGTTTTCTCTTTATATTTCACACTTTTTACTTTCAATGACCCTATATGTAATATAAGGTCATTGAAAGAAAGTATAGGATAATTGAAAGAAAATATAAGATAATAATGAAAATATTGGATAATTTTGAACGAAAATGTTGGAAAATTGAAGGAAAATATTGGGTAATTGAAAGGCGTATATGTGTTAGGTAGCTGCCATTGAAAAAAATTGTTTTTGAGTAATGGATAATTCCCGCATTTTTTAAAAACGAGTGAAATGAGTACATATTTATGAAGAATTTCTTTCTTATTCCAAATATTTAAACAAAAGTTCTTTAAAAAATTAGTTATTTAAACATTAAGAAAAGAAAATGCTCCAAAACCAGTCCGATCAAAACAGTCAACAATATTCGTGACGTAATGAGATCCTTGCGTTTCTATGGTTATCGTGAGGTTTCTGCCAAATAGCAATCTTTAAAAAAGTTGGCGTTGGTAGACCATTGCCGCATTCCGTACAGGTTGGCGTGATTTGCGAGAAACTTGCAAATCTGGTTTCCGCTGCTGCATTTCACGCCAAGATGTTTAAGATCTCTTTACGTCACGTTCAACGCCCACAAAATGAGTCGTTTTCTCGACAACCTCTAACAAGGTAATTTTGATTTCAAATTGCAAAAATGAAAAAGCGCATTGAGCAGAAATTTTTATGTTTATGGCTTTTTCGAAACATTTAGAATTGAATAATATATATATATATATATATAAATAAAAATACGAGAATTGTCCATTGTCGAAAAACTGCTCTAACGATTTTGATCAAAATTGCTGTGGTAATGCTTTTTAATGTTTTATACATCAACACCTCCGGAATTACCGTTGAATTTCAATTAAGGCGTAAATAGTTGAAAATTGAATGACTTTCACATAGAATTCTCTTTTCATTAGCATTGTCCATCAACGCATGTTGCTCCTCTGTTACACTTACCTGAAAGGAACGTAAAATAATTATTGAAAAATATAATGCAATTTCGCCATTTTTTTGGCCATTGTAATAATTATCGTAAAAAATACTATCAAATTGACTATTTTTTGAATTACTAAAAGTAAAGTGAAAATGGAAAATTTCACCAATCCATGTTAAATTTATACGCAGTGAACAGTATTATAGTGTAATTGAAAGTTGTTCTATGTTTCAAAACTCTAGTTTCCAATTATTAAAAATGTCCCTGAGTTGTTTAATTCCAAATTCAGTTGTTTTGCTTGGTCTATTGTGCTTATAATGGGTGTGTAAATATTCATCAATCGTCTAATCTGTAGCCTGTAGCAATATAAACAAGTTAAGTGCCGAAATTTAAAGGAGAGGAAAAACAGAATGGATATCTTTATTTTTATCTCATTGAATTCTATCGAAATTAGACCAATCTCAATGTACTCTACTTAAAATTGAAGGAACAAATAGCAAAAAGCTATATTTACTATTTGTGAATTGTAGTGAAAAGTGTGTTTTTTGCCTTTTTAAATCATTTATAAATTCATTTTAACTGTGATTTTGATTTTTTGTGCGAGCAAATCTGGAGTGGCCTAATAAATACCCCCTTTCGACATCTAATCCAATGACTGATAGATTTATTGTCGATGGCAATGCATTTTATCGTTTTAGGAGCTGTCACTTAGAGACTGCTTTTATACATGCTTCAATGGAACATTGTGGGACTAATTAATGTACCTGTCGTTATCCAATCGAGCTGAAACTTGAAAGTGTAGATGTCTTGGCGATGCATTCTATTAAGTTTTTTTGGGGGGAAAAAAGTTAATGTTATGGTTTTGATGGTTTTCTTCTTAGTGGTCAAGCCCTATGAAATTAAATTTTAGCTTAAATTCGCTTAAACGAGTTGCAATTGCACATTACTTGGCTATATAGCAATATATATAAAGGTTTTATAGTAAAATCCTTATTTTTATGGGTTAATTTTTTTTAATTCCTTAACTTATAGATCCTACTTCTACTGGGACAAAAATTTCTCCATAATACCTGGATAAAAAAACTTACTCCACTGCATATCATGATATCAAGCCCTCTACACTAACCAAAGCGTGTCAAAGCCAAAAGCAATGATGTATCAGCGGTTGTCCGATTGGCTGCGCCCCAGCATCACCAGCTCACTTCCATATGTTGGTGAAAGGGGCCCCTGATTAGCGCGGGCCCCACCCCGCGAATTAGGGCCCTCCTATTCATTCGGCCTGCCACCCACATGACTCATTAAGCCGCAGTTGTCGAGAACCATCCATGGGTTTGATTAGGCCACCGAAAACTTATCGAGAGCATAAGGTTGATGGGCTGAGTTAGAGTTGCCTCGTAATTGTGATGACGTCAGAAAAAGTCGGATTGTCTTGACCAATGGGTCATCTGAAAGATAGATGTTTCACTATTAAGAGTGACAGATTCCTTGAACCATTGATCTTATGCAATGCTTATCTTGGTACATTATCCAGCTAAATATTGCTTCGAAACATACGAATTTTTCCAACCCAGTAAGCTGGGGAATTCGTATTCCAGATTATGCCTTATAGAATCTGCTTTTATGAATCAGTAGACGCGAATGTTGTTAAAGCAATATTGTTTGTTTGGCTGTCCGGTCGGAAGTTTCCGAGTTTTCTCAAGTCTGGTGTGACTTCGTGTAGATTTTGTATTATGGTAGTCCAGTGTAATAATTCCTTAGAGACTACGGCCACATGGAAATGAAGTGCATTGCTTTAAAAGGCTATAAAGTGGGTTGCAATTTAAAAATTTGAGCAATTATATTTTCATTCTACTATATAAACATGTTTTCTTGCTGTTACGCAAACGTGTTTCCTTGCTGTTGTGCAAATTTGTTTTCTTGCTGTTACGCAAGTGTGTTTTCATTTTCTTACGCAAACGTGTTTTCATGTTATGTAAACATGTTTAACGTGTTGACTTTAAATACGTTCATTACCTTTTCATCTTTTACGATTTATCACAACCTTATCTGGTTGTTTCTAATCAAGATTGATCAGATATTTTCCCACACTTTGTTCAAGCTTGAGAAAACACACACGTGTACACAAAAACATACGGTGTGGAAGAGTGTTGGTAATGCAGAGTGGCAACAGAACTTGGAAATTTCTGGATTTCTCAGGGAACCTTTTAGTTTTGGAATGATCAACACATAAGTTTTTAAAATTCAAATAACTCTGGATTTATCAGAGCAGATTTAAAATTTCTGTGAAAAGCCATGGGAAAATTTAGCTCAGCCTAGCTGATTGTGATGGAATCATCAGCTTGGAAGTTTTTAAAATTCCAATGGCTAATTTGGAATTATCAAGGTAGCCTAAAAATATATAAAACTAGGAAAATTTTTGCTAAGCTTACCCAACTCGAATTATTAGAAAAATGAAATGAAAGCTTTTAAAATTCTAATTCTAATAATTTAAAAAAGTTTGTAAAAATAATTGGGATTGAACGTTTTTATGTACCAAACTTTAACCACATTGTTTAAACTTTTAGGGAATTTATATATTTCTCTTTTCTTGATTGTAATTTAACTCTAAAATCTGGGGAATAAATTTAAATATCATAGAAATCTATTGAAAAATTATTAAAAATCATTTAAATTGATTGCAATATCATTTAAATTGATAGAAAAATCATTTAAATCAATTGAACAATCATTTATATCTATTGAAAAGTTAATTCGTTGAAAAGGTAAATCCATTGAAAAATCATTGAAAGTTATTGAAAAATTATCTATTAAAAATCCGAAAAATTTATTGAAAATTCGAAGAAATCGGTCATATGAGTGAGATTTTTTTTCATAGGATTTTTTTAACCTCCCTTTAATGAGACCACCTCCTTAACCAACCAGCCTTGCTGCTACCTCCCCACCTCCGTTTACGCTGACCGCGCTTGCAGTCAGCAGTGGGAAACAGGCGGTTCAGCGGACAGCGGCGATGCAAGCGTTTGTTCGCTTGCGGCCGCTCTGCTGATTGGCGCATCTCGTTTTCTAGAGGGGGATAGTTTTCAAAAGATGAAATAGTGGTTTTGAAGGGGGAGGTTGGTTGGCATGAATGTAGGGGTGATTTGACCGGGATCGTTTGAAGGGACGGTTTGATGGGCTTTGATGAGTGTGGGTGAATGAGAGCGGGATGGTTTTGTCTTTGGGTTGTTTTTGGAACAGAGAATTAGGTTTGTGCATCAATGGGATTGTTTTGATGTATTTTATGGAGTTGTAGATGTCGGTTTGTTTCACTGTATTTGGTGTATGTGTCGATGTATTTTGATATATACATGGTTTCCGCACTTATGGAAAGTCGTGAATTTGGACATCGGGTAAATTTTGTCATGGAAAGTCATGATTTGGAGCAAAAAAACGACCCTAAGTCATTGAAAAACAGTGATTGCTATGGATTGCTAAACATTTTAATTAAAATCACGTGATGTCATAAACGGCAAGATCGCTATTCATCTCTTCGATGATCCATCTACGTTTTTATTTACGTTTTGATAGAACAATGGTCACAGTTAAAAATTTCGACCAATGCAAACATTTCTGAACTCCAAACTTGTGACATCACATGAGTAAGGTCTCATAGGTAAAAAAATTTCATAATATAAGAACAAAATTGAACTGATTTGATAAGCTTGTGTTTTCAATTTGATTTTCTTTCTTAACACAGTGCACTATGGTTTTGCATTGCTGGTATCAAAACATTTGATTTTTGATTGTATAATTTAATATGTTATTATTAGCTTATTCTTTCTTCAATTATATCCTTATTATTAAAGATAGATTAGTTTTTTAAAGAATGGAAAATTGTTTCTCCCTTTTTCTTCTGATTTTTGAGTATCTTTGTAACTGAAACAAGAATTTTTTACTTACTATAAATTAAAACTTTATAGAAATCATTTTATGGTATGATTCGTCTGAGTAAAATTCATATGGGTTAATTTTTTTTGTGTGTGATGCGATTTCTTGAGGCATGGAAATTTATTTGCTTTGGTCTTGGAAAGTCATGGATTCGCAACATTTTATTTGGCAGAAACCCTGAACCAGAAAAATTATGTAATACAATTTTGTTTATTTTTACTTGCTTGAGACGATCTGCTGCGTTTAGCCTCATATTTGGTTGTTTCAATTCAAAATGTTAAGCAATTTTTAATTTTGCACATTATTTTCTAATAGAATAGAATTTATAAATCGGTTCAATTAGCGTAAGGTTTAGTATGTTATAAAATACATCCAATGTGACGTAACGAAAGAACTATAATTTTTATTATTTCTAAAGAAAATAGTTATAACTACTCTTGGTACCGCAAGGGAATATTCCATTATTCTTGATTTTGCAGAGAGTAAATCAAAATGTTTCTTTTGCTATAGTCTTAATGCTATTTCTACTCTTTTTGAAAATATCTCCATTATTAAGCCTTGTACAAAGTAATGTTTTATACATCTTAAGAGAATAGGGAATGCACATAAGGGGACGTACATAATATACCGTCACATTACGCGAATAGGCTTTATCCAGCGTGATGGTCTGTGACTGGGGGGGGGGGGGTAATCGCTTTCGTGACGTACTAATTTATTTTGAGGGTGTTTATTTTTTTCAATTTAAAGTTTAAAAAATATAGTTCCAATCATTTAAATAAATAATTTTATCACGCATCACATTAATAAAAGTTAATTTGCAATAAGTTGGATTTAATTTTACCTCAATTTCAAAACTATAAGCTACATCAAATATGCATTTTTGAAAATTTTGTGTGACGCTATTTATGTACGTCTCCTAATATCGAAATCATAATTTAAAAATCTCAAAAATAAGAGATTGCATCTTTTGTCACTGACTGGGCTACTGAATTGCTAAACCCATCTTTATTTTGCCCTCTTTTCCCTGTATCTGTCCGTCATTCATTTCAAATGAATCGTCACTTGTATTGATAATTAAGAAAAGTTTCTTACTTTATTAGAAGTTTGCAAATTGTTAAAAGAATACCCAGTGGTTTGGGATTAGCTACGTCGTCAGTCACGTGAACTGAAGATCGTGGGATCAAACCAACAAGCTATCATAACGCTGTGTAGAATTAAGGTGGCTGCTGTACATTAAATCCGTCGAGTTTTCAGTGTCTTATATTTGGTATAGTATGGATGTTAGCTCAGATGTCAACGCCTCGTCGTTTGACTGAATTGAAAATTACGAGACGTAATTGTAAATATTGTTGTTCCAATATTAAAACACGGTATGGCTGCGTAGTTTTGCGCTAAAAAAGTTTTTTTTTTAATTTGCCACTCTTTTAAGCTCGTTTTCTTTCTACAATCATCTCACACACATTCTCACGAAGTTTATAATATTGAACTTGAACACCAACCCATCAAATCTGATTAACATTAGCTTCCCACATCCAACAAGCTACCTGACAAACATCGATCACAACACTGACAGTTCCAAATACAGAATCTCCCACCAACAACTCTTTTTCTCATTTAGTTCCTTAAAAAAAAAAAAAAAAAAAAAACTACGTTAGCTTTACTTACTGGAAAGAGCTGCCACCTTAAAGTCTACCTTCATCACATCCTTCCTTTGATCAATTACGTAGTTAACATCTTACTTTGCTCATCACTCACCTTAAGGTAGAGTCACGCTTTTTGCTGCAACTTGCCATTATCCGCGTTTATGTATATGTATGAGCAGCAAGAAAAACTATCCAGGTTGTTACAATGTCTGTGCTGGACTTTTTTTCTTCTTTGTTCTAGTCTGAGCCTTAAAGTTGAACTTACTCGGGTAGTCTATGTCATATTGGTTTTTCTGGGAATGCGTCGAGGCAGTTTTAGTTGTGATTGGTGGAAGGTGGTGCTGGATCTGTTTTGCCGGATAGTTTGGGGAGGGCAGGATCTTGTTGATTTATAGGGAAAAAGTATGCGAATTGCTGTAAAGAGTTGCTTGCAAATTTTTTGGTGCTGCTATAACATAGTTGTAATTTCTACTGTTCTATTCCTAGTATATCAATTTCTAAAGATGACATGTGTTGCAGAAGTCTTTAGGTCTTGAAGTTGTGAATTGTGAAGTAATGATTTGATTTAAAGGAGTTATTTGGGAAAAAATTATTAAATCGTGATTTTAATAATATATTCTTTAGGAATGGTGTAAATCGTAGAAAAATTATCTCATGAATTTGATCATTTTGCATAACGTTGTGAATCCTAAAAGTAAGCGATTAAGATACCTTATTTCGCTGGAAAAGTTTTTCTTGATTGCCTAAATTAGATTGCATATTTGGTTTCTCAAATAAGAGATGAATTAAAAAAAAAAAAAAAAAAGAAGCATGTGTTAAAATTTTTGATGACTGATGTTAAAAGTTTAATATTATGGTTCAAGATTAAAGATTTTTAGGTTCCATGTGCCAATAGATGGATTCTCTGCTCTTTCAGCAATATCGTTTCACAAATGCCACTTTACATCTTTAGCTTTTAAACAGCGTATTTTCAATGATTAGCAAAGATAATGAAGCTTCGTTGTAAGAAAATCATTTTGAATCAAACGCACTCCCATTTCTTTTAAAACAAAGTTGCATTGAAATGTTGTTTTGGATAGCTTATTATCTTGGATAGTGTAAACACGGCAGTTACGTACCAAACGAACGACTGCATTCATGCCCATAGACCTCCCTTGAAAGCTGCTGAAACGCAAGTAATTGCCTACAGGAATTGCCCCTATTCCACCATCTAATAGAAGATTCGGATTTTATAGCTGTATTCGAGTATTTTATTGTTTTTATCAGAGAGATGGACTATGAAACTCCTGTTTTATTTCCGCCCATGTCTGGACATACCTTGCAAGTCTTGGTTGCTATTAGAGATTATGTCGGTGAGTTTCGATTCTGAACGGATGCGTCTGGTTTATTTTTTTAATGGGGCGGATAATGAGTATGTTGGTGTCTGGGTTTTGTATTTGTGTTGATTTTCTAACCGTTTGCTTACTTGAGGTTCATTTTCAGTTGGAAGGTTGTAACTAAAAGGGCGATTAAACTTTTTGAATCGGGTCCGCAAATGGCTGTGTGATGGAATTCTTAAAGACTTTTTTTTCCCCCATTAAATGAAACAGAATCGAAATCTGCCTAGAATTGGAATTTATTCCGGTTATTCAAGCGGTTGTTTTAGAACTTTGCTTTCAAGACATACGACTGTTAAGCCGTTTATTGCGTTTCTTAGCCTGGTTGGCACGAGCGGAACTTCAACTCTTCTTGTTTTGGGGGATAAGAAAATCTGGAGCATGTACAACAAAATGGCAAAACAGAGAGGGATGTTTTTCGCAGTGTAAATGAAAGGTCGTTACTCTTAAATTAGTCAGATTGACCAATATGTATGTAAAAAAAAATGCGAGTTTTGATTTCAGTTTCGAAATTTTTAGTTCGCCTTTAAATAACCATAACACGAAAAGCATAGTACCTCTCTGCAAAACACATAGCAACTTCTAAATAATGCTTAGTTTAAAAAAAAAAAAAAAAAATTGTTCCAGTAAGCCTATAAAAAAATTCTTGGCATTTTTTTTTTTATTATGATTAGGAATATTATAACTGTATAATTGGTGTATATAATTATAAATTTTCGTTGAAAACGTTGATTCTTTTTTTTTTTTTCCTACTATGATTCAGAATTCTAGATATTGTTTGTGAGGCCTGTTTGTGTTGATGTAAAGCATACATCGAAAAGTTTTGCGTTTTGCAATATCTGTTGCAGTTTGTTCATTCTAGAACATGTGATGAAACGAAGTTGTGGAAATTCGTAGTTGAACAGTTAGAGTATTTTGTTTACTTAAAGTATTAATAGTTTATACAAGGTTACTAGTAATGCAAAGAACCTTTGAGAACATCCGACATTATATTTGCTCATGTTTGTAAACTGCTGCAATCATTATTCTGCAGGAAGTTTATAATTAAAGTTCAAAATGCTGTAAAAAAAAGCTGGTCAGAATGACCTGAAATTTGACCTGTATATATTCTAAGAAGGGATAATCAGTTACATCATAAAAAAAAAAACAAAAAAAAACACTATTTCGAACTATTTTCTTTTTTATTTCTTACTATTGAGTTTAGAAAGCCATGATTTGGCACAAGAAAAAATGCTAGGCTATTGAAACCATGCTTTTTGAATCTTGAACTTTCATTATAATCATCACGGTTTTTTTTTTTATATAATTATAGTAAAGTTCTCAAAAAAAAAAAAAAAAAAAAAAAAAAAAAATCGTTAGAATCTTCTAAAATATGACCTGAATATACGCGAAGGAGGGGAAAAGTGGTATGGCATATGAAAGAATGTTCAAAATAGTTATTTCCAATTCAATAGTTAATTTTTCTTATGCCATGTCGTTGTTTTTTGAAAGATGAACTTTTTATTTATAAACATCCCGCATGACAATATTTTAAAAGCAGTGTTCTTTATTTATAGATGATCCAGGCGACAAAAAACTTCCAGAACGGACACACGGGACAACTGTCCGCCATTACTGTCAATCTTTTGTTTCTCGGAGCAGTGGCTAGAATCTTCACGTCTATCCAAGAAACTGGAGATCCCATAATCATATTCACCTTCATTGTTGCTTCTATCACCAACGGCATCCTAGCTGGTCAAGTATTGTACTACAAGAAAGAAACTGCTCGAGTTCTTCTCGAAGCCGAGAAGAAGAAGATTAAATAAAATCGACGGTTGTTACCAAGCTGTGGGAATTTAATTTCTGTGATCTTGTCAGCCGATGGTTCATTCCTAAGGCGGATATTGACAGATTTAGAACTTGAGACATAATATAATGGCGTCATTTAGCCGAATTCCATTTTGAATTAATATTTATTTAATTGTATAAATAATTGCATTATGGAGGTGTTTTATGAATTAAGCAGACTAATAGTATATTTTATCAAAACGAGAGAATGCAATGAGTTGAGAGTTATTTAAATGTGGATGATAAAATTGTATCTTTTCTTAGTATGGTGTCTTATAAAGGCGAATAGCAGGTGATTGAAAAGTAATATTGAATTGTTGGTAATATCATATTTGAGCTAAATTGGAGAATGAGCACTCTTTATTATGAAAAGAAATGATTCCTGTGAGAAAAGCAAACAAATTTTTTAATTGGATTTTAGGTTCAGAAAATAGAATAGATGCCTATGTTTTTTAAACATTAAAACAGTTTTGTCTTAATATAAATGCCATTACATGCGAAATTTAAAGTAAAAGTATTATTGAGTAGTCGGTATGTGTTATGGAGATTTTAGGTTGTTTTTATTTAAATATTTAAAATCGCTGCCTGAGTGAAAATATGATTTAAACCTTGTTACACAAATAAATAAAATGCCTTATCGGGGCCTGTTTGATTTGCATAAAATAATTTAAAATTGTTCAACTACGAAATTGTAAAGCTGTTTTTAAAATTCACTGATAATCATCAGTTATGAATTCGAGATGTTCTCTTAAGTTCATCTTGTATTTAGACAACATAAAAATCAAACAAAAATGAGGTTTAATGGTTTTATGCAACAAAATGATCATGCATTTAAATAAATACAAATTGACATTATTTTAAAATTGAATGAGTGTAAATCTTAAAAATGTTGGATAAAAAAAATCAATAAATTAATCTTCTACTTTTAATGACTAAGTTATTTTAAATTGTATTTTCATAAATCAAGTTATCTGTTGATATTTTCGGTACCTATGATAATTCATCTTTCTTAATATTAATTTCAAAATGTGTAATACCTTATTAACCATTCTAAATAAAAGTTTTAAATAAAAACAGTGCTTGTACTACAATTAAAATTGTAGTACATTTGGTACTGCATTTTCGTATTGATCAAAATTTCAAATTGTAACAGTCTGAAATATGTAAGGCGATTTTTTTACATGAAAATTTCCTTTAACGAAGGATATCTCGCATCATTCAGCTACTTCGTGATTTAGTTTCACATATCAGATTTTTCTACTTTAGAAGTGAAAAATTAATTTTGAAAGTATCTACTTTTTTTCAGGTCACATAAAATCATCTCAGTTTTAACCAGATAGCTATGTGCGCTATGTCATTTTAGTCTTAAATCTTCATTTAATTTTTTATGATACACGTATTTTATTTGATATGACTAAAACTGGGAATTGTTGTATGTATAACTAATGTGTCTGTATTTATACTAACTTATTATATTATTTGGGAATTTTTTTTATTATTTGTCTGAATAAAGACGTTTTATTTATAAACGAGGTAGTGTTTTTTATTAATAAGTTTAAATGAATATATCCATGTTTTGACTCAAATTTAAAAGTATTCACTGTATCCTATAAAATGCTAGCTTACGAGTTCTTTATCAAGACATTGGTACTATAGTAGGAAGTGTTATTTACATTTGGGAAACGGGCTTTTCAACAACTGATGTGAACATTTTACTTTTCTTCAGTTAATGGTTTAATAGTGCTCTTTCAAACTAGAAATTTTAGCACCTGAATTTAAAGAATTAACTTACTTTTTATAAAGACATAATCGATTGGTGGTCGTTTCACGCTTGAACCAAAGTCAAAGTTTGCTTGTTATCTCCCCAAAACTAGTTTATTTAATTCTAATCGCTCGTATCGAGGATCATTATAGTCTTCGTCTGTAAAGTTTATGGATAAAATACGTATGGTAATAATAGTCTTCGACTGTAAAGTTTATGGATAAAATATGTAATGACTAACGCCCCGGAAACTCATTGTGACAATAACTTAAAAGCACTGATTTCTCCTTATTCTGCTTTCCACAAAAGGTAACCCACAGTAATAACCGTCGGCAGCTGTTATTTAAATAATTATTCATTGCATTAATCTTTGTGTTTGGTAACGACCAACTGATTTTTATTTCCTGTACGACCGAATCATCGTCGGTGTAGGCTTGGTCTTAAAGGTTCTGACCAATCATGTTGCATCGTAGCGTGACAGAAATTGCCCTCATCGCAAAGACAAACATGGCTAGAGTTTGGACCTACCTCACCGGTCATCGAATCGAAAAAATACCTTCTTTTGTTCCAGAAATCGAACAATGACGACACGAATCGTCTCTTTTGGCGGGAACACGCAAGTGACGAACTTGCCCGTCGTTGTTGCCAATCTCAATTACGAAATTGCTGTTGGTAAAGGCACAAAAGTCCGTCCTGGAGTGACAACGGCTGTTGTGACAAAAGAAAAAGGCGTTCGGAATGGGAAATCAAAGGTCTTTTTTGGAATAATGGCAAAAAAGAAGGCTGTGTTCTTTATGGAATATATGCGAAAAATATCGGCAGGTGATGCCGTCACGAAATCGCTTTTGTTTATTTGGAGATGCATTGTACGGTTGTTTTGTGTCACTTAACGAAATCGAAGTCGGTCGTTTTGGTATTGCTTGGTACACGCTGGTAAAGCGTGTTCAAGAAAATATCTTACAGGATAGTAAACAGATTATCTTCTAGTAATAATGATGAAGGCAACCCTTGTGAAATGTAAACGCTATACTTCAACAAGATCACAAACATCATCAAGATTTACCCCTGTACTTAACTGCGATTGTTATGTCTATTTGTTTGAGGATAATTTTCCGATTTATCGAAAATATCTATTGACTATCCAAATACTTTAAGTAGAGTAAGTGTTCCAGTAGCAAATAGTTCGATAGTAGAAAATAAAAACTGGAAAGGAGAAAAGTTGGTGCATACTAAAGCGTAGATTTTATGCTACTCAATTTTTTTTGTGCTCATCATTCTATTGTAGCGATTCTTCGGTTGGTTGTTTTCAGATTATCTGGCGCCGTCAGCCACACGAGGGCTATAATGCTCCGAAACATTCGTCATTAGACAAGCCAACATACATTTACAAACATCCATGCGCAGACCAAACGGTATAGTGGTTAGCGTGCTAGCTTCTAGACCACGAGGTTGTGGGTTCGAGTCCCGTGTTAGGCATGGGTGTTTGTAAATGTATGTTGGCTTGTCGAATGACGAATGTTTCGGCGCATTATAGCCCTCGTGTTGCTGACGGCGCCAGATAATCTGAATACAACAAACACACATGCCTTACACGGGACTCGAACCCGCAACCTCGCGGTCTAGAAGCTGTAGCGATTCCTTAAAATATTCTAAACTAGTTTTTAAGCCTATTTTTCTGTTATTTTAAAATGTTAAAAGTGACCTATTCAAGGCATAGCCTATTATTCATTGGACGATGCTATTCATTTGTGTTACTTCGGCGCCAACCTTCGCATGAGGTCATTCTGTTAACAATTAATAATTATTGAGTTTTTTTCGAAAGCTTGAATTTAAAACAAATTCCCTCTGCATTATGGAACCTAGGGAATTTTTATTTTTTAAAACTCGAATTCCAAAGATGTGTAATGTCGATCTTATAATTAGGGACGGGATGGGGCACTTCATTTTCTTAAAAAAAAAAAAAAAAATCTCTTTGTGTCTTTTGGAGATTTCATAATTTTGCAATTTATCCTTCCACTGCTCCTGTTTTGACACCCTATCGTCGACACTTGACCTAAGTACTTTATGGATGTTATTACAATGTAACGGTGCAGTATAGCCCTCGCGAAGTCTCGCAACACTTTTTGGCAAAACCTACTTCCATATATTCTAAATCATTTAAAATGCCAACCTGATGGCTGTGGGGTTAGCTCTCTGGCCTCGCATGCCAAAGGTGCCGGGTTCGAATCCTGGGTTAGGTATGGATGTTCGTTGTGGTTCGAAATCCACGTTAAGCTGAAGGTCCCGGCTTGATTAGCCGTTATTTTGCACAAAAATAGGTCGTTGAGCTTACAAACAAACCATATATTCTAAATATAATTGGGTGATTTTTTTTCATCACAAGATCAAACGCTGCAAAACAATCGATCGTCTCTTTACACACACACATATACATATATATATATATTTTTGGGGGAAATTAGTATTGTTCAACAATAAAATTGAGATACTGCTATGTTGTTTATATCAAAATAATAGCTTTCACCAGCTCGTCTGTTGTGGTGGAAATAAGACTAGCCACATTTTCCACGGGGAATTTCAAGACCCCTACTTTACAGGTTTTGAACGCCAATTCTCTTCATGCATTACCCCTTTTCTAAATCGATGAGTCTTATTTCTAATTACGTGTTTGTTAAATTTTTCATTCGCATTTCGCAGCTAAGGAATAATTTCTTGGTAAATCGCTTGATTTTTTTTAGTTGTCTAGGAGGTCACTAGTTGTACGACTTCCTGTGATTCTTCGCCGACCAAACGGTATAGTGGTTAGCGTACTAGCTTCTAGACCGCGAGGTTGCGGGTTCGAGTCCCGTGTTGGCATGGGTGTTTGTAAATGTATGTTGGCTTGTCTAATGACGAATGTTTCGGCGCATTATAGCCCTCGTGTTGCTGACGGTGCCAGATAATCTGAAAACAACCAACAACCAATCCTGTGATTCTTCAGCATTGTTAGAGTCTAAAACTTGTTGTTGTAATTGTTCGTGAACGGAAATACATTATGTGAAAATTCTTCATCTACTGATGATCGAATTATACAGTTACATTCGATATAGCATGCATTGATCTCTAATTACAACATCTGAATTGATTCCAAGCGGTTTTTCTTCTGCAAGCAGATGATGCCAATTGAATACTGTCCCTCATAATGCTGTGCAACAGGTTGCCCAATGTTACAAACAGATTCTATCTAGTTAGGGAAGAAGTTGCTAATATAGATTTCGATCGAGAATGATATGCACTTATCTCTAACTACAACTTCTGGATGGTGCACGCTTGGTTATTGATTTGAAGCTGAAGAAAGCCTGAACAATCATCATAGAGATCTGTATTAGCAACTTCCCCCAAACTAGATAAAATTGGTTTGTAACCATAGGAAACCTATTAGATAGCATTTTGGGAGAAGTATTCAATTGGCTTCATCTGCTTGCAGAACAGAAATCCCCTATAAGCTATCCAGAAGTTGTAGTTATAGATCAGTGATGATAAGCCTTCTTCGACTTCAAGTCAATAACCAAGTTTGCGCTATCCAGAAGTTGTAGTAGAGATCAGTGATATAGCACGCCTCTTTGAAAAAAAAACCTAATCATTCAAACCATTATTGAAAAATCAGTGTCTTTAACCAATAATGAAATGACCGAGTTAAGTACAGTGGGAGGATTCTAATAACCTGCATCTAATCCCGACGACCCCGAAGGTTGACGTAGGTGCCAGTCTGATCAGACCTTTGCTGTACATATAGCATGATCAACGAGCTTTTATTGCTATCCTAATAATTTAAAATATGCAATCCACATCACGATTGTTATTACATCGTGCTGCTGATTTTATGGATTATAAGAGAAGTTTCAGGGGTGACCTTGCAATAAAAATGTATGATCACTCTATTACAGGTTGTTAGAGTTCTCTTACTATCACGGAGAACTTTTAAAGGGTAATTGCTTATATCTGAGTATTATAAGAAGTGGAATCTATTGGCTGCGTTACAATCAATCTAACATTCCTTGCTTTAGTATGTGTTTGTACCAAATGATTCAAAGCACGTGGAAAACAATACTAACCTTTATCATTGAAGAATATCCTCCAAGATCTTCTCATTTTACCCATCGTGTAACTGTGGCTTGCAACAGTGACGAATTAGATTGGAAATGTAAACTGCTTTCTTAAAGTAAACATTAATCAATTTGTAAACGAAAGTTGTTTTTTTTAGTGTTGTTAGTTGTTGTTTATGTTTTGGGACTGTGATGGTTTGCTGAACATAGAAGTTCAAAATTTAAGTCTTGGTGAGTCTTTTTACATCATGTTTAATTTAATGTAGTACAGCTTTTTTCTATCAATTTATTCATTAGTATTAATAGCAAGTTTTCCTCGCATCATAGACACTAAGCAATATGTTACAGAACACAAGATGGACCACAACATTTCTTAAGAATATTTAACATTTTGGGCTTCTACAGCTATGCTGCAATTTTAATTCAACTTTAGTTCTAAGTTTTGAACCCGAAAGAAAATATTGATAGATTTTGAAAAAATTTTCAACTCTGACCACCATTTTGACTAAGAAAGGATTTTTTTTTAGATTTTAGTTTCAAATTAGCCACTTTGTATTTTACTTTCGACTTTTATTGGTCCTTTTATTTTTGTTATATCAACATCACAGAGTTGAAAAAAGTTTTGAACCAGTGCTTAATTTTGGTTGGAATTGACAAAAGTCTTAATTAAATCATGGAATACAACTCGAATAGGTCAATGGATAATTGTTTTTCTGATTTTCAGAAATACTTTAATTACAGTATAAAGCACGCTTAGTTCATTAAGGTGCGTCTTATGTGCCACTAAAAATTCATTTAACTAATTTTTAAATTTTTAACGGGACATCCTTTTAAATGATTCCTTTTGGTAAGGAAACACATGTGTAAATATTTTGGTTAATTGCATTAGAAGAAAGTAAACATAAACAATGAAATGGTTGCGTTTACAGTTAAGGAACAGTTAAAGGTTACGTTAATGCACTTTTACAGATTATAGTATAGTTATTTTTAATTACAAAAACAAGGTCGACTATTATAAATAAAGAAAAGAGAGAAAAAAAGTGAGGATAAATCTTATCAATTAAACAAATATTTTCAAATTATTAACTTTAGTGCTTTTCAAATTTTAGTCCTTTAGTTAAAATATTGATATGTTACTACTAAATTGATATGAGCTAGTACTTAGACTAGAATCAATATATAAGCTACTTGAACAATTAAATTCTAATAAATACCTGAAACACATTAATTGCAATGCTTGCGTATGCTAAATTTGTTAGATTTTACAGAGCTGATAATAACCTCTAAATATCATTTGATTTTAATAAAAAAATTGTGAATTTGGTTTTCGTCAAATGGAACAAAATGAAAGGGTGTCCAGTAAAAAAAAATTAACACCTTCGAAAATAAGACGCACTCCAGTGCGTGTGTTCGAATATCTTAGAATGAAATAGTTAAAAATCAATTTCATCATTAGGTTGCTATAATGTGAGTTCATTTATCTTGAAAAGACCAAGGAAACCATTAACTACTTGTTTTAAAGTTTCGAAAAACCACTTGGTAATCAAACTCTCTCCTCTATCCCACTGGTTTAATCATTTGGAACAAACGGCAGAAAGCATTAATTCATAAAAATAAAAAGTAAAAAAATGTCTAATTTCCTTTTCACCACTATTCATAAATGAAATCCAAACCATCTTTAAATTAATTATCCCCCAAGAAAAATTCCACCTCGAATCAAATGGCACTCGAATCAATTATTGTTACCCCCGCAACCATCATTTCTCACCAATTCATATATCGTCTGGTTCCATACTTCGCAAACGGGGAGAGATAGAATGACAGAACACACTCCCACCCTAAGCACCAAGAAAACGCAGAAGATTTAGTGGGTGCGCCCAAAGCCGTACAAAATCCAATACTACGCCAGGTTTCAGTCTCCCATCGGTTCTATTGTTGAGGGGTGGGGAGGGGGGAGGGACAGGTATTCGTAACCCCCTCCCCCTCTCAATGGAATACTTTATTAATTCTCCAATTTCTGTTCTGACTGATGAGGATTCACTACAACAATTGGTTGAGAGGGAATTTTGTGTTTAGCGAGGGAGAGGAAGGTATGACTGATTACAGATATTTACACCCGGGTTACCTTAGGGTTTATCGATACTCAGCTTGAGGGTGGTGAATCTTAATCGTTTCGCATCGATATGGTGGGAAGGTGGATTATTGTAATTTAGGAAGTGGTGATGTCTTTGGGGGGACTTTTGTTTAGACTTGAGTTTATTTTTTTGCTGGAGTTAAAATAAAAGACTGGTCATAATTAAAGTTATTCTGTTCGTAAACGTCTGGATCCTGAAGTAATCAATAGATTTATGTTAAATTTTAAAATTTTGTGTTATTAAAAGAATATGATTTTTAATAAATAATATGCAACAATGAAATGATGTTTAATACTTTATTAAATTTTTTTTTTCTTTTGGGGGGGGGGGGGGCTCACTTTCCACAACCACTTTCAACAACTTCATCTTTCAATATTGATCAGATTCCTTTTTCAATGTTAAAACTTTCAATCTCGTCTTTAAAGTTAACTTCCATATAAGTTTTTAAAGCGCTACATTTCCACCTGGCAGTCAAAATTTGAAGTTTTTTCTTTCTTGGGACAGCATTTTGCCATGTGTTCAATTAGTACGTATACTTCCAGTTACGTTCAGTTTTATAAAGATTTGTACATTACTTCAGGCCCCAGACAGCCTTTAAAAAGAAAATCTTCACGAATAACCAGTATTTTTTACTAAGATTGCCGCACCCGTGTCATATTTAAAGATAATCTGGTGAAGGTTGCTCAAAAAATAATTCTTTGAAACAAATCTTGTTTTAATTTTGTTTGACTAACAGTTAATGAGAGAAAATATAAAGATAATTACTACTTTGTAATTGACTAGGATTTGTAGGAATATGCCTCATCATTTTAAAATTACTTACCAGTATAATGATGTTTCCTGGTATATCATTGGCCATGATAATTTTAATTTCTGATGTGTATCGTTTTATATGTTATAAGTTCGTACTGCAAATTTATTTTCATATAAGTGACTCACAAAAATTTGGAGACAATTTTCATTAAATTCAGTTCTTTCATTCAATTTTCTTCAGATATCATGGTAAAATTATCCGAATTTGAAAAGGATAATTTGAGTAATTTTTTCAATTTGTAAAAAATAACTGACAAAGATTCCTATTTTCCTCTGAGAGTTAAGTAAGGATTGTTAGACCTTTTACCATTTTTTGAAAGTTAAATGGTTAACTTCTAAGACTTAAAGTTCTTCTTTGTTTAATTAAGGTAATAAAGGACCAAATTGGTAATTTTTAATCTGTAACTTATTTTAAATTGCTTTTTTGACCACTTAAAATCAGTACGACTAACCAAAGAAATATTGCAAGTGTTTAGTGATGCTTATGCTTTTGCAATAGTGGCGAGGGTTGACCATTGGTATTGAAATTACAAATTTTTAAATTTCACAACCATTAATTTAATATTTTACCAAACATCAATTCTGCCACTTTTATATGAATACAATTTTTTACTATCACCCCAAGTAGTAAGAACCGACAAAAGAAAATGACCGTCCAAAGATAAAAGCGTCCTCGACTAAACAAAGAAAATCACAGGGCAAATAATCTCCCAATTGCATGACCTGTTTCCCTTACGATTGGGAAAACAGTCCTTTTCTTTGACACGTGGCCTTTGAAAACGACCTTTTCAAACTGCCCCTCCTCCATATAGAAAGTCACGTGACCAGGAGTGGCGGTCCATTTTCTATGGATAAATGTATGAAAAAGAAGCGTAAAAACTGCTTCGTTGTCACTGATCAATTGGTCCATATGCAAACATGATTGCCTCAATGAACGAATATTTGTAGTGTGTTGGGAGACTGGTTTACAAGCGTGGATACATCGGTGTTTCTGTATATAGATTGAAATAAGAGAGGTTTTGAAGGTGTTAGCATTGAATAGTTTTTGGCCGATGGTGATAAGAAGTTTATTTGAGACTATCTAGTCGACACCTCAAATAAACTTCGGTCCACCTCAAATAAACTTAGGACATCTCAAAAAAGTGGCTACATAGCCTGACTTTGTCTGGACCCCATCCTGTCTTATCATAGTCCGTTCTGTCAAGTCATGCTTTTTGTAATTTTGATTGAATTTGATAAACCCGTTTTTCAAAGCATGCAGCTCTAGAAAAGTGTGAGTTTTTATTAGCGAGTGGTAGTGGAAGGATTTACTATTTTAATTAAAAAATGAATAAGGGAATTAAGTTTTATGATTTTTCATGGCACGCTTATGAGGAATTAGATTTTGAGTTTATAAAGGACATATATGCTTTTTTCTTGTAATATTTTTTTAGTTTTCTAACTAGATTATAAGGACCACATGATATCGAATATCTGTTATCTTGCTTCGTGGGAAGTTTGGGAATTAATGATTGTTAATTAAGTCATGTCTTTCGTCTTGATAGTTCTAGATGTCTTAACTAAATATCTTAATTAACAAAATAGATTAAATTCCCATATTAGGAAGGGATTTCGGTAGTCCGATCATAAATTTAAACTGTGTAAGGACGCTAAGTACCATTTGAGGTCTTGTTTTCTCGTATTACTATAACTGGTCATTTTCTTGTCGTGGCTGCATTATTTATGTCGTTGCGAAACCAAAGAAAATGAATTGAGTGTGGATGTATCGCTATTATTATTATACATTCTTCATAAGATGCAAGGCACTGTGCCCCTTTGTGCAAGCTAAAAATCAATCGCGTTTCTTTTCCCCTATAGTAGTACTCGGAATTAGGAAGCATCGAAAATAGAAATTTTAAATTGCTTTGGACGTTCTAGTGATTAGCTGCATAAACTGAATTTAAAATTATTACTCCCTTAAAACAGCTACTCAAAATGCAGGAATTTTGACGTTTGGTTTCTTTAGCAATGCGGTTTAATTTGATTATTGTGCTGAATAATTTGCGCGCACGCACGCACACACACACACACACATACAAATCGCATTTACACTTTCATACATCAATATCCTTTCGGAGCTCCCTGTAAAATATATACTTTTGCTTCGACAACTCTATTGAAAATCTTCAATTTCTTTCGACAGGTCAAAATCCGTTCCAGATATATAATCCGATTTTAGTACCCTCAATCCCCTCCAGATGGTGCCACCCATACCAACCCACTAAACACCATCACAAACCCGATCAGATTGATCACATCACCACTCAATCCGGACCACTGATGATGAGGCGATGATTTCAGTGGTGGTGAACCCATCAAGATAGTAGGCCCACTTGCGGGGAGGAGAGGGGAAATGATGACATAGGGGGATTACTTCTGCGTCACTCCCCCCTCCGCGGACGATTATTAATATAAATCCCTTCTACTAAACCCCCTTCTTTTTTTTTTCGATCAGTTTTTCAATTAGCGAAACTGGAGAATGGGGAGTCTATCTGAATATGGGGGTATCAATCACTGGAAGGCTAGCGCTAGGCCTGTGGTACGGTTTGCTTCTTTTATCTGTGGGTTATGCCGAATGCTGTGATTAAAATTGTGGAGAAGGGGGGGGGGGGGACAGTGTAAGGGTGTGAAACCGTATTCCATTACCGATGATTGGAATTTTGGTTTTGGTCAGGGATGTGTGCTTCCATGTGTTATGGGACAGCCGTCATGCGGTGTACTGCCCTGATGAGTATAATCACAGCAAAGGCAGTATATGGGAGACGCGTTAATTAAAATTAAAATTAAGCTTGTAAGATGGCATTAACTAAAATTAAAATTGCCACGAATATTTGAAATTAAGAGCAATACTGTCTCTCAGTATAGCGCAAAATCGGGGGAGCAAGTAAAAAATTCTAACTTAAAAACTTGACTTAAAAAAAAAAAAAATAGCTACGACGGGGTGTCATTATTATAAATGTTGACTGTTATCCTGCATAAGACACTAAAGTCCTTATTTCTGAATAAAACTTTTACAAACTAGGGGTTTGGAACATCGTACAGCTTTAAGTGTCAATATAAAATTGATCAGTGTTTTGAAATTTTTTCTCGGATTGTTGTAATCAATCATACTTTTACAGTTAAATTTAAACAATTGACCAACTTAACGATTCTTATTTTCACGAATATGACCAGGTTGGTGAAATTAGCAATAAAGTTGTCACTGTCTAGTTTTGGCTGATAAAACAAACTCCTTACGTATGGACATACGGATATAGGCTTTGTAAGCCTATCACTATAACGTAATGCCAAAGCTAACATTTTATATTTTCATAACAGTAAGCATTAAGATTGATTTTTTGATGGGCATGTATCTTTTCATATATTTCGGTCTACATGCCCTAAAAATTCCTCGTGATGTCATTAATGACGGTGACCTTTAGGGGAAAACCTTAACCCTTGTTTTACCTTATGAATGGACTTAAGGGCTTTGTAAGCATATCACTATAATGTAATGACGAAACTAAAAATTGTATTTTTATAACAGCGAGCATTAAATTGATTTATTGATGTACCTGCATCTTTTCATATATTTTGGTCTACTTGTTCAGAAAATTTAATTGCTATTGAATGACGGTTGACTATTATAAGAATTTTTTTTTTTATTGAAATGCGTTTGTTTTTCACTTTTTGCACTTTTAATACATTTTTAAGAGAATTTTCGTGGTGGAAACGTTGAACGTACATAAAAAAAAACATTGCCCGGAATGATTTTTATCAATAATTGTTATATAACTTTTTTAAGTAATTCCTTAAAATAGTCTTTCTTTAACAATAGGGTATTTGACACCATCAACAAGTAATTACCAAATGCGGCATATTTATAGTATTTAACGAAATAATAATAATGCAAGCAGTTTTAACTCGAAATAATTGCTCAAATTTTTATAAATCAAATTTTAAAAATTGCTTTTCTGAGCGCCTCGTCACGTGATCAGAAACGCTCGGATAAGCTCCTCCCAGAGTGCGACGTCAATATTGACCACATTTGTAAGCAAACAGCTTCATATGTTTATTTTAAAGCTTGGTTCATCTCTTTTCCTACTATATGATAAATTATGACTATTGAAGGAAACTTTCAGGAAATATTTATTTAAAGAAGTGTTATTGGAACATTGGAAGACGGTTTTGTAAAGGTACACATTTCGAATTTACCCAAAATAGATGTTTTGTTGGTGGGGTTCTTTTTCAAGTCAAGCTCAGAATTTTATTCTGCAGAGTTTAGAAATGTGAAAACATTTGTGTAAGTATCAACAATTCTCACAGTTCTTATAATTAGAAAAGCAACAACATTTTTTCAGTTATAATAATCATAAAAAAAAAAAAAAAAAAAAAAAAAAAAAAAAAAGCAATTAATATAATTCGCTGAGTACTGTTAAAACGGAGTGAAAAGGAACAATTTTCAACTTTCAAAGTAAAAATAGAGTGTAATAATATCGTTAACGAACATATTTTTGATTTAGGAACGTGGGTCTTACCTTCTATAATGTTCCAAGCCCAAAAATGTTGGAAAAAACGTGACTTAGATTGATTTTGATTTTTTTCATGTTGTTCCGATTCACCCCGCAGAAAGGGATGAAACGGAACACTCGTTATAATTTATAGCTGATATTATTTAAAAAAGACAAAAAGGTGAAAAAGACAAGTAAAATGCATTGAGGTGAATAGAAACACAAGATTATCATAAACAAAATCCTTTAACCCTTTATCTACTGACGGTACTTATAAGTCCAGTCATTGTACTGCACTTCTCATGGTACTGTACTGATTTAAATGCTTTGAAACCCATAGGGACTTTGAAGTCCACTTCTATGAAGTTTGTTCTTCACCTATTGAATGACAGCACAAGATTGCTTCTTTTTGGAAACATTAAATATTTAAAAGAGTTAGTACAAATTATAAAAAATTTAGTAAATAAAGGGTTAACTGCTGTGATTGGGTGGTTTGGTCTTTTTTTGTGCAAGGACAACACGTGGTTCATTCTGCTCCAAAAAATTTGGTGAAGATCAATTTAAAATTGGAAAAATTAATTTAAAGTCAAAGATTAATATTTTAGGGGGTTGAAAGCATTCTACAAAAAATGACTCACGGTCTGTCAGACCGCATACAGTAATTAAAGGTTAATATGACAGACAAAAAATGTTTTTTTCAAAACAATTCATGTAAACAAAACAAATATTTTGGTTTAAAATTTACAAAAAAAAAAAAAAAAAAAAAAAATCATAATAATAATAATAAATCAATAGTGCATCAGTACTTAAACTTAATATTGTGTAGTTAAAACATTTAAAAGAATTAAATAAAGTATTACTTGCATCAAAATTATCTTCACAGAAGTGAATCGTAGTCTGTGGTGAAAACTAAGTTGATTCTCTTCTTGCAAGATTTAACTTTTTTTTTTTGTATGTGTGCTTTCCTGGGCGCATGTGTACACAACTTTTCTGGAGTTTTAATTGAAGTTCTTGTACAGTGGGGAACTGCATAATACCGATACCGGTGAGATATTTCTTGGAACGAAATCAAAAGAAAAACACATTTCGCGCTGGAAACTCACTCGCGATTGCGATGTTGCATATGCAAGATTGACGTCACACAGACAGATGGGTTTTTGAGCAGCGTTTTAGGGGCGGGGCTTCTACTTGCATTTTAAAATGCAATTTTTAGCGTTTTGTGACATTATTTTGAAAAAAGAAAAAATACGTGTCTTTTATTTTGTGCATACCTTTAATTTAAAACATATTTTGAAAATTTGTCAAATACCCTATTACTTCCTGCGCATGAACGATTTTAAAGAAATCCTTATTTTACCTTAAAATCAGTATTTCTGACTTGAATTCCAAAATTGAACATCATCTCACTTTCCTTTCGAGATATATCCTTCTGCAGACAGACAGACATACATATAGAACGATTTTCAAAAATAACTTTTTCGCACTCAGTGTCTTTCAAAATGTATTGTGATTTCAAAAAAGTTTTTTTTTTAGGCCCATGTAACGCATCATTGAAAGTAAGATGTCTTGCAGAAAATGATTAACATCCATGAATATAAAAACTCAAGAACAGTTTTCTCCGATCATGAAGTTCTAATAAACTACTTTTTGCCACTAGTAATATATAGACGATACTCGATTTTTATCAAGTACAGACCAATATGCGTAGTCGTTATTCAAATTTAGTTGATCAGTTTTCTATATTGTTGTTACAAAATAAAATTGCAAACGTTTCGAGAAGCAACATTTCGTTCAATTTGAATTATGACAAATACTGCATCATGCCCTTAGGGCTATGAACGACTGACCATCATTTTTTAAGGTGTGAAAAATTAACTAAAGCGAAAGCATTTTTAAAATTGTCTTATGTTAGGTGTAAAAAGGTGTTTTCAAGGAAACTTTTTTAACCCAATTCCACATGTTTTGCCGGCATATTTATTTTTGCATGAGGCAGTTGATATATTTTTTATAGTTCGTATGAAAATTAAATGACATAGTTTTATAAAAAAAAAAAAGCATGTAATAATAATAATAAAAAATATATATATAAAAAAAAAACCTAACTTAAAATCAAGCTTAGCCAAATCTAAATTGACCACTAAACTGCTTAGAAGTTTCTTATCTACATATATATTGAGTAAATCTTCATCAACTTTATGAAAGAGTTGCACAAAAAACTGATTTTCATAGTGGACGCTGTCAGGATTATTTGTAAAGGAGTGCAAATAGTGTACAAGAGAGTGCAAGATGGCAAAAGCTTTCAAGTCAATATTTAAAAAAAAAATATGATTGAATTTACTTTTGAAATGTTAATTAAAGTTATGCATTAATATTATTTCACAAATAAATTATTTGAAACCCATACACTTCTTTTTATAAATTTAACACTTTTTCTCTCCTTATTTTCAGTTTTCAAACATCAAGGGACACTTTTGCCCTGACTGACGGATCTCATATATCATATTAGTGTACAATACATATTTGAGACGGCGTTGAACATTTGCACATCATCCAGAGTAGATTTGATCGTACAATTTTTCACCATCATGGTAGCAACTTTTTAAAATGTCCTTAAGAATATTAACACTTTAAATGTCAAAATTCACTTTGGGAGGTGACTGGGAGGGGGGGGGGGGGGTTACTAATTTCAATAGTCACCGAGTCTTTTTAATAAAGTTCACTTTAAGGTGACTCAGTACTTAAAAAAAAAAATCATCGATTTTAGGATTTTTGTTTCATGCTTTAAGTTTTTTATTTTGCCTTTCCATTGATGTATTACAATAGTTTTTAAATAATCAGACGTATTTTTGATTTGTTTAGAAAACAATCAGTTATTTACTTTGTAAGACTTCTACTTTTAACTTTGATTTTCTCTAAAAAACGTTATATCTATTATATCTAAAACTTTAATGTGCCTTTATTTTTTTTTATCTAACTAGTAGATATATACTACTAATTTTTATGAATTTGTAGTGAATAATATACAGATCAAAATGATAAAAAATTTCCTGTTATTTTCATAATTTTTTTTTTAAATTCCAGATCTTTGTAAAAAAAGAAATAATGGCTTTTCTAAAAAAAAAAAAAAAAAAAAAAAAAAAAAAAAAAAAAAAACCAGTTAAATATTTTTGACTAAATTTTAACTTCAATACATAAGATATATTGAATCTATATAATTTTTTTTTTAAATTCATTTGTTAAGAACTTTCCAAGGAAAGGCACGTCGAAAATAGGCAATTTAAAATAGGGCACTGACTCCTCATAACGTTGCCATGAAAAAAAAAAATATTCTTTCAACATTTTAGATTGTTCTGTATGATGGAAACTCATGAGTTATGATTAATATCTTATAGTCGCTTTTCGTTAAGAACGAGCTTTATTTGAAAAAGAGCAATTTTTATAATTCCTGTAAAATCATTTACAGTGACATTTTCTCTTTCTTACTCAAATACAGTGACACATAGCAGAATTTTTTTTTTTTTTGAAAATCTCCAACTTGTATTGTGGTTTTCCAGAACGGCAAACTCATCACCGACCAAAACAATCAAAACCGTCCCTCACCACAATTAATTCCAAGCGAACAGCTACTTTTAAAAATCTCCCATCCCCAAAACGTTTCTCTACCACAAAACTTTTCTATCCCAACAATTAAGACTGATCCTTCCCTGAAACAAGTGACAACCAACATTAATTCTCGACCCCCACTGCACACCGCTAACGAAATAAACTACATTAACGCCGCAGAAAACTTTTCCCCAGCCATAAACTTTTCCCTCGTAACAATTGTAAAGGGGGAGAAAAGAGTTTTCTATTCAGAAAACTTTGCATCACTTATTAAAGCAGAGTGGGGGAAAAGGGATCTTTCTGTTGCTTCTAGTGTGGTGCGTGTGGGCATCGCCTAACTGCTTGCAAGATTATTAAAAATAATGAATTGTCCGTTTGTGTGTTCTGAGAATGGAAAGAAAGTGAGGGTTGTTTGTTCGAAAGGGTTCCAAGTTTAGTGGTTGAGGTGGTACGGTTTGGGATTTTATGTGATTTAACTGGTTGAAGAGGGGAATAGATTATTGTGAGAACGTTATCAGTTTTAATTATGGGCAATTTAGATTTTTCACCGGACAGTTTCACTTGGAAATGGGTCATGTTTTTTTTAAACTTTTGGTGAGTTTCTTATTTGGGATAGTACAGAGAATTCTTTTTAATTAAATTTGAACCTCTGGATAGTTGAATATTTTTTTTACTAAATCTATAGTTTTTCTTTTCCATTGGCTTTCACTTAAACAGTTCAGATTGTTTGATTTAATCAACGTAATCAAAGTAGAATATTTACTCCTGGACCTTTTGAAAATGTTCTCTAAAGGCAATAATAATTATTATTTTTAACTTCTGGTGAGTTTTTAATTTTAGGATAATGCAGATTATTCATTTCTAGTGAAGTAAGATATTTACTGATAGAGAGATTCTAAATATTTACCAAAGTGAAAATTATATATTTTACAGTGAAGCAAATTAGTTTTTTTTTTTTAATTTTTATTTAAAGGAAAGGAACTTCAATTCAAAATATAAATGGAAATTTAGATATTTAAGTTCCAAACAATTGAGGGCAAGAGATGCAAAGGGGTTCAAGTGACTTTTCTTAACTTTCGAGAAAATACGCTTTAAAGTTTCTTATTTTGAAAAGTAGGGATATCTTCATTCCAGAGGTTAGTATTTGAACAGCAAATAATTTCCATACAAATTTAATATAAATGAAAAACTTTAAAGTGTATTTTCTCAAAAGTTAAGAAAAATCACTTTGGCCTCTCATGCCTTCTTAGATTCTTCCTTTGATCCTTTTGCTGTAGAAACGTGTTGATATAGATGGTTAGATATTTCAAAAGAATAATCTGACAAAAGAAAAATTAATTTTATATTGTCGTCTTTTATTTCCACAGACTTTTAAAATTTGTAATTTTGTCACCCTATTATTGTTGTCTTAATTTAAATTTAAGAATGGTTAATCACCTACACATTATGCTATAGTAATTTGATACCTTAAGCGTCATTTTATATTGAGCTGTTTGTACCAAAAAATACTTTAGAACTATAATAAATATATTTTCTTTAAATGATATTCATTTAACCCATTAGTGCATGTTCTTTTCTACATGATGCAAATAATGGTCATGTAACTGGTGTTTATTACAAAAAGAATACTGATAAAAATACTTTGTTTTGGTAGAATCAATCTTAGTATGACTGATATAAATAATAATAGTTTCAAATTGCAATAAAATATATGAATTTTTACTCGACTTTTACTTCCAAGTTGTGTAGCATCTATGATAACTTTACGAACTAGAAGTTTAAGAAGGACTTAGGCTTTTCCCTTGCGTTATGGGAATGGACAATTCCAGTATTTTTTAAAAACGAGAGAAATTATTTTATATTTATGAAGAATTTCTTTCTGATTCCAAATATTTAAACAAAAGTTCTTTAAAAAAAATTAGTTATTTAAATATTAAGAAAAGAAAATGCCTAAAAATTGAGCCAAAACCAGTCCGATCAAAACACTCAGCAAAATCCGTGACGTCAAGGGTTCTTACAGTTTCTAAGGTTATCGTGAGGTTTCTTCCAAATAGTTGACGTTGGTAGACCATTGCTACATTCCGTACAGGTTGGTGTGATTTGCGAGAAACTTGCAAATCTGGTTTCCGCTGCTGCATTTCATGCCATGATGTTTGCGAAGCCGTGACGTCGCATTCAATATCAGTGGAATTAATCGTTTTCTCGCCAAAGTCTAGCAAGGTAACTTTGATCGCAAATTTAAAAAAAAAAGAAAAAGGGCATTGAGCAGAAATTTTTGTGTTTATAGCCTTTCCGAAACATTTAGAATTGAATAATAATAATAATAATAAATAAATAAATAAATAAATAAATAAATAAATAAATAAATAAATAAATAAATAAATAAATAAATAAATAAATAAATAAATAAATAAATAAATAAATAAATAAATAAATAAATAAATAAATAAATAAATAAATAAATAAATAAATAAATAAATAAATAAATAAATAAATAAATAAATAAATAAATAAATAAATAAATAAATAAATAAATAAATAAATAAATAAATAAATAAATAAATAAATAAATAAATAAATAAATAAATAAATAAATAAATAAATAAATAAATAAATAAATAAATAAATAAATAAATAAATAAATAAATAAATAAATAAATAAATAAATAAATAAATAAATAAATAAATAAATAAATAAATAAATAAATAAATAAATAAATAAATAAATAAATAAATAAATAAATAAATAAATAAATAAATAAATAAATAAATAAATAAATAAATAAATAAATAAATAAATAAATAAATAAATAAATAAATAAATAAATAAATAAATAAATAAATAAATAAATAAATAAATAAATAAATAAATAAATAAATAAATAAATAAATAAATAAATAAATAAATAAATAAATAAATAAATAAATAAATAAATAAATAAATAAATAAATAAATAAATAAATAAATAAATAAATAAATAAATAAATAAATAAATAAATAAATAAATAAATAAATAAATAAATAAATAAATAAATAAATAAATAAATAAATAAATAAATAAATAAATAAATAAATAAATAAATAAATAAAAAGGGGGGAATTGTTTACTGGATAATTTATACTTTTAATTTTTCTAATCAGTAAAACATAAAACAAACCATTGTTCATTACTTAGAGGTGAGATTTGCTATTTTCATGCCATTTTCTATGGGCTTATTAGTTGTAAAACTCAATTTTATAGATGTTAACTTAAGAACCATTCAGACTTCTTATACGGTGTCCCAAAAGTCCTTGAAACATTTAAAAATTCATAGAATGTTGCTTTTCTTTGAATTTTTGAAATGTGTCAAGGACTTTTTGATATTAGAGGTCGGCGATATATCGATATTTTTTTTTAAATATTTTGAACAATATTTAAAAAATATCGATTTTTTATTTAAATTATCGATCCACACTCTTAGTTAAAGTTACAATTTAAGCGTATTTGATTTAAAAGACATTGTGATCACATTTCACAATTTGATTACTACATAGAAACTGAATTTTCTCTACTTTTATTCTTAATTATTATTTTTCAGGACAAAAGTAACACGTTAAATAACTATTGTTCAACTAGTTAATTGTATTACTGAGTGATTTTAAAGTAAAAGTTGAATTTTTGTTTGGAATGTATGTAATGCTTTGTGTGCGACATTAGATATCTAGCAATGAAATTAAAGATACTCATTTAAATAACTCCATTGTGTACATTATAGTGTGGCATAAAATAAGAATAAAATGTAAAATGCTTTTGTTTTGATACCGAAATTAAAGTGGGATAAATTTGTCTCGCGGGATTTTTCACAACAAGAGTTAGATTTGCTTAATTAGAGTTTAATGAACAATGTAACTTAAGAAGTGGTTTATAAATGCAATAACTTTCAATACAAATATAAGGGAAAATAACCAGTTTTGTGCAAGTTTCATAAACCATTTACTGTTGCATGTCGTTTGAGAGTGAGGTAAACGAAAATATGTGCTATATCAAACCACTAAATTTTTTAACGAAACTTTTGATACTCAAATCAAATAATGCTTAATATAGTTCACAAATTTATTTAAAATCCTCAAATTATGTTGCCTATAGATTTTTTTTTTGTAATAAATTAAAATATAGTTCAAAATTTTGACTATTTTAAACTGCACTTCCAGATTACTCAGTTTTAGTTGATTTCAATTTTGAGACGATGGCGGTCGAAATCGTTGAGTTTATTTTATGATAGAGTCGATGTCTTTAGGGGTATTTGTTAGAATTAATTTTAATAAATTGTTCAAATGAGCTTCAGTTAAGCTATACCTGTATTCAATCTTGATGAAAACCCCCTTGCTAAAATCTTCTTCATATGCTTTCTTCGGGCACGTAGGGGAGAAATCTGTTCTACATAATTAACGCATATTATTTCTGATAAATTAAAATCATGTAAAAAAAAAAAAAAATCCAAACCATGAAATTTGATTTTTTTCTTTCTTTTACTGTGGTGTAGGCGGGCCGCAGAAAAATCTGTCGCAGTCCAAATCCGGCCCGCGGGCCGCATAGTGGCTGACGCCGGTTTCAATACTTTTGTTAGAAGTTAGGTCAAGTCGCATTGTCTTGTTGAAACAAAAGATTCACTTCTTTTTCAGAGGTTGCGGGTTCGAGTTCCGTGTTAGGCATGGGTGTTTGTAAATGTATGTTGGCTTGTCTAATGACGAATGTTTCGGTGCATTATAGCCCTCGTGTTGCTGACGGTGCCAGATAATCTGAATCCAACCAACCAACCAACCAACCAACCAACCAACCAACCAACCAACCAACCAACCAACCAACCAACCAACCAACCAACCACTTCTTTTTCAGACTTTGATTTTCTAATAATGAAAACTACTTTTTTTTTTCAATTGTTTAAAAAAAAAAAATATCAATTGTACTTTTATTAAGATAAAAAAAATATTTTTTTCCATTTTTCAGAAATGCTATATATTATTAAATCAATAATAATTAATGATACATATTTTGGAGTATCCGTCCGTGGAAAGCTCCAACGTAAATCATACGGCCCGCATCTAAAAGTTAGTGACGAACGTTGCTATAGATGGTGTTGATGAAATTTCGCTTTTGTTAACATGTATTGTTACTGTCATTAACAGCAAGCATAAGTAAAAAATGGATAACATGTATTGTTGCAAATACACGTTACATTTCGAATTAGTTTTTCTTTTACTTTAAAGATTTTTCTTTAAGATGATTTTTCTAGTTTTTTACTGTTATCAGCACTCATTGAAACCAAATTGTTGTATTGTAATTTCTGAAATGTATCAAGGAGTTTTGTCCTACTCTGGCTAAATTGGATCTCTGGACTGGAATTTTGCCAAAACTAACTAAAAGTTCGCCAAGCGGACTCTCTTAATTCAACTAAACGGTCGGTCTGAACAAATGCCCGTTTCTCGGACGCGCAATTAAGGCTTTTTACAGGAAGCTTTTGACACTAATCTAAGCCAAACTGAACGACCAATGATACCAGGTGGTTCGAACTTTTATCGCCAACAAAAGGGTTGTCAACGGTCGACTGAAAAATACGTAAGTACATGTATTAATGCTAGAATATCAACTTTTTTAGTGTATAGAAACAGTAATAATAATATTTAAACTTACAATTTAAAATTAGTATTATCACTTTAAAAGAACTAGTTAAGAATTTCCAATTTAAGTAGATATTTTCCTTTTAAAAAAGTTTAAAATGAATTTTTTGAATATATTTTTTATAAAAAAGTGTTTTATGGGTCAAAGTCTCACATATCCAAATAGAAAAATTATCTGTCCTTAAAGATTCAAGAAATTACATTTATAAAAATTATTTTCAAACGTTATTACCTTTATAAAGCTCTAAAAATAATTCCAATAAATCAAATAATTAATAATATAAAGCTCTTTAAAAGGAGAATGAAAATGTTTTTGAATAAGTTATCCTATTATGTATTATCCCAACCGGAAAATATTTTTAAATTTTTGCTGAAAGCCAATTTGGATACAATACGCTGAACAGGAAGCGTGAATTTAAAGCCTTTGCATTCAATTACCCGGAAATTTTTTAATTTAAATCGTGATTCAAAATATAGAGATAAATCCTTACTTTTAATTTAGAGTTCAAAAACTTTCGTAACTTCTTAAAAATAGATCCTTTCAATTTCGTAAGCGGATTTATGTGATAGAGATAAATAAGAATTAAGGCATCAAGGAAACGTTCATTAAATATAGTAATTGAAATAAAAAAAAATTGTAGAAAAGCCGTTTCCCACTCTTAACTAATTTTAGAAAAAATAATTTCTGTTGAAAAATAGTTTGCGTCTGAAATAGTTATTTATGCAACTAGTGGGGAAAGTAATATTTTTTTCAAACGAGGTTAATACTTTTTTGAAGAGTGCGTTAACACGAGTCAAATTATTTACTGATATGGAAAAAGTATTTTCCACTTGTTGCATAAAATATTTTATATAATCACGTGCAACAAATATTTGTAATACATCTATGTATTAATGTTGGCAACTTCAGTCAATGTATTTCTTCTAAAAATTTTGCACGTTTGCTATAAAAAATTTATTTTTTAGAAGATTGAGCGCATGATTTAAGCATCGATATAGATAAACAACTGGATAGACTTCTTAAAGCTGGGAAAATGAAGCCATTGACAGATACCGTTGGTGGGATAAAAAATACGGATTGCCGAGGATTGAAAATAAAATTTTGGGTTTTACACAGCAGAAATGTCAATAGTAGACCCTAATTAGTAATGAGGTGCAAACAAGTATCTACTCTAGCACTTTACAAGGTTTTTCGCATTTCCATCGAACTATAACAGTGAACTGTGATTGGTTAATCATCCCACCAGTGTCATCAACCACCGGCGCGTTTTGCCTATCCAGTTGTTTGTTTATATATCAATGGTTTTAAGAGGTTATATAAGAGATTGAATGCGTAGAAGGAGTTTTTGTTGTTGCTCCATTTGTTATGTAGTAAAAATCAATAAAAGAAAAAATCATTCAAATAAATCCTCTTGGGCCTGTTAATATTTTAATGCCATCCAACTACTAAACTAACTAAATATTTATAATAATAGGGAATTTGACAAATTTTCAAAATATGTTTTAAATAAAAGGTATGCACAAAATAAAAGACACGTATTTTTTCTTTTTTCAAAATAATGCCGCAAAACGCTAAAAATTGGATTTTAAAATGCAAGTAGAAGCCCCGCCCCTAAAACGCTGCTCAAAAACCCATCTGTCTGTGTGACGTCAATCTTGCATATACAACATCGCAATCGCGAGTGAGTTTCCAGCGCGAATTGTGTTTTTCTTTTGATTTCGTTCCAAGAAATATCTCACCGGTATGGGTATTTTGCAGTACCCCACTGTACAAGTACTTCAATTAAAACTCCAGAAAAATTGTGTACACATGTGCCCAGGAAAGCACACATACAAAAAAAAGTGGTTAAATCTTGCAAGAAGAGAATCAACTTAGTTTTCACCACAGACTACGATTCACTTCTGTAAAGATCATTTTGATGCAAGTAATACTTTATTTAATTCTTTTAAATGTTTTAACTACACAATATTAAGTTTAAGTACTGATGCACTATTGAAATATTGATTTTTTATTTTTATTTTTTATTATTATTATTATTATTATTTTTTTTTGTAAATTTGAAACCAAAATATTTGTTTTGTTTACATGAATTGTTTTGAAAAAAACATTTTTTGTCTGTCATATTAACCTTTAATTACTGTATGCGGTCTGACAGATCGCGAGTCATTTTTTGTAGAATGCTTCCAACCCCCTAAAATATTAATCTTTGACTTTAAATTAATTTTTCCAATTCTTAGTTACTGAAATTTTAAATTGATCTTCACCAAATTTTTTGGAGCAGTATGAAACACGTGTTGCCCTTGCACAAAAAAAGATCAAACCACCCAATCACAGCAGTTAACCCTTTATTTACTAAATTTTTTTATAATTTGTACTAACTCTTTTAAATATTTAATGTTTCCAAAAAGAAGCAATCTTGTGCTGTCATTCAATAGGTGAAGAACAAACTTCATAGAAGTGGACTTCAAAGTCCCTATGGGTTTCAAAGCATTTAAATCAGTACAGTACCATGAGAAATGCAGTACAATGCCTGGACTTATAAGTACCGTCAGTAGATAAAGGGTTAAAGGATTTTGCTTATGATACTCTTGTGTTTCTATTCACCTCAATGCATTATTACTTGTCTTTTTCACCTTTTTGTCTTTTTTAAATAATGTCAGCTATAAATTATAACGAGTGTTCCGTTTCATACCTTTCTGCGGGGTGAATCGGAACAACACGAAAAAAATCAAAATCAATGTAAGTCACGTTTTCTCCAACATTTTTGATCTTGAACATTATAGAAGAAGGTAAGACCCACGTTCCTAAATCAAAAATATGTTCGTTAACGATATTATTACACTCTATTTTTACTTTGAAAGTTGAAAATTGTTCCTTTTTACTCCGTTTTAACAGTACTCAGCGAATTATATTAATTGCTATTTTTTTTTTTTTTTTTTTTATCGTAATGTTTTTAATGATTATTATAACAGTAAAAGGGGTGTTATTGTTGCTTTTCTAATTATAAGAACTGTGAGAATTGTTGATAATTACACTAATGTTTTAACATTTCTAAACTCTGCAGAATAAAATTCTGAGCTTGACTTGAAAAAGAACCCCACCAACAAAACATCTATTATGGGTAAATTCGAAATGTGTACCTTTGAAAAACCGTCTTCCAATGTTCCAATAACACTTCTTTAAATAAATATTTCCTAAAAGTTACCTTCAATAGTCATAATTTATCATATAGTAGGAAAAGAGATTAACCAAGCTTTAAAATAAACGTATGAAGCTGTTTGCTTACAAATGTGGTCAACATTGACGTCACACTCTGGGAGGAGTTTATACGAGCGTTTCTGATCACGTGACGAGGCGCTCAGAAAAGCAATTTTTAAAATTTGATTTATAAAAATTTGAGCAATTATTTCGAGTTAAAACTGCTTGCATTATTATTATTTCGTTGAATACTATAAATATGCCGCATTTGGTAATTATTTGTTGATGGTGTCAAATACCCTATTAGGGAAATGTTCCTAAACTTGTTTGGTCATATGGTATTTTCTAAAATTTTTATTTGTTGATTTTTAAAGTTTTTCCCAAAATAGTATTCCCAGAACATATTACCACGAAGCAATAAGCCTAGATTATTTCTATGGTAGTAAATGAGTGAAAGTTTTTTATTTCTACGGACAGGGTTCACGAGCTATCCATCCAACTACTAAACTAACTAAATATTTATAATAATTAGGGAAATGTTTCTAAACTTGTTTGGTCATATGGTATTTTCTAAAATTTTTATTTGTTGATTTTTAAAGTTTTTCCCAAAATAGTATTCCCAGAACATATTACCACGAAGCAATAAGCCTAGATTATTTCTATGGTAGTAAATGAGTGAAAGTTTTTTATTTCTATGGACAGGGTTCACGAGCTATCCATCCAACTACTAAACTAACTAAATATTTATAATAATTAGGGAAATGTTTCTAAACTTGTTTGGTCATATGGTATTTTCTAAAATTTTTATTTGTTGATTTTTAAAGTTTTTCCCAAAATAGTATTCCCAGAACATATTACCACGAAGCAATAAGCCTAGATTATTTCTATGGTAGTAAATGAGTGAAAGTTTTTTATTTCTATGGACAGGGTTCACGAGCTATCCATCCAACTACTAAACTAACTAAATATTTATAATAATTAGGGAAATGTTCCTAAACTTGTTTGGTCATATGGTATTTTCTAAAATTTTTATTTGTTGATTTTTAAAGTTTTTCCCAAAATAGTATTCCCAGAACATATTACCACGAAGCAATAAGCCTAGATTATTTCTATGGTAGTAAATGAGTGAAAGTTTTTTTATTTCTATGGACAGGATTCACGAGCTATCCATCCAACTACTAAACTAACTAAATATTTATAATAATTAGGGAAATGTTCCTAAACTTGTTTGGTCATATGGTATTTTCTAAAATTTTTATTTGTTGATTTTTAAAGTTTTTCCCAAAATAGTATTCCCAGAACATATTACTACGAAGCAATAAGCCTAGATTATTTCTATGGTAGTAAATGAGTGAAAGTTTTTTATTTCTATGGACAGGGTTCACGAGCTATTTAATATTGTGTAATAGGCACATTGTTCTAAAAGCCAGTTTTATGTTAGTGAGTATACTCGATAGGGACTTGACACAGAGTTTTATGTGAATTTTCAAACTCTCTGGAGGTAAACTTTCTAGTGTTCTGCCATTCGAGACACAGATGCGGATCAGTTTCCTCATAAAAACCTCCCGCAAGGCATCGTTTAACATGAGACTCGTACTACTCTTATCAAGTAACATCTTACCTTTTCATTTTGTATTTTGATCCTGGGCGATATTTTTTGACGACAATCTGTTTTTCTCCCTTAAAATAAAATCAAAATTGATAAATTATGTACTAATTTAGAGGCTAAGTCCTCAGTTTCTGACGGATAGTTTATTTAGTATTGCACATTATGTTATTTGTTTGAAATTAGAAGTTAAAAATATCAGAAATTGTCATAAATTTTGGTTGGTTGATTGGTTGAATTCAGATTATCTGGCGCCGTCAGCAACACGAGGGCTATAATGCACCGAAACATTCGTCATTAGACAAGCCAACATACATTTACAAACACCCATGCCTAACACGGGACTCGAACCCGCAACCTCGCAGTCTAGAAGCTAGCACGCTAACCACTATACCGTTTGGTCGGCATCATAAATTTTGGAAATTTGTGATAGTGTGCAGTAGATAGCCGTACTATAGAAAAAAAAAAAAAAGAAAGAAAAAAAAAAGCACGTTAGATAAACCTAAGGAATCTTATATCTTAACAATAAAAATAAAATATCTAACTCTGAGGAGCTTCTAAAAAATTTACTCTTCTAAGCACTCTTAAATGCGCTAGTTTCACACCATCAACTAGTATATTATAATTCAGTTAAACTCTATTAACTTTCCACATCAAATGTATTTAAAAACAACCACATTTAATGATTGACAACTACATCCTAAAGCTACTTTCACAAAAGTTCTCAAACCTTAGAAATACTAAGAACATATCCCACTTCTATTTATCCCCGATTCTATACCCGTCTACTTTATGAACAAATCACGTTATTTAATAATTACTCAATCCCAGACCTAAACAATGTAATAATGAAAGTCTTAAATTATCCACTCATATTGTATAACATTGTATGGCTTCCACAAGGCACTTAACTTGGTTCTTTTATGATATAACCCACCGGCCAATTCTTTTCATTCGATAACGGAGCAACTATCATAAGGCTTCCCCGGTTACAGAGACATATAGGACTTCGCGATGATTTAATTTATCCTTTCCCTCCTTCCCACCTGTAGTTTCATCCATCGCGGTGGCAACAGAGAATTCATCTTGCAAAATGGCGGCTGTTGTCTTGTTCCGAATTAAAAGTTCATTAAGATGGACTGCAATGCTGTGAGGATTAAAAAGTACCAGTGGGGAGGGGGGGAGTTGAGGGGTGAAGGATGAATAAAGGAGGTTGCAAACGATGTCGTTTGAATCGTCTGAATTTTAGGAATTTTACGAGGAGGGAGTTAAATGAGTCCGGTGTCGGGATGTCGCTGACGGGATCGTTAATTTAAAGTGGGGATGGAATTTCTTGGGTAGGGATGATAATTAAAATCTCGGCTTTTTAAGTGGACCGGTTTGTAGTTGAGAACCCTTTCTACGGATTTGTTTTCATTTCTTGTTCGAAAAATTATAAATTCAATTAAGTTTCTTAGTGCCTAATTATCCATTTCTTAGTGCTTAGCTTACAGGGTCTTTCAGAATAGAATGACTAAATTTAAAATGACGTAATTGCGAAACTGATCGAGACAGAAAGGACAACTGGTATGCTTGATAGACAAGTATGAAATTTTAAATACACCGGTTTTCAAAATTGGTCGGTGAAAGTAAATTTGACGATGGCCGCATATAGTTTGCTAATGAGGCCCATTTTTATTTCGACAAATTTGTCAATAAATGAAGCTGGTGATATTGGGATGCTGAAGAACCGTCTGTATGTCTTGTAAAACCATTGCATTCGGCAAAAGGCTACTTACGTATTAAACATCCCATTAAACGTATGAAACCATAGCCCCATGGGATCATACGTTTAAAAAAGTTGGCAATAGAAAAGAAATTTCATAATTGCCGACATTTCCAATTCGACAAAAATGTAGGAGGTTTAATACGCAATTCTGGCAAAAGTGAATATTTGGGTTGAACCATTCAGTAAAAGGATCATAGGAAAAATGTTGATGAAGAAAACGATAAACTCAATCTTACTGCATTAAAACTGTACAACATATTGTTTATACATTTCGATATTGTAACTAACAGAAAGTTGGATCTATGGAAATAGACCATAATTAATTTGTCTTCAACCTTCACAGTGGAAGGTTTGAGCCATTAAAAATCGCCAAATTGTACAAGCTGGACTTCTGGAATTGATGTATCTTAATAAAAACTTGCATTGAGCCGACATTTTAGTGACAGCGGCTGTTACAATCAACTTTTAATCAGAAGTATTCAAGCAGGACAATATTTCAGTATATTTTAACACTACGAAAGTCAAACATATGGAAATTGATATTAATCAACACCAAAAAAACTAACACAAACAACAAATCCAGGTCGTCATATTGCCGTGCCAAGTCATATGTGCATTTTTTGGCCAAACTGAGAATTATGATTCTTTGTAATTTGTTCTACATATTGGTAACGTTTAATAGTCGTATTTGCACGGGAAGTATTAAAAAAGTAAGTCAGTCAAAAAGTTAGCATCAGCAACATGAAGTTGTTAAACTTCAAATCGCAATTTCTCTTTTTGAGCTCAGTTGTAGATACAACTTCTGCGTTTCAGCATAGATTGAAGCATACGAAATCGGGGCTGGCAGAATCCCACCTTCAAACAAAAAGTTTTGGTTTAACAGTCGCATTTGCACAGGAAGTATTAAAAAAGCTAATAAGTCAGTCAATAAGTTAACATCAACAACATGAAGTTGTTAAACTTCAAATCGCAATTTCTCATTTTGAGCTCTGTTGCACATTTAGTACGGCAGCATAGATTAAAACATACCAAATAGGGGCTGCAAAAATCCCACCTTCAAACATACAAAAACTAACCTCCCCAGGTGCAGAGTCTTCCCAAGGAGGGAATACCTCAAGAGTATGAATCACAAGTTTGGGATGTCAACCGACGAACCCGCTGGGATGGAACGAACACAATTTTTTATTTTTTTTATATTTTACTTATCTGTTCAAGGGGAGCTGAGATGTTGATGCCATTCTTGTGATCAGAAGTTCCCACATTTTGGTCGGATGACCCCCTGACGTTGCGGGTGGGAGGTTCCATTTTAATGTGCATTCGATGGAATGCGCTTGACGTGGCTGTTGGGGGTAGTTTTGGTTTTGTGGGGTGGTTCTTTAGTTTTTGTGGTGGAAAGTTTTCGTTTAATGATTTATTGAAGAGAATTGGTTATGAATCGAACACAGGACAATGACTTTATAAAAGACATCATTTGTCATTATCATTATCAATCAAAACTTGTGACCATTCTCAATATATTTTTAAAAATAATTTAAATTTTTCAATAAACCAGGTACTGGCATGGCCGTGGCGTCAAAAATTTTAGAGTTTAGCAGTCCGTGAAAACGCCATTTATAAGTTGATTTTGAGTTGAGTTCTGCAGATTATTTATTATAAATAACTGGATTTTGAGCAGAAAAAAAGGTGAAGTCAGTGGTTAGATGATGTGTGACCTATTTAAGTTCTTTAAAAATTGGAAAAATTAGATTAAGTAGTAATGAGTAAGAAGAGTCATCCAACGACGATATTCATATTAGTAATCAATAATTATTATTTGAAAGTAAGATACTTAAAATAATTTCAAAATTGTTGTAGTATTTTAATATATGTTTGGTTTGGTAAAAAGTTTTGTATAGTAAGAGCTGAATTGCATCACTTATTTTTCATGACCCTCAATCATTGAAATTATCTTGTGATTGTTATTGTATTGTAGTAAGTGATTTGGCATAGGACCAAATTATTAACTTGTTTTTAAGCATATACAGATATTTACTCAATGTTTCTCTCATTATAATTTTATCATCAGAACGTCCTATGATTTCGTATGGTACTTTCTTATTTACTTATCTTCCAGCCATTTTGCCAATCTGAATCAATTATACTATAATTTTATGATTTATGACTCGTAATGTATATTCTTTTTGTATGAGAAAAGTTCTGGAACAGAATCCTGAAAGAGGTCTTCGCTCTGCAAACTCGACTTATAAAAATTAGACACGACACGGAGAGTATGACATAAAATAGTATAGCATCATAGTCGGATTGTTAGGTGGAAGTTTTCCATGTTTTCTTTCATTCGAGATGTACATTCGGTACAGTTCACGTTGAAAGTTCTTCTCGAAGACTTTCCTTCAAGATATTTTATAATTTCAACGATTTTTAGACACAGCATAGCTTTAGTATAGCTCTTGTGCAAACTAAATTTAAATCAAGCAACTAAATACCGTCAGTCTACCATAGTTTCAAGAGTCAACAATATACAGTCTATACAGTCTCAGAGCTTACCTCTCTTACAGGGTCTTTCAGAAACGAATCACTGACTTTGAAATGACGTAATTGTGAAAGAGTGAGAAGCAGAAGTAAGAGACAATTGTTGAGATGGGAAGAGAGGTATGGATTTTAAATACACTGGTTTGCTGTATTGATAAATGAAAGCAAATTTGATGATGGCTGTGTTTGGATTACCATTAAGATCTATTTTGATTTCGATGTATTTATCAATAAACAAAAACTGGTGAATATAGGGCATTGGAAACCCATATGTTTGTCTTTTCAAAACCACTAAATTCTGTAAAAGTAGCAGTTTAGCTCCATTTCCCTCCAACGGGATCACAGTGCTCTTTTTCATGAGAGAAACGATTAACTCATTCCTGTTATATTAATATTTGTCAACATTTGTTGCCACATTTCAATAATGAATCTAATTATACAAACTGGTTTACTTAAAATTCTATATCTATCTATCTTGTTTCTTTCCGTTTCTCACTGTTTCGCAGTTATGCATTTCAAAATTAGGAAGTCCTTATTGAAAGACATTGCACATTTTCCCAACCTATATCTCAAAATAAATCAACTTCATTTGCACAAACATAACTTAAGGAACTTCACTCCCACCCCTCCCTGTCATCAAACAAGAACAAAACCATCAACAATAAAAAAAATTCCCCAAAAAATAATTTCAAAAACTCAACATTTACTTTCCACAAACAGTGTACCGCAGTTACATTCTCACAATGTACTTTCCTCCGAGTATCCTTCGAGCAAATACATATTTCAACTCGGGGGTGGTGCAAAGGGGAGAGGGGTATCTTCTGCCGATGACAGGGTCCCATTGTCAGTAGGGACCCCCTAGGGGTACCCTCTCATTTCTACCAAAGATGGGGGCTCAGTTTTCAGGAGTTTTTCTTTTTTTTTCAGCAATGTTTCGGTGGATCAAAAAGGGGATTTTTCCGTGGTTTTAGTATTTTTGTGATTTGTTTATTTTGTAATTACGCATGTGACTAAAAGATCTTTTGTTGAGTGTGGCTTCTCGGTTGATGTTTTTTTTTAAATTTTTTTTTTTTATTCCCGAGGGGTTGTATTAAAGGTGTGTGCGATTATTTTTTTGGAATTGCTGTTACATTTTTTAAAAAGTATCTTTGGAATATTTTTCCAGTCTGATTTGAATTTAAATGTATGCTTCATGGATTTGTTCTCGGTGATGTAGTAGCTTATTATCGCATGGAATGTAGATTAATTTATATTTGTTAATGATGCACGCGCTTCGGTAATGTAGTGAATTTTTATTGTATGGAATGTAGGACTAATTCAGATTCGTCGATGATGGATGTGTTTCGGTGATGTATAGAATATTATTGTATGGAATGTAGATTATTTCAGATTCTTTGATGATGAATGTGCTTCGGTGATGTAATAGATTATTATTGCCCGGAATGTAGACTTATCCACATTCGTTGGGGATATAAGTGTTTCGGTGATGTAGTCGAATATTATTGTATGAAATGTAGACTAATTCAGATTAGTTGATGATGGATGTATTTCGGTGATATAGTAGAATATTATTGTATGGAATGTAGACTAATTCAGATTAGTTGATGATGGATGTGTTTCGGTGATGTAGTAGAATATTATTGTATGGAATGTAGGCTAATTCAGATTAGTTGATGATGAATGTGCTTCGGTGATGTAATAGATTATTATTGTATTGAATGTCGACTAACCCAGATTCATTGATGATGATGGATGCATTTCCATGATATAGTAGTTTATAATTGCACATATTATGGTAATTATAGCGAAGAATTAGAAAAAAAAAAAAAAAAAAAAACTCGAATATTATCTTTTACATCTGAGGTACAGATTTTTTTATTTTTTTTTAATACTATGCCATATTTCAAACATTTGATGAGCTTCAATGCTCAATGTGAATTTAGAAAATGTATCTGTGCTGTCTTTTCTGTTAACAATCTTTTTCCGTTCCTGACATATTCGATTTCAGAATTATTTAAACCTGAAAAAATATCTTATATATTTGTTCAGGAAAAATGTTTAAATGTTTTAATGTGCCAATCAATTTTCACCCTTGCACAAAATCAAATCCTACAAATGATACACCAATTTAGACGCAAAAAAATCCGATTTTGAGGAATAGTTTATTTACAATTGCTCATTGTGTTATTTGTTTGGAAATCGATGTAACAAATCTTTTTAAATTGCTACTCTATGAGAGAGGATTCAATATATAGAGTATTCCATGAGATGGACTCTATGTAGGGATGAAACGATTCTCTGTGATGGAGTACAGGATACGATTTATCTTTAGACTGACCAGCAACAAGAGCCGTGCCGAGATCTGCTTTACAAATCGAGTTTCATTATATTTCTCAACAATAGAATGAAGTATCCAGCTTTGATGAACTTCTGAAAAAGTAATTCTTCTAAGCAATCTTAAATGCGTAGGATGTGCATGTGCACGGATCCATTAGTTGGGTACCTTAATGATAATGGATAATGTTGAAAAATAAAGTATTTAGTCGCATTTGAATTTTCTTGACTAAAATATGTCACTTTAATGTTAAAGGATAATTGAATAAATACTATTATGCCCCTATGAATGCTTTAAGGATTCATTAAAAAAAAAAAAAAATGTGTGAAAACTGGGTAGAATCTATTGCATCTTGGATCCAACGTACTTCAATCCCATCTACACAATAGCACTGTCCACTAATTGCTTCAAAGTCATAAACGACATTGCTGTATTTGGCACAGGAGATTGTTAGCGTGCTTTGAATAACTTAAGATTCTTATGTTAGTGAAGCTGTGAAAAATGATCAGAGCTATATAAACGTTATAGAAGTTAAGCTCATTGTGTCCACGGAACAATAGGCTCCTTTACATTATCTTGTTTGTATATCCCTGTCTATTTCCCCTATTTGTCCATACTCCACATTATGTCTTTATGTCTAATTTCAATGCACCTATAAACAACCCAAAGAAATATCCCAGACAAATCTCCATAACAAAATACACAAGCATTTATGGTCCTATTCAGTGTAATACGCATACTACTTTTGATTACCCATGCAGTTTTATCAAAAGAAGCCCAAACTTACACATTAAGACGTCAAAATCCCTTTAAAATCCCGACTTTTATCTTCCGACTCCAATTCTTGTCAACTGCAGTCTGATTAGGCTATTCAAAATACTAAACCCATCCAATAAAACCCATCACAAACCGGACCTGATACAATCTGTATGCCTATCGTATTACCGATGCCACATTTATTACTTATTACCAATAATCCCTAAAAATCTTTCAATGGGGTTCATACGATTGCACAGAAGCCGTCGTCTGTTTGCTCTTGATTAACAGCCGAGGAGGGCCCGAACCATCCCTTTGTGACACCCCCCTTTCCCCTTAAAGTCCCCCTAGAAGGCGTGAGCACCCATGTAAAAGGGGAAGGCCCAGATTATCTTCTTTGCTGCATATAGTCAATACCGCATCCAACTAGCTTTAATCGAGGACGAAGGAGGGGGTGGGGGGGATATTAATGTACAAACCCCCACTAAAGTTTTTTACATAAGCCCCCCCCCCCTCTTTCGGGGTTCTATTGATGGTAGATGAATAGAACCCCCTTTCTGAAACCCCCCTGGAAAAAAAAATAGAAATGGGATGGCATATTTGGCTGACTATTAATGCGCTGGTCTCCAGAGGTCATGTCTAGAGAGGTCTTCGAATAAAAAATATCAAAAGGAGGGAGCAGGGAATTTCTGTCCTTTGTCCGCGACAGTTTCTTGGCTTCCTGCTGGTGGGGAAAGCTGAGTTGAGGGGTATGCTGCTACCGAGAAAATATCGTCTGGTTTCGGGGGATGGATGTGGGGATGTCTTGAGAAATTATGGTTCGTTTTCTTTCAGTGGGTGTTCATTGGCTGTCAGTTCCTTTTTTGGGGGGATGAGTTGGTGTTCGATGGAGCGATTTTGAGTGAAGTCGAGGAGTACAATGATTCTGGTTCAAATTTTGGTGGAAAAAGGAAATTTGGTTAAATAAACCAAATGTTCTAAGAGTATGGAGTGCTTAAAATAATTTCTTAAAGAAACTCACGTTGGATACACAAGGTCGTTCAGAAATGACTTCATAACTTTGAAATGACGTAACTATGAATCAGTGAGAGACAAATAGGAGAGAGGTAGGATTATTTGCTATGGAGATATAAAACCTCTCAAAAGGGATTCAAGGAGATTTAAAATGTTCGGTTTCAAATTTGATTTTCTTAAAAATTTAATTGGATTGTATTCTTTGAAATTTTTAATTAATAGTAGGGCTCAATTTCAAATATATATTAAATGATAAACAGCTTCCTTTCTCTGATAACTTTAAAACTTTTCTCTACATTTTCTGAAATTTTCGAATGCTTGGGGGAGGTGTACCCTTTCCCAGCACTCATGGATAAGTTGTATGTTGAATTGACAGGTATTGTATTTTAAATTCATTGGCTTGAAAAATTATTTGATGGGAGTAAAGTTAATAACGGTTGCATATGATTTTTCCGATGAAGCACACTTTCGTTTGGATGGATTTGTCATTAAACAAAATAGTTAAATATGGGGTACTGAAAACCCGGGTCTGTCTTGCAAAATTGAGATTTAAGGGACCCTTTTTCTAGGGGGAAAATGATAAATTCATTCCGCAGTATTCAAATTTTGCAACAATTTGTAGCCACACTTCAGTATTGAAACTAATTTTGTAAAGCAGTGTATTTAAAATTCCCTAGCTGTTTATCCAACATAGAACTTGTATCTTTTTTTCTGACTCTCACTGTTTCTCAGTTATGTTATTTCAAAGTTAGGGAGTTTTTTCTGAAAAATTAATATACGGTTTTCATTCCAAATAAAACAAAAATCACAACTTCTTTAAATGCTATTTTGCTCACTCAAGGCACTTTTCTTCACGAACAATAGTAACCCCACCCAATCTCTATCGAAGAACAACTAAACATCAAGAACTACAACAACAACAATAAAAATAATAAATAAAAAAAAAAAAAAAAACTCCGCTAAACACTCCGAGGTGTTAAATTACGCACTTGCAAAACACGAGATCGTGCTGATCTCAGCTCAGACATCAGATCTCTGAAATCTCTGGATGTCTTTCTCAACCTGCAATCTCAACCAGAGATCGAGTCAGTGCCGCATGTGACAGGTCTATGACTCGATAAAGATCTTCCAAGGGTAGCTTTTATTAAACGGGAGATTTTTGTACCACGACGCTATTGATGGGAAGGATAGCCTAATTGCTGTTTTGGACTCGGATCAAAATGTGATTGGGGGTTTGAGGTTAAGGGGGGGGGGGTAATGTAAAGTTGTTTATTTAGTATGGCAAGTTGGATGTATTGGTGATTGCTTGCTCGGATTTTTGTTTGTTGTGGGGAGGGAGGGGGCTGTTATGGAGTAATTTTGGAGGGGTCGTAGGTTGTTGTTAAAATTACGTAACAGAAGATATTATTTTCTACTGGTTTTTAGAATCAATAAGGTACAAGGTCTTTCAGAACTCCCTAACTTTGAAATGACAGTGAGGAAGAGACAGTAACGTGATGAGCAAGTTAGTGAGAGAGCAGTATTATAGAGAGAGCAAGTGTTGGATAGACAGTTGTAGAATTTTAAATACGGTGGTTTGGGAAATTAGCTGCAATATTAACTGCAAAATTGTGGTAATAAAATTGTTGAAAAATCTGAATACAAAGGACTGTGTTAATCTTTTTGAAAGAGAAACATAAGATTTCTTTACTGGGTAGTGAATCCCAAACGGCCGCTTTTGCAGAATTCAGTGGTTTTGCTAGACATACAGACGGGTTTTCAGTACCCATACTCACCAATTTTGTTTATTGACAAATGTGTCCAAATGAAAATAGGCTTCATCGGTAAACCATAATGCTGTTGTGATCAAATGTAATCCCATCAATCAATTTTGAAAATCGGTGTATTTAAAATTCCATGCCTTTCTATTCAACATATCATTTATCACTTTTTTCTGTCTCGCACTGTTTCGCAATTATATCATTTCAAACTTAGGGGTTCCTTTCAGAATGATTCATTTTTTTATTGTATGTATTGGATAAGTTAGATAAATTTAGTGTAAGTCCATTAAAAATGTAATGTGCAGGGTTACCATAATTGAACTGAGTTTTTTTTTAGGGAAAGAATAGTAATGTTGAGTTACAGTTAGACGCGTAATAGTATTTTTATTTGTGACACGGTTTACGATAAAAGCGACCGCACTTCTTTTAAAGCGACTGCAGCGCTCTCTATCGATAACTTGAATGAACTCGTCATCGAGTGGAAGCCTTCAATGTGCTTAGACGCATGCATTTTCTAATTAAAACTATTTGTAGGTCTTTGTATGTGTCTATAATGTTGTTTAAAATTATTGCATCTAAAAGACCGAACTAGTTTTCCTTGGCCAAATTTAGAAGGACTCAGTGGCACTTAAACTTATCCATGCTTCATTTTCTATCAAAGCTAAACTAATCTCAGAGGTGAAGCAGTCCCGTGTCCTGGTGTGCCTAGTCCAGTTTATTTGACCATGGGCCCCAGGGATGGTCACTCTGACTCAGTACCCCCAGTGTTTAGTTTCCAAGCAAGGCGGACCTGTGACCAGGGCCGGATTTAAGAGTATGCCGCCTATGGGCTAAAGTTTATTTGCCTTTGTTCATTTTTTTGTAGAAGGACTAAAACATATTTTTAAGTAACATGCATCCTTAAATTCGAACGGAAAATATTATTAACGTCTGAAATACTTCATTTTAACTTTTGAATAAATTACCTAACTGCCGCCCCCTGAAAATTTGCCGTTCTAGGCTACAGCCTACTTAGCCTATTTAGAAATACGGCCCTGCCTGTGACATGGCAGCCCAATGCGCTACCACTGCGCCACTGGGCTTTTCTGTATGAATAGAATACTTTGTGATGCAATTAAGGTAATTTGTATACGTTTGAAAATATTTGCTTTAAATTAGTATTCAAGAAGCTTACTTTGAAGCAAAATATCATAGTGAAATCAGCCTGGATTAAGCAATCAAAGTATCAAAGTCAATGTTTTTTAATGTCTAAAACAAAATTCAGGTAAAAAATATGGTTAAATTTGAGTTACAATGATTAAATCATTCTTATTGGTATGTAATGTGTTATAAAGGAACAAAAAGAAGAAATTGTTATTTTTCCTACCAGGGCATTTTGTACTTTGAAATAATTGGTGATCAATTAAAAATAAGTTTTATAATTGATGACTTTTATGAATTTAGACATGTATTCAATATATTTTTATTGAAAAATATCATTCCCATCGTAATGTTACTTTATTTTCCATATTTTTAATGACGAATACTAAAAAAAATTCAATGATAAATTTACCAATGTTTTCGTAGTAATTTATGGAAAAATTACCAATGTTTTTATAGTAATTTTTCCTGTCTTATAAAGTAGAATAACTGTGTAATGGTCCAATTACTCGATTGACTTTTTAATGTGTATCATTTTCCAAAGAAAAAGTGATACAAATTTAATATAAACAAACGCAAAGTCTTTTCATACAATTTTGTGGATCAGTTTAACTATTTGAGGGATTAAAACATTTACAGAAGCATGAAAATAATCATATTGATTATTTTCTTGTGCAGTTGAGTAATCAATAACTTTTTTCCATACTAGAAACCAATTTTCAACTTGATCGAAACAAATTCCGTCCATTCCGCTCTGCTAAACGTAATTAAATAATCTCAAGCACCTTATTGTTGATAGCACAACACCAGTTCCGATCCACCAGAACACGCCCCAACTGCTGCCAAAACCAGTGGAACAAATTCCGCGGACCAAAACTAACTTTTCCCTCCAGAAGAAAACTTTTAATTATCGTCCGAGGGAAAACCCCCTCCGAACCCAATATCCATATAAATAAAACCCTGGCAACAGCTCGTACTGTTTATATTCTTTGTTGGCCACAAAACCGGCAGGATAAAATTCCTCCGCCGCCAGGCAAACAAAAACTTTTTCACTCCTTTCTCCTTTGGCTGGAAGAGCAAAATTTAATATGATTAGGCGGAGGGATATAGTTCCAGCTGTGCCAGCCTCTTTTGTGGGAATTCTCGCTGCGCTAGTCAGCGAGGTGTTATCTTATACTCGAAGGTGTGTATGTATATGCGTCTCCAATTGCCGATATATCTATACGCACAGACTTCACCTTACATGTATAGATATATATATCCTCTCATTTCTATGTATGAGCTGATGAATTCGAAAGTGGTGTATGTCTGAGATATTGTGGATTATAGGTGCTTTTGAACATTGATAGGATTATATGTGATATTATCGGCAATCTCAGTTCATAATATGTCTTAACTGTTTTGGGGAAAATGGTTCTAATTGGTGTTATTCAAATTTGACTCTTTCTTTAATATTCATATTGCTCGTTGTAGAAGATGGTACCATTAAAAATCCTGAATATGTAAGAAAAGCGATTATGGATTGCACTTTTCTTTTGCTTTAAAAAATTATAAATATCAGTTTTATGTTAGTAGTTGATTTATGACTATAAAGATGGGTGCATTGATTTGCACTGTTTTTGCTCAAAATTCTAATTTTTATCAAAATGTTGGACTTAGTATTATGACATTGAATGCAACATAAATATGCATAATTTCATGCATTTCTCATGCAAAAAACTCATAAAACAAAGATTTAATTTTACGACAGTATTTTTTCAAATGAGCGATAAAATGTTTTTAAACTTCAAATATGTTTTGCAGACTATATTGTGGAAAAAATCAACTGTTGATTCCTCATACTAAAGACGCTATTTCATGGGTTTCTTTTTGTAAAGTAATCGCGATAAATTACCTGCATCTAATTAACATTGGAGCTGAAAGAGTAAATATCATAGGATTCAATTCCAGGTGAACATTCGGTCCTGAATCGAATACTAAAGAAATCCCAATCAGTTATTTGTTGCCTATATTGTAGAGTTCGCTTTTTGTATATATTGTAGTTGTATAGTTCACTTTTGTCTATCTAGGGGAGGAGTAGAGTTTATGACTATAGTAGAGTTTGTAACTATATATAGTTTAGAAAAGAAATCACCTGAATCTGGTCTCTTTAAATGGTCGTATGTATACTAGAAGTATACTTTTTGATGTCTTTGGTGTTAAGACTTTTGGGGTGTCTCAAATGACTTAACTAACTGCTTAAGAAATTTCATAAAAGAACTTGAAATGATATCATTAGTTGCTATTTAAAAGTAATGATTAGTAGGCAGTAAGTTTTTCATTTTTTTTGAGTTAATGAGTGAGTAATGAGTTTTAAGTGTATCCTGTTTTTTATTCAATTTTAAATGAACCATTATTTCCTAACGTTCTCGGCACAGTATGGCATACATGTTGCCTTTGCACTAAAAAAAATCCTTCAGCCAATAAGTAGGTTTATCTATTTATAATTCATACGTTACGACATAACTATTTTGCGACTTTGCTTTCCATTGTATATTATTGTCTGACGTCTTGCTCCTGCAACTTTCCTCATAATACAATACGGAAGCGATTTTTCAATGTTTTTAAAATGCATACGAACAAGAATTCTTTCATTTTTAAAACAATGCATTAACCCTATTGCAGGTTATCTTTCTTATTCCAGTGAATAACTGAAACACCTTCCTTTATTTCTTTCTTCATTGATAAGTAATGGCAAACTTATCCTGAATGGTCCCATTTGATCAAAATCGCTTCAATATGACATAAACCTCTTTTACCTTCAGCTCCTTACATAAGGTATTGGAGCCTTCTCTTGCTATACATATAGATATAGAAACCTCCTAGACATACATATATATAGGCAGTTTCGAATCGTCTTTTGTGATTAGTGGCTCTGGCCTCTCTAAATGCGCGGCCAGATGTTGCCGGCCCATTCAGAGGCTAAGTTCCAGGCGTGTGTTTTGATATAGATACTGTGTGGAGGAAGTTATCCAATATACCGGGGCATTTGGGCGGCCCTATAGAGCTTCACTGAAGCGTTATTACAGCGAGTAACGCGTTTGATTCCAGCGTGCGTGTTTGGCAGGGTTGCTTCGTGATCGAGGAATTTGATACTCGTGAAGGTTTTTGGGGGTGAAGTCGCCAATTGGCGCTGCTGAATGTGGTGTTGTAATCTTGGATTTTGAGGATTTAGGATTGTGGATTTTTTTTTGGTTCTGTGTAAGTAACGTGTTGAGTATGTATTTGAATGCCTGAGTGCGTAAAGGTGTGAGGACGCGTCTGACTTTTTGTTTCATTAGAGATAAATGGGAAGAATGAACAGTGAAAGGAGGAAAAGATAGACGAGTGGTGATAATAGGGATGAAGTGAGAGGAGCATAAAGAGATAGGAATGGGATGAGAGGGATAATGAAAGATTAAGAGAAAGAAAGGGATGGTGTGAGAAGGAATATGGCTTCAGAAAATAGAAATAAGAGGCATATGAGTGGAATGAGAAAGTATGGAGTGAATGATAGGGATGGAGAGATGGATATTGAGGGATAGTGAAAAATAGGGATGGAGTGGGAGAGATAGGGATAGGGATGGAGAGAGAGATAGGGATAGGGATGGGAGAGAGAGATAGGGATGAGGAGAGAGAGATAGGGATGGGGAGAGAGAGATAGAGATGGGGAGAGAGGTAGAAATGGAGAGAGAGATAGGGATGGGGAGAGAGGTAGAAATGGAGAGAGAGATAGGGATGGAGGAGAGAGAGATAGGGATGGAGAAGAGCGAGATAGGGATGGAGGAGAGAGATAGGCATGGAGAGAGAGGGGGGATAGATATAGAGATTTAGATATATAAAGGTAGAGATATACAGATTACGGGTGAATAGACTGAGATATGAAGAGAATGACGAGCAAGACAGTAATGAAGAGATATGGAGGAAGTGAGACAGCGAGGAAGAGACAGAGAGGGATTAAGAGTGATGTATGAAGTGTGAGAGGGGTGAATAGATGGAAAGAAAGGAAGAGAGAGAAATATACGAAGAGAAAATGTATGATGAAGAGAGGAATGAAAGAGAGGGAAGAAGGGAGAGGAAGGAATGATTAAGAATATGGATTGATAGAAAAAGGAAGACCGAAAGAGAATAATGTGGATTTAGAGAGGGATAAAAAGATAGAGAGGGATGGAGAAATAGAATTTTTTGGATAAAGAGAAATAGATGGATAGAGAGAGATGGTTAGATAGAGAGCAGCACTTATTATTCTTAAAGTGTCATTTGTGAAAATTTTCAACTATTTTTCAAAAAATTTAAATTAAAAAAAAAAAAAAAAATTGTAGTAATCCATTTTTAAATCCTTTATATTAACTTTGATTTTGTGTGTTTGTGTCAAGTGAATCTTTGGAAGTTTAGTTTAATAACTTGTTATCATTCAATAAAGATGAAATTTGACAGATATACTCGTCGTCGATGGCAATATACTCTATCAGTTTTTGGAGACTGTCACTACAGGTTTTTTATACACATTTATATTGTTTAATCGGAAGGTGTCATCGGAAGGCCATCATAAAATATACTTGACAGATAAACTTGCTGTCAATAGTTCATTCTATGCAAGTTTTTATGGTAAGAAAAAAAGTCACTAGCACGTAATTTATAATTTTCTTCGTAGTGGTCAAAAACAGTTAAAATTCGATCTGAGCTCGAAAAATCGCTTAAAAAAAGTTGCAACTGTACCTAAAAAATGATTTATACGCTCAACAATCTATCTTTATGCCCAATGACGACTAATTAGGTATACCTACAGTTTAACGTAGATTACGAAACACTACAAACATCCATGCCTGAATCGGGATTCGAACTTGGCAGTCTTGGCATCAAAGGCCAAAGTGATAGCCACACAGCCATCAGGTGGGCCAGATATAAAAGTTGGTAAGTTATATAAAGGATATAGAGTAAAAGCTTTGTTTTTATGGGTTAATTTTTCAGGGATCCTTTTCCCACGATCTTTGGGGAGAACGTGGTTTTGATGAAGGTATCTTGATTTCGAAAAGCTTCAGTTTGCTCCAAATTAGAGGTCGGCGATATATCGATACGATATTTTTTATCGATATTTCTAAAAAAATATCGATATTAAAAATATCGATAAAAGTCACCGATATATCGATATTTTCAAACATTTTTAGTTTTTTGATGATCGTTTTGTAGTTCCATGTGTTTTTTCGATTTTCTTTATTCCCTTTTCAAAAACTTCAAAACTAAAGTTTGAACTTGGCTGAGAGACAATTAAAATTTCTCCAATATTCAATATTTTGCTATACACTTAAAAGCTATTGAAAATTATCTAAATTTTTCTTAAAATCACTGCACCAATTAAGCAAAAATATTCTTTTTTTTTTTTGTAATAGATCCATTTCAATTGAAAAAGTAGTCACCTTACAAAAAAAGCAATCAAGAAAAGTAGAAATTTGCCTCGAAAAACTTTGTTTCTGGCAAAATTGAAAATTAAATAATAATAATAATAATAAAAAAAAAAATCATGTATCGATATATCGATATTTTATCGATATTTTTTTCTATGCAACGATATAGTACGATATTTATTTTGATCGATATTTCCGACCTCTACTCTAAATACCATGTTTAATTATATTAAAAAAATACTTTAAAGAAACAGTAAATAAAATTATGTTGATTTTAAAGATTGATACCATTCACCATTCCAAAAGGTTAAGCAACCCGGAAAACGAAATCTCAAATCGCCAAAACACGCGAATCGTCGCCAAACAGTGAACTCTCCTCCTTACAAAACTTCATCCGTGTTTCATCCCAAGGCGCAGAACCGGCGTGTTAATTGAATCGGGAGCTGGGGCATCTATATCGCCAAGGGATGAGCAGAGGAGATACACCCCCCCCCTTAAAAAAAGGGGGGGGGGGAGCAGGGCACACGTGGTAGGTGGAGTCATATAACCGGTATTATAATATATAGTGGGATGAAATGTGTTTTGCATTTTGTGTGATATCAAACACTCTCGCACCTCTCTTCGTATTTCTTTTATTTTTCTTCTCGCCAATATGTATACTCGAGTCATATACATATATATATTTTATTTCTGGTTTATTTTCTTGGGTAGTGGGAAAAAAGACGATACTCGATATTTTTGAGGGGTTTCTTTTTATGTATGTTTTGTGGGGAGATTTTGCAAGGTTTCTTGGGAAGCTTTTGAAGGGGGGGGGGGGGAGAGGGAGGTGGGTGATGTTAAGGGATGTTTTATTTTAAGTTTAGGATATGTGGAAGTAAAGGGTTGCATCTGTTTCGAGATTGGGTTTGAGGTTCTTGGGTTGAGTTGCTGAGTTGAATCGATGTAACGATCGTTTTAAGAAATTTAGACAGTTAGGGAAACTTCTAGGTTTTTTTTTTTTTTTTTTAAAGGGTTGTGTTTTAAACTAGAAAACTCAGATATTTGCTTGTTTAGACAGTGGGATGTGTTTCGAATATATTCCCTTTTTTTATGAGATGGTGGTAAAAACTTCGATGTAAATTTTTGAATTAATTACATTAAAAAATATTGGGTCTTAATATTCCTCTATTTAGAGCCTTAAAGGGCTTGTAATGTTTTTCAGATGTTTAAAACTTGTTGTATTCTTACTTCTGAGGTCATGGAATATCAACCCTTAAAAATTAAAAAAAAAAAAAAAAATAATAAAATGTGAATATTTTTTTCTTCTTTTAATTCGTATTATAAAAAAATGAATTTAAAAAAAATTAAACCTATTTTATGAAAAATATTCGTAAAATAAGTTTTTTTTTTTTTTTTTTAAACGATGCTGTAAAGACATTTTTACACGAACTTTATTTTAAGCGTTATTGGTTATTGGATGTTAAGGAGTCCACGCCCATCCAGACATTTCATAACTATGTTATATAATTTCTATTGAAAAAGTAGAACAAAAAGAATTGTATACAAGCAAGAAGAAAATAGCACAATTTAAGGGAAAAAAATTGGAATCTTCCAATGTTATCAGATGCATGCAGGCTGTAAGTTATAAAATTTATGAACGATACAGTTTATTACAGCTCATTTTTCAATATAATATTCATTTTTACACGACATATATTCAACACTTTGAGATTTTTTTTTTCAGTCTAAAACATCTTTTACGATTTTTCAGCTAATGTTTAACCTGTAATAGATAAGGACAACCTGTGTCCTCAAAGTGCCGCATTTCCACCTGACGGCCAAAATTTGAACTAATGTCTTTTTTCTGATATCATCTTATTAGTAGAACGTTTATAAAAGTTTGGGAGATCTGTTAATTTGAAGACAACCTCTGTGTGGCTGTTAACTTTAATGAAGAATCGTTGCTTTGTTACATATGAATACAGAAGCGGATATCGATTAAACAAAGGACTTTGGCTTTGCTCAATCAAAAAAATCTCGCTAACGCTTCATAGTTGTCAAATCTTCTTTTTTAAGGCGTCTTCTCACTTTAGGCACCTCGAAAATAGGCTATTTTCGCGATTTTTTTTCGAGGATTTTTGCAAACAATTATGGGATAAAATGGATCCTATATAATAAACACATCTTTCAAGTACAAGAAATTTTATTTTTTTATTTTTTTGAACAATTATTATAATAAAACAGTAGCATCGAAAAACCCGTGTAGAAATGAAATGCTTGTTGATGAAATTTCGGAAACTATCCGGCCGATTGTCATTCAAATTTCATGACATATTCTTCATAGTTATGGCTATAGCGCATATCATCAGATTTTTGATATTCACGAAAATAACAAAATGGCGCACGTTTTTCGAAAAAGTAAAAAAAAAAACGCGTTTTTTTGCAGTTTTTTGTAAAAAAAAAAATACTTCAAATCAAAATTTCAAAAATCTGATGATATGCGCTATAGCCATAACTATGAAGAATATGTCATTCAAATTTCATGACAATCGGCCGGATAGTTTCCGAAATTTCATCAACAAGCCACGAACATTACATTTCTACACGGGTTTTTCGATGCTACTGTTTTATTATAATAATTGTTCAAAAAAATAAAAAAATAAAAATGTCTTGTACTTGAAAGATGTGTTTATTATATAGGATCTATTTTATCCCATAATTGTTTGCAAAAATCCTCGAAAAAAAATCGCGAAAATAGCCTATTTTCGAGGTGCCTAAAGTGAGAAGACGCCTTAAAAAAGGCATTCACAAGCAATATATATATATTTTTTAAATTAAAATTTATTAAATTTTTTTATTTCAGTTCATTTTTAGAAAAGAAAATTATCATTTTCTAATAATTTAAATATAAATTATATATAAACATCAGTATACGTTTTAGTTATTTTAACTTTGCGTAAATTGGACGTAAGGTTGTAGACCCTAAACAAAGCCCAGAAATCTCTTTTGATCTTTGTTAACGGGATATATGAGATTGAAATTAAATATACAGGGTGCTTATAGTTAAAATTGAACTTTCGAAAAGTTGTAAGAAAATACTGGCCAGAATTACTTGAAATTTCTCTCTCTCTCTCTCTATATATATACTCGAAGAAGGAAGAAACGATATGCCATAAGAAAACACGATTTAATAATAATTCCTTGTCTTATGCCATACCACTTTCAACCCTCTTCACTTATATTCAGGTCAAATTTTAGGTAATTCTGTAGAGTGTTTATTTTTTTTGCACCTTATTGTGATTACATTTAAAGTTCAATTTTCCCAAACCATAATTTTAAAAGCATTTTTTCTTATGTCAAATCAAGACTTTCAAAAAGAAATAGTACGACGTAAGAAAAATATGCCAAAGTAGTTTTTTTTTCTTATGCCATACCGTTTTCACCCTTCTTCTAGTAAACACCAAAATAATTTCAAGTCATTTTGACCAGTGATATTTTTACAGCTTTATGAAAATTGAACTTAAATCACTAACCCCATGTATTTTCCCAATACCTTAAGTTCATTTCAATAGAGCAGGTTTTAGAGAGGCCCCAATGAAGTGAATGAGGGGAAATATTGCATATTTTATTTCGATTCAATGTTAGTAAAATTTTTCGTTAATTATAAGACTAGATACGTTTTTAATTTGTTAGTTTATACTAACTTTTAAATTCACGCTTTGAATTTATAAAATTGCAAAAAAAAAAAAAAAAAAAAAAAAAAAAACATTAATGCCCTAAAATTATTTAATTTATGAGAGCATTTTTTTATTTGTTAAAAACGATTATATTATCCAGGAAAATTTGAAAAATACTTGAGTTAGAAATTTACTCTACTAATTGCATAAAAAATAAAAATGCGGGGGGAAAATGAAAGAAATAATAAAGAAATATTTTGATTCTGTAATAAAAATCAATTGTAGTTTATTTAATTGACTCATGTATAAAGACGCAACAACCAACTGATATGAAAGCATTTAAAAAAAAAAAAAAAAAAAAAAAAAAAAAAATGCACATTGGTGATTCTTAAATTGTGAAAATTAATATATCTTGTAAAAGGTGTGTGCGATTGGTTCCAAATATTTCACAAGCGTTGACAAACGATAAAACCCCACTCAAAATAAGCTTTTGCAAAAGGTCCATTAAAATAAACTTATCGTTTTACGTATGTCACAGCTTCAACTTGTAAAAGTAGCAGCACAACTTGGTTTGCCTGCGTTGCAAGTTAACACCAAGTTTAACCCATTAGTTAACCCTTTCTCAAAATATACGAAAATATTTCAGGTGCTGTTTGTAGATTAATTTGGAATACAAGTCTGAAATAACAGTGGCATGCAATTGTAGTGGTTTGGTATTGCTATGAAAATAACGTCCTTTGCTCCTGTAAGTGTACTTTCTGGATATGCTTGAGAACTTGACGTTTGTGTGAATGGCGCCTTTGCCAGTTTTACAAGGAAGTCAACTATAGCTTTTGTATGTATTGGCATACTTGAAATAACGCAGTGTTACAACTTTGTTTGACTTTCACCCGAAAATTATAACACTTAAATAATCTGATAGTATTTTTTATATATGATGATATATTAATTTGTATGAATAATGTTATATTAATTTGTATGTATAATGTGATATTAATTTTTATTGTGTTGTAGGTTATTTTTTATTTGTTAAAAGAGTAATATATTTTTAAAATGTTAATAAATCGAAAACATTTTAATGGTCTTTCATTTCTAATCGAATTAAGTTTGTCATGCATTTTGTCAATAAGTAATATTAATTTTAATGCATTTTATTGATAAGTAAATTAAAAGTTAATATATAGTAGAAAATCCTTAGCAGAAAATTGAAAGAGTTTAAAAAAGAAATTTTAGAAAATAAATAAATGTAAATTGGTAATATAATTTACCAATACAAATTACTACCAGAAATTTTGATAATAAGTATTTGGCGTGATAATAAGTATTTGATAGTATTAATAAGTATTTGGCGTACTTTATAAGCAGAATATTATAAATGTTGACATATTTTAAACTACTACAAATTCTATTTTATTAATTTTCCAAGTAATTTTTTTATATTTATCATCAGAAAATAAAAGAAATTTTATTGTATGTTCCTCCGAATAATAGAAAATAGGCATGCTTATGATATAAAAACTTCTAGGCAATTTAAAATTCAATAAATTTATTCACAAAGGTAGTGGATAAATTATTGCACATCTAAAACTTTTCATGCTTTTTAGTTACCAAATTACAAAAAATTAAATACTTTCCAATATTACAAACTTCGATATTTTTGCTTGGTCTTAGTAAAAATAATTAAGTATTTGACATTTAATTCCAGGTAATAACAATTTTAATATATTTGATTCCAGTTAATAACAATTTTAATGTATTTGATTCCAGTTAATAACAATTTTAATGTATTTGATTCCAGTTAACAACAATTTTAATATATTTGATTCCAGTTAATAACAATTTTAATGTATTTGATTCCAGTTAATAACAATTTTAATATATTTGATTCCAGTTAATAGCAATTTTAATGTATTTGATTCCAGTTAATAACAATTTTAATATATTTGATTCCAGTTAATAGCAATTTTAATGTATTTGATTCCAGTTAATAACACTTTTAATGCATTTGATTCATGCAATAAGGTTTTACAGTACTTGATTGCGGGTAATAACAATTTTAATTGCATATGATTTCAGGTAATAACTATTTTTATGTGTTTGTTTCCAGAAATAACAATTTTAATGTATTTGATTATTTATTGCATTTGTTTGCATGTACAACAGTTTTAATCTATTTATTTAGATAATAGCAATTTGAATTGTATATGATTGCATGTAATATTAATCTAAATGTATACAATTTCAAGTAATAACAGCTCTACAGTATTTGGTCAAAAGTTCTAACAATTTTTATGTATTTGATAATAAATAACACTATTTAATTACAGTGGTATTGTAGTTTTAATGTGTTTTATTGCCAAGTTATTAAGTAATTCATGATATATAGATTTGAAGGAATTTTATTTTATAAACATGTTTGATTATAAGATGTTTGTTGCTAAAATTAATTTTGACAAATATATTTTTTATTCTTTCATAATAGCTATATTATATTTACTTTGTGTCAGAAAATATAGTAATCAGTACGCTAATTTTTTTATTTTTTTTTATATTTAAAATTTTTTTTTTATGATTTTGTCATAATTATATTACAGTGAACAAGAGAAACTTCTGATAATGGAAAGAAAATTTAAGGGAAATGGTCGTAAGTTTTTATACATAATTAAATTTAAAATTTAATATCTAATTATATTATGCACAGTTGCCCGTATTTATATTAAGGTTCTTTAGTAACAATTAAATTTAAAATAAATTAATTACCAACTAAAGGATATTCCCAACTAAATTTTTTAAAATAGTTTTTTTAGCTTCTGAGTATAAAAAGGTATTTTCGTGTTAGAGTTTTATGATTACTTTGTATTTACCTACAACTATTAATTTCCAACATATGGATTGTGCTGCCATCTATTGAGAAGGCGTGTCAATGGGCGTGTCGATCAGCTGCCAATCGCTCTGATTGGCAGCTAGTACAGCGCTCAAACATTATTGCCATTCAAAGAAGAGAAACCTTTTCGAATTGAGAAATAGTACTCCACTTTTGGAGTGGCTTCTTTTCGCCAAACGATATATTCCCATAACCTATTGGGAATTCTCAATAGGTGAAAGCGAAGGGAAATAGTGATTCTGCTTTTTCAACTATTCCAAACGGATATTTATTTCGTTCAGTTGCTTTTAGTTGATGGAAAATGCTCTGTGCGTAATACGAAGAAAAGGCTTTTTTTTTTTTATTTTTTATTTTGTAATGAATAGGAGAGCGATGGAACGTTCGAGTCCCTTCAAAAATCGTAGCGCGATGTTTAATTTAATCTTTTCATTCGATTTCTTTCATAATCGATTTCTTATCACTTTCGATTCTACTTGCATCGTTTGCTTTCGGATTTGAACGCTGTCTCGTTCCGTTTTGTAAGTGTAAATTGTAAACTCTGTAATATTTTGATTCTATTTGGTTTGGTAAAGGATTTTTGACAAATTTGTTTTGCAAAAGATGAGTTTTATATAAATGTGTTTTTGGTTGGTAATTTGACGTAAATTGCGTATCGTAATATTTTTGATAGTATTTGGATTTGATATGGGTTTATCAAATTTGTTGTGCAAAAGATGAGTTTAACATAAATTTGTTTGCTTGATAGTTTAACTTAAATTGCATAATGGCTTTGATAACTTGTTTTGGTATGAGTTTTTTGACAAAATTATTATGCAAAAGATGAGTTTGATACAGTTGCGTTGTTTGTTAATTTTTGAGTAAAAATAATTTTTTGTAAAATTTTAACTGGTAATACCTTTAATTATGTTTGTTTTTATATGGGATTCTTCGGTATCCTTGATACTATTTGGTTTCGATAAAGGATTCTTGACAAATTTGTTACACAAAAGCTGAGTTTTATATAATTTTTTTTTTTGGTTGGTAGACTTAAATTACATATTTTAATAACTTTGATAATATTCCTTTTTCTAATGGAATTTTTGACAAAATTACTATCCAAAAGAAGAGTTTGATATTGCTAGCTGTTTTTAATTTTAGCATAAAATTTTTAAGAATAATGTCTTTAATACTGTTTGTTTTAGTATGCGATTTTTTGCAAAGTTGTTTTGTTAACGATGAGTTAAATATTAACAGTTTATTTGTTAATGTTTGCTTTGAATAGATAGAAAATTTTGTTGGATTCAGGTGAATGTGAAAATACTTAAAATAATTATTTTTCTGACAAATTAGAAATTATTTTAAACAGCAAATTCTTCATCCCTTAACTGCCCTGTTTTATTAAGCTAAAACAAAAAATTATTTCTGTACTTTCTTTAATTGCATTTTGTTTTGCCATTTCCACTTTGATAGAGTATATTTGAAAAACTTTTGAAATTTCATACACAAGTACGTGATAAACAGTATTTTAATTTATCTCTTAATCTCAGGATAGCGTTCAATTTCGTATAATAAGTTTTAAAATGCAAATTATATACTTATTTCATAATAGGTTATATGTTATACGATTTTATCAAAAAGATAGTTTGGAAAAAAATATCCTTTGAAAGTATTTTATATGATGAATTCGAGTTTATCATAATTAATGTTTCTCATTAGTTTGTCAATTTCACTCCTCAATATCTAGTTTTGCTCGATTAATTTTATACAATTTAATTGAACTAATTATTTACCAAAACGAGTTAATAACAATTTTGTAATAACGATAACATGTGGAATGAAAGAAAGGATTTAAATAAATTTGTACCAATTATTTTTTTGTTTTAATTGATGGTATTTCCGAAAAACATTTTTGTGACTTGCGTACGTGTGGTACGCTAATATTTTCATTTGAGAAGCGTCAGAACAAAAAGTCATAAATCATTTCTTAAAAATGTTTTTTTTTTTTTTTTTTTTTTTTTTTTTTTTTTAAACACATATGAATGATCACTTATCTAAAATTAATGAATTTATAAAAAAATAAAACTTTTTATCTGCGTTAATTTTTTTTTATTATTTGCGAAAGTTTATTTAAATATATTTACTAAAAGCCTTTGTCTATTTTTACGAGCTACAGCCTTCTAAACTAGACATGTTGGTTAAGCTATATTTTTTATAAGGAGAGTCACCTATCATAGCATAAATGCAATAATAATATATTCAATAGATACGTAATCAATAATAGTTTTGTTTAATTTTAATATATTTATATAAAGGTTTGACATCTTTCAATTTCAAACCTCGCTAATATGAACATCGTTTAACATGATCTATTACAGCTGCTCTCTTCAAATCGAATAGTATTTCTAACGTTCTTAATTCTGTTAACGTTAGCAATCTTCGCAATTCGTTAAAGATGAACTTGTCATCAATGTTTCATATTTTTAAAATTAATAATAATAATAATAAATTAATTTATCGTATGCGCGATGTTTTCATATGTCCGTCACTAGATTGTATTTGTAGAATACTGAAATGTAATTTTTAATTATTGTGAAAATCCCGGTTGCTTATTAAATGCTGTCAAATTTCTTTTACGTGTCAAAACGTCTTATTTAATTACATCTAATTCATTACGGTATGTCTAATTTCGTTTACATAATAATCATTACAAGAAGCTTGCTTTAACTGGTAAAGCTGAACTAGATTTTGAAACTAAGGCATTACAGTTTTAAACAATTATGAAACTGTTTTTTATTTTAAAAACTTCTTTAAAAGACTAACTAATGAGACGTAATTAAAAAAATGTTTAGCGTCTTTTGTAGTAGCGTCAAAGTTGCTTGTTCTAATAACATGAACTTTGGATTATATTTACAAATAGTTCGTTCTCTTTCTAGTTTAGATTAACAAGTTACAACTTGTATACTCAATGACAGTATGCGTTCAGTATTATTTGCATTCAGTGAACATTTAAAATATGTAAGAGTTATATTGTATATTGCTATGCATTCAATTACATTGATAGCTAATGACCGTATGAACAAAGTTTTTTAAGCTTGTATTTTAATTCTAGGAAAGGAATACCGTTCTTGAATGTTAAAAATCGATTTTGATATTTAACTACCAATAACTTTTAAATCCATTCGTTACAAATTCTATTTATTTTACTATAAATTCTACGATAAATAGCATATGAATTGTGAAAATCAATAGAATGATACATTTAAAGTGACAGTATGGTCAATATGCGTATAATGGCCTTACAACCAATAAATTGAATACAATAAGAGAAAAACAACATTACGGATTGTCATAAAACATTTCACTTGCAAATGATTCTACAAGTATTCAATTGTAAGGATTGGCAACAACCATACAATTCATTAAACATTCTTCTTTCAAACGCACAAAAACACCATTTCGCTTTCCGATTCTTCGGGAGCGAACCGATTGAGCTAATAAAGAACTGTCAAGCAGCTATACAAGTGGTCGGCGGATTACCACAGAATACCCATATACATCAGAAGAATCGCCCCCTATTGAAGAATCAGAATAATAACAAGGGATACACCATAAAAGAAGAGAGAGAGAAAAAAAAAAGAAGAATAGTAACAATAATAGAACTTCGTAATGAAAAAAAAGGCGCGAAAAATCTTTTGTGCATGGAAGAAGCCAACTCTGAAGAGAATTTCTCTTTTCAAGGGCGGTGGTCCTATTATTCTATAGGAAGGCATTTCTGAAAGAGTGAATATTCTTGCAAATAATAGTCTGGTGTTTGGGGGGGGGGGGGGGCTGGTTTTAAGCGTACGATTATGTATTGTTGTAAAAGAGCAGAGGGGCTTTAAATGGCGATCAGGTTTCTATAGGTTGTTCGACCCAGGAAATTATTATTGTGCTATGGAGCTTCTGTTGTTTGGGTGGTATAAAGGCCGGTGAAGGTGTCGCTATTCTTTTCAGTTGTTGCATTGGCTTGGAGTTGGGATGTGCAAAGATTTTCGACTGTGAATGAGGTGATAAATTAGCTGTGCTTTTTCCGAGGAGAAGTCATAACGGGGGTTTGTTTTGGTGGATGGTGGAGGTCTTATGATGGGACTCGTTCGGTTTTGATGGTGACGAATGTTGAATTGGTGGGAATGTATTCTGTTTTGATGGTGGCTTATTATATTATGGTGGTGTAATTTTGATGGGGATGTACTTTATTTTGAGGATGGCTTTGTTTTGATGGGACCGTATTTTATTTTGATGGAGACGTACTTTTTTCTTATGGGGTTGTACTTTGTTTTGATTGAGACACTTTGTTTTAGTGGTGATGTATTTTATTTGGATGATGATGTACATGGTTTTGACGCGGGAACTTACTTTTTTAATGATGGCATAAATTTTTTTAATGGCTGTTGTAGCGTATTTGTTTATAAAGATGTACTTTGCTTTTATAATGATGTACTGTATTTTGATGTGGATTTATTTTTCTTGGATGATAATGTTGATTTGTTTTGATGATGGAGTATTTTATTTTGATGGTGACGTATTTTGTTTTGATATTGACGTAGTACTGATAATGTTATTTTAATGGTGGAATATATTCTTTGTTTTACTGGACTCGAATTCAAAAATAAAGAATACATTCCTTTTTTTTAGCTATATTTTGATGGAGACGTACTTTTTTTTTTTGTTATGGAGACACACTTTGCTTTGATAGTGTGTATTCTATCTTCATAATAATACATATGTGGTGAACTTCATTTTCTTTGTTTTGATGACAGCGTAATTTGTTTTGATGACGCTGTACTTTACTATGAGGACGACTTACTTCACTTTGATGAGGACTTTCTGTATTTTGATGGGGACATATTTTTCTTGGGGAAGGGGGGGGGGGAAGGACGGTGGTTGATTTTGTATAGTTGTTGCTTTGTTGCTATGTTGGAGTATTTGATTTTGCTGCTTAACTTAATTTGGTGTTGGTGTACTTTACTGAGACGTTGACGTATTTTATTTGATCATTACTTATTTTGTTTCAATATAGTGGCTTCTTTTTTTTTGATGGTGATGAATTTTTGTTTTGATTATGACTTAATCAGTTTCATCGAGAGAAAAATGTTTTTTTTCGCGAACGCACTTTCTTATTCGAAATGAAAGTTGAGTTCGAGTGTTGAATATTATTTAAAAGTTTTTATTTTGGATATCGTCGAGTTTTGTTTATATTTTATAAGGTTTCCTGGTTTGATTATTGCACATTTCAAGAAAATGTATCTAATTTTTTATGCAGGCATCTGTTGCAAAAAACATTTTTGATGGTAATATTTAAATGGCTTTAATTTGTAGGTTAAGTTTTCTATTTTGATGCTTTTGATTTCAAAGTTAAGTGAAGAGTAAATGGCATTAAGAGTTAGTGACACCTGACACATTCCTTTTCTACGTGTTCTTTCAGTCATTTTATTTTTAAAATTTTAGTTTAGTATATTGATTATGGAACAATTAATGGTATTGGATTTTTAATGCAATTTTTATTGCATATTTTGTTTTAATGTTGATGTTGTCAAATTCGGTTTTAGTGACATCGCAATGAGCATTCTTGTTTGACAATGGTATATTTCATTCTGGTTTTAAAGAATACTTTTGTTTAATGGAAATAAGTATTTTTTTATTTTCCTTTTACATGTTTAGAATTAGTTTTATCGCATGCAGTTGTATAATAATGCTCAATGATAAGGTCGTATATTCTATACGATTTTTTTTTTTAACGTCGAGCAAGTTCTTTTTATATATTATGATGTTTTTTACTGCCAAAACATCTAAAGTTATGGATGTATATTTTTCATTATTGTTTCGAACCTTTCAAACTACTTAACTTAAGTGCAAAGGATTCTGACCTTCTTTTCTTTTAGCTGTTTTCTAAAATTCATTTAAAAAAAAAAAAAAAAAAAAAAAAAAAACATTATTTTTTTACTTTTTACCTAGAACTTAATAGGATAAAAAATAAAAAAAAAATAAAAAAACCTGCGGTGGTGTGGAGGTATTATTTTTCTATGATGGGTTATAAGAATGCAATATGTGAATAATGAGAATTTATGGGCTGCGTTATGGCGCCCAAAAAACAGGTACGATGCTGCATTTTATAAATTGCAATAGTACCTCGACAATGACTTTCATGAAATTTTCAAAATCGGTTATATTTACCCACCTACGCAACGTATGACTTTTCTAAAACTATATCGTCTTTAAAAATACACCTCTCTATGTATTCTAAGACCGAAAATTGCCATAGAGTTAATCCAATACATTAAATGAAGTCTAATGATGAGTCTAATATAGTAAAAATATTCATTTTAAAAGCTAGGATAATGGTCTTTAAAGTTACAGTTAAAAATACTTTTCTGCTTAGTGTCCATTTATTAACTTTTCATATATAAATAATTGTATTGTGGGGGAAAAATAAACTTGAAACTTTCATAAAAACAACAAAACATTAAAAAAAAACAAGTATGGGAAAATTTACAAAGCAACAATATAAACATACCATAAACCAATAAAATACCGCTAAACCCAGAAGAAAAAAAAACAAAAAAAAAACGAAATTCTCCATCAATTCGCCCCCACATTTCGAACATTCCAACCGGCGACGCAACAGCGCGCGAATAAATTAAAAAAAAGCAAAGCCCCTGAAAATTTATCAATATTCTGAGACCCTATCGCATGAATCAGTGGCGCGGCTAACCAAAAAGTTTTACTCCGCCACCCCGCAATAGGGGGTGTATATTCGTCGATGATCATCGGAGTGTGCGCTAAAGACCATAAATTATCTGCAAATCTGCAGCACGGGGGCTGGGAGATTAATCAGGGTGCCCCCGTGACTCAGCAGTGGGACATCCCTTCTGATGAAGGTGAAGGCACAAAAATGGAGATGAATATAGTGCCATTTTTGTCTCTGTCTGGTGGTTCGTTTTGCACTGTAGTGGATCGGTATATTGAGTAGTTAGTATATTGTTATGAGCTTTCCTCTGAGGCAATGATGGCAGAGTTTTTATTAGATAAAAACTATTATTTATTCTTCTCTCGAAGGCGTACATAACTTTTCCGAGCAACGGCAAACTCGTTATCTAGCTTCAATACATATAACTCCGAATACAGCGATAATTCAGGTAAACAAAGCGTTAAGTCAAATCGACATTCATAGGCTCCACCAGGAGGGTGCAAGGAGGTGCACTTGCATCCCCTGACTTTTGAAAAAAAATTAAAAAAAGGGGGAAAGATGTAAATTCCAAGTTGTAAAAGCACATATGCTGTTTTTGTTACAGAGAGCAATTGTTTTTCCTTTATTTTAGTCTTTAGTTTCTTTTCTTTGTCGTTTTTTTAATAGCTACTTGCGTGGTGATTTTCTGGCGCCTGTTGTCTAGGATTATTGTTGGCTGAGTAGAAATATTTATTTCTTTTATTGAATAATCATTTCCTGTGTAGTACATTTTGATAATCCTTATATTATCCTTTATTAAACTGAAACTGAGAAAAAACGATCGTTGATAAGGTATGGTCAAGGAAAGAGAACTCTGTGTTGAAAGCATTCGTTTTTCCTCTTTTTACGTCATTACAACATTTTTACGGGAATTTCGGTGGTGGGGATGTTTAGAACACCGTAAGAGGCATTACCACAACAATTTTTGATTTTTTTTTTATCAAAATCGTTAGAGCCGTTTTTTAGCAATCATTGAAAAACATGATTTTTTCAATGGCAGCTAACTTATGCGCATGCGCGATTTTATCAAAAATCTTAATGGTAGGTCCCATGGCCATCACTAACCTTCGTACCAAATTTGAACATCGTAGGTCAATTTGTTCGGGAGTTATGGTGATCACAGACAGATATTTTTCTAGATCACTTTTTTAAAATCAGGATGTTCTAAAACGTGAAAAAATAAATAATAAAAAAAATAAAAAATAAAATTAAAAAAAAATGTTTTTTTTTTTTTTTATCGAATGCTATACTTTTATTACCCGATGTATACATATGGGTAATTGAAAGTAAAAGTTGTAATTTTATCACTGATGCGATATATTCTCCCATTGAACGAGTGCTATAAATACTGATACGAATAGGACAATATATCCCACAAAAAGAATTTGTTCAAATTTTCTCAAATCTGTCATTAAAAAAGCAAATTATTACTTTATAAGAACAATAAGAACTATTATACACTAAATATGGCATAAATGTAGTTGTACTTGCTATAAAATCAAAATATAAATAAATTGAAACAAGCCCACCATTTTCTATGTGAGAGTATTGAAATCTTCCTTTAATTTTATTAATACTCCCAAATTCCTTAAGAACATTTCAGACATAAAAACTCATGTAAAAGTGGGACTTATTTACCCATTAGGAATTGATCATATACATGGTAAACCATTAGGACAGAAAGGGTTAATCGATTTCGCGTTGTTTGAGCCATGTGAAACCAAATACAACTTACAACCTCGGCCCCTATCAAATACTAAATTTCAGATATAAGGTAAAGTATTTCGCATAGGTCATTTTTACAGAGTATAAACCTTTTTTAGGGTTAACAGGTTCAACTCGACTTTTAGTGAGATATTAATTAGATTGGTTGGATTCTGCCAGTCTAAGCCTGTTCAAACTAGTTTTGAGGTTACGCCATAACTTTTACGCATGCGTCACTCTGACGGCCTATAAAAAGCAGACATTCATGGTCGGCTTTACACATCTCATTTCACTTGTCAAAATGTCTCTGCGCTGTTGTTCTCTCCCCGCCTCTTAGAATAATAAATTCTTGAATTGTCATGACAATTATCTATGTTCTTGACTTGGACACATTTGCTACTTAAGACGGTGTAAGTCACCTGCACTTACATTGCTTTATAATCCAGAAGTTCAGTGACAAAGGCTCTGAAAATGGTACGTAACCAATAAATTGAGTATTTGTCACTTTTTTACAAAACTTAGAAAATTAACTAAGTCATGAACCCCATTCATAAAATGGTCGATTCAATTTTATACGTCAATGTAATTATTTCAATCTTTTTCTCTCCATATAACTGGTAGTGGGAGGGGACTATTAGGGGGGCTCGGTGTCCCAGTGGAACGAAGTTTAATTTGATGCCCTCCTCCCCACCGTTTTAAGAGGCTTATCGGTTTAATCGCGGATTATTCACGCATCTGCCAACTTGGCTTTAAATAGTGTCAGTTGGACGAGCTTTTCAGATTGGGGTGTGTGATGTAGGTTTATATGGGGAAGTGTAAGTCGGGTGACTATGTGTTACTGGCCATTTCCTTAAAGGAGACGTTTACATGTGTTTTCTGTTGAAAAGTAGGATAGTAAATATGCTTATCTATTTCCTTTATTTTTTAATATAGGTCTTAGATAATTGTTTTTAATTTTTATGACTTTCCTTTCTGAAATCAGGTCAGTAAAAATATGCATTTTGTGCTAGCCAGTATGTGGCGTCGCTTAACACAAATAAATTGCATGATTTCAAATAGTTATTTGTAATATAGTGCATTGGATTTTAGGGAATGCTTTATATAAATAATCTGAGAAATCATTCTGAAATATATATTAAAGCATCACGTATTCCATGCTAGTCAACACATTAGCCCTTAGACAAAAGTGGACGTTCGTGCCGAAAGGAAATTTTCTATATTTGCCATAGATTGACCACTGTGCAACTTGAAAACAGCAATGCTTATATGCGTAGTGACGTCACTCCAATAATGGAGTTCTGTGACGTGTGACATTGTTTTATTTTGAGTTTTTTTAACACTTAATTTAAAATTTATTATAACATTTGGGGAATTTTTGTCGATGAAAGAACCTGTTAAGAGTTTTCTCCACACAAAACAGTTGTTAGTATAAAATATAAAGTCCTATACATTTCGAATAAATAATTGTATTCATAAAATATACGAGTTAAGAAATTGTTTAATGATTTTTAAATAACATCAATTACCTAAAATATATAGTTTAATTTATATGAAAAATGTTTTGAAAGTATTGAAATGAATATTAAAATAAATATCAAGTAAAATAATTTTTTTGGATCAAACCCCTTTTGAATCAGCTTCAGCAAATCTGATTTTTTTTTTTTAAACTTTAGGCAAGCGAATTATAGGAAAATTTATAACATCAGATCCAATTCGGAATTTAGGGTTAAATTTAAAGATTAACCAAAGTAATTGAAAATTTAAATGCTTAATGTAGGCTTTTAAAATATAGTTGAAGTGGTTGAAAACTTCAATTCACATTTGAAGTGGTTAGCTAAAGTAAATAAAGATTAATTATTTTATTCATTATTTTGAGATTCGAAGAGATATCGAGTTTATATTCTTTAGCTTGAGTATACTTAAAACGATCGTTAAACTTTTAATATTTACGTTCAGAATTAGTCATTTTTATTTATAACTCCTTCAAGAAAAAATAAATTTATAATAATAATAATAATAAAAAAAAAATGTATATTTAACGAAGACCTATTAAATTCCCCTACCTTATTCAAAACACTCATCTAAAAGTATGTCATTAATATCCTCTTCAAAGTTAAGTAGTCCTGATTTTTTCAAAATAATAAAAACGTTTCAAATGGCCATCCCCATTATATACCAATCCTGACTATTTAATCTAACGTTAAACCTTAAATTCGACACTAGAGTGTAAATATCCTACGTAAAGAACGTTATTAAGGACTTCCCAATAAGTACCTATTTAGATCTCTTTATCCTATCTTATGTCTCAAAGTAAAAGTCAATTTGATTCGTCGTTGAACATGCCTTGCTTAAATAGGAGCCCCGCTATTGGTCGAAATTCATTTGCTCAGATACTCTCTCTGAATAACTGTCTTTCCAGCAAAGCTCCTTAAAATTCCACTGTGTATTACTTAGAATTCCACTGTGAATCAGTCAAGATAATGATCATTACTGATTTTCCTGTCGAGGTTTCGATTCTTTTCTATGGGGATTGGGAATCGTCTAGATTTCTTAAGACTTTTCTCTGAGGAAAATGTTATTTTGAAGGGTTGGGCTGTTATGCGCTTCCTAATTATCCACTTTTGGGATCATTTTGGAGTTGGACTGTTTCGGTAAGGGGTGGTGTAAGTCATTGAGTTAGAAATGAGTGGAATTACTACATACGTTATATTTGTTGCGTCATTAAATTGCTTGAGTTACGAAATTTGACGCACTTTTAACTCAATTTTGATACAATGGACAATTCCCGCATTAAAATTTTTTTTTGTTCAATTCTAAATGTTTCGAAAAGACCATAAACACACAAATTTCTGCTCAATGTGCTTTTTCTTTTTTTTTGATTTGCGATCAAACTTACCTTCTTCGACGTTGGCGAGAAAACGACTCATTCCTTTGGCATTGAATGTGACATCACGGCTTCGCAAACATCTTGGCTTGAAATGCAGTAGCTGAAACCAGATTTGCAAGTTTCTAGCAAATTTTGCCAACCTGTACGGAATGTGGCAATGGTCTATCAATGCCAACTTTTTTAATGCCAACTATTTGGCAGAAACCTCACGATAACCATAGAAACGATAGGGTCAATTTACGTCACGAATTTCGTTGACTGTTTTGATCGGACTGGTTTTGGGGCATTTTCTTTTCTTAATATTTAAATAGCTATTTTTTTAAAAGAACTTTTGTTTAAATATTTGTAATCAGAAAAAAACTCTTCATAAATATGTACTAATTTCACTTGTTTTTAAAAAATGCGGGAATTGCCCGTTCTTATATTTGCTTGAATGTTGGGTATACATACAGGTTGTCTTAAAAAGGATGACACGTTTGGAAAATGAATGATAATAATAAAACTGGTCAAATATGTTGCAAAAACCACGAAGCTATATATTGCAATTGTACGATGTTGTTGCTGGAAACCATGGTAATCTTGAAAATATCATTTTGTAGTTTGTGCAACATGTTTAGACCATTTCTACTTCCAGTTTTATCAGTCAAAAGCACCATCGGTGGCCGAACTTTGAAATAATTTTTGAAAATGGATGGCTCTTTAATTTTCTAAGTAGAATAGATCAAACGGTACATTATATAGAGGTCGTTATTATTATTTTTATTTTTTAAATTCAGTTATTAAATGTGTCAGTTCTTTTTGGTACATCCTGTACATACTTAATGGTAACATAATGTTCTACCATGGTAATTGATAAAACATGACTAAAAACTATCAATAATAATTCTATTATTTATAGCCAAACAAACTCAAGTCCAAATTTAATGATTTTTACGTTAGGGCTTCCTTAAAAGTTTGTTTTTTATCATAACTCCCTCTCTTTTGTCGCACTTTTGAAAAATTCTAAAGTAGTTATCGTGGTTTATAACAGAGCGTTATGTAAAAGTTTCATGGGGACTTGAAGTATTTCTTTTGTTTTCTTGTGAAAATACCCAATTGTGAGGTTCATTTGCTTTTATGGTATAAAATTCTCTTTGTCGGAGTTAAATGTGTCTAATAGAATTTCTTTGGAAACGAATATGGTGGTTACAGTGCTAGCTTGATCAGTTGGAGGGGTTACGTGGAAACAATGTCATGTTTTTTTTTTCTTTCTCCCAAATTTGTTAATTTTGCTGACGTAATTTATTGTAAAGGATTCTAAAGAGAGACCATTGTCCCATAGGGCTAATGACTAACTTTTTCAGTCACAATTTCTGCTAGAGTATTGCTTTGAAATCTATGACAGGCATAACGTGAGTAATAAAAGTTCAACAAAAAATTTCGAATGCAAAATAACAACAATCTTTTTTAATTGCTACACTTTTTTTATGAGCTAGTTTATAATAAAAATAACTAATTAAAAAACACTTGTTATTTTGTTTTCACTCTAGCAGAAATTGTGACTGAAAAAATAAAATCATTAGATTTATGGGGCCGGGACAAATGATTTGGTGTATAAAAGTTTTCAAACATATGTGTTATATTTGTAATGGAATACGTTACACAGTATCTCGAATAAGCTGACAAATTTATCTTCCATAGAAGACAACCCAGTAATTCAAGGTAATATTTATGACATAATATTGGCCTATAGACGGTCGAGTTTTGCGATATCTTGAAAACTATGCTTTTCAAATTTCCAGTTCCAATACAAACTGTCAAATATAACATCAGTCATTAATTATTTTCAAATTGTTTGCCAGGTTAGTTACATTGGAGATTTTTTTATACAAGATAATTGCGAATGTTTTATGACGTCGAATCATCATGGGATTCAGGAGCTTTTCAAAGGGAAACTGACCTGAAATATTATCTCTAATATGAAAAAACCAAGAAAATTCATCTTGAGGTCAACATTAGACTCTTTACGTCACAATCACTGCCGTGTCTATTCACTTTGAAAAGTACACGTTACCAGATGTGGCTTGATCCCAAGACTTTTTTCATGCTAGGCCAGCATTCCGCTCAATCGTGAACCTGAGATCGTTAAACATGCTACTAAGGTCATTTTATCGCATGGTTGTTGTATTGGTTATTTTCGTTTGATAATTACGGTTTCAATAACTTAATAAACTTTTCGAATATACTTCATACACAAGACAAACACAAAGATTCCAAACTTTTATGGATTTTTATTTCTTTTTACTGTTTACCCAAGACCAATACTCTTACATTACGATAAATGAATATACGACACAATAGCAACTATTTCATAGGTGTAACAGAAAAAAAAGAAAAAAAAAATATTGGCAATAGCAAAAGTGTTGGGGAATTTTAAGAGTGTTGGCAAAATATTAGAAAAGATATTTCGCGTAGGTCTTTTTCGAAATTTTCAAAGGACGTTGATAAAATTGTAAAAATCTGCAAAAACTACGGAAAATCTGTAAAAACCGAAAAATAAGTAAAAATTATGGAAATTCTGTAAAAAGTAAGGAAAATCTGTAAAAACTACGGAAAATAAGTAAAAACTACTGAAAATCTGCAAAAACTGTGGAAAATATGTAAAAACTATACGGAAAATAAGCAAAAACTACGGAAAATAAGTAAAAACTACGGAAAATCAGATGAAAAGCATTTTTGCATACATACTCATAAATAAATTAAAACTGTTATCTTTTTATCCAAGCCATTTTGTAACAATGCCAGAAATTAAAATAAAACCAAAATTATTAAAACCTCAAGTACGGAAATGCACTAAGCGTTGGAACGCACTTCAAATAAATCATCAAGTCAGTCAAAGAAAACCATCAATGAAAATTTATCACAACTTTCCCAATACCTTCATAAAAATCCTCCCCCTCCCCCTTTTTTTTTATTATTATAATAATTATTATTTATCCGCTTTTCCCCTTAAAGTATCGGAAGTATGTTCGTCATTAAGAACAAGCAATAGGGAAAAAGAAGAATTCGAACTGAACTGTGACGTAATAAAATAAGAGCCTATAAAAACCATTTTCTCGAGTCCGTTAGAGTCATTAAGATAATTACGAGTTTTCGACTTTTCAATATTTGTGTGTTGTCATTTTTTTTTTACTTATTTTCTCCCAAATTACGGGGATTTTTCTTTTATTTTTCCCCTTTCTGTGTTATAAATTCCTTTTCTGATGCCTATTAATGCAAAAAGAACGAATAAGTTTTTCTTTGGCGAAGGCTGTTTGTAGATGGAGAGGGGGGGGGAGGGGTAACACGGGGGAGTGCCTTGGTAAGAAGGTAGATTTTCTTCAACGTTTTTGGCTGGGAGTAAAGATTTTGAGTTTGCTATTATTACAATGACGTAATCGATTAGGGGTTAAGTGGCTTAAGTCATAATTACGTTTGGATTTTGATGGTATGAATTGAGTAATTTGTCAATTTTTTTTTTTCTCTTACTGAATGGATTTTTCTGAAATAATTATGTAATGAACTTTTAACTTTTTATGCGCTTAAGACAGAGTGATTGCGTCTTAATGTATGAGAGTATTAAACGTTTTCTACCATTATTTGAGAATAAATTTAAATACGTCATATGGATTTGAATACGTTCGTCTTTGTTATAGAAAAATTACAGAAAAAATTATGTTATCATTGGATACAATTTTGGTGCTTCGCATTTCCCTGTTTTTGGAATTAGACTATTGGAAAAGAAAAGGATAAAACAAAATTTAAAATTATATAAAAATGGGTAATATATTCGGGGGGGGGGGGGATATTTCCTGATAATGTTGAGTGTTTTAATAGCTTTATTGGGTTCAAATTTAAGATTAAATAACTATTTTTTAATTTTTTAAATATTTATAAATGTTGCTAATTGAAATATTGAAACACTTCTTATTAATAAAACTAATTAAAAAAAAAATTCAGAATATATTGATTTATAGCAATCATTGAAGAATTTGTCTATTATATATTAAATTAAGATCCTTATTAATTGTTTTTCATTCAGTCAAAAAATTCAAATTCCAAAATTTATCCAAGCATATAATTTAAACAATACAATTTCTTTAAAAAAAAAAAAAATAAAAAAAAAAAATAAGCTATATTACTTGATTAAAGTTATTTACATAAGAAATATAACTTCGGATGTTTAAGTGAGTGTCAGTTAATAAAAACTTTCCTGAAATTTTAAATTTGTTAATTACCTACACATTTAGTTATCGAGAAGGCAGCAGGATATTGTATTAACGATATTTATCTTTATTATGAATTTCTAAAATTAAAAAACAAAAAGTTGGACTGTACCAGTTACTGTCACTTTAAGACCACTTCTAAACTCGTATATATTACGCAACATCGCATTTAGATACCAAGTAAGTTCAGTTTTTTTTTTCATTTTAATGGCAGAAATCCCCCCCCCCCCCCCCCCCGTTAAAATGATGACATATGGAAATATTTTTTTTTTTTGCAGAGTTTGGCAACCAATTTTCATAAGTAAACCTGTCACCGAATATCCAAATTTCAAACTGGTGTCTTCATTTGCAGACAAGATGTGAACTTTCTACTGAGTAACTATTTAAGTAGTCTTATATTAGAAGAACCTTAAGGGACTTCTAGTAGGAATTTCTTTTAAATTTTGTGTAATTGCACTAATACTATCAAGACCTTCAAACAGATATAAAGAGTATTTCCAAAAAGAATTGACATATTTGAAAAATAAATTTCAAAGAACAATAGATTACTATAGAAATGTACTGTTTGCCGCATTCTACTTGCAAAACTAGAGAAATTTATTCCATCTATTGTAAAATGGGTAAAAAGTTCACTAATAGATGGCGCTGCTGATATGTGAGAGCTGCAGGGAAATGTATACATCAGATCGTCACTTCACGGGTGCTCGTTCATTTTTTCTTATGCTGCTTTCTTATACTTTCTTATACTGAGCGTTGTTGATGGATGCAGTGGTTGTTTTGAAAACATCGTTTTCTAGTTTTTGCAACATGTTCAACTTGGTTTTTTCTATTCAGCAGTGCCATCTGTTGATGAACTTTGTAACTATTTTTGACAAGTAATGCGATAAAATTCATAGTGACTGATGATAGAATGTAGCAAACGGTAAATTTCAATTATAATAAGTTTTTTTTAATCACCTTTCAATTGTGTAGTTCTTTTTAGGACAGACACCCTGTTTGACACATGTCATTTATTGCTTAGGTAGCAAATTATAGTATGATTACTGGTCACCATTTTCGGTTCTTCCAGATTATTTTTGTATAGAAACTCGTCTCGAAGAGCCTTTTCGTTTGATAGATCGCTCGTGTATGTACCATTTGTAGTTTTGCCTGAAAATGTTGACCTTGGAATGACAGACAGAACCTTTGTGTTAAGCTTCTCGGTACTTAAGCATGATCCCGTCGATTGTACTCGAGACAAAAAGTTCCACCAAACGGATTACTTTAGTCCGTCGTAACGGTCGGTGTGGACGAATTCCCGGACACAGCGTAGCTAAGGCATTCTTCGAGAAGGCCCCGACTCTGATCCGAGACGAGCCAAACCAGTCCAACGCGGATCGAACTCGTTGACAAAAATTTCCCCCTCAGTATAATACGTAAGTACCAGCGTCTATACATTAGGGTATCTAAAAGCTTAAACCCGATAAATCCACCATTACAATGCGCATAGGAAATAATAGAGTTTAATTAACTCAAGCGGTAATTATCCATTCAAACAGTTTTCTACACATGTCCGTCTCAGAACTCTCAGAAATCAAAACTCTCCTGAAAGTAGCAGTTTAGCAAAGCGGGAAATCACGAACCGTACGTCACTTGAAATAAAACGTCCGAAACGCCCCATACCTTTTAAAAAAACACGCGCGCAAACACGAATTTACAACATCCGCACGTGATTCGCGTACGAAGACAGATAAGCCGCACGCACGCGAACTCTCGGAGAAAACTCGTGTTTTCTCGAGTCAGTTCGCACGCCATTGCTACAGCTGTTTCCTGATGACCGTGCTTTACTTTGAAGCCATGGAGAGCTTGTACCGATAAATATTTATCATAAAGTATTAAAGGGGGAGGGGGTTGTTTTTGACGGTAGTGTGTAATTACATAATCTGTTTCGCTTGCTCTTGTTTCCGCTTAAAAGGTTTTGGTTCTTGACAAGTGGTTCAGATATGTTGGTGCTGGATGGTCAAGCGCGTGCTGTAAACTGTAATAGACAAGTAGTAAAAGAGGGTATAGCAAAATAGTAGTAGAGTTTAACAGGGAAGTTGTAGTAGAGTGCAATATGGAAGTAGTAGTAGATTTAATTGGCAAGTAGTAGAGTGAGATAGGCGAGTAGTAGCAGTGTATGGGCAAATAGTAGTAGATTTAATTGGCAAGTAGTAGAGTGAGATAGACGAGTAGTAGCAGTGTATAGGCAAATAGTAGTTGATTTAATTGGTAAGTAGTAGAGTGAGATAGACGAGTAGTAGCAGTGTATAGGCAAATAGTAGATTGAATTGGCAAGTAGTAGAGTGAGATAGACGAGTAGTAGCAGTGTATAGGCAAATAGTAGTAGATTTAATTGGTAAGTAGTAGAGTAAGATAGACGAGTAGTAGCAGTGTATAGGCAAATAGTAGTTGATTTAATTGACAAGTAGTAGAGTGAGATAGACGAGTAGTAGCAGTGTATAGACAAATAGTAGTAGATTTAATTGGTTAGTAGTAGAGTAAGATAGACGAGTAGTAGCAGTGTATAGGCAAATAGTAGATTGAATTGGCAAGTAGTAGAGTGAGATAGACGAGTAGTAGCAGTGTATAGGCAAATAGTAGTTGATTTAATTGGTAAGTAGTAGAGTGAGATAGACGAATATTAGCAGTGTATAAGCAAATAGTAGTAGAGTGTATGGCTTTTTGTTACAAACTGGTATTTTGGTTAGAATTTCAGTCTTTGTCGTTTCGAAAAGTCTTAAGGATAACGACTTCCTATTTGAATTTTATAAGACATATAGACATAGGCAATTGGAAATTACTAGAATGTGTTTATTTTTAAGTACATTGAATACTAACTATAGCTCTAAAAACATCCGAATCATTTTTGAGAGACACATAATTTAAAAAAAAATTAAAATTAAATTCTAAATATGAATGCACTAAACGCTAGGCTTTGATTAAGGGACATTGAGACTTCAAAATACAATTTTTTAAAAAATTTATTGCCAATACCATTTTGTGGACGTAAGTTTCTTTCTCGAAAAAATAGCTCGACTAACTTCTTTTTAAAAGTGCGGCGTCTGCTGAGAAGTCTACCTCACCGTTTTTAAGTACTTAAGTCAAGTTTGGGATAACTACAACCTCAAACAATTCCATAGTGTTTTATACAATAGAAGTAATAATAATAATAAAAAAGCACAATTTCTCATCCATAACTTGAAAATTTAAAGGAATTAATGTAACGTCAGTAGATAGAAAATAACAGTTTTGCCTCAGGTGGTGATATATCCATGACATGACCTTTACTTATTACGTCACAGGTAAAGATCTTGCCAAAGTCCATTACCTGCAGAACTACCCTTCTCTATCTACTACCGTCCTTTACTGCTTAAATACAGAGTTTGAAGCAATGTCAGGCAGACTCTTTATTGAATAGTTGTAGCTTTTGCTTTTTTCATATCACACTGAGTTATAATTTCTGGTAGATATGACTATGCATTGTGTTTCGATATTATCTCTAAAAATCTGATTATTCATCTTTTGTGAAGGGGCATCATAAAATTTGGAAAGTAAAGTGCCTGCTCAGAAGTCGACCTCTTCATTCAGTTGTGGTAGAAAACGTAGCCCATCGCATCCATTTGTCAGCTTGAAAGAACTGCATGCATGTTTCATTGTCTGGCAGTCTCAGACTGATGTTCAGTAATCTAGAATTAAAAACAATTGTAACCGGAATCATATTTAATGGTGAATTCTTAGATTGCTAAATAAACAAACGTAAATGTTGTCTGGGTAAGAGGAACTTCCATAGAGACGAGTTCGGTCTAGTTCAGCCTGAATTCCGGAAATGGAAAAAATAGTAAAATAAAGAACAATATTGGAAAAGGGGAGGAAAACAGGCGGATGAGAATATGCCGACGCCGCAAGAAAAATGCATTAGCCAAAAGATGGGGTGGAGAGAGAAGGGGGTTGAATTTTTCTGGCCGCAAGGAATCCGAACTGTATGTCCGCTTGGAAAGATTAAAAAAAATAAAAAAAATAAAGTAAATAATAGAGAATCCATTAGAGAAAGATCTAGAAAAGATGATATAAATGAAACTAAAAGAAAAACATGAAATGGTGTTGGACTTATAGGATTCTAAGTTAGTGATATAACGTAAAAAAAAATTAGAAAACTTATGTCTTCTCTATGTAGCGGATGATTCTTGTTTTTATAGGTATAATGCAAATCATTGAACTCGGAATTGAGGATTTTTTTGTTTCTGTGTTTAATTTTAACAAGTTGAAATTTTAATATGTACATTTTAGGAATCAATGCATAACCTGGGAAGCAATTGGATTCAAGTGACTTTTCGTAACTTTTGAGTTTATTATTTTTATTAAATATGTATGAAAATCATTTGTGGTGCAAATACTAACCTCTGGGATGAAGATATCACTAGTTTTCATAGAATATAATATAAATAAGAAACTTGCTTCTCAGTTCCTCATATGCATTTTAGTCTTTGTAATAACTTGGTTTACGATGCATTTGGAAATATTACCAATTTTCATCGTTCTGCTTCAATGGGAGATAGGACATTGGGATATTCTTCATTTGATCTGACCCTTCTTCTTCTCTACAGAGTGGTGACTGGAAATCGTGATAACTGTGATTCACCATGTTCAGCTTTATGATAATTTGTAATGATTCTTCAAGGACAACATTGGACATAAAATCGAGCCGGTGACTTTAGAGTTATGCCAGCCCAAATTTTCTTTATCATCATTAATAAAATTTTAATGAAATAATTACATAATTAAACGAATAATTTTAATAATTAAATAGTTTTAATAATTAATATATTTTATTATTTAAATATTCATATTTAATAACTTATGTATTTTGTAATTTAAATATTCATATTTAATAATTAATTTCAACTAGAAATTTTATTTATAAATTTGAATAATTGCATTGTTACAAAAATTAGTTTAATTTAAATCAAATTTTCTCGGTTTCTACTATTTATATCTCCTTGGCGTGAACTTGGTTTCCATAAATCATAGATTGTTGTTTGCTGCTAAAACTAAAACAAGAAATCTGAATTGTAAAGTAATGTTCGGGAATTTAACTAGTAGGTTTATTAGGAAATGACATCCGAAATGATAATATATTTACCCTTAAAAGTTATAAGTTTTAATTAATACGATACTATAAATTTTTTTAGTACAACTACTTTTCTTAGTCATCTCTAAATGCCTCACTGGGAAGAGGGGGGGGGGGGTGATAGTTATTTAAATGTATTTGTTTTTTAAAAAAGCATATCTATTTATAATGAAACATAATAAACTAAAAAAACAAAAAACATAATAATGATAATAATAATAATAATAATAAAAAAACATTTAAAAAAAAAAAAAAAAAAAAAAAAAAAAAACATACTAAAGTAGAAAATTAAAAAAAAAAAAAAAAAAAAAAACATAATAAAGTAGAAAATTAAAAAAAAAAAAAAAACATAAAGTAGAAAATTAAAAAAAAACAAAACATAATAAAGTAGAAAATTAAAAAAAAAAAAAAAAAAAAAAAAAACATACTAAAGTAGAAAATTAAAAAAAAAAAAAAAAAAAAAAAAAAATTAAAAAAATTCAATTTCAGACTGGCCCATTTTTTGCAGACACTGACCGGCCCGGTGATTGCACCGAACAACCCTATGGCTAATACGCCCTTGTTGGAGGGATATTCATATGGCCAGTAAGCTCCTGTTGGAGGGATATTCAAAGCCTAATTGGATTGCTTTCTCTTTGGTTTAAAACTAACTTTCTAGATAAGGTTAAGCTTGTAAGATTAGCTTTTAATATATAAACAAGTCCTTAAATGCTTTAATTACTGCAGGGACTTTTAAGTCCCATCAGATATCTCATGATATTGGATTGATTTAAACGCTTTGAGATCCGTTGGGTCTTTAAAGTCTACTTCCATGAAGCTCGTTCTTCAATTTTTTGAAGTCGGCACATGCTAATTTCTCTTTATATGTAAACACATGGGCGATTTTCAATCTTCTAGGCAACCATATTAGTCTTACATTGTCTGATATACTTGTCTCTAGCAAGCTTCCAAAGAAATAAGCTTGTGCTGCCATCCAACAATTGAAAAGCGAACTTCATAGATGAGGATTTCAGTGTACCAATGGATCTCAAAGCGTTTAAATTAACCCATTAACTACGTTTGGTAAGGTTGGTTGGTTTGTACGCTCAACGACGGCTAATCAGGCCGGGACTTGCAGCTTATCGTGGATTCTGAACCACAACGAACATTCATGTCTTACCCTGGATTCGAACTCGGCATGCGAGGCCAGATTGCTAATTCCGCAGCCATCAGATGGGCGATGGTTGGTAAGGAAATTTAATATAGACATTTGAGTTTTTTTCTTCGTTAATAAATTGGAATTGTAGTTCAACTTAGTGTTTTTTAAAAATCATAAAAATAGTTTTCCAAAATATCATAAAAACTCAAAATGTACTTTAATGATCGAAATAAATAAGGTAAAAGTTAAAAAATAATGAATTTTTATCCATTTCAAAGTTGTCTTTAATGGATTAATGCAGTAACATGAGATAACTGATGAGACTTATATGCTCCAACAGTAAACAAAGGGTTAAATTGACCTATTACCAGTTGACAAAAATGTGACCTGATGTTTTTTTTTTTTTCTCTGGATGTTTTCCTTTGATTTAACTAGAATTCATACAATTTTCATTATGTTTGGAATAGGCTCTAGATAAAACAGGTGCAGTTTAGTAATTTGAGAGCACTTAAAAATTGGAATGTCCATTTATTGCATTTTTGGTTTGGAGTTGTAGATATCTTGCGACGAGAGTCTATTTTTAGAAGGTTCAAAATATAATAAAGCATAAAAGGTTAAATCTCATTTTCTCTTGGTCATGTAACAGGTGCTTAATAGTACACGCAGTTTTTATTTTTTATCGATTTGGACCGAGCATACGAAGACCATTATTATTGTATGCTACAAGAAAGTTCTTGTGGAATATCGAAATGGTATGATTACCGAAAAATCAAAACCAATAAATATGTTGATTTTATCTGATATCCAACTTGTAATATGTCCAAATGTTAGTTTTAAAAGGTCTATATGAATCTGGGAAAATAAGACTCTACTTGTCTTTTAACTACTGTGATGAAAATGTAGTAGAATGTTAAGCCGAAAAGATAAAAACCATATGTAAATGCATTATGAATTTTCTTGCCTTATTTTCATATATTTTAACAATAACACTCTTTCTGTGGGAGCTTTTTCTGTCTCAACTAATTTTTACATATCCGCAATAAAAGTGACGCAACTCAAAGATTTTCATTTTGTTGTTAGATAAGCTTGAAGCTGAAAGAACGGCCTAAGTTGGTTTTAAGCTGAAATGAACTAGTGCCGTTCTTTTAGCTTCAATTGAAGCTACAGCTGCAAGTAATTGTGCACTTTTTAACTTCAAAATGGAGAATGTTGAGTTGTGTTACTTCCACTTTCCTTGGAGGGATTCGATTATAATTGGGAAAGAATAACTGAAAATCACTTAGTCCTTATTTTCAAGGAATTACAGAATCACAAAGAAAACATCAAATCAGTCCTCAAAATTGAAAACCGAAATTCCCATCCGACTAAAAACCCCACAACTCACGTTTCACGTCACATCAATCAGATCCCCTCAACGAATCACTCAATGCCCAGCAGTCCAATACGACCAATAGCGATCAAGGGAGCCGTCCTGTTGCTATAAACCCCATTACCAGCTCTAATGAAGAAAAGAAACAGTTGGAAGTAGACGAACCATTCCGTTGCGTCGCAACACTTGAGTAATGAGGTATAATGAGCGAACATTCATCATATTCAATCACTGTAAAGGGCGGCCTCGCGTTTGGGGGGTTGACCGAGTGACAACAACATTCGAATGATAGCTTTTTTTGGGGGAAGGGGGGGGGGGGGTAGTGCAGCTTCTATATCGTCTGCGTGTTTGCTTGCGTGCGTGAAGGTTGTGGCGAAAAGAAACAATTTGTGTCGCTGCTCGTCCTCGTGTTGGTTAGAGTTGAGTTGTAGTTGGGAGACTGGTAGTCTTGGTTTTGGAGTGAATCGGTTTGAGTTTTATTAATTATTCATAGGTCGTTTGAATCTCCATTAGTGGCTTTTTTTTTAAAGGGTGCAATTGGTTTTGGGTTCAAGAAATACGCATGTGCGGTTGTTCTATCTGTTTATTGATTATTATGGTAATAGCAGTCGTCGTAAACGGAAGACAAATGTAATTAAGGTATTTTAATCATCAGTGGAGGCGATTTAGTGGTGAAAAGTGCTACAAATTGGAAGTTTGAGGTGCAGACTGCAAAATAATAATGATGACATTTGCAAAAGTTCGAAAAGTAAAAGGTCTCCCAACACCAATTGCTATCACTGGTAATCTTCCAAAAATGCATGTCATTTTTTCTACGCATTTCAAACAGAAGTAAATTTTATAAGGTTTCCGTTTGAATTAGAAGGTGGCTCTAGTTTCTAATCTCTAACTACTGTTGGTTTAGAGGTACTGCTACTGATAAGAGATCCCTGTCGACAGGGACAACGATCACTGGATGTGATGTAGTAGTGTTTTGTGCTGTTGTTGGCAATGTTAGACTGCACTGCTTAGTGGGAGTTTTCAAGGTTCTTGTTCCCTAAAAGTCACATTTTTAAGTTGTTTCAGTAAAAAGAAAGAAGGAGAAAATCTGACATCTTAAAAGGGGAAGTTTTGACATGGAAGTTATTCTGATCAGGTTGTATTAAAAACCTTAAATTTAGCAATTATTGAAAAATTAAGCTTTATAAACTGAAATATCGGCTTAGTTTATTGTAGTAAATGGAAAGATATTTTTTTTTAAAATATTTTTTTGAGAACTGCAATTTATAACAGAATTCGATATTGTATTCAATAAACATCGCAATCTTTTGGTAAGCTGAAGAAGAAGAAAAAAAAAAAGGGGGGGGGGGGGAATCGCATCTGCAACTGCGATGAAACTGAAAAATTGTGTTTAAAATTTAACAACTTCACTTAGTTGATGTTAACTTTCATACTTCCTGTTCAGATACGATCATTAAACTTCACTATTATGCAGAACAATTTACAGAGAACTATTTGGCAACAATTACAGTTATGCCAAAAAAAAAAAAAAACAAAAAAAAAAAATGCAGATATCATCCCTCTACTTAGCATTACAGTCTTGGTGCATCAGAAGAGATAAGTTATAGAAGCATGTATCTCCTACGGTCTCCAATCATCGTCAACATGTATTTCGTCAAATATTACTAACATTATTATCGTTTATTCACTTTACAATTTAAAAGTATACATTTATAATTAAGTTTTACAACAAATCCAAATGCTAAATTTACCAATGGATTTATTTAGTTTGCAGTATTTTGAAGTATCGATATCAGACCACACTCACTGATACGTACCAAGCTAATGCATGAGAATAATACATGAGAAATATAGTTTCCTATGTCTAAGCCCCTCACAAAGTAAAGCATTTCATTTGCTGTTGCCATTCACGAAAACGGTCTTTCAGAAGGGGGTGTGAGGAGGGAATGATATTGGGTGTGAGGGGTTCCTCTAACGCAATTTCCATTTGCGTAATATGGCGAATCCTTTGGGAATTCGAACTGCGACGCTTCATTAAAATGTCAACCTGTTTGCCCCATTGGGATACGGAGGAAAAGGGGCTGAACCCTCCTTGGGCTGAGCCCCATGGGAATACAATGCAGATAGACAAGGTTAGGACTGGCACATTTGGCGCAATATTGACTAGTGTGGCGTTCTTTTTATTTATAATTTAAAAGTGTTTAAATCATAGTGGTAGTTTCAGTAGATAAAATATTTTATTGCTGATAGGTTAGTTTTGTCTCCCGTGATCACCGCCAGACGGCGTAAAGATTACCTAGATTGGTCCAGTAGCTGGCTCTGCATAAATAGAAAGATGGCATTCCAGTCACCGTCTGCCTTCCTATCAATTAATCAGCTGACATGCCAGCCACTGGAAGCATGTATATTAGCCATAAATGATGTTAATTAGGAGTAGACTAATTTAACCTAAGATTGAAATGCAAACTGATAATGACTAATATTTATTGCCGAAAGAATGAGGAAATTTTTCATTGAGCCACATAGGAATTGTTTGAGGTTCTTTTCTTTCTTTGTGACTTGCTTAAGAATAGGCCACGCTTGTTTCACCCATATGCATCTTCTGTTGGCAGAAGGTGCCCTAGTGGTGTTTCTTTTACTGTTGTCCATATTATATCAGACGGTCCAACTTTTAATTCCATAAGGCCTCGCCTTTTTGACTCAGCTCACACATTATGACCTACACTTTTAAATTCACCTTCTCATTATAACCTTTTAATGTTTTTATTACAAATTGTGTTTTATAATCTTATCTAAAGATTTTTACTTTTTAAAACTGTTTTTCGTTTAGAATATTTTAAATGCTCTCTAAAATTGTCACCTTTATGATTTAGCCGACCAAACGGTATAGTGGTTAGTGTGCTAGCTTCTAGACCGCGAGGTTGCGGGTTCGAGTCCCGTGTTAGGCATGGGTGTTTGTAAATGTATGTTGGCTTGTCTAATGACGAATGTTTCGGCTCATTATAGCCCTCGTGTTGCTGACGGCGCCATATAATCTGAAAACAACCAACCAACCAACCAACCAACCTTTATGATTTACGGACCCTAGTTTGGCTCTAGAGTTGCCCTTGCTCCAGGCAATAAGATTCAACCAACCTTTGAGACTTGCCGATTCGATTAAAAAATCCACAACGTTTGTAATCCATTACATGAACACATAACTAACTCCCCCATTCACATGAACATTTAATGGCTCTGCTTTACCATGCTAAGAAGTCATCGTACCTAGTGTATCCACGTTAAGAGAGGTACACGCTTCAGACAATCTCAATCTCCATACCACAATATCTGCTTTTCATCACCTTGTTCTTTAAATACTTTCAAAGAGGTATCTTATAGAATATTTTAACACAGAAACTCAATCTGGTGTGCAGTCACATACAAAGTGTTCACAAATTAGCTGTACAATGGAGTTCAACTCTATAGTATAACTCTTAATGAGAAGGCATAATAAATTTGTTTCGTACATAATGGCACGGTGAATATAAATTAGTTGAGGAAAAAAATAGAATGGTTTATAATGCCTAATATTAAGAGTTATACCGCACGTGAAGTGTCACATGCGATATACTGCGGATACAGAGCCGCATGTGGAACTTCACATGGATATTTGCTGCTCTTCAAGTTCGAACTTCAGAATAAACTGATACACTAATAAAAGAATATATTTGTGGTTTGTTTGTGTAAACCCATTATAAACCCCGAGAAGTAGGTAAATGCGATGAAACACAAAAATATGAGTAAGGTGAACTGGCAACACTGTTCTCAAATGCAAACAAAATCAGCATCCATAGCTCCCCCTGGCACCATGTCAGTTGAAATACTGAGAAATCAGAATGCGTAATAGGAGGACGCTCATCATACGTCACAGTCTAACTTGCATCGAGCTTTTGTTGACTTTAGTTGTTCTTTGTCTCCGACTGAGGTAGATAACTCCTTTCGCTGTAAACTTTTGTGAAAATGTCTTTTGTTTTTAATTTAGATTGGTAAAACATTGCCTCCACTTTGCCCAAACGAAAGAAGAAAAAAAGTAATTTAGAGGGAAATCGTGAATTTTAGAAAGAATGGCATGGATTGAATGCGTTTTTTAAGCAAAAGTAGACTGCCAACTTGTCTCATCTGTCATGATTTTTATATCATAAAAATGGTGTAAAAATGTCGGTAGTTAAAAGCTCATATAGGAACTGCTTTTACGTTTCTTTTGCGGCTCTTAAAAAAATTCGGTTCTGATTATTGAATGCTTGGCTATTAGCGCAGAAAAGTCTGCCGACCTCTGAGTTATACAAAACTATTTGAAGTAAATTGCCCGACTAATTTATGTTCGCCCTGTATTATCTCTTTACTAAAACTTATTGACTGATTGTCGTTCCAAATAATTTTTGTGTGCGCAGTTTCTTCGGAAATTTACTATTCTTGCTAACCACTTAGCCACTGGTCCAATTTCTTCATTAAATTCCGACCACATTCTTTTGAAAATGCCTCACGTTGCTGAACTCCTATTCAGCAGAACAATCAAGGCAATTCCTCTTTAAACAGACACAAACAATACCCACCAAGGCACTTACCCACTTTGGCGACACAATCCCAGAACGCCACTTGCCTTAAACGCTACTGACAGTCCCTAAACTCAACGTCACATCGGAACCTGTCATCGGGCATTTACTTAAAACGAAGACCATGGGAGCTATTTACCCGGGTTAAAACACTTCCCGGGGTTACGCGAAGTCCACAGGGACCCACTACCCTCGCTGAATAACAATAAAAACGTCCTATCCGCTCCTAAAGCTCTTACCCATCGCCAAATCGAATTGACTCTCTCAATGGCTACAAATGAATTTGATTTCTTTTCCGACTGTGAGGGGGCGCTTTAAACTGATTAGACGGGAAAATAAGGCAGAAACAAGGCGATCGCGATTGTGAATCGTTTTCCGGTAGGGCCTGTTGCCAACCCCCTGACAATATGCCTGGTGGAATTTAGAGTGAGGTGGCTGGGTACGTGAGTGGCAAAATGATGTTGGGGTAGGCCGTTTCTTTTTATTTTTCGGTGGCTTTCGCCACCTCTGAGAAAGATTCTGATGAAGTTTTCTTCTACTTTTGTTGTTGGTGAATGGCAATGGTGTGTGTGGGAGTGGTTGGGGAGAAATCTTTTCTTCTGTTTCCGCCCTTTTCGGGTTATCGTTTGGAGTTTTTTTTTCTTGTTGTTTTGGTTTCGGTTTGGTTTTGTATTTGTTCTTCGAAAGTGCTTAGATATTGAGTGTTTTGTTGATGACGGTAGAAACTTGAAACTAAACTTAAAGTCGTCAAGAATCAAGAATCTGTTTTTCAAAAGCAATTTTAAATTTTTTTTACAGGAGGATTGAACTTCAAGTTCATTGATAATCATAACTCTTTTCCGTTTCCTCTTAACAGTGGTATAAGCCAATGTTGGAAAAAAGAAGTCCTGGGAAGATTGGCCAGTGCATACCAAACTCGAGCATCGTTCCAAAATATAGAATTAAAGAAAAAAAAAAACGAACTTGTAAAAACCATCACAAAACATTTTTTTCTCCCTCTCTGCTCTTTCTTATAACACTATATTTCAGTTTTAAAACTCTGCGTTAACATTTCAAAACTTCTAGTTTATTACACCCAGCACTGGGCGATACTGGCCAAGATCCATAGCAATGGTTAGTCTACAACGGCCCATATCGGGATTGGTCAGTGTCTAGCCGATATTGACAACAGATTTGAAATACTGGGGAATTCTGAAGACTACTGGTTAAAAAATGCATAAGTTAAGATACAATGTTGTACTTGTACTTCCTATGAACAGTACATCTTTGGACATTTCTTAATAGCTAATTTAATTTTGCTTTAAATGTTGTCATTATAAATTCTACTTAAAAAATATTTGTAGTGTTATTTTGCTATTAAGTGTATCAAGTCGTTTTAAAAATAAAAAGAAGTGCTAAAAGAAAACTTTGCTTAACAGAGCACTGTGAAAGTTAGGAATAGATTTCAAAAGATATATTTCAAAGTACAAAGTATTCTTTCATTCAGAGAAATTAAATTTTGAACGTCCTTGCTTGCACAATTGAACAATAGCACTACGGTCTTACAGTAAACAAATGACAGCAGCTGATAAGGAAGTTATGTATTTCCCAAGACAGACAATGTCACAACCCAACATAACACCACAACACCGCTAATTACCCAACTACCCAGAACCTACAAACAATCGAAACAATCGTGCGTTGGCAGCCCCTACCATTCCCGAATCACGCCCTTTATTACATCCCATATCATGACCCGTTGCCAAACCACGACAGACTAATATACATCAAACCCGCAAAACACCCAGGTGCGAACTAACTAGCAGAAACAGACTGAATGCATTGCTACAAAAACAAAAAAGAATCGTCTTATTTTATTGATAGGGATCAGAGGGTCCTTCGGAGGCGTGCTGGTCACCTCCCCTGCTATCAACCCCCCAGTGGTATAAAAACACAGCACCTCCCCCCCTCGGAAAAAAATGTTAGTTTTCATTATGGAAACCTTCCAAACTCTCTTCATTACTATCGGCGGTGTCCTTTGAAATCGCCTTGACAAATCAGTCCTATAAATCAAAAGAAGACTTATACATCCTCCCCCCTTTTCCTATGTTTCTATCTTTTTAATACGGCTAATGTTTTAGCACGACGGGAGGGCAACGGTTCGGATATGGCGCTATCGCAATTAGCGAGTGCTGCCACCTAGGGGCACGGCTGCCAATGACATAACAGCAGACGATGATCGATCGCTGATTTTTCAACTGAATTATTATTCTTTTTTTTTGCGTTTCTTCTAATCACTTTTCTGGCTTCTTGAAGTGGTTTTTTTTTTTTAATTCTTTTTGACTTCTCATTATGTGTCAGACGCAGGTCCTTTGTGGCTGGAGATCAAATTATATTAATTTTTAATATATTTTTTTTTTCTCAAGTCGGCTTGTCTTGATTACCCTGAAGAATTGTCTGGCGATATACGTTATGTAGATAGTAATAAAAATAAATGTGATTTTTATACCCTACCCCATGGTGTGGAAAATATTTCGGGCTGTGTGATCATTGTCATAGGTGACAGCGGCCCTTATGACTATGGCGCCTACTGGTCTTGAAAATGCAACGGTGGCTGACCTCGAAAAGTTGCGGTCAGGTGGTTTTGAACGGCATGAAAATTGGACACAAAAGAAACCTTGGAGAATACAGTCATACAAATATTTATCTTGAATGTTGTTGTACGCTATAGGATCGATACAAATTACTGCATGTTTGGATGTTTAAGTCTGTCAGAATAGTTAATTGATTAAATTGCTTAATTTTCGCAGTACTATGACCAGAACCAATGTCCTAAACAGAGAATTCGGACTGTTCTTCAATTGCTTTAAGTTAATGAGAATATTACAATGACATAAGTCAGTCAACTTTGAGTAGGTATTCACATACCGAGTGTTTTGTGATTAATATAATGGTGTCTACTGGTCTAGTGCTGACCTCTAGAAGTTTCTGTGATGTGAGTTTGAACGGCGTGAAAATTGAACTCAAAGGATATTAGATGAACGCATTCTACTGACATATACGAATAAACTCATTAAAAATGTTTGTTTTCAGTGTCTAGTTTAAGTGCACTGGAATTGATCAAGTAATAAAATATTTGATGAATTGTTGGATGTCTGGAGTGTCAAAATAAGTTTCGCAATTTATTCAGTTGCGTAATTTTGAACCATATACAGTGTCTAGAATATAGTTGTTGATTTGATTTCTAGTTTCTACAACAATAAGAACATTATAATATCTCAAACTGATCGAATGTGAATCGTATTCAAACATCAAGTTTTCCCATACTAGTTTAGTAATTTATGTTAACTATTATGGTGTAATTTTGTTTGGAAAATGTAGTGACTTTTTATAGCTAAAAGTGGAGGCAAGGGTGAGTTTTAAAGGCAGGAAAATTTGATAAATAGGAACATAGTAGAACATATTTATGAATACATAACTTATTAAAAGTTTTTTTTTTGTTTATTTGCTTAATAATGTGTGTGATTGTGCACTTAACACTAAAATATAATAAACAGATGTATACATAGGCACAGAAATATGCATGGACTTTGAAGTATATTCCTATTTATTAATTCTAGACTGTGCTTCTTTTGGGACGATCCCTTTTTCTTGCCTTAAATAAAACCAGAATAAATAAATGATGTACCCAGTTAAAGGCTAAGACCTCCCCTTCTGACGAATAGTGTATTTACATTTGAACATTGTGTTATTTGTTTGAAAATCGAAGTTACAATTATTTTTATTTTGGTACTTTGTGAGAGGGAACTCTATGTAGAGGATATTTTGGTACTCGATGAGAATGGACTTTGTATAGAAAAGGCTCTATGTAGAGAATATTTTGGTACTAGATGAGAATGGACTTCATGAAAAGGTACTATTTGTAGAGGAGATTTTAGGTAGAGGATATTTTAGTGCTCAATGAGAATGGATTTTATGAGAGGTTACTTTCTGTAGAAGAGCCTCTATGTAGAGAATATTTTAGTATTCGATGAGAATGGACTCTACGAGTATGGACTTTGTATAGAAAAGGCTCTATGTAAAGGATATTTTTGTACTCGATTAGAATGGACTTTATGAGAGCATTTTATCTGTAGAGGGGATTCTAGGTAGAGGATATTTTGGGGCTCGATGAGAATGGACTTTGTGTAGAAGAAGCTCTATGTAGAGGATATTTTGGTACTCGATGAGAATAGACTTTATGAGAGGATACTATCTGTTGAGGAGATTCTAGGCCGAGGATATTTTGGATTCTATGGTAGGTTACTTTCTGTAGAAGAAGCTTTATGTAGAGGATATTTTCGTACTCGTTGAGAATGGATTTGATAATGGATTCTATGAGAGAATACTTTGTGTGGAAAGGACTCTATGTAGAGTATATTAGATAGGATAAATGTAAAGATGATGATATTTGAGGATGAATATAAGTTCTCATTGCGAATAGCAATGAGAATTTATCTTTTTGGTAAAAGTAAAATTTGAAATAACTAAATTTCTCTCTAACTATGAAAATTGGCTTCTATAGAAATTATATTTTGGGTGAAACGAAGAATTATCTCGTCGCCATTATAACCAATACAGTTGTGTGAAGGATTAAATTTTATTAGAGTTAAGTGTACGATTTTATTTTTACCTTCGTATATGTATCAACTATACGTTGTAAATTGATTTAAAAATAAAGAATAAATTTAATGCTTAGTTGGGAAATAATAATAGGCTTATGCATGAAGACGTCAAAGACATTTGCTTTCGGCAGTTATTAACTCTGATGGAGAAAATGAAAAACCCATTTGTGATTAGTAAATGAATTTAGTTTTAAAAGTCAAATTTGTTTTTAAATGTGTTATTATGATTGGTCAAAATTCCCTCCAACTCAAAATAAAATCACGCATAAAGCATGTTTAATGTATTTTAAGAACTTTGATGTTGCTGATAAATCTAAATATAGGGCAAATAAAAATTACCAGGTACATTGTGATAAACACGAAAGTTTACCCAAAAAATACAAAGTTTTTAATATAAATTCTAAAAATACACTGGCAACTTTTATGTGCAATTTCAACTGAAGCGATTTTTAGCTCGTATCAACCTTGTATCATAGAGTTTGACCACTATGAAGAAAATCATATATTCCATGCCATTAACCAATTTTTTGCTCCAAAACTTGATAAACTAGTTGTCGATGTCAATGCATTCTATCTACCGAGTTTCAGTTTGATTGGATGACGGCAAACTGGTTAATTAAACCCTCCAAACTCCTATAAAAACGTATGTGCTAGCTGCTGTTTTGTGACCGATTCTCGAAATTAGATCTCTATTGGATGACGCTAAGTGGGTTAAATAATCCTTCGAAGCGGCAACAGAAGCGTATGTAAAAGCGGCCTTTTAGTGATGGCCCCAAAACTTGATGGTAACGCATTCTGTCTGCCAAATTTCAGTTCGATTGGATGACGCCAAGTGGATTAACTAACCCTCCGCAGACTTGTCCGCTATACACAAAATCTAAGCTAATATAAGGGATTTTAAAAAGTTATCAAAAAGTCATCATATAAAAAGTTATTCTTCCCTGAAAATTCTTCCCATACGAAACTTGGTATTCTGATGAGATAAAACTCCACCGGCTGTTAGGAATAGTCATAATAAAAGTGAATTTCACAAAATTTCCCTTGAGTTTTTAACATATTACTCCGTAAAAAAAGAACAATTAAATTTTCATATCCTCCTCTAAAACGTTTATGCAGCTTTTCCAACAACCATCCCTGATATATTCATCTTTAAAAAGATAAAAGAAACAAAAGATAATCTCCTAAAAAGCTACCTCCCTTGTCTGCCTAGTAATTTATAATTCCTGGAAGAACTTGATTTACGGAAAGGTGTGGGTTATGGGTTTTCCTTGTGTTCTCCGCCAAATTTAATTTATAACTAGGTTTAAAAATCAATTCTAATGTTTTAAATGCGGCCATTAACAACGATTTGTCTTTTTAATACTGTCAAATGGGTAAGTGTAGGCAGTGGTGTAAGTCATGATGGACTTACTGCGTTTGAGTTTTGAATATATGGGTTATGGACTTTATAAGTACGTACTTTAGATGGACGGAATCGGAAGGGTTACTTTTCATCTGAGATATTAAAATTAAAATAACTTGTATTGTGTCAGTTAGGGTGATGGGGTAAGTGTGCAGTAATACTTTTTTTTTTAAAGTAAAAATATTTACTTTCATTTGTTTTTGATTAATTTTTTTTCTTGTTTTAATTAGTTATCAATTAATTGTAAAATAATAAATATTGTAATTCATACAAAATAAAATAAAATTGAGGTAAATAAAAATGAAATTCTCCGAAAACAGAAAATAAAATTGAGGTCGAAAATTACACCGGCTTTCAAAATTAATTACAGTGTTGAAATGTGGCAACAAATTATTGTACAATCTGAACATAAATAATTAGTTTGTTTTTCTTCAAGAATAAGCGCCCTTTGTTCCTTATAGTGAACAGTGCAGCCCAAACGTCACTTGTGCAGAATACAGTAGTTTTTCAAGCCCCACAGACGATTTTTTTTATTTAGGATCTCATATTCATCACTTTTATTTATTGGCAAATCCATTAAAATGAAAATGCTTATCATTTGCAAACCATACGCAGCCGTTACTAAATTTTATATACATTTAAGCAATTTTGCAAACCATTGTACTGAAAATCCCATACCTAACTATTTATTGTTTCCCACTTATATCATTTCAAAGTAAGTGATTCCTTACTGAAAGATTCTACATGCGAAATCAGTGTCCTTTCGTTTAGGATACTTATGGACGCTTACAGGAATGAGAAAGTTCAACTAGAAAAAATATCAACTGGAAAACAAGAAAAATAACAGACAAGATCCAATTTAACAATAAACCAACTAATTAACACTTTAAACATCCTCTTCTCCTGCAGCAATCGGACAATGCAAATTACCCACACCAAATACTCTCCAACCCAGTTGTTCCTCCCACCAATCCAACATGGGCATCACGTACTCTGCCCATGTCCGTTAACCCACGCGTCCAATTAACATGGCGAGTGCCCCTCCATGAATCCCAAATGAGCAGCCACTTTGTAATGGGATCCGTACACCTAATTCGGGTTTTGTTTTTGGGTGAGTCTTGACCCTCGAGGAATGGTGACACCCTTACCACGTGGTGATATATGGTGGTGGTGGCCGGGTTTCTTTTTCTGTTCGTTAGGTGTTGAGATAGTGATCGGGCGACACCTGTTGCATCGAGGTTAGGTTATGTGTAGGGAAGATCTTGAGATTATGTATCAATGCTGCCATGCGTTGGTTCTAGAGGTCGGCGATATATCGATACGACGATATTTGAATCGATATTTCTAAAATAATATCGATATTTTAAATATCGATAAAAGTCACCGATATATCGATATTTTCAAACATTTTTAGTTTTTTAATGATCGTTTTGTAGTTTCATGTTTTTTTTTCAATTTTCTCTATTCCCTTTTCAAAAACTTCAAAACAAAAGTTTGAACTTAGCTGAGAGACAGTTAAAATGGCACCAATATTCAATATTTTGCCAGACACTTAAAAGCAATTGAAAATTATCGAAATTTTTCTTAAAATCACTGCATCAAATAAGTGAAAATATAACTATTTTTTTGGTATTAAATCCATTTCAGTTGAAAAAGTAATCACCTTACAAAAGAGCAATCATGTAAAGTAGAAATCCGCTCCGAAAAACTTTGTTTCAGGCAAAATTGAAAATCAAATAAAAATAATCATGTATCGATATATCGATATTTTTTTCTATTGCAACGATATAGTATCGATATTTATTTTAATCGATATTTCCGACCTCTAGTTGGTTCTGGTTCAATCTTGTAGCAAAGACTATTCAATGACTTTGAATTAGTGATATTGTAACATTGATATACGGTGGTGGTGGTCAGTTTTTTTGTTGTTGATCATGTATTGAGATAGTGATTGGGTGACACCTGCTGTATTGAGGTAAGGTTTAGGGCGGAGGAACTAGATGTTAGTAATCAATAATGCAATGCGATGGTTCGCGATCAAACCTGTAGCAAAGGCAACTCGGTCTCTTAATTTGGGTGTTAATAAGTCTCTTCAACACACCCGAAAATGTGGAGAATATTTTTTTTATGATTATCTGCATTGTATTTTCTATTGCGCGAGACCTACGCCAGGTTATACTGCGCAAGACAGTCTGGATTATGGCTTTTTAAGTGTGCACAGGAATAAAAGTACTAGACTAGTGTGCAATAAAGCATGTATTCATTATGATTTCGTTAATACTCTTTCAGTGAAGCAGATACATAAAATTAATACCTAAGATACAACTCACAATGATGAATAATACAGCACAGTTGCCAAATTTTAATACAAAGTGTAGAATAAGGATGTTTGTTTAAATAATGGAGCAATATTGGTATACAGTTATTGGGCTTTGACTTATTACGAGTGAACAAGAATAAAAATGCTACTTGCGTGGTATCTACACGAAGTTATAATGCGAAAAGAATTCTCTAGAAGTCTGGATTATAACTCTTTACGAGTTAGCAGGAATAGAAATTCTCCCCTACTTTGAAATACATAAGCATGTATTAGTTTTGTATTCATAATTTTTTAATGGAGCAGTTTAAATACATTCCAACCAAAAATGCAACTCACAATGAAGAATACATCAATACAGTATTAAAATTAAATACAAGGTATATAGTGAAAGTGTGTGTCCGCACTAGTGTTAAACACTTAAGCATGTATTAGTTTTTTTTAACCCTTGGCATTCGAAGTACTCTTCATAGGCACTGCCAAAGTTTGGCATTGTATTCAAAGTGTGCTTTTTAGGCACACAAACTGAACTGCCTTGAAGATCAAGCAATTGTAATTTACAGTTAAATTTTGGTTGCAAGTGTTTCATTGATTTCAGTATTTCATTTGTTTGGATGATAAAAATAGAAAAATACTGTTAAACATGGCAAAAAATGTGATGGAAGAGGCCTTGTTTCAAGATAGCAGTGACGATGAATTTATTGTGGATGAATATGAAAGTGATGCTGATGACAGAGACATTATTCCACCAGTGAAGAAAAAAAATAAAAGTATTGCTATATAGTGATTCTACTGAAAGTGATGTAAACATGTCAGAAAATTTATATAGTGTTAGGCGAAAATCATCCATTTAGTAACTGGCAACAAATCATTGAAGAAGACACGGCTTAATCCTAGTATAAGTTACACGATGAATTTGGAGACATTGGTGATGATGCATCTGCTTTTTTTCATGGTATGTTTTATGTATTTGCCATCTTCAGGTTACGATTTTCTATGTTTTTGCTTACGCAAATTCTTGGCGACAATCGTAAAAACGTTACTTCGACGTTGGCAACAGTTTGGCAATAAAAGCATCAAGTCATTTCGGCGGTAGCGATATTTTTCAAAATCGCGCCAAGCGTGTAACGTATACTAGGATTTTACCGAAGACACTACTCCTGAACTATTTGATTTTTCAACTAGATACAAAATATGTGTACCACAGGTAAATAAATTGAATGAACCCTTTGAATACTTTAGTTTATTTTTTTACAAGTGGTTTGATAGACGACATTGTAAAGCAGACAAATTTATATGCACAATACATTATTAGTACAAAATATATTACTTACCGTTCTACCTGGTAAAATTGGAAAGATGTAACAGTAGAGGAAATTAAAGCATTTATCGGAGTCCTATTGAATATGGGAACTATGTCTATGAACGATATGCAGGAATATTGGCCAAGAGATTTTCAAACAAAAGTTCATTTTTATGGACAAATATTCGATTGAGAGAGATTTTTTGAATTTTTTTTGGGCGTTACATTTAAATGAAAATGCTGTAGAAGCACGTGGTTCGAAAACAAGGATTCAAAAAGTGAGAAATTTTATAGAATACATTGCAGTAAAAGAATGGTATAATAATAGTGGGAAGTTGCGCAGATGTATCCTTGCCAAAACTCAACAAACTCAAACAGTTGGTTCTTAATGATTTCGCCTAACATGATCATTTGCCTTGCACTGTATTCTCTTACTTGACATGATGCTTTCTGGTGATCACATTTATCGTCCCACCTTTAGAGCTATAAATTCTTAAAGCATTGAATCTTGCCCCAAGTCGAATAGAAACATCACATAAATGGCTATACAAATGACAGACAGGAATGGTGATAATGTAGGTGAATGGTTATAATAGTGTTTGTTGTAAAATTGGCGCATAGTTGTGTATGATTGCTAACACCTCTACCTTATTCTGAGCCAACCCTTCCTGATACAAATCAATGATACTCTTTAACGAGAAAAACATCCATTTTATTATGATTTTCAATTGCTTCTTCCCTTCCTCCTCATCATCATTATTTCCAAACGTGTCCAGGAGCGAATAAGGTCGTCAGTTTAGCTCTCCATCCTCTCCTGTCCCCTAGCAACCCCTGCTTCTCTCCAGCTCGCCCATCCGACTCTATCTATCTCACTCTCGTCGGCGTCTTTCGGCTGTATTTCTGTGAACCGAATGGCAACGACTTCAAACAACCAATCGCAAATCTTCTAGATGTACTTAATGCACGAATTTCCAAATTCAGCAATCCTGCCAATCACGATTTATCTTTTGAAATTTGACTAATACATCTGGCAACAGCCAACAACTTGGATTCTCTATATTTTGTTTTTCTTGTTACAGATACAAATTATTGCCTATTTAAAACGTATTGATTTAATATTTACGATGAATCAAGAATAAATAGATGCAAGATGTGTACATTTCTTTTGGATAAGAATTCCGGATATATGCTGATAAAAACTGAACACGGAATTTCCATTAAGAATATTACAGTTACTATGCTCACATTCACACAGATTGAATAAAAACTTCAGCATTCCGGATAAATCAGAATTTAAAAAGAAAGAAAAAAAACAACTTTTTTTAAAGAAGTATTCATTCAGATTATGATTTACTGTACGGTGCCACTTGGCGACTTTAAAAAAAGTCACAAAATTTCCCCCGGGTTGGCGAGCGTTAAAGAGCAGGGGGTGGAGCCTCTTAGTTATTATTAATTTGTATAGGCAATTGCCCTTGACTGTGGATTATTTTCGATTATTGGTATGGGTCTTGATTAGATATAGAGATTCAGATTCCACTTGGTAAGAACAATATCATCAGAAAATATGATACATATAGTGGAGGAAATATGATACATATAGGGGAGGAAATATGATACATATAGGGGAGGAAATATGATACATATAGGGGAGGAAATATGATACATATAATGATGTATATTATATACATGATACATATAATGACTGAGGAAATATGATACATATGGTGTAAAAACCGTGAAGAAAGATAAACACGGAGCACTTAATATACGACACTTTTAACATAGATGGATTTTTTTTCTTCTTGAGATACAATTTGTTCGCCATTCCTGTATTAGCAACCCTAACGCCTAGATCCCGGCCCTGTTGCGTGATATAAAACATTTTATGTGCGACAATACACGCACTAAAGAAAAGAGCTTGCTTTGTGCACCCAATTTAAAGTTCGTTATAGCATCATTTCACTACACCAGGAAGCGCTGTGGAATTCTTTCATCATAATTTCATTTTTCGTACTCCCCACTTTTAAGACCCCTTGTCGCTCATTGAATAAAAAATATCTTCTCTTTTTTTTTTAATTCAAAACTTTGGAATTTTTTTTTTTTTAAATAACCCACCTCCCCAACACCTCTTAAAATAACTACACGCAATTGCCCATGCGCGAATGTCGGCCAATCACATGCTTTGGGTAACCGCGAACACGAGAAAAAAAAATTTGTACCCCAAGGGCTTTTTTTTTCAATTAAGTGAACCCCACCCCTAGGGAATTTTTTTTTAATAAAAAAAAAATAGAAATATCTACATCTACCCTAAGGTCGGTCTACCCCACAAAAAATATATTAATAAAAGAACATAAAAGATTCAAATGCCTGGAATTCCAAATATACCGCAACCTCCCCACTGCAAGTGAGATATGCGCTTTTACACAGCCAAAAAAGTCCGCCATGCAATTTAAAAATGATTAATCTCGCCAACAAAAAAACAAGAAAGGAATTTTTTTTTGGCGATGGAAATTCCTGATCTCGCCAAAAAGCTTGGAATGCGCATGTTAAATGAAGTTCATTGGCGTGCAAAATACGGGGATGTTTCCATTCTAGTTTTTTTTTAAAAACTTGTATTGTGTCGTTGTGTTTTTTTATTATACATTTTTATGCGCCATTTAATGTAATTCACTTTTAGAATGATTTTTTTTCTTGTATTTTTGCTCCTTCCGGGGAAATGTGGGGGTGGGGTGGATGGGCATAGGAAGCCGCCAAACAGAATACAATAGATGAGGTTTTATTAATTTTTTCATTCCAAACCGCGGCAGCTTTTAAAATTAAAAAACATTTGTCACTTATCAGCAAGAACGAGGGAATGCATGATTATGGTATTATTTATTATAATTTGTTATTGTTACTGCTGGTGCTTCCAGATTAAAAACTGAGCCGCGATGCTAAGTCTTTTTCCTTTATCAATACGCCTTGGCGATATTTTTTTCGCTTGGTGTATGCATATTTATGGCCTTTTTTTTAAGCTTGCTTTTCTTAGAAACCATTAACACTTTCCTTGCGGATATTTTTAGGTATTTTTTTTATGACGATTTTTTTTTCCGTTCTCTAATTTAGTATTCGAAAAAAATTGGGAAGAATTACTTAATGTCTTCTATTTCAATTGAAAGTGATGTAAATATAGTAAAAATAAAAGTAGTTATTTATGAATTTATATGGAGTGTTTTTATTTTCCTTTGTGACATAGGGTCTTTCTGAAAGAATTATCTAACTTTGAAATGGCATAACAGTGACAAACATAAAGAAGAGACAAGTTGTTCGCTTGATAAACAGGTATGGAATTTTAAATACAGTGGTTTATATAAATAGTTAGTATAGTGAAATATGACAACAAATTGTTGTACACAGTCAACTCGCGATAACTCGAAGTTCAAGGTACTGGTCAAATTCTTTGAGTTATCCAAAGGACGAGCTATCGGAAGTCACTCAATCCCACTAAAAGGGATTGTGGAATTCTCGTTTCGATATGTCTCAAACCTTTTTAATAGAGCAGCTTCGACACCAAGAAAGGCCTTCTCTCATTTGCAAGATTGGATCGAGTTTCGATGCATGTCTTCTCAAAATCGTCTTTGTTTTTCAAAATGGTTGAAAGAGCATTCGGAGGAATTCTTTACTTTATAGCGACGTCTTTCGTTTTACATCGCAGATTTTGTTCAGTTTCATTAATCAATTTAAGGTGTGGCGACTTCAAATAACAGATAAAACTTCTGTGCACTGGAGTACTCTTTTGCACAGCGGTAAAGCATCTGTCTCGAGACACAATGGTCCCTGTATCGAGGCCCGTCGCCCGTGAAAGCTAGTTTACGCTTTATTTGTGACCCGGACTAAAAGCGAATCATGCTGCCATCTATCGGCGCTTCTGAAAAGGAGACACTTCATCTCAACAAGCGATCACATACGCAACTCGCAACAAACAACCACCTACGTAACTCGCGTGCAACACCGCAACAAGCGGACACAACGATGCAACAAGCATCCCAAACCTCCAACTCCGATCAGACGTTGATCAACAGTATCGCTCCTTCGTCACTGGGAGGGGGCTATATGTGGCGACATCAAATAACAGATAAAACTTCTGTGCACAGGAGTACTCTTTTGCACAGCGGTAAAGCATCTGTCTCGAGACACAATGGTCCCTGGATCGAGGCCCGCAGCCCGTGAAAGCTAGTAAGGTATACATTTACATTAGGAATTGCGAAATTTGACTCAAGTCTGCGTTTTTGTTTTTTGGTTTTAAAATATTCCTGAATTCATTACCATTAAAATGATACCATTTTCTTTCTGAGACTCAAATTACTTTTTAAATTACAATAGGTTTCGTGAACCTGTTTTGTATCACGTTCATTAGTGTAGTAAATTATAAATGCGTTTTCTGAAGAATGACATTTTGGCGTTATATGACTTTACGCCAACGGTCATAACTTCATAATAAATGGTCCGATTTACAAAATTCTAATTTTGTTTTGTAGACGATAGTTGTGAATGTGTTTTCTAAGGAGAATCTTATATATATGCACATTTTTTATGCATATTTTATTCTTAATTTTTTTGTTAAAAGCTATGTATTTTTAAAGTTTTTTATTTAAAAACTTATAATTAAATAAATATTGAAGCCAAATTCAAAATTCTTCATAGGAACATGCGTCAATATAATATCTCTTATTTGAAATAAAAATAATACCTCTAAGTTAATTACAAGTTTATTTATGTATGTTCTATTAATATTCTAATTAATCACTTTAATTGCAATTAGCTGATTAAAAAATTGACGGAAAATAAAATTTATATAAAAAAATGCATCATTTTTAATTCTCATATACTGCCAAAAATTTTGAAATTATAACCTAAAAATTAAAGAAAATCAACTCAAATGTATATGTACACCTTAACTTTTTGAGTTAGACTAAGCGTATTCAACTTCAACTTACGTTTTTACATTATTCAAAGCCAACGTAAGCCAACACCATTGACTCGCACTTTAAATATGGAATGGAATGTAAATGCAAAAATCCGTTTACTTTCGGTACGAGTCAATGCAAACGGGTTTTTCCCGGTAACAAGTTAAATTATAAAACGCAATGTAAAGAGGAAAACATAAAAATCGTCTTTTTATTGGTAATTTGGAGGGGTTTTTCGTGTTTGTAATGATATTAAATTTTTCACAAAAACTTCAACTTAAAAGATGAACACTTCGAGATATGAAGATAGCATTGTGTTGAAAAATATTAAATTGTTTGTAAGGAAAACTTCGAGATAAGCGAATATTAGATTTACGAGACTTCAAATTATCGTGAGTTGACTGTATATTAGAGGTCGGCGATATATCGATACGACGGTATTTTTATCGATTTTTTTAAAAATATCGATACAAGTCACAGATATATCGATATTTTCAAACATTTTTAGTTTTTTGATGATCGTTTTGTAGTTTCATGTGTTTTTTGATTTTCTTTATTCCCTTTTCAAAAACTTCAAAACTAAAGTTTGGACTTGGCTGAGAGACAGTTAAAATGGCACCCTAACCGAAAAGAAAACTTAATGTAATGGAAAGATAAGACCATTTATTAGTAGTCATTAACATAGCGCCGTTTCTGTTGCCAACGTGTGCCCGGAATTTGCATCTAATTTTAAATATTAAAAACATCTCTATCGGCAAAATATGCGGTAAACTACATTTCAAAATTTCTTCTTTAAAAATAAATGTGAATTTATTCATTGACATCCAAATGTATTTTATTTATTCTGATTGATAATATAATTTATTTATCGAAATTTTTTTTATAATTCATTTATTAAAAAAATTTTGGCATGAATTCATGAAAAGTAGAAATTTGCCCCAAATAACTTCGTTTCTGGCAAAATTAAAAATCAAATAATAAAAAAATCATGTATCGATTTATCGATATTTTTTCTATGCAACGATATAGTATCGATATTTATTTTCATCGATATTTCCGACCTCTACTGTATATGTTAAAGGAACTCCAAGTGCAAATTTCTTCAGAGTAATTCTTACTAAGGAATATTTCCTATACTCGCTATGTTACAATCTTCTTGCCCAGTTCATTTCAAAACTACTTTTTATAAAACTTTGAAATTTGGTGAGTAGGTATGAAAGTAATCACTTAATGAAATGACATAAATTAAAAACTAGAAAATATTGTCTAATATATTTTATTTTAAAACTGAAAATTAAAAAAAGCAAAAGACCATTGCAGGTGGAAGCACTGCATAGGCATAGATGTAAGGTTTTTAAATACAAAATGAAGTATAGTAGTAGTCCGAGAGGCGACTGCAATTTTTGGATATCATTCTGAATTTTTTTATAGAAATTAGAGAAAAGTGAGTGGATTACGAATCCACTGGTCTGCCATGGCAAAAATGGCCGAAACTGATCAAAAATCGACTTGGAATGAGTTGAACTAAAATCCGATTGCCAAATATGTCATAACTTGTCAAAAAGAAAACAAACTTTTTCGTCTTTCAACCCACTGCATCTTTATTTTTAATGAGGAAAAAGTGCAAACGATTTCTGATCTCTTACTCGGAAAACTTGTATTTTTTAAAAGTAAGCAAAATTGACGACATCAGTTGCGTCATCAGTGACGTAATGTTTATTGCCAACTTGATTTTCTTTTAATAGATGCAAGTAGACCGTCGCCAGATATCTGAATCGTCTGCAACCTTCTTAATTGAAAATTAAAGAGGGTTACCAAATTAAAAAAAAAAAAAATGCTCATTATTTGTCAAGTTATGGCGCATTTGGCAATTGGATTTAGTTCAACTTATTAAAAGTCGATTTTTGATCAGTTCCGGCCATTTTTCCCACGGCAAACCAGTGGATTTGTAATGTACTTACTTTTCTCCAATTTCTATAAAAAAATTCAGAATGATGTTCGATGGGGTCCAAAAATTGCAGTCGCCTCTCAGTCTATAGACGCTATTGTCGAATTTTTACTTTATGTCATTACATTAAGTAACTATTTTCATTCCTATTCACCAAATTTCAAGGCTTTGTACTAAGTAGTTTCTAAATGAACTGGACTAGAAGATTCAAACATAGCGAGTATAGGAAATGATCCTTCCTAAAGGAATTCCTCTTAAATGTAAGTTATAAAAAAATTATTGAGGTATTATATTGAGGTATTATTGAGGTATTATATTATTGAGGTAAATTATTTGAGTTATGAAATATTACTTGCTAGGATAGAAACACTTATTTTGTTATCTAGTAGGTCTACTTAAGTCAACTAGATATCTCTTCTTCAATCTTCTTGATGCTGATAATTTTGGATCCTACCTTGGACTGTAGCAAGAATCTTATGAATGTACTCTATCAATGGTAAATATTCCGAACAGCTATACAAATAGCTATTTATAGCTTGAAGATCAAGTTAAGATTAGGTGCTGTACTATAGTAAATTCAGGGAATGAAATGTTTCATCGGAAGCGTTCTTCGATGAAACATTTCATTCCCTTGATCTTCAAGCTATTTATAGCTTGAAGATCAAGTTAAGATTAGGTGCTGTACTATAGTAAATTCAGGGAATGAAATGTTTCATAGGAAGCATTCTTTGGTATGAGGCTCTTCAGTATGAAGAAATTCTGTTCCAAAATTAACCAGAAGAGGAATTATTTATAAGAAGAAGAGCCTAGTTCATGTCTTGTTTCCATTTGATTAATACAAAGAGTATTGAATTTTTTCAAATGAACTTATTAATTTAAATATCATGAAAAGATGTCATTATCAAAATAATAAAAATTAAATAAAATTTTAATGGGGAGAAGGGGGGAGGGTAAAGATTTTTAAACTTCTAAGTTTCAACATAACCCACAGGTTTTATTTAAGGACTTGATGGCGTTCAAAAGAGATAATTACGTCTTTATATATACAGGTGAAATTGTAAGATATTCCATTCACTTAAGATATTTGTGTCAAACATCTAAATTGATTTAGAACATCTTCAACAATCAAAGTCCTTGTAGAAGTGTTTTATTTTCAATGAAAGATGTTTTATTTGGAGCAAAAAACACCTTAATTCTGCAAAAATTAAATTCTAGTCCATAACCATTTAATTTGTTTTCAATTGCATTAAAAACAACGGAACTGGGTGAGTTAATCGTCAATTTCAAACTAAAACGCCAACGATTCCCTGGCCACGCCAAATACCAATTAAAAACCGTTTACATTTTACCGCCGTGAAAAACATGAAAGTTAAATAAAACATTTACCTTTCCCCCTTTCTACATTATGCGCGCTCCGTCTATTTTTTATTTCTATAACCTTCAACAACGCACCTCAATTTCAGAAACTATGCCCCTAAATAACCCGGGCAGGAGAAAGAAAAAACACAATCCCCGAATTGCCCCTGAACATTTGTTTCACTGCATAGTCGTAGTATGATACAGCAAAGCCCGTCGTAAAAGTGCAAGAATGCGTCTGGCGATATAACTTTTTTTTTTAACCTTTTTTTTTTTTACATGAAGTTATTATTTTAGTCTGTGTGTATAGACATAAAAAAGTGGTGATGCGTTTTGAAAGAGGGTGTCATGGCTGAATGTTAAGAGGGGTTTTGGAGGGAATTTTTATGTCGAGGGAAAGAACACACTTAGATGTAGGGTGCTTTGAGTAAGAACGTGAGGGAAATAACTTTGGATATGCTGGAGTGCCTGCGGTGTTGTGCAAAAAGGGTTGTCTTCGCTAAGACTGAGTGCTTGGTAAATGGGTTTTGCGTCGTTGTGACTGCTATACCTCGAAGTGCTACTTTTTTTTAAAAGTGTCCTGGGTAGTAAATTTTACCCAACATTTTTAGTTCCATATTTTTGGAGATAGTGCTGCACTTGTTTGATTACCTATAGCTTATCTTGATGCTGAAGATCTTTTACTAGTGATCTGTCCGATCGGAAGTCTTTTACTGTTCGTCGTAGTTGCTATGCTAATAGGGCTATTTTTTAAAGTAATGGTAATAAATATTATCTAGTATTCTTAGTCATTCCGATATTAGGAGGAGGGGCTGCACTTTCTATTATTCTTGATTACTACATCTTGTATCGATGATGAAGGTCCAAAACTCTGTCTCCTTTCCTTGTGACGTTCCCAGTTGGAAGGCTTTTACTGTTCGTCATTGTGACTGCTATACCTAGTAAGGATACTTTTTAAAAGTGTCAGGGGTAATAAATTTTATCCAGTATTTTTTAGGTCCGGATATTTGGAGAAAGTGCTGAACTTGCTATTATTCTTGATAATTTTTAGTTTATCTTGATACTGAAAGTCCAAAACACTGGCTCCTTTTCTGGTCACTTGTCCAGTTTATTTTGGCTCGTAATTATAGCTGGTAGGTGGATTTACAGGTAGACCTGTGAATAAATACTGGATAAGGCATGGATGCTTGTCTGCATGGTACGAGAAGTTTTTTTCTGGATCCAGTTTCATCAAATGCATGACTGGTTAGGATACCAGGCATATAAAATTAGAAGTATATTAAAATTACAGAAGGTGCACAGCTTTCATATTAAAATCTATATTTCTGTTTCTGTTGATATTTGGGCCGAATCCTCATTTTATTTAAACTTTGCATGTATTTTCTCAGAAGGAATAGTGCAGTATTTTGTCCCTATGAGTTAATAATGGATGAATTGAATCCATTTTTTTTTCAAATATCCACTAAAGACAGATATGTGTATAACTGTACATTGGGTGTAATAACCGTTATAATTAAACAATTGTGGATGAGTTGCGCACAAGTTTATTTCCAAAGACAAGAGAGGAGAGGGGTGACGTTTTCAAGAGTTGATTATACCAAAAGGCATGGCAAACCGAAGTACAGAGCTTTTATATATTTACTTGAGATGCTCGATGATTCAAGGTGCCTCCCGCTAACACCGGAAATACTAGAGAATTCTAAATCAGAAATTGATGGCTCCAAAGGAAATACATTACATGTGCATATCAGTCTTATTTTGCTTTTTCTATGTAATCCACATAATCTCTCCTTGCGTTTTAAAGTGATTTAAATTTCAGGGATTGGAAGGCATTTACTGTACTTTAAATACAATATTTAGCTCTATGGTATCTTACTGAACATGTTGATTCCAACAACTTTCCAGACATAGTCCAACAAATAATTCACTTCTAGAAGTATGTACCATCTGAATCTGAAAGAATCATCAAATATCATCCTTAAAACAATTTCATCAAATGGTTCCAATTTTTAGTATAAATTTTCAATATTTCATACACTTTCTATGAACACATAGTAGTGAAAAAATATTATTATTTTCCCTTACTTATTTAACTTAATAGACATGAGCCATCGTTAAGACATGATTCAACACAGAAATCACTCACTGTGATTTTTAAAAAAATGTAAACAAGTTATCAATCAATCATCTCTAAATTAATTCCTATTTTCTAGTTGAAAACCAACAAATATATCTATCACATTTCTTTAAATGTATTATCTTTTTTTCTAAATGTATCTCTGTATCCCAGAAGTACAAGTCCATTATTCAATTTCTTTTTGATTTTGAAGTTGTGATTTTTATATGTGTGTCATGTTCTCTTTGAACTATCTAATACTCAGTTTTATTTCAGAATTGATTTTTAAAAAAGCACAATAGCAAAAGATGAATACATGTTTTTGACCTTTTATACACTTTACTGTAAAATTATGGAAGACGGTTTCCTTTCCTAGAGTACTTTAAAAGTTAGCAAATGATTATTTTCACAACCTACTGAACTTATTATAACGTTTTCAGAGAGAAACCTTCCCAACTAGACTTAAGATATAGGAAAGGAATACTTTTCCAACTTAATGAAATTCTTACATTTTCAGTAGGTAAACCATCCCAATCAGACTTAAAATTTAGGAAAGGATTACTTTTCCAATTTACTGAACTTTTTACAACTTTTCAACAGCGAAACCATCTCAACCATATTTAAAATTTAAGAAAGGATTAGTTTTCAATTTTACAGAACTTCTTACAACGTTCTCAGAGAAAAACCATCTATTACAACAAGTTGGAAAATTAATACTTTTCTAAATTTTAATGAGAAGATTTCCCCACTGCAAATAGTAGGGAAACCATCCAAAACAGACTTAAAATTTAGGAAAGAATTACTTTTTCAACTTACTGTACTTCTTACAACGTTTTCCGTGGGTAAACTATCTGAATCAGACTCAAAATTTTGGAAAGGATTACTTTTCCAACTTACTGAACTTCTTACAACATTTTCAGTGAGGAAACCATCCCAAATAGACTTCAAATTTAGGAAATGACTACTTTTCCATCTTACTGAACTTCTTACAACATTTTCAATGAGAAAACCATCCCAAATAGGCTTCAAATTTAGGAAATGACTACTTTTCCATCTTACTGAACTTCTTACAACATTTTCAGTGAGGAAACCATCCCAAATAGACTTCAAATTTAGAAAATGACTACTTTTCCATCTTACTGAACTTCTTACAACATTTTCAATGAGGAAACCATCCCAAATAGGCTTCAAATTTAGGAAATGACTACTTTTCCATCTTACTGAACTTCTTACAACATTTTCTATGAGGAAACCATCGCAATCAGACTTAAAATTTAGGAAAGGATTACTTTTCAACTTGCTGGTACTTCTTACAACGTTTTCCGAGGGTAAACTATCCCAATCAGACTTAAAATTTTGGAAGGGATTTTTCAGGGATTTTGGAAGGGATTTTTCAACTTACTGCACTTCTTACAACGTTTTCCGTGGGTAAACTATCTGAATCAGACTAAAAATTTTGGAAAGGATTACTTTTCCAACTTACTGTACTTCTTGCAACGTTTTCAAAGAGAAACCATTCCAGGAATCCGAAGAAGTTCATCGCGCCCGAACCCAAGCCAATTACACAGTATCCGCTACTCCCAGATATGTATCCTCTTAATCAGTCCTATCTTCCTTATCAATCGCGATAGATTTCCTAGTACAGGGAGTGGGATTTCCTCCTACCTCATCAGAGATATCATCTCCAGTCTGAAGGGAAGATGATGTAGCGGTATTAGAGAAGAAAAGAAGTGGATGATTTGATAAGAAAGGATTTGAATCGCAAAATTACTTTGGAGGAAGAACTGTAATGAGATCGTGGGATTTTTTTTAAGATGTCGAATCGGTGCATTTGTAGGAACATTCGAGGCTTATGTGGTAAAATTTGTGGAGTGAAATCTTTTTGGCCTCAGTGTATTCTCTTTTTTTTTTTTTTTTCAATGCTTATGTATTTCAATATATTTGTGCATCGATACGTTTGTAGCTCAACACGTTTAGGGTATTTATTTATAATTAGACCGAAGTTTTTTAAACTGAGGAAATCAATAGATCGTCGTGAAACTTTGTTTACGTAATACAGATACGGTAGAATGATCGCAGTATTAAGTATTGGTCTTCTACGTACTACTAATAGAGTCTACGTAATCCTAATATTCTCTATGTATTACTAATAGTCTCTATGTAATACTAATAGTCTCTATGTAATACTAATGGTCTCAACGTACTACAAATGGTATCTACGTAATACTAATAGTCTCTATGTAATACTAAAGATATCTAAGTGATACTAATGGTCTCTACGTAATACTAATAGTCTCTATGTAATACTAAAGATATCTAAGTGATACTAATGGTCTCTATGTAATACTAAAGTTATCTAAGTGATACTAATGGTCTCTACGTAATACTAATAGTCTCTATGTAATATTAATAGTCACTATATAATACTGAAGATATCTAAGTGATACTAATGGTCTCTACGCAATACTAATAGTCTCTATGCAATACTAAAGATATCTAAGTGATACTAATGGTCTCTACGTAATACTAATAGTCTCGATGTGATACTAAAGATATGTAAGTGATACTAATGGTCTCTACGTAATACTAATAGTCTCTATGTAATACTAAAGATATGTAAGTGATACTAATGGTCTCTACCTAATACTAATATTCTCTATGTAATACTAAAGATATCTAAGTGATACTAATGGTCTCTACGCAAATAGTATCGATGTACTAATTAATGGTGTCTACTTACTAATAATGGTGTCTACTTACTAATAATGGTGTCTACTTACTAATAATGGTTTCTACCTACTACTATTAGGTTTACTCAATTGTCTCCTTCAATACTGTACTTAATGATATCTAAAAATGAAAAATTAGAATTAGTTAAATATGTTTTGCAAATGACGCTTTGATAACAACAGTCATATCACAGGCGTGCAAAAGGTTTTTCGATTATTTCTGCTTCGGTCTAAAACTTCATTCACAACTTTTTCTATAAGGTTCGTAGGGTAAATTTACCTTCTGTATGTCTTTAAAGTGTAATTTTTTTTCACCTGGCGGCAAAAGTTTGGTCTGATGTTCCAATATTTTTATTTCTTCGGTTATCATATGTTTTTATGGTAGTTTTAATAGTATATGTACAAAATTTCATGAAGATACGTGAATTAGAATAAGTTCTAGACAATTCTAAGTATATGCAGTTTAATTATGGTACTAGGTAAGTTTTTTAGATATAACAATGGCCAACGCAAAATCCTCCTTGTAGCGATGTTGGTTGTTAATTAGACTTTTTTACATTATATTTAGATTGTTAATTATACTTATTTACACTACAATTAGATTGAGAGTTAGAGTTGCAATGCAATAATTAGATTGTTAATTAAGCTTGTATATATTATAATTAAATTGCTGATTAGAATTGTCTACATAATAATTAAATTGTTAGTTAGACTTGTCTACATTATAATTATATTGTTAATCAGAATTGTCTAGATTAATATAATTAAATTGTTAGTTAGACTTGTTTACGTTACAATTAGATTGCTAATTACACTTGTTTAGTTACAATAAAATTGTTAGTTAGACTTGCCTACTTTATAATTATATTGTTAATCAGACTTGTCGGCATTGTAATTAAATTGTTTATTAGACTTGTTTACATTGTAATTAAATTGTTGGTTAGAAATGTCTACATTATAATTAGATTTTTAGATAAACTTGTCTACATTAGTATTTGATTATTAATTAGGCTTGTCACCTTTTTCAACTGCGCTTTTATTCTAGTACAGCATTTTATATCATTCCAAATTAATCTAGTTACTATATATCTTCTGCTTTCTTGAACTGTTTTTATTTAATCTCAGAAGGCATCCCGTACTTTTTATTTGGAGCACTCGGTATTTTGTATGTTATTAGGCTGCGTTGGTACAGTATAGCTTTCGTGTAGTTCTTGTCCAGTAAGAAACTCCTAGCTCAACGATTGGCTAATTGTTTGATGTAAGAGATTGGCTTTTTGATTCCTAGCACCTTGTTTTTTGAAAACTTTGCTTTCTTTGAAAACTTTGACATATGTAAACCTACTGTGGCCGTCCTACTTAATGCCGATAGTCGGACTTTTTTGGATTTTTCTCATTTGAGGTTCAAATGAGGGGCAGTTACATTTAATGCTGAAGGCTTTACCAACCAAGATACCAATATTTGACCATTAAAGATAGGAATCTATCAAGGTCTCATAACACAATATTCCGTAACCATTTAGAGTAAGTATACTTGTAAATTTCGTAGTATTTTCAACTGAACATTTGAGATAGTTGGCCATAGAAAATGTTTCAATTTATTGCTAATGCAGTATTTAACGGAAGCTTATGATTCATTAAAGGATTTGTAACGTAATCGAAAAGTTGTTTCTCTTATCAGTTATACTAAACTTCATCTTAACTTGACATCACTAGACGGTAGATCGTCACAGTGCTCATAGGCATTTAATCCATTTTGGCCGCGTGAAAGTATAATGCTCGCCAAACCACAACCCTGTAGAGAACAAAAGGCTATAAGGTTTGGCGAGAAATAAGTCTTCACTCCGATAAAATGGATTAAATGCCTATGAGCACGGTGAAGATCTATCGTCTAGTGATGCCAAGTTAAGTTGGAGTTTAGTATAGTAATGACCAGCCGTTTCATTTGTAAATATACACATGTTATAAAGTAAATTGTTGTTAATTTTTGTAGGTCCTAACGGATTGAAGAAAATAAAAGTGTAAGCTACATAATTTATATCTTCTAAAGTTATTGTACCTTTTAAATAAACGACGCTGCATCGATAAATCATAGACAGTATTAAATAAACGTATTCGAAACGTTATTTAGTATTCTAACACTTTTCCATTTGTGCATACAAAACGATAATTCACCACTTAAAACTCGTTCATGTCAAAGTAAAACCAGCAAATTACTCTTGAAAACATAACAGCTGAAAACAGAGTTCACACAATACCATTTCACTCAATAAAAACGAAGCTTGCTATAAAACACATTCAAAAACCATAAAACAACACCTTATTTTTAGGTCAATTACCCGAACGGCTTTTATAGCCAAACCCCTTCTATTTAGATCGAAAAAAAAAAAATGAGATTGTCTTGCATTAAAAACAATAAAAATAATAATAATAAAAAAAATGAGGAAGCCTCTTGGTCTTTATCGCATGTCATAACGCACCTCTTTTGATTAAACAATCTGAGACTGATGAAAAACATAAATAGACGATCCTTTAAAAAAAAAACACAGCGCTTCGACCGACTCAGCGATTCTGACGTAAAGTGGTCTAAGTGAAAAAAAGATCGATTCTTTCATGGAAAGATCGACTATTTTTGGAATATCGTTTTGAAGGAAATGGTGCTAGAATAATCAGCGATTTACGGTTTTTGGTAATCAGAATTTGAATGAGTAATTTAGTTTTATTCTTGAAGTGAATTGGTTGTATGTGTTAATAAATTTAAATGTTCTGTAATGCGGTTATAAAAAGTTCAAACTATATTCAAGACTCAAGCATTAAATTACTATTTCAGTGTAATTTTTAAAACGATTAGTTCCACAGAATCATTGTGACCTATTTAATATAACAATCACAGAATTTGTTAGCATTTTCTAATGTTTTTATTTTAATACTTTTCATTCTTCATATTATAACTTCCGAAAAGAAAACAATGGTTTTTAACACTTTATTGTATAATAGTCATTAAGCAAGGTAAATTTATTAAAATGATTCAATTAAAATATATTTAGAAATTGTATCAGAGAATAATTTTAGAATATAGGTTTTTTTAATCTATCATTATTAAGCCTTTTTGCTTGTTATGTGATTGGAATTAAATTTGTAAATCAATATCAAATTTTCAAATCAATGTAAAATTTTCTAATATAAGAAGTTTTTTTTTTAGCAAAATTTTTTTGTCTTATAAAAACGTATTAATATTTTCAGAAAATAAAATTATACTTTTAAAATAAATATTTTTTAATAATAAACCGATTTTCTTGTAATTAAAAACACTTCTCTGCTAATTTTAACTATTATTCATTTTACTTTTATCGTTTAATTTTTTGCAATCCACTCACACTTCATTTTATTTTTTAATCTCCAAGGTTTTAAATTTTAAACGTTATCGAGTTGTTTAATTAATTTTTAAGATATACAATGAATTTCATTACAATTCTTTATAAAAGGTTTGTAATGGCATTTGGAAAATATTACAATACAGTTTAATTATTTTAAATCAATTTAAAAAAAAAAATATTTTAAAACTCAATTAGTTATTAGATTAGATAGAATTCAATCGAGTTTGAAAAGTTTATCACCGTCAAGAGTTTTCGATTTAACCGTTTCAAACTAATTTCGGAAAATTCAATTAATTGAATGATTTATTTTACTACCATGAATTCAGTGAAATTAACTTAAAAGAATTTCAATCTATGTAGTTATAGTTTGGATGAGTAGAATTTTTATCACCTTGGACATATTCCAATAAATATATTTTGTTTTTAATCAATCTGCCTAAGCTGGATAACCTTGAATACATTCGAGTAAGCTTTTTTATCAATCAATTTTGATGATCAATTTGGATAATAAACAGTTTTTTAAATGTTCGTTTATAATTTGTTATCATCCAGAGTTCTACTTAGCACTACTTTCGTTTATAATTTGTAACCATCTAGTGTTTTACACATTATTATTTTTGTCTACAATTTGTAACCATCCATCCATACAGCACTACACTCTTGTCTATACATAATTTGTTACCATCCATTCAGAATACTATACAGCATTACTTTCGATCACAATTTGTTATCATCAAGTATTCGGTATCGCATTGTTGACCTAAATACTTGATCCTCAAGATGTATTGGGCAAATTATTAATTTAAAAAAAGAAGCTATGTTAAATGAAAAAGTAAAGAAACCGAATTTCTCAATGGAAGTTTATGTTTTAGTGCCAGCTTTTTCAACTTGTTAGGCTATTTACTGCTTGTGCCATCCGATAAAAATTATTCATGGAACATCAACTCCCGCCATTGCGAATTATGGAACCCTTCGCCAATCAGTCTCTGCATAACACAACTCTTCATCAAATTTGGTGTGCAGGGCTTTATATCCCATCCGTATCTGTTAGACCACTATTCTTCGAAAAGCTTACATCAATTTGAGGCTCAAGTGATGATGCCTTTAATCCTTACCTGTTGATAATGGGTGTGAGCGCTAAGCTCGAGCCCAAGCCTCACCCATCACTAGAAAATGAGCAGAAGGTGTTGATAATAGAGCGATTAGAGCCTGTCTCAACTTGGATAAGCTAATTATTTAGGAAAGAAAAACTGTCTGATTATAGGGACCGATGCCGATCCATCAAAATGGTTTGAGGAGCCCTTAATTTATATTCATAGTTATCATACGAAATTCGTTGCCTTATGGTATATCTTCTCCATATTTTTATTATAAATCTATTTTTTTTTATTATTATAGTGGTGGATAAACTTTAAAGTATATATGATTTTTTTTGTTATTATTTTAGTGGTGGTATTTTGTGAAAATGTTTTATTATTGTTATTTTGGAGGTAGTTACGCCTATAAAATAAGCGGTTCATTTTGTTATTCATGAGGAAGGATCAGTTTCGGAATTTTGTGGGGTAAGTGTTTACGTTGTCTTTTCGTTTAGATGCAGATGACCAGTGTCCGATGTTTACACGCCCACGTTATTACTTGTGAGAGGTTTTCAATCAAAATTAAGGTCAGTTCTTGAAGGTGGGTTAAGATTAGTTAAAGAACGTTGCATTAATATGATTAATAGGCATTAACTTGTCTGAAATTTGTTTAATTTAAATAATTTTTGACATTTTAGAATTTGAAAGGGATTAAACCTGCTTAAATATCATCTAAAAGAAATAACTATATATATGTATCTTGTGTGAAATTAAACTATTAACCAAGTAAGCATTTTTGAAGGAATAAGTATACATTATAAATATTATATATTTTTTAATCATTGGGAATGAATGTTCGCTATTATATTAAGAAACAGATAAATATTTGTAAATAAAATCTAAAGTCACCAATATCTGACTGGCTTGGTACAAATTTTTCGGCTTCAAATATATCCACAATTTGGCAATTCAGTGCAAATTTTAACAAATTGAAAAACATAGAACAGTGTTATTCTGATTTTGATTAACCAATATTAAGGGGATGAATAAAATCCAAACCTCTCCAGATCTATAATATTACAATATCTTACTTTCCGTTAGGACGCTGAAAATTAACCCTTAATAGCCTGATTTTCCAAATTAAATAAAAAAATAAAATATTAATGTATTTATTGCAGTATCCTGTATTTATTGGCTATATTTATTCCAGCAATGTATTTATTGCAGTAACATTATGTAAAAGTAACATACATACAGCCAAATATTAAAAACAAACCAATTGCAAGTGTGCAATTCGATTTACAAGTCCGGTATCAAATTTGATATTTTGGGCAATTAAGGATCGAGCCAGGATCGTTTCTTCTAGCCAATCAAATAGAGCCATCTTCTCCTCTATATGCAAAACGGTATAGCAACTAATACCACCACACTGTTGCCATATTTTCAATGGTGATTCGTCAACTCAGAGGGCATGTTCCTATTTGGCTTTAGTTGTTCCTTTCGATAATCCAAAGTTTTCCTACATCTACAAAGCGTTTATTTTAATTTAGCCCAACTTTAACGTTTACGCCATTTTTGCAAACGAAGAGCAATACTTCCTTTACACTCAAACTGATAAATGACGGTTTGAAATTTAACAACTTAATGTAGTTGATGCTACTTTATTGACTGAATAATTAACTTTTGTAATATTTTCCATTAAACTTCATTATTATGTAAAACAAGTAACAGAGAACCACCTGGTAACACTAATTAAGTTTGGCCAAAAAATGCGCATCACGGCAGCTTAAATCTTAGATATTGGTTGCACCAAATTCCCAACCCACTTATGATTCTTCAACTCTTCCAAATACAGATAACCCACGAACAGAATTCAAATTTTTCCTTTCAGTTTAATAAATTTTGATTCCCACGAGTTAATTCACTTTAAATTCATATTTTCATTAAAAAAAGAAAAATATCATTGAGGCTCAAGGAATCCATCCATTCCTCGACTCTTTATTTGTTTATTTACGCCTCATTTTTTTTGAGCACATCAACACACGGAACCTCCAGAAAATATGGAAGCATTGGTAGCATCACCCGGATGTTACCCGCAACCACTAATTTAGTTCCGCCCCCAACCCTCGGGGGTTCGAACCATTTCCCTTCAGCCCTTCTTTTAACAGCGAGCACCTGTGTGATGGTTGTACCTACAGCCCCCCCTCGTAAAAAAAATAAATGACGTCGTCTTATCTTGGTTGATCAGCGTTTAAAATGCGAAATGCTGAGTTTTTATTTTTATTTTCTGTAAATAGCTTATCAGTGGGACGCTGGGGTTGAGAGGGATAGTGGGATAGTGCTGGTGTGGGTTTAGTTGTTGGGGTTAACTTTGAATTGGTGGTTGATTGAGAAATTTTTATCTTGATTAACTGGCGGAATATTGAAGTTTGTGTTATTCTTTGATAGAACTCCGGTCACTTACGAGTTTTGAGGTCTGCTTTTTTGATGAATGATTTTGAGCAAGTGTTCAGGTATTTCTACAGGGAAGAAGTTTCGAATTTTTGCTAGTGGGATAAGGATTTTTTTATTTTTTATTTTAAGGGGGTCTGGCACCCTAAAAATTTTCAGATTATTAATTTAGAGTTTATTAATGTTTATTAAAATTTAAATTCTTCTCTTTAAAATGATGCCTCATTTGTAATCATATATTATTTTGAAGTATTTTTAATAATTTTTTGAAGCAAACAGAAAGTAGATATTTAATGCATGTTTTTTAACTTCAAAGCAGAATTTCTTAAAATGCCGTTTTTTCGAGTTTACCCATAGTTTGAAATCTATTTGGCATTAATGCTTGAAAATTTTTTATGCATGTTTCTTTAATGTATTTAAGTACTTGAACTCAATGAATAATTGATAAGTAGCATACCTTTTCTTTTTAAATTAGTTTAAAAATTAAATATATATATATATATATATATATATATATATATATATTTAGAAAGTCATAATTATTTAAAATTAAAAAAAAAAAAAAAAAAAAAAAAAAATCTCGTGTTAAAGTATTTAAACGTATCTAAAAATTGTACAGTGAAAGTTTCATAATGATTGAAGAATTGGTTATTAAATGTGATGCCCCAAAGTTGTTGAATTTAACATGGACTCCTATGAAGGTGCCAGACCCCCCTTAAGAGTTTTGGATTTTTCGCTTTTAAAATAAAGTTGCGTTTGGAAGAAAATTTCGTTATTTCTGTTTCTTTAATTTCAGCCACAACAAAATTAACGAGTTTTATTAATTATCTTGAAACCTCCAAAATTTCATTTACAGCATTTATAAGGTTAACCATAACCATCGATGTGGTTTTCTAATGAGCAATTCCACTGACTGTGTAAAACTTTATAATGCTCAATTTCAAAGAGAGATTTTCTGTGCATTTCTTATATTAATGCAGTGAAACTAGGAGAAAGTTGGATTAATGTTAAATTCTGTTCCTTTCATTTTTGGGAAATATTAGATTGCATGAGGTGTAAACACCATTTCAAATGCATAAAGTAACTGTTGAAACAAGAAATCAAACATTGTATTTTGACAATGATTTAAAATTTTCACGGTTATACATCGAAGAAATGAGCAATATGAGGGTCGATCAAATGGAAGATAGTGAGGAAAATCTCTCTTATTTTAATGCATTTCAAATTCATCTACTTTTAAATCATATTTAAATCCTTAACTTTCTCATTAAGAAAACTGTAATATTACGGACAGTATAAAAGTTATCTTTGTGCCACAACCGTAAATTCACGGAAGTCAAAGTTGGAAACTATAACAATAGAAACATGCGAAATAATTAGCAGACAGTCATCTAAATTTCAGTTAAAGCGTACTTCGAAAACCAGATTTGTTAAATTCGTCTCTAGTTTCATGGTTTGTAACACCTTTCAAAGGATTTACTTGAATGGGGAGAAGCACGTATAAATATGATCTTCACGTAGACACGAGTAAAACAAATTTTAAAAATTACACCCTAAAAGACTATTTTTCAATATTTATTTTAGCTCACCTGATGGCTGTGTGGTTAGTGCTCTGGCCTCGCATGCCAAAGGTGCAGGGGGTGAATTCCGGATTAGACATGGATCTACGTTAAGATGTAGTTCAAGGCCTGATTATTGGTCATTGGGCATAAAAATAGGTCGTTGAGCGTACAAGTTAACCAACCAACCAACCAACCAACCAACCAACCAACCAACCAACCAACCAACCAACCAACCAACCAACCAACCAACCAACCAACCAACCAACCAACCAACCAACCAACCAACCAACCAACCAACCAACCAACCAACCAACCAACCAACCAACCAACCAACCAACCAACCAACCAACCAACCAACCAACCATTAATTTGGATGGATGTTCTAAAACTATACAGTTTGAGACAGTGTTTTTCAATTTCCTAAACCGAAAAAAATTATTTGATGGCCACGTCATGTTATAAACACAAAAATTCAGCTGTGAAAAAGTTGAAATTTTTTCTCCTGCGGATAGAAGCTAATCTAAAAAAAATTTCTTTCGAATTGACAATCAAAAACTTACTATTTCCTTCTGATGCCACTTTCCTTCTCAATATGCATCAAAGTGATCCCCTGTTCGACATGAAACCTCCTAATGGTACGTATCTCTAGATAGACACCTTTTTGCATTTACCCCCGCCTGTTGCCTATCATTTACCCCGTCATTATTTCCACGCTTTCGCGCCCTCTGGGGGCATAAAGTGTGTGCGAGGTTTTGAAATCATTTTGTTCCTTTTGATGGATATCGTTCAATCTTTCATTATTTCTTTATGGAACTGAAGTGAATGGAGATGGATATCATTTGAGCGAACTGGAATGAAGAGGGATTTTTTTTTCTTCTCTCGAATTAGTGTGGTATGCGAGTGAAGCAAAAGTCTCGATAATTTTTGAAGTTGGTTTTGTACGACTAAAAAACTAGTTTGTTGTGCCGTGCGAAAAAAAATCCGAACTATGGCTATATTTCGTATTCTAAATTCTAATTGATGAAATATATATAATATATATATATATATACCATTGTAAATCGCAGATGTTTTTGAATAACTGTTTAAAGTTTTTTTTTTTGCTTGTTATAAGATGTCTTCTGCATATTAAAACTAAATCAAACTTTAAAAAGTTCATTAGCAACCCCATAGTATTATGCCATATTTAGATTTAGTATCCTAAATAACACGACCAAAATTTAATAATTTTCCAATGAAAGGTTAATTATTTAAATAGTAAAAAGAAAATGTATTTTTTAGCCATAAGTCCTTAAATAATTATTACATTTTAGTAATTTTTGTTTCAAGCGATAGTTTATTAAATTTCACACGTACAAAGTACGTGACTTTTGTATTTATCAGTTTTTTAATAATTAATATTTAGTTACACTTTAATTATGCATTTAATTTATTTGAGGTTACTTATACAGAATGAACTAAATTGTGGTTACTGGGAGGAACCCCATCGACATTTGACAATCAGTATCTGGCAGGTAGCAGTTATTTCGAAATAATCATATTTCATATGTTTGAGCTACTTTGTGCTTATTGTACTGAATTGAAACTACACTTGACCTATATGTCAGTATGCCCTTAAAAATGTCCCAGTTGTGAACTGTAATAGAATTTAATTTGTGTAATTTATGTACACGAATGATTAATTCTGAATTTAATAGTGTAAGAAAATTCTGAACGATGACTATATCTTATATTCTAATAGAGGAAATAGGGGAAGGGGGGGGGGGGGGGGTTGAAGAAAAAAAAAGAAAGAAAAAAAAAAGTACCTCTGTAAATCATAGATGATTTTGAATAATCATTTACTAGTTTTTTTTTTGTCTTAAGGTGTCTTCTACATACTAAACCTAAAAGTGTAAGTTTAGTTTGATTATTTAAATTTGATTTATGATTTGTAGTAAATAGTCTAAATTAGACTGTTATAATGTATCATTGATTTGGGCACTATATTATAGACATCCTGTATAGGCTGAGTTGTGAGTGGTCGAAAACCAGCCTAAACTTGATCGACATAATGTACATTTGCATGTTTTGTCATCTTGACATCGGGGATGGTGGCGGAACGCTGCCGCGTTTTTAAATTTAAAGGTAGTGAACATTAAAAAAATAATGGAACATAGATGAATGCAGTCACTGGTTTTAACACAATATTTGAATACTTTTATAAGCGTTTATTACATTACTCTGTATGAAAGATTTCAATTATTGTTATGCAATCGATATTTTAATCCAAAATTGGTAATTTTTTAAATATTCTTTCAAGTGTATTATAATAAAAAATACCATACTGTAAAATATTTATTGCAATTTAAAGTTTACTGATAAACATAACATCAAAAGGTATTAGAGCATAACTACCCATCTATTAACTTTCACACATTTTAATATTTTAGTTAATTTATCTTTATAGATACCTAAGCTTTAAATCCTGTTTCCCATTATTGTCACAAAGTTTTCGACAGAGAAGCATACTTCAGACTATCTTGTCAATAAGCACCCTGCATATCAACATGCATGCGAAACTCGGTAGGTCTGGCCATAATTACACTGGGTGCTTGCTATAATGGAGCGGTGCAGTAATAAATTGGAAAACCCCAAGGGCTTTTTCACGCTGCTGAGACGATCACAGCAGATTCAACACCAGGGGGCGCTTTTCGATGTTTTTGACTGTTATTGATGAGGTCGTAACGATGATGATGTTTGATTTGGCTGCGAGCAAAGGTGTATCATCAATAGGTGATGTATTGTGAAACTGCTCAGAGCTATGTACCCGTTAATATTTAGATGAATTGGGGTTCAGGTATATGAAAGCGATTTCGTGAGTGATTAAGTTGATAAATGTGGTTGTTATCAAGGGTAATATTGAATAAAGAACAGAAGTCTTGTATTCATTTTTAAGATAAGAGTGTGCAGGCCTTTGTATTTTTCTTATTTTAAAACTGGCTTTATGGTAATTTTTGCAAATGATAAAGGTGATGGTGAATGATCTTTTCATGTATATTTTTTTTTAAAAACTCATTTGATAATATATATTGAATGAAACATTATCTTAAAGCTTAACTTATATTCATGATAATGTAATCGTCATGTTGGTAGTGTTAAATGAAGTTAGAGATTCTACTTCAAATACTTAAATTTATTGATGCAATCTTTTAAAATTATTTCCGAAACAATATTGAATATACAGTCAAACCCCGTTAAGTCGAAGTTGTTCGCGTTAACCAAATTTCATGTTAAACGAATAAATTAACGTTAAATTTTAAGTACGGAGAACTGCTTTTACTTGGAGTTAAACAGAATTTCATGTTAAGCGATATCGCGTCAATGGGGTTTGACTGAATAATTTATTAAACTTTGTAATTGTGTGTGTGATACTAGATAATTCTTGGGTTCCTTTAAAAATAAATCTAAAAGAAATAAAGTAGCAACATTATTGCTAAATTGATAAATGTTTTAATTTCGTGTTGCCAAATAATCATACTTTAAAAATATTTTCATTGTAATACTTCACTTATACATTCAAATGAATTTAAAGACTTTTTCAACAAACCATTTCTTATTTACTAAATTTTAAATTTCTAAAACTTAGTTTTTCTCATAGAAAATTATGTAAATACTATAATAAATTGTTTTCATATACGTTGTTTGTAATTTTGTATGAATTGACATTCTCTTGACAAACATTAATTTTTTTATAATCAGTAGGTTGTATGCATTTTCGATTTCAAAGGATATTTTATTCTTTTCGGTACTCAAAAGGTGTTTGATGAATTTTTAACTGACAGTTAAATCATTTGATGTTTGATCGCGATTGTTTCCATGAATTCAGATTAAATTAAATTCTATAGTCTCATTCTGTAATATTTTATATGATCCTCATAATAGAGATCCATTGGATTTCAAAATCCAATTGAATAGACATCCACTATATTTCAAATCCGATATAATAGACATCCAATTGATTTCAAAATCTGATTTAATAGACATGTAATAGATCTTTAAATCCAAATTATTAGAAATCCAATGGATTTCTAAATCCAATTTAATAATTTCTAAATTTCTAATCCAATTTAATAGACATCCAATGGATTTCAAAACTTGATTAATAGACTTCCAATGGGTTTCTGAATCCAGTGAAGAAGTAATACATATCCCTATTGTATGAGTTATAGACTTTGAAGCTATGCAATAATATCCAATAGAGTTAGTTATATTTCCTTCACATTTTAGTCGATCAATAGAAATTATGTCTGTTCCATTAGAAACAGTTCTAATATACAACCTCCAAATCTTTAATTCCAGATATTATAACATAATCATTCAGATATTATAACCTGGTCATCATCATTGGTAAACATCCTAGAGTGGGTAAAAATTGTGGTAAGACATTTCATTAATGATTTCATGCAGAACAAAATACAACACTAACTTGATGGTTCCTTAATTAACAGCATTAGATCTCCCGTCTCAATACTCATCTAACCTCCTTCTCAATCAACTTCAGCCCTCGCATTAAATCGCGTGTCTCCGTGCTGCCAAATTACGGTAACAAAATAATAATAACATATTTATTTATAAATTACCCCCTATCACACATATTTCCGCCGAAAACAAAAGACCAGAAAAGAAACGACCTTCAGCGTTAATATAAGTTCTTTTTTTAACTTGTTCCAGAGTTTTTTTTCTTCTTTTTCTTCTTCTTCTGGTAAGTTGTCAGCAAATTTGAAGAGTTCTTGAGCCAAGGTCGTTCATTAGGCCGTCACGAAATTGGGGTTTGCTATTGCAGGGGCTATCGGGCAGATATTTTTTGGTGTTTTTATTTGCCCGGGTTGGGTTTTTAGTTGCCTCCTTTGTTTCTTTGTTATTGTTTTTGTGTTGGCCGGACTTAATTGGCTTATGCGGTGTTGTTGACGGGAAATGTGTGGGTTGTGACCAGGAAACGGGGAAATAAGTGGTAAAACCGATTTAAGGTTGGTAAGTGTCTTGAGAGTAATTTGCGGTGAAAATAAATTTTCGGATGTGGTAATTAACCAAACTTTAAATCAGGGATTTAAAATATATTTAATCAATGAAATTTATTCATCACCTGCTGAATGATTTAATTCATTGCATATTTATAAAAGTCATGGTATTCTTTTATATAGGTTTAACATGATCAATTAAGTTCTTTGAATTAATCATGGGGGGGGGGGGGGATTTATATTTAATAAGTGTTAATTGAATTTGTTAAAATTAAAAGAATTTATTTTTGATTCGTACATTTTGTTACATACCCATTATTATTGCCAGCTTATTTGAAAATAAATTTATGGTTTTTATAAGAACAATTTAGAAATCATTTTAATTATCGTTAGATTGATTAATAAATAAAATTTTGGATAGCTTTTTATTTCATGGTTTATTGATTAGGATAACTAATGAAATCTTATTAAAATCATTTGAATAACTTTTAAAACTTATTAAAATAATTTGGCTATACATTGCCATTGAAATATGTTTAAATTAATTTGATAGTTCTCAAAATTTTATCAGATACATTTGGATAGCTGTTTCAATCTTATTAAATGCATTTGGATAGTAATTGAAATTTTAATAAATGCATTTGGATGCCTATTAATATTTTATTAAATTATCGAACTATTTTTTTATTTGCATCATTCTTAAACTTTCTGACATGTAATGGATAATTGTAAAATTCAAGAACTATCGAACTGATATTTTATTAAATATTTAAAGAATAATGTGAACAGAATCTAATGCTAGCATAATTTTAATGAAATCCTTTGAATTCCTTTAAGATATATTGAGAACTATTGAATGCCAATAATTACAAAATTCACCAACAGAGATGAGATGGTGTATTGATTACAAAAAAAAACCCTGTTCTGAACATGTTAAACTACAAAAAGATGTTTTCAAAATAATCAGAATTTCCAGCAACAACATGATGCAATTGAAAAATCGTCTACAGTTTTTATAACATATTCATATACGTTTTTTTTTTTTTTTTTTTTTTTTTTAATGATTTCTTTATTCAACAGTGTGTTCAACATTCGTGAACTTTTAGACTATTTTTTAAAATTGACGGATAAAATTCCGTAGTTTCCCAAGTAGAATGCCGCAAACATAAGAACATTTCTAATTTGCAAAACATTTATATCACCTTCTGGTTTTTTGAACTCATTTTTCAAATGTGTCAGTCTTTTTTGAAACCCTGTATTTTAGTGTAACTAGGCACGCATAAAAGAACGTTGCATATTTAGGCCTCTAGTGCATACTTTTTTTCTTTTTAATCAAATATTTTTTTTCGTTTTCTTTTTAGCTCTGGACCACTGAAAAAATATACAAAAAAATCCTAAGTATCTATTTAATTAAATAAGTAAAACCATTATATAGCATTTATGCAACATCATGTAGTAACGAATTTTTTTTTGCTTTAAATTTCTCCCCGATAAGTCGTGTAGCACACGATGCACTAAAGAACCGTTACACTATACACTAGAAAACTGCTGTTTAGCATATATGCAACATCATATGAGAACAAAGCTTTTTTTTATTATAAGATTTCTCCTTCTCTTTTGTTTTAAAATATTAAGAAAAAGTCATTATGACTTTCCCAACCGACTATAATCAACAGATTCATACAATACCATCTTAACATAAGACCTTTGCATATTTTTATTCCTTCTTCACTTTGCTTTCATACAATTATTTTAGCAGCACCGCATATTTTCCCTCATACCATCCAATCCAACCAATCAGCACTCATCCACCAAAACTCGCCTTTAATCAGTTCAATTCAACTATTCAACTATAATCAATTCAACTATAATCAACAGATTCATACAGTACCATCTTAACATAAGACCTTTGCATATTTTTATTCCTTCTTCACTTTGCTTTCATACAATTATTTTAGCAGCAACGCATATTTTCCCTCATACCATCCAATCCAACCAAGCAGCACTCATCCACCAAAACTCGCCTTTAATCAGTTCAATTCAAATCCTACATCCACGACAAATCAGCCCCGCAGTCCACTAGAAACAAAATCCCCCCCCCCTCTCCCTTCTCCTTCTCCATCCATCCCTAGGTCATGTCCCAACAATCACGAACCAATTAGCCTCTGCCGACCAGAGTCCGCCTCATTAACTCTGGTCCGAATTGGACGTCATCATTTCTACCTATGACCTCCCCATCGCTTTAACTCTCAAGTTTAACCTCCATCATCTTATCTAACATCTCTAGCCAAGGCTGGGAGATGTAAGGAGGTTTGGGCTGTACTTTTACATCTTTGGTGGTGGACACAGAAATTTGCGATTTATTAAATCATATTTGGTTTGGTCAAATCTACAATTTGTAGTTAATTTTTGAAAGCAAAATGCAATCGACTGTTTTGAAATCTGTTTATTTTAAAGATTTTGATTGAAAATCATATTTATCAATTACAGAAAGTTTTTTTCTTGTATAGCACATAACAGGCATCTCATTGCCAAAGTTAGTAATCGAAAAGTGCTCATTTTGTGGGTTATTATCACTGTATTATTTAATCAATGTAATACAATAATGGGCAAGGATATTTAAAATTAACTTTTTATACTATTTGTTAGACTGCATTTTTCATTCTGTATGGTTATTTTATCAAAATAATCTTCGTTCATAGATATATTACTACATCTCAAATATAATATAAATGCCATTTTCTCATTTGGGTAAGTAGAAGTTTTTCAATTTTGGTATCTTTTTTTGTCAGTGATTTTCTTTCTAATTATATTGATGTTGCTGCTATACTTACGTAGATAATAGGCCGTAGTAAATATCTGTTTTCACTGAGAAAAAAAAATACATCTAAATAAAAAAAATTCATTAATATAATTTTCCATTTTCCTCGCACTGTCATAAACCAACGTTTATTCAAAAGCATTTTTGGTAATATTTACAATTCAAACACTGACACTGAAAAATAAATATTTAAACTAATTAATATATTTTATATTTAAAAATAAGAGTACAATATCCTCCCCCCTCCCCCTTGTTTTCGGTTTCCAACTGTTCCCACTTTTGTTGTCACAGTTGCCACCAAATTCCATTGACTTTTAAAACATGTCTGTACTTTGCAACTAAACAAAAGTGTTGAGAACTAAGACCAAACAAAAATGCGAGCAATCATATTACAATAATGATATACTTGTAAGATGTTTAATAACTCCATGCATTATACAAATTGGTTCTGGCATTAAACACAAAACTGTAACAATGTGATAATTTTGTGTTAAAATTGACGATAGATTACCGGTTCAATGTCCATTTAGGATGATCAAATTAAATACCTTTTTACAATCCCTAAAGCACATCTAAATACCATTTACCTCGTTAAAGTTTACAAAATGGCCTGGCAAATTGTTCCATTTATCAACCACTCTATTGCTATGTTTCAAAGTACGTTGTCCATGTGTAAAGATAGCTATTGGTAAGTGTAATCACACTCACCAATAGCTATCCTTCTTTCAAGCTCCCTTCCGATGACGTAGTACCAGTGTATGAACAATATCGAGATGTAAGAATACAACACTATAACTGTAAATTCTGGGTGGTACATACTTTGTTATTGATTTGAAGCTGAAGGAGGCTCTATCTAGTCCATTTTAAAAAGGCCTTTTTTATGTACCTTTTTCTCAGAAACTACTCATAGCATTGGCTTAAAATTTTGTACGGCCAATATTAAAATACTTTTTTACATAGACTGACATATACTTTTGAAAAAATAAAGTTTTTGTTAGGATTTATGATGTTTTGATTTTTTTTTTATAAAATATAAAAAAAAAAAAAAAAACGCGGTTAAGAATTAAAAAAAAAATCAAAAAAATCTAATTAACATTTCAGCAAAAGCATATGTCTGTTTGTATAAAAATACAACATGTACTAGAAAAAAAAATTATCAATATGAATAAATCCTGAGAAAAAGGTACATTTGTATGGAAAAACAGCATTTTGAGAAAACAGAGTTTAATGTACAAAGCAGACGGGTTTTTTTTTCAGTGATGTCATTTTTTCTAAAAATATTTAAAAACACTTCAGATGAACGCATTGCCCACCAAGTTAAACCATTTTGTAGAAAACATTTCAAATATTGTGATTCGCTAATAACTTCAAAATGGATTTCGATAAAAAATTTTGCCTTCCGACCAAACTTAACAACCACATAGAGACCTATAACAGCATCTTCTTCCAAACTAGATAGAATTTGTGGGTAAACGAGGGTAACCTATTACGTAACATAGATGCGGGAATGATTATTTAGTTGGTTTTTCATCTGCAGGAATCGCTTAAAAGCTATCCATAAAATTTGTAGTTAGGAATCAAATGCGTACAAACACACTACGTTCAAATATTTGTTTTTTGAGATGCCGATATCCATAAATGCAACTTGACGAGATTTATTGCAACACACATAAACAGTAAGAGACTGCTTTCATATAATTATTCCATAAAATACCAATATGTATAGAAACAGAAACCTTTAGGTCATTTTCTACCCGAACAAGCACTTCAAATTGAAATGTTTAACCTTTAACTAAGCGAACAATTACTGTAAGCGGTCTGACAGACCACGAGTCATTTTTTGAGGAATGCTTCCACCCCTAAAATATCGCATCTTTGACTTTTAAATTAATTTTTCTGATGCTATGTTTCTTAAACTTTAAACTGATGTTCACCAATTTGTTTGGTGCAGCATGGACCATGTGTAGCTCTTGCGTCAAAAACCTCAAACCACCCAACCACAGCAGTTAAAGGTTAAAATAAGTCACAAAAGTGGCACTGGATTCAGACGCCAAATTGTCTTTGAGACATGAGTATTCATATTGCACGCTACGAGCGAGGGGAAATATGATCAACAAAGGGTAATAATATCATAGTGTATACCCACTGGTAAAGATTTCAAACCTAACTCTTTGAAATCTTTACTAGAGTCAATAAAAATACGAAACTCATTCAGACATTTCAACTGTCTGAAAATGTCCCTAATGTCAAACATCACAAATAATTTCGAAATTAAGACTTTATTTTGGTATCTGAATCCAGTGACACTTTTGTGTCTTATTTTAAGGGGGGGGGGGTCGGAAGTTTCAATCTAGTCCATGTTAAAAAGGCCTTTTTTATGTACCTTTTTCTCAGAAACTACTCTTAGCATTGGTTTAAAATTTTGCGCAGTCAATATTAAAACATTTTTACATGGACTGACATATGCTTTTGAAAAAATAAAATTTTGTTTAGGATTTATGATGTTTTAAACTATATATATATATATATATATATATATATATATATAAACATAAACTAATTAGCATTTCTGTAAAAGCATATGTCTGTTTGTGTAAAAGTACTATACGAACCAAGTAAAAAAATGCAAAATATTGAGTAGATCCTGAGAAAAAGGTACATTTGTATAAAAAAAATAGTATTTTGAGAAAACAGCGTTTAAAGTACAAAGATGACGGGTTTTCTCAGCGATGTTATTTTTTCAAAAAATATTTAAAAAATACTTTGGATGAGCGCATTGCCCACCAAGATAAACCATTTTATAGATAACATTTCAAATATTGTGATGCGCTAAAAATCTCAAAATGAATTTCTAGAAATTTTTTTACCTTCCGACCTCCCTATCCTCTTAAGACATTTCAATTTGCAGTGAGTAGGTCATTTTTCTCCTCCGCCGTCCAACAACTCAATACAACCAAACTATTTGTGGAAGAGACCACTTACGAGTCCACGATCATCTCTTCTCTTGTTAGCCTTAGTCTTGATCTTGATCTTCCCTGGTCCGTTTTCTGTATTGAAGTGGGTCCGAGGAGTGTTTTGGAGGGCATCCCACATCTATTTGTGACAGGCTTCTCATTTTGAGGGCTTAATTAGTGCTTCTGGAAGGAAATGTTTACGAGGGGGGGGGGGGAAGGGGGTTGGAGGAGGGGGAGATTGGAATTTGTTCGTGGTTTGAGATGAATATTAGTCTGGATGCTATATGATGGTGAATATTGTGTACTTTCGTAATTATAAAGTGCCATGGAGATAGTTAATGTGTATAAAGTTTATGTGCTTTCAAATTGAAAAGCGTACAATGAACGTTTTATATTCTGGTTTACTAAGTATACCAATACCGTATACTATAATACATTTTAGGTACGTTTGTTACCAGAAAATGTGTATAAAATGTCCCAAATGTGTTTTAGATTGTAGATATGTATATTGTTGAAATGTATTTAATTTTTTATAAGAAAATGTAGTTGAGTACCCTATTTCGGAATAACAGAATGTAATGATTAATACATCTTTGTTTATCCTTATATAAGGAGTACAAAGGTATATTGAGTCTTCTATGCTTGTTGTTTACTATTCTATTGCAGGATGTTCTATGAAGAGTATGCTACTCTATTATTGCAATGAAAACTACCTTATTTGAGTATGTAGTCAGACATATACTCCCGCGCGTGTATGCCTAATCTTTAGAGAAGGAAAATATCACTACACTCCCTTCCTCCCTCTAAAAAACACTGGTTTCATAGTAGCACTAAGACATCTTTCAAAGTCTAATTTCTTATTGTTTGCATCGTAAATTGACATACTTCTGTCTACAAACTGAAAATGGATAACTTTCACTGCAATAATAGAGTAGCATACTACATATAAGACATCCTTCAAGAATAAGCAATAAGAACTCTATTGCTTAAGAGAAAAAAATCCACTATATTCCTCTGTTCTCCTTATGAATGGATATAAAAAGAGAAAAATACATAAACAGCATCTTCGATAATATGGTAATCAAACTTAAAACTCACCTTTGACTCATTGATAAATTCAATATTTGATCGAGAAGATGAATGCTCGAACTGCGAAAAAATGAAACACAAAAGACGAATACATTAAAATGCAAAGGTTACATTGAGTTATTTTCGTGGAAACTATAGAGACTGTTAGGATAAGATCGGTTATTTCTTTGAGAACCAGATATTTGTTTTTGTTAACCCTCAAGTTTGTGCTAAATACTGTCTGGTTATGTTTAAAAAAATACGTGTGCCACAAAATCACCCTAATAGATATTAAGTTATGATTTTTGTCAGTATTTACAGCGTTGTTTTGTGTAACCTATATAAATACTCTTTGCAAGATAATTATAAATAAAAAAAGTTGTATTTTAAACTTGACAATAACAAATATATCTTTGACGATATGCAAGAATACTTCGCTTCCCAAACTCCCTTCCGCATCCCATACGTAAATTAGTTAATTTTTGTATGAAATTAGCCATATGCTTATTTGATAATAAAACTTAAAAATATTCAATTTTATAAAAGAAACGATAAAACATTCAGTGCATATCAATGACTTTTACAATATTAGAATCAATAAAACACATCTCAATTATTAAAAATAAAATTCTTAAATGGAAATTTCCAAATGAAGTCTTCTAAAACGAGAATAATAACTATCTTTCACTAAGAAGATCGCATTAACTACAATATATCTCTCCACATTTTTTATTGATAGCATCTATGATAATTAATATTAAATAAATATATAAGACAACTTCCACGTATATAAAAATGCAAGTAAAAATACAAACCTCTGAAGTCCAAAATCTTAGATAACTAGGTTATTAATGTCTGCACATAACAAAACTCACCTAAAAAGAAAAAGCTCCCTTAACTTACCGTAAAGAAACATAAAAGTTTGCGCGTTCGGCTCTTAATTACATTTAATGGGCAAAAGTACCGACCACAAGTATATATATCAACCTTCGCATATATACTCGTTCTATATATAATCAGGACGGCAGAATTATGTCTTGGGGCAATCTGTCGGTCATCAAGGCACATAGGGAACGAAACTTTTTTCTTCTACGGTAAAAAAAAAAAAAATATTCGAAGTTGGGGGTGGAAAAAGAAATGTCTGATTCATACTTCTACCCCCTTCCCTCCCCCTAAAAGTCGTTCTGTACCCATTTCTCCTTCCGGATTTGATAAGTCTGCAAGATGTTCGAATTTTCTGAGATAGGGGGGGGGGGGGAGAGGGGGGGGGGCACTCGTTAACATATCTTGGGCAATTAGGAAGAACTGCCTTGGGGGGTGTTGGAAGATTCGAATGTTTTTTTTTTATTATTATTATTATTAAAAGTTTCTTTTTATAAAGTTTTTCTTTAAAACTTTTTAGACGTCTGGGGGGGGGGGGGGGGGGGGGAGAGGGGTTGTGATATGTCTTTAGTTGTGAGGTCTATATTTTACTGGTTTTTATGTGAGATATTTTATGATTTAGTTGGGGAAGGCGTGATGTGCCTCGTTTAGGCTTGATGTGTTATTAACCTTCACCCAGGATTGTTTTTAAAGTAGAGAATAATTGGCTTCTATTTGTTTCTCATCTATTAGATATAGAAAGTACGGTGCTCGTACAAATAACCGATGTTTTTTTTTGGTTTCAATTATCCATATTTTAGCAAAGAGTAAGGAAAGTATTGTATTCGGTCAAAAAACAATTAAATTTATTTGTATTTTTACACGTTTTGAAACATGCTGAGTTCAAAATAATGGACTACAAAAAATTCCCGTATGTCTGTTTGTCCATGGTCAGCATAACTCCCGAATGGATTGACTTACGATGTTCAACTTTTATATAAGGGTTGGTGGCAATGGAACCTGTAATTAAGGTTTTTGTCAAAATTGGCTGTCATTAAAAATCTCCTCATTAGAAATTCACAAATACGATAAAGGTGTAAAAAAATTGAAAAACGAATGTCTTTAACAGAGTTTTCTCCCCTAGAGCAGCGCGCATCAACGATTTTTTCTCCTCTGTTTCACCTACAAGAAAAAATAATGTATTATTTATCGAAACACATTTCGTCAATTTAGCCCTTTTGGCGGTGTATTTTTTATGCAGGGACCAGTATTAAAGAAATTTGAAGCTATGCGATATTCCCCATTCCTAATTTTATCGAGCCAACAGGACACTTTTGATATGGTCAGGAAAAGAAAACCGATTATTATAGGCGTAATGTAGAACACGCCTCCCCCGTTGGAGCTGTTTATTGTATATATTATTTAAATATTAATGATAATTTTGACTATTTTATTGATTAACTTATAGTCAATATGCAGGGACCATAATTAAAGAAATTTAAAGTTGTGCGATGTTCCGCATTCCTAAGTTTATCGAGCCTAAAGCACACTTTTCTTATTGTCAGGAAAAGAAAACTGATTATTATCGGCATAATGTAGAACACGCCTCCCCCGTTGGAGCTATTTATTGTGTATATTATTTAAATATTAATGATAATTTTGATTATCTTCTTGATTAACTTATAGTCAAGATATTAATATGTTTAGTAATTAAAGAGTAATTACAGTTTGTAAACTATATTAACATATTTTATGGCATTCATCATGTGCCCTGAACATAGTATTGATAGTTATACAATAATGCAATCGTAATGACTTACATTACGACATAGAAAATCTTTATTTTCAGGAAATTTGAGGTTCCTAAAAATTGAGACGCTCTAAGCATGGGCCTTTCTTCTCTTGCCTACTGATACCAAACATGTAAAACTTGGGGTGTGGAACATCACACAGCTTTCATTACACTATAATACTGATGTTAATGTGTGTCATTACCGCTCTTATATTTTTATCATTCATTTAGAAAAGAATGACTAGTTGGGCGATATTTGTTGTGATAATTCTTGTGTTGATCTTGTATGGATTAAAAAAAAAAAAAAAAAAAAAAAAATGCGATTTTGGTGATGTATTTTTCGATTGTCGATTGTCCTTACAGTATTATCCTTTATTATAAGTGAAACTAAGGAGAGAAAAAAAACCGGTCGTCGATAAAGGTACTCTCAAGGAAAGAGAACTCTGTGTTGAAGGCATTCGTTTTCAACTTTTTACGCCATTAGAGCATTTTTTACGGCAATTTAGTAGAAGGGAAAGTTTAGGACACCTTATGAGGCATTAACACAGCGATTTTGAACAAAATCGTTAGAGCCGTTTCTTAGCAATTACTAAAAAAATGATTTTTTTTAATGGCAGCTACCTTACGCGCATGGGCGATTTTGATAAAAACCTTAATGGTAGGTCCCATGGCTACCAACAAAACGCAAACCAAATTTGACATCGGGGGTCAATTTGTTCGGGATTTATGCTGACCATGTACACACATACACACAGACAGATATTTTTCTAGATCACTTTTTTGAAATAAGGATTTTCCGAAACGTGAAGAAATGCAAAAAAAAAAAAAAAAAAAAAAAAAAGATTTTTTTTTTTTTTTTTGTACCGAATGCTATACTTTTATTATCCTATGTATACATATGGGTAATTGAAAGTAAACATTCAATGTCCTTTTGGTTCGTCTGTATAGAAATTGTACCTTTCTTAAATCCGAAAATGATTAATTTTAAGGAAACTGATGCCTGGTGGGCTCTTTCAAAACTTCATGCATGCGTACGGCTCTCAGAAATTGAGATTTCTTTATATTCGGGATTTATCTTTATATTGTATTATACATAGGGTAATGAAAGAATAGCATTTGGTTTTAAAAAAAAAGAAGAAGAAAAAAAAGAATCTATATTTGTGCATTTCTCCACGTTCCACGTTTTGGAACACCCTGATTTCAAAAAAGTGATCTAGAAAAAATTTATATATTTATGCCATGGCCATACTATGCTATGCAATGCATGCATGTGATTAGAATAACTCCCCAACAAATTGACCTACGATATTTAAACTTGGTATGCGGATTACTAGTGGCCATGGGACCTACCATTAAGGTTTTCGTCAAAATCGCAAATGCGCATAAGGTAGCTGCCGTTGTAAAAATCATGTTTTTAATGACTTCTAAAAAACAGCTCCAATAATTTTGATAAAAATCGCTGTGCTAATGCCTCTTAAGTTGTTCTTAACATCCTAACCTTCGAAATTCGCGTGAAAATTCTTTAATGGCTTAAAAAGTTGAAAAACGGATGCCTTCAACACAAAGTTCTCTTTACTTGAGCATACCATATTAACGATTGTTTTTTATTCTCCCCTCAGTTTCACTTATAATGAAGGATAATATTAGGATTATCGAAAAGAATATCACCAAAATCACAATTGTGGCGATGTTTACCCCCCCCCCCCTTTTCTTTTCTTCTATCCATACAAGAATTATCGCAAAAAATATCGCTATACTGGCCTTTTTTCTAAATAAATGATGAAAATATAATAACTTTAAACGAAGCAAATCCACGTCATTATTATAGTGTAATTGAAAGTTGTGAGATGTTCCACACCCCTAGTTAACATGGTTGCATTAGAGAAAGGTTCTAATAACAGTTTCTCAATCTGAGCATCGTTTCCTTAAGCTACACAGTTTATGAAATATTTGCTTAATTTCATTTTTATGCATTGTAAACCTTTAAAAACTTAAATCATAAGAACTTAATTGTTTGAAATAAAGATGCCATAAATTTTTTTATCTAGCATCATTATATTGATGCCATTTAAATGTGATGCAATCCTTAATGTGCAGTAACATCTGCGTACGTGTAAAATGTTTCCAGTTGCGTGCGTGCAAAATTCTGGGTGGATAATTTCTTATGACCACCTGATAGTTGTAAGAAGTCACCTTGTTGCTGGACAAAGCGATACACTTTTACAAAAAATAAAGCTTAGGGCTTCAGACAATAGAAGAAATGGTAAACAACGCTATTTGACGAATACTGAGCTTAGAATGACCGCAGGAGCTCAGACTCCCTTGAGCCAGTATCAATGAAAATGTTGCATTCGTTGAATTCTCAAGACTATAAATAATGATTCGTTGATTAGTAGTCATTGAATGCTCAAGATTTACTACTTGTTTAAAGTATTTAATGACTGGGATTTTAACCAAGAAAACTGAGTATGAACATGCAAATTATAAATATTGACTAGTGAATGCTCATGCGAAATAAAAAATGTTCAGAATTGTAAAAGCCACAGAAAGGAAACATTTCAGAAAATTAAAGTACATTCTAATGAATAATATTACTTTTGTCTCTTCCGAGGATAATAACTAGGAAAAGAACATTCGACGCCATTTTACATGCAAAAGGTGGTCAAAATTTAAAAAAAAATGAATTTACCACTCAGACGCAAAGAGGAAAGTGTTGCACTTGCGTACAATTTGGACTTCCTGCAATGTTATAGTACCCAAATAACTCTTAGATAGGGTGATTTTCATTGCATAGTTTCATTTCATTGCTTTATATCACCACTTTCAACTTATACTACAATTTTTAAACAGATAAATGTAGAGTTTGATGATAAGAAAAGGTACGTATTAAACCGTCGACTTTTTTTATACAAAAAGTCCGCCAATTGTTGGCTTTCTTACCTGTCGTTCAGATAATCAAATAAATTTTGTAATTTATGGCTGCTTGGCCATGACGTTTTTCCCACTTGAAAGCGATATATTCTTGCATAGCTTATTACTACCACGTCAACCGTTGGCGTACTTTTTGTTGACGGTCGACAACGTGGACTATAGAATTTGCCGACTACATTTAGTGATCTTTTTGTTACTAAAAAAGGTCGACGGGAAAACACGAAAGTTCACTTGGGATCATACGTGTTATCCCATACATAAATTTTTTCTTGATTCTCGAGTATGCTACTTATTGGATTGGACGACTATTTTATTCGCTGAATTTTAATTATTATTTGATTTTAAGAAAGTTGAAAATACATTCTCAACATGAAGAGCATGCTAATTCCCGAAAAAGTTCAAAATTCAATGAAAATGATAACGGTGATACAAAATTATTTTCAATAAATAGTTTATTCAGATTTGCCAAATAGATTTGCCATTCAGATTTGCCACAAAAATATTGGCAATAGAAAAAAAATTCAACAATTAGTGAACATTTCGTCATCAATAGAAAGTTAGCTAAAGGTCAATGGAATAATACGCAAGTAAAAATCATCTAAGTTAAGTTCAGAAACTATAAAGCATTTAAATGAATTTTTTAAGATATTTAGTACAAAAGTTTGTCAACCTTTATATTTAATTCAAAATTTCTCATTTTAAATATAAATTTCGATCATGATACCACAAAATGTAACAAAATCAATTACTGTTTTTGCAAAATACAAACAAAACACACACAAAAAGCACCAGCACCAATTGATTTAATTGGAAATAAATATTTTCTAAACTTCAACTACGGCATGGGGGCAACGAACAAAAGGTCACTGGCAATTCCTATCACCTGTTACTTACAGCGAATTTCTCTCATCCAAAACCAAATAACTTCAAGAACTATCTTCCCCCCACTTGCTGAAACACTATCAGAAAACTAAGATTATAAAAGTTGGAAAAACCTTTTTTCCGGAAGATAAAAAATTCAATAGGGGACCCCGTGTATTGTTCACAATCGAAACAGCTGTGTTATTTTCCCATTGCCAGATACAGCTCCAATGTTTCTTGATTTACAAGGCGCCTTTTCGATTGGATGAGAGAGAGAGAGAAGGAGAAGGGGGGGGGGGTGTAACTGTATTTTTTTTTTTTAATTTTAATATTTATTTTGAATTAGCTTGGGAAGATTTTCGCCTTTTTTTTTTTAGATTGGTATTCATTGGAGATGGTGTAGAGTGTTTTTCACTGTTCGGGATAGATTTTTTGAGGATTTGATGATATCTAAGATCTAATACTTAAAGCATGGTATATATTGCTTGATATTTTTTTTTTAGTTATTTTGCGTGGTAAATACCTTAGGTTAAGTTATTGGTATGATAATTTGACGTTCTATAGTTTTAAGAAAACTCTTTATGTATCGGAATAATTCTATTTACAATTTCATTTTCTATAGACTGATAATTGATTTCGATGCAAATAGTTGTTATCGAGTTAAATATTTCCAAAAGTTGCTGTTCATAGTTTCATGTAAACAATTTTTTTTTGTGTTTTACTAAAAGCTAGGTATATGTATACAATTGAATTTTTTTTTTAATTATCCTATTAAAAATCTAACTTTTCTGCACTTTATAGTAATGATTTTTACTTTGTAATTTGTAATGATGTTTATATTAATAATTAGTAATGATGTTTATATTAATAACTAGTAATGATGTTTACATTGTAAAGTTCTGTTTTACAAAAAATCAATTAGTCATTTAACATTTAACTCGTTAATCAGTATACTTTTGATCAGGGATTATTCATTTTATTATGCTCCTCCCCCTTAAAAATATGGTCGGAAATGATTAGTAATAAAATTTTTAATGTTTTGATCCTCCATAAAGTTTCTAGTACCTATATAGATTTTTTAAACTTTGAAAATAGAAAAAAATCATGATTTTTCTGAAAAATTTGGTATTCAAAAAGCTGACACATTTTCTTTTCTTTACAAATCGATTTGACAGAGAGTTAAAGCATCCAATAATAAATGTAGATTCTATTAATCAAATATTTTTTAAAAGTCTATATCAAACTTCAATTACCATTCTTTAAATGAAGCGTCATGTGCAAAAGCACTATTCTTCAGAAAATGAGTTTGAAGTTTTTAAATTCATTTTCATTACAGAATAGTATTTCAGTTCACTTTCAAACTAATAAAGTTACTCTATGGATTTCATGTGACACCATTGTTTGAAAAAATTCCATGTAGAGATTATTTAAAAAAAAAAAAAAAAAAAAAAAAAAAAATGTATCAAGTATACAGATACAATGCGATTTTTATTTGGTTAAGACATCGAATCACAGTTACCAGGATTTTATATTTAAAGTATACTAATAATGCATGTCAGATGTGTTTCAATTTGTGGCAATTATACACCTTAAACATTCCATACAAATTTCTAAACGCCTTAAAAACATATCAAAATTAAAACAAATTTTACACAGATCAATTTATCCCACACCAATCAACATCCTAATTGTAATCTAAAGCTATGATGGCAAAAAAAAAAAGCAAAAGCAAAAAAAAAAAAAAATCATTAACATTTAAAATTAATATTCATATCTTTATTTTTCCACTATCATAATTATTTTCTCTTTTAGGAGCATTCAAATTTTTAAAATCACTATTCACCAAATCATTTTGAAAATTACTTAGTGTGTTTTTAATGTGGTTATTAAAATACCAGTATTTTTTAATATTTTAATGCACAAAATGTCTTTTAACCCCCCCCCCCCCACTTACGCAATACCAGTTCATCAACACCAAAAAATTAAACCAATAGCAATTAAAATCAATATTCAATATCCTCATTTTTCGCTATTATCATTTTAACTTCTCCTTTTTAGGGGCTGTCAATTTCTAAAAATACCTATTTCAGCAATAATAATTTACCGAACCATTTTGAAAATTACCTTGTAACTTTCGAATGTAGTTATTAAGATATTAGTATTTTGTAAAAAACATTTTCAATCTAAAAACTATTTTTAAATTTACTCTTATGTACCACCCAGGTCATCAACACCAAAACACAAAATGAATGGTGTCTAGATTGTTAAAAAAGTTGTAATCATAATATCAGTATCGTTGAGTCAAAAGAATCTTAATCTAAATTTGATTTTTTTTTGTTTTTTTGTTTTATTGCAAATTTTGCTTTGAAAGTCGCTCCTTACCGAACCATAACATCGTAAGTCACTCAAAACTTTTTATAAAGTATTTGGTGAAAATTATAGCATAGAATTATATAGAGCATCTATTAGTAATCAGATTTCTTTCTCCTGAAAAATTGGCCATTTGAGATTTAGTTTCATTTGATTGTAAGGCACAGAAATATATATATATATATATATATATATATATATATATATATATATATATATATATATAATTCAAATTAATAATATTTTATTTTGAAGTTTTAAAAGTCGGAATAAAACTATCATTAAAACAAGTGTTTAATAAACGTCAAATCTTACCCTGAATAAAATCTAAGCAATGGTTTAGTAGATCTTAAGTTATGTTTATATTTGAGTATTGGAACGACATAGTTACTATTAATACGGGTTTGACAAGATACCTCTAGAAAATAACAAATTTCAAATTGGTTGTGTAGATTTTAAAATATGGTCTTGAGGGGTGGAAAAGGGGGAGATGGTGGTTTTTCGAAATCGAATGGTGTATGAATATAATTAAAAAAATACTACATCATTGCATAGATTATATTACGGATGAATTTTGAAGTTGAATAAACTATTGTATTGACGATAGTTGTCATGCTATTTTAAGCTTCAAAATATATAAATTAAAATTGTTAACATTATATATGCACCTCAAAATCAAATAAGCCTGTCATAAATGAATGACTTTACAGGAGGAAGAAAAAAGCAGACTTCCAATGGACTTTAAATACATCATAACTTGAGATCTACTTAATCTACTGTGTGTATTATTAAAAAAAATAAAAAAATATGACGCTTTGATGTTAAATGAAAATCCTCATTATTCACATCTCACCACAAATGTGATCTAGATTGTGTCGAAGAGGCATTTTGTGACATTAGTCAAATCCAACACCTTAATCATTAACAAAAAAACTTTTTAATTAATAGCACAACCTCATTAACATCTTTTTTCTTACACATTGTAATAACACCCAAAATAGCGATTAACGTCGCAAACTTCGCTCGTAATTTGCTGTGCCTAACCACGAGGGAAGAACAAGACTTGATGGATAGCTCTTGCCTCCGCTGGGAGTCTAGCTATGATTGATACTGACGCCGCTGCAGGAAAACGCAGCGGAGATCACATTTATTTGACTACGCAGGAAGTAATTTTCCCACCACCACACCAATTTCTCTCTTCTATCCCCCCATCATACATTCTACCCCCCCCCCCCACGACGTTATTCACTTCTGCGTCGAAATTCCTCTAACTTCATGAAGTTTTAAGTTTTGCGAGATGAAATTCAGAAGGAGATGGTGGAAGCTTGACGTCATCAACCTTTGACTTATGCAGATGAAAATTGCAGACGATCACAGAGTTCTATTTTATATGGAGTTGGAACTGGTAATGGGTTTCATAGCTTATCATAGAGATTGGTTTGTGGGGTCAAATTGGAGATACTTATTGGCTGGTAATCTTGAGCAGCATGCTTTGGATTTATTTGAAACTCAAACTGACAGCAATTGGTTATTTGTGAGTTTTGAGTGTTGTTTGAGGAAATGGCAGAAAAAGATGGTGGATGCATGTATCATACCCAGGGTCTTGTGCGGCCAAAAATTCTAGATGTTTAGAGAGTTCTCTTATGTGGATATAGAACTGCAATGGGTTCCATAATTCCTTAACTTAAGAAAGGTTTGTGGGGTCAAATTAGTGATTTTTATTGGCTGATAACCAGGTGCAAAAAGTTTTAAGACTTATATAAAATTCAACCAGACAATTGAATTTTAAATAAATGTAGACATGGCCGTAAGAACTCTGCCGTGTTCTACATATTTGAGGGCATTAAGACTTTTGGGAAGATACATATAGTGTACATTTAGAAATTCAGGGAAAATGTAAATAATTCATTTTACCATTAATAAGTATCAAAATTTGTTTACAGAATGATGCGGGTATATATACATATTTTATATAAAATATTTCCGTATTTCAACAACTGATTTGCAGTTTATAAAGCTTAAATTCCTTTTTATGACCACATTTTCATGTTTACAACCATCATATCCTGGCAACAGCAAACTGCAGCCATATTCATTTCACACAAAACACATCCATATTTCACCAATGTTTGACTGATTATGACGTCATCATTTGCCTATCCCGGACATATATTTACGCATGGGGAACTCTTACTTACTCGACCGAAATATCTTCACAATTGTTGCCACTCCCTCCTCCTTAATATTTCGTGACAACAATACTCTTGACCACGCGGCCCTTTCGTCGAATTACGGGTCATTAACCACAATCCAATATGGCGTCTTACATATCGTCTGCTAAAATGGAATATTGGCGTCAGAAGTAGCGTTCTTTTTTTTTTGTGTGTGTGACAAAAAATAGAACTTCAGAGTGATATCCTGGTGGGCCTAGCTTGTCCTATAGAATTGAAAGGATGGGGATATTTTTAAAAGCAAAAAATGAAGAATGGAATAAAGAAGAATGAGATATATTTTTATAGAGTGAAATGTCGCAACCGGGGAAGTTTTAAGGGTGAAAAAAAAAAAGAAGTCTAAAAATGCAATGCCAGTAACAGATCTCATCTTGGTCATTTTTTAGAGGATGGCAACAGACGAAAGGGACATCTTTTCCCTTGATTTTAAAATTGATGGCTTTTTTGATGGGGGGGTTAGAAAGAAAGTCGCTTTTTTTGTCTGAATTTTCCTGTACCAAACTCTTGGAGGGTTGCAGTTGCCGCTTAGATACATGTATATGGCCTCAAGAATAGATTTTATCTCCTTTATGGTGTTTGAAATTTTAGACATCGTAAAATAAAATGGCCATTACATTAGAATGAAATTAATATGTTATTATTGATATGTTTTATTGATAAATGGTGATATTCCTAAAATCGAGAAAGAAACAGAAGAAAACATACTAAAAATATTTACTAAAATGAGTAATGTTTCAATTTGTGAGTCACTGAGACATAAATGGTGATGATAATGGAAAAAGTGAAGTTCTGTTTGATAGAACTCAAATTTTGGTTTTACGTTCGTCCATATCAAAGCAGAAGAAAACAACTTATGAACATATTTTATATTCCTAATTTGATGGTTAAAAAAAAGATTTGAGTGCATTTTTTAATGTCGAAAATTTCAACCGCAATAAAGCTTCCGTAGAAACTCATCGAAAAATGTTAGTTTTAAATTTTGGTAATAAATGCTATCAAGAATTATGAGTTATTATCATCATAAGTAAATTTTTTTAAAAATGTTAACTGCAATAGTGTACGGCAACTCACATTAAGGTCCATTGGCGTATCCAGATACTTCGTTTTCGGGATAGATTACTTCTTAAGTAGGTTTCCCAAAATAGGAAACCTATTCCAGAAGTAGTTGTATGTAAATTATGAATCTTATAATAAAAAACAGCTGTTATCTTAATAATGAATTATTTGTATAAATTATGAATAGTTCCTTTTTGAATAAAAACAGCTGTTATCTTTGTAGTCAATAATTATAAAAGATAGTTTATAGATATTTTCTTATTAATTAATAACTCTACTTGAAGTAGGTAATCAATATCTTTACCATAAGTATTCATAAATATATTACCTCTAAAACTCGATAGCCGTTATTCTGCATATTACCATGCTAATCTGCAGATTAATTGATGTGCTCCGTTAACGTGCGGAATCAAGAGTTTTCCGCGTTTTATCTACGCAATGCGCACATTATTGTCTTCCGTATCGTTCAAGTTCCAAATTTGTTTCTCGCATGTCCTTCTAATTCAACTAATTTGTTGAGTGTTTGTTTGTATTAACTTTATTCTTTAGATGTCAAAAAATAAATAACGTGTTAATTTAAGAGTACCAGATAGCTGTTGTTCCAGAGAAGATCTTATCTTATTTTATTTTGACTCTTTAACGAGTGTCTAGTAGGTGAAGTGCAGATTATCTTGGTAATTTTCAGTTTACCTGAGTAATTTGAGAAATGAAACAACTTCTGTCACTTAAACAGATCAGCTTAGTTAATCTGCACATTACCTAGATAATTTGTAGAATAACTGATTTCTGCAGTTTAGAGATAACAGATATACACAATGAAGGAAATGAAACAACTTCTGTCACTTAAGCAGATCAGCCTAGTTAATCTGCACTTTACCTAGATAATTTGAGGAATAACTGATTTCTGCAGTTTAGCGATAACAGGTATACACAATGCCGTTAACTTAGTGGTCAGAGTATCGAGCTCATGATCGGAGGGCTGTGGGTTCTATCCCCGATGGCCGTCGAAGATCGGTATGTATACAATGGGGGCTGGTGCAAATTAAATCGTGGCGGCTTCACTGTCCTCTGGCTGGTGAGGTGGGGTCGGTGAGAAGGCTTTACACTAGAAGGTTTCGATCTCCTATTCTTTTTGATGCTCAAAATTACGAGACGTATATGGCTGTGTTAAGCACTTTATAAGTGGCAGAAATAGACAGTCAGAACTTCCAAAACCAAACAAGATATACACAGAGCAAGTTTAGATTCATGTAGATAAAGGACATGAACTGATTGATTTGCAATAAAAATTAACACAAGAATAATTAATCTGTACATTAATAGTGGTACTTAGAGGAATAATGAAATATTTAGGAATTTTTCTTCTGTGCTTTAAGAATTAGTGTAGATAGGTACTTAAGTACATATTTCATAATCACAAGAAAGTTCAGATGCAACGAAGTTAGATAAAACAAAGCACCTTTGATACGAAGTGACGCACGCACGCAAAGTGCAACACACACCAATTAGAATAAGAAAGAACGGTATAAGTCAGTTTCAACTTGAATACAAATTTTTAACAATCTTGTACCTTTCAACCACTTTCAACGTTGGTTGGTTTTATTTGATTTCCTTGCACAATGGCAACACTAGATCCAAACTGCGCTCAACCAGCCTCAAGTATGTAGCCTGTGATCCTTTGCACACTCTTACTCAAAATGAATAAGTTTTTGTATCACTTTTACAGCAAGTGAGCGATATATTCTCCAAAAATCCATCTTATTCAGAACTACAAATATCCCAAACGAATGTTTAAATCCTCCTACAAACCTCAGACACAATTACCTCAGCGTATCTAACAGTCACGAAATCTCATCTAACATTGATAATATCCACTGCAAACCGAGAAAAAGTGTCAATTGATTTAAAACCACAGACCCTAGGGCGCAATTCATCAGCCATACTGGGGGGCATAGGTGGCAGAAATGGAGGAACGCCCCTCCACATACGCCCCTTTCGCAGCCCGCTAATGTCCTATTAATCTTCCAGGCTGAAGGAACACCCTTGGCATCAATTTGGGATGCAGGGCGCACAGTCCTGATGATAGGGCTGCGTTTTGTGGTGTTATTAGTTAATTATAGGTTGTTAGGGGTTTTTAAGTACATTTTGTGGCGGTGTTTTATTGGGTTTGTGAGTGAGTGTGAATTTTCAGGGTGATGTTTTCCGGTTGGAGAGTGCTTCGTATTACTGGGTCTATTAAGAGGTCCAGGTCTGAAGATCGGATTCGAATTGTGAAAGGAGTTGTGATGTTATGATGGTTTTGAGTGTTCTTCGTATTTACGTCTAAATGTACCCATTTAGATATTATGCACAGAAGAGAATGCTTTGCAGTTTGTTAATGTCACTTTGCCTAAAAAGCTGCAAGTTACACGCCTCTTTTTGAGGTGGTTATTGGGGTGTTTTATTGGGTTTGTGAATCGGTGTGAATGTTCATGGTGATGGCTTCCTGATGAAGACTACTACGTGTTGGTTTTTTTTTTTTTAAGCCGTGCAGACCTGGTGATCGGATTCAATTTGTGAAAAGGGCTGTGATATGATGTTAATTTTGAGTGTTCATATTTGTATCTATCTTTTCCCATTTAGACATTATGTACAGTGGAGAATACTTTCCAGTTTATTAATGTCCTATTTCTGTAAATGCTGCATGTTCAACGTTTCTTTTTGAGTACATTTTTAGCGATGTTTTATTCATTTTGTGAAGTCAGTGTTTATGTTCAGGGTGATGATTTCCTGTTTGTGTTGGGGGGTCTTTTAAGCAATCCTGATCTGGTGATCGGATTTGAATTGTGAAAAGGGTTGTGATATGATGTTAATTTTGTGTGTTCTTCATATTTGCGTCTATCTTTATCAATTCAGACGTTCTGCACGATACTTTTTAGTTTGTTAATTTAATTTTGCCTTAAAACCTGCTAGTTACACGTCTCTTATTCAGAACATTCTTAGCAGTGTTTTATTGGGTTTGTGAGTTAGGGTGAATGTTCTGGGTAATGGTTTCCTGATTAAGAGATCTTCGTGTTGGTGGGTCTTTCAAAAAGTCTAGTATTGCCGATTGGAATCGAATTGTGAAAAGTATTGTGATGTGGTGTTAATTACTTTGTAGTTTGTTAAAGTTCCACTAGCCTTCAATATTGTGTATAATAAGAAGAAAAAAATGAAAAATGGCAGAAATATTGGAATTTCATCAGGAGGATGGTGGTGCAAATTTCTAAATCCGTTTAAAACCAAGAGCTTTTTGTGTAGACGTTCTTTCGAACGTCCCCACCTCTAAAAGCTCAGGGGTAAAATGAAAATCAAAGAGATAAAACAAAAGAAAAATGCAAAAACTTACGAACCAAAATGCAGGAAAAATCTTGATAATGAAATGACTCTTTTGCATCTTTATTTGAAAAGACTGTTAGTTACATTGTTATCAAACGAAGCAGGGGAAAGTTTTATGTAGGTGATAAAAGACAAGAAACAGTACTACGTGATGTCAAAAATGGATGAAGGGTATTTTAATTTTTTTTTAAGATAGGGTATTTCGGAGGGAATTTGTCTTGCAACAGGTGATGCTCAATAAATTTAATAGGAGTACAGTTGGCCAATAGTTTTTCCAATAGTGTCTCAACGAGACAATTAAGTTGTTTCTTGAAGCTTTCTTTTTTTTATACAAATATATTTTAATCTAAGTACTTGCGAATGAATGACATTTCTGTAGACAGTAATAGAAATATTGGAATTCCAGAATCTGGTAATCTGTTGTATTTCTTTTGCTTTCATGTCTTTGATTTTAACAATGCAACTTAACTTTTTATTTTTTATTTATATATATATATATATATATATATATATATATATATATATATATATATATATATATATATATATATATATATATATATATATATATATATATATATATATGCATTCCAAAATAGTTAAAAAAATAAGTACGTACACACATCTTCACTAGAAACCCTATTGTCTATTTTAGAAAGTAATTCAGACCACTCAAATCTAATCCATATCTAATCTAGCAAAGCACCTCAGATACCATCTAATCGATAGTAATTAGAGTAAGTACGTCTCAAATTTCAACGACAGATCTTTCCTTCCAAATAGATTTTAAAAGATCTTCGCTCCTAATTGTCTCCACTGTCTTTCTCTCTGTCTACCATCTATCTGATGGGAAGGACCAGAAAGGAGAAGGTGGCATAAAGTTTTCTGGTTCTTTCTTTGGAGGGGATTTTCAAACAATTAGGGTAAAACAGTCGTTTTATCGATCTTTCTTTGTGAAATTAATGGTTGAGGTTATTTGGTGTATGGAAAATGTAGATGATATGTGTGGGTTGTGGATTCATTTGAAATTATGAAGGTTTGTTAAGTGTATGGAAAATAATTGATAGCTGTGAATAAAAGGTGTTATGGTTTACATACAGTAAATATTATTATCGATCGATTGTTTTTAATGAGATAGGACCTCTTTTACATTTTGTAGTTCAAACAACTGATAATATGCCCTAAAATATTTAATATTATTATTACTCTAACTAATTAATAGTTATATCAAATAATTATGTCAATGAATGCAATCAGCATGTCAAGGAATGAGTAAATTTTCGTACCCAATATAGTTACTAGCTGTGACTTAAAAAAATATTTGAGGCATTCTAAAAATTGGTAGTTGCATGTACATAATTAAAGTACTGTAAATAATTTTTATTTAGAAAAATAAACATTTTATGCTGGTACTGAAAATAAATAATAACTACACCAAAAATATGGAACTGGTGCTTTAAATAACTAATGACCACAAGAAAATATTTAACATTAGTCTTCTTTAATAATTGCATTAAAATTTTTAATATCAGTTCCCTAAAACTAACCAGCATCTTTACTAAGAAAGTTGTGTTGTTTCTTTACGATAAAAACACCGACTCATGGCTTAGAGTGCAGCGCATTCTCCTACCTTAGAAAAAACCTGGGATTGAATCCGTTGAGGTCGCCGTTCCACTATCTCTACTTTGAAATAAGAGTAGACACGACTATGATTGTGATCAATACTCTCCTGGTCAGACCAGTAGCCAGGATTTTTTTTTCGGGGGGGGGGGGAGGTTATGGTCGAAGATTTTATTAAATGCACACACACACACACATACACACACACACACACACACACACACACACACACACACACACACACACACACACACACACACACACACACACACACACACACACACACACACACACACACACACACACAAAGAATTGGAGTGGTAAAACAAGATTCAATTTCGGTGTGGGGGAGGGGGGTTGTCCTGGGGCTTCTGTCTACGGCCCTGCTCCTGGTGGTTATTGGAATACTTGGTGGGAGTTTTTTGTTTTTTTCTCTCATTCGAGATGCAAAATTGAGGTTTCTTCCTCATTAATATTTCTCCCCGAAGGCGATTCTTCTGTTACTCCTCAGTGTCAACAGTGTTTTAATGCAGCATTGTCCTAGTGTAACTCTTCCACAGGATAATGACTAAACAAATATGAAAAGAGAAAACTAGTCCTAAATTGATTTTCAAAAACATATAACTGAAATAATGAGAATATTGAAATACCCAATATCTACATATAGTTTAAGTTAAGAAAAAGGCTATGTGATTTTTATATACACTTAGATATTCAAAATAATCATTGTATATAATGACAAACAGTTAACACAATAAGAACCAATAAGGATTTCTGATTATAAGCTTACAGTTTTGCTCAAAAATGTATAAGAAGCTATCTATTGTACCTCTTAAAGAGATAGAGCTCTTTCAGAGAAGCGATCCTATATATCTTATTAATTTAAAAGTTTTGAGACTATGAAATCCATTCTATGAAGTTCTTTCTTTAATTGTTGAATGTCAGAACAAGTTTATATCTCTTAGGAAGCTTGCTAGAATCTAGAAGATAAGACGCTATAAGGCAAGATTGATTCCTTGAGGATTGAAAATTGTTCACGTGTTGGAATACAACGAGAAATTAGTTTATGCTTCCATTCAACAATTGAATAACTCGTAGAAGTGGAATTCAAAGTCCCAAAGAGTCTCAAAGCGTTTAAATTAAAATGGTAGCAGGGAAAAACTGACGGGATTAATAAGTCCCAATCAGTTAATAATGGATAAAAATGGTTAAAGACATCAAGCGATTGATGTAACTAGTGCTAAACTACGTGAAGTAACATTTGAAAGGTAAAGCTTTAAACTAGCTAAACATTGAAAAGGAATATTAAAAAAACATTCCATTCTACGAACTCGACTTAAAGTACTCTACAAGAAGTTAATAATATCCGATTTACCAGCTTATTCAATTACCAACACACTAATCAGAATGATGCAAGCCATGTAATTTTTTAATTTTAAAGCAACGCCATTTTTGTGCTCCAGCGACTCTAATTCAACTGTATAACTCTCGACAAATCCCTTACTGAACGCCCTTGAAGCCTTAAGACATTTCTTGTTTTTAAAGACAACCGATTCCAAAGTCCTTAAATTTAAAACACGAGTACATTCAGAAAGCATTGCTAAGCGTAGACTTTATCATAGGAGGCTCCTAGAATCCCTCTTAATTAGTTTTATCTCATTAAGCCCTCTTCCTGATTAGGAGCTTTTCTGTGCTTTCCCGAAGCCGGAGAAAGGTGTCTGATTATTGTTTGATAAGCTGATTTGCGAAGAGGCAGATTTAAATAACAGCCCTGCCTCTTTTCCTCTAAATTGCACTAATCATCATTAATTTGGATTTGAAAAAGAGCGATTTGGAAAAGCATGTCTTAATGCACAAGCGGCAGAACAAATGGAGTTAATTTGGGGGTGTTAAAGGAAGGGGTTAGTTTTGCTGGGTTGTTGTAGATCGGGTTAATTTCTTTTGTTAAGTTTCTATTAAATTCTGGATTTTGTGAAAGGCGCAGTTTGAATTGCATTTGTAGGAATTAATCGGAGAAATTGATGGAAACTTTATGTGAGGATTAAGATGGAATGAGATGTGCATGGAAGATTGAATCGGATTGGGTGTGTGTTTTTTTCAACAAATATTCCTTATTTTTTCGTGAAATGTAAATTTAATAACTCTGAAGTTGATGCATAGGTCTCACTTTCAGCATGTTAGGTTAGCTGAATAAAAATAGCATCATTTTGATTCATCAGATATTTAGATATTGTTACGAATTTTTCCAGAGATACTAACGACACAGCTTTTATAAAATAAAAGCTGATAACTTATTCTTTGTCTTAGAGGCTCACAAAATTTCTCTAAGCGCAATCATTTTTCTAAAACAATAGGGAACTTGCTATTATGTTTTGATAAAAACTTCAGTGTGTACAGCTTCAGGTACAGCAACTACTCAGAGTCAGGAGAATAAGATAAGAGTTCCATTTAAAACAGCTCTGAAAATCCAACTGACTCAAATTCCCTTCCCCACTATTTTTTCTATACTATCCCTTTCCCCACTATAACTTTCTTGGAAGATCCAGAAAAAACCCCATTTGGAGATTCCGCTGGAAAACATCTCGAAATTTCTTGATTCCCTCTGTTGTTGATAACATTTTAAGGGAGTCTGGGAATCAAATTTAAAAAAAAAAAAATTAAAAAAAAATTGTAAAATATAATTTTTTATTTTTTTTTAATAAAACGGCATTAAATTTTTGTTTCTATCATTTGGATAACTTAAATTTTTAAAGTTTTTGTTAAATGGTAACTGTACCTTGGAGGTGCTATCTTTGATCAAAATTGTTGTGGTAATGCCTCTTAAGGTATTCTAAACATTCCTACCTCCAAATTTCAATTAAAAATGTTATAAAGAGGTAAAAAGTTGGAAACCGAATGTCTTCAACACAGAGTTTTCTTTCCTTGCGCATTTCTCCTCACCTCTGCTTCACTTAGAAGAAAGGATAGTGTCAGAATTATCGAAAAGTATATCGCAAAAATCGTCATTTTGGCGTGCTTTTGTTGTCCCATATAAAAATTTTCACCAAAAATATTGCCAAACTGGTTATTTTTTCCAAATGAATATTGAAAATATAAAAACGGTAAATAACACCAATTCACGTCAGTATTATAATGTAACTGAACGTTGCGTGATGTTCTTCACTCCTAATTTTATGTGCATCTCTGCATTTAGAATTAGGAATTCGTTGATGGATGATATTGATACTAACTTTCAGAGAAAGTGCATGCAGAGTTTTACATGGTTACACGCTTGAGATACAGTTATAAATCATTCTTTCCAGCATTTAAAAACAATCCAACCCGAATTTCAGAATTGATTTTTCAGAAAAGCAATTATTCTTTAGCACTGACGCGTGCTGAACTGATGTGAAGACAGTCGCAGTTACTATTCCCCCCCATTTCAATTAACTTTCATGGCGATTGCGAAGTTTTGTGTTTGTGTTTATTTTTTACTTCTATCTCGCGTCATATCTGAGGAAGTTTGTCGATGTGAAAAGTTATTTGTCATTCAGCATGACATTATTGAGTTTTTTTTTTTATTTTGGGAGGAGGGGGATGGAGGGGGGGGGGGGGGTCAATAATAACCCATAATTGAACTCTGTACTTTGTAAATTTTTGCTGGGAAATTGTGATGGCTCTGAGAAAAGAATCGCTGGTGCTGTTCATATCACCAATCTGTCTTTTTCGTCTGTGATTTCTGAGAGCTATTTTTTTTTGTATCGATTATATAAATAAATTATTAGAGTTTGTTGTTACATGAATTCTGCTCATGAACCTGATATAAAATTGATAAGTATTCTATCTAAAGAGGCGATAAGGATTAATTATACTAAATTTTGTCATAGAAAAATACGTGAAACTAGTGTTTTTTTATGCGTCACAATTTCCGATGAAATCTAGGGTTGGTTTTGTACTCTCAGCAATCTATTTTTATGCACAATGATGTCTAATAAGGCTGGAACCTACAGATTAACGTGGATTCTGAATCACAGCGAACATCCCTGCCCAACCCGGGATTTGAACCCTGCACCTATGGCATGAGAGGCCAGAGCTCTAAACCCTCAGCCATCAGATGGGCGATGAAATCTAGAGAAATGTGGACTGAATTTCCTGTTGAATATTACACTAAACTTCAACTTAACTTGACATCACTAGACGGTAGATCGTCACAGTGCTCATAGGTATTTAATCCATTTTGGTGGCGTGAAAGCATAATGTTCGCTAAACCACAACCCTGTAGAGAACAAATGGCTATAAGGTTTGACGAAGAATTATGTCATCACTCCTTTAAAATGGATTAATTGCCTATGAGCATGGTGAAGATCTATCGTCTAGTGATGTCAAGTTAAGTTAGAGTTTAGTATAGTATGGGAGTTCATCTTGACGAGAACTTTTATTTAAAGTATTTAAAGAATAATAACAATTTCAAGAACATTTTCGCCTTGATTTATGCTGATGTAATATACTAGCCATTGCCGAAACATGTGACGTCGTTTTTGTGGCATTCTCTGATTCAATTTTAAGGGATTATGTAAAATTTTGAATAGGAAAGCTGACCACAAACAGAATGATGAATATTCAATTATTACAAGTTCCACATAAAAATACCGTTTTTGTATAAAAGTCAACCTCACCCATTCTTCAATTATTCCCCCATTTACAACATTGTAGCAATTATCAAATCTGGTAAAAATGTCAGCCAGGACAAGTATGGAAAAGGCAATTTATTCGGATATCAATTTTAACCCTTGGTCAGTAGCGAGATCTTTTGTTTCGTGGTTAGTTGCGTGGGGGACAAATGTCTCCCAAATTCAAATGTTCGTGCATACCATTAAATTCGTGACTAAATATCAAAGTAAGGGTGTAATTTAGTTAAAAACACAAAGTTATTGAACAGAACAAAGTAAAATTAGAAAATATTTAAAAAATAACTTAAAAGAGACTGTCAGAATAAAAATCATATTATTTTTGAAATGATCTTCGTGATGATTCAAATTTATTTTTAAAATAGTTTTAAAATACAATAAGCATAATCACATTAAACATTGTTGATAAGATTATTGTGAAAATATAAATTTTCATCTAAAATACTAATATAAAAACAATTATATAAGGCAGAGAAATAGATTTTACCGCAAAAAGTCATTCAGTGTCCTCTTCAACAACTTACACATATTTCAATCTGAATTGAATGGTTCTTGCAGACCCATTTGGCAGTTTTTTTTATTTTCAGTGTTATTTGAAATGTTTTTTTTTTTTTTTTTTTTTTTTTTAAAAGGATTCATGGAAAAAAATTGCATAATATTTTATTGCTAAGAAATAATGTGTCAGTCAAATCATATAATAAAAATAACACCCCCACCCCCCTTCAAAAAACATAAAAACTATAAAAAATATAATAAAAAAAACTTTTAGATAATCTACCGAAATTAGAAAATATTGTTGTTGGTCGAGTGGGGGACAAACGTCAACATAATTTGTTCTGTGTCGCCCGAGTACACACATGGTTGGTTGGTTGTTTTCAGATTATCTGGCGCCGTCAGCAATACGAGGGCTATAATGCGCCGAAACATTCGTCATTTGACAAGACAACATACATTTACAAACACCCATGCCTAACACGGGACTCGAACCCGCAACCTCGCTGTCTAGAAGCTAGCACGCTAACCACTATACCGTTTGATCGGCGAGTACACACATGGTACCGAATGATTTCACGTAGGCAAACCTTAAGGTTAGATAGAAATGTATTAAGAGCGGGTTTTGATCATCTGCTGGCGTCTATTGAGAAATTGACCAAACGATTTTTGTGGGGGCCATTTTTCAACCACCCGACAAGGGTTAAGAAGTTGAAAAGGTATTAAACATTTCAAACGAGGAAATCCCAATGTTCCACTTTGAATGCGTAGTTCCAACTCTGAAATTTTGATGCAAATGTCAACAAGGAATAGCATTGAAAAAGTAAACTATTTCCGATCTCTATTAACTAAATTTAATGGGTCGTAAATAGTTTCAAGTTTTCCAAACGAGGAATATTCAAATGACCCATTTTCAGTGCTACTACAACTCTGAAGTTGGGTAAAGATGTCAACAATGTCAGCTCAGAAAAAGTAAGCTATGCCCATTTTGAGAAACCAACTTTCAGGGCTTGAAATGGGGTTAAACATTCCAAACGTTGATTGCATGAATGTCTTTTGATTGCTAAAATGCATTTTTGAAAATTAACATGGGCATTCAGCTAGTTTATATGAAAAAGAAGGAGCCTCACTGATTCATTCAGGCCTAATTCTCACGCTTTCCATGAAGCTAAATGATAGAAATTTGGCACAGGTGTCCTTTATAAGCTATTTAAGAAACTTAAATATAGTTTCATTTCTATGTCTTGTGATTAAAGGTGTTAAATAAGGAAAAAGGGATAAACACACAACTTGAGGTCTGTTGATTCAGTTTAAACCTACCTTTTTAATAGATATTTTGACCAATCTGGACGAAGCCTTAGCATTTAATAAATGTAATAACATAAATGCATTTATCACCAATTTAGGGTGGCTGCATATATAAACTTTTGTTATTTTTAAAAGCTAAATCTTTTTAAAAATAAATACTTTATAAATCTTACAATTAGGTCTGTATCTAATATTTATCTATTAATGGGTACCGAAAGATATAGATCAATAAGAAATTAAAAGTTTTGATCTATATTAAATAAGTATTAAACATTTTAATTTTTATGCTATGTATGGCAACAGCGATAAATGCTCATTAATAAAATGTAAAAATAAAATAACTGGTTTTTCTTATTGCACCTTAACAAATTTTTATAAAACTAACATTTAAATATTTAAAAAAATTAAAAATAAAAGAACCACTGCTTGTTTCCATTTAAAGAGTTTTTAATACTGTTGCCATATCTGGTGTAAGAATTTCAATGTTTTAAATTAATATTTATATTGCGGCCAATAAAATGAAGCGTTTAGTCTTTATGGCAGGAAAAAACTGATTATTAAGAAAGTTCTTAAAATGTAACCGTTAAGTTTACTAAATTTCTCTGTAGATATTTCGGTCTGAATTTAAAGTTTAATTTTAGTGTATGAACATTTATTTTATTTGAGATAAAGCACGTATATCTAATATTTTTCATAAGAATTACAATGACAAACCGGAGGACGAATATGGCATTAGTATATGCTTTTTCACACACTATATGAGATTGAAGTCAATAAGAAACAACTAGGGGGCTTCGCTCGCCAACCCCCAAACGCCTCGCTGCGCTCGGATTGAGCGGCTTTACCGCTCGAATTTGTGGTTAAAACATCTTGCTGCGCTCGAATAGGTTTGCCAGCAATAAAAAATGTAACCAAATTTTTATAAATTTAATGTAAGGCCTAATAGAGAAAACACCCAAATCGCAAGTTTCATAATAGAAAGTTAAATATACTATCCGCCAACATTCTGACTTAAAACTTCATTAGCTATGCCCTTACATTGAAGTCCCAATATCTTTTATTTATTCTGATAAGTCGCCCCGTTAGAGAATGACGTCCAACGCGAAGCATTTTCTGGATAGAAATACTTCAAAATAATAATTACTCTAATACAAAAATGCTTAAAAAAAACCAGAAAAAATCAACATTGAAACGAAGAGTTTAAAAAGAACTTTAAAATTAGCAACGGGTTTGTTGTTTACATACGTAAGGATAGCTTTAAAATTAGCAACAGTTGGTTGGTTGGTTGAACCCCCGAGCAGCCGGTTTGTTGTTTACATACGTAAGGATGTTGCCAATCATATATTCAAAATCATTGAGGCTTTGTAGTAGCTTAATGATGAAAAATATTGAAATTTAACTAATTAATAAAGTGTTAATAAATTATTTTGGCACGTTTTGGCAAATCTACAGCTTATTTCCTTTAAAATGACACCTTGGTCATTGAAATTGGTTGAGCAGTTTAGGTGGACGGACTAACCCCAAAAAACGTATTGCCTATTAAATATATAGATAAAACATCCCATTAATGTTGAATTCCAATCTCTGCACAACATTTTCTAGTGATGATACCACTATTGAGAAATATCGTTTGGCACCCTACCTACACCCTTTGAGGTCAAGGTGTGCAACACCCACTTCTTTTGGGCAGACGATACGCCCGGCCTTGCACCCCACTCGCCCTCCCTCACCCTTGTCTCGGAACGTTCGAAACAGGGTTGATGGAAAGATAAAACAAAATGATAATCACTACAATTTGGACGGAGAAATTGATATTATCTTTCAACGGAAAGTATTAATTTTTAGGCTCGCTGTTATAATTTTGTATCGAAATATATAGAGTAATTACTCGTATTAAAATCTTTGTAAAAAGGGTTTGGAAATTACCTATTTCTAGTTGTACTTTTATACCATTTGAAAACCCGTTTTCTTTGTTTCATATATTTGTTCCATTTCTTTGTTTCTCTGTTTCATTAATATTTTTTTTATAAATTCTAACATTTGGTCTGCTTTTATAATAATTATCCATAAACATACACCATATTTATTATGGTAGTCGATGCAAACATCGAAAATTTTCTTGGACAAAAGCTATTTTTTAACACGCTTTTATTAGTTTCACTTGTATGTTTGCTTGTAACCGACTCTTTTGGGCTCTATTTTGCCTACTTTGAGAGATCAGATTTGATTCAAACTTTGCACACTTGTCAAAGACCGATGACAATACAATAATTCAATAAGTTTGTCGCTTTATCACAAGGATTAGCTCGTGTTGCCCATGCTCCTTTAAATTCCAACCAACCAACCTTATCCGGAATCGAACCCTGGTGTGCCGTTACCCATTACAATCCCAGTAACCAAAGAACCTATCATCGACAATTGGTAAGGCAGACATTTGAAAGATTTGTCGTGGGCACGATGGTTATTCAAAGCGTGTTTTTTTAGTCGCATTATCCTTACCAGGATCTTCAGGATTAGTGATTTTTCATATTCAGAGACACGGTAGTGTTTTGTGCCAAGTAATACGGCGTGTACTAAGGCACACCCATGACTTAAATTTGAGACAAGCATGTGACTATTGGCTGGGACAACTGAAGAGTTTTGTGCACTTAACTAAAAAAATTAACTAAAAAATTTTTATAGTTTACAGAAAAAATAATTAATAGTTTAAAAAATTAAAAAACACGCTTTCATAGAAAACCAAACTAAAAAGTAGAAAATAATTAATAGTTTAAAAAACACGCTTTAATAGAAAAGTGAACTAAAAAGTAGAAAATAATTTTAAATAAGTTTGAAATAAGAATAGAGTGATTAACAAGAAATATTTATTCTATCGTAAAAAAGCGTGGGGTGCTTGATGTCAATTGTTGTAAATATTTAATGACAGATATTGGTAAAAGTAGAGCCATTATGAAAATATCTTAAAAGGCACCCCACGTTTTTTTACGATAAAATAAATATTTCTTGTTAATCACTCTACTCTTATTTCAAACTTATTTAAAATTATTTTATACTTTTTAGTTCACTTTTCTATTAAAGCGTGTTTTTTAGTATTTTAAACTATTAATTATTTTATCTAGTGGTTGTAGTTTCGTTATTCTTCCGTCCGACTCACTGCACCAGTGAGTACTGTGTTTTCACTTAGACAACAGTAATCTCTTTTGTCTAACTGTTATAGTTGAGGGCTTAGTATGGTGGAATCCGTGCCTGGGGATCAATTCCGTTTCGGTCCTTATAGTCTTTATCCATTAAATATTTTATTCAACTGTTTCTTATAGTAGCAGTACAGAGGCGAGTGCAAGTTTAAGTAAAAGTGAGTCAAGTAGGTTCATATGGTACCTACGGCTCAAATTAAGTGTGTTTACAACATTTAATTTTACTATACACACTATTTATACTATGCAAGTTTAGTTGTGTCTATGACAGTTCAAATGTAGTATGCCTATTACATTCGATTTTACTATATACACTATTTATACTATACCAATTTAGTTATGTCTATGTCAGTTAAAATGTAGTGGGCCAACTATCTACTACATTCTTTTCTTACTGTATACACTGCCGACCAAACGATATAGTGGTTAGCGTTCTAGCTTCTAGACCGCGAGGTTGCGGGTTCGAGTCCCGTGTTAGGCATGGGTGTTTGTAAATATATGTTGGCTGGTCTAATGACGAATGTTTCGGCGCATTATAGCCCTCGTGTTGCTGACGGTGCCAGATAATCTGAATACAACCAACTTACTGTATACACTATGTATACTATGCAAGTTTAGCTATGCCAGTTCAAAAGTACTTTGCCTACTACATTATAATTTACTTTATACGCAATCTATACTATATTATTTGGCGTACTGTATACTCTATTATTTCATAAACTATACACTCTATTATTCAACAAACTATACACTATATTATTTTATAAACGATTTTTAGACTCATTTAATTTACTTAGCCAAATTGCTCTTAAATGTATTGACCAGCTTCCTACCCCCACAGAGGGAGAAAGTGTTCGTTGTGACATGGAGTTATCAGGTATGTGCGTGCCGAATTACGCCTTAATCTAACACCCTCCCTCTTGCGTGAGCTGGGGAGGGGGGGGGGGATGCAAGAGCATGTAAGAAGTTTCCCTTTAAAATACGAAAGATGACTCATTCTGTGAACCGGATTTCGTCGATATTCTGCAAGGTGTGAAAGTGGTCAGGATAGAAAGTGATTTGTGACTACGATCGTGATCGTGATGACCGGTGGTGGTTAGAAAAGTATCTAACTCATTTGTGATTGGTAGTTTTTTCCTAGGATCAAATACTGCAATGTTAACCACAGAAGTCCTATCTGCAAATGAATAAAAATGAGAAATTGTGGTTTGAAGGGTTACAACTTTATGAAGTTGATGATAACTAGCTGGGTTATTAACCTTTTTTTTTATATAATATGTTCGGTATATAAACAACCATTAACTTCTTCCATTATATAGAAAATATTACAAAAAATACATAACACAGTTTCACTAAAAAATGTAGATACCACCTCTGTATTTAGTGTGTTAATTATAGTTAATGAATTATTTGGATGCTTCTGATGCTTTAACAGCTTCTTAATGGCTGGGTCAACAACTCTACAATATACTGCCCATTTTCAAAAAAGCAAGAAATATTGTTTAACAAACTCGAGATATTTTTTCCGCATGCAATAACAACAATTTTTTTCATTTTAAATCTCATTCTAAGAAATTTTAAATTTTGATTGTTAACCTTTAACTGCTGTGGTTGGGTGGTTTGAGGTTCTTTGCGCAAGAGCAACACATGGTCCATACTATGCCAAACAAATTGGTGAACATCAGTTTAAAGTTTAAGAAACATAGTATCAGAAAAATTAATATAAAATTCAAAGGTGAGATATTTTAGGGGATGGAAGCATTCCACAAAAAATGACTCGCGGTCTGTTAGACCGCTTACAGCAGTTAAAGGTTAAAAACTCCCTTTTTGTTTTCAACTAAATCAGCAGAAAAAATAAAGTCTGTATTTTCAAACTTAAACCGATTCCATCTTTATTAACAATTCAAGACAAGATAGATTAACATTCAAAAGTTCTTCATTACTGAGAGTTAAAAAATGGCTCTCTTCTAGAAAAATGAATATATTTAAAAATATACCACTGCAGTTTAATTAACACTAAATGAGTAGCTAATACCTAATATGAATTTAATCTCAAAGATATCTTTACTGATAGTTCTTCAAATGGGCTTCACTGTTACAAGACAATATCGTACGAAAAACACTTTTACAGTATGTGCAGCAAGCTGACATTAAAAACGTGTTTTGTCAGTCTTATTGATCATTCGTTAAACAAGTCCCACTGCAACATGGTGAATATTGTAGAGAAAGCACTTACAGAATGTCCAACGAACAGACATTCGAAACGTGTTTTGCCACAGCTTTATTGATCATTCATAAAACTACTTTCACTGCAATATGGCGAATATAATAGAAAAGTACTTTTACAGTACGACCAACAAGTTAACACGTAACGTGTTTTTCAGAGCCGTATTATATAATATCTAAAACTGCCTCCACTGCAATAGGACGAATATAGTACGAGAAACCCTTTTACAGTACGTCCAACGAGCTGACATTCGAAGCGTGTTTTGTCATAGCCTTATTCGTCATTCATAAAACTACCACAATATGGTGAATATCATAGGAAAATCCCTTTTACAGTATAGCCATACAGTTAACATTCGAAACTTATTTGTCACAGCTTTACCTGATCATTCCTAAAACTGCTTCCCTTGCAACAATGTGAATATTGTAAGATAGACATTTTTACAATTCGTTCAATGAGCTAGCATTCTATATGGGGTTTTTGAATAACCTTACTAAAAATTTCTAAAATTGGTTCCACTTAAATATGGTATCTTAAGAAAATAATGTTACAATATGTTCAATGAGCTGACATTTGAAACGTGTTTTGTCGCAACCTTATTGATTATTCTCAAAACTACTTCCACTGCAATATGGCGAATATAATAGAAAAGTACTTTTACAGTACGACCAACAAGTTAACATTTAACGTTTTTTTTCACAGCCTGTGTTGATAATTTCTAAAATAACCTCCACTGCAACATGACTAATATCGTACGAAAAATCCCTTTACAGTATATCCCGAGCTGACAAAGGTATTTGTCACAAGCTTATTGATCATTCCCAAAACTATTTCCACTGCAACATGACAAATATCGAAGGGAAAGCACTTTTACAATATGACTAACGAGTTAACATTTAACGTTTTTTTCACAGCCGTATTGATAATTTCTAAAATAACCTTCACGGCAACATGACCAATATCGTACGAAAAATCCTTTTACAGTATGACCCGAGCTGACATTAGAAAAGTGTTGTCACAAACTTATTGATCATTCCCAAAACTATTTCCACTGCAACATGACAAATACCGTAGGGAAAGCATCTCTATAGTATGGCCATCCAGTTAATATTCGAAAAGTGTTTGTCACAGCTTTATCTGATCATTCCTAAAACTGCCTCCTCTGCAAGAAGGTGAATATTGTAAGATAAAGACTTTTACAATTCATCCAGCGAGTTTGCATTCAAAGTGTACAAAGTGTATTTACAATGTATGCAGTGTTTTGTTTAGATGTATGTTTAATATTATTTTGTTTAATTTTTTGTTCAATTTTCAGTTATTTAGGATAAAAGATATCCTGGTTAGAAATATAATAACTTACAGTTTAATTTTTATGAAAGAAAACACCGATTCTTTTTTAAATTTCAACTTATTTGTTTCCAAATTTAAACTTGATTTATGTGAATCCCTATTATTGTAATTCAATTACATTTGAACTTAATGACTCACATTTAGCAAACATGTAATAAAATCATAATTTATCAGTAACTTTCAACATTTATATTTTCTCTTTCATTTATATTTATATCTGATAAAATTACAATCGATTTCTTTGGAATACATTTCTCTTTGATCGATAGATGGCAGTGCCGACCCTTTTCAGCCGTGACGTCACAGTTGGCCAGCCAACCGAATCGCAAGTCGTAACTGCTGATTTGTTTGACTATGCTCCAACAGTTAGAAAGTGAATGAAAAACAGAACTTCCAGAGTAAGGGGGGAAAAAAAGAAACGAAAGAATAGAAAATAAAAGAAAAAAATTAAAATGAAAAGCCATGTGATACCTTGTAATTTGGCCGCTCTATCAACATATGGAACAATACCATGACAAAACTGATGGGGGGAAAGACTGGCTCGTTTTGTTATTGTTTTTTTTTTTTTACCTCTTCTTTTTTTCGGTTTTTTTTTCTTCCTTTCTTTAGACTGGGTAATTTTATTTGAAGAAGTCGGTTTTACAATAGTGATATGTTTGTGTTGTATCGATACGGAAGAAGAGGTTGGACGATTGTAACAATATTGGATTGGTTTTGTGAGATGATTGAACAGAAGTGACAGTTTCGTTATTGTTATAGTAGCACTTACAATTGAAATTAATACTTTTTCAGCTACAAAAGTCTACTTGTAGTTAGCTGTGGTTTTATTGAATATAGTTTTATTGTAAAATATGTTGTATTTTGCCATTTGTTTTTTAACACTTCGTAAAGTTCTATTTTGTAGCTATCATTATATTTTTTCGCTTTCTTATTTTAGATTTTACAAGATAAAATAAATTTGATGATTAAATATTGTAAACAACAATGGAGGTTATGCGAGACGACGTCACAGTCAATTATTTATTGCGGGAATAAATTAAACATGCTTTGCGATTGGCTAATGGAATGTGGAAATTCCAATTTAGTTATAAAGATGTGTGGTGATTGGTCACTGCGTATAAGGTCCATAAGGAATTTTCCATTAAATTGCTAATTATATTTATGCAGTGTTGACGTCAGAGACACCTGCTTTTCATAATGTCTGGTGGAGAAATTTGAAATATGAGATTATGGTTGACTAATTGAATCTGAAAATGGAATTTATTAAAAAGCATTACTGTGATTAATTGCAAGTGTTGGCTGATGAACCTGTCCCCCCCCCCCTTCCCCTATACATACGAAATAAAGTCGTGCGTAATGTACTCTATAAAATATTATTTTTTTTATTACAGGGTAAGGATACATTCTTAAACTTATGGGAATGTTTGCCGTTTATTGTATTTCTTATTAAACCAAGTATTTTTATAAACTTCTAGCAGTTCAAAGTTTATATTACATATAAAATATCAGTGATACAATATCTTTCAATATTGTAAAAAAAAAAATAAAGAAATTGCAAACTAGCAGGTGAAATTTTTAAATGCAATATACATAAATATCTTTTAAAAGAAACTTAATATGCAAAAAAATTACGAATTAGCAGGCAATTTATTTGCGGCGCAACTATTTATTTTAACGTAGATAAATACGGTATTTCGTTTATTTATCACTTTTTAAATTAAAAAAGTTAGAAAATCTCCAATTTTTAGCAATCTATTGAGCGTCTAAAACAAATAGAAACATACCACTGTTTCTTAGTTCTATTTTATTTACTAAAAGCGAAAAAAAAATCTTTATTTCAAAGTTCTTGTTTTCATGAATGATTGAAATCGTTCTAAATGTATTTCCGATATAAATGATGCAAAACAAAGTGAGGATCGATGTTTTACTTTTAATTACGGATTTACACTCGATTCTTTCGGGAACACGTGCATATCAACGCGAGAAAAGAGAAAGTCAGTTTCTAAAAAAAAAATCGTTCGTTTAGTAGCCATTTTTGGACACATGAAGTAAAATCTACATATTTAAAATCCCGATATCTGAAAATATTTGTTTGTATAATTATGTTTTAGATTAGTTTTAAAGACCAATTTTATTTACTATATAAATAAATTTAAATGAAGGCCATTAAATGATTATTGTTCTTTTTTATACTGTGTCGTCATGGCTTAGCTTAGATTTAAAAAAAAATTTACCTAACGTTTTTGAGATTTGGTCAGTAAAATATATAAAATTTTGCTTTAAATTTATGCATTGTGATAAAGAATTAAATTTAAATTTCAAATTTTATTCCGTCGTCCACAAAAAGAATTCATGTTATAAGAAAAAAAAATTATGCCCCTGAACAATACAAGTATTAATAGAAAATGTGAAATAAAGAATGAAAGAATTTTATGGTTGCAGAAATGGAAAACTAAACATAATATAATATTTTTTTGCAAAGGTTATTCTGGAAAGGATGAAAAAAATATATATAATAAAAATAAATAAATATAGATACAGTTAAAAAATTATATCAAAATATGACATTATAAACAATAAAAGAAAGAAAGATAGCAAAAAAATTCAAAAATAAATTTAAAAAATAATGATTTATAATTTTTAAAAAATAATTAAAAAATATAAATTGAAAACAAAAGAAAAATAAATGAAAAAATTACGATTTAAATTTAAATAAAAATAATAAATTAACAACAAAAAACATTTAAATAACTAAAAATAAATGAAAAAAAAAATGAAAAAATAATACATAACATAAACATATAAAATAAGATGAAAAAATTATAGTATAAAATAAAAACATAAAATAAAATATAAAAGTATAAAGATACAAAATATAAAATATGTAATAAAAAAATAAAATTAAAAAATTTAAAGAAAATATGAAAGTGTAAAGACACACAACATAAAATATTAAATAAAAAATAAAATAAAAATTTAAAATAAAATATAAAGTATAAAGATACAAAATAAAAATATGTAATAAAAAATAAAATAAAATATTAAAGTATAAAGATACAAAATATAAAATATTAAATGAAAAATAAGATAACAAATTTGAAATAAAATATGAAAGTATAAAGATACAAAATATAAAATATATAATAAAAAATTAAAATCTATAATAAAGAATAAATAAATGAAACGAGAATTATAATCTATACATTAAAAAAATATGAATTAATTAAAAACAAAATAATGAAGTACCAACTATCAATGTTCTTTTTAAGGTTTTATATTCTCTCTCTTTCAAAGAAAAAAAAAAGAAAGAAAAAAGAAAAAAAAAAAATTCTTATGAGGGTAATTCGAATTCCATAGAGAAAACAATATCTGTGAGTTTTTTTAAAAGGAAATTTCTAACTATTTTTATGTGGGAAAACAGAACTGTCACAAAACAATTTGCCAATAAACCACAACATTGACTTCATGAAAATCCATATTTTCTAACTCAACTTCCAAACCCGCCAAAGTAACCAAACATGGCCGCCAAGAGTCAACCCTGCTTTTCGTCCACTTGCCACCTGTCCATCAAGAGTACATGAATAGTATCGATTTCCTCGCCCGGAGGGGGCTTGAATCGGAAACACTGATGATTAAACACTGCGTACGAGATTTTCATTATTTTACCTGGAATATGGACGTGTAACTAATGACTCTCTAGATAAATAATAAATTGATGTAAAATAAAATATGAAAATATCCTAGTTTCTAGTCCCTATCCATTTAAAAGTCGTTTCTCGATGTGCGAGACAATTTGGCCCCGTTGATTGAAAACACACCCCTATTGCTTTGGTCTTATCTGTTGGAATTGATATCGGCGGGTCAATAAATTTAATTTAGACGTAATTTTGTCTTCGGGTTAATCTCGTTGGATATATTAGTGAATTAGTTGTAAATATGGGAGAGTATGTAAAGGGATCATGTTAATCAATGGCTTAACTGTAAGAATATTATTGGATTCTTAAAGTATTCGAAATCGAATATACATTTGACATAGAAAATTCAATGTATTTTTTAACAAATACCTTGAAGACACAAGAATTTTAATTTCAGTTATGAAGTTTTCTTTTAGTTAGAAAATTATTTTTGGGTTAAATTTTGGTTGCGGTAGTTAAGTTATCAAATGAATTCAATGTCTTAATTGCAAGAAAATTATTGTGTCTTTGTATTACTCAAAATTGAATATGGCCCGGACATTGCAAATGCAATCGTTTTTTTTTTTTAACAGACACCTTAAAGACATAAGGATTTTAATTTTAGCCTGAAAGTTTTAGTGGTCTCTTAGTTAGAAAACTGAATTATTTTGTGGCGAAAACCTTGATGAATTAGTTAAGTTATAACGTGAAATTCAATGGCTTAATCTCAGGAACATTATTAAGTCTTTCTACTATTGGTTGTTTTCAGATTATCTGGCGTCGTCAGCAACACGAGGGCTAAAATACACCGAAACATTCGTCATTAGACAAGCCAATATACATTTACAAACACCCATGCTTAACACGGGACTCGAACCCGCAACCTCGCGGTCTAGAAGCTAGCACGCTAACCACTATACCGTTTGGTCGGCTCTTTCTACTATTCAAAATCGAATATAGCTCAGATATTGAAAATGAAGTGTGTTTTTTAACAGATGCTTTAAACACGCTTGAACATTTAGATTTTATTTCAATTTCAGCAATAAACATTTCTTTTTAATAAGAACATTTTATTACATAGTAAATTAAACATATTTTTTTGTAAAAAAGTCGACAATAATAATAGGCAGGGTGCAAGCTATTTGAAACTGATATAAAATATGGTCAGTTGGTTTATATTGTCAGAAAATACATGAAATGTCGTTTAAAGTTTTTTTTTTTTTGCTATTACTTACTCTAAAAAAAGTAGTATTAAGTTTATTGTGTTTGCAGGACTATTTTGACGAGGATGCAAAGCGTATACAGGCACCTAAATTTCTTATACAAATCTTGATTTTTCTTTGCTTAAACCTTGATGACAATTGGATTTCTTATTGAATTAATCATAAAAGGAAATAAATTATTTGTGCAAGTGAATAATTTAAAACCGATTATTTATTTTTCTGCGAATTTTATCTCTTTATTTTTAACGACATGTGGTTGCTATTACTTCCTTTTGGTCCTTTGGTGTTCGTTTTGATTAACTGAACAATAAAGCGAAAATGAATAATGTTGCACAGCTTTTTATTGTAAGTGGTTTCAAAGCATCATCTATGCATGAATAATCCAAGAACACATTTTAACTCAAATGTAATATTTTATTATTTCGAAAATTGTAACTTTTAATTCGAAAAGTTGTTCTACATAAAATGCAAAAAATAAAGTTTTTACACAAGAGAATTATATGAACCATACGAAACACAAAACCTTGAAAATATTTTCGATAAACATCATTTTTAACGTCCAAGAAATCAACAACCAAGCGTGTGAAATTTTATTTCAAATCTAAATCTTTTAAAGAACAAAAACCCTTAAAAAACAAACGTTTCTTTAACGTTTAAAAATAATCTTTCTGAAGAACGAACTTGAATGCTATGCTCCATGAAATCTTTATCATCTCCCTTTGACGTATTCAATTGAATGGAACGCTATATTTCATCACAAGAATTCTTTATTATTTTTATTACGAGTTCTTCTTTGGAGAAGAATCGGCGGTTAAAAAGATCGCTTGCGCTTTCGTCCAATATGGCGGCCATCTTTATTTCCTTTTGTCGCGAGTAGCTTTTCACCTGCTTCAGTTTTTCCTTTCTTTATATTAATTCTTCTTTGAAAATGTGCTCTTGTTTGTTGCTGATCTCGAGAAATCTCGACATTTTTTTTTTGTATATCTATATTCCAAATATAGTTTTCGCTTTGTTTTTTAGTTTTGCGTTTAAAGATGTTTTAACGGTTCTTTAAAACAAAACTTGAGGTCTTCTGTGATAGATGTGATATTTATTTTATTGGGATGTTTATTTGAAATATGTTTTATTTTCTTTTATCTGATGAATTTAGGATGACAGTAGATTCATATTCAAAACATTTCTTTTTCACTCAAGTAAATGTTTTTGAGTGTTTTTTTTTCATATTTTTATGATATTAGTGTTTTACAATTTTGTCCAACAAGATATTCGATTCTTCAAAAGTGATTTAAATAATTTGTTTGAACAATATGGACTAATTTTCTTTGTGATTAAGTTATATGGAGTTTTACAAGATGATACAATTTTGATTAAGACAGTGTCTGTCATATAAAACTGCATTTACATTTGCTTTTTTATAGAACATCAGGATATGACTTTACAGTGATTTCTACCAAAAACTTTATATGAATGAAAATGTCAGTTGCTTTAGATGCAAATGGAATTATTTTACACAATTTACGATACCTCATGATTGCAATCTTCTTTTTTAAGGTTGACGACATTTGATACAAAATACCTTGTTAATTTAGAGTTCTTTATATGCAAAATTGTCACCAACTTAGAATATTTGACGTCAAACTAAGCAAAAAACCTCCGAAAAAACAATTCCTAACTTGATATCACTATTTAGAACCAAAATGTGAATTCCACATATTTAGACCATCAAACTAAATTTTGATGCGATACAACAGCTGTAGCTTTTATATTATTAACTTTCAAACAAAATTCAAATCAACTTCATGTCCTCATTTCCATTACTTAGGGTCCTTGACTCTGATAAGGGAGCTCACCTGTATTAGACCTTTAATATTACAATCCAAACGCGTTTGTAGTATCTGTAATTTTAACTAAGGAAGTTTATCTCGGACAAAGTCAAAAGCTTAATAAATAAGGCATAATGAATTCTAAATTGACTTCCGGTACTGATTCCAGGACTTCCAGGGGCAACTTTAAGTTGAGTTTTGGCATGAGAATTCATCTCAATAAGACCTCTCATATGATATATTACACTAGTATGTAGCATTTATATTGCATAGGAATGCTGACATCATACAGATCAGCGGACATCGCCTATGTATAACCTTCGCAATACATTATATGGTATAGAAACTAAAATGAGTCGGGTCTTACTCAAAATTGAAGCACATGTTTTTGAAGCTATGATAATTAAATAACCAATCTTCCTAAAAATGGATATTAAACGATATAGTGGTTAGCGTGCTAGCTTCTAGACCGCGAGGTTGCGGGTTCGAATCCCGAGTTGGCATGGGTGTTTGTAAATGTATGTTGGCTTGTCTAATAATGAATGTTTCGGCGCATTATAGCCCTCGTGTTGCTGACGGCGCCAGATAATCTGAAAACAACCAACCAACCTAAAAATGGATACAATCTACTTATTTTCAACGTTGTATCCTAAATATAAAATTAACTCTTCGTCTACCCGCATTATCTTTCCAAACAAGCCCAATCCGACCACTTTCAAACCAAAAAAGAGAAACAATGAATCCTTCCCCAAAGCCATCAAAAACACTCAGCAACGAAAGTACGCCACGTTACGATAGTCCACGCGCAACCAGTTATTAAAATGGCCGCGAAAAGGGATAAAGAGTACTCATTATTATTTTGTTTCTATCTTTTTGTCAGAAACTTGTGTTTTACTGCTGAGTGTAATTGCGGGTCTTGTATCCGCTGGGCCCGTGTGTGTGGCAAGACGGGTCGGAGCGGGTCAATTATAGTGCTGAAGTCAATTTCCTGTAAAAGTTGGAACAACGTTACCGTAGCGGTTGACGCCCACTAGAAATATGTCGGGGATTTTTGTTTTGTTTTGACTGATTTTTTTTTTCCCTTCTTTCATTTCATATTAGTTTTGGGGAATTTTTTTGTGTGTGTTTTGTAAGGTTGGTTTGTGTGATCGTATTGGAAGTTTTCGGACCGGAATGGTGTTAGATTAATGTTTGTGTGAGGGATGGAATGCCTTCCAGGAGGTCTTTCGAGGGGGAGCTGTCATGAATTTGCGTCGAAAATGAAAGAAACGCTGAATATTTTTAACAATGCTATCTGGCAACCGACCAAATTCTATGATCGTAGTCATGTTATCGTACTTTTGAAAAGAGAGAATGTAGAAAACCGGCGAGTCTGGATCCCGAGAACTATTGCATGTTGTGCTGGCATTTTCAATTCTGGTAGTAAGTGTGGCGAAGCTGATATGAAGGTCGTTCTTCGTTTATATCTCCATCAGTATGCAATTATAAAGCGTAAATTTGTAGCACAGACAAAAGACTCAAATTGTATTTTTCTTAACTCAATACAAAAGTTTCTAAAAGTTCAATCTCTGCGGTTTATCTTCACATTAATACATGGTAATAATGCCACTATTAGGTAATTAGTTCTAATTACCATTTAAGTACTAATTAATTATTTATACAAGGTCTTTAAGAAATGACTCACTAACTTTGAATTTACATAACTGAGAAACAGTGTGAGACAAAAAAAAAAAGAGACAAGTGATATGGTGGATAGAAAGGTATGGAATTCGAAATACATCGGATAGTGAAATTCGTTTCAATATTGAAATGTGGCGACAAATTGCTGTAAAATCTGAATATAATGGAATGAGTTGTATCATATTCACCGGTAGTACTCCATATTCACTGGTAGTCATATTCTCCATATTCACTGGTAGTACTTCATATTCTTCGGTAGTACTCCATGTTAACTGGTAGTACTCCACATATACTGGTAGTACACCATACTCACAGGTAGTATCCCATATTCACCGGTAGTACTCCATGTTCACCTGTAGTACTCCATATTCACTGGTAGTACTCCATGTTTACCTGAAGTACTCCGTATTCACCGGTAGTACTCCATGTTCACCGGTAGTTCTCCATGTTTACCTGAAGTACTCCCTATTCACAGGTAGTACTCCATGCTCACCGGTAGCTCTCCATGTTCACCGGTAGCTCTCCATGTTCACCGGTAGCTCTCCATGTTCACCGGTAGTTCTCCATGTTCACCGGTAGCTCTCCATGTTGACTGGTAGTACTCTATATCACCGGTTGTACTCCATATTCACCGGTAGTACTCCATGTTCACCGGCAGTTCTCCATGTTCACTGGTAGCTCTCCATGTTCACTGGTAGTCATATTCTCCATATTCACTGGTAGTACTTCATATTCTTCGGTAGTACTCCATGTTAACTGGTAGTACTCCACATATACTGGTAGTACACCATATTCACAGGTAGTATTCCATATTCACCGGTAGTACTCCATGTTCACCTGTAGTACTCCATATTCACTGGTAGTACTCTATGTTCACCTGAAGTACTCCATGTTCACCGGTAGTTCTCCATGTTCACCGGTAGCTCTCCATGTTCACCGGTAGCTTTCCATGTTCACCGGTAGTTCTCCATGTTCACCGGTAGCTCTCCATGTTGACTGGTAGTACTCTATATCACCGGTTGTACTCCATATTCACCGGTAGTACTCCATATTCACCGGTAGTACTCCATGTTCACTGGTAGACATATTCTCCATATTCACTGGTAGTACTTCATATTCTTCGGTAGTACTCCATGTTAACTGGTAGTACTCCACATATACTGGTAGTACACCATATTCACAGGTAATATTCCATATTCACCGGTAGTACTCCATGTTCACCTGTAGTACTCCATATTCACTGGTAGTACTCTATGTTCTCCTGAAGTACTCCATGTTCACCGGTAGTTCTCCATGTTCACCGGTAGCTCTCCATGTTCACCGGTAGCTTTCCATGTTCACCGGTAGTTCTCCATGTTCACCGGTAGCTCTCCATGTTGACTGGTAGTACTCTATATCTCCGGTTGTACTCCATATTCACCGGTAGTACTCCATGTTCACCGGCAGTTCTCCATGTTCACTGGTAGCTCTCCATGTTCACTGGTAGTCATATTCTCCATATTCACTGGTAGTACTTCATATTCTTCGGTAGTACTCCATGTTAACTGGTAGTACTCCACATATACTGGTAGTACACCATATTCACAGGTAGTATTCCATATTCACCGGTAGTACTCCATGTTCACCTGTAGTACTCCATATTCACTGGTAGTACTCTATGTTCACCTGAAGTACTCCATGTTCACCTGAAGTACTCCATGTTCACCGGTAGTTCTCCATGTTCACCGGTAGCTCTCCATGTTCACCGGTAGCTTTCCATGTTCACCGGTAGTTCTCCATGTTCACCGGTAGCTCTCCATGTTGACTGGTAGTACTCTATATCACCGGTTGTACTCCATATTCACCGGTAGTACTCCATGTTCACCAATACTACTCCATTTTCACCGGTTTTGATTATTAACAAATCTGGGCAAATGAAAATTGCAAGTTGCGTTTTTTACTCTAATGAGTACGATAGATTATTAATTTTTTTATGGTATAAAAATTTTCAAATTTTATGGCTAACTACAATATTAAAACTCAGACTTCTTGGACTAGTCTAAAACCTTCTCCTTCTCAAATGTAAATCAAATTTTTATTTAGTTTATAAGTAAAATAATTTAAAATTTATGCGACAGTAACCGTTCGAGCTATAATTTGGTGGAAGAAGAGGTTTGTTTTTGTAGGTCGTTATCGTAGTATACAGGGGATGAAAAAATATGGAATCTTCAGAGCTTAAAGAGTACAGTCTATTATTATCCATACCTTAGCAAAACGTAAAAGTTGCCACTTTACTTTTGCATAATATTTGTCTCAAATGTTCAAAATTGGGTTTGAATGCAAGTGTTCATTCAATTTAATGCAAAGGTAAAATGAGTGACCCGACAGTTTTAAAGTTTTAGAAAATTGTTTTTGCTCATCTCGTAGGTGCTTCAATAAATGCAGTTACAAAATTCTTAAAGGTATTGCGAGTTATCAAACGATTACAAATTCCATGATTGAGATTCAAAACAAAACCGCAATACAATTTTAAATTATATTTCATATTAGTAGCTAGTTTAAACCGATTCCTAAAAACATGGTTTTTGAAAAGAAAATCGACTTACGAAAGAAATTTTAATCGTAATACTTCTAATTCCTGGCTCTTTAGACCAATGAGTTTGTCAGCCACTGTCCTAAGCGAACGGTATTTGACAAATCCGAAGAAATCGCCTTTAAATTTGATCCGGACAACGCCGGGCCACGCATCAAGTCACGGTGGCTGCCCACACGACCAAACGCGCGTGCCTCACTCAATCAAGACCCGGCGACATCCGAACCCGGGTCATTTCCTCGATGCTCAAAAACCGTCCCCACGCCCAAAATCCGTCCTTATCAACTGTCCGACCAAAATGCACGCGCCACCAACATACGCCCAAAGAAGAAAAAAATAAAAAGAAGAAACATTTTGGGCGAATCCCCATGAATCACAAAGTCACTGGCCCCGTACGCACGGTTCATTCATAAAGTCCGGAGAAGTTTTTTATTTTTATTATTTAATGGAGATGAGGCGATTTTTTTTTTCATCTTGCCTTCTTGTTCTAAGTGGGCACCTGGACGCGATCGAAATAATAATAATAATAATAATGAAGTGTGGTTTTTTTTTTTAGTTGCTTTTTAGGCGTTGTTAGGTTTTGTTGTTGTTTAATTGGAAAATGGCTGCGGGAGTTTAGTTAAGAAAGAGTTCCGCCTTTTGTGTAGGGTAATGTATTTATCGAGTCGTTTAGTGTTATTGGGATTTATGGATTGTAAGGGCTATTTTTAGAGCTGCTGGTGGACGTAGTGATTTAAGTTTCGTATTTCCTAGTTTTTGGTTTCCTTAACTCAAGGTGACGAAACGAAACGCCTTTATTATATGAGAGTGTTAAGGTCACAGTGATGTAAGCTACTTCATCTTTATTTGGAGAGATAAAAGATTTTAATCTCAATAAACAACCTCTTTTGTTTACATATTGTGCTGCATTCCGGTATTGAGATTGGGACATTTTTATCCTACAGTTTAACATTTCTTGATTGTATTTCTGGACTCATAAGTCAGAATTATTTAATATGTGACTTACGCCACTCTAGCTTTAAATCATCTCAGGGATAGAGTATGTTATCTTCATATTTTCGATATTCGAGCTCTGACTGCGATATTAAGCTTGTTCTCTGTATCGGTGCACAACACATCGCATATTTGTATCTCGTATCCAAAGAGAGCCTTCAAAATTCAATTATATTTGTTTTATTGCAGATTATGTCTTCAAATTGAATCATTAGTTAGTTAAATTGAACCATAACATTATCACTTACTCAAAAAAAAGTCCAGCGACCACCAGTAATTTTTTTCTTCTCTCTTGTGGTAACGCCCTGTCTTGGTCATGACTCCGGCCTGTCTTGGTCATGATGTCCTGGATATTATGTCCTGGTCATGATTCCAACGCCATAGCAGACTGAAACTCTAACTGAATTTTATTATTATTGTGTTAAATAATATTGCATGCACTTTGAAGCAATATTTTGTCCGCTAATGTTTTCTGGAAGATTGTGAGTTAGGAATATGGCTAGGAAGAGCCTTGCGATCGCTCATAAGGTTCTTCTTGTGTCATAAATCTTCAAGTAAAATATCCGTGATATGAAATTGTTTTGAATTCAGATACATGGGTAAAAAAAATATATATATCTGAGTCCTATTAACCGGGAAAACTTTATCAAGTAGGATAACTTTGCCATATTTAAATAAAGTAATATTTGGCGCCCTATTGAGCTTTTGAACCATTCTATCGAGTCAACCTATAAATAATCAACCAAAATACTGGCAGCCTCTGTTGGTTGCGTCAGGAGCTACCAATAGAGTCAACCTATAGAGATCAATTCAAAATATTGGCAGCCTCTGTAGCTTGGTTCAGGAGCTTTAAGGGCGCCAAATATTACTAGGTGTAAAACATTGTTTTAATCAAAATCTTATAGTGTTTGAACAAAATAAATTTTGGTTCCCTATTGAGCTACTGCGCCAACCAATAGAGTCAACCTATAGATAACCAACAAAAACATTGACATCCTCTATTGGTTAGTCCAGGAGCTATCAATAGTCAACATATAACCAACTTAAACATTTGCAGTCTCTATTGGTTGGCTCAGTAACTTAACAGAATGGAAAAGATTATTTTATTTAAAAATAGGCAAAGTTATCCCGGTTGACGGTATTTTTAATTACCAGATGACAACAGAGAAAGTATTTTAAAAAGTCCCGCGTTTAAATGCTTAAAAAGCGAAAATCTGACACATGCCTTTTTAAAATATACTAAATATCCCCTCCCACCCACTCCGGCAATAAGAATTCATAAACAAAATAATATTTGGCACCTTGGTTAAGCTCTTTAACCAATCAATAAAGAGTCAATTAAAACATTGGTAGTTGGTTCAGCAGCTTAACAGGGTGCATAACTGGAATGTGTTAAAAAACTGGCTAAATTGTCCTGGTTGACGGTATTTTACATTACCAAATGACAACAGAAAAGTATTCAAAATCTCAAAAAAATGAGAATTTTTCTGACACTTGTCACTTGAAAATACCCGGAACCACACAATATATTCCACCCTCTCCAACAGCAAGAACCCACACAAAAAGCCCACTTCGATAAGCAAACCGAAATCGAAGAGCCACGAATAATAAACTCCACGGACAAGGAAAAAGTGGAATATAACACAAGCGCCAGAATTCGTCGAGCTTCATCGGGCACTGACTAATGGATTGATAATGGAGTCGAAAACTCCACATAAAAAAAAATCGCAGCAATATCAAAAAAGCGCATGAGATCAAGAAACAAATAAGTATAAAAAAAATAAAGAAGAGAAGTTGGGTGCCACCCGTTGCTGCGATTGGTTACATACAAGCCGAATCATCTTCATTTTTGCACAAACAAATCCGTAGTCCCTTTAGAATGAGACATGCAATCGGAAATCAATTCTCTCATCCGATGGATGTCATCTCCCGGCTTCTGTCGGATTTCTTTTTATGTATTTTTATTTTAATTTTTCTAGTGGTGGGAATTTTTCTTTTTTTTTCCACCCCTCCTATCTCGATTAGTCCTTTCCGCCACAGCGTGATCTTTTGTTGGGGCAGTTTTTTGGTGGGGGGAGGGGCAGTCGATTGGAGATCAATTGATTGTTTCTTTTTTGCCACCGCCGCCCTGTGTGGTTGTGTCTTCTTTTTCACCATCTGCAACGCCCATTGGTTTGTAACAAAGTAATCATTTTGGGGGTATGGTGTGTTTTTTAATTTGGGATTGCGGCTTGTTTTGATCATGGGCTGGAAGCTTGTGGTAAACAGTCCTCCTGGAAATTGTGTTTGGATATGTTTTTTAGAATCTTAGTCCGGTCAACGTGATTAGTTTTTTACAGATGGATTGGGTGCCTCGTAATTTCGAATCTCGGTCAGATGCTGAGGTTGATATTTTTCATTTCTGTAACCTGCAATACACATGGAGAAATGAAATACTATTTTAAAGGTTAAAATTCTTCAGAAAAAGTACACTTCGGCCTAATTCAGATTATGAATTACTAAAACGTGAGTTTAAGAGCACATATCACCGCCTTTCTGCAAGAGTAACACAACTCAAAATACCTCAATTTGAGCTCATAGCCGTTATTGTGCATAAAAATAGGTCATTGAATGTGCAAACCAACCAATCAATTTGAGTTAAAGTATGTACAGAATCATAGACTCCATGGAGTTGGTTCTATGTAATAAGATTGTTTACAGGTTGTATTCAAATCGAAACTGACCTATATCGTTCTTCCTCCTGCAAGCCTATGTATTATTTACAGGTTGAATTCAAATTGAAACTGGCCTAAGTCGTTCTTCCTCCTTCAAGTCTATGCATTATTTACAGGTTGAATTCAAATTGAAACTGGCCTAAGTCGTTCTTCCTCCTGCAAGCCTATGTATTATTTACAGGTTGAATTCAAATTGAAACTGGCCTAAGTCGTTCTTCCTCCTTCAAGTCTATGTATTATTTACAGGTTGAATTCAAATTGAAACTGGCCTAAGTCATTCTTCCTCCTGCAAGCCTATGTATTATTTGCAGGTTGAATTCAAATTAAAACTGGCCTAAGTCGTTCTTCCTCCTTCAAGTCTATGTATTATTTACAGGTTGAATTTAAATTGGAACTGGCCTAAGTCGTTCTTCCTCCTTCAAGTCTATGTGTTATTTACAGGTTGAATTCAAATTGAAACTGGCCTAAGTCATTCTTCCTCCTTCAAGTCTACGTATTCTGTGATTTTACACACGCTTTAACACTAAAATGGAGAATTTTGAATTACTTTTGAAACAAGGGCGCGACGACATGTAAAGAAGAATGTCTGTTATAGAAATCTGTATTTTTATTCCTATCATAAATTGAATGCCCACCTGATAGTTGCGTGGATTTTCAATCTTTGTCCAAGCAATCATTGCAAACCACCCAATCATTAATTGAATTTTTCAACTATGAGCTTCCAAATGAATGGGAAAAAATGAAGTTATCTAAATTATCAACCTATAAAATGATTTTAAAATAATTATATAACTTTATTCAACTAGAGGCACTTGCATTTGTTGCATAACTAAGATTTTTTGTTTAAAAACAAGTAGTTAAACTTGTTAAGCAAATAAATAAAATAATGCTTCGTGCCTTTTAAAGTTCAAGGCCTCAAACCTCACACTGATTTGTCTAATTATTAAATTCTATATTATAACGTATTGCTATAATTGCACATCTACCTTTAGATATCATTCTGATATTTCGTGTTAGTATGACTACAATCATCAATCATCCACGAAGCTTAATTAAGTTCGAAAACTAGTTAACTGTCAGTTCTTTGATTGGCAGATACGCCTTTTGACTGCTTCCTCGTTGCAAAAGTGATCGGTTTCCGAAACCACTTGCGGCTGGTTGATCAAAAACAGCTTGCATCTATCAACATACGTGTGTTAAAAAAGTGATCATGATGAAGAAGCTGGTATAGATGGTTCGTTAAAGGAACAAATAAAACGCACAATTTATACTCTTTTGGTAGTATATTATAACTGATTATTATGCTGACATTGAAAGAAAATTGTCTATTTCGATAAATTATATTATATTGGCAATCTAAATATCAAGACTGTAATAATCATTATGATAATTATTAATTCGTAGAAGTAGGACATTGTTTGAATGTCTTTCGAAGCTAATTATTTTAGAATCAACCAATATATTTTTTACTAATTCTCAAATTCCTTCCAATGAATTATATCACCAAAAGAGTATTGTTAAATCAGTGGTTTAAAAATAAATTTATCACCTACCATTACAATTTCAGGATATAAAACATCCATTTAATATCCACAATTTTCACTCCTTCTAAATATGCACTTCTTTCAATTTTATATGCTGATTAAATCTGTGACATGTTGGTATATTTGTTAAATGACAAAGCCTGTAATTTTTACTAAACCTCAAATTCCTTCCAAATAATTGCATTACCAAAAGAGTATAGTTAAATCATGGGTTTAAAAGTAAATTTATTACCTCCCACAAAATTTTCAGGATATCGAACAACCCTATAATAGCCGCCATTTTCATTCCTTCTTTGTATGCAATACTTTTAATTCAATTTAATATAATTTAATATGCTGATTAAATCTGTAACATGTTAGTATATGTGTTAAATAACAAAGCGTTGAGATATTTAAATATAAATATAAATTTAGTAAATTAGGTATTAGGTGTCTATATATCAAACGTTTCTTTCTTGCTTTATACTTCTAAGATACTTTAAAAAAACATGTTTATAAAATACCAAAGATCAAGCTAATTACATTCATGTTTTCAATTAGCAAGACTTTTTTTTGTGAGAGTTTCTCTTCTTAAACTACTCAAACGATTTTTACAATTAAGGTGTCGTTAAAAAAACCGCTTCAACTGTTGATGATCCTAAACGTTTCAAAAGTGCAAACGATATTTTATTAATTGGTTTAGTTATAATATTCTTCAACATTGCTTTATCGAACAAACCTCTACTAAATCAAGCGTTTTTAGATAAACTGAATGGCAACATCTAATAGGATTTGCGCTAACGACTTTCCGACCTTATATTTTTAAGATGTAAATAACTGCTCATTTAATTGATTGCGATTAATTTTTGTTTTTGCTGGGAGGTTGAGTGTCGTTTACTTGAAACTCAGAGACACAGTTTCAGTTATGTAAAGGAGATGCATTTTAAATTCGTAAAATTTAAAAATTGATGATTTTTACTAAAAAGTTTGTGAGGTACACCTGCTCATTTTTAAGAAACTTTGTATGAAGATGAAACTTAGGCATTATTTATCCACATATTATTCCATTATGTGATGAGTGAGAATTGAAAGGTCTGAAATGGTATTATTGTATTTTGCCATTAACCATTTTTGCGTACTGTACTGGTCGCGGGTTGGTGAGCGTCAATGAACAGGGAGTGGAGCCCCATAGTTTTATTTATTAAAATACTGATTAAATTTACAACAGAATATCAGCTATCATATCAACGGACAGGCAGATCTTTTTCACACAATGTTGAATTAATTCATTTCCGATAACAGATAAAATATATTTGGTAACAGATAATATATATTCTACAACACTTACCATATCTTTTGAAAAAGAAATAAAGATGAAAGCAACCAGAATTAGAGTCTTAGCTAGTAAAAAACGCAATCCGGTAGCCATGTTTCTTATCCCAAGAAAAAAAAAAAAAAAAAAAACATTGCCTTCTTTTACAAGATTGATGATCTGCAAAAACAGGTGTCATACGAAAGAACGTTGACAACATGTACAATTATTCATTAAATAATCACTAATTAATAAGAAATACGCCATTTAATGTTTTAATGCAAATGTACTTTAAAACTTGGAAATTTCTTCTTTGTCTTGTCTTAAAATGCCAAACAGCAACAGATATTCTATACCCTGAGCCTCAAATTCGGTAGTCAAGTCATTCTTCTTGCACAAAAGTACACAACTTTCAATTTACCAATACATTGCCAAAAGAAACATTCCCTTCGATTTACAAGATTGATGATCTTCAAAAACAGATGTCATATGAGGGAATCAGTTAAGGTTCCATCGTCAACAAGTACAATTATTCATTAAATAATTACTAATTTATAACAAATACACCACTTAGTGACTTAATACATATCTACTTTAAAATTTGGAATTTCATTAACATCTTCTGTGTCTTGTATTAAAATACCAAACAGCAATAAATATGCTATGCCCTGAGCTTCAAATTCGACAGTCATGTCATTCTTCTTGCACACACACCAAAAAAACTGCTTTCAATTTACCAAGATTGATTAGATCTATTAAAACAGCTGTCATATGGGTTGGTCAGGAAAGTACCTACTGACACCATTTGAAATTATTCATTACATATTTATTAACGCGCTATATTTCTAATGATATTATACTTGTCACTCAATTTCAGTTAATTACTTCATACAGTCTTGAATATTAAAATAAACTGAGCATCAAAATTTGCTTTAAACTCGGCACTAAAATCCAGTAGCAATGTCCCTCCCTCCTTGCAAAGAAACACTCTGATTTAAAAATTTCAAGACTGGTTGGATCAACTACAGCAACTGTTATATACAGTTGATATAGTTACATGTAGACTGTTATATACAGGTACTAGCTGAATACCCGTGCTGCGCTACGAAATTTTACCATTAGCATTTTAGCGATCAAAAGACATTCTACACTTCAGACGTTTGCTCCCATTTCGATCGCCGACAAATTGATTTATCAAAATAGGAACTTTCCTTTGTTGACATTTTAAACGAAATTTATAATTGTGAGTAGTAAATTGGAATAGTTTATTGTGTTTATGTTTGCTCTTAGTTCTAAATTTCAAAGTAGTAGCTGCATTGGAATTGAGACATTAAGTTAATCCTCGTATAGCTTCAATGTTGCGTCGACTTTTCATCCCTTAAAAATTCGTTAACCGATATTGGAATGACTTATTTTTTTAACATTTACCCTTTTAACATTTGCACCAAATATCAGAAATATGACTACATTGGAAGTGGGATATTCGAATGTCCCTCGTTTGGAACGTTTAACCCCTTTTCGACCCCTTAAAGTGGGTTAATCGAGATCGGAATAGCTTACTTTTTCTATTTTTACCATTGTTGATATTTGTGTCGATTTTCAGAGTTGTGACTATGTGGGAAGTGAGAGAATTAGTGATGAGTGAGTCAGTGAGTGAGGGCTTTGCCTTATATATAGAGAGAAGCCATCCAGGTTACCATTGATACTATACTTAATTATTCCACTCTTATTTATCAAATTTATTGAAAATAAATCTTGGCATTTTCTTAAACTAATATATTGCAAATTAAATAAATTTCATTAATACCTACATAGCTTTTCAGAAAGGAGTTCCTAATTTTGAAATTACGTAACTGTGAAAATGTGAGAGACAGAAAGATGAGACAAATGGTAAGGTGGATAGGCTGAGATGGAATTTTAATCACACTGCAGTTACGTCATTTCCAAATTAGGGACACCTTTCTGAAAAACCATGTAGGTATTAATTAAATTTATTGATTTTGTAATACAAGGTGTCTATGAAAAGTTGGACACATTTTGATGTTGAACAATTCCTAAAATAATGAAGTTATATACACACTTATGACTGTTATACAAAGCATAACTCATATATTTTCATTTATAGTCTTAGAAAATTTCCTTTTCCTATTTAAATATCATTTCTTTTGTAAATATCGCCTGCTCGTGTTATTAATTTTACTTTTTTCACGTTTCTTTTGTAAATATCGTCTGAGCGTGTTATTATCATCGTATGTTTTCTCTCTTGACCACCCAGATCACCTGATATACGCCACTAAACTTTTTCCTTCAGGGATTCGTAAAGGACACCGTTTACAGGAGGAAAGACCAGGATTACAGCTGTGGATGAAGACATGCTTGCCCGTATCTGGCACGAAACTGACTACCGTCTTGATATTCTCCGTGAGGCACACATGTGGAAGTCCATTGACAAGGGCCCTAACATTTTTGAGTCTATCTAACCATTAGTGGTATCAATTTAAATTTGTCTTCATTATTTTATGAATTATTCAACATCAAAATGTGTCCAACCTTTTATAGTCACATATTAATTTAATAAAATGCCATGATTTATTTTCAATAAATTTGATAAACTAAGAATTGAATAATTAAGTATAGTATGAATGGGAACCTGGATTGTCTACCTGTATATAACAGTTGCTGATGTAGATCTAATCAATCTAGAAAATTTGAAATCAGAGTGTTTCTTAGCAAATTTGAAATCAGAGTGTTTCTTAGCAAATTTGAAATCAGAGTGTTTCTTAGCAAATTTGAAATCAGAGTGTTTCTTAGCAAATTTGAAATCAGAGTGTTTCTTAGCAAATTTGAAATCAGAGTGTTTCTTAGCAAATTTGAAATCAGAGTGTTTCTTAGCAAATTTGAAATCAGAGTGTTTCTTAGCAAATTTGAAATCAGAGTGTTTCTTAGCAAATTTGAAATCAGAGTGTTTCTTAGCAAATTTGAAATCAGAGTGTTTCTTAGCAAATTTGAAATCAGAGTGTTTCTTAGCAAATTTGAAATCAGAGTGTTTCTTAGCAAATTTGAAATCAGAGTGTTTCTTAGCAAATTTGAAATCAGAGTGTTTCTTAGCAAATTTGAAATCAGAGTGTTTCTTAGCAAATTTGAAATCAGAGTGTTTCTTAGCAAATTTGAAATCGTAGTATTTCTTAGCAAGGAGGGAGACATTGCTACCGAATTTTAGTGCCATGTTTAAAGCAAATTTTGATGCTCAGTTTCTTTTAATCTTCAAGACTGTGTGGAGGAATTTAATTGAATTGTGGGACAAGTTCAGGGAGTTTATAAATTAGTTCAAATAGATCTGTATAACTCTTAATAACTATGCATTACAAACTATTCTTTTCCCTCCAACTAATTTTTATACACTATGCCATTCTGTGTGGAAAAAAAATGTTTATTATGCTTAGTTATTACGAGATATACAGATCTATTTGAGCTCCATTGCCCAACTAATTTATGTACACCCTGTATAGTATTATTAGAAATAGAAAATTTTACAATTAGTCTTAATGTTGAAATGTGGTGATTGATAGTTTTAACATCTGAATATAACAAAATGAGTTCACCGTTTGCTCCATGAATAAAATGTCTATGATCCCTTAAGGGGCAATGCAACCCAAACGATCACTTTTACACAGAATTCAGTGGGCAAAACACACACACGGATATTCACCAATTTTATTCATTGACAAATCCATCCAAATGAAAATGAGCTGCTTTGGTAAATCTCATGTGGCCGCCATCAAATTTACTCCCATCAATCAATTTTTAAAACGGCTGAATTGAAAATTTCATACTTGGCTATCTAATATAACCACATGTCTGTTCTTTTCATCTCTTACTGTTTCGTAGTTATGTCATTTCAAAGCTATTGAATCCATTCTTAAAGACCCTGTATGAACCCTGCATTAATTTACCCATGAATTAATTATTAATTCATTAAAAATTGATGTTAATGAATTCCGATTAACACAATACACAGTCTCGAATAGTTATAAAGCTGATGATTCAAAAACACTTTCCAAAACTTCAAGACACTGGAATTTTCCGGTAGCTATGTTTTCATTCCCAAATAAAAAATAATACACCACTTTCGATTAATCAATGTTTCAATGTTAGAGCCTCCATTCTGAAAGACTTTGTATAAATCCTGCATTAATTTACTAATAACTTAATTATTAATTCATTAAAAATTGATGGTAATGAATTCCGATTAACACAAAACACAGTATTCAATAATTATAAAGCTGATGATCCAAAAACAGTTTATAAAACTTCAACAAGAAACTGAGATTTTCCGGTAGCTACGTTTCCATTCCCAAATAAAAAATAATACACTGCTTTCAATTAACCAATGTTTCAAAGTTAGAGACTCCATTCTGAAAGACTCTGTATAAATCCTTCATTAATTTACTCATAACTTAATAATAAATTCATTAAAAATTGATGTTAATGAATTCCCATTAATACAGAACACAGTCTTGAACAGTTATAAAGCTGATGATCCAAAAAGCACTTTCCAAACCTTCAACAAGACACTGGGATCTTCCAGTAGCTGCGTTTCCATTCCCAAGTAAAAAATAATCCACCGCTTTCAATTAACCAAGACTGATTAGATCTGCAACAGCAGCTGTCATATGGGTGGACCAGAAAAGCCCCCATTGACACCATCTGCAATCGAACCGATCCAGCAGCATCCATGTAATGCGCTCATGCAAACAAAGCAGAGAAGGTACCACGCCTTATTACCGGACTGATATGAGCAAGCCCAGTCCATTTATCTTTGCTTCTTCTGCATTCGAAACCAATTTCTCTAGATGTTGTTGCCAGTGGTCTTCTTAAGGCGTGGTTGGGGTCCACTCGAGATGCAGAACGCGGCTTGGTATTATCCGGAACGGTTTAAGATTCCCCTCATGTAAGCTGCAGCTTCCGTATTTTGATGCTTCGTGAACCACCCCTACAATCAGGAGGTTTGTTCTTTGTTTCACCTCCTGGGCAGAGATATGGTTTTTAAAGAGCAATAAACTGAGTTTTTACTTTTTGAGGTGGTGGATGTGTAGACAGACACGTGCACGTAAAAGGAGTATTGACAACTCGGGTTCTGTTCTGGCGCAAGCAGAGATGTTTATAGACTTAGCTCAAACAGAATGGTCAATTTTAAATATTTTTTCAAAAATGGTTTTTAATTTTGAGTGTGCATGCCAGCCTTTTTGGTTGATATCTCCAGTGTATATTGCTCTTGAAATAGATCCCACCTCCTGGAAAGCGATGTGGTTTTGAAAGAGAAATATAATTAGTTTTTACTTTTTGAAGTGGTGGGTGTATATACATTAACAGACAAGTGTACGTAAAAAGAGTAGTGACATCTCGAGTGTCTGTTCTGGCCTTTTTTCTTCTTTCTGGTTCTTTTCCTAATTAATTTTTGTTACAATAAATGGTGCCCTATTTTGAGTGTGTATATCAAGTTTTATTTTTGAGATCTAGTTATCTGAAACTTTGTGGATAACATTGAAAATCCATCAAGGTATGCCTATTCATTACGTATTTAAACTGTGAATATTCATGAGATTTAGAAGTTGGTATTCTTATCCAGTGATAATCTAAGGCGTAGTATATAATCCGATTGTATGTCTTGACCATCTCTTGTCCAATTAGGAAATATGACTTTGGTCACAAACTCAGCTCAAACAGAAAATTTCAGCCATTTCTTTAAAATGTGTAGGTCTAGCTGGTTTTTTTTTTTTTAAATATAATTTTTTTTTTTTTTTATCTTGGGAGTGTGTTTGCCATCATTTATTGTTTATGTGAGGGTTTACTTATCTTAAACTTTTGTGGATAATATTGGAAAACCATTAAGGTACGTCAAATCCATATATGTTTAATGCGCGAATATTCAGAATATTCAGAATCCAAGGAAATATTTTAAATTTATACTTTATTTGCCAGTAGAAATATACAGTGGTTTATGCATTCAGAGTACATAAAGTGAAGTGGAATAATGTGGAAGAATTTAATCCTTTAGCACCTGAGTCTATTTGGACGAACAATTATCTGTATCTGCAACTTCTGTTTAGTGCATGCTCGTTAATTGATTTGAAACCGAAGAAGGCTTGTATTAACAATCCCCATAGTGATCTATGTTATCAACTCTCCCCAAACCAGTTTGAGTTCATTAGTAAGAATAAAAGCCTATTACACAGCTGTAGAGAAGATAGAGAATAGCGACAATTCAATTGGCTTCATATGGTAGCAGGAGATAAATCACTTATGAGCTATACTGAGATAATAGTTAGATATCTGTGGGATGTTGTTAGTATATCAGTGATCATTTTACAAAAAGAATAAAATAATAATACTTTAAGTGAAAAAACTGACACAACACCTTTTCTCAATACAGCTTTAAATAATATTACCCATAAAACAAAGTTTTTTTTCAAAGAAATCCTTTCTATGCATTGTCAATTTTTATATTCATTAACGCAGCGTAGATATCAAAAACATTTCTATCGCAAAATGTGCAGCAAACTAAGTTTCAAAATTCATTAATTAAAAATGAAAGGGAATTTATGCTCTAACGTTCAAATATCATTTATTTATTCTGATTAAAGTAAGTTTATTATTTATTAATTAAAAAAAAATTGGCAACAGGAAAGAGTTTCAACAATGGTCGGTTAAATGTTAGCCAAAGAGAGATTGGATGACTGTAAGTTAGTTTATTAGAGTTCCGTAAAAGCAACCTTTTAGTGACAGTAACAGCCCCAAAATTTGATAGAATGCATTGTTATCAACAATGAAATTTAGGGGGAGGGAGGGGGGGGGGGGGGTCCAGTACCGAAATTTCGTAAAAAATACCATTTTTTTTTCCTTCTGATTTTAAAAAAACTGTTCATACATTCCAAAAGAGAATAATGTTTTTTTCTTATTCCTCCGGTCACGAACGCCACGAAATTACCTGTTATTTAAACATCACTAATGGGTGTACAGCCTTGAAGCGTTTGCTTAAAGTGCGTTTTCGAGCACTTATGTTTTTCACAGATGTTGCAAATTCAAATCGATATATCTCTAGAACCATTCACAATTGATTATTTAAATTTTTGGAGCATTTTATTTATATAGTTTCAAATATATTGTCATCACAGAATTTTTTATTTTTTAGATTCTGTTTTAAAATATATCATTTAGCGTAAAGGATAACATAAAAAAAGCAAAAATTTTAATATTTTAACTTTGAGAATTTTTTTAATTTTTTCCAATTCACCCACCAAAATTCTGTGATAACAAAATTTTCTTTATATTATATATGACAGAAAGCTTTCACTTTGAAAAAAAAGAAAAAATTTCTCGACTTATATCAAAATACGCAAATATCAATTATTATAGATTTTTCTTGGTTTCTAATGTTTTTAAAAAATAAATAAACACAATATTTACAAAAACATTACCTAAAAGATATATAAATAGTATCTCATACATAAGATAAATTTTTGACATAAAAACATTTATAAATAAAGTTTTTTTTTTATTTTCAGCACCGGACCCTCTTAAAAAGCATTTGAAGTTTAAAAAACTTAACAGGGGATGTTGGAAATTCGGAAAATGCTTTTCGGCAATCCCTGTTACCGAAAGAATTAAGATTACACAATGTGAGCTGCATCTTCTGAATTTTGATGCTTTGGGTAACACCCCTTCAATCAGGTTTGAATGTTGGTTCATCTCACGGAAAGTGATATGGTTTTTAAAGAGTAATAACCTGTTTTTCTTTTCTTTTATAAGATTGTTGATGTGGGTGGTATGTATTGAGAGTTGGAGAGTTTCGTACCTTAGGTAATCGTAGTCGTGTGGTAGTCTCGAAGTTTAAAAAGCTTTAACTCAATCTACTGGCACTTTTGACTTTTGGTCTTTTCGGTTGAGTTAATAAATGTGAGTAATGTTTGAGGATTATTTTCGTGGTATAAAAGATTTATATTGCAGCGATACACTTTAACATCGTCTCCTAAATTCAAGTGAGTTTCTAGAAAATCTTCTTAAGAAAACTGTCTTGCATTTCCAAATGGTAGGAAGTCTGTAATGGTTCTATTAAGCTTCTAGAAAAGCAAAACCAGACAAAGTGTTTCCATAATTTAAAAGAAATTTTCCTTAATTCAAGTAAGGATTGCTTTCTAGGAAATCTTCTGAAGAAAATTGTCCTGAATTCCCTTTCCAAATGGTAGAAAATCTGTAAAATTTCTATTAAGCTATTAGGCAAGTAAAAACTTTCAGTATGTCTTTATACGCCATCGTGTCTATTATTTTTTGGAAGCTACGTTTATTGCTCACCTTCTTGAACATGAGCACTTAGATGATATCATTTCTAATTAAAATTACAAGGCAATCAACACAAAATGTAAAGAAAATATTGTTGCGTGGATGGGTTCGAAAGACTTGAAGCCAAAGCAGATCAAAACTTGCAGAAATTCATTCCGATATAACTCCAGAACTTCTCGTTCTAGTACACTCAATACAGCTCTTTACACAACAATAGAGCACAAAACAGCATTTAAAAACTTGATACACAACTGCTACAAATCGCCGCAAAAGACAATGCAATACAGTTCGCTTTTAGAACTACTCTGAATGCTCACTGAGAGACAGTTAACTCAATAACTCCACTCAACTAACTCCATCATCCGCTCTCTTGGACTTATATAGGAAAGGAGAATCTTCGCGAAACTTCCAGAGATAGAAATTCAGTATTGATTGATCTTTCCAGATCGTAGTCAAAAAGCCCTATACATGTACATGAGGACCGAAAATGTCGCCAAATGGTCGCCAAGTTTGGCGACATTTGGCGATTTCTTGCCAAATTAGGCGACAAAAATTAGATGCCAAAACCATCGCCCTTTTGGCGAGATTGCCATTAACCATAATGTTAAATGGCCTTCTCTTTGTAAAACTCGCTTCCCAGCCTTATCTCTGTAAAACTTGTTTTCAAACATTAATAGACATATTGCAGGAAAACGAAGACAAACTATTGTACTGCCTTATGCGAAATGTGCATAAATTTTCCTTTTTACATAATTAATACTACAAAATATTTACAAATATACAAAAATTCGTAATAATATATTTTAAAATTCTAACATAACTATTGAACATTCACTCATTTAGAATACATAGTCCTGAATATTCCATCGTAAATCACAATTTCTCATAGCCATTCCCAAATTAGTTTTATTTATTAAGTTCCAGAATATGGCTCAAACATTTTAATATCACCAAGTTTGCAATTCCACAAACGAACCACCTCACCCAACAACCACACATTCTAAAAGCTAAGCATCCTGAAAAATCTGCAAGCCCAAACTCTCTCACCAAGACAAATGACTCTTTATTCTTTCCTTCTCTCGCAAACCCCATCCAAACTGCAGAACTCCCGTCGCCAAACTACTTCCTCAAAAGTCCTTTCCAGCAGACTTAGCACCAGAAAATTTCCGGCAGACTTATCACCTAGCAAAAGGCAGGCAAGTGGAAAATTTTCTGTCTTCGCAATTAGCCCAGTCCCTGTGTTGGCCGAGGTGTCAAAACAACAAGTGACCTTTGGCCGTCCCTTAAGGTCCCTGTTCCAAGTTAAAGTTGGCTGGTAGATGGATGGCTATGGGAGGTGACTTTTGTGGCCACCAAATGGTGAGAGGGAAGTAGGCACATTTTCCTAAGAGTTTTGGTGCTGAGGCGAAAATGGGTATTGTTGGGTTAAAGGATAATGACCTGTCTTCACCTATTTTGAATTTCTGCACCTATTTTAAATATTAATTGTTTGTTTAATTGTTATATTTATTAATTTCATGCATTAGATTGCAGTAGTGGATCCATGTGCAATTCAGATTGTTTAGAGGAATTGTTGTTTAGCAAGTTCATAAGAGCTTTTACATTCTTTTGTTGACAGATAAAAGATTTCTTAGATTTCCAACATTACAATTTCCTCTTTTCTACATCAAAATCTTTCTCCAAGACATCTATTGTATACTATCAGAACTCAGCAAAATTGTTGGAATTTTCCTGATCCTAGGTAAAAGATGGCTAAAGGATAATGACCCGTCTTCGCCGATTTTGAATTTCTACGTCTATTTTGAATATTAATGGATTGCTTAATTGTTAAATTTATTAATTTCATGCATTAGATTGCAATAGTGGATCCATGTGCAATTCAGATTGTTTAGAGGAATTGTTGTTTAGCAAGTTCATAAGAGCTTTTACATTCTTTTGTTGACAGATAAAAGATTTCTTAGATTTCCAACATTACAATTTCCTCTTTTCTACATCAAAATCTTTCTCCAAGACATCTATTGTATACTATCAGAACTCAGCAAAATTGTTGGACTATTCCTGATCCTAGGTTAAAGTTAGCTGGTAGATGGATGTTTCTAGAAGATGACCTTTGTGGTTATCTACGGTAAGTCGGAAGGTGCATTTGTTTTAAAAAGATTTGGTGTTGATGCTAAAATGAGTTTCGTTGGGTTAAAGGATAATGATCCATCTTCTCCTATTTTGAAGGTCTTCGTCTATTTTGAATATTAGTGGGTTATTTAGTTGTTAGGTTTATTAATTTCATGTATTAGTTTGCAATAGTGGATCCATGCGCAGCCTGTGCATTTAAGGTTACTTAGAGGACTTACTTTTTTGGAAGTTCGTCAGATTTGAACTGACTTAACTACGAAACAGTGAGGCAGAAGAAAGCGACAAGTGGTACGGTGGTTAGACAGGTATGGAAGTTTAAACAAAATCATTTTGCAAAAATGGTTGTATGTTGCATATGGTTTACAATGGGACCCTTCTTCGTTTGGACGGATTTGTCAATAAACAAAACTGATGAATATGGATACTGAAAACCCGTCGCCGACCAAACGGTATAGTGGTTAGCGTGCTAGCTTCTGGACCGCGAGGTTGCGGGTTCGAGTCCCGTGTTGGCATGGGTGTTTGTAAATGTATGTTGGCTTGTCTAATGACGAAATGTTTCGGCGCATTATAGCCCTCGTGTTGCTGACGGCGCCAGATAATCTGAATACAACCAACCAACCCGTCAGTCTTGTAAAACCACTGCTTTCTTTGGAAATGATCATTTGGGCTCAACTATCTTATAAGGGGATCATCATTTCAATAATTAGTTGCTTTTTCTCTCTTGATTCGAACTCTTCTTGAACAACAGATAATAGGGGCATAAACAGGGGGGAGGGCTTCGGGACATCGCCCCCCCCCCTCCCCTTCCCCGAAAATCATGGCTACGGACTTGACAGAGAAATAAAATGTACTTTTAAAGAATTGATTGCATTAACAACTATTTAATTTTTGAGTTATTTTTAATATTTTATTTGAAAAATTGAACCAACATAGAAGATCTCACCTTTTGAGCCCCAGACATTTAAATTATATATATTTCCTCTACTGATTAATTCATATGAAGAATGGAAATTTTGGATAGTAAGCATTTATTACTTAACTCTTTAGGCTTGGGTGGGTTAAAAACTGTCCCTCCCTCCTTTTTGCTAGGTTATTTTTATAAATGGTGGTAAATATTTTAATCCACCAGAAGTTACTCATAGTTATACAGTTTAGTATTTTATTTAAAGTTGTTCATTCAGTGGGTAATGCTATGCACCAACGATAAATGCGTAAATAATTAATTTAGAAAAGAAAAAAAAAAAAAAAAACACCTTAGACACTTCAAAAAGCATTAGTAAGTTGTATGTGTTGCTATGATTAAGATTGATGAATTGTGTGATTCAGTAAATTTTTGACATTCTTAACTATAAATGTTTTTTTTTTTAAAATTTGTTACGAGTGAACAAATTGTTTTATAATAATAATAATAATAATAATACTAATAATAATAATAATACTAATAATACTAATAATACTAATACTAATAATACTAATAATACTAATACTAATACTAATACTAATACTAATACTAATACTACTAATACTAATACTAATACTAATACTAATACTAATACTAATACTAATACTAATACTAATACTAATAATAATAATAATAATAATAATAATAATAATAATAATAATAAATAATAATAATATAAAAAAAAAAAAAAAAAAAAAAAAAAAAAAAAAAAAAAACATGATATTTGATGTCTTGTACTAATTTTGAAGCTGTAAAGTAGTGGAATTGTGTGCATCCAAGATGCAAGTTATTAAAATAATAAAATAATTTGTAAATACTTTTAAATTATGCTTTTATTAGTTATAAATTTATTAGTTTCTGCTTACATAATATTCTTTGCCATTGTGATGTACTGTCTGCAAAGTTTCATTTTGTTTTGGTAAAAAGTTTCTTTCAATGAATATCATTCAAAGCCTTGTGTCCTACCCAGTAAAAAAGGAAATGTTTTTATTTATTTCTTATTTTAAATAATGTTTTTTGTTAAATAATCGAAATGAATATTTTCCCTTCATTTTTTACAATAAAACAAAAATCATGTGCAACTAGAGTTTTTATTATCTTTAAAACCATGTGCCTAACGAGTAAAAAGCTTAGCAATTACAATTGCAAATATTAAACCTATTCATTTTAGGTTTTTAAGACTATAGTGAGGATGTGATTCATTCACATATCAAGGATATCTTATAGCCTGTTCTAAGTATCATATCTTCATGAAATTTAGTGTAAAAAAAGATACAGCCAAACTTTAAAGGCAAAATAATTATTTACAGGTGGTTATAAAGGAATTTGCACCAACATTTTGATTTTTAAGTAACATTTTCCCAAATTAGTTAAATTTTTCAAGTATTTTAGTTTTACGTAAGTTAAAATTACAGAAATGATCCAAAATCTTAAAATACTATCACTAATTAGTTAACTGACAATTATAAGTAATAGTTATCTAACATCGTGAATATACAAAAATTAACTGACAATATTTACTAAACAACATTTTATGATTAACGTCAATTATATTTCCAATGAGGATGTTATAATTTGAGCTTTAATTAGCTATAATTAGCATATCTTCAATTTTCTAAACACAGCCTTAAATGCCAATTACTTGTCAAATGAATAGTGTGTTAATTGATGTTATTGACATTTGAGGCTAATTGCACTTTCCAATTGAAATGAAATTTCTGCAAATTGCGTTTTGTGTCAATCAAACCACAGATGGTAAATAACTCGTTGTTTGTCTCACAAACTAAACTAGTTACTATTAATACCAAGATTTTATATTTGTTTATCTCCTCGTTAAGAGGTGCAATTTATAAATTTTGAATATACATTTAAAATTTTGAGTTTTGCCACATTGAGGCGAATCAATATTATAGAAATTTTTACAACATTAACACTCTATTGCACGATTTTGTATTTTTGATTAAATAATTTCTTTACTTGTGCAGTTGCACAATAATGGCTAATCAGATCGGGACCTACAGCTTAACGTGGATTCCAAACCACAACGGACATCCACGCATAACCTGAAATTCAAAACCGGTAACTTTGACCTGTGGTTGGTTGTTTTCAGATTATCTGGCTCCGTCAGCAACACGAGGGCTATAATGCGCCGAAACATTCGTCATTAGACAAGCCAACATACATTTACAAACACCCATGCCTAACACGGGACTTGAACCCGCAACCTCGCTGTCTAGAAGCTAGCACGCTAAATACTATACCGTTTGGTTGGCAACTTTGATCTGTGAAGTCAGAGCTCAAACCTCACAGCCATCAGGTGGGCATGTACCAAAGAGATAACAACAGAAATATTATAGTTGTTTGTGGATTTTTTTTTTTTGTGTAAGAGCTACCCAGAGTTCGATTGCGGCATGATTATAACAAAATTTCTAATTACAACTCACAATTTTGAACTTATTCAGATGATTAGATGCTGAAACCTAAGTCCACACATTTATCGTTACATTCATTAATGCCACAGCAACGAAAGGGCTTTAAGGCTTCAATGGTCTTCTACTTTTCCATTACTACTAATCATTGTTTCGGTAACGCACTGGCTTCATCCCACAATCTTTGACGCTTTCTTGACGCCTTAGGTAAGCAAGGCCTCACAATAGAGGCTTCTGGACGTTCATTGAAAAATTTAACGTTCAAACACTTTGTATTTTTATTGAGGTCGACATCTGGACCAGCACCTCGCTTTCCTCAGATTTCATTCAGACGATATATTTTAGTTGTTTAGTCTTCGTGTAGCTCTTGTACCAGAAATTAAACAATCTTACCAAACTCATTCATGCACCTCAGTGTGAGAATAGGTCTAGATGCATTCAATATACAGCAGTCACCATTATTTTACACATCGGTATTCCATGCTTGAGTTACCTTGCTTCCAAATCCTCCAAATGTCCTCGCTAAATTTGCCTCGTTTTAAAACATTATTGCTTGTTAATTTTAACCTTAAAACAAGGATCTATATCATTTCCCAATAGCTTTTTTCATTGTCATTGAACATGATTTTTATGATGGTCGTCTTTTCCGTGCCGATTGGTAGGCTACCTGTAATGATTTTCACGGATTTTCTCCCATTCGATACGAAAACTCTAGGCAGTTTTTATTGATAGACCTTCAAGAAAGATTGGTTGATTTGCAATCCTCGCTCTCAAGTTCTCACTGTGGCAAGATGTTAGTTGTCTGGTTGGTTAGTTAGTATGTCAATAACTTAACATACTGGCTAGCAAGGACGGGATCTACAGATTAACGTTGATTCTGAACACCAACAAACATTTAGCTTATTGTATATTCTACTTTTCAACGAACATCTAGCTTAACGTGTATTCTGCCCTCTAACGAACACCTAGCTTAACCTGGATTCTGAACCCCAACGAGAATCTATACTTATCCCAGGATTCTATATTGGTATTTTAGGCACGCGAGAACAAAGAACTAACCACACAGCTATCTAGTGTGATCCTGTAAGAAATGATAACCTTTTCGAAATTTTAATTTCACTGTAATTCACACATTTTTACAATGTTTCGGCACAGTATAGCCCTCTTGTATCGTGTAGCTCATTCGATCGTCGGTGGATCTTGTTCGGATCACTGGTGAGTAAATCTGCGGATTACTGATATACAGAATGTAAATTTATTCAACTCAAACAGCTTTGAACCATAATCTGAAATCAGGATTTTAGTCACTGTGATATTCGCAGTTACTGTAAGTCAAATGCCAGTAAGGCTTTTAAAGCCGGATTTACATGCTACCAGTCGGGGTTCCAGTTAAGATCGCCAGTTCTGTGACGTCAGCTAAGCAACCGCTACGTTTCTGTCTGTGATCACGGAAGAGCGCACGTGATTGGTTTATCGGAGTCGGTGGCGCCAGTAAATAGAAAATGTTTGGTTTACTGGAGCCAGTAGCCAGTGACTGGCGATCTAAACTGGAACTCCAACTGGTAGCGTGTAAATCCGTCTTCAGTTCTTGATTGATAAAATGGAACTTGATTTTACGCTTGCAGAGACAATAAAATCGATTGGCATAAAAATAAAGAACTGAAAATTTAGTTTATCCAAAATGACAGCTAACGAACATACGATTAATTTATTTTGCCACTTCTTTTGGTGTAATTTTCGTACTTGACGAAGGCTCCGCTATCCTGGTGGTCAGAGTATCGTGCTCATGATCATCCACGGCCGCCGAAGATCAGTGTGTACCTAATGGGTTTTGGTGCACACTTAAACTGTCATGGCCTCAATATCCTCTCGTTGGTGCAGTGGGGTCGGAGAGAGAGGGTTTACACTAGGAGATTTCGATCTCGTATTTCTAGATACTCAAAATTACGATACGTATATGGCTGTGTTAAGCACTTTATTAGTGACAGAAATAGACAGTCGGAAGTTCCAAACCAAACCAATCGTACTCGGATGTTTTAATGTTGTTGTCTTGTTTTTTGTTAACTTTTAGCAAACTAAGCATTGTTGTATTTTTGCTCGTGGTGTGAAATTTGTGTTTGAAGGAAAGGCAATTTGTTCTGCTCTAGTCAGTTTGAAGTGTTTACAAATTTAAACCAGGTTTGTGTGAACTTTGCATGTTCATTTGGTTGTTCAGAGGCGCTTGTATCTACATGAAAGGCTTTCTAATCTTTTCATATCGGAAAATTTGACATTTTGAGAAAGTGGAAGACAATGTGGTTTTAAGTTTCTTCAAGGTTGGGATAATGTAATCTGGATGTGAAAAGTGATGGTAAGTGAATCAATCTTATTTTTAATAAATGTCTCATGTTAATGTGTATTGATACTAGGCACATTTTTTTGTAGCTCATTCATCTTTTGAAATTTATTTTTTCTGTTGAAAGTGCTGAACATTGTTTTATAAAGAATTATATACACCTACTGTGAGAAACGCATTAGTTAACGTGTTTTTTTTTTTTTTTTTTAATTCTGTGTTGAAAGAAAAAAAATAGTCTGCATAGTATTCAACTTTATGTCGATAGGTGTTTAGCGTTTAATGCGAGTTATAGCTATTTAAGATATTTGGTGGGTAACTGATATTAGATTGCTGAGACAATGGCAATTGTGACATAGGGTATAGTTTGTTGTCGAGACATCTAGAAGGAGATTTCGGGCGCTTTTATCAAATTTGAGTAAAAAAAGTGGGGTAATTCGCTTTAAAAGACCTTTTCAAAGCCATCCTTTAACTTGAAAGGTTTACTATGCTGTTACTACGTCTTACTTTAGCTTTTGCACAAATAATCTTCACAACTCATCCATGGGAAATGAGTTTTGGTTCTTCAAAGATCTCGGATACCAGATTGGAATTAAAGTTATTTGGTTATCACAATTCCAATTTCTTTAGTTAATGACATCTTATGACGCATCTTGACCTCACATGTCTAACTGAAACATCTCGATGGCTCATAAATAGTTTCAGCTTTTCCCTCGTATGTAGCTATTTTGTATTTTCTCCGTTCTTTTCTCCATCTGTCCCCATGCCGACCAAACGGTATAGTGGTTAGCGTGCTAGCTTCTAGTCCGCGAGGTTGCGGGTTCGAGTCCCGTGTTAGGCATGGGTGTTTGTATATGTAAGTTGGCTTGTCTAATGACGAATGTTTCGGCGCATTATAGCCCTCGTGTTGCTGACGGCACCAGATAATCTGAATACAACCATCTGTCCCCATAAACTTGAAAAACCATTGCAATCTTCAAAAGTGGCCTTTTTGGTTGCGTTGTCCAGTTAAAGGGTCATAGGGAACTTTTTCATGGAGGAAATGATGAACTCATTCCACAATAGATTTTACAACAATTTGCAACATTTTAATATTGTAACTAATTTCGCAAGTAAGCATATTTAAGTATGTCTACCTGTCTATTCAACATGCTACTTGCCTATGCCATTCCAAAGTTGAGGAATCTCTTCTAAAAGACCCGAAATTATTAAAACACTATACAGGGTGGTCAAAAGAAAACTTTGCCGGTATATGGACCTCTAGTGGTGGTTCAGTTCAACTGATTGAGATGAGATTTCAGTTATAGTTATTCTGAGGAATGAGCTCGAGATTCTGTGGATGACAACAAAATGGCGCTCACTGTTACGGTTAGAGGTACAGAAACTTGAAATTTTCGAATGGCAACGCTTCTTTTTCCTGTCGTAAAATGATCAGTGCATGCGAAAACCCTAAAGAGTGTTGGAACGGTACTTGTATCACAAAAAACGGCCACGTTATCCACGTACAAAAATAGCTCTGCGAACGGCCTACAAAAAACCCGAAGTACACGTGGGTGCCATCACAGGCAATTTTATCGGATTTCTTTACGCATATTTCCTCCGTGTGCCCCAATCGTATTCGCAAAGCTGTTATTTGTGCTTGCATAACCATCGATATAGATAACAACTGGATTGACAGCTTAACGTTGCGGAAATGAAGCCGTTGCCAAATACCATTGGGTGGACAAAAAATACGGATTACCGAGGATTGAAAATAATATTTTTGGTGGCACACAGCAGAAATGTCAAAAGTAGACCATAAATAGTAATAATGTGCAAAAAATATCTACTCTAGCACTTTACAAGGTTTCTCGCATTCCCAATCAACTCTAAAAGTGAACTATGATTCGTTAATCATTCACATAGCGTCATCGCCGACCAAACGGTATAGTGGTTAGCGTGCTAGCTTCTAGACCGCGAGGTTGCGGGTTCGAGTCCCGTGTTAGGCATGGGTGTTTGTAAATGCATGATGGCTTGTCAAATGACGAATTTTTCGACGCATTATATCCCTCGTGTTGCTGACAGCGCCAGATAACCTGAAAACAACCATGCGCTGATCATTTTGCGAACCAAAAAAGTAGGTGTAGCCATTCGAAAATTTCGAGTTTCTGTAACTACAACCATAACCAAGAGAACCATTTTGTTGACATTCACAAAATCTTGAGCTCATACCTCTGAATAACTATACTTGAAATCTTATCTTGATCTGTTAAACGGAATGAAAACTATATGTCCATACATCAGCAAAGTTTCTTTATGACCACTCTGTACATTCAGGTCTTCAACCACTCCAAAACGGTATAAAACTATCCTCTAGTTGCGTCGAGACAACTTTAAGAAGTGGACTTGGATCATTCTTCCACAAGACATCCCAAGCATGTCATCACATCTTGAGGCACGCTTCTGTCTCGCTCCAACCTTAAACGAGTCTCTCATCCATCAAATAACCGGGACCACATCCGAGAGAAGCAGAAATTACGTCGCCAATGCGTCGAAAAGTCGTCGACTTTCGACCATGACTGGAAACGGGAACAGGTGTTGGCGTACATCCCGGAGCTTTGGTCCTGTGGTCAACCGTAAACCTGACTACCACACCCTGACGTTTAGGTGACCGCATATACGCGGAAGTTGTGGTTTTTTTTAGGAGATGATCATATGGATTGCTGAGTTCAGGATTTCGAAGGAAACGAGTCTTTATAGTGATTACTACTGATGACGAATGGAGTTCAAAGGATCGAATTATTGTGAGTTGATAAATCGATTTTGGAATAGCATTCGATTTAAGATCGCTGATTTTGTGAAAGAATCGCAGCAAATACTGCTATACGAAACCTTAAATGAATTCATTTTAACCTTTTATTTACTGATGGGACTTCCAAATCCCGTCAGTTTTCTAATGGCACTGTATTATTTTTAACACTTTGAGACTCATCGGGACTTTGAAATCCACTTCCATGAAATTCGTTCTGCAGTTGTTGTATGGCAACACAAGCTTATTTCTCTTTGAAAGCTTGCTAGATACAAGCATATAAGGAGATGCAAGGCCAAGATGATTGCATAGAAGATTAACATCGTCTATATGTTTGCATATGAAGAGAAATAAGCATGCGCTGTTGTCCAACAATTGAAGAACGAACTCCAATGAATTGGATTTCAAAGTCCCAATTGGTCTCAAAGTGTGTATGGCATACCATTTCCCTCGCTTCTCGTTTAGTTAGTATGCATTTCAGGTCTGTATAATCGTGTTTTTACGTTGGATAGATTGCTTTTTGCAAGTTAATTATAATTACTCTATACTATTATCCAAATCAACTGTCATTTACAAATATACAGTGATCATCCACGCAACAATACCTCATAGGCAGGTTTATAATATTTTAAATTTCTACAAGCTTCCATTTGCAAACCACACCGCCATCCAAAACCAACCCAAACCTTCGATTCTATGCGTGACATTTATAACCCCCATTCCATTTCCCAAAAACACTGACAAGCAACCAATTAAAACCGAGACGGCCGTACCAAATCCAGCTCTTTGTTTCATTCACAAAGACAAACAACCCGTCCAACCCTTAAATAGCCAAGGTAAACAGTTCCGCCAAGTGCCGATGTCCCTTTAACGTTGATTGCAAATAGCTATCAATCGCAAACGCCAATAACAGTTACCTTTAGCTAGATAGCCCAGAAAAATCGCCCATTATTACGAGTAGGTCCTTCCTGCCCGTAGGAAAAGGTCGGAACCATTTAAAACGTTCCGACGAAAAGGAGCTAAAAGTCGTAAATTATTTTAACACGATCGCCAATAGCACACGCTCATTAATTTAGATAGCGCGTTTTCCCCCCACATGAGCCCCAGTTATTATTGTAAACGCCACAATAATTATGATAAAGTCAATTTAGAGGGGTCTTATGGCGCAATAAAAAGCAATTACCCGCCGTAAAGGCTCGCAGATCTAGGGGAAGCCATAACTATGGAATTATGGTGCCATTATTGGCGAAATGTGGGGGGAAAAGGCAAAGATTAGGGCACATAACTTTCTCCGGCCAAAAATGCGCCAAGAATTTAGAACGCGTTAAGAATTTATGATAATGTTCATGTTATCGGGCTGCGCGGTTTTAATATTATCGAAATTTTTAAGTCCTGTCGGCTGGGGTCGTAGTTTTTTTTTTCCTAGTCTTTCCTGGAGTTTTATTGAGGTTGTGGTTAAAAAGCGCGATAAAGACGTTTTTAATTGCCCTTCGCTTTCTTTGATAGCTTGTCTATAAAAATATGAAATGTGTTTAGTTTTAGAGTCCATTAATTGTTTTATTTCGCTGTTTTTCGATTAACTGCGGAGGTCTAAGACAATTGGAATTTACGAAAGTGTTTTATGACTGGTTTTATTACGTTCTTACCATCTAGTAGCAATACCATTCATCACTGGTTATTTTTATGATACTGATGAATATTAACTAAATTTATTTTAACGTTTATAAATAGATAGCTACTTTACTACTTTTAAATGTACAATGCGTTTATCAAGTTCTGTTGGTTTTTCTTTTTTTCTAAAGCACATAGGAGTTACGACAAATATTCACCTGTGCTAAGCACATAAGTGGTATCTACAACTCAACTCAAAATGCGGTTCAAAGCTTAACTTCATGCAGTTGAGGCTTACTTCACTTTTTTAATACTTCCCTTGCCGATACGACCATTAAACTTTTATTTAGTGGCAGGATCTAGTACCAATCTTCTCATTAAACGCATTGAGACCTATTAGGACTTGAAATCCACTTCTATGATGTTCGTTCTTCAATGGACAATTCCCGCATTTTTTTTATATTTTTCAATTCCAAATGTTTCGAAAAGGCCATAAACACAAAAATTTCTGCTCAATGCGCTTTTTTTTTTTTTTTTTTTAAATTTGCAATCAAAATTTCCCTGTTAGACGTTGGCGAGAAAACAATTCACTGAATGTGACGTAAAGAGCTCCCAAATACCTTGGCTGGAAATGCGGCAGCGGAAACCAGGTTTGCAAGTTCGTCGTTAATCGCCGACCAAACGATATTGTGGTTAGCGTGCTAGCTTCTAGACCACAAGGTTACGGGTTCGAGTCCCATGTCAGGCATGGGTGTTCGTAAATGTACGTTGGCTGTCAAATGACGAATGTTTCGGCGCATTATAGCCCTCGTGTTGCTGACGGCGCCAGATAATCTGAAAACAACAACGAGCCAACCTGTACGTGATATGGCAATGGTCTACCAGCGTCAACTATTTCAACGCCAACTATTTGGCAGAAACCTCACGATAACCATAGAAATAGTGGGAGCCCTTTATATCACGTCATCCAAACGGTACAGTGATTAGCATACTAGCTTCTAGACCGCGAAGTTGCAGGTTCGAGTCCCGTGTTAGGCATGGGTGTTTGTAAATGTATGTTGGCTTGATTTAAGTTTCGGCGCATTATAGCCCTCACGTTGCTGACGGCGCCAGATAATCTGAAAACAACCAACAACCCTTTAGGTCACAGATTTTGTTGTGTGTTTAGATCGGACAGGTTTTGGCTCGATTTTGAGGCATTTTCTTTTCTTAATATTTAAATAACTCATTTTTTTTAAAGAACTTCTGTTTAAATATTTGAAATCAGAAAGAAATTCTTCATAAATATAAACTAATTTCACTCGTTTTTAAAAAATGCGGGAATTGTCCATTGTTGGATAGCAGCACAAGATTATTTCTCTTTCACACAAACACATGGACGATTTCCAATCTACAAGGCTTACATCATTGCCTTTCTTCTACTTATATACTTCTATCTAGCATACTTCCTAAGAGCAATACGCTTGTGCAACCAACTTTCTTAACACTTTGTTCTCCGTATTAGTACGTATTTCACGTATTAGTACGCGTTCGTCTAGTCTCCGCTCTTTCACACCATGGTTAATGTGACCAGATTTTTCTATCTCCAGAAACTTCATCAGTTACCTGCTCAGTTAGTTTTTGTTCGTGTTTAATTTAGAAGGACTTTGGCGGGACTAGTCTCCGCTCTTTCACACCATGGTTAATGTGACCAGATTTTTCTATCTCCAGAAACTTCATCAGTTACCTGCTCAGTTAGTTTTTGTTCGTGTTTTATTTAGAAGGACTTTGGCGGGACTAGTCTCCACTCTTTCACACCATGGTTAATGTGACCAGATTTTTCTATTTCCAGAAACTTCATCAGTTACCTGCTCAGTTAGTTTTTGTTCGTGTTTTATTTAGAAGGACTTTGGCGGGACTAGTCTCCGCTCTTTCACACCATGGTTAATGTGACCAGATTTTTCTATCTCCAGAAACTTCATCAGTTACCTGCTCAGTTAGTTTTTGTTCGTGTTTAATTTAGAAGGACTTTGGCGGGACTAGTCTCCGCTCTTTCACACCATGGTTAATGTGACCAGATTTTTCTATCTCCAGAAACTTCATCAGTTACCTGCTCAGTTAGTTTTTGTTCGTGTTTTATTTAGAAGGACTTTGGCGGGACTAGTCTCCGCTCTTTCACACCATGGTTAATGTGACCAGATTTTTCTATCTCCAGAAACTTCATCAGTTACCTGCTCAGTTAGTTTTTGTTCGTGTTTTATTTAGAAGGACTTTGGCGGGACTCTGTAACGTAAAGCGGGACAATTTGGCGGGACATTCAGTCAGTGGGACAGTGGTTTGAAATGCGGGACATCTGGTCACATTAGCCATGATGGATTTATTTGGAACTATTCTTTGATCGTACTTAGTTGAGTTCAGGTGTTGTGTGTTTTATTTAATGCTTATTCCATTTATGCGGCAGCATAGAAAATGGCTGGCATGGCTGATAAATTTAAAAGCACCAGCAACCAAGTGTTAAAGAAGAAACTCCACAGAAGTGGATTTTAAAGTCTCTAGGTATTTCAAAGCTTTTAAGGGGACGCATTACCCAAAAAATTATTTGCAGCAACTGTATCACTGAAATTTAAATTATTGTAATTTTACATTGTGTTGATTTGATAGTAAGAAAACATAATTTAACCTGCAAACATATTTTGATTGAATAATTTTTGATTAATACCATTTTTTTTTCCAAACTTTTTTGAAATGCTACTCCTTCAACAATTTTAAGTATTTTTCAATGAAATTTGCACAATATATTTGTATTATAATTGTTAACAATAATTAGTATGGATTTGAAGATGCAAGTTATGGAAAAGGTTTTATATGTTTTTACACTAAAAACAGCATAAAAACGTTTTTTGTTTTTTTTTTCAAGTTTTCAACTTTTTAATTTGAAAAAAAAAAAAAAAAAAAAAAAAAACTAATCATAGCACACTTCACTCCATACTAACTTTTGTTTATCAGATGTATATAAATACGCTATAAAAATTTATCAGATGTATATAAATACGCTATAAAAATTTCAATATACTATCTAAATTTAGAAAAAAGCCTTAGAAATTTAAACAACACTCAAACGGAAAAATAACGACTGAGAAAAACAGTGCTAAAGATTTCTTTTTCAACTTTGATAGAGTGGGATGGTTTAGAAAATACAATATACCTTTTTATCTATCAAAGGTAAAAATATAAATTTTTGCACAGCAATTCAGAAAAATATTCTCCACATTACGGAATAAAAATTGAAAAATTGTAAATTTTGTCATTTTTTGGGTGCCACGTCCTCTTAAATTAATGCAGTACCATGAGAAACGGCTTATAAGTTACGTCAGTAAATAGCGGGTAAATATTTCACAGCATAATGTAGAACAAACTATAGTGTTATATCTGGAATCAATTGAAGAGTATACTCAATCTGTCGAAAAAAGGCCAGTACCACCTCTGAACTTAACATGACAGTATTGTTTTGGGACTATATTCTACGATTTTCAATTAACCACGGTCAAGCGTGAATGCAGCGTTACCAGATATCGTAATTAAAATTCTTAGGTAAGCAATTTTTCACAATGGCATATTTTTACCTACTATTATCAATAGTACTTCATAAACTAAGACTTCCTACACTTTAAAAAACACTAAGAAAGTCACTATATCAAAATATAGGTGAGTGATAAACAACAGAGTTAGTATTAAAAACAATACGTTTGGCAACTCTGCGTGCATGGTTGATGAATAACCATATGATGTAAAAATAATCAATCGTACAGCCGTAAAAGTAATATAGTCAGTAAAACCGATATTTGTACTGGTAACATACATTGCTAGAAACTTTGACGCTTCCTGTGGAACTAATACTTTGCAGATCCTTGCATCTAAATCAACCAACTTGCCGTGATTATTTCCGGCTCTTTCAGCCTGAACTTCAATAAAAACTAATTTTCCTGAGACCTTTAATTTGATATAAAAAGTGTGTATGTCATGTGTTTCAGTTATTTCTGTTCGAGATACCAATATGGACCATTTTTTCTTGAAAGATCTTGCGAAAGACGTTCCCTTTTGAAAATTAAATCGTTCTGGTCGGGAGTTCAGATGATGTCGAGATAACCTCAAGCAGAGTTTAGTTTCTTATGGGAAAAAAAAAAATGTGTCAATAAACACCCAGCAATATTACGAGATACCTTTATCTGTAAATGCGATTTTACATTCAAGTTTCAAATTTTGTTAAGGAAAATTTTCAAGACTATAAACTTTATGAATTATTTGAGCGTCCTAGTGATAGTGGAAAAAAACAACAAAAACAAAAACAAAAAAAATATCGGAGTTGGGTGTGTATGCCATTGTGAAAGATATAATGAAACTTTTTTTTTTTTTTTTTTGAGGTTTTATGGCGCAAAGGCAACTAGGGGTGTATTGGAGCGGGAACGCGTGGGAACGGCGATCCTTTACCTTTTGAGAAGGCGGAACGGCGTTCCCTCACCTAATTTTTTTTTTTTATAATTTTATTACGCGACATTAAACACACAGTCAAGAAAGAAAACGAAATGGTTCTTTCGTGAGAACTATGCTGTCGTTTTCGATCTGCAACTTCAGAGCTGAGCAAGCAAGTTCAAGAATTGTAAACACTTGAAAGAGGCGCGGCAACCCACACATATAGCAGTTCGAAAAATCGAAACTCGATCTCTTATGGAAATTTTTCTGAATGATAATTGTTTAAGAAATCATGTAAATAATCCTTTTAAAATAAAGTGTAGATAATTCAGATTTGTCAGATCAGATTGATCAGATTTGTTGAAAAATTGTTGAAAAAAATCCATTTAAAAATTTGTGTCAATAATATGTTTGAAAATATCTTCTAATCCATTTATAAAGTGTCAAATAATCTAATAAAATGGGTTATGCAAAGCAAATTGTTAAAAAATCCAGATGATTTAATAGGTTTAAAAAGATATTTAAATAAAAAAGTCTAAACACACATGTTTTTCTTTTCAATTTTGATTAGCTCATTATCTGTTTTGATATTATTAAAGTAAAATTAAGAAAGTTATTTATTCTTAATTGTAATTTTCACTCCCCCCCCCCCCTACACACAGTAAAAAACTAAAGTATACGTTTATAACGATGCGACATAGCGTTCCCATACCTTTTTATTTTACACTACACCACTGAAGGCAACACAAGGGTCATGCTACGCCAAAACAAAAGATAAAAGAAAAAATAGGATGGAGGATGAATTATAAATATGATGAGAGGTGACATAATATAATTTAAGAATGTTAAAAACACATTTCTAAAACGATGAAGATGTTAATAAAATTTTAAAAATGGATATGTTTAAAAAACTAGATGTGATTTAAAAACCCGATTGATCTTAAAAATGCAAAAAGATTTGGATGGGGAGTTTCCCTAATCAAATCCTGAAGACTTAAAGTGGTACTCTTAAAAAACCTAAGACGATGTGACTGAAACTTAGGACAAGAAATTAAAATACGAGCCACAGAAAGATCGCAACGACAAATATCGCAAACAGGTGGATCTTCTCCCAGCAATAGATGTCGATGTGTCAATCGGGTGTGACCAATGCGCAGACGAGTCAGTTTGACATCTGTCCGACGCATTGGATTAACTGGCCATTTAAGAAGATGATTTTTGATGAAATGAAGTTTGTTATTAACCTGCAAATCCCATGTTTCTTGACGTAAGGATAATGAAACTTTATTTGGAGAGCAGGACTTGGTTGGTTGTATTCAGATTATCTGGCGCCGTCAGCAACACGAGGGCTATAATGCGCCGAAACATTCGTCATTAGACAGGCCAACATACATTTACAAACACCCATGCCTAACCCGGGACTCGGAACCCGCAACCTCGCGGTCTAGAAGCTAGCACGCTAACCACTATACCGTTTGGTCGGCAGCAGGACTTGGAATGGCTTGTATAGCTAGAAGGTCCGGTGATAAATCATATCCCGTGAATCCATCAAATAGTATATAATGAAACTTTATTTTAAATTCTTTGTTAACTTCGATTTTATAAGTGTTTGGGTAGATATGTCGATGGCGGATAAATCTGAGGAGGAATTAGCCCCTTTACCGTCATCCAATCTGATTAACCTTTAACTGCTGTAAGCGGTCTGACAGACCGCGGGTCATTTTTTGTGGAATGCTTCCACCCCCTAAAATATCTCATCTTTGACTTTTATTTTAATTTTTCTGATACTATGTTTCTTAAACTTTTAACTGATGCTCACAAATTTGTGTGGCGCAGTATGGACCATGTGTTGCTCTTGCGCCAAAAACCTCAAACCACCCAACCACAGCAGTTGAAGGTTAAAACGTGGCGATGTCATTGACAATGCATCTTATAAAATGTTGGAGGTTGTCACTATCACTAAAAGGTCGCTTTTACGGAATACTTGTATACCAACTTGTCGTCATTTAATTGCGCTTAAATAGCATTTAACCGATCATTGAAGAAAATCTTTCCAGTTGCCAAAATTGTTTTAATAAATAAATTATAAAATTGTTTTAAATCAGAATAAATAAAAGGTATTTGGATGCGAGTGCATAAATTCACATTAATTTTTAATGAATAAATTTTGAAAAGTATTTTACTGCATATTTTGGTGATAGAGATGTTTTTAATATTTAAAATTATATGCCAACACCAAGCACACGCTGGCAACAGAATCTTTGCTGTGTTAATGAATATAAAATTTGGCAATTCCTATAAAGGATTAATATTAAAAAAATGTAAGAGTTATGTTATTAACGTTTAAGTAAGACATCAACAAACCATGAAATGAATTGTTTAAAGTGGTGAACTACATCTTTAAAATGGTAATCCATTTTTTACTATTTTAAGTACGAATCTGTTTACTTTTTCTTTCAACTGTTTGGCCCTTCCAGATTGTATTCAAAACACAGAATTGTTGAAAATGTCAATTACACTTGACTTTAAACTCTTTCTAATGATTCGCTTCGACTTAGAATCGATGAAAATGTAATGAAATTAATAAATTGTTATTTTGACGTAACTTGAACAGTCAATTATGTTACTACTTCTAAACCCAAAATAATAACAATAACAATAACAATAAAAAAAATATTTAAGTTACGGAAAAAAAGCTACTGTTTTGTTTTAACATGTTCTATTTTATTACTCACAAGTTGAAGTATCCGGCGTTGTTTGGGCTCAAATGCCTCTAGTCGGTATAACTCTGTTCATATTTGTTATGTTTACTGCAAGCTATGACCAGGTCCTCTTAACCCCTTATCAATTTTACTACGTCAACGAAACATCAGAATGTAATCATGTTCCCTATAATCTGGTTTAATCAAGATACCAGTAGAAAAAAAGAACCTGGTTCAAATTGGCTCAGTAGATACTAAAGCATGAAAACTCCTCCCCTATCCTAGATTTCACCACCTTAACTACCAAACAAAGGAGTGAAATAGTGTTCACGGTAATCTATATTAGTCATGATACCTACAGAAAAAAAAAAACACTTAAAAGTGGTTCAGTAATTCTTAGATTATTATATTTCTTAAGGGGTGAAAAGGAAGAAAAGGGAAGGTTTTTCGGAATTTCAAGTGTTCTTGTTTCGATTATCAAGTGTGTAAAATTGCATCAAGATCTGAATAAAGTTTCCTACAAAAACATACCTAACCACACACGGGCATCTTAATTTAAGTATAACTTAATCTTTAGTAATAACTTCTCAAATACCTTTAAAACACATTTCTCCAAATCCGAATACAAATCCTCGGATGTAGATCTCAACTTTAAATAATTGGTCCTTACTTACCATCAAAATTAATTTATATACGTCACCTTCAAAAACAGGTGAGTCCTTTTTAACACGTGGTAGGTAGGCCCAGCTATCCACATGTATGCATACAGAAGACAGGCAAAGGGTCCGCGGGGTCAGGCATTTTTGCGTGGGGGTCTACCCGCGGGGTCAGTTTAGGGGTCAACCCATCTCCACCCCAGAGTGCAGAGGAGTAGTTTTTTTCGTTAGGGTGTATTCAGCACCTCGGCCATATTGCTAGGTGCTTATTAAAACTTAATTATGTAGATATAGGACTGAAGGGTGGATCAAGGAATGTCTGATAAAGGGATGGAGTTTTCAACACCGGAAAAGGGCTTGTGTTGTGATGGACTATTTTTTTTTTAATAGATGAGGGGAATGAGTGGGTATTAGGATGGAGTTTAGAGGGGTATTCTTGTTGGTTTATAGTGAATTAAGTTTAATGGAGTTGGGTAAAAAAATATGATTTAAAAATTAATTTTGGAGACGTTAACTGTACACTTTTTAAAAAGACTATCTGATAAAAATAAATGTGTTGTTTTTAAGAAAATTAACGGAAATATTATCAGTAATTAATGCTCTGATTTTATTTTAGTTGCGATATGATAAGAGTTCTTAATAAATTAACCTATAAAAGTTTTTACAATAAATTCTTTATATACATGGCCAACGTATGAGTTATTGCATTTTATTTTTAAAAAATGTGAGCTCTGGTCGAGTTTTCAAAGTGTTTAATCACCACGACTCTATACGATAAAAAATATTTCTCGTTTTATATTCTAGATTAGCTGCTTTTTCTCGCGTTGTAGAGATTCGTCAATGTGTATAATGTTTGCCCTTTTGAGAACCAGGCACGTTTCTTCCACTAAAAGGTTCATTACTACGCAAACTCCCATTAATAACCCCCTCCCCTTAGAGAAACAAAAATAAAAATTCCCCGTTAATACAACAGTAATATCCTCCCCTTCACGGAGAAACAATTTTTTAACCATTTTATCGTTAATACTGTTAACGTCTGTGTTATGCGTAACTATGCAGCGCATCTGCCATCCATGCCCCACCCTTTTTTATTTCGTCTATTAATCATTACGGATTGATTCCCGCGCTTTGGCGGATGTATGAGAGCTTACTCTCCTTTCTCATGGTAGCTCCTTGAATAGTTATCATTTTCATTTACAGTCCACTTGTGCAAATAATATTAGAAACTGTGCAAAACTAGCAACACTCGTCGTGAGTATTCTTTCCTAAAATTTATAAACACTGAGCTATCGCCAAACAAATACCAAAAAAATAACTTTGCTTAGGTAAAGAAAATAAATTTGGCAAGTTGCATTAGTAGCAAAAATAGTAGAGTTGTTATCTGACTAATTTTAAAAATTAGAGGTGGTTGTTTTTTCTTCATTAACCCTTTGCACACCAGGCCTTTTTCGCGCGGAGGAATCAGCAACTCGAGACATTTTAGGTTCAGCTGGTGTTTATGGATTTGCTTCATAGAAACTAAACACAGTCATTGGCCTTGCATCGAATTTCCGCATCACACCTAATGGTCCTCTCGTGGTTTGGCATCCAATCGTGTGGCGCCTGAGAGGCACCACTGGAGTGCAAAGGGTTAAAACTAAAAAAAGAACAAAATTAACATTCTAGCTGTTGGGGGCAAAATTATAAGTCAAATACTTATGTGAAATTCCGAGATTGAAATTCTAAATATCTAGTATAATTCCAGAATAATCAAACATTTCAAGTACTTATTCATCCAAGTACTTATTTATAAGTACTTATTTAATCAAACATTCAAGTACTTATTTATTTCAAGTATTTGTCAACAGTACTATTCAGATAGCAACTTCTTGAATAAACCTCACTAAACACATCACTAAAAATAATTCACTTTCTACTCCACAATTCAATCTCAAATTCCCAATCAATTCTCTACTAATTTCACCTCTTAGTTAAACACCACCTCACATCCAAAATACGTCTAATCATCTAATTATTTTCCAAAGTTCTTCTCCAAAAATAATCCACAGCCACCACAGTAGGTAAACCCGAACCCTATCTCAGTATCCCTGCAAACCAAGTCCATTATTATTACTTATAGCATAGAGACCGGACCACCATATTATGGGGGTGGCACCAGAACGAGTTAAGTATATAGCATTCCGACCTTATTATAGGTTGCAGTAGATTATTTCTGCTCTACCTCTCCACCCCCACCTAGAGGTAGAGCGGCCAGCGACAAATTACTGGGATAGGTGGGTGTGTGGCATGACGTCATTGATGGGTCACGTGATAGGATATGTGTATTTCGGGATCCATGTCAGTTTTGTGATGATTTTTTTTTGTAGTTTGGGTGCTGGGGAAATGAATAACCTTGGAAAGAAGTGATTAATTTTTCATTGATTATTATATATTGGAGAGAACATATTGATATGGGGACAGAACTTGTATAGGGTGTTTCAGAGAAGATTCCTTGACTTTGAGATGATATAACTGGGAAACAGTGAGCCAAAATGAAGTAGTTTTCCAACACACATACGAGTTTTTAGTACCCTATATTCATCAGTTTTGTTTATTGACATATCCGTTCAAATGAAAATGAGGGCCTGAGAGGCAAAGGGGTCCAAGTGACTTTTCTTAACCTTTGAGAAAGAATGCTTTAAAGTTTCTTATTTATATGAAATTTGTATGAAAAGTATTTGTTGTTGGAATACTAACCACTCTGATGAAGAATCACTAGTTTTCACAGAATTTATTATAAATAAGAAACTTAAACATATATTTTCTTAAAAGTTAAGAAAAGTCACTTAGACCCCTTTGCTTCATAGTCCCTCAAATTACTTCCATCGGAACCACATGTTACCGTCATAAAATTTACATCCAATCAACCAGATTTGCTAACTAGTGGTTTTTTAAGACCTAGATAACTAAACTCAAATCAGTGATACTCTGTAACCATAGACTTATTATTATCAATAGACTGTGCGTTCCCACTTCAATTTTACAACGAGAATGAAACCAAAATGAATCACATGAGTAGGGACTTTTTGGGAGCAGGGTTGCAGATTTGGCGGGTTTCTCCTCACTCAGGCGATAAAGGATAATAAGATTATTAGATAAAGGATTAATTTTATGACGTAGCCAAATTAAAAACCACGTGACTGATAGAAGAATATTGTGATTAATTTTGGTTTCATTCTCGTTGTATAATTGAAGTGGTAACGCTCAGTCTATTGATAATAATAAGTCTATGTCTGTAACTAATCATTCGACTCATAGACTACAAATTTAAAATAAGTTAATTTTTAGATTTCTTTTATTTCGAACAAATTAGTGCACCTTAAGAGAAGCACAAATTCTTCAAATAAGGTGGCAAAAATGAGCTTTTGCACTCTTGGCAGAAGTTAAAAGTGCAACGGGCTCATCTCGAATTCACAAAAATGGCTAGAGTATGTAGTCTATTAGACGAATGTTTAGTTATAATGTTAGTTTTAATGCTAAGATTAAAATTCTACACTTGTCTATCCATCATGCTACTTATCACTTTCTATCTCTCACTAAAATATTGGTTTTTATTGTATGATTTAAAATTTTATCCATTTTACACTTTTAATAGCTCGATTGGTTTGAATCTCGCTCATTACGTCCACATTCACAAAGAAAAGTGCCAAACAGACAAAGCTGCACCTAGGAGGGAGCAAGCAGGGCATGTGTTCCGGGTGCCGTGGTTGGGGAAGGGGGGGGGGGGGTACAAGTTATCAATATTACCCGTTATGTATTTGAAAATAAATAATATCAAAAGACATTCTGTTTTTATTTAGCCAATCGTCTCCTAAATTTGCAAAATATCGTATTCACAAAATTGTACTTGAACTAATTTTAAATAAAATAAAATATTCAAGACATTGGAGTACATCAATAACATAGGAGGAGGTGCCAAAATTTTAGTCTTCCCCAGGTGCCAAAAATTCTAGTTGCGGCCCTGCAAACAGAAATATCAACAATGAATTTAATTATTTTATGGTTAGATTTACCAAATTAAAAATACCAAAAATAAAAATCAAGACAAATATTTTTAAGCATAGATCTGCCAAGTATCATCAGTTTTGATTCCAATTTTAACACGATGAAAAACCAAACCGATGTTCATCAAATTTACACCAAAATAAATTCGCCGACTTGCGTGCTTGTATCACGTGACCAACTTCACGTGCGATGGGTTGGAGAGCGAAGACTGACACCTCCGCTCCTCCTCCCATCTCAGGCAAACGAGAAACGGCGAGAACTGCGGAAACATGGGGGTGTGGAATAATAATAAAAAAAAGAACCACAACCTGCAAAGTTCCTGCTTCAAATAGTGCGTGTATTTGACGTCACGTCAATCATTTTTTTTTATTTTTTTTTGGATATCCTGATATCTGCCACTGAAATATCCACCCCTTTGTTTTTGGAAAACGGTTTGGAATTGGATTGTTGATATGGGATTAGAAGATGTTTGGGATTGGTTTATACTTTTATTGATTTGTATGGTGTAATTATAATTTGCGTTCGACTAATAATATATGCACGTGCTTTGAAAAGATATATCGCGATAATAATCTAACCCATAAAAATAGTTTTTTAAAAATCCTTTATATGCATTGTCAGTTTTGATATTCATTAACATAGCGCCGATATCAAAAACATTTCTATCAGAAAAATTTGCAGCAAACTACTTTTCAAAATTTATTTATCAAAAATTAACGTGAATTTATGCTCTAAAGCCGGATTTACACGCTACCAGTCGGGCCTCCAGTTTAGATCGCCAGCTCTATGACGTCAGCTAATCGACCGCTGCGCCGTCTATAGGTGATCATGGGAGAGCGCATGTGATTGGTTGATTGTAGTCGCCGGCGCGAGTAAATAGAAAATGTTTGGTTTACTGGAAACAGTAGCCTGGTGACGTCATATGACGTCACAGACTGGCGATCTAAACTGGAACCTCAACTGGTAGCTTGTGAATCCGGCTTAAATCCAAATATCATTTATTTATTCTGATTGAAGTAATTTTATTATTTACTTATTTAAAAAAAATTTGCAACAGGAAAGATTTTTAACAATGGTCAGTTCAATGCTTCTTTTCAATGCGATTGAATAACGTAAAAGCGCCCTTTTAGCGACAGTAAAAAGCCTCAAAATTTGATAGAATGTATTGTCATCGACATCAAACCTATCGGCCAAGTTTTAGACTAATCGGATGACAGCAAGGGGGTTAATTAGGCCTCCGCAAATTCTACTCCCATGGACAAACAAACAAATATCCATACAAAAGCGAAGTTAATAAAAGGAATTAAAAAATTAGAGGTCACCCCGGCGCTAAACACAAAAACCTGTTACAAATGCATTGTTTGGCTATGTTTGCGCACAACGAGCATTTTTTTTATTATATAACTGTGCCGAAATTCGACCTTTCTTAAATACTTTTTATTAACTCCGATTTTGTTTGTGGCTACCAGGCCTATTTTTAGAAGCCTAATGAACCCACTTTCCGTAAACTTAACGGATTGAAACTTGACAGATAGATTCGATGTCGATGACAATGCATTCTATCAAAATTTGGGAATTGTCACTCTCTAAAATGTCACTTTTACACGCGTATTAATAAACGTTTTTGAAAACTAATAAATCCCATTCAACCCATCATTCTTAAAACTCTTTCATGTTGCCAACATTATTTAAATCAGAATAATAAAAGATATTTGACCTTGAATGCAAAAAAAAAAAAAGGTAGTCCATTCCAACTGTGCATTGTATAGTAAAATTAATAAAAGATATTTGACCTTGAATGCATAAATTCACGTGGATTTTTAATAAATAAATGTTGAAACGTTGTTTGCCGCACATTTTTTTTTTGCCGCACAAATGTTTTTAATGCTTTAAATTAGTTGTAAACACCACGCTAACAACAGAATCGGTGCTATATATATATATATATATATATATATATATATATATATATATATATATATATATATATATATATATAATTACTTGTATGAGTTACATTATTTAATCGATTCCATGCAGAATGATATATATATTTTTTATTTTGTACCTGAACATTTGTCTCAATTGTCATTTTCCTGTATAATCCGTGTTTGAATTTGCAATTTTAACTACATTTGTGTAGCTTTGTATTTTATCAAACAAGATTAGCTATGTAAATAACAGTTTAAATTGAAATTCTAAAGATATTTTTGTAAGTATCTTGAATGTATCTTAAAATTTTAGAGAACTGGGTATGTCTGTTAATCAATTTATTTTACTGGAAAGTTGTGAGGTGCTTTTTGAAAAATCATAAATATAACAAACACATTAATTTAATAAACATGAAATACTTACTAAAAAGTACATTTTTCTTTTAATATTCCGCCGTATTAGTGTTCCGCCTCCAAGTCCGATAACAAAGCGGCGGACATGCCAGTGTATATTATGCTGACAGAGCATAGGCCCGTTTTCGACCCCTCACAGCTCAGCTTCTATTTTAGCTAGAAACCTGATTTTTTTGCCATCGTGTTGCCCCGGGTGAGTAGACGAAAACTAACAACATAATTGTTAACATTGAACAAGGGAAAATAGTAAAAAAATCTTTTGAAAATCGACGAAGTCACCGGAATTTTGTTCTTCTGGTTCTGACCAAAACTTAAGCCAGGGCTACAACCAAAACTATTTGATCAATTTTGACCATTCTTTTTTTATTCTTCTCAGCTTGATTAGAGAAAGTGCCTTTTGTATGTTTTGATGGGTTGGAGGGTCTGTAACCCCCCGGAAATGATCCCGATGCTTGGGAATGTTAGCCTTGCTTACAGATTAAACACTTTAATATATTCAGACCATTCATTTTTTATTCCTCTCAGATTGATTAGAGGAAGTGCCTTTTGTATGAATTAATGCGTAAGAGGGTCTGTACCCCCTAGAAATGATCCCGGAAATTGGGAATTTTAGCCCGGATAATGATTGATTAAATCAAGTCAATGGATTTCGGATATTCATCTTTTGCTCACTTTCAAAAAGAGACTTTGATACTTTAAGTTGAACTATTTAAAGAGTGTAATTAGAAAAATATAAAAATTACTTATTGCTTATAACCGAAAAACATATCGCAAATTTCATAATTTTGGCAGTGTCTTTTTTTTTCTTTTTGTCAAAGTAATAATTATTACCAAAAATATCTCCAAAATGACATTTTTTTTTAAGTATTGAAAAAAATAATGAAAAAAAAAGTAAATTACACTGATCCATGTCAAATTTAAATGCTGTGACCAGTATTAAAGTGTAATTGAAAGTTGAGCAATGTTCCACACTCCTAGTCTTTGAATTTTTGTGATCAAGTGTGACGTTATTGCGTATTAAATATGTTGTGCGGAGATTACTCAAAGAAACATTAGTCATGTGATGGCAAAGTGGCAAGATTATATTGTCGTATTTAGCGATGGCTTTCCGGTTCCCGATGTGTGTAAGCGTGCTAGCTTCTAAACCTCGTTGTTGTGGGTTCGAGTCCCGTGTTAGTCATGGGTGTTTGTAAATGTATGTTGTCTTGTCTAATGACGAATGTTTCGGCGCATTATAGCCCTCGTGTTGCTGACGGCGCCAGATAATCTGAAAACAACCAACCAACCAACCGGTTCCCGATGTCGAATGACAGGTAGCTTGAATTTCCAGAAAGCGAGGTCAAATCACACGTAGCTTGAATTTTCTTGGTCAGTCGAGTACCTGCATTCTGCTTTCCGGTACGCGATGTCAAATGACAGGTAGCTTGAATTTCCGGGACGTGAGGTCAAATCACACGTAGCTTGAATTTTCCTGGTCAGTCGAGTACCTGCATTCGGTTTTCCGATACGCGATGTCAAATGACAGGTAGCTTGGATTTCCGGGACGTGAGGTCAAATCACACGTAGCTTGAATTTTCCTGGTCAGTCGAGTACCTGCATTCGGCTTTCCGATACGCGATGTCAAATGACAGGTAGCTTGAATTTCCGGAACGTGAGGTCAAATCACACGTAGCTTGAATTTTCTTGGTCAGTCGAGTACCTGCATTCTGCTTTCCGGTACGCGATGTCAAATGACAGGTAGCTTGAATTTCCGGGACGTGAGGTCAAATCACACGTAGCTTGAATTTTCCTGGTCAGTCGAGTACCTGCATTCGGCTTTCCGATACGCGATGTCAAATGACAGGTAGCTTGAATTTCCGGAACGTGAGGTCAAATCACACGTAGCTTGAATTTTCTTGGTCAGTCGAGTACCTGCATTCTGCTTTCCGGTACGCGATGTCAAATGACAGGTAGCTTGAATTTCCGGGACGTGAGGTCAAATCACACGTAGCTTGAATTTTCCTGGTCAGTCGAGTACCTGCATTCGGCTTTCCGATACGCGATGTCAAATGACAGGTAGCTTGAATTTCCGGAACGTGAGGTCAAATCACACGTAGCTTGAATTTTCCTGGTCAGTCGAGTACCTGCATTCGGCTTTCCGATACGCGATGTCAAATGACAGGTAGCTTGAATTTCCGGAACGTGAGGTCAAATCACACGTAGCTTGAATTTTCCTGGTCAGTCGAGTACCTGCATTCGGCTTTCCGATACGCGATGTCAAATGACAGGTAGCTTGAATTTCCGGGACGTGAGGTCAAATCACACGTAGCTTGAATTTTCCTGGTCAGTCGAGTACCTGCATTCTGCTTTCCGGTACGCGATGTCAAATGACAGGTAGCTTGAATTTCCGGGACGTGAGGTCAAATCACACGTAGCTTGAATTTTCCTGGTCAGTCGAGTACCTGCATTCGGCTTTCCGATACGCGATGTCAAATGACAGGTAGCTTGAATTTCCGGAACGTGAGGTCAAATCACACGTAGCTTGAATTTTCTTGGTCAGTCGAGTACCTGCATTCTGCTTTCCGGTACGCGATGTCAAATGACAGGTAGCTTGAATTTCCGGGACGTGAGGTCAAATCACACGTAGCTTGAATTTTCCTGGTCAGTCGAGTACCTGCATTCGGCTTTCCGATACGCGATGTCAAATGACAGGTAGCTTGAATTTCCGGAACGTGAGGTCAAATCACACGTAGCTTGAATTTTCCTGGTCAGTCGAGTACCTGCATTCGGCTTTCCGATACGCGATGTCAAATGACAGGTAGCTTGAATTTCCGGAACGTGAGGTCAAATCACACGTAGCTTGAATTTTCTTGGTCAGTCGAGTACCTGCATTCTGCTTTCCGGTACGCGATGTCAAATGACAGGTAGCTTGAATTTCCGGGACGTGAGGTCAAATCACACGTAGCTTGAATTTTCCTGGTCAGTCGAGTACCTGCATTCGGCTTTCCGATACGCGATGTCAAATGACAGGTAGCTTGAATTTCCGGAACGTGAGGTCAAATCACACGTAGCTTGAATTTTCTTGGTCAGTCGAGTACCTGCATTCTGCTTTCCGGTACGCGATGTCAAATGACAGGTAGCTTGAATTTCCGGGACGTGAGGTCAAATCACACGTAGCTTGAATTTTCCTGGTCAGTCGAGTACCTGCATTCGGCTTTCCGATACGCGATGTCAAATGACAGGTAGCTTGAATTTCCGGAACGTGAGGTCAAATCACACGTAGCTTGAATTTTCCTGGTCAGTCGAGTACCTGCATTCGGCTTTCCGATACGCGATGTCAAATGACAGGTAGCTTGAATTTCCGGAACGTGAGGTCAAATCACACGTAGCTTGAATTTTCCTGGTCAGTCGAGTACCTGCATTCGGCTTTCCGATACGCGATGTCAAATGACAGGTAGCTTGAATTTCCGGGACGTGAGGTCAAATCACACGTAGCTTGAATTTTCCTGGTTAGTCGAGTACCTGCATTCGGCTTTCCGATACGCGATGTCAAATGACAGGTAGCTTGAATTTCCGGGACGTGAGGTCAAATCACACGTAGCTTGAATTTTCCCGGTCAGTCAAGTACCTGCATTCTGCTTTCCAGTACGCGATGTCAAATATTTTCTTTCTATAATATTTTTTTCTGCTACAAAGTTTGTTTTCTTGCTACATTTTTCTTACTACGAAAACTTCTATAAATATTTATACAGACTGTGAGCCCTAATATTTAGAGAGGCGACTAATTTTGATTTTGCAGTTCCAGGTTTAATATGATTGACATTTCTAGGTTATCGAATTCCAAGTGAAGATTTTAATCATCTTTCCGAAATTTTGAGCATTTTAAAAGTTTAATTGTGAATAATTTTATGTGGTTTTATGTTTTTTGTATAAAATTATTTAGAGCGCCCCACTAAAGTTATCCTTATGTGTGTCGAGATTACAATAACAGTTTGATTTTATAATATAAAGTAGACTAAATTGTCTAAATAGATAATTGCTTATATAAATTTTAATTCAGAATTAAAAAAATTTCATAAAATTTTTCTATGGCTACTTATTTATTATTTAGAATGTGCTTATAAGTACTTTTTCGATAAAGAACAGAAATTTCTATAACACTTCAAAGCTCCAAAAGGCTTTTGTATCCAAGTAAAATAGCCCATATTTATGCTATTTCAGAGGCAATTATGAAACAACAAGCGCAACGTCCTTTCATCCAAGCAGGTTATCACTTAGTATAACACCAACAAAGAATGGCAACAGCATCTATTCAGACGATCTTTGGAACAAAATTCCTCGTCGGTATAATGACACATAACGGGAGAGGATTCTTTTTCGGCCAACGAAATTATTCGAGGGGGAGAATTCTGGGATTGCTAACAACTTATGCTTCCGGTTTTGGAAATAATTATCTACGGAAGTGACAGAAAGCGACTAAGAATTATTAACGAGCTACTAGGCGGGCCTTTTGTGCTGGGAAATTATGGGTAAATATATCTACATATTGCGTAAATGTATCCGGCAAAGGTTCTTTGTATTGTTGGGGGCGGTTTAATTTTAGAAAAGGGACTTAAAGATGGGAAGGGGTACTTTTAATGAAACAATTTCTTAACGCCCGTGGTGATAGCTTGAGTCAAATATTTTGGTGTATACTAAATTTTTACTTTCAATTGCCTATATGTATACATAGGATAATGAATGTATAGAAAAAAAATCCGTTTTTTTTTTTTTTGCATTTCTCCACGTTTTGGAACATATAATTCTCAAAAAAGTTATCTAGAAAAAATGTCTGTCTGTGTGTATGTTCGTACGTGGTCAGCATAACTCCCAAACAAATTGACCTACTATGTTCAAATTTGGTGTGCAGGTTGGTGGGCTCAAGGACCTACCATTGAGGTTTTCGTCAAAATTGTACAAGCGCGTAAGGTAGCTGTCATTGAAAAAAATGTTTTTCAGCAATTGCTAAAAAACGGCTTTAACGATTTTGCTCAAAATCGCTGAGGTAATGCCTCTTAAGGTGGACTCGTAATTCGTAAACCAGTGGATTCGTAATCTACTCACTTTTCTCCAATTTCTATAAAAAATTCAGAATGATGTTCGATGAGGTCCGAAAATTGCAGTCGCCTCTCGGACTATATTTTAATTTTCATTCATAATAGGTAGGCATTAAATGAAAACAATTGGTCATTTCTTTAAGTGATTTTTTTCATGGCTTCTCACCAAATTTAAAGGTTTTATCTAAAGTTGTTTCTAATTGCACTGAGTTAGAAAATTGTAACCGGGTGAGTGTAGGGAATAATCCTTACTATATAGACTGAGAGGCGACGGCAATTTTTGGACCCCATCGAACATCATTCTGATTTTTTTTATAGAAATTAGAAAAAAGTTAGTAGATTACGAATCCACTGGATACACGTGGCAAAAATGGCCGAAACAGATCAAAAATCGACTTTTAATAAGTTGAACTAAATCCAATTGCCAAATGCACCATAACTTGCCAAATAATGAGCATTTTTTTTTATTTGGTAACCCTCACTCTTTAATTTTTAATTAAGAAGGTTGCAGACGATTCCGATATCTGGCGACGATCTACTTGCATCTATTAAAAGGGAGCCAAGTTGGCAAAAAATATTACTTATGTAAAAGTTACTTAAAATACTTAAAATACCTTTATGACGTAACTGATGTCACCAATTTGGCTTACTTTTAAAAGATACAAGTTTTCAGAGCCAAAGATCAGAAATCGTTTGCACTTTTTCTCATTGAAAATCAAAATGAAGTAGATTACCAGACGAATTAGTTTGTTCTGTTTTTGGCAAGTTATGACATTTGGCAATCGGATTTTAGTTTAACTCATTTCAATTCGACTATTGATCAGTTTCGGCCATTTTTGCCACGGCAGACCAGTGGATTCCTAATCTACTCACTTTTCTCCAATTTCTATAAAAAATTCAGAATGATGTTCGATGGGGGTCCGAAAATTGCAGTCGCCTCTCGGACTAGAGTGAGTGTAGGGAATAATCCTTACTATGATTTTCTCTTAATTTCGACTTTTGATTTAGTTCTGGTCGTTACTAAAAACTGGTGAAGTTTGAATACTCATACGCCGAGTGTTCCATTCCAAAAACGTCAATCGTAAATACTTTTAACGATACCATGCCGTTTGCAAGTTTGTTGTTAATGAAAGTTTGAATTCATTGCATTGAACCAAGTACATATTGATGAACCGAAATAATTTTCTTGTAAATCAAACTTGCAGTACTGTCTTCTACTTAACCATCTTATACAATATTGTTGCGTGGATGGGTTTGAAAGACTTGAAGCCAAAGCAGATCAAAACTTGCAGAAATTTATTCCGATATCACTCTTCGCAGATTCTTTTACAACTCCAGAACTTCTCGTTCTAGTAGACTCAATACAGCTCTTTTCACAACAATAGAGCACAAACAGCAGTTAAAAACTTGATACACAACTGCAAAAAATCGCCGCAAAACACAATGCAATACAGTTCGCTTTTGAAACTACTATGAATGCTCACTGAGAGACAACTAACTCTTGGCCGGCCTTATTTAGGAAAGTTTCTTTCGCGAATCTTACGGAGATAGAAATTTGGAGATCTTTCCAGATCGTAGTCGAAAAGCCCTATACAGGTATATGGGGATCGAAAATGTCGCCAAATGATTGCCAAGTTTGGTGGCCAAAATTAGTCAACAAAACCTTCGCAAAAATTGGCTCTATCCCACCAATTTGGCGAGATTGTCATTAACCATAATGTTAAATGGCCTTCTTGTAAAACTCATTTTCCAGCATCATCTCTGTAAAACTCGTTTTCAAGCATTAAGAGACGCATTGCAGGAAAGCGAAGTAGACAACTCTTGCACTGTCTTTTGCGAAATATACATAAATTTTCCTTTTCACATAATTAATACTACGAAATATTTACAAATATACAGAAATTCGTAACAATATTTTTAGTTCGTCTTTGTAACTCTATGCATTGTTATTGATGTTAAATTTTTTTAATAGAAAAGCAAAACAACCAAATCAAACTGAATTATAACTTGGCGACATTTCCTTGGTGGTGAAGACGAAGTGGCAACCCACACTTTCGGACCGAATCCAGACGAATATTTTCTAAATGCGCTCGTGTGAAGCGGGCTTAGGGACGATTTTAATTTCCCCTTAACGACCTAGCCAGATCATATGACTCCTACAAATGGATTCCCCCGAAGTATTGGAGATCTTTAAAAACAATTTACCCCGCCAAAGTCCCCGAATTGAGTGCTTAATCAAATTAATGACCAGGTCATTAGTCGAACTGCCGCCAACATTAATGCCAGACGCTTAAATCTCCTCGCATATTCTTCAGTGTGAAAAAAATACCGTTGTTGGAATCAAATATTTATTTCTCGGGCGTCATTTTTGGCGATATTTATGCTAGGTGTTCGTTAAATGGTTTTTTTACCCCCATCATTTCATTTTTCTTTCGTTTTATTTGTTTATTGTTTGCGGTAGAGGGAGATATGAGTGTTTTGCTCGTTTTCATTTTTTTTTACGTTTTCGTAAATAATTAACAACGCTTGTTTTTAATATTCGTATGAAAGTGACAGCTATGCTAGGTGCAATTTAATAAATGAACTTGCCAGCTTGAATATTGGTGAGTAAGTGAAATACATTTGCAATTGTTTCTTTTTATCATCAAACTGTGTTTTACACAATGGACAGTTCCCGAATTTTTTAAAAAACGAGTGAAATTAGTTTATATTTATATGAAGAATTTCTTTCTGATTCCAAATATTTAAACAAAAAATCTTTAAAATAATTAGTTATTTAAATAATAAGAAAATACCTCAAAACCAAGCCAAAACTAGTACGATCGAAACACTCAACAAGATCTATGACGTCAAGAGATCCCTTCGTTCCTATGGTTATCGTGAGGTTTCTGCCAAATAGTTGGCGTTGATTCGGTAGACCATTGCCATATCCCATTTAGGTTGGCGTGATTCGCAAGAAACTTGCAAAACTGGTTTCCGCTGAAGCATTTAAAGCCAAGATGTTTGTGATTTCTTGACGTCACATTCAATTCGAACCGAAGGAATCGTTTTCTCGCCAATGTCTAACAGGGGACCTTTAATTGTAAATTTAAGGCCTAAAAAAAAAAAAAAAAAAAAAAAAAAAACCTCATTGAGCTGAAATTTGTGTGTTTATGGCCTTTTCGAAACATTTAGAATTGAATTAAAAAAAAAAAAAAAAAATATGAATTGTCCATTATGGATCGCATTTACGGAAAACAAGTAACTCAATTGTGTCAATATACTAGGTTTTAGTTTCTTCGTACAACTATGCAAGATCAATTGTGATATGCAAATTGTTAAGTTCCGAAATGTATATATATTTTTTAAGAATACTGGTATCTTTGAAAAAAAAAAAAAAAAAAAAAAAAAAAAACTATTGTATAATTAATATTGTATACAATTTGTAATCCTATTAACCCATACCGACCAAACGGTATAGTGGTTAGCGTGCTAGCTTCTAGACCACGAGGTTGCGGGTTCGAGTCCCGTGTTAGGCATGGGTGTTTGTAAATGTATGTTGGCTTGTCAAATGACGAATGTTTCGGCGCATTAGAACCCTCGTGTTGCTGACTTCGCCAGATAATCTGAAAACAACCAATTTGAATTCTTCTAGCCAATCACAACCGTATTTCATATTCATTTGACTGGTAATTCCGAGACGTATTAAGCCGACCAAACGGTAATAGTGGTTAGCGTGCTAGCTTCTAGACCACGAGGTTGCGGGTTCGAGTTCCGTGTTAAGCATGGGTGTTTGTAAATGTATGTTGGCTTGTCTAATGACGAATGTTTCGGCGCATTATAGCCCTCGTGTTGCTGACGGCGCCAGATAATCTGAATACAACCAACCAACCGAGACGTATTAAATGTCCATGAATTCTATTGTTTGTGCATGTATTTTGTTTGATTGTTGTCAGACGAATAGATTTCACCAGATAGTCCAGTTGGTGGCTATCGAAACAAAATTCATCGTTTGGGGATAGAGGTGTGCATGCATGATATTGGAGTCCAAAAAGCAGGCCTGTAGCCAGAGGGGGGCGAGGTCGGGCATTGCCCGATCTGGAAAAATCTTCGCCCATCCTGGAATTTTTTTTTTTGCCAATCATTTGTTTTTACTTGTAAACCTTTATATCTATGATTGAATAGAAATGAACTTTTTGCTGCTGTAGATACCTTCGGTTGTAGCACAGCAACTTGCGAATCTACCTTTTCCACTTTGACGGCCATAAATCGTCCCCAAAGAATGTCAATGGGCCACGAAAGGATGGCAAATCTAGTGTTTTTGGCATTTGAAGTAGATATAGAGTTTTGAAATTGTTTAATATGTGTAAAGATAGGAATTTGCAATTATACTAACATTTATCATTTTATTTTAGATTTTTTTATGCTATGTATTTTAAAAAGTTTCAAAATGTTTAATATAAGAGCAAGAATAGGAAAATGAATTTCTATTATTTTATATTATAATTAATAATATATGCAAAGAAATAGAAAAAGGGTATTTATTTTATAATAGTTTCTGATAAATTTTTCAGAGTATTGAAAATGATAGGAGAAAATAAAGGAAAATGCAATTCTATTAGTAATGTGTATATTGCAATGCAATATGTAAATGCAATTCTATTAGTAATGTGTATATTGCAATGCAATGTGTAAATGCAATTGTATAAGTAAAGATACAGTTTTTATATAAAAATGTAAATAACTTTTTAATGCTGAAAGAATTTCTTAAATGACAAGTTTGTTAAAGAGTTATGTAGCTGTTCCACAAGACCAATGATAGGAAAATGTAATTTGTTTAACTATATATATATTTTTAAATAGAAATGTAAGAACGGAACTTCGAAAAAACTTTTTATGTTAAAAAAACTTTTTCATGTAAAAGTAACTTGTACTAATTTTTATATTTGTAATTATTTTTAAAGTTGATATTCTTAAATTGAAATGTGTGAAAAATTAAGAGAGGGACAAACATAGAATATTTTAAAGGAATAGAATTGTATTAAATATACTTTAAAAAATTTTAAATTGAAAGTTTTGTTTTTATCAAAAAAATTTCTGGTGTAGAGTCTTTAAAAGAATTAAAAAAATAAAATTACATAAAAAATACATTAACAACGTTTCTTTTCTTTTTTTAATATTTTTTTGTATATGTACTTCGTAAAGTGCTCTGATAAATACTCTTTTACGTGTAATCAATTGTAAAAATTAATTGAAAACCAATTAAATAATTTATATTTCTGCCCCTCCTGGGAAAATTTTTGCCCGTCCTACAAACTTTGGCTGGATACGGGCCTGCCAAAAAGGTTACAATACGGAAGTTTTAGATGCCTTTTCTAGAATCCCCCATAGAAAATATGGCTAATATAGTTTATAAGACAACACTAGACTTTGTGACGGGAGCTTTTTTTGTGGTACATTAAATAGTGAAAGCTAGTGTTGTCAAATTCCTTTATCTGTGGTTGAAATATACCAGCTGAAGTTATAGTGCAAAACAAGTTTCGGGCGAAAATAACTTATTCTGATATTTCTGTTTGAAAACGCTTCTTACCAAAACGCTGTCATAACCCATAAAATTATACTTAAAAAATAAAAAAAAAAAAATAAAAAAAAAAAAAAAAATGCATTTAAATTACAACCATAATCGCATAGTATTTTTCACTCGTAAATAAAATCCACATGGGCTCCAAAAGCCGACCAAAATACACATTTAAAAACCAACAAATTTAAGGTACTCTATCCATTGTACTCGAATAAATTACCTGCGGGTAATTTCATTTAATATAAAGCCCGCATTTACACCTGCGAAACCCTATCTCCTGGGCGAGTCCATTACAACCATCTAATTACGAATGCTTTACTCCACGAGGGGGGAGGGTAGGAAAAGACAACTTTATTAAGGACTCGGGCCGTGACAATTACAGGACCGCACTTCTTGACGCGAAAAACACTTTCACCGGATGATTTTCTTGTGCCTTGCAATTTCCGAAATCGTCTGCAACCCACGCCAACACACCTTCGTATTATTATGATTAGAACCTTTCGAGCTCATACGATATTATTATATTTTTATTACTTAAATGCGGAACTGCCGGTAATACCTATTCTCACCTTATTTTTTCGTTCCATTTTAATTCTCGTCTGCGAAAAAACGTTCGAGAGCACCCTCGGACGATTTGGAATGTTAGCCATTAGTGTTTTTAATGGATCTAAATCCACAGGTGCTATAAAGCATCGAGTGAGGGGAGAGGAGGTTGGTCAGATTTTGAGGGCGTTGCCCCTTCTTTGAGGCTTCGTTCCGCCGTCATGTGTTGACAGCGGCGAAAAGTCATTATCGTTTGGCCGACAAAATCGTCTATTAGTTAGTAGATGGGCAAGGGGATAGGGGTGGTTTGTGGTACAAATGGTGGTTTTTTGGAAGTTTTATTGTTTTTAAATGCCTTTTAGTTCCGCCTCGTTTTTTTTATTTTTTTTTTATTCTTGATATAATTTTTTTTTTGTGTTGGTGGTTTTTTCGTATGGGTTTTGTTTTTTGGGAGGAATTTTCAACTTTGAGAAAGAACGTTTTAGTTTTCGAAAAATTATCTTTACAATTTTACTCGGTGTTTATTCTAATATTTCCATTAAAAAAACATAGCTAGTAATTGCACGTTTGGTATATCAATTGCAATTTATTTTGCGAGTTTTCGAAGTTGTAGCCATATATGTGCATATAGCTCAAAGCATAATCCCGGCGACATCGTGATGTTTTAGCGGTAGATAAAAGGAGTATTGCAGTACAAATTTGGGATTCTAGATATTTACTTTCAATTTCCTATATGTTAACATAAGGTTAATGTTATTTTTTATTGTTATTATTATTATTATTATATTATTGAATTTCTAAACGTTTTGGAATGGGCGCCGAGTCAAAAAAGAGGTCTAGGAAAAAATGTCTGGTTAACAAAAGTCTTGAAAGGATGATTAAAGAATTGGATAGAAATCACGTATTAATTTTAAAATTAGATTTTGATATTACAAAGCTTATGGACGGTTCTGCTATGTAAAGTAAAGATATTAAATTCATTTTAAGGGAGTTTTCGGTACTTACGTATTATCCTGTCGATGGTTATTGAAATTTTTTTCGGTGATAAAGTAGTCGCCAATTGTTGAATCTCTTTCCCGTCGCCAAAATTTTTTGCGAGTATGAATAAATTATTTATTTTAAAGTTTTATATAATTATTATCATTAAATGCATAAATACATTATGGACTTGGATGGGTAAATTTAACTTTCTTACAGTAGTCAGGTAATTGAATTTTGGGTACTTACGTATTATCGCAACCAGGTTGGAGCGATTTGACGGCATTCAATTTAACCATCAGTAAGCAAAATAATTTCTTTACGAAAACCACGTATAACACGTAGGGTTGCCGTAAGTAGGGTCGCCAAATTTGGCGATTTATGCGAATTTTGGCCTGGTTGCGTTAATACGTAAGTACCGAATTTTGTTAAGAATCTATTTTAAACTTACTTAAAAATCAAATGGTAATTTAAATTCAAAGAATAAAGTAGTCAGCCAATCCGATAGTTCGCGGCTCCAATCCAAAAAGTTCAGCAACGGTCGACGGAATAATAATAATAATAATAATCTTTGTTAGGATACACATGGTCTTTTCTTTTTCCGGAGTGAGAAAGATGTCACGGTCAAGCATTCAATTAATGACGAAATTGTCACTTTGGCAACATGAAAGAAATTCAATAATTGGCGAACTTTTTATTACGAAACAAAGGTTGACGGGTTAATTCGTAACTACCGTGTTTTTATACTGGTAGTAATTACGAAATTATATGCTAAATAATTCCGTATACGCACTGAACTTTGATCGTAATTTCAAAAGAAAGTACAATTTATCTGATCATAAATTTAAAGAAAATAAGATGTCCGAAATATAGTTTAACTGAGGAGTTGCACAAATCTCCTTTAAAAATCACTTTCAATATTTCAATTAATCTCTAACAACTACCTCAACACTTAATTCCGTGTCCCAAATTAAAATTCCCCGCTAAAAACACTCCAATTTGCATTCGCAATTCAACCGTTACAACACTTCACAATTAACTCCCAAACCAACCAAGTAACACCCATGAAACGAAATTAAGCCAACAGGACCATTTCTCACGTTTTGATCATCTTTCGCCGTTTCAGAAACAAAAAGATCGCCTAACTCGCCTTGAACGGAGCCAATTGAGGCGCCGAAGTGTTAATGATTCACCTGTGTTGTTTATAGGCGGCGTGGGAAAAACTTCAAACAACCGCCTGGTAGCGCCAACTGGGTCAAGTTGGCGAGGACAAAAGGGCGGGAGATTTATTGGGTGTTTGAAAAGGAAGAGGACTGAGAATTTGGGGTGAAAATTGTTTGAATTGGTTAAAATTTAATTATTTCGCTCTGCTCCTTTCACTAATTATATTGTGTTAACAGGACCTGTTGGTAACAGTGATTTATGCACAAAATATGTCCTCAACGATCTAATATTTATCGTCAACTTGAGGGGACTCGGTACTTTTAAATAAAAAAGAAAATTGATTTAGGGACTTTTATTTCATGTTGTTTCAGGTTTCTTTTTGTTGTCTTTCGATTGATTTGTTACTGTTAGTTTCTAGTCAAAATAGCAATATGTTATATTTTGTTTTAAAAAAGAAAACTATCACTTATCCACTTTGTCAATTTCAACTATATGAGACTTGCCTTTAACTTTATTTTCTTTAAAAAAAAAAATATTGAATTCTAAATGTTTGAAAAAGGTCATATATACAAAAATTTCTGCTCATTGCACTTTTTATTTTTTTAAATTTGCATCCCAAGTTTACCTGTTAGACTTTGGCAAGAAAACGATTCGTTTGGCTCGAATTGAATGTGACGTCACTTGATTTGAAACAACTTGGTTTAAAACGCAGCAGCGGAAACCAGTTTTGCAAGTTTCTCGCAAATCGCGCCAACCGGTAAGGGATATGGCAACTGTCTACCAAACCAAACTATTAGAAAGAAACATCACAATAACCATAGAGAACGGAAGGATGTCATGACGTAACAGCTATAGCGGAGTGTTTTGATCAGATTGGTTTTGGGGCATTTTCTTTTCTTAAGATTTAAATAACTATTTCTTTTAAAAGAAATTTTGTTTAAATATTTCGAATAAGAAAGAAATTCATCATAAATATAAACTAATTTCAATCGTTTCTAAGCCCACCTAACGGCTATGAGGGGTTAGCGCTCTGACTTCGCATGCCAAAGGTGCCGGGTTCAAATCCTGGATTAAGCATGGATGTTCGTTGTGATTTGGAATCCACGTTAAGCTGTAATTCCCGGTATGATTAACCTTTACTGTGCACAAAAGTAGGTCGTTGAGCGTACTAACTAACCAATCAATCATTTTTTAAAAAATGAGGGAACTATCCATTGTATTCTTATTATTACAGTGCAGAAACGGCTTATGAGGTACCTGAGGTGAGCCTACTTATGAGGTTTTATGAGGTTCAATTAATGACCTCAATAAATGTCTTTACAATTTAAAAAAACAACACATTTCTAATTTTCAGATTTGCTTGTTTTTAATTCATTCAAATTATTTTCTTCGTCGTTACTGATGTGCCCTTTCATTTGTCATATAGTAAGTGCGTCATATACATTTGTAGTCATATGAAAACTCGATCTCAGTCACTTAAATAAGTTACAATGGACAATTCCCGCATTTTTTAAAAACGAGTGAAATTAGTTTATATTTATGAAGAATTTTTTTTTCTGATTCCAAATATTTAAACAAAAGTTCTTAAAAAAATTAGTTATTTAAATATTAAGAAAAGAAAATGCCTCAAAACCGAGCCAAAATCAGTCCGATCAAAACACTCAGCGAAATCTATGACGTCACGAATTCCTACAGTTTCTATGGTTATCATGAGGTTTCTGCCAAATAGTTGATGTTAAAATAGTAGGCGTTGGTAGACCATTGTCATATTCCGTACAGGTTGGCGTGATTTGCGAGAAACTTGCCAATCTGGTTTTCGCTGCTGCATTTCAAGCCAATATGTTTGGGAAGCCGTGACGTCACATTTAATACCAGCGGAATTAACCGTTTTCTCACCAACGTATAACAAGGCAACTTTGATCGCAAATAAATATAAAAAAAGGGGGTGGGGGGGAAAGCCCATTGAACAGAAATTTTCGTGTTTATGGCATTTTCGAAACATTTAGAATTGAATGAAAAAATAAAAAAATGCGGGAATTGTTTTTTGTCCATAAAACAACGCATTGACAAGGCATATAAAAGATCGATAGTAAACTCCTTGTGGGTTAATTTTTATAAGAATAATCAATGCGCTTTAGAAATGTTTGTGCTTGGAAATTATCAATATCTATAATACTCCATTTGATACAACAGTGTTTTGGCGCATTAGGTCTTTGTCAGCTTTTGTGCATTAAAAAAATCAATAAAATCAATTTTCGAATTAGCACGATTTACCTTTAACTAATTCTCTTCCTGGATCTCTAATCGACTTGTAGCCGACCAAACGGTATGGTGGTTAGCGTGCTAGTTTCTAGACCACGAGGTTGCGGGTTCGTGTCCCGTGTTAGGCATGGGTGCTTGTAAATGTATGTTGGCTTGTCTAATGACGAATGTTTCGGCGCATTATAGCCCTCGTGTTGTTGACGGCGCCAGATAATCTGAAAACAACCAGCCAACTAATCGACTTGTCTTGATATGTTGCTATTAATGTCTAACAATAATTAATTCATAATGGCATATCTGGTCTAGCTCCGCTAGACCAGTTGGGATAAGAAACAACAACAACAACATAATGGCATATACCACAAAAGACTTATCAGCACCTGTTCACATTATAGCACATCAGTTCTGTTTACAAATATTGAAATTTTTTGCTACATTTAATGGTAAATCTCCCGCTTGTCTTGTTACAGTCACTTATTCAGTATAGTGGTTAGCGCATCAGATTACCACGCTGGTGGGTCTCGGTTCGAATCCGGGATAAGACATGGAGACCAATTTGGCGAGATTGCCATTAACTAGAAAGTTAATTGGCCTTCTCCTTGTAAAACTCATTTTCCAGCCTTATCCCTGTAAAACTCGTTTTCAAGCATTAAGAGACGCATTGCAGGAAAGTGAAGTAAAGACAATCTCTTGCACTGCCTTATGCGAAATGTACATAAATTTCCCTTTTTACATAATTAACACAACGAAATATTTACAAATATACAGAACAGTATTTTCTGAAGCTTTACTATATTAAAATACTATATTAATTAGCTTTATTATATAAATGTAAAAACAGAAAATAATTCAAAAATATATAAATTCCGCTTAAAACTTCACACTCTCGTCCCAACACCCACGCAAACTTAAAATAAAACTTTGCAAGCAAGACCATTCTCCCAAATCCACTACACACCCTCTTAAACCTCCAAAAAAAAAAAAAAAAAAAAAAAAAAAAAACCAGAATTGACACTTTCCAACATCCACCCTTTATCATCCAGAAGAAAAACCAAACAAAAACATCGAAAACATTTTTCAAAAAAATACATCCTCAAAGTCCCAGATTTCTATTTGCATTCAACGTGGGTTTTCGAAGAAGATCTCTTTTAGGTTCGGTAGAGCACACGCAAAGGGCCTTTCTTGGCGTGGCCGGGCCCTGGGCCGTGCGCATTAGGCCGACCGACGCCCGTGCCGACCCGACAATTAACCCGGCGGCCGCCCCGCCCCGGGTTCCCTACACACCTGGGCTAGAAGGGTGGATGTTGGTGGTAGAATGAAGAACTTTTATTTCTTGTATGAGGAAAGTGTTTAAAGGTTGTGGCTTACTTTAAGGAAATATGCGGAAATGTTTTTTGGAGGGAAGTCAGGAAAAGAGGATTTTTTTTGGTAAAGTGCATGTTGTGTTTAGTTGGCGGTTTTTATGTAATGGGAGAGTAATAAGTTATCAAGTTTGATTCGGTGGTATGTTTGTTATTTATTTTATAACATCGCAAATGATTTTCGTGGTGTTAATATTTAGTGTTTAGAAATTTGCAACTGTACGGAATTCTCTCTGCGCGGAATATCTTTGAATGAATTCTCGCTTCTCTCTTAAACGTTAAAATACATTTTATAAGTGATGAGTTGATTTTATGCAAAACAAAACAGATCCGTTTGGGATGAAAGCTAAATCTGTACATTTTAAGATGTGCTTAGTTACAGGACTAAAAAAGCGGCTTAGCGTGCTAGCTTCTAGACCACGAGGTTGCGGGTTCGAGTCCCGTGTTAGGCATGGGTGTTTGTTAATGTATGTTGGCTTGTCTAATGACGAATGTTTCGGCGCATTATAGCCCTCGTGTTGCTGACGGCGCCAGATAATCTGAAAACAACCTACCAACTAAAAAAGCGGGACAGTTTGGCCCTAGTGTTGCCGTTGCGCTAGGAAAATTCAACTAACCAACCAGGACTAAAAAACATGACCCTAAAAAAGACTTCCTATTAAAAAATGAAGAAGAAAAAAAATTGAAGACGATAATCTGCATTCTACTTGGGCAACAACGGAATTTTATCCCATCAAATTTAAAAAATAGTTTCAAAGGCTCACCAAAAGATGGCGCTGTTGAATAAAAAAAATTGTAAGAAAAAAAAAATGGTTTTAACATGTTGCAAAAACAACAAAACGAAGCTTCAATTGCGCCATGTTCCTGGAAATAACAGTTATTTTGAAAACAACGCTTTAGAGTTTCTGTAACATGTTCAGATCGTTCTTTTTTTTTTAAGTTTTTCACTAAACAACGCTATCTGTTAGCGAATTTTTGCAACTATTTTTGAAAACTGATGGGGTAAAATTCCCTTGGTTTTCACAGCAAAATGCAACAAATGGTACATTTCCATCATGTTCCATTTTTGAATTTATTTTTGAAATGTGTTAGTCCTTTTTGGGACACATTGTATACATTTCTAGATTTTGCTATAGTATGAGGTGTCGTCAAAGTCTAATTTACAAATATTTATGTAGATAATAGTGTTTTATGTCTGAGTTCTGAGACTGGTCAATTTTTATTTCGAAGAACAGTGAAACGACGAAAAACTCTAAATTAATAGTAAAACTAAATAAATAATTTCGCCTTACATATATTACGTCTCTAAATTTATTTTAAGTCAATGAAAAAAAAATTTCCATACCCTACCAGTAATATAAGGCAATTAATATAATGCAATAAAAAAAATTATATTTGTACACGTGTTCGGAACTGGTAGATATCACCAAATTAAATATATCAGTTTCAATTACCTTCGAATAAAAACAATTACGACAGAAGAGAAACTGAAAATAAAAAAAATATATTAATCTTTTTAGAAGAGTTTTTACTATAAATCCTATACATGCATCGACAACTTTTATATGCATTTATAACTTTTATATGCATTTACAACTTTTATATGCATTTACAACTTTTATATGCATTTACAACTTTTATATGCATTTACAACTTTTCGCGGTTTTGTAGTGTTTGACCACTACGAAGAAAATCATCGATTCCTTGCTAACGGCTACACTTGTTGGAAATGACAATGCATTCTATGGAGACTGTCTGCCAAGTTTCAGTTCGATAATTATTGGAGCCAAAAAAGCACTTCATAGCTTAGACGAAATACTCAAGAATATAACTCGTTAAAACTTGGAAGCCGAAAATACATTACAAGATTATAATTTGAAAGCGTGTTGCTAAATTTTTTATTAACTATGTTTGGTATGAAGAAAACTTGTCAATCGACATTTTAGTGTTTATCTTTGCTAATAAATTCAGATAGTAGTTCCAGTTAGTGTCAAAAAAATCATAAAAATAATTTTACAAAATGTCTAAAAAATTCAAAAATATACTTTAAATGATCTGAATAAACAAAAAAGTTAAAAACAATGACTTTTTATCCATTTCAAAATCATCTTTAATGGGTGAAGTGTTGCCATTCTAGACTAATATAATAATGAAATATTAATTTATACAATGGACAATTCCGGCATTTTAAAATTTTTTTTTATCCAATTCTAAATGTTTCGAAAAGGCCATAAACACAAAAATTTCTGCTCGATGAGCTATTTCTTTCTGTCTTTCTTTAATTTGGAGTCAAAGTTTTCCTGTTAGACTTTTGTGAGAAAACGATTCATTCGGCGATTCCGTAATTCATTAGTATTCCGTAAAAGTGACCTTTAAGTGACAGTGACAGCCCCCAAAATTTGATAGAATGTATTATCATCAACATGGAATCTATCTGCCAAGTTTCAGCCATGTTGGATGGCGTCAAGGTAGCGATGGGGTAGCTACAAGAGTCCTGCCAAGTTCTGCTCTCCAAATTAAATTTCTTTATTTCTCAGCAATAGAATCCAAACTCTAAAACTAATTAACTTTCTAAAAAGTAATTTCTAAAAGCAATCTTAAATGAGCAGGTTACGTACGATCACATTAGTAAATCTTAATTTATGTCTAAATATGGTGAAACATAAATCTCCTCTGTTGTCTCCGAAGCTATGGATAAATTTTTTGGTCGCCCAAAATTAAAACTCTGCCATATCAAGTCAATATCCTTAAACTATTAACTTAACACTAAGAAGTCCTAGTAAGGATCATTCCTATACTCGCTATGTTACAAGCTTCTTACCCAGTGCATTTAGAAACTACTTTCTATAAAACCTGGAAATTTGGTGAGTAGATACGAAAAGAATAACTTAAATGAAAAAAAAATTATGACATTTCATTAATATCTATCTATTATAAAGGAAAATCAAAATAGCAAAATACAAAACCAAGTAGTACCACTGCATATGCATTAACGTAAGGATTTCAAATATAAAATATATATATAAGAGGCAATTTCCGAGTTTTTAATTTATGGCATATCATGAAGGGATCATTTTCGTACCTACTCACCAAATGTCAAGGTTTTAGACAAAGTAGTAGTCCGAGAGGCGAGTGCAATTTTTGGACCCCATCGAACATCATACTGAATTTTTTATAGAGATTGGAGAAAAGTGAGTAGATTAGGAATCCACTGGTCTGCCGTGGGAAAAATGACCGAAACTGATCAAAAATCGACTTGGGATGAATTGAACTAAAATCCGACTGCCAAATATGTCATAGCTTGCCAAAAAGAGAACAAACTTTTTCGTCTGGCAACCCTGCATTTTGATTTTCAATGAGAAAAAGCGCAAACTATTTCTGATCTCTTGCTTGGAAAATTTGTATCTTTTAAAAGGAAGCCAAATTGGCGACATCAGTTACGTCATCCGTGACTTAATGTTTATTGCCAACTTGGCTCCCTTTTAATAGATGCAAGTAGGACCGTCGCCAGATATCCGAATCGTTTGCAACCTTCTTAATTGAAAATTAAAGAGTGAGGGTTACCAAGTAAAAAAAAAATGCTCATTATCTGGCAAGTTATGGCTCATTTGGCAATCGGATTTAGTTCAACTCATTAAAAGTCGATGTTTGACCAGTTTCGGCCATTTTTGCCACGGCAGACCAGTGGATGCATAATCAACACACTTTTTCTCTAATTTCTATTAAAAAAAAATCAGAAGGATGTTCGATGGGGTCCAAAAATTGCAGTCGCCTCTCAGTCTATAGTTTCTAAATGCACCGGACTAATAAATTGTAACATAGCGAGTATAGGAAATTATCCTTACTAGAACTTCCTCCTAAACTCTTCTTTAACACCTTCTTTCTCAACACCTCTCTTTATACAGAACCCAATAAAGATACACCATCAGTTCACCCGTCACAGAAGCCATAGCATATTGAACTCCAGCACCAACAGGTTTCCAGCACGAAAACATCGCTGTCACTCACGTGGCACAATGCCTAGTGCAACCAAATCCATAGCTTATTTATATCCTCTTTTTTTTTCCTGCATGTGTTAGGGTGTTTGTCTTATTTCGAACGATGGGTTTACGTGGGTGGACGTGTGTTGGAGCATACTCCCTTTAGCATGAAGGATTAAAGCGGAAACTTTTGATTTCTTTCGTTTTGGTTGTTTAGGTAACTAGTGGTCCTCTGATCATCTTGTGCATTTAGGAATTCTTATGGGAAATAGGTTTTTTTTGAAGTTTTACTGGTTTGGATGTTGTATTCTGTTGTTGAAAGATAAAATGCTGTAGGATTCGAAAAGCAGAACTCGGCTCAGCACGGGTTGTGTAGATGGTCGGTCTGGAGATAATCGTATCTCGTACAACCTACATCAAAGAGTATCCAATGGAACTTTAACATTTAAGTTTGATTTATTAATGTATAATGAGGAGAAATCTTTAAAGCAGAGATCTACATCTATGAAGCAATAATACATTTATTTATAGCAGTTTAACGTAAGACGGAGGGTGTCATTTCTGGGCCTAATCGACACATCTTCTTCATACATATCCCCTCTCACAGAGTACAAAATAAACAGGCTTAAGGCCGATTATTACCCTGTTTTATCCAGGGCCCTGTTACCTGTGCAGGGTTACCCTGGGTAAACACTGCACATTTTACCCAGGGCCTTACAAAGCCATGTATAATGAGAGACATGTATAATGAGGAGAAATCTTTAAAGCAGAGATCTACATCTATGAAGCAATAATACATTTATTTATAGCAGTGTAACGGATGACGGAAGAGGAGGGTGACGTTTCTGGGCCTAATCGACGCATCTTCTTCATACATATCCCTTCTCACAGAGTACAAAATAAACAGGCTTAGGGTCGATTATTACCCTGTTTTACCCAGGGCTCTGTTACCTGTGCAGTTACCTTGGGTAAACCCTACACATTTTACCCAGGGCCTTAACAAAGCCATGTATAATGAGATACATGTATAATGAGGAGATATCTTTAAAGTAGAGATCTACGTCTATGAAGCAATAATACTGTTGCGTGGATGGGTTCGAAAGATTTGAAGCCAAAGCAGATCAAAACTTGCAGAAGTTTATTCCACTATAACTCTTCACAGATTCCTGTACAACTCCAGAACTTCTCGTTCTAGTAGACTCAATACAGCTGTATACACAACGATAGAGCACAAACCGCAGTTAAACTTGACACACAACTGCTAAATCGCCGAAAAAGGCAATGCAATACAGTTCGTTTTCGAACTACTCTGAATGCTCACTGAGTCTCAGTATCTCAACTCAGTAATTCCAGTCAACTAACTGACTAATTAACTCAGTGACTCAACTCATTCAACTACTGTCAAGGCCGGTCTTATATAAGAGTCAATACTTCGTGAATCTTCTAGAGATAGATATTTGGAGAACTTTCCAGATCGTAGTCGAAAAGTCCTATTCATGTACATGGGGACCGAAAATGTCGCCAAATGGTCGCCAAGTTTAACGACATTTGATTTCTCACCAAATTTAGCGACAAAAATTAGTCGCCAAAACCATCGTCAACTTGGCTCTATGTCACCAATTTGGCGAGATTGCCATTACCATAATGTTAAATGCCATTCTCCTTGTAAAACTTGCTTCCCAGCGTTATCTCTGTAAAACTAGTTATCAAGCGTTAAGACCCATATTGCAGGGAAGCCAACTTAAGACGAACTATTGCACTGCCTTATGCAAAATGTACAGAAATTTATCTTTTTTACAAAATTAACACTACGAAATATTTACAAATATACAAAAATTCGTAACAGTACATTTATTTATAGCAGTTTAACGTATGACGGAGGGTGTCATTTCTGGGCCTAATCGACGCATCTTCTTCATACATATCCCCTCTTACAGAGTACAAAATAAACAGACTTAGGGCCGATTATTACCCTTATTTACCCAGGGCCCTGTTACCAGTGCAGGGTTAACCTGGGTAAACCCTGCACATTTTACCCAGGGCATTACAAAGCCCATTACAATTTAATTTTTTTTTTAAGTTTTACAAAATATCGATTCATCAGTTCATCACCATACATCTCTTTTTATACAATCAGGCACATCCCCATACAATGCCCTTCTTGCGCATGCCCATACATTAAGTGGGGACCGACACCGGACCAATTATTTGAGGGGGACCACCCTTGGGCTTAAGGCCTACGATTTTCAAATAAAGGACGCAATGCCCAACTGTAAGTAGTCGGAGGCGAAGGTCTTAATACTTTAAATTGATATATCAATTATCACTTTTGGTTTTGTAATAAAAAGAGAAAAATTAATTAGTGGTTCCTGAAAAAATACCATCAAGCGACAATATAAAAAATATAATTTTATCAACTTGAAATTTTGAATTTCCCAAAAAAGTTTTTTTCGATACGCCCTATTCATCACTACACATCTCTTTTTATACAATCAGGCGCATCCCCATACAATGCACTTCTTGCGCATGCCCATACATTAAGTGGGGACCGACACCGGACCAATTATTTGAGGGGGACCACCCTTGGGCTTAAGGCCTACGATTTTCAAATAAAGGACTCAATGCCCAACTGTAAGTAGTCGGAGGCGAAGGTCTTAATACTTTAAATTGATATATCGTTTATCACTTTTGGTTTTGTAATAAAAAGAGAAAAATTAATTAGTGGTTCCTGAAAAAATACCATCAAGCGACAATATAAAAAATATAATTTTATCAACTTGAAATTTTGAATTTCCCAAAAAAGTTTTTTTCGATACGCCCTATTCATCACTACACATCTCTTTTTATACAATCAGGCGCATCCCCATACAATGCACTTCTTGCCCATGCCCATACATTAAGTAGGGACCGACACCGGACCAATTATTTGAGGGGGACCACCCTTGGGCTTAAGGCCTACTATTTTCAAATAAAGAACGCAATGCCCAACTGTAAATAGTCGGAGGCGAAGGTCTTAATACTTTAAATTGATATATCAATTATCACTTTTGGTTTTGCGATAAAAAGAGAAATTAATTAATGGTTCCTGAAAAAACACCCTAAAGAGACAATATAAAAAATATAATCCCCAGAGGATAAGGGGCATCATTTCTTTTTAAATCCTTTATATTAACTTAGATTTTGTTTGTGTGTGTGGAGGCAGGACAATTCTGCGGAGACCTAATCAACCCACTTGCCGTCGCCCAATCGAGCTGAAACTTTGTAAATTAACTGGTTGTTGATGGTAATACATTCTGTCAAATTTTAGGGGATGTCACTCACTAAAAGGCCACTTTTACATCGCTTCATAATACGAATAAACAAAGCTGCTGCCATCCAATCCCACTGAAATTTAACAGATTCGTTATTGATAAGGTTGCATTGGGGATTGCGTTACTGACACAATAAAGCCACTTTTAAGCACATTTCTATTATCACTTCGGAATACAAATAAACCTACTTGCCTATATACAATCGAACTGAAACTTGGTTCGTACACTCGCTAACGTTGAAAATGCTTTCTATCAAGTCTTGGAACTGTCACGCAAAGGCCGCTTTTACACTTCTACGTCAGATTTATCAGCCTTTACTCACGTCCTATTATCCAGATACCCACTTGAATCCAAGCATGTTCAATTTGGCGATATATTTAATGACTGAAACCTTTCCCTATTAAGGTTGATGAGGCAAAATCTTCGAATGGCTGATTAAACCCCTTTTTGTCATCCAATCAAGCTGAATCTTAACAAATAGACTTGTTGTGGATGAAAATGTATTCAATAAATTTTTGGAGATAAAAAATAAGTTAAGACAAAAGATTCATTCAGAATTATTTACTAAGCGGTCAAACACTATAAAAACTTCATCCAAGCACAAGAAGTTGAAATTGCACATAAAAATTGGCAATAAAGAATTTGCATTTAAAATTTAGTTTTAATGGGTTACATTATTCCTCCTGAGAATCGATCACAGTAAATTGTTTTTCCTCCTTTTTTCTATTATTCTTTTAAAAATAGATATTCCAGAAATAAATCTTCGTATAAGGAAATCTTGTAAAATAACGCGGAATCCGTTTGGGGAACTTTCTGTCTTTCTAATGGTCGACAGGGTAATACGTACCCACCAATTTTCAAATATTTTTTAGCCAATCTGATGGCTGTGGGGTTAATGCTCTGGCCTCGCATGCCAAAGGTGCCGGGTTCGAATCCTGGATAAGGCATGGATGTTCATTGTGATTCTGAATCCACGTTAAGCTGTAGATGCTGGCCTCATTAGCCGTTATTGGGCACAAATATAGGTCGTTGAGCGTACAACCAAACCAAACATTCTTTAAAGAAACTCATACAAATATAACTTCTAATGCAGATGAAGACACTTTAAAATTCTATTTGTACCATTTAAATCTAGCCAATTGCACTTAAGGTTAACTTTTGTTATTTGGTGAGTAACAGCAAGCAAGGAAAGAGCACCACCAAAGCACTTAAAATTCATTTGGGATTTTTTAAAAATTAATTTTACCTTGCGTCTTGTTTTTCAATATGTTTGGGTGTTTGTCTGTAGAGGACGTTATGCAGTGTGGGAGGACGTGTGTTCGTGCCCACCCTTTTTATCCCCTTTAGAGAAAGATTGAAAATGGGTTTGGCATCTTTTACTTGCTTGATGGATTGTGAGTTTGGCCAGGGTGGGATATTGTAGATTTGTCTTGTGAGTAAAATTTGTATCAAACGAGTTAAATTTAAGTTCAGGGTGTTTGCAGTTGAAGTTATCCTGTTTATATAACCGTTTGATAACTTAGTAGTCAACAGATTTTGATATTGTTACGAATTTTTGTAAGTATTTGGTAGTGTTAATTTTGTAAATAGGAAAATTTATGTACATTTTGCATAAGGCAGTGCAATAGTTCGTCTTAAGTTGACTTCCCGGCAATATGGGTCTTAACGCTTGATAACTAGTTTTACAGAGATAACGCTGGGAAGCGAGTTTTACAAGGAGCAGGGCATTTAACATTATGGTAATGGCAATCTCGCCAAATTGGCGACGGTTTTGGCGACTAATTTTTGTCGCCAAACTTGGCGACCATTTGGCGACATTTTCGGTCCCCATGTACATGTATAGGACTTTTCGACTACGATCTGGAAAGTTCTTTAAATATCTACCTCTAGAAATTTCAAGAATGTTCGCTTCCCCTATATAAGGCCGGCCGTGAGTTGAGTCCATGATTTTGAGTCACTGAATTAGTTAACTGGTGAGTTGACTGGAATTACTGAGCTAAGATACTGAGTCTCAGTGAGCATTCAGAGTAGTTCTAAAGCGAACTGTATTGCATTGTCTTTTGCGGCGATTTAGCAGTTGTTTGTCAAGTTTAACTGCTGTTTGTGCTCTATTGTTGTGTATTGAGCTGTATTCAGTCTACTAGAACGAGAAGTTCTGGAGTTGTACAGGAATCTGTGAAGAGTTATATTGGAATAAATTTCTGCAAGTTTTGATCTGCTTTGGCTTCAAATCTTTCGAACCCGTCCACACAACAATGTAATTGCATAGATGGAGCAATGTGGTATAGTGGAGCAATGGTGCAGCTGAAAAATTTATCAAAGTATAGTTAAGGTCTTTATTTTGTCAAGAAACATCTAATGCATCGAGAACAACAAATACAGCACTGTAATACTTATAACAATATTGCACCAGTTCTAAGGCATTTCCTGTCGAATTCCAATTTTGGTAGTTGCCATTGTTCTTTCGTAGCGGTGATTTGTACTACTGAGATCATAGGAGAAGGATACGTAAATAGTGAAAATTTTCAAAATCAAACTACACAAAAAAAAATCATTACTTTTTTTAACTATCTTTTTTTTAAATGTTACCAGAAGACTCGATCCATTTACTCATCAAAAATATGATTTCTTATGTTGGTCAAAAAAAAAAAAAAAACCCCACATGTTTTGATAATTTATAAGAAAAAAGGTATCAATGTTTTTCTGTATTTTAAATAATTTTAAAATGAAGTGTTTATCTGAAATCCATTGATAGTTTTATTAAATAGACCTTTAGAAATATTCAGAATTTAATTTCTTAAGAATTTGTTGAAGTTTTAGTATTTTTAATAAAATGGTTATTTCTAATTAAAAAAATAATGAGAACATTGAAAATTGAATATTAATCTTGAAGTTAACATGTTAGATATGTGGTAAACGTGTTAGATACGTTAAAAAGAGTAAATTTTTAATTATCATATAAGCTCAAAAAATAGGTTGAATACAGAAGTTAATTTGAAAAGCAGATTATTGAAGATCTATTACTTTGTCTTTTATTTCAAAATGAAGTGGTATAAGTTATTTACTTAGGTAACTAAATAATTAATTAAACATATCTAAAGAACATTAGACTACCTACATTAAAACTTTCAATCTCAAATTTTTAAATAATTAGTAAGATAATAATTATCATCACAACCAAAAATTAAAAGAATTTACCTATGAAAATAAGTTTTTAACATAACTCCTGTATGTGCCTTATAAAGTTTCATGTGCTATTGCAACTTATTTGAGCGTCTTTGAGCTCTGTTGCGCTCTAAGATCAGACGGTGATGACGTCACCGAGCATAATATAATCGTTTGCTGCTTAACTCTGTTGCCAAATACATTCACGCAGTAAATCAGCAAACGATTATATTATGCTCGGTGACGTCATCGCCGTCTGATCTTAGAGCGCAACAGATCTCATAAGAGTTTTCATAATGCTTGACTAATAACCAATACCATAAATCCATCAATTCCGGGCCATTAAGAACTCCTAGCAATTACCATTCCCTATACTAGCTACGTTACAATCTTCTGACTCGGTTGTCATTTAGAAACTACTTTGTATAAATCCTTAAAATTTGGTGAGTCGACACGAAAATGATCACTTATAGAAATGACATAAACTAAAAACATGAAAATACTGTTTAATATATTTTATTTTGTAAATCAAAATTAAAAGAATCACTGCATAGGCACTGACTTAAGGATTTCGTTTATAAAATATATCGGACGCTATTTTTAAGATTTTAATTTATACCATTTCATTAAGTGATCATTTTCGTATCAACTCACCGAATATCAAAGTTTTATACAAATTTATACAAAGTAGTTTCTAAATGAACCGGATCAAAAGATTGTAGCATAGCGAATATAGGGAATAATTCTTACTAGGAATTCCTCTTAACTTTTTTTTTTTTTTTTTTTTGCCCTAAGATTTAATAGATTCGTTGTCGATGAGAATGTATTCTATCTGCCAAGTTTCAGCTTGATTAGATGACGGCAAGTATGTTAATCAGCCATCCGCAGATTTGCAAACAAACAAAATCGAAGTTAATATAAAGAATTTTTAAAGAAAGGTCAATTGCAACCACGTTTGAAGAGTCATCCAAAACCAAAAACCTTTCCTCAAAAACTATTAAAATAAAAATCTCTCTACCACACACAACCTTATTCCTCATCCATAACACAGTCGTTGACGGTTACAAGATAAAAAAAAAAATCCAACACCTCGACCTTATCACGCAGGTCCCCACAATCAGTGCGACCCTATGTAAAGACCACCGGCCAGCCAACTCCGCCGCCCTGGCGAGAGATAACAAAACTAAAAAAAGAAACAATCCAGCGGGAATAAATAACAAGAAGCTGTTACCTCTACCTTCTGACTTGAGGTTAAATCTTGTTCGCATGGCTTTCCTGTGTGATCCATCACTTGAAAGAATTGATTATGGTAAGGAGGGATTTTCCTGAGTGTTCGCTCCTGCTGTTATGGGAATGGGGAAGTATTGGCAGGAGTATTAATTTATTGCTGGGTTTTTGATCGGGCTTGGATTTGCATAGCGGGTGACATCGGCTGAGGCTGGAAAGTGATTCTGGGAGATGGTTTTGTTAAATGGTGAGAGGGTTTTGAAAAAGTTTGAATATTTTATCTAGAATTGCCTCTGCATTAGATCTGCTCAGTCACATTAGAAAATAACTTGTTGACCCATGCGCAGTTAGGCAATTGCGATTGCCCAGAGAAAATACTTTTATGGAAGTATACCAGAGTTGGATATTGTATCTTCTGCTGAGATATATAAGATTACTTAGGTTTTTACAACGTTCTTGAACAGCGACTTCCAATCTTGTTGTCGTCTTCTGTACACTATGATAATTCCAACGTTTTGGGACTATATCTGATTTTGTTGCTTCGATTTTCAACAACAACAAAAAGCGCACTGTGCTATTATAAATAAATTGTTCACCAGAAGTGTTTGTAGACTTTAATTTTGCGTATAATTTATTAATTTTGTTTGTGTACAAAGGGTTCGTCACTAAAAAGCATTGTCCAGAAATAATATACAGGAAAATGTAATAAAACAATAACTTAATGAATATTTGAAGCCGTAGTGCTAATGGGAACTTCTAATGATAATGCAGGAAACACGCAAAACTCATTTCTAGTGTCTGTATGGTTGGTTGGTTGTATTCAGATTATCTGGCGCCGTCAGCAACACGAGGGCTATAATGCGCCGAAACATTTATCATTAGACAAGCCAACATACATTTACAAACAACCATACCTAACACGGGACTCGAACCCGCGACCTCGTGGTCTAGAAGTTAGCACGCTAACCACTATACCGTTTGGTCGGCCTAGTGTCTGTATGACGGTTTAAAATGAATAATTCCACTTGAGACCATAAGTACAGCAAAATTACCCTTTTGCGTTATTTTATAAAATAAAAGAAAAATCCTTTTTCTGTTTTTAATGTAATACAGTATAAGATTTTGAATTTGTTTGAGGAATTAAAAGCAAAGCACTCCATCTCCAGGCTGATGCGAACGAAAGTAACAATGGATGCAATTTACCACAATCACTTTCGTTCGCATCATCACCATAGACTACGGTGCCGACCAAACAGTATAGGGGTTAGAGTGCAAGCTTCTAGACCGCGAGGTTGCGGGTTCGAGTCCCGTGTTAGGCATTGGTGTTCGTAAATGTATGTTGGCTTGTCAAATGACGAATGTTTCGGCGCATTATAGCCTTCGTGTTGCTGACGGCGCCAGATAATCTGAAAACCAACCAAAGACTACGGCAGGGGGAAATTGCAGTGTAACCATCAATGCGCTCAAATCCACCTTTGCTTTATAGAATATCTTCTGGCGTTGAGGCTGGTTGTAATCCAGGTGCAGGACTAACCGTCAGGAACCAGTATCATTCTGCATGGAAAGTCAATGCTCTGATCTTCGAAAATAGTTGGTTGTAAAAATATTGATAACTAACTCTCAAGAAAATAATCTTTGTGGTGATGGATCTCAGTTGTCTAACTAAGGTTGGAATTGACTTGTGTCGTTCTTCCAGTTTCCTCAGTAGTAAAAGTATATCTGCAGTAAAACGACTTCTACAAATACAAACTGTTTCCATATTCTCCTTATTTAACAACATTTCTAGTTTGTCACTCAGGATGATGTATTTTATTTTTAATCAGTTATCTCAGTGGTTAAAGGTAATTTACAGTAAAAATCCTTTACAGAATCACTGGAGTGTATTTGCGAGGTATGAAACTGCAGTTCTTACACGATAGTAAATATGTTTCTGTAAAATGGTTTTTCCAGCTGTAAAAGTATATGTGCAGTAAAACGACTTCTACAAATACAAACTGTTTCCATATTCTCCTTATTTAACAACATTTCTAGTTTGTCACTCAGGATGATGTATTTTATTTTTAATCAGTTATCTCAGTGGTTAAAGGTAATTTACAGTAAAAATCCTTTACAGAATCACTGGAGTGTATTTGCGAGGTATGAAACTGCAGTTCTTACACGATAGTAAATATGTTTCTGTAAAATGGTTTTTCCAGCTGTAAAAGTATATGTGCAGTAAAACGACTTCTACAAAGACAAACTGTTTCCATATTCTACTTATTTAACAACATTTCTAGTTTGTCACTCAGGATGATGTATTTTATTTTTAATCAGTTATCTCAGTGGTTAAAGGTAATTTACAGTAAAAATCCTGTACAGAGTCACTGGGGTGTATTTGCGAGGTATGAAACTGTAGTTCTTGCACGATAGTAAACATATTTCTGAAAAACTGTTTTCCCAGCTGTAAAAGTATATGTGCAGTAAAACAACTTCTACAACCTGTGGACATTTATGAATCATTCTCCCGAAACGTCAGTTTTTGACTTCAACATTTTCAAATTTTAAAGATTTCGTTTAAGGTACGGTTGGGAATTTTTTAGGAAACAGAACTTTTTCCTTATAAAGCTATAAAGATTTATGAAACATGTATTTTAAAGATAAGTATGCTTAAACATGTAAATTAGAAATAAAATATCCTTATCTCCTTAAATCATGCAGAAATCCTATAAATATTGCATCGTTTCAGCTTTTTTTTAGGTCAATGTTTATGGACTATTCATAAGATAAATAAATACCCCATACAGTTAATTTTCAGCTTAATTTTTTTTAATAAAATAGTCATCAAAATTTAGGTATGTGTCTGGTCTTGATATTTCACCGTAAGAATGGTATTTTTTTTACTGCAAATTTAAATCTTGAGTTCATGTAATAAAAAAATGTGTAACGTAATAAGACAAAATATTTTTTATAATTGATTACATTAAGGTTGGTATTGACAACACTAATGATAGTTTTATTAACAATCAGCTTCATCAATACTGACTAAGATATATATAGGTATTTCCAAGCAGCAGTATTATTATTCAAACCACAACCATAAAATAGCCGCTCTACTTCCCTCAAAGCATGTTAGTTATATCTGTAGTGTCTTTCAATAGTCAGGAAAGGATGTTAAAACTATTATGCAAGTTTAAAAAATTTCAGTGATATTTTTTAAATAATTTTTTAAAGGAAAAGTTCTATATTTTTGTAATTGAAATGTATGATATTTAATAATAAAAAAAAATATATATATATATATATACATTCAATTTTATACAGACCTTGAAAGATAAAGTTTGCGAAAAAAATTAATGAAATACCACGGTAATGTCATTTCCTTATTAATTGTGTGGTTTTCAAAAAATAAAAAAGAAAAAGAACAAACAATCAAGATACATGTCATTTATCTAAAGGCATACAAACACGTTATTCTTCAAAATGGTTTATTATATGTTTTGTAGGCCTTAGACAGCAAAGAGGACGTTTCGGGAGAATGCTTCATATGCTCCGCATGAAACGGCATTTCCAATTTGCCGCACAAGATTATACAAATTTACACTGTTTTCGAAAATCTTATAATAACTTCGATTTTGTGTGTATGTATGTTTGACTTTGGGAACGGAATCTGTGGAGGCCTGAGTAACCCCCTTGCCGTCATCTAATCGAGCTGAAACTTGACAGATAGATTCGATGACAATGCGTTCTATCACATTTTGAGGCTGTTACTGTCACTAAAAGGTCGCTTTTACGGAATACTAATAAACCAACTTGATATCATCCAATCGCGCTAGAATAGCATTTAATCGACCATTGAAAAAATTCTTTCCTGTTGCCAAAATTATTTTAATAAATAAATTATAAAATTGTTTTAATCAGAATAAATAAGACATATGAATGCGGACTGCGTAAGTTCACGTTCATTTTTAATAAATAAATTTCGAAACGTAGTTGGTCGCAAATTTTGCTAATAGAAATGTTTTTAATATTTAAAATTAGATGCAAACACGATTCACACGCTGGTTACAGAATTAAAATTTTGTTAATGATTAAAAAAATTGGCAGTGATATTAAAAACTTTGTTTTTATGTCTAATATTATTTTTAATCAAAGTAGGGAGGAGGTGGGGATATCATGTTCAAGTTTTAAAAAGTTGTAAATAATGACCCGATTCCAGAATGACCTAATTCTTGATCCTGAATTGGTCACCAAGCGCAACAGCCAAGGTCACCAGCATAGCTAAAATACGAAAAAATAGTTCAAAATAATTTCTTATTTCATACCATTTCCAACTTCGTGCATATTCCGGTCGAATTTCGTATTATTCTGATCAGTGGTTCTTTTCTTGCGTCTTTTTAAGCATCGAACTTAAAATTTTAATCACACTTACATAAATAAGGATTTTAATTAAAACTTTTGAAATGACTAAGGAACACCTTAATGGCTTTACAAAAGCTAAAAATTGAACTTTTAATTTCCCTTAACCATTTCGAATAAGAAAATAAGAGTTCCGATGTATTTGATCTGTCTAGTATGCTCTAAATTGTCTTTTCTCTTTCAAGCCTTATTTCAAATACTGCCAACATCGGCTTTTGTGCCATATAAATGCCACTAAGGATATTAATCAAAACTTGCAGAATGAGCAAATGACACTTTCATGGTATTTCAAAAGTTACAACCATAACTTTAGATTTCCCTTAACAATTTAAAGTAAAGCAAACAAAATCCAATTAACTTCATTCATCGAGAGAGCCATTGGTTTTTCTTTCAAACCTTATTTCAAATACCACCAGCGGTTTTTGCATCATAAAAAACAACCCAACCAATTCTTATCATTCCACTTCCTAGATTTCCACTCCTAGATTTATACTCTCAAAAATTCAACACCTAAACCCACTTACCACCTACATCCAATAACCCTTTTCCCCAACAACCGGCAATTTTAATCACAAAACAATAACCTTAATAGAAACGAATTTCCTTCGAACCATCCGCCGTTAATTTCGCTGATTAGCTGCGACCGCGTGCCACTCCATCCCCCTCCACCCCTCACCAATCTCCCCGGAGACAAACACTTCCTTCCAATAGCAATTTAATCAAATAAAGACTTTTTCCCCGTCCATTACAATAAAAGTTTTGGTAAACACAATTTATATCTATGCCCGTTCCTACCATATTACAGGCAATACGCTCACAACAAAGGACCAGCGTCTCCTAGATACGTCAAGTGAGTGACAGGCCTTCAGACGATAAATAATAATAATAAAAAAAAAATCCAACAGTTGGTCCACCCTGGATGGCAGCAACACCCAATTTACACCAACGCCCCCACTGACTAAAGCTCTGGAATAATATTTGGTCGGAGTTTGCTCACTTCGACATTAAGTTGATTTGTGATGTCATCGGAGGGATGATTGCGATTTGTTCAACTTGGAAACACTTTCTCGAGAAACCAATCACGTCACTTATCTTGACCCAGATGACAAGATAACCATAGAGTTCGGTTTTTATAAGGCCTGGTCCTCGGGCCTTTTGAAAAAAAAAAAGTATAACTTCAATTGCTTTACGCTTTTAAATTAAAAAATACTGGTTAAGTATTATGCAGATTTCTAGTCACCTTAAAACAATCTTATTTTAAATCAATATTGCTGCAGGCATAGATTTTATCTAACTTAAGATTGTGGGGGAAAAAATAGAAGATTAATCTGAGAATTTTTAATTGTTACAATTCTTGCAAAGATGTTATAATTTTGATTTAAAGGAGCCTATACAACATATACTGGAGAGCTGATTTAAACAGGAAAATGACCATCAGTATATCATAAAATTACCCGATATTCTTAAATCTCCATTGATATATATAATGCCACTTAATCATGTTTCGGTTTTTGATGATTTGGTGAAAGCTTTCATTTTATTGTCTATGGTGATATAACTCTACAGTCACCAATCTTTTATATCAATAACTCTGGAAACAAACAATTGTTTATATTTTGACCCATTTACATACAAATAGTCAGTTATATTGTTTGGCAACATTTTTAAGATCAGACAAAGTTTCTGTATCGATACTGTATTTTGTTACCTGAAAAACTCAATAGTTATTCTTAATTTCCTAAATCAGACACTGAAATAACGCCTCGTTTTGAATCGAGCAATCCTTATCTAAATTCCTTTTAAGCTCCTTATCCACGAACGTACTTACTGTGGTCGATACCATCCCACCCTATACAACATCTTTTCCCCAGGTAGAAATAGATCGAGGGTAATATAAAAGACCAATTAATATAAGACTACTACCTTCAGTCCTTGTTGAAAAGGGGGGGTGGGCACAACCACCGTCAGCAAGATCCAGTGCTGTTTGATTATTCAGTATCTTCATCGATTGGGACACACAATGTGGACGTGTGTCCCATTGTACCGACAACTTTGACAGGCGTCGCCATTTTAACACCTCGTGTGTTATTATTGTGGGATCTTAGATTAATCTGGCAGCAATATCATCGATTGGGAGGTTTTTGGTCGGCCAACACAAAGTCGGGCGGAAATTCGACCATGTTCTCTGCAATTACGTGCAATTTGGTTCGACAATGGATGTCTTATCAGATGGAAAAGGCGACATGTTTTCTTTGGCTTTTTTTGTATCGGGTAACTCGTAAAAATCATAATGGGAATGTGCTATTTAAAGGATATCGCCTTACGATAAGAGATTGGTAATACACACAATTTGAATAAACTAGTAGTATCGACCCGTTCTGATGTAAGGCTGTTGTGGAAAAGGACGGGACTTTATAACTTCTTGAGTGTAATTGTCAAAAAGTCGCTTAATGGCTTCGTCGTAATTGCTGTTATTTAAATGAGTTTGAAGATGTGTTTCTGGTTAGACCATCCTTGTTGTAGATTTGTTTCCGTTTTCAATATTTGTACTTGGAATTTTGCGAATTTTCAAGTAAATTCAGTACATGTAATTGCTCCGAGTACTTTCGCATTAGGAAACTACTACCTTCTCATTTATTTAAATCAAACGTGTACTTCGTTGCCAAATGGTTTCCTTAAAAGTCTACAGTGTTATTGACTTTATTATGCATACTAAAATATATTCTGCTCCCAAAGTTCGTAAATACTTCTTTTATTTAAAGTAAAAATTTCAAAACCGACTATGCTATATTAATTAAGAATTTTATACTATAATTTTGACGGAATAGAATTCTGATCGAATAAATTAAATAGTTGTGTAAAATATCAACTAATAATCTGAGATAAATATTTATCAAATTTTGCGTGATGAACTGGTTAATTTAAAATAAAAATGCAACTTTTTTTTTATAATATTAATCCGATTTTGAAAAAAATGGTGCTTAAGATCTAAAATTAAGAAATAGTTTCGAGTTAATCGATTTTTACAAAATAACTTCTAATTTAGAAATTAATATCCAAACCAGGGACCGATGCCAAAATTAATTCATTGACAAATAATATATTTTGAAATTCTATATTGACTCTTTCATATTTGTATGGAATATCATTCCCTTTCCTGGTTTGTTGAAATAATTTTAAAAATATTTTCCTTTAGAGCAAATCTCTTTCTAACCGAATACAATAAAAAAGCTATATCTTGTATTTTGATGGCAAATAGTTTGCTATCTCTCTTTAAGATCATAAACACAGCACTAACTTTTAATTTAAAAATTATATTTATTTCGAATTCAAGTTCAAAAGCCAAACAAAACTCGTAACCCAAAAAGAAAAATATCTGATATTGAATTCCGTCGGAAAAAAAGAACGAAAAACCTCCTCAAAGGCGGCCTTATTGGGTTAAATGGGCATCCACGGTTGTTTTGATGTCTGCAGGGGGCTGCCATTCCAGCTGATGCCACCCTGCGAGTCCCAATTCTTGATTCGTGTGACCCCGCACGTTCAAAGCCTCCTCCTACGTTGCATCGTGCGGGCGGATTTGGTAATGCGCAGAGACGAGCCTCAATTTATTTTTTGTCTTCAGAGCCGCGGCTTCCTTCGCTGTAACCGAAACGGAAGATAAGTTATGGAGTGTTAATTGTAGAGTTCGAAACTGCGCGCGCGAGGGAAAATTGGCAATGAATACCAATGGTTTTGGATTAGGGATTTTTGTTTGTTTGCTTTGCTGTTGCCCATAGTGTGGAGATGTGTAGTTATAGGTTTGATTCGGGGGGGGGGGGGGTGATAACTTGTTGAGGTTTGCAAGGTGGTCTTTATGCTGGGTGGAAAATTATGAAATATTGTTTTATCAAATTGGTGATGGTAATTTTAAAGTTTTTTTATTTTTTTAAGTGCAGGTTTGTTGTGACTTGTTGATTGCTTTGGTTTTTCAAGAGGTATTTTGTATCAGGTTATCCCGGAAATCGGCAATGAACCCAAGAGTTGGATTTGTTTATTTAAATTAGTTATGCTGATGATGTTTTTTGGTTTTGAAGGGTGCCAGTTAACGGGGGTGTTATTTCTCAGGTGGTCCATACTAAGTAGAGGCTTATGAAATATTGTTTGAGTTAATTGGTGGTGATTGCTGGGAGCGTTACTAGAAGAGTTAATTTTCTTTTCATTAAAATATATTTTTTATGAAATGGTGAGTGCAAAGTTGACGTTATTAAGTGGACATTTCATAAAGCCAATCGGGAAATGCATAACGAATGCAAATGAGTTTAATGTTGAAATAGTTTTGGTACCAAAATGGTCGTTTACCTATTTGAATGGTGACTCTTCGGAAGAGTTGTTTAGCAGACGTTCCATACAAAGTAGTGATTTGGGAAATTTTATTTTATTTAATTGTAAATTGTTGATAGGGAAGAGATAAGATTTCAGTTCCTCTAAAAGACTGCCTAATCTTGTAGTTTAGTAAGGAAACAATGAAATTAACAATACATAATTTATCTTTGCGGAAAGGTATTTTGCACAGCATTGTGTAAGGAAGCATTGCATTCCGTTTAAGTTGGTTGGTTGTTTTCAGATTATCTGGCGCCGTCAGCAACACGAGGGCTATAATGCGCCGAAACATTCGTCATTAGACAAGCCAACGTACATTTACTAACACCCATGCCAACACGGGACTCGAACCCGCAACCTCGCGGTCTAGAAGCTAGTACGCTAACCACTATACCGTTTGGTCGGCGCATTCCGTTTAAGAATTGTAGTGTTTTTAATTTGTGTTTACCGTGTAGGTCTATTTATGCATTTTATGTGTGACGATGGTGGGGAGATATCAAGTATGTTGATCTATTTTAAATAGATGATAAAGAAATTTTTTGTGAGTGTAGAGGTGGAAAATAAAGATTTCAAAAATGTGGATTCTGAATACTTTAACATAGATTTCAAAAGTGGGTGTCCTGATCCCTACAATTAATTTAAAATAAAATAGATCAGCTTTATCCGAATTGTGAATCGCTAGTCAATTTTTGAAGGGTCGTGAAATGGTTTTGACAAAACCAAGAATATGAATTTTGAAGAACTTTAAAGTCTATTATAAATTTAAATTGATATATAATAAATCGAAAATAATTCCAACGTTTTTGATAGAATAATTATCGAGATTTAAAAATATTTGTTTTGAAAGACAACTTTAATTATTACTTTACCAAAGAAATGAAAGACCACTTAGATAAAAACTGCATTATGCTTCTCTTCCAGGCAAATATTGTCTCTGGCATATCTTTAGTTAAGGAACAACTAGACTTATCTGAAAATACATCACTAAAAATGAATTTTAATCGTGATAAATTAACACAATTCTGGTTATCTGTCCAACAAACTTTTGCAATTCTTTCTACTGAAGCTTTGAAGATATTACTTCCTTCTATTATTTCCTACCTTTGTGATGGTGAATTGTCAGAATGGTAAGAATCAAATCCAAGTATCAAAGCAAGCAGTTGAATTCATCGCGTCTAAAAACAACTCAAATTGACCTGGATTTCATTGTCATCAACATCAATCGAAAATAAGCGCACCCTTCGCATACGTCTTATTAGAGACATATAGTTTGTAAAACCATATTTAATGGGTTTTTTTCCACAAAAGTTCCTTTTTGCCTCACAAAACCTCTTTCTGGAAAAACGTGTTCTATTTGTCGCTGAAAAAAATGCACTGCGTTAAGGATGAAATGCGTCGTTGTGGATTCGGTTTCTATTAAGAGAATCGCATTGTTGGAAAGTTTTCTTATCCCTGGAATAGGCTACTTAACTTATTATTTAATATTATTGAGGTGAAATTGTAATCAGATAAATTTAAACGCTTAACATTTTTGTTATCAATGAATCATTTAACATTATGGATAGATGATCTAAAGCTCCTATTTTGGCGACAGTTTCGGTTTCATCGAAAATGTTCCAAACCTTTCAAGAAGTACTATATGTTGGTTCATACCGAATTCATTTACAAAACAGTAACGAGTGTTGTCATTTGTTTTTATAGTGTTTAGCTTGTAATAATTATTCAGAGTGGCCAGCGTAAAAGTGATCCCAGGACCGCGTTTCAGATTGTTGAACGTAATTTCAAATAATCGATTTCAAACTTATGTTTTGAAAATAATCTGACACCACTTTTATACTGGCTACTCTGTATTATAACTTGAACTGTCAAATTCAAAGACTCATTTGCCGTAACAAGTATCTAGCAACGCGATCCACGCAGCTAGTTATTTCATATTTTTGCGATGAAATTGCAATGAGATAATTTTGAACGTTATCAACGAATAATTTCACATGTGAAAAGTACACGTATTTTTCTTGCTTCTTATTTGCTTTTCTTTGTTTCTTATACACTTAGTTTATGGTTGAAAATATATATTTGAATCCATAACGCTATAGAACCATTTATAATAAACGAAATAAACTATTTTCCCGCCCAAATAGCTTTTGTGCAACATTCCGCTATGTATGCGACAGGATTGATTAAAACTTGTACTACCGTCATAAGCTAAAAAGCCCTGAGTCTATAAGAATTCTAATGTATATTATGACACTTTTCCGCTCGTCTTTTGAAATTGCTTATTCGAGTACGAGCTAAATACCCGTAATTGTTGAGCTAATAATTGTACGAGCTAAATACCCGTGCTTCGCTACAAAATTTTAACATGTGCAATACTTTAGCTAGCTGTGAGGCATCGCTTTGCGGAAATCTGTCATTCGTGTATAGGACCCAGTTTTTGGCACTTCGCTCGCAAGAAGATTCATCGCTACGTAAAATTGAGCTCGCTTCGTTCGCTGAAAGGTTCATTGCCGCGTAAGCATGAGCTCGCTTCACTCACTAAAATCTAATTGCTGCGTAAAGACTTAATTTTGAAAGTTTCTCCCTTGTCAAGGATAAAAGAAATCCCCTTTAATACAATAATACAACACCCCTTTAAGATTATTTTACCACGTGTTTGTGGAAAGCAAAATTAGATACTAAAACTACTTATGTTGAAACTTACAGAGATCTAGGCCTATTAGATACCGTTTTGTAACATATTCATTAATTAAATAAAAAAAATAAAAATTAAAACCTGTTTTTCAAATATCCATTTCGAAGGCCAGAACTATTTATGTCGAAAATTTCAAAGCTGTAGCATTATTTAAAATCATTTTGTAATATATGTATGAATTAATTAAAAAAAATTATTAAAAAAATTAATTCATAACGAACTAAACAAAGATTTAAAATTCTGTTTTTCTAAAGTCCAATTAGAAGGCCAAAACTACTTATGTTGAAAATTTTAAAGCTGTAGCCCTATTGGAAATCGTTTTGTAAAACATTAATTAATTAAAAAAACTAACTATAAAGAAACTAAATAAAAATTTAAAATTCTGTTTTTCAAAAGTCCAATTAGAAGGCCAAAACTACTTACGTTGAAAATTTCAGAGCTGTAGCCCCATTAGATATCGTTTTGTAACATATTTATTAATTAATTAAAAAATAACTAATTAAAATTTTAGCATTATGTTTGTGATGTATATAATTAGAAGGCCAAAACTACTTATGTTGAAAATTTCAGAGCTGTAGCCCTATTAGTAGTTGTTTTGTAAAATGTTTATTAATTAATTAAAAAAATTAATTAAAAAAGAACTAATTAAAATTTTAAAATTCTGTTTGTGGTGTATACAATTAGAAGGCCAAAACTACTTTTGCTGAAAATTTCAGAGCTCTACTCCAATTTTAAGTAGGTTTCTATAGATCCACAGGAGTCACAAACAGACAGACAGACACACAGCTTGTTTTATTATTATAGATATGTTTATATGACTCAAGAATTTGTGTCATTCAATGAAATAAATCTATATACATAAAATTGAATTGTTTGTATGTCTGAACCTTATACAAATCCACAGTTTTGGCTGGCTGGCTGTTTTCAGATTATCTGGCGCCGTCAGCAACCCAAGGGCTATAATGCGCTGAAACATTCGTCATTAGACAATCCACAGTTTTGGAAATAGAGGTATGAAATTTGGTACATAGAAGCTTTAGTACATGGAGATTGTAAAGAACAACTTTTAAACTCGATTAAAAGTTGCTTTCATTAAAATTTAACGACATTAAAAACAAAATTTGGAATGGCAACGATATTTTCTTATTACATCACAATAAAAACAAAAGTTATTTTAATGTATTCCCCTTATTTTTCTGATTATTTTTATGTATTATAATCATCTGTCCTATAAGTGGTTCGAACATCATTATAATTTTTCATATATTTACTGTCAAACGACGCTTTGAGCATGCGCCATTCGAACACGTAAATGTACGTACTATAATATTCTGAATGTAAACATAACGGCTAAGAATATCGAAATCCATCGAAAACTTTCAAATCATTTCGACACTTGATAACATTACTTTTTTATTTCCAAGTAAATATTTATTCATTTCCTGTATCCGGAATATCAAAAATCCTTTTTTTGATAGTTTTTATTTTTATTATAGTGTTTTGTACTGTGTATCCAAGTTCTATATTATTTAATATAGATTTCAATGCATTTTTTGTATTTACTATTTACACCAGACTATTTTACAATTTTCATCTGAAGCGTAGTATTTCATTTGCGGTTTTATTTCTTTGTTTATTTTGGTCGCGATTATGTGGTTGGTAATAGGTTGGCCATGGGACTTCTTTTTTCTCATGTACTAAAAAAAAAAAAAAAAAAAAAAAAAAAAAAAAAAAAATGAAGTATACAAAACCTTTTTGGTTCAGATATGGTATAAAACATTTCTTTGGCGCGATTTTATTTGGTGCCTTTTTACAGATAAATGCGATTTCTAGCAAAAAGGTTTTTATTTTCAGTTTTCATTGTTATTTATATTTTAACTTAAGTTGGTACTAATGCGTTAGCCGGATACCAGATAAAAAATGCCATTTTGAAGACCTAAGTAATCCAAACTAACAACTTTCAAATAATTTATAATTTCTATGTTTAGGATTGGTGTTACATTTACGCGCCATTTAAACGGGTAAACATTTAAGCTTGGCGCCAACTGGTAACCGCATAACGTAAAATAGTAATATTAAGAGAACCCTTAATATTTACACATTAACTTCATTTTATTATTATTTACGTTTTAATTTTCTTTTAGTTACCATGTTTTTGATTTTTGTGATTTTTCTGATCGTTAAATGAAAAAAACCACCAAAATGCCCTATACTACATCTGTTCCACTTTCTCTTAAATGTAAACTTCTATGTCTTTCAACGGGTTCCCAGCAGCGCGGGGCCACACTGCTTGTTAAAGATAAATCAGAAAATGTCAAAAGGTACATTTTTTGGGAAAGGGGGGGGGGATTATGGCTTTTTAACCCTTTATAAAACAGTGGAAAGTATGCTTTCCACCAATTTCATTATTTTTAAATGTCGATTGGAAGCCATTTTCCCACTTACAATTTTTTTTTTTTTTTTGGAAAGTAAGTAGAAGAGATTCGGGACCTCTAGTCTAATTAAATTTTCTACTTCGACTAGCACGACAACTCATTTCTGGATTTGTAAGTCTTAAACGCAAAGGACGACCTTTAATTTTAGTAATAAGCTAAATTAATTTCTTTTTAATAAATCAATCTCGATCCCCAAAATATTTTAACATAACATTACTAGAAAAAAATGACCGTACAAAGGGTTAACTTATGGCGGCAGTGTAGTTACTAGAGGTCCGCGATATATCGATACGACGATATTTTTATCGATATTTTTTTTGAAAAATATCGATACAAAAAATATCGATACAAGTAACCAATATATCGATATTTTCAAACATTTTTAGTTTTTTGATGATCGTTTTCTAGTTCCATGTGTTTTTTCGATTTTCGTTATTTCCTTTTCAAAAATTTCAAAACTAAAGTTTGGACTTGGCTAAGAGACAGCTAAAATGGCACCCTAACCAAAAAGAAAACGTAATGTAATGGAAAGATAGGATAATTTATTAGTAGTCATTAACATAGCGCCGTTTCTGTTGCCAACGTGTGCCTGGAATTTGCAACTGATTTTAGATATTAAAAACATCTCTATCAGCAAAATATGCGTTAAACTACTTTTCAAAATTTCTTCTTTAAAAATAAACGTGAATTTATGCATTAACATCCAAATGTATTTTATTTATTCTGATTGATAATATAATTTATTTATTGAAACAATTTTTATAATTTATTTACTAAAACAATTTTGACATGAATTCATGAAGAAAAGTAGAAATTTGCCCCGAAAAACTTCGTTTCTGGCAAAATTGAAAATCAGATTTAAAAAAAAAAAAAAAAATACGTATCGATATATCGATATTTTCACCTATGCAACGATATAGTATCGATATTTATTTTGATCGATATTTCCGACCTCTAGTAGTTACCCAGCGTAATTCATCTCCATTGGAACTCCGCGGGCCAACAATTTTATATCCATCTTATATAGTCCCAACTTTCCGATTACCTTTACAAGGAAACCATAATATCTCTATCATTGCATTATTTCGAGCCTAACTACCTCTTTTGTTAAGTCCCCTCGAAAACATCCGAACTGACATGTTTACGCAATGCGAACTGACATTTGTCTACCGAATTTCACACTCACAAACAGTTTAATTACACCTTCGGATGAAGGGCCACAGTCGCATTTCTTGGTGACATGTCCTGTGATTTAATTACAACTTTCTGGAGAAGTTATCAAACTGTTCGAGCATCAATCATATCACAGCTTCCGTGAGGTGTTTGGGAAGAAAAAAGCACCGAAGGCCTTCTGTACGTGTCAAGGTCTCAATCAAAATTAATGATATGCTGTAGGAATTGACGGCTAAACGTGCTCGTTTTGTAATGTTTTCTTTTATACCTGGCAATTGTTTTTACGTACGGTGATATTTTTTAAATGTCTTTCGTAATGATAACGCATTTGATAACGAGGCAACGAACGTAAGATTAATTTTGCGTTAGATTTGAAAGTTAGTAGGTTTGCGATATGAAAATTAACTTATCGCATTCAATATCGCGAGATTTTTATTTTATTTCAGTAGTATGCATAATTTACTGAATAACTTTATTACATAATAATTTCAGTAATAACTATCCTCACAAATTAATTTCTACTCTGTAGAATTACACATTTTCCCGTTATAACTGAACTCGCAAAAGAAATTTGTAAAAATAAACTTATAAAACCATGTAAAAAACATTATGAACATTACGCCCTTTTTAATTAAAGTTAATCAATGTTTTCAAATAAAAAATCACTTGAAGTCCCAAAAAAAAAAAAAAAAAAAAAATTGTATTTCTCTACTTTCCACAACCATATGTACAATCACGATCACACTTGAACTTTTTTTTTTAATTTATAATGTTAAAAGTTGGATTTCTTGCACTTAAAAATATATAATTAGTAATGATGTTTATATGAACGAAATTTCAATTTTATTCAAAAAATTAATTAACTTATTAATATTTAACTCGTTATAATTAGCATATTTTTGAACAATTACTCGAGTTTTACGGGGCCAAGGAAAGAAACTATGGTCGAAAATTATTCGTAATATCATTCTTAATGTTATGAACTTCCATCTAGTTTCTAGAATACATAGTTTTTTTTCAATAGAGTTTTTTTAACAATAAAAGTAGAAAAAAATCGAAATTTTTCTAAAAATTTATACATTTAAAAGCTGCAAAATTCATTTTCTTTTCCAATCAGTTTGAGTGAGGTTCAAAACATCTAAGAGTTCATGCAAATTTTAATTAAAAAATCATTTTTCAAAAGGTTATATCAAACTTCAGTTATCACTGTTTAAATGAAGTTTCACTTGCCAAAAATACGTTTTTTTAGATAATGCGTTTAAAATATTCAAATTTATTTTCAGAACGAAATAGTATACTTCAAACTAATAAAATTACTCTCTAGCCTTCAGATGATACCATTATCTTGCAAAAATTCCATTGAGAGATAACTTTAAAGCAGAAAAACTATAAACACATTTGACTTATTTCTGCGAAATCTCAAGTGTGTACATCACAAATATGCAAATTCTTTCATACAAAAAATCGTAGTTTTGTTTCAATTGGTACAAAATAATAACATTTATAACATAACATTACATAAAAAAAAATTAATCAAATCATTCTGCATTGTTTTGATTAAAAAAAAAAAAAAAAAAAAAAAAAAAAACATATCTCTCGTTTCGGTCTCTAAATGTAAGTTCGGGCACCGAAAGCCTTGCGGTAAAGTATAGAGCTCGTAACCGGAGGGTTGTGGGTTCGGGCCTCCGTCCGCCAAATATCGGTGAGTACCTAATGGGGGCTGGTGCACATTAAATCTGTCGTGGACTCAATGTCCTCTCGTTGGTGTGATGGGGTCGGAGAGAGGGGTTTACACTAGAAGATTTCGATCTCGTATTCTTCAAGATGCTCAAAATTACGAGACGTATTTGGCTGTGTTAAGCACTTTATAAGTGGCAGAAATAGACAGTGGTAGTTCCAAAAAACAAAACAAAAATAATGTAAGTTCTTATTTACTTAAAAACAATACTGCTTTGATGAGTATTTGCATGAAGCGTCTATTCAGTGTGCTACCTTTTTGTTTAATCCACTATTCAGCAACTATTCCAAACGCTCTTCTTATTTCTGACAGCTAAACATGGCCAACCAAAACAATTTTTGTAAATAAACAAGTAAAAAGTTCATACCTTGCTTTTATGTAGGGTTGGAACAAGATGCATACTCCCCTCCATGTTTCAAAATGACATTGGATTTGGAGGGATTTTTCTTAAACCGTTCACTTTCATCCAAGCAGATTTTCAAGCAGAACCAATCAGCTTATCGAATTCTCAAGAGTAGCCCAAGTAAGAATAAATTCCTGATCTGGCAGCACCGCAAATACATTACTTGGAGTGAAGGCTGTATTGCTTTCCATTGATTACCATGACAACGTCGCAGTCTGAAACGCGTTTCAGGAACACACGGCTGCTGTTCGGAGGAAGATCACTTTGATTGGAAGCGGGTTTTTTTTTTCTCTTGAATTATTAAGGCAAGAAAATTGTTGTTTAGCGGATTTTTTTTTCACTTAGAAATTGGATTTTCATTTAAAAAAAAATTTAAATATATCCTTTTAGTTTTGAACTAATAAGTTTAGATGCAGCCCGGCTGTACTGGCTGTAGTGCACGAGCAACCACTGGTTGACGTAAAGTAGCTATTCACCATCAAATTAAACTTAGGTACTCAATGAGATTTCTAAGGTGAAATTTAGGTTTCTAGGTGAAATTTTCTCTAATTTTTAAATCCTTTACATTAACTCCGATGTTGTGTGTATGTCACTGCTGGGTAAATCTGCGAAGGCCTAGTTAATTCACTGGCCTTAATTCCTATCTGGCTGACTGGATTACGGCTGATTGGATTTGGGGGCTATCACTCTGTCGCTTTTACATACGCTTCTATAATAGCTTCGAATACTAATACATCCTATTTAACCAGATCATTGTTTTAAATCTGTCCTGTTGCCAAAATTGTTTTAGTCAAAATGAATAATAGATATGTGTTTCAATTGTTTTACGTCAGAGTTATCAGCTTTTACTCACGTTCTATTATCCAGATACCAAGCTCAATACGAACATGTTCAATTTGGCGATATTTACCGGTACCCCTATACCCTCTATACCAATAATGTTAATTTGGCATATTTCATGTACCTTTTTCTCAGAAAGTATTTGATATAGAAGCCTAATTTTTTTTCAGTGCATTTAGCAGACACTTGTTATTTTAAAGAAGTTATCGTTTGATTGTGACTTATTTACTTTTTTTTTAAAATGAATTTCCGTGAAAGTTACTTAAATTTGTTAAAAATCACAAGTTTTTTTTGCCGAAAAAAGCCAAAATAAAAATTATATTTAAGACAACAAAATCTCACTTCAGTATACACAGAGAGATAAAAGAAATATATGGTAAAAATTTCGGGAAGATTGTTTGCTCAGTTTCTGAGAAAAAGGTACACGAAAAATGTAGTTTTGAGAAAAACGCATTTTTAAGAAAACTTTACTTACACTAATAGTTAGCAATTTTTTCTTCAAAAAATTACTAAAAATACTTCTAGTTGAGGTATTATCACAAATAAGGTATCATTTTAAAGGGGAAATTTTAAATTTTGATAAACAATAATAAACTCAAAATCGATTATTTATAAATTTTTGGCTACCAACTCTCCTTAAACCTTCTCCTATTAAGGTTGACTAGACAAAATCTTCGGAGGACAAATTAACCCACTTCCCTTTTTCCGATCCATCTGAATCTTGGCAAATTAACTCGTTTTAGATGACAATGTATTCAATCAAGTTTTGAAGGCAAAAAAGAAGTTGGTAAATTGTTGGAAATGAATCTTTTGTTCTTAGTGGTCAAACACTATAAAACTCAAGAAGTTGTACATAAAAATTGGCAATGCTTATATAGGATTTATATTAAAAACTTTGTTTTCATGGGTTGTATTATTGCCTATTAGGCAGAGTAACAAAACGAATAATTTTCCGGTTTTACCTCTTTCCCATTAATAATTATATCAACCATTTTATTTACGCATTTATTTACCATATACGAAGATTGAGAATTACAACTCCCAACTTCCATTTGCACAAGTGTTCAAAGATGATTCTTTGTTAGTTTCGAAACAAAAGCCCGATATTTGAGTGTGGTAGAAGATCTCTTTGCTCGAGTTCTTCAAAGTTAACCCTATTTAAAACCTTTTTAACTCTCTAATTGTCATCTGTCACTTGAACGATACCACAATTTTATTACTAGAGAACCAAAATCTTAAAAATTAAAATTTGTGTTATTGATAAACCTGTGAACAGAGGTTGAATCTTGAGATTTTGTAATGGTTGCTCTAAGGGCAACCATAAGGGGATTTTGGTTGTACTCAAGACAAGTTTGTTGCCCTTAAATTTTTCAATGTTACAGAATATGAAATGCCATTAGTTTCGGCGGTTTATGGCAATGACTATCACGTGATGCTTGGCCGGCTGCATAATCAGGAGACAGACACATCTGTTTCTCATCTGGGATAAGTTAAATTGGTCAACGTGCACCTGAAATAAGTGCTCGAAACCCAATTGATTAGTTTTATCCTAATTATTAAAACAAAACATGAATTTATTATATAGAAATTAAATATGGTTGCCAGAAGGGCAACTGAAACTTTTGTTTCAGTTGACCTTTTAAAAATCAGGGTCAATCGTAAATTTCCACCCCTGCTTATGAGGATAAAACTTAAAAACTAGCGAAGAGGAAGTTAGTGCCTTTACGAGGATGTGTACCAGGGCCGTCTCGAACTCGTTTCACCCCTGTTGTTTATCCGGGCCTGCTTCTGCTGCTAAAATTGACGGTGTGACATCACATGCCCAATCCCTAGTCTAGCGTTGTTTTCAATAGGGCATAGCGGAAAACAGATGCATTTTTTGAAGATTTCATGTAAGATTTTATTGCTGAAAAGACTTTTATAAGTCATTGATAATATTCCCCTTCTTTTATATTGAAATACCATATTGAATTTTTCCTCAAAATACTTTTGTTTTTATACTTATGCTACCAACTATTTGCACAATCGTTGATAGTTACAAATGCAACATGTTTTCTATTTTACCTTTCACCACAAATATATACTATAATTTCAGACCTTTGAACAAGTATATAATCTATTTTTTTTTAAATATTTATTGCTGTCCTTATATTCAAATACCGAGCATGTTTTGTAATTCATTTTACATATCAAATCGATTTCTTCGTATTATTAATCTTATTATTGCTTGTCCATCTCGTCTGTCCCCGTTTTGGTAGTTTTTGCTGTGACAAACTAGATATTATCTCACCGAATATTTGCCCTGCGGGATCATATGCATCAGGTGGAAAAGTACCTTGGAGATATAGCACCACAGCAAACCCTACATTAAAGTAAAGTTTATTAGCAATATCATCTTTTTTTTTAATAAGTTTCAAGAGCTGATTAATATTAATATTTTCTTTTTAAGAAAGGTTTTTGTTCGACATTTTTTAAGCTATTTTATTTTGCTGGACGCGAATAAACAGACCAAAAAGATTTCAAATGTAGTGTAGGATAATAAATTATTATTCATTTTAACATTGCATTTATTCTAAAGTTGGTATTAGTAATGTATAAAAAAGCGTATTTATTACCAACTTTTTAATGTATTTTTAAGTATCTGCAATATCACCTGTTAATGAAATCTAATTATAATCATTAAAAATTATGACACACACACACAAACACTTATACAATCACTGTAACAAATCCTAGTCTTAGTAGATTTATTAACGATGAATAAAAAAGCAAACGGTCTTCCAGTTGTTCTCAAGCAACTGAAAAACATTATTTTGAATACTTTTAGTGTGTTTAATTTCTGCGACATGTTTTATAGCCATTTATTAAGAACCAAAATCTACATAATCAGTATGTATTTATGTTAGAAAAAAAATTAAGTGTAAACTTTTTTATCATTCTGAAAAAAAAAAAAAAAGAAAAAAAAATGTGGGTTCCTATATCTAAGCTTTTGAAATCATTAATTTTCTAACGGAGATGGCCTGAAAATACACTATAGAATGGGAGAAAACACGTTCAGCAATGGATCAACTCTGTGACGTTATGAAATGCAATAACAGGCCCGGGTAAGTAGTAGAACGACCTTTGCGCGCAGCGCTTATCGAGACGGTCCTGGGTGTACAGTAAGTATTCCTGCAGAAGCGCAAATCCGCCACTGGGTATTTGGGATTAATCACATTAAAACCATAAGCAGGAATATTTCACCTTATCTCTTAATCATATTTCTAGTCATATTTTTCATCAGTCGTAATGACCCTCTCCCCTCCAAGCACCCTTTCCCAAGTTCGACCCCTGCTGACCAGGTCCGAGAGATCTATCACGGCTCTTGAAATATGATATTTTTACGTGCAGGGCGGTTCCCCTTCGACAAAATTCTCATTTCCCGCAGTGTCACGGGGGGTGGCAAATAAGTAATCACGCTGTCACGCCGCCACGGATACTCGGACAAGTGTTAAACTTGGAAGCACACGTCGCACGCCACTGCCATCAATTATTCCTTAAGTCCTTATGCCTCTGTCCAGGTGTCACAGTCTGGAGTTTGCTTCTTTTTTTCTTTCTTTTTTTTGGGTGGGAGAGGGTTCCTTGTTGGGAGATTAGTCAATGTCAGGACTTTTAAGGGTTGAGGTTTCATAGTGTCGGTTGGGATGTGTTTGAGTTGGTCAGTGCTTGTGTTCAAATGCGCTATGAAATTGATTTTTTTTTTCATGAACGTGTATTGCAAGTTTAAATTGTATGGGAAAAGTTCGATTGGCATCAATTGGCATTCCAATTATACAATTTTCTTTCCGTTGTTTGTATCAATTTCCACTCCGCTGTTTGCATAAATCTTCACTCCTCTGTTGTATTAATTTTCACTCCTCTGTTTGTATCAATTTCACTCCGTTGTTTATATAAGTTGCCACTTTCTTGGTTGTTTGTATCAGTTGCACCTTTTTGTTTTTAGCAGTTACCCTTCTACTATTGTGTAAGTCAATTTCTACTCCGTTGTTTAAATCAATTGCCACTTTCTTTGTTTGTTTCAATTGACAGTTTTTATTTACATTACTTGCCATTTTCAATGATGTTTACATCAATTGCCTTTTTACCTGTATCAATTGCCACTTCCTTATTTATATTAGTTGCCACTTCTATTGATGCTTATATCAATTTCCACTTCTATAGTTGTCACTAGCGTTACCGTGCCGACCAAACGGTATAGTGGTTAGCGTGCTAGCTTCTAGACCACGAGGTTGCGGGTTCGAGTCCCGTGTTTGGCATGGGTGTTTGTAAATGTATGTTGGCTTGTCTAATGACGAATGTTTCGGCGCATTATAGCCCTCGTGCTGCTGACGGTGCCAGATAATCTGAAAACAACCAACCAACTAGCGTTACCGTTTGTATCAATCTCCGCACTTATTTATGTTTATATTAATTGTCACTTAATTATTGTATACATAGAACAATTTCATTTCACTCCGTGGTATTAATATGAATTGTTATTTTATCTCTGAGATGATATTTACTTTTGCATTGGATAAAATTTTAGTTTTCATTCAAACTTTTAAGTACCTTCTGTTTTTTTTTTAAATCCATTTTTATCAACGTTTTTTTTCCCCTCCAATTCATTTTTTTTTTTTTTTTAATTCTATGCTTATATTTTATCCGCGTTCTTGCCATGGAGATTATTTAAAGTCGCTACACAGTGTTTGGAACCGTGTTTTTAATAGTTTTATAATGCAATAATTTTAATTTCATTTTAATTGTTTTCAAATGTTTTAATTCCAGTGTTCGAATGACGTTTTAGTTAGAGTTATGTTTCGGGAAGTTTCCTAATTTTTGGTTTGAATGTAACAAATCTCTGGACAGAGAATGATTTTAAACTACGTTTAGATTTTCGAATACTTTCATCCTCATTTTAAGACAAGAAATACTTTTAATTCGAAACTTTATAATATTGTTAACTTTCTGTGCATCAAAAATTACATTGTTTGAATAGCTCTTTTACAAGCCATCAATATGACTTTAACTTTTCCAGTTGATGAAACGGTATCTATTCATATGTTTGATTGGGTTTGATGCTTGTATTAATCTTTGTATTAATCATTAGCTTTATAGCATCATAAGCTTTGTTTGTTACTGATAATTTGATTCGATTGTTTTCATTTTTATTCATTTTAATTTACAGAGCTTGAATGCATAGAAATTCTTATTAGCTTTATGGCTGTCTTCTTGTGTATTTCTGTTCAATTAAACAATATTCTCGATAGCGATTAGATGAATGTTCATGCATCTTACTTGGTACCTTTGGGACAGTTGCTAAATGTTCTTTCACTTGATAATCCATTATTTATTGAGGGACTTGCAAATCCTGTCAAATTTTTTATGGTACTGCATTAATTTATGGTATGCATATACATTAGGAATTGAGAAATGTGATTAAAGTATCTGTTTTTGCTTTTTTATTTCGAAATCTTCCCGAATTTTTCAAAATATTCCAAAACTTTCCGAAATGATACCCTTTTCTTTCATAGACTCAAATTACTTTTCAAATTACAGTGGGTTTTGTGAACTGGTTTTGTATCGCATTAATTAGTTTAATACACTTAAAAGGGAGTTTTCTGAAGAGTGACATTTTGGTGTTGTATGATTTTACGCCAATGGTCATAATTTCATAATAAATGGTTCGATTTACAAAATTCTAATTATTTTTTGTAGACAATAGTTGAAAATATGTTTCCATAAAAAAAATCTAAAGTATATATTGTTAAAATATTTCTTAAATTATATTTTAATCTTAATTTTTTGTTAAAAAATGTGTATTTTTTCAAACTTTTTATTTAAAAACTATTGAAGCCAAATTCACAATTCTTTGTAGGAACATGCATCGATAAAATATCTTTTATTTTCAATAAAAATCATTCCTCTAAGTTAATTACAAAAAAATTTATGTCTGTTCGAATAACGTCCTAATTAGTCATTTTAATTGCATTTAGCTACTTAAAAAATTAAAGGCAAAAAAGTTTATTTATGAAAATCCATCATTTTTAATTCTGACATACAGCCAAACAGTTTGAAATTCTAACATAAAAATTCAAGAAAATTATCTCAATTCTATATGTATACTTTAAATTCTTTGAGATCCATTAGGACTTTGAAATCCACTTTTAAGAAGTTCGATCTCCAATTGTTGGATAGCAACACAAGCTTTTTTCTTTTTGAAAACCTATTAGAGATTATATCAGGCCTAGAAGATAAAAAAAATCGTCCATGTGTTTGCAAATGAAGATATATAAGCCTGATTTATAAGTCCAGTCGGTAAATAAAGAGTTAATACCAAACCTACTGACATTTTATGTATATCTATTTCTACCAATATCGGTCAAATGACCACTTTTGAATTAAACCTTATATTCTTTTCCAGTTGATTATAAACATAATTTAACATAAAATTCAAAATAATTATCATGTAATAATTAAAGAAATATGTATTTTTTCGGGCTTTAGGAATATACATGTTTAGAAAGAAGACTCAAAACGGAAAAATTATACGTTACTTCCGTAATTTACATGAATATCTTTATTCAAATTAAAATAAAATTTATTTGTCGTCACATTTTTTACAGATGGAAGGTCTCTTCCGTAAACATTTCCCACGAACCTATATTTTACACATAGGATAATTTTTTATTTTTTTCTACAATATCCAATTTGACATCTTTTTAGTCTTTCAGAAATTGCATACTGAACTTCAACTTAACTTGACATCACTTAGACGGTAGATCGTCACAGTGCTCATAGGTATTTAATCCATTTTGGGCGGCGTGAAGGCATAATGTTCGCCAAACCCCAACCCTGTAGAGAACAAAAGGCTTTAAGGTTTGGCGAGAATTATGTCTTCACTCCGCTAAAATGGGGCCGACCAAACGGTATAGTGGTTAGCGTGCTAGTTTCTAGACCATGAAGTTGCGGGTTCGAGTCCCGTGATAGGCATGGGTGTTTGTAAATGTATGTTGGCTTGTCTAATGACGAACGTTTCGGCGCATTATACCCCTCGTGTTGAGGCGCCAGATAATCTGAATACAACCAATCGCTAAAATGGATTATTTGCCTATGAGCACGGTGAAGATCTATCGTCTAGTGATGTCAAGTTAAGTTGGAGTTTAGTATAGTGGAATCTGCTGAAGTTTTCTCCCATACTTTTTGTTTCTTGTTCCTGTAAATCTCGGGGTTCGAGTTCCGCGTAGGCATGGGTGTTTGTAAATGTATGTAGGCTTGTCTAATGACGAAAGTTTCGGCGCATTATAGCCCTCGTGTTGCTGACGGCGCCAGATAATCTGAATACAACCAACCAACCAACCAACCTGTAAATCTCGGTATTCGGTGGCAAGTTCTTTCGTCAACTGAAATTTATATCTTGTCGCGATATCCTTTCTCCGGTTGTTTGCTTCTATAAAATCCATGCATTTATAGCAGCTAAATCCAAAATGTGTAAAAATACATGGACATGCCATCTACTAGATTTAGAATTAGCAGCAAGTTCGATATTTCAATGGCGATAACTTTATAAAATTTCTTATATTTCCCAGTGGTCAAAAGACCGCTCACGATTGATAACAGTAGAATACATATGCTTATCAAGAAAAACGAAAGAAGAAGAGATAGATATTGAAAAATTAAATGGCTAAATATTGCAGTAAAGGTCGTGTAGTAAGTTCAAGAAAAATTCATAAACATGGAATCGAACAATTTTGATTAAAGTCTCAAAAGCAGTTTAGTGTTAAACATCTACTCCATCTTTGCAATTACCACTACACTGTTAAAAATTTTGTTCCACACTGCACCAAAAATTGGTTTCCATTTAGCTGCAACCAACATTTGGTGATTAGTTTCAAGATTTACTGGTGCTACCTCGATGCGTAATCACCATTAAATCGTGAAACTAAGCACCAAATATTGGTTGCAGCTAAATGGAAACCAATTTTTGGTGCAAGGTGGAACAAAATTTTTAACTGCGTAGTTAATAATCAGTAGATAAGCTTCTGTATAAAGATAACATTTAAATAATTCAGTTTTTGATTTAAGCTTAAGATATAGCGATTTCAATAGCTCTATGGAATTGTGGCATTTGTGAGATTAAAGTGCATATGAATAACAGTTTGAAATGATAAACGTTTCTTGAGTTTTTAAGCAAAGTTTTATATTTTTATGGTATTATTGCTAACTTCTAATGCGCCTTATGACTATAAACATGTAAATTCCGTAAAATACAATTTCAGCAACATCTATAATTAATCAATAAAAAAACATTTCCAAAAAAAAATATGCAGAGGCTCCCACATATATCCAACAAAATAATTACTATAACACCAGCACACTTCCCCTTATTTCTCATCACGCACGTGACGTCACACATCGCGTGACCACTCCCTATTAAGCATTGTCGGAGATTTAGAATCACGTAACTAAGTTGTTGCCATTCTACAAGAAGCAAATTCCTTTTTATTCGAAAATTGCCACTGCCGAAACATTAAGGGATAATTTCCAGTGATTCGTCAAGCGATAAATGGCAGAGGAAGCGAACCACCAGTTGAAACCCAATAACAGTCTAAAAGGAGGGAAATTGTTTCGAATTTTTGATTCAAAAAGTGCTTTGAATTGCGAGGATCTGGCAGTCAATATATTTAATTTTATTTGAGTATTTTGGTGCTAAATCGAATTGGTATAATGAATTACTAGGTGGTTAATTGTATAGTGTTGTTGATACCGATCTTTTAAACTGAATGTTTTGCTTCCTTTTTTTATTTTTTATTGACGTTTTTCATCAATCTTATATGTTTCTAAAAACAATTTTATACTTTGTTCGAAGTTTTTTTACGCTCCAATATTTTTTGTTCTTCGACTTTTAAAAAAAAATCTTCTTTTAATGGCAAGAAACGATTAAAGTTCATTTTGGATTGTTGTATTTTGGCGGGATATTTAAATTAGTCAAGTTATACTATACAAGGATGCTGTAAAAATTTGCAGTTTCCATTGATACGTATTCAAACAGTAAAAATCCCGTTCGTTTCAATATCAATGGATCAATGGGGTTTTACGCTGTACAATTGGCGAAATATCGAAGCATTTAAATACTCTTAAGTCTTATACAAACTATCTCATAATCTCTTATGGATTAAATTTTATTATAATAAAAATAAATCGAATGCCATTCTGGGTCTCTTATTAAAAAATGCATAATTTATTGAAACTTTAATTGTTTTTCCACAACAAATTAAAATGAGCTTCTTAAGAATTCTCTGACAATATTCCATTTAACTTTACTGTAAAACAAAATTGCAGGACAGAAAAACCGAAGTTAAAAATTCTTCTGCAAAAATGTTAAACACTTCTAAGCGTTGTGAAATACAATAGAATTTTTTATATATATCTTAACGACGGTAGAAGGAAAGCATGACGAAACATTATTTGACAAAATAATTTAACGTATTTTTTGTGTTGTACAAGACAAAATATGTTTTATGCTACACTAATTATTTGTGCAATTTTTAAGCAGCGATATTTTTCTTCAATTTTTTCTCCAAAAGTGAAGAAATTTTCACAACCAGTTTTGTTGTACGGTAAAAACTTCCCAAATTTTAAATTGTTTATCTTTAATGGGGGGGATGTTACAACTGTCTTTTACAAGAACGTCTTCCACCGCAGAGTCTAGTATTGTCTGTTGATACAAAGAAAATACATAGAAAATAATAATTTGTGTAAATAATACATGGGTCCTAAAAATATAATAATGCCTTGTTGTTCACGTTTTAGAAGATTCCTAGTTTGGTCAATACTTTGAAATAACTCAAAATACAGGGTTACTACAAAAGAATCATTCCCGCCTGGACATGTGTCGTGTTACCAGCGGAAGGGGGGGGGGAGGGGTACACATAGAACATTTGTAGAGTTAGCATAAAACTTCAGTAGTTTGTGGTTATTTTCATTTACCGATCATATTTGTAAGTATAATACTTTTGAATAAATAGGGTTTTGAAAATGAATTTCTTTTGTAGTAACCTTGTACAACAATGATCATTTGGTCAAACTATATATGAATCTGTACGAATTAATTCTTGTTAACCATCCTTTGCAATGCCATCCAATACCTGGTGTGTGCACATGTAGCTTGATGTTAAAAATGTCCCACAAAACTCTAATTTAAATTGTGCCATCCTGAATGCAGTCGGGTTAGCACTCTGGCCTCACCAGTGGGCCTCGCATCTCAAAGGTGCCGGGTTCGAATCCTGGGTTATGTATGGATGTTCGTCGTGGTTCGGAATCCACGTTAAGCTGTAGGTCCCGGCCTGATTAGCCGTTACTGTGCACAAAAATAGTTCTTTTGAGCGTACAAACAAACCAAAACCAAACCAAATTTAAATTGCCTCCCTCCTTCATGTACCTGAAAGGGGAAAAAAAGCCCTCGTGCTAACTTTTTCTGCCAACTGACCCATTAAGATCCTATTAGGAGGATACAATGTCCCTCAAAAATTGCCCGCTTTTCAAGGATTTACGGAAGAGTAAATTGAGACACTTTTTTCTTATGCCATTATTTTTTTTTATCATTGCTTGACGGAGTAACTCAGCTGTGAAGCGAGTAATGTTTTGCGTGTGCCGAGAGCAAGATTACTCGCGGGCCAGGATATTAAAAAGTCCATTACCATCTTTTTGTCCTAATGTGCTTTTTGGGATGTGTGGAAGTCACTAAGCTAAAGTATAAGGGGAAAATGTGCTTTATTTTTAGTTTTAACCTTTTGTTTACTGTTATTCTCATGGTACTTAACTAATTTTAATTTTTTGAGACCTATTGGGACTTCGTAAATCTTTTAAAGGTAGGATTTACGAAAGAGTAAATTGAGACACCTTTTCTCTTATGCCATTATATTTATTATTTCTTGACGGTGTAATTTAGAATAAAATGCAACCACCCAACCCTCTCTTCTTCAGAGCTCTTTTACCTGAAACTTTCCCACGGATTAAATCCCAAAATATTGTTGCGTGGGTGGGTTCGAAAGACTTGAAGCCAAAGCAGATCAAAACTTGCAGAAAATTTATCCCAATATAACTAATCACAGATTCCTATACAACTCCAGAACTTCTCGTTCTAGTAGACTCAATATAGCTCTATACACAACAATAGAGCACAAACAGCAGTTAAACTTGACACACAACTGCTAAATCACCGAAAAAGGCAATGCAATACAGTTCGCTTTAGAACTACTCTGAATGCTCACTGAGACTCAGTATCTCAACTCAGTAATTCCAGTCAACTAACAGACTCAACTAACTCAATGACTCAACTAACTCAATCCCACTCTCTCTCGATCTTTTATAGGGGAGGCGAACTTTCGTGAATCTTCCAGAGATAGACATTTGGAGAACTTTCCAGATCGTAGTCGAAAAGTCTTATACATGTATATGGGGATCGAAAATGTCGCCAAATGGTCGCCAAGTTTGGAGACATTTGGCGATTTCTCGTCAAATTTGGTGACTAAAATTAGTCCCCAAAACCATCGCCAACTTAGCTGTATCTCGCCAATTTGGCGAGATTGCCATTACCATAATGTTAAATGCCCAGCTCCTTGTAAAACTCGCTTCCCAGCGCTATCTCTGTAAAACTCGTTATCAAGCATTAAGTGTCACATTGCACGGAAGCCAACTTAAGACGAACTATTGCACTGCCTTATGCAAAATGTACATACATTTTCCTATTTACAAAATTAACACTACGAAATATTTACAAATATACAAAAATTCGTAACAATATGAAGATTTTGCTGGAATTCCCCACCCACTACTGGTATGGAGGTACTAAGCCGTGTCTTCCATTAGCCCATACATGTGACAGAAAATCATCTACCAGCTTCTAGCGTCTAGCCAGCGGTCATCTTAAATGTCTTACCTTCCCTAAAGGCAAGAAAAATCACACTCTTTGCCCAAAGTGCCACCAACACCAGGCCTCAGCTGGACTGTTTGAGTCTTTCTTGGGAGGAAATTTATTCTTCTCAACTTCTCGTCATAAACATTTTGTATGCCAACGGATTCCTTGACCTGGTCTGACTCGGTCAGACTGGGTTGGAGATTAGAAACAACAACAACAACTTCAAGAAGTGGATTTCAAAGTTCCTGTAGGGGTCACAAAGCGTTTAAATTAATACAAAACCCTGAGAAAAGTGAAGGGATAAGTCTTATTATGTATGCAGTGATAATTTTATGTAAAATGTGTGTTCATGTATCTTTGCCCAATGACGAAGTTCACAGATAAAACAAATTTTAAGAAATATATTAATTTACTCTTTGCACTCAAGAAGTGACTCTCACTCACCATATGATTAGATGCCGCTACTCTAGAGGACCACTAGGTTTGATGCGGAAATTCAATGCAAGGTCAATGACTGTGTTTAGTTTCTTTGAAGCTGATCTGTAACCGCGAACCGAACCAAAAAGCGAGGAAAAAGTCTTGAGTTTCTGGATCCTCTGCGTGAAAAAGTCCTCGAGTGCAAAGGGTTAAATTGTCTCGTTAATATGAATTATCATATTACAATTCGAGTGAAAATTACAACTGGAAGTACCGGAAATGGAAATAAATTTGCAATATCTTGTGAATAAACTGATGCAAAAGATACTGGTCACATTTCAGCTTAAAAGGCTCGATAAGTAGGATTACCAAACATAAAACTGGAAAATGTAATCTAAAGCGCTTCATAATTTGATTAGAGATTTGCCTGCAGAGTAATTCTATGAGAATTCTACACCTTGGCTAAATAGATATTTATATACATAAATGTGAAGTAGTGTAAACAGTCTTAAGAAGCAAATCGTGGTTGAGGTAAACAGAAGTTTATTGTCAGAGAGATGGGAGGTGAGGGTGACGTTTGGCTAGCGCAAAGAGTTAATTATTCCAAAAGGCGTGGTTGAACCGAAGTATGGGGCTTTTATAGACTTCTCAGTGACGTTCGATGCGTCTCAAGGTGCTTCTTGCAAATTCTGGAAATTACTAGAGAAGTCTAAAGCCAAAATCGAAAGTTCCAATGGGAATACATTACATATATTATATTAGAAGTAAGATTATCAGTAACAATAACCACAAACAACTGATCTCTAACAACAACTTCTGGATAGTGCATGCTTGGTTATCGATTTGAAGCCTAAGAAGGCTTAACAATCACCATAGAGATCTATATCAGTAATCCCCCCCCCCCCTCCAAACTAATTAGAATGCATTTGTAACCATTGATAACCTATTACATAGCGTATGGGAGGGGGTATTTAACTGGCTTATCCTCTTGCAGAACAGAAACCGCTTATAAGCTGTTCAGAAGTTAAGAGATCAGTAGTACAAACCAGCTTCTACTCGCCATGCCTAAGTCTATACTCGTTCATTACCAATTTGCAAGGTGCAGAACAAAACTACGGCCATCCTTTAAAAACTCTAAGTGACTCAATTCCAGAATTTCATCACATGGCCTGCTATTTAACTTACAAGTTCAACAAGGCTCCACGAAACATTATGCTGCGTGAATAAAACAGAAGCAAATAAAACCATGATAATTTTTTTGTGTAGCCATAAATAATGTTAGGTGTTCCCTATTACAGTTGAACACAGACAGATAAATATGAGTAATTTCTTTTGCAGGCTGGGAAAATGTCTATAATTAAATAGGTCTGTTGCAGGACAAGTAAGAACGAAACTGTGTGCTTAGTATTAAATTGGGGTTAAGATAAACTAGTAAGAATACCTGCTAACATGAGTTTTAAATCTTTATACACAATAGACAAAATCCTCACTGACTGACTTATTTGCTCTCCCACTTCTCATATAGTCACAACTCTGAAAATTAGTATAAATGTCAACGAGGTCAAGCATAGAAAAGATATTACGAAATCCTAGACGATTGAAACAAGTAATCCTTAGTGACTATATGATGAAGATATATAGTCACACAGTCTACTATACGTTTGGGTTGGTTGGTTGGTTGTATTCAGATTATCTGGCGCCGTCAGCAACACGAGGGCTATAATGCGCCGAAACATTTCGCCATTTAACAAACCAACATACATTTACAAACACCCATGCCTACACGGGACTCGAACCCGCAACCTCGCGGTCTAGAAGCCAGCACGCTAACCACTATACCGTTTGTCTATACGTTTGGGATATATAGCCCTATTAGATTTGTAGAAAATTATAAAAGGTAAAAAAAAAAAAAAAACTTGTGATATACTTCTTTTAGTATCTTAGCATTAAATTAAACTACTTTTCACGCTTAAATTTCAATTATGCAGAAGCCGCGTCTTAAACTGGGTCAGTTGAACATTAGAAAATACTTGTTAACATCCCCACCAAGTAAGTTTGGTTTGGAAGTTCCGACTGTCTATTTCTACCATTTATAAACTGCTTAACACGGCCAAATACGTTAATTTTGAGCATCTAGAAGGATACGAGATCGAAATCTTCTAGCGTAAAACCTCTCTCTTCGACCCCACCACACTAATAGGAGGACATTTAGGTCACGGCAGATTTAATGTGCACCAGCCCCCATTAGGTACAACACCCATCTTCAGCGGCTATCGAGGATCGAACTCATAATCCTCCGACCCAGGATATCAGAGTCCTACCAAGTAAGATAAAATTTCGAGCACCCTACCCACGCACAACAACAAGAAACAAAGCCATCGGCCATTTAATCAATGACTGATCTTAAGCTACACGCACCCGAGTAACAAGACCATAAGGGGGGAAGCGCAAGACAATTCCAGCACGCGCCCTTTGCCACGGGACATTAAAAACCGACGATCAACAACCGCAACGAATCCACCATCCGGCAGAAGGCGTGCGCCGCCCTGGAAAGGGGTGACCGCATCTCCTGTTGCCCAAGAAGCACACCCAGCGAAGAACATTAGAAGCAAAAGATAAAGAGAAAAGGAAAAAAAAAGATATTCGACTTTTTAATACTCTGGGTCTTGCGACTCGGCACACGCCAGGGCCGCAAGTCATTATGCGGTTCGGTGTGCATCGTCAAGAGATAAAGGAAGGGATGTCGCTTAATTTACTGTTCCGTAAATCCTTGAAAAGAAGCGATTTTCGGGATATTGTGTCGGTCGTGGTCTTAATAAGGGTGTCTTGATGGGGCAGTCGGTGATGAGTGCCTTACTCGATGGCTAGTTAGAGGTGAATTTAGGTTATGAGCGTATTTGGAAGTTTAGTAAAGCTTTTATTCATAGATGCCAATTTAAGAGTGACCATAGGTCGTTCATCGACCCAGAGTCGTAATCGAATATTTGTACAATTACAATTTCTGCTGGAAAGTTGTTTAAAAGTATTTAGCATTTTGTGTTCAAGATATAAAAACTTAAAGTATACAATCTGAGTTTTTAATATAAATTCTTTATAAATGCCAACTTTTATGTACAATTGCAACTTAATTAAACACTTTTGACCTCGGATCGAGTTTTTATAGTGTTTGACCACTGCGAAGAAAACTTTTATTCCTTGACATTGACAAACTTTTTTTCGTCACCCTTAACAGGGTAAGGTTACATTAAATATTCAAATTGTACATACTTGAATATGACTTCGTATCAGGATCTGGAGTACTATGATAGAAAGGTGTTTAAAAGCAACTTTTTAGTGACAGTCCTCAAAATGTGACAGAGTGTATTGCCATCAACAACCAGTTTATCTGCCAAATTTTGGCACGATTGGATAACGGCAAGTGGGTTTATTATACCTTCGAAGATTTGATTGCCTTAAGCACACACTAAATCAAAGTTACCTAATACAAAGGATTAAATTAATTTCGGAAATTATTAACGAACGTAAGTAAAAAAATAAAGTTTGACTAATTTGCTATTATGCTTCAAATAAATGACCGCTTTCACACCTGTTTCTAAAGTGGTACATCAACCCTACATACCATGCATGTATAATTTGGTGACATTTAATGAATTCTATCTCCAGTTAAGGTTTGGGAAATGTACCCAAAGCCATATCGATTTGGAGGATTTTTTTTTTTAAATGAAGCTGTTTGAAACTTGGCAATTTTGGAGAGAAAACGTGATCGAATAACCAAGTTCTAATCTGATATTTCTATTTTTAGCCAAGAGGTGAGCTTTTTGGAGATTAATAAGGGAAAGAACTCTTCAGTTGAATTTTAAAGCATTTCTAGTTGAAATTTATGTAATCCTACAAATATTATCAAGGTCTTAAAAGTTTTATACTTGGTGAGTACAAATGATGGATCCGATTTTTAAAAAATTATATTTTCGAAACTATTTCACATATTACAATAAGTGATGTATGAAAGTAAAGAGAAATATACCTAGTTTTTTTTCAGTAATAAATGTTCGATGTGTGACCCTCTTGTTACACGGCATACGTCCAATTCGGTTCGTAATTCTGCATAAATGCATTCTTTAAGTTCTAGCAGCGTTTTCGGTATAGGTGGTACATAAACAATGTCTTTGACGTAACCCACAAAAAGAAATCCCTTGGTGTTAGGTCTGGGTATCTTGGTGGCCCCATCACCCGCACGCCCCATCCATCGGTTTGGCTTCTGTTGATCATTGGTGGAAAAAAAATTGGTATATTTTTTTTTTCTTACATTCATATATCACTTATTGTAATAAGTGCAGCCGTTTTTAAAATATGATTTTTACTTTCAATTACCCATATGTATACATAGGGTAATGAAAATATAGCATTCGGTCAAAAAAAAAAAAAATAATAATAATAATCTGATTTTTTCGCATTTCTCCACGTTTTGGAACATCCTGATTTCAAAAAAGTGATCTAGAAAAAATTTCTGTGTGTGTATGTGGTCAGCATAACTCCCGAACAAATTGACCTACGATATTCAAATTTGGTGTGCGAGTTGGTAAGAGTCATGGAACCTACCGTATAGGTTATCGTCAAAATCGCGCATGCGCCTAAGGTAGCTGCCATTGAAAAAATCACGTTTTTTAGTAATTGCTAAAAAACGGCTCCAATGATTTTGTTCAAAATCGCTGTAGTAATGCCTCTTAAGGTGTTCTAGACATCCCCACCACCGAAATTCCCGTAAAAATGGTTTAATGGCGTAAAAAGTTGAAAAACGAATGCCTTTAACGCAGAGTTCTCTTTCCTGGAGCACACCTCATCCACGATCGTTTTTTTTTTTTTTTTTAAATCTCTGCTCAGTTTCACTTACAAGAAAGGATACTACAAGAATTATCAATAACCATATCCCCAAAATTCCCATTTTTCGATTTTTTTTTTCTCTTAAAAACCCACATATGAATTATCATAAAAAAATTTCGCCAAACTGGCAATTTTTTCTAAGCGACTGATGAAAATATAAAAATGATAAATTACCCAAATCTTCATCAGCAATATAATTGAAAGTAGTAAGATGTTCCACACCCCTAGTTTAAGATCGGGTCCATCATTTGTACTCACCCTGTACTATACATTAATGTAGCAATTATAGTTTAGGTTGGCTGGTATAAATTTCTGCCACAAAAGCAGTAAGGTCATACTGCTCCCTTACAGTTTAGGTATCATGAATTACAAATCCTCTTCCGGTTGTAATTTATGGTGCTCCGGCTAGTGGCCTACTGATCTATAAACTTCTGAATTGCTTATAAGCGGTTTCTGCTCTGCAAGCAGAAGAAGCAAATCGAATGCTTCCCCTATATATGCTACTTGCCCATGGTTACCAACACATTCTAACTAGTTTGGGTGGAAGTTGCTAATATAGATCACTATGGCGAGTATTAAGTATTCTTCGATTTCAAGTTAATCGCCAAGCATTCACTAAATAAAAGTTGTAATTAGATATCTGTGACTTCCTTTTAAATTTTGGCACGCGAACTCTACACTGCAAAAAAAATCCCGTCAAATTTACGGTTTTAAACTGGCAGCTGGGTCGCCAGTTTAAAACCGTAAAAAATACGGAAACATTCCGTATTAAGTACGGTTTTTGACTGATTGCAACAGTATTTCCCCGTAAAATGAACGGAAACTTTCAGTAATAATTACGATTATTCCGTACAAAATACAGTTTTCTCCCGTAAAATAAACGGAAGCTTTTCGTATTAAAAACGGTTATTGACTGGTTGCTAACATCGATCCCCGTAAAATAAACGTAAACTTTCCGTATTAAATACGGTAATTTCATGCAAAATAATTTACTCCCGTAAAATAAATTAAAATTTCCCGTATTAAGTACGGTGATTCCATACAAAATGCAATTTCCACCTGTAAAATAAACAGAATTTCTGTGTTGAATAAGGTCAATTCCATATAAAATACAATTTCTCCCGTAAAGTACACGGAAACTTTCTGTAATAAATTTCATATAAAATACACAGAAATTTTTCTGTATAAGTAACAGTTTACCCCTATAAGCGAAGTTTTTCTTATACAAAAACTTCCAGTGACAAAAAAAGGTTTACAAATGTAAGTGAAAGGTTTGCTTTTGCAAAATATTAAGAAACTTTACATATTAAAAGTAGTTTACAATTGTAGATGGAAAAGCTTCTGCCACAAAATATATGATTAATTTTAGTATTAAACAGTTTACAATATCAAGGAGGCATTTGTGTTCTGCTAAAGGTTTTGTTAGTAATAATGACCATATTCAATGGATGAAAATCATAAAAATTAAAGTACGATTCTGTATCACAGCAAAATATTCTATGTCCCATTATAAATTAAAGCGAAAAAAATTTCCGAAGCAATAAGGTAATCATTCAACATAAATAGAAAGGTAAAAAATATATCACAAAATGAGCATGTCACACAAAATAATTTATTAATAGCTATCAGTCTTTTCTTATATCAAACTATAATAATAAATTTATTTGGTTATCTATACTATGATTACCTAGACTTTCAATTTGATTAAAACATTAAAAAAATGCAATAATTTACTAACTTTCAAAATATTTTTTAACGCGACAGGATTTAAATGTATTTTATCACACTGTGTATTAAGTAAAAAAAATTAAATTTGATAAAAATATAATTTTATTTCAATACACATAATAAAAGTATACATAATTATAAAATTTCAATACACACGAATGAAAAATGTACAAATTATTAAACACATCTAATAAATATAAATTATAAAATTTTAATACACACGAATGTAAAGTGGTTCAGATTACTTTATTTAATAAACAAAATATTATTGAAGCACATCTAATAATTATTGAACACATCTAATAAATTTTCAAAGTTGACAGTATAAAAGTATACATAATTATAAAATTTCAATACACATGAATGAAAAGTGGTTCAGATTACTTTATTTAATAAACAAAATATAAAAAATTTCTAGGAAGTATCTAGGAATAATTAATCATATCATTCAATACAAGCTGCGGCAAACTTTTAAGGCCATATAAAAGTCATTATTATTTTTTCAGTTAAGAAAAATATGCAAAATATACGAAAAGGAAAAATTTAGATTGCGGAATGTACAAATTATTGAACACATCTAATAAATTTTCAAAATTGACCAATGCAAGTTATATCTGAATAATTATGACTCTACAAAATAACCATCTTATAAAATGTCCAATTTACCACAGTAAACATACTTAAGGTATTTAACTGCTGTTGGAGAGTCTGAAGAATCATTCTTTCACTTACTTCTGTGTGTGGGAGCGAGTTGCCTGTTGTTATTGTTGCTAATCCTCACTGTCTGACGGAGTGAGACAAGATCCACGAGTTCGTTGACTAAAAGGTAGTCGAAGACTAGGAGAGGATTGCTAAAGAGATCCTCCTTAGAGAGTACCATGCAATCCAAGAGGTGCTCAGGAGAGGCCTGATGATTTTGGCACTTGGTACAGGTGGCGAAAGTTTTCTTGCCCTAGTTGAAAGTGAGGCACTTGATGTGACCGCTAGCAAGCCTTGATAGAACAGTCCGGGTATGTCTGTCACACGGGAGGTCAAGGGACAAACCTGGTTTTGAGCCCTTGTACCAATTATGGGTTGGGGGTGTTTTCCACTCCTCCGAGATCTTTGATTTTTCCAGAGAGTACAATTCCAAAAAAATAAGTGTGGAAGAGGGAGATGTTGAAATCCTGCAACCCTCCTTAGCAAGGATATCGGCCTGATCGAGTTGCCTGGTCTGATTAATAGTCATTCATCACTGCGATGGCCGTGTCAGGATACGCCGTCTTTCAGGCGAACAGTTGCTCCCTCAATGTACAGTAGGTCATAGACAGGACGGTGGTGGCGGTATTATGCTTTGGGGGACGTTCTCTTGGGCGTCTCTGGGACCCGTGGTTGTGGTAGAGCAGACCATGAATGCTACAGGGTATCGGAACATCATTGCGGTGACTGAGCCTTTGTCTGGATTCATACCCAGAAGCACCTGTGATACAGATCAAAATAAAGTTTTTAATATAAATCCTTTATATGCATTGGCAACTTTTATGTGCAATTACAACCAGTGTTTAAGCTTTTTAAATGCCACTAGCATAGCTCTGTTACAATACTAATGTCATAATTAGATTTCACAAAAGCAAAACTATTTTTAAAACAAACCTCAAATAGTAAATGAAATAAACACTTATATGTAAATGATAGCAGATTATCAAAACTACTAATACCGGGTGGCCACAAAATTTACGAAAATAAGTTCCCTGATTTTACTGCAAACTTTTTATCCAATTTCCACAACTTATCCAGAAGTGTAGACATCCTGATCAAATAGAACATGTATGCTAAAGAGATAACGTACCAATTTTTAAAAAATAGTTTTGGCGGTAATGAAAAGTTCAAATTATTCAGAAACATTAAATTTTCAACGATTACTGCCACAATTTTCTGGGTAAATGGTGCCAAAATGTGGATGAACAGGGAAACGTGCCTTCAGAACAAAGAAAATTTCCCTGATTTTTGTGAAATTTAAAAAAATTTCCTGATTTTTTCCAGAATGAGAAAGTTTCCTGACATTTCCATTTTTCCCTGTTTTCTGGCCACTCTGTATTAGTGTTATTTAAGTATAGCACTTCTAACAAAGGTGAAACAAGCAAGTTCTTATAAAACTTATCTTCCCACGGAACGTTGCAAGAAATAAAAATGTTTAATTCTAATTATAATACACTAAGTAAATTTATTCTAAAAGCACTACAATTTATTCCAATAGTATTCTCACTTCAAATAAATAGTGTTGTATTTGTCCCTAAATCCTATGTATAAAGCAGTGTTGAAGCTGCTGTACAAAATTTTTTCAGCAAAAAAGCTTAAGTCACAATTTTCATTTCAGCAAAATGCTAAAATGGTTACGAGCTACATCCCTCGAGATGTTTAATTTAACTCAATGAAAACACTTTCATTGAGTTAACACACAGCATTTTGTTAAAACAGCACCCACAGCTTAATCCCAGCAACAAAATAAAATAATCTCTATAGTTTACCTGAAAAGTGCAGAGACCTTTCGAAGTCTTCAAGGCATTCAGCACAACTGGTAGTTTCTTTTTGAAAAATTCCAATAAACTGTACAAAATATGAAAAATATTGTAAAATTTATCATCCTTATGTACATATATTTACACTCGTGAAAAGAGTCAAATGAACTAGCTAGCATGAAATCGTCTTTTAAAAACCTTATTTTAAAATATGGATCTGCACATCAGGTGGGAAGTCTAGGGATGGGATAAATCACCTTCAAAAATAAAATTTAAGTTTATCTCCTTAAAATAAAGACTCAATATTTCACACAACAATATTTCTTATTATATCATTAGGTCCATGGCGTTTAATGATATAAGTGATAAAACGATAATTTGCGGAAGGAATGGATTAGAAATTCTCAATTACTACTATCCGTTAACGCTAAAAAAAGAAATTTATCGAAAGAAAATCTTTTTTCTTTGCTCACAAACGTAGGCTCATTTTTCAGCTACGTTTTTAAAGAATTTTACATTAATTCAATTAACACATTTCATAAAATGAAGAGGTCTTTTAAACCCTGCATTGAAAGGCTATATCACCACACCAATGCTATAGTACTTGAAAACAGCAACATTTTAAGTATCTGTTTTGCGATTAATTCAATCCCAAAGATCACCAGCCCTTCCCTTACTTTTGCCAATGACCAAGTACGATAACATTTATGACAGATGATCTTGTCTTGACAAGCAAGCTATATAATCTTGAGCAAGTCAAAGTCCTCAGTCAAAGGCGGTGGGTGCCATGTAAGAGACTGAATATGTTCCCAAGTGATTTCTAATGCAATCCCAACAGACTGATTTGAAACAATCGCAATGAAACTGAGGTGTCTTTTGACTGAGACTTCACACAATGGAACAGATGTAGTAGGACATTTGGCGATAAAAAAAATCAAAACAAGATCAAAAACATGGTAACTGAATAAGTTAAAACATAAACAATAATAAAATCAAATTAAAATATAAGTAATAAAACCGTTATTACATAACTAAAGAGCACATTTCTAAATGATAGCCAATGCAGTTAATTAAACTTCATTTAGTTTTACAACTCTTACAAACTCGTGAAATATTACGTACAATATTCTATATCACACGCATATGTTTCAGAAATGCAATAAAACAACAATCGCTGTGTTTTTTCCCATTAAATAAAAGAATAACATTTTCTGATTCTGATGTAATTTTATGTACATACATTAATTTAGAATTTCATAGTAATGAACAAATTAATTGTATAATGAAAAGAAACTTACGAAGGAAGCCACTTTCTTTCAAAACAATTATGCCATCCTCGCCGTTCGGCGTCTATTTTGAAGATGGTGTAATGCGCATGCGCAGAGAGCGATTTTTGGTGAATGACGGTTATTAACTGTAGTCTTGCCTGTGAAAACTGCTTTAAACCGTAAATTCAGGTTTACGGATTTAAATCGTTACAATTACTGGGAATTTCCGTATAAGTGACGTTTTTTTTTTTACAGTGTACCCTAGGCGACCTTTCCTTCGACAATATCTAAATAGGATTCTACACGAATAGTATTTTGGTCACATCAACTAACATTTGCTGAAGTTTGTACGGTGTAGTCAGCCTTGACACTGGGCTGAAGTTTGTACTGTGGAGTAAGCCTTGACACTGGGGTGAAGTTTGTACTGTGGAGTAAGCCTTGACACTTGGCTGAAGTTTGTACGGTGTAGTCAGCTTTGACACTGGGGTGAAGTTTGTACTGTGGAGTAAGCCTTGACACTGGGCTGAAGTTTGTACGGTGTAGTCAGCCTTGACACTGGGGTGAAGTTTGTACGGTGGAGTAAGCCTTGACACTGGGCTGATGTTCTTAACATTTCAACTGAGCATGGTTTACTCTCGTATTGAGTATTGCTTATATGTGATGTTTGATCAATTTTAACAAATTTCTTTGAGAATTCAATACTCTTGTATCGATTTTCACAATAATACATGGTAATATTAAAGATCAGGCAAACGACTGATTCATAATTCGAACGATTTTTCTTCTTTTTTATATAGAGAATATCGCACTTTTGTTTTATATTAGTTCTCTCAGGTTTAATAGGAGATTGTTGAATTTTTTAAACTTATATAGAGCACAATGAGGCAAATTCGGGGATGCCCATGACTTAATTTTTAAAAAGTTGACGCTTGTCGTGGTTAGCATACAGCCTCTCACTTCAAAAATTTCAAGCCGACCAAACGGTAGGGGAGAGTTCCCCAAAACGGGATAGGCGGGCAAAACGGGATATTGAGCCTGGGATCTTGACTGGTATTCCTATTTCGCGGGAGAAAGGCTGAACTGGTTCCCGACCGCCATGACAGCATTCTCAGTTGATCTCTCAACTCTAGCCACTTGTTTCGCAAAGAAATATTTTTTCAAAGTTTTCAAGTGAGATTTTTACTTACTTTGTACTTTTTACGACTGCAGAACAACTATCCTTGTGCTTCTCCGTCCTTCGAAACAATTCCGGTAAGTACTGTGTTTTGTTCATAGCTCTTTTAACAACAATTTCATGTATTTAAATATTGTTAGTGAGTGACGGTTCAGGGGTCAGCCATTTATATTGTCAAAAGCATCACGGTCGGGCAAAACGGGACACTTTTGGGGTGCCCAAAACGGGATACAATTTTGATGTGTCCCGTTTTACCTGACCATTTCCATTAATGTTTTGGCAATGTGTTTAAGTTATTTAAATTGAAATAAGTAATGAATTAAAATATGTATAATCAATTACAACAATTTATTTTAATTTTAAATAATTATATTTTCGAAATAAAATAATTTACTTTACTTTTGGGGTGCAAATAATTGGCCTAAGTTATGTACAAAATTTAGTTATAGGTAGTTTTGTTTAGTTTAAAACTGTAAGTCAGAAAAATGTTTTGACCAAAAATTTAAGTTTTAAATTCAAAAAAGTTGAGGTTTTTTTTTAAATCTTTTTTATGGGGGCGGCGTATACAAAGATAAACCAGAAAACCACACGTTGTGCGCACTATAATATTATAAAAACTTAAACTAATCACAACTAAACAGCAATTATAACAGGAAGCCCATATAAACTTGAGTTGGAAAAAGAAGAGCGTGAAAAAAAAAAGAACGAGAAAGAACTCAAAAGCTGAAAAAAAGGGCTGCCAAAACCAATCTCTTGAAAGTTCCGAAGAGAAAACAAACGAGGCGTAAAAGAAAACCAAGTGGAAATGCAAAACAGGCAGATAAAGTTAAAAAATGTTACTCTAAATCTGAAAAAATTTGCAAAAATCGAAGAAAGTGGACCTAACATAAGAAAACCTAAAAAAAAAATAAAAAAATCGTCAATTATCCAAGGTTGGACGTCATCGTCTTCAAAAGATGAAGCTGAAAAAGATGAAGCATGTATTTTCTGCAACGCTCTGTATCTTGAATCGAAATCTGGAGAAGGCTAGATACAATGCTTGAGCTGCCAGGGATAGGCCCACGAAGCCTTTTCCAGAGCAGAAGAAGACGACACATTTTTATGCGATTTCTGTGTTATGTAATTTTTAAAATTTACAATTAAAAAATTTCTTCCTATAAAAAAGTAGCCTATTTTTGTTCTAAAAACTAAATCAAAAGTAAAATCAGCAAAAACCTAATAACATAAAAATCCCTATCCCTTTTTACCCACCCTTGGTAGGGTAAAACGGGATCGTGTAAAACTTTGTGAAACCAGTATTTTCACATAAATATTATTGAACAAATGTGACAAAGGTCTTATTTTAAGTAGTTGAAAAGGTATACTTTTAAATGACGTCTAGCTTTGGAATGTACCTTGTACACAACAAGAAATAAAGCGAAGAATAGATAAGCTATCCCGTTTTGAGGTACTTTCCCCTGTAGTGGTTAGCGTGCTAGCTTCTACACCGCGAGGTTGCGGGTTTGAGTCCCGTGTTGGTTGGTTGTATTCAGATTATCTGGCGCCATCAGCAACACGAGGGCTATAATGCGCCGAAACATTCGTCATTAGACAAGCCAACATACATTTACAAACACCCATGCCAACACGGGACTCGAACACGCAACCTCGCGATCTAGAAACTAGCACCCTAACCACTATACCGTTTGGTCGGCTCGAGTCCCGTGTTAGGCATGGGTGTTTGTAAATGCATGTTGGCTTGTCTAATGACGAATGTTTCGGCGCATTATAGCCCTCGTGTTGCTGACAGCGTCAGATAATCTGAAAACAACCAACCAACCAATAATTTCAAATCGAAGGCTATTCAACAATGGACAATTCCCGCATTTTTTAAAAACGATTGAAATTAGTTTATATTTATGAAGAGTTTCTTCCTGATTCTAAATATCCAAACAAAAGTTCTTTAAAAAAAATTAGTTATTTAAATATTGAGCAAAGAAATAGCACAGAAACCCTGTCCGATTGCAATCCAATCAAAACGATCAGCTATAGCTGTGGCGTTAAAGCATCCTTTTGTTTCTATGGTTGTCGTGAGGTTTCTGTCAAATAGTTGGCGTTGGTTTGGTAGACAATTGCCATATCCCGAACAGGTTGGAGCGATTTGCGAGAAACATGCAAAACTGGTGTCCGCGTCGGCGTTTCAAGCCAAAGTGTTTCGGATCAAGTGAAGTCACATTCAATTCAAGCCGAATGAATCGTTTTTCTCCCTAACAAAACTAACAAGCAAACTTAGGTTGCAAATTTAAAAAAAAAAAAAAAAAAAAAAGTGCAGTGACCAGAAATGTTTGTGTTTATGGCCTTTTCGAAGCATTTAGGAATAAATAATAATAAAAAAAAATTTAAAAAAATGCGGGAATTGTCTATTGTGAATCAATTCAAGTAATTCATTGCACGTTCACTCTTCCTACAATTAAAAAAAAAAGTTGAATCGTGTAAGTAACATTTAATGAAATAAAGCTCTAAAAGCACGTTTGAATAGATTTATATCGAATCAGGATAATAGGCATGCACAATTTAGTGACAATTAATGACTGAAATATTTCTCTGTTAAGGTTGGTAACATACATACAACTTACATCCTGCCAATATGAAGTGTTTGTTTTAAAAAAAAAAACCTGTCACCAATTTGACTTGATTGGCAACGAACTTAAAGAGAAATCTTATCACCGAATATTTAAGTTTTTTTCCCCGTTATTTCTGTCCGGTAGATACGTATTTTCCCTTAAACGTTGGCGAATTTTTGTTGGCGATCAAACGTAGGAATCTACTGGTGTACTAGGAAGTCCAGTTCAGCTCAGACAAGCGTCGGAGCATTCTAGAGGAATGCAATAACTGAGTGGTAGACCGTACCTCAGTCCGGACGCGACTGTTTTGACCAACCAACAGTCAACTGTATATTACATATGTGCCCTAAACAGTTACTTAACATATTTGCTGGCGATCACGTATCAGCTCGGAATGTCGTGAGTCCCTAGGAGTCTGTCCTGATCAGATTGTACAAGATCGAGTTTCCGTTCATGCTGGAATTAACTGAAGTAACAAAATAATATTTGAGGGGCCTGAAAAGCTAAGGGGTCCATGTGGCTTTTCTTAACTTTTGAGAAAATACACTTTAAATTTTTTTTATTTATATTAAATTTGTATGGAAATTACTTTTTGTTCAAATACTAACCTCTGGAATGAAGATATCACTAGTTTTCGTAGAATTAAATATAAATAAGAAACACTAAAGTTGTATTTTCTTAAAAGTTAAGAAAAGTCACTTAGACCCCTTTGCTTCCCAGTCTCTCATTTGTCATGTGACGTAAATATCAAATAAATCTTGTCTTCCTCCATACGGGCCGACCAAACGGTATAGTGGTTAGCGTGCTAGCTTCTAGACCGGGTTCGAGTCTCGTGTTAGGCATGGGTGTTGGTAAATGTATGTTGGCTTGTCTAATGACGAATGTTTCGGCGCATTATAGCCCTCGTGATGCTGACGGCGCTAAATAATCTGAATACAACCAACCAACTTCCTCCATACGGTAGGCTAGAAGCTTGTGTTTTAAAAACGGTTTCAGGTAATTCCAGCAAAGAACGGCAACTCCGATCGGGTGCGGTCTGATCAGGACAGGCTACTGGGGAGTAACAAGACATTCCACGCCGATACGTTATCGGCTTCGAATGCGTTAAATAACCTAAAAATTACCACTAGAACTGATATTTGATTATGAAGGGTTCACAAAATTCATCAATTCTTAAAAAATTAAACATTTTAAAGAAATAAAAGCAACAAAAACACCAAACTACCTGAAAACGTCTTTTATATGCTATATGCCTTTAACGACCAACAACAAATACTCAGTTCATTGTTTACTAAAAAAGATATCTAGAAATATAAACCCATCATTTTCCCATTGTGTTTACAGTAAACCCCCCCCAAAAAACTGCCATTATCCAATAACTCGCATCACTAAACGGTATATTAAACGGTTCTGCGATCCACGCGGACACCCAACGTTAGACAAGAAAAGGGACTATGGTAAGATAACAAAGAAAATGAACCAAAAAAAAATATCTAGAAAATGAAAGGTAAAATGACTCTTCCATCCCCATTTTTTTAAAGAAAAAAAATGAGATAAACGCAGTGAAGTGAAGTAAAGAATCCCCCTCCCCCATCAACGTCTTAACTGTAACGGACCAAAAAAAAAAAAAAAAAAAAAAACGCGCATTGTCTTGGGATGCTTCTAATGGAAATGTCAATACTTCGGTCGCTTTGAGATACAAATTGTTAAGCTGGAGATAGTGTTGCCAAACGCTCCACTGAAGTGTTGGAGAAAAGAGTGGATAAAATAACAACTGATGGTGTCGGCTGTTTTTGATCGGGTCCTATTTTGGTTTAGAAACGTCTTTTTTTTTGACGTTTTGTTGTTGTGTGATTGGTCAAATTCTATTGAGACTTCACTGTTACAGAAACAAACGCCAGAAGACATTTGTGTTTGTAGTTTTTTTTGGACATGCTTGTGATTTTTGGTTTTGTTGGCGGAGTTTATTTTAAAATCTTTCTCGGAGTGTCAATTACCAAGAGAGTTAATGAACGAAGAATTATTTAGACAACTACTCCAAAATATTAATTTTATATTATATTAGAAAGCTAAGAAAAAAATGGATGATCATTACTAACTTTAGTGTTTGTTGTTTATTACGCTTAAGTTTTTCCTAAGCATATTTTCAAAATCAAAGAAAGCAATTTGAAATTGGGTACTTAAATATTATTCAGTCGACTGTTGAACTTTTTGTTAGTGAATGGCGTATAAGCCTTAATTGTCCTGCAGATCAGGCATCCATCTGGACTGACCATTTTGATGGACTAAAATAATCCCTTTGTCTAAATGTTTGTTTCACCACCAGTCGACGGAATAATACGTAGGTATCGTAACTTGTAAAAATATTGGTGTTGAATTGATGCAAGTAAATTTTTCAAAGTTAGCATCTACAATGTACTATTGTCAAGTGAATATTATATCAAAGATTTGTCCGTTTGTTTGAGGATAACATCCCCACACAAAACTACGAATGTTAGAGACACGTATGATTTGTCAAATTAAAAATATAATCGAGACATGTTTCTATTCTAAAATTGTATTGTAAGTCGCGACCGAAAGTATATGGAAATGACTATCGAAAGTCAATTTTCATTTATTAAGCCTACACTATAATATGTGATTTATCAGCGTCAATGTCTCGATAAGATAAATAAAATTATATAAAATTCTTCACAGTTTTAATCGGAAATATTTTCAAATTTTTTTCGGAAGAAAGACGATTCACTACTAACTCTATGGAAAGTTCGAATTGAAACTAGTTTAGTTGGTGATTAGTTTTATCGCCAACTTAGTCACCAAACTTGCCAATTTGGCGGCTTTTTTTTTATTAATTTTTTTCATTTATAATTTCGTATGTTTACATTTTGGCAGTGTTGGAGTTTGTGTCATGAAATCGACCTTAACAGGGAGTTGTTTCCGCCTTGTAATATTGCCAAATTGGGCAAGCTCAATACATGGAACTTATGTACCTTAAATCAATAACTAAGTGGCAGATATAAAATGAGCTTAGATCTTAAGCATAAAACGAGAGCAATATCAATCAACTGTGAATTTTGTCAGGAAATATTTTATTTTCTCTCATACATAAACATTTGAAATAAATTATATTTCATTTTAAGATATGTACATGCTAATTTTTAAAAGACCATCCCCTGCAAAGGAATGAATTCGTTTGTATGCTTAACGACCTATTTTATGTATAATGACGGCTAATCAGGCCTTGACCTACAGCTTAACGTGGATTCCGAAATATAAAAAACATCCATGTCTAATCGGTGATTCGAACCCGGCACGTATCCGAGACCAGAGAGCTAACTACTCAGCCATTATGGGGGCTAAAAAAATATAAATATCATATTCCTGATTTTCCATATTATTTGGTGCACCATTACATTACACATTATTTGAGCACCATTAGCCTCATTAAACAAAAAAAAATTTAAAAAATAAGACTTGTGGTTATTTCAATTCCTATAACTAAACTACTGATTGAGGATTATACAAATTTAAGCTTAATTTTCATCATTTTTTAACTCCCTAGAATACAAGCGTTTACGCTCTTTGCGACTGAATAATTTCTATTATTACCATATCACAACGGGGCTTCCTCTAAAATATAGGATAAAGCTTGTCATATGAGAGATTTAACTCTTTGTGCGTGACCTTATTGGTCTTTTGAAGCATATTATCACGACCTATCAGGCCAAAGATGCTCCTTTGACCTTGGCATTGGTGTGAAAAGTGTGACCAGCATCTCTTTATATAAATGATTTCTGGTTTTTGATTTGGCGAAATCTCGCTTTTTTAGGCATGAGAAATTTTTGGGTGTATTCGGTAACCGCATGTTTAATGACCTTTGTTAAACGGTATAGTGGTTAGCGAGCTAGCTTCTAGACCGCGAGGTTGCGGGTTCGAATCCCGTGAAAGGCATGGGTGTTTGAAAATGTATGTTGGCTTGTCAAAACACGAATGTTTCCGCGCATTATAGCCCTCGTGTTGCTGACGGCGCCAGATAATCTGAAAACAACCAACCAATCAATGACCTTTGTAATTGCTCAGACAATTTCCAAAGTTTACATTAAACTCTCTATTTTTATAATTTCAGAATCAGTGTTATTAATTAAAATCCTCACATTCATTATTTTTATGCCAAAAATGAATATACCTCTAAACTTATTATATAAGTAAGGGTTTATAATATATTGTGTGGGGAGGATTAGTGATGAGTCAGTGTGTAAGTGAGGGCTTTGCTTTTTATATAAAGAGATGTTAACATTTGTTATTTTTGATCGTATTTTTTTTAATCCTGTGATCGATATTTTGAAATAATTAAATTATTGTTTCCCAAAACAATGAAATTCATTTTTAAATCTTTTATGTTTATTTCGCTTTTATATTTTTGTTGATGGTGACGGAATCTGGCCGTCACCCCCCGTTTTTGTTGATGGTGCGGAGGCCTAATTTAACCCCCTTGCCGTCATCCAATCGGGCTGAAACTTGGCAGATATGCTCGATGACGATGTATTCTATCAAATTTTGTGGCTGTAACTGTCACTAAAATGTCGATTTTACGGAATACTAATAAACCAACTTGCCGTCATCCAATCGCATGAAAAAAGCATTAAACCGACCATTGTTGAAACTCTTTTCTGTTGCCAATTTTTTTTTTTTAATAAATAATAAAATTACTTTAATCAGAATAAATAAATTATATTTAAATGTAAGAGTATAAATTCACATTCATTTTTAATAAATAAATTTTGAAACGTAGTTTGGCAGCACATTTTGCTGATGGAAATGTTTTGGATATCGGCGCTGTGTTAATGAATATAAAAATTGACAATGCATATAAAGGATTTTTTTTTTACAGAAAACTCTGTTTTATGGGATATATTACCCTTCAATTAAATTTTATTAAAACGTTAACTGGAATATCGCACATTTCGGTTAAAAGAAAAATCTTAATTGGCCGTTATCGATTTATTATCATCGTCATCGATTAGGTAACAGATAACTATGACTCAAAATCTTCATTTTGTCCATTGACCCTTTCCACTGAAGTATCAAAAGGCAGTGTCAAAAGTTATCATTCTTTCCAGCCAATGGTAGCATTTTAATCGCCAACTTGGATAGCGAGCCTTTAATTTGATTGGCAGGCATAGCTATACTCGGTCATGGGTTCAGATCCAGGATCGCGCCAAGTGCTCATCGCTTTGTTCTAAATGCCTCTAATAGGCCTGCGCATGGGTGTCAAAGGGCACTAAAGGTCATGCGTTAAAGGACAACCTTTTGGAAAGCTTTCTTTTAAGAACGAAACTTTTTGTGGTTTGAAATTCAGATGAGACAAGTTATAAATTTTGTAACAATTATCCATAAGGAAGGATGCTGGATTGAATGAATCTTTACTTATCATGAGAAGTATAACGGGACCAGATAAATACACATTTACAATGTGAATGAATGTACAGATTTAATATAATGGTGTATTTGTAAGTGATCGATGAAAAATTACAGCTTTTACCCTATTGATGTATTGAGAAGATTATACAAAGGATAAGTTCTTCTGAGGTTAGCTTTCCCAGACCAAAACAATGTTACAGACTGGTATGATATGGATAAATATTGTTTAAGATTTTCTAGAGGAAATGACACAGCTTTTCAAAATAAAACAGGTGATTTATTCTTCACAATTGCCAAACATGTACAACTCTACCAAACTTTGATAATAACAAAGTTTCAGCTAACACAGCCTCAAACGTAGCGGTAATTCAAACAAAAGAAGCGCAAAGTACCTTTTAGTACAGCTTTGAAATTCCAACTCATTCCAGATTCCACTTCCTGACGGTTTTTATATCCTCGCTTGCGAACTTTCCTGAAAATCATGCGACCCGCACATGTAGCATAATCGTGAAATTTCTTAATTAAATCCTAGCGGTTGCCAAAAAATTTTAAGCCTATATTATCAATGCCAACACATAAAGTTATATTTATTATTTAAATTGAATAGTTATTTATGCAATACTTTTTCATACGATTCAAAATGCTTATTTGACTAGGGTGTTAGCACAAATCAAATAATTTTTTGAAAAAGTATTTTTCCGCACTCGTCAAATAAGAATTTTACGTCGTTTGAAAAAGTCTTACTTTTGAATAGTTCCATAATTTAACTATAGTTGGTTGTTTTCAAATTAAATGGCACCGTCAGCAATACGAGGCCTATAATGTGCCGAAACATACGTCATTAGACAAGCCAACATACATTTACAAACACCTATGCCTAACACGGGACTCGAACCCGCAACCTCGCGGTCTAGAAGCTAGCACGCTAACCACTATACCGTTTGGTCGGCTAATTTAACTATGTATTTTATAACTAAGAGTAAAAGGGTATCTTTAAATAGAATATAAACTAAAGTTGACAACTTCAGTCAATGGATTTCTTCTAAAAATCTTATTTTTGTACCAAAATTACATAAAATTTGAGCACAAAGTGTGCGGGCAAGTGCTTTCTTACACTAGTGCACTCCTCGCGATAAAGTGCTACTTTATACCGCGATTTTTGATCAAAAATTATTAAATTAAGTTTATTTTTTGCACGTTGTTATAAAAAGAAATTTGTACATTATTTACAAATATATAATGGAAAATTGCGTTACAATATATAATTGTTACAGGAAGGTGTCATGTGTCAAATGCTATGTGCTCGTCAAGACTAATTTTTACTTCGAAATTCCACCCAGAGTTCATGCAATACCTGTGGAGTTGTATTTTCTGTTTTCCATGTTTAAAATGATTGTCCGTGTTTTAACATTGTCAGACAGCGGCATTTTAAATCTAATCACCCTTCACTATTTGACATTTTAAATTCACCTCCTCGTAAAAAATCTTTTTAATTTCTTACATGACATTGGATTTTATCACTTGATTTGAATATTTATTTTTGACTTTTAAACAATGACTGAAACCTTTTAAAATCCATTTTAAAATTTGTTGGCACAGTATGGCCCTCGTGTTGCCCTTGCGCCGTTAAAATTAAACCAAACAACCAACCTTAAACTATAAAGACTACAGACATGCGTCATATATCAAAATGAAGGTCTCGATAAGATTAATAGTATTGCATAAAAATAATCCTTAAGTGTGTAAGTACTCTTTCATTTGAGTTTTAAAAAAGTATATGAAAAGTTTACAGTTTTTTTTTTTTTTGGCTCTAAATGAAGATGTCGTATTAGAACTAGGTATTCGGTGGCAAATGTTTTATCCATGTCCCTAAAATGCAAACTTCTCAGCATCTTCTGGTACACGAACCCTGAGAGCACCTTATGGTATATAAACTCTGACTGCACTGTTTAGTAGGGATGGAACGGATATCCGGCAAATATCCGATATCCGGCATATCCGGTTGATTTTTCAATATCCGAAACCCCGTCGGATATCCGATTTGAAATACCGGACATCCGATAATTTCATTCGGATATCCGGCTGTATATCCGACCACCAGGTATCCACAAGAAATAATTTTTTGAAAAAAATAATAATGATCTTTTTCGGACAAAGGGAACACAGCATCCTACACTTTTTTTTAAAAATTTTTTTTTCTTGGACATAGATTGCAGTCAAGTTAGAAAATGAAAACAGAAAGAGGCGCCGTATTATTGACGCCGAGTTGATAAGCATAAACCATTCCTCCAATCTTTTTCCATACACATCCTTCATACGTGTTTTGCAATATGTTCTTTTCATTCCAAGTTTATGATCTGATTAATTCCAGATGTTATATTTGAATGCTTCTCCGTAAAACTCGAACCGAAATACTAATAAATAGTACTTTTTTCCATAACATAAGTGACTTCTTAAGAGTTTTAGTTATTATCACTTCCTCCTTTTTTTCTGACATTTGCTAGCGAGTAAAAAGCAATAAATAACCAATGCGCACTCCTCAATGCTTTTTTTTTTTTTTGTTCTATGGAAGATAATACCCTACCACTTTATGCCTGTGAATGGTATGGTCTAATTTCTGATTTTTCATTGGCAGAAGTTGAAAGTTGGTATATTTTTTTCTGACGTAAAATGAAGTATTGTAATTTTTAGGTCTTTAAAGCAGCACCACAATATGGAATTATATTTAGCTCTCTAGAATGCATTGAATTTTATTTTTCTCCAATTACAATCCAATTTATAATTTTTAATAATGGCTCATTTAAAATCACCCATTTGGAAGTATTTTAAAATTAATGGAAATGACGAAAGCAAAGCCTTATGTGTTACTTGCTCCACAGAATCGTTTAAAAAATGTGCGCGGCAAAAGCCCAAAATCCTTTTCCACAAAACCCTTATGGAACCATTTAATGAGTGTGCATAAGGAAATTCACCGAAGCTTAAAAGACTCATTAAATGCATCAAATATTGATGAACAAGAAAAAACAATTAATCAAAACAAGAAATGCACGCAGACAACATTGGAATCGAAATTATTTGTACCAAAATTGTGGAGTTCAGATGATCCTAAAACAAAAGCCTTAACCGCAAAAATATGTAAGTACTAATTTTGTTTGTTTATATTAAATATATATTTTAAATATGGTATAACATAATGCTGATGAATTTTGGGTTCGAAATTTTTTAAGTTTATATTTAAAGGCGGAATATTCCGATAGATCCAATTTAAGTTTTCTACGAGATTTCTTTAAATCCGCAATGTTTTAGGTGTATTGCAAAAAAAAAAATAGACTTCAATTTCATAAAATATTTAAAATAAATCTTTTGTTATTAACAAATGCCTCCGGTATAATTTTGTAATCATTTATCAATTATAAACAATGCATGAAGTAAATTGAAAGTAGCTATATTTTGCACTTCAACATTGTAAAAAAATTTTTTAATATAATTTTAGGTGAGTTAATGGCTCTTGATGCTGAACCATTCTCCATTGTGAATAGAGAAGGCTTTGGTCAGTTAATAAAATACCTAGCTCCTCGTTATCCGCTTCCAAGTAGAAATTATTTTCGTGATAAAGCCCTGCCAGAACTATATGAAAAACTAAAAGTATCAATATTACAAGATATAAAATCAGCAACAAAGATCTCTTTCACTCATCAACTAAAGTTTAAATAAAAAAAAATAAACTCAGTGCGTGACAGCCCGTGTGGACTAAGGCCTGCTGGGCCCAGCTCAGCTTTCTCGACTGTGGCATTTGTGTGTCACATAGCAGATGTTTCAGTCAGATGGTCATTCTGACGCCGAACCCCAGTGTTTAGTTCCCAAGCATGCATGGTCCTCCTCAGTTTATTTCTTTCAAGTATAAACAGCTAGGTCAACCTTGCCCAGTCCGCGAATCAAACAATGGACCTGTGGCATGCAGCGCGGTGCACTAACCACTAATTATAATTTACTTAATACTTCATATCATGACCATTTTTTTCGTATAGCATATTGTATAACTATTGTTTTTAGTATATAGACCGAATATCCGGCCGGATATCCGGCGAAATCCGTTTCGGATATCCGTATCCGGTAGACATGGTACCCCGGATATCCGAAATCCGGTATCCGGCAAAACTCACATCCGTTCCATCCCTACTGTTTAGCATACAAGCTCTGACGGCACCTTTTGGCATACAAGCTCTGACGGTTAGCTGCAGGTCCTGGCCTGATTAGCCGTTATTATTCACAAGTAGAGGTTGCTAAGTGCACAAACCAGCCTACCAACTTAAAAGACGTACTAAGATCGCGGCGGCCATTTTGAATTTTGTAATTTAACTCAGCATACATGTTTTATATACCATTGGAAAGGAAATTTTATTTTCTACAAGTTTTGTAATAGTCACCTAGTTAATAAAATGAGTTGGGAAGTCATTATTCAGCAAAAAAGTACGTTAGATGGTAAGAAGGCGGCCATTTTGGATTTTCAACTGTAGCCCCACTCATACAGGGATGCCAGATACCCACCATCGGATTTCATTTTCTACGCATTCATACGAAGCGAATGACACCACCCACATGTTTGCATTATGAAGTGGCCCACGGGATTACATTTGCTCCCGGACTATCATTTAAACGCTTATAATATCACTTTAAATTATTATTTTAAATTAGGGTACCGAACAAGTTAAGGATTCCAAACAAATGAAAAAATAATTTATAATTGACCTAAAGGAAGGGTTAAACTTCGGGAACGAGAAGCCATAATTTACTATTTCCTTATCTGTGACCACACATTTCTTAAATACTCCACAATCTCCAGAGAAAATTGCTCTTGCTCAATTGCTGCGATTTTTGAAAGAAAGTAGGAGAAATAAAAATCTCGTCTTTCACTTTGCACGTGCCTTTGAACCGGAAATCGACCAATCAGCTTCCTTTCTGGAGAAAAATAATTACCCGAAGATTCCATAAAGCCTTTAAAATCCAAAGCTTGCAAGAAACGCATCTGTGCTCATCGCTGCACAAAACTTCATAAAATTACTACCTCCCACTTTTTGATAAAACTAATAATTTAAATCATTCCCACCTACGCTCGGTAAAAAAAATTTTTTTAGGCGAATATGGGTCTAATTGCTATGTTTACCGGCAATTCTATCACAGCTACGAAAGCGTGTTGTGACCATTTTGATTTTTGCGAGATCTGTTATGGCATTTATATATTTTTTTATTTTCTTCATCCATCCCCGATGCTTAAAGCGCTTCAAATTAAAAGGCCATCATATAAACACCCTGCCGTGCAAGATGGTCTGGCGTGATTACTGTTTATGTGGCACGCGGTTTTCCTCTAATGTTTTTCTGCAGCTCGGTTTGGCAACGCCTTTTTGCACGCTGAGGTATCCCATAAAGCATCTCGGGGGATAGAGTTGAGTTGAAGTTGGTCTTCTCCTTGGGATAAAATGAAAATAAAAGTGCACGGGAAAAATTGCAGTTATTTCTTTGAGCATGGGTCAACGGACGGTGTTTTCCATTGGGGAATGTTCGTCAAATATCCGCCATTTTCTTTTTCTGGTTTATTTCGAACTTTAAAGGTTCTTCTTATAAGGTTCTCAAATTGAAAGCACTTCAAACGCATTAAGTCAATAACAGGTTAAAAGGTAAGATTTTGGGTGGTTTGAAGAGCGGGAGATGCTTTTGCAAATTCTACTATAGAGATATATCATTATTTTATTCTTATAAAATATTTTATTCGACGCACACGTGCCGATAGAAAATATCTAAGTATTAAAATTAAGTGTCCCGTGGTGTAGCCTGTCAAGTATGTTACAACCGTCTAATACCAAGTAATCTTTTATTCCAAAACTTCATTGTAACCCCAAGTTCTTTTTCAATATCCGATCTATTATCTATTGGAACCTTTAAAAATGCAATATGTTGAGTAAAGTAATTGATAATAATCCTCTTGCATAATTAACGGTATAGTGGTTAGCGTGCTGGCTTCTAGACCGCGAGGTTGCGGGTTCGAGTCCCGTGTTGGCATGGGTGTTTGTAAATGTATGTTGGCTTGTCTAATGACGAATGTTTCGGCGCATTATAGCCCTCGTGTTGCTGACGGCGCCAGATAATCTGAATACAATCAACCAACCTCTTGCATAATTATCGGTACATCTATTTCTTTAGAGCTTTTCGTTTATAAGAGCATGCTGCAAATGAGCATTCCTACTTCATCCAATTGTACTACAAAAAGTTGGTTGGTTTGTAAAATAAACGACCTACTTTTTTCCCTCTCAATAACTGCTAATCAGTCTGGGACTTGACGCTTAACGCGAACTACAAAAAGATCCAACTCTAAGAAATTTTTACAGCTGCGTTAAGATTGTTCATGCCCCAGGCAACAATATTTACATGAAAGTACAGACCAGCTGGTTTAAAAAAAAAAAAAAAAATCTTGAAATTATTTATTGAGATGGTTTATAGCATAATAGATACCTTCAGGAACACATAGAAGAAATAATCGTGCTATATTTCATTTTGAAGACAAAAATTTTACATGATTATTTTTTTCAAAAGGTGTTAAAAGTTTGTGTTGTTGTTTTTTGGTTTAAAGTTATATTCACAACTACTCTTCACCTGAAAAGTTAACTTCCAAGCAAGTTCCTAAAATGCCACATCTGGTGGCCGAAACTTAACAGCTCTGGTGATAACACGTTAATGAATTTTTCTCATCAAAGGCCTTAGACCTTTGATGAGAAAAATTTACTTACCTCCCCCCAGCAATTTAAAAATTAAAAATAATATGTAGAAAAATCGCATGATTAATTGGAAATAAAGTACGATACAGGTTTTAAATATTCAATCGATAAGAAATTTAATACAAATATTTATTAAAATTTCATTAAGATATCCAATTGAAAAATCAAGGTTAAAATTAAAAATGTACCACCTTGCATCCCCTCCAATATTATCTGCACCCCCTTGGAGATAGTTATGCCCTGACGCCCATGGATGTAAATGGCTATTATTTTAAAATAATCAGACGACTTTTACAGTTGGAAAACTGAAATGGCAACTAAATTTTACAGCCACAAACTGAAACTTGTTGTTGAAAGTAAGTAATTATCGCTATGCTTTTTAGTTGTTCATTTGTTTTTGTATAAAATTGTCTAATCGCATCAATCGTGTAAATTAGTAATTTTACAAGTACAATTGTCAATTAACAGCACTTTTGTAAAATTGTTAATTTGCAGCACTCTTGTAAAATTGTCAATTTGCAGTACTGGTGTGTAAAATTGTCAATTTGCAGTACTGGTGTGTAAAATTATCGATTTGCAGTTCTCATGTAAAATTGTCAATTTGTAGTACTCGTGTAAAATTGTCGATTTGCAGCACTCATGTATAATTGTCAATTTGTAATATTCGTGTAAAATTGTCGATTTGCAGCACTCATGTATAATTGTCAATTTGTAATATTCGTGTAAAATTGTCGATTTGCAGTACTCGTGTATAATTGTCAATTTGCAGTACTCGTGTATAATTTTCAATTTGCAGTACTCGTGTATAATTGTCAATTTGCAGTACTCATGTATAATTGTCAATTTGCAGTACTCGTGTAAATTTGTCGATTTGCGATGGAAAATTACAACTCTTATTTTATAATATAAACTTCAGCATTCAAGATGTAAAGCACAATGTCTCGGTATTTTTTATTTTTTTTCCCAAGCTACGATTACGACATTATGTGCGTTTCGTATTTTTCTAAAAATATATATTACCACATTCGTCTTTTTACCTTTTCGTATCAGAAATTAATTTTAGCAAGCAGATAACAGCAGTTTAAGTCAGTACAGTTCTGTAAAATTAGCTAACATTAATATAATGTTTTAAATTGTCAAACTTGTGGCAATCGTTTGAGCTTGGCACAACAGATTCCTTCAACCTCAGTACACTTTCACTCCAACTCGCCTCATTGACACCCTTTTGAGCAGAGAACATGCATAAACAATCCATAAAACCACACGTCAATAGCGAATTACAGGTACTACTAGGAAGTGGGCATTTAAATCCATCCAGAGCTAGTTGGAGCGAAACCAAAACAGCACTTGCGGATCCGGGTTCGGTCTTCCTAGAAGGAGGGGGGGGGGAGCAAATATTAATGTGTGTGGAGGGGGAACCATTTTGTCTCAGCAGGGCGCTCAAAAGGAGACCGCCCCGGAACCAAGCCGGAACTAATCGGTGTCCGTGGACACAAGCCCTAGTCGACCATTTAGAGCAAGTTCAAACAAACAAAACGCAAGCAAGGAGGAATTGGAGAGGTGGGGAAACTAATAAATGGAAAACATTGTTTAGCGGAGTGTGGATATGCTGATTGAAGTGTGAGTGATTTGATAATGATGTTTTTTAGTGTTGTAGTATCACTTCCTTGACGTTAAACTAGAGTATTTATTGGTGCTGGGATTAATCATTTGCTTGTGGAGTATATTTCGGGAAAATGTGTCAAAAGGGAAAAGAAGTTTGGGATTAACTGAATAGTTTTTTTTTTATTATTATTTGCTTACAAACGCAAGGGTGACACTAGAGCCATGCTAGATCGATCTCAGGAACAGAAACACTGAATCCTCGCTTCTAAATTTGACACGTGTGAAGTGCCACTATCACCCGAATCCATTTCGGGCAAGGGGTTAATTTTGAGTCAGTAAAAATATATTGAGGGTTCCGTTTGATTTCTTTGAGGGGGAAAAGTGGGATTTCAAAAAATATTTGTGTTTGTACCCAACTCGCTATACAAACCTGAAAAAAGGATCGCACCCTTGACACAACTTAAAATTCTTCATTGTGTGTGAAACTGTGTCCAGAATCATACTGTTCAGTGTACATACTTGAAGTTGATTGAATGACACAAGATTTTTCAGAAGTCCCGTTCAAATTGAATCTGGCTTCTGCCTTTCTTCCAGCTTCAAATACATGCAGTTTGTGATACTGTACAAACTTTTAATCAAAAACAATGGATTTTAAGTTGTGTCACTTTTGCAACAAGAGTACAGTGTTATATATATGGGAAGGTCTATGGTATGTTCTTAAATATTCCAGCGTTCTTTTACAACACTAGCCCATTGAACAGCTACCTATTAACACTCGAATGATGTTCTTGTATCTGTGAGATACAGATTGACTTTTTTTTTTTTCTCAGTGCAAGTGCGGCCGTAAGATGGCGGGACGTATGTTTTGTATGTTCTTAGTTAATAAATAGATAAAAGAAGGTAATAAATAGGAAAAGGAGGTTTGCTTCCACTTACTTACAAGTTTTCTCTACAATGATAATAAAAAAAGTAGATATAATGCAAAATTTATAGTATGTATCTCACAAATACGATGACAGAATGAATGAAAAATTTTTTGAGGACAGTAATTGAGTTTTAAATGCGTTGAGATTTCAATTTTCTCTCATTAAAGTGGCTTGTACGTAGAAAGAAGTGATAGCTGTGGTGTCGGTGCCTTGTCATCTGACTTAGTTCAAAATGACGAGGCCTTGATATAGTTGTTAGTGCCACAAAGTTATGGCCTGGTATACTGCATAATGTCAAATGAGCAAAGACTGATAATTTTTGAAGATATTTTTCGGTTCTGTAAATATTATAGCAATCGACTTTAGTTCGTATTCTATTTCTTTGAATTTTTATTTTATCTTAATAAAATTGTAGAATAGCCTCGTGTGAGTAAAGTCTCATATGGACACTATTTTTTTTTTTTTATTTAAACTTTAATTTATTATTTTTATTTTAATTAAACATCTTAGAGCACCCAATTTTCCAATAAAAATCTCAGAAAACCTTCGAAGATCAAATATATACAGTAAAACACAGAATTAAGCTTTATGCATTATACAAACTGTCTAACATGGATCAAAAGTAATACTCGTTTGTGTGTTATTCTAATAAATTAAAAGCTGGTGCAATAAAATTCAAGTCAATCGTCCTTTCCCCCCCCCCCCCCCATTTTGTTTATTGGAAGTTTTCTCGATGAATAAGCATTGCTTTAAGGGATTTTCAGAAGTACACCAGATTGACTTTGTGGGAAGATTTATTAAATAATATCACTGTTGTTTTGTGTACTTTTTTAACCTTTAACTGCTGTAACATAAACTGTTGTATAACTTGTGTGAAACTTCCAAAAGTGTTATTAAAAGTTGACTGATCTGTTAAATTAATGAAATAGTAAATTATGTACTTGAAAAAGGCAGGAGTCATTATTCATTTTAAGAGGTGGATGTGTTCTATAATAAATAACTTGTGGTCTGTTAGACCACATACAGCGATTAAACGTTAAAACAAGGAGTATCGTCTCTATCACACAATTACACCAAGACATAATTTTAAAAAATGGGACATCAGTCTTTTTTACCTTTAGAAATTCAATGTGCAAGTGAAAGTTAAAAGAACAAAATATTAAAGGATACATAATCCGTTTAAAATCATACAACCACAACTAACCAGAAATAAAAACGGAAAGTCAGTTTCTTCCAGCCAACCTCACAAGGATAATCCTCCAGACAAAAAAAACTAACACAATGTATCTCTCTACCAAGACAGACAAACTTAAGAAATTATAACACAGTACATCCTCTTTTAAAACTTAACTGCCCAAGGTCACACAGTTGGCTGGCTTCTAAAATACACGCTGAGTATCGTGTCGAGTAACTCATCTCAACGTTCTTGCCTCCAATACTAACAAAAGCAACACTAAAAAAAAAGTAGGCGGTCCTCTTTCTCGGAAGAACTGCATGTAAATCGCCAAGTTGGCTTTTAAATCTGTCTGGAAAGGGATGCAGCCTCTAACCCTGACTTGAACCCTTCTTTACTCGAAATCTGTTTTTCCGCTGCAAAAAGCGTCTTGGAAGACTGCAAGTTCCTTGTAGGGCGTCGGCTCTGGTGGCGCAGTGGCGATTTATGGACGCCACTGCCGAGTCTGGTTGCTGGCAGGGCACCCCCCTTCGGACTGTGTCGGATGTGGTGCTGCATGTCTGATGAAGGTCCTTTGGAAGATCTTTAACCTTGTTTACCAGGAAACGATGTTTGGATACAGATATTGCAGAATAGTTTTGTGGACGTCGAGCTTGTGTGGGAGATCCACGCTGGTGTTGGAAGGTGGTCATTGTGTAACAAGCATGTCATGAATATGTTTATTGCAGTGTATATATTACACTAACTGTTGACTGTTCTCTACTTAATAGTAACCAGTTCAATTCAGTTTTTTCATGTGGCGCATGCTACAATTGTATCAATCGGAGGATATGGTTGGCAGCACTTGGGATTTTCTGGTGCAAGAACTGTACAGGGGTGGCTGGAGGGAATTGGATATTCTACTGAAACCATTATCAGTAGTTATGGATTAATTTTCTGTTTAGATTAATCATTTAAGACGCATATTATTTACATTTTCCCAGTGAATCTTACTCCTTTGATAAATAGTAAAGGCGGTATCCACACGTAGTACCAAAATCAATTAAATATTAAGAAATTAAATAAACAGTGGACTCAGGATCAGAAGGTTAAAAAACTTGAGGTACCGAACACATTCGAGAAACATAACATATTTATAGAAGATAAATTTTAAGTTTAAGGGTTAAGCATTAAGGATTATATAAAAGTTGCAACATTTCATAGAACAGCTTGTAGTCGATCTGCTATCTAGTACAGCGTTGCCAGACTCTAAAAAGAAAGTTTTCGGCAGTTCTTATAGACTGCAGCTTGTGACGTCATTTGAGGGGAATTAATGATTCCCCACACTCCTATTCTCCACTTTATTTTTAATTTTCAAATGCCAGGGAGGTTGTAAGTGCATCCTGTTTACCATCATGAAGCTACGTAAAAGCTGTACAGCATCGGAACAATGTTAGATCCATATCTTTGAGTGAATTAGGAAGGTTGGGGGGGGGGGGGGGTTGAGAATGCCTTTCGAAAGGACTTTCAGGTGAAAACTTTCACGTATTTGCTTCTCAACTAGCACTTTTCGCAGGACCTCCTGTATGCTAGCTTCGCATTTTGCCTCTGAGTCGGTAGTGGCGCAGCATGTTACCATAAAGCAACTAGTTTCAAAGTTGGTTGAATTTATTTTAATAACTTTTACCACGGGAGCCAGAATAAGTTATATAAATACACATTTAACATCTGTCCAGTTAGAATGAGTTTAATCCTTTATTCACTGATGGGACGTTTGTTTTCTAATGGTACTGCATTAATTTTAACGCTTTAGACCCATTGGGACTTAAAAATCCACTTCTATGAAGCTCGTTCTTCAATTCTTCAAATTCTAAATTGTTGGATGGCGGCACAAGCTTATTTCTTTTTATGTGCAAACATTTTTAACTTTCAGTTTTCTAGGCATCCTTTTTGGTATCCCGGTGTCCCTCTTTCACATACTTCTAGGAAGATCCCAAGGAGAAATAAGTTTGTGACGCCATCGAATAATTGAAGAACGAACTTCACAGAAGTGAATATTGAAGTCCCAATATGTTTAAAAACGTTTAAATTAATACAGTACCATTAGAAAACTGGTACTGTATTAATTTAAATATACCATCATTAAATAAAGGATTAAATACATTTTTGGACTGAATGTGATGTCTTAGATAAATATAGTTTTGCTAAGCACTGCTGTGTATTGAAAACTTTTAAAATATAAATTAAACTACATTTTCAAAGGCTAAGTTATGATGCTAATTATCTCATCTGCTTACATATTCTTCTGGGCTGGAAATGCATAAGCAGAAGTAATTTATGTTTAGATTTACTTTTTTAGTTATTCTAAATATTTTTTTAATTGCTTTTGACTTGTCACATTTGAGAAATTAGAAAACAAATTATTGTCTTCATTTTCATTTATATAAGTTACCGCTGTTTCTTTTTTTTGATGCAAAATATAATTAAGGGCAATAACTGTTATCCACGTTATTGCTTTTGCCACGTCATGTTACAAAAAATAGTTTACTCTTCCACCATGACATGGGTAAAAGTGAATGAAAATATGATTATTCTCTTTTGTTTTTCAAAATCTGTAGACACTGTACTATATAGTGCACCCTTTTTAAATGCCTTTTTAACAATCAATAATTTTCAAAACGTGAGGGATGAAAATTCAAATCGACTATACTAAACTTCAACTTAACTAGACATCACTTAGACGGTAGATCGTGACAGTGCTCATAGGTATTTAATCCATTTTGGCGGAGTGAAGACATAATAATTCTCGCCAAACCTTATAGCCTTTTGTTCTCTATAGGGTTGGGGTTTGGCGAACTTTATGCTTTCACGCCGCCAAAATGGATTAAACACCTATGAGCACTGTCACGATCTACCGTCTAAGTGATGTCTAGTTAAGTTGAAGTTTAGTATAATAGCAAACACATTCGTTTATCAAGAAATTGCATATTTTTGAAGTTTCTATTAATCGACATGTTTCTGTTTAATGTGCTATTTTCTATTGATAATTAGGTGAAAACATTTTAAAGATGGCCAGAGAGAGAGAGAGAGAGAGAGAAAAAAAAAAGGGGGGGAAAAAAACTGGAGTCGTTTTTTTTGCCAACTTGAACTTTGGCGTCATTCGATGCTAACGAGAGAAACTTTGACTGATAATACCATTTTCAGCGCAGAAGAATTTCAGTCGACATAAATTTAGGCACGAAAAGTTTTGTTATGCTCCTTTTTATGAGATGGTAAACATCTATTTGTATTGCTATTGATATGCAATGACTGAATTAAAGACTAGAAATGGAAAACGACCCAAGTCCAAAAAAGAAAAAATTTCAAGAGAACAGAAAAATAAAAAACAGTCGCATTGATACTTAAGACTATGACTAAGATTGGTTGGTTGGTTGTTTTCAGATTATCTGGCACCGTCAGCAACACGAGGGCTATAATGCGCCGAAACATTCGTCATTAGACAAGCCAACATACATTTACAAACACCCATGACTAACACGGGACTCGAACACGAAACCTCGCGGTCTAGAGGCTATGACTAAGAACCAGATTGAATTTGAACTATTGCTCATGAAATTCGCACTTTGGACCTTCTCCACTTTGTTTAGCTTGGTTATGAGGACATTTTTTCGTAAAAAAAAAAAAAGATTTTCGACTTTTTTTTGGTACTGAGGTCGTTTTCCATTACTAGTCCTCAATTGTTTTCTCCCTGGACCTAACCTTTATTAAACTTAAGGATATTAGGAAAGCCCTATACCGATAACGTTAAAAGATAAATGTTCTTTAAAATTTTTCTAAGTAGCTAAATCAAAGATCATTTTGATATTTTTTCTGAACATTATGTAAACTATCTTAAGAAATCAGAAGTTAAAATTTGTGCAGATAGTTGGTTTATTAATTCTTTTATATTAATTATGATTTTGTATGTGTGTTTGTCGATGGGGTGCGGAATATGAGGAGGCCAAATTAACCTTCTTGCCCTCATCCAATAGGGCTGAAACTTGGCAGATAGATTCAATGTTAATGACAATGCATTCTATCAAATTTGGGGGCTGTTACTATCACTAAAGAGTAGCTTTTACGGAATACTAATAAATCAACTTGCTATTATCCAATCACGTTATAGCATTGAACTGACCCTTGTTGAAACTCTTTCCAGTTGCCACATTTTTTTTAATAAATAAATAATAAATTACTTTAATCGGAATAAATAAATTATATTTGGATGTCAGAGCATAAATTCACGTTAATTTTCAATAAATGAAGTTTGAAATGTAGTTTGCTGCACATTTTGCTGATAGAAATGCTTTTGATATCGGCGCTGTGTTAAAGAATATAAAAAAAAAATTTTTTTAACTACATTTCAAATGGTCTCTGAAAATCACTTTTTTTTTTTTTAGAAGAAATAATTGAAAAAAAATAATAATAATAATAATGAATCAAAATGTGATATGATACTTGACAAATGCATGGACGAAAATTCCATAAACAAGCTAGTAGCCATTTTTCAAAAAGGTTCATCGAAGTTTAAAAAGCAACATTTTGGAAAAAAAATTAAAAAAAATGGGTTTTTATCTGAAAATGTGACACGGCTAACTTTTGTTTATATTTTTTAAAATTAGTTCTTCTATATAAAAATAAATGAGTAAAGCCCAAATTTATATGCTGAAATATACATTGTTGAATTTTAAATGTATGCAAATATCACGAAATCGATATGCTCGAAATTTTTGGCCTATTGAATTCTCTTAATTTGTCAAAAATTATCAAGCTGTGTCATAGAGTATCGGCAGCTAAAGGGGGTACAGTGCCAAAATTTCGTAAACTAAAAGAGTTAATAAAAAAATTAAAAAAAAAAAACACAACTAAATATTTGCTTTTAAAAAAATAGCTCATACATTTATAGTATATAACCTTTCATCTTACTCCTCCGGTGACTAGACCGCACCGAAATTACTTGTTATTAAAAATTCACTGATGGGCTTAGCAAGTATAGAAACATCTGATTAAATTACGTTTTTCAAGCACTATTGTTTTCCAGAGATGTTGCAAAATCAAATCGATATATCTTCAGAACCCTTTACAATTTGCTATTCAAATTTATAGAGCATTTAATTTATATAGTTTTAAGCCTTTTCTCATCACATAATTTTATTTTTTGAAATCTGTTTTAAAGTATAACATTTTACGTATAGGAAACATGAAAAAAATTAAAAATTTCAATATTTTTACTTTAAAAATATTTTTTTTTTTTAATTTTTTAGTTCACCCATCAAAATTACGTTACGACAATATATTTTTTTTATCTAATTAAGTATTACAGAAAGCTTTCACTTCAATTCTTTTTTTTTTTTTTTTTTTTTTTTTTACTTATATAAAAGAGTGCAAATATAACTTATTATGATGGATATTTTCTTTGTTTTCATTTTTTTTTTAAATAATCACAATATTAAAAAAAAAAAAAAAAAAAAAAAATTCGCAAAGACATTTAAATAGTATCTTAAAGAAAAGATTTTTGAAATAAAAATACTTAGAAAGTTTTTATATTTTCTGCTGTACCCCTCAAGAAAGAAAAATTTGACTTATTACAGCTTTATTCTTAGCCCTTCAATTAATCAACTCCATTTCATTCATCCGCAATGCCTACATATTCCGAAACACAAAACATCCATCCACAAAACGTTAAACAAAACCAATAACGGAAAACAAATACTAAAAAATCAAAACAAGTAATGTAAAACAAGTACAAAAACCATCATTCACAAATCAAATCCACCCCATATCAAACTAATGTACATCCCTCCCCCCCCCCCCCCTACTTTAAATGCCGTTTATGGTCTAAGGCCGGTCTATTTGCGGAGGGGTCGAGCGTACAGGGGCAACCCCCATTACCAAGTGGGAGTCAATTTAACCCCCTGTCGATGCTGTTTGCCCCCTTGACATCTGTTGTTACATGGGGCTTGGCTACTGCTCCCCCCCCCCCCTTTGGGACGCCCCAGGCCTATTTCCATAATGGGTTCTATTTTTTTTTTTTTCTGTGTTGTTGGCAGTGTTTTAGAAGCGATTTTTATGGTCAATATGCTCATGGGGTGGGACTGTGAATATCGATGTTATGAACGGATATTAAATTGCTTTTTCTTTCTTTGCTCTCGGTTGTTTTTATTTTGAACTAGCTGGTGTGCCCAGCGTTGCTCGGCCTTTACGCTGAATAATGAGATTGCTCTTCTTTTCCGCAATTTTGAATTGTGCAGAGTAAAGAGTGTAAAATTTTAATGCTAGAAAGTGGGAATACATTTATAAGCTTGGAAACGATATTTTAGTTTGCATTTTGTATATTTATAACAAATGCAAAAATAATACATGGCTATATACATTATAAAAACTCTAAAACAAAAATAAATAGATACGAATAATGAATTGGTCCTTAAATACATACCCAGGTAGCACGGTAATACTGGCCAATACTGGAAACAAAAGGGTTCTGGACGATTTTCCAATTCTGGCCGAAACTCAAGCATTGTTTCAAAATACATGATCTTTTTATAAAAAAATAAACACGTCAAAATCCCCACAAAGCATACTTTTGCCATCTGTTCTTTTTAATAAATAAAATATTTTTATTTTAATTTTGTGTTTTACATCAGCATTCCAAAAATGGTCGATATTGGATAATATACTGTTAGTTTTGGGTAATAACTGGTACTGTAATAACTGGTACTGTAATAACAACAGGGTTTACAGCTTTCCACATTGGAAATGGTCATTGTAATGTGTTATTGGCCAGAGTTGTGCTACTGTAGTTGCTACAAATACGGCGTTGGCAAGTACTGCATGGTCCAAATTGGTACAGTCGAGGTCAAGTAATAAACATACCCCTTTTTGATCTCCTAACTTTAACCACAAAATATGAGGATCCCAGATAATCTGTATCAGTATTTGAAATTGGAAAGACATTCTTCATAAATGTAAAATAATTTCACTTGTTTTTAAAAAATGCGGAAAAAATCCGTTCAGTTTATCCGAGTTGAAAAACAGGAACCGCAATCTGAACTTAATTTTCTTTTCTTACCATTGAATATGCAATTAAATATTACAATTATTTTATGGTTGATTTGTACGCTCATCGACCTATCTTTATGCAAAATGACGGCTTATAATTCCGGGACCTACAGCTTAATGTGGATTTCGAACCACAACAAACATCCATGCCTAACACAGGATTCGAACCTGACACCTTTGGCATGAGAGACCAGAGCGCTAACCCCGCAGCTATCATGTGGGTTCAATTATTTTATGACTAAACGTTTTTTAAGTAATTCTAACAACAATAAAAGGAATTTTTCATTTACATTAAATAAATAATAATAAAAATTACCATTTAAAATTTAAGGGCAATTAGCTTCGTTTGTAGACAACCAAGATCAGTTCAAGGGTTGCCCTTAGGTCAACCTTAAAAAATCACAAGATTTGATCCCTGGCTGTAAGTTTTTTTAAATCCTGTATATTTACTTCGATTTTTGAGGGTTTGTTGATGGCGGCGGAATCTACGGAGGCCTAATCAACCCTCTTGCCCTCATCCGATCGAGTTGAAACTTGGCAGATAGGTTTGTTGTCAATGACAATGCATGCTATCAAATTTTGGGACTGTGACTGTCAGTAAAAGGTTACTTTTTCGTAATACTAATAAACCAACTTGCCGTTATCCAATCGCATTAAAATACTATGGAACATATCATTGTTGAAACTCTTTACTGTTGCGAATTTTTTTTTTTTTTTCATAAATAATAAAATTACATTAATCAGAATAAATGAATGCCATTTGGATCTGAGAGCGTAAATTCACGTTCATTTTTAATAATTAATTTTGAAACTTAATTTGCCGCACATTTTGCTGATAGAAATGCTTTGGATATCGACGCTGTGTTAATGAATATAAAAATTGAAAATGCATATAAAAGAGTTTTTAAAAACTCAGTTTTTATGGGTTAAAACCATTAAAATTAGTGAGGACTTCCTAATATTTCATTATAAGCTGAAACTATTAGGATAGGGCTATTTTTCTATTTAATTTGAAATAATTGGTGATTTTTGCAGAATGGTAGTAAAAAAAAAAATATACAAATTTACGGAATGCCATAAATGGTCATTGAACATTTAATAAAAAATGAAAGTCATGAAAAAATTACAGTTTAATGATAGTTATAAATATATTTGGTACAAATGCAATCTAGGTACCTGGTAACTTTTAATGTTTTTTTTTTTTTTAATTTTTTTTATCAGTTGTTGCGTCGCTGCAATTTTTATTTAACAGCAACATTGAGTAGAATTTGAATCTGATATTATTTCTTTAAATAAAGTTAATAAATTTCTGAAGAAAAGTTGTTTTTAAGAAGAAGTCCTAGTAAGGAACATTCCCTATACTCGCTATGTTACAATCCTCTAGCCCAGTGCATTTAGAAACTACTTTGTATAAAACTTTAAAAGGAAAAAGATCACTTACAGAAATGACAAATTGTTTACATTTAATGTCTACCTATTATAAATAAAAATTAAAATAGCAATATACAAAACAAGTGGAGCCACCCTACGTGCATTGACTTAATAGACTGAGAGGCGACTGCAATTTTTGGACCCCATCGAACATCATTCTGAATTTCTTATAGAAATTGGAGAAAAAGGAGTAGATTATACGAATCCACTGGTCTGCCTTGGAAAAATGGCCGAAACTGGTCAAAAATCGACTTGGAATGAGTTGAACTAAAATCCGATTGCCAAATATGTCATAACTTGCCAAAAAGAGAACAAACTTTTTCGTCTGGCAACCCACTGCATTTTGATTTTCATTGAGAAAAAGCGCAAACGATTTCTGATCTTTGGCTCGGAAAACTTGTATCTCTTAAAAGTAAGCCAAATTGGCGACATCAATTACGTCATCAATGATGTCAAATGTTTATTGCCAGTTTGGCTCATTTGTGAAAGATGCAAGTAAGCCATAGCCACACATCCGAATCGTCTGCAACCTTCTTAATTGAAAATTAAAGAGTGAGGATTAGCAAATAAAAAAAAATGCTCATTATTTGGCAAGTTATAGCATGTTTGGCAATTGGATTTAGTTCAACTTATTAAAAGTCGAATTTTGACCAGTTTCGGCCATTTTTGCCACGGCATACCAGTGGATTCTTAATCTACTCACTCTTCTCCAATTTCTACAAGAAATTCAGATTGATGTTCAATGGAGTCCAAAAATTGCAGTCGCCTCTCAGACTATAAGGATTTCAAATATAAAATAAAATATGTTAAACACAATTTTCAAATTTTAATTTATGTCATTTCATTAAGTGATCATATTTGTGCCTACTCATCAAATTTCAATGTTTTATACAAAATAGTTTCTAAATGCACTGTGCTAGAAGATTGTAACATAGCGAGCATACGGAATGATCTTTACTATAGGACTTCTTTTTAAAGTATACAGTTTTCAGTTTCCTGAAGTTTTTCGCGTTTTTGCAAAAGATGAAAAGCATTTTTTAAAAAACTCTTTACAAAGGTTCATAATAGCAAAAAATACAAACATAGCTAGTCATATCTTAAAAGATTTTGTTTAATTCTTTAATATATGGTTTCATCAAATTTGAGGAGGAAACATTTTAAAAAGTTGTAACAGCTTTTGTGACATACATTGTTTCCTATTTTAAGTACAATAATTTTAATTCTTCATCAACGGGGTATTGACACTAAATCGATACTAATTGGAGAGACGGAATGCTTTCACGTTTCTAGATTAAAAAATACATTAAACATAATCTCACAAATTTATGGTTAATAACCTTTATAGGTTAAATGTAATTCCACAAGAGTTTACTTGTTGAATTTGGTCCTACTCTCTGCAGTTCACAAATTGTGTTTTCGGTACAACATAACCCCTGTATAAATCTTCAGCTATGATATTTCTTCAAACTCGGGTTTCTGATCAAACTTCTCAAACACTTGTTAGAGTCTAGTCTTAATCGGGAATAAGCACCCGCTAATCTTCGAACGGTTTCCACTAATCCATACGATTTGCTAGCGATCCTTTGAATCCCTCAATCCTTTGACTACTACCGAGACACATATTCATACTACTTAAAAGGGGCAAAAATTAGTTCAGAAATTTGTGGCGTATCTATTTCATAAGAATTATAAATTGAAAACAATTTTTAAACTCTTTGAATTCTTTTTTTTTACTTTTTCGAAACTTTCATTTTGTATTCTTCCAAACGTTATTTCTTATAATCTTTCACAACTTTCTTTTATATATTTCTTCACAGCGTTTTTTTATATACTTTTCAAAACGTTTTTTTTTATATACTTTTCACTAAGTTCTTATATATACTTTTCACTAAGTTCTTATATATACTTTTCACTAAGTTCTTATATATACTTTTCACTAAGTTCTTATATATACTTTTCACTAAGTTCTTATATATACTTTTCACAAAGTTCTTATATATACTTTTCACAAAGTTCTTATATATACTTTTCACAAAGTTTTCTTATATACTTTTCACAAAGTTCTTATATATACTTTTCACAAAGTTTTCTTATATACTTTTCACAAAGTTTTCTTATATACTTTTCACAAAGTTTTCTTATATACTTTTCACAAAGTTTTCTTATATACTTTTCACAAAGTTTTCTTATATACTTTTCACAAAGTTTTTTTATATACTTTTCATAACGTTTTTTTATACATTTTTCACAACTTTCTTTTATATGATTTTCATAACGTTCCTTTAATTATTCTTTTTCTCGGCGCTCTTTTATTAAATACCTTATATAAACGAAGACTATGGCAGAATCAGCGGATACCTAAATAGCGCCCTTGCTGTCATCCAATTGGGCTGAAACTTGGCAGATAGATTCGATGTCGATGAAAATGCCTTCTTTCAAATTTTGGAGATGTAACTGTCACTAAAAGGTCACATTTATTGAATATTAATAAACCAACTTGCCTTGATTCAATGGTGCTAAAATAGCATTTAACCGACCATTGAAGGAACTCTTTCCTGTTGCCAAAATATTTTTTTATAAATAAATAATAAAATTGTTCTAATCAGGATAAATAAATGATACTTGGATGTGAGATCATAAATTCACGTTCCTTTTTAGTAGATAAATTTTGAAACGTAGTTGCCGCACATTTTGCTGATAGAAACGTTTTAGATATTTAAAATTAGATGCAAACACCAAGAACACGCTGTTTACAGAATCAGAGCTGTGATAACAAATATGAAAATTGTCAATGCAGGATTTAAAATAAAAACGTTTTTATGACTATGGTTTTTTTTTACTATGACTATGAGTAATATTATTTACTCTTAAAAACGTTATTTTAATTCCACTTTAAAATGCTCTCCTATTTACTTCCTAAATCAATTTTTTTATTTACTCTTTCAATATGTTCTTTTATTTATCCTTTCACAAAATTCTTTTATCTACCCTTTGTGTCCTTTTACCCTTCCACAACATTCTTTTATTTACCTTTTGACATAGTTCATTTATTTACTTTTACAAAGCGTTTTTTTCATTTTTTCTTTTTCAAAAAAATGTAGCCTAGGCGCAACGTTTGCCTCACGCCGATAATTGGATTACTTATGATTCCCTGGATATCCTCCCTATAGAGACGCAAATTCACTTCCCCTATGCAAAATCTACTGGAAGTCGATCCATCTTTAAAATGTCATCTTCTCTCATCAACCCAGACATTCCTACAACGTTTATGTTCCAGAAGCTTCACGTTTCGCTCTAGCACAATAAAAAATACATTTCAAAACTCAACCAATCTTATTCCATATCACCCTACCTTCAAACAACTGTTGACAATCCAAAATCATCCCCCTCTCCCCTATAAGATGTCAATCGTTAAGTCCGTACCATATCCAACTAATCCCAGACGATTTGCTCGGGCAATCCCCGAACAGGGGTTATGATCCCTTTTCCAAAATCTGCTCCCCTCTGGTGCTGATCCCCATAAAGTTCGACGGTGATTTCTTTATGGGGAAGAGGGATTGGGAGATTATGCGACAAACGATATGGGATCGACTGGAGAGATGGCTTTGATTGAAATCAAAACGATTCTTGTTTTTATATTTTTTCCCCTTATATCTGGGGTGGATGCACATCTGGTTGGTTGTTTTCAGATTATTTGGCGCCGTCAGCAACACGAGGGCTATAATGCGCCGAAACATTCGTCATTAGACAAGCCAACATACATTTACAAACACCCATGCCAAACACGGGACTCGAACCCGAAACCTCGCGGTCTAGAAGCTAGCACGCTAACCACTATACCGTTTGGTCTGATGCACATCTGGACTTTCAGCTGAGATACAGTGTTGCCAGATGTAATATTTTTAATACTATGGGGCTCTTTTCTTTTACTCGTTAATATTTTGACTTAGTATTTTTTTTCCCGGTATGTTTTGATTTGTGGTATATTTTTAACCCTTTGCACTCCAGGTCTTTTTCGCGCGGAGGAATCAGCAACTCGATACATTTTAGGTTGGGCTGGTGTTTATGGATTTGCTTCATAGAAACTAAACACAGTCATTGGCCTTGCATCGAATTTCCGCATCACACCTAATGGTCCTCTCGTGGTTTATCATCCTATCGTGTGGCGTCTGAGAGGCGCCACTGGAGTGCAAAGGGTTAATAGTGAAATATCATTGGTGTGAAACTATCTCAAAGTGACTTTTCTTAACTTTAAAAAAAATACTCTTTAACATTTCTTATTTATATTGTTATGAATTTTTCCACAGAGTCAATGATGGCACAGTTTTTACGATATAAAAATATTTATTCTCTCTTCAAGAGCTCACAAAAATTCGAAGAATAGTCAATATCAAGCTTCCATTCAAACAACTCCGAATTCAGCTATTATGCAAGCTCACTCCAATAAGTAAACAAAACGTTCAGCTTTCATCAAAGTCCGAAGTCAATCTCCAAACTTTCCCGATCTCCAGTCTTTATATACCAGGGGCGTGAGAACATTCCCGAAATTTCCAGCCAATTCGTCGAAAAAGAAGCATCTTGAAATTTCTCGATTGCTTTAGGTGTTGTCACCTTTTTCTAACTTGTATTATCGCTGTTAATAAATGAAATAAGATAAAAATAAATTACAATAGAATTTTTAAATAATACGTCACTATTTACACTATATACAGACAATTTGTGCAACAATATTAAATATTATGAAAACTAGTGATATCTTCATTCCAGGGGTTAGTATGTGAACAACAAATAATTTTCATAGAATATTAATAAAAATAAATAAAAAAACAAACTTTCAAGTGCATTTTCTCAAAATTTATGGAAAGTCACTTGGACCTCTATGCTTCTCAAGCTTTCAAATGCTACAAATAAAATGACTACTAAGAATTGCGAAAAATGTCAAATGTTGATTCCAAAATTGGCTAACGCTGAATGTGTATTTTTCTTCTATACATTTTTTCATTCTTTATATGAACTTTGATTTTGTATGTCTGTGGTAGACAAACACTTGTCGCCGTCTAATCGAACTGAAACATGGAAGATAGACTCGTTGTCGTTGACAATGATCTCTTTGGGGACAAAAAGAAGTTAGTCCCTGACATGGAACGAATGGTTCTCTTCGTAACGGTCAAACATTATGAAAAGTCTGTGCTCAAAATCGGTTGAATAAGTTGTTATTGCACATAATATTTGGCAATGTATATGAAAAACTTTGTTTGTTGTTAGATTTTTTAGTTCGAAACTATCATTGCACACATAACAATTTATATTGATACTAAGTAGAAAAATTGCTAATCAAGAAAAAAAAAAAAAAAAAAAAAATATTATTATTCTCACAAATACTCCTTTCAATCTTACTGTAAAACCTTAAAAAAATGTCCATGAAACTTTTGGCAGATGTAACCGCCCCCCCCCCCCCCCCCCCACCAACAAAAAAAAATAATCGTCATTTTCTGTTTGGGGAAAGTACAAGCAGACGGTCTATTTTGGAGACAAAAATATTTGACAAAATCCTACTAAGAAAATGCTGAGCAGATAAAAAAAAATAATCGATAAACGTTTTACTTTCTACGTTCTCTGTAAAACAAAATGACCTAAACACATTCAGAATCATTGTTTAGTTATTGATATCATTCAGCAACCTTGAGACAGCTCGAAGTTTAGCTATTTTGCAAAAATGTAGTCAATACATTTCTGGACGACTCTATACTAAACTTCAACTTAACTAGACATCACTTAGACGATAGATCGTCACAGTGCTCATAGGTATTTAATCCATTTTGGCGGCGTGAAAGCATAATGTTCGCCAAACCACAACCATGTAGAGAACAAAAGACTGTAAGGTTTGGCGAGAATTATGTCTTCACTCCGCCAAAATGGATTAAATACCTATGAGCACTGTGACGATCTACCGTCTAAGTGATGTCTAGTTAAGTTGAAGTTTAGTTTTTTTTTTATAGATGGCTAAATCAAAAATTATTAATACTTATTAGTATTATTTGTCTTTGCTCATCCATTACTTGATATAGCTGTTAAAGTTAAAATAAAAATTCGTAAGTGTTAATTAAAACAGGTTGTTATTAATATTAACCACGTTTATTGGTGAATGGGAAATTAATCCATTTTAATCACATTGATCGGTAATAATAATAATATACCAAAGAATTTTTGTCTTTGAGATTAACTTAACATACTTTATTAGAAGCTAAACTCTAGCTTAAGTTTTATGTTTTACAAAGGGAATGTGTAAAATCACATAAATCAACAATTTAGTTAACAATGAAATATGTTCAAAGAATAAAACTTCACAATAACAATTCTTGTTATTTATAATTAGCATTCTGTATTTGTGACATCAAAGAAGTTACTACACTCAAATACTTAGAGGGGACAAGACATTTAAAATAAATCACATAAAAAACACATTATTATATTTTAAACAAAATGCTTTGAAAATTATTAACTTGTTCAAATTTCAATGATAATTAATTACCGGTTATTGTGGTACAGTCTCGTAGATTATTTAATTTAATCGGTTTATTTGTTTAGTATTAATAAAAGCTAAACTCGGTGACATAACAGCTCCGGGGGGGGGGGGGAGCCTATCCTGCTGTGGTATATAAAACTTACTTGACCATGGGCCCCAGGGTGCCATACAGCAATGTCAGTCAGATGGTCAGTCTGACGTGGAACTTCAAGTGTTTAGTTCTCAACCATGCTTTGTTCTCATTTAATTGACAAACTTACAATATAAAAGGCTGAGTCAACCTTGCCCAGTCCGGGCATTGAATTGCAGACCTGTGGCGTGGCAGCGCAATGTTCTACCACTACGCCACTGTGCTTCTTAGTATTAATAACAGATGGCTATTATAAACAACCTATTAATCACATGAACCGTAAAATGAACAGTCTATTAACCAGAACTATACGCATTTTTGGCAACTGTTAGTCAAAATGACAGTTATCAATCAACTTGTTTGAATAAATTGTGATCTAATTTAATTTGAACAAATTAAGTAAAATAATTCATGGAAACAATCAATTCTTCTTGGCCATAACATCAATTATGTTATTATGATAGAAAAGTGAGGTCAGTGTCCAAATTTCATTTTTTTTTTATTATTATTATTTTTTTTTATATATATATCTAACACTTATCTTTTAGCTATTAGTGGTGAAATTCAAAATATTTATTCGAGTCACGGATTATCTTTTTACGAAGAAAAAGTAATCATCGAGTCTTTATGTAGATATCATGATCGAATTGAGAATGATGCCATCTCGTTATTTCAATTGTCTCGATAAACACATTAAATCTTAAAAAAGAAAAGTACGCAATAGTAAAAGTGAATAATTTTTCACTTGCGTTTTTACAAAAAAAATAAACTAAATAATTATCTAAACTCCAACTGATATCTTGATCAATAAATAATAGGCATTATAACCGAACAAAAATGTCATTCGAATCGCATTCGGAGTTAAGTTGTTGAACCAAACAGCAAACAATTTTCGAAAACACAATGCGGTCAAGCCAACTTCTTCGGGTTATGCACCTTTACAAAATAACTAATTCTTGTCCCTATACTTATAGCGCTATAAACCTCTAATTTTTAAATTTAACTATTCATAACTATATTTTTAAACTATTTCACAAACCGAAATATTTCACAAAAAAAAACAAAAAAAAAAAAACTCAAGTTCACGATTTTGAAAACGTTAAAAAAAAAAGATTTAGAAAAATTACGTTGAATTCTTATATTTATGACCACTGCTCTTTGTGCAGACGATTCGCCGGTACGATATTTTCTCCACCCACAAAATCGTCTGAAGTTTAGACCTAGATCGTGAAGTGAAAAGAGGTTGAGCGGGAAATAGTTTAATAAACAAGCGGTGGAAACATGGAACGATTTTAGGAGAAATAAGAGTTTATTCCGTAAATCTAAATGTAATGGCTTTTTATCTTTTGGTCTAGACGTTTTGGGCATTGATGTAATTGTCTGTTGCTGGGACAACGAACCCACCCCTCTTTAATTTAGTGTTGTTTTGCAGACGATAATTATTTTAAGAAAATAAAAGCTGTTTTTATTGGCTATTTAACTAGTTTTCGTTGGCAATGCTCAATTAAATTGGAATGATGAAGGGCGTTATTTAGAAAATCTCTGATTGAATGATACAAAGTTCCAAACGAGAAACGTTTTGAGTTAGAATCTTGTAATGCGGGCAATTTAAGTCGAATAACATTCTTTATGATGAAACAATATTAAAAAATGTTGCTCTATGCCAGATTTCAATTTATATTATAAGTTAGAATAATTTTTTCTAGTGGATAATGTTTCTTTACGTATTTATTGCAACTATTTTTTTTCATATATATAAATTTGAGAAAATATAGCCCTTTCCTGCTTTTATTTGAATTTATATCTTTTGTTACATAAGCATACAAAACAAATTGAAAACCGTTTTGGTTATACCGAATGAATTTTATGTTTTTTGGTGAGCTAAATTCAAAAATGACTTCCGTGTTTTATTAAACGTTTCGTTTTCGAACAAAGAGGCACGGAAATTTAAAGTGATATCCCAACTGAAATGAGAATACCGATAAAAAATAAATGATGTATCACAAAATTTGTAATAACTAAAACTTCAACTAACATACAGTCTTTTTTATAAAGCTCTCCTTAACTTAAAAATGACATAACTTCGAAACAGTGAAAGACAGAAAAAAGAGACAGGTGCCATGTTGGGTTGACCGGTAGTAAATTTTAAATGTAGCGGTGGGCGAAATTTGATTAATAGAAATAAATTTGATGCTACAGAAATGGCCTCCCCAGACCACATTTTGCACTGCCTTCAGCTTTCTTGTGAAGATCTGGCCAAGGAGCCCTTGAAAGTTTTGGACTTTTTGAGTGTTTTTAACCTCATGGAATTTGTCTAGCTGTCTCTAGCTTGGAAATTAATAAAAAAATATATATAACGGCTGCATGTGGTTTACCAACAAGGACCATTTTCATTTGGATGGATTTGTCAATAAACAAAACGGGTATGGGATACTAAAAACTTGTCTGCGTGTCTTGCAAACCAGTAAGTACATCAGTGTTCTTCAACCATTGTCACTCACCGGAACCCTCCCTAGAGATTTTTTTTTTATGGAACACTTCATTCAACAGCACATGCTGATTCTATTTGAAAGTGGGGGGGGGGGGGGGTCGTATGGCATGTTATAAACAAGGTACGTCCCTTCTTTTATTGTAAAACTTCTATAAATTTTCATTCATTGAAACAAAAAGATAAATATTACAGATAAAAATATAAAGTATTTGTATTATACAGGGTGATCATAAAATAACTTGGCCGATATATGGACCTCTAGATTCCATTCCGTTCAATCGATTGAGATGAGATTTTAAGTATAGTTCTTCAGAGGTATGAGCTCGGGATTCTGTGAATGGCAACGAAATGGCACTCACGGTTACGGTTATAGTTACAAAAACTCGAAATTTTCGAATGGCAACACCTACTTTTTTCTATCGCAAAATGCCCAAAGTATGCGAAAACCCTAAAGGGCGTTGGAACGGTAAGTGTATCCCAAAAAATGGACGCGTTATGCCCGCACAAAAAACAGCTCTGAGAACGGCCTACAGAAACACGATTGGGGCACACGGAGACCGTTCGCCAGATATTCAGCGTAGAAAGCCGATAAAATTGCCTGTGATGGCACCCATGTGAACTTTGGCCTCTGTCATACGCAAATTTCCACCGTGAGTCAAATTCATTCATTTTTTTTTTGTTGGCCGTTTTTGTGATACTCGTACCATTCCAATGCTCTTCAGGATTTTCGCACGAGCTGAGCATTTTGCGACAAGAAAAAGTAGGTGTTGCAATTCGAAAATTTCGAGTTTCTGTAACTAAAACCGTAACCGTGAGTGCCATTTTGTTACCATTCATCGAATCATGAGCTCATACCTCTGAATAACTATACCTGAAATCTCATCTCAATCTGCTGAACAGAACATCCGCTAGAGGTCCATATATCGGTAAAGTTATTTTATGACCATCCTGTACTTACATATGTAATTGAAAACAAACAAAAAATATTTTCAGAAAACTAATAACTTTATTGTGCTTGTTTATTACAGCACAATTTATCAATATCCGGATGGATCGGTGCTAATTTCGAACACATTTTTGGCCTCAAGTTGATTTCTGCAGTTGATTTTTGAAGAGACTTATGTGGAAAAGGATTCAACTCACTTTCTCACAGAGGTAAATTGTTGCGAAAGGCATCAATTATTTCACCACACGTTTGTAAATTTCAGGATATTCTTACATTAATTTTATCCAAAATGGGCCGATACATCGCCTTTAGTTGTGAACGCGGCTTAACGTTCGAATTTTAGCATTGACTCGCAGAACCCCTAACGAGTTTGAGTGGAACCCTCTTGATGGAACCAGCCATAATCCCTTGAAGAAAGTTTTCACTCGAAGAAACCTTCTTCAACTTACGAAGAATTGAAGATCGCGTTTTTCTACTGGCTGGCAGGGGCGTACTGGCCATAGGGTTGTTCGGTGCAATCACCGGGCCGGTCAGTGTCTGTAGAAAATGAGCCTTTCTGGTACGGAAGTTTTTTTTTAATTTTTTTAATTTATCTTTTTTTTTTATCATAAATAGATATGCCTTTCTAAAAAGCCCAATGCATTCAAATAACGCCCCACCCCTCCTCCCGATGAGGTCTTTTAGAGATGACTAAGAAAAGTAGATGTACTAAACAAATTATATAATAGCGTATTACTTTTTACTTATTTTATAACCTTTAAGGGTAAATGTTTTATAATTTCGGGGACTATTTTCTAATAATCTAACTAGTTAAATTCCCGGACATTGTTTAACAATTCTGATTTCTTGTTATAGTTTTAGCAGCAAACAACAATCAACGATTTATGATGGAAACCAAGTTCACGCCAAGGAGTCATAAATCATACAAATAGTAGAAACAAAGAACATTTGATTTAATAAAATTATTTTTGTAACAATTGAATTATTCAAATTTGAAACAAAATTAATTATTTAAATTAATTTTTAAATATGAATATTTAAATAAAAAAACATATTAATTATTAAATATGAATATTTAAATAACAAAATATATTAATTATTAAATATGAATACTTAAATAAAAAAAATATTAATTATTAAATGTATTGAATTATTAAAATTATTTATTTAATTATGGATTTATTTTATTAAACACTAGCTAAATACCCGTGCTTCGCTACGAAATTGTATCATGTGCAATATTTTAGCTAGCTGTGAGGCCTCGTGTTACGGAAATTTGTTATTTGTGTATAAGACCCAGTTTTTGGCGCTTCACTCGCAGGAAGGTTCATCGCTATGCAAAATCGAGCTCGCTTCGTTCGCTGAAAAGTTCATGAACTCATAAACACAGGCTTATTTCACTCATTAAAAGGTTCATTGCTATACAAGCATAGGCTCGCTTCACTCTCTGAAAGGTTCATTGCTGCGTAGGCATGAGCTCGCTACACTCTCTAAAATCTAATTGCTACGTAAAGACTTAATATTGGAAGCCTCTCCCATTCCCCTTTAATACAATAATACATCACCCCCTTAAGATTATTAACACGTGTTTGTGGAAAGCAAAATTTGAAAAACAAATTAAAATTTTAACATTCTTTTTGTCAGTCCAATTAGAAGGCCAAAACTTCTTGTGTTGAAAATTTCAGAAAAGTAGCCCAATTACAAATCGTTTTGTAAAATATTTGTTACTTAATTAAAAAAAAAATATATATAAATTATATATATATATATATATATATATATATATATATATATATATATATATATATATATATATATTTGAAATATATATATATATATTTGAAATATATATATATATATTTGAAATATATATATATATATATATATATATATTTGAAATATATATATATATATTTGAAATATATATATATATATATATATATATATTTGAAATATATATATATATATTTGAAATATATATATATATATTTGAAATATATATATATATATTTGAAATATATATATATATATTTGAAATATATATATATATATTTGAAATATATATATATATATATATTTGAAATATATATATATATATATATATATTTGAAATATATATATATATATATTTGAAATATATATATATATATTTGAAATATATATATATATATTTGAAATATATATATATATATTTGAAATATATATATATATATTTGAAATATATATATATATATTTGAAATATATATATATATATTTGAAATATATATATATATATTTGAAATATATATATATATATTTGAAATATATATATATATATTTGAAATATATATATATATATTTGAAATATATATATATATATTTGAAATATATATATATATATTTGAAATATATATATATATATTTGAAATATGTATATATATATTTGAAATATGTATATATATATTTGAAATATGTATATATATATTTGAAATATGTATATATATATTTGAAATATATATATATATATTTGAAATATATATATATATATTTGAAATATATATATATATATTTGAAATATATATATATATATTTGAAATATATATATATATTTTTGAAATATATATATATATTTTTGAAATATATATATATATATATTTGAAATATATATATATATTTTTGAAATATATATATATATATTTGAAATATATATATATATATTTTTGAAAAACAGAATTTAAAGTTTATATATATATATATATATATATATATATATATATATATATATAACTTTAAATTCTGTTTTTCAAAAATCCAATTAGAAGGCCACAACTACATATGTTGAAATTTTCAAAGCTGTAGCCCTATTTGAAATCGTTTTGTAATATATATATTTATTAATTAAAAAAATTAATTAATAACGAACTAAACAAAAATTTTAAATTCTGTTTTTCTGAAGTCCAATTAGAAGGCCAAAGCTACTTATATTGAAAATTTCAGAGCTGTAGTCCTATTAGTAATCGTTTTATTAAATGTTTATTAATTAATTAAAAAGGAGCAAACTAAAAATTTAAAATTCTGTTTTTTAAAAGTCCGATTAAAAGGCCAAAACTACTGACGTTGAAAATTTCAGAGTTGCAGCCCTATTAGATATCGTTTTGCAACATACTTATTAATTAAAATAATTAATTAAAAAATAACTAATTAAAATTTTAAAATTCTGTTTGTGATGCATAAAATTAGAAGGTTAAAACTACTTATGCTGAAAATTTCAGAGCTCTACTCCAATTTTAAGTAGATTTCTATAGATTGTCAGAGACACAGACAGACACACAGCTTGTTTTATTATTATAGATGAAATTTTATTATTAATGATTTAGAAAATTTGGGCTGGCATAACTCTAAAATCACAGGGCCGGTTTTATGTCCCAGTACGCCCCTGCTGGCTGGTGATATCATTTTCTACAAGTTCTAGTTCGCGCATTTCCTTCAAGTCGGAAAAGGCATCAGGCATGATTTCAGTGCACCATGTTCAATCTGCTGAATTTCGAAAGTCCTCAGCGAACCCAACCGCTGAAGGCTATCTATCAGTATCTAGTCCAGCTTCAGTTTTTGCACCATGGAACTGAGATTGGGCCTTGAAAGGTTGTCCGAGGTTTCACCATATGTCTATGTCACCATGTGTTGCCACCATACGTTGTCATGGACATCCATGTAGTGCTCGGATTGGGTTCGTCACAGATACTGTCCTCATACTCATTCCACATCTTCCACTGAAATAACAAGAAATAAGTACAGAAAGCCGCTGTCCGCATGAGACCATTTCAATCTTTTCTTTTCGAGAGACCTAACTAATCCACCAAACCACCCAATTCACATCTCTGGATAATGTACGAATAAAAATAACAAGATAATAGGGGAGGGGAGGGATTGTATACCAGATGTACAATTTTTACTAAGACCTTTTTCTATAAGTCAGATATTGCAGTTGATCCAGAGAAGGTAGTATGACATTCGGAAAGCTTTCAAAACGTCTAGATTTGGAAGCTTTCCTTTTTTTTTAGACCAATTCTTTTCTGATGCAAAGTGCTGATACTGTGTTAGCATGAGGTATAACAAAGTCGTTAAACGTGGAAAATAGCTTTAGTAAATAAAGCTTCATACATACTTCTCTTTCATAAAATGAGCCCCTTTGTCCAATTAGGTCATTTCTAAAAAATATACTGTAAATTAATTTTCTGTTATGGTTATCATGGATTCGTGGTTTTAATACCGCAATATCTATTAGATGAATCGGGGTTGAATTCCAACACAGCCTTTTGTCGATTACTATAAGTTGTGAATCAACAGTTGGTTATGCGAGCAGCTGATTTATTTATATATATTTTCTTCAAATTAGAAAGTTTCTTAGCCTCTCGGTTAAAAAACAACCACAGTTTAGTCGAAGATTCATCTTCTTCCAAATGTTCCTAAAATGTTTTTAAATAAACATTCGATTTCATAAAATCAGTCAGGGATATCACCTAACATTTATTTTCAAACTTGAATGTCATTATTTACTGTATGTCTATCATAAAAAGAGCTCGCACAACATTGGTTAGGGTTGTCTATTGCCGAGAAAACAATACTATCCAAATTTTCCATAGGGAATATCATTAGAGAGACATCCACATTTGCCGTAGTGTAACCTTTTTGAGATGTCTATTTCCTGCATGCATCACCCATATTCTAAATCTCCGAGTCTTATTTTTGTATCGGCCGCCATCATCTAGACTATTTGGTGGGAGTCTATTATCCTGATAGGTAGCACATCCACTGATATCTAACTCCTACTTCTGAATACTGCAAGCTTGTTTATTGACTTGAAACCGCAAAAAAAATTGCAATCACCATCGATATATCAATTAGAAATTCTACCCTAAACTAGTTAACATCTATTGGTAACTAAAGGCAACTCTGTACAGAACATTAAATGAGGATCAAGATGGCGGCAATTCAATCGGCTTCATCTGCTCATAAAACAGAAAAACAGTATTTGATATTTTCAGTTGCGACATATCTCTCCGCCTACATCAGTCACAAACCAACAGAAACAGTTAAAAGTATCGATAAAACCTAGACCAAGTAGTCCAATCAATACCACGCTCTACCTTATCTACTTCGGCTCAACACAGGCATGATAATACCCGGCCTCCTCTGACATTCTATCTTATCAGTACACACACACACAAAAATAACTGAAAGAACAAAATCAGTTTTTGCATTGATTTTTGTTTTTGCCTCTGTCTATAATTCGATAAAGATTGTAAAAGTTGATAATAATGGGGCGGCAACATGTGATATGGATTGGATATTTGAAATGTTTTGAGAACGGTCTAAATGCCGAAAACATCTTTGCCAGGAAAAGGTTGCTGTGTTTCAGAATAGAAAGCTATTGGAACTCCTTCACAGATGAAGACAATCACCCCTTTGTGTAATTGTTGATAAAATTTTATTTTTCCTTAAAGAAAACGTTTTAGAGACATGACGTATTTTTTTTTTTGTAAATGATCGATATGTAAGAGTTGTGAGAATTTTAACCTTTAACTGCTGTAAGCGGTCTGACAGACCGCGAGTCATTTTTTGTGGAATGCTTCCACCCCCTAAATTATCTCATCTTTGACTTTTATATTAATTTTTCTGATACTATGTTTCTTAAACTTTAAACTGGTGTTCACAAATTTGTTTGGTGCAGTATGAACCATGTGTTGCTCTTGCGCCAAAAACCTCAAACCACCCAACCACAGCAGTTAAAGGTTAAACAATATTTTTAAAAATTCATTTAAATCTACTGAGCAAAAGTGTTAGTCTGTGCTTATGGTTATATTTGGGGAATTTAATATTTTATAGTTGATTTTTAAATTTTTCTACATTAAAGCGATAGTAAATTTGGAAAATTAGTTTTAAAATGCAGTTTAACAGTTTGAATGAAATTTGGCTCATAGCTACTTCTTAAATATCTCCTTGTATAGACATTTATTTCAAAATTTATCACTGTCGCATACCAAAAATATTTACAACTGCATGACGATTTTTACTTTAAATTTAAAAATATTTCCCCTTTATTATTACGAGCCTTCAGTGGTCAAGTGGAACGATAAGCTTTTGATCTGAAAGTCCCTAGTTCCAAACCAGGTGCATTGATATTTTTAATAACCTTTCCATAAATATGACGTGTTTTAATTAAAATTGAAACAAATGTTTCAATTAATATGACTACCCAATTTATTTTAAAATGTATATTACTTACTTCTAGGTACACTGCATTAACAGTGTATGAACATTATAACTGACTTTAACTAGTATTTAAAAAATGTATCTGAAATTTATAAAAGTTTATCAGTGAAACACTCATTGTAAAAAAAATTCCATAAGTTGTCACAGATTTTGAATAATCGAAGATTATTCTGATGCCGTTTGCTCACTGGTACCAAAAGAGTTAGAAAATAACCAAAGAGAAAAACATTTACCTTAACATTCTAAAAATAATATTGACGATTGAAGTATCAAAAGTACATCATAAATTCCAAAACCTGATAGCGATTGATGCCTTGAGGGACAAATAGATCATTGAACCTGAAGAATCCTCCTCATATATCACACTTATATACCTCACCTTTTACCATCTGCATCAATCTCTCAGAGATAGAGATCTTCAGTGAAAACCAGTATAAAATTCAGATCCGGAATGTATCGACAACAGGCTTTGATAGAGTAAAGTTAGACCACCAGAAAAATAAACGGATATGATAAGGTATGAAGGGTGGAAAAAAATCTCTTCCGCCACTGTTGGTGATAAGAAATGGCGGTGGTGCTGTGATAAGACTCTTATCTTTCTGTGGCGTGACGTCCCTAGTGACAAAATAGTTGACGGTGGTGATAGGACATTGGGCAAGCTTGTCGGGAGATAGGAATAGTTGTTGGACATGTTGCCTCAGCAGTAGGAGGTTGGATTGAAATGTGTGGCTTAGCTCCTCTATCCAATGAGTTAGTAGTAATGAAAAAGTTTGAGATTTATTTTGAAAGTGTTGGTTTGTTAAGGTCCATTGGAACATTGTAAGTTATTGGCTTATGTCAATCCGGCTGTAATTTTGAGTGGTTTATTAGCTGATTAGTTCATTTATCTTCACGTTGAAGTTTCTGGACAGATAGCCATCCGTATGATGACGTCTTTGTACAATTGCATCCTAAGTGCAATTTCAAAGATGGCAGTTATGTCTTATCATGTACTGCTGATATCTAACTGCAACTGCAGGGCATCGACACAGATAAACAATTTTATAGACTGCTTAATGCTAGGAAAATGAAGCCGTTGCCAGATCATTGGGTAGATGAAAAATACTGATTGCCGAGGACACAGCAGAACTGACAATAGTAGACCATAATTAATAATAATGTGCAAATCCACTCTAGCACTTGGTAAGGTTTCCCACATTTCCATCCGACTATAGAAGTGATCCGTGATTGGATAATCATCCACTCATCCTCATCAACTCACCGGCACGTTTTCTTCCCCTTGCATTTCTATCGGAATTGTCTATACAGTTGTTTATCTATATCGATGCTGCTGGGTAGTAAAAGTGTCGCTATTGACTTGAAGCAAAAGAAGGGCTAACAATCACCATTGAGATCTATACTAACATATTTCCTCAACTTGTTAGAGCATGTTGATAACCAAGGGTATCCCTGTTGAATACCATTAGATTGGGACAGTGTGTCAGCTATTTAACTGAAATCCTTTGCTTACAAAGTAGAAACCGCCGATGAGCTGTCCAAAAGTTGTATTTAGAGTTGAATATCATGTATCCTAGAAGTTGCCTCGAAAGAGTCGACTGAAATGACGACGATGTGAGTCATGAACTTTCTGTTGTGATATTACAACCTATTGAACGGATACCGTTTCCTCAAAGATAATTGAAAAATTTATAATATTCAGAAGCCGTGAGGAAATAGGAAATCATAATATTCATTAACGAGTTACAGATGACGATACTGCGTGCTGTTTGTAAGAGTTATCTACCCTTTCAACTCCAAGGCTGTTTGGATGCAAGTTAGTTTATGAGTGATTATGTTACAAGTAAATCGTCAAATAACGTTATAGTGGTAAGAACCAATGGTTATTTTTATAAGTATAGTTTTCGAAATACATTTTTAAGTTTTTTTTTTTTTTTTTTTTTTTTTTTTTTTTTTTTTAATGTATATTAGATTTTGTTTAAAATTTTATTTTCTCCATCACATGATCCCCATATCTCCTAACTCCAATAATTATTTCAATAGGCTATGAATCCACTCCTTAATGAGTCAATATAATTTATAACTCAATTTTATTTTTAAAAAGTTGTCAAGTTGAGTTTTCAGACAAATCAGAGTTAAATAATAATTGTACGAAATAGGTTGGTAACCGACATAACCAATTCTGAGAGAAGAAATAATAGGAACCTTTTCAAAATGCTTTAAAAATTTAGACAAAGATTTAATTAAAAAAATTAAATGAAAAAATCCCGAATTTTCAATTGAAGGCAATGATCTGGTTTTAATATAAATTAGAAACTTCTAACAAAGTTATCAGTTGATATAATCCTTCATTTGATCCTTCAAAACACCATTCGCCATAAATTTTAAAACGCGTTGCTATTCCCATCAATAAAAATAATAGTTCCATGCGACAAATATTATCGAGTAAAGGGTCTTTAAAGAAAGAATTCTAACTACTTTTTCTCAATGGATTTATGAAAACATCTCTTTAAGTGTTTGCTTAGATTTTTTTCGACCAAGTCCAATCTTAACCCAGATTCAACCCCAAATACCCAACTACATTCATGTTCATATCACGGGACTACCAACTGATACCAAGGCCAAAGGACCACTAACTGATACTAAGTCCAATCTCCAACTAGATCCTCTCTCTCCCTCCATCCGTAATCCCGGTCATCTCGTGTTCTGGCGGTGTGTGGTGGGGCGTTAACAGGGGCGGACTTCCTCTGCAGGGGCGCTTCCGAAAAGGGATGACCCTCTCGCATGGGTGCCTCACCCATTGTGGTCCGCACGCACGCCACTGCTCCTGATGCTCGCCGCTGCCCAGCTCTCTTGTGGTCTATCTCGTGTTAATGATGGAGTGCGTTGTTACTTGTTGCTAGTTATGAGGGCATAGCTTGTCGAGTGCCTTGTCTTGTTTAGTCACGGTCGAGGGAAATGGTGACTTAATGTTCCTGAGTAGCTGTGTTAATTATTTTGGTGAAGATCGAGCTTATTACTGCTTTCTAAACTCGCCTAATGTAGAATATATCACACTCATTTGCGTTATGATGCACTTGTTATGTCTGTTGAGATTGAGTGGATGGTATTTTTTGAGGTGGTTAGTGTGAGTCGGCTAATAATTTATGAACCACATAAAAAATAATTATAGTGCCCTATACCCCATGATTACTTTCTACTACTGTCCATTTCTAGCTCTAGTAACTGTCTTGCATTAATGATGGAGTGCGTTGTCACTTGTTGCTAGTTATGAGGGCATAGCTTGTCGAGTGCCTTGTCTTGTTTAGTCACGGTCGAGGGAAATGGGGACATAATGTTCCTGAGTAGCTGTGTTAATTATTTTGGTGAAGATCGAGCTTATTACTGTTTTCTAAACTCGCCTAATGTAGAATATATCACACTCATTTGCGTTATGATGTACTTGTTATGTCTGTTGAGATTGAGTGGATGGTATTTTTTGAGGTGGTTAGTACGAGTCGGCTAATAATTTATGAACAACATTCCAAAAAACACATTAACTACATTTCTGTAATCATTGACTGTTACTCAAGGGCGTACTGGCCATAGAGTTGTTCGGTGCAATCACCGGGCCAGTCAATGTCTTTACAAAATGGGCCGGTGCGTTACAGAAGTTGTTTTTTCTTGATATTTTTTAAAAGCCCTATGCAATCAAAAAACCTATCTCTCTCTACAACAACGATTAACTATTATTGAACAATCACTTTAGTTCCAAAGATATAGTTTGCATATTAAAAAATTTCACATTACTTTATTTTAAATAAATTTTATCGATTATGTTGAACTTAGAAAATAAACGCAGTAAGATTTATACATTAACATATTACAACTATTTTTTTTATTTTTTATTTTGTAGCTTTTAAAGTTAAATAATACCAATCGTTTATAGAAACCAAGTTCACGCAAATTAGGCATATATATTAGAGACAGATTAATCCATGAATAAAACTTATTTAATTATTGAAATTGAATATTAAATATAAATATTTAAATAAAAATATATTAAGCATTAAAAGTATTTCATTAAAATTAATTATTTAATTATTGGAACTATTTTATTATTACCAATAATAATTAAAAAGTCATTAATGATTAAATTGAAAATTTGGGCCGCCATAAATCTAAAATCGCCGGGCTGATTTTACGTCCCAGTACGCCCCTGCTGTTACTCATTCCCTTGTGGCTGTCTTTTGTTAATTATAGAGTTATGATGTAATTTGGTGCTATTCATGAAAGTATAGCTAGTTGAGTACTTTGTCTTGTTTAGTCATGGGGAAAAAATGGTAACGTGTTCTTTGAGTTAGTTATTTTGGTGCAAATTGGTCTTGTTATCGTATAATACACTCGGTTTGTAAGGTATAATTTAATCTTTAGAAAACCAAAATACACTCAATCGTGGAAAAATGTTCTTGTGTGGTGTTGAGATTGATGACAATTAACTTAGACTAGAGGAATAATTTTTGAGGTGGTATCTGTGAGTCAACACTGAGCTGTAACTCCAAAATTTTGTCAGGGCATATATACTATGTGTTAACTGTCTATTGACCACTTTTAACTCTTGTGATTGCCTTTATTAAAGAGATTTGATGTGGCAGTGCTTTGTTAGGGCTCGAAGATTATTTTTTTATTTGATCTTTCCCAAAAACCCTAATGTGATAAATGAAGATATTAGTGAATGAACATGGTGAGTGGATTCCTTTTTAATCTGACCTAATATATTTATACCCAAAGCTTTTCGATCTTTTAATACAAACTTGGTCAAAATATTCCTTCAGAACGTTGGAAATTATGTGCTGTTGGAATAATAACTGTAAAAGAAGCGAATTAACATAATCAAAAAGGAGGAAAAGTGTGTATTTTCTTAATATTAATTTATATTTAAAAATGTATTTGTTGTAGTCGTTGTAAAATATATTGGCGAAAATTCTCAAATTTAATTAAAATATTTTTCTTTTTAATGCGTTACATCGTCGTTGGGTTAGTAATAGAGTCGTATTGATGCTGCTATGCGACACAATTTTCATATAATATGATAAATATTTTGGCCGAACTTGTACATATTTTTGCAGATAGGACTGAAGATCACTACTTGTTAATGTCGATGAATGGAAGTTACAAAATAGGCCATTTTTAAACTGTGAATCTTCAATAATAGCTATGTGACTATTGTAACCTTAATTTGTCAAACATTTCTTGCAAGGTTCTTCAGTTCCGTTACGAACTTCCGCCAGTAATAAAATACCATAAGATGCTTTTTCATGAAAAATTACAAAAGATCTATTTCCTGTCCAATCCAAAAGCACTACATTCGAGCTTCACACCAGAATAACCATCCATTTCATAAACCAGAAGCATTTATATTACTCCTCTAAAACCGAAGATCCCGAAATAAAAATGAATCTAGCAACACATCCATTACCGAGGATCGCGTGTACATAAAAACCTAGACGAAGAATAATGCTCGCTCGTCTCATTGTTGCCTGATCTAGGCTTGCCAATCGAAGACAAATGTACCCCAATGCTGCTGCGGGCCGACCAAACCATCCAGATTCGTATATCTCAGATGTTACGGTATATATTTCCCGACGAGTGATATATACTTTTCTAGAGGGGGTGATATATACTTCCTCTCTCTATTGGTCACCTCACAGTCATCTGCGACTGAGATTTTGCAGACTGAAGGATTCGATGGATCATCCCAGCGTCATTGTCGATTCTCTTGGAGTTGTATCATTCATTTCTTACCAACCATCCATTCCTGTCATTTATGGATGCCAAAGGGGGAAAAAAATGCTTTGTTGTCTCTTTTTTTGGAGATAGTTTTTTTTTGTCTGCCCATACCCAGTTCCCTTTTTATCGTCGCTCGTGTCTGGGTGAATGGAAACCTACCCGTGCCATCTTTCTTCGTCTGGAGTTTCTTCTTCAAACATCGACTACCGTCTTATTTCCGTTTTCCGTTCTGGGTCTTGTTTATTTATTACCTCTACTTCCAGGGAGGTTTTTTTTTTTTTTTTTTGAGTGAAAATGAGTGACTGTTGAGGTGAGTGAGGGTTCGCCAAGTTCCAGGATCGATAATTTTGTTCTGGAACTAAATTGGCGTAGGAAGTGGAGGTTGATGAATTTTGGCAGGTTTCGGACTCAACCTTGAACAGACTCCTATTTTATTGGAAACATTTCTGTGCTATTTTTTTTTAATATAAATTAACACATTGTTGACCGACCACGAGTAAACTCTTGATGCACTTTTTTTTTTCAAATCACCGTTGTTCTCAGTGCACTGTTCAAGGCCTGGCTTGCCTTCCTCGGGACCCAAAGCACATCATGTTTTCGGGGCCCTTTATAAAATTTTAGAGAAGGCACCCAATAGTTAGGTTGACAGTGTATGCCGGAAGGATTTTCATCTTTAGTCTGCAAGTTTATTGATAACTATCCAAAATCATCCAGTCCAAAATCACACAACAAAAAATCAACCAATATGTAATTCAGCTTAATTTTACTCCTTTTTCCCCCCAAGATTTAGTTGCTTAACAACTGCTACTTAAAATCAGTTGAAGTTTATTGTTTATTTGTGTTCAAAACGCAATTAAAAATGTTAAAAAAGGGATTCTAGTGTTCAATTTAAATACAACAACTTGGAAAATTTTGGTGCCTCAAGCTTGGCCAATTACGAAATAATAGCCGGTGACAAGAGATAAATTCTCATTAAAATTGCCGGTCAACAATGTGTTAAGTTTGGTTCACATGGTTGATTTAGTTCAAAGCTTAGTAATTGGAGAGCCCCTGACCATTTAGAGTTGAAACAGTGTGGTCATAGTTAAATTGCATCTGTTTCAGAGCCGTCTACCCACAGCCATTGCAAATTATATCTTTATAGAATATGGTATATACAGGATGATTATAATTGAAGTTCGACTTTCAAAATGCTTTGAAAAAATATTCTGGTCAGAATAACCTGAAATTTAACCTGAACATACACGAAGAAGAGTGAAATGAAATATTATAAGAAAATGCCTTTTTTGTACAGCTTTTTGAAAGTTGAACATCAATTATTATCACCTTGTATATTATTTATAGAATAGGAATTGAAGTATGAAAAAAAAAAAAAAAAAAAGGAACATCAACTCAAATTGTTACCACCAGATGAAAATCTAGTACTTTAGGTCCTTATATGTATGTTCAAGGCTATGGCGCACCAGGATTCTAGTGCAGCCCTCGTACCAAAATACAACAAAACAACCATCCAATCATAAGATGTTGAGCCCCCCATACGTAAATCAAACCATGCCAAAATACTCTAAATACCAAAATATTAATTAAACAATACAATTTTTATGAAATGTTTCTTTAATAACTAATATTTACTGTATTGTTGTTTTTTTTGGTCCAAAATTACACTGACATCCCTTCTTAGCCTTTAAATAAAAAAATAAAAAAATGAAAAAAAATGCAAAGTGATTCTTCAAGGACTAGAATTTATGTGCCAGATATTCGTGGAATCGAGTGGGATCATTTGTAGAAGGGGGGGGGGGGATACAGATTCGCACACAAGTGGCTGAAAAGGTAGCTTAAGGTTTTGTTTTAAACATGACCATTCGTCATGTGGAGATTAGTATATCAAATTGAATGTTGTTTAATAGTCATGTGCTCAACTTGTGTCCAAATTAATAATTTAATACTTAAACTATACTTCATTTTTTTTTTTTTTTGCTGAAAGTTATGATTTTATAAAAAAAAATTTCAGAATTGTTTTAGCCGACCAAATAGTATAGTGGTTAGCGTGCTAGCCTCTAGACCGCGAGGTTGCGAGTTCGAGTCCCGTGTTTCGCATGGATGTTTGTAAATGTATGTTGGCTTGTCTAATGACGAATGTTTCGGCGCATTATATCCCTCGTGTTGCTGACGGCGCCAGATAATCTGAAAACAACCAATCAACCAGAATTGTTTTAATCTTTTTCCTTTAAGCTGGGTGGGGGAAGGGGGAGGCAAGTATACCCGTGCACTGGTGGTGTCTATGCAGATATTCAAACCTTTGTTTTATTGTAGTCAACAACTAATTCACAACCTTCCTCTCCTCTAAAGTTAAAAAAAAAAAAAAATGTTGTTTATAATTGTTGTATTCTTGGTCTGAAACTACATTCACAACCAATCTTCGTCAGTACAATTAACTTCTATGCAATCCCATGAAGTGCCATATTTCCACCTAGTGGCGAAAATTGGAACTAGGGTTTTTCTTTTTAATCACATAACAGGTCGTCAGAATATGTGAAGACTGCTCTAAACAGACGAGCTTTAATTATTACCTTCATGAAAGTAATATAATTACAAAAAATTAGTAAACATTTTTTGTACTTTAACTTATAATTTGAGTTGATATAACCATACTAAGTACAAAAAATTATTACTGATTTTTTTTGTGTACTTAATTTTGGTGATATCATCTTAAATTATGATTTGGTTCTAAAGAATTAAAAATAATCTAAAAATTAATCAGTACCCTAAAAAAAAAGTATTTTCTTTGAAGTGAAAATTTACGGGTTTATTACGCTGTATGTAAACTGAAGAAGAAAAACAAAATTAGGAAGAAGTATTTTCTGTATCGGCTTTAAAAAAATGTTTATGAAACAGGAAAAAAGCGTTTGAGATCGTAAATCAAAAGCACCGAAAAATTAAACTTCCAAACAGTAACGTTTCGTTTTAATTAAAAGTCTCTAAAAACGACTGCCCTTGTATATAAAAAAAATAATTCCGTGTTTCAGTAATTAAGCGAGATAAAAATACAAGATTCGAAAAAGCTTGAATTAAGTTAAAAACTAAAATACCAGGAATGTTTTAGCGGTAAATTAAAATTTACTTTAATAATAATCATAAAGTTTGAAAAAATAAAGCTGGGGAATAAAAATTAATAACTGCGATAAAGTCGAGAGAAAAAATTAATATGTAAATATACCGAGCTATCTGACCCTAACGTTTTGCTTATTGTAAGCAGCATTCGGATGAAAAATATCGTGATTAGAAGTTTAGAAAGAGGGGGAAAAAAACATTTGTCTGTATAACAGTTGAAAAAATTAATTCTTCTCTGTAAAGCAGAACATTTTTCATTTCCATTTCAACTTCCTTTTTCATTTTTACAGCTTCCGACAGAAGCAAAACAAAACCAAAAATTAAAAAAGTGGTAGTTTATTTACTGCTGAAAAAAAAAATCCCTTTTTCCCAAACCCTAAACATAATTTAAATAAAAAAAGTGGTAGTTTATTTCCTGAAATAAAAAAAAACAACTATTTCCGTTTGTCTAAAAATGTTTTCACAATAATACTAATACTAATAACAATTGGCGGGAATAAATTCGGAACCCTGCACCCCCCCCCCCATGCCTTAACTACCTACGTGAAAATTATCGCTTGCTGATTCAGGTGGAAAGGGAGGGGGATTGCCTCAGTAAGCCCTCCCCCCCCCACAATCTTTTGCGGAAACTACCAAAGCTTCCAGTGTATTTCCGTAAGATAAATACTAAAATCATTACAGTAGCATGCAAAAGTGTTATGAAAGGGGAGGGGGGGGGGGGGATTGCGTTTAAAATTTATTATGTCACCGTCCAACCATGTCTGGTGATAAGCGAAGGGTGTTAGAAGAGTAAAGGGGTTTAGAGGAATCCCCCTCGCCCCCCCCCCCCCAAAGATCCATTAAGACCTATTAATCAAGGGAATTAGATGTAATTGATCCGATTCTAATGCCCCCTCAGTTTCAGCTGCGGTGGTGTTAATATAGTGGTGGTTTGGTGATTATTTTTGACGCTTATTTTGTTTTGGGATTCGGGAGACTTAGTGGACTTTAGCGGCCGCTAAAATACCTCTTCTTTATAATAACGCGTGACCTAATTTTTATATGGTCAGGTGGCTGATTTGAAATTCTTGGTTTAAGGGCCTTTTTTTTTTAATCGTAGGTCCAAGTACTTACAGTCACTTTGAGTGCTGGCTGTCACTTGGCCACAACAAGGCCGGTGGTGATGGCCACTTGTGAAGTGGCACCCAGTGAGGGGAGGGGGGGGGGGGCATCGTTGCCCCTAACTTGGGGCATCCAGGTCTTGCAACCATGTCTTACCCCGGATTCGAAACGAGACCTGCCAACGAGGTAGTCTGGTGATGCGCTAACCGCTCTACTGAATAGGCGCCATAATAAGATCCATTAAGACCTATTAATCAAGGGAATTAGATGTAATTGATCCGATTCTAATGTCCCCTCAGTTTCAGCTGCATGTTAATATAGTGGTGGTTTGGTGATTATTTTTGACGCTTATTTTGTTTTGGGATTCGGGAGATTTAGTGGATTGAGGCAGCCGCTAAAATACCTCTTCTTTATAATAACGCGTGACCTAATTTTTATATGGTCAGGTGGCTGATTTGAAATTCTTGGTTTAAGGGCCTTTTTTTTTTAATCGTAGGTCCAAGTACTTACAGTCACTTTGAGTGCTGGCTGTCACTTGGCCACAACAAGGCCGGTGGCGATGGCCACTTGTGAAGTGGCACCCAGTGAGGGGAGGGGGGGGGGGCATCGTTGCCCCTAGCTTAGGGCATCCAGGTCTTGCAACCATGTCTTACCCCGGATTCGAAACGAGACCTGCCAACGAGGTAGTCTGGTGATGCGCTAACCGCTCTACTGAATAGGTGCCTGTTTAAGGACCAAATTTTTTTTATTAATTGAATACTTTAATATTTGAAGGTTTAAGTGGATAACTATTTCTTTACGTTTTACGCAGTACGTATGCAAAGCATTATGAAAATCTTTTGATTTCGAAAGGTATATAAACAGCGTTAAATTTCTAATTATGATAACCCTTTGTGTCGTTAATTCAAAATTGGATCCGTTTTGAGATGATACTCGGAAATGAGATGATCTCTCAGATACACTGCTAGGAAATAATGCATTATTCATATAAACTGCATGAAAATTGTACATCCAGATGCACTGAAAGGAAATACTACATCCAGATGCACAGTAAGGAATACTACATCCAGACTCACTGAAAGAAAATAGTACGCTCAGATAAACTGTAATGCACTAATACATTCAGACGCATTGGAATGCAATAGAAAATTCACATATACTGAAAGGCAATAGAAAATTCACATACACTGAAAGGCAATAGAAAATTCACATACACTGAAAGGCAATAGTACCTTCAGATACACTAAAGGAATACAGTGGAATAGTTTGAAAGGATACAGTTTCTTCAGATACACTAAATGGAAAAAGTTCTTTTGATAAACTAAATAAAAGATTCCTTCAAAAACACTAAAAGGATATAGCACATCATGTGCACTAAATTGAACTTGTCCATTCAGATACTCTAGGGAAAATAATCTTTTCACATGAACATGTTCTACTATACCTAAGAAATTAATTATTCAAAATAACAAGTAAAGGGGGATCCTTATCACACTAAAAGCAAAAAACTACCAGCATTTTAATATAACTTCAACCCTTTAAGTTCCCAGATGAGAAATCACGCACGAAAAGGGTTAATTTAACAATGCCACAAAGTAGGACAAGTAAGGAGCGTGACTGGAATATTATGGGCGGCGTTCGGCTTATACCCAAGCACAGAAACCACGTTCTGAATGAAAAGTAACTACTTTTTAACATTCGTCATATTCCCATAACCCTCTCTCCATAAAAAAAATTATAAAGTTATGTTAACTACTTTAAAGCTCGTACTCCCTTGATTTAAACCCGCTGTTAACTAAGAATTGTTCCAAAAAAAAAAAAAAAAAAAAATTAGTAGCTGGTTGCTTCTAAAGCTTGTTTTATCGCTTTCTGCTTTGATTTATAACTGGTTAACAACAACTTATCAGGATTATGCTTGGAAACTATTTTAACTGCTAAAAGCTAAAAGTTGCAAACGATGCAGTATCCTGGCACGAATCAAACTTGAAACTTTAACTGCAATGTGCGATTTATATTAGACGCTTATTGCTGGCGATTTTTTTTATATGCTTGTTACCCTTAAAATGGTAATTTATATGCTCTTTAATTGCATGTTATTCTTATTTAAATTGTGCGTAAATTATCCTTTTGATTAATGTTATTATATAAGCTTCGACCTTGTTTATCTGATTGATATACTGTTATTGATATATTTCCATATTAATGAAAAATACTAATACTGTTACTAAGCTAATACTTTTATTATTTTTAATGATATATGAAAAACAATCGATTTGAATCATTGTAGATTTAGTCTTTTTAAATAATTAACATACCAAGTGTCAATATATGTATTACAATTTATAAAATTAAGTATTGTTGCTTTGCTTTGAAGAAAATTATTTAGTTAAGAAAATTGTTTATCTAAGACCCCATTTAATTTAATACGCATTCCACAAAAAAATTACTCGTGGTCTGTCAGACCACATACGTTAAAGATTAAATAAAAATTGGCTCTTTAGAACGGAATCGTGCAAAATTCCGTGGCAGTTAACTGTGGAGAACAAGGGTAACTAATTTATGATCGGAGTTTGCTTAGTAAGATTCTTGCTTAGATTAGAAAATTCTTTCAAAAAGAATACTAATTCCGATAGGTCTCTATCATTTTATTGTTTTCTGTTAAGTACCAATAATATTAACAAACAAACAAAAATATTCTCTCTTCCAGACCGAAACCTTTAGTAAAGTCATATATTTCTCATAGTCATTCTCTTTTACAGAAATATTTCCTCATTTCAATTTTTGGACCGTAATTATACGTTTCAGTCGGTTTGAGCCAGAATTTTATGAGTCAGCCTTAAAAGCGCAACTCAAACGGAAAAACCTTATTAACTTAGTGTAGATAATTCGTATTTTCTTATAAAGTAACAACTTGGTATTTTCTGTACTTAAATGTCAATGATTGAATTTAGGGGCGTCGCCATAGAGGGCACGATGGAGCACCACTCGCACCCCTCCCTCTAAATTTATGAAAATTAAAATAAAATTAGAGTAAAAAGCGGTACTTCTTATTGTAAGAATAACTCGTGTATCGAGTTGTTATTTAACGACATTTCAATTTCCTGTGTCTGTAATCTGCACGTACTTAAAATTAATACTGTTGGCATCCAGGATTAAATCCTAGACAATTTTTACAGCATTACACCTTGACATTTGCACCTAATTTTGGACCAACTTTTGGACCTGTAACATTTGATCATTCATTTGGAAAGTTTCAATTTCTTTTCTACTCTCTAAAATTAGATAATCGAGATTTAAATAGCCGACCAAACGGTATAGTGGTTAGCGTGCTAGCTTCTGGACCACGAGGTTGCGGGTTCCGAGTCCCATGTTAGGCATGGGTGTTTGTAAATGTATGTTGGCTTGTCTAACGACGAATGTTTCGGCGCATTATAGTCCTCGTATTGCTGACAGCGCCAGATAATCTGAAAACAACCAACCAACGTGATTTAAATAACTTACTTTTTCTATGTCTGTAATTGTTGACATATATACCAATTTTCAGAGTCGTGCGGGGAAGTGTGAAAATTAGTGATGAATCAGTGAGGGTCTTTATACATAATCAATAAAATAAAACCGAATCCTGACTCTAATCCCACAATACCTACGATGAAGATAGAGATATAGAATTTAGCACTGATGTTTCTCATAAGTTAATTTGGGCAAAAGTAAAAGTGTTTCATTTGATGGTTTCGGTACTGTCAGCATCAAAAGTGAAAGTGCACTTTCAAATTTCAAAGTTATATTCAATTGTGTACTTATTAAATAGATAGTTTTAATATGCAATAATTATTTATCCCCAAAAACAAATATTACTTCAAAAATTTTACATAACTATGAAAAATATATTTTTTTAAAAATAGTTGTTTTATAATAGAGAAAAATAATGAAGCAAAGTCACCGCACTGTGAAAGTATTTTTGACTTTGACAAACTTTGTCAACTTAAAATTTAACAATTGATATTTGTTTGGCCCACCATTGACTGTTTTGAATCTTTTGGCCATGGAAAAAATCAATCTTTTTGTTTATGTTGCAACAATTTGAATTCCCACAGGGTTTTCAGTAAATTTCGAAGTGATTCCTTGTTTACTATAGTTTTATTTCTCATCTTTTGCTTTATTATTCCTCAGAAATGTTCGATCAAACTCAAATCTAGGGATTGGATCGGTTAGTTCAGTTATTATGGCGTGTGGTAAAGGAACCATTTTTTAAAGTTGAATTGAAAGCCATTTGATAGGGCTGAAACTTGGTAGATAGGTTCTATGTCGATGACAATGCATTCTATCAAATTTTGGGTCTGTAAATGTCACTAAAAGTTCGTTTTTACGGAATATTAATAAACCAACTTGCCATCATCCAATCATGTTAAAAAAGCATTGAAACGACCATTGCTGAAACACTTTCCTGTTGCTACATTTTTTTAATAAATGAATAATAAAATTAATTTAATCAAAATAAATAAATGATATTTGGATGTGAAAGCATAAATTCACGTTCATTTTTAATAAATAAATTTTGAAACGTAGTTTACCGCACATTTTGCTGATAGAAATGTTTTTGATATCTGCGCTGTATTAATGAATACAAAAATTGACAATGCATAAAAAGGATTTTTTTTAAACTCTGTTTTATGGCTTATATTATAAATGTTTTTGATGTGTAAATACTTCAACTAGATTCATCAATAAATAAAAGATTCTCCCAATACTCTCTGAGGTGGTTTTTGAAGCATTTGTAAAATAGTAAATGTTCAGTACTATTCGCTTTACTGACTGTCGGCTTTCTTCTTGGAAATCTGTCATTGTACTCGCAAAATTCATTGTCCCTTGCAGGTCGGAAATATCGATACTATATCGTTACATAGAAAAAATATCGATATATCGATACATGATTTTTTTTTATTTCCAATTTTCCCAGAAACGAAGTTTTTCGGGACAAATTTCTACTTTTCATGAAATTATGCCAAAGTTGTTTTAATAAATAAATTATAAAAATTGTTTTAATAAATAAATTATAAAAATTGCTTTAATAAATAAATTATAAAAATTGTTTTAATAAATAAATTATAAAAATTGTTTTAATAAAAAAATTATATTATCAATCAGAATTAATAAACTACATTTGGATGTCTGCCTAAATTCCCACTTATTTTTATAGAAGAAATTTTGAAAAGTAGTTTACCGCATATTTTGCTGATAGAAATGTTTTTAATATTTAAAATTAGATGCAAATTCCAGGCACACGTTGGCAGCAGAAACGGCGCTATGTTAAAGACTACTAATAAATGATCTTATATTTCCATTACATTATGTTTTCTTATTGGTTAGGGTGCCATTTTAATTGCCTTTCAGCCAAGTCCAAATTTCAGTTTTGAAGTTTTGAAAAGAGAATACAGAAAATTGAAAAAAACACATGGAACTACAAAACGATAATCAAAAATCTAAAAACGTTTGAAAATATCGATAAATCGGTGACTTGTATCGAAATTTTTACAATCGATATTTTAAAAAAAAATCGATACAAATATCGTTGTATCGATTTATCGTCGACTTCTAGTGTCCCTCCTGTAGTGTTTGCACTATCTGGTATGTGTTTAACCTGGAAATGCCTTTTGAAAATTTAACAATACTAATGCTAGGGTACTGTTTAACTTCTGCTAATAACTGCATATGCATCCACATTAAATAATTTCTTTATTTGTCCTGAGCGTGGACACATCTGAATAGTTCCTGTCACACGTCTTGGGATGCTACCATGAACAGTCGAGCGACTTTATTCAAAGTTTCTCTCAAGGATTTACTGCCATTTTTTAACCGTACGATGAGTTTATGTAATTCCTCATTATTTTTTTTATGACGCAATCAAACAATTTTCAATAATATGAAGCAAAGTTTTATCTTAGATAACCTAAACTTTTAAAACGCCCAATTTACTGAACTGTCAAAACGCAATTTAAACAAAATCAAGATGAAAATGTGCAATGTGCTATCCTTTTTGACTTGTAGATTTGTACCATTTCTTGTAAGTACATTAGTGAAGTTTTTACGTATTTCAGGATTTGATTTTCTTTAGAGGCTTCTTTTGCATAATAATTACCACATCTGATCTACATAAAAAAAATTCAGAATTTTTATTTAATATTTATTTTTTTCGATGCATTTCATTATAAATAGAAGGTGTATGTTCACTTTTGACTCTGACTGTATATATAAGGTGAAATCGTAGATAGCCGCTGAAAATGTCCATAACTTGAGAATTTCTAAATCAACTTAAGCCAGGTTTATTAGTTTATATATCTTGACCTATTCAGATTATTAAAATCACGATTTCATTGCGATGCTTCGTAATTAAGTAGCTGAAATCGTGGACAGGTAGGCAAAGGGGATATGGTCTTTAGATTTTCTGGACTAATTTCAATCGAGGTTGGTTGGTTCGTATGCTCAACGACCTATTTTTATTCACAGTAACGGCTAATCAGGCCTGGATCTACAGCTTAACATGGATTCCGAACCACAACGAATATCCATGCCTAAATCCGGGATTCGAGCCCAGCACCTTTGGCATGCAAAGCCTGAACGCTAACCCCACAGCCATCAGGTGGACAATTTCAACTGGGGTTTTTTCCCTATAGGTAACTTGACCAATCCAGATCCATCCAATTCTTGACCAATCATATAATCGGAAACACAATTTGTCTACAACGTTTTGTGATTAAGAAGGTAAAATCTTAGATAGGTTTAGAAAGGAGTACGCTTAACTGATGATGGCCTGAGAAGCAAAGGGGTCCAAGTGACTTTTCTTAACTTTTGAGAACATACATTTTAAAGTTTCTTATTTCTATTAAATTCTATGAAAACTAGTGATATCTTCATTCCAGAGGTTAGTATTTGAACAACAAATAAAAATTTAATATAAATAAGAAACTCTAAAGTAAATTTTCTTGAAAGTTAAGGCCGACCAAACGGTATAGTGGCTAGCGTGCTAGCTTCTACACCACGAGGTTGCGGGTTCGAGTCCCGTGTTAGGCATGGGTGTTTGTAAATGTATGTTGGCTTGTCTAATGACGAATGTTTCGGCGCATTATAGCCCTCGTGTTGCTGACGGTGCCAGATAATCTAAAAACAACCAACCAATCTTAAAAGTTAAGAAAAGTCACTTAGACCACTTTGCTTCTCAAGTTCTCAACTGATATCAATTCAGCTGGGTTTATTTTCTCTATGTATCTTGAGAATTTCAAATTATTGTGAACATAATTGAGGACTAGAAATGGAAAACGACCTAAATCCAAAAAAGAAAAAATTTCAGGAGAGCCGGAAAATGGAAAACACATATGGTACCTAAAGCTATGACTAAGTACCAGATTGAATTTGAACTATTGCTACTGGAGTTCGCACTATGGGTGTTCTCCACTTTGTTTAGCTTGGTCTTTAGGACATTTTTCCGTAAGAAAAGAAAGAAAAAGAGAAGAAAAAAAAAGATTTTCGATATTTTTGGTATTTAGGTCGTTTTCTGCTTCTAGTACTAAATTTCTTTCCAGTGTTGATTGTGACTACAGTGTTGATATCAGAAAATTAGAGTATGCTAATAATTGGAGAAGTAGTGAAACGATTTAATCATTTATTTGCTGATGGAAATTGTGATGGCTGTGGGATTAGCGCTGCCACAGGTGTCGAGTTCAAATTCTGGGTTAGGCATGGATGTTCGTTGTGGTTCGGAATCCACGTTAAGCTGTCGGTCCCGGCCTGATTAGCCTTTATTGTGCACAAAAATAGGTCGTTGAGCGTACAAACAAATCAATTTTGACGGGAATTGTAAGTCTCATAAGTTTTTTCATGGTAGTGTATTAATTTAAATACTTTGAGACTCATTGGGACTTAGAAATCCACTTTTTTGAAGTTCGTTCTTCAATTGTTGGAATGCAGGACAAGTTTATTTCTCTTTAGAAGCGTGCTAGATACAACTATAAAAGACGATGCAAGGCCAATTTTGATGCCTAGAAAATTGAAAATCGATCATGTGTTTGTATATAAAGGTAAACAAGCTTGTGCTGCCATCGAACAATTGAAGAACGAACTTTATAGAAGTGGATTTCTAAGTCCCGAAGGCTGTCAAAGCACTTAAATTAATACACTATCATGGGAAAACCGACGGAACTTTAAATAAAGAGTTAAAACGGGGTTAAACAGGTTTTATATGTTTGTAGGTAACGTTCAATCCACATGAAAGAAAACACAAATTTACATCTTAATGATCGTATTTACATAAGGGAGACCTTATTAGCCGATATATTTAAAAACTTAAAATATATTTTTTTTAAATGTCTCCTTCAAGGGCATTTAAAATGTCTCTAATCATCAATACAGGAAAAAACTAAAATAAAATTTGCTTCGATTAGCTTCTGTTAAACTATTTCGAAGTGAATCATCTACAATTTGATTTGTGCCTAATCCAAACAGGAAGTAAGACGGTGATAAACAGGTGTTTATAATAACCTAGCATGTGTCTTTGTGATTAGATTTACTGTCATCTAACTGCAGACACAAACAAATGTTTTTTTCCTGCATTGCATCATAATTAAACGCTGCTGTCGACTTTAAAAAAAAAAAAAAAAAAAAAAAAAAAAAAAAATGAGTTTTTGTCATGAAAATGTGTAAGATAAAAATATCGAAATTGTTATAAAATAATATAATCCTCTTCTTTAAGGTTTTTTTGGGGGGAGTTTTTTGTTGATTTCCTGTATTAATTAATAAAAATATTAGGTGCAACTTCTTTAAGTTAACAATTTGAAATTGTGGCTTAAATTCAAAATAGGAAAGATTTGATTTTAGAAAAACTTTTCAAATTCGGCGATATTTTGTTAAAAACTTTAACCTGAGGAAAGTTGTCTATGGGAAAAATTGTATGTAGTGACTCCAATTATATTTGCAGTCAAATATTACCAGGTTAAACTTGTAATTAAGAAGGATTTTTATTGAAGCGATTACCGTTTTCGAAAAACTGTAATGTTTTAGATATTTTATTACAAACTTTTAACCTGGGTAAAGTTGTCTATAGACAAAATTGTATGTAATGACTCCAATTATATTTGTAGTCAAATATTACCGCGTTAAATGTGTAATAAAGAGGGTGTTTTTAATAAACCGTTAAGCCAATTTGGAATTTTTTTTCAAAATTAGCGGTGTATTGTTACAAGCTTTTAACCTGAAGAGAGATGTTGGAAGCCAAAATTGTGTAAGGATTCCTTATTTGCAGTCAAATGTTGTATGTTCTATAAAAGATTTTTTCTATGGAACCATAGTTGTTTTTGAAATAAAAATCATCAATTATGCTATTTTTGGAATAGCGACTTTATATTTATAAATATAATCTTCTCAATGTTACTCAAGTAACCTATTCAATGTTATCTAGAAATATGAAGCTGATTTAAAGTTGTACAAACGTCACCATATGATTATACTAACATATTTATTTAAAATGTTAGGCATCATGTACTGTTTACAAATAGTTAATATTTAAATTTAAATTATATGAAAAATATTTCAATACCTCTATACCAAAGGGAACTTTTAGATGTGAGTCATTCCCTCAAGATGAAAACTCCTTGAAGTAATTGTAAACATTTTGCTTCTTCTTGCCTCAGAAAATCTTTTAATTTATTTTTGTAAAAATGTATTGGTTAGCATTTTTGCTTTCTTAACAATTACATAAAGATAATGTTTTGAATATGTATGAATCTATTAATAATACTTAAACGCTTTTTTCACACACAGAAAATCAACAAATTTATTTTAATTTTTATTGCCTAAGAAAATACATACAAAAGTTTTCTATTACAGCTATGTATTCCCATGTACAATTGATTTCTAAGCAAAAACATCACACATTTTTGGGCATTAACCTGAAAAGATTTCAACGTCTTACCATAAAATAAAACCACATTAAAATTATAGGCCTTATGCTTGATGATGTCACAGCATTTCGAAGTTTCCTGACGTCATTAGTTCTGTAGTCTGTTGCCATGAGAACACTTCCATAGTCTAACTGATACACTACTTCATTCAAATTTGAACTTTTTAATTGTGATTGGTGACTGCAGTAGAAATGCTAACTTTCATAGGCGCCAATTTTTCACTTTTTCCACGGGGATGAGACGAAGTGGATGAATTCGAAGTGGCCCAAGATTTCAGGAAACCACTTTTTTTGTATGATTTCTTCTCAAACTGTTTAGGACTTATGTAACAAAACTATTTGTATAAAATTATTTCAGAAATATTTAACGGAGAAGTAAGAGCACTAACCAGTTATTTCATCAATCTAAAATTTCAATATCATACGTTATTTTAAAAGATATACTTTTATAATATCGCACTAAAATTAAAAGAGCAAATTTTAATAATTCTGGATAACTATAGTCTCATCATTACAAAATTACTTATTGCAATATCTTATAATACTTTGAAATATATATTTTTTGAAATAGTACAAAAGTGATGATAGCACATTTTAATAATTCTAAATAATTTTGCTAAGAAAAAATAAGCAAAAATTTCAAGTTTAAAAAACATTTATAAACATACTTACTTGGAATTATATGTTATAAAAATATAAAACAAAACATTTTATAATTTCAACTCTTACAGTGACAAGTATTAGTTTGCTAAAAAATATTAGTTTAAGAAAACTATAAAACGTTCGTTAACAATCAGTAGTCTTCCAAAGCAATAGTTCGATATAAATATTTTGAATCTGTATGTATTATAGTCACTTGTTTATTATAATTGTAGAAATAAGAGTCTAAATACTTATAATATATATTTTACAAAAATTATTAATTATTAAAAATAAATTAATTAATTATTAAAAATATTAGTTTAAGAAAACTATAAAACGTTCGTTAACAATCAATAGTCTTCCAAAGCAATAGTTCGATATAAATATTTTGAATCTGTATGTATTATAGTCACTTGTTTATTATAATTGTAGAAATAAGAGTCTAAATACTTATAATATATATTTTACAAAAATTATTAATTATTAAAAATAAATTAATAAATTATTAAAAATATTAGTTTAAGAAAACTATAAAACGTTCGTTAACGATCAGTAGTCTTCCAAAGCAATAGTTCGATATAAATATTTTGAATCTGTATATATTATAGTCACTTGTTTATTATAATTGTAGAAATAAGAGTCTAAATACTTATAATATATATTTTACAAAAAATGGATCATCAATATGCTAGAACGTAAATATGACTATGTTGATGGAATTGAATGTTCTAATATTAACAAATTAAAAAATATTTGAACAAAATTGTTGAATCGTAATACTAAATGGCTTGAATTTAACTCTTTGCACTCCATGCCTTTTTCGCGCGGAGGGACCAGCAACTCGAATCATTTTAGGTTCGGTTGGCGTTTACGGATTTTCTTCATGGAAACTAAACACAGTCATTGGCCTTGCATCAAATTTCCGCATCGAACCTAGAGGTCCTCTCGTGTTTCGGCATCCAATCGTGTGGCGCCTGAGAGGCGCCGCTGGAGTGCAAATGGTTAAACAAGAGAGAAGAATTAATAGCCAAATTATTTCGCCCTACTGTATATTTGCTTAAGTCAGTACCAGGTAAATTACTTTGGAAATGTCTGTAGAAAAGGCTTCTTGAAGACAGTACTTATCACAATACAACTTGTTTAATTTGATAAAAAAAATACATATACGCAATAAAGTAATAGCAGTTGTGCTCTTAACAAACAAAAGCTTATGAATCAACTTAAATAAAATCTCGAAGATAGGATTCCAATTTCGGATTATAAAAAAAAAAAATATCAAACAGCAAAATAATAACAATAATTATAAATAAAACAAAAATCCGAACATGAAGTTCATCATAAGCTGAACACGTCAATTCAAGCAAGGCCGTGTTGTCAATTGCTACCTGAAGCTTGTCGCTAATAACCCGGTAGTCTTCTACAAAAAAAAATTATAAAAAAATCCTAACTACATAAAAAAGAGCCGCAAAGGGCTTCATTACAAAAATACCCATGTAATAACATCCCCCCTTCAGTGTATATTAATCCCAAAACAATAGGCTCTAAGTTAACAACAACAAAAAACCTTGTAATGACTAAGTGTAAAAGTGCGGGCTAAAAACCTCGGTTCGCTTATCAATTTGTACGCCTTATTCGAGGCTGAGCTGTCAATACAAATCGGCAGTTAGACTTACGATAACACTTATTCTTATCATTTTTTGACTTCGCGCCGTCTTGTCAAACGCCTTGATGCAGAGTAATAATAACTGCAAAAAAAGGGTTGAGTTCTGATTATTATTTTGAAGTCGCGTTTTTTTTATTCTTGTGTAATATATATATTCGCTGATTCACTAAATTGATAGGAATTGCGATGTACAGCAGCTCGTGATAGCGGCTTTTGAACTGTAATTTGGATAGGTTTTTTTTTTCTGTTGCTTTTTTCTGACAAGCTGCTAGATCAGAAATTGTGATACTGTAGCTTATCATGGCAGGTTTCATGGGTAATTACGTGATTTTTTTTCTTCTGTATCGTGATTCTTAGCGCCTTTTTGAGATTTTGAGGTGTTATTACTTTCATTTTCTTTTTAATTCTTGCTTGTGGTCGAGTTTGGGAACGATTGTTTTAAATTTTTTTTCGTAGATAAGATTTGATATGATGATGCTTTTACTTTCTTATACGTAATAGAGAAATTAATTCTTCCCAAAATATTTGCCTATTGTAGACAGCAATGGTGCTTGTCGACACTTATTTTGGTATCAAATGGGGGTAGCTTTTTCATTTTTTAAAAACTATATTCTTCTTCTAAGATTACTTAATCAAATAACCACTGTTAGTGTGCAGTGGTCCAGTGTAATTTTTTGCGATAAAGGAACGCCATTTATACGAGATAAAATCACGTGGTGATCTGCAAACGATTATTTAAAAAAAATTAATGATATCAGTGCAGATATTTTTTTTTTTTTTTAAATATTTAGAAACTTTCATCTGTAGATTCAATTTAAAAAAAAAAAAAAAAAAAAAAAAAAACTTGTAAATGTTCTCGGTTGTATTTTTGCTTATGAGCAATATAATGAATATTTTTGAACTATTTTTTATTTTATTAATCAATGGGGTTGTTTAATTTTACTGTTCAAAGTTACCCCGTAAATTAAACTTGAATGGAGTGATTTTGCTCACTTGTTTTCAAGTGCTAAACTCCTAATTGTCACGTGATTGTCATCTTCCTCGCTGTTTAATTTTTCCTCTAAGTTTCCGGTTATGGTTTTATCGGCTTCTACAAAAACACGTGGTTGTGAAGGAGAATAGGTTGGGAAAATGGATGAAGAATAGAAAAACTGCAAAATTTTATAATTGGGGTACTCGGTGACTGTAAATTCGTTAAGATTTATAATTTTCTTTGGCCAAATTTTGAGCATTTATGATGATCGTAATTCTAAGTAAAACATTCAGAGGTAAATTGGTTGCTAAAAAAAAAAAAAAAAAAAAAAAAAAAAAAAAAAAAACTAGATAATGATGAGTCGAGCATTATTCCATTGTACTTCTAAACTAAACACCTGTTACAGAAAGTAAGGTACGGACATTTTCTTTTTAGATGAGTTTTGTAATTCTTTTCTATTTTATACGCAGTTCAATTATTTCCTGTTATTCTTATGTGTCAGATTTTTTTTAAATAAAAATTCGAACATATACTCATTTCTTTTTTTAAAATAATTGTTTTCGAAGTATCTTGGGCTTGCATATTGGTTATTTATAATTAGCTGTGAATTGACTGAAAACCATTCGGCAAATTGTTTAGGTTGTAGGATGGTAGTTGTATAAAGTTAGACGTATATGCCTGGTAACTTTAATAACATTTTTAAATAAAAAAATTTAAAAAAAAAAGCAAATAAAAAAATAATGCTATGCCATAAATTGAATCGACAAAACTCTTCTTAAAACAGTCTATTTCCAAAACACATTGAAACTAAACTTGTCAAACTTTAAGTTGAAAAGGCAAGCAACCAAGCAAGCTTTAAGCAATCCAAATTTGCAGTAAAAAGTGAAGATTAATTCAATGAAAGTAAATCTGCTCAAATTTTAATTTTTCAATTAAATGACGTTGGTGTAGAAATAAATTTCATTTAAGTTCTCTCTTAATTTTTCATTACTAAAAAAATATCTTCCATGAACACAATACCCGAAACATCTAATTCACTTATCATTAACATTTAAATGCACATTTTCCCCTAACTTTTACGCTACTAAAATTCCCTAAAGAATTTAAATTCAAAATTTATCTATCCAACAAAACACTACACTTCACCAGTCACTCTTACTTGCACTCAACTTTCGACAAAAATAAATAAATAAAGAATCTAATAAAAAAAATAAAAAAAGATTGGAAAGGTATTTCTAAGAATGAAGATCAAATGTCACCCCCTAATACCATAATCACACGACAAACACCTCTGAAACAGAAAAGACAAAAAAGAAAATCCCGCCATACATCTAAACGTGAGCGGTTCAATCCTGCATTCACCTGAATGATTCGTCAATAAATCGACGTAGATCTGGTGGCTTTTGGGTGGTGCGAGGACAGGTCTTCAACAGCACCGCAATCAGCCCCCTGCCGAGAGACCAGGTGTCCCCCGGGCCCCACACGAGGAAGCGCGGCACCTTGAAAGTTTGGATGACGTCGGATTTTGTTCGCTGTCTTGTAGAGAGGTGGTAGAGTAAAATGTGGTTGAATTTTCCTGTTTGTGATGGTTTTTCTGTAGTAGGATAGTAGTCTAGCTTTAAGAAAGTTTGTAATATTACATTAAGACATTTTATTTTTTTTAGTTTTATAGCACTTTCAAAAAAAAAAAAAATGAAATGTTAGCGTCTTCAGACGATTGAAAATTGTAAACTTTTAGCCGATATTGATATGTTATTCTATCAGACGATAAAATAAATAAATTTTTCAGTCGATTTCGAAATTTTTGATTTTTAGACGATTTTGTAATTTTGTATTTTCAGTCGAATTTGATTTTTTTTTTAAATATTTTCAGACGATTTTGACATTTGTTTTGATCAAGCGATATTAAAAATTTACACTTTCATACGAGCAAACGATTGTAAAATTTATTAATTAAAATGATAATGTAATTTTGTTTCCTCAACCATTATTGAAATTGCAAACTTAGAGTAATAATGAAGTATCATCTGAATTTTCAGATTTTAATTTTCAAACAATCTTTTTAATTTTAGTTTAAAAAGGAAATTTCCATTTTACAATAGCAATGCTCATTTTAAGGTTTTAAAAAGTAATCCGTAATTATTTACTGTTTTTATTATATATTTAAGTTTTTTGAAACGTATCTGATTTTAGGCAACCTCTTTTCAAGCGCAATTTTTAACAGTTCATACCGATTAAGTAAATTTATCTTCTAGCAAAGTGGGTCAACTTCTTGTTTTTTACCTCTCATACATACCATTCTTTACACTATGGTTTGTGATTTGATTCCCAACTATTTAATTGAGAATATACTTGTAGACTAAATAACTTAAAAGAGACAACATGAATAATTCTCAATAATCCAGTTACGCGTTGCAATGATTAAAAAAAAAAGTTAATAGTTGAATCATCCGGTTAATTAAACTTCAATCGTAACAGCCTCAATATATTTTCCAATACATCCTATCCTGGTCAGTCCTTATTACACGCAGGACGAAGTAATCCCTATCCAATGGATTATATCACACCAAATCACCACTAGGGCCTTCTTGCCTATTTCACACTGGCTGGTTACTTACTCCGAGGCACGTTTCGCAAATAATCCTAATTCGACAAATCGCCGACATCTGCATGATACAGGGGCAGAGGCAGATGCAATTCCCAGATGAGGCTTCTGCTACGACAGGGTCAGTTTGCCATAAATCATTCATAGGGTGCCAGCTCTGCGGGTTCTGATTTAGTAGGTATCGTGGGTGCACATTGGGTGGGAGGTGAGGGGGGGGGGACTGTCTAATAAGAGGAAGACACCCAATGCGCGAAGTAGGGGTTGGATAAGACTGGTTGCAGGCGTAAAATGGATTTTAAAGGGAGAGAGGAGGGAGGTTGGTGCTTCGGAGGACAGGGTAGATGTGTGGTGCCCTTTGTGTTATGCTAATGCGCTTGAAGTGTGGAGGACTTCATTTGAATGTAGGGGGATTGAGGGGTGGCTGCAATTAATTGGGGGAAAATTCAATAAAGGGAGGGTTCTGAGACGTGTTTTTGACGTGGTGAGGCTGTGATTTAGTATTTCGGTGTTTATGTCTTGGGATTACATCAATGAAATTTAATTTAAACGTTTCATACAGGGTTTGATTCTTCTATGAGATACAATGGTTTTTGAAATCCAATGTTATTAAATGCAAAAGAAAAACCAAACTACCACTGCACAAAAGTTTAATTACATAAATACTCACATATGCATCTGAGACCTGGACTATATACCGAAATGATGAAAAAGGCCTTCTGTATTCGAAAGAAAGATTCTCAGAAGCATCTTTGATGGGACTTTAGTCGACGGAATTTGGAGAAGATGAAACAACAACAAACTGTACCGTCGATTCAAAGAACCTGACGTGGTGAAATTTATTAAGATCCAAAGACTCAAATGGCCAGGACATGCCATTCGGATGGATGAGGCAAGAACAACAACAAAAAGAACTTTCCGGGTCAAGCTCCTGAGTTCAAGACCACGAGGCAGACCAAAGCTTCGATTGCTAGACTGTCTTGAAAGCGGCCTTAATATACTGAAAGTGAAGAACTGGAAACCACAGACAAAAAGAGAACGGCCTGGATAAAACTTCTTGAGAAGGCCAAGGTCTACCAAAGACTGTCGAGCCGCTGATAAGGATTCAAGGTTTAATTGTAGAAGATTAATCACTAATAGGTGGAAACGTGTATTCTATACTGAAAAAGACAACTTAGGTGTGTGCCTTTTACCAACATCGAAAATATAATTTATTCAGAAAGGATCAATTCCTTCAATCACAAGGAAAAGAAAGTCATAGGATTTTTTTTAATCTGTGGATGAGTTTCTAAAGACAACGTGTGTTCAACGGGGGTTCAATGTGCCAACGTTTATATTAACCTGCGATTCAAAAAAAATTCACAATTGATATAAGAAACTAAATCACTGGCCAATGCTATCTTCCAAACGAAAAGAGCACTATCTTCACTATTAGTTTGGAAAAAACTTAGGTTTTTTTAAGTAGTGTCAGAGAGTAAGATAGATTTTCGTTACAAAAATAAGCTACTAATGTTATATGGGTACTTCTACGATCTTCTAACGCTGTTGTCACCTAAAATAATATGAGGACTTTTCAGGAAAAGTTAATCGGAAAATGCTCAAAATTAGTGATATTGAATTTTTGCTTTAGGCAGTAGATCAAGGATCTATAAGTGAATAATTTTGAATACTTATGATTGGGTTTTCAGCAATAAAGTATCTAGTCAAATCTAATTATTAACAAAGAAAAAAATCTACTCATTGAAGCTTAAATGTCCTTTCTTAACAAGGGAAAAAACTAGAAAACAAAAGTGTCTAGCTAACTTTTACGTGCAATGATGTGTTATATCTTAATTTAACCATTTAAAACCTTGTTATAAACATACTGTATTTAAAATTTCTCAACGTTTTCTTATGATTATGATATTGAATAAACACACCCAAAAGGCTTCACTGTTACTCTAATAGGTCATGTATTCAAGCACAGAAACAATTAGAAAATTTCTTCATGACGTTTAAGAATTCAAATCACAAAATATGTGTCGATACTGAAAGCAAAAATAGGACTGAATGGTTTCAAAAATCAATTAACTTGGTTAATTGATATTTAATATAACTAAATTGATATTTAATATAATTAAATTGATATTTAATATAATTGATATTTAGTCAATTAAATTGGTTTAATAATATCTTTTGAAAAGCATTTTAATACCATTATAGCGCCTATTTTCCTACATATATTTTTTACCTATATCATATGTTTAAAACTTAATTTATACATGGAATTAACTTTTAAAATAATTAAAAAAAGAAAATTATTTAAAACCTAAAATATATAAAATTTAATTTTTCACTTATGATTTAGCTTAATATTATCAATATACGATTAGTGAAAATTAATTCAAATACTCATGGAGCCTGTGTCTAAATTTACTACAATAACAAAGGATTAATAAAGTTTTTAGTTAAAGTTATACTGAAACTACAAGCTTTATTGAGAATATAATATCCATATCTATTTTAATGCTAAAACCTAAAATATTACCAGAAGTCATCTTCATTTGTTTGTTCACAACAGGTTCGAGTTATTCGAAGTACCCCGTAATTGGCCCCCTACCAAGAGAAATAGCTTTCTCTCTCTCCATCAGTTAAGACAGCTGCATTCTGCATTCATCTGCCTTTCTCCTGTTTACGCTAACGAACTGACCCCTTACTTCCGCAAGCTCTAACGGAAATTTTCCCACAATTCTTCGCAATTTGTTTTGTTTACGAGTTTAGTTCAGAAAAAAATATATATATTCTGAAAATGCATGTTCCTCCTGGAAGAAAAGTTTTAACTATCATATTTGAAAATGTACATTTTGTCTTTGAACAAAAGAATTTATTTTTTTTTAATTTTATAATTGGGTTGTGTCCAGATGGAAACAGAAAACATGTCATCGAATGTTTGCGAAATTCGGAAATCGGTTAAGACCACCAATTTGTTTAGTAGAAAAAATTCTAAATATGCAGAAAAATTTTAAACGATTAAAAAAACAATTAGCTTAACCTTTGAAAATCAAAAATTGCTTATACACAGAGGCGACTGCAAATTTAGATGCACCATCGAAATTCATTCTGAATTCCTTATAGAATGCAAAAAAAAAAAAAAAAAAAAAAAATGCTAATAGATCATGACTATACTTGTCAGCCGGGGAAAAAATTATCAAAGCTGTACAAAAAAAAAAAAAAAAAAAAAAAAAAAAAAAAAAAAAAATTGGAATGAGTTAAACTAAATCTGATTGCTCATTATGTGGCAAAGTATGACAGATTTGGCATTCTTTTTTATTTGTAACCCACCAGCCTTTATTTCTCAATGAGGAAAGGTACAGACGATTTCAGACTACTGGCGAGATATATATGTGTATTTTAAAAGTGAGCCAAGTTGGCGATACAGTATACGTCACTGATGACGCCGATTTAATTCTGTTTTAAAAGACAGAAGTTTTCAATGTTAGAGATCAGAAATCGTCTGCAACTTTTTTATTTGAAATTTAAAGGATAATGGGTTAACAGATAAAAAAATATATATATTTTTGGCAAGTGATGACATATTCGGAAATCCGAATCAGTTCGATTTATTTAAAGTCGGGTTCTTTTTACAAAACTATTTCGGTCATTTTTTTCTATTGACAGACCAGTTTATTTGTAAACTACTAGCATTTCACAATCATCCATAAAAAAAGAAAAATGGAATATTTAAACTTGCAGTCGTCCGAATAGAGAAAGAAAAAAAAAATTATTTGTAAAAAAATTATAGAAATCCACCTTTTACATACAAGCGACTGAATTTAGTTCATTCGCTAATAATTTACATTTTGTTTAACGCTAATAATGCAACAAATATATCGGTACATTAGAACTTTTTATAAAATTTATTTTCTAATATCCATTTCAGAATATAATATAATTAAAAATAAACTTTTCATCTTAACTTTAAACACGGATGCTTCCATAACATGAGTAAGTATGAGGGCGGAAGTATTTAAAAAAGGCTTAGTTACGAAATATATTTAACAGTAGTATTCATTATAAATGCATTGCATTTTAAATAACTACCTAAAAACAGGTTTTAATAAATTCTTACTATAATTTCAAATATATAAATATGCAGTTTTTTAAAAATGTGTGTTTTAAAAAAATCCAAATTAAATATTGCAAAACAGAAGCTTTCATAATAGCACGAAAAAGCCCAGAAATTTAAGAATTGCAACATAAAGTCGACGGCTTTATGTCATAAGTTTATTGCTCATTTCTTGAAATACTTCGAAATGTCCGTGAATTCCTATTTTAATGCTTTTAATAGCTAAATAAGCAAGCATTGCTTCAAGCTAGAAAGAAACCACACAACGAAAGAAACAAGTTTAACGCCGTAATTGAGCCTGACTCGGCAGTATTAAGTATGCCATTAAACCAAGCGGCAATAGAATTAAATTCCTAAAATTCCTCCGAAAATGCAGAATCATTGCTTGAAAAGTGAAACCACCACTATTTTAATAAGACTCGAATAAATGACGCTTGGCGCGAAAAAAATATAGTGGTGGCGAAAAAATTCTGTCATTGCAAAGAATAATTTAGAGAATCAACTTTTTAGCCTTTTTAACCTATGCGAATGTCACCCTGCTGTTAGGGTTGAGGATAATTTACACTTAATTACGCTGAAGAATTGTTCTTTTTTTGTGGGTTGTTTTTTTTTGTGAAGTGCGAGAAAAAAAATTGCCAAAATGGCATCCAAACTGCCTCGTTAAGGCAAAATGGAGAGATAGGTCGTTCTAAAAAGTGAACATGAAATGAAAGAAATTAAATGGGGTGGTATTTCTTTCTTTCTTTCTTTTTTTTCTGGAAAGGTGATGATTTGATGTATGGTTTTCGGAATGAATTTTCTCTGAGTCGCCTTGTCGTAAAGTTAATGTCGTTGTTAAATTGAAGGGTTTTATTCTGTTGGCGAATTGACAAATTTAAAGTAGTTAATTGTAAGGGGTAAATTGTTAGTTTAAATTGTGAAATACAAGCTCGCACTTGAAAATTAGAATATATAAGTACCACTTATGGAACCATCGTTAACTATTACTCAATTATTTTCATTAGAATTTACTAGAATCGTTTCTTGAAAAGTAAAACTACCACTATTTTACTAAGACTCCAATAAATGATGCTTGATTTGAAAGAATAGATAAATAGTGCTGGTGAAAAAATTATATAGCTGCAACGAATAATTGAGCAAATTAATTTTTTAACCTTCTTTATTGTAATAATCTATAGTTATTCTAATATAATAATTAATAGTTAGGAATATTATACAATAGTAATTTTTCCATAGTACAATTGGACTGTTTTATGAACTGCTACCAAATTGATATTAAAATTTTAATAATGTTGAATTCATCTTGTTAATATCTAATTATTCGTATTTATCTTAATACATTATTTATTGAGTCATTTATATGACATAGAAACATCTCTAAGAAAAAGTGTGCACTTTGAAAAACCTTTCGAGGCATTAGACGTTTTTTGAATAAAGTCGTTCAATTGTACTTTGCATAAATTTAATCAAAAAAGTATTTATTCATAGTAATTTATTTTTTAACTAATTTAAAGTATAGGAAAGCTGAGCTTATTTTTGCCATATTTTCTATTGCAAATAATTATTCTTTTACAATAAGCTCCTCAATAAACACATAGGAATAGTTTTACAATAAAAGTAATTCCTCTGACTAAATCAATCAAACTATAGAACTTCCTCGACTAAAAAAAATATAGTAATGGCTTTCTGACTAAATAAAAGTATATGTATACTTCTGTGATTGAGGTTATTTCAAAGTCATTGAGTTTATCTTCAAAAGGAAATATTGTAATACGTTTCCAACTGTAAACATTTTTTTAAATTTTTCTCGATTAGAGTATAAAATATTTGTATAACAAAATTCAAGTATAGAACATTTTGCGGAATAAATAAAAGTATAGAAAAATTTTCTTGATAAAATTAACGAATAATTTATCTGACTAAATTTAAATATAGAAATATTTCTGAATAAATTTAAGTATGTAAAAATAAATATATAAATATATCTCTGACTAAATTTAAATATATAATTTTAAATGTAAAAATATTTCTCTGCCTTTACTCGGAAAAACTAATTTAACTAAAATAAGGCATTTATGTATAACATAAACACTACTAGATAAAATTTAAGTGTTAAATAAGGGTTACAAATTTGTAAGGTTATTTATAGTAAAAACGCAACTACATAAGATTTAATTATCATTATATATGTGTATGTGTATTTTTACTAATATTATTTGATCTTGTTTTTACATACATAAAAATTATTCTTAAATAAATGAAAGGTAATACTTTAATTACATTATTTAAGCTGTCAACCATACATGATTTGATTAGAATTAAATACTAACGTGCGAAAATGTTTAATTTCTTAAAAAAGAAGAATAAAATTAGAAAATTTAAATACATGAATCGAAGTATTTAAAAAAAAAATATTTTTATACGTCAAAAGATGTTCTAACTAAATAAACGTGCTTGTATAAGTAGAATCATTTGACTTACTTTCCTATAGTTATATATAAGAACTTTAGACCTATTTACTTTTGAAAAGATGGTTTAGATAAATGTAATTAGTTCAAGAAAACCTGTGATTTAACAGACATAATCGGAGAAGAAAAGACATACTTTACCTCTTTAATATGATGACCATTTACCTCCTTCGTTCTGTAAGTATAAATTATCATTTTAAATAAAATAGTATATGCCTTTTAATAGAAATTGACTAATGATATATATTTATCATTGAAATTAATGTTGACGCTGTAGTAAAACTAAAATGACATTTTTAGCGATTCCTATACGTTTTAAAAACGTGTTTAGGGTAATAGCTGTATTTAAAATATCTGAATTATAGACTTTTCTTCAATCTAGTTTACTTGAAGTTCATTTTTCTATATTCCTTATTTTAATGCATGAGTATTTATTTTAATGTTCTGATGGGTAAAGTCCTAAAAACTCTTTAACAACAAATGGAAAGGCCTCCTGAACTCAGACGATATTTCTCCAGCTAATTATTTCTTTTTTATCTTCTTCCCAAGACAAAAATCGTCATTATCATCATCTTTCATTTGCCCAAACGATCACGATTCCTCAACTTCTACTTCGATGAAAAGAAGTTGGGCGCCATGTTTTTGGGTGATTTTTATTGGGTGGAAATGAGCATTTTATTATTCTTTTCTATCCTATCCTCCTATAAATGCATATGCTTAAAAAAAAAAAAAAGAATATCTGTATAATGCTTAAAAAGAGTCAGTTTTAAGAAATATCTACTTTCCTTTTTATAATGTATTTGCCATAAAAAGAAAGCTCGAAACAGTGCCTTTTCTTTCTTCTTATTTTTTTGTTCTTTGAGTATTTTCCCCCTTAAAAAGACTGATCATTTGTCCGTTATATTGTTAAAAATAAAACTGATTCTTCAACAACTGTGGCAAAGACTTCGGAGGAAAAAACACACAATTGAACTTCGTTACTAATGAATCCAAGATTTTTAACTTTTATTTTCTTCGAGACAAAATTATTACCTTCACTAATGCAGCGAAAATAAATACTTTTCTTACAAAACGAAACTTTTTTTTCTTTCTTTTAAAGTTGGATTGTTTTTATCTTCATGGATTTTTTTTTTTTTTTTTCAACATTTTGTTCTGATTTAAATGATCTCTCATTAAAATGGTATCTTTTGGCAGAAACTTTTTTTTCTATCTTTTTTTTTATCTTTTCGTATCACCGCGGATGTGTTCAAGCAGATTTGGTAAATGATACTTTTGGCTTGTAAAAATCTGGATTATTAAAACTTGAAAGCAATAAGACATTTAATGATTTTGTCAACCATACATGACATCCGTTCGTTTTTTTAACTCTAAATAAATGGATTTTTTTTTTATAAAGAGCTCAAAAAGTTTTTCACATAAAGGGAAATCAATACAGAGAGGAAAATTGTTAAAGACTAAAATATTATACTAATGACATCTTTTCATACTACACCCAAACTGTATTTACTTAAACTTGAAATGTATTGCTAAATTTTGTGATACTTTCAATATTATAGATCCAATTATTGGTGAAATCATTAAAGCTATTTTTCAGCAAGTATTCCGGTTTCGCTTTTCGAATATTTTATGTATTAAAACCATTCCATTTCAGTAATTTATCTTTATTTTTATTCCGTTTGAAATCCAGATAATATTTAAGAATTGCATTTAACAAAAACAACACATCCCAAAATATCAAAAATTCAGTAAAATTTTTAAACATCTTCAAAAGTCGTTATTTTTAAATTTCGCCATTCTAGTCCTTATCAGCATAGATTGGTTGGTTGTTTTCAGATTACTTGGCGCCGTCAGCAACACGAGGGCTATAATGCGCCGAAACATTCGTCATTAGGCAAGCCAACATACATTTACAAACACCCATGCCTAACACGGGACTCGAACCCTCCACCTCGTGGTCTAGAAGCTAGCATGCTAACCACTATACCGTTTGGTCGGAATTATCAGCATAGAATTCTGAAACATTTTTAAATCGGAAATAAGTTGTTAAACATTAGATCAAACAACACGCCTTTGAAAAATAATTAGTAAAATTACAAATATTTATAAAAAAAAATATATAAAAAAAAGTTGCATCACAAACTGTAGCTGGCTGACTCAATTCGTGATAAAAATAAATCAAGCACAACTATGTACTCCTAAAGATAACGAGGAAAAAGTCAATAACAGAAACAATAACGTAGTTTTAATCAGGCTAAAATGAATACAGGAACAAAATTGAACATGGATTAGGTTAACATATAAACTATCAACAACTTTCCGCGTGTTTTGCGGATAAATACAAAAAAAAAAAAAAAAAAAAAAACACCAAACATTACGCAAACCTCATAAAAAATGATGAATTTCCATAGAATACGCAACAATAGCCTCCTAATACCTCATCCAAAAATGTTTCGACTTCAGACAAAGGACCACGCAACTGCTCAAACAGCAAACAAAGCTCCAACAATATTGTTCTGCACCACAGTTTTGCGACACTGCAGGGCTACTGGTATATAAGGAAAAGATGTGCCTTTTCAATAACATAACGAGCTCTATATATAACCAACAATAAGGAATGTTTGCCCGAGAAAAACGGACTGAAACGGCCGGACAGACACGGCAACAAAAACGACATGAGAGAAGGCGGAAATACAAGAGCACTGACAATGGCTGGTGTAATGTCAGCGTCAAGTGATGGCCGACATGCGATGGTGGATTTTGTGATTTTATTTCCATTTTCGGGTTGTAATCTTCACGAATGTTCAGCTGGGACAACAAAATGTAACTTTTGGATGTTTGGTTAAGTTTTTCTCTGGGTTTGGATTGCCAGCTGAGCTAATTTCAGGTGCGTTTTAATGAGAGTCGTTATCAGGAAACACGGCAAAAGGCGTACCTAAATTAAGTTGGTTGTTTTGTAGGTGAACTTGCGCTTTTGAAAATATACAATCAAATTTAATGTTTCATTTTTGCTGTGTGATTATATTCTTAAAAAGAAAAAAAAAATCTGCTTCTTGTTTGGACCTGCATGGATTGTATTGGACAACACAAAATGGAATCGTTTAGAATGTTTGTATCAAAGCACGCTCTCTATTATACCCGAGTTAGCTTACAATTCACAGGGGCCTAATAAATTTCCTCACACAACCAGTGTGCCAGTGTCGATATTATACAATAAAATATCTACTACCCAGAATTATACGTTGAGAATAATTTAATGACCAAACTAAAGGGAATATTACAAAATGTTTATCTTTTATGTTATTTGATAGTTAAATATTTTCCCCAGCTATCTTCTTTTCTATAGCTTCTCTATATGATCCCGATTTTATTCTGTGATATGTTTCGATTCAGCAGAGCAGCATATTTAAAAATGGAAAACTTGCACTATGAGGTTTCACTCCTGCACTAAAAAATGGAGAACTCGCTATATGGTAGTAAGTCTTTCGAGATGGAACTTTAGGTTTCTCTCGTGTGGTTTGTTAATACATCGTTTTGCCATATTAGTTCAATATATTTTGCCTCGTGTTACTAGAATAACATTTTGGGAAAAACTTGGTTTGATTCGTCATTGTTACGTTTATCGTAAACAAGGCTCAATTTAAAGTATTTTAAACACTGAGTAAAAGGAAAGGGTTTAAGCAAGTGAAATTATATTATTCGCGACTCTATCTGATATTGGCTAAAATGAAAAAATATATCACATGCGAACACGCATACCAATTATGACAGCATTCTGCCTGTTTAAAGCTTCTTTATTTCGTGCTAAATGTATATGTAATATTGCAATTTAACTATGCGGAAAATAGCTATATTATGCAAAAAAATAATACTATTTTTACTTTGAATAATTAAATTTATTTAAATTGTCTTGCTATTTGAACAATTTAATTAGCCATAATTCAGGTGAGAGTGTAACATTTCTGCATAGACTTAGCAAACAAGTTTCTGTATTGCCCGACTACAGTCTGTATTTAACAGTCTCCCGTGTAATTCCAAAGGCAATCACGACAGAGGACATAAATAACGGTCACTAATAAGTTAAAATAAATTAAATTAAAATTTAATCGCGCTTAATCACGCCGAGTAAAAATGCTTCAAATGTTAGTGTACACGTGGATTCAAATATGAAACCAAAAAAAAAAAAAAAAAAAAAAAATTACGCATCGGGTGAATAGCTCAAACCTCAGCCACCAAATTCGTGACCACTCCAACCCTAATATCCCCCCCCCCCTTTTCAGAGGGAGGAAGGGGGGGGGCAACAAAACGATAATAAAAAGGGACAGAATATCGAAAGGAAGATCCGCAGAAAAGATGGCGTCGGCAGATGATATTAATAACAACACCTCGGTACCATATGGCAGTCAGCATACATAGGGGGAGATGGAACTCCGAGCTACTATCTCTTCCATTTATTATGGACCAGGACCCTGTTTAACGCCTAGGAATCAGGGAAGGTCATCGGTACGGAAAAAGGGAGATTTCCGTACCTGATAGGACAGATGGAGAGATGGTTCAATGTTGAAGAGCTATATTAACAACTGATTTCACTATCTGTGTTTTGAGGTTCTTAAACGAAATTAAGGGTGACGGTAGATGGTGTGCGATTGGGTTAAATGAAGATTATCTCTAGCGGGGATTCGCACGATCTTGGTTGATAAGCCCTTGTGATGCGTTCCGGGGGTTGATTGTTTTTGAGACGGTGTTTGTCTTGTTTCTTTAAATTTTTTTGTGTGTGGTTGTTCGTGGGAACGTTTCAATTTGAACTACTTGGAAGAGTTTAGTGTATTCCTACAGGGATTCCCTTTATAGGTTGGTTAGTATGCACAACGACCTATCTTTATGCAAAATAACGGCTAATCAGGCCGGGACCTACAGCTTAACATGGATGTTCGTTGTGGCTCGGAATCTATGTCTAAACCAAGACTCGAACCCAGCACCTTTGGCATGCGAGGCCAGAACGCTAACACCACAGCCATCAAATGGACTAGGGGTTTCCCTTTAAGAAATTCTTAAATTTTCATTTTTGCCATTTGGCATCTGGAGAGAGTATGAACCTTTATGCGGGAAAAATATGAAAAAGAAATCATTCCAGTTTAGTGAATTGCGAATTTGTTAATATATAATTTAAAAAAAAATAGGCAAAGTTATGGAGCTTGGTAATGATTTAAGTAATGTATGTACTTGCTTATTTCTAGTTTTAGCTAAGAATGTTGATTTCGTACGGGCAAAGAGATAGACATAACATTTGTGTAAAATTATCACTACAGTAACGAAACAAACTTCGTATTTTGAAGCTCAACTATAATCTTAAAATTTAAATCTTGCACATTTATCTATAATTTTCAGTTTCGTATAAATTAGTCATTATACCTCAATTTAAGTTTTAAAAACGAAATGAACGTATTTTCTTCAAATGATAACTATTCTTCAAACGAAATTCTTAATTTCGATGTCTCAAATGGTAGTAAAAACAGTTTAAGAGTTTCAAATTATACTTAAATTTTTAGGTTTCAAATAATTAACAAAACTTCACAGATTGAAACGCTATTCACAATTCAACAATTTCAAAAGATAGCCACAATTTCATGGCTTTAAACGATAATCACAGTTCAACAATTTCAAAAGATAACCACAATTTCATGGTTTTAAACGATAGCCACAGTTCAACGGTTTCAAAAGTCAACCACAATTCCAAGGTTTCAAACGCTAACCATTATTCCACGATTTCCACGACAACAGATACAAGCAATGTTGGTCTCGTCTGCTGAAAAACTCTGGAAGTACCGACAGAACATATCCCTTAAAGTGAGGCCCCTTCGAAAAAGACAAAACTGCACCTCAACGACTCGGGGGGGAGGGATGTCTCTACACGCTCGCTAATACCCCCCCCCCCCTCTCCACCCTTAAAAACACAAATTATCGTCTGAAATAACTGGAGGGGGAGAACACTTGAAATAAGAACAGGTTGCAGAGATGGAAAATAATTTTAAGGGAGATAGCGGGTGGAAAAGGAATAATAAAAAAAAAAACGCTACCTGGATCATATCGAAGCAGGTGATACCTATCCTACCATGTCTCCTGCATCCCCTTGCAGATGGAATACGGGGGTGTTCCACGAAACGGACAGACGGACAGGACGTCCGGCCACCCTCCCTCCCCCCTTCTAATGGCTTCCTGTCACTATGTCACTCGTGCTGAGTCCGGTCAAGCATGGATTGTCTTCCCCTCCCTACATAGAAAGGAGGGAGGGGGGGGGGAGGGGGGGGGGAGGTTGTAGACGATTTTTTTTATTATCGTCTCTTTTTTTTGCGTTACCTGTGCGGGGGTGTCGTTTAAGCGGTCGGAAACGTAGGAGAGTAATAGGTGGTTATTTTGTGACCTCGTGATTGTTCTGTTTGCGGAAATCGTTTGGAGGTGGGCGGTCAAGGGGAAGGATTGTGAGGTAGAGGGGTGTGGGGAGTTTGTTTATTAAGATGATGTAGCGGAAAACGATTTGTACTTGTTTGGTGGACGAAATTTGTGACTTTTTAAGACATCAATAGTTAACTAAATATTTCATCGGTTTTGTGTTCACTGTAGAGGTAATGTACTATTGGAGGTAATCTGGCACAAAAGCTGCGAAGAGCTATACTGCTAAGGACTGGATCAAATTCTGTGAGGAGAATGCTTTACGGTAATTTTGAGGAGGGGGATAGAGTACTCTGACGATCCCTTTTAAACGAGTAGAAAATATCAAATTCTGTGCAGCAGGGTTGGTTGGTTGTTTTCAGATTATCTGGTACCATCAGCAACACGAGGGCTATAATGCGCCGAAACATTCGTCATTAGACAAGACAACATACATTTACAAACACCCATGCCAAACACGGGACTCGAATCCGCAACCTCGCGGTCTAGAAGCTAGCACGCTAACCACTATACCGTTTGCTGTGCCGCAGGGAACAATCCTTCTCTGGATAAGTTCAAAATTGTTTCACTAGATGGCACTAGATCTGAACATGAATTTTTCTAATTTAAATTATGCCGATTGTAATTGCCGACCAAACGGTATAGTGGTTAGCGTGCTAGCTTCTAGACCGCGAGGTTGCGGATTCGTGTCCAGTATTATGCATGGGTGTTTGTAAATGTATGTTGGCTTGTCTAATGACGAATGTTTCGGCGTATTATAGCCCTCGTGTTGCTGACGGCGCCAGATAATCTGAAAAACAACCAACCGATTGTAATCTTTTTACTCATAGTTCTGCCTTGAAGTCATTGCTAATATCGTCCCGGGAATCAGTGCAGAAGAGATAAAAAATAATTTACTTTTGGGAGCCAGTCTTTATTTTAAGCGGAAATTATGTCCACCGTCTGAAATAATAGCATGAATAATTTTGTAAAAGTGAAATTAGTTCATTAAAACATTGTCGTATTAGAAAGTACCTCTCTGCAATTTATTCAAATTTCTTTTTAAATTATATTTGAAAAAGTACTTACCAATTACACCAGTAACTTTTTCTTCAGCTATGGGACGCATACCTATAATTTATACCTTTAAAATCAAAATACCTTATTCACTCATCACTAATTCTTATACTTCCCACTATCTTAAGGGGCTGAAATTTGGCACAGGTATTCCTTATAATTTTATTTCAGTAACAAATAACACATTTCTCTGACTTTTTCATCACTGATTCTCGCAACCCTCCCGAAGCTAGAAGATTAAAATATGGCAGAGGAGTTCCTTATTAGCTAATTAGGGAAACTATAAACATTTCTTAATTAAAGATAATAGAATGCAACTCCCTGCAGAACCATTTACGTTGCTTTTTTTCAAGCTTTACCTATTTAGTAAGATTTCTTCCCTCCGCTTATCAGATGAATGATAACCTGATGTCTACTTATAGGGAAAATGGCCCCCAACAGATAGTCTGCTTGAAGGCGGTCACTATAGAAACAAGCTTATCGATATAGAATAGGGGTGATTCAGGCAGGAAACTGGTGGCAAAGCCTACAAAATAGATGTTTTTCTCCTAAATCCGCCTTGGGAAATGGTGATTGTGGTGGCTCATTGGTATACAACCGGGTGGAGATATTCGTATGATAACAGTTATGAAAAGATTTTATACGATTATTTTTTAAAGTGGGGGGAAGATAATAAAAAAATATTTAAAATATACTTACATTGAGTAATTTCCTGAAATTCTAGATTGCAATTGTCATTCACTATAGAAAAGTCATCCTGTTTGCTTAAATTTGCACTGTAAGACACAGGTAATAATTAAGCATTTTGTAATATTTGGTTTGAACCAGATTAAAACCTAAGGCTTTGTTTGATAAATGCATCCTTTATTTTAAACGCTTTAAACTTTCTTAATTAGTGAAGTAATTTGTTAATTTCATAACTATTAAATACTAGCAAAAAATCAAACTCGTTAAAATGAAAAAATAATTTTAATAATTGTATCTAGCTATGTAATGATCTTCTTAATTATGAATTTTCACCGAGTTCATTATCACATTTTTTGGAAAACAAGTATTTCATTTGTTTTTATGTAAAAAGTTCATACCTATAGCATTCCTGTAAAAGAAACAAGTTTCTATTTAATAAAGCATCAGCAGTCATTGCTTTCAAATTTAATACTTTGCCAAAATCACTGCCTTGTTTGCAAATTTAAATTCTTAATTATTTTTTTCGACGAAAACATTTAGATTACGTAATCACTAATGAATTCAGTTTTATAGTGAAGCTTGCATTTTAATAGAAATAATCGACTTTTTTGAAGTTGTTAGTATTTGAAATTTTCTTATATTTAAAGCATTTTTGTTGAAATATTAATGAATAATAATGGCATATTCGTTCTAATTTCATGCAATTTAATTTTGAAAAAATTTTTAGTTCAATTTTTGGTTTTGGTTTTTATATTTAATAAATTAAATTTGAAGAGAGATTACATATTTTATTTTTAGGTATCTTTTGGATTTGGGATGCATACTGTACACAGTATATAAATTCTCAAATTTGGGTTTATTTCAGTTTACATTTAAAAACATTTTCCTATATTTAAGTTTGTGTGTTAAAAATATAATTAAATCATTATGGCATATACATTTTATGCAATTTCTTTTTAAACTCTTATTGAGTCGATTTTTTTTTAATGTTACAACATAAATTTGAAGAGATATTACTATTTAACTTTTAGGTATCCTTTTTTGTGACGTTTGTACCTTTGAGACAAACGGGAATAAATTCAAATTTTAGAATTTATGTTTTATTGCAGATTAAGACTTAAAAGTTGATTTCATAACGAATCATAACATCTTTACTACTTCAGAAAAATTCTGAAGTATTTCTTGAGTGTTATAACATAGTGCTGTAGGAGTAGTTTAATATTTTCATTTGCTTTTGAGATACAAATTTGAATACATATATGAGGTGCCACTAAAAAAAAATTCTTAACGCTAAAAATACCATCAGTATGCAAAACGTCAATAAAAAAACTTTAAAATGCGAGCACAATATATTTTAAAGGGAAAAAGATGTTAGAAAAGGTTAATTTGAACATATATTATATAGTTACTATTTAGCAAATATTATTATATTTACATTGCTTGTTATTAGCACTTCTGAATAAAACTTACCTGCAAATAGTGGAGCTGATGTCATTAAAAACTCTTCTATCCTTCTTCTACTGAATACCATTCATTCATTTCTTTTTATGTACTATATTCCCTTGTATTCTTTGCAACGCTCTTCCTAAAAAAACTTGAAAATGTAATCGTAAAAAAGTATCAATATCTGATTGAATACATTCTCTACCTGATTTTCAACACTTTCAAATCTTTTCAACTCTTTTTTACAATTTTTAATGATGTTGGGTATTGCGTCACAAATTGGGTATTAACCGTTTTAAAATAAGCTACTAAATTACAAATTAAAAAGTTATAATGTTATTAGATTTGTAAAATTGTACGAGTTTCTATGTTTACCGATTAATGTCATTTAGGCATTTCAAATATAAAGACCCTAATAGAAAATACTTGTTTCCTTATTTATACAAGTCTCAAGTTTCGAAATGTTTTCATAAAAAGTTTATATTGTAGCATGTACTCAAGATCTGACTAGAAGGGAAAGGTGGGCAGTATCCAGAAGGTCTTAACACAGCCCCAAATTCGTAACTCGATTGCAGAAAAGCTAAAAATTAAACTGAGTTGTAATATTATTAAGATACGATCGCAGACGTATCTATCCACTTTGTAAAGTGAAAATGCAGAGCGCAGCCGAGGCTTGATCGTAAAACCTCTTACACGCTAGACGAGCACATTGCCTTTTAGTGCAAGAATAGACACGTTTGAAAAAGGCTTATACTATACTTTGATCTAGTATGAAACGAATGAAAGACATCAGTAATCTAGGGGTAAAAACAATTGTCACTATCACCGTCGTGTCTGTACACTTTAAAGTAAGAGTGCATAGCATTGGCGAGGTACATTTCCAAAGTTAAAAAATTAAGGTAAATTAGAATTTGTTTATTAGGTATTTATATTTGAGAGCTTGAGAAGCAAAGGGGTCCAACTGACTTTTCTCAACTTTTGAGAAAATACACTTTAAAATTTCTTATTTATATTAAATTTGTATGAAAATTATTTGTCGTTCAAATACTAACCTCTGGAATGAAAATATCTATAGTGTTCATGGGAATTTAATATAAATAAGAAACTTTAAAGTGTATTTTCTCAAAAGTTAGGGTAAGCCACTTAGACCCCTTTGCTTCTCAGTCCCTCATTTTCAAATTTCATAATAATTCAGTTAAAAAAATCTGCTGAATACTGTTTTGCCCGAGCCCCATTGCAAATACTTCTTGGTTACTTGAACCCTGCCAACATCGGTAAACGCACTTGTAATATATTCAGTCACCGGATTCCGTTCCTATGTAGCTGTAAATGAGGAAAAACTACATCATCATCAGACTTGATGTCGAACATGGTAGATCTTGACAGGCCGAATTGGCCCATGCTTAAATCAATCTGGTTTAAACAGCTGTAATTAACAAGTCCACGCGGTCGCGGAAATTTCGGTAGCTTGTTTTTTTGTTTGTATTTTTCTTCTTCTTTGCTGTTGCCATCCTTGAGCGAGAAATTTTTTGAGCGATACAGACAGCGAATGTTGCCAACGACTCTAATTAAATTGTCTAGAGGTTTGTGATGATTGTTTTTGCTTGTGTGTTTGAGTTGTCAGCAACTAACCTGTGTCGTCAATGTCGGATTTTTTGCTGTTGTGCAATGTTTTTTCCCCCCCTTTTGTTGAAGTGAAGTGAGTTAAAGACAAAATGTGGTGTCATTAGTCGGAATCTGCTCGGTACGTTTTTGATGTGTTACGCTAATGAAAGTTGTTTGATTGTTTGGCTTGGCAGATAGTTTTGGCTCATGGTAATTAGAAAGAGTTTAATTAATGGTACTTTAATTAAATTGACTTTTGTAAGACAGTTGTCATCACTACTTTAAATTATTGATAGTATCACTATTGGGCCATAATTAAAAAACTTTCAAAAGAATTCAATCTAACCTCTTAAGACCAGACTTATTTAGATATATTGCAATACAGGATTTTTCTTTAACAAATAATTTACTAGTGATATTAAATTAATTAATAGTGATTTTATAAACTGACTTTAATTAAAAAGTAGTTATTTTAACCATATTATAAATGATTCCAGCACTTTTTTGTACCATAAAATCTTGATTTAAGAACTTTTTTACTAACCCTTTCGGCTTTTTAGATGTAAAGCAATGCAGCTCTACAGACATTTTAAAATAATTATTGTTAAGATTTAATTAATGGTAATTTCATAAACTGACTTTTGTAAGGGGGTAGCTATCACAACGTTTATTTAAATGGAACCTTCATATTTGTACCTTAAAAATCTTAACACAAAAATTTTCTATTTAACCTTTTAGGGTTAAGATTATGTATATGCAAAGCAATGTATGATTCTTCTTCATAAGATGTTGTACAAAGAATATTATTTTTACAATGTGTATTAGTTCCATGAATTTAATTAAATTTTAATTTTTGGAGCTAACATTTCTGAGGTGATCGTTATCGCATTAGTATCGTTATCGCTTAGTGGTACAATCTCTTTTGTGCCATAAAAACTTGGTATAATTTTCAATTACCCATTCAGGACTATAGCTATAAAAAAACTCTACCTTAACTTAACATCACTTCGAGGCATTTGGGACCACCACAAACTTGTGCTTAAATATGATATTATAAAACAGTAAAAGGAAAAAGATTTCAAGTTGTGATCCGTTCCCGTTCAGTTATGAAAAGTATGGAGATATTTTTCTACAGCTTTGGAGTACAGATATTTACTAAAATACCAAATGATTGTTATCTGGCAAAGTGTACAATTAGCAAAGTATTATTAACCCTTTAGTTATGGAGTATATTTTAGGAAAAGGTATCAAAAATGAACATTAGTTTGGACAAATATGGCACATGTGACGACCTGAATTATGTTTGCATAGTACTGTCAAAGGTTTGATTATAAAATTTAGTTACGATTATTCCTAAAATAATTGTTTTAATATATTTGATTGGGTAACAACTGAAAAAAAAAATATTGATTTTTGATGATACACTTGAGATGCATATGATACTCTTGAAGAAAGTTGATTATTTTTATTCTATTTAAAATGTCTGCAAGAATAATCCTTCGAAAGTATTATGCAAATTATTCTCTAATTTCTAGATTAAAATGCAACTTTTAGTTTAAATTTATATAGAAATAAAGCCTATTGTTAGTTTGTTGATACTTACCTTTGGTTTTGCAGGTAAATTCACATCATTTTAACTCAACTGGTGCCGGAAGCTATACCGCTATTTAGTGTGGATTACTATGGTTTCAATTATAGTGGAAGCTCTGCGGAACACTGGAAGACTGACATGGAGGACATCCCAATGGAACCATGTCATCAAATATTCAAAGTGTTGCATCATACATTTTAGTTTAATCAATATGAATGTTACGTATTAATTACCAGAATTGTTTAGAACTTGGTAATACATAGGTGTTGGTTATCAGGTATTTTAAATTTAAGCATCATTGTGAGATAGTAAAAAAAAAGAGGATGATAAGAATTATAAAGAAGACTTTGTTATCTAAAAATATGGATATTATTTGGACTATTTGTTAGAGTACATTTCAATTTAATTAATATGAATGTTGCATATTTATTAAAAGGTTTTGGTAACACATGAAAGTTGGTTAACAGGTATTTTAAGTTTGAACATCATTGTGGAATATTAAGTGAAAAAAAAAAAAGAGGATGATAAGATTAATAAAGAATACTTTTTCATCTAAAATTATGGATATTATCTGGACTATTTGTTATACTTTAATCAGGTATGCAGTAATTCTGATAACTTTATTTTTTAAAGGATGTTGATTATTTGTAGAAAGATCCCACTCGGAGCTAATTTAGCATTATCTCTCTGAAAAAAATTATCATCTCTACAAATTTAGTTTTGTGTAATTTTGGACATCCACATACATAGGATTCACGATTTTTTAACACTAGAAAGACTAAAACTTAGTATATACCTATATTGCCCAAAAGAAGTCAAAATGACCGGAAAAAAAATACCGGAAGTGAAGGAGGGGGAGGTAACTACAATTATTAATAAACGTATTTATATGTTGTACAAAAAGTCAAAAAATTCTCAGAAATTGTTGTTATTATATACATAATTGTTTTTCTAATTGAAATTAAAAAGCAGTCAAAATGACTTCCTTGGGCAATCTAGTGTTAAGTGCATAATTTTCAGCTTATTTTAAGGCACATGCAGTAAATACAAACAAGAATATTTTTCAGAATGCACACAATAAAAATTAATGCAACTGTTGACCACAAACATAAAAAAAAAATAACTTCCAACACAAAAAAAACCTCAAAACACAAAGAATAACTAAGTACTCTAATGCATAAAAACAAAGCTAAAAACTCACCATTAAATGAATTTCCTCAGCACTTACAATACCACTTCCAAGTTTCTCTGCCCAATCAGTAGTACATTGGCATATTCTTCCTCTTGACGCAGAATATCAAGCAGCAAGTCAAAGGGCCACTAATATGCATGGGTGTCATTCTCAAGTTGTCCTTCTTTAATGTGAAATCCGGAGACTGTCTATGCAACCTGAAGATTTTCGCTGATATTTTTTTTTCTTGTTTTTTTTTATATATAGGTACTCTATATGCAAACATCCTTTCTCCATATTTTTAAATTTTTCTGTAAAGTGACTCAAAACTAAACTGAAACTTTTTTTAAAAGAAATATCTCCTTTAAAAAGCCTTGCTTGAGATGAATACCTCTTAAAAGAATAGGAAAACACATTATGTGGCCATCATAAACTTATGAGATAAATGGAGAAAGCGCAATTTACCTATGTGTTGTACAGATATTGAAACTGCACGGTCAGCCAATGAGTTGACGAAATTCCACATTTTCGTCCCTTGTTCTTTCCGTGTTAAAAAGTATAACTCTAATAGAATGATAGATTTGCTTGTCTAATATTTGAAAGATCAATGTTTGTGAAGTGGTTATAATTAATTTGACCACCTAGAGAGAGTATTTTTTAATCAGACGTATCATAACCCTTGCTACAATAATGGCACAGCTCAAAATTCTTTTTTGAGTAAAAGTGTGTGCGAATTACATGAACTTAAAACTGGAAGAATGGTATAAGTCAGTTCCAACTTGAATTCAGCTTGTAAACAATCTTCTTCTATTCAACCGGCTTCAAGGTCTGTGACACACATACTTTTTACACACTTATGCTCAAAATGAAGGATTATGACACTTTTGTAGAAAAGGTACGATACATTCCTAAAATTTGATGTACATGCTATAAAAACCTTAGCAAAATTATCTCTGAAGAGAAAAAAAAAATCAAATCAGTTCCTGTTTTCGCAACTTGATGAAAATGTGGCATTTTGAGGACTTCGTCAAAACTTTGACAGAAGGTTATAAGTCAAATATAAAAAAAACAATCAAATCAAGGTTTAAAAAACCTGCCATATGATTTTATTGCCCTTGAAGGGAGTTTGGAAAAAATGTTAACTAATTTAAATTTATTTTTTATGCACTATTTTTTTTTTTAAAGATTACTTCTTCTTAGTCTCGTTGGCCATATTTTGACTAAAATTTTTTTTACATTTTAAAAAGTATCCTCTGGTTTCTACTAACTATAAACTGCTCATATACTTTAATGATAACAACTGTGTTTTGTTAAATTCAACGTCCACAGTGTTATTTTTTTAATTCTTTGGAAGATGAGAGTTTTCTGAATAGTTTACCTTACACTGTTAAAAATTTTGTTCCACCTTGCACCAAAAATTGGTTCCCATTTAGCTGCAACCAACACGTGGTGCTTAGTTTCACGATTTAATGGTTTACGGTCCGAGGTAGCACCATTAAATCGTGAAACTAAGCACCAAATGGTGGTTGCATCTAAATGGGAACCAATTTTTGGTGCAAGGTGGAACAAAATTTTAACAGTGTAGACATTAATCAAGTAATAATTTCTTTGACTACTTTTTTTTGGGTCAAAATCTCTTATACTTAAAACAAATCTAATTAATTTTTATATCTTTACTAGAAATTTAAAACTATTTTGAAGACTAATAGTTTGTAAGACCACTAGTGGACTTTTCAATAAGTACTAAATGTCACAAACAGCAAAATATAGTTTTTAGATAAATTTCTAATTGTATTTCTTTGTATTTAGTTAGAAATTCTGACATTTGGTGGTGTTGCATTTGTTTAAAAATTAATATCTACTTCGAGTTTTGATATTGTTTTTCTCTCGATAGTCATTTTCATTCTTAAAATAATCAGACATTTTGAAAAATTATTCATGCTATAAATATTTGTGTTTTCTTGATCTTCATGCAACAACTATGGACATGAAAAGTATTTTATCTGAAATACAGCCAAGTTTAACGTTGATGTAAATTACTGGGAATGAAAATTAGTGATATTTATAAAGAAAGAAAAAAAAAATGTCTTCTTGTTAAAACTCAAACTTTATAGACCTAAATATCCAATTAAAAAATGTTTGTGACACTTAGTCATTCCGCATTCTGGTGGACTTATTTTTTTGTTTTGATTCTATGACGCGTAGTGTTCAAGTCTCACAAACATTTTTATAACAGGTTATTTAGGCCTATAAAGGCTAAATTTTAACAAGAAGATTTCTTGTTTCAAATATCACTAATTTTCATTGCCAGAAATTAACAACAATTTTAAACTTAGCTGTACTTTAGATCTCAATACTTTTCATGGCCATAGCTATTGCATGAGAAACTTGGCATCTGCTTACAAGTCGTATGAAGTAGTGTCTATGATTATATGAAATCTGTAACTGACCATATAATATACTCATCTCAAACAAAAGCAGAGATGTTAACTTTTCGACGGATTTTGCAGAGTTTTCCATAGTTTTCGCAGAATTTTACTTCTTCTTGGCCAATATATATATACAATACTATATGATTACAAGATATAATAGCCATTATTACATCAGCGTAACACTAAGCGAAAAAAAACTCCGTAAATCTCGGCAATAGTGAAAGTACTGGTGAATTTCAAGAATATTGGCAAAAAATTGAGAAAATATATTTCATATAGGTGCTTTCTGTAGGTTTCAAAAAACGTTCGTTAAAACTATAAAAATCCACCAGGGCTACGGAAAATTTGCAAAAACTACGTTAAACTGGAAAATCTGTTGATACTCAAAAGTAAATAAAAAGTTAGTAACTTTATACACTATATCATGCGATTTTTTACTTTTAATTACCCATACGTATACATAGGATAATGAAATTATAGTATTCGGCTAATAAAAAATAAAAAAATAAATAAAAAAAAAAATTAAAAAAAAAAAAAAAATTATTATTTAAATCCATACAAGAATTACCGCAAAAAAATATCATGCTTTCTAAGTGAATGATGAAAATATAAAAAAGGTAAATATCACACAAATCCACGTCAGTATTATAATGTAATTGAAAATGTGCGATGATCACTCCTAGTTTTTTCTTTCAAACATATGATACTACTATTTATTTTCATTAACTTTTTACAATTATCGATTTCTTTTATCGTTAAATTTTTTCTACCATGATTGTAACTCATCATACCCACAGTTTTTGTCGGTATAAAATTGCTATATGACTTTATACAGACCTTTTTTTTTATTGCTGTAGCACTTGTTTCAAGTATTAGCTATTAAATATTAAATTTGAGTTGGTTTAGTTTTCTTATTTACTTCATACCCAACTACCAATTAATCTCAATCCAGGGAGAAATACCATTTTGTACAATGAGTATTGCTTTGTATATAATCAGATACATATAGAATAGAATATTGATCTTTTGTGGCAAAAAACTTTTTTTTATAAGCATTTAGTATATAATGGATTCAAGCAAATCCTTTAATGTTATCCGTTTTTATTCAAAAGCACAAAAATGTAGAACTCATGTTGTGATAGAAAATTTAAATTGAAAGTTATAAATACATTTATATCTTACATCTAACCTTTAAGCAAACTTGTAGAAAAAAATCACGTCTCTATATAAATCCCTTAAATTATATGTGCTGATTACAAACGAAATTGAATTATCTTCAAGAATGTATTATCACTTATTTCGTCTAAGAAGAGGAATATACTTCAAAAAGGTTTAATTTAAAATCCGAGAAAACTTTTTGTGCCTTTGATATCCACAACAAATAAACAAATTCTGTACATAATTCCAATAAGAAAAACATCAAAATTATCAAAGCACCACATCAGTTCGACTAAGAAAATTTAAGAAAAAAAAAAAAATTAAAAACCAAACCCTAAAAAATTAAATCGTAAAAAAAAAAAAAAAGCCAGCTGTTGGCGAAAAGTCCCAAAAATTAAATTACATTTATTTTTAAAACTTTTTTTGTTGCTTTCCAGACTGATAAATCGAATCTATTAAAGTTATAATGAGACCGTAAGAACTTAAAAACTTCCCACTCCTATTGGAACGATACCTTTCGTCAAAACATTTCAGTTCAGTTCCCTTTGAAATAGAGCATACGATATAACCTATGCGCTTGAACATTATTATTTACATTACAAACCCCTAACACCCAAACTTTCCATGCCAAAAAAACAGCCCTTTCAATTCCAATTTCGCCAAATCCATTTTCAATCACATTTCAATCCGCCTCAATACTCCCCTGCCAGTGCCACACCCCCCTTTTTTCACGCGTGCGAGAATATTTATAAGGTGATATAATAATAAATAAATAAATAATGATAATAAATAATAACATAAAGGATCGATTTACAAGGTCTTAATCTATCTGCTTCTCATTCCCGATATGAATTTTCCCAAAAGGAAAAGGGCGCGAGAAAGATTGGCGGGAAAGTATGCGGAATACGGAATTGGAATGGAATATTATTCAGATTTTCCCGGGGATTTTGTGGAAATGAGAATTTTCCGGGATTCGGGGTGTTTGATGAGGGGTTTTAAATCCGCTTTTCGTTCGAAATGCGTTCCAAAAGCGCACTTGAGAGTGGGCGGGAAGAGTGACAAGAAAATGTTCGATTCTGGTTTTCGGATTTTAAAAGGAGGCTCTAGTGGCATCTGAGTTGGCGGTGAGATAGAATTTGGTGGTGAAATGTTTTGGAGTTTTAAGTTGGAGAGGGGAGGGGGGGGGGGGATTCTCGCAATTAAGGAATGAAGAGGACATTTGGAGAAGCTGTCGAAATAGAAAGGTGCGAAGTGTCTCGGTGGCGGAGTTTTCACATTTGGAAATGGGAATAATTATTTTCTCAGTGGAAGTTTTGGTGAAAGAAATAATAATATCCATGTTGAATGAAGACGGAACTTTGTCAACCCTTTCACACATCATTGGATTTCAAATTGTAATTTTAATAGAGAGAAGAAAAAAAATGTCATACACGCATTTGAAATCATGCTATTTAGATTTTTCTTTGCGTTTAATTTAAAGACCGGAGTTATTTCGCTGCATTGACAGGGTCTTTTCATAACGGAAGTCTTTTGAAATGATATAACTGCAAAAGAGTACGAGACTAAAAAAGAGACAAGTGGCATACCATGTGGACAGGTATGGAAATTTGATTGACAGGATTAAATTTGACGGTTGCGTATGATTTACCGAAGAGGACCGTTTTTAAATCCTCCATACAGGGTATCCATAAAGGGTTGGACACGTTTTGATGTTGAATAATTCATAAAATAATGAAGGCAAATTTAAATTGATTACACTAATGGTTATATAGACTCAAAAAGTTGTATGGCCCTTGTCAATGGACTTCCACATGTGCGCCTCACGGAGAATATCAAGACGGTAGTCCACAGAGGCTATTGTGGCTGCAATCCTGGCCTTTAAGTCATTCAACACTTTCCTCCTGTAAATGATGTTCTTTACGAATCCCCAAAGGGAAAAAGTTCAGCGGCGTTATATCAGGTGATCTGGGTGGCCAAAAGGGGGAAAACATAGAATTTATAACGCGCGCAGACGATATTTACAAAAGAAATGAAAAAAACATAACATTAATAACACGCGCAGACGATATTTACAAAAAAAAAAAATATATATATTCAAATGGGAAAAAGAAATTTTCTATGAAAATAAATATGTAATTCTATGTATAAATGCCATAAGTTTGTTTATGTTTTCATTTTATGAATTATTCTACATCAACATGTGTCGAATCTTTTATAGACACCCTGTATTAACTTCGATTTTGTGGGTTTGACTATGGCGACGAAATCTGCTGAGGCCTAATTAATTCCTTGCTGTCATCCAAACGGTCTGAATCTTTGCAAATAGGTGATGATGACAATGCATTCTATCAAATTTTGGGGTTTTAACTGTCACTAAAAGGTCATTTTTACAGAATACTAATAAACTTGCCATCATCCAATCGCACTAAAATAATACTTAACCGACCATTGTTAAAACTCTTTTAAGTTGTCAAAAAAAATTTAATTAATAAATAACAAAATTGTTTTATTAACCAAAAAAAAAAAAAAAAAAAGAAGGTATTTGCATGTGATTATTCATTTTTAATAAATAAATTTTGAAACGTAGTTTGCCACACATTTTGCTGATAAAAATGTTTTGGTTGGTTGGTTGGTTGGTTGTATTCAGATTATCTGGCGCCGTCAGCAACACGAGGGCTATAATGCGCCGAAACATTCGTCATTAGACAAGCCAACATACATTTACAAACACCCATGCCCAACACGGGACTCGAACCCGCAACCTCGCGTTCTAGAAGCTAGCACGCTAACCACTATAAAAATGTTTTGGATTTTTAAAATTAGATGCAAATACCAAAAGCACGCTGTTTACAGAATCGGCGCTGTGTTAACTAATATAAAAATTAGTAATGGATATAAAGGACTTATAACCCATAACAACAAAGGTTTTAATATATTATTATTAGAACGGATTTGTCCTTCAACAAAACTGGTGAAATTCGGGTACAGAAAACTCTTCAGTGGTTTTGGCAAACTTAGACTTCTACAAAAGTGACTATTTGGGCTGTATTATCCAGTAAAAGGATTATAGAGACCTTTTTCATGAGAAGTCATTACACTACGTTTAAATTTTACAACAATTTGTTACCACATATCAATTGTGTTTCCAATTCTACAAACCAGTGTATTTGAAATTCTATACATGTCTATCCAACATACTATTTATTTCTTCCTTTTGAATCTAATTGTTCGCAGTATACTCTGTAACATTTCATACATAGGGAGTTTTTTCTGATAGCCCCTGGATAATTCATAATAATTACATTTTTGATACAGTAAACTTCCAACTTAAGGATTATTCATCAACGCATACATAGTTTATATAGTTTTATGCATTTGTTCCTAAAACAATAATATACGTTGTAAATAAATATTTTAAATTTTACTTCAAAAAGTTAAACTTGGGGGATTTCGTCTAAAATAGTTTTTTTTGCGTGTGACATTGTTGTGTTTCATTAGTGAAATTTTTACACTATGAAAACTTGGTGTACAAAACTACTGTGGTAAAATTATCTTAACTCTAATTTATCCATAAAAAAAAAAAAAAAACTTTAAATTGCTTGAATCAAAAAATGAACGCAACCTCACAAAAATAAATTTCCCGTTTAACCTCACAAACTGACTGATAAAAGCTTAGAAAAAAACACCAAAGCCTAACAAGGAATACTTCAAATACCATTCAAAAGGACTAAGCAGAACCATCCACACTTAAATATCATTACTCATGTTATGATTATAACAAAAAGTACCTCAAATGCAATAATTGAACACAACTCGCAAACAATAACCCCAAAAAACGTGTAAGAAGCACGCACAATAGCCTATTCAGCGTGCAATAAAAAATAAAAAATAAACTTTCCTAATTATTATTCTTATCTCGTTTATTTTAATCCTACGTGACTTTGGCCACTCTCCCTCACATTCAACTTAACTGGATTTCGTAATAAAAGTAGAACGAGCTTGTGCAGACGATTTTGTAGCCTCCGGGCTGTTTTTGTAAAACGTGATTTGGCAACATTATGGATTCGCGTCCGCCATTTTGACAGGTTTCTGGTCGATATATCGACGTTTTAATTGTCATTCTATGGTGCGAAGATTAGTTTCAATTTTTAATGTTTTCTTGTCCTTGAGCTATTCTTACTTATTTGACGATATAAAGGTCTTTTGTTAGGTAATGTTAACAACTCTTTTTCAAATTGAAATGTTACACTCCTTATGAAAAATGTATCTACCATTTTTAAAGTTATTCCAACTTTAAACAATACTTGGTACTTCTATATAAAGATTTGCGACAATTTACCATGTATTAGCATCTATGTCAACATATTTGTCATTTTATTTATGTATTGCACTTCGAATGCTAATCTCGTTTTGTCAATGATTACACACAAATTAAAATCTGTATTTACATAATGATAAATATGAAACATAACAATTTATAAATTTTTTTTAAAAATAATAATTTAAATAAATCATTTCCATTTAATTTCATATTCGAAAATGTCTTCATTTTTACAAATGCATGTGTAAGTTTTAAGCAGAATAAAGTATAGTGTCTTTTCCCTGTAAAGGAGATTTTAATATAATTATTTATGTTAAATATGCAAATTATTATCTGAATTCTTTATTTTAATTTATATTTAAAGAAAGTAAATATGAAAGTAATTTATTATTGACGAAACACAATTTCGTTATTTAATTTTATTTCATTTATGTCATCTCAATAAAAAAGTTGTTGAAATACAATATAAATTTATTCTCTTGCATGAAGGTATATCATGCTGATATACTGTTATATTGTACATTTTTAAATGCGTTCAGATTTTATTTTTAAAATCTTCCAAAATATATTTAAGACTTCTTCAACAATTACTTATAGTACAAAATTAAAATTATTTTTCATAATTAAGATATTTTTTTAAACTAATAATTACATTAATTATAAGTGATTTATTTTCTTAAGCCTAATATGAAGACGTCGTTAAGTTTACCTGATAAAATTTGCATGGTTGCGCATTTATTTAATTTCCAAAATCAAAATTCACTTTTTGTGAATATTTTTCAACTAAATTCAGATTAAAAACTTGGATGCACCAAACAAGAATCTGAGTCATAATATACTCTACACTTTCTTGAAAAGTATGTATCATTAATGAACGAACACTTGATAACATTAATATATTACGCATGTCGAATAAATTCTAAGTTTCAGAATATGAGTACTAAAAATTCAATTTACCACGAACGTGCTGCGAATTCCTAGAGCCCATCTTGACAGAATCTTTATGATCTTGCATAAATTATTATTATTAAAAGAACTGACTTGAATATTTATTTTTAAAAAATAAGGAATTATATATATATAGCACATGAAATAAAGTTTATTTACTGTTCCGACGACTAGGTCCCGACGAATCACTCATCTCAATTATGCGCGCGCATCATTAACAAAATCAGCCCACCGTTGCCATCTGATTCGTGTAAAAATTAAACACCGCTATCACGTCGCAGCGGATGACGTTTAATGAATATTTATTTGATTTTGGCTGCCGCACAACCAAGCAAAAGATTGATGAAATCGAAGCGAAAAAATAACGCTTTCGCTCCTAAGTTTTTTCGGGATAACAATATCAATTTGATTTTCTGTTGTTGCTTTTTTAGCCAACAACCACTAAGTGCGTTTACACTTCGCCGATGGGAAAATCATAATAAATAATCCCGATAAATAAACGAAAGGAAGGGAAATACGGAGGAAAAAAAGTCAAAAGTTTAAGCTACATTTAACAGGGTTTTTTTTTAGAGGCACTCTTGTCTTCAGGAAATCATTTATCATCGGCATAACTGCATTAAGTTGACACCATTGCTGGTAATTCCTTTTCGTTTGTGTTTTCGAGGATTTGGGGTTGATGGTGCTTTTTTTTTAAAAAAACAACCTTTTTTACAAACTAAAAAACAATTCACCGCCTTTAAAACTTAAAAAGTGTTAAAAGCGTTTTGTTCTTTGATATTTCAGATCTTTGTAGATAAGGTTGACTTAATTCAGATTAAGTTTTTTATTTAGTTTTTTTTTGTGTGTATATATTACACAAAAGAAATTGATTCAATTTCTCCTCCAGTTATAATTCGAGTTTTTCAAACAATAAAAAACTTTGATTGAATTTAGTATGTTTAAAAGCCAGATTAGGATTACCAACACTTGAATTATTTACATTACAAACCTCCAACACCAAAACTTTCTAAGCCAAAAAAATAGCCCTTTCAATTCCAATTTCTCCAAATTCCTTTTCAATCACATTTCAATCCACCTCACTACTCCCCTGCCAGTACCCCCCCCCCCCCTCTTTACAAAAAAAAAAAAAAAAAAGTTTTAAAGGCATTTTGCTTTTCGACATTTCAGATCTTTGTTGATTGAGTTGGCTAAACTCAGATTAAGTTTTTTTTTTTTTTTTTTTTTTTTTTTTTTTAAACTATATAACACAAAATAAATTAATTCCATTTTTCTCCAGTAACCATTTGAGTTTTTTAAACAATAAGAAACTTATTAGGTTATTATATTGAATTTAATTTAATATATTTACATGCCAGATTAGTAAATGATACTAAAATATTTAGAATGCAAAAAAAAAAGTGTTTTAAATTTTAGTAAATAAACATTGTGTCTTTAACCGAGATGATTTTGATAAAAGTCATATTTGGAATGTAATCCAATTTTCATCGTATAGAAAGTAAGTATTAACTAATAAATTAAATACGTCGTTAAAGTGTATTGAATCAAGTATGTAAACAATGTTTTAAAATGTATTAATATTGACAGAAATTCCTGTATAATATTACTAATACCATTTCACATTAGCAGAAACTGATGTTAAGTTAATAAAAGATATAGAAAAATTTTATTACAATTTGCATAAATCATACAAATATTCGTTTTAACTCTAGCCTTCTTTTTTTTCTTTTCTTTCTATATGCACTTATTGTGGAACATTTTGGAACAAAAGCACGATTTACGAACTTATTCGAAATATTTTGTCCAGTAACCTTACGAGTGCCAAGGTATCTCTTAAAACGGTAATCAACGACCAATTAAACAATCAACATCCCCGCAAAGTATTATTTCCATCATTAAAAAGCAGGATAGCATAATTTCCAAACCAAAAGAGAAATAAAATCCTGTCCCGATTACGAAACGTGAAAGTCCCTAGCTATTAACTTCAAACCGCAAACCTGCATCAAGGTATTTAAGACACTCAAAGGGGAGCGAACAATTAAAAAGCCATTACGTCGCTTTTGCCAAGAGCTAATAACTCTGTTATGAGCCCCAGAGCTGCGGCTATTGTCTGATAGCGTCCTGCCTGTCCCATTGGACGACGATGCGTTTCGGCCTAATTTCGTCATCAAGGACGCGGCAAATGGTGGAAGGGATGCGTGCTTGCTGCAGGCGCACGTGAGACACTTTAGTGGGATCAGGAAATTGTCGAAATGGGATGGTGATCAATTGAATGTAGTGGATATTAATTTTTGGAATGATGGACATTAGTTTGATACAGTTAAAATGGGCTTTTCATGATTAAAATTGAATAATAACAAACTATATTACCAGCACTGAGTGCAATTACTTTTAACTAGTTCTATTTCGATAGAAGCTACCAGCCCCTGAGAAGATAACTAAGTATATATAGAAAAATATGGTAATCTGGTATAAACCCCAAGCCTAGATTATGTCTTCCGTGTGATTTGACCAAATCGTTCATGATGGAACATTGAACTTGTTGCAAGCCCCTTCTCTATATATTAGAACTCTGCATTGTTGACATAATTAGGAGAATATGAATAATTAGGAGATATTATTTACGAAGGAGAATATTACGAGTTTAATTTGAGAGGGAATCGTGCGTACTATTTTTCTATCCACGGGTTTTGAAACTCCCTATGGGTTAATGCCACCTAAAATGAATCTTAGAAAAACATTGTTGGACAATAGCAATTCCATGAAACTTCTATTAGATTCTTACCAGATAATTGAGGTAACGTGTCACTAGAACCATCAAGTTTACATGATTCTGAGAGAATAATGAGTATTCAGGTTAATGATTTCTATGAAATTATATTGTACCAAATGTATAAATATTGTTCCTCTTGATTTGGATGGACACAGAGGCTGTAAAACCAACCAGTGCAATACCAATTATCCAAAAATCAATCCTAAGTCTTACGTACCAAGCGATTGAGTTACAGTAAAGCATTAATATTCCTTGTAATTTAGATTCCAAGATAGTCTGCTGATCCTGGTTTGCTTAGCTGTTATCAGTCTGGATTAGTCACTATAAAAAAAAAACATGTGTGACTGACCCCAATTTTTGACAAGTTTGAAACACAAAATAGGAAATGATGCTTTGATTCTCGTTGTTCAGATTTTAAACTGTTACTTTTGGCCAATGGCGTCCACCCATAAATGGTCGCTGAGCGTCGTAAGCACAGTTGTGCAAGTTCCAGCAAGAGTCCTGACTCTGTAGTTAATAGCCGTTTGGAGCTATTACCCAGCACTGAGAATAAAAATAATAGCTCAAGATCACACATATAAGAATCTATCATCAGTTGCATTTAGACTAAACGTATAGAAATATGTCATCACTCGCACCAAGACTATACACAATACATATAGGAATCTGTCATCAACCGTATTTACTAACTGGGTGGTGTATTGCATGCGATTTTATCGCATAAATCAATCTGTAATGAACCATGGTATCAATTGTCAATCTCATCTCTACATAATACAATTTTGATTAATCCCAAATACCTTTGTGCTTTTGATATTGGCAAAAGAAACTCAAAAGGATTACCTTATTTATAAGAAGAAGAAGAAAAAAGGAAACTTCGGCGCTCACAAGAACGCCCCCGCCATTTCGACTAATTCCCCAAAATGACAAATAACTTCACGTTCAAAAACCTCTCTTTCACTCATGCCGCTAAAAGCCTTCCAAACAGCGCGAAAAACATGACCATTCCCTCCCCATAATAACAATAATAATAATAATGAAATACAGAAACTAGAAGTCAGCTGAAATGCCGACAGAACTTGAAAAACTGGAAACTCACTTTGCTCTCTCTCTCTCTCTTTGCAGTTTCTTTCTTTTTTATTATTTCCCCAACACCTTTTTTTAACCACCGATCGGAGCCCATACCCGACACGATTTGGAAACATTTCGCGGCTGGAAATTGTCGCCGATCTAACTGCGACTGCACCCGTGTCTGTGAAATTCGAATCGAATATGGTTGACATTCAAACGAAGCTTTGAAATGGCGCCGTTTAGGGAGAAGATGGGTTTTTATATAGGCCATTTGAATGTGTGTAGGTTTGACACAGATTGGAATTGGAAAGTGCAGTGCCTATTTGAGTTGAGTAAATTTTGTCTGCAATACTGTGTTTGCACTTTCCACTATGCAACGCATTTTAAATGTTTTGGGACAATAACTAATGCCACATGTTATGTAATGAACGTAGTGCGCTTGATTTAAATTATTTGCTGGATAGCAAACATTTTAGACACGACAGTCAAGTCTAGTTAAGGCTGCTTTACACGTTACGCAGTCGGTGTGCCAGTTGATATCACCAGTCGGTATACGCCAGCGTTAGCAACGTGTAAACGCTTCAATCCAGTCCCAGGAGAAGTCAATTTGTCACTGATCGCATCTGGCTGGCGACTCCAGTACAACAAATATGTTAGACATACTGGCACGTCAACTCACATCATCCATTCTCCAGTGGCCAACAATAGGTGGCGCACTGATCGCTCAATAGCTGGATTGTTCCAGTTCTGGTATATTGTAAACGCAAAGTTGGCTTTCTGATTAATGCATGACATTGACCTCCTTAATAACTTACCGGATGGTACTTCAGGCTCTGACAGCGCTTAAATCAGCCTTTATGATAATAGAGAATTTTAGAACGGAATTGAGCATTTCTGAGAATTGTTAGAAGCTTTTTCAGCGAGTTTCATCTAAACTCTTATTATAGATTTGTCGTCTTTATAAGTGGAAAGATGGAACAAAGTTAAATACAAACAAATTTTTTTATGTAATTCAAATTGTTTGTACTAAGTAGTGGTATGTTATTCAATGGAAAAAGATATAACGATACCTAAGTAGTCTTTACAAACACAACTGTATGGTTTAATATGAGTAATTTTTGTACATTATAGGCTGCCTTAATTTATTTTTTTTTAAAAGTGATTTGGACGTTATATTTTGGCTTGTAAATAGAAATTCTCGAAATTTAACCATATTTTATATTTAAAAAAAAAAAACTTTTAGTCCGTCCTAAACTATAACAACGATAAGAACTATAACGATGACTAATGGAGAAAAAAATGTAGAGCTTCAAGAATATCAAACTGTTTTGAGTCTTGCGTGCTTAGAACAAATCTAGTTAATAGCAGGAAAGTTGAGTATGATATGGACTTTATATCTCGCTATATTATCACACTTGAATCAAAATACATCGAAACACTATCCCGATTATCTTATATTATTTGACATTAAATTTAATATCCATATAGTAGAGTTTCAAAAAGAGAAAGTTCAGTTAAAGACAAGACACACTCATTTTCAATTTAAAACTAATGAGGGAAAGTTCGTAATCAATTAATATTGTTTACAGTCCTTAGTTTATAAATTAAATATTTTCGAAAGATTGATGAAAGATTTTTCATACTTGTATTTCAATTCATTGAGCATTTCATTTAATTTTGCATTAAAATCCCGCAATTTTATTTAATTTTGCATTAAAATCCCGCAATTTTATTTATTCTGTGTGTATATCCGTCAAGTAGAATGGGAAAAGAAATATCCAAACTCATCTTTTTTTTTCATTTTTTTTACAAAGGTGTATTGATATTAAGTGGTGAAAATGCAGCAATCGAATTCAATGTGCTTTTAATATTCTATTAAAATTATATTAAAATGCATTGCTTGGTGAATAATTCCATTTAATTTATTTGAAATTAATTGTATTAATTTATTTATTTTTTTTAAATTAGTATTTCATTTTTTAAATAAAATTAGTCGGTTAAACTTTTTTTGATATGTAATTTAACAAAGAATAAGGTTACAAAAGCAAGAAAATTCAACCACCAGGTGGCTCTTGTGCCTCTTGCACATAAAATAAGATTCAATCTTTTCCCTGCATAGACCTAACGCAATTCCTTGTCCCTCCCAGATTAAAGATTTGTAGAAAGTGGTTCGAAACTTAAATTTCTTACACATATATCATTAGTAATACTGTAAATTTATTGTAATACTGATTCAATATCGATTTTGAATTTTTAAAAAGTAATAATTAAAGATTTTACATGTCTTGTCTAATAGGTGGCGCCACGAGTATTATGAAAATCACAAATTTTTAGTAGTAAAAAGCAATACTTTATTTTCCTTTTAAATTTCATCAATTTGCTTCTACTATTATTTGCTTACACTCATGTTTGATTACACATACAACGCAAATTTGAAAAAGTTTTTTTAAGCATTATTCTGACAAATTTTTTTTTCTGCAAAAAATATTTACATAAGTCTAGGGGAGGGTGAATGACTGACTGCTGCTCACTCTTGAAAGATTTTCAGACAGTAAAAACTATTTATTTATTTTTTGCCAAATAATAATAATAATAATAAATATTTCCTTTTAAATTCAACTTTGGGTGTTTCTCCAGAAATCCAAAATAAACATAAGAAGTCAGAATCAGAATACTAAATGAAACCAATGACCGGCTAATTATCGCATTTGTGCACAAATGGCACGTGCTTATTGAAAGGCTCTGCACGCTCTGTTTGTATTTTTCAAGAGACAAAAACCTCTAACAAAGACCTTTGTTATTCCAGACAAATGGGCAAATCTCATCGCTCAAAATTGGGGGTCAGTAGTTTTTTTATTTCTGGTTTTTCAATGAGTTAATAGCAAATTAGTTGGCTGATTGACTGGATTATTTAAGAAATTCCTTACAAAAAATAGAAAAGGGAAATTATTTAGATAATAAATACATTTCTGGCTTATATATCTGTATAAAATATATTTATTATTTAGTACATGTATTATCTTAAACATTTTGTTTGCAACGGTCACTATCCGAGCTTCATAAAAAATCAAAATTGATAAATTATACTCAATTCAAAGACTAGAAGCTCAGCTTCTGGCAAATAGTGTTACTACAATTGTCCATAGTATTATTTTTTGGAAACTCGGAATTATATACAGAAAATCAGAATATATTTTTTTAAAGAATGTTGAACTTGCGATAGTATGCAGAAGATGGCAGCACGATATAAAAGAGAAAATCGCAAATGAAGTAGGCTGAGGAATCCTATACAATAATATATTTGCTAGCAATAGAATACTAGACCTAACTCTGATGAACTTCCACAAAAAGTAGTTTCGCTAAGCAATCTTAAAATTATCCGTATCATATTTATTAATATATTTTTTATATTATTACTAGTAAACAGTTTTATTTTCTACGAATATCGAAATGCACGTATTTTAACAACTAAAGTATTTATCTATAGTTAGAGCATCTCAATACTTATATTCGGGATTCATATGATAGAAGTTTTACAAAAATTAACAATACCAAACATCATCTGAGGGAAAAGCGAATTTGGAAAATTAAAATTTACCTAATGACTATACAAAATAATTTAAATGTGCATTAAAAGTTTAATTTTAATAAGTATAGTCCTTCAAATACCATTTCTTTTCACTTATCTAACCAAACATACACCATACCGGAATCATTAAACTTTAGTGCATTCAATCTAAAAGTAAATGCACAGTTTAAAATTAAGATTGTAGTTTACATTAATATTCTAAATTAGCAGGTCTCGGATATTTGTCCATTTCTATTTTATTTTATGCCATAAAAATCAAAGAGGTACAATTTTATTATTATCATAACTATTACTTATTTTTAAAAAAACTACAAAATTCAGATTAGGCGTCATTATCATGATTTTTGAGGAAGAAAGCAATCTACATTTGTATGCAATGAAAGGAACTTGATCAACTAAATTTAATTTTTTCAATGAATTTAAACAAAGGAGAAAGTAATCATTTTAAATCGGGCAATTTTAACACTCTCTAGCAAACCCAGTTGAAATACAATATAGTGTTTAGCATACATTCCAATTTCTTATATTCCATACATACTGAAGGTTTCCTTCATATTGCATCAAGCGTTTTAAACTATCAAACTGGCAGAACAGAAATTTATGTTTTAATATATGCTGTTTATAATTATAAGAATTTATTTGTGCAATTTTTCTTAATGTAATTTTTCTGATACAGGTTAGTTTATCTACAAATATCTTACAAAGGAGCCATCAAATTACGTTTTTAGTGATAAGAAGTAACACTTTCTTTTTCAATGTAGTTTTCAAAACATATTTAAAGTTTAAAACTATAAAAATGAAAAACTAACTTTAATTTTAAAGCAAAGATTACCCCATTTCTTGTCATTGTTTTGGAAATTGTTACAAACAAATGAAATACGGGAAATTTTGTGACAAAATTTAAAATATTTCTCATGCTCTTGTTGATTTATAAAGCAACATTTAAAATTAATTCACCAACTCGAATCTTGAATTATATTGATCATGTGACATAATTTGTGAAATTTTTTATCTAAAGCAGTAAGTTAAAAGGAAGTCCTAGGATCATTCCCTATACTCGCAATGTTACAATCCTCTAGCCCAGTGCATTTAGAAACTACTTTGCATACAACCTTGAAATTTGGTGAGTAGGTACAAAAATAATCACTTAATGAAATAGCATAAATTAAAATTTGGAATATAGCGTCTAATATATTTTATTTTATATTTGAAATCCTTACGTCAATGCGTATGCAGTGGCTCCATCTGGTTTAGTCTGTTGCTATTAAAAAATTTATTTATAATAGATAGACATTAAATGAAAAAAAAAAAGTTATGTAATTTCACTAAGTGATCTTTTTCGTACCTATTCGCCAAATTTCAAGGTTTTATAGAAAGTAGTTTCTAAATGCACTGGATTAGAGGATAGTAACATAGCGAGCTTAAGGAATGATCCTTAACTAATCTGGAGTTTCAAATTAAATTTTTATTTGTTCCTGAAATTATAAATTTTGAATCAAGAAATTGATCTGTATAAAGCTCCCATTATAAATATGGTGAGAGACCTTTGTATTTTGTAACAATTAAAAACAATAAATCAAGAGTTATCAAATTTCATGTTATGTCATTTATTTTAGATATTACTTTAAGAGTTAATTTTTGCCGTATATTTATTCAAGAAAATCTAAATTTTTCAGCAATATTCAATGCAACTGCATTTAGATACTTCGTTCTACAGCAACTTTCAATAAGATTGCATGAACAACAAGTAAAATATTGGCAATTAAAATTTACTTAAAGATATACAATACTTTAGGGAATTGTTTTAAAAACAGCGAATAGAAAATAACGGTAATTTTTATTTGCTTTTAATAATAAATTCCACTAAAAATAGGATATAACCTAGTTTTAAATCATAAAATATGTATAATATAACAAGAAAAATTGCCCAACTTTGTGTAATTCAGTTTTCTGAAACGAATTCAATTATGAACAATATTGTGCAACCAGTTCCGTGGTATTGTCGCAAACCAGTATCGTAAAATATAAATAATCATTATTATATTCTTGCAATATTTTATATTCTTTCGATATCAATTTAGAACAAAACCAGTCATACGAAAAAACGATTTTCTTGGGAAATTTACAAAAACGCGCTTATTTCTCAAATTTAACAATTCATTACAATTTAACAATTCATTACAATTTAACAATTCATTACAATTTAACAATGTCTCAAATTTAACAATTCATTAGAATCATACAAACCAAACTAACAAGCAGGTATTTTAACACGGAAAATCAATTTAATCGCAATAGAAATCTGCATCATCCCCCATTAAACATATTTCGTTTTTCCCAAACAAAATTCACCCCCTACAAGAAAAACACTTTTATTACCCAACCAAAAAATACCGATAACATCAAACGCACCCCCACAAAAACATCTCTATAAAACCCCAATCCGAACGGGCATCTCATCTCATATTACGCCGCGGACCTACTTTTCTACGCGCCGCAGCATTACCTTACCCAATAGCCGGAGGCAGAAGGGCGCACTCAGACGCGCGTCGACGGAGCATCGGATTTTTAGCGGCGATCGGGTGGGATGACACGCGGCGATAGATGCGGTTGCCTCCGGCGGAGATTGGGTGGCTATTACCGGCGGTAAATACTGATGCATTTATCGCTAGGTTTGGGAATCCATTTCGAAGTAATGGGTAAGAGGGGTTGATAGGGTAGCTGTGATTGTTCAGGGGTTGTAGTAAAGGCACGTTCGAATGGGGGGGGGGAGAGGGATCTTGTATAAAGGTTTTATTATATAAATGGAATAAATAAATTGTCCGTTTAAATTTTAAAAACTTTATGCTATTTTTTATATTTATTTTTTGAAATTATGTTATAATACCACATATGTTATCTTCAATGATTTTTTCTTACTTCCATCTGTACTATAGTAACTTTTAAATTCCAATTGTAGTTTTTAATATCTTAAAAAATCTTTGACTTTTTTTTTACTACTAAAAATTTATAAAAAGCACTTCAAGATTATCTTCTCTTCTTAAAAATCTTTTGATGTGAATATAAAACGTGGCTCATATTGTTTTTCGTCTACTGAGAAAATAGATTTTAGATCAAATATGAACAATATGAGGATAAAATTTTCAAGATAACGTTATTGCAATTTTGATTACAAAAGCTTACGGTTAATAAATGTGTTTGATCAAATGTAATAAAGCAATTGTAAAATTTTGGAGTGCTAAATTTTAGCTTACTGTTAACTAATTAATTATAAATGTTTGCTCGGTATTGTTTAACATTACCATATAAATAAAAGTTGAATGTTTAAGAGAATATTTTGAATAAATTTAATACAAGTACTAAACTTTTATTTTATGAAAGAGTAATAAATGAATTTTCTTTTTATAAACAGTACTGCTAAATTTTATTCAATATACGTAGTTGTAAATTTTTATGATTTATTTGTATCTAAAGAAGAAAACGCTTTTGAATAAACATTTACATCTAATAAACCAAAGCAAAAGTATTTGCCTGAAAGTTGGTAGTTCAACAACGTTTCTATTAAATATCTTATACATTTAGTTTTAATAATCTTATTTAACATTATTTTATAAAAGGTTTAGCTGTCCAAAGTAAATAGTTTAATATACCTAAGGTCAAATCTAACACCCTCCCTGAATGCTATATGCTAATTTTTTTCTTATTAAAAGATTCACAGAGTATATATATTACATTACAGAGCCAATCATGTAATTGCGTGGAGAGAAGTTGGCATATAAGTAACCATATCTGCGAAGAGAAAATGTCAACTAGCATTTTTTTTTAATGGACATTATTATATTGTAGCTAATAACTAGGAAACTATGAAACCATGTTGCACCCAAATGACGTCTTGTTTGTGCCACAAAAGTCTCATGATTAGCGCTGTGTATAATACTCTAATCTCTGTGTATCTAACAAATTTTCTGAAGGTACACCTAAACATTCCGCAAAAGCTCCTATTGAACATTAGAATATTCCATTAGAGCATATCCTGCAAAATATTCTATTAAACATTTTTTTTTTCAGAGGATAAACCTACACTTTCACGTTTTACAAAAGGTTCTTAAGTTTCCAGAATAAGTGTGTACACATTTCATAAAAGCTTCTGATTAACAGTTTTTTCTAATGACTCCCCAAAACTTTCAATAAAAGGTGCTGATTCATTTTTCCAGAAGGTGAACCTAAAAATTGTGTAAAAGTTTCTATTAAACAGTCATTAGAGGGTTCACTATAATATTTTACAAAAGGTTCTACTTATACTTTCAGAATATACACGTTTACGTGTATATTCTGAACGCTTTACATGTATAGGACGTGTATCACGTATATATCAGGTGTAAAAGAGGTACTACTTTACCTTTTTTTCGGATACATTTGAACTTTCATATTTTTATTTTATTGTTTTCAGATGATACATTTCTAAGCGACTTGAAAGGTTTTTCTTAGCACTGTTATTAAGCAATGAACCTTTACATTTTACAAAAGTTATATCTATGTTTTCAGAATATGCACGTAAACACTGTATCAAAGGTACTATTTCAAACTTTTTTTTCTGAGAATGCATCAGAACTTTTTATAATACTTTTTTCAAAGGATGCACCTCAAAACTGCGTAAAATCTTATACTTAATACTGTCATCAGCAGAGAGTGAGCCTTCACACTTTACAAAAGGTTTAATGTTTTTAGATATAGGATTTAGTAATAGATAGTTTTAGACTACATTATGGATATACACACCTAAAATTTATAAAACAAGGTTGTATGTAACACCTTTTTCCAAGGACGCATCTTTGTATAAGAGCATAATACCATTTTCAGATGGTGCAACTCAAAATTGCAGTAAGTTCTTAACACTGTCATCAGAGAGTTCGCCTTCACATTTTACAAAAGGTTTTATTTATGTTTTCAGAATATACACGTCAGCAGTAGCATTATATAAAAGGTTATACATAACACTTTTTTCTAAGGGTGTACCTGAAATTTCAATAAAAGGTCCAACTTAACACTATATCAGAAGAGGTTTTCAAGACACCATTCCAATAAAAGGTCCAACAAAACAAACAACTATATTTATACTTTGACCCTCTGTTTGCGTGAACCGTCATTTTTTTTGTTTTCTAATCGCAAAAAATTACGGGGTGGATGAGCATGAAAAAGACAAAGTTTTCCCGTTCCTTAATTAACTCGCAGACGACTCCGCCACCGTGGGAGGGGTGGACCGAACGATTACTCGAATTCCCCGCTTCGACCGACTGAACCCGGATATTTCACTTCTACTTCGTCTCGCCCTTCACGAATCGCTTGGCGAAAAGGTGTTGCCACTAGAATATCACAAACTAACTCATTCGTTTGTAGGTGGCAGGTTTATATGGCTTTTGTTTCGGCCGAAGGAGTTATTTGAGCAGATCTGGCAATTATGCGCTGCTTAATTTACGGTAATGAAGAAGAAGGTGGCCTTGGTTCCTTTTTTTCCCGGTGACCTTCTGGGAGGAGTTATTGGAGGTCCAGATATTTACAGGTTTATTTTTCCCTGTGTAAGGAGGAAGGAAGGATTGGATTTTAGTTTCAAATAGGGAAAAAGACCAACTGCGCAGAAATTTGAAGCTTCTGTTATTTGAAGATGGAAATAATGATTCAATATATTGGAGAAAAATTTAAAGGATATCATTTTAAAGTCTAAATTGAGAAAGTTTAAAAATAATTTCTTGGTTAACTTTTTCAAAAAAAAAAAGTTCATCAAAATATCTAGAGATAGTTAAAGTTTATAAAATGTACAAATAAAGATGGAAAGTTGAGGAAAATCTCAAGTAAACATCACTTCTTCAGAATAATCACAAAGATAATGTATACAAAATATTCAATGAAAGCTATTTTTATGAAAGGATCAAATTAACACTTTTCCATTTTCTTATAAAAGGTTCAAATGGACTCTAAATAAAGGGTTCAAATCATTTTTTATTTAAAGGTTCAATTAAACAAAACCAAAGGATTCATACTAAACTCAAAGTTTCATAAAGCAATATTATTCCCTTACAAGGTGTAAGAAACATAATTTCCTTACAAGTTCAAGGTTAAGCTACCTGTTAAACTAATCAAGTTAATCTCTAAACAAAAATATCCTTTTACAATGCCACACATTAATATTACATCTTTTGTAATATTTCCAGCCCAAAGATAATACAAATAATAAGTATCTATGAATAAAACAGGACCCTTTTATCGAAACTAATATAGAAAATAAGCAATGATAATTACCAAAAAGAACCCACCATAAGCAAAATACTTTATACATCAAAATTAATACGAAAAACACAAAACCATTAAACTGAAATGGCAATATTGAGAAACTCAGGAATCCAACCAATCCACAAACGAATACCTTTCCATCAACAGCCCAAAAAACATTACAAAAACAAAGCACCTCCAAGACGATAAAAAGGAACATCAAGCAATCTTTCAAGCCCACAAAAACAATCAACTATTTTAAACCTCAAAACATCCTATCCAACCACTTTTGATGTACAAGCCGCCGACTTCAAAAACACAACACAAAAACCTCGGCACGCTTTTCCTGCAACAGTCCCCCCAACACCTATTCTCGATACAAATGATTCTTCTTCCTACGTTTAATGACTTTCTTATCCCCTCACCTTTCATATTCACGTCTTCTTTTGGATCCTCCCCCTCAATTGCCATTAAACCCAGAGCTGCCGCCCCCAGAACTGCGAGCGCTCACCATCCCAGAGTCATTAGAGAACTTTTAGGTGCTCCTTGGCTTCGACCATCTAAGAGTTCAGCCGGGAAAACGTGATGTATAATGGAACATGCTCGGGGTGTAGAGTCCTTTTAATGGCCATTTTGTGGCATGTTCTTGCCTTTGAGGAACGTTTAGGCTTTTAATGAAAATGCCTCACCTCTTGGGCTGCTTGGAAACTTTGTATCATTTGGTTCATAAGAAAAAGAAGACACGGATTCGGTAGTCAAATAAGAAATGTCATACATCCTAGATATGAAGTTCTTTATGTTATAGTTGAAGCTTGCACACATGTAAAAACTAAAGTTTAAAAAAAGTATTATCGATTGAACTTGTTCGGGGTGTATAGTCCTTTTAATTATCTTTTTTTTTCAGCATGTTTCTGTTCTGTAGGAACATGTAGGGCTTTAAATTAAATTTTCTCACTTCTTGGGCTTTTTGGAAACATAAATACCATTTGGGTCATAAGAATATGGCATAGCCAAGGATTCAGTAGCCAAATAATAAATGTCTTACTTTATCTTTTGATAGCAACTTTTAGTTGAAGCCTGTAGACATCTAAAAGTTAAGTTAGAAAACGTATTATCGATTGTTCGGGGTGTAGACTTCTTTTAATTACCATTTTTTTTTTTTTTTGTCAGAACGCTTAGGGTTTTTAATGAAAATACCTTACCTCTTAGGTTGTTTGTAAACATAGTACCATTTGGTTCATCATAAGACAATGGCACAGTGAAAACAAATGTCAGATTCTGTAGTCAAATGAGAAATGTCTTATATTTTATACGTAATAATTTATATCTTTTAGCTGTAATTTTATGTGAATTCTTTTATGTGAAGCTGGACTTGCAAAAGTTACATGGTTAAAAAGTTAGTTGAGATTGGAAGGATGTTTGAGGTGTAAAGTCTTTTTATTGGCTATAGTGTATAACATGTATGTTCTTTAGGAATGCTCAGGTTTTTAAATTAAAATGCCGTACCTTTTAGTTTGGATTGATGAAACTTAGGATTTGGTGTTTACATGAATAAGACAACTCCAAGACAACCGTCAGTGTTCATTAGTCAAGAAAGTAGGTGTAGTAAGAGTTCAGCAGTGAAAACATAGTAGTACAGTACGATGTGTTGTTGAAAATACTCGACGAAAGACTAAAATTCAGGTTCAGTTGAGATCAGAAAAATATCTTCTGGGCGCTTAGGAACATTTAACTAGTTAAAAGTTTTGAGGTTTACGAGGCATTCACATAAAAATGTATAAAGCATTACTGGTAAAAATGCAAGTATAGCGTGGATATGGCCAGAAATGTTGCATCTTCATAGAGCTGAGGAACATGGAAATATTGGTTTTTAGTGAACTAAAGTTCATGCGTAAACCTGAAGATAAAACGAGGGGAGATCTAATATTGGATTTTTCAAATTCCAATTGGATTACATGGTTGTTGCTGAGAATTACATATGGCAAAGGATTTAGGAAGATCACATGAATCCAACACCATGAAGATTAAAATGCTTACATGAGTAGATCAGGTCGGGAATAAATAAATATTCAATTGTTGAGGAAATAATGAAGTATATCTAAAGATGAAAAATCTTCAACCAAACTGCATGAAGGTAGAGTAATTGGTAGATCAAGTAAGTAAATTGTACTTGACTCTCTTCTTGAGAAGCAATAAGATGTTAAAAGATTTCACTTTCAAGAATATCTAGGATTGAGGAGGGATAACACTAGCGATAAAAATTTTAGTGGCTTTAAGGTATATACATGAAAAGGTTATAACAAGTCATGTCGTTGAATAAGGATAATAGCTATGTGAATAACATAGCTTAAAAAGGAATTCTGCTTTCCCATGAAATTTATTTTTTAATAAATACTAATGCAGAGACAACGATATAATTTAAAAACATATTTCTGTGTCTTTTAATAAATCTGGAAAGTGTTTTTCTTCTCTTGTAAAATCTTGAATCTGTCAGAAGTCTCTTGTTAACATCAAATGGTTCGGTTCATGTGTTGCGTTGAATTTTTGCAGAAGTTTGAAATTGTTTAATGCACGTCCCTGTCCAAATTCGAAGAAACAAAATACCTTCAAATCATTAAAGGCAGCTCGTTTATCTAAATCACACTTCACCAACAATCCCAAATCAGGAGATTTCACACGGATAAAACTAAACCCCAACCCATAAAAAACAAAACCAGAAACATTTAGGGGCACATGGCTTTCCCATGGGCATTCCCATAACACTCCGGCGGAAACCATGAGTTCAGGCAGGGCGCAACATCTTATAGATTTTTTTTTTGTTCGATATTCGTTCCAATATTCTTCTCAATGATTCTCATTACCTCGTGATGAGAATTCCTATTGTGGGGCTGGACACTGGCGATCAGTATTCTCCATCTGTTTCGATTTATCTTTCCAGCCACCCTCTTTTTCGAACAAAAGAACCCAGAAGGGGGAAGGGAGGGATTGCTCGGATACCCCTTAGAGATAATTCACTGCAGTTCTCAGTAGTTCTAGGGAATTTTTTCTTGTTTTTTTGCTATTATCTTCGGTGGTATCGATGCTCATTAATAAATCGCGGTTGAATATTCTTTTTTTTTTTTATTCTTTTCCGGTTGCAGGGGATTGGGTGTGTTTTTAGAAATCGGAATATCGTCTGATGGAATGATGCATCCGTTAAACATTGATGATTAATCTGGCTGTCTGAAAGTGCCAGTTTCGAAATTTCGTCTGCTTTGCTTGTGTTTACAAACAATGATTAATCAAACTGCCCAAACTGTATTTTCAAAATGTAGACTGCTTTAGTTATGCTTGTTTAAACAGATGCGAATTAATCAAACTGGCCAAACTTTATTTTCAAAATCTAGTTCGCTTAAATTATGCTTATTTTAACAGACTGTGAATAAATCAATTGTCCAAAGTTATATTTTAAAATTATACTCGTGTTGTCGTCATTCATATTTCATTATAGGACAAACTGTCATGCGTCATGCATGCCAATAGAACGAAACTTATTTTTTAAATGAAAGAATTTACTATGTGCCAACAACTACATATAAATGTAAGTTAATAATTCTAATTGTTAGTGTTTTTTTTTTGTTTTTTTTTTGTCTTAATTGCATAGTTAATTCTAGTAATCAAGGTATAAATAACTTTAAGACATTAAATTTAAAAGAAAGAAAAAAAACTTTAAGGGAACTTTAGTTGAAGTACAAAACTAATAAAACTTAGTAAACCGATATAACACTTTCAGAAACATTACTGTTTATAGATGGACAAGCGAGTGCTCTTAACATAAGCCCAAGCTTGTTGTGTCAGTATTAAGTTATAACAATTGTTAAATTAAATACTATCCAAAAAGGGTCATCAGTGTAGCATAAAATCTCCTAGTTATCCTATTTTATTTTAAATAAAACTAACACCAACATAACCACGAAATCAATCTTCACCAAACCAACAGTACCGTCGCTGAAAATCCAATTCACAATTCCCATCCCCAACCAATCAAAAACAGAATCCCTGTGTACACTCAAAAAACAGCTTCTTTACCAAGAAACCTCATCATCACCAAAAGATGAGAGAGAGAAATTCCACCACATTCAAAAGACAGCCCCCGACAAAAGCAACAGTTCCCGGGGTAACTTTGACGTTTTGATATTCTCGCAATGTCTCGTCTCCAGTGTCGAGAAGACGTGATTTAATATTGGATTGGGGGGGAAAGATGGGGGAGGGGGAGCAATCAAAAGCTATTTGGCGATCACGTGATGAATCGTCAAATTCCTGTCTGTGACTCGTCGCCAGTTTGCTTCTCCGAGTTCAACTTCGTTTGGCGACGTGGATGTCGCAGAATCTTGTTTATAGTAGTTTAGTTTGGATGAACCTTATGCAAAAGTACGTAGCTGGATGAAAACTGTATTCTGATTCGGAGTAGCAATGTAGATTAGGAGTAACTGTGTACTCTGATAAAAAGTAACAGTGTGTTTTAATTAGATGGGAAAGTGTATTTTGGTTAGGAGTAACAATGCATTCTGATTAGGAGAAACAATGCATTCTGATTAGGACTAACAATGCATTCTGATTAGGACTAACAATGCATTCTGATTAGGACTAACAGTTTATTCTGATTAGGAGTAACAGTGCATTCTGATTAGGAGTAACAGTGTATTCTGATTAGGAGCGACAGTGTATCTTGATTAAGAGTAATAGTGTATCCTGATTAAGAGTAACAGTGTGTTTTAATTAGATGGAAAAGTGTATTTTGGTTAGGAGTAACAATGCATTCTGATTAGGAGAAACAATGCATTCTGATTAGAACTAACAGTTTATTCTGATTAGGAGTAACAGTGTATCTTGATTAGGAGCAACAGTGTATTCTGATTAAGAGTAACAGTGTGTTTTAATTAGATGGAAAAGTGTATTTTGGTTAGGAGTAACAATACATTCTGATTAGGAGAAACAATGCATTCTGATTAGGACTAACAGTGTATTCTGATTAGGAGTAACAGTGTATTCTGATTAGGAGTAATAGTGTATTCTGATTAGGAGTAATAGTGTATTCTGATTAGGAGCAATAGTGTATTCTGATTAGGAGCAACAGTGTATCCTGATTAAGGGTAACAGTGTATTCTAATTAAGAGTAACAATGTATTCTGAATAAGATAAACAGTTTATTCTCAGAAAGAAAGAAAAAACAATGTATTCAGGGGGAATCAATATCCAAAAGCTATTTGAAATTTAACGTAGTTGAATTTATTTACGGTTAGCTCACTTAATAAGAGTTTTAATTTGTTTCTTTGGACTAAGATTTTTTGATGAAATAAGATAACATTTCTTTATACTATTAATTGTCCTCTACTTTTACAATAAATTTTTATAACATTTTTCTGTATACTTCGGAATAAAAGGTTAGAACAAGTATTCCATTAGTACTATTAATTAACAAAGATAGGACAAGTATTTTCCATCAATAATATAATGATGAATATCTTTATATATATGACAAATCACATCTGTTACATATGTTTTAATTCTTCTCAGGTGTAACTTTCAATTAGTACGACATACAAAATTACTAAAGAAAAAAATATGTATTTGTGAAAAATGTGTCTGTCCATTTGTCTCAAATCAGAACTCTCATCTATAACTATAAATACTAAAGTCATGTCAAATTTTAAAATGATAAATGAAGCAAATGGCATATGTATTTTTAACTAATAGTTTGTGTTAAGCGAACCATTTTATCACAATATTAACGCAATATTATCCTAACAATATTATCCTGATACTATATCATATTTATATAGTACAAATACTCATTGGGGTGTAAATTCCAAATTTGTTTTTCAATTAAAGTTCATTACTACAATTAAGAAAGTTCAATTCGATTTCATTGCATACACTTACATTCGCTTCCTCTCAGGCGTAATCATATGCCACAGATAAACCTAAGCCGATCCTGACGCAACACAATTTCAAATACTCAGTTTTCCTCCTCTACAAGCAAAACATCTCAAGCCAAAGAGCCATAACACAAGTATCCCCACGGTAAGATCTTGACGAAATCGAATCTAACTCTCTCCAGAAATACCATCATCCAACCCCTCAAAACTATCTTCCAACCATCTCCAGCACAAACCGATTCCTAAACATTCTCATTCGATAAGTAAGACCGAACATTTTCAAGACCTTTCCTACGCCCCCTATCCTCTTTAACAGATTAAGTACGAAAACAAAAATCGAACGTTTAACAACATTCCAAAAAACATTTTATGAACTTATCCATCCATCCATAGATGGTGCTTTGATCTGCAGCATCGGTGAAAGATATCATCCAATCTCTGTCTATTTTTTAGCCAAGTAAAAGCATGTATCTATATATACATGTACCGAAGGCAAGCACACAAATCTTATGGATACATTTATACTACATATATGGCAACATCTTTTAAAGAGAGAGACTTTTAAGAGATTTCAAACGACAGATGGCACTGGAAATTCTCAGAGGCACTTAGAGGATAAGGGGGGAAAAAAGGATGGTAAAATCTTAGATCTGGCAATGGCAGAAGAGTGCATTAGGGAAGGGAATTTTCTATTCATGGAGTGGCATCTTCATCCCGTTTCCTGCACCAAGGAAAGAGGACCCTGAAGATTGGGGTGCTGCAATGGAGGCATATGCATTATGCAAATGCCACGTCTTGACAGGGGAAATGTCCCGGCAATGATGTTGGGGGGGGGGGGGGGGCTACTGCTGCACTTTGGGTAGGGGCAGCTCTTTTTGGGGTGGCTTCGGCGCTTATATTAACAGAGGTTTTTATAGATTGTTATAGGGGGAAGGGGATATTTTCAATTTTTTCTTTATACGTTTAAAAAGACCAAGGGATGAAAGAAAATTTCAAGAATATGGTATTTTTTTTTAATTCTTATGCTCAATGAAAAATTTGAAAGAAAAAAACCTAGGTGTACCTAGGCTTTTTTTTTTTTTTTTTTTTTTTTTTTTTTTGAAGTCAAAAGAGCACACGTATATGATGAAGGAACGCGGAAACAAGTATCTAAAATTTATCCATGTTCTTTTCCTGAACATTTTTTGTAAGGATTGAACAACGTTTATTTATTTTCGATGGATTTTATATGCTTTCTTGTTTCTTAAGATATAAAAATTAAAAAAAAAAAAGTTACAAGTTCTCACAAGGAAGTTATTAAAAAAGGCATGGTAATATTCCTTCAAAAAGACAAAGCAACAACTAATATGTACAAATAAACACGATGGGGTGAAATATTAGAATTTAGTGCTACGCTACCAACGATAATCAAAATTCAATTGATAATTCATTTCGATCTGTACATTACATAACATCATAGGTAACTTTGCTGATTAAACATCAATGCTTGGTGGATTAAACATCAACGCTTGGTGATAAAATTTCAATGCTTGATGGATTAAATGCTTGGCGTATTAAACATCAATGCTTGGCAGATAATAATAATTTTGGTATTAAATACAAATGCTTGGGAAGTTAAATATCAATACTTGGTAGTTTAAATATCATGAACAAAAATTAGCTGGAGAAAAAGTGGGCAAATAATAAAAATAATTCAAAATATTAATTTTGAATAATTTTGTTCCAATTTAATGTAATAGGTTTTTGAAGTAATACGTAATTTATTTTAATATTAATTTGACTGAGATGTCAGAATATTAAATCTAAAATATTATTCTTTCTTTTTGTTATATTTTTTTTAATTGAATTTCTTTTAAAATTGGTTTTATTTTTCATTGGAATATCATAAAAAGTAGCAAAAATTGATAGTAAAACTAAATTACAAAATTATTTATAACTATTAATTCAGGAATTTTCAATATATTTTTTAATCACATATTCAATAATCGACCAAAACCTTATCGAATTCTAGTTTAAAAGTAGTTTAATATACGAAAAATGGACAACTGAATTCCATCACTCAATGATGGTTCATTTTCTTATTGATGAAGTACATAAATCTATGGACATTCCTAGATTAAACAATAAGCGATTCCAAAACAAATTGGCATCTACGCGGACAAATACAGCGAATTTCCTACAGAGCGTTAATTGCAATATTCATCTTAGCAATGACCATTATTAAAATCAAGCACGCAGTCGATTATTTTTTTTCAATCAAGCTGTGCGATTAAATAAAAATTCTCATTATCGATGACGATACCGATAACGATATTCTGAATCGCGTCTTGTTCTTCACGCTTCACGAACTGCGAACAAATCGCCTGCTGAAACAAATAAATCCCAGAACCCGCTGATGATGAACCAATCAACATTCTTTATTTAACGAGCAGACGATCCTTCAATGAATTCGAATCCTTAATTTTGCATTCTTTATGTATACCTGATCTGGCAACGCGATTAACTTCAGACGAGGAAGAATTTAGTCAACGGAAAAAGAAGTTCTAACAAGAGATAATTAAAACCTAGCTTCTGATGAAATGATACAAAGTTTTTATTTTTTTTATTTTTCGAGATTACGAAGAATTTAATTAAAGCTTGATGATATTGCTCTCCATTACAAATCTCGGCATTTGTAGTCTGGAAACTTAAAAATGCAATCCTTGCGAACAAGATTCTTTAACGTAATTTTTAAAATTCGCAATTCCATTAATTCTACAAACTCAGTTCTATAATACCCTTTTAAAAAAAGATAATTTGTTCGGAATTATTGGATAAATTTGTTTTTCTGCTAAAAGTTTTATTTGTGGATGTATTAAAGAGTTTTATAGTTTTATTTGAGTAGATTAATCATTTAAAATCTGAAATCGGAACTAATTATAAAAAGCTTCTTTTATAAATTAAAAGAATGATTTTAAACGAGATTTAATTGTTTTTCTAAAATCATTTAACTGGTCTAAACTTTTTAGTGTAATCTTTTTGATTTAAAGGGAGCAATCGCTGTGTTTCCTATTGTAGTAAAAATTTAGACACTGTTTCAGTTTGAATACAAAAGCTTTAAAGACTTACTGTCTTAAGGTTATCTTTACGGTCAAAACATAAAAAATGTCGTCTTCGTTAGAAGATAAACACATGTTTTGATACAAAATAAAAAGAAAATGATAATTTAAACCTTTTAAATTGAATTACAATTGTATTAATTACTTTATTAACAAATTTAACGATTTTTAAAAATTTGCGAATTGGTAAAAAGTTTACTGCACCAGGACTTGGTTAGATCAAGATATAGACTATTGGAAGTATCTTTCCAATGGACTTTCAAAGAAAATTAACCCAACATTTGTGTCTCGCATCGGAGGAAACTTGGAAAACTCATGCCAGACAATCCGACAGCTAAAATGAAGATATCTGACACACAATCACCGAAGTAAGTGTAATATTTCTTTTAGTCAAGATAATTATAAGAATTAAATAAGTTTAAAACATGGTAATTATTAATAAGAATAGAATAGGACGAGTCACATTTTAAAGTAGACTGCTGGTTGTAAAAAAATTCTGGCGCAAGGGCTACAATAAAGGCTATACTGAGCTAAAATATAGTTAGACAAAAATCTGTTTCCAGCAGTCAGAACTGACAAATCTGAGAAGGCCTTCTGGGAGGTCCTTCAAAGAGAAACTGCTCCGCATTTGCATCTCGAATGGGAGTAACACCTAAAAATCCGATATGCTATCAAAGCCCATCTCATATTAAGTATAAAAATATAATAACCAACCACCCTTTGTTTTTCAAATTGCCTGTATGGTGATATATACCAGTATAACAGTCAAGGTTTCGCATATTCTCAGCTGCGGCTTCCGATTCGATCCGGGAGGGTGCGTGGAGCGATAGAACATTATTGGTTGCTCCCTCCCTTACGATCTCCATCCCTTTATTGAATATGGGGTGATGATTGGGTGTTAGAGGGGTTTTTTATTAAGTCAAGATTATTTGTTTCAGATCGTTTTGGGGGACTTTAAGGGCTGTTGAGCCGTGATTGGAAGGTTTGAGGGGATGGGATTTGTTCGATAGAACGAATGGGATCGTTTGACATTGTTTTTAGATACACATATGTATGCACTAAAATAAGTTCTTGACGGCAGGTCTTTAAACTCATCTTTTTCGGATTTATGATTTTAAAGTTGTTGACGATTAGTTAAGAAGCTTTAGTTTATGTTTAATATTGAATACAATTAGTAAACCAAATATATAAGTCAGTAAAACAATGTATTTCTTATGGTTATATTGTAAGGACAACCAGCCAAGACTCTTGAACAGAAAGTAAAATTCTCAATAAGCATTCTAATGGGATCGAGCCTCTTTGAGGCAAGCTGAATATACAGGGTGGCGATTGTGCGCTTGCTCAGATAATCTAATTTCGATTATCTGGATACCTGGTGACAGTTTTCTAGACTTTTCCCATTTCAAGTCAATACTCGGTAAAAACTCGTATAATCAAGAAAAACTTGGATAATCGGGTAAAAACTGGATAATCAGGAAAACTTTTATCAGTTATCATTACCTTCCCTCACCTCAATTGGGAACAATGTCACTAACAATTCTCGTTCCAAACCAACTAATAACCGACTGATACTCGTACAAAAGATTTGTTCCTTCCAGCTTAGTTTAGGGTCTAAACCGATAATCGGGAAAATTTGTATAGTCGAATAAAACAAGGACAATAAGGAAATAGCTTATACCACTTGGCTTAGCCTTCATCCGTCACAGTCTTAAGTCATAATGTAACTCATATCTCTATATTCGCTCTAAACCGACTCTTGTCCACACAAAAAATGTTTTATACGCTCAGTCTATAACGATCTAATAAATCGATAATCGGTAAAAACTCGGATAATCGTTTAAAAACTGAAAATCGGGGAAACTTGTACCACTTGACATAGCCTTCCATCGCCACAATGTATAGTCACGATGTCACTCACATCCCTGGATTCGTTCCAAACCGACGATTGACAACCGCACAAAAAGACTTTTTTATCTATATATATATCAGCCCAGTCTATAAGGAGCTAATAAATTATAATCCGGGCTCGCTGCCACACGACGCAAGCTGCCAAGTTGGCGACGGAACCCCGAACCCTCCAACGCCATTTCATTGTCTCCGGGTCCTTTCTTTTGAGAATGGAGATTGTAGTACTATGATTGTACTATTAAGACTTGACTACTATGGGTAGTACAATCGGTTGTAAATGCCCACTCTAGGGTAATCAAGGTCGCATTAAAAGGACTAGGGTGTGGGTGATTCTGAAAGAGGGGTGATGGGAGATTTGCCAAACCGTGCAGTTTTTTGAAAAGGTTCCAGTTCATTTGGTTGTTGCAGAGCTGTCGGTTTCTTAAAGAAGTGTATAGCGTTACGCTTAAATAGTCCAGACTATGCCGGTTTTGAATAGAAAACCCCATTAAATGCTATAAATAATATTTAACCACATCGTTTTGGTGTATAATATGTCAGTGTTGTAACAGATTAGTTATAGTTAGTGGTTTTATAATGATATTTGGCAGTGTTGGGATGTGCTGTTATAATGAAAGCCAAAAATTAAATTGAGACAGTTTTGTTTTGCTTATGCTAATGTGCTTGACTGGTTGGTTGCATTTGAATTTTCTGGCATTGTATCCTTACGAGGTCCTTACTGTACCAGAATATAGTTTCAGTAGAATATATGTTAATATCTTTGTATGTAAGGTAAAGCTTGCCAAGGTTCATGAGATAATTAATGGATAAGTATCAGCTTTACCACTTTTTTGAGGGTGCATTTTTAAATTTATAATTTTCACATTAATTTTATTTAAATTATTGAAAGTTAGTGGAAAACTATTTGACTTTCCTAAGGCTTTATGCATATTTGTATTTTTTATTCATTTCTAAAGTATCTATTAGACTAATTCTTTCTCTTATTTCTGAATACAAATTAATTACTGGATAGCAAGTTTAGAAAACTTTTTTTTTAATTTGAAATTGATAATTTTTTTTTTTTTAAATCACATTTTAAATTATTAGACAACAACATAGCAAATAAGCATTCCCACTAATGACTAAGGGGATTTTTAGAGAAAAGAGAAATATTACTCCATTGCTAAAAATCAAAATCGTATCCTCAGCATATCGTGATAGCAGATACAAAAGAAATTAATTTAAAAACAACACTTTTCAGTAAAAAACTTATTAGAGAATATTGCTTCCCCACTTCTTCGTTTACCCCTCAAAATCCATACAAGACCATTTACACGGTTCACCCCACAAAAAAGGACCACTTATTCTCACCACCACTATGGTGAATACTAGACAATGTCCAATTCAAAAAGCCTCCGTTCGTATAGACTACATGTCGAACTCAGTCTATTATCATTTTCCGTTCCACAGGGTAGTTGTCCGTCCTACCACATATAAATCTAATTCAGTCCTTGTGCCCTTGCATGTAAATTTATGAATACAACACAAACTGTTTCAATCACTAGCAGTTAAGTCTTCCAACCAAACACTAAAACCACATCTTTGAAAAACTTTGTTCGAACTGTGTTCGCCGAATTACACCCTACAAGGATAAGTATCGATTCTGAAAGAGCTTCTGCCACCAGGTAAACTATGAACAAAGCTCAAGTTTGTCCTTTTTGACCTCTATTGTTAAGGCCATTCTGCAGCACACCATTAGTTTTCGTAGGACACCATTCTGCAGGACACCATTAGTCTTCGTATGTCACTTTCTCTAAACATCCCCTGAGTGGACCCCCTTAGGGTAACTACGCCCTTAAATAATTGGACGAAAATTCGACCAAGTCTCTGAAAGGGTTGGATTAAGCTAGAGTAAAAATACCAGGAATTGACAGGTTTTCCAAAGAGTTAGGGGATGGTTCTTGCCACAATCTTGCTGGGAGGTCGAAATTCTTTTGATCAAGAAAGTGGTCGATGTATCCATGTGAATATTTCTCAACAAATTAGTCAATGTATATATCTAATTGAATATTTCTCCAGAAAATCGTCGATGTATGTATCTATTTAAATATTTCTCAATAAAGTCGTCGATGTATATATTTACTATGACAAAAGGATCTGATATCGCTAAGCCACTGTTTTGAGTTTTGGCTACTAACAGCTCCAGAAGTTTCATTTTCCCGTACATTAGACTAATGTAACACTTCTATTTAATGCTTTTTGTATGATTTTTAAATGTCTTATCCATTTAAAATTCTAAAACCTATATCGTACTTCTATTTACAGTGAATCATTATAATTTTCTCTACATTATTTTTAATTAAAAAAATCCAGGGGGGGGGGGTTGCACCCTCTTGCTCCTCTCTGGCAGCACCCATACTTTAATATCTTTCTCATTTATGAAATTTCCTGTACGGAGAGTCAACCATAACGTCAAAAAATGCACTTATCAAATCCTGAAAATTAAAATATCAATTTTAGTTTTTGTAAAAGTCTTAGAAATAACAAATCGATGTATCAAAAGTCAATCATATCAAGATATATCCAATAACTAATTTGTGTTTTAAATTGTATTTACTCATTTCCCCTTATTTTAACGAAATAGGTTGGTTGTTTTCAGATTATCTGGCACCGTCAGCAACACGAGGGCTATAATACGCTGAAACATTCGTCATTAGACAAGGCAACGCCAACATACATTTACAAACACCCATGCCTAACACGGGACTCGAACCTGCAACCTCGCAGTCTAGAAGCTAGCACGCTAATCACTATACCGTTTGGTCGGCTTTAACTAAATAGAATTTCATTGAAATTGTATTATCAATGAGTAAATCATGCCCCTTGAACTCAAATTTTACCGTACAAATTCTTCAATTTCAATGGCTTTTAAGAAATTATTTGCAAAAGTCGTTAAAACAAAAACACTGTTCCGCCTTTTTGACACTACATTTTAAAACAATTCTACCAACTTTATACTAATAAAATGCTTTTAAAACCCTATGTTACGGAAATGGATTGTGTTGGAAAACCACTGGCGTTTTTTTTTTTTGTTTCTTTTTTATCTCAGGACTTTCAGCAACTGTCACTATACTTTTACCAAACTATTTGTGACCAAACGTTTTTTCCCACGATATCCAGCAATTTCCCACCGATTTCCAGCACTTCTGCCTCTGGTCAATTGACCCTAAGGGCCAGAAGAACCAACCCTGGCCATAAGAAAGGGTTGGACCATTGGACTTCCCGCTGTTCCTGTCCAAAGTCTCATGGAGACGTGTCATTTGTACCAGAACTATTCAAATACTTATCTGGTTCGAGTGCCCCAAAGCGGTTGTTGGAATTGGCAGGTGCGTATTACCTGGTTATTGAAGATGCCGCCTACGTTTCTCCTGTCCAATTTTAACAAGGTAGCCACAGAATTTGGGAAGCAGTAGCAACTCGTTAATCATGATTTGACAGCTATGGGGGATGGTTACAATAGACTGGCTAGGCGTGAAGTCAACAAATTGAGCATGCAAAAGTTCTGTAGAACTTTCTAGAACATTTGGTCCTTGGTATAAGACCAAAACTTTTGAACTAGGGTTTTGTGTATATAAATGACTGATTCCTGGCTCTTAGCTGTAAACTGACTTTTTTTTCTAAGGTACCATACACATTGAAATTTTTTTTTAAACTAAACTAACAATATTTTCCACACTTAACAAGTGCTACAAATTAACTTATCTGCAATTTTTTATTTTTTTATTTATAGTTATTTAATTGATTAATTGCAATTAATCAATTAAATAAGTTCAGTCCGAATGGCACCAGTTATAACTCGATTTATAATTAATTTAGAATTTTAATTTAAATTGTGAATGAAGCGCAATGATTTGTTACAAGAACCCTACTAGAATTATAAATACAACTTAAATAGCTTTTTTTCGTAGAATTTTGTCTTAAATTACCCACTTTTCATAAATGCATCACGATTCAAAATTAAGTTTAAACTTAATTATTACATGGATATTTAGATCCGGACAAGTTAACTTCACTACATTATCTACTTTAAATTACATTAAAAAATTTAATTAGAAATATATGACAAAATTGAAACACTTTTTAGAGAAATTAACAACAGTCAATTAATTTTAATTACTAGAAACGCAAGTCGGACAAAATCTTACCAAATTTTAGTTTTACGGAAATTGATGTACATAAAATGAGCAATTTCTAAACTTTCGTAGGAGTTAATAGGAACCTTTAATTACAGAGGTTGGATTATTTTACAGAAATTGACAACTACGCATTAATTTTAAAATCACAAGTAGGAAAGTCAGACAAAATCAATTTTAATTTAGTTTTACGGATGGGGATACACGCAAAACGGACAACAATTTTTCGTATTGCAAATTGAACTTTTTTTTTTTTCGGAAATTTTCAACAGTTTATTACTTTTTTGAATCACAAGTACCGGAGTAAAATTAAATCTTTTATTATAGTAGTAGTATCTAAAAGGGATAAAAACAAAACTGCCGAAGGAATCAATATGAACATTTATAAATTGAATTTTTTAAAGAAATTTATAACATTAATTATTATCTCATGTATGAAAGTCAAATAAAATCTAATTAATTGATATTTACGGAAGTGGAGGACGTATAATGAAAATATATATATATATATATATATATATATATATATATATATATATATATATATATATATATATATATATATATATATATATATATATATATATATATATACTGTAAGATTTAATGTGGACATTTATTTAACGAAATTGTTTTTTTAGATTTTAATATTGCATTCGCAAAGGGTTGGAAGTGCATTTATATTTGAGAAGATGCCTTTAAAATATAAAGGAGAGGTAAAACTTAACGAAAATACCAATACTTTGTTACACACATTTAACCAAACAATATATCTGAAAATATTATTGTATGAAACCATTTCAAACATATTTTCAGATAAATATTGCGAACATGTGTGTAATAGTATATCGCTGTTTTTAATGATATTTTTTTCGAAGGGATCGGGTCCTTTTTAAACTCGTTCATTATTTTATTAGTATATAGCAATATAATTAACTGTTTTTTCTGTATTTTTCAACAAAATGTTATTCAATAAGCTACTGAAACTGCCTAATTTTTTCTACTACTCAATTGTCTATTGAAAATGTAGGTTAATATAAATAGCGAATGGAAAAATAATAATGAGAAATCGAAACTTGTGAGAATTAGTAAAAACTAAACTTCTTAACTCAAATGGACAACAAAATTTTCCCAACACATTAAATTGTAAATATTACAAGGAAATAACCTCAAACCGGTTACAAATCACTCGAAAAAAAGTTTTTTTTTCCAAAGGCAAGTTTTTTTTTTTTCACTTCAAATAATAAATTAGTAAAATGGGACATATCTTTTTTGATAAATAAGAACAAGCAATAAAACAATTACAAAATATAATTCAGCAATTAAATACCACTAAGAAAAGAAAAGCGATACATTTAATAGCGGAAGTCTTGAAATAATAATTAAATTTCGAAAAAACAAAACAATAAGCAATTTATATCAAAGTCGTAAATCGGTATTACATTTGATTTATTATGGATATTCTGATTTAAAATCCAGATATCGCTAAATATGTCGTTTCCACAAATCAGTCCAAACTCGTTTTAATTCCGCTACAATCTTGAAACACAATAAGAAGTCGTATTTCAAAAATCCAATCAGTTTTTCGACAACGGCAATTTGCAGTTATTTCAAGAATACTAGCTTTAAATAACATACCACATTTTGCAGTGAAGTCATATTGGTTTCCGCAATTTGGAAATAATAGAGCAATAAATTTCTCACCAACATATAATAAACCTTAACTAATATCTATCCTGATGTAAAATAACTGCAAAAAACTGGAATTTTTTCCTTGAATCACGTGGTAAGACGTTTAAATACGGACAGAGGCCAGAAGGTGGTTTTCGAAGAAAACTTTGAGGTAAAATTATACTAGTGATTAAGTTATTTTGAAATGTACAGGGAAATAATAGTTGACATTAATTTAGTTCTATTGAAATGAATCGTGTTTTAAACTTTATATTAAAATCTAGATATCGTGTAATATTAAGTGCAATAAAGGTGTTCATTAATTTACTGGTTTGTGGATGCTGAAATTTTAATTATTACATTTTAACGAAAAGTTTTATTGATTTTTAGATATATTGAGTTCTTACAACTTCAATAGCATTTCTTTCAATTGCGATTACGACATGTATTTTTTTTTTTTTTTTTTTTGAAAAATTAAATGAAGAATATTAATACTTCTAAAACGTGGTTTTGACCCAAGGAGCTTTCCAATCTACAATTGATAGTTTTACATCTCGGACAGCAAAACTCGTTTGATTTCTCTCCAATTAAGTATAAAGTGCTATTTTCCAAATATAAAATTAAAATCGTTTGGCAGACGTTAATTGGTTCGTATGCATTCGCAAAAAAAAAAAAAAAAAATCTGACAAGCTCGAACGGTTAAATATCTTACAAGGAGACGCTTGCGTAAAATATTTGGGAAAAAAAAAGTTTATGTTACCACTTTTATTAATGTTTATAATAGTACAAATAAAATATTACGTAATGATTCCAATAGTTTAAGTCGAATAGGATAGGGATCAAATCTCACGCAAGGTTAATGTACTGGTTGCAATTCCTAGGAAGGTTTGAGAGTTTGGGATCTACTTTAAACAGTATGGACAGTTTTTTAACCTTTATTATTTACAATATGTTCACTGGGTTCATAAAAGCACACTATAATGAAGAAACTATTCCGTTATTTAATGTTTTGAACTTTGAATTAATATTTGGTATTTCTAATCACAGTAAATTATTTTTTAAATTACATAATTCTAATAAATTATAAAATGTCATTATTTACATATCAAGTTGTTACATAATAGTAAATTACACAACAATTGACAAACACATAAACATGTGACCAATGAATTAAGAATTCCCCATCAAAATCTTATATTTCTGAATGGTTTTCTTTCGTTATTCCAACCATCATTTTCCCTGAAAATACGATCACCCAAAAATTAACCCAACCACACTATTTTTTCAATAACCACAAAACACTCGAAACCAAATCAAAATTAATCATCTAAAATCGACAATTTCCTGTACCTACCCCATCAGACCCAATCCCCCCCCCCCTCACACAAAAGAACATTTAATTTCCTAAGAACTTTACACTCTCAAACACTTCGTCTAATAGATATCGCATTGGGGCGCTACATCGCATGCAATGAACGTATTATACGACCCTACCCCCCGATAAAGCTTGTTGCAAGCGCGGCTTCGACACGCAAACGGCCGCTAAATGCAGGGACTAACGGCATAATAAAATCCGCTGAATGGCCCCCAACGGTTGTTCGGGCATTGGGCCGTGATAACTTATGGGATTTTATTACAGGTGGGGAGTGGCTGTTTAATTTGTAACATCTGTTGCATGGCATGAAATGTTTTGTTTTTGTCGGGTAAGTGGCATTAGGGTATTGTGTTCTTTGGTAAAGATTTCATGTAAAGGAAATCGTATAGAAACTTAGTATGAAATAATTCGTTATTGGATGTGTTAAGTGGGTGATTTTTAACATTAGTTGCATGATGTGAAATGTACTGTTTTTGTTGGGTTTAGAGAGCTTGGAGTTTTTTGTTAAAGTTTTATAAGTTAGAGAATGTTGAAAAGAAACTTAGTATGTACTAATTCGTTAATAGATTTGTTAAGTTGGAATTTGTAACATTTGCTGTATGATATGAAAGGTTTTGTTTTTGTTGGTTGGTTGTATGGATTTCAAGGCACAAGAGCCAAGATTAGTTAAGCTGAGCCAATTGTTTTTTCGGATTGGAAAACTTATGTATTCAGTTTTACGACAAGGTTTATAAATTAGTTGAAATCGTATAGAAATTTAGTCAATATGAAATAATTTGTTGTAGGATTTGTTAGGTGGGAATATATTACATTTGTTGCATGATGTGAAATGTATCGTTTTTGTTGGATTGGAGAAGTTGGTTGGTTGGTTGTTTTCAGATTAACTGGCGCTGTCAGCAACACGAGGGCTATAATGCGCCGAAACATTCGTCATTAGACAAGCCAATATACATTTACAAATACCCATGGCCTAACACGGGACTCAAACCCGCAACCTCGCGGTCTAGAAGCTAGCACGCTAATTACTATACCGTTTGGTCGGCTGGAGAACGTGGAATATCTCGCTAAGATTTTAAAGGATATTGAAAACAAAATTAGTCACTATGAACTAATTCGTTATTAAATTTGTTGAGTGGCAATTTGTAAAATTTGTTGCATGGTATGAAATGTATTGTCTTTGTTGGACTAGCGAACTTACTTGTTAATTTTCGTTAAGGTTTTATAAGTTTGCGGAAATCGTATAGAATTTTAGCCATTATGAAATAATTCGTTATTGGACGTTTTAAGTGGGGAATTTGTAGCATTCTGCATGTGGCATGAGATCAAATGTATTGTGTTTGTTGGTTTGAAGAACTTGAGTATTGAGTTTTTCGATAAGGTTTATGAGTTAGCGGAAATCAAATAGTATTTGGTCAGTATGAAATAATTCGTTATTGGATGAGTTCCATGAGAATTTGTAACTTTTTATAGCATGATATGATAAGCATAGTTTTTGTTGGGTTGAAGAATTTGATGTTTCTCGATAAGGTTTTACAAGTTAGAGGATATTGATAAGAAACTTAGTCGATATGAACTAATTCATTAAGTGGGAATTCGTAACATTCGTTGCATGGTATAAAATACATCGTTTTTGTTGAACTGGAAAATTTATTTGTTGTTTTTCGTCAAGGTTTTATAAGTTTGCGGAAACGGTGTAGGAATTTAGTAATTATGAAATAATTCGTTATTAGATGTGTTAAATAGGGAATTTGTATCATTTTGTAGCATGCCATAAAATGCACTGTTTTTGGAGAACTTGTGTATAGAGTTTTTCGCTAGTTAACTAAGTTAGCGAAAAGCGTATACAAATTGTGTCAATATAAAATTATTCGTTATTGGTTGTGTTCAGTGGTCATTTGCAACATTTATTGCACGACATGAAATGTATCGGTTTTGCTATATTAGAGAAATTGTGTATTGAGTTCTTCAGTAAGATTTTGTAAGTTAAAGGAAATCATATGGAATTGGGGTACTTTTGTGCATTGCGTTATGCTGAATGTTTCATATTTGAAATTGAAATTTGAATGTTTCATGTTTGATTTATAGAAACTTAGTCAATATGAAATAATTCATTATTAGCAAAGCATCTAGTGGTGTCCTCGCTAATGATTGAGGATTTAGTTGTTTTTAATTTTTATCGAATTTAGAATTGGTGCTAAGGCTTTGTGCAAATTCTTTTTGAGTTTGATGTTTAATTGGTTTTTCTATTTATTAGTTGAATTTGTAAGAGGTTTGTACTACATGAATAATTATTTTGCGGAATAAGTGGCATCGGCTAAATTAGATGTATTTTTAAATGGTTTTTATAAGTCAGAGAAATCCTCTTTTAGTTTATTTGATGTATAATGAATGGTTTTAAACTATCATTACAATGAAACTTTAGTTAAAAGTTAAGATTTTTAAGAGTAGAATTCATAAGAATGGAGGAATGGTTTTTAATGTTTTTATGACAGTGTTACAAGTTAGATTAAATCACTTACAAATAATTTCAACATAAAATGACTGGTTTAATTACTACAACTTTTATTCGAATATAAAGTTGCTGTTTGTAATAAATTCATTGCTAAGGTAAAACGAAAGAAAGACTGCTGGACAAGTGAAAAGATTTTAACTTTATGCTAACGGTATTTATAAGTAATAGGTAATCTATTTTGAGAATAATTGTTTAAGATATATTTCGAATGACATTAGCAATATAAGTTATCGCGCATAAATAAATTTATTTTTAAAAAAATTTGACTGTGTAACATACTAAGGAAGTATTTGTTTTTCGGGTGCAACTAACAGTTTTAAAGTTAAAGATTGCAAACTTTTTCAATTTGGAATTTCAACTACTACGTAACAACTAAAAATATTTAAGCTAAATTTTTTCATAAGGTATGATAATTTTAAAAAAATCTGTCTTAAAAAGTTATCGCTTTGATAATGGCAAAAATAAGACTTGCGGTTTTACTGTTGAATAGAACGATACACAACTATTTAGTATATTAATAGGTAAATTAAATAAATGATTCTAATAAGTGTAAGATAATTTTGCAAATTTGTTTATGGTAAAAAAAAAATAAAAAAATAAAAAAAATTAACTGCATTTTATATTAATCAAATTTTCATTGACTAAAACCATAAAGGTTGGTTGGTTGTATGGATTTTAGCGGAACAAGAGCCAAGATTGGCTAAGCTGCGCCAAAAAACCATTAAGGAATATACCAATTACATTATTTTATTTGAACGTACATACTTTTAGTAGAATGAAATTCCTCCTTTTTATCTCTTGTTTCAAAATTAAAATTTTTTAAAAATTAAAATTTAGTTGATATAGTATATTTCGATTTTCTTCAGCAGTTCTTTTAGTACAGTTACATTAAGCATGCACAGAACCAATAAAGGTAGAAGGAATTTCAATACTAAAAGTACATGACTGTTTCCTTTACACACTAACAATTTTCCTAAGCGAGCATAGTAAGTTTATATTAAAGCCATTCTTGGATAGCCGTAACATCACGTCCAACTAGTTTACTACACTGTTGTGCAATAATTTTCAAGGATTACCAATTTAGAAATAAAACCATTGTAAAAGTATGAATGCACTAGATTGTAGGAGATTTCTACCACAGAGCAAACAGTTGAAACGTCCCATCTTACGCTTCCGATCGTCCGGACTTACGTTGCCGACCTAGTCCGCTTGAACCTTACTGTTAAAAATGAGAATAAGCGAAAGTTTTTTTCTTAACTTTAATTTTTTAAATATCTTTCTAAGCCTTGGTTAATGACTTTTTAATTAACTTCGTGCCCGCCCGTTAAAAAAAAGTTAAGTTACTCTAAAGTTAGGTTTTAGTTTAAATTGAAAATATTGCAAAAAAATAAGACGAATTTAATTACACACTATTCAATATGTAGCTTTAAATTGTTGCTAAACAGATTTTATATAATAGGTTCCGATGCTTTTTATAATTATTTATTTTTAAAATAATTAAATTTAAAGATTAAATATTGTGTTACTAGAGATGAATTTAAAAAAAAGTTTGCTTATAAAATTGGATGAAGTTAGACTCTTAATGAAATCTTTTAACCTAGTTCTCATTTAAATACGATATAAAACTTAGTCTTAGAATTAAGACCAAAACACTGTTTCTGCTCATCAAACACAACTTTCTTTCAATTATTAGGACTTCTAAATTTATATGAATAGGAACGTTAGAGGAAACTCAAAGCAAAAATTCCATCTCTTGAAAATACAATTGTTTTAGGTGAAGAATTCCAAAGAAGTGTAGTTTAAATTGTGAATAAGTTTTGCTAATTAAAAATGTAACGAGATTTAAAAGTTAAATTAATGTAATTTTTCTGTATCAGAATCCCTTCCTAACAATACCAAAGATAAATTCGTGGGTGTTTTTTAGCAAAACGCTAGAACTTTCTTAAATGTTAAAATTCAAAAAATGTTATTTAACTTTTTTGCAAAAGCATTAAACCAGTATATTTAAGATTGATTAATTTTTTATTACGACCAATGAAGGTAAACAAGAATACTTGTCTTTTTTTTATTAAAATTTATCATATTAATATTCTTAATTATTAATGATTCTTTTAGATTGAACATCAAGAATAATACAAGCTCCTAATCATTTTACTGAAGAGAACATTCTGATTTCAGTTTTTTGCTAAAGAAATCCAACATAAACCAAACTTTACACCATTATCTAATACGTTCAATCAAAATACTTAAATTTTAGTATTAATCTTATATTGGCCTCAGTTAACTAATTAATAAATATTTAACTGAAGCCAATATAAGATTGGCTGGGGACACTAAATGCCCACACATTTAAAAGAATTCTTATATTTATAATTGAAGATATTTACTGAATGCTTAGAGTAGGACCAAAATGAAAATTCATTAAATTATTTTTTTTTTCTTCAAATGTCTGACTAATTATCCATAAGCATATTGAACTTATTTATGCATTTATAAGTATAGGGTTTGAATGTTGAAAGTTTTAATTGAAAATTTATTAATTTTTTTTTATATCAAATATCCAACTAATTTTGAATAACTACATAAATAAGTTCAATATGTTTATAAGTAAAGGTTTTTACTGAATGTTGAGGGTATTAATGAAACTTTATTAAATTATTAGTTAATCCTTAAATGCATCTGACTATATATGTAGAAACATGCTGAGTTTAAAAAATCAATTCAATACTTTCATTTCAAAAGTATTATGATAAATTGTTAAAGGAAAAGTCTACTTTGCCAACAATTTTGCAGAGTTATTGAGTTATGTATGTATGTATGAATATAAGTTAGTTATAAATGATATCTAAGGCTTAGTGTAGAGTTGATGTATCACTATCGTCAAAATTCATTCAATACTCAAAATATTTCAAGATTATTTTAAAATGACAAAACTATCCTAAGAATTCAAAACTAGCGATGTTATTTCCACAATATTTAAAACTATTGACTTGCTATCTAATATTGATAAGTACTCTTAGTTTTAGGGTACTTCAAAAAACCTCAAGTCTTGACTTAAACAGCCTACAAGAAAAAATAATTCAATTGAAAGAAAAAAAAAAAAAATCTTCAACACAAGGGAAAAAATACAAAATATATCTTCAGGTGATTTTTTCTTTATTTTTATTCTTTTCAATAGTGGTTTCAAATTGACTACTTAAATGAAATCTCAAGCTGTACCCAAACATAAAACATCTTTTTTTTTTTTTTTTTTGGTATGCGTGGCAATATGTACACAATGTAAACCACACATAAACAGTATTAACTTTGTCAATGGTATTATGTACACATGAATCGCGAACATAAAACATTTTTCTTCCATGATAAATTTACAGATGATTCACCAAATATAAAAAACATCTCTTGGTGATATTTACAACAAAATAATAAATTATGCACTCAAAATGCAAAATGAGGTTAATTTGTTAAGCAAAGTAGCCAATGAATTCTTTAAAAAACAGACTTAAAAACCAATAAGTCACTCAACATTAAAAAGCTTCTAAAATTTTAAAGTCAATAAATCGCTGATTTTGCATAAATCTAAAAAGTATGTGTATTTAAAACAGATACGCAAGTAAAATTTTCCTGTTTTGAAAAAATTGCGAATAATGAATAAATAGTTAATGACAAAAAACGCTGAAAGTCAAAGATACTGTTAACACGTTTCCCTAAAAGTACTTAATAGCTTCATAATCACTTAATAGCTAAAAAAAAATAAACAATGGTTTCATTGGGTTGAAAAAAAGCACTGGCAATGGTATGAATGAAGCTTGGTTTCAAAGCATAAAATTCTCGATATACTTAGGATTGAATTCAAGCAAATCTAAAATATTCAAGCAATTATAAAATGCAGTCATATCATTTTAGCTAAAAGTTATTGTATTCTTAAAGAGAAAATAAGATTAAATTTCATTTAAATGTTAGAATATACCAACAGGGTTAAAAATTAATTTTTGATTATTTTAACGAAATTGTAGGTTTAGCCTGATTTTTTTTTCATGAAATCTAAAAAAATCGGTCTGCTCCTTGCTTATCCAAGTTAACCTCCTTTCACAAAAACTCAATTTTGGAGGGGGAAAAATGAGTTTAATCACATCAAAGTGCTGGGGAAAATATATTGTCCGGTTCTCTCAACAATTTACACATAAAAAATGCACTGGCCACCCCGGAATTATACACACAATACACAGAGACAGCCTCACCAGAGTATATTTCAGCAAACTCTTTAGAAAAAGATTGAACGTAGCAATTTGGTTTCTTTGTCATGTGCATTTTTGAAAAGCAGAAGCACTTGATATTGCAATTGAAGTTTTCACTACTTAAAACACTTTTCCAAAAAAATCAAATTTAGAAATATCTTTTTTTTTTAATCCACAAGAGAAAATTCTGAGATCACACCTATGGTGGAGGTACACATAGCCAATTTGAAATCATATATTAAAGGATTTTTTTTTTCTATATAGAATTTTCTCAATCAAAAGGCTGGACGATCTACAAGACTGTTGAGCCACTATAAGTCATCCTTTTAAAAACTTCACAAAATTTTGGTGATACTGAATTTCTCAAGAAATAAATTTAGGACACAAATCGTATTCAATAAGAAACCCAATTAGAAGAGACTATTAGCTATCTACACCTAAAACTTCGAGCATCTTTCAATCAATGTTTTCAATGTTTTTTTTTTTTTTTAAAGTTAATAGTTCTTACTTTAGAAGAAAAGTTTTCTGTAAGGCTACTTACGTGCCTAGCCGAGAAGTCGCACAAGAGTCAATCGTCACTGAGGCCACAAGTTCAAGTTCACAAAAGAGTCACAATCTCTTGAAAAAAGTCCCAACGATCACATATGAGACAGAGGCATAGTCCCGGACGATAGAGATTCAACCCCGGCGTAATGCGACTGCATCTGAAGTCTATTTTGTAGGTTGGGGTCACTGCCATCTCCTGGTAGGTATACCTGAATCATGTCCCTCAGGTCACCGCCGCAGCCTCTCCGACTTTGTGAAATGGCCACCGGTGGCATGGAACTTGGGCTACTCGTTCCACTGGAGCTCGGCTCGGCCTTGATCGAGCCACCCATGGGCTGCATCGAAGGGTAGGACGTCATTGGGACGCTGTAGTTGGACCCGCCGTTCATGTAAGACATGGGCATCGAAGACGGCGTGCTCGTCATCGGGTTGTGCATCTGGCCCATGTCGTAACGTGGGTAGAGTCCGCTGTTGGACATCTGGGAACCGTAGGTAGCGGCGTGCTGATTGTAGGCAGCGGCATGGGCGACGTCGTGCATCATGGATGGGTACCCGTTTGGCATGTACCCGTTCATCTGGTACATCTCCCTGGGCACTTGCGGGACCGACGACGACGCTGATCGAGTATCACCGGGCAAAAGACCACCAGCCATAGGGTACTTATCTTTTTTCAGCAAGGTCTTGGTCTTCCTTCTGGGCCGGTACTTGTAGTCGGGATGTTCCTTCATATGAACAGCCCTCAGACGTTTAGCCTCATCGATGAAAGGCCGCTTTTCGGACTCTGAAAGTAGTTTCCATTCAGCCCCAAGCCTCTTGCTGATTTCAGAGTTGTGCATCTTTGGATTTTCCTGCGCCATTTTGCGTCGCTGGCCTCTTGACCACACCATAAAAGCATTCATCGGACGCTTGACCCTCTCGACATCTTTCTTGTTGCTGTTGCCGCCGGACTGGCCGTTGTTGTTGGGTCCGCCACCGGAATTGCCGTTGCTAGTCAAGGTCATAGATTGATGTCCCTGATGGCTGTTCGTCATAGTTGGCGAGTGGTGGTTCGTTGTCATATGGTGGTGTTGCTGGTGGACTTGATGGGAGTGGTGCTGGCTCATTCCTCCGCCACCGAGCTTCAAGTCCGAAGGATCTAGCCCGGAGGGGTGAAAGTAGTGGCTGGCGTACTCTCTGTCCATGACGGCTGACAGTGGGCTTGCCGCGGTCGGTTGCGATTCCAGCGAGTGCGAAATGCAGCACTGCTGGCACGAACAGGCGCTACTGGGCCGAATGGTGGGGCTGGGACACAGTCGATTGTCTTAGGCGGTTGAAGACCACTTCAACCTTGTAGCTTAGTTGACGAGAGCGAAACAGACGCAATGTTAAAATTCCGCGTAAAACGACAACAATCCACGAGGGTTGTAATGTAAACAAACACTCAGATTACAAAAGGAGAATAGCGCGCGGCTTTCCGAAACGTGGATAACTTCGTAGCAACGACTTACGCGTACGATCTCCGAGTGAGAACTGAACAAACCTACCGAGGCTATTGATTGCGTAGTGGGGGAAACTCGTAAGTGGGAGGAGTTATGAGCTGGAGTCTCACGGATTGGTTGGAGAGTATCATCTGGCGGGTTCGTGGCAGAGACGTCATGAGTGACGTCGTGGGTATGGGCGGGATTTGAAAACCTGACGGTTCTGGATTCTCGGGCCCTTGGATTTTCATTCCCCTTCTCCCTTGCTTTCTCGTGATTGAAAATTTTCGCTGTTTGTCAGTGAGGGGGGATTCAACTTTTTTGTTTCTTAGTTGCTTTTTTTTTGTGTGCATGTTACAAATGAGATTTAAGCACAAGAAATGACTCCGTTTCTCGAGAAAATGGTCGGTAAAATCCAATTTCAAGTTACAATGTTCGGAACAGAAACTATTTAGCCAAGGAAAGAAATTAATTCAAAGTTTTACTAAGCAAGTTGAAAGTTTTGATAATTGGTATTTTGTAATATTTCTTATTGAAGATGGCTTAACAATATTTCCAGTCTTTTAACAAGTGGTTCTAATTTTAGTTGTATTGTTCATAGTATTAAATAACACTTTTATCTAAAAAAAATTTATCCATATTTAATATCGAGTTGGTTCAGTTTTTTAATAATTTTTTTTAGGTTTTAAAATGAAATTTTTTTATGAACCTTAGCTTCATTAATATTTTTTATTTCAATACTTAAAGCTAACAGCATAGTTGTTGATTATTCGAAGATTTTAAATATAAAAATAATCTTAAATTACTATGGTTTGTATAACCTAGATATTATTTTTATTGCAAATTTTATTGTATTTTTTTTTTATTAAAAACATAATGAACAAATTGCTTTTCCTAACGTCACTATTTAATCCATAAAATTATCTACTTATATGCAATTTGTATTAAAATTATACAGTTAGAAAAGGGAATGTTCTATTAGAAGAGGAAATTTTCAATAGGAATTCATTGTTCACTGTTTTTTATATACCTATATAAATATATAGTTAAAAGAAGTCTAGGGTTTCATTTAGTATGCGAATTTCAAAGCAAAACAACCTTTTTTTCCCTTTTTTTTCCAACTATTATTTAAACCACTGGTTGGATACAATCTAAGTTTTCTGTCAACAATCGAAGTGTTTCCGCCAAACAAGACTTTGTTTGAGCAAAAACTACAATAATAAATGTAAATTCCTTCTTTCGGCGTAAGAAAAGAATATATAATAAACGAGAAAATTGTATGATTTCACGAGCTTTGAATGTTGAAGCCAAAGAGAGATAGGTAAAATAAATATTTTAAGTTACCTTCTCAAATTATAAAAAATGTCCATATTGAGGGAGAATATTATTTGATCACTACCTTTAAACAAAGATAACAGAAGAACTTTGATTTCATTTTATTTCGACAATTTTGTTTTAAAGCCTTTAGTCAACAACAATTTAAACTTTATTAAAGAGATGCTATGTTATTTAACAGAGAGTCGGAAAAAAGTTTTAAAGTGTTCTTGGAAAGTGATTTAAACCTGAAAATAAAGCAACAGGTCCCGTTATGCGAGCAAAACTGAATCAAGTCTCATCTCCATTCACAAGAAAATAAAGTCCTCAATGAAATAAATTTTCTTGTAGTAAATACTACTATGTCACAAGAAAAAAATAAAAATAAAACCCTTCATTGAAACTGAAAGTATTTTGATCCAAAGAGCCTTTTCCCTTTCAGTTCAAAGTCAAGTGCAAGGTTCTTTTGATACAAAAGTGTGACTCTTATTTGCAAACAAATTCGCCGCTACTATCTAACACAACAATTGTGATTCTCCGACTTGTAATCGTACCGTTTTGTGAACATTATATGAAAAGCGAGCCTTTAGATTTCCTTTTATGGCGGATCGTCTGAAAAGACCATTGAGTGTGTGTGTTTATTAGGAGACTGTACGCCCTTTTGTAACATCGCTAGACAGTTTAGGCCTACTTTAGAAAACCTTGTGACAATGGCAAGCGCACACAAATACCCCGATTCAGGCGGAGAATTCAAAGAACTTCAGATTTGAAAAGAGTCGTGGCAGAGAAAAGGCTTTTTCCGCGGAAAGAGGGGAGAGAGCGCCATCTAGCGGGAAGATTCGATACTAGAGAGGAGCGGGGTTGAGTTGTCAGAGATGGGAAGAAGCGAGAGGGTGGATATCGTTTGGGTGATGGTGATTGGTTCGATGGTTTCGAAATAAGAGCACGTGGAAATGTAGGTAAGAAACCTTCGAAAGTTTATTTGAAGTTGTGGAAATATATGAATGTTTTGTAGTTAGAAAATATAAATTCGATGACATTTTTTATTGGTCCAATACTTTAATTTTCAATTTGTGTTCCTTACTTACTAAAAAAGATATCTAAATTCTACATCATTGTTTAAAATTTCTTTCATTTTTAATTGCAATAAAATCTTATTAGTTTCGGTTTAGCTAAATGCAGGCAGATAAATTCAGATGTAATATGTTTAAATACAAAACGATCAATTCAAATAAAATAGTTGTTTTGAAAGCGTATTCAAATTTGTTTTATTAACTTTCATTCTCAATATACTATACAGAGTAAAACAATCACAATAAACATATTGCTGAAGTAATTCAGCTTACATCCAAAATGTCTTTACAAAAACAATATGAATAATTCCGTTTTGTATTACGAGTGTGCAAAACATGTACAGTTTACAATCACGAGTGTGCAAAACACGCACACGGAGCAATCACGTGTGTATTAAAACTTTAAGCTCCTCGCAATATCGTAGAAAACTTTTAATTGTAAATTTTTTTTTTAATTTTTTTCCTGTAATGAAAGAGTTACAAAATAAAATACATTTTCTCAGCATTCTAACATCTTGGAAAGAAAAAAATATAAATCATTTAAAAATTTATTTTATTCGTGGGATATTACTATTTATTTAATTTAAATGTAATCAAATATTCTTACAGTATAAGACGTTAATAATACTTTCTTGTTTTATGTTAACCCATACTTATCTTACTACTGACTGATTAGAATACAATTATATTAATTAGGTAACTCTATTCTAAAATAATGAGAATAACTATGAGGTAAATTGTAAATCAGATCTAATTCCCCCCCCCCCCCCAATTTGTCTTAATAGTTTCCCCAAATGTAAGTTTTTCTGTTATAATTATTTATAATAATTAAATATTAAATATATAACAAAAATCTAAATTTTGCGAAAAGCCCCTTGATATTCTAATAAAACTAGATGGTTAGGTTAAATGTAATGGGTTTTTCACGCTAGAAAAGAAGCATAATACTGTACCGAAACATCACAACAACAAAATCTAGACTACTAAAATTCGTTTCTCGAGGAACAACGTTTATGTGGACTTTTAAAGGGAAAGTACCCATATTGTGTTTTGAATGGCAGTATTCCATATAAACCCACAAAGGTTGGAAACGATACATCATAATGACCATCACGTCTACTCATTTTTAAGATCACGTATTACTAATTAATATCCGAGCCCAGTCGCGTACTTGGTGGATATTCAATTGAATCCTGAATACTGCATTATATATGAATTGCTAAGAGAATACTGAATACAATATAGAGAATAATAGAATTTTTTTTTAATATGTCCGATATAGTACTACATTTCGAATATTGCTATTATATCTTAAAGTGAGTAGATGTATTTATAATGAATTATCGAAATATTTAACAAATTAGCAATTTGTGTTATGCTTATGCAGTGCTTATAACTTGATTTCAGGTCTAAAATTAATAGTTTACCGTTTCAGCATATATTTAATTGATATTAAACGAATGGAAATTGTCTAAAAAGGCAATGGGAACTGTTTCTAATGCATAAAACTTTGAAAGAAAAATAAATTCTATTCTTCGGTAAAACCAACGTTATTACGCTAGAAAATATGTGTTAAAAAATATTGTAAATGATTTTCAATTTGAGAATTTTAAATGCTTTAAAGAATTGTGGGAGAAAAAAAGCTGTTTTATGGCCAGAAACAGAATAATTGCGTGTCTTTCCACATGCTCTCATTTACAAGTTCATATTTATTAATCCATATTATTAGTCTAGTTAAAATGTATGGATTGGGGGTTTTTTCTGTCAAGTATGACACTTAATTCTGTATTATACTGAATATTAAATCACTTTTAAGTGTTCCAAAATTCCTTTTCAGGCCACTATTCAGCAATCCGTACCCTGATCATCAGAAAACTTAAATAAAATTCGAAATAGCAATTTTGATTAATTTTACATTTTAAAACAATCTTTTATAATTGACTCACAGTTTGACAGTTAGTTTCACACTTAAGATTTGAAATATTTTGAAATAAATAATTTTAAATTTAATGTAATAAAAGTTTTCTACCAGACTAAAACTCCCTCTCTTTTGTTCTGTTACTTAAGCTAAAAAAAATTGTTTTGATGGTTCATATAGCGTGAATAGGAATCTTCTAGCTGATCCCCTCCGTTTCACAAATTCCTTTCCTGACGGTAAAGGAGCAAACACGCTGCCGTCAGTGGTCGATGTTGGGCGGCGAACAAAATCATTATTTCCGTACTAAGTCTCCGTAATGGTTTTTACGCTGAGTAATTTTCTGGATCGATATTCGTGGCAGTCAACTTTTATCTCTGGTTTTCAGCTATTTAATGGAGCGTTAAACTCTTGTTAAATTGCTACTTTTATATAAAAATATATTACATTTATTTGATGCACGGAATTACTATTTTGGTAGCAAGAATAGATTTTCAATATAGATATTAAACTTGATATAAAAAGAAGTTAGACTTTTATTTATTAAATTCAACTGTTATAATAGAGTTTATAATATTTTAACCATATGTTTTTTAATTTATTGCTAGATTTTATATTAATAATATTATTATGTAAATTAGCCTCAATTTTCTTTACTTATCTTCCTTAGAAATGATTAAGATCTTTCAATCAATTAAAAACAATGTGCTAAATAAGAAATATTTAATTGCAGTAATTAAATTAATAAAATTAATTTGTAACTTTATTGTTAATTATTATCTGTATTGTGAGTTATTAACTTTATTGTGAGTTGTTAACTTTATTGTTAATTAATAACTTTACTGTGAATATTTAACAATATTGTTAATTAACTTATTGCTTTACTTCTGTCTTGTAATGTTTATGTGTTGTTTACCTTTATTACGTTATAACTCTTAAATGTATACATCACGAATTAAAATTCATTACATATTACATTTATCTTAAATATTTCAATAATATTGAATTTTATTTTAACTGTTATCATTGTTAAACAGTTTTGTTAATCATCATAAATTTTCTGTACTTATAACTTTTAATACATTTTATGTTTCTTTCTGTATTTGTTAATATTATCTTCTCAAAATGTTAGTTGTTCTGTTATTTTTAGATTTACCCTTTAGAATATTTAGACTTTTAAACGCATACATAAACTACTTTACATTATAATAGTTTCATTAGTAAAGGCGAATCAAGGTCATTCAATCCCCTTCCCATAACCTTAAAAACTCACGATAATTACGAGTTGTGTCGCCCACTGTCGTTCGAGAACTGTGCATGCACTAGTCTGAAATTTCATCACTTCGTGACAAAGTGGTTAGATCAGCCGGTGACACAGTTAAAGAATAGTTAACTAAACTTGGTTTCAAGGTTGTTTCCATGGTTACTGTGTCTTGACCTTGAGGCGACACAACTATTGTAATACACTAAAATACACAGACAGAAATCTGACTTGCCTTTTATTATATCTTTTAAGTGGAATTGAGTGTTACACAAATAACCCCTGTAGAATCGACAATAATTATCTACAAATTTCTTGCATAGATATTATAAAATAGCTTATAGTTTTTCAACAATTTTCTTTATATATACCTTTGACGAATCTTCAATCCAGGATTCATTTATTCATGTTCACCATATCAGCTTGATATCCTGAAAAAGTATATCCTTATTTTACTTAAAAAAAAAAAAAAAAAACTATAAATTTGTCCTATATCCCTATATATTTATTCTGCCGTTTAAGCACAGATGCGGTATCTGCATTTGTTAGCCAAATTGAGTTATTATTACCCGGTGGTTCTCTGTAATTTTTTCAACATAATAGCAGTGGTAGAAGTGGGAGAAAAATAAGTAAGGGGATACCCAAAAGATGATGACAAGTGCACTCTCCCCCCCCCCCCCCTCCTTTCCCAAACGATAAGTTTTATAATTTAGTATTTTTATTATAAAAATATATTTTTATTATAAACCAGTAAGTATTACTAAATAGTCAGGAAATAATTTATAATTTATACTTCTTAACACTAACATTGAACAAGAATCCGAAATGTATTTAATGGATTTTCTGGGACTTGGTTTTTTTACTTGGAAGTAAGAGATAAGTGAAGTAATAATTCAACATTATAACGTATCTGTTTATGTATAGTTTTAAATAATTCTTCTAAATGTGCATACTTTTATGAAATTAAATTACTAGTGAACTCTAAAATGTTTGTTTAATAGCTGGTCCTTATATGAAACAAGAATAGAAATTAACTTAAAAGAAAGTCCAAAGTTAAAAGTTGACCAAGTGTAACAGCTTTTGTTAACAAAAAATACTTATATCTTTGTACAAAGTAGTATCATAAATTTTTATATTAGCATGATATACATGCCATAAATAGTTTTTTTACATTTGAAAAGTTTAAATCAATTTTCTCAGTATCACTATATTTAAAAGTTAATATTACTTTTCTTAAGTAGTTTTTAGACGGATTGAGTATTGTTAAAAGTGTGTGTGGGGGGGGGGGGGATGCATTTCAGTGATTTTAGAAGTGGAGGGACTCATGTGTGTTTTCTTAAAAAGTGGGGGGAGGCGTCAACCCGCGTTTACCCACACTTCTAGCACTGCGTAATAGTGAAGTTTAATTATGTTAGATGCGCGGGAAATATTAAAAAAGTTAGTATGTTAGTCAATAAACTTAGCATCAACTACATAAAGTTCTTAAACTTCAAACCGCTATTTTTCATTTTGCGGTCAGTGGCAAATACCACTTCTGGGCTTAGTACGGTCATTTACTCGTTTCCTTCTCCTTTCATTTTATTCAATAGAAGTGTATTGTGTATTTATTTTACAATGTTCGTTGTTTTGAAGAAATTAGTGGTCAGGGTTTGAAAACATTTTTTCCATAAAAAAAACTTTTCCCAAGTAGGCAACTTTAAAAAGTACATCAGTTTATGAACAAATGTTTTGCTTTTATACATATAATGCCTCAGATTATTTGCTGTTTATAAAGAAGTTGAATGTGAATTCTTAGTGTTTTAGGACAATGTAAAAGATGTTTTTGGTGGATAAAGAAAAAATTTACATTAGTTATTAATAATTCAATCGCGAGTCGTAACTGCATTTTTAGTGACAAAATTGTTTGAATTTAATCAAATCTTGATTTTACTTGAACCTTCAATATTATTGAAAAGGCACCTGAACACAAGTAAATTTTTTAACATAAATAAAATTAGTTAAAAGTATAAAATATATTTTCAAAAGTGTGCTTTAATATGGACCTTCATTCATATTTAAAAACAAAAAATTTAAGTAATTTGCATTAAGTGAGTGTATTGAAAGAGAATAATTTTGAAACATGATCTTAAGTACTTTAAACAATTAATGATTCAATTCCAGTTTATTATTAATTTTTTTAAATAATTTTTCGAAACTTTCAGGAACTATTCATATATTACAGACGTATCAAGAGAAACTAATATATTTTTCATATGGCAAAGGATCTATGCACAAACAACATCAAACATCAGTTAACATTTACAAGCGAATAATAGATCTATCATTAAAAATATACATAATCTCCACTTTATATGGTTTGTTTCTTATTCATATTAACGGTGGGTTATATCTAATATCCAACAATAGGTATCATTTATAAATTACACGTCTCTCAAAAATAGACCTATTTGAATATGATTTACCTACATTTCCTATTGATATCCAATACCCAATATCAGGCAATCTCCAATATTCACAAACTAACTACACATATACAGTCAAACCCCGTTAACGCGAAGTTGATAGGGTCACCAAAATTGTTCGCGGTAACCGAATTTCATGTTAAACGAATAAATTAACGTTAAGTTTTAAGTAAGGAGAAGTGCTTTTACTTCGCGTCAAACGGGATTTAATGTTAAGCGATTTCGCGTTAACGGGGTTTGATTGTATCACCAAAAATAAACCTAAATTCAGTTTAAATATATCTTGCTTCTTATTGATATCCAATACTTAATATCAAACAATGGTTATCATTTTCTTAAACACACCTATACTAAAACATATTTCTAACTTTAAACTTTAATATGTCTTGCTTCCTATTGATACACAATGTCAAACAATGTCCATCATTGAATTAATGATACACCTATAACAAAAAGTAGACAACATTTCAACTTTAATATGCCTTGCGTTCCATTGATACCAAATACCCAATGTCAAGCTTCACTAAATTAACTACACACATATTAAAAAAATACAAATTTCAACTTTAATATGTCTTGCTTCCTATTGATATCCAATGTCAAACAATGTCCATCATTGAATTAACGATACACCTATAACAAAAAGTAGACAACATTTCAACTTTAATATGCCTTGCGTTCCATTGATACCAAATACCCAATGTCAAGCTTCACTAAATTAACTACACACATATAAAAAAAATACAAATTTCAACTTTAATATGTCTTGCTTCCTATTGATACCCAATGTCAAACAATATCTATCTTTGAATTAATTATACACCTATAACAAAAAGTAGACAACATTTCAACTTTAATAGGCCTTGCTTTCCATTGATACCGAATACCCAATGTTAAACCTCACTAAATTAACTACACACATATAAAAAAAAATACAAATTTCAACTTTAATATGGCTTCATTCCTATTGATACCCAATGTTGAACAATGGCTGTCATTCAATTAATCACACACCTATGAAAAAAGTAGACCTATAATTTAACTTTAAAATGCCCCTTTTCCTATTCACACCCAATGTCATTAAATTAATAACACACCTATAACAAAAAAATAAACCTATTTTCTAGGTTAATATAGCCTCCCTTCCTATTTTTACCCAATAACCAATGTCTAATAATGAATATCATTAAATTAATCACACATCTACAACAACAACAAAAAATCAACTTTAATATGACTATCTTTTCCCTACTGATACCCAATACCAAATATCCAACAATAGCTATCATTCATAAATTAATCATAAGTCCATCATAGTAAATAGGTATTTTAATATGATTTGCTTTTCATTCATACTTCAGAGGATTCATACCCAAAAGAAGCCGAAAACGAAAGTTGTCCAATTCAGCAATACCAACAAAAGGAACACAGTGCATACTGTTAATGGACAATGTTACATTATGTTGGATTCAATCTTGTCACAATAGGGCAGCGTACAATACGAACCTTTTCAAAGATGGCGGATACCACATCAAACTGTAACAAAGCCTACCGACTGCGTGTGGATGCTTATTGTTGCTATACAAATGATACACTTAAAAAATATATTTTAATGTGTGGTATAGAGCTATGTGGTATAACTTAACTTAAATATGTATTTTTAGTTTTATTTGTTGTACTTTAATTAGAAGTGTGCGTAATAATTCGGTGATATAGGGAATTTTTTGCTGTTCATTAACTTGTTTTGCTGATTGCACTAGTGCTGTTTTTATGAGTATCAGTAGTAGAGATAAAGTGATAAATTTTTCTTTATTGCATTTAAATGATTATATTATGCGATAGTGGTTGGGTTGAAATGAAATGCATTGATTTGTTGTACAGGAAATAAACTATCTTTTTTATACTGAAGCTAATAATAAAAGGAAAATTGTAAAAAAAACTTAATGAATATAAAGGGTTTTATTAATAAATGCAAATAGTTTAATAAATGTAAATAAATTAATAAATATATAATAAAATGCAAATCAAATGTAAATAAATTAATAAATATATAATAAAATGTAAATCAAATGTAAATAAATTAAAGATATTATAAATCAATAAATGAACATAAATTAATAAAAGTAAATGGATTAATAATTTTAAATGCAAGTATAAATTAAAAAAAAAAATTAATGTAAATAAATTCGTAAATATAAATAAAGATATAAATGTAAATAAATTCGTAAATTTAAATGAATTAAAATGTTAAAAATAAATAAATAAATAAAAAATAAATTTAAATGAATTAATACATTTTAATGTAAGTAAATTAAAACATTTTAATGAAAGTAAATTAATAAATATATATTAATTAATCAATATAAATAAATTAATCAATGTAAATAAATTAATTCATGTAAATAAGTTTAAAATGTTAATAAATTAATAAATACTAGTGAATTAATTATTTTAAATAAACTTTAAGAGCACATTAAATTTTAATTAATTTGTAAAAATTGTATATTGAAATTAAATATAAGAGACATTTAGTCTCATTTAAAAATTTGCCTATACTTATTCTAATCAAAAAAGGTAATAATAACCGATTTGTTTTATAAATCAAGATCTATGCGTCTGTATTAATAATTGTAACTCGAATAACGTACGAAGCAATGATTATGAACCTTTTTCCATCCAAATCACCACAGCTCATAAATTCCTGAATTTATTATATGCATCTCCATAAACACCCAGATTAATCCTCCACACTAAACCTTTCAGCAGGTCTGAGTCTCGAACCTAAACACAATAAGCAAAACCTTTATAATCTGAGCGAAAGGCCAGCAGCTACCGAATCTAACATAAAAATAATAAAAATAAGGGGTAGGGGAAGTTAAAGGAGACAGAGTATTTGGGAAAAAAATCGTCGAAGCGAGTAATGTGAAAAACGACGGGCCGACCACTTTGGGGGGGAGGGGGTTTCACCTCCAGTTAGGCCTAGGCCCATTCATAGAGGCTTCTCGTTAGGGCGACCAGGCGAAATGCCCTTCCTGAGATCGTAAACAAAATGCACCTGCAAATCGTCCGATGATTTTCCTGGGGGGTGATTGCTTGCTTGCGTGGGAATTTCGGTTTGGATTGAATAACTGAACAAGGTAGTAATTTGGTGTCATTCGGTATATCGGCCAGCAAAGATGAATGACAGATTTGTTAATAAAAGTCCATAAAAAAATATTTAGAAGAAAGGCTGATTTATATAGTAAATAGTAGATTGTAATTTTGCTACCTGGTTATCTTTAAATGAAAGAAGGTTCTAAGTTAGATTTTTGGATAACGGGCAGTAATTTGATGCCATTCGGTACATTGGCCATTTGGTGTCATTCGGTATATCGGTCTGCAAGAACGAGTGATGGATTTGTTAATAAAAGTCTATGAATACGCATTTAGATTTAGATTGAAAACCGATTCACAGAATAAGTAGAAGTTTGTATTTTTGCTGTATCGTCGATGATTGATGAAGGCCTTGAAGGTCAGGTTATCTTAACTGGAAGAAAGTATTGAGTTAGATTTTTGGATAACGGGCAGTAATTTTGTGTCATGTCATTCCGTATATTGGCCATTTGGTGTTATTCGGTATATGAGCTACGGATATGTTAACAAAAGTCCATGAATATTAAATAATCATTTAAATTAATAGCTGATTGACAGAATAAGTGGAGATATGTGATTTTGGTCAGGTTATTTTATCTTAAAGAAGGTATTAAATTAGGTTTTATATAATTGTTGGATAACTTTGCAATTAAGATCGTCAGTCTTTCCATAATATTCTTTATATCCGAAATATCGTGCTATAGTTACGAAAAATTTTCGCTGTCAAAAGCTATAGACAGCTCATTTGAATACTTATGAAACAAAATATTTCAATAAAAAAATTAAATTATACAATAATTTGCAATCCAACAGCTACTGTTAAAAAGAATAATAGTAAATGAGCTATACCTTTTTCTCTTTTCAAATCCCGTTAAATTATATGAATGTTGTTATACCTACAATGCAAAATCGTAAACGTTTGATGTAATATTTTCTCCTTTTTTGTTTATGTATCATGCTCTGTGAGCTTCCTTATGTACTCTATGTCTTATTAAACGACCCATAAATAACAAGGTACTTTATGTAACCAGGCATTCAGGAGAGGGTTTAACATCTGAACTTTTTAGCAAAGCAAAATCGTCTTGAGATAATATTTTGTCCACTCGTGTTTATGTGTCGTGCTCTGGGAGCTTCTTTATGTCATATTTGTCTAATTCTACGACCTCTAAGTAACATGGTACTTTATGTAACCCGGCATTAAAAAGATGGTTTAACATTTGAACTTTTTAATAGTTTTTGACTTTTTGATTCACATTTTTAAAGCGTATATCATAGTCTTTAAATGTATGAAAAAATAATGTTTTCACCTAAATTTTATAACAGTTAGTTTGATGAATTTAATTTATTTAAAAAAAAAAAAAAAATGGTAAGTTTATTTTTAGATATTTATATTCCTTGCGATAAATATCGTCAAACTTCACCCAAAAATATTGATAAATCAAAAACAAAAATTAGACTCGATATTTATGACCCTCCAAATCATGCTGATAAAGGTTTATGTGTGTTAGTGGAAAGTCAATTAAGTGAATTGCCCCACTTAATTGACTTTCAAACAAGATTTTTTCCCGAAGCTGAAAATGTACAAAAAAAAAAAAGTTAATTCCGTCCTCTTGTAGATACTACAAAAAACAAAGTCGGTAACCTCGTAGTTGTTACAGAACCAAAACAATCCATCTCGTGAATTGTCTCATTCTCACAGTAGTTCAAATTGTTATTGTTCCTTCTCATAGACATGGCACTCATTGATGATAGACAACATCTACGTTCCTGGCATCGCAAAGGCTTTCAATTCTGGTACGCACTTACACATTCTCGGTAAACTGGATTAAGCGGCTAGTCTGTAAAGACCACAGACATAATGAAAGCGTGCTTGATCTAATCGGCAGCACAACAGCGCTTTGGCCATGGACACTCACTACAGCGCGTGTGCACTTCAATGACAGACACGTGCTATTTCATAAAGCCCTTTTATGACGAATAATACGCGACGCACCGTAACTGCGGTATCCCCAACTTGTTGACGCCATTAACTTCGAATCAGATGCCACAACTCGTCAAAAAGACGTATTTTTTTCTTTTAAATAGAAAGAGCCTACAAAAGTTGAGCCCTCGTCTCTCTTATAAAACCAACAAAAGTTGAATGGAAAAGAAACCCAGAATGGGACTCTGCATCCAAAAAATCGTCTCCAACTCTTCTTTGCAATTGAGAAGAGGAGGGAGAACTTTTAACAGAATATTTCTCTTTTTTTTTTTTTTTTTTTGATAATATACCATCGATGGTGAATTACCGTCGGTGATGATGGTTTGGCAGGGAGGTTCTTCTATGGACTCCCCCCCCCCCCATGACAAAAATACCCCCCCTGTCATTTTCCTCCCTGGTGACCCTCTGGAGGTGACGAATTCCTGGGTAGATTTGCACACCTGGGCATTCGAAAGGGGAGGGGGACGGACTGTGAGAACGTTGGTAGGGGATGGTTCCATTCTTCTCAAGAACCCCTCTTGTCCTGTGTCGTTTGCCGCGTCCCCACCACCCTCCCTTCCTCTTTTCTCGGTATATTACTGCTACCTGGACTTGGTGGATTATTGTCCCCGATGCAGATGCTGCTACGGGGGAGGTTGGTTGGTTAGGACGAGAAATAAACACTCTGCAACTTTGTGTTCCTGTTGACAAAGTTGCAGAGGATACTATCTGGATCCTGTCTGGTGCTTTTGTTGGAAAAAAGGGTGGCTGTTGTATTTAAATGATACTGATGACTGGAGATGGGACAAGTTGCGTCGGAGCTTAGTCTGGAAACCAGGATATGGACCTTGACCTTCATATAATTGGAACAGTTTATCTGAAGTGGGTAGGAAAGTAGGACACATAATTGAATCCGTATGCATCATTACTTTGATGACGAAGAGACAAACTTAGGGATCTGTTCGGTTCTGGACAATAAAATGGTTTTCAGGGACACTCAGTAAATTCTTCTGAAGTCATGGAATATTCAGATCCTACTAAATTCTACTGAAGACGTGGAATGATCATTAAAAAAGCCACCAGCTTTGACAAAATCCTTATAATTTTTATAATTAAATTTTTTGTATAACTACATTTTGAAACATTTGGGATTCATCAAAATATAAAAGAAATCTACGAGGAAAATTAGAGAATTTTCCTTTGGATATTGTTACATCTTGTACTGCAATATACCATTACATACACTTGCCTGCTCATATATGTTTGTATAAAAAGTAAAAAGATGAATAACACGTTTTGAATTGTTGAACTGAAATATTGTATATAATTAATGTCATGAACAAAAAAAGATACAAAACAATATTTTTCTAAAATTTAAGTTCAGAAATTAAAGGGGTTCTTTTCATAACTTTTGATTTTAACAATTTTGGGTGCGTGTCAAGTGGAAGTTATTGATTATAAGATTCCACGTAATTGATTAGAAGATATTATGTAAGCAAAAAAAAAATCTTCAATTCTATTTTTAGTAGTTTGTAAAATAAAGCCTAATTTTCCTTAATTTAGTATACAAGGACTATATTGCGCCGAAATATCGTAACATCAGGATCTTATCAACTAAGAGAGGTTCAAGAATGGAAAACCTTCCACATTTGCGTCTCGATTGGGAGAAAGTCCTGACAATTCCCATAAGAAAATAAAACAAAAAAACACGTGATTATTCGTCCTGTCTACTTGTATGAAAAAGAGAGACTGCTTGATTAATAAAATCAATAAAAAAAAACTTATGATGACATTGAGTTAATGTATCAAGCTTCAATGGTGAATGCTTAAATAAGGTATTTCTAAAGAAAACTGTCGGTATTTGTGTCTTGACTGGGAGAAAACACGGAAAGCTCAAATCAGGTAACCCAACAAATGCCTCGAGATTATCAGTCACAGTCACAACAGTGCAAAAGTCACTCTCAGAAGTCACTTTAAAAAGAGACTTCAGAAATGATCAAGGGAAGAACGAAAACTCACGTCGAATTTCACAAATATAAAGAAACAATTTTCGCTCTATTGTTAATCTTTCAAAATCATCTGTAATCCATGGGATTTCATTGAATCAGGAAACAATATGGAATCCATGATAATCCTTAATTCCTTCAGAAAACTTTCGTTAATCCATTAGATAAACAAAACATTAAAGTTACAAATCTTTCTGCATTGTTTCACATAAAGAATTAGCGGTGAGACAAATTAATTTCCTCTTGATTGTAGACTGAAATTTCTTGATAAATCCTGGCATGCTGCCTTTCACAAAATCTTGATTACAAGTCATTTGTCAGTAATCTGCACTTTCAAATATTTAAAATGCGGATTAATCCAGTAACATTTTATGTTTCAAGTAATTTAACGTTTACTCGTGTGGTGCTTGTTCTCCTTTAAATTTTGATTTATGTTAAGTTAATAAAATTGTTAAATTGAATTTTCTTTCACAGTCTATATATACTGAGAGATTGGTAGAAAAGACTTAAGTTTAAAAACTATGAATTAAAGCTTTAGTGCATGATTTTTTTTCTTTATGATGCAACTAACGATCATCTAAATAGAGTTTATTACAAAAAGTATATTAATAAAAAAAAAATTTCAAGTATAAGCAATCTTGGTATGACTGATATAATTAATTGCGATTTCAAATCACGATAAAATATATTAATTATTATTAAAATTTTACTCCCAAGTTTTGTAGCATGTATGCTACACTACACACTAAATGATTAAAACCATCAATATTTTTATAACATGAAGCATTAAAATTAATTGAAATTATTTATGCGTGAACAATTAATGCACTGTAGCGTTGAAGAGTGTAACAACAGAACTGAACAGATTTTTAACTCTTATAAGAACAACAACTGGATATAGAAACACATCTTTAACACTCTTTTTTATCAAGAAAGAGACCAGACTTTTCGTCTCTATTTTTCATGAATATTTGTTTTTGATGGGATCTTTAGCTCATGTGAGAAAAAATTCCCGAATGTTATTTTTTCATTATACCTACTACCTGCAGATTACACTTCAGATTCCTATAGCCTAATCTCCTTTCCCATTGATTGAAATATTTACACTGAGATCAAAGCATGAGCTGTTACAAAAACCGACTCTTCTAGATTCCCAAATACCACTCTCAGTACAGAAAAGAAAAACCAACATTTTTTTTCAGTATTATCATTCCCCATTTCACCCACACACAATTTTCAACTGACCCGTCCAAAGAGAAACGTCACAAAATCATGATCCACAACTCACCCATGGTCCTTTCACAAGCCCCCCAACCCGAATATTTTTATACCGGTGGCAGAAAAAGAAATAAATCGAAAACAACAAACTGACAGACGATCACATGAGGGAGGGGAGTGGGGGGGGGTCCACCAAATGACCCCACACCAGAAAAATCCGTAAATCCCCTATGACCCTCAACCAATCAGGTTTCTCAATTGACAGCCCGAAAAATCATCCCCTGTTCGGACATTTCCAGGTGCACCTCGATTTCAATCCCCCTTCTTCAGACCCCCCCCCCCTCCAAGCTTCCGTAGAAGGTAGGGCTTTCCCCATTTCCCCCTTGCTGTGACAAAAGCTCCCCAATCATTGCCCTCCCCCCCCATATATAGGTGACAATAGGCCCGCCAGCGATGTCGCAGGGGCCACGGGCCCTGAAAATCACTGAATGCCACTCCTCTGTAGCCCCCCTATTCTCAATCCGTTTGCATCCCCGTCCGGCGTTACCTGACAATTTTTCTGCAAAAGGGACGTGGAGGGAGCAAACCCCGTGAATTTGTTTTCGATTTTATTTTTTCGATAATGGCTTTTTTTTTTCCGTTCTCGGAGCGAAGGAATTTGATTTGTGATTTTTTCTTTTTTTTTATCGTCCTCAGCCTTCAATATGGAGGTTTGTAGTTCAGGACAGATTTGGTGGGGTCGAGGGTGCTGTATGGCATGAGTGAAACGTGAGGACATAGGATCTATTGAAAGTCGTTTTAAATGTGCCAATTGTATGAGCTGATGGTATGTAATGGCTGTAGTGACTTAACATTGTAATGTGGGAAAAAGTAAATGACTAATCATTTGTGTGGCGACTTTGTGGATAACAAGTGATCGTTGACAACTGATAACTTTGTAAACGGCTTATTAATGCAAAATACACAATATATGTGGCGATTGTGAATAACATGACCTGTGACTAGAGATACTATTGTAAACAACTTATTGACATAAATGGTATTACTTACATGCGGCAATTATGAATATCATAAGGTTTGTGGCTAAATATTGTACTGTAATTTACTTATTGACGTAAATGACATCATTTACATCCGGCAATTTTGAATAATTTAGTATCTGTGCGAAATGATAACATTGTTATCAACTTATTGACATACGTTAGTCGTAAAAGTAAGGCAGCTTGGGGTGAGGGTGAACGTAAACACGGATTTCTATTCAAAAATGTTAGTATGTATTCTGTCGTGCCCTGCACTTTAGAAAATGCATAAGCAATGAATAATTTTAAAAGTAACGTCTTCCTTTTATAATATAACTTACTACGGTATATCCAACAAACGGTATAGCTAGTTTTATTCTATGGCCCAGTCATAACGTACGCTATCTGCATTTTCCTTAATTGTAAAGAAATACTGATAAAAGTTTAAAAGAAAATGTATAGGTTCAGAACTATTTCTACTGTTGTGAAATGAATTTTTTTTTTCATAAAACCTTGTAAATAGCTATAAATACCACTTAAAAACACATGTAATATCGCAATTATGATTTAAGCAAAATATGACGTGAAAACAGAAATTATTGGTGATAGAATTTTTAACCTTAGTGCAACCTATGGAATCAAAAGAGTGATACTAAAATTACTTACTATACTAGAAGACAATCTGATTTGATCAGGTTGAAGACCAGAAATTATTGGTGATAGAATTTTTAACCTTAGTACAACTTATGGAATCAAAAGAGTGATACTACAATTACTTAGTATACTAGAAGACAACCTGATTTGATCAGGTTGAAGACCAGAAATTATTGGTGATAGAATTTTTAACCTTAGTGCAATCTATGTAATCAAAAGAGTGATACTAAAATTACTTTCTATACTAGAAGACAACCTGATTTGATCAGGTTGAAGACCAGAAATAATTGGTGATAGAATTTTTAACCTTAGTGCAACCTATGGAATCAAAAGAGTGATACTACAATTACTTACTATACTAGAAGACAACTTGATTTGAGCTCACTCAATGCTTTACAGCCATAGGGGAACCGGTACCTACAGCATACTCAGTGAGCTCACTTCATCCTGTCCTCTAGTATAGTGATACATACTAAGTATAACCACTAAATTGCCAAATATTTCTCAATTAGAGTCACCCTGCTTATTAAAAGACCGGTACATTACAAATTAAATTGTTCAGCCATAACTAACTTGTGGATTACCCTTTTAATTTGTTCCTTCCTAGTGAAGCCAGCAAAAGGATTTGTTTGTCCTTACTCAAATTGTATTTAGCTGTGACGTTTCCAATGGAGACAAGATATACCAAAGAAGACATAATTGGTCTACTGGTCATTTACCTGAAGTATCCCCATAGTCCTTATCTTTCGACCCTAGGTCAAACCAGGATACAGATTTTGTTCGATAAGAATGACTGAAGATAAGAAATTGCTGCGGCTTCTTTGATTGTCTCCTATGCGGCAAAGATATGGTACTGGTCTTTATCCTGTTCAGTGCATCTGGTTTGCATTTTTTAAATTGGTTATTTTTAATAAATCATTTTAAAAACATGTGCGTTCCAGGTATGTTATCCTTAAGAATTTTACTTAGCCGTTAAAAAAAAAATCGTGTCGACATTTTCTTCGGCTACGCTTGTTGCTTGAAAGATATATTTTTTTATTTTCAGTTATAAAAATAAAAATTAATAATAATGGCCAGTTTTTCCTCTTTTCAAGGAACATGTACATTATTTTCAAAGATTGTTGAAATTGTTCCAAACCTGCCATACATAAAAATAATACAGCTAATCTCAATAATAATTTTTTAAAAAATTCAAAGTTTCGATTTGGAAAAAAAAATTATTATATGGAGTTTTGTCCGACAGGGAGCGTTGGGATTTTAAACATGAAATAAATTTTTCTTACCATTTGTAAAAGCAATTTTCCCAATATTTGTCTTACAAGATTGTTTTATTGTTATATAAATGATACACGAGTTTAAGCATTTTAAAGCAATATTTTGGACAATATTGTTGCATTACTATAAAACATATTGCAATCTAATACTTTGGAAAAGTTAAAAATTGTCATCATTTTTAGTAACCACTTTAATAAAATGAATTAAAGCCTCATTTCTTACTGTAATTTTATTTTCAGTAAATAAAAGTAGAAAACTTTATTTTCTATAGTATGAAGTCATCCATTGACTTTACTTCTAAATATCTGCAGTTGCAGTGAATATAATTTCAGTTAGAAATTTCTTATATCAAGAATTAGTTCGGAAATTCTGCACATGTAAATGCTTTTATTTTCATGAAAAAGTTGTCAATCATATTCAATAAATTCAACTAAAACTTTAATTATTTATGCAAACTTCTTTATTAGAACTTCACATCAAAAACGATTATCACAATTTCTAATTCCTTTAAAACAGTTTCTACCCAAGCGCTCTATATATCAATACAACTACTTTATATATATACAAAACAAACAATATATCCTTACACTAATTTCCAAGCAAACATCATGAGGAAATTAATTAAAGTTGTCTTCAAAAACCCAAACAACAATAACTTTTACTACAAACTTATGAGATTTCTTTCACAGAACTTTTATTTATTCATTTCAAAACGATTTAATGTCCCAGCTAAATAATACATAAAAACTATAACTCAATCAAATAAAATGTAAACAAGGGTAAGATTTTACTTACCGTTTTCTAATGAATGATCCAATTAGGTATATGTAGTTTCTACCAGTCAGACAGGTTCAGAATTGGTTCATATCTGTAAAAAAAATTGCAAAAAATTAATTTCTTATAAATTAGGTTAATTGCATGTGTTTCACATGGTAAGTCGAGATTATTATTTTGTAATCCTCAATAGTGCATTTTATTTATTATCATTTTTAAAGGTATTTCTTTCTTTGTATAAATACTTTTGATTGAGTTTTAGGTTACAGCATTTAATGAAATATAAGGTGGCTGTTGCAATAAATAACCTTCATTTGTTAAGAAAGTTTAGAGAAAGAAATAAAACTTACATTCATAATGAGTTAATACATTATGTCATACAAACTATCGATAGCTGGGTTTGGTAAACATTGCACGTTACATTCGTCGGGAAACAGTAAATCTGTCAAGACCCTAGTGCTTGTCATTGGAAGCTGGTAAATATAATTTGAAGGGATAATCAAATGATTTTCAAATTTCTCAATTGTTAATCTCTATTATAATTGTTTAATAAAATTATCTCGATATTTTTCCATTTATTGGCTAAAAGTAATACGCTGATTCTGAAAATGTAATAAAGATCATGATGCTGTCCACCCGTTAATCCCATTAGAAATGGTACTGCCTTAGGCAAATAAAAACGTACCTGAATATATTTTGACGTAATTGGTAAGGTGTATGCGGTTGATGATCAATGGTGTCCTAACAAAAATTTAGGTATGTGAAAGGAAAACTCAAAAATCGAGATTTTCATTCTTTTGTTTTGGTTTAAATGAAGAATAATTGCCACAACAATGATCCACGAAAACAATAGACAAACATGATTTTAAAATGACAAATCTTTAGTTTTAAAATTTATTTTTTGTTACTACAGACTATTTTCATTTTAAACAAATTTATTTAGTTAAATTAAAACTACCATTTTCTTTAGTTTTAGATTCTAAACTAATCTAAAGGTAAGCTTATATAATGAGGCCAAGTCCGTCTATTTGTCTATACAACACCTTTCATTACCAAAACTAAAGTGGACAACTAGCTTTACATCAAAAATTGCCATCAGACTCATCAATTTGGTGATATTTTGTTAATGTATTATTACTAAATTTCGCCAAGTGTACAAAATTTACCAGTTTCTTGTTGTTGTTGATGTAATATAAAATCATCTATCAAAATAAATACAGAACCTTGATTAACCGACCTAATTCGGACCGAAGATAGGTCGGATAAGCGAAAATGACGAACTTGCACGAGTGTGGAAAATGAATATTTTTTGTATTTTCGAATGTTATCCAATGAATCTATTTGAGCAGTGCAATTATTTTTTATCTTTATGCTTTCAATTAATCAAATATCGAGTTTGAAATCAAGGCAAAAGTCACGTGACCAAAAGCGCATAAAAAAAACCATGACGTAGTTACGCATAGATTCCGTCGAAAATCCGAGAAGGAACCTGGTCTAAAACCGGTTTTAGACTGGTTCATCATCTGCACGTTGACGTTACACGCAAAAGTAGTTTTTTCCCGCCAAACAGCAAAGTGAAAAACTAAATATTTTTTTTTTAACTATTTATCCGAGCTCAAATTTTTGAAAGAATGGTATTGATTTTCATGATTTTTTCTCTACTTTTTATTAAAATATAAAATCAAAAAACGGGAGAGTTCCTCGAGAGTTGTAAAAAATAATAAAAAAAGTAAATGATTTTCATTTATTGAATACAGGACTTTTAATGTTTTTTATGACATAATTGTTGGAAATGAGTTTTTGTTGACGTAATCTTGATAATCGTTGTTTCGCTGTTTTTTAAAAGCAATAGTTTAGTTTGATCTGCTTATGATTGTTTCTCTATAGGATAGTCGGTTAACAGATAGTTCCGGATAAAAGAGGAAAGGTAATTTGAGGTTCCACTGTATGGTTGAGAAAGTGCCGAGTCACTCTAGGCACTAATTTATGTATTAATATTATCATTTCAAAAATACTTTTGTGATTTTTTTTTTATTAATTTTTTAGTTGCCCACTATTAAAACCTGTCATACAATGAAATTTTATTGCCTATGTAAAATCTTCAAATACTATTAAATTATAACTAAAATTGATTCAATCATTGTTGTTATATGCCAGATAAAACTTCTCATGTTGTTCAACCAATATTAAGTTCTAAAAAACATTGCTGTAACCGATAGAAGTTGTAAAGCTAATGATCACAAAGTGCAATGCTGCAGCGCATCCACTGAAAGTATGCAGCCAACAGGTAGTTTGGAAGAGAGCTCGTGATGTGCGTATGAGTTGATTTATGTCTCAGAAGCCATCACTCAAGCAGGGGACAATGTCCTCTTTCCAGTAGCCGTATTGTCCCCCTGTGGCTTGACCGCTCATCAGATGACCTCTACCTGACATCTCGTTCAACGATGTTGTTGTTTACTACTAAATAGAGCGATAGTAGATGTTTTTGATGGAAAACTGACTGCATTGGAATAAAATGGGAATTGATGATAAAGCAATTTATTATTTATTTAATAAAGTATTGTTATGAGCACTTATTGATCTTGTTTCAGATGGGTTTTGCTAATTTTGGTTACACATAATATCTATTGCTGACATTGATTACATAATGCTCATATTGATGATATTGGTTGCGTAATACCTGTTGTTACTGGTTACATAATGTTTATTGTTGATTTTGGTTACATAATACCTAATTATATCACTGGTTACAATGTTTTAACTTCATATGGATCCTATACCATTGGGAATGGACTTGGAGTGTAAAAATATCATAGATACAACTCAATTTCCTTATGTAATATAAAGAAAGGAACAATGACTTACACTGATTGAATTGTAATCAATATTTTTAAAAATCGGAAACTCTACTACGAAAGACGCTCATCGCTATTGGTTACGATATAATATCGCTGGTCTTACTGAAAGAGATTTATGGAATGAGCCTTGTTTGTACTAGTCTTTGAAGGCAAAAAATAAAACAGTGGTTCGCAATGAATGTTTTCTTCGTAATGGTCACACACTATAAAAACACGATCTGAGCTCAAAATCGCTTAGATCAGTTGCTATTGCAAATAGAAATTCCCAATGCATATCAGGGCTGGATTTAAGAGTCGCCTATAGGCTAAAGTCCATTTGCCGCTCCTTTAATAGTTCATATTTGCTTAATACATTTGTTATATTCAACAAAAGGATAGAATTCACTGGTGTTTTCATCTTTTTTAATTAGATTGCACTACAAGAAAATTATAATACAAGATTACGTGCTGTGAATTTATAGTATGTTATAGTTTTAGAAAGTAAGCTATGTAGAAGGACTAAATCATTTTTAAGTAACATGTATTCTTAAATTCGTACAGAAAATAAATTTATATCAGAAATACTTCATTTTAACTTTTGAATAAATTGCCAAACTGCCGTACCCTGAAAATTTGCCGCTCTAGGCTGCAGCCTATTTAGAAATACGGCCCTGATGCATATAAAGGATGTATTGCTGATTTTTAGGTGACACATAATATATATGATAAATAACTTTTAATGATACATAAAAATCTACTTCTGTTTCAATTTCTACAACAGACGTTCAGTCAGTACAAATAATTATCTGTCACATCAAAAGGTACTAAAAAGTGTAACATAATACCACAGTATTGAGTACTGCCACTAAAAGAACCATACAAAACCCTCCCAAACATACACAGGAAATGCTCCTGCCCATCCCCAGGTACATCCGATCGGCAGTACTTCCGTTCTCAAGGAGGAAGTACTCGCAGGTAGGAGCGAAAGTGTGCACTGTATCCGTACCCTGTGTATGTCTGCAAATAAACAGAATCCTCCCTGGCCCACAACTGTGGAGGTAAGTGGAGTGGGGTGTCTTGCAAAACAAACACATTTACGTGTACCGAATCCAGTGCTGAAGGTAGCGGATTCGAACTTGGGATAGGGATCGGATGTTGATAAAGGATTTGGACCGTCAATATTTTTTTTTTTTTTTTTTAAATTGGATTGGGAATTTTCGAAAGATTATCGGGTTTTTTGAAATTTTTTTGAAGGACTATTAAATTAATTCATAAAAATTATTAAAATAGTTTCGTTAGTGAAAGTTTGCTGGAGAATACTTCTGTTATAGTTTTCCCGAGATGAGTTAGTTTTACGAGTTTTAAAGAAAGTTAAATGAAAAGTATAATGTCAGGGAATACGCCTCGTACAGTTTTCTGAGATGAGTTAGTTTAAAAGATATTTAAAATGAAGTTTTGTTTGTCGGGGAATGCTTCTGTTTCAGTATTTCGAGATGTGATAGTTTTTTGTGTTGTAGTACACAGAAGAAGATGTATATGGTTAGGGGACAATTGAGTATGAACAAAATTCAGGTTATTTATATGCCGATCAAAAGGTATAGTGGTTAGCGTGCTAGCTTCTAGACCGCGACGTTGCGTGTTCGAGTCCCGTATAAGGCATGGGTGTTTGTAAATGTACGTTGGCTTGTCAAATGACGAATGTTTCGGCGCATTATAGCCCTCGTGTTGCTGACGGTGCCAGATAATTTGAAAACAACCAACCATTCAGGTTGTTTATAAGAATCCGAAATTAATTTTTTCTTTCCTTTTTGTATTGTAACAATAAAGAATGGTTGCCAAATGTTAATGGAAAAAATTTACGATAATGGTATAAGAAATAGATTTTTAGTTAAAAAAAAATTTTAATGCTAAAAAATATTTTCAATATACTTATTTATTTAATAATTTTAGATTCAGAACCAATGTAGTGATATGCTTTTACAAAAACTATGTCCCTATATCAAGTTCAACGTCAACAGTTTTAGCCAAAACCTAAATTTATAACAACTTTTGTCGCCAAAATTATCGCCAAGAAATTTTCAAAATATGACCAAAAAAATTTTAAATTGGCAGTTTTTTGTTTTGTTTATACCCTATTAATGGAGCATAGGATCAAAAAATATAGAGTTTATCCAGACGCCACTATTTTTTTCTCATGATAACTAACATTTTCAAAGCTTGATAAAGAATGAATGAAAATTTACATAAAATTTGACGAGTACATGTCAAATTGTTCATATTAAAAGAGTTAATATAATGGGTGTTCACTGTACATATTAACAGGGTTTGACTTTAATAGTAAGAATAAAAATAAACAAAAATAAATGATTCCTTGAACCTAAACCCTAGAAAAATGGTGTTTAACTATCCATTTTCATAAGAGCTTCCGAACACAAAGTACACATCCCCAAGTTTCCATTTCCAGGTTAATTGTTTACAGTGGCAAAATGTTTGGCTAAACTGAGACACCGCCAACTATAGGAAGTGTTGATTTTACCTGCATTGTCTCAAGTGTTCTTTTGTTTGCTCAGTAATAGATATTTGGCGAGATTTCTTTGCTGTAGAAATGTTGGCTCAAGTATGGCTGTGAGGGTTTTGTTTTTTCCTTTCTATGCCTGTGGGGCTATCTTTTAAACAATTTTACAATTATTTATTTATTATTATTTTTTAAGTTTGCTTTAACTTTAGATAATTAGGTGTGGGGTATATTTGTATGAATGAGAATGATTTTTTTTTTCTTGTGAAGTCTAATTGTAGCCGAATCAAATTTGAAAACTAAAAATAATTTTAATTAGTCAGTTGATATTACTATACTGAATTTTGAGGAAGTATGCATATTCCTTAATGAATTACTACATATTTTCTTGCGGTCTAATAGTAGTTGAATCAATTTCAAAAACTAAAAAAAAAAAAAAAAAAAAAAAAATGGTTCAGTTGATATTACTAAACTAAATTTTGTACAAGTATGCCCATTCTTAATTAATTACTATATATTCATAAAGTAGCGCAAGTAAAAATTCTTTATACTGACTATTGAAACTATTTATACTGATTATTGAAACTATTTATACTGATTATTAAACTATTTGTACTGGTTATTAAACTATTTGTACTGATTACAAAACTATTTATACTAATTATTAAACTATTTGTACTGGATATTAAACTATTTGTACTGATTACTAAACTATTTATACTGATTATTAAACTATTTGTACTGGTTATTAAACTATTTGTACTGATTACTAAACTATTTATACTGATTATTAAACTATTTGTACTGGTTATGAAACTATTTGTACTGGTTATGAAACTATTTGTACTGATTACTAAACTATTGCTAAAATGAGGTAACCTGTGCACATTGAGGTAACCGGAGGAATCTTGTATCCTCTAGCATTATAGAATAAAATATGTAACTCTGATGAACTTTAAAAAGTTATTCATCTAAACAATCTTAAATGCACAGTCTGCGCACGAATATTCTCACACTATACATTTTTAGCTGCAATATTGTTAAAAAAAAAAAAAAAAAAAAAACTTATTTTGAAGCTATACATTTTGACTGTTATAAGATAAAAGAGAAAGGCTATACATACTTATAAACAAATTTCATAACGTTAATATTGATAGGAATAAATAAATTTACAGAAAAAATAGGCACAATATACTAAGTATAAAATATGATAGATAAAAATAAAATAAATGGAAAAAAAAAAAAATCAAACTAAATTAAGAGCAGGAATATTATTATTTGCACAAAAATTTATTCAGATATTTGTAAGTATACAATTGGAAGGCTATATAAATAATTCAAAAGAAATCCAACTTTAAAAACGCATGTCATAAAACGCATTATTCTTATCTTTATACTACATTTATATATACTAAGATATATTTTCAATCAGAAAATACACAGAAAACGAGCATAAATGATTCATAATTTTAATTATATGACATAAGTAATTTAATTTCCTTCCTTTTAAGGATTGACGTATAAAATCATCCTAAAATATAGCACTTGTTCAATTAGTTTAAAAATCACTTATGACTATTTTATCATTAAAAAAATAAGTGAATCTATTATAGTCTAACAATTCATCTCGAGATTTGGCCCCGGTTACCCTCTAAAAATGACACATTTAAAACTACAAATCCCCCCCCCCCCTCTCCCCTCTATTAACCACAACTATCCGAACATTATCACTTCCGCACCCAGATAGACACAATTTCTCAGAAAGAAACCACATCACTCTTACTTAAAAAATAAAACACATTAAGTTATTCAAAATCAAATATCCCCCCCCCCCCCTAAAAAAAGAAGCAATAGTTTCAAATATTTAATCCAATCACTGCATGTACGCTCACATTTTTTCTATAATCTATATTTTCTATATTTTTTCTATACCACCACGATATGACCCTTCGCTTTTGTCCCGAGTTAACCTTCTTCACCAAAGTTGATACATCTGATTGGATAATAGCCCTAAAACGCCTTCCCTGCTGAGTATTTTTTATTGGTTATTTTTTTAACGTCGATAACACGTCATGATACCGTCCACGTGATCCCATTTTAAAGCGTTACAAACCCAACTATGGACGTGATTCACGATTTCGTCCACTGCTATGGACTTTTTTTTCTCTCTCTATCCAGATCTTTTGTCCTTTAAATCTGTCCACTAAGTAGGGTATTGAATTCAGCAATTGATTCCAGAGACGGTAGTTTTAATAAGACACACGGTTCGGCTGTCTTGGTATAGCAATTTGCGAAGATTGTGTCTGAATAACTGTTCTTTGTGGTGGTGTCTTCCTGTAGGGTTTGTCGATTAATTCCATTTGAAGATAAGTGCCATTGTGGTTTTTAATGTCTTCGTCTACCATGGGAATATATTTTTAATGGGTATATTTCCACTGACTGTGAAAGAGGCAAGATATCTGTCTGTATTGAAGTTCTTGAGTAGTTGTAGATGATTGAAGTTGAATCCTGGCGATGATTGAAGTTGAATCCTGGCGATGATTGAAGTTGAATCTGTGTTGTTGAAATGATATTTCATAACGTTTTAGCTTTATATTTCGTGCTGGGGTTGGGGTAGATAAAAATGCTAATGGTGCTTAAAAAGGATTGATAAAATATGATGGCCAAATGGTTGTTGAAAAAAGATTTACTTTAAACAAACTATTTTCCTTGACACGTCCTTTACTTCAAAATAGGATGAAAAGTAGGCAAACGCATTATTGTTTTACATTATTAAGAATAGTACGTTATTAACCTGTTATATTTCATCTGTTACTCTCATTAAATGGAAGTAATTAATCAGTCTACGTTAAGATTATTTTTTTCTGGTGCTTCTTAATAATGTTACGAATTTCTGTATATTTGTAAATATTTCGTAGTATTAATTATGTAAAAAGAAAAATGTATGTACACTTCGCATAAGGCAGTGCAAGAGTTCTTTGTCTTCGCTTTCCTGCAATGCGTCTCTTAATGCTTGAAAACGAGTTCTACAGGGATCATGCTGGAAAACGAGTTTTACAAGGAGCAGGCCATTTAACATTATGGTTAGTGGCAATTTCGCCAAATTAGCGAGATAGAGCCAAGTTGGCGACGGTTTTGGCGACTGATTTTGCTCACTAAATTTGGCGAGAAATCGCCAAATGTTGCAAACTTGGCGACCATTTGGCGACATTTTCGGTCCTCATGTACCTGTATAGGGCTTTTCGACTACGATCTGAAAAGTTCCCCAAATTTCTATCTTTGGAAGTTTCGCGAAGATTCGCCTTTCCTATATAAGGCCAACCAAGAGAGCGGGGGAGTTAGTTGAGTTACTGAGTTAGTTGTCTCTCAGTCAGCATTCAGAGAGCTGTATTGCGAAAGTGAACTGTATTGCATTGTCTTTTGCGTCGATCTTAACAGTTGTGTATCTAGTTTTTAACTGATGTTTGAGCTCTATTGTTGGGTAAAGAGCTGAATTGAATCTATTAGAACGGGAAGTTCTGAAGTTGTAAAAGAATCTGTGAGGAGTTACGTCGAAATAAATTTCTTCAAGTTTTTATCTACTTTGACTTCAAGTCTTTCGAACCCATCCAAGCAACAATAAGATGAATGTCTTAATTTTTTAAATAGGGTTCTCTTGTTTAATAATTCTTTTAAAACACCAATCTTAAAAATTCTGATATTTACTTTACACTATTACTCTAAAAACATTAATTGATAATCAGCACGTGAAATAATTTATTTTTACAGAAATAAACTAAATAGAATATTTAAAAAACTGAATATTTAATGGAAATTGGAAAATAAAAACTAAAGGAAATTCATAATAATTTTTTTAAGTATATTTCATTAAAAGTTTACAATAACAAAAGCAATTATTTGTTTCTTACAATAACAAAAACAATTATTTATAATCAATAAAGGTATTTTTTTACTACTTAAGAAATAATTCACCAGAAAGTTTAGAGTTATAAATGAGTCCCCAGAATATTTTCACCTAGTAACTAACAAATCTAACAGGGTGGTGACACCTCGTCATTTCACCGACAGCTTGCACCTATTTATCCTACCACACTCATATTGGGACATTAAGCTATGAAAATTTTTTGAATGATTTAGATACAAATTTACATTATAAGTTGTATATTATTGCAGTTAATGGTTACAGTTCATAATCTGGCTTCTATTTAAATCTCAATCAATTCCAAAAACAAATTATACTTTCTACACATCTCAAACTCCCAAACCTTCCAATCAACAACAGACACAAGAGTTTGAGTGAGATATATCCCTTATCTGAAATCTCATTTAACCATCTTCCCAAATCCTCTTCAAAAGCTACAATCGCTTGTGACGTACCAACGTTTAAAAGTCACTTGTCATCTTTATCTTTTTCAGATGAAACCGTCAAAGAATGTTTGACAGAAGTACAGCATACGCCCGATCCAGCAATTTCCCCCGGAACCCAACAAGTTGCGGCCGACTCCCCCAACTTTATCTGCCTCTAAGTTGCTAGTGATCCAGAAGATTGTGTCAGAACCAGGACTCACTTAACTCGACAAGGAGATTGCTATCTTAGAAGAAACTCTAAAACACTTACGCATGGCTATATTTGGGGAAAAACGTAAAAAATAATAACTGTATTTAGCTATTTGTTTGACGTGTTAGAAAAGATAAATATTTTGAAGAGGTAATACAATAAGAAAATTGCTTTAATTTGATATCTGTTGGCGTTTTCCGTATACATCATACTAACGTAAAACTAGACTTCAATGTGATATTATATTATTTTCGTACATCTGATTAAAAAAATCCTCAAAAATCTTGCAAATGATGTTTCTTTGATTTGTTATAATCATTTTTCAAATAAATTTCATGAAAATTAGTTTTTTATTGCATGCGACAATATTATATAATACAGAAGTAAAGAGGCCTTAAATAAAAGATGATTGTACATTAAAAAAAAAAAAAAAAAAAAAAAAAAAAAAAAAACTTTACCAAAGTTTAGCGTTATTTATGTAATTGATTTCTAATGTCACACGTGCGGTAATCAGACAAAATTTCAGAATATTTTAGCTTTATGAAATTTGGATGCACGGAAAAAATCCATAATACTTTGTTTCCTTATTGTATTGTTTATTCTATGATTCAAATGTGTGTATTTTATATCGTTGTTGGTTACTTATCAAAACCTTTTAACAAAATATTTAAAACATTTTTATTTATTTTTTCTAGATGATTTTTTTTTTTTTTTTTTTTATGAAGATCATTTTTCCCCTTTCTTAAAAACTAAAATTGATAAATGATGTACCAATTTAAAGGTTAAGTCTCTCTCTTCTGATGACTGGCTAGATTACAATTGCACATTGTGTTATTTATATGAAAATCGATGTAAAAAAAAATCATAAGGTGTCCGAAAATTTTGTTCAGTTGTGGAAGTATACACAAAATGCTAGCACTTTAAAAAAAGAGAAAAATTAAATCTAAGCACACTTAGGAAACTTCAAAAAGATATTTCTTTTTGCAATCTTAAGTGTAGGCTGTGTAAGAGTGCACTAGTTGGATTTACTTATTTTGCATTGACTTAAGAAAACTACGTTAGGTTTTCACCTATATTTTAATTTCCGTCAAAAATAACTTCTTACAAAAATTATATGTTTTAAATTAGAGTATTGGAAATATAAGAGCATTAAAACTTATATTCAGACTCCAACGCATTAAGGAATAAACGAGCAAAGTCCTTTTACTCTCCAGGTTAAGTAACTTTTTCAATTATGTTTTCTTAGTAAAATTTAAAATAATTCCAACAACTATAAAACATTAACTCAATAAAAGACTATTGAATTTTTCTGAATGAAATTGAAAAAGAATATTTTAAAATTATTATCTGCAAAATAGAATATAATAATATGAGTTTGATAGACCAAAAACATAACACTTTAACAAGAATGAAAACTTAAAATACCTTCAATAAATAGCGCTAATTTTGGACGTAGCTTTTTATTTACAACCTTCTTAGGGTTGCTTTTAGAAAAGAACACTTTATTCTCATTTATAGGGTTCTATGAAAAGTGTTTTGGCGTTCTTTTGAAAACTGAAATCACTTTAATTTTTATTTCTGAGTGGTGTGTTTTATATGATAAAGATTTCTCTTAACCAACTCCCACAATAAAAAAAAATATTCAAAATTATAAGTCATCATTTACAAATGTACCAAATTCAAAATACTAGACAATTTCCAGAAGAAGAAAAAAAAAAAAAAAATACGAGAACCCAACCCATCCCCAAATTCTCTCTTCTCTTGATCTTCTCGCAGAAAAACTCTTGTTAGTTCACGAAAAAGCAAATCGTATCCAATCCTTTTAGTTTTCCTATTCTACAAGAGGCAGTTTTTTTACGGACTGAAATAAATAATTCATATGGTTCTTGTTCATTCAGTTATGAACATTTGGTAAGTTATAATTAAAAAAAAAAAAAAAATTTAAAAAATCACCCTTCATTTTTATAGTAAAGTCTTTAAACAATGCATGGTCAACATGTGTCGATGGACATTTCTAAGAGACTGTCTTCAGGATAAAGAAGGCTCCAAGTCATTTTAGTTGACAAAGCTTTATATTGGTGATTTCTCTCAAAATGGTGACAAAATGTTCCACAATCAAACTGATTCTACATAACTTACAAAATTCTAGAGAATACAAGGATACCCATGACTCTGTTTTTGATATTCATTAAAACAAACTTACTTGGTCATGAAATCACGGATCATTTTCCGATCCTACCTGTATTCGAACCAACAAGAGACAGTTTTTTATAAACAGACTGATTCTACGTCATTTACAAAACTTCAGACAATACAAGGTCTTTTTCACCAGATTTTTCTCTTGATCTTCATGCAAGAGATCATGTAGGCATCGCTCATTTTCCGTTCCGTTCTGTATTCGGAATAACAAGAGGCAGTTTTATGTACACCGAGAACATATATTTTATTTAACAACTGTTTATTAAGTTGTAGAATCTTATTATAAATGGAATAACCAGAGGAATATTTTACCGTTGGTTTCGGACATGATGTCTACTTGGATGAACGACTCTATATCAAGGAACTGCCCTAGTGAAAGTTAAAGCTATATATCCTGTGATTGAAGATTTACATGAGTGATTTTTCTCAATCGGCGAAAGCACAATCAAATAAGGCGTCAAAATGCGCCACAATCAAAATGATTCGACATTGCTCCCATATGTCTAAAAAAAAAATCCATTTCAGTCAAGAATGGAAGATCCTTTCTTCTCTTGATCTTCACGCACAAAAACCCTTGTTTGATCACTAAAGCATGAATCATTTTCCGATCCAATTCAACAAGAGGCAGTTTTCTGCACACAGAGAACAGATATTTCATTTTATTCCTGTTTATTCAATGAAAACTGCTTCGAGAATAAGAAAGAAAGGAAAGGGGTGTGAGAAGGGGGCTCGACGAAGAAAATCGTTTGGCTGGGGGCGACAATGGCAGCAGCACCCTCCAAAGATGACAAAGTGGTTCGGAACAACCTCAGACAAATCGTCCGAAGAGCTAGGGTTAATCAGTAGGAGCTGTCAAGCATTTAATACACTTTGCGCCCTGACGATAGCCCCCTCTTATTTTTTCAGCACCCCCCCCCCCCCCCCTTTCGCCTTTTTGTCGATGGAAGAGCGTCGAGTCGAGAGAGACAATACAGATGTGGCGTAAGGCGCCAAAAGATGCTTTAAAATTTTTTTGCCACTGCGAATCTTTGGGTGATTGTGTGAGGGACTGCACCCATGGATAGATTTGATGCATTGCATCTGTTGTAACTGTGGTGGATGGGATGTACTAATCAAATAAAAGAGACGATGGTATGTGTGGTTGGCGGAAATATAACGGTGCAATGAGGCGTTGGATTTGGTGGGAATAACTTTCAAGTTGGTATTGTTTGCGTTGGAAAATATATCTGCTAGCTGTAAAGTCAGAGAATTTCAGTACAAAAGTTTTTAATTTATTTTATTTCTGTTGAATTACTTAATTTATTGTTGATAAGTAAAACAATACAGCTGTGCTCACAAAGGTGGTATAAGTATTATTTGACCAGATTGATATAATGTTAACAGGTGGTTGGTCTCTGTAATTTATTCTACAGAATGGTGAAGTTTAATGGTAATTTCTCCACCAGAAATATAAGACATTAAGTTAGTCAATAATAACGCATTAACTATATGAAGTTGTTAAACTTTAAATTGTCATTTCTTATTCTGAACACAGGTGCAGATACCACTTCTGCGCTGAGCACAGATGAATACTATGCTTTGGTACAAGATTAACAATAGTCAGGTTTAAATTGGTTCAGTCGATTGCAAGTTTGATTTGTACGTTTAGTCAGTGACCTATTTCTGTGCTCAATAGAGACTAATAAGGCCGGGACTTAGATCTGAACATGGATTCAGAACCACATCGAACATATATGTCCAACCGAGGATTCTAGATGGCACCTTTGGCATGCGAGGCAAGGGCCACATAGTCATTAGGTTGATATTCTGTGTTTTATGCAATAAGTAATTTGAACACATCTGTTACTTTCCTGGTTCAATTTAGTGTGTTGCTACTTAATAGGTAAAAATAACGAAAATCATATATATTAATTACTTTGTGATTTTGCATTCTTTTAAAATATGCTCTTAGCTATGAATCATAGCAGATCCATAAAAAACATCCTTGACAAAAAAAAGTTTAAATATAAATTAAGTGATATTTCATCCAATTCACCAAAAGGAAATATAATATTTTCTAAAGGCATTTACACCTAATTACATATTGGTGGAATTTGGCAATTGTGTGGCCCTTGTGCCTAATAAATTTGAAATAACCAACCAACCTAATTACATAAGGTAATTGTTGAACCTTAAGAGCAAATATCTCAACACATAACTTCATACTTCCAATTCAAAAATTAGAAAGTTAAAAATTTATTCGAAATTCAAATAAATTAAAGTTTATTGATCATTTGTACATTTGATTGATACACAAGTTATTTTATTGCCTCCTCGACGCATATTTTATTATATCTCCCCCTCCCAGCAATATGTTCGAACGCAAATATTCACGCAAACGATTTTCTGGAGGACCAGAAAAGATGAATTTCCCTTCACTTCTCTTCTTCTTTCAGCAGACGACTTTTTCCTGGTCTTCTTTATTCCGCGTTTTCATCATGGCAGCAGCACCTCGAGATCGATTGAAAAAGGCGAAAGCAAGGAGCCTGTCAATCACGAACGTCTTGGACACGCCTCTTTTCGTGGCCACGCCCATTCGATTTCGGATTTCGATTTCCGTAGAATGTTCGTCGTCGGAGCTTACGATTTCGTTAGCAGACAAAAGACGTCGGAATATTGTGCTTATTTATTTCGTTCCTTGCTTTTTCTAAGCGAAAACGTGTTCGAGCAGATACTATTGTAGGATTCGAAATTCTGTTACAGGTGAATTCGATTTCGAGCTATTTTTCTTTTTGCCTCTTCATCGTATTCTTCCTTTAGAGTTTTCTTTAAAACCAGAGTCGTGTTATACAGGCGTCTTGTATAATGTGCGTTTGTTTGAAATGAATGGTTAACTCGATGACTCAGACTGAAGGAAATAAATTGTTTAAGGTATTTTTTTTGCTCATGGAGGCTACCCTTGTTCCTACTTTACTAGTACAATTTATTTTCTAAAGAAAAGTAGTCGCTTTGTAAAATGTCTACTAAAATTTAGAAATCCAATTAAACTATATACTCGATTTTCGTTTTACGCACAATTGTTAGCTTTTACACTACAGAACAAGGAAAAACTTTTATAAAGATTGTCTCCATGCAAGGTCAACAACCCATGAAAAAACTACAAATGCATCAGAGTATAGGTGCATATTCTGACCAGTGAAAGAAGGGTCTTGCCCCGAAGAGGTCCCATACCAGAATTTGATCGGCAGTTCATATTTAGACTAAACTAATAACCAACAATATAGGTCAGGCATGGGTTGTAAATTAATTTTAATGCCATTGCTTAGATAAGTAACTATTATTGTGACAAATCTCGCCGTTAGAGGTTTGTTTATAATTTTAATTAACTTGGTTGAAATTACTCTTTAGATTTTCTATCGCACACAAAAATATCTTTAGAACTCGATATGTGATATTTTCTCTCATGTTCTAAAATATTTTAAGAACTTGCTCTATGAGGTATTCTCTCACGCCTGAAAATATTGTAAGTTGATACATAACATATTCTCTCTCTCTCTAAATTGTCTAAAGAACTTGATATGTGAGTTTTTCTCTCACGCTGTTTGATGCTTCGAGAGGGGGATTTCAGCAAAGAATTTTCCAAAATTTTGCAGTGTGAAAAAAAAAAAAACCCTGCTATGAATATATGTGAATAATTTCATATTATATTATAATATATAGATACATTGCATGAAGAATTTGTATTTTGTGAAAGCACCGTTTAAAGTATACAGAATTAATGTTATTCACTTAACATTGTTTGTCGGGAATAATATAAATTTAATACGTTAAAAATTTAAAAAAAATAATAAATAATAATAATAATAGTAACATTTAAGATTAATTTTTTTCAGCTTTCATTAATTCGTTAAATTTTAATTTATTAAATGTTATTTACTAATATTGAAAAAATTTTTTTTTTTTTTTTTTTTTAATATTTGGTTTATTTTTACTTCCTTTTACTATTTTTCAATATTATTGAATACATCTTTTCCACCATTAATTTACATTACAAAGCTTTAAACTATGTCTTTTAAATTTTAATAATTCTGACCATCATCAAATTGACACAAATATTCCATTCCCTCATCCAATAAAAAAAAAAAAATTCCTCCCAAGTAACCATAGGGTGCGGCCACCGGATAAGAGTCCACGGGCCACCGAAATCTCAAAGCCACCACACCCTTCCTCCCACGCGCGCGACACTCTGACCACCCCAGGTCAGCAATCATCGTCTGCAAAAGCCATGAGCAGCCAAGCAACTCCTCAACTCGGCCGTGTTCACGCGTCGCAGCTGGATAATGTCAGAAGATGGTTTCATGAATGGGGCTCTTGTCAAGGGTGAAGGGGTAACTCTTTTTGTTTGGGATGAAGTCATTGAAATTGAAGGGGCTATAAAAAAAGAGCTCTGGAATTGAAACGTGCTGTACGTGTTTCATTCTAGTTAATCGATATATCTAGTTAAACTGAATTTGGGAAAAATAGGAAACAGATTTGAAATGAAAACTTTGTGTTTAATTTAGTACCTTTTTTTAATGTAATTATTTAGCCATGTTTTTTTTTTTTAAATAATTTTAAGTGCAATTAACACATTTTAAATAAACATGCACTTCTGACGAATAGTTCATTTACTATTGCGTATTGTGCTATTTGTTTGAAAATTGAAGTGTTTATTTTATTTTGGTACTCTATAAGAGACTATCTCATAGAGTTTGTTATAGAGACTAGGTACTCTATAACTGACTCGCCTAGTCAGTTATAGAGTACCTAGACTCATAAAGTCTGTTACAGAGACTAGGTACTCTATAAGAGACTATCTCATGGAGTCTGTTACATAGACTAGGTACTCAATACGAAACTATCTCATAGAGTCTGTTATAGAGACTAGGTTCTCTATAGTATAAATGACTATCTCATAGTCTGTTACAGAGACTAGGTACTCTATAAGATACTATATCATAGAGTCGATTGTAGAGACTGGGTACTCTATAAGAAACTATCTCACAGAGTCTGTTATAGAGACTAGGCACTCCATAACTGACAATCTCATAGAGTCTATTACAGAGACTAGGTACTCTATAAGATACTATATCATAGAGTCAATTGTAGAGACTAGGTAATCTATAAGAGTCTCTATTACTGTGTTAAAGATGTAGTTCTTCGTTTTAAACAATTCTCTTCATTATTTGTTAATAAATCGAAGGTTGAAGTTTAAAAAGCTCTATTGGAAACTCTATAATGAATACACGGGATACGATTTATCACTACACTGATTAGCTACGTTAGCCGTACTGAATTCTGCTTTCCAAATCAAGCTTCATTATATTTCTCATAGCAATAAAATACAATATCCTTGAAAAAATTCCAAAAAAGTAATTCCTCTACGAAATCTTAATTGCCAAGATAACCACACAGGTCCACTAATTTTCTAAAACTTTGAACATATTTGTATAAAGTTTAAGTCATAAAAAATATATTTATAATGTATTACAATTTGTTTTACCGCGTTAGCCAAAATTATATGTATGTAATAAGGAAAGTTCATGAATGTGTAGTTTTTTTTATTTTTACTTTTTTATTTATTGTTTTTTTTTATTGAAACTAGAATTTTATTCCAATTTTGAAGAAATATGCACATTTGATTTTCGAAACAAGAGGAAAGGTCCTGTCTATTTAAGATTTTTATAAACAAACACATTCCTTCTTTACTACTTCTAAAAGGGTATGATTATAATTTAACATATACTGAACTAATTTAAAAAGTTTTTTTTTTTCAATAGGTATTTTGACCATTCTAAATTATCGAGAACACAATTACATTCCGATGTTCTATGTTTTGGATAGGAGGCAAAAAAGTGTACGATCATAACAGTAAAGGAAAAACATTGCCCTTGATCCGCCACTACTAACGAAATACATTGATTATAGAGTATTTCATTAGTAGGGGTAGGTAGAGTATATTATTATTAACTCTTAATAATGCTATAAGTTAATATTAATCAATAGCTACTATGGCATTTTAAATATTAAATCAATACTAAAAACTAAACATTTCCCTTTAAAGGGAAAATTAAGTTTTTTAGTATTAAATGCTTATATTACAGTAATTACCATTGATTAATTTATAATATAATTAATAATCAATAATAATAATAATATAACTATTAGTATAATTAATTAAATTTAATTCTCAGTAGAAAATGGTAGCGCCATCTATCGGAGGAAACGGCAAAACATACGATTCTTCAACTATCTCTCAAATTTATAAATTTGAATTTTCATTAAGTGAGCATTAAAATGTTATTTGTAAAAATATCTTAAATTCCAAAGAATCGCTTTTACGGATATATATTCAAAGAACCATTACATTAAGTCTATGAAGGAATAGAGAAACAGGCGATCAAACAAAGTATCCAACTTTTAAGTCCAATTTTGATGACTCAACCTCAACCAGTGATCGAATCGGTGAGCATCGTTTGACGAGGATGAGAGAGCCACACCTGACAGAAGTTCGCGATCGTGTGAATCCTGCGCACGCGACGAGTTAGCGTTCCGTAACCGCATCCGATTACGTGGTGTTACCGTCCACGCCACCCCCGTGTGTACCGAGCGCACCCAAATGAAACAGGTGTGTTTTAGCGGAAAGATGGCACGTTTGTGTGGGAGCACTGGCCTCTGGAAAGTTCAACCAGAAAGAGAATTAATGAAATAATTCTAGTTATTGTTGGTCTTTCTCGATCGTCCCGTAGACGTAATGTTAAAATTTCTTGAACACTTGGATGAAACACTTATAATTATGTGTTGTTGATAGAAAATATTTATGGAAGCTAAACTGTGAACTTAGAAGGGAATATATCGTGTGGTTGATGTTTAAAAACTTATATTTTGTTTGTTTTTGATAAGGAAATTGTGGCGCCATCTGTTAGAGAAAAGTGCATAATAATTATTTAATATTGTTACAAATTTCTGTATGCTTGTAAATATTTCGTAGTATTAATTAAGTAAACAGGAAAATCTATGTACATTTCGCATAAGGCAGTGCAAGAGTTTGTCTTTACTTCGCTTTCCTGTAATGCGTCTCTTAACGCTTGAAAACGAGTTTTACAGGGATAATGCTGGAAAACGAGTTTTGCAAGGAGAAGGTCATTTAACATTATGGTTAATGGCAATCTTGCCAAGTTGGCGAGGGTTTTGGCGACTAATTTTGGTCTCCAAATTTGGCAAGAAATTGCCAAATGGTCGAAAAACTTGGCGACCATTTGGCGACACTTTCGGTCCCCATGTACCTGTATAGGGCTTTTCGACTGTGATCCGGAAAATTCTCCAAATTTCTATCTCTAGTAGATTTGAGAAGGAAGCTTTTCTATATAAGACCAATAGAGAGTTAGTGAGTTAGTTAGTTGTCTCTCAGCTAGCATTCAGACTTAGTTCCGAAAGTGAACTGTATTACATTGTCTTTTGCGTCAATTTTAGCAGTTGCTTATCTAGTTTTTAACTGCTGTTTGTGCTCCATTGTTGTGTGCGGAGATGTATTGAATCTATTAGAACGGGAAGTTCTGGAGTTGTAAAAGAATCTGCGAAGAGTTACATCGGAATAAATTTCTTCAAGTTTTTATCTGCTTTGGCTTTAAGTCTTTCGAACCCATCCACGCAACAATATTCTTTTAATACCATTAGTTATTCGAATAAAGTGCATGAAATTATTTGCAATGATCAATCGTTTGTTTTCTCAAACAAATATTCGAATTATTAAATATAAAACAATTTGGAAAAAAGTGATTGATTGAGAATTGAGGATTTTTAGTGCACCACATATTTTTCGCATTTTAAAAAGTATTTCAATAAAGTATTAAAAAATCATAAATTATTATAAGTACCATTGATTACAAAATAATATTGAAAATATTTCTCACATAAATAATATTTAAAATTCTGTATGTAAGAATATAAATCTAATAACATAAACCTATGACTTTCAGCATTGTGGCCCAAACACAATGTAAACTCAATCCGAGATCAAAATCACTTAAATCACGTAAATAGCTAAATAACGACAAATATAAGAAGGCACAAAACTTATTTATTTAAGCGGCTTATATCTGTAGCTTATTTAAGCGATATTGAATTCAGATCGAGTTTTAATAGCATTTGACTGCTTCGAAGAAAACTATCAATTCTCTGCCACTGACTAACTAACCCCCTCCCCCCAAACAAAAGACGAATGTCAATAGAATGCATTATAATCAAAAAGAGGTCTATCTGCCAAGTTTGAGCTCGCTAAGATGACGGCCAATAGGTTATAACCCCTCCAAAGATTTACTCGGCAGAAACATAGAAGATCAAAGTTAATATAATGGATTTAAAAATGAGTCATTCATATAAAAATCAATCGTTGAAGGCTTAGTTTATTAGTATCTTCTATTGATGCTTACAAGACCAATGCACAATTTGAGTTCATATTGAATTCATATACATTGAACCCAATGCGAATTCATTTTGCATATTTACATCTCCCATTGGTGAATATTAATCCAAACTAGTTTGCCCATTGGACTTTTTTATACATAAGTAAAAGAAATCTGGAAAACATTTCTGTATTATTTAAATAAAACTTTTTAAGTATTTACTTTTACTCATTTAATCTCAATTAGCAATTCAGAACTGTGTACTTTCTTCCACATCTTCATCACAATATAAGTGAAACATCGGATAAATACCGCCTTTTAATTCAGTTAATTCATCTATGTGATTATTCATCTAAAATTGCTCACGGCACAACGGTTTGAAAGCAATTTGCCGTTAATTAAGACCGATTTTCCGAATTCCATTCATTATTTTCTATAGAGTTAAAAATTATTGCTTAATGCTCTTCTTCGGAAATAAAGTGCAAATATGTAAATAATTTCCTCATTTATAATATTCAAAGAAATTTCTTAAAAACACATAATGGGATTATGAAAAGCAATTAGTGTTCAAAAGATCGGCTTTTGAATTGGCGGTTTCATGTATTTGAACAAATATAACGCCAAATGGAAACTTGGCTTGCCTTTATGATATTCCAATTAAAGTTTTGTCTTGGTATTGGTAATGGAGATTTTTTTTAGTTGTTTCAATTATTCTAATCAGTTCCTTTTGAAGGAAGTGTAAATTTGTTTCATAGTGATTAATTAAGCGAATTTCTATTAATAATCTGTTTAGGAAATTCCTTTTGAAAAGGGTGTGAAGGTATTTTTAGTTGATGAAAATTTGATGGAAGAAGAAAAAATGATGTTACTTGTTATGTAGGATAGTATTTCCGCATTGTCCCTAGGGTGTAATACTCATGTTAAACAAGGAAATTTTCGGTTTACTAGAATATGGGAGATATTATTTAGGGTAAGTTATATTTTAAAATTCAGGGATACTTGCTTGTAGAGGGTACGTTTGAAAGCTTTGTATAGGGTAAATAAATTGTAAGTTGAAAATTTTTGACAAGAGTGATTCATCCCCAAAATTTTGACAAATGTGTTACACTACCAACATTTAACAAAAGCGATAAATTCTTAAAATTTTGATAAAAGTTATACCTTTACAAACTTTTCGCAAAAGCAGTGCATTCCCAAAATTTTGTCAAAAGTTATAAATTCTTAAATTTTTTTTTTCTTTTTTTTTCTACTGCGTCCTTTAAATGCGAACTGAATAAAAGTTCCAGTTTCATATTAAGAAAACTGAATCGTTATTACTAAGATGGTATTTTGGATTCATGTAAATTTTTGTAGCAATTAAAACGGCGTTAGACATGTTTTTAAATTTAAATCTATTTTAACGTGATGTAATAAAACTGAAAAAAAAAAGAAGGAAAAAAAAATCGAATATCTGTTAATTTTGTTAATTGTTTCATGTTAATTTTGAGAATTCATTATTTGTTAGATACATTTAATTAAAAGTATTCAAAAACAGTTATTTTTTATTTTTAAATTTTTTTTTATAATCATTGACTATTTTGAGCATAAATACTTCAAGCTGACTGACTAGGAAGAAAACAATCTATTGCTTTTTCCCATATGATTAAATTTAAGCTTATAAACTTAATCCACAACCATTCTATATTTTTCTATATAAATAAAAAAGAGTGTATGTGGTTGTTTGTGTGTTTTCTTATACATATCTACACATCTACAGTTTTATTTTGATATTAAAGAAACTTTACAAAATTGACCTTCAAACCAAAAGGAAGGCAACTGTTTTGATGAGTTTTTGAAAGCACCCACACCTCTCTCTTTCCCGCCCTTAAATGGGGTAAAATCATAACTTGATAGCTACTGAATTTAATTCTGTTTTTTTTTTCTGTTTTTTTTTTCTATAGGAATCTTGACTAATCCAGATTACAAAATTTCATTTCCCTTTCCACTTTTTAAAGAGGAATTTCGAAAAAAGAAATATTTAGATAAAATATTTTGCACAAAAAAAAAAAAAATTAAAAAGGAGAGGGGGAGGGGAGAAACCCCCAGCATTTTTTCATTAAAAAGAAACAATTTATCTTCAACAAGCTAAAATCTCATTTACCCTCTTCATTTGTCACATACCCTCTTCATCCACTTGGCCTTTTATTGTGAAAAACGAATTATGTTTTTTTACGCTACGTAAACCCGTGACAACGACGGGCATATCAGGTAGAACATAAATAAAATTCCATGCACAAAATTCAAATTTCCCCAAAACATCATTTTTCCCTAAAAAAAATCCCCAATCAATTCATCCTCAACAAGCCAAAATCTCACTTGCCATCTATATTTGTCCCATACCCCTTTCATCCCCTTAGCCATTTTAATTGTAAAAAATAAATTACGCTTTTTCACTCTGCATAAAGCTGTACTAAAGCCGGGCACATCAGTTAGTGCATAAATAAAAGTCCATGCGCAAAATTAAAAATTCACCAAACAAGCATTTTTTCCAAAAAAAGAAACCAAATAAGCCAAAAACCCAAACAAGCCAAAATCTCACTAGCTTTCTATATTTAGAGACCTGCTCCAAACTACGACGTTAACTTAGGGCACGAAAAAATCTACTTATAAAAAACAAAAATGATAAGAATGAAAAGAATATTAATCATCATCCACATATTGAATAAACGATTAAAGACGTTACGGGGACGTCGTAAGCAAAGCGTTCTTACCTTTAAATTTTTTACAACGTTTTTCTATCTTTGTATTATTATCCATATCCCATCTATCTGGATTCGTACTAATTAAGCCGGTAGATGGGTAATTAAATATTTCTGGTAATTAAGCACGTTTTCATTTACGATATCACTAATTGCTAATCTTTTGAGTGATCATAGAAAGGATTGCTCGATTGCTTATCCAAGTTTTTTTTTAAAGAAGAAAAATATTTTTGAAAACCTGTCATTTTCTTGTGGATTTTTCATTTTTCTTTAGATATTTTTTTGTTTTTGTTTTTTGTTATAGCTTAGTTTATTAAGTTTAAAAGTGAATCAAAAATATAAGTGGTGATTAAGTAATTCGAAAGTCTTAATGTCGTTTGCTTGAACTTAGTACGTAAAGTTCAAAAGTTAAATTAAAATGATGAATAAACTTGATGAAATTATTATACTATGTAAAGGAATTAGTTTGTGGAATTAATTTTTTTATGATTATCTGGAAATATAATTTCACGAACAAGTCTTTTTATTATTATAATTATTTTTTTGCTCGAGATTCATTTGTGAAGTTTGGAAGTGAATTGAAGAATAAAACAACATCATGATCAAATAATTCTAAAGTTTTAATATCGTTTGCTCGAACTCAGTTCTTGATGTTTAAAAGTTAAATTAAAATGATGATTAAATTATACGAAATTTGACGAAACTGTTAAAAGCATACAAATAAATTAGTTTCTGGGGTTAATTTGTTTATGATTACCTGAAAACATAGTTTCAGGAACTTGTTTTATTCTTCTAGGTTCTTTATTTTATTGGATGTTTAGATTTTTCATTTTTTTGCTTCATCTCAATTTGTGAAGTTCAAAACTGAATCGAAATATTAAAATGATTACCGAATAAGTTTATATAGTAATAAAATACGTAAGTTGAAAAAAACTGTAGCAGTATCAAAGCGGAAGTTTAAAGAAGCAACTTTATTAGTAAATACGTAGTTCTCCGAACTCAAACTGCTATCTTCAAATCTATAGAACACAACTCCCAAGGTAAAGGCCGATCAAACAGTAGAGTGGTTAGCGTGCTAGCTTCTAGACCGTGAGGTTGCGGGTTCGAGTCCCGTGAAAGGCATGGGTGTTTGTAAATGTATGTTGGCTTGTCTAATGACGAATGTTTCCGCGCATTATAAGCTCTTGTGTTGCTGACGGCGCCAGATAATCTGAAAACAACTAACTAACCCAAGGTAAAGTGGGAGGATATCTAGTCGTCAAGGCACGAGGATATATTCATTCCACTAGAGCTGCTCGATGATATATTTATTCAGCTACAAATTTTTTTCTTTCTTATACCATACCTTATCCCGCCCACTCCTCCCCTTCTTTTAGTATATACAGGTCAAATTTCAGGTCATTCTAACCAGCGATTGTTTTTATAACTTTTTTGTTTTTTAAAAAAAGTTGAACGTTATTTATGAACACCCTGTACATCAAAAATAAATTAAATAACAACAGCCGATCAGTCCCATCCAAATATCCCCACTCTATTTATTCCAACGCGATTTCTCTCCCTTTACACATCAGGGAAAAAATATCGATACACAAACGATACAGGGATGGAAAAAAAAAATCCTTTTTTATGACATGACGCCGACATGACATCCGAATTGAAGTGAAGCAAGGCCGTCTCTCATGGATTTCCGGTTCCGGTGGCGGATATTATACGTCGTTCTGCATGCCTGACATTCGCTGGAGCCGAGGCTACACTAGGAATATATAGGGGATAAGTATACATATATACCCTCTACGTCAGATTGGAAAAAGGCCAATATGAGTAGCGACGTATATGGACTATTAGAAGTGTATATTTTGGTATATAGGATCAGGCGTTATTAATAATGGGTTGTAAAATGTTGATGAGGAAACTTAATATATTTAGTTAAGGCTGTATTTTTTTTATCTTGACTTTTCTTTGTTTAATATACTGTTTTCATCAGAATTTTAATGCATTTGATATATTGTTAAATGGAAATAAAATATTTTCAGCAATTGTGCAGTCTCGAAATTTATTTAGTGAAATTAATCATAAGTGAAGTTGTTGAAGGTGAAGTTTCAAACTATGATAAATGAAAATTGAATTAAAAATAAATAAATATACAGTGATATTTCAATATATTTACTTGAATATTTACCTAAAACATTTTGAAGAGTTTTAGAAGTTTTTGTAGTTTTATTTTATTTGTGAAATTTATAGCATTTAAGGATATACGTTTTTAGTTTAGCCAAGGCAGAAACGTTATGATTGCTGTTTTCTTGCTCTTTAAATAACATTATTCGAGTTCTCCACTGATTCAAAAGCAGTTGGATTAAAGGCTGATTTAACTGCTGCCAGTAGCTAGAATGCCAGCTGACCACGCTTTAATTGGAATGCCATATTTTTGTTTATTCTGTGCCAGTAGCTGGAATAATCCAGTTATTTAACAAGCAGTACACCATCAATCAGTGGTCACGGGAGATCATAAGTGAAGGGAGTAGACGTGTCAGTAAAAAGAAAATGTTTTGTCGACTGGAGCTGCCAGCTACTGGCATTTCAATGATAAACTGTCTCTTCCAGTGACAGGCATGTATCATTTATAAAGCTCTATTCATCGATATATAACGACTGGCAACTTCAACTGGCCCGCCAACTGATAACGTGTAAATCAGCCTTACGATGGGATAACGTGTCATTCGTATACGTATATAAGTTCATATACATATAGTATATAATTTCGTACGATAGGCATTTAAGTTCCACCAGTAAATAAAAGGCTAACATTTTCAACAGCTAAGCTTTATGTCTTTACTACAAATTGTAAATCATATTTAAACATAGTAAACTAAAAAATACGATAGGTCCTGAGTCTCCACCCTTTGAAATGAGGCGATTATAGTCAAAATGGTGTAAGTCAGTAATTTTTCTTTATGAGAAACAAAAGGTTTTACTCATAATAAACCATCTGCTTTCAACTTAAATTTTTTTTTGTATTGTACTTTAGCTAGGTGGCGAGCTATTGAGTTTGTGACTTAATTCACTTTTTCCTTCAACAGTTTATCTCTTTCAAATTGAATTACCTGCTCTTAAGTCAGAATGGTTGAAATAGTAACATACACCACTCTAACTCTACACCATTCGAATGTAAACATGTCCTTATGAATTATTAGCAATAAAACAGAGTCTATCTGTAAAAGAAACAGCACCGCTTTGCAAACATCTAAACTCGAATATTTATCTAAACTCCTCGTCCTATACTGAGTTCTAATACACATTTTTAACACTTTAAGTAACATTGCTGAACTGAGAAAAGTAAAACGAAAATCATTTCATAAATCTAGATTACATTTATTACCTTCCATTGAACTTAGTATTGAACAGCCAAGTTTAAACAGAATTCAGAGCCAAAGATGCAATTTGATTTTACGCTTCGATTTGATGTTCAAAGAGTCTTTTTTCCTCCGCGGAATCATTTATTTGCAGATTCCTTTTTGAAAGGATCATTTATATTAAATGTTTACATTCCGCATAATTCATCTGGCATCAAAGTAGCAATCAACTTTACGTGATCGTATGGAATCTAGCGGATACACAAACAAAGCTGGAATTTACACACATAAAAACTGTTACGTTTATGTGAGTTTATATGTATTAACTTAAAATGAACCGTTCGCTTAAATGCAGCGTATTTGATTTTGGGGTCCAAATTAAATAAATATTTTAGTTAGAAACAACAAAAAAAGTATAAGTATCGACAGCCGTATACTTCGTTTCTCAAAAGCTTTAAATTCTGCGATATATTATTTGGAGAACTGCGAACTTTTAAAGCTAATTAATAAGCGGATCCCTTTGAAGAAGTTTACGATTGAAGATCAGCTTACTTTGTTTTAATACCCGAATCAGTGTGAATAAACACTACAAAGAAGAAGTATATGAGGCAATTATAAATGGATTGGGTACTTTAAATTAATACAATGAAAATAAAATACATCTGTAATTCGATTAAAAAAAAACTTAGTTCCTTTGATGTTTTTTGTTCATTGTTTCTTTAAGAGTAGAGTTCTTTTGCAGCTTAATTTAAAGAGTTCTTATGTTGGTGAGTTCTTACGTGGTATGAAGTATTTTCTTTAATCTTGATGGCTAATATCAGTTGTTTTCTTTCATGTTCATTGTATTAATTTCCACACTTTAAAGTTAAAGTAATCGAAAAACCTATCATTTTGGGATGAAGTTTTTTTCGTCGTTTGTAGTGGCTGATTTGCTGTGATGTCGGAGTTGTTGAAGTCTCTTTTAAGGTAAAAATTACTTAGATTAATTGAAAAGAAAAAAAATTGTCGCGTTTGATGCGTTACGAATTTTTAAATGTGTAACCAAAAAAAGATTATTTAGCTAATATCAATGTACAACGACGATTGATTCTTGAACTTTAAAATTTATCACCTGATGTTAAATTGATTTGTTTAATGTACCATAAGCACTTGCTCCTACTAATAATCAATTTATTTCAAGTGAATCTTTAAGGGCTTTAACTGCTAAGAGAAAAGATGCTGGCCTGTTTCCGTTTGCTAGATTCGAGATCTATGCATGAACATCCTTGATTTAGATTGAAAAGGTACTAAATCCAATTTCTTAAAGTTTCGGGTGAACTAAAAAAATCCCATGTGCTACCTTAACATGACCTAAGTGTTTTTACGTTTCACCCATTTACCGAGTGATTTAGAAATAAACTGTCAAAATTTGATAACTGATAGTTTGTTGGAAAACAGTTATGAATTTCATATTAAACTACCACATGGCAAAATGGAATCTGATAGTGAAAGTGATTTTGAAGAAGAATGGATTAAAAATAATATCACACCAACCTTGGAGGATTATTCAAATAGTTCGAGTGTAACTGTCAAACTTAGTGATGCAACTAGCATCAGTGAAATAATAAATTTCTTTACTGATACTCGATGCATCACTAATTTCGGTGACAGGAGTTTTTGTGCAAAATTGCCGGTCAACAATGTGTTAAGGCAGTGGTTCCCAATCCACAGGCCGAGGCTCACAAGTAGGCCGCGAGCAGCGTGGTACTGGACCATGGACGCTAGTTGTAAATCTAAACCAAGATAAATATTATAGGACCTTCAGAGGTAGAGATGGGAACAATCGTGTCATTCGATTGTTAGCAACAATCGAAATATTCGATTGTATTCTTCGGTGGTGTAACGAGTGAATAATGTAGGAATTAGCATAGCTAAAACTGTCCAGTTTCAATCCAGATATTGACTATCTCATGGGAACAAACAATGTCCAAAATCCCATTGACTTTTTTTTTTTTACCACTTGTTTTTTAGTTTTCTTATAGTTGTGACAGCAAAAGTGAAAACAATAAAGTTTCTTTCTTTATAAAAAAATATTGTTTGATCCTTCTTGTACAGTATGTTTTATTAATTACTGAAGCATGCATGTACATGTTCTATTGGTAAGTCAGCCGCAAAGTTTATTTTTACAAAATTGATAGCCCGCACAACTGAAAAGGTTGGGAACCACTGTGTTAAAGTATTGATGGTGGGTTCTTTGCATGATGTATATGCACTCCAATTTCATTCAAGGTAAAAAATGACTCACATTTTTAATGACTAACATGTTTCCACAGATAAGACTTTTACAACCACCTACAATTCACATAAATAAGCCTGACAAATTCCTTCAACACACATCCCCAAGTCCTCACTAACGGAACACAGGAAGGAATTGAGCATCATTAGACCGAACAGGGGGAGTTGACGACGAAAAAATAACGAGTTAAAAATTGGGGGACCCCCCTTTAAAGTGAAGTGAAATCAAAGCGAGAATATGTGGAGGGGGCATTGGACCAATAACATCATTAGCTTCCACCACCCATTAAAACCCCTCAACTCTTCATTTTAAGGAGAGGGGGAGGTAGAACTTTAAAGACTTTATAAAGCAATTACGGATGAGTACTTATTTTGGGGTTGTGGTCCCCCTTCATTTCGTAATGTGGGAGTTATAGTAATATTAATAATACGGTGATTTTGATACAACGGAGATAAATGGTTTTTAAATTTTAATTCTATTTAGGGATGAAATATTTATTTGGTGGATGGGGTAAACGAGGCAGGGAGGGTTTATTTTTATGTGGTTTTGATTGGGTCATAATGTCATAATGAAATGATCCGTTTGAGTGGGTTTTAATTTTGAGAGGGTGGGCAGAGTTTATCTTGATAAAAAACTTCCATTAAGACTTTACTAAGTTTATACTAAGATTATACTGAGTATAAAAATTTACACTAGGACTAAATTAAGATTATATTGAGTATAAAGACACATTGACTATACCGAGTGGTTATTAGTAGATTGCAATTCTGGCGGGCTGTATGGGTTTTTTCATGATAAGAAACAGTAAGACTACAGTGTGGTCATAAAATAACTTTGCCAATATATGGACCTCTAGCAGCCGTCTCGTTTAACACATCGAGATAAAATTTCAGGTATAGTTATTCAAAGGTACGAGTTCGGGATTCTGAGAATGGCAACAAAATGGCGCTCACGTTAAAGGTTATAGTTATAGAAACACAAAATTTTCTAATGGCAACATCTACTTTTTCTTGTTGCAAAATGCCTAGCGCATGCGAAAACCTAAATAGCGTTGGAACGATACGTGTATTACAAAACACTGACGCGTTATGTACGCGCTAAAATCAGTTTTGCGAATGGCCAACAAAAACGCAATCGGGGCGCACGGTAGAAATTTGCATATGACAGTGGCCAATATTCACTTGGGTGCCTTCACAGGCAATTTTATCGGTTTTTAAGTGCAAATTTCCTCCATGAGCCCCGATCGTATTTCTGTTGGCCGTTTCGCAGAGCTGTTTTTTGCAACGTTCATAACGCGTCCGTTTTTTGTGATGCGCGTATCGTTCCAACATTCTTTAGGGTTATCGCAAACGCTGAGCATTTTGTGACAGGAAGAAGAATGTATTGCCATTCTAAAATTTTGTGTTTCTAGAACTATAACCGTAATCGTGAGTGCCATTTTGTTGCCATTCACAGAATTCAGGGCTCATATCTCTGAATAATTATGCCTGAAATTTCATCTCGATCTGTTGGCCTTTAGAGCCGCTAGAGGTCCGTATATTGACAAGGTAATTTTATGACCATCCTGTATATTAATATCATACTGAGTATATCTTACACTGACCATATTGTCTATACTAAGAAAATGCTAAATATGAAGACTTACACCAAGACTGTACTGGATGGGTTTAAGATTGGAATTTTGGTGGGTTGTGTCGAGTTTTCATGATAAGACACACTAAGACTATTCTAAGGTTATACTGAGTACAAAGACTTACAGCGAGACTATACTAAGTATATAGTATGATTACACTGAGTATAGCTTACATTGACTATGGCGCAGCATGACCCTAGTGTTACTTTTAAGCCACAAAACCTCAAACAAACAATACATTGACTGTATTAAGGCTATACTATAAGATTATACTGAGTATACAGACTTACACCAAAACTATACTAAGTGGGTTTTATAGATAGCAGTTTTGGAGGTTTATGCACGGTCTTTGAAATAACAGACTTACACTAAGTCTATACTGAGCCAAAACAGCATGGGCTGAAATTAGTGCGAATTCCAAGGATAAAAGATTCTTAGAGGTAATTTCAGGGGAGACTTTTCTGCATTTGTGTCCCAAATGGAAGAAAACTGGAAAACTCTTGACAATCGATATGAGACTATCACAATCCCTGTTTTATCTACTATTTAAAAGCTGGTTATGATTTTTCCGATTTTGGACACGATGAGAATAGAAACCGCGTCTTCCCACTAGGCAGGTATTCCGTCTCTAAGCCATCAGTTTAGTTGTGTGGAATCTTAGGTATTTTATTGGTGGGAATTTTGATATCCGTATTTAGCTGTATGAAAACTGTGATAACCATTTAAACAAGGGATAAATAATTTGTAGGATTCCAGATAACTCAGCTAAAAGTATAGAATTTTAGTTTTTCAACCAATAAAATATCATTACATAAAAAAAAATTAGTGTGTGTAACATCACGCAACTTTTAATTAAACTATAAAACTGGTCACTGCTTTGAACTTTGAAATTGGAATGGAATAATTTACTATTTACTTTTTCATACTTTTATTTATATTTAAAACCTTGTATTTTTAATGACAATTTTTTCGTATTTTTTTTCTACAAATTTTGGCAAGCTTGAGAATATTTTTGGTTAAAAATTATTTATTTATTTCTACTGTTGGCCGAAAAAAATGAGGACTAGAAAAGTACCAAAAAAAATCGAAAATCTTTTTCTTTTTGTAAGGAAAAATGTCCTTAAGCCCAAGCTAAACAAAGTAGAGAACGCGAAAAGTGCGAACTCCAGTAGCAATAGTTCAAACTCTATCTGATACTTTGTCATAGCCTTAAGTACCAATGCGAGTGTTTTTCTTTTCTCAGCTCTCCTGAATTTTTTTTTTTTTTTTTTTTTTTTCGTTTTCCATTTCTAGTCTTCAATTAACCCTGATGACGCAGTTCATACTTGCTCTTGCTTATAAAATTCTTGTTACAGTGTTCTGTAGAAATTAAAATTTTATATTTTTATATATGAAGCTTTGCCTTGACAATTTGGGTTTAAGAATGTTTTTTGCAAATCGTACTTTTGCATCGAGTAGGTGGAGGAAAATATAAACAAAGGAGCTGAGGTGTCTCTTTTATGCTTCAACTTTTCAAACGAAGCTTTTCATTGGTTAGAAAATAGTATGGTATGAAAGAGTTATTGGTATTGGTTGTGTGTGTGGTTAACACTACATTTTTATGCATAGTTAGATAACAGATAAATGAAGATTGATTTATGCACTTGAATCTTTTCACGTGATTTGAATATTTTCTTGTTAGAAGATTAACTGTTGAGAAAGTGATTTTAATGTAAAAAGACGTTATGTTTTACACTTTTTGGTCATTAGATCATTTTTACGGGAATTTAGGAATAGCGGATATTGTGAGCACTTGCAAAGGTATTATCAGAACGTTTTTTATCAAAATATTTTAAACTGTTTTTCGGAAATTGCTGAAAAAACTAAATTTTTCAATTGCAAGATTCTTTTGTGCATACTTCGTCTTCTTTGAACTTAAAATATTTCAAAACTTAAAGACAAAAAAAAAAAAAAAAAAATCCTTTTCTTATTCCTAATTCAACACTTTAATTAATCATTGGGTAATTGATAGTTTAAAGTAAATTTTTATTTTCAAAGATTCATATCTAGATGTAAACTTTTAAAACTTTTACTTGTATTTTAACCTTTAAGCTTTTAATTAAATCGTATCATTATTAATAAATTGAAGTACCCAATTAACTATGTTATTTTTTTCAATTTCTATTAACTACTAACATATAATAAATATTATTGATCTATGCATTATTTTGTCAGTTGAAATATTTTTATACACAAATTTTAGTGTCTTTTGAATCCAGCTTAAATAACCTTGATTGGTTGTTTTCTTTTAATTATATCGAGTTATGTTTTGAATATTTACAATTTAAAAAATACTTTTATTTTGAAACTATCACTACTTTATTATATGATATATAATGAAGTGCAGGGTGGTTATAAACTAACTTGTGAAATCAGTGCTGTGAAAACCTTAAAGAGCGTTGGAACGGTACGTGTATCACAAAAATCGAATACGTTATGTCCGCACAAAAAACAGCTTTGAGAACGGCCCACAGAAACATGATCGGGGCACACGGAGGCCGTTCGCCAGATATTCAGCTTAGAAAGCCGATAAAATTGCCTGTGATGGCACTAGAGGTCCACAATATATCGATACGACGATATTTTTTGAAAAATATCCATACAAGTCACTAATATATCGACATTTTCAAACATTTTTAGTTTTTTGATGATCGTTTTCTAGTTCCATGTGTTTTTTCGATTTTCATTATTCCCTTTTCAAAACTTTCAAAACTAAAGTTTGGACTTGGCTAAGAGGCAGTTAAAAAGGCCCCCTAACCAAAAAGAAAACATAATGTAATGGAAAGATAGGATAATTTATTAGTAGTCATTAACATAGAGCCGTTTCTGTTGCCAACGTGTGCCTTTAATTTGCAACTGATTTTAGATATTAAAACATCTCTATCAGCAAAATATGCGGTAAACTACTTTTCAAAATTTCTTCTTTAAAAATAAACGTGAATTTATGCATTGACATCCAAATGTATTTTATTTATTCTGATTGATAATATAATTTATTTATCGAAACAATTTTTATAATTTATTTATTAAAACAATTTTGACATGAATTCATGAAAAGTAGAAATTTACCCCGAAAAACTTCGTTTCTGGCAAAATTGAAAATCAAATTAAAAAGAAAAAAGTCATGTATCGATATTTTTTCCTATGCAACGATATAGTATCGATATTCATTTTGATCGATATTTCCGATCTCTAGATGGCACCCATGGGAACTTTGGCCTCTGTCATATGCAAATTTCCACATTGGGTCATGTCCGTTTTCCAACACTCTTTAGTGTTTTCGTATGCACTGAGCATTTTCGACAGGAAAAAAATAGGTGTTGCCATTCGAAAATTTCGAGTTTCTGTAACTATAACCGTGAGTGCCATTTTATTGCCATTCACAGAATACCCAACTCCATATCTCTGAATAACTATACCTGAAACCTCATCTTGATCTGTTGAACAAAACCGCCGCCAGAGGTCCATATACTGGCAAAGTTTTTTATGGCTACCCTGTATTTATTTATAACTTATTTAAGACATTTAATTCTAAATATTTATATTTTCTAACTGAGGAGTATTGACCCGAAACCAAACTAGTTGCATGACCCAGCGATATAGACATCTGTGCCAAATCTCAGCTCTCTATTTTCTTGAGAAGCAAAAATTAATGAGGTTACCAGCCAATTTTTTTTTTTATGCACAACATGCTACACTTTAATTACGTATCTTTACCATTCTTATATTCAAATTCATGCTACTGCAATGCCATGTATAGCAATTTATGTCAACATTTTCTTATAATAGTTTACTTTAGAGTAATTCATGAAATTGTGCAACATGTAATTCATTTAAAGCAATACAAAATTTAATAATTATTTATGCATTTTTATAGTATAGCTTGTTTTAGATTTTTCTTAGATGAAAAGTAATTATAGCGCGTGTATAAGCGTCCTTTTAGTGACATATATTGAATATGACAATACCATTTAGCAATTTACTTCATAATATGCTTAAAAATATTTTATTTTAGGGCAATTGGTGAAATTGTGTAAGTTAAGACACCAGTTCCAGTTTTTATATTTAAAAAATATAAACAACATCAAAGTTAACTTTTTCATACAATTTTGGTCTGGAAATGCCTCCTATAAACGGTTTGCACTCAAGAACAATGCTATTATTTAAAAAATAAAAATTTTGCATTATATTAATATTTAATAACTATTGGTGTATAATTATAAAATCATCATTTATGTAGTATTGCCTGCTTTAGATTACGTCCAGATGTAAAGTAATTATAGCACGTGTATAAGAGTTCTTTTAGTGACTATTGGTGTAAATTAATTGTCGCGATGTTGTGTAAAGGTAGTACAGTTGCATTTATATCCTATCCAGGGAGCGTTGAATAACAGGGTTAATCGGTTGAATAATAAAAGGCAAGAACCAGACAAACGCCACATTACCTGGATGGATTTGTTAGCTTGGAATTGCAACTACGTTTCACTTTTTGAAACAAACAGCTGATCAATACAACAATATTAGTTACTACGGAAAACCACCTTCTAATTCTATTTTAGTCATACTGACGTCACACGGTTTTTAAAAACTCTAGAAAAGGACTTAAATTTTTTTTTTTAAATCTAGTTGGTTGGTTATTTTCGGATTATCTGGCACCGTCAGCAACACGATGGCTATAATGCACCGAAACATTCGTCATTAGACAAGCCAACATACATTTACAAACACACATGCCTTTCACGGGACTCGAACCCGCAGCCTCGCAGTCCAGAAGCTAGCACGCTAACCACTATACCGTTTGATCGGCTTTAAAAAATCTAGATTTACAAGATTCAAAATCGTCACGAGGGTCGTTCAAATCTCTCGCTATCAAAAGACGACTCGCATTTGAGGGACTGAAAAGCAAAGGGGTCTAAGTGACTTTTTTTAAACTTTCATGAAAATACACTTTACAGCTTTTTATTTATATTTAATTCTACGAAAACTAGTGATATCTTCATTTCAGTGGTTAGTATTTGAATATTAAATAATTTCCATACAAATTTAATATAAATAAAAAACTTTAAAGTGTATTTTCTTAAAAGTTAAGAAAAATCACTTGGACCCCTTTGCTTCTCAGACCCCCATTTTCAATTTTCGAAATCGATCTATATAAAAATCAAATCCCCGACGGGCCGGATGGTTTCTACCCCCAGCTCAAATCTTATGTAAAAACAGCAACCAAACGAACCAGTCGAAGCCTCAAATCACAAATGCCTGAGTGAGCTGGGGCATATCCAACCCCTACTGACAGCATGTCCCATTAATTAAAACCTCATATATGTAGCATAAGCTGTTTTAGATTGCATACAGATGTAAAGTAATTATAACACGTGTATAAGCAAGGCCTGCTTTCCCATAAGGCATGTAAGGCCCGGGCCTAGGGTTCCTAAATTTTAGGAGCCCCAAATTGCCTGAAAAATTTCAGAATTATGATGTAAATATCAATGTTCTGTTCAGCGCATTTAATCACTATCATAAAGTATGAACATATATTTTAATAACTGTTATTAGTTATTAAAATATAAATATCTCTGCAATTGTTTAGTCAAAATGGTAATAGATGGTAATCGAAATTGTCATTAATATTTAAATAGCATCGTGCTTATAGTAATTAGTATTCTAAATCGGTGCCTGTGTATAAGAGTTATTTTGGTGACAGTTAATGCCAAAATTAAACTTATTTTGTTTAGTACCTAAAAAGACATTGGATTCATTCGAATATTATAAGAGGAAAATTATATAAAAAAAATTATACACAGATAATAATTAAACTTAAAATATAAGGCTTAACAAAGAATCCAAATGGTAAATCTATTAAAGTTACATGGTGGTTTCCAAAAACTGATTTGCATACTAACTGAATGTTAATGAAACATGAATGCTGCATATTAAAAATACATTAATGAGAGAATTTGTGGAAATCAGAAACATGTAAATTTTTTTCTATTTTGCAACTGTAATATCTGGACATGAAAATACGACATCTAAGAAATTTTTCTGGTTTAAACAAAAATCAAAGTCATTATTTGTCAGTTTTAATTTAATTATTCCAATTGTATAGTATTTGTTATGAATAGTTTAATATTCTCAAATTGGACATAGTTGTTCTTCTAAAAAGGTCAAAAAGAAGTTTTTGAACAAATTATTTACAAGTCCAGTCAAAGATTATTCATTCTTTTGATATATATTTGATGGTCAAAAATAATGCGAGTTTGAAATAATAATGTCTGTGAAAATTAAATTTAATCTTTACATAAATTTATTTTTGCATAATACATTAAATGCAGTCTGGAATAATACATTAAGTTTTTTCTTTACATAGTAAATTTTTTATTATTTGTGGCCGAACGTAGTTTTCATAGTAGCTTATTTTTGTGCAAATTATTTTTATGTTTACTAGTGTTAAGGCAGAAAAAACTAGGTTCCATTCTTTTAAATATAAAGTCAACCAAATGATTTTTTAACCAGTATTTAATCAACAACTTAAGCCCATTTTATGTACAAAATCTCTGACTAAATATCTGAAATCAAATATTGTAATGAAAAACGAAAACTTGTTCTATTGGTCTCTTTATTTAGGAAAGATATATTAATTTACTTGTGTTTAACCATTGGTGATATATTAATTTACTTTTGTTTAATCATATTTGAATAACAACAGCAATAAAATAATAATCAAATAGACGTTTTAATATTGAGATATCTCGAAAATAAATAAAACATTAATTAATTGGGGAACTCAGCAAATACTCTTGAGGGCTTTTGTTTATTGTATATGGTTAAATATTTTTTTAATTAAAAAATTAATATAGTTACCTTAATTATAAGAAAACAAACCATACAATAAAAATAAACAACAAAATATAAGTATTATAAAAACTTTATTACACAAAACATAAATAAATGTAAAGCAATAAGGTTACGAATTTTTTACATTTAATATGACATAATTAAATGATATATCAATACTTGTTTGTTTTAATTGAAACAACAAAATCAAACTAATAATGTCTTTTTCCACAAAACATAAATATAAAATATGTTAATAACATGATTTATAAACTGTATTGGTACTTTTAGTTGAATAAATACACAAAAAATAATTTTTTGTAAGTTTGAATTAAAAAATTTAAGATTTGTAAGTTAATTAAATTAAACAAATCATGCAGAAAAAATCAAAATAAAAGAACAAAATCAAACATATATATATAGATATTTATATAAAAAAAAACATAAATAAATAAACATAATGTAACAAAATTACATAATGTGTTAACTTAATTACGATTTCCAATCAATGTATAAACAAAAACATACAAATCATACTGATACACCCTTCTTGTGTATTTTACAAAAATAAACAAAACATTATACTTCTTATAGTGTTTGGCCCAACTTTAATATTTTAGAAAGAGTTCAAAATTAAATACTACAACTATATATAAAACCATACACTTCTTATAATTCAGCTGTTTTAAGCAAGTGCATTAATTCCAATGGAAAACGTCAATGCAAAACAAGCGTAAACAGTTTTGTTTACACTCTAACAGATCAAGATGTACAGATACAACGACAGTTGCATCCCTTGCAGCTGTTTTGTTTACAAACTGACAGACGTTGGAAGGCATTGTTCGCAGATGCGTTAAACCAACAAAAACACTACTGATACAAATCTTGACTGATTGATTCTCTTTAAAAATGACGTAGAAACTTTCTTTTAGTCGGCCATTGGTAATTTTAAGTTTTTTTTTTTTTTTTATTATTATTACTGTAATAAAAGGTGGTAATAATAGAACAAAAACATAACAATGTGTTGAGGAATTTATTTTGGTATGTTTGTTATTGTTTTGTTTAAATAAAAATTGTTTATTTCTAATACTGACCCACAAACATTTAAAAAAGTTTGTGGGTCAGTATTAGAAATAAACAAAATATTTTTTTTTAAATAACAATTGCTATTAGATTTTATCTGACGATATTCCATTAACAGTGTTTAGTTTAATACTGTATGTGTATTATGTATAAAAAGTACTTAGAAAAAAATTAAAGAAAGCAATTTAAGAGATAATGTCAGTCTGTCGCTGTCGTATAGCCCCAATACTTTATGTTTTCAACCAAACATTTTATCCTAGTATTGATTTAAGGTATATGAAATTTTACAATAGGTTTAACATCAACAATAAAAGTTAATTAAAAAAATTGATAAAAAAAGTTGACAGTAAAAAAACCCTACTAGTTAAGTTATTATAAGCTATCTTATAAAAACTTGTCAAGTGTAATAGTAATAATGTAACACATAAAAATAAAGTTTTAAGTATAAATCCTTTATATGCGTTGTCAATTTTTATATTCGTTAACACAGTGCCGATTCTATAAACAGCTTGTTCTTGGTGTTTGCATCTAATTTTAAATATCAAAAACATTTCTATTAGCAAAATGCGCAGCAAACTGCAATTCAAAATTTATTTTTTAAAAATGAACGTGAATGTGTGCACTCGCATCTAAATATCATTTATTTATTCTGATTAAAGTAATTTTATTACTTATTTATTAAAAATATTTGAGCTACAGGAAAGAATTTCTTCAATGGTCGGTTAAATGCTATCTTAGAGCGATTGGATTACAAGTTGGTTTATTGGTATTCTGCAAAAGCAACCTCTTTGTGACAGTTGCAGCCCCAAAATTTGATAAAATGCAATGCCACATCGAATCTATCTGCCAAGTTTCAGCCTACTTGAATGACGAAGGGGGTTAATTAGGCCTCTTTGAAACCAATATTGACCAACCAAACCAAAATTGAAGTTAATATAAAGGATTTAAAAAAAAAAAAAAAAATCACTAATTATTTTGCTTTCAAATATTTTAATCAACTTTAATTATTTAATCAACTTTTATATGCTTCAAAACAATACTCCGGCAGAAGTTGTGGCAGAAAAAATAATGCATTCGAGCTACGATGCAGAAACAGACTAAATTTCATATTAAAGAATATATATTCTCACCAATGTTAGTGGTATATGAGATTTCAGAAAGGTAAACATTTAATAAATTTCCAAATGTAACGATTTTAAATTACTTAATTATTATTATGGTGCGTATGATTACTATCAGGAAGTAATGCAAGATTAAATTCATCAAGAAATTCAAATAAGTATCCGAATAATTCAAATAAGAGTAGGCCTAATCATGTAGGCACCCACAAAAAGGTATAGCTAAGAAACTTTCAACTATTATTCAATGAATCTCACAGTAAACAAAAATTAAATGAAACAAATAAAAAAATTTCACATCCTCGTCACAAGAGTAAAAAGAAAATACAACATTAATTGATTTTACAATCGAGTTTAATTTCAAGGGTACCAAAGGTATGAATATTAAGTTATATCATTGTATTCTATCAAATACCAACGGAATGAAATAATTTGACCGTTTTACCGAATTGGTGTTTTCTTAATATCGTACACAAATAAATAACAGTCAGAACTTTATACTTCGCAGCCACTTTTAACAAAATGCTAGGAATTTAGCTAACTTTATTCTTTAATTAAAGTCTTTTGTGTTCTATTAACATAAACACAGGTTTACTAACGCAAAAATGTTTAGTCTAATGGATACAATGCAATCGTCAAAAAAAAATATACTTGTTTGTAATTGAGTGTCTTTTGTAAAACGCCTTCACAACAAATCAAAGTTTTCGATAAAATAAATCGCATAAAAACGTGGGATTTTAAATTAATCAAGATCGGAAATATTTATGCAGTTGTTTATGAGAGTCTTTATATTGCTTTATATAAAATAATTCTAATTATTATTAAGTTTGTGGAGCCAAATGCTTATACATTTCGTTTGAAGGTCATTGAGAAATAAGTTCATATAACACATCCTTAGAAAGCATTCAAGAAATAAAATAATTTACCAACTTTTTATCCGGCCACTAGATTTAATAATTGTTTCCATTTTCCACTAGAAAAACCATAAAATTACTAATAATACTAAAGCCATCAAAAGAAACCAAGTCTTTGTTTACATCATCAAAATATCAGAGCCGTTAAGGATATGCCGTTTTCAAAAGGAATTCTTTGATTTTAAAAATAATTTTTAAAAATGTTGTTTATAATGGCATCATATATTAATCACATATATAATTTTACGAGTTAAAAAAAAGCTTATACATTTCGTTCGAAGGTCATCAACCCTTAACGTTCTGTTACCCATCAATAGAAAGGGTTTAAAAAGTAATTAACGAACAAACAACAATTGATCATGCCTCTAGATATATTAATGATTTACATTTTCTTTCAGAAACACACTAATATTATCGATATTAAAACCATCAAAGGGAATCAAGGCTTTGTTTACATTTTTATAAAGCTATCATAGACGCTAAGGATTAACAACTATAAAACGAAATTTCTTAAGAGTTCAAACAATATTTTTACAATGTTTATAACGCCATCATATTATAACTCGACCATCAAATCCATACTTAACAATGAGACTAACCAGCCCATATCCCTAGTCACGCCCCTAACTTAGATTCCTGCAACCAAAGTCATTCAGATTCTACAACTCACAATCTGGACTTACCGTTGCTCAAAGTTTTATCCACCGCGAAAAGGAAACATATCCAAAGCGGCCACGTCGACGACAGGTTACGGCATGCACCCTCGCTGCGATCCCCCGTCGCCCGGTCGGCCAGAGGAAAAAGCCGTCCGCCCACCGGTCCCGCCCGTCTCGTTCTGGACCCAGACCGCGATATACCGAGAGGAGGGTCTATACCCCTTTTACTGAGACAATACAATATGCAACCCGATAAGGAATGTGCCCAGGAGAAAGAGAGAGAAATTCCCCATCGCACACAATATTTTTGAAAAGATGGTTGAACAATAATAGGCCCCAGAAAATTCTCCTTTTGAAAACGGAACTCCCCGACCCGCAAAAGCGCGCTTTTCAATGACTTTGGATGTGTGTGCCTTTTGAAAGGACACCCTTTTCCCGTATATAATATGGATCCGCTCCGGCTCTTCAGAAGCGAGAGCGGAATTCTATGAAGGCCCTTTTACTAGAGAAGCCTTCAAGAGCCCCGGCGACACAATGGACCTTTTCCGAAAAGGACTCGAGAAAGGCCCCTCATTCCTTTTCCGAAAAGTGTTCATTTCACCAATTACAAGCGGCCGATGGCAGCACCAGATAAAAGAGAAGAGGAGAGAAAATCCCTTTTTGCCCTCCCCCCCCCCTCAACAAAACAACTCCCACTTCCACTTTCGATCCTTTCCGCGCATGGGCAGTCGGTCCGGTCATCCTCGGACACATCAAGAACGCAGACTCTCCTGTCCACACGACTTTTTTTCATTTTCACCAACCATACATATATATATATATAGATCCAGACTCTATATGTATATATAGAGAAGATACTGACAGACCTACAGACATTCGTTTTTCTTTAGGTCTCCTGCTGCAAATGACATTGCTGGGTGGGAGGATCTGGAGGGGAGGGGGGAGTTATTTTCAATAGAACCTCCCCCTTCCCCCTTATCGGTCCATATTCAGGCGCCACAAAAATCCGATACCCCCCCCTATCCCCTTTTATACTACCTTCAGTTTTCCCGGCATTCAACGCGACCCTCTGGCGAACCTCCCCCCTTCCCCTTCCCCATTCAACGAATCAGTCGCACATACTCCCCCCCCCCCCCTTTTCCCCATCTCTCTGATGAAGTTTCGATCACAGAGAAGAGAAGCTACAGTTTTTTTCCGTTAAAGAAGTCCCTTTTCCATTTTCTCTTCTTCTTTTTCCCACCCGCCCTGAAGGCAAGTAATTTGCTATACCGCTCCCTTCTCTCTCTCTCTCTGTGCCAAATCCTCCTTTGCTCTCCATCCTCCTCCTCCTCTATCTTTTTCTTCATCTCCTCCTTCTCTCTCTCTCTCGGCTCTCCCGAAGACTTGATTTTATTTTGATGTTTCTTATGTGTGTGTGCCGAGCGGTTGTATATTTATATAATGCATTGCGGGTGTGGGGTGAAATGGCGCGTTGGGAAACTAATTTTGGTTGGTTGCATCGGATTTTTCCCCGCGCAAGAGCAACACGAGCGTTGCACTACGATGAAACATTAACATAACATTACTTTAAACAATAAACGGACTTTCATAATGACCCAATTTTACTGGGTTGATGATAGGTACGCTCAATGAACTAAAATTTCCTCAATAACGGCTAGTTTGACCGGGGACTACAGTTTAAAGTGATTTCGAACCACAGCGAACATCTATGCTTAACTTAGGATTCGAACCCGGGATCATAGTAAGCAACACCAGAGCACTAAATATACAGCCATCAGGTGGGATGAATTTCATTGGGTTGGCCATGCCTAATACGAACCCGCACGCTAACCACTATACCGTTTGGTCGGTTGAATTTCATTGGGTTGGTTGTATTCAGATTATCTGGCGCCGTCAGCAACACGAGAGCTATAATGTGTCGAAACATTCGTCATTAGACAAGCCAACATACATTTACAAACACCCATGCCAACACGGGACTCGAATCTCGTTGTCTAGAAGCCAGCACGCTAACCACTATACCGTTTGTGAATTTCATTGGGAAAAATGCCTTCAGGAATTCTTAAAATATATCCAAAAATTACTCCGGAACTTTCGATTTATATTCATATGTTATAGCATACCAATAAAACTTTAATCCAATGCGTGTTAAAATAATTTTTAAACACATATTAGGTGAAAATCAATATGTTTTCAAATAACTATAATAAAATTAACATCTTCCACGCTATAGTAAGTTTTGAAGATAATTAAAATTAAAACTTTTCAGTCGTCTCCGTATTTGTCAAAGTTATAAAAATAAATATTATTAAAACAAATTTGAATGCTTGATTGATTAAAATAGCTGCTGATTAAAAAAAAAAATTAAGTTTCACAGGATTTTTAGTTTCTGAAAAGTTATACTTTACCAAAAAATTACTACAAGACGCAGCATTTCAAAGGGTGGAGAGAAGCCTTAAGGAATGTCTTACATGGGAAATTTCCAACTTTTATGTATCGTATGGGATAAAACCAGAAAATTTAAAGCATTTAATTAGATAATAGATATAAACTATTTGGTTTAATCTACGCTATTTATACTTGTTTCTTAAATGAGAGGTTGCATTTTGCCAAGTGGGGTTCGATTCCATTATATATATCACATGCAAGGCGCTTAAGTGCGATGTTTATTGGTTAAAAAATACTACACGAAGGAATAAAAAGTTTGATACTTGAATAGTTGTAGAATTGTGAAAAATTACTATTAAAAAATTTATTTTAGTTAAATTTTAGGTATTTGTGAGCTGTGTGCCAAATTTAATTTAAGTCATTCAATCAAAAGTAAATTAAAAAAAAGTTGCCAGAAATAAAATATCAAGAGTTAAGACTAAGGTAAAGTACTAAAAAATAGTAAATAAAGTATTTAAAAAGAAATCATAAGAAATAAAATCTTAAAAGTTTACTAGTTGTAATGTATTAAAAGTTCGCAAGAATGCAAGGTTGATAAGGAACAGGAGATAAAACGTTATAACTTTTACAAATAAGAAAGAAATTTCGACAAATACACAATAGTTACTTTTTCGCTTTTAGAAAACACATAGAAGCAATGGTTGGTTGTTTTCAGATTATCTGGCACCGTCAGCAACACGAGGGCTATAATGCGCCGAAACATTCGTCATTAGACAAGCCAACATACATTTACAAACACCCATGCCTAACACGGGACTCGAACCCGCAACCTCGTGGTCTAGAAGCTAGCACGCTAACCACTATACCGTTTGGTCGGCCATAGAAGCAATGAAATAATATATTAAGGAATTACAATCACGCAATACGAAAAACAGAAAAAAAAATTTGCTATATATCGAAGTGAACACAATTATTACTACACAATGTACCGAAATGACTACCAGAATTTGAATTGACATAACTGCAAAACAGTGAGAGAAAGAAAGATTGGTTGGTTAGTTTGTACGCTCAACGACCTTTTTTTATGCACAATGACGGTTAATCAGGGCTTGGATCTACAGCGCAACGTGGATTCCGAACCGCAAGGAACATCCATACCTAACCCGGGATTCGAATCCGGCACCTTTGGCATGCGAGGCCAGAGCGCTAACCCCACACCCTTCAGATGGGCAGAAAGAAAGAAGAGACAAGTGGTATGTTGGATAGACAGGTAAGGAATTTTAAATACACTGGTTTGCAAAATTAATTATAATATTGAAATGTGACAATAAATTGTCGTAATATATAAATATAGTAAAAAGAGTTTTTCGTTTTTCTCATGAATAGGCCATATGATCCTTTTGCTTGATAGTATCACCCAAACGATCACATTTTCAGAATAACGTAGTTTGAAAGACACACAAACGGGGGTTTTCAATACCCTCTATTCACCAGTTTTCTGAACTGACAAATCCATCCAAATAAAAACTTATCGGTAAACTAAATACAATGCCATCAAATTTATTCCCATCAATTAATTTAGCAAAATAGTGCATTTAAATTTTCATACCTGTCTATGCAACATACAACTTGCCTCGTCTTTCTGTCTCTCAATGTTTCGCAGTTATCCCCTTTCAAAGTTAAAGATTAACTTTCGAAAGGCCCTTTATTTACCATCGATATCGATAAACAATTGGATAGACTGATCCTATGTGAATGCAAGGGGGAAAACGAGCCAGTGGTTGATGTTGATGGAGGGATAATTAACCAATCACATTCACTTTTATAGTTGGGTGGGAAGGCGAGAAACCTTGTAATGTACTAGAGTAGATATTTTTTTGCACATTATTACTAATTAAGGTCTACTATTGACAGTTTGGCTGTGTACACCCTAAGATTTTATTTTCAATCCTCGAAAATCCATATATTTTTGTCCACCCAACGATCTGGCAACTGCATCATTTCCCCAGCGTTAAGCAGTCTTTCCAGTTGTTTATCTGTATCAATGTTGTGTACACCCTAAGATTTTATTTTCAATCCTCGGAAATCCATATTTTTTGTCCATCCAACGATCTGGCAACTGCTTCATTTCCCCAGCGTTAAGCAGTCTTTCCAGTTGTTTATCTGTATCAATGTTGTGTACACCCTAAGATTTTATTTTCAATCCTCGGTAATCCATATTTTTTGTCCATCCAACGATCTGGCAACTGCTTCATTTCCCCAGCGTTAAGCAGTCTTTCCAGTTGTTTATCTGTATCAATGTTGTGTAAACCCTAAGATTTTATTTTCAATCCTCGGAAATCCATATTTTTTGTCCATCCAACGATCTGGCAACTGCTTCATTTCCCCAGCGTTAAGCAGTCTTTCCAGTTGTTTATCTGTATCAATGTTGTGTACACCCTAAGATTTTATTTTCAATCCTCGGTAATCCATATTTTTTGTCCATCCAACGATCTGGCAACTGCTTCATTTCCAAAGCGTTAAGCAGTCTTTCCAGTTGTTTATCTGTATCAATGTTGTGTAAACCCTAAGATTTTATTTTCAATCCTCGGAAATCCATATTTTTTGTCCATCCAACGATCTGGCAACTGTTTCATTTCCCCAGCGTTAAGCAGTCTTTCCAGTTGTTTATCTGTATCAATGTTGTGTACACCCTAAGATTTTATTTTCAATCCTCGGTAATCCATATTTTTTGTCCATCCAACGATCTGGCAACTACTTCATTTCCCCAGCGTTAAGCAGTCTTTCCAGTTGTTTATCTGTATCAATGTTGTGTACACCCTAAGATTTCATTTTCAATCCTCGGAAATCCATATTTTTTGTCCACCCATCGATCTGGCAACGGCTTCATTTTCCCAGAGTTAAGCAGTCTATCCAGTTGTTTATCTATATCGATGGTATTTACTTCATTTTGCAAGAACAAGAATAAGACTACCCCTAAAACATATAATTCCATTTCCTCGCTGCCAAATTTCACTCCGTAAAAACTCCTCAACCAAAACTAAAAAACTCGCTCCCTTTCCTTTTATCACTTCCATTGCTTCCCTAAAAAGCAGCCCAAAAAAACGAAAAACTCAAAAACGAAAACTGAACGAAATTTAGATTGGAAAATTGTTCCTTATTCTCATTATCCTTTCGTTGGCTGTTGCTCAGACCGAATTTATGCGAGACTCCGAGTCGGTCTTAAAGAAGCATCTCGGATTATATTATGTAAATTTCGTAATATCCATGTAAAGTTTGTTTCCCTGGCGATGCGAAATTCGAAGGATTTTTTTTTTTTTATGAATTCTGTTAGAAAATGTAAGTGTGGCTTGATTTTCGTTTTTATTTTGAGTTGTACAATGTATCTGCATTTAAGTACCCCGTCACTTTATATTAGAATATTTCAGCCTTGGCATTTACATGTTTGCGTATATTATATATTGAGAGGGAGAGATATTTATAAAACATAAAAATGTTGGTGTCATTGAACATTTTGGAAAGTTGGTGTGTTTTTTGTCCAGGCGAACCAATTTAAGAATTTTGATTATTCAAATTTCTTCCGCAGATTTAGTTGCAATAGTGAAAATTTTGTGAATTATATTTTTATTCATACATTAGAGTTATTTGAAAGAAAGAGTTTGTTAAGTTGAGTGAATTTATTAAATTAAAAAACATAAATTGAATATAGATAAACTTGTTTATCCGTGCTCAGTTTGCGCATTTAAAATTACTGAAAGGAAATACTTTTTTTAAATATTAATTTCAGATATTGCTTTCTATTACCCCTACTTTTTAATAATGAAACTTGATTTTGAAAGCAGAACTTGGCACGGCAAGGCTCATGTATTTAGAAGATCTGGTGCTAAATAGTATGTCCTACATATATTATAAAGTATCCAATGGAACTTTAACATTTAAGTATTATTTATCAACAAATTATGAAAGCAATTGTTTTAAACTAAGAACTACATTTTAAACAGTGCTAAATTTTTATTCATTATAGTTCAAACTTTAAAGTGATATATTTATTATTGTTAAAGTACGAAAACAAGAAGGGGGTTAAAAATACTTTGGTTGTTAAAATTTTACGCATTAAGATATATTATCATAAATTTTTAGATTGTGATCGTCACTAATATAATCATATAAATTTATTCGATAAATTCATACACTGGAAATGTGTGTTGTGTAGTTATTGTCCGCGAAATTGAAATATTTCATCTGAAATTGGTACCAAATTTTAAATTTCTAGAATCTTCCGAGAAAATCCAAAAACTTATACAAATTTTATCTTCTATACTACAATAAGGTAGTGAAAAGCTTATGCAAACGCTATGCCTTAAATTAACATACCGAGAAAAAACTAAAGGCTTTTGCGTTATATCAAATGAAAGATCTTTTAGAGATGAGTTCGTATTTGGAAGTTCAAATATTTTCTACAGAACAGGTACCGAAAGAGAGATTAAATATACGGCAAGTTTTTTCGCCAAGTGAGTTGCCAAGTTCATCAATCTGGAGACATTTTTTTTTGGTTAAAAAACTCCAAATTGACGGGATTTTCATTGTCATAAGTTGTCAAACTAAAGATGACGAGATATTATTCATTACATCACATCCTTCCTACAAAAAAGATACAAGTCGAAATTCTTCCTTATTCAGTGTATACAGAATCACAGACTAAATGTACTTGAATCTGAAAGTACGGCATAAATCATTTCAACTTGAATTACACTTGAACAAATTTTTACTCAAAATTAAGAATTTTGAGTTATGCCACTTCTGTAACAAGACAGCAATACATCACGAAATTGTGCAGGATTTTATACGATGTACCAAAATAAGAAAAGTATGCAGAAGCAGTCTTTCAGGGACAATAACTGTAAAAATCCAAACTTTATTTTTTGAAATAGCAAAACAAGCTGTATCGCTGCAACCGCCATAACCAGCTTAGCAAGACCCCCCCCCCCCTCAACTCTCCCATACCAAACGACATTAAGATTTGACCCGTACAATGTCACCAATGTCTATGTATATCAGGGTCACAGAAGAGGGAGTGTGGCACAACATACGGACCAAACGAATCGTTGCAAAATCGGTTTCGTTCAATGAGTTTCCACAGTGAAAGGGGGGGATGGGGGGTGGCAGCTATTTACTACCCTCCTCCCATCACTTATAAGCTAATGCTGGGTCCCTCCTATTGGAAATAGCTATTTGAAAGCGATTGGTAAAATCGCTGGTTATATTTATGACCAGGGAGGATTTTGATATTCATTCCTTCTAAGATTTTTGTTCATCTTTTATTCATGGGTGGTATGAGTCTTTTTTGGTATTAGCAGATTGAAAGCTTGGTTCGATATTTTTTTGGAAGATAGAACTTGTTGCTTGTTGCGTTATTCTTGTCATCGTACATCGTAGAATAGAAGCATATTTTCTAAAAGGAGTTATTAACACATTGGTGGTCGATTATGAGCTAACTCGTGCTTCCCTATTTAAACTTTGTTGACCGATCACGAGTTAATTCGTGTTTCCTTCCATACCATAACATTGTTGACTGATCACGAGTTAACTCGTGTTTAAATGCCTGAACATTGACTGATCACGAGTTAATTCGTGTTTCCATACCCTAACATTGTTAACTGATCCCGAGTTAACTCGTGTTTAAATGCCTGAACATTGACTGATCACGAGTTAATTCGTGTTTCCATACCCTAACATTGTTAACTGATCCCGAGTTAACTCGTGTTTAAATGCCTGAACATTATTGACTGATCACGAGTTAATTCGTGTTTCCATACCCTAACATTGTTAACTGATCCCGAGTTAACTCGTGTTTAAATACCTGAACATTATTGACTGATCACGAGTTAAGTCGGGTTTGTACTTGTACCTTCTATTTCGATTTATAAAACACAGGGTAATACAGAATATTTCAAAAGCTTTGTTTATCCTGTTTAGTAGTCACCACTCAAAACTGAGCGTACTGCCTTTTTGTTCTTTAGCTCAGTGCATCTCTATTAAAAATAAAATATTTTGCTTGGTATTTCTCACAATTTTAGTAGTACAGAAATTTCATTCAAGACGGAACGTAATGACGAAGAAATGTTCAATGAATTATACACGCGGATGATTTTCCTGATTTTCCGAGTAATTTAGATACAAATTATAGTGATCCAGAAAGTGACAGTTTTTCGGAAAACTTATATGAATCTGATATTGACCACCAAAATGGCAAAAAGAAATGTAATGGAATCTGACAGTGAAAGCGATTTTGAAGAAGAGTGGATCGAAAATTATATAATCAACTTTGGAGGATTATTTAAACACTTTAGGTGTAAATGTCGAACTGCAAGTGATGCCCCGAGAATTAGTGAAATAACGGATTCACTTTACTGATGCTCGGTGAATTATTGAGTTCGGTGACGTTTTTCATTGATTATTTGAACATTTTGTTATGTTTTCATCAGTCGTTTAGTTTGACTTGGCGACAACCGGGAACCACGATATATTGATCTTGCTGCAAAACGCACCTTACCACGCACACTAAGAAATGCTCATTATTAAAATAATCCATTAATATTTAATAAAAATTGTATTCAAAAATAAATATTAAATTAAATAATCAATCAGCGGCAACTAGTATTAGAATGTGTTGTGTATACTTGAGTGAAACGAGCAGGAAAAGGAGCGAATTACTGCTAGCGCCACCTGCTGTAGAATTTACACCATATTGTTTATAAGAAAAGCCTCACAATTTGAAAGGTTTTAGTTGTATGTCACCAATTTTAACAGAAAAAGATTTATATCATTAAATGTTACCAAACTGTACGTGCTTGATGTCTGGGTGTGATGAACTGTAGCAAAATTTGTGTAGAAGTAGTATTTTTGTATCAGTTTCTGTCACAATCAAACTTGTTAAAAATGTTACAGATATCTTTAATATGCTTGTTAAAATGATACCTTTGAAATTTTAACTTTTCGAAATTCCAAATATTAATTTTTATTTTTTTTATTAAGAAAAATACAAAAATAAATTAGTTTTTATATTTAAAACTAAAAAATTCGTTTCCGCAAGTGATTGGCGAATTTAGGATCGTAAAAGTTTACTAAGAACGGCAATTTTTTTTTTTTTAGAACTATACAACATTGAATCTAAAACCATATAGTTAGTATCTTTGAATTTACATAAGAAAATCAAATTTGTATACTAAATACGAATTATTAAAGCCAATTATTTAACCGATATTTGTATATCCGATTAATAAAAACCACATGTTAAGAACGATGCTTCAAAGTTAACATGTAAAACTTTTTTATAGTTTACATACAAAACTTTTTTTACAATCCATTAATCATAAAAATAAATCCATTTTCAATTCCTATAAACTTCTTAAGCATTTAAAGACTTTATAACACACAGACACACTTAAATTTTTTGTTGAATTATTTAAAATACTGCAAAGTTATTGAGATTCAGAAGGGACATTTTTAAAGGGTTATATTCTTATCTCACTCAATAATAATAAAATTTGACCACTCGTTTTAGTTGTCTTAAATCTTGAGAAGGTTCAAATTCTGCTCAGCTCTAATTTCAGTTGTTACTAAACATCCGTGAATGATTTCCACCATAATCAGGAAACAAGTTTTCTATTACTTGGATGATGATCAAAATATGATAGTCGGCTCGTTGATTATGACCTTGAGCTATTTCGAAAACGTAAGAGAAATTTTGTTTATAAAAGGAATAAAAATAGATTTATATTTTAACCGCTTCATTTTGATAGTGAGCTTTTCGCATTGCATTTTTAATTTTGTACAATGAATTAAATTTTGTTAATTTATTTTGAATTCTTCTTTTAATTTTATTATAATGTTCTTTTAATTAATTAAATTAAAAGAAAAAAAACTTATTTTTGTAAGTTAAACTTATCATTAAGTTCAATTTTTACCTTTCCTTTAATTATTTTTATATAGTACATAAAATTTATTCTTATATATATTTATTTTTAAAATTTATACATTCAATTTATTTTTAATATCTGCACACAAATTTAAAAATAAATTTTAATGCTACATTTATTTTTAATTTCGAACATTATCTTTATTTTTAGTTTTGAACATTACCTTAATTTTAATTTTAAAAAATTAATTTATTTTTAATTTTAAAATTAATTTTTTATTTTTTTGATTTGTGCATGGCACTTATATTTTAGAATGTTGTAAGGATACATAGAAGGTAGACAACTACTATTGGAAGTAATATGCCTTTCAGTTAGTATTAGTTAAAAATTAATATTAAGTTATTTATAAAATTATTATTAAGTAAATAATTAATATCAATTAATTTTCAGCAAAAATTCTAATAATTTAAAAATATTACATAATGTTAAGCATAATACTATTTTATTTGAAAAGATAAATTTTTTCAAACTTATTGGACGATGCTGACAGTGTTTAAATGTCTTTTATTTATAAGTGAACATTATGCACTAGATGCTGCCACATGCATATTCCACTAGATGGTGCCACTAAAGTATTATAAACTTTAATTTAATAATTAATTAGATTGCTTATTCATTTTTATATTTCTACGAAAGAAAATATTATATCAAAATAAAATTCAGGTATATTTAACATATATGCTTGTTAGTGCTATAAAGTTGTTAAAAACTAGAGCTGTAAAAGGATTCGAAATATTATATTAATAATTCACTTTGTGTTTAATTTTATGTATTAATTAAAAAAATAAAGTTATAAATAACTTTAAACGCTTGTTGATAACATGATACCATCATGTAGCTAAACTAACTTATAAACACTCTTTATGCAGAGTTTGTAACTCAAAGAATTCTGTCCGCGTGGCCTAACGGATAAGGCGTCTGACTTCGAATCAGAAGATTGCAGGTTCGAATCCTGTCGCGGACGATGATAGATGTAAAGACTGAACGCTGTTTTTTTTTTTTTATTTATTTATTATTATTATTATTATTTGAACAACTTTACGCAAATTTTGTATTTTATATAACACAATTTTTTTCTACCTATAGTGATGTTTATTTAAAAATTTTATATAAATTTTGTATTTTATATAATGCAGTTTTTTTTTTATAACGTTTAAATGAAAAGGCAAGAAAGTAGATTAATATATAATATTTAGTAATTCATGTATCAGTAATTACGGTAACTATGTTGGAAATAATGGAAAAACAACATTTTTATACTTTTTGCTTGATTTTCTATTCACCTCTAAAATCTCATCTAACGCATTTATCAATTTAAAATTAATTTTTTTTAAGCATTAAATTGTTTATAATTTTGTACTTGACTTTTTAAAATACTATGGTGATGCATTCAAATAATGTTATTGTAACGTAAAAGGTAGACAATATCCAATTTTTATTGTTAAATTATTTTATAATTAACCTAAACGAAAACTGATGTAGAATTAATTGCATCTAGAAATAAGGGGTGTGCAACTTTTAATTACACTTATTACAAGTCAATTTGCCATACATTTGTGTAATTTGCAATGTTCTTTTCATATTTTATATAATTAAAAAAAAAAAAAATTTGTCAGTTTGACAATAATTATTACATTTGTAAGAAAACAACCCCACCAAAATTTCAAAATTGTCGATATTTTGTTCAGATAAATATCGTATTATTCTTTCCTTAAGTAAAATACAGGAGAAACAGTTGTTGACTATCAATGCTAAAGGGAAGAAAAATCTGTGTTATAGATGTTCGTTTTTTATCTTTTTCTCGCCTGTATTCCATTTCTATGGAAATTTCGGTAGTGGGGGTGTTTGAAGCACCTCAAAGCAACTATCACGATGATTTTGAACGAATTTGTTAGAGTCGTTTTTTAACATTGCTGAAAAACATAAATATTTTGTGGTATGTACCTTATGTACAAGTGTAATTTTAATAAAAAACTTAATGACAGGTCCCATAGCCACCACAAATCCGTTTATAAAAGTTGAGCATCGTAAGGTCAATCCATTCTGGAGTTATTATGACCACAGATTAACACACATAAAAATTCGAGAGCCCTTTTTGATCGATTGTAATGCTTTCATTATAATATTTTAACGTATGGTTAACTGAAAGTAAAAAAATTATGTCATAAGTAAATATCAAACAAGGTCTTACTGTAAACTTATTTTAAAATAACGTGGTAAAGGCAACACGGAAACATTTTGGAAGAAGAAAATAATTATATAGGGCCATAAAAAGTCTTAAAATGTAAACAAATACAATATTATTTGGTTGGTTGGTTTGTACGCTCAGCGACTATTTTTGTGCACAATAACGGCTAATCAGGCCGGGACCTACAGTTTAACTGTAATTTTTAACTTTATTCTGAACCATAACAAACCACCATGGCTAACTCTAGGATTCGAACCCAGCACCTTTGACATGCAAGGCCAAACCTCACTGCCGTCAGGTTAGCACAATATTATTTATTTGCATACATAGTTTGAATCAATAATTCAACGAATATGAACCGAAATGATATATCCCCTGAAGATTTCTTTCCCTTTTCAAAATTTTTATTTTGGAATTTTTTAGCAACTACCGGTATCGAATATAGTTGTTAACATGTAAAATATGACTAGCTTAGAAAGTTGTAATGTTTAATGGTGTTACATACAGCTTACATAATACACCTACATTATCAGTCAACACTTTAAAATAAAGTGCATTACATACCTTGCGACCATTAAATTGCTTGGATGACAGCTCAGAATTCAAATTGACCGTCTTTGCAAAATTTAAAAAAACCGGAAGCATTGACTCCTAAACGGGTATTTTTACTTTCAATTACCCAAATGTAAACATGCGGTTGTAAAGCATAGCATTCGGTTAAAAAAATATGTATAGATTTTTTTTTTTTTTTTTTTTTTTTAGCATTTCACCACGTTTTGAAACATTCTAATTTAAAAAAAAAAGTTATCTATAAAAAATGTCTGTGTGTGTATACGTCAGCATAACTCCCGAAAAAATTAATCTACTATGTTCAAATTTGGTGGGTGGGTTGGTGAAGGCCATGGGACCTACCATTAAGGTTTTCGCCAAAATCGTGTGTGCGCATAAGGTAGTTGCCATTGAAAAAATAATGTTTTTCAGAAATTGCTAAAAAACGGCTCAAACGATTTTAATCAAAATCGCTTTGGTAATGCCTCTTAAGGTGTTCTAAATATCCCCACCTCCAAAATTCCAGTAAAAATGCTTTAATAGCGTAGAAAGTTGAAAAACGAATGCCTTCAACAGAGTTCTCTTTCCTAGAGTATACCTCATCAACGATCGCTTTTTCTTCTCTCCTCAGATTGACTTACAATGAAAATGATAATATAATGATTATGGAAAAGTATATCGCCAATATCCCCATTTTGGCAAAGTTTTTTTTTAAGTCCCATACAAGAATTATTGCAAAAAATATCCCCAAACTGGCCATTTTTTTCCCTAAATGAATTATAAAATATAAAAAAGGTAAATGATACAAATTGACATCAGTATTATAGTGTAATTGCAAGTTGGGCGATGTTCCACACCCCTAGTTGAAGAGGCAATGCTTCATTTTCTTAGGAGGAAAAAAAAAGCTGGTATATTTTTTTCCAAAATGTGTAACTTTTAAATACAATTTTTAAAATTAAGAAGCTAAAACTAAAATACTTTTTTCAGTCGAATTTACAATTCACCCTATTCACTTAAGTAAACATTGCAACTTAAAACATCAATTCTCACGACGATCGTGAGAAACCAGTCCAACCGTACTACAACTCTAAGATACTTATCCTCAGGAGACATAAAACCCTTTACTTTGATCTACCGCAAACCACTACCATCTCTAAAAAAAGCTTAAAAACCTTTGAGGGAAAAGAGTAATCCGGATTTAAGTTTAGGGTTAAGGGTTCTACGATACCCTTATCTTTCTTAAGCTGTCGCATAGGATCTTAAGATTGACAAGATTACCAGAAAAGGATTATCATCTACACAGGGGGTAACACTGTTTTGACGGATGTAAGGCTGGATTTAAATTAGAATAAGCTTGAAGATAACTGATTTGAGTTGAAGGTTTTACATGAATTAAGGGATGTAGTTTATTTGTATCATCAAAGGGTAGTTTGTTTGTAATGGTGGCTAATTAGGAGACAAACGATATCTTAAAGAATGACTACAACCCAGGTAGAACAGTAGTATTAGCCATGGGCACACCCAGGAGAGTGCAAATAGGTGCACTTGCACCCCCCTGGCTCTTGAAAATTAAAAAAAAAATGAGGGAAAAGATTTAAATTCCAAAAGCACATATGCCGATTATATACGTTAAGTTGCAATGAGTTTTATTTGTGTGTTAATTTAGTCTTTTGTTTTTTTCCTATGTCGTTTTTTATAGTTACTTGCGTGACGATTTTCTGGCGCTTATTGTCTTTGATTATTAGAGGCTGATGAGTAGAAGTATTTATTCTTTTTATTGTATAATCATTTCCTGTGTAGTTCTCAAAATTCTAAGAAAATGTTTTATTTTTCAAGTCATCAGATATACTATCTTGAAATCTATTTTTAGAATTCATTTGAACATATTCCGATACTGCCTTCGTGTTTCAGTTCGATTTTTTTTATTTTTATTATATTTGAAACTTGGAAGAAATAAAATGTTACTCTTCTGTATTTTTGCATCTTCGAGTTCCTCTATTCTAAACACTGTCTCTTGAATGCCGTGGGATCTAGTTGGATGATAAAAAAATCGTTAAAAATATATATTGTAATATTTTTTACTATTTTGTATTTCTTTTTCTTCATCAGGGTTGCTCTTCAAAAATATATATTCCATGCATCTTAATTATTCTCAAAGAGTATCATTTATAATGCATAATTATTAAATAACACTTATAAAAAAAAATAATGACTTTGATAAAAATTTAGTCTTGCACCCCCTTGCAAATATCCCTGCGGGAGCCCATGGTATTAGCCAATGTTGGAAACAGAGGATCTAGGAGGGTTGGCCAGTCTTTCTAGAGCATCCTTCCAAAATACATGATTTTTTTAAATAAATATGTCAAAAACATCACAAAACATATTTTATACCCCTCCGTTCTTTCTCATAACACTATATTTCAATTTTAAAACTCCGCATCACCATTTCAAAACTTCCAGTATATTTTACCCAGCACTGAGCGAGATTGACCAAGATACGTAGCAACTGCCAGGCTAGAACGGTACACATCGGGATTGGACAGTCTTGAGCAGATATTGGCCAGCGGATGTGTGCTACAGGGGAACGTTCATTCTTTACAAGAACTGGTCGGCCATATTTAACCCTTTGCACTCCAGTGGCGCCTCTCAGTCGCCATACGATTTGATGCCAAACCACAAGAGGACCATTAAGTGTGATGCGGAAATTCGATGCAAGGTCAATGACTGTGTTTAGTTTCTATGAAGCAAATCCATAAACACCAGCCGAACCTAAAATGTCTCGAGTTGCTGATTCCTCCGCGCGAAAAAGGCCTGGAGTGCAAAGGGTTAAAACAACGCTTCTTGGGACAGTCCAAGAAATAAACTGATATTCGTACAGGGAATAATTAACTTTGAAATGGCATTACTGCGAAACAGTAAAAGACAGAAGGAAGAGCAAGTGGTATTTGAATAGACAAGTTAGAAATTTAATATACAGAGTATCTATAAAAGGTTGGACACATTTTGATGTTGAATAATTCATAAAATAATGAAGGCAAATTTAAATTGATAACACTAATGGTTAGATAGACTCAAAAACTTATACGGCCCTTGTCAATGGACTTTCACATGTGCGCCGTTCGTCGTACGGAAAATATCATGAAGGTAGTCAATTTTGCGCCAGGTACTGGCAAGCATGTCGGAATTCGCAGAGACTATTGCTGCTGTAATCCTGGCCTTTAAGTCATTCGAGACTTTCCTCCTGTAAATGATGTCCTTTACGAATCCCCAAAAGCAAATGTCCAGTTGCGTTATATTAGGTGATGTGGGTGGCCAAGATGGAAAAACATACAATTATTAACGCGCGTAGACGATATTGACAAAAGAAACGATATTCAAAGGGAAAAGGAAAAAAATTTCTATAGCAACTTTCACTATAAATGTTAATATACAAGTCATTCTATGTATAAATGCTATAAGTTTGTATATATCTTCATTATTTTATGAATGATTCAACATCAAAATGTGTCCAACCTTTTAAAGACACCCTGTATGAAGATTTAAAAAATTGATCGATTGGACTAAATTTGTTGTTAGTAGCATAAGGTTTATAGATTCGGATTTGACAATAAAACTGATAAATACGGGATAATGAAAACAAGTCTGTGGGGCTTGCAAAACTACTACTTTCTGCATAAATGACCGTTTGAACAGCACTGTCCAGGAAAGGATTTTCATGAGATGAACTCATTGCATTATATTCACATTTTATAATTTATTACCACATTTCAATATTTGCAGACTGATGTATTTAAAATTTCAGCTGCTCATGGCTTTGATTCTTGTCATTTAAGAAATTACTATCTTAAATATACGTTATATCAGGTAAAAATCCTCAACTAACATCCAGAAAACTCTTTCTTCTTTCTACAAACTAAAAAATATCCCCATACTCAATCAGTCTAAACTTTTTCTTGGAAAGCAAGACTCAAACTTTGATTGTTATTGACTTGAGAGTATGAGCCAGATAGAGTTATTTTCAGGAGGGTGCAAATCTCATACAAGGAGGTGCAAACTGACAACAGGTTAGAGGTTAAACATTATTTTTTAAAAACTGATCATTGGATTTCTTATTAAAACGGCAATTAATAGTAATGCATTAATTTTAGGATCAAATGAATAAATTAAAAACTCCGCCACACTATTTTTCTGTGAATTATACCATTTTCCTCCATGTTACTTTTGATTTTCAAAATCCCAGGGGGGAGGGTGGGGGTGCAAGCGCACCTCCTTGAAGCGTCAACGACTGAGAGACAAAATCTGAAAGATATTTTCCATCTTATAACTACTCAATTAATTGAAGAGCTGTAAAAGGCTACTATCTACCAGAAAAATGTAGGAAAGGTTCATTGACGAAAGATTGAATTGAGAATTCGTTTTGATATGCACTGTAATGAAATAATCTCTTATTGTATAAGAGCATTATATGTTTTATCATTTAAAGAATACATTCTTCTATACTTTCATTAGTTTTCCCAATTGGGATTGGTCAACAGTAATGTGCACACACCGTACATCAGTGATATACCACAAGCTCAACAGTAATACACCACAAGTATGAAGTAAAAGTTCATTGACGAAAGATTGATATGAGAATTTGTTTTGATATGCAATGTAGTGAAATAATCTCTGATTGTATATACACAGGATAAGTCTTATCATTTAAGAATGCATTCTGCTATACTTTCATTAGTTTTTCCAAATGGGATTGTTCAACAGTAACGCATATTCAGCAGTTTTGCTCATCAACAAGGTATTTCTTTTGAGCAACTTCTACTTTCTGATCCCGTGAGCTTCAATGCTACGAATTACCATCTTAAACGAAATAAACACCAGGTCAGGTAACAACCGTTAACTAAAATCCGGAAAGCACTTTTCCTTCTTTCTTCAAACTAAAAAAAAAAAAAAGAATTCTCAAAATCCATCTACTCTAAACCTTTTCCTGGGAGGACATATCTCAAGCCTTGATCGCTATCAACTGAGACTCGAGAAAGCTGAAAGGATTTTTCCATCCTACTAGTACTCAATTACTTAAAGCGCTGTAAAAGGCTACTGGGGACCTCATTTAGTAAAGGTTCCTTGATGAAAAGGGACTTGGAGGTGGGGAGGCGGGTGATAGCAGGTGGGAAGAGAGGGTTCTATTGTGTTCAGGAGAAACGCGCTAGCCCCGCAAAAAAGTTGGGCTGCTAGCTATTAAAAGTTGGCTCGTGGGAGGATTGGATTCGCTGGGATTTGATCGATGGAGAAGTAATTAAGACAGTTCTTTTTTCCCTTCTTTCTTCATAGAAAAGTTTGAGGAAAAGAATTTCTGTTATTTCCTAATGAGTTATATGTGACTTTGTATCGCGATGTTAGGAACAAACGTGCTGCAAGAATTGGATCTTGAGTCATCCGATGATGGTTTGCTGCAGTCTCTGGGACATTAGGCCATTGTCATGATTTTCCTCCCGGATTTTATTCGGATTGGTATCGACTGGTAATGAATTTCTGGGTATGTAACAGGTTATATTTTGAGTTTGGAGTTGGGAGTAATACATTAGAGTTTCTTTTGCTTTATTTTTGCACTGGAAGAAGTCCCTGGACAAGACTTGGCAATTAGGTTCTTTCCAAAAAGTTACATTATCCCTTAATGATTTACGCATTACGTGGGAGGTTACATTATTCTCTAGTTAATTACGTACTATCAGATAAATTGCAATTTTCATTCTGATTTATATTTTGGTTTTATATAACTGTTAATGAATATCTACGCTTGCTGTGTAACAATTATGTGTGAGGATTATGTTCTTTCCAAAAAGTTATGGCTTTCTTTGATGAGTTACTTACTATCTGGTTAGGAGGTGGGGTTCGTTTTTTTTCTTTCGTGATTGGTTACGTACTCTCCAATGGGTTTAATTCCTCTTTTCTTTATGTCTTATGTACTAAGTACATAAGACACGGTAATGGATAACCGTGGATAAGTTTTATTTTGGTGTGCTATGCTCAGAATACATCTAACCTTATATTTAATTTTCGTTGCCTATTTCGATCTGTGTTATGACATTTACGATGATCTCTATTCCCCAAGACAGTGACAACCTTTCCCAATCAGTGGGTCATAATCATCGATCATGACTTACTGGTGGCTTGTGATGTCATTTTTCAGGGGCGCAACCAGTGATATCCCTCGGGAGGGGATATGAAATTATAAGTGAACAAATAATGATAATCCTTTTAGTTATTAATGCTGAATGTCTTAGTAATCCAGATAACAGATAATTTTACTACGTATGTTTAATAATTTAAAAACATTTAAGTAAAGTTACCACTTTAAACCAAAACTCCTTTGAATTTTGCTTTCTGAATGCAAACATAATTATTTCAGGAGGAGATGTATCCCCACATCTCTTCCCCTGGCTACGTGCCTGCAATTTTTGGTGGTTTGTGAGCCAATTTTTAGTAGCTTGTGGGGCGAATTTCGATGGGTTGTGGGCGAATTTTTGATGATTTGTGGGGTAATTTTTGATAGTATTGGTCGTTCGGGAAGAGGTATTTTTTTTTTTTTTAAATGGAATATCATAATAATTACAACAAGCGGAAAAAAAAAATGCAAAGAAAATTGGAATAATTACTATACACAACACATACAACCAATTTTGAGATGGATTACATGTTAAATTATAGTTTCAATGTTAACAAAACAGGTACCGAAATTGGACTGTTTAAAAATCAATTTAAAAATTCCCACTGATTAATGTAAATACAAAGTTAATTATATTCTCTTGAGAGCTTTTAATACATCTTTATAATATAATTTTTATTCGTGATCTGAAGTACTACCGTCAATAACTATCTCTAAAAAAGTTGAAAGAACTCTTAAATTTTCAGCTAATTTACTAATGTGGAAGGAGGATTCATTAATTATTATATTTTAAGCTTGCTAAATACCTCCGAGCATGATATTGAAAAATTCTTAAATTCCACTAGTAATTGGAAATAATATGCCTTTCATGTAGGATTGGTTAAATATTAATATTAAGTTACTAATAATATTAATAATAATTATTATTAATAATTTATTTAATATTAAGTAAAAATTAAATTGATTTAAATATTACATATTTTTATGCGTAATACTATTTATTTTACTTGTAAAGTGAATTTTTAAAGTGAATTTCTAAATCTTATTGGACGATGCCGACAGTGATTAAAAGTGTTTTATTTATAAGTAAAAATTATGCATTAGATGCTGCCCGATACGTATTCCCCTAGATGGCGCCTCTAAAGTATTAAAAAATTAGATGACTTATTCATTTTTATTTTTGACTGAAAAAAAACTGAATAATATACAAGAAAAAAATTCGTATAAACTCAGATAAATTTTCTTTATATGTTTGTTAGTATGATAAAATTATAATTTTTTTTTTAAACTAGCTATGAAGTTATATAAAAAAGTAGCTATAAAGTTAGTAAAAACATTCTATTTACTATTTGTTTAATTTTATTTATTATATAAAAAGTAAAGGTACAAATAACTTTAAATGTATTTTGATACCATAACCCCATTATGTAGATAGACTAGTCGATAACCATCATTTGTTTAGGGTTTATAGCTCACTGCTACTGTCGTCCGCGTAGCCTAACCGGTAAGGCACCTGACTTCGAATCAGTATAATGCAGGTTCGAACCCTGCGGCGGCGAATGTGGATAGAGATAGTACCTTATTTTTTATTTAAACAATTTAATGTAAATTTTGTATTTTATATAATGGAATTTTTTGCGTACAATATTATTTAATTTGAACAATTTTATATAATGCCTGTTTTTTTTTTTTTTTTTTTTTTAAATTTAAATTTAAATAAAAAGGTAACAAAGTATATATATATATGTAATATTTAAAATCCATAGGTCTATAATTATGTTTAATAATTGAGTTATGAAGCATTTTCAAAATAACTATTGTTTAAAGATTCGGAGACAAATAAAGAACTTTTGAATTAATTTTTGGAATAATTAACTTTTTTTATTCTAGGTGCATGACAGTCCACCCACCAAGTTCACTGCCGGACATCTTTTACCAGAAGCCACTCAGCAGTATTTTGACCTCTCATATCTGGGAGTATGCTGGAGAAACGAAATTTATTTTACGAGTAGCTGTTATCCATTTTAGCAAGACCCCTAAGTTTCAAGTCTCCTGTTATATTGGTTGTCAAAATAATCAAATTCTAAAACGGAAGAAAAAGACATATTTCGAAATACACCTAAAACTCACTCACTGATCATCAAATTACTAAGGTACTTCTAGAAGAGCTAGAGCCATGAAATTTGGTATGCTTGTAAGATTTAACATGTATATGTTACGGTAAACGTGATTAATCCGGTGATTATATATAATAACCGGTAATTATGCATAATCACCACTAAATTTGGTAAATATGATACATTTTTGAAAATTTATCAAATTAACCGGTTTGTTTGCATAATTCCCAACTCGTAATGGTAAATGCGATAAAAGTCAGTTGTTTACCAGAAAGCAATTCACAATTTGTAAAGAAAAATTTATTTTGCTTGACGATGTTCCAGATCTAACAACATCACTTCGAGAATGCGTTAGAAAGACATCTCTTTCTGTAGGTCAGGGATATCAGCGATGTGTTTGTAAGGGACAATGCAAGTCTGATAAGTGCAAATGTAAAAAATAAGGCAAACTTTGTAATTATAAATGTCATAACAGTCTAATTTGCTTTAATAAGTAAACTTAAAATATTTAGTAATTTATAGTAATAGCATTTAATGTTATTTGATTTTTTTTCCCTCTAGATTATGGGCTTAATTTTTTTTTATACGTAACTGAAGTTTTTTTTTTTTTTTTTTTTTTTTTTTTTTTGTGCAACTGTTTTGTGCAAGTTCATGTAAATTGTATTTTTTTTTCATTTCATAACACATGTCAGTCCCTTATTCAAATTTCGTTCCGACTAAATAAATGTATGTGACTTAAAATAGCCATTTATTGACCTTTAATTGTAAAATATAAAATATTTTAATTCGTGGTCTCTTACGCCATAGTGTCCAAAGAAAAAATATCTTTCTGAGTAGTAACTACACAAAAAAAAAACTGCACTCTATTCTACTGGCCCATTCAGTCATGATATTTATCACATTTTCCATTACAAGTTGGGAATTATGCAAAGAAACTGGTTAATTTGATAAATTTTCAAAAATTTATCATATTTAGAACTTTTAGTGGCGATTATGCATAATTACAGATAATTATATATAATCACCAGTTTATTACATTTACCGTAACATATACAACGGAAAAAATCTAAAAATCGAGATTTTCTCTTCTGAATCTAGAGGTCGTCACTATATCGATACGACGATATTTTTATCGATATTTCTACAAAAATATCGATATTAATAATATCGATAAAAGTCACCGATATATCGATATTTTCAAACATTTTTAGTTTTTTGATGATTGTTTTGTAGTTCCACGTGTTTTTTCGAATTTCTTTATACCCTTTTCAAAAACTTCAAAACTAAAGTTTGAACTTGGCTGAGAGACAGTTAAAATGGCACTAATATTCAATATTTTACCATACACTTAAAAGCTATTGAAAATTATCTAAATTTTTTTTTAAATCACTGCACCAATTAAGTAATATATATATATATATATATATATATATATATATATATATTGTAATAGATCCACTTCAGTTGAAAAAGTAATCACCTTACAAAAAAACAATCATGAAAAGTAGACATTCGCCCCGAAAAACTTTGTTTCTCGCAAAGTTGAAAATAAAATATATATATATATATAGATAGATAGATAGATATTTTATTGATATTTTTTTCGATGCAACTATATAGTATCGATATTTATTTTGATCGATATTTCATGTCTCTATTCGAATCCCCTAAGGGGAGCAATGTTCAAAAAATTTGAATCTTAATTCTAATGCAATTGTATTTTTGGTAGAACTATAAAACTTAGAACACTAGTAGCTCTTAGTATATATAAATAAAGGAGAAACTCTACACACACCGAAAAGCCTCTAAAATAAAGAAGTAATAAAATAAGTGTACTTGGCTTTATAAAAATGACCATTGCGATATTTTATCGCCTACGAAATGCTCGCCAATTGTTAATCTTTTTTTTTTCTCTTTGCCAACTTTTTTTGCAAGTCTGAATGAATTATTAATTTAAAATAATTTTATATTATCATCATTTATATTGTATACATAAGTACGTCATGGACTGAGGTCCGGTAAATTTATCTTTCTTAGAAAAATATCTTGTAATTCTCCACTATTTGGATGTTGCTGAGAACGTTTTTTAAAACTTCTTTAAAACCAAGTAATAATTAAAAGAATAAAGGAGTCGGCTAATTATATAGTTCTCGTAGTAGTTGGCCACCAACAAAGGTTTTGTCAACGGTCGACTGCATAATAAGTAAAAAAAAAAAAAAATTAAAAAAAAAAAAGTTAAAAAAAAAAAAAAAAAAACGAGTATGCTTAACCTATTTAATCCCAAGAAGTTTTCTTGCAAGTTTAAAAATTTTGAACACTAAACATTTTAAAACTAATTGTTGTACAAATAAGTAATAAATAAATACAAATTAGTATTATTTATCTAATTTGAAGCCGAAGTAGTTTTTATGTGTTAATTTTTTCGTTTTTGTCAACGGAAAAAGTGCAATAAATTCGACCCCATTAAAAATATTAACGTAAAATAATTTAGTATATTTTAAAATATTAAAAAAACGAACAATATGTGATATTTCTTTTTAAAGTAAGACAAATACTTGCATTTTGAATACACCAATCGTATTTTTTAAAAAATTTATTTAAGTTAAAACAAATAAGTGAATGTGTGAATTTGTTAGTTGAAAATTTTTCTTGTTTTAAGCGACACAACAATTAGTAAATGTTGGGTATTTTAATCTCTGAACTTGCTAAATAACACAGAGATAAAATGTCATTAGAAAATTTAAATTAAAATCTATACAAACAAATTAACAGTTCTAGAAATGCAATATAATTTACGCAAAAACATAAAAGCACGTGTTACTAATTTACTTCTAATTAAACGAATAGTTTATTCCACTCCAATTTCTCTTTTGAAACAAACACGTTAATTTCATACCAAAAACGAACACACCAAACTCATTGGAAACAGAAGCTCCCACAAGTGCTTCAGTGCAAGTTTTACCTAGTACGTGTTTATTCATCCAAAATCGTGTCGCCAAACCCAGCTTTCTAGAACTAAGTTTTTAAAAACAAGAACATTTTTCTCTTCAAAACCATTCCCTTCCAGAATATTTAAATCGAGGACTTCTACCCTCCTCAACAAAACGAATGACTAATATCTCCACTTTCGCCCTTTTAATACCTAACTTCAACCACTAGGTGGAGAGAGGAAGGAGGGGGGGGGGGTAACCCAAGTACACCCACCCATTACCTCCAGAAATTTCCAGTGGTAAAACCTCCCCAGCATCTCTGGTGGTTTTTGAAGTGGGAGCACTTTTCGCTCCCACACACGAGCCGGGGCGGAGGGTAGATTTTTAAAAGTATAGGTTTTTCACCGTTTTCTAGGATGCACGTCCAAAAGCCACTCGAGCACGTGCACGGTATACGTCACGGACTTCATTAAAAGTCCCGTGACCAGAGAGTGTGCAACCAGACGAGATTGTCATGAGGGTGGTTAGGGGTTAGAAACCTCCTCCCCCCATCAAACAGAGCACCCCCCCCCCCCACCTGCATCTTAAAGATCCTATGGAGATAGAACACGCAAATTGCGTGGATTTTGCTTCCATAGGGTGGTCAGAACCTTCAGAGGGTTCTCTGGTACGTGATGTTTACGTTTTTGGATCTGGTTTTTGTTGGGTGTGTACTAGTGGGTTTTGGTCAATGCATGATGTTTGTCCGTGCGCGAACTGACCACTTGGTCTTTTGAATGTCGATTTTGACGGAATTGGAAGCGGGTAAGAATGGTGCTTTTGTAGGGAGTTTGGATTGGGCATTCGTTGTAGGGTTCCTCTGAATGGTTTGCATAGAGAACGAGCAAAATAGGTTCTTTCAACAAAAAAACATTTTTATGGAATTTGTGGAGCTAGCAGAAAATATAAACCCTTTGAAAGATACATAAACCCTTATAATATGCATATAAAACATTTTATGAAATTGTGATGCAACTCTTTATTTAATCCTAAGATGCAGGTTATCTTAAGATCTTGGAGATTTGAAGAGTGTTTCTTCTAACAAGTGTGAAATGGATACTACCTTATTTCGTGTATGTACCTACGTACAGTAAGAAAATTTAGCATATATATTTCGTATACCAATAATGGTCTAAAGGCAGAAGAGTGGTTACTTATGCTTTAACATATCATACAAGTTGCTTACTTAGCTTCATTTTATGATTTGCTTAGAGAATATCACTTGTATATTTCATTTTAAATAAACTTTATTCCAGTTTCGATTAGAGCAACTTTGTATATTGATTCGTATTTTTAAGGTCTTTATATCTGTGCTAAGGTCTTTATATTCTAAGGTCTGTGCCTCAGAAGTAAATTGTCATAAAGGTAGGGCTTAACCAACAGCACTTACGATAGTTGACTTCTAGGGTACATATATTAAATTCGATTTTGTGTGGTTAAAGGAGGAAAAATCTTCGGAGGGCTAATTAACTTACTAGTCTTCATTCCCTAGAGATGAAACTTGGCAGATAGACTTGTTGTCATTGACTATATGTATTCTATCAAGCTTTGGGGGTTATCACCAAAAGGCCACTTTTACACGCGTTTGTATTGTCACTTAAAAGGACTGAATAATCAACTTTTCGTTTTCCAATTGATCTACAATCAAACACTATGAATCAAATAATGATCAAACACTATGAAAACTCCATCCAAGACCAAAATCGCTTAAATAATTTGCAATTGCATATAAAAGTTGGTAATGCATATAAAATTATATTTTCTGTTCCTGATTTTTCAAATTTTTAGGAAGCTATTAGAAACAAAGAGGTTGTGTTTGTTAAATTTTAAGTTTTTGAATTTTTAATAAATTATTAAATTTAAATTCAATAAATTGCAATCTCTTAAGAATAAAATTTTTTCACAGAAATTTAAATAGATTTGCACACATTTTAGAAACTAGAATACACTCTAAAAACAACAGCTTCGTTCCAAATATCCCCCACACCCGCAAAGGGGTCCCCTTCCACATTTCTTTCAATCAAATAAAAAAGAACTAGACACTCTTCAACCAAATGATGTATCAGCCGACCATCCATTTGCAACGGACCATGTGTGATTTTGCAACGGTTTTCAACGGACTGACTTTCTCTTCTCCCGGACCATTTGTTACGGGGGTCCAGTTGACGGGGAAGAGCGGGGGGGGGGGGGAGGGAAGTGGCTGTAAATCTAAGGGGGCTTTGGGATGAAAATCTCCGGATCGGATCGTTTTCGGAACCCCGTATGCTTCGGCTGATCGGAACAAATCTCTGCAACCAAATGTACTGCTTGGATTCAGATGGGGGTGGGGTGCATATCTAGATGAATTGTTGATCTCTTTTGTTAATGGAGTAAAAAAAAAATTGTGATAAAATATTTGGTCTGATTTAGTAAAAACTTTAAAAATATTTGAAATAATAATAAAATCTGATGTTTACGTCCACTGTTATCTATAGGGAGATACCATACAGCGAGATTTATTAGCTTACGTATAGTAACTGCATAGTAACTTGCTTGTAGTAACTGTATTATGTTACGCGTAACAATTGTTTAGCTATTAACGGGTAGCAACTATGTAGTAATTTACTTATAATAACTGTATAGTAATTCATGGTTAGCAACTGTATAGTAATTTCCGGGTAGGAACTAAATATTAACTTACGTATAGTACTTGTGTAAGAGCTTACGTTTGTAATTGTACCTATTTACGTTATGTGAATGTATAGTAACTTACGTTTTGTGCTTGTATATTAACTTTCGTTTTGTGACTGTATTTTGACTTGCATGTAATTACTGTACAGCATGTTACGTGTTGTAACTGAATGGTATAGTAACTTACTATATAGTAACTTACATTTTGTGGCTGTATATTAACTTTCATTTTGTAACTGTATTTTGACTTACATGAAATAACTGTATAGGATGTTACATGTTGTAACTGAATGGTATAGTAGCTTACGTTTTTTGCCTATATATTAACTTTCGTTTTGTAACTGTATTTTGACTGCATCGCATTATAGCCCTCGTGTTGCTGACGGTGGCAGGTAATCTGAAACAACTAATCTTACGTGTTGTAACTAAATGGTAAGTTACGTTTAATGCAGATATTGAAACAACTAACAGTAAAAAGGAAGTTGCAATGAGAATATTACGGCTACAAATAGAGTAGCTTTGTATCTAAGACAGGAATATTTCTCAAATTATTATCGTCATATAGGTAGATGACGGTAAGCTTTTATTAGTTAATAACATAGTTAAATTAAGCAAAAAAACCTACTCTATATTTTTGAAAATTAAAAACCTTTATATATAACGTATTCCATAAAATACTTCAACGTCAAAATAAAACGTTAAATATAATTAAAATATTTCGCATATTTCGAGCAGCCATCTGGATCAGCGGAAAAATTGTTATAACAACAAACAAATAAAAATCGAAAATCACAAAAGCGCACTTAGAAAGCCCAACACGTCAACAAACTAATATCATATCAACACACACATTATACAGTAAGTAAACTTTAAAATTAAGCTATACAATGCGCAATACATATTCAAAACCCATTATAAAATCATTCAGCGTAATAAATATTCATAAGCTATTATGCAAACCAGCAGTCGCCTTTTAACACTTTTTTTACCACCACAGTTGGCGTTTACCCTAACACAGCCAAGGTATCACAATCGCCAACATCACAAAAGGCCCCAAAATTAAACTGTTTCGTTTTGTCCCCGTACAAAAAGCACGCACAGAAAAGTGAACTTGATCTTTTAGTTTAACTTCCACTTCTGTTTTTTGTGTGTCTGTCCATTGTCCACTTTTTCGGGATGCGAAATCGCCATTGTCTTGCATTGAAGGTCGGCCCGTCCATTACCGTCGCAATTGCTCACAGGATGGACTCTGAAGGATGCTCGAGTTGAGATGTTTCTGTGCTTCTTTTTTGAAAAAAAAAAAAAAAAAATGTTGCGTCACTTCGTGGGAATCAATGTCAGTCTGGATTTCGGAATCGGCCAAGGTCATTCTAAAAAAAAGTTTTGAGAGCTTCCCTTATAATTAATTGGTCCACACAAAATCACAAATTTCTCAATAAGAATTTTTTGTACTCTTTTTGCTTATTTACGCAATTTTGAAAGAGTACTTTTTTTTTGTCTGGTGGTTGATTAAATGTGATTGTTATTGTTACAAGAGCTACAAGAGGGTTATACTTAAAGAGAACTCTAACAGCATGATTAAAAATTCTAAGTAGGAAAGCCTTCTGAAAGACCTTTTAAAGGGGAACAGCACCATTTGTGTCTTTAACTGGGTAACCACCATGCAGTCAGACAGAGGCGAAGCCAGATATTTTTAATTTTTTTAGGAGAGGATATGAAATTATAACTCAACAAATCATAACAGTAATTTTTGTTATTAATGTCGAAAATCTTTAGTTACATTCATTTTTCCCACTACAAATTTATTTTTTTATTTATACAAATTTAAAAACATTTATAATAAATTAACAATTTTAAATAAAAAAATCCTATGGTTTTTGGAATTCCAATATCAAAGGGAAATTTTCAGGAGGGGATATATCACCATTATCTTCCCCCTGGGTACGCGCCTGCAGCCCGACTATCGAAACATGACTTTTAACACAATTCCAGAAATGCCAAATGCCAGAAATAAACTTTCTACTGATTTTTCGTAGTTTTTATTTCTTTTTACAGATTAACCGTGGACAATACTCTTACATTACGATGAATGAATATTAAATACAATAGCGATAATTATATTATCGTAACACTCAGAGAAATTAACGAAAATATGGGCAATAGCGAAAGTATTTGTTAATTTCAAATGTACTGGCAAAAGATTGAAAACAGATATTTCGAGCAGATCTTTTCCATAGGTTTCAAAGAGCTTTAGTTAGAACTGTAAAAATCCGTAAAAACTACGGAAAATGAAGAAAACCTACGGCAAATCCATAGGAAAGTAGGCATCTCTACAATCGCAACACTGTCCACTCGTTTTTGATACTGTTGCTGAACACAATGTAGGGTTCGATCCTAGGAGCTTTCACGTTTTTTTTTATTTTTTTATTTATTATTATTTGGTTGATTGGTTGGTTGATTTCAGATTATCTGACGCCGTCAGCAACACGAAGTCTATAATCCACCGAAACATTCGTCATTAGACAAGCCAATATACATTTACAAACACCCATGCCTAACACGGGACTCGAACCCGCAACCTCGCTGTCTAGAAGCTAGCACGCTAACCACTATACCTTTTGATCGGCTTTTTATTATTTGGAATGAGGAATTTATGTTAATTTGTCATATCTACTTTAAAAAGAAAGGTTCAAAATTAGCAATATTTTCTTGTAACCATTTATCCTAGAAAAGTACAAATTCTAAAGTTTGTAATAATCTAACCTATTTTGTGAAAAAATATTATTGTAAATAGCCATAATTATACAATTTTCAAACAAATATTACTAAGTTAATTGAATGTTTGAAAATAATACTAATTTCATATCATTTTTATAAAATGTATTACAATTTGAACACAAACTCCTCAAATGCTAGTTTTAAAGTACATTTTCGCAATTAAATATCTTTCACTACGAATACATTTCCTTACAAAAGGAAAGATTAGACATCATTTTTTATTTCCACCTTTCCTTATGATTGAAAAATATTTCAAATGAATACGCACCCACTTTCCCTGTACGAAGTTTACTCATTACCATTACAAAAGAAAAATGACAAAATATTTTCGTAAAAAGTGTGCAGGTTTTAATTAGAGATTGTTTCAAAGTTTTAGTATATAAGCGTGCAAGGTGACATATATAATTATCATTTAAATAAGTGTGAAATTAGGAAGTGACATTTCCTGTGTTGTTTGATGAAAATGGTTAATGGTTATTTTTACAAGGCAGTTTTTGAAACAGAAATGAATATTTTTTTGTAAATTATAAAATAATTTAAACATAATAAAAACATGTTTCATATAATAAAAATACAGTACTTAAAAAAATTATTAATATTTAAAGAATTCTTTTCAATTTTGTTTTAATACTATTATGATTTAAAATTTTATACGAACTGTACGAGACACAAATATCTAACTGATTATTTGAATCCATTAAGTTTACTTTATTAATAAAATTAATCCATCTTAACAAGCTAATACTAAACGCTTTTCCTTAACCTTTCATACTAGAATATATTCTAAATTGTAGAAGAATTTATCATTATCATATACAAAATGTATAATTTTGAAATACTTTTAAAAATCTAAATTTCGGTTTGGTATGAAATAAAAAAATAAAATTAGTATGTATGCAAAATTTTACGAAGATTTGTTAATTACTACTTGCTAAAAACTTTTCTAAATAGTAGAACTTAGTATAAAGCTTCGTTCTTAATTTTCTCGACAAATTTAAGTTTATAAAGATTTTCCGGAATAGCGTCCGAGATTTGTAATTCAGTTACTCTGCATTCGTTCTTATCAAAATTTTATATGAAGATAGAAAATAAATATTCAATTGATTATAAAAATATGAAATATATATCCAATTTCATATAAAAATGCGAAATATATATGATACATATTTCACCTTTTTATATGAAATGATATATTTCATATAAAAATGCGAATCATATGTATTTCGCATATTCGTATAAAACTGGATATATATTTTGCATATTCGTATAAAACTGGATATATATTTTGCATATTCGTATAAAATTGATAATATATCCAATTTTATATGATGATATAAAATGTGTATCCAGTATTATACGAATATGTGAAATATCTATCCAGTTTTTAATGAAGATATAAAATATATATCCAATTTTATAATAAGATATGGGTTCTTTAGGACCGGCTATGAATTGGAGTAAATAGTTGCAGTTAATAATTGAAGAAGTACCTTTCATATCGACAAAATTTAATAAAAAAAATATTTGCTAAGAACTTCATGTAAATCTCATTCATTTACCGTCGCTATTGTTTCGAAATACGTTACCAACCAATTACCAATGCAAAACAGAAAGGATCCTAATAAATGAACATGTGTTAATCGAAACAGAATATTATTAAATATGAACAGCTAATTAATAAAGGAAGTAAGAAAATAAAAACGCAGAATTGCTTCAAGTCACATTAGTTAATTAAATATAACATGAAATATATAGAATATAAAACAGAATAATGAATTAACTTTAAACGAACTTTTATAACATTGTATTGAACAAAAAGACTAAGGATTTACATGAGTTTTATTTTGTTTAATCTGGACCATTTCAACTAGATGACATTGCAACTTGTTTTATATTTTTTACAAAAATAAATAATAAGCATCTGCGAAAGCAATTCTAAATGTAATAACAGAAAATAACAATGAAACTTTCTTTTCATTATGCATTACAAAAAAATATAATTTTGTAAGACTAATTATCCCCGATAGTGTAGTGTATAATTACCGTTATTTATTAGTTAACATATTGTTGTTTCTTGTATTACAATGTGTCTAGTTAATTCGTGAATAAGGTTGAACATTTTGTTAATATCAATTTATTCTTACAGAAATTGTTTTCCTAAATACTTACGTTTTGTATAGTATAAAAAATCCCAATACTTTAAAATTAAAATTAACATTTAAATTTTATACAATAATTTATTAATTCCTTATCAATTAGAATTCATAAAAAATACTTTCATGTATTTCTATGGAAACTTCGTGAGTTTCTTTCTTCTTAATTGAATGATAAATTTACAGCTCAAAATTTTAAAGAAATTTCTATGTAGTGTAGAGCAAAACAAGTGTAGTGTAGTATTTTTTTTCTTAAAATGATATTGTTTCTTTAAAATGTGAAAATTTAATTATATGTAATTGAATAAAAACTTTATTTATTAAATTACAAAAAATTATAAATTTTATACTATCGGAAGAAATACATTGTTATCTCTGTGTTATCCAGCATTTTGAATGATAGATTTTTTGTATAACAAGTATTTGAAGTACTCTAGTAAAACAAAGTGCTTATTAAAATTTGACTAATACTTGAAACATTTTAAACACCAGTTATATTGTCCATTTTTAAAAAAACCAATACATTATACTGGATAGTGTACAAAATGGACCATTAGAAATGATCGGTAAAAGTTTTTATATATATATACAACAAAGCCGGCACAATTATCTTAATTTATTTATAAAAATATTATTTTGGTTATTGAATCCAATTTTAGATAAAAAAAAAATACCTCATTATTCTCAAACCTTGTCAACAACTCCTTTTTAAACAAGTATGCATTCAATGAATATCTTTTTTACATGTTTGCATATATCTATTGGAAAAAAATCTAAACGCGATTTTCATTTGGAATTCGTTAATGCAATTTTTTTTTCTCTTCTAAACTTGTCACAAGTTTTTGTTATAAAACAAAAGAAATTGCATTGAGATACGGGTTGCCAATATGTTTCTCCGATTTCTGTTCTTTTCGAGAGCAATTTACAACCGTAATTAATACTTTAAAATTCGGCTGTTTTAATGCCTGTACGTTAACCCAAAAATATTTTCTTTCTTTTAGATGGGATATCTATGAAATTGAAGGCTATGTAGAGCAGAAGTTGGAAAAAAATTATATAATGACCTTTAACTCTATGGTACAGATATAAATATTGTAATTGTGCCATTAATCTTATTGTGTGCTCTCTACCAGCTATATATCAGCTTATGCGCCAAACTCACCACGTTCAACCCCATTTTACATATTTCGTCCTAAAATTCTGTATAAGATGGTATACGAGGTACTAAAAATTCCTCAATGATAATTTGTAAGTTAAAAAAAGATATTATGGTTTTGTTAATTCTGAGGTTTCTAGATATAAAAATTTCTCCCCCCCCCCCTCAATCATCTCCATTATATATTCTTTACCAGCTACATATAACTTTACACACTAAACACTCCACTCACTAACCCATTTCATATAATTCGCTAAAAAGTTCTGTATTAGATAACATTAAGTACCAGTAAGAATACAAGGCACACAAATCGCAGCTATAAATTAAAAGTTGAAAAAATTGGTGTCTTTTGCTCTGAAGTTTAAAATACTGCAATTTCGTCATTGACTCCAGTGTGTTTGTTTCCAGATATATATAAGCACTATATACAAAGGCTTGCAGATCACATACAAACACATTTTGAGTAATCCGTTTTAAAGCTCTGTATAAGATAGTATTGTGTACCACTAAGTAAGAAAACACAACATCGCAATCATTTAGAATTTAAAAACAGTATCCTTTACAAATAGAATTATTTTTTTATCGTCATCAATTCCACTGTGTGTTCTTATCCAGCTGTTTATCGGCTTACACTCTAAACACCCACCAGTACAAACACATTTTACACAATCCCCCCCCATCTACAAACTTTCCAATAATCCATAGAACTAGGGGGGCTTCTATAATTAGACGACCAAAGTCCCCCCCCCCCCTACTTCTCCAATGAAATGATAGGCCAACGAAACTTCATCCATTAAAAGCCCCTCTGAAATATGTCCAGTCTGCCACCCCGGACCCCATTGTCAGAGCGGGCACGTGTCCTGCCAGGGCATTGACAAATGAAAGATACGCCCTTAAATCTATTAGGCATTAGGAGCCAGCCGCCTGCAAATGGTCCTCTGTGCAATACAATGCGGCCTTTGCTTCAAGACGAGTTGAAGAGGTTTCTGCAATGGATAATGCATTCGGTCGAGTGTGTTTAGGAGTTGGTTGGTGAGACAATAGAATTTTAGATGGATGTTTGAAAATGGAGTTGATCAGGTTTGGCTGTTTCGGTGGTGTGAAAGGTTTCAACCCGTTTTCGGTGGATTTCTGTTGAAGGATGGATTACTTGATATCGGGTTTGGGAGGCAGGGTGAAATGATAGTAAGTTTGGAAAGAGAGATCTTTAATTTATTGATTGAAGTTGAGCTATTCAATTTCTTCCAATGGGTGTGTAATGTTAGAGAATGAGTTTGGTTCCCTAATTCATAGGTGTTTTGCAGTGATAAAATACGCGCTTTCACAATAACAATTGCCAATTTTGATTTAGTCCTTCGATTAGTTTGGGATAGATGTACAGAGTAGGGTGTATCGAAAAAAACTTTTTTTGGAAATTCAAAATTTCAAGTTGATAAAAAGTTGTCACTATGCTCCCATGTTTACCAAAAATTTTTTTAGTTCAATCGAAAAATATTTAGGTCTCCCGGAATGGACCTGAAGTTTGATGTATTTTGACAAAAACAAAGATTTTTAATTTTTTTTTTAAACATAAATATAAAGCAAATTTTTATTTTCAAGAATAAAAATGTAGGGTTTATAATACTAATTAACGGTCGGTAATAACAAAATTATATCTGCCATTTAATAATTAGGTCTCCCTGAATCTACATGAAAAACTTTACTTTTCTACAAAATACGGATATTTTTCAATTTTCAACCCATTCTTTTGGTTAGTTTCAATTATTTTATTCATTGTCTAGGTATAGAAGTACAGCATTTTGAAATATCGGGAATATCATTTTATGAAATGGCGTTTACTTGACTCAAGAATTAATTCATATAATTTCTGCACGACTCCACGTCGATTGGAGTCTCCAACCAACAAAGACTCTAGGTTTGAGACATGAAGGTAACGTTATCGAAAATGATTCAATGTCACTGGGTTCGAATGATGAAAGTGTACATGATAGTAAAATGCTTCTACCATGGGAAAGCAGGGAAGTTGAATTATTTCAGTGTAATAAGAACTGCCAGAAAATCTATTATCTTTTTCTAGAGATTGTGACCTTAGAGCCAATCTCAATTAGAGTAGAAGCTCAATTAGCAAGTGCTCTTTTGTGGAATTTAAATGTTGTAACACTAGAAAACCAGGCAGTGGTAATAGATAAATCGAATGTTTTTCGTGAAACGGTAAAATATCATCAAGGTATTAGTTCAACTATTTTTCACTCTATTTATATAATCGAAAGGATGAAGCAATAAGTATAAAAATTGTAAGTAATATATGTGGTCGCATAAATAAACGAGAAGAACATGTATTGTTTGTATAAGAACTCTATTCAACATATTTTGGACACGCAACTGCAGACAGTGGCTCTGGGTGAAACGTAGTGTTGCTGAAGTCATTACAACTTATGAAAAAAAGCTGCATTGATAAGAAAATTATTTAAGGTCTTGGTTATGATGGTATTGAAGGAAATACAAGGAGTTGTTTGTTTATTTAATTTACATGAATTGCCTCTTAGGAAAGTTATGATTACTCTCGATGTTCCAATTTATTAACGTACTTCTTTTACTGTCCATTAAGAAAACGTTTAATAAGTTGTCGAGATTTACCAGTTGTTGAATACAATAACATTGATAGTGTTTTTCCAAAAGTTGATTTTATAAAGTTGAACACCGACCAGAAATATTGGAAAGCATGTCAGGCTTTACTAGTAAGCAAATGTCCCCAAGGTTTAGCAAGCAGAAACTCTGGTAACATCTCCCATTCAAGATGATTAAAAATGGCAAATCGAATTTCACGTAGTATATGTATTGCATTACTTAATCCAACCTCGAAGTTGAAAAAAAATGACTGAGTTTGTAATGAAAATTTATGATTCCTTATGGTTTACAATATAACGTCATGTAACGATGATATTACGTTTCATACAGAGCCACTGTCTGGAGTTGCTTGTCCAAAATAAGTTTAATATAGTTCTTATACCAAAGATACATGTTCTTCTCGTTTATTTATGCGACCACATTTACAACTTACAATTTTTATACTTATTGCTTCATCCTTTCGATTATATAAATAGAGTGAAAAATAGTTGAACTAATACCTTGATGATATTTTACCGTTTCACGAAAAACATTCGATTTATCTATTACCACTGCCTGGTTTTCTAGTGTTACAACATTTAAATTCCACAAAAGAGCACTTGCTAATTGAGCTTCTACTCTAATTGAGATTGGCTCTAAGGTCACAATCTCTAGAAAAAGATAATAGATTTTCTGGCAGTTCTTATTACACTGAAATAATTCAACTTCCCTGCTTTCCCATGGTAGAAGCATTTTACTATCATGTACACTTTCATCATTCGAACCCAGTGACATTGAATCATTTTCGATAACGTTACCTTCATGTCTCAAACCTAGAGTCTTTGTTGGTTGGAGACTCCAATCGACGTGGAGTCGTGCAGAAATTATATGAATTAATTCTTGAGTCAAGTAAACGCCATTTCATAAAATGATATTCCCGATATTTCAAAATGCTGTACTTCTATACCTAGACAATGAATAAAATAATTGAAACTAACCAAAAGAATGGGTTGAAAATTGAAAAATATCCGTATTTTGTAGAAAAGTAAAGTTTTTCATGTAGATTCAGGGAGACCTAATTATTAAATGGCAGATATAATTTTGTTATTACCGACCGTTAATTAGTATTATAAACCCTACATTTTTATTCTTGAAAATAAAAATTTGCTTTATATTTATGTTTAAAAAAAAAATTAAAAATCCTTGTTTTTGTTAAAAACATCAAACTTCAGGTGAATTCCGGGAGACCTAAATATTTTTCGATTGAACTAAAAAAATTTTTGGTAAACATGTGAGCATAGTGACAACTTTTTATCAACTTGAAATTTTGAATTTCCAAAAGAAGTTTTTTTCGATACGCCCAGTACAGAGTAAGATTAATTATAATTCACCTTCAAAGAACCTTGTATAGCCTATTATAATAAACTTAAGATCATTAAATTTGCAGTTTATACTATTTTAACAAAAGATAGTTTATACTTGAAAAAAAAAAGCAATCAGCAGATACAATTTTTGTTACTAGATTTGAAAATTACACTTCAAGGGCTAATATGATCTACTTTGTAGAATGAACCTAATGGGGAAAGATAGTGAATAAAATTTAGGGCTTTATTCCAAGACCAAATACCTCCTCTGAAGGTGTGGTTAATCCATTTTATTTCATTATCCTAATAGTTGCAAAAAATTTATGCATTTTAATATATACTGAAATGATTTGTCATTTTGATGTTCCGAAAAGTAAGAATTTCAGCCAGTTTTGAGGATTATTGATGAAGAACGTATTGACAGTATTGAATTCATGGGTGATGATGAGGAGAAATACAGTATCAACATCTGGACTGTAAGGTAATTAAGGTAAGAAAACAATTGAGGAGTGGAGACTGAGATATAATTATATATTGATCAGATTTGAGATGAATGTATAGATTAGAAGGATTTGATACTTTTGTTCCAATTGTAGAAGGAAAAAGTATTAAACAAGTCAGGAATGGTGATTTTCTACAAAACTTTGCAGGTAACTATTTTTCTTCTTCTGGCAACATAAAATTGATCAACTGGCATTGCATGATATCAAAATTTATCTTAATCAGATACTTCATACAATTGGTTAAGCTACCTTCATGCACGAAATTTTATCAACGTTATGGTAAGAGTACATGAGAATATGGCAGAAGGAATGGTAAATTATCTGTTTTTCTTCTAAAGCATTTTAAAAGAAACCGATCTTTTAAAGGCCTTTTTTTTTCAATGCAAAGCTCTTGCATAGAGTACGCTTAGTTGGTTTAAGAAACAAAGGAATATTAGATTTATATGCAGCTGAATGAAGGATGGTGATCAATTGTAAAAAAATATAGAAAGGACAAAAGTATAACTTTAGACACGTGTAATCATTATCCATTTCACCAATAAAACACCACGCCGTTAGTGAGATATTTAAAGTCACCTCAACTCTACTTCCAGAACTATTCCACCATTACCCATCCATCCTCTAATTCAACACATTTAATGACTTTTGACTTCAACGTATTAAAAAAAAAAAAAAAAAAAAAAAGTCAAGACTAAAAAGATAAAATAACGACTCTCCAATATCACACGAAGTTGAAATTTTCCCCGCCAATAAACACCTTCTCACGCGCTATAACTCTCTCTGATTGGCTGAGGGGGTCACCTTATCACACAAAAGCGATAAGTGAAGACCAATTTGGGACAAATGAGTTCTTATCGCAGATAAGAACATAAAAGTCGTCCCCATCGGGTCGAGCTGATTGCAATGCAGTTTTAAAAGAATTTAGACCTTCCCAAATCACTCCTGATAAGGTTTAGGAGATGGGGAAAAAAAATTAAGGGCTCTTTGTGGTTTGTGACCCTTTTCAGAGACTTAATTGTGACCATCTTTCGGGTCGGATGGGATACAATGGCTATGTGCTGGAGTTAAAGATTTTTAATTAGCAGGCGGTGGAAACGGGAGGTGGCGTTTCCTGCGTGGCTATTGACCATCATGATTAAGACAAATTAACGTGGAGGCCATGTCGAGATCTTTTTGTGGTATTTTTTAGGGTTAGCGACAGGAATCGGAGATTGTCAGAGAAAGATGATGGGTGATAGAGTTGTGTTTTTTTCACTGGAAAGTATGACAATCGATCGTACTTTTGTAACTTTTGAAGGGTTTGAGATTACGTTTTCTATTGATATTTTTGAGTTGGACTGTGTTATGTGTAAGTAGATCAAGTGTCAATTCTTAAATAATGAATTAGGTGTATATTCTGTAACATTCAATGTAACTCCAGAAAGTTAAAGCAACTGGTTCAATAAGCAGTTCTTAAAATTTGACTGGCAGTTGCAACTATATAATAGTTACTGCGCTTGTTTTTCTTTAATATACTTACAGGGTCTCTACTTACCAACCCATTAACAATGGTTGGTAAGAAAACTTGACAATCGACATTTTTATTTCCTTATTTTTTTTTTCCTTTGCTAATAAATTGCTATTGTGCTTCCACTTAGTGTTTTTATAAAACTATAAAAACAATTTTCAAAAAGAATCTGAAAAATTCAAAATATACTTAAAATGACCTAAATAAACATGTTGCCAGATAAAAAGTAATCGTTTTTAGCTATTTCAAAGTAGTCTTAACTGGGTAAATCGCATAACTTCATCTCCCCCCTCAAAAAAAATTAATGTTGTGACATAACAAAGCTGAGCTATTTCGTATATAAATGAGTTTATAATTTTTTTAACGTGTGACGAATAAAATATAAGAAGTTACATTTCTAGAAAATGATACTCTACAGAAGAGCTTTTTGGTTTGGACATGGTGTGATTACAATCCTTTCTTGGAAGCATCATCAAGTGAACCAATTACTTCATGAAGCAAGCACTATTTCAAGGCTATATATTCCCTAAACAAAACATTGATAACTTATAAGAGATAAGTTCAAACCTATACAATGCCTTTCGTAAGATCTATTAATTGAAAAACTTGCCCCGTATTAATTCATCAAATGAAAGATAATCGCTGGAAATATGTATTCTGATCATCAACCCCAACCTAACCAGAAAATTGTCTTCAACAGCCCACAGTCTGATTTTTAAGAGTACCATATAAGCCATTGTCTAGGATGAAATTCAGCAACAATTTACCTTAAACTATTTGATAAACATGTATACAGCTAAATATTTCTGACCTGCATACCCTCTTATTATTAAAATGGCGCATAACTCCTCAACACAAATTCGAATTGAATTTCGAACATCAACCGATGTCCACTAACATCAAAGATGGGGAATGACAAAACAGATCTTCCCCAAACTTCACGTCCCGCATTCAAACCATTACATTGGGGACGGAGGAGATGAGGTGGAGGGGGGGGGGGTGCGTTGCCAGTGACATGTTCATTGAACTGTCCCCTTCAATATCATCTGAAGGGGCCAAACCCGCAGCGTAGGGGGTGGGACTGTTTTATTCTTGCAGCTGCCAATTCGGATTCGGCAAGGATCTGAGGGAATCCGCTTGGGTCCTGCAGGACCCGGTCGGGGTCCTTACCGTCTGACTGCGCGATTCGGTTGCAGAAATCGTTTGGCGAGGGGGTGGTCCGTTTTTGCGGAGATTGAACCCTTGGAGATAGGGTCGAGGGAGGAATGCAAATCGTTTGGTGGTGGACGAATGTGGATTTCGATTGGAGATTGAGAGAAGTTGAAGTTGATTTTTAAATTCTTGGGGTGGATTTTTTTTTCTTATTAAAGTGTTAGGTCAAAGGTTCTATTTAGATATAAACTTGTCACTGAAAATGTAAAATATGAAACTTTTACTGGATAGAGTTTTAGAATTTATAGAGAGAAGAATTTATTTTGAACACTTTTTAATTCTACTTTATTAATTTATTTCGTATTTTATATCTGTATCCCAGAGATAAGTTGTCATTCGATAAGGGCTTATGGAAGTTAAATATAAAAAGTATTCTCTTAATGGTGCTGCTACTTTTTAGGAATGAATAGCTCCATTATAAAGCACCATGAGAGAACACGAAACACAAATAATAATGCAATAATAACTTATTATAGAAACAAATGGACAAACCAATGGCGTAGGTATAGATAGCAATGCGATAGCTCAGGTGCACACCTTGTCATCTGATCGACATCGAAATCATGATTTTTTTTAACTGTGATAAGAGGACTTAACTTCAGGCAGAAATAGTGAGCAGTAATATCGAATAAATGATAAAGGTAGATTGATTCGTGTTAATATTATAAATACACATTGAATATTTTGAGGTAACCAGAAAATATAACTGTAGTAAGCAAGCATATTTTGACCATAAATTATATTAAAAAATAAGCAAACACATTTTTATTAATGAAAAGATCAGGAAACCCTAACCCAAACCACATTAAACAAATGAACATTATTTGGTTTAAAAGTAACATTTCTTCCTCATTCAAAAAACATTAAGAATTAACACTATAACACAATACCCAAAGAATTCATCTAGACCAAACGATTTATAGCACCACGACTCGATACGATAATCAATGCCTGAAATAAATCTCTCACCTAACACCTCATAGATTCTGCACACCCCAGGGATCTCCTTGCGTGATTTAGAATCATGGCCTGACAACCGAAAGCCATCGCCTTCACACCTCTCCGTATCTGGCAACAGGTGTTCCCCCTTCACAGGTGTGTTTTGGGGCATCAATCAACCCCCTAGTGATAGCGAGTTAGGAAAGGGTCAGTAGGTGTGCTGGAATGGTCAAAAAATTATTTATAAATATATATATTTCAAGGAAAGAAAGTGTTACTATACAAGGGTGGAAAGATACTCATTGGTTATAAGGTGTCGATGGATTTAGGAACGGGATCTGGAACATTTAAGAAATTATGGGAGACCCAATATAGCCTTAGCTGCAGTGTGTAATATGACTGGTAGAGTAATAATGACGTTAGTAATGTTAAATAATCTCTTTTTTGACAGGTTTAAAGACTGTGTTGTGTTGGAGATTTTCTGGAGAAAGAACTTTACGAGGCCAATACTACACCTGAACAGCCTCAGACTACACTGGATCATCGTTCGATCCAGATCTGGACACCTGAAAGTTGTCAGTGTGTAAATGGGTAACAGTTCAAAAGATATTTCAAGAGTGAACTAACTCGTATTTAGATGGTTGTTAAGTTGAGGCGTTGCGAAAACGAATGGGTAATTCAACATCGAGAAGAAAAATAATGTTTTTCGTCGTCTAATCCTTTGCAGATTCTACAGGTATGCTTTTCAAGTGGAACTAACCCTTCTTTTCCTCTTAAAGTACTTGTAGAATAATACCAAGCATGGGAAAATCAATACATGGAAACTTTTCAAGGGTGTTTTTCGGACAATCATATTTTAACGTGTTCGTCCTTAATATCCGCAACGCCTTAATTGAAGAAAACTTTAGCAACTCTCTCCAAGTAGTTATACAACTGCAAAAAGCAATCATAACGTTTAGTTTTGTCATTAGAAGAGGGTCTGTCAGTCTCGTTTGTCCTATAGTTCTGAATTTTCTATATCGAGGCTTAGATGGAATTATTTGTGGCTTACAGCAAGATGAAAGACATGAATCTGGCACCAAAAACCTACTTTGATTACCACTAAAAAATCTTCCCTTAAACTCTCTATCAATCAATATTCCCTTCAAGTGCAAACATACTTCCAGAGAATCATTTTGAACTGATTCTGAAAACACTGTCTAAAGACCACTGATTATTTTATTCATGTTACCAAACATAAACAAGCTATGAACAATAAGTTAAAACAAAAGATGCTGACTACAATCTTCTTTTAAGAATCATTAGAATATATCATTCCCTAAAACTATCTACCATGCAAAATTCCAAGCATATGTAAAAAAAAACGTGAATAACAATTTACCACTAATCTTGATTCAAAACCCCACAGGTGTATTTTGAGGCATCAATCAACTTTCCAAATGCGGGGAGTTTGAAGGAGTGAAAGGGGTCAAAAATTCATTCATATTTTTGGCAAAGAAAGAAAGTGTTACTACGAAAGAGTGGAATGGTACTGTAGGTTGATGCGTATCAATGGATTCGTGTGAATGTTGGGATTTATGGTAGGTTTGAGCCTGTTTGGGAATCAATGCTTTGATTGTTGTGCGGTAGATAGTTTTTGGGATATGCTTTTGTATGGTTTTTCGAGTTGAAAGGTACAGTAACTTTTGCTTTAAATAACTGTAAACTTGTGAATCTGTTTGGAAATGAGGGTCAAGGTGATCCGTGGTCAAATGAATGTCCTTAAATGTCGTAAGTTAACCGAGATGTATATGTAAAGGAAGATATAACTATATGAAAGAGAGTTTTGGGGAAATATTATTGATGATGTGCAGAGGTAGAGATTTGTAGTTGTTAGCAGTGACTTGACCAAAGTGCATGTACTGAGACATTTTATGCATATGTATATAGATTTATTGGTTTTTATGTAGAAGTGTTTTTTTTTTTTTTTTTTAATTATTTAGCTATAATTTTTGTCAGTTTTATTAATTAGGTTATTGCGTGTATGGCATATTTTGCTTTAATTTATATTAAATAAAAAAAATATATGTTTTGAATACTTTTTAGATGAGTTGATTTTTTTAAATTTATGTTTAATATTTATATTTTTTTAAATTATGTTCATTTTGAAATTTTTTGGGTTTTTTATTAAATTTCTGTTGAATTTTTTACATTTCCGTTGATTTCTAATTACATTTCTGTTGATTTTTACTTAAACTTATATGGATTTTTATTTAAATTTATGTAGATTTTTATTTAAATTTATGTTGATTTTTAATAAAATTTCTATGAAGATTTGTTTTTAAATTTATGTAGATTTTTTTTTTTTTTAACTTTTTAATTTATGTAATTTTTTCAAAATTTATGCAGAATTTTTTGAAAACTTATGGTATTTAAAATTAGGTTGAATATTAAAAAAACCCCTAATGTTGCATGTTTTAAAAAATATTTATGTTGAATATTTTAAAAAGATTATGTTAAATATATGTGTTTTAAAATATATGTTGAATATTTTTTTAAATTTATATTGAATATGTAATTTTTTTTAACCTCATATTGAATATGTCATTTTTTTAAAATTTATGTTGAATATTTTTTTTTAATTATGTTGAATATTTTTTTTAATTATGTTGAATATTTTTTTTAATCATGTTGAATATTTTTTTTAATTATGTTGAATATTTTTTTTAAATGTATGTTGAATGTATTATTTTTTTTTTTATTTATGTTTAATTTTTTGACGAGTTTATTATGGAGTTTAGCGGAATAAAACTTAGGTTAACTTTCATTTTGTTTGAAAGTATAGAATGCTTATTTTATTTCATAATTGTGTAACTTCTGCTAACAATCAAATATTCCTTTCAGAAATTAACATCGATTTTGACACATTACATACGGGGAAGGAATCAAATGGTAATTTTTATGAATATTTCAGGTATTTTCACGTGTTTCTTAATAGTTAATGCCCTTCCTATATAAATCTTCCTGTCTGATAAAAAGCTTATATTTCATTTACAATAGTATAAGAACAATTTATTGAAAAATATCACTAAGAATATAACTTTCTTAAACCTGCATTGTGTTGATATTTAACTCCCCGGTGTGGTTTAGGGAAGAATAAAAGAAGTCACTAGGTCAGTAGAAGGTATAAGGGGTCAAGTCAGCTCCAAAAATTCATTCATAATTTTAGAGGGAAGGAGTAAGAATCTGTTACTATGAAAAGTGAGAGTAAAATTTGTGCGTTGACACGGATCAATGAATTTGTATAGAAATTTGGATTTGTGGTCCTCTGGTGAATTGCAGGACTTATTGTACCTTCAATTCTGTTTAGGAGTCAATAGATCGGTGGTCCGTGCTCTATTCAGGTGTTGTCATTGTCCAGTATGGAGTTATTTTGAGGTATTTTTATACGCGGATGGGAGGAAATGTGATGGATAGGTTTTTAGTTTTTGTAGTGAGATTTGTGGAGTGGAATTTATCCTACTTTATTTAGAAGTGAATTGAACACGTGTGGAAGATTAAGAGGTGGAGAGTTTATTAGGTACTTACGGGTTTTTGGTTCATGGACTTTATTTTTATGATGAATGTTTAATAGGAATGTTACTTAAGTCATTAAGAGTTTTTTTTTTATTGTTCATTCAAGAAGTCGTGCGGTTAATGGTTTTTGAGAATATTACTGTCGTATTTGAGAGTTTTTATAAGAATGTTGTATTTTGGGGTCATTCAATTATTTTTACAATCGATATTATTATTATTTTTTTTTTTTTACAAAACTGCTAAAATATTACTGAAATGAGTATGGTTGTTTGTGTTCTTGGTTTTTCATTAATTCTGTTCTTATTTGAATAAAATGCCTATGAGAAAATTTTAGATAATGCTCGTTTAAATATTATTATGAAATTTTAAGTATAACTTTACTCAGTAGTCTATCAATTTTCGATCAGAAAATAAAGTAAGGTTCAAAATGAATAGTTGTATCAAAATGTTTTAAAACGTATTTTAAGCTAAACAGTGTTTACCTGAATTTATTGGGCATTTAAGAGAATATGAGTTTGCTTGGAACTAGCAGTTTTCATGCTAGAAATTGTGCAACGTAAACTATTAGCTAAAAACCGAATATCATTTAACGTGTAAAGTAAATGCCGGAGCTTAAGTTAAACAACTATAATATATCTTCTTCCTATAATGAAACAATTTTAGCACTTTAAATTTAGTAAAGGATTGACTGAATTTAAATATATAATCCCAGATATTATCTTCTCACATAATTTACTCTCCAAGTTTCAAAATAAAGCATAAAAAGTTTCATTAGAAGAAAGACACTAGATTAAAGATTTTAAATTTTACTATACATCATTCGCATATTCTAAAATAGGAAATTAAAATTTATAAATCCTTAAAAAAATAATAATTTCATACTAAAAAAACCTCAGTAAAACGATTATTCAACATTATATAATTTGATAATATTGTTGTAACAAGTTAAATATGTAGAAAATATTTAAAAAAAAATAATAATAACATTCTACATATATAATTGTTTTTCCTATTAAAAATTTAAAATTTCTATATTGAAATTGTACTCAAAATTTTCACACTAAAATTTATTATTTCAGCACATTTAAATAGAAAATAAATACATTCATATGACTCAATTGACAAATTACTTCTCATAATAAAAGTTACACTTCACGGATTTAAAAAGAAAAAAAAAAAATCACTTCCAAAACCTTCACCAGAATATCTGACGAAAGATCCACATTGTTTAATACTAAAATTTCGAAACTCGTAAATGTATTTTCAAGACACCGAAACAAGATCTTCTTTCGAAACATCACCCAGAAGAATCCCTTTTCACCTTGATATCGGCCACTTCATTAAAAACTGACCATTGTCCTTCGCCGCAAGACGCGCCTTTTCGCCCGAAATCCCATTCATTTAATTATTTCTCTATCTCTGATGGCAACAGCGATAGCGCCGTGACGTCAAGCGTAGAGAGAGTTGCATTTTCACGTATAATGAGCGAAGAGACGTCAATTAATGGGGAGTCCTCAATTAATGGGCAAGAGCCTCAGAAAACAACAAGCGCTGATTAGGGGCCGGGTGGCTTGGTCATTAATTAAAAGGAAGGGGGTTTGGGATGTCGCTTTTTTGTCAAGGTCAAAGGATATGAATGTTTTTTTTTTTTTTTTTTTTTTTTTTTTTTTTTTGCTGAGGGAAATATGCATTATTTATTTATTATTTTTGTAGTTTCTGAAGGATTGTGCTGTTAAAGTATTTGTGGGACAATTTTAACTTTCAATTACCATATGTATACATAAGGTAATGAAAGTATAGTTTTCGATAAAAAAAATGTTTTTTTTGCATTTCTCCACGTTTTGGTACATCCTGATCTCAAAAAAGTGATATTGAAAAAGTTTCTGTCTGTCAGTGTGTGTGTCTGTGGTCAGCATAACTCCCGAACAAATTGACCTAGGATGTTCAAATTTGGTGTGCGGGTTAGTGGGGGCCATAAGACCAATCATTAAGGTTTTTGTCAGAATCGCACATGCGTATAAGGTAGCTACCATTGAAAAAATCATGTTTTTCAATGGTTGCTAAAAAAAACTTGAACTATTTTGATCAAAATCGTTGTGGTAATTAAGGTGTCTTAAATATGCCCTTCTCCGAAATTCACGTAAAAAGGTTTTAATGGCGTAAAAAGTTGAAAAACGAATGTCTTTAACAGAGAGTTCTCTTTTTTTGAGCATACCTCATCAAAGATCCATACAAGAATTATCGCAAAAAATATCGCCATACTGGCAATTTTTTCTAAATCAATGATGAAAATATAATAATTGTAAACGACGTAAATCCACATCAGTATTATAGTTTAATTGAAAGTTGTGCGAAGTTCCACATTCCTAGTTCTGCACAGTGATGGATAATCATGCTAGGACGCTACAGCTTAATATGTATTCCGAAGCACAGCGAACATCTATACCTAATCACCAGGTGAGCAAAAGCCGGGATTCGAGCCCGGCACCTTTGGCATGCGAAGCCAGAGCGTTAACCACTAAATTATCAAGTGGGCAAAAATTGATCGATAGGAGTAAATATGATGACTACTGCAGTTGGTTTAATGATGAGGCCCAATCTTTTCGGAAGGATTTGTCAATAAACAAAACTTGTGAGTATGAGGTACTGAAAACCCGTCAGTGTGTCTTATCCTTTAAAAATCTCCATTTCGCCTGCACTATCCAATAAAATGATAGTAGAACACTTTTTAATGATGTAAGCTATAAACTCATTCAACTGCATTTACATTTTAGAGCAATTTGTTGACAAGTTTTAATTCTGAAAACAAATTCGCAAACCAGTGTATTTAAAATTCCATGCATGTCTATTCAACATTCTACTTGTCTTTTCTTTCTCTCATATTTTGCAGTTATGCCATTTATAGTTCGCAGAATACCTTTCATACTTATTTCTGAAAATTACACAAAAATAAGTTTAAAAAAAAAAAAAAAAATAAGAAAAAATGATTATCAATGATACAGTCTTATAAATTGTGTTAATCGAAATATCAGCAATTAAAAACAAATAACTAATACAAGCGTTTTACATTCGAGGTAATCGCAAAGATAAATACTGTCTGAAAGATAAGTTATTTATTATCTTTTTGCCCATTTAATTACATAACTTAAATTCATATTAGGCTATTGCTCGAATACCGCTCCTTTCTGTAAACTTCTTATATATGAGTAGCATTATCCAAAATTTTAACTTTACATCAATTTTCCTTATCTAATTTTCTCTAACTTCAAACATGTTCTGGAAACAATATTGAGAAATAGGGTGAAAGGACTTTTCAATGTGCTTTCACTGCGCATCAAAAGGGAAATACCTTCTCCACGTAAAACGATTTACGCAGAGGGGTAAGTTACAGCGCAGAAAAAGTTGCCGATAGTAAAAGAAATTAGGGAAATGCATGTAGAAAAATGAACATTAGTGCTTCTTAATTACTCAATCTAGTTATTGAAATAAGGTAGTAACGCTTGACATTTTCTTTTCATACATGTGAGAACTTTCTACAGTTTCTTGTTATTATTTTAAAAATTATACAGATGGATCTGAATTAAATTAATTTTTTTTGGAAAAAAAAAAAATACAGGAAAAATGTTTCCTCTCTGATTTTAAATTTCCCACGTGTAAAATAAAACGCCAAGCATTCATTGAACAATGAGAAAAATGGTTTTTTTAAGGTTGAATATTCCGTGCATGTACTTTTTGCTGCAAAAATATTTGAATACAATCAAGCCTAACTAAATAACACTAGATTGACAATGGTAGTATGAACTTAGACTTTCTCGGAAAAACTCTTTACTAACAGAGTTAATTTAATCTTTACTTAGTAAAATACTTACTCATAAATTCTTTTTACTATAAATCTTTTCTATGCATTAAAAAAAAAGTGTGCAATTGTAAAACTGATTTTAAGCTTTGGAGTTGTTATCATAGGGTTTGACTACTACGAAGGAAACCATTGATTCTGAACCATTGACAGTTTTTTATCTAAAAATTTTACACAGCATTGTCATCGAGTCTATGTGGTAAGTTTAAGATTGATTGGATGACGACAAGTGGGTCAATTAATCATTTCAAGATTTTGTCCATCTCAACAAATAAAGTAGAAGTAAATATTAAAAACTTATAAATAAAATCTCTATATGTAGTAAAACAAGAATGTGATTATAATGGAAATGTACTTTTTTCATTTAGACAATAAACATTTGCGTGCTAGCTTCTAAACCACTAGGTTGCGGGTTCGAGTCCCATGTTAGGCATGGGTGCTAGTAAATGTATGTTGGCTTGTCTAATGACGAATGTTTTAGCGCATTATAGCCCTTGTGTTGCTGACGGTGCCAGATAATCTGAAAACAACTAACCAAGACAATAAACAATTTTCAACATAGTTTATAACAAAGGTTACATTCAGTAGCCCTCTATTTAAAAGGGATCATGAATTTGTTTTAGAAACAAATTATCAAAAGGCACTGCCTGTTGTCGACATTAGTACGGGTTAATCTATTATTATATTTATAAAACCAATATTATAATGTTGTTTTGAAGTTCATAGTCAGAATGAAAAGATTTTATGCCATAACTTTGAAGATTTGAAATTAAAGTTTCAAAAATTATACAAAAGCCAAATAAAAGTATTAGAATAGGTAATGATAGAATTAGATTGAGTAATTTGCTATTCTAACTACTTACTTATCTCTTACTTTTCTTATAGTTATTCAATTGAACTAATAAAAAAGTTGGAATTCAGATTTATTTTTAATGAAATTATTTTTACAGTTCTGGTGGTGAGTCTAAAAAGGTTAAGTACTTAGTTCTTTCTTAAATACAACAAAACCTTAACAAAAAAAAAAAAAAAAAAGACAGAAACATCAAAAAGAAGCCCTTCTCAAATATTGTGAACGATTTACGTAAAGATCTAATTAAACAATAAAAGCTGGCAGTTGCAGTTAACCACGCAAAATTTAGTTTGAATCAATTTAGCCATAAGTTACAATTTTAAATAGTTTTTGAAATAATAATCAAAGAGTTTTTAGGAATTATAATAGAGCGTGAAACTTCAGGTTATTTTTAACTTAGAAGTATGATATTCTACCGTATATTGTTGACATCAATTTTAACTAATGTCGGGTTAACGTATTTAATTTAAATTGTAAATCCCGAAGATTCATTGTAGTATATAAAATAACTTCAACAGCACAACTCCAATAAAAAATAAACCAAACGATATATTTTTGCAACGCAAACCAAGCATGTCATCCTCCCAATCAGACATTTCATCAAACAAGCTTGTTCTCACAAGACATTGCCTAACTGCAACCTCAACTAACGAAGGAGGGCACACCAAACGATAATGAGCTACCTTCCAATTAAACAAAAGAACCATTAGAACAATAATAAAAAAAACAAAACATTCTATAATTCTCGTGGGATATCTCGCCTACAAGGACCTCGATGCCCAGTCTCCTTGAAACGTTCCATTCGAACAAAAGGGTGGACCACCATCAATATTCCAGGCGACGGCCTCCCCCCCAATTGGCAGAAGCCGGGCCAATTAGGGGAAGACAAACGATTCAGAGGGTCCTTGCAAATTAGCCGTGGCCTGTTAGGCTGGTTTGTGCTAATTGGGAAGGGGGTAGCGAGGTTTGGCAGGTTCAGCTGAGGAGGACGTTTCTTGACAGGTTTGGCGATGGAGAAGGGTTGCTTTGGCGGGTTTCGCCAAATGAATCGTATAATTTTTTTTTTTTTTTAATCTATACTTAATAGTTAGAAAGAAGTCTTTAATTAAAGGATTTGTGTTAGAGATATGATAGTTTCACATTTTTTTTAAAGTCAACATGCAGTTTGTTTCATATTAAAATCTGTGTCCGTTTCACATTAACATCCGTTTTAAATTTAAATAAGAAAATGATATATTATAAATCAGGGAACTTTGAAAATGTTATTTTCATTAAAAAATTTAATATTAATATATCTCAGGATTTTAGGTTAATATCTAGCCTTGTAAAGAATTTTCAATCTTCAAATTAATTTTTAAAAAATTTGAGATCCTTATATATTGGTCGTCAATTCCATATTTCTTTATCACTTAAACAGTTTAAATACCCCACCTCCATTCAAAATGATCTTAAACAAAGATGAATATTTTATAAATTCGAAATTTTAATATGGGTATAAATAGGAGGTAATCAGAATACTACTAATTAAAAACCAGTGATTAAGTTATTAATATTAATAATACTTATGAACAAAGTTTTTTTTATTTTTTTTTATTTTTTTTATTGTTATTTTTTATTATTATAATTATTTTCATGCGAATATCTCATACAGAAAAAGAGATAAAAAAAAAGATTTCTAATTTTTATCTAACCTTTTCTAGTTCACACACACAAAAAAAAAAAAAATTCAAATTACTATTGCAAAATAAAGAAAAATTATTTATTGTATTTTAATCTATCTTTTTCTAGTTTATAAATTCAAAAAAAATTTAATGGATTTTTTAAAAATAATTTCAACAAAGTAATTTACAGATTTTTATACCGTAACTCTGAATGATATTTGGATTTTTTTTTATATATATATCTCACATGTACTGAAATAAGATAAATTTCCAATTCAGAATCAAAAATCATATCAAAATTTCTAAATAGAATCGCAAAAAAAACCAAGTGCCATCAGCAAAGTAAAAAGAGCATTATTTACATATTATTATACAGAAACACTTAACTATCTTCTGATTTTTTAATCACAAGAAAACAGAAAATGGACAAAACTTTAGAATACTTACGATTTACTAAAATTAGAAGTATCGTAACAAACCATAAAAAAACATTTTCTCATTTAAACATCGCAGTTTAAAAAGAAACAGCAAAGTAGAGAGAAAATTATTTACAGATTATTAATACATAAACTTTTAATTTTATTCTGATTTTTTCACCATAAGTACAATAATTAAATAAAATTTCAAAATGTTAGCAATTTACGGAAATCAGACACACGATGACAAACCATAATAAAAATCGCCATTTAACGTTGCATATTAAAAAGCAACAAACAAGGAAAATTAAAATATGTACATATTCTTAATACAGAAGCTTTTAATTTCATTTAGATTTTTTTAACCATAATTACGGAAATTAAATAAAATTTCAAAATGTTTACAGTTTACGGAAATCAGACACACGTTGACAAAATGTAATCAAAATTGTCATTTAACGTTGTAAATTAAAAAGAAACAGCAAGCAAAAGGAAAAATATTATGTATAGATCCTTAATCAGAAACTTTTAATTATATATATTTTTTTCAATAACAAGAAATAAAATTTGATGATATTTCAGAATACTTAAGGTTTACAAAAGTTAGGCATACGGTAATAAAGTATGCAAATTTGACACGTTTTCTAAAAATTTAAGCTCAACGGAAATTTAAGAGAATATCCTAGAAATGATTATTACCCATACTAATTATGTTACAATCTTCTAGTTTTGTGCATTTAAAAACTAATTCGTAGAAAACAGTAAAATTTGGTGAGTAGGTACGAAAAAGATCACCTAATAAAATGAAATATTTTTTTTTTCCATTTAATATCTATCTATAATAAATGTTATAAATAAAAATTAAAATAGAAAAAGGCAAAATCATGGGCAGCCATTGCATATGCATTAACGTAAGGATTTCAAATATAAAATTAATTAGACACTATTTTCGCTTTTGAATTTGTGTCATTTCATTATGTGATCTTTTTCGTACCTACTTGTTGGTTGATTGGTTGAGCTCCCGGCTGGGAGTGGAAAGGAAGGACTTTGTGAACTAGCACCTGCCTTTGCGTACATATGTGAGAGAACCACCTCTCTGGAACAGGTTGAGATAAAAAAAAAAGGGGGGGGGGGATATCAAATCATTTCTGTGCAGAAGGAATTTTGTGAAGTAGCCATTTCAATGCTTTCTCCGGGTGAGGTCGTGGACACCGTTTCGTACCTACTTACCAAATGTCAAGATTTTCTAGAAAGTAGTTTCTAAATGCACTGGGCTAGAAGTCTATAACACAGCGAGGATAGGGAATGATCCTTACAAGGACTTCTTCTTAACTTAAAATCTTCAGTCAATATTACAATTAAAAAAAAATTTCCTCACAATCATAAAAAAAAGAGCAATAAACCGCCAAATCCAAACCACATTTTCAGTAGACCGTGCCAATTATCCGCCAGGTACAGGAAAAACTCGCCCCTGCGATTTAATCGCAATATAATTAGATTGGGATAACTCTAACGAGGTCAGTTATTTAAACAAGCTAATAACCGATCGCACAAAAGATTACTTCTCGACTTTTTCCCACACGCTGATTGTTCAACCACTCTAATACAATCAGTTCCACAATAATCAGTTTTAATGATTTTTCCCCTTCCCAAAGTGATTGATAGCACTGTAATCAAATGTATTTTTATTAATAAGTATAAGTATCAGTTGGAGAGTTTGTGGTGCTGATTGCTGAATGTGATAGTAAGGCGAATTTGCTTTTTATCATGAACTCGTTAAAGACGACTTGGAAATACTTGGCGATATTTTTTGTCGCTTATTTTGTTGGATAGTTATAATTAGAGTGTAGAGTTTTTGAGGACGAAATACATAGTTTCACTAATTTTTTTTTAAATTTTTTTTTATAAACATTTGATCTGTGCTATCAAATTTAATAAAAAGAAGTACAATAATGAAAATAAATATCATCTATACGATTATGTAAAATATACGGTAACCATAAATTTCAAGAGATGCATTTTCTTTTGCAACCTTAACCGTTGCTGCATTTTTAAATCCTTTATATTAACTTTTTTATGTGTCGATGGGGACCAAATCTGATGAGGCCTAATTAACGCCCTTGCCGTCATCCAATCGGTCTGAAACTTGGCAGATAGATTGGACGTTCATTCTATCAAATTTTGTTGGCTGCTATTAAAAGATCGCTTTTGCGGAATACTAACTAATAAACCAACTTGCGGTCATCCAATCGCTCTAAAATAGTATTTAACTGACCATTGCAGACACTTTTTCCTGTTGCCAATTTTTTTTCATAAATAAATAGATAATAAATTTGTTTTAATCAGAATAAGATATTTTAATGCGAGTGGATAAATTCACGTTCATTTTTAATAAATATATTTTGAAACTTAGTTTGCCGCACATTTTGCTGATAGAAATTTCAAAATAAATGCAAAAACAGAGCACACGCTGTGTACAGAATCGGCACTGTGTTAGTGAACATAAAATTTTCGATGATTATAAAGGATTTATATTAAAAACTTTGTTTTTATGGGTTATGTTTTTTATTACTTAGTGACTCATAAATTTTGTTGATGTGAAGCAAATATTTTTGATGAAAACTAAAACTCGTTCGCATTACTAAAATATTTATTATAACAGTTTGGTGATAACTTTTGTATATTATCTCCCAATCGGACGAAAACGCGGTTAAACTAAACTGTTTAATTACATTGAAATTTTCACCTTGCAAGAGCTACACCAGATCTCTTTAGCATAAAGGTCAATATAATATTTAAGTAAATAATAAAAGTCAGAATTTCAAATAGGAAACGTCACGCCGTCCAGGTGTTCTTTCAAAGAGAAACTTATCCACATTCGAAAGACAAAAGAGTGAAAAGAAACACATCTACCAAGCTGCCCGATAATCGGAACACGTATACCTTCTAAATTTAAAAATTATGCATTTTAGACCACTTACAGTGGAAATTGAACCCAAATCCTCATGGATTCCAAGCTCCAAATCATGAATTCACTATAATTAAATAAGGTAAACCAAATCTACCTTCTACATTTAGAAATTAGGTATTGTAGACCAATGGCAGAGCAAATTGAGCCCAAATCCTCATGGATTCCAAGCTCCAAATCATGAATTCACTATAATTAAATAAGGTAAACAAATCTACCTTCTATTTAGAAATTAGGTATCGGTGACCAATGGCAGCGCAAATTGAGCCCAAATCCTCATGGATTCCAAGCTCCAAATTATGAATTCAGAACAATTAAATAAGATAATATTTTTCGAAATTTGTCCAAAAATAGCCAATTGATATTTTACAAAAAAATATCAATTCACTAACCCTGCTATCGCTACCATCAGTGCATGTTGTCAAACAAGAACATGAATCGCATAATAAAATAGTAGGAGGATATATAGAACAAATGTAGCATCCTCATTGGTTGTATTAAAAATTTTTGACTCAAGAGCTACAAGAGGGCAATACAACATCGAAAAATCCTTGCAGCAGGATTTTGAGTTAAGTTTATCTAGTTTCAATTTACGTTTCAATTGCAAGAAAACCCGGAAAGACCCCCAAACATACGATCGAAACCAAAATACATATCTCAATCATTAAAGTGTCTACTTTGAAAACTGATACTGCAGATAAACGAAGGTTCAATCTCAAGACCTTTCGCACGTAAGGCCAACAATCTTCCACCCAGAAGTGATTTTATCAATAGAACTCCCCGAATGTGTTGACAACGATCACCCAAAAATATAAATTTATTGACCTTCCACAAATCATTATTTTGTGCTCAATGCTCATTCTACAACACACGTTACAAAAATTTTAATTAATAAACAAAATCATTTAAATGTCTCCGATCATAAACCCCTCATCATTATCATTATCTCCATCATCAAACCAAAGAAAAAAAAAATCAAGCAAAGCGACCTGTGCGATAAAGCCTATAATTAAAGATTCCCCTTGCAACAGCGTTCTTCATATGAAAGGACTAATTCAGGTGTATCAACGGGGTCAAGCCTTTGAATTGGTTAAAGAGTTGCGATGAATAGAGTTAGCTTTTTAGAGAAGAACGTGGGGAGATAAGCCAGGTCGGATGAACGGTCATGGCTTTTTCTCTTCTTTTCTCTTCTCCCGACTCTTATTCTGCATCAAACGACAGGTAGAGAATGAATGCTAAAAAATAGAGTCGTTTAACACTTTCCGTAGAAGTGTGTTAGATTGTTGTCATGATTTTTGAGAACTAGGAGCTAATATGTGATGTTGAAGAAGATTAGTGATGGATGTCACGTGAATAGAAAAACGTTTTTGAATGAAATGTAGCAAAACTGAGAGTAGAAATTAAAGAAATAAAAATGCTTATTAAATATTCTGAAAATGAAAACATCCACTCATTGTGTTATCACATATAATTCTTAATAAATGTAACCCATTATATAACGTAGACATTAGAGTAAAAATATCGTTATAAAAGTAGGTATTGAAATTAAAAAAAAAAAAATTAAAAAAAAAAAAAAAAATCAAAGAATTTATTTTGGTTTACTTAAACAAAACAACTACAGAACAAATTTTGCCACGTGTTTAAATTTTTTTATAGAATATCAGTGATTCCAATAGTCAACAAAGGATTTCTTTAAATTTGCACATGCGCAATAGATATTTATCAATTTAAAAAAAATAGGTTTTTAAGTAAGTACTACTAAACGACATCTTTTATTTTGATAAAAATCTTTAAGGTATTACCTTTCAATCATACCTCACAGATACCTCTTAAAAATATGGTAGAATGAGCAAAGATTTAAAAGCGAATGTTTTTCAAAAAACAAAATCATTTTTTTAAAAGTCAACTTCTTTATTTTACAACGAAACTGCCAGGTCATGCAAACCGAAATAAATGAAAAGATGCACATGCAACTGATCGAAATTAATTGCTTTTGTTAAAAAAAAATTAAAAATTTAACCTACCTTCTGAGCATAATTTATTGATAAGTTTATGCCACGTATGTTGAGTTGCTATTGTTTTGAATTTAAATGAAACTATGACGAAAACACTCAATTAAGCTAATCCATATCAAATTTCAAAATAGTGACCTGCAATTTCATTTAATTGGAAGTTGCTTGAAGTTCCACACCCCAAGTATTTCTAAAATGTTTAAATAATGTTACGTAAGAAATAGAGTACAGTCAAACCACGTTAACTCCGAAGTCGATTGGATCGCCAATATTGTTCGCGTTAACTGAATTTCATGTTAAACCAATACATTACCTTTAAGTTTTAAATAAGAACTGCAATTATTTCGCAAAAACGGGATTTCATGTTAAGAGATTTCGCGTTAACGGGGTTTGACTGTATATTAAAATCCAACATAACTTGTATTAAATTATCTTAAGATAGCAGATTGATTGCGTTATTATGTAAGTTTTATGGTTTTTCTACATGCAAACAAAACTGTTTAATACGAGTCTTTTATAATGAAGGTGCTCATTTTTAGAGAGTAGTAGTTTCTATACTTGAAAAAAAAAAAAAAACTAAAACTATAAAATTGAAATAAATGAGGATAGTACAAGTAGGGGGTACACATATTGTCTTTTGTTTGTTATGACAAAACAAAGAAAATAAACTGCGACTTATTATTAATTACCTACATATATTGAACAGTAAGATACATCTCATAAAAGTTTTATTAACTGAAAATTTCAATACAAGAATAATATACGTAATACAAAGCTTTGGAAATGATTTTGACAATATTCTAATTCCAAAACGTTGGAGGGCTGAGAAATACAAAACTTACAGTTAATATTTACTTATACGAGAAATATGTATTTTTGTAAGTAATCAAGCCCATCTTAATGAATTTGTCAAAAACAAATCATGAATGGTGAATTTTAAATTATTTCTTTACAAAGGACTAGAGCTCCAGAATTCAGAACGAACAATTGATCGATTTCCAAGATGGTTAAGACTATGATTATTGCATAAGTATCTCCGTATCCAATTCAATAAAATGTCTATCAATGTATTCAATGCCTATTAATATCGCATCTATCTTCATAAAATATAGACAGATTATCTAATTCCCCTAATATAAAGAAAAAGTCGGAACGCGAAAGAGGGGGAGATAGAGAATAGAATACTAAATGTTAGGAACAATAAAAATATTTAAACAATTCTCGAGTCTCGAATTCAGTCTTTATTCAAATTAAAAAACTAATTATAAAAAAACTAATTAAAACTATTAGACAAAATATAGTAAAAAAGAAATTACTAGACATTTTACGGGTTGTATTATCACCAGTAGCACAACAATGCTTGTTAATATCGCTCGTCACTAACCAATCCCGATGTGGAACGTTGTAAACCGGTAGTTGTTACGAATATTGTCTGATACCGGAAGTTTTAAAATGTTGATGCACAGTTTTAAATTGAATTATTTGTTATGAGAATGGACTGAGGGAGAAAAACATGTTTTATGGTGTTTTTGATAAACTTATTTAAAAAAAATATCGTGCAGTTTGGAACTTGGACAATCCTAGCCAAATAGTTAAGACCCCCATTTCCGAATATTTTCAGTACTGATGTGCTACCGGGGATATATTGAAATCGTAAAAAGGACCAAAGAACACTTCTCCAATAATATTGCAACAGAAACAATTAGACAAAATTATACATTTATAAGAGATCCCATGAATAGAAGGAACAAAGAAGAAGTTTTTCAGCAGGTCGTAACAGATATCACAAGACAAATTGCCAACTTTAATACAAACCTCAAGAGGTCAGGATTGAAATGTCTGGCCGGCTAACTTCAAAGGAAAAAAAAGTTATAATAAACACGATTTCTAAATACAATAATCATACTCAAAGTTTAAGATGAAATTTAGATTCAAACGCCATCTGCCAGTCATTTAACTAAACTACTATTTATGACAACGCCTGACAAGTCAAATTCACTTCTGACAAGTTAAATTCAAAATTAACGTTTATAATAAACATGATCTACAACAATAAAACTCTGAATTTAGGAAGAAATTTCGATTCAAACACCCTCTACTAGTTATTTGACTCAACTACTATTTGAAGCGTCCCACAAGTTAATTTCAAAACGAACGATTAACAGAAACAGGATCCTTAAACGATAAAAATCCTACTCAAAGTTTAAAAGTAATATATATTTAAACATCGTTTGCCAGTTATTTAACTAAACTACTATTTCTGACAAAGCCTGACAATTCAAATTCAAAACAAACAATAACAATAAACATGATCCCTAAACTACAACAATAATACTCTCAGTTTTAGAAGAAATTTCGATTCAAACACCACTGCCAGTTATTCAACTCAACTACTATTTGAATCGCCTAACAAGTTAACTTGAAAACGAACAATTAGCATAAACAGGATCCTTAAACGGTAAAAATCCCACTCAAAGTTTAAAAGGAACATAGATTTAAACATCGTCTGCCACTTATTTAACTAAACTACTATTTCTGACAATGCCTGACAAGTCAAATTCTCTTCTGACAAGTTGAATTCAAATTTAACAATTATAATAAACATGATCCCTATACTACAACAATCACACTCTCAGTTTAAGAAGAAATTTAGATTCAAACACCACCTGCCAGTTATGTGACTCAACAACTGTTCGAAAGTCAAAGAAATTAGTATATAGATACATAAAGGAACATACAGTAACTTCTACATAATTTGTCTCCTGGAAATTGCTACTAATCATTAATTTCCCAACCCTTAAGGATCTATACATAGCAGAGCAGCTATCAAACTCGCATCCATCTCCATAAAGTCCAAACAACATCTAATTCCCCAGATAAAGAGGAAAATCCAGAGGATAGTGAGATTCCATAAATGGCAGGAACAAGGGAAAGGACTTTCCGCAGCAGATATCCACGGAAACGGAAAGGGAGGGGTACTGCCGGCCAGTTCTGGACTCCCGGTCGCAAATGACCGGACCACTGACCGGGCGAAGGAAGCACACCCCACCCGATTCTAGTGCTGAAGAAAGGGAGTGGATGGGATAGTGTTTTTTCGTGTGGATAAAATGTAGCTTTTTTCTGTGTGATGTTTTGTGAATTGGTTGTTGTGGTTGGAAGTGATGAATAGGATGATAACGGTTGATAGAGTTATATAATTGACTGAGAGTGAATAAGGTGGACTTAATCCTGTTTTTTATTAACATTTGAAAATTAAAATCGAAATATATACTGATCAATTTCCTTCTTTCTAGAAATAAAAATTAATATTGGATAAAAATGGATTAATTTTTAGTGTTGTTATCGCTGCTTTGGAATGCATTTTCAGTACACTGGATTATATATTTCTCCTTTCTCATACACACTCAATGTTTATTCTTATTAAACAGGAGATTTTTTGTGATGTTAATAAGCACATTGCTTTAAGTAAATGCAATTAAATTTAAAAATTACAAGTGCAATATTTTTCATAAAATATACCATATACTCTATACTACTATATACTAGACTATATTCCATACTATACATCATATTTAATATTCCGTACTCTATACCCCACTCTATATTCTATACTACAACATATACTCTATTATCTACTGTACACCATATACAATATTTTCTAATATAAACCATATACTATATTCTCCATTATAAATCATATAACTATATTCTCTATACATTATATACTATATTTTCTAATGTAAATCATATACTATATTTTCTATTATAAACCATATAATATATTCTCCATTATAAATCATATAACTATATTCTCTACTATACATCATATATTATATTCTCTACTATACACCATATATTATATTCTCTACTATACACCATATATTATATTCTCTACTAAACACCTTATACTATATTCTCTACCACACAACATATACTATATTCTCTACTATACACCATATATTATATTCTCTACTAAACACCTTATACTATATTCTCTACCACACATCATATACTCTATTCTCTACCACACACCATATACTATATTCTACACTATACACAATGTACCATATTCTATTCACCATATGCTATATTTTGTGCTATACATCATCTATTTATCGTAATTGTAGTTTTTGATGTGCCACATTTTCATCTGGCGTCAAAATATGATCTCCTATCATAAGTGCAAGACTACCCTCGATCGTGTACTTCTGTCGTAGAGAACGCAATCGAAGGTAGCCATACTGTGTGACTTTTTATGGGTGCAAGCGAATTTTTTTTTTAATGTATTGATATCAAAAAGCTTCAGAAGTCTTTAAATAAATCTATAACAACTATAATACATTACGTTTCAAATTAAAGCTCACACACCGGACTCTTGAACAAAAGATATCACCAACATTTCATCAATTTCAACACTTACAAAATCGCCTGATTTTTCTACGAGGCCTAGAGGGATGACAAATCGTCCGATAACCCCAGAGAGTGATGATCGTGACGATTTATCGTCTAAGCAGGGACTGATGCGATGACGAGTACACCAGGGGCCGATCCACCAAAATCGCTCCCTTAGGACTTCATTAGTGTGGCTTACCGACCTCCCCACCAAATGGTCATTTATATAAGTCATATTAGACAACGCCTAAATGCGTGAAGCTGTAGATGTGTTTCTTTATGTTCTCTGGAGGCAATAGTCTTTAAAGGCTCTAAGCAGTAAGGGGTGAATATATTGTAGTGTTTCATACAGGGTGTTCCATAAAGGACAGACTCATTTGAAAAATGAATTTTTTTTTTAAATGGAACACGATAGAAGTATACGTTGGTTGTATTCTACTTTGGGAAAGTAGAGAATTTTATTCCATTAATTTTTAAAATTAGTTACAAAATTCACCAATAGATGGCGCTATTGATAAAGACACGGTCTAAACATTTACTTGATCTATTCTCAGTAGCGCAAATACTCTGGCCAATATCATTCAACACTGGCCAATCCGGATATGGACCATGGTAGGCTGGCCGTTGCTATGGATCAGGGAATCTCGACCAGTGTCCCCCTTTAGGTGGCGTTGCCAGTTCTGGGTAAAATATACTGAAAGTTTCGAATTTTGGAGTGTTGATACAGAGCTTTAAAATTGAAGTATACTTTCATAAGAAAGGATGGAGGGGTAAAAAATATATTTTGCGATGACTTTGTCATGTTTTTTTTTTTTTTTTTTTTTTTTTTAAATGCGTATTCGGGAGCGATTCTTCAGTTTCATCATGAACTGACCAATCTTCCCACAACTCCTGTTTCAAACATTGGCTAATACTGATCGTTGTGCTATTTGAGATAAAGCGATGTTTTTAAAATAACCACCGTTCCACCATATACATGGCGCAATTTCAACATCGTTTTGTATTTGTTGCAATACGTATAGACATTTTTTGCAATCCTTTATTTGACAGCGCCATCTGACGACGAACTTTGTAATTATTTTGAAAACTGACGAATACAATCCCGTAGTTGCCAAAGTAAAACGTAGCAAACAGGACATTTTTATCCTGTTACGTTAAATGCGTCTGTCCTTTTCGGGACATACTTTAGTTCCAATAACCAATATAAATTTTTTATAAAAAAGGAGGAAACTTTAACACCCAGGAGATGTGTGGTGTTATTATTAAATATTTTAGAACTACCAATACGCAAATCCTATTAAAAGAAATAAAGATTTCATACAAACCTGTAAGAAAATCTTCTAGGAAAAAAATTCTTTAGATCTCAAACAGTGATTTAAACGCATCCTAAATGCTGTATCTTAAAAATTTACATGGTTTTGACGGGTTAAACCACAGTTACTACACAGTTGTAATTTAAAATATAAACCCATCTCGAAACATGTAAATTTCTTTTCATAGGAAATATGATCACAAATGGGTAATAATGTTAAACTCGCATCGAATTTTAAAGCATGAAAGAATAACAATATATATTGCAATGTTTAAAGAATATATGTCAAAATCATCATTGCGCAGGAATCCTTCCTCCACCTCCCTCCCCCCCCTTTTACGCAACAACATTACTTACACGTGCAAAATTATCTCTGCATTGTTTCATCACCACATGTAAATGCCCATTCTACGAATGCAGTTTACCTTGATGCTCCTTGAAACTTACCGCTGACCACTATCGCTTCTGACAGCATCATACGAGGTAAAAAAAATATCACTATTGATCTTCACTTCATCAATGAGGACGTTCTTGCTTCTGTTCAACTTTCAAATACTAGTTTTCGCGAAAAATTTTATTGCTCAAATTGTTGTTATCCTATAACTTCAAAATCATATCAGTAAGCAGAATGTTATCACACAATTGCAGGAATTAAAATTTGAAGTGTCTAGATAATAAACTCCATGCAAACTTTAATTTAAAAGAGGGTCATTTGATACACATCTATATTTCTTTTCTGTAATATTTTTTATAATTCATTATACTATAACTTTTCCTGTGCTGCCATCTCACGGTAATTGTGGACACTACTTCTAACTATTAGTCTTTGAATAATTAAATTTAATACGTAATCAGATTTTTAAAGAATGCCCATATAATGTATAGGTTGATAACATACCCTACTTTAAAACAATATTTAAAATCTTCATGTTCAATATCCTAAAGAAAAAATTAATACTTATAATTTTCTTTGTGAATATCCGTTAAATTAGATTAATATTAGATACTATTAGATTTCACCTGAAAATTTGACATTTAGCTAATGATAATTACGCCTGCAATCAGAAATGGTTTTAAAAATTAAAGAAACTACCAAGAATATAAGTTATCAAATAAAGTAAACGAATAATAATTTGTATTTTATGAAAGCAAACACAATGAAAAATAAATTACAAAGTATTATGTTTAGAATTTAATGATTAATTAAAGATTTTGCTTCAAATTTCACTCTTAAAAAACTAAAATTTTATTTTAATGTAATATTTTTTTTCTTTTTAACTATATTTTTATATTAAAATGTACCAGAAGACCCTTTAAACTTTAAATATTTTCTTTATTAAGTAACACAAATTCGGTGAAAGTGTTAATATTCTATAAATGGCATGTTCTCTAAAACCAAAAAACTCTTAAAGTTATATATTTTAAACGAGAAAAATTATTTTTTATCCACCATACATTCTCTAAGTCATGTTTATCATATGTAATATAAAAATATATATTCAGTCAGAAACATCACAAGTACCCCAAATACATACTCCTGACCACACCCTTATTCACACAATCCCATACTTTATTTTTTCTCTAAACAAACAAGGGGAGTAGGAAGAAGGATGAGATAGGATCCCAAAAGATGAGGAAGAGCAAAGTTAGGTCTAAAAAAGAGGGAGTGCTCACGAGAAAGAGAGAGATATTAGCCATGCAGATAGGAAGCGAGCGTATCCCGAAAGAATGGCTCTGTGATGGAGTTTTTTCGCTTCCGGTGCTTTGTGTCTCTACTTCCGGTGAGAGTGAGTGGTACAGGAAGGGCATGGCTACCCTTTTTCTACCCCTCCTTGCGTCATCGTCAACTAAGGGCCGCAAAGCGTGTCGGGTTTCCGCACTGACTTTTTCTCTTGGCAATGACCGAGCGCTTGGGTTTGTGGAGGAATATAGAGATTTTGTGTTATAATATCGCACACTTGTTTCAAAAATGGCATCACTCAAAACATTTTCCTTTATGAGCTAAAGTATCACTGACTTCATGTACTTGAAGCTGACCGAACCGTAGAAGATTGTTTACAAGTTGAATTCAAATTAAAACTGACTTATGTATTTCTTCTATCTTCAAGTCCATGTAGAGGGTACGTTATCACCGACTACATGTATGAAAAGCTGGCTGAACCGTAGAAGATTGTTTACTGATTGAATTCGGGTTGAAATTGACTTCTGTCATTCTTCCAGCTTCAAGTCCATATAGGGTGTGATTCTGTACAAACTATGGCTCAAAAATGAATTTTGAGTTGCGTCATATTTGCCACAAGAGTGCGTCATCTAATGAAAAGTGACACAGCTCAAATTTCTTCCTTTATAAGTTCACAGACTCCATGAACTTGAAGCTGGTTGAACCGCAGAAGTTTGTTTACAAGTTGAAACTGACTTAAGCAGTTATTCCAGCTTCAAGTCCATGTAGTCTGTGATTCTGTACACACTTTTACTCATAAACGAATTTCGAATTGTGTCACTTTTGCAGCAAGGGTGCGTTATCTTATGAAAAGTGACACAACTCAAAATTCTTCCTTTATGTATTAAAGTATCGCAGATTGCATGTACCAGACTGCATGCATGTGAACCTATAGTTGAACCACAGAAAATCATTTACGAGTTGAATTCTTGTTGAAACTGAATTATGTCGTTCTTCCATATCTAAGGCTACGTAGTCTATGATTCTGCGCACACTTTTACACAAAAATGAATGTCAAGTTGTGTCTCTTTATCAACAAGGGTGCGTTATCTAATAAAAAGTGACACAGCTAGAAGTTCTTCCTTTATGAGTTAAAGTATCACAGACTCCATGTACTTGAAGGTGGTTGAAACGTAGAAGATTTTTTACGAGTTGATTTCAAGTTCAAATTGACTTATGTCGTTCTTTCAGTTCCAAGTCCATGTAGTTGGTGATTCTGTACACATTTTGAGTCAAAAATGAATTTCGAATTGCGTCACTTTTTCACCAAGGGTGCTTTATTTAATGAAAAGCGTACCTTTTTCATGAAATGAAACTTTATCGGTTTGCAATTGAAATTTACAATAGACTGATTTACATGTTACCAGTTGAGGTTGCCAGTCATTAGATGCCAGAGACTCTCATTAGAGCATGTAAACTCTCCTATAATTGGAGAAGTCAGTTTGACTGGTGCTCGCCTGTAACTGCCAGCTAAAGTAGATCAAACATTTTCTGGCGACGAAACGGTATAGTGGTTAGCGTGCTAGCTTCTAGACCGCAAGGTTGCGGGTTCGAGTCCCTTGTAAGGCATGGGTGTTTGTAAATGTATGTTGGCTTGTCTAATGACGAATGTTTCGGCGCATTATAGCCCTCGTGTTGCTGAAGGTGCCAGATAATCTGAAAACAACCCACCAAACATTTTCTATTTGCTAATGTTTAAAATCCCATCATTCTATCCTCATGTTAATACAGTGAAAAGTAAACACTTATGATTAGGGAGATCATGTCGCATTTTAGTCAATTCATAGAGTTGCTTGGTTATTGGCAAGAGTGTAACCGTAGAACTACCAACTACATTCAGTTCTTTTGGTAATACCCCAAGTATATATACTTTGTATTTCATTATAAGATTGCTTTACCGCATTTGTCATTATATTATGTAAATATGTCGTTTTGATGCAAATTTCGTGAGTTTAAACTACTACAATGAAAAGGTATTAGACAATATATATATATATATATATATATATATATATATATATATATATATATATATATATATATATATATATATATATATATATATTGTTATATATATATATATATATATATATATTGTTATATATATATATATATATATATTGTTATATATATATATATATATATATATATATTGTTATATATATATATGTTTTTCAAGCCGTGTAAATTGGTAATCTTAGAGTTTATAATCATGTGTTATCTATTTGCATTAATAGGTTTTATTATCCGAGTGCTCTATCTATATTACTAAGAGTTAACATTTTAAATAAGCATCACTTTCTAGGTGGTAAGCTGAAGTGAAAATGCCCCACATTGGTGGCATTTCCTCCCATGAGGGAGGAAACCCAGAACTAAACAGTCCAACAATCGACCTGAGATCATCTTAGTTCTATAGCATATTAAATAAATCGGGCAAAGGAACTACAAAGAAAATGAGAAATCTAACAATTTAGAAACGTCGAAGCAAATAGGTAAAATCTGTATGACACCTCGCTCTTTTGGGAAATTAAAAAATACTGTGCATATAGTTGCAATTTGAAGTATACTGATATCTTGTTCTTTAAACCTTCCATAAATACAGACGATGAAAAAACAAGTTTTCATTATACTGATCCATAGTTAGAGTTAGATCGACCTGCAGCTGAGTAGTTTGACCAACAGTTCTGCACTTTGAGTTATGATGCGATGAAGAAACGGGTTGAATTGAAACCAAGAGATTGAAAGAGCTTTTAATGGAACAAATGAGATAAAACAGTTACCTCAGATCACAGACTGATAAAGAAGTTAATCTTCTACGATAGAACTACTCAGAGAGAATTGAGAAACCTAGCAATTCAGAAACGCAGAAGCATACAGTTGAGACATATGTCCCTTCGCTCTGCTTTCAGGATATTGAAAAAATACACTGCGCTACACACCACGCTTTGTCTGATACCCACCCACCTACCTCTATCACCTAATAACCACCGAAGCATACCACGTCCTCAATTTAACTTCATTAAACCCCACAATCAACCATCACATTCATACCGGGCACTCTGACAAGAGGGGGACCACACAACATATTGCCCCCACAATAGCAACAATCAGCACAACTAATGACGGCATACAAGCGAGGTCTTTATGACGGTCCTTCAATGGTCTTCAGCTTGTAACGGGAGACCGGTGAATACGATGCCAGTACTAAACACCCTTTTATACAACAATGATGGAGTTGGAAAAATAGAGGTCCCTGAGTTGATCATCGCTGCGAATTTAGAGGCTTCTATTAAAAGAGGGGATGTTTTTTAAGTGGGTCGAAAATGTGGGTGGGTGTAATGTGGTATTGATGGAGGTGGATGTTGTACTGGAGATGAAAAGTTGAATGCTGCAATTTAATGCATGGGTGGAGAAACACTGGATGGCGTGGTTTGGTTAACGCTTCATGTGTTCTGTGGAAAGTTTGTGCGAGTGCGTTTTGTTGAGTTCACATTAACTATGTCTGGTGCTGTGAAAAATTATTGGGGCAGGAGCTTGCAGGATATGGATAGGATCAGCTTGGTTTAAGATTAAAAAAATGAATAGGTGATCATGCGCATGGCGTAGTTTATCTTTCCAGAGTTTGGTGAGTTGGTTGGTAGGGGGTTTAACGCCGCAAGGGCAACACGTGGGCCATACTACGCCAATTTGGTGGGTTGGAGAATTATATAAAAGGTGCTTTATAGAGCGATTTCAAAACTTAAGTATCTTTTTGGAGTCTGTTCTACTAGTAAAATAGTTAAAGCAACGTGCTGAATCTCTAAGCACATTTTTAGCTTATGTATTACAAAAGTAGATGTTGAAGATTTTCTATAAGTTTGTTTTCTTTTAGGTAAGTAAATGTAAGTAAATTAGTTCAATCAACTTGATTTATCTTCAAAAGCATTTAAAGCTTCTGTTGTATACACGCAAGAGGAAGTTTATAGATTTCGATCATAAGACATATTTCCATAGGAAAATATATAGGTCATCTTTATGGTATACGTTTTATTGAACAAGAACTTACTTCATGGGGGACTTTTTTACCTTAGAAATAGTAGAGTAATATGCTTAACGAGTGCGTGCGCAGATTGGAAAATTTCGAGACAGGTAGAAAATTTATAAGGTTGAATTGTTGGTGCGATTTCAGACGATATTTAGATTTAAAAAAATTGGTTATTTACGTCGGGCTTATTTTGGCAAAAAACTATGTAACCAATTCTACTTTTACAACGTAGGCCATGTCTCTTACTTATAGTTGGTTCAAAGGGATTTTACGCATAAGATTTACTTCTTTACTACTTAGTTATAAAAAGTTCGTTAAAAAAAACGGAAAAGTTACAAATCATTAGTTCATCGCAAAAGATAAGAAAACTACATTTTTTATATATAAAAATCACCCAAACTGAAGTATTAAACTCATCAACATCCCAATCAACCCTGTTTGCTTTGCCCCCAAGTCCGCACCAGCCGGCAACCGAGACACCCCACTATAATCGAACAAATATGCCCACCAAACGAGATTACACAAATGAACCAGCACCCGTTGCACAATCGAATTTCGCACCTATCCGCCACCCACAAAATCCCAGAAGACCCCCCCCCTCCCCTTCCCCTCAAGAGATCTCGGCGTAACGTTACAATCCCATTGGAACACAAATGAAACAGAATTACAAGTGAAAAGCAAACTTTTAGTGAATCAATCTGTGTGGGTACTTGGCGAGTACCCTTCGCGTTCGAAAAGCGCTTTCAAGGGCTGGGGACAAGTGGTTAGTAAACACCCGGACACCCCCCTCTAATACCCCATGAGCGCTGATTTCCTCCACTGGGGTTTGGGAGAAGATGTAATAATCGTGTTCGGCGGTTGTTGGGTTGAGTTGTTGGTGTGATTTTGCAGACGATATTGAGGTTTTTTTTAAAAATTCGATTTTATACACACAAAAATACTCATATTTGGTGAACTACAAAAATAGTCACATTTGGCGAAGTTCCCTTGTATTGCAGAAATGGCTTTCTAAAATATGCTCCGCTTAAAAATGTAAAGAACACATGACGGAATGTTCATTAAATTTGAGTAATCATATACTGAAAACTAATTTTACCTGCATGTCAAGTTAATAAGCTCCACACATTACAAATTAATTACAAGTTTAAAAAAAATATCATTTGAGACAATTGTTTTCCCTCCTAAAGTGCACGCCTTCTCGTTTTGGAGATGAAAGTGAAAAGTTAATTTTAAATCAAATGCCTTATTTCTTACAACATGAAATATATAAAGAAATTTTTAGTGGGCACATACATACCAATGGATCCCCAAAAGTTAAGGTAAAATCTTTCGTATAAAACTGAAAACTATGAGTAAAATATGGATTAATTGTTAATACAAATTCATTGTTTATAGCAATCAGGAAAGCACGTAGAAATAAATAGATCTCCACAGGGCTGTGCATGAGTATTAATAAAACCTTGATGGAAATATTTATTTTTTCTTCTTTTTTTAAATTTTGACATATTTGAGGTAATTTTTTAAAAACTGATATATTTTCGAGATAATTTTTTTTAAAAATCTGATTGTCCTAATAAAACCTTGAGGAAAATATTTTTTTCCTTTTTTTTTTTTAATTTTGACATTTTTGAGGCAATTTTTTTAAAACTGATGTATTTTCAAGATAATTTTATTTTTTTTAAACTGAAGTATTTTTTTAATTGCGGTATTTTTAGGTATTTTTTCAAATTTAAATGGTTTTCTGTAATAGTTAAAGATTTACACAAATTTGCGTTTCAAAGACAATAACTACATTTCATATTTTCAAAAATCTGATTTGATTGTTTTCATTTTTCACTTTTTTACTTCCCCGATTTAATTCTGCTCTGCCTTTCAAGTTAACTTCCATACGCTTTTAAATACTTCCACATGTAGGCGAAAATTTTATTTTGATGCTCAGATGTTACTTTCATATGGATTAAATAGTGTATGAATGAAATTTGATGAAACTATATCAATAGAAAAGGTTGTGGGTGGTTTTAAACAATCACAGTTACTTATATCCATCCGGTTTGCTATGCAACTATTTTTTTTTGTCACGTCGTCAAATACAACAAAGTACCTTATGTATATATTAGTTTTGGATGCTGTTTTTTGTGATGAACACTTTTTACTTCCTTTAAACCAAAGCAAAATTTAAAAATGATACACTAATTTAAAGTCTAAGTTCTCCGACCATTTCTAACGAATAGTTTATTTACAAATGCACATTGTGTTATTTGTTTAAGAATCGAAATTAGTGGTTTTTTTTTACTATGGTATTCTATGAGAGGGGACACTATGTAAAAAGTACTCTATGAGAGAAGATTCTATGTAGAAAGGACTCTATGAGAGAAGATTCTATGCAAAAAGTATTCTATGAGAGAAGATTCTACGTAGAAGGGACTCTATGCGAGGTGATATGTAAAAAGTACTCTATGAGAGGGGGTTCGATGTTAAAATTACTCTATGAGGGACATTCTATGTAAAAATTACTCTATGAGAGGGGATTCCATGTAAAAAGTGCTCTATGAGAGAGAGGGTTCTATGTTAAAATTACTCTATGATAGGGGGTTCTATGTTAAAATTACTCTATGAAGGACATTCTATGTAAAAATTACTCTATGAGAGGGGATTCTATGTTAAAATTACTGTATGAAGGACATTCTATGTAAAAATTACTCTACGAGAGGGGATTCTTGTAAAAAGTACTCTAAGAGAGGGATTGTGTAAAAATTACTCCATGAGAAAGAATTCTATGTAAAAAGTACTCTACGAGAGGGATTCTGTATAAAAAGTAATCTATGAGAGAGGAATCTGTAAAAAGTACTTTGTAAGAGGAGATTCAATGTAGAGGGGATGTAGGGAATGCGTCGACTCAGGCCAGAAATGATCATCTCTTCTTCCATCGTACTTAAAACTACAATAAATTAATGCTTACTGTTTAAAAGATGTAGTTCTCAGCTTTAACATCTATCTTCCTAATTTATTTATAACTTGAACATCAATGTTTACGTTGAAAATATGCATTGGATATTGTATAATAGAGTATAGGATATACATTTTTGTCAAACGAATCAGCTTCACAAATAGTGCTCTGTTGAATTTAATTTTGTAAATCAAGTTCTGTTATATTTCTCAGAATATCTAACTCTGATGAACTACTAAAAAAGTTATTAATCTGAGTAATATTTAAACCATTGGCCAGATAGTTTTATTATAGAGAAAAATAAGAGCAACATCTCCAACAAGTTTAAATATATTTTCTTAACTTTAATCAGTTTTATAAACTTTAAAGAACATAGAAAATAGGCATAGTAATTTACTTTAATTTACAGCTTCTTCAGCTTCCCAGAACCGTAACCAAACATAAAGCATTCCCATTCAACTTACAAAAGAACTTTTTTTTTCTTCCAGAAAAAAAAGAAGAAGACGCACCCACTGAAAGAAACAAAGCTAATTCACCTCGAATTACCCTTAAGTCACTTTTAACTCTTTAAAAAAAAAAAAAAAAAAAAAAAAGACAAAATTGAAAAAAAAATCCTTAAATCCGAACACAAAAACTTTATAAAACTAAAGACGACTCGACGGTGACCAAAAAAAAAAAAATTAAATCTAAAAAAAAATAATAATAGGGAAGGCAAATTAAATCTAGAAGAAATTCAGAGTGAAAAAAAAAAAAAATTATGAAGGGGTAGGGGCAGAGTTCCAATAGTCCCTACCCGGGCATGGAACCATCTTTACCAGACAGCTGCGATGCCACAATGGGAAGACAAAAATTATAATAATAATAAAAATAACCCCATTACGGGGCACCCCCTAGTCTTCTCACTAATGAGAGGCACGCTTTCAAGTAAGGACTCGAGTCCTTACGTTGGGTAATAATTAAAAAAAAGCACCACCTTAAGAAATAGATAATTACTGAAATGGGTCCTCTCTGGTAGGGACCAATAGCTTTCCTGCATTTCCCGAACACAAAGGAAAAGCTATCTAGGGATTTTTTTTCCCTCTTTCCGTCCCAATTTTTTTATTTATTTTTTTGTCGCTGGGCTAAGATAAATCTGTCACCCTCAAATCCACGTACACACCGCCGGGATATAGAAAGAAAAAAAAAATTAGTACTTTTTGTAAAAGTTTTTTTTTTTTTTTTTTTTTTTTTTGAGGAAGGACTTTGGTTGGGGAATAAAGACAATGGGACTGGATATTATTTCTTCGAGATTCGCTGTGATGGGGAAGTTTTAAAGATGGGCGAAAGATTTTTTTTTCCCTTCGTCTTTATTTATTTTTTTTTTTTTTTTGCTTATCTTTTTATGAAATCTTTGTTTTTGGGGTAGCTTTTCAGAATTGATAGGGGAAAATCGAATTGGAATTTTAACTTATTCCCTATCCGGTTTCTTAATTTTTTTTTTTTTTTATCTTAAAGTAATTTTTCTTTTCTCTCAAGTCTTAGTTTCTTTCTCTTGTATGAATTAGTAAGTGTAGAAAGATTTTTAATCTTTTATAGAGAAGTTCGTTAAAGAATATGCATACGCGGCAATAAAATCATGATTGCGATTTTAACCAATCATTATTTTTCAATCATGACCATTAAACTGTGAAGTTTGAAATTTGTACATCAATAAATTTCAAATAATCCAATTTTAATAACAATAAGTTTAAAACAACGCTGATGATTGGATATACTAACATTTAATCGACCAATCAGAATTTTTGTACTATCTTTTTACCTATTTAAGCCATAATTTGAAACCTTAACCTCGAAGACTATTTAGATAATATTCGATTGATATCTAGCATATCAACATGCCAAAATTAATTGTTGCTTTTATGGTTTTGCTTCTTTGTTGAAGTCAAAATTCCTCCGTTTCGAACTTTGCTGAAGTTTTGATATTCCTTCTAAGTTAAATTTTATTACGACAGTAAAATCTTTTCCAGTTTCTTATACATATAAGTATTGCAGTCATATTTTTAAAATAAACTTATGAATTCATGCAGTCAAACACTATGTAAAAAATTGGTTAGGATAATCCCTCCAGATATTCGAAAAATGTCCTCTTTATTCAAAAATGGTTCTAATGCTTAAAATTTCCCCTTTCTTAAAACTCAATCTGTCTATTAATTACATTTGACAAATACTTTTTACCTTACTACATACATAATCTCAACTACAATACAATATTCCATCATAATATATAAACAGGGATAAGTAACTATAATTATCAATAACAAATACTTTATCTGCAACGACAATGACCTACAGATGGCGCTGGTGAATTCATTCAGGTACCGTCATAGTGAATAGTTCCTGGTATTAAAAGTGAATAGTTCCGTCATAATATTAATTCCTGGTAACTGCTTCATTCAAAAGAATACTAATTTTACTAACGCGATTTAGGGTAAGCTAGTTTACTTTATTACACTGATTACTAACTATAACTTTTGAAGTGTGCATGCTTTGTAAATTAACTTGAAACCGAACAAGGTTTAACAATAACCCAAGAGATCTATTTTTGAAGCTCTCCCTATACTTAATTTCTAATGGTAACAAAGGAAAGCATTAGATGGAGAACAGTGTGAGGACAGTTCAATTAGCTTCATCAAAATGCAGTTCAGAAACCAATTATAAGCTAATCAGAGTTACAGTAAGTAATCAGTGGTTTGCAGACGATATTTGATAGAAGTTGTATTATTTTGTGTAACAATTTTCTATGCGAGATTCTTTAATCTAAAGTTGGATTATAGTTCTAAAGACATTTATGACCTCAACTCTTCATCTCTGTAACCTCAACCGAGCTCCATATCCACCATCCAAAACCAGCACCATCCTACACAGTCAGTCACAGCCACAGTTAAGGAACTTTTAAACCACTTAATATCCCTTAGCGTTCCACCCAAGATACCCCAGTTGACACCTTCACAGCCTACTTAAAACACCAGAAGAAACGTCCAAAAGACGATATATAAAAAAATAAAATAAACTTTCCATTGAGTTTCGTCGGGAAGCGTGGCAACACGCACGGTTTGTGGCACACGCCACAATGGGACGCACGCAAAGTCCACCTGATTGGCCAAGCGGCAAAACTCCTTCCATTCTCGCCAAGACAATCGCCATCTATTCATTTCTGGATATTTTTTTATACGCTCTGGATATCATGAATGGACGGAATATCCCGCCAAAGGTCCGTCTGTCCGGTGAGGAAGTTTTTGAGGAGGATGATGATATTTTTGGAGGTTATTGTTGTTGGTGATTAATGCGGTTTTAAGTTTGTATGGTAGTCCTAAGTGGTTTGGTTACAGATGGAGTATTATGCTGTAAGCAAAGGTTATTTTATATTTTTTTTTTTTTTTTTTTTTTTTTTTTTGCGTTGAAAGGAGTAGTTAGTTTTATGAAAGTCTAGTATTTGATTGTGGTAAAACTGTTACATTGTCAACACTGTTGCTTTATTTAAAAAAAAAAAATAATTTTTATCTAAAAAATGCAATTATTTTTCTTGATGTTTTTGAGGTAATACTAAGAATATAAGAATATGTTTATTTACGAAGAAGCTTATATTGTCAAACATCACACTGTGTTTTTTATTACTTTCTAAATGCTAGATAACTCTTTTCTTCATTGCAAGACAAATTTACAATGGCTAAAATATATTAAATTAAAAAAAAAAAAAAAACTCATAAAATACATTTATTATTTTAAAATAACTTACGCAACGCACAACAGCACTGACATTAAACAAGGAACAAAGCTTCAAACAATCTACCAAAATTATTCAGTTCAGTTCCCATTACACTGTGTTCATTACACATCTCTATACTACAAAATATTTGCCAATAGTAAATTTTTACCTAAATTATGGAAACAGGGTACTCTAACCTATTTACCTCATAGCATGTACACAACGCAGAACAGCACTGACATTAAACAACGCACAAAACCTTCAAACACACTGTATTTATTTGTCATATCCCACTACATTGTAAGTTCATTACACATCTCTTCATAAGGAAATTTTTACCAATGGAAAGCTTTTACCCTAACTTATTTACCGCATAACATTTATACCAAGCAAAACATTACTGACGTAAACAACGAACAAAAACCTTCAAACAACCAACTGCAATTATTATTCAGTCCCTGCTTCACTGTAATGTTCATTGATTACTCATCTCTTTATGAGGAAACGAGTGTCCGAGAGCAATCGGACTAAAAGGCTTAATGGACAAGGGTCAGCCACTGACCAACCTTCCCTCTCCCCTCCCCCTAGTATGTTCCCATCATGAGCAACAGGGTCTAACCCTTTCTCCATCTCAACTGTTGGGGGGAAATATTTCCCCTTACATCTTTATTAAACCCATCAGAATTGGTACTGACGTATTTTATAGAAGATCTTTAGGAGGAGGTAATTACTGGTTCGCGTATAAGTTGGTAGTTGTCGTAGCAATTGAAAGCTGGATCTTTGATTGGGATTTTGAGTTTTCAGTTATGATGTTACGGCAAAAAAATGTTTTGCTTATTACTTACAATTATCCATATGCTAACACATGGCAATGAAAGTGTTGTTTCAGGTAAATAAAAAAAATCGATATTTTTGCATTTCTTCTCGTTTTCGAACATCCCGACTTCAAAAAAGTGGTCTAGAGAAAATATCTACCTGTGTGTCCGTGTGTCTGTAGTCAGCATGAATCCAGAACGAATTGACCTACGATGTTCAAATTTTGTGTAGAGGTTGGTGGCCTATCATTAAGGTTTTTGTCAGAATTGCGCATGTGCATAAGGTAAGTGCCATTGAAAAAAATCACGTTTTTCAGTAATTGCTAAATTGCATGTCCTTAACACAGAGTTCTCTTCCCATCGCCTATCAATGATCAAGGACTGTTTCTCTTCTGTTTCCCTTACAAGAAAGGATAATGTAAGAATTATCGAAAAATACATCTCTAAATGCACCAGTTTTTTTTTCTTCTTTTTTTCCCCCCCGTTTATAAAATTTTTTACCACAAATATCGACATATATATCGACCCGATTTTTATTTAATTGAAAGTAAATAGGAAAATGGTCAACAACATCGTTCCACTTCACATTTAAATATTTAAATGCAATGATTAGTATTATAGTATTATAGTTATGCGATGTTCCACGCCCTTAGTTTTTTATGTAATTCAATGATTTAGCTATTGAGGTCATTCTGGTATTAAAGTTAGTATATTCACACAAGTAATCTCTGAAAAATTCACAATTTAAAAATGACAGTAAGCAAAATTAACCATTGCAGTCCTTGGGCTCTTTCATAAAAGTATTAAATGTTATGGGAAGAATATTTCCTCGTATGCTATTCATTTATTCAGTAGAATGGGCTCAGGTTTAATTTCATGTAAGTCGATGCTCTGCAAAGTCCGTCTTCAAAAATAAGTAGAAACTCCAGCGATTGTTGGAAACTGCTTCATCTCCATCTAGACTTAAGGTGAGTTGGTACCCAAAAATTTATAATTAATCAATTTTGAGTTTATTGTTGTTTATTAAAATTTGACTCTTTCCCTTTAAAATGATACCTCATTTGTAACAATACCTCCTTTAGAAGTATTTTTAATAATTTTTGAAGAAACATTTTTGAACTATAAGTGTAAGTAATGTTTTCTTTAAAATGCGTTTTTCTCAAAACAATATTTTTCCTTACTCATGTACCTTTTTCTCAGAAACTGCTCAAGCTATCTACCTAATATTTTAATCATATATTCATTTTATGTATCTGTATTTACTGAAGTAAGGTTTTATTATTATTTTAAAATATTTTTTGTTCTGGCTTATATCGTCAAAAAAACTTGTGATTTTTTATAAATTCGAGTGACTTACACGATAATTCATTTGAAAAAAAAAGTAAATGCATTATAATTAAAACCCAACTTCAGTAGAATTACAAGTGTCTGCTAAATTAGATGAAAAAAGAATTAGGCTTCTATATCAAGTATTTTCTGAGAAAAAGGTACATGAGTAATGAAAAATGTCGTTTTGAGAGAAATGCATTTTACAGAAAAGCTTGCTTACACTAAAAGTTCATAACTTTATCTTCAAAAAATTATTAAAAATACTTCTAAATTAGGGATTATTTCAAATGAGGTATCAATTTAAAGGGAAGAATTTACATTTTTATAAATTATAGGAAACTCAAAATAATTTTTTTATAAATTTTAGGGTACCAACTCCTCCTTAGAAGCAATATGGTTCTCGAGTTCAAAACAGCGATAAAACATTTGAACAGTTTAAAATTTTATGTGTGCCAATCTTTACAAAGTTTGAATAAATCAGGAACAATTTTAAAACAATTGAAATGCCACTGCACACATCAGTGGTAAATATCGAAAGAAGATTATTTTTATAAAAAAAAATCTTATGATTAATATTAAGATATAAAAAAAGGGAGAAATATCGCAAGTTATTGAGAAATTAACAAGAAATACATAACTAAAAAAATGTAAAACAATTAGTGGTGATTTTAATGTTCTTAAGATACATCTCCAAAATTTATTTCTTCAAATTGAGACAACTTACGAAGATAAGTATAATTTATTATGAACGGAAAATTGCGAAAAATTCGAATTAATACTCATCTTAATGAAAAACCTCAAATACTCGCTTATATTCAGCCATTATCAAGAAATCTTAATCATAAAATGAAATAAAAAAAAATATATATATAACTAAGAGAGAAATTTCTCTGCATCCCAGAAAAATTAATACTTTTTCGAGTAACTTATAATGAAAGCTTACTAAATTAACTCGGGGAATAGAGTGCCTTTCTTTATTGATTTAATTAAAACTAGAGCCTTGATAATTTGCATTTTGATTAGTGATACTTTGCTATGCAAGTTCTTTAATTTACGAATATTTTTTAAACATCCCGCCATCTCATTTAATAGCGGGGGGGAAAAAATCCACAGCGAACACCCAACTGAATAGGAAAAAAAAATTCATCTTTCGAAACTTTTCACCAAGTTTTTTCATCTATATTAATTCATACCCTTTAGAATCTCTTCTTTTTTATTTCGCCAGCAGAGAGCCATAGAAAAATCTCTCGCAAAACAAAGGCCTCAAATCTATAAAAGAAAGCGAGAAGGGAAAAAAATACGCAAATCATAACTGTTTTTTAATGCGTTTCATTTTTTTTTTTTTTTTTAGCCACCACTTTTTTTTTTTTTTTTAAATATTTTTTTTACTTCAGTTAGTCACCACTATTTTTTTAAATACTTTTTATACTTAAATTTTTTCTGAATTTTTTTTCATTCACATCTTACTTTTTGTCTCTTCTTCAACTTATTAATGCGGTGATTTTCTACCCATTTTTTTTCCTACTCTCCCTCATTTTTCGTATTCTTTTATTTCCCCCTGGTAGTTCTTTACATCACTTCAGTTTTCCGTGCCGGCAACTTCTTAATTTCGGCGACTGGCGGCGGGGAGGAATTTATAAACCTTTCACCACTTTTATAACTTTTGGATGTTAATTACGGTCCATAAATTAACACGCTCGGATGCTCCTGTCGGCTGCTGTGGCAAGCATTGAAAGAAAAGCTGAAAATTAAGAAGGGGAAAAAATATGATGAAATGAATTTTGGACTCCCCTGATCAATTTTCTGGACCGGGAGTGCAAGACAAAAGGCATCGAAGGAAGGGGATAGAAGGGGTTGTATAAGTATTAAAACGATTTAAATGGAGTCCATTATCAACAATCCCATTCAAAAGACTTTCAAAATTGTTAGAAAATTTCAAAATGTGAAGAGAAGATTTTATTGCAAAGTATTTATGAGTATTTTCCATTTCGATATATCAAATGATTGTTGTGTCATATGATATATTGCATAAAAATATGTAGTAAAAAATTCGTAGGATATGAAAAATTTAGCCAATTTAAGGGGTCTTGTACATGACAGTTTTCAAAATATAAATTTTGAATGTAATATTGTCAATTAAAACTTAAATTATTATCTTTAAAATGATGCCTCATTTGTAAATATACCTTATCTAGAAGTATTTTTTTAATAAGGTTTTGAAGTAAACAAAAAATAAGTATATATATCGTTTGTGTAACTTCAAAACCAAATGCCTCAAAATGTTTTTTTTTTTGCATGTTTGAGGGCACATATCTTAAAACCTATTTAAAATAAATTATTGACATTTTCATAGATGTTTCTCTAACATATTTACATACTTTAACATATGGAATAAATAATAAGTAGCAAACCTTTTTTAAAATAGTTTGTCTAAAACCTCAGCATTTTTTTTAAACATAACTTTATAAAGTCCTAATCTTTTTAAATTTTCAAAAAAATAACAAAAACCTTGTGTTAAAGTAATTAAAAGTATCCTAATATCATACCATAAAAAAATTAAGAATGATAAAATAATTTATTATTAAATGAAATGCCCCCGAAATTATTGAATTTAACATGGGCTTTTATGCATGTGCCGGACCCTATTAAAAACAATTCAGTGAAAATTTTCAAAGTTCCTAAAAACAAAAAATGTATTTGGGATGATATTGTGCAAGAGCAACACAAAAACTATACAGCACCAGAAGTCATTTTGTACTTATTTGAAATTCGTAATTTTGAAATCAATTCATATGTTAGATCATTCTTTCAAATTAAATCCTTCTAATATATTAATTTATTACAGTTTTCTTAGAACTACAAACCAAAACATTCATGCATTTTGCTTGTTTTTACAATCAAAGAGGCCATATTTCTATGATCTTGAACCTGTTTAAAGTTCTTTTTCATAATTATAGTCGATTTTTTTTATTCTTCATTTGCCTATCGTATGTAGTGCCATCATGAAGCCATATCATTTGCACCAGCATGTATAACAAATATTAAATTATAAAATTATATATTGGTCCAATGAAATAAATTGGAAGTATTTGTATTGGAAGTATTGTATTCAACTCACACCACTGGTTCAATCTCTTCTCCAATCAACGCGCCGAAGAGTGCTGTGGTTGGGTGTTTTGATAATTTTGGAGCAATGGCAACACGTAGTTCATACTGCGCCAAAGAAATTAGTGAACATCAATTAAAAATTTAAGAAACAAAGTATCGGAAAAATTAATATAAAAGTCAAAGTTGAAATATTTTATTGGATGGAAGCATTCCACAAAAAATGACTCGCGGTCTGTCTGACTGCATACAGCAGTTAAAGGTTAAATCAAATTGGTTCTTTAGACCAGAATCGTCAATGATTTAATTATCTCCAGAGATTCGTAGTAAAACAAATGCCACCAGGGTATATAACGGAAAGTGTATCAGAAAAAATATCTATTGACGGAGGATTAATTAACGAAATGTGAACTTTTGTTACGAAAAGAATAAATTATTTTTTAAATGGGCATGTAGATATGGGTTGGTAAAGCAAGCAACATTACCCTGTTTCAGAGTATCAATTTTTGCGTTCTACGTCACTTGTGGAAGATTGCGTGCAAAATTCCTACAAGAATGCCATGGAACATGCTGCGGCTGAAGATAATGTTGTTTGAGTTATTGACTCAAATCCAGTGATATCGTTCTACAGATGCCCCAGAAAATATTTCTTTTTAAACACTTCAAACGTAAGTGGCAAAGAACTGTTCAACAATGAACAGTGAAAACAGTATTGCTAGATGCACCAAAGCGTCACGTATTCTCCTGTTAATCGCTGTTATGCTTCGCGCTTTAAAATATGTTTTGACTATCTAGTATCTTTGTAAGTGTTATTAATCCTCTCTCATTAGCGATTTCTCATCATACACTTTACGATTGCAACTAATATACTTCTCATTGCCACTTCCCCAGAAGCACAAATCCGCTGGCCAATATCGGCTCGACACTGGCCATTCCCTTTGTTGGATCGTTGGAAACTGGCCATTGCTACTGATCTTGGCCAACCTCCCTCTGTACTGGATAAAATACACTAGAAATTTTGAAACTTTGATGAGAGTTTTAAAAATGAAATATAGTGTTATAAAAAATGACGGAAAGGTAAAAAAACATGTTTTGAGATAGTTTTGACTTGTTCATTTCAAAACAAAATCGTGCATTTTGGAGCGGTACTCGAGTTTAGACATGGATTGGTCAATCTCCCCAGAACAACTGTTTTTAATATTAGCCAATACCATTGTGCTATCTGGGTAACGATTATCGAATTCAAAAGATACGAACTAATTGGCTTGACTTGTTTTTGCTTTAAAAATGCATGTAATGTTTAAAAATGTACATATCTAATAAGTTTTACCAGAGCGAAATAAAATGTATATGAAAAAAACTCTTTACCATACTTAAACTATTACATGTCCCAGAAACAAATTTTCAATTAGTCTTTGGAAATGGCAACAGTAATATCCAACTGTCAATAAATGGAAAATCCCTAATGACAGGGAAAGAGGCAGGAATTAAGGATGGGGGGTAGGGATGGGGTGTAGGGGGAGAAGAAGTCCCCAAGTCTCCAACCAAGTGGAAGAGTCAGTTTTGTCTCAGAAAGAAAATTCGAAGACAGAAGGGGGGAGGGATAAGATAATGGGGAGACCCCCCTCCTCCCGCATTCGAACTAACGAAAGAGAAGGGGGTGGAGCAGCGAATTAATCATTTTGTTGGGAAAGATTCTTTTTAATTAATGACTTCGCTCCTCCAATTTGCGGCTCCAGATTGCAGATCAATTACTGGTATAAAAAAAATAACCATCACAATAAGTTTCACTCCCCCCCCCCCCAACGTCTTGGGAGAGACCCCAAAGTCCAACAATATCATTACCTGTATTATTCATTTATTTTTTATTCTTCTATCGTTTCCATTCCTCCCCTTCTCTTCCGGCTTTACAACCCACCCTTCCATAGAGCCACTTTTTCTTTTCTTTTCTTACTATCGTCTGCTTCCTTGTTTTTAGTTTTTTTGTTATTTATGGGTGGCATTGTTTTGTGCTAAACTTCTCCGAGGGCAAATTGCCGGCGACTTCGTGACGAAGTTAATGAAGGGTGGTGGGTTTGATTCGGGGGAGTTTGGGAGGGTGGCGGACATTCGAATAAGAACATTCGAACGCGATAACGAGAACGAAGACGTTTACGTCATGCGAGCGTGCTTTCGATGCGGTAGAATAGATCATCTCGCGTACACTTGCGAGTTGCGCTTCATTGCGCATGCGCGAACATAAGAAGCGTCCTCCTTTGGAGCTTGAAATTAGCATCCACCAGTATCGTTCGTTGGGAGTGCCTAATTAATCGTCATCTTTTTTTTTATTATCATTATTATCTTTACTTCACATTCTTTTCTTTCGCCTATTGAATGGTTGTTTTTTCCCACTGTTTCTGTTGAGACGTGAATTCAAATCTCTTATTTTTATTTTTAATCCCAACGCTTTAATTGCAGCGCCCATTATTCTTTGGATTTTTTTTTATGTTGCTTCCTTTGGTAAAAATAATGAAATAATGCTTAGTGGGGCATCGTGATTAATGGATGCAAGCGAAATTTCATGCGTAAACTTTTTATCTTTTTAATGGATTGTAGCTTTTATTTTCAGCATTTAGTGAAATCGGCATTTATTTTTCTCAGTGCTATTTATTATGAAAATTGGAAATTCAAGCAGAATAAATGATTAATGTATTCAAAATTTTAAAATAAATTGAATAATTACAAATAATGATAATAATAAATACGTTTTTTAAATTGTAATTTATTCCGCCATGAAATACGATTTAATAATTTTATTACCAATATATTTGGAAAAGTCGTAAATAATGCATAAAAAGCATTATAGAGCAGTGTCTGAAATTTTCTTTATTATATTTATCGGGTGAATTTACATGAACAGATAAATAAAAAATAAAAAAAATGTTTTTACAAATACCAAAACTTTAAACAAAACTCAGGGAATAACAGATAAGTAATTTTATTCAAAAGTACGAGTCATAAATGTGGTTGTTGTTGCTACAATATTACGGTGCAGCTTATCTAAAAAACAAGTTAAAAAATTAAATAAATTTATAAATTAATTATTATTTGAACAAAATATTTATAAAAAAAAAAGGGGGGGGGGGGAAGCTTCTCCCAAAAGTGCAATACTTAGAAACAGCGACGCAAATGTAATATTAAAAATTTATTACATGATTAAATAAGATAAATGCATCTTTTAAAAATTATATGAAATTAGTTAATATTAAAATGAAATCATAAGTAATGCCCAAAAGCAACTTTTAATCATATCAATCAGAGCCTTAATTTTATAGTACTGATAATCATATACGTCAAAATTGATATTTGTTAGAGCAAAAACTATTTCAAGAATTTCTGGAAATATAAATGTTCACAAAAAATCTTTATACTGATCAAAACAAATTATTGTATTTTTATGGGGCTGGAACTACAGGAGGGATTCTGTAATGATTGAGGAAAGAATTCTCTCAGTCGTCATAGGAGTGCCTTACTGGAGGTGTTTTCAAAAATGAAACTGTTCAATAATAACGCAATGAAACAGAGACGATTCAGAAAAGACTATTAAGCAGCACTTCAATTAACAACCGCCTATTTTTCATAATCACCATCATGTTTACTTAGTTTTGAAATTAAAGTTACCACAGTGTTGAATCACTGCGAATTGTTTTACTTGCTAGACGAACATTCGGCCTCAATCGAGTTCATTCATATTAAAAGCATAGTTTGGCCTCCAACTCTTTAAAAAATAACATAATTCTTAACAAGAAAGTTATGATGGAAATCTAAATGAACTTTTATATCTAAACCGATAAACAAATTCACTGAAATTCAAATCTTACTTCCTAAACCATAATTAAAACCTTCACAAGACGTATTGATTATCTAAGAAACAATTCTTGAGTTCATCTGTTTAATTGAAAATATAGTTGCACATCAAAAGCAAGCCTTCTTATATGTTTAACTGACTACCAGAAATATCAAAACTTCACAATTCCACAAGCAATCTTCAAACCTAAATCGAAATTTCCGAGTGAACCTTGATATCTCAATCAATAAACAAATCAACCGAAACTGTAATCTTACTTCCTAAATCATTACCAAAAATCTTCACAAGACTCAAAAAGCCTTGAACTGTCTGAAACAATTCCTTAATGTATCTGCTTAATTAAAAATAATAATTAAACGTCAAAAATATGCTTCCTTACTTGTTTAACCGATTCCCAGAATTATCAAATCTCCACAAGAACCCTTCAAATCTCAATCGAAATTTCTGCGTGAACCTTGATCTCTCAATCGAAAAACAAATCAACCGAAACTGGAATCCTAAATCATAACCAAAAATCTTCACAAGACTCATAAGGCCCTGAACTGTCTGAAACTATTCCTTAGTGTATCTGCTTGATTAAAAATAATAATTAAAGGTCAAAAATTTGCTTCCTTACTTGTTTAACCGAATCCCAGAATTATCAAAACTCCACAAGAACCCTTCAAATCTCAATCGAAATTTCTGAGTGAACCTTGATCTCTCAATCGAAAAACAAATCAACCGAAACTGGAATCCTAAATCATAACCAAAAATCTTCACAAGGCTCATAAGGCCCTGAACTGTCTGAAACGATTCCTTAGTGTATCTGCTTAATTAAAAATAATAATTAAGCGTCAAGTTGGTTGTATTCAGATTATCTAGCGCCGTCAGCAACACGAGGGCTCAAATGCGCCGAAACATTCGTCATTTGACAAGCCAACATACATTTACAACCCATGCCTTACATGGGACTCGAACCCGCAACTTCACGATCTAGAGGCTAGCACGCTAACCACTATACCATTTGATCGGCAATTAAACGTCAAAAATATGCTTCCTTAATTGTTTAACCGAATCCCAGAATTATCAAATCTTCACAAGAACCCTTCAAACCTCAAACGAAATCCCCTCATGAACCTTGATCTCTCAATCGATAAACAAATCCACCGAAATTCGAATCCCACTTCCCAAATCATAACCAAAAACCTCCCCTAGACGTATACGGCCCATTTCCTGAATGCCGGTACAAGACCATTCCTTCTATTCTAATCAGGCCATTCGCATTCCTCGCTGCCTATATCCGATGGCAGTGTTAATGCTGATCTATGCAAAGCCATTAGGCCGCCTAATCCACTCCAATCCTTTCGTAGAATCGTCTGCTAAGTGCCCCCTAGCTTTCTCCGACGTCCGAACACCCCCTTTTCATCCAATCCCAATTGAAAGATGAGACATGCTACCCCTTTCACTGGAGAAAAGTACTTATTCATTGCAATGTGGAATGTATTGAGATGCTAGGAAATGTAATGGGTTTTTGGCGTAAAAGTGGCGCAACTGTTGGCGAGGGAATGGGATATTTTAGATGGGGAGGCATTGAAGTTGTTTGATGGTGTGTATATTTTTTGGAGATTGGTTTATTTTGGTATTTTTTATTGATTGGTATTGATGAATGAATTTAGAGGGAAAAGTGGTGTAAGTTTGCATCGAAGCTAGTAAATGTACTGGAATTCAACAAATTCTATATCCCAGAAATTATATGTTGTAACAAGTTCTAGAATCACTCACATTCTATATAAATCTATGCATATCCAAGAATGAAATAAATAAATACAATGTTTTATCATTTAAATTCATTACAGTTTTGGATTTTACGTCATATTTCTGCTTGTCTAAGTATTTGAAAATTTCCATCAATCTCCAAGAAATTAAGCCTACTATTTAATTTATCACAATTTCAATACTTTAAAATGACCTAAGATTGTTAAATATTTACTAGTAGACTCATGCAAGTACAGCGCATTTAATATTGCTTAGATGAATTACTTTTTTTGAAATCCATCATTGTATTCGCATACTGCAATTGTCAATACTGAAATTGTTCAATACTGCATTGTCGCAAACTGTGATGAAGACAAATTTGAAAGCAGGATTCGGCACGGCATGACTAGCGTAACTTGTCAGTCTAATGATAAAAATGTATACCTAATATCTATCATGAAGTATCCAATGGAACTTTTTTAACATTCAAGTTCGATTTATTACAAATAATAAAAGGAATAGTTTAAAGCCGATAACTACATTTTTAAAAAAGTAATATATTTATTTTATTTAAAACACGACGAAAGAAGAGGCCGATTCGATGCATCCTCTGCGTAGAGTCCCCTTTCATAGAACACCGAAATACCATTTCCATAGAGTCCCCTCTCAGAGAACACCGAAATACCATTTCCACCAGGTCCTATCTTATATAACATCGATTTACATTTTCCATAAAGTCTTATCTCATAGAACACCGAAATACCATTTCCATAGAGTCCCCTCTCATAGAACACCAAAATACCATTTCCATAAAGTCCTATCTTATATAACATCGATTTACCATTTCCATAAAGTCTTATCTCATAGAACACCGAAATACCATTTCCATAGAGTCCCCTCTCATAGAACACCGAAACACCATTTCCATAAAGTCCTATCTCATACAATATCGATTTACCATTTCTATAAAGTCCTATCTCATAGAACACCAAAATACCATTTCCATAAAGTCTTATCTGATATAACACCGATTTACCATTTCCATAAAATCCTATCTCATAGAACACCGAAATACTATTTTCATGAAGTACCAAATTATCCTCTACATAGAGTCCCCTTTTCAAAAATAACAGAAACTTTTTGATACATTAACTCAATATGCAAATATGAATAAACTGTTTGTCAATAACGGAATTCTTAATCTTCAAATTGTTTTTTTATTAATTAATTTTGTTTTGGATAAAAAAAGAAAAAGAGATCGTTACAAAAAAAAATAAAAAAAAATCTAGAAATAATCGTATAAGATAGCAAAATTGCAGAATGTTTGCGATGGCAGCAATTTGTGAAAACAATTTTTGACAATTGGTTTAAAACTGACTTTTGACATTTATTTCCTGATGACAAAGACCATTTTTATTTACGAATGAACTTTTTTAATTAGTTTAAAATAATTATTTTTAATTTTAGCTTATCTTATCTAAGCTTAATTTTAGCTTAGCTTATGTAACTAAAAGTTTATTTTTGTCTGTCTGTCTTCACAAGAGCGATATTGACACAAAACTTAAAATCGTCAATTATTTTTTTTCCCGTAAGCTTACAAATTTGGAGATAATTTTTCAACGATATTATTTCAAATTATTCCAAGATAATTTTACAAATTAGAATTTCAGAGTATTTCATAGATAATTTTTCAAATTATATTGCCAAAATCAAAACATTGCCGCATAATCAAGAAATCGTCTCTCTTGATATAGTATAGGAAAGAAGAATAGTTGGTGGCGATAATCAGTGAAAACAATTTTCAAAAATGGAAGATCTTTAATTTCAAATGTATTGCCCGAAGAATATTTTTATTTTCATTATACTTATCCAATTATTTTAAATAAATATTTCTAGTTTCAGTTCAACTAATGTAGTAATAAGTTAATAAAAAGACAATGTCAGTCTATCTCTCTTTATGAGTTTGTTTGAACTAAAACTTAAAAAAACTATTTTTGTTGTCAAACTCACTAACTTAATAATAATTGTGGAAATTTAATAATGCCCAAAAATTATCAAAATATCCCCTAATTTTTTCTATCTCATCAATATATATGACCCCTATCTATTCTAACTTGGATGAGAACTTACAGAGTCTCTCATGACGCGAAATTTTACTACTTGAAAGTCATTATATCTCTAAATTAAGACTTCTCCCCCAATTCTTTTACCGTAGTTACACCTATGCCAAAAACCCATACTTTCAGTATTTACTTTGGCTTTTACATCAACACAGATAACTAATTTAGATCAATTTAAAGGCTCGCCATTTCCAACAACTGGTACTTTTACCAATCTTTGCAATCTCATCTCGCAACATTAACAAAGAATGAAGGAAAGAAATATCATTCCAGTATACCTTAGTGTATCGTTTTATGTTCGAACGGTGATACATAGGAGATGGAAAGGGGGGGGGGGGGGGTGCGCGGCAGCAGGCGATATATCCAAAAAGTACTCCAGATACTGAAGTGCTGTCGTCAGCGGATCGCAAGAGTTTCGAGCGTTCTCTTGTCCCCCTCCCCCTTCGTTCTTATTCCCTGAAGGAGCTTTTGCAAAGGGTTGCCGACGTGCTCAGAGGAGTGGGGAGATCGCCAAAGGATTTTTATAGAAAATCTCACGCGGGTCATTGAAGTTAGATTGTGACTTAATGCTGTTATGTGTGGTTGCCTGATTTTAATGAGAATAGAATTAGGAAATGTGCGTTTGGAATTAGATTGTATCGGGGTTGGATTTTGGAGCGGCAGAATGTCTTGAAATTGGGTTAAATTATAAATTAAACCCAAAAGAGAAACGTTATTGCATATAATTAATTAAAGTATTAATTTGATTGAATGATTATAAAAAGTAACTCATGAAAACAAAGTTTTTAGTATAAATCCAAAATATGCATTGTCAATTTTCAAAAGCAATTTATTGAAAGAATTTTTTTTTTCTCAGATTGAGTTATAGTATTGTTTAACCACTAACAAAACCATTGATTCCATGCTATTGAGTAAAATTGTTTTTGCTCTAAAACTTGATGGAATGCATTGTCATCGACAACGTGTCTATCTGCGAAGTTTCAGCTTGATTGGGAAGTGGTTCAATTAGTCCTTCGAAGCAACAGAAGGAAAGTATTTAAAAGCTGCCTTTTAGCGGGCTTGAAAACTTGACGATGGCAGGTAGGGTAAATAGCCCTTCGAAAATATGCCCACAACAAACAAACACACATAATCGTAGTTAATATAAAGGATTTAAAAAAAACAAAAAACAAAAAACAAAAAAAAAAAACACACACACTAAGGTTTTTGTCGATTAGATAATATTGTCAACAACTGGTTAAATCTCTAAATCGAACCAAATCATTAAAAAATTATTTCAAGAAAATTAGTTGATGAAGAAATTTTTAAAGGTAAAACTTGCAACTGTGAAAGGAATATTCTCTATTAAAACTTTTTTATGTGGCCTGCTCTTGGGTACATTTGACATCCAAAGTCATTTTTTCTACTCACCAATTCATTTTTTATCACTTGAAAGAGATTAAAATAATAATTAAATTTAAATTGAATCGCTCAAGTATTAGTTATAAATGTGTTAACTTGAGTAATTCATTCACAAAACATCGAATTCCTTTGCGATTAGAAAACATACTCCCATCGTCAAGTTAAACCAATCTAAAATCTACAAACTTAAGTTAAAAAATGTTATCATTTACTTGAAAAAACTTATAAGTAATTTACAATCATCAAACCTTCCAATGTGAAATTAATATAATATTTTTTACACTTGTTATTAAGCTTTCTCTTTAATTAAAAAATTTTTTTTTTACCAACTCAGAAAATATATGTCTTAGAAATGATCCTCATTCACACTCTTGTGGTAGAATGCTCTCTCAGCATGTAAGTGGTCTCGATCTAGAACCCCACCGGGGCTCTGCAGTAAGCTCTTTTCAAAACGAGTACACATGGCAGTGATCGTGATAATATCACTTCGGTTATTGGACCACCCGATGAGATTTTTCATGGTTTTTTCCTATTCCAGTCGCAAATGTGTGCTGCACTACTAGAAAGACCTCCCAAAAGGCATTCTATATCTTCTAGAAGAAGATGTGACGATGATACAGCGCAGTAAAGTCCTTATTTGGCTCTTGCTCTAATTTTAATTCCAATTAATCCATACTATTGAAATTCGGAGTACTTGCGTAATTCAATGACAAAAATACAATGACTGATAAAAGGCGTTTTTTTAATACGCTTTTATTAGCTTCAGACGTATGTATGTATGTTAGTATGTAACGGAATCTTTGAACATGATTTTGACCCCCTTTAAAACGTCGGATTAACTCGAAATTTGGCATACTTATTAAGGACCGATGACAATTCAATGATTCAATAAGTTTGTCGCTTTATCAGAAGGATTAACTCGTGTTGCCCTTGCGCCGTTAAATTCCTACCAACCAACCTTCTCCGGAATCGAACCCTGGTGTGCCGTTTGAACGACAGTTATACAAAGCGTGTTTTTTTTAGTCGCATTATCCTTACCAGGATCTTCAGGATTAGTGATTTTGCATATTCAGAGACACGGTAGTGTTTTGTGCCAAGTAATAAGGCGTGTACTAAGGCATACACATGACTTAAATTTGAGACAAGCATGTGACTATTGACAGAAACAACTGGAGAGTTTTGTACACTAACTAAAAAAAAATTAGAGTTTACAGAAAAAATAATTAATAGTTTAAAAACTAAAAAACACGCTTTAATAGAAAACCAAACTAAAAAGTAGAAAATAATTAATAGTTTAAAAAACTAAAAAAATACTCTTTTATAGAAAAGTGAACTAAAAAGTAGAAAATAATTTTAAATAAGTTTGAAATAAGAATAGAGTGATTAACAAGAAGTATTTATTTTATCGTAAAAAAGCGTGGGGTGCTTTTTAAGATATTTTCAACAATTGACATCAAGCACCCCACGCTTTTTTACGATAAAATAAGTATTTCTTGTTAATCACTCTATTCTTATTTCAAACTTATTTAAAATTATTTTCTACTTTTTAGTTCACTTTTCTATAAAAGCGTATTTTTTTAGTTTTTTAAACTATTAATTATTTATACTCAATACCTTCTGCATATGTTATGTCTCTGACTGATATAAACATCATTCGTGACAGATTATAGTAACCATCCAAAAGATATTTAAAAAACCGAGCACGTATCAAGTTTAAACAGTATTTATTAAGATACTGGTAAAGATATGACATAACTACAGCATTAAGAAAGTTTTATTGGCACATTTACAAGCGATCAAGTATTAAAAAGAATAGTAACATGAACAAATTGAGAAATGATCGAATTGAACAAAGCGAACGTTTTGCAAACAAAATGATGAACGACTGCTCGTTCAAAAATTTTAGGGGGAAAAAAAATCTTAATTATTTGTCAAATATCAAATAATTCAAAGTTGATTACATTTATTCCACAATTAAATAATGATAAATCTAAACTCAGCAAATATGACATTTTTTTATTTTGCTAGCAATAATATTAAGAAAACTATATGATATATAAAAAAACTATAAATGTAAATCGTTATAAATTAGTAGGATAAAAATATGGTAGTAAAAACTAATCCCCAAAAGAGCGATAAACCCGCCAATCCTACGACTCCCCACAAACCCACATCGGACCACCTCAACAAGCCAGAATCAGTAATGAAAGGAGGCAGCGGGGCGCAATGCAGGTGTGTGCAAATCTCGGCGACATAAAAATCGTGCAAATTTAAAGATAGCTGCCCTAATGAAACCCCCTCTCCCCCCTTCCATTTGACACGCCCTCTTAAGCCCAACACTCCCTCCCCCTAGTGGCAGACAACAATCCCCCCCCCCTTCTCTTCAACTCCTACACTAAGCCGATAAAGCCAGTTCTCTAAAGCTGGCGAGTTTTAAAAGGGCAGAATTTCCATGTTTAATCTGGAGACTGGATAAAATGAAACCTCCCTCCCCCCCCCCCCCCTATTTTCTATCATCTGTCCCTCACCTTCCCCCACCAGCAAAAGCAAACGACTTTTCGGGAGTTTTCGTTTGGCGTGTAATGAGAGTAGCGAAAACCGATTATTGTTACAAGGTATTAGGTTCTTGTGTATGGGTCGCAGCCCCTGCTTTGGTTTTGATTTCAAACTGTGAAGTTACATTGTTGTTGCCGTGTATGCATTGGCGGGGATTTTCTGGGTGGGTTTGGAAATATCTCGCCAGGCGGCAGCGGAGCGAAACCGATTGAAGATTAATATTTAATATTTCAAAATTATTTAAGTGTGTTGTGATTTGTGAAGTGCATTATTCAGCGATCACAAAATTTATCAAACATTCAATCTCGTACACTCGTTCTTTTAAACTCCCCTCCACTTGTCTCGAAAGCTACATTTTCAACTATAACCCAGAAATTTAACAAACAAACATCTCCAATTCTCACCATGTCCAAAAACATTTTTTGCCCTTGAGTAAGAAGTTAAACACACTAGTTTTTGTCCAAATTTAAAAATATTTCCAACGTATGAAGACATTTAAATCCCTTCGAAGCTGTCACATGCTGAACGACAAAGGCTATTGCTGATTTACAAGAATTTGGAACCACTGCATACATCAACGCGTCTGAGATTCGAAAACTTTGAAATAACTTACCATGGTTCCAATCCCTTAACCATAATATCAAAATAAAGTAGGAACTTTTATTTTTAAGAACCAAATCTTAAATATAAATTTCCTATTTCCGTGTTCAAAAATTAAAATAAAATAAAAAGAATTAAAACACAATTTCCATGTTCTAGAATTAAAACATAATTTCCGTGTTCTAAAATTAAAACATAAATTCATTGTTCCAAAATTACTTTTTAATTTCCGTGTTCTCAAATTGAAACATTATTCCCGTGTTTTAGAATAGAAACCTTATTCATGCTTTCTTGAATCACAACATAATTTCTGTGGTCTAGAATTGCAATATAATTTCCATGTTCCAGAATAGTCGAGACAAAATTTCTATATTGGAACATAATTATGATATTCTAGAATTGAAACCTAATGTCCATGTTTGAAAACATCTTCCCATGTAGATTACTGTCATGCTTAATGACCACGACAATTTCACATGTATTCCAGAACCACAGCTTACCAAATATTTTGATGATAATAAAGAATTGCAATATAATTTCCATGTTCCAGAAGAATCGAGACAAAATTTCTATATTGGAACATAATTATGATATTCTAGAATTGAAACATAATGTCCATGTTTGAAGTCATCTTCCCACATCGATAAATATCACGCTTATTGACCACGATAATTTCACATGTATTTCAGAACCACAGCTTACCATCCACGCATCAGGGACTTAAATATTTTGACGATAATAAAGAATTGCAATTTAAATTAAATGTTCCAGAATAATCAAGACAAAATTTCTCTTTTGGAACATAATTATGATATTCTACAATTGAAACATAATGTCCATGTTTGAAGACATCTTCCCACGTCGATAAATACCATGCTTAATAACCACGACAATTTCACATGTATTCCAAAACCACAGCGTACCATCCTCGCATTAGGGATTAAAATATTTTGACGATAATATACCATGGTTCCAACTACTCAACCATAACATCATACATAGTAGTTAATGAGTACAAACAAAAAATCAACAGTTGCTAATATATTCTGTATAACTTTTTAATTATTTTTTGTTTCTTGCATAAAAGGACATCAACTTCAACACTTTGACACAAAACATAATTTTTTCATCACCTCGCGGCTTGACCTGGATCAGTCATTCAGCACTTTCTAGAAAGCTATCATTGACAACTTAATCAAATGTCAGGATGGCAATCGCTACGGGATATAACCTTTTGAACACTTTTTTTTTGGCGTGCGGGCAAAATACACGATCTGCTTTCGAAGTTGGGGTAGTACGCATCAATTTGATTGAGATAATCTAAGTCATTAAAAAATGGCGAGACACCAAGCTGTGCTTTAATTATATGCTTCGGTGTAACGCTTGAATTAATTGATCCCTTGATTCGGAGCTTTGGACAGTAGCCATGAACGTAGTGTTCATTTAGCACCTGGTCCCCTTGATTGTAAAGTGAAGGGTACATATTATGTTTAAATTAGCTTATGAATTGAATCTTATTAAGAAGATATTTACTATTATTTTCATGTATGACTTCAGATAGATAAATTATGACAAGATTGATGCGTTAGCAACAGAACGTGTAGATGATGACAACCAGAGAATTAACAAGTTTTTCAACGTGAGTCATAGTCCCCGATCTCTAACTAGAGCTTCAGGATCGCTTATCAGGCGAGTACCTAAGGGGAGAGCTTTTAAGGTCACCCCCCCCCCCTCCTATGATCCCTAACAACCTCGGCGTTTTGTTATGATAAGAAACACTTAGCAGTCGTAAATAATTTCAAATAATACGTTTTTAATCTACCATAATTCAAGCAGGATTTGTCATCCGTATGGCACTAAGGCAGCTATTAGGTGCAAGATCTTTGAAATAATAAAAGAATTTGTAGATATCCTAGTATCCAAAAACCATTATGCATTATTTTTAATCTACATAGGTCCAATATAAAGTGTCGTTTAAGGTCTCTGTCTACTTTGGATGCATGGTTGTTTTCAGTTGGTTGTTTTCAGATTATCTGGCGCCGTCAGCAACACGAGGGCTATAATGCGCCGAAACATTCGTCATTAGACAAGCCAACATACAAACACCCATGCCAACACGGGACTCGAACCCGCAACCTCGCGGTCTAGAAGCTAGCACGCTAACCACTATACCGTTTGGTCGGCACTTTGGATGCATGGGGGGAAAAAAAAAAAAAAGCTATTTTTATTAATTTTTTTTAAGGAATACCATGTTTATTGATATAAAACTTGTTAGGCTTAACAAAAACATTCGGGAAAAAAAATTGATTTTAACCACTTTTTTAGTGAGAAAATGCCTGATGAACAGGAGTCCTCAAAAAGTAGGGCGGTGAGCGCTGTTGAAAAAATCTCAGAAACTACTGAACTGATCCTTATGAAATTTTAATTCTGTACACTTATCGCTATATCCCGTACTAAAAATTTTACTATTTTTTTTTTAATTTTTTTTTTTTTTGGCAAAAAATATGAGAAAAAAAAACAAACACGTTTTTAATTTTTTTTGTCCGTCATTTTATTATTTTTGCATATAAATTAATATTAATATTAGAGGTACGGGATATATCCACTGTCAAACTAAACGTAAAATCATTAATTTTTTTTTTGTTTCAGATGGGCCGTTGTTCAGATTTTTTCAACAGTGAACACCTACCTACTTTTTGAGGACTCCTGTTTACCTGGCATTTTCACACTAAAAAAGTGGTTAAAACAATACTTTTTTTTCATGAATCATTAGAGTTTTCTCATGAACATAATCGTTTTTAATCGTTTTGAAAAGTTCAATTTGTAAAGTGATGGCAGACTCCAATCGAGAATCAAGTATAGAAACTTTCGCATGATAAGTGAATATTCTTGGCAATAAGACCATGAGTTATAGCTATTAGGGATAGTATTATGTACTTTTAAATTTGTTTTAAAGCAATGCTAATTAAAATATAATGTTTCGAAAAAGGAATTGTGAAACACGTTATGGAAAGTAGAGAATAGCAAGAAAAAAATTATAGGAGGTAGTTGGTTTTAATTAAAAATCAATAGTTTAGATAATACTTTATAGATATTTTTTTGTTTAAATTAGATTGTTCAATTAAAGTTTGAAATGAAATATTCTCCCAGCTTTCTTGTATCCAATCGTTTAAACAATAAAACCTTTATAACTTTCCAGAGTACAGACAAATATGCTTATACTATTTTTTTACCGAATGCACCGATTTTTTTCTTCTGTATGATACAACTAGCGGTTATGTAACTGGTGTTCTTTTACATAAAGTATACTAACAAAAATACTTTATAGGCATAAACAATCTTAGTATGACTGATATAATTAATATTTATTTCAAATTGCAATAATTGCAACAAAATAAATTAGTTATTACTCAAATTTTATTCCTAAGTTGAGTAGCATATACGCTACAATATGCACCAGAGAGTTAGGTTGGTATATCATTCATCAATTTTAGTTTTATGTAAATAGAAGTAAAGGGATCCCCCCCCCCCAAAAAAAAGGCACCCAGAAATAATAAATGTCACATAATGAACTCTGAGTTCATCCATATAACATGTCTTCATACATATATTGAAATTTCCTTCTTGAACCTCAAAATATTAGGCACTATAAAAAAAAACCCTTGCTGTATTCCAATGTTTATTTTTCCATCTCCTATCCCCCGCCCCCCTTCATATGGTTAATAGAATATCCTATAATAGAGCTACGCCATCCGCACAGCGACATCTATCTATAGTTTCTCTAACTATCTATAGTTTCTCTAACTATCTCATTTTAATCCCGGATGTCAGTCTGCGAAGAACATCCAGATGAATGTCCCTTAATTGCTTATTTAAATTCTTAACTTTTAGATAGCTGCAACTTTTATTCTATTAAGAACTCTTTTCATTACTATCTATAGTTTCTCTAACTATCTCATTTTAATCCCGGATGTCAGTCTGCGAAGAACATCCAGATGAATGTCCCTTAATTGCTTATTTAAATTCTTAACTTTTAGATAGCTGCAACTTTTATTCTATTAAGAACTCTTTTCATTACTATCTATAGTTTCTCTAACTATCTCATTTTATTCCCGGATATCAGTCTGCGAAGAGCATCCAGATGAATGTCCCTTAATTGCTTATTAAATTCTTAACTTTTAGATAGCTGCAACTTTTACTCTATTAAGTACTCTTTTCATTACTTGCAATTACTCCTGCGTGTTCATTGAACCTCACAACCCTGAACATCCCACCAAGAACCCCAAAACCAACTCCAGCCCCATGAAACCCCACAATAATTCAAACATCTAATTCCCCCACAATCCCAACCACTACCACTCACCACTACTAAGGGCAACTGCTTGCGAAAGCCCCCCATCACCCCATTACACGCCCAACTGACCAACCATACCTCGTTATACGGATACCCACTCTAAAGGTGCCTTATTAACTCCTACCAAGATAGACCCCCTTCCCCTCTATAACAAGGGGGAAGCTCCATATTAATGGGCAGGAACACAATGGGCAGTTGTCGCTTGGTAGACCTCCGAAAAGGCAACTCTAAAACAATGGACGAGGTCGCAATTAGCTGCTTGAGCAACTTGGAAGACAATTCCGTCGGGGGGGGGGGGGGGGTATTTTTTTTATGGAAGGATAATTGTTAATTGTTGATGAGTGATCAACAATTAGTTTTATTGAGACGCTATACCATTACTATCCTGCTACCATTATATCCGGTTTTGCATAGAATTTAGATTATCATAAAGGTTAGTTATGAGACGTTTCCCGACATTCTGCGAGGTTACAGCAGATAGTTTTAACCACGCGAAATCCTCTGGTAAATAAACATCGTGGGACGTGAGATTTCGAAGGTTTTAGATAGGGGGCTCCAAGCAAGAAATATTAGGGTCCACGCATCTCCCAGTGAAAATGATTATAGTCCAAACCAAAATTTTACCATAATCATTTGTGTACTAAAATTTTTTTCAAAATTTGTAATATGTAAAACAAACTATTGTTTTTTGTTTTCATATCAAAATTGTTCATTTACCTCAACCCTGATATAAGCCCGGAGACTTGAAACTTTAAATCAGTTTTTCAGGAAAATTGAGAAAAACGGACTTTGATCGTTCTTTGTCATAAACACTTTAATTGTGATAGACGGACACCTATCAATAGATTAGTAAGCGGGTGTCTGTACTTGTCAAATCCCTTACTCTGTCTTTGTGGGGTGCAACGAGTCTGGGTTGCGCGGGATTCTGACCTCCTAATGCACATTTCTATAACATTCTTCCGAATCACCCTATATAAGGGCTTTTACCCTATCAAACTACGAAATACTAAAAATACCAAGATACTTTTCGATAGATCTCAACTAAACTGTCATTAACCAACCAACCATGAAAACATCTTTGATCAATTATATACCGTCTGTCTATACTGTACAAGTGCTTTTACTCTACTATACTAAGATAAATTAAAAATACAAAGATATTTTCCAATGTTTTTCAAATAAACTGTTATCAATCATTAAAACATAAATTTCATCAAAACATCTTTGATCAATTATATACTGTCTTTATATCAGGACCTACTGGCAGATAGTCAGGTAAGAGCTGTTACTATAACAATACCTGATGGTTTAGAATATAAGCGATGCATGCAAGAAATTAGTCAAAAAGATTACAATAAATGTCTGTAGATGTTTTCCTCCTAGAATCCCCCGTGGAAAAGGTGCTGGTATTGTTTTCATTGCTAAAGATAACGCTAGTCCTCGTGGCAGGAGCTATTGGATAGACATACACGACCAACCATTCTCAACTCATAGGCCCATCTAATAGCTGTGTGGTTAGCGCCCTGGCCTCGCATGCCAAAAGTGAGGGCTTCCGATTTAACTAGTCATCCTTGTGCATAAAAATAAGTCGTTGAGCAAACCAACCAACAACTCACTGTACCTCAGCTAATCGTAATCGCCAGTAATTGACCTCTAAATCCCTGCTACAATTCTCTCACAAATACCCAAATTACAAATGCACTCATGGAACTCTATACCAATTCACTTCCAATCATCTCAAAAACGCCATCACCGACGTAAAAAAAAAGCAATTTCAATGTCGCCTTCCCCAATTGTCATTAAACTGTTAAAGATATGCCTCGTCGTCAATGCATTCCTCGAACAATTACAGTTTGGTTTCCCTCTGCAGTCGGGCGAAGTACGATTGATCCTGCGCTGATAATTATAGCGCTGGTACGAACTGCATAAATAAGGAAATTGCGTGACTCCAGAAGCAAATTAAATCGCAAGGAAGAGAAGCAGAAGCATGCCTGACAGTGTCCATTGGCGGTGATGCTTCTTTTATTTCTTTGATCTGGAAACATGTCAATCACGCCGCGGTGCTTTTGAGCCTCTGTTATGGAGTTGATATGATACATTTTTGACGACAGCGGTGTTTGTTAGAGGCGTGAATTATAAGTGATTGATCAGGAAATTATCGTGGAAGTTGAATTTTTTTTTTATGCTTCAAAACCTGTTGTAGCAGAGGGTTCTTTAACTCTTTAACATTAGATTGGTCGGTTGGTTTAGACATTATCTTGTGCAAGATCTGCACTAGGCCGATTTCGAGCTGAAACAGCATTGAAACAGCAGAGTATCAAGAAGGAACGAATTCCGGGAAGTCTTTCAAAGGAAACTGCTCTTCATTTCAGTTTGAAATGGAAAAGAGATCCGAAAAATAATTAAGATAGTCTGGATTGTTTTTGACATTATCTGTGTGTCTATTGTATCACAAGAATAGTTCCCACCACAAGGTCAAGCGTTGTCTGTTGCCGTTTGAATAAGACTACCCCTATTTACCACGGGGTATTCCAAGAGAAATATATCTACTTTTACCATAATGTAACTTCTTTGGACGCCAATATCCTGTTTTCATCAGCATTATTCTAATTCAATTACTATTTTTTCTATAGCGACCGGCAACAAACAGACTATCTGACGAGAGATACTTTCCTGATATACAGACTGTACTCATTTTCGAAAATAGAGTTTAAAAAGTAATGATCCAATTGGAATTCGATCTCGAGACCTTTCGTGTGTAAACCGAATGGTCTGTACTTCCGTCTATGAGTCGGCCTACATTATAAAAATTCTGAAAAACTATATGCTACCAAGTTATGTCAAACATCGCTCGTTTTCAACAATGCAATCAATGATTTGAAGATAACTACATAGATGAGTGTTACATGAGTGTTAACTTTTATTAACATTCTTGTAAACATTGTAGAGACTGTTAGAACTTGTCAAGAAGAAAATTCTACATATTACATGTGGGCGGGGTTTTTAATAGATTTCATATTAATTTGGCCTAAAACAATCAGGTAGTTATGGCATGCTCTGAAACCTCTTTTATCTCAATATCCTCACTTTGCCTTGTTTTAACCGAAAATGTAAAATACTTTCTACTGCATAACCAGGTGACTCTTTATTTCTGATAGTGGTTAATTTTCTTGTTAGTCTCAAACTTCGTCTTCACCTATTTAGCCCGTAAAGTCCTTGTAACGAAATCCTTGTATCGAATTAATCCTTGTACCGAAAATGAAGCAATTCATATTTCTTTATTTTAAAGTGCATGCAAAATCACAGATTGCATGTACACTCAACTTCCAAAAGATAAGCACGGAGCGGTAAAATGCGAAAAAATGGACAAGTACTGCTTTAATTGACACGAAATGCTGCCAGGGTCCTGCTTCATTACGTCCTACAGTCCGCCAGCGCTCAGAATCTACCATTCGTCTTCTAGTAGCCATAGAAACACATCTAGCTTGAAAACAAATCGTACGAATGTTCTAAACATATTTCTTCAACACTTGCATGCAACTCCTGTAACGCTTCATAATACCGGTTTCTTGTACTACTGCCTGTTTTGCATATATCTAGAAGCAAAACCGTGATTAGCTGTTACCTAACATATTTGCATACTTCATTCTACCTTCTCAGCAAATTTCAGCTTCTTTAATTCTGATTGGCTTACGGAAATTGACATTTTCCTCTGGGTGCTTGACTTTTGGAAGTGAATGTACTTGAAGATGGTTGAATAAAAAATTGTTAGCAGGTTGAAAAAGATTTGAAACTGACTTATGCTGCTGTTCCCGATTCAAGTCCAAGTGTCTTTGTACACACTTTAAACTCAAAAATAAAGAATTTTGAGTTGTGTCATTTTTTTGGCAAAGGTACGATATAATCTCTTAAAGTGAAGTACCACATATCCTTCTAGAATGTTTTTAATACATAATTTTGACCATGTTCTCAAAAGTATACGCCATTATTGCATTATGTAAATTAAAATCATCGATATAGATAAACAACTGGATAGACTGCTCCGATGTCAACGCAAGGGAAAAAACCGCGCCGGTGGTTGATGATGATGATGGGTGGATGATTAACCAATCACAGTTGGGTGGGAATGCGAGAAACCTTATAATGTGTTAGAGTAGCTACTTTTTGTGCACATTGTTAATATTTAAAGTCTACTTTTGAGATTTCTGCTGTGTACAAACCACAATTTTATTTTTAATCCTCGACAATCTGTATTTTTTGTCCACCCAACGTCATCTGACAATGACTTCATTTTCCCAGCGTTGAGCAGACTATCCAGTTGTTTATCTATATTGATGATTGAAATAGACTCTAAGCGGATTCTTCAAACTACTTGTGACCATTCTGTATATAAAATTGCAAAAGTCTACCGAAATCATAAACTCTTATCATTTTTTTTTTATTTTTTTATTTTAAACTTAACAAAATATTGACATATACAGATGAATTACAAATAAGCCAACTTTTCTACGGATCCTCCGCAGTTTAACGTAGTTTTTACTTATTTTCAATAGTTTTTACGGATTTTTATGGTTTTACGGACGTTCCTTGCAACCTGCGGAAAAGTCTACCAGAAATATCTTTTCTCAATCTTTTTTCCATTACACTTTGAAAATTTCTAACACTTTGGCCGAAATTTACGTTGAATTCTCCCGAGTATTAGGACATTTCAAAGAGTATTCATAAAAAGATATTTCTCGTAGACTTTTCCGTAGGTTGCAAAGAACGCTATTGTGATAGTTGCTATTGTATCTCGTATTCATTCATCGTAATGTAAGAGTTTTTGCCGTGGAAAAACGTAAAAATAAGTAAACATATGTAAAAACTGTGGAAAATCTGTAAAAACAATGGCATCTTTCGGGATTTTGATCAAAATTCGACTTGCAAAAAGCTGTAAATGAACTACTCTTTGAAATGTTCTAATACTTTTGCCGAAATTTACGTTGAATTCTCCTGAGTATTAGGACATTTCAAAGAGTATTGAAAAAAGATATTTCTCGTAGACTTTTCCGTAGGTTGTAAGGAACGCTATTGTGATAGTTGCTATTGTATCACGTATTCATTCATCGTAATGCAAGAGTTTTTGCCGTGAAAAACCGTAAAAATAAGTAAACATGTAAAAACAACTGAAAAGCTGTAAAAACATTGGCATCTTTTGAGATTTTGATCAAAGTTCGACTTGTAAAAAGCTGTAAAATGAAACCATTCGTCAAAATAACTCAAAATTTAACCTGAAACTAACAAAGAAAAAGGAAATGGTATGGCATAAGAAAAATAAAAAGTTCAAAATAGTTCAATAGTTTTTTTTCCTTACATATTTTCATTTCTTCTTATTAGCGAATATTACGGTCAAATTTCAAGTTATTCTGACGAAGTTTTTTGTTAACATTTTTCTTATAAAGTTGAACTTAAATCATAATAATTTTGTACTTTACTATCCTAAACTAAGTTAAATGTAAAACTGCTGCACAATTTTCAACTAAGACTCAGAATAACTGTCCATTTCAGATTCCTCCGATGAAATTAAGAAGAATAAGCGTAAATCATCCGATAGAGATAGAAATTTAGTGTGATTCTTTTGCAGGAAAGTGAAATGGCGAATGGCGAAAACGTGCCAAAGTGGACGGTTCGGGTCTTTTCGAGAGAATTTACGATCCAATAAAATGCGCAATTAGAACTAGATTTTCGGGACAACTTTGAAATGAGGTCAGAAATTGACGATGGCATAAGTTTCGGAAAATATATGAAACCTTTGAAATCTGCGATGAAGTGTTGTTTTATAAGAAAATATCGTTGTTTCTAATATAAAGAAACGACATATTTTAATAACATTTATTTTTGAAAGGCTAAATGTTTTATAATTTATGGTTACAGGTACAGGAGAAAAATGTTTCAAATTAATCAAAGAAAAGCTTTTGTGAATAATGTTTTAAACATTTCAATATTTAGTGTTTCTAATATATAAACTGTTTAATTTTCAATATCATTTTACTACAATAAGGTGTAAAATAAAACCCCGAACAAAGTTTAGGCAAATCGAGACAAAGTACAAAGATGAATTAGGAAATGATATTAAAAATTGCAATTTATAGAAGCATTTTACAATTTTTTTTTTATATAATAATCATATTTAGTACTAAGCGATGTAAAATAAAATCACGACTGAAGTTATAAAGAGAAGTAAGAAAATTAAATTAAAAATATCAATTTGTAGATATTTTTTCCTACAATTTCTCTTTATATGATAACATATACATAATATATTATTTTTAAAAAACGAACAATAATCGCAGAAAAAAATAAAGTTATAACTCTAACAAATTAAAAAAAAGAAGTTTGTTTTACATAATTAATTATCACCAGTGATATTGTTCTTCAGTAAATTGACCATGTGCTTTGTTAAAATATTAAGTAGTAATCGTTATATATATATATATATATATATATATATATATATATATATATATATATATATATATATATATATATATATATATATATATATATATATATATATATATATATATATATATATAAAAAAAAAAACATTAACAATGACACTTTTAACAATATAAAGATCTCCCTGAATTCCACTAACAAAATAAGAGATGTATTAATTGCGCATAATAAATAATTAGGATATTAAACCAGGTTCACGAATAATTTAGTAAGTAAAGAAATTGGGACAACGAAGCTGCTCAAGAAGTGGCATCCAATTTCATCGTTGCTCCTTTAACATTAACTTATTAGGGATACCCATAATATCAGTAATACAATTTTACCATTTAAATACACGTATTTAAGTACGGGTTATTACTAAATTAAATAATAATCTTTTGTTATTTCTCACTTTTGAAATTTCTTCTTTTTCACTTTTGTTATTTCTCTTTTCCAGATTTGGTTCATTGTTTTTTTAGTTTTCTGGTGCAACAGCTACACGAGGGCTACACTGCACCGTAACACTGGAAAAACAACATCTACCATTACGTCTAGTTGTTTTGGACTTGGTCACATGACGAGTCAGCGACAGCTGAGCTAGAACCTCTTTGCTCAGCACCCACATCATACCTAAGAGGGGGTATAGTGGTTAGCGTGCCAGCTTCTAGACCGCGAGGTTGCGGGTTCGAGTCCCGTGTTAGGCATGGGTGTTTGTAAATGTATGTTGGCTTGTCTAACGACGAATGTTTCGGCGCATTATAGCCCTCGTGTTGCTGACGGTGCCAGATAATCTGAAAACAACCAACCAACCTAAAAGGGGACATTAAGACTCAAAAGGTTTCAAAGCAGCATCCACTATTAAAATTCTACTCGCCAGTGCAATAGCAGTGTGTCGGCTCGATTATACGATTTTTAAACTTGGCGACATTTTAATTTTATAAGAGAAAATTCCACAAAGTGAAAGTTTTTGTTATTTATAGTTTACCTAAACATAAGGCGATTTCAGTCTTGAAATGAGCCAAATTGTGCATGCATTGTATTTGTTACTGATTAACCGAAACTGAAATGAGCGTAGAAGTGCCCTGTTACAGTTACTATTATAACCCAACGTATTTTAATTTTAGCTTGTCTAATTAACTGGCCATTAACTTAAACTAACCAATTAACTTAAACTAGCCAATTAACTTAAACTAACCAATTGTTTGAATGTATAAGGTTTTGTAAGTAATGTTTTAAGAATAACCGTAGAAGTCTTTTTCACTTGAAAATGTTAAAAACGCGTTAATAATGATTAAAAAAAAAATCAAGAATATCAGTGGCCAGTATAAGAACATGGATATTTCTAACAAATAGAGGACAGGTGGTTATCAATCCTACAGTTATGGACGTGTATTTAAACAGTTTATGGATAAAATTGCGTTGCCACTTGTAACATACAAGATGAGACTGAAAAGTAAAGTGACTGATGTCATAATAATCACTGTATTATATATTTGCAGATAAAATAACATCACTGTCCTTCAAAGTAGTTCCCACCGTCTACAATACACTTCTGACAACGTTCATGCAAAATCTTGAAACTTCTGAAAAAGTTCTCTTTTGAGACTGTCTTAAGTTCCTTGGTAACAGCAGCTTGAATGTCTGAGATGCTTGAAAATCGGTTTCCCTTCAGTGCCAATTTCAGTTGTGGAAAGAGGAAAAAATCTGCTGGCGCTAGATTAGGGGAATAAAGAGGGTGTAATACTAGACTGAAATTGGCACTGAAAGGAAACCGATTTTCAAGAATCTCAGACATTCAAGCTGCTGTTACCAAGGAACTTAAGACAGTCTCAAAGGAGGACTTTTTCAGAAGTTTCAAGAATTTGTATGAACATTGTCAGAAGTGCATTGTAGACTGCGGGAACTACTTTAAAGGACAGTAATGTATTTATCTGAAAATATATAATACAGTGATTATTATTACATCAGTCACCTTACATTTAGGTCTCACCTTGTATATGACTTTATAGAAGTTATCACACCTGAGTAAATTTTACCTTCAACTATCACACAATATGCGATATTGGTTAATAAAAGTATAGCATTCGGTCTTTTTTATTATTATTATAATTTCTACACGTTTTAGGACATTCTGATTTCAAAAAAGTGACATAGTAATGTTTGCTTTCTTCCGCTTGTTTGTCTGTGATCAGCATAACTCTAGAAAGAATTGACCTACGACGTTTATCAATGATTATATATGGGTCATTGGTGGCCATAGGACCTGTTATTAATGTTTTTGTAAATGGGCCCATAGGGGTTGACAAATTTATGTTTTTCAGCAATTGTAAAAAAAAAAAAAAAAAAAAAAAAAAAAAAAACCCTGCTCTAACGATTTTGATTAAAACAGCTGTGGCAATGCCTTCTAAGGGCTTTTAAACATCCCCACCTCCGAAATTCCTGCAGAAATTTGGAGGTGGGAGTAAAAAGTTGAAAAACGAATGTATTTAACGCAGAGTTATCTTTCCTAGATCATTGCCCGTCAATGACTGTTTCTTCTCTACTTACTTTCCCGAAAGAATAACGTAACAGTTTTCAAAAAACATATCGCCCAATTCTCAACTTTGGCGATGCATTTTTTTACCAATATAATAATTAATATCGCTTAAAATTTTCTTGAACATCTTTTTTTTTTTTAATAAATGATAATATGAAAACGACAATGGTCAACTACACCAAATCCATATAAAAAAATAAATGAAGTGTCCTGCTTTATAGTGTGATAGAAAGCTATTCGATGTTACACACTCCTAGTTAACAAAACAGGTTTGGTAGAAATAAGGTAAGTATCTCAGATTATGATACTAATCATGCAACTAGAGTCTACGTACGCCGATAAGCAGTTTCAATCCAACATGATTGACAACTAGATCAACACTCCAACGTCTCAAAACAAGGATGTTTTCATGTATCAATAGATCGAACAAAAACACAAAAATCACCTAAAGGATAGACTTCAAAAGATATTTGGAACTATTTGAATGACCTCAAACGTGGTCTGTCAATCGAGCAAACACGTCAATCTGTTGGGGGAAAAAAAAAACGAAGCTAATTACAGAATGGTCAATCAAGGAAAAAGATACTTGAAGTTTCTTTTTTTGTCTGGTTCGTGAGGAATTGACGCGCGTGTCTTTGGGTAAATACTTGACAAGTGGAATAGATGGACACGCGTCAATTTGATTCGGGTTTCAGTTTCAGACAAAAGGACTTGTTGTCGAAATGGACTTTTTGAATGTCAAAAAGTTTCCCCTTTTGTTTAATTGATTTTGTTGGGTGTAGTGCGTTTTGCTGAAGTGGACATATGACACACAAAAAAATAGTCTTGTAGTTTATATATATTTTCCATGTTTCAGAATGTGATTTGAAGAAAAATCACGAGAAAATCCAGTAGTGTTTGAATGCTTTTTCTAGAGGAAAAAAACGAATCAATTTCAGGAGGACATTTCGTGAAATTTATCCGAAACATAAACGGGAAGAACACCGGGAGTTATTTTAGGAATACAGGGTGCACAAAAGGAGTGACACGATTCTAAATAATTTTACAATGTATACAAAAAGAGAAACATGATTCTAAATCATTATACAGAGTGTACAAAAACAATGATACGATTCTAAATCATTATACAGGGTGCACAAAAAGAATGATACGATTCTAAAACATTATACAGGGTGTACAAAATGAGTGACACGATTTTAAATCATTTTACAGTGTATACATAAGAGTGACATTATTCTTAATCATTATACAGGGTGTACATAAAGAGAAACACGATTCTAAATTATTTTACAGTGTATACAAAAAGAGTGACATCATTCTAAATTCTTATACAGGGTGTACAAAAAGAGTGACACGATTTTAAATCATTTTACAATGTATACAAAAAGAGAAACTTGATTCTAAATCACTATACAGAGTGATTGTACAAAAAGAATGATACGATTCTAAATCACTATACAGAGTGATTGTACAAAAAGAATGATACGATTCTAAATCATTATACAAGGTGTACAAAATGAGTGACACGATTCTAAATCATTTTACAGGGTACACACAAATTTGTTAGGAAACCGAGTTCAAATAGATCTGTATAACTCTTAATAACAAGGCATCATAAGTCAATCTTTTCCCCAAATTTAAGTCCACCATGCCATTCTGTAGGGGAAAAAAATTGTTTTACATGGTCATTAAGTCACTGGTCATTTTAGAGCTATACAGATCTCCTTGATCTCCATTTCTCAAATAATTTATGTACATCCTGTATTTATGAATCCACGAAGAACTCGTAAGTGAAAGATGTCGTTGAACGAGGAGTGTCCTCGAGTTTTAGAGAAGCCCTTCTGGCTGGCTCTCTAGGAGTGAAAGACGGAGAAATCGACTTAAGCGCAGCCTTTTGATGAGATAAAAGTTATTCTTTTGATAAGTAGTTATTTTTCTTGGTTTTGAGGGTTTATACCTCAAAAAGTTTTATTTTTCTAAACTAAAGACATTAAAATGCTCATTCAAACATAGTTTCTTTGAAATTGATTTTAAAGTATGCGCCGAAAACAATGACTCGTCTTCCTAACGGGCTGCATTCATGGCGATTTCTCCATCTCTCACACATAGAGAGTCATCTAGTGGGGCTTCTTTAAAAATCGAGGCCACGATAAATAAAACGATATGAAATCGAGCCCTTTTTTATATACCTTGTATATATCGCGGTGAAATGGGGTTAGGAAGGAGAATCAAATTGTTCATTATACTGTAACATTCGTTAACGGTGATTGAAGGTTATTCTATATAAGTAAACCGTATCTATAGAAGCTGTGAATTGAGCTACTAGTTGTGAATTGAGCTCGTTGAATTAACTTTTAGCATTCAACGAAGAAAAGCTTTTCATTTTTTTTTTTACTTACAAACAATTTCGGATCACGATCGTATTCTTTGGAATCCGCTTCGTCGCCGTTCAAAAGAAGTTTGCTCGATACTCTATTTCCGTTTAGTAAAAAAATTAATTATCTGCAATGGTTTATTATCTGAATAGGACCTGAATTGATTAATAAAAAAAAACATTAAAAAAAAAAAAAAAAAAAAAACATAATAAGTCAAAATACTTTAACAATGCGTATATTTTTTTAAGCGTTATAACAGTTTTAGCATATAATAATTTTTAAGAACGTTTACCTCTTCCTAAAACAGAAGAGTGTTTTAATATGGAATATTGCGTAATAGTTCCATCTCTTAAAACCATCGATATAGATAAACAACTGGATAGACTACTTAAAGCGTTTTTCTCCTTGCATTGACATCGGAGCAGTCTCTTCAATTGTTTATCTATATCGATGCTTAAAACAAGACCGTTACGTAACAATTTTGTACATTAAGACAAGCCCAATACGTAACAGTTCTGAACAATAAAACAAAACGTTACGTGATAGTTATGTACATTGAAACAAGAGCTTTAACAGTTCTTAACCATTAAACAAAATGTAAACGTTAAGTTACGGCTCTGTACCTTGTTACAAAAGGCTTTATGTAAGAGTTCTGAACAAGAATAACCTTTGTCAAAATAAATTATGTACATAGATAAGAAACATTTACTATAAAAAATACTTGTATTAACAAAACGAAGTTAATATGCCAAAAGACGTGTTATTTTCAGAGTTATCTAGAATCTTGGAAATTGTATATCGTTGGCATAGTTGAGGAACTGAGAAGCAAAGGTGTCTAAGTGACTTTTCTTAACTTTTGAGAACATACACTTCAAACTTTATTAGTTATTTTAAATTCTATGAAAACTAGTGATATATTTATCCCAGAGGTTAGTATTTGAACAACAAATAATTTTCATACAAATTTAATATAAATAAGAAACTTTAAAGTGTATTTTCACAAAAGTTAAGAAAAGTCACTTGGACCACTTTGCTTCTCAGGTCCTCAATTGAGACACGAATTTCCCTACAGGATGCTTTACCTATTGCTATTTGTTGTTATTTTACTGAAGTTACTGAGTTTAAGAGTTGAAGAGTCACGTGGAAAATCAGTATACTCCATCCAGATTTCTTTTGAGGAAAATGAAAACTTAAGCTTTAAATTACCTTATTCAGTTTCAGATGCTTATCTTTGTTATCGTTTACTAAAGTGACCCTGATGAATAGCTTTCCTGAATGAATATCATTTGAAAACACTCTACTACAAACACCAACAAATGACATCACCAAATCGATTTCTACGAAAAGGGGCTTATGGTGTATCTTTCTCCGGACCCTCAGTTACTAAACCTCAAAGTCATAACTAAAGAAATACTTACTGTGGAAACAAAAGCAAATTTCCAACAAAATCACTTGAAGTGAACATTTTGAAACTGGATTCATGTATTTTTTTTTTTTTTTTTTTTTTTTTTTTTTGTAGTTCTATGTATTTTCATACACGTTATTCCTTCTTCCCTGCTTCAATATGTGTTAGTTTGAACTGATTCGCAGATCATCAGTTTAATCTCACCGTAAGTGATTAATGGCAAGTAATACAATTTCAGTTGATCACCTCTTTAAAATGTATTTTTAACATTTGATGAGCCTCCTTCAAACCTTTTTGTAATGATGTTTTAAGCTAGTACTGTCATCTCAAGATCTTGCTCCATGAATTACACGTTTTTATTGTGATACCTCAGTTCCAGGTACCAAATCCAATTTGGCGAAAAATAATAAATGAAATCTCCTTATGTTATGGTTGATAATATACTATTACCAAAACCCTTTCTTAAAGTAACTTAAAAACAAAAATGCTTCCAAGTTAGCTAATTGTACCGCAAACTTGACTAGAAAATTTGTGACTGAATACACAAGTTTTAATGCGATATTTCTATTTGGCGATAAAATATTAAGATGCCGTAATCATTTTTCATGCCAACTTGAAAGTATTTGGGGTTGAAATTTTCGGTTTAATTTTATGTTATCCAACTAAGTTTATACCAAACTTTAAAATGAAATATAGCACATGCCTGCAGAATTTGCAGTTTCGGCTTGCTTTCTACAAGTCACCATTTTGGTATTTTCGGACGTAAATTTCGGTTGAAATTTAATATGGAACTATTCCTGACAAGACCTTTAATTTCTGTTGAACTCAGAAGGACAGAACCTTTGTATAATCTTTAGTATAAGCTTCCAACTACATTTGTAGAGTTTATAAGCTAAATTCAATGTAACCAACTAACTTTTAGGGTCCGAAATCTTCTATTGTGCGCTGACGAGAACTAAAATACATTTTAATGGAAACCTTCTTATAATAAAACTCCCTCAAAATCCATGAATCATTGAAGCTATAAAATACAGTAGCACTGGACACAAAATATAAAAATCCATTAAACACTCCTTCAAATATCTATTTTTACAAAAGAAAAGTCCTAAAACTTATAAATCGCATACACAGATATTTCCTTCCATTAAACTCCAATATCACCGCACATTGTATCCTACTTTTGTACACCACATCCCATGCGCTTCTCCCAAAGCCAAACAGAGAATCATCATCCATTACAAACCCCAATAGAAATATGAATCAAACACCATTACTATCAAACTTTATGGCCACAACAACTAAAAAAAATACCAAGTCCGCCTATAACAATAACTGGCATTACTCTTCCCATTATTATTCACTATAAATCAATTTGTAACTACTCGAGTCATAAAATCTCGTCCCCCTTGAAAAACTTTAAGTTTCTCACGGTTTCTTACCCATCGCAGGTCATAAACAGACGTAACCAATCCCCCCCCCCCCCACCTTAGCTATCGTTCCTATATCCACCAACCTTAGCTGTTTTGGTTCCTATATATACACCAAACTTAGTTGTTGTCTGCTGAGGACCAACCTAAGCTGTTTGTGAAATTTGACCTAAAATTTGATCACACCTGGGCACCAAATTGCCTTGATGGATGGTAACGTGACATATACGAGTGTAATATATCAAGGGGGAGGGTTTGTATTTGAGGTGTGGCGGAAAGGGGGTGATATGTAAGGTATGTTTTCTTTTAGATTTATAAAGGGTGTGTGGGAATGGCCGATGGATTTTTTTTTTATTGGTAGTTAAAAGTTGGAATTTTCTTTGGGGGTGGTGTTGAACCCCTCTGTGGGTCTTGGATTGGGGTGTTTTGGGGAGTGAAAGTTTTATGGTGGGAGGAAGGTATGAATATAGTGCCTGATGGGGGGGCTAGCAAACCCTTTTGTTTTGGAGTTCGGTAGTGTTAATTTATCCTCTGTAGGAGTTGGGTACATAAAAAAAATGTTTGTTTTTTTACGGTCTGGTTTTTGGAAATTAGACTTTTGATGCAATTGAAAAGGATGTGGTTTTCAGAGAATATTTGGTAAATATTAAAGAAAAAAAATAATTTCACATTGAAATATTTGTACATTGTTTGAGATAACCAGCTCAAAATTAAATAATTGACCTTTTAGACAGCTCTTCAAGCAATATATATTTCAGCTCAATAATTTTATAACTAATAATAAACGTACATTTAAGTTTCTCTCTCTTGGTTCATTTGTACGCTCAACGACCTATTTTTCTACACTAATCAGGCCAGGACCTACAGCTTAACGTAGATTCCGAACCACAATGAACATCCATGCCTAAATCAGGATTCGAACCCAGTATTTTTTGCATGTGAGGCCACAGCGTTAACCCCACAGCCATCAGGTTGGCAAGTTTCTCTCTCTAAAAACTGATATTGCTCTTAATTAAAAAATAGTTTAGGAATCAAAGAAAAATGTACCAAGAATCTTTGTTAATTTTACTATAAATCGTTTGACTCTGCGCAATCTTACCTCTTGTTTCTTGTGTAAAATAAGTCAATTGTTTGAGTATTTAAACACTTGATTAAGTTTACAAATTTTTAGTCATGATGTAAGTTCAAGTGCGAACAATGAAACGATACAAAGTTGCGATCCTTCCGACATGATTTTTTACAGCCGGTTAAATTTTTAAAATTTGACACATAAAGGGGTTTGCCCTCAAAACTTGATAGATTGCATTATCATCAACAACGAATATATCTGTCATATTTTACATCGATTGGATGAAGGCAAGTGGGTTAATTAAACTTACAAAGACATCGCCCGTCATATACAAAAACATTGCAGTTTACCCTCCACTGCATAGTAAAATCAATAAACAAGACTCCCCAAAAAAAACCCAGTTCCAAACCTCCACCAGTACCGATAGCACAGCATTTTGGCCATCACCACCTCCCCCAAGACCTCCCCGCATGATTGATCAGACCAGTGGACAAATATCATTTTCATTTCATATCAAAAGCCGCTCACCACCTATCAATCAACACTAACACAGCCTCTCCCAAACATCATCAAAAAACAACTTTCCATCTCACAGCCTCGACCCGCCCTCAAAGCAAATATCCATCACCCAACCCTTAACGACCTGCCATTAACTGTACCCGTTACACGCGAATAAATGACCCCTGTCCACTTTTTTCTCAGTCTTGTTCCTGTTCCCGCCAAAAAACTCCCAAAATGCAATTAACGCCCCGGTTCTTATTTCGAAGGAACGACTCATTTTGGAATGTTTCTTGGCTGACCCTTTTGCTGCTGGTCATCTGATATATCCCTCCCCCACCCTCCCCCGTTTAATGGTCAGTTGAGTTCTCGATAGGAGGTCTGGAATGGATAGGAAACGGAAAATCAAGCTGTCGTTTTTGTTCGGTTGATTAGTTCTGTTGTCGGTTGATTCTAGTTGTTCAGTTTGGATTTGTTGAGGTGTCGGATGAGATTCGGTATAAACATAGAACTCTAAACAGTTTAGTAGTTTTAAATACTTATAAACATAGTTTGGTACTTCAAGATTAAACGTTCTACTTTTTCGCCTAAGATAATTCTCGGCAAATGTCGATTTTCTTTCCTGTTGCCATAAAGACAAAAACTAAATAATTGTAACTTATTGAGTTCTTGTTTTTGAGGTCATTCCCAGTTGATCATGCATTCTAGCACAGATTTTGCAAAAAGAGCCAATTGTTAGAAGAAAGCACGATTAAATTTTTTTTAAAAGGAATTTACTTTTACAGAGTCACGAATCAAATAAATTATTTATTGAAACTAATATTATATCATTATCATCGTCAAGAGCTGAAAGAGTTACAATTATTTTTTTTTTGTCAGTTGTGGCAACAAGAAAGAAAATCAACATTTGACTGGAATTTTGTTTGGCAAGAAAGTAGGACTTTTAATCCTTAAGTAACCATAGTTTCTTAGCACAAAGTATAACTATTTGGATTTTGTTCCTGCTATGTAACACAGCAAAGCTTCAAATTGAATTGGTTACTATCACTAAACTTATACTAAAAAAAACCCCTTTTTTACACTTAGCTCAATTTTTAAGTGACTGGTATTTTAAATAGTGATATTTGTGGTGTTGTCGTGTACAAATGACAGATACAACACCTAGACAACTGATATCTCTTTCGTCTAGAGGTTAACATGCCTGTCTACTGATCTAATAGTCCCAGGTTCAATTCCCTGTTAGCACACATCGCTACATTGGTGACTACTGGAGAACTAAATCATGCTGCCATCTAACGGCACCTTCTAAAAATACTGCACGACTTCCGCACTAAAATCTCAGTATCTTTGACGACTCACTGCCATACAGTAATCAACTTATGACGACTCATTGTCGCACACAAGCAACTTAATTGTTCATCCCTTCGCGACTCACTGAGAAGAGGTTATGTTGTGGTATCGTATACAAATGATAGATACAACACCTGGAGTGAATTAAAGACGAAGAAGGCTGAACAATTATAAAAGAGATCTATGCAAGCAACTTCCTCCTAAACTTACTAGAATCTGTTTATAACCATGAGCAACCTATTTCATAGTATTATAGGTGAAAGTATTCAATCAGCATCATCTGCTTGCAGATCAGTGATAGTCACTTGATTTTCTTTGCTTGCATTCAGAAAAAAGTTTAAAAACATTATTGCATAAAATCGGTGATTGCCCCAGAAAACACTATGACAACTCTTGAAAATATTTCAATCAATATGGTTTTTTTTTAAGAAATCTTAAAACTAAGGGTATTTACAAAGTTTCCCTTCTTTTGGGGTGTCAAGAAAGCCGTTATTATGTAATCACAAGCACAGCAGAATAGTTCTCCTTTTTCATATTTTTTTTTTTAATACTTGTCCCTTTCTTCAGCTGTGCTGCGGACCAGGCATCCGTCCGAACTGGCCGTTTTCAGAAAGGTAATCCGTTTGGCGAATTTTATGTCCCGCCAGCTGTCGACGGAATTATACGTAAGCACCCTTTTTCCTTTTTCTTTATTTCATTTAATGTTTAGAGAAATATATCACCCAGTGGTGGAAAAGCGACTTTTCCAATCGTAGCCTTGCGTAGATTCCTTTTTTTAAAACCATCATTTCTTAATACACTGTCAAAGGTTAATTATATCGAGTTATTCATGTAGTTCATACTGTTTAAATTTATAAAATAACTGAATTTTCTCTCGTAAAAGAATAGTCATTGTGACTACCATACAGAGATATCAGAATAAGCAATCAATTCATCTAACTATTCCAAATAAAAATACTGCAAGCTTCAAGATCAACTCAAAACTCGACAAGTCATCCATCAAACCCATCCAAAGGAGCTCATTTATTTTGCCAATCCATAAAAAAACCACTTCAAAGAAAGCGACTGTGAAAAAACCCTAAACACGACTAATAAGCACTTCCATTCTTTCAGAGTCTAAAATATCTGTGCAATTGTTAAGGACATTTTAAGAACTAAGGATTAAGCCAATTTTTTCCTCTAACCGTGAATTCAGGTTCTTAACAGATCAATCCCGTAACTGGCATGTTAAAGATTCCGTTCGTGACGCCAACTTGGCGCGATTTTTAATTTTTTTTTTTAATCATTTCCCCCCCTTTCTTAGATTCTATTTGTGTGTGAATTAGAGGCCAGAAGATGCCTCGAAGAACGTCAGCTTAACGTCTAATTCCAGTTTTTGACAGCTAGCGCTGCGAAATTCAATTAACCAGTAAAGAAATACGAAGGGTGGGGGATAATAATTCTTGGTGGAGTTCTTTAAAGTAAATCTAATGACCACACAAAAAATTATGAGGTTAGTCGGGATTTTTAAGTGTTTTTTAATAGCTACTGGGATTGGAGTTGGCCATGGTTTCTGATTGACAAAGGTCGATCTTTTCTTTGAATGTCGGCGTGAAGTCCTTTGGAGGAAGATATTTTCAGTAACCTTGAAATGGTCTTAACTAAATCATCAACTGGATTGATCCTGGTTGACATTTGGACGAAGTGAAATGAGGAACTGCTTTTTTTTTTTATCGTTTTAGTCTGTGTTTGCCTCTAGTGCTGCTCAATGAAATATTGGAGGACTCGATGTTTGATGACAAATTGTTGGAGTGAATAGATTGTAATGCGTTATAAAAGTGAACATAAGAGTTTTCTGGGTGAAATCATAAATGGAAAAATATATATATTTTTTTTTCACGTTCCATGATAAACCAATTTTTGCATCATTTATAGTGCCTAGGTATCATGTATAGTAGTATGTTTTGGCAGTATGCATAGTAGTGTCTTGATAGTATGCATAGTAGTGTCTTGGCAGCATGTAAAGTAGCGTCTAGGTAGTATATAAAATAATATGTATAGTGGTATGTATAGTAGTATGTATAGTAGTATGCATAGTAGTTTGCACACTGTAAAAAAAAACCGTCACTTATACGGAAATTCCCAGTAATTGTAACGATTTAAATCCGTAAACCTGAATTTACGGTTTAAAGCAGTTTTCACAGGCAAGACTACGGTTAATAACCGTCATTCACCAAAAATCGCTCTCTGCGCATGCGCATTACACCATCTTCAAAATAGACGCCGAACGGCGAGGATGGCATTTTTGTTTTGAAAGAAAGTGGCTTCCTTCGTAAGTTTCTTTTCATTATACAATTAATTTGTTCATTACTAATATTGTTAATTCTAAATTAATGTATGTACATAAAATTACATCAGAATCGGAAAATGTTATTCTTTTATTTAATGGGAAAACACACAGCGATTGTTGTTTTATTGCATTTCTGAAACATATGCGTGTGATATAGAATATTGTACGTAATATTTCACGAGTTTGTAAGAGTTGTAAAACTAAATGAAGTTTAAGTAACTGCATTGGCTATCATTTAGAAATGTGCTCTTTAGTTATGTAATAACGGTTTTATTACTTATATTTTAATTTGATTTTATTATTGTTTATGTTTTAACTTATTCAGTTACCATGTTTTTGATCTTGTTTTGATTTTTTTTATCGCCAAATGTCCTACTACATCTGTTCCATTGTGTGAAGTCTCAGTCAAAAGACACATCAGTTTCATTGCGATTGTTTCAAATCAGTCTGTTGGGATTGCATTAGAAATCACTTGGGAACATATTCAGTCTCTTACATGGCACCCACCGCCTTTGACTGAGGACTTTGACTTCCTCAAGATTATATAGCTTGCTTGTCAAGACAAGATCATCTGTCATAAATGTTATCGTACTTGGTCACTGGCAAAAGTAAGGGAAGGGCTGGTGATCTTTGGGATTGAATTAATCGCAAAACAGATACTTAAAATGTTGCTGTTTTCAAGTACTATAGCATTGGTGTGGTGATATAGCCTTTCAATGCAGGGTTTAAAAGACCTCTTCATTTTATGAAATGTGTTACTTGAATTAATGTAAAATTCTTTAAAAACGTAGCTGAAAAATGAGCCTACGTTTGTGAGCAAAGAAAAAAGATTTTCTTTCGATAAATTTCTTTTTTTAGCGTTAACGGATAGTAGTAATTGAGAATTTCTAATCCATTCCTTCTGCAAATTATCGTTTTATCACTTATAACATTAAACGCCATGGACCTAATGATATAATGAGAAATATTGTTGTGTGAAATATTGAGTCTTTATTTTAAGGAGATAAATTTTATTTTTGAAGGTGATTTATCCCATCCCTAGACTACCCACCTGATGTGCAGATCCATATTTTAAAATAAGGTTTTTAAAAGACGATTTCATGCTAGCTAGTTCATTTGACTCTTTTCACGAGTGTAAATATATGTACATAAGGATGATAAATTTTACAATATTTTTCATATTTTGTACAGTTTATTGGAATTTTTCCAAAAGAAACTACCAGTTGTGCTGAATGCCTTGAAGACTTCGAAAGCTCTCTGCACTTTTCAGGTAAACTATAGAGATTATTTTATTTTGTTGCTGGGATTAAGCTGTGGGTGCTGTTTTAACAAAATGCTGTGTGTTAACTCAATGAAAGTGTTTTCATTGAGTTAAATTAAACATCTCGAGGGATGTAGCTCGTAACCATTTTAGCATTTTGCTGAAATGAAAATTGTGACTTGAGCTTTTTTGCTGAAAAAATTTTGTACAGCAGCTTCAACACTGCTTTATACATAGGATTTAGGGACAAATACAACACTATTTATTTGAAGTGAGAATACTGTTGGAATAAATTGTAGTGCTTTTAGAATAAATTTACTTAGTGTATTATAATTAGAATTAACCATTTTTATTTCTTGCAACGTTCCGTGGGAAGATAAGTTTTACAAGAACTTGCTTGTTTCACCTTTGTTAGAAGTGCTATACTTAAATGACACTAATACAGAGTGGCCAGAAAACCTGGAAAAATGGAAATGTCAGGAAACTTTCTCATTCTGGAAAAAATCAGGAAATTTTTTTAAATTTCACAAAAATCAGGGAAATTTTCTTTATTCTGAAGGCACGTTTCCCTGTTCATCCACATTTTGGCACCATTTACCCAGAGAATTGTGGCAGTAATCGTTGAAATTTTAATGTTTCTGAATAATTTGAACTTTTCATTACCGCCAAAACTATTTTTAAAAAATTGGTATGTTATCTCTTTAGCATACATGTTCTATTTGATCAGGATGTCTACACTTCTGAATAAGCTGTGGAAATTGGATAAAAAGTTTGCAGTAAATTCAGGGAATTTATTTTCGTAAATTTTGTGGCCACCCGTTAATAGTAGTTTTGATAATCTGCTATCATTTACATATAAGTGTTTATTTCATTTACTATTTGAGGTTTGTTTTAAAAATAGTTTTGCTTTTGTGAATGCTAATTATGACATTAGTATTGTAACAGAGCTATGCTAGTGGCATTTAAAAAGCTTAAACACTGGTTGTAATTGCACATAAAAGTTGCCAATGCATATAAAGGATTTATATTAAAAACTTTATTTTGATCTGTATCACAGGTGCTTCTGGGTATGAATCCAGACAAAGGCTCAGTCACCGCAATGATGTTCCGATACCCTGTAGCATTCATGGTCTGCTCTACCACAACCACGGGTCCCAGAGACGCCCAAGAGAACGTCCCCCAAAGCATAATACCGCCACCACCGTCTGTATGACCTACTGTACATTGAGGGAGCAACTGTTCGCCTGAAAGACAGCGTATCCTGACGCCGTGATGAATGACTATTAATCAGGCCAGGCAACTCGATCAGGCCGATATCCTTGCTAAGGAGGGTTGCAGGATTTCAACATCTCCCTCTTCCACACTTATTTTTTTGGAATTGTACTCTCTGGAAAAATCAAAGATCTCGGAGGAGTGGAAAACACCCCCAACCCATAATTGGTACAAGGGCTCAAAACCAGGTTTGTCCCTTGACCTCCCGTGTGACAGACATACTCGAACTGTTCTATCAAGGCTTGCTAGCGGTCACATCAAGTGCTTCACTTTCAACGAGGGCAGAAAAACTTTCGCCACCTGCACCAAGTGCCAAAATCAGCAGGCCTCTCCTGAGCACCTCTTGGATTACATGGGACTCTCTAAGGAGGGTCTCTTTAGCAATCCTCTCCTAGTCTTCGACTACCTTTTAGTCAACGAACTCGTGGATCTTGTCTCACTCCGTCAGACAGTGAGGATTAGCAACAACAACAACAGGCAACTCGCTCCCACACACAGAAGTAAGTGAAAGAATGATTCTTCAGACTCTCCAGCAGCAGTTAAATACCTTAAGTATGTTTACTGTGGTAAATTGGACATTTTATAAGATGGTTATTTTGTAGAGTCATAATTATTCAGATATAACTTGCATTGGTCAATTTTGAAAATTTATTAGATGTGTTCAATAATTTGTACATTCCGCAATCTAAATTTTTCCTTTTCGTATATTTTGCATATTTTTCTTAACTGAAAAAATAATAATGACTTTTATATGGCCTTAAAAGTTGCCGCAGCTTGTATTGAAGGATATGATTAATTATTCCTAGATACTTCCTAGAACATTTTTATATTTTGTTTATTAAATAAAGTAATCTGAACCACTTTTCATTCGTGTGTATTGAAATTTTATAATTATGTATACTTTTATACTGTCAACTTTGAAAATTTATTAGATGTGTTCAATAATTATTAGATATGCTTCAATAATATTTTGTTTATTAAATAAAGTAATCTGAACCACTTTACATTTGTGTGTATTGAAATTTTATAATTTATATTTATTAGATGTGTTTAATAATTTGTACATTTTTCATTCGTGTGTATTGAAATTTTAAAATTATTATTTATTAGATGTGTTCAATAATTTGTACATTCCGCAATCTAAATTTTTCCTTTTCGTATATTTTGCATATTTTTCTAAATTGAAAAATTAATAATGACTTTCATATGGCCTTAAAAGTTGCCGCAGCTTGTATTGAATGATATGATTAATTATTCCTAGATACTTCCTAAAAAATTTTTAATATTTTGTTTATTAAATAAAGTAATCTGAACCACTTTTCATTCGTGTGTATTGAAATTTTATAATTATGTATACTTATATTATGTGTATTGAAATAAAATTATATTTTTATCAAATTTAATTTTTTTTACTTAATACTTAATACACAGTGTCATAAAATACATTTAAATCCTGTCGCGTTAAAAAATATTTTGAAAGTTAGTAAATTATTGCATTTTTTTAATGTTTTAATCAAATTGAAAGTCTAGGTAATCATAGTATAGATAACCAAATAAATTTATTATTATAGTTTGATATAAGAAAAGACTGATAGCTATTAATAAATTATTTTGTGTGACATGCTCATTTTGTGATATATTTTTTACCTTTCTATTTATGTTGAAGGATTACCTTATTGCTTCGGAAATTTTTTTCGCTTTAATTTATAATGGGACATAGAATATTTTGCTGTGATACAGAATCGTACTTTAATTTTTATGATTTTCATCCATTGAATATGGTCATTATTACTAACAAAACCTTTAGCAGAACACAAATGCCTCCTTGATATTGTAAACTGTTTAATACTAAAATTAATCATGTATTTTGTGGCAGAAGCTTTTCCATCTACAATTGTAAACTACTTTTAATATGTAAAGTTTAATATTTTGCAAAAGCAAACCGTTCACTTACATTTGTAAACCTTTTTTGTCACTGAAAGTTTTTGTATAAGAAAAACTTCGCTTATAGGGGTAAACTGTTTCTTATACAGAAAAATTTCTGTGTATTTTATATGAAATTTATTACAGAAAGTTTCCGTGTACTTTACGGGAGAAATTGTATTTTATATGGAATTGACCTTATTCAACACAGAAATTCTGTTTATTTTACAGGTGAAAATTGCATTTTGTATGGAATCACCGTACTTAATACGGGAAATTTTAATTTATTTTACGGGAGTAAATTATTTTGCATGAAATTACCGTATTTAATACGGAAAGTTTACGTTTATTTTACGGGGATCAATGTTAGCAACCAGTCAATAACCGTTTTTAATACGAAAAGCTTCCGTTTATTTTACGGGAGAAAACTGTATTTTGTACGGAATGACCGTAATTATTACTGAAAGTTTCCGTTCATTTTACGGGGAAATACTGTATTTTGTACGGAATGACCGTAATTATTACTGAAAGTTTCCGTTCATTTTACGGGGAAATACTGTTGCAATCAGTCAAAAACCGTACTTAATACGGAATGTTTCCGTATTTTTTACGGTTTTAAACTGGCGACCCAGCTGCCAGTTTAAAACCGTAAATTTGACGGGATTTTTTTTGCAGTGCATAGTAGTATACATAGTAGTATATAAAATAGTAGGCATAGTAGTATGTATAGTATATGCATAGAGATTTTGTATGATAGTATGTATAGTATATGCATAGAGATTTTGTATAATAGTATGTATAGTATATGCATAGAGATTTTGTATGATAGTATGTATAGTATATGCATAGAGATTTTGTATGATAGTATGTATAGGATATGCATAGAGATTTTGTATGATAGTATGTATAGTATATGCATAGAGATTTTGTATGATAGTATGTATAGTATATGCATAGAGATTTTGTATGATAGTATGTATAGTATATGCATAGAGATTTTGTATGATAGTATGTATAGTATATGCATAGAGATTTTGTATGATAGTATGTATAGTATATGCATAGAGATTTTGTATGATAGTATGTATAGTATATGCATAGAGATTTTATATGATAGTATGTATAGTATATGCATAGAGATTTTGTATGATAGTATGTATAGTATATGCATAGAGATTTTGTATGATAGTATGTATAGGCAATTACATGTAATCATGAATGGCGGTTCTGAAGTTATTCAGTGCCAGATGCTTCAAAGTTATTGATTTTACTATGATCAATAAAGAATGATCATTTATGAGTGTTTATCTTTTAAAATTAAAAATACAAAAGATAAAATTAATGTGTAATATTCTTTTCTAAAATTTACACCGATACACCGATATGAAAATAATTGCAGCGCTTTTATAGTCAACAACATTATTATTTTTCAGGCTCAACCAAATACTAAAAATTATGAATATATCAAATAAAAAATAAATTGAACGGAATTTCACTTGACTTCAAAAATGAAGATTTAAATGTCATTTTATATTGAACACATACGGATGAGATGAAGTCGCACAACTATTGAATTTTTCACCTATATCAATATTAATACATTCATTTGAATATTAATAAAAGTTTAAAGTATGAAGTGTAAACTATATAATTAAAGACTTTGAAGTCTAGTGTAGTTTAGTGTAAAAACTTTTTTTTTTGTAAAAAAAAAAGTTTTACTTTTACCTTACATTTCAATGATTTTATTTCTCTCGTTATTATTTACAAAATAAATTTCTAATCCTTCCGAATATTTCAATTGATAACCAGTACTATAAAATGTTGCACTAAGCACATGCTGCGGTGAACGACTGACCTGCAAATTAAGAGATGGTCAGTCATTTTTGACTCTTAAAAACCTCTTAAAATACTTTCCCTATCATAATGACTACCAAAATATTACTGTTTTTTTTTTTTTTTTTTTTTTTTTTTTTTTTTTTTTTTTTTTTTTTTTTTTTTTTTTTTAACCAGTTGTAACAGTAACTCAAGGCGATTAACAAATTGTGAAGTGACAATATTTTGAACCTATATTACTATCAACATATCAAAATCATTTCCGTATATTTCTTTATTTTTGTGGCACCCTCTGTTGGAAAAAATGAAAAGCCAAATAGTGCCATCTATTGTAGGAAAAAATAACAAATCATGAAGCGCCCTCTGTCGTGCAAAACTTGTAATTATTAAAATTTATTTCTGGATTAAGCATTTTAATTGCCATAAAATTAACGTTAAAATTAAGTTTACCACCATTTATATATCCAATAATGATTGTATGGTTTGAAGCGATTTTTAAAGGTTTGAAGTATCGTATGGTTTGAATCTATTTTTTGGCAAAGTATTAACAAAATATTACATTCGGTCTATGGGGTTTCGAAAACAGTCGATTTTTATTGAGAGTGGTACATTTCCCTTCACACCAACGCAGAAAAATATCCCCAAAAATAACAATCACCCAACCCTATTTCATTATATCAACAACAAAAAAACGAATACGTCAATCGTTATAAAAAGCACTACTGTATAGCTCACGATATTCACCGATTAGAAATCAAACAGTCACAGGAAATCCTAAGCGGATAAACCCTCTAAAAAAATAATAATCACCCAATCCGATTTTACCCCATCAACAAACACATGCTACCATCAAACGCAGGTCAAGCCCAGACGATTTCATTTTCCATATCTTCCGTATTCATGCACCCCTGTAATCCCCCCAAAACCATGGACCAACCCCCCCCCCCTCATCCCCAAAACTGTACCGCCCCAGTACACCCCCTGTACCACGGTGCCTTCAATTAAGACGCCACACTACTGGCAGGCCGAGATACCGAGGTGTTGCCATTCTGATAAAGACTAATCTCGCAAAGAAATAGGGGGAAGGAGGCTTCGACAACAATGGTGGGATTAACTACCTGCTTCGCTGGTTGGGGAGTAGGGGGGAGGGGGATTTTAATTAAGTCCTTCACGGCTTTGCTGGCATTTGCATCTGATGTTGATCGGTATGGGGGAGGGGGGGGGGGGATTTTGTTCGAAAGGGGGCACGTGTGTGGACGGTGGTGGGTTTGGAGTGGGTGTGATGCATAAAATGGAATGTTTGAAAAAATCATGAGGGTTTTTGGGGATTTAGCAAGCTGTAAGAATCGAATGTTTCGGAAAGTATTTGCCTGTTTGCACATCTAGTTTATTTTGATAAACACGTTTTCCATGTATTTTATTATAATACGAAGTTAACTAGTTTTCTAACAGGAAAAGAAATGTAGTCGAAAAAATACATTTACGGATCTGGTAGAAATAATACGGGCAATGTATGAAACGCCTGTATTCTTTAGAATGCATAGGCATTTTATAGTTTAGTTTAAATTGCATGGTTCCGATTGTCTAAATCTGCCACTGTAAAGGGCTTATCACAGTCAAATGAGCCTCATAATTTTGAACGACGGTAAGATTACTAGGTGTACACTTTATAGCTGTTTAACCCCCTCCACACCAACGAAAGAACATTGAGGCCACCATTATCGTACACATCAGGATTCGGCATAGCCAGGACCGAACCCGCGATCCATTGCTCATAAACTTGGAGCTTTCAATCGCCAGGAAACTGGAGCCCTTATTTTATACAGTGTTGGGCGTTCTTAGGCAAAGTATGATGATAGTTATTTACTTTCCTTAAGATTAGTATTTAGTATCTACGAAATTTATAGAATGAGAACTACTATTTAGACAAAGCATCAGAAAAGATCATGATTGGGCTAGTATTTAAAAGATTTGCATTTTCAAAAATACAACTGTTACTTTGAAAAAATAATAAAAGAGTTTAAAGTCTTGCGCATTGCCACGTGGTATTCGTAATGAACTAGATTGTATGTTTTTCAACAATGTTTTTAATATAAAAAAACCTTTAATGCTGTTATTTTTCTGAAATCCAAAAATTTTTACATTTTCGTGGGATATAATGCTGCTAGATAAAATTGAAATTTACATAGTTTAATTATAGAAGAATAATTTCATTAAAGCATTAGGAAATATTGGTATAAATACCAATTAACAGTAATTCCCAGTTTGACATAATCAGTAAGTGCAAAAGGTTATCTATTTTGATAAGGCAAACTTATTTTTATAATACAAAGATTAGAAATTAAACCTATATACTAAATGTATCATATTGTAGTGCAATTATAAACTATTTATACCCGAGTGAAATTTTAAAAGAGAAATATATCATTTCCTGATTGACAGACAAATACAAATGACCAATTATAGATGAGAATTAATAAAACATAATAAAAAAATCTTGGAATAATTAAATGAAGAACACAAATACTACTCAATTTTATTACAAATATAAAAACATTGAAAATATTTTTGTATAAAATATTAAATTTTTCAAGAGAAAAAAACACTTACTAGATTGAAAAGGTATTTTCCTTTCTCATTACAGTTTATCCAATTACGAAAGTCTATCACACATTGAATCCAGTTGCCAATCTAACAGAGATGAAAACCTAAATAAAAAATAAATTATTTGATATACTTAATAAAGTAACTTAATAAGTAAAATACAAATGCATTAATAAACGTAAGTGTAGGGGTTTTACAATTTCATACAATATTTAACTATGGCTTATATAATAATTTATTTTTTTTAATTACTATAATTGGAGGCATAAAATGTAACACTAGATGTCAGTATATATTAGTTTTTTTTACTAACAAGTTATATTAGATAAATGTTTTAAGTTTAAAATGTGAAAAGTTAAAAAAAAAAATAGTGTTGCGTAGATGGTCGCCGAGTTTGGCGACATTTGGCGATTTCTCGCCAAATTTGGTGACCAAAATTAGTTTCCAAAACCGTCGCCAACTTGGCGAGATTGCCATTAACCATAATTTTAAATGGCATTCTCCTTGTAAAACTCGTTTTCCAGCATTATCCCTGTAAAACTTATTTTCAAGCATTAAGAGATGTATTGCAGGAAAGCGAAGAGAAGACAATCTCTTGCACTGTCTTATGCGAATTGTACATAAATTTTCCTTTTTTCATAATTAATACTACGAAATATTTACAAATATGCAGAAATTCGTAACAATATATATTCTATTTTCACGAAACGACACAATTTGTATTGTGACATGTACTACCACTAAAACTATTTTTCAACATACGTTAACGTTAGTAAATCTATAGCTGAGAGTAAACATGTATAATTAGGAACACTTTAAATCTGAAATGTCACCCTTTCAAAGTTAAGGACTTATTACAAAAACCAAGCTAATTCGATTTTTTTTTTTTTTTTTTTTTTAAATACTTATATGATTAATAATCTTAAGAAAATGAAACTTGAAATATTTTATTTTCAATATCATAACCATATGAATAAATTAAGTTATTTATACAATATAATAAGTATACTTTTAAGATGCTCTTTCCATACAAAATATCTACTTCAAAGCATTACTAAAATGTAGGTAAACAAATAAACAAACTATTCTCTTTAAAGAGAATTTCTACCCTTTATACCAATAATGCTGATTAGATAGATTTCCGGTACCTTTTTCAAAGAAAGTAACTAAAACCTATTATTTGTAATGAGATATTCAACGGACACTGTTATTCTACTAAAGTAAGATTTTAAGCATAATTAATTTATTTCATTTTAAAATTGAATTCTCCTTAAGGTCATTTGACATTTCTTAATGTTTTCATGTTTTCTAAGTGAAATATGCTAAAAAAAAAATTTGGTAAAAATTACACTTTGGTAGAATAACAAGTGTCAGTTAAACGCATTGAAAATATGTAGGCTTCTATGTCAATTAATTTATGAGAAAAAAAGTACATAAAACCGATAAAATTAACATTACTGGTATAAAGGATATTACTCCGCTTAAGTGATTTATTTTTAAAGGCCTTTCTTAACGTTATTGAAAACTATCAGCTATTTTATGCATAAAATTTTTGGAATATTTTCAACTACAAAATACATTATTTTTTAGCTATAATAAAAGCAAGCAGACAATGTCCATTATCTTATTAACATAACAGCAATTAGTTTTTAAACTTGTAACTGGAGTCAAAAATATTATTGCATGCAATGATGCCTATCTCTTATAAACATTACAAAATCTACCAGAACGTTATTTTCTTAAAAACTGTCTGTTTTGTCTATTTTTAAAAATAAATAAATTATATTCTAAAACAGTGAATTTTCAGTCTATTTTTAAAAACTGTATACTCTGTTTATCTTATAAAAAATCTAATCTATTTTTTAAAAAAAACTGTCTATTGTACCTGTTTTCAAAAGCTGTCTAATGATGTCTATTTTTGAAAACCTATCTTTAAAAGACTTTGAATTTTTCTAATAAAATTTTCAATGAAAAACATGCATAAGAATTTTTAAAATCTAATCTAATTTATATCTGTGTAAAGGCATAATATGCAAAAAAAGTTTTAAAAATATATTGAGTGTATTATAGAAAAAAGTAAATTTTTATTAAAAAACATGTTTATAAAACATTTTTTAAATATAAATGTAAAAAAAATAATATTGTGATGTTTTTTGTAAAAAAAAAATTAAACAATCCCACCAACTTATACCATTTAATAGACAACATTTCAAATATTGCAATACACCGAAAAACACAAAATGGATTTTAATGTAAAGTTTTACCTTCCGGTCTCCCTCAAATAAAATGGCTTTAATGAGTTAAATTTTCTTAATTTGTCCCCTTCCTAGCTTGAACCCTAATTTCATTGTAATATTTGATTTATTAATATCCAATTGTTGCTAGAAGAACACTTTAAGATTTATTTTCTGAATAATCTAAACTTCAACAGCCACAACAAAATCTCAAACAATAGCATCACAAGACATCCCCATAAAGCTAAGTCAACCTCAAAACCCATTCAACGAACATGAGCTCAAATGGATTAAACGAGCACACAATTTTAATATCACCAACATACTAAAAATATGAGATATCCTAAGCAAACTCAAACTCCAAACAAGCTCATCTCAATAAACGAAATATCAGCTCATCGCCCAAAACTATCCCCCATTACAACTTGTCACCGACTGTCAAACCTGCAACAGATTTTAATTAAACAACCGAGGCAACAGTGTTGCATTTCCCTCCTACTTTACAAAGAGAATTTTTCAATTTTCGGAAACGGATAAACCGATAAATACATCAAAATCCACTCCCCCTCCCCACCCCTTATGAAAGGATGGTTGAAAAATAAAACTTCAATACCCTTTTAAAAGCAAGGCGAAATAAAATGAAGATCTTTCGGCTCAGGCGAAAATCGTCCTTTGTGACAACCATTCATATGGGCAAATGGAAAGAGACGTGCATATTTTTAAATAAAATGGCACAAATTGTTCGATGGGGTTCCATTTGTAGAGGGAGAAGGGGGGGGCTGAGATGCTTTGTGAGTTGTGCCAAGAGACATCTTTGTAATGGATGGTTTGGAGAGTTTGGAGATTTGAAGAATTTGTGTGTTGATGGGGAGTTATCTTTTTCTGGTTAAAGAGATGGCAAATGATGGGTTGGGATTGTGTACATGTTTCCAGCTAAATATCATTTTAAGTTGGTTTATTGGTTTGAAAATATACACATGGATCAAGATGTATCTATACAAAGAAAAAAAATTAAAAACCCATATGATTTATTGGGATTGAGTTGAGTTATGATGAAATATCTGCTCACCTGGAAGGCTGCCTAACATAAATATTACACTGAAGGCTGTTTTACATGAATCTCGTTTAGAAGGGTGATTTACATAAATCTCGCTTAGAAGGCTGTCTTACATGAATCTCACTTAGAAGGCTGTCTTACATGAATCTCACTTATAAAGAGGTTTGATCTGATCATCTCTTCTGGAGGTCTTTTGACAAGTGCTTTACAATTATGACTCAAATTTATAGAAAATCCGAGTGAGATGTTGACTGGAAACTAATGATTTACAAGATTTCTTTAAAGTTAAATATTTTCTACTACCAACTAACAGGTTTCACTAATTTCAAAGACCCAGCAACTTGAAACCCTTCATCAATCAGATACTTTAGTGAATGAAAACTTATGTAGCCAAAAAAACTACATTTAATATCACTTGAGAACATTGGCAAAAATATTAAGCCAATATCTTAGCAGCAAATGAATTTCCCAACTTAAAGAATCATACAAAAGAGAAAGCGCATTTGTAGATCACATGAAAATATAGGCAAAAATATTGGACGATGATGTTATTAGCAGCAAACGTATATCTCTACTTGAAAAGGAATGCAGCAGAAAAAGCATATTTAAGGATCACGTGAGAATATAAACGAACCTATTAAGTGATTATTATAGCAGCAAATCTATTTCCCTGCTCAAAGAGTAATGCAGAAGAGAAAGCACATTTACAGATAACAGGAGAATATAGGCGAAAGTATTAAGTAAGATTTTAACATTAAATGTACTTCCCTGCTTAAGGAATGATGAAGAAGAGAAACCACATTTACAGATCACATGATAGTATAGGAAAAACTCTAGTAAACACTGATATTATTAACAGAAAACGTATTTTTCTACTTGAAAAGGAATACAACAGAGAAAGTACTTTCTCTGTTGTATTCACGTGAGAACACAACCGAAAATATTAAGGCACGATTTTAACAGTAAATGCATTTCCTAGCTTAAAAAGTAACGCAAAAGAAAAAGCACTTTTCCAGATAACGTGAGAATATAGGTGAACTTATTAGGGAAATATTTTGTACAGTATATGTATTTCACTGCTTAAAAAGCAACGCAGAAGTGAAAGCACATTTACAGATCACGTGAGAATATAGGCAAAAAGCCAAGATATTGATAGCAGCAACCGCATTTCTCTGTTTGAAAAGCAATGCAGCAGAGCAAGCACATTTACAGATCACGTGAGAATATAGGCAAAAAGCGACGATATTAATAGCAGCAACCGTATTCCTCTGTTTGAAAAGGAATGATGCAGAGAAAGCACATTTACAGATCACGTGAGAATATAGACGAAAATAAAGAGCTAAAATTTTGGCTCAGCATTGAATATATTATAAAGACATCCATAAAATTAGGTTGTTTTAATATGCTAGAAATACCTGGAAAGCTAAAGCTAAGGGACCAATAAGAAAACTGCAAATCTAATTTTGCACAAGAAATACGATAGCTTTTCCCCATTGCTCTTGAACGTTAGACCAGAAAGTTAGCTTTAAAAAGAAAAAAAAATGATACTTTTCCTTCAAAAAATGCAAGTTGATTGGAATCGAAACGTCAACTATGAAGCAAATTCATGAAACCCTTGAGAAAAAAAAATCCGACAAATTTTACAGTTTAGGTCACACTAAGATTAAAAAACCCAATTAAATGCTGCAAAAAAAATGGATGCATATAAGACTGAATAATCATATTTTTAACAAAAACGAGCAAATTAAAAAAAAAAAAAAAAAAAAAAAAAAAAACACACACACAAATAATTGACATTTACAATTTGTAACAAATAAACCACCCCTTTTAGCTCATTTTCCTTACAAATTCAATATGTTGACGGCCCCCACCACCCAATGCTCCTTTTACATTCTACTAAAGAGTATCAAAGAAAGCAAAATTCCGAGCCCTTTTCAATGGCGCTGCATCCTTCGCGATAAAAGCATATTGACGTTACTTCCATACATACTCTCTAGCATACACGCTTTACAAGGAGGAGAGCTTCACAATTGGGCTCGCTCGCAGCGAAAGTGAAACAAGTCAAATTCAAGCAATTTAGAGGAACTAAGACTATTAGTTTATCATTTTGATTTGTGTGAAACAAATACAATCAATATTCATCTAAACAAACCATAGAAAGAGTTAAGATTTTTAATAAATTATGAAATAATATATCTACCACTTTGGTAATTTTGGTCATTGAAACTTTAGAGATAGACCTTTTGCACTTAACTTTTTTTTTTTTTTCATTTATTCTTCTTTTTTCCTATCATAGACTAAGACGAAAGCATTACAGTATAGAATGCCGTATTTACACTGAACTTCTAATGATAAACTTTAAAACAGTTGTGGAAAATCTTTTGAATTTAAAATAGATCAGAAAAGTATCTATTTGATAAAATTACTGATTGAAATCCCTCACCAAATATTTAAAAATAGTGAAGTTAATATTTAAAAACAGTAGGCGAATAGTTAACGATAGAAATATTATATTTAAAGATAGGTACCTATTATATGAAGATAAAACAATATTTAAAGATAAGTGACATTTACTCAAACATAAAAGACTTGTATTTAAATATGAGTGACAAATATTTAAAGATAAACTAATGTGTAAAGATAGAAAGCAAATATTTAATGATAGGAAACCATTAAGAAAATAAACTATTTAAAATATAGCACAGTTAAATTTTCTTTAAAAGTGCCAAAGACTAAGCTCTTTAAAAGTATGGACACAACATCGTATTTTTAACAGTAAAGTGCATATCGCGTGAAGACAAAGAATTTTTAGAGAGAAATCTCCCTTCAATGGATTAAACTATTTCCCTGTAAGGAAACTAACACCACGGTAAAAACACATTTACAGAGCTTTTAATAAAACAATGGCGCTTGTAGACAAAGAAACCAGGCCATTATAAAAGCTTTGATTTTACTTCATTCAATGCAAAAAGGTCAATATAGTCTCAGTAAGTTTGAATTTTTTGTAATACTATCTGAATCTTAGTAATTGAAAACGCAATAATTACATTAAAAATTATGTCGAATGAAAAAAGATTACATTATGTAATAGCGCAAGCACAGATCTATATCGTAAGTTCTAATATATTTTATTGTTGCATTTATAAAAACTAGAGTCATAATAGTTGATTAGGACATTCATACTAAACCCATGATGTATTTATTGTGTATTTATAAACCCATTTTATAGAACATTGTGAAATATTTGCCAAATAAACAAATGAGATTTTTCGGAAAAATATTTTTTACTCAAATTTATGTAAGTAAATAAGTCAAAAGAGAGGTTATTATTCATTGAAGTATTTTAAAGTCATTTAAAATACATTTTTGAACAACTTTAAAGTTATTAGATTTATTTTAAAGTCATGGCCCAAAATTACAATGAAGCAAAAAGCCAAGTCTCAATTTAAGCAAAAAAAAAAAAAAAGAGAGGCTATTATTCAATGAAGCGTTTTTAAGTCATTTAAAAGTTTAAATTTATTTGAATAACTTTAAAGTCAAGGTCTAAAACTAAACTAGAATATGACTTTTTCCGTTAGATGTTCAGAAATAGTGATTTCCGTACTAGAGATGTCCATAAAGTTTAAATTTATAACATGCACCACTTTAAACCTAAACATCTCATTTCGCATAGGAAATACCAGGGAGGGAGGGGGTGGAATGAAGATTCTTCTAGAAAGGGAGGGGGGTGTATGGAGATAATTTAACAGACGATGAATTAAAGTGTGCTGTCGTTGCATTTCCTCCAAGGTATTTTCTTCTTGAAGGGAAGAAGCAAGAGAAGACGACGATACTATTTTTGCTCGGAGGCCTGTGCTACGACATAGAGAGAGTAAATTAGTAGAGTAGATGTTATGGAGGGGGGGAGGGAGGTGTTTTCTAATGGGCTACATAATGGATTTTTGGGTTCAGTTTATGAAGATAATATAAGTTTTGGTTTTGTTGATGAAGAGAAATGCTTTTAAGGGGAACTGGTTAGTTATTTCTTGCGCTGGGCTTTAATTAAATATTAAGTGTCTTTTTTTTTTTTTAAAGTAGTTTCGTTAAGAACTCATGTTGATAATGAATAAGTTTGTATGAATGTAGGAGACTTTTGTGACGGTTTTGTCGGAGAGTGTGGAAAACGCTACTAAAATCTTGTTAAAATTTTGCTGTTGAAATAGATGATTTCGAAAGTAGTTACATGAGTGCTGGTATTCTTTAAAATTTTCTGTACCTGAATTGAATAGTTAATGGATTCAGTTTTGTACTTTTAATTAGTACCAGTTTGATTAAATATCTTCTGTGCATAATTGGTAAGGTGCGTTATAATTTACAAAGATAATAAATGGTAGAACCTTGTGTTGAATTTTACTGGTATAGGCCATGCGGTAAAAGCAAAGGTGTAAAAATTACCCTTAATAATAACTTATTGGACACCACTTAATATTTGCGCTATATACTTGAATGTAAACATGTTTTAGGATCTTTCATATACTTTATATTAAATTTTGTTTTTTAAGTGGCTGACTAATCGATTCAGTTTTGTACTTCTAATTAGCAGCCGTTTTATTAAGTGCATACTGTATTGATTGAGATAATAGGCACAAAACCTATACTTGTTATTTACTAGTACTGGTTATGAGGTGAGAGTAAAAAAGCAAGAATTTATTTTGCAAAATATACTTCAATGTAAATGTGTTTTAGGATCTTTTATATACTTTATATTGAATTTTGTTCCCGAAATGGATGACTAATGGATTCAGTTTTGTAATTCTAATTGACAGTAGTTTAATTAATTGTATTTTGTGTACAGTGTTTAATCATTGTCCGAGATAATTGACACAGAATTTAAAAGTAGCTATTTACTAGTACTAGTCATGCGGTTAAGAGCAAAAAATAAAGAACTTATTTTGCACCACTAGTTATTTGTACCATGTACTTGAATAAATAATACATCTTCTGCATCTTTAATAATACATTTTTTATTAAGTTTAAAATAAAAAGAACTAATGAGATACATAAATCTTTTAGAATATACACTTCATTGATGATTATGAATAAACTGATAAAAAAAATTGTATTACCTATTTAAATGAATTTACTATACATAATTAGTTACTTTTAGAAGTATTTCTGATATAGTTAAAATTATATGGATTATGAAAATAATCTATAAATTTTGTCATAAAGTCAATATAAAATATAAAATTTTTATAATTTGAAATGTTTTTGTAAACTGATTTTCTTTGTTTACTTACAGTCTGACTAGATTCGATTAATTTCTGCATAATTTCTCTTTGTACTCGATAGCAATCTTCTTTTCTAAAATTTCAAAAACAGTGTATTGAACCTCTAAAAGGGATGCAGAACTATTGTTATACTTTTGTGTGTAGTATTGTAAAAAAAAAAGCCTTTTTGAAGAGCTTCAAGTCCGAGATCTCTTTCACCCATGCTATGTGTACATTCCACCTCTGATCCATGAGTTCAGGACTTATATTTCATCATTAGTTATGCTTTCAGAAAAATAACCATTGGTTCCAAAGTACATTTCCATATGTCAGTTAAAGAACAAAATTACCTAACAAAACAAACCCCAACTGAGATATCAACAATAACCGCAACTACAATTCAAAACACACCACCTACAACCGAACGATAACTAAAAAAGAATCCAAACCAAAAGAAGAACACGAGGGCCGCTCCTTCTAAAGACAAGTCCACCCCCCGACACCCTTGTAGTAGAGGTAGATCTATTTCCGGCAGCCGATATCTGAACGAAAGAGAAGGCCTGTCAATCTACGGGAGGGTGGAGGCTACCCTGGGGATTAACCCCCCTCCCCTCCAACACAAAACGAGAGAGAGAAGGCCGAAAATTGAAAATTCCTCCTCTGGAATGAGATGCCATTCTTCTGTGTATTCTACTGCCAAAAGATTGTGGGAGATGGGGGAGGTCCATATTGGCGCGGCTCACCCCCCCTGGGTGCGCCACTGCTTCGTTCTAATCCGCGCGGCCGAGGTGTCGGGAGGAGAGGAAAGAAGATCTCACTCTTTCTGGAGCGGAGGATAGTTGGGTTGCTATATTTCGCGCATCTATCGCTGTTTGGTGAATTATTAAATAACCCTTTTAGAACCATAGATGCCAAATTTAAGAATCAGAATACTAATTGACCAGGACTAAGGTTTTTTTTTTTTTTTAGCTATTCTAAAAGGCATATTCGCAAGTTTTATCACAGTGTATGAATATGAAGAGAAATATAAAGAAGAGAATTATAAATAGATGGAACTGTATGAATTACCAATAAATATAACTATGAAAAATTTAAACATTTGAGATTTTTTGATGAACAAATCTATTCATTGAACTGTTTATATTATAAAAAATCTCCAAATGATATGAATCCAGATATATTGTTTGATAAAAATACTAATGGAGACGCTAACTTTTCTACGGATTTTTCGTAGTTTTCAATGTTTTACACACGTTTTTCATAGTTTTTTTTTTCTTTTCTGAACGTTTTTTGAAACCTAAAGAACAGACCTAGGATAAATACCTTTTTCAATCTGTTGCCAATACTCTTGAAATTTACCGATACGTTCGCTATTGTCGAGATTTACGTTATTTTAGCTGAGTGTTACGATGAGTGTTGCGATGATTTTAGCTGAGTGTTACGATGTCGCAATTGCATCTTGTATTTATTCATCGTAAATGTATTGGTCATGTTAAACGTAAAACGAAGTAAATATCAGCAAAAACTGGGGAAAAGTATGAAAAGTCAGTAGAAAAGTTGTAATCTCTGCATTAACCAAAAAAAAAAATAATAAAATATTGGTTTCTATCGAAAGAGCCATTTTTTAAAAAATTTTTTTAATTAAATGATCATTAAAAAATGGACTTTCATCTAAATGTCCTCGGAAAGGAAATGATCAAATTTGATTAAAATTTCAAATACATTCGATATTAAGCAGCGATACTGGTATATGATCTTATGCAGCGTTTTAGCAGAAACCCAGGTTACAAGTTTTTGGACCATTAATCTGATATGTAACTATTAGGATTGATCTTTATCAAAAATTAGTGAGATAAAACGTTAAAGCATTGGTGTAGACCAGTTTTTGCTCCATTGAAGAAATGTGGCTTATTACATTTTTTGAATATATTTCGTCGGAATAAGCTATAAAAATTTATTTGTTTCAACTTTTGTACTATTGAACAGTTGGGATCCTGAGATGCATGGCATGCATGCATATTGCATACACACACATGTATATTCTGTTAGTAAAGAGCTATTCCTGTTCTTGGGTAGATCTTTTTTTTTTAACAGGAACTGCTATTTATGCTTTATACTTTACTTAGTTTAAACCTTTAAATTTCTATAGTATACTTACTATATTATTTTTCTTTGAATAAAATGAGCTTACATAACTTTCAATTTAATTTTAAATATACGATATTCTTACACTGTTTCTTAAATATTGGATTATTAAAAGCTGTTAAATGAAATTTGGGAATTAAAATTAAACTTTTAAATGCAAAACTACTTTTTGTTTTCTCTTAAAATTTAATTTTTATTTCATTAGTAAATAATATAATAAACGTTTTATCTTATTTGTTTGAATTTTAAAATTTAATGCATTTTTATGTAATTCTAAATAATTTGTTCTTCAAATATTTTCTTTCTTAATTAAGTTTGCATAAGTTAAAATTCCCGATATGGTTATAGAATGGTGCTCTTATGAGGTCTATATCAAATTTGGAATTTGAAGGAAAAACTCAAACAAATATAATAATTTCAAAATTTTATTGCATTATCAATACATTGAATTGAATTAGAGTTAGACAGGGTAATATTAAAATTCTTTATTTAAATGCACAAATACTTAAATTAAGATTTCAGGATACAAAAATATATATTGTTTTTTATAACAACTTCTATATTATTATTTAAAAATACACAGTTAAATAAAATTGTTCTACGAAAAATATCCGAAGTCAGTCCTTCATAGGTAAAGCACACTATAGCTACTTTTTTTTTTTTTTTTTCTGATTTAAAATTTCGATGTTATCTGGGTTTCGTGTTCATTTTTTTAGGTTTAAAACATTATCTCTTGCAAGGCTCTATAGTAGAAATATTCATTTGAAAATGATTCGATAATAATAAGGGAGGTACACATCATTCTGAATTCTCATTTTTTGAAGTTTTTCTGATTTCTCTCATTTTAAGGATGACAACATTTTCCTAAATTAGAGGTATACACTGTCTTTTACAAAACTCTAGGTGGTCGGGAGTACAATTTCATTCCGTTTCTTTTTTTTAAGTTGGTGAAATCAATGATATGGGGCTAAGGGGGCATGATCTCAACTTGCAATCAAATGAACCAATTGAAACCAAGTTGTGCCGGTGTAACGTTGGGTACTTTAGATAGTTAGGAAAAATAAAAGATAGATGATTATTATTCAGTAACAATAGAGGAAATTTTTGAAGATTTAAAAATTCCTTTATAAAGCCAGTAAACGTTTATTATTCTGTTTCTTTGGTAAAATTTTCTTTACTAGCAAATATTTTTTGCATAAATAGACAAAATAAGAAATCTTGAAAGCAGGTTCACTACTGCGCTATGCGGCATATATTAGAATTACCACATTTCTACTCCCTTCTTTTATACATAGTGTTCTTCAATAGCCATTCAATCCTAAAACCACTGGTTATAAAATTAACATTAACCCAACAGGATGCATATAACTTCTTTCATTCAATCTCAAAAACTTCCCATTTTTAAATTCTTTGTATTAACTTCGCTTTTGCATGTTTGTTTGTCGATGGAAGAGGAATCTGAGGAGACCTAATCAACCCCCTTGCCGTCATATCATTGGTCTGAAACTTAGCAGATAGATTCGATATCGATGACAATGCATTCTATCAAATTTTAGGACTGTTACTGTCTCTAAAAGGCGACTTTTACGGAATAATAATAAACCATCTTACCATCATCCAATCGCACTAAAATAATACTTAACAGACCATTGTTAAAACTCTTTTCTGTTGCCAAAATTTTTAATTAATAAATAACAAAATTGTTTTATTCACACAAAAAAAATGTATTTGCAAATGATAATTCAAGTTCATTTTTAATAAATATATTTTGAAACCTAGTTTGCAGCACCTTTTGTTTTTAGAAATGTTTTTTGATATTTAATATTAGATGCAAACACCAAACACGCCTTGTTTATGGAATCGGGCGCTTTGTTAATGAATATAAAAATTGGCAATGCATGTACAAGATTTGTATTGAAAACATTATGTTTATGGGTTATATTATTCTAAGCAAAATTACTCCCCTCGCCAACAATTTATAATCGAAATTCTTTTCAATTACCTTGGCGACATTATTCCTTTACAAAAGCGTAAAAAAGGAGCAAAAGCCAAGACAACCCAACATCTATCCACCGCCATCAAAAATGGGCAACCCTACAAACTCGCTGTTCACGCTGACCGCATCAATACGACTGTTTATACCAAATCCCAAAACGCGCCCATGACGTATAAATACGGGGGAAGGGGATGGGGAGGCCGTATATGTACGTCCTCCAACTCCATCAGCAAGTCTCTCGGCAAATATTTATTTTAAATTTTCTCGACGAAGCTCCGCTCTCGCGCCTCGTGCGAGGAGCGAAATTATTCGCTCCGTTTCCTGTCTTTGTTTACCCACATGTGATCGGGTTCCCATAGTCACGTGACTGCGGTCCACTGGGGATTTTTAGGGGAGCTGGATTGTATGGTGGATAATGATTTCACCTGATGGTGGTATCTAAGAGATGGGGGAAGGAGGGAGGGGCGATTTCGTTTAGAATCGGACGCGGGTGTATGGGAATGGTTGTTTAATTAATAACGGCTATCCTGTAAGCGGTGGGCGAGTAGAAAATGGAGGTATTGGCCACCTCTTGCGAGATTTCAATATGCATTCTGTCGAACGCTGTTAACTTTAAAACCTTTCTGAAACACACCAGTGATTTTGTGATAAGGGATCGGGGAATTTGTTAATTAGGAAATGCTTGTTTATTAGCAGCTGTTTGAAATGTATTGAATGTTTACTGTGAAACAAAGCAAATATTAAAGAGGAAATAAACATTCCTATCCTATGACTTTGCCTTTTTCTCCAGTGAACTAACACTTACCACAATTTTCTCTTGATCTAACGTTTTTGTTCCCTAAACGAAACTTCATACCAAGTACTTCCTTCGGATGCTGCTAGGTTGCGTGGAAGTCGTTTTGCCTAAAAACAGCAACTTGACACTGAGCTTTTGTCCCCTGCACTCCTCACTAGTATGAGTTAATCACTAACAAGTAGCCCACTTGATGGCTGTGTGGTTAGCACTCTAGCCTAGTACCAGGTTCGAATCCTCACTTGTATGAGTTAATCACTAACAAGTACCCCACTTGATGGCTGTGTGGTTAGCACTCTAGCCTAGTACCAGGTTCGAATCCTCACTTGTATGAGTTAATCACTAACAAGTAGCCCACTTGATGACTGTGTGGTTAGCGCTCTAGCCTCGTACCAAGTTCGAATCCCGAGCTAGGCATGGATGTTCGTTGCAATTCGGAATCAACGTTAAGTTGTAGCACCCGGTCTAATTATCTGTCATTGCGCATAAAAATAGGTCGTCGAGCGTACAAACCAAACAACTAATTAAAAAGTACTCCATTCAATTTTGTATCAGCTGTTAAAATCTGGTCAGTTTAACACTTCGTGGCGTTGCAACTCGGTAACATGGTTTTTGGCATTTCAACCAATCGACTTAAATGTTACAGAAACTTGGTAACACTAAAATAGAAGTGATCTCTATCCTCATTGGTCAGAGCACACTTAGTTGTCACATGGTAAAAGTTATCATGAGATTATAAAGAGATACCAACTTTTCTATGGGTTTTTCGTAGTTTATGGATTTTTACTTCTTTTTACAGTTTACACACGGTCAGTATCTTACATTACGATGAATGAATACGAGATAGAATACTGACTATTAATCAGCGTACTACTCAGCGAAAACAATTTAAATCTGGGCAATAGCGAAAGAAGTGGCGAATTTCCATCGCATTAACAAAACACTGAGAAAAAACATTTCGCGTAGGTCTTTTCCATAGCTTTCAAAGAACGTCCGTAAAACCACGAAAGTCCGTAAACACTTGTAAAATAAGCAAAAAATCTGATAAGTACAGAAAATCTGTAGAAAAGGTGGTATGCCTGAATTACGATGTCACATCGGTGGCCCAATTTGAGGGCTGTATGCAAATAGCGAGCAAGGAAAATGCTAGCCATATGTTAGCTAACTAAACCCTAAATTCCAATTATGCCTCAATCTTTATACTATAAAGTCTTATCTCTAAATATAGTTCATTTTAGAATATTTCTATTTGAAAATAATAAAAATTGGTAAATTTGTTTATTTTATCAGTGAAAGTAACATATGCAATTTCTAAGTGTTCTACAGATACTATATGATGGTAATTTCTGAAATTGGCTCGGAACTCTGTTCATTCGGAATTAGGATGGTACCGAAACATTGTTGAAGCCAAAATTGTTATCCAATAGTCAACTTGGTGAATTAAAATAGTAGTCTGGTAATTTGCACGTTTTTTTACGTCTTTATAGGGAATTTTTTGTATTGGAAAATAAAATCCAATGATTTTGTTTTTTAGTATGTTATTATTGACATCTAATGGATACAAAAAAATGTGACTTAATTTTACAATGTTTTATTATTAGTATTATTATTATTACTGATGAAAGTAGACACCTAAAAAAAGGGTACGTGGCTAGCCCCTGTGATTTCGGCTGTTAAAGACTTTTTTTCTTTTTAAGAAGAGAGAGAGAGAATCGATTAGTTATCTATAGAATTGTGATTCTCTTTGAAACTAGGATTATTAAATTTTGTCAGAAAATAATATAACGGTGAACTGCGAAAAATAAATGTGATTTTTTCAGGCACAAATCGAGCTGTAAAATGGAAAGTTAGAAATGGTAAAAAAAAAAAAAAAAAAAAAAGATCCTGGTCCCGACGAGAACTACTGATGCGTAGAATAGCGTGTAAAAATTTCCGAGTAATCGGTCAGACAGAATTTATATTTTTCAACAGGGCCGACAGAAAAAAAAATGCGTTTAAAGTTTCAAGAACAGATGCTCAACAACAACGAGATAATCTCAAATATTCATTAAAACTTCATTAATATTTCGAATTTCGGTTTAAAATTTTTACACTGCTCTCTCGATATATTTTACTTTCGAATTAAATAAGAAAAAAAAATCGATTTTTTTCAACCCAAGTTATCAGACTACTTACCTTAACTGTTACTTTGACAAAATAAGAAGGATTTTGTATTCAATTTTTCCAACGAATGTTTGTATTTCCATTTCTAAAAAACAGTTTTTAATCCACCAAAAACATCTCAAAATTATTTGTAAATTTACCATTAATATAGCTCAAATACGTGATTTTATGAGAAAGTTATAAAAATATATACCGTAGTTATCAGGAGTAGAATCGGCCTTTGAGAAACAGTTACTTAATCTAAATTGTGTCTCTTGATAATGATTAAAATTTGATTTCAAATCATTTCATACAAGAAACAATATGATTGTTCATTAAAAATCTAAATTTTGTCTCTTGATAATGATTAAAATTTGATTTCAAATCATTTTATACAAGAAACAATATGATTGTTCATTAATTTTCAACCAATCTTGAACCTCAACCGTGTAATAACGTCTTAACCCTTTCGGAACTAGTGAGGCGAAATGACATCATTCAAATGTCCAGGTATAGATAAATGTTTCCATTTCATTATTTTTAAACTGCAGATATATTTCGAAAACTATATTGGGAAAAATAGTAAAGTTGGTTATTTATCACTACTAATCGATTCGTCACTAGTAGCCAGTAGTTATCACTAGTAATCGGTTGTTATCACTAGTAACTAGAGGTCGGCTATATAACGATACAACGATATTTTTATCAATGTTTTTAAAAAATATCGATGAAAGTCACCGATATCGATATTTTCAAACATTTTTAGTTTTTTGATGATCGTTTTGTAGTTCCATGTGTTTTTTCGATTTTATTTATTCCCTTTTCAAAAACTTCAAAACTAAAGTTTCAACTTGGCTGAGAGACAGTTAAAACGGCACCAATATTCAATATTTTCCATACACTTAAAAGCTATTGAAAATTATCTAAATTTTTCTTAAAACCACTGCACCAATTAAGCGAAAATATAATTTATTTATTTTTGTAATGGTTCCATTTCAGTTGAAAAAGTAATCACCTTACAAAAAAGCAATCATGTAAAGTAGAAATTTGCGCCGAAAAACTTTGTTTCTGGCAAAATTGAAAATCAAATAAAAAAAAATCATGTATCGATATATTAATATTTTATCGATATATTAATATTTTATCGATATATTAATATTTTATCGATATTTTTTTCTATGCAACGATATAGTATCGATATTTATTTTGATCGATATTTCCGACCTTTAATAGTAACCAGTAGTTATCACTAGTAATCGTTTGTTATCACTAGTAATAAATAGTTTAATTGGCGTATCGCCAGTAATTGGTGTTTCTCACTAGTAATCGGTTTTACAACTAGTAGCCAGTTGTAATCACTTGTAACCAGTAGTAATCACTTGTAACCAGTAGTAATCACTAGTAACCAGTTGAAATCACTAGTAATTGGTTCTTATCCCTAGTACTTAAGGTTACATTGCAAAATAATCACTGATAAATTAACCTGTATCCAAATAGCCTTGGGGATGGAATTGTTAACCATCAATCTAAAGATACAAATCCCCATTACCCTAGCAAAGGAAGTGCATCTTCGACCAGGTAGTCACACCAATTAAAACTCCCACACCTAAAAGGGTTAAACCAGGCATGAAAAAAGGAAATGGTCATTCTTGACCGCGGAAAAGAACCGACCCACCCAACCGAACAAAACCCTGGCAGCCGTCCAGAAAACTGAAGAGAAGAAAATCCCGCTAATGGGGAGGGAGGACGGGGCGTGCTTCCGTCTACGCCACTGGCACCTTGAAATACTGCCAAATATTTATCAACACCTGCGTGGCAACGGAGACCGTGTAATCATTACCAACTTTCTCTCTTCTACCGATTTCCGCTTTTTCTTTTCTGATTTACTTTTTTTTTGTCAAGAGGAAATTGTCCAGGGTTAATGCTGGTAGGGGGAAAAAATAATGGTGCTGGGTTGTCGGCGCGTGAAATTGGCAAGTTTGCGTAAGTGTTTTTGGAAAAGGATTTGTAGTAACTGTTATTGTGTTTGTTTTTGGGATGGATACTAAGCCTAGTCACCTGTGGGTTAAATATTCGTAACTCCATCATTTGCATGAAAGTTCCCACGTAGCACAGAAGTATTGGCTAATGTTGGAAACAGAGGTTCTGAGAAGGCCAGTCCATGCCAACTCGAGCATCGTTTATTTTCTAAAAAAAATCTTATTTTGGAACAAGTCAGAATCATCACAAAACAATTTTTTTTACCAACAGCCCTTACTTATAACACTATACTCAAATTTTAAAACTCTGTATCAATGTTTCAGTATATTTTAACCAGCACTGGGTGAGATAGGCCAAGATCTAAAGCAACGGCCAGTCTACAACAGTCCACATTTTGACTGCCTTTGACGATCCAATATTAGCGAGTGAATTTGTTCTACTGGGGTTTTAAACTATAATGTACAGTTTGAAATTGTACATTTGTTAGCCTGTAAAATTTTTATCCATTCAAACGAAGTTTTTACTATACATACATTATCTACATGGCTCCACCTTTGTGTATAGTTTCCAGCTTTTGAAGCATTCCATGCTATCGATTAACTTTTTCCTTGCCCCCAAAAATTAATAGAATGCATCGTCATCGATAACGAGTCCACTTGCCAAATTTCAGATCGATTGGATGACGGCACGTAGGTTAAATAGTTTTCCGAACCGTCAATAGAAGCGTGTGTAAAAGCGACCTTTTAGGATTAGCCACTAAATTTTTATAGAATGTGTTTTCATCAACAATGAATGTTCCAAATTTCAGCTCAATTTGATGACGACGAATGAGTTAATCATTTCTCCACAGACTTGCATACAAATAAAATCGAAATATAAGGTTTATTTTTTGGCCATAATGGTCATGTGATTTTCTTTGACAAACTTGAGACAGAAAACATTACTTTTTTATTACAATATAAATATTACATTTCCCCCCCCCCCCTTTTTTTTTTCTGAAAAAAAATTGTGCTCTTATAATATGTTTTGTTTTATTATTATGTAGTATTTTGCTGCTTAACACTTTCGGCCTGAATGGACCATCGATATAGATAAACAACTGGATAGACTGCTCCATTGTCAATGCAAAGAGAAAAACGAGCCGGGGATTGCGAAGTTGGTGGGAAGATTAATCAATCACAGTTCACTTTTATAGTTGGATGGGAATGCGAAAAACCTTGTAAAGTGTTAGAGTATATATTTTTTTGCACATTATTACTAATTAAGGTCTACTATTGACATTTCTGCTGTGTACAACCCAAAATTGTATTTACAATCCTCGGCAATCCGTATTTTTTATCCCACCAATTGCATCTGGTAATGGCTTCATTTTCCCAGCGTTAAGGTAGTAGTCTGGTAACTTGGGTTAAAAAAAAAAATCGAATTTTTTTTTGTACTTAATTTGAAAGTACAATGTCTTGAGAATATACTGTGAAAATTTCAGACAGAAATTCGAAATATTTCGGGAGTTATAACGAGTTTCCTAGAGCGCCTCGGAGCAGGGCCGCCGACAAGGGGGGGCAAAACAGTGCACCAGTATAGGGGCCCGTCTTGTCAAGAAGGGCCCACGATTTCTTGTTAACATAATCTTGAAAATATGAATTTTACAGAAAAAAAAAAGAAGAAAAAAATATATATATAGGATTCATATAACGAAAATAAAAAGCAAAAAAGATACCGAAAATTCTTTTGCAAACGATCCCTAAAAATAGTCTTTTTTTTCCCCTAACACCGTCCCCGGAACGCAAAACACAAGTGGAGGAAGGGACTATGGGTATGAGAAGGGGGGGATTGGTCAAGAGAACCTTTAACTACCAACAGTTTAAACCCTAAGGCAACTTTATATATCAGTCATATGTATGCGTCTGATGGATATTTGCTCTATCAGAATGAGAACTACCCGATTTTTAGTTTTTGTTGTCATTTTGAAGCTCAGTAAGTAATCTTTTTGTTTGGAGCGAACACCGATAAACCTCTTTGGGGCCCCTAACAAGCTGCGACCTCAAAGGCAAACATTAATGTTTATTGAAGAAACTACATTTCAGTCTAAATAATAATAATATAATAAATATATATATATATATATTTTGCCAAAACATCTTGCCTGACAGCTTATGATTCTGTCGCTATTTGTACAAGTGTATGCGCACTACAGAAAAACTCGAAATTATTTCCTCTTGAATGAAGAATGAGTTTTATGCAATCGTATATGGGGCTCTTTTAAAAGTTTTTAGACAATCGTAAAAAAAAAAAAAAAAAAAAAAAAAAATTTTAAATAATTTTGAACGTGACCATATTAAAAAAGTGCAATTATTATTCATCTATTTGAATTGGTTTACTATGAAATCTAAAATGACTTTTTAATCTGTTCATGTAACAAAAACTTTAAAGAACTGTCATTTTATACTATATCACAGGTTATCAATTTGTGTATTTTTTTTACATTTGGCTAATTAAGTATAGTTAAATTTTAGTGTTTGTTTCATCTATAAAGTGATATATATATATTGTATTAAAACAGTAGTTTACAATTTTCATTATTAATTTGAAGATGTTTAAGTTTATATTTCCCACACATTCTCTTTAACAAATAAAAACTGTCCTAGTACAACTTTTGATCTAGATTGGAGTAGTTAGAAATAATTTTCAACTATTAAGAAATTAGCAGTAATCATAGTTTTCGAAATTTTCCACTCTCTGAAAATTTAGAGTAAGGAACAATTAAAAGTGTCAAAGAGATCACGAAAAACTAATTAAAAGAAAAACTGTTTTTTTAAAAGGGGCCTACGGTTAATTTATTTTGTATAACTTAAATTTTGGAAGTAATAAATTAAAGTTTGCTATATAGCTTGAGCTATTTGGTGTTTATATTTCAACAATAGCTTATCTTTATTTTTTGTCCAAATCATTCACATAGAGCACTTTCAATAGCAGGTCTTACGGTTGTTTTTTTAAACCTAAATGCTGTACAAATCTTTTTCAGTATTTTAAAAGTGATAAACGGAAACAAAATTATTAAAACATCAATCTCGAACAAACTCCGACACAAATGGTAATCGAACAGCGACAATATGTATACAGACTGAAATAATTTTTAACAAGGATCTTTAGACAGTGTTGAAATATGTTGCGAAGACTCCCCTTTTAAGTTTTTTTTTTTTTATGGGTAAAGTTTTTTTTTTTTTTTTTTTACTGCCCTCCAATCCAACTCCATCCAATGACGCCTCAAATGTCTCATTGTCGATGACCTTGAAGACACTTTTAGTTACAAGATTCGTTGCTTGACAGTTTCTTGTACAAAAGTCCTCCGGGACCCCTTCTGACCCCCCAGTTCTTATCTGCAAAGAAGTCATAAAAGTTGGGGGGGGGGGGATGTGTTGTGTGTGTGTCGAGATGGGGAGAGGAGGATTGAAAGAATGACAAGTGTGTAGGATGACGATGACCCCAGGAAATGCCGTCCCCCTTTCTTCTGCTGGACTGTCACTGACATTACAAGATACGAAAAAACCAAGTCCAGCCTTTGCTTTAGTGCAATTACACAGTAAAAAGGTATGCCAATTTTTTTACATGGTATAAACTTAAACACTCTAGAAATAGTATTAAATATATACAGACAATTTGGGCAACACTATGTAGAGGTCTTGCATGATAGAATAGCAAAACTTGTTACTAAAAAACAGTTTTTTTAAATACTCTTCTTTAATAGTGCAATGAATTGACGAACAAATTTATTTTTTACGGTAATTTGAATGTTTGGTAGAAATGTTGCAATATCAAGACAAATTGTTACCTTGAAATGCTTTTAAATTCCATTTATTTTTGCAGTGCAGTGTGTTAAAATATACTGCTTATAATTTTTTACATTAAACTTATCGAATTTTGTATTTAGTGAAACTATTTTTTCACTAGAATTTAAACATAACTTATGGTTCAAAATAAGCGCATTCTGATTGTTCTATATTTCAACTGAGAAGGTACCAGGGGGTGTTGATTTTAAGCTGGTATTTAAGAACAGTGTTACCAGTCAATCCGACTAATTTCTCTGTTTCTTTGCGTTTTCTCGATTTTTCTGGTTTGAAATTAAGCAGTAAGCTTTTAATGTGTTTACACTGACAAAGAATAAATTTATTATCATTAGTGCTTCAGTTTATTGCTAGGTTAAATGAATCAGAAATTTAAGAGCTACAAATATCCATCAGACGGCTCCAGAGCTGCCGTCTAATGACCGCTTCTCTAATTACAAATACCACCCCATTTCAAAAATAATAACTGTGGAGATATTACCTTTTTAGTAGGGACGGCAGTATGTGTATATGAGCAAGTAGGGGGGGGGGGGGGGCACGGGGCAGGCTGTAGTCAGGGAGGGACCCCCCCCCCCCCCGAAATTGTGTGAAATCACGCTTTACCACTTTCCCTTTTTTTTTTGTGAAACTTGTTTTGTGTATTTAATGAAATCTTTGACCATACCCCCCCCCCCTCACCGAAAAATTTTAGCTACGGGCTAGGTGTGGGGGCCCGAGGTGCAGTTGCACAGGGGCCCGAAAATCCTGTCAGCGGCCCTGCCTCGGAGTCCAACCTTTAAGGTCGACCGGCAGCTGCAACCGCTTGGACCCTTCTATTGTTTGCGTTTTTAGTATATTTAAGTTAAATTCACAGTACTGTGTTAGTATTTGATCGTACGTTGACACGTAAGCATCTAAGATGGATAGGAAAGGGAAAAAACTTGGTACGAAAAGTCCTGGAGATCCAGGCATTAAACGCGTTTTTCTCAAAACATTGTTTTTCTGGTCGGCCCGGGTCCTAACTTTTTTTCTACTGAACCGATTGCTTTCAAATTTTAACAGGCTATTCTACACACTTATAGTTCTCGTCGATACTAACGAGAATTTTTTTCACCCCTAACTTTTTATTTTACAACCCTTTCTTTGCTAAAATAAAAGGACTTTTTTTTTTTCAAAGTCCGCCATTTTGTTATTTACCCTTGAAATTTAACTTCAGTAGTTCCGACCAGAATGACATGTCTATAGATTAAGAATAATCAAGAATATTTGATTTCAGATAACATCAAAAGCCAAAATCACCCGGGCCACCCACGTGCATTTTTTTTGAGGTTCCAACTTCGAGTGACAATAATAATAGTAATAAACTATTAATTTTTTTCAAATAAATTTTTTTTTATATTTTTAATATGTAAATAAAAACACTCTAAATATTCAAGATAATTCATTTTTATTTTCCTATAAAAAACCATCCTCCAAAGAAGTCATGAAAATAGGCATAAGTTACCAGACTACTACCTTAAGCAGTCTATCCAGTTGTTTATCTATATCGATGGAATGGACAAATCGTACTGATGTTGGTGGGATATATTATCCCAACGGTGTTTAACAGTGAAACAGTATATCCCATCAGTGATCAAATTACTACAAAATTACAAATTACGATATCCTAAATGATTGGGCCAACTTGTCACGGTCGACAATAAGATTGGTATATATTGTCCCAAGAGATTTCCAGGTAACGGGAAAGGTGGAAATCTTTAATCCTTTATTTATTAATGAGACTTATAAGTCCTGTTAGTTTTCTCATCGTATTGTATCATTTTAAACTCTTTGAGAATCATTTGGACATTGAAATCCACCTTTCTGAAGTTCGCTCTACAATTGTTGGATGGCAACACAAGCTTATTTCTCTTAATAAGCAAACACATGGACGACTTTCAATCTTCAAGGTACCCATCTTGGCCTTACAACGTCTTATATACGTGTTTCTAGCAAATTTCCAAAGAGAAATAAACTTCTGTCATCCAAAAATTAAATAATGAACTTCAAAGAAGTGGATTTCAAAGTCTCAATGGGTCTTTAAGCACCATGCGAAAGCTGACGGGACTTGGCAAGTCCCACCAGTAAATAAAGAGTTAAACTCATAGCATACTTCAACAACATTAAACTTAATTACTTTACATAGTTGAATTTTAATCATACAAAAGTAGGGTAGTAAATTGTTGAATACTATTATTTATATGGTATTATTACTTCCAGGCAAAAATATTTCAGCACTACACATCTTCGTTTGTAACTCAAACTATCAAGATTTATGTCGCAGACGTGTTTCCAAACTCATGTGAAATATCTTATTAATTTATTATACACTTCAAACTCCCATAACATACCTACAAACACAAGAACATGTACCGACACTCATTTCCGCTCCCTACCCTAAAAAAAAAAAAAAATCTCCCTGGTACACACACCGCACAATCCAAACATTTACTTTCATTCCACCATAGCCCTCAACAAGACACAGCCAAGCCTCTTGCGGCCCGCTGAAGGGCCCGTGTCGGCAAAAGACAAGAGGGGGAAGGGAAGCCGCTAACAAGCGTCGACCGCATAACGAGGTCTCGGCGAGCTGAGGGGAGGGGGAGCGGTCGTTAGCGGGGCTGCTCTCTGAGGGCTCTCCAGAAAAGTCGGGTTCTGTCGGGGCGGCTCGAGAGCCCCGTTTCTGCTCTCATTACCTGTATGTGCTACTTTCGCCTCGGTGGATTCTGCTTTGGCGGATATTGTTGGCGAAGGTTCTGGAAGGTGGCGATATTGGTTTGTTGGTTGGCTTAAGAGGTAATCAAACAATAAGGCATGTAAGAAATTGGTGTTGTAATAAAAAAAAAAAAAAACTAGGGGTGTGGAACATCGCACAACTTTCAATTACACTAAATTGCTGATGCAGATTTGTGTAATTTATCATTTTTATATTTTCATCAGTCGCTTAGAAAAAATTTCAGTTTGGTGATATTTTTTGTGATAGTTCTTATATGGGCCTTTAAAAAAAAAATCGAAAAAATGAGAATTTTGGCGATATGCTTATCGATAATCCTTTCTTGTAAGTGAAACTGAGCAGAGATAAAAAAAAAAAAAAAAAACGTTCGTTGATGAGGTATGCTCAAAGAAAGAGAACTCTGTTAAAGGCATTCGTTTTTTAACTTTTTACGCCATTAAAGCATTTTTACGGGAATTTCGGTGGTGGGAATGTTTAGAACACCTTAAGAGGCATTACTACAGCGATTTTGAACAAAATCGTTAGAGCCGTTTTTTAGCAATTACTGAAAAACATGATTTTTTCAAAGGCAGCTACCTTACGCGAATGCGCGATTTTGACGAAAACCTTAACGGTAGGTCCCATGGCTACCACCAACTTGCACACCAAATTCGAATATCGTAGGTCAATTTGTTCGGGAGTTATGCTGACCACATACACACAGACATTTTTTCTAAATCACTTTTTTGAAATAAGGATGTTCCAAAACGTGGAGAAATACAAAAAAAAAAAAAAAAAAAAAAAAAAAAAAAAAAAATTGACCGAATACTATACTTTTATTACCCTATATATACATATGGGTAATTGAAAGTAAAAAAGTGATCTTCCATGCTGTAAAGTGTCAAAGAGTTTAACCAGTAGTACTCTGGAATTTTCTAAAAAAAACACCACAGTTATGAGACAAACAAAAAGGTTATTTAATAGGATATCGAGGGTTTTGAAAGGTAGGGATTTTGGTTTGTTGGTTGGCTTTAAGAAGGGATAAATTGGTGAGACATGCATGAATATGTGATCTTTTGTTTTTTTTACAAAAAAAAAAAAAAAAAAAAATGTTGCTTTCCATGTTTTAAAGTGTCAAGAAGTTATCCAGTAATATTCTTGAACATTCTTCAAAAATGTAATCAAGAAACAAACAAAATGGTTATTTAAAAGGCTATAAAGTGTTTTGCAAGGTAGCAATATTGGTCTTTACTAGATTAATAAGAATAGAAAAGTTTAACCTTGCAAATTCCTTGTTTTCTCAGCAATTCGATGGAAAATCAGAATACAAGTTTCTAATTGTGACGTTTAACTGGAATTTTCTAAGAGGAATAATCTTCCCATCAAATCGTCTTCAAATTTACCAACTAAAGCATTTTTTGTAACGAAATAGCAGCAGGAAATCATAGCAGGTTATGATCACCATTATGATTGCATGCTTGTTTCCCCTCTTCTAGTTATTACAAACTTCACAAACAGACAAAAAAAAAAGTTACAAGTACTTGTAAATTCATTATTCGGGTAGTAATCCTTTATTAAAATAAGCATGATTTTTTACTCAATTTACCAAGTTTGAAATATGCGAGATAAAGAGGCTTTTAGGCAATGTGTCTAAAGTCACAACCTAAGTCGGTAAGTTTTGGACCAATATAAATACGAATCATAAAATGTTCAACGAGAAAACATCGATGCAACTTTCGAAGTTATCCCCTTCTTCAAACTGCATATTCGTATTTCCATAATTCCTAGTGAAAGTTACAATAATCAAAATAGAGGCCAACTCTGCGAAATCTTGGTGAAGGAGCGCCAACTCACCTCAACCCTTCTACACAACCCATGGCAACCCTTCCGATGCAGCCTATCTACCAGAGGCACTTGTGCATGCTTGTTAAGCAGAAAGGAAAGGGATAGACTGATCCACAGACGACATTGCTATGGAGATATTGGGGGGGGACTGCAGTGAACATCTCAACCTACATCCTACGTTCCTCCCCCCCCCCTTTCGACCTTATGATAGAAGGATGTCTTACCCCCCCCCCCCACCTCCTTGTATTGTTGTGAAAGAATCGCTATGGTAGGTTTACACTGTAACTGATTTGGAAGATGATTTGGGGATTAGATATGATGGTAATGAATTCACACTATTGGCCCAGCACTCAGCCTGTTTTTTTAAGATTGGTTAGGGATATTACTCTTTTGCAAAATCATCATAATTAGATATTGTATTCTATTGCTGAGAAATATAATAAAACTTGATCTGGAAAGCAGAACTCTGCATGGCACGCTCGTGTAGTAGGTCAATCTGACGATAAATCGTTTCCTATAAATCCATCCAAGAGTAACCAATGGAACCTTTTTTAACATTTAAGTTCGGCTAATCAAAATAGTGTCCCCTCTCATACATTACCAAATTTGTAAATTCATAACACAATTTACAACCATAAATGAACTATTTGTCAGAAGCAGAGGTCTTAATCTTTAAATTGGCGATTCAATTATAAATTTGGTTATGTATAACGGGAGAAAAAGTGATCAATAAAATAAAAAACATCATGCAGAAATTATATATAAGATTGTAGTTTGGAAATCAACAATTTTTTGGAAAATTCATCCTAAAAAGTTATAATTTTATATCGTGTACTCAAAAGGTACTAGAAGTTTGCAATATTTCTTTTTAGTTATTACATATGTTGAAAATCAGTAGTTTCTTTGCCATTGAAATCTCTGATAACTGGCCACAATAACCTTGGCATTGTTTAACTACCCATGGGCCACATTTGGTGAGACATGAATTGGAAACATGTTATTTTGATGTCTCACTTCGCCAACTGATTGTACAACAAATAACGTTTTAATTTTTGTTTCTTCTTCTGATGCTCCTTATAATGATGATCCTTAATTAAATACATTTACACAACTGTCAGTTAATTCTTTTTTGACATTTTTTTTTTTTTAATGTGGCACATATCACGCATTTTACGCCCAAACTCAACCCAATGGGAGATTAAAAATCTATAGCAAAATACTAAAATTAAAAGTTTAAATTAATAAGAAACTGTGTGGCCTGTGCACTTGCAACTGATCAAAAACTCTGGTCAAAGATTTTTTTTTTTTTTTTTAATATTTCATGATTGAGCAAAACTTTGTTAGTATACAAATGAGGATGATGGAAAGAAAAGTGTTTCATAAAAGTTCGGGAAAATAATAATCCATAATAACAAACAAGTCCCTCGTATAGCTTTCTAAGATACCTGTAAAAAGATGTAATGCTCTTTTAAGACTTAAATCATATGTTTAAAAGGCCATTATTTATGCTTCTGCTGATTTAGATCTATTCGCAAGTAAACTCTCTCGAAAATGGTTAGTGAAATCTCTTGCCATGCCTCAAATACATCAAATAGTATACACAGGAAATCAAATACGGGAATCGTTCAAATAGCAAGTACAGTATAATTTATGGTTATTGTAAATAGCATGTTGCAGAATTGTATACTTTTTGTATTCGATGTATGGACAATTTGTAAACATTGACGTCTGAATTTCACAATATTCAACAAGCATGTAAGAGATCTCGGCATCAAATCTCGCATGATGCTCTGCACTATTTTTTTCTCCAAGTGATGTGATATGGCAGTGATTATTAGAGTCTTATTTTATCGGGAAGCCAAAAGGGAGTTTTAATTTTTTTTTTTTTTTTCCCCCCCTTTTTTTTTTTCATATTCGAGACTCAAATGTTGGGCAGTTTTCTTTGAAGTCCTCCTGGAAGGCATTTTTCATCTTGTCTTACAAATGAACTCTTTTTTTTACTTTAAAAGGTTTAGATCTTTATACAACGATGTTCCAACGCAGTACAGCCATCGTGACTCGTGAGCCATTAAATTGTCAATATAACCAATCGAACCAATATAATATCACGAGCCTCTTTCAAACAACAATGCCATCCATATTAACATCAAGATCTTACCAAAAGCATCAACATGCTATAAGTTCTTAAAACAAATCATTCAAATAGGGGAAACAACCACGCGATTTGTTGTAAACTCTATTGCTTCTCTATCTCTATACAATGGCACAATAAAAATAAATAGCAAGGCAATTTCATTAACTCGAACCATCGAACACTTTATTGGGGTAGGGAAGGGAAAAAAAAAGGAACAGCCTCCAAATAAATAGCCTCGTTCGAAAACTTGACGAAAACCACTCCCCTCATACCCCATTAGGCCGATTAGGCTGTCGAGTCGTCTGCGTTTTCCGAAGATTGATTCCTCAAAGATTATGCCCCCCCTCCCCTTCTCCCTCAAATACGTCACCCCATTGTTTAAAGCTTCTTCTGTTCATAACCTCCTATTTATTACTCTTCTCGCTAATGGCCGCCGACCCCTTTTTGGTTCATATTATCATCTGCAGTTCATTCTATCGTTTGCAGTTTTAAAAGATATTGAATAAGGTGGAGAGGGAGAGGGGGGGGGGGGAGAATTTTAGAGAACGCACTTGGGTTGAAAAGATTATTACGGCCTCGGGAGTGGCAAGCGTGTTGTTCGCGGTCCGGCGAATTTCCGCCGCTGTGTGGAGCTGGCGTTGCTAATCTAATCGAGGGGGAATATGGGAGTCGGGGGTAAGTTCGGATAAATATATGATTTAATAATGGGGTGTTTATTGATTTTTACACGTCGTAGGGGCTTCGCGGGGAGGCCTTAATTTGCTTCGTAGCTTTCGGGGATGGATCGCTTGGCGGTTTGTTTTAACGGGTAAAAGTGGCATGAATGCTTTTGTGATATGATACTAATGAAATGGATTTGGCGGAAATATGGGGGGTGGGAGAGGCTGTATAAAGTGGGTATGGTGAGGCTAATGTGTAGTCCTAGGAGATGCTTGTGAGCTATAGACTTACAATATAAACAAGGATGTCTTTAAGAGCCTTACAAAGCACCTATAAAATATCAACTTTCTGAATATTAAATAAGGAAAAGGTGAGACTTTTGGTTTACAACTATTTGATTTCTTTTTTTTATTGTCTAAAAATTTTAGTTTTTCTTCTTCCCTTCAACATTTTTAGTACAGAAAGTAAATCGTTTATTTTATTCACCGACTTAAATACTGCATTCTAAAAATAATAATCAATGCTATGAAGAATGAAATTAACGTCATTTGTTTCAAATTTTTTAGAAACATTGTGATGGAACTTTTTATTTAATTAGTAAATCTTAAAATTTGAAAGGTATGTCTTATTTGAAAGTTACCATGCATATTTATTTAATCCACCAAATTTGTTAAAGGCACTTTCACACTCAAAACTAAAAATGCAAAATATTTAAAGTAGGGACGCTATTTAACTAGAATACTTTTGTTAATGATTTCCAAAACCTTAATTATTGTATTTTTCATTGAATCAAGGCAACTTTATCAATAAAGGTTAATAAAAGTTTTCTTTTCCTTTTTCCGTAATAAAATAATAAATAGATGTTCCATAAATAAATAGATGTTTAATTTTTTCTGAAGCTTTTTACTAGAAACCTAAACAATTGATGATACTCAATTAAAATAATGATAATTGCAACTAAAACTCATGATTTTTCAACCATAGTGACGCAACAAGTCAATACACAATGATACCAACTTATGAGGGGAAAAAATGTATGACTTCTTACGGAAACTTTAAAAAAGATTATAATTTCTAAGAATTGAACAATCGGAAGTGATTGAACAATCACAATACGAAACAATTCAACCTCAAGAGTGAAGAGATCAACAAGGACTTTACGGGACCTGAACATCGTTATGGCAAGATTAGGAATACCGAAAGTAATCTGAGTGTCAAGGATGAATCACCTTCTGGGAGGTCTTTCAAAGAGAAAAAAAAAAAAAAAAAAAAAAAAAAAAACAGGAAACTGCAGCAAAGCGGCCCAATAAACAATGCAATCACAATACAGTCACAAGATATATTAAACTCTTGACATGCAAATAAAAGTTTGAGCAGTGAATATACACGGATTATTTCAGATATCACTGCTATACTGACTGCCGCTTTCATTGCGCTTCATCGTGGTTATTTATTTACCGATGCTATTTTTTTTATCAGTTCTGTTGAGAGGAGGAAATCATCTTCAACAGTCTAAGCAAATCAGCATCGATGCTCGACCGAAACAGATAATCTATTAATATACTGCCCGGTGTTCACCGAAGACTGTTCTTGACGTCTCGGAGACGTCCAAGTCTACAATGGTACATGAAATGAATGATATCTCCAAGACGTCATTGTATGTCAAAGTGTTAAATTTTTCACCATTGATAAAGGACACCGGCTAACAATGTCTACGACTTTCACAAAGTGTAACTGATGAATTTATAGTGTTTAGTCTTTTTATGCATACACATGTAGAACAAATGGTTAAGAAAATAAAACCTTGTAAAAAAAAAAAATCCAAATGCAACAACAAAAATTACTCGAAATTTTTCCGAAAACTTCAAAGGCAATCACAAGACGTTGATCAAAAGACAAATGGACGTTTGGAACAAAACGTTACAGTCTCCTCTGACAAATCCACACCCTCCCCCTGATAAAAATCTTTTTCCAGCCACATCACAGGCAGCGGTGACGTCAACCCACCCTCCCCCTTTTTCTTTCCATCCAACCAGAAACGTCAATTAGCGGGCTTTGTTTTTGTCTGGTCGAGAACAATAGGCCATTTGACCAATCAGCATTCAGCCGACGCTCACGTGCCTAGCTTCCAGCCGTTATTGGTAGGGGGAAAGAAAAAGAGTGGAAATATTAGATAAAAGTAGAATGCTGGCGGGAGTTTAAAATTTATAAAGCTTGTATTTTGAAGGGGTTTTTTTTATTTGTTTTTTTGTAATTTATAAAGCTCGTTGTTTGTTGTGGGATTGAAGTGAGAAGTTGTTTGTGATGTGTTTTTGTTATAAGCTGAAGTTTGGCCTCAATGAGAAAAAGTTTTTTTTTACTTTACTTTGTAGTGGTTCATTCAATTTAAATTTGAGGAAATTTGTTTCTACCTGGATCTCTGTGCAACTTAGGATAATCATAAATTTATCTACTTACACATTTTGCCGGATTGTTTTAACTTAAAAAGTTATGTAGATGAAATTTTATGTAAAAAAAAATTCTATAAATAATAAAAGAAATATCCTATAAATAATTTGTGTTCATTCAATATGAAGAATTTTATTTCCTTTTAAATCTTAAAAAAAAAAAAAAAAAAAAAAAGCTTTGTTCATTTAAACCTTTCCGAATAAAAAGAGTATCAATTTCCTATTTGTATACTTGCAAACTTTATGATAATAATTGATAAAGATTAATGTCAAAATATAAAGTTAAAATTGTCAAAAAAGAAATTTAATTTTTTTTTAAAGTTTTTATTTTTTTCATTGCACTTGGACTATACTGCACCGAAGCTATGATTCAACATCTTGATTACAAAGTAAATCAAATCTACGGAGATAACTTTTTTTAGGAGATCAGCACTTCGTATAGAAGTATACTAGGAAAACACCTCATCAGGCTTTTAAGACAGTCGCGAAACACCATCTGTCACAAGCACCAACTTGACTGCTCGAATACGGAGCTGAGCCATTGAGAAGTAAGCGATCTAATGCAACACACAGATATCACTGCAAACAAACCTAAGCTCCAACTTTTCTATATTTCTATTAAAAACAATAAACAAAATCAAACTAAATGCTGAAAAAACAAGAATTTTGCTTTCAAATAATCATTGACAGTTTTATGCTAGAAGGCATAAAGTCTATTAAGACGTTAAAACAAAAAAGGTTATTAACCTACAATTATCTTGTTCCATGCGATTCCAATAATAAATTTGTAAAATTAAAGTAAAAATATTTAATACTAAAAAAATTTGTACGCCAATGGACATTCGGGCTCTTTCATTACTTTTACCATTACCTTTTCCTTTGAACATTACCCAAACAAATAACCATATTTTTCACACACACCATTCATCTACGGAAATCATTTTGAAAAAGAAAGCAGTCAATCAAAAACAAATCTCATCTACTACTTTCTCCTTCCTCCGTGACCCCGCCTTCTAAGAATGACGTAATCCTACAGGGCGTTACGTAACAAGGCTCCTCCGCTCCATTGGTTACTTGAATTGCGACTGACAAGAGACTGGAATTAATTTAAAGAGAAACAGCAAATGGCTCTTTCTCTACGAATTGTTGGTTAAAAATTTCGGGTTTTCTGTGTTGCTTGAAAAGGCTCTTTTCTGGGTTCAAGGATGCTTTGAAGGAGTGCAAAATATGGATCAATGCTCGAAGATTCTTCTGTAAAACGTTTTTTTTTGTTGTTAATGTTTTGTTTGTTTGTCGAAGAATGCTGTTTACTTTAAGTGGCGTGATATTAGTTTTAAGATGACGAATTATTTTGAAGTATATATTCTCCCCCCCCCCCCCATTCTCCTTTTCATCTTTCATACAAAGAAAGTATCGTAATCTTCCAAAAAATTAACTTCGTTTTTCTTTCTTTGCAAATTTCGGTCTAGTAAAAAATGTAATTTCCAAAAAAAATAAAAGTTTAGGTTTTGTCCGTTCATCCATTCGTCATGCTAAAAATTTTACTGGTATTATTTTGTAGTATTAAAAATTCAGATATGAGCAAGGAAATAGAGATTGTCGTTACTGTAACCAAGTTAATATAGTATATGATGGTCGCCATGAAAAGAGGTTAAAAAAACAACAAAAAAACAATGTGCAACAATGGATATTAAATGCTAAACAAATTCCGATTTAATTTTGATTTTTTTTTTACAAATAATATTTTATTTCCAATAAACATATTCAATTCATTTAAAATTATTCGTTTTTAGTTAATATCTAATCATCAATCAGCTTATGTCAAAGGCCAAGTCCAACTATATGTCTGTCCAAAGTCAGCATTCTTCGCTAAAACTTAATGTTGACAGTTATTTGTTAGCCAAAATGTCTACAATTTGTGGTATTTTTTTGTAATTTATTATTACCAAAATATCGCTACAAGGCACTAAATTGGTGAGTTGTATTGTTTAAGTCTTTCCATTCACCATTTTGTCCTGGTCTTTATAGGATCGTAACTTCTTGGATATCATTTCTGAAAATTAGTATTTATTAAAAACTTCCAATTAATATGTTTCTATTTGAATAGTTGTATGGGGTAATTTCTCAGTATTAATTCATTCAATAAGCTATTTCTTAAGATATGGACGCACATTTTAAGAAATCTCTGTAAATCTTAATGGTTTTCTTGACATCGACGTTACGCCGAAGTATTTGACAGGAAAATATAAAATAAGCGGATTGCAACTTGGCTAGCTAAATTTACAAATTCAAATTTATTTTTAAAAGGTGTTATTAGCCAGAGTTAAGGTTCATGATACGATGGCGGATGATTTCTAATTATTCCGCGCATTAAATCCCTTTCTCAAGAAGACCTAACATTACACAAATTTAAATATACTGTGTTACATTACTTTTTGTGTCTTCGTTCCAATATCAGTCACTTTGATGCCTTAAATCCTTTTCAATCGGTATTAAAAATATATATTTGTTCTGTTATTTCACTCTTTGTAGATTCATATAAAATTTGTTGTGCGTCATAAAATTGAATCAAACTTCCAAATTCGGATAAATCCATTTCAAACCATTGCAGAAACAAAATCGTTTCATGCTTTCGAAACTATCTCTAGTCTCATTATATTTTAAGATAATAATATGAAGCACATTAATATGCATTTGATCCATGCAAGGATACTAACCGACAGAATTTGAAAGCCGAAATCTTCACCAAAAACACATAAACACACTTGAAACGTGTTTACACATCATGCACCATGCATCACTTAGTATAGGCAACATATTCCAGTGACCATTTCCACTATTCACTCAGTAACTAATACCGCATCCCTATTATGAAGCATCGTTAATTTTATTATCCAAGATGTGCCAATGCCAGTGCACAGTGTCCAGCCCACCAACAAAGTTTATACTCGGCTCAAAGCAAGAGCTCTCTTGAACAAAGCCATCCAGGGGAACACACCACTGTTTGAATGCCAAGTCGGAACCCATTCAAAAACCCTTCAATACTCATCCACCAATGGTCAGTTTTCCCAAACACACATCAAATGCGGAAAATTTTACCGAAACTTGCCTCTGGATTATTAGTCAAGATAGTGCCCTGCACTACGGACAATGTCCATTTCCTCTTTTCAAGCACAGTTGACCCAAGCGTGGCCATTGAAAAGCCTATATTGAAATCCCTAATAAATGCCCAGAGAGAGAGGGGAACTTTTAAAACTCCCCGTAAAGCCAACTGCTCTGGACCTTTTAGCATAAGGGGCGCAGGCAGGGCACAATGAATAGGGCGGCGTAACAGCCCTTTGTGGGAAGCGTCAGCTTCAGGCTCCATGTGGAAATGATAAAGCGAAGCGGACGAGTTCCTTAATACAGAGTGGTAGAGTTTGGGAACTGTTAACGTGGAAGTGATTGGGAACAATGGGGTAATGCGTCCTGGGCTTTGTTGGAGTTTAGGGCAGCTCTGGTACTCACGGACTGGACTCGATATTGTTTGTTGTTGTTGGGATTGTTTGATTGAGAGGTAGCCAATCCGTTCCCTGTAAGTGGGCTGGTTATTTTATTTGGATGTTAATATGCAGCAGCAGAAGTTAGCGCATTTCTTTGAGTGGTGGCCTCATGTACTTGCCATCTCTGTGAATAGGTTGGAATGAAACCACTGAATATTAGACGAGCTTACCAATGATAAGGGGATAGAGCAAGTGGGTTGGGTGTTTTATTTTGTTGTTTATACACACTATAAGAGTTGAAATTGTTTCCATAAATTAAAATAGGAAGAAATGAGGGTTGGAAACTAAGTCGCTCGCTAAGGAATTAGACTTCTTCAGAATATCTCTTAATATGAAAGTTTTTTCATTACATAATCAAAATAAAAACACAAAATCATATTCATTTGTACATTTCGTATATTTCACAGAAGAGTCGTTTTCTTTTCCCCAGAAGTAGGCTCCACAAAATAAAGAAAACTTCCGGAATACAACTTTATTGTGTTTTTCAACAACAACACTTCCAATACAAGCTAGGCTGCTTCTATGATATCCTGCAGCATTTCGCTTTTCAAAACTATCCACTACGCTCTCATTTTCCAGATGAACAAGCTATCTTCTGGTTTTTTAATGCTTTTTCAGCCCGACAAATATTCATTTTGTTCAGCAACCATTGATTTCGATATATAAACAAACATCTGATCTTACAAATCTATATATACATAAACAGATTTTTTTTTTGGTGGGAGAGGGGAGGGGGCATGCATATGGGAATTATGCACAGTTATTTTAGAGTACAAAGCTAGATTGCATGGGAAGATTTGTTAATGGCTACTACAGGTAACTGATTCTCTATCCTATGAATATATGAACAGTAACACGAGATTACTGTATATTCAACGTTCATGCGTTTAATATCATAGAAGCTAATTTTGGCACATATAATCAGCAGTATAGATGATGGGTTTTCCTTAGGATATAGTATAATATTGGTTTGTGGATTGTAAGGTAAATCTACTAAATAGCTTTGTGAGTATAATCATGTGGATTGCAAGGTAAGATTTATATCTATAACATCAATATTGTTCCAGTAGTACCTATGGAGCTTATAAGAAATCATCGTATCAGAACCACCTATTGGCTCCATTTGGAAATATAAAAAAGATTTTTTTTTTTTTTTTACAAATAATGGAGAACTTAATTGGAGTGGTTTTTTTTTTTAGTGTAATATTATTTAAAAAATTTCTAGATGAGATTTCGTTGGGGCAATTATATTTCATACAAGCTCTATATATAGTAAGACCTTCAAGGGCAATATTTCCATATGATGATGGAAATATTGTTTAATGTTTAATGCTTCCCCCCCCCTTTTTTTTTCCCCCAGACATTTCCCTAAAGTCTCAATCGCATGTGCACCAAATTATGAGCAAATTTATTTCAGTAAAAAATAGCTCTTAACAGGGGTAGTTTGATAATGGCCATCTTGTGGTTACTATCTGTGATCAATTGATTAGCATGATACCACTTGTTATACATTCAATGGATTAGTTCATAGTAGTTTGTATTTGGTGTTATTATCAATGATCAGATGTGATAAATTTATCCTATATTTGGTATTTCATTCATTGTGTGAATTTGCAGGTGTTGTCTAGAGAATTTCAGAGATATAGTATGACCCTCGTGCTGTTCTTCCACTAAGAAATTTTTTTACGGCTAACCAAAAATTTAAAAGACCAGTTACTAATGTTTATAAGTTATGTTAGTCTACACACAAAAAGTTCTGCTACAACAGTTATGCAGAGTAATAACATCTAAAAAAACCAAAGTATCAAACAAGACATACTTCTGTAAATACGATTTTATGCCATGTTAGTACACACACACAGTTCAGATATGATAATTATACAAACAATAACTGTTCATCTATAATAATTATACGTATAATAAAAATTTGATAAAGTGATGAATCTTACTACCATCAATAAAAAAATTACAAATACCATAACTTTTTATCCCCACATAAAACTCTTTACTATGACGTAATGCAATATTTAAGAATAAAAATTTGGTAATGGATTTTTAAGAATATAAAAATAGCATTGATTTATGTAATAAAAGTCCTCATAAACTCAAAGATTTCCACAAATGAGCAAGACGTACGAACTGAAATTAATTTTTAGCTCCATACAAAATTGCATTTATTAGCAATGAAGGATTTTTCCGTTATTGTATAATTTTAGCTGTAACCTGAGACATTAAAAGGAAAATCTATTTGTTTAATAAATAAATATTCAGAATCCAAATACATAACTCTACAGTTGAAATATGTTACCTGAGAATACGCCACGAAATCCGTTGCCATATTCCGAAAAACAAAAATACAATTCTTTATATAAATCATTAATTCAGAATCGAGTTTCTGTCATTTTTTGAATTAATTCGGAACATCAAATGAAATTAATTAGAACCCAAAAGGAAACATTCCCAAAAAAGAACACAATAGGCCCAGGGACTTGCTAAATGCGAGTTGGCAACCGGAATCCAGTCGAAAAATTGATTAAAGCGAGTTAATAATTAGTCCGACGAAAAAAATAATAATAATACTCATAAATGAAAGGACAGATATCTGTTAATTACAACTTTTCAAGAAGACTCTTCAACTATGAATTGAAAATTGGAACAAAAGACAAAGCAGGAACAATCATAATTAAACATGTAGGTCAGAACAATTTTCGAATAATCATTTTTCAGTTGCTTCTCCATAAAAATCAATTTCTGCCTCCGTAATTGTCACAATGACTTTTCTTACACCGGCAATTAAGCAGCACCATTGTCGGAACAGCTAGAAACAATATCATTTTTCGACAACAATGGCGGCCCATTGTTCCGAGCGAACTAGAAAAGAATTCGTTAGTAATTACTCGCAGCGAAAATGGACTTATTATTAAAAGGCGAACCCCGTTTTCTATTAAGTTGTATTGAAGTAGAAAGTCAAATAGTCTGGCATTTCGAAAGTTAAACCTTTTCGTAATGCAAACGTCGATTCGCTTTTATTAGGCATAGAAGGCTCGCTTCATCGTAGATGTCTATCTCTGCAGAGGTTATCGATTAGTCATTACGGTACCCGCTAGATGGAGCTACCGACCGACAATTCTTTTTCCAGTTGCCATATTCGTAATATAAAAGCGGACAAATTGCTTCATTGAAGTGAGGCTCTCGAGATAGCTCTGTCCCGAGAAATTCGATAATGATTTACTACTTGTAGCCAAGACTTTCCCCATAAAGATAGATTTAGAGGCTGATACTGCAGCACAAGTAAAAAGATTTCGATTATTTAAAATCGTTTGGAGACAAATGCGATATCGGTTTTGTAATCTTTAAAAAACAAAATAATGCTTTTCTGAAGTGTGGGGTCTAAAGAGTTTTCAGATGAATTACAGATGCATAAAGTTTGAAAAGAACTTTTAGTGACTTTAATATTCGATATTAATAATCGATGAAGTGTTACTTAAAACCCGTTCAGAATCTAAAACAAGAAATATCGATACAGTCATCAATTCTTTGTTTTACATGTATTAGAAATCAAATCAATTTTATCTTAATCCTTCACTTTAAACTCCAAAGAGTTTGCTTTTCATTTTACAGAATTCGATACGATAGATCTCTTTCCAATTCCTTCTAACTCGACCGAAATTGAACAAAGCTTCAAAAGGAGTTATACCAAGAAAGCAATAATTTTATAAAAACTCGTAATGTAATTTGCTATCATTTTGCATAACCAGGTTTTGTTTTAGTTTACGACTGTTTTTTCACTGTTTTCCTATGTTTAAAATAATTACCAAAGATAAGTTATGCTTCTATACTTTCATAAAATAAAGGTCAATGTAAGTAGAACTAATAATTGTTTGTTCAACATTATATTTATGACAATTCACCGTTACAAATATTCTTAAAGGGGTGCAGAAAGTTCACAAGAGAATGCAAATAATTTTTTTTCCCCTCAACTGGTTGTAATAATGAAATTTAATTAATGGTAATATATTAAATTTCTTATCTTCTTTTTCCTGTAAAGCCTATACTCTTAGTCTTAGGCCAACACTTCCATTTGTATTGAATCATACCACTTTTCTCATATTTTTTAATTTTCAAAATCCAGAAAGGCACAAGTGCTCCCATTTGCACCTTCCTGGCGGCGCCAAGGATTTTTAAACAATGCAAGTTAAATGAAAAATGGACCAACATTCCATACTTATTGGTCCCTTTTACGAGAGTTTTTTAAGAACAGATAGATTTTGGAAAAACAAATTCAAATACCACAAGAAATAAAGAGCGGAATATCATAAAATCTATATCTGTTCAAAGAGAGAAATACCATCCGGGAGTTCTTTAAAGGGGAAACTGGCTAGCATTTTTGTATCGAATCGAAGAAAACCTGATAAACTCTCATCAGACAACCAAAATGAAACTATGTGTCGCGATTTCCACTGTGCCTTATTCACTTTGAATAAAGATTGCAAAGCCGAGGTCCAGTTGAGGCTTAATTACTGGTCCTCTTGTATGCTAGCCGAACGTTATACCACCCAGTTGTGAGTGGGGTTGTATATATATATAGAATAACTACATCTACAGCAATTTGGAATCGGCGCCATTTTCTATTCGTTATACTTTGCAACTTTAGTCGCTAAAATCTCTAAATTAAATTTATTCGAAATGGTTGCTAGGATAGTAGTATTTTCTAACAATTTTAAATATGTATTGGTTCTTAGAACCCACATTTAATTTTCCTTAATTTAGCTCTAAATTGACATTTTAAATAGACAAATTAACTATAACAATTGACAGTTTGAAATGTCACTTTTCAATATAATTTACATTTTATAATTTATTTGATTAATTACATATTTATTATAAAATTAAAAATCATACAATGTACCTATACTTATCTTACTTGTCTTTATAAGATCATTACGTAAACGCGGTGGATGACAGCTGCAAATGGTCGCGTGGATTTCACAGCCAATTTAAGTATTAGTAAGGTTGCCAATACTTCAACTCGCTTTTATTAATGTTGGAGTTCAATTATCAAGCAAAGATTCCCCTTAGTATTTGGCAAATAACCTTTTCTCCACTTACAGACCAATTACAAAATGATTCTTTTATCCACAACAGCATTTAAATCAATATCCATTTACCACTACATAAATTCCTCAAAACCAAACTTCAATATAATTTTCAAAAAGCCATCAACGACTCTCCTTACGCCACCCTAACCTGTTGTCAATCGCAATCGAAAAATACGCTGCTCCACTCTGTGTCTCTTCCGCTCTCCAACCCATCCCTTGGTCTAAAGATATACCAGAACCAGCAGGGCATCAACCGATGCAGGAGGCATATCAAGCTATTCAGACTTCCACAAACAATGCCAACATATTCCACTAAAAAAAAATAATAATAATACACAAGCAGACGATTCTGAAAGTAGAGGTTGTGGGGGGTCGGGCTCCAATCCGGGGTTCCCTGCCAGGCCCTATTCCTTTTAATAGGTAATAAAAAGGATTCTAGGGAGAATATATCGCAGAAGTTTCGTCATGCTCATACAACCAGAATAATCCTACACCCCTTATGTTCTAATATTCGGTGTATTAGGATGTTCTATTCTCCCCTTTCCCCTATATTATTAGGTTTGTCGTGCGGAAAATGCGCGAGTAGAGTTGAGTTGTTTATTTAAGACTTCTTCTCTACAAATCGTTTATGCGGTTGATGAGTCTAATGGATTTTGCATTTTTCCATGTCATCAAATTTTTTAACTTTTTGTTGGGACATATTATTGTTAATAAATGTCTTTTTGTGGGTAAAAAATTAAATAAATGGGAGTTTAGTTTGTTTTGTAAACATTGGGTGGCGTCTTTTTAGATCTTATTATTCATAGTAGGGGGTATGCTTATGGTTTCCCCTGATTGTAGTTTATTTCAAGATATTTTATTTGGGGGGGGGGGGAGGGGATGGTTTCGAACAAAACGTTTGTTTTGAAAGATGATCAAGTAAAAGGTTTTTGTAAAATGAATTGCAATAACAATACCAATTTTGAGAAATTTATGTTTGGGATTTTAAAGAAATATTTTTTCAAGTCACTATATCTAATTATAAAGTCTTAGAAAATAATTAAGAAAGAAGTAAAATTCTTCGGATTCTTGTAAAACAATGTATGAGAAACATGTATTTCTTATTGATTGCCTTTAGTAGCAAAACTCTATATTATCATTTTACAATATGTATAGCGAATCCATAATTGAAAGGGGTTCAAGCCAAAGTGGTCTAAGTAAATTTTCATTGATTTACAGAAAGTTGTACTCTTAACAAATAGATGTTTTTATATTAGACTGCTGCCTGGTGGGAAAACTAGTATTAAGGCTGTGACTTAGTTTACTTTTTCTTTCAACAGTTTAGCTTTGCTTGATTGCATTTGTAGACTTTGCTGAATTATGGAATTGCTGAAAATGTGACATGCATTCTTCTATCGCCCATTCTCAATTACATTAACACTAATTAGAGCAGTCAGAAGACTGTTGAAATCAACAGATCTTTATAAAACCTTGTATATCCCCTATTTAGAAAATTGAAAAATTATACAAAAAAACTAAGGGTGTGGAACATCGCACAACTTTCAATTACACTATATTACTGATATAGCTTTGAGTAATATATCATTTTTACATTTTCATCAGTTGCTTAGAAAAAAATGGCCTGTTTGGCAATGTTTTTTTGTGATAATTCTTATAGTATAAGTCTGAAAAAAAAAAAAAAAAAAAAGGGAATTTAGGAAATATGCTTATCGATAATTCTTATATTATCCTTTCTTATAAGTAAAACTGAGTAGAGATTAAAAAAAAAGACGTTGATGAGGTATGATGCTTAAGGAAAGAGAATTCTGTGTTAAAGGCATTCGTTTTTCGAATTTTTTCGCCATTAAAGCATTTTTACAGGAATTTCTTTGGTGGGGATGTTTAGAACACCTTAAATGGCATTACCACAGCGATTTTGAACAAAACTGTTAGAGCCGTTTTTTAGCAATTAATGAAAAACAAGATTTTTTCAATGGTAGCTACCTTACGCGCTTGCGCGATTTTGACGAAAACCTTAACGGTATGTCCCATGGCTACCACCAACTTGCGCACCAAATTTAAATATCGTAGGTCAATTTGTTCGGGAGTTATGCTGACCACATACACACAGATAGACATTTTTTCTAAATCACTTTTTTGAAATCAGGATGTTCTTAACTAGGAGAAATGCAAAAAAAAAAATCAAATTTTTTTTTTGACCGAATGCTGTACTTTCATTACCCTATGTATACATATGGGTAATTGAAAGTAAAAAATTTGATATAGATTTTAAGTTTTTTTAATATTAAGTAATTTTGCATCTGACTAACTTTTAGTCAAAATTTATAGGAAAACTTCATTTATAACTTTCCAAGGTTGATCCTGTAAAGTTAACTTTCAAAAAGATCCTTAACCCGTTATTTACTAACATGACTTAAGTTCAGTAATGTTAATGTATGTATTTAAACGCTTTAAGACCCATTTTGACTTTGAAATCCATTTCTTTAAAGTTCGTTCTTCAATTGATGGATGGCAACAGAAGCTTATTTCCCTTGAAAATTTATTTTTAAAAGTTAGCATAAATATTAAAAAAGCCAGTGAATCAAAGGTTAAAATACAATCCATATTCTGGCGGTAAATATTACTAAAATTGGCGGAAATTACCATTCATTATACCAAATTTAACAACGATATGTTCATTAGAATAGGTTCTAATATGGTTCCATACGTTGCAGTTTAAATATAAACACATTGTATATATATCTATGTCTAAAAACTCATCTTATATCAGTGCTAACCTAACTTAAAAAAAGTAGATACTCACAAAAATTCAAATTATGTTAGATTTTCGAAGATATTTCAAGCGAAAAACATGAAAAAAGCTGAACAGTTGGGAGGAAAGTTTCAGATTAAAAAGAAAATTACCTAATAAAGGTTTGAATATTTGACCTTTAATTGATATTATTATTAGTTATACAGATTTTTTGAAGGTATGTTAATTTCAACAAGTTCCAGACAGCTGAAAAATATCACAAATTTACGTCCATACCGACTATTTCTCACATCCTCCCTGTCTCACTCTCAAATCTACTATAAAAAAAAAAAAATACCCCCGAATACATAATCGTCCGAAGCAAGGCCACTGACAAATCCACCCTCCCCCACCCTCAACAAAATGCGCGAATAATAACAACGGCACGAAAAATAATAAAAAAAAAGTCCCCCAACAAATACTGGCTTTTCTGCGGACATCCTGACAGAACTTGACATCCCCTTTCGCCAAACGATCGACTCAAAAGATGAAGTGAAGTGGGATGGAGATTTGTGTGTGGGGGGGGGGGGGGATTTTTCACAGAAGTTTTTTTTTTTTTTTTAGGACTGAGTAGATCGCCAATGCGGGTTTGTTGCTCGGCACCTTAGAGATTGGCTTTAGATTTCGATTCTATGACCAGTTTGATATAGGATGAGAAGAACTTTAAATAGCACAGAGGTGGAACGTTATTGAATGGATGAGGTTTCATTAAACAATGTTAAGTAGTGAAATCTTAACTTTGTGAAAGTTTAGTGTTGAATAGTGGAATCTAAATGGTGTGGAATTTTGTATTAAGTAGTGTAATGTTAATGTTGAATAGCGTCATTTTAGTGTTGACAAGAGAAACTTTAATGATGAATAGGTAATTTTGGTGTTGAAAAGTTTAATTTTGGTGTTGAATAGTGTAATTTTAGTGTTCAATAGTGTAATTTTAGTGTTCAATAGTGTAATTTTAGTGTTCAATAGTGTAATTTTAGTGTTCAATAGTGTAATTTTAGTATTTAATAGTGTAATTTTAGTATTAAATAGTATAATTTTAGAGTTGAATATGAAATTTTAGTGTGTGATAGCATAATTTTAGTATGGAATAGTGTAATTTTATTATTAAATAGTGTAGTTTTAGTGTGAAATAGTATTTTAGAAATCCTGTGGAGAATAGAAACGGCAACTGCGGTATTGCATAAACGCATTTTTAACTGAAAATATCCTTGTAAAATTATAGTTATAAAGAAGATTCAAACATTACATGCATTAAAAAAAAATTAAGAACAAAAATCTCTTCAGTTAATTTTTTTTTTTTTTTTTTTTTTTTAAATTAGCCTCTATCAGCAAATTTATTGCTACATTTTTGCCCTTCGATCCAATAAGAGGAACACTTTGGTTTGCTGATAACTATCACAAAAAAGTCGCTTTTACACGCACTTCTACAAGTCAGGTCCAGACGCAAAGCCTATGGCCGCTTGGCGACATTTAAAAATTGAAGTATCTCTCAATAATTGCAAAAGTCCTTCCAATTTGCTGTTTTTAATTCACTAAATTGTAGCCAAGCTGGGGAGTTTGGTGACAAATTTTGTACTTTTCATCGAATAAACAAAATTTAATTCGTATTCATTCACTGTGAATTTAATTGTTGAATTCTAATTCCCTTCCTGTCGAATGTTATACAATGATATTAAGCTTCTAAAGACTTTCAAACTGATAAGTGTCACGTCCGTAGATATTTTAAGTTTTGGTTTTAATTCCTAATCCATTTAAAATCACCATCGCTGATACTTCCGATCGAAACTTCTGGTTGAATTATAGTATGAAAACGCGTTTCAATGAAAACTTAAACAAATCTCCTCCCCCCCCCCCCTTATTGATTTGAAATGTCACCATGAAGGCACCCTACCTTCTTTAAAAAAAAAAAAAAAAAAAAAAAAAAAAAAACTTTCAGAAAATAGGATTAATATATTTTAAATATTCTCATAAACCCAGATATCACCCTCACATAGCCACCCATATAACTTTTAGAGCTTTTACCATAAAACCATATCTTTCCCCAAAATGGAAGCAAAAAGAAACATACAAATATTCTTAGGTATATCCAAATCGCAACCAGCTCCATTTCCACCCCCTAAAGGCATGAGCCAACTCTCAACCTCGATGCAGATAAGCTGGTAGCCGGACCGCCAAAAACCGGACTCTGACAAAAGCGGACAGCCATTAAAAGACCCCAAATGGTCATTCTGGTAGATATCAATCGGGCTCTGTAGCACCGTCTACGAAATCCACATTGGTATAAGTCAGATTATGAATGTTCAGGATTCAACATTGGTGTGCATACGAGGTGGCTAAATTAAAGTTAATCTGTTTAGACGAATAGTTCAAATTTTAGCCACCGGATAGAAATGAGGCGCTTTAAGACTTATGTAGATGCTAACTTTACAGGCGTATACTCATTAAACATTGATGTGCATACAAGATGGCTAAATAAAAGGTAGTCTAAATAGGTGAGCAGTTCTAATTTTAGCCACCAGATGGATATATGGCACTATGAAACACGTGGAAACTAACTTTACAGACATTGATTTTCAACATTGGTGTGCATACAAACTGGCTAAATTAAAGTTAAGTCTGTTTCGAGGAATATTCCAGATTTACACAACCAGATGGCAATGCGATACTAGAAGGCATGTAGATGCTAACTTTATAGACAAACAACGGTGTACATTTTCAGAAAATTTTAGCCACCAAATGGATATGTGGCTCTGTAAGTCATGTGGCTAACTTAACAGACATATGCACTTAACATTGGTTTGCATACAGGGGACTAAATTAATATTAGTCTGTTAGACCAATAGTTTAAATCTGTCCCACCAGATAGAAATGTTGTTCTTTAAGATTAAAGTGGAAGATAACTTTACAGGCATATATATTCAACATTCGTACCACTGCAAAATTAAAACAACAAGATGGCTAAATAAGTCAGTTTAGGTGGACAAATCAAATTTTAGCTACTAGATAGACATGTGGTACTATAAGCCACGTGGAAGCTTTCTTTACAGACGTTTTCAAAATTGGTGTTCATACACGGTTACTAAATTATAATTAGTTATGCTTAGACGAGTAGTTTAAATACTTCAAAACTTAAACTAAATAATAAAATCCATAAAAACAAAATTCTTAATATAAATCCTTTGTATACATTGCCAATTTTTACCTCTCAGATCGAGTTTTCATAGTGCTTGACCTCTAAGAACAAAAGATCCATTCTGAACTATCAATTAACCGAACTATTAACGAATCGAAGAAATACAAACACTTTCCCTCTAACTTTTAATGTTAGTGATTAACAGACATCAGAACTAATACTTAATTCACGTGAAAGACACCAAATTGACCTCAAATTGCTTACACTACACAATTGAAGTTTTATTAAAGTTGATTCAGTAGTTTCAGATTTAAGGTTTTAAAGTTTTTCAAGCTTTTTTCGTGTTTCTATTGCATTAGATGATCTTCAGAAACAGGCCATGTACATTTTAATGACATTTATTCTATTAAAGTTTGATGAATATTATAGCAAAACAAATTGTAAATACACATGTCGCCAAATTAACAAGTTTGGCACCAAACTTGGTGAAAGAAGGTACAACTGATTTGCTTCTGGCTGTGAAAATTTGAACAGAAGTTTATTTTACATATGATATAGATTCTTCATGTTGTCTATGATTTTGTTGTGCGGGGAAAAGCTTCGAAGGATTTATTAACCTCCTGTCGTCATCTAATCAAGCAAAAACTAAACAGTTGTCGTTTTCGATGACAATGCCTATTGTTAAGTTATAGGGACTGTCCCTAAAAGACCGCTTTTATACACGTTTCAATTACATCTGCATAAGACTAATTAATACATCTGTTGTTATCCAATCGAGCTGAAAATTGACAGATTGAATACATTCTAATGGCAACAAGACTGTTAAACTTTGAGAGTAAAAAAAGTAATCAATGACACGGAGTGCATGCTTTCTTCGTTATGGTCAAACAAAATGAAAATTCGATCCGGGCTAAAAATCTCTTAAATAAATTCCATTTGTACATAAAAGTTTGCAGTGCATATAAAGAATTTATAGTAAAAACTTGGTTGTAATTTGTGGATTTTTATAATTTATTTTCTTCTATGTATAATTTTCAGATGACATCATACAAAGATCTGTACATTATTACTGTCCCACAGACGACTTTAAACAGAACTTCAATTTTTAATACCATGTACTTTAAAACTCTTTTCAATACAACAAGCCTTATTGAAATTACAAAACAAATTAGATCTTCTATAATACAAATACACCGAATACAAATTTTCCTCGACTACTCAACTATAGAAAAATTATTTCTCAAATATCGTCTGAAAATTATACCAAAATAAAATATCTGAAAACGATATCGTCTGAAAACATATACCACTGTACCTTTCAGCAACCGATATACATATCCTACTACATTTGTGTATTTGGGTATCTGCTTTGCCAAAGGGGCAATGGACTTGTCATGGGAAAGAGAAGGGGGGGGGGGGGGGCTTTTAGAAAAATGCCATTTCCGGCCGTGGGGGTCCCTCGGAAGATAAGCTTCCGACATGTGACAAGTCTCTCGTCTGCTGATAGGAGAGGGGAGTCCGGCCTAGAAATCATCTAGGGGGACTATATTAAAAGTGTCCGGCAGTTTTTTTCTTGAAGGGGGGGGGGGGGTAGCTGGATTTGTATATTTTATAGTAGTTTTATAAAAGGGACAGATTAACTTGACTTGTACACTAAGGAAGAAGTTTTAATAAAAAATAGAACCGTTTAACTCGTAATAGTTTAACCAACTGATCTCTAACTACATCTTCTGTATAGTACATGCTTGGTTATTGACTTTAAGCCGAAGAAAGTTTAACAACCACCATTGAAATCTATATTATATACTTTCCACCAAACTAGTTAGAATACGTTTGTAACCATGCGAAACCTATTACTTAGCATAGAAGGAGAGGAGTACTAAATTGGCTTTACCTGCTTGCAGATGTGGCGCACGTCCGGGTCACCAATAAAGCATAATGCAGCTTTCATTGCGGGCGACGGGTCTCGATCGCGAGATCATTGGATCTCGAGACAGATGCTTTACCGCTGTGCAAAAGATTACTCCAGTGCACAGAAGCTTTATCTGTTATTTGAGGTCGCCACACAGAGCAGAAAACACTTATGAGATATCCAGAAGTTGTTGTGTAATTGATCTGTGATTTAATACTTCCAGAAATCGAAGCTTTTTGGATGCGTTCGTTTGTGATTAGATTTACAAAGAGACAAGTAGGGGTTTTAGTGATAAAGATTGACATTTAACTCATTTCTTAAGATATTTTTTTAAATATTAGTTTCTTTCTGTATAATTAAAAAAAAATTAGATGGGACTAGTTAATGGAAAATTAAAAACTTGGGTGATTTCATTTGGCATCGTTGGTCACGAAAGAGTTAGAATACTTTCAAATACGAACTATAGCTTATTCAAAAATAAATTGTAATAGTCTTATTTAAAAAGAAAAAAAATTACTTAGTATATACCATTTCAGGTATTAGATTCCGATAAAAATTTATCAATTTTATTTTAGAATATATCTAATATCCAAGTAAATAATATATTGAAAGAAGAATTTCTTTTCTTGCTACAATAAAGCAAAGTCGGACGATGAATAATATAAATTGATAAATTTGATACTTCTGATAATACGTTTATAAATATAAATTGTTCTAGTGTACTATACTTAAGTAATAAAATTTAGCAGACTTTTCTCCTAAAATTCATAAATTTACATGTTTTCTATAAAAATTCTAAATTTTATGAGCAATTAACATAAAAAATATTAGCAGCGCACTATTCAATAAAGATTTCGTATAATAAATCCGTTAGTAGTCGATCTGTTAAATTTTAATAGAAAAACAGCTGCCTTTTATCACATATCTATTTGCATGTATTCCCAAAATAATAACCGGTCTATTACAACATTTAAAGTTCAAGTTACACCTTTCACACAATAAAAGTAAACTAAACGCCTTTTGTATAGAAATCAGATTTTTTTTAATTAACCCATCAAGAAACAACCCGGCTTCAGAATCAACCCCAAAAACGCCTCCGTCCAAATCATTCTACAAACACCCCATCTCAACAGAACCCCTCACACCAAAACCAGAAGAAAAAAAACTCCGAAATTTGTCAGCATGACCCCGTAGCCGTTACGTTGGTTGCCCATGGCGACGCCCTTGCAATGCGCCCCTATCCATCACACAATGCGCCCCGGCCTGTCAACGACATATTCCGACGACATGCTGCGAACGAAGTTTTTTTTCCTGAGATCGGATCTATTTTTCAAGCCATACAGATGTATTTTGCTTATTATCGTTTATTTTTTGTTGTTGGATTTTGTCTTCTGGCTAGGATGATATAACCAACTATTTTTTGAAACTGGGGATGTGTCTCTAGGGTATGTTTTTGATAAAGACAAGTTAGGCAGAGAGAGTCACCAAAATGCTGCATTTAAGAAAGTGAAGTTTTGGTATATTGCGCACAAAAAACTAAGGGTGTGAAACATCGTACAACTTTCAATTATACTTAAGGTATACATATACGTCGGACAATTTTTTTTTTTTTATTTCTTATGCAAGCGTGTCAAATTTTTGTGAGAATTACGAGGGAAAAAAATGTAATGTATTTGCAGTAACAAAAAGTAAAAAAATAAAATATTTATTTAATTAATTGAATTTTAATTCATTAATTAAGGCCTAATTGCAACGATGATAAAATACCTAATTAATTTTGAAACAAATTTCTTACTGGAAATTAAAGACAAGGTATTGATACACGGGCCCAAGAAAAATATAATGCATAACTTAAATATTTTTTTTAAATTTTAACATTTAACATGAAAAACACTAGAAAAAATACAAAATTTCACAAAATAAAAATATTCTAAAATACATGAAAAAATCTATTTTTTACCAAAATTTTTGTAAATAGGTAGAGCCCGTGCTCTGAAATGTTATCTAAATTATACAGTTTTAATTTTAAAAATCAGTTTATTAACTCTTAAAATATCACCATTGGAGTACATTCACTTAACAATGAAAAGCAGTTCTCCAGAAATTGAGTTCAAAGTTTTCGACATTTTCTTTTTCCCAATATGTTTTAAACGTCGACCTTTACGAAATTGCATGTAATTAAAAAAGTATTTTAACTGTAAGAAAGTTATTGGTATCATTTTAAAGATAATGAGTCGGAGAACATTTTAGAATGAAAAAACAAAAATGCCTGTTTGGGTCAATTTTTGCGATGTATATGTATACCTTAATACTGATCACTGCATTTAAATTTGCTATGAATTGATGTAAATTACCTTTTTTGTTTCATCATTTCATATTGACGATATTTTTGGTGAAAATTATTATTTTGGTAAAAAAATCACTCCAAAACGGTTCAATTGGCGATATGCTTTTCGATAAATATTACATTATCCATTCTTGTAAGTGCAACAGATAAGAAAGTTGATGGGCGATGGTCAAAGGAAGAAATCTCTGTTTTAAAGACAATAGTTTTTCACATGTTTACACCTTTATTGCATTTCTACGGAAATTTCGGAAGTTGAACATCGTAAATAAATCCGTTCGGGAGTTATGCTAACCTCGGACACACACACATACACACACACACACATTTTTTCTAAACTATTTTTTTCAAACTCGGCATATTCCAAAACGTGTAGAAATGCTTTTTTTTTTACCGAATTCAATACTTTCATATGGGTTGTAAACACATGGGTAAAAAAATCCGAATGCAGAATCCGAGTCAAGAATACTGCAGTTCGTACCAAGGTAATTTTCTTACGATTCCTTGTCTGATGCAAATTTTTTTAGGAGGCTATTCACTAAGTAAATTGTATTCTGATTTTAAAAATTGAAAGCTAATCCATTAATAAGTTTTTACTCTAAATCCTTTAAATGCACTGCCAATTTTACAAACACTTGAACTGAAATGATTTAACTCTTGAACGGATTAATCTCTTGAACTGAGAGTCCAACTCATCATGAACTTTCTTGATCAAACTGAAAATGACGAGTTACATTCGCCAGAAAGCAATGAGATTCGATGATTTTTCTATGAGAAGTATATGCAAGTCATAACGAGTCTATTTCTGTGATACACTTGTGTGCATGCTTCTAGTAGTTATTAGAATGTAATTTGTATAAATTTATCTAACCAATATATTGTAAAGTAAATGCACGACATGACATACTGATAAAGTGTAATAGCGGTTACTTTATGAGTGATATAATTCTATAGAAATTATAATTATCTTCATATCATACATATCCATACATATATGTTATCATACATGAATACATATATGTCATTGTTTGTTACATTATGTTGAAACACGTACTTTTTTCATTCAAATATTTTATAGAGCTTTAAAGTTTTTGTTAAATATTACTAAGGAATTTTCAGACACTAATTATGTTCTTATAAGTATATATACCAATAAACATTCATATAAATGCGTGAAACAAATATTATTTTTACTAATAACAAATTGTTTCAGCATAAGTTTCTATATCACCCCATCCTCTTAACTGGGAAAGTTAAATTCAATGCCTAAATAGTATAGTGGCTAAAAATATATAGCATTTCAAGGGGTTATTTAGTCCTCCGAAGATTTTGCCTGCAACAAACTCACAAAAAAGTCGAAGTTAATATATATGATTTAAAAATACAATTTTGCCAAAAAAGTATTTGAACAAGTTTCCTACAATCTGGGCTAAATTCCTTGTAGAAAAAATTATACACAATCACTCAAAACTTGTTTAGAATAAAAATTTACAAGGGTTTTTGAACTATGAAATAATGAAATTAAAAATAGGCCTTTAAAAGCGTTTTGTGCGGAAACCACAAAAGAGTAAATTTTGGATAGCTGCCATTTCAACTTGTGTGCAACACATATTTAGAAAAACATTGACTTTCTTTACATGTTCACGCAACTATAAACGTATTTATGAATGCAACAAGAAGCTGCGACAGGATGCTATTATAAGCTGATATTTTTGGGATTAAACAAATATCAGAAATAAAAAGTGAAACTGCCGTTAGAGAAAATGGTCAAAAGGTATATCAGAAGAAACATTAAGATGACATTAAGTAGAGCTTCATATTGAAGACATACCAATTAACAAATACGAATTTCAAAAGGAGTCTGTAAACCAAATAAAAAATTAACCTCGAAACAACATCCGAAACAAATTTTCAAACATCATCGTAAACAAACATTCAAGCTTGATCAAATACAAACATTCTAACAATATCAGAAACAAACGTCAATGCATCAATAGAAATAACGTCTAAATATCAACAGAAACAAACGTCTAAACATAAACAGAAACAAGGAGTGTCCCAAAGCAAATGTCACAATAGTGTCATAAACAAGCGTACGAATAACTTCCGAAAAACAATGTCAAAACAGCGATACAAAACAGCGATAAGAAAGAAATCATAAATAAACGTCTAAACAGCATCCGAAACAAATCTTCAAACAGCATCATAAACAAAAGTTCAAGCTTCATCAAATACAAACATCTAAACAGAAGCAGAAACAAACAAAGAGTGTCCCAAACCAAATGTCACAAGAGTGTTAGTAAACGTCCGAATAACGTCCGAAAAAAAATTTCAAATATATAAGGAAACTTAGAAACAATGTCGAAAACTAAAAGTCACAAATCAAACGTCGAAACAAAGTCAGAAAGTTGACGTACAAATGAAAATGAATGACGTACAAACGTTTGAAAAAAAATTTCAAATATATAAGAAGGAAACTTAGAAACAATGTCGAAAAACAAAAGTCACAAAACAAACGTCGAAACAACGTTGACGTACAAATGAAAATGAATGACGTACAAACGTGACGTACAAATGAAAATGAATGACGTACAAACGTGACGTACAAATGAAAATGAATGACGTACAAACGTTTGAAAAAAAAATTCATATATATAAGAAGGAAACTTAGAAACAATGTCGAAAACCAAAAGTCACAAAACAAACGTCGAAACAACGTTGACGTACAAATGAAAATGAATGACGTACAAACGTTTGAAAAAAAATGTCAAATATATAAGAAGGAAACTTAGAAACAATGTCGAAAAGCAAAAGTCACAAAACAAACGTCGAAACAAAGTCAGAACGTTGACGTACACAAACGTCAAACCAGAGCCTACTAGAAACAAACGTCAAAAAGTACCTCAGAAACACACATCAGAAAACGACTTAGGAAAGCAGATCACAAAATTTTATCAACCGTTAATACAAGTTCACTCATGGCTTCAACCAAGGAACATCATTTATAGCGAGAATGGCGGGAAGTATGTTTTGGATATCAGCTGCTGAGGGGGTCGTATAACATCAGGGGTGTGGGAGTGTAAATTTATTCATTCGATAGTTTGGGGGTTGAGGTTAGAGGGGAGGTTTTTTGCATGTGTTGATGTGTTGGGGGGAATGAGGTATTTAAAATCCGCTTTCACGCCACGTCCTTCTGAATTTACTTACCATATGGTTTTGAGTTTTATTTTATTTTTTATTTTTTTAAACGTGAGTTAGGCAGACAATGTTAGAGGAAAGGGACAGTATATGCAGTTTGATAGCATAGCTTTTCAAGCAATTTGAAAAAGGAAAAATTTCCATTTTATTTTCAATGGCAATTGGTGAAAAAGTTTGTATTGTACATATATTCACTAGATTTTTAATCTTTTCTTATGGTTTCAAAAATGCCTAATAACGACTGAATTTTAAATAGCAAATTTAATTAAAAATAAACCAATTCAAAGAATGCAAAATATGATGGATCTACATTTTTTCTTAATTTTTTTTATAGTGAATTGTCATAGTTAACTAAAAAAAAACATGAAAAATTAAAAACTAAGTGTTTAAATAAAACTTAATATTGATACAGTAACGTTGTTTTCATGTAGTAATTATGCTTATTTGTTACCGCAAATACATTTTTATTGATTTACTACACTTAATTAACGTTAGAAATACATCTAATATAGGTTGCAAATATATGTATGTTACAACTACATTCAATTTGTAGGTCGCAACTAATTTTAACATATAGTTCAACCAAATTAATGTTACAATTACCTTTCATTTACATCGTAACTATTTTTAATTTACATTGAAACTATTTTTAATTCATAGTGCAACTACTTTTAATTTATAGTGAATCTACTTTTAATTTATGCCAGAACTACTTTTAATTTAGTGTAACTACTTTTAATTTATAGTGCAACTATATTTAATTCACAGTGCAACTACTTTCAATTTATAGTGAATCTACTTTTAATTTATGCCAGAACTACTTTTAATTTATAGTGCAACTACTTTTAATTTATAGTGCATCTACTTTTAATTTACAGTACAACTATTTTTAATTCATAGTGCAACTACTTTCAATTTATAGTGAATCTACTTTTAATTTATGCCAGAACTACTTTTAATTTATACTGAATCTACTTTTAATTTATGCCAGAACTACTTTTAATTTATAGTGTAACTACTTTTAATTTATAGTGCAACTATATTTAATTCACAATGCAACTACTTTCAATTTATAGTGAATCTACTTTTAATTTATGCCAGAACTACTTTTAATTTATAGTGCAACTACTTTTAATTTATAGTGCATCTACTTTTAATTTATAGTGCAACTACTTTTAATTTATAGTGCAACTACTTTTTATTTGTAAGGTAACTGCATTACATTTGTATTACAGTTACATTTACTTTCGTTCGTTACTTTTCGTTCTGTAATACTTGTTATAGTAATTATATTCATTATACTTTGGATTTACGTTTTGTTCAAGTTGCAACTAGGCTCCATTTTAAGTTGTATAAACAGTCTTTTTCTACTTTGAAAAATTTATCATTGGAGGAAATTCTTAAATGAATAAAACTAGCAAACATAGAATATAACGTAGTTAAAGATCTAAAATATAACTTTCTATTGGTTTTGCATCGATAGTGTGCATTGATTTTAGAGATTTCAAGCAAATTTAATTCACTAGTTACAAAATTAAAAAAAAATAAAATACTATGACATAAATAGAAATTAATCGATAATGAGCATATTCCAACGAAAAGCATTCAATGATTATTCCAATATGCCTTTGTTGTTCAATATAATATAAATTGACGATTCCAAACTAACTATTCACAATTTAAAACTTTAGAGTATCTGAATAGGTACTCTAGATGATTATACCAGAATATTTCAATTATAAAATATTTTTCTGAAATCTTCAGTAAATGTCATTTTTTCTTGGATTAATACTTTATGGAATCAATTTTGAAATTTTTTGCATGTGGATTCATGTTGAACAAATCTAACCATCAATAAATTATAAAATTCAATAATTTGTCCATTGCTATCACAGTAGAATTAGTTTTAACTTAATTACAGTATAGTTTTATTAATTACGTTGATTTTACGAAGCATCAATTGAAGTATACTAAAAAAAAAAAAATTAAAAAATGATTAGTTCGTTAATATTTCTTCCACAAATATATTGGTGTGCAAAGGAAAATAATTAAAATTTTTTTTTAAAAAAATCATCAAACAAAAGAAAATTCAGTTAATATATATACCTCGTAAATTGCTTGTAATTTAGAGATTATTATATTGTTTGTAATTGGTAAACTTAATGAACTTATAATGAAAATAATCATGATATAACGAATAAACTAAAATAATACTACTATAACGAATAAAAGTTTCTGTAAAATCTTCATTTAATAATTAATTAAACCATTTCATTACATAAAAGCATGATTTGAATAAAACTTTGAACTTTTTTTTTATATCAAATAACTTTTATATTTTTGAACGTATCTAATAAAATATCATTAACAGTAAATCCTCACATTCAGTCCTATAACTTTTATGCAAATGAGTTTAATAAATAGTTCTGATTCAAATTGAATTTTGAATATTGATAACTTTCTGTATAAACATGAACCTTTATATTAAACAATTAGAACTACATTGAAAAGAAAAAAACCCTTGATTTTAAGATAAACAAACAAATCATTATAACCTAATTTCTAATTATCAGTAACAATCAATCAAAATCAAAATTGCGTAATAATGCATTCATTATTATTTATCAATTTACCCATTTAGATTCCTTACCTGTTCATGAGCTTCCAAATAACAAAGTATCAATAATTAAGGATTATACTAGTTATTATTTAATATAGTTCATTCACATCCACAATTAAATCCCAATTCTGTACAAAAATTAATTTTCAGACTTAAAATATTTAATTTTTAAACATATTTTTGATGAGCGTGAAACAAATTAAACATACTTCGAACACTTCAACCATACCTAAAAATAGTTTAATTGGAAGTAAAATCATGCCTCTACCACATTTTAATCAAAATTCAAGTGAGTGAATTACGTATGGGATATATCAAGCAGCTTATCATAAACGAATATAGTCTCCCATTTGTAACATAATACACATCACCTTCAATTATTCAGGTTAAAACCCTCAGTTGATATTCTCACTTTAACTCAAATTAGAGATAGTTTTCACATTCAGTACATTTGCTTTATCATTGTTTGATAGTGTCAACAACTGACGTGATTTCGCAATCAGCTTTTAGATCCGAAATTTACTACTCATACCCAATGAACTTTTAAATAACTGACTTATTAACTTATCGTAAACTAAACAAGATCTGAAGAAAAATTAATGACTTGATGTGATGATCTTAGTATCTACCATCTCCAACGGAAAACTATATACAGACAAAATAACAATTTAAAGTTTTATGTAACTTTTTTTATAACTGTTACTCAAGAACATCCAATAAGATTTACGTTTTTACTTTATTAAAGAGATTTAAGCCTTTAAGAGGAAAAAAAACCCTGCCCATTTTCTTAGTTTGGGTTTTGTGAGTAAATATTTACAGCACTAGGTAAAACTTAACAAGATTGGCTAAAGCTTGAGAATATGCATATGATTTTCAAAGTTGTGTTAAAAGTACTTGTCAGAACGTGATGAATTTAAAAGGTTTATAAGTATTTTTAATAAAACGAATTTAGACTTAAATGTATATATACGGAACACTTAATTGAAATATCGAAATTGAGTCGCTAAAAGCATTTGAAAGATGAGAATCCAACACATACCTTGATAGCAATAAGCATAATAACTCACGATAAAGAATTCACCCTATATTATTTAGCAAATGAAACAAAATATACATCGTCACTCACATATATAAACCATAGCAGCCACCACTAATGCAAAGCATCCAAGGTGATTGAAAATTCCAATCAGATTATACATCTAAAAAAATTAAAAAAAAATCAAATAGCAGTCCAACAACCAGCTTAACCGTTTAAAAGTAGAATATTGATCTACAAGACATCATTCGGAGGGTAACCATAGTAACCACTAACATGATAACCATAGTAATATGCCATCAAAAGAATGTAATCTAAATCAATCCACAGCACCATAACATATCGAAATGTTAGAATTCATCAAGCTTTATACGCTTAATACTTAGAAGCAACAAAACTAATTTACTATAACAAAAGTAAAGGGGTGATGCTGGTAAGAAATTACCCTTTTTGACATTAAATACCACATATCCACACCGCAATAGTTGATTAAATTTATATATATATTATTTTATAAATTAATTAACCATAAATTTGCACCACTTAGAACATTACGATCGCCAATGGTTTGGAAGAATTTACATCATTGTTATAGTAGACAACATTGATAACTATCATTTAGAAACAAAACGTTTTATAAACATTTAGCAGCATAACTTCAAATTCACATTTTGGGATTTGCCTGACAATACTTTTTACTTAATGGCAACACCTGCGGCATGTTTATGATTTACAAAAGGGTAACTCACGATAAAGGTTGCTCCCCCAAGAACACCTGCTGTACCTACGTTGGGACGGCAGGTACAGCAAGAGAAGATTCATCGCTGTAACATCGGATACTTAGAAACTCGATCTCAGTAATTTGGCATTTCATTGTTTAAACAAGCATTATTGTGATTACCAGCATAGTGGCAATACATACATTATTTATGACATAGAAATATTCAGAAGAATGCGTTTGAAAGATGAAGCAAGTAAAAGGATACCCTCGGATATATTTACTCTGTCAAGCCAAAACACACGATCATATTCACGATTCTGTATTTGCAATATGATGATCCATGAAGGAATAATGACTTAAGTCCCGTGGAAGGGATTTTGAAAAATGCAATTTAAATACTTGTAAAAGTTTACAAGCACGTTTTAATGTGCTTTGTAAATTTTTAGTAGTTTTAGTAATTTTTGTGAATTAAATTTTGAACTGAAACATTTTGCCCTTTGACTTTTGGTTAGTACCACTAATGCACTAACAGCTATCAAGTACTCTTAGCTCTATTTTCACTGTGGACTTAAACCTTTTTTCCTTCATACTCCCCATGCAATTGTTTCAAACACTTAACAAACTAACATAATTTAGATCACTTAATGGCTACACAATGCTAGTGTTCGACTGTTGCGATATATAGAAGAACTTGCTTTTACAATGCAAGGCAAGCAAGAGGGAATACAAAAAGCGTGTAATCACCACTTAACTGTAACTTCATTATCACAGTATACGTTGATTTATTTATCAATGAGATCACTTAGCAGCAGTATTGGTATTTATGGTTAAGAAAAGTTTTATAAGACACCAGTTGGAAACAAAAGAAACATCACTGACATCGAATAAGCACCACTTAGCAGCTTCACCACGTACTAATTCATGGCCAGTGTATCATTTACAAGACATTATCTGGATGTCGGGGACTTGGAATCTGAGGATAAGACATAGAGGAACCAGGAATTATTCATCATGACAAATTCACGGCACAGTATTTCCCAGACTCGTGAACTGGGGACTCTGAGGATGCGATATAGAGGGGCCAGGAATTATTCACCAGGACAAATACACAACATGAATGCCGTTTTCTAGACATTACATGAATGAAGGGACTTCAACTTAGGACTGAGGACACTCTGTGGATGAGACATAGAGGAAACAGGAATTATTCACCAGGACTAATTCATGGTATGGATGCCATTTTCCAGACATTATGTGTCTGGAAACTTCAACTCGTGGCTGAGGACTCTGAGGATGAGACATAGAGGAAACAGGAATTATTCACCAGGACTAATTCACGGTACGGATGTCATTTTCCAGACATTATGTGTCTGGAAACTTCAACTGGTGGCTGAGGACTCCAAGAATGGCATAGAGGAAACTCTGAGGACGACTTAGAGAGAACATTTCCGAAGCAGCTCGCTCGTCGGACTAAACTCTAGCAGTCCCGGGCAAACTGAAACCAGCCCCGAAATAAGAGAGAAATCCACGGGCAGCCCCCTTTTATCTTTTCGGGCACACAAAAGGCCCGGGCATGAAGAGGACAAGCCGACAAAGAGCGAGAACTTTTTCCCTTTTCAAAACGAATGCCAGACATTCGTCCATAAAGTTGCCCTCTCACAAAAGCACCCTATCTTAACCAGGGGAACCTCCTATTCAAGAACTCGCATCTATAATATTACTACGCAAGTTTTATATTGTTGTGGAGGGGGTTCCCCATTGAAAAGCTGTGTATATAAGACGAGAAGAGCGCCGTTAGGATTCTGGTTGATGAAAAGGGGAGAATTTTCAATGCTTCCCTATTCAAAGCCCCCTAAAAGGAGACTCCGTATATAAAAGATGGGGTGAGACAATGGTCTTTATCAACCTCCTACTCAAAAGAGCTCGGCTCGCACCCTAATTGATCCGTTGGTAACCAGGGGCAACGGTGTTCGACGCTCCACCCTCTTTTTAGCTTTCCTAGCCCCCCCCCCCTCCCGAAATCGACTCCAAGACGACCAGGCGCAGAATTGAGAAGTATGTCTTGTTTGCGCCGAGAGAAACATGATCATTAAAAATTGTTTTTAGAGCATTTTTTTATGGTTTTCTTTATGTGTATTAATGAGAGTTTTTTTTATGTGTATTTGGATAAAGTGATGTAAGGGGAGAAGAATTAGGGGGGGGGGGGAAGTATTTGGCACGTGTTTATAATGGTTGTGTGGAAGATTTTTTTTTTATGGTGGGAGAATGCATTAGCGTTTGAACTGGTAGTGAGATAAGGCGAGGGATTTTCGGTGACGCCTGTTGATGTTTTGATTTTTTTCTTTCTTTTTAATGCAATGATTAATAATAATAAATGTAGATGTCTCAGTGATGTGTGCAAGTTTGGAAAGTAAGGTGCGTTCAGATGCTAAACTTAGTAGCAATAGAAAATTTCAAAGTTTAACATAAATTAAGTTCGATACTGAACACTCAACATCTACCCAGGAAGACTATAAGGACACGAGGATATTAGTTTCACACTTTATGAATTTAGTAAATCAGTTTCAAAGATACGGCATAAATTAAAATTTTTTTTTTTCGAAAGACTCAAAAGAAAAGCATATATACATTTAGAGCGGTTTTGATTCATTTTTAGTATTTCGAATCTAAAAGATAAAAATAAACTAACTCATAAAAACAAAGTTTTTAATATAAATCCTTTATATATGCAGTGCAAACTTCCAAGTACAATTGTACAAGCATTTAACAACTACGAAGACAACTTCAATTCCGGGAAATTATCTCATTTTTTACCACCAAAATGTGATAGATTTTCTATCAATGGCACTGCATTCTATCTGCCAAGTTTCAGTTCGATTGGATGACTGTAAGTGAGTTATTTAGCCAATCTGAAGATTTTTGCCGCATCAAACAAACACAAAATCGGAGTTGATATATAAGGGATTTAAAAACGAAACACTTGTCAAATCATTTCAATGTGTATCAGAAACAAAATCAGTTGAATAATATTGAAACTTGTCGAACGATTTAAATTAAATCTATGTATACATTTTTAAAAACTTAAAAAAATATTTTAAAACTATATTTATCAATATAGTAAATAGTCTGTTCTTGCCATTATATATGTTCTTGCCATTATTTGTAAAATAATCACTAATAAATGTAGTACCTGCATCAGAATGGCCTCGGCTGTTTAGGTTGGTTGGTTGGTAGGAGTTTAAAAGCGCAAGGGCAACACATGGGCCATACTGCTCCCTCGGCTGTTTAGGGTTAGCGCTGAAAATAGTCTCAGCTAAGCAAGTTTACATAATAAGTCCAAGGTAGGTTTCATGTACTTTACAGATTGAACATTAACGATAGTTGCAAGAAAACTTTCCGATCGACATTTTAGTTTTTTCTTTGCTAATAAATAGCGATTGTGGTTTCACTTAGTGTTTTTTTAAAGTAATAAAAATAATTTTCCAAAAAAACTGAAAAATTCAAAATATACCTTAAATGATCTAAACAAAGTAAAAGTTAAAAACTATGACTGTTTATCTATTTCAAGATCGTCTTTAATAGTCCAAGTTCTGTGGATTTTTTTCTGTTCATGAACAACTCATAAAATGTGTTAAAAAACGGTAAGGGTGAGTGCTCACACAAGCAGTGTTCAAGAAGAAACTGCTTAAGCCAAAAGTGTTCATGTATTAAAACCACAACTTGTGAATATTCACTCATGCGAATAATATAAAATTTTCAAGATAATTTTGTATAGAAATTTAATATAAAGAATGAATTAGAAATGAATTACGGACACTTCCATTTTAAATCCTTTATATTAACTTCAATGTTGTTTGTTTCCAGCGATGCAAGTGCTAATTAACCAAACGTCCGTCACCCAATCTAACTAAAACTTGTGAGAAAGAATTCATTGTCATCCACGAGTGTAGAAGTTTTGACGAAGAAGTGAAGAGTTTCGAGAAGAAGTGAACGAAGTTTTAGGGTTGTCACTAAAAGGCTTCTTTTAAATATCCTTTTTACTGACGCTGCGTTGGGATTAGTAACCTTCTTGCCGCTATCCAATCGAACTGAAACTTCGCAGATATACTCGCTGTCGATGACAATATATGATATCAAGTTTTGGGGTCAAAAAAATGTAGTCCATTACATGGAATCAATGTTTTTTTTTTCGTCGGGGTCAAACACTGTGAAAAATCGATCTGAGCTCAAATAAGTAAAATCAGTGTCCATTGCCCAAAAAAGTTGGCAATGCGTAAAAAGGATTCATATTAAAATATTTTTTATGGGTTAATTTTTAAAAAACTCAATTATAAACCCAAATATTAGGAATGAAAGACTCAGCTGTTATCCAACAGCAAAAATTATTACATTAGGAACCCAAACTGCGTACAGATAACAAAGCACAAATAAAGACATACTGGAATGTCAAAAGGGTAAAAATTAAATGAATACACCAGCAAAATAATTTAAATTATACTTTTTAAAGTTATATAAATTAGTGTATTATCACCTTTACCATCTTTTCAAATGCGCAGACACAATATGAAAACCTTCAACATAATTTTGATCTCTGAACTTCAATTTCAGTGAGAAAGGAAGCCGCAAAAAATTATCCATTAAATTCTAGAGGAATAGCGTAAAAAAAAGTTACTCTAGGCCACAAAATGAAATTTTATTCAACTTACATATTTACAGAGGAGGTGGATATTACATTTCTCAACTTTTGTAAATTAGTTAAATTACACCCGAGAATAAAACTTTATTCGTCTTTTACTGCTATTAAGTAAACGTCAAAATATGGCACTGATCTATAATAAAACAAGCTGTGTGTCTGTATGTGGCTCTATGGATCTATAGAAACCTACTTAAAATTGGCGTAGAGCTCTGAAATTTTCAGCATAAGTAGTTTTGGCTTTCTAATTGTACACATGTCAAACAAAATGTTAAAATTTTAATTAGTTATTTTTTAATTAATATATATATATATATTTTTTTACAAAGTGACTTTAAACAGAGATGCAGCTCCGAAATTTTCCACATAAGTAGTTTTAGCCTTCTAATTGTAGTTTTGAAAAACAGAATTTTAAAATTTTTATTGTTTTTTTTTAAATTAATTTTCTTACTTAATTACCAAATTTTTTTACAAAACGACTTCTAATAGGGTTACAGCTCTGAAATGTTCAACATAAGTAGTTTCGGCCTTCTGATTGGACTTTTGAATAACAGAATTTTAAATTTTTATTTAATTAACTTTTTTAATTAATTAATAAATATGATGCAAAACAATTTATAATAGGGCAACAGCTCTGAAATTTTCAACATAAGTAGTTTTACTCTTTTAATTGGACTTTTGAAAAACAGAATTTTAAATTTTTATTTTGTTATTTTTCAATTAATTTTTTAAATTAATTAATAAACATTTTACAAAACGACTACTAAAATAGGGCAGCTCTGAATTTTTCAACATAAGTAGTTTTGGCCTTCTAATTGGACTTTTGAAAAACAATTTTAAATTTTTATTTAGTTTCTTTTGAATTTTTTTTTTAATTAATTAATATTTTACAAAACGATTTCTAATTGGGCTACAGCTCTAAAATTTCCAACATAAGTAGTTTTGGCCTTCTAATTGGTCGGTTGTTTTCGAATATCAGCAACACAAAGGCTATAATGCGCCGAAACATTCGTCATTTGACAAGCCAACATACATTTTTAAACACCCATGCCTTACACGGGACTCGAACCCGCAATTTCGTGGTCTAGAAGCTAGCACGCTAACCACTATGCCGTTTTGTCGGCCCTTCTAATTGGACTTAAGAAAAACAGAATTTTACATTTTTGTTTAGTTCCGTTATTAATTATTTTTTTAATTAATTAATATATATTTTACAAAACGATTTCAAATAGGGCTACAGCTCTGAAAGTTTCAACATAAGTAGTTTTGACCTCTAATTTTGCTTTTCACAAACACGTGTTATAATAATCTTTGTGGTGTTGATTATTGTATTAACGGGGACTTTTTTTCTCGACAAGGGAGAGTTCCGATATTAAAGCTTTGCGTAGCAATTAGATTTTAGTGAGTGAAGCGATCTTATGCTTACGCAGCAATGAACCTTTCAACGAGTTAAGCGAACCTATGCTTACATAGCAATGAACCTTTCAACGAGTGAAGTAAGGCCTGTGTTTGTGTGTCAATTAACTTTTCAGCGAACGAAGTGAGCTCGATTTTGCGAGGCGATGAACCTTCCAGCGAACGAAGCGCCAAAAACGGGGACCTATACATGAATGACAGATTTTTTCAACGCGAGGCCACACAGCTAGTTAAAATATTGCACATGACAAAATTTCGTAGTATTCAGCTAGTATTAAATATTTATTTAGTTTTGATGAGAAATTAAAGTGCGATAGATTGTGAAAAATATTGAATTAATATTAATGAAATAAATAGATAGTGGATCATTGTCAGTTTATGATCATCATATTTTCCAGCAAGGTAATCAATCATTTTTGCAATTGTCAATGATTAACAAGATCCTAATTAGGATATGCAAAAAAAAAAAAAAAAAAAAAAAAAAAAAGAAATTGCTTTTATGTATTATTATTGCTGCTGTTTATTTTTATTACGTAATTAAAAAACTAATAAATTTTTCAATAAAATTTTTTGTAAAATTAATCAATTTATGAAATTCGAATTTAATGTATAACAACACAGCAGCTTCTTGATTGCTATTCAGATGAAGAACTTTAGTCAGGCCAGATTCCTATCTCTGTGATATAGAACGACACTTTTTTGAGATTATACATGGATACGTTACATTTAACTGTTATTGTGGAGGCAAAATGGAGTCTGCATTGCAATTGGCAAACGTAGTATGAAAGTTTTAAATTCCTTTTAGAGGTGTAATATGATTGGTCACAAGCATATCACAATAGTTGCTACACGATGAACCCCTCTCAACCATTCATAAAGTTTTTAACATCCCAAGAAACCATTTGATTGGTTAAGTGATTTTTTATGGCACAAGAGCCAATGTTGGCTATGTTGCACCAAACGAAACCAGTTGAATTAAAAGTAGATGAGAGATATTTAAGAAATTTTCGTTTGGCAATACGGTGGCTCTCACACATATCCAGTTATTATTTGCATGGAATTACTAATTGCACAAAGAAATAAACATCATATTTTTAAAATACTATACCAAGTTTTGGGTAATAAATTACTAAATTTAACTATTGTCTCTAAAACCATTTCCCATTTCGAACATGAACTTTTTACGTGAAAAAAGGTCAATGTTCCCTTGTGATCCAAAATTCATCTACTTTATCCACAACATCAATCAATGCATTACCCAAACTACCATGTTAACACCTATTGCAATCTCACAACACGTTGATAGCCCTAAGTGCCAATCCCCAATAATTTCGCTCCCAAACCACAAATAAACCCATTAAAACTTCTCCACCGCCAAAAGCTCCCATCGGGCATAAAACACTGTAATTTACTCAGCACCGCATTAACCCGGCACCCAAATCAATTAGAGGACTATGCATGGCGGGGAGAAACTCCAGGCTATGGACAAACACCAACGCATCGATCTTAAATCGTCTCCCTCTCGCCAAACTTCAGAACTCCGCCTTTTAAACGAACGCGCGGGGTAAATTGAAATTGTCAAGAAATGGGGGGGATGACACTATCGAAGCCCAGATTAGAACGTGAGGGGGGATTCGAATATCAGCGCAGAATATTCTCTCTCGGCCCATCGGCTTAGACCTGCATGCAAATCATATATCAAGCCTCCCCCCCAACTCCCTTTTCCTGACAAGCAAGCTAACGCCGAGCCACACCAAGCATGAATAATAAATTGCTCTTCTATATATTTGAATGAGGACGACTTGCATGATCGTCTGATGCTCCCCTCCCCGTCCCCCTATCATGTCGGGGGTGTGAAATGAAAAATAGCCCTAACCTTCCACCGATGATGTAATTTTCAAATCGTGTGGTTTTCACTCTTCGATGTTTAAGTACACCAACAAATTCAATTGTCGTCTGCTTTGTGTGATGATAGATATTCGTTGTTGTTTAAATGGGGGAAGGGGTGTTGTAATAAAAACCTGACGATTATGATTTATAGAAAAATTTATTTGAAAATATTTGGGAAAGTATATTTATTTTTCCGTTGTTTTATATACACCATTTGAATTGTTAAATGTAAAAAAGGGTCGTGTCAGTAAGTTTTCAATTGGACATGACCCATTTTTACATTTAGTGATTTTTATGACGATGCCTTTTTAACACGCTTTTATTAGCTTCGTATGTATCTATGTAACTGAATCTTTGAACTCGATTTTCGAACACTTCAAAAAGTTGGATTATTTTGAAATTTTGCGCAGTTATCAAGGACCGATGACAATACAATAATTCAATAAGTTTGTCGCATCATCGCAAGTATTAGCTCGTGTTGCCCTTGCACCGTTAAACTCCAACCAACCTTCTCCGGAATCGAAGCCTGGTGTCCCGTTACCCGTTACAATCCCAGTAGTCACAGAACCTACCGTCGACAGTTGATAAGGTAGACATTTGAAAGATATGTCGTGGGCACTATGGATATACTTTCAGCAAAAAGTTATTCAGATTTATCATATAATAATGATGGATGAGCCACCGATGGGTTTTGATCTAATATTAAAGCGTTCCTTTCATCTAGTCGGAACTCTGGATTGCAAGGATTAGATCTAGAAATACCACAGTTTTCCATAATGTGAACTCGATCTAAGGAGTCATAACCGGATTAATGAGCTATTCGCGGTTTCACCTTAATATAACGCGTACTGAGATATGCATAAGTTAATCATTGAGACAAGCATATGACTACTGGAAGGATCAACTAATAGAGAGTTTCATTCGCTTTTTTTTCCACGCTTTTTTTACGATAAAATAAATATTTCTTGTTAATCACTCTATTCTTATTTGATTCTTATTTCAAATTATTTTCTACTTTTTGGTTCACTTTTCTATTAAAGCTTGTTTTGTAGGTTTTTAAACTATAATTTTTCTACCTGTATACAAAACAAAAATTGACAAATGATATGCTAATTTTTAAGTATAAAAGCTAACAACTCCGATTTTAAAGAACAGTTTATTTACAATTGAACATTGTGTTATTTATCAAAATTATAAATATCAGAAATAGTTCATAATTTTACAGAGGTTGTGATAGTATACTATCGATAGAAACACTAAAGAAAAGATAAAAATACAATTTTAGATTCCGTAACTTTCCTCAACGTGCTTATCTTTTAGAAATAGAATAACAATATCTAATTATGATAAACTTCTAAAAAATCTTAATTGCACTGGCTGCTAGCTGATCGACTGGTCGGATTATATTTATTTCATTTTAAATTATATTTTTACTTTCAATTACTCTTATGTATACTTATTAACCTAGGGTAATGAAAGTAAAGAATTCGGTCAAAAAAAACCCATTTCTATTTTTTTTTTTTTTTTTTTTTTTGTGCCTTTCTCTACGTTTTGGAACATCCCAATCTAAAAAAAAAAACGATCTAGAAAAAATGTCTGTCTGTGTGTATTCTTGGTTGTTTTCAGATTATCTGGCGCCGTCAGCAACACGTTGGCTATAATGCGCCGAAACATTCGTCATTTGACAGGCCAACATACATTTACAAACACCCATGCCTTACACGGGACTCGAACCCGCAACCTCGCGGTCTAGAAGCTAGTATGCTAACCACTATACCATTTGGACGGCTGTCTGTGTGTATGTGTCTGTGGTCAGCATAACTTCCGAACAAATTGACCTACGATGTTCAAATTTAGTGTGCGGTTGGTGATGGCACAGGGACCTACCATTAAGGTTTTCGACAAAATAGAGCATGCTCATAAGGTAGCTGCCATTGAAAAAATCATGTTTTTCAGTAATTGCTAAGAAACGACTCGAACAATTTTGTCAAAAATTGCTGTGGTAATGCCTCTGAAGGTATTCTAAACATTCCCAACACCGAAATTCCCGTAAAAAGGCATTAATGGAGTACAAAGTTGAAAAATGAGTGCCTTCAACACAGAGTTCTCTTTCTTTGAGCAAACCTCATCAAAGATCGTTTTTCTTCTCTCCTCAGTTTCACTTACAAGAAAGGATAACGTAAGAATTGTTGAATAGCAAAACTGGCCATTATTTGCTAAATGAAAGATGAAAATATAAAAACGGCAAGTGACACAAATCCACGTCAGTATTATAATATAATTGAAAGTTGTACGATGTTCCACACCCCTAGTTTATTTTAAATTAGCTATATTATACGGTATTGCCCGTACCTATCATATAAGTATAAGATAGTGGCATAATTTTACGATATTAAAAACATTATTTAAATCTGAAAAGTATATGTATGTAATTAGCTTTGAGATATAGCAAAAGTGTAATATATACATGATACCACTCTTATTTAGAAATATGAACCCCGATTTAAACACGCTTATCCAACGATGAACTTGTTTTCTCCTTATGCAGGATTTATCAAGATCTATATATTTAATAGGCAATGCGTTTTTTGGGGTTAGTCCGTCCGCCTAAACTGCTCAACCAATTTCAATGATCAAGGTGTCATTTTCAAGGAAATAAGCTGTAGATTTGCCAAAACGTGCCAAAATAATTTATTAACACTTTATTAATTAGTTAAATTTCAATATTTTTCATCATTAAGCTACTACAAAGCCTCAATGATTTTGAATATATGATTGGCAACATCCTTAAGTATGTAAACAACAAACCGGCTGCTCGGGGGTTCAACCAACCAACCGTTAAGCTATTCTTACGAATGTAAACAACAAACCCGTTGCTAATTTTAAAGCTCTTTTTAAACTCTTCGTTTCAAAGTTGATTTTTTCTGTTTTTCTGAAGCATTTTGTATTAGAGTAATTATTATTTTGAAGTATTTCTATCCAGAAAATGCTTCGCGTTGGACGTCGTTCTCTAAAGGGGCGACTTATCAGAATAAATAAAAAATATTAGGACTTAAATGTAAGGGCATAGCTAATGAAGTTTTAAGTCAGAATGTTGGCGGATAGTATATTTAACTTTCTATTATGAAACTTGCAATTTGGGTGTTTTCTCTATTAGGCCTTACATTAAATTTATAAAAATTTGGTTACATTTTTTTATGGCTGGCAAACCTATTCGAGCGCAGCAAGATGTTTTAACCACAAATTCGAGCGGCAAAGCCGCTCAATCCGAGCGCAGCGAGGCGTTTGGGGGTTGGCGAGCGTTAGCGAGCAGGGGGCGAAGCCCCCTAGTATGTATAGAAACTGTAAATCAAGATACTTATAGAAACTGGTTAATTGGTTACTTATAGAAACCCATTTTTGGACAAACGTGCATGAACGCACAATTTCAATAAATATTTTTTTATTAACACCGTGACTTATATTTTTCGCTAATTTTATTTTTCTGCTGTTTTTAAGGGTTCTGAAGACATCTATAAAATATTAGTAATTCAATTGGAGGAAACACTTTCTGTTAAGAAATTTTCAAAATACGCTAGTTTATTTTTTAACTTGAAACGGTTATTGAAAAATTCGAATTTTTGAAAATGTATAATTATTCCACTCAAGATTAATCATGAGTTTTTATAATGGATTTTAAAGTTGCAAGTTCTGTAAATAAAATAAAAATAAAACAAATGTCATAAAAAACTTAAATTTTTTTTTATTTAAATTTAATGCTGAATACATTAAAAAAAAAAGGCAAAAGTTGAAAACCCACTTTTTACACAAGATTTCAGAATGTTATTGCAAATTTAGTGTGATTTCTGTTAAATTTGGTGGGGGTCATTATTTACAAATATCAGTGATAGCGTTACAATATATTCGTGGAAGTTGTATAGAATTTCTACTATCACAAAAATGGCGATTATAGACTTTAGATTTTATACAGGATTGTCCTATTAAAATCTGAATGCAAGAATAATCTATCTGGTGAAAATACATTACAAATGACACATCCTAATAATAGTCGTCCATCATCCACAGCTTTACCGAAAGAAACACGGACTGATAGAATCGGACATACCATAAGTGAAAAAAAAATTTTTCTTTGTACTTCAAATGCCAAGTCCATTTGCATCCAAAATGTTTCGAAAATTTCCATAAAAAAATATAGAAATTCGATTATAATACAGTTGTTCAATTACAGGATTTGTTCATTGATTTGGCCAATGGTGTGTATACGCACCATTTATTTTTCTTAAATAAAATAGTATTTTTCATGCACAATTTTTTTTTTGTGTCTTAATGAATGTAATTTAAAAGCTTATTAAAATGAAAACAATATCACATTTTATAAAATTTCAATGCTTGGCCTAAAATGAGTTAAAATCGTTACCTATAGAAACTGCTTAAATCGTTACCTATAAAAACTGCTTAAATAGTTACGAATAGAAACTCTTCAAATAGTTACGAATAGAATCTCTTTAAATAGTTACGAATAGAAACACTTTAAATCGTCACCAATAGAAACTATTTAAATCGTTATCAATAGAAACTATTTAAATCGTTATCAATAGAAACTATTTTAATAGTTACCAATAGAAATTATTTAAATCGTTACCAATAGAAACTCTTTAAATAGTTACGAATAGAAACTCTTTAAATAGTTACCTACAGAAACTGTAAATCAAAATACATATGGAAACTGTTTAAATCATTACCTACATAAACTGGTAATCCAGATATCTATAGAAACTGTTTAAATTTGTTTAGTAGATACCTAGTTAGGAGCATACCTCCTTATTTGAATACCCTTTCCCGGATGCAGACCTTTCTTCCTTCTTCTTCTTCTTATTCTTATTATTATTATCAAGGACTATGGGGACTAAACCACCTCTGCTTCTTTTAAGCATTTTATACCAACCCCATATCCAGTACAGATCGGTAGTGGACAGTACTGCACAGGATGTGAGCACACAGTCGCTCGTGAAAGGGAGTGAGCAAGTCTACCTGTAACCACCGAATAGTTCATTTCTACCTCTTTTCGGTAGCTACCCGATAGATGGCAGCACTACCAACCATATGTGGAACTTCTTAATTTAGAGGCAATACCAAGCAGAAGACTTGGCTTTGACACCCCCAGAGGTATTGATTTGTATGAGAACTTGGAGGACTTTGAGACCACGACTGATTCAACGTGCCCCAGTCACCATTAGCGAACACGACGGTCTTTAGTCGGTCCCAGGCTCGAACTCGCAACCTTCAGGTTACGAGAACGATACTCTCCTGAATGGGCTACGAGGCCCGTATGCAGACCTTTTATCATGTTTAGTTTTTCTAATTAACTGACAAGGAACTTCTGTGCCAAATTTCAGCTCTCCAGCATGATGTGAGAGTTAGTCGGTTACAGTTTTTAATTTTTAAGCTATAGATAGTTGGTCGCAGAGGAGATTTTCTTCTGCAAAACCTACACAATAGCCAGTTATTGCGACTGAATATCATTAGATAAAAATCGGGACCACAGAGAGCACTACAGGTATCCACATTAAATTGCCTTCTGAAAAGCATTTAAAGAAGGAAAGACTGTCAAACAGGGCTTTTATCGTAGAAACTTTTGCCAAAGTGAAGTGGTTGGCCTGTAAGGTGGAATCAGTGAATTTAGTGATGTAACTATACAGATCTCTACCATTGTTGTCTTAGTATCATCGTATTGGAAATGAAACTTGGGAATAAGGTTGGTTTTATGCAAAATCCAGTTGTTGCAATTCGACCACTTGATGCTTTCAATTTTGATCCTAGCAAAAGAGACTTCTCTACATCTTCTATAGTAGAGCCATTCAATATCACAGGTTCATTTTAATAAGTATTTGAATTATTAGATTCTGCATCATCAACAACGCTTCTCATGTTTTTGTTCATTCAATAGTAACAGCGACTAAAATTTTATACGTAATAGACAGAAGGCTCTTTGGTTATAAAAATGTGCGAGCAAACTAATGAATTACTGAAACTCATCGCATAAAAGAAAAAGACCCAACATTTCATATTTTAAATATGCCAAGTTTATATTTTTGCAATGGAAATTTAAATAATTCAGACGTAAAGGCAGTTATCGGAGCAAAGCGGCCATCTTGATTTGGTTGCATAACTTTAGTATGTGTATTTTCTCAAGTAAATATTTTCGTTATGATATTTCTTATTTTAATACAAGGAAGCGCAGAATGTTTCCTTCTTTTTCCATTATTATTTTACCGTCGAAGAACAGAAACCTCTATCTGTTTCATAAGCAAAGAACTACATAACACTAACAATTTCTTTTTCCATGGCGAAAGATAATCCTTTGATAACGCTAATAATATTAATGGACGAAAAAGCAACAACATAAAAAAGAAACATCGCTCTTCGGTAACCAAAAAGTAAATAAACCCAGCCTCTTTTTCCCAGCAAAAATATCGATTTTTACTTCCTTCATTGACGCAGACGATTTTTTCCCCTTCCTCTTATGTGTTGCCATAAAAGCTTCCAGAAAATAGTAAAATATATAGATATATACATCGAAACAGAAGCTTAAAAGAGGAGATGAAGAAGAATACATAAAATAAAATAAAAAAAGAAGAATGTTACAATTTTTAACGCACTACGATGAGTCCACAAGTTTTATGAAAAGATTTTTTGCTGCCCGCAGCTTCATATTTCCTCAACTCATCTCTTTCATTTTTTTTTTTTTTTTTTGCGTATTTATTTTTGCTTCTTACCATTATTAAAGATTGGAAACGAATGATAGTGTGAAGTGTAAAGAAAAGGTGGCCCTTTTTCTTATTTTTCTTCATTTTATTTTATTTATCCATTTTTTCCCCTTTTCCTTTTGTAGTGGGTTTTCTTTAAGTAAAAAAAAAAAGTATACATCAAGACGTTGTAGAAAACGAGATGCCATTGAAAAGGGGAAGCTGGAAGAATTTGTCGCTGAATTGTTCAATAACCACTTTTAGTGTCAAACCATGGTTATTCATCATTTTGAAAATGATATCCCAATATAAAGCGCGTGAAGCATGTCAGCGTCTATTTCTTTTGCTATTTTACTCAATTGGGAAATTTATTTTAAAAAGTGGTGACGTAAAATGCGAGTTTTTCACTTAAATACTTCTTTTCCTTCCAACATGCATCAACTGTTACTTCTTCGAAGTTTTATGTGGTACGGCGATGAATCATTCTTTTTACTTGGTTCCATTATAGAATTTTCGATTGGTCTTTGTTTGCGAGGGGTTATTTCTTGGAAGGGGAAGTCAAAGCCCCTAGTAAGGATATTTCTGCTTTTGATTTATTAGAAATCGAAGTGTGTTTACCTGTAACAAAGGAGACTGAGAATCTTTACAGGTGCTAAGACTGGCGATTTATGTTGGACGGGTATTTTAAATTATTTCTATGTTTAAAAAATTCTAAAGGAGATTTATAGATTGTATTGGGCTAAATGTAGATATAAGGTTTGATGTATGTTTATAAATTTATGTGCTAATTGATAGTGCTATTTGATACCTGATTAAGTATATGCACTCGTGTACTGCTTAAGCATTTATAATTTCTTGGAAAAATTTCTCATTTTGGAAGTTCGCTAAAGGTAGAAATTGTATTCCATTGCTAAGAGATACAAGAGTCCTTTGATTTCATCACTGTATTAAAATTGATATTTTCTCTTTTCTATAGTGCTGCCACCTGATGTGCACTATTACAAATTCCCAAACTTTTTGGACTATTTCTGTTTGTTTTTTTACTTCAATTTTCCAAATAACACAAAACACAATTGCAAAGTCAGATGTGGATATCTTAGACTTTAAATTGATGTATCATTAATCCATTTTGGTTTTGTACATCGAAAAAAAAAAATTTGCTCGTATAAAATAGGGCTTCCACGAAAAAAAAACCTTCTAAAAATAATATACAAGATGAATATAATACGTTGAATACATGAGAATATGACAGGGCTTAAATATTTTGACCTAGGTGTGTATATATCGGAGTGCAATTATATGTATGTATATAAGTATACAAATTGCATGGAGAGTGGAAATCTTTCTGTATTAAAAAAAAGTAAGGATTCAAAAATCGTACTTGTCGTGATGGGACCGTTTCTTTACGTACAGTTCTGAACTTTTGAACATAATTTGTTTTCCACCTGAACTTTGATCATACGTTGGAGGAATTCTAAAATTTTACTTTTTTTCATTAAGTTTTGAAAATTGGTCGTATTGTAAATCAGATGGGGAGTTAGTTGTGTACATGTTAGTGATAACTACTCTAACTGAACAGTAGTTCGGATGACTCTGGCATTTTAAACATAAAGTAGCGAACAATGGAAATACCAGAATTTCCAAATTTCAGTAAGTTTTTTTTAAATAACCTTTTAAAGCTGGAAATTCCCAATTTTCCACATAGGCTTAATGTTATTTCTATGAGAGCAGGAGTTCTTGGATTTTGAAAATGCTAAAAGACTTTTTTAACATAGTCTTTTACCTCTGATTTACCATTGGACAGTCAAAATGTTAAATCCTAAATAAGAAAATAATTAAAATGTTAAGTAACAAAACGTTAAATCAATGTAGTATGAATACGAAAAACCTGCGATAAGAATGCCACTCCTGTAAAGATTAGGAAGCAAACCAACGGAATTCGATAGTATTCCTTGGGTTTTGGCGAAAGTTAGAAGTACTTTTTCCAAAATTTAAAACTTGATTTAACTTTTCACAAAGGACTCTATCAAGTGCAAAAGTTATATGACATGATTTTAATAAAGTTATATGACATGCTTTAATTAAAGTTATAGACTAAACTTTATTGGATGGTTTTAACTTTGGGTTTAAAACTTTGTTTACAACTTTCTGGATAAGAAATTCAGTCGGTACACTGAACATTCATGTTGGTATTTTAAGTGACATATTTTCGCTTCGTGGCGAAAATTTTAACTGATATTTATATTTTTATTCATGAATCACTTATCAATGGTTTAAACAGTATGCATGCAAAATTTTATGAGTGGAAAGATTAGGTAAGAAATAATTCAAAATTACCTCAATGTTTTAAAAAAAACTAAATGACAAGACTCAAGATCCTGAAAGTTGGTTAATCGAAATTGGAATAGTCTACTTTGAACTTTTTGACATTTATACTATTTGCTTCGCTATGAAATTTACCATGTGCCTTTAGCATATATTCATGCATGGGTCGTCAGTTTTCCTTAACTTCGATAAGTTATGGAAAAGATAATAGGATCATGGGCGCCCCCAGGAATATTTACAAGTGGGTACAAGACTAGATTTTTATCAAAATCATAAATTTTTTTAGAAATGTTAATTAATAATTATGCATTATAAATTATATATTCTTAAAGAATAGTTAAAATTCATGGTATATATTTTTGAAAGCGCAACCCAGATAAAGAGAAAAAAATACAAAATAGTAAAAATATTAAAATATATATTTTTAACGATTTTTTTATCATCCAACTAGAGCTCACGGCATTCAAGAGACATTGTTTAGAATAGATGAATTCAAAGATGCAAAAATACAGAAGAGTAAATTTTTTTTTATTTCTTTTAAGTATCGGATATAACGAAAAAAAAAAAAAATGAAACACGAAGGCAGTATTGGAATATGTTCAATTGAATTTTAAAAAAAGATTTCAAGATAGTATATCTGATGACTTAAAAAACAAAACATTTACCTAGAATTTTGAGAACTTCACAGGAAATGATTATACTCTAAACGGAATAAATACTTCTACTCATCAGCCTCTAATAATCTTACAGAACAAGCGCCAGAAAATCGTCACGCAAGTAGCTGTAAAAAAAGAGATAGGAAAGAAACAAAGACTAAATTAATAGAAGGAGAAAAAAAATGCTCTTTGTAACATAAAAGTATAAACGGCATATGTGCTTTTTTTTATCTTGGAATTTACATCTTTTCCTCCATTTTTTTTTAATTTTCAAAAACCAGGGGGCTACAAGTGCACATCCTTGCACCCTCCTGGGGGCGCCCATGAATAGGATATTCTAGGATATTCGGATATTGGAACGTTTTATTCTTCTTCTACTCTAAAGGCTAGCGATTCGAAATTGCGATAGTTTTGTTTTACAACATTCAGCTTTTCCATCATACATTTGTACCCAATTTTCAGCATTCAGGCTCTATGGAACGTTGGGATGTTTCACATTTGATCTCTTTTTGAGTCCTTAAAGTTGGTTGGTAGAAATCGAATTAGCTTTACCTTTCCTATGTTTGTTCTTGTCGATATTTAAAATTCAGATACATTTAAATTTAGGAGTTGTGACTGCAATGAAAGTGGTACATTGGATGTTTAGGGACATTTGATTCCTTTTCGACCCTGAAAGTTGGTTAATCGAGATTGGAAAAGTCTGCTTTGAACTTTTTGATATTTATACTAAATTTCAGAGTTGAGGCTGTTTGAGAAGTGGGAGAGTTTGTGAATGAATCAGTCAGTGAGGGCTTTGGCTTTTATACATAGAAATATGGTGCTTGTTAAATAAAAAAAAAAAAAAAACACACAATATTTCTATGTACCTTAACTATTTCTATGTATAAACACCTTCCTTGAAGATCTGGACTTTTCAGACGATATTGAGCTTATATCATCAAGATATATTAGAAAATAAAACACAGTTATTGAATGAATATGCAAATAGTGTGGTATTATATGTAAATGAAAAGAAAACCCAAACAATGAGAATGAATGCCAAATTCCCAAAAAAGCTAAACAATTGAGTTTAAAATTGATAATGTCAATGAATTCACTTATTTCGGTTCTGCTCTTGATAGCAATGGAGGAGTAGATGCGAATATTAAGGGCAGAATCATCCGAGCGAAAACATTTTTTAGAAGCCTTGATAAATTTTGGAGGTCATCAAGTATCAAAATCAGAACAAAAATAAATGTATATAAAACAATAGTCAGAGCAATTTTATCGTATGGAGCTGAAATATGGTGCCTCAGAAAATCAGACATTCAAAAACTTGAAGTTTTCCAATATAATTGTATTAGAAGAATTCTTAAAATCTTTTGGTCTGTTAAAATTAGTGAAGTAGTAATTTTAGAAAGGGCACAGAGATTACTTCAAAATAGTTAGAAATCAGTAAGAGAAGGTGGCGATGGGCGGATCATGTGTTGTGAATGCCAAAAGAGAATCTAACACACGTTTCTCTCTCATAGGCTCCTGATGGCAAGAGGAAAAGAGGAAAGCCAAGGATAACTTGGCGAAGACAAATGCTATCAGACCTAAAAAAAGGCTTGCTTAAATGGTCTAGAGGAAGCAAGATCCCTGGCAAAAGATCGGAGGGTATGGAGAGGTAGGCTGGATATCTTATGCACCAAACGGCGTGAAGAGCTTAAGTAAGTATATGGTGGTTGAGGTAAGTAAAAAAAACTTAAGAGACTACATTTTTCCCCTATAAGAGATACCTTTTGTAATGGAAAAGCTAACACGGCTATTTATTTTTAAATGGTTACTTGTCATCTCAAAAAATTACTTAAAAATATTTTGTTTGCCAGAGTTTGTTGTTTATGGTCTCATATAAAGTTGCATGACTTTAGAGTTTGGTGATTGAAATTTTCCTATTTCTTCCCATGTATTGAACATGGAAGTGATACTGCAAATGTTTCTTGTTTGACATTTATGGTATGGAACATTAGCAATGCAGTATTACCATTGTCATGCAATGATGATGGTGTTCATACCCAGGTTAAGAAGCACTCAGTGCACAACGACTCGCTTATAAATAATATTAAAAAGATTTATATCGTAAAACACTTAAGTTCCTTAATTTTTGTAGTCCTCCAGATGAGCTTAACTATAAACATTATATGAACCAAAGGGAAATCCAGTAGCTTACAACAAACAACTTTTAAATTAACTTGGCATACTCCTAATTAAAAGACAACAAAACATTTCACGAGAAATCATGAATATTCATATCCATCCCTGCCACTAGACGAGCCACCGCCAAAACATGCGCCAATGCACTTCATCTCGATAACGAATTCAAATCATCCACAAGTCCCTCGACCAAAAAGTAAACAACCATTCGTAATCCCAGCGCGAGTTACTCCTCCGAGAAACACACACAAAATTCAAGATTATCTCTCCCGCAATATCGCGATATGTATTTATATGAAAAGGAGAAGTTTCCCCTTCAAAACCGTAAATTTATGCGCCAATATACCACTAACATCTTTTCGCCAAGAAGAGATAAGCATCGAATATGCAAAGTTTTAATAGAAAAAAAAAATTATATCTCGCGTTCTCTCGCCACCGTGCGAGAGAACACGGGACTGCTAATCGCATGCGATAGAGATATTGCTTGTCAGGGGAGAATGATAGATGATATAAGGAGGATGCGGAGTTTGGGAGTCCGGGGGTAAAGCGGGGTAAATCAACCCCCGCGAATTTGCATGTTTTGGTGTCCCATGGCGTGAACGTTGCACGCCGGGAGATGAAAGTATAATGAATATTCAAATACTCCCCCTCTGCATATGGTGAATGAGGTAAGGGCAAAGTGGCGCAAGGGTTTGGGGGGTTTAAGTCATTTAACGGTGCAGCCTATCGGTTTGAAATGGACTTCGGAATTTTCGAGGCGTTGGATTTCTGTTCATGTTAAATAATGAGATTTAATTTGAACTTTGATAATTATTTAAAAATGTAAAATAGTTAAGAAGTGTGTTTTGAGGGGTTTTTTTTAGACTTAATTTGAACATTGATAATTATTTAGAAATCTATAAGAGTTAAGAAAATTTTAATAAATGTTTGTTGATAGTTGAATAACTTTTAAGGCTGTGGCTTTTAAAGTTTTTCCTTTGTACGCTTCTTTCGTCAGCAAAATTACTTGCAGTAAAGCGTTATTAAGAGCTAGTTAACCTAACACATACTCTCTTCATTTTTTGTGAGAACTGATTTTTAAAAATACCACATTTAACTCTCTCGGTCTCTTTCTCTCCCCCCCCCCCCATCCCCTTAAAGACCCTTTTATGTGCATTGCTAGTTGGTTTGCTAAATGTATTGGAGGTTTTTTTTCTTGTGCAAGAACAACACAAGGGCTCCGTTGTGTTGTTCTGTTCAAATTACACACAACACAAGGGTCCTTGTGTTGTTCACACAAGATTACACACCAGCACCGAAAATTCGTTACACAATTTCGAATTTTAATGGGGTATGCCTTCTGAGTGGTCTTTTGAAGAAAAAATGCCACACATTTGCATCTCGAATGGAAGAAGCCCAGAAAACTGCCAATGGATATTCTGATAATCAGTCAACCAAGTCGATCGTGTCGTGTTTGTTCATTTAGAACGGTCGAGTTTCATTTGTGTAATTGTTGGTTTAATTGGATTTTTCATTGTACAAAAACTACACGAGAAATATACTTTGGCGAAACACAATTATATTCTCGTGTTTGAATACTAATTTGCATATTTATAATTTTAATTTCCTTTAAACTTCGCATTTAAAAAAATGGATAAAATTTTATAACAAAAATCAACCTAACGTATTTCAGAAGCCTTAAAACACCAAAATGTATGAATTATGAACAATGAATATAAATTTGAAAATTTAATGTCAAGTAATTTTGAGGACAAAAAGTTATATAAAAAGAGAAAAAATGCATTTTAGAAAGAAAACAAAAATAAAATTCTGAAATATTTTTCATTGAAATACAAAAAAGTGAGTAAGTTTCCTTTGAAATACAAATATTTAAGATTTGTTTGTTATAGAAGTGTTTAACATTATTATTCAAAAATTTATGAAATGTAAAAAACGGTATGTGTCTGATAAAGAGACTTATATTGCATCCAAACAGAAGAATACAAATCTTGATTAGTAAATAATTATTATACATGTATATAGAGTACTAACCTTCACACTCCACGTTTAATGAAAATACAAATTAGATTCCATGTGTGAATTTACTTAATAAAAAACTACTATTATTGATCATTATGGAAGAATCAAGTATTAAATAATTATAATCTTTTGAATGCTAATTTCGTTAAAATTAAGTACCAATGCAAAAAATGCACATTGAGCTCATTATACTGAAAACTTGTAAATAACTTGTTTTTATACATAAACAGCAAAATAAATATCGTGTATGTGCAAGAGTATAAAGATCACAAAACCAAGCAAATTCTATCTTCTTAAAAGAATAACACAAAGAACTTTCCGTTAGTAGTCGAATTTGTTTGATACTTAGAAGGTCCACAGATGTTATTTTAAAAACATCATTTTTCAACATTCCGAAATTTTCTGCCATTAAATATCGGGATTTACTCTCCGAGTGTGCTCATATACTCTCCGAATAACCTTTCGTCCATTTTTTCCCCAATAACTATAAAAACTTTTCAGCTTCGAATAATCTAGATGGACAAAGATGCGAACACCAAAGACTAATTAATCCAATCATTTACTACTTTACTATCGATATAACTTCTTTACAATCAGGTTTTATTATCTGCTCATTATAGCCAAACCAAATTTGCCAATATTTGTTTGATAGCAGAATATGTCCAAGCATTCGCTTCTAGTAAACTATAACATCGCAACAATTAGCTCAAAAAATTCTAAAGCATTTAGTGAGGGTTATAACAGAGAGTTATGTTGGACATAAAGAATCAATCTTTATGTCCAAACGTTCGCTTCCAGTGACCTATAACATCGCAACTAGCTCAAAAAAAATTCTAAAGCATTTAGCATGGGTTATAATAGAGATTTATGCCGAGAGTCCAATTGAAGTAGAATATATTTGTATCACTCTCCGGTAAAATTAGCCAATTGGGGCTTGGGCTCGTTTAGTACTGAGGTACAGATAATGCATTAGAATTAAGGTAGGTCCATCACAAGGTGGAGGCAGTCGTGGAAAACAATAACGAGTGAGTCCTTGTTAGGCAGCCATATACGCAACTTATTTAGGAAAACACCGCTTTTCTGATTTACGTGGAAGGTAGAGATTGAGTGTGAGTGAAAAAGGGATTATTGGCGCACAAGATTGACATCACGAGTCTGGGGATCTTTAGCATTAAAAAGGGAAAGTGAAAAGTGCATCACTATGTTAGGGAAACAAGAGTATGGAAACTAAAAGAGATCAGCGAATTTTAATGAACTATGAGAATGGTTTCAATTCTGAATGACAGTGGTATAAAAATATATTAAGAATTTAAGGGAACGTTGCTAGGAACTATTGGGTGACGCGTTATAAAATCATTAAATAAAATAATTCCGTATGATGTTTATTATAGCCATCTATTTTATACTTTTAAACAAAACCAAAATTTTGTAAACCAATTTAAAGACTAAGACCAAGGCTAAGGACATTATGATATTTGTTTGAAAATCAAAGATACAAAAATTAGAAGCAGTCCAAAATGTTGTCTTCTATAAATGAAGTAGATGGCAGCACAATCGAAAAAAGAAATTAGCAGTTTAAGCAAGTGAAGGAAACTTATATCTCTGAACAATAGAATACAATATATAACTCTGATGAATATCTAAAAAGTACTTTCATTAAGCAATCTTAAATACGACAAGCCACTCACTGAACAACTAGTAGAAAAAAAATTCTGTCTCAATTCCGTAAAAATGTTCATTTTACCTTGCTGAATTTAATTGAAGGAGTGGATGCAAATGATGTAGGCAACGGAATTCCAGTGGAGCTGTTTAAAGCGTTGATAACTACGCATAATAAATCATTCAATTTGCAAACATTATAATATAGAGGAAATAAATTAGTCGGGTCAACACATATGGTTTATTAAATGCAGTAATACAGCATTATAAAGCTACATTAAATCTCAATTGCCTAAATAATTTTAATCTACATGGCAACAATATGCAGGGTGATTATAAAGTTCAGCATTTCAAAAAGCCGTAAAAAAATGAACCACTGATCAGGAAGACCCGACACTTTTTCACTTGAATATACGCGAAAAAGTGGGAAAAGGTATGACATAAAAAAAAAAATTGTTTGAAATAGTTTTTTTTTCTTATGCCACACTATTTCCTCTTTTGCTTATATTCGTGTCTAATACCAGGTGATTCCTGACCGCTAGTTATTTTTCTTACAAGTTTTTGAATGCTCAATTTCATAATCAACCAGTATTTTTTTCGAATTATTCTCGAGGGAATTATCATTAGTTTAAAAGCCTGTGTCGGCTTATTTTTCATTACATAACAATATCATTGTCAATACCATTCAAGACATGATAACCAACAACATTCACTCGGATTATTTCCCCGAAAAAAGTTTTATATTGATATTTTTTGCTAAAAGGGCAAGCTTAGATGGCACCTGAAAATGTACACCTTTGACCATCAAATGCCTACTTACCCCACTATACCCCTCAACCCTTATAAAACATAGCCAACCCTTACCCCAAAGAATCTCGCAAGAAATTTTAAATTAAATTTCGCTTCTAACACAACCATTTCTTTGTTGACGTTGGATAAGGGAAATTCCGTGCAAGACCCCTTTTATTTATCCCACCCGCAGTCTTGGCTTCTGCAGATACGAAAAGGACCATAATGTTTACGGAGCGCCAGAGTTTTACTCCTGGAAATGCGTTTACGGAAGATGAAAGTAATTATACAGGGCCGGCGAGTCTGAAAAGAGAGCTAATTTTTGGATTATACTTCTGGGGTTGGTTCGCAAAGAGGGGTATTTTGTGTCGTTTTATGAGAAGGAAGTATGTGGATGGTGTTTTGAAATATGGGAAGATGCTTTTTGTTGGACAGCTTTGAAAGTGAAGTTAGTCGCATAGATGTGTTTGAATTAAAGTTGGCTTGTTTCTGGAGGTTTTTTTTTTCCTTTTTTTCCTGTGACGCTTGTCTTTGTCTTTGTGCAAAAACAAAAGTGATAAATGATATACTAATTTAAATGCTAACACTTCCGCTAATGAGGAATAGTTTAATTACAATTGCTTGTTGTGTTATCTGTTTGTAAATTGACGTTAGATTTTTTTTATTATTATTATTATTTATTTTATTATTCTATGAGGGGGAATTCTTTGTTGTATGCTTTGCTATTGTAAATAAAATAAAAATAAAAAAAAACATGACAAGGCGTGGCTATGTATTGAAGTTTTAAAGATAGAGTTATCCATTTTAAGCAATACCCTTCATTGTTAGTAAATAAATCGAACATACTTTAAAATCTCCATTGGATACTCTATGATGGATATAAGATATATGTTTTATGCTATGTAAGGGATGCGATTTTATAAATAGTTTTCAAAAAATTCACAAATATTTTATAAAAACATCTATATATTTATAAAGCATCCATATACATTTTAAAAACATTCCACGTACATTATGCGAAAGTCCATTAGTATTTAAAAAATTTACGATCCATTGTAAAAAGATTACGTGTTTTAAAAACAGCATGCATTTTGCAAAAAAGTCAGCATATCTCTGATAGAAAGCCAATCAAATTACTAAGACACAATATTTTTCAAAATTTTATATTCATTTTACAAAAAGATCTTAACAATTAATAACGATACATATTAATTTGTTCTACTCGTTGAAAAGTTTATCTCCAAGTGAGTAGTTTATCTTTAGAACCATTAGCTCAAAAACATTTTAAAAGATTCATAATTAATCTAATCAATTTCAAAAGTAGCCGCTCAGACAAAACTTCCACTCCAAGAAACACTACGCACTCACAAAATACTACAAACTTTCCGAAAAACCAACAACCTCAAACCCATCTATGCTCTAAAATAAACCCATATATGCTCTAAAATAAACCCCAACACCCAATACCCTTTTAAAATAAAACCCACCACCCGTTGATCCCTACCCAAATCCCCTTAGGCTCTAAACCAACTTACCGAAACGGAAAAATTCGGCAATCTCACAGCATTCGCGTGCAGGTACAGCACGAGCATACTCGTCACAAAACAGCTGCATCGGGACACATGCAAAGCGAAGGCATTTGATGATGTATGAAGGCGATGTTTAAGCCTTTTGCGTTAACCTAATTCTCAGTTTGAGGGTTATAAATTACCCAAGTTCTCGTGAGTTCTAATCCTTATAAATGATGTTGGGTTGCCAGTGGTCGATGTCTCTTTACTGGTTTTAAGGCGCATTGGATTCAATTGAGGCGAGTGTCTGATCGACATGTGTTGGATTATCTTTTTGTTCTTTGTTTGGAGGAATGGCAACAGTGGGATTTATGTTGAGGTTTTTTTTTTGTCTCAGATGGAATGGCGGAATTCATTAGGTTCGAAAATGTTTTGTTTGTATTTTCGATTTTTCTTGGCGAAGAACTTGCTCTTAAAGAGAGAGAGGGGGGAAAAAAGGAGACTCCCAACTGGTTGCGAAATAACCACAGTCTTCATTTTAGAATATTTTTTTTTTTTACAATCAGGAACTCATCAGGAATCGAACCTTTGTCCTGTCGCATGCTAAATAAGTGTTAAGCTTCTGAGCGGATAAGTTAGTCTGTTCAGAATTAAATTGTCCTTTTACGTAGGGAGATTTATTGTTGTCAATACCTAGCTATAGTTAGATTGACTACATTTTGCGGCAGATCAACTGGTCTGTAGTCTATAACATCTAGATAGTCAATAGCTAGCATGCCCAATCCATAACTTCTAGATAGTCAATAGCTAGCATGCCCAATCTATAACTTCTAGGTAATCAATAGCTAGCATGCCCAATCTATAACTTCTAGGTAATCAATAGCTAGCATGCCCAATCTATAACTTCTAGATAGTCAATAGCTAGCATGCCCAATCTATAACTTCTAGGTAATCAATAGCTAGCATGCCCAATCTATAACTTCTAGGTAATCAATAGCTAGCATGCCCAATCTATAACTTCTAGGTAATCAATAGCTAGCATGCCCAATCTATAACTTCTAGATAGTCAATAGCTAGCATGCCCAATCTATAACTTCTAGGTAATCAATAGCTAGCATGCCCAATCTATAACTTCTAGGTAATCAATAGCTAGCATGCCCAATCTATAACTTCTAGGTAATCAATAGCTAGCATGCCCAATCTATAACTTCTAGGTAATCAATAGCTAGCATGCCCAATCTATAACTTCTAGGTAATCAATAGCTAGCATGCCCAATCTATAACTTCTAGGTAATCAATAGCTAGCATGCCCAATCTATAACTTCTAGGTAATCAATAGCTAGCATGCCCAATCTATAACTTCTAGGTAATCAATAGCTAGCATGCCCAATCTATAACTTCTAGGTAATCAATAGCTAGCATGCCCAATCTATAACTTCTAGGTAATCAATAGCTAGCATGCCCAATCTATAACTTCTAGGTAATCAATAGCTAGCATGCCCAATCTATAACTTCTAGGTAATCAATAGCTAGCATGCCCAATCTATAACTTCTAGGTAATCAATAGCTAGCATGCCCAATCTATAACTTCTAGGTAATCAATAGCTAGCATGCCCAATCTATAACTTCTAGGTAATCAATAGCTAGCATGCCCAATCTATAACTTCTAGGTAATCAATAGCTAGCATGCCCAATCTATAACTTCTAGGTAATCAATAGCTAGCATGCCCAATCTATAACTTCTAGGTAATCAATAGCTAGCATGCCCAATCTATAACTTCTAGGTAATCAATAGCTAGCATGCCCAATCTATAACTTCTAGGTAATCAATAGCTAGCATGCCCAATCTATAACTTCTAGATAGTGCATGCTAGCTATTGACTTGAAGCCAAATAAGGCTTGATAATAGCCATAGGGATCTCTATATTAGCACTTCTCTCTCGAATTGGGTACAATCTGTTTGTAACGATGGGGGCAACATATAACACTGCATTTGATGGGGTGAAGAGTACGGCAGTAATTCAATCGGTTACATCTGATTATACGGCTTGTATCGGCTTCATCTGCTGCTGATCTATCCAGAAGTCAGATGTCAGATCAGTGGGTAGAACCAAACATATTTTGTATCTACTGCAACAATATTTAGTGCAGGTTCACATTCTGCTGTGCTGAATAAAAAGCATTGTTTGGAGGATTGATTTGGATTTTATTTCCACTAGAAGCGCAGGTGGCCTTTACTGTGCAAAAATACCGTAGTAACATTTTGCGTTTGAGAATCGAACAATTTGTTTTATACAGACAACACTTTTACCAAAGTTTGAAATCAGCGCCTGAAGAGGGATACTACGGATGGCTGTTGGATATCCAGTTCTAAACTGTACTGACGATGACGAACCTTTAGTCCCGCACAGTAAAATTCACTAGCAACAACCCAATTTTGAAGCTAAATTCTATTTTAAAAGATGTTCGTATGCAATGGCATAATTGGGATAGTCAGTCCTTCCTTGCTCCATGGTACAGTACGCAAAAAAAATCTGAATGATGGCTATATCTTGTATTCTAATTGATGAAATAACAAAAGTCAAAGTACCGTTGTAAATCGTGGAACGTCTATACAAATTCTATATAATTTTTTTTATCATAAGTGGTCATCTACATATTTGAATTAAACCAAATTTTGGAAAGTTCAATGGCAACCCCATAATATTATACCATATTTAGATTCAGAATCCAAAAAACGTCTAAATACCAAATTTCACAATTTTTCAATGAGTGGTTAGTAGTTTAAATGAGGTAAAAAAAAATTCAAACTATGAAGTACAAAAATTTCAAATTAATGTTAAAAGAAAAAAATGACTTTTTTGGACATAAATTCTTAAATAATTAATATATTTGAGTACTTTTTGTTTCAAACGTTTGTTAAATGCCAATATAAATAACAATCAACTTTTACACCAAGCAGTGTTTTAATAATAAGGGGAGAAATTTATAATAAATAAAATTTGAGTTTACTGTTGTTTATTAAAATTTGAATTTTTTCCTTTAAAATGATACATTATTTGTAATAATATCACATTTAGAAGTATTTTTAATAATATTTGGAAGAAAAAATTTGGAACTATAAGTGTAAGTAATGTTTTCTTTAAAATGCGTTTTTCTCAAAACTGCATTTTTCATTACTCATGTACCTTTTTCTCAAAAACTGCGCAAACTATCTACCTAAAATTTTTATCACATATTCCTTTTATGTATCTGCATATCCTAAAATGAGATTTTGTAATTATATTAAAAATATTTTTTGTTCTGGCTTATTTCGTCAAAAGAAAACTTGTGATTTTTAACAAATATGAGCGACTTACCGATAATTCAGTTAAAAAAAAAGTAAATGCATTACAATTAAAACCCAACTTCTGTAGAATAACAATTGTCTGCTAAATGTGATGAAACAATAATTAAGCTTCTAAATCAAGTATTTTCTGAGAAAAAGAGTAATGAAAAATGTCGTTTTGAGATAAAACGTATTTTAAAGAAAAGCTCACTTACACTAATAGTTCATAATTATAGCTTCAAAAAATTATTAAAAATACTTCTAAATGAAGTATTATTATTAATGTGGTATCATTTTAAAGAGAAAGAATTTAAATATTGTAATAAACTATAATAAACTCAAAATAATTTTTTTATAAATTTTAGGGTACCAACTCCCCTAATTAATAAAACAAGTTTTAAATTTTTAAAAAATATAAACATGTATTTTTTTTTCTTTTATTATTATCATCGTCTAAAACCCATCCAGAAATTTTATCATTCCATTTTCACTTTTGGTTCTCAATATTTTAGCAAAAATGTTAAAAAAAAAAAAAAAAAAAAAAAAAGCTCACTTTAAGCGACCGTATAACAGATTACGTCTTGAAGCAAGCAAACTTTCGATTCTTCCCCGATGTAATGAGATTCGCCCTAAAGATCGGTCAGTACATTTTGCTGATAAGTGACGTGTTTCTCAACGTAATGAACTGAAATTTGGTATTTAGGGTAAACGATGTATTCTAAGTCGAATTAAAACATAACAAATAGGAGATTGTATTGAAAGTTTCAGAAATAGGGTTAAATTTACTTAGTAAACAGCCCCATATGAAAAAAAATTGCATTTATATATAGAAAATTGCAAACAAAACATTTGGGTGCAAACCGCAAGATTCTACATTAATTAGAACCGAAGATATAGCCATCATTCGAATTTTTTTTTCTTTCCGTACTGTACTCTATTATTTTGACCACTATGCCTGCCATATGAATTTAAAAACATATGAATATTTTCCCCATTCATAACCACCAAAATAAAAGGCCATTAAAAACTTTGGAAGGACAATTCCTAGTGATTTGTTTATTATTAATACTTTATTTTTATGAGCTAGGCATATGAAAACTACAATCAAACCCCGTTAACGCGAAATCGACGGGGCTGCTGAAATTGTTCGCGTTAACGGGAATTTCATGTTAAATGAATAAATTAACGTTAAGTTTTAAGTATGTAGAACTGCTTTATTCGCGGTAAACGAGATTTCGTGTTAAGCAATTTCACGTTAACGGAGTTTGACTGTATATTAAACTGTAAATCAAACTGTAAATCAAATTGTGTAAAATAACCTACATGTATGTTCTCTTCAAATTTTGTTATTGATTTCATATTACTGTTGTTATATCTGGTTGAAAAATTCATGTTGTAAAGCAATAGTTTGGCAGACATTGTGATCAAAGTAAAAAGGTGAGAGTTCTATAGAGCAGATCAAGACAGAAGTTACCATAGGTAAAATCTTTCATGTTTTTAGGATTAAATGCATTTTTTTGGAAAATGGCTTGTTGAAATTGGGACGGCATACATGGGCAAAACTGATACATTTCGAAGTATAAAACAAAAATAATTTATTTTTTGTCAGCGTCTGTAAAAAATAGGCAAATAGGCCGGTCGAGTACATATTTTTTCCCTCTCCAAAACAAGTAATTGTCTTTCTTAATGGTTTTTTTTTTTTTTTCCTTTTTCTTTTTAATGAATTAAAATCCTAATCGCTACCTACCACCAGAAAATTACTGAAATTATTAATATAAATATTTAAATAAAATATATTAATTATTAATAATATTTAAACATTCAAAATAATCATACAATTATTGGAATTTTATTAGCACAAATTATTAAAACTTGATTAATAATTATATTGAAAGTTTGGGCCGGCCATAGATTTAAAATCACAGGGTCGACTTTATGTCCCAGTAAGCTCCTGGAAAACTTATTAATAAAATAAAAAAGTTTTTTCTGGCATTATCTGGTAGATGCATTGTTATGTGAACTTTTTATTTCTGCGCAATTTCTTTTTCACTCTGTTAAAGGCTCATTAAATACTTACGCTTAAAGTGTTTTTTAGTTACGAGCCATACCCCCCCCCCCCATACACATAAAAAGTCTAACTATCAACCTAAGTATATTTCAAACAATTAAATGCATGGAATTCTAGCAAAAATAGAAAATTATGCTAAAAGGTAATCACAAGCGAGCTATGGCTTATTAAAAAGCCGCTTATAATATATTTTTATATTGTTAAATGAAAACTAAAATGCAGTTTGGAAATTCGTACTTCAAACTCTTAAAATAATAAATTTCTAAACAAATCTTATGCTAAACAATACAACATTAAACCAATTTTCTAAACTTGAAATTATTTCTTTCATTTGTTGCCATTAAGCACATAAGTCAGGAAATGGACAAATGTATTCGATAATAGTCATAAAATAACACTTAACTTAATAGCAACCTTGGAATATATTATAAACATATTTTCTTATGCAGCAACACAGTATTTCCCTTCTTCGCTATTTATGGTCATTGTAACGCCACCTGGTGTATAAAAGCCAAACTGTTATTTTCTTTCAGAAATATTCCCTTTCAGAAATCGTATAATCAGCAAGCATTTCAAAGGGTAGGGTCGAAAATGAGTGTGTATTGTTGAACTTTACCTTTTTCTTTGCATTTAAGCATCTATAAATAAAATAAAATTTATGTAACAGTTGTGAACATCATTTTAAAATTGTAAACATTGTAAATTAATTTTTGACATACATGTTTTGGGTAGTGTTGCTTATTTTACTTACACGAAGACTTAAAATATTTATTTAAAGGTTAGTTAACCTATTTCTAAGATAATTAAGTCAACCAAAATAACTCTAAAAAAAGATGTCCACAAAATTTATAGACCGAATTGAGGTAAAACAAAAAAAGTAGTTACAATGCATGACACCCTGCAAGAGTATGGCATTTCAACAATAAATTTTCCAAAAGTAGACATTGTAATAAAATATAAAAAGGTAGGTTTTATTTTTGTCATAGTCACTTTCAATATTTGGAGCCTGAGTGCGCTGTTGAAAGGGTGTACATTTTAATTACGGTTATAGTCAATAGCCTTAGTGAAAATGAAAGTGGATTAGGCAAACGAGGATTATGAGTTTTAACCTTTGTCCACAGATTTTTGCATGTTTTTTCAAATTTTCGTTTTCCTGGAAATCTCCTGAAACAGTATATCCCAAACGTATAAACAACTGGAAGAATATATTCAAATAGTATAATCGAATGTGACTATATGTCCCTATCGTATTGTTGAATGACACTAGTTATCTCAATTGTATAGTCGCCTAGAACAATATATCCCAATCGTATGGTCGACTAGAACAGTATATCTCAATTGTATAGTAGACTAAGACAATATATCCCCATCGTAAAGTTGACTAGAAGAATATATCCTAATCGTATAGTCTACAGGGACAATACATCCCAATCGAATAGTTGACTGGGACAATATATCCCAAACGTATAGTCGACTGGGACAATATATCCCAATCATATAGTCGACTAGAACAGTATATCCCATTTGTATAGTAGACTGGGACAAAACATCCCAATCGTATAGTTGACTAAAACAATAAATTTCAATCATATAGTCGACTGGGACAGGTGGCCACAAAAGTCAGGAAAAAAAGTTCCCTGATTTCCCTGACAGATATCTAAAAAAATTCCCTGATTTCAGGGCAAACTTTTTTTCAAATTTCCCCAATTTTCTAAGGTTTTCTACATGTCTAGACACCCTGATCAAATAGAACATGTATGCTAAAGAGATAATACGCTTTTTAAAAAAAAAAATAGTTTTGCTGGTAATGAAAAGTTTAAATTATTCCGTAACATTAAACTTCTAATGGCTTACCACTACAAATCTCCATGTAAATAGCTCCAAAATATTGATGAACGTGCGTTAAACAAAACAAAATGTCCCTGATTTTCATGAAATTTTAAAAAGTTCCCTGACATTTCCCTAATTTCCAGGTTTTTCCAATTCTGTGGCCACTCTGTGGGACAATACATCCCAAACGTATAGTCGACTGGGACAGTATATCCCTATCGTAAAATCGATTGGCACTATTTGTTTCAATTTAGGATACTGCAATAATAACAACCACATATTTTTGAACACTGATGGGATATATTGTATCACATATCTCACTATTAAATAAGAAGTAGAAAATATGCCCAACAGAAACTGGGACGTCTATTTATTCAAAAGGAGTTCAGCTAAAGCGTAAAAAATTGGAAAATAGAAATTTTAGAAAAATTACATTTGATAAAAATCTTAGACAAAGGAGTTTTGAGATGGTAAGAGATAATAGTTAAATCAATGGCTGTGATCGAGACCATTGAAAATTCAAAGAAAAAATAAAATATTGGGTAACTGTCCCACTAGTCCCTCCCTAATCAATGTTATTTTGCCAGATGGTCAAAATAGTTGACTAAAGATGGGGTGGAAGTCAAAGAAAAGTATGATTGTAGTCAAAGATTCTTAGGTTGGTTAATTTAAGGTTCAGATGCAACTTTCCAGTCCTACATCACGCTATTAATCACAAGTCAAACAGAGTCATACTGAATGCTAAATGTCCCAAGTCAAACCTAATATGCAATGGATTCTGTCAAATAAAACTAAACCAGATATAAAACTTCTAATTAAACCTTCACACAATACCAACTAATTTTCAGATATTTTAAAATTTGTTACAGAAAGGAAATGGATATTTTTCTAAAGGAAGAGCTACACGAAGTCAATATTGACCCTGAACATGGTTTCGGAGAGCGCTAGTATACTAATTTTTAAAGGAGTACTTGCTTACAGACTCCTTGACACTGCGCCAAATTTAAGCATTCAATGAGAGAAATCTCTCACCAAGCTACATCACAGGAGACTGTCGCAATTACAATCATATCTTTATAACTTTGAAATAAAAGATTGCAGAGTGCCTATGTAACCCAACTCGAAAGATCTCGAGTGCTAGACAATAAAATGCCTCTGAACCATGAGTTCAACAAGATTTTGTTGTCTGTGAACTCCTTCATTATAGAAAAAAAACATAATTCTTTCAGGAAAGTGCTTGATATAGAAAGCGAAAGCTACACATTCAGACAAAGCTTATCCACTACCTAGACATCTGCTCGTAAGCACCATTTACTTTAGAGCCAAACACCCTCCCCATCAAAGACGATAGGGGGTCAGACCGACGGGGTCAGCAGTTCGAGACCTTCCCCACCCACCTGGGAAAGTGCTCCCACACCTGGGGATGGCACCCTATCGACAATAAAAAAAAAATAAGGTTCGGTTTTGTAGTTCACCAGCATCTGTCTGGATATTCCGATTTTATGTATTTCACATTCTGGCACCTAGACTAGATGGTTGGGCTACCCTCTTGAAAATTTAAGTTAGATTTGTAGATGAGTAATTTTATTTAAAATAGGTTTTTCTAATGTATATTAGTTAACCTCATTTTTTAAATGACTAAATAATAGAAGATTTTACAATATTTTTCTATTCTTCTTTTTCATGCATTTTGGTTTTGAGTACATTTCTTAATTTGCAGTCATGGTGTTTCAGCGCTTCGTAACTACTGGGTTTTATAGTTGCTTACTGTAGCAAAAGAAATCATTTAAAACATCGCTTTTTTTTTACATAGGTACAAAATTTGGTTTAAAAAAGTTATTGAATGCGAGAAACAAATGCCATGCTAAATCACAAATCATTTTGTCATCTCTTGCAAAAATTTATGCAAAGCACAGGTACATAATAAAAATTATTTAATACACTTATAACAACGTCTTTTTATGCTTTTTGACATTGAATTGAGAAAAGTGTACAACACCAAAATTTTTCATCGAAACTAAATTTTCATGTGGTGTGATAGCTTTATTATGTCATTCTTAAACGTCGTTTAATGCAACCAAATGACCACTCAACACAATAAAAAAAAAATCGGCAGTTCTTAAAACGGAAACTATAGCCATTAATAAAAATCCATAAAGATCAAAGCCACTAATTTACCATAAAAACACGACTCACAAAAAAAAATTATAAATCGATCCAAAAATCTGCATCTGTATCCCTCCCTTACCTAAATTAAACCCACCCCCAAACGGCCAATCTTAAATATTCGATTCCGACAAAAACCCATTTGTCGCTAAAAGGCAGAATTAACGGTCCTAAAGTCCGTCCTGTCCTTTGTTAAAAATGGACATCATTTTCAAATGGAGTGGACACAGTTTTACTTTAATTCGCTTCCTTCCGGGGAGATGGTATTGTACGGGGACACGCACTTCCGGTTTTGCTTCACTGCATCTGCTTCCTTAGTTCGAGGATAACACTGTTTCTACAACATATTTGCCCTGATTGCCACGCATTGGACACATTAGATGTGCAACTAATGATTATGTTTCACAATCCAGTTGTGATAATTTGGCGGTTTATTATGTTGTATGTCGGCGCAGTGTAAAGGTTTCCGGTTGTAGAGTATTAAAATGTTTTTTGTAACGGAATGTGTAATTACAAACCGGTGTTTACTATAAAATATCCCATTAGGTACTAATACAATTATGAATACATACACTTACAAAAATAACGACCAACTACCAGTATGGGTTGGTCCACTTTAATTTTTCTGAACAATACCCCAATGCAGATTCAGCTGGCTTTTAAAACTATCTGTACCAGTATAATTTATGATGCTATCTGGAAAATTATTCCATAAATCACCATTGTAAAAGAAATGTTTTCTAATTTCCAACTAAAGATTATTTTTATATAATGACCTGTATGCATGACCTCTTAGCTCTTATTTTGTCTCCCCCTCTGAATTGTACTTTAAACCTTTTAAATCACACTTGGACAATTCTCTGCTGTAAGCACGAGATATTTTAACTCTTTTCTACTCATAAACAAATTAGAATTCTAAAATTATTATTAATCTAGCAATTATGCTTTTATTTTATACAGCTGTACTTGGTGACAAAGTTTTATGGAAAAGTAATTTTTTTAACTAGGTTAAATATGCATTTATATCGTCTGTCAAATGTCGTCAAATTGACAAAATCAACAATAAACTTGTATATTCAGTAGCATGCTAGTTTACTAAGTTCTGTTTCAATATCTTTATTTGATGACAGCATGATAAATAAATTTGTTAGGAGACTCCCTTTTTTCTCTAAACTCCCCCTTCACTGTATTTTTCTCTCTCTATTAAGACGCATCCTTACACGGAATATTTATTCAATCTACCTACTGCTCTTCAGTTTTAACTCCTCAATTTGTTGATTTAAGTTTAAAAAAAGGCAACTTGTTTGAATCTTAGTTCAATCTTTTGGTGAAATTAAAGCTGAACTGATTCTTTATGTGAAGTTTTTGTAAAATATCACCAAATTGGGGACATGTGTTATCAAGCGACTTAGATTTAGAACATCCATAAAACGTAAAAGGAAAAAAAATTTCCCGCATATTTTTTGTTTGTTTTTGATCTTTAAATTTACATAAAGTTCGTGTGCCAGCACAACAAACCTATAGATTACAAATTCACTGACTTTAAAAGTAACTTATAAGTATTTTCGATATCACTTTTAATATTCTATGTCAAATAAATAAATACCACGAATCATTTAGAAGTTTGAACCGGATATATCGCAAGTGATCTGAGTATAAAAGTGTCTTTTCAGTGAAATTGAATGTCAGAATCCAACTTTCCAATTTGAAAAAAAAAAAAAATTCCAATTCCACTCTTAATTATTAAGACGCGTCCTCAAACGGAATATCCAGCCTATCTACCAACTGCTCTGCAATTTAAATTCCCCAATTTGTTCATTAAAACTTCCAAACGGGGAACTTGTTTATTCTTCCACATCCGGGTAACTCACTTCCATGGGAACAAACAGCACAGCAAAAAATAAGAACACAATCCGGAATACCACTGCAGTGTTGCCAAAGAAAAATAATAAAAAGCCGGCTTTAAAGTAATGATGAAAAAAAAAAAAAAAAATGTTCGTCGTCGAGCTTTCACATAAAATCGTCTGCTATTAAGGGGGTTGTTGGCAGGCCGGATCTAGTGGCGAGTTGTGAAAGTTGGGAACAAGGTCATCTTGGAGGTCAAATTAAAGCCTGCCGTCTCGACATCATAAGATTGTGTGGGTTGAAGAGATTTTATGGACTAAATTTAAATTGTGGTAGAATGCATGTCATTAGACCTAAAAAAATGATTTCATTGAAATTGGTTTAATCAGTTAAACTGTATTAAAATGTTTATTTCCAATTCGTTAAGTTAATTCTAACGTCTTGAATAAAATTGTATTTACTTTGACTGCATTACGAGTTTAAGAATTTTTTTATTTTTTTTTAGAACTATGAAGGAATTTTCTAGTCATTAGACGTCAGAACCATGTAAACACTTCATTCCAGTCTTAGAAGACGCCTGTTTGTTACGAGATCAACTCTGACTGGCGGCTCCAGTAGATCAAACCTTTTCTATTTACTGGACCATCAACACCCTTCATTCAACACTTATGGCGTAATGCTAATTCAATAGCTGGATCATTCCAGTTCTGGCATTATGTAAATGCAGAGTTGGCATTATGATCAATCTACCAGTTGAAATTCCCAGCCATGTCAGCATGTAAATCAGCTTAATGTTTTGTTAAGATTAACCAATATGGCTTTTAAAATATTTTTAATTTCTGGAAAAAGGATGCAACTTGGTTACTTATTATTAATGCGTTCATAAAATCACTCATGGTGATCGGTCCTTGACATAACGCAACATTTCTAAAATTATTAATTTTTGTACAGTGAATTATTGAATAATAAAATACCCTAAATTGCACCCTATAGGGGCTTATACACGAGGCGAGTAAAACGGTGAGTAGGACGTTGACTAAATTTCGCCATGGATTTCTATGGCGAATTTTACTGTCAAGGTCCTATCACAGTATTACACGGATCATGTATAAGCCCTTCTTGCTTCAAATTCTCCATTTTTTACTTAAAGTGCGTACGGAATCATAGACTACATTGATTTGAGGCTAGAAGAATGAAATTAGCCAGTTTTAACTTGTAAACATTCTTGTACCATTTAACCAGCTTCAAGTACATGCAGTTTAATTTTGTACACACTTTAAATCAAAACGAATAATTTTTAGTTGTGTCCCTTTTGTAGTAAAGGGGTAGTATATAAAGTAAATACTTTAGTGCAAAGAATTTTAAAAACAAATTGGAATAGGCACATTATATTGCACTAACTGAATATTAGTGCTTCGCTACGAAATTTTCGAGATCTGGAAAGATTACTTTTCTATCTAGAGCCCTAGTTGAATTTTTGCTAAATTTCAGAGTTGAGGCTTATAGGAATCTGTATATTGGGATACAATATATTTAGAAAGTTTCAACCACTAAAAATTAGTTAATTGAAATCAAAAGAGCTTACTTTCTATGTGGCTTGCCCTTGTTGACATTTATACCAAATTTCAGAGTTGGGATGGTGCTATAAGGAGGTGGAGGAATTAGTGATGATTTAGTGAAGCTTTTCAAATACGCATAATGCAATACACATAATGTAACAATATGTAATTTAGTAACACTAGAAAAATCTACCAAGACAACTTTTACAAACTCAAAATTCAAGAACATCAAAGCTCTACCAGAGGCGTTTTCGGCAACAATAAAAAAATCAAAACCACACATTACACTTGCATGTCCATTCCCAATTCCTTTAAAACCAGCTCCTAATAAAACACACTTTCTTCACAAAACAGTCTAGTCCCATAAAGATCTTTATTAGTGCACAGCCACACTCGGCCAGTCGGCAAGAGCCTTTAATGTGAGGGTAGACTCCTATAAAAACTAGGAAAAAACGATAAAAACCAGTGTTCTTTCGGTGCTTGAAGTCGCGCCAAAACGACTTGAGGAAAACGTTACAACCTGGCTATTAAAATGTAGTATTATTTCTTCTTAATCACGACGTTTACTTTTAATTCCCCGACACTGATATTGTGTTTTATCCCACCTTTACAGCGAGAAATTTCACAATTCCTTACTATTGTTATACTTAGTATTACTTCAGTATTACTTAGTATTACTTCAGTATTATTTAAGTATTACTTCAGTATTATTTAAGTATTACTTCAGTATTATTTAAGTATTACTTAGTATTACTTCAGTATTACTTAGTATTACTTCAGTATTACTTAGTATTACTTCAGTATTACTTAGTATTACTTCAGTATTACTTAGTATTACTTCAGTATTACTTAGTATTGCCTAAGTGATATTTTTAGCTTGTTCTGGCTCCATATATCTGTAATGCCCAGATATAAACTTCTGAGTGCTTGGTTATTAACTTGAAATTGATGAAGGCTTAACAATCATACGAGCGATCTATTATTATCAACTTCTTTTTAAATGAGTTGGAATGTGTTTCTATTACGTCAAACTATTACTAACTATTATGTCAAACTATTACGTATCATAGGGGGAGTATTCAATTGACTTCATTTGCTTGCAGAGCAGAAACCTGTTTTTGATAGAAAGAAAACTGATATGTTACTAACACATATGAATTTTTATAGCAGGTAAAACAACAGCAATAAAACTCATTAAAAAATCTAAAGTGGAAATTAAAGCCGATTTTTTCTTATTTTGTTTTACTTAATTTTCATAAACTAGCTTATAATAACTTATACATACGTAATAAAAAAAAACATCCAATAATTTTTCATCCAAATTTTGTTAATGATATATTATTACTGTTCTTATATCTAGTACAAAAATTATACACTTTAAAGCTATAATTCTTCAGGCAGCTGTGGCTGTTGGTTGGTTGTATTCAGATTATCTAGCGCCGTCAGCAACACGAGGGCTATAATGCGCCGAAACATTCGTCATTAGATAAGCCAACATACATTTACAAACACCCATGCCTACCACGGGACTCGAACCCGCAACCTCGCGGTCTGGAAGCTAGCACGCTAACCACTATACCGTTTGGTTGGCCAGGCAGCTGTGGCAAAAAAAAAAAAAAAAAAAAAAAAAAAAAATGAAGCATTAAATCTATGGGGCAAGGACTGATGGAAAAAATTAGATATCAATGGCCACTAATGTACACGTGGTAATTGATTTATTATAAGCTTGTGTTGGAATCCCACAATTGAAGAACAAACTTTATAGAAATTGCCTACAAAGTCCCATTGGGTCTCAAAGTTTTTAAATTAATAAAGTATCCTGAGAAAACTCGTTAGTAAATAAAGAGTAAAGTGATAATGTGGTTTACAAATTTTAAATTTTTTTAAGTGTATTATAAATTTTTTTTAGGAAATTGTTTAGTTAAGGTACATGCTCCTGCTAAGGACTGTACTGTTTATATATACTTCTAATATGTGTTGCTAATTTGAATATAGGTATAAACTGTTGACATTAGTGTTACTTCAACAACATCTTGATATGGCTAATTTTATATACTTACCAGGAGAATTAATACAAACAAGGTTACAGATCTAAATACTCATTACTAGATAGTGATGCGATGTGCTAGAATAAATGTGAAACGGAAAAATCAAAATCATTAACTAATTGCATTGTTAAGGTAGAGGGGAGGGGTCATGAAACTTGTTAAAGAGTGTACTGTTTCTATATATTCCAATACGTGATATTCTTTAGAATATAGGTATAGGCAGTTGGTATTAGCGTGACTTCCGACAGCATCTTGTCATAGTTAATTTTATATGTATACATTACATTATTAATACAAACAAGGTTAGAGATCTGAATAATAGATATTGACGACCTATACTAGAAACAAAAGTGCTACAGAAAAATCACAATCATTAAGGAATTTCTTTGTTAAGGTAGGGGTCATGCTACTTGCTAAAAACTGAACTGTTTCTATTTCTTCTAATTCTCTACACTTCTTCATACTTTAGAATATAGGTATAAGCAGTTGGTATTAGCTTGACTTCGACGACATCTTGACATGGTTAAGTTCATATATTTACTAAGGTGATTCATTCGAGCAAGGTTATAGATCTGAATAACAGGTGATGCGACCTAAGCCAAAAACAAAAGTGCTACAGAAAAATCATACGAAGGAACTAAAGAGTGACAAAGAAATGCATTCTATCAGTTGGTATTTGACATGAGGTTCTTCAATATGCGAGCAGTAAAATCACTTCATTCACTCCCTGCAATTAACTTCAACACTTCCCCTGTCTTGGTGCCAAAAGGAAGACTTCGCGAGACATAAGTACAGCCTTTAAAACAGACTGTCGACAAGTTCTACGCGTCAAGATCTAAGCTTGTAACAACATTTTCACGGAACCTTGTCAGTCTGGCAGATCCGCCAAAAAATAATACACGGGCCCCTAAATACCCAGAAAGGGCCGATGGGAGGGGCCCGATGACGTTGACTGACAGTTGGGCCCCGCGGGCGGGCCACGTCTTAACGCGAGATTACACGCATTTAGAGCAATTATGGGTTTTGTTATTTTATTTTTACACTTTTTGGTGGTGGTTATTTTCTCAAGGGGACCCTGTATTAAAACGAGAGGTCAAGATGACCTGGTATTAGGCTTTTGGTAGGGCAATTTACGAGCAAAGGACTTTTTATGTGGCGGCTTTGGTTTTTCAGGGAATTAAATGACTAATTTTTTTATTTTTTATTATTCCGTGTTTGTCCAAGCGGTTTTCGTTTGTGCGGTGTTTTGTTAAGAAGGTATTAAGTGTATGTGTTTCTGATTAACGAATATGGAGAGGCATTTGTATTGGAGTTTTCCGAGTGTTGTTGATAGTTGAGAAAAAATAAGGATAATGGAAAAATATTCTGGATATTATGTAATGGGTACTCTGTTTGAATACCACAATTGTAAACTATAGTGAAGTAGTGTTGAAATATTTCTTAAACTAAATAATAATAATGACACTGAATTTGGCTGAGCATGATACGTTAAAGGATATAGAATTCAATAATTGGCATAATTTTAAGTACTTTTTATAGGCGCTTTAGTGGAAAAGGGACGCAACTACCAAAATTAGAATATTGTATTAAACGCCAAAAACAGAACTGATTTCAGTATAAACTTAGTGATACTTATTAACTGGAAAGTGGCGCAACGTTGTTACAATAAGTGCTACACAGTTCCGTCTTATCCTCGATGCGCTAGATATTCCTTGGCACAGTTAGGTCATTGTTCCTCCAGAGCGGTGATAGTGACTTCGATTTTGTGTGTTTGGGTCGAGAAAAATCGTCGCGGGGCTTACTACCTGTCAATAATCGCTACTACCTATCAAGTTAATTAAGCTACTACCTGTCAATTTATCGAGCTGAAATTTGGCACTTAGAATGCATTGTCATCGACAGCGATTTTATAAAATTTTTGGGGCATAAAAAGTCAATGTGACAGATTGTTCTTATTATTGTCACAATGTTCTTAAAAGTGATCAACACTGTGAAAACTGATTTGAACTCAAATTCGCTTAAATAAGTTGCAATTTTTCCTAAATGTTGGGAGAGTGTATTTAAAGGACTCAAATTAAATCTTTGTTTTTCTGAATTAGTTTTTTACTTCTGATGATACTTTTTTTTTTGTATAGGTTAATACATTTCTTCCATTATTAAATAAGAGGTTTTACATCCATAAACCTTTCGCGGATAAATTTATCAGACATTTTATTTAAAATTTGTGCAATCTTTTTAATAAATATTTAATAATTTGTTGGATTACTGAACAAGTATTGCAGTTCTTTTGTATTAATGTCCTTGATTTTCTTCACCTAATGAGAATGATCGTATAGAATTTCCTTAAACACAAGAACTAAACGAGGTCTATACTACATTGCAACGTCATTGACGCCAGATTTAGACATTAAAGATTTTAACATGGAGAACATTCATAGTGACAAGAAGGGAACTGTTGTTCTATTTTATAAACAGCATCAATTAGTGAGTTTAGTAATTGAAGAGACTACATTGTTTGAATAACCTTGGACCTTCAATATTGTTACAAAAATCGTCTGTATAAAATTGTAAATAATGACGAATTTATTTTAAAGTTCTATTTTATCTTATTTTATTCTGTATATAATTGTAAATAGTGACGTATTTCTTTTAATGTTCTATTTTATTTAATTTGTAAACAGCAATAATATAGGTTAGAAAAAGGTTGCGACACCTAAATTATTAGGAAAATTTAGAGGCATTTCGATCAGATGATTGGTTGGCTGGATTTTGCTAGAAATTTCTGCCGCGACACTATTTAAAGAGACGAAAAATGAGATCACCAGTTCATTTCAGAAAGAATCGTTTGCTGTTCGGATTCAGAAAGCAGCGGATGTTTTGTTTATTTTCTGAGCCTGAGTTAGCGCTGTGTATGAAGTTGAATTTACCATAGCTTGTATTGAAAATTGATAACGATTGTTTTGTTGTTCGAAGAAGTTTTGTGAGCCGTCTAAGGAAGATTAAGTTATAATTTTTATTTAGTAAAAGTTATGTTATCATTTCATCTGAGAAAATTTATCACAATCTATATTAAAATAATTAAATAAGCAAAATGTTATACTTCAGTTTAATTGCGTAATACTATATTTTCAAGCTGGGCAGTTTGTAAGCAAAAGTACCTATTTTTGCGCACAATAATGGCCATTCAATAATAGCTTAATGTGAACTCCGAACTACAACGAACATCCATGCCAAACCTAAAACGGCCATTAAGTGCTAAAAGCTTTTGCAGAATGTTTTTTTTTTTTTTTTTTTTTTTTTTGTGATTTGAGTTAATATTAGTGCGATTTGTTGTATACAAGGAAGAAACTGTTTTGAGCATACCAATACTTGATAGTTAATAAATTTACGCATTGAAAATAAATTCAACCATCAGAAAACAAATTTTTCAATACAAAAATTAACACTTTCCTTTTAACACCCAAAACAAAAGTACGAACTTAAGTTTAAAATAAAGTTGTTTCAAGAATTACGATGAACCTGGAGATCTGGACTTTTTAAGTCTATGTCTTAAAGTGAAAGGTTTGTTAATTCTGAAAAGAGCAATTAAGTGTCAATATAACACAAAAAGAAGTTATAGAAGCTTATTAGTAAAAAGAAAATTTAACATTGATAGCTCTTTAAAAAAAATATTTTTACACAAAATAAATTTTGATTTATGTTTAGAAGAATTTGAAAAGTTTGGTGTTTAATAATTAAAAGAAAGTCAAACTTGCATTTTCTATTTTAAAATACAAATGCCATTTTGAAAGTTTTAAGTAAACATGTTTGCCGATAGATGGCAGCATAAACAAACACACGTAAAGGCCATGTTGAATACATTGACCCCATTTAAAGTTTCATAATATAGATCCGGGAAAACAGTTTTAAAATAGCCAAAAGGATGTAATAGAACTTGAGAAAACCTAAATTTGTTTTTTAGTTCTTGTGAAATAGATTAAAGATTTGTTTTTATTCTTTTAAGATTTATTATTTTTGTCTCAGTTTACTGAAACAAATTAAAAAGATAGAGCTGCCGGGAAAATTTCTTTTTAAGAAAGAGGAATGAGCTTTTATAAAAAAATAAGCAAATTAATAATATTTTGTTTTTAATTTAATATGATATGAAATTTCACGTTTCCATTCGCTTCCGGATATTTCAACTATGAATCACCCAAACTCAACTAATAATGTGACTAATGCAAATATTCAAAGAAATCTTTAGTACAAATTGCATTGTTAAAAAATGAGATATTTAATAAGTTTTTATTTATTTATTTATTTATTTATTTATTTCGCCAATATTATGGATAGTATGGCATAAAAGGGAACAATGACTTAACACTTCTGGTTAAAAAAGGATACTCCCCAGGTAGCACAGCAGTATTGGCCAATGTCGGAAACCGGAGCTCTGGAAGATTGGCCAATCCTGGGTAATGTCGGAACGGCCAGCACCGAACGGCTAACATTTTTGCAATATTGGCCAATATCGCAGTGCGGTTTTGGCCGATCTCGAGGAGCAGTTTTGGCCGATATCGATGCGTAGTTTTGGCCGATATCGATGCGTAGTTTTGGCCGATCTCGAGGAGTAGTTTTGGCCAGTATTGATGTGCAATCTTGGGCAATATCGATGAGCATTGGTTTAAACCAAATGTTTTTCTTTTCCCTCAGAAAAACGAAATATTTTTTTTTAAAGAATAATTTAAAATTGTATTTTTATTTATAATTAGATTTTTTAAATTATTTGATGTTGTAGATGACTTCTATTTTTAGCTGAAATACAATATGTTCTAATGTATTTTAAAATAAATCTTCCAATTAAAAACTATTGAAGTTTTTATAAGTATCAAATGAATCGAAGAGCAATATTCTATGTATTATGTAGTAAACAATTACTATTGTATATATTGAATTTAAAAAATAGTACCTCTAAATAAAATATTAAAATTTAATATGATTTGAATGTCCCCATAAATAGCAACAATTGTTTATTTACTTAGTTCAAATTACTTTCAAAAGGAATATTCATTGTTTATAAAACATAAATTATTCTTGTTTATGCTAAATTTTATTTATAAATATGTATACATGTAATTAGAAAAGGATAAAAAAAAGACCTCTGTTTAAACCAAAAAAACATGTTTTTTTCCAACCCTGAAAGAGCAATTTTAGCTACTATTTTTTTATTATATCACAGAGCAGTTTAGGGTAGATTTGCCACTCAACATATCTGAACTTTCTTTTTAGTGGAAGAAGTGGTTGCAAATGATAATTCTTATATGCGTTTAGATTCAATTTTGAGCTGTTCAATGTTTAGTAACACATTGTTGCCCAAAAACCCTTAATAATTTGTTAAGTTATACTTAAACATTTGTAAAATAATGTTTTCAACTCCCCTACCAAAAAAACAACATTTAGATAACAAAATGTCTGACATTCAAGGATTTAGAAAGATACATGCAATTTTAAACTAGAAAACTAACAGTAGAATTTAAAATCCCTATTGGTCAATCAATACTCATTGAACTTTTTATGCTAAGGTTTCATAAAAATAGAAGGTTGAATTTTAAACTTGTGAAGTATATTTTTTCTGCACCGATCAACTTCATTTATGAAGTCCCTTTTCATTTTTAAAACATAATTTTTCTCTATGCATTAAGAATCAAATAGATAGTAAATAAATCTCATTTTAATGCTTTAGTTCATTCACTTCAATCATAATATTGTAAAAGCAATAAAGTGAATTAAATTGCAGACCCCCCCCCCCCCCATTGAAAAAGTTTTCATCCAAAAATTATTTGACAAAAACATCTATTATTTTAAAAAATCCACAATAATATTTACATGAATACCTCGTATAATGAATAATTTTTCATACTTTCATTCCTATTTTAATTGCTTTTTAATGACCGATAATTGAAACCCAATATAATTTAATTGATATTTTATGGCTTAAAAACCATGCACTCTTAAATTAATTGTCACTTTCTGCAGTGCATATTTATAATAAAAACATAAATTTAATACAAGCTGTTTATTATAATACATATTTTATTTTACATATTTTATCTTCCTTTGAAGTTTCTACCTTGGCGAAGAAAACGAACCTGAAATATAAAATTATTCATTTCTGTTTTCATTAAGATTACATTAAAATTTAAAAATCAAATTATTGCATCAAACTTTTTCTAGTCTTTAGCTCTTTTTATTTTATCCAAACTCTTTTTGTTAAGGAACTGGAATTTGTTATCAATAAAAGAAATCATGCAGTGCAGCATTTACTGCCCATTAAAAAATAAAAAAAATTGCAAAATGAAAAACACAATTTTGCACAAAAGCATAAGATTATTAACATTTTGTTAAATTGTTATATCAGAAAACATTTTCTATTAACATTTAAGAAAATAATTTTAAACTGGTATTTAAATTTCAATCGTATATACTGAGCTTGTATGAATTTAATTTATATAAAGTTCTCTGCAAATACGTTTGCACCAACCTCAACCAAGCACACAAAAAACTATCAATCACGAAATAAATGCTAATTCTGTTTGTTTTTTTATAAACTCGTTCATTTTTCTTTAGCCGTTTAAAATTGTAATAAATAATTTATAAGAGAGAAAAATCTCTTTTAAACTGTTAAATTAACCACCAAATAAAATCAAAATAAATAGTAAAAAGTGTTGTTGAAAAGTCTGTGATAAAATACACTGTTGCACTTGAAAAGTTATAGGAACTAATTTAGAACATAGTGTTTTTGTTGTTTTTTCTACTGAACTAATTTTTCAATTATAAGCATATGACAAAGGTGATTTGTTCAAAATTGTTTAAAGAAACAGATATTTTTTTTTTTATTTGAAAGACCAGAGATTCTTCATTGCTTATTATATTTTAAAATATAAATTATTGTAACATCAAATTGAAATTGCTTGGATCGTTACCAAATTGATTATCATATATTCTTACCTGGTAGAGGAAGTTTTCACGCTTTTTGGTTCACAAACAAGTTTTTGCTCGTTTTTTTGTGGGATTCCAAAGAAGGGGGATCGTCTTTGAAACGGGCTGGAATATTAGTTCGGCTTTTCTTGGTTAATAAATTTTCATCTTCTGAAGAATCACTCCCAATTGAACGAGCAAGCTCAGCTTTATCTTATGCCTGTTAAAATGAATCTAAATAGGAAAATTATGGATATATGCTATCTCAAACTAGTTGCAAAACTTTATATACAATTTATTTATACAATTAAATATCTTATTTAAAGCACTTTTAATATAACTCACTAAAAAACCAATCTTCAGTTTGAGAAATTAAAATAGAATATTATTTAAATCTGTTAATAAATATCTGTTATTCATTTCCACCATTTCAAAAATCTACACCATCAAAACTTGAACTGATAAGTAGATCAATGACTTATGAAACATTATTTGTGATACCTTGAATTATTTGTATATGCCCTATACAAAAATTGTAATTTAATTACTGTATGTACAATAGATTTTAAAATTAAATGTTTGCATGTTATACTTGAGGGCATATATTCTTTAATCATGTTCATTCCCCCCTTCCCCATTTGTTGCAAACTACCAAAGACAACTTTTGTCTGAGATGAACCAAGATGAAGGAATTACTTCTACGGGTTCTCCATTTCCATCAATGACCCTACAACAGTATATTTCTTTATTTTAAACTGAACAGAATAACAAATTAACTATTGAAAGGCCATACTGGCATTTTACTGCCAAGGGAAGGAAGGCTACAACTATTACACTTTTCATTCCAAGACAGAAAATAGCACTAACAATAATACTTGATTACAATATTTGATGTTTACTTTTCAAATGGAAAGTCTTTTCTTTAAATGAACAAAACATTTTTATTTTATAAAAACAACATCTTTGCATAGTGTGTTTAAATTAACACAAATGAAGTTAGGCATTAAAAATACATTTTTGTAGATATTTCAAAAATTTCCATTCATTGCTCTTTTCTGAGAAATCAATAATTGCACAAGACAGACCTTTTAAATAGGAGAATGTACATATACAGTAAAACCCTGTTAACGCTAAGTCGATCTGGCCACTGAAATTGTTCGCTTTAACCGAATTTTGTGTTAAATAAATTAACGTTAAGTTTTAAGTACGGAGAACTGCTTTTCCTTCGCATTAAATTTGATTTTATGCTAAGCAATTTTGCGTTAACAGGGTTTGGTGTATTTTTTCAAAAATAGGAAGCATAACAACATTAGTTATACATATTGTTAAAATTGACATTTTCTAGAACATTTACTTTTTATGCAAAGCGGTTGATTGAGATAATGCACCCTATTCCACACCACCTTTGAGATTGAGTAATAGACGTGTTTTAATTTAATGTGGTTTCCTCAATATGCCCAATTCACAATATATTCTATTAACAGAGCTAATCATGGAGCTTGGATATTGAATTTTATAAGCAATATAAACTAACGATAACAAATATGATAAATAGGAAGGCAAACTAGAATGTAACATGTAGTATAAGTATTTCAATGATGAGCATAATTTGAAACAAGCAATGGAGGGGTAGGGGGGAATGGCTAAATGAGTATTAGTTTGCATCCGTGTATGGATGATATAAAAGCTGAAAATCTTGTTTATATTTTAAACAGCAGCATTAAATAAATAATTGAAACCAACTCGATTCCTAATCAAGTTTAATGTGAATATCAATCACCTTTGTCAACATCGCTTTTGTAGATCAAACCAAGTCGGCAATCAAGTATCGTTGAAATTAACTAAAACCAACTTAAACCAATAATGTAATACGTAAATACCCCATGAAATCGACAAATTATTGTGACAACACTTACCAGTAATAAGTTTTCGATCCAATTTTAATGTTACTAATGACCGTCGCGCCGGCGACATAACATAAATAAACTTAGTAAACACACATCCGGGCACTTCAGTTCTTTCAGCCACTCGGTGGCGATTCTTTTTGAGAAATTCTGCGCATCGGATTCGGCCAGTTTTGGCCGTAAGTCGAGATCGTTCCAAAATACATGATTTTTTAAAAAATGCTTAAAACCGTGGCAAAAATATCACAAAACATATTAATGCAAACCTTCCTTTCTTATACATAAAATATTTTAATTTTAAAACTGTCGATCAACCTTTCAAACTTTTGAGTATCGTCTATCCAATATTGGGCGAGATTGGGCAATATCGGCATCGAACGGCCGATTTTGCGCCATTCCACATCGGGATTGGCCAATGTAGGGCTGATATTGGCCAATACTGCTGTGCTACTTGGGTCAATGGTTTTGATATCGTAGATTTTAACGTAAAATACTCATTAACAATGCAACGTAAAAGCGGCCATTACGTATTCTGGTTCACTGACGTGTAATGGCCAAGTCGCGTGACTTGCATTAGTAGCTAAATATTTAAGTCTATGTAGCAATTGACTTTAACTTTTTTTTTTTACTAATTTTCATTGCCCTTAATTTTCAACAACTTTAAACTAGGCTCTAATTGAAATCTCAATGCTTTTCATGCCGTAAACATTGCATGTTGAACTTGGCGCCTTTTTACAGAGATGTATTTGTTGGGATTTCATTTCTTTTTTTTAAGGTACTAGTTTAAAATTTATTATTTATTTACAAAACAATAACTAGTTTTAAAACGTTTAGTCTTCATAATTTTTAAAATTGCATAATTTTAAACTTTCCTGTGATTAAAAGGGTCAACCATTTCAATATGTTTTTCTTTTGGTACTTACTTATTATACAGTCGACCGTTGACAAACTTTTTGTTGGAGGTGAACTACGAGATCTATATAATTAGCCGACACCTTTATTCTTTTAATTATTATTTGGTTTTAAGTAAGTTTTAAAAAAAGTTCTCAACATCTAATGAGCGGAGAATTACACGATATTTTTCTAAAAAAGTTAAATTTACCAGACCGAAAATCCATGACGCACATATGTATTCAATATTAATGATGATAATATAACAATATTTTAAATACATAGTTTATTCAGATATGCAAAAGAAAGTTGGCAAAGGAGAAAATAAATAACAATTGGCAATAATTTCGTAAGCGATAAAATACCGCCATTGATCAATTTTATAATGCCAATTATACCTTTATTATTATTTCTTGATTTTAGAGGCTTTGCAGCTTGTGGTGAGTTTTTTCTCTATTTATATATGCTAAGAGCTACTAGTATTCTAAGTTTTTTAATTCTAGCCCCAATGGAAGTGTATTAGAATCGAGATTAAAAAATTTCCAACATTGCCCCCTTTAGGGTATTCGGCGGGGAAAATCTCGATTTTTAGAATACTTTCCTTTGTATACATGTTAAATCTTCCAAGCCTACCAACTTTCATTTTTCTAGCCTTAGTAATTTGATGATCAGTGAGTGAGTTTTAGGCGGATTACAAAATATGTCGTTTCTGACGTTTTTGAAATTGATTATCTTGACAACCAATATAATTGGAGACTTGAAACTTAAGGGTCTTACTAAAGTGGCTAACAGCTACCCGTAAAAAAAATTTCACCTCTCAAGCATACTATAATACACAGATACGAGCGGTCAAAATACTGCTGAGTGGCTTCCGGTAAAAGATAGCTGGCAGTGAGCTTGGCGAGTGCACTTCAGTGCACCTAGATCACTAATTGTGAAAAATAAACGTGAAGTGCACTGGTTATAATGGAAAAGTACCAAATTTACTTTTTTTTTTACAGCAATATTTCGGCTGTCGGCAAAAACTAAAAATATTAAATTTGGACAATTCCGAGAGCAAGTTCTGCATTTCATTTATTTTGTGACAATTCAAAATATTTTAAAGATTCATAAGTTTACACTTTTTTTTTTTTTTTTTTTTTTTTTTGCAAAGCTACTAAAATGTATTCAAAGTCTTCGGGTCATTTTTAAGACGCGACCAAAATCATTGTATACAGCAGTGCTGCCATCTATCTTACAAGATGAGAACTGGATAAACATGTGAGTAGCGCATTTGTGTTTTTTGTTTAAATATTTCTCAATTGCCTTTAAATCAAGAAAATAAGAATTTTTTTAAAGAGAGGTATCGTAAGTTTTTGATAAACGTAAAATTAAGAAAATAAAACTAAATAATGTGTTCAGTGAAAAATTGCCAAATTTGAGTGAAAGATATACCTTTGAATACAGATGGAATTAAATTCTTAAAAAGAAGTTCTAAAATGAGTTGCTTTCTTTTAAAAAACACAGAGCTTGACTTACAATTAATACTTCCATTTCAACATATTTGGTTTAGTTAAAACTTCAATTCTTTGTCTATTGTTTTAACTAAATGATTTTTTATTTTTTTTTATATTTAGACTTTATTCTTTTTTATCTAACACTTGAAGTAAGTATAGCAAGTATTGAGAAACTAGCCACAAATTTTTATGTATATCGACCAAACATGGCAAGCTGATTATAATTGTAAACTAGGGTTGTGAATTATCACACAACTTTCATTTATTCTATAATACTGGTCACTGCATTTAAATTTAACATGAAGTGGTAAAATTTATCGTTTTCATATTTTCATTAATTTAAAAAAAAACCTGATAATTTTAGTTGCCTTTTTGGCGATAATTATATTATTGATTGAAGAAAAACTGGCGCCATAATGGCGATATGTCATTAGATAATTTATGCATTATCCTATCGGGTGAGTGAAACAGAAAGTGAACAGTCATTGATATACAATGCTCGCGCAGATAATTCCGTATTAAAGACATTCATTTATCAACTTTTTACGCCTTTATCGAATTTCAACCGAAATTTTGAAAATGGGGTTGTTTAAAACACTTTAAAAGGCATCACCCCCATCGATTTCGATCAAAACTAAATGACAGTTTCTATGGCCATCACTATCCCGAATACAAAATTTTAACATCGTAAATCAATTCGTCCAGAGTTATATTGGACACACAAACCAATTCATTTTATACTCAGAATGATCCTAAACGTGAAGAAATGGAAAAAACAAAAACAAATTCCAATACTTTCATTACCCTAGTATATAGAGTAGCTAAAAATAAAAACCATGGTCTTCCTTCCCTCTTGCAATTGGTAACTGTTTCAAGTCTAAAAATATAGAATAAATTTAATGAAACTTGGAATATTTATGTGATTAGAGACAATTGAATCCTAAGAAAATTTAAAATATTCGCAAGTGTCTGTATTCTGTAAGCTCAGAAATTAAAACTTCTGTTTCTTTTAATACGGTGACAACAATGTTGCCATGACAAAGATTTGAGAATACAATATACAACAATGGATATAAAAGATATAAAATGCTACATTTTCAGTTATTATTCTATTTCTTCTTACTAAAAATTTTTAATCTACAAAGTTTAAATTCTTAAACAAGATTAAAAATTAACAACTATTTTTGTTTGATAACTTATAGGTAAAGTAGAAAAAGAAATAAATGACGGAGCATCTTTCTTCCAACACATTTGTTCTTAACAAAATTTGAACTGTGGTGGTGACATCTAGCGGAACAGTTTTCAACTTAGCTAAACAGAAATACTGTTAAGGGGCAAAACCGTATTATTTTTAAATGGGAAGTAAATAATTTTTATGAACACAAATAACATGAAAACATTAAAAAATATATAAATATTAGTATAGATTATTTGATTTAGTTATCAACATATTCTCGTTGAAAAGGAGTTAAACAAATAAATATTTCATTTGAACTCGGTGGGAGTTCTTTTTTTCTTCACAAAAATGTAATTCGAAAGAAAAAATATAAATCTATAGTCAAAATAAGGAAATGGAACATAAAAGAACGAAATTTGGATGAAATGACTTGCTACTATAAATCTCTTGATGGAAGGATTTGTTGAATTTCATGATAAAGATGCTGGAATTATCCCGTTTATTATAAATATTAATAAAGCAGGCGCAGATCTAGAGGAGAATTATAAGAACTCTTTCCAACGGTTTCAAGATTGTAAGAAATTTGAGAAAAGGGGAAGTAAGAACAAATTAAACGTGACGAGTGAAAAATTACAGCGTACTCAACGGTAATCAAAAATAAAATGTTAGGGAGGGGGGGGGGGGGTGGAAGCGAATGATGGAGCATTTTTTTTTTACTCGACTAACAATTTTAGGTCTTGACAAATGATGAACTTAAGTGGTGGCATTCAACCAAAAAAATCATCAAACAAAAACTTCATGGGAAAAACGGTTAAGGAAACAGGATTTTTAAATATTCTTGAATTATATATTGTTTATTTAATAAAATGTTACTGTATTCTAGATAGAAGTCTTTGAAAACAATTTCTTAGAACTTTTCGGGGACTTTTGGGAACACTAAGTTAAGGTGTAAGGTGTGTAAAAAGCATTTGAAAATGAAAATTACTATAATGAAATTTTAATGTATTTCTTTTTTTAAATAAATATTCAGAAAAAACTGCATAATCGTCAAGTGAAAGATTTTTTTTGTGTGTGATTATTGTGGTATTCAAGCTATTTTGTTAAATATCCCCCTCCGACCATTCCCCGGTTATTGCCATACCTTCCTGAATTCTCACCTGTAATAAAGAGCAAGGATATGTATAATTATCTTACTAATTGTTTCACATTGATAAAACATGATATATTTTTCATGAGGGTTTGGAAATAAATATGCTTGTTGTAAAATATCAAATATCCATAAAACTACTAATAAATATGTTGTTACTCTACCATTAATTCTAAAATAAAGTATATAAATTTAATTTTTATGAATGATGCACAAACGCTTTATTACATAGTTACTTCGAACATTCAAATTAAATCAATAAAATTTTAAAACTAATTCAATAATAAAATAATAAAAAAAAAACTTCCCCATTGATAAAACCTCAATTTGAAAAAAAAATTTAAATCAAAGGAAAATTTAAAAAGTCGAGTTATATAAATATTGCTTAAGTTTTATTTCAATCAAGACCAGTGTTTACATTTTAGATGATAGCAGTGTCATCTATCGAAATTAATTTGAACTATAACTGTTGGTGCTGCCATCTATAAGTACTGCAATGAAACAATAGCTCCAGTGGGAAAATCTTTTGTATATGAATATAATCTTTGGTAATTCCGTATTTTGTCCAGGTTTTTTTTATTACCAGGAATTATACACATGTTTTTATTCAATTAATGTTTTTGTTTTTTGTTCCATTGAAGAAATAGCTATTTGAATATTTGAAATTTCCGTGGCTGCAAAATTGCTTCCTTCCATAGTGAAAAAAAGCTCTTCAAGACATATTCACAATTTGATTGAGATTTAATGAAACTGATTTATTAAAATCAGTGTAAATTTAAAAAAAAAAATATTCCTCGTATTTTTAATAAAAACAGGAAAAATAATTTTATTAATTTCAGATCAAGTAATACAGAAAAACACCTTTGAGTAAGAAAAGTGTACAACAAATCTTAAAACGTGGATTGTGTTTTTTTAAATCCATTATATGAACTTCGCTTTTGTATGTTTATTTGTCGATGGGGAGGAATCTAAGGAGGATTAATTAACCCCCTTGCTGTCATCTAATCGGGCTGAAACTTTGCAGATAGGTTTGAAGTCGATGACAATGAATTCAATCAAATTTTGGGAATGTTACTGCCACTAAAAGGTGGCTTTTACGGAATATTAATGAACCAACTTGGCGTTATTCAATCGCATTAAAATAGCAATGAACCGACTATTGTTGAAACTGTTTCCTGTTGCCAAATTATTTTTTAATAAATAAATAATAAAATTACTTCAATCAGAATAAATAAAATATATTTGTATGAAATTCTTTTTCTTTTTTAATAAATAAATTTTGAAACGTAGTTTGAAACACATTTTGCTGATAGAAATGTTTTTGATATCGGCCCTGTGTTAATAAATATTAACAATGCATATAAAGGTTTTTTTTAAAAACTCTGTTTTTATGGGTTATATTATTACTCTTTTATACTTTATATGGTGTGATACACATTTATAAGAATTTGAATTGAAAGTCCGTCTCTTTTCTTTTCCTGTTTCCGCATTCACTTCACTCAATTTTAAACACACACACACACACACACACACACACACACACACACACACACACACACACACTGGAAGTTATAAAGTTAAATTAGATTCAGAAGTACATCATATTAGCTGAACACCCGTGCTAGGCTTCGAAATTTTACTATTAGCATTTTAACGATAAAAAGACATTCATGTATTCTACACTTCAGACGTTTGCTCCCATTTCGATCCCGATAAATTGATTTATCAAAATAGGAACTTTCCTTTGTTGACATTTAACAAAATTTATCATTGTGAATAGTATATTGGAAAGAGACATTTGAATATCCCTCGTTTAGAACGTTTAACTCCTTTCGGACCCTTTTTAATTACGTAATCGAGATTGCAACAGTTTATTGTGTTTATGTGTGCTCTTAGTTCTAAATTTCAAAGTAATAGCTGTATTGGAATTGAGACATTAAGATAATCCTCATATAATTTCAATGTTGCGTCGACTTTTCATCCCTTAAAAATTCGTTAATCGATATGGGAATAACTTATTTTTTTTACATTTGCCCTTTTAACATTTGCACCAAATATTAGAATTATGACTACATTGGAAGAGGAACATTCGGATATCCTTAGTTTGGAACATTTAACCCCTTTTCGACCCCTTAAAGTTGGTTAATCGAGAACGGAATAGCTTACTTTTTCTATGTTTACTATTGTTAATATTTGTACCAATTTTTAGAATTGTGACCAAATGGGCAGTGGGATATTTGAATGTCCCTCGTTTGGAACGTTTAACCCCTTTTCGACCCCTTACAGTGGGTAAATCGAGATCGGATTAGAATACTTTTTCTACGTTTGTCTTTATTGATATTCGCGTCAGTTTTCAGAGTTGTGACGCAATGGGAAAATGGTCATTCAAATATCCCTCGTTTGGAACGTTTAACCCCTTTTCGACTAATTAAAGTGGGTTAATTGAGATCAGAATAGCATGCTTTTTCTATGTTTACCATTGTTAGTATTTGTACCAATTTTCAAAATTGTGGCCCTGTCGGAAGTGGGACATTCGAATATCCCTCGTTTGGAACGTTTAACCCCTTTTCCACCTCTTAAAGTGGGTTAATCGTGATCGGAATAGCTTACTTTTTCTACGTTTGTTTTTATGGATTTTGGCACCAATTTTTAGAGTTATGACGAAATGGGAAGTAGGACATTCGAATGTCCCTCGTTTGGGACGTTTAACCCCTTTTTGACCCCTTAAAGTGGGTGAATAGAGATCGGAATAGCTTACTTTTTCTATGTTTACCATTGTTGATATTTGTACCAATTTTTGGAGTTGTGGACATGTGGGAAAATTAGTGATGAGTGAGTGAATGAGTGAGTGAGTCAGTGAGGGCTTTACATTATATATAGAGATATAAACACTTTTACGTAATAAAACAAAACTCGGAAAAGAAAAGAATAAAGTTTTACTAAAAATAATAATGATCTTTACTTGAATTGATTGTACATCAATGATTCGAAAATTTATTGTTAAATTATCATTATTACTACAAAACTATTTTTTTTCAGTCAATTAATTTTAAGGGAACATTCATTTTGATTGAAAAGAAAAAAAAGTCATAGGATGTAGTTCTTGAACAGACGGAATATTAGAAAAATATAACACTTCATACATGATATTTATTTAAAACACGAAACTAGAATACATCAATAACTGCTTTTTTTCATAAACGAATTTTTATGGCTAAATCTGTATTAAAAATTGGATCTTCAAATTATACGAAAGAGAAAATACAAATCAGCTAAAAAATTTTAATCTCCATACTATATTAATGTTCTGAGCAGCTTATAGAAAGGATGTAAGTCAAGTCTGTGTTCAATCAAAGGAAAGGTCTTATTGACACGAGTTCAAATACCAAAACTCAACCAAAAGTCATTTAAAAATTCGACTGGAAAAAGAGTACTTTCATAGTAGTTTGATGAGAAATTGGCTTCTTGGTTGTAAAAAGAAATATAAGAACGAATATTTGGTGAAATGTTCTTGAAAAATTCACCAATCTGTTGTTCATTTTAAAAAACAACAACATAATTTTGTTAATGATTTTGCCATCACATATCATTACCAATAAAGCTAGATTTAATCTATTGAATGCCATCAAATCGCACATACTCGGTATCTGGGCCTGATGTAGTGTAATAAAAACGTGGTTGGAAGGTTAGAACAGCGTTTTAGTGTAAGTTATTTTCAATTCATTTTTTTTTTTTTTTTTTTAACTTTTTTTTTTTTTTTTTTTTTTACGAACAAAACAAAGAAGCCCATAGGGCAGCCAATTTTCTAAATTTTTGTATGCAGTTTAAACAGTCATTTAGAAAAATAATAAAGCTGTTTCTTGATAAAAAAAAAACCCATCAAGGTTTTGGCTGGGTGTTTCTAGAGGGATCTATGTTAGTCAATAACGAGGCAGTTTTGCCTTTTAATAAGCATGAAGTTGATTGCAAGATAGGCTGTTAAGCCTTGATTAAGGGCTCGCTTTCATTATCAGGTCCGGAGAGGTCAGTCACCAAACGATCAGCATTATCAATCTCTGGAATCCCTACCATCTCTGTCTGCCGTCTATATCCATTGGTGGCTCTGTAATCGCCGCGGATGGTGCTGCAGTTCACTAACATGCAAGATAGAACGTATAATACATCAATGTACCGTCTGTCAGGAGAATGGCTCCCACCAGATAGTCTGACAGTTGTTATAGAAACAAGACTTGTTGATTTAGAATAGGAATGTGCAAGTATGATTTTAGCGCCCAAAAAGTGTACGCGATATGGAAAACTTAGATGTCGCTTTCCTAGAATCCCCAATAAAAAATTGGGATAGTATTGTTTCCACAGCAGTAGACAATGCTAGACTTTGTCGGGTGCAATTCTTATGATAAATAGTATTCAGTTTGGAAAGCAAGCTGTAGAAAAAATGGGACCACCGCTAGCATTGGTTAAGACCTTAGACAGGGAAGGACTGATGCTACCCCTCTAATTCGTACAGGTAAAATAAGATATAAGAAAAACATTGGTCCGTTCATGAAACTTTGCAAAAACGTTTCATTTGTCTGTCGTGAAAATGAATAATCAAAAGACTCCATAAAAATATCTAGCGAAAAAGTTTTTTTTAAGGGGGAGTCGGAGGGTTTTATAACTGAAAAATTAATTTTGGAACAATCTAGACATGTGACAAGTGTTTTGAGAGTATTTTTTTTTTTTTTTTTATGTTACATTGAATGTAAGAAAAAAGCAAGACAGCCAAGCAATATTACTAATCCAAAAAAAGTTAGTCTTTTTTATAAACGAAAACACATAAAAAAACCGAGAAAAGATAAAATATGACATAAAAATACAATTATATATATATATATGGAATGTTCATGAGACTTAGAAAAAACGTTTTATTTGTCTCATAAAAAAAAGAAGAAAAAAAAAGAGTATAAAAATATATAGCATAGAAGGGTGTTTTTTGAGATGGGGGGGGGGGGTTAAACTGAAAATCAATTTTGGTATAACCCAGGCATGTGACACATGTGTGTCGAGTAATCTTTGACGCTGAATCGAATGAAAAAAAAGTAAGACGATATAACCATCCTATAAAAAGTTATAGTCCATTTTCTAGATGAAAATACATGTAACGGTGTTCATTACTTATTCTTTATCTCTTATACTTTTTTTTACTAACTATTTGAATTTTCATTTCTACTTTCTTATTTTGTTAATAACCGGTACTTTTTCTGATAAACTTTGATTGTTCATTAACTTTTCCGCTTAGTTTTGGTTCATTTTATGAAATTTTATATTACAAGTATTTTCTCTATAAAATAGACAAATGAACTAACTTTTTATAGAATAGTTATATCGTTTTGCTTTTTTTCATTCGATTCAGCGTCGAAAAATACTCTACATACATGTGTCATATACCTGGGTTATACTAAAATTAAATTTCAGTTTAAAAACCTCCTCCTACCCCCTCCCCAGACCCTTTAAAAAACAATCATTCTATGCTAGATATTTTTTATGGACTCATTCGCTTTCTTGTCCTCATGTTTAATTAAACGTTTTTGCCAAATTTCATAAACGGACCAATTTTTTTATTTCTTTATGTCGTATCGTTTAACTTTCCTCGTTTTTTACATGTCTTTGATTTATAAAAAGGGCTGTAATTTTTTTTATAATTTAAAAAAAAAAAAAAAAAAATTTTTTTTTTTTTTTTTTTATATTAGTTACAACGACTTGCTATTTATATCATCCGATTCAGTAGAAAAAATACTCTAAAAATGTGTCATTTGCCAAGATAGTTCCAAAATTAAATTTCCAAATTTCCACCGCAATGTTTGGAGGGACAATTAGTCTTTGCTTTCATATTACACCGAAATTCAATATTCTTGAATACAAAAAAACATCTCCTCCCCCCCCACACCCCTTTCCCGAAATATTTCCCATAAAATATTATACACTTAATCACGTACATTAAACTTATTAGGTATGCAATTTCTAACGTCTTAAGAAAAACAATGGGAATTGATTGGTCATTCAAAACTATTTTCTGTTTTGGGTAAATGGGTAAAAATGTTTGATTTTCTTAATGACTCGAGTCGATTTCAACTGCCTGGTTAGCTGTGTTTTTTGGATTTCTCCCGAATGATACGCAAACGCTGGGTGGTTTCCTATAGACAGACATCCTAGAAAGCCTATACCGAGATGACAATTGGACTACTTCTAGTAGCACAGATCTTACTCAAACGATATTCATAGCTCTTCTGGTAGTTCTTATGCTCTAAAGTATAAAAGAGAGAACCAACGACCTGGAATTTCTCTAAGTATTTCAAAACTATAATTTCTAAAGTATCATTTGCATTGTAGTTTTTTAATTTTTGTTCTTATGGATACATATATTTATAAGAGCTATTCAAAAGTATATACATGTTTTTATGATCTGATACACATATTACTGATTTGATTATTAATTTAGCACCGGTATTGCTATGCATTTCTCTTTAAATGATATTGAAATAATCTTAATTTTCTTACCTCTGACACATCATTTTATGGTATTTTAGAAAATTGTTCCTTAACTTGTTAGTTTTCATTTACTTGTGCAAAGAGATCAATTAAGGACTAGAAATGGAAAACGACTTAAGTACAAAAAATAAATTAAAAAAATAAATAAAAAATGTTTTTTTTTTTTTTTTTTTTTTTTTTTTTTTTTTTTTTTTTTTTTTTTACGGGAAAATGTCCTACGAATCAGGCTAAACAAAGTGGAGAACACCCAAAATGCGAACTTCAGTAGCAATAGTTAAAATTCAGTGTGGTTCTTAGTCATAGCCTTAAGTACCAAGCGAGCGCTTTTCCTTTTTCTGCTCTCCTAAAAAATTTTCTTTTTTGGACTTAGGTCGTTTTCCATTTCTAGTCCTCAATTCCAGTTCAGATTCCATAAAAGTGAGGTTAAATGTTAACAATCACAACAGCATGGATAATCTAATTAGAGATTTTTTTTAAAGCCTAACTTCCTTGCGACTAAGGTATGCGATTTTGTAGATTGTTAAGTACGATGACATAAGGTAAGTATTACAAGTTTAAGTAAATGTAACGAACTATTCCCAGTTTTTACTGATTTAGTTCAAATAAATTTGAACCATACTGAACACATGCTTCTTAAATATGTAAAGTTATAACGTTACAAAGGGACCTCGTGCCCAGCTCGTTAACGCTCGCGAACCTTCGCAGCGGTGACTGTATAACTATAGAAATCAGAAGTCCCTGCTCTCCTTTCTCGGTCGTGAAGAGGTTAATTAAATAAAAATTGAAGATTCTTAAATTATCATGACTTAAATAGTTACATTTATTTTGAAAAAATTAATATATGTAAATAATAGTCGACTATTTATGTTACGATATAGTATCCTTTCAAGAATTTTTTCTAATTTAAAAAATTAGAGATGTTTTAGTTTACATCTTGTACTTTAATTTTATACTTTAAATTTCAGCATGACATTTTAGTTCATAGTTGAATATTGAGTGTCAAAAACGGCAACATGCTCTACACAATTTCACATTAAGCTAGTGATTGAATAAACGATAAAATTTGCAGTCGTTTTTTAATCTTAAAAAGAATAGTCGGGTTTCAAAATTCGCCAATTGATAAATATTTTGCCAAGGGTAACATTTTCTAAAAAAAGGTTTGAGACCAGGTAATTTCAAATAAATAAAATAAATATTATGAACTTTATTCATTTAAAAATAACATCATTTTTATTAAAAAATTTGGGATATTTTTCTGAATAAACCATTAAAAAAATGTTTTATCTCCCATATTTTCTCATAACAAATCCTATTTTATCACATTATCCTGAAATAAATCCTTTTGAATTGTGACACTTATACAGCATATATTTTTAAAAAAGATTACAAAAAAATCTAAAATTTATATATTGCTGGTTTTGCTATTATTAGTCTTATTTTAGATTTTAGACTCGACCTAAATCAATGTTCAACAACAGAAGGAAAAAAAAATTATACGCAACCTAAAATTAAGATTGTTATTTCACGAATGCCAATTTTCAGAGCTAAAGGGTTCAGCCAGTAGTCGAACTTGATGGCATGAGCTGTAGTACAACACTATACTAACTAAGCTATGGTGTCCTCCATAAGGAATATAATACAAAATTTTGAATTCAGATATAAATCATTTACTCTTTTAATTTCGAATATCAACCTTTCAAATTTTTTTTATTTGTTCAAAGATATTTTGGGCCAAAATGTTGTTTAGAAGAAAACTATAGTTTTTCAATTTTCTGATTATAAATGTTCAAATTTTTCTACTTGCAAGTTTCGAAATTAAAAATATCAGGTTATTTCCGAAAGTCATATATTGGTTTTGATTAAATTAAAAAATAGACATGCGATTCTCTTAATTTGTAGTTCGGGTCACCTCCTTAAATATACATTTTTTTTTATTTTTTTTTATGATAATGTTGTTTCATTAATTTCGCTAAGAAAATATTAGAATCTCTTAACAAAGCTGAATGTTGTGATCGAATTGGATGCTAAAAGAATTATTCTGAGTAGGAAATTAGTTAAAGAAGATATTGACTACTAATAAAGATCCGAATGTAAAGAGGTAATTGCCTTTCTTGATGGTCTTTCAAAAAGAATCTAACTCGCTTTTGCAATACAAATGGGAGTAAATATATTACACTCTTACAACGAAGTACTCTGATAGAAACCAGACTATAAATTACAACGAAGTACAGTGATAAAAATCAAACTATAAATTACAAGGAAGTACGGCAATAGAAAGTAGACTATAAATTGCAATCGTTATTGGGTCTAGCTCATTTTTCAAAGCAGATACCGCTCAAACCTCCAGTGAGAAATTGAACCAGATTTATTTTGAATACTAAGAAAATGTTCAGTTTTCGAAAAGTGGTGAAAGAAGTTGAGTTAAATATCATAAGAAATGTTTTGCGATACGTATAAAAAAGACTAGTCAAGAAAATAAGTATTAATAAAATTTAAATTTAATTTAATAGAACCCAAAAAGTAATCTACTGTACTAAAAAAAGTAAAGTATTACCTTTCATGGTTAAAAAAAATTAGAAATATTAAATTATTGTATGGTTGTTATATGAACTTAAAACCCTTAAAATTCATACAATAAAAACAAATAAGTTCACTTTTAAATTAAACAGGGAGATAAAATTATAAAAGGAATTTTCTTATCACGCTTTCATGCTGGCAGGGCTGGTACGATTTTCCATGTTTTCTCCCATTCAAGTCACAAAAGCTGATTAGTTTCTTTTTAAATAACTTTCAGACAATTTGTGTGGCGTCGGAAATGTCTTTTTTTTTTCAATAAGTAAACTGAACCTAATTTGCATGACTGATGGTAGGAAACCCGGAAAACTTTCACTAACAAGCCCGACAAACGACGCTAGATCGCCTGTCACAAACGCCACCTTTTCAACTTTTTAAATTTTTTTTTTTTTTTTTTTTTTAGATAATAGAACGCTGGTGAGGCTTGATTCCGATTCCTCTTGCATGCTTTGGTGAGTATTTTTACTCCAAACTATAACGTTACCCTAATAAAACATGAACGATGCAATAATTTTTTGATGCAGATCACAATAATAGTTCGTGCACCAAGAAAAATACAATCCAGCTAGCCTTCCTACCATGTCCCTTCCAACACACCTCAAACTTAAACAATCCCATTCACAACCACAATACTCCCACTCTCAAAAATCTTTCCACATAATCCCCCAACCGCCGAGCTCCCATTTGCCCACTACTCAATCACCCCTCGAACCAATGGACTGCTAAAGAGGAGAAGCAACCTCGATTACGCACAACCCCACAAACAGCGTATAAATCAAAAGGGCAAACGATTGTTTTCGCCCCGGGTGAAAGGGTGGTCGACTCATGGATTTGACCTCCCCCTCCCCACGCGAATAGAATAGGGGGAGGGGAAGACTTGTGACAATGGAATTCCTCCTTTGATCTTCGCCGCCACACACCTAAATATCATCCGAACAAAGATGAACTGGTAGAGGCTTTTGTTTGGGAATTGAGGGGGTAGGAGGAATAAGGTGGCAACCTGGTGGTCTTTATTAATGGTGCTCAATTAGTTCTTATTCTGAACATATTTCACTTTCTAAAATATACAGGGTGTCCGAAAAGTCCTCGACACATTTTAAAAATTCAGAGAAAAGCGACAAATTGATGTGTCAAAGACATTTCAGACACCCTGTATTTTAAATCATCCGAAATAGGTTTCATGCATTCAAGATAAGTTGCATTATTTATCAAATACATTTTATTCTATCACAAAAGAGTTTGGTATCATCCCAAAAATGGTTCGTACTATCCTAAATAAGTTTTGTACTATTGTTTAAGAGGGCTATCCAGTTAGGAGTGCAACACTCTTAGTAATTAACTTAAGAATTTACTTGAAACGAAGGGTTCCACTGAAGGGTTCCAAACGAAGGGTTCCACTCCTGAAGGGTTCCACTGATTGGTAAAAAGTCTAATTCAAACGGCCCATTTATCATATTAGTGGAGTACAACACAATTGGATCAGACAGGGTTAACGAGAATAAATATTTATTACACTGCATAAAATCATTCTTACATAAATTCCTAATTTGTCCTTTTATAACGGACCTTGGCTACAATTACAAAGCACTAGTGATTCACCATTTCCTACATTCAATTTCTATTAATTCAATCCTACATTCTATACTAATTACTCATATTAAATCATAAAATGATAACAAATTATATTTCCTACGCAATTAGTACTAAAAATAGATAAATCAAATGAGTTGCATCTGCTTACGCATGGGAGAAAACATGATAACACTTACCGTTGTGACGGTCGTTCTGGCGACATCCGTAGCTGCACACCCACATAGCAATTACGGATCCGGACTTGTCAATTCCGGATAATCCACAAAGAGGATACAGCATCGAGCTAAAACTCCTTCTGGGCCTCTAAGTTAAGCCACCTACCCTTCTCAAAATTCATCTCTTGTCTCCCTAATTTTTACCCCTGTTTCCGTTTACCGCGATCCCAAGGAAGGCGGGTTTTTCCGATTAACCAATCTAAACCCCTAGGCTTCCTTAACAGCCAATAAGGCCTACCTTTATCTTAAATCCATATTTTTGGGTTTTATCCAATAATCCCGCGTCCGGGGGAATCAAGTCCCACCCGTAAACTTTCCCGGGATTTCAGTGGTTGGAGGGTAAATTTCATTGTTATGATCCTAACATTCCAGGTGTACAATATCGCTGACCCCCGTCCCTTAACGAACAATCCGTATAAAATTGCATACAAACGCATATTGTCCCTATATGTCAAATTCACCCCAAACGAGTCGGATTTATGCAGCGCCATGTCAGGACAGACTTTTCAATCGAAGAGATTTATCTTTTACCAGCTGCGCTTCTAACAACGAAAGCTCCCTATAACATTCCAACTTAGGTTTGAGACCACTTAACTAACGTCCCTCTTTACAAAAGGAAATATGTTAGCTGGACTTGAATAAGCCGGCCAACACTATCCCAAACAAGTTTTATACTATCCCAAATAAGTTTCATGTTGTCCCAAATATACTTCATACTATCCCAAAAATGCTTCACACTATCCCAAACATGTTTCATACCATTCCAAACATGTTTCATACTTTCCCAAACATGCTTCGTACTAGCTCAAACATGTTTCGTGCTAGTCGAATCATGTTCCGTACTATCCCAAACATGTTTCATACTATTCCAAATGCCTTTCATAGCATTCCAAGCATGTTTCATACTTTCCCAAACATGCTTCGTACTAGCTCAAACATGTTTCGTGCTAGTCGAATCATGTTCCGTACTATCCCAAACATGTTTCATACTATTCCAAATGCCTTTCATAGCATTCCAAGCATGTTTCATACTTTCCCAAACATGCTTCGTACTAGCTCAAACATGTTTCGTGCTAGTCGAATCATGTTCCGTACTATCCCAAACATGTTTCATACTATTCCAAATGCCTTTCATAGCATTCCAAGCATGTTTCATACTTTCCCAAACATGCTTCGTACTAGCTCAAACATGTTTCGTGCTAGTCGAATCATGTTCCGTACTATCCCAAACATGTTTCATACTATTCCAAATGCCTTTCATAGCATTCCAAGCATGTTCCTAATTATCCCAAACATGCTTCGTACTAGCTCAAACATGTTTCGTGCTAGTCGAATCATGTTCCGTACTATCCCAAACATGTTTCATACTATTCCAAATGCCTTTCATAGCATTCCAAGCATGTTCCTAATTATCCCAAACATGTTTCATACTATTCCAAATGCATTTCATAGCATTCCAAGCATGTTCCTAATTATCCCAAACATGTTCCATACTATGTGCCAAACATGTTTCATATTATCCCAAATATTTTTATACCATCCGAAATTAGTTTCATTCTATCCTAAAAAAGTTTCGCATCATTCGAAACATGTTTCGTGTCATCTATATTACAATCACAAATGATTTTCATACTTTTCCAAAGGAATTTGATATTATCTCAAATATGTTTCATTCCATTAGATGCAAGTTTAAATTTTCCAAAGCATGCTTTATACCATCCCAAACGCATCTCATACCATTCCAAACAAGGCTTATACCATCCATCCAAAACATAGCTCATACCATCCCAAACATGGCTCGTACCACCCTCAAAAAAGTTTCATACCATCCTAAACAAATTTCATTCTATCCCTAACAAGTTTCAATCTATATCAAATAAGTTTAATTCTTTCTAAAATAAGTTTTATTCTATCTCAAATAAGTTTTATTCTATCTCAAATAAGTTTCGTTATATATCAAATTAGTTTTATTCTATCTCAAATAAGTTGCTTTCTATCTCAAATAAACTTATCATTATCATTTCACCATTATCATTTTCTGAAAAATGATCTAGTCGGTTTGTATTCTCATCATCCCCTCCCCCCCCCCCCCATAATGAAATCTATAATATATCAGGGCTATGGGAATGAAGATGGGTAAAATAAATGTCAAAAGGAAATAAGTACTATTAACAAGAATACACTCTAATTATTGAATAAAAATTTTTGTAGATGTATTTTCTGAATAAAGCTGTTTGCACCTCCCATCTCTTTTATTTTCAGTTTTCGAAACTTTTGTGATACAAATACCTTAAGCTGTTGAAAAAGTTAACGTAAAAATTCCTTCTCTCCACTAATTTTGACATCTTAATTCGATTTATACTTCTATACTTTAGACCAGCATCTAAATCAAAACTGAGAAATCACTTTACTTGTTAATTTATTCAAACCTGACCAAAACTTACAATTTTTGCTTAAAAAGCATCCTAAATATTTAATGAAGCCAAGTAATCCTTTGGACATTTTACTTATTTTAGACTCAAATAATGATCTACTTCGGATTTAGTTGTTTTAATTCCGCCGCTTCTAAATTACTCTAATAGAGATTTTTACAAAAAAAGAGAAAAAAAAAAAAAATTAGATATGAACGAAATTATGCTTTGAATATATATCAATGCTAAAAATAATAATTTGAAAGTTGCAACGGCAAAACAGAAATATAACTTTAAATTTGAGAGGAGTATGTGTCTAAAATTTTGCATTATTACGTATATACTCTGAATACACCGTTCTGACAACCAAACGTCAGATTAATTATTCTGATTGGTCGTTAAACATTCTGATTGGTCTGATTGTATTTTAGACAAAAGAACTTTATGAATATCTTTTAACTTTTCATTTAACTTTTGATATCCTTGAAATGTATATAAGTTAAAAAATTTTGATAACTTTTCTTTAATTTGATACAAACACACTTGAAGTCATTTAATTCTCAACTTTTTTATTCCAACAACTCGAATTATTATTAAAGTGTTTACAAAAAGTGTTTATTCTAAATAATTATTACAAAATTTGATTATAGCGCACAATTTTGTTAATCAATTATTTTGTTCTTACCATTTATTTTTGACACAAAATAGGCAATGAAAATAATTTCAAGTAATAGCAATGCGAGATTCAAAACATTTTTGATTGCAGAAATCTTAAAAGCAATAACTTAATTTCTCGAAATGCTAAAAATAAGGTTTTTTGCTTAAAAATGTATTTATCCTTTGCCTAAAAATATGACCGTACTCAAGAAAGGGGAAGTTATTTAATAGATGATTAAGGTTTTGAAGTTGAAGTAAGTGCAAGATGAATTATCAAAGTATCCCTTAAATATTAAGATTACATTTTTGGCAAACTCCTATTTTTTTTATTTTTTTTTAATAAAACAAGTCCCCATCTTTAAGGACACCCCTGCTTTAATTTTTAAACCAAGCTCTAATAAAATACTCCTAATGTGTTATTGACCTATAAATTAAAAATAATAAATTTCGACTTTTTTTAAATGAGTGTTCTCTTTGATGTTATATGATTATTGTTAGAAATAAGTGCGATAGTAACTATACATAAACCATATTTTTTCAGTAAGGAATAAAAACTCCATTTCAATACGAAAAAAATTTGAGCTAAAAAAAAAGTAAAAAAAAAATCACTCTATTCCTCTAAAAAAAAAATCCAGATTAATTCATTCTACAGAAATGATATATAATTTTTTGACCACTTAATTTTTTACCACCATTTTTTTACCTAATAAAAATACTTTTAATGTGTTGTTGACCTTTATATTTCAAGTAATAAATTTTGATTGAGATTTTCTTTAAATGAGTTCTGTCTTTTATGCTACCTACCAAGCTATTATTAGAAAAAAATACCATAGTAACAATAAATAAATAAAACATTTTTTTTTCCATACGAAAAAAAAAATATGAGCTAAAAAAAATAAAACAAATCACCTTATTCCTCTAAAAAAAATCCACGTTAATTCATCCTATTGAAACGATATCTCACATTTATACCCCCTCCCCCCCTCTACAATTCTAAATCACTCCAATTTATCAAAGTGAATACGATATCCGAATGAGAATGGAACGTCTCTGACGTTTAATAGACAAAAGACAAAATAAAACGATCCGGCAAAACAATATTGGCATCATTTCAAAAGACGCAAACGATTTTTTCTTCTTTAACTCCCCCAATAACAACCCAAAACTCACCGGCAGTCTCATTTCGACCCAATCATATCCCTGACAATATAGAATCTTTGTAGAATAAAAATGAGGGGAGAAGGGGGGGGGGGGGATCAATCGCATACAAAAGAACCAAGCCGAATTGTAAATAAGAGAACGAACGCGTTTCTCTCTACTACCCATAGTTTCTTTTGTTACCCCCCTTTAGAACACTTTTACTAATGCACCACTAAGCAGTCGTAATTTTTTCCTTAACTCCCTTTCTTCTCGGAGATTCCTCCTATTCAGAATAAAATAATATACTTCTGACACGCGGATAGGGAAAAAAATGGACAATGAAATAAAAATCCATTTACTTTAATCTGTACTGGTGTCTGTACATAGAGAGGGCTCTTTAATGCTTTTCTGTTAGTCAAAGCGATGGCTATAGGGTTTCTTTTTCCGTAACGAGGCGTCGCCAAGAAAAGTCGCCAACTCTTACGATTTTTTAAACATTAATTTGAGACTTTTTTGAAGGGAGACTGTAATTAAAAGCTGTCGGGAGTTTGTAGTAATCTTCAGATTTTTTAAAAACTTTATATGCGTATAACTCAGACCCAAAAAATCTTTAAGGAGGGTATAGGACACAATAATAAAAAACATCCAATTTTAAAGTGATTCTTCTAAAAATTTTGGGTAAGTGTATTTTGATTATTGAAGTGGAATAAATAATTTATGCTAAAATGTCGCTTTTTTAAATTGAAAAAAAAAAAAAAATAACTAAATAAATAAATTGGTGTAAAACCTTACACCAATTAATTTTTTTTTTTTTTTTTTTTTAAATTAAAAAGCGATATTTTAATATAAAATAGTTTATTAATAAATTTAAATACACCTATCCAAATTTTTTAAAAGAATAACTTTAAAATTGGATATTTTAAATTCTTGTGTTTTTCATACATTTCATACATTAATATATATATATAAGTTTAAAACTTATAATAAAATGTTCAATATTTTACACTGAATTAGTTATAAAGAATCACAGAATAAATTGTCTTTTTAGTTTTTTTTATTATCATTACAGTTGTTTTTAATAAAGTTTGACTTCAAAACTTCAAATAATATTACGCATTTTTTTTTTTTTAAATTTTTTTTTATTGTTTTATAATTTTTAAATTTATCATACCATAAATTAAAAAAGACAAATTGAAAATATATATATAAGAAATCTGGTAGAGATTTATCATGGTGCTAATTAATCATTATTAAAAGTTATAATTCAGCCAGTGCTTAATTTATGCTTTTATTCAACTCAGATCTATTTCTATTATTTTTTTTAAAACAATAAAAACTATTGGGAAACTTATGCGAATTTAGTCACCCATACTCCCTTGAAATACAAACACAATTTTAAAAAGATCCAAATTTTGCAAATTACACTTTGAAGACAATTTTTTGATAAATATTAAAAAAAAAAAAAAAAAAAAAAAAAAAAAAAAATTGCTTTTCTTACAGAAATTCTAGAAGAAGAAAGTGCTTCTGACCCTTCTTAGAATAGGCCACAATCGTTTTACCCATGTTCATCGTCTGCTGGCAGAGGATGACCCCACATTTGTAATTCCCGAAGAGTTAATTTAACCGTTTTTCATATTTTATCAGAATACCCTTCTTTTAATTCGATAAGGCAACGCCTTCTTAATTCATGTCATCCTTCATTGTCTGTGCTTTTGCTCGCCGTCACATATGAATATCTTTAAGATTTTACAGGAGATAGGATTTTATTACCATATTTAATCAGGGGTCTAATTTTTTTTTTTTTTTTTTTTTTTTTTTTTTTTTTTTACAAGGTCCTATTTTTGTGTGGAAAAAATTAATTTTGCGAAAAAAATTATTTTGCGAAACATTTCCAATTTTATATATTTTGGCAAATGGTTTGGCGTCCATGACGTCACTACCTCAAAACCAGCATGTGGGAAAGCGGTGTATTTTTCTCCTTTTGGCATAAAATAAACTTTGTGATTTTGTAATTGGTCCTTTTTCAAACTGGAAATATTAAAAAGGTTCCACTTTTTTTTTTTTTTTTTTGACATGAAAATTTCTTAAAGGTTAATTTGTTGGACATGGAATTTTGTGAGGGGTCTTTTTGTTGATAATGGAATTTTGTAAAGGGTCCTTAAAAGGACTCAAATTTCCTTCTGAATAGACCACTGTTAATATATTAATTTTAAAATATTTTATTACTCACTTTTTGTAAACAAATTTATTTTTAAAACCTTTTAAATATGTGTATGGTTTCGGCGCAATATAGCCTTTTTATTGCTTTTACACCAGATAACTCTCAACCAACCAAGCTTTTTTTTTTTTTTTTGTCTTTTTTTGTCTAAACTTTCAATTACAACTTTTCGATTGGCCTGTTTCTTAAATGAATATTTCCATCTAGTGGAAATAATTTTATTCGATGTTTATTTGTTTTTCTTCATATATCCTTTTTGAATAGTCTAATTGGTATGTTTACTTAATTTTACAAAAATATATTCATTGGAACAGGTTCTTGAAGACTATAAAAACTTACAATTTAAATAAGCTTAATGATCCTTTTCCAATGGTCTAAGAATCGCATGTAAACTAAATTTGCAAAAAAATGTGATCATTGGAAAATGAAAACAAGTTTTAAGTGTACTTAAACATTTGCAATTTAAAAATAGCTATCTTCTATTCTTTCTTAAAAAAAAGTTCAAGTGTGAATGAATACTCATATCTTTCCAAAAAAACAACAACTAGATGTTGTACAAAAGCCCCGCCAAGTCAGCCAGAAAAAGTTATGAAATCTAATGTTTGCCGCCAAGCAGCCACGTTTAATTTCTTTGAGGTACTTGCACACAATGTACGAATGAGGTATTTGTACATAGGCAATCAGAACTTGGCAGGCTAGACTTATTTCGGATTAATCTCATTTCCTTTACTTCAGCTACTTTACACTCATTGACTTAATTGAGATTAATTTTATAAAAACTCTAGCCTGCCAAGTACTGATAGCCTATTTACGAGTATCCCATTCGTACATTGTGTACGAGTACCCCATTCGTACATTGTGTACAAGTACCACAAAGAAACTGAACTCGGCTGCTAGGCGGCTAACATTAGATTTCACAACTTTTTCTGGCTGACTTGGCGTTTTTTTTTTTTTTTACAACGACTAGCTGTTTTTTTTTGGGAAGATATTATTTCTCTTTGTAGAGTTTGCTAACTTAACTGCAGTCGAGCCCTGCTTTCCATTAATTTTTCTCTTTAAATGACCATCCCTTCAAAATTTGCCAAGGTTTTCAGTTACTCACATATTAAGTCAAAATACTTTTTTTCCCCAAACTGATTAGTTGCATTTTATTCACATAAATTCGATTTTAACTATCGCCAAATACGACAGTAAAATCTTACCACTTTGCCATCATATGACTAATATCTCTTTGAGTAATCTCCACGCAACATATGTAAAACGCTGTGACGTCACACTTGATCATAAAAATTCAAAGACTAGGAGTGTGGAACATTGCCAAACAATCGATTACACTTTAATACTGGTCACAGCTTTAAAATTGAAATGGATCAGTCTAATTTACTATTTTTATTTCTTTTATGTTCAATACTTAAAAAAAAAATTACAAGTTTGGCAATATTTTTGGTAATAATTTGGGAAAAAAAAAAAAAACTCCTCTGCCAAGATTGAGAATTTTTTTTTTAATAATAAGTAAGTAAGTTTTTTTAATAAGTAATTTATACTTTTTTCTAATTACACTGTTTAAATAGTTCAACTTAAAGTATCAAAGTCACTTCTTAAAATTGAGCAAAGATCCGAAATCCATTGACCTGTTTTAATCATTTTCTGGGCTAAAATTCCCAATTTCCGGGATAATTTCTGAGGGCTACAGACCCTCGTACGCACTAATTTATTCAAAAGGCACTTTCTCTAATTAATCTGAAAGGAATAAAAAAGAATGGTCTGAATATATTAAAGCGTTTAAGCTGTAGGCCAGGCTAAAATTCCCAAGCATCGGGATCATTTCCGGCGAAGGGGGCGGTACGGACCCTCCAATCAATCAAAACATACAAAAGGCACTCCCTCAAATCAAGTGGAGAAGAATAAAAAAAAAGTTGTCAAAATTGATCAAATAGTTTTGGCTTTAGCCCTGGCTAAAGTTTTGGTCAGAATCAGAAGAAACGGAAGAATCAGAAGTAACAAATTCCGGTGACTTCGGCGACTTTCAAAGGATTTTTTTTTACCATGTTGCCTTTTCCAATGTTAACAATTATGTTTTTATTTTTCGTATACTCACCCAGCGCAACACGATGGCAAAAAATCAGGGTTCTAGCTATAATAAAAGCTGAGCTGTGAGGGGTCAAAAACGGGCCTATGCTCTGTCAGCATAATATACACTGGCATGTCTGCCGCTTTGTTATCGGACTTGGCTGCGGAACACTGCCGGGTTTCTTGATACAAACGACTGTTCTTGATTTTGCATGTTATATTTGAATAAAACAGAAATTTATAAATAATATATGATCAGCACTAATCGGTTGGTCCCGACTACGATCTAGGTGAGTTTAAATGGTAAGTCTAAATTCTAATTAAGATATGATTTTGATATGTAGGAAGTAAATACATGACTTAATTTTTAGACCATAGTCATTTACGACCAATTTTAATATAAAACAAAGTTAAGTTTATTTATTTGCGTACAAGAAATTTTGATAAACCAAAGTTAATTAATTGCAGTCTCCAACTTTCTTGATTTTTTTCAAATTTTTCTTTCTTGTTAACTTCAAAATAGTGAAAGGAATTTTTATGGGTGAATTTAATTTTTTTAGTTTACAAAATTTAGAACAAGCAAAATATGTGATATATTATACAAATTATCTTGTCTATAGTTTCTCATGCAATACTGAGCACAATATAAATAAAAGCAAAAATGGTTTATTAAAGTTTGAAAAAATATTGAAAAAGAAATACGTACTCAATTTCAATAGAAAATACAAAGTTCGGATAACTGATGTTTACTGCGAAAAACCATGGCAGTGAAAATGTAAATAATCTTTTTCAACAATAAGCGAGTGCTTTTTCACTAGGGACTTATATACGACAGAACAATATGAAAATCTTCATCCTAAGATCAGCACCACGTCACAAATAAGCATCCGAAAAATGAAATTCCAATTTATTCCAGAAGTAAAAAAAATACATCAACTCCCAACAATATTCCTTTAAACCCCAATTCCCACCAACCTCAAAATAAATTACGCCAAACAAGCCAATGCACCGCCAAAACTATCCCCCCACCACCCAAAACTCTCATAAAAGCGAGCGTCTTGAACCATTGAGGGATGGCTCCTTAGAATAAAAGGTGTCTAAGAAAAGGGGGGAGGGGGTATGACATCATTTTGAATGGCAGAAGACCACTCTAGTCCCCCACCCCCGCTTCGCTCTTCCACGTTCCTTTGTTCGACGTGTACATATCTTATTCAGCTTTGTATGACATGGGCCATAGACGCATTCACGCCCGATGCCCATTGTTGTACCCAACAGAATTGTTAACACAGGTCTCACAAAAGCCGTCAGAACAATACCTCCGCGGCAGTTATCTGAGGAGCAGAACCCCCATCTTTTCACTACTCAATGGGGACTGGGGGGATGTGGGGGGCTGTTGGGGGTGTCTTTGATTCTGATTTAACACTATCGATCTCTTTTATATTATAGTGTGATGGTGATCTCTCTTTCCTTTTCAGTTTCTCTGGAGATGATGGCTTTGTGGGGGGTCATTGGGGGGCGGGGGGTGAGGGGGGGGGTCCTTCGAGTCATAATCATTTTGTGTGAGTCGCTTTGAAACTTGACCGATGCTGACGTGGATGAGGGGGTGGTTTATTGCTTTGGTGAAAATGATAGTGAGGTGTTTTTGAATGTGTAAGTTGGTGATTATGTAGTTGTTTTTTGAATATTTGGGTAAGTTCGTGTGAAAGGGTATGTTTAATTAGTTGAGATTTAAGTGAAAATTCAATAAGATAATTCTTTAAAAAGGGAGTACGAGTTTAAGAACGTCAAAAAATCAGTTTTTGAGAAAATATTTAAAAAAAAATATATATATATATATATAAACAATTTTGAATCCGACGGTGCAATAAGTTTTAATCTCGCTAAATTAGCAATATTTTTACATTTTTTAAATAAGTATTGCGTCTACAAAATTGCATTTTAAGATACGAGTCGTTAAAGTGGAAAACGGTAATACCAATTGATACACAACACTTCTTTTAAAAATGGATAAAAAATACTTTTCATTTAGCAAGATTAAATTTTTTGCACCATAGGATTTTTTTTTTGCAACATTAATCTTAAATTTGACTTTTTGGCATTCTTAAACTCCGTCTCACCTCCCTTTGAAAAATGATTAATGTGACATTTTAATTTAAAATACGTAAATGAAATTTTTTTTCTGATGTATGAAAATTATTTCTTACATATGTATGAAATAATAAAAAAATTATGCTGAAATTTAAATTTTCATTGCGTAATTTTGTGCAGGTAAAATATAAGCGATATTATACTATCTTACAGCATCTATCACTATAAGAGATATATAACATATATCTTATAGTGGGTTACTATAAGAGATATATAAATATATACCTGATACCAAGATCACCTGATATAACGCCACTGGACTTCTTCCTTAGGGGATTTGTAAAGTACATCGTGTAAAGGAGGAAAGTGTCGAATGACTTAAAGGCCAGGAAAAGTCTCTGTAGCTGCTGATATGCTTGTCCGTACCTGGCAAGAAATTGACTAACGTCTTGATATTCTCCGTGCGACGAACGGCGCACATGTGAAAATCCATTGACAAGGACCATAAAACTTTTTAAGTCTATCTAGCCATTAGTGTTAACAGTTTAAATTTCTCTTCATTATTTATGAATTATTCAATATCAAAATGCGTCCAACCTTTTTATAGACACCCTCTCATTTTGTAACTTTTTAAAACATCGTATTGTAAATAATCCCTTTTAGTTCTGAAAAGTTGTGTTCTTTTCGTCGACTTATCTCAACCCATCAAAATCAATGCAGAGACAAAAATATGGAGAAAAAAAATCTTATTTTTAAAATGCACATTTTATAATATTTCGATTAAAAGTAATCCGTATGAATCTTTATATAAATAAAACTCGAGTTATTCAATTACAAAGTAAAAGATAATTTATATAAAATCAAATATGTATGCATGACATGATATTGAACTTGCATTTTGGTCATTGGAGCATATATCAAGCTACTTCTTAAACAGAAAGCAATTCTGAAACGCGAATTGTTTCTGCATCAATTAAAATATCAGATATTATAGATAAACTTGATAGTATTTGGCTTGATGAGTTGGTCAATACCACGTCATCGTAATTTACTCCCAGTGGGGATAAAAATTAAAACCGAATAAGGCCCTGAGCGCTAGCCAGAGCGAAAAATATCTAAGGAGATGAAAAATATCTAAGCACTATAAACATCATAATTTTTTCATAATTTTTTAATTGTTAATTAGCGGAATTGATAACTATTTCTAAGAATAGAAATTTTATATTATAATTCTAGAAGCGGATAAAAGCTTTCGAAATATATACAAGAATATATATATTTTTGAAATTCCGATTTTTTGTCTACTTTAATTTTAAAATTAATTAAAAAAAAATGCAACCTTTTCCATCACATATGAAACATTTTATGCAGAAACTTAACTAAATTAAACCGAAATTAGTTAATTAGTTAATAAACTTCAAAAGTGTTTCTGTCAAAGTAGTTTTAACGAGCCGAAACTTCTTAGGCAAATTAATTTGACTGAATAAATAAAATAATCATTTAGGGAAAAATTCAGTAGAAGTCTTATTTTGGCTATAAACTAAACATAGTTTTCAAGTTTCGAAAATTACTCCGTAAAACTAGTTTCACTGCGGGGTTACTTCTTCACCAAAGTAACCAACTTCCACGAGCTTATTAGGGTAGAAAACCGTTATTTCTTACACAGGAAATAAACTCAAGGAAGTTATTGAGTTTAAAATTTACCTTTTAAAACTGTTTTCGACGAATTGATACTTTTTAGGCAAAGTAATTTCATTGAATCAATAAAATGACCATTCAGGGTAGCGTTCGCCTCTAACTTTTAGATACGGGCCGTATTACTTGTATTGGAGATTTTCGGGGACGGGATACACAAATATATGTATCATTAATTATTATCGATTTAACAATATATATAGCATTTTATAAAAAAAAATCAATATTTGTTTTCGATTTATCTTAATAAAATTGCAATTGATGTTTGATTCCCCCCCCCCCCCATTATTAGTAAATCAAAGTCTAAAAAGCCCACCCGATGGGTGCGGGATTAGCGCTCTTCCCTTGCAGGCCAAAGGTGCCGAGTTCGAATACCAGGTAAGCATGAATATTCGTTGTGGTTCGGAATCCACATTAAGCTGTCGGTCCCGGCCTGATTAGCCGTCATTGTGCATAAAAATAGGTCGTTGAGCGTACAAAACAACTAACCAAAGTAAAAAAAGAAGCGACTCTTTTGTTCCAATGTGACTTGACCTACCTTTTCATAAAAAGTATTTAAACTGTACTTCCAGATTTCTCATTTTAGTCTGTATCAATTGTAAGACGATAACTGTCGAAATCGTCCAGTTTATTTTAAGATAGAGTGTCACATTATCTGTTGCAGCCAGTCTTAATTTAAAGAACGTTCTGAAAAGTTATCATATACTAATTGGGACAAATTACTTTTACGCAAAAAAAAAATCCATATCGAGCAACTTCCCGCCCCCCTTTTTCTGTGATACTGGCGGGCCCCAGAAAAATCAGTTGAGGGCCGGCCCACAGCCGCCTAGTGGCTGACGCTGATTTAAGAGGGAAATTCGTACAGTTTTATTCAAAAGTAACTCTGTAAAACTAGTTTCACTGTAGGGTTGCTTCTTCGACAGAGTAAGTAACTTCAACGAATGAATAAAATGGTCCTTAAAAGAAGAAAGCCGATCAGTTTTATTTTGGAAATGAAACATGGTTATTAAGATTCAAAAACTACTATTTAAAACCGATTTCAAGGTAGGATTATAATGACCTATTAGAGAAGAAAGCCGTTGTTTCTTATTCTGTAAATAAACTAAAAAAGGTTATTGAGTTTAGAAATTTACTTAATAAAATTGGTTTCATCGAACGAATACTTCTTAGGCACGTTAACTTCATTGGTTAATAAAATGATCATCTAGGGGAAATAGCCCTTCAATCTTATTTTAGAAATAAAACATTATTATTAAGATTCGAAAACTACGGTAGAATTATTTCTTCGGAAAAGCAACTTCAACGGTTCTTATTAAAGGCTATTGATAATAGAAATTAACTCTGTAAAACAAGTTTCACTGTAAGATTACTTTTTCGGCAAAGTAAACAACTTCAATGAAGGAGTAAAATGACCATTTAGGGAAGTAAGTCATTACTTTTTTGGTAACGACTTTCGTTGATCTGTAAATCCGATAATTCCTTAATTTGAAATAAACCGAATGTGGTTATAAAGTTCTGAAAATGTTATACTGGATTAAATGCAAAACCTGTTTTACAAATGCTCATGCAACCTTTGATTAATAATATTTTATATTAATGGCTTAAAACTTGAAATAGATTACAACTTTTAATTCATTAATTATTAAAATATTTTCAACATCCATGCAATGAAATCAGTTTTACAAAAACATTTCCTACCTTTTTTTCCCAAAATTAAAAAAAAATATTACATTTCATTCTTGCTTTTAAAGTGTTTCTGACTAAAACTTCATAGATAACTTCGCTTTATTAAGTTTTAAATGCAATGGATGTTGTTGAATAATTATCCCCGTTCAAGGGAATTGGATGAAGAGTTACTTGTTACACTTTAAATCGAAAAGGTCTTTTAATCAATAAAATACATTAACTTCAAATACTTAATTATATGTAAATTATTTAAATTACAAACGTAATTTAAAACTAATTTAAAGTGAAATAAAATTTAGGAAAGAAAGTAACAAAAAGGCATAATTGAGGGACTGAAAAACAAAGGGGTCTAAGTGACTTTTCTTAACTTTCGTGAAAATACACTTTACAGCTTCTTATTTATATTTAATTGAATGAAACCTAGTGATATCTTCATTCCAAAGGTTAACCCTTTGCACTCCAGGCTTTTTTTGCGCGGAGGGACCAGCAACTCGAGATGTTTCCCTCCATTTTTGGTTAGTTCGCGGTTACAGATCCGCTTCAAAGAAACTAAGCACGGTCATTGGCCTTGCATCGAATTTCCACATCAAACCTAGTGGTCCTCTCGAGTTGCGGCATAAAATCATGTGGTGAGTGAGAGTCAACTCTGGAGTGCAAAGGGTTAATAATTGAACAACAAATAATTTCCATACAAATTTAATATAAATAAAAATCTTTAAAGTGTATTTTCTCAAAAGTTAAGAAAAGTCAACTGGACCTCTTTGCTTCTCAGACCCTCAATTTAAATCATGCGTAAAAGTGAGTGGAGTGTTAAACTTCTAATTCTTCAAATCTTCAAATGTGACAAGTGAAAGAACTTTAAATATATATATAAATCTCACATATTTTACGAGCAAATGGTAGAGAGCCATGCTATTTTCCCCTTGATTATTGAATTTTGAGGATAAGTTATATTGTACTAGAATATGAAGAAAATATTGAATCGATGACTCTGCTTTAGAATGACCAGTCCCTCTTTAACATTAAGCGATTTAGTTACGTAAATTCTTACGGGTTGTTGGTTGTTTTGTGCGCTCAATGACCTATATTTATGCACAATGAAGGCTAATCAGATAGTCACCTACCGCTCGAATTTTCGATATCGAGCTGTTTCGAACCACACCGAACATCAACTTCTAATCCGGGATACGAACCCAACTCCTTTGGCATACAAAGTCAGAGCTGTTACCATTCAGCCATCAGGTGAGCTAAATTCTTTTGGGATATATGTGGGAGATTTTGAATTGAGAACGAAACGTTATGTGTAGTGATGTTGTCACAAAGTTTGAGATAAACCAATTATATCTTGGGAAATTCCTGTTGCGACTGAATCGTTCTTTATTAAACTTGAAATTAAATTATAGGTAGACTCATTATTTTAAATAATTGGTGAACATTATTTTGCTTATTGATTAACAATTTATTTACATTATATTGAAACTACCAACGTCTACTCGTAAATCTTACACTAAAGAATCTCCAGATTTATCTAAAGAAAATGTTCACATCGAGATTTGAGTGATCGGATAGTAAATTGACCATATCAAAACGAGTACATAATATTGTTTCTGCATTGTTTATATAGTGCTTTAAATAGTAAAAACATTTTTTTTTTTCGGACTTCATATACGGAAATTAAAGGATTTGACTTTTCATAACTTTGAATTACACTTAACACTGGCCACTACGTTTAAATTTGTTTTAGATTGATATTATAAACAGTTTTCGTTTTCATATTTTCAGTAATTAAAAAAAAGACCAGTTTGGCAATATTTTTGGCGACAACTCCAAAATTGAATAAAAAAAAGACCAGTTTGGCAATATTTTTCGCGACAACTCCAAAATTGAATAAAAAAAAGACCAGTTTGGCAATATTTTTGGCGACAACTCCAAAATTGAAAAAAAAGGACCAGTTTGGCAATATTTTTGGCGACAACTCCAAAAATGAATAAAAAAAAGATCAGTTTGGCAATATTTTTGGCGACAACTCCAAAATTGAATAAAAAAAAGACCAGTTTGGCAATATTTTTGGCGACAACTCCAAAATTGAATAAAAAAAAGACCAGTTTGGCAATATTTTTGGCGACAACTCCAAAATTGAATAAAAAAAAGACCAGTTTGATAATATTTTTGGCGACACCTCCTAAATGAAATAATTGGCGTATAATGTTTGATAAAAATTGCATGATTCTTTCTTGTAAAAGAAATTATAGGATAAAAAGTCTTGATGGGTGATGTTCAAGAGAAGATAACTCTGTGTTACAGACATTCGTTTTATACTTTTTACACTTTTATGGCAATCCAGAGATGGGTGGCCGATCAAACGGTATAGTGGTTAGCGTGCTAGCTTCTAGGTTGCGGGTTAGAGTCCCGTGTAAGGCATGGGTGTTTGGATATGTATGTTGGCTTGTTAAATGACGAATGTTTCGGCGCATTATAGCCCTCGTGTTGCTGACGACGCCAGAAAATCTGAAAACAACCAACCAGAGATGGGTATGTTTAGAGCACTTAAAAAGTCATTACCACAGCAATTTTGATCAAAATCGTTAGATTTTTTATTTTTAGAATGGACAATTCCCGCATTTTTTAAAAAAGAGTGAAATTAGTTTATAATTACGAAGATCCATTCCGATTCCAAATATTTAAACAAAAGTTCTCTAAAAAAATTAGTTATTTAAATATTAAGAAAAGAAAATGCCTCAGAACCGAGCCAAAACCAGTCCAATCAAAACAGACATTAAAATATTTGAGATTATCGTGAGGTTTCTGCCAAATAGTTGGGTTCTGGTAGACCTTTGCCATACCATGTACAGGTTGGCGCAATTTGCGAGAAACTTGCAAAACTGGTTTCCGCTGCGGCATTTCAAACCAAGATGTTTGGGAAGCCTTGATGTCACATTCAATTCGAGCCGAATGAATCGTTTTTTCACCAAAATCTAAGAGGAAAACTTTGATTGCAAATTAAAAAAAAAACAAAAAAAAAACGCACATTGAACAGAAATTGTTCTGATTATGGCCTTTTCGAAACCTCTAGAATTGAATAAAAAAAAAATTCGGGAATTGTCCATTGCCGAAAAACAACTTTTCAGTAGGTCAATTTTGAAAACTTAAATTACAGGTCTCATGGTTAACATTAACCTCGGATACAAAAACTGAACATCGAAGGTCAATCCATACCGCGAATTTTGTTAACCACAGACAAACACAGATACTTTTCCTTGACCACTTTTTTTTTAACTCATTACGTTCCAAATCGTGTAAAAAAATATTACCGAGTGTAATGCTTTCATGACCCTATGTTAACATATGGGTACTAGAAAGTTATGACAAAATTAAAAATTCAATAAAAGCTAAAAGTTGATAACATAAAATGAAAAATTGGCAATCCACATTCATGAACTATTTTTTAAATTTAGCTAAGATGAATTGTAGGCAGTTTCCTCCATCCTTTCTATCCTAGATATTTTAAAGTTAAATAAGTCACATGTTTCCTCTGATTTTACGCGCTCTCAAAGGATTTAATTAGTATTTTACAATGGACAATTCCCGCATTTTTTAAAAACGAGTGAAATTAGTACAGGTTTATGAAGAATTTCTTTCTGATTCAAAATATTTAAACAAAAGTTCTTTAAAAAAATTAGTTATTTAAATATTAAGAAAAGAAAATGCCCCGAAACCGAGCAAAAACCAGTCCGATCAAGACAGTCAATAAATTTCGTGACGTAAAGAGATCCCTGAGTTTCTATGGTTATCTTGAGGTTTCTACCAAATAGTATAATCGTTAAAAAAGTTGGCATTGGTAGACCATTGCAAACATTCCGTACAGGTTGGCGTGATTTGCAAGACATTTGCAAATCTGGTTTCCGCTGCTGCATTTCAAGCCAAGATGTTTGATATCTCTTTACGTCACGTTCAATGTCAACGAAATGGACCGTTTTCTCGCCAACCTCTATACTAAACTTCAACTTAACTAGACATCACTTAGACGGTAGATCGTCACAGTGCTCATAGGTATTTAATCCATTTTGGCGGAGTGAAGACATAATTCTCGCCAAACCTTATAGCCTTTTGTTCTCTATAGGGTTGTGGTTTGTCGAACATTATGCTTTCACGCCGCCAAAATGGATTAAATATCTATGAGCACTGTGACGATCTACCGTCTAAGTGATGTCTAGTTAAGTTGAAGTTAATTATAACAAGGTAATTTTGATCGTAAATTAAAAAAAAAGAAAAAGAGCATTGAGCAGAAATTTTTATGTTTATGGCCTTTTCGAAATATTTAGAATTGAATAAAAAAAATTATAAAATAATGCGGGAATTGTCCATTGTACTTTCTTTATTTGGGTTGATATATTATATTCTTATCCTACTATAGGGAGTTCCGTGTTGGCATGGGTGTTTGTAAATGTATGTTGGTTTGTCTAATGACGAATGTTTCGGCGCATTATAGCCCTCGTGTTGCTGACGGCGCCAGATAATCTGAAAACAACCAACCAACCTACTATAAGGATATGATATGAGAGACTGAGAAGTAATGAGGTCTATATGACTTTTCTTAACTTTGGGAAAATGCACTTTAAAGTTTCTTGATTATATTAAATTCGATGAAAATTATTTGTTGTTCAAATATTTACCTCTGGAATGAAGATATCACTAGCTGTTTTTGCATATACCTATTATGATTTTTTCCCTCTTCCATACTTACTTTTTTGGAATTATACTCTCTGGAAAAATCAAAGATCTCGGAGGAGTGGAAAACACCCCCAACCCATAATTGGTACAAGGGCTCAAAACCGGGTTTGTCCCTTGACCTCCCGTGTTATAGACGTACCCAGACTGTTCTATCAAGGCTTGCTAGCGGTCACATAAAGTGCCTCACTTTCAACGAGGGCAGGAAAACCTTCGCCACCTGCACCAAGTGCCAAAATCATCAGGCCTCTCCTGAGCACCTCTTGGATTGCATGGGACTCTCTAAGGAGGATTTCTTTAGCAATCCTCTCCTAGTCTTCGACTTCCTTTTAGTCAGCGAACTCGTGGATCTTGTCTGACTCCGTCAGACAGTAAGGATTAACAACAACAACAACATGATTTTTTTATTATTATTATTTTCTTTTGTTGTATATTTCTAGTTCCAAATGCGTTACTTACTCCATTCATTAAAAATTAAAAAAATCGCTTGGACCCCTTTGCTTTTCAGTCTCTCATATTCATTCGGCTTATATTGATATTACACTATAATAATGAGATGATATTCATAAAGAATTTCTTAGAAGTTTTCCTTATTAATCAAAATATGCCAATATAAAATTTTGATTATTTAGAGGTATTTCATAAAGTTAATAAGGAAAGGTAAAGTCTTTTCTTTACCATATCACGTGCAATATAAATGTAGATAATCCTTAAAATATATGAAAACACGCGCAATCAAAAAGTGATTTTACTACTTCCAAATACTTATATTTTATAAGAGGATAAAATTATTTAATTTTTAGATTTGTCTACATATAATTTTCTGACTGAATTCCCAAATAGTAAATTCAGTAAATTAAAGAAAAATACACTTTGTTTAATTCAGGTTTTCTACGTTTATAGCTCAATCCCTTTGATTGAAATAACGTTTAATTTTTCTGTATAATAACTGCCAAAAAGCACCTTGATTTATTCATTAGAGATTAAACAGTATGCAAAAAATTGTCTTCTTAAACACATTCAAAACCCAAGCTTTAATTTTTTTAAAAGAAAAAAAAATAATTTAACATCCGCTTGTAGACAAACAATGACAACATATAAGTCCTCAAATTCGCAGCGAATATTTAATAAGTACACAACAATGGGTTTTAAACATTACAAAAGATTTAGCATGTATACAATAGCTATGAATGAGTTGCTTTGTCCCCGGGAATCTTTAGAAAACATAAGACCATATTATACTAAGTTAATCTAATTGCTTATTTACATCAAAACAAGAGTATAAAATGAATTCTCTCAACCAAATATTAAAAAAAAAATATCTTTGGAATCCGAATGATTAAATGTTTTCCAACCATATGACGTCACAACATTGTTCATCAACAATTTCTTTACCAGCTTCATGATAGGAGCCTCTATTCTCTTCGGTTTAATTCCTTTAAATCTTAGAAGAGAACGAATGGGACTTTCCCATTATTATTGTCATGTCTCTTTCAACAACTTTTTTTTTTTTTTTGTCGCTCGTTCAAAATGTCACTTTGCCTCAGAGCAGGAATAGTTAATATGGAAAGCATATCAAGAGAAGAATGCAAGACAAAAAGGGACTTTTTTTTTTTGGAGGACGCGTGTGAAAAGAGTTATGAAACTGCACAAAAAGAAGGATATTTTCCCCCTTTTTTTATTGCCACTTGCTTCCTTTCATAGCGAAATTTTCCCTAGTTTTTTCCCCTTTCTTTTCACCCTTTAGCGCACACAAAAGACTCCATTCAGATCGCTTAAAACAACAGGAATTTCTTCTTTATTTTTTTTCTTCTTCGACTATTTTTCTTCTTGAATAGAAGTCCGCTGTTTTAATTAACACCCTAATGCGCTCCCTAAGATATTTTTTCACCCGAATTGGCTCGGGTTCGAATGCAAATTGTGCATGATAATAGAGCTGAATGGGGCTCGCCGTATTATTTTGCACGACAATGGAAGAAGAACTTATGGCATTTACTTTCATGTCGCAATATTTGATACAACGTGGATAAAAATGAGCTTTGACAGAACAAAGGTTGGGGAGTATTCAAATCTATTATACCATGGTTAATAGTAAATGCAAAAAATATTGATTTATTAGAACGAAGTAATATTATCAAGATTATGAATTTATAAAAGTAAGTCATTCCAAGTAAAATTTTCGCAACTGATATTTTTATATTCATTCATGCGACAAATAATATTTATAAAATTCTTTTCTTAATATGCGTTTTCAACTGAATCATAAATAGTTAAAAATTTATTTTTCAAAAAAAATTCAATTATTCTAACTGATTTAATGGCGGTTTCATTCACAAATGACTCATGTTAAATAAGAAGGAGTCCTAGAAACTCCAAATGGAAATAAAGACTTTCTAAGTACTTTTAAGGAACACATAAACCTATGATTTGTTCCCCAGTGATTTCATAAAAAGTACTTATTATCACAATTAACTTGTTAATAGTTGAATTTAAAATGTTTTCAAGCGACAAATTGCAATGTTTGTCCATGAAATTGAAATTCAATACTGTGACTGCATCCTTAACCGTTTGTAGCATACGACAAAATTGGTATCCTATTTTTTTTTACTGAAGAAACGTGCAATATATCCTTGATGGGCATTTAATTGCTTTAAACATAAGGCGTATTCTACTCATTAATACCAATTTTATTGTACTAAACTACTTTATAAAAGTTTGTTATATTTGGATTGTTCATTGAACAAGAGCTACACGAGGGCTGTACTATACCGAAACATCTCTGGTAAAGATCTATCTAAAGAGAGGAGGCCTTTCAAAAGGTAACAGTCCCACATTTGCATCTCAAATTGAAAAAAAAAAACGGGGAATTTTTTTATTGGAAGCCTACTAGAGAATATCTGTCATGCTCACTATCATGTCTACTCACTTTGGCACTAGAGAAAATTTAGAATTTTTAACCATGGGTCACTCCAAAGACTAATCAACCAATGGACATCTCAAAAGTCAGTAGTTTTTGCATCAGTGGTAGTATTTACAAAATGTAGTATAACCAAAACTGTAAAATTTCAGATTTTTTGAAGTTATATTTTAGGAGAAATAAACTTTTGAAAAAGTTAAAAATGAACCAATTTTGTAATGTGTTTATATTTTTTTCAAACTGGTGAAATATAAAACGGCTAAAGTCAAATTTGTGTCATTCCCCTCTTGTTTACATAAGATTTAATATGATGCTCAACATGATTATAATTGACAAAAAATTGATTTTTTTTTATATATAAAACATCAAAAAATATTTTTTGGTAATTTCAAAAAAGCATATTTTAATTTTTTTTGAAAAAAATATTTGTTTTGAGGATATCAATTGACTGCTTGTATGCCAAATTTCTAATATGACACCAATGGGTTCCAACAGAAGTATTATTTTCTACATATAATTTTCATTGAAACTGGATCTGATTAATGAATATTTGGCTAGGAGGCGTTGAAAGTATATCTATTAGTATATTTCACAATTTTAGTTCTAAACTTGTGATAAAGCCTGATGTTTATCAAATATAACATGGGTTAATAACTCAATGAAAATTGTTGCTGGACACATATTGGTGTATCACAAAAACATATATCCTCCACCATCAAAAAGTCGCTACAAGAATTAATGTTAAGAGTACCCCAACGGGTTCAACCCACTGAAAGAAGTATTTTGTAAAGTATTTGTAGAACAAATTAATTGATAAAGTAACTAACAATCGATCTTTTTCAGTGGATCGATCTACCCTGATCGAAGCATTTAAAAGTAGTAATGATTTTGTAGAAGAATTTATGAAGACTGTACTGAAGATACTTATGTACAGACAATGCTCAAGAGGGATATTATATGGATTTTAAAGAATATAGAACTGTAGATAATAAGGTAAATGCGATTTTGTAAAAACTATTTGTTCTTCAAGACGAAATTCATTCATACCAATTGGCTGATAACACTTCACTGCACCCATTCGTTATATATTATTAGTGGATGAGAAAAATTAAGCAACATTATAATCCTAAAATTATAAGAGAGCTTTATATTTATCAAATATAACGTGGTTTATAATTGCATATGGAAATATACAAGCTGAACATGTATTTTAGAACTCCTTTGTCCCCCTTAAAATAGTAAACTTCATATGTGAATATTCTATAAAAGGATTTTAACGTGCCTTGAATTTTATTTCATAGTAAAGGTAAAGAAAATTGTCAAATAGAGCCATTAACAGTAGATAATCGAAGTACATTGGGACCAAGGTAAAATAGGTTTCTCTACTATAATTGATAGGGTATTACAAAAATAGTTCAAAGGCTTCCACCACTGCTTCTAGTAAAGTTGGTTTCAATGCAAAAATCTACGTGAAATGAACTCTGCAAGCAGACAGTTTCTTTACCCTGCTCTATATTTGCCTACTTATTAGACTATTTTACCTAACTAGTTCCAAGTAGAAATCGTATTATTTTTTCTTGCGTTTTAATGTGCGATACCATAGAATAACCCATAACACAAACTTGGCGACAGTTTGGCGAATACTTACAAGGACAATCCCCAGGACTCTAAACCGCTCTTCTAGCAACCATTGGATCAGCAACGGACGAAGTTGTTTTTCGGGCGCTCTCTACAAAAGTATAAAATTAGTTTACTGATATTACTTTTGCTATTTTTTGATTGAGAAAATAACATGAGCCTATAACATTAATGCAGATCATTTTTAGTAATAAAATGCAACTTAAATTCGAAATATTTCGGAATGTTTTTCTATTTTTATATTGCGCCGAACAGCTATTAGTAAAAAAAAAGTTTTTTTTTAATGATGAGAGTTAATGTTTTTAAATCCTTTATATTAACTTCGATTTTATATCTTTGTCGATGGCGGCGAAATCTGCGGAGGCCTAATTAACCCCCTTGCCGTCATCCAATCGGGCTGAAACTTGGCAGATAGGTTCGATGTCGATTACAATGTATTCTAGGAAATTTTGGTGGCTGTAACTGTCACTAAAAGACAGCTTTTACGGATTTCTAATAAACCAACTTGCGGTCATCCAATCGCGTAAAAAAAAAAAGCATTGAACCGACCATTGTTGAAAGTCTTTCATTTCGCCAAAACGTTTCTAATAAATAAATAATCAAGTTACTTTAATCAGAATAAATAAATGATTTTTGGATGCGAGAGCAAAAATTCACGTTCATTTTTAATAAATAAATTTTGAAACGTAGTTTGCGCACATTTTACTGATAGAAATGTTTTTGATATCGTCACTGTAAAATAAAGACAATGATTTAAAAATTGACAATGCATATAAAGGATTTTTTAAAAACTGTTTTTATGGGTTATATTTTTTAAAAATTTAAATCAAGTTTCTTTAGAAAAAGACTACTTTATTTTGCTCCAAGCGATCAGAGGTGAAAACTTATTGCAGATGCTTGATTTCTCTCATCCACTTGCATAACAGTGGGTGATTACTTCTTGAAGCACAAATAAATAGTTTTCTGCAAAATAATAATTACCACTTGATCTTAAGTTAAAATTCATTTAAAATCCATATAAATACCCTTTTGGGCCATTTAGTTACATAAGCGTGAGTTTTAAGTTTTAGTTAAGTTATCATAAAATCTTCTATTAATTCATCACTATTTTTAAGGGGAGTTGGTACCCTCAATACTTGTAATGTTAATTTGGCATATTTCATGTACCTTTTCCTTAGAAAGTATTTGACATAGAAACCTAATATCTTTTCAGTGCATTTAGTAGACACTTGTTATTCTACTGAGGATAGATAGCTTTTGATTATGATTCTTTTACTTTTTTTTTAATGAATTTTTGTAAAAGTCACTCAAATTTGTTAAAAATAGCTAGGTTTTTTTTTTTTTTTTTTTTTTTGCCAGAAAAAGCTAAAACAAAAAATATTTTTAAAATAACTACAAAATCTCACTTCAGTGTATACAGATAAATAAAAGGAATATATGGTAAAAATTTCAAGAAGATAGTTTGCGCAGTTTCTGAGAAAAAAGTACATGAATGATGAAAAATTAAGTTTTGAGAAAAACACATTTAAAAGAAAACTTAACTTACACTAATAGTTACCAATTTTGTCTTCCAAAAATTATTAAAAATACTTCTAGTTGAGGTACTATTACAAATGAGGTGTCCTTTTAAGGGGGAGAATTTAAATTTTGAGCAATAATAAACTTAAAATCAATTATTTATAAATTTTTTGGTACCAACTCAACCTTAATTACTTTTGCAGGGGTTCATCTGTCCACAGAAACCCATTGGTTATGAGTAACTTCATCATTAATTTTTATTCAAATACTTATATAATTCTGCATTTAATAGCTTAAGTCTTCGTGATACTCGTTACATTCATTCATGCAGCAATTTTGTGTAAATAGATTACGTATGATTTTTTACTACACAATTTATCATTAGTTTAAGTTACTTGACCATTTTGGAAAGCTAAGAAATACAACATTTCGAACAATTTTTTTTCCAGGTCCTGTATAAGATATTACAATGATTTATCCTTTAAACTTTTACTTGAAGCTAATAGAATACAAAAATACCTGATTTTTTTCTAATTTCATTTTTTAACAACTATCCAAGAGGCTCCAAACTCGAGGCCAAAAAAAATGGTGTCCCACGGCGGACAGTTAATCTCAGGACTGGTAAATCTGAAACTTTTCAATCCTTTTCGCATCTCAAAAACTATAACCTCCAAAAAATCTGAAATTTTGGATTTTTCACCCTTTTCGTATGCTTAATTAATTCACAAAAAATCAATAAAGTCTAAATAAAAAAAAGATCCGAAATTTTTTTTGTTGGCTTATTTACCACGGAAGATGACACACAACAACCTTTCTCCCAATAGATAACAAATCCAAAAACCAAAGACCTCAAAAACGCAATTTTATAGAGTTGTAATCTTATTCAATTTATTTGATGTACATAGTTTGTATTGCTAAAACTATGGTATTTTGAACATCGATCCTTTTCCTGCTAGTTTACATATTTAATAACTACAAAACAACAGGTTGTAGTTCTACTCAATAAATATATTAAGGTAAGGTAACATTAGGAATCGCGAAATTTGACTCAAGTCTGCGTTTTTGTTTTTTGTTTTTAAAATATTCCCGCATTCATTACCATTAAAAATGATACCATTTTCTTTTTGAGACTCAAATTACTTTTTAAATTACAGTAAGTTTTATGAACCTGTTTTGTATCCCGTTCATCAGTGTAGTAAACTTTAAACGCGATTTCTGAAGAATGACATTTTGGTGTTATATGACTTTACGCCAATGGTCATAACTTCATAAAAAATGGTCCGAATTAAAAATTCTAATTTTGTTTTGTAGACAATAGTTGTGAATGTGTTTTCTATGGAGAATCTAATATATATTGTTATAAACAAATTTTTTATGCATATTTTAATCTTAATTGTTTGTTAACAACTTTATTTTGTCAAACTTTTCATTTAAAAATTTATAATTAAATAAATATTGAAGCCAAATTCAAAATCCTCCATAGGAACATGCGTCAATATAATAGCTTTTATTTGCAGTAAAAATCATTCCTCTACGTTAATTACAAGTTTATTTATGTATGTTCTAATTTTGTCCTAATTAGTAACTTTAATTGCAATTAGCTGAATAAAAAATTGACGGAAATTTTTTTTTTGTATATAAAAATGCATCATTTTTAATTCTGATATACTGCCAAAAAGTTTGAAATTATAACCTAAAAATTAAAGAAAATCATCTCAATTGTATATGTATACCTTACATTTATCTGATAAATATAGTCAGCACAAGTGAAAATTGGGCAGTCTGTACATCAACCCTTTTTCTATCAGAGTACAGAACCAAAGTAGACAAAACACCAGTTCGTGTTCCTACCGATCCTCAACCTGAACTCTACAACCCCCCCTCCCCCGCAAAACCAAACACTTACATCCAAAATAAACTCGCTCCACATAAAAAGAAAAGCGAAATAAGAGAAGAAACCGTTATATCTTATATCCACCCTATCCCTCCTCCCACACAAAAGACCGCACCGCCCCATTGTATAACAGGTGCCAGCCCTTTCACAGGAATAAAACAAGATAACAAAAAAGAGACGCTTACCCTGTAAAGGGCGACATAAAAAAAAATATAGGAAGAGGCACCGTAACAAAAGTTGCGGTGCCCCAAATTACATGCACAAACTCGCCTTTGTGCGGGGCCCTTTAACCGGCCGATTATTGGGGGCGCTGGTCTATTCGGAGCCCCTCGGTCACAATAGGGCCTCGGCCAATAACTCAGGACTTGTATTCATCCGTTTTCTTTTGGGAAGAGATCTGATGAAGGTCTTTTCAAGAAGAGGGCCTATGCTTGTCCGTTCGGATTGCAGGGGGCGAACACAAATCGAAATGATGGAACTTGAATGGACTTTCTCTTAGAATTTCAAAGAAACTTATGTTATAGACAGAGAGGCGACTGCAATTTTCGGACCCCATCGAACATTTTTTATAGAAATTAGAGAAAAGTGAGAATCCACTGGTGTGCCTTGGCAAAAATGGCCGAAACTGGTCAAAAATCGACTTATAATAAGTTGAACTAAATCCAATTGCCAAATGTGGCATAACTTGCCAAATAATGAGCATTTTTTATTTTTTATTTGGTAACCCTCACTCTTTAATTTTCAATTAAGAAGGTTGCAGACGATTCAAATATCTGGCTACTTGCATCTATTAAAAGGGAGCCAAGTTGGCAATGAACATTACGTCACAGATTATGTAACTAATGTCGCCAATTTTGCTTACTTTTAAAAGGTACAAATTTTCCTAACCAGAGATCAGAAATCGTTTGCGTTTTTTCTCATTGAAAATCAAAATGCAGTGGGTTGCCAGACGAAAAAGTTTGTTCTCTTTTTGACAAGTTATGACATATTTGGCAATCGGATTTTAGTTCAACTCATTCCAAGTAGATTTATGATCAGTTTCGGCCATTTTTGCCACGGCAGACCAGTGGAATCTGCTTACTCTTTCCAATTTCTATACAAAATTCAGAATGATGTTCGATGAGGTCCAAAAATTGCAGTCGCCTCTCGGACTATTAACAATTCTTACTACAATCCTGCCTTAACAGAAAGTCCGTTGGCTTTAGAATCGAAACTTCGATATATATTCCCCCTATCATGACGTCATTCCCCCTATATCCCCACTGTGTTAAGTCATGAATAAAAAGATAATAACAAAACCGAAACCGAACGAAACTATTCTTCAATTATCCTGAAACTTTACACAACGGCTAAACTAGAAAGACAAGCAATAAAAGTGTACAAATGTTTCAAAAAGTTAACTGAAGATGGATTTGAGATAGTTAAAAAAAATTAAGGTACAAAAACTACACAATGGTTATTACTACACTAAGATAAATTTACCCAAATTGACTTCACTTGTTCTACAAGTTATTTAAAATAATATCTTGTCTTAATTTAACGAAACCCAGAATTTTTCCAGTAGGCATTAACCATCACAAAAGCAAGATTATTTGTTGATATAGTGGTCATTTCCACTTTATTTTTTATATTAGCGAGTTTTTAGTTTAACCACAGAATGGGATTACATGTTTAGTACTCAGTCAGAGTGAGGACTTAGAGTTTGGTGAACTTATTTTCAAATGCAATTTTACGGTTTCTACCTCACGACGATTATCTATAAATAGTTTACACTGACAAAACCAAGGAACAAAGCAATGAAAGTAAAAAGGTTTCGGCAAGTTAGTTGAAAATAGTACTTAAATAATTAACCCATTAACCGCTGGCGTTGCGTTCACGCAACGCTTAGAAAACATAACAAAAAAAATATTTAATCAATTTTAAACTAATATTTGGAGGTTTATGTTCATTGATAAGGTTACACACTTTAATTTCGAACAATAAAAATTATTCTAAACCATATTGTTTTCTTGTAGTAATAACTTAAACTTTTCCGAAATTCGCTAAGTTAGACTGACATTACTAAATCGATTCCGAAAAATAAAAGAAAGGGAAATAATTTTTTTATTAGACATAACATTTCATATCTCCATAGTTCACTTGAAGGTCACACGCAAATAAAAAATGTTTTGATGAATTCATCTTCGAGCTACGATGTTGGAAATACTAGTGTTGCGCTCGCGCAACGTCAGCGGAAACGAGGGTCAAAATTTTCTGAACTTTTTTCTCACCGCGTGTTATTATAACTGCTTCATTTTGATTTGAAATATCTCAAAAGCACTATCTTACGCTTAGTGAAGCTCTGGATACTTTTTACACCATTGATTCAGATGACAATGAAACGGATATTGTTATTATTTCACTAGAATTTGGCAAAGTTGCTAACAAGGAAGAATGGGACAATACAGTAATAAGTGACACGAACGTTTTACCAAATAACATTTTTGGTGAGGTTGAATTACATTCAAATAGGGAAGATAAGGACCAAAATAATATGGATAATACAAAGACAAAGAAAAAATATTGAGCTTTGAAATGGAAGAAAATAGATCCTATTTATACATCGATACCAAAATATGAAGAAACATCACCAAGTTGAAAAATTGAAAAGAGAAATAGAAAATTTAAGTTGTGAGGAAATTTTCTTTAAGTTTTTTTACTCTGAAATTTATGCATTGCTCATTAATCAAACTAATATATATGTTTAACAAAATAATCGGACTGACTTTTTTGCTTCTGAGAGTTACCTAAAAAGGTTTATTGGTTTGCTTCTTCTTACTGGATACCATACATTGCCACAAGAAGTAATGTATTGGTCATTAGATAAATATGAATCTGTCCCGTTTGTTAGGGAGTCAATGTCACGTATTCAGTACAGGAATATAAAACAAAATTTGCATATGGCTGATAACATCAATATTGACAAAAATGACAAATTGTACAAAGTGAGAGTACAAGAGTGAAATTTGTTGAATAAGAAATTTTAAATAGTTTCAAATATTTGCACACGACCTAAGTATAGACGAACAAATGATTCCTTATAGAGGAAAACATTCTGCAAAAATGTTCCTAAAAGGAAAATCTGTATGATTCGGTTATAAAACTTATATCCTTGCATCACATAATAGACAATAAAAGACTTCGCAGTAAACATTGTCACAGTCAAATTATGTATTGCTGTAATGGTTGTGAAGTGACTTTACATCAAGAATGTAGTCAATATTTTCATATAAAATAAGTCATTAAATAAATGTATGTACTTACATAGTACGAAAAGTTTAAATTTTTGAAAAGAAGCTTTAAAATATCGCCAACGGTTAATTACAGTCGTTGAATATTCAACATTAATGGAATATGAAATTCTTGAAAACCCCCGATTTTAACTCGGTTTTACGCTGACGTTGCGCCAACGCAACAGTCATTATCTCTAAAGATAAATAAAATATTCCAACTTTTTCTTTAAATATGTTATATATGACCCAAAAATAACAAATGTTATAAATACTGACCATGTTTTTTAAGGATTTCGAGTTTTGGAGGTTAATGGGTTACCGAACAATGCCTTGATCAACTACTTCAATAATACCTTGACCAGTTAAATTAAATACTGCTAATGACTATCCAGATATAAAAGTTTTTCATTACTAAGATGTTCTTTGATTTGACTGTTTTATAGATTCCTATAAAAATTAAGTTCGTTTTTGATAATCAGACTTTAAACTGCAACACCAGACAAACACTACCATACCATACACTTAAACGTACTTAACATTTTGTGGACAGTTGTATGTACAAGTACCCTTAGAGTCATTCACTATTAAGTTGAAGAAGTTGGTTTTAATTGTCTTTTAACCAGACAGTTTCAATTAAATCTAATATAAAATGTTTCACCTTTCTTTTCAATAGCATTATTCTAGCTCGTTGACGTATTAGGTTGGTTGTATTCAGATTATCTGGCACCGTCAGCAACATGAGGGTTATAATGCGCCGAAACATTCGTCATTAGACAAGCCAACATACATTTACAAACACCCATGCCTAATACGAGACTCGAACCCGCAACCTCGAGGCTAGCACGTTAACCACTATACCGTTTGGTCGGCACACTGTCTTGGATAAAAAAAATCTACTGAATCGGTATCCCAGGCAAAATGCATCGAAACAATCAAAATTCCAGGTATATCAATCATTGGCGGCACATGATCAGAAATGTTAGTTGACACTCCTCCCCTTCCCTCAATCATTCGTGAATGGAAATATTTTATTCATAATTACTCAAACTCAAAGTTTCCTTTCAAAATTTACAAAATGATACGAGAGGGAAAATAATAACTTATTTTAACTTACTTATAACATGGTTCAATTATGAGTTTTAGTATTAACTCATTAAGTAACAAGAAGTACGTGCAAATTTATCATGGAAACTATTTCCGTTTGGGGGAGAAAATTCTAAGAAATGCTCGTTTCTCTAACCCCCACACATCCCGATGTATTAGACTTTTTTACTTTGTAACTACTCAAAAATGCCAGATAACTAAACAAATTTACCATTTCTTTTTCAGAATCCTCCGATCTTTCAAGACGATTATTTTAACACTGCTGTTCAATGCTTTGTTTTTTGGGTGGGTTTGGAGCTCATAATTTCTGTTCAAAGTCATCATCAAATGCTAATAACACAATTTTAAAAGTAAACCGCATTGGTTGGTTGTTTTCAGATTATCTGGGGCCGTCAGCAACACGAGGGCTGTAATGAGCTGAAACATTCGTCATTAGACAAGCCAACATACATTTACAAACACCCATGCCTAACACGGGACTCGAACCCGCAACCTCGCGGTTTAGAAGCTAGCACGCTAACCACTATACCGTTTGGTCGGCGTAAACCGCATTGGAAAAAGATTGCAGTTGCTGAATCTTGATTCAAATTAAAGCAGCGTTCAGCGTCAAAAAAGTAAACAATGGCGAAGGAAATATTCGAGCGCCAATCGTAATTCACCAAGCGACTGACGTCAAGAAATAACTCGGCAAAAATCATGTGATTCGTTAACATTTTATGGTATTCGTGGTTAGAAAATAAAATATTAAGTAACAATTAAATTTAAAAACGCTTATTTTCTTTTTGTAATCAACATATATTTAAGTTCAATGCAAAACTATGTAAGCAACAAATCAATATTACCATATAAGTTATGATTTGCCTTGAGCTATAACTTTATACGGAAGGATTCATTCTACGTCATATCCATTGAGGTCTAGTTAGCTTGTCCCCAAGAAGTCATTTCTGTATTGCGTTAAACGCGTTTCTTACCATCCAACTTCTTCATCATTTATGTTTACTTTTTCTTTGATCAGAGAGCAGAGAGTTTCCTTAGACATAGAACCAAGTTTTTTTTTTTTTTTTTTTAATGAAAATTGACATTTACTAATCTATGGTTCTAATAATTCCTTAATTCACTTGGCCAGTTTCAGTTTTAAGAATTCCTCCCTTCTAATGACACACCTTGTTCTGTCTTTTGTTTCATTTGATGACGAGTGGTTTAAGATATATCATCCAAAACTCTAACGTTTACCTTATTTTTTAAATGTAATTTTATTTTAAATTTCAAATAAGTATCGAAAATTAAAAATTATGTGAATTATTTTTTATTATCATTAGATGCACGATTATATGTTTTTTTTTTCTGCTTTTTTTTTTTTTTTTCATTGAAATTATTATCGCTAAATAAACCAGAATTCAAAGATTTCAAGACCAAAGCGAAACAATAATAAAAAAAAAAATCCTATTAAAAAAAAGTTTCACTTCTGAACATTACTTCTGAAACCATTGAAAACTCTACCTCTAAAAGGACACTATGAACTTAAATTCTAACTTTCAGCTTTAAAAATTCCCTCCTTCTAATGACAATCATTTCCTTATGTTCTGTCTTATGCTTCCATTAAAGATAAGTGCTTTAAGGTATATCATCCGAAATTCGAACACTTTTTAATTTTTCCGATCTAAATTTTTTTAACTTCAAATAAATTTTGAAAATAAAATATTAAAAAAAAAAAAAAAAATACGTGAATTATTAGTTATTATCCTTAGATGCATTATATTATATATATATATATATATATATATATATATATATATATATATATATATATATATATATATATATATATATATATCTTTTTTTTCCCCCTTGATAAAAATAAAATTCCTTAAAAAATTTAAATAATCATTGCTAAATGAACTTGGAGCCAAATAGCCTCTTGACAGAGAGGTCTAAGCATCTTCAAAGATTTCAGGTCCAAATCAAAAAGATCAATCTTTACTACCAAAACACAGGTGGACAAAAAAAAACTCTCTCCTCAACATCACTTTTACTTTTGAATCTATTGAAAACTCTGCCACTACAGGGATTATGGACTAAAATTCTAACTATGGTTTCAGTTTTAAAAATTACTTCCTTTTAATGACAAAACTCTCGTGCTGTCCTGTCTTCTGTTTCTGTTGAAAACTACTGATTTAAGGTATCATCCAAAATTCTAACAATTTGTTAATTTTTCCAATTTTTTTTAAAGAAACTTTAAATAAATTTTGAAAATTTAAAATTATGTGAATTATTAAATATTATTATTAGATGCACTATTGTATATTTTTTTTTATTAAAATAATCATTGCTAAATGAACCTGAAGCCAAATAGCCTCTTGATTGAAAGATTTAAACATCTTCAAAGATTTCAAGACCAAAAAAAAAAAATTATTTAAAAAATTTACCACCAAAACAGATCGATTAAAAAAATTTCCCTGCTGAACATCCCTTTTTGAAACCATTGAAAACTCTTCTACTACAGGCACACTATGGACTAAAAGATGAGCTTTCTTATCCCAAACAAAAGAGCCTCCTGTTATTATTAGTCGCACAAAAGCTGCGAATTTATTTTCCAACGGCAAAGATCTCTTTTCTTCAGCATATTCATAACGCCATCCCACGCGGATGAATATTTATTAGTCCACTTTTGTGCCAAAGGAGTGAGAGAGAGTCACCAGGAAGCCATGGCACTCGTTTTCAGCACCTGAAACTTTTTCCTTATTATTATCAGTATTATTATTATTATCATCATCATTTCTGTCTTCTTTTCCTTCCGCCCCCTTTTCATGGGGGGTGTCGGACAATGTCGCTTTGACGGGGGCGTCGCCAAGACAAAAGGTGGTTCAGGTGAAGAAGGAGGAAAGAATTAAAACATCCGGCGCCTTTTGTAAAACCTGTCTTAAACTTGCAGGGCCCCTCTGTTGTCCTCTTTTCAAAACCCTGCCTTTTGTAAAAGGAGGACAAAAGCTCGCCTCCTTTGAAGGGAAAAGAAGTCTCTCTCTCTCTTGCCTTCTATTATGTGGAGTGAACAGAGATCGGGGCACACAATGGTCAACTTGTGCTGAGGCAGGAAAGGCTGTGATGCCAGAAAGGGATGTTCTTGGTGGCGCGTGTAAAAAGGGTAAAAAGGAAGAAAGCGGTTTTATAAAAAAAAAAGCGACATATTATTGGAGGGAGAATAACTTGAACTTCAGACGATTTTGAGGTGGTGGGTGGCCGTGCTTTTAATACAAGGTTCTAAGCATGTGTATTAACAAGGAATTTGCAATCTTTAAATGTTTGGTTGTGGCTGATGTAGTATATATTCATAAGATTTTGAGTCTTTTGACCAGAACTGAAACTAAATAGATCCTAAAGCTGCCAATAAGTGAAAAGAATTGAATCGCGCAGTTATTTGAAGATTCTCACCCACGCCTTTTTTATTCAGTAGAACTAACTAGAATTCTTTAGTAAACACTATGCTAAAAGATGCCAGAGTCTCCTTTCGTACATTTTGTATATAATGTACCCTTCCTAAATTTGGGCCATAATTTCAATTAAAATAGTATAGCCACACAAAAAAAGAGTTTTTGATTTGTTGGCAGTCTGAATTTCAATTGCTAACATCTTTAGTAGACTTTTATTCAATCACAACTTTAGCAACGTTCTCTGAAACAAAAAAAGAGAGATGGGCATTTTTCTGGATGACGCACGGGACATTTTCGCTCTTCTCATAAATCGAGTAAAATAGCAAAATTAAGATGAATTTTGTAGTTATGTTCTTATTTTATATAAAATTAGTTTGTGGCAAAGTTGCATGAAATAATAATTAATTAAAATAGGTCAAATATACATTTATAAACCACCGAGTCCTTGCGTTGGTGATATGAGATGCATATTTGATCTAATTAAAATAATTATTTTTAAATGTACTTTGTAACAAGTACAAGTAACAAGTACTTTGTAGTTTGTTACAAACTAATACTATATTAAGCATAAACATAACTACTAGATTCTTTATTTTAAAATTTTTATCGCTTTACGAGTAGAAAAAAAGATTAAATGTCCCGAGTGAAAAGCAGAGAATTGACCTGGTATGAACAGGATATTCCTTGAGGTTGGTTGGTTTGTATGCTCAAAAACCTATTCTTGTGCACAACAACAACTAATAACTCCGGGACCTACAGCTTAACGTGGATTACAAGCAACAATGGATAGAGGTCGGCGATATATCAATACGGCGATATTTTTATAGATATTTAAAAAAAAAAATATATCGATACAAGTCACCGATATATCGATATTTTAAAACATTTTTAGTTTTTTGATGATCATTTTGTAGTTCCATGTGTCTTTTCGATTTTCTTTATTCCCTTTTGAAAAACTTCAAATCTAAAGTTTGGACTTGGCTGAGAGACAGTTAAAATGGCACCCTAACCAAAAAGAAAACGTAATGTAATGAAAAGATAAGATAATTTATTAGAAGTCATTAACATAGCGTCTTTCTGTTGCCAATGTGTGCCTGTAATTTGCATCTAATTTAAAATATTAAAAACATCTCTATCAGGAAATTTGCGGAAAACTACTTTTCAAAACTTTTTCCTTAAAAATAAATGTGAATTTTTCATTGACAGCCAAATGTATTTTATTTATCCTGATTGATAATATAATTTATTCATTAAAATAATTTTTATAATTTATTTATTAAAACAGTTTTGGCATGAATTCATGAAAAGTAGAAATTTGCCCGGAAAAACTTCGTTTCTGGCGAAGTTGAAAATCAAATAAAAAATTATGTATCGATACATCGATATTTTTTTCTATGCAACGATATAGTATCGTTATTTATTTTGATCGATATCTCCAACCTCTAATGTCTAACCAGGATTCAAAAGCTGCACCTTTAGCATGCAAGGTCAGAGCTCTAACCCAAACAGCCATCAGGTAAGTGAATATTTCTTTAGAATTCAGTTACATGTGAATTCATTAGTTACCTATATTGGGATTTAATTTTCTTCTAGGATCAATGAGATACATAATTTGCCTTCTGCCTGGTGTTATGTGGAATATTAAGGAACAAGAAGGTAAACTTGTATTGAAGGATATCAGAAAAGGTTGTTCTCATTTGGTAGGGATAAAAGGGATAAGCCCGATTTTAAAGGTGACATATTGGATGATTATGTATGAAAAGAGTGCCATACCTAAGGTGAGTACGAAATCCAAACGATGGCTCGACTTTATATTCCAATTGATGAAACAATCGAAGAAAAATACCGATGTAATTCATGTAAAGTTTTAAATAATTGTTTTATATTTTTCCTCATAAGGGGTCATATCCATATTAAAATTAAACCAAACTCAAAAAGTTTCAATCCAACTCCATAATATAACATAATATTTAGATTCAACATAAAAAAAAAAAAAAAAGACGAAATGCAAAATTTTATAATTTTCCAAGGAGTGGCGGGTAATTTAAAAGATAACAAAGGAAAGCCCATATTATATTAAAAAGATTTTTTTTTTTTTTTTTTTGCCGTACATTGATAAATAATTAATATATTTTAGCAATTTTATTTCAAATAATAGTTTGTTAATAGCCAAACAAAAGCACTATGTAACTTTAAAAAAAAATTATAATAAGGTTGAAATAATTCAATATTGAGATTTTTCCTCATCTCATAAGTGACTTTGCTTTTCAACATAATGAACAGAAATTTTATATTTTGGGTAAACAAAGTATTCTAGGTCGAATGAAAAGTTATAAAATCGGGGTTCGTATTAAATTTTCAAAGTTAGGGTTCTACTTATTTACTAAAAGCCCCCCCCCCCCCCCAAGTAAACAATTTTTAACCAGACATAAAAATTTTAACCTTTAACTGCTGTGGTTGGGTGGTTTGAGGTTCTTTGCGCAAGAGCAACACATGGTCCATACTATTCCAAACAAATTGGTGAACATCAGTTTAAAGTTTAAGAAACCTAGTATCAGAAAAATTAATATAAAATTCAAAGGTGAGATATTTTAGGGGATGGAAGCATTCCACAAAAAATGACTCGCGGTCTGTCAGACCGCTTACAGCAGTTAAAGGTTAAACAAATGACTTAGGTGCAAACCGAAATATTCTACGACTTTTATAACCAAATATATAGCAATTGTTCAGATTTTTTTACTGAGTGTAACCTCTCATAATATATTATGGAGAACTATTTAGAACTTCAGTACAATTTGGGGATGTTTACGCCTATAATACAAGTCACTTGCAGAAATATTATTTGTAACCCCAGACTCATTGACACTTAACAAATAAAAGAGTGTCGTGATGTATATATTGAGACAGACTTACTTAAGCTCATTAAATACGCTACTACGATGTGTGAACCGGTTTTACTGTGCCCTGATTGGCTGATTGGAAAGATGTGTGGCCGATTTGTTAAAACTATTACAGTTGGCTGTTTTCAGATTTTCTGGCGCCGACAGCTACACGAGGGTTATAATGCGTCGAAACATTCGCCATTTGACAAGCCAACATACATTTACAAACACCCATGCCTTGCACGGGACTCGAACCCGCAACCGCGCGGAAAACTAGTACAGTATCCTTGCTTAGAAAAATAAAATACTAAATGAAACTCAAACTGAAAAACGTTTATTTTCTTTTTGTTATCAACATATATTTAAGTTTTAAACAAAACTATCTGCGCAGGTTATCAATATTACTATAAAAGTTATGGTTTTTCTGGAACTATATCTTTAACGCGGATGGATCCATCTTACAGCATATGCAATGGGGTCTAGTAGGCACGCCTTCCTAATATTGGGGAGACTGAATTTAAAAGTAATTAACCAAATAACTTTTGCTGTAATCGCCGTATGGAACCAGAATTCATCAGAGGTCAACAAAATGATCGGAGAGAATATTGAACGCAGCTTAAAATTTGGAACTTAGTTGATATTTGACGAGTTAAGTAATTTTTGGTTCCTTCAGAACTTTTGAAATTACATAAAGATGACTGTAATTAAGTCGCACAAATACATTTTAAAAGACTGTTCTTAAAAATGGAATACAACGCGTCACAAGAAAAAAAATGGTTAAAGAAACGAATGATATATAGCGTTTTCAAAATGGAGAAAGCGTTTGGGTTTATTTGCAAGAAACTTTTAGGATACGGTTGTAACGTGTTTCAAAAAGAAAAATCGAAGAAAGTATCAAGAACAATATTAAGTCGACAGTGAATCTGAAGTGGACAAAATATGTATTATGCTGCGACCTGTTTTCGATGAGCAAAAACAAATGAAAAATAGATTAAGTGAAACAACTGTGATAGGGTGGGCTCGTGTAGTTTGCACTCTTTGGGAACAACTATTTGTGTGTCAGAATTGTGATTCTGATGACTCGATGTAGATGAGGACATTGAATGATTGTAGTGGTCCAACTCAGTTGGTTAATAAAGAAATTTCTTCTAAAGTATTTTCATTTTTAACCTATGTTATAACATGATCCTATAACTGTTACAACTTGTCCCGTAAGTAGGGTGATCTGTAAAAATTTTCTTCTGTCAAAAAAGCATATTTCCGGAAAAATCTACTTGTCGAAAATTTTACTCAAATATATCAGTAGAAAAAGGAGACATCATTCGTCATTCTAGTATTCGAACCATACCAAAATCAGCCGAACTTCAGATGTTACAGTTAAATATGTAAAAAGTGTTAATTCTATATCCGGTCTCCCTTGTATGTATAGTGGATAAACTATTTAGACGCACTGCAGAGAAAAAACTGTCGACAAAATTGCACACTATATACTCTTTCGTTTTTATTTCGAAGATAATATTCTACAATTCCTTCTACGTCAGGCTCACTTTAAGTAAATAAATAAATCCTTTAAATCTGCATTCCATTGAACATAACTTATGCAGATAGAGGCACACAGTATAGGTGAAAGCACTTACTTTCAAAATACACCTAATTTCCTAACTTTTACATCTTAAGTCCACACAAATAATACATTATTCCTCCACGAAAGACGTGCTTTCAAACGTCTATAATCAAAACTTTGGATTTATGGCAGTATTTGAAATAATCGTAAAAATCTGACATAAAATCCTTAAGTGTGACCGTTATTTTTTTTGTCTCCTTTAGTCGTAAGGAAATCTTCCCCAATTATATTACTTCAAAACTTAAAAAAATTTCGTACTATATCCAACAACAAAATAAATATTTGATTAACAGTGTTTAAAATGATAAGAAAGTAATTTTTTACCACAAAGTTAAAGTAGTAACATCGCGACTTTTTACCTACCATTTCAAAAGCGCCACCTGTTGCGAAAAAAAGGCAATAAGTGTCAATATTTCAATTTCATTTTCAAACTATTATTTTTAATTTTACCTATATCATCTACAAAATAAAATACATTTTTTTTTTTAATGCCCTATAAAAATCAAATCGGCTTTAAGGGTATGTAGGGCAGCTACATGTGTCAGAAAATATCGCATTCACTCGATCGCGGCGAAGCACCGATGATAACACTCAAAATAAAACTATAATCCCAAACCATTTCATCAGGGATACCCACCAGCAATAACTGCACCAAAAGAGAAAGTTGAAAGGACCCCAAACACAAAGCAACTACTTACATCTTCCATAGCCTCACCCCAGGCCAAACAATCCAAAATTTCGCGAGCAAGAATTTCATTTTTATCTCCGAAACTCCCCCCCCCCCTCCCCCCTCTATCTCTCATCCCTTTCAACGCAAACCCTTCTCCCCACCACCACCACCATATTAACTCCTTTTCTCACACAAAAGCGGAACACGAAATCATTCCGACATCAATAAATATTTCCTTTGAAATCAAAATGTGCGCGTGTACGTGAATTCCGCACTGAGAAATCGCACAATGGGCGATACCTCTGCATGGGGTGCGCACCCGAACAAATCAAAGCGACCCATACAAATATGAGTTTTTCGTGTTTTTTTTTTTTAGTGTGTGTCCCACACATATATTTATTACAGTATCCCTTTTGTTGCCCCTGGAGTTTGCGAGTTCTGCTTTGTGAGTTATTTTTCGACCATTTGTTGGGAGGATTTTTTTTTCAACTGGATCCTTTGTGGTTGCGCAACTTCAAATAGTCTTTTTTTTCTTTCTTTCTTTCTTTTTTTAGATTATAGAAAAGTAAAGTTTTTTTGTGGATGGAAGGACAATCTTTTGTGGCAATTGGCGCGTGTGCAAGCACTTCTTTCGTTACCAATGCAGTTTGATGTTGGGGATGGGGAGAGGGGTATCTGAAAATAAATGGGATTTGGTCGCATCCTTTTCGAAGTGGTTCATTTGTGCATTTGAAGAGATTGAACTAAATTATTGTTGGCCCGAAAAGGTTATTACGGACTCCATTTACTTGACTGTTATATTCATCGGATTCGTGTAAATCACAAATTTTTCCAAATTAAGGACATAAATTAGAAAAATAAGTCGTGATTAATTTAATTTAAAAATTAAATACTTTAATTTTAATTTTTATAAGACTCCTGTGTAGAAAAAAGATCCATTACAAAAAAAAAATTTCAGATGTAAATTTCCTTTGAAAAAAAAAATTTAACACTAGCTATAGAGTTTACAGAAATAGAATGAAGTAAAAAACATGGTATGTACCATTAGTAAAAATCTTTGAATACACTGTTGATGCCAATAGGATATGATTTCTGAAGAAATGAAAGTATCTTAGATCTAATTTTCACTCCAGACAGAAACGAAGAACCTTAAGAAATCGTAGGAATGTTAACTTTTCTTTCGAAGATAAACTGTGAATTAAGTTTTAGACAACAAAGAAGAAAATCTAATCTAGCTTGAATATTATCTATTGTAGGGCACTGTCTACTTTTTTGGAGGCATGAAAAAAACGCTATTTCTATTATTATTTTTTTTTTTTTTTTTACAGAATACTGTTATATTTATTGATATAAAACTTGTTAAACTTAACAAGAACATTTGTAAATTACTAAAAAAAAAATATATATGTATATATTTTGATTTTAACCACTTTTTAGTGTGAAAATGCCAGGTAAACAGGAGTCCTTAAAAAGTAGGTAGGTGTGCACTGTTAAAAGAATCTCGGAAACTACAGAACTGATCCTTATGAAATTTTAACCACGAATTCTGTACACTTATTGCCATATCCTGTACCAGAACTATGATAAAATTTTAATTTTTACAACTTTTTACTACTATAAACATAAAATTTTTTACTGTATATATAAACTGCCTTAACATATAAAGTCTTTCACAAACTCTTTTAAATTACGCATCGAAATAAGTTTGAAAGAACTGTCTCCTATCCCCCCCTAACTGTATAAATACAAGTCTTACTTAGCTCTTTTTTTTAGAGCAAAATGAGTTACTCATTACGCACAGATTTTGCAACAATTTGTTGCCACATTTCAATATTGTAACTAATTTTGAAAACATTTGTCTTTAAAATTCTATACCTGTCATTCTAGCATATCACCTGTCTCTTCTTTCTATTGCTCTCTGCTTAGCAGTTCTGTTATTTTAAAGTTAAGAAGTCCGTTTTGAACGACCTTGTACAAAGAGAGGCCGATGATAAAGTGAACACTTAAAAAATATCCTCGCTTCTCAGGTCGTCCAACATTGGAGTATTTCATCAAGAAATTTAATGAGAAAATTATCTATTCCAAACACAAAAGTATAAATATTTAATAGTAAAATTATAATTCAAATTAAAAATTGTGTTTCTACAAGCGTGTTTTCAATGTATGTCTAAAATATATTTAAGATTTTCAAAGGTCAATCATCCCACTCAAGAAATGTTTAATTATAGAAATGAGAAAATTCCTTAAATCCTAATTACATTAAGGTGACAGGGGAGCGAATTTTTTTTTTTTAAAGTTACATACCAAAAATTAATAAAAATGTTTTATGTAACTTAATGACATGATAATAAATGTAAATTTTAAATTTCAAATATTTATTTCAACTATTTTTCCTTTTAGACCATTTCAAATTTTAAATTAAAAAAATAAATAAAAAATGCTCCTTGCAGTTCAATTTTTTAATAAATTGTTCAATTTTTTTGTATGGTCTATTTAATTATATTAAAATAATTGGGCATGGATTTTTGATTTGATGCATTGTTTAATCAATTAAAAGTAAAAATTATTATTACCTAGGAATTTTTTATTTTTTAATGGCGTGTTAATACTAAAACTGAAGTAAAGTAATAAAAAACTATCAGATTTTCAAATCCTTGCCCTATTATATTCAAAATAGTACCAGGAACTATTTCTCAAAATTTTAATGTAAAATTTTTTAAATCGCAAGGAACAATTTGAATAGATTGAAAATCATAGAAAATACTTTCAGAGAAAAGCGCAAATAAAGAAAATAACTACCATAAACAAAGAGAAAAAAAGTTGATACGGAAAAAGTTTAGCACCATAGGAAACACCATCTGACTTTTGTATATATTTAAAGACAAAATTCAAGCTATAATTTCGGGGGGAGGGGGAGGGAATCGATATTTTTGAATTTTTTTGCCTCTTCGTCTTCTTAAGTCTTCGTATGGCATAACTCAATATAACAAAAATAATGTATTTTTCTTGGATTGGAGATTGATTGTTATGACTAGTGGGCTAAACTGCATTAACACATCGTCCAAGTTTTTATGACACAGGAAAAATACTTTTCAAGAGGACTTTTAAGCAGAAAACTATCAGCATTTGTGTTTAGATTAGGAGAAAACTGGGAAAATCCAACTGTCGACAAAACAGTCGATATGAAACTATTTGTCATGATATCCGCAGTGTCTTCATTTTTTAAAGTAGAACTTTCAGAGCATTGACCCAAATCGACATGATCTGGCGGTTCTAAATTGAATTCTTTGCGATAAAAATTTGGTAATTTCCTTAGATTTTTATCCACTTTCATTTCAGGAACACAAAGAAATACATTTAAAAACGAAAAAAAATAAATCATATCCATGTCAGAAATTTTTTATCCAAGAATCCTTGTTATTACTTTTTTGCAAGTTTTGTCAAGATATACCCTTTATACTTTTTGTAACAACATAGAGACAATTATTTTGATTTTTAAAAACTTAAGAAAATAATAGAGAAGAAATCTGGACTAGTAAAGAGGTCGCATCGAATTAAAATAATATTACTTTGTTGTTTAAAAAAAATAAAATCGTGGCCACCTCTTTCGACAAAATCCTTCACTGCACATTCAAAACTTGGAAAGTGTAGTATATCTTCCAAGATTAAGTTCGAAAACTTGAACGCAACAGCACAATAACAATTGCCATGATATCCGCAGTGAACGTTGTCAGACGTTCAAGTACTGCACCCATTTCGGTGGAAGTTAAAAAAAAAAAAAAACATCCTTTCAATCACACATAAAAGTTACTATGCGTACAACTTTTTTTCATAGAAAAACTTTGTTATTGTGGGTTAATTTTTCTAAAATTAGTATTGCAAGGAGACTGCACTGTATTGGTTGGTTGTATTCAGATTATCTGGCGCCGTCAGCAACACGAGGGCTATAATGTGCCGAAACATTTGTCATTAGACAAGCCAACATACATTTACAAATACCCATGCCTAACATGGGACTCGAACCCGCAACTTCGCGGTCTAGAGGCTAGAACGTTAACCACTATACCGTTTGGTCGGCACACTGTATTGGATAAAAAAAATCTACTGAATCGGTATCCTAAGCACCATGCATCTAAGCAATCAAAATTCCAGGTATCTCAATCATTGGTGGCACATGATCAGAAATGTTAGTTGACACCCCTCCCCTTCCCACAATCATTCGTGAATGGAAAGATTTTATTCATAATTACTCAAACTCAAAGTTTCCTTTCAAAATTTACAAAATGATATGAGAGAGAAAATAAAAATAAAAACTTATTTTAACTTACTTATAACATGGTTCAATTATGAGTTTTAGCATTAACTCACTAAGTAACAAGACACACATGTAAATTTATCATAGAAACTATTTCCGTTTGAGGGAGAAAATTCTAAGAAATGCTCGTTTCTCTAACACCCACACATCCCGATTCACGCACACATCAGTTAATCAGTACATCGAAATTAGAAGTACTGCCGAAATTGCGAAACTCGTAACGGGCTACATGTTGCTACAGCGACCATTCACGAAGCAACAAGACACACGTGTAAATTTATCATGGAAACTATTTCCGTTTGGGGGAGAGAAACAAGCATTTCTTAGAATTTTCTCCCCCAAACGGAAATAGTTTCCATGATAAATTTACACGTGTGTTTTGGGGAGAAAATTCTAAGAAATGCTCGTTTCTCTCCCATCCACAGATCCCGATTCAAGTACACACCAGCCAATCAGTACATCGAAATTACAAGTTCTGCCGAATTTGCGAAACTCGTAACGGGCTGCACATCACCACAGCGACGATTCACAAAGTAACAAGAGGCACGTGTAAATTTATCATGGAAACTATTTCTGATGGGGGAGAAAATTCTAAGAAATGCTCGTTTCTCTCCCATCCACACATCACGATTCAAGCACACACCAGCCAATCAGTACATCAAAAATTCAAGTACTGCCGAAGTTGTGAAACTAGTAACGGGCTGCACATCACCACAGCGACGTATAAATTTAGCGTGGAAGGAGATTTCATACAAACAGTTGTTATCACAACAGTGCGGCTTATTTGGAGCCTCACACTGTAAGCTGTACCTCACATGACAATCATCAGATTTAGTTTATTTAGGTGGAATATTCCCTCAATTGTACATTGCGCAACAGGTTTGCTATTTATCGAAGATTTTTTTTTTTTACCTACCACAGAAATTCCACCTACATTTGCGATTCCAATCTACTTTTAAGAAAATTAATAAAATAAATAATCAAAGTTGACTAGCAGTTAGTAAATTTAATCTTAAACTAATAATTTTGATGCAAACCGACTTTAATTGCTGTGCCGGTGCCCCAAGAGTCGCCATTGATCCCATTCATTTAAAGTTAGAGCCTTCCACCACAGACCACTTTTCCAAGTTCTGTACCTCTCATTGATGAATCGGCTTTCTCATCTTTTACTTTCCACAAATCTCTGTCAGACGATAACTTTCAGGAGGAACAATATACCCACCGAAAGAATTTCTCGCTTCTTTTTATTTTTAACAAGATGATAAAAAAAAATCTCGAATTGTGGTAGCTGAGGCGTAAAACGTTTTGTCATTTCTCAAGAACTTGTCGGTGGATACGTTTCATCAGTGGAGGGATGCTGTCATCTTTGAAGTGTCATCAACTGTTGCGGATGGGATAGGATCAGCTAGTGCTTTTTGATATCGATGTTAATAGGGAGAACCAATTGTGTTTATTCAAAACAATATAAGTATTAGAAAACTTGAACATTAAATGAACCCCGTGTGTCTAATGATCTCTTAAAATTTTATAGAAAAAATTCTTACGTAAAACTTTATTATATCATTATGTAGCCTTAAGACTATGGAATTATCTGATATATTATTTCTTGACAGTGTTTTTTTCTTCACGATTCCTTTTTCTGATTTTATGCAAAACCAAAATTGATTAATGATTTACCAATTTAAAGGCTAAGACTTTCATTTCTGATGCTTACAGCTTATTTATAATTACGCAATCCGTTATTTGTTTGAAAATATTGAAATTAAAAAAAAAAAATCCGAAATAGTTTGACATAGTAGATCGCAGCACTGTATAAAATATAAAATTTAAGAACGTTTAGAAAACCGAAGGAGTAATATCTCTCAGCAAACGAATACAATTTGAGAGTAATTCCTCTACGCAATATTTAAATACCTTAACTGCGGGATTACTTGTTAATATTGTTAAGAATTTTCTCAAAGAAATTGACGACACAGATTTTACAAAATAAAAGCTATAACTTTATTTTTCGTTCAGACCCTCACAAAACTTCTTATCAATCTTTAACAACAGCTCCAGTGCATACAACTTCACAAGCGAAACACCAATTCATACACCGTAAAATTAAACAAGCTCTTAGCTCTTTTCAAAATATCGGTCAAAATCCAACTAAACAACCAAATAACTATCCAACCAAAGTGCAGACGATTTTGCAATCAGAACAAGCAGAACAGTCGCGAAACCTCACGATGAGACCGCGTGCTGCCAACCCTTTCCTCTAGCCTGTATTATCGCTGGCGAAAAACAAACATTATAAAAAAAAAATAGAACTTCAACAATTAAAAAAAAAAGAAACATCTGTCACAACTATTTACAGGAAAATTACCAAACAATATTTATTTTCTCATCCGATAAAGCATAAAAACAACCTCATCCATAAAAAACAATAACCTCAACTTCAGATCAACTTTTGTGTTTGATATCGGCCTAATTTAACAGGCTGATTCCAATTTTTTTTTAAATCTTAATGGTTTTTCACTATTCGTTCATCGAGCTAGAAATACTTTTTGTAAGTAAAAATATACTGAATCACCATTAATGAAACTTAAGGATGTTTGCAGTATAGGGTCCATTGAGTTCTGAGAAAAATGCAGGCAATTGCAAAGATCTAGAGCCTCGGATTTTTCTTCCTTTTAACCTGGACACATTGGGGAACGGTTACCAAGGCAATGGTTAGCAGAAACAAAATACAACAGCAAATATAAAAAGCTAGACCTTCAGTTGAACTTTTATTTTCCGTTTCCAAAGAATATTTTAATTTTTTCTATCAAGATTATTTAATAATATTTTTTAAATCCTTTTTATTAACTTCGATTTTGTGTGTGTGTATTAATGACTGGCTGGGTGGGAATTTCAATGACGGGCTTATCTGCGGTAGCTAATTAACCCACTTGCCGTACTCTAACCGGTCTGAAATTTGGCAGATAGATTCGATGTCGATTAAAAAGCATTCCTTTCAATTTTGGGGCTGTCACTCTCACCAAAAGGTCGCTTTTACACACGCTTCTATAATCGCTTCGGAATACTAATAAATCCCATTTAACTGATCTTTTTTTGAAACTCCTGTTGCCAAAATTGATTTAATCAAAATAAAAAGGTAATTTAACGTGAATGCATATATTCATTTTGGAGTGAAGTCCGGTCAATTCAACTTTGCGTTGCGTAACAACTCTATTAGTGAAATAATTTTAACCGATCATTGTTGAAAATTTTCCTGTTACCAAATTTTTTTTAATCAAAATAAATAAAAGATATGGTGTTTTTACAGTCGGCAGACTTATCAGCTTTCGTAGATCTCTTACTCGTTGAAGATGACAATGTATTCAATCGTGTTTTTTTGGGGAAAGAGAAGTTGATAAATATATATAATTCGAAATGGATCTTTTTACTTTCAATTACCCATATGTATACACACATAGGATAATGAAAGCAAAGCATTCGATAAAAAAGAAATTAACCCCCCATTTTTTTTTTCTTTCTTCTTTTTTTTTTTTCATTTCTCCACGTTTTGGAACATCCTGATTTAAAAAGAGTCATCTAGAAAGTCTGATCTAGTGATCTAGAAGGTGTCTATGGTCATCAAAACTCCCGAACAAATTGACCTACGATGTTCAAATTTGCTATAAAGGTTAGTGGCGGCCATGGGACCTACCATTAAGGTTTTCGTGAAAATCGCGCATGCGCATAAGGTAGCTGTTATTGAAAAAATCATGTGTTTCAATGATTGCTAAAAAACAGCTCTAACGATTTTGATAAAAATCGCTGTGGTAATGCCTCTTAAGGTGTTCTAAACATTCCTACCTCCGAAATTCCCGTAAAAATATTTTAATGGCGTAAAAAGTTGAGAAATGAATGCTTTCAACACAGAGCTCTCTTTCCTTGAGTGAGCTCCTCTCAGGTTCGCTTATGTTGTTGTTGTTGCTAATCCTCACTGTCTGACGGAGTCGGACAAGATCCACGAGTTCGTTGACTAAAAGGAAGTCGAAGACTAGGAGAGGATTGCAAAAGAGATCCTCCTTAGAGAGTCCCATGCAATCCAAGAGGTGCTCAGGAGAGGCCTGATGATTTTGGCACTTGGTGCAGGTGGCGAAGGTTACGCCCAGCTAAATATCAGTAGGCGAAGGAGCCAAGACAGACTTCAACCTACTGATGCTCCAGTCCTTGGACTAACTGAAACTGCACATCCCCTCACCAATGAGTTTGTTGACTACAGGTTCGCTTATAATAAAGGATAATGTAAGGATTATCGAAAAGTATAAAGCCAAAATCACCATTTTAACTTTTTTTTTTTTTTTTTTAATTTTTTTTTTTAATATCCATACAAGAATTATCGCAAAAAATATCGCCAAACTGGCCGTTTATTCTAAAGAAAGGATAAAAAAATATACACACAGTAAATGACACAAAACCATGTCAGTATTATAGTGTAATTAAAAGATGTGGGAGGTTCCACACCCTTAGTTTGTTTAGCGATCAAACACTATGAAACTTGATCTGAGCTCAAGAAGTTGCATTTGCACATAAAAAAGGGCAATGCAATGTAAATTATTTACATTAAAAACTTTGTTTTAATGGGTAATATTACTTAAGGTTTAAATTTTATACCAACATAGAAAAGAGCTTATACAATTGTCTGTCTGTAGTCAACATTTTTACACAGAACTAGAAATTGGTTACTAGTTTTGTCACCAATGTCGTTAATAAAGGATATTTTTTTGTAATTTACTACAGCCGATTTATCGCCGAAAATATAAATTGACGAATTTTGTTGAGGTTGTTTCTGTCGTGTCAATATTTCCTAAACTGAGAAAATTCAAAGTATTTCCACTTGCTAATTTTCTAACCAAAAATCTAAGCACCTTCACCGAGACAAGTCATTTTATCTAAGGAATGGTTTATTGCTGAATATTTAACTTATTTGTTGAAAACTATTTTGATTAATATCGATAATCATGTATTAAAACATGTCACTTTATGACAGCATATTCGAAAATGATTCGAATTTTTTACTTTCAATTACCCATATGTTAACATTGGGTAATGAAAGTATTTTCAATCAAAACAATTTTTTTTTTTTTTGTTTGGTTAAAAAAAAAAATCAGTCTGTGGTCAGTATAACTCCCGAACGAACTGACCAACGACGTTAAAATTTGGTGTACACGTCAGTGGTGGTCATGGGAACTTTCAATAAAGTTTTCGTCAATATTGCTTATGCGCAAAGCATAAAAAACTGAAAAATCATGTCTTCCACCTATTGCTGAAAAACGGCTCTAACTATTTTGATTGAAATCTTAATGGTAATGTCTCTTAAAGTAATCTAAACAACTCCGAAATTTTCTTAAAAATAATATAAAAGTGTAAAATGTTGAAAAACGAAAGTCTTTGACAGAGATTTCTTCTCTTAGCATCGATTATCAACGACCGTTTTCTCCTCTCTTCTGTTTCACTTACAATAAATTATAATGCAAGAATTATCGAAAAATATATAGTCAAATTCGCCAATTTAGCGATTTTTTTTTCCGACCATGTAAGAAATATCGCCAAACTGGCCTCTTTAAAAAGAAAAAAATGAAAATGCGAAAATAGTAATAAAACACTATTCCTCTTTAAATTTAAATGTAGTTTCTAGTATTATAGTGTAATTAAAAGTTGTGCAATGTTCCATACCCCAAGTTTATTGTTGTTTCGATATTCTACTATGAGGGTGTTTGGTGCTGAGTGCAAGGGGACATGGTAAGAGAGCGTGATGAGAGCCATATCAAGTGTTGTGGTTAACAGGAATGCGTTTATCTTTTTGACAGTGATAGGGGTGAAGAGATGGAGAAAAAAGCTTTTAGATACAATCTAAACATGCCTTCTAACACCTTAACGCGTCTTCTGCGTCTACACTTTTCATATCAAAATCTGCTTATTTTGGTCTCATCTAAATGGTTTTACATTTTGCCAGGTATTTTAGAAACACTTTCAAAGTGCTTTGCGTACAGTGAAAGTAACAAGCTTATTTCATACGCAAGTGAACCAAGGAAATTACTGTGGATATTATAAGCTTCAAGTTAGCGCTTGAAGGGAAACTGTCATGAATAAAACAGTTCTGATTCAATATCTTTCTATGGGACCAAGATCTCCTATTAAGCTTTAAAGACTTCCCATTTATAATTTCAATAGAATTTTATGAAATCTTATTAACTTATAGTGACCTTCAAACTGATATATTTCACATGTCTGTGGCATTCATAGTTTAGGCTTAACGAATTTCAAATGGACTCGCTAGCACTAATTTTTGCACTGCCGATCGTAACTTCCAGTTCAATTTTGTTTTAAAACTCGTCGCAAAAACGGAGAGTCTTTGTATTATCTCTCACAAGAATATCTCCAGGACCGTTGCCTGGACTTGTTAATGCCATGGAAACAATACTAGTCACCTACATTAAAAAGACATCTGCATTAACGGTAATATAACTTTTGGAACGCTAATTTCATGGATGCGTCACCCCTATTCTAAATCGAACGAGTCTCGTTTCCATAGCGACCACCACCAACCAAACTATCTGGTGAGAGCTATTCTCTTGATCAACACTCTACAAGTTTCTCTTTATGTTGGTGTGACGTAGAGGATAAAAGCAATAATTATCGGTGTTCAAAATCGAAAATAAAAAAAACAACCGTATTTTAGTTTACGTTCTTTACGATAGTATAAACATTTGAAGACCGAGTTCAGCAATCTTTCCATCAATTTCATCCCAACTAAATTTAGTCTTTCCCCATCACCCAAACAAAAGAATCGAAAAACATACATACACTCACACATACAAAGCCAAAGCAAATAATAAAAAAAAAATCTTCAAAGTTAATATCACAATCGGTGAGAATATAAAGGAGGGGGGGGGGGGGACTAGATACTCTTTTTATGAATGAGAATAACAGCAGAATTATGAGTAGGGAGGGAGCATTTGAGTTTTTCGAGATTTCTTTTTTTTGGGGGTGGGCCGAGTCGTTAGGGGGACACTAAACTCTGGTTCTGAATGGAGTGGGAGAAAAAAAGCGAGCACCATACATCAACTGGCTAACGGATTATAAGGGAGGAAAGAGGTGAATAGGGAAGGTGCACCATAGAAAGGCATTATCTGCCGGGGGCTATGGTTTAATAAAGGGGGTGTATCCATATTGAGAATTGTCAATACTTGCTAACTTATTTACGTGAATTAGGAGAAAAATAAAAAGGTCTAGCTTCGGTTGGTTGGTTTGTACCCTCAAAGACCTATTTTTATGCACAATGAGGGCTAATTAGAACGGGACTTACATCTTAACGTAGATTCCGAACCACAACGAACATCTATGCCTAGCCCGGGATTCCAACTTGATGCCTTTGGCATGCTAGGCCAGAGCGCGTATCACATAGCTATTAGTCTGAGACGGGTAATTCACTACTGTAGAAAATTGGAGGCAGAGTATACCTCCTCTAAGGAGTATACACATCTAGCAAAGCGTTTTATTATTCGATTTCAAAAACGAGTTGATACACTGGTGATTGTGATGTCATGATTTTGCCACAACTTCGAAGGAGTTTTCTGCATTTAGTATAACACAAACAAGGAACAGTTTTTCTCTGAAAAACTTCCAGAAAAACATCCTCTCGTAGAAACTCATAATCATTTTGTAGCCATATTTTATCGCAGTATACTCCGGCACCAAATCGTTTAACTCTGGCTCCCAAAAAATCCTATCCAATAACTAGATAATATGAAATGTTAGTTTATAATAAAAATTAAAAGCGATTAAAGGATAACACACGACGAATGTTCCATACTTGAATGCTGAGAATGGGAATATTCGTATATATTGTTACAAAAATCGTCTGTATAAAATGTAAATAGTGACGAATTTATTTCAAAGTTCTATTTTATCTCATTTTATTCTGTATATAATTGCAAATAATGACGTATTTCTTTTAATGTTCTATTTGATTTTATTTGTAAACAAGCGATAATGCAAGTTAGAAACAGGTGGCAGCACCTAAATCATTCGAGAAATTTCTAGGAATTTCGATCAGGATTTGTTGGCTGGATTGCTAGAAATTTCTGCCGCGACTCTATTTAAAAGAGATGAAAAAGGAAATCGTCGAGAATCGTTTGCTGTTCGGAAGCATCGGATGTTTAGTTTACTTTCGAGCCTGAATTAAAGCTGTGCTCGAAGTAGATTGAATTGAAACTTGATAGCGATTGTTTCGTTGTTCGGAGAAGTTTTGTGACCCTTCGAAGGGAGAATAAATTATAGTTTTTATAGTTTTTATTTAGTAAAAGCTGTGTCATCGTTTCCTCCGAGAAAAATTCATAACAATATTTTGATGATCCCGATGGTTGATGACTTTGACATTTGCATACGAATACGAGTAATGTTGGATATAAGTATGGTGAATGAGAATGGATTCGTCACTATGATAATCAGGTTGCTCGAGCTTAAGTACACAACAATCATCGGATGGACTCTGGTTCGTTTAAGTTCTCTGTCTACTTTGGATGGATGAAAAAAAAAAACTATTTTTAGTAATTTTTTTTTTTACCAATACTTTTATGTTTATTGATATAAAACTTGTTAGGTTTAACAAAAATATTCATAAATTACAAAAAAAAAAAAAATTACAAAAATAAAAAATTACTGATTTTAACCACTTTTTTAGTGTGAAAATGACAGGTAAACAGGAGTCCTCAAAAAGTAGGTAAGTGTGCGCTGTTGAAAAAATATGAACAACGGCCCATCTGAAAAAATAATATAAAATTGAATGGTTTTGAGGTTTAATGTGACAGTGTCTATATCCCGTACCACTAATATTAATTTATATGCAAAAATAATAAATTAACGGACAAAAACAAATAACGCAAAAAACGTGTTTTTTTTGTTTTTTTTTTTGCATGTTTTTTCACCAAAAAAAAATAGTAAAAATAAAAATTTTGCTATAATTCTGGTAGGGGATATAGCGATAAGTGTACAGAATATGTGACTAAAATTTCATAAGGACCAATTCAGTAGTTTCTGAGATTTTTTCAACAGCGCACACCGACCTACTTTTCGAGGACCCCTGTTAACCTTGCATTTTCACACTAAAAAAAACCGGTAAAATTTTTTTTTTTTTTGTAATTTACGAATGTTTTTGTTAAGCCTAACAAGTTTTATGTCAATAATCAAAACAGTATTCTTAAAAAAATTAATACAAATAGCGTTTTTTTTTTCGTTTTTTTTTTTTTTCGTTTTTTTTTTTTTTCATGCATCCAAAGTAGACAGAGAGCCCTTAACAGCACTTGTGCTCAGTAAACTGCTTTAAAATAAAGTGCCGATACACAATGATTGGGACAAATGATTTCGATTTCTTTATCAAACTACCTAGTGGTTGTATTTTTGGTTTTTGTCCATAAGAGATACAAATGGATCCTAAAGGAAGATAGAACTCTTGGATGATATTTCTCGTTGAAGATGTCTTAAGCATCCACGGTTACCTGTTAAGAGTTTTGTACAAATTCATGACTATATAAGAGACTTTTCCGCCTCATACATCCTCCCTGAGTGCATTTTCTTTTCCATTTCAGAATACTCAATGATGCACATTTTCGATGCGATATGTTTCTTATATTGCTTTTCTACGACAAAAATCCAATAAAAGTACACAATTAGACCGAGAGGCGACTGCAATTTTTGGACCGCATCGAACATCATTCTGAATTTTTTATAGAAATTGGAAAAAAATGAGTTGATTACGAATCCACTGGCCTGCCGTGGCAAAAATGGCCGAAACTGGTCAAAAATCGACTTTTAATAAGTTGAACTAAATCCAATTGCCAAATGAGGAATAACTTGCCAAATAATGAGCATATTTATTTTATTTGGTAACCCTCACTCTTTAATTTTCAATTAAAAAGGTTGCAGATGATTCGGATGTGTGGCTATGGCTTACTTGCAACTTTCACAAATGAGCCAAATTAGCAATAAACATTACGTCTCTGATGACGTAACTGATGTTGTCGATTTGGCTTACTTTTAAAAGATACAAGTTTTCCGAGCCAGAGATCAGAAATCGTTTGCGGTCTTTCTCATTGAAAATCAAAATGCAGTGGGTTGCCAGATGAAAAAGTTAGTTATCTTTGTAGCAAGTTATGACATATTTGGCAATCGGATTTTAGTTCAACTCATTCCAAGTCGACTTTTGATCAATTTCGGCCATTTTTGCCACGGCAGACCAGTGGACTCGTAATCTACTCACTTTTCTCTTATTTCTCTAAAAAATTCAGAATGATGTTCGATGAGGTCCAAAAATTGAAGTCGCCTCTCGGACCATATGCAACTCAAATTTCTTCTAAAAACCATTTAATATCCATACTCAACATTTCTAAATTATTTTTACGAATTTTCTAACTAATGAGTGCATTTCTTCATTCTATTAAAAATTAATAAGCATATTTTTCATTAACACAACTCTATTCTTAAGAACTTAGTTGTGAAGTTCATATTCTGAGAATTTTTGTAGCTTCCGTCAAGAAACTTAAATATTTTGATCCAAAATTATGTCTCTGAAGCAGAGTGAGTTTATCAAAAGAAAAACTTTATGTACATAATCTAGATGGCCACGATCACTTTATATAAAAGACTTGTTTATACAGAATAAGGGTGATGCAAGCATCAAATTGGCGGTCTAAAAAGTTACAATATTGCAACCATCTTGGTGATGAAGAATACTTTGCATGAATAAATTTATTTTGATAATATATGAAATATCGCCAATACGCCAGGAAGTCAATGTTGATGTTTTCTTCTGGAATCTTTCTATTTAGACTACTCTTTCTTGATAACGTACAACGTTAGACATCTTGGCGGGTACCATTCTTGGATAGACAGACAGTGTCAGGAGCTCAGTTAAGTTAATTTAAAGTAGTGGACTGTAGATTTTTTACTATTATTTATTAAAGACATACAAGGCACACACATAATACAGATTTACTTACACGTATAAACATTTATAATTCTTTAAGGTTAATTATTTATAGTTGAGCACTCGGCTCCAATTTTGAGACATGTGTCTCCTATCAAATTCAATTCAGTTCTGCTTCTTCTTCTCGCGTATTCACCACTAGGGGGAGACACCACGAGGATAAATTGTTCTCGACCAATCAGGCGCAAGCATCCCGCCCGGCGTTGCAATGTTATAACATTCAACAAAATTAAATGAATAAAATTATCATATAAAAGATAAAATAAAAAACAAAAATAAGTTCAAATCAAAAACACATCGAACTACAATGACATATCAAACATAAAAATGTAAAATTACATTATACACATTAAAGTATTCACTTTACAACAATCTTGTTATCACTTATAGGAAGAATACATATTTTGCTAATGCTACGTTTAAATGAGCCAGTAGCGGTTTTAACAATTACGACTCGAACTTTCTTATCCTTGCCAGGTATAACTTCAAGTATTCTGCCTAAACGCCATTTACAACTTGGCAAGTTGTCTTCCTTAATAACAACAAGTGTTCCTATCTTAACATTTTCCTTTTCAAACTGCCATTTAGATCTCTGTTGGAGGTTGTTTAGATAATCATGACTCCATCGTTTCCATATATTTTGGACAACTTTTGTTGTTCTCTGCCACCTGGATAAACGATTTTCATTTAAATCAGTGTGGTCAGGTTCAGCCAAAGCATTAAGAGGACGGCCTATTAAGAAATGTCCCGGAGTCAAAGCCTCAAGATCAGATGGATCAGAAGAGAGCGGAGTAATAGGACGAGAATTTAATATTGCTTCAATTTGGTTAGTCACGGTTACGAATTCTTCATAAGTAAATCTAGCATTAGCCACAGTTTTTCGTAAAAGATTTTTAAAGCTTTTCACATTAGCTTCCCATAGACCTCCAAAATTTGGCGATTTTGCCGGAGTAAATTTCCACGAAATTTCTTCAGAAGTTAGATAACCAGCCAAGTTGTCATCAGGCTTACAAACTAAGGCATGGAGTCGTTTGATCTCCAATGCTGCTCCAACAAAATTCGTGCCATTGTCCGAGAAGATGCAACAACTTTTCCCTCTCCTAGCAAAAAACCTTTTTAAAGTTGCTATAAAAGCAATAGAAGTGAGATCCGACACAATTTCTAAGTGTACGGCCTTTGTCACAAAGCAAACGAAAATTGCAACATATATTTTATGCAAAGCTCCAGATCTCTGTCCCTTATATTTAATATAAAAAGGTCCACAAAAATCTATCCCAACAACATTAAAGGGAAAAGTGGGTGTCACCCTCTCAGACGGAAGGTTTCCCAAGATTTGACAACTATTTATAGGTTTACTACGGAAACAAGTTACACACTCATGAACTACCTTTCTGCAGAGTCCCCTTCCACTAACTGGCCAAAACTGTTGTCGGACACTATACAACAGAGTCTGAGGACCGACATGGAAGTTTCTTTTATGAATATTTTCAATAATTAGTTTAGTCAATTTATGCTTAGGGGGCAAAATTATCTGGTGTTTTTTAGTATAATCCAAATCAGAATTTACTAATCTTCCACCAACACGTAGTACATTATTAGAATCTAAAAATGGATTTAATGATCTAAGTTTACTATTTTTACTAATGGGGTGACCCTTACTTAAATCATATATTTCTAGATTATATTCACTTCTTTGAATGTGCCGTATTATATAATTTGCGGCTTTTTTTACTTCCTCTTCAGAAAGCGGACCACTTATACGATTATCTTTTGATTGGACATTAATAACAAATCTCAAAACAAATGCAAGTATACGAACAATTTTCATATAATCATTACTTTTCTCAATTATATCATTTAAAACACTGTTATGTATTACTGTAACAAGATTTATATTCACATTTTTCCTTAACTCATTTAAGTAAGTACTATCCATACAATATTCACTACCTGGATTACTGACAAATGCATTTGCATGTTTTAAAAACTGTGGTCCATGCCACCACATATCATTGTTTACTATATCGCTAGGTTTGAGACCTCTAGAAATCAGATCTGCTGGATTATTATCAGAAGTTACATGGCACCACTGATAACCTGGTGTGAGTTTCTGAATTTGAGAAACTCTATTAGAAACGAAAAGTTTTAATTGATTAGGGGGAGTTTTAATCCATGCCAATACAATAGTGGAATCACACCACAATACAATTTTATCAATTTCAATTTTTAAAGCTGTAATAGTTTTCTTAACTAATTTAGCTAACAACAATGCACCACACAATTCAAGACGTGGTATGGTTAAGGTTTTCAGTGGAGCCACTCGAGACTTACTACACAATAAATTTACTTTAATATCATTAAATTTATTAACACATTTTAAATATAAACAACATCCATAGGATAGCTTAGAAGCATCACAAAATGCATGCAATTCTATCAATTCAATATCATCAATGAAAATAAATCTCTCAACACAAATATTCTCAATAACTGACAGTTGGGAAATAATACTATCCCAAATTATACTGTCTTTTTCAGGTAACATATCATGCCAATCAATTTTTAAAAGCCATAAATTTTGCATAAAAATCTTTAATTTACATATCAAAGGACCTAATAACCCCAATGGGTCAAATATTCTAGCAATGGTTGATAATACTGACCTTTTAGTATGCGGAGACTCACCTATGCTCACCCGAAAGGTGAAACTATCCTTTTTTGGGTTCCATATAACCCCTAAGGTTTTCACTGTTTTGGTCTCAGCACTATCGTCGAACGAATATTCTAAACACTCACTTGGCACTCTTTCTAAAAGGGAAGAAGTGTTAGACACAAATTTATGCAATGTCATTCCACAAGTCTGCAACATATTGACAAGTTGATCTTGTAGTTCTATTGCTGTTTCTAATGTTGATCCACCGGTAAGAATGTCATCAATATAGTAATCAGTCAAAGTTGCTGCAGCCGCAAGAGGAAAATTAAACTGTTCATCTTCTGCCAATTGATTTAGGACTCTTGTACTCAAAAATGGACTACTGGTCATGCCATACGTGATGGTTTGCAGCTGGTAGATCTTGATAGGACTATCAGAATTTGTCTTCCAGAGAACACGTTGGAAGTTACGATGGCACTCATCAACTAACACTTGGCGAAACATTTTCTGTATATCTGCAGTGAAAGCATATTTATGAGTTCGGAATCTGGACATAATATCAAAAACATCTTCTTGTAAAACACCTCCGTACATTAGCAAGTCGTTAAGGGAGATCCCATTTGAACTTGGGGAAGAAGCGTTGAAAACAGTTCTCAATTTCGTAGAAGATTTTTCTGGTTTGTAGACTGCATGGTGTGGGATATAATAACAGTCTCTAGGATCAGATTCTTCAATTATTTCCTTCATATGACCAAGTCTTTCATACTCTTCCATGAATTCCACATATAAGCTCTTTAATGTGGGGTTTCTATTCAGACGTTTCCAAAGAGAGTTCAGTCGGACAGCGGCAATGTCTTTTGAAGACCCCAGCACTCCTTCTTTCATAGGTAGTTGGACCACGTAACGCCCATCTTCATTTCTGTAATGAGTAGAGAGAAAATGTTCTTCACAAGCTTTTTCTTCATCGTTTGCAAAACGCTCAGAATCATCAACATCTTCAATGTTCCAAAACCTTTCGAGGTTAGAGTTCAAATTACTTAATTGTTCACAAGATAAATGACAGTGCACGGTAGATTTCGCATCATCTGGAAAAGACCCACTCACGATGTATCCAAAAACAGTCTCTTGTAGAATGATTGGATTGTTCTTAAGTCGTATTTGATTATTCCTTAAAAGTTCGAAAAAACACTCGGCGCCTAACAGGGCATCAATCCTTTTTGGCTTATTAAAGTCAGGATCAGCGTATAGAATGTTCGGTAATATCAAACCCGCAACATCTACGGCTCTGGAAGGCGATATGTCCGTAATTTTAGGGACAAGCAAAAACTGCAGACGTCTTTCATAAGTGCTCTGCTGGTTGGAAATGAGGGTCTGAATTTTCTTCTTTATTGTAGAAACCGTCATTCCATTCAATCCACTGACTGATACATATGTTTTTTCTTTTTTAATTCTCAAGAGATCTGCGCACTCAAAAGTCAGAAAATTACTCTGTGAACATGAATCAAGAATAGCTCTAACATTGAAGTAATTTCCTCGTTCATCCTTAACTTGAATTATAGCAGTTGCGAGTAAAACTACGTTTTTTCTCTCGGATAATAAACAGCTGCTTCTCATAGTCGAAGAAGTTTCACTTCGAGTGGATTGGCCTTGAGTAGCATTTGAAGAATCCTCAAGATCTGATGGAATCGCCTGAGAACTCTCATCATTAACGAATGGTTTATCATTTCTTTCCACTGAATGTAATAGTGTGTTGTGGAATTTCGAACCACATTGGCAAGTAAATTTTGATCTGCAGCTGTCTACTTTATGGTTTCTTCGCAGACATCGAATACAAAATTTATATCTTTTAACGAGCTCAAATCTATCAACAACATTCATATTTCTAAATGCGTCGCACCCAAAGAGGCCATGTGTTTCCTTCTTTTTGCATGCAACACAGAAATGCGTAGGCGAGTTAATAACTAAATTTTTGCTTCGATTTAAGGAGTGATGTGAAGCATTAGATTTATTTATTTGTTTCATTGATGGCATATTTCGAGATATACTTTCTAATATATTACTTCGCTTTTCTAAAAACGTTATGAATTCATTAAAATTCTGCACTTCATTCGATGAAATGGACATTTCATAAATCTTTCTTGTTTCCAAATCAAGTTTATCAATTAAAATGTTCATTAATAATATGTCCGACAATTTGTCACGATCATATTCCAGTACTTTAAGTGCTCTTAAATTCTTTTTTAAATTATCCAAAAAATCACGCATTTCTTTCGCAGATTCTTGATTTAGCTTAGGATATCTTAAGATATTTTGAATATGGGTATCTAATATTACCCGGCGATTTTCGTATCGTTGTTGCAGAGCATTAAATAAGGATTCGAATGTATCATCCTCCGTTTCAATTGACTTGGCCTTTCCTTCCAAAGCTGCGTTTAAATAATGCAACTTCTGAATATCATCTAACTCAGCATTATTTGTAATGAGATTAGTGAAGGAGGTTTTAAATTTACTCCAATCTTCATAATTTCCCGAAAATACTGGAAGGGGAATAACAGGCAATTTTGTTCTAACTAAAGTACCACTAGTTTCTGGCTTTACTGCAACACTTGGAGTATCTTTTTTTAGTAAACTAATAAGTTTCAAAAGACTTACTTCACTATTTTCGATACGAATATCCAATTCTTGTAGTGCTGCATCAATTTCTTCTATTTCTTCATCTTTTGCAGCATCATAATATTTATCACGAAGAGAATTCACTTCGTTTTGGGTAGTCTTGAGCCCTTCAAGTTTTTGTTTCAGTTCGATTACTGAATTTGTGCTGCTAAGTGTTTCAGCCGATAATAATGTCAAGGGTGCACAAAACTCCTCTAGACGTGTAAGTTTTGACTTCAGTGTGCCTTGCTGCCTATTTAATTTAACTAATCGAGCCATTGTTTGCTCTTCTCTCCGGATCGTTCACGGACCAAAATGTCAGGAGCTCAGTTAAGTTAATTTAAAGTAGTGGACTGTAGATTTTTTACTATTATTTATTAAAGACATACAAGGCACACACATAATACAGATTTACTTACACGTATAAACATTTATAATTCTTTAAGGTTAATTATTTATAGTTGAGCACTCGGCTCCAATTTTGAGACATGTGTCTCCTATCAAATTCAATTCAGTTCTGCTTCTTCTTCTCGCGTATTCACCACTAGGGGGAGACACCACGAGGATAAATTGTTCTCGACCAATCAGGCGCAAGCAGACAGTATCAAGCAAGCAAGAGCCCCACTTAACACTCTGTACTTTGTAATATTCGATTTAAAAAAACAAGTACACACGACAGTAACTGTGACAAATAATCTCGTCATGATTGTCGGACTATCCGATGGGAGTGTTCCGGATATTTCTTAGAAAGGTTGGTTGGTTGTTTTCAGATTATCTGGCGCCGTCAGCAACACGAGGGCTATAATGCGCCGAAACATTCGTCATTAGACAAGCCAACATACATTTACAAACACCCATGCCAAACACGGGACTCGAACCCGCAACCTCGCGGTTTAGAAGCTAGCACGCTAACCACTATACCATTTGGTCGGCATATTTCTTAGAAAGGAAAGATATATGGAACAGTTCCCCCTTGAAAAACCTCCCAGCAGGAATCGTACCTTACAAATTCTGAAATATATTGTGAAGATGTTTCGGAAAGGTTCATTGTCATCCCAAGCAAAAAAATAAACAGTAACTTAACGATTTACTTATTTACAGTTCACCACTTCCTGTAGGTTCCTTATCTTTTTAACAACGGTACCTACAAATCTAGAAAGTCTCAAGAACACGTATTTAACACTGGTATCCTATGTCTACAAAGAAACCTATGTTACAAAAACTCACATTATTTCGAAACTAACTGTGAAAATATTGCGTTATTAGTTGCTGAGGGCGATATCAACCTAATGTAGCTCTTGCTCAAGAAAAATTAAATACAGAAGTAGCCAAGTACAAACATTTTCAGTACCTTAGCTACAAAAGTGACTCAACTCAATATTCTCAATTTTTTAGTAAAATTGCAAACAGAGAAACGAACCACAAAGACATGAAGGTGGAAGAAGGGCATAAAGGGGTGGGTGACTCAAAATTTAAAAATTCTCAAATTTTGTTTCATTATTGTAAAAAATTAGAAATATATTTTTGAATAATATGACATAAAAACTTTGTTTCTATCATAAATAGAACTTGAAACAGTTAAATTTTTGTTACATGTATCTCGGACGTACTATCTTGATACTTTGAAACTGTTTTTCTAGGTGATGGGTTTTGACCATTTTTTGAGTTTAAATGGATAAAACTCAAAAACTACTTGTTATAAATATATATGAAACTTCCCACAATTATTTTTCATATATATTTCTTTAATTTGTCTTCAGGAATTGTGTATTTTTATTTAATTTTTCATAGAAGTTTTTGGAACTTAGTGTACTATGGGTTTTATACAGTTTTTTCACAATTTTTTTTTTTTTTTTTTTTTAAATATTTTATTGAAAAATCATGAAGAGAATTTATGATATGAATTATAAGTAATTTAATGCAAAAATGAAGGGATTTTTCATAAATGTTTTTTAAAAATATCAAATTTAGGAAATATTCAAATTTTCAAGTTTTTTAATTTAAAAGAAAACAAAGTTTTTTTTAAATTTGAAAATTTAAAATAGCTTTTTGAGTTACAAAACATAAAACATTAGTGTATAAAAATTTCAGAAAATAATTCTAAAAAAGGAAAATTTTAGAATTTTGAGTCTCAACCCCCAGTCAGTTTTCACTTGTAAATAATCGTGTGCCTTTCAACCACCTTCAAGTACATGCTACCTGTAATTTTGTACTACTCACAATGAAATTTTTTGATTTATTCAATTTTTGTAACAAGTTCAGTATTTTGGTGGCATACGAGTTCCACTTATATATCTCATACACGCCAAGAAAACAATTTCGAGAACCCAAATCAGTACTAGCGACTGGAACCGACCTACAAATAACTCTAATCAATATGCAGCTGCCCCCTTCCGACCCCCGGCCGAAGGAAGCGCAAGAGAAAAGCGGGTCCTGACGTTAAAAGGCGGCCTTTGTCTCCGTAGAGAAGCGCCGCTGACAGGACCACAAAGGCGCGTCAACCCATAAATCAAGCGGCATCGCGCGTCCATTTCCCGCGGACGCCCCTGGTCATCAGCCCGATAACGCTTTAATTGAAACGCCCCTGCGTCACCGTCGGGCATTTCTATCCCCCCCTTCCTGAAGGTGTGTTTACGCCTTTTGTACCTACGAAACTTCAGGTACTGTTATCAAACTTGAAGGTTAAGGCTTTCAAGTAGACAAAGTGATATAGTTTTTTTTTTTTTTAAAGACGGACAAAGGATCTTTTTTTTTATTTACCTCAAGTTCTTTTTAAGTAGTTGGCTTTTGTTTGAAGATGGTTGTATTTTAAATGCGCCAGTTTAAAGGTGTCAAGAGCCCCGGTGGCCTGGTAAGTTGAGGCGTTGAGCTCGTGAAGGGAAGTTTACGGATTCGACACTGCCCCGTCGAACACCGGTGTGTAGAATGGTGATTGAGACACCATAAATCCGTCGTGGCCTTAATGTCATGCCATTGGTGTAGTGGAATTATAGAGAGAGATATAGGTGCTAGCTCAGGTATTGACCTCGTTATCTGACCAAATTCAAAATTATGAAGCTTTGTCTGTGTTAAGCTTTCAATGGACGATTTCCGCATTTTTTTAAAACGAGTGAAATTAGTTTGTATTTATGAAGAATTTTTTTCCCGTTTCTAAATATTTAAACAAAAGTTCTTTAAAAAAAAATAGATTTAAATATTACGAAAAGAAAATGCCTCAAAACCGAGCCAAAAGCAGTCCGATCAAAACACTCAACAAAATCTGTGACGTCAAAGCTTCCTTCCGTTTCTATGGTTATCGTGAGGTTTCTGCCAAATAGTTGGCGTTGAAATATTTGACGTTGGTGGACCATTGCCAAATCCCGTACAAGTTTGGCGTGATTTGCGAGAAACTTGAAAACTAGTTTCCGCTACCGCATTTCAAGCCAAGATGTTAGGGAAGTCTTGACATTAGATTCAATTCGAGCCGAATGTATCGTTTTCTCGCCAACATGTAACAGGGGAACTTTGATTGCAAATTAAAAAAAGAAAAAGCGCATTCAGCAGAAATTTTTATATTTATTGCCTTTTCGAAACAGTTAGAATTGAATAAAAATATTAATAAATATAAAATGCGGGAATTGTCCATTGGTAACCGGAATCGGTTGCAAACAATCAATAAAAACGTATCCTACTGTACCTATATTCAGACAATTAGACATACATAAGATCACATCAGAATGATGGGGGAAAAAAGATGAGAAAAAAAAAGATGAAATTTTTGTCACCAGATGAAAATATGTCTCTTTAACCCTTTATTCACTGATGGAAAATATATGTCCCGTCAGTCTTCGTATGAGGTTATCCCGGTCGGTAACCAGAACAACGAACTCAGAATTGGAAGATCTTGAGTTCGGTCCCCGTCGGCCACCAAAGATCGTTGTGTGACCAATGGGGATCGGTGCACATCAAATTTGTCGTGGTCCCAATGTCCTCTCATTGCTGTGGTGGGGTCTGAGAGAGAGATTTACACAAGAAGATTTTTCTCTCGTATTCTTCTAGATGCTCAAAATTACGAGACGTATGCGGCTGTGTATAAGCTCAAGCTCTCTCTCAGACATACTTATTACGACCTGGCAGTAACTTTTCCAAAATTTTTGAGTCTCGTGCAAACATCCCTGGACAGAACCTCTGAGGGACCAAAAATCTACTCAAGTAGAAAACTATCATTTTATAGGCTTAAGACCTCAAATGGAAGTTTATTTCATAAGCTCAACCATATCGAATACATGGGAAATTTTCAAGCAAAAATTGTCCCACAAAGTTACTGAGGATACACTCATCTGGCCAAATTTTAAAACTCTTTCGTTTGAGTCTTTTGGTAGAATTTTAACCAATTCTACTGACCTGTAATGTGTGATGCTGCATATCTGCAGCTTTTATAGTTTTACCCTTTATTGGGAATTATAAGTTAACACAGTACCATCAGAAAACTGGCGTAATTTAAACTTTCGAGACCATTGAGACTTTGAAATCCAGTTCTATAAAGTTCGTTCTTCGGTTGTTAAATGACAGCACAGGTTTATTTATCTTTGGAAGCTTACTAGAGATAAATACAGGGGGGTCATAAACAAACTTTTCCGATATATGAACTTCTAGCTTCCATTCCATTCTAGAGATTGAGATGAGATTTCAGGTATAGTTGTTCTAAGGTATGAGCTCGAGATTTTGTGAATGGCAACAAAATGACGCGCACGGTTACTGGTTATAGATACAGAAACTCGAAATTTTCGATTGGCAAAACCTACTTTTCCCAATCGCAAAGTGATCAGAGCATGCGAAAAACCTTAAAGAGCATTGGAATGGTACGTGTGTCACAAAAAACGTCCACGTTATGCACGCACAAAAAAAAACAGCTTTCGACCGACCTGCAGAAACACGATTGAGGCACACGGAGGAAATTTGCACATAGAAAACAGATAAAATTGCCTGTGAGGGCACTCATGCGAACTTTGGCCTCTGTCGTATGCAAATTTCCACCGTGTGCCCCGATCGCGTCTTTGTAAGCCGTTGGCAGAGCTGCTTCTATGCGGGATTAACGCGGCAGTTTTTTGTGATACACGTACCGTTCCAAAGCTCTAAGGTTTTCGCAAGAGCTAATCATTTTGTGTCTGTAAAAAAGTAGGTTTTTCCTTTCGAAAAATTCGAGTTTCTGTAACTGTAACCGTGAGCATCAATTGGTTGCCATTCACAGAATCTTGAGCTCAGAATAACTATACCTGAAATATCAACTCGATCTATTGAACTAAACCGCCGCTAGAGATTCATGTATCGATAAAGTTTTTCTTATGGCCACCCTGTATATAAGACAATGTAAAGCAAAAATGGATGACTAGATGATTGAAAACCGACCATGCGTTTGCATACAAAGAAAAATAAGCTTGATCTGCCATCATAAATTGAATGCACTTTATGGGAAGTGAATTTAAAAGTCCCAGTGAGTCTCAAAGCGTTTAAATTAATACAGTATCATGAAAAAACTGATGGGCCTCATTACAAGTCCCGTCAGTTAATAAAGGGTTAAGCGTAATAAATTTAAAAAAATTACTTTCGGTCGCCTTTTTTGATATTTAAATTCATAACATTGAATAGAAATTTAATAAAAGAAATCTCAAAAATATTTTTTTTTTATGTATCCTACATGCTTATAGCAATATAAATGTTAACGTCAGACGAATTGAGTCTTAGTATAAGATTTTATTTACATTAATGTTATTTAGAAGCTAAAATAGTTACTGGGACGATAAAGCAAATAATAATTACTAGCAGATGCTTTTGCAGAAAATTGCAACAACGGATATTTTTAATTATCTGTAAAGAAATTGGACAAATTTCCAAAACTTTGGATTTTACGAATTAGATGTACGTAAATAGGTCATTATTGTTTTTCTTCCGTTAATAACGAATTCTAAATCACAAACTCAAAAAGGACCACTTAAGGCAAAATCATAACACACTATAGTAATTGGAATAAAGACTTCAGATAGACGGACGCAACCTTTGTACAAGCTCCTCTCAACTTTAATATGGCGTAGAATCTAAAAAGGTTACAGCAAGTAATAGGAGAAAAAAATAATTATTAACAGATATTCAAACAAAAATTTGAAATAGTTTTTTCATTTAACATATACTGAAATTGGACAAAATATACCAAAATGCGAGTTTTATGGAAGTCCAATACATGCAAACCCATAACTATTCTGCTTCAATTCAAAACGACTTCTGAATTATAAAACGAAATAAGCACTATTCAGCATTAAAAGGAAAAAATAATTATTACATCCGTTCAGAAATTTGAAGTATTTTTTTCAAAAATATGCACGAAAATTGGACAAAATATCCGAAAATGCGAGATTTGTGGAAGTCCGACGTACGCAAAATAACCCGGAACTATTTTTCTCCTATTCATAACCCACTTCTAAATTATGAAATCGAAAATAAGCACACTAGACAAAATCATTCAACACCAATTACATCGAAATTACTCATCAAACAATAGCATCCAAAACAATGTCCTCCATTAAAACTCTTTATCCCCCTCCCCTTCTTTACTGAACAAATCATCAAGTTGTGCGACTCCATTAAATCGCCAATCATCTGTAATCATTTAAGAAGTAAAACTTGACACATACTAAGAGCTGGAATATGATTTCATAATAAAATTGGCAAATATCGGCTGTCAACGATGAAGTTATTAATGGCTTCCGTATCGAACTTACCTAATTATCGACAATAGGATGCCAGAGAAAAGGACCACAAAATGGCACTGCCTCATTAGTAAGTAATCTATCATTTTCCAAATACTTATTTGACTTCCGATGTTTGTTTTTTTGTCCTTCCCTAATTTTCGGTCGTTAAAGGTATTTGTGTGTTTAGGGATGCGCAAAGTGTTTTATTGATAAAAGTGATCAATTTGTGTTTTGATAAACAGAATATTGAATCTGGTTTTTACCGAAAAATTGCATTTCCTATAAAATCATTCATAATTTACAAAAACCTCAAAAGCGCTTATTTTTCTTCTACCCCCCCCCCCCCCTATTCATCACATGAGGCGTTGCGGATATGAATGGTGAAATAAACATCGGATCAAACAAAAAGAAAATTCCATCCTAGTCTAGACTCTTCATAGATTCAAAAGGTATATTTTTCATGTTGCCATTCTTTCTTGTCCTCTTAAAATAATCAGAGTGATACTAAGCATGGCAAAATCAATACGTGGAAAACTTTTTCAAACGCTCATTTTTGACAGCCATCTCTTGTTGGTTGATTGGTTGTATTCAGATTATCTGACACCGTCAGCAACACGAGGGCAATAATGCGCCGAAACATTCGTCATTAGACAAGCCAGCATACATTTACAAACATCCATGCCAAACACGGGACTCGAACCCGCAACCTCGCGGTCTAGAAGCTAGCACGCTAACCACTATACCGTTTGATCGGCCCATCTCTTGTTAAGTTCGTCTTTCGTATCCGCAACGCCTCAAATGAAATGAAATAGTTGGTGCCAAAAAAAAATAAAAAAGTTGACAATTTTGGACATTGTCACACACTAAATCTCATATTGTAAAAAAATCGAGATGAGGTCTGTTTGTCCTTTCGTCACACTTGAAATTGTCACTAAAATTCTGAAAGCACTAAATAGTTTTTAATGAGAATGTAAATTTGTACCCGGTAGGACAATTAAGTAAAAAAATTAAGGTGTGTCCAAAGGTTTTATAACACCCGGAGCGACGTTTTTCCCTTTCTACTCAATATTATGAAACATGATTGCCATAATAAGATTGGCGAAAAAAATTTATAACTGGGCATAAAATGCTCAATCCTAAATCTAAGCCTATTTTTTTCTTCCACAAAAAATATTTCTAATAAATTTAATTCTAACGAGCTTTTTTAGATTTCGCTTCTGAACTAATGTAATAATAAGCTTTTACTTGAAACTGGCAATTTTTTTTAGAATCAAAATAGCTGCTTAATACGCCATTTGACTATTTTTTGTCGTATATTTTGTAGCTAAATTTTCTCCATATTCGATAAATTTACGAGTTGTTTTTCCTTAACTATCCACTGCTCTATACCTTTTTGGATGTTAGTGTCCAACATCTTCAGATGACAATTTCATATAAAAAAGTTTAACCAAGTGTAAGAATGTTGTATTGGATTCTTTAATTTTGTCCGTTACTACGTAGGGGTCTGGGAGAGGCAAAAACCTTGGTTTTTGGACATTTTAAGAAAATGAAAATTGACGTTTTAAATTTTACGAATAGATTGAGGTTGACTACTAAGATTCCAGAATTTAGACATTAAATTATCATATTTTTATTTGTTTATACTCACTTAAGTCACCACACAAAAAGTAGCTCGTTTTGACAATGTGTATTGATTTGCCATTAATGATATAAATAAATCTATTTATAAGGCAAAGCCCTCACTCATTCACTGACTCACTCACTCACTGACTCACTCATTACTAATTCTCCCACTTCCTTCATGTCCACAACTCTGAAAATTGGTACAAATATCAACAATGGTAAACATAGAAAAAGCATGCTATTCCGATCTCGATTAACCCACTTTAAGGGGTCAAAAAGGGGTTAAACTTTCCAAGCGAAGAATATTCGAATGTCCTACTTCCCATTCCGTCACAACTCTGAAAACTGGTGCAAGCATCAACAAAGACAAGCGTAGAAAAAGTAAACTATTCCGATCTCTATTAACTCACTTTAAGGGGTGGAAAAGGGGTTAAACGTTCCAAACGAAGAATATTCGATGTCCCACTTCCCATTTGGTCACAAATCGGAAAATTGGTACAAATGTCAAAAAAGATTAAACATAGAAAAAGTAAGCTATTCCGTTCTCGATTAACTAACTTTAGGGGGTCGAAAAAGGGTTAAATGTTCCAAACGAGGGATATCCGAATGTTCCTCTTCCAATGTAGTCATAATTCTGATATTTGGTGCAAATGTTAAAAGGGCAAACGTAAAAAAAATAAGTTATTCCCATATCGATTAACGAATTTTTAAGGGATGAAAAGTCGACACAACATTGAAACTATACGAGGATTATCTTATTGTCTCGATTCCAATACAGCTTCTACTTTGAAATTTAGAACTAAACGCAAACATAAACACAATAAACTATTGCAATCTCGATTACGTAATTAAAAAGGGTCCGAAGGGAGTTAAACGTTCTCAACGAGGGACATTCAAATGTCTCTTTCCAATATATTATTCACAATTATAAATTATGTTAAAAATTTCAACAAAGTAAAGTTTCTATTTTGATAAATCAATTTGTCGGCATCGAAATGGGAGCAAACGTCTGAAGTGTAGAATACATGAATGTTTTTTGATCGTTAAAATGCTAATGATAAAATTTCGTAGAGCAGCACGGGTATTCAACTAGTAAATATATATATTCGCACACTACTGAATTCTTAGGACTGTTTTCTATGTGTTTTTAATGAATGAAAATTTGTAATAGGTATTAAAAGACGTTCTTCATGCCAATTCCTATGTTATCATAATTTCGTATAAATAAAAGGCTATATCTATTGTGTACCAAAGTACTTATTGATATCAAGCTGTTCCTTTAACAATATTTTAACCCTTAATCCAAGAATGAGTTGTAAAAACTTGCGGATTCGCTAATTATCAGCATAAATCTGTGAAGCGAGTTGTCCAAACACCATAGAAAAAACATCAACTAGGTTATGCCAAACTTGCAGTGATGAAAAAAAAAAAAATAAAAAAAAAAAAATTATTAAAATAAATAAGGACACGTTTTGGCTGGTATTCTAATATTTTCAAAATAATTATCGTTTGCTAAAATATTTTACAAACAATTGATGTTAAAATAAAACGGTTTTGCCTTTGTTACGAAATATATATTAGGGCAATTCTCTGATTGCAATTCGTCTCTCAGGGCAATTCTGGTTATAGCATAGATGGATTCTGAGGGGTCAAAATACTAAAGAAACGTAGATTTTCAAAGTTTTCTTCTAAAAATAGAAATTTTTCAATGTTTTTGCCCTTTGTCGGCCTTTTCCGACCACTGTGAGACGCATATTGAAATGAGCATAACAATAATAGGCCTTTATTTTGATGGAAAGTATGACAAAACCTAAACAACCGAAATACTCAAAAACAAGCAGCTCCAAAGAACAATTGTAGAAGATAATTAGTGTATTGTATCTGATCCTGGTTCCACGTACACTAGGGCGTATCGAAAAAAACTTTTTGATAAAAAGTTGTCACTATGCTCACATGTTTACCAAAATTTTTTTTAGTTCAATCGAAAAATATTTAGGTCTAACGGAATGGACCTGAACTTTAATTTTTTTCATAAAAACGAATTTTTTTAATTTTTTTAAAAAACATAAATTTAAAGCACATTTTTAGTTTCAAGTATAAAAATGTTAAGTTTAAAATGATAATTAACAATAATAAAAAAATTATATCTACTATTTAACATTTAGGTCTCCCGGAATCTAGATGAAAACCTTCATTTTTTTTTACAAAATACGGACATTTTCTATTTTTAACCCATTCTTTTGGCTAGTTTCAATTATTTTATTTATAGTGTAGGTATAGTAGTACAGCATTTTGAAATATCGGTAATACCGTTTTTGAAATTGCATATATAAATTCAAATGTTAAGACATGTTCACTTCTGCACCACCTTGGGGTCTCCAACCAACAAAGACTCTATGTTTAAACCTGAAGGTAACATTATTAAAAATGATTTAATGCCACTGAGTTCAAGTGATGAATGTGTACTTGATAATAAAATGCTTCGACCATGGAGAAGCCGGAAAGTTCAATTACTTCAGTGATCCAAGGACTGCCCAAAAAATCTACTCTCTTTTTCGAGATTGTGACCGTAGAGCATTTCTATTAGAGCACGAGCTCAATTGCTGGATTTAAATGTTGTAACACTAGAAAACCAGGGAACGGTAAGGAATGAAGTGAATTTTCGTGAAAGGGTAAAATACCATCAAGGTATTAGATCAAAAAATTTTTCACTCTATTTATATAATCGAAAGGATGAAGCAATAAGTATAGAAATTGTAAGTAGTGAATGTGGTCACATAAATAAACTGGAGGAACACGTAGCTTTGGTACATATAAGAACTATATTCAACATATTTTGGACATTCAACTCCAGACAGTATCTCTGAAAGAAACGCAGTATCATCATTAGAATTTATGAAAGAAAGCTGCATTAATGAGAAAACTATTCAAGGGTTCGGTTATGGTGGTACTGCATGAAATACTGAAGTCTCTAATTGATCAATTTCATTATTCAAATATACTTTATAATTACCAGTTCAAGCAGTTCTTTGTGTACTTCATTTAAGCAAATCGCTCTTAGGAATGTTATGATTACCCTCGGTGGTCCAATTTCTTGACTTACTTCTTTTACTGCCCAATAGGAAAACGTTTAACAAGTTGTCGAGATTTACCAGTTGTTGAATAGAATTACATAATGTTTTTCAAGAAATTGATTTTAAAAAGTTGAACACCGACCAGAAATATGAGAAAATATGGGCTGTTCAAAAAAGCAAATGCCCCCAAGGTTTCGCAAGCAGAAACCCTGGAAACATCTCCCATTCAAGATGACTGAAAATGGCTTATCGAATGCTAAGTTTATATATTGTATCACTTGATCCAACCTCGCTGTTGAAAAAAATAGCTGAGTTTGTAATGGAAATTTATACTCCCTTATGGTTTACAATATGTCATCCTAGAATTATTTATGCATCAAAACACATTTTTAAAATAATAATACAACTAATCGAGTATTTAGAAGATGACCTTAAATATCTTGTTCAATAAACTCAACAAAGAAGTTCTTTTATGGTAAACCCAGGACATCTCCTTTAGGGGATGTTGTTTGACTCACGAAAACATATTCGATGTCTAATAAGCCAAAGGATACAAACAGTTCTACAAATTCAAATAATTCAAACTTACCAAAAGAATGGGTGGAAAATTGAAAAATTTCCGTATTTTGTAAAAAAAAAATAATGTTTTCATCTAGATTCCGGGAGACCTAAATGTTAAATGGCAATATAATTTTTTTTTATTACTTCCAATTAATATTCTAAACTTTACATTTTAATACTTGAAAATAAAAATTTGCTTTATATTTATGTTTTTAAATTTAAAAAAAAAATCTTCGTTTTTGTCAAAAATAATCAAACTTGAGCTACATTCCGGGATACCTAAATATTTTTCAATTGAAGTAAAATTTTTATTTTTGGTAAATATATGACCATAGTGACAACTTTTTATCAACTTGAAATTTTGAATTTCGAAAAAAGAGTGTTTTTTTTTTCAATACGTCCTAACGTACATGGGGCATATTACACCTGAAAGAGGATCTAGTCTTGATATATCCAACACCATTTATGAATACGATACGTAACCAATACGTTATTGGATGATTTTAGCAGCCTTATTCTTCGCGGATGTGACGGCACAGTCATGGAGCGTTTAAGGCTTGAATTCAGATTTCAGAGACTTTTTATTTCACTTATTTGACCAATCCAATGGATTATCTTCTTACTTCATTTCAACGAGTTGCCATTATGTCACTTATTTGAGAACATAGACTACAAGTCTTCTGGTCATACGTCTTAGTCCATATACAAGGTCCGGCTATTAATTTCCAGGACTGACGTAACTGTAGGAGTACGAAAGCCGGAAGATGGCGCTAATGATTGCATATTGAAGAGAGTTTTCTTGCGCATGTGCAGTGCAATCGGCGCTATTCTGAAGTACGTGGTTCTCGTGGAAAGGCGCATCAAAACGTAGCTCTTAAATTCCTGTTGTCGAAGTGAAAATGGAGCAAAGAATTAACATTAAATTTTGCTTCAAATTGGGCAAGACAGCTGCGGAAACCTACAAAATGTTAAAACAAGTTTACGGCGAGGAAGCATTCAAGAACTTTTGAATGGTTTAAACGCTTTCGGGACGGGCGCGAAAGCGTCGAAAATGATCCACACACAGATCGGCCGCAGTCTGTACGCACGCCGGAAGCAATTGAAAAAGTTCACGATATGGTGAAATGTGATCGTCGATTGACTATTCGAGTAGTCGCCAATGAATTGAACATGGACAAAGAAACGGTTCGGCGAATTTTGACGCAAGACCTAATCAAACGCAAGATTTGTTCCAGATTCGTTCCTCACCATTTAAGGGACGAACAAAAGCAATTGAGACTGGATGCATATGGCGAACTTATCAACAACGCTGATACTGACACTGAGTACCTGGATAGGATACCCAATTTGAAGCAAAATTTAATGTTAATTCTTTGCTCCATTTTCACTTCGACAACAGGAATTTAAGAGCTACGTTTTAATGCGCCTTTCCACGAGAACCACTTACTTCAGAATGGCGCCGATTACACTGCACATGCGCAAGAAAACGTTCTTCAATATGCAATCATTAGCGCCATCTTCCGGCTTTTCGATCTCTTACAGTTATGTCAGTCCTGGAAATTAACAGCCGGACCTTGTATATTGGATGGAATCTGAAAGTATGCAAAAAGTCTCCACTTGCTGCTTTTAAAAGTATTGATCCCACCACCCAAAGTTCTGATCAGAAATACTTCATTAGACATTTGCCCTACCATTAGTTTTAGCGTTTAGTTCTTCCTATCTAGCCAAGCATCAACAGGAGTGTTGAATTTGGCCCGCTGGCTGACAACTAACTGCCAATCGAGAATACTGAGGTTTTATATATCTACATCAGACCCATCAAATGAGTTGCTAACTTTGGTTTTAATCATTCTAAGATTATGTATTATCATAGTTTCGAATTAAAATCCATCATTCCATAAAGGACGGAGCTAGACATTAGTGGGATTTTATCAGCTTATCTTGGAACTTGCCTAAGAACTACTCTTGATATAATCTATCCACTAATTTTTCACAACGCTTATTTTCCGGATCCAGAAAACATACTTAGGTAAATTTTTACTAGAGGTCGGTGATATATCGATATGACGATATTTTTATCGATATTTTTTTATATATCGATACAAGTCACAGATATATCGATATTTTCAAACATTTTTAGTTTTTTGATGATTGTTTTATAGTTCCATTTGTTTTTTTGATTTTCTTTAATCCCTTTTCAAAAACTTCAAAACTAAAGTTTGGACTTGGCTGAGAGACAGTTAAAATGGCACCCTAACAAAAAAAGAAAACGTAATGTAATGGAAAGATAAGATCATTTATTAGTAGTCATCGACATAGCACCGTTTCTGTTGCCAACGTGTGCCTGATTATTAGCATCTAATTTGAAATATTAAAAACATCTCGATCGGTAAAGTATGCGGTAAACTACTTTTCAAAATTTCTTCTTTAAAAATAAATATGAATTTTGCATTGACATCCAAAATGTATTTTATTTATTCTGATTGAAGATATAATTTATTTATTAAAATAATTTTTATAATTTATTTATAAAAACAATAGCATGAATTCATGAAAAGTAGAATTTTGCCCCGAAAAACTTCGTTTCTGGCAAAATTGAAAATCAAATAAAAAATCATGTATCGATATATCGATATTTTGTCGATATTTTTTTCTATGCAACGATATAGTATCGATATTTATGTTAATCGATATTTCCGACCTCTAATTTTTACTGATGAGAAAAGCCATATTAGGATCCTCACAGATATACTGATCATCAAAGAAAGGGAAAATGGTCCAGATAAAAATTGGGTTAGCAGATTCGTTATTCCTTGGACCGGTTCATTGGCTATATCCCTTCTATAAAAACCCCAGTTTTCAGTTTAACCAAGCCTTTTTGAAATCATTTAACTCTTTGCTCTAGCCAAACGTCCCCCGGCTCTCGTCTATGGCAATAAACTTTTGTTTAACTCGACCACGACTTGCTTCTTGTGACAGTCAACAAAAAATGTACGTTATGTATCCCCCCTCCCCCAATTTTGTGGGATGTATTATCTCCAATATTACATACGATAGACATAAAATATATTGTTAAATATATTTAACAATATATCCCATCAGATATATATCCCTTTAAAGAAAAAAAAAACTACGCCAAAATGGTGTTTTTGACGATGTACTTTTGGATAATTCTTATATCATCCTTTCTTATAAGTGAAACTGAGGGGAGGAGAAAAAACGATCGTTAATGAGCTATGTTCAAGCAAAGAGAACTCTGTGTTGAAGGCATTCCTTTTTCAACTTTTTACGCAGTTAAAGAATTTTTACGGAAATTTCGGAGGTGGGGATGTTTATAACACCTTAAGAGGCATTACCACAGTGATTTTCATCAAAATCGTTAGAGCCGTTTTTTAGCAATCATTAAAAAACTTGATTTTTTCAATGGCAGCTACCTTATGCGCATGCGCGATTTTGATGAAAACAATAATTGCAGGTCTCGTAGCCACCACCAACCCGCACACCAAATTTGAACATTTTATGTCAATTTGTTCGGGAGTTATGCTGACCGCAGACAGACATTTTTTCTAGATCACTTTTTTAAAATCAGGATGTTCCAAAACGTGGAGAAATACAAAAAAAAAGTCGATTTTTTTTTAATGAATCCTTTACTTTCATTACCCTATGTATATGTATGGGTAATTGAAAGTAAAAATACATATTTGTGCAGGATTCCATATTTAAAATAAAATTATAGTCTAAGGGTTAGGACTAAACTTATAAACTATCTCCTTATAAAACCATCCCTCTGTGAAGAAATATACCGGATTGATAAATAGAAGAATAAGTAAGAATAAAGAATGAACAGTTTGAAGAAATTAGGCTTCTTTCAAGTCTTTAATCAGATAGTTTTCCACATCCGTCATAATTACCCACAATGAGTTTCCGGATTAAATACACAATTGAGCATTTCGTTGGTTGGTTTATACTCTCAACGACCTATTTTTTTATGCGCAATGACGGTTAATCAGGCTGGGAGCTACAGCTTAACGTGAATTCCGAACCACAGTGAACATCCATGCCTAACTTCGAATTCGAACCCAGTACCTTTAATTGAGCATTTCGTTTCCAAGAACGATGGTTAAACTTTCAAAACTTTTTTCTTTACTGTTTTAATTACCTTAGAACACGTAATCGATCCAAAAGTCAAATCAAATTATTCTAACGGATAAAAGTGGAATCAGTCAGACTGAGGTTTAATTCCTGACTATTAGAATTTTTCTTCACGGACTGATTTCTTTCATATTTTCTGAAATAAGGCCTAAACGCTAGTCCTTAAAATGAAACAAGTATGCACTCTTGTGGATATAATAATTTTGTGAAAGTAGTTAAGTTATACGGACATTCTCTGTGCTCTTTATTTAACCCCTTGACATACAATGACGTCTCGGAGACGTCATTCATTTCATGTGCCATTGTAGACTTTGATGTCTCAGAGACGTCATGAACACATGGCAGTATATTATTAGATTATATGTTTCGGTCGTGCACCGATGATGTTTTGTTTAGACTGTTGAAGATGCTTTCCCCCTCTCAACAGTACCGATAAAAAAAATCGCATCGACAAACAAGTAAACAGAAAGAAGCGTATTGAAAGCGGTAACCAGTATAGCAGTGATCTCTGCAATAATCCGTGCACAAACTTAAAACTATAAATGAGAACATCTCCATATTGCATTTTCTTGATTTATTTGAAGACAGAAGACAATCACGATGAAATACAAGAAATTAATTAAGTATTTGTTTACAATAAGATCATGATAATCTTATGTTCTGGTTAGGGTCGCATCATGATCTAATCTGAAGTTCTGTTTCGGCACCAGGCAATTTTATTTGTATTTCAAGGGGTTAACAATACAAAAGGGAACCTCAATGCTCGAGATCCAAATTAAACCAAACCAATTCTCATTCCGAAACTTTGCAAGGAATGATTAACTTCGGCAACACCAGATCACACAACAATTATTTAATTGAAATACACATACAAAGTAAATAAGACTAACTAAAGCTAAAGAAACTTCATAATATAATTATCCATAGCCATCTTGAGAGTAGAAAACGACTTAACAGAACTCAAACTTAACTTTATGCTCAAAAAATGAGGATCAAGTGGATGGAGAAGGTATGTGATCTTTTCCCAAACAAGTAGGATTGTGACAGCATTAACTGTCACTAAAAGAACGCTTCTACACACACGTTTCCATTGCCATCCATCACGATCAAGATACTAAGTTTGTGCAATTTGATGACTTTTAATGATTAGAATATCTCCTTGTTAAAGTTGATGCAACTTTATTGTATGTATTGATGCTACGTACAATAAAAAAACACATGAAAAATTGAAGTATTTTATTTTAATAATTCCATCATGTTAAGGAGTTTGGAGATTAAACTTATCGTATCCAAGTTCTAATCTGATAAAATTATTTAAATCCAAGATTTCAACTTTTTATATCGTTACCATCACAGAAGCAATCTTCCAGTCGAATATTTAAGCATTCCCGGTTGAATTTGGGTACGAGACATCAACTCAAAGAAAACTTTCTTTGTACCTAATACACGTGTCTGTACAATTAACCGTAAGGCTAGTAATGTTGACTTACCTCCCCCCCTCCTCCATACACACAGAAAGAAAAAAATAATTTAAAATTAACCCATGAAAACAGGGTAATTAGCAGCGGAGAATCGGGGGATTTTTATAGTTGCCTTACGGACAACCACTGAAGAAATCTTTGTGGTCCTCGATCAAAGTTCGTTTATCTTAAATTTTTGTATGCAGCAGATTATGAAACCCGAAATTTTCTAATGGGTCTTTTCTGTACAAATAACCAACTCAAAAAACTTTCTTTGTTCCTACTACACGTGTCTGTACAATTAACCGTAAGGCTAGTAATGTTGACTTAACCCCCCCAACCCCCCCCCCCCCTTCTTCCTACACACAGGAAGAAAAAAAAAATTAAAATTAACCCATGAAAACAGGGTTATTAGCAGTGGTGAATCGTGTGATTTTTATTGTTGCCTTACGGACAACCACTGAAGAAATTTTGGTGGTCCTCGATCAAAGTTCGTTGTTCTTAAATTTTTGCAGATTATGAAACCCGGAATTTTCTTCTGGGTCTTTTCTGTACAATTAACCAACTCAAAGAAAACTTTCTTTGTACCTAATACACGTGTCTGTACAATTAACAGTAAGGCTAGTAATGTTGACTTAAGCCCCCCCCCCCCTCCTCCCTACACACAGAAAGAAAAAAGTAATTTAAAATTAACCCATGAAAACAGGGCTAATAATAGTGGTGAATCGTGTGATTTTTATGGTTGCCTTACGGACAACCACTGAAGAAATCTTGGTGGTCCTCGATCAAAGTTCGTTGTTCTTAAATTTTTGCAGATTATGAAACCCGAAATTTTCTTCTGGGTCTTTTCTGTACAATTAACCAACTCAAAGAAAACTTTCTTTGTATCTAATACAAGTGTCTGTACAATTAACCGTAAGGCTAGTAATGTTGACTTACCCCCCCCCCCTTCTTCCTACACACAAAAAGAAAAAAATACTTTAAAATTAAACCATGAAAACAGGGTTATTAGCAGTGGTGAATCGTCTGATTTTTATAGTTGCCTTACGGACAACCACTGAAGAAATCTTGGTGGTCCTTGATCAAAGTTTGTTGTTCTTAAATTTTTGCAGATTATGAAACCCAGAATTTTCCTTTTACTGTTAGAATGCCATAATAAAAGTTTAGTCATAAAATAATTGCAATATTTACTTGCATAGTGGACGGTAACTAAAGGTAATGAAGTTCCAGAATGTAGATCTACAAGTTTAGCTCTGTAAGTATGCAAATTTAAGAAAAGAAAATTAATAATATGAAAAGAAAATGCAAATTTAACAAATTAAATTTCTGGTTGCCCAAGGGATAACTGATATTTTTGTTTAAGTTGCCCTTCTGAAAATAAGGTTGCTTTGAGCAACCGCAAATTTTGACCTTTGGTTATTAGTATAGATCAGCATTAACCACTAGGTGGCCTTCGGGTCGGATTTGGCCTGCGACAGACTTTTCTGTGATCCGCCAACAGCATAGAAAAAAAAATCAAATTTCCTTGGTATGGCCATTTTTTTTACATAATTGAAATTTGACCGAAGTATTATAGTATGCGTTAACTTTGTAGAACCGAATTCTCTACTACGTACCTGAAGAAACTATATAAAGAAGCTTTGAGTTGGATGGTTTTCATGAAGAATAAATACAGTAATAACTTAATTTAGTTTTATTTATACAATTTACCAAGATTGACTACAACAAATATTGCGATATACATCGTTTCTCTATCATAAAATAAGCTGAATGATTTCAACCACTATCGTGTCACAATTGATATCGACTAAAACGGAGTAATCTGGAAGTACAGTTTAAATTGTTTCATAAAAAGTTAGGTCAAGTCCCATTGTCACGTTGGAACAGAAGACTCCCTTCTCTTTTAGACTTTAATTTACAAATAATAAAATTATAATTTTTTAATTATTTAAGGTAAAAAAATAATAAAATACCAATTATAATTTGATTAAGATAAAAAAAAATCATCATTTTTTTCCCTTTCAGAAATGCTATTTATAGTTAAATCGATTATAAAATTATATATATTGGTGTATCCGGCCCGCTAAACGCCTCAACTTAAGTCATACGGCACGGCCCGCCTCTTAAACTTAGTGGTGAACGCTGGTATAGATTGTCATCTTTTATGTGTTCCTCCGCTCGGTTGGATGACCGCAAGTGGATTAATTAGTCCTCCGAAGTAACAATAGAAACATGTGAAAAAGCAGTCTTTTAGTTTTATGGTCTTTGAAAAAATCTCGATGTACAGTCAAAGTGTTTTGAATGTGTTTCAATAAGCATTTCATAAAATTTTGAGACAAGTATTGCAAACACTTTACAATCTTGCATCAGGATAGTATATATTTTTACTCGCAGCACAGAAAGGCGTAAGAGAAGCTAGCGTAATTGTCACCTCACTTCATGTTGAGACGATAAAATGATTATTTCCAATAAAACCTCCATGGGCCATATCTTACTCATCGAACTTAACAAGCGCTATAAAAATAATTGACGTTAAAAATAAAAAAAAACACTAAAAGTTGTACTAAAACCCTGCAAATAAAATTCTAAGCAAGAAAAAAGTTTATGAAAACTTTTGAAAGCGGCTACGTTTTATATCCTTTGGGCAATTTGCAGACAATGAGCAAAATTGATATGAATGGGTCGATTAATTTGTGCGCTCAGTGACCTATCTTTGACCACAATAACGGCTAATCAGGCCAGGGCCTACAGCTTAAAATGGATTCCGAATCACAAGGATCATCCATACCTAACCCGAGATTCGAAACCGGCTTCATTGGCACTCGAAGTCAGAGTGCTAACCACACAACCATCAAGTGGGCATCTAGGATGATTTGAAAAAATCCTTATAGACAATCAATACTTAACAGGATACCTTTTTCTGAAATAATCCCAGTTCGCATGTTAGGGCAACTTTGCATCCAATGAACTTAAATTAGACTCTGGCCTGCCTCGTGATGATTGCCTACAAGGGTTTCTTTCCAATGATCTCAATTTAGTTCATTGTGTGTGAAGTACCTCAAAGAAATGAAAAGGAACTCCTTCGCGCAACAGTTACATTTTATAATCGGCTAAATACTAATTGCACAGGAGGGTTTCTTCCCAATGATCTCAATTTAATTTATTGCCTGTGAAGTACCCCAAAGAAATGAAAAGGGTTCTTCAATTACATTACATAACCTTTTCTGTCGGACTATTTTATAAGGCAGGTTCTATTAATTCAACGTCTAGCTGTTTTTTGTGATATAACTTCAATGCATTCCAGGAGCGTACTGGCCATAGGGTTGTCCGGTGCAATCACCTGGCCGGTTCGATACAATTGGGTGGTTGGTTTGTACACTCAACGACCTATTTTTATGCACAGTGACAGCTAATCAGGTCGGGACCTACAGCTTAACGTGGATTCCGAACTACAACAAACATCCATGCCTAACCCGGGGTTCGAACCCGGCACCTTTAGCATGCGAGGCCAGAGCGCTAACCCCACACTTATCAGATGGGCCCGGACCGATACGAAATTTTATTTTTAAAATCTTTTTTTTAATATAAATAGTTTCTTTCCTTAAAGTTTTTTTTTTTTTTTTTTTTAAAGCCCAATGCATTCAAATCCCAATCATCTCCTCCCTCCCCCCAAGTGAAACTTTTTACTTATTTTATAGATTACTTATTACTTATTTTAAATATTTATTATCAGTTCGGATGTCATTTTCTAATAAACCTACCTACTTGTTAAATTCCTGGACATTCTTTGTTTTACAATTTACATTTCTTTGTTTTTATTTTTGTAACAAAATATCAATAGCTTATAAAAACTAAGTTCAATCAAAGGAGATATAAATAATAGAGACAGAGAATTTTATTAAATTAAACTAATTATTACAACAATTCAATTTTTAAAATTTATACTAAAATAATGTATTATAGAAGTCAATCTTTAAATACCAATATTAAATAAATAAAAACAGTTAATTATTAAACTATTTAATTATTAAAAATGAATTATTTAATTATTGGAATTAATTTATTAAAATTTTATTATTGATGATATTGAAAGCTTGGGCCGGCACAAATCTAAAATCACCGGGTCGATTTTATGATCCAGTACGCCCCTGATACAATCTGTTCAAGATAACAACCAAACACGTTGGTAGCTGTGTGTTTGGTTCGTTGTATTCAGATTATATGTCGCCGTCAGCAACACGAGGGCTATAATGCGCCGAAACATTCGTCATTAGACAAGCCAACATACATTTACAAACATCCATGCCTAACACGGGACTCGAACCCGCAACCTCGCTGTCTAGAAGCTAGCACGCTAACCACTATACCGTTTGGTCGGCAACTGTGTGTTAAGATATGTCACTTCGCCTGAGGGCCAGTTAAAACGATTTGTATGGGCTTGTTACACTGAGTGCCTGTCCTGTCGATAATAAGGGCTGGTAAGATTAAACACAGGGAAGGAGAGGGGGTACAAGGCTCCTCCACCCCCCCCCCCCCCGCTCCCACAATCCAAGAATGTTGATGATTATGCTCAAAGCTTGATTTTTAAACAAGTACAACTTTACTTCAAAGTTCAAACTTGAAACAGAATTATTTCCAGATCACATGTGATACATCTTCGATATCTACTGTTTATTGAAAACCCCTGATTAAAACGTATTTTGTTTAGAAGTAATAAAACTCTTTTGTAGGATAAACATTTACTTTATATAAATTTGTATAGGTAATAACCAATTTCTTTAGTTAGCAAAAATTATTATCTTTTCAAATTCATTACGTTACGGATTTTTATTGATATTTAAAAACGTTATTTCATTATATTGTAATAAATATTGAAGAAAATTGAATTTTATTTCAGTTGCGAAATCCAATATAATATTCTACCCATATGCAGTGTTATTACATTCACGTAGAAAATATAAAGCTTATTGAATTGTAAAAAATTCATCGATAGTTTCAAATAATTTTTAAAAGTGACATTAGTTTTTTAAAGATTGTAAAATTTGTTGTTCCGCTACTTTTAAGACGTTTCCCATTAAAGTTACGATAATGAAAATGTTTTTAACTATCACTGTAAAACTTTTTCTACCACGGGGTAATCATCCCGCAAAGTTCTAAAATACTTTACAACTCTTTTTGAAATTCTCATGTTTAACTACACAAATTGCTGTGTAATAAAACTCACCGAAACATTGCTTAAAAGTTTTTCAAAAATTTTCAATAAAATTTCTTGTGAAAGTTAAATTAAACGTATGCGTTTCAAAACATTTAAATATTGTTACACAATGGGAACACGAGACCTCGAATAATGAATCTTCAATAAATGTACAAAAACTATAGAGTTTTCTTAAATATAAGCAAAGTATACAAAATACAAATAATTTTTTAACACTTACGGATTTCCATATAAAAAAGTCACCAATCATCCGAACTCGAGGTAATCCAAAACATCGTCTTCATAGCTTAAGTTTCACAATTTTCAGAATTCCCGCATCTTTTTGCACATTTCCTCCTTTTTCCGCACGTTTCAATGTCGTCTGCTTACTACGTCTTCTGAACCGAACAGACGAAACCGAAACGTTCGGGAAACTGATCGCAGCGCCACCTTGTGCGCAGTGGAACGACGATTCGCGCGAAAATTGCGCCTTTAACTGAATTAGTTTTGTTTTCGAAATGTGCGTGATCATATATTATTGCGTTATCATCTTTATTTACTGTATGCTCAAGTTGTGCAACACTGCAAAAGCAAATTCTAGAGGAAAATTTATTTAAAAAAATCTTCTTGTCATTTTCTGGGTACTCAGGAAAGTAGGTGTATCAAAAGGCTGAATATAAGTGTATATAACAATTAACCCATAATCTTTTTTTTTTTTAAATATAAATCCCTTATATGTAACTTATTTAAGTGATTTTGAGCTCGAATCGAATTTCCATTGAATTTCAGCTCGATTGGATGACTGTAAATGAGTTAAGTAGTTATCCGAAGCATGTTTAAAATCAACCTTTTAATTTCGACCCCAAAACTCGATAGAATGTATTCTTATTGCCCATGAATCTATCTGTCAAGCCGGCTCGGAGCCAGCCAAAGTTTATAGGACGGGCAAAAATTTTCCAAGGAGGGGCAGAAATATAAATTATTTAATTGGTTTTCAATAAATTTTTACAATTGATTACATTTAAAAAGTATTTATCAGAGCACTTTATGAAGTACATATACAAAAAAATATTTAAAAAAAAATAAACATTGTTAATGTATTTTGATGTAATGTTATTTTTTTTTTAATTCTTTTAAAAACTCTACACTAGAAATTTTTTTGATAAAAACAAAACTTTCAATTTAAATTTTTTTAAAGTATATTTAATACAATTCTATTCCTTTAAAATATTCTATGCTTGTCCATCTCTTAATTTTTCACACATTTCAACTTAAGAATATCTACTTTAAAAATAATTACAAATATAAAAATTAGTACAAGTTACTTTTACATAAAAAGTTTTTTAACATAAAAAGTTTTTTCGAAGAAATTCATTCAGCAATAAAAAGTTATTTACATTTCTATATAAAAACCATATCTTTATATATATATATACACACATTACTAATAGAGTTGCATTTTCCTTTATTTTCTCCAATCATTTTCAATACTCAGAAAAATTTATCAGAAACTATTATAATATAAAAACCCTTTTTCTATTTCTTTGCATATATTATTAATTATAAAACATAAAATAATAGAAAATTCATTTTCCTATTCTTGGTCTTATATTAAACATTTTGAAACTTTTTAAAATACATAGCATAAAAAAATCTAAAATAAAATTATAAATGTTAGTATAATTGCAATTTCCTATCTTTACACATATTAAACAATTTCAAAACTCTATCTCTACTTCAAATGCCAAAAACACTAGATTTGCCTTCCTTTCGTGGCCCATTGACATTCTTTGGGGACGATTTATGGGCGTCAAAGGGGAAAAGGTAGATTCGCAAGTTGCTGTGCTACAACCAAAGGTATCTACAGCAGCAAAAAGTGTGTTTCTATTCAATCATAAATATAAAGGTTTACAATTAAAAAAAAATTATTGGGATAAAATTTTCCAGGACGGGCGAAGATTTTTCCAGGTCGGGTAATGCCCGACCTCGCCTCCCTCTGGCTACAGGCCTGCTGTCAAGATTCAGCTTGATTGGATCACTGCAAGTTGGTTTATTCGTATTCCGATGATAGACGCATGTGTAAAAGCTGCCTTTTAGTGACAGTGACAGCCCCCAAAATTTGATAGAATGCATTGTCATCAACATCGAATCTATCTGCCAAGTTTCAATGTAATTGTGTGAAAGCAAGTGTGTAAATTACGAATCCGCAGATTTGCCCGACAGCGACACACACACACAAAATTGAAGTAAATATAAAGGATTTAAAAAGGCCCTAATTAAAGCACTTATTAAAAATTTAATAGGAAAATAAGTGGGTATTTTTACTACACTTTAAAAAGTTTGTATGAGCTACCTTAAAAAACTAATTGAAAATAATAAATAAAAATATTGCTAAATAAAAATATAGTTAATATGATTTAAAGCATTTCATATTTTTTAAAGTTCTAGCTAGTATTGGTTGTTCTTGCTAGGAGATTGAGAGTAGTTTGAAAATGCTCATTATGTACAGCTACACATTTAGAAACTTTGAATATTGCTGAAACTAATACACTATTTATACTTGCTATTCCATTCTTTATTGAGTGAGAATTTAACGATTTGAAATGATTCTATGGTACTTACATACTTTCCCTTTGACCATTTTCGTCATTCAAAAAATATCGCCCAATGGTATTTTAGTTTTCAGTTAAATGGTAAAATAATAAACACTGATGATTTAAGGTTATTGATCGCTTATATTGGATATTTTTCCGGATTATAATCAAGATTTCAAAAGTTGAATAGAGTCTATCAAATTTTAATAGATTGGTCTAAAACTTACATCAGATGTTGGGTGCATAGAACAGATTTTATGTGCAACGAAATTAGCATATATTCTTCAATAATAGTTAGGAGGAATAAAAGAAGTTAATATGCATGATAATTTAACCCATAAAGCAAAGTTTTTAAAATAAATCTTTTATAAGCATTGCCAATTTTCATATCCATTAACACAGAGTCGATTCTGTAAACAGCGTGTGCATGACGTTTGCATCTAATTTTAAATATCAAAAATATTTCTATCGGCAAAATATGAGGCAAACTACGTTTCAAAGTTTATTTATTAAAATAAACTTGAATTTATGCACTCACATCCAAATATCTTTTATTTATTCTGATTAAAACAAATTATTTATTTACTAAAAAAAAAATTTGGCAACGGGAAAAAGTTTCTTCAATGGTCGGTTAAATGCTGTTTTAACGCGATTGGCTGAAAGCAAGTTGGTTTATTAGTATTCCGTACAAGCGACTTTTTAGAAACAGTTACAGCCCCAAAGTTTGATAGAATGCATTTCCATCGACATCGAATCTGTCTGTCAAGTTTCGGACCGATTGGAGGAGATAATTAGGCCTCCGCAGATTTGCCCGCCATTGATAAACAACCACACAAAATCAAAGTTAATATAAAGTATTAAAAAAGAAACGTTTTTTTGTATATCGTCTGGTTATAAAGTTCCGTAATAAATAGTGATTTGCTCTATCCCTTCAGGGAAAAATTGCGGCGTTGAGCGTCAGAACGGACCATCCCACAATGTTTATTTTTCTAGTTGAAAGACTGTTTCTACCTCGTTTTTTTTTTTTTTTTTTTTTTTTTTTTTTTTTTTTTTCTTTTGAAAAAAAAAGTCATGCCAAATGTGATTTATTTAATGGCCAGCTTAGTTGGCCGTTACATAAACCACATTTGGTGTGAATTGTTTTAACAAAACGGGGAAGAAACAGCCTTTAACTAGAAGAGGAAACATTGTGAGATAGTACGACTTTTCAATTACAAACTTGGAGAAGAAGTTAATATACTGCTGCAAAAAGGGCTCAACTCTGAAAGATAAAGAACAAGACATAAGTGAATATTTTAATGACAACAGGATGAAAAAACAAGCTTTTCTAAACAAAATACTTTAGCCTCATAACAAATAGTATTTAAGAAAGTTACACATTTTTAATGTAGACATATGACCTTGCAATTTTTCGAGTAAAACCTTTTTAGCAATAGCTGTCGATTCAGTTACAATTTAGTTTTTTTTTTTTTAACTATCATTTTTGCTATTCAGTTTACCTCTCTTTCATAAGTAAAAAAGAGCGTGAGTCACCATTCATTTATGTTAATCTATTTTCAATAGTTTTGAAAGTGACATTTTTAATACTAGTATAAGACCAAAATAATCGCTTTTAGTTTATTTTCTGAATAAGACCATACGAATACAGAAGTGGAAAGTTAGACGCTATAAAACGGAAATTGTTTCTCTAGCCCCCTCGTGAATTTATTTCAAAGTCGTTGTAGACTGTTCGCATTAATCTTCAGAGTGCAAATATAGATACACAAAACCAATTGGCAGACGAAGATTCTAATGTCGAATGTTTTCTTTCGTTTCCGTCTCCTTATTCCAAACAAAATAACATTCCATTTTTCCCCGAACAGCGAGTTAAGGAATGAAATAAATAAAAACTCGTCTGAGACGACATTTTCTACTCCTTTTCAGGTTACGAAAAAGCGCGGGCAAAAGGAACAAAATAACCCGAGTGAAAGAATAAGAACCCGAACCATTTTTCCCTTTTTATTTTCCCCATCGGAGGAGCGCAATCATAATAGAAATATTCAACGCCATTGCCTCTTCCCGCCAAAAGAATGGAAACCGTCTTTGTTGTCCAGAAAAGCGCATTCTATGCGTTTTGAACCTTTTCTGCACACAAAGAACGCCCACCTTTTAATACAAGCAACACTGCTGCCAGCGATTTTACTTCTTCAGAGTTTTTCCCATTGTAGTTATACGCTGGTCTTTTCTTCCATTGCCTTTTTCGTTTCTGCTGTTATTATTATTATTATCATTATTGCCAGTTCCTTTTTTATTATTAATATTTTATTATTTATTTACAATTTTCGTTCCTTGTCCTTATCTCGTCGGTCCTTTGTGCGCGAGCTGTTTTGATTTGAATGAAACCGTTCAAAATAGTTGCTGAGTTGGCTGCCTGGATGCCTTTTATGTAATAATAAGAGCGTTTTGTGCGGGAGGCAGGGAATTCTGCTTGCCCTTTGTTGTGTCGTAGCATCGACCTTGTGTTCTCCTTTGTGCCAACTTTCTTTCATAAAACGTAATATTCGAATCTGGATGCGAAGTTCTTTGTGCGCAATATCGTCTGCCAGCCTGAAAAGATTCTTTCACGCTAAATACAATAACCGAGTTAAAGTTGTGAAAGCCTGCTTGCTGCAAAAAGACCGAATTAACTCTTTTATGGACACTTTACTAAAAAGCCTACTGTACAATGTTTACTTAACTAAATTGGACTGCATTGTGTCCTCAGTAAAGATTGAATAATAATTTTTTACTGTTTTTCAAGCCTTTAATTTATAGGCCCCAATCTTCAAATAGTTGCTTAGCAGGATTTAGTGAGGCAAAAACTCCAGGGTTAGGCATGAATGTTCGATGTGGTTCGGAATCCACGTTAAGCTGTAGATCCATGTCTGATTAGTCGTCATTATGCATACAAATAAGTCATCCAGCGGACAAACTTATCAAACATTGGTGCAAAAATTACACCAGTGCCAAATTGTTCAAGCTATAAAAAGAGGCAGGATGAGCTTTTATCTTGTTACATTCTCTGCCTATGTCAAGGGTTCTCATGTAGGACAGTTACTGATACTTAATAAAATCTTCTTTCATCAGTATACCAACAAAGGAAAAAGATTATTTTGTTCAACGCATGTTTCCGTGGCGCAATGGGCAATTCCAGCATTTTTTATTTTTATTTTTTTAAATATTTCTTTATTCAATTCTAAATGTTTCCAAAGGCCATAAACAAAAACATTTCCGATCACTGCTCTTTTTCTTTTTTTCTATTTGCAACCTAATTCGCTTGTTAGGTTCTGGTGGCAAAAACGACACATTCGGATCGAATATAATGTAACGTCACTTCATCTGAAACAATTTGGCTTGAACCAGCAGAAAATCAGTTTTGCAAGTTTCTCGCAAATCGCGCAACCGATACGGGATACGGCAACAGTCTACCAAACACACAATAATACCTTACGATAATCATAGAGAACAGAAAGATGTCGTGACGTCACAGCTAGAGTGGAACGCTTTGATCGGACAGCAATCGGACGGGCTTTCAGGGAATTTTCTTTTCTTAATTTAAGTGCCGATTTTTTTTTTTTTTTTAAAGTACTTTTGTTTGGAAATTTGAAATCTGAAAGAAATTCTTCATAAATATAAACTGATTTCACTCGTTTTTAAAAAATGCGGGTATTATTCATTCGATAGCGCGTTCGAGTCTTGAACAAAAGATGGGTTCGAAACCCAACCAGCTGCGATTTTTAATTTCAGTAAAATTCAAAGGACACTCATTCGCATTTTTCTTAATAGAATTCTACCAATGTAAATATTTCTATCTACAAATGCCTATTAATATAATAAATTAAATCGTTATTAATCTGTATACATTCAAAAAAGTAATTTATTTCAAATTAAAAAAAAAAGCAATATTAATTAATTTTATAAGTAAACATTTTTCAACGACTTCTTTTACAATATACAAAGAGCATATTTTGATAGGAAAATCACAGCATTAGGTTTTATTATTGAAAACTCTAGAAATATAGGCGCAGCATAGCCTTAGTGAAGCCGTTGCATCATAAAACCTCAACCAACCAACCAACCTAGAAATATAGTCTCCAAAAAAACTGTGAATCCGTGCATAAGATCACTCCCTTCTACCTTATAATCTATACTTATAACAATGTACCTTTCTTACGAATCGTTCTGATTTTTAATAAAATCTTCATAAAGCTTTAAAAAAAAAAAGGATAAATCTGTTTACGCAAACCTCCGTGGCGCAATCGGCTAAGGCGTTCGGCTGTTAATAGAAAGGTTGTTGGTTCGATCCCACCCGGGGGCGATTGCTGCTTTTATTTATCTTTTAAGGTATGATCAGCTTTTAACTTATTTTTTTCTATGCTAATATCATTGTACCTTTCTTAAGAAGCTTACTAATTTGGAATAAAATCTTCTTCAATCTGTATACGTAAAAAAAAAAAATGATTCCCATTGTACCAAGCCGCCGTGGAGCAGTCGGCTAGTGCGTTCGGCTGTTAACCGAAAGGTTGTTGGTTCGAGCTCATCCAGGGGGCGATTACTTCACTTATTTATCATTCAAGATATGATCAGCTTTTAACATATCATATTCAATGCTTATAACAATGTACAGTACCCCAAAAAAATCAAATCAGAACGATGACTATAACTTCGGTTCTAATTATTGTAAATTCTTAAGGTTTGCACCAAAATGTTTTGCTTACGATTTTCTATATATCTGATGCATTTTTTTTCCCTTGAGGAACCGTTTATTAAGTAAAAGTAACGCTATCTTCGAAAATTTCAATACTAACCCTTATTTTTTATCATTTCATTCGATTCAGAATACATCATTTACTCATTATACCAAATTTCAATGCATTATGCTGAAAAACACGTCTCTTATGAGCGAAAATGTTTCGACCATTTTTTGACCGATCTTCAGGGAGAATTTCCATAAAACGAAAGGTATTTTTAAGATTCTACTTCACAGCGGGAGAAATCGAACGGTCAGTACGGCGTTTCACGACGTTATAAAATACAAATATTTGTCTAAAATTGCATAGAAACTACTTGGATTTATAGTGTCATGTTTAAGATTAATACAAGAATAGCAAGTAAACGCAAAAGTAACATAATTTATTTACAACGTTAAAGATGTGCATTCTTCACACGAAATAAATAAAATGTCGAAAACTGAAGAGATAGAAGAAGTATAACGTATACTACTGATAATTAGAAAATTAATAAATATAAAATGTAGGCATTAGTAAAAAGTATTCAGTATTCAGCAAAGCGTGATTATTTTACAGAAACATTTCAATGTAAACACAAATGTAACTTGATGGTTGAAATTATTTATAAAATGAAAAAATCCTATGATTCAGTAAAATTTTTAAAGGATAACTTATTGAAATTGCTTAAAAAATGTTGTTTTAAATAAATGTAATTTAAGAAAGTAAATTTTTTTAAAAAAAGGACACTGTTGAAAACCACACAAAACATATGTTCCCCGATTCTAAACACGTTAGACAGATTAAAAAAATATATATAAAAAATAAAACTACTTTGCTTGTATAAAATAATATATATATATATATATATATATATATATATATATATATATATATTGTAATATATATATTTGTAATTTCAAGAAATTCTGTTCTGATTAACCCCGCTGTTTCTATTCACCTCATTTTACGATAATTGAAAGTGTGCGATTTTCCACACCTTTAGTTTACCTTGAATTAATCTTTGATAGTTTTCAAAAGTCGTCTACTATACGGTCCCTTAAAGTGAGCGTTTTTTACATTTTCGCTAAAAAATCGAGTCCTAAAAGTCAAAATGAAAATAAAAAAAATTGTGGGGGGTTTCAGACCATGGTCAATCTAATAAAAACAAAAAAAATATATGTTTCTATTCAAATTTTTTTTTAATTGTTTTATTAATTAATAATTAATTATTAAAAAAGAAATTGATGCAAAAGTTGCTTGGTATTTATGTTTGGTCATTTAACGAACTATCTTTTGAAAAAAAAAATTACTGAAATATATTAATTATTTAAGTATATATGGCCAAAAAACCAATTTTTTTTGTATTTAACATTAATTTATCATTTTCTTTTTATCATTTAAATTACAAACCATTCATTAGAAAATTACGAATTTTTGTATTTCGACATTTTTTTGGATGCTAAATCCAAATATGGCATAATATTATGAGGTTGCTATTGAACTTTTTAAAGTTTGGTTCTGTTTTAATTTGTAGATGCCCCCTCATGACAAAAAAATAACTAAATGCAATTATTAAAAACCTTCCACGATTTACAACGGTACCTTTTGTTTGTTATTTCAACAATTAGAGCACAAGATATAGCCATCGTTCTGATTTTTTTTGGGGGTACTGCACCTTTCTAAAGCAGCTTACTAATTTTTTTTAAAAATCTTAATTAATCTGTATACATAAAATAACAATGATTCCCATTATACACATCCTCCTTGGTGTAATTGGCTAGCTCGTTCGTCTGTTAACAGAAAGGTTGGTGGTTCCAGCAAACCCGGGGACAAATGCAACTTTTATTTTTCTTTCAAGGTATGATCAGATTTTACATTGTTATATTCTATGTTTATAAAAATGTACCTTTTATACGAGAGTAGAAATTTTTCATAAAATCCTCTTTAATCTCTATACCAATGAAAAAAAAAAGTCGATTCCATATAGCAAGTATCCGTGGCGCAATCGACTGGCAAGTTCGGCTTTTAACAGAAATAATGGTGGTTCGAGACAATCGCCAACAACAACGTAAATTTCATACGAAGCGTACTGATTTTTAATACAGTCTTGTTTGATTTGAATACATAAAAAAAAAAAAAAAGATAAATCCGTTTAGAGCAAAACTCCGTGGCGCAATCGACAGTTTACCGAAAGGTTGATTGTTCGAGCACAACCGGGGGCCATTGGAACATTTATTTATCTTACAAGGTATAATCAGCTTTTATCTTATTGGATTCGATACTTATAAAAATATACCGTTCTTACGAAGAGTAGAAATTTTTAAATCTTCTTTAATCCTTATGCATAAAATAAAAATGATTTCTTATATACCAAGCCTCCGTGACGCAATTATATAGCTCGGTCGGCAGTTACCCGAAATGTTGGTGGTAGCGAGCCCACCAGGGGGCGATTGCAAATATTATTTTTCTTTCAAGGTATGATTAACTTTAGCCATATTATATTCTATGCTTATAGCAATATACTTTTCTTAGTAAGTGTTCTGATTTTTAATAAAATCTTCTTTAATCTGTACACATAAAATAAAAATGATTCCCATTGCGCCAAGTCTCCGTGACGGAATCGGCTAGCTAGTTCGGATGTTAACCGAAAGGTTGGTGGTTCAAGTCAAACAGGGGCGATTGCAACATTTCGTTTTCTTTCACGATATGATCAGCATTTACCATATTATATTCCATGCTTATAACAATGTACCTTTCTAACGACGCATTTTGATTTTTAATAAAATCTTCATTTTTCTGTATAAATGAAATAAAAGGATGAAGTTGTTTGTACCAAACCTCCGTGGTGCAATTGGCTAACTCGTTCGGCTGTTAAACGAAAGGTTGCTGGTTCGAGACTACCCTAGGGCGATTTCAACGTTTATTTATCTTTCAAGGTACGATCAACTTCTACCATATTATATACTATGTGTATAACAAAATACCTTCCTTACTAAGTGTTCTGATTTTTAATACAATCTTCTTCAATCTATATACATAAAAAACAAAAGATAAAGCTGTTGAAACCAAGCCTTCGTGGAGCAATTGGCTAGTGCGTTCGGCTGGTAACGGAAAGGTTAGCACCACGAGGGCGATTTCATATTTTATTAATCTTTTATAAGGTATGATCAACTTCTACCATATTATATTCTATGCTTATAACAATGTACCTTTCTTCCGAAGTGTTCTGATTTTTTATATTATATACTAAGCTTATAAAAATATACTTTTCTTACCAAGTGTTCTGATTTTTAATAAAATCTTCTTTAATCTGTATACATAAAAAACAAAGGATAAAACTGTTGAATACAAGCCTCCGTGGGGTAATTGTCTAGCGCGTTCGGCTCTTAACCGAAAGATTGGTGCATCGAGCCCACACGGGGCGATTTAAACTTTTATTTATCTTTCAAGGTATGATCAACTTCTACAAAATTATATACTATGTTTATAACAATATACTTTTCTTACTAAGTGTTCTGATTTTTAATTTTATATACTTTATACTATGCTTATAACAATATACCTTTCTTACTAAGTGTTATGTTTTTAATATAATCTTCTTTAATCTGTATACATAAAAAAAAAAGTATAAAGCTGTTGATACCAAGCCTCTGCGACGCAATTGGCTAGCGCGTTCTGCTGTTAACCGAAAGGTTGGTTGTTCGAGCCCACCTGGGGATGACTTCAACTTTTATTTATCTTTTAAGGTATGAACAACTTCTACAATATTATATACTAGTGTTATCAAAATGCACCTTTCTTACGAAGTAATTTGATTTTTAATAAAATCTTCTTTACTCTGTATACATAAAATAAAAATGATTATTTTGATCCCAATCCTCCGTGGCGCAATTGGTTAGCGCGTTCGGCTGTTACCTGAAAGATAGGTGGTTCGAGCCCATCCGGTGGCGATTTCAACGTTTATTTATCTTTTATAAGGTATGATCCACTTCTACCATATTATATTCTATGCTTATAACACTTTACCTTTCTTACGAAGTATTCTGATTTTTAATAAAATCTTCTTCAATCTGTGTTCATAAAAAACAAAGGATAAATCTTTTGGTACCACACCTCCGTGGCTCAATTGGCTAGAGCGTTCGGCTGTTAACCGAAAGGTTGGTGGTTCAAGTCCACCCGAGGACGATTTTAACTTTTATTTATCTTTTCTAAATTATGATCCACTTCTACCATATTGTATACTATGCTTGTAACAATGTACCTTTCTTACAAAGTATTCTGATTTTTAATATTATATATTATATACTATGCTTATAACAATATAATTTTCTTACAAAGTATTTTGGTTTTAAAAAAATCTTCTTTAATTTGTATACAGAAAAAAACAAAGGATAAAGCTGTTGAAACAAGCTTTCGTTGCGCAATTGGCTAGCGCGTTCGGCTGTTAACCGAGAGGTTGGTTGTTGGAGCCCACCCGGGGGCTATATCAACTTTTATTTATCTTTCAAGCTATGATTAACTTCTACCATATTATATAATATGCTTATAACAATATACATTTCTTACGAAGTCTTATGTTTTTAATAAAATCTTCTTTAATCTGTATACATAAAAAAAAAGTTTAAAGCTGTTGATAACAATCCTCTGTGGCACAATTGGCTATCACGTTCTGCTGTTAACCGAAAGGTTGGTTGTTCGAGAACACCTGGGGACGACTTCAACTTTTATTTATCTTTCAAGGTATGAACAACTTCTACAATATTATATACTAGTGTTATCAAAATGCACCTTTCTTACGAAGTAATTTGATTTTTAATAAAATCTTCTTTACTCTGTATACATAAAATAAAAATGATTATTTTGATCCCAATCCTCCGTGGCGCAATTGGCTAGAGCGTTCGGCTGTTAACCGAAAGGTTGGTGGTTCAAGTCCACCCGAGGACGATTTTAACTTTTATTTATCTTTTCTAAATTATGATCCACTTCTACCATATTGTATACTATGCTTGTAACAAAGTACCTTTCTTACAAAGTATTCTGATTTTTAATATTATATATTATATACTATGCTTATAACAATATAATTTTCTTACCAAGTGTTTTGATTTTAAAAAAATCTTCTTTAATTTGTATACAGAAAAAAACAAAGGATAAAGCTGTTGAAACAAGCTTTCGTTGCGCAATTGGCTAGCGCGTTCGGCTGTTAACCGAGAGGTTGGTTGTTGGAGCCCACCCGGGGGCTATATCAACTTTTATTTATCTTTCAAGGTATGAACAACTTCTACAATATTATATACTATTGTTATCAAAATGCACCTTTCTTACGAAGTAATTTGATTTTTAATAAAATCTTCTTTACTCTGTATACATAAAATAAAAATGATTCTTTTTATCCAAAGCCTCCGTGGCGCAATTGGTAGCGCGTTCGGCTGTTACCCGAAAGATAGGTGGTTCGAGCCAACCTGGGGGCGATTTCAACTTTTATTTATCTTTTATAAGGTATGATCCACTTCTACCTTATTATATTCTACGCTTGTAACAATGTACCTTTCTTACGATGTGTTCTGATTTTTAATAAAATCTTCTTCAATCTGTATTCATAAAAAACAAAGGATAAAGCTGTTGATACCAAGCCTACGTTGCGCAATTGGCTAGCGCGTTCGGCTGTTAACCGAAAGGTTGGTGGTTCGAGCCCACCCGGGGGCGATTTCAACTTTTATTTATCTTTTATATGGTATGATCAACTTCTACCATATTATATTCTATGCTTGTAACAATGTACAGTACCCCCAAAAAAAACAGAACGATGGCTATATATCTGATGCAATTTTTTTTTCTTGAGGGACCGTTTACTAAGTAAAAGTAACTCTATCTTCGAAAACTTCAATACGAACCCTTATTTTATATCATTTCATTCGATTCAGAATACATCATTTACCCTATACACCAAATTTCAAAGCATTATGTTGAAAAATACGTCACTTATGAGCGAAAATATTTCGACCAATTTTTGACCGATCTTCAGGGAGAATTTCCATAAAATGAAAGGTATTTTTAAGGTTCTTCAAAGCGGGAGAAATCGAACGGTTAATGTGGTGCGTTTCACGAAGATTAAAAAATACAAGTATTAGTCTAAAATTGCATAGAAAGTAATTGGATTTATAGTGTCATGTTTAAGATTAATACAAAAATAGCAAGTAAACGCAAAAGTAACATAATTTATTTACAACATTAAAGATGTGCATTCTTCACACGAAATAAATAAAATATCGAATATTGTAATTGCAGAAATATAATGAATACTACTGATAATTAGAAAATTAATAAATATTAAATGTAGGCATTTAGCAAAGCATGAATATTTTACAGAAATATTTCACTATAAACACAAATGTAACTAGATCGTTGAAATTATTTATAAAATGAAAAAGTCACATGATTCAGTAAAATTTTTAAAGGATAACTTATTGAAATTGCTTAAAAAATGTTGTTTTAAATAAATGGAATTTAAGAAAGCAAATTAAAAAAAAAAAAAAAAAAATGATAGTTTACAGAAAAAATAATTAATAATTTAAAAAACTAAAAAACACGCTTTAATAGAAAATCAAACTAAAAAGTAGAAAATAATCAATAGATTAAAAAACTAAGAGACACGCTTTAATAGAAAAGTGAACTAAAAAGTAGAAGATAAGTTTAAATAAGTTTGAAATAAGAATAGAGTGATTAACAAGAAATATTTATTTTATCGTAAAAAAGCGTGGGGTGCTTTTTAAGATATTTTCATAATGGCTCTATTTTACCAATATCTGTCATTAAATATTTACAAAAATTGATATCAAGCACCCCACGCTTTTTGACGATATAAAATATTTCTTGTTAATCACTCTATTCTTATTTCAAACTTATTTAAAATTATCTTCTACTTTTTAGTTCACTTTCCTATTAAAGCGTGTTTCTTATTTTTTAAACTATTGGTTATACGATAATTGAACGTTATGCGATTTTCCACACCTCTAGTTTACCTCGAATTAATCTTTGATAGTTTTTAAAAGTCGTCTACTATACGGTCCCTTAAAGTGAGCGTTTAATACATTTTCTCTAAAAAATCGAGAACTAATAGTCAAAATGGAAAGAAAAAAATTATGGGGGGGGGGGGTTTAGACCATGGTAAATCTAATGAAAGCAAAAAAACTATATGTTTCTATTCAAATTTTTTTAATTGCTTTATTAATTAATAATTAATTATTAAAAATGAAATTGATTCAAAAGCTGATTGCTATTTATGTTTGGCCATTTACAGACTACATTTTGAAAAAAAATTACTGAAATATATTAATTATTTAAGTAATTATGGCCAAAAAAACAACTTTTTTATTTAACATTAAATTTATCATTTTCTTTTTATCATTTAAATTAAAAAACATTCATTAGAAAATTACGAATTTTTGTATTTCGCATTCTTTTTTAATGCTGAATCCAAATATGGAATAATATTATGAGGTTGCTATTGATCTTTTTAAAGTTTGGTTCTCTTTTAATATGTAGATGACCCCTCATGATAGAAAAAACTACATACAATTATTAAAACCTTTCACGATTTACAACGGTACCTTTTGTTTGTTATTTCAACAATTAGAACAAAAGATATAGCCATCGTTCTGTTTTTTTGGGGGGGGGGTACTGTACCTTTCTTACGATGTGTTCTGATTTTTAAAAAAATTCTCTTCAATCTGTATTCATAAAAAACAAAGGATAAAGCTGTTGATACCAAGCCTCCGTGGCGCAATTGGCTAGCGCGTTCGGCTTTTTAACGAAAGGTTGGTTTTTCGAGCCCACCCGGGGGCGATTTCAACTTTTATTTATCTTTTATAAAGTATGATCCACTTCTACCATATTATATTCTATGCTTGTAACAATGTACCTTTCTTACGATGTGTTCCGATTTTTAATAAAATCTTCTTCAATCTGTATTCATTAAAAACAAAGGATAAAGCTGTTAATACCAAGCCTTCGTGGCGCAATTGGCTAGCGCGTTCGGCTGTTAACCGAAAGGTTGGTGGTTCGAGCACACCCGGGGGCGATTAAAACTTTTATTTATCTTTGATAAAGTATGATCCACTTCTACCACATTAATTTCTATGCTTATAACAATGTACCTTTCTTACGAAGTATTCTGATTTTTAATAAAATCTTCTTCAATCTGTGTTCATAAAAAACAAAAGATAAATCTTTTGGTACCACACCTCCGTGGCTCAATTGGCTAGAGCGTTCGGCTGTTAACCGAGAGGTTGGTGGTTCAAGTCCACCCGAGGGCGATTTTAACTTTTATTTATCTTTTCTAAATTATGATCCACTTCTACCATATTGTATACTATGCTTGTAACAATGTACCTTTGCCGACCAAACGGTATAGTGGTTAGCGTGCTAGCTTCTAGACCGCGAGGTTGCGGGTTCGAGTCCCGTGTTGGCATGGGTGTTTGTAAATGTATGTTGGCTTGTCTAATGACGAATGTTTCGGCGCATTATAGCCCTCGTGTTGCTGACGGCGCCAGATAATCTGAAAACAACCAACCAACCAATGTACCTTTCTTACAAAGTATTCTGATTTTTAATATTATATATTATATACTATGCTTATAACAATATAATTTTCTTACCAAGTGTTTTGATTTTAAAAAAATCTTCTTTAATTTGTATACAGAAAAAAACAAAGGATAAAGCTGTTGAAACAAGCTTTCGTTGCGCAATTGGCTAGCGCGTTCGGCTGTTAACCGAGAGGTTGGTTGTTGGAGCCCACCCGGGGGCTATATCAACTTTTATTTATCTTTCAAGCTATGATTAACTTCTACCATATTATATAATATGCTTATAACAATTTACATTTCTTACGAAGTGTTATGTTTTTAATAAAATCTTCTTTAATCTGTATACATAAAAAAAAAGTTTAAAGCTGTTGATAACAATCCTCTGTGGCACAATTGGCTATCACGTTCTGCTGTTAACCGAAAGGTTGGTTGTTCGAGAACACCTGGGGACGACTTCAACTTTTATTTATCTTTCAAGGTATGAACAACTTCTACAATATTATATACTATTGTTATCAAAATGCACCTTTCTTACGAAGTAATTTGATTTTTAATAAAATCTTCTTTACTCTGTATACATAAAATAAAAATGATTCTTTTTATCCAAAGCCTCCGTGGCGCAATTGGTAGCGCGTTCGGCTGTTACCCGAAAGATAGGTGGTTCGAGCCAACCTGGGGGCGATTTCAACTTTTATTTATCTTTTATAAGGTATGATCCACTTCTACCTTATTATATTCTACGCTTGTAACAATGTACCTTTCTTACGATGTGTTCTGATTTTTAATAAAATCTTCTTCAATCTGTATTCATAAAAAACAAAGGATAAAGCTGTTGATACCAAGCCTACGTTGCGCAATTGGCTAGCGCGTTCGGCTGTTAACCGAAAGGTTGGTGGTTCGAGCCCACCCGGGGGCGATTTCAACTTTTATTTATCTTTTATATGGTATGATCAACTTCTACCATATTATATTCTATGCTTGTAACAATGTACAGTACCCCCAAAAAAAAACAGAACGATGGCTATATATCTGATGCAATTTTTTTTTTCTTGAGGGACCGTTTACTAAGTAAAAGTAACTCTATCTTCGAAAACTTCAATACGAACCCGTATTTTATATCATTTCATTCGATTCAGAATACATCATTTACCCTATACACCAAATTTCAAAGCATTATGTTGAAAAATACGTCACTTATGAGCGAAAATATTTCGACCATTTTTTGACCGATCTTCAGGGAGAATTTCCATAAAATGAAAGGTATTTTTAAGGTTCTTCAAAGCGGGAGAAATCGAACGGTTAATGTGGCGCGTTTCACGAAGATTAAAAAATACAAGTATTAGTCTAAAATTGCATAGAAAGTAATTGGATTTATAGTGTCATGTTTAAGATTAATACAAAAATAGCAAGTAAACGCAAAAGTAACATAATTTATTTACAACATTAAAGATGTGCATTCTTCACACGAAATAAATAAAATATCGAATATTGTAATTGCAGAAATATAATGAATACTACTGATAATTAGAAAATTAATAAATATTAAATGTAGGCATTAGTAAACAGTATTTAGCAAAGCATGAATATTTTACAGAAATATTTCACTATAAACACAAATGTAACTAGATCGTTGAAATTATTTATAAAATGAAAAAGTCACATGATTCAGTAAAATTTTTAAAGGATAACTTATTGAAATTGCTTAAAAAATGTTGTTTTAAATAAATTGAATTTAAGAAAGCAAACTAAAAAAAAAAAAAAAATGATAGTTTACAGAAAAAATAATTAATAATTTAAAAAACTAAAAAACACGCTTTAATAGAAAAGTGAACTAAAAAGTAGAAGATAATTTTAAATAAGTTTGAAATAAGAATAGAGTGATTAACAAGAAATATTTATTTTATCGTAAAAAAGCGTGGGGTGCTTTTTAAGATATTTTCATAATGGCTCTATTTTACCAATATCTGTCATTAAATATTTACAAAAATTGACATCAAGCACCCCACGCTTTTTTACGATAAAATAAATATTTCTTGTTAATCACTCTATTCTTATTTCAAACTTATTTAAAATTATCTTCTACTTTTTAGTTCACTTTCCTATTAAAGCGTGTTTCTTATTTTTTAAACTATTGGTTATACGATAATTGAACGTTATGCGATTTTCCACACCTCTAGTTTACCTTGAATTAATCTTTGATAGTTTTTAAAAGTCGTCTACTATACGGTCCCTTAAAGTGAGCGTTTATTACATTTTCTCTAAAAAATCGAGAACTAATAGTCAAAATGGAAAGAAAAAAATTATGGGGGGGGGGGGTTTAGACCATGGTAAATCTAATGAAAGCAAAAAAACTATATGTTTCTATTCAAATTTTTTTTTAATTGCTTTATTAATTAATAATTAATTATTAAAAAAGAAATTGATTCAAAAGCTGATTGCTATTTATGTTTGGCCATTTACAGACTACATTTTGAAAAAAAATTACTGAAATATATTAATTATTTAAGTATTTATGGCCAAAAAAACAACTTTTTTATTTAACATTAAATTTATCATTTTCTTTTTATCATTTAAATTAAAAAACATTCATTAGAAAATTACGAATTTTTGTATTTCGCATTCTTTTTTAATGCTGAATCCAAATATGGAATAATATTATGAGGTTGCTATTGATCTTTTTAAAGTTTGGTTCTCTTTTAATATGTAGATGACCCCTCATGATAGAAAAAACTACATACAATTATTAAAACCTTTCACGATTTACAACGGTACCTTTTGTTTGTTATTTCAACAATTAGAACAAAAGATATAGCCATCGTTCTGTTTTTTTTTGGGGGGTACTGTACCTTTCTTACGATGTGTTCTGATTTTTAAAAAAATTCTCTTCAATCTGTATTCAAAAAAAACAAAGGATAAAGCTGTTGATACCAAGCCTCCGTGGCGCAATTGGCTAGCGCGTTCGGCTTTTTAACGAAAGGTTGGTTTTTCGAGCCCACCCGGGGGCGATTTCAACTTTCATTTATCGTTTATAAGGTATGATCCACTTCTACCATATTATATTCTATGCTTATAACAATGTACCTTTCTTACGAAGTGTTCTGATTTTTAATAAAATCTTCTTTAATCTGTATTCATAAAAATTACAGGATAAAGCTGTTAATACCAAGCCTCCGTGGCGCAATTGGCTAGCGCGTTCGGCTGTTAACCGGAAGGTTGGTGGTTCGAGCCCACCCGTGGATGATTTTAACTTTTATTTATCTTTGATAAAGTATGATCCACTTCTACCACATTAATTTCTATGCTTATAACAATGTACCTTTCTTACGAAGTGTTCTGATTTTTAATAAAATCTTCTTTAATCTGTATTAATAAAAAATAAAGGATAAAGCTGTTAATACCAAGCCTCCGTGGGGCAATTGGCTAGCGCTTTCGGCTGTTAACCGAAAGGTTGGTGGTTCGAGCCCACCCGGGGGCGATTTTAACTTTTATTTATCTTTGATAAAGTATGATCCACTTCTACCATATTATTTTCTATGCTTATAATAATGTACCTTTCTTACGATGTGTTCCGATTTTTAAAAAAATCTACTTCAATCTGTATTCATAAAAAACAAAGGATAAAGCTGTTAATACCATGCCTCCGTGGCGCAATTGGCTAGCGCGTTCGGCTGTTAACCGAGAGGTTGGTGGTTCGAGCCCACCCGGGGGCGTTTTTAAATTTTATTTATCTTTGATAAAGTATGATCCACTTCTACCATATTATTTTCTATGCTTATAACAATGTACCTTTCTTACGAAGTGTTCTGATTTTTAATAAAATCTTCTTTAATCTGTATTCATAAAAAATAAAGGATAAAGCTGTTAATACCAAGCCTCCGTGGCGCAATTGGCTAGCGCGTTCGGCCGTTAACCGAAAGGTTGGTGGTTCGAGCCCACCCGGGGGCGATTTTAACTTTTATTTATCTTTGATAAAGTATGATCCACTTCTACCATATTATTTTCTATGCTTATAATAATGTACCTTTCTTACGATGTGTTCCGATTTTTAAAAAAATCTACTTCAATCTGTATTCATAAAAAACAAAGGATAAAGCTGTTAATACCATGCCTCCGTGGCGCAATTGGCTAGCGCGTTCGGCTGTTAACCGAGAGGTTGGTGGTTCGAGCCCACCCGGGGGCGATTTCAAATTTTATTTATCTTTTATAAGGTATGATCCACTTCTACCATATTATATTCTATGCTTGTAAAAATGTACCTTTCTTACGATGTGCTCCGATTTTTAAAAAAATCTACTTCATTCTGTATTCATAAAAAACAAAGGATAAAGCTGTTAATACCAAGCCTCCGTGGCGCAATTGGCTAGCGCGTTCGGCTGTTAAACGAAAGGTTGGTGGTTCAAGCCCACCCGGGGGCGATTTCAAATTTTATTTATCTTTTATAAGGTATGATCCACTTCTACCATATTATATTCTATGCTTGTAACAATGTACCTTTCTTACGATGTGTTCCGATTTTTAATAAAATCTTCTTCAATCTGTATTCATTAAAAACAAAGGATAAAGCTGTTAATACCAAGAATTCGTGGCGCAATTGGCTATCGCGTTCGGCTGTTAACCGAAAGGTTGGTGGTTCGAGCCCACCCGGGGGCGATTAAAACTTTTATTTATCTTTGATAAAGTATGATCCACTTCTACCATATTAATTTCTATGCTTATAACAATGTACCTTTCTTACAAAGTGTTCTGATTTTTAATAAAATCTTCTTTAATCTGTATTCATAAAAAATAAAGTATAAAGCTGTTAATACCAAGCCTCCGTGGCGCAATTGGCTAGCGCGTTCGGCTATTAACCGAAAGGTTGGTGGTTCGAGCCCACCCGGGGGCGATTTTAAATTTTATTTATCTTTGATAAAGTATGATCCACTTCTACCATATTATTTTCTATGCTTATAACAATGTACCTTTCTTACGAAGTGTTCTGATTTTTAATAAAATCTTCTTTAATCTGTATTCATAAAAAACAAAGGATAAAGCTGTTAATACCATGCCTCCGTGGCGCAATTGGCTAGCGCGTTCGGCTGTTAACCGAAAGGTTGGTGGTTCGAGCCCACCCGGGGGCGATTTTAACTTTTATTTATCTTTGGTAAAGTATGATCCACTTCTACCATATTATTTTCTATGCTTATATTAATGTACCTTTCTTACGAAGTGTTCTGATTTTTAATAAAATCTTCTTTAATCTGTATTCATAAAAAAAACACAAAGGATAAAGCTGTTAATACCAAGCCTCCGTGGCGCAATTGGCTAGCGCGTTCGGCTGTTAACCGAAAGGTTGGTGGTTCGAGCCCACCCGGGGGCGATTTCACATTTTATTTATCTTTTATAAGGTATGATCCACTTCTACCATATTATATTCTATGCTTGTAACAATGTACCTTTCTTACGATGTTTTCCGATTTTTAATAAAATCTTCTTCAATCTGTATTCATTAAAAACAAAGGATAAAGCTGTTAATACCAAGCCTTCGTGGCGCAATTGGCTAGCGCGTTCGGCTGTTAACCGAAAGGTTGGTGGTTCGAGCCCACCCGGGGGCGATTTTAACTTTTATTTATCTTTGATAAAGTATGATCCACTTCTACCATATTAATTTCTATGCTTATAACAATGTACCTTTCTTACGAAGTGTTCTGATTTTTAATAAAATCTTCTTTAATCTGTATTCATAAAAAATAAAGGATAAAGCTGTTAATACCAAGCCACCGTTGCGCGATTGGCTAGCGCGTTCGGCTGTTAACCGAAAGGTTGGTGGTTCAAGTCCACCCGAGGGCGATTTTAACTTTTATTTATCTTTTCTAAATTATGATCCACTTCTACCATATTATTTTCTATGCTTATAACAATGTACCTTTCTTACGAAGTGTTCTGATTTTTAATAAAATCTTCTTTAATCTGTATTCATAAAAAACAAAGGATAAAGCTGTTAATACCATTCCTCCGTGGCGCAATTGGCTAGCGCGTTCGGCTGTTAACCGAAAGGTTGGTGGTTCGAGCCCACCCGGGGGCGATTTTAACTTTTATTTATCTTTGGTAAAGTATGATCCACTTCTACCATATTATTTTCTATGCTTATATTAATGTACATTTCTTACGAAGTGTTCTGATTTTTAATAAAATCTTCTTTAATCTGTATTCATAAAAAAAACACAAAGGATAAAGCTGTTAATACCAAGCCTCCGTGGCGCAATTGGCTAGCGCGTTCGGCTGTTAACCGAAAGGTTGGTGGTTCGAGCCCACCCGAGGGCGATTTCACATTTTATTTATCTTTTATAAGGTATGATCCACTTCTACCATATTATATTCTATGCTTGTAACAATGTACCTTTCTTACGATGTTTTCCGATTTTTAATAAAATCTTCTTCAATCTGTATTCATTAAAAACAAAGGATAAAGCTGTTAATACCAAGCCTTCGTGGCGCAATTGGCTAGCGCGTTCGGCTGTTAACCGAAAGGTTGGTGGTTCGAGCCCACCCGGGGGCGATTTTAACTTTTATTTATCTTTGATAAAGTATGATCCACTTCTACCATATTAATTTCTATGCTTATAACAATGTACCTTTCTTACGAAGTGTTCTGATTTTTAATAAAATCTTCTTTAATCTGTATTCATAAAAAATAAAGGATAAAGCTGTTAATACCAAGCCACCGTTGCGCGATTGGCTAGCGCGTTCGGCTGTTAACCGAAAGGTTGGTGGTTCAAGTCCACCCGAGGGCGATTTTAACTTTTATTTATCTTTTCTAAATTATGATCCACTTCTACCATATTGTATACTATGCTTGTAACAATGTACCTTTCTTACAAAGTATTCTGATTTTTAATATTATATATTATATACTATGCTTATAACAATATAATTTTCTTACCAAGTGTTTTGATTTTAAAAAAATCTTCTTTAATTTGTATACAGAAAAAAACAAAGGATAAAGCTGTTGAAACAAGCTTTCGTTGCGCAATTGGCTAGCGCGTTCGGCTGTTAACCGAGAGGTTGGTTGTTGGAGCCCACCCGGGGGCTATATCAACTTTTATTTATCTTTCAAGCTATGATTAACTTCTACCATATTATATAATATGCTTATAACAATTTACATTTCTTACGAAGTGTTATGTTTTTAATAAAATCTTCTTTAATCTGTATACATAAAAAAAAAGTTTAAAGCTGTTGATAACAATCCTCTGTGGCACAATTGGCTATCACTTTCTGCTGTTAACCGAAAGGTTGGTTGTTCGAGAACACCTGGGGACGACTTCAACTTTTATTTATTTTCAAGGTATGAACAACTTCTACAATATTATATACTATTGTTATCAAAATGCACCTTTCTTACGAAGTAATTTGATTTTTAATAAAATCTTCTTTACTCTGTATACATAAAATAAAAATGATTCTTTTTATCCAAAGCCTCCGTGGCGCAATTGGTAGCGCGTTCGGCTGTTACCCGAAAGATAGGTGGTTCGAGCCAACCTGGGGGCGATTTCAACTTTTATTTATCTTTTATAAGGTATGATCCACTTCTACCTTATTATATTCTACGCTTGTAACAATGTACCTTTCTTACGATGTGTTCTGATTTTTAATAAAATCTTCTTCAATCTGTATTCATAAAAAACAAAGGATAAAGCTGTTGATACCAAGCCTACGTTGCGCAATTGGCTAGCGCGTTCGGCTGTTAACCGAAAGGTTGATGGTTCGAGCCCACCCGGGGGCGATTTTAACTTTTATTTATCTTTGATAAAGTATGATCTACTTCTACCATATTATTTTCTATGCTTATAATAATGTACCTTTCTTACGATGTGTTCCGATTTTTAAAAAAATCTACTTCAATCTGTATTCATAAAAAAAAAAAAAGGGTAAAGATGTTGATACCAGCCCTCCATGGCGCAATTGGCTAGCGCGTTCGGCTGTTAACCGAAAGTTTGGTGGTTCGAGCCCACCCGGGGGCGATTAAAACTTTTATTTATCTTTGATAAAGTATGATCCACTTCTAACATATTAATTTCTATGCATATAACAATGTACCTTTCTTACGAAGTGTTCTGATTTTTAATAAAATCTTCTTTAATCTGTATTCATAAAAAAACCACAAAGGATAAAGCTGTTAATACCAAGCCTCCGTGGCGCAATTGGCTAGCGCGTTCGGCTGTTAACCGAAAGGTTGGTGGTTCGAGCCCACCCGGGGGCGATTTCAAATTTTATTTATCTTTTATAAGGTATGATCCACTTCTACCATATTATATTCTATGCTTGTAAAAATGTACCTTTCTTACGATGTGCTCCGATTTTTAAAAAAATCTACTTCATTCTGTATTCATAAAAAACAAAGGATAAAGCTGTTAATACCATGCCTCCGTGGCGCAATTGGCTAGCGCGTTCGGCTGTTAACCGAAAGGTTGGTGGTTCAAGCCCTCCCGGGGGCGATTTTAAATTTTATTTATCTTTGATAAAGTATGATCCACTTCTACCATATTATTTTCTATGCTTATAACAATGTACCTTTCTTACGAAGTGTTCTGATTTTTAATAAAATCTTCTTTACTCTGTATTCATAAAAAATAAAGGATAAAGCTGTTAATACCATGCCTCAGTGGCGCAATTGGCTAGCGCGTTCGGCTGTTAACCGAGAGGTTGGTATTTCGAGCCCACCCGGGGGCGATTTTAAATTTTATTTATCTTTGATAAAGTATGATCCACTTCTACCATATTATTTTCTATGCTTATAACAATGTACCTTTCTTACGAAGTGTTCTGATTTTTAATAAAATCTTCTTTAATCTGTATTCATAAAAAATAAAGGATAAAGCTGTTAATACCAAGCCTCCGTGGCGCAATTGGCTAGCGCGTTCGGCTGTTAACCGAAAGGTTGGTGGTTCGAGCCCACCCGGGGGCGATTAAAAGTTTTATTTATCTTTGATAAAGTATGATCCACTTCTACCATATTAATTTCTATGCTTATAACAATGTACCTTTCTTACGAAGTGTTCTGATTTTTAATAAAATCTTCTTTAATCTGTATTCATAAAAAATAAAGTATAAAGCTGTTAATACCAAGCCTCCGTGGCGCAATTGGCTAGCGCGTTCGGCTATTAACCGAAAGATTGGTGGTTCGAGCCCACCCGGGGGCGATTTTAACTTTTATTTATCTTTGATAAAGTATGATCCACTTCTACCACATTAATTTCTATGCTTATAACAATGTACCTTTCTTACGAAGTGTTCTGATTTTTAATAAAATCTTCTTTAATCTGTATTCATAAAAAATAAAGGATAAAGCTGTTAAGACAGAGCCTCCGTGGCGCAATTGGCTAGCGCGTTCGGCTGTTTACCGAAAGGTTGGTGGTTCGAGCCCACCCGGGGGCGATTTTAACTTTTATTTATCTTTGATAAAGTATGATCCACTTCTACCATATTATTTTCTATGCTTATAATAATGTACCTTTCTTACGATGTGTTCCGATTTTTAAAAAAATCTACTTCAATCTGTATTCATAAAAAAAAAAAAAAGGGTAAATATGTTGATACCAGGCCTATGTGGCGCAATTGGCTAGCGCGTTCGGCTGTTAACCGAAAGTTTGGTGGTTCGAGCCCACCCGGGGGCGATTAAAACTTTTATTTATCTTTGATAAAGTATGATCCACTTCTACCATATTATTTTCTATGCTTATAATAATGTACCTTTCTTACGATGTGTTCCGATTTTTAAAAAAATCTACTTCAATCTGTATTCATAAAAAACAAAGGATAAAGCTTTTAATACCATGCCTCCGTGGCGCAATTGGCTAGCGCGTTCGGCTGTTAACCGAGAGGATGGTGGTTCGAGCCCACCCGGGGGCGATTTTAAATTTTATTTATCTTTGATAAAGTATGATCCACTTCTACCATATTATTTTCTATGCTTATAACAATGTACCTTTCTTACGAAGTGTTCTGATTTTTAATAAAATCTTCTTTAATCTGTATTCATAAAAAACAAAGGATAAAGCTGTTAATACCATGCCTCCGTGGCGCAATTGGCTAGCGCGTTCGGCTGTTAACCGAAAGGTTGGTGGTTCGAGCCCACCCGGGGGCGATTTTAACTTTTATTTATCTTTGGTAAAGTATGATCCACTTCTACCATATTATTTTCTATGCTTATATTAATGTACCTTTCTTACGAAGTGTTCTGATTTTTAATAAAATCTTCTTTAATCTGTATTCATAAAAAAAACACAAAGGATAAAGCTGTTAATACCAAGCCTCCGTGGCGCAATTGGCTAGCGCGTTCGGCTGTTAACCGAAAGGTTGGTGGTTCGAGCCCACCCGGGGGCGATTTCACATTTTATTTATCTTTTATAAGGTATGATCCACTTCTACCATATTATATTCTATGCTTGTAACAATGTACCTTTCTTACGATGTTTTCCGATTTTTAATAAAATCTTCTTCAATCTGTATTCATTAAAAACAAAGGATAAAGCTGTTAATACCAAGCCTTCGTGGCGCAATTGGCTAGCGCGTTCGGCTGTTAACCGAAAGGTTGGTGGTTCGAGCCCACCCGGGGGCGATTTTAACTTTTATTTATCTTTGATAAAGTATGATCCACTTCTACCATATTAATTTCTATGCTTATAACAATGTACCTTTCTTACGAAGTGTTCTGATTTTTAATAAAATCTTCTTTAATCTGTATTCATAAAAAATAAAGGATAAAGCTGTTAATACCAAGCCACCGTTGCGCGATTGGCTAGCGCGTTCGGCTGTTAACCGAAAGGTTGGTGGTTCAAGTCCACCCGAGGGCGATTTTAACTTTTATTTATCTTTTCTAAATTATGATCCACTTCTACCATATTATTTTCTATGCTTATAACAATGTACCTTTCTTACGAAGTGTTCTGATTTTTAATAAAATCTTCTTTAATCTGTATTCATAAAAAACAAAGGATAAAGCTGTTAATACCATGCCTCCGTGGCGCAATTGGCTAGCGCGTTCGGCTGTTAACCGAAAGGTTGGTGGTTCGAGCCCACCCGGGGGCGATTTTAACTTTTATTTATCTTTGGTAAAGTATGATCCACTTCTACCATATTATTTTCTATGCTTATATTAATGTACCTTTCTTACGAAGTGTTCTGATTTTTAATAAAATCTTCTTTAATCTGTATTCATAAAAAAAAACACAAAGGATAAAGCTGTTAATACCAAGCCTCCGTGGCGCAATTGGCTAGCGCGTTCGGCTGTTAACCGAAAGGTTGGTGGTTCGAGCCCACCCGGGGGCGATTTCACATTTTATTTATCTTTTATAAGGTATGATCCACTTCTACCATATTATATTCTATGCTTGTAACAATGTACCTTTCTTACGATGTTTTCCGATTTTTAATAAAATCTTCTTCAATCTGTATTCATTAAAAACAAAGGATAAAGCTGTTAATACCAAGCCTTCGTGGCGCAATTGGCTAGAGCGTTCGGCTGTTAACCGAAAGGTTGGTGGTTCGAGCCCACCCGGGGGCGATTTTAACTTTTATTTATCTTTGATAAAGTATGATCCACTTCTACCATATTAATTTCTATGCTTATAACAATGTACCTTTCTTACGAAGTGTTCTGATTTTTAATAAAATCTTCTTTAATCTGTATTCATAAAAAATAAAGGATAAAGCTGTTAATACCAAGCCACCGTTGCGCGATTGGCTAGCGCGTTCGGCTGTTAACCGAAAGGTTGGTGGTTCAAGTCCACCCGAGGGCGATTTTAACTTTTATTTATCTTTTCTAAATTATGATCCACTTCTACCATATTGTATACTATGCTTGTAACAATGTACCTTTCTTACAAAGTATTCTGATTTTTAATATTATATATTATATACTATGCTTATAACAATATAATTTTCTTACCAAGTGTTTTGATTTTAAAAAAATCTTCTTTAATTTGTATACAGAAAAAAACAAAGGATAAAGCTGTTGAAACAAGCTTTCGTTGCGCAATTGGCTAGCGCGTTCGGCTGTTAACCGAGAGGTTGGTTGTTGGAGCCCACCCGGGGGCTATATCAACTTTTATTTATCTTTCAAGGTATGAACAACTTCTACAATATTATATACTATTGTTATCAAAATGCACCTTTCTTACGAAGTAATTTGATTTTTAATAAAATCTTCTTTACTCTGTATACATAAAATAAAAATGATTCTTTTTATCCAAAGCCTCCGTGGCGCAATTGGTAGCGCGTTCGGCTGTTACCCGAAAGATAGGTGGTTCGAGCCAACCTGGGGGCGATTTCAACTTTTATTTATCTTTTATAAGGTATGATCCACTTCTACCTTATTATATTCTACGCTTGTAACAATGTACCTTTCTTACGATGTGTTCTGATTTTTAATAAAATCTTCTTCAATCTGTATTCATAAAAAACAAAGGATAAAGCTGTTGATACCAAGCCTACGTTGCGCAATTGGCTAGCGCGTTCGGCTGTTAACCGAAAGGTTGATGGTTCGAGCCCACCCGGGGGCGATTTTAACTTTTATTTATCTTTGATAAAGTATGATCTACTTCTACCATATTATTTTCTATGCTTATAATAATGTACCTTTCTTACGATGTGTTCCGATTTTTAAAAAAATCTACTTCAAACTGTATTCATAAAAAAAAAAAAAGGGTAAAGATGTTGATACCAGCCCTCCGTGGCGCAATTGGCTAGCGCGTTCGGCTGTTAACCGAAAGGTTGGTGGTTCGAGCCCACCCGGGGGCGATTTTAACTTTTATTTATATTTGATAAAGTATGATCCACTTCTACCATATTATTTTCTATGCTTATATTAATGTACCTTTCTTACGAAGTGTTCTGATTTTTAATAAAATCTTCTTTAATCTGTATTCATAAAAAATAAAGGATAAAGCTGTTAATACCAAGCCACCGTTGCGCGATTGGCTAGCGCGTTCGGCTGTTAACCGAAAGGTTGGTGGTTCAAGTCCACCCGAGGGCGATTTTAACTTTTATTTATCTTTTCTAAATTATGATCCACTTCTACCATATTATTTTCTATGCTTATAACAATGTACCTTTCTTACGAAGTGTTCTGATTTTTAATAAAATCTTCTTTAATCTGTATTCATAAAAAACAAAGGATAAAGCTGTTAATACCATGCCTCCGTGGCGCAATTGGCTAGCGCGTTCGGCTGTTAACCGAAAGGTTGGTGGTTCGAGCCCACCCGGGGGCGATTTTAACTTTTATTTATCTTTGGTAAAGTATGATCCACTTCTACCATATTATTTTCTATGCTTATATTAATGTACCTTTCTTACGATGTGTTCCGATTTTTAAAAAAATCTACTTCAATCTGTATTCATAAAAAAAAAAAAGGTTAAAGATGTTGATACCAGCCCTCCATGGCGCAATTGGCTAGCGCGTTCGGCTGTTAACCGAAAGTTTGGTGGTTCGAGTCCACCCGGGGGCGATTTTAAATTTTATTTATCTTTGATAAAGTATGATCCACTTCTACCATATTATTTTCTATGCTTATAACAATGTACCTTTCTTACGAAGTGTTCTGATGTTTAATAAAATCTTCTTTAATCTGTATTCATAAAAAATAAAGGATAAAGCTGTTAATACCAAGCCTCCGTGGCGCAATTGGCTAGCGCGTTCGGCTGTTAACCGAAAGGTTGGTGGTTCGAGTCCACCCGGGGGCGATTTTAACTTTTATTTATATTTGATAAAGTATGATCCACTTCTACCATATTATTTTCTATGCTTATATTAATGTACCTTTCTTACGAAGTGTTCTGATTTTTAATAAAATCTTCTTTAATCTGTATTCATAAAAAATAAAGGATAAAGCTGTTAATACCAAGCCACCGTTGCGCGATTGGCTAGCGCGTTCGGCTGTTAACCGAAAGGTTGGTGGTTCAAGTCCACCCGAGGGCGATTTTAACTTTTATTTATCTTTTCTAAATTATGATCCACTTCTACCATATTATTTTCTATGCTTATAACAATGTACCTTTCTTACGAAGTGTTCTGATTTTTAATAAAATCTTCTTTAATCTGTATTCATAAAAAACAAAGGATAAAGCTGTTAATACCATGCCTCCGTGGCGCAATTGGCTAGCGCGTTCGGCTGTTAACCGAAAGGTTGGTGGTTCGAGCCCACCCGGGGGCGATTTTAACTTTTATTTATCTTTGGTAAAGTATGATCCACTTCTACCATATTATTTTCTATGCTTATATTAATGTACCTTTCTTACGAAGTGTTCTGATTTTTAATAAAATCTTCTTTAATCTGTATTCATAAAAAAAACCACAAAGGATAAAGCTGTTAATACCAAGCCTCCGTGGCGCAATTGGCTAGCGCGTTCGGCTGTTAACCGAAAGGTTGGTGGTTCGAGCCCACCCGGGGGCGATTTCACATTTTATTTATCTTTTATAAGGTATGATCCACTTCTACCATATTATATTCTATGCTTGTAACAATGTACCTTTCTTACGATGTTTTCCGATTTTTAATAAAATCTTCTTCAATCTGTATTCATTAAAAACAAAGGATAAAGCTGTTAATACCAAGCCTTCGTGGCGCAATTGGCTAGCGCGTTCGGCTGTTAACCGAAAGGTTGGTGGTTCGAGCCCACCCGGGGGCGATTTTAACTTTTATTTATCTTTGATAAAGTATGATCCACTTCTACCATATTAATTTCTATGCTTATAACAATGTACCTTTCTTACGAAGTGTTCTGATTTTTAATAAAATCTTCTTGAATCTGTATTCATAAAAAATAAAGGATAAAGCTGTTAATACCAAGCCACCGTTGCGCGATTGGCTAGCGCGTTCGGCTGTTAACCGAAAGGTTGGTGGTTCAAGTCCACCCGAGGGCGATTTTAACTTTTATTTATCTTTTCTAAATTATGATCCACTTCTACCATATTGTATACTATGCTTGTAACAATGTACCTTTCTTACAAAGTATTCTGATTTTTAATATTATATATTATATACTATGCTTATAACAATATAATTTTCTTACCAAGTGTTTTGATTTTAAAAAAATCTTCTTTAATTTGTATACAGAAAAAAACAAAGGATAAAGCTGTTGAAACAAGCTTTCGTTGCGCAATTGGCTAGCGCGTTCGGCTGTTAACCGAGAGGTTGGTTGTTGGAGCCCACCCGGGGGCTATATCAACTTTTATTTATCTTTCAAGCTATGATTAACTTCTACCATATTATATAATATGCTTATAACAATTTACATTTCTTACGAAGTGTTATGTTTTTAATAAAATCTTCTTTAATCTGTATACATAAAAAAAAAGTTTAAAGCTGTTGATAACAATCCTCTGTGGCACAATTGGCTATCACGTTCTGCTGTTAACCGAAAGGTTGGTTGTTCGAGAACACCTGGGGGCGATTTCAACTTTTATTTATCTTTTATAAGGTATGATCCACTTCTACCTTATTATATTCTACGCTTGTAACAATGTACCTTTCTTACGATGTGTTCTGATTTTTAATAAAATCTTCTTCAATCTGTATTCATAAAAAACAAAGGATAAAGCTGTTGATACCAAGCCTACGTTGCGCAATTGGCTAGCGCGTTCGGCTGTTAACCGAAAGGTTGATGGTTCGAGCCCACCCGGGGGCGATTTTAACTTTTATTTATCTTTGATAAAGTATGATCTACTTCTACCATATTATTTTCTATGCTTATAATAATGTACCTTTCTTACGATGTGTTCCGATTTTTAAAAAAATCTACTTCAATCTGTATTCATAAAAAAAAAAAAAGGGTAAAGATGTTGATACCAGCCCTCCATGGCGCAATTGGCTAGCGCGTTCGGCTGTTAACCGAAAGTTTGGTGGTTCGAGCCCACCCGGGGGCGATTAAAACTTTTATTTATCTTTGATAAAGTATGATCCACTTCTAACATATTAATTTCTATGCTTATAACAATGTACCTTTCTTACGAAGTGTTCTGATTTTTAATAAAATCTTCTTTAATCTGTATTCATAAAAAAACCACAAAGGATAAAGCAGTTAATACCAAGCCTCCGTGGCGCAATTGGCTAGCGCGTTCGGCTGTTAACCGAAAGGTTGGTGGTTCGAGCCCACCCGGGGGCGATTTCAAATTTTATTTATCTTTTATAAGGTATGATCCACTTCTACCATATTATATTCTATGCTTGTAAAAATGTACCTTTCTTACGATGTGCTCCGATTTTTAAAAAAATCTACTTCATTCTGTATTCATAAAAAACAAAGGATAAAGCTGTTAATACCATGCCTCCGTGGCGCAATTGGCTAGCGCGTTCGGCTGTTAACCGAAAGGTTGGTGGTTCAAGCCCTCCCGGGGGCGATTTTAAATTTTATTTATCTTTGATAAAGTATGATCCACTTCTACCATATTATTTTCTATGCTTATAACAATGTACCTTTCTTACGAAGTGTTCTGATGTTTAATAAAGTCTTCTTTAATCTGTATTCATAAAAAATAAAGGATAAAGCTGTTAATACCAAGCCTCCGTGGCGCAATTGGCTAGCGCGTTCGGCTGTTAACCGAAAGGTTGGTGGTTCGAGCCCACCCGGGGGCGATTTTAACTTTTATTTATCTTTGATAAAGTATGATCCACTTCTACCATATTATTTTCTATGCTTATATTAATGTACCTTTCTTACGATGTGTTCCGATTTTTAAAAAAATCTACTTCAATCTGTATTCATAAAAAAAAAAAGGTTAAAGATGTTGATACCAGCCCTCCATGGCGCAATTGGCTAGCGCGTTCGGCTGTTAACCGAAAGTTTGGTGGTTCGAGTCCACCCGGGGGCGATTAAAACTTTTATTTATCTTTGATAAAGTATGATCCACTTCTAACATATTAATTTCTATGCTTATAACAATGTACCTTTCTTACGAAGTGTTCTGATTTTTAATAAAATCTTCTTTAATCTGTATTCATAAAAAAACCACAAAGGATAAAGCTGTTAATACCAAGCCTCCGTGGCGCAATTGGCTAGCGCGTTCGGCTGTTAACCGAAAGGTTGGTGGTTCGAGCCCACCCGGGGGCGATTTCAAATTTTATTTATCTTTTATAAGGTATGATCCACTTCTACCATATTATATTCTATGCTTGTAAAAATGTACCTTTCTTACGATGTGCTCCGATTTTTAAAAAAATCTACTTCATTCTGTATTCATAAAAAACAAAGGATAAAGCTGTTAATACCATGCCTCCGTGGCGCAATTGGCTAGCGCGTTCGGCTGTTAACCGAAAGGTTGGTGGTTCAAGCCCTCCCGGGGGCGATTTTAAATTTTATTTATCTTTGATAAAGTATGATCCACTTCTACCATATTATTTTCTATGCTTATAACAATGTACCTTTCTTACGAAGTGTTCTGATTTTTAATAAAATCTTCTTTAATCTGTATTCATAAAAAATAAAGGATAAAGCTGTTAATACCAAGCCTCCGTGGCGCAATTGGCTAGCGCGTTCGGCTGTTAACCGAAAGGTTGGTGGTTCGAGCCCACCCGGGGGCGATTAAAACTTTTATTTATCTTTGATAAAGTATGATCCACTTCTACCATATTAATTTCTATGCTTATAACAATGTACCTTTCTTACGAAGTGTTCTGATTTTTAATAAAATCTTCTTTAATCTGTATTCATAAAAAATAAAGTATAAAGCTGTTAATACCAAGCCTCCGTGGCGCAATTGGCTAGCGCGTTCGGCTATTAACCGAAAGATTGGTGGTTCGAGCCCACCCGGGGGCGATTTTAACTTTTATTTATCTTTGATAAAGTATGATCCACTTCTACCATATTAATTTCTATGCTTATAACAATGTACCTTTCTTACGAAGTGTTCTGATTTTTAATAAAATCTTCTTTAATCTGTATTCATAAAAAATAAAGTATAAAGCTGTTAATACCAAGCCTCCGTGGCGCAATTGGCTAGCGCGTTCGGCTATTAACCGAAAGATTGGTGGTTCGAGCCCACCCGGGGGCGATTTTAACTTTTATTTATCTTTGATAAAGTATGATCCACTTCTAACATATTAATTTCTATGCTTATAACAATGTACCTTTCTTACGAAGTGTTCTGATTTTTAATAAAATTTTCTTTAATCTGTATTCATAAAAAAAACACAAAGGATAAAGCTGTTAATACCAAGCCTCCGTGGCGCAATGGGCTAGCGCGTTCGGCTGTTAACCGAAAGGTTGGTGGTTCGAGCCCAACCGGGGGCGATTTTAACTTTTATTTATCTTTTATAAGGTATGATCCACTTCTACCATATTATATTCTATGCTTGTAAAAATGTACCTTTCTTACGATGTGCTCCGATTTTTAAAAAAATCTACTTCATTCTGTATTCATAAAAAACAAAGGATAAAGCTGTTAACACCAAGCCTCCGTGGCGCAATTGGCTAGCGCGTTCGGCTGTTAACCGAAAGGTTGGTGGTTCAAGCCCACCCGGGGGCGATTTCAAATTTTATTTATCTTTTATAAGGTATGATCCACTTCTACCATATTATATTCTATGCTTGTAACAATGTACCTTTCTTACGATGTTTTCCGATTTTTAATAAAATCTTCTTCAATCTGTATTCATTAAAAACAAAGGATAAAGCTGTTAATACCAAGCCTTCGTGGCGCAATTGGCTAGCGCGTTCGGCTGTTAACCGAAAGGTTGGTGGTTCGAGCCCACCCGGGGGCGATTTTAACTTTTATTTATCTTTGATAAAGTATGATCCACTTCTACCACATTAATTTCTATGCTTATAACAATGTACCTTTCTTACGAAGTGTTCTGATTTTTAATAAAATCTTCTTTAATCTGTATTCATAAAAAATAAAGGATAAAGCTGTTAATACAGAGCCTCCGTGGCGCAATTGGCTAGCGCGTTCGGCTGTTAACCGAAATGTTGGTGGTTCGAGCCTACCCGGGGGCGATTTTAACTTTTATTTATCTTTGATAAAGTATGATCTACTTCTACCATATTATTTTCTATGCTTATAATAATGTACCTTTCTTACGATGTGTTCCGATTTTTAAAAAAATCTACTTCAATGTGTATTCATAAAAAAAAAAAAAGGGTAAAGATGTTGATACCAGCCCTCCATGGCGCAATTGGCTAGCGCGTTCGGCTGTTAACCGAAAGTTTGGTGGTTCGAGCCCACCCGGGGGCGATTAAAACTTTTATTTATCTTTGATAAAGTATGATCCACTTCTAACATATTAATTTCTATGCTTATAACAATGTACCTTTCTTACGAAGTGTTCTGATTTTTAATAAAATCTTCTTTAATCTATATTCATAAAAAAACCACAAAGGATAAAGCTGTTAATACCAATCCTCCGTGGCGCAATTGGCTAGCGCGTTCGGCTGTTAACCGAAAGGTTGGTGGTTCGAGCCCACCCGGGGGCGATTTCAAATTTTATTTATCTTTTATAAGGTATGATCCACTTCTACCATATTATATTCTATGCTTGTAAAAATGTACCTTTCTTACGATGTGCTCCGATTTTTAAAAAAATCTACTTCATTCTAAATTCATAAAAAACAAAGGATAAAGCTGTTAATACCATGCCTCCGTGGCGCAATTGGCTAGCGCGTTCGGCTGTTAACCGAAAGGTTGGTGGTTCAAGAACTCCAGGGGGCGATTAAAACTTTTATTTATCTTTGATAAAGTATGATCCACTTCTACCATATTAATTTCTATGCTTATAACAATGTACCTTTCTTACGAAGTGTTCTGATTTTTAATAAAATCTTCTTTAATCTGTATTCATAAAAAATAAAGGATAAAACTGTTAATACCAAGCCTCCGTGGCGCAATTGGCTAGCGCGTTCGGCTGTTAACCGGAAGTTTGGTGGTTCGAGCCCACCCGGGGGCGATTAAAACTTTTATTTATCTTTGATAAAGTATGATCCACTTCTAACATATTAATTTCTATGCTTATAACAATGTACCTTTCTTACGAAGTGTTCTGATTTTTAATAAAATCTTCTTTAATCTGTATTCATAAAAAAACCACAAAGGATAAAGCTGTTAATACCAAGCCTCCGTGGCGCAATTGGCTGGCGCGTTCGGCTGTTAACCGAAAGGTTGGTGGTTCGAGCCCACCCGGGGGCGATTTCAAATTTTATTTATCTTTTATAAGGTATGATCAACTTCTACCATATTATATTCTATGCTTGTAAAAATGTACCTTTCTTACGATGTGCTCCGATTTTTAAAAAAATCTACTTAATTCTATATTCATAAAAATCAAAGGATAAAGCTGTTAATACCATGCCTCCGTGGCGCAATTGGCTAGCGCGTTCGGCTGTTAACCGAAAGGTTGGTGGTTCAAGCCCTCCCGGGGGCGATTTTAAATTTTATTTATCTTTGATAAAGTATGATCCACTTCTACCATATTATTTTCTATGCTTATAACAATGTACCTTTCTTACGAAGTGTTCTGATGTTTAATAAAATCTTCTTTAATCTGTATTCATAAAAAATAAAGGATAAAGCTGTTAATACCAAGACTCCGTGGCGCAATTGGCTAGCGCGTTCGGCTGTTAACCGAAAGGTTGGTGGTTCGAGCCCACCCGGGGGCGATTTTAACTTTTATTTATCTTTGATAAAGTATGATCCACTTCTACCATATTAATTTCTATGCTTATAACAATGTACCTTTCTTACGAAGTGTTCTGATTTTTAATAAAATCTTCTTTAATCTGTATTCATAAAAAATAAAGGATAAAGCTGTTAATACCAAGCCTCCGTTGCGCGATTGGCTAGCGCGTTCGGCTGTTAACCGAAAGGTTGGTGGTTCGAGCCCACGCGGGGGCGATTTTAACTTTTATTTATCTTTGATAAAGTATGATCCACTTCTACCACATTAATTTCTATGCTTATAACAATGTACCTTTCTTACGAAGTGTTCTGATTTTTAATAAAATCTTCTTTAATCTGTATTCATAAAAAATAAAGGATAAAGCTGTTAATACCAAGCCTCCGTGGCGCAATTGGCTAGCGCGTTCGGCTGTTAACCGAAAGGTTGGTGGTTCGAGCCCACCCGGGGGCGATTTTAACTTTTATTTATCTTTGATAAAGTATGATCCACTTCTACCAAATTATTTTCTATGCTTATAATAATGTACCTTTCTTACGATGTGTTCCGATTTTTAAAAAAAATCTACTTCAATCTGTATTCATAAAAAACAAAGGATAAAGCTGTTAATACCATGCCTCAGTGGCGCAATTGGCTAGCGCGTTCGGCTGTTAACCGAGAGGTTGGTGGTTCGAGCCCACCCGGGGGCGATTTTAAATTTTATTTATCTTTGATAAAGTATGATCCACTTCTACCATATTAATTTCTATGCTTATAACAATGTACCTTTCTTACGAAGTGTTCTGATTTTTAATAAAATCTTCTTTAATCTGTATTCATAAAAAATAAAGGATAAAGCTGTTAATACCAAGCCTCCGTGGCGCAATTGGCTAGCGCGTTCGGCTGTTAACCGAAAGGTTGGTGGTTCGAGCCCACCCGGGGGCGATTTTAACTTTTATTTATCTTTGATAAAGTATGATCCACTTCTACCATATTAATTTCTATGCTTATAACAATGTACCTTTCTTACGAAGTGTTCTGATTTTTAATAAAATCTTCTTTAATCTGTATTCATAAAAAATAAAGGATAAAGCTGTTAATACCAAGCCTCCGTGGCGCAATTGGCTAGCGCGTTCGGCTGTTAACCGAAAGGTTGGTGGTTCGAGCCCACCCGGGGGCGATTTTAACTTTTATTTATCTTTGATAAAGTATGATCCACTTCTAACATATTAATTTCTATGCTTATAACAATGTACCTTTCTTACGAAGTGTTCTGATTTTTAATAAAATCTTCTTTAATCTGTATTCATAAAAAATAAAGGATAAAGCTGTTAATACCAAGCCTCCGTGGCGCAATTGGCTAGCGCGTTCGGCTGTTAACCGAAAGGTTGGTGGTTCGAGCCCACCCGGGGGCGATTTTAACTTTTATTTATCTTTGATAAAGTATGATCCACATCTACCATATTATTTTCTATGCTTATAATAATGTACCTTTCTTACGAAGTGTTCTGATTTTTAATAAAATCTTCTTTAATCTGTATTCATAAAAAAAACACAAAGGATAAAGCTGTAGATACCAGGCCTCCGTGGCGCAATTGGCAAGCACGTTCGGCTGTTAACCGAAAGGTTGGTGGTTCAAGCCAACCCGGGGGCGATTTTAACTTTTATTTATCTTTGATAAAGTATGATCCACTTCTACCATATTATTTTCTATGCTTATAATAATGTACCTTTCTTACGAAGTGACCTGATTTTTAATAAAATCTTCTTTAATCTGTATTCATAAAAAACAAAGGATAAAGCTGTTAATACCAAGCCTCCGTGGCGCAATTGGTTAGCGCGTTCGGCTGTTAACCGAAAGGTTGGTGGTTCGAGCCCACACGGGGGCGATTTCAAATTTTATTTATCTTTTATAAGGTATGATCCACTTCTACCATATTATATTCTATGCTTGTAAAAATGTACCTTTCTTACGATGTGCTCCGATTTTTAAAAAAATCTACTTCATTCTGTATTCATAAAAAACAAAGGATAAAGCTGTTAATACCATGCCTCCGTGGCGCAATTGGCTAGCGCGTTCGGCTGTTAACCGAAAGGTTGGTGGTTCAAGAACTCCAGGGGGCGATTAAAACTTTTATTTATCTTTGATAAAGTATGATCCACTTCTACCATATTAATTTCTATGCTTATAACAATGTACCTTTCTTACGAAGTGTTCTGATTTTTAATAAAATCTTCTTTAATCTGTATTCATAAAAAATAAAGGATAAAACTGTTAATACCAAGCCTCCGTGGCGCAATTGGCTAGCGCGTTCGGCTGTTAACCGGAAGTTTGGTGGTTCGAGCCCACCCGGGGGCGATTAAAACTTTTATTTATCTTTGATAAAGTATGATCCACTTCTAACATATTAATTTCTATGCTTATAACAATGTACCTTTCTTACGAAGTGTTCTGATTTTTAATAAAATCTTCTTTAATCTATATTCATAAAAAAACCACAAAGGATAAAGCTGTTAATACCAATCCTCCGTGGCGCAATTGGCTAGCGCGTTCGGCTGTTAACCGAAAGGTTGGTGGTTCGAGCCCACCCGGGGGCGATTTCAAATTTTATTTATCTTTTATAAGGTATGATCCACTTCTACCATATTATATTCTATGCTTGTAAAAATGTACCTTTCTTACGATGTGCTCCGATTTTTAAAAAAATCTACTTCATTCTAAATTCATAAAAAACAAAGGATAAAGCTGTTAATACCATGCCTCCGTGGCGCAATTGGCTAGCGCGTTCGGCTGTTAACCGAAAGGTTGGTGGTTCAAGAACTCCAGGGGGCGATTAAAACTTTTATTTATCTTTGATAAAGTATGATCCACTTCTACCATATTAATTTCTATGCTTATAACAATGTACCTTTCTTACGAAGTGTTCTGATTTTTAATAAAATCTTCTTTAATCTGTATTCATAAAAAATAAAGGATAAAACTGTTAATACCAAGCCTCCGTGGCGCAATTGGCTAGCGCGTTCGGCTGTTAACCGGAAGTTTGGTGGTTCGAGCCCACCCGGGGGCGATTAAAACTTTTATTTATCTTTGATAAAGTATGATCCACTTCTAACATATTAATTTCTATGCTTATAACAATGTACCTTTCTTACGAAGTGTTCTGATTTTTAATAAAATCTTCTTTAATCTGTATTCATAAAAAAACCACAAAGGATAAAGCTGTTAATACCAAGCCTCCGTGGCGCAATTGGCTGGCGCGTTCGGCTGTTAACCGAAAGGTTGGTGGTTCGAGCCCACCCGGGGGCGATTTCAAATTTTATTTATCTTTTATAAGGTATGATCAACTTCTACCATATTATATTCTATGCTTGTAAAAATGTACCTTTCTTACGATGTGCTCCGATTTTTAAAAAAATCTACTTAATTCTATATTCATAAAAATCAAAGGATAAAGCTGTTAATACCATGCCTCCGTGGCGCAATTGGCTAGCGCGTTCGGCTGTTAACCGAAAGGTTGGTGGTTCAAGCCCTCCCGGGGGCGATTTTAAATTTTATTTATCTTTGATAAAGTATGATCCACTTCTACCATATTATTTTCTATGCTTATAACAATGTACCTTTCTTACGAAGTGTTCTGATGTTTAATAAAATCTTCTTTAATCTGTATTCATAAAAAATAAAGGATAAAGCTGTTAATACCAAGACTCCGTGGCGCAATTGGCTAGCGCGTTCGGCTGTTAACCGAAAGGTTGGTGGTTCGAGCCCACCCGGGGGCGATTTTAACTTTTATTTATCTTTGATAAAGTATGATCCACTTCTACCATATTAATTTCTATGCTTATAACAATGTACCTTTCTTACGAAGTGTTCTGATTTTTAATAAAATCTTCTTTAATCTGTATTCATAAAAAATAAAGGATAAAGCTGTTAATACCAAGCCTCCGTTGCGCGATTGGCTAGCGCGTTCGGCTGTTAACCGAAAGGTTGGTGGTTCGAGCCCACGCGGGGGCGATTTTAACTTTTATTTATCTTTGATAAAGTATGATCCACTTCTACCACATTAATTTCTATGCTTATAACAATGTACCTTTCTTACGAAGTGTTCTGATTTTTAATAAAATCTTCTTTAATCTGTATTCATAAAAAATAAAGGATAAAGCTGTTAATACCAAGCCTCCGTGGCGCAATTGGCTAGCGCGTTCGGCTGTTAACCGAAAGGTTGGTGGTTCGAGCCCACCCGGGGGCGATTTTAACTTTTATTTATCTTTGATAAAGTATGATCCACTTCTACCAAATTATTTTCTATGCTTATAATAATGTACCTTTCTTACGATGTGTTCCGATTTTTAAAAAAAATCTACTTCAATCTGTATTCATAAAAAACAAAGGATAAAGCTGTTAATACCATGCCTCAGTGGCGCAATTGGCTAGCGCGTTCGGCTGTTAACCGAGAGGTTGGTGGTTCGAGCCCACCCGGGGGCGATTTTAAATTTTATTTATCTTTGATAAAGTATGATCCACTTCTACCATATTAATTTCTATGCTTATAACAATGTACCTTTCTTACGAAGTGTTCTGATTTTTAATAAAATCTTCTTTAATCTGTATTCATAAAAAATAAAGGATAAAGCTGTTAATACCAAGCCTCCGTGGCGCAATTGGCTAGCGCGTTCGGCTGTTAACCGAAAGGTTGGTGGTTCGAGCCCACCCGGGGGCGATTTTAACTTTTATTTATCTTTGATAAAGTATGATCCACTTCTACCATATTAATTTCTATGCTTATAACAATGTACCTTTCTTACGAAGTGTTCTGATTTTTAATAAAATCTTCTTTAATCTGTATTCATAAAAAATAAAGGATAAAGCTGTTAATACCAAGCCTCCGTGGCGCAATTGGCTAGCGCGTTCGGCTGTTAACCGAAAGGTTGGTGGTTCGAGCCCACCCGGGGGCGATTTTAACTTTTATTTATCTTTGATAAAGTATGATCCACTTCTAACATATTAATTTCTATGCTTATAACAATGTACCTTTCTTACGAAGTGTTCTGATTTTTAATAAAATCTTCTTTAATCTGTATTCATAAAAAATAAAGGATAAAGCTGTTAATACCAAGCCTCCGTGGCGCAATTGGCTAGCGCGTTCGGCTGTTAACCGAAAGGTTGGTGGTTCGAGCCCACCCGGGGGCGATTTTAACTTTTATTTATCTTTGATAAAGTATGATCCACATCTACCATATTATTTTCTATGCTTATAATAATGTACCTTTCTTACGAAGTGTTCTGATTTTTAATAAAATCTTCTTTAATCTGTATTCATAAAAAAAACACAAAGGATAAAGCTGTAGATACCAGGCCTCCGTGGCGCAATTGGCAAGCACGTTCGGCTGTTAACCGAAAGGTTGGTGGTTCAAGCCAACCCGGGGGCGATTTTAACTTTTATTTATCTTTGATAAAGTATGATCCACTTCTACCATATTATTTTCTATGCTTATAATAATGTACCTTTCTTACGAAGTGACCTGATTTTTAATAAAATCTTCTTTAATCTGTATTCATAAAAAACAAAGGATAAAGCTGTTAATACCAAGCCTCCGTGGCGCAATTGGTTAGCGCGTTCGGCTGTTAACCGAAAGGTTGGTGGTTCGAGCCCACACGGGGGCGATTTCAAATTTTATTTATCTTTTATAAGGTATGATCCACTTCTACCATATTATATTCTATGCTTGTAAAAATGTACCTTTCTTACGATGTGCTCCGATTTTTAAAAAAATCTACTTCATTCTGTATTCATAAAAAACAAAGGATAAAGCTGTTAATACCATGCCTCCGTGGCGCAATTGGCTAGCGCGTTCGGCTGTTAACCGAAAGGTTGGTGGTTCAAGAACTCCAGGGGGCGATTAAAACTTTTATTTATCTTTGATAAAGTATGATCCACTTCTACCATATTAATTTCTATGCTTATAACAATGTACCTTTCTTACGAAGTGTTCTGATTTTTAATAAAATCTTCTTTAATCTGTATTCATAAAAAATAAAGGATAAAACTGTTAATACCAAGCCTCCGTGGCGCAATTGGCTAGCGCGTTCGGCTGTTAACCGGAAGTTTGGTGGTTCGAGCCCACCCGGGGGCGATTAAAACTTTTATTTATCTTTGATAAAGTATGATCCACTTCTAACATATTAATTTCTATGCTTATAACAATGTACCTTTCTTACGAAGTGTTCTGATTTTTAATAAAATCTTCTTTAATCTGTATTCATAAAAAAACCACAAAGGATAAAGCTGTTAATACCAAGCCTCCGTGGCGCAATTGGCTGGCGCGTTCGGCTGTTAACCGAAAGGTTGGTGGTTCGAGCCCACCCGGGGGCGATTTCAAATTTTATTTATCTTTTATAAGGTATGATCAACTTCTACCATATTATATTCTATGCTTGTAAAAATGTACCTTTCTTACGATGTGCTCCGATTTTTAAAAAAATCTACTTAATTCTATATTCATAAAAATCAAAGGATAAAGCTGTTAATACCATGCCTCCGTGGCGCAATTGGCTAGCGCGTTCGGCTGTTAACCGAAAGGTTGGTGGTTCAAGCCCTCCCGGGGGCGATTTTAAATTTTATTTATCTTTGATAAAGTATGATCCACTTCTACCATATTATTTTCTATGCTTATAACAATGTACCTTTCTTACGAAGTGTTCTGATGTTTAATAAAATCTTCTTTAATCTGTATTCATAAAAAATAAAGGATAAAGCTGTTAATACCAAGACTCCGTGGCGCAATTGGCTAGCGCGTTCGGCTGTTAACCGAAAGGTTGGTGGTTCGAGCCCACCCGGGGGCGATTTTAACTTTTATTTATCTTTGATAAAGTATGATCCACTTCTACCAAATTATTTTCTATGCTTATAATAATGTACCTTTCTTACGATGTGTTCCGATTTTTAAAAAAAATCTACTTCAATCTGTATTCATAAAAAACAAAGGATAAAGCTGTTAATACCATGCCTCAGTGGCGCAATTGGCTAGCGCGTTCGGCTGTTAACCGAGAGGTTGGTGGTTCGAGCCCACCCGGGGGCGATTTTAAATTTTATTTATCTTTGATAAAGTATGATCCACTTCTACCATATTAATTTCTATGCTTATAACAATGTACCTTTCTTACGAAGTGTTCTGATTTTTAATAAAATCTTCTTTAATCTGTATTCATAAAAAATAAAGGATAAAGCTGTTAATACCAAGCCTCCGTGGCGCAATTGGCTAGCGCGTTCGGCTGTTAACCGAAAGGTTGGTGGTTCGAGCCCACCCGGGGGCGATTTTAACTTTTATTTATCTTTGATAAAGTATGATCCACTTCTACCATATTAATTTCTATGCTTATAACAATGTACCTTTCTTACGAAGTGTTCTGATTTTTAATAAAATCTTCTTTAATCTGTATTCATAAAAAATAAAGGATAAAGCTGTTAATACCAAGCCTCCGTGGCGCAATTGGCTAGCGCGTTCGGCTGTTAACCGAAAGGTTGGTGGTTCGAGCCCACCCGGGGGCGATTTTAACTTTTATTTATCTTTGATAAAGTATGATCCACTTCTAACATATTAATTTCTATGCTTATAACAATGTACCTTTCTTACGAAGTGTTCTGATTTTTAATAAAATCTTCTTTAATCTGTATTCATAAAAAATAAAGGATAAAGCTGTTAATACCAAGCCTCCGTGGCGCAATTGGCTAGCGCGTTCGGCTGTTAACCGAAAGGTTGGTGGTTCGAGCCCACCCGGGGGCGATTTTAACTTTTATTTATCTTTGATAAAGTATGATCCACATCTACCATATTATTTTCTATGCTTATAATAATGTACCTTTCTTACGAAGTGTTCTGATTTTTAATAAAATCTTCTTTAATCTGTATTCATAAAAAAAACACAAAGGATAAAGCTGTAGATACCAGGCCTCCGTGGCGCAATTGGCAAGCACGTTCGGCTGTTAACCGAAAGGTTGGTGGTTCAAGCCAACCCGGGGGCGATTTTAACTTTTATTTATCTTTGATAAAGTATGATCCACTTCTACCATATTATTTTCTATGCTTATAATAATGTACCTTTCTTACGAAGTGACCTGATTTTTAATAAAATCTTCTTTAATCTGTATTCATAAAAAACAAAGGATAAAACTGTTAATACCAAGCCTCCGTGGCGCAATTGGTTAGCGCGTTCGGCTGTTAACCGAAAGGTTGGTGGTTCGAGCCCACACGGGGGCGATTTCAAATTTTATTTATCTTTTATAAGGTATGATCCACTTCTACCATATTATATTCTATGCTTGTAAAAATGTACCTTTCTTACGATGTGCTCCGATTTTTAAAAAAATCTACTTCATTCTGTATTCATAAAAAACAAAGGATAAAGCTGTTAATACCATGCCTCCGTGGCGCAATTGGCTAGCGCGTTCGGCTGTTAACCGAAAGGTTGGTGGTTCAAGCCCTCCCGGGGGCGATTTTAAATTTTATTTATCTTTGATAAAGTATGATCCACTTCTACCATATTATTTTCTATGCTTATAACAATGTACCTTTCTTACGAAGTGTTCTGATGTTTAATAAAATCTTCTTTAATCTGTATTCATAAAAAATAAAGGATAAAGCTGTTAATACCAAGACTCCGTGGCGCAATTGGCTAGCGCGTTCGGCTGTTAACCGAAAGGTTGGTGGTTCGAGCCCACCCGGGGGCGATTTTAACTTTTATTTATCTTTGATAAAGTATGATCCACTTCTACCATATTATTTTCTATGCTTATATTAATGTACCTTTCTTACGAAGTGTTCTGATTTTTAATAAAATCTTCTTTAATCTGTATTCATAAAAAATAAAGGATAAAGCTGTTAATACCAAGCCTCCGTTGCGCGATTGTATAGCGCGTTCGGCTGTTAACCGAAAGGTTGGTGGTTCGAGCCCACCCGGGGGCGATTTTAACTTTTATTTATCTTTGATAAAGTATGATCCACTTCTACCATATTATTTTCTATGCTTATAATAATGTACCTTTCTTACGAAGTAAGAAGTCTTCTTTAATCCGTATTCATAAGAAGTCTTCTTTAATCCGTATTCATAAAAAAAACACAAAGGAAAAAGCTGTAGATACCAGGCCTCCGTGGCGCAATTGGCAAGCACGTTCGGCTGTTAACCGAAAGGTTGGTGGTTCAAGCCAACCCGGGGGCGATTTTAACTTTTATTTATCTTTGATAAAGTATGATCCACTTCTACCATATTATTTTCTATGCTTATAATAATGTACCTTTCTTACGAAGTGACCTGATTTTTAATAAAATCTTCTTTAATCTGTATTCATAAAAAACAAAGGATAAAGCTGTTAATACCAAGCCTCCGTGGCGCAATTGGTTAGCGCGTTCGGCTGTTAACCGAAAGGTTGGTGGTTCGAGCCCACACGGGGGCGATTTCAAATTTTATTTATCTTTTATAAGGTATGATCCACTTCTACCATATTATATTCTATGCTTGTAAAAATGTACCTTTCTTACGATGTGCTCCGATTTTTAAAAAAATCTACTTCATTCTGTATTCATAAAAAACAAAGGATAAAGCTGTTAATACCAAGCCTTCGTGGCGCAATTGGCTAGCGCGTTCGGCTGTTAACCGAAAGGTTGGTGGTTCGAGCCCACCCGGGGGAGATTAAAACTTTTATTTATCTTTGATAAAGTATGATCCACTTCTACCATATTATTTTCTATGCTTATAACAATGTACCTTTCTTACTTAGTGTTCTGATTTTTAATAAAATCTTCTTTAATCTGTATTCATAAAAAAACCACAAAGGATAAAGCTGTTAATACCAAGCCTCCGTGGCGCAATTGGCTAGCGCGTTCGGCTGTTAACCGAAAGGTTGGTGGTTCGAGCCCACCCGGGGGTGATTTTAACTTTTATTTATCTTTGATAAAGTATGATCCACTTCTACCATATTATTCTCTATGCTTATATTAATGTACCTTTCTTACGAAGTGTTCTGATTTTTAATAAAATCTTCTTTGATCTGTATTCATAAAAAAAACACAAAGGATAAAGCTGTTAATACCAAGCCTCCGTGGCGCAATTGGCTAGCGCGTTCGGCTGTTAACCGAGAGGTTGGTGGTTCGAGCCCACCCGGGGGCGATTTTACATTTTATTTATCTTTGATAAAGTATGATCCACTTCTACCATATTATTTTCTATGCTTATAACAATGTACCTTTCTTACGAAGTGTTCTGATTTTTAATAAAATCTTCTTTAATCTGTATTCATAAAAAATAAAGGATAAAGCTGTTAATACAGAGCCTCCGTGGCGCAATTGGCTAGCGCGTTCGGCTGTTAACCGAAAGGTTGGTGGTTCGAGTTAACCCGGGGGCGATTTTAACTTTTATTTATCTTTGATAAAGTATGATCTACTTCTACCATATTATTTTCTATGCTTATAATAATGTACCTTTCTTACGATGTGTTCCGATTTTTAAAAAAATCTACTTCAATGTGTATTCATAAAAAAAAAAAAAGGGTAAAGATGTTGATACCAGCCCTCCATGGCGCAATTGGCTAGCGCGTTCGGCTGTTAACCGAAAGTTTGGTGGTTCGAGCCCACCCGGGGGCGATTAAAACTTTTATTTATCTTTGATAAAGTATGATCCACTTCTAACATATTAATTTCTATGCTTATAACAATGTACCTTTCTTACGAAGTGTTCTGATTTTTAATAAAATCTTCTTTAATCTATATTCATAAAAAAACCACAAAGGATAAAGCTGTTAATACCAATCCTCCGTGGCGCAATTGGCTAGCGCTTTCGGCTGTTAACCGAAAGGTTGGTGGTTCGAGCCCACCCGGGGGCGATTTCAAATTTTATTTATCTTTTATAAGGTATGATCCACTTCTACCATATTATATTCTATGCTTGTAAAAATGTACCTTTCTTACGATGTGCTCCGATTTTTAAAAAAATCTACTTCATTCTGTATTCATAAAAAACAAAGGATAAAGCTGTTAATACCATGCCTCCGTGGCGCAATTGGCTAGCGCGTTCGGCTGTTAACCGAAAGGTTGGTGGTTCAAGCCCTCCCGGGGGCGATTTTAAATTTTATTTATCTTTGATAAAGTATGATCCACTTCTACCATATTATTTTCTATGCTTATAACAATGTACCTTTCTTACGAAGTGTTCTGATGTTTAATAAAATCTTCTTTAATCTGTATTCATAAAAAATAAAGGATAAAGCTGTTAATACCAAGCCTCCGTGGCGCAATTGGCTAGCGCGTTCGGCTGTTAACCGAAAGGTTGGTGGTTCGAGCCCACCCGGGGGCGATTTTAACTTTTATTTATCTTTGATAAAGTATGATCCACTTCTACCATATTATTTTCTATGCTTATATTAATGTACCTTTCTTACGAAGTGTTCTGATTTTTAATAAAATCTTCTTTAATCTGTATTCATAAAAAAAACCACAAAGGATAAAGCTGTTAATACCAAGCCTCCGTGGCGCAATTGGCTAGCGCGTTCGGCTGTTAACCGAAAGGTTGTTGGTTCGAGCCCACCCGGGGGCGATTTCAAATTTTATTTATCTTTTATAAGGTATGATCCACTTCTACCATATTATATTCTATGCTTGTAACAATGTACCTTTCTTACGATGTGTTCCGATTTTTAATAAAATCTTCTTCAATCTGTATTCATTAAAAACAAAGGATAAAGCTGTTAATACCAAGCCTTCGTGGCGCAATTGGCTAGCGCGTTCGGCTGTTAACCGAATCGTTGGTGGTTCGAGCCCACCCGGGGGCGATTAAAACTTTTATTTATCTTTGATAAAGTATGATCCACTTCTACCATATTAATTTCTATGCTTATAACAATGTACCTTTCTTACGAAGTGTTCTGATTTTTAATAAAATCTTCTTTAATCTGTATTCATAAAAAATAAAGGATAAAGCTGTTAATACCAAGCCTCCGTGGCGCAATTGGCTAGCGCGTTCGGCTGTTAACCGGAAGTTTGGTGGTTCGAGCCCACCCGGGGGCGATTAAAACTTTTATTTATCTTTGATAAAGTATGATCCACTTCTAACATATTAATTTCTATGCTTATAACAATGTACCTTTCTTACGAAGTGTTCTGATTTTTAATAAAATCTTCTTTAATCTGTATTCATAAAAAAACCACAAAGGATAAAGCTGTTAATACCAAGCCTCCGTGGCGCAATTGGCTAGCGCGTTCGGCTGTTAACCGAAAGGTTGGTGGTTCGAGCCCACCCGGGGGCGATTTCAAATTTTATTTATCTTTTATAAGGTATGATCAACTTCTACCATATTATATTCTATGCTTGTAAAAATGTACCTTTCTTACGATGTGCTCCGATTTTTAAAAAAATCTACTTAATTCTATATTCATAAAAATCAAAGGATAAAGCTGTTAATACCATGCCTCCGTGGCGCAATTGGCTAGCGCGTTCGGCTGTTAACCGAAAGGTTGGTGGTTCAAGCCCTCCCGGGGGCGATTTTAAATTTTATTTATCTTTGATAAAGTATGATCCACTTCTACCATATTATTTTCTATGCTTATAACAATGTACCTTTCTTACGAAGTGTTCTGATTTTTAATAAAATCTTCTTTAATCTGTATTCATAAAAAAAAAAAAAAAAAAGGTAAAGATGTTGATACCAGGCCTCCGTGGCGCAATTGGCTAGCGCGTTCGGCTGTTAACAGAAAGGTTGGTGGTTCGAGCCCACCCGGGGGCGATTAAAACTTTTATTTATCTTTGATAAAGTATGATCCACTTCTACCATATTAATTTCTATGCTTATAACAATGTACCTTTCTTACGAAGTGTTCTGATTTTTAATAAAATCTTCTTTAATCTGTATTCATAAAAAATAAAGGATAAAGCTGTTAATACCAAGCCTCCGTGGCGCAATTGGCTAGCGCGTTCGGCTGTTAACCGAAAGGTTGGTGGTTCGAGCCCACCCGGTCGCGATTTTAACTTTTATTTATCTTTGATAAAGTATGATCCACTTCTACCATATTAATTTCTATGCTTATAACAATGTACCTTTCTTACGAAGTGTTCTGATTTTTAATAAAATCTTCTTTAATCTGTATTCATAAAAAATAAAGGATAAAGCTGTTAATACCAAGCCTCCGTAGCGCAATTGGCTAGCGCGTTCGGCTGTTAACCGAAAGGTTGGTGGTTCGAGCCCACCCGGGGGCGATTTTAACTTTTATTTATCTTTGATAAAGTATGATCCACTTCTAACATATTAATTTCTATGCTTATAACAATGTACCTTTCTTACGAAGTGTTCTGATTTTTAATAAAATCTTCTTTAATCTGTATTCATAAAAAATAAAGGATAAAGCTGTTAATACCAAGCCTCCGTGGCGCAATTGGCTAGCGCGTTCGGCTGTTAACCGAAAGGTTGGTGGTTCGAGCCCACCCGGGGGCGATTTTAACTTTTATTTATCTTTGATAAAGTATGATCCACATCTACCATATTATTTTCTATGCTTATAATAATGTACCTTTCTTACGAAGTGTTCTGATTTTTAATAAAATCTTCTTTAATCTGTATTCATAAAAAAAACACAAAGGGTAAAGCTGTTAATACCAAGCCTACGTTGCGCAATTGGCTAGCGCGTTCGGCTGTTAACCGAAAGGTTGGTGGTTCGAGACCACCCGGGGGCGATTTCAAATTTTATTTATCTTTTATAAGGTATGATCCACTTCTACCATATTATATTCTATGCTTGTAAAAATGTACCTTCCTTACGATGTGCTCCGATTTTTAAAAAAATCTACTTCATTCTGTATTCATAAAAAACAAAGGATAAAGCTGTTAATACCATGCCTCCGTGGCGCAATTGGCTAGCGCGTTCGGCTGTTAACCGAAAGGTTGGTGGTTCAAGCCCTCCCGGGGGCGATTTTAAATTTTATTTATCTTTGATAAAGTATGATCCACTTCTACCATATTATTTTCTATGCTTATAACAATGTACCTTTCTTACGAAGTGTTCTGATGTTTAATAAAATCTTCTTTAATCTGTATTCATAAAAAATAAAGGATAAAGCTGTTAATACCAAGACTCCGTGGCGCAATTGGCTAGCGCGTTCGGCTGTTAACCGAAAGGTTGGTGGTTCGAGCCCACCCGGGGGCGATTTTAACTTTTATTTATCTTTGATAAAGTATGATCCACTTCTACCATATTATTTTCTATGCTTATATTAATGTACCTTTCTTACGAAGTGTTCTGATTTTTAATAAAATCTTCTTTTATCTGTATTCATAAAAAATAAAGGATAAAGCTGTTAATACCAAGCCTCCGTGGCGCAATTGGCTAGCGCGTTCGGCTGTTAACCGAAAGGTTGGTGGTTCGAGCCCACCCGGGGGCGATTTTAACTTTTATTTATCTTTGATAAAGTATGATCCACTTCTACCATATTAATTTCTATGCTTATAACAATGTACCTTTCTTACGAAGTGTTCTGATTTTTAATAAAATCTTCTTTAATCTGTATTCATAAAAAATAAAGGATAAAGCTGTTAATACCAAGCCTCCGTTGCGCGATTGGCTAGCGCGTTCGGCTGTTAACCGAAAGGTTGGTGGTTCGAGCCCACCCGGGGGCGATTTTAACTTTTATTTATCTTTGATAAAGTATGATCCACTTCTACCACATTAATTTCTATGCTTATAACAATGTACCTTTCTTACGAAGTGTTCTGATTTTTAATAAAATCTTCTTTAATCTGTATTCATAAATAATAAAGGATAAAGCTGTTAATACCAAGCCTCCGTGGCGCAATTGGCTAGCGCGTTCGGCTGTTAACCGAAAGGTTGGTGGTTCGAGCCCACCCGGGGGCGATTTTAACTTTTATTTATCTTTGATAAAGTATGATCCACTTCTACCATATTATTTTCTATGCTTATAATAATGTACCTTTCTTACGATGTGTTCCGATTTTTAAAAAAAATCTACTTCAATCTGTATTCATAAAAAACAAAGGATAAAGCTGTTAATACCATGCCTCAGTGGCGCAATTGGCTAGCGCGTTCGGCTGTTAACCGAGAGGTTGGTGGTTCGAGCCCACCCGGGGGCGATTTTAAATTTTATTTATCTTTGATAAAGTATGATCCACTTCTACCATATTATTTTCTATGCTTATAACAATGTACCTTTCTTACGAAGTGTTCTGATTTTTAATAAAATCTTCTTTAATCTGTATTCATAAAAAAAAAAAAAAAAAAGGTAAAGATGTTGATACCAGGCCTCCGTGGCGCAATTGGCTAGCGCGTTCGGCTGTTAACCGAAAGGTTGGTGGTTCGAGCCCACCCGGGGGCGATTTTAACTTTTATTTATCTTTGATAAAGTATGATCCACATCTACCATATTATTTTCTATGCTTATAATAATGTACCTTTCTTACGAAGTGTTCTGATTTTTAATAAAATCTTCTTTAATCTGTATTCATAAAAAAAACACAAAGGGTAAAGCTGTTAATACCAAGCCTACGTTGCGCAATTGGCTAGCGCGTTCGGCTGTTAACCGAAAGGTTGGTGGTTCGAGACCACCCGGGGGCGATTTCAAATTTTATTTATCTTTTATAAGGTATGATCCACTTCTACCATATTATATTCTATGCTTGTAAAAATGTACCTTCCTTACGATGTGCTCCGATTTTTAAAAAAATCTACTTCATTCTGTATTCATAAAAAACAAAGGATAAAGCTGTTAATACCATGCCTCCGTGGCGCAATTGGCTAGCGCGTTCGGCTGTTAACCGAAAGGTTGGTGGTTCAAGCCCTCCCGGGGGCGATTTTAAATTTTATTTATCTTTGATAAAGTATGATCCACTTCTACCATATTATTTTCTATGCTTATAACAATGTACCTTTCTTACGAAGTGTTCTGATGTTTAATAAAATCTTCTTTAATCTGTATTCATAAAAAATAAAGGATAAAGCTGTTAATACCAAGACTCCGTGGCGCAATTGGCTAGCGCGTTCGGCTGTTAACCGAAAGGTTGGTGGTTCGAGCCCACCCGGGGGCGATTTTAACTTTTATTTATCTTTGATAAAGTATGATCCACTTCTACCATATTATTTTCTATGCTTATATTAATGTACCTTTCTTACGAAGTGTTCTGATTTTTAATAAAATCTTCTTTAATCTGTATTCATAAAAAATAAAGGATAAAGCTGTTAATACCAAGCCTCCGTGGCGCAATTGGCTAGCGCGTTCGGCTGTTAACCGAAAGGTTGGTGGTTCGAGCCCACCCGGGGGCGATTTTAACTTTTATTTATCTTTGATAAAGTATGATCCACTTCTACCATATTAATTTCTATGCTTATAACAATGTACCTTTCTTACGAAGTGTTCTGATTTTTAATAAAATCTTCTTTAATCTGTATTCATAAAAAATAAAGGATAAAGCTGTTAATACCAAGCCTCCGTTGCGCGATTGTATAGCGCGTTCGGCTGTTAACCGAAAGGTTGGTGGTTCGAGCCCACCCGGGGGCGATTTTAACTTTTATTTATCTTTGATAAAGTATGATCCACTTCTACCATATTATTTTCTATGCTTATAATAATGTACCTTTCTTACGAAGTGACCTGATTTTTAATAAAATCTTCTTTAATCTGTATTCATAAAAAACAAAGGATAAAGCTGTTAATACCAAGCCTCCGTGGCGCAATTGGTTAGCGCGTTCGGCTGTTAACCGAAAGGTTGGTGGTTCGAGCCCACACGGGGGCGATTTCAAATTTTATTTATCTTTTATAAGGTATGATCCACTTCTACCATATTATATTCTATGCTTGTAAAAATGTACCTTTCTTACGATGTGCTCCGATTTTTAAAAAAATCTACTTCATTCTGTATTCATAAAAAACAAAGGATAAAGCTGTTAATACCATGCCTCCGTGGCGCAATTGGCTAGCGCGTTCGGCTGTTAACCGAAAGGTTGGTGGTTCAAGCCCTCCCGGGGGCGATTTTAAATTTTATTTATCTTTGATAAAGTATGATCCACTTCTACCATATTATTTTCTATGCTTATAACAATGTACCTTTCTTACGAAGTGTTCTGATGTTTAATAAAATCTTCTTTAATCTGTATTCATAAAAAATAAAGGATAAAGCTGTTAATACCAAGACTCCGTGGCGCAATTGGCTAGCGCGTTCGGCTGTTAACCGAAAGGTTGGTGGTTCGAGCCCACCCGGGGGCGATTTTAACTTTTATTTATCTTTGATAAAGTATGATCCACTTCTAACATATTAATTTCTATGCTTATAACAATGTACCTTTCTTACGAAGTGTTCTGATTTTTAATAAAATCTTCTTTAATCTGTATTCATAAAAAAAAAAACAAAGGATAAAGCTGTTGATACCAGGCCTCCGTGGCGCAATTGGCTAGCGTGTTCGGCTGTTAACCGAAAGGTTGATGGTTCGAGCCCACCCGGGGGCGTTTTTAACTTTTATTTATCTTTGATAAAGTATGATCCACTTCTACCATATTATTTTCTATGCTTATAACAATGTACCTTTCTTACGAAGTGTTCTGATTTTTAATAAAATCTTCTTTAATCTGTATTCATAAAAAACAAAACAAAGGATAAAGCTGTTGATACCAGGCCTCCGTGGCGCAATTGGTTAGCGTGTTCGGCGGTTAACCGAAAGGTTGGTGGTTCGAGCACTCCCGCGGGCGATTTCAAATTTTATTTATCTTTTATAAGGTATGATCCACTTCTACCATATGATATTATATGCTTGTAACAATGTACCTTTCTTACGATGTATTCCGATTTTTTATAAAATCTACTTCAATCTGTATTCATAAAAAACAAAGGATAAAGCTGTTATTACCAAGCCTCCGTGGCGCAATTGGCTAGCGCGTTCGGCTGTTAACCGAAAGGTTGGTGGTTCGAGCCCTCCCGGGGGCGATTTCAAATTTTATTTATCTTTTATAAGGTATGATCCACTTCTACCATATTATTTTCTATGCTTATAACAATGTACCTTTCTTACGAAGTGTTCTGATTTTTAATAAAATCTTCTTTAATCTGTATTCATAAAAAAAATTATAAAGCTGTTAATACCAAGCCTCCGTGGCGCAATTGGCTAGCGCGTTCGGCTGTTAACAGAAAGGTTGGTGGTTCAAGCCCACCCGGGGGCGATTTCAAATTTTATTTATCTTTTATAAGGTATGATCCACTTCTACCATATTATATTCTATGCTTGTAACAATGTACCTTTCTTACGATGTGTTCTGATTTTTAATAAAATCTTCTTCAATCTGTATTCATTAAAAACAAAGGATAAAGCTGTTAATACCAAGCCTTCGTGGCGCAATTGGCTAGCGCTTTCGGCTGTTAACCGAAAGGTTGGTGGTTCGAGCCCACCCGGGGGCGATTTTAACTTTTATTTATCTTTGATAAAGTATGATCCACTTCTACCATATTAATTTCTATGCTTATAACAATGTACCTTTCTTACGAAGTGTTCAGATTTTTAATAAAATCTTCTTTAATCTGTATTCATGAAAAATAAAGGATAAAGCTGTTAATACCAAGCCTCCGTGGCGCAATTGGCTAGCGCGTTCGGCTGTTAACCGAAAGGTTGGTGGTTCGAGCCCACCCGGGGGCGATTTTAACTTTTATTTATCTTTGATAAAGTATGATCCACTTCTACCATATTATTTTCTATGCATATAATAATGTACCTTTCTTACGAACTGTTCCTATTTTTAATAAAATCTTCTTTAATCTGTATTCATAAAAAAAAACACAAAGGATAAAGCTGTTAATACCAATCCTCCGTGGCGCAATTGTCTAGCGCGTTCGGCTGTTAACCGAAAGGTTGGTGGTTCGAATCCACCCGGGGGGGATTTCAAATTTTATTTATCTTTTATAAGGTATGATCCACTTCTACCATATTATATTCTATGCTTGTAAAAATGTACCTTTCTTACGATGTGCTCCGATTTTTAAAAAAATCTACTTCATTCTGTATTCATAAAAAACAAAGGATAAAGCTGTTAATACCAAGCCTCCGTGGCGCAATTGGCTAGCGCGTTCGGCTGTTAACCGAAAGGTTGGTGGTTCAAGCCCACCCGGGGGCGATTTCAAATTTTATTTATCTTTTATAAGGTATGATCCACTTCTACCATATTATATTCTATGCTTGTAACAATGTACCTTTCTTACGATGTGTTCCGATTTTTAATAAAATCTTCTTCAATCTGTATTCATTAAAAACAAAGGATAAAGCTGTTAATACTGTTGCACAAATTGTCTGTATATATTGTAAATAGTGACGTATTATTTCAAAATTCTATTGTAATGTATTTTTTATCCAATTTTATTTAGTAATTAATAGCGATTATACAAGTTAGAAAAAGGTGGCAACACCTGAAGTAATCGAGACGTTTCGAGAAATTTCTTTCCGATGAATTGGCTGGAAATTTCGAGAATGTCTCACGCGCTTGTATATAAAGGACTGGAGAACGGGAAAGTTTTCAGATTGACTTCGGAGTTCGTTGAAAGCTGATCGCTTTATTTACCTATTGGAGTGAGCTTGTATAATCGCTGAATTCGAAGTTATTTTTGTTGAAGCTTGTGTTGAAGCTTGAGAGTAATTAAACTGTTGCCTGTGAATAAATTTTGTGAGTTTTCGGAAGAGAGAATAAATATTTTTAAACCGTGAAAACTGTGCCATCATTGCCTCAGTGGGAAAATTCATAACAGTGGTGTCAGAAGTGGGGTCTCGTAATTTTGAATGCCGACAACTAGAGGAATGATGGAAGACCAAATGAAGCAGTTGATGGAAATGATTGCTGGAATGAAGGCCCAACAAGAATGCACTGCCGCCGAAATAAAATCCGAAATGAAAGCCTGCCAAGAAACCACCGCAGCCGAACTTTCCGCTACGATTGCCGCCGGTCAAGCCCGCCAAGAAACGACGAATGCCGAACTCGCCGCCGCCATTGTCGCCAGTCAAGAAGCAACATCATCAGACATTAAAGCTTTACAAGAAGCGACATCATTAGATATTAAAGCTTTAGCATCCAAGCAAGAATCATCTTCTGCGTCCGTTGATAGATTTATAGAGCGCACAGAGAGTGTTCTTCAATCAATGAAGGCGGATATTTTGGATGTCAGAGAAGATCTTAAGACAGTGAGAAATGAAGTTGAAGAAAAAGTTTCCACCGTGCAAGAAAAAGTTTCTACCGTGCAAGAAAAAGTTTCCACCGTGCAAGAAAAAGTTTCCACCATGCAAGAAAAAGTTTCCACCTTAAAGGAAGAGCAAGACAAATTCATTGACGTTGTAGAAGAAAGGTTGCGAAAAATGGAAACGCGTGAAGCTGTGGCCATAGCGTCACCTAATTGGGATAACGCTTCCATCCCCTTTATGGCGCCGCGCTCTAACATCAAAGTGGCCACTTTTGATGGGAGGTCGTCTTGGCGCGTTTATCAAACGCAGTTTGAAATGATTGCTTCTGCGAATGGTTGGGACGATACTTCGAAAGCATTCCATCTCGCGGCATCTCTTCGAGGTGAAGCTGCTGACATTTTACAAACACTACCTGAAGAGAAGCGGGGAGAATTCGTGGCGCTGGCGAGTGCGTTGGAGCTAAGGTTTGGTGAGCAGCATCTTAAGGATTACAGCAGACTGCAACTGAAAGTGAGACAGCAGAAGGCCAATGAAACTCTTCAAGAATTGGCGTCGGATATAGAAAGACTGTCGCTCCTCGCATTCCCAGACTGTCCCTCGGACGTACGAGATAACCTGTCTCTTCAGTATTTCGTGGATGCCATCAAAGATCCCGACATACAGCAAGCTACCAGGATGTCCGACAGCAAAGATCTGAAATCCACCCTCGTCTATGCCATGAGAGTAGAGGCGGCACAACAAGCTTCTAGAAAAGATCGGCGTTTCGTACGTGGAGCATTGGCAGACGATTCCTCTGAACTTTTCACGAAGAAGTTTCAAGAACTGGAAAACAAGATGGAGCGAATTATGAGAAATATTCCTGGCTCGAAGGATCGAAAAACTAGAGTGGTTTGTTGGCTCTGCAACCGGGAAGGACATTTCAGACGTGATTGCCCTGAATTGGACAGGAGAGGGGACAGACCCTCTTCCGAGCCTCAGCAGTTAAACTAAAGAGCGGCTATCTCGCGAGGCGGAGGTCGCCGTGTAGAGCAGGTGGTGCCCCACTCAGCCTCTATCACATCTCATCCCTTCAAGGAGGAAACCATGGTTTATTCGTGGAGGGCAAGATCAATGGAACTCCCTGTCGTCTAATAGTTGACTCAGGGGCAAATGTAACCATCTTACGGACGGATGTAGCCCGGCGCCTGGACAGCCAATCTCTTTACACGGCGCCTTCAGTTTCACTACAGACTGTGACTGGTGACAAAATTTCTGTGCATGGGAAATTAAATGTCAACATATCTTTTGGATTTCACACCTACACTCACACCGTTTACGTCGCTGAAATTATTGACCCATGTATTCTTGGATTGGACTTTTTAAAGAGAAATGGAATTACTTTGAATTTCGAGAAAGGCGAGCTTCAAACGGGGAAAGAAGAAGTTCCATTGTTCGGTTTGGACTCGGAAGAGCCGTGTGCATATCGAATAGTAGCTCTTGAAGACATCACCATCCCCTCCATGACAGATTTGGTTGTAAAAGGTTCAACAGAGCTCCCGAAGGCCTTCCGATTTGGAGTAACGGACTTCCCATCATCGAATAGCGTCCCGAAAGGAGTGCTTGTAGGAGCGACGCTTGTGGATCTCTATCAAGAGGTGGTGCATGTGAGGATGGCCAACATCGGTAATTCTAAGAGAGTTATCAAGAAAGGAGAAGAAATTGCCACCTGCACACCTGTTACAAGCATCGAACGAGGATCGAAGGAGCTTCCGACCGCACCACCCGCGGATTTAGTGGACCAGCTTCTCGAAGACTCTCGGTTGGAAAGAAGGCAAGAGAAGATTGTCGGAAACCTTATAAAAGAATTTCAAGACATTTTCTCCATGTCATCGAAAGATGTAGGAAGAACAGAGCTTACTCAACATCGAATCGATACTGGGACCCATTTACCTATTAAACAACATCCTCGAAGACTTCCTTTCGCAAAACAAGAGGAGGTCGGGAAACTGTTACAGGAAATGGAAGATAATAGAGTTATCGAACCCTCCTCAAGTCCATGGGCCTCTCCAATCGTACTCGTTCGAAAGAAGGATGGTTCCACCAGGTTTTGTGTGGATTACCGGAAGCTGAACGAAATTACGAAAAAGGACAGCTACCCTCTGCCAAGAATCGATGACACTTTGGACACTCTATCGGGGAACCAGTGGTTTTCGACTTTGGATTTGAAGAGTGGATACTGGCAAGTGGAGATACATCCCGACGATCGTGAGAAGACTGCCTTCACTACCGGCCAAGGATTATGGCAGTTTCAAGTTATGCCGTTTGGCTTGTGTAATGCACCGGCTACGATCGAGCGACTAATGGAGACTGTGCTTAGAGGACTTTCCTACGAGACCTGTCTGGTATATTTGGACGATATCATTATCACCGGGCGGAGTTTTGATCAACACTTGCAAAATGTGAAGAACGTGTTCTTGAAGCTTAGGGAAGCCCACTTGAAGCTTAGCCCATCAAAATGTAAGCTCTTTAGGCGGAAAGTCAGTTATCTCGGACACATCATCTCATCCGATGGAGTAAGCACAGATCCAGCCAAGATCCATGCTGTGCAAATTTGGTCTCGACCGCAAGACGTTCATCAATTGCGAAGCTTCCTAGGCCTGTGCACGTATTACCGTAAATTCGTTAAAGGTTTCTCCAAGATCGCCAGACCCTTGCATCGACTAACAGAGAGCAAGTAGAAGTTATTATGGACTGCCGACTGTGACGACTCCTTCAATCAACTGAAGAACGCTTTAACATCCGCGCCTGTTTTGGCTTTTCCCGATGTTAACAAGGACTTCATTTTGGATACAGATGCCAGCAATGAGGGAGTGGGCGCCGTTCTTTCCCAGGAAATTGAAGGACAGGAGAAAGTCATCGCTTATTTTAGTAAGAGCCTGTCAAGATCCGAGCGGAACTACTGCGTCACAAGAAAGGAGTTACTGGCAATAGTAAAAGCCGTTGAGCACTTTCATCATTACTTGTACGGCCGAAAATTCCTTTTAAGAACTGATCATGCGTCTCTGACTTGGTTGCTGAATTTCAAGAATACAGAGGGACAAATAGCAAGGTGGATTCAGCGCCTGCAGGAATACGACATGGATATCCATCACAGAAAAGGAACGTTCCATGGGAATGCAGACGCTCTTTCTAGAAGACCATGTCCGGAGAACTGTCGATTTTGTTCCAATGCCGAGTCTAAGTTTGGGGTTAACACATTGGCCGTTCGGAAAATAACTACCAAGTCAACTACTTCAAACGTGGACCCTTGGAGTGACCAGAATGTCCGGAAAAGTCAAGTCGAAGATTAGAACTTGAAACCTCTAATTGAATTCATGGAAGCGGCTACCGGAAAACCCAGTTGGCAGGAAATTGCATGCTATAGCCCAACAATGAAGAGATATTGGGCTATGTGGGACTCTTTGCACTTGAAGAATGGAGTACTCTACTGTCGATGGGAGTCCGATGACGGCAAAAGCTTCCGGTGGCAATTAATCCTTCCAAGTTCTAGAGTTACGAACGTTCTAGAAGAACTTCACAGCAGTTCTACTGGAGGACATTTTGGTGTCACGAAAACTCTTCAGAAAGTCAGGGAGAGATTCTTCTGGGACAAAACAAAATCCGACGTGGAGAAGTGGTGCAAGTCCTGTGATGCATGCAATTCGCGGAAGGGACCGAAGACCCGAACTCGTGGAAAGTTGCAACGTTACAACGTAGGAGCACCATTCGAAAGAATTGCTTTGGACGTCTTAGGCCCCCTACCTCACACAACTAATGGCAACAAATACATCCTAGTTGTCATGGACTACTTTAGCAAGTGGCCAGAAGCATACGCGATTCCGGACCAGGAAGCCACAACCGTAGCAGAAGTCCTCGTGCGGAATTGGATCTCCCGATTTGGCGTACCCCTGCTGATACATTCCGATCAGGGGACGAACTTCAACTCTGCCGTCTTCACTGGGCTGTGTGACTTGCTCGACATGGAAAAGACTCGTACAACTCCCCTGCATCCACAATCCGATGGAATGGTTGAACGATTTAATAGAACGATTCTGAATCATCTCTCCTTGTTTGTTTCCAAGAACCAGCAAGATTGGGATCAGAAACTTCCATTGTTCCTTTTGGCCTACAGAAGTGCTACTCACGAGACCACCGGATATACACCATCTCAAATGATTTTCGGAAGAGACCTTAGACTACCCTGCGACCTCCTCTTTGGACGACCACCGGACACCCCTTCCTCGCCTGTCCAGTATCTAGATGATCTCCAGGCACGTTTGGAAGCCGTACATCGGTTCGCCAGAGATAGAATCAACATCATGACAGAGCGCATGAAGGTCCGCTACGATGCCAAGGCCACGGAACGTTCATTCCAGGAAGGTGACAAGGTGTGGTTATGGAATCCTAAACGTCGGAAAGGACTCTCCCCTAAGCTCCAGACGAACTGGGAAGGGCCGTATGTGGTCCTTAAGAAGATCAACGACGTCGTGGTAAGGATTCAACGGACACCCTCCTGTAAACCTAGAGTTGTACATAACAATAGACTAGCCCCATATTATAGTAGAAATGATTGAATTGCCTTTCCTCTTAAGGACTTCACTGCCCGGGACGAGCAGTCTTTAAGAAGGGGGAAATGTTGCTCAAATTGTCTGTATATATTGTAAATAGTGACGTATTATTTCAAAATTCTATTGTAATGTATTTTTTATCCAATTTTATTTAGTAATTAATAGCGATTATACAAGTTAGAAAAAGGTGGCAACACCTGAAGTAATCGAGACGTTTCGAGAAATTTCTTTCCGATGAATTGGCTGGAAATTTCGAGAATGTCTCACGCGCTTGTATATAAAGGACTGGAGAACGGGAAAGTTTTCAGATGGACTTCGAAGTTCGTTGAAAGCTGATCGCTTTATTTACCTATTGGAGTGAGCTTGTATAATCGCTGAATTCGAAGTTATTTTTGTTGAAGCTTGTGTTGAAACTTGAGAGTAATTACACTGTTGCCTGTGAATAAATTTTGTGAGTTTTCGGAAGAGAGAATAAATATTTTTAAACCGTGAAAACTGTGCCATCATTGCCTCAGTGGGAAAATTCATAACAATACCAAGCCTTCGTGGCGCAATTGGCTAGCGCGTTCGGCTGTTAACCGAAAGGTTGGTGGTTCGAGCCCACCCGGGGGCGATTTTAACTTTTATTTATCTTTGATAAAGTATGATCCACTTCTACCATATTATTTTCTATGCTTATAACAATGTACCTTTCTTACGAAGTGTTCTGATTTTTAATAAAATCTTCTTTAATCTGTATTCATAAAAAAAACACAAAGGAAAAATTGTGGATACCAGGCCTCCGTGGCGCAATTGGCTAGTGCGTTCGGCTGTTAACCGAAAGGTTGGTGGTTCAAGCCCACCCGGGGGCGATTTTAACTTTTATTTATCTTTGATAAAGTATGATCCACTTCTACCATATTATTTTCTATGCTTTTAATAATGTACCTTTCTTACGAAGTGTTCTGATGTTTAATAAAATCTTCTTTAATCTGTATTCATAAAAAATAAAGGATAAAGCTGTTAATACCAAGCCTCCGTGGCGCAATTGGCTAGCGCGTTCGGCTGTTAACCGAAAGGTTGGTGGTTCGAGCCCACCCGGGGGCGATTTTAACTTTTATTTATCTTTGATAAAGTATGATCCACTTCTACCATATTATTTTCTATGCTTGTAACAATGTACCTTTCTTACGATGTGTTCCGATTTTTAATAAAATCTTCTTCAATCTGTATTCATTAAAAACAAAGGATAAAGCTGTTAATACCAAGCCTTCGTGGCGCAATTGGCTAGCGCGTTCGGCTGTTAACCGAATCGTTGGTGGTTCGAGCCCACCCGGGGGCGATTAAAACTTTTATTTATCTTTGATAAAGTATGATCCACTTCTACCATATTAATTTCTATGCTTATAACAATGTACCTTTCTTACGAAGTGTTCTGATTTTTAATAAAATCTTCTTTAATCTGTATTCATAAAAAATAAAGGATAAAGCTGTTAATACCAAGCCTCCGTGGCGCAATTGGCTAGCGCGTTCGGCTGTTAACCGGAAGTTTGGTGGTTCGAGCCCACCCGGGGGCGATTAAAACTTTTATTTATCTTTGATAAAGTATGATCCACTTCTAACATATTAATTTCTATGCTTATAACAATGTACCTTTCTTACGAAGTGTTCTGATTTTTAATAAAATCTTCTTTAATCTGTATTCATAAAAAAACCACAAAGGATAAAGCTGTTAATACCAAGCCTCCGTGGCGCAATTGGCTAGCGCGTTCGGCTGTTAACCGAAAGGTTGGTGGTTCGAGCCCACCCGGGGGCGATTTCAAATTTTATTTATCTTTTATAAGGTATGATCAACTTCTACCATATTATATTCTATGCTTGTAAAAATGTACCTTTCTTACGATGTGCTCCGATTTTTAAAAAAATCTACTTAATTCTATATTCATAAAAATCAAAGGATAAAGCTGTTAATACCATGCCTCCGTGGCGCAATTGGCTAGCGCGTTCGGCTGTTAACCGAAAGGTTGGTGGTTCAAGCCCTCCCGGGGGCGATTTTAAATTTTATTTATCTTTGATAAAGTATGATCCACTTCTACCATATTATTTTCTATGCTTATAACAATGTACCTTTCTTACGAAGTGTTCTGATTTTTAATAAAATCTTCTTTAATCTGTATTCATAAAAAATAAAGGATAAAGCTGTTAATACCAAGCCTCCGTGGCGCAATTGGCTAGCGCGTTCGGCTGTTAACCGAAAGGTTGGTGGTTCGAGCCCACCCGGGGGCGATTTTAACTTTTATTTATCTTTGATAAAGTATGATCCACTTCTACCACATTAATTTCTATGCTTATAACAATGTACCTTTCTTACGAAGTGTTCTGATTTTTAATAAAATCTTCTTTAATCTGTATTCATAAATAATAAAGGATAAAGCTGTTAATACCAAGCCTCCGTGGCGCAATTGGCTAGCGCGTTCGGCTGTTAACCGAAAGGTTGGTGGTTCGAGCCCACCCGGGGGCGATTTTAACTTTTATTTATCTTTGATAAAGTATGATCCACTTCTACCATATTATTTTCTATGCTTATAACAATGTACCTTTCTTACGAAGTGTTCTGATTTTTAATAAAATCTTCTTTAATCTGTATTCATAAAAAACAAAGGATAAAGCTGTTAATACCATGCCTCAGTGGCGCAATTGGCTAGCGCATTCGGCTGTTAACCGAGAGGTTGGTGGTTCGAGCCCACCCGGGGGCGATTTTAAATTTTATTTATCTTTGATAAAGTATGATCCACTTCTACCATATTATTTTCTATGCTTATAACAATGTACCTTTCTTACGAAGTGTTCTGATTTTTAATAAAATCTTCTTTAATCTGTATTCATAAAAAAAAAAAAAAAAAAAGGTAAAGATGTTGATACCAGGCCTCCGTGGCGCAATTGGCTAGCGCGTTCGGCTGTTAACAGAAAGGTTGGTGGTTCGAGCCCACCCGGGGGCGATTAAAACTTTTATTTATCTTTGATAAAGTATGATCCACTTCTACCATATTAATTTCTATGCTTATAACAATGTACCTTTCTTACGAAGTGTTCTGATTTTTAATAAAATCTTCTTTAATCTGTATTCATAAAAAATAAAGGATAAAGCTGTTAATACCAAGCCTCCGTGGCGCAATTGGCTAGCGCGTTCGGCTGTTAACCGAAAGGTTGGTGGTTCGAGCCCACCCGGTCGCGATTTTAACTTTTATTTATCTTTGATAAAGTATGATCCACTTCTACCATATTAATTTCTATGCTTATAACAATGTACCTTTCTTACGAAGTGTTCTGATTTTTAATAAAATCTTCTTTAATCTGTATTCATAAAAAATAAAGGATAAAGCTGTTAATACCAAGCCTCCGTAGCGCAATTGGCTAGCGCGTTCGGCTGTTAACCGAAAGGTTGGTGGTTCGAGCCCACCCGGGGGCGATTTTAACTTTTATTTATCTTTGATAAAGTATGATCCACTTCTAACATATTAATTTCTATGCTTATAACAATGTACCTTTCTTACGAAGTGTTCTGATTTTTAATAAAATCTTCTTTAATCTGTATTCATAAAAAATAAAGGATAAAGCTGTTAATACCAAGCCTCCGTGGCGCAATTGGCTAGCGCGTTCGGCTGTTAACCGAAAGGTTGGTGGTTCGAGCCCACCCGGGGGCGATTTTAACTTTTATTTATCTTTGATAAAGTATGATCCACATCTACCATATTATTTTCTATGCTTATAATAATGTACCTTTCTTACGAAGTGTTCTGATTTTTAATAAAATCTTCTTTAATCTGTATTCATAAAAAAAACACAAAGGGTAAAGCTGTTAATACCAAGCCTACGTTGCGCAATTGGCTAGCGCGTTCGGCTGTTAACCGAAAGGTTGGTGGTTCGAGACCACCCGGGGGCGATTTCAAATTTTATTTATCTTTTATAAGGTATGATCCACTTCTACCATATTATATTCTATGCTTGTAAAAATGTACCTTCCTTACGATGTGCTCCGATTTTTAAAAAAATCTACTTCATTCTGTATTCATAAAAAACAAAGGATAAAGCTGTTAATACCATGCCTCCGTGGCGCAATTGGCTAGCGCGTTCGGCTGTTAACCGAAAGGTTGGTGGTTCAAGCCCTCCCGGGGGCGATTTTAAATTTTATTTATCTTTGATAAAGTATGATCCACTTCTACCATATTATTTTCTATGCTTATAACAATGTACCTTTCTTACGAAGTGTTCTGATGTTTAATAAAATCTTCTTTAATCTGTATTCATAAAAAATAAAGGATAAAGCTGTTAATACCAAGACTCCGTGGCGCAATTGGCTAGCGCGTTCGGCTGTTAACCGAAAGGTTGGTGGTTCGAGCCCACCCGGGGGCGATTTTAACTTTTATTTATCTTTGATAAAGTATGATCCACTTCTACCATATTATTTTCTATGCTTATATTAATGTACCTTTCTTACGAAGTGTTCTGATTTTTAATAAAATCTTCTTTTATCTGTATTCATAAAAAATAAAGGATAAAGCTGTTAATACCAAGCCTCCGTGGCGCAATTGGCTAGCGCGTTCGGCTGTTAACCGAAAGGTTGGTGGTTCGAGCCCACCCGGGGGCGATTTTAACTTTTATTTATCTTTGATAAAGTATGATCCACTTCTACCATATTAATTTCTATGCTTATAACAATGTACCTTTCTTACGAAGTGTTCTGATTTTTAATAAAATCTTCTTTAATCTGTATTCATAAAAAATAAAGGATAAAGCTGTTAATACCAAGCCTCCGTTGCGCGATTGGCTAGCGCGTTCGGCTGTTAACCGAAAGGTTGGTGGTTCGAGCCCACCCGGGGGCGATTTTAACTTTTATTTATCTTTGATAAAGTATGATCCACTTCTACCACATTAATTTCTATGCTTATAACAATGTACCTTTCTTACGAAGTGTTCTGATTTTTAATAAAATCTTCTTTAATCTGTATTCATAAATAATAAAGGATAAAGCTGTTAATACCAAGCCTCCGTGGCGCAATTGGCTAGCGCGTTCGGCTGTTAACCGAAAGGTTGGTGGTTCGAGCCCACCCGGGGGCGATTTTAACTTTTATTTATCTTTGATAAAGTATGATCCACTTCTACCATATTATTTTCTATGCTTATAATAATGTACCTTTCTTACGATGTGTTCCGATTTTTAAAAAAAATCTACTTCAATCTGTATTCATAAAAAACAAAGGATAAAGCTGTTAATACCATGCCTCAGTGGCGCAATTGGCTAGCGCGTTCGGCTGTTAACCGAGAGGTTGGTGGTTCGAGCCCACCCGGGGGCGATTTTAAATTTTATTTATCTTTGATAAAGTATGATCCACTTCTACCATATTATTTTCTATGCTTATAACAATGTACCTTTCTTACGAAGTGTTCTGATTTTTAATAAAATCTTCTTTAATCTGTATTCATAAAAAAAAAAAAAAAAAAGGTAAAGATGTTGATACCAGGCCTCCGTGGCGCAATTGGCTAGCGCGTTCGGCTGTTAACCGAAAGGTTGGTGGTTCGAGCCCACCCGGGGGCGATTTTAACTTTTATTTATCTTTGATAAAGTATGATCCACATCTACCATATTATTTTCTATGCTTATAATAATGTACCTTTCTTACGAAGTGTTCTGATTTTTAATAAAATCTTCTTTAATCTGTATTCATAAAAAAAACACAAAGGGTAAAGCTGTTAATACCAAGCCTACGTTGCGCAATTGGCTAGCGCGTTCGGCTGTTAACCGAAAGGTTGGTGGTTCGAGACCACCCGGGGGCGATTTCAAATTTTATTTATCTTTTATAAGGTATGATCCACTTCTACCATATTATATTCTATGCTTGTAAAAATGTACCTTCCTTACGATGTGCTCCGATTTTTAAAAAAATCTACTTCATTCTGTATTCATAAAAAACAAAGGATAAAGCTGTTAATACCATGCCTCCGTGGCGCAATTGGCTAGCGCGTTCGGCTGTTAACCGAAAGGTTGGTGGTTCAAGCCCTCCCGGGGGCGATTTTAAATTTTATTTATCTTTGATAAAGTATGATCCACTTCTACCATATTATTTTCTATGCTTATAACAATGTACCTTTCTTACGAAGTGTTCTGATGTTTAATAAAATCTTCTTTAATCTGTATTCATAAAAAATAAAGGATAAAGCTGTTAATACCAAGACTCCGTGGCGCAATTGGCTAGCGCGTTCGGCTGTTAACCGAAAGGTTGGTGGTTCGAGCCCACCCGGGGGCGATTTTAACTTTTATTTATCTTTGATAAAGTATGATCCACTTCTACCATATTATTTTCTATGCTTATATTAATGTACCTTTCTTACGAAGTGTTCTGATTTTTAATAAAATCTTCTTTAATCTGTATTCATAAAAAATAAAGGATAAAGCTGTTAATACCAAGCCTCCGTGGCGCAATTGGCTAGCGCGTTCGGCTGTTAACCGAAAGGTTGGTGGTTCGAGCCCACCCGGGGGCGATTTTAACTTTTATTTATCTTTGATAAAGTATGATCCACTTCTACCATATTAATTTCTATGCTTATAACAATGTACCTTTCTTTCGAAGTGTTCTGATTTTTAATAAAATCTTCTTTAATCTGTATTCATAAAAAATAAAGGATAAAGCTGTTAATACCAAGCCTCCGTTGCGCGATTGTATAGCGCGTTCGGCTGTTAACCGAAAGGTTGGTGGTTCGAGCCCACCCGGGGGCGATTTAACTTTTATTTATCTTTGATAAAGTATGATCCACTTCTACCATATTATTTTCTATGCTTATAATAATGTACCTTTCTTACGAAGTGACCTGATTTTTAATAAAATCTTCTTTAATCTGTATTCATAAAAAACAAAGGATAAAGCTGTTAATACCAAGCCTCCGTGGCGCAATTGGTTAGCGCGTTCGGCTGTTAACCGAAAGGTTGGTGGTTCGAGCCCACACGGGGGCGATTTCAAATTTTATTTATCTTTTATAAGGTATGATCCACTTCTACCATATTATATTCTATGCTTGTAAAAATGTACCTTTCTTACGATGTGCTCCGATTTTTAAAAAAATCTACTTCATTCTGTATTCATAAAAAACAAAGGATAAAGCTGTTAATACCATGCCTCCGTGGCGCAATTGGCTAGCGCGTTCGGCTGTTAACCGAAAGGTTGGTGGTTCAAGCCCTCCCGGGGGCGATTTTAAATTTTATTTATCTTTGATAAAGTATGATCCACTTCTACCATATTATTTTCTATGCTTATAACAATGTACCTTTCTTACGAAGTGTTCTGATGTTTAATAAAATCTTCTTTAATCTGTATTCATAAAAAATAAAGGATAAAGCTGTTAATACCAAGACTCCGTGGCGCAATTGGCTAGCGCGTTCGGCTGTTAACCGAAAGGTTGGTGGTTCGAGCCCACCCGGGGGCGATTTTAACTTTTATTTATCTTTGATAAAGTATGATCCACTTCTAACATATTAATTTCTATGCTTATAACAATGTACCTTTCTTACGAAGTGTTCTGATTTTTAATAAAATCTTCTTTAATCTGTATTCATAAAAAAAAAAACAAAGGATAAAGCTGTTGATACCAGGCCTCCGTGGCGCAATTGGCTAGCGTGTTCGGCTGTTAACCGAAAGGTTGATGGTTCGAGCCCACCCGGGGGCGTTTTTAACTTTTATTTATCTTTGATAAAGTATGATCCACTTCTACCATATTATTTTCTATGCTTATAACAATGTACCTTTCTTACGAAGTGTTCTGATTTTTAATAAAATCTTCTTTAATCTGTATTCATAAAAAACAAAACAAAGGATAAAGCTGTTGATACCAGGCCTCCGTGGCGCAATTGGTTAGCGTGTTCGGCGGTTAACCGAAAGGTTGGTGGTTCGAGCACTCCCGCGGGCGATTTCAAATTTTATTTATCTTTTATAAGGTATGATCCACTTCTACCATATGATATTATATGCTTGTAACAATGTACCTTTCTTACGATGTATTCCGATTTTTTATAAAATCTACTTCAATCTGTATTCATAAAAAACAAAGGATAAAGCTGTTATTACCAAGCCTCCGTGGCGCAATTGGCTAGCGCGTTCGGCTGTTAACCGAAAGGTTGGTGGTTCGAGCCCTCCCGGGGGCGATTTCAAATTTTATTTATCTTTTATAAGGTATGATCCACTTCTACCATATTATTTTCTATGCTTATAACAATGTACCTTTCTTACGAAGTGTTCTGATTTTTAATAAAATCTTCTTTAATCTGTATTCATAAAAAAAATTATAAAGCTGTTAATACCAAGCCTCCGTGGCGCAATTGGCTAGCGCGTTCGGCTGTTAACAGAAAGGTTGGTGGTTCAAGCCCACCCGGGGGCGATTTCAAATTTTATTTATCTTTTATAAGGTATGATCCACTTCTACCATATTATATTCTATGCTTGTAACAATGTACCTTTCTTACGATGTGTTCTGATTTTTAATAAAATCTTCTTCAATCTGTATTCATTAAAAACAAAGGATAAAGCTGTTAATACCAAGCCTTCGTGGCGCAATTGGCTAGCGCTTTCGGCTGTTAACCGAAAGGTTGGTGGTTCGAGCCCACCCGGGGGCGATTTTAACTTTTATTTATCTTTGATAAAGTATGATCCACTTCTACCATATTAATTTCTATGCTTATAACAATGTACCTTTCTTACGAAGTGTTCAGATTTTTAATAAAATCTTCTTTAATCTGTATTCATGAAAAATAAAGGATAAAGCTGTTAATACCAAGCCTCCGTGGCGCAATTGGCTAGCGCGTTCGGCTGTTAACCGAAAGGTTGGTGGTTCGAGCCCACCCGGGGGCGATTTTAACTTTTATTTATCTTTGATAAAGTATGATCCACTTCTACCATATTATTTTCTATGCATATAATAATGTACCTTTCTTACGAACTGTTCCTATTTTTAATAAAATCTTCTTTAATCTGTATTCATAAAAAAAAACACAAAGGATAAAGCTGTTAATACCAATCCTCCGTGGCGCAATTGTCTAGCGCGTTCGGCTGTTAACCGAAAGGTTGGTGGTTCGAATCCACCCGGGGGGGATTTCAAATTTTATTTATCTTTTATAAGGTATGATCCACTTCTACCATATTATATTCTATGCTTGTAAAAATGTACCTTTCTTACGATGTGCTCCGATTTTTAAAAAAATCTACTTCATTCTGTATTCATAAAAAACAAAGGATAAAGCTGTTAATACCAAGCTTCCGTGGCGCAATTGGCTAGCGCGTTCGGCTGTTAACCGAAAGGTTGGTGGTTCGAGCCCACCCGGGGGCGATTTTAACTTTTATTTATCTTTGATAAAGTATGATCCACTTCTACCAAATTATTTTCTATGCTTATAATAATGTACCTTTCTTACGATGTGTTCCGATTTTTAAAAAAAATCTACTTCAATCTGTATTCATAAAAAACAAAGGATAAAGCTGTTAATACCATGCCTCAGTGGCGCAATTGGCTAGCGCGTTCGGCTGTTAACCGAGAGGTTGGTGGTTCGAGCCCACCCGGGGGCGATTTTAAATTTTATTTATCTTTGATAAAGTATGATCCACTTCTACCATATTAATTTCTATGCTTATAACAATGTACCTTTCTTACGAAGTGTTCTGATTTTTAATAAAATCTTCTTTAATCTGTATTCATAAAAAATAAAGGATAAAGCTGTTAATACCAAGCCTCCGTGGCGCAATTGGCTAGCGCGTTCGGCTGTTAACCGAAAGGTTGGTGGTTCGAGCCCACCCGGGGGCGATTTTAACTTTTATTTATCTTTGATAAAGTATGATCCACTTCTACCATATTAATTTCTATGCTTATAACAATGTACCTTTCTTACGAAGTGTTCTGATTTTTAATAAAATCTTCTTTAATCTGTATTCATAAAAAATAAAGGATAAAGCTGTTAATACCAAGCCTCCGTGGCGCAATTGGCTAGCGCGTTCGGCTGTTAACCGAAAGGTTGGTGGTTCGAGCCCACCCGGGGGCGATTTTAACTTTTATTTATCTTTGATAAAGTATGATCCACTTCTAACATATTAATTTCTATGCTTATAACAATGTACCTTTCTTACGAAGTGTTCTGATTTTTAATAAAATCTTCTTTAATCTGTATTCATAAAAAATAAAGGATAAAGCTGTTAATACCAAGCCTCCGTGGCGCAATTGGCTAGCGCGTTCGGCTGTTAACCGAAAGGTTGGTGGTTCGAGCCCACCCGGGGGCGATTTTAACTTTTATTTATCTTTGATAAAGTATGATCCACATCTACCATATTATTTTCTATGCTTATAATAATGTACCTTTCTTACGAAGTGTTCTGATTTTTAATAAAATCTTCTTTAATCTGTATTCATAAAAAAAACACAAAGGATAAAGCTGTAGATACCAGGCCTCCGTGGCGCAATTGGCAAGCACGTTCGGCTGTTAACCGAAAGGTTGGTGGTTCAAGCCAACCCGGGGGCGATTTTAACTTTTATTTATCTTTGATAAAGTATGATCCACTTCTACCATATTATTTTCTATGCTTATAATAATGTACCTTTCTTACGAAGTGACCTGATTTTTAATAAAATCTTCTTTAATCTGTATTCATAAAAAACAAAGGATAAAGCTGTTAATACCAAGCCTCCGTGGCGCAATTGGTTAGCGCGTTCGGCTGTTAACCGAAAGGTTGGTGGTTCGAGCCCACACGGGGGCGATTTCAAATTTTATTTATCTTTTATAAGGTATGATCCACTTCTACCATATTATATTCTATGCTTGTAAAAATGTACCTTTCTTACGATGTGCTCCGATTTTTAAAAAAATCTACTTCATTCTGTATTCATAAAAAACAAAGGATAAAGCTGTTAATACCATGCCTCCGTGGCGCAATTGGCTAGCGCGTTCGGCTGTTAACCGAAAGGTTGGTGGTTCAAGAACTCCAGGGGGCGATTAAAACTTTTATTTATCTTTGATAAAGTATGATCCACTTCTACCATATTAATTTCTATGCTTATAACAATGTACCTTTCTTACGAAGTGTTCTGATTTTTAATAAAATCTTCTTTAATCTGTATTCATAAAAAATAAAGGATAAAACTGTTAATACCAAGCCTCCGTGGCGCAATTGGCTAGCGCGATCGGCTGTTAACCGGAAGTTTGGTGGTTCGAGCCCACCCGGGGGCGATTAAAACTTTTATTTATCTTTGATAAAGTATGATCCACTTCTAACATATTAATTTCTATGCTTATAACAATGTACCTTTCTTACGAAGTGTTCTGATTTTTAATAAAATCTTCTTTAATCTATATTCATAAAAAAACCACAAAGGATAAAGCTGTTAATACCAATCCTCCGTGGCGCAATTGGCTAGCGCGTTCGGCTGTTAACCGAAAGGTTGGTGGTTCGAGCCCACCCGGGGGCGATTTCAAATTTTATTTATCTTTTATAAGGTATGATCCACTTCTACCATATTATATTCTATGCTTGTAAAAATGTACCTTTCTTACGATGTGCTCCGATTTTTAAAAAAATCTACTTCATTCTAAATTCATAAAAAACAAAGGATAAAGCTGTTAATACCATGCCTCCGTGGCGCAATTGGCTAGCGCGTTCGGCTGTTAACCGAAAGGTTGGTGGTTCAAGAACTCCAGGGGGCGATTAAAACTTTTATTTATCTTTGATAAAGTATGATCCACTTCTACCATATTAATTTCTATGCTTATAACAATGTACCTTTCTTACGAAGTGTTCTGATTTTTAATAAAATCTTCTTTAATCTGTATTCATAAAAAATAAAGGATAAAACTGTTAATACCAAGCCTCCGTGGCGCAATTGGCTAGCGCGTTCGGCTGTTAACCGGAAGTTTGGTGGTTCGAGCCCACCCGGGGGCGATTAAAACTTTTATTTATCTTTGATAAAGTATGATCCACTTCTAACATATTAATTTCTATGCTTATAACAATGTACCTTTCTTACGAAGTGTTCTGATTTTTAATAAAATCTTCTTTAATCTGTATTCATAAAAAAACCACAAAGGATAAAGCTGTTAATACCAAGCCTCCGTGGCGCAATTGGCTGGCGCGTTCGGCTGTTAACCGAAAGGTTGGTGGTTCGAGCCCACCCGGGGGCGATTTCAAATTTTATTTATCTTTTATAAGGTATGATCAACTTCTACCATATTATATTCTATGCTTGTAAAAATGTACCTTTCTTACGATGTGCTCCGATTTTTAAAAAAATCTACTTAATTCTATATTCATAAAAATCAAAGGATAAAGCTGTTAATACCATGCCTCCGTGGCGCAATTGGCTAGCGCGTTCGGCTGTTAACCGAAAGGTTGGTGGTTCAAGCCCTCCCGGGGGCGATTTTAAATTTTATTTATCTTTGATAAAGTATGATCCACTTCTACCATATTATTTTCTATGCTTATAACAATGTACCTTTCTTACGAAGTGTTCTGATGTTTAATAAAATCTTCTTTAATCTGTATTCATAAAAAATAAAGGATAAAGCTGTTAATACCAAGACTCCGTGGCGCAATTGGCTAGCGCGTTCGGCTGTTAACCGAAAGGTTGGTGGTTCGAGCCCACCCGGGGGCGATTTTAACTTTTATTTATCTTTGATAAAGTATGATCCACTTCTACCATATTAATTTCTATGCTTATAACAATGTACCTTTCTTACGAAGTGTTCTGATTTTTAATAAAATCTTCTTTAATCTGTATTCATAAAAAATAAAGGATAAAGCTGTTAATACCAAGCCTCCGTTGCGCGATTGGCTAGCGCGTTCGGCTGTTAACCGAAAGGTTGGTGGTTCGAGCCCACGCGGGGGCGATTTTAACTTTTATTTATCTTTGATAAAGTATGATCCACTTCTACCACATTAATTTCTATGCTTATAACAATGTACCTTTCTTACGAAGTGTTCTGATTTTTAATAAAATCTTCTTTAATATGTATTCATAAAAAATAAAGGATAAAGCTGTTAATACCAAGCCTCCGTGGCGCAATTGGCTAGCGCGTTCGGCTGTTAACCGAAAGGTTGGTGGTTCGAGCCCACCCGGGGGCGATTTTAACTTTTATTTATCTTTGATAAAGTATGATCCACTTCTACCAAATTATTTTCTATGCTTATAATAATGTACCTTTCTTACGATGTGTTCCGATTTTTAAAAAAAATCTACTTCAATCTGTATTCATAAAAAACAAAGGATAAAGCTGTTAATACCATGCCTCAGTGGCGCAATTGGCTAGCGCGTTCGGCTGTTAACCGAGAGGTTGGTGGTTCGAGCCCACCCGGGGGCGATTTTAAATTTTATTTATCTTTGATAAAGTATGATCCACTTCTACCATATTAATTTCTATGCTTATAACAATGTACCTTTCTTACGAAGTGTTCTGATTTTTAATAAAATCTTCTTTAATCTGTATTCATAAAAAATAAAGGATAAAGCTGTTAATACCAAGCCTCCGTGGCGCAATTGGCTAGCGCGTTCGGCTGTTAACCGAAAGGTTGGTGGTTCGAGCCCACCCGGGGGCGATTTTAACTTTTATTTATCTTTGATAAAGTATGATCCACTTCTACCATATTAATTTCTATGCTTATAACAATGTACCTTTCTTACGAAGTGTTCTGATTTTTAATAAAATCTTCTTTAATCTGTATTCATAAAAAATAAAGGATAAAGCTGTTAATACCAAGCCTCCGTGGCGCAATTGGCTAGCGCGTTCGGCTGTTAACCGAAAGGTTGGTGGTTCGAGCCCACCCGGGGGCGATTTTAACTTTTATTTATCTTTGATAAAGTATGATCCACTTCTAACATATTAATTTCTATGCTTATAACAATGTACCTTTCTTACGAAGTGTTCTGATTTTTAATAAAATCTTCTTTAATCTGTATTCATAAAAAATAAAGGATAAAGCTGTTAATACCAAGCCTCCGTGGCGCAATTGGCTAGCGCGTTCGGCTGTTAACCGAAAGGTTGGTGGTTCGAGCCCACCCGGGGGCGATTTTAACTTTTATTTATCTTTGATAAAGTATGATCCACATCTACCATATTATTTTCTATGCTTATAATAATGTACCTTTCTTACGAAGTGTTCTGATTTTTAATAAAATCTTCTTTAATCTGTATTCATAAAAAAAACACAAAGGATAAAGCTGTAGATACCAGGCCTCCGTGGCGCAATTGGCAAGCACGTTCGGCTGTTAACCGAAAGGTTGGTGGTTCAAGCCAACCCGGGGGCGATTTTAACTTTTATTTATCTTTGATAAAGTATGATCCACTTCTACCATATTATTTTCTATGCTTATAATAATGTACCTTTCTTACGAAGTGACCTGATTTTTAATAAAATCTTCTTTAATCTGTATTCATAAAAAACAAAGGATAAAGCTGTTAATACCAAGCCTCCGTGGCGCAATTGGTTAGCGCGTTCGGCTGTTAACCGAAAGGTTGGTGGTTCGAGCCCACACGGGGGCGATTTCAAATTTTATTTATCTTTTATAAGGTATGATCCACTTCTACCATATTATATTCTATGCTTGTAAAAATGTACCTTTCTTACGATGTGCTCCGATTTTTAAAAAAATCTACTTCATTCTGTATTCATAAAAAACAAAGGATAAAGCTGTTAATACCATGCCTCCGTGGCGCAATTGGCTAGCGCGTTCGGCTGTTAACCGAAAGGTTGGTGGTTCAAGAACTCCAGGGGGCGATTAAAACTTTTATTTATCTTTGATAAAGTATGATCCACTTCTACCATATTAATTTCTATGCTTATAACAATGTACCTTTCTTACGAAGTGTTCTGATTTTTAATAAAATCTTCTTTAATCTGTATTCATAAAAAATAAAGGATAAAACTGTTAATACCAAGCCTCCGTGGCGCAATTGGCTAGCGCGTTCGGCTGTTAACCGGAAGTTTGGTGGTTCGAGCCCACCCGGGGGCGATTAAAACTTTTATTTATCTTTGATAAAGTATGATCCACTTCTAACATATTAATTTCTATGCTTATAACAATGTACCTTTCTTACGAAGTGTTCTGATTTTTAATAAAATCTTCTTTAATCTGTATTCATAAAAAAACCACAAAGGATAAAGCTGTTAATACCAAGCCTCCGTGGCGCAATTGGCTGGCGCGTTCGGCTGTTAACCGAAAGGTTGGTGGTTCGAGCCCACCCGGGGGCGATTTCAAATTTTATTTATCTTTTATAAGGTATGATCAACTTCTACCATATTATATTCTATGCTTGTAAAAATGTACCTTTCTTACGATGTGCTCCGATTTTTAAAAAAATCTACTTAATTCTATATTCATAAAAATCAAAGGATAAAGCTGTTAATACCATGCCTCCGTGGCGCAATTGGCTAGCGCGTTCGGCTGTTAACCGAAAGGTTGGTGGTTCAAGCCCTCCCGGGGGCGATTTTAAATTTTATTTATCTTTGATAAAGTATGATCCACTTCTACCATATTATTTTCTATGCTTATAACAATGTACCTTTCTTACGAAGTGTTCTGATGTTTAATAAAATCTTCTTTAATCTGTATTCATAAAAAATAAAGGATAAAGCTGTTAATACCAAGACTCCGTGGCGCAATTGGCTAGCGCGTTCGGCTGTTAACCGAAAGGTTGGTGGTTCGAGCCCACCCGGGGGCGATTTTAACTTTTATTTATCTTTGATAAAGTATGATCCACTTCTACCAAATTATTTTCTATGCTTATAATAATGTACCTTTCTTACGATGTGTTCCGATTTTTAAAAAAAATCTACTTCAATCTGTATTCATAAAAAACAAAGGATAAAGCTGTTAATACCATGCCTCAGTGGCGCAATTGGCTAGCGCGTTCGGCTGTTAACCGAGAGGTTGGTGGTTCGAGCCCACCCGGGGGCGATTTTAAATTTTATTTATCTTTGATAAAGTATGATCCACTTCTACCATATTAATTTCTATGCTTATAACAATGTACCTTTCTTACGAAGTGTTCTGATTTTTAATAAAATCTTCTTTAATCTGTATTCATAAAAAATAAAGGATAAAGCTGTTAATACCAAGCCTCCGTGGCGCAATTGGCTAGCGCGTTCGGCTGTTAACCGAAAGGTTGGTGGTTCGAGCCCACCCGGGGGCGATTTTAACTTTTATTTATCTTTGATAAAGTATGATCCACTTCTACCATATTAATTTCTATGCTTATAACAATGTACCTTTCTTACGAAGTGTTCTGATTTTTAATAAAATCTTCTTTAATCTGTATTCATAAAAAATAAAGGATAAAGCTGTTAATACCAAGCCTCCGTGGCGCAATTGGCTAGCGCGTTCGGCTGTTAACCGAAAGGTTGGTGGTTCGAGCCCACCCGGGGGCGATTTTAACTTTTATTTATCTTTGATAAAGTATGATCCACTTCTAACATATTAATTTCTATGCTTATAACAATGTACCTTTCTTACGAAGTGTTCTGATTTTTAATAAAATCTTCTTTAATCTGTATTCATAAAAAATAAAGGATAAAGCTGTTAATACCAAGCCTCCGTGGCGCAATTGGCTAGCGCGTTCGGCTGTTAACCGAAAGGTTGGTGGTTCGAGCCCACCCGGGGGCGATTTTAACTTTTATTTATCTTTGATAAAGTATGATCCACATCTACCATATTATTTTCTATGCTTATAATAATGTACCTTTCTTACGAAGTGTTCTGATTTTTAATAAAATCTTCTTTAATCTGTATTCATAAAAAAAACACAAAGGATAAAGCTGTAGATACCAGGCCTCCGTGGCGCAATTGGCAAGCACGTTCGGCTGTTAACCGAAAGGTTGGTGGTTCAAGCCAACCCGGGGGCGATTTTAACTTTTATTTATCTTTGATAAAGTATGATCCACTTCTACCATATTATTTTCTATGCTTATAATAATGTACCTTTCTTACGAAGTGACCTGATTTTTAATAAAATCTTCTTTAATCTGTATTCATAAAAAACAAAGGATAAAGCTGTTAATACCAAGCCTCCGTGGCGCAATTGGTTAGCGCGTTCGGCTGTTAACCGAAAGGTTGGTGGTTCGAGCCCACACGGGGGCGATTTCAAATTTTATTTATCTTTTATAAGGTATGATCCACTTCTACCATATTATATTCTATGCTTGTAAAAATGTACCTTTCTTACGATGTGCTCCGATTTTTAAAAAAATCTACTTCATTCTGTATTCATAAAAAACAAAGGATAAAGCTGTTAATACCATGCCTCCGTGGCGCAATTGGCTAGCGCGTTCGGCTGTTAACCGAAAGGTTGGTGGTTCAAGCCCTCCCGGGGGCGATTTTAAATTTTATTTATCTTTGATAAAGTATGATCCACTTCTACCATATTATTTTCTATGCTTATAACAATGTACCTTTCTTACGAAGTGTTCTGATGTTTAATAAAATCTTCTTTAATCTGTATTCATAAAAAATAAAGGATAAAGCTGTTAATACCAAGACTCCGTGGCGCAATTGGCTAGCGCGTTCGGCTGTTAACCGAAAGGTTGGTGGTTCGAGCCCACCCGGGGGCGATTTTAACTTTTATTTATCTTTGATAAAGTATGATCCACTTCTACCATATTATTTTCTATGCTTATATTAATGTACCTTTCTTACGAAGTGTTCTGATTTTTAATAAAATCTTCTTTAATCTGTATTCATAAAAAATAAAGGATAAAGCTGTTAATACCAAGCCTCCGTTGCGCGATTGTATAGCGCGTTCGGCTGTTAACCGAAAGGTTGGTGGTTCGAGCCCACCCGGGGGCGATTTTAACTTTTATTTATCTTTGATAAAGTATGATCCACTTCTACCATATTATTTTCTATGCTTATAACAATGTACCTTTCTTACGAAGTGTTCTGATGTTTAATAAAATCTTCTTTAATCTGTATTCATAAAAAATAAAGGATAAAGCTGTTAATACCAAGACTCCGTGGCGCAATTGGCTAGCGCGTTCGGCTGTTAACCGAAAGGTTGGTGGTTCGAGCCCACACGGGGGCGATTTCAAATTTTATTTATCTTTTATAAGGTATGATCCACTTCTACCATATTATATTCTATGCTTGTAAAAATGTACCTTTCTTACGAAGTGTTCTGATTTTTAATAAAATCTTCTTTAATCTGTATTCATAAAAAATAAAGGATAAAGCTGTTAATACCAAGACTCCGTGGCGCAATTGGCTAGCGCGTTCGGCTGTTAACCGAAAGGTTGGTGGTTCAAGCCCTCCCGGGGGCGATTTTAAATTTTATTTATCTTTGATAAAGTATGATCCACTTCTACCATATTATTTTCTATGCTTATAACAATGTACCTTTCTTACGAAGTGTTCTGATGTTTAATAAAATCTTCTTTAATCTGTATTCATAAAAAATAAAGGATAAAGCTGTTAATACCAAGACTCCGTGGCGCAATTGGCTAGCGCGTTCGGCTGTTAACCGAAAGGTTGGTGGTTCGAGCCCACCCGGGGGCGATTTTAACTTTTATTTATCTTTGATAAAGTATGATCCACTTCTACCATATTATTTTCTATGCTTATATTAATGTACCTTTCTTACGAAGTGTTCTGATTTTTAATAAAATCTTCTTTAATCTGTATTCATAAAAAACAAAGGATAAAGCTGTTAATACCAAGCCTCCGTGGCGCAATTGGTTAGCGCGTTCGGCTGTTAACCGAAAGGTTGGTGGTTCGAGCCCACACGGGGGCGATTTCAAATTTTATTTATCTTTTATAAGGTATGATCCACTTCTACCATATTATATTCTATGCTTGTAAAAATGTACCTTTCTTACGATGTGCTCCGATTTTTAAAAAAATCTACTTCATTCTGTATTCATAAAAAACAAAGGATAAAGCTGTTAATACCAAGCCTTCGTGGCGCAATTGGCTAGCGCGTTCGGCTGTTAACCGAAAGGTTGGTGGTTCGAGCCCACCCGGGGGAGATTAAAACTTTTATTTATCTTTGATAAAGTATGATCCACTTCTACCATATTATTTTCTATGCTTATAACAATGTACCTTTCTTACTTAGTGTTCTGATTTTTAATAAAATCTTCTTTAATCTGTATTCATAAAAAAACCACAAAGGATAAAGCTGTTAATACCAAGCCTCCGTGGCGCAATTGGCTAGCGCGTTCGGCTGTTAACCGAAAGGTTGGTGGTTCGAGCCCACCCGGGGGTGATTTTAACTTTTATTTATCTTTGATAAAGTATGATCCACTTCTACCATATTATTCTCTATGCTTATATTAATGTACCTTTCTTACGAAGTGTTCTGATTTTTAATAAAATCTTCTTTGATCTGTATTCATAAAAAAAACACAAAGGATAAAGCTGTTAATACCAAGCCTCCGTGGCGCAATTGGCTAGCGCGTTCGGCTGTTAACCGAGAGGTTGGTGGTTCGAGCCCACCCGGGGGCGATTTTACATTTTATTTATCTTTGATAAAGTATGATCCACTTCTACCATATTATTTTCTATGCTTATAACAATGTACCTTTCTTACGAAGTGTTCTGATTTTTAATAAAATCTTCTTTAATCTGTATTCATAAAAAATAAAGGATAAAGCTGTTAATACAGAGCCTCCGTGGCGCAATTGGCTAGCGCGTTCGGCTGTTAACCGAAAGGTTGGTGGTTCGAGTTAACCCGGGGGCGATTTTAACTTTTATTTATCTTTGATAAAGTATGATCTACTTCTACCATATTATTTTCTATGCTTATAATAATGTACCTTTCTTACGATGTGTTCCGATTTTTAAAAAAATCTACTTCAATGTGTATTCATAAAAAAAAAAAAAGGGTAAAGATGTTGATACCAGCCCTCCATGGCGCAATTGGCTAGCGCGTTCGGCTGTTAACCGAAAGTTTGGTGGTTCGAGCCCACCCGGGGGCGATTAAAACTTTTATTTATCTTTGATAAAGTATGATCCACTTCTAACATATTAATTTCTATGCTTATAACAATGTACCTTTCTTACGAAGTGTTCTGATTTTTAATAAAATCTTCTTTAATCTATATTCATAAAAAAACCACAAAGGATAAAGCTGTTAATACCAATCCTCCGTGGCGCAATTGGCTAGCGCTTTCGGCTGTTAACCGAAAGGTTGGTGGTTCGAGCCCACCCGGGGGCGATTTCAAATTTTATTTATCTTTTATAAGGTATGATCCACTTCTACCATATTATATTCTATGCTTGTAAAAATGTACCTTTCTTACGATGTGCTCCGATTTTTAAAAAAATCTACTTCATTCTGTATTCATAAAAAACAAAGGATAAAGCTGTTAATACCATGCCTCCGTGGCGCAATTGGCTAGCGCGTTCGGCTGTTAACCGAAAGGTTGGTGGTTCAAGCCCTCCCGGGGGCGATTTTAAATTTTATTTATCTTTGATAAAGTATGATCCACTTCTACCATATTATTTTCTATGCTTATAACAATGTACCTTTCTTACGAAGTGTTCTGATGTTTAATAAAATCTTCTTTAATCTGTATTCATAAAAAATAAAGGATAAAGCTGTTAATACCAAGCCTCCGTGGCGCAATTGGCTAGCGCGTTCGGCTGTTAACCGAAAGGTTGGTGGTTCGAGCCCACCCGGGGGCGATTTTAACTTTTATTTATCTTTGATAAAGTATGATCCACTTCTACCATATTATTTTCTATGCTTATATTAATGTACCTTTCTTACGAAGTGTTCTGATTTTTAATAAAATCTTCTTTAATCTGTATTCATAAAAAAAACCACAAAGGATAAAGCTGTTAATACCAAGCCTCCGTGGCGCAATTGGCTAGCGCGTTCGGCTGTTAACCGAAAGGTTGTTGGTTCGAGCCCACCCGGGGGCGATTTCAAATTTTATTTATCTTTTATAAGGTATGATCCACTTCTACCATATTATATTCTATGCTTGTAACAATGTACCTTTCTTACGATGTGTTCCGATTTTTAATAAAATCTTCTTCAATCTGTATTCATTAAAAACAAAGGATAAAGCTGTTAATACCAAGCCTTCGTGGCGCAATTGGCTAGCGCGTTCGGCTGTTAACCGAATCGTTGGTGGTTCGAGCCCACCCGGGGGCGATTAAAACTTTTATTTATCTTTGATAAAGTATGATCCACTTCTACCATATTAATTTCTATGCTTATAACAATGTACCTTTCTTACGAAGTGTTCTGATTTTTAATAAAATCTTCTTTAATCTGTATTCATAAAAAATAAAGGATAAAGCTGTTAATACCAAGCCTCCGTGGCGCAATTGGCTAGCGCGTTCGGCTGTTTACCGGAAGTTTGGTGGTTCGAGCCCACCCGGGGGCGATTAAAACTTTTATTTATCTTTGATAAAGTATGATCCACTTCTAACATATTAATTTCTATGCTTATAACAATGTACCTTTCTTACGAAGTGTTCTGATTTTTAATAAAATCTTCTTTAATCTGTATTCATAAAAAAACCACAAAGGATAAAGCTGTTAATACCAAGCCTCCGTGGCGCAATTGGCTAGCGCGTTCGGCTGTTAACCGAAAGGTTGGTGGTTCGAGCCCACCCGGGGGCGATTTCAAATTTTATTTATCTTTTATAAGGTATGATCAACTTCTACCATATTATATTCTATGCTTGTAAAAATGTACCTTTCTTACGATGTGCTCCGATTTTTAAAAAAATCTACTTAATTCTATATTCATAAAAATCAAAGGATAAAGCTGTTAATACCATGCCTCCGTGGCGCAATTGGCTAGCGCGTTCGGCTGTTAACCGAAAGGTTGGTGGTTCAAGCCCTCCCGGGGGCGATTTTAAATTTTATTTATCTTTGATAAAGTATGATCCACTTCTACCATATTATTTTCTATGCTTATAACAATGTACCTTTCTTACGAAGTGTTCTGATTTTTAATAAAATCTTCTTTAATCTGTATTCATAAAAAATAAAGGATAAAGCTGTTAATACCAAGCCTCCGTGGCGCAATTGGCTAGCGCGTTCGGCTGTTAACCGAAAGGTTGGTGGTTCGAGCCCACCCGGGGGCGATTTTAACTTTTATTTATCTTTGATAAAGTATGATCCACTTCTACCACATTAATTTCTATGCTTATAACAATGTACCTTTCTTACGAAGTGTTCTGATTTTTAATAAAATCTTCTTTAATCTGTATTCATAAATAATAAAGGATAAAGCTGTTAATACCAAGCCTCCGTGGCGCAATTGGCTAGCGCGTTCGGCTGTTAACCGAAAGGTTGGTGGTTCGAGCCCACCCGGGGGCGATTTTAACTTTTATTTATCTTTGATAAAGTATGATCCACTTCTACCATATTATTTTCTATGCTTATAATAATGTACCTTTCTTACGATGTGTTCCGATTTTTAAAAAAAATCTACTTCAATCTGTATTCATAAAAAACAAAGGATAAAGCTGTTAATACCATGCCTCAGTGGCGCAATTGGCTAGCGCGTTCGGCTGTTAACCGAGAGGTTGGTGGTTCGAGCCCACCCGGGGGCGATTTTAAATTTTATTTATCTTTGATAAAGTATGATCCACTTCTACCATATTATTTTCTATGCTTATAACAATGTACCTTTCTTACGAAGTGTTCTGATTTTTAATAAAATCTTCTTTAATCTGTATTCATAAAAAAAAAAAAAAAAAAGGTAAAGATGTTGATACCAGGCCTCCGTGGCGCAATTGGCTAGCGCGTTCGGCTGTTAACAGAAAGGTTGGTGGTTCGAGCCCACCCGGGGGCGATTAAAACTTTTATTTATCTTTGATAAAGTATGATCCACTTCTACCATATTAATTTCTATGCTTATAACAATGTACCTTTCTTACGAAGTGTTCTGATTTTTAATAAAATCTTCTTTAATCTGTATTCATAAAAAATAAAGGATAAAGCTGTTAATACCAAGCCTCCGTGGCGCAATTGGCTAGCGCGTTCGGCTGTTAACCGAAAGGTTGGTGGTTCGAGCCCACCCGGTCGCGATTTTAACTTTTATTTATCTTTGATAAAGTATGATCCACTTCTACCATATTAATTTCTATGCTTATAACAATGTACCTTTCTTACGAAGTGTTCTGATTTTTAATAAAATCTTCTTTAATCTGTATTCATAAAAAATAAAGGATAAAGCTGTTAATACCAAGCCTCCGTAGCGCAATTGGCTAGCGCGTTCGGCTGTTAACCGAAAGGTTGGTGGTTCGAGCCCACCCGGGGGCGATTTTAACTTTTATTTATCTTTGATAAAGTATGATCCACTTCTAACATATTAATTTCTATGCTTATAACAATGTACCTTTCTTACGAAGTGTTCTGATTTTTAATAAAATCTTCTTTAATCTGTATTCATAAAAAATAAAGGATAAAGCTGTTAATACCAAGCCTCCGTGGCGCAATTGGCTAGCGCGTTCGGCTGTTAACCGAAAGGTTGGTGGTTCGAGCCCACCCGGGGGCGATTTTAACTTTTATTTATCTTTGATAAAGTATGATCCACATCTACCATATTATTTTCTATGCTTATAATAATGTACCTTTCTTACGAAGTGTTCTGATTTTTAATAAAATCTTCTTTAATCTGTATTCATAAAAAAAACACAAAGGGTAAAGCTGTTAATACCAAGCCTACGTTGCGCAATTGGCTAGCGCGTTCGGCTGTTAACCGAAAGGTTGGTGGTTCGAGACCACCCGGGGGCGATTTCAAATTTTATTTATCTTTTATAAGGTATGATCCACTTCTACCATATTATATTCTATGCTTGTAAAAATGTACCTTCCTTACGATGTGCTCCGATTTTTAAAAAAATCTACTTCATTCTGTATTCATAAAAAACAAAGGATAAAGCTGTTAATACCATGCCTCCGTGGCGCAATTGGCTAGCGCGTTCGGCTGTTAACCGAAAGGTTGGTGGTTCAAGCCCTCCCGGGGGCGATTTTAAATTTTATTTATCTTTGATAAAGTATGATCCACTTCTACCATATTATTTTCTATGCTTATAACAATGTACCTTTCTTACGAAGTGTTCTGATGTTTAATAAAATCTTCTTTAATCTGTATTCATAAAAAATAAAGGATAAAGCTGTTAATACCAAGACTCCGTGGCGCAATTGGCTAGCGCGTTCGGCTGTTAACCGAAAGGTTGGTGGTTCGAGCCCACCCGGGGGCGATTTTAACTTTTATTTATCTTTGATAAAGTATGATCCACTTCTACCATATTATTTTCTATGCTTATATTAATGTACCTTTCTTACGAAGTGTTCTGATTTTTAATAAAATCTTCTTTTATCTGTATTCATAAAAAATAAAGGATAAAGCTGTTAATACCAAGCCTCCGTGGCGCAATTGGCTAGCGCGTTCGGCTGTTAACCGAAAGGTTGGTGGTTCGAGCCCACCCGGGGGCGATTTTAACTTTTATTTATCTTTGATAAAGTATGATCCACTTCTACCATATTAATTTCTATGCTTATAACAATGTACCTTTCTTACGAAGTGTTCTGATTTTTAATAAAATCTTCTTTAATCTGTATTCATAAAAAATAAAGGATAAAGCTGTTAATACCAAGCCTCCGTTGCGCGATTGGCTAGCGCGTTCGGCTGTTAACCGAAAGGTTGGTGGTTCGAGCCCACCCGGGGGCGATTTTAACTTTTATTTATCTTTGATAAAGTATGATCCACTTCTACCACATTAATTTCTATGCTTATAACAATGTACCTTTCTTACGAAGTGTTCTGATTTTTAATAAAATCTTCTTTAATCTGTATTCATAAATAATAAAGGATAAAGCTGTTAATACCAAGCCTCCGTGGCGCAATTGGCTAGCGCGTTCGGCTGTTAACCGAAAGGTTGGTGGTTCGAGCCCACCCGGGGGCGATTTTAACTTTTATTTATCTTTGATAAAGTATGATCCACTTCTACCATATTATTTTCTATGCTTATAATAATGTACCTTTCTTACGATGTGTTCCGATTTTTAAAAAAAATCTACTTCAATCTGTATTCATAAAAAACAAAGGATAAAGCTGTTAATACCATGCCTCAGTGGCGCAATTGGCTAGCGCGTTCGGCTGTTAACCGAGAGGTTGGTGGTTCGAGCCCACCCGGGGGCGATTTTAAATTTTATTTATCTTTGATAAAGTATGATCCACTTCTACCATATTATTTTCTATGCTTATAACAATGTACCTTTCTTACGAAGTGTTCTGATTTTTAATAAAATCTTCTTTAATCTGTATTCATAAAAAAAAAAAAAAAAAAGGTAAAGATGTTGATACCAGGCCTCCGTGGCGCAATTGGCTAGCGCGTTCGGCTGTTAACCGAAAGGTTGGTGGTTCGAGCCCACCCGGGGGCGATTTTAACTTTTATTTATCTTTGATAAAGTATGATCCACATCTACCATATTATTTTCTATGCTTATAATAATGTACCTTTCTTACGAAGTGTTCTGATTTTTAATAAAATCTTCTTTAATCTGTATTCATAAAAAAAACACAAAGGGTAAAGCTGTTAATACCAAGCCTACGTTGCGCAATTGGCTAGCGCGTTCGGCTGTTAACCGAAAGGTTGGTGGTTCGAGACCACCCGGGGGCGATTTCAAATTTTATTTATCTTTTATAAGGTATGATCCACTTCTACCATATTATATTCTATGCTTGTAAAAATGTACCTTCCTTACGATGTGCTCCGATTTTTAAAAAAATCTACTTCATTCTGTATTCATAAAAAACAAAGGATAAAGCTGTTAATACCATGCCTCCGTGGCGCAATTGGCTAGCGCGTTCGGCTGTTAACCGAAAGGTTGGTGGTTCAAGCCCTCCCGGGGGCGATTTTAAATTTTATTTATCTTTGATAAAGTATGATCCACTTCTACCATATTATTTTCTATGCTTATAACAATGTACCTTTCTTACGAAGTGTTCTGATGTTTAATAAAATCTTCTTTAATCTGTATTCATAAAAAATAAAGGATAAAGCTGTTAATACCAAGACTCCGTGGCGCAATTGGCTAGCGCGTTCGGCTGTTAACCGAAAGGTTGGTGGTTCGAGCCCACCCGGGGGCGATTTTAACTTTTATTTATCTTTGATAAAGTATGATCCACTTCTACCATATTATTTTCTATGCTTATATTAATGTACCTTTCTTACGAAGTGTTCTGATTTTTAATAAAATCTTCTTTAATCTGTATTCATAAAAAATAAAGGATAAAGCTGTTAATACCAAGCCTCCGTTGCGCGATTGTATAGCGCGTTCGGCTGTTAACCGAAAGGTTGGTGGTTCGAGCCCACCCGGGGGCGATTTTAACTTTTATTTATCTTTGATAAAGTATGATCCACTTCTACCATATTATTTTCTATGCTTATAATAATGTACCTTTCTTACGAAGTGACCTGATTTTTAATAAAATCTTCTTTAATCTGTATTCATAAAAAACAAAGGATAAAGCTGTTAATACCAAGCCTCCGTGGCGCAATTGGTTAGCGCGTTCGGCTGTTAACCGAAAGGTTGGTGGTTCGAGCCCACACGGGGGCGATTTCAAATTTTATTTATCTTTTATAAGGTATGATCCACTTCTACCATATTATATTCTATGCTTGTAAAAATGTACCTTTCTTACGATGTGCTCCGATTTTTAAAAAAATCTACTTCATTCTGTATTCATAAAAAACAAAGGATAAAGCTGTTAATACCATGCCTCCGTGGCGCAATTGGCTAGCGCGTTCGGCTGTTAACCGAAAGGTTGGTGGTTCAAGCCCTCCCGGGGGCGATTTTAAATTTTATTTATCTTTGATAAAGTATGATCCACTTCTACCATATTATTTTCTATGCTTATAACAATGTACCTTTCTTACGAAGTGTTCTGATGTTTAATAAAATCTTCTTTAATCTGTATTCATAAAAAATAAAGGATAAAGCTGTTAATACCAAGACTCCGTGGCGCAATTGGCTAGCGCGTTCGGCTGTTAACCGAAAGGTTGGTGGTTCGAGCCCACCCGGGGGCGATTTTAACTTTTATTTATCTTTGATAAAGTATGATCCACTTCTAACATATTAATTTCTATGCTTATAACAATGTACCTTTCTTACGAAGTGTTCTGATTTTTAATAAAATCTTCTTTAATCTGTATTCATAAAAAAAAAAACAAAGGATAAAGCTGTTGATACCAGGCCTCCGTGGCGCAATTGGCTAGCGTGTTCGGCTGTTAACCGAAAGGTTGATGGTTCGAGCCCACCCGGGGGCGTTTTTAACTTTTATTTATCTTTGATAAAGTATGATCCACTTCTACCATATTATTTTCTATGCTTATAACAATGTACCTTTCTTACGAAGTGTTCTGATTTTTAATAAAATCTTCTTTAATCTGTATTCATAAAAAACAAAACAAAGGATAAAGCTGTTGATACCAGGCCTCCGTGGCGCAATTGGTTAGCGTGTTCGGCGGTTAACCGAAAGGTTGGTGGTTCGAGCACTCCCGCGGGCGATTTCAAATTTTATTTATCTTTTATAAGGTATGATCCACTTCTACCATATGATATTATATGCTTGTAACAATGTACCTTTCTTACGATGTATTCCGATTTTTTATAAAATCTACTTCAATCTGTATTCATAAAAAACAAAGGATAAAGCTGTTATTACCAAGCCTCCGTGGCGCAATTGGCTAGCGCGTTCGGCTGTTAACCGAAAGGTTGGTGGTTCGAGCCCTCCCGGGGGCGATTTCAAATTTTATTTATCTTTTATAAGGTATGATCCACTTCTACCATATTATTTTCTATGCTTATAACAATGTACCTTTCTTACGAAGTGTTCTGATTTTTAATAAAATCTTCTTTAATCTGTATTCATAAAAAAAATTATAAAGCTGTTAATACCAAGCCTCCGTGGCGCAATTGGCTAGCGCGTTCGGCTGTTAACAGAAAGGTTGGTGGTTCAAGCCCACCCGGGGGCGATTTCAAATTTTATTTATCTTTTATAAGGTATGATCCACTTCTACCATATTATATTCTATGCTTGTAACAATGTACCTTTCTTACGATGTGTTCTGATTTTTAATAAAATCTTCTTCAATCTGTATTCATTAAAAACAAAGGATAAAGCTGTTAATACCAAGCCTTCGTGGCGCAATTGGCTAGCGCTTTCGGCTGTTAACCGAAAGGTTGGTGGTTCGAGCCCACCCGGGGGCGATTTTAACTTTTATTTATCTTTGATAAAGTATGATCCACTTCTACCATATTAATTTCTATGCTTATAACAATGTACCTTTCTTACGAAGTGTTCAGATTTTTAATAAAATCTTCTTTAATCTGTATTCATGAAAAATAAAGGATAAAGCTGTTAATACCAAGCCTCCGTGGCGCAATTGGCTAGCGCGTTCGGCTGTTAACCGAAAGGTTGGTGGTTCGAGCCCACCCGGGGGCGATTTTAACTTTTATTTATCTTTGATAAAGTATGATCCACTTCTACCATATTATTTTCTATGCATATAATAATGTACCTTTCTTACGAACTGTTCCTATTTTTAATAAAATCTTCTTTAATCTGTATTCATAAAAAAAAACACAAAGGATAAAGCTGTTAATACCAATCCTCCGTGGCGCAATTGTCTAGCGCGTTCGGCTGTTAACCGAAAGGTTGGTGGTTCGAATCCACCCGGGGGGGATTTCAAATTTTATTTATCTTTTATAAGGTATGATCCACTTCTACCATATTATATTCTATGCTTGTAAAAATGTACCTTTCTTACGATGTGCTCCGATTTTTAAAAAAATCTACTTCATTCTGTATTCATAAAAAACAAAGGATAAAGCTGTTAATACCAAGCCTCCGTGGCGCAATTGGCTAGCGCGTTCGGCTGTTAACCGAAAGGTTGGTGGTTCAAGCCCACCCGGGGGCGATTTCAAATTTTATTTATCTTTTATAAGGTATGATCCACTTCTACCATATTATATTCTATGCTTGTAACAATGTACCTTTCTTACGATGTGTTCCGATTTTTAATAAAATCTTCTTCAATCTGTATTCATTAAAAACAAAGGATAAAGCTGTTAATACTGTTGCACAAATTGTCTGTATATATTGTAAATAGTGACGTATTATTTCAAAATTCTATTGTAATGTATTTTTTATCCAATTTTATTTAGTAATTAATAGCGATTATACAAGTTAGAAAAAGGTGGCAACACCTGAAGTAATCGAGACGTTTCGAGAAATTTCTTTCCGATGAATTGGCTGGAAATTTCGAGAATGTCTCACGCGCTTGTATATAAAGGACTGGAGAACGGGAAAGTTTTCAGATTGACTTCGGAGTTCGTTGAAAGCTGATCGCTTTATTTACCTATTGGAGTGAGCTTGTATAATCGCTGAATTCGAAGTTATTTTTGTTGAAGCTTGTGTTGAAGCTTGAGAGTAATTAAACTGTTGCCTGTGAATAAATTTTGTGAGTTTTCGGAAGAGAGAATAAATATTTTTAAACCGTGAAAACTGTGCCATCATTGCCTCAGTGGGAAAATTCATAACAGTGGTGTCAGAAGTGGGGTCTCGTAATTTTGAATGCCGACAACTAGAGGAATGATGGAAGACCAAATGAAGCAGTTGATGGAAATGATTGCTGGAATGAAGGCCCAACAAGAATGCACTGCCGCCGAAATAAAATCCGAAATGAAAGCCTGCCAAGAAACCACCGCAGCCGAACTTTCCGCTACGATTGCCGCCGGTCAAGCCCGCCAAGAAACGACGAATGCCGAACTCGCCGCCGCCATTGTCGCCAGTCAAGAAGCAACATCATCAGACATTAAAGCTTTACAAGAAGCGACATCATTAGATATTAAAGCTTTAGCATCCAAGCAAGAATCATCTTCTGCGTCCGTTGATAGATTTATAGAGCGCACAGAGAGTGTTCTTCAATCAATGAAGGCGGATATTTTGGATGTCAGAGAAGATCTTAAGACAGTGAGAAATGAAGTTGAAGAAAAAGTTTCCACCGTGCAAGAAAAAGTTTCTACCGTGCAAGAAAAAGTTTCCACCGTGCAAGAAAAAGTTTCCACCATGCAAGAAAAAGTTTCCACCTTAAAGGAAGAGCAAGACAAATTCATTGACGTTGTAGAAGAAAGGTTGCGAAAAATGGAAACGCGTGAAGCTGTGGCCATAGCGTCACCTAATTGGGATAACGCTTCCATCCCCTTTATGGCGCCGCGCTCTAACATCAAAGTGGCCACTTTTGATGGGAGGTCGTCTTGGCGCGTTTATCAAACGCAGTTTGAAATGATTGCTTCTGCGAATGGTTGGGACGATACTTCGAAAGCATTCCATCTCGCGGCATCTCTTCGAGGTGAAGCTGCTGACATTTTACAAACACTACCTGAAGAGAAGCGGGGAGAATTCGTGGCGCTGGCGAGTGCGTTGGAGCTAAGGTTTGGTGAGCAGCATCTTAAGGATTACAGCAGACTGCAACTGAAAGTGAGACAGCAGAAGGCCAATGAAACTCTTCAAGAATTGGCGTCGGATATAGAAAGACTGTCGCTCCTCGCATTCCCAGACTGTCCCTCGGACGTACGAGATAACCTGTCTCTTCAGTATTTCGTGGATGCCATCAAAGATCCCGACATACAGCAAGCTACCAGGATGTCCGACAGCAAAGATCTGAAATCCACCCTCGTCTATGCCATGAGAGTAGAGGCGGCACAACAAGCTTCTAGAAAAGATCGGCGTTTCGTACGTGGAGCATTGGCAGACGATTCCTCTGAACTTTTCACGAAGAAGTTTCAAGAACTGGAAAACAAGATGGAGCGAATTATGAGAAATATTCCTGGCTCGAAGGATCGAAAAACTAGAGTGGTTTGTTGGCTCTGCAACCGGGAAGGACATTTCAGACGTGATTGCCCTGAATTGGACAGGAGAGGGGACAGACCCTCTTCCGAGCCTCAGCAGTTAAACTAAAGAGCGGCTATCTCGCGAGGCGGAGGTCGCCGTGTAGAGCAGGTGGTGCCCCACTCAGCCTCTATCACATCTCATCCCTTCAAGGAGGAAACCATGGTTTATTCGTGGAGGGCAAGATCAATGGAACTCCCTGTCGTCTAATAGTTGACTCAGGGGCAAATGTAACCATCTTACGGACGGATGTAGCCCGGCGCCTGGACAGCCAATCTCTTTACACGGCGCCTTCAGTTTCACTACAGACTGTGACTGGTGACAAAATTTCTGTGCATGGGAAATTAAATGTCAACATATCTTTTGGATTTCACACCTACACTCACACCGTTTACGTCGCTGAAATTATTGACCCATGTATTCTTGGATTGGACTTTTTAAAGAGAAATGGAATTACTTTGAATTTCGAGAAAGGCGAGCTTCAAACGGGGAAAGAAGAAGTTCCATTGTTCGGTTTGGACTCGGAAGAGCCGTGTGCATATCGAATAGTAGCTCTTGAAGACATCACCATCCCCTCCATGACAGATTTGGTTGTAAAAGGTTCAACAGAGCTCCCGAAGGCCTTCCGATTTGGAGTAACGGACTTCCCATCATCGAATAGCGTCCCGAAAGGAGTGCTTGTAGGAGCGACGCTTGTGGATCTCTATCAAGAGGTGGTGCATGTGAGGATGGCCAACATCGGTAATTCTAAGAGAGTTATCAAGAAAGGAGAAGAAATTGCCACCTGCACACCTGTTACAAGCATCGAACGAGGATCGAAGGAGCTTCCGACCGCACCACCCGCGGATTTAGTGGACCAGCTTCTCGAAGACTCTCGGTTGGAAAGAAGGCAAGAGAAGATTGTCGGAAACCTTATAAAAGAATTTCAAGACATTTTCTCCATGTCATCGAAAGATGTAGGAAGAACAGAGCTTACTCAACATCGAATCGATACTGGGACCCATTTACCTATTAAACAACATCCTCGAAGACTTCCTTTCGCAAAACAAGAGGAGGTCGGGAAACTGTTACAGGAAATGGAAGATAATAGAGTTATCGAACCCTCCTCAAGTCCATGGGCCTCTCCAATCGTACTCGTTCGAAAGAAGGATGGTTCCACCAGGTTTTGTGTGGATTACCGGAAGCTGAACGAAATTACGAAAAAGGACAGCTACCCTCTGCCAAGAATCGATGACACTTTGGACACTCTATCGGGGAACCAGTGGTTTTCGACTTTGGATTTGAAGAGTGGATACTGGCAAGTGGAGATACATCCCGACGATCGTGAGAAGACTGCCTTCACTACCGGCCAAGGATTATGGCAGTTTCAAGTTATGCCGTTTGGCTTGTGTAATGCACCGGCTACGATCGAGCGACTAATGGAGACTGTGCTTAGAGGACTTTCCTACGAGACCTGTCTGGTATATTTGGACGATATCATTATCACCGGGCGGAGTTTTGATCAACACTTGCAAAATGTGAAGAACGTGTTCTTGAAGCTTAGGGAAGCCCACTTGAAGCTTAGCCCATCAAAATGTAAGCTCTTTAGGCGGAAAGTCAGTTATCTCGGACACATCATCTCATCCGATGGAGTAAGCACAGATCCAGCCAAGATCCATGCTGTGCAAATTTGGTCTCGACCGCAAGACGTTCATCAATTGCGAAGCTTCCTAGGCCTGTGCACGTATTACCGTAAATTCGTTAAAGGTTTCTCCAAGATCGCCAGACCCTTGCATCGACTAACAGAGAGCAAGTAGAAGTTATTATGGACTGCCGACTGTGACGACTCCTTCAATCAACTGAAGAACGCTTTAACATCCGCGCCTGTTTTGGCTTTTCCCGATGTTAACAAGGACTTCATTTTGGATACAGATGCCAGCAATGAGGGAGTGGGCGCCGTTCTTTCCCAGGAAATTGAAGGACAGGAGAAAGTCATCGCTTATTTTAGTAAGAGCCTGTCAAGATCCGAGCGGAACTACTGCGTCACAAGAAAGGAGTTACTGGCAATAGTAAAAGCCGTTGAGCACTTTCATCATTACTTGTACGGCCGAAAATTCCTTTTAAGAACTGATCATGCGTCTCTGACTTGGTTGCTGAATTTCAAGAATACAGAGGGACAAATAGCAAGGTGGATTCAGCGCCTGCAGGAATACGACATGGATATCCATCACAGAAAAGGAACGTTCCATGGGAATGCAGACGCTCTTTCTAGAAGACCATGTCCGGAGAACTGTCGATTTTGTTCCAATGCCGAGTCTAAGTTTGGGGTTAACACATTGGCCGTTCGGAAAATAACTACCAAGTCAACTACTTCAAACGTGGACCCTTGGAGTGACCAGAATGTCCGGAAAAGTCAAGTCGAAGATTAGAACTTGAAACCTCTAATTGAATTCATGGAAGCGGCTACCGGAAAACCCAGTTGGCAGGAAATTGCATGCTATAGCCCAACAATGAAGAGATATTGGGCTATGTGGGACTCTTTGCACTTGAAGAATGGAGTACTCTACTGTCGATGGGAGTCCGATGACGGCAAAAGCTTCCGGTGGCAATTAATCCTTCCAAGTTCTAGAGTTACGAACGTTCTAGAAGAACTTCACAGCAGTTCTACTGGAGGACATTTTGGTGTCACGAAAACTCTTCAGAAAGTCAGGGAGAGATTCTTCTGGGACAAAACAAAATCCGACGTGGAGAAGTGGTGCAAGTCCTGTGATGCATGCAATTCGCGGAAGGGACCGAAGACCCGAACTCGTGGAAAGTTGCAACGTTACAACGTAGGAGCACCATTCGAAAGAATTGCTTTGGACGTCTTAGGCCCCCTACCTCACACAACTAATGGCAACAAATACATCCTAGTTGTCATGGACTACTTTAGCAAGTGGCCAGAAGCATACGCGATTCCGGACCAGGAAGCCACAACCGTAGCAGAAGTCCTCGTGCGGAATTGGATCTCCCGATTTGGCGTACCCCTGCTGATACATTCCGATCAGGGGACGAACTTCAACTCTGCCGTCTTCACTGGGCTGTGTGACTTGCTCGACATGGAAAAGACTCGTACAACTCCCCTGCATCCACAATCCGATGGAATGGTTGAACGATTTAATAGAACGATTCTGAATCATCTCTCCTTGTTTGTTTCCAAGAACCAGCAAGATTGGGATCAGAAACTTCCATTGTTCCTTTTGGCCTACAGAAGTGCTACTCACGAGACCACCGGATATACACCATCTCAAATGATTTTCGGAAGAGACCTTAGACTACCCTGCGACCTCCTCTTTGGACGACCACCGGACACCCCTTCCTCGCCTGTCCAGTATCTAGATGATCTCCAGGCACGTTTGGAAGCCGTACATCGGTTCGCCAGAGATAGAATCAACATCATGACAGAGCGCATGAAGGTCCGCTACGATGCCAAGGCCACGGAACGTTCATTCCAGGAAGGTGACAAGGTGTGGTTATGGAATCCTAAACGTCGGAAAGGACTCTCCCCTAAGCTCCAGACGAACTGGGAAGGGCCGTATGTGGTCCTTAAGAAGATCAACGACGTCGTGGTAAGGATTCAACGGACACCCTCCTGTAAACCTAGAGTTGTACATAACAATAGACTAGCCCCATATTATAGTAGAAATGATTGAATTGCCTTTCCTCTTAAGGACTTCACTGCCCGGGACGAGCAGTCTTTAAGAAGGGGGAAATGTTGCTCAAATTGTCTGTATATATTGTAAATAGTGACGTATTATTTCAAAATTCTATTGTAATGTATTTTTTATCCAATTTTATTTAGTAATTAATAGCGATTATACAAGTTAGAAAAAGGTGGCAACACCTGAAGTAATCGAGACGTTTCGAGAAATTTCTTTCCGATGAATTGGCTGGAAATTTCGAGAATGTCTCACGCGCTTGTATATAAAGGACTGGAGAACGGGAAAGTTTTCAGATGGACTTCGAAGTTCGTTGAAAGCTGATCGCTTTATTTACCTATTGGAGTGAGCTTGTATAATCGCTGAATTCGAAGTTATTTTTGTTGAAGCTTGTGTTGAAACTTGAGAGTAATTACACTGTTGCCTGTGAATAAATTTTGTGAGTTTTCGGAAGAGAGAATAAATATTTTTAAACCGTGAAAACTGTGCCATCATTGCCTCAGTGGGAAAATTCATAACAATACCAAGCCTTCGTGGCGCAATTGGCTAGCGCGTTCGGCTGTTAACCGAAAGGTTGGTGGTTCGAGCCCACCCGGGGGCGATTTTAACTTTTATTTATCTTTGATAAAGTATGATCCACTTCTACCATATTATTTTCTATGCTTATAACAATGTACCTTTCTTACGAAGTGTTCTGATTTTTAATAAAATCTTCTTTAATCTGTATTCATAAAAAAAACACAAAGGAAAAATTGTGGATACCAGGCCTCCGTGGCGCAATTGGCTAGTGCGTTCGGCTGTTAACCGAAAGGTTGGTGGTTCAAGCCCACCCGGGGGCGATTTTAACTTTTATTTATCTTTGATAAAGTATGATCCACTTCTACCATATTATTTTCTATGCTTTTAATAATGTACCTTTCTTACGAAGTGTTCTGATGTTTAATAAAATCTTCTTTAATCTGTATTCATAAAAAATAAAGGATAAAGCTGTTAATACCAAGCCTCCGTGGCGCAATTGGCTAGCGCGTTCGGCTGTTAACCGAAAGGTTGGTGGTTCGAGCCCACCCGGGGGCGATTTTAACTTTTATTTATCTTTGATAAAGTATGATCCACTTCTACCATATTATTTTCTATGCTTATATTAATGTACCTTTCTTACGAAGTGTTCTGATTTTTAATAAAATCTTCTTTAATCTGTATTCATAAAAAAAACCACAAAGGATAAAGCTGTTAATACCAAGCCTCCGTGGCGCAATTGGCTAGCGCGTTCGGCTGTTAACCGAAAGGTTGTTGGTTCGAGCCCACCCGGGGGCGATTTCAAATTTTATTTATCTTTTATAAGGTATGATCCACTTCTACCATATTATATTCTATGCTTGTAACAATGTACCTTTCTTACGATGTGTTCCGATTTTTAATAAAATCTTCTTCAATCTGTATTCATTAAAAACAAAGGATAAAGCTGTTAATACCAAGCCTTCGTGGCGCAATTGGCTAGCGCGTTCGGCTGTTAACCGAATCGTTGGTGGTTCGAGCCCACCCGGGGGCGATTAAAACTTTTATTTATCTTTGATAAAGTATGATCCACTTCTACCATATTAATTTCTATGCTTATAACAATGTACCTTTCTTACGAAGTGTTCTGATTTTTAATAAAATCTTCTTTAATCTGTATTCATAAAAAATAAAGGATAAAGCTGTTAATACCAAGCCTCCGTGGCGCAATTGGCTAGCGCGTTCGGCTGTTAACCGGAAGTTTGGTGGTTCGAGCCCACCCGGGGGCGATTAAAACTTTTATTTATCTTTGATAAAGTATGATCCACTTCTAACATATTAATTTCTATGCTTATAACAATGTACCTTTCTTACGAAGTGTTCTGATTTTTAATAAAATCTTCTTTAATCTGTATTCATAAAAAAACCACAAAGGATAAAGCTGTTAATACCAAGCCTCCGTGGCGCAATTGGCTAGCGCGTTCGGCTGTTAACCGAAAGGTTGGTGGTTCGAGCCCACCCGGGGGCGATTTCAAATTTTATTTATCTTTTATAAGGTATGATCAACTTCTACCATATTATATTCTATGCTTGTAAAAATGTACCTTTCTTACGATGTGCTCCGATTTTTAAAAAAATCTACTTAATTCTATATTCATAAAAATCAAAGGATAAAGCTGTTAATACCATGCCTCCGTGGCGCAATTGGCTAGCGCGTTCGGCTGTTAACCGAAAGGTTGGTGGTTCAAGCCCTCCCGGGGGCGATTTTAAATTTTATTTATCTTTGATAAAGTATGATCCACTTCTACCATATTATTTTCTATGCTTATAACAATGTACCTTTCTTACGAAGTGTTCTGATTTTTAATAAAATCTTCTTTAATCTGTATTCATAAAAAATAAAGGATAAAGCTGTTAATACCAAGCCTCCGTGGCGCAATTGGCTAGCGCGTTCGGCTGTTAACCGAAAGGTTGGTGGTTCGAGCCCACCCGGGGGCGATTTTAACTTTTATTTATCTTTGATAAAGTATGATCCACTTCTACCACATTAATTTCTATGCTTATAACAATGTACCTTTCTTACGAAGTGTTCTGATTTTTAATAAAATCTTCTTTAATCTGTATTCATAAATAATAAAGGATAAAGCTGTTAATACCAAGCCTCCGTGGCGCAATTGGCTAGCGCGTTCGGCTGTTAACCGAAAGGTTGGTGGTTCGAGCCCACCCGGGGGCGATTTTAACTTTTATTTATCTTTGATAAAGTATGATCCACTTCTACCATATTATTTTCTATGCTTATAATAATGTACCTTTCTTACGATGTGTTCCGATTTTTAAAAAAAATCTACTTCAATCTGTATTCATAAAAAACAAAGGATAAAGCTGTTAATACCATGCCTCAGTGGCGCAATTGGCTAGCGCGTTCGGCTGTTAACCGAGAGGTTGGTGGTTCGAGCCCACCCGGGGGCGATTTTAAATTTTATTTATCTTTGATAAAGTATGATCCACTTCTACCATATTATTTTCTATGCTTATAACAATGTACCTTTCTTACGAAGTGTTCTGATTTTTAATAAAATCTTCTTTAATCTGTATTCATAAAAAAAAAAAAAAAAAAAGGTAAAGATGTTGATACCAGGCCTCCGTGGCGCAATTGGCTAGCGCGTTCGGCTGTTAACAGAAAGGTTGGTGGTTCGAGCCCACCCGGGGGCGATTAAAACTTTTATTTATCTTTGATAAAGTATGATCCACTTCTACCATATTAATTTCTATGCTTATAACAATGTACCTTTCTTACGAAGTGTTCTGATTTTTAATAAAATCTTCTTTAATCTGTATTCATAAAAAATAAAGGATAAAGCTGTTAATACCAAGCCTCCGTGGCGCAATTGGCTAGCGCGTTCGGCTGTTAACCGAAAGGTTGGTGGTTCGAGCCCACCCGGTCGCGATTTTAACTTTTATTTATCTTTGATAAAGTATGATCCACTTCTACCATATTAATTTCTATGCTTATAACAATGTACCTTTCTTACGAAGTGTTCTGATTTTTAATAAAATCTTCTTTAATCTGTATTCATAAAAAATAAAGGATAAAGCTGTTAATACCAAGCCTCCGTAGCGCAATTGGCTAGCGCGTTCGGCTGTTAACCGAAAGGTTGGTGGTTCGAGCCCACCCGGGGGCGATTTTAACTTTTATTTATCTTTGATAAAGTATGATCCACTTCTAACATATTAATTTCTATGCTTATAACAATGTACCTTTCTTACGAAGTGTTCTGATTTTTAATAAAATCTTCTTTAATCTGTATTCATAAAAAATAAAGGATAAAGCTGTTAATACCAAGCCTCCGTGGCGCAATTGGCTAGCGCGTTCGGCTGTTAACCGAAAGGTTGGTGGTTCGAGCCCACCCGGGGGCGATTTTAACTTTTATTTATCTTTGATAAAGTATGATCCACATCTACCATATTATTTTCTATGCTTATAATAATGTACCTTTCTTACGAAGTGTTCTGATTTTTAATAAAATCTTCTTTAATCTGTATTCATAAAAAAAACACAAAGGGTAAAGCTGTTAATACCAAGCCTACGTTGCGCAATTGGCTAGCGCGTTCGGCTGTTAACCGAAAGGTTGGTGGTTCGAGACCACCCGGGGGCGATTTCAAATTTTATTTATCTTTTATAAGGTATGATCCACTTCTACCATATTATATTCTATGCTTGTAAAAATGTACCTTCCTTACGATGTGCTCCGATTTTTAAAAAAATCTACTTCATTCTGTATTCATAAAAAACAAAGGATAAAGCTGTTAATACCATGCCTCCGTGGCGCAATTGGCTAGCGCGTTCGGCTGTTAACCGAAAGGTTGGTGGTTCAAGCCCTCCCGGGGGCGATTTTAAATTTTATTTATCTTTGATAAAGTATGATCCACTTCTACCATATTATTTTCTATGCTTATAACAATGTACCTTTCTTACGAAGTGTTCTGATGTTTAATAAAATCTTCTTTAATCTGTATTCATAAAAAATAAAGGATAAAGCTGTTAATACCAAGACTCCGTGGCGCAATTGGCTAGCGCGTTCGGCTGTTAACCGAAAGGTTGGTGGTTCGAGCCCACCCGGGGGCGATTTTAACTTTTATTTATCTTTGATAAAGTATGATCCACTTCTACCATATTATTTTCTATGCTTATATTAATGTACCTTTCTTACGAAGTGTTCTGATTTTTAATAAAATCTTCTTTTATCTGTATTCATAAAAAATAAAGGATAAAGCTGTTAATACCAAGCCTCCGTGGCGCAATTGGCTAGCGCGTTCGGCTGTTAACCGAAAGGTTGGTGGTTCGAGCCCACCCGGGGGCGATTTTAACTTTTATTTATCTTTGATAAAGTATGATCCACTTCTACCATATTAATTTCTATGCTTATAACAATGTACCTTTCTTACGAAGTGTTCTGATTTTTAATAAAATCTTCTTTAATCTGTATTCATAAAAAATAAAGGATAAAGCTGTTAATACCAAGCCTCCGTTGCGCGATTGGCTAGCGCGTTCGGCTGTTAACCGAAAGGTTGGTGGTTCGAGCCCACCCGGGGGCGATTTTAACTTTTATTTATCTTTGATAAAGTATGATCCACTTCTACCACATTAATTTCTATGCTTATAACAATGTACCTTTCTTACGAAGTCTTCTGATTTTTAATAAAATCTTCTTTAATCTGTATTCATAAATAATAAAGGATAAAGCTGTTAATACCAAGCCTCCGTGGCGCAATTGGCTAGCGCGTTCGGCTGTTAACCGAAAGGTTGGTGGTTCGAGCCCACCCGGGGGCGATTTTAACTTTTATTTATCTTTGATAAAGTATGATCCACTTCTACCATATTATTTTCTATGCTTATAATAATGTACCTTTCTTACGATGTGTTCCGATTTTTAAAAAAAATCTACTTCAATCTGTATTCATAAAAAACAAAGGATAAAGCTGTTAATACCATGCCTCAGTGGCGCAATTGGCTAGCGCGTTCGGCTGTTAACCGAGAGGTTGGTGGTTCGAGCCCACCCGGGGGCGATTTTAAATTTTATTTATCTTTGATAAAGTATGATCCACTTCTACCATATTATTTTCTATGCTTATAACAATGTACCTTTCTTACGAAGTGTTCTGATTTTTAATAAAATCTTCTTTAATCTGTATTCATAAAAAAAAAAAAAAAAAAGGTAAAGATGTTGATACCAGGCCTCCGTGGCGCAATTGGCTAGCGCGTTCGGCTGTTAACCGAAAGGTTGGTGGTTCGAGCCCACCCGGGGGCGATTTTAACTTTTATTTATCTTTGATAAAGTATGATCCACATCTACCATATTATTTTCTATGCTTATAATAATGTACCTTTCTTACGAAGTGTTCTGATTTTTAATAAAATCTTCTTTAATCTGTATTCATAAAAAAAACACAAAGGGTAAAGCTGTTAATACCAAGCCTACGTTGCGCAATTGGCTAGCGCGTTCGGCTGTTAACCGAAAGGTTGGTGGTTCGAGACCACCCGGGGGCGATTTCAAATTTTATTTATCTTTTATAAGGTATGATCCACTTCTACCATATTATATTCTATGCTTGTAAAAATGTACCTTCCTTACGATGTGCTCCGATTTTTAAAAAAATCTACTTCATTCTGTATTCATAAAAAACAAAGGATAAAGCTGTTAATACCATGCCTCCGTGGCGCAATTGGCTAGCGCGTTCGGCTGTTAACCGAAAGGTTGGTGGTTCAAGCCCTCCCGGGGGCGATTTTAAATTTTATTTATCTTTGATAAAGTATGATCCACTTCTACCATATTATTTTCTATGCTTATAACAATGTACCTTTCTTACGAAGTGTTCTGATGTTTAATAAAATCTTCTTTAATCTGTATTCATAAAAAATAAAGGATAAAGCTGTTAATACCAAGACTCCGTGGCGCAATTGGCTAGCGCGTTCGGCTGTTAACCGAAAGGTTGGTGGTTCGAGCCCACCCGGGGGCGATTTTAACTTTTATTTATCTTTGATAAAGTATGATCCACTTCTACCATATTATTTTCTATGCTTATATTAATGTACCTTTCTTACGAAGTGTTCTGATTTTTAATAAAATCTTCTTTAATCTGTATTCATAAAAAATAAAGGATAAAGCTGTTAATACCAAGCCTCCGTGGCGCAATTGGCTAGCGCGTTCGGCTGTTAACCGAAAGGTTGGTGGTTCGAGCCCACCCGGGGGCGATTTTAACTTTTATTTATCTTTGATAAAGTATGATCCACTTCTACCATATTAATTTCTATGCTTATAACAATGTACCTTTCTTACGAAGTGTTCTGATTTTTAATAAAATCTTCTTTAATCTGTATTCATAAAAAATAAAGGATAAAGCTGTTAATACCAAGCCTCCGTTGCGCGATTGTATAGCGCGTTCGGCTGTTAACCGAAAGGTTGGTGGTTCGAGCCCACCCGGGGGCGATTTTAACTTTTATTTATCTTTGATAAAGTATGATCCACTTCTACCATATTATTTTCTATGCTTATAATAATGTACCTTTCTTACGAAGTGACCTGATTTTTAATAAAATCTTCTTTAATCTGTATTCATAAAAAACAAAGGATAAAGCTGTTAATACCAAGCCTCCGTGGCGCAATTGGTTAGCGCGTTCGGCTGTTAACCGAAAGGTTGGTGGTTCGAGCCCACACGGGGGCGATTTCAAATTTTATTTATCTTTTATAAGGTATGATCCACTTCTACCATATTATATTCTATGCTTGTAAAAATGTACCTTTCTTACGATGTGCTCCGATTTTTAAAAAAATCTACTTCATTCTGTATTCATAAAAAACAAAGGATAAAGCTGTTAATACCATGCCTCCGTGGCGCAATTGGCTAGCGCGTTCGGCTGTTAACCGAAAGGTTGGTGGTTCAAGCCCTCCCGGGGGCGATTTTAAATTTTATTTATCTTTGATAAAGTATGATCCACTTCTACCATATTATTTTCTATGCTTATAACAATGTACCTTTCTTACGAAGTGTTCTGATGTTTAATAAAATCTTCTTTAATCTGTATTCATAAAAAATAAAGGATAAAGCTGTTAATACCAAGACTCCGTGGCGCAATTGGCTAGCGCGTTCGGCTGTTAACCGAAAGGTTGGTGGTTCGAGCCCACCCGGGGGCGATTTTAACTTTTATTTATCTTTGATAAAGTATGATCCACTTCTAACATATTAATTTCTATGCTTATAACAATGTACCTTTCTTACGAAGTGTTCTGATTTTTAATAAAATCTTCTTTAATCTGTATTCATAAAAAAAAAAACAAAGGATAAAGCTGTTGATACCAGGCCTCCGTGGCGCAATTGGCTAGCGTGTTCGGCTGTTAACCGAAAGGTTGATGGTTCGAGCCCACCCGGGGGCGTTTTTAACTTTTATTTATCTTTGATAAAGTATGATCCACTTCTACCATATTATTTTCTATGCTTATAACAATGTACCTTTCTTACGAAGTGTTCTGATTTTTAATAAAATCTTCTTTAATCTGTATTCATAAAAAACAAAACAAAGGATAAAGCTGTTGATACCAGGCCTCCGTGGCGCAATTGGTTAGCGTGTTCGGCGGTTAACCGAAAGGTTGGTGGTTCGAGCACTCCCGCGGGCGATTTCAAATTTTATTTATCTTTTATAAGGTATGATCCACTTCTACCATATGATATTATATGCTTGTAACAATGTACCTTTCTTACGATGTATTCCGATTTTTTATAAAATCTACTTCAATCTGTATTCATAAAAAACAAAGGATAAAGCTGTTATTACCAAGCCTCCGTGGCGCAATTGGCTAGCGCGTTCGGCTGTTAACCGAAAGGTTGGTGGTTCGAGCCCTCCCGGGGGCGATTTCAAATTTTATTTATCTTTTATAAGGTATGATCCACTTCTACCATATTATTTTCTATGCTTATAACAATGTACCTTTCTTACGAAGTGTTCTGATTTTTAATAAAATCTTCTTTAATCTGTATTCATAAAAAAAATTATAAAGCTGTTAATACCAAGCCTCCGTGGCGCAATTGGCTAGCGCGTTCGGCTGTTAACAGAAAGGTTGGTGGTTCAAGCCCACCCGGGGGCGATTTCAAATTTTATTTATCTTTTATAAGGTATGATCCACTTCTACCATATTATATTCTATGCTTGTAACAATGTACCTTTCTTACGATGTGTTCTGATTTTTAATAAAATCTTCTTCAATCTGTATTCATTAAAAACAAAGGATAAAGCTGTTAATACCAAGCCTTCGTGGCGCAATTGGCTAGCGCTTTCGGCTGTTAACCGAAAGGTTGGTGGTTCGAGCCCACCCGGGGGCGATTTTAACTTTTATTTATCTTTGATAAAGTATGATCCACTTCTACCATATTAATTTCTATGCTTATAACAATGTACCTTTCTTACGAAGTGTTCAGATTTTTAATAAAATCTTCTTTAATCTGTATTCATGAAAAATAAAGGATAAAGCTGTTAATACCAAGCCTCCGTGGCGCAATTGGCTAGCGCGTTCGGCTGTTAACCGAAAGGTTGGTGGTTCGAGCCCACCCGGGGGCGATTTTAACTTTTATTTATCTTTGATAAAGTATGATCCACTTCTACCATATTATTTTCTATGCATATAATAATGTACCTTTCTTACGAACTGTTCCTATTTTTAATAAAATCTTCTTTAATCTGTATTCATAAAAAAAAACACAAAGGATAAAGCTGTTAATACCAATCCTCCGTGGCGCAATTGTCTAGCTCGTTCGGCTGTTAACCGAAAGGTTGGTGGTTCGAATCCACCCGGGGGGGATTTCAAATTTTATTTATCTTTTATAAGGTATGATCCACTTCTACCATATTATATTCTATGCTTGTAAAAATGTACCTTTCTTACGATGTGCTCCGATTTTTAAAAAAATCTACTTCATTCTGTATTCATAAAAAACAAAGGATAAAGCTGTTAATACCAAGCCTCCGTGGCGCAATTGGCTAGCGCGTTCGGCTGTTAACCGAAAGGTTGGTGGTTCAAGCCCACCCGGGGGCGATTTCAAATTTTATTTATCTTTTATAAGGTATGATCCACTTCTACCATATTATATTCTATGCTTGTAACAATGTACCTTTCTTACGATGTGTTCCGATTTTTAATAAAATCTTCTTCAATCTGTATTCATTAAAAACAAAGGATAAAGCTGTTAATACTGTTGCACAAATTGTCTGTATATATTGTAAATAGTGACGTATTATTTCAAAATTCTATTGTAATGTATTTTTTATCCAATTTTATTTAGTAATTAATAGCGATTATACAAGTTAGAAAAAGGTGGCAACACCTGAAGTAATCGAGACGTTTCGAGAAATTTCTTTCCGATGAATTGGCTGGAAATTTCGAGAATGTCTCACGCGCTTGTATATAAAGGACTGGAGAACGGGAAAGTTTTCAGATTGACTTCGGAGTTCGTTGAAAGCTGATCGCTTTATTTACCTATTGGAGTGAGCTTGTATAATCGCTGAATTCGAAGTTATTTTTGTTGAAGCTTGTGTTGAAGCTTGAGAGTAATTAAACTGTTGCCTGTGAATAAATTTTGTGAGTTTTCGGAAGAGAGAATAAATATTTTTAAACCGTGAAAACTGTGCCATCATTGCCTCAGTGGGAAAATTCATAACAGTGGTGTCAGAAGTGGGGTCTCGTAATTTTGAATGCCGACAACTAGAGGAATGATGGAAGACCAAATGAAGCAGTTGATGGAAATGATTGCTGGAATGAAGGCCCAACAAGAATGCACTGCCGCCGAAATAAAATCCGAAATGAAAGCCTGCCAAGAAACCACCGCAGCCGAACTTTCCGCTACGATTGCCGCCGGTCAAGCCCGCCAAGAAACGACGAATGCCGAACTCGCCGCCGCCATTGTCGCCAGTCAAGAAGCAACATCATCAGACATTAAAGCTTTACAAGAAGCGACATCATTAGATATTAAAGCTTTAGCATCCAAGCAAGAATCATCTTCTGCGTCCGTTGATAGATTTATAGAGCGCACAGAGAGTGTTCTTCAATCAATGAAGGCGGATATTTTGGATGTCAGAGAAGATCTTAAGACAGTGAGAAATGAAGTTGAAGAAAAAGTTTCCACCGTGCAAGAAAAAGTTTCTACCGTGCAAGAAAAAGTTTCCACCGTGCAAGAAAAAGTTTCCACCATGCAAGAAAAAGTTTCCACCTTAAAGGAAGAGCAAGACAAATTCATTGACGTTGTAGAAGAAAGGTTGCGAAAAATGGAAACGCGTGAAGCTGTGGCCATAGCGTCACCTAATTGGGATAACGCTTCCATCCCCTTTATGGCGCCGCGCTCTAACATCAAAGTGGCCACTTTTGATGGGAGGTCGTCTTGGCGCGTTTATCAAACGCAGTTTGAAATGATTGCTTCTGCGAATGGTTGGGACGATACTTCGAAAGCATTCCATCTCGCGGCATCTCTTCGAGGTGAAGCTGCTGACATTTTACAAACACTACCTGAAGAGAAGCGGGGAGAATTCGTGGCGCTGGCGAGTGCGTTGGAGCTAAGGTTTGGTGAGCAGCATCTTAAGGATTACAGCAGACTGCAACTGAAAGTGAGACAGCAGAAGGCCAATGAAACTCTTCAAGAATTGGCGTCGGATATAGAAAGACTGTCGCTCCTCGCATTCCCAGACTGTCCCTCGGACGTACGAGATAACCTGTCTCTTCAGTATTTCGTGGATGCCATCAAAGATCCCGACATACAGCAAGCTACCAGGATGTCCGACAGCAAAGATCTGAAATCCACCCTCGTCTATGCCATGAGAGTAGAGGCGGCACAACAAGCTTCTAGAAAAGATCGGCGTTTCGTACGTGGAGCATTGGCAGACGATTCCTCTGAACTTTTCACGAAGAAGTTTCAAGAACTGGAAAACAAGATGGAGCGAATTATGAGAAATATTCCTGGCTCGAAGGATCGAAAAACTAGAGTGGTTTGTTGGCTCTGCAACCGGGAAGGACATTTCAGACGTGATTGCCCTGAATTGGACAGGAGAGGGGACAGACCCTCTTCCGAGCCTCAGCAGTTAAACTAAAGAGCGGCTATCTCGCGAGGCGGAGGTCGCCGTGTAGAGCAGGTGGTGCCCCACTCAGCCTCTATCACATCTCATCCCTTCAAGGAGGAAACCATGGTTTATTCGTGGAGGGCAAGATCAATGGAACTCCCTGTCGTCTAATAGTTGACTCAGGGGCAAATGTAACCATCTTACGGACGGATGTAGCCCGGCGCCTGGACAGCCAATCTCTTTACACGGCGCCTTCAGTTTCACTACAGACTGTGACTGGTGACAAAATTTCTGTGCATGGGAAATTAAATGTCAACATATCTTTTGGATTTCACACCTACACTCACACCGTTTACGTCGCTGAAATTATTGACCCATGTATTCTTGGATTGGACTTTTTAAAGAGAAATGGAATTACTTTGAATTTCGAGAAAGGCGAGCTTCAAACGGGGAAAGAAGAAGTTCCATTGTTCGGTTTGGACTCGGAAGAGCCGTGTGCATATCGAATAGTAGCTCTTGAAGACATCACCATCCCCTCCATGACAGATTTGGTTGTAAAAGGTTCAACAGAGCTCCCGAAGGCCTTCCGATTTGGAGTAACGGACTTCCCATCATCGAATAGCGTCCCGAAAGGAGTGCTTGTAGGAGCGACGCTTGTGGATCTCTATCAAGAGGTGGTGCATGTGAGGATGGCCAACATCGGTAATTCTAAGAGAGTTATCAAGAAAGGAGAAGAAATTGCCACCTGCACACCTGTTACAAGCATCGAACGAGGATCGAAGGAGCTTCCGACCGCACCACCCGCGGATTTAGTGGACCAGCTTCTCGAAGACTCTCGGTTGGAAAGAAGGCAAGAGAAGATTGTCGGAAACCTTATAAAAGAATTTCAAGACATTTTCTCCATGTCATCGAAAGATGTAGGAAGAACAGAGCTTACTCAACATCGAATCGATACTGGGACCCATTTACCTATTAAACAACATCCTCGAAGACTTCCTTTCGCAAAACAAGAGGAGGTCGGGAAACTGTTACAGGAAATGGAAGATAATAGAGTTATCGAACCCTCCTCAAGTCCATGGGCCTCTCCAATCGTACTCGTTCGAAAGAAGGATGGTTCCACCAGGTTTTGTGTGGATTACCGGAAGCTGAACGAAATTACGAAAAAGGACAGCTACCCTCTGCCAAGAATCGATGACACTTTGGACACTCTATCGGGGAACCAGTGGTTTTCGACTTTGGATTTGAAGAGTGGATACTGGCAAGTGGAGATACATCCCGACGATCGTGAGAAGACTGCCTTCACTACCGGCCAAGGATTATGGCAGTTTCAAGTTATGCCGTTTGGCTTGTGTAATGCACCGGCTACGATCGAGCGACTAATGGAGACTGTGCTTAGAGGACTTTCCTACGAGACCTGTCTGGTATATTTGGACGATATCATTATCACCGGGCGGAGTTTTGATCAACACTTGCAAAATGTGAAGAACGTGTTCTTGAAGCTTAGGGAAGCCCACTTGAAGCTTAGCCCATCAAAATGTAAGCTCTTTAGGCGGAAAGTCAGTTATCTCGGACACATCATCTCATCCGATGGAGTAAGCACAGATCCAGCCAAGATCCATGCTGTGCAAATTTGGTCTCGACCGCAAGACGTTCATCAATTGCGAAGCTTCCTAGGCCTGTGCACGTATTACCGTAAATTCGTTAAAGGTTTCTCCAAGATCGCCAGACCCTTGCATCGACTAACAGAGAGCAAGTAGAAGTTATTATGGACTGCCGACTGTGACGACTCCTTCAATCAACTGAAGAACGCTTTAACATCCGCGCCTGTTTTGGCTTTTCCCGATGTTAACAAGGACTTCATTTTGGATACAGATGCCAGCAATGAGGGAGTGGGCGCCGTTCTTTCCCAGGAAATTGAAGGACAGGAGAAAGTCATCGCTTATTTTAGTAAGAGCCTGTCAAGATCCGAGCGGAACTACTGCGTCACAAGAAAGGAGTTACTGGCAATAGTAAAAGCCGTTGAGCACTTTCATCATTACTTGTACGGCCGAAAATTCCTTTTAAGAACTGATCATGCGTCTCTGACTTGGTTGCTGAATTTCAAGAATACAGAGGGACAAATAGCAAGGTGGATTCAGCGCCTGCAGGAATACGACATGGATATCCATCACAGAAAAGGAACGTTCCATGGGAATGCAGACGCTCTTTCTAGAAGACCATGTCCGGAGAACTGTCGATTTTGTTCCAATGCCGAGTCTAAGTTTGGGGTTAACACATTGGCCGTTCGGAAAATAACTACCAAGTCAACTACTTCAAACGTGGACCCTTGGAGTGACCAGAATGTCCGGAAAAGTCAAGTCGAAGATTAGAACTTGAAACCTCTAATTGAATTCATGGAAGCGGCTACCGGAAAACCCAGTTGGCAGGAAATTGCATGCTATAGCCCAACAATGAAGAGATATTGGGCTATGTGGGACTCTTTGCACTTGAAGAATGGAGTACTCTACTGTCGATGGGAGTCCGATGACGGCAAAAGCTTCCGGTGGCAATTAATCCTTCCAAGTTCTAGAGTTACGAACGTTCTAGAAGAACTTCACAGCAGTTCTACTGGAGGACATTTTGGTGTCACGAAAACTCTTCAGAAAGTCAGGGAGAGATTCTTCTGGGACAAAACAAAATCCGACGTGGAGAAGTGGTGCAAGTCCTGTGATGCATGCAATTCGCGGAAGGGACCGAAGACCCGAACTCGTGGAAAGTTGCAACGTTACAACGTAGGAGCACCATTCGAAAGAATTGCTTTGGACGTCTTAGGCCCCCTACCTCACACAACTAATGGCAACAAATACATCCTAGTTGTCATGGACTACTTTAGCAAGTGGCCAGAAGCATACGCGATTCCGGACCAGGAAGCCACAACCGTAGCAGAAGTCCTCGTGCGGAATTGGATCTCCCGATTTGGCGTACCCCTGCTGATACATTCCGATCAGGGGACGAACTTCAACTCTGCCGTCTTCACTGGGCTGTGTGACTTGCTCGACATGGAAAAGACTCGTACAACTCCCCTGCATCCACAATCCGATGGAATGGTTGAACGATTTAATAGAACGATTCTGAATCATCTCTCCTTGTTTGTTTCCAAGAACCAGCAAGATTGGGATCAGAAACTTCCATTGTTCCTTTTGGCCTACAGAAGTGCTACTCACGAGACCACCGGATATACACCATCTCAAATGATTTTCGGAAGAGACCTTAGACTACCCTGCGACCTCCTCTTTGGACGACCACCGGACACCCCTTCCTCGCCTGTCCAGTATCTAGATGATCTCCAGGCACGTTTGGAAGCCGTACATCGGTTCGCCAGAGATAGAATCAACATCATGACAGAGCGCATGAAGGTCCGCTACGATGCCAAGGCCACGGAACGTTCATTCCAGGAAGGTGACAAGGTGTGGTTATGGAATCCTAAACGTCGGAAAGGACTCTCCCCTAAGCTCCAGACGAACTGGGAAGGGCCGTATGTGGTCCTTAAGAAGATCAACGACGTCGTGGTAAGGATTCAACGGACACCCTCCTGTAAACCTAGAGTTGTACATAACAATAGACTAGCCCCATATTATAGTAGAAATGATTGAATTGCCTTTCCTCTTAAGGACTTCACTGCCCGGGACGAGCAGTCTTTAAGAAGGGGGAAATGTTGCTCAAATTGTCTGTATATATTGTAAATAGTGACGTATTATTTCAAAATTCTATTGTAATGTATTTTTTATCCAATTTTATTTAGTAATTAATAGCGATTATACAAGTTAGAAAAAGGTGGCAACACCTGAAGTAATCGAGACGTTTCGAGAAATTTCTTTCCGATGAATTGGCTGGAAATTTCGAGAATGTCTCACGCGCTTGTATATAAAGGACTGGAGAACGGGAAAGTTTTCAGATGGACTTCGAAGTTCGTTGAAAGCTGATCGCTTTATTTACCTATTGGAGTGAGCTTGTATAATCGCTGAATTCGAAGTTATTTTTGTTGAAGCTTGTGTTGAAACTTGAGAGTAATTACACTGTTGCCTGTGAATAAATTTTGTGAGTTTTCGGAAGAGAGAATAAATATTTTTAAACCGTGAAAACTGTGCCATCATTGCCTCAGTGGGAAAATTCATAACAATACCAAGCCTTCGTGGCGCAATTGGCTAGCGCGTTCGGCTGTTAACCGAAAGGTTGGTGGTTCGAGCCCACCCGGGGGCGATTTTAACTTTTATTTATCTTTGATAAAGTATGATCCACTTCTACCATATTATTTTCTATGCTTATAACAATGTACCTTTCTTACGAAGTGTTCTGATTTTTAATAAAATCTTCTTTAATCTGTATTCATAAAAAAAACACAAAGGAAAAATTGTGGATACCAGGCCTCCGTGGCGCAATTGGCTAGTGCGTTCGGCTGTTAACCGAAAGGTTGGTGGTTCAAGCCCACCCGGGGGCGATTTTAACTTTTATTTATCTTTGATAAAGTATGATCCACTTCTACCATATTATTTTCTATGCTTTTAATAATGTACCTTTCTTACGAAGTGACCTGATTTTTAATAAAATCTTCTTTAATCTGTATTCATAAAAAAAAACACAAAGGATAAAGCTGTTAATACCAAACCTCCGTGACGCAATTGGCTAGCGCGTTCGGCTGTTAACCGAAAGGTTGGTGGTTCGAGCCCACCCGGGGGCGATTTCAAATTTTATTTATCTTTTATAAGGTATGATCCACTTCTACCATATTATATTCTATGCTTGTAACAATGTACCTTTCTTACGATGTGTTCCGATTTTTAATAAAATCTTCTTCAATCTGTATTCATTAAAAACAAAGGATAAAGCTAATAATACCAAGCCTTCGTGGCGCAATTGGCTAGCGCGTTCGGCTGTTAACCGAAAGGTTGGTGGTTCGAGCCCACCCGGGGGCGATTTTAACTTTTATTTATCTTTGATAAAGTATGATCCACTTCTACCATATTAATTTCAATGCTTATAACAATGTACCTTTCTTACGAAGTGTTCAGATTTTTAATAAAATCTTCTTTAATCTGTATTCATAAAAAAAAACACAAAGGATAAAGCTGTTAATACCAAACCTCCGTGACGCAATTGGCTAGCGCGTTCGGCTGTTAACCGAAAGGTTGGTGGTTCGAGCCCACCCGGGGGCGATTTCAAATTTTATTTATCTTTTATAAGGTATGATCCACTTCTACCATATTATATTCTATGCTTGTAAAAATGTACCTTTCTTACGATGTGCTCCGATTTTTAAAAAAATCTACTTCATTCTGTATTCATAAAAAACAAAGGATAAAGCTGTTAATACCAAGCCTCCGTGGCGCAATTGGCTAGCGCGTTCGGCTGTTAACCGAAAGGTTGGTGGTTCAAGACCACCCGGGGGCGATTTCAAATTTTATTTATCTTTTATAAGGTATGATCCACTTCTACCATATTATATTCTATGCTTGTAACAATGTACCTTTCTTACGATGTGTTCCGATTTTTAATAAAATCTTCTTCAATCTGTATTCATTAAAAACAAAGGATAAAGCTAATAATACCAAGCCTTCGTGGCGCAATTGGCTAGCGCGTTCGGCTGTTAACCGAAAGGTTGGTGGTTCGAGCCCACCCGGGGGCGATTTTAACTTTTATTTATCTTTGATAAAGTATGATCCACTTCTACCATATTATTTTCTATGCTTATAACAATGTACCTTTCTTACGAAGTGTTCTGATTTTTAATAAAATCTTCTTTAATCTGTATTCATAAAAAAAACACAAAGGAAAAAGCTATAGATACCAGGCCTCCGTGGCGCAATTGGCTAGCGCGTTCGGCTGTTAACCGAAAGGTTGGTGGTTCAAGCCCACCCGGGGGCGATTTTAACTTTTATTTATCTTTGATAAAGTATGATCCACTTCTACCATATTATTTTCGATGCTTATAATAATGTACCTTTCTTACGAAGTGACCTGATTTTTAATAAAATCTTCTTTAATCTGTATTCATAAAAAACAAAGGATAAAGCTGTTAATACCAAGCCTCCGTGGCGCAATTGGTTAGCGCGTTCGGCTGTTAACCGAAAGGTTGGTGGTTCGAGCCCACCCGGGGGCGATTTCAAATTTTATTTATCTTTTATAAGGTATGATCCACTTCTACCATATTATATTCTATGCTTGTAAAAATGTACCTTTCTTACGATGTGCTCCGATTTTTAAAAAAATCTACTTCATTCTGTATTCATAAAAAACAAAGGATAAAGCTGTTAATACCATGCCTCCGTGGCGCAATTGGCTAGCGCGTTCGGCTGTTAACCGAAAGGTTGGTGGTTCAAGCCCTCCCGGGGGCGATTTTAAATTTTATTTATCTTTGATAAAGTATGATCCACTTCTACCATATTATTTTCTATGCTTATAACAATGTACCTTTCTTACGAAGTGTTCTGATTTTTAATAAAATCTTCTTTACTCTGTATTCATAAAAAATAAAGGATAAAGCTGTTAATACCATGCCTCAGTGGCGCAATTGGCTAGCGCGTTCGGCTGTTAACCGAGAGGTTGGTGGTTCGAGCCCACCCGGGGGCGATTTTAAATTTTATTTATCTTTGATAAAGTATGATCCACTTCTACCATATTATTTTCTATGCTTATAACAATGTACCTTTCTTACGAAGTGTTCTGATTTTTAATAAAATCTTCTTTAATCTGTATTCATAAAAAATAAAGGATAAAGCTGTTAATACCAAGCCTCCGTGGCGCAATTGGCTAGCGCGTTCGGCTATTAACCGAAAGATTGGTGGTTCGAGCCCACCCGGGGGCGATTAAAACTTTTATTTATCTTTGATAAAGTATGATCCACTTCTACCACATTAATTTCTATGCTTATAACAATGTACCTTTCTTACGAAGTGTTCTGATTTTTAATAAAATCTTCTTTAATCTGTATTCATAAAAAATAAAGGATAAAGCTGTTAATACAGAGCCTCCGTGGCGCAATTGGCTAGCGCGTTCGGCTGTTTACCGAAAGGTTGGTGGTTCGAGCCCACCCGGGGGCGATTTTAACTTTTATTTATCTTTGATAAAGTATGATCCACTTCTACCATATTATTTTCTATGCTTATAATAATGTACCTTTCTTACGATGTGTTCCGATTTTTAAAAAAATCTACTTCAATCTGTATTCATAAAAAAAAAAAAAAGGGTAAATATGTTGATACCAGGCCTACATGGCGCAATTGGCTAGCGCGTTCGGCTGTTAACCGAAAGTTTGGTGGTTCGAGCCCACCCGGGGGCGATTAAAACTTTTATTTATCTTTGATAAAGTATGATCCACTTCTAACATATTAATTTCTATGCTTATAACAATGTACCTTTCTTACGAAGTGTTCTGATTTTTAATAAAATCTTCTTTAATCTGTATTCATAAAAAAAACACAAAGGATAAAGCTGTTAATACCAAGCCTCCGTGGCGCAATTGGCTAGCGCGTTCGGCTGTTAACCGAAAGGTTGGTGGTTCGAGCCCACCCGGGGGCGATTTTAACTTTTATTTATCTTTTATAAGGTATGATCCACTTCTACCATATTATATTCTATGCTTGTAAAAATGTACCTTTCTTACGATGTGCTCCGATTTTTAAAAAAATCTACTTCATTCTGTATTCATAAAAAACAAAGGATAAAGCTGTTAACACCAAGCCTCCGTGGCGCAATTGGCTAGCGCGTTCGGCTGTTAACCGAAAGGTTGGTGGTTCAAGCCCACCCGGGGGCGATTTCAAATTTTATTTATCTTTTATAAGGTATGATCCACTTCTACCATATTATATTCTATGCTTGTAACAATGTACCTTTCTTACGATGTTTTCCGATTTTTAATAAAATCTTCTTCAATCTGTATTCATTAAAAACAAAGGATAAAGCTGTTAATACCAAGCCTTCGTGGCGCAATTGGCTAGCGCGTTCGGCTGTTAACCGAAAGGTTGGTGGTTCGAGCCCACCCGGGGGCGATTTTAACTTTTATTTATCTTTGATAAAGTATGATCCACTTCTACCACATTAATTTCTATGCTTATAACAATGTACCTTTCTTACGAAGTGTTCTGATTTTTAATAAAATCTTCTTTAATCTGTATTCATAAAAAATAAAGGATAAAGCTGTTAATACAGAGCCTCCGTGGCGCAATTGGCTAGCGCGTTCGGCTGTTAACCGAAAGGTTGGTGGTTCGAGCCCACCCGGGGGCGATTTTAACTTTTATTTATCTTTGATAAAGTATGATCTACTTCTACCATATTATTTTCTATGCTTATAATAATGTACCTTTCTTACGATGTGTTCCGATTTTTAAAAAAATCTACTTCAATGTGTATTCATAAAAAAAAAAAAAGGGTAAAGATGTTGATACCAGCCCTCCATGGCGCAATTGGCTAGCGCGTTCGGCTGTTAACCGAAAGTTTGGTGGTTCGAGCCCACCCGGGGGCGATTAAAACTTTTATTTATCTTTGATAAAGTATGATCCACTTCTAACATATTAATTTCTATGCTTATAACAATGTACCTTTCTTACGAAGTGTTCTGATTTTTAATAAAATCTTCTTTAATCTATATTCATAAAAAAACCACAAAGGATAAAGCTGTTAATACCAATCCTCCGTGGCGCAATTGGCTAGCGCGTTCGGCTGTTAACCGAAAGGTTGGTGGTTCGAGCCCACCCGGGGGCGATTTCAAATTTTATTTATCTTTTATAAGGTATGATCCACTTCTACCATATTATATTCTATGCTTGTAAAAATGTACCTTTCTTACGATGTGCTCCGATTTTTAAAAAAATCTACTTCATTCTGTATTCATAAAAAACAAAGGATAAAGCTGTTAATACCATGCCTCCGTGGCGCAATTGGCTAGCGCGTTCGGCTGTTAACCGAAAGGTTGGTGGTTCAAGCCCTCCCGGGGGCGATTTTAAATTTTATTTATCTTTGATAAAGTATGATCCACTTCTACCATATTATTTTCTATGCTTATAACAATGTACCTTTCTTACGAAGTGTTCTGATGTTTAATAAAATCTTCTTTAATCTGTATTCATAAAAAATAAAGGATAAAGCTGTTAATACCAAGCCTCCGTGGCGCAATTGGCTAGCGCGTTCGGCTGTTAACCGAAAGGTTGGTGGTTCGAGCCCACCCGGGGGCGATTTTAACTTTTATTTATCTTTGATAAAGTATGATCCACTTCTACCATATTATTTTCTATGCTTATATTAATGTACCTTTCTTACGAAGTGTTCTGATTTTTAATAAAATCTTCTTTAATCTGTATTCATAAAAAAAACCACAAAGGATAAAGCTGTTAATACCAAGCCTCCGTGGCGCAATTGGCTAGCGCGTTCGGCTGTTAACCGAAAGGTTGTTGGTTCGAGCCCACCCGGGGGCGATTTCAAATTTTATTTATCTTTTATAAGGTATGATCCACTTCTACCATATTATATTCTATGCTTGTAACAATGTACCTTTCTTACGATGTGTTCCGATTTTTAATAAAATCTTCTTCAATCTGTATTCATTAAAAACAAAGGATAAAGCTGTTAATACCAAGCTTTCGTGGCGCAATTGGCTAGCGCGTTCGGCTGTTAACCGAAACGTTGGTGGTTCGAGCCCACCCGGGGGCGATTAAAACTTTTATTTATCTTTGATAAAGTATGATCCACTTCTACCATATTAATTTCTATGCTTATAACAATGTACCTATCTTACGAAGTGTTCTGATTTTTAATAAAATCTTCTTTAATCTGTATTCATAAAAAATAAAGGATAAAGCTGTTAATACCAAGCCTCCGTGGCGCAATTGGCTAGCGCGTTCGGCTGTTAACCGGAAGTTTGGTGGTTCGAGCCCACCCGGGGGCGATTAAAACTTTTATTTATCTTTGATAAAGTATGATCCACTTCTAACATATTAATTTCTATGCTTATAACAATGTACCTTTCTTACGAAGTGTTCTGATTTTTAATAAAATCTTCTTTAATCTGTATTCATAAAAAAACCACAAAGGATAAAGCTGTTAATACCAAGCCTCCGTGGCGCAATTGGCTAGCGCGTTCGGCTGTTAACCGAAAGGTTGGTGGTTCGAGCCCACCCGGGGGCGATTTCAAATTTTATTTATCTTTTATAAGGTATGATCAACTTCTACCATATTATATTCTATGCTTGTAAAAATGTACCTTTCTTACGATGTGCTCCGATTTTTAAAAAAATCTACCTAATTCTATATTCATAAAAATCAAAGGATAAAGCTGTTAATACCATGCCTCCGTGGCGCAATTGGCTAGAGCGTTCGGCTGTTAACCGAAAGGTTGGTGGTTCAAGCCCTCCCGGGGGCGATTTTAAATTTTATTTATCTTTGATAAAGTATGATCCACTTCTACCATATTATTTTCTATGCTTATAACAATGTACCTTTCTTACGAAGTGTTCTGATGTTTAATAAAATCTTCTTTAATCTGTATTCATAAAAAATAAAGGATAAAGCTGTTAATACCAAGACTCCGTGGCGCAATTGGCTAGCGCGTTCGGCTGTTAACCGAAAGGTTGGTGGTTCGAGCCCACCCGGGGGCGATTTTAACTTTTATTTATCTTTGATAAAGTATGATCCACTTCTACCATATTATTTTCTATGCTTATATTAATGTACCTATCTTACGAAGTGTTCTGATTTTTAATAAAATCTTCTTTAATCTGTATTCATAAAAAATAAAGGATAAAGCTGTTAATACCAAGCCTCCGTGGCGCAATTGGCTAGCGCGTTCGGCTGTTAACCGAAAGGTTGGTGGTTCGAGCCCACCCGGGGGCGATTTTAACTTTTATTTATCTTTGATAAAGTATGATCCACTTCTACCATATTAATTTCTATGCTTATAACAATGTACCTTTCTTACGAAGTGTTCTGATTTTTAATAAAATCTTCTTTAATCTGTATTCATAAAAAATAAAGGATAAAGCTGTTAATACCAAGCCTCCGTTGCGCGATTGGCTAGCGCGTTCGGCTGTTAACCGAAAGGTTGGTGGTTCGAGAACACCCGGGGGCGATTTTAACTTTTATTTATCTTTGATAAAGTATGATCCACTACTACCACATTAATTTCTATGCTTATAACAATGTACCTTTCTTACGAAGTGTTCTGATTTTTAATAAAATCTTCTTTAATCTGTATTCATAAAAAATAAAGGATAAAGCTGTTAATACCAAGCCTCCGTGGCGCAATTGGCTAGCGCGTTCGGCTGTTAACCGAAAGGTTGGTGGTTCGAGCCCACCCGGGGGCGATTTCAAATTTTATTTATCTTTTATAAGGTATGATCCACTTCTACCATATTATATTCTATGCTTGTAAAAATGTACCTTTCTTACGATGTGCTCCGATTTTTAAAAAAATCTACTTCATTCTGTATTCATAAAAAACAAAGGATAAAGCTGTTAATACCATGCCTCCGTGGCGCAATTGGCTAGCGCGTTCGGCTGTTAACCGAAAGGTTGGTGGTTCAAGCCCTCCCGGGGGCGATTTTAAATTTTATTTATCTTTGATAAAGTATGATCCACTTCTACCATATTATTTTCTATGCTTATAACAATGTACCTTTCTTACGAAGTGTTCTGATGTTTAATAAAATCTTCTTTAATCTGTATTCATAAAAAATAAAGGATAAAGCTGTTAATACCAAGCCTCCGTGGCGCAATTGGCTAGCGCGTTCGGCTGTTAACCGAAAGGTTGGTGGTTCGAGCCCACCCGGGGGCGATTTTAACTTTTATTTATCTTTGATAAAGTATGATCCACTTCTACCATATTATTTTCTATGCTTATATTAATGTACCTTTCTTACGAAGTGTTCTGATTTTTAATAAAATCTTCTTTAATCTGTATTCATAAAAAAAACCACAAAGGATAAAGCTGTTAATACCAAGCCTCCGTGGCGCAATTGGCTAGCGCGTTCGGCTGTTAACCGAAAGGTTGTTGGTTCGAGCCCACCCGGGGGCGATTTCAAATTTTATTTATCTTTTATAAGGTATGATCCACTTCTACCATATTATATTCTATGCTTGTAACAATGTACCTTTCTTACGATGTGTTCCGATTTTTAATAAAATCTTCTTCAATCTGTATTCATTAAAAACAAAGGATAAAGCTGTTAATACCAAGCTTTCGTGGCGCAATTGGCTAGCGCGTTCGGCTGTTAACCGAAACGTTGGTGGTTCGAGCCCACCCGGGGGCGATTAAAACTTTTATTTATCTTTGATAAAGTATGATCCACTTCTACCATATTAATTTCTATGCTTATAACAATGTACCTATCTTACGAAGTGTTCTGATTTTTAATAAAATCTTCTTTAATCTGTATTCATAAAAAATAAAGGATAAAGCTGTTAATACCAAGCCTCCGTGGCGCAATTGGCTAGCGCGTTCGGCTGTTAACCGGAAGTTTGGTGGTTCGAGCCCACCCGGGGGCGATTAAAACTTTTATTTATCTTTGATAAAGTATGATCCACTTCTAACATATTAATTTCTATGCTTATAACAATGTACCTTTCTTACGAAGTGTTCTGATTTTTAATAAAATCTTCTTTAATCTGTATTCATAAAAAAACCACAAAGGATAAAGCTGTTAATACCAAGCCTCCGTGGCGCAATTGGCTAGCGCGTTCGGCTGTTAACCGAAAGGTTGGTGGTTCGAGCCCACCCGGGGGCGATTTCAAATTTTATTTATCTTTTATAAGGTATGATCAACTTCTACCATATTATATTCTATGCTTGTAAAAATGTACCTTTCTTACGATGTGCTCCGATTTTTAAAAAAATCTACTTAATTCTATATTCATAAAAATCAAAGGATAAAGCTGTTAATACCATGCCTCCGTGGCGCAATTGGCTAGAGCGTTCGGCTGTTAACCGAAAGGTTGGTGGTTCAAGCCCTCCCGGGGGCGATTTTAAATTTTATTTATCTTTGATAAAGTATGATCCACTTCTACCATATTATTTTCTATGCTTATAACAATGTACCTTTCTTACGAAGTGTTCTGATGTTTAATAAAATCTTCTTTAATCTGTATTCATAAAAAATAAAGGATAAAGCTGTTAATACCAAGACTCCGTGGCGCAATTGGCTAGCGCGTTCGGCTGTTAACCGAAAGGTTGGTGGTTCGAGCCCACCCGGGGGCGATTTTAACTTTTATTTATCTTTGATAAAGTATGATCCACTTCTACCATATTATTTTCTATGCTTATATTAATGTACCTATCTTACGAAGTGTTCTGATTTTTAATAAAATCTTCTTTAATCTGTATTCATAAAAAATAAAGGATAAAGCTGTTAATACCAAGCCTCCGTGGCGCAATTGGCTAGCGCGTTCGGCTGTTAACCGAAAGGTTGGTGGTTCGAGCCCACCCGGGGGCGATTTTAACTTTTATTTATCTTTGATAAAGTATGATCCACTTCTACCATATTAATTTCTATGCTTATAACAATGTACCTTTCTTACGAAGTGTTCTGATTTTTAATAAAATCTTCTTTAATCTGTATTCATAAAAAATAAAGGATAAAGCTGTTAATACCAAGCCTCCGTTGCGCGATTGGCTAGCGCGTTCGGCTGTTAACCGAAAGGTTGGTGGTTCGAGCCCACCCGGGGGCGATTTTAACTTTTATTTATCTTTGATAAAGTATGATCCACTACTACCACATTAATTTCTATGCTTATAACAATGTACCTTTCTTACGAAGTGTTCTGATTTTTAATAAAATCTTCTTTAATCTGTATTCATAAAAAATAAAGGATAAAGCTGTTAATACCAAGCCTCCGTGGCGCAATTGGCTAGCGCGTTCGGCTGTTAACCGAAAGGTTGGTGGTTCGAGCCCACCCGGGGGCGATTTTAACTTTTATTTATCTTTGATAAAGTATGATCCACTTCTACCATATTATTTTCTATGCTTATAATAATGTACCTTTCTTACGATGTGTTCCGATTTTTAAAAAAAATCTACTTCAATCTGTATTCATAAAAAACAAAGGATAAAGCTGTTAATACCATGCCTCAGTGGCGCAATTGGCTAGCGCGTTCGGCTGTTAACCGAGAGGTTGGTGGTTCGAGCCCACCCGGGGGCGATTTTAAATTTTATTTATCTTTGATAAAGTATGATCCACTTCTACCATATTATTTTCTATGCTTATAACAATGTACCTTTCTTACGAAGTGTTCTGATTTTTAATAAAATCTTCTTTAATCTGTATTCATAAAAAAAAAAAAAAAAAAAGGTAAAGATGTTGATACCAGGCCTCCGTGGCGCAATTGGCTAGCGCGTTCGGCTGTTAACCGAAAGGTTGGTGGTTCGAGCCCACCCGGGGGCGATTAAAACTTTTATTTATCTTTGATAAAGTACGATCCACTTCTACCATATTAATTTCTATGCTTATAACAATGTACCTTTCTTACGAAGTGTTCTGATTTTTAATAAAATCTTCTTTAATCTGTATTCATAAAAAATAAAGGATAAAGCTGTTAATACCAAGCCTCCGTGGCGCAATTGGCTAGCGCGTTCGGCTGTTAACCGAAAGGTTGGTGGTTCGAGCCCACCCGGGGGCGATTTTAACTTTTATTTATCTTTGATAAAGTATGATCCACTTCTACCATATTAATTTCTATGCTTATAACAATGTACCTTTCTTACGAAGTGTTCTGATTTTTAATAAAATCTTCTTTAATCTGTATTCATAAAAAATAAAGGATAAAGCTGTTAATACCAAGCCTCCGTGGCGCAATTGGCTAGCGCGTTCGGCTGTTAACCGAAAGGTTGGTGGTTCGAGCCCACCCGGGGGCGATTTTAACTTTTATTTATCTTTGATAAAGTATGATCCACTTCTAACATATTAATTTCTATGCTTATAACAATGTACCTTTCTTACGAAGTGTTCTGATTTTTAATAAAATCTTCTTTAATCTGTATTCATAAAAAATAAAGGATAAAGCTGTTAATACCAAGCCTCCGTGGCGCAATTGGCTAGCGCGTTCGGCTGTTAACCGAAAGGTTGGTGGTTCGAGCCCACCCGGGGGCGATTTTAACTTTTATTTATCTTTGATAAAGTATGATTAACATCTACCATATTATTTTCTATGCTTATAATAATGTACCTTTCTTACGAAGTGTTCTGATTTTTAATAAAATCTTCTTTAATCTGTATTCATAAAAAAAACACAAAGGATAAAGCTGTTAATACCAAGCCTACGTTGCGCAATTGGCTAGCGCGTTCGGCTGTTAACCGAAAGGTTGGTGGTTCGAGACCACCCGGGGGCGATTTCAAATTTTATTTATCTTTTATAAGGTATGATCCACTTCTACCATATTATATTCTATGCTTGTAAAAATGTACCTTCCTTACGATGTGCTCCGATTTTTAAAAAAATCTACTTCATTCTGTATTCATAAAAAACAAAGGATAAAGCTATTAATACCATGCCTCCGTGGCGCAATTGGCTAGCGCGTTCGGCTGTTAACCGAAAGGTTGGTGGTTCAAGCCCACCCGGGGGCGATTAAAACTTTTATTTATCTTTGATAAAGTATGATCCACTTCTACCATATTAATTTCTATGCTTGTAAAAATGTACCTTTCTTACGATGTGCTCCGATTTTTAAAAAAATCTACTTCATTCTGTATTCATAAAAAACAAAGGATAAAGCTGTTAATACCATGCCTCCGTGGCGCAATTGGCTAGCGCGTTCGGCTGTTAACCGAAAGGTTGGTGGTTCAAGCCCTCCCGGGGGCGATTTTAAATTTTATTTATCTTTGATAAAGTATGATCCACTTCTACCATATTATTTTCTATGCTTATAACAATGTACCTTTCTTACGAAGTGTTCTGATTTTTAATAAAATCTTCTTTACTCTGTATTCATAAAAAATAAAGGATAAAGCTGTTAATACCATGCCTCAGTGGCGCAATTGGCTAGCGCGTTCGGCTGTTAACCGAGAGGTTGGTGGTTCGAGCCCACCCGGGGGCGATTTTAAATTTTATTTATCTTTGATAAAGTATGATCCACTTCTACCATATTATTTTCTATGCTTATAACAATGTACCTTTCTTACGAAGTGTTCTGATTTTTAATAAAATCTTCTTTAATCTGTATTCATAAAAAATAAAGGATAAAGCTGTTAATACCAAGCCTCCGTGGCGCAATTGGCTAGCGCGTTCGGCTATTAACCGAAAGATTGGTGGTTCGAGCCCACCCGGGGGCGATTAAAACTTTTATTTATCTTTGATAAAGTATGATCCACTTCTACCACATTAATTTCTATGCTTATAACAATGTACCTTTCTTACGAAGTGTTCTGATTTTTAATAAAATCTTCTTTAATCTGTATTCATAAAAAATAAAGGATAAAGCTGTTAATACAGAGCCTCCGTGGCGCAATTGGCTAGCGCGTTCGGCTGTTTACCGAAAGGTTGGTGGTTCGAGCCCACCCGGGGGCGATTTTAACTTTTATTTATCTTTGATAAAGTATGATCTACTTCTACCATATTATTTTCTATGCTTATAATAATGTACCTTTCTTACGATGTGTTCCGATTTTTAAAAAAATCTACTTCATTCTGTATTCATAAAAAACAAAGGATAAAGCTGTTAGCACCAAGCCTCCGTGGCGCAATTGGCTAGCGCGTTCGGCTGTTAACCGAAAGGTTGGTGGTTCAAGCCCACCCGGGGGCGATTTCAAATTTTATTTATCTTTTATAAGGTATGATCCACTTCTACCATATTATATTCTATGCTTGTAACAATGTACCTTTCTTACGATGTTTTCCGATTTTTAATAAAATCTTCTTCAATCTGTATTCATTAAAAACAAAGGATAAAGCTGTTAATACCAAGCCTTCGTGGCGCAATTGGCTAGCGCGTTCGGCTGTTAACCGAAAGGTTGGTGGTTCGAGCCCACCCGGGGGCGATTTTAACTTTTATTTATCTTTGATAAAGTATGATCCACTTCTACCACATTAATTTCTATGCTTATAACAATGTACCTTTCTTACGAAGTGTTCTGATTTTTAATAAAATCTTCTTTAATCTGTATTCATAAAAAATAAAGGATAAAGCTGTTAATACAGAGCCTCCGTGGCGCAATTGGCTAGCGCGTTCGGCTGTTAACCGAAAGGTTGGTGGTTCGAGCCCACCCGGGGGCGATTTTAACTTTTATTTATCTTTGATAAAGTATGATCTACTTCTACCATATTATTTTCTATGCTTATAATAATGTACCTTTCTTACGATGTGTTCCGATTTTTAAAAAAATCTACTTCAATGTGTATTCATAAAAAAAAAAAAAGGGTAAAGATGTTGATACCAGCCCTCCATGGCGCAATTGGCTAGCGCGTTCGGCTGTTAACCGAAAGTTTGGTGGTTCGAGCCCACCCGGGGGCGATTAAAACTTTTATTTATCTTTGATAAAGTATGATCCACTTCTAACATATTAATTTCTATGCTTATAACAATGTACCTTTCTTACGAAGTGTTCTGATTTTTAATAAAATCTTCTTTAATCTATATTCATAAAAAAACCACAAAGGATAAAGCTGTTAATACCAATCCTCCGTGGCGCAATTGGCTAGCGCGTTCGGCTGTTAACCGAAAGGTTGGTGGTTCGAGCCCACCCGGGGGCGATTTCAAATTTTATTTATCTTTTATAAGGTATGATCCACTTCTACCATATTATATTCTATGCTTGTAAAAATGTACCTTTCTTACGATGTGCTCCGATTTTTAAAAAAATCTACTTCATTCTGTATTCATAAAAAACAAAGGATAAAGCTGTTAATACCATGCCTCCGTGGCGCAATTGGCTAGCGCGTTCGGCTGTTAACCGAAAGGTTGGTGGTTCAAGCCCTCCCGGGGGCGATTTTAAATTTTATTTATCTTTGATAAAGTATGATCCACTTCTACCATATTATTTTCTATGCTTATAACAATGTACCTTTCTTACGAAGTGTTCTGATGTTTAATAAAATCTTCTTTAATCTGTATTCATAAAAAATAAAGGATAAAGCTGTTAATACCAAGCCTCCGTGGCGCAATTGGCTAGCGCGTTCGGCTGTTAACCGAAAGGTTGGTGGTTCGAGCCCACCCGGGGGCGATTTTAACTTTTATTTATCTTTGATAAAGTATGATCCACTTCTACCATATTATTTTCTATGCTTATATTAATGTACCTTTCTTACGAAGTGTTCTGATTTTTAATAAAATCTTCTTTAATCTGTATTCATAAAAAAAACCACAAAGGATAAAGCTGTTAATACCAAGCCTCCGTGGCGCAATTGGCTAGCGCGTTCGGCTGTTAACCGAAAGGTTGTTGGTTCGAGCCCACCCGGGGGCGATTTCAAATTTTATTTATCTTTTATAAGGTATGATCCACTTCTACCATATTATATTCTATGCTTGTAACAATGTACCTTTCTTACGATGCGTTCCGATTTTTAATAAAATCTTCTTCAATCTGTATTCATTAAAAACAAAGGATAAAGCTGTTAATACCAAGCTTTCGTGGCGCAATTGGCTAGCGCGTTCGGCTGTTAACCGAAACGTTGGTGGTTCGAGCCCACCCGGGGGCGATTAAAACTTTTATTTATCTTTGATAAAGTATGATCCACTTCTACCATATTAATTTCTATGCTTATAACAATGTACCTATCTTACGAAGTGTTCTGATTTTTAATAAAATCTTCTTTAATCTGTATTCATAAAAAATAAAGGATAAAGCTGTTAATACCAAGCCTCCGTGGCGCAATTGGCTAGCGCGTTCGGCTGTTAACCGGAAGTTTGGTGGTTCGAGCCCACCCGGGGGCGATTAAAACTTTTATTTATCTTTGATAAAGTATGATCCACTTCTAACATATTAATTTCTATGCTTATAACAATGTACCTTTCTTACGAAGTGTTCTGATTTTTAATAAAATCTTCTTTAATCTGTATTCATAAAAAAACCACAAAGGATAAAGCTGTTAATACCAAGCCTCCGTGGCGCAATTGGCTAGCGCGTTCGGCTGTTAACCGAAAGGTTGGTGGTTCGAGCCCACCCGGGGGCGATTTCAAATTTTATTTATCTTTTATAAGGTATGATCAACTTCTACCATATTATATTCTATGCTTGTAAAAATGTACCTTTCTTACGATGTGCTCCGATTTTTAAAAAAATCTACTTAATTCTATATTCATAAAAATCAAAGGATAAAGCTGTTAATACCATGCCTCCGTGGCGCAATTGGCTAGAGCGTTCGGCTGTTAACCGAAAGGTTGGTGGTTCAAGCCCTCCCGGGGGCGATTTTAAATTTTATTTATCTTTGATAAAGTATGATCCACTTCTACCATATTATTTTCTATGCTCATAACAATGTACCTTTCTTACGAAGTGTTCTGATGTTTAATAAAATCTTCTTTAATCTGTATTCATAAAAAATAAAGGATAAAGCTGTTAATACCAAGACTCCGTGGCGCAATTGGCTAGCGCGTTCGGCTGTTAACCGAAAGGTTGGTGGTTCGAGCCCACCCGGGGGCGATTTTAACTTTTATTTATCTTTGATAAAGTATGATCCACTTCTACCATATTATTTTCTATGCTTATATTAATGTACCTTTCTTACGAAGTGTTCTGATTTTTAATAAAATCTTCTTTAATCTGTATTCATAAAAAATAAAGGATAAAGCTGTTAATACCAAGCCTCCGTGGCGCAATTGGCTAGCGCGTTCGGCTGTTAACCGAAAGGTTGGTGGTTCGAGCCCACCCGGGGGCGATTTTAACTTTTATTTATCTTTGATAAAGTATGATCCACTTCTACCATATTAATTTCTATGCTTATAACAATGTACCTTTCTTACGAAGTGTTCTGATTTTTAATAAAATCTTCTTTAATCTGTATTCATAAAAAATAAAGGATAAAGCTGTTAATACCAAGCCTCCGTTGCGCGATTGGCTAGCGCGTTCGGCTGTTAACCGAAAGGTTGGTGGTTCGAGCCCACCCGGGGGCGATTTTAACTTTTATTTATCTTTGATAAAGTATGATCCACTACTACCACATTAATTTCTATGCTTATAACAATGTACCTTTCTTACGAAGTGTTCTGATTTTTAATAAAATCTTCTTTAATCTGTATTCATAAAAAATAAAGGATAAAGCTGTTAATACCAAACCTCCGTGGCGCAATTGGCTAGCGCGTTCGGCTGTTAACCGAAAGGTTGGTGGTTCGAGCCCACCCGGGGGCGATTTTAACTTTTATTTATCTTTGATAAAGTATGATCCACTTCTACCATATTATTTTCTATGCTTATAATAATGTACCTTTCTTACGATGTGTTCCGATTTTTAAAAAAAATCTACTTCAATCTGTATTCATAAAAAACAAAGGATAAAGCTGTTAATACCATGCCTCAGTGGCGCAATTGGCTAGCGCGTTCGGCTGTTAACCGAGAGGTTGGTGGTTCGAGCCCACCCGGGGGCGATTTTAAATTTTATTTATCTTTGATAAAGTATGATCCACTTCTACCATATTATTTTCTATGCTTATAACAATGTACCTTTCTTACGAAGTGTTCTGATTTTTAATAAAATCTTCTTTAATCTGTATTCATAAAAAAAAAAAAAAAAAAAGGTAAAGATGTTGATACCAGGCCTCCGTGGCGCAATTGGCTAGCGCGTTCGGCTGTTAACCGAAAGGTTGGTGGTTCGAGCCCACCCGGGGGCGATTAAAACTTTTATTTATCTTTGATAAAGTACGATCCACTTCTACCATATTAATTTCTATGCTTATAACAATGTACCTTTCTTACGAAGTGTTCTGATTTTTAATAAAATCTTCTTTAATCTGTATTCATAAAAAATAAAGGATAAAGCTGTTAATACCAAGCCTCCGTGGCGCAATTGGCTAGCGCGTTCGGCTGTTAACCGAAAGGTTGGTGGTTCGAGCCCACCCGGGGGCGATTTTAACTTTTATTTATCTTTGATAAAGTATGATCCACTTCTACCATATTAATTTCTATGCTTATAACAATGTACCTTTCTTACGAAGTGTTCTGATTTTTAATAAAATCTTCTTTAATCTGTATTCATAAAAAATAAAGGATAAAGCTGTTAATACCAAGCCTCCGTGGCGCAATTGGCTAGCGCGTTCGGCTGTTAACCGAAAGGTTGGTGGTTCGAGCCCACCCGGGGGCGATTTTAACTTTTATTTATCTTTGATAAAGTATGATCCACTTCTAACATATTAATTTCTATGCTTATAACAATGTACCTTTCTTACGAAGTGTTCTGATTTTTAATAAAATCTTCTTTAATCTGTATTCATAAAAAATAAAGGATAAAGCTGTTAATACCAAGCCTCCGTGGCGCAATTGGCTAGCGCGTTCGGCTGTTAACCGAAAGGTTGGTGGTTCGAGCCCACCCGGGGGCGATTTTAACTTTTATTTATCTTTGATAAAGTATGATTAACATCTACCATATTATTTTCTATGCTTATAATAATGTACCTTTCTTACGAAGTGTTCTGATTTTTAATAAAATCTTCTTTAATCTGTATTCATAAAAAAAACACAAAGGATAAAGCTGTTAATACCAAGCCTACGTTGCGCAATTGGCTAGCGCGTTCGGCTGTTAACCGAAAGGTTGGTGGTTCGAGACCACCCGGGGGCGATTTCAAATTTTATTTATCTTTTATAAGGTATGATCCACTTCTACCATATTATATTCTATGCTTGTAAAAATGTACCTTCCTTACGATGTGCTCCGATTTTTAAAAAAATCTACTTCATTCTGTATTCATAAAAAACAAAGGATAAAGCTGTTAATACCATGCCTCCGTGGCGCAATTGGCTAGCGCGTTCGGCTGTTAACCGAAAGGTTGGTGGTTCAAGCCCACCCGGGGGCGATTAAAACTTTTATTTATCTTTGATAAAGTATGATCCACTTCTACCATATTAATTTCTATGCTTATAACAATGTACCTTTCTTACGAAGTGTTCTGATTTTTAATAAAATCTTCTTTAATCTGTATTCATAAAAAATAAAGTATAAAGCTGTTAATACCAAGCCTCCGTGGCGCAATTGGCTAGCGCGTTCGGCTATTAACCGAAAGATTGGTGGTTCGAGCCCACCCGGGGGCGATTTTAACTTTTATTTATCTTTGATAAAGTATGATCCACTTCTACCACATTAATTTCTATGCTTATAACAATGTACCTTTCTTACGAAGTGTTCTGATTTTTAATAAAATCTTCTTTAATCTGTATTCATAAAAAATAAAGGATAAAGCTGTTAATACAGAGCCTCCGTGGCGCAATTGGCTAGCGCGTTCGGCTGTTTACCGAAAGGTTGGTGGTTCGAGCCCACCCGGGGGCGATTTTAACTTTTATTTATCTTTGATAAAGTATGATCCACTTCTACCATATTATTTTCTATGCTTATAATAATGTACCTTTCTTACGATGTGTTCCGATTTTTAAAAAAATCTACTTCAATCTGTATTCATAAAAAAAAAAAAAAGGGTAAATATGTTGATACCAGGCCTACATGGCGCAATTGGCTAGCGCGTTCGGCTGTTAACCGAAAGTTTGGTGGTTCGAGCCCACCCGGGGGCGATTAAAACTTTTATTTATCTTTGATAAAGTATGATCCACTTCTAACATATTAATTTCTATGCTTATAACAATGTACCTTTCTTACGAAGTGTTCTGATTTTTAATAAAATCTTCTTTAATCTGTATTCATAAAAAAAACACAAAGGATAAAGCTGTTAATACCAAGCCTCCGTGGCGCAATTGGCTAGCGCGTTCGGCTGTTAACCGAAAGGTTGGTGGTTCGAGCCCACCCGGGGGCGATTTTAACTTTTATTTATCTTTTATAAGGTATGATCCACTTCTACCATATTATATTCTATGCTTGTAAAAATGTACCTTTCTTACGATGTGCTCCGATTTTTAAAAAAATCTACTTCATTCTGTATTCATAAAAAACAAAGGATAAAGCTGTTAACACCAAGCCTCCGTGGCGCAATTGGCTAGCGCGTTCGGCTGTTAACCGAAAGGTTGGTGGTTCAAGCCCACCCGGGGGCGATTTCAAATTTTATTTATCTTTTATAAGGTATGATCCACTTCTACCATATTATATTCTATGCTTGTAACAATGTACCTTTCTTACGATGTTTTCCGATTTTTAATAAAATCTTCTTCAATCTGTATTCATTAAAAACAAAGGATAAAGCTGTTAATACCAAGCCTTCGTGGCGCAATTGGCTAGCGCGTTCGGCTGTTAACCGAAAGGTTGGTGGTTCGAGCCCACCCGGGGGCGATTTTAACTTTTATTTATCTTTGATAAAGTATGATCCACTTCTACCACATTAATTTCTATGCTTATAACAATGTACCTTTCTTACGAAGTGTTCTGATTTTTAATAAAATCTTCTTTAATCTGTATTCATAAAAAATAAAGGATAAAGCTGTTAATACAGAGCCTCCGTGGCGCAATTGGCTAGCGCGTTCGGCTGTTAACCGAAAGGTTGGTGGTTCGAGCCCACCCGGGGGCGATTTTAACTTTTATTTATCTTTGATAAAGTATGATCTACTTCTACCATATTATTTTCTATGCTTATAATAATGTACCTTTCTTACGATGTGTTCCGATTTTTAAAAAAATCTACTTCAATGTGTATTCATAAAAAAAAAAAAAGGGTAAAGATGTTGATACCAGCCCTCCATGGCGCAATTGGCTAGCGCGTTCGGCTGTTAACCGAAAGTTTGGTGGTTCGAGCCCACCCGGGGGCGATTAAAACTTTTATTTATCTTTGATAAAGTATGATCCACTTCTAATATATTAATTTCTATGCTTATAACAATGTACCTTTCTTACGAAGTGTTCTGATTTTTAATAAAATCTTCTTTAATCTATATTCATAAAAAAACCACAAAGGATAAAGCTGTTAATACCAATCCTCCGTGGCGCAATTGGCTAGCGCGTTCGGCTGTTAACCGAAAGGTTGGTGGTTCGAGCCCACCCGGGGGCGATTTCAAATTTTATTTATCTTTTATAAGGTATGATCCACTTCTACCATATTATATTCTATGCTTGTAAAAATGTACCTTTCTTACGATGTGCTCCGATTTTTAAAAAAATCTACTTCATTCTGTATTCATAAAAAACAAAGGATAAAGCTGTTAATACCATGCCTCCGTGGCGCAATTGGCTAGCGCGTTCGGCTGTTAACCGAAAGGTTGGTGGTTCAAGCCCTCCCGGGGGCGATTTTAAATTTTATTTATCTTTGATAAAGTATGATCCACTTCTACCATATTATTTTCTATGCTTATAACAATGTACCTTTCTTACGAAGTGTTCTGATGTTTAATAAAATCTTCTTTAATCTGTATTCATAAAAAATAAAGGATAAAGCTGTTAATACCAAGCCTCCGTGGCGCAATTGGCTAGCGCGTTCGGCTGTTAACCGAAAGGTTGGTGGTTCGAGCCCACCCGGGGGCGATTTTAACTTTTATTTATCTTTGATAAAGTATGATCCACTTCTACCATATTATTTTCTATGCTTATATTAATGTACCTTTCTTACGAAGTGTTCTGATTTTTAATAAAATCTTCTTTAATCTGTATTCATAAAAAAAACCACAAAGGATAAAGCTGTTAATACCAAGCCTCCGTGGCGCAATTGGCTAGCGCGTTCGGCTGTTAACCGAAAGGTTGTTGGTTCGAGCCCACCCGGGGGCGATTTCAAATTTTATTTATCTTTTATAAGGTATGATCCACTTCTACCATATTATATTCTATGCTTGTAACAATGTACCTTTCTTACGATGTGTTCCGATTTTTAATAAAATCTTCTTCAATCTGTATTCATTAAAAACAAAGGATAAAGCTGTTAATACCAAGCCTTCGTGGCGCAATTGGCTAGCGCGTTCGGCTGTTAACCGAAACGTTGGTGGTTCGAGCCCACCCGGGGGCGATTAAAACTTTTATTTATCTTTGATAAAGTATGATCCACTTCTACCATATTAATTTCTATGCTTATAACAATGTACCTTTCTTACGAAGTGTTCTGATTTTTAATAAAATCTTCTTTAATCTGTATTCATAAAAAATAAAGAATAAAGCTGTTAATACCAAGCCTCCGTGGCGCAATTGGCTAGCGCGTTCGGCTGTTAACCGGAAGTTTGGTGGTTCGAGCCCACCCGGGGGCGATTAAAACTTTTATTTATCTTTGATAAAGTATGATCCACTTCTAACATATTAATTTCTATGCTTATAACAATGTACCTTTCTTACGAAGTGTTCTGATTTTTAATAAAATCTTCTTTAATCTGTATTCATAAAAAAACCACAAAGGATAAAGCTGTTAATACCAAGCCTCCGTGGCGCAATTGGCTAGCGCGTTCGGCTGTTAACCGAAAGGTTGGTGGTTCGAGCCCACCTGGGGGCGATTTCAAATTTTATTTATCTTTTATAAGGTATGATCAACTTCTACCATATTATATTCTATGCTTGTAAAAATGTACCTTTCTTATGATGTGCTCCGATTTTTAAAAAAATCTACTTAATTCTATATTCATAAAAATCAAAGGATAAAGCTGTTAATACCATGCCTCCGTGGCGCAATTGGCTAGCGCGTTCGGCTGTTAACCGAAAGGTTGGTGGTTCAAGCCCTCCCGGGGGCGATTTTAAATTTTATTTATCTTTGATAAAGTATGATCCACTTCTACCATATTATTTTCTATGCTTATAACAATGTACCTTTCTTACGAAGTGTTCTGATGTTTAATAAAATCTTCTTTAATCTGTATTCATAAAAAATAAAGGATAAAGCTGTTAATACCAAGACTCCGTGGCGCAATTGGCTAGCGCGTTCGGCTGTTAACCGAAAGGTTGGTGGTTCGAGCCCACCCGGGGGCGATTTTAACTTTTATTTATCTTTGATAAAGTATGATCCACTTCTACCATATTATTTTCTATGCTTATATTAATGTACCTTTCTTACGAAGTGTTCTGATTTTTAATAAAATCTTCTTTAATCTGTATTCATAAAAAATAAAGGATAAAGCTGTTAATACCAAGCCTCCGTGGCGCAATTGGCTAGCGCGTTCGGCTGTTAACCGAAAGGTTGGTGGTTCGAGCCCACCCGGGGGCGATTTTAACTTTTATTTATCTTTGATAAAGTATGATCCACTTCTACCATATTAATTTCTATGCTTATAACAATGTACCTTTCTTACGAAGTGTTCTGATTTTTAATAAAATCTTCTTTAATCTGTATTCATAAAAAATAAAGGATAAAGCTGTTAATACCAAGCCTCCGTTGCGCGATTGGCTAGCGCGTTCGGCTGTTAACCGAAAGGTTGGTGGTTCGAGCACACCCGGGGGCGATTTTAACTTTTATTTATCTTTGATAAAGTATGATCCACTTCTACCACATTAATTTCTATGCTTATAACAATGTACCTTTCTTACGAAGTGTTCTGATTTTTAATAAAATCTTCTTTAATCTGTATTCATAAAAAATAAAGGATAAAGCTGTTAATACCAAGCCTCCGTGGCGCAATTGGCTAGCGCGTTCGGCTGTTAACCGAAAGGTTGGTGGTTCGAGCCCACCCGGGGGCGATTTTAACTTTTATTTATCTTTGATAAAGTATGATCCACTTCTACCATATTATTTTCTATGCTTATAATAATGTACCTTTCTTACGATGTGTTCCGATTTTTAAAAAAAATCTACTTCAATCTGTATTCATAAAAAACAAAGGATAAAGCTGTTAATACCATGCCTCAGTGGCGCAATTGGCTAGCGCGTTCGGCTGTTAACCGAGAGGTTGGTGGTTCGAGCCCACCCGGGGGCGATTTTAAATTTTATTTATCTTTGATAAAGTATGATCCACTTCTACCATATTATTTTCTATGCTTATAACAATGTACCTTTCTTACGAAGTGTTCTGATTTTTAATAAAATCTTCTTTAATCTGTATTCATAAAAAAAAAAAAAAAAAAGGTAAAGATGTTGATACCAGGCCTCCGTGGCGCAATTGGCTAGCGCGTTCGGCTGTTAACCGAAAGGTTGGTGGTTCGAGCCCACCCGGGGGCGATTAAAACTTTTATTTATCTTTGATAAAGTATGATCCACTTCTACCATATTAATTTCTATGCTTATAACAATGTACCTTTCTTACGAAGTGTTCTGATTTTTAATAAAATCTTCTTTAATCTGTATTCATAAAAAATAAAGGATAAAGCTGTTAATACCAAGCCTCCGTGGCGCAATTGGCTAGCGCGTTCGGCTGTTAACCGAAAGGTTGGTGGTTCGAGCCCACCCGGGGGCGATTTTAACTTTTATTTATCTTTGATAAAGTATGATCCACTTCTACCATATTAATTTCTATGCTTATAACAATGTACCTTTCTTACGAAGTGTTCTGATTTTTAATAAAATCTTCTTTAATCTGTATTCATAAAAAATAAAGGATAAAGCTGTTAATACCAAGCCTCCGTGGCGCAATTGGCTAGCGCGTTCGGCTGTTAACCGAAAGGTTGGTGGTTCGAGCCCACCCGGGGGCGATTTTAACTTTTATTTATCTTTGATAAAGTATGATCCACTTCTAACATATTAATTTCTATGCTTATAACAATGTACCTTTCTTACGAAGTGTTCTGATTTTTAATAAAATCTTCTTTAATCTGTATTCATAAAAAATAAAGGATAAAGCTGTTAATGCCAAGCCTCCGTTGCGCGATTGTATAGCGCGTTCGGCTGTTAACCGAAAGGTTGGTGGTTCGAGCCCACCCGGGGGCGATTTTAACTTTTATTTATCTTTGATAAAGTATGATCCACTTCTACCATATTATTTTCTATGCTTATAATAATGTACCTTTCATACGAAGTGTTCTGATTTTCAATAAATTCTTCTTTAATCCGTATTCATAAAAAAAACACAAAGGAAAAAGCTGTAGATACCAGGCCTCCGTGGCGCAATTGGCAAGCACGTTCGGCTGTTAACCGAAAGATTGGTGGTTCAAGCCAACCCGGGGGCGATTTTAACTTTTATTTATCTTTGATAAAGTATGATCCACTTCTACCATATTATTTTCTATGCTTATAATAATGTACCTTTCTTACGAAGTGACCTGATTTTTAATAAAATCTTCTTTAATCTGTATTCATAAAAAACAAAGGATAAAGCTGTTAATACCAAGCCTCCGTGGCGCAATTGGTTAGCGCGTTCGGCTGTTAACCGAAAGGTTGGTGGTTCGAGCCCACCCGGGGGCGATTAAAACTTTTATTTATCTTTGATAAAGTATGATCCACTTCTACCATATTAATTTCTATGCTTATAACAATGTACCTTTCTTACGAAGTGTTCTGATTTTTAATAAAATCTTCTTTAATCTGTATTCATAAAAAATAAAGGATAAAGCTGTTAATACCAAGCCTCCGTGGCGCAATTGGCTAGCGCGTTCGGCTGTTAACCGAAAGGTTGGTGGTTCGAGCCCACCCGGGGGCGATTTTAACTTTTATTTATCTTTGATAAAGTATGATCCACTTCTACCATATTAATTTCTATGCTTATAACAATGTACCTTTCTTACGAAGTGTTCTGATTTTTAATAAAATCTTCTTTAATCTGTATTCATAAAAAATAAAGGATAAAGCTGTTAATACCAAGCCTCCGTGGCGCAATTGGCTAGCGCGTTCGGCTGTTAACCGAAAGGTTGGTGGTTCGAGCCCACCCGGGGGCGATTTTAACTTTTATTTATCTTTGATAAAGTATGATCCACTTCTAACATATTAATTTCTATGCTTATAACAATGTACCTTTCTTACGAAGTGTTCTGATTTTTAATAAAATCTTCTTTAATCTGTATTCATAAAAAATAAAGGATAAAGCTGTTAATGCCAAGCCTCCGTTGCGCGATTGTATAGCGCGTTCGGCTGTTAACCGAAAGGTTGGTGGTTCGAGCCCACCCGGGGGCGATTTTAACTTTTATTTATCTTTGATAAAGTATGATCCACTTCTACCATATTATTTTCTATGCTTATAATAATGTACCTTTCATACGAAGTGTTCTGATTTTCAATAAATTCTTCTTTAATCCGTATTCATAAAAAAAACACAAAGGAAAAAGCTGTAGATACCAGGCCTCCGTGGCGCAATTGGCAAGCACGTTCGGCTGTTAACCGAAAGATTGGTGGTTCAAGCCAACCCGGGGGCGATTTTAACTTTTATTTATCTTTGATAAAGTATGATCCACTTCTACCATATTATTTTCTATGCTTATAATAATGTACCTTTCTTACGAAGTGACCTGATTTTTAATAAAATCTTCTTTAATCTGTATTCATAAAAAACAAAGGATAAAGCTGTTAATACCAAGCCTCCGTGGCGCAATTGGTTAGCGCGTTCGGCTGTTAACCGAAAGGTTGGTGGTTCGAGCCCACACGGGGGCGATTTCAAATTTTATTTATCTTTTATAAGGTATGATCCACTTCTACCATATTATATTCTATGCTTGTAAAAATGTACCTTTCTTACGATGTGCTCCGATTTTTAAAAAAATCTACTTCATTCTGTATTCATAAAAAACAAAGGATAAAGCTGTTAATACCATGCCTCCGTGGCGCAATTGGCTAGCGCGTTCGGCTGTTAACCGAAAGGTTGGTGGTACAAGCCCTCCCGTGGGCGATTTTAAATTTTATTTATCTTTGATAAAGTATGATCCACTTCTACCATATTATTTTCTATGCTTATAACAATGTACCTTTCTTACGAAGTGTTCTGATGTTTAATAAAATCTTCTTTAATCTGTATTCATAAAAAATAAAGGATAAAGCTGTTAATACCAAGACTCCGTGGCGCAATTGGCTAGCGCGTTCGGCTGTTAACCGAAAGGTTGGTGGTTCGAGCCCACCCGGGGGCGATTTTAACTTTTATTTATCTTTGATAAAGTATGATCCACTTCTACCATATTATTTTCTATGCTTATATTAATGTACCTTTCTTACGAAGTGTTCTGATTTTTAATAAAATCTTCTTTAATCTGTATTCATAAAAAATAAAGGATAAAGCTGTTAATACCAAGACTCCGTGGCGCAATTGGCTAGCGCGTTCGGCTGTTAACCGAAAGGTTGGTGGTTCGAGCCCACCCGGGGGCGATTTTAACTTTTATTTATCTTTGATAAAGTATGATCCACTTCTACCATATTATTTTCTATGCTTATAATAATGTACCTTTCTTACGAAGTGTTCTGATTTTTAATAAATTCTTCTTTAATCCGTATTCATAAAAAAAACACAAAGGAAAAAGCTGTAGATACCAGGCCTCCGTGGCGCAATTGGCAAGCACGTTCGGCTGTTAACCGAAAGGTTGGTGGTTCAAGCCAACCCGGGGGCGATTTTAACTTTTATTTATCTTTGATAAAGTATGATCCACTTCTACCATATTATTTTCTATGCTTATAATAATGTACCTTTCTTACGAAGTGACCTGATTTTTAATAAAATCTTCTTTAATCTGTATTCATAAAAAACAAAGGATAAAGCTGTTAATACCAAGCCTCCGTGGCGCAATTGGTTAGCGCGTTCGGCTGTTAACCGAAAGGTTGGTGGTTCGAGCCCACACGGGGGCGATTTCAAATTTTATTTATCTTTTATAAGGTATGATCCACTTCTACCATATTATATTCTATGCTTGTAAAAATGTACCTTTCTTACGATGTGCTCCGATTTTTAAAAAAATCTACTTCATTCTGTATTCATAAAAAACAAAGGATAAAGCTGTTAATACCAAGCCTTCGTGGCGCAATTGGCTAGCGCGTTCGGCTGTTAACCGAAAGGTTGGTGGTTCGAGCCCACCCGGGGGAGATTAAAACTTTTATTTATCTTTGATAAAGTATGATCCACTTCTACCATATTATTTTCTATGCTTATAACAATGTACCTTTCTTACTTAGTGTTCTGATTTTTAATAAAATCTTCTTTAATCTGTATTCATAAAAAATAAAGGATAAATCTGTTAATACCAAGCCTCCGTGGCGCAATTGGCTAGCGCGTTCGGCTGTTAACCGAAAGGTTGGTGGTTCGAGCCCACCCGGGGGTGATTTTAACTTTTATTTATCTTTGATAAAGTATGATCCACTTCTACCATATTATTCTCTATGCTTATATTAATGTACCTTTCTTACGAAGTGTTCTGATTTTTAATAAAATCTTCTTTGATCTGTATTCATAAAAAAAACACAAAGGATAAAGCTGTTAATACCAAGCCTCCGTGGCGCAATTGGCTAGCGCGTTCGGCTGTTAACCGAGAGGTTGGTGGTTCGAGCCCACCCGGGGGCGATTTTAAATTTTATTTATCTTTGATAAAGTATGATCCACTTCTACCATATTATTTTCTATGCTTATAACAATGTACCTTTCTTACGAAGTGTTCTGATTTTTAATAAAATCTTCTTTAATCTGTATTCATAAAAAAAAAAAAGGGTAAAGATGTTGATACCAGGCCTCCGTGGCGCAATTGGCTAGCGCGTTCGGCTGTTAACCGAAAGGTTGGTGGTTCGAGCCCACCCGGGGGCGATTTCAAATTTTATTTATCTTTTATAAGGTATGATCCACTTCTACCATATTATATTCTATGCTTGTAAAAATGTACCTTTCTTACGATGTGCTCCGATTTTTAAAAAAATCTACTTCATTCTGTATTCATAAAAAACAAAGGATAAAGCTGTTAATACCAAGCCTCCGTGGCGCAATTGGCTAGCGCGTTCGGCTGTTAACCGAAAGGTTGGTGGTTCAAGCCCACCCGGGGGCGATTTCAAATTTTATTTATCTTTTATAAGGTATGATCCACTTCTACCATATTATATTCTATGCTTGTAAAAATGTACCTTTCTTACGATGTGCTCCGATTTTTAATAAAATCTTCTTCAATCTGTATTCATTAAAAACAAAGGATAAAGCTGTTAATACCAAGCCTTCGTGGCGCAATTGGCTAGCGCGTTCGGCTGTTAACCGAAAGGTTGGTGGTTCGAGCCCACCCGGGGGCGATTTTAACTTTTATTTATCTTTGATAAAGTATGATCCACTTCTACCATATTATTTTCTATGCTTATAATAATGTACCTTTCTTACGAAGTGTTCTGATTTTTAATAAAATCTTCTTTAATCTGTATTCATAAAAAAAACACAAAGGATAAAGCTGTTAATAACAAGCCTCCGTGGCGCAATTGGCTAGCGCGTTCGGCCGTTAACCGAAAGGTTGCTGGTTCGAGCCCACCCGGGGGCGATTTCAAATTTTATTTATCTTTTATAAGGTATGATCCACTTCTACCATATTATATTCTATGCTTGTAAAAATGTACCTTTTTTACGATGTGCTCCGATTTTTAAAAAAATCTACTTCATTCTGTATTCATAAAAAACAAAGGATAAAGCTGCTAATAATAATCCTCCGTGGCGCAATTGGCTAGCGCGTTCGGCTGTTAACCGAAAGGTTGGTGGTTCAATCCCACCCGGGGGCGATTTCAAATTTTATTTATCTTTTATAAGATATGATCCACTTCTACCATATTATATTCTATGCTTGTAACAATGTACCTTTCTTACGATGTGTTCCGATTTTTAATAAAATCTTCTTCAATCTGTATTCATTAAAAACAAAGGATAAAGCTGTTAATACCAAGCCTTCGTGGCGCAATTGGCTAGCGCGTTCGGCTGTTAGCCGAAATTTTGGTGGTTCGAGCCCACCCGGGGGCGATTTTAACTTTTATTTATCTTTAATAAAGTATGATCCACTTCTACCATATTAATTTCTATGCTTATAACAATGTACCTTTCTTACGAAGTGTTCTGATTTTTAATAAAATCTTCTTTAATCTGTATTCATAAAAAATAAAGGATAAAGCTGTTAATACCAAGCCTCCGTGGCGCAATTGGCTAGCGCGTTCGGCTGTTAACCGAAAGGTTGGTGGTTCGAGCGCACCCGGGGGCGATTTTAACTTTTATTTATCTTTGATAAAGTATGATCCACTTCTACCACATTAATTTCTATGCTTATAACAATGTACCTTTCTTACGAAGTGTTCTGATTTTTAATAAAATCTTCTTTAATCTGTATTCATAAAAAATAAAGGATAAAGCTGTTAACACCAAGCCTCCGTGGCGCAATTGGCTAGAGCGTTCGGCTGTTAACCGAAAGGTTGGTGGTTCGAGCCCACCCGGGGGCGATTTTAACTTTTATTTATCTTTGATAAAGTATGATCCACTTCTACCATATTATTTTCTATGCTTATAATAATGTACCTTTCTTACGAAGTGTTCTGATTTTTAATAAAATCTTCTTTAATCTGTATTCATAAAAAAAACACAAAGGATAAAGCTGTTAATAACAAGCCTCCGTGGCGCCATTGGCTAGCGCGTTCGGCCGTTAACCGAAACGTTGGTGGTTCGAGCCCACCCGGGGGCGATTTCAAATTTTAGTTATCTTTTAAAAGGTATGATCCACTTCTACCATATTATATTCTATGCTTGTAAAAATGTACCTTTCTTACGATGTGCTCCGATTTTTAAAAAAATCTACTTCATTCTGTATTCATAAAAAACAAAGGATAAAGCTGTTATTAATAATCCTCCGTGGCGCAATTGGCTAGCGCGTTCGGCTGTTAACCGAAAGGTTGGTGGTTCGAGCCCACACGGGGGCGATTTTAACTTTTATTTATCTTTGATAAAGTATGATCCACTTCTACCATATTAATTTCTATGCTTATAACAATGTACCTTTCTTACGAAGTGTTCTGATTTTTAATAAAATCTTCTTTAATCTGTATTCATAAAAAATAAAGGATAAAGCTGTTAATACCAAGCCTCCGTGGCGCCATTGGCTACCGCGTTCGGCTGTTAACCGAAAGGTTGGTGGTTCAAGCCCACCCGGGGGCGATTTCAAATTTTATTTTTCTTTTATAAGGTATGATCCACTTCTACCATATTAATTTCTATGCTTCTAACAATGTACCTTTCTTACGAAGTGTTCTGATTTTTAATAAAATCTTCTTTAATCTGTATTCATAAAAAATAAAGGATAAAGCTGTTAATACCAAGCCTCCGTGGCGCAATTGGCTAGCGCGTTCGGCTGTTAACCGAAAGGTTGGTGGTTCGAGCCCACCCGGGGGCGATTTTAACTTTTATTTATCTTTGATAAAGTATGATCCACTTCTAACATATTAATTTCTATGCTTATAACAATGTACCTTTCTTACGAAGTGTTCTGATTTTTAATAAAATCTTCTTTAATCTGTATTCATAAAAAACAAAACAAAGGATAAAGCTGTTGATACCAGGCCTCCGTGGCGCAATTGGCTAGCGTGTTCGGCTGTTAACCGAAAGGTTGATGGTTCGAGCCCACCCGGGGGCGTTTTTAACTTTTATTTATCTTTGATAAAGTATGATCCACTTCTACCATATTATTTTCTATGCTTATAACAATGTACCTTTCTTACGAAGTGTTCTGATTTTTAATAAAATCTTCTTTAATCTGTATTCATAAAAAACAAAACAAAGGATAAAGCTGTTGATACCAGGCCTCCGTGGCGCAATTGGTTAGCGTGTTCGACTGTTAACCGAGAGGTTGGTGGTTCGAGCCCACCCGGGGGCGATTTTAAATTTTATTTATCTTTGATAAAGTATGATCCACTTCTACCATATTATTTTCTATGCTTATAACAATGTACCTTTCTTACGAAGTGTTCTGATTTTTAATAAAATCTTCTTTAATCTGTATTCATAAAAAACAAAACAAAGGATAAAGCTGTTGATACCAGGCCTCCGTGGCGCAATTGGCTAGCGTGTTCGGCTGTTAACCGAAAGGTTGATGGTTCGAGCCCACCCGGGGGCGTTTTTAACTTTTATTTATCTTTGATAAAGTATGATCCACTTCTACCATATTAATTTCTATGCTTATAACAATGTACCTTTCTTACGAAGTGTTCAGATTTTTAATAAAATCTTCTTTAATCTGTATTCATGAAAAATAAAGGATAAAGCTGTTAATACCAAGCCTCCGTGGCGCAATTGGCTAGCGCGTTCGGCTGTTAACCGAAAGGTTGGTGGTTCGAGCCCACCCGGGGGCGATTTTAACTTTTATTTATCTTTGATAAAGTATGATCCACTTCTACCATATTATTTTCTATGCATATAATAATGTACCTTTCTTACGAACTCTTCCTATTTTTAATAAAATCTTCTTTAATCTGTATTCATAAAAAAAAACACAAAGGATAAAGCTGTTAATACCAAGCCTCCGTGGCGCAATTGTCTAGCGCGTTCGGCTGTTAACCGAAAGGTTGGTGGTTCGAATCCACCCGGGGGGGATTTCAAATTTTATTTATCTTTTATAAGGTATGATCCACTTCTACCATATTATATTCTATGCTTGTAAAAATGTACCTTTCTTACGATGTGCTCCGATTTTTAAAAAAATCTACTTCATTCTGTATTCATAAAAAACAAAGGATAAAGCTGTTAATACCAAGCCTCCGTGCCGCAATTGGCTAGCGCGTTCGGCTGTTAACCGAAAGGTTGGTGGTTCAAGCCCACCCGGGGGCGATTTCAAATTTTATTTATCTTTTATAAGGTATGATCCACTTCTACCATATTATATTCTATGCTTGTAACAATGTACCTTTCTTACGATGTGTTCCGATTTTTAATAAAATCTTCTTCAATCTGTATTCATTAAAAACAAAGGATAAAGCTGTTAATACTGTTGCACAAATTGTCTGTATATATTGTAAATAGTGACGTATTATTTCAAAATTCTATTGTAATGTATTTTTTATCCAATTTTATTTAGTAATTAATAGCGATTATACAAGTTAGAAAAAGGTGGCAACACCTGAAGTAATCGAGACGTTTCGAGAAATTTCTTTCCGATGAATTGGCTGGAAATTTCGAGAATGTCTCACGCGCTTGTATATAAAGGACTGGAGAACGGGAAAGTTTTCAGATTGACTTCGGAGTTCGTTGAAAGCTGATCGCTTTATTTACCTATTGGAGTGAGCTTGTATAATCGCTGAATTCGAAGTTATTTTTGTTGAAGCTTGTGTTGAAGCTTGAGAGTAATTAAACTGTTGCCTGTGAATAAATTTTGTGAGTTTTCGGAAGAGAGAATAAATATTTTTAAACCGTGAAAACTGTGCCATCATTGCCTCAGTGGGAAAATTCATAACAGTGGTGTCAGAAGTGGGGTCTCGTAATTTTGAATGCCGACAACTAGAGGAATGATGGAAGACCAAATGAAGCAGTTGATGGAAATGATTGCTGGAATGAAGGCCCAACAAGAATGCACTGCCGCCGAAATAAAATCCGAAATGAAAGCCTGCCAAGAAACCACCGCAGCCGAACTTTCCGCTACGATTGCCGCCGGTCAAGCCCGCCAAGAAACGACGAATGCCGAACTCGCCGCCGCCATTGTCGCCAGTCAAGAAGCAACATCATCAGACATTAAAGCTTTACAAGAAGCGACATCATTAGATATTAAAGCTTTAGCATCCAAGCAAGAATCATCTTCTGCGTCCGTTGATAGATTTATAGAGCGCACAGAGAGTGTTCTTCAATCAATGAAGGCGGATATTTTGGATGTCAGAGAAGATCTTAAGACAGTGAGAAATGAAGTTGAAGAAAAAGTTTCCACCGTGCAAGAAAAAGTTTCTACCGTGCAAGAAAAAGTTTCCACCGTGCAAGAAAAAGTTTCCACCATGCAAGAAAAAGTTTCCACCTTAAAGGAAGAGCAAGACAAATTCATTGACGTTGTAGAAGAAAGGTTGCGAAAAATGGAAACGCGTGAAGCTGTGGCCATAGCGTCACCTAATTGGGATAACGCTTCCATCCCCTTTATGGCGCCGCGCTCTAACATCAAAGTGGCCACTTTTGATGGGAGGTCGTCTTGGCGCGTTTATCAAACGCAGTTTGAAATGATTGCTTCTGCGAATGGTTGGGACGATACTTCGAAAGCATTCCATCTCGCGGCATCTCTTCGAGGTGAAGCTGCTGACATTTTACAAACACTACCTGAAGAGAAGCGGGGAGAATTCGTGGCGCTGGCGAGTGCGTTGGAGCTAAGGTTTGGTGAGCAGCATCTTAAGGATTACAGCAGACTGCAACTGAAAGTGAGACAGCAGAAGGCCAATGAAACTCTTCAAGAATTGGCGTCGGATATAGAAAGACTGTCGCTCCTCGCATTCCCAGACTGTCCCTCGGACGTACGAGATAACCTGTCTCTTCAGTATTTCGTGGATGCCATCAAAGATCCCGACATACAGCAAGCTACCAGGATGTCCGACAGCAAAGATCTGAAATCCACCCTCGTCTATGCCATGAGAGTAGAGGCGGCACAACAAGCTTCTAGAAAAGATCGGCGTTTCGTACGTGGAGCATTGGCAGACGATTCCTCTGAACTTTTCACGAAGAAGTTTCAAGAACTGGAAAACAAGATGGAGCGAATTATGAGAAATATTCCTGGCTCGAAGGATCGAAAAACTAGAGTGGTTTGTTGGCTCTGCAACCGGGAAGGACATTTCAGACGTGATTGCCCTGAATTGGACAGGAGAGGGGACAGACCCTCGTCCGAGCCTCAGCAGTTAAACTAAAGAGCGGCTATCTCGCGAGGCGGAGGTCGCCGTGTAGAGCAGGTGGTGCCCCACTCAGCCTCTATCACATCTCATCCCTTCAAGGAGGAAACCATGGTTTATTCGTGGAGGGCAAGATCAATGGAACTCCCTGTCGTCTAATAGTTGACTCAGGGGCAAATGTAACCATCTTACGGACGGATGTAGCCCGGCGCCTGGACAGCCAACCTCTTTACACGGCGCCTTCAGTTTCACTACAGACTGTGACTGGTGACAAAATTTCTGTGCATGGGAAATTAAATGTCAACATATCTTTTGGATTTCACACCTACACTCACACCGTTTACGTCGCTGAAATTATTGACCCATGTATTCTTGGATTGGACTTTTTAAAGAGAAATGGAATTACTTTGAATTTCGAGAAAGGCGAGCTTCAAACGGGGAAAGAAGAAGTTCCATTGTTCGGTTTGGACTCGGAAGAGCCGTGTGCATATCGAATAGTAGCTCTTGAAGACATCACCATCCCCTCCATGACAGATTTGGTTGTAAAAGGTTCAACAGAGCTCCCGAAGGCCTTCCGATTTGGAGTAACGGACTTCCCATCATCGAATAGCGTCCCGAAAGGAGTGCTTGTAGGAGCGACGCTTGTGGATCTCTATCAAGAGGTGGTGCATGTGAGGATGGCCAACATCGGTAATTCTAAGAGAGTTATCAAGAAAGGAGAAGAAATTGCCACCTGCACACCTGTTACAAGCATCGAACGAGGATCGAAGGAGCTTCCGACCGCACCACCCGCGGATTTAGTGGACCAGCTTCTCGAAGACTCTCGGTTGGAAAGAAGGCAAGAGAAGATTGTCGGAAACCTTATAAAAGAATTTCAAGACATTTTCTCCATGTCATCGAAAGATGTAGGAAGAACAGAGCTTACTCAACATCGAATCGATACTGGGACCCATTTACCTATTAAACAACATCCTCGAAGACTTCCTTTCGCAAAACAAGAGGAGGTCGGGAAACTGTTACAGGAAATGGAAGATAATAGAGTTATCGAACCCTCCTCAAGTCCATGGGCCTCTCCAATCGTACTCGTTCGAAAGAAGGATGGTTCCACCAGGTTTTGTGTGGATTACCGGAAGCTGAACGAAATTACGAAAAAGGACAGCTACCCTCTGCCAAGAATCGATGACACTTTGGACACTCTATCGGGGAACCAGTGGTTTTCGACTTTGGATTTGAAGAGTGGATACTGGCAAGTGGAGATACATCCCGACGATCGTGAGAAGACTGCCTTCACTACCGGCCAAGGATTATGGCAGTTTCAAGTTATGCCGTTTGGCTTGTGTAATGCACCGGCTACGATCGAGCGACTAATGGAGACTGTGCTTAGAGGACTTTCCTACGAGACCTGTCTGGTATATTTGGACGATATCATTATCACCGGGCGGAGTTTTGATCAACACTTGCAAAATGTGAAGAACGTGTTCTTGAAGCTTAGGGAAGCCCACTTGAAGCTTAGCCCATCAAAATGTAAGCTCTTTAGGCGGAAAGTCAGTTATCTCGGACACATCATCTCATCCGATGGAGTAAGCACAGATCCAGCCAAGATCCATGCTGTGCAAATTTGGTCTCGACCGCAAGACGTTCATCAATTGCGAAGCTTCCTAGGCCTGTGCACGTATTACCGTAAATTCGTTAAAGGTTTCTCCAAGATCGCCAGACCCTTGCATCGACTAACAGAGAGCAAGTAGAAGTTATTATGGACTGCCGACTGTGACGACTCCTTCAATCAACTGAAGAACGCTTTAACATCCGCGCCTGTTTTGGCTTTTCCCGATGTTAACAAGGACTTCATTTTGGATACAGATGCCAGCAATGAGGGAGTGGGCGCCGTTCTTTCCCAGGAAATTGAAGGACAGGAGAAAGTCATCGCTTATTTTAGTAAGAGCCTGTCAAGATCCGAGCGGAACTACTGCGTCACAAGAAAGGAGTTACTGGCAATAGTAAAAGCCGTTGAGCACTTTCATCATTACTTGTACGGCCGAAAATTCCTTTTAAGAACTGATCATGCGTCTCTGACTTGGTTGCTGAATTTCAAGAATACAGAGGGACAAATAGCAAGGTGGATTCAGCGCCTGCAGGAATACGACATGGATATCCATCACAGAAAAGGAACGTTCCATGGGAATGCAGACGCTCTTTCTAGAAGACCATGTCCGGAGAACTGTCGATTTTGTTCCAATGCCGAGTCTAAGTTTGGGGTTAACACATTGGCCGTTCGGAAAATAACTACCAAGTCAACTACTTCAAACGTGGACCCTTGGAGTGACCAGAATGTCCGGAAAAGTCAAGTCGAAGATTAGAACTTGAAACCTCTAATTGAATTCATGGAAGCGGCTACCGGAAAACCCAGTTGGCAGGAAATTGCATGCTATAGCCCAACAATGAAGAGATATTGGGCTATGTGGGACTCTTTGCACTTGAAGAATGGAGTACTCTACTGTCGATGGGAGTCCGATGACGGCAAAAGCTTCCGGTGGCAATTAATCCTTCCAAGTTCTAGAGTTACGAACGTTCTAGAAGAACTTCACAGCAGTTCTACTGGAGGACATTTTGGTGTCACGAAAACTCTTCAGAAAGTCAGGGAGAGATTCTTCTGGGACAAAACAAAATCCGACGTGGAGAAGTGGTGCAAGTCCTGTGATGCATGCAATTCGCGGAAGGGACCGAAGACCCGAACTCGTGGAAAGTTGCAACGTTACAACGTAGGAGCACCATTCGAAAGAATTGCTTTGGACGTCTTAGGCCCCCTACCTCACACAACTAATGGCAACAAATACATCCTAGTTGTCATGGACTACTTTAGCAAGTGGCCAGAAGCATACGCGATTCCGGACCAGGAAGCCACAACCGTAGCAGAAGTCCTCGTGCGGAATTGGATCTCCCGATTTGGCGTACCCCTGCTGATACATTCCGATCAGGGGACGAACTTCAACTCTGCCGTCTTCACTGGGCTGTGTGACTTGCTCGACATGGAAAAGACTCGTACAACTCCCCTGCATCCACAATCCGATGGAATGGTTGAACGATTTAATAGAACGATTCTGAATCATCTCTCCTTGTTTGTTTCCAAGAACCAGCAAGATTGGGATCAGAAACTTCCATTGTTCCTTTTGGCCTACAGAAGTGCTACTCACGAGACCACCGGATATACACCATCTCAAATGATTTTCGGAAGAGACCTTAGACTACCCTGCGACCTCCTCTTTGGACGACCACCGGACACCCCTTCCTCGCCTGTCCAGTATCTAGATGATCTCCAGGCACGTTTGGAAGCCGTACATCGGTTCGCCAGAGATAGAATCAACATCATGACAGAGCGCATGAAGGTCCGCTACGATGCCAAGGCCACGGAACGTTCATTCCAGGAAGGTGACAAGGTGTGGTTATGGAATCCTAAACGTCGGAAAGGACTCTCCCCTAAGCTCCAGACGAACTGGGAAGGGCCGTATGTGGTCCTTAAGAAGATCAACGACGTCGTGGTAAGGATTCAACGGACACCCTCCTGTAAACCTAGAGTTGTACATAACAATAGACTAGCCCCATATTATAGTAGAAATGATTGAATTGCCTTTCCTCTTAAGGACTTCACTGCCCGGGACGAGCAGTCTTTAAGAAGGGGGAAATGTTGCTCAAATTGTCTGTATATATTGTAAATAGTGACGTATTATTTCAAAATTCTATTGTAATGTATTTTTTATCCAATTTTATTTAGTAATTAATAGCGATTATACAAGTTAGAAAAAGGTGGCAACACCTGAAGTAATCGAGACGTTTCGAGAAATTTCTTTCCGATGAATTGGCTGGAAATTTCGAGAATGTCTCACGCGCTTGTATATAAAGGACTGGAGAACGGGAAAGTTTTCAGATGGACTTCGAAGTTCGTTGAAAGCTGATCGCTTTATTTACCTATTGGAGTGAGCTTGTATAATCGCTGAATTCGAAGTTATTTTTGTTGAAGCTTGTGTTGAAACTTGAGAGTAATTACACTGTTGCCTGTGAATAAATTTTGTGAGTTTTCGGAAGAGAGAATAAATATTTTTAAACCGTGAAAACTGTGCCATCATTGCCTCAGTGGGAAAATTCATAACAATACCAAGCCTTCGTGGCGCAATTGGCTAGCGCGTTCGGCTGTTAACCGAAAGGTTGGTGGTTCGAGCCCACCCGGGGGCGATTTTAACTTTTATTTATCTTTGATAAAGTATGATCCACTTCTACCATATTATTTTCTATGCTTATAACAATGTACCTTTCTTACGAAGTGTTCTGATTTTTAATAAAATCTTCTTTAATCTGTATTCATAAAAAAAACACAAAGGAAAAATTGTGGATACCAGGCCTCCGTGGCGCAATTGGCTAGTGCGTTCGGCTGTTAACCGAAAGGTTGGTGGTTCAAGCCCACCCGGGGGCGATTTTAACTTTTATTTATCTTTGATAAAGTATGATCCACTTCTACCATATTATTTTCTATGCTTTTAATAATGTACCTTTCTTACGAAGTGACCTGATTTTTAATAAAATCTTCTTTAATCTGTATTCATAAAAAAAAACACAAAGGATAAAGCTGTTAATACCAAACCTCCGTGACGCAATTGGCTAGCGCGTTCGGCTGTTAACCGAAAGGTTGGTGGTTCGAGCCCACCCGGGGGCGATTTCAAATTTTATTTATCTTTTATAAGGTATGATCCACTTCTACCATATTATATTCTATGCTTGTAACAATGTACCTTTCTTACGATGTGTTCCGATTTTTAATAAAATCTTCTTCAATCTGTATTCATTAAAAACAAAGGATAAAGCTAATAATACCAAGCCTTCGTGGCGCAATTGGCTAGCGCGTTCGGCTGTTAACCGAAAGGTTGGTGGTTCGAGCCCACCCGGGGGCGATTTTAACTTTTATTTATCTTTGATAAAGTATGATCCACTTCTACCATATTAATTTCAATGCTTATAACAATGTACCTTTCTTACGAAGTGTTCAGATTTTTAATAAAATCTTCTTTAATCTGTATTCATAAAAAAAAACACAAAGGATAAAGCTGTTAATACCAAACCTCCGTGACGCAATTGGCTAGCGCGTTCGGCTGTTAACCGAAAGGTTGGTGGTTCGAGCCCACCCGGGGGCGATTTCAAATTTTATTTATCTTTTATAAGGTATGATCCACTTCTACCATATTATATTCTATGCTTGTAAAAATGTACCTTTCTTACGATGTGCTCCGATTTTTAAAAAAATCTACTTCATTCTGTATTCATAAAAAACAAAGGATAAAGCTGTTAATACCAAGCCTCCGTGGCGCAATTGGCTAGCGCGTTCGGCTGTTAACCGAAAGGTTGGTGGTTCAAGACCACCCGGGGGCGATTTCAAATTTTATTTATCTTTTATAAGGTATGATCCACTTCTACCATATTATATTCTATGCTTGTAACAATGTACCTTTCTTACGATGTGTTCCGATTTTTAATAAAATCTTCTTCAATCTGTATTCATTAAAAACAAAGGATAAAGCTAATAATACCAAGCCTTCGTGGCGCAATTGGCTAGCGCGTTCGGCTGTTAACCGAAAGGTTGGTGGTTCGAGCCCACCCGGGGGCGATTTTAACTTTTATTTATCTTTGATAAAGTATGATCCACTTCTACCATATTATTTTCTATGCTTATAACAATGTACCTTTCTTACGAAGTGTTCTGATTTTTAATAAAATCTTCTTTAATCTGTATTCATAAAAAAAACACAAAGGAAAAAGCTATAGATACCAGGCCTCCGTGGCGCAATTGGCTAGCGCGTTCGGCTGTTAACCGAAAGGTTGGTGGTTCAAGCCCACCCGGGGGCGATTTTAACTTTTATTTATCTTTGATAAAGTATGATCCACTTCTACCATATTATTTTCTATGCTTATAATAATGTACCTTTCTTACGAAGTGACCTGATTTTTAATAAAATCTTCTTTAATCTGTATTCATAAAAAACAAAGGATAAAGCTGTTAATACCAAGCCTCCGTGGCGCAATTGGTTAGCGCGTTCGGCTGTTAACCGAAAGGTTGGTGGTTCGAGCCCACCCGGGGGCGATTTCAAATTTTATTTATCTTTTATAAGGTATGATCCACTTCTACCATATTATATTCTATGCTTGTAACAATGTACCTTTCTTACGATGTGTTCCGATTTTTAATAAAATCTTCTTCAATCTGTATTAATAAAAAACAAAGGATAAAGCTATTGATACCAGGCCTCCGTGGCGCAATTGGCTAGCGTGTTCGGCTGTTAACCGAAAGGTTGGTGGTTCGAGCCCACCCGGGGGCGATTTTAACTTTTATTTATCTTTGATAAAGTATGATCCACTTCTACCATATTATTTTCTATGCTTATAACAATGTACCTTTCTTACGAAGTGTTCTGATTTTTAATAAAATCTTCTTTAATCTGTATTCATAAAAAACAAAACAAAGGATAAAGCTGTTGATACCAGGCCTCCGTGGCGCAATTGGCTAGCGTGTTCGGCGGTTAACCGAAAGGTTGGTGGTTCGAGCACTCCCGCGGGCGATTTCAAATTTTATTTATCTTTTATAAGGTATGATCCACTTCTACCATATTATATTATATGCTTGTAACAATGTACCTTTCTTACGATGTGTTCCGATTTTTAATAAAATCTACTTCAATCTCTATTCATAAAAAACAAAGGATAAAGCTGTTATTACCAAGCCTCCGTGGCGCAATTGGCTAGCGCGTTCGGCTGTTAACCGAAAGGTTGGTGGTTCAAGCCCACCCGGGGGCGATTTCAAATTTTATTTATCTTTTATAAGGTATGATCCACTTCTACCATATTATATTCTATGTTTGTAACAATGTACCTTTCTTACGATGTGTTCCGATTTTTAATAAAATCTTCTTCAATCTGTATTCATTAAAAACAAAGGATAAAGCTAATAATACCAAGCCTTCGTGGCGCAATTGGCTAGCGCATTCGGCTGTTAACCGAAAGGTTGGTGGTTCGAGCCCACCCGGGGGCGATTTTAACTTTTATTTATCTTTGATAAAGTATGATCCACTTCTACCATATTATTTTCTATGCTTATAACAATGTACCTTTCTTACGAAGTGTTCTGATTTTTAATAAAATCTTCTTTAATCTGTATTCATAAAAAAAACACAAAGGAAAAAGCTGTAGATACCAGGCCTCCGTGGCGCAATTGGCTAGCGCGTTCGGCTGTTAACCGAAAGGTTGGTGGTTCGAGCCCACCCGGGGGCGATTTCAAATTTTATTTATCTTTTATAAGGTATGATCCACTTCTACCATATTATATTCTATGCTTGTAACAATGTACCTTTCTTACGATGTGTTCCGATTTTTAATAAAATCTTCTTCAATCTGTATTAATAAAAAACAAAGGATAAAGCTGTTGATACCAGGCCTCCGTGGCGCAATTGGCTAGCGTGTTCGGCTGTTAACCGAAAGGTTGGTGGTTCGAGCCCACCCGGGGGCGATTTTAACTTTTATTTATCTTTGATAAAGTATGATCCACTTCTACCATATTATTTTCTATGCTTATAACAATGTACCTTTCTTACGAAGTGTTCTGATTTTTAATAAAATCTTCTTTAATCTGTATTCATAAAAAAAACACAAAGGAAAAAGCTGTAGATACCAGGCCTCCGTGGCGCAATTGGCTAGCGCGTTCGGCTGTTAACCGAAAGGTTGGTGATTCAAGCCCACCCGGGGGCGATTTTAACTTTTATTTATCTTTGATAAAGTATGATCCACTTCTACCATATTATTTTCTATGCTTATAATAATGTACCTTTCTTACGAAGTGACCTGATTTTTAATAAAATCTTCTTTAATCTGTATTCATAAAAAACAAAGGATAAAGCTGTTAATACCAAGCCTCCGTGGCGCAATTGGTTAGCGCGTTCGGCTGTTAACCGAAAGGTTGGTGGTTCGAGCCCACCCGGGGGCGATTTCAAATTTTATTTATCTTTTATAAGGTATGATCCACTTCTACCATATTATATTCTATGCTTGTAACAATGTACCTTTCTTACGATGTGTTCCGATTTTTAATAAAATCTTCTTCAATCTGTATTAATAAAAAACAAAGGATAAAGCTATTGATACCAGGCCTCCGTGGCGCAATTGGCTAGCGTGTTCGGCTGTTAACCGAAAGGTTGGTGGTTCGAGCCCACCCGGGGGCGATTTTAACTTTTATTTATCTTTGATAAAGTATGATCCACTTCTACCATATTATTTTCTATGCTTATAACAATGTACCTTTCTTACGAAGTGTTCTGATTTTTAATAAAATCTTCTTTAATCTGTATTCATAAAAAACAAAACAAAGGATAAAGCTGTTGATACCAGGCCTCCGTGGCGCAATTGGCTAGCGTGTTCGGCGGTTAACCGAAAGGTTGGTGGTTCGAGCACTCCCGCGGGCGATTTCAAATTTTATTTATCTTTTATAAGGTATGATCCACTTCTACCATATTATATTCTATGCTTGTAACAATGTACCTTTCTTACGATGTGTTCCGATTTTTAATAAAATCTTCTTCAATCTGTATTCATTAAAAACAAAGGATAAAGCTGTTAATACCAAGCCTTCGTGGCGAAATTGGCTAGCGCGTTCGGCTGTTAACCGAAACGTTGGTGGTTCGAGCCCACCCGGGGGCGATTTTAACTTTTATTTATCTTTGATAAAGTATGATCCACTTCTACCATATTATTTTCTATGCTTATAACAATGTACCTTTCTTACGAAGTGTTCTGATTTTTAATAAAATCTTCTTTAATCTGTATTCATAAAAAACAAAACAAAGGATAAAGCTGTTGATACCAGTCCTCCGTGGCGCAATTGGCTAGCGTGTTCGGCGGTTAACCGAAAGGTTGGTGGTTCGAGCACTCCCGCGGGCGATTTCAAATTTTATTTATCTTTTATAAGGTATGATCCACTTCTACCATATTATATTATATGCTTGTAACAATGTACCTTTCTTACGATGTGTTCCGATTTTTAATAAAATCTACTTCAATCTCTATTCATAAAAAACAAAGGATAAAGCTATTATTACCAAGCCTCCGTGGCGCAATTGGCTAGCGCGTTCGGCTGTTAACCGAAAGGTTGGTGGTTCAAGCCCACCCGGGGGCGATTTCAAATTTTATTTATCTTTTATAAGGTATGATCCACTTCTACCATATTATATTCTATGCTTGTAACAATGTACCTTTCTTACGATGTGTTCCGATTTTTAATAAAATCTTCTTCAATCTGTATTCATTAAAAACAAAGGATAAAGCTAATAATACCAAGCCTTCGTGGCGCAATTGGCTAGCGCATTCGGCTGTTAACCGAAAGGTTGGTGGTTCGAGCCCACCCGGGGGCGATTTTAACTTTTATTTATCTTTGATAAAGTATGATCCACTTCTACCATATTATTTTTTATGCTTATAACAATGTACCTTTCTTACGAAGTGTTCTGATTTTTAATAAAATCTTCTTTAATCTGTATTCATAAAAAAAACACAAAGGAAAAAGCTGTAGATACCAGGCCTCCGTGGCGCAATTGGCTAGCGCGTTCGGCTGTTAACCGAAAGGTTGGCGGTTCAAGCCCACCCGGGGGCGATTTTAACTTTTATTTATCTTTGATAAAGTATGATCCACTTCTACCATATTATTTTCTATGCTTATAATAATGTACCTTTCTTACGAAGTGACCTGATTTTTAATAAAATCTTCTTTAATCTGTATTCATAAAAAACAAAGGATAAAGCTGTTAATACCAAGCCTCCGTGGCGCAATTGGTTAGCGCGTTCGGCTGTTAACCGAAAGGTTGGTGGTTCGAGCTAACCCGGGGGCGATTTCAAATTTTATTTATCTTTTATAAGTTATGATCCACTTCTACCATATTATATTCTATGCTTGTAACAATGTACCTTTCTTACGATGTGTTCCGATTTTTAATAAAATCTTCTTCAATCTGTATTAATAAAAAACAAAGGATAAAGCTATTGATACCAGGCCTCCGTGGCGCAATTGGCTAGCGTGTTCGGCTGTTAACCGAAAGGTTGGTGGTTCGAGCCCACCCGGGGGCGATTTTAACTTTTATTTATCTTTGATAAAGTATGATCCACTTCTACCATATTATTTTCTATGCTTATAACAATGTACCTTTCTTACGAAGTGTTCTGATTTTTAATAAAATCTTCTTTAATCTGTATTCATAAAAAACAAAACAAAGGATAAAGCTGTTGATACCAGGCCTCCGTGGCGCAATTGGCTAGCGTGTTCGGCGGTTAACCGAAAGGTTGGTGGTTCGAGCACTCCCGCGGGCGATTTCAAATTTTATTTATCTTTTATAAGGTATGATCCACTTCTACCATATTATATTATATGCTTGTAACAATGTACCTTTCTTACGATGTGTTCCGATTTTTAATAAAATCTACTTCAATCTCTATTCATAAAAAACAAAGGATAAAGCTGTTATTACCAAGCCTCCGTGGCGCAATTGGCTAGCGCGTTCGGCTGTTAACCGAAAGGTTGGTGGTTCAAGCCCACCCGGGGGCGATTTCAAATTTTATTTATCTTTTATAAGGTATGATCCACTTCTACCATATTATATTCTATGCTTGTAACAATGTACCTTTCTTACGATGTGTTCCGATTTTTAATAAAATCTTCTTCAATCTGTATTCATTAAAAACAAAGGATAAAGCTGTTAATACCAAGCCTTCGTGGCGAAATTGGCTAGCGCGTTCGGCTGTTAACCGAAAGGTTGGTGGTTCGAGCCCACCCGGGGGCGATTTTAACTTTTATTTATCTTTGATAAAGTATGATCCACTTCTACCATATTAATTTCTATGCTTTTAACAATGTACCTTTCTTACGAAGTGTTCAGATTTTTAATAAAATCTTCTTTAATCTGTATTCATAAAAAATAAAGGATAAAGCTGTTAATAACAAGCCTCCGTGGCGCAATTGGCTAGCGCGTTCGGCTGTTAACCGAAAGGTTGGTGGTTCGAGCCCACCCGGGGGCGATTTTAACTTTTATTTATCTTTGATAAAGTATGATCCACTTCTACCATATTATTTTCTATGCTTATAATAATGTACCTTTCTTACGAAGTGTTCTGCTTTTTAATAAAATCTTCTTTAATCTGTATTCATAAAAAAAAACACAAAGGATAAAGCTGTTAATACCAAACCTCCGTGACGCAATTGGCTAGCGCGTTCGGCTGTTAACCAAAAGGTTGGTGGTTCGAGCCCACCCGGGGGCGATTTCAAATTTTATTTATCTTTTATAAGGTATGATCCACTTCTACCATATTATATTCTATGCTTGTAAAAATGTACCTTTCTTACGATGTGCTCCGATTTTTAAAAAAATCTACTTCATTCTGTATTCATAAAAAACAAAGGATAAAGCTGTTAATACCAAGCCTCCGTGGCGCAATTGGCTAGCGCGTTCGGCTGTTAACCGAAAGGTTGGTGGTTCAAGCCCACCCGGGGGCGATTTCAAATTTTATTTATCTTTTATAAGGTATGATCCACTTCTACCATATTATATTCTATGCTTGTAACAATGTACCTTTCTTACGATGTGTTCCGATTTTTAATAAAATCTTCTTCAATCTGTATTCATTAAAAACAAAGGATAAAGCTGTTAATACCAAGTCTTCGTGGCGAAATTGGCTAGCGCGTTCGGCTGTTAACCGAAAGGTTGGTGGTTCGAGCCCACCCGGGGGCGATTTTAACTTTTATTTATCTTTGATAAAGTATGATCCACTTCTACCATATTATTTTCTATGCTTATAACAATGTACCTTTCTTACGAAGTGTTCTGATTTTTAATAAAATCTTCTTTAATCTGTATTCATAAAAAAAACACAAAGGAAAAAGCTGTAGATACCAGGCCTCCGTGGCGCAATTGGCTAGCGCGTTCGGCTGTTAAATGAAAGGTTGGTGGTTCAAGCCCACCCGGGGTCGATTTTAACTTTTATTTATCTTTGATAAAGTATGATCCACTTCTACCATATTATATTATATGCTTGTAACAATGTACCTTTCTTACGATGTGTTCCGATTTTTAATAAAATCTACTTCAATCTCTATTCATAAAAAACAAAGGATAAAGCTGTTATTACCAAGCCTCCGTGGCGCAATTGGCTAGCGCGTTCGGCTGTTAACCGAAAGGTTGGTGGTTCAAGCCCACCCGGGGGCGATTTTAACTTTTATTTATCTTTGATAAAGTATGATCCACTTCTACCATATTATTTTCTATGCTTATAATAATGTACCTTTCTTACGAAGTGACCTGATTTTTAATAAAATCTTCTTTAATCTGTATTCATAAAAAACAAAGGATAAAGCTGTTAATACCAAGCCTCCGTGGCGCAATTGGTTAGCGCGTTCGGCTGTTAACCGAAAGGTTGGTGGTTCGAGCCCACCCGGGGGCGATTTCAAATTTTATTTATCTTTTATAAGGTATGATCCACTTCTACCATATTATATTCTATGCTTGTAACAATGTACCTTTCTTACGATGTGTTCCGATTTTTAATAAAATCTTCTTCAATCTGTATTAATAAAAAACAAAGGATAAAGCTGTTAATACCAAGCCTTCGTGGCGCAATTGGCTAGCGCGTTCGGCTGTTAACCGAAAGGTTGGTGGTTCGAGCCCACCCGGGGGCGATTTTAACTTTTATTTATCTTTGATAAAGTATGATCCACTTCTACCATATTATTTTCTATGCTTTTAACAATGTACCTCTCTTACGAAGTGTTCTGATTTTTAATAAAATCTTCTTTAATCTGTATTCATAAAAAACAAAACAAAGGATAAAGCTATTGATACCAGGCCTCCGTGGCGCAATTGGCTAGCGTGTTCGGCTGTTAACCGAAAGGTTGGTGGTTCGAGCCCACCCGGGGGCGATTTTAACTTTTATTTATCTTTGATAAAGTATGATCCACTTCTACCATATTATTTTCTATGCTTATAACAATGTACCTTTCTTACGAAGTGTTCTGATTTTTAATAAAATTTTCTTTAATCTGTATTCATTAAAAACAAAACAAAGGATAAAGCTGTTGATACCAGGCCTCCGTGGCGCAATTGGCTAGCGTGTTCGGCGGTTAACCGAAAGGTTGGTGGTTCGAGCACTACCGCGGGCGATTTCAAATTTTATTTATCTTTTATAAGGTATGATCCACTTCTACCATATTATATTATATGCTTGTAACAATGTACCTTTCTTACGATGTGTTCCGATTTTTAATAAAATCTACTTCAATCTCTATTCATAAAAAACAAAGGATAAAGCTGTTATTACCAAGCCTCAGTGGCGCGATTGGCTAGCGCGTTCGGCTGTTAACCGAAAGGTTGTTGGTTCAAGCCCACCCGGGGGCGATTTCAAATTTTATTTATCTTTTATAAGGTATGATCCACTTCTATCATATTATATTCTATGCTTGTAACAATGTACCTTTCTTACGATGTGTTCCGATTTTTAATAAAATCTTCTTCAATCTGTATTCATTAAAAACAAAGGATAAAGCTGTTAATACCAAGCCTTCGTGGCGAAATTGGCTAGCGCGTTCGGCTGTTAAACGAAAGGTTGGTGGTTCGAGCCCACCCGGGGGCGATTTTAACTTTTATTTATCTTTGATAAAGTATGATCCACTTCTACCATATTATTTTCTATGCTTATAATTATGTACCTTTCTTACGAAGTGTTCTGCTTTTTAATAAAATCTTCTTTAATCTGTATTCATAAAAAAAAACACAAAGGATAAAGCTGTTAATACCAAACCTCCGTGACGCAATTGGCTAGCGCGTTCGGCTGTTAACCGAAAGGTTGGTGGTTCAAGACCACCCGGGGGCGATTTCAAATTTTATTTATCTTTTATAAGGTATGATCCACTTCTACCATATTATATTCTATGCTTGTAACAATGTACCTTTCTTACGATGTGTTCCGATTTTTAATAAAATCTTCTTCAATCTGTATTCATTAAAAACAAAGGATAAAGCTAATAATACCAAGCCTTCGTGGCGCAATTGGCTAGCGCGTTCGGCTGTTAACCGAAAGGTTGGTGGTTCGAGCCCACCCGGGGGCGATTTTAACTTTTATTTATCTTTGATAAAGTATGATCCACTTCTACCATATTATTTTCTTTGCTTATAACAATGTACCTTTCTTACGAAGTGTTCTGATTTTTAATAAAATCTTCTTTAATCTGTATTCATAAAAAAAACACAAAGGAAAAAGCTGTAGATACCAGGCCTCCGTGGCGCAATTGGCTAGCGCGTTCGGCTGTTAATCGAAAGGTTGGTGGTTCAAGCCCACCCGGGGTCGATTTTAACTTTTATTTATCTTTGATAAAGTATGATCCACTTTTACCATATTATTTTCTATGCTTATAATAATGTACCTTTCTTACGAAGTGACCTGATTTTTAATAAAATCATCTTTAATCTGTATTCATAAAAAACAAAGGATAAAGCTGTTAATACCAAGCCTCCGTGGCGCAATTGGTTAGCGCGTTCGGCTGTTAACCGAAAGGTTGGTGGTTCGAGCCCACCCGTGGGAGATTTCAAATTCTATTTATCTTTTATAAGGTATGATCCACTTCTACCATATTATATTCTATGCTTGTAACAATGTACCTTTCTTACGATGTGTTCCGATTTTTAATAAAATCTTCTTCAATCTGTATTAATAAAAAACAAAGGATAAAGCTGTTAATACCAAGCCTTCGTGGCGCAATTGGCTAGCGCGTTCGGCTGTTAACCGAAAGGTTGGTGGTTCGAGCCCACCCGGGGGCGATTTTAACTTTTATTTATCTTTGATAAAGTATGATCCACTTCTACCATATTATTTTCTATGCTTATAACAATGTACCTTTCTTACGAAGTGTTCTGATTTTTAATAAAATCTTCTTTAATCTGTATTCATAAAAAACAAAGGATAAAGCTGTTAATACCAAGCCTCCGTGGCGCAATTGGCTAGCGCGTTCGGATGTTAACCGAAAGGTTGGTGGTTCGAGCCCACCCGGGGGCGATTTTAACTTTTATTTATCTTTGATAAAGTATGAACCATTTCTACCATATTATTTTCTATGCTCATAATAATGTACCTTTCTTACGAAGTGACCTGATTTTTAATAAAATCTTTTTTAATCTGTATTCATAAAAAACAAAGGATAAAGCTGTTAATACCAAGCCTCCGTGGCGCAATTGGCTAGCGCGTTCGGCTGTTAACCGAAAGGTTGGTGGTTCAAGCCCACCCGGGGGCGATTTCAAATTTTATTTATCTTTTATAAGGTATGATCCACTTATACCATATTATATTCTATGCTTGTAACAATGTACCTTTCTTACGATGTGCTCCGATTTTTAAAAAAATCTACTTCATTCTGTATTCATAAAAAACAAAGGATAAAGCCGTTAATACCAAGCCTCCGTGGCGCAATTGTCTAGCGCGTTCGGCTGTTAACCGAAAGGTTGGTGGTTCAAGCCCACCCGGGTGCGATTTCAAATTTTATTTATCTTTTATAAGGTATGATCCACTTCTACCATATTATATTCTATGCTTGTAACAATGTACCTTTCTTACGATGTGTTCCGATTTTTAATAAAATCTTCTTCAATCTGTATTCATTAAAAACAAAGGATAAAGCTGTTAATACCAGGCCTCCGTGGCGCAATTGGCTAGCGCGTTCGGCTGTTAACCAAAAGGTTGGTGGTTCGAGCCCACCCGGGGGCGATTTTAACTTTTATTTATCTTTGATAAAGTATGATCCACTTCTACCATATTATATTCTATGCTTGTAACAATGTACCTTTCTTACGATGTGATCCGATTTTTAATAAAATCTTCTTCAATCTGTATTAATAAAAAACAAAGGATAAAGCTCTTAATACCAAGCCTTCGTGGCGCAATTGGCTAGCGCGTTCGGCTGTTAACCGAAAGGTTGGTGGTTCGAGCCCACCCGGGGGCGATTTTAACTTTTATTTATCTTTGATAAAGTATGATCCACTTCTACCATATTATTTTCTATGCTTATAACAATGTACCTTTCTTACGATGTGTTCCGATTTTTAATAAAATCTTCTTCAATCTGTATTAATAAAAAACAAAGGATAAAGCTGTTAATACCAAGCCTTCGTGGCGCAATTGGCTAGCGCGTTCGGCTGTTAACCGAAAGGTTGGTGGTTCAAGCCCACCCGGGGTCGATTTTAACTTTTATTTATCTTTGATAAAGTATGATCCACTTTTACCATATTATTTTCTATGCTTATAATAATGTACCTTTCTTACGAAGTGACCTGATTTTTAATAAAATCATCTTTAATCTGTATTCATAAAAAACAAAGGATAAAGCTGTTAATACCAAGCCTCCGTGGCGCAATTGGTTAGCGCGTTCGGCTGTTAACCGAAAGGTTGGTGGTTCGAGCCCACCCGTGGGAGATTTCAAATTCTATTTATCTTTTATAAGGTATGATCCACTTCTACCATATTATATTCTATGCTTGTAACAATGTACCTTTCTTACGATGTGTACCGATTTTTAATAAAATCTTCTTCAATCTGTATTAATAAAAAACAAAGGATAAAGCTGTTAATACCAAGCCTTCGTGGCGCAATTGGCTAGCGCGTTCGGCTGTTAACCGAAAGGTTGGTGGTTCGAGCCCACCCGGGGGCGATTTTAACTTTTATTTATCTTTGATAAAGTATGATCCACTTCTACCATATTATTTTCTATGCTTATAACAATGTACCTTTCTTACGAAGTGTTCTGATTTTTAATAAAATCTTCTTTAATCTGTATTCATAAAAAACAAAGGATAAAGCTGTTAATACCAAGCCTCCGTGGCGCAATTGGCTAGCGCGTTCGGATGTTAACCGAAAGGTTGGTGGTTCGTGCCCACCCAGGGGCGATTTCAAATTTTATTTATCTTTTATAAGGTATGATCCACTTATACCATATTATATTCTATGCTTGTAACAATGTACCTTTCTTACGATGTGCTCCGATTTTTAAAAAAATCTACTTCATTCTGTATTCATAAAAAACAAAGGATAAAGCTGTTACTACCAAGCCTCCGTGGCGCAATTGGCTAGCGCGTTCGGCTGTTAACCGAAAGGTTGGTGGTTCAAGCCCACCCGGGTGCGATTTCAAATTTTATTTATCTTTTATAAGGTATGATCCACTTCTACCATATTATATTCTATGCTTGTAACAATGTACCTTTCTTACGATGTGTTCCGATTTTTAATAAAATCTTCTTCAATCTGTATTAATAAAAAACAAAGGATAAAGCTGTTAATACCAAGCCTTCGTGGCGCAATTGGCTAGCGCGTTCGGCTGTTAACCGAAAGGTTGGTGGTTCGAGCCCACCCGGGGGCGATTTTTACTTTTATTTATCTTTGATAAAGTATGATCCACTTCTACCATATTATTTTCTATGCTTATAACAAGGTACCTTTCTTACGAAGTGTTCTGATTTTTAATAAAATCTTCTTTAATCTGTATTCATAAAAAAAAAAAAAAAAGGATAAAGATGTTGATACCAGGCCTCCGTGGCGCAATTGGCTAGCGCGTTCGGCTGTTAACCAAAAGGTTGGTGGTTCGAGCCCACCCGGGGGCGATTTTAACTTTTATTTATCTTTGATAAAGTATGATCCACTTCTACCATATTATATTCTATGCTTGTAACAATGTACCTTTCTTACGATGTGTTCCGATTTTTAATAAAATCTTCTTCAATCTGTATTAATAAAAAACAAAGGATAAAGCTGTTAATACCAAGTCTTCGTGGCGCAATTGGCTAGCGCGTTCGGCTGTTAACCGAAAGGTTGGTGGTTCGAGCCCACCCGGGGGCGATTTTAACTTTTATTTATCTTTGATAAAGTATGATCCACTTCTACCATATTATTTTCTATGCTTATAACAATGTACCTTTCTTACGAAGTGTTCTGATTTTTAATAAAATCTTCTTTAATCTGTATTCATAAAAAACAAAGGATAAAGCTGTTAATACCAAGCCTCCGTGGCGTTATTGGCTAGCGCGTTCGGCTGTTAACCGAAAGGTTGGTGATTCGAGCCCACCCGGGGGCGATTTTAACTTTTATTTATCTTTGATAAAGTATGAACCATTTCTACCATATTATTTTCTATGCTTATAATAATGTACCTTTCTTACGAAGTGACCTGATTTTTAATAAAATCTTTTTTAATCTGTATTCATAAAAATCAAAGGATAAAGCTGTTAATACCAAGCCTCCATGGCGCAATTGGCTAGCGCGTTCAGATGTTAACCGAAAGGTTGGTGGTTCGTGCCCACCCGGGGGCGATTTCAAATTTTATTTATCTTTTATAAGGTATGATCCACTTATACCATATTATATTCTATGCTTGTAACAATGTACCTTTCTTACGATGTGTTCCGATTTTTAATAAAATCTTCTTCAATCTGTATTAATAAAAAACAAAGGATAAAGCTGTTAATACCAAGCCTTCGTGGCGCAATTGGCTAGCGCGTTCGTCTGTTAACCGAAAGGTTGGTGGTTCGAGCCCACCCGGGGGCGATTTTAACTTTTATTTATCTTTGATAAAGTATGATCCACTTCTACCATATTATTTTCTATGCTTATAACAAGGTACCTTTCTTACGAAGTGTTCTGATTTTTAATAAAATCTTCTTTAATCTGTATTCATAAAAAAAAAAAAAAAAGGATAAAGATTTTGATACCAGGCCTCCGTGGCGCAATTGGCTAGCGCGTTCGGCTGTTAACCAAAAGGTTGGTGGTTCGAGCCCACCCGGGGGCGATTTTAACTTTTATTTATCTTTGATAAAGTATGAACCATTTCTACCATATTATTTTCTATGCTTATAATAATGTACCTTTCTTACGAAGTGACCTGATTTTTAATAAAATCTTTTTTAATCTGTATTCATAAAAATCAAAGGATAAAGCTGTTAATACCAAGCCTCCATGGCGCAATTGGCAAGCGCGTTCGGATGTTAACCGAAAGGTTGGTGGTTCGTGCCCACCCGGGGGCGATTTCAAATTTTATTTATCTTTTATAAGGTATGATCCACTTATACCATATCATATTCTATGCTGGTAACAATGTACCTTTCTTACGATGTGCTCCGATTTTTAAAAAAATCTACTTCATTCTGTATTCATAAAAAACAAAGGATAAAGCTGTTAATACCAAGCCTCCGTGGCGCAATTGGCTAGCGCGTTCGGCTGTTAACCGAGAGGTTGGTGGTTCAAGCCCACCCGGGTGCGATTTCAAATTTTATTTATCTTTTATAAGGTATGATCCACTTCTACCATACTATATTCTATGCTTGTAACAATGTACCTTTCTTATGATGTGTTCCGATTTTTAATAAAATCTTCTTCAATCTGTATTAATAAAAAACAAAGGATAAAGCTGTTAATACCAAGCCTTATTGGCGCAATTGGCTAGCGCGTTCAGCTGTTAACCGAAAGGTTGGTGGTTCGAGCCCACCCGGGGGCGATTTTAACTTTTATTTATCTTTGATAAAGTATGATCCACTTCTACCATATTATATTCTATGCTTGTAACAATGTACCTTTCTTACGATGTGTTCCGATTTTTAATAAAATCTTCTTCAATCTGTATTAATAAAAAACAAAGGATAAAGCTGTTAATACCAAGCCTTCGTGGCGCAATTGGCTAGCGCGTTCGGCTGTTAACCGAAAGGTTGGTGGTTCGAGCCCACCCGGGGGCGATTTTAACTTTTATTTATCTTTGATAAAGTATGATCCACTTCTACCATATTATTTTCTATGCTTATAACAAGGTACCTTTCTTACGAAGTGTTCTGATTTTTAATAAAATCTTCTTTAATCTGTATTCATAAAAAAAAAAAAAAAAGGATAAAGATGTTGATACCAGGCCTCCGTGGCGCAATTGGCTAGCGCGTTCGGCTGTTAACCGAAAGGTTGGTGGTTCGAGCCCACCCGGGGGCGATTTTAACTTTTATTTATCTTTGATAAAGTATGATCCACTTCTACCATATTATTTTCTATGCTTATAACAATGTACCTTTCTTACGAAGTGTTCTGATTTTTAATAAAATCTTCTTTAATCTGTATTCATAAAAAACAAAGGATAAAGCTGTTAATACCAAGCCTCCGTGGCGTTATTGGCTAGCGCGTTCGGCTGTTAACCGAAAGGTTGGTGATTCGAGCCCACCCGGGGGCGATTTTAACTTTTATTTATCTTTGATAAAGTATGAACCATTTCTACCATATTATTTTCTATGCTTATAATAATGTACCTTTCTTACGAAGTGACCTGATTTTTAATAAAATCTTTTTTAATCTGTATTCATAAAAATCAAAGGATAAAGCTGTTAATACCAAGCCTCCATGGCGCAATTGGCTAGCGCGTTCGGATGTTAACCGAAAGGTTGGTGGTTCGTGCCCACCCGGGGGCGATTTCAAATTTTATTTATCTTTTATAAGGTATGATCCACTTATACCATATTATATTCTATGCTTGTAACAATGTACCTTTCTTACGATGTGTTCCGATTTTTAATAAAATCTTCTTCAATCTGTATTAATAAAAAACAAAGGATAAAGCTGTTAATACCAAGCCTTCGTGGCGCAATTGGCTAGCGCGTTCGTCTGTTAACCGAAAGGTTGGTGGTTCGAGCCCACCCGGGGGCGATTTTAACTTTTATTTATCTTTGATAAAGTATGATCCACTTCTACCATATTATTTTCTATGCTTATAACAAGGTACCTTTCTTACGAAGTGTTCTGATTTTTAATAAAATCTTCTTTAATCTGTATTCATAAAAAAAAAAAAAAAAAGGATAAAGATTTTGATACCAGGCCTCCGTGGCGCAATTGGCTAGCGCGTTCGGCTGTTAACCAAAAGGTTGGTGGTTCGAGCCCACCCGGGGGCGATTTTAACTTTTATTTATCTTTGATAAAGTATGAACCATTTCTACCATATTATTTTCTATGCTTATAATAATGTACCTTTCTTACGAAGTGACCTGATTTTTAATAAAATCTTTTTTAATCTGTATTCATAAAAATCAAAGGATAAAGCTGTTAATACCAAGCCTCCATGGCGCAATTGGCAAGCGCGTTCGGATGTTAACCGAAAGGTTGGTGGTTCGTGCCCACCCGGGGGCGATTTCAAATTTTATTTATCTTTTATAAGGTATGATCCACTTATACCATATCATATTCTATGCTGGTAACAATGTACCTTTCTTACGATGTGCTCCGATTTTTAAAAAAATCTACTTCATTCTGTATTCATAAAAAACAAAGGATAAAGCTGTTAATACCAAGCCTCCGTGGCGCAATTGGCTAGCGCGTTCGGCTGTTAACCGAGAGGTTGGTGGTTCAAGCCCACCCGGGTGCGATTTCAAATTTTATTTATCTTTTATAAGGTATGATCCACTTCTACCATACTATATTCTATGCTTGTAACAATGTACCTTTCTTATGATGTGTTCCGATTTTTAATAAAATCTTCTTCAATCTGTATTAATAAAAAACAAAGGATAAAGCTGTTAATACCAAGCCTTATTGGCGCAATTGGCTAGCGCGTTCAGCTGTTAACCGAAAGGTTGGTGGTTCGAGCCCACCCGGGGGCGATTTTAACTTTTATTTATCTTTGATAAAGTATGATCCACTTCTACCATATTATATTCTATGCTTGTAACAATGTACCTTTCTTACGATGTGTTCCGATTTTTAATAAAATCTTCTTCAATCTGTATTAATAAAAAACAAAGGATAAAGCTGTTAAAACCAAGCCTTCGTGGCGCAATTGGCTAGCGCGTTCGGCTGTTAACCGAAAGGTTGGTGGTTCGAGCCCTCCCGGGGGCGATTTTAACTTTTATTTATCTTTGATAAAGTATGAACCATTTCTACCATATTATTTTCTATGCTTATAATAATGTACCTTTCTTACGAAGTGACCTGATTTTTAATAAAATCTTTTTTAATCTGTATTCATAAAAAACAAAGGATAAAGCTCTTAATACCAAGCCTCCGTGGCGCAATTGGCTAGCGCGTTCGGATGTTAACCGAAAGGTTGGTGGTTCGTGCCCACCCGGGGGCGATTTCAAATTTTATTTATCTTTTATAAGGTATGATCCACTTATACCATATTATATTCTATGCTTGTAACAATGTACCTTTCTTACGATGTGCTCCGATTTTTAAAAAAATCTACTTCATTCTGTATTCATAAAAAACAAAGGATAAAGCTGTTAATACCAAGCCTCCGTGACGCAATTGGCTAGCGCGTTCGGCTGTTAACCGAAAGGTTGGTGGTTCAAGACCACCCGGGGGCGATTTCAAATTTTATTTATCTTTTATAAGGTATGATCCACTTCTACCATATTATATTCTATGCTTGTAACAATGTACCTTTCTTACGATGTGTTCCGATTTTTAATAAAATCTTCTTCAATCTGTATTCATTAAAAACAAAGGATAAAGCTAATAATACCAAGCCTTCGTGGCGCAATTGGCTAGCGCGTTCGGCTGTTAACCGAAAGGTTGGTGGTTCGAGCCCACCCGGGGGCGATTTTAACTTTTATTTATCTTTGATAAAGTATGATCCACTTCTACCATATTATTTTCTATGCTTATAACAATGTACCTTTCTTACGAAGTGTTCTGATTTTTAATAAAATCTTCTTTAATCTGTATTCATAAAAAAAACACAAAGGAAAAAGCTGTAGATACCAGGCCTCCGTGGCGCAATTGGCTAGCGCGTTCGGCTGTTAACCGAAAGGTTGGTGGTTCAAGCCCACCCGGGGTCGATTTTAACTTTTATTTATCTTTGATAAAGTATGATCCACTTTTACCATATTATTTTCTATGCTTATAATAATGTACCTTTCTTACGAAGTGACCTGATTTTTAATAAAATCATCTTTAATCTGTATTCATAAAAAACAAAGGATAAAGCTGTTAATACCAAGCCTCCGTGGCGCAATTGGTTAGCGCGTTCGGCTGTTAACCGAAAGGTTGGTGGTTCGAGCCCACCCGTGGGAGATTTCAAATTCTATTTATCTTTTATAAGGTATGATCCACTTCTACCATATTATATTCTATGCTTGTAACAATGTACCTTTCTTACGATGTGTTCCGATTTTTAATAAAATCTTCTTCAATCTGTATTAATAAAAAACAAAGGATAAAGCTGTTAATACCAAGCCTTCGTGGCGCAATTGGCTAGCGCGTTCGGCTGTTAACCGAAAGGTTGGTGGTTCGAGCCCACCCGGGGGCGATTTTAAATTTTATTTATCTTTTATAAGGTATGATCCACTTATACCATATTATATTCTATGCTTGTAACAATGTACCTTTCTTACGATGTGCTCCGATTTTTAAAAAAATCTACTTCATTCTGTATTCATAAAAAACAAAGGATAAAGCTGTTAATACCAAGCCTCCGTGGCGCAATTGGCTAGCGCGTTCGGCTGTTAACCGAAAGGTTGGTGGTTCAAGCCCACCCGGGTGCGATTTCAAATTTTATTTATCTTTTATAAGGTATGATCCACTTCTACCATATTATATTCTATGCTTGTAACAATGTACCTTTCTTACGATGTGTTCCGATTTTTAATAAAATCTTCTTCAATCTGTATTAATAAAAAACAAAGGATAAAGCTGTTAATACCAAGCCTTCGTGGCGCAATTGGCTAGCGCGTTCGGCTGTTAACCGAAAGGTTGGTGGTTCGAGCCCACCCGGGGGCGATTTTAACTTTTATTTATCTTTGATAAAGTATGATCCACTTCCACCATATTATTTTCTATGCTTATAACAAGGTACCTTTCTTACGAAGTGTTCTGATTTTTAATAAAATCTTCTTTAATCTGTATTCATAAAAAAAAAAAAAAAGGATAAAGATGTTGATACCAGGCCTCCGTGGCGCAATTGGCTAGCGCGTTCGGCTGTTAACCAAATGGTTGGTGGTTCGAGCCCACCCGGGGGCGATTTTAACTTTTATTTATCTTTGATAAAGTATGATCCACTTCTACCATATTATATTCTATGCTTGTAACAATGTATCTTTCTTACGATGTGTTCCGATTTTTAATAAAATCTTCTTCAATCTGTATTAATAAAAAACAAAGGATAAAGCTGTTAATACCAAGCCTTCGTGGCGCAATTGGCTAGCGCGTTCGGCTGTTAACCGAAAGGTTGGTGGTTCGAGCCCACCCGGGGGCGATTTTAACTTTTATTTATCTTTGATAAAGTATGATCCACTTCTACCATATTATTTTCTATGCTTATAACAATGTACCTTTCCTACGAAGTGTTCTGATTTTTAATAAAATCTTCTTTAATCTGTATTCATAAAAAACAAAGGATAAAGCTGTTAATACCAAGCCTCCGTGGCGTTATTGGCTAGCGCGTTCGGCTGTTAACCGAAAGGTTGGTGATTCGAGCCCATCCGGGGACGATTTTAACTTTTATTTATCTTTGATAAAGTATGAACCATTTCTACCATATTATTTTCTATGCTTATAATAATGTACCTTTCTTACGAAGTGACCTGATTTTTAATAAAATCTTTTTTAATCTGTATTCATAAAAATCAAAGGATAAAGCTGTTAATACCAAGCCTCCATGGCGCAATTGGCTAGCGCGTTCGGCTGTTAACCGAAAGGTTGGTGGTTCAAACCCACCCGGGTGCGATTTCAAATTTTATTTATCTTTTATAAGGTATGATCCACTTCTACCATATTATATTCTATGCTTGTAACAATGTACCTTTCTTACGATGTGTTCCGATTTTTAATAAAATCTTCTTCAATCTGTATTAATAAAAAACAAAGGATAAAGCTGTTAATACCAAGCCTTATTGGCGCAATTGGCTAGCGCGTTCGGCTGTTAACCGAAAGGTTGGTGGTTCGAGCCCACCCGGGGGCGATTTTAACTTTTATTTATCTTTGATAAAGTATGATCCACTTCTACCATATTATTTTTTATGCTTGTAACAATGTACCTTTCTTACGATGTGTTCCAATTTTTAATAAAATCTTCTTCAATCTGTATTAATAAAAAACAAAGGATAAAGCTGTTAAAACCAAGCCTTCGTGGCGCAATTGGCTAGCGCGTTCGGCTGTTAACCGAAATGTTGGTGGTTCGAGCCCTCCCGGGGGCGATTTTAACTTTTATTTATCTTTGATAAAGTATGAACCATTTCTACCATATTATTTTCTATGCTTATAATAATGTACCTTTCTTACGAAGTGACCTGATTTTTAATAAAATCTTTTTTAATCTGTATTCATAAAAAACAAAGGATAAAGCTCTTAATACCAAGCCTCCGTGGCGCAATTGGCTAGCGCGTTCGGATGTTAACCGAAAGGTTGGTGGTTCGTGCCCACCCGGGGGCGATTTCAAATTTTATTTATCTTTTATAAGGTATGATCCACTTATACCATATTATATTCTATGCTTGTAACAATGTACCTTTCTTACGATGTGCTCCGATTTTTAAAAAAATCTACTTCATTCTGTATTCATAAAAAACAAAGGATAAAGCTGTTAATACCAAGCCTCCGTGGCGCAATTGGCTAGCGCGTTCGGCTGTTAACCGAAAGGTTGGTGGTTCGAGCCCACCCGGGGGCGATTTTAACTTTTATTTATCTTTGATAAAGTATGATCCACTTCTACGATATTATTTTCTATGCTTATAACAATGTACCTTTCTTACGAAGTGTTCTGATTTTTAATAAAATCTTCTTTAATCTGTATTCATAAAAAAAAAAAAAAAAAAGGATAAAGCTGTTGATACCAGGCCTCCGTGGGGCAATTGGCTAGCGCGTTCGGCTGTTAACCGAAAAGTTGGTGGTTCAAGCCCACCCGGGGGCGATTTAAAATTTTATTTATCTTTTATAAGGTATGATCCACTTCTACCATATTATATTCTATGATTTTAACAATGTACCTTTCTTACGATTTGTTCCGATTTTTAATAAAATCTACTTCAATCTGTATTCATAAAAAACAAAGGATAAAGCTGTTAATACCAAGCCTCCGTGGCGCAATTGGCTAGCGCGTTCGGCTGTTAACCGAAAGGTTGTGGTGCGAGCCCACCCTGGGGCGATTTTAACTTTTATTTATCTTTGATAAAGTATGATCCACTTCTACCATATTAATTTCTATGCTTATAACAATGTACCTTTCTTACGAAGTGTTCTGATTTTTAATAAAATCTTCTTTAATCTGTATTCATAAAAAATAAAGGATAAAGCTGTTAATACCAAGCCTCCGTGGCGCAATTGGCTAGCGCGTTCGGCTGTTAACCGAAAGGTTGGTGGTTCGAGCCCACCCGGGGGCGATTTTAACTTTTATTTATCTTTGATAAAGTATGATCCACTTCTACCATATTATTTTCTATGCTTATAATAATGTACCTTTCTTACGAAGTGTTCTGATTTTTAATAAAATCTTCTTTAATCTGTATTCATAAAAAAAACACAAAGGATAAAGCTGTTGATACCAGGTCTCCGTGGCGCAATTGGCTAGCGCGTTCGGCTGTTAACCGAAAGGTTGGTGGTTCAAGCCCACCCGGGGGAGAATTCAAATTTTATTTTTCTTTTATAAGGTATGATCCACTTCTACCATATTATATTATATGCTTGTAACAATGTACCTTTCTTACGATGTGTTCCGATTTTTAATAAAATCTACTTCAATCTGTATTCATAAAAAATAAATTATAAAGCTGTAAATACCAAGCCTCCGTGGCGCAATTGGCTAGCGCGTTCGGCTGTTAACCAAAAGGTTGGTGGTTTGAGCAAAACCCGGAAGCGATTTTAACTTTTATTTATCTTTGATAAAGTATGATCCACTTCTACCATATTATTTTCTATGCTTATATCAATGTAACTTTCTTACGAAGTGTTCTGATTTTTAATAAAATCTTCTTTAATCTGTATTCATAAAAAACAAAGGAAAAAGCTGTTAATACCAAGCCTCCATGGCGTTATTGGCTAGCGCGTTCGGCTGTTAACCGAAAGGTTGGTGGTTCGAGCCCACCCGGGGACGATTTTAACTTTTATTTATCTTTGATAAAGTATGATCCACTTCTACCATATTATTTTCTATGCTTATAATAATGTACCTTTCTTACGAAGTGACCTGATTTTTAATAAAATCTTCTTTAATCTGTATTCATAAAAAACAAAGGATAAAGCTGTTAATACCAAGCCTCCGTGGCGCAATTGGCTAGCGCGTTCGGTTGTTAACCGAAAGGTTGGTGGTTCGAGCCCACCCGGGGGCAATTTTAACTTTTATTTATCTTTGATAAAGTATGATCCACTTCTACCATATTATTTTCTATGCTTATAACAATGTACCTTTCTTACGAAGTGTTCTGATTTTTAATAAAATCTTCTTTAATCTGTATTCATAAAAAAAAAAAAGGATAAAGATGTTGATACCAGGCCTCCGTGGCGCAATTGGCTAGCGCGTTCGGCTGTTAACCGAAAGGTTGGTGTTTCGAGCCCACCCGGGGGCGATTTTAACTTTTATTTATCTTTGATAAAGTATGATCCACTTCTACCATATTAATTTCTATGCTTATAACAATGTACCTTTCTTACGAAGTGTTCTGATTTTTAATAAAATCTTCTTTAATCTGTATTCATAAAAAATAAAGGATAAAGCTGTTAATACCAAACCTACGTGGCGCAATTGGCTAGCGCGTTCGGCTGTTAACCGAAAGGTTGGTGGTTCGAGCCCACCCGGGGGCGATTTTAACTTTTATTTATCTTTGATAAAGTATGATCCACTTCTACCATATTAATTTCTATGCTTATAACAATGTTTCTTTCTTACGAAGTGTTCTGATTTTTAATAAAATCTTCTTTAATCTGTATTCATAAAAAATAAAGGATAACGCTGTTAATACCAAGCCTCCGTGGCGCAATTGGCTAGCGCGTTCGGCTGTTAACCGAAAGGTTGGTGGTTCGAGCCCACCCGGGGGCGATTTTAACTTTTATTTATCTTTGATAAAGTATGATCCACTTCTACCACATTAATTTCTATGCTTCTAACAATGTACCTTTCTTACGAAGTGTTCTGATTTTTAATAAAATCTTCTTTAATCTGTATTCATAAAAAATAAAGGATAAAGCTGTTATTACCAAGCCTCCGTGGCGCAATTGGCTAGCGCGTTCGGCTGTTAACCGAAAGGTTGGTGGTTCGAGCCCACCCGGGTGCGATTTTAACTTTTATTTATCTTTGATAAAGTATGATCTACTTCTACCATATTATTTTCTATGCTTATAATAATGTACCTTTCTTACGATGTGTTCCGATTTTTAATAAAATCTTCTTCAATCTGTATTCATAAAAAACAAAGGATAAAGCTGTTAATACCAAGCCTCCGTGGCGCAATTGGCTAGCGCGTTCGGCTGTTAACCGAAAGGTTGGTGGTTCAAGCCCTCCCGGGTGCGATTTCAAATTTTATTTATCTTTTATAAGGTATGATCCACTTCTACCATATTATTTTCTATGCTTATAATAATGTACCTTTCTTACGAAGTGACCTGATTTTTAATAAAATCTTTTTTAATCTGTATTCATAAAAAACAAAGGATAAAGCTGTTAATACCAAGCCTCCGTGGCGCAATTGGCTAGCGCGTTCGGATGTTAACCGAAAGGTTGGTGGTTCGTGCCCACCCGGGGGCGATTTCAAATTTTATTTATCTTTTATAAGGTATGATCCACTTATACCATATTATATTCTATGCTTGTAACAATGTACCTTTCTTACGATGTGCTCCGATTTTTAAAAAAATCTACTTCATTCTGTATTCATAAAAAACAAAGGATAAAGCTGTTAATACCAAGCCTCCGTGGCGCAATTGGCTAGCACGTTCGGCTGTTAACCGAAAGATTGGTGGTTCAAGCCCACCCGGGTGCGATTTCAAATTTTATTTATCTTTTATAAGGTATGATCCACTTCTACCATATTATATTCTATGCTTGTAACAATGTACCTTTCTTACGATGTGTTCCGATTTTTAATAAAATCTTCTTCAATCTGTATTAATAAAAAACAAAGGATAAAGCTGTTAATACCAAGCCTTCGTGGCGCAATTGGCTAGCGCGTTCGGCTGTTAACCGAAAGGTTGGTGGTTCGAGCCCACCCGGGGGCGATTTTAACTTTTATTTATCTTTGATAAAGTATGATCCACTTCTACCATATTATTTTCTATGCTTATAACAATGTACCTTTCTTACGAAGTGTTCTGATTTTTAATAAAATCTTCTTTAATCTGTATTCATAGAAAAAAAAACAAAGGATAAAGCTGTTGATACCAGGCCTCCGTGGCGCAATTGGCTAGCGCGTTCGGCTGTTAACCGAGAGGTTGGTGGTTCAAGCCCACCCGGGGGAGATTTCAAATTTTATTTATCTTTTATAAGGTATGATCCACTTCTACCATATTATATTATATGCTTGTAACAATGTACCTTTCTTACGATGTGTTCCGATTTTTTATAAAATCTACTTCAATCTGTATTCATAAAAAACAAAGGATAAAGCTCTTAATACCAAGCCTCCGTGGCGCAATTGGCTAGCGCGTTCGGATGTTAACCGAAAGGTTGGTGGTTCGTGCCCACCCGGGGGCGATTTCAAATTTTATTTATCTTTTATAAGGTATGATCCACTTATACCATATTATATTCTATGCTTGTAACAATGTACCTTTCTTACGATGTGCTCCGATTTTTAAAAAAATCTACTTCATTCTGTATTCATAAAAAACAAAGGATAAAGCTGTTAATACCAAGCCTCCGTGGCGCAATTGGCTAGCGCGTTCGGCTGTTAACCGAAAGGTTGGTGGTTCAAGCCCACCCGGGTGCGATTTCAAATTTTATTTATCTTTTATAAGGTATGATCCACTTCTACCATATTATATTCTATGCTTGTAACAATGTACCTTTCTTACGATGTGTTCCGATTTTTAATAAAATCTTCTTCAATCTGTATTAATAAAAAACAAAGGATAAAGCTCTTAATACCAAGCCTTCGTGGCGCAATTGGCTAGCGCGTTCGGCTGTTAACCGAAAGGTTGGTGGTTCGAGCCCACCCGGGGGCGATTTTAACTTTTATTTATCTTTGATAAAGTATGATCCACTTCTACCATATGATTTTCTATGCTTATAACAATGTACCTTTCTTACGAAGTGTTCTGATTTTTAATAAAATCTTCTTTAATCTGTATTCATTAAAAACAAAGGATAAAGCTGTTAATACCAAGCCTCCGTGGCGCAATTGGCTAGCGCGTTCGGCTGTTAACCGAAAAGTTGGTGGTTCAAGCCCACCCGGGGGCGATTTAAAATTTTATTTATCTTTTATAAGGTATGATCCACTTCTACCATATTATATTCTATGATTTTAACAATGTACCTTTCTTACGATTTGTTCCGATTTTTAATAAAATCTACTTCAATCTGTATTCATAAAAAACAAAGGATAAAGCTGTTAATACCAAGCCTCCGTGGCGCAATTGGCTAGCGCGTTCGGCTGTTAACCGAAAGGTTGTGGTGCGAGCCCACCCTGGGGCGATTTTAACTTTTATTTATCTTTGATAAAGTATGATCCACTTCTACCATATTAATTTCTATGCTTATAACAATGTACCTTTCTTACGAAGTGTTCTGATTTTTAATAAAATCTTCTTTAATCTGTATTCATAAAAAATAAAGGATAAAGCTGTTAATACCAAGCCTCCGTGGCGCAATTGGCTAGCGCGTTCGGCTGTTAACCGAAAGGTTGGTGGTTCGAGCCCACCCGGGGGCGATTTTAACTTTTATTTATCTTTGATAAAGTATGATCCACTTCTACCATATTATTTTCTATGCTTATAATAATGTACCTTTCTTACGAAGTGTTCTGATTTTTAATAAAATCTTCTTTAATCTGTATTCATAAAAAAAACACAAAGGATAAAGCTGTTGATACCAGGTCTCCGTGGCGCAATTGGCTAGCGCGTTCGGCTGTTAACCGAAAGGTTGGTGGTTCAAGCCCACCCGGGGGAGAATTCAAATTTTATTTTTCTTTTATAAGGTATGATCCACTTCTACCATATTATATTATATGCTTGTAACAATGTACCTTTCTTACGATGTGTTCCGATTTTTAATAAAATCTACTTCAATCTGTATTCATAAAAAATAAAGGATAAAGCTGTAAATACCAAGCCTCCGTGGCGCAATTGGCTAGCGCGTTCGGCTGTTAACCAAAAGGTTGGTGGTTTGAGCAAAACCCGGAAGCGATTTTAACTTTTATTTATCTTTGATAAAGTATGATCCACTTCTACCATATTATTTTCTATGCTTATATCAATGTAACTTTCTTACGAAGTGTTCTGATTTTTAATAAAATCTTCTTTAATCTGTATTCATAAAAAACAAAGGATAAAGCTGTTAATACCAAGCCTCCATGGCGTTATTGGCTAGCGCGTTCGGCTGTTAACCGAAAGGTTGGTGGTTCGAGCCCACCCGGGGACGATTTTAACTTTTATTTATCTTTGATAAAGTATGATCCACTTCTACCATATTATTTTCTATGCTTATAATAATGTACCTTTCTTACGAAGTGACCTGATTTTTAATAAAATCTTCTTTAATCTGTATTCATAAAAAACAAAGGATAAAGCTGTTAATACCAAGCCTCCGTGGCGCAATTGGCTAGCGCGTTCGGTTGTTAACCGAAAGGTTGGTGGTTCGAGCCCACCCGGGGGCAATTTTAACTTTTATTTATCTTTGATAAAGTATGATCCACTTCTACCATATTATTTTCTATGCTTATAACAATGTACCTTTCTTACGAAGTGTTCTGATTTTTAATAAAATCTTCTTTAATCTGTATTCATAAAAAAAAAAAGGATAAAGATGTTGATACCAGGCCTCCGTGGCGCAATTGGCTAGCGCGTTCGGCTGTTAACCGAAAGGTTGGTGTTTCGAGCCCACCCGGGGGCGATTTTAACTTTTATTTATCTTTGATAAAGTATGATCCACTTCTACCATATTAATTTCTATGCTTATAACAATGTACCTTTCTTACGAAGTGTTCTGATTTTTAATAAAATCTTCTTTAATCTGTATTCATAAAAAATAAAGGATAAAGCTGTTAATACCAAACCTACGTGGCGCAATTGGCTAGCGCGTTCGGCTGTTAACCGAAAGGTTGGTGGTTCGAGCCCACCCGGGGGCGATTTTAACTTTTATTTATCTTTGATAAAGTATGATCCACTTCTACCATATTAATTTCTATGCTTATAACAATGTTTCTTTCTTACGAAGTGTTCTGATTTTTAATAAAATCTTCTTTAATCTGTATTCATAAAAAATAAAGGATAACGCTGTTAATACCAAGCCTCCGTGGCGCAATTGGCTAGCGCGTTCGGCTGTTAACCGAAAGGTTGGTGGTTCGAGCCCACCCGGGGGCAATTTTAACTTTTATTTATCTTTGATAAAGTATGATCCACTTCTACCACATTAATTTCTATGCTTCTAACAATGTACCTTTCTTACGAAGTGTTCTGATTTTTAATAAAATCTTCTTTAATCTGTATTCATAAAAAATAAAGGATAAAGCTGTTATTACCAAGCCTCCGTGGCGCAATTGGCTAGCGCGTTCGGCTGTTAACCGAAAGGTTGGTGGTTCGAGCCCACCCGGGTGCGATTTTAACTTTTATTTATCTTTGATAAAGTATGATCTACTTCTACCATATTATTTTCTATGCTTATAATAATGTACCTTTCTTACGATGTGTTTCGATTTTTAATAAAATCTTCTTCAATCTGTATTCATAAAAAACAAAGGATAAAGCTGTTAATACCAAGCCTCCGTGGCGCAATTGGCTAGCGCGTTCGGCTGTTAACCGAAAGGTTGGTGGTTCAAGCCCTCCCGGGTGCGATTTCAAATTTTATTTATCTTTTATAAGGTATGATCCACTTCTACCATATTATTTTCTATGCTTATAATAATGTACCTTTCTTACGAAGTGACCTGATTTTTAATAAAATCTTTTTTAATCTGTATTCATAAAAAACAAAGGATAAAGCTGTTAATACCAAGCCTCCGTGGCGCAATTGGCTAGCGCGTTCGGATGTTAACCGAAAGGTTGGTGGTTCGTGCCCACCCGGGGGCGATTTCAAATTTTATTTATCTTTTATAAGGTATGATCCACTTATACCATATTATATTCTATGCTTGTAACAATGTACCTTTCTTACGATGTGCTCCGATTTTTAAAAAAATCTACTTCATTCTGTATTCATAAAAAACAAAGGATAAAGCTGTTAATACCAAGCCTCCGTGGCGCAATTGGCTAGCACGTTCGGCTGTTAACCGAAAGATTGGTGGTTCAAGCCCACCCGGGTGCGATTTCAAATTTTATTTATCTTTTATAAGGTATGATCCACTTCTACCATATTATATTCTATGCTTGTAACAATGTACCTTTCTTACGATGTGTTCCGATTTTTAATAAAATCTTCTTCAATCTGTATTAATAAAAAACAAAGGATAAAGCTGTTAATACCAAGCCTTTGTGGCGCAATTGGCTAGCGCGTTCGGCTGTTAACCGAAAGGTTGGTGGTTCGAGCCCACCCGGGGGCGATTTTAACTTTTATTTATCTTTGATAAAGTATGATCCACTTCTACCATATTATTTTCTATGCTTATAACAATGTACCTTTCTTACGAAGTGTTCTGATTTTTAATAAAATCTTCTTTAATCTGTATTCATAGAAAAAAAAACAAAGGATAAAGCTGTTGATACCAGGCCTCCGTGGCGCAATTGGCTAGCGCGTTCGGCTGTTAACCGAGAGGTTGGTGGTTCAAGCCCACCCGGGGGAGATTTCAAATTTTATTTATCTTTTATAAGGTATGATCCACTTCTACCATATTATATTATATGCTTGTAACAATGTACCTTTCTTACGATGTGTTCCGATTTTTTATAAAATCTACTTCAATCTGTATTCATAAAAAACAAAGGATAAAGCTCTTAATACCAAGCCTCCGTCGCGCAATTGGCTAGCGCGTTCGGATGTTAACCGAAAGGTTGGTGGTTCGTGCCCACCCGGGGGCGATTTCAAATTTTATTTATCTTTTATAAGGTATGATCCACTTATACCATATTATATTCTATGCTTGTAACAATGTACCTTTCTTACGATGTGCTCCGATTTTTAAAAAAATCTACTTCATTCTGTATTCATAAAAAACAAAGGATAAAGCTGTTAATACCAAGCCTCCGTGGCGCAATTGGCTAGCGCGTTCGGCTGTTAACCGAAAGGTTGGTGGTTCAAGCCCACCCGGGTGCGATTTCAAATTTTATTTATCTTTTATAAGGTATGATCCACTTCTACCATATTATATTCTATGCTTGTAACAATGTACCTTTCTTACGATGTGTTCCGATTTTTAATAAAATCTTCTTCAATCTGTATTAATAAAAAACAAAGGATAAAGCTCTTAATACCAAGCCTTCGTGGCGCAATTGGCTAGCGCGTTCGGCTGTTAACCGAAAGGTTGGTGGTTCGAGCCCACCCGGGGGCGATTTTAACTTTTATTTATCTTTGATAAAGTATGATCCACTTCTACCATATGATTTTCTATGCTTATAACAATGTACCTTTCTTACGAAGTGTTCTGATTTTTAATAAAATCTTCTTTAATCTGTATTCATTAAAAACAAAGGATAAAGCTGTTAATACCAAGCCTCCGTGGCGCAATTGGCTAGCGCGTTCGGCTGTTAACCGAAAGGTTGGTGGTTCGAGCCCACCCGGGGGCGATTTTAACTTTTATTTATCTTTGATAAAGTATGATCCACTTCTACGATATTATTTTCTATGCTTATAACAATGTACCTTTCTTACGAAGTGTTCTGATTTTTAATAAAATCTTCTTTAATCTGTATTCATAAAAAAAAAAAAAAAAAGGATAAAGCTGTTGATACCAGGCCTCCGTGGGGCAATTGGCTAGCGCGTTCGGCTGTTAACCGAAAAGTTGGTGGTTCAAGCCCACCCGGGGGCGATTTAAAATTTTATTTATCTTTTATAAGGAATGATCCACTTCTACCATATTATATTCTATGATTTTAACAATGTACCTTTCTTACGAATTGTTCCGATTTTTAATAAAATCTACTTCAATCTGTATTCATAAAAAACAAAGGATAAAGCTGTTAATACCAAGCCTCCGTGGCGCAATTGGCTAGCGCGTTCGGCTGTTAACCGAAAGGTTGTGGTGCGAGCCCACCCTGGGGCGATTTTAACTTTTATTTATCTTTGATAAAGTATGATCCACTTCTACCATATTAATTTCTATGCTTATAACAATGTACCTTTCTTACGAAGTGTTCTGATTTTTAATAAAATCTTCTTTAATCTGTATTCATAAAAAATAAAGGATAAAGCTGTTAATACCAAGCCTCCGTGGCGCAATTGGCTAGCGCGTTCGGCTGTTAACCGAAAGGTTGGTGGTTCGAGCCCACCCGGGGGCGATTTTAACTTTTATTTATCTTTGATAAAGTATGATCCACTTCTACCATATTATTTTCTATGCTTATAATAATGTACCTTTCTTACGAAGTGTTCTGATTTTTAATAAAATCTTCTTTAATCTGTATTCATAAAAAAAACACAAAGGATAAAGCTGTTGATACCAGGTCTCCGTGGCGCAATTGGCTAGCGCGTTCGGCTGTTAACCGAAAGGTTGGTGGTTCAAGCCCACCCGGGGGAGAATTCAAATTTTATTTTTCTTTTATAAGGTATGATCCACTTCTACCATATTATATTATATGCTTGTAACAATGTACCTTTCTTACGATGTGTTCCGATTTTTAATAAAGTCTACTTCAATCTGTATTCATAAAAAATAAAGGATAAAGCTGTAAATACCAAGCCTCCGTGGCGCAATTGGCTAGCGCGTTCGACTGTTAACCAAAAGGTTGGTGGTTTGAGCAAAACCCGGAAGCGATTTTAACTTTTATTTATCTTTGATAAAGTATGATCCACTTCTACCATATTATTTTCTATGCTTATATCAATGTAACTTTCTTACGAAGTGTTCTGATTTTTAATAAAATCTTCTTTAATCTGTATTCATAAAAAACAAAGGATAAAGCTGTTAATACCAAGCCTCCATGGCGTTATTGGCTAGCGCGTTCGGCTGTTAACCGAAAGGTTGGTGGTTCGAGCCCACCCGGGGACGATTTTAACTTTTATTTATCTTTGATAAAGTATGATCCACTTCTACCATATTATTTTCTATGCTTATAATAATGTACCTTTCTTACGAAGTGACCTGATTTTTAATAAAATCTTCTTTAATCTGTATTCATAAAAAACAAAGGATAAAGCTGTTAATACCAAGCCTCCGTGGCGCAATTGGCTAGCGCGTTCGATTGTTAACCGAAAGGTTGGTGGTTCGAGCCCACCCGGGGGCGATTTTAACTTTTATTTATCTTTGATAAAGTATGATCCACTTCTACCATATTATTTTCTATGCTTATAACAATGTACCTTTCTTACGAAGTGTTCTGATTTTTAATAAAATCTTCTTTAATCTGTATTCATAAAAAAAAAAAAGGATAAAGATGTTGATACCAGGCCTCCGTGGCGCAATTGGCTAGCGCGTTCGGCTGTTAACCGAAAGGTTGGTGTTTCGAGCCCACCCGGGGGCGATTTTAACTTTTATTTATCTTTGATAAAGTATGATCCACTTCTACCATATTAATTTCTATGCTTATAACAATGTACCTTTCTTACGAAGTGTTCTGATTTTTAATAAAATCTTCTTTAATCTGTATTCATAAAAAATAAAGGATAAAGCTGTTAATACCAAACCTACGTGGCGCAATTGGCTAGCGCGTTCGGCTGTTAACCGAAAGGTTGGTGGTTCGAGCCCACCCGGGGGCGATTTTAACTTTTATTTATCTTTGATAAAGTATGATCCACTTCTACCATATTAATTTCTATGCTTATAACAATGTTTCTTTCTTACGAAGTGTTCTGATTTTTAATAAAATCTTCTTTAATCTGTATTCATAAAAAATAAAGGATAACGCTGTTAATACCAAGCCTCCGTGGCGCAATTGGCTAGCGCGTTCGGCTGGTAACCGAAAGGTTGGTGGTTCGAGCCCACCCGGGGGCGATTTTAACTTTTATTTATCTTTGATAAAGTATGATCCACTTCTACCACATTAATTTCTATGCTTCTAACAATGTACCTTTCTTACGAAGTGTTCTGATTTTTAATAAAATCTTCTTTAATCTGTATTCATAAAAAATAAAGGATAAAGCTGTTATTACCAAGCCTCTGTGGCGCAATTGGCTAGCGCGTTCGGCTGTTAACCGAAAGGTTGGTGGTTCGAGCCCACCCGGGTGCGATTTTAACTTTTATTTATCTTTGATAAAGTATGATCTACTTCTACCATATTATTTTCTATGCTTATAATAATGTACCTTTCTTACGATGTGTTCCGATTTTTAATAAAATCTTCTTCAATCTGTATTCATAAAAAACAAAGGATAAAGCTGTTAATACCAAGCCTCCGTGGCGCAATTGGCTAGCGCGTTCGGCTGTTAACCGAAAGGTTGGTGGTTCAAGCCCTCCCGGGTGCGATTTCAAATTTTATTTATCTTTTATAAGGTATGATCCACTTCTACCATATTATTTTCTATGCTTATAATAATGTACCTTTCTTACGAAGTGACCTGATTTTTAATAAAATCTTTTTTAATCTGTATTCATAAAAAACAAAGGATAAAGCTGTTAATACCAAGCCTCCGTGGCGCAATTGGCTAGCGCGTTCGGATGTTAACCGAAAGGTTGGTGGTTCGTGCCCACCCGGGGGCGATTTCAAATTTTATTTATCTTTTATAAGGTATGATCCACTTATACCATATTATATTCTATGCTTGTAACAATGTACCTTTCTTACGATGTGCTCCGATTTTTAAAAAATTCTACTTCATTCTGTATTCATAAAAAACAAAGGATAAAGCTGTTAATACCAAGCCTCCGTGGCGCAATTGGCTAGCACGTTCGGCTGTTAACCGAAAGATTGGTGGTTCAAGCCCACCCGGGTGCGATTTCAAATTTTATTTATCTTTTATAAGGTATGATCCACTTCTACCATATTATATTCTATGCTTGTAACAATGTACCTTTCTTACGATGTGTTCCGATTTTTAATAAAATCTTCTTCAATCTGTATTAATAAAAAACAAAGGATAAAGCTGTTAATACCAAGCCTTCGTGGCGCAATTGGCTAGCGCGTTCGGCTGTTAACCGAAAGGTTGGTGGTTCGAGCCCACCCGGGGGCGATTTTAACTTTTATTTATCTTTGATAAAGTATGATCCACTTCTACCATATTATTTTCTATGCTTATAACAATGTACCTTTCTTACGAAGTGTTCTGATTTTTAATAAAATCTTCTTTAATCTGTATTCATAGAAAAAAAAACAAAGGATAAAGCTGTTGATACCAGGCCTCCGTGGCGCAATTGGCTAGCGCGTTCGGCTGTTAACCGAGAGGTTGGTGGTTCAAGCCCACCCGGGGGAGATTTCAAATTTTATTTATCTTTTATAAGGTATGATCCACTTCTACCATATTATATTATATGCTTGTAACAATGTACCTTTCTTACGATGTGTTCCGATTTTTTATAAAATCTACTTCAATCTGTATTCATAAAAAACAAAGGATAAAGCTCTTAATACCAAGCCTCCGTGGCGCAATTGGCTAGCGCGTTCGGATGTTAACCGAAAGGTTGGTGGTTCGTGCCCACCCGGGGGCGATTTCAAATTTTATTTATCTTTTATAAGGTATGATCCACTTATACCATATTATATTCTATGCTTGTAACAATGTACCTTTCTTACGATGTGCTCCGATTTTTAAAAAAATCTACTTCATTCTGTATTCATAAAAAACAAAGGATAAAGCTGTTAATACCAAGCCTCCGTGGCGCAATTGGCTAGCGCGTTCGGCTGTTAACCGAAAGGTTGGTGGTTCAAGCCCACCCGGGTGCGATTTCAAATTTTATTTATCTTTTATAAGGTATGATCCACTTCTACCATATTATATTCTATGCTTGTAACAATGTACCTTTCTTACGATGTGTTCCGATTTTTAATAAAATCTTCTTCAATCTGTATTAATAAAAAACAAAGGATAAAGCTCTTAATACCAAGCCTTCGTGGCGCAATTGGCTAGCGCGTTCGGCTGTTAACCGAAAGGTTGGTGGTTCGAGCCCACCCGGGGGCGATTTTAACTTTTATTTATCTTTGATAAAGTATGATCCACTTCTACCATATGATTTTCTATGCTTATAACAATGTACCTTTCTTACGAAGTGTTCTGATTTTTAATAAAATCTTCTTTAATCTGTATTCATTAAAAACAAAGGATAAAGCTGTTAATACCAAGCCTCCGTGGCGCAATTGGCTAGCGCGTTCGGCTGTTAACCGAAAGGTTGGTGGTTCGAGCCCACCCGGGGGCGATTTTAACTTTTATTTATCTTTGATAAAGTATGATCCACTTCTACGATATTATTTTCTATGCTTATAACAATGTACCTTTCTTACGAAGTGTTCTGATTTTTAATAAAATCTTCTTTAATCTGTATTCATAAAAAAAAAAAAAAAAAGGATAAAGCTGTTGATACCAGGCCTCCGTGGGGCAATTGGCTAGCGCGTTCGGCTGTTAACCGAAAAGTTGGTGGTTCAAGCCCACCCGGGGGCGATTTAAAATTTTATTTATCTTTTATAAGGTATGATCCACTTCTACCATATTATATTCTATGATTTTAACAATGTACCTTTCTTACGAATTGTTCCGATTTTTAATAAAATCTACTTCAATCTGTATTCATAAAAAACAAAGGATAAAGCTGTTAATACCAAGCCTCCGTGGCGCAATTGGCTAGCGCGTTCGGCTGTTAACCGAAAGGTTGTGGTGCGAGGCCACCCTGGGGCGATTTTAACTTTTATTTATCTTTGATAAAGTATGATCCACTTCTACCATATTAATTTCTATGCTTATAACAATGTACCTTTCTTACGAAGTGTTCTGATTTTTAATAAAATCTTCTTTAATCTGTATTCATAAAAAATAAAGGATAAAGCTGTTAATACCAAGCCTCCGTGGCGCAATTGGCTAGCGCGTTCGGCTGTTAACCGAAAGGTTGGTGGTTCGAGCCCACCCGGGGGCGATTTTAACTTTTATTTATCTTTGATAAAGTATGATCCACTTCTACCATATTATTTTCTATGCTTATAATAATGTACCTTTCTTACGAAGTGTTCTGATTTTTAATAAAATCTTCTTTAATCTGTATTCATAAAAAAAACACAAAGGATAAAGCTGTTGATACCAGGTCTCCGTGGCGCAATTGGCTAGCGCGTTCGGCTGTTAACCGAAAGGTTGGTGGTTCAAGCCCACCCGGGGGAGAATTCAAATTTTATTTTTCTTTTATAAGGTATGATCCACTTCTACCATATTATATTATATGCTTGTAACAATGTACCTTTCTTACGATGTGTTCCGATTTTTAATAAAATCTACTTCAATCTGTATTCATAAAAAATAAAGGATAAAGCTGTAAATACCAAGCCTCCGTGGCGCAATTGGCTAGCGCGTTCGGCTGTTAACCAAAAGGTTGGTGGTTTGAGCAAAACCCGGAAGCGATTTTAACTTTTATTTATCTTTGATAAAGTATGATCCACTTCTACCATATTATTTTCTATGCTTATATCAATGTAACTTTCTTACGAAGTGTTCTGATTTTTAATAAAATCTTCTTTAATCTGTATTCATAAAAAACAAAGGATAAAGCTGTTAATACCAAGCCTCCATGGCGTTATTGGCTAGCGCGTTCGGCTGTTAACCGAAAGGTTGGTGGTTCGAGCCCACCCGGGGACGATTTTAACTTTTATTTATCTTTGATAAAGTATGATCCACTTCTACCATATTATTTTCTATGCTTATAATAATGTACCTTTCTTACGAAGTGACCTGATTTTTAATAAAATCTTCTTTAATCTGTATTCATAAAAAACAAAGGATAAAGCTGTTAATACCAAGCCTCCGTGGCGCATTTGGCTAGCGCGTTCGGTTGTTAACCGAAAGGTTGGTGGTTCGAGCCCACCCGGGGGCGATTTTAACTTTTATTTATCTTTGATAAAGTATGATCCACTTCTACCATATTATTTTCTATGCTTATAACAATGTACCTTTCTTACGAAGTGTTCTGATTTTTAATAAAATCTTCTTTAATCTGTATTCATAAAAAAAAAAAAGGATAAAGATGTTGATACCAGGCCTCCGTGGCGCAATTGGCTAGCGCGTTCGGTTGTTAACCGAAAGGTTGGTGTTTCGAGCCCACCCGGGGGCGATTTTAACTTTTATTTATCTTTGATAAAGTATGATCCACTTCTACCATATTAATTTCTATGCTTATAACAATGTACCTTTCTTACGAAGTGTTCTGATTTTTAATAAAATCTTCTTTAATCTGTATTCATAAAAAATAAAGGATAAAGCTGTTAATACCAAACCTACGTGGCGCAATTGGCTAGCGCGTTCGGCTGTTAACCGAAAGGTTGGTGGTTCGAGCCCACCCGGGGGCGATTTTAACTTTTATTTATCTTTGATAAAGTATGATCCACTTCTACCATATTAATTTCTATGCTTATAACAATGTTTCTTTCTTACGAAGTGTTCTGATTTTTAATAAAATCTTCTTTAATCTGTATTCATAAAAAATAAAGGATAACGCTGTTAATACCAAGCCTCCGTGGCGCAATTGGCTAGCGCGTTCGGCTGTTAACCGAAAGGTTGGTGGTTCGAGCCCACCCGGGGGCGATTTTAACTTTTATTTATCTTTGATAAAGTATGATCCACTTCTACCACATTAATTTCTATGCTTCTAACAATGTACCTTTCTTACGAAGTGTTCTGATTTTTAATAAAATCTTCTTTAATCTGTATTCATAAAAAATAAAGGATAAAGCTGTTATTACCAAGCCTCCGTGGCGCAATTGGCTAGCGCTTTCGGCTGTTAACCGAAAGGTTGGTGGTTCGAGCCCACCCGGGTGCGATTTTAACTTTTATTTATCTTTGATAAAGTATGATCTACTTCTACCATATTATTTTCTATGCTTATAATAATGTACCTTTCTTACGATGTGTTCCGATTTTTAATAAAATCTTCTTCAATCTGTATTCATAAAAAACAAAGGATAAAGCTGTTAATACCAAGCCTCCGTGGCGCAATTGGCTAGCGCGTTCGGCTGTTAACCGAAAGGTTGGTGGTTCAAGCCCTCCCGGGTGCGATTTCAAATTTTATTTATCTTTTATAAGGTATGATCCACTTCTACCATATTATTTTCTATGCTTATAATAATGTACCTTTCTTACGAAGTGACCTGATTTTTAATAAAATCTTTTTTAATCTGTATTCATAAAAAACAAAGGATAAAGCTGTTAATACCAAGCCTCCGTGGCGCAATTGGCTAGCGCGTTCGGATGTTAACCGAAAGGTTGGTGGTTCGTGCCCACCCGGGGGCGATTTCAAATTTTATTTATCTTTTATAAGGTATGATCCACTTATACCATATTATATTCTATGCTTGTAACAATGTACCTTTCTTACGATGTGCTCCGATTTTTAAAAAAATCTACTTCATTCTGTATTCATAAAAAACAAAGGATAAAGCTGTTAATACCAAGCCTCCGTGGCGCAATTGGCTAGCACGTTCGGCTGTTAACCGAAAGATTGGTGGTTCAAGCCCACCCGGGTGCGATTTCAAATTTTATTTATCTTTTATAAGGTATGATCCACTTCTACCATATTATATTCTATGCTTGTAACAATGTACCTTTCTTACGATGTGTTCCGATTTTTAATAAAATCTTCTTCAATCTGTATTAATAAAAAACAAAGGATAAAGCTGTTAATACCAAGCCTTCGTGGCGCAATTGGCTAGCGCGTTCGGCTGTTAACCGAAAGGTTGGTGGTTCGAGCCCACCCGGGGGCGATTTTAACTTTTATTTATCTTTGATAAAGTATGATCCACTTCTACCATATTATTTTCTATGCTTATAACAATGTACCTTTCTTACGAAGTGTTCTGATTTTTAATAAAATCTTCTTTAATCTGTATTCATAGAAAAAAAAACAAAGGATAAAGCTGTTGATACCAGGCCTCCGTGGCGCAATTGGCTAGCGCGTTCGGCTGTTAACCGAGAGGTTGGTGGTTCAAGCCCACCCGGGGGAGATTTCAAATTTTATTTATCTTTTATAAGGTATGATCCACTTCTACCATATTATATTATATGCTTGTAACAATGTACCTTTCTTACGATGTGTTCCGATTTTTTATAAAATCTACTTCAATCTGTATTCATAAAAAACAAAGGATAAAACTGGTAATACCAAGCCTCCGTGTCGCAATTGGCTAGCGCGTTCGGCTGTTAACCGAAAGGTTGGTGGTTTGAGCCCACCCGGAAGCGATTTTAACTTTTATTTATCTTTGATAAAGTATGATCCACTTCTACCATATTATATTCTATGCATGTAACAATGTACCTTTCTTACGATGTGTTCCGATTTTTAATAAAATCTTCTTCAATCTGTATTCATTAAAAACAAAGGATAAAGCTGTTAATACCAAGCCTTCGTGGCGCAATTGGCTAGCGCGTTCGGCTGTTAACCGAAAGGTTGGTGGTTCGAGCCCACCCGGGGGCGATTTTAACTTTTATTTATCTTTAATAAAGTATGATCCACTTCTACCATAATAATTTCTATGCTTATAACAATGTACCTTTCTTACGAAGTGTTCTGATTTTTAATAAAATCTTCTTTAATCTGTATTCATAAAAAATAAAGGATAAAGCTGTTAATACCAAGCCTCCGTGGCGCAATTGGCTAGCGCGTTCGGCTGTTAACCGAAAGGTTGGTGGTTCGAGCCCACCCGGGGGCGATTTTAACTTTTATTTATCTTTGATAAAGTATGATCCACTTCTACCATATTATTTTCTATGCTTATAATAATGTACCTTTCTTACGAAGTGTTCTGATTTTTAATAAAATCTTCTTTAATCTGTATTCATAAAAAAAACACAAAGGATAAAGCTGTTAATACCAAGCCTCCGTGCCGCAATTGGCTAGCGCGTTCGGCGGTTAAACGAAAGGTTGGTGGTTCGAGCCCACCCGGGGGCGATTTCAAATTTTATTTATCTTTTATAAGGTATGATCCACTTCTACCATATTATATTCTATGCTTGTAAAAATGTACCTTTCTTACGATGTGCTCCGATTTTTAAAAAAATCTACTTCATTCTGTATTCATAAAAAACAAAGGATAAAGCTGTTAATACCAAGCCTCCGTCTCGCAATTGGCTAGCGCGTTCGGCTGTTAACCGAAAGGTTGGTGGTTCAAGCCCACCCGGGGGCGATTTCAAATTTTATTTATCTTTTATAAAGTATGATCCACTTCTACCATATTATATTCTATGCTTGTAACAATGTACCTTTCTTACGATGTGTTCCGATTTTTAATAAAATCTTCTTCAATCTGTATTCATTAAAAACAAAGGATAAAGCTGTTAATACCAAGCGTTCGTGGCGCAATTGGCTAGCGCGTTCGGCTGTTAACCGAAAGGTTGGTGGTTCGAGCCCACCCGGGGGCGATTTTAACTTTTATTTATCTTGGATAAAGTATGATCCACTTCTACCATATTATTTTCTATGCTTATAACAATGTACCTTTCTTACGAAGTGTTCTGATTTTTAATAAAATCTTCTTTAATCTGTATTCATAAAAAACAAAACAAAGGATAAAGCTGTTGATACCAGGCCTCCGTGGCGCGATTGGCTAGCGTGTTCGGCTGTTAACCGAAAGGTTGGTGGGTCGAGCCCACCCGGGGGCGATTTCAAATTTTATTTATCTTTTATAAGGTATGATCCACTTCTACCATATTATATTCTATGCTTGTAACAATGTACCTTTCTTACGATGTGTTCCGATTTTTAAAAAAATCTACTTCAATCTGTATTCATAAAAAACAAAGGATAAAGCTGTTAATACCAAGCTTCCGTGGCGCAATTGGCTAGCGCGTTCGGCTGTTAACCGAAAGGTTGGTGGTTCGAGCCCACTCGGGGGCGATTTTAACTTTTATTTACCTTTGATAAAGTATGATCCACTTCTACGATATTATTTTCTATGCTTATAACAATGTACCTTTCTTACGAAGTGTTCTGATTTTTAATAAATTCTTCTTTAAACTGTATTCATATAAAAAAAAAAAAAGGATAAAGCTGTTGATACCAGGCCTCCGTGGGGCAATTGGCTAGCGCGTTCGGCTGTTAACCGAAAAGTTGGTGGTTCAAGCCCACCCGGGGGCGATTTAAAATTTTATTTATCTTTTATAAGGTATGATCCACTTCTACCATATTAATTTCTATGCTTATAACAATGTACCTTTCTTACAAAGTGTTCTGATTTTTAATAAAATCTTCTTCAATCTGTATTCATAAAAAATAAAGGATAAAGCTGTTAATACCAAGCCTCCGTGGCGCAATTGGCTAGCGCGTTCGGCTGTTAACCGAAATGTTGGTGGTTCGAGCCCACCCGGGGGCGATTTTAACTTTTATTTATCTTTGATAAAGTATGATCCACTTCTACCATATTATTTTCTATGCTTATAACAATGTAACTTTCTTACGAAGTGTTCTGATTTTTAATAAAATCTTCTTTAATCTGTATTCATAAAAAACAAAGGATAAAGCTGTTAATACCAAACCTCCGTGGCGTTATTGGCTAGCGAGTTCGGCTGTTAATAGAAAGGTTGGTGGTTCGAGCCCACCCGGGGGCGATTTTAACTTTTATTTATCTTTGATAAAGTATGATCCACTTCTACCATATTATTTTCTGTGCTTATAATAATGTACCTTTCTTACGAAGTGACCTGATTTTTAATAAAATCTTCTTTAATCTGTATTCATAAAAAACAAAGGATAAAGCTGTTAATACCAAGCCTCCGTGGCGCAATTGGCTAGCGCGTTCGGCTGTTAACCGAAAGGTTGGTGGTTCGAGCCCACCCGGAAGCGATTTTAACATTTATTTATATTTTTTAAGGTATGATCCACTTCTACCATATTATATTCTATGCTTGTAACAATGTACCTTTCTTACGATGTGTTCCGATTTTTAATAAAATCTACTTCAATCTGTATTCATAAAAAACAAAGGATAAAGCTGTAAATACCAAGCCTCCGTGGCGCAATAGGCTAGCGCGTCCGGCTGTTAACCGAAAGGTTGGTGCTTTGAGCCCACCCGGAAGCGATTTTAACTGTTATTTATCTTTGATAAAGTATGATCCACTTCTACCATATTATTTTCTATGCTTATAACAATGTACCTTTCTTAAGAAGTGTTCTGATTTTTAATAAAATATTCTTTAATCTGTATTCATAAAAAACAAAACAAAGGATAAAGCTGTTGATACCAGGCCTCCGTGGCGCAATTGGCTAGCGTGTTCGGCTGATAACCGAAAGGTTGGTGGTTCGAGCCCACCCGGGGGCGATTTCAAATTTTATTTATCTTTTATAAGGTATGATCCACTTCTACCATATTATATTCTATGCTTGTAACAATGTACCTTTCTTACGATGTGTTCCGATTTTTAAAAAAAATCTACTTCAATCTGTATTCATAAAAAACAAAGGATAAAGCTGTTAATACCAAGCTTAGGTGGCGCAATTGGCTAGCGCGTTCGGCTGTTAACCGAAAGGTTGGTGGTTCGAGCCCACACGGGGGCGATTTTAACTTTTATTTACCTTTGATAAAGTATGATCCACTTCTACGATATTATTTTCTATGCTTATAACAATGTACCTTTCTTACGAAGTGTTCTGATTTTTAATAAAATCTTCTTTAAACTGTATTCATAAAAAAAAAAAAAAAAAAAGGATAAAGCTGTTGATACCAGGCCTCCGTGGGGCAATTGGCTAGCGCGTTCGGCTGTTAACCGAAAAGTTGGTGGTTCAAGCCCACCCGGGGGCGATTTAAAATTTTATTTATCTTTTATAAGGTATGATCCACTTCTACCATATTATATTCTATGATTTTAACAATGTACCTTTCTTACGATTTGTTCCGATTTTTAATAAAATCTACTTCAATCTGTATTCATAAAAAACAAAGGATAAAGCTGTTAATACCAAGCCTCCGTGGCGCAATTGGCTAGCGCGTTCGGCTGTTAACCGAAAGGTTGTGGTGCGAGCCCACCCGGGGGCGATTTTAACTTTTATTTATCTTTGATAAAGTATGATCCACTTCTACCATATTAATTTCTATGCTTATAACAATGTACCTTTCTTACGAAGTGTTCTGATTTTTAATAAAATCTTCTTTAATCTGTATTCATAAAAAATAAAGGATAAAGCTGTTGATACCAGGCCTCCGTGGGGCAATTGGCTAGCGCGTTAGGCTGTTAACCGAAAAGTTGGTGGTTCAAGCCCACCCGGGGGCGATTTAAAATTTTATTTATCTTTTATAAGGTATGATCCACTTCTACCATATTAATTTCTATGCTTATAACAATGTACCTTTCTTACAAAGTGTTCTGATTTTTAATAAAATCTTCTTCAATCTGTATTCATAAAAAATAAAGGATAAAGCTGTTAATACCAAGCCTCCGTGGCGCAATTGGCTAGCGCGTTCGGCTGTTAACCGAAATGTTGGTGGTTCGAGCCCACCCGGGGGCGATTTTAACTTTTATTTATCTTTGATAAAGTATGATCCACTTCTACCATATTATTTTCTATGCTTATAACAATGTACCTTTCTTACGAAGTGTTCTGATTTTTAATAAAATCTTCTTTAAACTGTATTCATATAAAAAAAAAAAAAGGATAAAGCTGTTGATACCAGGCCTCCGTGGGGCAATTGGCTAGCGCGTTCGGCTGTTAACCGAAAAGTTGGTGGTTCAAGCCCACCCGGGGGCGATTTAAAATTTTATTTATCTTTTATAAGGTATGATCCACTTCTACCATATTAATTTCTATGCTTATAACAATGTACCTTTCTTACAAAGTGTTCTGATTTTTAATAAAATCTTCTTCAATCTGTATTCATAAAAAATAAAGGATAAAGCTGTTAATACCAAGCCTCCGTGGCGCAATTGGCTAGCGCGTTCGGCTGTTAACCGAAATGTTGGTGGTTCGAGCCCACCCGGGGGCGATTTTAACTTTTATTTATCTTTGATAAAGTATGATCCACTTCTACCATATTATTTTCTATGCTTATAACAATGTAACTTTCTTACGAAGTGTTCTGATTTTTAATAAAATCTTCTTTAATCTGTATTCATAAAAAACAAAGGATAAAGCTGTTAATACCAAACCTCCGTGGCGTTATTGGCTAGCGAGTTCGGCTGTTAATAGAAAGGTTGGTGGTTCGAGCCCACCCGGGGGCGATTTTAACTTTTATTTATCTTTGATAAAGTATGATCCACTTCTACCATATTATTTTCTGTGCTTATAATAATGTACCTTTCTTACGAAGTGACCTGATTTTTAATAAAATCTTCTTTAATCTGTATTCATAAAAAACAAAGGATAAAGCTGTTAATACCAAGCCTCCGTGGCGCAATTGGCTAGCGCGTTCGGCTGTTAACCGAAAGGTTGGTGGTTCGAGCCCACCCGGAAGCGATTTTAACATTTATTTATATTTTTTAAGGTATGATCCACTTCTACCATATTATATTCTATGCTTGTAACAATGTACCTTTCTTACGATGTGTTCCGATTTTTAATAAAATCTACTTCAATCTGTATTCATAAAAAACAAAGGATAAAGCTGTAAATACCAAGCCTCCGTGGCGCAATAGGCTAGCGCGTCCGGCTGTTAACCGAAAGGTTGGTGCTTTGAGCCCACCCGGAAGCGATTTTAACTGTTATTTATCTTTGATAAAGTATGATCCACTTCTACCATATTATTTTCTATGCTTATAACAATGTACCTTTCTTAAGAAGTGTTCTGATTTTTAATAAAATATTCTTTAATCTGTATTCATAAAAAACAAAACAAAGGATAAAGCTGTTGATACCAGGCCTCCGTGGCGCAATTGGCTAGCGTGTTCGGCTGATAACCGAAAGGTTGGTGGTTCGAGCCCACCCGGGGGCGATTTCAAATTTTATTTATCTTTTATAAGGTATGATCCACTTCTACCATATTATATTCTATGCTTGTAACAATGTACCTTTCTTACGATGTGTTCCGATTTTTAAAAAAAATCTACTTCAATCTGTATTCATAAAAAACAAAGGATAAAGCTGTTAATACCAAGCTTAGGTGGCGCAATTGGCTAGCGCGTTCGGCTGTTAACCGAAAGGTTGGTGGTTCGAGCCCACACGGGGGCGATTTTAACTTTTATTTACCTTTGATAAAGTATGATCCACTTCTACGATATTATTTTCTATGCTTATAACAATGTACCTTTCTTACGAAGTGTTCTGATTTTTAATAAAATCTTCTTTAAACTGTATTCATAAAAAAAAAAAAAAAAAAAGGATAAAGCTGTTGATACCAGGCCTCCGTGGGGCAATTGGCTAGCGCGTTCGGCTGTTAACCGAAAAGTTGGTGGTTCAAGCCCACCCGGGGGCGATTTAAAATTTTATTTATCTTTTATAAGGTATGATCCACTTCTACCATATTATATTCTATGATTTTAACAATGTACCTTTCTTACGATTTGTTCCGATTTTTAATAAAATCTACTTCAATCTGTATTCATAAAAAACAAAGGATAAAGCTGTTAATACCAAGCCTCCGTGGCGCAATTGGCTAGCGCGTTCGGCTGTTAACCGAAAGGTTGTGGTGCGAGCCCACCCGGGGGCGATTTTAACTTTTATTTATCTTTGATAAAGTATGATCCACTTCTACCATATTAATTTCTATGCTTATAACAATGTACCTTTCTTACGAAGTGTTCTGATTTTTAATAAAATCTTCTTTAATCTGTATTCATAAAAAATAAAGGATAAAGCTGTTGATACCAGGCCTCCGTGGGGCAATTGGCTAGCGCGTTAGGCTGTTAACCGAAAAGTTGGTGGTTCAAGCCCACCCGGGGGCGATTTAAAATTTTATTTATCTTTTATAAGGTATGATCCACTTCTACCATATTATATTCTATGATTTTAACAATGTACCTTTCTTACGATTTGTTCCGATTTTTAATAAAATCTACTTCAATCTGTATTCATAAAAAACAAAGGATAAAGCTGTTAATACCAAGCCTCCGTGGCGCAATTGGCTAGCGCGTTCGGCTGTTAACCGAAAGGTTGTGGTGCGAGCCCACCCGGGGGCGATTTTAACTTTTATTTATCTTTGATAAAGTATGATCCACTTCTAACATATTATTTTCTATGCTTATAATAATGTACCTTTCTTACGAAGTGTTCTGATTTTTAATAAAATCTTCTTTAATCTGTATTCATAAAAAAAACACAAAGGATAAAGCTGTTGATACCAGGTCTCCGTGGCGCAATTGGCAAGCGCGTTCGGCTGTTAACCGAAAGGTTGGTGGTTCAAGCCCACCCGGGGGAGATTTCAAATTTTTTATTTATCTTTTATAAGGTATGATCCACTTCTACCATATTATATTATATGCTTGTAACAATGTACCTTTCTTACGATGTGTTCCGATTTTTAATAAAATCTACTTCAATCTGTATTCATAAAAAATAAAGGATAAAGCTGTTAATACCAAGCCTCCGTGGCGCAATTGGCTAGCGCGTTCGGCTGTTAACCAAAAGGTTGGTGGTTTGAGCAAAACCCGGAAGCGATTTTAACTTTTATTTATCTTTGATAAAGTATGATCCACTTCTACCATATTATTTTCTATGCTTATATCAATGTAACTTTCTTACGAAGTGTTCTGATTTTTAATAAAATCTTCTTTAATCTGTATTCATAAAAAACAAAGGATAAAGCTGTTAATACCAAGCCTCCATGGCGTTATTGGCTAGCGCGTTCGGCTGTTAACCGAAAGGTTGTGGTGCGAGCCCACCCGGGGGTGATTTTAACTTTTATTTATCTTTGATAAAGTATGATCCACTTCTACCATATTAATTTCTATGCTTATAATAATGTACCTCTCTTACGAAGTGTTCTGATTTTTAATAAAATCTTCTTTAATCTGTATTCATAAAAAAAACCACAAAGGATAAAGCTGTTGATACCAGGTCTCCGTGGCGCAATTAGATAGCGCGTTCGGCTGTTAACCGAAAGGTTGGTGGTTCAAGCCCACCCGGGGGAGATTTCAAATTTTATTTATCTTTTATAAGGTATGATCCACTTCTACCATATTATATTATATGCTTGTAACAATGTACCTTTCTTACGATGTGTTCCGATTTTTAATAAAATCTACTTCAATCTGTATTCATAAAAAATAAAGGATAAAGCTGTTAATACCAAGCCTCCGTGGCGCAATTGGCTAGCGCGTTCGGCTGTTAACCAAAAGGTTGGTGGTTTGAGCAAAATCCGGAAGCGATTTTAACTTTTATTTATCTTTGATAAAGTATGATCCACTTCTACCATATTATTTTCTATGCTTATATCAATGTAACTTTCTTACGAAGTGTTCTGATTTTTAATAAAATCTTCTTTAATCTGTATTCATAAAAAATAAAGGATAAAGCTGTTAATACCAAACCTCCGTGGCGCAATTGGCTAGCGCGTTCGGCTGTTAACCGAAAGGTTGGTGGTTCGAGCCCACCCGGGGGCGATTTTAACTTTTATTTATCTTTGATAAAGTATGATCCACTTCTACCATATTATTTTCTATGCTTATAATAATGTACCTTTCTTACGAAGTGTTCTGATTTTTAATAAAATCTTCTTTAATCTGTATTCATAAAAAAAACACAAAGGATAAAGCTGTTGATACTAAGCCTCCGTGGCGCAATTGGCTAGCGCGTTCGGCAGTTAACCGAAAGGTTGGTGGTTCAAGCCCAAACGGGGGAGATTTCAAATTTTATTTATCTTTTATAAGGTATGATCCACTTCTACCATATTATATTATATGCTTGTAACAATGTACCTTTCTTACGATGTATTCCGATTTTTAATAAAATCTACTTCAATCTGTATTCATTAAAAACAAAGGATAAAGCTCTTAATACCAAGCCTTCGTGGCGCAATTGGCTAGCGCGTTCGGCTGTTAACCGAAAGTTTGGTGGTTCGAGCCCACCCGGTGGCGATTTTAACTTTTATTTATCTTTGATAAAGTATGATCCACTTCTACCATATTAATTTCTATGCTTATAACAATGTACCTTTCTTACGAAGTGTTCTGATTTTTAATAAAATCTTCTTTAATCTGTATTCATAAAAAATAAAGGATAAAGCTGTTAATACCAAGCCTCCGTGGCGCAATTGGCTAGCGCGTTCTTCTGTTAACCGAAAGGTTGGTGGTTCGAGCCCACCCGGGGGCGATTTTAACTTTTATTTATCTTTGATAAAGTATGATCCACTTCTACCACATTAATTTCTATGCTTCTAACAATGTACCTTTCTTACGAAGTGTTCTGATTTTTAATAAAATCTTCTTTAATCTGTATTCATAAAAAATAAAGGATAAAGCTGTTAATACCAAGCCTCCGTGGCGCAATTGGCTAGCGCGTTCGGCTGTTAACCGAAAGGTTGGTGGTTCGAGCCCACCCGGGGGCGATTTTAACTTTTATTTATCTTTGATAAAGTATGATCCACTTCTACCATATTATTTTTTATGCTTATAATAATGTACCTTTCTTACGATGTGTTCCGATTTTTAATAAAATCTTCTTCAATCTGGGTTCATAAAAAACAAAGGATAAAGCTGTTAATACCAAGCCTCCGTGGCGCAATTGGCTAGCGTGTTCGGCTGTTAACCGAAAGGTTGGTGGTTCGAGCCCTCCCGCGGGCGATTTCAAATTTTATTTATCTATTATAATATATGATCCACTTCTACCATATTATATTCTATGCTTGTAACAATGTACCTTTCTTACGATGTGTTCCGATTTTTAATAAAATCTTCTACAATCTGTATTAATAAAAAACAAAGGATAAAGCTGTTAATACCAAGCCTTCGTGGCGCAATTGGATAGCACGTTCGGCTGTTAACCGAAAGGTTGGTGGTTCGAGCCCACCCGGGGGCGATTTTAACTTTTATATATCTTTGATAAAGTATGATCCACTTCTACCATATTATTTTCTATGCTTATAACAATGTACCTTTCTTACGAAGTGTTCTGATTTTTAATAAAATCTTCTTTAATCTGTATTCATAAAAAACAAAACAAAGGATAAAGCTGTTGATACCTGGCCTCCGTGGCGCAATTGGCTAGCGTGTTCGGCTGTTAACCGAAAGGTTGGTGGTTCGAGCCCACCCGGCGGCGATTTTAACTTTTATTTATCTTTGATAAATTATGATCCACTTCTACCATATTATTTTCTATGCTTATATAATGTACCTTACTTACGAAGTGACCTGATTTTTAATAAAATCTTCTTCAATCTGTATTCATAAAAAACAAAGGATAAAGCTGTTAATACCAAGCCTCCGTGGCGCAATTGGCTAGCGTGTTCGGCTGTTAACCGAAAGGTTGGTGGTTCGAGCCCTCCCGCGGGCGATTTCAAATTTTATTTATCTATTATAAGGTATGATCCACTTCTACCATATTATTTTCTATGCTTATATAATGTACCTTACTTACGAAGTGACCTGATTTTTAATAAAATCTTCTTCAATCTGTATTCATAAAAAACAAAGGATAAAGCTGTTAATACCAAGCCTTCGTGGCGCAATTGGCTAGCGCGTTCGGCTGTTAACCGAAAGGTTGGTGGTTCGAGCCCACCCGGGGGCGATTTTAACTTTTATTTATCTTTGATAAAGTATGATCCACTTCTACCATATTATTTTCTATGCTTATAATAATGTACCTTTCTTACGAAGTGTTCTGATTTTTAATAAAATCTTCTTTAATCTGTATTCATAAAAAAAACACAAAGGATAAAGCTGTTGATACTAGGCCCCCGTGGCACAATTGGCTAGCGCGTTCGGCAGTTAACCGAAAGGTTGGTGGTTCAAGCCCACCCGGGGGAGATTTCAAATTTTATTTATCTTTTATAAGGTATGATCCACTTCTACCATATTATATTATATGCTTGTAACAATGTACCTTTCTTACGATGTGTTCCGATTTTTAATAAAATCTACTTCAATCTGTATTCATTAAAAACAAAGGATAAAGCTGTTAATACCAAGCCTTCGTGGCGCAATTGGCTAGCGCGTTCGGCTGTTAACCGAAAGTTTGGTGGTTCGAGCCCACCCGGGGGCGATTTTAAATTTTATTTATCTTTGATAAAGTATGATCCACTTCTACCATATTAATTTCTATGCTTATAACAATGTACCTTTCTTACGAAGTGTTCTGATTTTTAATAAAATCTTCTTTAATCTGTATTCATAAAAAATAAAGGATAAAGCTATTAATACCAAGCCTCCGTGGCGCAATTGGCTAGCGCGTTCTTCTGTTAACCGAAAGGTTGGTGGTTCGAGCCCACCCGGGGGCGATTTTAACTTTTATTTATCTTTGATAAAGTATGATCCACTTCTACCACATTAATTTCTATGCTTCTAACAATGTACCTTTCTTACGAAGTGTTCTGATTTTTAATAAAATCTTCTTTAATCTGTATTCATAAAAAATAAAGGATAAAGCTGTTAATACCAAGCCTCCGTGGCGCAATTGGCTAGCGCGTTCGGCTGTTAACCGAAAGGTTGGTGGTTCGAGCCCACCCGGGGGCGATTTTAACTTTTATTTATCTTTGATAAAGTATGATCCACTTCTACCATATTATTTTCTATGCTTATAATAATGTACCTTTCTTACGATGTGTTCCGATTTTTAATAAAATCTTCTTCAATCTGTATTTATAAAAAACAAAGGATAAAGCTGTTAATACCAAGCCTTCGTGGCGCAATTGGCTAGCGCGTTCGGCTGTTAACCGAAAGGTTGGTGGTTCGAGCCCACCCGGGGGCGATTTTAACTTTTATTTATCTTTGATAAAGTATGATCCACTTCTACCATATTATTTTCTATGCTTATAATAATGTACCTTTCTTACGAAGTGTTCTGATTTTTAATAAAATCTTCTTTAATCTGTATTCATAAAAAAAACACAAAGGATAAAGCTGTTGATACTAGGCCTCCGTGGCACAATTGGCTAGCGCGTTCGGCAGTTAACCGAAAGGTTGGTGGTTCAAGCCCACCCGGGGGAGATTTCAAATTTTATTTATCTTTTATAAGGTATGATCCACTTCTACCATATTATATTATATGCTTGTAACAATGTACCTTTCTTACGATGTGTTCCGATTTTTAATAAAATCTACTTCAATCTGTATTCATTAAAAACAAAGGATAAAGCTGTTAATACCAAGCCTTCGTGGCGCAATTGGCTAGCGCGTTCGGCTGTTAACCGAAAGTTTGGTGGTTCGAGCCCACCCGGGGGCGATTTTAACTTTTATTTATCTTTAATAAAGTATGATCCACTTCTACCATATTAATTTCTATGCTTATAACAATGTACCTTTCTTACGAAGTGTTCTGATTTTTAATAAAATCTTCTTTAATCTGTATTAATAAAAAACAAAGGATAAAGCTGTTAATACCAAGCCTTCGTGGCGCAATTGGCTAGCGCGTTCGGCTGTTAACCGAAAGGTTGGTGGTTCGAGCCCACCCGGGGGCGATTTTAACTTTTATTTATCTTTGATAAAGTATGATCCACTTCTACCACATTAATTTCTATGCTTCTAACAATGTACCTTTCTTACGAAGTGTTCTGATTTTTAATAAAATCTTCTTTAATCTGTATTCATAAAAAAATAAAGGATAAAGCTGTTAATACCAAGCCTCCGTGGCGCAATTGGCTAGCGTGTTCGGCTGTTAACCGAAAGGTTGATGGTTCGAGCCCACCCGGGGGCGATTTCAACTTTTATTTATCTTTTATAAGGTATGATCCACTTCTTCCATATTATATTCTACTAGGGGACTTCGCCCCCTGCTCGCTAACGCTCGCCAACCCCCAAACGCCTCGCTGCGCTCGGATTGAGCGGCTTTGCCGCTCTAATTTGTGGTTAAAACATCTTGCTGCGCTCGAATAGGTTTGCCAGCCATAAAAAATGTAACAAAATTTTTATAAATTTAATGTAAGGCCTAATAGAGAAAACACCCAAATTGCAAGTTGCATAATAGAAAGTTAAATATACTATCCGCCAACGTTCTGACTTAAAACTTCATTAGCTATGCCCTTACATTGAAGTCCTAATATTTTTTATTTATTCTGATAAGTCGCCCCGTTAGAGAACGAAGTCCAACGCGAAGCATTTTCTTTATAGAAATACTTCAAAATAATAATTACTTTAATACAAAAATGCTTCAGAAAAACAGAAAAAATCAACTTTGAAACAAAGAGTTTAAAAAGAGCTTTAAAATTAGCAACGGGTTTGTTGTTTACATACGTAAGGGAGAACGACGTCCAACGCGAGGCATTTTCTGGATAGAAATACTTCAAAATAATAATTACTTTAATACAAAAATGATTCAGAAAAACAGAAAAAATCAACTTTAAAACGAAGAGTTTAAAAAGAGCTTTAAAATTAGCAACGGGTTTGTTGTTTACATACGTAAGGATAGCTTTAAAATTAGCAACGGTTGGTTGGTTGGTTGAACCCCCGAGCAGCCGGTTTGTTGTTTACATACATAAGGATGTTGCCAATCATATATTCAAAATCATTGAGGCTTTGTAGTAGCTTAATGATGAAAAATATTGAAATTTAGCTAATTAATAAAGTGTTAATAAATTATTTTGGCACGTTTTGGCAAATCTACAGCTTATTTCCTTTAAAATGACACCTTGATCATTGAAATTGGTTGATCAGTTTAGGCGGACGGACTAACCCCAAAAAACGTATTGCCTATTAAATATATAGATGCTTGTAACAATGTACCTTTCTTACGATGTGTTCTGATTTTTAATAAAATCTTCTTTAATCTGTATTCATAAAAAACAAAGGAAAAAGCTATTGAATCCAAACCTCCGCGGCACAATTGGCTAGCGCATTCGGCTGCCAAAAGGGTGGTGTTTCGAGTCCACCCTGGGGCGATTACAACTTTTATTTATCTTTCAAGGTATGATCAACTTCTAACATATTATATACTATGTGCATAACAAAATACCTTTCTTACTAAGTGTTCTGATTTTTAATAAAATCTTCTTCAATCTTTAAACATAAACAAAGGATAAAGCTGTTGATACCAATCCTCCGTGGTGCAATTGGCTAGTGCCTTCGGCTGTTAACGGAAACGTTGACCCCCCAAGGGCGATTTGAACTTTTATTTATCTTTTATGAGGTATAATCAATTTCTACCATATTATATTCTATGCTTATAACAATATACCTTTCTTACGAAGTGTTCGGATTTTTAATATTATATATTATATACTAAGCTTATAACAATATACTTTTCTTACTAAGTGTTCTGATTTTTAATAAAATCTTCTTTAATCTGTACACATAAAAAACAAAGGATAAAGCTCTCGGGGCATGAGCTCTGCTACCGAGCGCGTCGGCAGGTGGCGGATAGCCGAATGTCCTGAGCCGAAACTTACTCAGGATATCCCCTGAATATTGAATAAGGGGACGTGGACCAGCTCCCGTCAACCCAAAGTGTTATGCGACCCGTGCTGATGGGTGCATGGCACCAACGGTTAAGTGGTGTCTTTAACGGAGCCTCTTAGAGAGCCTGGCGACCTCTAGGAGTATTTTTGCCTTACCCTGGCATGCAGGCTCTGGCGGGGTGGACTTTATACTTCCTGCAAATAATACAACCTTTTATGGATATCAATAAAAACAAAAAAACAAACACCGACTCCAACGAGGAAGAAAACCAGACCTTGATGGAGACCCAATCTTCTGTAGCAGGCCCTTCAACCCTACAGACAGACCTTGAAAGAGATCCCGATCTCCAAAAGGTAGTCTCGGGGCTTGATAGGATTAACCTACAGAAGAAAAGAATCTCTGGGGCTGCCAAAAAACGGCTGACCAAAGAAAGAAAATTAGCCAAGGGCACCTGGGAAGAAAAAAGACCAAAGCCCAAAGCTCAAACTACTCCCAGAAGAAAGGAGGTACAGACCCCGATCAGACCCTCTACCAAGAGGCCAAGGTCGGATGGTAGCACTCCCCTCTCTGAAGAGAAAAAAGCCAAAAAAAGGACCAAACCCGGTGACGAGTCAGACCCGAGTTACAGTGACACTTTGTCAGCTGTGAAGATGGCAGTTGTCGTGGAAGGATACCCAGACCAGAAACTGTCAGAAGACCAGCTGACGTCCTTCCAACTAGACGCAATGGCTAGAATTGAGGGCATTCCCTCGGGAACCGGACCTCGATTCAAGTACTGTCGTCTAGAAGGAGGGGCATTTATCATCTTATGTGCAGACTCTAACAGCAGTCAATGGCTGACCAGAACTGTTAGAGAAATGTCACCATGGAACGGCCTGTCCCTTCTTGTTGACGAAGCACGTAGGATTGTTAAAACATCCAAATTTATAGCTCGGATCCCAGCTATCTACAACAAGCTCTCCGGCCAAGAGATTCTTCAGAAAATTGAAGCTCAGAACGGAGGACTAACAGCCACAGAATGGGGAATCCTCAACCAGAAATCTGGTAATGAGGGCAGAACCATTGTTGTAAATGTTCCAGAACAAGACGCCAAGACCTTGATCGGTAGAGAAAGTAAATTTTACTTAGGCTTTACCCAAGTGCAGGCCAGAATTCTGGAAAAACCATCTGCTGCTGCTTCCTCTGACCATGTCCCTGAAGCTTCTGCAGATCAACCTACAGCATAAAAGACTTGCTGCTGCCAACCTCAGTGGGACCTTCCGGACTGAGGGAATCCACATTGCCCTAATTCAAGAACCCTGGTTGTATAAAAAAGGCATCAGGGGATTAAGGGACAGTGGAGGTAAGTTGATTTATGATCTTGCGAGCTCTTCTCCTAGAGCTTGCTTGCTTATCAACAACAACATTGATGCACTGCCGATTCATGAACTCTGTTCTAGGGACTTGGCAGTTGCTAAGATAACACTTCATGATGGCGGGAGAACCAAAGAAATTTTGATAGGCTCTGGGTACCTGCCATATGAAGAAAAAGATCCTGTGAGTGCAGAACTGAAGAGATTGTTGACTGTGTGTGCAGAACAACAATCAGGATTACTTCTTGGTTGTGATGTGAATGCACACCACACAATCTGGGGCAGCTCAAACATCAATGATAGAGGTGAGTTACTCTTAGACTTTATACTTGAAAATAACCTAGATATTTTAAATGTAGGAAATAAACCGACCTTCATTACCAGTGTAAGAAAGGAAGTACTTGACATAACCTTAGCCAGTCCAGAATTAAGTAGTTATGTTGAAAAATGGCATGTTGATGAGAAGCCTTCAATGGCAGACCATCAATTTATCCATTTTTTATTAAAATCCGAATATCGCTGGGAAAAAACGTTTAGGGATCCCAAAAGGACGAACTGGACTTTATTCAATAATGAACTCCAGAATTACCTGGAGGACTTTTCCCAGAAAATCTATGACACTTATGATCTGGAACTGCTTGCAGACGGTCTGCAACAGGCGATCCACATGTCATACATTAACAACTGTCCTCTGCTTATGAGAAAGGGTACACAACCAAACTCTTGGTGGAACCAAGATCTCATGAGACAGAGAAAGGCAGTAAGAAAACTTTTCAGGAAAGCAAAAAAATCTGGTAAGTGGGAAGAATATAAGTGCCTACTTGCAGAATACAACAAAGCTGTTCGAATGGCCAAAAGGAATTCATGGAGGAAGTTCTGTGATTCAGTTGAAAGTACTGCTGAAGGTGCTAGACTCCATAAAATTCTTAAAAGAGATACGCCAATTTTGGTGGGGACTCTTAAGAATGATTCCGGTGGCTATACCAAGACTGGCCAAGAAGTTATAGAGACTCTGGTCGAAACACATTTTCCCAAATCCAACTTGGTATCCATTGAATTGAACCCCTCTCCCTTGGGATTTCCTAAAAAGGTGAGGAGGGAAAATTGGATAGTTGCCAAGAAACTCTTTACTGATAAACAGGTATTATGGGCTATCAACTCTTTTGAACCATATAAAACTCCAGGACCAGATGGGATAATGCCGATTATGCTTCAGAAATCGGCTGAACTCATCTCACAGATCCTGTGCAAAATGTTCAGAGCCAGTCTGGCTCTTGAATACATCCCTAGACAATGGAGAAAGGCAAGAGTAGTCTTTCTGCCCAAACCTGGGAAAAACCAATATGACCAGGCTAAGAACTTTCGTCCTATTAGTCTTTCATCTTTCATACTTAAGTGCATGGAAAAGATAATTGATAGACACATCAGGGATGTGTTGAGGAGCACCAGACCTCTTCACAAGAACCAATTTGCTTATCAATCAGGTAAATCTACAGAGGTGGCTTTGCAACACCTGGTTGTAAAGATTGAAAAGACCCTGGAGTTCAAGGAAATGGCTTTGGCAGCTTTCCTAGATATTGAGGGTGCTTTTGATAATACTTCTTTTAACTCAATCGCTGCTGCCGCTGCTGGCAGAGCTATTGAACCACTTATCTGCAACTGGATTAACTCCTTACTTGCAGACAGAATTATTACAACCGAGTTGTTTGGGGCAACACTTGAGGCTAGACCCACTAGGGGATGCCCTCAGGGAGGAGTTCTCTCCCCTCTGTTATGGAACCTGGTGGTTGATGACCTATTAGCAGACCTCAATCAAAGCGGCATTTATGCTCAAGGATATGCAGACGACATCGTCGTATACATATCAGGCATAGATGAAAAAACAGTGACAAATATCATGCAAGGGACCCTGAACAGAATCGCAAGATGGTGTTGTGAGAAGAATTTGAGAGTAAATCCTCAAAAGACTACTCTTGTCCCATTTACGCGAAGAAGAACCTGCATTGATGAAAGAGATACACCTACCCTGTTGGGAGAAAAAGTAAATATGCTGAATGAGGTTAAATATTTGGGAGTTATACTGGACACTAAATTAACCTGGAATCAGCATTTGAAAAACAAAATAAACCAAGCAAAAGTAGGACTAAAGCCAAAGATGACCTATTGGCTATATACAATGGCTATTAGACCTACTATGACTTATGCTGCAGTGGTCTGGTGGAAAAAGACGGAACAATTGACTGTTAAGACCAAACTAGACAGCCTTCAAAGAGCTGCCTGTTTGAGTATAACAGGTGCTATGTCCTCTACTCCCACCAGAGCCATGGAAACTATTCTTTCTGTTGTCCCACTTGATATCTTCATCAGTGGTGTTGCCAGAAGAAGCTCTCACAGACTGGAAAATGCTGGATTGTGGATGAATTATGCCAGCCAAGTGTCCCACACTAGCATTAACCAAAAATTCTTTGATCCTATACTTTTGATGCCCTCTGACATCATGGAGACAAGATTCCTCTTTCATAGACCCTTCGAAGTACTTATTGACCCAAGAGAGAAATGGAAAGAGGAAAACTACAAGCTTACGAATGGAGACATTGTGTGGTACACAGATGGCTCCAAACGGAACGAAAAGGCAGGTGCTGGAATCTGTGGAGTTAGACCTAAAGTAAGGATTGCCCGCCGACTAGGAAAACATGCCACAGTATTTCAAGCGGAACTGCTTGCCATCATTTACTGTCTACATGAATGCTCTAGAAGATCCTACTCAAATAGGAAGATCTACATATTTAGCGACAGTCAAGCAGCTTTAAAGGCAATAAACTCATTTCAAATAAGCTCTAAACTTGTTTGGGAATGCAGAAACCTTCTACAAGACTTGGGGACCCATAACAGGATCCTTCTTACATGGGTGCCAGGTCATATTGGTGTAGAAGGAAATGAAACTGCAGATAAGCTTGCTAAACTGGGAACTGCAGACCTACCTTTAAGTCCTGAACCTTTTTGTGGGATCTCCAAGACTACTGCAAAAAGGGTGATAGGAGAAAAAATGCTTAAAGAAACTACAGAAAGGTGGAAACAAACCACCGATCAAAAACATGCGAGGCTTATGATCCAAGAACCTTCCATGAAACTATCATCTCAGATCCTGCGTCTTAGCAGGGATAAGGTGAGAGTGATAGTTGGATTTCTTACAGGCCACTATCACCTAAGAAAACACCTTCATAGAATGGGAATATTTAAAGAAGAACCTTTATGTAGGAAGTGCAATATGGTAGAGGAAACAGCCCACCATATACTTTTTGAATGTGAAGCTCTTCTTCACATTAGGCACTCAAGCTTAAGTCTTGGAACAAAACTTGATACAATCCACGAGGAACCTGTCAAAAGCCTTTTGACCTTTCTTAAGGAATCTGGTTTTCTTTGACAGGGGGTCGTAAAATAAAGGGGTTGGTGCAATATTCCCTAGTGGAATCAGCACCTAGGCTCAACTGACCTCCCCATTCACTATGACTATGACTATGACTAAGGATAAAGCTGTTGTATCCAAGACTCCGTGGCGTAATTGGCTATCGCGTTCGGCTGTTAACCGAAAGGTTTGTGGTTCGCGCCCATCCGGGGGGATTTCTACTTTTATATATCTTTTAAGGTATGATCAACTTCTACCATATTATATTCTATGCTTATAACAAAATACCTTTCTTACGAAGTGTTCTGATTAATAAAATCTTCTTTAATCTGTACACATAAAAAACAAAGGATAAAGCTATTGAATACAAGCCTCCGTGGCGCAATGAGCTAGCACGTCCGGCTGTTAACCGAAAGGTTGTTGGTTCGAGCCCAGCCGGGGCCGATTTCAACTTTTATTTATCTTATATAAGGTATGATCCACTTCTACCATATTATTTTCTATGCTTCTAACAATGTACCTTTCTTATAAAGTGTTCTGATTTTTAATATTATATATTATATACTAAGCTTATAAAAATATACTTTTCTTACCAAGTGTTCTGAACCAAGTGTTAAAATCATCTTTAATCTGTATACATAAAAAACAAAGGATAAAGCTGTTGAATCCAAGCCTCCGTGGCGCAATTGGCTAGCGCATTCGGCTGTTAACCGAAAGTTCGTTCGTTCGTTCGTAAATCATTTTTACTTGGACCTGAGCGGCTTACTTGAATTCAGAATGGTAAAGTGATGTATGTTGTTCATAATAGTGACTTATTGAAATGTAGTTCTTAATACTTTGCTGATGACTGAGCTACTTTGAGCATTTCAATAAACCAGTATCAAGAAAGACTTACATAACTTTATTATTCTGGTTTCAAGTAAGTCCCTCGGAACCGAGTAACCGTTATTTATGATACCTTGACTTTTGAATTTCATTAAATTTAATTATTTTATACAATGCTTTACTTGCAACACCCACCTTCAAAGTTTTATAATAGCAAAAATTGAAGTATTGAAGAAGTGAAGTACAGTAAAAAAATCCTTTTGGAGACCATTTTCTGAACAATACATCATAGTTTTAGAGTAGTGGAGCTATCGAATTTGAGAAATAATTTGCAATATTGAATTATTTTCACAGGTTATATTATTAATTTCTCAATAATAAAATCAATCAGTAGTAAAGTCAAAATATAAAATACACAACTTGGCACCAAACACGCCAACTTGGCTGCATTTTTATTTTAAAATATTTACAAGCAAGATATTTTTAAAAGTTAATGAGTTCTACCAAAAAATTGTTAATTTAGACTCGGTTATGGAAAAAAAATTGTCTAAAAGTAGGTGTTTTGAGTAAGCTTTGAAAGAAAATGATGAATTGGAACAAATACTACTCCAACACCCATAATTGTAAGTACTTCAATAAATTTAAAAGTTAAAACAAATTGGATATAACAAATGATTTCTTCCGCACTCAAAAAAGGCCACCTACAACAATAATTCGGAAAAACCAATGAAAATGCAAAAAGAACTTATTTTAAAATATTCAGATTATTTCTCATTCACACAAAACTCAAAGCAGTTTTAAAAAAAATATTTTCAAGCACCATTTAAAAAAAAAAAAAAAAAAAAAAAAAAAACCTATCCAGCACAGATACTTTTTTAAAAAAATCTGATACCATCATCTCATTAAAATCAAAAACGATAGGATCAAAAATAGAATTCGCGAAACTTATTCAAATGACAATGAGTCACTTCACTTCTTCCAAATTCCCTCTCCCGTTGCCAAACGAAACTTCTAATAATTAATAGTTTAAAAAAACTAAAAAACACGCTTTAATAGAAAAGTGAACTGAAAAATAGAAAATATTTTTAAATAAGTTTGAAATAAGAATAGAGTGATTAACAAGAAATATTTATTTTATCGTAAAAAAGAGTGGTGTGCTTTTTAAGATATTTTCATAATGGTTCTACTTTTACCAATATCTGTCATTAAATATTTACAACAGTTGACATCAAGCACCCCACGCTTTTTTAAGATAAAATAAATATTTCTTGTTAATCACTCTATTCTTTTTTCAAACTTATTTAAAATTATTTTCTACTTTTTAGTTCACTTTTCTATTAAAGCGTGTTTTTTAGTTTTTTAAACTATTAATTATTTTCTACTTTTTGGTTTGGTTTTCTATTAAAGCGTGTTTTTTAGTTTTTTAAACTATTAATTATTTTTTCTGTAAACTATAATTTTTTTTAGTTAATTTTTTTAGTTAAGTGTACAAAACTCTCCAGTTGTTCCGGCCAATAGTCACATGCCACAATAGTATGCCTTAGTACACGCCGTATTACTTGGCACAAAACACTACCATGTCTCTGAATATGAAAAATCACTAATCCTGAAGATCCTGGTAAGGATAATGCGACTAAAAAAACACGCTTTGTATAACCGTCGTGCCCACGACAAATCTGTCAAATGTCTGCCTTATCAATTTTCGATGATAGGTTCGCTGATTACTGGGATTGTAACGGGTAACGGCACACCAGGGTTCTATTACGGAGAAGGTTGGTTGGAATTTAACGGCGCAAGGACAACACGAGCTAATCCTTGTGATAAAGCGACAAACTTATTGAATTATTGTATTGTCATCGGTCTTTGACAAGTGTGCAAAGTTTGAATCAAATCTGATCGCTCAAAGTTGGGCAAAATCGAGCCCAAAAGAGTAGGTTACAAACAAACATACAGGTGAAACTAATAAAAGCGTGTTAAAAAGTGACTGAACAAAGCCTTTTGCTGAAAGGCATTGTGTCCGGAAACTCGAGTTCGGTGAAAGAAGAATCATAAAAGACATGATAAGCGCAGACCCATCATGGATGGGCATTTAAATGTTTATGAAAAATTTCTGAGTAAGATTTAGTTTGATTGAGTGGACGTTATTCACAATAATTCTAAACTGTCGACTGATGTGTTAATCCACATTTTTTTTAGAAGAATCTATATAGGAATTTACCATGTACTATAATTTACTACCAGAAGCCCCCAAAGCTTTATTTAGATAGATGTGGGTCCAGAATAAATATAATAATCAAAATGCCTCTCAATCCTAAAACGGAAGATTTCTTCGAACATATATGGTAGTAGGACTACAGTTTTCCCCTTATCAAATATATACCACTGTCTATCGTGTTACTATACCGTACGTTAAGTAGCAAAACAAAATTCTTTGTTTGCTCCTACTGTCTTTTCATCTGCAATTAATTATATGCCACTATTAGAAATTGAAACTAGGCCTTTTGGCAAAGGGCATTACTTTTTATTCTATGACATTCAAACAACCCTATAGAAATGAGAACAGAACATTTGTAACAAGTGATAAATTAAAAAAATCGTATTAAGATTTATCGTATAAAGATTATATCAATAGTGATCGAGAAATATTCCTTTATTCAAACGATATTTTATTTTTTTAAGAAAAATCCCTATTACTTATACGTTAAGAAAATAATCTACCGCTTCTCCATTTCCCTATCAAAATTATAAATATATAATCATAAGGGCAATGAATCAAAAAACATTCTTTACTAAAATTAATATTCATAATTGTTCAGAATGTAAAAAAAATTAATCATTTTTACGAACAACTAAATCATAGATAAATAAGTGGTTTAATATATTACGTGGAATAATTATAATTCCTCAATAAAACAACAAAAAACCCAAGAATGAAAAAACGAAACCCTTAGCAAAAATAGCAATTTCTACAAAATACTTTTTTTAGTTCTGTTTTTTAGTTACTCATCTAAATCTCAGCATGAAAACCAAGGATGATCTTAGATAGCTAAATACATATTTATATTCTTTAAAACCAACGTTCGTTAAAAGAACCGACATAATGCTTAGTGTTCTTGGTCTTATGACAAGTCACGCAGTTTTTGTCTCAAACCATAAAGTATAACAACTCATTATAACATTCTATTAAATAATTATTCTCATACCTGCACTTGAAATATTTTCCTTCTTTTTCTTGTATTGTACTTTTTCCTTTCTTTCCAGCATTGCATCGCCATGAACTTCCAAAGACTATGCAGGTTTCACAGTAGATCGAGATATATTCTGAAAAATATTGTCAGTTAGCTAACGTATTAATTTCTTGTTACACTCTGGAAATACTCAAATATAGAGGTAAGTTTCAACAATGCATTTTAATTCGTTTATTGAAATAAGATTTAAAGAAATTACTTTTTTAGCCTCCAAAATAAATGTTATCACATAAGAAGACCACTCAAATCCCGAAATTAAAAAAAAAAACTGATTTACCTATGAAAAAAATTGGTATTTGGTAAATGGTCGGTCCGTCTGTATGTAGGTGAACAACATAACCACGTACAGCTAAGATTTTACTTCAAAATATACAATGAGTGTCGAAAGTATTCGTACAGGAGTGGTTTCTAGAAAGGAGCTAGCATCCGAATGTTAATTCTGCCTAAATTAGCATAAAATTAGCATAAATTAACAAAATATCTTTGATCAAACATGAATGCGTGTAAAAGTCAGAAAAAAATATTACAATTGTGGTAATATTTACAGAAAACTAAAAATTGACGATTTGTTTTAGTGTAAAAAGTATTCGTACACTGAAAGAAATGCAAATTTTTTTTAGTTATTTTGTGATTGGTTTAGCCATTATGATGTAGTTAATTGACGTCATCTTGTAAGTTACTTAAAAGGTTCTTCAGTGGAAATTTTAATGTAGTGAGAAACTAAAAATTCTGTAATGGGTTGTAAAAGTAAAGAGACAAGTGTTTCCGAAAGAGAGCTGATTTTAAAGCTCCGTAAAAATGGTAAATCGTACAGCAATATTTCTGATCTGGTCGGTAGACCCAGTTCAACTGTGCAGTCAATCATAAAAAAGTTTGCTGCCACTGGAAAGGTTCAAAACAGTTATCGTACTGGGCGACCATGTCTATTGACATCATCTGACAGACGGTTTCTGGTACGTTCATTAAAGAAGGATCCCAAAATAAGTGCTCCTACATTAATATCAGAACTAAAGAACATGGGAACAGCAGTCTCCGTAAGTACTGTTCGAAATGCATGCAGAAATGAAGGTTTCCATGGCCCTGTTGCGAGACGAAAATTCTTTGTTAGTGAGAAGAATAGGAAGCTGCAATTGTCTTTCGCCAAGCAATACGTTAATGAAAGTCCAGATTTCTGGAAAAAGATTATCTTTTCAGACGAAAGTAAATACAACATATTTGGATCGGACGGGAGACGAATGGTATGGAGAAAGCGCAATACAGAAATGCATCCTAAGAATTTAGTGCCAACAGTGAAACTTGGGGGTGGAAGTCTGCTTGTTTGGGGTTGTATGAGTGCTTCTGGGGTGGGTAAATTAGTCTTTATTAAAGGCATTATGAATCATCAACTTTATATTGACATTTTAAAAAATAATTTAGGACCTAGTGCAACAAAAATGGGCTTGAAGAGTGCTTACGTTTTCATGCATGATAACGACCCCAAGGAAACAGCCCTAAACACAAGGCTCTGGATACTATATAATACCCCAAAGTTCATGAAATTTTCTCCTCAATCGCCGGACCTCAACCCCATCGAGAATTTATGGGACGTTCTTGATAAAAATATTAGATCCAGACATATTTCTAATAAAAATGATTTGGAATCAGCTCTTAATCAAGAATGGGACGCCATATCTAGCTCAATAACAGCAAAATTGGTGGAATCGATGCCAAAGAGACTCAAGGCAGTTATTCGAGCTAAAGGATATCCTACAAGGTATTAGCTGAAACATTATGATTGTATTGGCCAATATATGCCTGATGTACGAATACTTTTTACACCAAAAGATGTTGGATTGTTTCAGTTTTGTAAATATTTATTCATGTACAAAATTATTTTTGTGTAAATTTCACATGAAACTAGTGAAAATATGTTCTATTATATATTTATAATTAATTAAAATGGAATTTATGTTTATAATTTTTATGAACGGATCTCTTTTAAATCAATTGTCGTACTGTACGAATACTTTTTACACTCACTGTAGTACACAAATCAGTAGTGCCAAGGCCAAACTGGATTGAAACGAGCGCTAAGGCACTCTCCAGGACTTGACAACTAATAGTAAACAATGGAAACAGCCGCAGTGGACTAGTGGCGAAGCATTCCATCAGTAGCAGCTATTTTCTTTGCTTGGTCAGGGATGTCAGGTCTGGCAATTTTTCGCCAATCTGTCAATTTTCGAGGGTTTGGCGATCACCAATTTTTTTCGACTTTAAATCTTTCTCCTGGAAAATTTCAACTTTTTTGGTGATATTCTGCTTTTCAAGTTCTGGCTATTTGTTATTTTTTCCCTTTTTTGTTTAAAGCAGACTCAACAGACTTTTGTTGCAACTGTGTGGTGAATTTCGGCGCCTGTTACCTGGGATTAGAAGAGGGCATATTTATTGCACTGTCATTTCCTGTTTTCTTCTCAAATAATTACTTTAAAATTCTTTGCTTTTTGTTGATTATTAGGTATCAAATATGAGACTTTAATATATATTTTTAGAATTAAGTTGTTCCTTTACAATAAGGCCTATTTTGGAATTTTCATTGTTCTTTATGGAAACAGAATTTGGAATTGTATGTTTAAATCCTTTATATTAAATTCGACTTTGTTTGTGCGAGGCGTACAAATCTGCGTCGATGATTAAGACAGATTATTTTTGACGATTTTTTTAATGGGCTGTTGACGATTCACGTGATCTCAGAGTGGACAGCCGTGGATATTTTTACTTTAGCTGGTGCAAAAAACAAACTTTTAGTGACAGCCCCCAAAACATAATCTAATGCAAGCTTATCGACAACGAATCTACCTGTTAAATTTCAGCGCAATTGGATGACGGCCAGTTGGGTTTTAGTATCTGAAGATACAAGCATATGTAAAAGCGACCGTTTAGTGACAGTGAAATTTGATAGAATGCTCCCCAAAATTTGGTAGAATACAGTGTTATCAACATCGAATCTATCTGCCAAATTTCAGTCCGATTGATTTACGGCAAGTGTGTTAATATCACTATATTGCAGTTTCAAATCTGGTTGGATTGCAGCGCTACTTTGGGTTAGTGAGAGAAAACGAAACTAACAACTTGTTTCCTTCACTCCCATAAACTTTTGAAAATTGTAACGTCCTGGAGAGAGCCTTTTGCCACTAAGTTACTTTATAAAGTGCTTATGTTCATAAATAAATTTTTTACATTTTATCATATCGCTCGATATATCGCGTATTTCGCTTGTCATCCGTCAGTCGCGATATATCGATGAGCGACTGTATAAAAAAACCTAGTGTGTTTGATAAAATGTTTTATAATATGTTGCGATTTTGAATGCCTTTGAGTAGACACTTAAAACAAATTCCATTAAAGTTTTTGCTGGATTATAACGCGATATTTTCAAAAACAAAGAAATCAACACTTACATAATCTGTTTCCTTCATTCCATGTCTATTCAACTTGTCCCAAATCATCGTTTTCATTAGTAAGTATGATTTGATTGCAAAATTTCTCTACTTGGAGAAAACCTTGGTAATTTGGCAGTAATATTTGGTGAATCGGTATCCAAACTTGATTACTTGGCGAGAAAATGTGATTTGCAAGGCAAAACTAATTAAATTGCCGATAATAAAATACGTTTGACAAACTTCTTGACAAAGCATAATATTTCTCGAAAGATAAAAGAGTTGTTCTATATCATAGCATACCTAATGCCGCTCATTGGTAGCCATATTGTAGTATTTCTATCACAGAAAGCCGGTTATTTTCTTTAGAAAACTAGCTAACCTGAAGTTAAAAATAGCTCGATAGTAGAAACATACGTAATAGATCTCAAAGACAACCATGTTAAAATTTTCTTCAAAAAAAACTTTATGAATGAAGTAATTTCAAGGTTTTATAGGACGCACCAGCTAATCTGAAGATCAACTGAAATATTAAAGGATAAATGAACCTTGATTGTTAGTTTATAGCATTGTTGCCACCCAAAGAGTCTCTCAATAGAAAATATTAATTTTCACCTTTATGCGTTTCATTATTGCTTTAGACCTAACAATGATACTTTCTTTATTACATATTGCATATGCCAGAATACATTGTTTCAATTTAAAATATATAATGATAGCTTTAGTTTGCCTACCTAACCTAGGGGATCCGCTCTCAGCTTGCTAACGCTCGCTAAACCCCGAGTTAGCTACAGTTGCTGATTGCTACTAAAAATACATAATAACTTAAAACCTTCCACCAAAGAGACGTGTGCATGTGTGCCGTTGTGACGTGATCCTAGAAATCAATAAATTTTGCATTATTATCCTTAAAATATTGAGCACATTGTCTTTGCGAACAATAATATTGAAATCGACGTCGAAACTAACTCAACTCTCAAAACCAAGGTTGATTTTTAGTGAGAGTATTTTTACTGCTATCTAAAAAAAAACTATTTTTATATTAAATAAAATATCTTGTGAAATTTTTAAATAATAAAAAATACAAAATAAATAACACATTTTTTAAAAATACTATTTAAAATATTACAAAAAAATGATGTGCAAATGATGATACAATAAACACATCTTGCTGTACGCTTGCCCTATGTAGGCAACAGCTAAAAGAATTAACAGGGAAAAGATGCAAACACTTCACAACAAAGTAGCAATCTACTTTGTTTTCTTTACCAGCGCACTCTTATATGTGCGTAACAAGATTTTTTGGAGAAACTTGGTATTAGATTCCGTTGATAATTGTATTTTAACTATATTACACAATCATCATGAAAAAAATTGTAAATAGTTTTAACCTCCACATTAGAGCCATCATTGATTATGATCCTAACGCGCTTCGTAGCTGTTTCTTGGTCCTGGGTGTTTGCAGACTGCTTACCCAAGGCTGTCTCTATGTGTAACAGGCCGAAACCTGGTGCTGGTGACGTCACGAAACGGGGCCATTGATCATAACCAAAACAAAGCGATGATCTTATGTATTAAATACGTATATATATTTTTTAAGTCTATTTCTATTGATAAAACTGAACAAGATTTGAATTACACATTAATTTTTAATGCCTTTTAGGTGCTTAAGTTAAAAATCACTTGGAAGTTAGTTTTTTTTATATAAATAAACATTACTATGAAAGCATTTAATAACCAAGAAGTCGCTATCAATTCAACTTGAAAACACATTTAAATCTATTTTACTTTTTTACTTATTATAACTTCGTGGCTTTATAAAAGAGGTTTTCATAGAAAAGTTGGTATACATAAAACTTTACATATTTTGCATGAGTAAGATTCATAGATGTTTTTCAAATTTAAAATAATTTTATGTATAAAAAATAAAACACTATATTTCAAAAAAAATTATTACACAAAATATACATTTTAAAATAATATATTCAATAAATACTACTTTTTCATAGACTTGCATTTATAACACTTTATTGATTTGTCTTTTTTTTTCATTTCATCTCAATTGTTATTTTTATTTTGCAATGATTGTTCAGCAAAATATTGGATATTATTTTTACACACTGTATTCTTAAATCCAATGCAGTTTTTCCACATACACATGAAATATCATCAATTTCATCCGATGATAAGAACTACAGAGTTAGTTTCATAATTAAGTCCCGTTGGCATGACTAACTTCGAAATTTATTTTCATAATATTCACAGAGCACAACATTAAAAACCCTTAACGTACTCATACAGTAATGAACAGTAAACCGTGTAGGATATGTTAGACCCCCCATGATCAAGCACCTCCAAATATTTATACAGAGAACCTGAAAACTAAAAAGCCATGGCGTGATAACTGCAAAACTTGTGTATGCATTCGCGACAACAAGAAATTTGGCGAGCAACATATCCCGATATATAATTAATTAATTGTTCGTATCTCAAAATTAACATAATATTATTCATAAGTAATATTTTCAAAACAACTCATAATCACTATTACTTACTGAATAGGTAGACTCTTTACTCTGCATATCATGCAAGAAGTTTTTAGAGAAAACACACCGTTCTGAGACGAATTGATCTTGACAAGACTTATTATCTTAAGTTTCCTCTCGCTTTCCAAGATTTCTTGCATTGACACATTGTAGTTCCCTCCACTCATTAGCCATCTGAATATGCATCCGACGACAGTTTCGGTTTTGATCGTTGTACGTATAACCAGCTTCCATCATCGCGACGAACATCCTCTCGTATTATGAACTGATCATGAAAATGCTCCATACAAACAGATTCCGCCGTTGGCTCAAAATCTTCTCTGTGTATGGATCGAATCCACTTTTGTATTCGGCATTCTTTAGGTTAGTTGTTTTCATATTATCTGGCGCCGTCAGCAACACGAGGGCTATAATGCGCCAAAACATTCGTCATTTGACAAGCCAACATACATTTACAAACACCCATGCCTTACACGGGACTCGAACCCGCAACCTCGCGGCATCCTTAGGGAAATAGAAGATTGTAGTGTAGGGCAAGCCTTTATAGTTAGAGTTGCACCCAGGGACATCACACTTCCGTGGCATGCCAGTAAATAGTAAAATATTATTAGTATTTGTAAAATAGTAATTTTTGTTTTTATTTGTTTAAACATCTTAAATTTTCAATTTTCTTAGTAAACGATGCACCTTTGATTAGGCAAGTTTTGACAATACATGGTCAATACACGATAAAGTATGTATTTTTTAAACCTTGAACTCAGCAATTTTAATCACACCAATGTGAAAATGGAAACTTAGACAACATTAAATCCCGCCATCGCTATGGATATTGTATGCCTCGTGTCAATAATTTTGAGAAATTGTGCCAAGTAAATTAGTTGAGTAGTATTTTTATAAGTATTCTATTATCAGTCCAAACAAGGGCATACAATCTAAATAAAGCATGGTAAATAATAATGTTTTCCATAAAAATAAATATTATAGTCATCTTTATTCCACATAAGTTATATTAGTAGTTGCTGATGAGGATTTTGAAACGTATGTTTTTGTAATTTTAACTTGGGCAAAGTTTTGAAAAGTAACAATTTCCTAAAAGTATACATTTAAGTAAACATGTGCTAATAACAACTTGGTGATGTCCCAGTATTCTATGCACTAAAATCAGGAAATGTTATCGAAATTTTTTTAAACCAAAATTTTTTTAGTCACAAACAAAAGAATACTGTTAAGTTAACAACAGGCTTACTGGCACCTAATATGCTTTGGTGGAAGCATTTAACAAAATAAAACAAGTAAAAAGACAATTTTAGTCCTTAAAATATAAAGAATAACAAATGGAGATAGTTTCTCCTAGTTTTATATATTCGGACTTTTTTCAGGAGATAATTGAAATGACGTTTAAAGTAGTAAAAGAATAGAATGCAAAGAAATTCACCATTCAGTAGCAATAGCGAACTGCGAAGCAATGAAATGAATGTTTGTTTTTGGCTCCAACAGTTATAGCATGGGTCCCGTCTCGTGATGTCACACAGGAAAATAAGACGATGGCTCGGGCCTGTTTACTTAGAGATGGCCTTGGCTTACCCCTTGGATCCTTTCAGGATCTGGTCCATGCTTACCAGACCCTACTAAATGTCCTAAATATTTCACTTGAGACTTTGCAAAGATGCACTTTTTTAAGTTGACCAAAAAGTGTAAGTTATTTAGCCTTCTGAAAATGAATTTGAGATGTCCAATATGTTCATCCCAGCTATCCGAAAATATTGCCAGGTCATCTAAAAAAGAAAATGAAAAGTCAGAGTAATCTTGTAAGCCTCTCATATCGCTCTTTGGTATGTGGCTGCCGTATTTCTGAAACCGAATGACATTACTTTCCAACGATAATGGCCTCTATGTGTTCTGAAAGCTGTTCCTATCGGTCTTCATCCATTGGTATCGCCCAGTAACTCTTCAGCATATCTAAAAGTGTTATGAAATTTTTCTTACCCACCAAAAATGTTAACTCATCTATATTTTGCATAGGATAGGCATCTGGAATTGACACACAGTTCAAACTTCGAAAGTCAGTAAAATTTCAGGCACCCGTCCTTTTTGTTAACGCATACTAGAGGATGTGCAATCTCACTTTGTGTAGCTTCAATGAGATTTTGGCGTTCGCGAATAAAATATATTATGCTGGAATACATTTCATTTATTTCTAACTCCAAATAACTTCAGAGAGGATTTAGTTAATAAGAATACGTTTATTACAATTTAACAAACTCCAATAAATACTGAACATTAAAAAACGGTGAAGATCGATAGTAAAAAAAATGCACACAGATACATATCAAGCACGACTGTTCTATCCCGTGCATTTGCATTCGACTACGAGCTGTTGACAGGGTAAACGAACCGCCACAATATCTAACTTATATAATTCTTTTATTTGCTCGTCAACTTTCTGATTTAACGCTTCCGGAACTCGGTAAGACTTAGGTTTGATAGCTTCTTTAAAACCTTTAAACCGAATAGTATGCTTTCCTACTTTAGCTCTCCGAATCTCCCAAATCTTCATTTTCCACGATTAATTATAATCAGTGCACTTCGTTGCTCTTCTACCAAAATGATTCAGAATCACTTCCTTCAAATAATTGGGGTTTTTTGCGTTTTCTTAAATATGGTTGTTTCATACAGTTCTCCAAACTCTTCATCATCTTCGAACACAATTCCCACTGTCTGAAGCTGCACTGTAACTACGTATTCCCTGAGTTTATTGGAATGTAGAAGTCTCAATTTATTCTCTGGCATCCTCACGTAATACGAGTCTGGATATTTAATCTTCACAATTTCAATTGGACTCGTCCATCTAGCGTATAATTTGTTGCTGGAATCAGGGATCAAAGCCACTATAAGATCTCCTTCTTTGAATTCTTTGTACCGTCTTCGAAAATTATAATGATTCACCAACGGCTACACTCGATCACATTCTCACAAATTCACTTAAACGTCTAATATCATATTTTTTAACACAGTCTGGATGGAATCGCCAGTGAAGTGGGCATTGCGAGCCGCGTAAAGGCTAAAAAGTGCAAATTGTGTTTATTTACATTTTCAAATTCAAATGTTTATTTAAACAAATTAATGTGTCAATTTATTAGACAATGATTTATTGTTGGTTTATTTTTTATTAAAACCATTTCTTTCAATTACCTTGCTTATGTGTTAAAATAAGTTTATTATTGAATTAATTTCACGAATTTTTTTCTAAAGAGGAGTCTTATAAGTAGGCAAACTTTAACCTAGTCGAACGTTTTGTATCAATGTAAATTTATCGATCACATGAATTAAACCTAAAGTTATTTTCTACAGAAATAATAAAAAAAGGTTAAAGATTTTCATTTCTAGAACATCTATTTCATGCTTGAAACTACTAAAATTATATTTCTTATACCGATCGGTCGCTGTTTCAAAAAGTGGAGTGGGCATTCAGTGCCACCTGCCGATTTCAGGTTTTTAAGAGATTGCAGCAACCGTATTAGTGAACTTGCGAGAAGGTGATCGAGTGTAGCCGTGGATGCACATAGCTCTCCTGCTGCAGCTTTGTAATTTGTTCCGCTCATTGTGTTGCTATTTTAAGTCTTGCCTTTACCTCCTGAAGGTATGCGGCGCTAGACTTACTTAGATTATAAGGTAAAGCCATTTCTCCGGCCCATGTAGAATTTAGAATAGCTAGAGGTCCTCTTGGCTCCCTTCCATGCATCAAAAGAAACGGTGGTACTCCGGTGGTAGAATTCTGAACCTCTCTATATGCCCGTAATAGGAAAAGATTATGGCGATCCCAGTCTCCCTTATCTTCTCCAATTACATGGTGTAGCATATTCTTGAATATTTGATTCCATCTTTCTACTACATCGTTACTTTCCAGGTGCCCTGGAGTACAAAAACGTTTATAAGCTCCCATCTTCTCCAGAAATTCTTTGGTCAATTTTGATGTAAAGTTTGTAGCATTATCTAAAACAATTATCTCTGGCACGCCCGTCCTGCAAAATATTTGTAAAATGGCTGAACAAGTCTCTTTGCCGTCTGCGAAGTAAATGGCACTGCTTCTGGCCATCAAAAATTTTAATCTACAAGGAAAAGAACATATATGTGTCCTCTCGATGATGCTGAATCAATTGGACCGATTAAATCGACATTCATTACTTGAAATGGAAGTTCCGGACGAGTTACCGAAACTATAGGTATTCTATCGGTAGTGCGAATCACTTTCCGCATCTGGAAACTATGACAAGGGCTACAATGTTCCCTTATCTCTGTACACATGTTTGGCCAATAAAATAAAAATTGCATTCTTTCTGACGTTTCCTTTGCTCCTCCGTTTTCTTTGCTCCTTTGCCAAACACTAATTCATGAGGTATACCTAGAACCACTTTCTGTATAGCTCACCAGTAATACACACAATAGCTGTTCTTTTCTGAAGTTCTCAACTTCACTTTTAACGTCTTTCAATTTTTGACTTCCAGCCGTATCATTCTTAAATTCTTGTCCTCTTTCCTCTTCGAAACCTATCTATTCATCGTGGAAGTCTACATCATTTGCTTCCTCATCAGTTATATTCTCATCATTCAATTCCGTCATACAGGGTGGTTATAATTAAAGTTACCCTGTTTAGACCTACGTAGAGTCCGTTCTAACGAATAGGTTTCAATGAAACTTGGTATATACGCTAAATAAACCATGGGGAAAAGAAATATGCAATAAAAATTTGTAGTTCAAATTTTGACCACCTGGTGAAAAAGTGGCGCATAAGCAACAAAAACCATAAAATTGAAAACACAAATTTTTATTTAATTCCAGCATATGTTCAATGTACATTCCATTTACATCAACCACATGCTCGAAGCGTGTTGTAGCGTGTTCAACAGTAGCGCGAAGGGCTTCTCGATCAATTGCAGCAACATGCTGTATTATGCTTGCTTTCAATTCAAGCAGAGTCCGTATGCTCCCTCCATACACACGATCTTTCTGAAATCCCCACAACCAGAAATCATAGGGATTTAAGTCCGAAGAACGAGGAGGCCAGGAAGTCGAAAAACTTTTCGAAATAACCCGATCATCTCCAAAGTGGGCACGAAGTAGTGCTGTCACTGGTCATGCAATGTGAGGTGGTGCATCATCTTGCATAAGGACAGTAGTCTCTAAACATTCTAGTTCTTGTAAGGCAGGTATGACATGCTGCTGAAGAAGCTCGCAGTAGGGGGTCCCCGTAATCGAACCTTTGAGGGCCACGAAACTTGCTCTCCTCAAATAAAAAGCGACCAAGAATAAATTCAGCAGTAAAACCACACCATACAGTAATGTAATCAGGATGCAAAGACTGTTCATGCACAACATTAGGTTTTGCCGTACCCCATATTCGATAGTTCTGAGTATTCATAGCTCCATCTAGTGTAAACTGCGCCGCGTCCGGCCATAAAATATTCCAAGGCCATGCATTACCAACGATTATTCGGTTAAAAAAATTCTACAAAATTGAGTGTGCTTACCCGAGTCAGCAGGTTTCAGTTGTTGCACAACATGGATCTTATATGGATACCATTTTACAATGGATTGAAGAATCTTTCTTTTAACTAACCGAGCCACTAACTTTTAATTGGTTGGTTGTTTTCAGATTATCTGGCGCCGTCAGCAACACGAGGGCTATAATGCGCCGAAACATTCGTCATTAGACAAGCCAACATACATTTACAAACACCCATGCCTAACACAGGACTCGAATCCGCAACCTCGCGGTCTAGAAGCTAGCACGCTAACCACTATGCCGTTTGGTCGGCTCCACTAACTTTTAGAGACGGGCCGCATGACTTATGTTGAAAGTATCCGCGGGCCGCAGATTTATACCGAATACGCCAATAAATATATTTTTTACTACATATGTTCAATGTTAGAAATGTGATAATTACTAAAGATTCAACAATATAAAACAGTTTTGAAAACTGAAACAATAATTTCACTTTTTTTATATTAATAAAATAACAGTTGATATTTGATTCTTGTTTCAAATAGTTAAAAAAATAATTTTCTTTAGATCGTAAATCAAAGTCATGAAAGAAGTTAATATTTTGTGACAATATTACAATGTGACTTGATATAAACTCATAATCAATAAAGATATTTAAACCAAACTCTTAAATCTTCCATTTTAGTCGATGTTAATTGCGAGACGATAACGGCCGGTCCTCTTTTCACTATCTACTTTGCGTTTAAAACTATTCTTCGATGCCATTATTGCACTGGAGTCATAGAAATCGCGATACTTCTTTTCACGTAAAAACAAAAAAGGTCAGTATGCATTGAAAACACCCAAATCCTATCCATCACATTCAAAAAAGCAGAAATCGAATTGTGCCATTCACGAATCGAGGGAGTAGGGTATCATAGGTACAAAACTAAGCAATGCGAAGGAATGAATCATTGGTAATAATTCAAACTATTGCTTTTTTTATTTTTTCTCGTTGGCAGTCTCGGAAAGAAAAAAAAGGATTTTTCAGACTTAATGATGAGGGCCACTTAATGGAAAACGCGATTTTTGGTAGTAAACACATACTATTGTAGATAAATTAAAATTATTTCCGCAAAATTTGATTTTCGCTCTTCTGAACAGCCGGCGGGCTGGAGGAAAAGCTGTCGCGGGCCGCCTAGTGGCTGACACTGCTGTAGACCAAGGGATAGACAAATCACGTGACACCGCTCGAGCACTTGCAGAAGAACATTGGTTACCGGAGGCTCTTCCGACCACGGCAAGAGTGACTTCTTCCGCAGTTTCATTTGAAACCCGTTGCCGTCCTCTTCCTTTCAGCACACCCAACTCTCCAGTCTCTTCAAATTTAATTATCATCTTCTTCAAAGCTTGCCGCGACATAGGCCCTTTTCGTAGTCCTTTCAAGCATCGATAGTCTAGCAGCGCTGTTGACAAATTACCGCCTTTCTGATAAAATAACTTCACCAGTAACGCTCGTTCTTTCTTTTCTAACGGCATGATGCACACTGATTTGACAGCAGTAACTAGTAGCTTTTTAAACCACTCCGAAATTTGCATACCGTTCGTTCTCAAAAATAATAGTCCAAATTTCAACCGATGGATGGCAATTTTCATGTACGAGAAAGAATGGTATGCAAATTTAGAGGGTTATAAAAACCGACATGTAACGGCATTACATAATGCCCTCTTTGGAGATAATCGGGTAATTTCGAGAAGGTTTTCGACTGCCTGGCTCCCTCGTTCTCCGGACTTAAATCCCTGAGATTTCTGGTTGTGGGGATTTCAGAAAGATCATGTGTATGGAAGAATCATACGGACTCTACCTGAATTGTAAGCAAGCATAACACGTAATATTGTTGCAATTGATAGAGAAACTCTTCGCGCTACTGCTGAACACGCTATAACAAGCTTCGAGCATGCAGTTGACATAAATGGAATTCACATTGAACATATGCTGTAATTAAATCAAAATTAGGGTTTTCTATACGTGGTATTTGTTCTTTATGCGTCACTTTTTACCCTGGTGGTAAAAATTTGAACTATAATATTTTATTGCAGATTTATTTTCCCCGTGGTCCAAATAGTGTATATACCAAGTTTCATCAAAATCTGTTCATTAGAATGGACTCTACGTAGCTCTAAACAGGGTAACTTTAATTATAACCACCCTGTATATACTGGACACACTGTTGTATAACATTTGGCTTGATTCATTATCGCTTTTTAAGTTTTCATACCTAGCAAAACGTCAATATTCAAATCTTTACACTTCCCAACTAAAACTGTGACAGCTGGAATGATCCATCCAACACCTTCTTCTACTAAACTAATTTTGATTGCTGCTAGATTTGCTTCTTTTGTTTCTCCAAATGCAGGTTGCAACCGAATTTTCCATCATTTTGTTCTTGCAACAAGTCTTCTTTAAAAACTGTAATTTGTTTTCCTGAATCCAATACTGCGTCCAATTTCTTTTACCAATATATAATCTTCACAATATTCACAGGTGGCATTTTTAGTCTTGTGCTTGTTTGCTTTGATTTTATTTACACTAATTCCCCACTGACTTTTGCTGTGACTACTTCAATACTGGCTTGTTTATCTTCTTCTGTGTCGCTTCTTTTACCCTCATATTGTGGTCCCCTGTCGTTGCTGCCTTTCTGGAAACAATTCCTGGCTAGGTGTGATATTTATTCACATAAAAAGCTTGTCGTCCTGTTCCTCTGAAATCTTTATATCTATAACTACCTCGGCGATGCAATGGTGAGCTATGTCTTACATTACTACTCTCAAAGCTCACCTTATTACGATTTCTGTTCATGTGATATTGATATCCACCACCCATTAACGACTTCCCCCTTGACTCAAAGAAGATGTTACTTAACTTTGAAGGTTTAAACCAATTCTCTCCTTGTCTGAAACGATTAAATCATTTACAGTCTGCAAAATCTTGTGCCTTTTTCCGTTCACAATAGTATAGCCACAAAGCATTTAACCTTGATGCAAATTGCAAGAACGTTTCATTAGCATATCGCCTAGCCTCTGTAGAGTTCTTCAAACATGCTTGTGGAGACGGTTCGTATTCTAGCAATACCATTTCCTTCACAGTATCATAATCCTTAATATCTTCTCCTTTGAGATAAGTCAGTACATTCAACACCTTCTCCCCTAATAAATTAATTAAAATTTCTAAGAAAAATTCTGGTGGTACCATTTTGGTTTCATATGCAAGTTCTAATGACTGAAAGAATAATATCCAATTTTCAATACCCAATTAACCAATAGTTTTAACGAAACTTTCAATCGAACTTCTCTTTCCTTCATTTCTAATTCTATTAGTATAATCAATCACCCCATAGTTGTTCCTTGTCCTTGCTGCAATCGCGCCATCTGCAGTTCGTGTTCTCTTTCAATTTCCTCTTTTTTTCTCCTTTCCTCAATTTCAGCAGCTTTTCGTTCTTCTATTGTTGTAATCAAAAACTCTTCCCAAAATTCCGGATCTTCAATATAGCTTTGGTTGCTCTCAATTTGTTTCCGCAAGTCCACTACGTTAGCGGCAACACTTGGTGTTTCACCCATTTCTTCCAACAACAGCCTCAAATCTTCTTTCTTTCTTCCTTTAATCGCAAACATTTCGCCCTTTCTTTCGAAATCGGTTTCCTCGCACAAATGTCAGTCGTTGCCTTTATTTACGTTAGAAAAAAATATCAAAAAATAACAACGAACAGCCATTTCACTTTATTTTTCGAAAACTAACTAGATGCAACCAAAAAACGTTTCCTATAAGGCCAATTCCATTGTTACGGGTGTGACACATTGCACACATTTAGGGCTCTGCGGGGAGAAAGATATAATTTGAAAATATTTTTTCTTTTAACAAAAAGAAAGCAGTCTACTATGGGAAGCACCATGACGACTTTCATTAATCCCAAGATATTGCTTACATTTTATAAAATTAAAAAAATGTCTTGTTACGGGTGTGACAATTTTTTTCCTCAAAAATCAACTATGTTAACTACACTTTCAATATTCTGTGAATTGATAGGTATTTTTCATTAACAATATTTTTTGATATGAAGATGAGGTTTGAAACTTTAACTTTATATGTTTTTTTAAATTTTTATATTGATAAATCTTCTGAGGAAATTTTTTAAAAACTGTGTTACGGGTGTGACACCTTGTTACGGGTGTGACTGCGTGCACGTTCACATGCAGTTGACTTGTATTTAAAAGTTATTTTTTAAAAAGAAAATTATCACTGCAATTGTTTTTTACGTAAAATATATTTAGGCATATTTGCCAATAAGAAATTATCATATTTCTATTTTGATAATGTTTTTTAATTATTTCTTTATGTTACAATACTAAAACTGCAATAGGTAGTACAACCGACTTAAACTGCATTTTGCCCACTAAACTTCAGCCAGAAATATTACATCCATGATGTAAATTGTTTATCGAAACTGGAAATGGCCTCTATTGTTGACTAAGGTGGAAGGCTCAACTTTCATTACAACAGACATACTTTCGCATGATGATTCATTATTCTCGAGCTATATCCAGTAAATTATCCACCTGGATTCATATACTTGAGCATCAGTTCTGACTTGTCTATGTCAACATCCAAGACTTCTGCACCAAACGGTATAGCGGTTAGCATGCTAGCTTCTAGACTGCGAGGTTGAGGGTTCGAATCCCGTGTAAGGTATGGGTGTTTGTAAATGTATGTTGGCTTGTCAAATGACGAATGTTTCGGCGCATTATATCCCTCGTGTTACTGACGGCGCCAGATAATCTGAAAACAACCAACCAAGACTTCTGCATAAAATATTTTTGTATTCTTGGCATTTTTCGATCTTCCTTGAATTTGAAGGGATCTGGTTCCTCCTCCTCCATAAGAACATTGCAGGCTTCACGAATAGTATTTTTGCTGAAAATCTGATTCTCCCATGATTCTGTTCTTGAAGACTCTTTCTGATGTGACTGTGATGAAGACTGTTCATGATGACTTCTTTCATTCCAGGTTACTTTCACTTTCATCACTGTATTAAAAATTAATTATTTTGTAAATTATTTTTTTATTGAGAAAACTGACAACGGTAAACATACTGGCACACTGTGAAACATGTTTGGCGCCATCAGCAACTCCTCTGCAACAAGTTTTTTTTAACAACGATGACTAGTGGGCAAAGTTTTCTTATTTTAGCAAACTATTTTTCCAAAACTTCGGTTGAATTGGCAAGATCATCCTATTGAATTGGCCTGCTCTTCAGTATAATACTCATCTGAGCATTTGTTAATTGAGGTTTCTTTTAAGTTTTAATACCTTCATTCTCTCTTTTCCCTTCATTTTTTGTCTCGTAATCACTTTCGCAAGATGCTCTCTTAACTTTCATGGGTCAGATTTTAACTTCTCCCGAAATTTGGTTACTCTTGCACGCGAAGATACCATTTCCCGCTATAGAATTTTATTTAATAATTAATTATGCACTGTAATAAAATTAGAGACGCATTTTATCATGAAGCATTATGATTATATACATATTTTTCCTATGCTTTCAGGATACCATATACAGTGCTGGCACTGAATATGGTATGCAATAAGTTATTGCACATATAACGGATATTCTAAAAAATTTGCAATTAATGATCCAGGTTAAGTCAAAAGTGCATTATATGTCAAACATTTACATCCTTTTTCATTACAGTGTATTATTGTCTGAAATTTATTTGCAGATGTATTTAGAAATTGATTACATAAGTAGAACTTGAATTAACTGTCACACAGAGAAGCTCATAATGTCACACCCGTAACAAGAATAAAAGAAAACACAAGACAAATTAATTAATTTTGCCAATAGTACATTGTTATAAATAGGTCTAACTAAGAGAATTCAAAAGCAATTTTCAGTAACTCAAGTGTTTCATTTAGAAAATCAAACTTTTTTAACTTTTGTGTTACGGGTGTGACATAAAAATTGTTGATTATTAAAAAATATAAATAAATTATTGAATTAAATTGACAAATTTAAGCTTTGTGTGTATTAAAGTTGAAGATATTAGCTCTTAGAATGCACACAAAAATCACGAAAATTCTTTCTTAAATGTAAAAAAAAATTGTGTTGTCAGATATAAATATAACTATGTTTATATGCAAAGAAAAAATCTGTTATTTCAAAATACATTTGATTTAGTTTTATTCTACAGAATTAAGATTTACGTATAAATTCTGAATTTATAGATTTTTATCTAAATTTTGATATATCACACTCATGGTTAGAATAGATTTTAAATTTTAGTCCCCATATACTGTTTTACATGGAACGCACCATTACTATCCCGTGCAACAATGTTTAAAAAATTGTAAAACCCGTTTGTTATATTTTAAATTTACCGTGACTGGTATCTAGCAAAATAAACAGATGTAAATGTATTTTTAATTCAGAAACCTTACACAAATTTTAACAAAAGTTTTAGTGCGTGTAACTTCAGACACAGCGATATTTCAGACACTGGCAAATTAGCACAGGACTGCTTCCAAAACGCTTCTAAACCTCCAACTCACTCAAATTCTACGACTTGGCGCTTTTTATGTCCGAAAAATCCAGAGCAAATGTTCTAGTGATCAAAAGGCGCTGGAAATATGCGTAGCGCTCTAAAATTTTCAACGTAAGTAGTTTGGGCATTCTAATTGGACTTTTGACAAACAGAGTACTAAAATTTTAATAACGTTTTTTTTTTTTTTTTTTTTTTTTTTTTTTTTTTTTTTTAATTAATGTTTTACAAAACGACCTCTAAAAGAAGTAGAACTCTGAAATTTTCAACATATTAAGTATAGTTTGGGCCTTGTAAATGAACTTTTGGCAAACAAAATGTTAAAATTTTAATTAGTTTTTTTAATAAATTTTTTTAAACTTATTATGGATTTCCAAAAAGCGTATGACTCTGAAATTTCAAGCTTAAGTAGTTCTGACCATCTAAGTTTACTTTTCATAAACACAATGCAAGAGTTACACAAGGACTATTCTCATTATGATTGTTACAAATTCTGAACCACCGAAGCCGTTTATTAAGTATGAACTTAAAATTTATTAAAAATTGTTCGCTCCGTGCTTCGAGAATAATAAAGAGGTACTCTAATTTACAATAGGCTAATTTGATTTTAATCAAACTTTTTTCATAAATAAATCAGAAGCAGGAATGAAAGTATGCATAAGTAAAATTGCACAAAAAGGCTAATTAAAAGAGGCAAACACACCCCTTTCCCTAGAGAGAAGCAAATAAATTTCCTCGTTAACACAATAATGTAACTCCTCCTCTGACAATATTTCTACATTGTGTTTATGAAAAGCAAAATTAGAAGGCCAGAACTATTTATGTGAATAATCTCAGAGTAAGCCTATTGAAAGTCGGTTTGTAAAATATTAATTAAAAAAATTATTTAAAAAACTAATTAAAATGTTAACATTTATATGGACAACTATAATGTCAATCACTATTTTTTTTAATCAAATTAAGGTAATTAAAGCGCTAAAAAAAAAATATTCAAAGAAATTGGGGCGAGTTAAAAATTTATGTATAAAAACAAAAAGACATCTTGCAGATACAAAATGAAACAATTAAAATTAAACGTAAATCTTCTTAATTTTGGGAGTAAACAGTTAACAAAAAACAAGGAAACATTTAACTTATTAAATTAAAGCAAAATGGGATTTACCGGAGTTTTCTTTTTACAAAAAATACTAAATAACTTTTTTGTTTTAATATATACATGTAATTTGAGAATTATTAAAAAATTTTACTAATTTTTTGAAAATTATCCGGCACATTTAACCAATATCCGGTGGTATAATTTTTACCTGCGATTCTACAACTTTTTTGACATTCGTATACCCTTTAAATTATTTAGTGGTTCTTTATTGAGTTTGTAGTTCATTGAATGGTAGCTTTTTGCGATCGCTGGGGATCGATCGTGAGACCTTTGATTTTCCAACCAAGTACTCTATCCACCAAACAAAAGAGATCTCTACAGTCTCATGTTCAAGTAAAGTTGATTAAGTCACTACACCACCTTTCATATCATCATCCGAAGAAGCAAAAATATAAAGATATTAAACTTACTTACCCGTGGCCTGTTTGTACGCTCAACGACTTATTTTTGAGCACAATAACGGTTAATCAGACCATGACTTTCAGCTTAACGTGGGTTCCGAACCATAACGAACATCCATGCTTAACCCAGGATTCCAACCCGATACCTTTGGCATGCGAGGCCAGAGCACTACCCCATAGCCATTAGGTTGGCAACTTACCCATGGCAAAAAAACAACGTTGACTAAGGAGTCCTTGCAAAACTGACTAAGCCTAACACGTGCAAAAAAATCTTCTTATTATCCACACAAGTACCATCCTACTGAAATATTACTTCTTTAATAATGCGAGGTAGATCATTCATACACTCGATTGCAAACTTTCTCTGCGTTTTATTCGCAACTTGTAAATCGATTGACTGCAAGAAACGCTCCGGCTTCTCACACACAATTGATGGTATTTAAACGTCTCACGAAATTTGTGAACGATCTTCCATTAAGGAAGAATGTTTATAAAAATATACCACTTCAAAAAGATTGAAATAAATTGTAAAACACGATTAAATCAATAACACTTAAAATGACAGAGAGATGATTGAATCTGCCGTACATGCAGGGGCGGTTTAAGGGGGTGCGGGGGTACGACCCCCCATATAGTCACTCTAATCCCGCATGACAGTAAATAGTTTCTCATTTTAAAATGGCGACTTCTATTCACAGAATTTTAGACAAAAATGCTTGGCACTTTGATGAGTTAAAACTTTTTCTTGTGCGAGATGCTTCTTCTATTAACAAACTAGATGATGAATATGAACTTCCTCCTCTACATCGAGTGCTGATGAGCGAAAATTGCTCATTAAACAGTGTTAAACTTTTGCTTCAATATGGAGCAGACGTCCGTTTCGTTACTGTCCGTTCTCTTCTTGGCAGTGTGCTGTCAGTCGCTTTTTCATATCACAGGAACAAAGACATCATACAAGGTTATTGAAGGAAGAGGCAGACATTAGTACAGTTGAAGGAAGCTCTCTGTCACCCCTCTTCTTAGCTCTCCGTGCGGATTCCTCTGCGGAGATCATCCAAATGCTTTTGGAATCTGGGAGTTCTCTAACAGATAGTACTGGAGAACATAAGCCAGTATTTCACTTTTTCGAGGTTGAACTTAATGCAGATGTGTGCAAGTTGCTGCTAGAGCAACCGTAAACCAACTAGATAAGTTCGGAAGGTCGGTTCTATGCAATGCTTTTTCCCGTGGTGCCGACTTGATAACCATCAAAATGCTATTGAACGCTGGGTGCTCAATGAGTGACTGTGTGGATCACAATTCTGTATGGCAGTGCGCTACGGATAACTCAATCAAATTGAGAGCAGATGTGATCCCAGCTACTTTCTAAAGAAAAATATGACATACCAGTAGAGGATAGAGAAGGCCTAACTCCCATGCAACTTGCCCTGAATGCCTGCAGATACGAGAACAGTGCAATTGAGTTACTGTATGACCTTCAATTTAGGAATATTGACATCCTTGAATCTACAAAGCATGAAAATCTTTTGCTTGATGCTACTGCAAGTAGCGCCTGTACGCTAGGCGCCTTAAAATTTCTAATAGACAAAGGAGCACGAGTTAATGCTGTTTGTGAAAATGGCAATACTCTACTACTTCTACTAGCTGGAACTTACGACCTTGATGATCCATGTAGTATTGTTAAGCTTTTACTAGAAAAAGGTGCATCTGTAAATCAAGAAAATGAAGATGGACAAGCACCACTAAGAATGGCATTTGAATGGAATAATGATCTGGATGTTGCCGTTGAAGGCAGGTGCTCGTATTACTGAACTAAATGAGGCGCCTAAGCAACCCCACATCTTGAGATCGACCTCTCCGGATATTTTTTCTTTAAAGTGCGAAAAAGATCGAGAAATATTAAAATTGTTTTTGAAATATGCCTTTCTTGAAAATGTTAATTTTGACTTTGAAATAATCAGTTTCTTAATTCTCCCAGATTATAAAGTTTATTTGGATTTTGTAATTGAATATGTACATGAGCTACAAAATATGCAGTCACAAAATATAGGTAAAGGCTGTAATTGACACCAATTTATTAATCGACATACAGAATTGCAAACTAATGCAGCTAATGATTATATAAATTATGATTTTGATCAAATGCTTAAGATATTATCCAATAATAAGTTTTCCTATATATTTTTATGTCATTTCTTCCCAAGTTGGGAAGAAAACAATGGAAAAAAAGACTGCAGCAACTGCAGATTTACACAGTAAAAACTGGTTCCCACTCAACTGGTGTCCAGAGCAACGTAATATTAAATAGAGACTGTGTTTGCAAGATTGCTCAATTTCTATCTGAAGAGGACCTATTCAGACTGATTCTGGCATCTCATATTTTGCAGAACATCGTGAGAATTAACAAGTCTTAAACATTCCCTATAATGTATATTTGAGAACCTAATATTGTTAATTGATAAAGCAGATATATTTTTTTAAAAATTCCCGTTTTTTTAACAACAAAATTTGCATTCTCTGTGTCTTAAGCAGGTGTACATACGTTGCTATTAAACTAATACTATATTTGTGGTTTTTTACCATATTTACTAAGACTTTAGTTTTTACTTTTAAGTTCTTGAACACATAAAAATGTTTTTGTAATATTCCCTTCTTGAAACCCTCTTGCTTTGAATTTTCATAAAAGCTGTGCTTCCATTGTGTAAAAAATGGTTATTTAAAATGGGAGGAGAGTGGTACTTTTCCATTAAAGGGAACAGTTTGCCTATTTGATTTGGCAAAAAAAAATATCATTTCAAACAAAAATTTAACCATTTCAAAAGTTTTACCACTAAAATGTTTTCAAAATTTTATGAAAAGTGCCAAAAAACATAAAATAGGCCCCTTTAACGGAAATGTACCTAACTATATGCCACAAAGTTTTGCAAACAAAATTGTCTTTAAGCATAACTTTGAGGCATGTAATGAGGCAGTCAGTAAAATAACTAAAGTTGTTATAAACTCATCTTAGAACCTTTACTATTAAAACTGCATTAATGTTATATTAATACTTTGAAGCTTTTTCTCACAGAGCAAAGTTCAAAATTTTAAATTGTTCAATTTTTAAGCAGGGTTCCCATTTCTATTAAAAGGGATCAATATTTTTAACTTGTTTTCCTGCATTTAAAAGTACTTGAAAATGCTTAGAGGTCCTTAATTTTAGCTGACATATTGTGCCTGAATGCAATATATATAAATATTCAAATCTAACTTTATTATCCCTGTGGGACTGCCACTTATCCAGCCGCATAGGAATTTTCTCATATATTTGAATTGCGCATGCACGAAATTGTTCATCATTTGGTTCAGATTTGCTGATCGGTGGAGGGGAATTCGGGGTTTTAGTTGCGTAAGGTAGGGTAAAATGAGTATAAAAATCACTGAATTTTATGTTCAGCTAAAATGTTTAACAATTCAATTTTTATTTTGCTTTTTCTTTACTTTGCACATTTTGGGAATAAGAATACATAAATATGTTTGTAAGAAAACCTTTTATAGGTATGCTTACTATATCCATTTTACCCCATGCAGGTGAAAATGGGTGCAGTGTGGGGTAAAATGGGTATACTATAGTTTAACAATGAAAACCTTAGAATAAATAATAAACCATAGGTAAATAATAAACCAAAAGAAAGCACAAACCTAATGAAATATGAAAAATATGGTAAGCCATAAAATCATTTAAAACTTTTATTTTAGTCTGAAATTGGTTAATACATCCAACTTGAATGTTTTTTGGCAACATTTACATTTAAATCACATTTTTCATCATATTACACTTAATGACAGCAAAATATAGTCCGGGAGCAAATGTAATCCCGTGGGCCACTTCATGATGCAAACATGTGGGTGGTGTCATTCTCTTCGTATGAATGCGTAGAAAATGAAATCCGATGGTGGGTACCTGGCATCCCGGTACGAGTGGCGCTACAGTCGAAAATCCAAAATGGCCGCCACCGTACCACCCAACGTGCATTTTTGTCGAATAATGGCTTCCCAACTCATTTTACCAACCAGTTGACTGTAAGAAACCTTGTAGGAAATAAAATTTCCTTTCCAATGGTATTTAACACATACATGTTAGGTTAAATTACAAATTTCAAAATGGCTGCCGTTTCGCGATCTTAAGTACCTTTTTCAGGTTGGTTGGTTTGTACGCTCAGCGATCTATACATGTGCACAATGACGGCTAATCAGGCCGAGAACTGCAGCTGAAAGTGGATTTCGAACCACAAAGAACATCCATGCCCAACCCGGGATTCGAACCCGGCACCCTTAGCGTGAAAAGTTAGAGCACTAACCACACAGCCATCAAGTGGGCAGTGCTTTTTCCAGTGTAATAGCTTCTCAGTGCACTTTATTCACTTGTTGGCTATTGGGAAACTGAAGGAAATAAAATAACTTTTGTAATGGAATATCTACCTAGTCAAAATGTAAGAAGGCCGCTGCATTATCGTTGCTGGAATGTCTTTTCAGAGTAATAGCTTTCGGGTGCACTATATAAACATGTTGGTTATTAGAAAACTTTTTGGAATTAAAAAAAGCTTTCTGACCATTATTGCACCTTTACATTGTCACTCCAAGATTTAAAATTAAAAAAGGACACGATTACAAGTCATCTGTTTGGGACTCTAATAATAGTTTCCACATTATATTATAAGATAAATGAGCATCACAGAGAGCTAATATTTACAGATTGGACAGTAAAATAAAGCCTTGGCACTTTTCACAAGTAAACAAACTACAACAGACTGATAATAAACTACAGCAGCTCCATATTGATACGACAAAGTTTTTTAACATTTGGAATGTGAATTTCACAGAAGAGCGTAACAGTGTAATAGTTTTTGTTATACCTATATAACAAATGGTGTAAACAATACTAAGATTTTTCGTTTTAATTAAGTTAAATTAACATCTTCATCCTCATCTTCCTCATTATCATTCATCATCAGGTCAACAATTGCAGTGTTGTCACATAGTCATCATCTCTACCACATGAGCACATCTCTGTGCAAGGCAGATTGTTGATATTGCATCGACAGAGAAGGCCATACCGACGCTTCAGACAGGAGCACTTAGTCAACCCTAAGAGCCCCTGCGGAGTACAATTTTCTGTACATGTAATAGGCTCAAATTTCCCATCCACAAGCGACCAGCCAAAATCAGTAGGTTGAGGCATGTCAGGATGCTGTCGAGTGTCTTGTGCTCAAATCATTGCTTGGTAGCGTGCACGCAAAAGACCTGGATAAGAGATACCTTTGCTGGTGCAAGATGTTCCCCGGTCTTTGGTTTTTTAGTGAAGAGCCACCATCTTACCTCCCCAATGTCTGTCATTTTGGTTCGCGGTACATACACAACTAACAAACGAATGCCTCTAACTTTTGTAACATTTCTGTGGAAAGGGTTTTAAAATGACCCATAAGGCCCTGTGCAGCTATTAGTCTAAGAGCCCATGGCCGGCTACCTGTATGTATTTGACCAGACCTGAGTTTTTGTACGTTAAGGCCCCTATACCTACCATACATAAGTAGGGGACTCACTAAGCTCAAAGTGGTGGACGCGTCGAGCGCTCAGGTAAGACAGGTATCGATTTTTGACTAATTTTAAATCCATTTGACCACGTCTGCCGTTTTAAAATTTGAAAATATATTATTATTACTATCGGAAAATAAGAATGGCAGACCATTATCGCGCATTTTACTTTGTGGCAGACAATTTTGAAAATGCTAAAAAAAAAAAATTTTGAAAGTATTTGACCTGCCATTGATATATTTTATTTATTATAGTCTTAAAAACTTATATTGAACACGGCAGACGTCTACATTGCGTACACACATCAACAAATAATAAAATCTTAGCTACTATCCGGCCAGATGTATATGTATTCCGTTCGCTGTTTTACATCAATGTAATTTACTTTATCACTGTATTTAGAGAAATTAAATTTTTTTCGTATTCTATATACTAAACTTCATTAGTTAGATGAGAATTAATTAATATTAATCGGAGTTAAGTACGAAATTAATTGTTGTGGAGTATCATCTGTCATTATTTTACTGTTAAAACCAGTCCACATAGTTATTTAACAACCTAAAAGCATGACTTAGCATCCAAATATTGTCAATTCGATCGTAAAGACTCTTATGCACAATTATATTAACTTCTTCCTCACTTTGAATTTCAATATTGCTAGTTTTTTTTGAGTTTTTTAGCACACTGTGGCAACTCATACTGTATTGTTTCAAAAGATCGTCTTCTACGTTTATTTTTTTTAATAACTCCAGCTTCTTCTTCTTCTATTTCTTCTACATTTTCATTTTCGATGTTTTGATATATGATTCCAACTGTATCATGGAGAGCGTCTTTTCCATTCTTGGTCTCAACAAATCGGTCATAATTATCAAATGCCATACCTGTCGAAAGATTTTCATTTCTATTAATTGCCTCTGGACATATTCCGGTGCGTAAAACTGATGAAAACGTTGCTTCTGTTTCAAGCTCTTCGATAGCGCTGTAACTGATACAATGACCGTAACGATTTATTATATCGATTACCTTCCGACTGCTTGTAAGACTTTTTAATGTCATGCCTAAGCAGATGTGTTTCGAAGTCTTAATGTTGCCATTGTGACTCATGTAAATTACGTCCTGTGACAGAGATTTCACGTGACGTTGAAAACTGTCACAATTCCGGAGTTTACGACTATAACCTCCAAGAATTGATGAAAAAAACTCGGAAACCATTGGTGGTGTTGAACATTCACCGTTGATTAGTCGTTGACTAGTTATATAATCAGGTAATTTCTTTTTTTGTATACCCAGAATCTCCTCTCTCAAAATGGCGGCGGCTGCTTGCAAAGTGTCTTGGTCTTTCAAGTGCGCAAATAACGATTCATCAATAGTTGAAATGCCTCTAGGGGCAACAACTTTTTTTTTATTAGATATCAAAATTTGGATTTTATCATTAAATTTTCTGTGAATTTTTTCTTCTAAATAGTGTGTTGTGACGAGCCTTCACTCAATTCTATAAACATATCGAGATACTCTTTATGTAAGTATGTTAAAAAATAACAACGTCCTCGTTTTATTACATTTTCTTCAATTAAATTGCATATTTCTTTATAAACAGTATCATGTATTTCTCGAGAGATATGCCACGAAGTACGGACAGGACTTTTTATTAATGATCTTTTTCGAATTCTAAAATTTTGCCGGCAAACATCATGATAATAAATGTTACAAGAGAGAACACTTTGTATTTTTGTCAAAGTTTCGTTGTAAATTTCAGTATCTGGCTTAAAGTTTGATAAAATACTTTTTTCAAATTGATCTTTTTCTGAAGTTCGTAATGGCTCATTCTTAGACCGATTTTGTTTCTTTTTTTTATTACAAAAAAAAACACAAATTCAGGTTGGCTGCAGCCACGGTATCAGAAGTCTGAGTATTAGATAATTCTGCTGAATCTTCAGATGGTCCTTCCTTCAACGGCTGATGTACTTCAGCCTCGATATCTTTTTCCATGTCATCATGTGTCTCAGGAACGTTCACATCTTCTATAAGAGAATCATTCATCATTGTTTCATCAACTATTGTGCTACTAGCTGATGCCGATGGTTGTTCAATTGAAGGCAAAGAAATACTAGACTGCGATGAAAAAAATTTCGTGATATCTGTAGAATTTTTTTTTTTCAGCGCTGTAAACGTCTTGTAACAACTACTATGATAAGCACAATCAAAAATTTCGTCTGGTAGAATAATTTCTTTATATTTTAATTTATGAAGTTTCCGTAACCTTAAAATCTTTCGACATTTTGCCATTATCTCTTCCGAAAATATAAGTAATTTCTCAGTTTTTACATTGGCACAAAAAACACGCTTCACTTTTTCTTTATCAATCGACATAATGTCAGATATATATGACAAATAATAGACAAATGAAGAAAATAAAATAAAGCAGCACTATGTATTTTATAAAATTCACGAAACACGAGGTATCTGTATGAACGTTCACAAATATACTGAAAACATCAGGCAATAGCCGTTACGTTGGGGTTGTTACAAGGCCCTTCCAGGTATAAACCCTCCATTATTCGAATGCTAGTAATATAACTGTAAGAGAACATACTATAGGTTAGAATGAGTACAATAGTAATACATAGGAAAAAGAAGAGAGATAGCTATATAAAAGCTGTGCCAACCATCTGGCCGGATAGTAGCTAAGATTTTATTATTTGTTGATGTGTGTACGCAATGTAGACGTCTGCCGTGTTCAATATAAGTTTTTAAGACTATAATAAATAAAATATATCAATGGCAGATCTGGTCAAATACTTTCAAAATTTTATTTTTTTAGCATTTTCAAAATTGTCTGCCACAAAGTAAAATGCGCGATAATGGTCTGCCATTCTTATTTTCCGATAGTAATAATAATATATTTTCAAATTTTAAAACGGCAGACGTGGTCAAATGGATTTAAAATTAGTCAAAAATCGATACCTGTCTTACCTGAGCGCTCGACGCGTCCACCACTTTGAGCTTAGTGAGTCCCCTACTTATGTATGGTAGGTATAGGGGCCTTAACGTACTAAAACTCAGGTCTGGTCAAATACATACAGGTAGCCGGCCATGGGCTCTTAGACTATATAATGTCATCACTACCTACAGAAAAAACTTTCCACCATATAATCTTTCCTTTTTCAGTAAATGATTCAGTGTTACCAGCACCAGAAAGGTCGTGGAGTCCTGGTAGTGCTGAAGACTTATTGGGCCCTAATAGCATGTCATAGATTGACTGAAGATGAATTGTTTGTTGTTGTTTCTGCTAGTACCTACTATAATGCTGGATTCTCTTAGAAGCATATAAGATATATCCGAAGAGCAAGTACTAATACATCTGTGTCTGCAGAGTATTTGCTAATCTTGTTAATGGGCCTCTGGAAGCAACATATATACTGTGCAAAATTATTTTAGCATCTGCTTCCTCCTGAATGGTTTCAAGACACGACACGTCCATATGGCTGGTATTTGCATGATTTCTCCAACAAAAACAAATTTTTTATTATTCTTGACTGCATAGTCCATAATCTTGGATGCCAAGTATTCTATCAGTTCATCCTTAGTCATTTCGTGCAAAAGTAACTGGTGCATCGTTAATTTAAGGATGTTTGTTGATGGGTGCACTTTGTATTGAATAGGGGCTGATTTACCCTGACATTTCACCCTTGTCGATGTCTTCAGCGAATTCTGTTTGTAGGTATCAAATATTATGTGAACCTCTTTGTACATACCAAACTTCTTTGATTTTTGTCTGGCAAATATATCTGCAAGTTCTTCACAAGTCTTAACAGTCATAGATTTATCAATGGAATGCAGCTGTGCTAACAGTTTGTGCTGTCTCATCTACTGGAAATTGTGTTAGAATTCGCTTTTCTCATTGCTTGAAGGGTATAGATTTTGAGGTAGCTCCTCCAGGATACCCATAAGCTTGCTTTTTTTCCGAGCAGTAATATATACATCCATGTAAGGGAAACAAAGCAGGTGGCAATAATGAGAATTCATAACGACAAAAAGTTGCTTGCAAATCTATATCACCCGACTTCTTGTTCCAATTATCAGTCTAGAAATTATTGAAAAATCATCTTTTAACTCTAACAATTTTTCCTACATTGTTACTTTAAAATTTTGGAATACTGATTTGCAGGCATAAGTTTCATCTTTTTCATTGGTGCCCATAACTGTACTGAGGGCTTTGATGGTACCGATTTTTCTGTTGATACTGTTGGTTGGTTGATCATTTTAATGCGTTCCTCAATGAATTTGGAAAGAAGACTCTCACCAATATCAGCAACTGTACACATGTCTATTTGAACGTCATCGGGAAGAACTTTCTTACACACCAGATGTATAAGATGTTCTGTATTTGCATTAAAAAAGATTGGTATAAACCCTCTATAAACTTTTCAACGTTGTGATCCTGACGCTTGCGAACCGATAGACAATATTCATGATGGCATTTTGCATTGGAGATGGCATTTTTAATCATTACATTGGTTAATGCATCAATTCTTGTGAGCTAGGATGTGGCAGAAAGAATCTTGTCCGAGCAGTCTTGTTTAGGGTGATGCCTGTTAAGTCCACCTTGGTCTTCAAGCTTCATTGGCTCCTAAAGCACAAAATGGTATTTTGGTTTCATTAACAACCCACTTTCCTTGCTGTAATTCTTGCCATATAGTTGTATGCATTTTATTAAGTTTTTCCATATCCATCAAGTACAGTGGAATCATTCTTGCATAGTTTAGTCGATCAAAGGCATAGAAATACTTTATGAAGTCCTTTGTCCCTGTGTAGCTGTCAAGTGCAAATCCAAGTCTGTATTTCTAACTAACCCGATAGCTGTATAGTTAGCTTTCTGGATTCGCGTGCTAAAGGTACCGGGTTCGAATCCCGGGTTGGGCATAGATGTTCTTTGTGGTTCGGAATCCACGTTCAGCTGCAGTTCTCGGCCTGATTAGCCGTTATTGTGCACAAGTATAGATCGCTGAGCGTACAAACCAACCAACCTGAAAAACGTACTTAAGATCGCGAAACGGCAGCCATTTTGAAATTTGTAATTTAACCTAACATGTATGTGTTATATACCATTGAAAAGGAAATTTTATTTCCTACAAGTTTTCTTACAGTCAACTGGTTGGTAAAATGAGTTGGGAAGCCATTATTCGACAAAAATGCACGTTGGGTGGTACGGTGGCGGCCATTTTGGATTTTCGACTGTAGCGCCACTCGTACCGGGATGCCAGGTACCCACCATCGGATTTCATTTTCTACGCATCCATACGAAGAGAATGACACCACCCACATGTTTGCATCATGAAGTGGCCAACGGGACCACTTTTTTCGACATTAGCGCCCAGACTAATACTACTATTATTCATATCCAAAATATAGCAAAAATATGCCTCTTATTGTTGAATGCTGATTCATTTAAAATTTCTGTTGTGTAGCTATTTTTAATGGACGTCTGTGACGAAACATAAAACGCATCAACCGTGGATTTTTTTTAAATTTATGTCGTACGAGTCTTCTTTGAATGCCATAATTTTTCCTATAAATTCTTGCTTCTTTTTTTCCCTAAATATTCTTCTTTGACCCATACCCGCTAGATTTGTCGGCCCATTTTCTTTATTCTTTACTTTTAAGCCAATGTCCTATGATGAAGTTTGAACTTCGTTTGGCATGTTAATCTTATTAGTTTTAACCCTTTTAGTGGTCCGGTTTCCAGATTAATTTTTTTAACCTAATATGACTTCTTTATTCGTTAAAACTTTGCCAACTTAAGCTTGGACATGTTTACCTTTCAATTTTGAAATTTTTGTACATGTTATTGTAAGACTCGAATATGTTACATAAAAAAGAGTTGAATTTATTATATTAGAGATACAGCAGGCAAAATTGCTTTATAAGACAAAATGTTTATAAGGCTCAACAACCTATTTTTATGAATAATGACAGCTAATCAGGCTGGAACCTGCAGCTTAACTTGGATTCCGAACCACTACGAACATCCATGCCTAACCCGGGATTCGAACACTGCACCTTTAGCATGCGAGGCCAGAGCGTTCTAACTACACAGCCATCAGATGGGTCCTTCTTTGAATAGTGATAATTTGCAGACTCCAGTAGAGAGATTCCTGATCCTTTCCTCGAAGGATTTTTTACTACCCATCTTAATTTTTTTAAAAGCTTTAAATATTACAAAAGTATTTTAATATAGTACTTAAAAGTTTTCTTCAAAACATATTTTTATTCTAATTTTTAGGAAATAGACTTTTCTCAGAAAAACTTTATATTATCACCTTGGAAAATACCTTTATATGTTAAGCCTGCCGGTCAACCTTTTCTTGGTGTGTTTTAGATTTCATTTCCTTCTTTCAAACATCTTATTTCTACTGAACTGTTGAATGGAATAAATTTAATATATTAATAATACATTGAATTAATTTGCCACTATTATGATGAAGTATAATCAATTTTAGAAAGCAGTTTGTTGTTTCTTTATGACTATAAGCCATTTCAAATAATAGATTAAATTGAAGTGAGAAAGCAAATATTACCGACAATTAATTTTTTGCATGCTTCCACAATGTAAAATTTAAAAAAGGTTAGAAAATAATTTTACTAATGAGTTTATCTGAAAATTTTATGATAAACGAACACTTAAGTGGGATTTTTTTATCCCCCTTTTTTTCTAAGAATATAAATTTTTATAAAAATCTATTCAATATTTTTGTTAATGTATTAAGTTTTATTTAGTATTAAATAGAAATTCTAGAAAGAAATATTAGAATTAATATTTAAATTGAATTCTAGGTTACAGCACGTTTTCTTCAAATTTTTAAACTGTACAAACACTTTTCCGTATGAACTAAATATAGTGTTATAACAGACTAAGCAGTCCTTCTATTCTGGAAATTTATTTATGAGATTACTTGGATCAAGAAATATGTAAACGTACCAAATCCCCTTAGATAGTAGAAATTATTCATTATTTTCTTCGTAATTGTTTACAAAATGGGAATGAGTATTCTGTCACACCAATACCCACATCATTCATTAGATTAAACTCTCCACAAAGCAAAAAATTATTTCTCCTAACTTTTGATGTAAATTTGCATGAAACAAAATTCCATAAAATTTCTAATGTTTTAAGTATCTTAGCATCCCAAAGATGTGTTGAGTGTATATGAATGCCATCAGAAGCAAAAAATTTCTCGGGTATTGCAACATTTATAGTCCCCATACATTGATAAAAGAATACATTACATTGAGAAACATTGAATTCAAGCAATTTCTTTTGTATTACAAGAGCAATACTCATTGGTTTATAAATGTGCTGATTGTATAATCTTGAGAATTTCTAGTTTTCCCTTAAAAGAATCCAAAATAACTGAAACAAAAAGTATATTTAATAACAAGTGTGCAAAACATAAATATTCAGTACAATTTTAAAAAAATGTGGCTGTTATGTGCAAAACATAAGTACATTTTTAATTTGATATGTTATGTTATTAACCCTTTATGAAAAATTGGAAAGTAGTTTTTGTAATATATATCACATAATTTAATAGGAATGACTTTTTAATGGAACAGCAAATTAAATAGGAAGTAGACATTTTTCTAGACAGTTTTCTAATAATCAAAGATATTACAAGCACATTTCATATACTTGGTGTCCCAAAAGACACTCTTGATCTGTAAAAATCAATCTATTGAAAACTATTACTCGTGATTGAAACTACTTGTATAATTATTCAGCAGTTAATAAAATCCATCTCAATTCAATATGCATACAAGGAGATTCAATCCCTTGTCGGTAACCGTTTTCGAGATAAGTTCACCAGTAGTTTCTTTTGGAACACCCTATATTTTATGCAAGGTATTTTGTAATCAGCAAAAATTTACATACATGTTATTGCATGCCAGAGAAAAAAGTTTTAATTATCAGTGAACTCCTGATACAACTTAGAAAAACATTATATAAGCATAAAGTTGCATATTTCATTTGACACGTTGAGTACCACATTTATTTTTAAGGAAACTTATTTTAAGCACATTTATTTTTAAATCCTCATCAGACCACATACTGCTTAGAAGTGCTCATATTGTACAATCGTGTGATAAATAAAAATTAAGTAACTTTTATAAAAAATTTCAGTAATTACTTAAAACAATATAAATTTTTTAGTTTTATATCATATTTTACACTGTCAGTCAACAGTGACTGAAGCGGCCTAAATGCAAAGTTCAGTGTCAGTCACTGATGACTGAAGTGGCACTCAACGTGTTAATAAAAAAAATAAGTCATTATGGTAAGTATGTCTTCAGTCAACAATTACGTAAGAATTTCAATCTTATATTGAAATGCAGCTTTACTTGAGGAGCAGTAAGCTGTATTTGAAAGCATCTTTATAGAAAAAACTCTCCTGCACACATTAAAGACAGCTCTTCACTAGTGTGTTTTATAAGATGCCTCTCAAGGTTGTACTTTTGAACATAAGATTTTTGGCAAAAGTTACAGACATAAGGCTTACTTCCACTGTGGGAGAGAAGATGCCGGTTGAGATTACTCTTTCTTGAAAAAGATTTTCCGCAAAAATCGCATACATTTGGCGTTTCTTCAGCGACCTCTGTCTCTTTATCTCTAGCGTGTTTCAGAAGATGCGTCTTCAGGTTAGACTTTTGAAGAAACGATTTTTGACAAATGTCGCAAACATGAGGTCTTATTCCACTGTGAGTAAGGAGATGTTGCTTGAAGTTACCTTTATGGGTAAAAGATCTTTTGCAAATTTCACAAGGATACACATTGTCTGGAGAGTGTTTGAGTTGATGTATTTTAAGGGAGCTTTCATGGGGAAAAGATAGTTTACATATGTCACAAGTATATGGATTTCCTCCTGTATGCATAAGAATATGTTGTTGGAGAATGCTCTGTTGGGAAAAAGCTTTCTTGCATATCTCACAAACATATAGCTTTTCTTCTGTGTGAGTGCGAAGATGCCTTCGAAGGAATGCCTCAGTGGGAAAAGCTTTACCACACATGTCACAAACATGTTGCCTATCCTCGGAGTGAGTAAACATATGCTGTTGAAGGTATGTCTTGTGGGTGAAAGTCTTCTGGCACACATCACATTCGAAAGGTTTTAAACCGGTATGAGTGATAACATGTTTCTGAAGGTTGGTTTTTTGAGAAAAACCTTTTCCGCAAATATCACAAACGTGCGGCTTTTCTCCAGTGTGACTAAGAAGGTGATGGGCAAGAGACCGTTTTAGGGAAAAGGTTTTAGAGCAAATTTCACAAGCGTGCGATTTTTGTCCAATGTGGGTCTGGAGGTGGGCTTGAAGGTCGCTCTTGCTGGGGAAAGCACTACTGCAAGTCTCGCAAATATAGGGGTTTTCTCCAGTGTGAGTGATAAGATGGCTTTTGAGGAATTGGCTGTGAGAAAAGCATTTTGTGCAGATGTCGCACACAAAAGGCTTTTCTTCAGAGTGAATGATAAGATGTTGGGTGAGGTTGCATTTCAGTGAGAAGACTTTCCCGCAGACATCGCAAACAAATGACGTTTCCCTGGCATGAACCCTGAGATGCTCAGTAAGGCACTGTTTTGAAGAGAATTGTTTGTTGCACACTTTACACATGAACAGGCTCCCGCATTCGGACATGACCAAAAGTCTTCTGTAGTATATCTTCTCAAAGAAATTAAACAAAAAAATTCGACAAAAGAAGAAACTTACTTATTTCAAAGAAGATACTTGGCGCAATCAAACAAAAGACGTTTCCTGAAGTGTATGGTGACTAACTGTTTTGTATTATCTGTTGCACATTTTTGGACAAGACCAAATGTCTTTCAGTACTTTGTCTTTTAAGATTCGTTAAATTGTTATTGAAAACAATCTTGCTGATCGTTTAAATAAGAAACTTTTATTTTCTTGGTCATTCTAAGAATCAGTCAAGTAGTAAATGCCCTTCCTGAAAGAAGAAAAAAACCTTTAATTAGTTTGTTTCTTAAATACAAATTAACCCATTCATTTTCTTCAAACATCGCAATTTCAAAAAAAAGTTTTAAATACATTATTTGAAATAAGATATCTGATTACAGAAAGTATAAGTTAAGTACTTTTCTATCAGATTTTTGAATACAAAAAAAACTGATATTCTTTTGAACAGTATGAATTACACACATTTTTTTTCTTCAACTCTTTGCTAATGTGCTACATTAAAATTACTTCTTGGAATGAGTGTCAATTAATACAGTTTTCTAACATGGGTTATTTTTGATATTCAATCAAAGATTTAGATGGTTTAGAAATAACACTGCAGTATTTTACAGTAATGTTATGCTACAAATAAATAACCAAAAAAAACAACATTTTTTTACTAAAACTACTTTTTCAATGCCTCCCTTTATTGCTAGGATTGTTATGCATTTTAGAATGTTACATGCTTTTTCTCTATGAAAACTCTGAAACTTTCTTGCTCATAACACATCGGGCTACATGTGAATCTTGAAAAAAAAATAAAAGCCTTCTTTGTTATAAAAGAACTTAACCTTAATATAATATTGTTTTTGAAGAAATCAAAACTGCATATGCACGGTTAATGCTGTGTTTTTTCTTTCAATAACCCCACATTGTTAAATAGCATGAAAGTGTTACTTTTCTATAAGAAATTATATTCTGTACAAGAAGTTGCAATCTCTTTGACCTATGTTTTATTTTTCAAAAGGGAGAGAGTAATGAAATTGAGTTAAGCAAAATATTAGTGCATTTAGTCTTGCAAAATATCCTTTCATGCAGTTTTTCTAGTACTTTAAATAATATTTAACATGCCAAACAACAACTTTACCGTTATTACAACAAGAAAGGAGGACTTCAATCGCTAAGGTTTTTTCAATATGTTGTGATGTCCCTGGTGTCCATTATTCAAGCTGAAGTTGCTCTTTGGCTGCAGTTTCGGTTTTGTAAAAATTGGTTGATTGGATAAAAAGCAAGTGGGTCCTTCTCCGTAAAATGCACAAAAGCTTGTCGCATCAATTTTTTTCGCTACAAGGTATGTTGGATATTTCTGTTAACCATGGAATATAATTTAATGCAATCAAAACTCCTCAAAACGAGTAATATAAATTTAAAAATATTTTTTATAATAAAAAAATACGCCCACAGACATGATTTGGACTGTCGCAACCTCAGAGTTGCTTGCTTTATCAGTATTTTAATTTTTCTTCATATTTTCTTGATGTCTATATTTTTTTAGACATAAGGTATGTTAAGCAATGTTATACCTGAGAATAAAGCTTTTATTAATAGTAATTTCATTGCAATTAATGCACCTCTTGTCACAAGGCTGACGTGTCATATCCGTGGGCAGCACTTTTTAGTTGTTTAACAGCCCACCAAGTGACACAACAGATGAACTGTAATATTGGAAGGAAATATAATATAACCATTTTACTTTCAATACACATTGTGTATTCTATTTTTCAATACAAGAATCATATTTTATTATTTATATATGAATCTCACAACCTAGAGTTCCATTCGAAACTAAACAATAACAAGGAAATTGTCAGGTTCATGGACGCCACTCAATGGTATTACTATGGACGATCTCTATATATTAACAGACGATCTCTGCCAACGTCATAAATGGATTGTAATTGATAAATTCTATTGGGAAAAAAAATTATAAACTTTTAATGATCTCAACAAAAAAAATCTCTCCTACTGTTGAAATAGTGCATTCTATGGAGAATAACCCAAGTATTCTATTATACAACAGAGTAATTTCTAATTATTAATGACAAAACAAGTTATGATTGTTTTAGTACAACGATATTTTACAATTGTACAGTGCACACTTAATGTGACGTGAAGAAAAGCAACTTCAATTTTTCAGATACCTAGTCATCCGTTCTTAAACAACAATAAAAATGAAAATATGGTTAAAAACTTCCAACTACAGCATAGACTACAGCAAAGAATTGTTTACACAAAACCGCACCAAATTATGGGAACCATGGGCAATTCACTTATTATTAAAAAAAGGGTGACTGCCATTTGTTGATGAAAATCACTTTGGCACATAAAGTACTACTGTACTTGGAATTTGACCTGAAAATGACTAAAAACTAAATTAAAATAAATTTAAATTGCACAAAAAATAACTTAACAAATTTCCTAAATATATGAAATTATTTGTGGAAAATTTGATTTTCTACTCTTATGAAATTTCTTTTTACAGTTTTTTAACTTAAGGGATAAAGAATAAAATAAATTCCTTGGTTTACTTGTATTTTTTAACAATTTCCTCAACAAATCGCTTTTATTTAAAAAATATACAAATTGCTTGATATTCATATGTTGCTGGATACCCTAACACTATACTGATGTCATCACTGTTAAGATAGATTTATCAATGTAGATTGATAAAAATTGCCTATTCCTCAGTTGATCGACATATAAACACTATTTACAACAAAATACATCTATGCTAAAAAAAATTCCTTGAATCAACACTTGCTTTTTTAACGATGATCAGCAAGTTACAGGATTTGTACTCACAATATTGAAGAAAATTCTATGACTTTTATAGATATTTTTAAAAAAATTAATACATAATTAATGCAATTGTTTATTCTTTGAAATTACTGATTTAAGTTCAATTGTATAATGTATATGTAAGCATTGAACTTTCAGAGAACTGAATATCAAAATATTGTATTAATTGTTATTAGCAAGTTTTTGGAAATAAATAAGATTTTGTGATTTGAGTGCTACGAAAGGTTATAAACTCCAAGTAAATAAAATCCATGGATTTTTAAGAAATAAAAAAATATTTTCCATGTTCCCTGTTCTTTTGGAACCTTTCCTTAAATCTCCAGATGTTCCCCATTTTCCAGGTACAAAGAAATTCATAATGCACAAAAGCAATTCCTTAAAAAACAAAACAATTGGAAGTTAAATTGTTCGAAAATTAAAAAAAAAAAGTACTTGCAAGTATCGGAAAAGTTGTTTTCAAGCACCATTTAAAGTGTTTGGTTTATTTCATTTTTAAATCAAAACTATCAATCCATATTCCAGTCCAGAACGAAACAGAAACAATCTGAATGGCTTATTGGATTCCGGCTGCCTACTTCTGTAGCGTTAGCATTCCGGGAAATGGACACCTGAGGAAACCAATGATTCTAATTATACACTAAATAGCTAAAATTTCGAAACTTGACATGTATTTTTTCTTATGGACAGATAGAAAGAGATAATCATGAATGTAAAATATTTTTTCAACCATTAATCATTCAAAATACAAAACGAAACTAAAAAATGATAATAATCGCAAAATATTCTACAACAATCCAGCAAGCTTCGCAATATTAATCCAACATAACGCAATACGAAATACATTTCAAGATGTCGACTTCTATTCACAGAATTTTGGACAAAAAAGATTATTTTGATGAGTTAAAACTTTTCCTGGAGCGAGATACTTCTTCCGTTAACGAACTAGATTATGTATCTGGACTTGCCCCTCTACATCGAGTGTTGATGAGCGAAAATTGCTCGTTAGACAGTGTCCAACTTTTGCTTCAATATGGGGCAGACGTCCGTTTTGTTTCTAGACTTGGCAGTGTGCTGTTAATCGCTCTTTCATATCGCAGGGACAAAAACATCATTCAAGTATTGTTGAAAGGAGGGGCAGACGTTAATGAAGTTGAAGAATACTATGATCTACCAGCTCTATTTTTGGCTCTTCGTGAGGGCGCCTCTTTAGAGGTCATCCAAATGCTTTTGGAATATGGAAGTTCCCTAATTGATAGTGGTGGGCAATATGATTCTGTATTTCACTGTGATGAGGATTCCAAACTAAATACAGATGTATGCAAGTTGCTGCTTCAAGCTGGAGCAGCCGTAAACCAACTAGATTTCTTTGGAAGGTCAGTTCTATGCATTGCTCTACGTCGTGGTGGTGACTTAGAAGCCATCAAAATGCTGTTGGATGCTGGGTGCTCAATGACTGACTGCACTTTGCATGATTCCGCTTGGCTTTGCGCCGCCTTTTGTACAATATTGCTGAAAGTAGACGTGCTCAAAATGCTCCTCAATGCAGGGGTTAACACTTCTGTGGAATATTTTTACAAAACTCCACTGCAGTGTGCCTTGAAACATGGCGTCTTTGAGACCAGTGGGATCAAGCTGTTGTTTGATCTTGAAATTGGCGATGTTAGTGTTCCTAAAATCACAATGCATAAAAATCTTTTGCTTAGCGCTACAGTGAACCGTGACTGTAATCCGAGCATTTTTAAATTCTTAATAAATCGAGGAGCACATGTGGATGTAGTGGATCATTTGGGAAATACTCCGTTACACCTGGCGCTTTTGAATATCAATTGTAAACCAGATATCATTAAACTTTTAATAGAAAAAGGTACTCCTGTCAATCAAAAAAATAAACATAATAAAGATCCACTGAGAATTGCACTTGAAACTTCTAAAAATGTAATCATCCTTAATTTGCTGTTGCAAGCTGGGGCTCGTATTCACAGAATCATGTTGAATTTGCTTCGGACACATTATCATCAAGAAGAAAAATGTAGCATCTTCAAAATGTTTTTGAAGTATGCTATTCTTGCAGATATTAGCTTCGAAGAGGAGGAAATCAACTTGTTTAACTTTACAAATTACCAAGTTTTCTCAGATTTTGCGAGCTCGTGTGTTCGAGAACTTCAAAATATGCGTTCACAAAACATAGGTCGTGGTTGTACTCTACACCAATTTATCAATCGTAACACAGAATTACAAATGAATGCAGTCAATAGTAATCCAGAAGCTCAAAATTATGATTTCAATCAATTGCTGAAGGTATTAGCAAATAATGCATTTCCTGTGTATTTTGATGTAATTTCTTTTCAAATTGGTAGATATCTAATGGAAACAAAACTACAGGGAGTGCAGATATACACAGTAAAAACTAATCCCAATGTTCAAAGTGAAGTAATATTAAATCACGAATGTGTTTGTAAGATTGCTCAGTTTCTATCTAATGACGATATATTGAGATTACTTCTGGCATCTCATATTTCAAAGAAAAATTTGGAGAATAAATAAAAGTTTTGAAAACTTTTTCCGAATTACAACATCTATGTACATAATAATAAATACTTGTCATCTTCGTACAAGATCTTGTCCATAGTTTTGTTCAATCTAAGTATTCATACATGATATTGTAAAAGGGAAACAGGGGTAAAAGACAAAAAAAAGTTATTTATTTGTGGCAAGATAAATTTTCTTTTTTGGTGTAAAAAAAAACTAAAAATTTCAAATGATGATTCAGAATTTTGCGAAATTTGCTGATTAGAAAATTTAAGTCAAAAACATATGCCCACCAAAAGTTAGTTTTCAATTGACAAAAAATAGTATAACCCATGTTTTCTAATTACACATTTGTGAAAAGCAGTCCTTGATTACAAAAGAATGATTAGTAAGTAATTGCAAGACAATTAAATGGCACGTTTTTAAATTCATAAAAATCAGACATTAGTTCATAAATAAGTAATGTCCGATCAGCCTTAAAAATAGCTAATAGCAAAAAGATATTTCCATTTACGAGAATTGAATGCCTGATTGTAAAAGAATTTTGCACGAGTAGTTTTAATAAATGATGGATAAACAAAACGCATCACCCTATTTTATTTAATAACCCATTCACAGAACACACGCACATGAATGTCTTAAGTCCAAAAAACAAACCATGAATAATAGATTCCATTTTATTAACTACATTTCGAATATTGATCACCCAATCAAAAAAGTATTAAGTCAGAATAGATATAAAACAAACAATAAAAAACAAATCCTAACCATTTAAATGTCATATTTTGGTCCTAATCAAATGCTTGATCCTAAGATTTTTTTAAATTGTGTGTAATATTTTTTTAAATACAAAATGTTTCTAGTTTTTAGCACAGTTTCAATCTTGTTTCATATAAGGACAAGCTATTAAAAAAACAAACATTTTAGAGTTCTCTATTAATTTAATTTCATAAAAGTAGGCACATTTAGAAGAATTATTCAAATCTAATACAATGGGTAAAAAAAGTCTCTGTACGGAAGCTAAAGTTACAAATAAATTAGCATAATTTCTAATCTTTTGCTTTACATCTTCAGTAATTATGAAATATGTTTAATATGATTCTTTAAAATAAGTTTATAATCAATGTCTGTTTTTACAATACGCAGCAAGTATTTAAATAGAAATATTTAGGAGATGTTGCTAAGTACCATACAAAAAAAGTTTCCGTACACAGTATGAAAATTAATTCTGACGTCTTCCACAACAGACTTGCAGTAAATTTTCAAAACTGAAGTGTATGCAAGTGTCATGAAGATATGATAGCAACAATTGTTTAATTTTGGCTTGTAGCTGATGGTCTTAAAATGGAGTTCCTAAATCTATTCATGAGTCAGGGGTCGCAGATGTCCTATAAATCCTAAATTATTTTAAAAATCGTTAAAAACGTCCTATATTGTCCTATATTTTATAATTGTCCTATAAATCCTATATTTCTGTGTTGATTCGACCTATATTTTCTTCAAATTCGTAATAACGGTGCCGATTATTGCGATTTTTTATATTCCGGATTTTTTGCCGCGATCGTAAGTGAAAGAGATCTGACAAAACCCATAAAAGCGATGTTAGTTAGCGGGCCGCGCCGTATCTCTTGTGACGTCACATGTTGCATTGACTACTCACTTCCTTTCTGCGTGACCATAGGGAAAGCGCACGTCGACAGTAACGATGACTTTTTCCTACAACTCAACTGTACTTGACCGACAAAAGTTGTAAACAAGTGAACTTTTCCATAGCACGAGTAATAAACTAATTGGTCATATTTAAAAAAGAGAAGCGAAAAAGCTAAGGTTAAAATTCCAAGTCGGGTACGGATTCTACGCTAAGGTGATTTTTGCCAAAAAGTAGCAGCCTCGACATTTTTTTAATCACATGGGAACTACCTATGGTTGCCATAATTTGGAGCGGCTCTATGTAATCAATTCTTAGCGCACGATCCGTACTGGACTTGGAATTTTAACCAAAGAAAGCGATGCAGAAACAAACTACCTCGAAAAGAACAGTGTGAGCCGTTGCCTTTTGCTTATGTTAGAAAAACAGAATTCAAGAAACCACCTCCAGTTCTCAATGAACCGCCACTTTTCTTTATTTTTCGAAAACTGAAAAACGATACAATCCAAATACATTTCATTGCTTATTTTTTAAATTAAAATACTCTCTCGTGCAACAACGTTTACAAAATTATAAAAGCCGTTTGTTATCCCGTGGCTGGAATCTAGCGTGATAAACAAATGCAACCGCATTGTTAATTCAGAAACCTTACAAACAGAAAAAAAGGAAGAAAAAAAACTTTATTATACACTTGGGCAGGACTAAAATCGACATTTCGAGTGCCCAGTCAATGATTGATGAAGGAAACAAAAAGGTTAAAATTTACTGTACAGTGTCAGAATTAGGATAACGACTTTTCAAAAAAGTCAAAAATTGAAAATGACGTCAAAAATCTGTGTTGCTAAATCTAAACGCTCACAAGGATTACGAGAAAACTAAGTCAATGGGTTGCCACATTTGGCTCTAAATCGCCAGTCCGTCCGGCACCGTAGGATAAATCTATACCAACAAAAGACTGCTAATAAGGATAAAAAGAAATAGGGCAGCTCAAGCACATATACATGCTAGAAACAAAAGACTCAAAATTGCAAATATAGCTAATATAAACTTGATTTATTGATGAATACCAAGTACGAAATATTGAGGTAATAACGAATAAAGGATGACATATTTAGGATCAGGCGATTTTTTTCCCTCCCCCCTTCTGTTTTCTTAAATTCAATATAACGAGTTTTAAAGGGAGATAGTAATTTTCTGAGTACTTTTTATTAATATTCCTCTATTAAAAAGAAAAAATTATAGGAAGGAAAATTAGTGCTGAGTGAAAGTCCTCATACTTCAAATAAGTATGTCTTATATGTTCATTTCAGTAATTTTCATTTAAAGTTTTAATTAATGAAATATATAATGAGTTAAAATTAAAGTTCTGTAGCAACTGTGTGCAGTTATTTGATATTTTATATTGTCCTATATTATTTTTCAAAAAATCCTATATATTCTTATTTGGTCACTTTGACCCCTGATGAGTTGGCGATTCAGTTATGAAATGATGGATTATCTATGAAAATAATTTACGAAATAAGTAATATATTGAAGTATATAGTACAATGTATTATTGAAAGACACCGTGAGCGTCAAACTTTTGAGGATAGAGATCAAACCGAAAAATCTTCGAAGCTAAAACACTTCTATAAAAGAAATATTGTATAGTAATGTTCAAGATAGTCCGTAAATAAGTGCACCTTAAGACACACATGGCTTGAAAATTGATAAAAGTATTGAAGTGAAATCTCAAACGGTAAGAAATGTTATTAAAAAAATGGGTCTGAATGGTGACCAACTCAGAAACACGGTGAAGGAGGCGTTATGGTTTGGGGGTGTACGAGAGCAGCTGCTGTCGGTAATTTAAGTTAAGTAAAATGAATAAGCATAGGCATCTTAAAATTCCAACGTAAAATGTCTTAACCAGTGCACATAAATTGTTAATCGGGATTTATCTTCAATGTTTTTATCAAATCTTGAGCCATGTACGACTTGAGGTGCACTTCTTCACTGATTATATTGAACCTTACAGTAGGATATTTCTTTTATGCAAGCGTTTTAGCTTTGAAGATCTTCCGGATCAAACTCGATCCTCAAAAGTTAGAAGCTGACGGTGTCTTTTAATAATATATTGTACTATAGACTTCAATATATTAAAGATTTCGACAATTTTTTTCATAGATAATCCACCATTTCATAACTGAATCACCAACTCATGAATAGGTTTAGGAACTCCATTTTAAGACAATCAACAAGCTAAAATTAAACCATTGCTGCTTTCATGACACTTGCGTACACTTCTGTTTTGAAAATTTACTGCAAGTCTGTTGTGGAAGACGTCAGAATTAATTTTCATAGTGTAGGCACTTAGCAACATCTCCTAAATATTTCCATTTAAATATTTTCTGCATTTTGTGAAAACAGACATTTATTATAAACTTATTTTAAAGAATCAAATTAAACAATTTTCAGTATTCACTGAAGATATGAAGCAAAAGATTATAAATTATGTTAATTTATTTGTAACTTTGGCTTCCGTATGGAGACTTTTTTTACCCACTGTATATAAACAGATGTATATAATGTTGAATCATTACTTCACTTTATCTGTATCTCTAACTTCTAAGTAAGAATACTAAGTCATAAAATATCCATCAAAATAACAATACATTTTGGACTTTGGTTCAATGTTAGTGTTAGGAAGTATATATTATTTCCTTACTAGTTAGTAATCCGTATTAGTTTCTTATAAAAATATATTTTTTGAAATAAAATATAAAACAATAATTATAAAACTTATTGTGGGTGCACTTGTCACCATCTTTTAGGTATCTCCCCACTTTTTTTCCCCCTCCCACTGATACTACTGGTAACATAAGTATGATATAGGTTTTGAAATATTCAATAGATAACAATAAATTAAAATTTCACTAAGATACTCAATTGGAAATTCAAGGCTATAACAAAAAATTAAACCCCTTGCATCTCTTTAATTGCCTCCCATGAAAATAATTCTGCCGGCATCAATGCCAATTAATAAAAGCATGCATTTCCAATACATGATTATTATGATTGATTGGTGAGTTATAAGAGGTTGAGATATCTACTTGTCTAAAAAGCAGATGGAAAAATAGGTTGATTTTGAAAATGAAATTTGAATGAGTGATGATAAAAGCATAGGATAAAAGTGGAAAATTTCCTGTTGTTCCGGTTTGTTACTGCGCCTGGATTGCTGCAGTATCTATAATCTATATAGTAAATTAGAAATAATATCAACAGATATTACATTTCTAATTCAAAAAAAAAAAAAAGAACATTAAAATTAAAAAAAAAATTGGTCTTGATTTAATGATAGATTTTTATATTATCCTCAATTAAAAAACTTAATTTTTAGTTATTTTACGAGCCCTAATTGAATCTAAAAACTACTCAACTCCGAATAAGAACAAAAGAAAATGAATGAGGTTTCTCTCATTCATATGATTGGATTATGATCTCAAATGGGTAAAAAGTTTATCGAACAATTAGACATTTTTTGAAACTATATTTCTTCTGTTCTTAGTTAATTTTCTTCGATGGTCATGTAAGTTCTAATTCGAGTGATTTTCTTTAACCACATTCTATTTTAACTGAACGAACCTTTTTCTGTCTTTGATTAAACCGGCTCGAAACACTACTCCTGAAGATTTCTTTCCATTATTTTGGATTCATTAGGAATACCCGCAGGAACGTACTATCACCGTTGTCAACAAAGAAGGAAGTCATCAGCACTCCTCATAACTTGCACGAGTATGTCTTCCATTCACAGTCTTTTGGACAAGAATGATTGGGATTTAAACGAAATAAAGCTTTCTTTGGAAAACGATCCTTTTTCTGTCGATAATGTGAATACTACTGGCTTAGCTCCTCTACACCGTGTGATAAAAGATAAAATTTGTTCAATCGAATTTATCAAATGTGTGCTTCGTTATGGGGCAAACCCAAACTTTGCGAGTGGGGGTAATCTTAATAACCATCCTATGTTCCTTGCTCTTCGATATAGAAGGGATAAAGAAACCATTAGACTATTGCTAGAAGCAGGCGCTCGAGCCGTCAATATTTATGATCAGGAAGGGCACTCTCCTCTTTGTATCGCTCTCCGCTACGATCCTGCCACAGATCTCATCCAAATGCTTTTAAAGGCAGGTTGCTCTCCGAAGAAACACACCAATCATGTTTCTCCATTGCTCTGTGCGATGAATTACCCAGGTGCCAAACTAAAAGCAGACATTTGCGAACTACTTTTGAGTAAAGATACAAGTTTCCTCGCACAGGATCGCAGGCAGACTCGCTCGTTTATGTGTTATGCATTGAGTTGGGATGCTGAACCAAAAGCCATCAAACTGCTGCTGGAAGCTGGCTGTTCTCTGGATGACTGCCAAGACCACTATTCTGCATTGGGCTGTGCTACGGATCATTCTGGCCTTCTAAAAACCGGCACCGTCCAACTACTACTGGATGCAGGTGTTAAGGCAAAGTATGTGAGAAAGAACTCTCAAATCTATTTTGGAGAAAGCTTAATGCATAAGGTGCTGGAGACTCTTGATTACGAGGAAGACACAATCAAATTGCTGTTCGAATATGATAATGTTCTTTTCCCTGATGGTTGGCCAACATATGGCCTACTGCATAGAGCAGTTGAGAATTTGCACTGTAAGCCAAAAGTCTTGCAATACTTGATTGATGAAGGAGCCAATGTTGAAGAAGTTGAATATGGGGGACAAACAGCACTGCATCTCGCAGTAAAAAATAACAATTGTCAACAGGCTGTCATTCATGCTTTACTCAGTAATGGATGTCCTGTTAACAAGGGATATGGTATGCTCCATTGCACTGCATTGAAAATAGCTTTACAAAAAGACAGGAATTTGAGTGTCGTTGAGGAGTTATTAAAGTGGGGTGCTCGCCTTGCGGCAGTAGGTGATGTTTCCGAAATTTTGCAAAAGGCTCTTGAGAAACTTGATACAAGTAAACATGATATGTTTATTACGAAATATGAGCTATGGCAAGAAAAGCTTAATTTTGTAAAAACTTTATTGAAGTATGCTTATCTTGAAAATCCCAAGTTTGATATCAAAGCCTTAGCTCTGGGGCGCAAGCATTACAGCTTATTCTCAAACTTATACAGCGAGTGTATGCGCGAGATTAAAATATTAAAGTCTACAAATGTTTATCAGTTCGTTAGTAGGTATTCAGATTACAAACCAAAAGCAAAAGGGAATCAATTGCTGAAGGTACCTTCCGTTAACACTTTTTCTGTGTATTTTGATGTCCTCTGTATCACCTATGGTAGGGAAGCTATGGAAACACGTCTACTAGTCCAACCAATGTACTGTATAAGTTATGGTTTCAATTCTAATGCTTCAAAAATAATTTTAAATTATGATATTGTCCGCAAGATCGCTGGACTATTGGAAGATGAGGATCTGTTTAGTCTGCTTGTGGCATTATATAATCCAGACAAGCCAACTTACTATACCAAAGAAAAGATACCTAATGGTAAACGAAGTTCTGAGGAATCTGCTGAGCTTTGCAAGCGTTCACGACAAAATCCCTAATAAGCAGTATGTGATTATTGGTAAAGCCTGATTACAAGTTAAAAATGCAAGGCAAAAAAACTCTTAATGCCAAACGAAAATTTGATTTATTTTTGTAAAGATGAAATTTGTTGTTATTGAGCTGAACAAGATTTTGTTAAAATATGGAATTTAAGATTTTTTATCTATTTCTTTACTAGTTTTATCATATTGATGTAAATATTGGAGTAAGAAAAGAATATATATTTTTTTTTAAAAGAATTGCAAAACATTAAATGGTGCTATAGTGATTGTTTTAGCCCAAAGGGAATTCTAATAGAAGTTTCTTATGTACTTGTATTGTTTGTTTATAAAATTTCTTGTTTTAAACAATTTTCTAATAATCGGGATTCTTTTTTTATATGGGATGACCTCTAAGTCATTTTATGAAAAAAAATTATATACACCACTTGTAGAAGTATACAGATTTTAATTCATGGAATAAATATATTAATCAAATTAAGAGAAAAGTTTTGCAACATTTATTCTGAATACATATTTCAGCAAGTAGATAAAACAGTTAACTATGCACTGAAAGGTAACTTAAAGTGTATGTACATAGTACTATTAAATTTTTTTACAAAAGATGTTTTTTCTTTTACAAATGTTTTTTTTATATAATTAGTTTATTGGATATTTTAATAATATGTACTTATATATTTATGTGTGGGAAACAATACTGAATAATACTTATTCCTTGTCTCTAATCAGATATATATATCGGATAACTCCATGATCTGTATCAAAGTAACTATTTTGTTTATATTTGATTTATTAATTGAAATGTGTTTTAATTTTAGCTTTTCACTCTTATATTTACAGTGATTATATTTTAGTGCTGTTGGATTGTGAAATAGGGTGTCCATACACTAAAAAGCTTAAAGTACTTTTTTTTATTATACATGTTTAGTTATATTTTCAGAAATTTAATTTACTCAAAAACTGTTTGGTATTAAACATGTTATATTATGATATTTTATAAAATTAATATGTGTTTTAGCACATTGAATAGCTGCTCTTTGTTTCTTTTCTATGGACTACTGTGTCAGATGTTTTGCATTGGTTAGATTAGTTTATAAAATTAGAGAATATTGTAGATTTTTGTGTTGTAATAAAAAAAATTAAAAATGTTTTTTTTGCAATGATGGTTTAAAATTAAAAACAGCAAGTTTCTGTTAGGAGAAAATGCAAGTTTCCTTTTAACAGATGGCTAGTATTGCCACTTATTTCCAAGCAATGCCCTAAGCTGGGATATTGAGCTAGCAGCTATCAAACTGCTGTAGGAAGCTGGCTGTTCTCAAAATGTGAGCAAAGAAGTGTACCTCCGCATTGAGAAAGTCTTTAGATTGACATTTCATTATGTTGCTCTTGAAAAGTGATGCTCGTCTTAAGGCAACAGGCTCTAAAATTTTGCAAACAGTTCACAATAAATGTAATTTAGAAGTATATGTCAAGAGAATTTAAATATTGAAATATTATTTTGGCTCTGGAGACTAAGCATTACGCCCTATAATCAGATTCAGTACTTGTGTATTATCCCGTCGACTGTTAACGACAAAAAGTTTTAACAACCTTTACTTCATCAAAGGTTCGGACCAGCGTTAGGGCCTTCAGGTGAAATGCCTCGGCTGTCCAGTGAAACAAGGACTTTTTAATGCACTAAGGGTCCAACAATCAACAGCGTAATACACAAATACCTCATATTTTAACAGCAAGTGTTATGCATCGGATTAAAATATCAAAATCTACAAATATGATTGCAAATTTATTGTGTATTTTTTATATATTTCACATGATAGAATGGCTATGGAAACACGTCTTTAAGTGCTTCTGTTGTGCAAGTTATGGTTCCAATTCAACTTGGAAAGTAATTTTCAATTACTAGATTGTTAGAATTTGAGACCCGATTCTGCTCGTTGCATTATTTAATCCAAGTAAGCCAACTTACTATGCCAAAGAAGAGAAATTTAAAAGAAAAAGATAGTCCGGTATCCACCAGTATCATAGAAGCAATATAAAACAAAGTAACATTATAAACCCGAAACTATATATTTTGTTTCATGTCTTTCAAATAAACTTGAATAAAGTAGGACTGAAATTCTGAAACAAAAGTCCAAAAATTTGAATTTACCAACTTGAATGGTATCGATTGATCAGTATTCAGATAATCAATGCTCTGTTGTATGTTTTTGATAAGAAAATATTGCTAAACATTGTGTTATATGAAATTATAATGATTATTTTGGTCCAAGAACGTTTAAGTATTAAGTGATGTGATATAAGTTTTCTTTTGCATTGGAAAGATGACTTTATAATATTGACAAAATACTATTTCACTCTACATACATGTCTAAAATTAAGCGATAATGTTTTGGATATTATTTTCACAACTAATGTTTCACAATTTAAATTCCTAAAATATATAACCAGAAATTCGATAGTTATGTAACATGCAGGGCAATCCTAAACTGTTTTCTTTTTTAATCAATTTTACTTGGCAGTTATAATTGTACATTTGTATGTACCGGCTCAAATTAAGAAAAAAAATTCCAACTCTCATGCGTAGTTTTATTAAGAGGATAATTGCAACTGTACTTGAATATTACTTATATTCTGATTAGAAAGAATATTTTTTCAAAAAGTTGGTCTTTTAAATAATCTAAATTAAGTTTTTGATTAATTATTAAACAAAACATAACGTTTTTACTCGTTAAGCTTTTCTCTGAATAGTTTCCTGTTTATAAAATACTTGGTAGTTCATTCGTCTGCCTCAATTTCATGGCAGTGGACTTGTTTGGTAACAGGTTCACTGCCCTCTTTACCAGGAACAGGAAACTAGACTTCATTCCTGCCATTATAATAAGACATCTGTGAAGCGAGTATAGACTGCTGTCAACTAGTCACATAAACTGAATTTAACTAAACTACGTTTAACTGCAAAATGTTTAAGGCATGATTGGTGTTTAAAACAATTAGTTTTGGGATTATTAACCAACATTGCATGAAACTGCTGTATTTTTGTGTGACTTACTTATTCTGTAACGGAATCTTGATAAAAATTGGTGTGAAAATCGAGCACTTTTCAGACAGGAAAATAAGCATAGACAGTAAAAAAAAAAGTAACGCTTACAAATTACAAATACTTGGAAGGTGGGGTGTTAAGTCTTTCACACACACAGGAAAATTGTAACACTTTGGTTTTGATGGAATCGCCTTTGCAGAAAAAAATCAAGACTAATGATAGATTAAAAATGTAATACTGTGTAAATGAGGTTTATAAAAAAAAAATTAGTGTCGTTCTCCTAAAATATGCAAGGTTCGAACGACCGGTTAACTGTCCAAGTTGTATTTGTGCATTAACATGTTAAATATTTATTTGAAATTCAGTTACAGGAAAGAGTTTTGACAATGATCTGATTAAATTAAAATATGGTTGAGTATTAACTCGTAGCTATTGAAATATGCATCTATAATGATAAAACAAGCTGTCTGTGGATACAATGTTCAAATTTGGTGTGTGGGTTGGTGGTGGCCATAGTACCTACCATTGAGGTTTTCGTCAAAATCACACATAAGGTAGCTGACATTGAAAAAATCATGTTTTTCAATGATTGCTAAAAAACGGCTCTAACGATTTGGATAAAACCTCCCTACCTCCGAAATATCCAGTAAAAATGCTTTAATGGCGTAAAAAGTTGAAAAACGAATGCTTTTAACACAGAGTTCTCTTTTCTTGAGCATGCCTCATCAACGATCGTTTTTTCTTCTCTCTTTAGTTTCACTTACAAGAAAGGATAATATAAGAATTATCGAAAAGTATACCGCCAAAATCAACATTTCGGCAGTTTTTTTTTTTTTTTTTTTTTAAAAACCCCATGCAAGAATTATCACAAAAAATATTGCCAAACTGATCAATTTTGCTAAATGAATGAAAATATAAAAACCATAAATGACACAAATTCACTTATGTATTATAGTGTAATTGAAAGTTGTGCGATGTTCCACACCCCTTTTTTTTTTGTGACATTCAGCAGCAAAATAGGGGGGGGGAAATGAGTTTTTTTTTTTTTTTTTATTTATTTGTTGAATAAGTTTTTTTTGTGTTACTTATAGATGTATGGGTGTATTATAGTATTAAATTATCATTCATTGCAAATAATATTTATTGACATAATCATAACAAAATATTGATAATGACATAAATTATGACATTTTAATGTAAAATTTTGCATTTTCTTATTTTTAATTCCTTAAATTTAAAACATTGATATTCTTACTCAGCTACAAACATTTATCTATACTAAACTTCTACAGTAGGAAATTATTTACAACTTGTTAGCTAAACAAATATATTTCCATTTAACTTTGAATAATAATTATTTTACTATAAATTCCCCATCTCATTTAAAATAGTTTTATGTAATCTTTTTAACAAACCCAAAATGTAAATGCCATAAAAAGTTTCAAGTCTAAAGGAATATTAGACGCGTCTTCAGAAAAGTTTTTACATAATTGGCCCAGAGTCCAAAATCTGTTATAAAAACCATATTTCAGTCACTTCATCAAGTGAATGCTGTTGTAGAATTGTTTCTTTAAACCAAGAATGATAATATATTTATCTTGAAGTTTGTTGCTTTTTAGTTCTAGAACATTTAGTCCCAATTACCTAGTTAAAAACCCGATTTGGATGTGTATATTTATTGATATTTTTTAGATGGACATGGCAAATTTTGCAACTGATCTACTTATTTAATAACAGAATTTGCAATACATATTTTTTAAGATAGGACACCCAAATAGTAAAAAACAGAATCTATTTTCCTTTTTTTTCCCAGAGAGCTAATTAAGGTTAAAAAATAATTATTTATGCAACTAGTGGGGAAAGTAATACTTTTTCAAAAGAGACAAAATGCTTATTTAACGAGTGTGATAGCATAAGTCAAATAATTTGCTGAGTTTAAAAAATTAATTTCTCACGTGCTGCATACAATATTTTTATACACATATAAATTAAAGTTGTCAACTCCAGTCAATGAATCTTTTCTAAAAACCAAAATAATATAATTTGAACACGAGGCATACAGGAAAGACCTTTTCACACTTGCAAGAAAGATACTTTCCCGCATTCCTTGTGGTAAAGTGCTACTTTCTCCATGATTTCTGATTAAACAAAGTTCAATTTTTTTCGCATTGTTACAAAAAAACTGTTAATTAATGTCTAGTTATACACATTTTTAAAAATATATCTTATTTTATCAAATCAAAATCACCTCATACATCTCTTAAAAATAAAATAATAAATGCACATATTACAATCATACAAATAAAGTATGTACTTTACACATCTGAGATACTGAAATTAAAACTTAAAATTGAACAGTCCATTCACAAAACTCGTTAAAATCAAACTCGTGGCTCAGAAGCATAATGTTTGCTACTTATGAGAAGACTTGTGTTCAACTCTCAGCGTTAAAACTGATGGAGATTGTGACAAATGGTCTCTGGTTGATCGCTACACTGTCAAGGTCTGGGTTTTCTCCCATTCACAAATAAATGGATAGTTTTCTATATAGATAAGTATGGGTGTTTTGCACTGTTTAAACATTGTGCAACTCTTCCAGTGGGAAAAACTCAATTTAACGAACCAACTAAAAATCTATAAAGGACACAAACTATTTGTTATTTTGTTCTTTGAAACATTTTTAAAATATACCTAAAAAAATTTAATAAAAGATAACTATAAAAAAAAAAACTTATTAAATCCACGGCGATAGAAATGAAACATTTTTTGCAAGACAAAATGCCAGAAATTTGGAAAATGTGTTTAAATGCTATTTCTATAAAGCCCTATCTAATTTACTTTCAAGCAAATACTTATTTGATAGAACCAACAAAAATATTTTTTCTAAACTAATCTTGCATCAAAATCGGCAAACATCATATTGAATTCAAACCACCAAATGCATATTGCAAGCTAATTAAAAAAGAACAAAAACGTAATAATAGGAAGGAAAAGATAGAGCAACTGTGATATACAAATTGCTTTTATACAACTACAGACATTCTGCCTGACAACTATTTCTGTAAATGGTTATTGTAAGTAAATTTCGTATTATATGCCCACTCTTAATGTTTAGTTTAACTTTATGACTAAGCTTATGGTTTTATTTTAAAATCAGTATATGGAGATTTTGGGTGGACAAACTCATTAAATCTACAGTTATTGTTTTTAAAATTGTAAGTTTTAACATTTGATTATTCAAGCACCAAAAATAAGTATAGGGAGAATAATGAAGCCACTGTAATCTAATCCAACTTCAAAAATTATGTTTTCTACTAAGTACTCTAACTTAAAATCTTGTATCTTGAAAGGTTATAATTTATTTTTTAATTAGCCTCAAACTACTTGGAAGTTAACGAGTTTTAAATATAGACGTCTCAATTATAAATTTTATTTTAAAATAATTATATGCTTGAAATGAAATTTTGTTGGAAACAAATGAAATATTGAAAACTTTCTTATTAAAATTATGACTAGAATAATTTTCTCCAACAGGAGGTTATTAGCACACACAATGACAGTAATCCAAACAAGTTTTTGTTAATTAAACATTCAAACTCTATTATATAAAAACTTCTACTTATATATATTTTTAAATGATATAAAAGCATGAAAAAAATATGCTTCACATCAATATATTGGTAAGCAACACCACAATTCAATTGATCACAAAGTAAAGGCTGCAACTCGCATAGAAAGAGACAAGAGATTTTGAAAGTATTGACAAAATAAAGAATAATTGCAAAATTAACATTCTCTAAATCTAGATTGTAATATTATACATATTCATTGTTAAAGATGGACTGGTGTGGAAGCCACTCTACTAAAGGCAGGATAACTTTATATACTATGACTAATTTAATTATTTCAAAACGTGCAACGAAAACAAATTGTTTTTCAACCCCTTAATAGATCTTATTTTTATCTAATAATTTTATCAATGACAATGTAACTCGAATACTAGTAAACAAACTTTCTGCATTAATGTCAAAATAACCTGTTAGCTTCTTTTAATAACACATTATTGATTAAAAAGGAATATGATATTCAGAATGTTAAGAAAACTAATATGAAAATAATTATATACAATTAGTGTTAATCCATAAAATTTTGGAGATTTTTTTTAGTAACCAATAATTCATTAGTACTAAAATTATAATACAAATACCTCTTAAGTTGCAAATATTAGAATTAATTCTGTTTTTAAACTCATTTTAATTTTTAAAATACATAAATAAAACTAACATTGAAGCTTTTTACAGTTCTCAAGAAAAAAAGTAATAATAATTGTCTATGGCTTGGAACCTTGCATCCCAAAACTAACTGCTGAAAATGCAGTCAGGATTTAAGTCAAAATAATTCTCACGTAATTTTGTTTAAATGCACACTATTGACAATATGGTAAAGTAAAATTGTAAGCAAACGTTTGGTTTAAAAGCATACAATTGAAATAGTTTACATTAATCAAATGAAATCTCTTGTCACATAAAAAATAAGTACATCACATAAAAAGGAAATGGTTATGTCGATTAACATACAAGTTAATTATGCTTCAAGCATTCAGTAATAAATTAGAAGAGCATTTCCACTTTATCATACAGTCAGGCAATTAAATAGGACAATACAACAAATATTTAATAAGTGATTAACAGTCTTTTCGATTCTTAAGCTGCTAATGCTAGTATTTGCTAAATATAATATCTGTCACAATATTGCCCCAAAACATTAAAAAAATATAACAGCTAACATTAAACAGATATAACAGAAATACAACCTAAATAGCACAATCTGGAGAAAATTGCTTTACTAATAAAGGAGACAGTGGTATCGTAAAAATATTGTAAAGATTTATCTAAGAGAGTGGCAACAGCCTAATGGTTACCCTTACAAAGGTCAACAAGACAAGAAGAAGATTGTAGTTTGCAAGAAAAAAAGATACGACAGATTTTAGTAATATTCTATTTAACAACTTTTTTAAAAAAATTAATAAAAGAGCTACCAATTGTAATTCGTTGTCGTGTTTGAGAAATCGTCAATATATATATTGTCTGTTTAATACAAACATAGTGCCCGCAAGCTTGTGTAGCCTTACTTGTTAACATGAAAACAAAACTAGCTTCATGTTCCACAGGGATTTCAGAAGAAAAACATCTACTCTTTATAGGCTTTGGAAGTCAATTTCATTTGGGCACACCCCTATTCCAAATCGACGAAACTGGTTTTTAGAAAGACCACCAGCAACCAGACTTATAGGATCTATTTATTCTCTTGCTGCTACGTACTCGACAAAAACTGCCCTTGTTTAAAGTTTGTTCCTTAAATGCTAAGAAAGCCACTAGTGAATTTTTGTTTTGAAGTAAAATATAAATTTTTGAACACAAAAATTTTAACTTTTCAGTTTTACTAATTCTTACTATTATTTTTTATTTTTTACAAAAGTATTATTTGGTTGAGTGTTTAAAATCACATTCAACATGCAAAATTGCTTATTATTAAGATAATGCACTACATATTATTCTTTAACTTAACTTACAACTTACAGGTTACTTAGTTTTACAACATTGTATTATACTAAAAAAAGATGCACCATGGATCACTCATTAGGTTACGTTTTTTAATGAGTTTACTACTAAATAGAGTACAATAAAGCTTGAATCTGTTTTTAGTTAACTCAAGTTTTTAGTCAAAACAATTTTAAGGATTTTAATTTCAATGTATGACATACGTGACGTTCACAGTCACGAATTAATATCTAAATCCCTTTTGGACTAAACCAGTCCCCTCCTCCAGTGGAGTGGCTACTGAAAGGGAGAGAAGAGGGAAAAAACACAGGAAAAGGAATAACAAGTGGCCAGCAGGACAGGATACTTTTTTTCTCTTATTTTTTGGTCGAATGAAAGTTATGCACCAAGTCCAATGTTTGAAAAATTACACTTTTAGGATTAAAATGCTAGGTTGATCTCTAATTGTAACTTCTAGATAGCGCATGCTTGGTTATTGACTGAAGTCGAAGAATTGCCATATAGATCTATATTAGAAACTTCCCCACAAACCAGTTAGAGTCTGTTGGCAACCAAGGGCAAACTATTACATAGCATTATGGGGGACAGTATTCAATTGGCTTCATCTGCTTGCAATGCAGAAACTGCTTATGAGCTATCCAGAAGTTACAGTTAGAGATTAGTGGTACCTTCATTACTCCACTGAACAAAATATAATCTCCAGAAAATGGGAATCGTCATAATAGATATATTTAATACAAAGTCGGTAGTGCACATGTAAATATTATTACTTAAATAAAGAATCATATTATGAATGATGTTTGAAATCACAATCCCTTTATAAGGGGACACAAGAGTCTTTTACCTTGATTTGCAAATAAATGAAAGAAAATATATTTTTTTAAGAATTCTGAAAGAAATTTAGTTCCTTGAAAATTCCATAGAGTGTATGAGTAGTGGGACAAACATAATAAATAAATTTCTTAGTTGTGTACAGAAAAAAATTCCTTCAAAATTGAAATTAAAAAAAAATATTCTATTATGCAAGTCCCGACCAGATTATCTGTTATTGTGCACAAGTATAGAACGTTGAGCACAGAAAACAAACCAACTGTTATGTGAAGTAACATTTGTTAAGAGGAGGTATTTTTTGAAAAATTATAAAACAATTATTTTCTTTGAAATTTAAATTTCCATTTTACTTGCCAACTATCAAACATTTCATATTAAAAAGCAATATTTCGATAGATACTGCATCTTGAAAAACATAGCATTAACAGTATAGGATAGCAGAAGACTGACAATCACTTTTAACAAATAAAAAAAATATTTTTTTATAAAGTTCAATTACTTATTTTCTTATTTTGTGCAGGTTTTCTTCTCCTTCGAATAAGCCTGTCTCTGATCGAAGCCTTTTGCAGCAAATTGAAGTCCACATACTTACAATAATAGTCAGTAAAATAGGGAATGTAGAAAGCTCTTAAAAATACATGTGATCTGTAAAAAAAAAATCTCAAATTTAAGCTATGCCAAGTTATTATAACTCTCAAGGTATATAACAACAAGTAAAATATGGAAAACTGGGGAATTATCAAAGACTTATAGAATATTTGAAATCTTGCAATAAATTAGGTAATTTATTTTTATTAAGCTCAACAATAAAAAAAATCTGTGAGAACAACAAATATTTTCCTAATTATGTTCTTCTTTTATTCTATTTTGATTACATTTGAAAAAAAAATATTATTGAGATTTTATTCCATGTTTAATAAAAAAAAAAGTATATGTTTAGAAAAATTATAAACATCTTTTTTGTTTACAATAATTTTTTTAATTTATTTTTAATCGGGTTACTTTTATGTTTTTTTTTTTTTCTTTTCTTTTTTTTTCTACACCCTGATTTTGCTTTATTTACAGAATTTTATAAATTGGTAATGAAGAATAGTACCAGCTTGATATTAACAATGCACTAAGAACATAGCTAAATATTTACCTCTGTGAATCCAAAAATGGAATAGAAAATGTAATATTCCAATTGGGGTCTTTGGAATATCTTGGCTCTAATGAGGAATGATTGGGATAATCAGAATCCACTATGTAGTCACAGGTTTTGATATCCACCTGCAAATTATGGAGATTAGATGATGTTTGTAACAGGAAGTGTATTCTTGAAATAAAAGAGTCACTAAAGGACTGCTTCTATATACTTTTGTATTATAGTACATCAGATTTATATACCAAGAATGAATAATTTGCAAACATTTAATGACTGAAACCCCCTACTTAAGATAACAAATGATTTCTAAAAACCTCAAATTTGGTGGTTTTTTATGAACAAAAATGTCAACAAATTGGAGAGTTTAATGACAAAACTTGTCACTGATCAAACAAATTGGAAGTTTGATACCTCTATCTGAAGCAATAATGTGAATATTGCATGGTTAAAAAAAATTATCTTTTGGTTAAACTTTTTATAATCCTACCAGTGGTCGAATCTCGTAATTTTCTTTTTTCGTTGGCAATCACTGAATTGATCTTGTTTGTCCACAATCAAATTTTGTTGTCCTTAAATTTTTCAAAGTTACAGACTATTATGAAAACTAGAAATTCCTTTTATTGTTGTTAGACTGACTTCATAAAGTTTAGCCAAAAAATAATTGCAATATTTATTTGCATAGTCAACAGTAAGAAAAGAAAATGAAGTTCCATAATATGGATCTATACTTTTATTTCTGTAAACATGCAAAATTAAAAAAATTAAATGAAATTAAAATACAAAAGAAAATATTAAGAATATGAAAATAAAACAAAATTAAAATATAAAGAAAATATTAAGAACATGAAAATAAAATGAAATTACGAAAAACAAAAATAAAAATTAGCAAATTTAAGAAATTAAATTTTTTGTTGCCCAAGGGACAACTGAAATTTTTGTTTCAGTTGCTTTTTTAAAAATCTGATCACCTTGGAAAACCATAAATGTTGACCACTGAATGCTATTTGTATCAAATATGACATGTGTGTTGTATTTATAGTTTAGATTTAAGAAATTGCAAATAGATTTCTGTAATGCAAATATATAATTTTAGGTAAAATTTTTACAGTGGAACTGGTCTCTGTAAAATATTTCATTTGATATATTACATGTGTCTGAAACATTTGTAATTATAACTGGAAATATTGACTGTATAAGTTTCTCTATATTAATGTATAGAAGCTAAATAAAAGACAAAATTAAAAATTAGTTTGGCATAATCTAACAAACTTGCTGTAAAAATCAACAAGCATACAAATTATTAACTAATAATAATTAGTGCACTAGGATGTAATATATACTGAAAGGGTGCAATAAATATATACTGGAAAAAAGTTAGAAATTGTCTTAATATTTTTTTTTTTTTTTAATAAATTTGTCACTTGTAACTTTTTTTAAAATTTAAGACATTCTATTATAACACTAAAATTTCAAAGATATTATATATATATATATATATATATATATATATATATATATATATATATATATATATATATATATATATATATATATATAAACTCATTACAGGGTCAAACACAGTCCAAATGCAAAAAAGAAGAAAATATGCACAGTGTAATTTTGAAGTACAAAAATAGCCGAATAAGAATATATTTGTGTACTAAGGTGTGCACAGAACAGAGGTGCAGCCAGAAATTTTTCTGAGGAGGAGTTTCAGGCAAGTTTAGTCAGGTAAAGTCCAGTAAACATAATAAAATTACAGAAAACGTGGAACTTCTCGGAGAAAAAAAAAAAGCTAAAATCCTCCTAAAAGCAAAAGATTTTCACTCCTGTCATTAAAAAATTAAAAATTTCTTCATTTAATCTAGTGTTGATCAACAAATAGAAATGTTTCCTTTTATTGCATTACATCAAAACTAAAGAAAACTATAAATGATCTTTGAAGAACTAAAGAACTTTTTTGCCTAAAACAATTTTGCGAAAGGCAATTTCCCAATTGGAAACTTAGAGCTTTTAAGTTATTTTCCCTACTCTAAAGCAGTAGAAAAAATTGGGACAATGTTTAAATAAAGTACACAGATATTCAATCAAAAAGTAGAAAGTAAATAAAATTTAAAATAACAGCAACAATGCATACATTAAACTCATGAATTCAAAATCAAACAGCAATAACATGTATTTCTGAAGGGCAATCTACTTTTAAGCAGTTCTGGATTATAAAAAAAATGATACATATGCATTTTAACAATGCACAGTAAAAAAAATCTAACTATCAAAGATAAGGCTAATATTATTATAAAACATTTTCTAGGGAATTATGGCAGAGAGGAGTTTGGGAAGCTAAATATAAAACAGTAGTTAAGATAAACATAACCCAATCCAAATTAATTCAGTAGATCTCAAGTTAAAAGATTTCATACAAATACACGCATACAGACTTTGGATTTTATATATAGGAGTAGATATAAAAAATATAATCTTACATATCGCGAGCGCTCTTCCAAATTTTGGTCATTCATTTCAGTTGGTATGATCTTGGTAGCATTGGGTAAATTAGAGTACTGCTTGGGTAGTTGACCTTTAAATTCAGATTTCAAAAATTTCAAATTCCAGCTGAAACATTTATGAGTCATTATTGTGATGCAAAAATTAAGAATAAATGTTAAAAAAATATAAATTGGGCATTGCTATGCACAAACAAAACAAGCACTATATTTTAAATTCTTTAAAAAACATTAAAAACTTCTTTAATCTTAATTAACTGTAATAAATATTGCCTACTCGTTTTATGATTAGTTAATTTAATTTAAAATAGATTGCATTAGAATTGTCTAAATTCAAGAGCAAATGAAGGGAATTTCTAACAAAAAAAACTACTTATGTTGATTTTAAAAATTTTTAATCTTTCTAATGGATTAAGGACTGAAGACTTTAAAGAAAAATTATTTGTAAAATCGTACAAAAACCATTTAAATATGCAAATTCAAAATTTTGAACTTATTAAAGTTTATAGCTACTTTAATGTAGCAATACTTCATAAGGTTATTTATAAAACATGTGATATAAAATCTGCACAGTTTTAGGTTTAATATCCCTGTACTTTTGTCTAATATTGCTCTTAAAATGACACTATAATGTTTTTTAAAATGATTGATTAGCCAAAAAAATCATTTATTCAAACACCCTCATTTCCCAATTGTTTCAGAAAATCTACGTTTAGAACTCATTTCATTAAAGTCAAATAAAACTTCCAAAAAAATTTAGTCAATCACAATTAATATATTTATAACAATAGATATTTAACCTTTTTGTCATCTCCTAACTTTTTAAAATGCAGATTTTCACGCTATTTGATTTGCCTTTAAAAAACAATCTTTTAAGGCCATTTGATTTATTTTAATCATTCTTGGATCGTAGTCTTTAAAAAACATAAAAATATACATTTTAAAAAACTTGAATTTAAGACTTTTCAATGCATTGACTGATTATGCTAGCCAAAAACCAATCACAAACTATCTTATGGTTCATGAGTTATCTTGCAGTTATCAATCGACAACAGTTTTATGGGCAATATGAATCCTAAGGTTAAGCCTTTTTGCATTGACCTAGCTATCTAAAAATTAAATTAGTTCTAGACAATTATCTATTCAATATGTTGAATAAATACTCACTTATCAGGCAAGAAAAAAGTTGATGGAAACCTGTACCACTCTTTTCCAATGCAAACATTCACTGGATACTCAGGTGGCAAGGGATGAAGATTCTCATCAAGAGAGAACCGACCAAGCTCCATAAATGTCTCAATAGGAGCACGATATCCTGATAAAAATAACAAAACATAAGTACCAAAAACCCCGCAATATTGATGTTATGTGCATAACAGTATTTGATGATGATGGTGATTCTTAGCTAAACTTATAAAAAAATATATATATCCAAATGTCTTGATAAAATTCATAATACTCTACAACAGCGTTAGCCACTAGGCAGCCAGTGACAGATTTTTCTGCGGTCCGCCAGGCAGCGTAGAAGATTTTTAAAAAATAAAATTTCATGGTACGGTTGGTTGGTTGTTTTCAGATTATCTGGCGCAGTCAGCAACACAAGGGCTATAATGTGCTGAAACATTCGTCATTCGACAAGCCAACATACATTTACAAACACCAAAGCCTTACACAGGACTCGAACCCGCAACCTCGTGGTTTAGAAGCTAGTATGCTAACCACCATACCGTTTTTTTCATGGTACAGACTTTTTTTTACATAAATGTAATTTGTCCGAAATAGTATGTGTTAACTATGTAGAACAGAGTTCTACACTACTTGCCTGAAAAAACTATATGAAGAAGTTTTCAGCAAGAGGGTTTTTATCAAACACAGGAATAACTTAACTGAATCTTATTTGAACAATTTATTAAGATTGGCTGCAATAAATACTATGACAGACATCGATCAAAATATAAACTGGAAGATTTCGACCGCCATTATCTCACAATTGATATCGACTAAAGCATAGTAATCTGGAAGTACAATTTAAATACTTTTATTAAAAGTTAGATTAAGTCTCATTGTCATGTTGGAACAAAAGATTCACTTCTTTTGTATAGACATTAATTTATTACTAATGAAAATTATTATTTTTAAATTATTTGAAAAAGAATCAAATATCAATTGTAATTTTATTAGGATAAAAAAAATCAATATTTTTTTCAGTTTTCAGAAATGCTATATAGTGAAAAATTGATGATAATTAAATATACATATATTGGTGCATCCGGCTCTCTAAAAGCTCCAACTTAAGTCATACGGCCCACCTCTAAAAGTTAGTGGTGAACGCTGCTCTACAACATTAACTCTAATCTACGTAAAATAACTTAGTTTAAATTGGTTAAGGGAAAACAATTTGAAAACATTTTAATCAATAATTCAGAAAAAAAAATTGTAGGATTACATTCTGTAAAATTTAATGGTTTAGAAACAAAGCAACTCTTACTCATTAATTTTTTTTTTTTTTTTTAAGTATATAATCAAATAGTATAATTAAAGCGAATTCTTTTTTTAAACAAGCCATTCTAACATGAATCAGCTAAAGTGGCAAATTTTTAATGTTAAATTTGTATTTTGAATATGAAGAATATAATTATTTCAAAATCTAACAACTATACAAAGGATTTGTATTCAAATTCCATGATGTAATATTTAATATAGCGAAATGAATCTTCAGTTCTTTTGAAACAGTTTACGTCAATTTATTGCCTGATGTCAATGCAACATTGTAGCATCAAACGATAATATACTGTTATGATTTAAAATTCAATTGTTAATTTCTAGCTTAAACTTAAAATTCATCTCTTAATTCAGATCTTAGACTTTAAAAAGACATTTATTCATTCTGTTCTAGAATTAATTCACCTTAGAATGGCGATCTTTTTACATTTTTCCCATCTTAAAATCATATCTTTTCCCACTTGCTTCATTTATTTTCAAATATTAATTTTTCTAAGTTTTTATTTACCTTGTTGTATTTATTTAAAACATCGTATTTAATTATTTTTTCGGTACCTGAATGTGTTACAGGTGTACCGATGTGTTAGCGTTTTTAATTTTCACAATGCCATCAATTTGAGGGTGATTGGGTTGATTTTCGTTCATCGGGAGGTTTGTATTTTTTAAGAATTTGCGGTAGCCATTTGTTTATCTTTTTTGCGTCGTTTGGGAGAGACGCTGTGTGTTACTCCGCCACAAACGATAGTCCTTAGGACCGGTTTACCTCTGTTTGGAGAAAAAGCTGATGCAATAACAGAATTCCCGACGTCTGATTGGTCAAGCAATCGCCGTGAAGGGGAAAGAACGTCGCCGTGGACAGTCACTATTGGGTTTGCTGTCGATCGGATAAGTCGCAAGCGGGAGCGGATCAATGTGCATGATAAAGTGCCGCGAAGTCAGCCATGCCTCGGGAAGTGGCTTCCCTCCAGACGGTCCAACGGATGCCTAATCATATAACTATTCCATAATCCAGATCCTGAGTAATCCTACCAGGGCATGCTTCCCTCCAGACGGTCCAATGGATGCCTAATCATATAACTATTCCATAACCCAGATCCTGAGTAATCCTACCAGGGCATGCTTCCCTCCAGACGGTCCAACGGATGCCTAATCATATAACAATTCCATAACCCAGATCCTGAGTAATCCTACCAGGGCATGCTTCCCTCCAGATGGTCCAATGGATGCCTAATCATATAACTATTCCATAACCCAGATCCTGAGTAATCCTACCAGGACATGCTCCCTCCAGACTGTCCAACGGATGCCTAATCTTAAAAATCCTCCTGAATCCTTCCAGTAAATGATTCCATCCAGACTGTCTACCGGAGACATGATGTGACACATCTTCAAATCCCAACCCATCCGAAGGATTCTCCAGTAACTTTCCAGACCGGACCAGAAACCAACAAAAATCCAAGATGGATGCCGGCAACGCTTCTTCATCTCTCCCTAAGTCCGCCATTGAAGACACCCAGCCACCAGCAACCCTCTGACCCGACTTCCCTCCTCCCAGATTCCAGCACTTTAAGGAACTGGTTTAGTTTCATACAGGTAGTCTGTTTCACCAAAACAGACTTGTGTAATTTATTGTTTTTTTTTTTATGAAAATTCTTTTTTTTAATGCCAGCCAGATCTCTCTTCCATTAGGAATTAAAGTCAGGATTTATTTATCCTGTTAATTTTAATATTTTTATTTAAGGCGTTTTTTTTTATTTAATTTAAAACCTCACCTGGAACGAAAGCCAACCCTTTTACCCCCTTGGGTATTTCCTTAAGGATCTTTTTTTAAATATTCATCTTGGTGAATAGTTGTGTAACCGCTTAATGGTTTTTGTATTCTGAAAGATATTTTTAATATATTTTTGATTAATAAATTAATTTTTGGTAATTTTGGTGTATTCTTTGAAGAACTTTTAGTTAAGTGATTGTTGTGTTTATGTGTTGACGAATCTAAAACTTTAATGCCATTTAAGGTACGAGGTCGTTATTTATTAATCATCCTCTAAATATTTTAAGTCTTAATTTCACGGTAACAATACTTAACATCAGAATACTGTAGACTAAACAGAATATGAAAAAACAATACACAGTTTACATTCAACGAAACATTACGTATTAACCTTAAAAAAAGGTATAATTATTCTTACCTTTATACACAATGACTGTACGTGATAAAGATGCCATACAAAATATCAAACAAAAGCACATAGGGATCCAACTTGTAACATCTAAGTAATCCCCAAACTTCCATTTTGAAAAAAGCTTATGGTATAACTTCTGAAATAATTTTTTTAAAGGGAAAACGTTATTTTCAAATTTTTTAATCAATTATGAAATACTTAAAATAATTAATGAATTTACAAACTAATATTACATGGAACAAAAAAACCTTAAATGGCACTGCAATTTTCTTTCTATCTTTAATAATATGTACATAGAGAGAGAGTTTTCTGATAGAATATTTGACAGTAATTTTAAATCAGTTGTCGATCTGGGAATATTTAACTGTTAACTGCAGGACACAACAAAGTCTATGCAAATTTTCCCTGCTTGTATACGTGTATATATAATCTTAGTGATGTGTTCTCTTTTTGTTCTTATTTGACTGAAAATAAAAGTTAGTTTTTCAAGACTGGATCTTGATTCATTATTTCCACCAACAATATTGGTACTTTAGATGCAAAAAATATTGGTTAGAAAAGTAGTTCATCATCAAACCAATCAAATTTAAAACACTAAAACATGTCTAATGTCTTAATAATTCCAATAATTTGGAAACAGGGTATAAATGTCTTAAAAGTATTTTAAAATCAGTGAATAAAGAAAAAAAATCATATAGTTGAAGGACTTGATAGAAAAAGGTGTCAATTAATAGATATTCAATGAAAATATAAAATATTTGGAATATATTTAACTCTAAGTTACAATCAAGAATGTATTTTAACTTGTTTAAAAGGCATCTAAGTAATGAATCAATAGTTTAGCCTGACATTCTCAGGACTGTAACTAATATCAAAATAATTTTTTTTTATAGTAATTAGAAAATTCATAATTATTCAGCTTCCTTTTTAAATTCAACAACAACAGTTTTAGCTCCAAGAAAAATTTTTACTTAACTTATTACAGTGTATCTCCTAGGAAAATAATTTGAACTTTTTGGTATACTCAGCTCTATATTTTTACAATAATGCTAATATAAAATCTAAACTTGAAGAACTACAATATCATTTAATTAAAATTAACTTCGTTTTTTTTAATTTTGTTAACACAATTAATTTATGAAACATCTAATAAAAGCAAAAAAACTCTTTAAAATTTTATCAAACTAGAGATAAAACTTTAGTAAATTATAATACACAAAATGATAAGTAAATTACATGAAAAAAAAAAAGAATAGAATAAAATGACTGAAAAAAAATGCTTTTTTCTCATACAGTATTTCTTTCCTTTTTTTAATGTTTGAATAAAAAAATATTGTCCCAATACTTATTTCAATTCTTTAAAAATTCACTGACAGAATTGCAAATTTCTCTACCTTACCAACTGAGGTAAATGTATAGATAAAATCAATAGATGTGGGTTTTTTTTTTTTTTCCTTCTTTTTCTTTCATACTTCATTTTACTTATATTATGCATGCAAGACACTCTCGTTATCACACTTTTATAGAAAAAACAATTTATTTAGCAAGTTTTAAAATTCAGAAAGGGTAACATCTGAATTTGTTAATCATACATACAGTTTACTTTGAGACTTTTTTCTTGAAGAAATTACTGCTTGAAATTAAAACAGTATGTATTCTCATAAGCATGCTACCTGAAAATTGCTTCAATCTTGGAGCTCTTTTATTGTTAGCATCAGGCTTGAAAGAGTTAAAAAGATACTACGAGGGTTACTAATGAGTACCTGCACAGTGTCGAGGGAGAAGGCTCCAGCCAAGCAGATCATGGGGTAGATTGGGAACAGAAATCTTTCCTCCTACAAGAAAATCATCACCAAGATTTCTGCAAATCAGAATTTCCAAATAAGCTACAGAAAAGTGCTTAAGAATTTCTATTTATATATATTCATAGCTGCCATACTGGTTAGATAAATAAACTGGGTCTTCTAGTTGCATAAGCTATTTTGTCAACTTAAAATTCGAAACAGAGTCCAGACCACATTTTGATTGAAAGTTTCTTTTTTACAAACTGAATTTAAAAAGTTTTTAGTGATTTTTTTTTTTTTTTTTTTTTTTCTACTTGAAGTTATGATTATTTAGTGACAGAAAATGTGGTTTCTCAATGCAGTCTACATTTGATTCCTTCAAAACAAAAGGCCTGAGATTAACCAAATTCATACTCAACCTACAAGATCAAACTTGGGCAGATCATCTAGAAAGGATTAAGAGCCCAATAAGGAAAGAAAAAAGTTTTAAGATTTCCTACATAATCACTTGAAGTGGACACTTTTCTTTTTGCACTTAGACTATTCAATTAATATTTCTCTTTATTAGGGAGAAAAAGTTCCTAATTAGATATTTTAATAAAGCAATTTGATAGGAAATAAACTATTCTGTTGTATAACAAAAGCACTCAACCTTTCAACTGATTAGTTATTAATTTAAAAAAAAAAAAAAAAATACACTGCTACCTGGTTTTAAACAAGGTTGAGGGTAATATTTTCATTATAAAGATTCACCAGATTTTTTTTAGCATATTCTTGTAAATATTATTGCATAATAAAATGGTACAAACCAAAACACAGCAAATCCTAGAAGTTTTTTTTTTTTTTTTTTTTTTTTTTTTAAAAAGGAAAACTAAATTCAAATGGCTTTATTTTTTTAATTGCCATTTGGAGATGCACAGTTTCATTCATTTGAGACTGAACTTTTTTGTGCCATATTACTTCCATCAATTAAAGTGAAAAAAAAAGATAATAACAAAGGGAAGTACAAACAACCTGAACTATCATCTTTAAATTGTTTGGATAGTAAAATTATTTCAATTTAAGAACTTATCAGGAATTATCAGTTTTTATCCACTCAACAAACCTAAAATTTTATTTTCTCTTCAAATTAAATATGACAATGCATTGCTTTGAAACACGTTAATTTTTAATTATAAGAACACAAATGAAAGCTAATTACAAAATTTGAAAGAAGATTATGGAATTGCTTCATTATTAATTTATAAAGCTGTTATAAAATAATGATTGTAGCAACATCTGCTAAACAATTGGGGAAAATGCTGAAATTTTGATTTTTACATGAATTTTAAACTTTTATTTTCTAAAATTAAAAATAAATGCATATCAATCGTTATACTAAAAACAACTTGGAATGTATTGATATACAACCAAGAAAGCGAATGTTTCCACCTACTTCATTAGTTCTGCAAGGCAAGAAAAAGCTAGCAATCTCTCTTAAAGGTTCAAAGTGAAAAAAAAAATTGTTTTATTGAAAAGAGAAAAACTATTCAGCGGTAACCATCACCAAAAAATACAGCTTTTAGAACTTTACTTGATGAGACTTGAAAATTCTGATTATTTCATATACTGCTGTATATTTTACTGAGTAGTCCTGTGACAAAAGTTTACTTAGAACTACTAATTATCCTAGAGCTCCATACAAAGTGTACTGGCCAAAATTAGAAGAACAGAAATTTGTCACTTTCTTGTGTTTGTAATGAATTTTTAAAATATAATTTTTTGAAAAATACATGAACATCAAAATAAAGTGATTATTTAACTTAAAAAATTGAATTTTTTTTTTTAACTGAAATAAAAAATAAATTTATTGTATAATTGTTCGCATTTACACCTATATCAATTATTGAGCACCCATTATTGACTGTAAAATACATAAAAATTGCAGCTAAAATAGATATTCACTGGACTTAAGTTTTGTCTTCCAATCTAAAAAACAATCTTGACTAAATTAAATTGTTCATGGGTCAAAAGCTAAATGAAAGCCATAACACATCAAATCATCATTACAACAATAAAATTTCAAAGAAAACAACTGTTTCAGGAGATCTTTCAAATTGAAACTGCCTGCATTTCCATATAAACCCAGAACACTTTTGCTAAACAGCTTGGCAATCCCCTTGAGACTACCCATCATATAGAAGCTGTTGTAACTACTCAACAACTCCGTGATTACAGAGTGACAATGAGAGTAATCAAATCCAAGTTCTCTTGGAAGCTAGGCAGAAGTTTGACTCTACTATGCCTTTAACTAAGAAATATTTATGCATAACTTACTTTGTGGGCTAAAGGGAAAAACACAAACATCCACAAATACATGGGAGCTAGGCAGAGGTAAAGTGGTGGACTTTTGGAAGGCCGTTTTTGTCCACCTTCAACAGCTTTCAGCAGAAACTGAATGAAAAAGTTATTGCTTTTCTTTATTTAAATCTATATTCAAAATATTAACATATTTAACTTATAATCAATATATATAATGCAGTATTAATTTCATAATCGATATATACAATGCAATATTTATACAAACACAGGATTAAGAGAAAAATATTAAAGTCTTTCAACAATTATAGGAACACTAAGCCTATAATCTGTTACTCCTTAAAGTTTTTGTTAACGCTTAAACTTTCATTGCAAAATAATCCTTCTCTTGTTGATGAAGATACAAAAGGATAACCAGGGTTCCCACTCAAATCACAGATTGAAAATCAATGACTTTTAAGGACCTTTGAAAATTTATTTTCAGGCATCATGTCTATATTCTAGCAAAAAAGTTACAAGTTGGTGCATACATAATACATATATGTCAGAGAATTCCGATACGGTGCAGATAAGTGGCGGTCATATGAGGATAACAAGTCTGAGTAATATTTTTATAAATTTTGCATCTAGGCACGCAACATCTGCAAAATTAAAGGACTTCTAAGCACCTCTAAGCACTTTCAAGGCCTTGAAAACAAGTTCAAAAATATTAAGCACTTTTAACAGGGTTCATACTCATTTTCAGAAAAAAATTCCATGAGATTTCCATCGAGGAGTTCATTATTTTTAGCAAAAATTTATTATTTTCCTTGTCAGAGCTTGCCAAAATGTGTGAAATCTGCATGAAGACACATTGAAAATCAATTTCACCCCATAGAATTACATGCGTGAATTCCCGCATCAGCACATCATGGTTAAATTTTTAAAAATAAAACCTCCATTTTTTAAAATCAGAGATAATCCTAGCCGTTTTTCGAAGGATGGCGCTACCTCCCTACCATTTATCTTTGAAAGTAGCTTCCTTTTCTGAAAAATTGCAAAATTTTCGTTTATTTTCCAACAGATGTCAATACACGGTCACTCCCTCCGAAATCGCCCATTACGCATTCATGTTGAAACGTGCTTTGCACAGACCAGTGGCTGACTGACGCCATTGAATGGTTGCTGACTGCTGATACCATGTGCGACATTGGTAGATGGATTGTAGGGGGCTGTCCCACAATTTCCAAATGTAACTTCGTACGTTCCTCAATTAAGTTTATTTCGCCTGCTATTTACCCTTCCTTCTTGCACAAAATAAAGAAAAAAGGTAAACTCATGGGTGAATTCATGAAAAACGTTGATTAACAACTATATCATCTGCAAGTCTAATTGGGATTCTTTTTTATTTTTTTTATTTTTGTCGCCGGTAAGACTGGTTCAGAAGATCAGATCATTTCACCTATGTCAATCACCGTTGTTTTTTCGAGATATCGTAAAATGTTAAGTTTTACTTCTTCGTCATTTGTGCAATAGTTTTAATAGTGTTACCAGAATGTTCCTGATAGTTTTCGAAGTGTCGTAGGTAATCGAGGTGTCAAAGGCCCGATAATTTAGAGGAGTTAGCTTAAGATTTATAACCATCAAATGTTTTTAGTAAACATTTAAAAAGCATATTTCTGCTTTGATACGTGAAATCGTGATCGTGCAACATTGTACGATCGTTCGTACAGCGTGTTTTTGATTTTTTTTTTTTTTTTTTTTTTTTGTTGTTTGTTTGAATTTTTTCAAAAACTATTTTTGCTTTAGTTTTAAAAAAAAAATTAGTTTAAAAAATACCCTTTGTATTTTAAAAATACCCCTTAAAATTTAGAGAGGGAGTGAAAATACCCTTTGGAAATACTTAACTGGCAAACACTGTTTATTATTATAGCAAGCCAGATAAATATAGTCAAACCTCGATAACACGAAAAATCTTTTTTCTTTAAGAATAATTTTCTGCAAGTCTATGTTATCAAATAATTCTGTAACTTTAAGTCCTCGAGTTAAAGTTAAAAAATAGAGCCAAAGAGTAGGATTTTTTTCCAGAGTAAAAATGACTTTTTCCAGGTTTTAGGAGGAATTTTTCTTTTCCCCCTGAGATTTTAAGGTTGGTTTATTTTTCCTGAGTTTTCCCTGTTCCTATGAAACCTGTTTAATGACAGTGGGAACCTTAATAACAGTGAAACATTGACCATTTAAAATTGCCCCTCATAGCACTAATAGAGATCAGAATGCCAAATGGTATGTCCAAAGATCGAGGCTCTTCTCAGCCAAAACACACCTTACATCCCTTGGTCCCAGTCAACTCAATGAAAGTGGTTTAAAAAACCTTTATTCGTTTTCTAATTACTGCTTTAACCCTTTATTAACTGACAGGACTTATAGGTCTCATCAGTTTTCTCATGGTTCGATATAAATTTCACTTTGAGACTCATTGGGACTTTGAAATCCACTTAAATGAAGTTTGTTTAAATTGTTGGATGACAACACAAGATTATTTTTCTTTACATGCTAACACATGGACGAACTTCAATCTTCTAGGCATCTATCTTAGACTTGCATCGTCTTATATACTTGTCTCTAACAAGCTTCCAAAGACAAAGAAGCTTTGTTTATGACATAGAAGTGGACTGCAAAGCCCCAACAAGTTTCAAAGCATTTAAATCAATACAGTATCCATAGAAAACTGACAGAACTTATAAGTCCCATAAGCAAATAACGGGTTACAGAGGGCGCATTGAGTTTTCTAAAAAATTCAGGTAGGACTTTTAGGAATAAATAAAAAAAATTCAAAAACATTTTAGGGATAATTCAAAAGCATTTATTTATTGAAGATACTCTTGATTTCTTTTGAAGCTGCCATAGTCACAAACACAGACATATTTTTTCCAAAGCTTGTTACAATACAGGCAAAAAAAAAAACCAGCCAATTTTTAAAAAACGTCAAACAACTTTTTAAAAAATTATTAGTTAGATAATTAAACAGTTATACTATTTTAACAAAAATGCAAATTTAATTAAATCCACTTTTCTTACATGAAGGAATACCAGGATTTTTTTACCGGTTTTTGGAGGAAAATCGGTGATTTTTTTAAGTTTTAAAATTATTTTTAGGAATTATCGAAAAATGCAAGTCCAATTTTGGGGAGAGACAAAAATTTGAGGAAGATTAGGGCGAATGCAACCCTTGGGGTTAACTCATTTTCCTGCTAAGATGTGTTATTATATTCATTAAAATAGTTCAGAGGGATTATCGGCACATAACTTCACAAATGCTTTGTTTTTTTACAATATCTGTGGAAGCATTGCTTTAAAACACACCGAATTTTTATACCAGGTCCAGTAAGATAATATTAACAAATTTTGAAAAGAAAAAAGCTGTTTTTTTTATTAATTTTTTAAAAGCAAGGTTCATACTCATTTTCAGGGGGAAAAAATTCCCTGAGATTTCCCACAGTTTTCCAGAGTTGTGTTTTCCAACATTGAGTTAATTATTCTTAGCAAGAATTTATTATTTTAATTCTTTTAGCAAGCCAGATAAATATAGTCATACCTAGATAACAAAATTTTTTCTGAAAACATGAAAAAAGTATTTTTTCTTTAAGAATAACTTTCTGCAAGTCTATATTATCAAATAATTCTGTAACTTTAATTCCTCGAATTAAGGTTTAACAAATAGCGCCGAAGAGAAGGATTTTTTTTTTCGGAGTAACAAAGACTTTTTCCAGGTTTAAGGGAGGATTCTTCCTTTTTTCCTGAGATTTTAAGAATGATTTATTTTCCCTGAGTTTTTCCTGTTCTTCCTGAGGCATATGAACCCTGAAAAGTTTTCATAAACTGGTTTATGAAAAATATTTCAAAGCGCAGTAAAAAAAAGTGATTATCTTTTCAAATTTTGAAAATTATCTTTTATTAATGATGTTGCACCTAGTATTTTAATTCATATGCTTAAAAACAATACTTTGGCTAAATATTATGAACAAAATTATTCAAATAAAGTATATATTTAGATCAATAGGAGCAGATACAACATTCCTGCAACAAAAAAATGGCATTTCAAGCCATCCTAATAAATTTTACATTTTAGGAAGTTTTTTAGCCATGCATATTAATTATACAATAACTAAAGCAACTATATAGTGAATCAATACTAAATGGTACCTACCAAAACAGGAATGGCAAATAGAGCAGCTAGAAATACAATATTAAAATTCAACAGTCCATTCAAAAAGTAAAAAGTGCAAGGCTCAGTACCTGCAATAAAAGATCAAATTTAACTGTGCAATAAAAATCGGCATAAAGTTTACATAATAGAACATTCTAAATAAATTATTAGACCTTAGTTTAGCTTAGTAGCAGTATATATTTTTGCAAAATATTGGATAATTACAAGTTTAAAATGTTTTAACTTATTTGAAAAAAATAATTCTGGTTAATAATATATTTTGACAATACAATTTTTTTCAAAAATTTACAAAGTACATGTGAAAAAAAACTATAAACTGTTAACTTGTTCTTGTAAAAATCTTTAATATTTACTTCAATCTACTTTTCTTATTCAGAGGTAAAAATATTTTCAAACTGCGACAAATTTAAAATATAATAATATTCTTTAAGTGCATTAACTTGATTAGTAAAATATTATTTTGTTTGATTACTAGGATTTTTTAAATTTTAACAATAATCCATCAGTACTTATCAAACTAAATGTTATTTTACAGTCATAGTAAAGATGTATCTCAAAATTAAATTTCTTTATAAGAAGTAAATAAACATCATTACAATACAAAAAACATACCATATAAATCTGGTCCATGTGTAGTAAACACATTATATAGTACTATGTTCAATGGTGCTACCACTAGCTTTCCAAAATGTCTTGAATCAACAAATATCAGTGGAATCTACAAAATCCAAAAGTCATACGAAATAAATGGGACAGAAGGAACACTAAAGAAAATAAAATTAATAAATTAGTGAAAGTCAACTTTCTTAAAATAAACTTTTATAATAAACAAATCAAAAGGACAATACGTAAAGGGCGAATGCCATATAAAATTGAATCTTGCTCTCAATGCAATTACAGTAAAAAGTCTATAAGTTAAAAGAGCACATGGCCATGAATGGAAAAATTTAGTACATATTTTTGCAGAAGAGTGAATTAACTAGAAAAACTAAAGCGTAAATATTTTTCCGATGATCTATTCCATAACTTCAGCATACCCGTTTAATTTTTTACTGTGCAACCTTACTTTAAGTTTTAAAAGTAAGAACTTCATCAGGGTTCCCACTAAAATAATAGACTGAAAATCAATGACTTTTAAGGACCCAAATAATGTTTTTAAGGACCTTTGAAAATTTGTTTTCAGGCATCATGTCTATATTTATATAAATTTTGCAGTCGGCCACACCACATCAACACAAATTAAGGACTTTTAAGGACCTCTAAGCATTTGTAAGGCCTTGAAAACAAGTTAAAAAATATTAAGTACTTTTAATGACCGTGGGAACCCTATTCACGAGTTTAACACATACAAAAAGTAAAAGAGCAAATTGTAATTAAAAAAATTTCAATTTCTGAAAACTTCAATTACCATTTTTGTTAGAAATAAATGTATGACAACATTTTCAGCAGTATAGCAAAATAAATAAATGATTACAACTGTAACTTATTTTTTAATATTGATTTATAGCATTTCTTATCTTCAAGTGAGCTTTTTTATTAATGTTTAGTAAAATTTGTTTAGTGGTTGCAAAACATGTTGCTTTTTAACATAACAAAAAGGTTTTTTTTTTTAATATATTAACTAAATACAACTGTTTATAAAATTATTTTTTTATACAGTCAGGGGAATTTTTTGGTGATATTTGGGGTGATTTGAATATTACCATATTATATATCACTCAAATTGAACTAAATACATAAATTAAAAAACATCGATCCACATATATTTGAAATATATATAGAAAATTTTCTCATAGTTCTTACCATGACCAAAAATAGTGAAATGAGTGTTGATTTTATAAATAACATTGGATTCTTTTTGAGAAACAAAAGATCATAGGCAATGGGCAACCTGCAAATAAATTTAAATGTTACAATTAAAAACTCATTAAATTACTAAAAATAGACTCATTAAATAAATTTATAGTATTGGAATTAGAGTTACGTATCACTGAGCAATTATGTTTTAAAATTACAAAATATTTCTTAACCCATTGACGGTCATGCACGTATATATACGTCAAAGGATCCCCTGTTTTTCTAGCAATACACAACATTTTTAAATCTATAAATAAAATTTAAAATAAAATATTTTTTAGATATTTTTGTTAAGATGATAGTCTATAACCTATCTAAAACAAAATAAATAAAAAAAAATTTAAAAATTATGTATTTGAATTAGAAATATACTTTAAAAAATATTGCAGAGAAAACAACTGGGGAATTTCGCCCATTCCCATGACCGTCAGTGGGTTAAAGAGATTCGCATAAATATTTAAATTTGATCATTTATATATATTCTCCATATTTCATTAAACTTTAAATGTCTCTTCAAATTCAAAAAAATTGCTTAGGTCTGATTAGAAAAGTTAAATAATAATAATAAAACATTGAATGAAATACGAAATTCAATTTTTAAGAACATTTTCTTAAGAACATGAACTCATATCCAATTATTCCAGAAACTATACTGTACACAAAACCGATCTCTTCTCTTACCCCAGTAAAATTGCAGATGAATAAATTAAATTATTTTGAACTTCTATAGAATTAAAATGCTTACCCTAAAATGGCTGCAAATGGCCATCCAACTAAGGTGCTAACAGCTGTTGCAAACACGGCAATCTGTAAAAAAAAAAAATTTAAGTTACAACTCATAATTTCTACTTAAAAGGTAACAAATAATTAAATCACAAATTAAATTAAAATATCTTTTCACAACTTGCATATGCTACCACTTTTTTTTTAATATAAAAATCGAAAAGAATAGTATATAGACAAACAAAAAAATTGACTTATAAAAATAGCACAAAAATTTTCCAAAAATGTAACAATTGATGAATATTTAAAAAAAAAAATTTGGTGACAACATAAATTCAACAAAAAAATCATAGCTAAGCAAGTTTGAAGTACAGAAAAGATTAATTTTAAGAAATGCATGAGAGAAATAAAACATAATCAAAACCAACTATTCATAATTAGGCAAAAGTTATCATTAACTAAAAATTTGCCACATCCTTTAAATTTATATAATAACTTTAGAACCCTGAGTTATGAGACCTTGAAACCAATTACATGCAGATATTCTTTTAAATATGTTTCTTTAAATTAACCTTTTCCAATTAAATATATATAAAAAAATTCTAGAATTTTTAAAACAAATTTAGGTGCCATGTATCATTTAAAGTTTTAGAATATTTTTTTTTTTATAAATTTTCATAATGACAAGAGAAAAATTTAAAAAAAAAAAAAAAAAAATCTATATCTTAATAAGTGCAAAAAAAAATTATAAATTGAATTATATCTTTTAGACTTCAAAATCAACAAATTTCAACATTTATGAAATTTTCAAAAATCAAAAGGTTATATTATAATATAAAGGTGCCATTCTAATTTAAATATTGAAAAGAAAATAACTACTCTAAAAATTTCAAAAAGAAAACCTTTTAAAATGGGAGTTTTTAAAATTCAGTGTCTTGTACCCTTTTAATGAGCTCCAATTATTATTGCACTTAGAGAAATCTTTCATAAGTTTTGCAGATTTTGTTTCATAAGCTAGTTTTTAAATCTTTTTTATTAACTTCACTTTTGTAAGTTTGTTGATGGCGGCGGAATCTGCGGAGGCCTAATCAACTCCTTTGCTGTCATATATCAAGCTGAAACTTGGCAGATAAGAACAATGTTGATGACAATGCATTCTATCAAATTTTGGGGCTGTAACTGTCACTAAAAGGTTGCTTTTATGAAATACTAACAAACCAACTTGCCCTTATTCAATCGCATTAAAAAGGTATCGAACCGACCATTATCGAAACTCTTTCTTGTAACCAAAAATGTTTTCAAAAATAATAAAATTACTTGAATCAGAATAAATAAATATTTGGATGCGAGAACATAAATTCACATTCATTTTTAATAAATAAATTTTAAAAAGTAGTTTCCTGCACATTTTGCTGATAGAAATGTTTTTGATATGGGCCTTGTGTTAATGAATATAAAAATTGACAATGCATATAGAGGATTTTTTAAAAACTCTGTTTTTATGGGTTATATTATATATTGCACTGAATCTATTATGTTGAAAAAGACTAATGATTACTTCTAAGCAAAACCACACATAATGTGTAGGTGCAGTGAAAATTCCTAAACCATTGATAACTTCAGAACAAAATCATTGAAAGGATCTCACAATAAAAAAAAACTGCTTACTTCATATTTTTGTAAATACCATGCCCCTAATGCAACAGTTGAGAGATACATTGAAAATGTACTTGGTAGAAAAGCTGTTGAAGCAATAAACATGCCTGTTCCCATAGTTAGAAACATAAGCATCAGACGGCCAATGTTGGGTCCAAAATGTTGACAAACTGCCCTGTAAGGGAGAAGAATTAAAACACTTAATAAGCTAATCTATGAATATCAAGAAATGTAATTAAACTTTATCTAAATATTTTATATAAAAATCAAAAAATCAATTTTAGTTTCCAACTTTTACTACGTAAAAACAGCAGTTTTAATTTGGGACTTTTGATATAAATAATATTTTTAATGTAATGTTTAAGTAAATAGTTCTAAAAAATAGTTTCTACTTTGGAGCATGAACTTTTGATTATAATAACTTGTGGCATGTTATCATATAGTAGTTTGAATTCAAAATAAAGAGTGAAATATACTTTTTTTTTTTAAAGTTGTTATTTTTTTACTTTAACGAAACACACACACATACATACATATAAGATGTATAAAGAAACAATGTAACATTGAAAAAAAATTACTTTGGAAACTTAAATTTACACACTGCAAATTCTTCTGAAAATTTAAAATAACAAATTCATATATATATAGCTGTTGTTAAAACATGAATCAAATTGCAATGTAGTTCTTGTGAATATTATAAGTTTAGGAGTAATTTCTAAATCTACTTTGACCATCATTACCATAGATTTAACAAATATTGTATTGGTTGTGATTATGTAAATTGATATAGAAGGGTCTAGAAAACAAATTAATATCAATAACACATTTTTGAATGTTTACTTTTTTGCAGAATAACTTTGTCAAATGCACTACTCTAACAACAATCATCACAAAAGAACTGGCTCCATTTTCAAATTAAGTTAGAATTAGATTAAATTTAAACATATTTTAGCAGCGTTCTGTTAATGTACTTCTCAATGAAAATATATGCCAAATTTGCTAATAATAAAAAAATTGAATTTTAGGTTAAAAACTAAATTTAACATTTAATGGTTTATTTTAACAGTTGCTCACACAAACATATACTGAAAAGAATAAATTTGAATGAATTTTTTAATGCAGTTTAATGTTTCAAATGTAGTACAGCAGCCCCTTCATACATCGCGCTTGTCGTAAAACAAGCAAAATACACGATATATCAGACAATTTTATAAAACGTAAAAACGGGAAATCAATAAAAAATGGGAGACATAGCAAAAGCGTGATATGCGGGTTGATGTAATTTATAATTTGTATACAATATTAACACTAAGCAAATAAAATGAATAGTTTGAAATTTTTATATTGTTAAAACAAAGTTACCAGGTGCAAAGTTTAAATTTAACAAGAAAATTATTGAATGTTTTAAAAATGTATTTTATAAATCAATATAAAGTAAGTGATAGTTTGAATAGATAAATGAATCCACACAAGCTACAAAAGTGACATCACTAATAATTCTTTGTTTTGAGTTGCAAATCCTCACACTGCACTTGAAACTGGTAAAAAGGCATTAGATTTATTACATGTTGAATTCGAGTGGAAATACTTATGTCGTTCATCCATCATCAAGTTCATGTAGTTGGCGATTTTGTACTAAATTTAATTAAAAAATGTAGAATTTTTAGTGCAATTTTGTAATAAGGGTGCAATATTTTCTTTAAAACACTTACCGGTAGAAATAAACTTCACATAATGCAGAACAAAAGGCAAGTAAGCACCTCAAGTAATAAAATACTAATATCTGAAATATATATAAAAGACATTGTATAATTTTCTGATATCTTAAATGAAACTTTATTTCAATTTATCACTGAACCTTTTACATTTTAAATGATTTTTTGGTGCAATTTAATGCAAAGGATTTTAACTTTTAAATTCTAATAAAATGAAAAAGAAAAAAAAAACTTTTGTATTTAATATCAAAAAATTAAAAATAACACAGAAACTTTTATCAAATAAAAATGTTATTCATAACTTGACCAACCCTGTTGGGCATTGAGCCTGTTGTTGGTCTTCACATTTTTAATTGTGTTGAATAAAATTAATTTTTCTTAATAAGTGAAATAACATTTACTAATACTTTTATTTGCTGGGAAAAACATTTCATATGAATTATAAAATGTTTCACGTGTATTCTGAAATGTTTCCTACAAATGACATGTGTAGAACAGATTGTGAATCATTTTAACACAAATTAATATTAAAGATATATAGCACAATACTATAGATTGTTGTTAGTAAATGTTTCTGTAATTAAAAATTTATTACGATAATATAATTTTAATAATGATATAGTATACTTCTGGTCACGTTACAAGTACATGTATAACGTTTATATTTGTAACTTACTTTATTTGATTGAAGGAAAACACCGTATATATAACATGGAATAGCATGCAGCCATAAATATGCATACGAGCGAATTGCATACACTGGAGAATATTCCCAAGTTTGAAATCCTTTACCATGCAACAGGAAATGCATCTATAAAATACATAAGAAATGTTAGCAAAAGTTAAGATCATACAACAAAATTTGAATTTGATTGAGAATTTTTGAAAATCGAGTTTAAACAATCATTAACAAATGTTTGCTAATAAAAGTATATGCTTAAAAAAAAATTAGTAATTCATATAGAAACATAAAACGTCCTAGGGATAAAGGAAACATGGGAATATAAAAATTTATAAGGATGCAATAAATGTCTAAAATAAAAATATATATTTAATAACAATCATAAGTGCACATTTAAAATAAAAAGTAAAAAATTATTATAACAGGGGAGAGATGTAGGTATATTGTGTAACTCAAATTACATTTTATAAAATGTATGCATCTGACGGGCAAATTATTTCAGTTTGTGGACATACTTAACTAAATGAATTATGTTCTTATGCAGAACAATTGTAGTTTAAAAATTAAAATGTTACATTAATTGTATTTTGAATAAAAATTATGCACTTATGAAACAAGAGGATTTTTACAATCCATACAAAGGAATTTTTTTTTATCTCTGTGTGATTACAAATTGAATTGCAGTTTGTTAAAATATCTGAAAATTCTGTAGTAATAATTGGTATTTTTAAGAATTTAGTAGATTTAATAAAGAATAAGCAGTGACATAGAGAAACAAGTTTTTGATGGCTCAAGAAATTGTAAAACTTGAAAAATAAAAAGCCCCAGATTGTGGTGTCCAATATAGACAACTTTCTGTTATTTGCATAAACCCCTAAACCATTTGTTTTATTCATATAAAATTGAGTTAAATAACCCCTACTTAGAAGACGTTATGACTGATTGTCAGGTAAATAACACTCACACTTGACCGGTTTTAATTGTATTTGATTAGGCCCACCCAAATCAAGTTTGTTCCTAGTAACATGAGCAAAAATGTAGATAGAAAAAAGTGTGGGTTTTTTGGCTAAATATCTTTCAACAAACAAATCTTCTTTTTAGGAAAAAAAAAACACCCCGAAAATACCTAGATTTCAAAATTACCAGTCAGCTTTAGAAATACAGGTTTACTGGATTATGTGATCCTTGTTACTCAATCATTTCAATTACTAACATGCTTTTTTTATAATCAATATTTTAAAAAAGTCTAAAAATACTTCAGGGTCAGAATGTTAGTATTGCAATTTCATGGTCGGTTGAGTTACAGAAAACAAAAATTTTATATTTTTTTTGGCCTTAACCCTCCTTCTAAGATGTATGGCTCTAGAATTTGTGAATGATTGATTAATTCAAATTATTTTAAGTATTTTTTAACGTTTTTAGTTTTATTAAAATGTTACTGGTCCCCCTGTTAGTTTATTTATCAAAGTTGGGCAAAATTCTATTTTTTACTAATCAATAATATACTTACAGGTTCCCAATAGTTGTAAACCTCATCACAGTCTGAAATATTGTTCCATACTGCTGCACAAACACGAGAAGAGAGAAGTATCTTGAAAGCAGTATATATTGTAGGAGCCCATGGTGCAATAATCCTGGACTCAGGGGTCAAATTTCTAAATAGAGCCAAATTTAAAATACAAATGAAAAAAAAAGAACAACCAGAATAACAATATAGTGAAATAAAAATTACATTCATTATAATCATAAGTGCTAAAAATTCAATTTTGAACATAATTGTAAAGAAAAAGCATAAGATTTTAAACACCCAGTACACATAATACAGTCGACTCTCGGTATTTCGAACTCGAAGGGATGTGAATAAAATTTCGAGATACCAAAAATTCGAAATATCAAAAATCTAGAAAAAAAATATTTTGATAAAAGTGAATCGTACAAAAAGGAATACCAAAAATAACTTACCATATTTTATATCAAATATCTATCTAAAACAGTTTGGTAAGCATTCGATGTTCTTTCGGCATCGAGAACATTTTCCAGATGTGCAATGGCTTGAAAAGTCTTTGTTGTCATTCCGGATCGGGATTCAATAAAAGCCCGCATAACATCCATAGCACTCTCAGCTTCTTTAAAAGTTATCCTTTTTGGAGGGACAAACTCTTCATCTTCATTATCTTCTTCTTCTGAAGGGGATCGAATTTCTTCAACGATTTCTTTATCCGTTAAATTTCCGCAAATTTCCACGTTGTTGTCTACATCAACAATGTCCTGAAATGTTGTTCCAGACTCCAAATGTAGAGAATTGGAAATCAAACGTCATTCTTCTTTCACAGATTCCTTAAGGCTTTCGATTTCCTCTTCCTCATCAGGTTGGCCGGCTTCATCCTCTGCAATCACGAATCTTGCCTTTCTAAAACAATTTGCAATTGTCTTCTGTTCCACTCAATTCCATGCTTTATAGGCCATTCGCATGGCCTCCAATAAATTAACAGAGGGGTTGGTTCCTCCATCAATCTCGGTAATACATTTTTTGACAACTTCGTGCCGATACTTCACCTTAAAGTTTTGAATGATTCCCTGGTCTAAGGGCTGCAACTTCGAAGTTGTATTGGGCGGCATAAACTCCACTCTTACAAACTTCAATTGTGAGGTCACAGTGCTGGGATGTGCTGTACAGTTATCTATAAACAGTACAATCTTGCGCTTTTGACGTTTCATTTTCTTTTCGAGTTCCTTTAACCATTTTTCAAAGAGTACCGCTGTCATCCAAGCCTTTTTGTTACATTCGTAGTCCATCGGAAACGATTTGATACCAGCGAAACACCTTGGCTTTTTTGATTTCCCTCTCATAACAGGCTTCAGTTTTTCGCTTCCATCCATGTTTGAGCATAAAAGTAAAGTAACCCTTTCTTTGCTTCTTTTGCCGCCATGACAGGGTTCTCCTTTTATGGACATGGTTTTGTCTGGCAGACACTTGAAAAAAAGTCCAGTTTCATCAGCGTTAAATACGTTTTTAGGATCATATTGTTTCAGAATGGGGGACGATGTTTTGACGCATTCCTGGCACACATCTTCACTCACACTTCCACTTTCACCACAAATTTTGTGAAAACTTACGTTGTTCCTTTTTTTGAAATTTTCAAACCAGCTGCTGCTTGCTTTAAATTCCGTGTATCCCAATTGCTTTCCAAAATCCTCAGCTTTCTCTCTTAAGATGTTCCCTCCAAGTGGAAAGTTCTGGGTCCGGCACTGCGTCATCCATTTCATAAGATATTTCTCAACATCAGGATAATCGCCACTTCTCATCTTTTTTCTGTCTCCATGATGATCATCAAAGTTCTTGAGAATTGTGTCTTTATTTTTCAAAATTGTAGACAATGTGCTGTTTGGAATACCAAACTCCTTAGCAATTTCACTCTTTTTCTTTCCTCCCTTTTCTACAGCATCTATGACTCGTTTTTTCTCTGCTAGTGAAAGTGTAGTGCACTTACGTTTTGTAGCCATCTCTACGAAAAATCAACTTATGATGGAGTAACCAAAATCCAATGAGTCGTTAGCTAGTGACCTTTATTTGACCTTCGCTCTTCCGTATACCCTAGCCAATCAGAGTTGACATGTGTCTCTTAGCTAAAAGCGATTTCTCGGAATTCATTCTTAATTCATTTCTACCATTGGCTGCCGACAAGATATGTAACATCGAAGTGTGTGTTGCGGAGTATTCCAATAAAGCACAATAGGAACGGGAGAAAATATTCTTTAGGTTTTTCAAAATCGAGGGGAAAAAATTTGAGTTGCTACCGAGAAAACTTTGAGTTACCAAGAAATAAGGAAGAAAAACCTCGAGTTAAAGAGATAAAATTGCATTAAACAAGAAGTGAAGGTGCAGGGAAACTATTTTTTTTCGAGATATCAAAAAATTCGAGTTGTCGAAGTTCGAGCTACCGCGAGTCAACTGTATATATATTTGTTCAAAATATTCAATTTGTATTGTTGAAAAGTATCCTTTATGATGCATTCAATGAAATTATGAAAAAATTACTTTTAAAATATACTTTGATATAGTAAATGATATATGTATAGGGAAATTTTACAATATTCTTAAAATAACAAACACTGCTTCCTTAACTTTATTTTATCTTTAAACTACATCAGTACAGTCACCGATTAATGATGCCGACGAATAAAACCAAATTAAAATAAATTTCAGACATCAGGTGTTACCTTTTATTACTTTATCATTGAACAACATCTATAGTTGCTGTAAATTCATGTTCTGGGTTTACGTAAGCAGGGTTGCCACTCAAATCACAGAATGAAAATCAATGACTTTTAGGGACCTAAATAATGTTTTTAAGGACCTTTGAAAATTTGTTTTCTGGCATCATGTCGATATGAAAACTTTAAAAAAAGTATATTCTACCAAAAAAATTACAAGTTGGCTCATGTGTAATACAAATATGTCAAAGAACTCTGATACGGTGCAAATAAGTGGCTGTCACATGTAGATAGCAAGTCTGAGTTGTATATTTATAAATTTTGCAATTGGGCACACAACATCCGCTAAAATTAAGGACTTCTAAACATTTTCAAGGTTGGTTGGTTGGTTGTTTTCAGATTATCTGGCGCCGTCAGCAACACGAGGGCTATAATGCACCGAAACATTCGTCATTAGACAAGCCAACATACATTTACAAACACCCATGCCTAACACGGGACTCGAACCTGCAATCTCGTGGTCTAGAAGCTAGCATGCTAACCAATATATACCGCTTGGTCAGCAACATTTCAAAGGACTTTTAAGCACCTCTAAGTATTTTCAATGACTCTTAAGCACTACTAAGCATTTTCAAGTACTTTCAAGGCCTTAAAAACAAGTTAAAAAATATTAAGGACTTTTAATGACCGTGGGAACCCTGGTAAATAAATCTTGATGGAGAATCTATGCTAGAGTTGGAAATTTGAGATGTGAAACTTTTAAAAGTGCACATGTTTTTAAAAAAATGTACAGTAAATGAAAACAAAATAGGATTTAAAAAATGCAAGACTTTCAAATTCGATAAGGATTCTGTACCATAGTTTACAAAAAAAACACTATTAAGTTATGGCAGCCATAGACAATAAATTTGATAGAAAAATAAGGAGGCAGCTGCTACTTGTTGACGAGAATTACTTTAGCCCAGAACTTGTACCAGAGTTTAAGTTCAACCCAGTGGCGGTTATGAGAATTTTTGATTTCATACTTTAAACAGTTTCATAATATGCAACAGATTGTTTTTTGAGAAAAAGAAACAAAGTACTCACAAATTAGAAGCGTCGTCAAGAAATGAAGCTTTGATTTCTCTCTCCTTAATACTCTCTCTTTTAGATTTAACACGGCTCCTTGGCGCCATTTTTTAGTCTAGTCTTGATTTAAAGACTGCTATAAAAACACAGCCTTTCTAAGATATGTTATGAATGAAATGGCATTAACTCTGAAATATAAGATTATTAATAATAGCTAAGCATTTTTATCAAAAAAAGAAACTCTTCATCTATACCTAATTAGACTTGCTTCTCTGAATCGATATAGTACTAAGTAATCAAACGAAAAAAATTGTATTTGGCCTAAACCAGTTAATATATTAATCTTATCATTCATCAAATCAATAATTACTTACTTTAAATACCTGAATCAGCAGCAGTGAAAAAGTGAAATCTAGAAAAGCATAACTGAACCTTTGGTTTGTTTATTGATAGGGAACGAGAGCAACGAAACTGCCACCAAATAAGTTAAAACTTTTGAGAAAGGATAATTTTTAAAGTTTTTTTTTATCTTTCCTTCAAAAAACATAATGATAGTTAAATTTCAAACATTTAATTTTTATTTAAATAAATAAAGAAGTTTTGAATTCAAATAATTTTTGGAAATAATTTTTCATTTATAAATTAAATTAAAGTGTTTTTAAATGGCAACAATTATCTTATTACCATGACAACGGAGGTCTTGAATTGTTCTTCTGATTCAAACATTTCCCAAATCATAACAAATAAAAAGTAACCATCAAGTGACAAAGGTTTGTTTTGATGAAAATTAAACCATGTTCGAGCACACTGTAGATTTAGCTGGATATGATCTGATATGGAGGAATAAGCCTGACCTTCCAGTGGCAAACGAAGAAAACAGAAAACTCGAAGAAGAAGTAAGCGTAACTATTGCTTCTTTTTTAAAATGGAAAGCATTAATGTTTCCAAATAAATTAGGATTCAGCGTATCGCCTTTATTTCAGTTGAAGAAAAAGAAAATTGAAGTGGAAAGACTAAAAGTCATTTTGGAGAATAATATTAATAAAGGAACAAACATGAAGGAACATTTCAATGATTTGTGCCAGACCCTTAGTTACAAGCAGGTAAGTTTTTTTTTCGCAATCATTTTTATCAGTTAGATGCTGCATTTTTTAATAATTCCTTTTGTAGTACCCGGTACGGTACCGGGTAGTACCCGGTACCGTACCGGGAACGCGTGGGAACGGCGATCCTTTACCTTTTTAGAAGGCGGAACGGCGTTCCCTTAGCTAATTTTTTTAAAAATTTGTATTTTCTTTTAATTTTTTTCTTTACGTGACACTAAACGCAAAACCAAGTAAGACAACAAAAAAGTTCTTTCGTAAGAACTTTGCTTTCGTTTGCGATCCACAGCTTCAGCAGGCAAGTATTTGCAAAACACTTGAAAAAGGAGAGGTAATTAACACATGGTCATTTCTCCTTCTCTAGAAAAATGAACTGACATATATGCTTACATATAGCTATGATTCATTCAATGGCTATTATCTTTTTCTTTAACGAATGATCAGTATTTGTGGACGAATTTAAGACGAAAAATTTATATGGTTCATCGAGAATATGGACTTAAACTTCCACATACAAATTCAAGCCAACTATCTACATTTTTAAAGAACAAAATTGTGGTCTGGCACATACTGTTCTTTTCAACCTTTCTTTGAAGAATATTTCCCCTCCTCTAATTATAAAGGGAACGCTAACCGATTTATTAACAAAAGTGATGTAACAGTATATATACCACGGCAATAGCTGCGGGGTTGCGAAGGGGAACCAAGAGTTGCGCTAAGAGCAGAGGACTACTAAAAAAGTAATGCCTAGTAAAAATCAGTAATTTTAATAGCATGTCTTTATTAAGTTCTTATGAAATAAATTTTATTACAATTTCTATATTTGAATCTAACCCTAGTAGCAATCACTGCATGGCGTTTCGTCGGCCAATGATCGGAATTCATCAAAGTCATCGGCGATTCCCCAGACTGATATATAAACACACCCTTATTTCCTCGTCTGCCGATGACCCTAAACTCATCGGGAAAAGATATCTTCCCAACATCGGGGGCCGATTAGAATTTCTGATCATCGTTTTTTTGATCGGCAAGATATCGGAACCACATCGACAGGCGATAAAAAACTTATGTTTCTTTTTCTTGCAATTCCACTGAATTAGAGGCGATCCTTGAATGTATTTCAAATTTAAATCAAGTATACAATTTGCTAAACATTTCGCTTTGGCAATAAGTAAAAAATATTTTAAAACTAAGTGTACGAAAAATTTTAAATGTAAATATATATTTTGAAAAAATACAAACCACATAATTATATATTGCTTACCTAATACGTCAATAAAATCCATAAATAAAAGTTTTTATATAGTAAAACAATATAGGAACAATTTTCTAAAATTAAATATAAATTCTCATTTCAATTTAATATAAAATAAAAATATAGTCCTTGTTTTTAAATAGTTTTCATTATAATTTGCTGAACATATTTTGGTCCGTTTTTTAAACATCTTTTAAGTAAAATAAAAATATGTTTATATGTTTCAAAAAGTTAATCAAATTGGATATAGTTTTTTTAAAAATTAAATATATTTTTTTAAATGTCAAAATTATTAAATAAACTCTTAAATTGCAATTCAAAAAATATCATAAAATCAGTTAGTTAAAATTTTACAAAATAGATGGCGACACTATTTATTTGACACTATTATTTTTTTGCTATAATAAATAAATTAATATCATTTTCCCAAATTTATGGAAGATTTGCTATTTTCCGAAAATACCCCATATATAAAAAAAAATGTCGGTCAATTTCCTTGCAAAGTCTGTATGATAGTAGAGTTTTGTACTACAATACAATTGTTATACCAAGAATCACAAGTAACTGCAGTCTAGTGGCCATGTCAACGCACTCCGGAGATAACCGTCCTCGGTTCGATCCCAGGGTAAGTAATTTAGACAATTCTGAATTTGGTAGTGTTATAACTTCGATTTATTTGTACTCTTAAAATGTCATTGAAAATACTACCATGTAAGAATTACGCGCTCCGGCTTTTAGTTTTGCATTATTTTAACTTGTCGTTTTTAATATTCAATACTTACATCTTTATAATTATTTAATGTTTATTAATTGATATTTTCGACAAAATAACGACCATTGTTTCGATATTTCTTGAGAGCAAAAATTTTCTCGGCCTTCGAACTAATTCTTGTCGGCTTCTGCTCGAATTCGATCAGTTTCCGGACATCGGCCAATGGCCGGCCACGGGGACAAAATGGATTAGTTGCCATGGGAAAGATAAGTTTAGGGTGAGTTTCCGGTGAATCGCCAATCATCGGCGATTCACCTGGGGATGGAATTCCGATCACCGGCCGAGGTAAAATTGCTACTAGGGAATATTCTGAATTTTAATATCCGAAATATAAAAGAGTATCCGTAGGGTTCCTTACAAAATCCTGAATTAAAATATTGTTATTTAGTGCAGAAAACGCTACAATTTTAATAACTTGCACCCATACCATATATAGCAACAAACCCATTTTTTGAGAATTTTCTATACCCATTTTCATAGTGAGGGGCGCCAAAACTCTTCCTGGTACACACATTTTACTCTAAGGCGGGTCCTGTATATTTCATTATTTTCATTCATTTTCCTTAATATAAAACTGCTCATGGTTTTGTAAATAGACATAATACATCGAAATTGGGCTGTGAAGTAGCAGAAAAGCGATTCAAATGTATTTTAAAATGCAAAGTAATTTTCGGTTTGAGAATAGGGACACTTTTACATTTACAGTTATTTCAGAGTTTATTCCAAAATTGTAAGCAGCAGTTCTTAAAATAATCTTTTCCCCCATATTTAAAAAAAAAAAAAAAATCGACACTACTAAATACAGTGGCTGCGATAAGGGGAGGAATTCCCCCCTCCCCGATCTTTTTTAAAATCTAGTTTTTTTTAATGACACTATCATATATATTTTGTAGTTTGCTTTCTCCTCCGATTCTTAACGACTTTTGAAGATATTATCATCTAGTTGTCAGAACTGCCAAAATGGCAAACCGAATTGGATAAGATTTAAAAAAAAAAAAAAAAAAAAAAAAAAAAAAAACCAGAGATATTCCTAGTAAAACTATACGTCTGGCAAGTGATGAGTCTACATTTGAATATCCCTCTTAAAATTATAGATAATTGGGATGGTAACCAAATTAATATTTTAGCAAGACATTTTAAATCGACTCATGGATTTTAACTTTCCAATTGGTATTTTTCTACTTGTAAATTTCATTTTATTAATGGAGCAAATTTCGAAAAGGAAAGGAAGGATCTATCAAGCAAGAGGAACTTTTTTACATTTTTTTTCTCAAGAAGGAAAAATAACATAATACTCTCAATCGAATTGTGCAACAATCGCAATCTTTTTAATTCATTTCGAAAATAGATTTTGAGGAGCTACAGAATCTGAGAATTTATCCGAAATCGATCTGTTATAGAAATTTTTCTGAATGAAAATTGTTAAAAAAAATCAGGTAAATAATTTGTTTAATATGTGTTGTAGACAATATATTTAAAAATAATTGTACATAATCTGTTTAAAAATTTGTAATAATAATATGTTGCAAAATGTCTTATAATCCATTTATGAAGTGTCAAACATTCTATTAAAATGGAATGTGCAAAGCAAATTGTTAAAAAAATCCATATTACTTAATAGTTTAAAAAAAAATATTTAGACAAAAGAAGTCGAAACACAATTTTTTTTACCTTTCTAATTTGTTTAAATTTTACGAAGATACTTAGTTTATAGTGGTATAAGTTTCATTTGCGCATTGTAAATTTGGAAACATCTAAATTCTGAATTAATATTTATTTTTATTTTTCCAAAAATTATTAAAAATGGAAAATAAGAAATGTTGTAATTAGTTGTTTTTTTTATCTATTTATTCCTTTATATCTTCGTAAAATTCAGTCTTGTGTTTTCAGCTTTTAATTTGTTTTTATTATTATTTTCTATATCATATTAGTTATTATATCAGTCATATTATTTATTATTAGTCATATTAGTTTACTATTACATGATTATTTTCATGCAGCTCTGTACTAAGCTTCGAATATAAAATAATACAACTTTTAGACACTTAAAGGTTGATTTTAAGGCTTATTTACACGCTACCAGTCGACGTTCCAGTTGAGATCGCCACCGCCAGTCAATCATACGAAGTCAGAGCTAACACCGTGTAAACGCAGCATTCCAGCGTGCAAGGGTCGCTCAACAACTGGATTAACCAAGCTGCTGGCATCCTGTTAAGCAAAGCTAGCATTTCAATCATCGCATGACAGTGACCTACCAATCAACTGGCGTTCCAACATTGGAAGCTTCACGGGCTTTGGTAGGATTATTTGCAAGGGGTGCAACGTGCAAAACTGATAGATTTTTTAATCGAAATCGTTAATTTTTCGGAAATATTTATGTTATTTGTAATGAAATGTTAACTAATAGTTATAAAGTTTCTCTTTGAGAATAATTTTTAAAAAAATCGTGGTATTTATTTTTTTAATTCTTTCTTTAAAAGCTATTTCATTTGGTACCAAACACTACTATGTAAAAGAAGGGGAGGGGGGGGGGAGGGTTCTCATTTAAGAGAAAATAATAAAATTAAAAATATATATATTTTTTTTAATAATTTTGTTTTCATTCTGTGTTTTTATATGCAACTAGTTCCCGTGGTACTCGAGTGACAGTGTTTCAAACAAAGGAACCAAAGACAGAAAATTACATTTTATTTCTTTCAAATTACAGAAATATTGACAAATAACCTAAAAAATGAGACACAAAGGCAGTATAGAAAATGCTCAATTGAATTCTAGTAAGGAAAATACGTTAGTAGGATTCTCAATGTCTCATATGCATAGTAAATTTTCAAAAGTCTAGGGGGGTACAAGTGCGCCTCCTTGTACCCTCCTGGGAAGCATGTAAATCACCTTTAAGTGTATCTCTATGATGATTATTTTGAAACAATAAGATAAAAAGGCTTATTTAAATGTTTCTACTGTGCGCCATCAAAATATTCTTGATAATCTGTGTTATGAATATGTAAAAATTTGTGTTAACTACCCTGTAGTTTATTTGTTTAAACTTTATATTTTTATAGAGGCAGTACATTACTTACATTGGAAAGGATGTAAAGTTTCAATAAGTTTACATTTCACAACTTTGTAAAAATCCAAAGTCAGTAAGATCTAAAGATTCTATCAAACTTTGTGTGAACAACCTTTAAATCGCCTAAGACGTTATCTATATTCGATAGGTTTCTTTTAACCGCATTGTTAAAAAAAAAAAAAAAAAAAATTATTTTTATAAAAAAAAATTATGTTGTTGGGAGGTAGCAGGGGCGAAACCAGACTTTTTAGTGAGAGTTATTTTAAATCTAACTTTGTTCCTTTAATTTCTCTATAAAAAATGACTTTGCAAAACTTTTTCATGCCCTATTTGTCTAAGGTCAAAAACATTTTCCCAGTTTCTCAATCTGTCACTTATATTTTATGCCAAAATATTATTTTGATCCAATATTTGAGTTTTACAAAATTCCCTCCAGCAGGGGACTACATTTTATCTGGATTCCGCATTATCCATAATATTTACATTATAGATTAATTTGAATTTCTTGTTGTTTGTTTAAATTCAATTAGAAAAAGATTCAAAGTTTTAATGGTGTTTGAAATACAACGGCTATGTAACACTGATATTCATCTACAACATTTGACAAACGAAAATAGTTTTTAAGTTTATATTAGAAAATTAGACCTAATTAGTGAAAAAATAACGTATAATAATTTTTAATGTTAACAAATTTACAAATTCGTTATTTATTTTAAAGTTCTAGGCCCTAATAGCTACTCTAGTTCGATACGGTAGACTTACTCTGCCTCAGTGAGGGTAAATTAAAAACATTTTCTTTTTAAATTCTTTACGATTTCCAAGTGTTTATTATGCATTCAGAAGAAAATATGGAGAAATTGGGGGTCCTAAGGTGAATGGCGGGGGTCTGTTCTGACACTAAAAACCATCCCTTTGGGAGCGGGCATGGGAAGTGAAGGAGTAAAACAATTTTTAAAAATAAACTTGATTGTTAAAATTAAATTTTGACGGTTTCAGTTGCAGAACAAAGTTATTACACGCTTTTGGTAACGTTGTGGTATGGACCCTTATGGCAGTAAAAACTGTTCTTTTGTACTGTTCTTTTGTACTTGTTTCAGTAAACATCTTCTTTTGATATTTCCCTTTCTCGATAGGAAACGCAAGAATATCGGAATATTAAAGCTGTTTAAAAAAAATTTAACCGAACTTTTAAAAACTGAACTTGTATAATTGTTTTGGATTAATTTTTTTCTCATAACTTTTTTAAAATATTGCATAAAGTTGTCATTAAGTGTAATAAACTCAGCAATATAACAGACAACTAAATTTTCAATAATTAATTGAAATCTATAAATCGTTTGCTTGGGAATTTTCTTAACTGAGGGAAAGCTGTGGATGATAAACCAGTGTTTTTGTGAAAACTGTTTAAGATATTGATTTAATATTTTTTTAGCGTGTATTTTAGATTTTAAAACTTTTTTAGCAACTCTACAAGTCCAGAGAACATGAATTAGAAATGGAGATACACTCTGAAAAGCTTATAGAGCGAGAATGCAGTCGGCTGAAGCAAGAAATGAAAGCCGTTCACCACGAAATAAATTCTTTAATTGCTCGACAAAAACAAAGAGAGGTTAATACTTCAATTTTTCTTAATTATATTGTATTAGAAAATTTTAATTTATCATTATAACTCTTTTGTATAACTACAAAAGTAGGCACCTGTAAAAAAAAATTAAGGAATTTTGTTTGTTGATTTCTGCCATTATTTTTCATCGTGTGTCAGTTTAAGAGGAGGTATTAGCAAGGATCACTATCTTTGCTATGTTACAATCTTCTATCCCAGTGCATTTATAAACTACTTTCTATAAAACCTTGAAATTTGGTGTGTAGGTTCGAAAAAGATCACTTAAAGAAATGACAAATTATTTTCATTTAATGTCTATCGATTACAAATGAAAGTTAAGATAGCAAAAGACAAAACCAGGTGGAGTCACTACATATGCATTGGCGTAAGGATTTCAAATCTAAAATAAACTATATCAGACGCTATTTTTGAATTTTTAATTAATGTCATTTCGTTAAGTGGTCATTTTCGTACCTACTCACCAAATTTCAAGGTTTTATAGAGAGTAGTTTCTAAATGCACTGGGCTAGACTGTTATAACATAGCGAGTATAGGAAATGATCCTTACTAGGCCTTCCTCTTAAAGTCCTTTCAAGTAGATTTACCAGTTTCCTAACCTTCATTTTTTTTCATTTTGAATGTCGAAAAATATTGTAATACTATATTGTCATCATTACAATATGTATATAGTTTTGTCATTGTATAGGTTTCCTTACCTTAAAGAACATGATGAAAAAAATTATTCCATATTCGTAAAATACAACTAATTTTTTTATATATAATAACACTAACGAATTTAAGTATAGCTTCTTCGTGTCAATCTTTCATGGTATGTAAAATTATGCGATAATTAAAAATACATATTAGCACACAAGAGAAAACTTTGTGATTTTCGAAACAATTTCCAATTCCGTTCTTTCCAACTTTTGTTAAATCAAATTTAGGAAACCTGCTGACTAAGAGTTGTTATAGCTGCAAAACTTTGTTTATGTTATAAAAAAATTAGTTTTTATTTAATAATTTTTTTCATTGAGTTCTTTAATCAAAAGTCATGAGATAAAGGATTTATATTAAAAACAAAGTTTTTAAGATCAATTATTTATATACATTGCCAATTTTTGTGTGCAATTGCAACTTTTTGATCTAAGATCAAATTGTCTTAGTGTTTGACCAAAACTTGGTATACTAGAACTGAACTGTTCTGATCATTGAAGCAACTTTGCAAAACGTGCATTGCCATTCTGTGCGATTGATGGCCTCAACTTTTGTACTGCACAAACCACATCGTAAAGATGTGCCATGTTATAATATATGCCCTATCTTTTGCAGGGCCGTAGACAAGGGGGGGGGGCGATGAGACCCCCCCCCCCTCCCGAAACTCCGAAACTGTATGAAATCTTGTTTCACTACTTCCCCTTTTTCTTTTGTGTAACTTGTTATATGTATTTAATATCAAATCTTCGACCAAACCCCCCCCCCCCTTCCCTGAAAAAAATCCTGGCTACGGACTTGATCTTTTGGTAGTAAAACTCACTTGGTTTAGCCATTTGTATTTTTTCTGGCCAACAAATGGCAAAGAATGTAGATATTGATTGCAACATTTTAATCTGGAATATGAATTATATGCTCCAACACATAGTACCCCTTCCCAGTGTTTTTAGGTGTGCTTGAATGCATGTATACATGCTCCCTGCATTTAAACCTTTGGTTGTATCTTGGATGTAATACCACAATAGAAACGTTGTCATGGTGATTATGGGAATAGATACAGAAATAATGGAAAGTTTGTGTTAAATTTGAAAATTGTGTTTTTCTGGTTATGTGTAGAAATTAGTGTAACTACAAAAATTCATAACATTTATATATTTAGACAGCAATTGCTGAACAAGCGAAAAAGAAGAAGAAGCTGAAATCGGCAATTCAGTGGGATGAAGAGGCGCTGTTGGAATATCTTGAGAAATCTGCACAGGTGGAAAAAGATAACATGGCACTGATGAAGTATACCAGTGAAGATGATAGCAAGATTAATGTCAGTACGAAGTACTTTTTTTCCCTATCAATTAATTGACAGTTAATCTAATTAAATTTTCTTAACACATTGATGACGGAACACAAAATATCTCGATTTCATGGTGTCGATACTCGAGAGACGAACTGACAAACTCATAATCTATGTATAAGAGGTCGACCGAGATTCGACAAGCCTAATTTGCTCGTCATTAAGGTGTCAATTAATTAAACTTTAATTAATTGATTATTTGATACTAAGAAGATGATGAGAAACTATGTTAACTCTTTAAAAGGAAGTCCTAGTTAGGACCATTCTCTATACTCGCTATGTTACAATCTTCTAACCCAGTGCATTTAGAAACTACTTTGTATAAAACCTTGAAATTTGGCAATTAGATACGAAAGTGATCACTTAATGACATAAGTTAAAAACTCGAAACTAGCGTCTAATATATTTTATTTTATGTTTGATATCCTTGCGTCAATGCATATGCAGTGGCTTCACCTGGTTTTGTCTTTTGCTATTTAATTTTCATTTATAATAAATGGACATTAAATTCAAACAATTTGTCATCAAGTGATCTTTTTTGTAACACAGCTAGTATAGGGAATGATCATTGTCACCTCTTAAATCTTCTATTTTGTCGTGCTATGCACATAGGTGGTACCTGCATTTTTTGGCCAAATGAAATTAAGTAACCAGTGGTTCTCTGTAATTTGCTCTACATAATGGTGATGTTTAACAGTCGTATTTCTAGGAAAAATATTTTTAAAAAAACTCAATAAGTTAACAACAGATACGCGAAGTTGTTAAACTAACTGGTTCAGTTACCTGTCATCTCAGTTACAGACACCACTTTTATGCTTAGTACGGCAGTATTTCAGATCTCAATAAGAGCAAACTGGGAACTAAAACGAACTGAATGGATTTACATTTCATCTAAATGTAAAAAATAAAAAACTACATAATCAAAGTTGCAAAGTCGTTCAGAATTAATTTTTTGTGCCTCTTTTGATCATTTGGAAGGGAGGGGGGGGGGTATAATATCACGTGGCATTCCAGACGTTTAATATTTTGTGGTGTTATAGGCATATCAAGAATCACATGAAAAGGTGAATTAATTGGTTTGTTGATTAACTGAATTGAAAGATAAGCAATTATATTGATGGTTTTGCTTCCGAGATTCCTGCAACAAGCAAAAACCTGAACAATTCATTATTTTAGCGTACATTTTTTAACTACCTTTTCATCGAAATATTCTACCAAGCAATGGATATAACATACGCGTTTATATTGATCACATCAGTACGATTAAAGAGGGGGGGGGGGGGTGAGCTTGGATAACATCGGATGAGGGAACAATCCTCAAGAGTCGCGTCGCCTGATACTTGAATGGTCCATGGTTCAAAGATGGTTTACTATTTCTTCAATAATTTCTACTATTTTCAATTTTATACTTATCAATAAATGTAATTTTTGCAGCTGGCCTGTCTTTATTGTACTTGTGCAACTTGTCTTTTTTATACATGTTGGTAATTATAACGGTTAGACGTTACTAAAATCAAAAGCACTCATTTGGGATGGATATCAACCTCCCTTCTTTTCTTGTAAAATGTACAACAAAAGTTGAAGGAATTTATGTAATGTAGATGGTTAAATTATTCGTTTGACTCTAAAAACACCTTTAACATTTCAATTTAGAAACCCAATTAACGTTAAATAAATCAAGGTTACAACCAAATATCTGTGCGCCTCACACCACGCTGCAAATAAATAATCAAAGGCCGTGGCCACATTCAACATAAAGCCTTTGGTCTTGTTTCTACAAGAACGAATCAATTAGCTTAAAATTTCGAACGCTTCAAAGTGGGATTTTGTGCGAATCTACATGAAAAAGAACAATTATTGGCCTTTAAATTCATTTAAAGTGCTACAAGTTTTCTTAAAGGTAAATGTTGGGCCCTTGTGTTACCTCTGTGTTAAACATTTAAATTTTTTCTTGATTATTACTATAACAATCAGGTTTCCAAAATAGCGTATTTTCTCTGTAAATTTACTAAAAGGCAATGTTGGAAAATGACATATTACAAACACCTATAATGAAATAAAATCTCATAATTATCTTTTCTACTTAGGAACTTGGATTAACAATTGAGAGACTTAGTAAAGAAGCCTACGAAAGAAAAAGCTCTCTTGAAGATGCTAATACTGATGGTCTTATTGTTCAGGTATATTCAACAGTCTACGATATATATCCTGAACAATCAGCCAGCTTTATACGTTATAAAAAAAGCAAATATTTTAATAAATCAAATCTTTCGAAATTAAAATATCAGATCTTTTAACAAAACGATTCTTTCAATACGAAATTTTAAAAATCGAATCTTTTAATTAACCAATAGCGCCGCCGGAGTTTACCATTTGAATGTTATAGAAGTCACATTATAGTAAGCTGGCGTAGTCAATTTGTTTGGTTTCACTGAAAGATAGGGAGCACAAAATAACATCTTTAAAAACATAAAATCTTATCATTCTAGTGTATTTATGTTAAAAAATTAACTAGAGCTAACTAAGTGAAACCAATTTTCAACGATTTTGAATCTAGTGAAAATAATATTTTGAACTGGTTTGAAAGAATTAAAGAAATAAACGATTTGAAGATTCTTGAAGGAAATTTACAATTAGTACACTCGTATTGTTTAGTTACAGGAAAACATTAGACAGCTTTTGATAGTGAGCTCCATTCAGAGAATGACTGGAAATAACTTATCATACACAGGATGTTCACTAAAGTCATTTGCCTCTCCCTTTACTTTTAGACATCGACAGCTATTGTCATGAAAGTTTTGTAAAGGCATAGTTAAGTGGACATGCTCTATCTAATGAAACTGCTTAAAGCCATACCTAACAGTAAAGTCAGGAGTAATATAATACTTATATTATAAAAACTATACAAATTAATAAATTACCAAGTTGTTTAGAAGCTTCGGTTTGGTAAGAAATTGCATCTTATCCAAATTAATGTTTTGAATATAACGCGCACAATGTTTGTTTGTTTGTTTGTTTGTTTGTTTGTTTGTTTGTTTGTTTGTTTGTTCGCGCTTAACAACATAGCATTGTTACACATCAAACAAAATGAGCTATGAGTCGCCAATGGACAGATACGTCACCGTCAATAAATAAAAGAGATTTTCTGAGGATTAGAGATAGCTGGGAATTGACGGCAGCTTACTTCTGAAATGTTTCAAGACGTAACAGTGTTGGTAAACGAGGGGATGGCAAAGAACTTTATTGGACACTCTGTACATATGGATCCGTATAGCAAGAATACTTTTTTAAATAATATTAATAAGTTATTAAAATGAATTATGTACATAATTGGTTAAACCTGTTTTCAACAATTAGAATTGTAACTGCAAATTACATTTGATTTAAATATAATCTTGGAAATTATGTAGCAAAGGTACAATGGATGGCCTTGATTTTGTTTTAAGGTAGGTTCATGTGATTAATACCATGTTTTTTTTTTTTTTTTTTTTTTTTTTCAGACCGAGCTTGATCGGTTACAAGAGGAATTTCGCAACGCTTACGAAGAGAGGAGCAGTCTCATCAACAATTGGGAGAAAGTCATCAGTCAAATTCAGCGAAGAAATCAAGAAGTCAATAAGTTGTCGGAGGTATAAATTTATTACAGTTTAAGCTGATGGCCAAACTAATAGTTTATCCTAAGCGTTAAGCGTGTCAGAACAAACTGGTCTATCCTGATAGGTATCTTGTTTATTTGCCATGTTCTCTACCTTGAAACTTTTAGTAGTGAAAGTTTTGAAGCAATACCTAGAGAGATAATGCTTTCTCGAAGATATTGCATTTCAGTTTAGATAGTAGGGAAACACTGGATATTACTGTTAATTAATGAGCGCCATCAGAAAAGGTCAACTAAGTGCACTTGCACGCCCTTCCCCTAGACTTTTTAAAGATAAAGTAGAGAAAAGTGATGAAATTAGCAGAGAAAAAGTATAGGATTTTTAAATGATGTTTCTCTAGGAAATCGATCATTTTTTAAAAAATCAATGTTCGAAAGAATTTAACTGCCTTTAGGAGCGTAGTAAGAGATTTTTTTCGTGTAGGGATTATGTGTCAACAAATCGTAATATCATTTAAATTTAACATTTTAAACAATTAATTCTATGATTTTTTTTAAATTAATAGCAAACAAAAAAATTTGAGAGGGGATATATCCCCATATTTCTCCCTTTGCCTACGCGCCTGGCTGAGGTTCCTGTAAGTGATCTGTACCACCCTGCAAATAATTCCATAGGCTCCAATAGCTGAATTAGATAGTGCGCCTGAAACCTTTCCAAATATATTTTATACTCCGTATATGGTACAAAATATGCTTGTATCGGCTCTCATCTTAAAATTTCCAAATTCTTCATCGATGGTGTCTAAGTTTGAAGTCATCGAATGACAGTAACGTGATCGCCAATCTATGTCATTACCTGTCGCATGCTATTAGGATAAGCTATCTTACGGATCTAGAAAACTTGTTTGCGTATGCGCTTGTTTATGAAGGCTGAAATTGCAAATTTAAGTAAATATGTTCAACCCTTCAAAACAATAAACTGTTTGAGGTCTTTTAATTTATCCCTGTTGCTCAATTTTTCTGAGCTTTCTGAGACAAATGGGTTACAAAAAACAGAAATATTTCATGGATATTTATTTTTATGATAATAATGATATTGACAATAATAATAATTCTAAAAAGATACCACAAAAGCCGATCATTTCAAATTAATAAAATATCAGATCACATTAAATTTAATGTATTTTTTACAGGATGTTATTCATTATTTTCTGCAACAATGTCGTAATGGCGAGGGGTTTCTGCTATGAGGCTTTTATAACACTTTAAGTTTTACTATAAACAATTTGTGTTTGATTAATTTTTTACCCCTCGCAGTACATAACTAAACTGCAAAAGGAGGAAGCTGATTTGAAAAGGGCTTTAAAAGACCATAACGATATGTTGGTGACCGAAACCTCACGAAACAACCAATTGGAACTCAGGATTAAGGAGAGAGACGACGTTGCAACAAAACTACGAAATGAAACAAAAACAGCTTTTCAAAAGGAGGAAGATCTCAAAGCTCAGGTAAGTTATCACTCCCTGATTAGTCCCTTATATTGTTGTAAATCTACAGTGCTAGTTTGTTTTAAAAGAATCTTAAATATGCATATATAAATAGAATAAAAATTATTAAAAATATGTTTTTATATAAAACAAAAATACATTTTATTAAAAAAGATAAAAGCTTTAAAAATTGATGTGAGCTGAACCTTAAAATTTAATAATGAATGTCACAGTGGCATTATTTGTAAAATAAAACAATGTGAAATATTATACAATCCTGGAGCCCTGGACATATGTATTTGGAATGTCTAACCGTAAAAAAAAAAAACCTCTGAGGGTCATTGTTAGATGGCAGATTAACGAGGTTGACATTTGAACATACACTTCAGTAACGGTTTCCAGTTTTCCACGCCAGCGAAAAAACTACGAGTCCGTCATCAATGAATTGCATCAGTATTTTAGACACCATTTTTTTCACGGTTGTCTGTAGCCAACAAAGCAATCGCGGTCGGGACAAGCTATAGTCATACTCGTTCTACTTTTCTAAGAATACAAAGGTTTTTAATAGAGAGATTTTTCCCATAAAAACTGCAGTTTTTTGTATATTAAGAAGAAAAAAACATATATTAAAATATTTCTATTACCTAATTTTTCTTAAATATTTACAGTTATCTACAGTCAGAAACGTTCTAAACAATGTTTTGTACCAGAAGCAAATAACCGAAAATGGGTTGAAGCAGCTTGAAAAACAGTTACTTAATAGAATTGAAAGGTACTTTTGAGATAAATATATAGATACACATTTAAATAATTCCAATGCTTCACAGTGTTAAAAATTCATTATTGATGTATTTTGTGATTACATGCTTTTTTAAATTTTAGGTTTTCAGAGGGTAACGTCAAGAACAAAGAGATAGAAATCAATATCGAAAACCTATCCAAAGAAACTTTTGATGCTGGCCATTACACAAAAGAGCTTGAAACGATCCTTCGTGATGAAAAGGCTCGGAACTTAAAAATCCAAAATGAAGTCGAAAGCATCATCAAAGACATTGTGTTGTATGGTCGAGAAATTACAGATTTAAAATTCAGAGAAAAGTTAATGGATACTCAAGTTAAGGTAAGTGAATTTCCGTTATAGTGTTTTATCTTTCTGCGCTCCAATGGCAAAATGTTACAAGTCAGTTTCCGACTTTAATAATGTTACTATTATATTTTTAATTCACAGTAACTGTAAGTAAAAGCCAACTATTTTCTTCAAATATTGGTAAGGATCTTGCTTACGTAAAAAAATTTAGTGATTTTTTGTGACATTTTGAATTTTAAAATTGCTTTCTAAATAAAATTGTAAAAGTGACTTATTAGATTTTACTGCCTCAGCACAGCTTTGTAAATACTTATTTGCGTTCCATATAAATTTTGTTGTTTACGTCATGATCTCAACCATAATTATCCAAAGTTATTTGTGTCATCTCAACCACAATCGTTGAGTCTCAAACGTAATTTGAGAGAATCGATATGTTACGAAGTTGGGTTTATTTTTATCCACAGCCAGCTTCGACATTTATTATTACGATTCTATGAGTTTAGGCATGCATCTGTAATCGTTTGCAAATTATAATAACTAATAGAGCGGCACATCAAGAGAAGAATTGAGCCCAGTCATAGTGAAATATAAAGACCGTGAAAGAGGAGGGTAATGGTATCCGATGTTTAGAACTGTTGTATTTGAAAGAAAGAGGGGGCAGAAAGGAAAAGATTGAACCTTATTTACTGTGGAATAGGTTCGGCGTTGCGAACGGTATACAGCAGTAGTAAATATGTATATAACGTTAAAGAACTTATGTAACTGCTTGTATGCGCAAGTCCTAAGGGGATTACTGGTGTCTGGGCGATAGTTGTGTCCTTCCAATTCAGATACACAAGGATTTCAATTAATGGCTTGTAATTTACCATCATTTTTGTAAGTAATGTACCAGTAGAACCGTAAGGCAGCCTGCGCATTAAGATTGCTAAGAGGAACTACTGTTTTTTGGGAGCTCATCAGAGTTAGATATTGTTTTGTATTACTGAGAGATCTTTAGGTTTTCTCAATGTGCTTAAATTCTCATTTTTTTTTCTACCGTGCTGCCATCTACTGTATATTATCCCAACTTCGGAATACTTTTGGTCAATTTCTGATTTTTTAACTTTGATTTTCAAAGAAATAGCACAATGTGTTCATCAGAAGCGGAGCTATTCATCAGAAGTGGAGGCCTTAGTTTTTAAGGGGAGTCGGTACCCTAAAATTTGTATTTTGAGTTTATTATAGTTTATTAAAATTTGAATTCTTCCCTTTAAAATGATACCTCATTTGTAATAATACCTCATTTAGAAGTATTTTTAATAATTTTTTGAAGATAAAATTATGAACTATTAGGGTAAGTAAGTTTTTATTTAGAATGCGTTTATCTCAAAACGACATTTTTCATTATTCATGTACCTTTTTCTCAGAAAATACTTGGTATAGAAGCATGATTCTTTTTTCATCCCATTTAGCAGATACTTGTTATTCTACTAAAGTTGGATTTTAATTGTAATGCATTTACTTTTTTTTTTTTAATGAATTATTGTGTATCACGAGTTTTTTTTTTTTTTTTTTTTTTTTTTTTTGACAAACAAGATATTGAGAACAAAAAGTATTTTTAAAATAATAACAAAAATTTTAGTATATACAGATACATAAAACGAATATATGGTAAAAATTTTAGATGGATATCTAGTGCAGTTCCTGAAAAAAAGGTACATGAGTAATGAAAAATGTAGTTTTGAGAAAAACGCATTTTAAAGAAAACATTACTTACACTTATAGTTCCAAATTTTTTCTTCCAAAAATTATTTAAAATTCTTCTAAATGAGGTATTATTACAAATGAGGTATCATTTTAAAGGTAAAAATTCAAATTTTAATAAACAACAATAAACTCAAAATTGATATATTATACATTTTTGGGTACCAACTCCCCTTAAATTGGTACTAATTATTTATTCACATTCACTGGCATAAATCATATATCAATTTCGGTTTTGTTTAAAGGAAGAAATAGAGTTTCGTCACAAAAGGGTACCATCTTGAAATAATGTATAAAATTAATGTCCCTCAGCAGAAGCTGGGGAGATTGGCTTCTTAGAACAGTCGAACTGACGAAAAACTTCTAGAACTCTGGGGCAATAACGTTTACCCTCGAAACTTACAGTGATATCATTGGCGGATACAACGAAGGGTGGAGGGGGCGATCGCCCCCTCCGTTGTTCATAGTTAAATAGAAAAAAAAAATAAAGACGACAAAAAATACTTTATGTGTTGTTTATCATGACTGCAATAAACAAAATGCTAACACTGGTCTCTAAAAGTAACACGCTTATTTAATTATTTAATTTATATACATAATAAGTGAATGAACATGTGTAAGATTTGAATTAAAAATAAAACCAATGAACTATATGGCTTTTACCGCTCACGTTTTAACGTGCGCTTCTCTCTGTCTATATCAATAGTCAGTCAAGATTTGACGAATCCGTACTGAACATCTTTCAGAACTAGCATCACATTCATAGAGACATTTATATTGATGTAAATAATGCGATTGACAACAAAGATGGCTCTATTTTTCAATGTACACATTTTTTTTTTTTTTTTTCTTTTTTTTTTTTTGAAAAAAAAAAAGTTGCTTGTTATAAAAAGAAAAGTAAAATAATTATAACAAGTTTAGTTATAAACTTGTTCTATTAGAAATATTGGAATTATTGTTTTACTGGAAATTATTGTTTTGGAAATTTTCTCATGATATAGTAATATAATTTAAGGACAACAAATTTATATAAGCTATTCAGCAGCCCAGAACTAAAAAATTTTCCGCCCCCTCCGTAATAAAACTCTGGATCCTCCCTTGAGTGATATTGACTTCTTACTAATATAAGTGCAGTTTCTCCATGCTGTCCTCTCCATGACAATCCATTGTCTTGAAAAATTACAAACATACTAGATCAGTAAGAAAAATTAACTGAAATTTTAAATAAGTTTAATGCTTTGTCTGTCTAGTGGTAATGTGGACTCATTAATACCAGAATGATGGTTGGACGTTTCCTTGTTGAGGGATGTGTGTTATAAACTTCTTGGAGAACCCAGTTTGTTTGAGAACCCTCTCAGTCTCTTGCAAACTTTGGTCACAGAACTTCAAAATTGAACTTTCGTGTTATAATATTCGTTATATATTTGTCATTCATTTCAGAACTGCCAAGCGGAAATCCGGAATCTTTACTCTAAAATAATTGCTATTGATCAAGTGAGAACAAAACAAGAAAGTGAAATGTACGAAATTGTAAGTTTTTGGAGTATGAAAGTTTTTTTAAAATTCTAGTTTGATTATTTTTTATATGGGATCAAGGAATGAATTAATTTTTCAAACTTCCTTAATGAATACCTAATATTTCCAGAATTACAAAATTTTCTCGTGCTGGATTCTATAAAGGAATTAATTAATAAATTAATTAATTAATTCTGGATTTAGCCGGTATTCATAAGGCAATGTTTAAAAAGTTGTAATTAAATTATTAATTAATTCCCTGTTGGAATCCAGCAACAGGAAATTTGGTAATTCTGGAAATATCAGGTATTCATAATGGAATGTTTGAAAAGTTGTAATTAAATCATTAATTAATTCCCTCAAAGAATCGAGCAACAGGAAAATTGGTAATTCTGGAAATATCAGCTATTCATAAGGGAATGTTTGAAAAGTTGTTATTAAATCAGGGAATTAATTAATTAAAGTTAGGAATGAAGACATTCATGTATACTAATTTCATTTTTATTTTGTCTCTCAGTTGAGAAACTGTATTTCTTACTTCGCAGGAAATTGGATTAGAAAAACTTCACAGACGGGTGAAAAAAATGTCAGGAGAAACTAACGAAGAAGAAAGACGGAAAATTGAACGAGAACGATCTTCCCTTCTTGTCACTTTGGAAGGAAAACAGCAATCACTAAATATGCTTAACGAAGAGCTTAAATTGATGATGGTAATTAGATTATTTGGGATAACTATATGTAATAATATTCAGTGCCAATATTAATGTATTTAGCCACTACCATCAATGGGAATTTGATTTATAGCTTCGCTAACTATCGAATTCCTAAAAGTCAAAGTAACCTATTTCAGTTGAAGTAATACTGTAATTAGAGTTTACTGAGAAATTCGAATATTTTCTCGAACACGTTATTGGCCGCAATATTACATCAAATCGTTTGCAAATTTGTATTGTAGATATGGCAACAGTAAAAAAGTCAACTAAATTTGAAGTGTAAATAAAGTGTGATTTTTTATTAACTTTTGTAGAAATATTTCTTAGTAAGAATCGTGGTACCACCTTTGAAAGGAAATTGCAAAATTTATTTTATTTTATGAATTTCCAACCTTCTATTTGCAGTTCAGTAAGTATTCAAATTATTTACATTGCTATTGCTATGGGTGATATTTAATTTTGTAAGTTTTGAAGAAATACTTCAGTCAATCTTGTGCGAGAGAAAATACTGCATTAGGTCTGCAGTGAAAGACAAATAATAGTTTTAACTTTTTAATTTTGAAAAAATATATCGATCTTAGAGTAATTGTTCTATTTCTTTAAACAGGAAAAAATAAATGTCTCTATAAAACAATTAGAAGTGAATAAGAAGCTTAACACCGAATTGAATGAAAAGATAAAGTTCCTCAGCTTTTACATTTCCAACTCCCAGAAGTCTTTGAAGTGCTGTATTTCAAGAAAACAGGTAATTCAGCATCTACTAGTCAATCCCAATTTAAGATTATAAAATTAAAAGAAAGTAAATCGCTCTAAAAAATCTATATTGCAAAAGATAATTACTTTTAAAACCATAATTAGTTATAGACTTTGTTTTTTCATAAGATCCTACCCTAGGATTATTTTCCCCCGAAAAAAGTTATTCCGTGATTTCTGATTTCAAGACTTTAAAGATGTTTTTGAATTAACTACCTGAAAAAGCTTTTTAAATGCGAGAAATCCAAGACCGCCTCTCCCCCCACCAAACAGCCCAACAACAGACAGGGATGAGTTTTCTCTGCCTTTTTGGCGGATTTTCCTTTTTTTGCATTTTATGTCAAATTTCGCCTTTTTTTTTCGCCTTTGTCCCTGTTTTGAGGACACGCGTTTTTCCAATCTTTGCCAATTTTTCCCGCAAAAAGTATACTTTTCTAGGCAAAAGGTTTTCTCTCTTCGCTCCCCTATCCTCGTAGATTACTTCACAAGCGCTTGGTGATCGGGATATACTTCGGCTGTGATTAGTTGCAAATGCACTGCTCTTCTACGATTGGTCATTGAATTCACTTGACCACCTAGGTGTTTTGGGGTGCTCCACATGCGCGAAGGCAACCAAAACAAATGTTAATAGAATAAAAAGCGCAACAATATCACTCTTTGATGTAAAAACTTTTAAATGTTTTCTTATAAAGTATATATTCAGTAAAAACTTATTTAATGGCACATTCGCATTGTTTTCTTAATTACAGAGATTTGGATTTACCGGAAATGTTGGTAATATGTGTACAAAAGTTGTAGATCCGATTGCACTACATAAATCTCGGTTCCTGCTATCTTAGTACTGAAAGCTAATTTCTTTCCAAATATTTGATATACAATGTGAGAAACTTCATTGTATATTTAAAATTAGTAATCACCTTTTTTTTTTTTTTTTTTTTTTTGTGGGGGGGGGGGGGGTGTCGAACTTTTGGATATTCTCCCTACCACGTGAGCTTTTCTGGACATCCTCCATTCCACATGCTTTTTTTTAATATTTGGCTTTCGCGTATGATTTCAGTCTTTTTGCTTTTTTGCCAATTTCATCGCTGCACAGAAAAGAGATCATTTGTCACTATCTTCGCCGTATCTATCCATTTTTGTAGCCAATTAAAATATTTCAGTAAATGGGACCTCTCTCCCGTGGAGACGTTTATTCTGTTTCTTAGGCAGAAGCTGCCAATGAAAATACAGGATAATGATTGGGTTCCAGGTGTCATAATTGAGGCAAGAAAACAATCTACAAAATTTCGTTGACATCGCTATCAAAAACATTAAATATTCTAAAAGTGGAAGTACAAAGACCCCCTCCCCTCTGTTTTTTTCCCCCCTAAAGATCCATACAAAAATTATCGCCAAACTAGCAATTTTTTCTAAATGAATGATGAAAATGTAAAAATCGTAAATGACACAAATTGACATCAGTATTATAGTGTAATTAAAAGTTGTACGATGTTTCACACCCCTAGTTTAGCAAAAAAGGGATACACTTAAAGTCAATGAGTGGTTAAGAGTGTACGTAAATGACACCATTGATACATTTTTCTTCTTAGAGCACATTGTTTAGGGGCATGTTTATATTGGGATTCATTACATCTTTTGGGTATAGACAAAAAATTTAAACTATGAATGAGTTGAATAAACGCATCATTCAAACAATTCGTCTAATAACTCTTGATATGCGACGAAACACTTGGAGAGAACTGCTTTACCGAATACATCGTGCTTTACAAAAGATTCAAACATCAAAATATATATTGATGTTAAAACTTGATGAAATGTCCTTGAGATTTAAATATATGTATATTATTTTATTCTAATTGGTAGTTTGTAAAAATAAATCATAACTTTTGGATACTTTTATTCCGTTAAACTTGTATACTTTGTAAATAATAATAATAAATGTTTTTCTGGAAGTAGAAGTAAAATATATTTTAGATAACTATATTCAATTTCACATTTTTACCCAACGTTTTTATTTTAACGCATTTCGTTTATTTCTTGTTTTCTGACATTTTTCTGCGGCAATTAAATCATGCGAAGTGTGAGGTGGGCTTAAAATGCTATTGTATTTTTGTCGTACAGCAACGAATTAAGACACTTTTTTTTTATTTATTTATTTTATCCATTTTTATTAAATTTGCTCTTTTTTTTAAGGAATTACTTGTGCAAGAGTGTCTTGAAAGATTTCAGATGAAAAAGTATAAAAAACTGTTGAACAATAAAAACAAATCAGTTGCTTCACTTCAACGGAGTAAACTGGAATTCGAAACAGTAAGTTTATCGTTGGTTAACAATGATTTTGTTTCTAGTTTTTAAATTGAAATGAAATAAAATGCAGTGTTTTCAATGTATATATGTTGTGGTCGGTAGTCAGTAACGATGCAGTTTTGATACTTTAAGTTATTTAATTTCATCTTTGTTTAATTACAATAGAAGACTGTTAAGCCTTCACTAGAAGATCGCGATCATGAGGGCGGCCTCGGGCAGAATCTTCCTGCTCCTCCAAGATGAGTCAGTATCGACTACAGCGCCACTGGTTTAAAAGAGCGAAACCTTGAAGGAGCAAGAAGATTCTGCCCGAGGCCGCCCTCACGATCTTCTAGTGAAGGCTTGACAGTCTTCTATTATAATTAAACTAAGATGAAATTATGAAATTAAATAACTTAAAGTATCAAAACTGCATCGTTCCTGATTTCCCCTAGACTACCAACCACAACATTGGGCCTCAGACGGTTACGAATCCGAACTATTTTCGCTACATTTACTAGTTGAATTCAAATAAAACACTCAACCCATCAAAATTTATCTTCGAATCAAATCATCAAACGACGGGCAAACAAAACCCAGCAAGACCATTACAACGCCTCTCAAACGAAAGGCAAAACAAACCCAGCAGGCCCATAACAGTGCCTCTCACACTATTCATCCCAGAAGAAAAAAATTTACTTGTAAACTCCTGAAGATCACTTTCATTTTGCTGCACACACGCGATGACACTTTTTGGAACACAGTTGATGTCACAAATGCGATGAAACACTCGTGATTTTGGTTTTGCTGCATCGCTTGTTGGGACACAGGACGTTATTTTGGACCCCGCTGGATCTCCAGTGTGTGGCAGGAAAGGTTAGAACAGGTTTGCAGTCGAAGAGGAGGAAGATGGGAAAGCTCCGGTTTCTTAGTAGGGATGAAGATCGAAGGAGACGAGAGAACTCCGGATGGCTTTCCTGCTTCGTTGACGGCTTTCCTTGGCCGTCCTTCAGGAGGCTGTAGGGATGATTTTCTGGAGCGGTGAGATTGGCTCTGCTAGTGTTGGAAGGCAACTTTGTGGAAGGGCGTTGTCTCGTTTTTCTGCGGTGTCTGCTGTACGGTAAGAATGGCTCGTCGCATTGGACAGTGAAAAGTCAATTTTCTCCTTTGGGATGAATGGCACTGTTATGGGCCTGCCGGATTTGTTTTGCCCGTGTTTTTAGAGGCGCTGTGATGAGCCTGCTGGGTTTGTTTGCCCGTTGTTTGATGATCTATCTGATTCGAAGATAAGTTTTCATGGGTTGCGTGTTTTATTCGAACTCAACTAGTAAATGTAGCGAAAATAGTTCGGATTCGTAACCGTCTGAGGCCCAATGTTGTGGTTGGTAGTCTAGGGGAAATCAGGAACGATGCAGTTTTGATACTTTAAGTTATTTAATTTCAAAATTTCATCTTAATCTAATTACAATAGAAGACTGTTAAGCCTTCACTAGAATTTCGTGAGGGCGGCCTCGGGCAGAGTCTTTCTGCTACTCCAAAGTTTCGCTCTTTTAAACCAGTGGCGCTTAAATTAATATGAAATAAAATGCAGTATATAATATAAAACGTTAAAATTTTCCAAGTGTGACCTGCGAGGTGCAAGTTTAAAAGATTGATACTTTTTTGAATTTATTCAGTTAGGTACTCAACGACGCTTACGTAATAAGGGATTATACTCATTAATGTAAATCAGAGTACAATTTCATATACATTTTCAAGGAAAACAGCCTTGATTCTTTTTTTCTTTCTTTTCCCCCCCCCCCCTTTTTTTTTTTTAAATTTCTAGTAAACTTTTGAGTATTTACTTTGCTGTTGATCAATATTTTTCATACACTGTCTGGCAAAAAGTATCTGGACACCGCCCTAAAGAAGTGGATCTGGTAGGTGACCTAATTTGATTCATGATTCATAACCAAAAGTTGGTTGGTTGGTTGTTTTCAGATTATCTGGCGCCGTCAGCAACACGAGGGCTATAATGCGCCGAAAAATTCGTCATTAGACAAGCCAACATACATTTACAAACACCCATGCCTAACACGGGACTCGAACCCGCAACCTCGCGGTCTAGAAGCTAGCACGCTAACCACTATACCGTTTCATAACCAAAAGCTATTAAAGTGTAGGAAGTGTTTTTTCTGGTCATATTTATGCGTTTGCTAGACAATGAGTAAGTCAAAGGAGCTTAGTGACTTAGGTCATGGCATTATGGTGGGTCGCCATCTTTGTAGGAAATCAGTACGTGAAATTTAGGTCATTCATAAAGAAATTTTATTTGTATATACTCTGAAGAAGGTGAAACATTATGGTATGGTAAAAAAAAAAACTATTTCGAACTATTTTTCTTATCCCATGGCATCGCTTTCTGGAAGCCGTGATTTGACATGAGAAATAATGGCATGCTTTTGAAATCATGCTTTTTTAAAAAGTCGAAATCATTCCGGGGTGATTGTATTAAAAGTTTAACTTTCAAAAAGTAGTAAAAAATAAACAAGTCAGAATTACCTAAAATTTTACTTGAATATATGCGAAAAGGGTAGAAGGGATTTATTTTAAGAAAAAAAATTGCTGGAAATAGTTTTTTTTATGCCATAAAGTTTGCCACTTTTTTAAGTACATAGTCCGGTCGAATTTCAACTTGTTCTGACCAATGTGTTTTTATAGCTTTTTGAAACTTTAACTTTAATTATGGACACCCTATATATTTACCCTTAAAAGTTATAAAATTAAGTAAAAGTTCATTGTACGATAATGTAAGGCAGGGCATGCAGACAGCGGGTCGGAAGCCGCATGCGGCTCTTCTTATGAATATTTGCGGCTCCCTAAGTTCTAAGTAACTCAACCTGAGAATAAACTGGTTAAGCAATGTACGGTTATAATTATGCGTTTTGTTCGCGAGAAATAAGATAAAACACAGATCACTGAGTAGGGTGCACACTGGACTTTTAGTATTGATCTCAAATGCCAATTTAACGTCCACAACGCCCCATGGTATCTTCTCAGTCGAAATACCTAACAATCAGAATGCACAAAAGGAGTGCTTCACTTGTTTAATTGCATCGAGCTTTTGTTCACATTCGTTGTTCTCTCGTCGCCAACTGAAGTAGAGAGCGCCTTCCATTGTAAACTTTTCACGCTTGCTCGCTCTGTGAAAATGCGATTTGCTTCTTTGATATCCAATATTGAAAACACGTGCATCGACTTCGTCTAAAATAAAGAGAAAAATTGATGAGAAAAATCATAAATTGAAGAAAGAATGGAATGAATTTTGCGTTCATTCCAAACAAAAATGGACTACCTACTTGTCTCGTCTGCCATGATTTTTGTACCATAAAATGTTATAAAAATAATTCTTATGCCATAAAAATAGTATATAAATGTTTGTGGTTAAAAGCTCATATTGGTACTGCTTATATTTATTTTGCGACTCTTTAAAAATTTTGCAGTTCTGGTTATTGAACGTTTGGCTCTTAGCGCAGAAAAGTCTGCCGACCCCTTGCGTATATTAAATGCAGTACGTGTTGTTTGAAAAGTACTTCAATACATTTAAAACAACTACTTAGTTGAAGGAGGAAAAATTGAAAAATTAAAAAAAAAAAAAAATCTTGTATACTGGACCGACCCATTTTCTGCATACACTGACCGGCCCGCTGATTGCACCGGACAACCCTATGGCTAGTACGGCCCTGGCAGCAGGACTGTTCGTTGCAGCCGTTCACAAACCGAACATCACTCCACAGAATGCGAAGCGTCGATTGCAATAGTGCAAAGCTCACCGACACTGGACTGTGGCCATGTGAGAAAAAGTTCTTTGGAGTGATGAATCTTGCTTTTCAATCTGACTGTCCGATGGACGCGTCTGGGTTTGATGGATGCCCGGTGTGAGCTTCTTAACGAGGCTACATTGTGACGATTGTAAAGTTTGATGGTGCAGGCGGATCATGGTGTGAGGGTGTTTTTTATGGTTTGGTCTGGGTCCCTTAGTTCCTGTTTTTGGAAATATGAACTTTGAGATGTATGTAGACTTTTTAGACAGTGCTGCTCTCCCATCTCTAAGGCAAAATTTCGCAGAAGGCCCTTTTCTCTCCCAGCAGGATAACTGCTCCATTCACTAGTCGAGACTTGTGCAGTCATGGTTTGACGAAATGGGTGTTCAAAAACTGGATTGGCTTTCTCAGAGCCTCGACCTAAATCTCATAGAACACCTTTGGGACGAATTAGAACGTAGATTACGTAGCTAGTCAAATCGACCATCCTTACTGCCAGCACAAACTTCAGCTTTGATGGACCCCTGGAAATTCTAGAGCCCAATTCCTAGAGCCACCTATCAAAAACTAGCGGAAAATCTCCCCAGATGTGTGCAGGATGTCATCGATGCAAAGGGGAGACCAACATCATATTAACATACTAGCTGAATACCCGTGCTTCGCCACGAAATTTTTCCATGTGAAATATTTTAGCCAGCTGTGAGGCCCCGCTTTGCGGAAATCCGTCATTGGTGTATAGAGCCCAATTTTTGGTGCTTCGCCCGTAAGAAGGTTCATCGCAACGCAAAATCGAGCTCGCTTTGCTCGCTAAAAAAGTCATGGACACATAAGCACAGGCTTACTTAACTCGTTGAAAGGTTCATTGCTATGCAAACATGATCTCGCTTTTCTCGATGAAAGGTTCATTACTGCGTAAGCATAAGGTCACTTCAGACACTAAAAACTAATTGCTACGTGAAGCCTTAATATTATAGAAGCCCCTCACTTGTCGAGAAACAATAAAAAAATTCCTCGTTAATAACTATAATACAACACCCTAAGAATATTAATCACCTTAAGAATATTTTAACACTTGATGTTTATAAAATGCCAAATTAGAAGGTCAAAACTACTTATGTTGAAACCTTCAGACCTCTAGGCCTATTAGAAGTCGCTTTTTGTGAAAATATTAATTAAAAATTCATTAAAAAAAACAAATTAAAATTTTAACGTTCTTTTTGTCAAAAGTTCAATTTGAAGGCCAAAACTATTTGTGTTGAACATTTCAAAAATGTAGCCCAGTTAGAAATCGTTTTGTAAATTATTTGTTAATTAATTAAAAAATAACTAAATAAAAATGTAATATTCTGTTTTTCAAAAGTCTAATATAAAGGCTAAAACTACTTATGTTGAAAATTTCAGCGCTGTAGCCCTATTAGAAATTGTTTTGTAAAATATATATTAATTAATTAAAAAAATTAATAAAAAAGGAACTAAATAAAAATTTAAAATTCTATTTTTTAAAAGTCCAATTAAAAGGCTAAAACTACTTTTGTTGAAATTTTCAGAGCTATAGCCCTATTAGAAATCGTTTTGTAAAATATTTATTAATTAATTTAAAAAATTTATTAAAAAAGAACTAAATAAAAATTAAAAATTCTTATTTTTAAAAGACCAATTAGAAGATCAAAACTACTTATTTTGAAAATTTCCGAACTGTTGCCCCGTTAGAAGTCGTTTTGTAAAAAAAATTGTTAATTAAGAAAATTAATTAAAAAATAAATAATTAAAATTTTAACATTCTGTTTTTCAAAAGTCCAATTAGAAGGCTAAAACTACTTATGTTGAAAATTTCAGAGCTGTATCTCTATCAGCTGTATCTGAAGTCACTCTGTAAAAAGTAAATTAATTAAAAAGGAACTAATTAAAATTTTAACATTCTGTTTGACATACATAAAATTAGAAAGCCAAAACTTCTTATGTTGAAAATTTCAGAGCTCTACTGCAATTTTAAGTAGATTTCTATAGATCAACAGAGCCACAGACAGACACACAGCTTGTTTTATTATTACAGATGCCTCAGGACCCCACGAGTCTTAACGACTGGGTTGCCGGATACTTTTGGCCAGATAGTGTACTTCAATTTACATATTTAAAAAAACGTTATTACAATCTTCATTGTCCCCTTAACGGGCTAGCCATATATATATATATATATAATGTTAATGATAATTACTGTTTTTATACTTAGTATAAAAATTTGCATGTTTATAAGCAGTTCTTAAGGAGTTACTGAAGCAAAAAAAAAAAAAAAAAGCAAAAAAAAAAAATATATATATATATATATATATATATATATATATATATATATATATATATATATATATATATATATATATATATATATATATATATATATATATATATATATATATATATATATATATATATATATATATATATATATATATTTTTTTTTTTTTTTTTTTTTTGCTTCAGTAACTCCTTAAGAACTGCTTATAAACATGCAAATTTTTATACTAAGTATAAAAACAGTAATTATCATTAACAAAATTTTAAGATGAAATGAATGTTTGTTTTTATTGACTAGTTAACAAGTAGTACTAGAAAAGAAAAATAATAATATTAAAAAGCGCTTGTTATTTTCCCTTCAGATTTGGTTAATAATCTTTTATGATTGTTGTTGTTCTACCTTCGTTTATTATTGTTCTTCTACCTCGTTTAAAAATTCGTTTATTTTATAGCAAACTTTGGTAAAACATTGTAGTGAAGAAAAAGCGCCGGTGAGGGACTAGGGTGAAGATCTCTCGTAAAATAAAATACTTAGAAAAACAATTTGTTATATTTAAAGTGCAGATTCAACAAAAAAAGATAATTATTTCGATTTAAATTTTTTTTAAGAATTACAATTTTTGTTTCATATGTCAGATGATGAAAGAAAGAACCGAAGAATTGAAACACTGTATCGATTTGCTTGACGTAGAAATCAGAACAGAAGACGAAGAAAGAGGGGTTATTAAGAAGAAACTCCACGAATGCTGTGATAAAGTCCCGAAACTTCAAGCCAAGTAAAGATATATACAACTTGTCCTAAATATTCCTTTACATTATTCTATAGCAATATTAAAATACAACCAAATGCGATTATTCACTGTGTTCCTGTATCCTCATAGTCATGGGCGTTGCGTTAGTGAGAGGGCTGAAATTTCCCTGGCATTTTAAAGTGAAGTGGGAAAAAAGTGATAAATCTCACAGGAAAAACAGAAGTATTATATGGTTTTCATGTTATTCATTTGAAGAGTAAATTAATGTGCTACTATTAATTCCTTCAACACTTAATTCCGAAAAGTAGAATGGTTTTCTTGTTCAGAATCAGGTTCGTTGAATCCAATTATCATCGTCAGGTTGAATAAAACAAGTTGCAAATTTTCACTTTTTCCTAATGCTGAAATGGACACTTTTTGTATTAGCACCTATAGCCAGAAGTAACACATTTATTTAAATCTGAAATATTTTGTTCAATTAAAATATCGTATACATTTGACTTGCATATTGCAAGAATCTTAAAAATTTTTTACCTGATTTCACTTTATATATTCTATTATTCATTTCTTTAATTAATAAGTACTTTCTTTTACAGGTATGAAGTTATTTTAGATTCATTAGGCATATCTGAACCAGGGGAAAGTGCAGAGGCAGAATTACTTATAAAAGTATGCATCCTTTCACATATGAAAATGTTTAATTTGTTACCTTAAGAGTGAATGGCAGTCTTTCTTTGTTTCCCAGAACAAAATATGAAACAAAATAATGTTTTAAAATTTATGAATTACGTAAAATAAACATGCACATTAGAATAACCAGGTATAAATATTTAAGTCATTCTCAACGTTTTGTTATAGTCTAAGTTAGGGGTATCGTATTTCGATGGTAGATGAGAGTATAAATTTTCAGTTTTAACATTGAAAGGAGGTATCACAAATACAAGAATTCTAACAAACATTTGTACTTGCGACATGAGTGTGACCAGAACATTACTGTAGGAGTGCATGACTAGGATAGACTGACGAAAATCAGTTCACTTCGACAGGCTTGCAATACTGGATAGCCTAAAACAATGTCGGGTCCTCGACAAACACAAAAATTATATTTTTTCTTCAATCCGTTTCAGGCAGAAACAGAGAAGCGGAGCCTGCAGATCGAAAAAGATGAACTACTGCGAAGAGTCCTAAAGGAAAATGAAGATCTATCTGCCATGAAAAACACTGTCTGGTTGATCAATGCAGCGAATGTAGAATTCCGGCAAGCACTGAATCCACCTGGAATTAGTTGTAAGTTTTAACTCGTACGGATTTTTAGCTCCGAAAACATAGAGGCTCACAAAAGCCTTCGTACGCTTACAAATTTCAATCAAATACTACATTATACCTCTCAAATATTAATATTTCAGAATAGGATTTTTTTTTATTTATATCTTTAATTTCATCTTAATAAAACTACATCAAATGTTTTTAATGCGTAGTAAAACTTTTTTGTAGAAAAATCCTTAACCTAAAAGTAGACCAAAAAATATCCCCCCTAAGTCTTCGCACACTTAAAAAAAAAATTCTTGTTAGTATTTATCGTAGTATTTTGGTAAATTAGTAATTCTGGATATCTTTTAGCATTCAGAACAACTTTTATGCGTCTGGGCATAAATTTTACTATATTTTTTTTAAATTTGTGTCTCAATGTTCCTCCACTTTTTGATCATCACTGTTTTTAGTCGGCTTTTCGTTTTAAAAGTCACTTAGAAACCCTTTGACGTAAGAACAAGTTAGTGTCGTGCGTACATAATTTGAATTTTTTTATATATACCTAGTGAGGGTTAAGAAAAATCTGCAGGTACCTCATTTGTCGAAATCGGTTAATCTGTATAGGCAGATTAGCGACGTACATAATTACATTGATTAACACAATACCCTCCTTGGCTTACGAAGTTGGATAAAATAAAAACGATTGCCATGATTTTAATATTTCTTATGTGATGACTGAAAAGCATTATTTAACCAAATAAACATCCTTATGGGATATCCTTTGCTAAGAATAATAATTAAGTGGCACTCTAGAAATGGTCATTGCAGTGTCTCATTTCGTGTCTTCCTTAGTATAGCCTTCTCTACTTAGTTAACATAAGAAAGTGCTCTTCAAGCTATAGATTTGGGTAAATCAGGTTGTACGGACATCACATATTTCACCAATAAGAAACTTTAACTGATTAACTGCATCGACCGTCATTCTTATTTAATGGTCTTCCTTTTTCATTAGATAATGAAAACACGCCCTTTTAATTTTTTTTTTTTTTTTTTTTTTAATATTTACAAAATCAGAAATTTGCTTTGCCAATTGGGAAAATTCGTCATTCTAAACCATCTTCCATTTTCTGACTCAAATTAACAATTGATGTTAGTGATTCATATTGAAATCATGTGATTGGAAAGCACCGATTTACAAAATGGATACTGCGCACTCGGTCTGCGATCAGGGCCTTATTCAAATTTTTGTGATCCCTGGGCTAGTGACCACAAAGAAAATTTCTTCTGACTGATGTGTTAAGAAAGCATTACAGTTTTCCTGCTCAAACATGCATTACACTTTGCTATACACTGTACGTCAAATAGTAAGAAGAAAAATAAATATATATTGATTTTTACCAGATATAATATTCGGTAATTGAATTTACTAACGAAAATACTCTTCCATTCTTTTTTAGATATCAATTTTGTTTTTATATTGATGTTATTGCTGTTTATATGAATGAAAATCATATTTAATGAGATAAATTTTCAGTTACAATATCTAAAAATTGTTCATTAGGCCCCGCGTAGGAGAACACATACACTAAACAGTCTTCTTAATCTCTTATTCAGCAGAAGACAGTGATCTACTAAAAAGCACAGAAACAGAAGGGCAGTCCTTGTCAATCGAGCTCCATACCAAGCAAAGCGAACTCAAATCTCTGGAGCAAAATGTAGAGACCATGAAGGAAGAATTGGAGCAGGAGCAAAATTATTGTGCTGAGCTCCAGGAAGTTCTGATGGACAGGGAAGCTGAGAGCGCATCCATCCTCAAGGAACTCTCAGATCTGGATGCAAAGCTGCAACGCGCCGACAGATGCAACTCGCGCTTGAGCCTGAATGTGATGAATCTATCCAGTCATACCGATACGTTGGAGGTAGGTACATGAACTGTTTGATTGGGTTGAACTTTTTGTTGCGCAAGTCACTCATAGGCAAAGCTTATACGAAACACAATTTAGCAAGATCTGAATTGCTGAGAGTAGTCAAGAATTAGTTGTATAAGATCAAGAGTGCCGAGAGTGGTCCAAAGCAGATTGTAGCAAGATCTGGACAATTGAAAATATTCCATAGTAAGCTATACCGAGATCCAGACTGCTGAGAGTAGTTCAGAATAGGTTATTATAGCAAGATCTGGGATGCTGAGAGTATTCCAGAATAGGCTGTAACTGTAGCAAGATCTGGACTACCAGGAGCGCCAAGAAAAAAAATCATTTTGAGAGGTTATTTTTTGTTTTTAATATGAACGTAGACTTAATATAACGCCATGCGCCTAAAATTCTCTTTATTTTCTGACCTAGTCAAAAGTGCATTTTCACATTACATCGCTTTATTGAAACAAAACTATCCTACAAAAAACTTATGTTGGCATTTAACACTATTTAGTTGGCCACATTTACCTCTTCTTTGTATCCCATTACTTCGGAGAGGGGGACAGAGTATATACATTCCTACGTTAAATGATAAAATGACCAGATCTACAATATGCCATGCCATTAGATATTGATAATTCCACCTGATTACATTCAGATCTTAGTATTAGAAACGAAATATTGGAACACTTCTTGAGGGAAGGGGGGAGGGATAATAAATATATCTTAAAAATCTAAAGATATAAATTGTTACATTTAAATATAACAAACTAGATAAAAACACTGATTTCTAATTAATTTTAGAATTACTTGTGTTTTTTCTTAGGACATAAGAGTGCATCTTCTGAGAGAAATTAGAAGAACGGTTTCAGATTTGCTTTTTTCCGCAGTTGAATCTACCCCCGAGATTTCTGCTAAGATACAAGAGCTGTATGAAGAAGTAAGTTCATAAATATAATCCTAATTTAAATTTGTGCAGGTCCTATCAAACTAGAATCAAAGGAGGTTCCTAAAATATTTTGTTTTCCTAACATGCATTATAGTAAGGCCTAACAGTAATCTACTAAAATATGCATCATAACTTATATTTATAGTACACCACATCCTATGTCAAGTAACGAGATGAAAAAGAATCAATATCTAATATTGTTAATGAACTGATTTCCTACAATGTTATGTAATAGAAGCTAGTTACCTTTCTGTTCTTTTCGAAGTGCAGATTCTGGTGTTTAAAAGCGTTATTACACATTTAAATGACTATTAAGTAAATGGCATCAAATAATTTTTTAGTTAATTTAAAATAAGCTATAGGTTCCTGTAGATATTAGGTTCTGCTATTAACTAGAAAACAGCAAGCAATCTTTAAAATAAGATAAATATATCCAATACATGAAAGGATTCTAGTATTCTATGCAACTCGCCATAGGCCAATCTGCCACTTCCTACCAGAGCCCGATCTTCATTATCTCTGCGATCTGGTTCATCAAGCTATCGCTCGCTAGGCTCGTCTTCAAAGATGAGCCCTATACAATCTGGGAGAAGCTCAGGAGCTTCAGAATTGTTCCAGCCTTCTGTAGTCACTCTGGGAGCTTTGGGTATGAGTTAGCATTTACTTATGTGTTGAGTTTTGTACTTAATCATTACTTTTTTGATTTTTTTTAAAGAAGAATTTATACTTATTTATGACTTTACCTTTTGTAGATGATTAACCTTGACCGAAATAACAGTGACTTCAAGAACCACTATCAAAGTATTTTTACAAGTTTTATGTGGAGTATTTTAGCTTTAAATAATTTACTGCTGGAAAAAAGGAAACTGTATTTTATTTTGGAGTTGTTTTAGCGTATATCTAATAAATATATTAAAAATGTGTGATTTTTATACATGAAAATATATATATAAAAAATATTAGAACCATGTAATTAATGAAATATTTCCACTGAAGTACTTAACAGTTTTAATCGTATAATTTTGTAACGATTTCAACAACTTGTTTTAGACAAAGAATTGATAAATTGCAATCCATGATTAAAATGGTGGGACTTGATGAATAAAATATTAAACAATTTAAAATTATCAACTTTTATCACATATAACATCAAAACATAAAATTGGACTTTCATTTTTTAAATTATTAAAAGAAATAGCGATTGAACATTCCTAATGCAAGATTAATGGCATAACATAAAGAAATATGTATAATTTATATACAGGGTTTCTGCCAAAATAAAATCTCACAAATCCATGATTTTCCAAGACAGAAGCAAATAATTTTCCATTACTCAAGAAATCAATTAAATCACACAAAAATATAATAACCTGTATGAATTTTACTAACATGAACATGGTAAGTAAATCAATGTACCATAAAATGATTTTTATAAAGTTTTATTTTAAATTTAGTAAAAAATCCTTGTTTCAGTACCTTCCAAAGTTTGGTTTGTACGCACAACGACCTATTTTTGTGCACAATAACGGCTAATCAGGCCGGGACCTACGACTTAACGCGAATTCCGAACCACAACGAACATCCATGCCTAATTCCAGGATTCGAACCCGGCACCTTTCAGTAACTTCCTGATCAGAAAGAAAAAAAAAGGGAAAAATAATTTTCCATTTTTTGATATTTTAAGTGTTAAAATTCCGAATCACAACGAACATCCATGCCTAATTCCAGGATTCGAACCCGGCACCTTTCAGTAACTTCCTGAGCAGAAAAAAAAGGGAAAAATAATTTTCCATTCTTTGATATTTTAGGTATTAAAAAAGCTAATCAATCTTTAATAATAAATATTTGAAGAAGAAAGAATTATATCATCAAAAATCAAATGTTTTGATATCAACAATGCAAAACAGAAGACGGGAAAAAATTAAAAAAATGTAAGCACAAGTTTGGCAAAACTGTTCATTTCAGTTCTCATGAAATTTTTTTTCACCTATGAGACCTTACTCGTGTGATGTCACAAATTTAGAGTTCAGAAAGGTTTTCATTGTCCGCAGTTTTTAATTGTGACCGTTGTTTCAGTCAAAACGTAAGAGATGAATTTTCGATGAGCTGAAAAGCGATCATGACGTCACAGTTACGTGATTTCACTTAAAATGTTTAGAAATCCATGAAATTCACTGTATCTCCATGACTTATGGCCATTTCTTTACCTCAAAATCATAACTTTCCATGACAAAATTTACCAATGTCCAAATTCATAACATTTCCCGTCTTTCCATAAGCGTGGAAACCCTGTACATGACACTTAGCTAAAGTTTTATAAACCTCTTGGGATGAAAAAATCCTCTCGCTTATCTGAATTACGATGCCACATAAAAAAAAGGGTTTCATACAAGAAATTAGAAACCTAGAAAAACTTAATCAAAGGGTAAAAAAATCCATGTTGCTTATAGAATTCTACTGTAAAAATAAGAAATATTAGTTTACAAGGCACGTACCAGAGAAATACATTAATTTACAAGTATATTTCAAAAGCATGCAGAGTTGAATCCTTTTTTAGTATATATAGAAGTTTATTCATGCAATGTTGTGCCTACCAAGAAAATTTTAATATAATCAGTTTTTACAAACAAGACAAAAAAAGTACAAGCCTCATTTACATCTATGCAAATTGCATTAACAAAATTCCTATCTATCCAAAAAGAATGCCTCTGTAACTTTCTTCTGTAATTAAAAAACTATTGCATCATTCCACATCTGGACATCCATTGTTCTCCTTTCAATGTAAACTTATAAATTTAGGATTTTTTTTTTTTTTTTGGAACACAAAATATAACAATTTTAATCTACCACATTAAAAAATTGTACCAAACAGAAACAGTATTTTACAATTTAATTTTTTTTTTTTTTTTTTTGAAGTACAAAGCTTTACTTATTTAATTTTTATAAATGGCATTTAAACAAAACAAGATCAGCACAACAATTCAGAGACAATTGTGGAATAAATATACTGTTGTAAAATAAAATATTTGATTAAAATGTCTCCATACCATTATATGGAACCACTTTAAATCCAAGAGTTACAAACCCAAGAGCGCAAACCCCTTGCTGTGATCCAAAGATAATTTTGATCTTAAATAGTGGGATTATTTTAGATGGAAATAGCAGGTCAGTTAACACATTACTGATCTGCTATTTCCATCTAAAATAATCCAGCACAGCCCACTATTTAAGATCAAAATTATCTTTGGATCACAGCAAGGGGTTTGTGCTGAAATGCTTTGGCTAAAAGCTTACAAGTATTAATATGCCATACATCAGACAAAGCAACAATAATCAGGGATAAGTTTGGCAAAAAATCAAAAAGCTGAAAACAAAACTCCAAATGTTTTATCAGGGGTGGGAAGTGTTTAAGCCCAGTTTGGAGCAATTTTGGAGCAGTAAAATTTAACGTTTGGAGCAGATTCGCAAAAAACTGGAACAGCAAAATTTAACTTTTGGAACAGAATAAGAGAAAATGTAGCAGTAAAATTCGAAGATTAATAGCAGAAATGTAATAAATTGTAGCTGGTATAACAACAATTACAAGAGTTAAAATAAAATAGAAGACATGAAGTGTGGTAGATACTAAGGGAGAACTCGACATCAGGCCAAAAGTTTGTTTCGCTGTCCAAATCTTAAACCCTTTATAAATACTACACATATATTTTTCATGTTGAGATTGCTCTTCTTTCCCTCTTGAAATACGCAAAGAATGATAATAAGCTGATTGGAAACTACCATAAAAGGACTTTTCAAATGAGTTTTTCAGACAACCAACTTTTGTTAATTTTACCCTTCGTAACCGCAACATCTCGTATTTTTTATAGGCAATACCTTTACACTCATTATTTTGAGCCTTCCCATTTTTAATTAATTCAAACAATATTTACTAAACTTGCAAAACTATTATAGCATGCTGATCAAATAGTTTTGAAAATGCAAAATAAAAAAGTTAACCAATTTTCAGTAATATTTATAGTTTTTTAAGATTGAATTTGGATAAAGATTATTAATTAATAGGATTTATAATATAATATTTTGAAGCAGTTATGTATTTTTATAAAACACAAAATATTTCATAACACCAGCAATCAAATTTGTACAATACAACAAAAGCTTCAACTTTTGAGCAAAAAGCCTTCACCAAATATAATAAAGTTAATTGCACTCATGTCTTTGGAGAGGATAATTTTTTGCTTTTTCAGGATTTTTTTTAAAGTATGGCAAAATTTATTTAAAAAACTAAATACCATTTTTACAAAGTTTGCCAATGCAAAAAATCAGCTCTGGAAAACTACTAGATAGTTTAGGATGCAATCCTCATACCCACTTCTACAATGACTAGCACATTGAAGCATTTACATGGTACCAGTCGCTGGAATCCAAGGACTGGTGACCTCAACTGGCATGCAGACCAGCAACATGTAAATCAGCCTTGATCTGAACAAAAAAAACTACTAAAGGTTCTCAATCAGTCAATAAAGAAATGTTAATAAACAAGATTCAGGCACACTTCTTATACACACAAAAAATAGTCACCAGCTTACGAAATATGAATCGCTGTATTAGCATCCAGTGCCAATTACATACTAAACACCCACTAATCGTAATTTAGCAGCCAATCATAAACCATCACAGTCATGTCGTAAAACCTTACTGGTCCTTGAATGGCCTTCATCAGTGTTCCTTTTATATGTTGGTTGATTTGCACGAATTAACTTATAAGGATTATAAAATGCTGCAACCATATTGACCACTTCAACATCAGATTCCAAAAATTTCATGATCCTTTGAGTACATTGCAAATTTAAAATAACTTTCTCTCCCTGAGAAGAAGAATCCAAACCAATTTTTACAGTATAGACTGGATGTTCCAATAGTAATTTTTCTATGGTATCCTTGTCAAATTCTGCAGCAATGACATCAGAGTAGACATTAAATTCATGGGCAGCCAAAGCCTTCAGCAGTTTCCGTTGATCTATTTTAGCTTTGAAGTCAGAATTTCTACCAAAATACTGAAATATGTCTGCCAATTTTAACACTTGTATATCGCGTAAACACTTTAAAGCCAAGTCTGTGAATAAGTGCTTGTCTAAATTTGTCACTAAGTGTCTGCAATTAAGCGTTAAGTCCATAATATTCAATTCAGGAATTTCAAGAAAAAGAAACTTTATCATCATTTCACAGAAGTTAACATTTTCTTCGGTGATTCCACTAACATGCCCATCAAAAGCAATTTGAAAAATTGAGGTACGCTTATGAAGCATTGCTAACCGAGCTCCACCAAGCAGCAAAAGATTGGCTTGCCAATGGGTACTTAAATACAAAGCTGTCTGCAATGGTGTATCACCCATATTATTTTTCCTATAAAAAGATGCACCATTTTTTATTAAGATTTTAATAACGTCTGGATGACAGCCATTGTTTCTTATAGCAAGGTGCAGGGGACTGTCCCCGAGTCGATTACTTTTACGTACACTCAAACCTTTTTGTATTAAGAACTCAACAGCATTTGGTGTACAGTGTGGATTTCTCACTGCACTGTGCAGATAGCTTTCATTCAGGCAAACTAAACCACGATCTGCAACTTCGCAATCGTACAGGTAGGAGATTGATTCAATGTCGTAAATGCAATTTTTCAGAGCGCAGTGTAACGGTGAGGTGCCCATCATCACGAGATCACTAATATTTCCCAAATTAGTAGCTTTATCAATCAGTAGTTTGACTATATCTTTTTTCAACAGGCCTGAATGAGCAGTAGCACAAGCCAAAACAGAAGTGTGTTTTGTGCACGTATTCAATTGGCATCCCGAGTTTATAATAAGTTTGATAACTTCTACATCAGGCACTTGACATAGAGCGTAGCAGAGAAGAGACTGACCATTGCTATTAATTTTGTTGACGCTTGAACCTAGATATTTGATCAGGAGCTGGAACAAGTCTGTCGTTAAAGTTGAATCGTTATAACTCATGGCACAGTGTAGTGCTGAGGCACTTTTTTTACATGTAGTCAGAGGACACTTGGCATCTAGAAGCATTTTAATGACATCAATATTATTGTTACAGCGTAGGGCAATGCAGAAAAGAGAGTGTCCTTCAGGAGGATAAGTTCTTTTAACAAATGCACCATTCTCTAGCATGAACGAGATAATCTCTTTGTCTTTTTTATATTGAAGAGCAAGGTACAGGGGGCAAACCACTACATCTGTATACTCGCATAGATGGTTGATGTCCGCTCCACATTGCAGAATGCGTTTCAAAAAGTGCACTGAACAAAGGTCCCAAAGCAGTAGTTGGTGTATTGGGGCGAAACCGAATGTATCTGTTTGGTGAATCGAATTACTTTGCTTCAGAATGAATATTCTTTTGTTCCAATCGCAGAAACCATTTCTATAATAGTGTCTATACCAAAAGTGCAAATCAAATACCATTTTCTTGCAACTGTATTGAGTTCACCGTCTGAGACGGACAAGAATGTTTTTTAGACGGTATTTGGAAGTAAATGTCCACTCTTGTCAATTAAAACTACGAGTAGGTAATGAAAAACCGGCAATCGATACGAGACACAAAAAATCACAAGAAAAAATCACCGAGAAAGATAAACGAAAACACAACACACTGCCCGATGCCCGATTGCCATAAGTTAAACATTCTATATATGAAATTGAGTTGAGATATTTCTCGCCTAGAAATGCTGTTGGATCTCAAAGGTTCGAGGACAACTAAAACATGAAATTCAAAATTAGATACAAAAACAAATAAATTATAAGTGAAAAAATTGTGTTGAAAAGTATAATTGTTCTGAAAGGAAAAGTTAATAGAGTTTATGTATGATTACGTCATAATTAACTACTACTTTCGTTGTTAAATAAAGTGGTGGCTGGAAAATTGGACTTTCCTTTAACGAAACAGACTTCGACAAAACGCGTTTGCTCTCTGATTCGCTGATGCGCCTCCAAAGGAAAGAAACCAAAAGCCCGTTTCTTGCAATGCTGGTTGATTGACAATGCAGCACAGCGCTTTTAGAGAAGTTTTTCTAATATGCTTTTATTTGTGGAAGTCGATGAATTTTTTTTAAGTGGACATTTTCAAAGGTTTTTTTTTTTTTTTTTTTTTTTTTTTTTTTTTAAGTTCTGCTTTTTTTAAAGAAATAACAAATCTGCTTTGGAAATAGCTTTTTTGCCAATCTTTATTAATATTTAAAATATCTCATTCAATCGGGATCGATAGGACAAGTTAAAATAGATTTAGCATGCAATGAATAAAATACATACAAATATATATTATATAGTTTATAAAACATATTTAGTATTATTTGAAGAGTGAATGAATGTAATATGATGGTTTCAAATAAGAACTGGTGCTAATTATATAATTTGACAAAATATTATACTTCTCTCGTTGTTATAACTTTCATTCAATTCTAATAAAGGTATCAGAAATATAAAGCATATGTTTTCATGTAATTATTTAAAATTTAAAGAAATTAAATATATTCAAATAATACATTTATTTTACAAATTTAATCATCGAGAAAATTAATTTCTCCATTTGATGAGTGCAATTATAATTTATCCAAAAAACTTTTAGAGAAGCACTTATAAGCTGTCATTGATGCCCAATCTTTTTACTTTCAATTACATAGGGTAATGAAAGTATAGCATTCGGTCAAAAAAAAAAAAAAAAATTGAGATTTTTTTTACATTTCTCCACGTTTTGGAACATTCTGATTTCAAAAAAGTAATCTAGAAAAAATGTATGTGTGTATATGCGTCTATGGTCAGCATAACTTCCGAACAAATTGACCTACGATGTTCAAATTTGGTATGAGGGTTAGTAGCGGCCATGGGACCTACCATTAAAGTTTTCGTCAAAATAGTGCATGCTCATAAGTGTAATATAAAATGTTATGTAGCTGTCGTAATATAAATGTAATGTAATATAAGTGTAATATAAATGTAGCTGTCGTTGAAAAAATCATGTTTTTCAATGATTGCTAAAAAACGGCTCTAACGATTTTGATAAAAATCGCTGTGGTAATGCCTCTTAAGGTGCTCTAAACACCCCCGCCTCCGAAATTCCCGTAAAAATGTTTTAATCCCCTAAAAAGTTGAAAAATGAATGCCTTCAACACAGAGTTCTCTTCCCTTGAGCATACCTCTTAAACGATCGTTTTTACTTCTCCCCTCAGTTTCGCTTATAGTAAAGGATAATATAAGGATTATCGAAAAGTATATCGCCAAAATCACCATTTTGCGGATGTTATATATATATATATATATATATATATATATATATATATATATATATATACCGATGGACCACAATTTTTATTTATTTGGATTTGGCCTAACCGAAAAGGGTCTTCCATTGAAACTATATAACGTATATTTCAATAACTGTGAATATATGTTGTAAACACGATCGTTTTTTATTACTCCTAGCTCAAAGCAGGGAATGCCTTACTACTCACTGTAAGTAGATTATTTTTCTATCGCGCTAAACCAATTAAGTTTTAATCATTGTAACATGTATTTTATTAATATTTCGGATATCAACCTACTGGTCAAGACAGTAATGGTCCTGATGAATTTCATTATGAAATTATCGTACTGTCTATAGCGTTGCCTTGTGCAATCACCGGGTCGGTTACACAGCAAATGGAAATGTCTTAAAATAAGACACAAAATTGTCTTAAACAAGTGGCACTGTTTTAAGATCTAAAATGGTGTCTTAATCTTTAAGACACTTGAAGTGTCTTAAAATGGGGTATTTTCAGACGTTTAGACTGTCTGAATTGGGGATATTTTCAGACAGTTGATGTGTCTGAAAGGGTTGTTTATGTTACCTTTCAGATGTTGGGAAGCTAAAAATACATTTATTTAAATTAAAATGCAATAAATGAGCTTGTGTTAAATTACAAATTTTTATTAAAATAAAAGTCAAAATAACTTTTTGTTGACTATGTTTCAATTTCATGGTAAATTTAAGCATGGGATTGCAAAACTGCAACACAACTGTTAACAATAGGCACACAACTATTAATATATCCAAGCAAGGGATTTGGGACTTAATGTAAATATATGTATTGGGATAAAATGGACATTGTATTGTGGCTGAATCTTAAATAGAAAAGGTTTGACTTCCAAGATTGTATCACAGTTTTAAGTTGCTTTTTACAAGTCAATTTTAACATCAAATAACAAGCGTGATGTAAACACTTATATAGTAGTTGCATTGGCAAGTCTAAGATACATTATGTGGCAACATAAACTTATTTGAATGATGAATCAAGCAGTAATAATCTAATTATTCTCCATCTGGGAATTTAACTTGTTTATAACATTTCCCTATAATAACACTACATAATAAACACTACAATGCTTCAATTATTGTCGAATAGTTGAAGCAGATATAGGACTTTAAAAAAAAAAAAAACTTTAAAAGATGCATAAAAGATAAACAATTAAAACAAGAAGGCATAGAAGTATCTGTAAGGAGACATTTCAGAATATGGAGGTAGAGTATATTAAATTTGAAAAGTATGCAAGTTGTGCAAAAAAATTTGCGTTTCTGAAAACGTCAGTTTCCCAAAAAACTTTTTTCCTAACAACTTCTTTTTCTATTAATTGCAAAAGAAAAATTATTAACAAAAGAAAAAAAGAAAAAGGAAGGAACAGACTTATTGTGATGTAATTCTAAAATGATTCTGAAATTTAAAACACTCCTTAGGTATAAAAAAATAAAAGAAAAAAATAATAAACAAAATTTTTTAGCTATAACTTAAGTTTCTTTTATTCACAAAAAATTTAAAAAAAAAAAAAAAAATTCAAAAGCCTGCCTCAAAAAAGCAAAATAATCCTACCATCCATTGGTAATCCTATCAGCCAATCAGAGATCAAACGCGTTTTGCCGAATTGCTATTTCTAGTAACCTGGAAAGCCTTTGCTCTCTTTTTTTTTTAAGTACCTTGTTTTTATAGTATTTCGTTTGTAACAATTGTACATGTGGTACTTTCAAATATTAGTAGTTAGAAATTGGGCATCCTGAGCCAGGGCGGGATGCGGGATGGGACGAGGGACGATGACGTCACAGGAAGTGACATCACAGGATATGCCGTCACAGGAAGTCACGTGACCGGAAGTGGAGTTGAGTTGTTCCCCTCCTGCTGCTGTTATAGTTTCATTATAAGCTGTTTGTGTATGACGTCACAGATGACGTCATAATGTGTTTTATATCAAAGTTTAGAGCGGTGGCAACACTTTTTAGTTTTTGTTTCCAGTTAACTGGAGTTGAGTTGTTCTAGGGCTGCTTCTTAGCGAATAAGTTAGAGTGATAGGTATTTTTACTAATGACGTCACAGTAGGTATGACGTCATAATGTGTTTTATATCAAAGTTTAGAGCGATGGCAACACTTTTTAGTTTCGATTTACTTTTAGGATGGAGTTGAGTTGTTCTAGGACTGCTTCTAAACGAATAAGTTAGAGTGATAGGCTTTTATTGAGTGACGTCCCAGTAGGTATGACGTCATAATGTGTTTTATATCAAAGTTTTGAGCGTTGGCAACACTTTTTAGTGTCGATTTACCTTTCAGACTGAGTTGAGTTGTTCTAGGGCTGCTTCTAAACGAATAAGGTAGAGTGATAGGTATTTTTACTAATGACGTCACAGTGGGTATGACGTCATTCTATGTTAAGATTTACGTTTTAAAGTGGTGATAACATTGGATATATACCAAATTTAGTTTTCAGGTGTTGGCAACGAGTTCTGATCGGTCAGCTAAATGCTCGCTTGTGACTGATAAGTTTTAAACATGTGACCAAAAGTTAACTCCTGATTGACTGTTTGGTTTTCTAGCGAGTTACTTACATATCCTTTAGCCAAGTTAAAATACCTGCAACAAAGTTACACAAAAAAAAAATCTTAACACGACTTTTAAATTTAATAAAAGTGAAGGCCATTTGCTAAGGGTCTAAAAGAACCCTAACCCCGAGCTACACGTGACATTTCAATATTTTACCAAACAATTGTTAAAATATCGACTATCGGACGTTGCCTTCATGGTAACTCATCTACCCACCCCCCTTCCCTAACCAATTTTGAATAAGTTAATTTGAAAGACTTTAGAAAATGTTAATTATTTGAAGTTAAATTTTAAAAGTGAGGACCCACCTCCAGCCCGATACCTCTTTTAGGAAGAATTGGTACCGCCTCACTCCACCCTATCAACAAAAAAACAAAAAAAACACAAAAAAAAAACAACTTATTTCAAAGAACGTATATTTCCTTGAAATATGAGGTCACTAACCAACCATCCAATAATATCTTTTAAGAAGACATCATTACCTTAAATCCTAAACAATTTTAAATTTTAAAAAATCTGAAAAGAAGACTTGTGAGAACGTATATTTCTCTCATGAATTAAATTTAATGATCACATACAAAATCCTGAAAAAAAAAATTAACGTTAAATAAGTTTTTAAAAATTTAGTTAAAGCAATATTTTAGTTAAATTAAAGCTTAAAGAGATAAAAAAAATAAAAAAAATTTAAGGATTAAATGAATGATTTAAGGAATTTTGAAGTGACCATAAGCATAGCTGGTTATGCCATCTTCCAGCAGATACCGCTTGTCGTCATAGGCCGACAAGGCTCTCTTGGTTTGTTGGAGTGAGAAGATGTTTAAAAATTCACTTACCGAATAATCGAAACGAAATCTGCGAAGCTAAAATAACTGTGAATAACTACACAAGTACGAACAAAATCGCGATGAGAATAAATACACGAAGTATTAAACACGTCTTTCACACTCAGGTATCTAAGTAGAAATGGCGAGACGGCAACCGGTAGCGTCTATATATGAAGGGTGATCACGTGACTTCACCGACCAATCAGGTTTCACGGTAGAGGGTGCTACTGACTATCGACCCGTCAGAAGGGAGGGGAGCGAGACTAGGGATGTTTCAACACGCTTCAACGCGTTTGCGAGTTGAGTTGTTGTGTAACGATCTTGCTTGAAACAGTTAAAGTGATAGATAATTTTTTCGTGACGTCATAGTGTAGCGAATGAGTTTTTAGCGTAGTCAGTTGTTGCAATTGGAGTAATTATGAAATTTATTAAATATATAAAGATAATATTTAGTAATAATTATCAGATTTTATTATTATTATTATAAAAAATAAACTTATAAAAAAAAGTGAACGTGAAAATTTACTTTACGAATAAAAATCATGTCTTTAAAATGTGTACGAATATCACTAAATAAGAGAAAAAAGTAACATACTTAAACTCTTTAAAATAAATAACTTTAACATTAACGTAAAAAATTTACTTTTCACATAAAAATCACTTTAAAATGAGTAAAAATATCGCTAAATAAGAGAAAAAAAGTAACTTACTTAAAATTTCTAAGATAAATATTTAACCTTTACTCGAAAATTCCCTTCATATATAAAAATCACGACTTTAAAATATGACATGCAAGAGAAAAGTAACGTACTTAAACTTTCTACGACAAATAACTTTAACATTAACGTAACATTTTACTTTACACATAAAAATCCCGACTTTAAAATATGTAGAAATATCACTAAATAAAAGAAGAAAAAAAAGTAACATACTTAAACTTTGTACGACAAATAACTTTGACATTAACGTAAAAAATTTTCTTCACATATAAAAATCACGACTTTAAAATGTGACGTGTAAAAAGAATTAGCATACTTAAAATTTCTACGACAAATAAATTTAACCTTTACGCGAAAATTTACTATATACATAAAAATCATGTCTTTAAAATGTATAATGACAACTCTAACTTTTAGAAAAAAGAAACACTAAAAATTTACAAGGCAAAGAATTTAAAATTGAACGTTAAAATTAACTTTACATGTACTATCATACTCTTATATCAACGATAAATAAGATAAAAAAAGAAACTCTAAAAATTTATAAGGCAAAGAATTCAAATAATACGCGAAAATTTACCTCACATATAAAAATTATGTCTTTCAAATGTGTAAGAATAACGCTAAATTAGAGAAGAAAAAAAAATAACATACTTAAACTTTCTTCGACAACAATTTAAACAATACGCGACATTTTCATACACAATTATTTTCTTAGGTTAATGTTAAATAATGGGAAATTTAACAGAATAAAAATTTCAAAGATAAAGAATTTTAACCTTTACACAAAAATTTACCTCACAAAAATATCATATCTTTAAACTTTAACGTGACAATTTACTCTTCATATACAATTAAATCTTAGGTTAATGTTAAATAAGAAAAAAAAATAATATACTTAAAATTTCTAAGATAAACATAACGTAAAAATTTCGTATCATGTGTTTAAAATGTAACATATAAGAGAAAAAAACTAACATACTTGAACTTTCTATAGCAAAGAATTTAAGCATTAGCGTAAAAATTCACTTTACATATAAAATTCACCTCTTTAAATGGGAAGATAAGCAGGTGACGGTAATTAGCCAATCAGGGTAGCGGTAGGTAATACGCCATTCGCCGGCATTTTTAGATCGGAGGATGAGTCACGCTAAAACTTGTTGGAACAGGTCGGGAGATTTGTACAGCAAGAACAACAGCATCGACGCGCAAGCAGCGGGTGATGCTGTGATGTGTCAGCAGGTCTTTGAGATTATCGTTTTCCTACTTTGCCGTTTTCATAATGAAATGTTTGTGAAAACTTGGAATGAATAAAGTGGATTTCAAAGACATATTAGTAAGTGAAGGTAGAATTCGCATGGACTTTCTTCCAAAAAGTATGATTCACTTGGAGAATTTAAGATCATTTCTACTTGAAAACTTTTCTATTATTTAAAACATTGAATATTGTTCAAACTCAGTGGGATTATATGCTACAATACGGGTAAAACTTAACAAAATTGTTACATAGAAGAAAAATAGTAAGAGATTTAAAATAAATATTAGTTATAGATACTCCAAAGAAAAAATTTCACCTCTACTTTTCAATCGGAAAATCAATACAAGTTGGAAATTTATGTTACTTCAAGAAAGACTTAGACAATTTACTTTGTAATAATATACGTTAATGTGTCGTATTAACTCGTGCAATACATGCTGACTAAGGTTTATTTTACTTGAAAGGTGAATTGGGGGAAAATATTAAATAAATTGTAGATATTAAATACATTGTAGATATGCATTCAAGTTTTGAAAATCACCTGCAAGACTTTTAAAACATCTTAAGATAAATTGAAAGAAACTTTTTATACTCTGAAAGGAAATCACAAGTAATTTAGTTAACTTTTTTCATGGTAACACTCATATTCAACGACATGTTTTTAAAATTTAACCTTCTTTACATGATAATAGTTATAAATTTTTTCAATCTCAGATGCGATATACTATTATTTCTAACATATATGTTAAGAATTGTGTAAAGTTTTTAAAAGAGTATATGCAAATCACCAATCAGAAACATAAAAATCTAACATCAATCAAACACACTAAAATAATAAGATATTTTCCTTAGTGGAAATAGTTAACTACTCATGTGATGGAATGTACTTAGAAAATTTAAATACTGAAAAAAGTTTGCTAGGCAAACTTAAAGAATATATATATTTTTTTCTTGTGAAAAACTAGCATAAATTTGAGAAATATAGAGTTTGTTACTACGTAAAATTGAACATCATCTGGACAAACTAAATTATACATGAATTTTTTTTTATTTGAGAGGTGCTGACAATATATCATTAATACAGAGATTTTTAACTTCCACCCATAATTTCTAAATAACTTATACATAAATTTCAGAAAACTGAAACGGAATGTGTTTTACAAGACGCTTATTTTGTAAGATGAATATTCAATATTAATATAATTGAGCAAAGTTCATTACGGAAAAAAACTTGTAAAAGATACTTATATTTTGAAAATAGTTTGAAATATCCTTTTAAATTTATGAATGCTCGCTTTCGAAAGACACAAATAAAACTGATATTACACATGATAATTAACACATGCATAACATTAATCAAACAAAGTGGGATTTTTATTGCTTGTGACCGATAACTTTTCAGTGAAGTAGAACTTACATAGGAAATTTGTGCAAACTTTTTCAACTTTTAAACCAAGTATTATGTAAAATTATAAATTACGATAGGAAATAGCACGCTTCAGAATCGGAACAAGTCTTCTAGTTAAGCTAAATTTATTTCTCAAGGAATTGAAAGCATACCAGACAAGTCCTTATCATTTCGCATCTTTTCTCATGTTGCAAGAAGACATACTTTGTAAAAGATCGTCGTTGCACTTAACAAAAATCAGTAAAAATAAATGTATTTTCTATGGCAAAGATAAAACTTCACAACTTAATTACTGAAATTTAGCTAAGTTGCATATGGTTTATTCACATAACTCGCATATGCTTCGAATGTTGAAATATATTTGTCAGTTGAAATCAAACTAATCGAAAATAAATGCTACCTACATTTTCAAGTCGGAAATTACTATTAAATAAACTTTACATGTAAAACATTGTCATGTTAAAAAGAAAAATCTACAAAAATGTAAATGATAATTTTACTGTTGGTACATAAATGATGAATAATTTATGATTTTATTCTAGGCAAACGTTTTATTGTCTAACAGAGAACTTAAACTTTAGCAGAAAAATAAAAAAATACAATTTTTATATCCTATCATGCTTGTCGAAAATTGAATTTATTAGCTGTTGTAATAGATTTTTATTGTCCAAATTTCTATAGTTTTTCTTCCCGGTGCAATAAAATTAAGTTCATGTGTAATGATTAGGTTTTTTTTTTTGTTTTTTTTTTTATGAATCTTATAAATTTAATGAAATTATTATGACCTAAGAGATTGAGTGAACTGAATAAATCAATGATGTAAATTTAAACAGTGACTTGAACTGATACATACTATAACTGTAAAGAAGTATGACAAAGTGATAGATGAAGTAAAAATAGAAGTTGAATGAAATGTGTTGAAAAAAGTTGAAGACGACAAGAAATTCGTAATTGAGAATTATCATTGACTTATATTAACTTCGTTTTTCTTGCTTATGACGAGAAAATACACTCTTTCTTATTAAGAACCAACTTGATATCTTATCATAGAATGACAATGATGAAATATCTATACATTAAAAAAAAAAAATACCAAACTTAGACATAGCAAATTTCTTGAAATTCATGTATAATGTGAGAAGTTTTACTGGAAATATAGAAGGTACAACATTGAAATATGTGAATGTTTCGAAGTACTTTATCAGAAATAAAAAAAAAATGCGCTGAGATTCGCTATAAAAAATTTTAGGAGAAAGTTTAAACAAAATTTAAAATCAAACATGCTTTTAAATGGGAACACATATATTAAAACTATAGCACATTAAACAATTTATATTACGTCATCTCAGTTGTATCAAACTGAATAACATGAAAAACAACCACAAACTGAATAAACATGAAAATTATCAATATATCTGGAAAAGTTTCCTCTTTTCACATATAAAAAAAAAAAATAACACATTGACGTACGTTAAGATCACGAAACATGCATAATCATATGCCGATAAGAGCAACCAATGTTGCGGGGAGATATTCACATGATGGTCAATATCCCATGAATAAATTGATTGATTGAATTTCTAATGCTAATTCCAATAGTATTCCACGTAACTTCAACTTCATATGTTACACTATAAATATATATTTATTTTTCAAATATATTGACTTTCGAAAAATCATCCTTCAATATAAGAATGATCATAGTAAGAATAAAAGAAAAGATACTAAGCATTGATTTAAAGTGTATTTATTTCAACTTAGCAACAAATCATATGCTTGAAACGAAAATTGCTTCGAACCAAAGTATAACCATCCAATTTCATTGATTCCTACAAGGACATTTTTCTCATCTAGTAATTGAATTTTTTTTTCTCATACACATTATAAGTGATGTCCAATCAGGTGTAGAATAGTTGAAGATATCCGACCTCTTTCTAAATATTAATAAGTCACTGTTGAAAAACTTATAAAAATTTCAATTTACACTTAAAGTTTTTTTTTTTTTTTTTTTTTATATATATATATATTTCAAAGAATTTTTTCAAATCAATATGTATATTTAAATACTGAAACTTATTCACTTCAATAAATGTATGTTTAAGTTATAAAACTCTTCGTATGTATTGAAAAATTGTAACTTTTCGTCTTCTTCGTATAAATCGATAACTTATACACTAGTTCTTCATCAAATAATCTTCTAAGTAAATCTTTCAAAGGTAAAAACATACATATAGCTTTGCATTTGTAACAAGTTAAATTGTACATGTTTCATGTGAAAGTTACAAAATTTCAGATATTTTCATGGAAAACATATAAAATTTTAATTTCACGAGAAACATGTACAATTTAACATGTTCAAATGCAAAGCTATATGTATGTTTTTACCTTTGAAAGATTTACTTAGAAGATTATTTGATGAAGAACTAGTGTATAAGTTATCGATTTATACGTAGAAGACGAAAAGTTACAATTTTTCAATACATACGAAGAGTTTTATAACTTAAACATACATTTATTGAAGTGAATAAGTTTCAGTATTTAAATATACATATTGATTTGAAAAAATTCTTTGAAATATATATATATATATATAAAAAAAAAAAAAAAAAAAAACTTTAAGTGTAAATTGAAATTTTTATAAGTTTTTCAACAGTGACTTATTAATATTTAGAAAGAGGTCGGATATCTTCAACTATTCTACACCTGATTGGACATCACTTATAATGTGTATGAGAAAAAAAAATTCAATTACTAGATGAGAAAAATGTCCTTGTAGGAATCAATGAAATTGGATGGTTATACTTTGGTTCGAAGCAATTTTCGTTTCAAGCATATGATTTGTTGCTAAGTTGAAATAAATACACTTTAAATCAATGCTTAGTATCTTTTCTTTTATTCTTACTATGATCATTCTTATATTGAAGGATGATTTTTCGAAAGTCAATATATTTGAAAAATAAATATATATTTATAGTGTAACATATGAAGTTGAAGTTACGTGGAATACTATTGGAATTAGCATTAGAAATTCAATCAATCAATTTATTCATGGGATATTGACCATCATGTGAATATCTCCCCGCAACATTGGTTGCTCTTATCGGCATATGATTATGCATGTTTCGTGATCTTAACGTACGTCAATGTGTTATTTTTTTTTTTTATATGTGAAAAAAGGAAACTTTTCCACATATATTGATAATTTTCATGTTTATTCAGTTTGTGGTTGTTTTTCATGTTATTCAGTTTGATACAACTGAGATGACGTAATATAAATTGTTTAATGTGCTATAGTTTTAATATATGTGTTCCCATTTAAAAGCATGTTTGATTTTAAATTTTGTTTAAACTTTCTCCTAAAATTTTTTATAGCGAATCTCAGCGCATTTTTTTTTTATTTCTGATAAAGTACTTCGAAACATTCACATATTTCAATGTTGTACCTTCTATATTTCCAGTAAAACTTCTCACATTATACATGAATTTCAAGAAATTTGCTATGTCTAAGTTTGGTATTTTTTTTTTTTAATGTATAGATATTTCATCATTGTCATTCTATGATAAGATATCAAGTTGGTTCTTAATAAGAAAGATTGTATTTTCTTGTCATAAGCAAGAAAAACGAAGTTAATATAAGTCAATGATAATTCTCAATTACGAATTTCTTGTCGTCTTCAACTTTTTTCAACACATTTCATTCAACTTCTATTTTTACTTCATCTATCACTTTGTCATACTTCTTTACAGTTATAGTATGTATCAGTTCAAGTCACTGTTTAAATTTACATCATTGATTTATTCAGTTCACTCAATCTCTTAGGTCATAATAATTTCATTAAATTTATAAGATTCATAAAAAAAAAAACAAAAAAAAAAACCTAATCATTACACATGAACTTAATTTTATTGCACCGGGAAGAAAAACTATAGAAATTTGGACAATAAAAATCTATTACAACAGCTAATAAATTCAATTTTCGACAAGCATGATAGGATATAAAAATTGTATTTTTTTATTTTTCTGCTAAAGTTTAAGTTCTCTGTTAGACAATAAAACGTTTGCCTAGAATAAAATCATAAATTATTCATCATTTATGTACCAACAGTAAAATTATCATTTACATTTTTGTAGATTTTTCTTTTTAACATGACAATGTTTTACATGTAAAGTTTATTTAATAGTAATTTCCGACTTGAAAATGTAGGTAGCATTTATTTTCGATTAGTTTGATTTCAACTGACAAATATATTTCAACATTCGAAGCATATGCGAGTTATGTGAATAAACCATATGCAACTTAGCTAAATTTCAGTAATTAAGTTGTGAAGTTTTATCTTTGCCATAGAAAATACATTTATTTTTACTGATTTTTGTTAAGTGCAACGACGATCTTTTACAAAGTATGTCTTCTTGCAACATGAGAAAAGATGCGAAATGATAAGGACTTGTCTGGTATGCTTTCAATTCCTTGAGAAATAAATTTAGCTTAACTAGAAGACTTGTTCCGATTCTGAAGCGTGCTATTTCCTATCGTAATTTATAATTTTACATAATACTTGGTTTAAAAGTTGAAAAAGTTTGCACAAATTTCCTATGTAAGTTCTACTTCACTGAAAAGTTATCGGTCACAAGCAATAAAAATCCCACTTTGTTTGATTAATGTTATGCATGTGTTAATTATCATGTGTAATATCAGTTTTATTTGTGTCTTTCGAAAGCGAGCATTCATAAATTTAAAAGGATATTTCAAACTATTTTCAAAATATAAGTATCTTTTACAAGTTTTTTTCCGTAATGAACTTTGCTCAATTATATTAATATTGAATATTCATCTTACAAAATAAGCGTCTTGTAAAACACATTCCGTTTCAGTTTTCTGAAATTTATGTATAAGTTATTTAGAAATTATGGGTGGAAGTTAAAAATCTCTGTATTAATGATATATTGTCAGCACCTCTCAAATAAAAAAAAATTCATGTATAATTTAGTTTGTCCAGATGATGTTCAATTTTACGTAGTAACAAACTCTATATTTCTCAAATTTATGCTAGTTTTTCACAAGAAAAAAATATATATATTCTTTAAGTTTGCCTAGCAAACTTTTTTCAGTATTTAAATTTTCTAAGTACATTCCATCACATGAGTAGTTAACTATTTCCACTAAGGAAAATATCTTATTATTTTAGTGTGTTTGATTGATGTTAGATTTTTATGTTTCTGATTGGTGATTTGCATATACTCTTTTAAAAACTTTACACAATTCTTAACATATATGTTAGAAATAATAGTATATCGCATCTGAGATTGAAAAAATTTATAACTATTATCATGTAAAGAAGGTTAAATTTTAAAAACATGTCGTTGAATATGAGTGTTACCATGAAAAAAGTTAACTAAATTACTTGTGATTTCCTTTCAGAGTATAAAAAGTTTCTTTCAATTTATCTTAAGATGTTTTAAAAGTCTTGCAGGTGATTTTCAAAACTTGAATGCATATCTACAATGTATTTAATATCTACAATTTATTTAATATTTTCCCCCAATTCACCTTTCAAGTAAAATAAACCTTAGTCAGCATGTATTGCACGAGTTAATACGACACATTAACGTATATTATTACAAAGTAAATTGTCTAAGTCTTTCTTGAAGTAACATAAATTTCCAACTTGTATTGATTTTCCGATTGAAAAGTAGAGGTGAAATTTTTTCTTTGGAGTATCTATAACTAATATTTATTTTAAATCTCTTACTATTTTTCTTCTATGTAACAATTTTGTTAAGTTTTACCCGTATTGTAGCATATAATCCCACTGAGTTTGAACAATATTCAATGTTTTAAATAATAGAAAAGTTTTCAAGTAGAAATGATCTTAAATTCTCCAAGTGAATCATACTTTTTGGAAGAAAGTCCATGCGAATTCTACCTTCACTTACTAATATGTCTTTGAAATCCACTTTATTCATTCCAAGTTTTCACAAACATTTCATTATGAAAACGGCAAAGTAGGAAAACGATAATCTCAAAGACCTGCTGACACATCACAGCATCACCCGCTGCTTGCGCGTCGATGCTGTTGTTCTTGCTGTACAAATCTCCCGACCTGTTCCAACAAGTTTTAGCGTGACTCATCCTCCGATCTAAAAATGCCGGCGAATGGCGTATTACCTACCGCTACCCTGATTGGCTAATTACCGTCACCTGCTTATCTTCCCATTTAAAGAGGTGAATTTTATATGTAAAGTGAATTTTTACGCTAATGCTTAAATTCTTTGCTATAGAAAGTTCAAGTATGTTAGTTTTTTTCTCTTATATGTTACATTTTAAACACATGATACGAAATTTTTACGTTATGTTTATCTTAGAAATTTTAAGTATATTATTTTTTTTTCTTATTTAACATTAACCTAAGATTTAATTGTATATGAAGAGTAAATTGTCACGTTAAAGTTTAAAGATATGATATTTTTGTGAGGTAAATTTTCGTGTAAAGGTTAAAATTCTTTATCTTTGAAATTTTTATTCTGTTAAATTTCCCATTATTTAACATTAACCTAAGAAAATAATTGTGTATGAAAATGTCGCGTATTGTTTAAATTGTTGTCGAAGAAAGTTTAAGTATGTTATTTTTTTTTCTTCTCTAATTTAGCGTTATTCTTACACATTTGAAAGACATAATTTTTATATGTGAGGTAAATTTTCGCGTATTATTTGAATTCTTTGCCTTATAAATTTTTAGAGTTTCTTTTTTTATCTTATTTATCGTTGATATAAGAGTATGATAGTACATGTAAAGTTAATTTTAACGTTCAATTTTAAATTCTTTGCCTTGTAAATTTTTAGTGTTTCTTTTTTCTAAAAGTTAGAGTTGTCATTATACATTTTAAAGACATGATTTTTATGTATATAGTAAATTTTCGCGTAAAGGTTAAATTTATTTGTCGTAGAAATTTTAAGTATGCTAATTCTTTTTACACGTCACATTTTAAAGTCGTGATTTTTATATGTGAAGAAAATTTTTTACGTTAATGTCAAAGTTATTTGTCGTACAAAGTTTAAGTATGTTACTTTTTTTTCTTCTTTTATTTAGTGATATTTCTACATATTTTAAAGTCGGGATTTTTATGTGTAAAGTAAAATGTTACGTTAATGTTAAAGTTATTTGTCGTAGAAAGTTTAAGTACGTTACTTTTCTCTTGCATGTCATATTTTAAAGTCGTGATTTTTATATATGAAGGGAATTTTCGAGTAAAGGTTAAATATTTATCTTAGAAATTTTAAGTAAGTTACTTTTTTTCTCTTATTTAGCGATATTTTTACTCATTTTAAAGTGATTTTTATGTGAAAAGTAAATTTTTTACGTTAATGTTAAAGTTATTTATTTTAAAGAGTTTAAGTATGTTACTTTTTTCTCTTATTTAGTGATATTCGTACACATTTTAAAGACATGATTTTTATTCGTAAAGTAAATTTTCACGTTCACTTTTTTTTATAAGTTTATTTTTTATAATAATAATAATAAAATCTGATAATTATTACTAAATATTATCTTTATATATTTAATAAATTTCATAATTACTCCAATTGCAACAACTGACTACGCTAAAAACTCATTCGCTACACTATGACGTCACGAAAAAATTATCTATCACTTTAACTGTTTCAAGCAAGATCGTTACACAACAACTCAACTCGCAAACGCGTTGAAGCGTGTTGAAACATCCCTAGTCTCGCTCCCCTCCCTTCTGACGGGTCGATAGTCAGTAGCACCCTCTACCGTGAAACCTGATTGGTCGGTGAAGTCACGTGATCACCCTTCATATATAGACGCTACCGGTTGCCGTCTCGCCATTTCTACTTAGATACCTGAGTGTGAAAGACGTGTTTAATACTTCGTGTATTTATTCTCATCGCGATTTTGTTCGTACTTGTGTAGTTATTCACAGTTATTTTAGCTTCGCAGATTTCGTTTCGATTATTCGGTAAGTGAATTTTTAAACATCTTCTCACTCCAACAAACCAAGAGAGCCTTGTCGGCCTATGACGACAAGCGGTATCTGCTGGAAGATGGCATAACCAGCTATGCTTATGGTCACTTCAAAATTCCTTAAATCATTCATTTAATCCTTAAATTTTTTTTATTTTTTTTATCTCTTTAAGCCTTAATTTAACTAAAATATTGCTTTAACTAAATTTTTAAAAACTTATTTAACGTTAATTTTTTTTTTCAGGATTTTGTATGTGATCATTAAATTTAATTCATGAGAGAAATATACGTTCTCACAAGTCTTCTTTTCAGATTTTTTAAAATTTAAAATTGTTTAGGATTTAAGGTAATGATGTCTTCTTAAAAGATATTATTGGATGGTTGGTTAGTGACCTCATATTTCAAGGAAATATACGTTCTTTGAAATAAGTTGTTTTTTTTTTGTGTTTTTTTTGTTTTTTTGTTGATAGGGTGGAGTGAGGCGGTACCAATTCTTCCTAAAAGAGGTATCGGGCTGGAGGTGGGTCCTCACTTTTAAAATTTAACTTCAAATAATTAACATTTTCTAAAGTCTTTCAAATTAACTTATTCAAAATTGGTTAGGGAAGGGGGGTGGGTAGATGAGTTACCATGAAGGCAACGTCCGATAGTCGATATTTTAACAATTGTTTGGTAAAATATTGAAATGTCACGTGTAGCTCGGGGTTAGGGTTCTTTTAGACCCTTAGCAAATGGCCTTCACTTTTATTAAATTTAAAAGTCGTGTTAAGATTTTTTTTTTGTGTAACTTTGTTGCAGGTATTTTAACTTGGCTAAAGGATATGTAAGTAACTCGCTAGAAAACCAAACAGTCAATCAGGAGTTAACTTTTGGTCACATGTTTAAAACTTATCAGTCACAAGCGAGCATTTAGCTGACCGATCAGAACTCGTTGCCAACACCTGAAAACTAAATTTGGTATATATCCAATGTTATCACCACTTTAAAACGTAAATCTTAACATAGAATGACGTCATACCCACTGTGACGTCATTAGTAAAAATACCTATCACTCTACCTTGTTCGTTTAGAAGCAGCCCTAGAACATCTCAACTCCGTCTGAAAGGCAAATCGACACTAAAAAGTGTTGCCAACGCTCAAAACTTTGATATAAAACAAATTATGACGTCATACCTACTGTGACGTCACTCAATAAAAGCCTATCACTCTAACTTATTCGTTTACAAGCAGTCCTAGAACAACTCAACTCCATCCTAAAAGTAAATCGAAACTAAAAAGTATTGCCATCGCTCTAAACTTTGATATAAAACACATTATGACGTCATACCTACTGTGATGTCACGCAATAAAAACCTATCACCATAACTTATTCATTTACAAGCAGTCCTAGAACAACTCAACTCTATCTTAAAGGTAAATCGAAACTAAAAAGTGTTGCCATCGCTCTAAACTTTGATATAAAACACATTATGACGTCATACCTACTGTGACGTCACGCAATAAAAGCCTATCACTCTAACTTATTCACTAAGAAGCAGTCCTAGAACAACTCAACTCCGTCTGCTAGATAAACCGAAACTAAAAAAGTGTTGCCACCGCTCAAAACTTTGATATAAAACACATTATGACGTCATTCACACTGTGACGTCATACACAAACAGCTTATAATGAAACCGAAACTAAAACAGCAGCAGGAAGGAAACAACTCCACTCCACTTCCGGTCACGTGATTTCCGGTGACGTCATATCCGATGGTGACACTTCCTGTGTCGTCATATCCGGTCACGCCCCCTTCCGGTGACGTCATCGTCCCTCGTCCCATCCCGCATCCCGCCCTGGCTCAGGATGCCCAATTTCTAACTACTAATATTTCACTATGAAATTATATTTTCGGAAGACAAGTAACTAAGATATAAGCATAAAATCCAAGCTGAGTTCCAAGTAGTAGCATAACATGATTTTAGGGCATCTTTTCTCGAATGATGGTATTCAGTAAAAAATCACTTCAGTTTTGACGTCATCTAATTGTCGTACAAACTGACGCTCCTAAAATCACGTCAATTTTTTTATCATGTCATCATATAAAGCAAATTTCTTTGGGTCATGAACAGTGGCCGCTCGTGCACTACAGCCAGTACAGTCGGGATGCATCTAAATTTATCAGTTCAAAACTAAAATTATTAATTTTACAATTTTCTAAAATGAAGATCCATTTCTACGGTAAGTGAAAAAAAATCCGATAAACGACAATCTTCTTGCCTGAACAATTCACGAGAAAAAACCCGCTTCCAATCATAGTGATCTTCCTCCCAACACAGCAGCCGTATTTCCTGAAACGTGTGTTTCGGGCAGCCATGTTGCCATGGTAACCAATGGAAAGCAATAGAAGCCTTCCCTCTACGCAATGTAATAGCGGTGCTGCCGATCAAGTATTATTTCTAACTTCGGCTGCCCTTGAGAATTCGATGAGCTGATGATTGTCTCAGCATATGAGAATCTGCGTGGGTGGGGTGAGTGTGTTACCAAAACAACGCCATTTTATGACGACATCATTGACTGATTCGCGAGTTTAAAAGAAAGGAGGATTGATTTTGTTTTCAAAAATAAGTAAGTGTTTTCTTTCTCTCTTATATTCATTTTATAAAAATTAAAAGGAAACTTTAATTTGAGTTTGAGTATTAAAGATCCCCCCAAAAAACACTTTTGAAAAGTAGAAAAACCACCAACCTCAAAAACACAAAAAACTGTCTTGCAATAAAAAAAATCATAAACATGATGAACATATTCAGCCACAAACACAGTGATATAAAACATGGCCAACCTCTGATTACAACTCTCGATTGTGAATCGCTTAAGAATGTATGCTTACTTAGATTATTTTTAAAATTTAAGTTCCGCTCCATAAAAATTTACGCTGTTTGTGGTTCACGCCCGTCATAGGAATATTAACAATGCTTGCGTTTAAACTAATTTATGACTGTTTGCACGAATATTGGAGGAGATATTATTTCATTTGGATGGGTAGGAAATACTTAGTGTAAATCTTCATGTTCAAGTAGATGTAATTTTTCAAAATAGTATCGAGAAACTGTGCTCAAACGCTCGCATTTGAATCTTTATTAAGAATTTTTTAAGTAGGAAACTGAAGTGTTTGTGGTACGCTTTTGTTTGGTTGATACATGCATTTTGGAAAGTTTTTATTGTGTGGGGAGATGTGGGGGGTTAAAGGTTAGTGTTTAAGATAGGCGCCAATCTCAAGCAGCGTAAATTTTTATGGGAGCGGAACTTAAATTTTAAAAATAAACTAAGTAAGCATACATTCTTAAGCGATTCACAACCGAGAGTTGTAATCAGAGGTTGGACATGTTTTATATCACTGTGTTCGTGGCTGAATATGTTCATCATGTTTATGATTTTTTTATTGCAAAAAAGTTTTTTGTGTTTTTGAGGTTGGTGGTTTTTCTACTTTTCGAAAGTGTTTTTTGGGGGGATATCAGAACTTTTTTTAAACACTGGTGACTTCTATTTTTTGAATTTGTCCGTTTCATCGTTTTTCTCTTTATCACCTATGGTACACCTGGTACCAGGAATATTCATAATTCTTCAAACTGAGTTCGACAATACCTTGCATGCAATAATTATCTTTAAAATTGATAAACCGGAAGTGGTACCAATAGCATACCTGGTACTTTAAGCATTCGTAATTCGTCAAAACAAAAGCCCAACAAGCCATATTTATCTTGGAAATTAAACCGAAAGTGGTACTACCTATGCTATACCTGGTACATTGAACATTCATAATTTTTCAAGACAAGCCCAAAGAACACCCAACATGCCGTATTTATCTTCAAAATTGATAAACCAGAAGTAGTACCACCTGTGGTACACCTGGTACCATGAATATTTATAATTCTTCAAGTTGAGTTCAATGATATCTTACATGCCAAAATCTTCTTGAAAATTGACAAATTGGTTGAATGCGGACGGCAGTAACCATCAAAATCGACCACGAACGAGTAATAGAGTAATAGAAACTTGTGTATGGCAACTCAACCCCCAAGACTTAATGAAATACGTTGCCATCGACAAAGAGTATGTCTGCCAAGTTTCAGCTCGATTGGTTAGTTTGTACGCACAACGACCTATTTTAGTGCATAATAACAACTAATCAGCCAGGGACCCACAGCTTAACGTGGATTCCGAAGCACAACGAACATCCACACCTAACCCAGGAATCAAATTCGGCACCTTTAACATACAAGGCCACAGCGTTCATCCCATTGAAAATTTATTCCAATAAATTGTTACAAATAAATATTACAAGTTTTGTACAGTCTAATTATTGCAATATAATTTTTTTTTTTTCATACCAAGCATTATTTTGGTTCACATAATAACCCATTGATATTTGACAAAATTTAAAATATTGTCTTAATAACAATTTTAAAATTCACTATGAAATTATAATTTTGATGATATATGATTCTATGATTTCATTTTGCAATGGAAAGTAAACAAAATCAACAATTCTTTAAAAACGAATAACATTTTTGCTAATTCAATTAGCCAATCGCAATGCGTGTTTCATTTATTCCCGCTGTAATGAATTGACCATGACGTCAACTCACATAACCTCCACGTTTATACTTTGTATTCAGCCCATAGTATCTTGCAACAAAATATGATTATTTTCATCTTTCAACGGAGATTTCCCGAAATTAAACTGTTTTTGAAAGTTAACTCACTCTAAATTGTCATACAGTTCAAATAACACATGCAATTTGAAGAACAAATATTTCTCTTTAATTCTGTCTCTTCAAAAATTAAATTATTCAATTTTAAAGATGTTATAAGCCATATAATTATAGTCCGATTCGTTCTGCCTAAACTTTAACGTTACGTTCATTCTCACTTAAGCCTAACATGTCGGAAAAACTAACTTCGAAATGATGGCAAACCTGTTTGATAACTTTTGGCATATATATCTGAACCTCAATTACAAGCTGATCGCCTTTATCTGTCGCCAAATTATGAAATGAAAAAAAGTGGTTTTAAATTAATTAAAAATAGAAAGAAATATTTAATGAAGTTCAAACCAGCGTAGGATTTTAAGTTGAAACATTTCGCATCCTATAATTTAATCCGTTTGAAGATCTATAGCTTAGTTAGGGCTGGACGTTTGTCTAAATTTTTACATCAAAATCGGGCTAAAACTCGTTTTTTTATTTTGTTTTGGAAATTTCAATATTTTTTTTTCTTCGTTGTTTTTATCATAGGTACTCAATTTTTTTTCTTTAAAAGATATCACCGAGACGAATATATGGTATTTTTTGTATAATTATGTGAAGTTCTGTAAGCACGCTAGAAAATAGCCAATTTCGGCTTTTTCGCTGGAAGTTGTGCAGAGAATAGATACTTACTGTCGTTCCTGCCATTTTAAGGTTGGCGGCGAAACGACCGTTTTGTCTGATTATTAAGATTAAAGACTTAGTTTTCATGAGTGATTGTGGAAAGTGTGTGGTGAGGGGAAACGTATGTTTCCGTCTGCACTAACATTTTCGATCACGAGCCCTTTTTGTAATAACATTAAATTGCGTAAATAATTTTGAGTCATATATGCCGTCATTTTTTATTCGTCACATGACGTGATTTTAACTTATGAATTTGTCAAGCAATTTTTTTTTTTTTTTTTTTTTTTTTTTTTTTCGGTACGAGGTCCAAGCAGGGTTATTGGAGTTATGGCAGTTTCGTATTGAAGGTAAAGCAAGTACCGTTGAATTTCTGTTGTCCGAGAAGAAACATTGAAATGAATTATTTTCTTGTTTGATAGTTTTTCAGCGCTTTTCTCTATACTTTTATACTATGAAAAATACCTGCACAGTAGTCTTATTCTTCCTCATCTCCCAGCGAACCCATTGATATATATATATTGTTACAAATTTCTGTATATTTGTAAATATTTCGTAGTATTAATTATGTAAAAAGGAAAATTTATGTACATTTCGCATAAGGCAGTGCAAGAGTTTGTCTTTACTTCGCTTTCCTACAATGCGTCTCTTAATGCTTGAAAACGAGTTTTACAGGGATAATGCTGGAAAACGAGATTTACAAGGAGAAGGCCATTTAACATTATGGTTAATAGCAATCTCGCCAAGTTGGTAAGATAGATCCAAGTTGGCGATGGTTTTGGTGACTAATTTTGGTCGCCAAATTTGGCGAGAAATAATCAAATGTCGCCAAACTTGGCGACACTTTCGGTCCCCATGTACCGATATAGGGCATGTATAGGGCTTTTCGACTGCGATCTGGAAAATTCTTCGAATTTCTATCTCTAGAAGATTCGCGAAGGAAGCTTCCCTTTATAAGGCCAGTAGAGTGAGTTAGCTAGTTGTCTGTATTAGAATATGGCTTAGCAGTGGTACACCGCACAGACAGACACAGGAATAACATCAAACATCGTTTATTATGAACATAGAAAAGACATAAAGAATTTAAGTTTAAAAGTTATTAGAAGAGAAAAACATTGCATCTGTTAGGATGCGAGGTTACAAGCAATCTGAATAATGACATGCGCAGAGGGAGTTATCAAAAGAGTTCCGCCAGAGGTCGCTACTGCCACGCAGGACAGTTGATTTACTATGAAGGAAGTGGGTGGATATTGATCACGTGAGTATCCCAACACTCCCCCATAATGTCAACCCACTTTGATAGATTGAAAACACATATTCGCATCATCCATACCAAGCATTTTCAGACATTTTAAATGCTTAGAGGGCGGTAATGGCTTGGTTAACACATCAGCAGCCATTTCGTCAGTTGGTATATAACAAATTTTAATTTGTTCACTTTTCAGTGCATCACTTAAAAAATGGTGACGGATGTCTATGTGCTTAGTACGTTTGTGAAACACAGGATTTTCAGCAAACTTGATTGCTCCAACGTTATCAACAAGTAAGAGCACTTTTCCCAAGCCATTAGAACACAATTCATTTAACAACTTCTTAAGATATATAGCCTCTTTCGTTCCATCGGAAAGAGCCATATACTCGCTCTCAGTTGAAGAAAAAGCCACTGTAATTTGTTAACGACTTTCAAAAGAAATTACACTACCACTAAGTATGAAACCATATCCTGTATAGGATTTTCGATCATCAGGGCAATTTCCCCAATCAGAGTCAGTGTAGACAAACAAAGAATCTCCTGTAAATTTAAAGATTAAACCAAAATTTAATGTTTTCTTTAAATATCTTAAAACGCGTTTGCAGCTGTCCAATGTGTGTTGTCATAACATGTTAGGAATTGGCTTAAAATACTAAGAGTATTCGCGATATCTACTCTAGTCGTTGTAGCAAGGTACATAAGCCCCCCAACCAATTCACGATAAGGTAAATTATCTTCACAGTGATCTGCTTTTCTCAATTTATTACTGCAATCCATTGGACTGCTTACGGTATTAGCATTAACCATATCAAAGCGATTCAACAGTTCATTAATGTAACTCGACTGACTCATGGTTACAACCCCTTTCTTTTGTAGAAAGTTTATCCCTAAACAATATTTCGCAAGACCTGAATATGTAACTTCTAAATCCTTATTTAGATGTTCTTTAAATTTGACTAGCATGTTAGGGTTTTGCGAAATATACAAAATATCATCTACGTAAACAGATATGAGAGTTAATCCAAAATCATCTCTAATGTAATAAACGCAAGGATCAGCAATCGATTATTTGGCTCCAAATTCAATTAAAATTTCATTCAATTTTAAATAAAAAACCCTAGAAGCCTGTTTAAGTCCATAAATCGATTTCTTCAAAAGAAGCACTTTATCACCTCTATTTAACATTTTAAGCATATCCGATGCTTTAAGTGAAATTTTATTATTTGATATTTCATTATCAACAATATGCTCCAGTACTTTCATGAAATTATCTGGGCATTCCATATAAATTTCCTCATCTAAATTTCCATTTAAAAAGGCAGTGGTAACATCAAATTGATGTATTTCTAATCCTAAATCAGCTGCTAAGGCTTATAATACACGAATTGATCCTGACCTAGCTACAGGTGAAAATGTTTGATCAAAATCTTTTCCTGCAATTTGAGAATAACCCCTCACAACAAAACGAGCCTTATTCCTCAATAATGATCCATCAGAATCAAATTTATTTGTCAAAATAAAACGACTACTTATGCTTTTTTTAGAACTTGGTCGATCAACCAATTCAAACGTATTTTTGTCTAAAATACTTTTCATTTCATTAGCCATCGCATTCATCCAATCGTTTGAATTCGGACTAGCAAGAGCTAACTTAATTGGTATTTCCGAGTGAAATCCAAAAATATCTTCCGCTTCAGTTAAACGAACTACCTCCCGATTGCACAATGACAAAATATTAGGTTCAATTACGTCATTGGTTTCAGTTTGAAATTCCCTTACATGATCCTCATTGACCTTCGTTTCCTCTTCTACTCCTTCAGAAGATATTGCTTCTCTAGTGCGCTCGAATTCTATTGGCTCTTCGAAATGACTCATTTGAATATGATCGAATTTTGTTTGTACTACAAGTAATTCGCTTGTCTCGCCCATCTTAATATTTTCGGAATCCTCAAAGAATCTAACATTACGTGAAACAATTACGCGTTTCTCATCGGGTAAATAAATTCTATACGCTTTACATCCATCCTTATATCCCACAAAAATTCCCTTTTTACTTCTCGGAGCGAACTTATGTTGATGCTGATTTTTCAAACAATAAGCTATACACCCGAAACTTTTAAAATATCCTACATTATGGATTTTCTCAGTCCATGCCTGATATGGCGTCATACCATTCAGAGCACTATGTGGACACCTGTTTTGTATATAAATAGAGCAATTTACACACTCAGCCCACAGATTTAAAGGCAATTTAGATTGTGATAACAAACAACGTCCCATTTCTATAACGAACGATTTTTTCTTTCACAACAGCCATTTGAAGAACTAGCATATGGAGCTGTTAACCCTTCGTTCAATCCCACTTTCTATAAGAAAATTATCAAATTCCCTATTTATATATTCACTTCCATTGTCGCTCAAAAACACTTTAATTTTAGTAGATTTTTGATTTTCCCACAAAGATTTTACTTCCTTAAAAGGACTTAACTCCTCATTTTTATGTTTCAAAAATCTTATTGCACAATACCGAGTTGCATAATCAATAAATGTAATAAAATACAAACACTTACCCAAACTTTCTATTTTAAACGGACCACATACATCACTCATAACAATTTCCAAAACATTTGATTTGTGATCTGATTTCTTGGGAAAAGGAGCACGGGTTAATTTATTTAAAGCACACACTTCACAATTAAAGTCCTTATTGGACTTCTCCAAATTTAAACCCATTAAATAACCCTTATTATTACATTCAATTAAATCATGAATATTAATATGCACCATACGAGCATGCCATTTTATGAGATCGGCTTTCTTATTTTTAGAGCCGTCAAACGAATCAGAGGCATGATTCGCTTGTTCCTCTTTGTTTCCATTCATGAAATCACCTTTGAGATAATATAAATTATTTCTTCTTTCAGCAATTAATTTCACTTTAGATTTATCATTCATGATTTCAGCATATTCACCATTAAAAGCAACACTATATCCATTATCACACAACTTTGAAATTGACACTAAATTCACTCGAATACAAGGCACATATAACGCGTCGTACACATACACATCTTGACATTTTCCATTTACCTCCGCTGTGATGACAACTGTACCACACCCCTTTACCTCTGAAGTGGTGTCATCGGCTAAGTTGACGGCAGGAATGTCTGTTTTATCCATGGAAACAAACCTTGAAGAGTCGTTGGAAAGATGCCGAGTACATCCACTGTCAAGAACGTGCGATTTTGATATCTGCTCATCATTCGATAGAAGTGTCACTTCCGGTGGTTCACTGGTCAAGAGTCCAACATGTTCCAGATGTTTGGGGGACGGTTTTGATGATTGGTCACAATTTGTGGCAATGTGGCCAAATTGATGACATCTAAAACAGCGAATTTTAGAGACATCAGACTTCTTAAAGTTGTTTCTTCCTCCACTCCGTTGTGGACCGCTCTTTTTCCAACGCGGTGCCAACGGCTTGCGTACAGGCGCGACAGCAAAAGCATCAGATTTCTCCTCCCGGCCACCGCTCCGTCGTGATTCATATTCTTCCAAAAATTTCACTTTCAGCACTTCCGGGTTGGGTAACTCATCTCGAGATTCGATGGCGCATCGAAAGTTCTCGTATCTTTCAGGAATACTGTAAAGCAGAAGTATCGACAGCAAATCGTTAGCGATGTCAATTTCCATTTCAAGTAGTTTATCCACAGAGTCAAAAAAGTTACTAAGATGCTCTGACATATTTTCGGAGTAGGACATCTTTCGAAACAAAAGTTGTTTCAGTAACGTTGCTTTCTTAGCAGGCCCTTTCGATTCAAAAACCGATTTCAATTTCAACCACACTTCATTGGCAGATTTACAATGCTTGACGTGGCACAACTCACTTGGATTCATCGACAATATGATATCAGCTTGAGTCCATTTGGGCAGTTTTTCTCCTTCAGTCGGCTTAATTTCCGTTCCAATAACATAACCCCAGTGGTCCTTCTTTACCAAAACTGCTTCGACTTGCACTTTCCATGTGTCGAAGTTGTCCTTTCTCAGCTTTTCGATGCTCATTCCATTGTTCGTCGCCATTTTGATGCTTCGTTTTCCAACCTGGTCTGCTGCGCAGTGTAAAAACGTCAGGGGCCTAACCTATTAGAATATGGCTTAGCAGTGGTACACCGCACAGACAGACACAGGAATAACATCAAACATCGTTTATTATGAACACAGAAAAGACTTAAAGAATTTAAGTTTAAAAGTTATTAGAAGAGAAAAACATTGCATCTGTTAGGATGCGAGGTTACAAGCAATCTGAATAATGACATGCGCAGAAGGGGTTATCAAAAGAGTTCCGCCAGAGGTCGCTACTGCCACGCAGGACAGTTGATTTACTATGAAGGAAGTGATGGGGGGATATTGATCACGTGATTATCCCAACAGTCTGTCAGCGAGCATTCAGAGCAGTTCCGAAAGTGAGCTGTATTGCATTGTCTTGTGCGACGATTTTAGCAGTTTTTAAATCTATTTTTTAACTACTGTTTGTGCTCCATTGTAGTGTAAAGAGCTGTATTGAGTCTATTAGAACGGGAAATTCTGGAGTTGTAAAAGAATCTGCGAAGAGTTATATCGGAATAAATTTCTTCAAGCTTTAATCTGCTTTGGCTTCAAGTCTTTCGAACCCATTCAAGCAACAATATAAACAACTGGATAGACTACTCGGATGGCGATGCAAGGGGGGGAAACGCGCCGGTGGTTGCTGATGATGGGTGGACGATTAACCAATCACATTTCACTTCTATAGTTGGGGGATTATGAAAAATCTTGTAATGTGCTAGAGTAGATAGTTGTTTGCACATTATTACTAATTAAGGTCTAATATTGACAGTTCTGCTGCGTACAACTCAAGCTTTTATTTTCAATCCTCAGCAATCCGTATTTTTTTGTATGCCCAATGATCTGGTAACGGCTTGATAAGTCTATCCAGTTATTTATCTATATCGATGAAGTAAGCAGCAGGATCCTTGTTACTAAACATCAATGTAATCGTAACAAACAAACTTTTTAAAATAAAAATTACTTTGAAAAACTTCCCATTTTTCTTTCATGTCCATTAATTGAACGGTTTAGGCAAAGGTGGTTCAAGCTGTAATTCGGAACAGGGAACATTTTAACGCTTTGTTAAGTTTTTTTGATTGACATTATCACTATAATAACTTAACTTTAGGATGAGGATATTTCCTTGACGCAATTTGTTTCTATATTTTTTAGAAATAATTCATTCAATGGCCAAAAAAAAAAAAAATACTGGCGAAATGCTTTTTGATAAATATTAAATTTTTCCTTTCTTATTAGTGAATCAAAAGATAAACAGACGTTGATGGGCGATTCTTCAGGGATGAGAGCTGTGTATTAAGAACAGTCGTTTTTCAACTTTTTATGCTTTCTACTAACATTTTCAAAGTGGAGATGTTTAGAAAACCTTAAAAGGGCCTAGCGATTTTGAACAAACTCGTTTGAGCGGTTTTTTGGCAATTGCTGCAAAACAAAATTTTCAGTAGCAGTTAAATTATGCACATGCGAAATTTTGACGAAAACATCAATGACGTATCCCATGACCACCACTAACCCGTACACAAAATTTGAATATCGTAGGTCGATTTGTTTTGGAGTTGGACACTCTTGGACAGCACACTCAGGCATTTTTTGTAGAAAACTTTTTAGAACTCGGCATATTCCAAAAGATGTAGAAACAGGGCCTATTCTAACGGGCAATCGTGGCCTATTTGGGCAGTCGTAAATTGTATTTGGGCAGTCGTAAATCAGAAATTGGGCAGTCGTAAAAAATAGAAAACAAGGAAATTAAAAATATTGCATTTCAATTTTTAATCATCTATTGAATTTGTTTACAGTAACATCTAAAATGGATTTTTTATTTGTTTATACAACCCTTCCTTCTTTGAAGTTTCAGCTTTGAATATACCTATGTACCAGTCTTGAAACTTGGCTTTAGGAGTATCTTTTATTAGACATTTTGTATTCAGCCATACCAAGACTGCATCTTTTGCCTCCATACAATGAGGCCTCATTGTAGATGGGGGGGGGGGGGTAAAAAAATGAAATTTCGTCCGATTTTAACAAATACCCCCTCATTTATTCCCTTTTGACCTATCTTGACAGTGTGCCAAATTTCATTCCGATAAATTAATAGTAACCCGTGCCACAACGAGCCTAAAAATGTTTTTTGACAATGTTGTTCTACTTCTCAACTAATTCAGTAGACTCAGCATCTAATATTATGCTTTTAGATGCATTTTATCAACAAAAGAACAGAACTCCACAAAACAAGCGTCTGTTCACTTCAAATTCTCATTTTATTCTCCCTCTTAGCTCAAGGTTACACTTCAGAAATGAACATATGTTTCCATTAGGTGCTGCTCTCTGGTGTTACATATTAAAGCTGACATTACATATAATATAATACTCAACATTCTCCCCACCTATGAATAGTTTTACTAACATTCATGAATCAAACAATACAATAAATTTACTACGATTTAAAATAATTAAAATATCAAATGATATCAAATATACTTAAACACTATATTATTCAAATAAATGAAACTAATACACTACTTAGTACAGTAAAACAAAAAACATAATATAATTAAGTATTTACTGGCAAATTACAAATTTTTGAAATTGCACGTTTAAAATTCCCATGTTGTGTTTTCACTAACACAACTCTTACTTTCTTATCTTTACCTGGAAAAACCTGAAGGATTTTTCCTAATACCCACTTGCAAACAGGCAAATTGTCCTCCTTTATTAGCACACACATTATCTTTATTAAACATCCATTTTGACCGTTGATGCAAATTACTTAAGTAATCAATATGCCATTTTTGCCAAATTAGTTGAACCATTTTTGTAATTTTTCTCCATGCCGTTAATCTATTATCAGGTATTTCAATTAATGATTGTTCAGGAACAGAATTAAGTGGTCTTCCAATAAGGAAATGACCAGCTGTCAGAACCTCAAATTCACAATCATCACTAGGTACTGAAGATATTGGTCGGCTATTTAACACTGCTTCTATTTGATTTATCACAGTTAACAATTCTTCATAAGTGAGTTTTACATTACCTACTACTCTTTTTAAATGATGCTTAAATGACTTAACAGCTGCTTCTACTAGCCCAGCAAAGTTTGGCCCTTTTGGAGGCAGAAACTTCCACTCAATTTTCTTATCTGCCAAATAATTTGCCAAATTTTCATCTGGTTGACTCACAAAGTTAAACAATTTCTTCAACTCATTATTGGCTCCAACGTTATTTGTGGCATTATCACTATATAACTTAGCGCTTTTTCCTCTTCTAGCGAAAAACAGTTTAAGAGTTGCTATTAGGGCAGCTGAAGTTAAGTCACTTACTAATTCTAAATGCACTGCTTTTGTTACAAAACAAATAAAAATACAAACATAAATCTTATGACAAATACCCTTTCTTTGATTTTTATATTTTATAAAAAATGGACCGCAAAAGTCTAGCCCTGTAATATTGAACGGATAATTTTGTTGTACTTTATCAAGGGGTAAATTACCCATTATTTGTTCACAAATTACAGGCTTAGCTTTTGCACATACTACACATTCATGCACTATTTTTCTACAAAGGCTTCTGCCTTTAACAGGCCAGAATCTCTGACGAACAAAACACAATAATGCTTGTGGACCAATATGAAGATTTTTCTCATGAATATATTTAATTATTAACTTAGTAAGTAGGTGAGAAGATGGCAAAATTATTGGATGCTTTTATTATAATTCAATGCTGAATTACCAAGTCTGCCACCAACTCTTAAAATACCTTTGTTATCTATAAATGGATTTAAAGATTTAATTTTACTTTTACTTAAAATTGGTATTTGTTTCTTTAAATTAGAAATTTCATTATGATACTCTATTGCTTGCATATTTTTAAGAATACACTCTTCACCTATAGTGCGCTCTTCCAATGTCAATGGTTCCACTCTTTTATCCATTGGGTGCCTACAGTTAAATGAAAACCTGTAAACAAAACTACATATACGAATTAATTTTTGATAATCATTTGTTATCGAAAGAAGATCATCAACAAATAACTTGTGTGTTGTTATAGATAAAACTGTGTGTTTATCATTTCTGTCATCACTTTTTTTAAACTCACAACAATATTCACTTGGAAGTGATGAAGAAAGCAACACCTCACTGTCGTATAAAACTTCTGTTTCATGGAGAAATGCTGGTCCATGAAACCACATGTTATTCTCCATGAGTTGCTTGGCATCCACACCTCGTGATAGAATATCAGCAGCATTCAACTCTGAAGACACATGCCTCCAATCTTTCACATTTGTAAGGTTTTGAATTTTACTTACTCTGTTACCCACAAATGTTTTCATATGCAAAGATTCTTGATTTATCCACGCAAGCACAATTGTAGAGTCACTCCACAAATATATTTTATCAACACAACACTGAAGAGAAGATTTAACACGATTCACTAGCTGTGCAAGCAATACTGCTGCACACAGCTCTAAACGTGGGATCGTTTGACGTTTAACTGGAGCCACTCGTGACTTACTTGCAACTAATTTTACTTTTACATCACTCGTTGTTTTGGATCGAATATACACAACACAACCAAAAGTACTTTCTGACGCATCAGCAAACCCATGTATCCAGGGCCTATTCTAACGGGCAGTCGTGGCCTATTTGGGCAGTCGTAAATTGTATTTGGGCAGTCGTAAATCAGATATTGGGCAGTCGTAAAAAATAGAAAAACAAGGAAATTAAAAATATGATTTTATTAAAGGAGTGCAATTATTATTCATCTTTTTGAATTTGAGTATAATAAAATTTAAAACGACTTTTTTATTTGTTTAAGCTACCCTTCCTTTTTTGAAGTTTCAGCTTCAAGAAAAACTCTTACCAGGCAACCCAATAATTGGCATATTTGACATAATCGAAGCTATTCTGGCGGTTATTCGTTCCCTTAACGCCTCGAATTTAGTAGTGTTTTAAGTTAAATAATTAGGTTTACATTTTAACAACTTTGTGTTAAATTTAAAAACTAGGAAGACCTGAAATTATAAACGTATAAATGGGGACTTATGGATCGACAACATGACGAATCAAAATTTTAAATTCCATACATAGGAGGCGAAAATATCATTATGAGACTGCTTAATAGGCCTATTTTTTTTATTTTTTTATTCTCTGTTTAGCGTAATAATGTTTGTAATGTCGGGGGGGGGGGGACGGAAGTTTGGGCAGTCGTAAAAATTCCTTAGAATAGGCCTTGCATGTATCTCCACTGTAGTAGCTCTTTCCACGACGATGCAGCGGTCCACCTGGATGTTGTTGATGGCCGGAAGAGCGTCGAGGAAACTTTGCCACTGCCTTGCCTCTTTTTCTGGTAGATGGTCACTCCATGATATTTTTAGTATCCAGAGTCTTTGAAGAAACACCTTTGCTTTGGTAATAATAGGTCCACACAGACCTAGAGGGTCGAAGAGTCGAGCAATCACAGATAACACAGTTCTCTTTGTGAAAATGGTCTCTTTTTTCAGACTTACTTGGAAGGCCAGCTTATCTTTCTTGGGCATCCAGAAGACACCAAGAGTTTTAGTAACTCCCGAGTCATCACATGTGTACTCTCCAGTGTTATTATTTTCTAGTTGAAAATTAGCACACCACTTGTGTAAGTGCATGCCACAATTGCGTAGAATCTCAGTTAGTTGGTGCCTGATTTCTTTTGCACTGTTTATATCATCAGATCCCCCCAAAACATCATCCATGTAAAAATTATTTAATAGCACGGGCTCTGCGAGAGGATATTGTTTCCCCTCATCTTTTGATAGTTGATGCAACGTTTTTTGTGCTAAATACGGTGCTGACACTGTTCCGTAACTAACTGTGGTGAGTTCAAAGGTTTTTATATCACCTTTAAGTTCATCCTTCCAAAGGATTCTTAGAAGTTTTGTTTGCTCAGGATGTATTTTTATAGCCCTATACATCTTTTCTATATCCCCCGTAAATGCGTACACGTATTGTCTAAATCTGGTCATTATGGTGAACAAGTCCTCTTGTATCATTCCACCATTATATTGCAAAGAGTTTAATGAAGTTCCATTGCTTGTTTGTTGTGACGCATCCCAACAAACACGAAGCGGTGTGGAGATATGACCAGGACGATGTACTCCTACGTGTGGGATGTAATACGTTCCTACTGATTCCCCTTTATCTTTAATTTCCCGCATATGACCCAATTTCTCATATTCACTCAAAAAGTTTCTATATAATTTTAAATATTCAGGGTCTTTTTTTAAGAGGTTCCACAATGAGTTTAGTCGTTGAATCGCTATATCTCTGGATTTACCTAGCACACTCGGATCTTTCTTTAAAGGCATTGTAACTACGTACCTTCCCTCTGTATCTCTAAAGTGAGTTTTCTCATAATGTTCATCACATATCTGAGTTTCCTTATTTTTAGAAATTGTCTGGTCGACATTTTCCATTTCCCAGAACTTTTGTAATGTTTCATCTAAATTTACATGTTCTTTAATTAAAGCACAATGTACCTTATTTTTATTGGACTCACAAACACTTCCTGCCACTATATACCCAAACACGGAATTTTGCAAAATTAAATTGGTGTGTGGTATTTTAATTTGTTCTGGTTTTATTAGAGTGTAGTAAATCTCTGATGAAATTAACACATCCACTCTCCCAGGAATATTATAATATTCATCCGCCAATTCTACATTAGGTAACTCAATTCTATTAATTTTAATTGGCCTATTTGGAGTATAACTCATAATCTTTGGAACAATTAGAAAAGTTAAATCATGTTCAAAGGTTTTAGAACGATTAATTAATCGCGTTGTTACACTATATTTAATTTGAGAACAAGTCTCGTTTAAACCTGATACCTCAATATCTATTTTCTTTCTCTTTAAATGCCATTTATCAGCAAATTCTCTAGTAAAAAAGTTACATTGAGACCCATTATCTAAAATCCCTCTTGCTAAATGCAGATCTCCATTGCAATCCTGCAACCAACACATAACTGTACTCAATAAGACCGTTTGCTGGGAATTATTATAATTCGTTCCCACAAAAAGATTACCACTTCTTGAATCCGCGGGTAAAAACTCAGCTGCATTAGGTGATAAATCTCTAGCACTTGAAGAAGGAACCACTCGAGTTTCATTTATTGCGACTGGATTATACGCAGTCGATTCCCTCTCCCTCTCCGAATGAAAGCATAACAATAAATTATGGTTTTTTAGACACGTTTTGCAAGAATATTTAGAAAAACAATTTTTAATTAAATGCGGTTTTAAGCATCTAAAACACAGTTTACTCTTTTTAACAAATTCAGCCCGTTCCTTTACATTTAAATTCAAAAATCTCTCGCACTTATAAATTTCATGTAAATGGTTATCACAATAACTGCATTTTTTATTTTTTACATCCGCGAGCAATACTTTATTCGAAGCATATTTATGATACTTATGTACAGAAGTATCAGATGGGTTTCTACCCTTAGACGAAGCATATAAGTCTAGTTCCTGACCTAGATTTACTGGGGATAAAAAAGAACTGCCTTGTTTAATACTAATGTAAGTTGCAGTGTCTTTATCTAATGTTTGAAATATTTTATCTGCTACCATTAATTCTTTTAGTCCTGTAAAATCATCAACATTTCTTAGTTTTAAATAATAATTAAAGCTATTTATCATACGACTTGTGAACTGGGTATAAGTTTCATTACTGTATTTCTGAGCCTTTTTAAAATTATCTAAACATATTTGTGGAGTAGGCTCATATTCTCTCAAAACAATTGATTTAATTTTAGAATAATTATTAAACTCGTCATCAGAAATATACGTTAGGATATTATTAGCTATATCTCCAAGTAATATTAACAAAATTTCCGCTTTAAATTTATCAGGCACACATTTTGTTATAAACGCTCTCTCTAATGAATTAAAAAAGAACCCCCAATTTTCAGGTTTAGTTGGAACTTTGCACGTTAAAACTTGAACACTTTTTAGAAGCGAATCAATGGACACGCCCAAAGCAAAATCCTCTTGCTCAGTCGCTTCACTTTTCTTTTCTGAGAACTCATTTCTTAACTTTTGTAATTCTAATTCTGATGACACACGTTGAAGTTTTAACTTTTCAAGTTCAATATTGTGCAATTTTTCACTTTTGCGCTCTTCAATTATTGTGAATGCAAGTTCTTGCACCGATGTTGGATTTTTAATGTACTCATTATTGTTCTTGATAAGAGTATCCAGTTCAATAACCGTTAAATTATCGGTTGTCTTTATACATAATTCCTTCGCAATCTCATATAAATCTGCTTTTGTAGCCCCTTTAAACAACATGATCAAGCTCTCGAGCTCTCGATATCAGTGTTCAACACAAAGGCAATCTCAACACAAAGGAAAACTTAACATTATATGCAAATAATGTACTCACTCATTATACTAGTTCTTCTCCTGGCGACGGACCATTTTTATGTTCTACTTCTCAACTAATTCAGTAGACTCAGCATCTAATATTATGCTTTTAGATGCATTTTATCAACAAAAGAACAGAACTCCACAAAACAAGCGTCTGTTCACTTCAAATTCTCATTTTAGTCTCCCTCTTAGCTCAAGGTTACACTTCAGAAATGAACATATGTTTCCATTAGGTGCTGCTCTCTGGTGTTACATATTAAAGCTGACATTACATATAATATAATACTCAACAAATGTATTAAGTTTTATTACATAATAAGTTAATATTAACCTCTGCTACATTGATATTAAAAATGCTGAAAGCGGACAGAATTGGCAAAAATGAAAGAAAATACAGTAGAGTCCTGATTATCCGAGTTAATGTGGACCAAGACCAACTCGAATAACCGAAAAACTCGGTTAAAGCGAAAATTAAAAATAAAATAAATCGTATCGGTTTAAATGTATGTTTTGACAAGTACAAATGTTATACTATAAGTAAACCACATGCAATTAATAATATATAGTAATGCTTAAAGAGTTCTCTTACTTAAGCCTTAAGACCTTGAGCGACGCGATAGGAGGATCAGTGTCATACAATAAAAAGGAATGTTAACATTTTGTTTTCTTGAGTGTTTGAGAGATCAAGTACCAATTTTTTTCGGTACTAGTTTTGACAAAGGAAAATATCAGGGGTAAAAAAAAAATCAAAGAAATATTATCTGGCTCGGTTAAAGCGGAAACTCGGATAATCGGGGCTAGGATAATCGGGGTTTTACTGTAGTCCAAAATGTTTATTTCCTTAAATAAGAAAGAAAGATGCAAAATATTGATACAATTTAAGAAATAATGCTCATACAGCATAAATTTGGTGTTTTTAGAGATATTTTTTAGTACATTTGCATACTGTTTGCATCGACCATCCAAACACTGCCTCTTTCTCTCCCTCTTTTAAATATAAGAGTCCTTTGAATATTTTTTTAATTAACTTTAGCCTTCTTTCTAGTGTAATTGACTACAAGTTTTTTTTTTTTTTTAATTTATGTTTGACATGTTTATAAGAAATGTTAGCTTTCTAGAAAAGTGGGAACGATACATTTAAAAATCCCATTACAGTTCCTTAAACAGATTCAAACTTTTGACTGATACAAAGGACAATTTTCTAATCTAAAATAATAAATATATGAAAGATTAATCCTGCGAATTCGATTTTTATCATTTATAAAAATCTATTTCAGTATTTTATTTATAACAATATTAAAACTAACAAATGTGTGTTCCAATTTCAAATCATTTCCATTATTACAGTTAAATGTCTTATTTTCAAAGCAATCGTAATGTGCATCACACATAATGTATTAAAATATTACAGATATAAAATAACGACCATCTCTCAGCACAATTGAGTTGGCTATGGTTTAGAGAAAAAAAATATGTACTAAATACCATTATAGAATAAGGTGATTCGAATCAGAATTAACTCTCGGAAACAATTGGTGCATTCGAAAACTCACATGTGACTATTTCTTTCATTTACCTTTAATGTATCTGAAATTTGAAAGTGAACTGAATTATTTTTGACAGTGAGGGAAAATACCACATAGCATGTTTTCATTGTGGTTTTATTTTTGAGTTAACATTTTCCCCTAAAAATATTATGCAGAATCCAATGCGTTCCCAAAAATCCTTTTTAGAGTTATTTTGCTTTACTCTTGTTCTTTTTAAAAATAATAAGCGTTTCTTCAAATTCTTTGTTGTTGGAAGCCTCATGTAAAAATGTTTTCTCATGCTGAAAATTCTTCTTATGGATATAGTTTTATTTTATAGTACATGTTTTAAAGCTTGATGTCTGCACTGCTTGTGGCTTGAGATAGTTCATTTTTAAGTACTCACAACTTATGTAATGACTCTACAACGGAAATACAACATTTATTTTCAAGCCATTTGTTCCATTTGATCAGCTATTAGTCAATAATAAATGTTATGGGAGCACCAAAATATTATCACTCTCGTGCAATTAATTCGAATAAGACTTTCACCGATCGTTAGCTTTATCTCTAGTTCGATGTACAGCAAGACTGACAAAAGTTGTTGATTTATATATAATTTGTTACCTGTTATCTAGTGATGAACTTTACTGATTAAAACTGTGTTACCGTTATTGCTTCTAAAACTACTCACCATATTTGAAACTTAGAATAATAACAACTTCAAATTGAAATCTACACTGAATTAGTGGAATAGTCGAGGGATACTAGATTTTTGTCACTCTCCTTCAACTCACAGAAGTGTAGTAAAATTCATCCCCTTAATACTCCATTCTGAGTGAAGTTATGCCATTCTGCAATAATTTCTTAGTATTTGACAGTTAACCGTGTTTATGTAACGTACAAGCAAAATGGTCAGCGATACAGCGCAATATAGTAAGATTCGGCTTTAGGATGCGAACTTCCAGTTTGTTGCAGCCTGGGTAAACCACTTTGATTTTTTTTTTTAAATGGACTTAATAATCTCTTTATAGTCAAAGTAAAAAAAATTGGGTGGTGAGAAAAAAGGAAATTGAAAAATAAAGGACCACCCTATTATAGATGAATTCGTTATTCGACAGTTTCTTGTAAGCATCCCCTGTGACTATCACCATTCAGGCCTTTCCAATTCTTATTTGCCAAGATAGTCATACAAGTGAAAAAAAAAATTGACTTGTAAGTGTAGAAAGAGGAGGAGAGGGAGGGAGGGGGGGGGGAAGGGGAGAGAGTAGCATGGTGAAGATGACCCCCGGAAATAGCCCTCCCCCTTTCCTTCAGCTGGACTTGGTTAATTGGTCCCCTTCCACCACAGTTTGAAAAGAAATAGCCAAGGGAGGGCACCCCCTATCGTTTTTAGGATCTTGGGTAACACTCCCAGTCTTTAAAAGGGGTTGTAAGGTCAACAATGTTATCTTGCAGTTCTATTTTGGCTATGAGGTCGTTTATATAGAATTACTGGATTCCCACAACTGAGTGGAAACGATGTTGTTCTTTTTTTTTTTTTTTTTTTTTTTTTTTTTTTTGCTTTTGTTAGAGATCAGAAAAAGAAATGTTAACAGGGGTGTCCTTGAATGTCAAACACAGCCCACCTCATGGTAACAAGTGGTTGGAGACAGTAGGCTTGTAAAAAATTGTTTTTACAATGCTAGTAGTGTATATCTTCTGTATTGACGAGTATGCCCAAATTTTTATGTAAAAATTATAGAATAAACCTAATGGTTTATGCATATTATAGAAAAAAAAAATTAAGTCTCATAGGGGTATAACGATGTATCAGAAATCTTGTATCTAATTTTACCATAATTAGATGAGAAGAAAAATTATCAAGTGATAGTTTAGTTCTTCAGAGTACTAGTTTTTTTTATATAAAACCTATCGAATTTTGTATTTAGTGAAACTATTGTTTCACGTCGAATTTAAATACAATTTTAAATAGTATCATCATTGATTCACTCATCTTTAAAAGGCATTTGACATTTACTGGTAAGGATAACACGAAGTTTGGATAAATTAAAAACAATTCTTATTCATAATTTTTCAAAGATTGAGAGTTTTAGAAAAATTATTTTGCAAATATATAATATTATCGAGATATATTCGTATTCCGAGAATCAATAGAAATGCATAAATCAGCGTTCGCCACTACTCGGCCCACGACAGATTTTTCTGCGGCCCGCCGGCAACACAGAAGATTAAAAAAAAAAAAATTACGGTACGGTAGTTTTTTCGCATAACTGTAATTTATCCGAAATAGTATGTGTTAACTATGTAGAACAGAGTTCTCCACTACATGCCCAAAGAAACTACATGAAGAAGCTTACAGTAAGGTGGTTTTCATCAGGAATAAACACAGGAATAACTTAACTGAATCTCGTTTGGACAATTTATTAAAATTTACTGTAATAAATACTCCGAAAGAACATCAATCATAAAATAAACTGAACGATTTTGACCAATATCGTCGCACAATTTTATATCAACTGAAATTTAATAATCTGGAAGTACAGTTTAAATACTTTTATTAAAAGTTAGGACAAGTCGCATTGCCATGTTGAAACAAAAGATTCACTTAATTTTTATACTTGGATTTACTAATAATGAAAATTACCATTTTTTAATTATTTGGGGAAAAAAAAAAAAGTGCAAATATTAATTGTAGTTTAAATATATATATATATATATATATATATATATATATATATATATATATATATATATATATATATATATATATATATATATATATATATATATATATATATATATATAAATAATGAGGATGAAAATCTTATAGGAATACTCATAAACCTCAATCACAAATGTTACAGAACTGTGCTAGATACCAAATTAAAGGTTTCGGCAAGGTAATTAAATTTAAAAAAAATTCTCTGAATGAACATGCTTAAAAATCTGTACCGAAAAAGTGTACAATATCTCTTTCAAGTTATATTTTAGGCATAAAATAATGTTGTTTTTTTTTACAAATTGCGAAATTGGATTTGGTCGGTAAGTTTTAGATCTAATTTTCTTTGGAGCAAGTAATATACGGGGGATATACTGCAGTCATTAGCAAAGAGCCCAAAATATCAAAAAATTCAATTGCATATTTTGAAGTCAATTGCATACTTTTGTGTTCGTCCTTTGAAATTACATTCTTTTAAAAATGTTGTATAGGTTTGTATGACCTAAAAACTTGAGCCATTCAATAAAATAAAAATATTATTTTCTATGGATTAATCGGAAAGTGTCAAAATATTTGCAATTAAATTGTTTTTGATTCACGGCTTTTTAACTTATGACGGCAGCATACTTCTCCGAATGTATGTTCCAAATACGTTTCAAAGGGAAATCTTTTCGAAGGGGGTCTTTTCGAAAGGAAGCTAATCCACATTTGTGTCTCAACCTGAGGAAAACAAGAAAAACTTTCACCAGGCAACCCATTAATTGGCAGTGACTATCTGACGTAATCGAAACAATTTCAAGTCCTTATTGTAAACGAAGAACCGTTCCGGCGGTGAGTAGCTCACTTAACGCTTCGATTTTGGTAGAATTTTATGTTAAATAATTAGGTTTAAATTGTAAAAACTTACAGAGTTAAATTTAAAATCAGGATGACCTGAAATTATAAATGTATAAATGACTTATTGATAGACAGCGAGCAGGGGGCGATTCCATTCAGGAGGTGAAAATATCCTCATGAGGCTCTTTAATAAATCTTTTTTTTTTTTTATTCATTCTGTGTTTGGAGTAATAATGTGGAGGAGGGGGAGGGGGGGGGGAGGGAGGGATCGGACTTTTGGGCAGTCGTAAAATTTTATTAGAATAGGCCTTGTGTGGCAGGCTTATCACGAAAAGGTTTACACACCCTTTACGGCGAAAACCTTGTGGCAAGCTCATCGCGAAAAGGTTTACACACCCTTTAAGGCGAAAGCCTTGTGGCAAGGGGGGGTCATGAAATGGTTACGAAAAGCTTGACGCCTGGAGACTTGGACCCTTTCTTCAAGGTTTTATGAAGGTTACTCCCTTGTCATCTGAACCTTACGCCCTTTTCGCTTGAGAGGTTTATACAAGGGTTTTAAAAGGATAAAATGCTATCTGGGATGTTCCATCTACTGCTAGAAGTGGTCGAACTGTTAAAGTGCCTAACAAGCTATCCCTATAGAACTACATATCTTGTATTTTTGAACTTTAATATTTCTTTGCAATAAGTTAACTTATGTTCTATTTCAAAACTTTTTGTGTTTAAGTGTTCTGCATAATATCTTTTTTGTTTGTAAGTTAACTCATGAGTCATGATATTGTTAACTTAGGTTGGAGTATGTCAGATATTACGTATTATTTTAAATAGCTTTTTTGTACTTGGCATGTTTAATTTTGTTTACATCTTTTTTCTGTTTTTGCATCTGACATTGAAAAAATTGGTGGAATAAAGTTCGGTGATGTTTGTGTTTTGAGATTATTATTTTTTTAAGCTATGAATTAACTTAAGCACTGAATTTTCGGAGTCTACTGATTTGTTTTTGAGGTCTGTTTTTAGACAATCTGCAACACCTTGCAAATAAACTTGAAGTCCATGCATAAAATTACTACTATAAGAATTTTTTTTTTAAATAATAGGGCAATTACTAAAATATCCAAATTATATTTCACAATTTGTTATACATTCTGTCTAGAATCTTTAAATTCCGTCGTTAGCACTGGTTAGTTCCGCCTCTCAACTCTGATCTGTCTTGTTTTGAATTTGAAATTGAATAGTCCTTCGCTGTGACCGCAAGGTCCAGTGTTTACTCACTATTGTTTTTATTTCTCCGCTTTCCTTTTAGCTACTTCACAATGTTTAATATATGACAGTAAACGGAAAGCTATGTTTTCATCACTTGAATTCCGGGCATTGAACGACCCTTAAGAGAGTAGGGAGCCCACACATCTCAAATTAGTAGTATTAAAATTTACCCTATGTCCAAATCCATGACATTCCCCGACTTTCCATTGTGCGGAAACCCTGCAGAGCTCGAACCACACAGCCAGCTGGTGGACCATTTTGCATTTAGCTCAACAGAATGCAATGAGTTCAAATTCAATTTGAAGCCATGGCGACTATAATCAAACCACATTTTTGTTAAATTAGATTGTACAGTTACTTTGGTCTTTAACCCTTGGTTAGTCGCGCGGTTGACGGGGACAAATGTCTTCCACGATCAATTTCTCAACAGATGGCAGCCCATGATCAAACCCTTCTTATAGTTTTTTTCAAGTTAATTTTTAAATATGTTTTAATTTTTACTTTATTCTGTTCAATAATATTGTGTTTTTAATTAAAATATCCACTTTGATATTTGGTCACGAATTTAATGGTAAACACGAAAATTTGAATTTGATGGGCCCCATGTGACTAACGGCGAGACAAAAGGTAGTGCGCCTATCCAAGGGTTAAAAATTATCTTTGAATGAAGGAAATAGTAAAATATTTATATGTTAGAAATACTTATGGAAACAATTCATTTTTGCTTGAAAAAGTTTTTTTGATGGAAAACCTTTTTAACATTTAAATTCAGATTTGTATTGACCTCATGAATGATAAAAATTTTGGTTAATCCCAAGGTACTATATCTGTAATAAGTAGTTATTTGACAGGAATTTATAAAGAATCTACATGAAATGTTAATTTTATTTTGTTTATACGATTTTGAGATACAATTATTGTGCAATGAAATTTCAGAAAACAGTAAATGCTTTTTGAATTAGTTTTTACTACAATTTTCGCATTTAACATGCAATAAAAAAAATGACTGAAAAAGGCAAGGAAATGTTATCAAATTTATTCTGTTGATATACCCTTAAATGTAAACTTTTGAATTGTAACATGATTTTATGGAAAAGCAAACCTAACTTTAATTATGAAGTGTAGCATGAAATGATATTGCTTGTGTATTAAAAATGTCATTTTCTAAAACATTAATAAAGGACTATTTCTGGCCACCTTTTTAGTTCTGAAAACTCTCTATTTATAAAGTTTCTAAATGAAATATTAATTTCCTTTTGTTTACATAAGATACAATTATTATGCAATGAAATTTACAAAAATGTTCACTGTATAAAGTAATAAAACTTAAGATACATCCTAATTGTGAAAACATTTACTTCATATTAATCAGTTCCCAAATTTTTACTACTAAGTTTGCTGTAACTGGTTGCTTTAACATCTTGAAATATGATGTAAAGATTTAAGTACAAAACTATTTTTTCCCAATTCCTTTTTGTACAGATACATAAAAAAAAAAAAAAGGAATACTTTCAACACTATTTGCGCTTTAATTGTACATATGAGATAGAAATAAGGAATATTTATCCTAAAAAACATTAGCACTAGAAACATTTAAAATTATAAGCATTCTCACAGAAATATGGCAAGTAAATTTATCTTTATATTTTAATTATAATAAGCTTAGCACACTTGAAGTACTCAACAGCCTAATTTCAAAAGTGATGTTCTCTAATATTTAATAAAGACACATATCAGCTATCGGAATCTGAACTAAATTTAAATTTAGTCGGAGCTTTTGCTCTTCCCGCTCGAGGTTGTCTCTGAGGAATATCTGCAAATTCCATGTCCTCCTCAGCTGCACTAAATCTATCATCAAAATCCTGAGGTTTGTGGTTCTTTTTGGATTTAGCTGTCTGTTTCTTGTCTTTTTCTTGCTTTACTACAACTTTCTTTTCCATGACTTTTTTTTTAGTGGCAGCCTGTTTCTTGACTTTCGGTGCTATGTTTTCCTCTTCGCTTCTTTTAATTGTTTTCTGGCGCTTTTTTGCAGCAGTTTTTGACACTGGTGCCTCTAAAGACACAAACTCTTCCTCACTTAAAACCATACATGGGTCTGGCTGATCTATCTCAGATTCTGAATTGGATGACGAATTCTTCTGCCTTTTTTTTGCAATGTTTTTAATAGGTTTTTGGAAATTCAGTGTTGTTTGTTTCAAATTTCCCTTGCTCTGTTCCTTTTTTGGAGATGCATTTAATATTTCATTCACGGATAGCTCCTTGATGTCTTCTTCTTTCTTCACATCAGTTTCTTTGTTTTTCCTGCCTCTTTTTTTTACCTCACCAGGAACAATTGGCTTCTTTTCATACTTCTTCTTGTGATCTTCATCCACCACTGGTACTATTCTCTCGCCAATCTCAGCTGGTTTGTATTCATCTGTTTCTTTTTTCTTTCCGCCTTTCTTTTTCATCTTGGGCTGGCCAGATTCATCTTCCCTCTCCTTCTGTTCCACTTTATTGAGTTCCTCTTCAAACTCCTCCAAGTCATTGAGCCATAAATCGGAAGGAGTCTTGGTTTTCAAGTCTTCAAGCTCTTGTATTTTCTCATCCCTCTTCCTTAGCAACTCCTCTTTCTTTTCTCTTGTTAGACTCCACAAAGTCATTCCTAATAAATAGTCATAATCTGGACATGAAGATGATTGTTCCTCTTTCTCTCCATCAGAGTTATTTGCCTTTTCTTCTTCATCCACTTCTTTCTGGGAAGCTTTCCAAGCTTTCACAGGATCAGAATCATAACCCTTCTCCTCTAATAAGCGTATCATTTCTGCTCTTCTTTTATTCTCAACTATGACTTTATTTTCAATTTTCTCCAAAATAAATCTTGCCTGGTTTTTCAATTTCAGAGACTCAGCTTCTAGGAAACCTATCATGTAATCTTTCCTGCGCTCATAAAGTGCAAAACGTACATCAAAGTATTCTCTTAGGATTTCGTCTGGACTGTTATATTTTCGTATGCACCCTAGGTTATCAAACAGCACCATACACGAGAGTCCAATTGTTGATTCTAGTTTGAAAAATCGGTGAAAACCATGAAGGCGAGCTTGACTAAACTTTTCGGGAGCCATGGAAACCACAAACCTAACAGTGGTGTCGGTGTGATATTCACTATAATCTAGAATGGTAGCAGGTAATTTATCTGTTCCATGTAGCATTGGTTCTAAAACATTTTCTTTAAAAGCTTGAGTCCAAGTACGAACAGGAAGTTCTGTTATTTCAACTTTATTATCTTCCAGGATAGCTATTTCACCACAGACTAAAAAATGCTGGTCATCCAAATGCGTGATGGTACCTCTGAAATTCTTGTACCATGGAAACATTGACACTGGTTCTTCACCATTGAGCATTCTTTTTATGTTGTTTATAAGGTCCCGTGGATTATAATTGGGAACCTTTGTGGACCAGCCTGTACCAATGCCTTCTGCTCCATTAACAAGAACCATAGGGATAATGGGAACATAATACTCTGGTTCAATCTTCAAATTGTCATCATAAAGGTAGTGCAAGAGAGGGGTGTCGAAACTTGAGAACAAATGTCTTGACACAGAACTCAACTGTGTAAAGATGTATCTGGGACTTGCAGCATCTTTACCGCCTTGTAGGCGTGTACCAAACTGTCCAATAGGCAATAAAGTATTGATATTATTACTTCCAACAAAGTTTTGAGCTAATCCCACTATCGTTCCAGCCAGTGCTTGTTCTCCATGGTGATAAGCTGACTGCTCAGCAACTGAACCAACAAGTTGGGCAACTTTCACTTCTCGCTTATCATTACGCTTCAAGCAAGTGTAGATAACTTTTCGCTGACCAGGTTTAAATCCATCTATGGCAGATGGAATGGAGCGCTCATTATCCATGTTACTGAAAAGAATCAACTCTTTGTTGACAAAATCGTTATAAGTTACAGATGTTGTGTCCTTCCCATACAAGTACATCTCCGGCAACCCTAATTCTCGCCTTCGTTTTCTTTCCGTCATTCCATTAGTGAGCCATTCTTTCCGCATGTCTACCATCTTTTTACTGAAGGCCAATTGTATGGCATTATCATCGTCTGTTCCAGCATAGTGAAACTTGATGCGATGCCGTTGCATGTCGGAGAAATACTCTTTCGCCTCTTTGGACGTGCTAGTCCCTAAACCTTTGTAGTATTTTATTTTATACTTATTCCAGTTTTGTGTGACGGCTTTCCACTCTTCAAATTCAGGAAGACTGTAGAAGCATTTCTCATTGTTCCCTTTGACCGCCTTCACAATGGGCGTGATGAATTCTTCGAGGAAAGGCAGGCGCAATAAACTTGGCCAATTGTGATGGATAAAGTTTATCAACAAACCCTTTATGTGGGACCCATCTTGATCCTGATCAGTCATGATCATCAGCCGACCATATCTCAACGATTTCAAATCCTGCATTGACTCATACTTCTTCTTATATTGCAGTCCAATTATTTTTATGATGTTGTTGATTTCTGCATTTTCCAGAATTTGTTTGTGGGTCGCTTCCCGGACATTTAACATCTTACCCTTAAGTGGAAACACTCCGTACTTGTCGCGGCCAACGACGCCTAATCCAGATACTGCCAAAGATTTAGCTGAATCTCCCTCGGTGAGAATCAGCGTACAGTCGATGGAATGACTTGTACCAGCATCATTTGCATCTTCCAGTTTTGGAATACCTTTAAGTTTAGAGCTTTTCTTACCGCTGCACTTTTTCTGTAACTCGGTTTGAGCTTTGAACTGTGCCCACATCATGATCGACTCGACAACACCACATTTCATGGCTTGACTTACAAATTTCTCAGTTAGTTGGCACTTGGATCCGAAATTTTTGATTTGCAGTGTCATGTTTTCTTTGGTTTGAGAGTCAAAGGTTGGATTCTCTATCAGGCAGTTGACAAAGACCCACAAATGGGACTTGATTTGAAAAGGCTTCACATCCTTTCCGCCTTTGTTCCGCTTCTTGACAACTTCAGCAATTTTTGCTGTCAACTGATCTGTTATGTAATCTACGTGACGTCCACCTTTCGTTGTAGCTATGCTGTTGACAAAGCTCACTTGTTGATATCCACAATTACTCATTGTCACAGCTATTTCCCATCTCTCACCTACAATTTCATGCACAACATTCAGTTGGTCTCCACTATCATCTGTCTTGCCCACTAGATATAACTCTATATAATCTTTAAAGGTCTTGATTGAAAGTCTTTTGTCATTTAAAAAAACTTTCACTCCTCGAGCACATCCCGCAATGTCGAACGCACGTCTAGTCATGATGGAAACAATATCTTTTTCAAGGACATCCATTTTGAATTTGGATAAATCAGGATGGAAAGTTATGCATGTGTAGTCTGATCCATTGAAAGATGATATTTCGGGCTCCTCCGTTTTGCTCATGTTATCTTTCCAAGTTTGTTTGAATTGCTTGTGAAACTGTTTTGAAGCAGTCTCGACAGTGAATTTTGTGCTGAATATATTGCACAGCTTGGCTCCATAACCGTTTCTTCCACCTGTAACTTTGCGTTCATCATCATTATAATTTGACGAAGTCAGTAAATGACCAAAAATTAATGATGGAACAAACATCTTTTCATCCTTGTGTTCTACAACAGGAATTCCTTGCCCATTATTCCAAACGCTTATTTTATTCTTTTCAGGATTAATATCTATTTTGATGCAATCCATACCCTTATCTCTCTGCTTATTGTCGGCAGCGTTTACTAAAATTTCATCAAAAATTTTAAACAGTCCAGGCACAAACGTTACTTCTCTATTTACCATTCCAACATCTTCATCATATGTCCACATGGTTTGAGTCACAGGCTCTACAGATCCAATGTATGTATCGGGGCGGAGCAATATATGCTCCAATTGTGTCTTTTTCTGGTAGATTCTTTCTACAGATAGTTTCTTATTGCCTTTGGAGACTTTCGAAACAACTTTGTCCATTTCCCAGACATCTTCTGCATCCTCTAAATTCTCCATAGTTGTAGAATATCCAAATCTTATTCAGTAGGAAAAATATATCGCAGCAAAAGAGTTTTGAGATAATTCCAAATAACCGCTTCCTCGATCTGATTGCCATAAGTTAAAAATTAAAAACTCTATGAAATATGAAGTTGAGTTGAGATATTTGTCACGTATAGGATCGCTATTTGGTTTCAAAGGGTCGAGGAAGACTGAAAATATGACATTCAAAATTTAATACAAAAACAAATAAATTTTAGCGTGAGCAAATTGAGTTTAAAAGTAATTGTTCTGAAATGAAAAGTTAATAGAGTTTATGTATGATTACGTCATAATTAACTATCACTTTCGCAGGAAATAAAAGTATCCTATGATAAATGATGAAATCGAGACAAAGAAAATACTGGATAACTATGCCTATTATAATAAAACAAGCTGTCTGATGTGTGTCTTTGGATGTAGAATACTTAAAATTGGAGTAAAGCTCTGAAATTTTCAACCTAAGTAGTTTTAGCCTTTTAATTGTGCCTATGACAAACAGAATGTTAAAATTTTAATTAATTTATAGTTATTTTTAATTAATTTTTTTTTTACAAAGTGACTTCAAATAGAGGTATAGCGCTGAAATTTTCAACATAAATAGCTCTAGCCTTCTAATTGTACTCTTGAAAAACAGAATTTTAAAAAGGTTTTTTTTCGTTATGATTTTTTTTTAATTAGTTAACAAATATTTTACAAAACGATTTCTAATAGGGCTACAGCTCTGCAATTTTTAACATTAGTAGTTTTAGCCTTCTGATTGGACTTTTGAAAAACAGAATTTAAAAATTTATATTACTTTTTTTTTCGTTAATTTTTTTAGTTAATTAATAAATATTTTGCAAACGATTCTAATAGGGCTACAACTCTGAAATTTTCAACATAAGTAGTTTTGGACTTTTGAAAAACAGAATTTTAAAATTGTTATTAGTTTTTTTTTAATTAACAAATATTTTACAAAACTATTTCTATATAATAGGCCTATATAGTTCTGAAATTTTCAAAAGTAGTTTTGGCCTTCTAATTATCAGGGATGAGAATCTTCCGCGATTTTCCGCGTTTTGTGTTTTTTTTTTCAAGTTTTATTCCACTTTTTAGTAATTCAGTAATTTCCGCGTTTTTCTAGCGTAATTTTGGTCATTTTGAAAAATAGGACGTAATTACTTGTGCAAATTAAAGTTTGTTTAATCAGAGTGTCTACCGTTCAGGAAAGTCGCGAAATCAAAAAACGGTCAAGAAAGTCAAGAAATCAGAGCAGAGGTCACGAAATTTTCACGCCGATTGCAAAACTGAAAAATTCGGAAATTCCCTCAGAAAAATCGACAAAAAATTCGCCAACAAACAATTGCTGAAAAAGACAATTTTTTCCCCAAAATAACGCGAAATTTTATGAACGTATAGCGTTTATTGCAACCATTCTTTTCTCTAAAACCGGCCTTATCGGCCCGTCATGTAAGCGGCAGAATTTTTTTTTTTTAATTTATAAATACTCGGGATTCCATAGTTTATTTTTGTTAAATGTGGTCTAACTTTGAATGTTAAATATAGTTTGTGGAGTTTAAATATTCGTAGAACTATAATGTGTGGAGCACTTTTGCGGTATGCAAGTGTCAACTTGCTATACAGGATCGACAGGCGAAGTGTGAATGGAGGAGTTTCGTAACTTTTTCTAGTTGTATTTTCGACACGAAAAGTTACGATAAAAATCTACGAATCGGCAAGAACATTTTATTAACTTATTTATAAAATATTAATCAGCAAGAATCACGAAAAAAAATAAATATGATAGGTGAAAAAATTCCCCTAAAACTTTTGCCGATCGCTAGGCCTAACAGCACTTGTTAGTGTTTTTTTTTTTTATAACACTACATCGTAATTTTTAATTGAGTTGCCGTTATTATAGCAATAAATTACTGTACTAAAATTACTTATGTAATAAATTGTGCGTTTTTTTTTCTTCTTAAAGGTCGTTTATTTCACGTGGAATAAGAACCTACGATGCAACGTCACTTCGATTATTTTAAGGACTTCCCGCACTTTTGAATCTCGGAGCAAATTCAAAAATTCATCTCGGAATATTTTATTCTATTAAAGATTATTTTATTTAATGTACTTTTTGCTTTAAAGTATTAACTTAAGTTCATAAACAATTATTGGAAAGCAACGATACAGTGGAGTCGAACGGACTTCGGGTTTTCTTCAAATCGCGGCATGATTACCACGCTTTCGCCGAAAGTCAGTTGCTATCCCTTTTAAGACATTTTTTTTTTTTTTTTTTAATCTTCATTCCCTAGCATATAAGTTGAACCCCTACTTTTTAGTAAACATTTTGGCCCACATTCTCGACTTTCATGCGAGTATATATACGGTATATTGTCAGGAAATATAAATGGACAACCTTGTTGGATCTCAAACCTATTATTGGTTGTTGATGTACTTTTTGAGAAAACTGGATGGAATCCGATATAGATCTAGCCAAGTGGTTAATGCCTGTCTTACTGGCCAAATATAAAGGATATTGAATATTTTGCATATCAAAATTTGATGTCAGTCATTGTGAAATGGGGTTGGTGAAATCTCATCAAAAATACATAAAGACTTAGCATGTGTAATTTTAACAGGCAAGCAAAGAATAATTAATTTTCACTCTTTGTCATCACATGTAATTCCATCCAACAATGTAACTACCCACATAACCAGTGTTATCCACTGGACATCTATGTTTCGTCCACATGATCTATTAGATGTACAGGATGTAATAGACATCTAAAGCAACGTTATCCTTGACATCCAATTTTGAAACATCTATTAGATGTTCACGAAAGCATGTCTTTTCGATTTTCCATTTCTAGAGATCTAATGGAGGTCTATCAAATCCAGTCTATTCGACCTTGTGGTATTGCATATGATAGCCACTCCCCACATAGCCAAAACTCGTCCAATAGATATCTACTGGATATGCTCTTAAAAAAATGAAATATCTACTAGAGCATACACTTTTAACGATAATAGACGGCAAAAGGATGGTCAAATGTCCCGGAAATCATTGTACTTTATACATCCATTGTACTTCCACAATGTCTATTGATAAGATTTTCTCTGGACATTGCAGACGGCCAAAAGACATTTAGTTATCATCTACAAAATCCAATGGACGACCAATAGATGTTTATTAGATATCCACAAAATCCGGGAAAAAATCGGGAAAAATTAAAAAAAAATTAAATTAAAACTTTGCACGGGTAACCATATACATATTGGTTAAGTCAGGTCATCGCAGACAGCCATGGTCAACTGCAGTGATAAAGTACCTTTTCAAATGGTAAAAATTAATTTGATGAAAAAAGTATGATAAATTATTTATAAAATAAATGTAGAAAACTGTGGCCTTTTTTTTTCTTCTTTTTTTTTTTTTTAATTCATTTCGTGAATCCGAAATAATTTACTGAATGAGTTAATTTCAATATAGATTTTTTTATACTTTTAACGGGTATGCATATAATTTATTTAAAGTGCATTTTAACTTGGAGAATAGGTGTTGATAACTATTGTAAAAATAATATTCACTTTACTAAGTTTCTAGTTTCAAATTTGCAAAGCGGAATTCGTGTATAATTAATGCATATAATCGTAATAATTTTAATTAATAAAATATTTTAGCAAATTCCTAAAATGTTCTTTTTAAAATTATCTTTGACAATTAAAAATTGATTAACAGTACGCATATAATTTTTGTTAAGTTATTTATTTTTAAACACCTTTATTAGCATTACTATTTCTCCTCGAAAGATGGCGCCATCTGTATATAAGACTTATAAAATATATTTACACTTAAATTCGCCAATTTCCGTAGCCAAAGAGTCCCTCTCTCAGGGTTGCCATATTGTGGGGTTCTTTTTAGACACCTTCGGTGGCTGACCACATGAGAAAGAAAAAAAAAGGGGAGGGGGGCTGGGTCGCAAGTAAAGATTGTCCCAAGAAGGTTGTTTTTGGTTGTTTTTACAACGGGGGAAATGAAGTCAATTACGGTAGAGGACGATACGATAGAGGATGACCAAGGGAAGGATTTCCAAGAATTTTGATCCTACGAAGACAACAAAGATGAATAAATGGTTCCTTCAGAAATTTATTTCGGTGGAAATTTATGTTTAAAGATATTTATAAGTTTTTCTAAATAAGATTTAAGAATGGGTTTATCTCATCCCTGTAAACAAAATTTATCAGACCTTTTAGAGTAATACACTTTTCTCTTATTCAGATAGATTTAATGAATAGACATCTGAGTGGACGAATACCATCAAATTCAAATAATACAATAAATTTTTACATGAATTACATTTTTATACTAATGAATATTTATATGAAAATTTAAAAAACATCCCATATTTAATTTTACTGTAGGAACTTTATAAAATTCCACTTTTAGTTTTACATAACTGGATTCCTAGATACTATTAAAAAAAATGTAATTTTCATATTGGAATTAAAATTAATCGAAATTTACTTTTTAATATGTACATTTGCTATCTTAATTTAATTATAGATATTTTGCAACTAATATGTATCCACAATCTTAAAAATATTATTACTTGAAATATATAAAATTTGAATCGTCGATATATATATATATATAAACGTTAAGTCTAATCGTTAAGAATCTAATTGTTGTTCCCAAGCGGGGCCGCATTTCATTTCTTTGTGGTAGTTTTACTCGTACACAATTAAATAAATTGGGATTATTTTTAGGAGCCTCATTTGGTAGTATTGGTAGGATAGCCTTTTATAGAATTGATCGCTATTCAATAGGATGGTACAAGTAGCACAAGCATATACAATAAGATTATTTCCAAAAAATGGCCTGCAAAGATTTCATAACTTTTTTCAGCTAACTATTTTACTTGACTTTTTTTCTTTTAATTACATAGGTATACATGGGGTAATGAAAGTAAAGCATTCTATAAAAAAAATAATTCAAAAATCGATTTTTTTTTTTTTTAATTTTTTTAATTTTTGCATTTCTCCACGTCTTGGAACATTCTGATTTCACTGTCTGTGGTTAGCATAACTCCCGAACAAATTGCCCTACTACGTACAAATTTGGTATGAAGGTTACTTGTGGCCATGGGTCCTAACTTTACGGTCTTCGTCAAAATAGCGTATGCCAGGGATGCCCCTGACTGTAAGCTTTGAAAATAGTTGCTTTAGTAGCCTCAGATGTTAAAAATAGTAGCCAAATAGTAGTCTCAGACATTGAAAATAGTAGTCTCAGTCGTTGAAAATAGTAGCCTCACTTTTCATAACAAAGATTGTTTTTTCAAGTCGGTAAAGACCTTCCTCTTGTTTTAAAGGTTTTAAGTTATCATCAAGATCGGAATAAAACTGTTGATTTACATAAACACAAAAACCCAGAGACACTCTTCTTTCAATTCAAAATAGTGTCTAATACATAACATCCCATACGGTAAAAGGCATGTGTCTTGGGGGAGGCATTATCGTATTTACATAACTGCGATGAAAGTTGGCAACTCAACCTTACTCCCAGACAGCACCTAAGCAAAAAAAGCTAAACTTCACGCAAAAGCGGTGATAAAAATCGATTGGCAAAACAAGATACATATTTTTATTTTTTTTTAATTTCCAAAGTCAAACAACTTTTTGGCAGAAAAACAAGTTTTATGTTTAAACAATTATACTATATAATGACAATGACAGGCAAATTTAATTAAGGCCAGTTTTTAATTTTTTTAACAGGATAGCTACAGAATTCAAGAAACAAACTTCCCCAACATTTCTCTAATTTCCAGAAAATTCTCTGATGTGCATCTCTGTCGACGTTATCATTAAAAAAACGAAGAAAATATGACCAGTTTAAAAAATATATAAATTTGACTATTTACAATTATATTTACTTATCAAAGTATAATTGTACCAAAATATAAATTTAGGCTAAAAATCAAAACAAGCATCTTTAAGAGTATGAAAAAAATTTAAAACATTAATAAAAAAATATAAAATTCACATAAACCAATTTACAAACCACACCCATACTTGCTAACTTCAAGGAAAAGAAACTAGTTCAATACTTTTCTTTTTAATTTAAAAATAACAAAAATAAAACATGTTATTTTTTAAAAAATTCCATGACCCTTTGCCTGAATGTAAGCAGTAGCGCATTCAGATTTTTAAATTTTTGGAGGGGGAGGAGGATGTTTCAATTTTTTGTTTGATTTGTATTAAACATATAAATCAAAAACATCTCTTTCAGTTAATTACTTTTAATAAAATGTCAAAATTAAAGTACAAAAAAAAAAAATCAAGTACAGGATCTAACCCTTTTTGTTTATTAATGCCTATAGATTTGTTGCACATCTAAAACAGTGCTGTGAAGGGTTAATAAAAACAAAAATATACGATGGAATCAATTTGAAATATAAAGGAATTTAGGGTTCTAATATATTCTATTGACAGAAAACACAAAACAAGAAGAAAACAATCATATCTGTAAAGGATGCACTCAGATTTAAGTTAGAGGATTTTTTTTAACAATAATGCGCCGGCGGTCGTGAAGCTTTAAGATAACCAAATATCTAACAGAAATAATGTGTAAATAATTGTTCCAAACATTACAATTATCTCAAAAAGTAAAAAAAAAAAAAACTAAAAAACTGGGGACATGAACATGCGGTTGTGGGCCGAGGAGAGGGGATTGGCTCAGCTGCCGAGAGTAGAAAAAGGTCGGAAACTTCATACACCCAAATCGGCTAACTAGCCAGGTATGACTTTTACGAAAAAGCACATGAAAAAAAACCTGTATTATTCAACGCACCGGGCATCCACTTCTTGTGACGCTTGCCGGGATAGATGTCCGCACGGGGAATGCGAGAAAGGAAGCTCAAAAATTTCGAAATTCTCCGACTAAAAGAGTAATTTTACGAAATACCTTGCCATTTACCTGAATTCCCGGTTCTGTCGCCACCCTGTTTAAGCTACATTCAAAGTAATTAAATTGCCTCAAAATTTAAATCAGTTTATTATTTATAAATTTAGCTACAACGTTGAAATTCTAATCATTCGGAATCGATTGACCTACACGGCGAAATCATCACCAATCTCGGACATAACGTCTATATAACATCAATTCTGTCCATACTGATAGCATTTTTTTCCGGCGTTCACCACAAATTAATTTTTTTATGTAGAGTAAATAAAGCGAAATAATTTGATATTTCAGTATATAATAGTGTATGCTCTAGCGCCTGGCAGAGCAAAAGATAAAACATAGGAACCTAACAGGCAGACGAAAATGACCGCGGTTGCCGTCAAAAACAACTATCTCGCGTGAGCGATTACTATCGTCGGACTAACAAAATAACATCTGTACCCGCGAATATGAACAACTATTTCGGTAGTATTTGCTCTCTCCCCCCCCCCCCATTAAAAAAAATCACCGTTTTGAGAAGATTGTTAGTAACTTGATGCCGATGTTTTTCGTGCTACTATCGGACAGAATCCAATTTCTTAAAAAATAGCCGCCTCAGCCCAAAAATAGTTGAAGGTTTTGTTAAAAATAGTCGTTTTGGGCCCTTTTTTCATTGAAATAGTTGCCATAGACGTCTGGCCACTAAAATAGTCGCTTTAGTAGCCTTTTTAGTCGCCTGTGGCAGCCCTGGTATGCGCATAAGTAAGGTAGCTGCCATTTAAAAAATCATGTTCAATGATTGCTAAGAAACGGCTCTAATGATTTTGTTCAAAATCGCTGTGAAAATGCCTCTTAAGGTGTTCTAATCATCTCCACCTCCGAAATTCCCGTAAAAAGTTAAAAACGAATGCTTTTAACACAGAGTTCTCTTTCCTTAAGCATACCTCATCAACGATCGTTTTTTCTTCTCTCCGCAGTTTCACTTATAGAAAGGACTATGTAAGAATTATCGAGAAGTATCGCTAAAATAATCAATTTGGCGGAGTGTTTTTTTTTTTTTTTTTTTCTCCCAAAGACCCATGCAAGATTTATTGCTAAAAATATCGCCAAACTGGCCATTTCTTCTAAATGAATGATAAAAATATACAAACGGCAAATGACACAAATTCAGTATTATAAACAAATTCAGTATTATAGTGTAATTGAAAGTTGTACGATGTTTCACACCCCTAGTTTTTTTAACGCTTAGTTGTTTTTGGTGAGATATCAGTTCTTTTTATTACGTTTTGGTAATATATTAACGATAGATGTTTTAGCGGGAATAATGGTATTTTCGCTCTAGACGCGTGATGTAAGTAATGACCATAATCTCTTCACAGTCTACTCTTTGTAGCGAAAGTGACAATTAATACCATGAGGAAATAATGTAGAGTTTAGGTTTGAAATTAAAATCTAGTTTATTTTCCGGATATAAGTATCCTCCTTAACACCAAGCAAAAATGTTTACTCGTAATTAAAAATATGTTCTATTTTGTTTTAACTTGAGTTTAAATACGAAAATAAATACTTAAAAAATTAGCACTTTTATAAAAATAATTATGCCATACTAAAAAAAAATCTTGCTTTAATTATGGAACAATTAATGACTACAAGTTTTACATTCAAATAAATATTTTAAAAAAGTGCTTCCAAAACCAAAAACGCTTAACAAACCAAACGCTTTAAGTTTGAAAAATAGCATTCGTTATCCTTTTGAGGAAATTTTCAGAAATCTTCGATGGTGTAATCATTAAAGTGACAGGCTGGTAATCAGAAGATACATGGATCGAGATCAGGTGGTTTTATCTACAAAATCTTTTATTTAAAAATGTTAGTGATTTGGTGTACTCAAAAGTGAAACACGCGAATAAGCATGTCATTTACTTAATTAGAGATTTTTTTTATATTTCTAATTACACTTTTTAGATATAGTTTAACTTAAAGTCAAATTCACTTTTTTACATTGAGCAAAAGAGGGATATTTGAAATCAGTTGACCGGTTTTAGTCTGGCACAACTTCCAGGATCCTTTCCGGAGGGTACAGAACCATTGCCCTCACACTCATTAAAACATGCAAAAAGAGCTTTCTAAGTTAAAGGGAGAGTATTACCAGTAAAAAAAGCATACTATCGTATCTCCAACGTAATAATTTTCTGACAATACATCAGGCTTGAAATTATATGCTGAGAAATAAAATGGTCTCTTCACTGGTCACAACTCCTATACTATACATTGAGACAAGCTTCGTCTGTGTTTAAGAACCAATAGTCAAATAATAAAAATATAAGAATTAACAAATAATAAGTAAGCTAATCATTTATACCAATGTGCAAAGAATTAAACTTTTTAAATAAAAAAATTGTGGCGAAACAAGCATTTTATCGCAATGCTTGCAGTAAAATATTTAATCACATGAGTGCAATAAAGTACTTTTTATAACAACTTGCAAAAAAATTGAACTTTAGTTAATCAGAAATTGTGGTGAAAATAACACTTTAGTGCAGTAATGTTTATCGCACGCCTCGGTCTTAATTGATCTTAATTCTCTATATAATCTTGGAATAGAGTTGTTATATTTTCAGGGGGCACTGGGATCGGACACCGAAAAAAAAGGGCATAGGGACCGGGCAAAGGGAGACAGCACTGATTACTGTCTGAGTGGGGATCTTTTGTCAATCTGCCCTATTCCTCAGGCAAATAAGAGGCCTCCCGTGTTTTTTCAGTTTAAGTAGCTTCTCCTCTTCTTCAAACCTATTAACGGTGCACTATAATGCGAAAAAGTGGGCACAGCAGGTGAAGGGGACATGGACGCTCTTCAGTTGAAAGAGATGTTTGATTAAGCGAAAATAGACCTGATATTCTATAATTCTTACATTATGGAATTAACTATTGTTATTTCAGGATTTCGGAAAGCTGAACTCCAATTGTTAATTTTAAGTTCGAGCGTAATTAATTTAAAAAAAGAAATTCCAAAAGAAAAAGCACGTATGCAATTTTGAAATTATAGTTCACAGTTAAAATGCCAATTTTTAAAAAATTATCTGCTTTTATCCTATTTTTTTTTATAGCTGAGTATATTTTTGAAGTTGCGAGGTAGTTTTCAAACGCCAGTTGTCAAATATTTTTGGAGATTGAGAAAAAGAACTATTCATTTTACTGTACAATCATTGTATTTTATTGTATAATCATTGTATTGTATAATCATGGTGTTCTCTCAATTCTTGGAAAATGTTTTGATTTTTATTTATTAATAATCAGCTATAAGACACCTTGATATCGACTTTTAGAATTCTAGTGAACATTTATTTCCTTTGGTGCCTTTGTAATTCATTTTTGATTTCTTTTTCATTAACCTATAGGTAGATTTTGTATTTTTAAATCCTTTATATTCACTTATATTTTGTGTGTGTGTGAGAGAGAGAGAGAGAAATTTCTTTATAGTGAGTTACTGTTGTCCCTTTGATTCCTGTATATTCTATTTTCTAAGGTAAGGCATTATCAGTTTAAAAAAAACCCATCCTATCGTATCTCCGTTGTAATAATTGTCCGGCAATACATCAGGCTTGAAATTAAAAACTGAGAAATAAGATAATATAACTCAAAAAATTAGTATGTTAAACAACATGTAATTCAACATGTTTGTTTGAACATATGCAGTTAGGTGATATTCAATGACTGAAAACTTTTCTGGTTAAGGATAACGAGGCAAAATCTTCGGAGAGCCAAACGAGTTGAAACTTTGCAAATTGGCTCACTATGAAAGACAATATATTCAATTAAGTTTTTTGGAGAAATAGAAAGTAGTAAATAGTTTGGAATGGTTGTTTCCTTAGTATTTGTCGAAGACAATGACAACTCTATCCGAGATCAAAAACTGCGATAGCACATAAAAATTAGCAATGCAAATAAAGGATTTGAATTTTTAAAAAAAGAAGAAGAAAAAAATTGTTTTAATGGATTTTTATTGCATCTTCTGTTTGAAGTAGTGTTATTTGAATACCGCGAAATCTGGCTTACAAAATAAAAAAAAAACTTAGAAAAAGAAGAGAAAATCGTTAAAAAATATTTATTATGTATTTTTATCACTTTTCTGGTACAAGAATTTTTCCGACTCTACCTTTTTTCGACTAAAGCTGTATAGATCGACCTGTAACCGCCATTGTTGTCAAGGAGAGGTCCTTCAAACTTGAAGCAATTGCCGGCGAGACGAATCACCGCAGTCTGAAATATCCTTGGACCTGTAGGGTAACTTCCTCAGAGCGAGTTAAGGCGGGTCTTAAGTGTTAAGATATAAATAATGTAGAGACATATACCCATGTATTCAATAGAAATTTTTTTAAATCCTGAGAAATTGCTATAAACAAAGCTTTTATAAATATCTGTTTCATGACAACTTTCTGGAATTTTGTAGAACTATTGAAAGTAGTCTCATTCCAAGTAAGAGGTCAAGATTAGTGCGCATAGTCTGTTTGTCAAAAATGTTCTAGCAAATACAAAGTACTAATTTGATAGCGGATCCCTCTGATCTCCATTTTAACAATTGTATCCCTGTAGTAAAGAAGCCATTAATCTTAAAACAATAAACATTATTTATTTTTGCTTTGTATTTTTAATTCAAAATGCTTTGAACAGTTTAGAGAACAAATTTGCTTCATGCAAAGCTTTGGTCAGTATATTTTATTGGCTTTTCTATTAAAAATGGAAAATATTCAAACATGTACAGCGTCAAGTTGAACTTGACAATGCAAGAAGCTTAGCAATGTGGAACTTGACCAGTTTTTACTTAACGTACATGTTTTCGATGGATTAAATTTATACATTAACCGCAATTAATAATAAGAATCAAGATTATAATAATCGTATAGTGCAGATGTTGCCAAATGTTTAGTCCCTGTAACACAATTGAAAGGGAATCGGTACACAATTCCCTTTTGGTACACAATTGCAACCACTGCTCTATCTCTACCCAGTGCATACAATTTTTGAATGATAATTACAATAAAAAATAATTGTATAATGTTTTAGGGAATTTATTTTATTATATGTTACATCCAAACAAACGTATTGAAGAATTTAAAATTCGATTGTTCAACTTCTAAATTTTAGATACTAGATACTTATGAAGATAGTAAAAAAATTAAGAAAATAATTTTTTTGCTGTGGCAATAGTATTTACATTTATACTTTTGTTATTATACATACTCTTTAGATTTCAAGAAAGATTTTCTTCATGACTGAATAATCTTGTAAATAATTCTGTCTCAATTCAGATTTAAACATAAAATTAAAGTGAAGAGATAAGTTTAAAGTTAAATAATCCGGGATCCATTATTTTGTTTTGTATATTAATGCGATAATCATGATATGAGAAAATGCAAAAGTCAAAAATCTCGACGTAAGTTAAGAAAACATAATTTAATTATAGAAGAATGAATACGATACAAATAACTTCAGCAAACTCAATAATATGTTCCCGAATTTTTGTCATAACTATAAAAAAATCAAGTTTTCTTAGAAACATAACCCGTCTATACATCAAAAGTTAAATAAAATACAAATATTAGAAAAAGGTCAATATCATTTGACTCCACCATGCAGTGGCGGGGAATGGGAGGAAAGCAATAATGTCGTTAAAATGTTGCAATGCGCCTGCCCCCGAGAGGCGACTGCAATTAATCGGAGAAAAGTGAGTAGATTACGAATCCACTGGTCTGCCGTGGCAAAAATGGCCGAAACTGATCAAAAATCGCCTTGGAATGAGTTGAAATAAAATCCGATTGTCAAATATATCTGAACTTGCCAAAAAGAGAACAAACTTTTTCGTCTGGCAACCCACTGCATTTTGATTTTCAATGAGAAAAAGCGCAAACGATTTCTGATATCTGGCTCGGAAAACTTGTATCTTTTAAAAGTATGCCAAATTGGCGACAACAGTTGCGTCATCAGTGGCGTAATGTTTATTGCCAATTTGGCTCATTTGGGAAAGATGCAAGTAAGCCACAGCCACACATCCAAATCGTTTGCAACCTTCTTAACTGAAAATTAAAGTGTGAGGGTTACCAAATAAAAAAAATAAATGATAATTATTTGTTAAGTTATGGCGCATTTGGCAATTGGATTTAGTTCAATTTATTAAAATTCGATTTTTGACCAGTTTCGGCCATTTTTGCCACGGCAGACCAGTGGATTCGTAATCTACTCATTTTTCTTCAATTTCTATAAAAAATTCAGAATGCTGTTCGATGGGGTCCAAAAATTGAAGCCGCCTCTCAGTCTATGCCTCCATTTTTTGTTTTAAGAATGTAGAGACAGACAACATTAAGTTTCAATGGCCATATATTTCCTTCTAAGTTCTAAGCTCTTCAATTAAGCTGACCCAGAATTAAGTGCATTTATGAATTCAAAGATATTAAAATCGCAAATAAATGTATTACTTTAATTTAGCAATCAGTGTGAAAACCTGGAATTTTTTTAGAATATTAAAAATAATAATAAAAGAAAAGTCAAATGGGGTTTAATTCGCGTTGTTTATCTACTACAACAACACAAAGCTATCGTTGTGAACATGGCAGCCAGATCGAAAGAACTGACCATTGGATCTTCCAGTCTCCTCTCTGCATCTGATTTCCCACTCTTCTGTAATAAAATTTACGACCTTAATAGCACTTCTAAGAAATGACCCTACACCCCACTGAGAAGAGTACTCAATGAAAAGGATGTTCTGATTCTAGCGTCTACAGAACAAGAAATCTGATATGGTGGGTTGATGGAATAAACAGACAATGGGTTTCTAAAGAAAGTCATCGCCTCTTATTACCTCGGGCATGCAAGGGACAGTTTAGTTTGAGGAGGGCTTCTGACCATACAAAGCATTCCCACCATGTAACTTTTTACCCCCCATCCGTACGCATATTCCTAATTGGGATTTTATGCCCCTTTGGAATCCTCTCCCTACAAGTTCCTTTTGTGGGTTAGTTTGGGAAAATGATGCTTTTAAGATAAGATAATATTTGGAAAATCTAAGTTAAAAAAAAAAACTTCTGTGCCGGTGTACCTCCATAAAGGCATGTACAGACAATCCTATGATCAGTACGTCTGCCTTCAATGAGTATTACTTTCACAGTCAAACTTGTTTTAAACCATGAAAATATCCTACATACTTAAGAATAATGAATGTATGTTCAAAATATATATGATATCAAATTTATGCTTTCAAAGATAATGCAGTTTTTATATAACAGATTTGAATTTTTTGTGTGCTCTAAGTGCTTGATCACTTCAATAACTAATTAGGATTAATTAATAAATTGGCGTAAAGTATTTATAAACTGTAATAAAATTGAATTTTTCACAAATTCAAAATTTTCAGGGTAAAAATGTTTAGATGCAGGGGCCTTACAAAATTTACTCCAACATTGAAGATTATAGGCACAATTTTGAAATTTTAAGGCCCCGTCAATTGCCTAAACACTTTTATATCATTTGACAACTAGTTATAAATGATTCGCTACAACTGAGTTTTTGAGTGTTTGTACCCCTAAATATGTTAATATAAGTCCCTGATGAGAAATCGTGTATATGGGAACCTCTCAACATATAAAGTGTCACTAAAATGCTTCGATTATCATCAAGCATCTAAATAACTCCATAATAAACAGCGAATTAAATTCTATTTTTTTTTATTAAAAAAAAAGTAATTTTGAGTGATTAATTACCGAAATTTCCCTTTCGTGCCTCACTTTTGAAAATTTGGAGAGGGTGAGAAGCTGCCTCCTCTCTTAAGCTGCATCGGCATTTTACAAATAACGGTGCTACTAGAAGAGTTAATTTTTTTTTAATAATTTCTTAAATTGTAAATTATGCCCCGATCTCGACGAAATTTATAATTTCTGTTCTGTCTAATTCTGCAGATGAGGTGTTGATCTGAGGACGAAGTTAGCATAGGAATTATGAGAGGGAAACCACAAACTGTATAGCTTTCCTCTTTCAGGCGAAATTATAAAACAATATAGAAGGGGCGCTTTTTTTTCGTTTTGGAGATGGGGAGGGGGGGGGGGGGCACATTTTTCATTTTGGGAAACCAAGGGAGGGAGCATGTTAGGGAGACACATTTATTGATTTAATCCTGATGCCCTTCCCAAATTTACGAAACTTTCCTAAAAATAAGCACATTTATTTTTTCTTTTCAAGACACAACACGATAGTAAAGACAGAAATGGAATTGAGGTAGACAGATTTCAAAGATGTATTTTTCTGGTATCACCAAATTGCCAGCTCTATTCGAGGGTGGTTCCATTTCGATAAGAAATGTGACAAAAATCATAGAAACCTGAAAAATTTACGAAATTTTCATAGAAAAAGTGCAGTGTTTTTTTTTTTTTTTTTTCCAAGACACAACACGATGGTAAAGACAGAGATAAAATTGAGGTAGGCAGATTTCAAAAATGTATCTTTCTGGTATCACCTGATCACCAGTGATTTTCGAGGTGGTTAAAAAAATCGCATTTCTTACCGATGTCAGGCGGGGGGCTCCGTTTCGGAGAGGGGGGCGCAGTTTTCATTTTGGGAAGGGGCGAAGTACGTTTGGGAGACACATTTATTGATTTGATCCTGAAAATGTTTATTTTCAATTTGAAAAATGACCGAGTTAAAAAAAAATCACACAGAACTGTTTTTTTGGCGTCCCTCCCAAATTTACGAAATTTCCATAAAATATTTAATTTCTTTTCAAAACACAACACGATGGTTAGAGACAGAGATAGAATTGAGGTAGACTAATTTCAAAGATGTGATTTTCTGGTAGATCGCTAGCGATTTTCGAAGTGGTAAACAAAAATCGCATTTCTTACCGATGTACAGGGGCGCTTTTTTTCATTTTGAAGAGGGGGGGGGGGGGGGGCATGCTCAAACTTGGCAGATAGACTCATGAGATCAGATAGATCTCATGTGTATGCAATCAAGTTTTGAAGCTAGTAAATAGTTTGGAATGGATGTTTTCTTCGTAGTGGTAAATCACTATGAAAACTTGATTGAGCTCAATATGTTGCAATTGCACATAAAAATTGGCAATGCATAAGAAAGTTTTATAATAAAAACTTTTTTTTATCAGTTAACTATTTCTGAAGGACAAATACTATTTTTATGTACTCTTGCTTGCCATAGTATCTAATAGTTCAATATTGAAACGAAGATTTTATGTCAAGTAAAAATAGACTACGATGTTCACAGTTCACAATACAACATGAAGAAGAAAAAAAAAATGCTAAACAGAAAATAAACAGAAAATTTTGTGTGGAAGCTGGAAGAGTGCAGGCTTTTTGGTTGGAGCCAGGGGCGGCATGGTTCACCTTTGAGAGCGGTGGACCAACATTCGAGAGGGCGCCTTACCCCGTTTCACACCAAGCTCGTAGCCAGATTTTTTTTTTTTGGGGGGGGGAGGGTTATGGTCGAAGATTTGATTAAATACACATAACAAGTTACAAAAAAAGGGGGGGGGGGAGAAAGAGGGGGAAGTGATAAAATAAGACTTCACACAATTCCGGGGATGGGGGGGGGGGGGTTATGGTCGAAGATTTGATTAAATATACATAACAAGTTACACAAAAAGAAGAAGAAAAAAGAAGGGGAAGCGGTAAAATAAGATTTCACACAATTTCGGGGAGGTGGGGGAGGTGTCCCGAGGACCCCCCCTGTCTACGGCCCTGTGTCACACCAATGAATAAACTTACTCATTTTGCACGAGCCACTGCGGCATCATGCTTAATTAGGACTACCTGTGATACCACAATGTGGCACATCCCCAGACGTATACAGGGTGTCCAGCAAAATTTCTGATAAAAATTCAAGTATATTTCAAGAATTTCAAGGCTCATTCCAAAAATTTTCAAGGACCCCTCTCGCAACCAATTAATTACCTTCCAAAGTATACCCCCACCAAGTAGTATGTTGAACTAATTTTACAAATTACAAAAAATTATGAAATTAAAAAATATCTAATCATCATGTAAGAATTAGACTATGTACTTTGAAAATAGGAAGAGAAGATTTTTTTTTTTAAGGAGAGAAAAAGACATAAAATTGTTTAACAAGTGATACATAAATATGAAGGTCTAAACCTTAGCAGATAAAAAGAAAAAGGAATGAACCTAGACGTGCAATTTAATAGTTTACTTTAAGCACGACTGCTTGTCACAAACATTTCTGTTGTTAAGAATTAAGGGAGGTTCTGCATGTAACTGACATGGCCAAAGCAAAAAAACTTCAATTTTTCACACAGTTGTACAAGTTAATTAATTTTAAACCATTACATAAAAAATTGCTTTAACTTTTAAACTATTATCCATTGTAGCTAAAATTTTAAATTGTTTTTCAAGCTAAAATAAACAATTTAACATACAAATAACAGTTAAAATTACAATTTAAAAAAAGGATAAACAGTAAAATTGGGACTACTTTCTTGCACAAAATTAAATCAAAATTCTAGAAATTCTGCATCGATTCAAACTAAACGGCGAAACCGATCTTCATACCGACACTAATCACTGGAAATGGTGGCTATTTCATCAGGGGAAGCCTAGGCAAATGACATCAAAACGGCATCCCAAATCTCGGCAATAGCTACTATTGAAACGGCTTAAACCAAGTTGAAAATTATCAATACTCCAATGTAAATATCGGCGATAGCGGAAAACATACACAAATCTTGGTCAATACATTAAAGCAAAATATTGTTGATATGGCGTCCCGAGGATTGCAAAGAAATAAATTTTCCCAACGCGATTTATGGCCAAAAGACCTTAAGTTTCTGAACAACGCAGAAGAATTTTCCAACCAAAAGTAATTTGGTAGACAATCCCTCGAGGTTCTAAATTAGAAAAGAAAGAATCCCCTCTTTAATTTTCACATGAGTTTGGAAAAAGCCACGTTTTAAAATATACTATTTGAAAAGTTTTTTTCATTCAGCAATATAATACGAGTCGTGACATATTGCAAGCGGTTTATAAATAAGTGCAAACTTATAAAGGTTGACCTAAAGACTGAAAGGTTTTCATGACCCTGAAAAGATTAAAGAATTTCAATGTCTACTTCCGTTTGAAATAAAGAACGCGAAAATCTCTGTCCTTAGCTGTCTTCAAAACTTACATTTTAAGGAATCGATCGTGTAAAAAAAGGTGCAGACTTACCAAAAAGAAGTAAATTAGTTTCATTGACTCCTTTTTTGGATGCTATTATTATTATTTCTGAGCATTCAATAGAATTTCTACTAATTTAACATTTTCACATTTTGCATCTACATGCAGGAACTACTTTCAAACAGTCTGAAGCAATATGGCGGGATTGAATTATTGGGGGGGAAAGGTTGATTCGCTTTTGCGTAAATAGATGCATGCTTTGTTTCAGATATCGGAGCTCTACCCGACCCCAAATGATGGGCGATTTGGCGGAACATCGAGTTAAGTCAATATCAATTATAGGTATTGGTTAAGTTGGGTCAATCCTTCATTAATTGTGGTCGCACCAACTGTAATAAAATCTAGTAGGGAGAACTTTAAAGTAAGCAGGTTCCTTGGCTGTCAAACTTCCAAGCAAACCCAATAAAATTGCAATGCAAATTTGTATCTATCACAGAAATGGTAGAAATTTTAGTAAAAAACGGAAATCCGCTTTTATGTCTGAACTTTACCATGTCTGCCAGGTGCAATTGTCTGCAATAGCGTCAGTGACTGTTATATCGGCACAGTAATAGCATCCGACGAAAACTGTCACGCAACAACCTAATTCTCGGCCATAGCGCCTAACATAATCATGAGAATAGCGGCCATTACATGACTGTAACGTTCAGCAAAATGGTCATCACGTATGAACGTAAATAATGCCGATAGAAGCTATGACATTAGAGAAAAAGAGAGAGAGAGAGCAGAAATCCGTCGATCAGCGGAAGAATCGCATCTCTTGGAAAACATTAATTTTTTTTTTAAATATCATAAAGGTTTTTCCGATAAAAAAGAGAAGAGATGATTTCCCGACGCAGATCGGAAAATTCCAAAATTTCAAGCATAATTCCCGACTTTCCCGAGGAGCAAAAAATTCAAGCACATTTCCCGACTTTCCCGATTTTCAAGGCTGCTGGACACCCTGGTATAGAAATGAACAGAATAGAGTGAAAGCAGTTATTTTTATGTGTAAAATTTCAAGTTACAATACCAAACACAAATTGCACATAGTGATGACTAATAAAGATACCAAAAACGATTAAATGTTCCCTATTACTAGGCTATTTTAAAAAGCATGATGCCGCCTCATTTCAGAGATGTTTTCACACAACCTTTTTATAATAACTTCGCTATCGATTAAATTAGACTCCTGGTTAGACGCGCGACCTTTTGTCTTGCAGTTAGTCGCGTGGGTGACAAATTTCCCCCAAATTCAAATTTTCGTGCATACCATTAAATTCGTGACCAAATATCAAAGTAAGTGGGTATTTTAATTAAAAACACAACATTATTGAACAGAATAAAGTAAGAATTAAAAAATATTTTTGAAATAACTTGAAAAAAACTGTACGAATCATTTGATCATGGGCTGCCCTACAATCAATTTATCAATAGATTGATTGTAGGGGACATTTGTCAACCGCGAAAACAAACTAAGGGTTAAAACACGATATATTTATTATTTACAATTTTTGCAGATTTTTAATGATCATTTAACTTTTTACGTAGAATACATTTATCGTTACGAAATGAAAGAGCTTTAGGAACAGTTGATGATGTCAAAAAATAGTGTGTACCACAGACTGTAATTAATAACTCAAAAAAGAAAAATATAGCAAAAGTTTATTTCTGATTTTGATACTGATGAAGAAATTAATGAATTAAAAAAAAAAAAAAATTCACAAAGCGAAATGAGCAGTTGTCATTTTCAGTGACTTTAACCTCCCCGAAATGAAATAACTACAAGATTAAATATGAATCTTATTATTTTTGATAATAACTGAAATTGATTGAGGGGGATTTTTTTTTATCCTTGTCTTATGAAACTGAGAAAATTAAAATTTCTTAACTGTCTCATGAATTGGTCAGAAAATATATGGAATACGTTTATGGTTAAAAATTTAAATGTTCTTAAATGTTTTCAATTGTATGCCAATGTATTTTTTAGTAATTTCAATAGTAACGTAAAAAATTCCTTTAATTGCTTTTATGAATAGTTTATAATATTCTTGATAACTAAAATTATAATTAAAAATAACTTGTGACTTAAAGTTTTTTTAAAACACATTGTTAACAAAATCACTAATGTTACATTCAAGTGCAAACGTAAAAAATAGTTTTACTACAGATAGAGTTAATATGGTCTTCTATGTACTATTTTTCCCAGCGTCTACTTCATCCGAAAAATATACATTTTGTCAATTTTAGTCTGTAATTTCCAATTTCTTGCTACATTTCCCGCCGAAAAGCAAGTATTGCTTGAGAGAGAAAAATTATGTAATCATTTGATAAAATCAAGTATTAATTTACATTTGCGTAAAGTAACATTACGCATTTCCCCGGTTTTATATATATATATATATATATATATATATATATATATATATATATATATATATATATATAGCTGGAAATTACGGTACACATTTAGTTTCATTTCATCGGGAAAAGAAAAACTAAATCGATTAATCAATATTTGTTGTATTCTGTTCCGATAGTAATACATGAAACTTGACTAAAATTCTAAGTTTACATTTTAGTTTTATTCCATCTTCAAAGATACAGGTAAACTCACTTTAAAATCAAAAACTTAATTATTTAAATTTAAAATCTATATTTATTTGAAATTTTTTCCACTGTTCTCGGAGGGCGCACTATCCCGGTGGGCCAGGCCGAGCATGGTTGGAGCCAATTTGTAAGCTGCTCTAACCTCAGGGTATTCGGCGAAAGAGTGCATTGTGCATTGCATGGGGAAAATGAGATGGGACCCCCTTCTTTTAACATTTCTTGCTGACTATCGGGATCCCTGACTAGAAATAAATATTTATCTATCTTTATCGATCGCCAATTTTGCGCCAAGCACAAAACTACAGCAGGGCCATCTGTTGGCCTAGATCATAACTCTTCAAAAATCTAAACAAATTGTTTTGCGGGGATATGTTTTTTTTTCATTGAAATGAAAATACATTTAACAAAATCTGTCTTTTTTTTTTATCTCAAAAATCTATTCAAATAAAACAAACACTCTCCCCAAAAATGTTTCATAAAAAAGTTTCCTTTTCATGTATACTTGAAATTACAGATTTTTGAGAGAGCCTGTTTTGTCACTAAAGTTACTAAAGTTTTAATTTCTCCGGATTTGAAAATTTACGGGATATGCTCAGTCTATTAATCACCTAATAAGAGTAAATTTTTTTCGAAAAACGAGTCTTATAAGATTGTACCACTTTTATCAATCACCTAGTAAAATTCATGTTTCCTATTCTCCAAGTTAAAATGCACTTTAAATAAATTATATACATACCCGTTAAAAGTATAAAAAAATCTATATTGAAATTAACTCATTCAGTAAATTATTTCGAATTCACGAAATGAATTAAAAAGGAGAAAAAAGTGCTCAGTTTTCTACATTTATTTTATAAATAATTTATTATACTTTTTTCATCAAATTAATTTTTACCATTTGAAAAGGTACTATATGGTATAGTTAATATAACCACTTCTTGCAACGAGTCCTGATGGTCTAGTGGTAGGACGCCTTGTTGCAAACGCCATGGTCTGCGGTTCGAATCCCGGTGTAAGAAATCCTCTACTTCCTGCAGTTGACCATGGATGTCTGCGATGATCTTCATAACCAATGTATATGGTACCCGTGTAAAGTTTTCATTTATTTTTTTAATTTTTCCCGATTTTCCAGGATTTTGTGGATATCTAATAAACATCTATTGGTCGTCCATTGGATTTTGTAGATGCTAACTGAATGTCTTTTGGTCGTCTGCAATGTCCAGAGAAAATCTTATCGGTAGACATTGTGGAAGTACAATGGATGGATAAAGTACAGCGTTTTCCGGGACATTTGACCATCCATTTGCCGTCTATTATATGTAAACGTATGCTCCAATAGATATCCAATTTTTTTAAAAGCATATCCAGTAGATATCTATTGGACGAGTTTTGGCTATGTGGGTAATAGCATCCTATTACCATCCCAAGAATATGTTATTGTTGCTGAAGCAAGCAAACTATGTGAAGCAACTGTAAACTTTTTGACTTTGTCAGATTTTTCATCTACTATGAGTTCTTTTTATCATTAATGAACAAGTTATATGGGCATTATAATTTGTCACACTTCTTACAGAAGCATATGTAAAGGAAGTTAATAGTTTGCTGTTATATTCCTATAGGAGGAGAAAATTCAGTCATTAGATATTGAGATTGCTAAAATGAAAAAAATAAATAAAATATGCTGAAATTGGTGTGGCTTAGTGTTATCATTCACAATACTAAATTTTATGATACAATGCTTTATTGTTCTTGCTATTTTCTTTCACGTGGATTTCTCTAATTTTCTAGTGTGATTAAAACAGAATTTTAAGCATTTCAGTAAGGGTTTTTTTGAGAAAATTAATGCAGCAACCATTGTTAATATGTTGTATTGCATCTCTGATTGTTTTCTTTTTAAAAGTATTACATTTTTGTGGTTTGCCTTTGAATTTTTTTTGATTATTTAAACGGTTGCAAAATTTTCTGATAAGGTCAAGAATTTTTCTTCTGAGGTTAAGAAAAGTCAAGAAATTGTATTTGACAAAGTTGGTAGACACCCTGTTAATGTTTTAATTTCAATGCCTTTTTCTTGTTTTTTTTTTCTATCTGTAATTTGCTGAAAATTCTGTACTTTGGTTACATATATCCTTTTATAATTTGATATGTGACTTTTATAAAGTGGTACATAACTTTATTTCAACTATATCAATTTGGTTGAATGGGAATGATCATTGGGTAATTAGGAATATGTATGAGATCTTTGTATACACACATTTTTTTAAATTATATGTAGCACTTTGTATATTAGTTTTATAATGATTTAATTTGCAGTTTGTATGTATTATCATGACAGTTCCTTCATATAAAAATTTTGTACCTTGACATCCTCAGCAACTTGCATCATGCCCGTTCACAAGGAGTGTTGGGTTTTGCTATTGCAAAATCCGGTGTCGCGTGTATTTAGTTTTTTAAATTTTGGATTTCCTCTTTTTTGAAATTTTGCATTCTCATCCCTGTAATTATACTTAAATACAAATGAATGCTAAAATTTTTATTTGTTTTTTAATTAATATTTTGACAAAAAGCGTCTTCTAAAGGCCTAGAGCTCTGAAAATTTCAACATAAGTAGTTTTAGTCATCTAATTTTGCTTTTCACAAACACGTGTTCAAATATTCTTAAAACTAAGGGTTTACGCAGTAATTAGTTTTTAGTGAGTGAAGCGAGCTTATTACGCAGCAATGAACCTTTAAATGAGAGCGAGCCCATGCTTGCATAGCAATGAATCTTTCAACGAGTTAAGTAAAGCCTGTGAGCCAACGAGTTAAGCATTAAGCTTGTGTCGAATAACTTTTCAGTAGTAATGAACCTTCTCACTAGTAATGAACCTTCCTGCGAACGAAGCGCACAAGTTGGGACCTCTACAGTACACCAATGACGTATCTCCGTAACCCGGGACCACGCAGCTAACTAAAAAATTGCACATGGTAAAGATTCGTAGCGAAGCACGGATATTCAGCTAGTTTTTAATGTTTTTGTATAGTTTAAGTACGACCAAAGGATGAGTATGGGCGTCAGAAGTTTATTATCAAGAGAAAGCAAAAACAACACTGAGGAAGAGGGGTCGGAAAGAATATTTTAAACTTTCCGATTCTATACTTGATTTTTGAAAACTTTTAATTAGATTTTTTAATGAAATGTTAATTAATAGTTATGTTAGTTAAACGTTATGATGTGTATAAAAATAATCAATAATTTTACAACAGATATAAACATTGAAGACAAAAAAAATTTAACAAAATAAGTATAAACGTTGATAAAAAATTCTTCCTTCGAAAATTCTGACAGACTATTGCTATTAAAGAAAATTACCAACGGGAGGCAGTGCGATATTTAATCAATTTTTAGACAATGTCATGAACATAATTGATATAAGCAATTCCAACAGAAAATTAATACACCAGCTATATAAACCAACATCCAACTAAGAAATCCCATTCCAATTTTCGCAAAATCAAAGCTTAACAAAAAGTTACACCCTCTCGATTTTCCCCACGACAAACCCATAACATACGCAAGGTATGGATTGGATAAGCCAGGCCAGGGTTCATTTTTTTGGATTTGGAAATTTAGGTGTTTTGAAATTTTGCATAAAACCTTCATTTCATGCAGGCGAGAATCCAGGGGCAGGGGGATTAGTGTCAAAATCCCCTGGATGAAAATATTACTTCATTCAATCTCCCCCCCATCCCCCGTTAATGCGTGTTAACCGTCTAAAAACTTGTTCATCTAATTAATATAGATTTAAATTACTATACGTGTATTTTGAACTGTTGTTTTTTAGAACATTTACATTGCAATGCTTGCATATAGTTTAACAAAATATACATTAAGAAGAAAAAAAAAGAGTAGTAAATGTAACTCTTATTATTTAGAGAAGTCTATTATTGATTTTTGCATTAAATTTTATCTCACATGAGCATCATGAGGCATTGTTCTGCCGCATTAGGAAACGTTGCAAGGCTTCATCCAAAAAAAAAAAAAAAAAAAAAAGAGTAAAGAAGTAGCCTTTATAGCATAAACGAATGAGTTCGCGTGTCTATGCCTCCCTCAGAAATGATCCCGGGAGATGGGAAATTAAGCCCGGGTAATGACTGATTAAAAAAGACCAATGGATTTCGGATATTCACCTTTAGCTCACTTTCAAGAAGTGACTTTAATACTTTTAAGTTAAATTATTAAAACGGTGTAGTTAGGAAGAAAAAAAATTAAATTGCATACTTATTAAAGCTCTGAAAATACGTGTTTCAACTTTTTACTTAGAAAACTACTTTCAGTTTAAAATTTTCTAATGACAACTCATATATTTCAAACTTATAGCAAAAGTTGTTTTGCGACGCATTTTTTTATATATTTATTCGTATGATAATCCTCAATTTCGAATAAAAAGTATTTTGTTTGTATGTTTTACTTTCTTAGTATATCATTGTATGTTTTTGTACTCAAGTTATAATAGATACAAATTTTTTATCATGAAATTTTTTTCTTGTTGCGGTAAGGAAGATTTCTTTTTACAAGAAACGAAAAGGATTTGGATTGCAAACCTAAATCTCTCTATAATATTTAATCATATTTATTGTAACTCTCAATACAAAGTATGTAGTGAATTAATGATGTTGTCGCTTACGTCATTTTTCTTTCTTTGAGCGACGATTTATCCACTCTAAAATATCCATTGGTGGTATCTCACTCATTTAGAACTTAACAAACACAACACAAAAAAAAAAGAATTCGTATCTCCCAAAAAACAACTAGACGTTATAAAAAAAGCCCGCCAAATAAAATATTGAGTCAGAAAAAGTTGTGAAATCTAATGTTGCCGTCGAGTGGCCGAGTTTAGTTTCTTTGGGGTACTTGTACATAATGAACTAAATTGGGATTATTAGGGGGTATCCCTATAGGCAATCCGTACTTGGCAGGCTAGCAGGGTTTCCACTCTTATTGAAGAAAAAAATTCAAGGATCTTTTTAAGAAAATTCAAGGACCTTTTTAGAAAAATTTAAGGACCATAATTTTAAATACATCAGACTTAAAACTACAAAACGGAGATTATCGGTGGTCAGGGGTGTAGTGGAGTGGGAACATGAGGCAACGGCGATCCTTTACCTTTTTAGAAGGCGGAACGACATTCCCTCACCTAAAAATTACTTTAATTTGTATTTTTTTTTCTCTTTACGTATTAATACTGAACTCAAAGCCAAGTAAGCAAACAAAAATATGTCATTTCGTGGGAACTTGCTTTCGTCTGGGATCCACAACTTCAGAGCTGAGCAGGCAAGTTCTAGTTTTTATAAAACACTTGAAAGAGGCGCGGCAACCCACACATGGCCATTTCTCCTTCATTACAAATGAACTGACATATATGTTTACATCTAGCTACGATTCATTCAATAGCAATTATCCTCTTCAACGAATGATCTGTATTTGTGGAATCTGTATTGTGTATAATAATCTGTATTGTGCAGACGTCAAATTTGTATGGTTCGTCGTATATATAGTCTAAAACTTCCTTACACAAATTCACGAAAAAATATCTACATTTTTAAAGAACAAAACTGTGATCTAGCACATTCAGTTCTTTGCGCCCTTTCCTTGAAAAATATTTCGCCTCCTCTAATTTTAACGGGAACGCTAACCGATTTATCAACAAAAGTTATGTAATTTTTTTTAATTTTTATATCACGGATTTAATAAATTATTTGTAAACCTCTCAACGTACCTAATAAATGAATTCGTTCAAGAGGAAAAAACAAATGACAGTAAAAGATGGCGTTTTTTACAATCCAAAAAAGTTAAGCAAACCTGCGGTTTTGACGGAATAAACTGGTTAGTGCTAAAAATCCAGATAGTTAAGAGCAGAATGTTGATATTTTGTATTAGCTTTTAAGGTGTTTTGAGATCACGGTTGGTTGTATTCAGATTATCTGGCGCCGTCAGCAACACGAGGGCTATAATGCGCCGAAACATTCGTCATTAGACAAGCCAACATACATTTACAAACACCCATGCCAATACGGGACTCGAACCCGCAACCTCGCGGTCTAGAAGCTATTGTGATCACGGAATTATGTATTTATATTTTGTCAGATATTGGGAAATATTTATTTTATTCCCAGATATTGGGAAAATCAAACTGATAACTTGTTTGAACATGAAAAAATATGTACAAAATAGTATTGATTTTTAAATCCTTTCCATTAACTTCGCTTTTGAATGTTTGTGAATTTGAATATGTTTATTTCAACACATAAAATGTTGCTTGAATGTACAGTAAAGAGACTGGCTTCAAGCGCTCCGCTACGTTACTACGTAAAACTTCTATACGTTTTCTCCATCACTTGGCATTTTTAAAAGAAGGAATGAAATTTTGGAAAATTTGTCGACTGTGGCTCTTTTAAAAATATTGACGGGGGGAGGTATTGAAAATAACTAAGGTTATATTTGTGTTACGCAGTTAATCTATGACAAGACTTGTAGTATAAATGGCCAACTCCCCAAAATAAGGCTGCCTCACATTCCGGTTTTTTTAAACTATTGTTCAATTTTTTTTTTTAAAGAACTTTTTCCATTCGATTCGATTTCGTTGTGAATCAGTTTTTTTTTTTAAATAACTCAATAAAATTTCGAAAATTTGCCGATTTTTCAACTTTTTTTTTGGGGTGGAGGCGTCGAGCCGCCGATTTACAATTGCGTCTCATTTACTACTTATAAGTCTATAAAACAAACATAATTTCAGTTGTTAGTTCATTCACATGAAAATGGCAAATGTAACAGAGATGCGTTATATTTTAAACAAAAAGTTTAACATACAACTACTCTGGTGCACACTATAAATGATGCAAACACATGCTTCATATCAGCAGATCCCAAAAAAATTAGAAAGCGAATAAAAATTTCACCTTACAGGTTTGAAATAGCTTTTTTCCTAAGTTTTGGGTAAGTTTGTAACTTGGCTTCAAATCGTGGTATCAAGCTTGAGTTCAAATGCATTTTGATAACTTTTATTAAATGAATAAATGAATTTGAAAACTGATAAAGTTTTGAAGTATAGTAAAGGATCATTTATACAAGATTAGTAAAAGTATTTTGAATAACATATTAATTGTAAGTTGGTTCTCTTGAAATGAATTTAGCTATTTTTCGATCTCCAATTCTATGTTAAAAGTACACTATATAATGCAGATGTGAAAGAAACAAGATTTATATGACTACTTTTATTTATATATTGAACTTTTAATCATCTGTATGTACATCATTACATAGTTTAAAATAAAATATGTTACAAAACAAGATAGTTTTATATACAAAATCAAAAACTTTGCTTTGAGCAATTAATTCTATGCTATAGCTGAAATCACTTATGGAAAAATTAGAATGGAATCACATTTTGTATAGCATGATGATATCTCAAATGTAGTAATTTACATATATATATATGTACTATATACAAATGAATCTAGGTACTAAGATGCTTATTGTCAAAGAATCTTTTAAGAATCTGTCTGATTTTCGATTCTAAGAAAATAGATTCTAAGTATATACACAGTAAGGGTGTAAGCTAACCACAGATTCTGTGACCAGGGAAAATTGAGTCTTAATAAAGTCTATCACAAAACATGGAAAATCAGTAAGGGGTCAGTAAAAATTTTTAGTTCTCGCAAATCATAATGGGATGGAAAAGTTTTACAAAAGTAATGAATCTATTAAGATGAATGGTTACCTTTATGGTTATACTAGTTGGTAGTATTTTCAATTGTCTGCAAGGTACCAGGATGGACTAAGCCGTTGTCTAACTAACAAGTACCTTTATCTGTTATTAATAGTGACATTGGTATTCAGTAAAACAAAAAATCAATTTCTTGAGCTTTTGGCATTTACATCCATAAATGAATATAACACTTCTGTCAGAAGGCAATATGAAAATCAATTTAGCCTTGTGAAATGTTTCTAGATGAATTTTAGAAAACAAAGATTAAAAATTATGCAAAAAAAGAGTAACTCATATCCTTTCTTTAAAATGTAGATCAGTAAATAGCAACCATTAACTTGCAAAAACAAAGAGAATCGGAACATTTTATAATACTTTTTAAGAGAAAGAATAGTAAGTCATTTCCTATATGAGTAATTTTCTACAGGCTGTCACATAATGGAATGACTATAAGCTAGTTTTGAAAAACATAATCATAACTTTTCCAATAAAAAGTATTTCAGATTATTATGCCTTTCCAATCATTACTTTTTTACAACAGTCCCTACACTTGCCATTTTATTTTTTAAAGAGAAATGCAACCCTGCTGAATTCCATAAGCAATTTGGTCTTTCACACTACCTTGTCAATGATATTGCTGAACCAATATCAGTGCACATTATCTTTCATTTAAAAAACTGGAAGGCAGCTTATCCCAACTAAGAATAATACACAAAATTATCCCACTGCGGTTACTGCATCTGTGGTCAGACACTATTAGTTCAAGAGGGGAATGCAAATTTTCTTCACATCACACCATTGTCATATTCACATGGAATGTAAAAAAATATCATTGGATTAAGAATTTCATGGTCTGCCAGGCTTTTTATGACTGTAAGGATAGGGCAGGCCAGCCTGAAAGAGTTTAAATACAAATCATAAGCCAAATCCTATATAATTTACCAACTTAGTGACAGGTGATAACCTTACGCTACTTTTCAATGACGAAACATCACCTATATTCTTAAACACCAAATTATTCCTTCACCTTTGATACTAAAAATAAAAAATATAAAGCATCTGAATATTTTTTGAAATTAAACATGGCACCATATCATTGAAAAGTAGCATACAGGGTTCCGAAATGTAGCGAGTTAGAAAAAATTTAGTTCGTTTATATTTAGGCTGGTCAGCGCGAATACTTCCAGTCAAACAAATCCTATCAGACTAAGACATTGATAGTTTTCCACATCCATCTAATTAAAAAATGACATTCAAAGACATAAAACTTGCAATCGCCTCTTGACACACAAGGAGGTATACTTTGAGCTAAACGGTAACTGTGGGCTACCTAGGTGAATGGTTGTTCATCAACAGCGTCTGTCGATGAGTCTTCGGCGGCAACTGTGGCGTGGACCGACTTGGTGGCGGCATCAACGTGATGGCATTATCTAGTACTCCAACAGCAGGGATAGACGACAAAGAAAAGTGTGCGCTAGATGCTGCTGCTGAACTGTCGTTTATTGAGGATTGAGACAGCCTTCTTGGTGCATTTAGCGGTAGGTTGGTGACGTCTAAAGCAGAGTTACGTCTGGGAAGAGTCACCTCTGTGGAAACATTGCTCCAGGCTCCAGGCCTGTAAACTGGGGGGAAGTTGTTAGAACTGGAAGGCCATTCCATGCTGAAAGGGGGAAAAAAATTGAGAAAATAAAATCTGAAGCAAATAATTTCCAAGACTTAAGAAATCAAATCACAAAAAAAAAAAAAAAAAAAAAATAATAACCTATATGAATTTTACTAACATGAACATAGTAAGTAAATCAATGTACTACAAAATGATTTTTATACAGTAAAACAGGGAAACATAATTTTTCATTCTTTCATATTTCAGTGTTAAAAAAGCTAATCAATCTTTAATAATCAAGAAATATTTGAAGAAATAGTCAAAAGAAATATTAGAAGAAATTAAAAGTCAATAATAATAAATTATATCATCAAAAATCAAATGTTTTGATATCAAAAAGGTAAAACAGAAGAAAGAAGACAGGAAAAAAGTATTAAAAAATGTAAACACAAGCTAATCAAAACTGTTCATTTCAGTTCTAATATTATGAAATTTTTTTCACCTATGTGACCTTACCCGTGTGATATCACAAATTTAGAGTTCAGAAATGTTTTCGTTGGCAGCGGTTTTTAACTGTGACCATTGTTTCTGTCAAAAACCATTGTTTCTGTCAAAACGTAAATAAAAACATAGATGAATTTTCAATGAGCTGAATAGCGATCATGGCATTTATGATGTCACAGTTACATGATTTTACTTAAAATGTTTAGAAATCCATGAAATTCACAGTATTTCCATGACATATGGCCATTTTTTAAATCAAATCATGACTTTCCATGACAAAATTTACCCAATATCCAAATTCATTACTTTCCATATGCGCGGAAACCCTGAATAAAACAAAAATGTTCTATTTATGTCTAAAAAAAGGACATTTGGAATAGTTTGAAAGGATGGCATATAATTCTTTTTCATCTGTCTACAAAAGTTAAAATTTATTACTGTTGGTAATATCTGTTGCCAGTGTTCGTCCTAATAAACAAATTTAAGAACTTTTCCACGGTTCCCACTGATATTATAGATTGAAAATTAATGACTTTTCAAGAACTTTTAAGGACCTTCGAAAATTTGTTTTCATGTATCAGGTCTTTAATGTGACTTCACAGCTGCTTTGTCCAGAGCTTTAATATCAAAATCTTTCATGCATAATTTGCATTTTGCCTTATGAACAGATTTTGATGATGGCTTTGATTTTTTTGGCTCGCAAAACGTAAACACTAATCTCACATGTTTGTCTTACAGAGTGCAATGTGTATCTAAAACCATCCGATTTCTATTCTACCAATCAGCAAACAATGCACCAGTTGATTCATGGTTAATACAAACATACGATAAAATCTTGGTCCGGTGAGGATAAGAGGCAAAATTAAGGACTTTAAAGAACCTATAAGCTTTTTCAAGTACTTTTAAGGACCTTTAAGCTATTTCAAGGACCTTTAAGCATTTTCAAGGCCTGGAAAACCTGTCAATAATATTAAGCACTTTTAATGATCGTGGGAACCCTGTTTTCAAAGATACCTACTCCTATTTTCTAGACTATAAATTTCAACAACAAAATGTGCCAAGTTTTATGTTCTATTTGTAAGTTTTTTAATTGACTTTTCCTTGAAAAAGGAGAAGGGAAAAAAAGAAGAAAAAAAAAAAATAGTGCCAGAATTCAACTTTTTTTCAAAAATATCAAAAACCAGTGGAATTCTATAAAAAAAGAGGAATAAAATCACCACTATGTCTCCACATGAAATCTGAACTCAATCCATCAGACCAGAAAATGAAGGAGTTTTCAAGCAAAGAAAATGCATTAAATATGTTTTAAGTTTTAAAATACATGCATTGCAGAGTTGCTCTTGTTTTATACATTTAAAAAATCCTGCTATGACAATTACTTGTTAGCCAAAAAGCCAGGCAGAAACAACACTGATACAGTATATCAAATAGTAATATTAGGAACTTAAAATAAACATCAAACAAGACTGTACTTAGATATTAAGTATTCAAAAGTTTATGATTAAAAATAATACACAATCCTTTTGTACAAAATAACTTCATTGTTCTCAATTATTCTATTTAGTAACTAAATTTAACTACACCTAGTGAATTAATTCATATTTGAGGTTATATTGAGTCGATATAAGTTATTAGAAAAAAGATACAGAAAGGTTGACTTGCCGTCCACCAGATATCTGAAATTGGGGAGTATCTGGGAGACTAGTACAAATAAAATTTTTTAGGACTTATCAAATCGAAGACAAAAAATTATCTATTACCATTTACTGGAAATCCTATATGTTTTGCTTTCAACTGGAAGCAACCATGATATAAACAATTCTATTGGCAAATGGAAATTCCAGCAGTGTACCAGGTGTCATAGCTAAAGTTCAGTGATGACATAAATTTGCATAATAACACAACAATGGCACTAAATTTTGTTCATAAAACAGATTGTTTATATATAAATTATCATGGTTGCTTCTAATTGAAAAGTACAATATTGTATGGTTTTAGTTATTTGGTGACACAAAGGCAAAAGATAAATGAGTTTGGATAAGTCAAAGGAAAGAAACATCCAAGTAGACCGTAAATAAACAGAGCGTATCAGCTGCTCATATGAATGTTTTTTTAACCTGTCAAAAAGTTTGGTGATCCAAAGAAGGAAACCTATTATCAAGAGCCGGATAACATAGAGTTGCAAATGATAATGATTTGTCGAAAGTGTGGAGATCAATAAAAGATTTGGTTAAGTACCTCGTCCTGTAGATTCCTTATAATCTTATTTACAGTATTAAGAAAGAAAGTCTAAGAAAATCCATTTAATATCGGTATCTAATTTCTATAACCAAAACATATGTTACTCTACCATAACAACTGACAATAACCTATAGTCCAACTTACTTTGGATTGGCCCTTTGGTGCTGAGTCCTAGGCAGAGTAGCCATGTCCCTCCTAGGGGGCAGTGGTGGGGGACTGGTTTCTCTTGGAGGCAGCAAGGGGGCATCTCCCCCTTTTATAGTGCAGGGGGACGTGTCCCCCACAGATGACTCCCTCTTGCGTCTGGGAGGCAGGGGGGGAGGAGGGAGTGAAGGAGGAATGGGGAGGAGGGGGGCTTGCAAAGGGGTGTTGAAGGGAGGAGAGGAGGGGTAGTTGGGGGGAGGGTCTGGCAGGGCGAGGGTGCCTGGAAAGAAGAGTTAGATTTATTAGTGATTAATTAATGTAAAAGTCTTTATTTTATAAATTTTTTAAAAACTATTGCCAAACAAAGCTTTTATTCTTAACAGCTTCATTTGAATTCCCTTTAAATTGCAAACATTATAATACAGGGGTCAAAGTGACAAAAAAAGAATATATAGGATTTTTTTAAAAAATATATAGGACAATTTAAATCATCAAATAACTGCACACAGTTGCTACTGAACTTAAAAATTAACTCGTTATACATTCATATACGCGTTATATTGTATTTAAGAGAATAAAAACACACCTTTAAAAAAAAAATCGCCTGATCCTGAATATGTCATCCGTTATTGTCTCAATATTCTATCCCTAAATGAAGTTTTATTAATTACATTATTTGCAATCTTGAGTCTTTTGCTTCCAGCATCTATAACTGCTTGAACTGCTCCAATTTCTTTAAGTATTTTCTTTTTTGTCTCTGTTTGCAGTCTTTTGTTGGTTCAGATTTATTGTTCACATGTTTACACTTTACAACTCCCGTCGGTCCAGTAGAGTTGAGTTGTAGGTTATGTAGCACGTGACGTCACAAGAGATAAAACGCTTTTGTCAGGGTTTTTCACATGTTTACACTTTACAACTCCCGTCGGTCCAGTAGAGTTGAGTTGTAGGTTATGTAGCACATGACGTCACAATAGATAAAACGCTTTTGTCTGGGTTTTTTCACCTACGATCGCGCCAAAGAATCCGAAATATAAAAAATGGCAACGATCGGCGCCGTTATTACGAATTCGAAGAAAATATAGATCGAGTCAATTTAGAAATATAGGATATATAGGACAATTGTAAAATATAGGACAATATAGGACATTTTTGCCGATTTTAAAAAAAATATAGGATTTATAGGACATATAGGACGTCTGCGACCCCTGATAATAGAACAACAGATTTAATTTGAGATGTACATGAAGAAATGTACAATAGTAAAAGTATTTCTGTTTTATTAAAATTGACAACAAATGATTTTATTAAATATAATTTTTTACAGAAACTAAACTTAATATCAACATTTCCAAACAGTGAAAGTATACATTTGAATTATTTTTCAATGGAAAAATGGACAGTATATAACGTTTACAATCCAAATTGTTCGTGATGGTATTGGAAATTGGTTTATGAATTAGAAAGACGCAAATCCACATGTTAACCTCTTATTCTAGGGTTTGCACAAATGGATTAAATTTAACAAAAATTAAACAAATCTCAAAAGTATGGTTGGAGGAATACAGAGAAAAAAAATATAACAATATTCTTTGCAGATTGATAAGTGAAGCTTGTTGCAACAAATTTAAAAGTCGATTTTTTGCAAGAAAGCCCCATACAGATGCCAAATAATGAAGGCTAAGGGCTGGCGATAAAGAAATTATAGGAGCACAAGAGGAAAATAATTATTGGTACTGTTATCAGTGGCTGAAATATAGTAGTCAACACATTCAAATCCAGTGCACATTGAAAATTAATTTCAATAAAGGGTCATTTCATAGTGCCTAAGGCAACAAACAATCAGGAGTTTTATTTATAAAAAACTTGAAAATAAAAAATTATTTTAAGCCACGCAAAGGGCTGCATAGCCCAGTTGGGAGAATATCGTTCTCACAACTGGAAGGTTGCGAGCCCTGAAGTTGCGAGTTCGGGCCTGGGACCGACTAAAGACCACCATGTTCCCATGCAAATCAATATCTCTGGGGGTGGCAAAGCCAAGCCTTCTGATGGAATCTTCTGCTTGGTATTGCCTCTAAAATTAAGAAGTTCCACATACGGTCAGTAGTGATGCCATCTACCGGGTAGCTACCAAAATGAGGTACAAATGAACTCTTCGGTGGCTATAGGTAGACTTGCGCACTCCCTCTCGCGAGTGTGTGCTTACATCCTGTGCAGCACTGCCCACTATCAATCTGTACGGGATATGGGGTTGGTACAAAATGCTTAAGCAGAGGGGCCTTAGTCTCCATACTCCTTGATAAGAAGAAGAGAAGAAGCTACGCAAAATAATTATGGCAAAAATTGAAAGTATTTATCCTTTTGCTTTTGCTTCTAGACCACAATTTTTTCTGAACAAAACTAGACTAAAAATTTACTGAATTCTTTAATGTACATTTAATACTATTGACCCTAATTACTAGTACTAGTGATAAAACATAAATTACTTCATCACAATTGCAAGCAATTAAAAGTTAAATTCAATGTAATGCATTTTGCAAAGACCTCTTTTAAAAAAAAAAATGAGAGTGAATTTAAAGAAGAAAAAAAAACAAAAGAAAAAAAAAAACGGTTGAAACTTTTTAGCCTATGAGCACTAGAAGAACAAATTAGCTACTTTATTTTTTAAAGTTGAAATAAATTAGAGTGACATGGAATTAAAGATTTTAGTCAAGTTATGATTATCAAATTAAATATTTTTTCTTAACCATACCAACTAATGAAAATGATTAATGTTTTGTAAACCTAAAAGTAATTAATCATAACTGAATACTTGATAATTTCTTAACTAATCAGAATTAAGTATAACCAAACAAAAGAAATTTTGTTAAATTCCACAAAAAAGAAAGCTGCATAGTTTTAGTCTACTGGTGAATGGTTTCAATACTAGAAATCTAATTATTAAACAAATAAGTGCCTTTATGATGACTTTGATTTTCCAGAAAATTTAATAAACTGAACCTCCCACTAGAGGTATTATTTAAGTTTTATGAATTATAATTTGACTTCTAGTTGCGATTCGCAGATTAATTTTGGAATGAGTATTTGTATTAACGTGACCTTTAATTTGACTTATCATACATCAAGTGTAGAATTTCTGGTTTTGTTTAAGAACATTGACCTAAGATAGAGTTTTAGCATTTTTTTCTTACGTTAAGAAGAAACGCCAGTCTGTCCCAGCCCCATAGACCTTTATTTTAATTTTTTCAGACACTATTCCTGCCAGAGTATTGCGCTTTGAAGCATGGAACATTTTATACCCAGGGATAAAAATAAGAAAAAGGGGGGGAAAAAATAAAGCTTTATTTTGAACTACAAAAACAGCTGAATAAGAATATATTTGGGTGCGTACACAACAGTGGTGAAGCCATAACTTTTTTCCTGAAAAGGTTTTAGGTAAGTTTAGTCTGATAAAGCACTATTAAGTCCTCTAAAAATAATAAAATTGTGAAAAAGGTGGAACTTCTGGAAAAAAAAAAAAAAAAAAAAGCAGAAATACACGTAAAAGATTTTTCCTCCTGTATTTCAATCAGGCATAGCATCAGTAATAAAAGTCGGTTAAAAAACTTGAAAGCAAATTAATTTAATGTTTTTTACTCTCAATTACCCATATGTACATAGGGTAATGAAGTATAGGATTCGATCAAAAAAGAAGAGGGAAAAAAAATTTGATTTTTTTGCATTTCTCCAAGTTTTGGAACATTCCGATTTCAAAAAAGTGATCTAGAAAAAATGTCTGTTTGTGGTTAGCATAACTCTCGAAAAAATTTACCTACGATGTTCAAATTCAGTATGCGGGTTGGTGATGGCACAGGGACCTACCATAAGGTTTTCGTCAAAATCGTGCATGCGCATAAGGTAGCCGCCATTGAAAAAACCAGGTTTTTCAGTTATTGCTAAAAAAGGGCTCTAAGGATTTTGTCCAAAACCACTTTAGGTGTTCTACACATCCCCACCTCAGAAATTCCCATAAAAATGCTTTAATGGCGTAAAAAATTAAAAAACGAATGCCTTTAACACAGAGATCTATTTCCTTGAGCATACCTCATCAACGATAATTTTTACTCCTCTCTTCAGTTTCAATTATTGAAAAGTATATCGCCAAGACCCATACAAGAATTATTTGTAAAAAATCCAAACAGGCCATTTTTTCTAAATGAATGACGAAAGTATAAAAATGTAAATGAAACAAATTGACATCAGTATTATAGTGTAATTGAAAGTTGAGCGATGTTTCAAACCCCTAGTTTTTATTACTGATGCTGTGTCTGGTATAAAACTTCAGATGTTTCAAAGCGGTATTCCTGCAGAAACTGGGGCTGAAAAAATAAAGCATTAGGTCTATGAAGCAGAGATAGACTGGCGTTCCCTCTTAATACCGAGTAGAAGTCAAAATCAAACAAAACATGAACATAAAACTCACCAGTCCCAATCATGACAGGCGCAAATATGCTGTGATCGCTATTGAATCCTGTTCCGAGCAATGGTGGCGTTAAGGGCGTAGAAGGGTTCGGGGGAGTTATCACAAAAGATTGTCCATCTTCGTCGTCTTGGTTGATCTGGGAGCTGCTAATGCTGATACTCCGAGTATCTGATGGCAGGCTTGTTGGATGGTGACCCGACCGGGTGAGCCTGGGCTTGATACCCGGTGACTTGAGTGGGAGGTCTGGCCACTTGCGAGACTTCAGGAAGAAAGTTTGGAAATGTGAAATAAGCTTCTAATAATGTTAGGCTCTTAGAGAACAATATATGATACCGTGGAGTGCACAATCAAGATAAACAAATTGAAATTTTTTGGTCACCTTTACTTACACAATAATGCAAAGAAAATAATTTTATCAAAAAAAAAGGTTTTTTTTATTTTTTATTATATAAATTTTCTTAAAATGTTCAAGTTATTGATGGAAGAAGTGACTTTGCTTTTGCAAAATTTCTTTTTATCATTTTCTAATTTAAAATTGAAAGAAAAACTGAATTCCCAGATTTAATTACTATTACTCCAAAAATTCCAAGTTCATCTTATACTATTTATGCTATGAATCCCAAAGTATATTTGGTGAAATGTAGTTTCGAAAGAACTTAAACTTTGTATCAGAGAGAATAATAGTTAACACTTTTAAGAAATTTCTAGAAGAATTGGTGTGGTTTAAATTATTATTTAAAAACCAATTTCTTGCTCATTTTTGTTCATTTCAGTGAGGAAGTTTGAAGACAAACTAAAAACCAATATAATTTTTATTTGTATTTTTTAATTAAATGACATTTTTTATTGCTTTTAAGGTAAAGTGTAGAATTTTTTTTTTAAAAAACGAAATCCATGAACTCATTCTAATTGCAATGCAGTTTTGCAGTACTTATAACAGTGGCAGAGATTAAAGGAGGAAAAATTTGAAGATTGTCTAAAGCAAACAAGTACAAATGGCCACCTTATTTAGGGAGGCTATACTGCAGTAAATATAACTAAGGAATAATTTACAGTTGAAAACCTAACACATATCAAACTAAAAATGCATTTAAATTGAGATTATCTTTCCCCAAATTCATGATTAAAAGCTGAATAAAAAGAAATTGGATGCTTACAAATTTAGGAGGTTGCTTGCACCCACGAGGTTCAATTTCCAATGATTTGTTATATAGATAGTCATTAAAGGCTTTTTCTGTTCTTCCTTCCAACGGGTCTAGATTCTCAAGAAACCTCTGTGAAAAAAAAAAAAAAAAAAAAAGAAGATATTTCAGAAACCTTAAATTTATTAAGAGTATACAGAAAATCTAATAGTACATAACAAATATTAATAGAATGACATCTGATTTGATAAAATATTGGGCATGAACATTTCTTGTTTTATCAACCAAACATCAATTTAAGTTTCTTCCATATGTTATGGCTTTCTGCCAGTTAATAAATAAAGTTCCTAAGTTGGTTAGTACATTGCGTTGTGTTCCTTATTATCACCTAAAATTCTCTTATTGACCACAAATCTGAAAAGAAACCCCGTAAGATCAAGATACCCCCCAAAAGAAAGTAAGAAATTCACACTACCATCATTTGTTAAGCGAGCAACCAGTTTAATTTTATCAAGAAACCAAAAGATATTTACTCATTACAATTACATTATTGAAACAGAATATTAAAATATATTTACTCAATTACAATTACATTATTGAAACAGAATATTAAAATATATTTACTCAATTACAATTACATCATTGAAATAGAAGATTAAATCAACACTTCCTAAGAATTAGGCAGTAGCAAAAAAAAAACACCAACACTTGGTTAAAAGGGTTTTAAAGGGGGGGGGGGGGGGAACAACACTTGACCAGTCGAAAGGGGAAATGACCAAATAACTAGATCTCTTAAAGGATCCGACTCAAAATTAAGATTCGTTCACCTATGTTTAGATTAGATGAGATGAGAACTTCCCAAAAAAAGGACGGTAATAAGCTAGTTAGTCTAGCCAATAAAGCAAACAAAAAGAACCTGTGGTAGACATGCTCCGTCTACGGATGATGAAGAGGCAAGAGGGGATCCACTGGATGAGAGGGGTCCAGAACTCGGCTTGTTAAAAAATGTTCTTGGGAAACTAGGCGTTGAGACGTATCAGGAGAAGCTGAACGGGCTAAAGGCTCCTGAGACACAGTCCGAGGCAGGGATATCCGGCTGTATTAATGGATCACCTGGTTATATTTCGTTGACTGCACGGCTGGAAGTATTCTGATGACGGCACGGGCTGGATGTATTTCGATGACAGCGCGGGCTGGATGTAGTTTGATGACGGCACGGGCTGGATGTATTTCGATGACAGCGCGGGCTGGAAGTAGTTTGATGACGGCACTGGCTGGATGTATTTCGATGACAGCGCGGGCTGGATGTAGTTTGATGACGGCACGGGCTGGATGTATCTTTATTCAATTTACCACCTCGGGCAGGACACGGAAAGGAAAGCTCCTCAAGACGCCACCGGCTGGAAGTATGTAAGCTGGCAGGACACGAAAGGAAAGCTCTTCAAGACGCCACCGGCTGGAAGCAGGTATATGTAAGCTGGCAGGACACGAAAAAGGAAAGCTCTTCAAGACGCCACCGGCTGGAATTATGTATATGTAGGATGGCAGGTCACGGAAAAGGAAGCTCGGCTCTTCAGGACGCCACCGGCAGGAATTATTTATATGTAGGATGGCAGGTCACGGAAAAGGATGCTCGGCTCTTCAGGACGCCACCGGCAGGAATTATTTATATGTAGGATGGCAGGTCACGGAAAAGGATGCTCGGCTCTTCAGGACGCCACCGGCAGGAATTATTTATATGTAACATGGCAGAAAGTATTCAAGAGGATGTAGAACTATTTTCGCAGCGTCGAACAGATGGTGAGAATCTAACTCCGATCAAAATCGCCGAATTGGCGGACATTTAAGGCCATTCCAAGGCCCCTTCACAACATGGCGGCCCAGTGCCATTTTCTCGCCTCTTCTGCGAGCGTCCCATCACTTTTTCTCCCGCACGTAAAAACACCTCCTTCCACCACGAGAAAATCCAGACAGAATCAATGTCTCGAGACGCTTTGCAGCCCCGCATAACCTGTTGCACCAATCAGGGACGTCCACGTGGCCAAGACGACCGGAGAATTCGAAAATTCCCCTGCTTTTTTTCTCAGAACTCGATGCAACTCCGTTGTGTGGGGTAACTAATCTAACTACAAGGGCAGATCGGGGGAAATATACGTAAAAAGGAACCAACCATTTCCCAAATCCTCTGGCCAAGCGTTATTTTTACATTTTTTTCGTAACTTGTATAATAAAAGAATCAATTCCACAAAACTTACATACTTTCATGAATTAACTAGCCCCAGTTATATTAAATATAAATTTCAATACTAGTTTGTAAGGGATTAATTTAATATATATAAAACGTAATGAAGAAGCTTTGTTATTGATGTGAAATCATCACAACAACTGTGAATTTCTTACTTTCTTTTGGGGGGTATCTTGATCTTACGGGGTTTCTTTTCAGATTTGTGGTCAATAAGAGAATTTTAGGTGATAATAAGGAACACAACGCAATGTACTAACCAACTTAGGAACTTTATTTATTAACTGGCAGAAAGCCATAACAAACTGGTGCCGTGACCCCTCGAATATGAGTTAATTATTAATACTTAGTTTTTTTTCTTCCCTTTTGAACACCAGTTCTAAACTTAAAAATTTTTTTTTGTGAGTGAGAACTTCTGATATTTTTTCTGTTATGTGTTAAAACCTTTATTGTCATTTCAGTGCATTTAGTATGTTATTTTAATGTTAGTTGCTTTTTGTTGGGAATTGACACTTTTGGTCTTTTATGGTATTCTGTTGATTTGTTATTGCCTTTTTCTGGAGTGAGTCCCATCCCCATATCTACATTTTTTTTGTGGTCATTCTTGCTTTGAGCTAGAAAATGCCAAAGCTAAGGAGAAACAGAGGGCACCAGCCTGACCCTACTGTAGAACTAGATGAAGGGTTAAGTGCCTCTTTGGGTAATATAGCCATGGCAGCTGAGAACTTGCCCATACAGGAATACACACTTCCTAGCTACATTTCTGCTCCACAGAGGCTCCACCTAATGGACTCTGTCGAGGAATTTAGTGGGGAGTCAGAGGTAACAGTTAATGATTTTCTGGACCAGATTGACCTCCTGGGAAATCATGCGGGTTGGTCTGATGAGGACAAGCTACTTGTAGCCAAGATTAGGATTAAGGGGAGGGCTAAGAGCTTTGTAAATGGCAACCTGAGTCTTAAGCGTGAAACCTCTTATACTGAGTTTAAGAGGAAACTTATGGAGAATTTCTCGGTCAAGGTGTCTACACATAAGTCCTTAAGACAACTACTTTTGGCCTATCAGCGTCCAACCGAGTCTGTTAGGAATTTTGCGTCCCGACTGGAGGCTTTGTCACATCACACCGTTACAGAGAGCCTTCGTGATGATGCCACAGTCGATAAAGTTAGGCAAGAGCATTTGTTGCAGGCTTTTTTGGCTGGTCTGAAACCAGAGATTCAGAGAGCTGTGGTCATCCAGAACCACCAATCGTTCAGTAAGGCGAGAGCTCAGGCTTCCCTTCAGGAGGAATTGCAGGAGCAGAGTGAGTCTGTGAACATTGCTCAGAGAGCCAGTACAGGGGTGGAACCAAATCTGGAAATTTCTAATGCCCTACAGGCACAAACTCAGATGATTTCGGATTTAACGGTTCAGATGCAGCAGCTCACTGCTGAATTGAACAAGTTGAAACAAGAGAGGGGACCACCTAAACCAAAGAGGGATATTAGGTGCTTCCAATGTAACGAACTGGGACACTTTCGTAGGGACTGTAGGTCTGGCACAGGTCACAATCAGGGAACTTTCAACTCCTTTTCCCTCCCGCCACACGCAGGTATTCCTAGACCCCCAGTTCCCCCCTTTTCCTACCCACACCAGGGACCACCACCTTTTCCCTATTTCTCAGGACCACCTCAGGAGGCTCATAATTCGCGTCGACCTCCTTTAAACTAGACCAGGGTTGTGAGAATTCACCTTTCTACACAGTTGAACACCCGTCGGTGCCCCTCTGCCAAATTTCAGGGGTGGGTAAATTGCCTATCATAAAGGGCTTAATTTTGGGAAATAGAGTTAACTTTTTGGTCGATTCAGGAGCGTCCGTCAACTTACTTGATAGAAAGTACCTGGCTTATTTTAAAGATCCCATTGTGGAATCTTGTAACTTAACAGTTTCAGGAGTTGCAAACTCCTTATTACACATTTTGGAAAAAATCACCTTGCCTGTCACTTTGGACAGTGAGACTATTTCTGTGGAATTCTTAATTTCCCCTACCTCAATCTCAAACAGGTATGGAGCCATTCTGGGAGTGACCTTTTTAAGAGATAATAGTGTTACCTTAGATTTTGAACAAGGTTACATGTTTACCACTAAATTGTTCTTGTCCTTCGAAAATCACTCTCCCAATGCAAATATAAACAATCTCGGTGTAAACATCACTACTTTTTTTGGAACCTGTCATGTAAAACACATCCTGCCACCTCTTTCTGAGAATTTGGTTAAAATTAAGGTACCCATTACACCTTTGGACACTAACTTAATTTTGTTCGAACAACACCCTAACTTTTCAAACACTGATCTTTTTGTTTCTAAGAGTGTGAACACATATAACCCCTCTGGAATTCACTACATTAAAATTCTAAACACATCTAGTGAACCTGTTCATTTAAATAAAGGTCTTAAACTTGTTATTGCTGAACCCATTCACACACAAACAACAACAATGCAATTTGTAAACAGTCTAAATACCATTGCTAGTGAACTAGATGATTCCTTCGAGGCATGGGGAGGTGATTTCAAATTAGATCACCTGCCTCCTAGTCAAAAACATACACTCACTAAGTTGCTTCAACAATATTCGCACATTTTTGCAAAGAAAGTACAGGATCTCTCAGGCTGTGATACTATTGAACATGAAATACACTTAACGGATAACATTCCAGTTAGAGTTAAGCCCTACAAAACACCTTATCATTTAAGGGAAGAACTTAATAAACAAATAACAGAACTTTTGGAGGCGGGTATCATTACAGAAGGATTTTCCCCTTACTCAGCACCAGTGCTTTTGGTTAAGAAGGCTGATCAATCATATCGATTGGTGACTGATTTTAGGAAGTTAAATGAGAAGACTGTCCCTGATAACTTTCCCCTTCCAAACATGATCGAGTTAATAGATAACCTTTCTGGGGCCCATTTTTTTAGTACCATGGACCTTACGTCCGGGTTTTTTCAAATGAAATTGGCAGAGAGGGACACCTATAAGGCGGGGTTCTCGACTCAACAATCGAGTTATAATTGGTTAAGAATGCCCTTTGGGTTGCGGAATGCTCCGAGCTCCTTTCAGAGACTAATGTCTGTCGTTTTATCAGGACTGGCTCCCTTGCAAATAGGTACATATATTGATGACATAGTCGTCGCTTCAAACTCATTCGAAGAGCATATACACAAACTTAAATTGGTTTTTGATAGGCTGGCTACCCATAATCTTAAATTAAAACCCAGTAAGTGTTCCTTCGTACAAGACACCATCACTTATTTGGGATACAAGGTCACTCAGGGAGTGGTATCCCCTGACCCCTCTAACTTGAAGTCTGTTGAGAACATTCAATTACCCACAAATCGTAAACAAGTCAGACAATTTCTTGGACTCACTGGATTTTATCGTCGTTTTATTCAGAATTATGCCAGCATTGCTCTTCCCCTCACTAACTTAACTAAGGATAATCACCCCTTTTGTTGGGATGTTGCAGCTCAGGGTGCCTTTGACTCCTTGAGGGCGGAGTTACTTAGGGAACCCATTCTTAAATTACCGGATCTCACTAAGCCATTCTTTCTATGCACTGATGCTTCAAATTACGCTCTGGGAGCTTGTTTATGTCAAGAGTATGACGATTTCTTACATCCAATTGCGTTCGCCAGTAGGAAATTAAAAGACGCAGAGATTAGGTACAGTACAATTGAAAGAGAAGCCTTGGCTATCGTCTGGGCCACTGCTTATTTTCGACAATATTTGTTGGGAAGGGAATTCACCATTTATTGTGACCAGGCCTCGCTTTCACAGGTTTTAAAACTTAAGGATTCAACCTCTCGCATTGCACGTTGGATGGCAGCCCTAGGTCAATTTAATTATCACATTATTCATAAGCCAGGAAAATTAAATGTCACTGCTGATTTCTTTTCTCGTCCAATCAACACTGTAACTTTGGTAGAACACAATGTCGAACCTGTTTTGTTCAATGATATTGCTACCCATCAACTCACCGATCCAAATTGTTTGAAACTCAAGCAACTTTTGGACGCCAATGTTAAGCCAAATCCGAAAAAGCTTAAATTCTATTTCCAAGAGAACGTTTTATTTTGCTCAAACCTAAAGCCCAAAAACCGTTGGCAGAAAAATGAAAGAATTGTTGTTCCTGAAATTCTGAGAGCTCAAATTCTTAACTTAAATCACGATTCCCTAGTCGCAGCACATTGTGGTTTCAGCCGAACGTTATCCAGAATTCAAAAGAGTTTTTATTGGCCTGGCATGTATGCCCAGATTAAAAATTATGTTGCCTCTTGTCATTCTTGTCTGCAAAGGAGAGGTCACCGACCTTCACAAAAGGCCCCTTTGGTAAGAATACCCATCACTAGCAGACCCTTTGAACGAGCGGCCATGGATTTCGTGGGCCCTCTTCCTTTAACCTTTTCCGGAAATCGCTACATTTTAGTAATAACCGATTATTTTACACGATACTCCGAAGCTTTTCCCCTCCCTGATGCCAAGAGCCACACTGTTGCTGCGACTCTCGAAAAATTCATTGCGACACATGGGGTGCCGGAGCAGTTGGTAACAGACAGGGGGTCAAATTTTTTATCAGAGACTATGAAGGGTGTGTATAATACGTTGGGAATTAGGAAACTGAACACGTCAAGCTATCACCCTCAGACTGACGGTGTCACTGAGCGCTTGAACGCTACCCTCATCAACTCACTGAGTCACTTAGTAAATCACTCACACGACGACTGGGATAGGTTAATACCTTACGCCTTGTTGGCTCACAGAACAGCCAGACATGCCAGTACTGGCGAATCCCCAGCTTTTCTTTTGTATGGTAGGGATCTGACACTCCCCACCGATCTTTTATTGAACACTACCTTCAGGTCTTACGCGGACAGTCCAACTTATGCTACTGATTTGTGCATAAGGTTGCAGTCGGCTTTTCAAATTGTTAAAAGAAATTTGACCAATGCTGCTGAGAAGCAGGAAAATTTCAGGGCAAAAACGGCTGTTGTAAAGAAGATTGCAGTGGGAAGTTCTGTTTATTTACATACACCTGTTTTGGAAGCCGGTCAGGTTAAAAAGTTTGCAAAGTTCAACAAGGGCCCCTTTCGAGTAATAAAGCAGGCCAGAAACGGTGTGAACTTTCAGCTGACAAAACCTGATGACCCTTCGGTTAAAATCTGGGCTCACGTCGACAGACTGACAGTGATTCCGGATCGAACCGTTTTTCCCTTTTTAGAGTTGGACAGGGACCTGAATGCCAGTGATTCTAGTGTAAACACCGATCATGACAACCCTTACAATTTGCGACCAAGACACCAAGGTTTTGTTGTTCAGATTTAGTTCGGGATTTGTAAATGTAATTCGTATAACCTGCGCTGCGGTAGTTTAGTTTTTTTTTTGTATTACAGAAAGTCTTATAATAAAAATTTTCTTCTCTGGTATTACTGATTTCTATTGTTGTTCTGAATGGGCAAAAATTTTTTTGCTTCAGTGTTAGCAGGAAACAATGTATGAGTTATGTAACTTTGATTTTTGGGGAATTACCTGAAATTCTTCGGTATAATTTCAATTCGAGTTTTTTTTGAGGAGAAAGAGGAAGGGAAGGGGAAGAGAGGAATAGCGGGTTAGGTTAACCCCCCCCCCCCCTCGGCTCCCGGTTCATCGGTCACTTTTGGTGTTTTTTTTTTATTAGTTAATTTTTCTTCTCTTGGCCCTTTTGGGTACCAATTTGCTGGTCAAAAAGGTTACCTTTAACTTCTTACAGCTGTTCCCCCTCGTTCTTGTAAAAACCTAATTTTTTTTTATATACACTAATTCTTGCCGGTGGATTGGGTCCTGATCGTGGCTCGGGGACACAATTGTTTATTTACCAATGTAATGTTATTGTTTGGATCTGCTGTTTCTGAATTTCCGTATTGTTTTGGTTTTTCTTTTTCTTTCTTTTCGGGGTATTTGCACCGAGTGGTTATAATTGCTCTAGTAACTTTTTATATTGGGATATTGTTCCGTCTTTGAAGAAGGATATGTTTGGGAATGACTTCTTCCTTTGGTTGGGAAGTATTCTACAGGCAAAATTGCTATGTTGATCTTATTTAACCTATTTGATTTTGATTTTTTTTCATTTCGAGTTCTTCTTTCTGTTTGGGTCTGGGGGTTGATCTTTTTTTTTTTTTTGGGGAGTTAAACTTTTCATTTTTTTTTCTTTTACTGGGGGATGGACTCACTCTTGAATTTCTGGTGTTTGGTGTTGTGCAATATTAATTGTAAAATTTTTCTCCTCTCGCCAAATTGGCGGGCTAAGTGTGTGCAATACTTTTCATTTACCTATATTTTGTGCTGTTAACTAAATAATTGTTATACCTTGTGTTGCCTTTTCAGCCTTGGTTGTTGACATTCGATATCTGTTTACATTTTTGCGCCTTGTTTACTTTGGATTCTATGTTTACATCTGGGTTGTTAAATTGTTTTGATTTCTTTGGATGTGGATAACTACTTCCATTCACTTATCTGTTTTACAATTTTATGCCTGCATTTACAAATGGTATTCAACTTATTATTTTTTTTTTTAACCAAAGATTTTTTTTAACCATTGCAATTTATTGCTTTAGTGCTTTTCCTTTTTAATTACCTTAATGCCAGGCCTGAGTGTCTTTTCCCAGCTTGTGATTGTTATTTCCTTATTTACATTTTTCTTTACTCTCTGTATGTTTAAAAAAAAAAAAAAAAAAAAAAAAAAAAAAAAAAAAATTGTTTTTGCTGAGTACATACTTACAAAGAAAAAAAAAAAATTCTTTTCGAATTTTTTTTTCTTGGGAAGGTTGGAGGAGTTGTTGTGATGATTTCACATCAATAACAAAGCTTCTTCATTACGTTTTATATATATTAAATTAATCCCTTACAAACTAGTATTGAAATTTATATTTAATATAACTGGGGCTAGTTAATTCATGAAAGTATGTAAGTTTTGTGGAATTGATTCTTTTATTATACAAGTTACGAAAAAAATGTAAAAATAACGCTTGGCCAGAGGATTTGGGAAATGGTTGGTTCCTTTTTACGTATATTTCCCCCGATCTGCCCTTGTAGTTAGATTAGTTACCCCACACAACGGAGTTGCATCGAGTTCTGAGAAAAAAAGCAGGGGAATTTTCGAATTCTCCGGTCGTCTTGGCCACGTGGACGTCCCTGATTGGTGCAACAGGTTATGCGGGGCTGCAAAGCGTCTCGAGACATTGATTCTGTCTGGATTTTCTCGTGGTGGAAGGAGGTGTTTTTACGTGCGGGAGAAAAAGTGATGGGACGCTCGCAGAAGAGGCGAGAAAATGGCACTGGGCCGCCATGTTGTGAAGGGGCCTTGGAATGGCCTTAAATGTCCGCCAATTCGGCGATTTTGATCGGAGTTAGATTCTCACCATCTGTTCGACGCTGCGAAAATAGTTCTACATCCTCTTGAATACTTTCTGCCATGTTACATATAAATAATTCCTGCCGGTGGCGTCCTGAAGAGCCGAGCATCCTTTTCCGTGACCTGCCATCCTACATATAAATAATTCCTGCCGGTGGCGTCCTGAAGAGCCGAGCATCCTTTTCCGTGACCTGCCATCCTACATATAAATAATTCCTGCCGGTGGCGTCCTGAAGAGCCGAGCTTCCTTTTCCGTGACCTGCCATCCTACATATACATAATTCCAGCCGGTGGCGTCTTGAAGAGCTTTCCTTTTTCGTGTCCTGCCAGCTTACATATACCTGCTTCCAGCCGGTGGCGTCTTGAAGAGCTTTCCTTTCGTGTCCTGCCAGCTTACATACTTCCAGCCGGTGGCGTCTTGAGGAGCTTTCCTTTCCGTGTCCTGCCCGAGGTGGTAAATTGAATAAAGATACATCCAGCCCGTGCCGTCATCAAACTACATCCAGCCCGCGCTGTCATCGAAATACATCCAGCCAGTGCCGTCATCAAACTACTTCCAGCCCGCGCTGTCATCGAAATACATCCAGCCCGTGCCGTCATCAAACTACATCCAGCCCGCGCTGTCATCGAAATACATCCAGCCCGTGCCGTCATCAGAATACTTCCAGCCGTGCAGTCAACGAAATATAACCAGGTGATCCATTAATACAGCCGGATATCCCTGCCTCGGACTGTGTCTCAGGAGCCTTTAGCCCGTTCAGCTTCTCCTGATACGTCTCAACGCCTAGTTTCCCAAGAACATTTTTTAACAAGCCGAGTTCTGGACCCCTCTCATCCAGTGGATCCCCTCTTGCCTCTTCATCATCCGTAGATGGAGCATGTCTACCACAGGTTCTTTTTGTTTGCTTTATTGGCTAGACTAACTAGCTTATTACCGTCCTTTTTTTGGGAAGTTCTCATCTCATCTAATCTAAACATAGGTGAACGAATCTTAATTTTGAGTCGGATCCTTTAAGAGATCTAGTTATTTGGTCATTTCCCCTTTCGACTGGTCAAGTGTTGTTCCCCCCCCCCCCCTTTAAAACCCTTTTAACCAAGTGTTGGTGTTTTTTTTTTGCTACTGCCTAATTCTTAGGAAGTGTTGATTTAATCTTCTATTTCAATGATGTAATTGTAATTGAGTAAATATATTTTAATATTCTGTTTCAATAATGTAATTGTAATTGAGTAAATATATTTTAATATTCTGTTTCAATAATGTAATTGTAATGAGTAAATATCTTTTGGTTTCTTGATAAAATTAAACTGGTTGCTCGCTTAACAAATGATGGTAGTGTGAATTTCTTACTTTCTTTTGGGGGGTATCTTGATCTTACGGGGTTTCTTTTCAGATTTGTGGTCAATAAGAGAATTTTAGGTGATAATAAGGAACACAACGCAATGTACTAACCAACTTAGGAACTTTATTTATTAACTGGCAGAAAGCCATAACACATATGTTCCTAAGGATGGCCACAAAATTCAGGAAAAAAAGTTCCCCGATAATTCCCTGATTTTATGGCAAACTTTTTTGAATTTCTCTCAACTATTTCAGGTTTTCCAGATGTGTAAACATCTTGATCAAATAGAACATGTATACTAAGGAGATAATATGCCAAATTTTAAAAAACAGTTATGGCTGTATGAACAGTTTAAATTATTCCACAACATTAAACTTCTAAAAATTACCCCCACAATTCTCCGGATAAATGGCGACAAAATATGGATGAAGGCAGAAATGCACCTTCAAAACAATGATAGTAAATTTCCCTGATTTTCGTAAAACTTAAAAAAAATTCTCAGACATTTTCCTAATTTCCAGGTTCTGTGATTACTCCGTTTAATCAGCACATAGGGTACAGCATAACTCTATGAACATTGCAATTTGAATCTATAAAGGTGGATATCATACCAGTGGTATTTCTCAAAAATAATGATAAGCACTATGAAAATGGTATACTGTTATTTTTTGCCATTTCTTCCGGCAATCTGGAGCTTGAGAAACTATTTTTACAACATGGTGCAGATTCTAATATACATGATATATTTGCTGCCTTTCTAACTAATAATATCTAAATTCATCCTTACCTCAACACTGAATTGTAAATATTGCAAATAATTTCTTTATCAAGCTTTTATTTGTCAGAACCAAGCATGCAATGTTTAAATTAATAATTAACACATCTGTCAAGTCAATTATATCAGATGGCATACAATCACATATTATAGGGTGGTAGGCAGCCAATATATTAAAAAATATATTTTGGGAGCAAATATTAGCAATTTTATGGTGAATGTTAACATACCCTTATATCTGGTTGACTCGTAAGGCAATAAGGCTGATTCTGATACTGTTGTATTTCACCGGTGATCTCAGCAACTTTACGCCTTTTACTAAAATTTACGAGGCCTTCGAAGTTTGGCAGGAAATCGGGATTTCCTTCTTCAATATGAAGAATGTTTGTTAAGTACATACCTGTCGACAGAAACAAATAAATATTTGAATAAATGAGGAGCAAATAAAGTACAAATACACTAAAATTAAGTAAAAACAGTACTAAAATGAGTGCAATTCATGCAAATAAATACAAATACAATATTTAGCAAACATTAAGTATTTGATCTGAAACTGAATAACATGAATAGTTAACCTTAGAGAGAGGGAATATTTAAGAAAAGTATAAATTAAATGTTGAGATGTATAGAAATACTGGTGCAAATTTTTTAATAGTCAAACCTCGTTAACGCGAAATCGCTTAAAATGAAATCTCGTTTAATGCAAAGTAAAAGCAGTACTCTGTACTTAAAACATAATGTTAATTTATTTGTTTAGCATGAAATTCGGTTAACGCGAACAATTTCGGCGGCCCCATCAGCTTTGTGTTAAGAAAGTTTGACTGTATACAGAGTGGCCACAAAATAAAGGGACTAAAGTTCCCCGACAGATTTCTAAAAAATTCCCTGACTTTATGGAAAACTTTTTTTCAAATTTCCCAAATTTTTCCAGATATGTAGATCAGATAGAACATTTATGTTAAAGGAGATTATATGTAAATTTTTTAAAAATACTTTTGGCAGCAACAAAAAGTTTAAATTACACTGTAACATGAAACTTCTAACGATTACCACAATTCTCAGGAAAATGGGACCAAAATACGGATGGATGGGGAAGGTACCTTCAAAACATTAGAAAAATTTCTTAATTTTTGTAAAATTTTAAAAGTTCAATGAATTTTTCAAGAATCGAAAAGCTCCCTGACACTTCTCTGATTTCCAGGTTCTGTGGCCACTATGTGTATATCTAAAACAGTCAGTTTGCAATGATGTCAAAATATGTGCATGAAATGGTAATTCAAAATTGGCATCAATAATTTAGGAGAAAAAGAATTCCTCATATATTTACATAAAGTCACATAAACAAAGAAAAATATGTAAAAAAAAGTTTTAAATACCAATATTTTTAACATACCAAAGAAAGGAACGCAAGGAGGATTTATAGATCTTAATTTTTCTTGGTATTTCTTAAAGTGATCTGAATTTAGTTCTTGAGCCTCTTCTAAAGATTTCTTTAAACTATATTTTATACTCTATAAGAAAAATAAAACGATTATGAATTTCAAATACTATATAAACATAACATTATCAAAGAAAATTGTAATTGACTTAAGAGAAGAACAGTTTTTCACACAAAACCCAAATTCTTAACTACAAAATACAATGGGCATCTTCTGAAAATATTTATTAAATAAAGAAACAATATCAAATGGATTTAAGTTTTATAACACATTAAATTAAGCTTAAAAAAAAATTTAATAATATGCAAGAACATATAAACCATCTGTTTTATGGAATTAGAAATCACATAGGTTAGGTTTTACAGCTTTAAATCTCTTACATAATGTATATTTCTGCTACAATATTTAAAGTATTACTTTAAATTATTTCTCAAAATAAATTTATGAAAATTTACCTTTTAAGTCATATTACATTTTTGCTACAAAAGTGACACAACTAAAAATCATTTTTGAGTTAAAGTGTGTACTTGATGTACTTGCATCTGGAAAAACAGCTTAAGGGGGCATGGTACCCAAAAAATGATAAAAATGTAAGCAATCAAGTAACCTATATACATTAAACAGTTTATTAAAATGTCAATATCTCATTCAAAAAGTTCACCCTTAAATTTATAAAATGTTTTACTTTATAACATCTAACAAACATCCATAATATATTTTTTTTTAAATTTTAATTAAATCTTTTAAAAAAATAGTACAAAATGCATTAAATTACAAATTTTTGAAACACATTTTTAAAGACTTGGAGCCTACAAAGATTGCTTGAAAATTACATGTGGTAAATTTTAAATCGGCGTCAGAATTGATTTTGGATGGAAATGCGTACGGAACAGATACTTATAACATGGGCTTCAGCAAAGTGTTCAGATTTCTCTTTTAAATCTATATGTATTTGAATTCTTCATACAGATTGAGTGACACCTATTCCAGCAGCTTAATCAGCAATGGATAATTCCAGCATATTTTAAAAACGAGTGAAATTAGTTTATATTTATGAAGAATTTCTTTCTGATTCAAAATATTTAAACAGAAGTTATTTTAAAAAATTAGTTATTCAAATATTAAGATAAGAAAATGCCCCAAAACAGAACCAAAACACTCAACAAAATCTGTGACGTCAAAGCTTCCTTCCGTTTCTATGATTATCATGAGCTTTCTTCCAAATAGTTGGCATTGGTAGACCATTGCAAGGTAGACCATTCCTGCACAGGTTGGCTCTATTTGCGAGAAACTTGCAAAACTGCTTTCCACTGCCGCATTTCAAGCCACGATGTTTGGGAAGCCTTGACATCACATTTAATTCGAGCTGAATGAATCGTTTTCTCGCCAATGTGTAACAGGAGAACTTTGATTGCAAATTATAGAAAAGGGAAATGCATTGAGCAGAAAATTTTCTGTTTGTAGCCTTTTTAAAACATTTAGAATTGAATAAAAAAAATTAAAAAATGCGGAATTGTCAATCTCACAGCATGGCAAAATTTATATATGCATTTCCCATAAATTGTTATAATATGCATTTCATATTTGAAGAACACATATTGATCTTACTTTGGGTGATTAAAATACATTCCACTTACATTTAATGTGAATTCTAAACGATGGACACAAGCTGAATTCATGGCACCAACTACTTCCAGTACTCCAGTGAAGTTGTTCAACTCTTGAAGTACAATCATGATTTCAAGTACTCTGGAAACGACCGCAACACGCTCTTCGAAATTCTCTGTCTCAACTATGCACTTCATAAGCCAGAAACTGAACTGCAGGGGAAAATAAATAACATTTGATGAAATGTAGTTTTTAATGATAGTTAAGCATTGATATTAGAATAAAAGATAATATACTAATGTCAGGATGTAAAATACTATATTAATTATTAAAACAAATCTTTAGTAGTAAATGAAACAGTAAATATATACTCGTTGAAAATACAAAGTTTAATCCTATCTGATCAACTGATTTTGTTAGTTAAGATTGAGGAAAGGCAATCCTAAGGGGTATTGTCCAGAAAAGAACAAATCAGGGTGCGTACACTTTATTGGAAGTGAAATTCAAGGACTTTCAAGGCCTTTTTCAAGGACATTACAAAAAAAATCAAGGCCCTATTTCACCATCGCAGAGTCGGTACAAAAATTGCAATTTTTAACTTCCTTTTTTTTAATTAATGAATTTGTCTGAAGTTTAAAATATAAAATGTTACCAAACAGCAAAGATGCAACCATAAATATTTATTGCGGGGTGAAGATTGGAGAAATCTTTTCCTATCCATTTTTTATAGTTTGAGTTTTGCAGTGATGTAAGTACCAAAATGTGATTTTGGAGCAGTAAATTATTACATTAAAATTAGTGATGCCCCAAATATTCTTGTATATTTCAACCTGATATTTTAAATTAATTTAAAGTAAAAAAAAAGGTGTAACTTGTTCATTATATAAATATGTTTGCATTCTAAATTTACATTAATTAATATGATAACAATATTCAAAAAATAAATTAAAAAGCATGACATTCATTTACAAACAAGGCCACTAGTTGTTGTTTTTGTCTATAATACTGGGGAAATAAAAAAATATTAACCTCTTTGCCAACAATTAAAATATTAGGAAGTTTTCAATGACATCATGAGGTTTGGTTAATCACTGAAAGTTTTTAGAAATAATCTCAGTTAGAGCAACTTTTAACAACTGATTAAATAAGATTAAAAAAAAAACAAAAAAAAACTCTTGCCTGCCCAGTACCAAAATTACTTATAGAAGTTCTTCCCAATAATCCAAAATAATTTAATTCTATACAAAGTACTACCCCCCCCCCCCCATGCAAAAAAAGTGAAACAAGGCTGCTTAGCAGCAAGCATTAGATTTCATAACTTGTTTGGACTGATAGCTTCACTTAGATGATTTTTTTAGGGCTATTTGTTTCTTGGAAGATAATTTTTTTTTAACTCAAAAAAATTAAAATCTCTAACTGAAATTTGACAATTATACTAGTATTTAAAATATATAAAAAAATTATATAAAAAAAAATAACTTCTAATGTACTTAAATAATAAATTACAACAAGGCAAGTTGAAAAATAGTAATTTTTGTAATGATTTGTTTTCTAGCATTCTCCATTGTCTAAATGGATTATAGAGAGTCTGTGCTTTGTGTAATCCATCCAAAAAAAGACATTTTTTTTTTTTTTTTTTTTTTTTTTAATATATGTTTAAAAAAATAATCATGTACTCTTAAAGTACTAAGAAAAATATTTATTATCTTTAGTTACAACCAGGCAAGAAAAAAAAATCCAAATTGGATGCATAAAGATTGATTTCATGCCTTCTACAGTTTGAATACAAAGCGCGAATTCCTGGTTGGTTGGTTGAAGTTTAACGGCGCAAGGGCCATACTGCCGCGAATCCCTGATCTTTCCTACAGCTAAATTTAAAGGAACAAATATTTGTAAATACAAGAAATCCTTACTTTTTTTTAAATAAAGACATAGCCTAAATCCCCCCATTCAAGTTCTTCGTAAAATTTATAGTCTACGGTACGACTTGGCGCTTTTTCTGGGAATAGGGTATTTGACACCATCAACAAATAATTACCAAATGCGGCATATTTATAGTATTTAACGAAATAATAATAATGCAAGCAGTTTTAACTCGAAATAATTGCTCAAATTTTTATAAATCAAATTTTAAAAATTGCTTTTCTGAGCGCCTCGTCACGTGATCAGAAACGCTTGGATAAGCTCCTCCCAGAGTGTGACGTCAATGTTGACCACATTTGTAAGCAAACAGATTCATACGTTTATTTTAAAGCTTGGTTCATCTCTTTTCCTACTATATGATAAATTATGACTATTGAAGGTAACTTTTAGGAAATATTTATTTAAAGAAGTGTTATTGGAACATTGGAAGACGGTTTTGTAAAGGTACACATTTCGAATTTACCCAAAATAGATGTTTTGTTAGTGGGGTTCTTTTTCAAGTCAAGCTCAGAATTTTATTCTGCAGAGTTTAGAAATGTTAAAACATGTGTGTAAGTATCAACAATTTTCACAGTTCTTATAATTAGAAAAGCAACAACAACACTTTTACAGTTATAATAATCATAAAAACATTAGGATAAAAAAAAAAAAAATAGCAATTAATATAATTTGCTGAGTACTGTTAAAACGGAGTGAAAAGGAACAATTTTCAACTTTCAAAGTAAAAATAGAGTGTAATAATATCGTTAACGTACATATTTTTGATTTAGGAACGTGGGTCTTGCCTTCTTCTATAATGTTTAAGCCCAAAAATGTTGGAAAAAACACGACTTGCATTTATTTTGAATTTTTTCATGTTGTTCCAATTCACCCCGCAGAAAGGGATGAAACGGAACACTCGTTATAATTTATAGCTGATATTATTTAAAAAAGACAAAAAGGTGAAAAAGACAAGTAATAATGCATTGAGGTGAATAGAAACACAAGATTATCATACACAAAATCCTTTAACCCTTTATCTACTGACGGTACTTATAAGTCCAGTCATTGTACTGCATTTCTCATGGTACTCTACTGATATAAATGCTTTGAAACCCATAGGGACTTATAAATCCACTTCTATGAAGTTTGTTCTTCACCTATTGAATGACAACACAAGATTGCTTCTTTTTGGAAACATTAGATATTCAAAAGAGTTAGTACAAATTATAAAAAATTTAGTAAATAAAGGGTTAACTGCTGTGATTGGGTGGTTTGATCTTTTTTGGCGCAAGGGCAACACGTGGTTCATACTGCTCCAAAAAATTTGGTGAAGATCAATTTAAAATTTCAGTAACAAAGAATTGGAAAAATTAATTTAAATTTAAAGATTAAATATTTTAGGGGGTTGGAAGCATTCTACAAAAAATGACTCGCGGTCTGTCAGACCCATAATCTTGAACGAAAAGAGGTTTTTGTAATGAAAAAAAAAAAAACCCAGCCATAAACACTGTTTAGAGTCGGAATGTTCACGATGAAAACAAACTTTTTTGAATGGACAATTTAAATTCAAAGAATAATGACAGCGGGCAGAACTAAACAGGAAATCAGACATGCGACAAGCCGAAGCCGGCACCGTTCAAAACGCAAACCATGTAACGAACGGTCACTATTCCCCGAAAGCAAGAAATGGGAGGGAACTGATTCAACTGTGATTGACAGATCACGGAAAGTGAACAGGCCGGAGACGGGAACGTGACGTAAAAGCGTGACGTCAGAGTTCTGGTAAGACAGGAATTTTAAGGTTTCAAAATTAAAAATTCAAGGACTTTCAAGGTTTTTTGGGAAATAATCCTATTTTTCCAGGCTATTCAAGGCCTTGAAAAAAAAATAATGAAATTCAAGGACTTTCCAGGTTTTCCAGGCCCCCTACGCACCCTGACAAATATGTCTTGAATCAAGAAACCAAGTAAATTGTGGTTCCCTATTACTAGAAAAGCTATTTGATGTTTTTTTGGTATAATAATTTATGTGCATTTAGCAATTTTACAGCTTAATATCTCAGCTTATTATCACATACCATATCTCAGCTTATTTTCACATACCATATCCAACTTGCAAAAGAAATTTGAATAACGCACCAAGAAAGAATTCTGAATGTTAATCAGTTAAGTTTTACAAACATTTTGGTATGCAAGTTCTCTAATAAGAAATTTCATGAAGATATATATAAATCCAAGGAATTGGCAAAGACTACAAACTTTCTAAAAAACTCATTTCAAGCAACCTTCAATAATTGCCTTAAAAAATGCATAATTATGAAAAAATATATATATTGTATTTAAATCTAAGGTACAATTTGGATATAATATGACAAAAGCTAAATTTTTTTTTACTTTTGAGTAATTTTTTAACACTGAAGATATTAAAAATCTTATAACAGCTGTTAGCTCTTTTTATATATTAGGTAAAAGAAGAGTTTTATATTTAAAAAAAAAATAACGCATACAAGATTTTATACAAATAATAAGTCCTAAATAATTGTATGGTCACAGGTTAATAGTTAAATTAGTCCAAGAAAAGCCATACACCCCCTCTTCCTGAGAAAATATATACAATAAAACTCATAAAAAATGAGTAAAATATATTGACAATATATTTTTGAACACTGATTTTTTTTAGTTAACAAGTTTTATAATTTAAAAAACTATTCTATTTAAAGTGGCTTTTATACTGAAAACACAGCAAATGTCTTACATTAGAAGAATGATGTATCATTTTCAGAAGGTTTGGAGATGTCTTCATTTTGTCCTTTTTAGTCCAGACACTTCCAACCAATTCTGAGGGCTTTACACTTCGGTACAGCTCAAATTCCAAAAGAGTTAGTTGACGAGCAATCTCAATGGGATGCAACTGAAATTTATTAAAGCAAAAAAACAAAAGATAAATAATAATAAATTAAATACTTATATTATTTGAAAAGTGTAAACACACTAATGAAGGTTTTATGTCCAAGTTTATATTATGAAATCGATAACAAATATTTTATATTCAATTTATTCTCTTAAATACAAATGTTGCAGAAGTAAAATTAAAAATATATACATGTTACAGCGAAAAAGGATGGAAATAAAGTTAAAGTACATAAATATAAGTTTTTACTAGTTTTAGTTAGTCTTCGAATAGGTAAAACAGTTATTGAATACCAGAAAACAAAATTAAACACATTTTTAAGACATTGCTTAGCAATTTTAATAATATTATGAACAGCAAAATAGATTGTGAATTATATAAAAAAAAATAAGTACTTATGTAATACAATGAATTTAAAAAACATTTAAACTGTTTTTTAAATATAATCAGCTTAGACAAATTGAAGTTGGTACATTTTCAATCTAAGTGTTCTGGAGAGCAGGGGGAAAAAAAGGAAAAAAAAAAAGAAAAAAAAGTGTTCATTCAACATGAGCTTTCCTCTTTTGTGTACCACTTCTATACTACAAATTTATCCCAGTGATTAAGTAGCCGATTTTACTAATCAATGGATCTTTTTATTGTTTTTAAATACACTAAAAGGTGATTTGAGGTCAAAAGTGGAGGTAACACCTTTTTAATCTAAGCCAACAAGATTTTTTTTTTGTTTTTGTAGCAATTAAATTATGAATTCCATCTCAAATAATTTTAAGCTACTAAGGCATTGACTGCATTATTTTATAGTAATTGCATCTTATAATAGCAAATTATTCAATTCAATTATACATGGTTTTATTTAATAAACAAAGCACATAAAACTCACAGTTAACAGATCAAACTTTTCATAGGTATTGCTCAAAAACCATTCAATGGGAGGAGGAATTTTCTCAAAGCTAAAGGTGATTTCCCTTGATTCCTCAACAGCTTCCAACTGCATAGAAAAAAAAAAAAAGAAAGAAAAAATACACCAAAAATAATTAATTTCACAAAATTATATTAATGTTTTATAGAGTATAACACCTTTTTACCATGCAAACTAAACATGATATTACAACTGAAAAATGCTTTGATAAATGAGTGTCATTTGTATTTTTCAAAACAGATTTTTAAAACTTAAGTTTTTATTTGATACTACTATCATACACAGATCGGTTTTCAGGAAGTGAAAGAGTTAAAATAAAAGTCGGTAATCAAATTGTATAAGTAATAATCAGTTAAGCTTCAAAAGTTTTGGTTGTTTTGTACACTGAACGACCTATTTTTATGTACAATGGCAGAAATCAGGCTGGGAACTATAGCTTAAAGTGGATTCAGAACCACTACAAACATCCATGCCTAACCATGGATCTTAGGTACGCGAGGCCAGAACACTAACCACACAGGCCATCAGGTAGGCTTCAAAGGTTTTGGAATAGCAAAAATTTATGCATTATAAAGCCATTTTGAATTAGTATAAAATGCCAACTTGGAGCTTTATATCATAACTTAGAAGAAAATGTAACAATCGATTCGCACAATGTGTCCATATGAAATGTTTAGTACAACAAACAGTATAATTTTTCTCAAAAACAGCTTATTATATTCATACTTTTTAATTTTGTAAGAAATTGTAAAATTCAATTGTAGAGTCAAAACATAAAATACAATGCTTGTAGTCAAACTTCCAATTTAGTGGCATTTTTGTTTCAAATTATTGCCAAAATAGCAAAACTTTTTAATTTTTCCCCATGATAAAATTGAGAGGTTTTGGGGCTGTTTGAAGTAGAGATGGTGAATTGGAGCAAGCGCAACATTTTTGCCTTAAGAAGGTAAAATTTTTGTTTCAAATTATTGCTGAATTAGCAAGACGATTTGAATTTTGTTCCTTTATGAAACAGCTAAAATGGAGCAGTTTGAAATGGTGAGTTGGAGCATGTGAAATGTTTCTGCATTAAGAGGGATCAACTCTCTGTTCTTGCAACATTGATTTTTAAAGCCACAATAGCTACCAAATAATTATTTTAAAAGTATATGAATTTTTTCACCAGGTAAAATATTTGCAATAAAAGTTAATTAAGAAAGTTTTAAGGTAACAGGTGGTTTCATTATAAAATTTTCATAGAAATTAAATTATCTTAGTTTTTATAGGCTAGTCTATAACACTTAATTAAATGTAAAAAAAAAAAAAAAAAAACACACACCCAGTTTTCTACTCTTCAAATTTTCTTAATGAGCTTTTATACAGGAGTTATGACGGCACATTAAAATCATGTATAAAAATGCTAAAGAAGAACATATTTTAAAGCAATACTTTGATTGGAGAATCCTTTTAAGTAAGTTTGAATTATGTAAAACCAATATGAAAAGGAAACCAATATTAAAACTTCCATTCTTTCCAATGCACAATGTATATTGTATAAAGAGAGAACAATTTTTAAGTTTAATTAAATTTTGTAAAATATGTATCTAAACTTTAAGTCTAGAAATTTCAATTAATGAAGAAAGAAGTCAAGAAAATTCAAATTAAATATTCTCTACAAAAACAGTTTTTCAAAGTCAAAAATTGGATGTCCAAGTTTAAAAAGAGTATTCTTTGGATATTGAAATATAAATTCTACGTAAATCAACCAATCCAACAAGTCATTTAATTTTTTTGGAGAGATGAATTATAAGTGATAAAATATTTGATTTTTAGACAACTACATAACTAAAACAATTCAACAATTTTTATCTTCTTCATAGATGTCAACGTTTTTTAAAGTTTTCATGTATTTTTACTTCTTTTAATGGTTTACCCATGGCCATTATTATAACATTATGATGAATGAATACAAAATATAATAGCGACTATTGTATAAGAGTAAAATTCATAGAAAACAATGTAAATCTCGGTAATAGCAGAAGAATTTGTGAATTTCAAAAGCCAAAAAAATTGAAAAAAGATATCTCGCATGGGTCTTTTCGGTAAGTTTCAAAGAACTTTCGTAAAACTGTAAAGACTACAGAAAATAAAATTTATGGAAAATCCATAGAAAAGTTGGAGTATCTACTTTTTTTATATAACATTAAGATATAAAATTCAACTCACCCGCCTCATTACAACTTTGTTAATTGACTCAACCCACTTCCTCATGCTTTTCCCTTTTACTTTATCTTCAAGAAAAGATCGAAGAGCAATTAGCAGTGACGGATCTCGCTCAAAGTCATAAAAATGGTGATCAACCCAGTGACGAAGAACATTCAGAACCCTAGAAAAAAAAATATTAAAGGGCTGAGAAAAGAAGATTGAATGAACTTTCTCACTCACAATGTTTCAAATATTGATCAGAACCTATAGAAAACTAATTTAAAACTATATACAAGCAGAATATTTCTTGAATCTATTTTCTTTAACTTATTATTTTTACTATGGAAACCTTATTCAGCAGGATAAGCTAATCCTGATTTAATCATAGCTGTTTGCAAATGAGATTTGTGGTTTCTCAAATAACAGTTTCAAAATAATAAAATATCGTAATTCAGAACAGCAGAAATGGATTTAGATGATCTTTTTTATGATGCAAATTACTTTTTAGTTAAAAAATATTTTGATCTAGAATAACATCATGCATACTAATTACACTTAAGAAATTTGATGCCTCACAATTTGAAATTTTTTTCAACCTTTAAAAAGCATTCTTGGCAAATTTATTAAGTTTGTTTTACTAATCTCAAATAAATGCGATAATACATTTAAGAAATTTGAAGATTATTAAAAATTTTGTTTGTAAATTTCGAAAACTAAACACTACTTTCCTTGATTTAATCAAAATAGAATATCAAGATATAATCAATATATAAATAAAATACCAAGGATAAAAAAATATACAGGGTGTCTATAAAATGTTGGACACATTTTGATGTTGAACAAATCATAAAATAATGAAGATTTAAACAAATTTATGGCATTTATACATAGAATAACTCATATTTTCATTTGGTACTTTTTTTTGGTTTATGAATTTAAATTTATCTTTATTATTTTATGAATTATTCAACATCAAAATGTGTTCAATATTTTATAGACAACCTGTACTTAATTTAAAATACGGCCAATACTCAGTTAATTTTTGAAAACATACCTGAACTGCACGGGCTGGCAATATTCTTTTTTGAACCGTTTAATGTCTTCTCGATATGAGTTTTTGTAGTTTTCTATGACTGTGCCATCTAATGATCGATCTAATAGTGCAGCTGGTGGTGGAGGGTCTTCAATCTCAAACGTGCATCGAAGTTAAGAAAAATACTTTCATAAGACATACAATGATCATAATTAATATATGGTGTGCAAGTAGCACCTAAAAACTTTTTCATCTAATTAATTCAGCTTTAAACTACTAGTTATGAGTGTATCTAATGCTGCTATTTTCATGTCTTCATTTTTGTCAGTCAGCATTCTTTTTCTTACAGATTCAAATTGATTTACAGCATAAGCTGGTTCAAAGCCATTTCCCGATTTTTAAAAATTGTTGATAGTGATGTAACAGATTCCATACTTAGCCACAATTTTATTTCAATGAACTTTATTATCAACTAGCTGAATACCAGTGCTTCGCTACGAAATTTTAACATGTACAATATTTTAGCTAGTTGTAAGGCCTCGCATTGTGGAAATCCATCATTGGTGTATAGGTCCCAGTTTTTTGTGCTTCGTTCGCAGGAAGGTTCATCGCTACGCAAAACCGAGCTCGATTCGTTCACTGACACATAAGCACAGGCTTACTTCACTCGTTGAAAGTTTCATTACTATGCAAACATAGGCTCGCTTCGCTCGATGAAAAGTTAATTGCTACGTAAACATAAGCTCGCTTCACTCAGTAAAAACTAATTGCTACGTAAAGCCTTAATAGAGAAACAAAAAATCCCCGTTAATACAATAACACAACACCCCTTTAAGAATATTTTAACAAGTATTTGTGGAAAGCAAAATTGGAAGGCCAAAACTACTTATTTATAAACTTTCAGAGCTCTAGGCCTATTAGAAGTCCCTTTTTGTGAAAATATTTATTAAAAAACAAACTAAAATTTTGATATATATTTTTTGTCAAAAGTCCAATTAGAAGGCCAAAACTACTTGCATTGAAAATTTCAGAACTGTAACCATATTAAAAATCGTTTTGTAAAATACATATTAATTAAATAAAAAAAATAATTAAAAAGGAACTGAATAAAAATTTAAAATTGTTTTTTAAAAGTTCAATTAAAAGGCAAAAACTACTTTTGATGAAATTTCCAGAGCTGTAGCCCTATTACAAATCGTTTTGTAAAATATTTATTAATTAATTAAAAAAAAATAATTAAAAAATAACTAAATAAAAATTTAAAACTCTTTTTTTCAAAAGCCCAATTAGAAGTCATTTTGTAAAAGAATTTGTTAATTAATTAAGAAAATTAATTAAAAATAACTAATTAAAATTTCAACATTCTGTTTTTCAAAAGTCCAATTAGAAGGCTAAAACCACTTAAGTTGAAAATTTCCGAGCTGTATCTTTATTTGAAGTCACTTTGTAAAAAATAAATTAATTAAAAAAGAACTAATTAAAATTTTAACATTCTGTTTGACATACATAAAATTAGAAAGCCAAAACTTTTTATGTTGAAAATTTCAGAGCTCTACTCCAGTTTTAAGTAGGCTTCCATAGATCCACAGACAGGCATACAGCTTGTTTTATTGTTATAGATTTCCTTTCAAATTTTTTATTTCGTTTCTAACGATAACGATTGCTGCTTCCAACTCATATTGACAAGGTTCAATATCCAAATGCGACTGAGTTTAATTTCAAAACTCACTGTTGGAGGAGAGTTACTTACTACAGGAAAGTTACGTGACATCCATTTTACGGATTGACATCATCCAAATTAGCTTCGAAATCAATTCACTTCGCAAAGTTTTTGCTTGGAATTCGACCACTCAGGCATTTTTCTTGTTCATAGAATTTTGACTTGAGGAATGTTTACGTAACACTTTTAAATTTCATCTCAAAATTAGCAGTAAATAAATTAATGTTAAGTTAAAGCTTCATCTTAGGGGAAACTGCTCATGTTTCACATTAAACAGGGCTGAAACTGTAGAATATCAGGGAGAATGTCTTCTGGGTGTTTTGAAGAAAACTGCACTATTACTGTGTTTCAAAAGAGAGAAAACCAACTTTTCGCCACAAACTGAATGAAAAAATATTTTGAACTCCAAAATAAAAATAACTAAAATAGTAAAAACTGGTTAATTAATAGAAGTATTTAACTAAAAGGATATCTTTCAATCAAAAGATCGAGAAGTTCCAATGGCTGACAAAATGATCGGTAGGTGGTGAGGAATGTTCGTACAAACATTGGATCTGCATACATGTGGTATGTTAACCTCTCAACTAACTTCAGCAAAGTAGCTCCTTTTATGATGGGGACACCAGCATTATGTTTGTTCTCTTCAAAAATTATATTCGTTTCGGAATCTTCAACTGCAAATCTATTTTTTTAAAAATTGAAACAGAAATTATTAATTAAGAATATGTAAGTTTATGATATTTTATATTTGCCTTTTTCATATGGTTCTGTTAATAAATTAAACTAAATCAACTATCGTACACAAGTAAGTTCAATAACAAGGTTAACAATGATTTTATTTAATATAAATATTTTTTTTTTTTTTTTTTAAAAAGATTTGAAATTAAGGCAAATAATAAAGTTAGCTACTCAAATTTATAAGTTAAATATTTTACACTCTTATTAAATTTAATAAAATTTAATTTTCAGAAAGTTTCCCCAGAAATTTGTAGAAAAATTAGAAAAACCAAGACTTGTCTTTTACTAAGTAATTACCTCGTACTAAATTTTAACATCGACTTCAATCTATGCATGTTTGAAATTCCATAATTTTTAGATATATAATGAAGTTTATAATTTGGAAAAGAATTCATTATAAAACATAAAACGAATATTAAAAATTGGTACCTAATTAAAAAAACCTTTTCACAGCTGTTTAAAGCAACCTAAAGGAAGTTATTACCTGTACTTATCAATGGTAGGAAGTCGAAGGGGGTGCTTTTTCTCTTCATCCAACAATATACTATCAAGTGTTCGTTCTAACATGCTGCAAATAAAATTTCAGATATTAACATTTGTTTCATTAAAACCGATACAAAAAGTCGAAAGTATTTCTGCTATTCAGGTTCATAATAATTATGCAAAATAAAACAAATCGCTATTTAATAACTTTTTACAAATATCCCAGCAATTTGAATTAGAAAGAGAACATCCAATAGTTGAAATTGCTTTCTAATACAGATACAAAACAATGAAAACAAAAATAATTATCATTTGAATTTCATTATATTTTAATTATCGTTTAATTCACCTCAATTATAAGCAAACACCATTTTTACTTTTTTATTCATGCTCATATTTGTGTATTTTTTGAGGAATTAAAATTATAAGCATACAATGATATTTAAAGTCAGCAATATACCTCTTGAAAATGAAAATAATGATCATACTTGGCATTTTAGTGTTTTGCTAAAACACTTTTTCTGATTTTAACATTTTGGCTCAAATATTTAATTAGCTTTAAGCCTGTCATTCATATGCTTTCAATGAAAAAAAATTATGTTTTTATTATACCAATGAAAATAAAAAGAATATTTATGTATAAGATACAAGAAATAAAATACCAACCTTTTAGTATTCAGCATGATTAGATTTGCCATCCAGTTGCTCTTTTCCTCTGCATTTTTGGTGAATAATACAATGTGCAGCTGATCTCGTGGTGCAATTTCAAATGCATTCTTGAGTTCTGAAGAAAATATTATTAACAGCTAAAACTAGTACTTTTAATATCGAGAAGTATTTCAACATTTAAAATAAAAAGTAAATATATCGAGTTTCAAAAAAAAAAAAAAAAAAAAAAAAAAAAGTTAATTTAAGGTGAACTGAAGAAACTAAAGCTAACAATAAATTATCTGACAAAATATACTAATAAATAATTAATGTGTATTATATGCAACAATAGACATCAAAGCTTACTTAGAATCAAGAAATTGAGAATAGAAGGAAGAAAGAATAAGGTTAACATGTTCACATTCAACTACAAGAATACTCATAGATAGCACAACAAGTAAAAAAATGATTTCATATGCCAACTATGAGTGCTCTCATGAAAAATTGGTTTATTTCTGAAAGTAATCAGATACATCTATATTTAAAAGAGGAGGAAATAATTTAAAAGCATTAAAATTCAGATAGGATTTTGGAAGTACAGACAACATCAGTTATGGGAGGGAACATGTTCAAGTTTTGCCTTTAATGGCCTTTGAACAAATAAAATAATAAAAATGCTACTAAAAGTCACTAAAACGAAATGAACATTAGATTTTTTTTTTAAATTTCAATAAGAAGCATTTAAGAGAAAATGCGATATCTTTTCAAACTAAATAAGACACATAAATTAATAAGTTTGTTAGTTTCCTTTTTGTTTTGAAAAGGAACAGCAACTTAATAACAGTTATTGACTTATTAGCAATATTTTTATCAATGGGCACTCACCATCTGTATCATCTCGATCAAGGATTTCAATTTTCCTCAAGTAATACTTTTCTTTTAGTCGAAACTCGGCAACAGGACCAGTGACACTTGAGCGCTTGTTGTTAGGCTTGCACAGCACCATCAAGCCATCAAAAAGGAAAACCTGCCTCTCTGTTAGACGCCGACCCCCAGACCCAACTTTGCCAAGGATTCCATCTGTATAAATAAATTTATGTGACTAAAATTAGAGGAAATTTGATTGTTAGTTGGTTTGCATATTCAATGATGAATTTTCATGCACAATAACAAGCTAACCAAGCTGGTATCTACAGCTTAACATGGATTCAAAACTACAATGAACATTACCACCTTGGATTCGAACCCTACACCTTTGGCATGCAAGGCCAAAGTGCTAATCACACAGCTACCAAGCGGGCAAATTTTAATTTGGATAAACTTATTTGAATGCCTTCTATACTTCCTTGACAATATCACTGTTTATACTTAATTTTACAAAGCAGGGTGTCCACAGAAAAGTTATTTTAAAATTCCCTGATATTTAACTGAGTATTCCCAGTAACACCTAATTTTTTAGCTGATTATAAGTTATCGACAAAATATATATAAATAATAAACTTTCAAGTAAAAGAATACTCAATTTCACCATCATAAAGAAAATTACGATGCATGTACTGTTTATCTTTACACATTCAGGATACAAATACCAAATTGCTTCATTTAGTGTAAGTGTATGTATAGTGTACCTGTACTGTGCATATGAAATTATACTTTAAAATCACACTTTTTTTTCATTACAATCTTAACTCAAGAAAAGAGGACTCTAGTATTAAATTTCAGTTTTAATAAGCTGTTTTCCTAAGTAAAATTTTAAAAATAAAGACAAACGATAAATTATGTCAAAATGGATCAAACACACACACACACACACACACACATTTAACAAATACTCTATATATTATATTAACTATTTTTGTTTTCTGAATACTTGAAATTTTAATCAAATTTTAAAAATCAATAATTACTTTAAAATATTTTCGTAATGTAAAATTTTTATGTTTTATGAATTATATATCAATTTGTGTATTGAAAAAAAAAAATGTCGTCAAATGTAGTTGGATTGGGGGAGTGACGCCATTTTTATTGTCTTTTTAGTTTGCATAATTTCGTTGTCCAAATTGTTTAATTTTATTATTTGCATTATTTGAAATTTTCTTTTTTGTTTAAGATCAGCTGTAGCCACTGTTTAGGTACAATACTCAAGCAAAATTTTTACAAAATAAACACATTTTCTCCAGACAATTTTAAACATTTATACATAAAAAAATTGCTTTAACTTTAAACTATTACTTACACCTATAGTTAAAATGTCAAATTGTTTTTCAAGTTAAAATAAACAATTTTACATTCAATAGCAGTTAAAATGACAAATTTAAATAAGGAAACATAATAAAAACTGGGACGATTTGGATTAATTTCTTGTGCAAAATTAAATTAAAATTTTAATCATTCATCATTAATTCAAATCAAACGGTGAAAACGATCCTCACATACACACTAATCACGTACATAGTGGCTTTCACATCATAGCTAGGCGAATAGGAAGTCTAGACGAATGACACCAAAACGACGTCGTGAATCTCGCCAGTAGCTTCAGTTAAAACGGCTAAAATCTAAGTGAAAATTACAGCTACTTCAACGTAAATATCGGTGATATTTACGTTGAAGCCGTACCGTATTACGTTCGCCGTACCGGCGCAAGTCTCGGCAATTATATTAAACCAAAAATCGGCAAAAATGCCTGTAACGAAGCAGGCAAAATGCCCGTAACGAAGCAGGCAAAATGCCCGGTAAGAAGGTTCCGTGATTGTCAGACTTGCAAGCCCAACAAAATTGTAATGCAGATTTGTATCGATCTCAGGAATGATCGAAATTTCAATTAAAAGAAAAAGTCGAAATTCGCGTTTTAGCTGAACTGTACTATGTACGACAAATGCAAATCTCTGCAATAACGTCAGCCCGAAAGCAGAAAGTGCCTAAAACTGCAACGTACGTCGCAGAACAATCAGAGTCCTTGCAGAACAATTTTAAGTTTGGAACAAATGCCCGCGAGAGAGAAAAAGAATTTTAACCACGGGATGACATGTTCTGCAGACAAAACGACTCTATTGTCCACCCTTCCCCTCCCCCCCCCCTCACTTTTCTCGGAACAACATTTCCCCGAGCTTCAGTTTCTTAGAAAAACTCCCCGCGTTCATAGGGGGATCAATCACGTGTCCGTTTCCCGTTCTGGAGCGCTTTTCTTGCTGAAAGTCATTGATAAAGTCACAAATTTTGAATGTATGCCTTGGTTGGAAAAGTAATTTTTTTCGTCATTATCATTTTGTAATAAATGTTATTAATTTTATAAATAAGTATTAATTTTATGGGTTTTTTCTTATATATCATACTGGAAATTTTGAAAAAATGTCTGCAGAACATTTGTAACTGTCAAAAGTCCTGTTGCAGAACATTATATATTATTCTGCTTCTGGGAACGTCAGTAACTATTATTTCGGAGTAAGACTCGACGAAAATGAGCATCACACAGCAACACGTAATAACGACGACAACGCTCGACATAATCACAGGAATAACTGCCATTTCATCAGCTTAACGTTCTGCAAAATGGCTATAACATACTAATGTAAATAATTCTGATAGAGTCTAACATTACAGAAAAATAAGGAGAGGGGGGAGGTAATAATTCCATCGGTGGTTTCGGGAAGTCTGAACGCATGCAGGTTCCATGATTGCCAGGAAATTTTAATCTCCGCGAGATCTATGAGAAAATTGTAAGAAAACTTTGATAGGTGGAAAAATAAGAAAAATTCACAAAAGCGGAAAGTAGAGAAATTAAAAAAAAAAAAAAAATTATTCTTGTATTCTTTTCGCCGATCGGCGGAAGCAATCACATCCCTGCATTAAGGCAACAATCGGCAAAAATGACCATCACACCAATGTACATATCAACGTTAGCATCTAATATATCGATGGAAATCGTTCAAATAAAGGCGATTCTATCGACGTCACAATCTACGAAATTGACAATCACAAGCGTAAATCTCGGCGATATAGACAACTATTGAAGCGCAAACCTTGGAAGAGTAATTAATATGGACTGAAATAAACATCACAAGAGTGTAAATCTCGGTGATAGCTCCCGTCTTAGCAGCGCAAATCTCGGCAATAACAGGCTTAACATAAGCGTAACGTTCGGTGAAACTAACCACTACACACCAGCGATAGATGCTGGCAATCAGCAAGAAAAGTGGTCATTACATCAGAAGTTTGGGGAAGTCTGAACGTATGTAGGTTCCTTGGTTGTCAGACGAGCAAGTAAACCCAATAAAATTGTAATGCAGTTTTGCATCTTAGGAATGATGGAAATTTCAATAAAAAATGTGCTGAAATCCGTGTTTCAGAAGAACTATACCATGGCTGACAAGTGCAATCTTTGAAATAGCTTCAGTGACACATCACGAAAATGAGAAGCACGCAAGAACGTGTTTCTTGCCATCTATAACCACGGAAATATCGGCCACTTTACCACCGTAACGTTCAGAAAAATGACCATCACATACCAACGTAAATAATGCTGATAGACTACTATAATATAAGATAAAACTGAGGAAGAAATGTAGTCATTCCATCGGTGATTGGAGGCAAATCTGAACGCAGGCAGGTTAGGTGACTGTCAGGAAATTTTAATGCGAAAAGTTACGTGGTCGGTCTTGGGATCCGAATTTTTGACGTTTTCTTTTTTAAAACTTTTTCTACATTTTTTTAAAAATTGATTTTGTTATTTTTAATAGCAGTGTATCTTTAATTGCCAAAATTAAAAGTTTCATTTTAATTTTCGAAAATTCCTTTACTTTTTAACAAAATCCCTGATAATTCCCTGATTTTTCCTGAAATGTTGAATTCCCTGACTTTTCCCGATATTCCCGATCTGTGGACACCCTGACAAAGACAAAATCAATATATTAAACACTAAAGCACATTTTGAGTGCCTCCAGATGGAATTTAAAGTGAATTTAACTAATTAGTTACCATAATTTCTTAGCAGCATAACATTAAATCTGCACCTTTTAAATTTCAATGAAAAAGAAGTGTAACTACTGTGAGAAAGAAATTACCCAGTAGAACCCCAGTCATCCGAAAAGGAATTTTCAGATAACCGAAAAATGTGGGACCGGAGCATTTTCGGTTAATCGAAAATACATAGGAATTTTTGGATAACAGAAAAGCATAAGCGAAATGGTGAATATAAAAACAGTTGGCTACTTGGCTGTTTTTTCATGGGGTGAAATTCCAAATGAATCCTTAGTGAGAGCTTGGATAAAATTATGGCCGACAGTTGAATTGCTTGTTTTTGAAACAAATGATTCTTTACAAACAGCGGAGGGCAATTCTGATGTCAATAATAAAGTGTTCTTCAAAATGTTCAAATTGCTTCCCAGGGATATTCTTGATGTTGAAGTCGAGGCCTAGCTTAGTCCAAGAACAAGACTTAACCGATGAAGAAATAGTTGCGGTAATCAACAATGTCAAAGACCAGCTAGACGAAAAATAGAAGTCCAGCATTTCACATACGGAAGCCACAACAATCTTAGATGAAGCACTTCACTGTACTGAAGCACAAGATGATGCCACCATTTCAGATGTGTTACTGTCCAAAAGGTGGCACCACAAGGCTGCTTTTAAAGGGACAAAAATTAAACATCAAAAGAAAACTGCCTATTTTGTTAACCTGAATATGTAAACATAGCTTCAATTTCTGTTATTTTGTTTTGTTTATCTATAGAGTAAAAAATTAAAATGGTCCATGTCCATAAGCCCATTTTGAGTTAATCAGGGTTCTACTGTAATTAGAAATACACATTTAACACTTGATATTATACGCCTAATAGTAAATGACCAAGTTTGTTATATTAGGATTAGTTGAAGATACCAATTGCCCAAAGTTTATTGAATACACTATATATTAGTTGGCATTTTCAGTGGACGATTTTATCTGCATCTTTTAACATAATCCCCCCCCCCCCCCACCTCACTCTCCTCCTGAAAATATTGGTTGCAGATTTGTAATATGCACAAAGAAGCTTTACACTTACCCATTACAAAGTCATTGCAACATTGTCCAATATCTTTTCCTTCCCAGCCATCAATGCTTCTCTGAAGTTCATTCATTCTTTGTATTGAGGCCTGGCGATTACCTTTAGAATACATTCTAGAAAACGATTCCCTGAAATGAAAGATAACACAAAATATGTTTAAGTTCATTTAAGGTAACAGCACACAGTAGGATAATTTTTCTTTAATTTTTGAACTTCCAATTTCCTACTCTTTTATCTAGTGATTGGAAACTAATTTATCTGGGTATACTGCAGAAAATCAGGAATTTATGTAACTGGCGTTTATTACAAAATGTATAAAATTCTATTCAAGGAATAAATAACTTCCACATAGCAATTTATGCAAACAATTTTTGTTTAATGTGTTGCCTAACTTTACAGGATAGCTGACCAAAGAGAGAAACTACCATCTCTTTTTGCTGCTGCTACTCTTTCATCCTTTCTGGATGATCACCCCCATAAATGAAAACAAAAAGGGCCAATGTTAGATGGAATGTTTGTTAATGTACATAGTTGTATGGGGTTGAAAGAGATATTTTTATTACCAAGTCTTTAATGAAATAGGGTTGTAAAACAAGAAAGAACTCAAATATACACATCACAATCATACTGAGAAAATCTGAAGTTATGTTTTCTTGTTTAATTTCCCTTCAAATTCAAAAACTTGTGTCAAATTCGTTACTCACCCTTGTTTTCTCTTCGGTAAAATACTGCTACAAAGCCTTTCTAGTTCTGCTTTTAAAGGCTGAAAGACTCCTTCTGCTTGCTCTAAGCTCTCTCGGTCTTCGGCCGACGGAGTAAGTTTCTTCAAAACCTAATAAGAAGACATCATTACAATTCAGTATAAAAAGGAGCAAATAAGTAAGCATATGATATGTTTCTATAATAATAAAACAAAGAGTCTGTTTTTTTTTGCAGCAGTTTTGGTCTTCTAATTTTAACTTTGACAAACAGATAGTTAAAACTTTAATAAGTTTTTATTTATAATTAATGTTTAAATTTGTTAAAAGTATTTTTTTCAAAGTGACTTTGGTGTAAAACTTCAAAATTTTAAACATAAGTAGTTTTGGCTTTTTGATTTTGCTTTTCACAAATAGAATGTTAAAACCAAATTAAGAACCTGAATTTTAAAATAACATAAAATTCCATTGTAAAGCACAAAAATTATGAGTACCTTTAGGAAATCAAAATACTGGAAGCAGTGAAATACTGGTCCTAAAAGCAACTTTGGAAGAACATATTTGACAGCCTGGGTAAAGCCATGACCAGCAAACTGGAAAAATAAGGAAGAACATTTAAATTATATGTTCGTACATGGTAATAAAATAAAATTCAACCACAAAGAAGTAACTTTAAGAAATAAACTGAATGAAATCAATACATTTTATTCACTATATAATTAAAAAAAAAAAAAAAATTCACTTGCAAAATACGTATAAAACCTGTTTAGTGTCCAGCTCTTTGAATGTTTTATGTTTTAATTTAATATACAGGACTTAGCTACTCAACTAATATTTATAGTAACAATATGACAGGTTACAAATCTTTTATAAAGGTCACAATTTTTAATTAAGGAAAGTCATAAAAAAAAAAAAAATATATATTTAAACCCACATATATTCTTTTAATGTATAACTTGTCAATGTTATTCAAATACATACTTAATGGCTATTAATAAAAATTCATGTAACTATTTAAAAGTAGAAAGGCTTTTTAAAAAGATATATTGTAATAATGCATGTGTTTATTTTTTAATAGTTATATCAGTTGAATTTAAATCCGATTGCCAAATAATGAGCGTCCTTTTTTATTTGGTAACCCACCACTTTTTTACTTTTATTGAAGAGTGCAGACAATTTTTTTTCTCTCACACTCCGAAAGCTTGAATCTTTTAAAAGTCAGCCAAATTGGCATTACTTACATCAGTGACGTAATATTTATCACCAATTTGGCTCATTTTTAGAAAATGCAAGTTTTCAAAGCCCAAGATTTGAAATTGTCCGCACAATTCCCCATCGAAAATTAAAGAGTGGGGGTTGTCAAATAAAAAATAATGCTCATTATTTAGCAAGTTATGGCATATTTAGCAATCCGACTTAGTTCAACTCAAAGTTGATTTTTTAATAGTTTGATCCATTTTTGCTCTGCCAGACTCATATTATATATTCATAATCTACTAGTATTCCTTTACATTCTGTAAGAAAATCAGAATGTCCAATAAGGTACCTAAACTTACACATTCCTTTCAGTTTATAAGTAGATAAACAAATAAAATTATGAGTTCAGTAGCGTTGGTTGAGTAATGAACATAGAAAAAAAAAATATACAAGGCAGCTACTTACCTGAAGGGATTGCCTAATATTAGGTTGCTGTATTAAGGTCATCATTTTTTCTCTATTGTCTGTATTTAGGATATCATGTGCATACTTGTCATACACATCAAATTCTTGATACTGGAAAAATTAAGGATAAGTTTTATCTCTATTAAAGTGAAATAATTTAAACAAGAAAATACAGATAAAGAAATAGGATAATGCACAATTAAAACCATATGCATCTATTAAAGTAATTAAGAAAAATAATTAGCAGTGTAAAAGCATTTCATTTGTATGTCATAACCTACGGTAAACAATGCATAATTATACAAATGACTTGAAACTAGTGTGCATTCTGCTTAAAAACAATCTAAAATGTTTAAAATGTAACACAGCAGAAAACGTTGATGCAACAATCATTGACCAGTGCTGAAGGGGAAATCTCTTAATTATAAATTTAATACTGACAAGACTTGTTTTAGCGTAAATATTGTTGATTTTTTTTTTTTTAATAAACTGTTGTAATAAAAACCAAAAAAAACAATTAAATTTAAAATTTGACCAAAATTTACAGTAAACATAATATCATTAAACCACAGCTTTGTAATTTATAACAAATTGGATTGTGAATATATTTGCCACTAAAAGACTACTTCTATACAATGGATTGTGAATATAACACAAAGAATATACAATTTTGCAACAGCCTAATGATTGAATTGAACGTTAAAGTTACTAACATATAAACATTTTTTTGTCTAGGCGAGAAAAAGTTTCACCGAATGATTTGACAATTCGTCGGAAATTTCATAGTTGTTAAGAAGGCACTCTTCTGGTTGAATTTTGAAACATTTTTAGTTGTAGTTTCAGTTTGAGTTTTATATAATCATCTAAATCGTATTGAGATCTTTCAACTGATATACTACACTTGTCTACAGCATTTATAATTTAGGCTAAACATATTGGTATGAGAACTCATCTCGAAAAGAGTTTCCATTTGCTGTATCGCATGAATGTGGCATTTATAGTTTTGTCGTATTTGAGAATGCTGCAGTGGGTGCAGTGAGTTTTCTAAAAAATTTAGACAGGAATTTTTGGGATTATTCTAAAAAAAATCAGGAACATTATTTTAGGGAATAATTCCTAAACATTTAAAGAATAATTCAAAAACATTTAGGGATATTTCTTTTAGAGCTGACATAGGCTCCTAATACAGACATATTATTTACAAAGCATGTTTCAATACAGGCAAGTAAAAACTATATAATTAAACAATTACACTATTTTGACAAACATTTGAATTTAATTAAATCCAATTTTCTCATCTGGAGGAATATAGATTTTTCGAGGGTTTTGGAGGAAAATCGGGGAATTTTCAGGGTATTTAATTTTTTTTTTAGAAATTATAGAACGACTTAAGTACCATTTTAGGGAAGACATAAAAATTTAAGGAATATTATGAATTTCAGGACGAATGCATCCTCGGATGTTGATTTCAGACAGATGCTAATCAAAACCTCTGTATACGCTTTTTATTACATTACTACTAGAGCAACATAGTTAAATAATTTAAGTTAAAATTTTCTTAGTATTAAGTCAAATTAAAAGCATTAATATTAAACAATTAATCCACAAAAAGTTTTCAATGCAAATCCTTGCCACCTTTTATATGTTCCGCTTGATTAGATGACTGCAAGTGTGTTAATTAGTTCTCCGAAACGGAAATAGAAGTGGAGCATGAGTAAAAGTGGTCTTTTAGTGACAAGCCCTAAAACTAGATAGGATGCATTGCCATTAACAATGAATCCATCTGCCAAGATTGAGCTCGATTGGATAACACCCAAGTGGATTAATTATCCCTCCACAGATTTGCACACCACAAACAAACAAAATCAAAGTTAATATAAGGGATTTAAAAATATACCACATTGTTAACAATTACATAATGGAGATTTCCTACATACCTCAGCAAGTTCTTCATAACAAGCTCCTATGGAAGGATTACGGTTCTCTTCTGCCATCTCTAAGGCGTCCTCAAAGGTTCCAAGAAGTGACACCGAAAAATCATATATTTCCAAAATGTTGCTAAATATGAAATCTAATTCCTGGAATAAAAAATATTTAAACTTAAAGAAGAGGGATTATCATTGCGATTAAATAGGTACTATGAAGATGTTGGGCTACGATATGCAATCTGGTAAAAATTTGTATTGTTTTATTAAATGTAACTTATTATATCTGTGTTAGAAATTACCGGAAAATAGAAAAATTATCTTCTATGAAGATGAACTAAACTGTTTAACAAAACCATAATATCAATGTCGAAAAAGAAATTTATTGATTCTTTGTATTACATTAATATAAAAGTGCAATTTTTTATAAAAATTATTCAAATTTAAATAACTAATTTAAGAGGCATATTCAGCTAGTCCCTACCCCATAGATTTGAAATTCTTCACTTTTAAGATCATAATTACAGTCAAAGTATAAGTATTGCTTTAAAGCATAAGGAATTTTGTTCCAAGTATATCAACACAGTAATTAAGGATTACTTACAAGAATTGAAGTAAAATAATTGGTGGCATTTTTTTAATTGAATTTATAGGTCTGTTGATAACAAACTTTTTAAAAATTAATAGTATAAAATAAAACATTGGATATTTTACCTTAAAAGTTTGTAGTGATCTTTACTTGCTATTATATAATATGTGGTAAAGATTTCATAATTATTTTAAACTAATTATTCTGCAGAAATTGTGGCTGAAAAAAAAATTAAGCATTTGGCCTATGTGGCTTGGATTGACTGACAATCCTTTTTAAAAGGCAATAAAGTGTAAAAAGATAACTTGAAGTAAGACAATGGTATTTTATCCGAATCTTTTACAAAGGTAAATGTTGAAACTAGTTAATAGAAAACTATTATTTTAAGATTGTTCATATTTTAATTTTAAAGTTGAATGAATGACATTGCTTTTTATTTAACAGCTTTTAGAAAATAGTTTTAAGTGGTCAAATGGACTAAAAAATTACTAGTAAAAAATATAATAGAGTTAAAATATACATACATTTAGTACAAATTTAATAATTTATAGTATTTTAACTTTATTAATGATCAGTCTCTTTATTAATTTATAGTATTATAACACAAAAACAATAAAAATACAAGCAAATTGATATAGTATTTCATATATTCTTTACATAATAAATATATTTGAAATAAAACAAAACTGAAAATACTTACTTTCTTGTTGTAAAATATTTCTACAAATGGCTCTCTAAAAACTTTTATAATCATATTTAAATCCCTAATGTATTGCTTTTCTTCATGTATAAGATCTTTGACAACTTCGTCGTAAGTGAGAGAAGTCCGCCTAGTAGGTTCTTCTTCAATACTTAAGGATACATCGTCATCTTGGTAAAACATGTCCATAAGTACCTAAAAATAATTAAGTTAAATCTCAATCATATTACTTTAATGCAATGTTTGTTGAAGCTTAAGCAATATTAATATATCAGTACCTCAAAGGCAAAGGATATAATTTTTCTAATTTTCAAGTCGTGATTGCATTATAATGTGTGTTTCTTGTTCATTCAAGAGGTACATAATAAGGCTTTATAACATAAATATTTATTTTTAAAAAAGCAATAGTATTAAGACAGTAGTAGTTTCTTAACTTGGAGTCTCTTTTAAAATTAGAAGAAATGGGGGAAATTTTATCTCTCCATCATCTTGTACCCTTTTGGCATCATTTACCATAGCAGACCAATACATAACCATAATTGCTACAAATTTTCAATCCCCAAAAAACTCATTCACTTTAATTGACAACAGATAAACAGCATTCCCCAAGTATTATTGTTATTTATTTTGGCAGCATTTTAGTGAACAGATGTTAATAAAATCGGATAAGAAGATGATTTTCATCATTAATAACAGAGAAATAAAAATATTAATCTTACCTTATCGGCACACATGGCAACCTTGATGTCCTGACAAGTGATTTCCACATGACGGATATTTTTAACATAATTACCGGCCAACTAAAAAAAAACACAAGGTAAATTTCAATCAAAAGCCACTCTTTTAAACTAATATGATCCTATCTAATATGTATTAAAAGGGGGAAAAAAGGATAATTTACCTTGAGTATATCAGCTGATATGTATTCCAAAACAGCAACAATATACTGAGTAACCTGAATGTCTACTTTGTAGCCTAAGATCTCCTGAAATATTTTAAAGAGGAAATTAGAGTAAATGCAAGATTAAAAGTTATTCTTAAAAAATTTTATACTTGAATGTATAAAAAAAAAAAAAAAAAAAAAAAAAAAAAAATACATTTTAAGGGACTTAAATACTAATGCTATCTATGTCACTTATTAAACAGCAAACGTCAGTGACGATGTTATCCTGAAAGCTTCAATTTTTACCCATCTTGCATTGAATAAGGAAGTTGTACACAAAACATTTCCATTCCCAAAGGTTTCTCAAAACTGCTCCTTGGAACTATCAAGAATGAAAATCCGCTGTCACGTTTATCAGGCCAGAAGTGCAGATAGATATACAGGCATATTTCAGCTTTAATACATATCAGTCGTTATCGTTAAACAAAGTTTTAAACGAATAAAGATTTAAATTCACTGTGTTCCTTGCCATCATGGGATACTGGGTAGTGGACTAAGAGGCAACTGCAAGTTTCGGTATCTCCTCAAACCTCATCCTGAATTTTTTATAAAATGTAGAGAAATGCAAGGTCATGAATTCACTGGTCGGCAGGGGCAAAAATGGCCAAAACTATTAAAAAATTGACTTTGAATGAGTTGAACTAAACCCAACCTCCAAATTATACCGCAACATGAAACCTCTAAAGATTACCACAATTCTCCATGAAAATGCTGTGCAAATACAAATGTACGGGGAAACGTACATTCAAAGAAATAGAAAAACTGTCCGATTTTTGCAAAATATTAAAAAATTCCCCAATTTTTTCTAGAATTAGAAAGTTCCCTGATTTTTAGGTTCTGTGACCACTATGAATAAATATTACGTCATCATTGACGCAATATTTGTCATCAATTTGGCTTACTTTTAAAAGCTGGAAGTATTTTTCGTCAGAGAATAAATACACCGCTTTGCATAATGATAGAACCACCATGTATTTTCAGCCTAGTATACAGTAATTGGAATAAATGATTGAAATAAATATTTTTATTGAAAATATACAAAATAAGAATGACAATAACAAAGTAAAAACATTACTTATGTTTATATTTTCATGTGATAAAATAAAAAATACAAATTTTACGTTGCAAAATGATAGTACCACCCCTACCTTTTAGTTGAAAAATCGATCCCAGAGAAGCATGCGCAGTTGGGTTTCAACAAACAGGTATATAAAAGCTTTGTTTGATCAACTAACGTAACCTTACTTGCATTTATTGTGAGCACGCATAGTTTATTGATTTGAAAAGGTGTCATTAAGTATGGGTAGGAAAAAAACCCTTATCTGATTTTGAAAAACGACAAATTGCGGCTTTGAACCAAGTAGGATTGTTTTCACGGAATATAGCAAGACATATTGGTTGTTCACCACAAGTGGTCAATAATTTTCTACATCTTGGATCCAAATATGGGACAAAGAAATCCACTGGAAAACCTCGAAAGCTAACAAAGCAGCAAGAAAGTTTAGTTGTAAAGAAGTTAAAAGCTGGTGAAACGTTGAACAGACTATCACGAGACCCCACCATCAAAGTTCACAAGTCAACTTTATCCAGAATAGCTCGGCGGAACGAACATCTCGAGTACACGAAAAGGAAAACGCAACCGAGACTTACAGATCTTCATAAACGAAAAAGGATGCAATGGGCTAAAGAACACATGACTTGGAAAGAACAGTGGATTCAAGTAGTGTTCAGCGACGAAAAAAATTCAATCTAGATGGTCCTGACGGGTGGGCATTCTATTGGAGGGATCTCCGAAATGAGCCACACATTTTTTCTAAGAGACAGTGTGGGGGAGGATCGTTAATGGTTTTGGCTGGATTTGGCAATGCTGGGAGGACTAACATTGCCTTCCTTACTGGTCGAATGAGAGCAATAGACTATCAAGACCTGTTGGAAGAAAAATTGTTGCTTTTTGGAGAAGAAATTGGAGGTCCATTTTGGAAGTTCCAACAGGACAATGCTAGCATTCATGTTGCAAACTCGTCTTGGGAATGGTTCCTGGACAACGGAGTGCAGGTAATCGAATGGCCTGCTTGTTCTCCTGACATGAACCCCATGGAAAACGTCTGGGGTATTCTAAGCAGGGCCGTATACGCCAACGGCAAGCAGTATTCAACGGTTCAAGAATTGAAAGACTCCATTATTACAGAATGGGAAAATCTGAATGCAGATATACTCAAACGCTTAGTAGAAAGCATGTCTAATCGAATTTTTGAACTTATAACCAAAAAGGGTGCTCTTACAAAGTATTAACTGAAAGTGGTTCTATCATTTTGCAACCTAAAATTTGTATTTTTTATTTTATTACATGAAAATATAAACATGAGTAATGTTTTTACTTTGTTATTGTCATTCTTATTTTGTATATTTTCAATAAAAATATTTATTTCAATCATTTATTCCAATTACTGTATGCTAGGCTGAAAATACATGGTGGTTCTATCATTATGCAACGTGGTGTATTATCAGCACTCTTCCTCATTAACAAAATTCAGCATGATGTTCGATGAGGTAAGTGAACTTGCAGTTGCTTCTAAGACTATAATGAATTGGCTGACAGACAGGTCAGGCTTGGCTCTTCTACTGATAGCGCTCATAATTTACATGCAAAAAGTGCCGGGATCAAATCATGGGTTAGGCATGAATGCTTATTGTGGTTCTTTATTCTTTTATTAAGCAGTAGGTCCTGGCTTGATTTTGAAAAAAAATAGGTGTTGAGCGTACAAACCAACTATCGATAGTTTTGTAAAATAGAATTCCTTATGTATATCTGTAGTAGCACTTAAATCTTCCAAGTCAAGAGTTCACTACCACCCCTATGTCCCGCTTAAAACATCTGAAACTATTTGCGGTTGTCATTAAGATTTCCCAATTGGTGCAGCTGGCATTTTCAACAAAGTTACAAAAAGCATTCTCTAAAAAGAGCAAAAAAGGGAAAAAAATCCTACAAAAATTAAACTTTGATAAATGAAATTGTTCCATTTTTAATTTTAAGCATTTTTCAAAGATTCCTATGAACACAGTAAAATACATACCTTTTGCAGGAGCGGGTGAATCTTTTCCACAGGTAAAACAAGGGGCGACTTTTTCTTTCCCTTCTCTATTGCACTCTGGGCATCCCCGATGGCCCACTTGTCGATGGGATGTGGAAAGGTCTTCTGCACCCGCTCTTCCACATCTTGCACTGTATGTGGCTGTGCAGCACATAGCATCCCAAGCAGGCGGAATATCAGAGTCTCCACATATCGCAGTGCATCGTCTTTAGCAGTTAGTGAGGGGTGCACTTGGAACTGCACCTAGAATTAAAGTGGGACATGTGTTTAGTGCTTTAACCAACCCTAAAGTGCATAGCATATATGCTACAAAACTAACTGGGGTGAAATCTTGGAACAAAAAGACTTAGTCAGCACATTATATTGTATATATGCTACACAATGGTTTTAATTATTTAACAGGGTTCCCAATGAAATTAAGGGATGAATTAATGACTTTTAAGGATCTAAATAATATTTTTTAAGGACTTTTGAAAATTTGTTTTCAGGCTATCTTTAATTTGTGATTTCACAGTTGCTTTACCCATAGCGCTAAAATCAAAATCTTTCATGCACAGTTTGAATTTTATTTTATGAACAGACTTCATGGATAAGGCAGTGTGGTTTAGCCAAAGCACATTAAATGTGCACTTTCCAAGCATAGTTTTCAAAAGTTCCTTCTGCTAAAAAAACAAACAAATAATGATAATAAAAAATAAAAAAAAACACATTTTGCTGGAAAAAACTCTTGTGGCTCGCAAAACAAACACTACTTTGACGTATTCCTATCACAAAGTAGTGTATAAAACTAAGTGCAGGGTCCTCCATTTGAATTCATCTCTGTCAATCAACAAATACAAACCAATAGACATATAAGTTGGCGCATGCATAATACAAATATGTCAGAGAATCCTGATAAGGATAAGTGGTGGTCATGCTGGGATGGCAAGTCTGGGTTGTATTTTATAAATTTTGCAGTCAGTCACACAACATCCACAAAAATGAAGGATTTTTAAGGACCTCTAAGCATTTTCAAGTACTTTCAATGCCTTAAAAACAAGTTAAAAAATATTAAGCACTTTGAATGACCGTGGGAATGCTGTTTAATTAAATAGGCAAGGATTTATTTGTATATTTTTTCAATGATTTATGGACAAAAAGAAAATTATAAAAGAAATTACTTCTTTAAAAGAAAAAATGCAATAGAGAGTTACATTTTGGAAAATGTGATGGCAATGGTACAAAATGGCATACATAGGGATAATAAACCTTGAAGTTTTTATAAGAAGTTATTTTCAAAGTTGGAATTTTTCCTTTCCCCCCTTTTCTGTGACAAATTTAGTTTAAGGGATTATCTAAGAATTTTTACAGAAGTTATTTTTTTTTAATTATTACTATTATTATTATTTGAAAACAATTGGTCCATTTTGGAATAACTTGGGAAAAATCTAACCTTTTTCAAAAAGAATACAAAAAAGAAATTTTTCGTTGTTGAAAACATTCAATAAAATATTTCAACTTCTATATCAAGTAATTTAAAAAGCTCTTTTTAAAACAGATTTTTGTGAAGAGGCTACTTTAGATATAGAATTTAGAGAAGTGCCCCCATAATTCCCCCCCCCCCCAAAATCCTAACTTAAAGGTCGGGAAAAGGATCACGAGTCTACTTCAGATATAGAATTTTGAGAACTGCCACCAGAATTTTGAAAAACCATTTTTCCAAAATCAAAATTTGATGAAAGGTCAGCAAAAGGCACATAATTTCTTCGGTACATGAATGCAATCACAACTGGTTAACAGGAAACGATAATTTATGATGACATCATGCAAGCAGGTTAAAAGTCAATGTGTCTAAACTTGCATCTATTTTACATGACATAGGGAAGAGGTCAATATTGACATTCTTAAAGGCTTCCTCAAAATGCTTTTCGGAACCTACAAGGATTCAAGCACACCCCCATGTTCAATCAGGGTAGAAACACAGTACACTAAAAACTTTGAAAATAGTTTTAGTGATGATTTAAGTTTAATATCAATCAATATCTTTGCTAAAGTTGGTAGATTAATGATTTGGAATTCAAAGACAAGGATAACTAAATATTTATGGATAATGCAATCATTTTATAAAGACTCTGAATACAACAAAACCAGTTGCTGTACCAAACCAACAGGAGTTTTTGATGTCTAAATAACTCAGGGTTTCCACTCAAATCACAGAATAAAAATCAATGACTTTTAAGGACCTAAATAATGTTTTTATGGACCTTGGAAAATTTGTTCTCAGACATCATGTCTATATATAAATTTTTAATAAAGTATATTCACCAAGAAAGTTACAAATTGGCGCATGCATAATAAAAATATGTCAGAGAATTCTGATACAGCGCGGATAAGTGGAGACCACACTGTGATAGCAAGTCCTAGTTGTATTTTTTTAAATATTGCAGTTGGGCACACATCATCCATAAAAAATAAGGACCTTAAAGCACCTCTAAGCATTTTCAAGGACTTTTAAGCACCTCTAAGCATTTTCAAGAACTTTCAAGGCCTTGAAAACAAGTTAAAAAATATTAAGCACTTTTAACAGGGTGGTCACAAAATTCAGGAAAAAAAGTTCCATGATAATTCCCTGACAGATTTCTAAAAAATTTCCTGATTTAAGGGCTAACTTTTTTTCAAATTTCTCCAGGTTTTCCAGATGTCTAGACACCCTGATCAAATAGAACATGTATGCGAATGAGATAATATGCAATTTTTAAAAAATAGTTTTGCTGGTAATGAAAAGTTTAAATTATTCTGTAACATTAAACTTCTAATGTCTTACCACTACAAATCTTCATGTAAATAGCACCAAAATATGGATGAATGTGCCTTAAACAATACAAAATTTCCCTGATTGTCATGAAATTTAAAAAAATTCCCTGAGATTTCCCTTATTTTTTCCAGAATCAGAAAGCTCCCTGACATTTCCCTAATTTCCAGGTTTTCCCGGTTCCGTGGTCACTCTGTTTAATGACTGTGGGAACCCTGTAACCATAAAGTGTGAGGCACTGGGTGAAGAAAAAAAAAATTGGGCCATTCAGGCCTTTACATTTATGAAATCAGTATACCATGTTAAGTCTAAATATGTCAAAAGAATTAATAGATTATTTTAATAATTACAGAAGTAAGTAACTTATTTATAACAAACATTTAGACTCAAAGAGTTACAATAGAGCCACAGCACACAAAATAAAACGGCCTACCTTTAACAAAGAACTGATGAGAAGGTTTTTCCATTTTCCAACGTTCTCTTCACTATCAAAGTCGTACGTTTGATCAGCATCCCGACTTGAAGCAAACATGTCAAAGTCTTAAGTAGTGGAGACTAGTACATTCCTACCATTTAGCTAGGACACCATTGTGAGAGAAAAGGATTTTCGAAGGTACCATCTGAAAATAAGAACTTGCATGAAGTACCAAAATAATTTTTTAACCTTGATTTTCAAACAAATAAAATGTGCAATTGTAAATAAACTAATTAGGAACTTGCACAAGTGAGGAAAATGAATATTTTTTGTATTTTCTAGTGTGATCCAACGAATACATTTGAGCAGTGCAATTATTTTTTATCTTTAGGCTTTCAATTAATAAAAAATCGAGTTTGAAATTAGCTGAAATCAAAGCAAAAGTCACATGACCAAAAACGCATAAAAAATCGTGACGTAGTTACGCATAGATAAAGTAGAAAATTGAAGGAGAAACCTCACTCATTCCTCATCTAAAACAGGTTTTAGACTGGTTCATCATCTGCGCGTTGACGTCACACGCAAAAGTGGCCTTTTTCCGCCAAATTGCAAAGTGAAAAACTAAATATTTTTTTAACTATCTATCCAAGTTCAAATTTTTTAAAGAATGGTATTGGTTTTCATGATTTTTTTCTCTAATTTTATTTAAAAATAAAACCAAAAAACGTGAAAGTTCCTCATTGGGAAGCGGAGATCCTAGTCTTTGAATTGCTATATCAGTTATCAATTTTGTATAAATGGAGAAAAGAGATTGTTACAAAAAATGATCTCCATTAATTAAATATTTGTTATTTACTCCAGCTACATATTAATGTTAATAAGAAGCCGGTATAAAAGGAGGTAAAAATTGTCTCAACTTGTAAAAGATGAGGGGATTCATTTACATCAATTTTGCTTTCACTAGAAAGAATCGTAATGTTGGCGAAATCGACGACAATTTTGGAAGTTATACCTAAACAAACCAAAGTTTCAGCTTGAATAAAATTTTGAAACAAAATACAAATTTTTTCTAAATTTTGAATGAAAATGTGTTTGCAATTGAAATTTCAAGTGCTGCAGAACAGAAGTTTAGGTTGAAATTTTGCGTGATTAATCATTCCAAGACCTTTAAACAAATATGCAAGGGTAATTTTGTGAGGTATTTATAGTTTTTGCTGTTCGAATTGTAAATAGATTTCCCACATTTATTACAAATTCAATTTTAGAATAGGAATTTGTCTTAACAAGACTTCTTATTTGACATATTGTATAATTTGTACTTGGGAATATTAACCTCAAGTAAAGAGATCAACGGCTTTTACTACATTGTAGTACATGCACGGAAAAAAAGGAAAACAATGTACTACATGAACTTTTTTCTTTTGATTGATCGTGAAGTTAAATAAAATTAAAGAAAAACATTTACATACGTCTGGAGTGCATATTACTTAAATAATATACAAAAAATTTCCTGTTAAAGAACTTGCAGATTGTAAAAGTGTAAATTTTTTTTCACAAAATACTTTTGATGTCAATAAAATTCAAATATTAATTAAACTTTAAACTATACATAAAATGTTACTTACAATCTCAGATCATTATTACCCTTGCTGCTTTTAAGTTTGATTTATGTACATATTCTTCACCTAAAAATAAAGATTTTTTTCTATTAAAGGAAATTAATAGATAATCGAAACATTGAACAAATTATCTCAAAATAAGTAAACTTTTCATCAATTTAACATGAAGACAATGAAATTGTTGACATATTAGTATGAGACAAATATTAAATACTATAAGTACACCTTTCAGGAGCTACGATTAACCCTTGGGTCAACCAGGCCCTAAATATTTTTTGTCACGAAATTAAAGAAGCTACCCCCCCCCCCCCTCTCCACGCAGGGTTAAAAAATATATAATATCTGGAGACTTTTCCTTCAGATAAGAAAATATTTCATGATCAGACATTTCAGCATAGTAATCACATTGAGAGAAACTCAATCGATTCAAAGTTCTAAATAAGATAGTTTATTGTTTATAGGAATACTCTTGTTCCATATTTTTTCAGAGTATGTTTTGATTTCCTTCCAATTGAAATGAATGTTTTATGCAAATTAAAAAACAACAACATTGGTTGAAAAATATGAATTGCAATGCTTTTTACTTACTACAATGTTTTAATTTAAAATTATTACTTTGAAGAATTGGATACATTTTCAAAGATGATTTATTATATCAATCCTTAAGTTACAAAAATCATATTAGAATGCGTTATTTTAAAATATTTATTTAAATACCAACTTTTACTTACAGTCATGTAAAATTTTGCTGTATTATACGTTTCAGTCATCATTTATACTCGCCATCAATTTCTTACTACAGAAGGTCTACATTTACTGTGACAATAACACTTGAGTTTCTGTTTCATGAATTATTTGTAAAGTATGTCTAACAAGGAAAGGAGGTACATTTTTTTTATTTAGATTAGAAAATAATTTTGTTTCAAGAAACAAGCATATACGAAAAGTTTTAGTTTGCATAAATTTCACGAGTTAATCCTGTTCTTTTAGATATAATATGTAATTTGCCATAATATAAAACTGCTCAAAATTATGAATGAATGAAATGATTTACATAAATATCGTTATAGGGCTGTAACTGTAAATCTCATGTAAGTACCATTATGGGGTTAGGGTGTGTGGGCTCATGGATGATGTCTAGCTGCTGCTCGACAGAGAGGGATTAGTAACAACATTATGGGGTTAAACACCAACTTAGAAAGATTTTTAGTGTAACATACATAAAGGTCAAAAATATTTTACACCTACAGAATCACTTCAAAATCTAGTCGAAAACATCATACTTCAATAACGTGGGAAGTAGTTGTGCAATTAAAAAAAAAAAAAAAATGGCACAGTCCTTATAAACTCAAATGTAAACAAATTATAAAATCTTAACTTTATTTCAAGTGAATTTTTTTTTTTTTCAAACACTGTGTTTGGGAACAAATGAAAGCCTTAGTTCAGAGAATTTCCAAAATATGTACATGGTTAGTTCATAATTTTTTGAAAAAAATCCTTCAATATTTAGTAAGCACAAAGTGCTGATTGAAGGAAAAAGTTTGAAGATGCAAAGCAAATTTTTAACATACTCACATTTTTTTTTTTTTAACTTACTTAACTTTGTCAAAGGCTGATCGATAGTTTACTGTAAATTTAACTGAATTTTAATGAAATTTGTTTTGTTTAAAACAAACTTTATCAAATAACTTCAAGAAAATAACTAGTAAACAAACAGTGGTATTTTCTTTAGTTATACTGCAAGAAAGACGGCCCATTTGATGTAAACAATAGAAAACACATCTAGAACATACATGATCTAGAATATAAAATTACAAATACAAGAAACAATATCGAGCAATAAAATGAATAGAATCGCAAATCTGTGACACACAAACGCGATCTGACATTTGTAAACAGTAACTAGAATAGTTCATCAAGCTCAGGAGATGCGATAAAAAACCGATTACTTTATTACACTTAAGAAGTGAAATTAGTACAGAATAGATTGTAAAGAATTACACTTTCTCATACATTTATGAAATTTTTAACAAAACATAGCAATATTTGAGCAACAACTTGCATTAAAATATCTGGTATGATAGGTGGACGATAACAAATATCTACGATTTTATTGTTCACAAGGGAGAAATGAAAAAAAATTATTTTAAATTCAAACGCAAACTGTGTTGCAAATATTCAAGTCAATAAATCCGGGTGACTTTGAAGAAGAAAATCTTCACTTTGTAATATTTGAAAGTGAAAGAAAAATATTTCCTACTGCAATCTACTGATACCCGTAAAATGTCAATCACTTGACATTTTGAGGTACAACCTTAGTTTTGATGACTACTCACTTTAGTATAAGAATGCTTACTTATACTACATATAATTTATAATATACCTATATTCATGATAATTTAATTTACCTTTGGTACCTCCAGATATGGCGAAACCACAACAGAGTAATAGCTTATTATTAATAGGAGAAAAATTCCGGAAGGCTACTTACTGCTGCAAACAAATAATCTTTTAATGTAAATCATACCCGTAACCCTTTATATGTATACAAAATTTATTAAAATACAAAATAAGGTGTATTTTAGCACACGCAATTATTTATTACTCAATATAATGTTAGTAATAATTTTCGTGTAAAGTATTTAAAGAAGTTTTCATTTTTTATACAAAAATGAAATCGACTGGTTTGCTTTTAATTTCTATGGAGATCAAATTACAAGGGAAAAAATTATGGACAATTAAATGAACTAATGACTTTTATTCAAATACTTTCTTTTTGTGTTTCCTATATTTATATAAATTACAAAAAGGGTTTATTAATTTATTTTTAAATCAAGATTCTCTTTATCGTAATCGATAAATGACATTGAACTTCGAGCGTTGACGTTTTCGGCTGACGTCAATGTTGACGCACAAATTGTGTTTCGTAACCGTAATTTCCTGAAATCGAGCAATCTTCGTCCGCCATTTTGCTGTTTGTCGCTGTAAACGTTTGTTGGTATTCGGAAGTCGTTTCATTGAATACCAAATTCTCTATTCAACACCAACGTTTCTACTGTTTTTTAATCAAAATACTGCTTTATTTTCGACGATCAGCATTTGATTGGTTGTTATTGCTCATCGATAGCCAGTTTCTTCTATAAGTCATCTGGAGTCACCTCTGCTAAGCCTACTTTCCCTCTGACAACTGTAAGTAGGTCGTCTATTTCTTAGTTGTCCTATCCAACTTGAACTTTATCATAGGATCATCCTCTGCATTGGAATAAATGCGCAACGATATCGGTATGTGCAAAACCAAGATGCAAACCGACCAGTTGCTGGATATGATCTCTAGCGTCGCCACCAAACAGATGCAAGTCCGGGGCAACCTCCGAATGCAAGTCCTGTTGAAGTCGACACATCAGTTTCTGGACAAAGAATTGAAAGAAAAGCAGCAGTCCCGGAAAAGAAAGTGGGAAGAGCTGAGGACCGATCTCAGTAAGAAATCCAGGATTGATGACGACGTCGAAATGGTCGATGACGAACTCTTAGGTCTGAGCGATTTTTTTAACAATTTAAAAGCTGTCGCATTTTCAAACAACGGAAATGTATAACATCTGATTTTTAGCTTATTATCTCAATTCCCATTGTATATAAGATTCATTATAGTATTGTATATAGACTATATTTTGTAAAGGGTCATTAATCCCTGTTTTATATTCACCCCAATTTCTCTTGCAGCAGAACACTTCTGTTTATTTTATCTGTGATAATCATATGGTCTGCTACCGAACAGTCATGGATGAAAGATTTTCGGTAATACTGCCGTTTCTTTTGCCACTGTTATTGTAAATAAATCATGTTTATAACTTGCATCTTCTGTGTTTTTGTCTTAATGCCAATGTGATGATGTTCTCGTTATTCATTTATCTAAGGAATCCATTTGTGTGTCAAACATATGCCTGCTTTTCATGTTTTAACGTAGAAACCAAGGAAGTTCCTGGGTGGTTGGATAGTCTGAATTGCTGGTTGAACATGTCTCGCCTTGCGTTCACGAAAGCCTGATTGGGATGTAAGTCTGATACAAACGGTTTTAATTCTTTTAAAAAATTCGTTACTATAAAAGCAATTGTCATTTTAATTTTAATCTTTTGTTAAGGTTAATTTAAACACTAAAAATCTTATTTTTCTCTACAGTGTAAGCTATATTATCTTACATTAGATGGTGCTAAATTCAAATGTAATATTTTCTGCGAATCAATTTCATACATACTTTTTCTTTGAAAATATTCTTGGGCTTCTTTATACATTATGCCAACTTTCAATTAATTTTTTACTGTTAATATTTATTATGATGGAATAGTTCGTGTTTGCTGTCCAAAATATGCCTGCTTTTCATGTTTTAACCTAGAAATCGAGAGATCCTGGGCTGTGATAATAGGACGTGCTTGTCTCACACAAATGGTCGTGTTTTATGAAAGACTGGTTGGGATGTAAGTTTATCATAATGGGATATATTTAATGTTTTAAAATTGAATGACTTTATTTGCCATATTTATTCTTTTAAAACTTTTTGATCATTTGAAAAAAAAAAGCCTTATATTTTGTGGCTTTAAATTAATTTGCTGTAACTTTAAACTCTTTTCATTAAATACGTTTTACTTATACCTACCTAAGTAATTTTAAAAGGTTAGCGATTAAAAGTTTTTAACAACATAAACATGTTTTACAATACACTAGCCTAGCGATGCTGATTTTCGTGTGGAATCGAATCCTGTCGTACGTTCATTTACGGAAGTGGTCGCTTCAATTCATTTGTAAGTACAGTGGTGATTTTCTAGTTAACACATACCTAATATGTATTGTTAAATAAATCAAATTTCTGCAGTTGGTGTTATTACTGTTCTGTATCTGTGGAGAGAGTATTCCGATATCTTATTGCTGCAAGATTGAATTCTTTTGAGGAAACTGAAGTTTTGTAAGCAAAATTACATTATAAATATCCTTTTAAATTAACTTATTTGATGTTTTTAAGTTTTAATTCTTGGTTGTCTTCTAAATTAATTCAAACTTTTTTTTTAATAATTGAAACATTACATATTTCCTGAGATTTAAATACAATTTAAAGGAAAATAATAATTGTAAGTTCTATTTCTGAAACTCGGGTTAAACTGCTATTTGGTTTTGAATTTTATAATTTCAGGATAATACATATCGACTTTGCAAGCTGATGTTTGAAAAGGAATTGACTGACCACCATTCTAACTTTTAAGGAATCTGTGGTTTCTATTTATTACAAGAAAATTTTGGTAAATGCTAATATCTTTTAATTATTAACATAATGAAATTAAAGTTTTCATTTGAGGTTCTGGATTTGCTAGCAGTTTTTAGCAAATTGATAATCAGTAAAGTACTTCTAGATTTGAAATTCTTAAATGATTGTACTTTAAATTTTTTTTATTTAGATTGCTATTTTATGATAGTCATTTTGAGGGCATAGTTAAAAAGTTTTAATTTGTTGATCATGCAAAAGCAACAAATTTTAACAGCTTATAAAATGCATCTGACAGTTATAATTTTTTTAAGCAATACTTATTTGAATAGCATATAAAATCCATAAGATATTATGAGTGAAATTGATTGAAAATAATCAGTTCTATGTAGTAAGACATGTTGCTTCTTAAGAATAAACATGATTAATACTCAATAAAATTTCACGTTTAAATACTAACTTAAGCAAGCGAAGTTGAACACTGGTCCAAATTTTATTTAAAGAATTAGGAAATGATGATGCTGAATTTTTCCTTATATCACAGGATTACATGACGACAAAACTTGTAAGATTTGAACACCATTACAATCTGCGATGGATGAAAGTTGCTTTTTGTGGAAACAGCTGGTAAGCTTATTAGATGAGATGAAAACATTGAAAAATTATCTTTCGTTGTTTGCATGACTTGTTGTTTATTTCCTTCATGTTAAAACACTTAATAAAGTTTTAAAATTCCAAGGATATATATATAATTGGAATCAATATATAACTAACAAATTTATTTAAAAAATATTTTTCGTATTGGTTAAACATAGTAATGAAAAAAGCTTCAGGGTTATCAGTAAGTAAATGTCGTTACCAAATTTAATTTATTAAAAGTAATTAAACTGCCTTCAATGATACCATTTAAAATGAAATTTTGAGTCTTGCGTAATAGGTATTGCTATTTGAAGTTAGTTTACTCGAGAGGGAATCTAATTCTTGTCTGCTATACATAAATTTGTTTAGGATGAATTTGTAAAAATTAAATGCTATCCTGATAGCATATTACAAACATTTGGCCTCTGCGGATTGTGATTCGTTGAATTTGTAAATATGTTTGCACAATTGGTACGAACCTGCATTTTCTGTTTGCCAATGGACAATTCCTGCATTTTTTAACAACAAGTGAAATTAGTACATATTTATGTAGAATTTCTTTCTGATTCCAAATATTTAAACAAAAGTTCTCTAAAAAAATTAGTTATTTAAATATTAAGAAAAGAAAAAGCTCCAAAACCAGTTTAATTAAAACAGTCAACAAAATTCGTGATGTAAAGAGATCCCTCGTTTCTATGGTTATCGTGAGGTTTCTGCCAAATACTTATCGTTAAAAAAGTTGGCGTTGGTAGACCGTCGCCACATTCCGTACAGGTTGGTGTGATTTGCGAGAAACTTGCAAATTGGTTTCTGCTGCTGCAATTCAAGCCAAGATGTTTGAGATCTCTTTACGTCAAGTTCAATGCCAGCAAAATGGGTCGTTTTCTCGCCAACCTTTAACAAGGTAATTTAGATCACAAATTTAAAAAAAGAAAAAGCGCACCGAACAGAAATTTTTATGTTTATGGTCTTTTCGAAACATTTAGAATTTAATTTTAAAAAAATGCGGGAATTGTCCATTAAGTTGTCATGATTTGGCAGCGATACAGGGGGTTTGTAGTTCTATAAATGCATCGGAATTTGGGAAAATTTTTAGGTAAATTAAGGAACTAATGTATTTCTGCATATTAGTTTTGATCATTATAAACAATTTCAAGAACTAGAAGTTCAATCCAAAATGTTTGCCATTTCTCTTATTTTATAATTCCCTTTCTTCTATACTGACTACATATTGAATTAATCTTAATACTTTGTGAGGGATTATATTTCTTCAACTTTAGTATTTATTCCTCTGCTTTTGTTATTTTATCCAAAAGTATGAAAGGTATAAGATAAATAAAAATTTCCTTTGTTCTTGGGTATACTGTAATGTTTTTGTTTTTTTATTTTGCAATTAGGTAATAAAAAACTAATTCTCGAATAAAAGCTTGCTTCATTTAAAAAATTTATTTCGCGAACCATATTGCATCCAATTTTAGCGGAATTCTTCAATGTAGTTATGTCTCGTAATTTACTCTAGATCAGCAGTACTATACCACAGTTTCATTAGTTCTGCCCAGCGCCAACGAATTGTAAGAATGTTACTTTCTTCTAACTTAGATGAAGTTAAATACAATCATGACATCTTTGAGGAAAGGTAAGTGTATTTTAAAAAAAAGTTCATTTAATAAATATATATGAGTAACCAGGTTTAAAATATGAGCTGTTTTTAAGGTCGCTACAAGTTCATATTCAACAAACTTGCTGTTTCAATGAAGTTATGTTAATAAATTAAAAGTGTCACTGTGTCTTGTTTATTCTCCATTTCTTAAGCTGGCCATACACGATCGTTCCAAATCCAATATCCGCGCCACTCCAATGACGTCACAATTCCATTTGGACAGGCTTGAAAACAGGGGGTCACACACTATCAATCCATTTTTAACTATCCACGTCAATCTTGGAAGGTTGAAATCCACAGGCAAAGTCGTTAAGCTATGGTTGTGTTTCTTTTAAATTAGGCAGCTTTTTTCCAAGAAATTTGATTAGTTAATACTTCAAAAATATAGTACAAATATTTTTAAATAAAATGACGTAAAATTTGTGTTTCTATCATTAGTAGAACTTGAAATATTCAAGTTATTGTTACTCGACAACAGTATTTCGACCACGCTATTTTGAAACTTTGAAGCTGTTTTTCTCGAAAATAGTTTATGGTCCCCTTTTTTTTTATTTTAAATTGATATAACTTAAAAACTACTTGTAAATTTATGAAACTTTCCACAGTTATTTCTTATATATATTTCTTTAATTTGTCTTCGGGAATTGTATATATTACTTTTTCAAGCAAAAAAAAGGTTTTTAGAGCTTAGCTTACTACTATAGGTTTTGTACAGTTTTTTGAAAAAAATATTTTTTTACAAATTTTCTAAATACTTTATTGGAAAATCATGAAAACAGTTTATAAAAGGAATTATAAGTAAAATTTAATGTAAAAATGAAGTGATAGCTTTAATTAAATTTATCATGATAAAAAGCGTTAGAAATCTTCTAAATGCATTGCAATTCTTTATATATTTCAATTAACTGCAATACCAATATCGCGGGTCATGTTTCGGCTCATTGCGAGATGAATCAACACACCCGAATCATTTTTCCCTACCTGATTCCCTATCGCAGCGCGACAGCTTCTGCCACACACGAGGATTCCATTTGGAATGAATCTTTTGGAAGTTCAGCCATTTAGAATTCCAAAAAATCGTTCCACTCCAATGATTTCTCGTCGGGTTTCGCACACACTGTGCGGTTTTGGTGGAATAGCGGGCCAATTGTCCTAATGGATCGATCGTGTATGGCCAGCTTTACAATGCAAGTTCTTACATACAATCATTTATAATTCTGACTTCTTTTTTTATGGGAAAAAAAACCATGGTTTGGTGCAAGAGCCATTTTATTCAATACTTTAATTGAGGAAAATCATTGCTTTAAACAAAGGTTTTCTTAGCATCATATAACATTTAACTGCGTTTTGATAAACAATGAATTGATGCAATTTTCAGTTCAATATTTAGTTTTTTGCCTAAATTTTTCACAAATATTGAAAAAAGCTAGACATTTAAAGATGTGTGTTTAGCAGGTTAAAGAATGGTTATTTTGTCGTTATATATAATTTATATAAGTAGTAAGTACCAAGGGTTTAAATGGTTTCTTTGTATTTATTAATTCACATTAGTTCAGCTGGGATTAAGTTATGCATCTGATCATTAAGTGTTTAAATGTATACAAGAAAATATTACGTTCAAGAAGAGTTGTCCGATCATATTGCTCATTTAATTTTGGAAACGATCTTGATAAAACTAGACAAGAAAGATGTCTGAAAAAATACTTTTAACCTAAAGTCACTGTAAGAAAAGAGTTGCTGTCTAAGAATTTAGTTAACGTGCAGGTAAGAAGATAATTTTACAAAGCATTTGCAGTTAAATCTGTGTATAATGATATTCCCTATAAGGTAAATCTGCATATAATGGTATTTTTTGTCCCTACACAATTCATATTTACTCAATGTATTTTGAACTTGCCCACAACGATAATCACTCTAGATTCACCTGTCAATAACAATAAATCTTGCCTCTTTAGAAAGCAGGTAGTCTATCCATTAATCCAGGAATTTTTTTCGGAAAACACAGTGACACCCAATGTTTAAATCCAACTAGACAGGCTTTTGTTTTTACAGATTTTTTTCAGTTAAAACAAAATTATGCTTGTATCTTCCTTTTATGTGTAATAAAAATGTTAAAAAATATTTTCGCTTTGTTAAATTACAAAAAAAAAAAATATGCTGTGTTGACACCGATATGGTTGAGATCTGACTAATAAATGGAAGTATTGTCATATTTTATCTTTATTCTTGAGAAAACCTAAAATGTCTGAGCGGTTAAATTGGTAATTTTCTTTGAATAATCAGTAATTGAATTAATGGGTTTACCTTTTAAATAGTTAAATAAAATTTGGTTTTCGAAATACAATTCCACTGTTTATTCACACATTACTATACATCCATAAGCGTTGGATGCAGTATTGTGCGAATGAAACATATCAATAGCAATATTTTTTCAATATCCTTACATTATCTTCCGGATGGGTTTAAATGTACAACGATAATAACAATATTTTTCTACGTTTACACTATCGTTATAGACAGGTTTTACTTTCATTCCTTTGTTTTGTATTATCAATTAATTTCATGCCAAATCCGCAAAAAGATTTGGGTAGGCTGGTTCTATAAATAATAGGGTTTAATATTTCATCTATGTATTCAGAATTTTGAGAACGGGAGAATCGATATTTGTTACTTGTGTATTTAACAAAAATATTGCATTTTTTATTATCGGGAGTAAAAATAAGTTTATTTTTTAATTTTGGAATTTACCTAAAGAAAATTCAAGACTAGATTTGTTTTTATAAAAAAAATATTCGATCTCCCTATTAATCTTCCAATTCTTCAATGAAGACTCGTTGTTTAGTAAAAGGAAGATAAATCGTGTTCGTTTTAAGTAACTATACTCGGAGCCAGGAAAATGTCGGGGAGCTTTCTGATTCAGGGAAATGTCAGGAGATTTTTTTAAATTTCATGAAAATCAGAGAAATTTTGTATTGTTTAAGGCACGTTCATCCATAATTTGGCGCTATTTACATGGAGAATTGTAGTGGTAAGCCATTAGAAGTTTAATGTTACGGAATAATTTAAACTTTTCATTACCAACAAAACTATTTTTTTAAAAAGTGCATGTTCTATTTGATCAGGGTGTCTAGACATCTGGAAAACTTAAGAAAATAGGGGAAATTTGAAAATAAGTTTGCCCTAATATCAGGGAACTCTTTTTCCTGAACTTTGTAGCCACCCTGTATACACCAGTAACTGTTATCTAAGATTCTTGGATGTTTAGTTGGGTTTCTCAAATAATTTATCATAATTTTAGAGAGTATCTGAAATATATAACTTAAATTTGACAACAAAAAAATCTAAGTATAAGGGTTTTTAACTTTATTTATTACTTATTTGATTGAGGATATTGTTTTACTAAAATCGCAATTGAAGTTCAATCTATATATTACAATTCCCCTCTGTAGATCCAATTGAAAAAATTTGATTGAAACATTACTTGTAGTGAACCCTAGATTTCACTGTCTAAAGAAAAGGCATTGTGAATTTAATAATATAACCAATAAAAATTTTAATATGCCAGTTTTCCGTGCATATGGAAAGTCAAGAAATGTCATGGAAAGTCATGAATTTGGACATTGGGTAAATTTTTGTCATGGAAAGTCATGATTTTGAGCAAAAAAATTGCTGTGAGTCATGGAAATACAGTGAATTTCATGGATTTCAAAACATTCTAAGTAAAATTACGTAACTGTGATGTAATAAATGCCATGATTGCTGTTCACCTCTTAAAAAAAAATTCAGCCATGTTTTTATTTACGTTTTGAAGGAAACGAAAGTCACAGTTGAAAGCTGCAGTCAATGAAAACATTTATGAATTCTGATTTGACATCCCATGATTAAGTTCTCAAAGGTGAAAAATAATTTCATAATATGAAAACTGAAATGAACAGTTTTGATAAGCTTGTTTAAAAAAAAATTATACCCCCCCCCCCCTCCTGTCTTCTTTCTTCAATTTTGTGTTGTTAATATCAAAACATTTGATTTTTGACTATATAATTTATTATTATTGACTTATTCTTTCTTCAAATATTTCTTTATTACTAAAGATTGATTAGTTTTTTTAACACTGAAATATCAAAGAATGAAAAATTATTTTCCCCTTTTTCTTCTGATTTGGAAGTTTCTGAAACAAGGTTTTTTTACTTAATTTAAAATAAAACATAAAAATTAGTTTATGGTTCAGTGATTTATTATATATATAGGATATAAATTCATATAGGTTATTATTTATTTTTTTGCGATTTGATTTCTTGAGTCATGAATTATTTTTTCCTTCTGTCTTGGGAAAGTCATGTATTTGTGACATTTTATTTTGGCAGAAACCCTGAATATAAATATTTTTTAGACATTGCCTATTCTTATATTTGTAACAGCGTTGATTCTGTAAATAGCATGCTCTTGGTGTTTGCATTTAATTTTAAATATCGAAAACATTTCTATCGAAAAAATTTGTGGCAAACTACGTTTCAAAATTTATTAAAATTGAATGTGAATTTATGCATTCTTACTCAAATATTTATTTTTTCTGATTGAAACAATTTTATTATTGAAAAATATTTTGGCAACAAGAAAGAATTTTTTTCAATGTTCGGTTGAATGCTATTTTAGCGCAATTGGATGACGGCGAGTTGGTTTATCAGTATTCTGTAAAAGCAACCTTTAGTGACAATTACAGTCCCAAAATTTGATAGAATACATTGAAATAGAACATATCTGCCAAGTTTCAGCCCGATTGGATGACGGCAAGGGGATTAGTTAGGCCTGCGCAGATTCTGTTGCCATCATCACACAAAATTGAAGTTAATATGAAGGATTTAAAAAGAAATTGCATACTAGGTATACACAGGAATGACAGTTTTCCTCCTTTTTGTTTTTTTATGTATCATTTTCCTTCTCTTGGTCTCTGTTTCGAGGATCTGAATTTTTCTGATCTGAACCAGTTTTTCCTCATGTCTAAAAAAAGATTTTCCTTCTTAGCTCCCCTTTCCTCACAGATTACTTTGCTAACTCCCGATATGTGAAATGTAATTTTTATATAGTTTGAGAAATTTCATTGTATCTTTAAAATTGTTGAATCATCCATCCTGCATACTTTTTTTTTGTGTTTAATTTTTGTGTATTCCTTCCGAGATCTTTTTTAACAAATTTTTGGATTTTCTCCTCTTTGCTTTCTGATCACTCTCATCCCTGCAGACTGAAAAAAATACACTTTACTACGCTTTCTGTCTACAAAAAAAAAAAATTTCAGCCAATTTCTTGTTTGACTCATCACATTTAAAATACATAACTGATAAGTCATCACATATAAAAAAGATATTCCCCTAATGACTTGATAACAAATTTAAAGAGATTGTATAAAATTAAAGTCTATGACAGTCATTAAACGTTTGTTTCTATAAATTTTATTGTACTTCGGCTCCAGATACCAATCATAAACAATTCCTGCAATGAATTTGATATCTGATTACAATGCATGACATTTTTTTAAATGGAAAGAAAAATCTTTTTTTGTATATACTACAAGTTTGAACCCAACTTGTAAACTTCCAATACTGTTATTATTGACCTTTAACTGCTTATTTTGGCTGGTTTGATATTTCTGGTGCAAGGGTAGCAAGTGGACCATACTGCGTCGAACATCAGTTTAAAATTGAAATAAATAGTATGTGGAAAATTAATATGAAAGTCGATAAAATATGAGGTGGAAGTGTGCCACATAAAATGTCTTGCGGTCTGTCAGACCGCATACAGCACTTAAATGTTGAAGCACTCTTCCAGCTAAACCTCATATTACTTCCAGTTCAGTTGTATTAATCTTATTGATAAAACGCTTTTATAATTTAGGCTTTTGGAATTGTAAGTTTTCTGGCTGAATTTTTATACTGTCTTGATGAGACCTTTCATTTGACATATTACACATGTCTAACATTAGAAGTTTTCGCTGAAAATGTTAACTTCATACGAAGCTTTGTATACTGCTTTTATTCAATTAACCACAGAACTGTGAAAGCCTGGAAATGTCGAGGAGCTTTCTGCTTCTGGAGAAAATTAGAGAAATATCGGGGGATTTTTTAAAATTTCATGAAACTCGGGGGAAATTTAGTATTGTTTAAGGGTTCATCCATATTTTGGCGCTATTTGCATGGAGACTTGTAGTGGTAAGCCATTAGAAGTTTAATGCTACAGAATAATTTAAACTTTCATTACCAGTAAAACTATTTTTGAAAAATTTGCACATTTTCTCTTTAGCATATATGTTCTAGTTGATCAAGGTGTCTAGACATCTGGGAAACCTAAGAAAATGGGTGAAATTTGAAAAAAAAGTTTGCCCTAAAATAGGGAATTTTTTAGAAATCTGTTAGGGAACTTTTTTTCCTTTAACTTAATGGCCACCCTGAATTAGTGTGGAATTTAAAAAAATCAAGACTTGAATATTTTTAATACTTCTGCATTTTTGTTCTGCTTTTACCTTTTTTGTTGTTATGCTGTTTTGTAAAATTTCCAAAGCTTTATATTTTTTTTTGCATTAATATATTATTTGCAATTTTAATTTTTGAAAAAGAATTCCTTTTATTTTATCTTCATTATTTATTAAATTTTAGTGTTGACCATATGTAAAATAAGTAAAGTTGAAAGATTACCACACTCTCCATCTAATGCTGCAACTCTGTCAATCTTCTGAAACGGTTATAGCATTTTTAAATGGTATTTTTCGAGCATGCATGACAAAGGAAAAAAAATTGTGGTAAGTTGAATAATGATTTATAGATTTGAATACAAGGTTTTCGGGACAGGCATTTAACCATGCCCTTTAGCATTGTCTATTACAGTGTTTTTTCTGAAAAGTCAAGACTTTCAAATGAAAATATATATAAACCAAAATAAATTTTATTTCTCAACATAGTCTCTTTTCAACTCAATACTCTTTTTTTCAACAATTTTCTAAATTCTTTAATCTTTCCAAAAAATAAGATTTCTCGTAACTCCTCAAAATAAGCATTGTTGCATTAATAAACACAGACTGTGAAGAAAATCTTCACTAAGCCATTTTTTTTATATAGTATAAGAAAAGAGTGGCAGGTAGTCATGTTGGGAGAGTATGGTGGATTAGGGAGCAATTTGTATACTAGTAATTACATCAATTAAGTGATAGCAGTCAGGTGAGCTAGTGTGTAGTTTGCACTTTTTTCTTGGATGAATGAGACCACTTTTTACTCAATTTTGTTTTAAAAGGGTTCAATAGATCAGCATAATATTGTCTGGTTGTTATCTTTTTCCCCTTTTCCAGATAGTCGATGATAGTTATGCCCTTTGTGTACCAGAAAATCATTGCTATATCCTTTAAGACTAATAGAATTGTTTCTGCCTTTGATGCAGTTCACCAGGAGAAATCTATTGCTAGACTGCTTTTTCATTTCTAGTAATGTATCCGACTTCAACTATAATTTAAAACCGTTAAAACTCGATTTGTTTAAACACGTTTTTGAAATGGCTACACAAATCTAATTTTGATCAATTGTCAAAAAACGTGGCAACCATTTTGCTGATAGCTTTTTCATACATAAATATCCTTACAGAAATGCACACTCATTGAGATGCTTATCTTGCATTGCTCACCTTTACACAACTGTCCGCGAACATATCGGATTTTTTGACAGGCAATTGGACGTCCTGCACCTGTTGGTCAAAGAAATTCAGTAAACCATGCCATATTATAGAGTCGAGTCCATGTTACATTCATTCAGCTTTTTCCCATTTTCATTAAAGGATATTACCTGCATTTTTTAAAAACGGATGAAATTAGTTTATATTTACGAAGAATTTCTTTCAGATTCCAAATATTCAAGCAAAAGTTCTTTAAAAAAAATTACTTATTTAAATATTAAGAAAAGAAAATGCCTTAAAACGGAGCCAAAACTAGTCCTATCAAAACACTCAACTATAACTGTGATGTCAAAACTTCCTTCTGTTTCTATGGTTATCGTGAGGTTTCTGCCTAATAGTTGATGTGTGTTTGGCATTAATGTTAAGTAGACAATTGAAATATACCATACCGGTTGGAGCGATTCGCGAGAAACTGGTTTCCGCTGCTGCGTTTTAAGCCAAGATGTTTTGAGATGTAGTGATGACACATTTAATTCCAGCTGAATGATTCGTTTTCTCTCCAAAGTCTATCAGGGGAACTTTGATTATTGCAAAAAAAAAAAGCCTTTAGCCCTTTGAGCAGAAATTTTGGTGTTTATGGCCTTTTCTAAACATTTAGAATTGAATTTAAAAAAATTGAGGATTGTCCATTGTTCTTCCACACAAAATGTATCTTTTATCAACATCCACAATTTTCTTTTATCCATAATCAAAACAAACACATTTTCAGTTCGATAAAACACAAGCAAGTTATTTGAAATATCATTTGCAAATTTGATGCGTTTTGCTACAAATAACAGAGTGGCCACAGAACCGGGAAAACCTGGAAATCGGTCAAATGTCGGAGCTTTTTGATTCTGGAAATGTCTGGGAACTTTTTAAAATTTCATGAAAATCTTGGAAATTTTTCATTGCCATCAAAACTATTTTTAAAAAAATTGCATGTTATCTCTTTAGCATACATGTTCTATTTGATCAGTATCTAGACATCTGGAAAACCTAAGAAAATTTTGGAAATTTGATAAAAAGTTTGCCCTAAAATCATGGAATTTTGTAGAAATCAGTCGGGGGGGAATTACCAGGAAACTTTTTTTCCTGAATTTTGTAGCCACCCTGGATAATAAAGTATGCACATAATAATAAGAGTGCGATCATAGTATTACCTTTTCTGAAGTCATAGACTCCAAACAGCCTTCATATGTTTCAATTGCAGGAAAAAATTTCGTATATGATATTGTTAAAAGTAATTATACATTTTTTAACTAACCCAAAGTTTTGAGGTATAATAAAATTGTGATAAAAGAAAGTATAATTAAGCGATAACAGTTTTGCCTGTACTTGCATTTAAAAAAATATTTGGAAATTATTCGTGTTTTGATACTAATCTAAATTCGCAATAGCAGTACAATGTAAATTTTCCCTGAATTTTTAAGTGTACCAAATGCAAAATATAAATTCAAAAAGCAGATAATTTAAAAAAAAATTTAGTATTGTGTGGCACTGACTTTTTGGCTGATATATTGGCATGATTCCGACCTTTTTCTACTCTCAAATGGTTTAAACCAGTTAACTTATGTTCACTAACTATACAGCAGAGCCAAACAATAATCTGTAATAAACAGTGTTTTTAGTTTGTGAGGCCTGTTGTCATTGAACCACACCTGTTGACTAATTAATTTTTTTTCAAAGACCTGGTTAATAATCTTCTAAAATGTATATGTAATGTATGTAGTAAAGAAAGTGCAGTAATATGCAACTGACATTAGTAAGTTTTTAATTTTATGAATAAAGCTGTGACAGAAAATTTTCTACCAAAACATTTGCATATTTGAGTTTTATTATACGAAACATGAACAGTAGAACTTGTACTGCCTAAAAATCCCGGTAGCAGAAAATGCGAGACGGGAGACGGACGTCGCAGATTTTTCAGCAGCTTGCAGACAAATCTGACTTTTAAAAAAAAAAAAATCCGATTTGCAAGTTGGGTGATTTGAGTCAACGCACATGCGCGATACTTAATTTCATGAAATAGGACTCGTCATAGTTTTGTGCGATTTTACGGAGATTGTATAGAAACATAATATAATTAGTCCTATTTGCTTTCACGTATGCTATTTGCTTTCGTGCGTTGGTGTGTAGTAGTTAGCTTCGCTAAAAGTTACGCTGAATTAAGGACCGCTATTGCCAATTTGCGGCTATTGCGGACGGGAGATATCGCCAATATTTACGTCGTTGCGATGTTTTTTTTTCAACGAGTGTTACACCAATATAATAACCATTATTTCTATGGTTTGCCCCTCAATAGTTGTCACCATCGACGATATTTACGTGGTTGTGACCGTCAATTTTGTAGAGTGTTACGTCGATATTTTAATCGTCTCTATTGCATAAATTTCCAGATTTCTACCTATATATTGCCCGCTAACGCCGATATTTACGTTGGTATAATGGTCATTTTTGCGGATTGTTACTTGGATGTAATTGCCGAGATTTGCGCCGGTAAGGTGGCCGAATATTTGTGATGGAGTAGTGGTAATTTTCACCTAGGAATCAGCCATTTTAATAGCAGCTATCGGCGAGAATTGCGATGCCGTTTTGGTGTCATTCGCCTGGGCTAGTGCTGATGTGACAGCGTTATGTCCGTGATTAGTGTGAAGATCGCTTTTGTTGTTTGGGTTGAATTTATATAGAATAATTAGAATTTTAATTTAAGATACAATACTTTTAAATGCTTCCGTTTTAATATTTAGTTTATTTTGCCAAATTTCTATGTTTATGTAAAACAGGGATTTTTGATTAAATTGACATATAAGTTGCTTATGTATTTTATGCAAACTTTAAAAAAATATATAATAATTACGCTGCAGATTATTTTCTAATACCCAAATTAGTGTCGCAGATTGTCAGAAAAGTTTCTGCTACTGAGCTAAAAATACTAAACACCTATGTCAGCTGTGATGTCTTCCCGAGATTGTCATTGACAAACTTAAAATAAGCATGTGTATCACTCACCCTAGCAATCCTATTCAACTGTCGGGTTGATGCTGTACCATTGTCAATCGATATTTAAAGCAATATTTTCTTTACACAAGTTCTAATCGCAGATTCTTGTGTACATGTTGGAAGTGCGGGGAAGATCTTTAGAGGGCTAATTAATCCTCTTGCTGTCATGCAATCGAGCTGAAAATTGCCAGAAAGACTTGTTGATGACAATGCATTCTATCAAATTTTAGGAACAAAAAGAAATGTGTCAATTGCATGGAATGGATGTTTTGGGAGTAGTGATCAAACATTAAGAAATTTCAATCTGAGCTCAAAATCGCTTATATATGTTGTACCTAAACAGCGTTCGTACGCCTCTGGAAAATAAATTAGCTTTGAAATCTCGGGGGAATTTTCATGGAAAAAAGAAAAATCCCCTGTAAAAGCTGGAAAAAGTACTACTCCTCAGTGCTATTTGTTCAATCTTAATTCGAGGAATTGAAGTTACAGAATTATTTCATAACATAGACTTGCCGAAAGTTATTCTTAATGAAAAAAAGACTTTTTTCGAGTTATTGGAAGAATTTGTGTAATCGAGGGTAGACTATATTTATCTGGCTAAAAATAATTAACTCTGCAATGGAACACACTACTTTGGAAATCTCAGGGAATTTTTTCTCTTTAAATGAGTATGAATCTTGTTAAAAGTTTGTAATGAATATAAAGGATTTATATTAAAAACTTTGTTTTTGTGAGTTAATTTCTACTTACTTGAGTGAGATAATAAAAATTCATTCGGCTGTAATATGTAAAGATATGAAATAATTTGCTATGTAATAGCTTTATGGTTGTAAACTAGGCACTTTTTGTCCACTTGTGAAAGTTTTTTTTTTTTTTTTTTTTATTTGTTGGGGATGATAAAGTATAAAGTAATGATACAACTTCAAAGATAATAACTTACTTTTGCTAATAATATCAATGTTACAAATAATTTTCATTCATTATAAAATGGGACTGTTTCTTTGTTCTCATAGTTTTTTTCCTTCTAAATTTAATTTCTTTTGTCTTTTAAAAGGGCATAAACAATTTTTAGCTTATGATTTTGTTTTTATTAGTTAAAAGATTTGATAATTTAGGATTTTAAAAGGGGAGGAATGCATTCCGAGAAATCTTTCGTGGGAAAGATGTCTTGCATTTTTATCTGGAATAGTTAGAAACAGGGGCATACTGGCCATAGGGTTGTCTGGTGCAATCACCAGGCCGGTCAGTGTCTAAAAAATGGGCTGGTCCGCTATGAAAGAGTTTTTTTTCTTTAAATTTTTCCTTTTTTTTTTCAATTGAAGTAGTTGCTTTCCTTAACTTTTTTAAAAAGAGCCCAATGCTTTCAATTTTATATTTGGAAAATAAAAGCACTTAAGATTTATATATTATAGTATTACGAGTTTTTACTTATTTTATAACTTATAAGGTAAAACATCTAAATTTTGGATGTAATTTTCTAATAACCTGGGCATTCGTTATTTTGGAATTTAGATTTCTTTCATTTAGTTTTTGCAAATGGTTTATAGGAATCAAGTTCACTCAATGAAGTTTTAAATAGTAGAGACAATTTGGTGTAAATAAACTAATTATTAAAATAATTCAATTATTAAAATTATTGAAAACTATAATAAAACTAATTATTAAAATTATTGAAAACTATAATAAAACTAATTATTAAATATAAATATTTAAAAAATAAAATGTGCTGATTGTTACAACTAATGAATTGTTCGAATTATTTTATTAATAACTATAATTGGCTAATATTTCATTAATGATTGCATTGATAATTTTGGCCGGCAAAAATTTAAAATCACCTGGCCGATATTGCATCCCAGTACGCCCCTGGTTAGAAACCTGGAAAATTTCTACCAGGCAAACTTGACTTATGATTGGGGGTGACTCTACCAAATTCCAGCATCACGACTGAAATCTATTGTACTGATAAGATAAACTTGCAATTCAATAGACTATCACACTATGTGTATCAATTAGTATTTGAATTTCTGGGCCGTTTCCTATGCAATAGAATTGCATAGGAAATTACATCTCATCTTTACACATTGTAATCAAATGAATTTTCCCTTCAAAATCTTAATTTTAAAGTCAGCATTTTTATTTAAAAAAATCTGTAGTGTGCTTAGGCTGTGGAATAACAACTGAATTGAAAGAAAAGAGATTGTATCCATGCTTGCTAAAGTGTTTTTGCTCTACATATAATCCTAGTAGTGTAAAGTATTCCAACTGTGTAGGGTTTTTTTTAATCATTTTTTGCTACAATCATCACTTCAGAACTTAAATAATCGCTGCAGTCATGATCATTTGCGCTTTTTCTAAGCAAAATTCTCTAATACTTATCTTAGCTAAACTTTGTATTGTTATTCCTTTATTTAATATGCTGGTTTGTGTGCCACCATTTGTGTCAAGGTTAATAAATCTAATTTAAATCACCTTCTGTGTTTGTATGAAGAAATGTAGAAATATTTTTTATATTTTAGTAACAGAAAGAAGCAGTGCATAGATAGCTAAGAACTATTGATTTCTTTCAATCTTAAAAATTAAAAGAATGTTTTCAATTATAATGTTCAAATAATTCTTTCTCCTATAAGTTTGAAAAGTTAGTATAAAATAAAAAGATTTCACCCAGATGAATTAAAAGATAAATTATAGAAAAATATGTGGAATCTGGGATGATGCAGAAGACATTGCATCCCCCCCCCCTCTTTTGTAAACAGATTAGAAGTACTGTGTCAGGGAAATGTATATATGACCTAGTTAAAACGTTTTTCTATATAACTTTACCACTAATTAATATTATATAAAATGAAAACATAACTAGTAGCTTCATCATAATTTTACAATTCTAATCTGTTTACACGTAGGAAAAATGCTAAAATCTTCTGTACGTATAACAGAAAATTGCCCAGGTGTGTAAAAAAGTTGTTGAAGAATATAAAGGATACATTCTGCTGCTAATTAGGTTATTAATACAGTGAAATAGATATTTGGAGGACTAATCTTAGAATACAATGAGAAGAAATATGTCATTACTTTTGTTATAACGTTTCAGTATTTGTTTGAAATATTAGAACTAATGCTATACACACACAGAGCTTGAATTCAAAAAGTTTTTTCATAATGAAATATTGAAAATTGATCGCAAGTGTTTCGCATGCAAATATCCAACTGCTTTCTGTAAAAAATTTTGTTGGAATTCTTCCAAAAAAAATTGCTTCATGAAGATGTGTGTAGTAATAAAAAGTGTGAATAAACAAAATAATCCTCTTAGATGGAAGATACCCGTGGGAACTAATCTTGCCTAACAAATTATTTCTGATGCATTATTAAGAAGAAAAAACTTTGTATTCTGTTAACACTTATGAAAATAATTAAATGAAGGGAAATTATAGTTTCCTTTTTTTAAAAAGTTTTATGAAACTAGAAAAGAAAATTCAATAAGAGCAAGAAATCAAATCCAAACATTTAAAAAAAATTTCTTCTAAAAATCACTTCACGTTCCACCTCTAGTTTTGAGTTGGTACTATATTTTTTGAGAAATTTTAATATTTATTAGACTAAATGTTGAGAACTTTAAATATTTTCTCATCTGGATGCCCTGATTAACTCCTCTTAAAATGACCATTATCAAATTTAGTGAAAAAACTTTAAAAATATGACTGTATATCGCACATTGGTTCCCAATCTAATCTGTACCATTTGAGCCAAATTGAACAAATAGTTGTGCGGTAATACTTTATCTAAACATTTCGTGATGGACTAACAATCAATACCCAATAGGTTTGGTAAAAAAATAGTCGATATGCAAGCAACAAGTTAAACAGGTCTAAGTTGGGTCAGAAAATAATTGAGAATTCATTACTTTTTTTAAATTGCCGACTCTTTAGTACATAGATATCTTAAATATTCAATATTGTACTTGGAACTTTTCTAACTCGGAAAGAGTTGCGTTTATTCTTGCAGTATGGTGTAGGCTGTGAAATGTTTGGTTTAACTTTTCTTTATTAGCTACTTTCATGTCTATAGTATTATTTCTGTTATTTGAAATTGCCAAAACATAAATTGTAAATTTTTAACCAACAGCTTTATGTTAGTCTTATGTAAATTCTGTCTGTTGCTAGTATTAAATTACACTTATTTTGATTCGTCTTTGTTTGAAATTAATAATTTAATTATTTCTCGATCTTTACAGAGATGCAGTTCTGAAAATTCTCTTAAGACTAAATGGTGAACCTTGCTGGGATTGTTCGCTTAGACTTCTCAGTATGGTTTACTTTTTTGTCATGACTTCAGATTCCTATTGTAGTCAAGGTTTTGATCAACTATACTGTTACAGGTCTGTATTTCATAAAATGTACTTTTAACAAATATTTTTATGTATAACTTGTCTTCTGAGTGAATAAAGAATAAAATTATTTTGTCAAACATAACTTTTCCACAAACTTGTATATCTAAAAGAATTAAATTTTTTTTTTTTTTAAATCTCTGCTTTTATTGTTTTTTTGTTACCATGAAAACTACTCCTAACTAAATGTAAAAATAAAACTGTCAATGTAAAAAATTTAATAGATTTATATGTAATTGATAGAGAACGTTTGAATTGATTGATATTTTAATATTAGTTTTCAAATACTCATTTTTTTTCAGACACAGGTCATATTTAATAGTTATTAATGCAACTAGTTGCATAAGTAATGCTTTTCAAATAAGACAAAATGCTTATTTGATGAGTGAGTGTGTAGGAGTGTTCATCGAGTTTTAGAAAGTAATTTCGTACAAGTTGCATACAATGGAACTGTTTTTATAATCACATTAAAAAATATTTTTAATACATATATATTAATGTTAACAATTCCTCTGTATAAGAACCTCTTCTGAAAATATGCAATTTTTAAAGCAAGGTTTTGTAGATTTGAAGCATGAGGCGTGCAATAAAATATTTTACTGCATTTCTTGTGATTAAGTGTTAATTTTTCACGATTTTTTATCAAAAAAGTTAACATTTTGTGTATGTTATAAAAATATCTGGTTACTTTATGAAAATGCCAATTAATTAAATGTCAGCTTTCATGAAAAAGTATATGAACCATGAAATAAAATAAATTCTAAACTTTTGATTGCATTCTCTAAAAATGGTAATTTTTCAATTTTACAGACATTATTTATATTCAACAGTAAGAGATCATGAGAATTGCATACTAATAAAGAGTGCATCAGGGTGTCCACAGATCGGGAAAACCGGGAATATCGGGAAAAGTCAGGGAATTCGGAATTTCTGGAAAAATCAGGGAATTATCAGGGATTTTGTCAAAAAGTTAAAAGGAATTTTCCGAAATTAAAATGAACCTTTTAATTTTGACAATTAAAAATACCTTGCTACCAAAAATATAAAAATCAATTTGAAATAAATTAAAAAAAGTAAAAAAAAAAAAAAAAAATTCGGACCGCAAGACCGACCACGCAACTTTTCGCATTAAAATTTCCTGATAATCACTGAACCTGCTTGCGTTCAGATTTGCCTCAAATCGCCGATGGAATGACTACATTTCTTCCTCATTTTTCTCTTATATTATAGTAGTCTATCGGCATTATTTACGTTGGTATTTGATGGTCATTTTTCTGAACTTTACGATGGTAAAATGGCCGATATTTTCGTGATTATAGAGGGCAAGAAACACGTTCTTGCATGCTGCTCATTTTCGTGATCTGTCACTGACGCTATTTCAGAGATTGCACCTGTCAGCCATGGTACAGTTCTGCTGAAACACGGATTTCAGCATTTTTTGTTGAAATTTCCATCATTCCTGAGACGGATTCAAAACTGCATTACAATTTTATAAGGCAACAATTGGCAAAAAAGGACCATCACACCAACGTAAATATCAACGTTAGCATCCAATATATCGATGGAAATCGCTGAAATAGACGCGATTCTATCGACGTCACAATCTACGAAATTGACAATCACAAGCGTAAATCTCGGCGATATAGACAACTATTGAGGCGCAAACCTTGGAATAGTGATTAATAGGGTCTAAAATGAACATCACAAGAATGTAAATCTCGGTGATAGCTCCCTTCTTAGCAGCGAAAATCTCGGCAATAACAAGCTTAACATCAGAGTAATGTTCGGCGAAACTAACCACCACACACCAGCATAAATAACAGCGATAGATGCTGGCAATCAGCAAGAAAAGTGGTCATTACATCACAAGTTTGGGGAAGTCTGAAAGTATGTAGGTTCCTTGGTTGTCAGACAAGCAAGTAAACCCAAGGGATGTGATTGCTTCCACCGATCTTTTCGCTTTCGTGAATTTTTCTTATTTTTCCACTTATCAAAGTTTTCCCACAATTTTCTCATTGATCTCGGAGATTAAAATTTCCTGACAATCATAGAACCTGCATGCGTTCAGTCTTCCCCAAACCACCGATGGAATTATTATCTCCTCCACCCCTTATTTTTCTGTAATGTTAGACTCTATCGGAATTATTTACATTATTATGTTACAGCCATTTTGCAGAACGTTACGCTGATGAAATGGCAGTTATTCCTGTAATTATGGCGAGCGTTATCGCCGTTATTACGTTGCTGTGTGATACTCATTTTAGTCGAGTCTTACTCCAAAATAATAGTTACTGACGTTATTGCAGAGGTTTGCATTTGTCGGACATAGTACAGTTCAGCTAAAACTCGAATTTCGACTTTTTTTTTTAATTGAAATTTTGATCATTCCTGAGATCGATACAAATCTGTATTACAATTTTGTTGGACTTAAAAGTCTGACAATGACGGAACCTTCTTACCGGGCATTTCGTCTGCACCGGTACGGGCATTTCTGCCGATTGTTGGTTTAATATAATTGCCGAGATTTGCGCCCGTACGGCGGCCGCTATCACCGATATTTACGTTGAAGTAGCTGTAATTTCCCTTTAGATTTAAGCCGTTTTAACTGAAGCTATTGGCGAGATTCGCGACGTCGTTTTGGTGTCATTCGCCTAGACTTCCGCTGATGTGAAAGCCGCTATGTACGTTATTAGTGTGTATGTGAGGATCGTTTTCACCGTTTGGTTTGAATTAATGATGAATGATTAGAATTTTAATTTAATTTTGCACAAGAAATTAATCCAAATCGTCCCAGTTTTTATTATGTATCCTTATTTAAAATTGTAATTTTAACTGCTATTGAATGTAAAATTGTTTATTTTAACTTGAAAAACAATTTTACATTTAACTATCGATGTAAGTAATAGTTTAAAGTTAAAGCATTTTTTTTATGTATAATTGTTTAAAATTAATTGTCTGGGGAAAATGTGTTTATTTTGTAAAAATTTTGCTTGGGTATTGTACTTAAACAGCGGCTACAGCTGATCTTAAACAAAAAAGAAAATTTCAAATAATGCAAATAATGAAATTGAACAATTTGGACAACAAAATTATGCAAACTAAAAAGCCAATGAAAATAGTGTAACTCCCCCAATCCAACTACATTTAAAGATTTTTTTTTTTTTTTTTTCAAATGCACAAATTGATATATAATTCATAAAATATAAAAATTTTACTTTACGAAAATATTTTAAAGTAATTTTTGAAATTTGATTACAATTTCAAGTATTCAGAAAATAAAAATAGTTAATATAATATACAGAATATTTGTTAAATGTGTGTGTGTGTTTGATCCATTTTGACATGATTTATGGTTTGACTTTATTTTTAAAATTTTACTTAAGAAAACAGCTTATTAAATCTGAAATATAATACTAGAGTCCTCTTTTCTTGAGATTAGATTGTAATGAAAAAAAAAAGTGTGATTTTAAAGTATAATTGCACATGCACAGTACAGGTACACTATACATACACTACACTAAATGAACCAATTTGGTATTTGTGTCATAAATGTGTAAAGATAAACAGTACATGCATCGTAATTTTCTTTATGATGGTGAATTTGAATGTTCTTTTACTTGAAAGTTTATTATTTATATATATTTTGTCGATAACTTATAATCAGGGAAAAAATTGGGTGTTACAGGGAAATATCAGGGAATTTTAAAATAACTTTTCTGTGGACACCCTGGTGCATTCATTGCACTTAATTTTTATTTTCAATAACCCATATGTATACATAGGGTAATGAAAGTATAGTATTTTGCCCCCCCCCCCCCCCTTCTCCAAATTTTTTTTTATTTTTATTTTTCCATGTTTTGGAACATCTTGATTTCAACAAAGTGATCTAGAAAAAATGTATGTGTCGGTGGTCAACATAACTCCCGAACAAATTGACCTATGATGTTCACATTTGGTGTGCGGGTTGGTGATGGCACAGGGACCTACCATTAAGGTTTTCGTTAAAATTGTGCATGCGCATATGGTAGTTGTCATTGAAAAAATCATGTTTTTTAGTAATTGCTAAAAAACGGCTCGAACGATTTTGTTCAAAGTCAACTGTGGTAATGCCTCTTAATGTGTTCTAAACATTCCCTCCTCTGAAATTCCTGTAAAAATGCTTTATTGGCGTAGAAAGTTGTCTCGTTTATTCTCTCGACTTTCTACACTTAAAAAAACCCTTCAACCAACTTATTTAAAATGGAATAAAATGTTGCTGTAAGTTTTTTTTTTTTTTTCCTTCTCAAAAGAATATATTGATTCTTCTTGGCAGTCTTGAAACTTCCCTATAAGTACAGAAACCTTAACTCTAAATCCATTGCACAACTAAATATATTTTTAAAAGAGATTTTTTTTTGAATGAAAACAAATATTTTATAGCTGCTTATTAAGCTACATAGTTAGTTCTTTAATACATACTGCTTTATGCAATTTGACATTCAAGTTGATATACATAATCAGATGAAAAAATTTAAGTGCATAAGGAATGCAACTCTAAAATCAAAATATTACAAACAAAAATACAACTTCAATACAATAAGAATATAAAAAAAAACTTATAACCAAAGGAATCGACTTTTACTTTAGTGATAAGATTTTAGCTGTTATTAGAGAGTATCAAATGACATCATGAATATTTCAAAGTTTTAATTGAAGGAAGAGGTAGCATTAATTTTACTTATATTTCTCAATAATGCAATTTTTTTCAGATGTAAAGTTTTAAGTGTAATTTTTATTAACAATAAGAATTTTTCACAAATATTTAAAAATTGTGTCTGTAATGAAAGGGAAAAATTGTACTTAAGTATTGTAATCATACAGAAAACTACTCATGCTTTATAAAATACACAATTCTTCATTAATAAACTAAGTGTAAATTAAACATTATATTGTACGGAATTCAATACAAAGGAAAATATATATTTTCTATCACCTAGCAAAGCATTGATGTATAATTGTCACCATAATGTAAAAGTTCAACTAAAAAATATGTTTACCAAAGCAAAATTTATTAAGAATCCTCTTTGTTGTCTGTGCCCATGCTTATAACAAATTAAATAAGAATTGCACTTTAAAAACAGAAACATTATTAACAATATAATGATTTACCATAAGATAGAACTAGTAAAAAAAAAACACCTTATTAACTATAACTAATAAAGCAAGAATTGCACTTTAAAAAACATCTCCTTTTTTCATCTTTTACTAGAAAAACTACTTATTAATTCAATGGACTAAGAGCCACTTTTTTCTTCTCATACTGAATAATTGAAAATCACACTCGTAGGTGTAATACTAAATTATAATCTTAAAATCGAATAATCATTTTAATTTTAAAAAATGACAACTCAAAGAGAAGAGAATTTCCAAATAAAGAAACTATATCTACTGATATAAAAGATTGATTTGTCGCTAATAAAAAAAAATATACCCTTTAAAGAGGGACATAACGTCAGGCCCTATAGTATAGGATCCATCATTATGTCCTGCTTCAAAGTGGGTAATTTTTTTTTTATTAGTGACAAATCAATCACTTATGCCAAGTAAACATAGTTTCTCTATATTTACATATTACAGCTATTGGGTCTATGGCAATAATTTATACCATTAATTATTCATAAACAGGGGTGAGAGCTTTCCTCCTTTTTTGTTTTTTATGCAACATTTTCCTTCTCTTTGTCCCTGTTCCAAGGATCCGCATTTTTCTGATCTGAACCATTTTTTCCTGCAAAAAGTATACTTTTCCTTATGTCTTAAAAAAGGATTTTCCCTCTTAGCTCCCCTTTCCTCACAGATTACTTCACAAGGTTCTTAATATTTGAAATGCAATTATTATACAGTATGAGAAATTTCATTCTATCTTTAAAATTATTGAATCATCCTTCCTGCATTCTGTTTTATTGAATTTTTGTGTATTCCTTCCGCAAGCTTTTTTGACGAAACTTTTGGATTTCCTCCTTTTTGCTCTCTGATTACTCTCATCCCTGCATAAAGTATAGAAATAAAAAATCTACGCATAAGTTTGGATATACTCAAGTACAGAGTGGTCATAATTAAACTGGCACTGCTTAGAGCTGTCCGTAGCCTGTGGAAACCAAGAAACCAACAGATCACAAAATTTTAGTATACATACTACTGAGACTAAGGTAAATGATGTGTAAAAAATTAGAAAAGAAAGCGTTAAAATTTTCTCAAATGATGCTTTAAGAATAAAAATTATGATGGATAAACAAAACTTTATTGGATTTTGTTTTTCTTTAGCTAAAACTTCATACACAACTTTTCACATGAGTTTCGGTTTATAAAGTTAACTTCCTAAACCTTTAAAAGTTCTTCTAGTGGAATTTTTTTTTATTAAATATTTCGTTCCACTTCAGATATCTGTTTCTATGGTCTCAAATGTACATAAATAACATTTTATGAAGATATATTAATCACAACAGAATCTAGACATCTTTTAAAATATGCAGTTTAATCATGACCACACTAAACATAACAGCTATTTATGCAATTACTTGCGCTATGCTAGAAAACAACATATTCTGAGCTCACTAAAGAAGTGGATTACCCATTGTTGTAGTGTATTTAGGGACCTCGGTGTATGTTGTCTTCTAGTATAGTAATAATTTTTCAAACAAGGAAAATGCGTTTTTAACGAGTGCATTAGCACAAGTCAAATAATTTACCAAGTTTGAAAAAGTATTTTTGTACATTTTGCATACAATATTTTTTGTAATACAGAAAATGCTTTATTATATATATATTTTAATGTTGGCAACTTCGGTCAGTCTCTTCTGAAAATATGTCATTTCTATGCTAAGACCATATAAAAATGTGAGCACGAGGTGTGCAGTAAAGTATTTTATTGCACTCGTGCAATAAAGTTACCTTTCTGCACCCTTCGCTGGTTAAAAAAGTTTATTTTTTTGCACTTCGCTTCAAGAAAATATTTGATTCTCGAGAAGAAGGAGTTCAAGTAGTTCTTCCAGGTATAGTAAAATTCTAACTACTAAATTGACTACATGTGGTAAATTTCCATCTCTTACAGCTCCCCATCACTGTCCATAAAGGTGACTTGGAGAGAAACCAGCATAAGTATTAGATGGTTGACTTTTCTTTGAACATTAGTTTGGAACGTTTTTAGTTCTATGGGTTTCAATGCAATGACTGAGGGGAGACATGACAAGTTCTTAGTGGAATATCTGCAAGGCTGGCTACTTCATAGCTAATTGTAAAATGTTAGGTGAGCATAAAGTAGGGTACAAATTTAGCTGACTTTAAGTTGCCTTTGTTGCTCATAGGATGTCAGGTTATGGACTCGTAGGAGGTGTCAATCTTTAACTTCAGATGCGTGTTGAGGAAAGCTTTTCTTTCTTTGATGAGCTTTTTTTTATTCTGCTTTTGCTAAACAATAATTTATATCAGCAAATTTGCATCCGTAGCTATGGCACATGGTTTCTTCCACAGAATCGTCATGGTTTGTTATTAGTTAGGTGTCATTTGTATATTGTCGATAGTTCTGTGTTCACAACCGAACAAGATGAAAGATTGTGTAAGGTAATGTCACTTTTTGTGTTAATTAAGGACATAGCATATTATTGGTTTTTCTGGTCATATAGTGTGATCATCACTAGCAAGAATGGCAAGTTTTTGCTATCAATATCTGTTCTTACACTCTACTGGGTTTGTTCGTATATAATGAACTGGCGTAAGCACTTGAGTTATATTGAGCAAATAACATACTTGTTGAAAGACAGCTCTTGTGAACTAAGAACCGTTATCACTGATAACATAATGGAGACCATACCATAAGGCACTTCTTCTAGAAAAGTTGTCAGCTTACTCTTTTGTAGAGGCATTTTAAATAAGACGATAAAGCCATCTCTTTTTTTTTGTGTTTGAGATTTCAGTCTGGAGCAATGAAGAGATTAATTGCTAAGTTCTCAAATTGCTATAAATACACCTTTGTTCCCAAAAATTTTGCAAACTTTTGGTTACTTCGCTTATACCTAGTGTAACTTTACGCAATGTATTTACACATTCCATGGAAGGCAATGTAATAAGTGCCCTCAGAGCTAAAATGTCTAGTAAGTCACCATCTTTCAGCTGCTCTGCTCTGATACCATTTGCTTTTCTGGTCTATACGTTATTCTTAACATGCAGGGCGATATAGCATATCTGCTATCACATTTAACCCTCTTGAAATGCATACTGTCCTTCTAGGTTGTAGGATTGTTTCTGATGGCCAGTATATCGCTAATTAACAGATTAATGACTTTTGACTGTTCAAAGACAGCAAGAACATGTCCTTTGGAGAACTAATTTCTACCAGACTATTATAGGAGCATTTTGAGCTGGGACTGTCGAGATCCAAATATTTAACTTTTCAGCATGCAAAGTGGCATTTCTTGCGGTTGGTGAGTAACTTGTATTTCTTAAGCCTTGTAACTTGTATTTCTTAAGGGAAAATGTGTTATGATTCATTTTCAGACAGATGTTTTTCGAAGGAAAAGATCATAATTATACTATCTAGGTAGAACAGGGTGCTGACCTATACTTTATTTAAAAATGTCTCCCAAACTCTGGAAAGTGGCGAGGTCTTCATCCCAAACGACATCTTCATAAAATGATTGACACCAAACTGACAAAAAAAAAAAAAACCAGTTTTTATCTTGGTCAGAAGGATCTCCTGATTTTAAGTTTACAGTGGACATGAGAGCAATTTTTTTTGTTCTGGATGGATTATTCATACGGAGAAATAGATATGGATCAGACTTTGTAACAGAATATAACAGAATGCCTGTATCGATTCGATGTAAGGTGTTGATTCTTCCCCAAAGCTGAAGGTTGTTTCGTAGTTTTTCAACACTGCGTTCAGTCTTCTTGATAAGTTATTTAGATATTTAACTTCATCTGAACGAAATAAACAAGGGGTCGTTGAGGGACAGGATGTGAGTTTCTTCAATGAATACAAAAGACTTATTTGGATTGTTACTGATGAACTAGATATGGTCGTAAGATTCACTATGTGTCCAGCCTTCTTTAGAATACCTTCTTCTCTTTCCTGTAGGTTATAAGTTGCAAAAGAAAACCTAGTCCTTCTCAGTTTGGATATCTTCAGCGTGGATTATGGTATGGTAATACTTCTAGAACTTGGATCCTTCTTCCTGTAGTATGTGGTACATCTTGTCAATAATTGAATGGCTAGCTTCACTGTCTTCTCAAATTTTGCCAAATAGTTCATTTATGATAATATTTTAGACTGCAGGGAAGTTGAAGTTTTGTTATTTGGGTCTCTTTATATCGAGCTGAAGATTAGTTCGTGGAATGTTTGCAGGTAGGATATTTGGGCTTGATGACTTCTGCCTTGAAACAGAACTGAAATGTCAATGTCTGGTTGCTTTTGTTTATTTTTAGATTTTATTCTATTGGTTCCACTAGCATTTACAATTGTCAAAAGGCAATGTATTTATATTCTCTGTAGAACTCCACCTTTGGTATCGAGGGTTTTCTTGGGAGTCGTAGAGACTATTCTTTGCTTTTGATTATTTCGTAAACAGTCGTAAAGTCTCCAAGTTTTTAGTTAGTTCTGCTGGTGACTTCTAGTTTGACCAAGTTTCTCTAAAGTGGCCTCCAATTTCTTAGCTAACCCTTTTCTTCGTCTCTTCAGCTATGATAAGTTTTTTTAAGTTATCAAAATTTGTGATTTTCTGAGTCTGAGAGCCAATTTGTAAAGTAACTTATATATAATTTAAAAATATAATAATCAACTCAGAAGTGCTTACTGACTTTTGCGATGCAGGGCAAAAAGTTATTTGTATTTATCAGCAGTGAGTTATTTTCCATTAAACATCATTTTATTCACCATTTGGTAGTCTCGGGGTTCCTCTTTAGGTTCCGCCGCTAGAAGTATTCCGGCTTAAGTTGATAGTGATCCCATCAGGAAAAGGACGATGTAGCTTCGGGAATACTTCAAGAACTGCCATCTTAATACTAGTTTAAAAACAGAGCCATGTCACTGTCTTTGAGATTGTAATTGAGTGGTAATATTTAGCCTCCTGTGGCCTTTCTCTCCCTGTGGATTTTCCCTCTTCAGGATCGTAGTCGTTGTGGTTGAGCTGGCAGGAGATGTCGAGTTTTGCTTCTGGTGTTTAAAACAAAATGTCTTTTTGTCAATTTTCTAGTGCTTTTCTTCTTTCCCTTTCTTTGACAAGTTTAACTTCCCCAACCACCTTTTTGTTTTGAACGAGCTTCCTTTTGAATTGTTTCTTGTTCTTCGGATCAAACCCTGTGATAAATTCTTTCAATTGTAGTATTTGTACCTGGAGAGATTGTCTACCTCGTTCTAACCCCAATTTCACTGCAAGGAGTTTTTGATCTTTATTTCACTCTTTACCATGGAATGCCAACTTTTTTTCAAAGAATTAATGTACTTTGGATTGTAATAAAGTCATTGAACTTTTGATCAGTCACTGCACTAAAATGATTTTATTTCAAATCTCAACAATATTATTTTACTGTCATTATCATAAGTTTCAAAGCATTATCACACGTTAAATCAAATTAACAATCTGTTCTTAATAATACTATATATCTTAATATACTATTAATAATACTATTCAATAATGAAGTTTATACTTAATTGCAATTCCTCATAAAAATAGGTTAAAACTTTTAATACCCAATTAAAACATCTATATTTGCACACACACATAGGTTTCAAAGCATTCACTTCAACATAGTTAAAATTTTTAAGATAAAGTAATAAAATACAAAATCACTTCTATTTAACAAATGAAGCCCATTAAACTTAAAATAACACTTATAATTTATGCTCAGTAAATTTAGATAGTTTGATCTTAAAATGAGGACTGTGAAAATGTAAACAAATGACTGCCAAACATGCAATCAGGAATAAGTTCTCTTGAAATAATAATTTCTACATTCATTGATTGAAAAAGAACTACTTTGAAACAGGGATGCATCGAATAGTGATTTTAACCGAATAACGAATATTCGGCTAGTGGACAAGCCGAATATCGAATATTCGGCCTGCCGAATATCTGACGTATTGTTTCCTATAAAACGTGTCTTAATCACCACTTATATTAAAAAATAGGATCATTTCATAGTATGAAAGCATAGATGACTGGACTTTCATTAATGACAATTGTCTTGGCACGGAAAGTCAGGTTACATGACAAAAATAACTGTTCTCATATCTTTAAAACTATTCAAAAGTCTATGTCATAGGCAAATTTAAGAGCTCTGGCACTCTCCAAAATTCATTAAAAAAAAACTTCTTAAAGTTGCTGTGGATGCGCCTTATAAGTTTTGACATTTTAAAAATTTTGTATAAGGAAAATAAAATCATACATCTATAGAATGGTATTCTGCAATAATAATAAATTGGTAACAAATAAAAAAAAAGTATAATATCTAGATATTCGGCTAAACCAAATATTCGGCTTAATGGCCGTGTACCGAATAGATACCAAATATTCTGTGCATCTCTACTTTGAAACATTATCTTCAGAAAAATTAAAGAAAATTAATTTAATAGAGCTGAAATTTTTTATTTTGTCATAACATGGAAACTTGATAGCACATTGACACATATCTTCTGCATGCATCTAGGGAGTAGCTTAAGTTCTAGAGTATAGATTCAGTATTTCCACTCGGCCAGAGAGCACCAGTGTGGTATCACAGGTGTCATGCTTGGTTCTTTGGGGACAAAGAGGTACTATCTTCTTTGTTACCTAACTTTATATACTCGAAGTTCAAATTTTATGCTAAACATAGAATAAATTTGCAAGATAACTTTAACTCTGAATAAGACTTAGTAAGAATATACATCGTGTGAAGTAAAGTACTGCACACGATGTATATATTCTTACTATCCCCTACTATTACATGTTAACAATTATTATCTTAAACATTGTGTCTAGGTACGGTAACATGGCGCACTGATTATTTGAAGCTTCTGGATAATGCATGCTTTGCTGTTGACGTGAAGCAGAAGAAGACTTAACACTTATCATAGAGAACTGTATTAGCAACTCTTCCTCAAACTATTTAGCTTCTATTGGTAACTAAGGGCAGCGTCTTTGGTGTCTAAGGGCAACCAAGTACACAGCATTAAGATGGGGATAGTATGGCAGCTATTCAATTGACATTATCTGTTAGTAGAACAGAAACCATTTATGACCTGTCAAAAAGTTCTAGTTTAAGATAAGTGATATGGCTATCTAATAAGACTTCTTATAATATCACCTAGCTGTAAAGTCAAAAGTTATTGTGCTTATCTAACAAATATCCAAGCCCTATAAAACTAGACAGTTACAAAGTTAGTGAGCAGCATTGGCTTTGTATGAAAGGACTTAATGCACATGAATAAAACTTTTGTTTGTTCATGTTTACCAACACTAGTTACGTGGAAAACATTTTATGAGATGTTTCTTCACTTGCGAGCTATATTCGCCAATAAGCAGGTACGTCACTAACAATAAGATAATAGTAAAAAAAAAAAAGATACAATAAGATAAAATTTCCGAAATGTATGCGACCGACCTGCCTAATGGCGACTAATTGCTTATTTCAGAGACGATTGATAATTATTTAAATTTTAGATTAGATAAATTTTATTCTTAAATTAGATGCTCATAAAATTTTAGCATATATTAGGATAAGTAGACATGGTACATTTTTCTCAAATTGATAATAAAGTATCGAATTAATCGAATTTGTAATAAAAGAAAATGTAACCAATGAAATATGGCACATTTTTCTATATGCTTGCATAACTTATTTATGCTTTTTCTAATTTAATTTATCTTTCTCTGGAATGATTTTGGTGTTAAAAGAAAACAATTAATAGCTTAAGTTCGAATAATTAAAGTTTCTTTTTTAATAAATTTAAAATTTATAAAAAAAAAAAAACTAAACTTTTAATTACATAGTGAATTTATCAGTTTAAAATGTTATTTTTACAAATCAAATAATTTTTTTTGAATATACTAACTTTTAGTCACCATATTTAATATTTTTTTCATCAAAAAAAATGTTACGTATTTCTTGTGTTCTTACAAACGTTTGAGCTGTCGATATTACTGAGAGTCCGATGTTCTCTTTTTTTAGGAGATTTACAATACAAATGTATTTGTAGATTACAGGTAGACATGAGTATTCATTAAATACTTTAGTACATTTTTAAACCATTTCGCAATCACTTATGAAAATTTACAAAAAGATCTTGATTAGGAAAAACGTTAAACATGGCGATTAAAAGTTGGTATATTATGTATTATAAATTACTTTAAATTGTTAAAAAAAAAAATACATTAAATATTATTATGTTCATTAAATTGAAAATATTAAATTTTACAAATCTATTTATTTTATTTGAGAATATTATTTTCGTCAAAACATAAAAATTATTATTTGAAAAAAGAAACTTTTTTACTTATGATATTTCATAGAGTATGATAATTTATCTTACCAAACATAACACTATCTGCAAATGTGTTCTCAGATGGTGACTTCATACGTATCTCCCCCCCCCCCCTTTTTTTTTTTTTTTTAACTATTCCCTTTGCTCTCCCCCTTTGCTTGGCATTTCTTCAAATTCATTTTTGTACATATTTTGATACCACTGAGGTGCATTATAATAATCACTATCAGAACCATTAACAATGTGATTAGCTAAAAATATATCATTTACGATAGGTAATACTTCAGATGCAAGCTTTTTTATTCTCATAATTTGTTCTTGTTCTGGTGATAAGTAATCAATATTACCCAGAGACTTATTATTACCAAACATCTTATGAACAACCAGATGCCCAAGAGTTAAATTACCATTTATATCAATATTAGCTATTGTTTGCATGCTATTCTTGCTACCATCAAAACTGATTGCTGGGTAAATTAATGAATTGGTATTATCTTTTTTTTCAATATAATATGTACAGCTATTTGATGTTTTCTCTGATGAATAACTTTTAGTAGTATTTTCAGTCGGTTTTGATATCTTTGCCCCAACTATATCTGTTAATAATTTCATGCCATTGATTAAGGGAATAGTTATATCATCTAAACTAAAACTTTCGCATTTCTTCTGATTAATCAAACCCTCGTCTTCTATAACTACAGCTTCAGCTCCAGGTAAGATATTGAAACTTGGAAGTTTTAACCACGAAAACCAACCTCTGGGTCTCCTATAACTATCTTCATTCTCTGTACTTTGTTGACTATTTTGAGTAACCTGATATTTCTCGTCCCTTACAGTTTGCAGTTCTTCCTCTTTTAATTCTTGATTAACTTCTCGTTTATTTCTAGTAGAATTGCTGTCTTGTAATAGAGTTACACTATTGAATTCCCCATAATCAATATTGAAATCTAAAAGGTTAAGTGTATCAATTGCTTTGTAATATCTCTCTACCATAAGATCCTCAGTTACTCCTCCCTTATTTACGAAATAACCAGTACCTCCTAACTCTATGTCAATTTCATCTTTATAGGTTTTTAAATCTTTGAATGAAAAATTATACTTATTTCTAGTATTAATTAACTTTATTTTCCATAAAGCATATGGACTAAGCATGAAATCCCCATTCTTAAGCTTATCATATGAAATACTTTTACGTACTGGTTCCCCGTTGTCTTTCTTTTCAAAATGATACCAAATGACTTGGCTATTTGTTGTCATTGGATACATTTTATCATTATACCGATAGTAAGAATTACCTAGATGAGTCATACTTATGTTAAATCCCTTAAGTACATTATTGATCCTAGACTGGGTTGTTAAATTGTTTGAATTAAAATTAAGTTCTATAGTATTAAACTTAATCGCATCTTCATTAGGAGAAGAGTTCATTATATCTGCCTTCAGTACTACTTCTCGTCCGGATAACAGATTTGAGATCGCATTTTTGTGTTGCTTATTTTTCCATACAAAAAATGGCTCTACGGAATAATAATGACTACTGAATTCTCCCATGCCAATGGATCCATCATGTTCTGTCATCAATTTCTTATATTGTTTAAGTTTTAATTTTATATCTTCTATTTGTGATGCAGCTTTAAATACTAAATTATCGAGTGCAGTATTATTAGCACCTAATTCAAGATGCGAAGGAAGCTCCAACCCTTTAAAATAAATGTGAGCGAATGGAAACACAAACTGTTTAAATGCATCAATGGCCACCTGATGCCTCTGTAATACGATACTGGATCTTATTGTTACCTCTAGGTCACGTACAGCATTTCCCAGCTCCTCCCCAAACTCTGAACTGATATGATCTGCAGTAATAGAACTTATATCTGCAATGTAATTAGCAAATTTTTGTTGCTCCTGATATTCTTGAATGTGATTATATACGTTGATTAGAGTAGTCATTCCATCTTTTAAATTTTTTATACAATGTATTAAATTGTCTTTTACTTCAAAATTTCGAGTAAGTTGTTGCATTTGTAACTGTATGTCCCCTAAAATACTTTGTACCTGCCATTTGGTTACGTCTAGAGTAACTTTAGATTTTGTACCAAGCTTATTTGATATATCATCAAGATCATGTTTGATGTTTTGCAATATTGGAGCTATAGTATTATATATCTTCTCTTCATATTCTTTTAATTCTTGGAATTTATTTTCTTTACTGGCAATAGCTTTATTTAATGTGTCAAGTTTTGCTTGATTATTTTTATATGTACTATAAGTATCAAACATGACTGTAGCTAATTGAACTGATTTTTTGCAGTTATCTATCACTACTAATGCTTTTTTTGTGTCTTCATCAGTAATAACTTCCTGAGTTTTTCTTAATTCTTCTTCTTGCGCTGGAATTGCGGATTTTAATTCATTTTCAAACGCTTTAATTTCTTTAAAATTAAATCCGTTCCCATCAATTTTACTTAACCTGTCTTTAATTAAGGCTATTTTGACTGATAGATTTCCTAATTTGTGTGGATGTTCATTAATTACTTGTGATATATCTTCCAATGTTTTTTTGAGGCGAATAACTTTTTGGTTTCCAATAGTTTTAATTCGATTTTGTAACCCTTCAATTTCAGATACTCTTAATGGTAGTTGTAATGTGGAAGTTTGACCGACGAAAACAAACGATTCAGTTATTTTAGTTCCCACTCCAATTGCCTTACCAGCAACTTCTCCAATAGGACCTAAAAAACTAACTACTTGGCCTAGAATTTTAAAAGGTGCAAATAAGCTTTGTAGTGCCAGTGCATTTTCTAATTGTTGTTTCTTCTCGATTAATTTTTTTTGTTCTGCTTTAGTTTGTTCTTGTAATGCTATTACCTCATCAATCAGTGAATCTATTTTAGTATCAATCTCAGTACCAATATTGTCTATTTCTGTAGTGATTTCTTTCGAAATGAGATCTTTAGCTTCTTTAATTTTTATATCTATTTCATTTTTGTACTCTTGTTTATATTTATTGATTACATCCACTTTATTTTTTGTTTTTTTCAAATCTTTCAACTTATAATTATTTTCTTGTACTGAACTCAGATATGAAGTTATATCAACGATCAAGTTAGATTCTAAGTTATCTTGTAGATTATATATCCTACCTAATGTAGCTGTATACAAGTAGCTAAGAATCTTTTTATACTGATTAGAATGTCCAATTTCTTTTGGTTTTTTTGCGTATTCACTTATTCTGTCTAATAGCGATTGATAAAAAGGAAGCATGTCTACATCTTTATTTAATTTGTAAAACTGATTTTCTAAACCTTGTAGCTCATCTATTAATCCTAGAGTATCATAGCATTTTTTGACATTGTTATTACCATCTAATTCATTTAAAAACTGGATTAATGAAACATTCTTGAACCGATCCTTTAAGTTTTCTCTCGAATAACTTTTATATCTATTTATAATTTTTGCCTTATCTAATTTTGTAATATCAGGCGCTTCTTTTGGATTTTCCATGCCTCTAGTATTAGCACCATCAATACCTTCCATACCATTATTTCCTGTTTTCTTTTTATTTTGTACTGTTTCCTTAAAATGCCACGAGTTATACCATGTCCCAAAATACCACTCTGAACGACAATATGCAATTATGTCTTGGTAATGCTCATTACCACCTCCAGGTCCTCCACGACCACCTAAACCATTTTGTCCATTTTTTCCTGTGTTTTTGTATTTTGATATTCCTGAATAAGCATTTAATTCAATTATCTCGATATTCCCAGGAAGCCCGCCTTTTCCTCCTCTTCCGCCATTCCCTCCAGTTCCTCCTTTTCCTCCAAGTATTGCAAAAATTTGAAAATGACAGTTAACTATACCAATTCCACCGCCATTTTCACATCTAATATACTTGCAATTAAAACCATTGAGTTTTGCATTATTTTCACACATATGAGAATCACAAGCATCCACCGATGATGGAAGTGTAGCATTCCGTTCATTTATCCCTCTAGCGCCATCTCCACCATTTTGGCCTGTACCACCTTTGCCACCATTGACAGTAATTGTTAAGCTTGCACCATTAATAAACTGGTCACCAATACCAAAGAAATTTCCTCCAGGTCCTCCAGCTCCACCTGGTTTACCATCTGTTCCCTTAGCTCCTAGATAAGCACCATCCTTTGCTTTAGAGCTACCGTGTATTATGCGTAAAGTAAAATATTCATTTGCCTGTGATGTTGAGTTGTAATGCGATTCTCCCTCAACACCATTTAATTCTATTTTTCTAGTGCCAATAACTTCCCATTTTGGAGCTATAACAGAAACTGGCAAGTTAGCTCCTAATGGTATGTCTTCGTCAATAAATACTGTATTTAAAGCAAACACATTTATGAATTTAAATCTTTTAGATTTAAGTATCGTTAAAAAACCACTACAACTTTCATCCATTCCCACATTATTCATCATATTGGATATGATATCTTTAATACTAATGTAACTTCCTTTTATAGTTAAGTATGGTTCTTTGCAGCTTATATTCATCCTGTGTTTTAAAGTTAAATATAAAACATGGTTTAATTCTTCTAATTGTAATCCAGTAATAGTAATATTTTTAATGTTATTATACTCTGCTATATTATATTTTACTGTTTTGTTTAAAAATTGCTCAAAATTGTTCTTATTTATCTGAATTCCTTGAGCTTTTCCTGATTTTCCCCAATCTTCTAGGCTATTAACGTTATAAATACTTTTATCTTTCTGTATTTCATATTCTGAAAACTTAGAATACAAGCTATTTAGAAATTTGTACCATTTCACTGATTTATCAAGGTACTTAATCGCATCTTTAAATGGGCATATCCATGTTAATGTTCCAGTAATTAATTCTTTATCGCTTACGATTTGTAAGAAGTTCAAATATTTCTCTCGATTTGCAATAATTGGTACATCATTTCTAGCTATTCTAATGCCTAGACAATTTGTGCTGTCGTAAATTGTTTGCATTGTTTTTAATAATTCATTTGTAGTTACTGTGTTTTCAATTTTCTTTGCTATTTCAAACATAACATTTTCCTCTTTTTTTAATTCAGGTGGCAATTTCTGAATTTCAAGTAGTTTAATTTTTTTATAATAATGGTCGTGTATAACTTTTACTGTGTCATTAAGGCGATTATTAATTTTTTGCGCTGTATCATTAACATCATTATCTAGAACCTTCTTTAATTCAGAAATGTTCAGTAATATATCTTCAAATAATTTTGCCCACGATCGAGTACTCAATTCCTTATCACTTACAATTTGTAGAAAGTTGAAATATTCCCCTTGATTTTCTATAACTAATATATTATCTTCAGGTATATTAATACCCAAACTAATGATAGTACTATTAAGTTTTCCCGCTAAAATTTCAGGATTTGTCACATTTTTGAGTTCTTCTACTAGATTTAATGTTATATTATTTTTAAACTTGGATGAAAACATTTCAGCTTCTAATTGGTTTGCATCAACTATAGTAGTATTACTAACAAAGGATTTTATCTTACCACGCACTTGTGCTACTAAATCACGATAATATCCCTCTATTTTCAATGCTAAATCATTAACACTTGACCATAAGTTTTTATTTATTTCTTCAACTAGATCATTAATATCGTTCTTAGATTTCTCAGATATAGTATAACCAAAATCTTTATTCACCGTTTCAGTAAATTTAAGTTTTTCATCTAATATCCTTTCTATATGCTTTTTTCCTTCCTGTAATAATGTAATGTTACTTAAAGGTCCAGGTTGATCTGGTCTTCTAAAAATTCCTATCTTTGTATAGTCATCACCTTCTTTCAACAACAATACATCAATGAATTTTAGTGCATTGCCATAGAATTTGTGTTCCTTAACAGAAATATCTGGTAGCCTTACTCTTTCTCCCAAATCTTTCTTAATTTCTTGTAAAAAATTAGCAATTGCCCCTATAATTTTCCTATCTTCAACTAAGGTAAAGCTCGTTCCTTTTCGCACGTACTGGTTATCAACTTTTGTGACAACAATAGCAGTACTATTTTGAAACTTATCAATATCCTTTACAAGATCAGTAACATGCCTCATTAATTTCATGAAGTCCTGTCTATCAACTCCTTTCCTAACCGAAGGATAATTAACAATAAAAATCATTTTAACTCTTTTGGCATGATCTAACACTTTTTTAACGAAGTAAGTCGATGCAATGTCATTACTTGTACTTCTGGTATCACTAAATCCAGGGCAATCATAATAAGCTGTGTCTGTTTTCGTATCTATCACTAATTCAGGAAAAATTGTCTTGGATTTTATAGTAGAATTACCAATCCTATAATTGTTATCTTCGATTATAAATTCACCAGTACCTTCTGCTACTTCTTTTGCTATTAATTTATCATTATCTCCAGCAATCCATTGAGTAAATGTAGATTTGCCAGCGCCAGTATTACCTAATACTAACACTATATCTCTGTATTTATCACTTAACTTAATTCCCTTCTCACCACTTCTTAAGAGATCAAAAGTTGATTTTATATGCACTACCTCCATTATCAGAAAAATTGTTGATAATTAATTAACTACATATTCTACTTAAGACGTCTCTTATCTCACTTATTAATTCAAATACTTATCTGCTTACCTCTTTTTGAAATTGCAGTCTCCTTTTTTGATGACACAGCTTAGATCTTCTTACTATTGAAAAAAATATTGACTAATAATATACTGATACAATTTCACGCATTTAATTATACAATAATTTAATTGTCACATATCAATGCATTACACTTCGGTCAATGATTTAAATCCACTATGCATTTGACTGCTACATTTTATTCAGTAGTCTGGATGGTATGAAAGACAGTTTTGACAAAAAATATATTTTTGAATCAAGTAATATGCTTTTAAAAAAAAATATCCTTTTTAATTTCTTCTTTAATGAATTTAGCAATTATAATTGCTATTTAAAAAAATTTAATGAATTTAGCAACTATAATTGCTATTTAAAACAATTTAATTATTAAATTTGACATACTAACAGATTATTCACCATATTTTATTTTTTTTTCCTTCTCGTTTTGCGCTCTTTTTTCTTCTCGTAAACAAATTAGAATTGTATACTTATGAGTTTGTTTTCTATAATTATAGTACTACTAGTTATGAGTTTGTTTTCTATAATAATAGTTGGTGGCAACGTTATATGGAAAAATAAGTATTTTAACTACATCAATTTTAAATTTATAGTAATCTGTCTCACGGGGCACATCGAAAAAACAAATTATTCTCAAAACAAAAGTTTAAATTTTCTTCGAATTCATAAGCATCAAAATTATAAAATACATATGTATAGTATGCAAAAAATCCAAACGGTGGCCATATCTTCGATTCTAAAAGTCATTGAATAATATAATTTCGAAAAGTATGAACTCGTTGCACCAATGAAAAACAAAAAGAGTGCGAGAGAGGGAAGTTGGGGGGGGGGGGGGGAAATGTTCATCTAATTGAAAAAGTTCAAATCATTTGGGTTTCGGGTCCTTCGAACTATTTCAAACATACACTGCCAAAAATAAATATTAAAGAAACTTCCATAAGCATTTAGACGATCAAACGGTGTAGTGGTTAGCGTGCTAGCTTCTAGACCACGAGGTTGCGGGTTCGAGTCCCGTGTAAGGCATGGGTGTTTGTAAATGTATGTTGACTTGTCTAATGACGAATGTTTCGGCGCATTATAGACCTCGTGTTGCTGACGGCGCCAGATAATCTGAAAACAACCAACCAATCCATAAACATTTAAAAATATTTTTTCTAAATAGATGTACCTCCTTAATGTTAATTTTGCATTTTTTTTTTTATATATATATATAATGATGCCAACGTCTTCTGCGTCTATAAATCTGAGGATAAAATTTTTTTGTTTTTGTTTTTTCATTAATTAAGCTATCGGTGGATTCCTTCTTAAATTGAACATTAATTTCGCCACATTTTTCATCTTTAGCAAAATAAAAACAGTTTTCCACTTTGAGTTTGGCTTTTGTTACTTGCACTCATTTTAATTTCTTTCAATTACTCATATGTTAATGTAGGGTAATGAAAGTAATGTTTTCAGTAAAAAAAAAAAAAAAAAAAAAAAAAGTGGCATAGAACATTTTTTGTCAGTGTATACGTGATCAGCATAAGTCCCGAACGATTTGACCTACGATGTTCAAATTTGGTATACAGGTTAGCGAGGGCCATGGAACCTGTCATTAAGGTTTTCGTCAATATTGCGCGTGCGCAAAATAGGAAAAAACAGAAAAAATATAATTTTTTAGCAATTACTAAAAAACGGTATGAATTTTAATTACTAATTTTTATTTAACTAATAGAACTCATTCTTTTGAAATTTTGTGTTTATTTTGAGAGGTTTGGAACATTGCATACGAATACAAACTTTATCACTATATTAGCTGAGATACGAATACCAAATTCTACCACTATATTATCCGAGATTGATAGAACATTTTAAGTAAATACCTGCCTTCTCAATAAAATCCCATTGCTAAGAACATTCAATATAAATTTTACTTAAGGTTGTGATCAATAATAATAAAACAAGCTGTGTCTCTGAAAACAAGCTGTGTGTCTGTCTGTCTGTCTGTGGCTCTGTGGATCTATAGAAACCTACTTACAATTGGAATAGAGCTCTGAAATTTTCAACATAAGAAGTTTTGGCTTTCTAATTTTATGTATGTCAAACAGAATGTTAAAATTTTAATTAGTTCTTTTTTAATTAATTTTTTTTTTACAAAGTGACTTCAAATGGAGATACAGCTCTGAAAATTTCAACAAAAGTAGTTTTAGCCTATTAGTTGGACTTTTGAAAAACAGAATAATAAATTTTTATTCAGTTCTTTTTTAATTAATTAATACATATTTTACAAAATGATTTCTAATACGGCTACAGCTCTAAAATTTTCAACATAAGTAATTTTGGCTTTCAAATTAAACTTTTAAAAAACAAAATTTTGAAATTTTATTTGTTTTTTAATTAATTAATTAGTAAATATTTTACAAAACGATTTCTAACTAGGCTACATTTCTGAAATTTTCAACACAAATAGTTTTGGCCTTCTAATTGGGCTTTTGGCAAAAAGAACAATAAAATTTTAATTTGTTTTTTAACGAATTTTTAATTAATATTTTCACAAAATGTCACTTCTAATAGGCCTAGAGCGCTGCAAGTTTCAACATAAGTGGCTTCTTCATTTTGGCCTTCTAATTTTGCTTTTTACAAACATCACGTGTTAAAATACTCTTAAAGGGGTGTTGTATTATAGTTATTAACGGGGAATTTTTTATTGTTTCTCGACAAGGGAGGGGCTTCTAAATATTAAGGCTTTACGTGGCTATTACTTTTTAGTGTGTAAAGCGACCTTATGCTTACGTAGCAATGAACCTTTCATCGAGCAAAGCGAGTTCATATTTGCATAGCAATGAACCTTTCAACGAGTTAAGTAAACCTGTGCTTATGTGACAATGACATTTTCAGCGTGCGAAGCGAGCTCGATTTGACTTTGCAATGAACCTTCATGCGAGCAAAGCGCCAATAATTGGGGCCTATACACCAACGACAGGTTTCCGCAACGCGGGGCCTCACAGCTGGCTAAAATATTGCACATGGTAAAATTTCGTGGTGAAGCACGGGTATTTAGCTAGTCTATTAAATAATTTGATAAAATGTCCGTAAATTTATGTAGTAATATAAAATTTTCTGGCAATTGAAATTTTACAATTTTTTTTTTTTTAAATACAAGATTTGTACTGACGTACGGGACAAGTGCAAGGACTTGAACTTTGAACTTAGTTTCAAAAAATTTTCCATTTTTAATTGTAATATTATTGATTTTTTTTTTTTTTTTTAAATTCTTTAGATTACAGTGACTGTATCAAATAGAATTTTTTCGTTAAAACTTAGAAATTGTACCACATTCACTTCATAACTTTTTATGATACTTAATGACATTTAACTAAAGTAGTAATTCGTTACTTTTATATCCCTTCGAATTTTTTTCAGGCCGAAAGGGTTAGTTTTTTAGCTAGGGTTAGATTTAGGTATTTTTAGGTCTTAGGTGTGGTAATTTTAGTTTTCAAAGAATTACCCTTGCCCCATCCTAACTTTTTACTGTGCTTTAAAATTAGTGAATATTATCTTATTTAACTAATCATTATAAATTCATAGATTACAGTAATTTTGCTAATAGATTGCAAGTGAGACTATAGAACTTTTACCTGTGCACTTGTAACCTCTATTTTCAAGCAAGTATTCTTCAAGCAGCCAGACAGCGTTTGCCAAATTCCAATTGTGGTTCCTCCTATTCCTCCTTTTTGATATCAAATTCATCAAACTTTAGGTAAATATTTGCTCTCCGTAACGGAACAAAATCATGTCTTGCATCCATGATACAGATCAGAGGGATCAGATGTCATACTTAAGAAGATGTAAAGCTTGATAAACTTACATATGGAAAACAAGTGCCTGGATCTTGTACTACTCTACTGACTCTGATTGGTTAGTACTATCATTTGGCTTGGCTTGTTGCTTGACCTTTGTTTAATCCCCTATTTCCACAACTTACTCCAATTGTATTTTTACTTTCACTTACCCATATGTATATTTATATAGGGTAATGAAAGTATAGCATTCGGTCAGAAAAATGTTTAAATTTTTTTGTATTTCTCCACGTTTTGGAACATCCTGATTTCAAAAAAGTGATCTGGAAAAAATGTCTGTCTGTGTGTATGTATGTGTGCTTGTAGTCAGCATAACTCCCGAACAAATTGACCTACGATGTTCAAATTTGGTATGAAGGTTAGTGGCGGCCATGGGACTTACCATTAAGGCTTTCGTCAGAATCGCGCATGCGCGTAAGGTAACTGCCATTGAAAAAAATCATGTTTTTCAATAATTGCTAAAAAACGGCCCTAACGATTTGATAAAAATTGCTGTGATAACGCCTCTTAGGGTGTTCTAAACATCACCACCTCCAAAATTCCCGTAAAAATGTTTTAAAGGCGTAAGAAGTTGAAAAATAAATGCATTCAATACAGAGTTCTCTTTCCTTGAGCATACCTCATAAACGATCGTTTTTACTTCTCCCCTCAGTTTCCCTGATAATAAAGGATAATATAAGGATTATAGAAAAGTATATAGCCAAAATCACCATTTTAGTGAAGTGTGTGTGTGTGTGTGTGTGTTTTCTTCTTCTTTTTTTTTTTTTTTTTTTTTTTTTTTTTGACCCATACAAGAATTATCGTAAAAAATATCGCCAAACTGGACATTTATTCTGAAAGAAGGATGAAAATATACAAACGGCACAAATCCATGTCAGTATTATAGTGTAATTGAAAGTTGTGCAATGTTCCACCCCCCAGTTTTTTGTAGTTACTACTCAGAAAGATATTTTCTCGTTGGTCACTATGGGGTAAGAGACCACGAATTACAATATTTTATATTTTACAATTAAAAAGTCAATAAATGGCTATTTTATGTCGTATACATTTATTTAACCTGAACGAAATTTGAATAAGGGACTGACAGGTGTTGTGAAATGAAAAAAATACAATTTACACGAACTTGTACAAAACAGTTGCACATAAAAAAAAAAAAAAAACTGCAGTTACATATAAAAAACTAACTGAGCCCATATTCTAGAGGACAAAAAACCCAAAATTTTTTCAAATAACGTTAAATTTTATTACTACAAATTACTAAATATTTTAAGTTTACTTATTTAAGCATATTAGACTGTTATGACATTTAGAATTACAAAGTTTGCCAGGTTTTTTACTTTTGCACTTATCAGACTTTCATTGTCCCTTACAAACACATTGCTGATATCCCTGACCCCCAGAGAGAGATGTCCTTCTAATGTTTTCTCGAAGTGATATTGCTAGATCTGGAACATCGGTCAAGCAAAATAAATTTTTCTTCACAAATTGTGAATTGATTTCTGGTATACAACTGATTTTTATCACATTTACCATTACGAGTTGGAAATGCAAACAAACAGTTTAATTTGAAAAAATTTCAAAAATGTATCATATTTATCAAATTTAGTGGTGATTATGCATAATTACCGGTTGTTATATCTAACCACAGGATTAATCACATTTACCGTAACTTATACACTTCCTTTACTGCTAAATAATCATGACAAGTACTCATAAGCCAAATTTGTGTATGTGTTTCTGTCTTGTATTTGTCAATTTTAAGAGCAGATTTGTGCCAACTAATATATTGTAATGGGAAGTCGGAGTTTAAGAAGGTCAAAAAATCAATTTTGAGATTTATATTGTAAGAAAAACTACGAATAATTTTTAATACGACGGTGCAAAAAGTTTTGATCTCACTAAATTAGAAGTATTTTTTTATATATTTTAAAAAAAAGTGTTGTGCTTCACTTTGTGTTATAGCTTTCAACTTTAACGGCCCATATTTCCAAATGCAATGTTGGAGACGTAAGGAACATTTACTCAAAAACTATTAAAGATAAATGCCTACAATTTTTAACATATTCTTACCAATTTGAGTGTAGCATTTTCAAATATATTGTTTTGTTTCACGAAAACTGTCATTTTTGGTGGCAATAAAATTGTATAAAATCGGCAATTTTGAAAATATTAAAAAAAAAAAAAAATGCGCCATGCAAATTGTGTAATATTTTGTCAAGAATGTACGTTGAAAATTTTAGGCATTTATCTTTAATAGTTTTTGAGAAAATATTCCTTTCGTCTTCAAAATAGCGTTTGGAGATATGGGCTGTCAAAGTTAAAAGCGGTAATACAAATTGATTCACTGCACTTTAAAAAAAATATATCAACAATACTTCTAATTTAGTGAGATTAAAACTTTTTGCACAGTCGTATTCAAAATTATTTGCAGGTTTTTTTTTTTTTTTTTTTTTTTTACAATATTAATATCAAAATGCATTTTTGACATTATTAAACTCCCGACTCCTCTGAATAATTTTCTCAGAAGAAATAACGACAGAGTTTATAAAACAAAAGCATAATTTGTTCTTCATCTCAGAGACTTACAAAACTTCTATAAATAACAGTGAACTCAGTATCAAGCTTTAAAAAAAGTTTCAGTGAGTACAACTTCAGAAACAACGATAATTCAGATGTGGTGGTCTCGTGTACAAATGACAGATACAACACCTAGGCACTAGTGGTCACTTTTGTCTAGCGGTTAGCACGCCTGTCTACTGACCTAGGAGTAACGGGTTCGAATCCCTTTAGCGCACATTCTCACCAAATCAGATACAGACAAATTAGCGCAGAACTACCTCCAAAACGGGTCTAATTGGATATTTGACACAATCAACAAATAATAACCAAATGCGGCATATATACGTAATGTTTTGTCATTTTAGTGTACATTACCGTAATAAACTTGTAATCAGCTTGTTCCTGAAAGAACATTATGAATTTTTAAAATAATTAATCGTCTATTTTTAACGTTAGTTTAATATGACATACTGTTTTAAATTTAAGTAGTAATTATCAAAAAACTATAGTGACTAGAAAATAAAGCTAATATAATCTCTAGCAATTCTTGACAAAGTAGTGAATGGCTAAAATATATTGAAGTATGCTAAAATAAAAACGTAAAAAAAAAAAAAAAATTAATAATATTAAATTTCTGACTATTTTTTTATCTAATCAGGTTTACATGGAAGAAGTGATTGAAATCAAAGGACACGGATGTGAAAGTAAAACATATTACTGATAAACATATTCTTTAGAAAAACTTATCTGCATTTTTATTTAATTAATAAAACTCATTCTTTTGAAATTTTGTGTTTATTTTCAACGTTTTGGAACATTGCATACAAATACAAACTTTATCACTGTATTAGCTGAGATACGAATACAAATTTTTTCCATTATATTATCTGAGAATGATGGTACGTTTTATGTAAATACTCCCTTTTCAATAAAATCCCATTGTTAAGAACATTCACTATAAATCTTACTTAAGGTTATCAGCTATTAAGTAATTTTATAAAATGTCCATAAATTTATGTAGGAATATAAAGTTTCACAGTAATTGGAATTTTAAAAAATATTTTGTTTTTTTTTAAAATATAGTCCCTTACTGACGCACGAGACAAGTGCAAGGACTTGAATTTTGAACTTAGTTTCAAAAAATTTCCAATTTTCAGTTATAATATTACTGATTTATTTAAAAAAAATTCTATAGATTACAGTGACTTTATCAAATATGATTTTTTTTGTTAAAACTTTTAAAGTGATTGTAGTTTTTACTGTTAATTTAATTTGCAATTTAATTTATAACTGTTTATGATACTTAAGGGCATTTAACTAAAATGTAATTCATTACTTTTATATTCCTTCAATTTTTTTTTTTTTTTTTTTTTTTTTCCAAGGCTGAAAGGGTTGATTTTTTAGTTATGGTTAGATTTAGGTATTTTTATGTCTTAGGTGTGGTAGTTTTAGTTTTCGGAGAATTATCCCTTCCTCCATTCTAATTTTTTACTGTGCTTTAAAATTAGAATTATTTAAATTTTCTTATTTAACTAATCATTATAATTTTTCGAGGCCAAATGAAAAGGTCTGACATTTTATGGATTTTTCAAAAATTGTCATTTTTGGTGGCAATAAAATTGTATAAAACCTGTAATTTTGAAAATATATATATATAAAAAAAAAAAAAAAAAAAAAAAAATGCTGCATGCAAAATGTGTAATATATTGTTAAAACTATATGTTGAAAATTTTAGGCATTTATCTTCTAGTTTTTGAGAAAATGTTCCTTTCGTCTCCAAAATTACGTTTAGAGAAATGGGCTGTTAAAGTTAAAAGCGGTAATACAAATTGATGCACAACACTTTTTATAAAAATATATAAACGATACTTCTAATTTAGTGAGATTAAAACTTTTAAGCACCGTCTTATTCAAAATTATTTGTAGGGTGTGTATGTTTTTTTTTTTTTTTTTTTTTTTTTTTTACATTAATATTAAAATGCATTTTTTGATGCGGCCAAATGCGACATATATACGTAATGTTCTATCATTTTAGTGTACATTACCGCAATAAACTTGCAATAAGCTTTTTCCTTAAAGAACATTATGAATTTTTAAAAAAATTAATTAGCTATTTTTAACGTTAGTTTAGTATGACATACTGATATAAATTTAAGTAAATAATTATCAAAAAACTATAGTGACTAGAAAATAAAGCTAATATAATGTCTAGCAATTCTTGACAAAGTAGTAAACGGCTAAAATATATTGTAGTAATTGCTAAAATAAAAATGTAAAAAAAAAAAAATTCTAACTACTTTTTATCTAATCAGGTTTACATGGAAGAAGTGGTTGAAATCAAAGGACACGGATGTGAAAGTAAAAAATATTACTGATAAACATATTCTTAAGAAAAACTTATCTGTATCGTAGCTGCATTTCAATTTTAATACATTCCATTACTGTTGGCTTAATATTTACGTAAAGAGTTAGAGAAATTTAATGCTCAATATATAAGGTTACATTTATTATTAATGATAATTCTAGTATAAAAATTGGAAGAGCTGTACGGAAGAATAGAGGCTGTAAGTTCACAGGTAAAAGTTCTTCTATCATACGTCATCTGCAAACGATTCTGAAACGCCTCCATTGTTTGCGCACTTATTAGTGAAGAAATTTGTTCTTTTAATTTTTTGTCTTTGGAATTAACAGTATGTTTTTTTTTTTTTTTAAAGTGCATACCATTAAAAGTCAGATATTTTTTTTTACTTTCTTTAATTATTTTATTTTTGTTTTTTAAATGTTTGGTTACAAAATGTGAAAAAAACTTGCAGAGAAAGAACTAGCGTTCGGCACCCTTAAAAATAATAACCAGTAATCGACAAGAGAGACAAAGTGTTCGACACCTGGTTTTATTTTATTGAAAACAAAATTTATAAACCTAAACTGATTTTTATGAAAAGGACGGATAAAATGTTTATATCCGGGAATGGTAGTTTTTAATACATTAATATGGTCTTTTGAAATACTAGTTAACACTTCAAACCACGGCAAAGTTATTGTGATCCATGCCGTCGCAAGTCAAACATTCTGACTTGTAAAACAACATGAAATTTCATGTTTATTTATAAAAATGTGTTAAAATATTAATAATTTTTATGAAGATTAATTACGGTTCCAAAAAATTCTCAAAGTGATTTGATATTCTGTGTGAGTGGATTGACGATTTGGGTTGAAACGGAGCACATAAAGCTTTGGTTTTAGTTTGGGTAATTATTGATGGTACAAGTTACAAGCAAAAACTTTCGAAAGAGGTCTATTAACTGGTTTGGACAAAAAAAATCTTGGTTGAGATTTTTATTCAAATATGATGACTGATAGTTAAATAAGAAATTGCAAAAAAGAAGAGCAGTCAACCGTAACAAATTATTATGTGAAAGTCAATACAATAGGTCCATACTTTTTTGGGCTACTTAGCACAATCTGAATTGAACTGCGGTTATTGTATAAAATCCTGTGGCCATTAATTTTTGATTGCATACTGAGTTCAGTAAACTATCTAGTTCAGTCATAAAATGTTTTATATAATTTTAGGGAGCATGTAAATAAGCTTCTGTATTGCAGTCATTACGATGTCGAGCAAATGATCAGAAGATACGTGATTCAAAACTAACCAGGTATATATAGATATATTGTTAATTTAATTGATTTATGCTAGTGCCTATTTTATTCAAAATTGAATTGTATTTCTCTTAAGAGGAAGTTCTATACTAAACTCCAACTTAACTTGACATCACTAGACGATAGATCTTCACCGTGCTCATAGGCAGTTAATCCCTATAGAAGAGTGAAGACATAATTCTCGCTTTATCTTATAGCCTTTTGTTCTCTACAGGGTTGTGGTTTGGCGAACATTATGCTTTCACGCCTCCAAAATGGATTAAATACCTATGAGCACTGTGACGATCTATCGTCTAGTGATGTCAAGTTAAGTTGAAGTTTAGTATAGTAAGGATCATTCCTTATACTCGATGTGTTACAACCTTCTAGTCCAGTTTGTTTAAAAACTACTTTGTATAAAACCTTGAAATTTGGTGAGTAGATGCTAATATGATCACTTAATGAAATGACATAAATTAAAAACTCAAAAGTAGCGTCTAGTATATTTTATTTTATGTTTGAAATCCTTACGTCAATGCGTATGCCGTGGCACCATCTGCAATAGTATTTTGCTTTTCTTTTAATTTAAATTTATAATAGATAGATATTCAATGAAAAGAATTTATGCGATTTCATTTGATGATCATTTTTGTACAGACTCGCTAAATTTCAAGGTTTTATGCAAAGTAGTTTCTAAATGAACTGGGATAGGAGATCGTAACATAGCGAGTATAGAGAATGACCATTAGTCTAGGACTTCCCCTTTAAAGCTGAAACAAGCGCGCAATTTATTTGTAAAAACGGGACACTCATTTCTAAGAACACTGTTTTAATCGTGTAATTCAAAGTAGAATAATTACTTCTCAACTTCAGGTAAAAAAATTAGAACATCCTGGCAAAACTTCTCAAAATCGGGATCATCCCCTGGAAATCAGAACCTTCGTTCTTAACCAAAGATACAAAAATTGCACTGACTTTTAATGTTTTTTATAAAGTAGTTTCTAAATGAAATGGAATAGAAGATTGTAACATAGCGAATATAAGGAATGATCCTTAGTAAAGCTGAGAAAAACAGGAAAATGTGAACAAAAATAGATCATGCCGTTTTAACTCTAGGATACCTTAAGCGTTAGTCACAATCAGAAGAAACCAGCTGACAAAATTCTTTCTTCGAAAATTTTCAAAGTTAAATTTCGTCAAGTTGTTCTTAGCTATGTTGTTACTTTTCGTAAAGGTTCTCAACAATGTTGTAATTTTTGTTAGGTTCTTATCAATAGGGTTGTTTCATTTCATGAGATTTTCGTCTACACAAGTGAATCAACATGATGAAAGGTGTAAGGAAAAACAAACACTTTCAAATTGATGATACTTCAGAACATAACAGTTTCAAATTGTAGCTCTGATATTCTAGCTTCATTTAAGATTACTTCCATATTCGCAGATATTATGTGTAATCAATCAATTCTTAAAAATAATACATTTATTACTTGATATTACTAATTATGAAATAAAAAAAAATTAGTTTCCACAAAAACTTAACATTTGTTATAAAAATGATTTTTGTCAAAACGCTACTTATAATTAGTATTTGAAAATATTTAAAAAAAGTAAAATATTATGTAAAATTATCTCAACACATTGGCTACATAAAAATGGCTTTAAGTGTAACATAACTATTAAAGTATAAAAAGACCGTATTATACAAACAAGGAATAATAAGCTATATTTTTTTCATAGTACAAAGATTGCACTTGAGCTGTATCAACGAATGAACAATCAGTAATATTAAAAGAAGATAAGGTAGGTAAGTATCTGCATTAATAAATGGGATTAATGACGTCTTTTGAAGAAGTACATAAAGAAAATTAATTATCAAAAAGTTGCTGATAACCAGAGAGATTGTACATAAAATTTACTATTGATCTCATAAAAAGTCGTGACAAGAAAATTATGTCAAGTGACAAATCAGAAGATGTTGTGTTAGTATTGGGTAATACTGGCACTGGTAAGTCTACATTTACTCAACGGATTTCTGAAAATAGTGATAAGTTAATAACCAAAAAAGTAGCAGAAAGTACTGAGAAATTCCTAATCGAAGATAACATCAATAAGATTAGCAAATTCTCTGACAATTCAGGGAAATGGTACACATTTCTAAATAGCTTGTATTCTAAATTTTCAGAATATGAAATACAGAAAGATAAAAGTATTTATAACGTTAATAGCCTTGAAGATTGGGGAAAGCCAGGAAAAGTTCAAGGAATTGAAATAAATAAGAACAATTTTGAGCAATTTTTAAACAAAACAGCAGTATTCAATATAGCAGAGTATGATAACATTAAAAATATTACTATCACAGGATTACAATTAGAAGAATTAAACCATGTTTTAAGTTTAACATTAAAACATAGGATGAATATAAGCTGTATAGAACCATATATTTCTATAAGGGGAAATTACATTAGCTTTAAAAATATTAGAGGTATTATTAAAAATAATACAGATATGGATGATAATTGTAAAGAATTTTCAAATATCATAAAATCTGAAAGATTTAAATTCATAAATGTGTTTGCTTTAAATACAGTATTTATCGACGAAGATGTGTCATTAGAAGGAAGCTTACCAATTACTATCATAGCTCCAAAATGGGAAGTTATAGACACTAGAAAAATAGCATTAAATGGTGTTAATGGTGACACAACACAATCTAAAGCAAAGGATGGTGCTTATCTAGGAGCTAAGGGAACAGATGGTAAGCCAGGTGTTGCTGGAGGACCTGGTGGAACTTTCTTTGGTATTGGTGACCAGTTTATTAATGGCGCAAATTTAACAATTACTGTTAATGGTGGGATAGGTGGTACAGGTCAAAATGGTGGAGATGGCGCTAAAGGGATAAATGAACGGAATGCTACACTTCCATCAGTGGATGCTTGTGATTCTCATATGTGTGATAATAATGCAAGACTTAACGGTTTTACTTGCGAGTACATTAATTGTCGAAATGGTGGTGGAATCGGTAAATCTATATGTAATTATAAAATATTTGCAATACAAGGAGGAAAAGGAGGAACTGGAGGAAATGGTGGAATAGGAGGAAAAGGCGGTTGCCCTGGGAATATCGAGCTATTTGAATTAAATCATTATTCAGGAATAACAAGATACAATGACAAAGGAAGAAATGGACAGAATGGTTTAGGTGGGCATGGAGGACCTAGCGGTGGTAATGAGTATTACCAAGACATCATGGCATATTGTCTTTCAGAGTGGTCATGGGGGACATGGTATAACTCATGGCATTTGCAAGAAACAATACAAAATAAAAAGAAACCTGGAAATAATGGTACGAAAGGTATTGATGGTGCTAATACAAAAGGCATAGAAGATCCAATAGAATCGCCTGGTATTACAGAATTAGAAAAGACAAAAATTATAAATCGATTTAAAAGTTATACTAGAGAAAACTTAAATGATAGGTTCAAGAAAGATTCTTTAATCGAGATTTTAAATAAATTAGATCGTAATAACAATGTCAAAAAATGTTATGATATTTTGGGATTAATAGATGAGCTACAAGGTTTAGAAGAGCAGTTTTACAAATTAAATAAAGATGTAAACATGCTTCCTTTTTATCAATCTTTGTTAGACAGAATAAGTGAATACGCAAAAAAACCAAAAGAAATTGGACATTCTAATCAGTATAAAAAGATTCTTAGCTACTTGTATACAGCTACATTAGGAAGGATATATAATCTACAAGATAACTTAGAATCTAATTTGATCGTTGATATAACTACATATCTAGATTCAGTACAAGAAGATAACGATAAGTTGAAAGATTTGAAAAAAACAAAAAATAAAGTGGATGTAATAAATAAATATAAAAACAACTATAAAAATGAAATTGATATAAAAATTCAGGAAGCCAAAGATCTCATTTCAAAAGAAATCACTCCTGAAATAGAAAATATTGGTACTGATATGGATAATAAAATAGATTCACTGATTGATGAGGTAATAGCATTACAAGAACAAACTCAAGCAAAACAAAAAGAATTAACTGAGAAGAAACAACAATTAGAAAGTGCGCTTGCACTGCAGGGCTTGTTTGCTCCTTTTAAAATTTTAGGCCAAGTAGTTAGTTTATTAGGTCCTGTAGGAGAAGTTGCTGGTATGGCAATTGAAGTGGGAAGTACAATTGCTGAATCATTTGCTGTGGATGGTCAAAATAAAATATTACAACTACCATTAAGTGCATCTGAACTGAAAGAGTTACAAGATCGTATTAAAACTATTGGAAACCAAAAAGTCAATCACATCAAGAAAATATTAGAAGATATATCCCAAGGAATCAACGAATATCCAGAGAAATTTACTACTATATCAATCAAAATAGGTGTTATTAAAGACAGATTAAATAAAATTGATGGGAACAGATTTAATCCTAAGGAAATTCAACCCTTAGAAAATGAAATTAAATTAAATTTAGAAACACAAGAAAAAGAATTAAGAAAAACTCAGGGAGATATTTCTGATCAAGACACTGAAAAAGCATTGGTAGTGATAGATAATTGCAAGAAAGCTTTTCAATTAACTACAGTAATGTTTGACACATATAACAAATACAAAAATAATCAATCAAAACTTGATACAATAAATGAAGCTATTGCTCTTACAGAAAAAAAATTCAAGGAGCTTAAAGAATTTGAAAATAAAATTTATAATACAATAGCTCCACTGTTGCAAAACGTTAAAAATGATCTTGATGATATAGCAAATAAGCTTTGCACAAAATCTAAAGTTGCACTTGATGTAACTAAATGGCAGGTACAAAGTACTTTAGGAGATGTAGAGCTGCAAATGCAACAGCTTACTAGAAATTTTGAAGTAAAAGATAACCTAGTGCATAGTATAAAAAATTTAAAAGATGGAATGACTACTCTAATTAACGTGTATAATCACATTCAAGATTATCAGGAGCACCAAAAATTTGCTAATTACATCACTGATATCAGTTCTACTACTGCAGATGATATCAGTTCAGAGTTTGGGGAGGAGCTGGGAAATGCTGTACGTGACCTAGAGGTAACAATACGATCCAGTATCATATTACAGAGACATCAAGTGGCCATTGATGCATTTAAACAGTTTGTGTTTCCATTTGCTCACATTTATCTCAAAGGGTTGAAACTTCCTTCACATTTTGAACTAGCTGCTAATGAAAATAATACTGCACTTGATAAATCACATCTTGTATTAGGTGCTAATCAAAATAACACTGTTTTTGAGAGGTTACATTTTCAATTAAGTGCAAATAGAAATACTACTGCTCTTGCAATACCACATTCGGAATTAAGCGTTAATCAAAACAAGACTGCACTTGATAATTTAGTATATGAGGCCACAACACAAATCGAACAGATAAAATCCAAACTCAGACAGTATAAAGGGTCCATGGCAGAACACGATGGACCCATAGGAATTGGAGAATTCAGTAGTCATTACGATTCAACGCAACCATTTTTTGTATGGGAAAATGAACTGCATAAAAATGCAATATCAAAACTGTTGTCTGGAGAAGAAGTGGTACTGAAAGCAGATATAACGGACTCTTCCCCTGATGAGGATGCGATTAAGTTTAATACTATAGAACTTAATTTTAATACAAATAACGCATCAACACAACCTACGGTCAATGATATACTAAAGGGATTTAATATAAGTACCACTCATCTAGGAAATTCTGTGTATCGATATGATGATAAAATTTATCCAATGACAACGAATAGCCAAGTAATTTGGTACTATTTTGAAAGGAAGGAGAACGGTGATCCTGTCCGTAGAAGTATTGCATACGATAAGCTTAAGAATGGGGATTTCATGCTTAGTCCATATGCTTTATGGAAAATAAAATTAATCAATCTCAGAAATAAAAAAAAGTTTTCTTTCAAAGATTTAGAAATTTATAAAGATAAAATTGACCTAGAGTTAGGAGGTAATGGTTATTACGTAAATAAGGGGGGAGTTAAAGAAAATCTTATGGTAGAAAAATACTACAAAGCGATTGATAAACAAAACCTTCAAGTTTTAAACATCAACAATGAAAAATCAAATATTGTTTCTATGTTTCAAGACAGAATTTTTTTTAAAAATAAAGGGGGAATTAATCAAGAATTAAAAAATGAAGAAAAGCAAACCGCAATGATTGGAAAATATCAGGTTTTTCCAAATGGTCAAGAAAGTACAAAGTATGAAGATAGTTATAGGAAACCCAGTGAGTGGTATTCGTGGTTGAAACTTCCAAGTTTTAATTTTTTACCTGGAGCTGAAGCTGTTGTTATAAAAGACGAGGGTTTAAGTAATGAGATGGAATATGAAAGTTTTAATTTGGATGATATTGCTATTTCATTAGTCAGCAGTATGAAATTAATAAAAGATATGATTGTGTCAAAAATATCAAAACTTTCTGATTATACTTTAAATAGTTATTCATCAGAGAACATATCAAATAATTGTATAGAATATATTCCCAGAAAAGATAATACAAATTCGTCAATTAACCCCGCAATCAGTTTTGATGGTAACAAGAATAGTATACAAACAATAGCTAATACTGATATAAATGCTAGTTTAATTCTTGGGCATCTAATAGTCCATAAGATGTTTGGCAACAATAAGTCTCTGGCTAATATTGACTACTTATCACCAGAACAAGAACAAATTGTGAGAATAAATACGCTTACATCTGAAGTATTGCCTATCGTAAATGATATAGATTTACCTAATCGCATTGTTAATAATTCTGATAGTGATTATTATAATGCCCCTAAGTGGTACCAGGAAATGTATTAAAGAGGTATTTGAGTAAATGAAAAGAACCTGGAATTAAAGGAATAAGAAAAAACGGGTGAAATTTTATATAAGGAATCACTTTTGGTTATATATGTATGTTTGGTGAACTTTTTCGTATAGAAGTAATTATTAAATTAAGCAAAGCATTATTTTTTTTTAAGAGTGATTTTGAAGGAAGTTAATTTTTTTTAATAAATTGAATTGCTTATGATTATTAATTTTTATTTTTTTATTTAGTTAATTTATATATTTAGAAGTAAATTTAATGGATATTATTACTATTATGTATTATTTACTGGTAAAATGCTTTAAATAGAAGTGATAGAAGATTTTGGATGCGTATAATTTGCACATTTTTGTGAGGTCATACATTAATTAATCTGAGGAGCGACAGTAATAAAAACTATGAATCACTTTTTGTTTATTTTATATTTACATAAATTAAAAGTTATTGCAAATAGTTATAAAGTAATTAATTCATACCTCTACAAATCCAGTAAGTTTGCGTAAAACTACTTTAAATGTCACTGATTTTGGATTTAGAAGTTTTGGTTACGACGCTCTTTATATATGTTTCACATTCTTACTAATCTTTATCCTGAACTAATGTTGTTTTGCAAGTTTATTTCATTTTTAGTTTAAAGTATTAGTTTTAAAGATGTAGGAGAAGATGTTGCCACTCTCTTTGTCCTAATACGAATTGTACTGTAATGATACTTTAGCATTGCATTGATGCTGTTGAAATGCTCAAACTATAAACCGGGGCAGCTACTCGGACCCATATAGAAGATATGTTACAATAGTGAACTATTCAATGAAATTTAAAGATTCAAAATGAATTTGTTTAAAAAACTGGTTTTCTTAATGTTTTGGTTAAATATGTTTTGAATAATGTATTTAGATAAATTATTTCGTATTAAAACACACTTTTTTTATATTTAGATTTTTGAAAAACTTTGACAATTTTTATTATTTGTTTAACAATGGATACTTAACTCGCAAAGATTTCTAAAATGACTGGTCTTTTTTATTTTTCTTATTCATTATTAAACTTTTTTTTTTAATTTCTGAAAAGTTTTTTACATTTTTTTTAAAGTTAAAAATATCGACTAATTTCAGGCGCGGATTTAGGGGGGGTGCGGGGGGTGCGACCGCACCCCCCATGAAGTATCTCGTTTAAATTATTTTTAAATGGCAGTTTCATCGAGTTCAAAGTAAAAAAAAAAAAAAAAAAAAAAAAAAAAAAAAAAAAAACCTTAAATTTCATTAATTATTGTAACATCTATTTTTTACTTAATATCAATATCGATGGAAATCAGCAAACAAAATTAAGCTTTTTATGACATTCTTCTTGCCTCATTAATACAGATTTTTAAGCCACTTAACCTAACTCCTTATTTCGTTACCCGTAGAAGGAATGGGCTTGAAAAAGGACGAGTAGATCGGAATTGTGTTGACCTGCAATGTACAGCTCAAAGAATCTTCACCCCTTGTGTGATTCTCAAATTAAAAAATGAATTTTGAAGGACCATTTAAAAATATCTCAATTTCACCACGATTTTCTCCTTGATCAGAGGCCAATTAATTATAAAGGTTTAATATCGGGGTGCCATCGCACCCCCTAAACTTCATTCGATGTACAAAAAATCATGCACTAAAATAGCTTTACAAAAAATCCTTTAATTGTAATTGGAAAATAAAATGCCCAATTCATAATTAAGAAAAAGCTTTGATCAAATCGGCACTATAGCATTATTGCAATTCTACAAAATATTGCAAGAACTTAAGTTCCGATCAAGATACTATGGCTAAATTAGGACCAAGAAGTTTCTCTTCATTCTTTCCTAAAGATCTTAAAACAGCCCAGGGAAGGGAACAAAATGACCCCTTTGTGTGACCTTGAATTTGAAGGACACAAACAAAGTAATAAAATTTGAGGGGTCATACTATCCCCTCCCTTGCACGTGACATTGCCCCATATCCCATATCACATGCGAGTTGCAAAATTACTAACATGCCTCTACGCCTCTACTCTGGGGTGGAAGTAAATGGAATGGTCATTCTTTCTTGAGTTGGAGGGTGCATGCTATGTCTAGATTGTTTGTTTCTTCAATTGGTATGGCAGTGCAAGATAATTAACAGTAATATATAACCATGATAAGATTTTTTTAATATTACTATTTATTTTACAAAATGTAATATAACATTAACAATTTGTTTTAGTTTAGACATTTTCTTTTTCTAAATATGTTTGAATATTTCATTTTTGACCGAATGATCAGAAGTAGCGATTTATCCTACACACTCATATTTGATATTTGATGTAATTATCAACGTAACTCTCAATTCAATACCATCAGTATATGAATAGATTGTAATAAAATATTTAATTCTTATAAAAATGAACTGATTTTATTGGATTAACCCATTGTATCTGCACCCTTTCATATGCAAAATCATTAAAGCCCTGTGATAAAGTCAAACAAAATTACTTTTTTAAATTATAAAAATGTAATTTATCCTTAAAAGTTTAAAGTGAGTTCCATATAGTTTTCAACTTCTTTTCAAAATATTGAGGATCATAGCCTAGCACGTTTTTAAATGTTGCTATGCTCCAATCTCACTCACAAAAGAGGTATACTCCCCTACCATACGAAAAGTCACCGGGTCGAGCAATATTTAGCGCTCTGTAGTCTGTTTTCAAATTGAGTAAAGACTTTAAAAATTTTGACTAGTAATCGATTGGTGAGCTACTTCCTGATAGTTTTCCGAGGTTTCTCTTATTTAAGATGTATATGAAGTCTATTTTTCCCTTGAAAGACCATCTGGTAGATGTTCCCTGCTTGATAAATAAACTAATCAGAATCTAACGTTGTCCCGGTGCAGTATCATGTAGCACTTGTGCCTGGAAATATCCCATACAACGACATTTATTGCTACTAGAAGAATATCAAGTAATTTAACATAATTGTAAAACTAGTCAGCTTAGATTGCAAATTTGTAAATATTGCTCATTCGCAGCTTTTGGCAGTTTTCATTTGTTCTGTTAAATAAAAGTCAAAATTGTTTTGTATGAATTTATTATTTAAATATGAATGACTGAAATATTGGGAACAATACCGATGACTTACAAATAATTTAAATCAGTTAATGTTAAAATCTTTTTAAATGTTTTTTTTTTCTTCTTTCTTTTCTTTCTAATTCTAATTTCAAATGTGCTTTTGTAAGTGTGACTCAAACTTGATGGTAATACGACTGATAATGTCTAATATGAGACACAATATGTAACCGATTTGAGATGCTACTTGTGATGAAAAAGCAGGTTCTATGGTTATATGAACATTATTATTATTATTACAATTTTACCTGCTGTAACTAATTTAGTTTGGAATTTTATTTGAATATAATGCAGAAATTTAAACTAATTTTCAGATGATATAAAGCTGTTTGTTTAAAAAATCTGCTCTTTTTTTTAAATTTTTTTTTTTTTAAATATGAGGATTTGTGTGTTGACGGTTTAAGATGGTCTTTGAGTACATTTTCCTAATTTAAGTTCCCTTAAATCATATTTATAAAAGAAAATATAGTGTTATGTTAAAGCAATCTTAAAATTTATATTAAAGTACAGGTTGGATATAATTAAAATCTATCTATTTAGAGAATTTTTGCAACTAAAGGAAAATATAAAGCTTTAAGATGAAAAGGGCTTATATGGCTGTTAGTTTTACATGTTATTCCTTATAAATGAAATAATAAATCAAAATGAAATCAATCCAATGAAGTTTTAAATATATTGTTGTTCTTGAAACGTAATTAGCAAAAATCCAAACAGTTATATCTTAAAGTTTTCATTTCAAAAATTTTATGATAATGTTTAAACAGCATTACCAGATTTTCCCAGCAGTACTAATACAAAATTTCAAAAAGATTTATTAATTTCTACAGACTCCGGACTGATCTAAACAACACCAGTTTAATTATGGCCCGCCTGTACCTTAAAAACTTTCGCGGATGTCAGAAATAAAGCATACGTACCCTTTGATATTAGTAACCCCCTAACCAAATCAGAATTATATTAAAGTTTTAAAAGAAATTTATACTGGATTAATACAGAAAATCTTTATAGAATTTGATAATATTGTTGATGCGTATTTAACCAATTAAAAGAAAAGAAAGTTTACATAATAAATAAATAAAAAATTTGAGAGCGCCATAGTAAAAACTATCTTATTTTCAAAGATAATTTTTTTTTTTTACTAAAAAAACTGTACACACACGCCCATTGAGGTCAACGCACTCACTCTTTTTTTACTATAAAGTTCGAATATATGTTAATTTAGTTAGAGCAGTCTTAGTAGTGCATCAATATGTAGAGTTAAGGTTAAGGTGACCTAACATTGGTAAGATTTTTTTTTTTAAATTTTACTTATTTCACAAAATGTAATATTTCATCAACAATATTTGTTTAGATCTTTGTTTTTTCCGAAAAATGTTTAAATATTTCATTTTTGTCCGAATGATCCGAAGAAGGGACTTATCGTGCACACTGATATTCGATATTGTGTGCAATTATCAAAGTAATATTTGAATAGATTGTAATAAAATATTTCATTCTTATAAAAATAAACTGATTTTACTGAAATAAGCATTATATCTACACCCTTTCATATGCAAAATCCTTAAAACCCTTTAACAATGTCAAACGAAATTATTTTCTTAAATTATAAAAATGTAATTTATCCTTAACAGTTTAAAGTGAGTTCCATGTTGTTTTGTACTTCTTTTCAAAATATTGAGAATCATAGCCAAACACGTTTTTACTTTCAGTTACCCATATGTTTACATAGGGCAATGAAAGTGTATAGCATTTAGTAAAAAAAAAAAATCGAAGTGGTCTAGATAAAATGTCTATCTGTACGTGGTCAGCATAACTCCTAAACGAATTGACGTACGATAGTCAAATTTGGTGTGCGGGTTAGTGGTAGCCATGGGACCTGCGATTAAGGTTGCGCAATCGTCCCAACCGAAATTCCCATAGAAATCTGATAAAAGCGGAAAAAGCTGAAAAACGAGTGCCTTTAACACTCGCTTTTCAACCTTGAGCATCGCCCATCAACGATTGATATTTTTCTGTTTTTTGTACAAGGAATGACAATGTAATGTCTATTGAATATCCTCACCAATTTTCGCGTTTCGGCGTTTTTTCCCAGTTTTTTTTTTTTTCCCCTCTCTCTTCCCACATAAAAATATCGCCAAACCCTCGATTTTCATTTAAATAAAGGAAAATATGGAAACAGTAAATAATGCCGTATCAAATTTGAATGCAAGGATCAATATTATAGTGTATAGTCTCAAGTTTATGTAACTTATATTTTAATTTACTAATGTGATGTCAAACACAGTTGAAAAGCATTGTTTAACTTTGGAAATTATTAAAACTTTATGAATATAGAGTTTAATGTACCTGCAGTATTGTCTAAAGTCGTTAAAAGATCTGCCGCCTCTTTTCTGCATTAAATTATTTATGATGTTGAATATATTGGTTAATTATCTTGCATAAAAAAAGTTGAATTTTCAGGGTTGTTGAACTTTTTACACTTCACCTGATCTGCATGAGATATTTTTTTGAACTCTTAAATATTCTTTTTCTAATAAAAAATACTAAATATTTATAATGTAATTTTTTATTACATTTTCGGGGTAATTTGTCATATGGGACGCAAAAGAGGATGGTCAAGCCCTCTAATTTTTATTCCCATTGAACCCTGGTAGTATCATACTAATTGATGATACTCCTTCCCTCCCCCTCTCTTCCAAGTTGAAAAATTATTACCACGACTGTAACCACTCACGGTCATAATCGCACCCCCCGTGATTGACCTCTAAATCCGCCCCTGACTAATTTTTGTTATCACCTTTTAAAAAATATTCCAGAATTTTTAAAAGTTCAAATAAAAATAAATAAAAAAGACATATTAAATAACTAAAGAATAAATAGTTTACTTCATGCATTTGTAATATTGCGTTATAGAATTATATCGATTCAAAATTTAAAAAATATGAAAAATCTCATCAAGTAGAAAACTTAATTGTAAAGCTTGGAATAGCATGATTAAGAAGAATATCTGCCATGGTGATAATTATTCAATACTATCAGTTCTAATTCAAATAGAGTTTAATTTTTAATATCTTTTAATTCAAGTCTTCAATATGATTTTGTAAAACAGTAAGTGAAACAGTATTTAGGGTCCTATTCTCCCTTAAGCAACATAATGTTATAAGAAAAAGTCAAATTATAATTTATTTATTTTATTTGCTGATTTGCTAGACATTTTATGCTGGATAAGAGATCAAATGTTGTCTTATCATACCCTATGTTTTATTTGGTTCTTGTATGTGTTTTTTTAACATGAATAATAGAAAAATGTAGAATTTTGGAAGCGTAGAATATGAAAATGTAGAATATGTTTCCAAACAAAGATATGTTAGGCTAAGAGTCCGAAAAAATTCAGTGAGAAAAAAAAAAAAACAGAAAAAAAAAGAAAAAAAAAAAAAAAAACAGGGCAATAATATGCTCGTTTTTATTTTTCAATTAAAGAGCTTTTTCATTCCATGCATTGATAAAAATATATAGCTGCAATGTGTTGTGATATTTTTTCGATTTGATTCGAAGAATGCTTTCTGTTTTTAAGCCTAACGTACATTTTATAGATTGATGCAAAAATATGTTGTCTTATTTATAGATGGTGTTATAATTATTGGAAAAATTGAGTTCAATAACTAATTTTCATTTATATAGTTTAGAGATCTTTGAAAAAGTTTTGTTGACAAATATCAATGTTAAAAAAATTGAAAATTTGTTTATATTTTGAAAAAAGTATACATAGTTATGGACTTTCTATGTGTAGTATTGTTTTTTTTTTTTTTTTTATACATATTTAAGTATCCTGAATTTTAATTTTAATGAAAAAAATTTATGTAATAGTAAGCTCCTAAATTATTTCTTGATGCTTTGACACTTTTTGTACTGGCAATGAAATAATAAAGTTGAAATTTGAATGAAAATAAATTTAGGACAGTGACTTTAATACAAATATGAAAAGTTTAGTGAATTTATATTTTATTCATAGTAAACTCAGTAAAAACAAAGAAGTCGTTTTTTCGTAAGGGAAGAAAGAAAGATACTAAAATTTTAGAATTGGAACAAGGGTTGGACGAGACAGACATTCTCAAAATAATAAAATTGGAAGAACATAATACAGGGTCTGATCACTATGGTGTAATCTTAAGAAGAATTAATTGAAAATTGAGCTTAATTATGAGAGAAATTAGCGAAGGACGATTAACTAATCAAAGAGATCTTGAGAAGAAAAGCACCAGAGGCGGGACAAGAACCGAGAATTTGAATTTTAGTTGCTGAGCATACAACCCGGAGTCCAGCGGATTTTCCAATCTATTTTATTGTTCTACAGTGACTTATGTATTGGACTGAAAAAAGAATTGGGATTCAATGAATATCACCCAATTATGATTCCAAAGACAAAGACCTGTCTATGTGCATGTTCTTAAACTTTTTGAAAGAAAACTTAAGTTCAAGAAGATATCCTGAAGACAAACGTATCTTAGTGGCTTCAATCAATACCATTTTAAGTCTGAATCCTTATTGCGATGTAATCAGAAGAGTCCTAAAACTGATCCTCAAGGCATACAAACTCACTGTTTTTAAATTCAGAATACATTTTTCTATGCGTTATAAGGATCAGAAAGAACATGACGTTGTAAATATTTTGATCTAACCTATTACTCTGAAAATTGGCCTTTTCACCTGAAAAAAACAACGACACGGATTTAGATGACGTAATAACTGATAACTGTCAAGAGGAAGGGGGAGGAAGGTACCACAAGGAATTATGTAGCACTTTAGAGACATGTGGACAGACACATTCATTCGAAGGACTGACTGAAAAGAATGGACAGTCGCCCATACTCGATGCCAATAGGTGGATTTAGAAAATATTCGATGCCAATAGTGTGGTTTTCAGTACCTGATCTCTTGACGTATTACATGCTATTGGAATTGAATAAAATTTTAAAATCGACAAGTCACTGGGATAGGTCTGCTACGGTTGCGACAGGAATGAAAATATCAAACCCAAAATATCCATCGAGCAAAAATTCCACTGGCTCACCCGCATCGGATTGTCTAGCAGATATTGAAATCTAAAGCCTAGGCATCTATGATGAACATTTCCGTTGGACACAATGCTTTTCGAGGGGCTGCGAAAAACAACATCTTCCTTATGGCATACATTCTACAGGAGGCTGGAATTGTGCTGAGTTTTCGAAATCGAGCAGGGTTCTTCAGTCGCTATCCAAAATAACTTTTTCTATTAATTGAAGAAACTTTTCTTAATCCTGAGATATCTTAGCGAACCCTTTTTTTTTACTTCGTTCAGATGAAGGGGAGCAGATGACAGATAAACAGCACAGTAAACTGACTGCATTGTTAAAAAACTTCGAAATAACATTCTGTCTTGGAGGAGAATGAAATCCCTGTAGTGAATACTGAAACATCAAAATGGTGAGGATTCTCGAGTTGCTACAATGTCTTGCTGGCCATATTCCTCCAGAAAAGACATTCTGAGAAGAAAAATCGTAGCATCGTTAAATTCAAGAACAATTGGCTAATGATCTTTTTAAGCATCACCCATAGTTCTGGTGCCTAAGCCGAATGAGGAGATTCACGTGTCCATTAATTATGTTGTCAGGTCGATTCTGCATCAGCTCTGTTGGATGGTTTCATTTAAAATACAAAACATATTGTCTTATTCTCTTTATATACTTAAAATTAAGATTTAATCAGGTTTATATGAATCCCACTGAAAAATACGAATAATTTGTTGTCAGTTTGGTGTCTACCGACTTAAAAGAAATCACAATATAATGTATCGCCCTTTTATTCCTTGATTTGCCTAGATTATAGAGTCATTAATTAATCTTAACAAGAAAAAAGAACTACTTGCAAGTGTTGACAACAAGAGCAAACTGCTTTCGATAATTTGAAGAATAATATCTAAGTTTCACCTCGAGTGTTAAAATCAGTAGACGAGACAAGATCCAATAAACTCTTAACCGATGCATCAAGTTATGCTTAGTGTGCAGTTCTTAACCATGGAGATAGTGAAGAGAACCACATCAAACAAGTCAGTGCAAAATATACAAACTCTAATTTAAGGAACTATTCCATTACCGAGAGTGAAATCCTAGTATTATGACAGGCACTAAATTCCCTATGTGAAGGTGTTTCGAGCGTGAAATCACCAACTGTTTAATTTGAAAAATTACATCACATTACTAATGATCTATCTTCAGAAACTTCATCAGTTACCCACAGTTAGTTTTCAAGTTCCGAAGACATTTTTGTTTTGTTTAGAAGGACTTTGGCAAGACTTTGCAACAAGAAAGTGGAACAATTCGGGGGAACCGGTTAGAGGGACATCGAGGTGAAAAGCGGGACTGTACCGCCAAAATCGTCTGGTCACATTAGTCATTCGATACAATGGTACAATAATATCAGCTAAAATTTCAACTCGTAGCGATGGACCCTTCTTCATACTCATCAAACGTTTTCCATTACTATGGGAGCATCCAGCTCTATTGATCCAAATATTACACTGGCAAGTTATATTATGTCTGTCCTCTCTCCTTACCTTGAAACTGCTGGAACTATCTTTCTTTCTTCTCTTCGAAAGAGATGTCTATAGCAAAGGACTGGACCTATCTGGCAGTTACTATTTTTCATAGCTCTTCACAGCTACTGTAAAAATTGGCTTTTACTGGTGAGTTACGTTGCAAAGCAGTTGAATACACACTGTTACTTTAGGAAGAAATATGAGAACTCTTTGTTTTCGAGAACCCAACATTTTTAAATGCTAATTTTTTACAGTTTCTTGTGATCTATGATGTATGTGAGATATCGATGATGTCCCAAACTGTCACAACATAAGCTATCCTTCATTATATCCCCTATAAAAATGTATCTCTCTCAGCAGATTTCCTGAACATTTCATAAGACATATATTATTTTCTTCTTTAGTGGGTATATTTTTATTAGATATGACTATAAATTTATTTTCTGTGCCACAAAGGTAACTGTGTTTTTGTCATTTTTCAATTTTAAGATAATAATTTGTGTTAAATCAGATGATTGCTTAAGATATTTTGTCACTCAGATTAAAAAAATTATCATTAAATAAGTAGTTTTTATAATGGTTATAATTTCAGAAACTTTAAATGAAAAAAATCTGTGTATTTTTGTACAATTCATGTTTTATTGGTTATAGTTGATAAAGAGTTTTTTAGACTTTGAAGAATTGTATCTTATCTTTATTCATTGCAGAAGCTGTTTATAAAGTGTCTTTTTTGAAGTGAAATACTTATTTTAATAACTAATTTTGTAATAACATTACTTATGTTACAGCCTCCAATTGCAGAGGGGACCTGACCTTAATGAATTTTACAATAGTAATTGAAATATCTGCCATAGAGGCGATACCTGAGTAGAGAAAGTCAATTATTTTCCCATTTAAAATTGATACTAAGATATACAGCCTTTTACCTTAATAAGTCGGCTGCTGGTTTTGGCAAAAAATCGCAAACTCAGACAAATTATAACTCTGGTTTGAAGTTGTGTTTTGAGGTATAATACTTTCGCAAAGGTTATTTCTTTGCATCGTATTCGGTGGAATTTGTATTTATAATTTACTTTGGTATTGTTGAACATTGATTGAAGAGAATAAGCCGTGGCCAGTACCAACTTTGGGGTTGGCAGTAACGTAAACTTTTTTAATAAACACATATAAGACTATGTATAACAGTAAACTTTAATAAATAGTTTATAAATATAACATTTTCAGTCATAATAAAAAAAAATTTTTTTAATCGTAATAGATGCAAGTAAGTGAAAAAATTTAAAACGAAATTTGGAGCATATAGTAGCTGGTTTTTACAAATAGTTTATGTAACAAAAATAAATCCCTTCAATGTCCAAAGTTACAAATTGCCTTAATTTTTTTTTTTTTTTATTATTATTATTTTTATGTTTGATAACTATGCACAATAACCAGGAAAAAACTTTGAAAATTAGTTCAATGGCAAACTCATTATTACAAAAAGCTTAAAGACAAACTCCTTCAAAACACACTTCAGAAATTTTAAAAGATTATTAGAACTGAATAGTTAGATTGAAAGAAATTCCAATCCTCAACTGTTTTCGTGTTGAGGCCATTTCTCTACGCAGGACTTTCCTCCATGTATATTTCAGTTAAGCGGGTCCAGTACCGAAATTTCGTCAAAAATCACAATTTTTTTTCATTTAAAAAAATAGTTCAGATATTCCTGATGAGAATGATGTTTTTATCTTATTCCTCCGGTGATTAGAATGCCAAAAAAAAAATTACCTGTTATTTAAACATCATTAATGGGTGTAACTCATTGAAGCGTCTGCTTAAAGTGCGTTTTTCGGGCACTATAGTGTTTTTCACAAACTTTGCAAATTCAAATTGATATATCTCCAGAACCATTAACAATTGGCTATTCAAATTTTCGGAGCATATAATTTTTCGGAGCAAGTTTTAAACACTTTTACGACACAGAATTTTATTTTTTAAATTCTATTTTAAAATATAACATTTAGCGTAAAAAATTACATAAAAAAAATCGAAAATTTCAATATTTTAAATTTAAGAATTTTTAAAAAAATTTCTAGTTCATTCACCAAAATTCTGTGGAGACAATTTTTTTTTACGTAATTATGTATTGCAGAAAGCTTTCAATTAAAAAAAAAAATCTGTTTTTTCTTGACTTTTATATCAAAATACGCAAACATCAATTATTATGGACTTTTCTTGGTTTTAAATTGTTTTAAAAATAAATAATAATATTTAAAGGAAAAAAAACCCCACATCACCTTAAAGACATATAAATAGTATCTCATACATAAGATGAATTTTTGACTTAAAAATATTTAAGAAGGTTTTTTTTTTTTTTTTTTTTTTTTTTTTGGTACAGGACCCCCTTAAATTTCTTATACAGGGCCGTTATCAATGTATAGTAGCGCTTTGCTGGATTAAGAAAAATGTAAAATTTTCATTGTATTTAATTACGTGTAATGCAGTGCTTAATTCACCTCAAAAGAGTTTATTTATGATGAGTTATAAGATATTTTATTTTACAACATATTTTATTTTATCAATGATTATATCTCTGATATGTAATTTTTTCTTTAAATTTCAGACTAGATTTTTAAATACTCATGAAGAATCAGCATGTTGTTAGTAAAAAATTTCGTTACAGTATAATATCTTAATGAAAATCAGTCAGGTGAATACTGGAAATGCAGAGTTTTTAAAATAAAACAGAAATATAAAGCTATATTTATCATGTTATTAGAAATCTAATAAACTTATTAAAAAAAAAAAAAAATCAGTTGTAAGTAAATCTTCATCCAATTTATCTATTAAATAACCATGATTCGTATGAATATCCTTTGATATTGATTAAAATTTTATTGAGAAATCAAAGTAGATGTCTAGGGTTACAAAGTATTTTGAATTGAATTTTTTTCTGTTACAAATGAGAAAGTTACAAACGTGTTATTTGTAGCTGCTTTTTGTTTATGAATATTTGTATACAACTTGTGTTTTTTAATGATTTTACATATCAATTGTATGTTTAGTTTTGATTGAAAAATTGCAAAGAGCTATTTGTATTTCAATGTGAAAAAAATAACTATTTATAGAGATTATTAGTTAATATTATTAACTCTCAATGTGTAATGAAATAAAAATTATTTTGAAAATATCTTTGTGTGCTGGATATTGAATTAAGATTCATATTACTTAGAAATAAGGATTATAAAGCGAAATAGATTTGTTACGGAAGAAAATTTGAAAAATTTCTTTTCATTTTAAATGTTATTTAAAGAGGAAATGTAGATGTGAATTTATATTGCAAAACTAAATTTCTTTTTACTCTGTTAATCTATTATTATCTAATCTAAATGATATCATTAATTTATCATATTCTCTAAACTGCAGAATTCAACTGGTTTCTTATTACGTGTGAAATTATACAGATACATTAGTTGTTTGTTTGTCAAGATTTTATTAAAAAAGAGTAGATTTTAAAAGCATATAAGGAAATATATGATTTGGTAGATATTCAAAATAGATTGGATAGTTTGATCAGCAATTTAATTTTTAATGAATTTAAATAAAAAGAAAATGAGAATATGAACCCAACTAGAGAAAAATCAGTTATAACTAGTTCAAGGATATCCGATTAACTATGCCTCAATAAATGCGCTGATAGTGTTTTATTATGTTATCTTTGAGGATAATAGCAGCTGAAACTGAAACGTTAAAAACATTCCATTAGCACAGTATTTATTCCGTAAAATTATTTAGCCAGTCAAATCCACTCAAACATAGATTACACGGATTTCCGAGTCTAAATCATCACTATTACTGTAATGTAGTCACAAAATTATAACAGAGAAATACGACTCGTTATTTTGTACAAATGGGAGAAGTTGTTATACTTCTCCATTATCTTACACCAAAAGCAAGCTATTAAGTAATTATTCTCCTAGAACACTTTTAATTGTAGTACGAGGTTAAGGTTCAGTACTAAACTAAAATTCAATACTCAAGTTTTATTTTCTTCTATTTTAAACTTTTCACAAACTAGGGGTGTGGAACATCGCCCAACTTTTCATTACACTATATAATATTGGTCATTGTAGTAAATTTTAACGAAGTGCTACTTACCATCTTCTTTATTTCATTCATTTAAATAAGAGATTATCAAAGATGACACCCTCTGATGAAATTCACCACAAATTAACGACACCCCCTTACTCTGGGAAGAACTATGTGAACATCTTGTTACATTTTTATATTCTAATGTTTTTGAGTTTTCTTATTTCTTATGTTTTATGAATAACTAAAGGTATAAATGATATCTATATGGCCCCATGAAATGACACAACACGCATTTACCATTCAATATGTAACCTATTAAGAATATGTGCTTCCCCGTCTGAATTCTTTTCAACATATCATAAGACATTTGAATTATTTTCTTTCTAAGTGGGTATATTTTTTTATTAGAGTGAAAAAAGAAATCACTGTCCTTTGTCTATAATATAAGTAATTTTTATAGTTAATTTTGCAGAAACTGCGAAAAAAATCTTTGTTTTTAGGTTTCATATTTTATTTTATTTAAATAAAATAGTTTTCTAAACCTCAACTAGTTCTTTCTTATCGTTATTCACTTCAGATACACTTTATAATGTAACGCAATTGGCTTTTTATTTGTTTTCAGTTGACCTGCAAGAATGACTTCATCATTACCTTTCATATTTTCTCATCCTTAAAATCTCAATTAAATCAGTCTTTATTCTTTTCTTTAAACGCTTTGAAAAACAATAGAAATTGTAAAAATGTATCAAGTCATAGAGGTAAAGTCAGCTGTCAAATTACACCGATAACTCATCCAGCATATGCCCACAACTACGGAGTATATAAAATTTCCAACTTCCAGTACAATCTGCATATTATGTGCGAACGATTTCGAACTTATTCCTTTAAATGCTTTTTTTTAAATCCCCTATTTTATTTGGTGGTAAAATATCTGAAGTGAGATCAGTGTAAATATGTGTATTTTTCCGTTAACTGCTTACGAGACAAAAACCAGCAAATTACACCGGTAACTCATCCAAACTAACAACCTTTAAAGTTTATCGTATATAGCAGCCCTATAAAACATTTTTTAAAAAATAATTTTCGTTTTAGAAAAACTAATCGTTACCTAAAACGCTAAGATGGACTGCTTAATTTGGCAACAGTCTAAAGATGAAAACTTTCATTTTTTTTTTTTTTTAATGTGCATATGTTTCCATGTATTAGTGCGAACTAAATGTAATAATAATAAGACCCATAAAAACAAAGTTTTTAATATAAATCCTTTATATGCATTGCAATTTTGATTTTCGTTAGTATATAGCTTCAATTCTGTTGTCAGCGTGGGCTTGGTGTTAATTTTAAATTTTATTAAAAACATCTCTATCAGCAAAATATGCGGTTAACTACTTTTCAAAATTTATTTATTAAAAATGAATGTGAATTTATGTATTCGCATCCAAGTATCTTTTGTTTATTCTGATTAAAACAATTTTACCATTTATATATTTATTGAGACAATTTTGGCAGCAGGAAAGAGTTACAACATTGATCAGTTAAAAAATTTTTCACTTACAGCGTTACTATGCAAGGTAAAGTTGAATGAACTGGACTTCACTCCATAACGAATGTATGCATTTACATCCTATTACCTTTTATTTATTCTGATTAAAACAATTTTGGCAAAAAGAAAGACTTTCTTCAATGATCGGTAAAATGCGATTTCAGCTCGATTGGATGACGGCAAGTTGGTTTGTTAGTGTCCCGTAAAGCCGGATTTACACGTTACCAGTCAGGTTCCAGTGTAGATCGCTAGTACTGTGACGTCAGCTAAAAGATCGCAGCGCCGCCTATCGGATGATCAAGGCAGAGCGCACGTGATTGGATGATGAGAGTCGTGATGTATAAAATGTTTGTCTCGAAAATGAACGCGACATAAAAATGTCCAGGAAATATAAAATGCTTTAATTACTACTGTCCGACCGAACACTGAACCGGCAAGTAGACGAGCCGAAGATAGGAGGGGGAAATGCGACTTTTGCTGCAGTTTCATCTGCGCCAAAAAGAAGAAAGCGCTTTCCGAAACCCCTAAAATGCAATAGCATAACCCGTTTCCATAGCGACCGCCAGTAGCTGGTCTGATGTCTAGAGTCCTCGTGATGGCAAGTCAATATAACCAGTAGCTAGATAACGTTACATGACATAACAGACTGGCGATTCAAACTGGAACCCTTCTGGTAGCGTGTAAATCCGACTTAAAAGTGACCTTTTAGTGACAGTGAAAGCCACCAAAATTTGATAGAATGCATTGTCATCGACAACTAATCGATCTGCCAGGTTTCAGTCTGATTGGATGACGGCAAGGGAGTTAAATAAGGCCTCCGCAGCGACAAGCATACACACCCACAAAATTGAAGTTAATATACAAATAAAGTTTTTAATATAAATCCTTTATATGTATTGCTAATTTTTATTTGCAATCGCAACTTCTTGAGCTCAGACCAAGTTTTCATTGTGTTTGACCACCAAGATAAAAAGATCCATTCCGAACTATTTACTAACTTCTTTTTTGCCTCGAAAACTAGATTTAATACATTATCATCTACGACGAGTCTATTTGCTAAGTTTCAGAAGGATTGGAAGACGGAAATTGGGTTAATTAGGTCCCTGAAGATTTTGCCTAGCCCAGTGGTGGCTCGCACACTACAGCCAGTGAAAAGAAAGAAAGAAAAAAAAAAAGAAAAAAAGAAGAAAAAAAAAACACGTTTTCAATTAAGGTGATCTTCCTCCGAATGGCAGCCATGTGTTCCTGAAACGCACTTAGGCTCCGACCTTGCCATGGTTGAATCTAATAGAGCCTTCCCTCCACGTAATGTGTAGTGAGGCAGATGATTAGGCGATTTTCCAACTACTGCTACCCTTTAGAATTTCTGCTTTAAAACAATCTCTAGATGGAATTTGTGCAAAATAATGGTATCATCTGGAGACTAAAGAGTTAATTTATTAGTTTGAAGTTCTATTTTGTTCTGAAAATAAATTTTAATATTTTAAACACATTATCTAAAAAATCGTTTTTGTTTGGCATATGAAACTTCATTTAAACAGTGATAACTGAAGTTTGAAATAAGCTTTTTGAAAAATGATTTGAGAGTTCAAATCTGCATTAACTATTAGATATTTTGAACCTCAGTCAAATTGATTGGAAAAGAAAATTAATTTTGCTAGATTTTTAAATGCATAAATTTTTTAAAAATTGCGATTTTTTCTACTTTTAATGTTAAAAAAAATTCTATTAAAAAAACCATATATTCCAGAAACTAGATGGAGGTTCATAACATTAAGAATGATATTACGAACAATTTCCAACCATAATTTCTTTTCTTGCACCATAAAACTCGTGTAATCACTGTTCAAATATATGCTGTTGTTGTTGTTTCTAATCTCCCTTTTGTCTGACGAAGTCAGACAATATCAGTGAAGCCATTGACATTAATGAAGTCTGACACTAGTTGTGGACAGTTATAAATGTCCTCCCAGTCCAGTCCAAGGCAGTCCAAAATGTGCTGAGGTGATGCCTGTTCTTTTTGGCATTTAGGGCAAAGAGGAAAATTTTTGCTTCCTCCGGAATATGTGAGGCCTTTAAGGTGACCACTAGCAAGTCGGGACAGACGGGTATTGGTGTGCCTATCACAAGGAAGAGATAGGGAGTGTCCTGGCTTTTTGGCTTTATACCATTCGTGAGATGGAGGTATATGCCATTTCGCTTTATTTTGAGCTATTTTCTTTGAGTATAACTCTTGATATGTGAGTTCTTGAGTAGAGAGGACAGGGTGTTCTAGTCCCTCCTTAGCAAGAGTGTCAGCCAATTCATTTCCGTGGATGTCTACATGTGACAAATATATGCTAATTATAACGAGTTAAATGTCAATTAGATAATTAATTTTTGAATAAAACTGAATTTTTTTCTTTCATTTAAACATCATTGCTAATTACGTACTTTTAAGTGAAAAAAAAAAAAAAATCCGATTTTTAAAATGATGATTTAAAAAAAAAGTTCAAGTGTGAATGCACATGATTGTGGCAAGTGTGTGTGTGGTTGGTAGGGAAGATGAGGAGGGGTTGTTGGGAAGTCGCATGTTTTTCCTGCTGCACTTATATGTTCGACCAAGGGCCTCCACTAGCCTCGTCAACCTTAATAGGGGAAAGTTTCAGTCATCATATATCGCCAAATTGAGTTTCAGTCATCATATATCGCCAAATTGAGTTTCAATCATCATATATCGCCAAATTGAGTTTCAGTCATCATATATCGCCAAATTGAGTTTCAGTCATCATATATCGCCAAATTGAGTTTCAGTCATCATATATCGCCAAATTGAACATGTTTGAATTAAGCTTGGTATATGGATAAGTAAACGTTGAGAAGTCTGAAGTAAGGCAATAGAAACTTATATATTTTATTTACACGCCCAAAATTAAAACAATTTTGGCAACAGGAAAGAATTTCATCAATGATCGGTTAAATGATATTTATTTGCATTCCGAAGCTGTTATAGATGCGTATGTAAAAGCGACCTTTTAATGAGAGTGACAGCCCACAAAAGTTGATAGCATGCTTTGTCATTGATAGCGAATCTATCTGCCAAGTTTACGTCCGACTGGATTATGACAAGTGGGTTAATTAGGCCTCCGTAGATTTGCCTAGCAGGGACACACACGCACGCACACACACACAAATCGAATTTAATATAAAAGATTTTTAAAAATAAAAGTGAACTATGGTCAAATATTCTTTTAGCGTAAACATTTAAGCTTGGTGGTAACTGTACCAACTTTTTGGCTGGGAGATTTTTGACTGGTACCCAGCTAATAGAAAAGTATATCTATTAGTGAAGAATACTAGGAGTTTTTTATTATTAAAATTATTCCTTAGGGAATCCTTAGGTCATAAATATCTTTTCATAAACAATTCCCTTGCAGACATGATTTTGCGATTTTTTTTTTTTTTTTAAATTAACATTTAGCGATTTTGGGCTATTTTTTCTTCTTTTTAAATTTACATTTGGTGATTTTGGGCGATTTTCAATGGGTTGTTGGAGGCTCTGCTGTTTTAGTTGGCAACCCCGACCACTGATAAATATACTTGTCAAAGCTTATCTGTATCATGAATACATTTTGCTTATATCACGTTTCGTTAAGGTTTGTTCAATAATAACACAAAGAATTCAATGACATGTGTACCCAATACATGAAGAAATAGCAATAGGATTAAAATTTGTCATTCGTCGTATGGATGGGGAATTGTATGGATGATTGGAAGCAACATGTAAACAGGTAAATGTTTTACTATCATATATAGTCAACAAGTGAAATTATCTCAAACGTAAACGTCCCAGTATTCGCCGATGTTGGTGAGGGAAATGACGATTTTAATTTTTATTTTCGAAATTAATAAGTTCAATTATAGAAATTATGTAATTTAATTTATAGTAGCACTAGTAACCAATAAACAAGTGACCCAGTGTTCAATATATTGTTTTTATTCTTTACAAAACAAAATTTGGAAAACTAAATGGATTTTTATGAAAAGTTTGGATAAATTATTAGGATCCGTGAAAGTTAATGAAATATTAATTTTAGTTAGAATATATTGGGTAGAAAAATAAGAATATTTTCTTTCGTAACGCCACATATTTAGGTCACAAACCAAAATAATGAAGAAATTTTTTGCCGGTGGTTGAGATGTTTACTTTTTCTACATATTTTGATAGTTCTGTGTTTCTTTTATTAAATTTTAAATCAGCGTTACTCCACAAATATATGAATAAATCTCCTAAAAAATTAACGTTTTATTTAGAAATGTATACCTTATGCAGCATTAAAAATAAAGAAACAAGTTTGGTGTAGTTATGATAAATTTAACCCTGTACAGCTATTAATTTTCATTTAACTGTCATTTCAAAATATACTATAAACAAATAACGTGTAAATTTATAATGTGCTTGATATTCATTAAAATGAAGAAATTCGTCTATTTACATTTTCGTACAAAATCAAAACATTTGGGAGATTTGAGGGCGTATTAATCATAGTAATTTAAATTTACTTGGTTTGATGAATCTTAAAGCAAAAGTCTTTTATTTTATAGTAGTGAGGTACATTTTGCTTATTTATGTGCATTTAGATATAAAATATTAGTAAACTTTGGAAGAAGCTTTTTATCTAACGAACTAGAAAGTGCATTAAGAGTGTTTTTGTTGTGCTTGTCCTTTAAAAGCTAAGCCGACCGAACGGTATAGTGGTTAGCGTGCTAGCCTCTAGAACGTGAGGTTGCGGGTTCGAGTCCCGTGTTGGCATGGGTGTTTGTAAATGTATGTTGACTTGTCTAATGACGAATGTTTCGAAGCATTATAGCCCTCGTGTTGCTGACGGCGCCAGATAATTTGAAAACAACCAACCAACCTTTAAAAGCTAAAAAAAATCGTCTTATGATCGTCGTTGATGCGTTTATTTTAACTATCAGTTCAATTCTCAAGTTGAGTGTTATAGTTAGTCATACATCAGTAACAATTTCGATCTGCATTTAATGTAGTCAGTATATGCCATGAAAGCTCCCGAGTTTCAAATTAACTTAATCCCTCCGTAATGTTTTGTTAGTAGAAAGTTTTTATGGCAAGCATACTTTGAGTCATTCTAATATTTTATAGAAAATAATGTGTCGATTACTATTAAATAACAACAAAATAGTTAAATATATAGCAGTGTCTTCCTACTTTTTAAGGAGTTTAACAAATGAATGACACTTTCGTAATGAGCTTAACAAGTGCTTTAAAATTAATCTAAAAACATTTTGTATGTTACATTTTCTAAATCAGTATAATAACGGATCAGTATGGTCCACGTGAAGCCCTTGCGCCAGAAATCTAACCAAGCAACCAACTTAATCAGCGTAAATAGAAAAACAGTTTTTAAAGTTCAAAATTCTTTGAGAGAAAAGTCAAAAAATCGAAATTTAAAAGAACGAAATACGGTAGTAGTTAGAAAATGCCGATCCGGGGCCATGGAGCGACCGAGCGACGGGATGAGGGATGATGACGTCACAGGAAGTGACATCACAGGATGTGACGTCACCGGAAATGGAGTTGAGTTGTTCCCTTCCTGCTGTTGTTTTAGTTTCGGTTTCGTTATAAGCTGTTTGTGTATGACGTCACAGTGGGTATGACGTCATAATGTGTTTTATATCAAAGTTTTGAGTGGTGGCAACACTTTTTAGTTTCGGTTTATCTAGCAGACGGAGTTGAGTTGTTCTAGGACTGCTTCTTAGTGAATAAGTTAGAGTGATAGGTTTTTATTGCGTGACGTCACAGCGGGTATGACGTCATAATTTGTTTTATATCAAAGTTTTTGAGCGGTGGCAACACTTTTTAGTTTTTGTTTCCAGTTAACTGGAGTTGAGTTGTTCTAGGGCTGCTTCTTAACGAATAAGTTAGAGTTATAGATATTTTTACTAGTGACGTCACAGTGAGTATGACGTTATAACTTGTTTTATACCAAAGTTTTGAGTGGTGGCAACACTTTTTAGTTTCGATTTACCTTTCAGGTGGAGTTGAGTTGTTCTAGGACTGCTTCTAAGTGAATAACTTAGAGATATAGGCTTTTTTTATGTATGACGTCAGTGGATATGACGTCATAACTTGTTTTATGTTACAGTTTAGTTAGGTGGCAACACCTTACATCTTGAGACATAAATTTAAGGCGGAGTTGAGTTGTATTTATGCTGCCTCTAAACGAAAACGTAATAGTGATAGGCTCTAATTGTATGACGTCACTGTGGGAATGACGTCATAGAGAGAATATGTTAAAGTTTAACTTTTTAAGTGCGGCAACACATTGATATAGTTTTAAGGAGGGATGCGGGATGGGTCGAGGGGACGATGACGTCACTGGAAGTTGAGTTGTTCTAGGGCTGCTTCTAAACGAATAACTTAGAATTATAGGTATTTTTAGTAGTGACGTCACAGTGAATATGACGTCATTCTATGTTAAGATTTAGCATTTAAGGTATGGCAACATCTTGTGAGAGATCTAGATACGAGCAGGTGTTAATCGGATGAGTCATTCTGTCTGAACAGGTTTGAACAGCTTGGGACAGGATATTGCACGGCGATAAAGGTGGATAGGTGTTAGGGGAAGCCTAACCAATCAGGTTTCACGCTAGAGGGCGTTGTTTCGACTACCAGCCAATCAGAAGGGATGAGCTGCGTCACTCACGGACTTGCATTCAGCGAAGACACCATTTCTCTGCTGATTTTGTCAAGTGAAGGTGCGTTTGCTGTTTCTTCGAAGTTGTGCTTGTTAGTTTGAAGTGAAAATGTCGTCTGATTTACATATTGAACTCGTTGAAAGTTTTTACGATGCAGCTAAATCACAGCAGTTGTTACATGAATTGTTGAACTACGAGTATGAGAATCTCCAATTGAACTTTAATGGAAAAAGTTACACGCCTCAAAGGAAAGTGCTCGGTTTTGGTGATACTGGCGTGAAATATACCTTTTCTGGAACGTGCGTCTTTGCCAAGCCGTGGACCTCTTTACTGCTTGATATTAAGAAGGATGTTGAAAACAAGACTGGACAAGAATACAACTATGCCCTTCTCAACTACTATGCAGATGGAAATGCCAAGATTGAGCTCATAAAGACAGCGAAAAAGACTTGGATCCAGACTTCACTATTCCAACCCTAAGTCTCGGAGCTATCAGAACCATGCAGTTTGCCCGTCCTGATTTCCAGCCCAACAAAGTTCCGTTGCCAAGTGGATCTCTCCTTCTCATGAAGCCACCCACCAATCAGTTCTGGACACATGAAATTTCAGCCGAACCTGCTGTGAAGGAGCCGAGAATCAGTATCACTTTTCGGAACATCGTAGCGAGACCCCAAGATATTGTAGAGTATCCCCACAAGTCCCTTTCTCGGAAGAGACCATCAGATGAAGTGATCGTCGAAGAAGAAACAATTCCCGATGACGACTGGATGACTCGCCTTTATGCCTCTGTAAAGAAAACCAGTGGATGCCTCAAGGAATGGAACCTTGGATTTGGTTTCATAGTGTCCCTTCATCAATATGACTCTCGTCTTTTCATCCACATGTCTCAACATAATAGTCAAGGAAGTACTCAGAAAATTATGATGAACATGGATACCTTTCAGGACTTTTATAACAAACTCTTACACGTGAACACGAAATACGCAGCTAGTAGCGTTGTGTGTAACAATCAACTCCTGGTTCTATCACATAAGGGTGAGTTAGTTTTAAAACAACTCTTTTATCTTAAACTTAAGGAAAGTTCCTTAAAAGTAAATGAAAATAATCTTGCTAAAATTAGAGATCTCATGCATGAAATATGTGAAACCATCAAGGAGTCTCTTATAAATTTACTACGAGTTGAAATTCTTAATCATTGTGTTCAAAATGTAAATATACCTCCCAATATAGACTTATTTCATGAATATGTTTCTGCTTTTCGATGTGAAATAGAAAGTAATGTTTTAAAATTGTTTCGCTGTGATGCTTGTGCTATTGGTGACCCCTCACAAGGAAATCATGTCTGTATAACTACTTCATTGCAAGATCAGTCTTGGTGTGTTGGAGACGATGCTATTCTTGTACTTAATGTTAAAAATGTGATTGAAACCTTACAATGTAAAAATGTCATACAATTCTTTAATGAAGATTTCTTTAAATGTATATCATATGGTGCTTTGAAAGATTATTTGAAATTGTAAATAAAAATTATTCAATGGAAATTTGTGTGTGATTTTCTTATGTGAAATAATAGAACAAAAAATGTTAAAGCAATATCACTTTATTGAATCATAAATTTTCCCACTTTTTAGGTGGTTTTACATTTCGTCTCAACTTTGTTTGAACAATTTTTCTGATTTTTGGATACTCTAATGCATAAATAAGAGAGAAAAAGTAACATACTTGAACATCTTACAACTAAGAATTCAAAAGTGAACGTGAAAATTTACTTTACGAATAAACATCATGTCTTTAAAATGTGTAAGAATATCACTAAATAAGAGAAAAAAGTAACATACTTAAACTTTGTATGGCAAATAACTTTAACATTAACGTAAAATTTTTTCTTCAAATATAAAAATCACGACTTTAAAATGTGACGTGTAAGAAGAATTAGCATACTCTTATATCAACGATAAATAAGATAAAAAAGAAGCTCTAAAAATTTATAAGGCAAATAATTTAAATAATACGCGAAAATTTACCACACATATAAAAATTATGTCTTTCAAATGTGTAAGAATAACGCTAAATTAGAGAAAAAGAAATACTAAAAATTTATAAGGTAAGGAATTGAAACAATATGCGAAAATTTATTTCACGCATAAAATTTTTATCTTTAAAATGTGTAAGAATAATGCTAAATTAGAGAAGAAAAAAAATAACATACTTAAACTTTCTTCGACAACAATTTAAACAATACGCGACATTTTCATACACAATTATTTTCTTAGGTTAATGTTAAATAATGGGAAATTTAACAGAATAAAAATTTCAAAGATAAAGAATTTTAACCTTTACACGAAAATTTACCTCACAAAAATATCATATCCTTAAACTTTAACATGACAATTTACTCTTCATATACAATTAAACTCTTAGGTTAATGTTAAATAAGAAAAAAAAATAATATACTTAAAATTTCTAAGATAAACATAACGTAAAAATTTCGTATCATGTGTTTAAAATGTAACATATAAGAGAAAAAAACTAACATGCTTGAACTTTCTATAGCAAAGAATTTAAGCATCATCTTAAAAATTCACTTTACATATAAAATTCACATCTTTAAATGGGAAGATAAGCAGGTGGCGGTAATTAGCCAATCAGGGTAGCGGTAGGTGATACGCCATTCGCCGGCATTTTTAGATCGGAGGATGAGTCACGCTAAAACTTGTTGGAACAGGTCGGGAGATTTGTACAGAAGAACAACAGCATCGACGCGCAAGCAGCGGGTGATGCTGTGATGTGTCAGCAGGTCTTTGAGATTATCGTTTTCTTACTTTGCCGTTTTCATAATGAAATGTTTGTGAAAACTTGGAATGAATGAAGTGGATTTCAAAGACATATTAGTAAGTGAAGGTAGAATTCGCATGGACTTTCTTCCAAAAAGTATGATTCACTTGGAGAATTTAAGATCATTTCTACTTGAAAACTTTTCTATTATTTAAAATATTGAATATTGTTCAAACTCAGTGGGATTATATGCTACAATACGGGTAAAACTTAACAAAATTGTTACATAGAAGAAAAATAGTAAGAGATTTAAAATAAATATTAGTTATAGATACTCCAAAGAAAAAATTTCACCTCTACTTTTCAATCGGAAAATCAATACAAGTTGGAAATTTATGTTACTTCAAGAAAGACTTAGACAATTTACTTTGTAATAATATACGTTAAGGTGTCATATTAACTCGTGCAATAAATGCTGACTAAGGATTATTTTACTTATCAATCTAAGAAAGGTGAATTGGGGGAAAATATTAAATAAATTGTAGATATTAAATACATTGTAGATATGCATTCAAGCTTTGAAAATCGCCTGCAAGACTTTTAAAACATCTTAAGATAATTTGAAAGAAACTTGCGAATTATATGTAAACTACATAACTTTTTATACTCTGAAAGGAAATCACAAGTAACTTAGTTAACTTTTTTCATGGTAACACTCATATTCAATGACATGTTTTTAAAATTTAACCTTCTTTACATGATATTAGTTATAAATTTGTTCAATCTCAGATGCGATATACTATTATTTCTAACATATATGTTACGAATTGTGTAAAGTTTTTAAAAGAGTATATGCAAATCACCAATCAGAAACATAAAAATCTAACATCATTCAAACAAACTAAAATAATAAGATATTTTCCTTAGTGGAAATAGTTAACTACTCATGTGATGGAATATACTAGAAAATTTAAATACTGAAAAAAGTTTGCTAGGCAAACTTAAAGAATATTTTTTTTCTTGTGAAAAACTAGCATAAATTTGAAAAATGTAGAGTTTGTTACTACGTAAAATTGAACATCATCTGGACAAACTAAATTATACGTGAATTTTTTATTTTTTATTATTATTTGAGAGGTGCTGACAATATATCATTAATATAGAGATTTTTAACTTCCATCCATAATTTCTAAATAACTTATACATAAATTTCAGAAAAACTGAAACGGAATGTGTTTTACAAGAGGCTTATTTTGTAAGATGAATATTCAATATTAATATAACTGAGCAAAGTTCATTCCAGAAAAAACTTGTAAAAGATACTTATATTTTGAAAATAGTTTGAAATATCCTTTTAAATTTATGAATGCTCGCTTTCGAAAGACACAAATAAAACTGATATTACTCATGATAATTAACACATACATAACATTAGTCAAACAAAGTGAAATTTTTATTGCTTGTGACCGATAACTTTTCAGTGAAGCAGAACTTACATAGGAAATTTGTGCAAACTTTTTCAACTTTTAAACCAAGTATCATGTAAAATTATAAATTACGATAGGAAATAGCATACTTCAGAATCGGAACAAGTCTTGTAGTTAAGCTAAATGTATTTCTCAAGGAATTGAAAGCATACCAGAGAAGTCCTTATCATTTCGCATCTTTTCTCATGTTGCAAGAAGACATACTTTGTAAAAGATCGTCTTAGCACTTAACAAAAATCAGTAAAAATAAATATATTTTCTATGGCAAAGATAAAACTTCACAACTTAATTACTTAAATTTAGCTAAGTTGCATATGGTTTATTCACATAACTCCCATATGCTTCGAATGTTGAAATATATTTGTCAGTTGCAATCAAACTCATCGAAAATAAATGCTATCTACATTTTCAAGTCGGAAATTACTATTAAATAAACTTTGCATGTAAGACATTATCATGTTAAAAAGAAAAATCTACAAAAATGTAAATGATAATTTTACTGTTGGTACATAAATGATGAATAATTTATGATTTTATTCTAGGCAAACGTTTTATTGTCTAACAGAGAACTTAAACTTTAGCAGAAAAACGAAAAAATACAATTTTTATATCCTATCATGCTTGTCGAAAATTGAATTTATTAGCTGTTGTAATAGATTTTTATTGTCCAAATTTCTATAGTTCTTCCCAGTGCAATAATATTAAGTTCATGTGTAATGAGTAGGTTTTTTTTGTTGAATCTTATAAATTTAATGAAATTATTATGACCTAAGAGATTGAGTGAACTGAATAAATCAATGACGTAAATTTAAACAGTGACTTGAACTGATACATACTATAACTGTAAAGAAGTATGACAAAGTGATAGATGAAGTGAAAATAGAAGTTGAGTGAAATGTGTTGAAAAAAGTTGAAGACGACAAGAAATTCATAAATGAGAATTATCATTGACTTATATTAACTTCGTTTTTCTTGCTTATGACAAGAAAATACACTCTTGTTTATTAAGAACCAACTTGATATCTTATCATAGAATGACAATGATGAAATATCTATACGTTAAAAAAAATACCAAACTTAGACATAGCAAATTTCTTGAAATTCATGTATAATGTGAGAAGTTTTACTGGAAATATAGAAGATACAACATTGAAAGATGTGAATGTTTCGAAGTACTTTATCAGAAATAAAAAAAAATAAAAAAAGTGCGCTGAGGTCCGCTATAAAATTTTTTAGGAGAAAGTTTAAACAAAATTTAAAATCAAACATGCTTTTAAGTGGGAACACATATATTAAAACTATAGCACATTTAACAATTTATATTATGTCATCTCAGTTGGTATCAAACTGAATAATATGAAAAACAACCACAAACTGAATAAACATGAAAATTATCAATATATGTGGAAAAGTTTCCTTTTTTCACATATAAAAAAAAAATAACACATTGACATACGTTAAGATCACGAAACATGCGTAATCATATACCGATAAGAGCAACCAATGTTGCGGGGAGATATTCACGTGATGGACAATATCCCATGAATAAATTGAGTGATTTAATTTCTAATGGTAATTCCAATAATATTCCACGTAACTTCAACTTTATATGCTACACTATAGATATATTTATTTTTCAAATATATTGACTTTCGAAAAATCATCCTTCAATATAAGAATGATCATAGTAAGAATAAAAGAAAAGATACTAAGCATTGATTTAAAGTGTATTTATTTCAACTTAGCAACAAATCATATGCGTGAAACGAAAATTGCTTCGAACCAAAGTATAACTATCCAATTTCATTGATTCCTACAAGGAAATTTTTCTCATCTAGTAATTGAATTTTTTTTTCTCGTACACATTATAAGTGTTGTCCAATCAGATGTAGAATAGCTGAAGATATCCGACCTCTTTCTATATATTAATAAGTCACTGTTGAAAAACTTATAAAAATTTCAATTTACACTTAAAGTTTTCTTTTTTAGATATATATATATTTCAAAGAATTTTTTCAAATCAATATGTATATTTAAATAGTGAAACTTATTCACTTCAATAAATGTCTGTTTAAGTTATAAAACTTGTCGTATGTATTGAAAAATAGTAACTTTTCGTCTTCGTATAAATCGATAACTTATACACTAGTTCTTCATCAATTAATCTTCTAAGTAAATCTTTCAAAGGTAAAAACATATCTATAGCTATGCATTTGTAACAAGTTAAATTGTACATGTTTCATGTGAAAGTTACAAAATTTTATATATTTTCATGAAAAACATATAAAATTTTAATGGCCCCGGATCGGCATTTTCTAACTACTTACGGTATCAGAAAAGAGTGAGGCTTCTATGAGAAGTTTGTATTTCCTGATCCAAATCAAATCATGCATGTTGTTGTTGTCTTTTCACTTCACTTAGATTTATAATTTTTGTTTGTGTTAATGTTAACTAGTTACTAATATTTTTTAGGTCGTTACGACACAAGAGCCTGGATACCGGGAGGAAAGACTAGGCTACCTGAAGTGTAAGGACTAAATACCTATATCTAAATATCAAAGGAAAGTTTCCAAATGCATTTCGACCACCTGATGCTGTTTGGTTAACGCTCTAACCTCGCATGCTAAAGGTGCCGGGTTCGTATCCTGGGTTAGGCATGGATGTTCGTTGTGGTTCGGAATTCATGTTAAGCTGTAGGTCGTGGCTTATTAGACATAATTGTGCCCAAACATAGGTAAAAACCAAACCAAAATGCATTTCAGCTACTAAACATTTACATAACAAGAAAAAGTATTTAAGAACATAAATATTGACCAAGCCCAGGCGTAGGTGTTGGCGCTATACTTATGTAATTCAAATGTGCATTAATATCTTTCATTTTGAGATCTTAAACGTACTCACATTAGAATAAAAACTATAATTTTTTCTAAAATATATTGTTATCATTGTCCTTCAGAAGCATCAGCCTTAGTTGAGCAATTATCATGAATTCTGCAATAATTATCTGTTTATAAGTTTTATCTGCTACCAATTGAACAATATTATCCCTGGACTTTCATCGTGTTGAAATATAACTTTACTTAAGTAAATATTTTTTAGCGGTTTAAGCTAGCATTCACTTTTAAGACTCTTTCTTTGCCTTTTACTAAAAAATGTAAAGACAATTTAAAAAAAAAAAACATTTTGTTTAGTTTACAACACGAAAAAAAAATAATTTCATCTACATTGTTACCTTCTTAACTTTATGCACTTTAAACTGTTGTCTATTAACCTTTTAAACAGTTATCATAAACTTTTCAATTCTGTATAACCAAAATATATAATTAAGATAGGATTAAACTGTTGTCCATTAACCTTTTAAACAGTAATCATAAATATTATAAAACTGTATAGCTAAAATATATAATTAAGACAGGATTCAATAGGGAATAACATTTTAGTGTTTAAAACAATCTACAGTAATTGAGATAACATTTAGAATTTTTTTAAAATTGGTATTGAAAATTCGTTTGAATCTCTACACAAGGTTACATAGGATGCAGTATGTGTTTCATAATTAGAGTTAGCTAACCAATTCATGGAGATCTAGCTATCTGAAGATCTTATCATGAGAATGCGTACGCATATATTGTAAAATAAAGCACAAGAGCCGTTTAAGAGGCATTGTCAAACCAAGTTTGTTCAAGCCTTTGCCAAAAATATTGAATATAACCAATAAAAAAAGGTATTTAGTTTTCTAACAACGATTATTCAGATCCTTCATCGATCCCATAACTACCGAATACTTCAGATCCAATTTATCGATTATTGTTATGAAATTTTCGCAGAGAAAATTATGACACAGTTTTTATTAAATCAACTCTATAATTTATTCTTCCTTCCAAAGATCATAAAAATTTTCCGAACAACAGCAAAACCACTATCAAGCTTCATATATATATATATTGGGTTGTTCGGAAAGTAATTTCGCTTTTTTTGGGGAACATGAAAGAAAATTTTCGTATAATGAATAAATATTTTATTAAATTTTATATTGGCCATTCTGGTCCACACCTTTTGCCATCTTTCTGGCAGTAACATATGATTCCCCGCTCATAAAAGTTTTGGTCCTTGATGCTGGCAAAAAACTGATTCAGGTGGTTTTTGACATTTTCATTTGAGGTAAAGGTTTTACCATCCAAAAAATTTTGCAGGGACCGGAACAAATAATAATCGGAAGGCGCCAGATCTGGAGAATATGGTGGGTGTTGCAGTATGTCCCATCCAAGCTGTAAAAGCTTTTGGCGAGTGACCAAACTTGTATTAGGCCTCGCGTTGTCTTGGTGGAACACTACACCCTTCCTGTTGGTTAATTCTGGCCTCTTCTGTTTAAGCGCATCATTCAATTTTTCCAGCTGATGACAATAGACTTCCGAATTAATAGTTGTATTGTCCGGTAAAAGCTAAAAAAAAACCCTGATTCCTTTGAAATCCCACCAAACGGACAGCATCACCTTTTTTTGGTGAATGTTGGCTTTTGAAACGCTTTGAGCCGGTTCATCTTTTCTGCTCCATGACCTCTTGCGTTTCACATTGTTGTATACGACCCATTTTTCGTCCCCAGTAATAATCCGCTTCAAAAATGGATCATTTTAAATGGATCAAAAATGGATCATCATATATTTATATATATATATTTATTTATTATTCGGATACAGCGATAATTCAGGCACAACGAAAGTAAACAAAAGCTCATTTTCTTCCAAAGCAGCGCCCAAAACTGAACTGAACTCGCAATTAAATGTACTAGCTCTTTCTATAGCCTCGTAGTTGAAATTTCTTGAAAAATTCAGTCAACCAATCACGTGACGGAAGTGTCTCGAAATTTCCCGATTGATTTAGGCGTTGCCACCTTTTTCAAACCTGTATTTTCTCTGTTAACATATAAAATAAAATAGAAAGTTAAAAGAAATACGTCACTATTCACAGTTATGTACAGAAAATTTGTGTAACAGTATAAATTATGTTATGTAAAAGAAACCATCAATAATTACTTTCCTTATTGCATTTACACAGACAAATAATAAGCTAAGGGAAAGTCTACAAGAACTAGTTATTTATGCAATTAGTTGGGAAAGTTATACCTTTTCAAACAAGGTAAATTGCTTATTTGACGAGTGCGCTAGTACGAGTCAACTAATTTACCAAGTTTGAAAAAGTAATTTCCCCCGTGTTGCATACACATTTTTTTATAATCACGTGCAAAAATATTTGTAATACATTTATAAACTAATAAAATTGCAACACCAGCAATGAATCTCTTCTAAAAATAGCATTTTTATAACAATGTGTAAAAAATTAAACTTTTTTTTCTTCTTCTTGAATCCAAAATATATAGTGGCGAAAGTAGCACTTTTTCGCACTGGTGGGAAAAAGTATTTTTTCGCACCCCTCGTGCTCAAATATCATACAATCTTGACATCGAAACACTGATCTCTGAAGAAATTCATTGACTCGAGTTGCCAACGTTAATAAATATATCCATTAAAAATATTTTTTCACGTGATTATAAAAAATATTGAATGTAACACATGGTTAAAATACTTTTTCAAACTCGGTAAATTATTTGACTCGTGCTATATCACTCGTCAAATAAGCGTTTTACTTCGTTTTGAAAAGTATTACTTTCTCCACTACTTGCATAAATAACTATTCTGTACTAAAACTACATAATTTGAGCACGAGGCTTGCGGAAACTACTTTTTCACACTAGTGCAAGAAAGTTACTTTCCCCCACTCCTCGCGGTAAAGTCAAGATTTCTGATTAAAAATGATCAAATAAAGTTTATTATTTTGCGCGGTGTTATAAAAAAATATAATCTAAGATTTACAGCCCCCTAGCTACTAACACTTATTTATCTTTCAAACGAGGTATATGTTTAGATATTTTAATTTATTTTTCTATTAAAATTGCGTTGGTTCATACTATCTACGATTTAAATTGGATGTTTATCTAGGATTGAACACAATGTCGGTGAATTGGAGGGACCAAGTTTGCCTGCTTCGAGAAATATAGATTATAAGTACACAGTTAAAAGTTATGCTATTTCAAATGTAATCTACTGGTAAAATTAACTCTAAACGATGAATTTCAATATCATGATTAGTTAAATAAGATAATATTTAGTTATTTTGGTAAGAGCGCAGAATAGGTTTCCTTTGATTATTTGGTGAATATTTTTATGGCAAAAAGGGCGCTAAGAGAAAGTATTTCCAAAATGGATCCCATCCAAAAAAAAATTGGAAATATAAACAAAATATCGTCGTGTGAAAGCTAACGCAACTTAAGCAAATTGAAACAAAAGTCAATTTAATTGACAAAAAAATAAAGATAGGAATCATAATTTCATTTTGACATTAAATTACTCTTACATTAACACACGATGATGAAAGTATTGTTTTTGGCCAAAATTTTTTTGTAATTTTTTTTGTATTTCACCAAGTTTTGGAACATCTTGACTTCAAATAAGTGGTATGGAAAAAATGTCTGTGTGCTTGGTTAGCATAACTCCTGAATTAATTCACCTACGATGTTCAAATTTGGTGTACAGATAAGTGGTGGCCATGGGATCTGTCATTAAGATTTTCGTCAATATTGTGTATGAGAAAAACACGAAAACATGAAAAAATCATGTTTTAAGCAATTGCTAAAAAACGGCTCTAACGCTTTTGATCAAAATCGCAATAGTAATGCCTCGTAAAGTTTTCTAAACATTCCACTCCGCAATTCCCTTAAAAATGCTATAAAGGTGTAAAAAGTTGAAAAACGTATGTCTTTATCTCAGAGTTCTCTTCCATTGAGCATCGCTCATCAACGACTATTTTTCTCTTCTCTTCTGTTTCACTTACAAAAAAGGATTATGTAAGAACTATCGAAAAGTATTTCGACATTTTGAAGATGAGGTTTTTTTTTTGCTATGTAAGAATTATCGCCAAAAATATTTAAAACTGTGCCTTTTTTCAAACGAATGAAAATGGTAAATACACTATCCCATGTCAAATTTAAATGCAACGACCAGTGTTATTAGGTAACTGACAATTCTGCGATGTTACACATCTCTAGTTTTATAAAGAAATCTGTTGCCAGACATAAAAAAAATCGTGGTAAAAGTGTAGAATCTTCCAAAGCCAATCCAAAAGGTACCCTCTTCTGTACCGAAACTAGCTAAACGTTTTATGAATATTACCATTTTTTAATTTCAAACTATACTATTATTGTTTATTTACAATATAAAACAATTTATTAGATTTAATGCACTAATTGTTATTCATCATATTGAACATTTTTCCAAACCAAGAGTTTTTGTCAAAACTTCAGGTGTTAGACTTCAATATAAACTTTAATTTTGCAAGTAATTTGCATATCGAATTATAATTAGTCTCCTTCAATCTAATATGCACAAGGTAAATTCATTACTTACTTACTACTCGGCGCTACAGACCGTGCAAGGCCTCGGCCTCACACACACACTGTTCCACTTTTTCCTATCCTTGGCCTTTATCTTCCAATTTTTGATTTTCATCTTTTTTAAATCTCCTTCCACCTCATCTAGCAATCTTTTTTAAGGCTAAAGCGTATGCAGCTTTCATGCGGGCGATGGGCCTCGATCGCGAGACCATTGGTTCTCAAGGCAGATACTTTGCCGCTTTGCAAAAGAGTACTCCAGTGCACAGAAGCTTTATCTGTTATTTGAGGTCTCCACACAGCCTCCTCCCAGCGACGAAGGAGCGATACTATAGTTCTGATGGGAGTTGGAGGTTTGGGATGCTAGTTGTCTCGCTATGCCCGCTTGTTGTGGTGTTGCACGCGAGTTGCGTATCTGATTGCTTGTTGCGATGAAGTTTCTCCTTTCAGAAGCGCCGATAGATGGCAGCATTATTTGTTTTAGTCCAGTTGTCACCAATAAAGCGTATGCAGCTTTCATGCGGGTGACGGGCCTCGATTGCGAGACCATTGGTTCTCAAGGCAGACACTTTGCCGCTGTGCAAAAGAGTATTCCAGTGCACAGAAGCTTTATCTGTTATTTGAGGTCACCACAGGGCGACCAACCTTTCTTATTCCCTCTAGTCTTTCCCTGTAAATTTTCTTTGTTGCTTTTTCATCACTCATTCGCTAAAGATGTCCGATCCATTGTGTTCTTTTTGTTTTTATTATATTTACTATATCTTTTTCTTTGTATAGCTTACTCAACTCTCAGTTACTTCTAATTTTCCAAACATCTCCATCTTTGATTGGTCCATAAATTTTCCTTAAAATCTTTCTTTCAAAAGAAATATGTATTTTTCTCTCATCCTGAATGGTAGTCCAAGTTTCTGCTGCATAAGTGACTATAGGTCTAATTATTGTTTTATATAGTTTTAGCTGATTTTAGTTATTGTTTTAAATAGTTTTAGGGTGACGAAAACTAACACCCTGGTTTTCCAGGTTGGGGGGGGGGGGGGGGGTTGGACGTGGGGCTAATCGACCCCACATTGTAAAAAAATCCCATTGTTAAGCAACCTTTAAAAATAAAGCATAACCGTTTGGTTGTTTTCAAATTATCTGGCGCCGTCAGCAACACGAGGGCTATAATGCGCCGAAACATTCGTCATTTGACAAGCCAACATACATTTACCAACACCCATGCCTTACACGGGACTCGAACCCCCAACCTCGCGGTATAGAAGCTAGCACGCTAACCACTATACCGTTTGGTCGGCAACAGCAAAACCGGACCGATAACTTGGTAAATTCATTAGAGAAGGCTAATATTTCTAATTGCTTGTTCTTGATATATGTTTACTATTTAATTCTTTTACTTCTAAGTGTCCCATAATATCCTTTTACTAGATTCTAAAAATGATTTTTTTTTTCAAGACTTTCTTTTATAAACATCAAGAACGCTGAGCCGCAGAATCAAATTTAGAAAAGAAATGCATTATGGAAGTAAATTATTGACCGAAATGACAAAAATTCATTTATATTTAACAATAAAATTATTGTTTAAGTCGATGAGTATAACAATATCAGTGTATCAAGTTAATATTTGTTTTATAGGAAAAAGATTGCATACCAGATGTATCAGCGAATGAAGAGGCTGCCATTTTGAAAAGAGAAAAATGAGGTAGCCACGAGTTAAAAAGTTGGATTGAGATGTTATGAAGAACACATTAAAATAGTAACCAACAACTTGCTGAAAATGGAGGCAATACCAATTAAATCCAATTTTGATATTATAAGATGTGAAGAAGAAGTGGAATTTCTTGAAACTTTTGTTGATTTTTTAAGTTCTTCTAAAGGTCTTCAATCAATTATTGCAGAACTAAAATTAGAAGATTTTTGTCGTGATAATTTATCGTTTGAGGAATTGATACTTAAGCTTAGAGTAGATACTTATGGTGAAAATCTTACAGTTTTGAAAAAAGCATCAGGAAGCTTGAAGAAAGATCTTTTATTAAAAGATAAATATAGGGAAATTTTAGGTGCCTTTGTAAAACCATGGGAAATAAAAAAGAAAGAAATAGATAGTCGATTAGTTATCGAAGTGACTGGAATAAACCTTACTGTCAATGAAATCTTAAAAGATTTAGAAACAAAGCTTTCAGAAGACCCCAATATAAAAGAAGTAAATTTTTATGTTGATAATATTATACATATTGATACATGTTTTAAGAATGAAGTTTGGCACGGAAAGAATATTGTTGTTTTAACTAAAACAATAAAAGTCCATGGTAAAGTAACCTGGGATGTATCTGGAAAAGATAATATCCATACATATTCCAATGATGCAGGGACTGGAGAAGATGGTCATGGTAAACGAGGAGAAGATGGTTTTCCTGGAGAAAGTGGTGGCAATGTTTTAATTGTAGCTGATAAGATAGAAGACTCGGAACACTTAACTATTGTTTCAAATGGCGGAAAAGGAAGTAAAGGTCAAGATGGGGGAAACGGAAAGGAAGGGGAAGATGGAAAAGGAATATCAAAGAGTGAATGTGTTGAAAAGTTTCCTCCTGTTGCTAAATTTGTTGCAGGTGGCCACTGGTTAAGTGAAACAATAATGAAGATTCTTACGAACATTAATAGTTATTCGCCAACAGTAAGAACTGTGTGGTACACGAGGTATAAAAATGCAACAATTAACTCAATTATTCGAAATATTGAACGCGTAATTGACTTTAATATGACAGAATTAGAGAGGACGAATAAATTATACAGTTTTTTGGAAGAGAATATTTTTATAGAAGCAGTTACAAGCCAAGGAAATGAGATAATATTTTCTTTCGAGCGTGGTGGTTGGTTAACATGTCGTCAGAGCTTTTTTCTCTATAAAGGGTCATTTGGACAACCTGGAGGACATGGTGGAGAATGGGGATTGGGTGGTCAAGGAGGATACGGTGGAGAGATAACAGTAAAGACTCTAGAATATGGGGACAATATTATAAAAAATACCAAGCAAGGAGAAGAAGGAGAAAAAGGACAAGGAGGCCTATATGGTAGGCATGGAAAGAATGGTTGGGATATGGGTTATTTGGACTATGCATATTGGAAAGAAGCTCTGTTTCGTGGAGGAGGTAAATATAAAGTAGAGTATTATGATCATGATAACAACCCAAGCGATCGAGTGTGGTGCCCATATAAGGAAAAATATGCTGGGATCGTAACTGCTAAAGTTGAGCAAAGCATATATGAAGAAAGAAGGAATACCAGACAGAACAATGACCGCCAACATCATGCACAAGCTGTAAGGAAAAAGAGCATATCGGAAAAACACATTTCTTATCGATGTAACTCTATAGCAAAAAAACATTGCGGAATTTCCGATCTGATTTAAATAGTGCTAAACAACAAGCCTTACAAGCAATCATTGAAAATCAAAAACAGCAAGAAAAGCAAACTATTGAATTAAAAATTAAGCGTCATTATCCTTACCAGAATAAGAAAAAGTATTGTAATCATATTATTGCTTCAACATCTAGTACCACTTACACAGAGGCTACTGATGTTAAAAGTTTGATAGATAAACTGGAAGAAAAACCTTTGCTGCTTTTACGCAAGTGGTCTCAATTAAAACATATGGAAGTGACTTTATCTCAACTTAATCAGTTATTTTCAATTCTTGAGTCTTTAGGAGGTATCCTTTTTGAAACGAGCAGCTCGCACAATAACACAGAGCTGCAAAATATAAAAAAGCTTTTGATCGACAAATATAGACTTACTACATTGCAAGAAATTGCAAAGCAATTGCCAAATTATCAGGAAGTTACAGAGAATATAGAATTAACATCTGAAAATGCGCCAAGATATCTAATTGAAGCAAAAGAAAATGATAGTAATATCTCTTGTGCTTTTTTAGGAACGCTAAATCAATATCTTTATCAAAATAGCAAAAAACAGCTTGAACAAGTTATTAAATTTGTTAAAGAAAGATTACAGAATAAAGAGAGTGATTTTCTAAAACACTCAATAAGAGCATTTGTTTTAGAAGTAGGAAACTTAGAAGAGGCACATACAGAAGTTAAAAAATATTATAATGAATATAAAGAATTTCTAGAAAAACAAGAATGCGGTTTAAATATATTTTTTGAACCATTTCGGAGTGAAATATCTAAACCAAGGCATAAAGAAGTATTTGATTTATGTGTCGAAACTAGTAAATATAAATCCCTAAAAAGTAAGCTAGTGGAAAAAATACAAAAAGATAATTTTCTAAAAGTTCTTTATGACCGGTTTAATAATCAGTTAAAACTTCTTAAACTGGAATATGACTGGGATAAGTGCTGTAAAGATAACGATTTTCTAAAAGTGTACTATGAGTATATCCAAGAAAAAGGCCCATTATCGAGAAGTTACTTAGAACTATTAGCTTACGTTTTTAATACTAATATTAGATTATACGTTGAAAATCGAGATAATACATTGTGTCTGAAATGTGATCACAACCCTTCATCTAAGCAAATCATTCACTTATTAAGTAGAGATAATAAATTTATACAATTAAATATTGAAAAAAACTACTTAGAGCTAGAAGAAGAGCGCAAAAAGAAAGATAATCTTTGTGGAAAGATTTTTGCAGAAATTAAACCATTTAAACACAAACAGGAGTTCGATGACTACTTGAAGAATAAATCATTTTTATCAAATAACAGTCCTTCAGAAGACGAACAATCTTTTAACGAAGAGGAAATTATAAGAAAAATCATTGAATATTTTCCTGAAGGAGAACGGCAACAGCTGAAGGACCGCTTAGAAAAAATAACATCGCAGTACATCGAACATCAGGGAATTTTGCATAATATATTGCAATGTTTTTCCAGTGAAGGAAGGCATGTGACTTCTCAAGAATTGTATTTTTTAATAAACTCTGTTATAAATTTCATTATTCAAGACAAAAAAGAGATGAATATTTTTTGTTGGATATTGGCAGCTTATCCTCAAAAGAACTGGATAGATGAATTGATAATATTGCACCTCGAAAATTATTTCAAAAAAGTGTTAGTTGAAAAACCTAGATGGAGAAAGTATATATCAAGAATAGAAAATAAAAACATTTTACTGTTAGTCAAAGTAAAGTTAGAAGAAGATAAATCAAGCAGACCTATTACTACTCAATGCATTGAAGATACCCTACGTTTATTGAGTAGTATTCCAAACGAGACAGTTAATTTAGAAGAACTAGAGTTATCTGAGTGGCATTATGCTCTTAATGAAAAATATTGGACATGCAAGCTCTCAAAATTAGTAGATTGGCAAAAGGGGGATTTACCAACAGCTTCTTATTATCTTTTAAATATAGAGAACATTTTTGGCAATCATTTAGCAGAAAAATTTGTACAGGCGCTTGAAAAGAAAAAGCAAGAATTGTCACCTGATATGGTTACAAACTTCTTATCTAATTTTCATAATGAAAAATGGAATCTTAGTAATGAAGAATTAAAAAAGCTCTCTGATTGTAACAGTATTAATGAATGGAGAAACGAAATGTCGAAGAGGTTTACTGCTGATGAAACGGGACGGGACGTAACAAAGCTAGTGAGACTAATTAAAGATAACGGTAATACCTCAAAAAGAATTTCCGACAATTTGCAAAAGATTGAAAATTCTATAAGAAGCATTTATAAAGGAAAGTATGTAATATCTGGAAAACCTGCAGGCAGTTTTACAGAAGATGATATTAAAAAATGGGCATTAGAATTTCGCAGTAAAATTGGTAAAGGAAAGCAAGATGTTGAAAAAGAAATGCTTGCTGTAATAGATAGAGCCATAGAATTGAAAAGAGGTTTTCATCTTCGAGATAATCAAAAGTTAACTGTATTAGCTTTATTTACAAATGATCGTAGTACCCTAGCACAAGTGTCTACAGGAGAAGGAAAATCGTTGATTGTAGTAGCAGCATCAATTATGAAAGCACTTTGCGGAGAGAAAGTGGATATTGTAACTAGCTCTTCTGTCTTGGCAAAACGTGATGCTGAGAGTAATAGAGATATTTATAACTTGTTTGGCATTAATGTATCGCATAACTGTAGTGAAGATATTGAAAAAAGAAAGGAAGCGTATTCAGATAATCAGGCTGTGTATGGTGATTTATCTAGTTTTCAGCGTGATTATTTACTAGATAAATTTTATGGAAGAAATATTTTAGGAGATCGCAATTTTGAAAATGTGATCGTAGATGAAGTAGACAGCATGTTACTTGATAATGGTAATAATATGCTGTATTTATCTCATGATATAGCAGGCCTGGATAAACTGGAATCTGTTTATGTTTACATATGGCAGTGGATTAATAGGCCAGCTACAGATCGAGAAGAACTTTCCTACGCTTTCGACACTAAAGCAATTAACCTGTTCAGGACCGTGATCGCGTATATGTGATCAGACGATTCTTCCCTCACGGCCCGCGATATCGTATTTGTGATCAGTGTTTCCGTGCCAGCCGGCCCATCATCACACAGACGTGATTTCAGATTGGAACGTTTTATTTGAATTTAACGGGGCAAAATGCTTAACGGGGAAAAATGCCCGGTCCCGTGCGTGCGTAGTCTCTTTGAGCGCGCGGGCCTGGGGAAGCGCTTCTTTCTCCTTTCGCCGGTCCTGAACAGGTTAAAGAAGCAATTGTAAGCGACTTATATGGATTGATAAAAAAAGAAGATGTTGGAAAACTTGGATCTAAATTAAGTGAGCACCATAAAAATATTATATGGGAACGTTTGCTTAAAGCTGAAATATTAGATAACCAGGGCAAATTATTAATAGAAAACGTTGATAATAATAAACTTAAGGAAATACCTTTATCTGAATTCTCTACTTATAAAGATCGTCTTCATTTTCTTTTAAAGGAATGTATTGAAAGAGAAAAATTTATATACGTTCCTAATTACCTTAGATCTTTTGTTGAACAGCACCTGGATTCTTGGATTAATAGCGCTGTAACTGCTTTTTTCATGAAATCAGGAGAAGATTATGTAGTAGATGTAGACAAAACTGGAACGAGTCCAGATCGCAATCCTATTATTAGAATTCTCGATAGGGATACAGGAACAGATCAAGCGAATTCTCAATGGGAGGAAGCACTACATCAATTTTTACAACTCAAACATGGATGTAAATTATCTTTACAAAGCTTGAAAGCTGTTTTCATATCTAACGTTTCTTTCTTTAAGTTGTACAGTAATTTATATGGACTAACGGGTACTTTAGGGTCACAGAGAGAAAGAGACTTGTTGCGTGAAATACATGCAGTAGACTTTGTGACGATTCCTACAGCTAAATCTAAGCAATTTCACGAGGACACACCTATTCTATGTACTAGCAAAGATAAATGGATAAGTCTCATACATAATGAGGCAAAAAGGTTTACTGAGGAAAAAAATCGATCTGTTTTAATCATCTGCGAAACAGTAAATGATGTAGAAGCTTTAAGTAAAACCGCAAAACACGTTCATACTTATTCACGTGATTATGAAGAGTTCGATATTGCTCAAGGCACCACGGAGTTGGAGCAGGGGCAGATTGTCATTGCAACAAACCTTGCTGGTCGTGGAACCGACATAAAAATCACTAAAGGATTAAGGAAAGCAGGAGGACTTCATGTTATCCTTGCTTATCTACCTAGCAACATTCGAATTGAACAGCAAGCGTTTGGACGAGCAGCAAGAAGTGGAGATAAGGGATCTGGTCAATTGATCATTATGGACTCAAAAATTCAAGGCTATAGTAACTCCAACGTAATGTATTTAAAAAAAATGCGTGATACTGAAGAATTACATCGTATATCAGATATAAAAGGCTACTACGAAACTCAGATTACAATGGAAGAAAGCTGCTTTAAAGCATTTAAAGAGCAATACGAGCAGTTAAAGAAAGACCTTTATGATCAAGAAGTACCTGATGAAGTTAAAGAAATTCTATTGCAGAGCTGTTTAGATAAATGGGCTTTCTGGCTTGACGAAAATAGCAGGTGTATAACGAATGTGAAAGATGAGCAAAGTAAAAGGAATTTTAACAGCCTGTTGGATAAATTTATTTCACGGTTAAAAAAGTTGAACACTGGGTACACAAGAAACGTCGTGTCGTGTGGTGGGAATTCATATGAAATTACTGAGCATAATAGTAAATGCTGGTCAGCTTGGGTAAAAGGAAATCCAGCTAAAATGATTAAACTTGGAAATCATCTCTTGCAAAATACGAAGCCTAAATATTCCAATGAAAATGCTATTAATCTCTTTAATGAGGTTATAGAAAATGAACCACATTTTTCGGAAGCAGCACATTATTACAAAGCATTTACATTGGCAAAGAAAATCAATTGGGAACAAAAGCCTTTGAAAGGAGAAAATAAAGAAATGTTTAAAGGATTTAAGGAAGAATTGCGACAAGCTAAAAGACTTCTAGATGAACGTAGTAAATTTGCCATGATTGCTGCAGGTATTATCAGTAAGACTAAGAAAAGCACCAAGGAAAGCATTATTCAAATCGATGCTTACGAAGAACAACAAAAGAGTTTGGCTAACCTTTATTATATGTTTTCGCAATCCATAGATGATATTTTTGGTCACACTATTACTCCACAGTCTTTTGTTAATTATGATATTAATGGAGAGTTGGCTGAAGTTCTGTACAAAGATCTTCTTGTTAATGGTATTCTAGAAAAGCCGAAAGTAAAAAAGAACATCTCAGGAGAAAAACTGAAAACAATCTGTTCTGGTTATGGAGTATTGTTTGAAACATTAAAAAGTTTTCTTTCTAAATTTGAAGGGCAGGAAATAGATGAAAAAGAATTTCAAAAAGCTTTCAAGGGAGGTATAAAGCTACCAAGTCGAGAAGGATTTTGGAGAATTCTCATTCAAAATAAAGTCCTAAGTGATGAAGTTAAGTATGTTATAGTTGACAACGAAAAATTGCTAGAAGTTGATTCCCTATTTTTAGATTTTCTGAGTGAAAAAGTAAACAAAAAAGAACTGGAAAAACAAATTCTGGAGACGCCTAGTAATGAGCAGGATCTTTTAAACCTAGAGTGGATTACACAAAAAATAAATAACGATAACATTTTTATTAAAGGTGATTTTATAGAGGTTGTTGGTAAAGACAAATATAAAATGTTGAAAGAAAAAGGGACACTTTCATTTAACAGAAAAGCACGATTACATCCAAACGAAATTAAATCCATGACTTTTTCTGATTTTGACTCAATCACCACAAAAGATTTTATTCATAAGGCACACATTGTTGAAAGTGAAGTTGAAAAAATTCTTGCAGAACTAGCTGACCAAGGCGTTCTTGAAAAAAATACAATTAATGACACTTACAAATTAAAAATTAAATTTGATATAATTAATCAAGTTCAGCTTCGTTCTTGTCCAGTTTTTGAGAATGCTGTTAGAGGATTATTATATGTATGTTTTACTTATAGAATAGCTCTTCAAGAAATAGAAAAGCAGGTAGAATTTAAAAATTTCCCTGTGCATCTGCCGCTAATGACCAAACCACATCAAAGACTAATTTTGGAATTATTTGAACAAAAAATTATCAAGCCTATTACTGTGACGACTAAAAATGAAAAATTAGAAGGAAAGTTGAAGAACATATACAGTCGAAAAATGATTAAAGATAACTTTAATCTAATGAAAGAAGAGACTATCAAGAGTATTACTAGAACTTTAGAAGGATCCAAAAGTTCATTGAAAGCTTTAAAAGTTCCTGATAGTAAACTCAAGTCTTTCAATGAGCTTTGTGTTCAAGATGAATTTTCAAACGTAGAAGAAATGTATGTTTTTTATCTCAACGGACTTGACCATTTTTTACAATTAAAGGAGAAGAAATGGACGAAAGAAATGCTTCGTAATACTGCAATCGTAACTGCTATAGGAATAAGCCAAATAGTTATTGGTACTGTAATAGAGTTATATTCAGTTGGTGTTATGACTCATGTTGGTGCTGCGTTTGTTAATGAAGGTGTAAATGATCTCTTTTTTGCAGCCGGTGCTTTAAAATCCGGTTATTTTAGTTGGGAAGATTACGGACAGCATAAGCTTGAAAGCTTAAGGATGAAAGCTGTTACCTTTGGTATTGGAGCTTATTTTTCAAGAGGTGCTAAATTATCCCGTTTTGGGTCTAAGCTAGCTTCACCTAGCTTTGAAGTTGGTGGAAAAAAGGTTTCAGAAATGTGTGGCAATCAATTGATTAGAGCTGTAGTTGGGAAAGAAGTAATGAAAGAAGTTGCAAAGCGTATTACTATAAAGGCTATAGAAGGAGTAGCATATGGCTTAGCTAACGCTGGAGTTGACACACTCGTTGAAAACTACCTTCAAGAATTTTGTGAGCGCATATCCTCTTTCATCTTATCAAGTATTGAAACGAAAATACAAGGACATGGCATCTCGAAAAGCCTGCTGGAAGCTTTTAGGGTATTAGGTAAAGAAAAAGCAATAGGTATGATTTTTACTTTGACCGAAAACGTTTTTTCTAAGCGAGGTATCACGAAAAACTTTTTGCTTATTGCGAATGAGATAGGTAAGAGTGTTAATCAAGGAATTGCGAACGCTGTCAAGAAAGGATTCAAAATGAGTAAAAACTGGAATATATTTATTCGTTCAATCATAGGAGCATTGGTTTGTATAGAAAAAATTGCTCATATTTATGATTTTGAAACAATCACTGGTAATTTTTTGGATAACTTAAATTCGAAAATATTGAAGGAATTAAAAGATATACCGGATAAAAATGTGGAAGCAATTTCGGACCAATCACAAGAAATAGACTTTGATAATTTTGAAAATGAAGTAATCAAACGATGGAAATCACTGATTTGCGAAGAAGCTGGAAGAATGATAGCACAAAATATTGTAAGTCCTATACTTAAAGAGGGTGCTAATTGTCTACTTGGATATATTGGAAAAAAGATACAAGAAGGATATCGTTTTTATAAAGAGAGTGAAAACGAAAGGCGCTTTGAAGAATTACAGTTGCAATTAGCAGATGGGTTACGGATTGCTAAAGAACAAGAGTCCAACATTAAAAAGTCTAATATAGAAAACCGTCTTATAAAAGAATATCATAGAAATTTGCTGAAATTAATGAAAAAAACTAAAAATCCACGCCTATTCGCCGCAATAGTCCGAGAAAATGTTCCAATGGATATCACTTGCATTAAAGCATGCACTCAAGCAGCGTTCAAAATATTGTCTGATCAAGGCATTACTCTACCAAAATTAACCATTGTAGTTATAGGAGAAGGTGGTATAAAGCAATCATTTTCAACAGCACCTGAAGGAGAAATTGAAAAGACATTGACTCTAGAGCTTCGCGATAATCATTTTCAACTTCACGGAAGTGGTGCGCCTGAAAGTGGCGGAGAGGTAGCGTCAGGGAATGACTGCCTATTCGAAGCTTTGTCACAAGGTATACCGGAACTAAAAAATGTTACTCCAAAATTTTTTAGAGATTCAGTGGCTAACTGTATTGAACACTGCCCAGAAGTACAAGACCATATTGAGAGAGGATATCATCGCCTTCCTCTATCCATGGGTGCGTTCGGTGGAGCATCTAAACCAGTAACAACTTTCAGTGATAATACACTTGAAAGTTCTAGGCAGCAACCAACTACAAATCAATCACAATACCATTACGAACATGATGGTTGGAAAGTTACAAACAAAGACGTAGTGACGTTACTGAAGCATAAGAAGCTAACAAACGAGGAGACTCATTCACAACTTACTGAAGGTTTAAATGAAGCTATAAATAAAATAAACGTAGCACTTTATGAAATGACAGGTAAACGTATACGCATAGATCCCTCAACTCTTGCGGCAACACAATATGACCAGATACTTAGTTCTACACCAAGTGGTGGAAAATCTTTAGCCTTATATCCTGTAGAAATGATAGGTTTTTATGAATTGAAAAGTGCAGACGGTGTTAAAAGAGTGTACAGGTTAGAAATCAACTTAGATAATCCTAAAATTAATTCGTCCTTGGAAGGACCCCATGGTCCTCATTTCGGGTATAAGGTGACATCAAAAAGTGAAAATAAAAGATCTGTTGGACATATACTTCTCAATACAAACAAGATGCTTCCCGGGAGACGTATCAGTAGATATACTAGTGAAAATACCAACACGCCTAAAATACCTACAACGAGGTTGTTTTTCAAACGTAATCGTCCGAATACCTCTTTGGTAAGAGTAGATGATAAACACATATATCAAGATAATAATGGAAAGCTTAAAATAAATCCAAACTTTGTAAAAACACTTGGAAGTGAAAGTCGCTCGTTTCCATTCTATCACTTTTTTTAGGTACGATTTGAAATTAATTCAAAGAGCAGCTTTTTTTTCAATACTAAGTCTTCAAGCAAAAGGCAACTTGTTCAATTAAAGATAGTCTTTCTTTCTAACGCAGGGGGTGCTTCACGCCATCTTACTTATTTAAATTTTTCTTTAAATTTTTTCTGTATCTATATATGAAATTACTTTTAATTTTCTTTTCGGTACTGTTTACGTATAAGTATATGAAGTATATGTATTTCGGATATTTTCTACTTCTAAAAATAATTTTTATCGCCCCTAACCTTATCGATAATCTTTATTTTATTTATACTTAGAGTTTTATGGTATTCAAGCAATACACATAATTTCCTGAAGGGGAAATTTATATTACAATACATATCCTAAAGAAAAGGCAAATTATACAAAAAAAAAAAAAAAAAAAAAAGAAGAAAAAAAAAAGAGAAGGCATTTAAAGCGACTATACATACAATAGAGATAAATTGATTATATAACAGCACATACATTACATGACGCAGAAGTAACTTACACTGTCCATTTTTAAACAATTTCAATCCAGCGATAAGTGCCTTTTTGAGGAACTTTTTAGGGGAGCTACTTTCTTTAAAAGAAATAAACCTGAATGCTCCCGGAATACGTTATTTTCATTTTTAAAAAAATCAAGTTAATATTCTTTGTGACTTTATTATAAAGCGACACACTTTTATCAATTGGCGACATAAGTATTTCTTTAGACTTTTAAAAAAATGCTCTTGGAAGAATACATATATTAAAGGCCAGAATTAAATTGAAATTACTTTATAGAAGAAAGCTGCCATACAGTATTTAAAGAAAAGTTCGAGCAATTAAAGAAACACCTTGATAATCAAGATCCCTAAAAGCTGTTTGGATAAGTGAGTTTTCTGCTCAGATGAAAATAGTAGGTGTATAAAGAATGTGACATATGAAATCATGTAAAAGGAATTTTAACTCTCTGTTGGAAATGATGAGATAAATTTATCTTATGTTTCAAAAATAGTATCGATATCGATTTTATCAGAAAGCATTGCCTTATCAACTTCAACAATCTTCTCTGCTTTCTAGATTTAACAACAACAAAAAACGTGATTAGTCGTTTAAAGATGTTCTTGTGAGAGCGCTTTACATACGGACAATAATATATTAAAAGGACGTATAATAGAATGATCAATAGATCAAAGATAATCGGTTGATTGTTAATAAAATTAATAAAAACATGACAAAAGCCGGATGAAACTGCTTTTGAACATATTATAAGCTTACAATGGTAATATATATATAATGAGAAGGCAAGCTATATGAACAATATAAATTAATTAAAGTAGAAATTACATAAATTAATACTTAATTTGTGAAATGATATTAATTAAAAGATTATTGAATTACGGAGTCTTTGATACAAATAAAGTAAAGCCGAAATTTTAAGATTGAAATTCAGAAACGATATATATTAAAATTTGATAGAATTAATGATGATGTGACATAAATTAAGTAAAGCAGAAATTACATAAATTAAGACTGAACTTTAGAAATGATATAAATAAAAATATAATTGAATTAATAAAGCTTAGATATAAATGAAGTAAATAATTCCTTTTGGTAAATGAAGAATTTTTTACAAAAACTTTTTATTAGATTATATATGTAGTTAATGTATCCATTTAAATGTGTTATTTGTCTGTATTTATAAATGACATATAATTTAAAATGATATTATTTTTGGTAAAATTTCTTTTAACAAATGTAGAAGGTTTTGTGGGAGAGGGGGGGGGGAAGCGATAAAACGCTCTTTGAAAATGTTATTTTTGTGTCAATTCATAGCTAGGGGGGAAAAAAAGTTTAATAATTTATTCAAACTTTGAAAAGTTTTTAATACTTTTTGATGGACATGCAATTAAAAATATTTTTTGGTAAAAATGCTTTTAACACATGTAGAAGATTTTGTGGATATATAAAGGTCGCATTGTCTGTGAATTCATGCATTAGTTAAGTACTGCTTGTAACCATCGATATAGATAAACAACTGGATAGACTGCTCCGATGGCAACGCAAAGCGAAAAACGCGCCGGCATGAATGTTTGCTTTCCTGGCACTGGTGGGACGATATCCTGAATCATGGTTTATTACTGTGTTGCATATAATTGCAACAACAGCGCAAATCGGTAAAATATAAACAGTAGTTTTCACCGGCAGGTAAAAAATAGTCATTCAAATAAGTTAATGCATTTTTTTATTATTATTTATTTTTGAAAAATATCTAAAATGACCCTTCTAACATTGATCGCTCGTGGTTAATGATTGATCTCTTATATGGCAATTCATATCATAAAAAATTTATTTTAAATTCAGAACAAATAGTATTATGATCTAGAATAAAACACTTGATTTATATTTATTTAGTCCTTGTTTTTATGCGTTTTCAAGGGCATATGGCAAAGGAATGGGAAATGAAATAACAAGAAAATTTGTTTTAGATATGTTTTATTTAATCTATGTTTTTATACGTTTTCATGAACATTTAGTAATTGTATTAAAAAAAATTTTAAAAAAAAGAAGAAAAAAAAAGGATGAAATGGAAATAGAAACAATAACTCAAAATGCTATTGTTCTGTTGTAAATTTATTTATTAATGAAACTGAGGTCTGCAAACGGCAAAGTTTATAAGTTTCTTTATTACTTTACGTATTTATTTTAAAAACTAATGCCTGAAATTATTTAGGTTCGGTAAAGTTTTCCGCATTTTTCTCACTTCATAATTAATGGATCAAACATATGCCTTTGACTTGCAATAAACAAGTTTCAAATCCTGTATATTTAAATTCATAAGTAATATAAAAATATTGAGTATGAAAAATTAATATAATAGTTTGCTTTTGAAACTTACATTGTTCTTTGTATTATATTAGATACAGTCAAATCCCGTTAACGCGAAATCGAAGGGACTCTTGAAATTGTTCGCGCTAACCGAATTTCGAGTAAACGCATAAATTAACGTTAAGTTTTAAGTGCGAAGAACTGATGCTTTTACTTCGCGTTAAACGGGATTTAATGCTAAGCGATTTCGCGTTAACGGGGTTAAATTTGTATTTTGCAATCTTATAATTATATATTTTCAACTGGTTTACTGCATTTCTTCAATTATCTTTAATTTCTACTTTTAAAATAAATCTATTTTCATTTGTTTACTGTATTCTTATAACTTGTAGATAATAACTTATTTTTAAAATATTTAATTTATGTAACTTAAACTTTTTCGAATTAAATTCAAATCAATAAAGGTAAAACACGTTTACAGATATCGGTTGTAACTAATCTCAAATGTTTGTTCCAAATATACAAATCCTATACTTAGAATTATTTTGATCACTTATATTTATTGCTTAAACTATTTTCTTCAATTATGTTTTATTCTTAATTCTTTTTGCTTGCCAAATATCAAAAGTCATACCAAATATCAACTCGAAGAAAATCCACTTTGGCAATACAAATTCCTCCATCCAAGCATCTAGCTTCCGCGGTGGCAACGGCTCGTTTACCCAGCGTTATTAAGCAGTCTATCCAGTTGTTTATCTATAATCTATATCGATGCTTGTAACATACATGAGGAGCATTGGAACAAAAATCGATAAATCGTTGTTTGAATTTTTTTTATTATTTTGTCAATTGATAGCTTTTCAAAAACTGCGGAGCAATTCATTCAAACCTCTACAAAATACATTAAATTTGTTCAAAATTGCTCGAAATACATCGATGTAAACCAAATTACCCTTAAATATAATTTTTGTAGATTAAAAAAAAAAAAAAAAAAAAAAAAAAAAAAAAAAAATTAAAGAAATAGCCGATTTTGGATTTAGAGGTTTTTGTTCCGATGCTCCTTATTTATATATGGATCATAAAATCCTTATCTTGAGCTAATTTTATCTTGTAAGTATATTTCATTTTTAGTTTAAAATATCAGTTCGTAATGATGAGTAACAGAGAAGATGCTAGAGTCCTCGTGCCCAGTAAGAACCGAGTATGATATTTTAGCACCAAATAGATTTAATTGGTCGAGTTGAAGAACTATGAACTCTTCTAAATCCAAACAGAAGTCATGTTCAGCATTGTACTGTTGTGTGAAGTTACCGATTCTAAACTAACTTTTAAAAAAATAACAATTAATTTGCAAATGATTATTATTATTATTATTATTATTATTATTATTATTATTATTATTATTATTATTATTATTATTATTTTTATTTTTTTAATTTTGTGCAAGTACCATTTATAAAATACTTCTTCTTAAAGATAATTAATTGTTAAAGTTATTATTGAAAGATGAATTGTTCTGCTTATATTTTTATTTATTTGAGGCTTTTAAATATTTGCTTGGATTTCTTTTAGTTATCATTTGAATGTTTAATTATCGTATAAAAACGATTTAAATTATCATGTGAATTGTACGAATCAATATTTCATTGCTACTTTCGTATTCTTGTTGTTTGATCTGTATTAAAGTGAATAATTTATTTGAGTCGTCCATTTCCAAAAGTTCCTAGTTGCCAAGGGAGCAACTTTTCAGAAAACGAGAAAAACCTGTATTTTATTAAACTCAAAAGTTAATTTATGACTGTTATATTTATAAAATCTGTAAATAAATTAGAAACACAATTTACAAGGTTTTAGGTCGGAATTATTTTATATAAAGCAGTAATAAGCTGTTTTAATATGCAACTAGGCAGTTTTGGAAAAGTTTTTTTGTCATTAGTTGTGGAATTGGACCTTTTGCAATTAGCTAGTTAGGCACTGTAAATGCAATTGGTCAGTTTTGGAAATCAAAAGCAACAACGAGACTGAATGTAATATTAAAAGTAGTTCGTTTTAAATATCTAATTTCCACTTACACTTTTCACAACATCTTCAACTCTCACTTCATCTTCAACATTTGCAATATTTAAGCTCATTTTCTTTCAAAAGATCACAAGAAAAGAGAACATAACAAGAGACATAACCATCGATATAGATCGTTCGTGGTTGATCTCTTATATGGCAATTCATATCATAAATAATCCATTTTAAATTCAGAACAAATAGTATTATGATCTAGAATAAAACACTTGATTTAAATTTATTTAGTCCTTGTTTTCAAGGGCATTTGGCAAAGAAAGGGGAAAAGAAAGCGAAATTAAAACTCTACTTGTTTACTCATTTAATAATTAAAATAATTACTCTGTTTATTTATAACTGGATAATTTGTTTTAGATATGTTTTATTTAATCTGTGTTTTTATACGTTTTCATAAACAATTAGTAATAGTATTAAAAAAAAAAAAAAAAAAAAAAAAAATGATGAGATGGAAATTGAAACAATTATTCAAAATGCTAGTGTTCTGTTCTAAATTTGTTTAATAATGAAACTGAGGATTGCAAACATCAAAGTTTATCAGTTTCTTTATTACTTAAGTATTTATTTTAAAAACTAAGTCTTGTTTAACTGTTTGTTGGAATTCGAAGTCCCACCAAACTGTCGAAAGTAATTTGTATTTCAGTTTTATTTCTGTTTAAAAATGTTGCTCTTGAATTTGAGAGAAATTGTCTCTCCTCTTGCAATTGTTTACAAATGCTTGCACCTAAATTAAATAAGTTTATTTTATTTCAATTTATTTAAATGCTTTTATTAAATTAGGAGAAAGTGAAATGTTTATTCGTCAGGAAAGCACAAGTTTCTTCAGAGTTTTCTAATTCTCAAATTTCATCTCTTAGAAAACACATTATTATTACACACAATAAAATGAATACACATTAAAACTCATTCGGATTTTACTCTATACGTGTTTAAATGAATTGTTGCATATTAGACGGATTTATTGAGTAAATGTTAAACTGATTAATTTTGTTTATTAATAATTTTGGCAAATAATTTTGATTTAGTTTCTAAGCTAAAAAGGTACCAAAAGTAATCCAGTTGGTCAATTTTATTTTACAAGAAACCCCAATTAATCTTTGACCAAATATGTCTTTGACTTGCAATAAACAAGTTTCAAAACCTGCATCGTTAAATTCATAAGTTATATAATAATATTGAGTATGAAAAATTAATATAATATAGTTTGCCTTTGAAATTTAAATTGGTTTTTGTATGATATTAGTTATAGTATAAATGAATTTGTATTTTGCAATCTTATTACTACTTATTTTCAACTGGTTTACTATATTTCTTCAATTATTTTTAATTTCTACTTCTAAAATAAATATACTTATAAAGTCTATTTTCATTTGTTTACTGTATTATCATAACTTGTAGATAATAATTTATTTTTAAAACATTTAATTTATGTAACTTAAAATTTAAATTCAAATTGATAAAGATAAAACACGTTTACAGATATCAACAGTAACTAATCTCAAATGTTTGTTCCAAATATACAAACCCTATACTTAGAATTATTTTGATCAGTTATATTTATTGATTCAACTATTTTCTTCAAATATGTTTTATTCTAATTATTATTATTATTATTTTTTTGCTTGCCAAATATCAAAAGTAACGGAAATATACCATAAAGATCGAAGAAAATCCACATCGCACAATGTAATACGATGCATATTATTTTGATATCGTGACACTATTTTGTCTGAAAATCGATTTATGATACTGTACTAATATCGAGGTCGACTAGGGTGATTCGTATATAAAACGATTTGAAAGAAATATTCTAAGCTCAAATAAAATGTTTCTTTGATATGTATAATTCTATACAAAATGTATCTTCTAAAATTGAATATGATTCAGCACTGAAACAGTTGAATGTTTCTAAACTGCTTTTAGGAAATAAAAACTTGTTGGTTTCATCTGTAACAATTATTCAAATGAAACGAATTTCTATGAATGCTAAATGAAATGGTAAAACTAATTTTTGATTCAATAAGTTGAAGGTTGCTTAATCTTTTTCAGTATTTTACACCAAAAATTAAGAACACAAATAATTGTAAATAAATCTTTCTTTGCCGACCAAACTGTATAGTGGTTAGCGTGCTAGCATCTAGACCGCGAGGTAGGGGGTTCGAGTCCCGTGTTAGGCATGGGTGTTTGTATATGTATGTTGGCTTGTCTAAGGACGAATGTTTCGACGCATTATAGCCCTCTTGTTGCTGACGACGCCAGATATTCTGAATACAACCAATCAAATCTTTCTTTAAATCCTTTCGACAGTTTTTTTCTTTCATTTCCAATATGTTAACATAAGGAAATAAAAGTATTGCTTTCGGTAAAAAAACAAACAAAAAAAACCCTCTCCCACCCATTTATTCAAGTTTTCGAACATCCTGATTTCAGAAAAGTGGTCCCCAATGCGTGTATATATGCGTCATTTGATCCCCAATTTTTTCAGTAATGCACAACATTTTAAAACTTATTAATAAAATTTAAAATAAAATATTTTTTTAGGATGATAGTTTATAACCAATCTAAAACAAAATAAATAAAAAATAATTAAAAAAAATTATACATTTGAATTAGATTGATTGTTTTCAGATTATCTGGCACCGTCATCAACACGAGGGATATAATTCATCCGAAACATTCGTCATTATACAAGCCAACATACATTTACAAACAGCCATGCCTATTACACGGACTTGAACCCGCAACGTCGCGGTCTAGAAGCTAGCACTCTAACCACTACACCGTTTGATCGGCATATTTGAATTAGAAATATAATTAAAAAATTATTGCAGGGAAAACATCTGTAGAATTTCACCCATTCCGTGGACCGTCAGGGGGCTAGAAAAAAAATGCCTGTCTGTGTGTCCGTGAATACGTACTCAGCATAACTCCCGAACGAATTGACCTATGATGTTTAAATTTGGTGTACAGGTAAATGGTGGCTATGGGGTCTGCTATTAAGGTTTTCGTCAAAACTGCGCAAGCGCGTTAGGTAGCTGACATTAAAAAAAAAAAAAACATGTTTTTTAGTAGTTGCTAAAAAACGACTCGAACGATTTAAGTCAAAATTGACATGATAATGCTTCTTAAGGTGTTCTAAACTTTCCCACCTCCAAAATTCTCTTAAAAATGTTATAAAGGTGTAAAAGTTAATAAAAGAATGTCCTTAACACAGAGTTCTCTTCCTTTGAGTATCGCTCATCAACGATTATTTTTCTCCTCTGCTCTGTTTCACTTACAAGAAAGGACAATGAAAGAATTATAGATAAGTATATCGTCAAAATAATCATTTTGGAGGTTTTTTTTTTTTTTTTTTGCCCTTGTAAGAATTGTCGCCAAAAATATCACTAAACAAGCCATTTCTTCTAATGAATGAAAGTGTGAAAATGGTAATAACACTATTCCAAGTCAAATTTAAATGTATTAACCAGTATTATAGTGCAATTAAAAGTTATGCGATGTTTCACACTCCTAGTTTTTAATTATTATCATAACATTTAGATGCTTCTGTAAAGACTACAAGGACCTGGCGGTAATCAATCGCGAGGCAAAGCACCCCATCAAAAACAAACCGTTTGACAAAAACCACTACCATTGTCCAAAAGAAGTTTTGGGGTTTGGGAGTATCCACCGTGGAAAACTGAACTCATCTTATTTTCAAGGCACCAGACATCGCTAGACTACTTGGCGGGAACAATTCTTGTGTTAGACAAACGTTATGCACCTATGTATGTGCTTGGATGTGCGTTTCTATATGTTTGCACGAGTGTATCGTTTATATGAGAGTATATCTTTCAGGGTGAATTTTGATAGGATGTGTTATCATCTACCTTATCACCTTCTTTCTCATTTACTCCGTTCAATATAATTTCTTTAGATATAAAAACATCATTACAAATCAGTAAATAACTATAATAATGATTTTCATGCACTAAGTGATGTTTATTATCCACTAAATGAGTCTGGCGATTCTGATCGCCCATCTGATGACTGTGTGGTTAGCGCTCTGGCCATGCATGCCAAAGGTGCAGTGTTCGAATCCCGAATTTGGCATGAATGTTCATATTGTGGTTCGGAAATCACTTTAAACTGTAGGTTCCTGCCTGATTAGCTGTCATTGAACATAAAAATAGGTCGTTGAGCTTATAAACAAACAAACAAAACAATTTTGATCAATACCTCTAACCACGAAGTTGAAAGTTGTACGATGTTCCTTATTCCTATTTTTTTTTTTTGTTTTTTTTTTTTTTTTTTTTTTTTTTATGGCATTGCCCTCGAGCCGACAATCAAGCTGATACCATCTGTCATAATCTTTGTCGGTCTGATCATTTTCAAAAATAGGGTTGGTTGGTTGTTTTCAGATTATCTGGAGCCGTCAGCAACACGAGGGTTATAATGCGCCGAAACTTTCGTCATTAGACAAGCCAACATACATTTACAAACACCCATGCTTAACACGGGACTCGAACCCGCAACCTCGCGGTCTAGAAGCTAGCACGCTAACCACTATACCGTTCCATGCATTTTTGACACAGTATATTTCAAATTTTCACCAATTGAAGTATCAATAGTACTTCAAAAACTAAGACTTCCTAAATTTTAAAAAGAACTAGGAAAGGCACTATTTCGGAATATGGGTGTGGGAAAAACAATAACGTAGTATTAAAAATACTACATCTGGTAACGCTGCTTGGCGCGTGCTAAGGCGCTTTTGTGTGGTTTCTATTGACCCCCCCCCCCCCCCCCAGAGTACGAGGCCTTAACCATAACAGTATACATGTTTAGTATGAAAGCTGACTATCTGCCATAGGTAAGATTCAGAATCTGTAACCACTCAACTTTAGTTTCATATAAGGATAATTTCCTGTTAGTGGCACACTGATTTTGTATTTCTTTGATAGAAAAAACTTAGTTTTGTTAATTTTTAGTACAAGGAAATGAGATTTCTTTTTAGCTGTCTTTAAAACTTCAATCCCGTAATTTGGAACGAAATTATTTTTATAATATTGTTACGAATTTTTGTATATTTGTAAATATTTCGGAGTGTTAATTTTGTAAATAGATAAATTTCTGTACATTTCGCATAAGGCAATGCAATGGTCTGTTTCCCTGCAATGAGCCTCTCAACGCTTGATAACGGGTTTTACAGAGGTAACTCTGGGAAGCGAGTTTCAAGGGGCAGGGCATTTAACATTATGGTAATGGGAATCTCGCCAAATTGGCGATGGTTTTGGCGACTAATTTGTGTCGCCAAATTTGGCGACCATTTGGCGACATTTTCGGTATATATATAGGTACAAGTATTCCCATGTACATGTATATAGGACTTTTCGACTACAATCCGGAAAGTTCTCCAAATGTCTATCTCTGGAAAGTTCACGTATGTTCACCTCTCCTATATAAGGACGGCCGTGAGTGTGGTTAGTTAGTTAGTGATTTTGAGTCACTGAGTTAGTTGTCTCTCAACGTACATTGTGAGAGCTGTATTCCTGACTTGAGTAGTTCTTGGATTTTGAGTCACTGAATTAGTTGACTGGATATACTGAGCGAACTGTATTGCATTGTCTTTTGCAGTGATTTAGCAGTTGTTGTCAAGTTTTTAACTGCTGTTTTGTGCTCTATTGAGGTGAAAAGAGCTGTATTGTGTCTACTAGAACGAGAAGTTCTGGAGCTGTAAGAGAACTGTGAAGATTTATTTTGGAATAAATTTCTTCAAGTTTTGATCTGATTTTGGCTTCAAATCTTTCGAACCCGTACAACGCAACAACTGGTGTCAGAAGTGGGATTTGAATGCCGATAACCAGAGCAATGGCAGAACAAGAGGACAAATTTAACCAGCTTTTTGCTTTCATGCAAGAAATGAAGAAGGAAATATCCGAAGGGAGAGAAGAAATGAAAGCGGGCCAGGAGGAAATGCAGAAGAATATCTCTGCCGGACAGGAGGAATTAAAGAGTCGTCTTTTAGCAACTATGGAAGAAAGCGTGAAACAAATCGAAGACAAATTTATTGGAAAATTCGAGAATGTCGACAAGAAGTTCAATAGTTTAGAAGAGAAATTCGAGAATGTCGAAAAGAAGTGTAACAGTTTGGAAGGGACATTTGAATTCAAGTTTAATGACTTGGGGAAGAAGATAGAGATTCTGGAAAAGAAGAATCTAGAAGAAAATTTGGATGAGATAGAAGAAAAGATAGACCAGATGTTAGAGAAGAGACTGTCAAGCAGAACTCTTTCGGAAGAAGATTTGAAATGTGTACCAGTCACCTCCCGACCTTCAATCAAGCTTTCGACTTACGATGGAAAATCTTCCTGGCAAGTGTATAAAACTCAATTCACAATTGTCGCCAACGCCAACGGATGGGATTCCGTGACAAAAGTCTGGAAGTTAGCTGCATCTCTGCGAGCTGAAGCTGCAGATATACTACAAACGCTTTTCGAAGAGCAACGCTTGGACTTCAACGCACTCTCAAGTGCATTAGAACTGCGGTTTGGCGAAAAATGTGTAAAAGATTACAGCAGGCTGAAGTTGAAATGTCGCCAACAGAAGCCTACCGAAACACTCCAGGAGCTCGCCACGGATGTTGAAAGGCTCTCCCATCTCGCCTTTTCAGACTGCCCGGCTGAAACGAGAGAAATCCTGTCTCTACAGTACTTCGTAGATGGCATCAGGGACGTAGAGATACAGAAGGCCCTACGAATGGCAGATGTCAAGGATTTAAAAAGTGCTTTATTATATGCCATGAAGTACGAGGCAGCCCAGCAAGCAACTCGTAGAGAACGCCATCCTATCAGGACTGCTACTAACAGGAGCCAGAACAAATTGCTGCTCGTCTGGATGAATTACAAAGACAAGTCAGTAACTTGAGACGATATACTCCGGAAAAGAAGCAGAGCCTGAAGTGCTGGAACTGTGGAGGCGAGGGCCACATACGGAGAAACTGCCGATCCCGCCAAGACACTGGAGCTAAGACCGCTCCCAGAAGGGAGGAGGAAAACTAAATTCTGGCCATCTCGCGGGGCGGAGGTTGCCAGTTGTTGAGAAGCCCCATCTTAGAGCTCTACAAATTTCTGCAATGAGTGGCGGCAGTAATGGACTCTTCATCATGGGACACGTAAATGGAGTTCCCTGCAATATGATCATCGATACTGGAGCCAATGTGACCATCATCCGGAAAGATTTGGCTCAACAACTGGATGGAAGACTAATCTGGACGCCGCCCTGCGTTACCCTCCAAACTGTGTCCTGCGATAAAATCAACATCCATGGAAAAATGAACATCAACATCACGTTCGGGAGTGCTTCTTATCATCACACGGCATATGTGGCGGACATTATGGACACTTGTATACTCGGACTGGACTTTTTAAGGAAATATAATTTTTCCTTAGACTTTAAAAATAATGAGCTGCATTCAGTTTCTGAAGACATAGCGTTATTTGGAATCAAAGATAGTGAAGTTAAATCCGCACATCAAATAATAGCTCGAAATGACATCACATTACCCGCAAGAACAGAATTATTACTTCCTGGATACATAGCTGAAGATAAAAGTTTCCGATATGGCATAATGGAATACCCTGAAAACCACAACAGCCCCAAAGGAGTATTGGTAGCTTCAACTCTCGTCGACCTTTCAAGGCCTGCGATACCTGTGAGGGTTGCCAATGTGAGTGATAAAGCGAAAGTCATAAAGAAAGGTGAAGTGTTAGCCACCTGTACTCCAGTAACTTGCATAAATCGAATTACCAATCCTCCAGTCACTGTGTCTTCAGAGAACTTAACATCAGAGCTTCTGCAGAATGCACCGTTAAACAACAAAGAAAGAAGTGCTGCACAACTGGTCATCTAAGAATTCCAAGATGCCTTTTCCCGCACATCCTCGGATGTCGGACGAACAAGTTTGACGCAGCATAGAATTGATACAGGAGACCACCCACCTATCAAGCAACACCCAAGACGACTACCGTTTGCCAAACAGGAAGAGGTAGGAAGTCTTCTAAAAGAAATGCAAGATAGCGACGTGATTGAACCTTCAGCCAGCCCTTGGGCCTCTCCCATCGTCCTGGTTCGGAAGAAGGATGGTTCAACTAGATTTTGCGTCGATTATCGGAGGTTGAACGATGTCACGAAGAAGGACAGCTACCCTCTTCCCAGAATTGATGACACTCTGGACATTCTTTCTGGAAACAAGTGGTTTTCAGCACTAGACTTAAAGAGTGGATATTGGCAGGTTGAGATACACCCTGATGACAAAGAGAAGACAGCATTCACGACCGGACAAGGACTTTGGCAGTTCAAGGTGATGCCATTTGGATTATGCAATGCTCCAGCAACATTCGAACGCCTCATGGAAACAGTGCTAAGAGGCATTTCCTACGAAGCCTGTCTCGTTTATCTCGATGACATCATTATCGTGGGGCGAAGTTTCGAGGAACATCTTGAAAATTTTAGGAAGGTGCTGGGGAAATTAAAAGACGCCAACCTGAAGTTAAGTCCTTGCCAAATGTAAGTTATTCCGACATGAAGTGACCTACCTCGGACATGTCATCTCTGCCGAGGGTGTACGCACAGATCCAGAAAAAGTGTCGGCAGTTAAAGAGTGGAGACGCCCCAAAGATGTACATCAATTAAGGAGTTTCCTGGGGCTTTGCACCTACTATAGACGATTCGTGAAGGGCTTTTCTTACATCGCAAGACCCCTTCACAGACTGACAGAGAGCAAGCAGAAATTCTTGTGGATGAAAGACTGTGAGGATGCATTTGACCAACTGAAGGTGGCTTTAACATCTGCACCTATCCTGATGTATCCTCAGCCCGATAAACAATTCATTCTTGACACGGACGCGAGCAACGAGAGTGTCGGTGCTGTTTTGTCCCAAGAAATAGACGGCCAAGAACGAGTCGTAGCATATTGGAGTAAGTACCTATCTAAACCGGAGAGGAATTACTGTGTCACCAGGAAAGAGTTGCTCGCAATAATTAAAGCCGTAGAGCATTTCCATCATTACGTCTACGGCAGGAAATTCCTGCTCCGTACGGATCATGCATCGTTGACCTGGCTTCTAAATTTCAAGAATCCCGAAGGTCAGATAGCCAGATGGATAGAGAGACTCCAAGAGTATGACATCGATATCCGTCATCGGAAAGGATCATCACATGGAAACGCAGACGCCCTGTCTAGAAGACCCTGCCCAGAGAGCTGCCGATATTGTTCCAGGGTTGAAGTGAGTTACGGGCTGATCAATCCGGTAATACGCCAAATTACATCTTCAACATCATCGGATCCAGACCCGTGGAGTGACGGAGAAGTCAGAAGAGACCAACTGGGAAATCCTGACATCAAGCCAATAATCGATTTAAAGGAGTCTTCGAATGCGACATCTACTTGGCAGGACATTTCCACCTTTAGTCCTACGACAAAGCAATATTGGGCCCTCTGGGACTCCCTCCATATTCGGAACGGCGTGCTGTACCGGAAGTTCGAATCTGATGATGGAAAGACATCTCGATGGCAACTATTACTTCCAAGGTCCCGAGTCCCAGACGTTCTTAAAGAACTTCATAGTAGTCCAGCTGGAGGCCACTTCGGAGTAATGAAGACGTTGCAAAGAGTTCGAGAGCGGTTCTACTGGAGTAAGGCGAGGGCCGACGTGGAGAAGTGGTGCCGATCATGTGATAAAGGACCGAAGAAACGCAGTCGAGGAAAACTGCAACGTTACAACGTGGGAGCTCCTTTTGAACGGATTGCGTTTGACATCTTGGGACCACTACCACGATCTGCTGACGGCAACAAATACATCCTTGTTGTCATGGATTATTTTACGAAGTGGCCTGAAGCGTATCCTATCCCTGATCAAGAGGCTACCACAGTTGCAGAGGTAATGGTTCAGAGCTGGATTTCCAGATTTGGAGTGCCTCTTTAGTTACACTCTGATCAAGGAAGGAATTTTACCTCTGCTGTAATGAAAGGACTTTGTGATTTACTTGGCATTGACAAAACACAGACGACGCCTTTACACCCACAATCGGATGGCATGGTGGAGAGGTTTAACAGAACCATCCTCAATAACTTCTCACTGATGGTTTCAAGAAACCAACAGGACTGGGATCAGAAGTTACCTTTGTTTCTTCTGGCCTATCGCAGCGCTATCCACGAGACTACCGGCTATTCCCCATCCCAGATGCTCTTCGGTCGTGATCTTCGTCTGCCTTGCGATCTGTTGTTTGGTCGCCCTCCGGATGCACCTTCATCGCCAGAGGAGTGCGTCGAGGATCTTCAGGCACGGTTTGAAGATGTGCACAATTTTGCCCGAGAGCGAATCCACTTGACGACGGATAAGATGAAGACCAGATACGACACGAAGGCTACAGGACATCAATTATACGAAGGTGACAAGGTTTGGTTCTGGAACCCGAAACGACAGAAAAGACTTTCTCCGAAACTTCAGTTTCACTGGGATGGTCCTTACTCAGTCCTCAACCGGCTGAATGTCGTGGTCCGAATACGTAAGTCACCAAATTCTAAACCTAGAGTCGTTCATTACGACAGGTTAGCCCCTTACTATGGCCATAGTTTATACTCCCCATAGTTTATACTCCCCATAGTTTGTAATCCCCATAATTTGTAATCCCCATAGTTTGTAATCCACATAGTGTGTAATCCCCATAGTTTGTAATCCCCATAGTTTGTAATCCCCCTAATGTATAAAGTGTAAATAGTTATTAAGACCATGGTCACATGTGTATATAAATTTTTAAGTTTATTGTTTATTTAATTGTTTATTTAATTATTTATTTATATATTCAATATTGTTTCTGTGTTTCTGTATATAAATTAGTAAGTTTAGTAAGCCTTTCTTTCCGGGAACTGTACTGCCCGGGACGTGCAGTCCTTGGGAGGGGGGCAATGTTACGAATTTTTGTATATTTGTAAATATTTCGGAGTGTTAATTTTGTAAATAGATAAATTTCTGTATATTTCGCATAAGGCAATGCAATGGTCTGTTTCCCTGCAATGAGCCTCTCAACGCTTGATAACAGGTTTTACAGAGGTAACTCTTGGAAGCGAGTTTCAAGGGGCAGGGCATTTAACATTATGTTAATGGGAATCTCGCCAAATTGGCGAGATAGAGCCAAGTTGGCGATGGTTTTCGCGACTAATTTGTGTCGCCAAATTTGGCGAGAAATCGCCAAATGTCACCAAACTTGGCGACCATTTGGCGACATTTTCGGTATATATATAGGTACATGTATTCCCATGTACATGTATATAGGACTTTTCGACTACAATCCGGAAAGTTCTCCAAATGTCTATCTCTGGAAAGTTCACGTATGTTCACCTCTCCTATATAAGGACGGCCGTGAGTGTGGTTAGTTATAGTTAGTGATTTTGAGTCACTGAGTTAGTTGTCTCTCAACGTTCATTGTGAGAGCTGTATTCCTGACTTGAGTAGTTCTTGGATTTTGAGTCACTGAATTAGTTGACTGGATATACTGGAGAATTTCAGGGAAGAACACATTTCATAAGAAATCAGCTTTCTAATTATTATTTCTGTTTCAAACCTTAATTTCCATGTACTGTTTGTAAACAACTTAGTAGCAAAAATATAGAGCTTAACGTATAAGTGTTAGTGGTCTTATATTCGTTCAAGACAAAATCTCGCAGGCTTAAATTCACGAGAGTTCGTATTCCCATCAGCTAATCAACAACTATCTTTGGTTTAATAGAATATCCTTCCTACAAAAACTGGAAGTCACAAGGGCACAAATCAATTGCCCTTCTGCTGACGAATACAAAATAATGGGAAATTAAGGCAGCCCCTACTAATATTTCTATTTCAGGAACTAAAAGTTTATTAACTGAAGACATTGTCATATATGCAATTATTAATCGTAAAAGTAATTATATCTATATTTTATTATGATGTTAAAAACCCAGAGGCAAAACAAATCAAGTGTGCCTCAAATTGTTTTGTTAAGTGCAATGTAGCGAGTTTCATGAGAGGTATTTTGAGTCTTAAAATGGTTAAGCATGTATCTGAACAGTATATTTAAGAAGCCTGGATCCATTTTTAGATGAACATGGTTTTTTTCGTGTTGGTGGACGTCTTTTATAAAATATAATCAGAGGCATCCTGCCATTTTGTTTAAGGGTCATAAAGTTATAAAATTTATGTTTAAATATTTTCTCATTAAGAATGTGCATGTTGATCCTCAGTCTTTGCTGTGTTTTGTTAGACAGCAGTTTTGGCCATTAAAGGGCAGGAATTTAGCTAGGACTATTTGTGCACGATTGTATTATATACACAGGCTTTCGAAACATACCTACCCCTATTAATCAATTAATGGAATCTTCGCTTGCTAAAAGAGTTCATCCCAGCGCTACATTCAATTGTTGTGGTGTAAAGTTTTTTTTACCCATTTCTATTTACAGTATAAATTTCAAATAAAAGATACTTATTAAAAATTTATATTGTGATTTTCGTATGTGTTGTAAGCAAAGCTGTATACTTAGAAGTAGTTTCATATTTAACTTCTACTGCATTTATTGTTTGGATAAAAAGATTCTTTATTAGACGTAGAAAATGTTCATTTAATTTCAGTGACAATGTATCAAACCTTACTGGTGCATAATCTGAAGAAGGGGGGAAAAAAGTGAGAGAGAATGCATGCATTTATAAAGCATCCTAAAGCGGAACTACTAGCTAATTATATTTCAGTTGAAGTGATAGCTTGGAAGTTCATAACTCCTAGTTAACCAAATTTTGTCGGGCTTTAAAAGAGGAGGTGGGTTCTTTAAAAGCAACTTTAAAAGAAATGGTTGTTGAAATTTACTGGGGGCAACGCTAGGGCCTTTAATAGAAATGAGAAATAGGTATGACTAAATTTGGATATGAAGAGATTATGATCTTGACTACTCAAATTGAAGGGATTCTTAATTCTCATCCCGTTACACCCATTTACAATAATGTTGATGATTATTATACATTACATATGGACACTTTCTAGTGGATCGTCCAATAAAAGCGCCTTCTCCTGAGGTTCATTTTTAATTATTAAATGACGTGCCATAGCTTGGCTAGTGTCAATACAAAAACGCTTCTAAAAATAGAAGACTGCAGTTTCAAAAACAACCACTCAGGGTTGCCGGAGAAAAGAAATTCGCCAAGGCGCCAAGAGCTGTGGAGATTCAGCCAAGGGAAAAGAAAACTGCAGAACAGTGTTACAGGGACTAAACATTTGGAAACTTCTGCACTATACGATTATTATAATCTTGATTCTTATTATTAATTGCGGTTAATGTATAAATTTAATCCATCGAAAACTTGTGCGTTAAGTAAAAACTGGTCAAGTTCCACATTGCTAAGCTTCTTGCATTGTCAAGTTCAACTTGACGTTGTACATGTTTGAATATTTTCCATTTTTAATAGAAAAGCCAATAAAATATACTGACCAAAGGGTTTTAATACAGTTCAAAGCTTCGCATGAAACAAATTTGTTCGCTAAACTGTTCAAAGCATTTTGAATTAAAAATACAAAGCAAAAATAAATAATGTTTATTGTTTTAAGATGCTTTTGCAATATATTAGGCTTTTTAATACGTTCAGGAATATGCATATCAACAAAATGGACAACTAGTTCCACGAATGCGATAAAACAATAGTTTTTTTTTTTTTTTTAGCATGTGGTGGATTATCTCTTAGATTTTATTGCTTGATATTTGTAAAACAAACATATTTCATCATATATTAAGATTTTAAAAATTATTTTATAAATTTAATTAATAATTTATCATTGAGTTATTGAGTTCCACTGATGTGACATCGCAGCTCAACCTTTTTTTCTGTCAAGTCCAATAACTTGATAAAACTATTCATAAATAACTAAGTCTGTAGCTTGGCCTATTGCCCTAGTTACAGGCGAAAATTTTGAAATAAAATTAACCTAAGATTTAAACTTGATTTATATGAGTTAGAAATGTGTTCTAGATCATTTTCTTAGCCTAAATATGTAGTTAAAAGAACTTGTTTATTTAATTTATAAAATATTAACCTGCCAAATAGTAAGTGTTTACTTTCCACGGATGTGTCATTTAACTGTTTGGGAATAAAATTTGAGTAATAAAATATTTTATTGCAATTTTAAACTGAGGGCCTGAGAAGTAAAGGGGTACAAGTAGTTTTTTTTTTAATAAATGTAGTAAGTAAGGCATTTGAAACTAGAAATATATATATATATATAAAAAATTCCTATTAGGAGTATGTAAAAACAGCTAGTAATGTCTTGATTCCAGAGGTTAATACTTGAACAACAAATAATTTTCATAGAATTTAATATCAATAAGAGACTTTAAAGTATATTTTCTCAAAAGTTAAGAAAAGTTACTTAGACCCCTTTGCTTCTCAGTCCCTCAATTTTAATTAATTATACCTCTCATAGCAAGGTTGTTTATACCTAAAAAATGTATTTTATTAGTGCAGTAACCCCTCAGTATAGCGCTCCTCGATATATCGCATATTCGGATCGGGTTTTTGCTATGTCTCCTTTTTTTTCCTTCTGATTTTTCGATTATATTCTTCAATTTCACAAAATTTGAAAAAATAGTGTATGTGCACGGACATAATATTAAAATGTAAATAAAACTACTCTGTCTTTATTATTTAAGTGATTCTTTTCTATTGCTGTGCATACTTCCTCTTCTAAATATTGTTACGAATTTTTGTATATTTGTAAATATTTCGTAGTGTTAATTTTGTAAATAGGAAAATTTATGTACATTTTGCATAAGGCAGTGCAATAGTTCGTCTTTAGTTTGTTTCCCTGCAATGGGTCTCTTGATGCTTGATAACGAGTTTTACAGAGATAACACTGGGAAGCGGGTTTTACAAGGAGCAGGGCATTTAACATTAGGGTAATGGGAATCTCGCCAAATTGGTGAGATAGAGCCAAGTTGGCGACAGTTTTGGCGACTAATTTTTGTCGCCAAATTTGGCGAGAAATCGCCAAATGTCGCCAAACTTGGAGACTATTTGGTGACATTTTCGGTCCTCATGTACATGTACAGGACTTTTCGACTACGATCTGGAAAGTTCTCCAAATATCTACCTCCAGAAATTTCAAGAATGTTCACTCCCCTATAAAAGCTCAGGAGAGCGGGTGATGGAGTTAGTTGTTAGCTGAGTCCATTAGTTGACTGAAATTACAGATACTGAGTCTCAGTGAGCTTTCAGAGAGTTCCGAAAGCGAACTGTATTGCATTGTCATGTGCAGCGATTTGAGCAGTTGTGTTGTCAAGTTTTTAACTGCTGTTTTGTGCTCTATTCTTGTGGGGAAAAAAAAAGGTTGGTTGTATTCAGATTATCTGGCGCCGTCAGCAACACGAGGGCTATAATGCGCCGAAACATTTCGTCATTAGACAAGCCAATATACATTTACAAACACCCATGCCAACACGGGACTCGAACCCGCAACCTCGCGGTCCAGAAGCTAGCACGCTAACCACTATACCGTTTGGTCGGCCTATTCTTGTGAAAAGAGTTGTATTTTTTCTACTAGAACGAGAAGTTCTGGAGTTGTAAGAGAATCTGAGAAGAGTTATATTGGAATAAATTTCTGCAACTTTTGATCTGCTTTGGCTTCAAATCTTTCGAACAATATTTTTATAAAGTGGACATGTTCATAATTTTTTTTCTTAACATTTAATCATATCGCTCGATATATAGCGCAATCAGATATATCGTGCATTTTGCCTACCTCCCGACATTCGCGATATATCGAGTGGCTACTGTTTACATTTTGTATAAACACCAGTTACATAAATTCCTGATTTTTGATAGAATGCATACGAGTAATCAAAATTTTAATTTTTTTTTTAATCTCAATGTGTAAAAAAATACATAACTGAATTTTTTTAAGGATATAGATTAAATCCACAAAGGATTATGAACCAGTATATTTCTGGGGAAAAGGGAACACATTCAAAATGGGGTGAGGAAAAGTCCTTTAGGCACTGTCCATCCCATCTGCAGTTCAAATCATTAACAATTCTGTGGTGACAGAAGTCACGCCTCCAGTCACCAGAGGAAAAGGATCGCCCTGATGGTCAGGCAGGAATGGGGGAGTCTGTTCTTAAAATTTCTTTGCCAAAAAGAGCCCGTCCTTTAAGATCTTGTCTGAAAACCCCTCTTCGGATAGAAAGGGTTTTAAACAAAAATTTCCACGGAAATAAACTTCTGAAGGTGCCATTTAATGATCTTTGTCGTCTTTGTCCGATCAAAATACTTGGAGTTGACTATCGATAAGCTAACATATCTTTATCTAAATAACCGTAATTAGCAGTGTAGTCGAAGGGGAATGCTATAGCTAAAGGCATTCCACTAGCATTTTTCATTAATAAAACTTTAATCTCTTTCGAAACATCTTTCTAGTTGAATTTCGATTGTTCAATTATCACACTACCATATTCTTTTACACTACACCACTGCTAATTATTTTAAGGTGTATACCTGCATAATTTTCGTTGATCAACAGATTGTTATAAATATGTTTGTGGCAAGGTTTCAATGCCACTGTGAAAAGCTTTTACAAGTTATTTACTTGATATTGTATTTCTAACAGCTCATCAGATTTGCTTGAAGATTGGTTAATCAGTTACTCACATATATAAAAAGATATTCTAACAAATTTTATTGCTTATTGTTTTGAATCTAAAGTCTTTTATAGTTTGTATCTTCTGGACGTTTACTGGAGAAGAAAACTGTTCAATTCATAGCGATCTGCATAGGAGACATTATAAACAGTTTTTAAAACTATTGAAGATAAGATAAAACTAGAAATAGTCTAGAATACTCTTTTATTTGTAACAAATAGAACATGAATTGTACTTAAAAATACAGAAATTTTGGCAGTTTCTGCAAGAATAACAATGGGAATAAATACTTATTTAACAGAAAAAGAGCAATGAATACTTTTCACTCTGATGTACTAAAAATATTCAACCAATTTACTGATTTTTATTACTAAATAATTATCATAATATTGAAAAATCGGGTTGAAAAAAAGAAAAACAAGAGCAAAGATATCTTTTCAAAAACAAAAATATTTATATTTGGACTTAAATCACCTTGCCTCTAATTAAAAAAAAAAAACGATAGAAAAAAAACCACTTAGAATCAAATGTTATAAACGTCTTTTCTAATATTTAAGAATTCAGTTGGGGTGCCATTATGAAGGAGAACTGTATATTGCTACAACTGAAGACGCCAGAGATATCATTTATATCATTTGATTTTCCATGGAGTACCAGAAATAATAAAAACTGGTAAGCATAAAAATTTTGACTTTTCGTGAATGAGTGGTTCACATAGTTCTTCCCAGTGTTAGTAGTATGTCTCTAATTTGAGACAAAACTCGCCAGAGGTTGACATCTTTTATGGTCTCACAAAGAAGCCATGAAAAGTAATAGTGGTAGATAATGTCTAGTTCTTGGAAGTTAACCTATCTTTTGATGGGAAGAAAGGAAGATAGTTTCAGGTTTTGGTAAGGACGGAGAGCAGATGTAAAATATGTTTCAGTAGAATACTTGGATCAATAGGGATGGAATTTTGCATAGATAATTGAGAAACGTTGGGTGAGTATGGCGTAGCGTCTATAGCTACGAACAGCAAATTTAGATGCTGATGAAGGATGATGTTTAGGAGGAATCGCATTCGTCATTATGACAGATTTAAGCAGTGCACATCGAATGTCTCTTCAGACAGGATATTGTCCGTAACACATTAGGACAACTAGAGACGCCTCGCATGTGATGATTCGGCTGTACCTGTCCATGACTGAAGGTTGTTCCGAAGTTTTTAAACAATCCTTCAATTTTTCTAAAATGTTCTACTATTAGATGTTGACCTTTCATGAACGAAGTTTGCAAGGGAACGTTGACATGTTGCAGGACTGGACTTGAGTTTCTGAGTAGAAAAAGTTGTTTCACTATAGCGTTGAGTCCACGGAATAGAAAACGTTTCTTATTAGGATAATCACTGAAGAACCAGGCGTGATCTAAAATATTAAGTACAGCAGCCAGCCTTCTGTAAGTATCTGTAGTCAGGGAGGTGTTATTTCTTGATGCCTCTGGAATGCCTATAAATTGCAAAAAGAAAATTTGTCTAAAGTTCCAACGACTTTGTTAAGGATACAAAACATATGAATTTTAATTGCTTCAAAATAAATAAAGGATGAGCAAGCGACATTTTTGCTTTTTTCCAACCCTGCCACAACTATAGCAGGACAATCCTGGTCACTCTTGAAGATTTCGAATACCATTCAAACCAATAGAATGTATCTTTCAAAATGGATCCCCACCATTGGACTTCTTGGTGAATTGGAGAGTGTGGCCATATCTTTTTACTATTTCTTAAACTTTCTTGCGTCCTGTTTTCCAGCTAATTCCAAGTGGAAATTTATGTATGTTCAGGTATCTTTAAAGTGATCTCTAATTTGTTGTGGAACATCTCTCTTCATTTACTCAACTACATTAAGTTTCTTAAGTCATCAAACTTGAATTTTCGCCCAAATAGCCATTTTTCAAAGTTACAAATTAAATTCAAATGTACTCTGAATGTATCAGCAGTGACCTTGTATGCTGTAAGGAGTATATTCTTCCTCTCATCTGATTCTCTCGCAAAAATCTTTCCGTCTAAAAATGGCAGTGATTCTACCAAGTATGGAACTCATGCTGATTCAGAAAAACTTCGTACTTTTAGAATGTCACTCAAAAAGTTTAAGAACAAAGCCTTTGTTTGAACTGTCCCTGGGATATTAATTCAGTAGTATTGTTTTTAAACTCCCAATTGATATTTCGCCTCCAGAAATGGAGTCACTGCTGTTTTGTAGAATAGGGGATATTCGATGAACTTCGAGTTGTAGCTCCGGACGGATATTCAAATTCAAACGCATACTTTTTTGTCAATCCTCTGGTGCTTTTCTTCTCACTATTTCTTTGACAAGTTTATTTTCCGTATTCACTTTTTTCCTTTGATTTAATATCCTTTTGAATTACTTCTATAAAATCTTCATCATTAGGATCGTACTCTTCAATTATAATACGTTGAGATTGTCTGCCTCGTCCAACCCCAATTCCATTGTTTTATCTTTCTTTCTTCTCTTACAAAAGAAGGACAACTTTGTTTTTACAGTAATATTTTAATTATCAACAATAACAATTTGTTTTTAACTAATAACTTAATTTTATGAATAATATTATTTTGAACTTCAATAACAATTTATAATTACAATTTTAATTATTAAGAATAACATTATTTTTAACTTCAATATCAATTTATAATTACAATTTTAATTATTAAGAATAACATTTTAATTTTAATACTTTTTTTTTTATACCAAGGATGATTTTTTCCCTCTCCTTTCATTATCATCAAAAATGTCGAATAACTCGTTAAAAAAAAGTTCTGAATTTTGAAAGCATATGTATCAGATTTCTAACTATAGTTTTAGTAAAAACTATAGTTAGAAAGTTAAAAAAAGTTAGAAAGTTTAGTAAATACAAAAAAAAAAAAAAAAAAAATGTAATTGGAATATTTTCAGAGTACACTGATCTTCCTTAAATTAAACAATCAATAAACACTACATAACTGTAAAATTAGAGCATTAAGCAAAAACTTTCTTAATAACAACTCCACATAAAGATAACCTACACATTTACTGCTCTAAAGATCAAAAGAAATATTTATAGTTTCAGACTGTGGTGGCATATCTAGAGAGGAGGAGTCCCCCCCCCACACACACACACACACTTATTACAATTCTATTGTATTTGACAACGATAACATTTAAATCCAATAATTAAATTTTGACCTTCCCCCTCAATTTGACACTTTTTACCTACCAAAAAACCATCACTGTGCCCAAATAAATATTATTCACTCTTCAGCACATTTCAAACAACAAGTTTAAAATTTTAAATTAGAAATGAAACATCATTCCATACAATTTATACGATAATTTAAATCGTTTCATGCAATTAAGACCAAAATTTAAATGTAATCAAACGATTCCCGAAAATCAAACAAAAGCAAGTTATCTTCAAAGAGCAACATCAACAATCATTGATCTAAAAAGAAATGTAGGTAGAAATGTTTTCCAGCAAAATTTGAAAAGAAAAAAAAAAAAAAATGGCTGCAAATTAGTTGTTATTTAAAAAAAAAAAAAAAAATTAGAATTTAGTGACTTTATAGAACAGTACAAAGCTGAAACATGTCTTCTGCTTGGATCCAGGGAGCAGCCCAGGTTCATGGTTGAGAACTCCCACAAGACGAGAGCTTAGTGTGGCCAAAATATCATACTGAATTCGTATTGGGGAGAAGAGTATTGGCAGCATCTTCTTTATTCGTCTTTAAAAACTTATATTTTAAACTAAATTGAAGAAGACTTACAAGACAAAATTAGTTCAGGATAAAGATTAGTAGAAATGTGATTTTTTAATGAGGAGTATAAGAACAAAAACGTTTAAATAAAAAATTGGTCAATTTTTTTTATCGACAAAAATACATGTCTGAAGAGTTATTTGATAACATATAAAGTATATTGAATAGTTTTAAGCAAATTTAGTAAGTTTTATAGAGGTTTAAATTAATTTCCACGTAGATTTTTGAAAAGTTATCAATTAATGTCTTGAAAAAGATTTTTAAAAAGTGATTTATTGTTTATTTATTCTCACGTTCCTCATTAATATCACAAAAAGTAATTAATGCATGAATTCACAGAAATACGTCACTTATACATACAAAAATTCTTCTACTTATGTCAAAAGCTTATCTACCAATAATGAATTAATTACTTTAAATCGTAAAAAGTGACACATTCAATTTAATTTAATTTAATTTAATTTAATTTAACATACATAAATATAATATTAAAAGCATAATAATATATTTTCTCAAAATCTTTAAGTATTAAAAGAAAAACTATTATTATTTTTTTTAAATTATTATTCGCAAATGAACTCTGCAATACTTAATTTATATTAATGATTATATTAGGAAATATTTCACCGAACATATTAACACTATCTGAAATACTTACTCAATCAAAATTTTACGCATATATTTTTCTTGTTCCTTTAATTTCCATTCCTGCTTAATTCTTCAAATTTCTCTTTATACATATCCTGATACCACTTAGGGGCACCACAATAATCACAATCAGGACCTTTAATAATGTGATTAATAAAAGAAATCTCCTTCACTATCGGCAATACTTCAGATGCAAGCCTGTTTACCCTAATAATATGTTCTTGTTCAGGTGATAAATACCTAATATTACTCAAAGACTTATTACTACCAAACATCTTATGTACAATCAGCTGCCCAAGAGTTATATTGCCATTTATATCAACTGTACCTATTGTTTGTATACTACTCTCGTTACCATCATAATTGATTGCTGGATTAACCTGTTCAGGACCGTGATCGCGTATATGTGATCAGACGATTCTTCCCTCACGGCCCGCGATATCGTATTTGTGATCAGTGTTTCCGTGCCAGCCGGCCCATCATCACACAGACGTGATTTCAGATTGGAACGTTTTATTTGAATTTAACGGGGCAAAATGCTTAACGGGGAAAAATGCCCGGTCCCGTGCGTGCGTAGTCTCTTTGAGCGCGCGGGCCTGGGGAAGCGCTTCTTTCTCCTTTCGCCGGTCCTGAACAGGTTAATTGATGAATTTATATTATCTTTTCTTGAAATATAATTTGTATAGTTATTTGATAGTTTCACTGGTGAATAACTGTTAATGTTATCAGTTGGTTTTGATATCTTTGATGCAATTACATCTTTTATTAATCTAATACCATTCATTAATGGAATAGTGATATCATCTAAACTAAAGCGTTCATTTTCTTTCTTATAAATTAAACACTCACTTTTTATAACAACAGCGTCAGCTCCAGGTAAGATATTAAAATTTGGTAGTTTCAACCAATGAAACCAACCACTAAGTTCACTATTACTATCTTTATATTCTGTACTCTCTTGACTATTTTGAGTAACCTGATATTTCACATCCAATGTCATTTGAAAATCGTCATCTTTTGATTCTTGATTAACTTCTCGTTTATTTCTAGTAGAATTGTTGCCTTGTAATAGAGAAACCGTATTCAAATATTTATTGTCGATGTTTAGAATTTGAAGGTTATGTATATCAATTGCTTTGTAATATGTCTCTACCATAAGATTTTCAGTAACTCCTCCCTTATTTATGTAATAACCAGTACCGCCTAACTCTAGGTCAATTTCATCTTTGTAAATTTCTAAATCTTTAAAAGAAAAATTATTTTTATTTCTAAGATTAATCAACTTTATTTTCCATAAACCATATGGACTAAGCATGAAATCACCATTCTTAAGTTTATCGTATGCAATACTTCTACGGACTGGATCACCGTTCTCTTTCCTTTCAAAATAATACCAAATAACTTGGCTATTAGATGTCATTTGATAAATTTTATCACTAAATCGATATAAAGAATTATATAGATGAGTTGTACTTATATTAAATCCCTTAAGTATATCATTGATCACAGGCTGTGCATTCTTATTTTTTGATTTGAAGTTAAGTTCTATAGTATTAAACTTAATCGCATCCTCATCAAGAGAAGAGTTCATTATATCTGCCTTCAGTACTACTTCTTGTCCGGATAACAGTTTTGATATCGCCTTTTTGTGTTGCTCATTTTTCCATACAAAAAAGGGATGCGTAGAATCGTAATGACTACTAAATTCTCCAATTCCAATGGGTCCATCGTGTTCTGCCATGGATCCTTTATATTGTCTAAGTTTTGATTTTATCTGTTCTATTTGTGTTGAAGCCCCATATATTAAACTATCAAGTGTAGTATTATTTTGAGTTACACCTAATTCCAGATGTGATAATGCAAATTCAGAATTATTTTTATCCCCACTTACTTGAAAAGGCATCCTCTCAAAGCCAGTGTTGTTTTGATTAGCACCTAATTCAAGATGTGAAGGAAGCTCCAACCCTTTAAGATAAATGTGAGCAAATGGAAACACAAATTGTTTAAATGCATCAATGGCCACTTGTTGCCTCTGTAATATGATACTGGACCTTATTGTTACGTCAAGGTCACGTATAGCTTTTCCCAGCTCCTCCCCAAACTCTGAATTGATATCATCTGCAGTAACAGAACTTATATCTGCAACGTAATTAGAGAATTTTTGGTGTTCCTGATAATCTTGAATGTGATTATAAACGTTAATTAGAGTAGTCATACCATCTTTTAAATTTTTTATGCAATGTGCTAAATTATCTTTAACTTCAAAACTTCGATTTAGTTGTTGCATTTGCAACTCTATATCTTCTAAAGTACTTTGTACCCGCCATTTGGTTACATCAAGAGGACTTTAGATTTTGTACCAAGCTTTCTTACTATATCATCAAGATCTGTTATGATGTTTTGCAGTAGTGGAGCTACAGTAAAATAAATTGTATCTTCATACTCTTTAAGTTTCTTGAACTTATTTTCTGCACTGGCAATAGCGATATTTATTGTATCAAGTTTTAGTTGATTATTTTTGTATTTGTTATAAGTTTCAAACATTACTGTAGTTAAATGAACAGCTTTCTTGCAGTTAACTATCACCTCTAAAGCTTTTTTAGCGTCTTTATCAGCAATACTTCCATGAGTTTTTCTCAAACCTTCCTCTTGTTTTTCTAAGTTTAATTTTAATTCATTTTCTAAGCCTTGAATTTCCGTAGCATTAAACATGTTCCCATCAATTTTATTTAACCTGTTTTTAATATCAGTTATTGGGATTGATATATTATTTAGTTTCTCAGGATATTCATTGATTCCTTGGGATATATCCCCCAAAATTTTTTTGAGGTGATTTATTTTTTGGTCTCTAATAGTTTTAATTCGATCTTGTAACGCGTCCAGATCAGATGAACTTAATGCTAATTGTAGTATACTATTATTAACATCCATAGTGAAGAATTCGGCTATTTTAGTTCCCACTTCAATTACCTTACCAGCAATTTCCCCAGCAGGACCTAAGAAACTAACAACTTGACCTAAAATTTTAAAAGGAGCAAATAAGCTCTGTACATCTAGTGCATTTTCTAATTGTTTTTTCCGATCAGTTAATACTTTTTGCTCTGCTTTAACCTGTTCTTGTAAATCTATTACTTCATCAATCAGTGAATCTATTTGGTTATCAATATCAATACCAATATTATCTATTTGAGGTGTGATCTCTTTTGATATAAGACCTTTAGCTTCTTTAATTTTTCTATCAATTCCATTTTTATAATTTTGTTTGTATTTATTGATTATATCCACTTTAATTTTTGTTTTTTTCAAATCTTTCAACTTATTGTTATCTTCTTGTACTGAATCCAGATATAAAGTTATATCAACGATTAAATTAGATTCTAAGTTATCTTTTAGATTATATATCCTACCTAATGTAGATGTATACAAATAGCTAGTACCTTTTTATACTGATTATAATATCCAATTTCTGTTGGGTTTTTTGCGTATTCACTTATTCTGTCTAATAGCGATTGATAAAAAGGAAGCATGTCTACATCTTTATTTAATTTGTAAAATTGCTCTTCTAAACCTTTTAGCTCATTTATTAATCCTAGCGTATTATAAACTTTTTTGACATTGTTATTACCATCTAACTTGTTTAAAAACTGGATTAAAGAAAATCTCTTGATCCTATCATTTAAGTTGTCCCTAGAATAACTTTTATATCCATTTATAATTTTTGCTTTATTTAAATCTGTGATACTAGATGCCACTTTTGGTTGATCCATATTTTTAATATTCACACCATTATTGCCTGTTATACCATTGTTTCCGGATTTCTTTTTATTAATTATTGTTTTTTGTAAGTGCCAATTGTTATACCATGTCCCCCATGACCAATTTGAATGACACAAAACATTTAAGTCTTCGTAATACTCATTCCCACCACCAGCTCCTCCATGGGCACCTAAACCATTCTGTCCATTTCTTCCTGTATCATTGCATCTTGATATTCCTGAATAATCATCTAATTCAAATAGCTCGATATTCCCAGGAAGCCCCCCTTTTCCTCCTCTCCCACCATTTCCTCCAGTTCCTCCTCTTCCTCCTTGTATTGCAAAAATTTGAAAAATGTGCCTATGTTCTAAACTATAAGCGGCAGCTGAATATTCAAATTTGCAATTGAAACCATTAATTTTTGCATTATTATTGCAAAGGTCTTTATCACAACTATTCACCGTTGGTAGCGTAGCATTCTGTTCATATTTCCCTCTAGCACCATTTCCACCATTTTGACCTGTACCACCCGTGCCACCATTGACATTAATTATTAAATTTGAACCATTAATAAACTGGTCACCAATACCAAAGAAAGTTCCACCAGGTCCTCCAGCAACACCTGGTTTACCATCTGTTCCCTTAGCTCCTAGATAAGCACCATCTTTTGCTTTAGATTGTGTTGTGTCACCATTAACACCATTTAATGCTACTTTTCTAGTGCCTATAACTTCCCATTTTGGGGCTATGACAGTAATTGGTAAGATTCCTTCTAATGATATATCTTCGTCAATAAATAAGGTATTTAAAGCAAACACATTTATGAACTTGAATCTTTCAGATTTTAGTGCAACTACAAAATCTTTACAATTATCATCCACATCCATATTATTTCTAATATTGGCTCTAATATTTTTAATACTAATGTAATTTCCCCTTATATGAATGTAAGGTTCTTTACAACTAATGTTCATCGTATTTTTTAGTGTTAAACTCAAAACATGGTTTAATTCTTCTAATTGTAATCCAGTAAGAGTAATATTTTTAATGTTATCATACTCTGCTATATTATATTTTGCTGTTTTGTTTAAAAATAGCGCAAAATTGTTCTTATTTATCTGAATTCCTTGAGCTTTTCCTGATTTTTCCCAATCTTCAAGGCTATTAACGTTATAAATACTTTTATCTTTCTGTATTTTATATTCTGAAAACTTAGAATATAAGCTATTTAGAAATGTGTACCACTTCACTGAATTATCAAGGTATTTTACTGCATCTTTAAATGGGCATATCCATGTCAATGATCCAGCATTTAATTTGTTATCACTTACGATTCGTGAAAAATTCAAATATTGCTCACGATTTACAATTATTGGTATATTTTTTCTATCTATACTAATGCCTAGACTATTTGCACTATCATAAATTGTTTGGATTGTTTTTATAATTTCTTTTGTAGTTACTGCTTTTTCAATGTCTTGGGCTATTTTAAATATAATATCCTGTTCTTTTTTTAATTGTTCTGGCAATTTCTGAATATCAATTAGCTTTATTTGCTTGTAATAATGTTCATGTATTATTTTTACTGTGTCATTAAGGCGATTATTAATCTTTTGCGCTATCTCATTAACATCATTATCAAGAGACTCCTTTAATTCAGAAAAGTTTGGTAATTTATCTTCAAATAATTCTGCCCATGGTCGAGCTCTTAATTTCTTATCACTTACAATTTGTAAAAAGTTGATATACTTTCCTTGATTTGATATATTCAATATATTATCTTCAGGTATTGTTATACCTAAATTTATGGTATTATTATTAATTTGTTCAGCTAGTTCTTCTGGATTTGTTACATTTTTTATCTTTTCTAACAGATAAACCGTAAGGTTATTGTTAAATTTATAGGAAAATGTTTGAGCTTCTGATAGATCTGCATCAACAATGGTGGTACTACCAAGAAAAGATTTCATTTTATTACTCACTTTTGCTATTAAATCGCAATAATATTCCTTTGTTATCTCTGCTATATAATTAAAATTGGACAATATGTTTTTATTAATTTCCTCTACTAATTCATTAATATCATTCTTAGATTTCTCAGATAATGTATAACCAAAATCTTCATTCACCTTTTCAGTAAATTTAAGTTTTTTATCTAATATCCTTTCTATATGCTTTTTTCCTTCCTGTAATAATGTAATGTTACTTAAAGGTCCAGGTTGATCTGGTCTTCTAAAAATTCCTATCTTTGTATAGTCATCACCTTCTTTCAACAACAATACATCAATGAATTTTAGTGCATTGCCATAGAATTTGTGTTCCTTAACAGAAATATCTGGTAGCCTTATTCTTTCTCCCAAATCTTTCTTAATTTCTTGTAAAAAATTGGCAATTGCCCCTATAATTTTCCTATCTTCAACTAAGGTAAAGCTCGTTCCTTGCCGCACATACTGGTTATCAACTTTTGTGACTACAATAGCAGTACTATTTTGAAACTCATCAATATCCTTTACAAGATCAGTAACATGCCTCATTAATTTCATGAAGTCCTGTCTATCAACTCCTTTCCTAACAGAAGGATAATTAACAATAAAAATCATTTTAACCCTTTTGGCATGATCTAACACTTTTTTAACGAAGTAAGTCGATGTAATGTCATTACTTGTACTTCTGACATCACTAAATCCAGGGCAATCATAATAAGCTGTGTCTGTCTTCGAATCTATCACTAATTCAGGAAAAATTGTCTTGGATTTTATAGTAGAATTACCAATCCTATTATTATTATCTTCGATTATAAATTCCCCAGTACCATCTGCTACTTCTTTTGCTATTAATTTATCATTTTCTCCAACAATCCATTGAGTAAATGTAGATTTACCAGAACCAGTATTACCTAATACTAACACTATATCTCTGTATTTAGCACTTAAACGAATTTCCTCGTCACCACTTTTTAAGAGATCTAAAGTAGACTTTATATGCCTTACCTCCATTATTATTAAATTGTTGATTAGTAATTAATTACTTATTCTTTATATAACCTCTCTAATTCAAGTTATTAATTCAAATATTTACCTCTCTTTTCAAAATGGCAGCTAACTCATTAGATGATACTGCTTTCATACCATCTTCTTACTATACAAAAAAAAAAGAATAATTATTCCCCCTTATTATAGGAACAAGCATGAGCCTCTACCTATACATTAACAAGTTTATTGTCTTTAAATCCATTTTTGTATAATGCAATTTTTTTATTTAATTTTATAATGTATTTGACTACTTTTGGCTCATCTGATGGCTGTGTGGTTAGCGCATGCTAAAGGTGCCGGGTTCGAATCCCGAGAATTAGGCATGGATGTTCGTTGTAGTTCGGAATCCACGTTAAGCTGTAGGTCCCGGCCTGGTTAGCCGTTATTGTGCACAAAAATAGGTCGTTGAGCGTAAAAACCAACCAACCAACGTATTTGACTATTTGAGTTTATTCAAATAATGTTATAAGTTTTGACAAAAATTATAATTTTGAATGAATTTAAAGATGTAAAAATCATTATTTGTAGTTACATATTCAATTAAATTATTTATAAAAAGTGCAATTTATATAACTTAAACTAATTTTTTATTTTTAATATCTGAGAACAGGGAAGTGTTTCTTTACCAAGTTGAAACGACAGAACTGTATTTGTAGCTCAAAATGGATTTCGATCCTTCACAGCTTAGCTTCTATTATTGCTAATAGCTAGAGATTTGATATTTTTTTTATGCCCCATCGTGTTGACCCATGTGTTTAGACGAAAAATAACAACATAGTAGAAAACATTTATTAAGAGGACCAGGTGAAAATTTTTATTAACCGTGTTTTATTTATTTATTTGTTTGTTTATTCGTTTATTCATTCATTCGTTCTTTAGTGTGGGTGTGTGGTGTCTTTTTTTTTTTTTTTTTTTTTCTTTTTTTGGATTACTCAATTTAACATTTGAATCGCTTGATGTTAAAAATGTTAAAAGTCCGCTGCATCAATCAGTTTTCAATTAAGCAAAAATCACTCAATTTTAAAGATACAGGTCTGCGGCTTTCGTAATGATGTATGAAAAATAAAAAGTTAGGTGACCAAATGTATCGAAGAGCTCTTTATCACGGTGCGGATAGCGGCCTGCAACTTTGAAATCATCGTGCGAGCATGCATAGAGTCCACAGAATTCAGAATTTCATGCGTTCGCAGCCTCCGCATCATCAGATTTTATGCATAAGGTTAAATGGGGACTATTTACACGACGTTTATCTCCGTAATTTCCAAAGATAACTGCAGTTTGAATCAAGTAATTATTATTATTATTATTATTATTGTTGTTGTTCTTCTTCTTCTTATTATTATTGTTGTTGTTCTTCTTCTTATTATTCTTATTAGCATTATTATTGTTATTCTTATTATTTGTTATTGTTCTTCTTCTTCTTATAATTATTATTATTATTATACTTCTTCTTCTTATAATTATTATTATTATACTTCTTCTTCTTATAATTATTATTATTATACTTCTTCTTATAATTATTATTATTATACTTCTTCTTCTTATAATTATTATTATTATACTTCTTCTTCTTATAATTATTATTTTTATTATACTTTTTCTTCTTATAATTATTATTATTATACTTATTTTTCTTCTTATAATTATTATTATTATACTTATTTTTCTTCTTATTATTATTATCATTATTATTATTATTATTATTGTTATTATTATTATTATTCTTGTTATTCTTATTGTTATTATTATTATTAAATGGTGATTTTGATTCTTACATTTCCTATCTTGCTCTGAAAAGAAGAAAAAACGGTCGTTGTTTAGCGATGCTCAAGGAAAAAGAACTCTTGTGTTGAAGACATTTGTTTTTTAACTTTTTTTACACCTTTATAGCAGTTTTACGGGAATTCCTGAGGTGGGGTTGTTTAGAACACCTTTTAAGATGCATTACCACAGTGATTTTGATCAAAATCATTTGAGCCGGGTTTTTTTGACCGAATCCTATACTTTTATTACCCTATGTATACATATGGGTCATTGAAAGTAAGAAAGTGATTTTGAGGGTGAGCAATAAACCTAAAAATATGCCTCTACCTATTTCGGGAAGTCGTGAGATGCGACAAACGACAGCCCGAAATAGTTAGGTGTATATTTGTTATGTTCAATTGGTCGTAATGCCAACGAAATAGGTCGTAATTTTTCCTTTTAGGGGGCGGAGCTCTTGCACTTATTACTTTTTAGAGAGTTTTACAATATCAAGTGATTAAAAAAAAGTCATTTCGGGGGTTGATGTGCCACAAGCGACTGCCCGAAATAGGTAGGGAAACTTTTTTCTTTAGGTTTAATTTCCCATAAGGCCAACAAAATAGGTTGTACTTTTTCCTTTCAGGGTGCAAAGCGTGAGCACACCTTGCATTTTAGAGTTTTTAGCAAGTGATTAAAAATATAAATATTGTAAAAGGGATAAAATATATTTATGGACGCACGTTAAAATCCACGTACCTTGCTACGTGATATTTGAAATGAATTGGAGATGTATTTCATACTTTGTCGGTTTCTCATTTGGCATTCTATAGAATGCCTAGGAAATGCGTGAAATATGAATTGTTTCATACATTGCCGGTTAGTTTTAGGCAGTGGCGGCTGGTGCAGGGGGCCAGGGGGGGGGGGGCTGGGCCCACTTACATGTATCCTTGTTAATATTGTTTTGTTGTGGGATTTTTTTAATATTAAAAAAAAAAAAAAGCTTAAAAGTTATTTATTCTGTCATTAGACATTAACTATTGAGAAGGGAGTAGGGAGCTCTTGCAACAAACTCGAAAAAATTTTAATCAATCACAATCATTACTGCAAAAAAGCGACCCTTCTCTTAAAGATGCTAGTTTTCCTGGGGACAAAATGACCCCTTCTTCGGACGACCTTGAATTTGAAACCGATAGGGGATATAAGGTTGCGACTTTCACGTGACATCCTGTTTTGCCAAAGCATAAATACAAAATTTCTAAAACATCCCTGATCGCTCTGCTCTTGGGTGGACTTCTCTGTAAAGGAATGGCCATTTTTTGTAGAGACGGCGATTGCACGTTGGTCCTCTAGTATGACGGTGTGAAAAAAGTGGCTACAATAAATATACATTGGATTCATTTTCGCTCTTTGTTTTTCAAAATGTAAGAGTAAGATTTTCTCTGCAAATTGTTTTTATTTAAATATTTACTTTTTTCAAGAAAAATGCTTGAATGCGAAAAATGCTATTAAATTATTAACGTAACTTACAATCCGATGCCATCAACGGAAGAATTTCTATACAGAGAATAAAAAATGTTCTTCTCTAAATAAGTGGCTCCACTAGAACTAAGCCATCGTATAATGCTGTGTTAAAGTTAAAAGATAAACGTCACAGTTACATAATTTTCATACCCCCCCCCCCCTCCCTCTCTCCCAAATAATATGTAAAATGTAGATAAAGCAAACCTAGTTACTGTTACCAGAAAAAAAATTCATGAGCACTTAGTAAAGAATCTGAGTTATGAACCTACACCCTTTAAAAAGGAAAATCATACAAGCAATTTGAAATTGTCAGATAAAATTTGTTCTTTGAAAACAACTTCTTTTCAAAATATCAAGAATCATGGTAAAACACCTATTTTTAACTATCGCTATGTCAAAACTCATTGACCAGAGGCAATATATTCAATTTACATGTGAAACGTCTTCGAATCGAGCCCCATCGGATTTTTTGCAGGTTGGTTTCAATGTAAGTAGAAATCTCAAATTTGAGATGCATGCATATACAATGCATTTTTCAAGTAATTATTAATTTTTTCATGAATTTAAATTAAAACTGTTGAACTGGTCAATATAACAATACCTTTGACTTTGGTTGCAAATTTATAAATATTGCATATTCTAAGTTATGGCATTTTTCATTAGTTCTACTGTTAAGCCGAAATTATTTTGCATGAATTGATTCATGAAATATCATTGACTTGAATATTAGGAGCAACACCGATGTCTTTAAAATGATTTATTTAAATTATTTTAAAACATTATAAAATTATTTATTTAAGTATTTACTCTAAAGCTATGCTCTAAAGTTACGAAAAGTGAAATTGTTGCTGGCGGCATTTTTTTCTTTTTTTTCTTCTGTGATTCATGTAATATTTGATGAAAATTTTTTCCCTGTGATTTCTACAGAATTTTTAACCAAGGTTTTGACTTTATTTATTTTATAACTCTTCCCTAACTCTTTGTTTTATTTTTCTTAAATACAGAATAGAAATTGAGAGACATCGGTTTTCATACTTTCACTTATTTTTTGTGACAGTGGCAAAGGGGTGCAGATCGCATACAAAAAGGTGCAAAGCGGCTAAAGCTTCAAACCAGGAATTTTCAACCGTGAATGAGTATCGGATTTATTACGGAACAATTTATAAATAGATATGCCGTAATTTTACGTTCAATTGAATAATTTGAAGCCTGTACTTTACTTTTTTGCCTAGGAATTCTTCGCTTCATTTTTAATTTTCAAAAGCAAAAGGTGCAAGTGCATTCATTTTACCCTTCCTGACGTCGTCCATTCTCATATTAATTCCTTTTATTGAAATATTTACTTTATCAGATATCAGTATACTTAGATAATTTAACTGTTTAATAATCTTGTAGTTTTGTTTTCCCATATATATTTAAGTAACATTTACAAAATTACATGAAATTCATGTGTCTTGATATTTGCATGTTCCTCTCCCCCCCCCCCCATGACATGCAATTGTTAATTTGGGCCCCCTCACTTTTAATACCCACGAGCCGCCACTGGTTTTAGGCATTATATACATTGCCTAGACATAAAGCCGGATTTCAAACTTTGCCTGTTACATATATATCAGAAATAATTTTCATTTGCATAATATTACAAGGAAAACTGAATTTTTACTTTCAATTACCCACATGTAATATATAGAGTAATAAAAGTATAGCATTTGGTCCAAAAAAAAAAATAATTAAATTTTCGATGTTTTGGAACTTTTTGATTTAAAAAAAGTGATATAGAAAAAAAATGTCTGTCTGAGTGTCTGTGGTCAGCATAACTAACGAACAAATTGACCTACGGTGTTCAAATTTGGTGTGAAGGTTAGTGGTGGTCGTGGGACCTACCATTAAGGTTTTTGTCATTACCGCGAATGCGCATAAGGTAGCTGCCATTGAAAAAATCATTTTTTTCCCCAGTAATTGCTAAAAACGGCTGTAACGATTTTGATAAAAATCCCTGTGGTAATGCCTCTTTAGGTGTTTTAAACATCCCCAGCCCCACCTTCGAAAATCCCGCAAAAATGCTTTCATGGCGTTGAAAAACGAATGCCTTCAACACAAAGTTCTCTTTCCTTGAGCATACCTTTTCAACGATCGTTTTTTTCTTCTCCCCTCAGTTTCACTTATAATAAAGGATAATATAAGGATTAACGAAAAGTATATTGTCAAAATCCCCATTGGTGAAGTTTTTTTTTTTTTTTTTTAAATGGAAAATTTTGCAAAAAAAAAATATATATATATATATATATATATATATATATATATATATATATATATATATATATATATATATATATATATATATATATATATATATATATATATATATATATATATATATATATATATATATATTTTGTAAAATATATCGACTAACTGGCATTTTTTCTAAAGGAATGAGAAAAATATAACAACAATGACACAATTCCTCGTCAATATTATGGTGTAATTAAAAGTTGTGCGATGTTCCACACCCCTATTTAGTAAATATTTCGTGTATATTATATTCATAATTTTTCATCTAGTGCCTTACAACTTTCTCATATATGATAGTAAAGTTTTTACCTGTTCACTTGTTGCCTGCGATTTCTCCTTCAAGCTTGTCATCAATTAGAAGTTTGACAGTTTTCAACCCTACTATTTCTTTATATATTGGATATCAGTTTCATCGAACCCATTCAGTAAATACTAGACCAATCGAAAAGAAACGTTCAAATTTATTGCATCATTTATTGTTCAACATTTATTGCATTCATAATACAGATAAGCTTTTTAGACAAGTTTTTCAGTGATTTGTTTTACTTTCATATCTATCTTCTATGATTGAAGTTGTTTCTTCTTTGTAATCTTGAGAGCCAAAATGTAGCTATAATAAAAGTAGTCAAGATATGGACTTTCTTATAGAGTTACGATAGAAACTATCTTCCAGTTGAACTTTAAAGCCTTTCCGCTTTTGCGTTAATTTATGTAATTCTATTAACTTTATTGAGACCTTCTAAACATGGGCACTGGCTAAGTTATTTTTAGAGGGGTGGCACTTCAGGTGACACACAAGGGGGTGCAATTGAATATGATAATGAAATTTGAATTAATCGTTTTGTATAAAATTTCTTATCCATTGAATATTTTTAAACCTATATATCATACTTATATTTCCAGTAAATCTTACACCTTTTCTCCACGTTATTTTTAATTTTCAAAATTAAAGTGCACTCTCTTGCATCTTGGTGGCGTCCATGCTTCTTAATCATATTAGACACATTGTTGCATTTCTAGTTTATGATTTACGAATTGTAAATGGACTTCCGATGACCATTACGATATTTTCGGTTGTAACGTCAGGTTGAATTTCAGTATGAGAACTCATCTCGATGACATCTTTCATTTGACACATCTCACTTGTCTTAAGCAATTGTAGGTTTATATGTGTATATTGATCTCAGACGGACGGACCGACTACAACTTATCATTATATTAGAGTAGTGTAAAAATTAATTCGAAATCCTCATGTAGCACAGCGGTATTGGTCAATGTTGGAAACACGGCTTTTGCGTAGATTGGGATCTACCGAGCCGATCTCGAGCATCGGTCTAAAATACACGTTTTTTTTCGTTTTTTTTTCTTCTTCTTTTTTAAACTTTCAAAACCACCACAACACATATTTTTTACGCAATTTTAATTTTTAAATTCTATAATTATTTTTAAAAAAATTTTCAGTATACTTTACCCAACACTGGGGGAGGTTGGTCAAGATCCGCAGCAACGGCCAGTCTACAACGGTTCGCCGCATCGGGACTGACCAGTGTCGATATTGGCCAGCGGATTTGTGCTACTGGAGTCGCTATACTTTATAACAGTAATTTAATTATATAAAAACATGTTGTGGGTTCAAAAGTAAAGTTGCAAAACGCAAACGATATTCATTTCAAAGTATTCATATGATGTGTTTTAAAGGCATCATTTTCTACTATCTTTCTAGCTGTTCTCCAACTTTCTAGGTGATTACTTTCATGCATTTCGTAAAATTGTATAGATAGACACGCTAATATCTGCTTTGGCTGTTAGATAGCGCTATTATAAAAAGCATCGGTCTCATCGAATAACACTCGGCCACTTTTATACCTAGAGACTACTTTTATGACTGCCAGTGTATAAAAGTTAAGAGACGGCAAAAGACTTTAGTAGATATTACAATACTGCTAGATATCAAAGTTACTATAGCATCAGTCTCATCGAACAGCATAAAGCCACTTTATTATGCTTAGACACAACTTTTATGACAATAACTGTCAGCGTACAAAAGTTAAGGGATGGCAGATGAGTAAATATTCACCCTACATCGCAACGCAATACTATAATGTAAAGTTCTTATGTCCTTTGACCTTTACCGTTGAGTAAAATTCTCAACAAACAAAATATATGATCAATTTTCCACAACTTTTAAAACTTGTTTTTATAATCAAGTTGTTTTCTATTTCCGATGCTCTATTTCGACTTGCCTTATACTTCAGAAAAGGGAATCGGATTTTCCAATTTAATGTTAAAAATTATGCCTTAAGAGACTCAAAATTATTATTAGTTATTAGCATTTATTATTAGTTTGCAATTAAGGAAAGTGAAAAAAATGAACAGTGGGAAGTGAAAGAATGTACAATGCAAAAGAATGAATGGCATTTATTTGGTTTGTAACTTCTGACTGTCTATTTCTGCCACTTATAAAGTGCATACAGCCATATACATCTCGTAATTTTGAGCATCTAAAAGAATATACGAGATCGAAATCTTCTAGGGTAAAACTCTCTCTCCAACTCCACCAGACCAACAAGAGGACATTGAGATCACGACAGATTTAATGTGCACCAGCCCCCATTAGGTACACACTGATATTTGGAGAACCGAGGACCGAACCCACAACCCTCCGGTCATGAGTTCGATACTCTACCGCAAGACTATCGGAGGCTAATTGAATCTATATTTCATCAGTTAATGCTAATATCTCTTCAGATATTGCCAGTAGTATTTGTAACTTTCAAATAACTTTTTTTTCCAAGAAGATTACGTCAATTTTATCTAGTCAGTTTTACTTTAGCTTATCTTTCTTTTGTTGGAAAGGATTGCACCAATTGAAAAGAAGTTTTGTCTTCCCCAAAGTGAACACTTTCAACTTAATTTACGATTGATAACAAATTCATTTCACGAATTTTTTTTCTTCTTCCTATTATAAGCTGGGTATTTAAAAATATTTTGTTTTCATAGACAACCTTGAGTGGTGTCGTAATATAGAAGATTAGGCCCATAATATGTCACTCTTCTGCGTTATTAAACTTTATTTTTTTTATATACGTATAAAGCATTTCTAACAACGCCGTATTCATTCATTCATTATTAGATACCTGATGCTGCAAAAATAAGACATGCTAAAATATATATTTCTCTTTTATCAGCTTTCTTTCTGATCTTTGCTTCTTTAAACCAATTTTTTTTTTTTTAAAGGTTACATTTTATCAATATTTTGGCATATGCTATTTTAAACCCACAAGGATATTATTTGGAACTTCGAGTCAATGGATAATTTCGGTATTTTTTAAAAACGAGTGAAATTAGTTTAGGTTTTTATATAATTCTCTCTGATTCTCAATATTTAAACAAAAGTTCATTAAAAAAATTTGTTATTTAAATATTAAGGGGGAAAAATGCCCCAAAACCCCGGTCGATCGCAGTCTGATCAAAACGCTCCGCTATTAACTGTGACATCACGACATCCTTCTGTTCGTTGACGCAATCCTTCGCTCTGTCTTGTTCTCTATGTGGCTATCGTGAGGTTTCTGCCAAATAGTTGGTGTGTGTTTGGGTGACAGTTGCCATATCCCGTACCGGTTGGCGCGATTTGAGAGAAACTTACAAAACTGGTTTCCACTGCTGCGTTTTAAGTCAAGTTGTTTCAGATGAAGTGATGCCATATTCGGTTCGAGCCGAATGTATCATTTTCCCCGCCAAAATCTAACAAGCGAACTTAGGTTGCAAATTTGAAAGAAGGAAAAAGAAAAAGAAAAAAAAAAAGAAAAAAAAAGAAAAAAAAAGAAAAAAAAAAAAAAAAAAGCCGCAGAGCAGAAGTTTTTGTGTTTAATGGCCTTTTCGAAACGTTTAGAATTGAATAAAAAAATAATTAAAAACTGCGGGAATATATTGTCCACTGGTGGAGTCTTGGAAAAGACTCTAGCTCTTTTATGAAAATGTCTAGTTTAATAACTTTGAACAATGGTTTTGGCTTCGACATTGAATGACTATAAGTCTTAAACCATCAAAACTAGCGCTAACGTTAAATTAGTTTAAATTATATACATCCATAAGTTTTTTTACTTTTAATTGACCATATGTTTACATAGGGTAATGAAAGTATTGTTTTCAGTTAAAAAAAAAAAAAAAATTGCATTTATTTACGTTTTAGAACATCCTGATTTCAAAGAAGTGATATAAAAAAAAATGTCTGTCTGTGTGTACGTGGTCAGCATAACTCCCGAACAAATTGACCTACGATGTTCACATTTGGTGTGAGTTTGTGATGGCACAAGGACCTACAGTTAAGGTTTTCGTCAAAATCGCACATGCGCATAAGGTAGCTGCCATTAAAAAAATCATGTTTTTCAGTCATCGCTAAAAAACGGCTCAAATGATTTTGATCAAAATCACTGTGGTAATGCATCTTAAGGTATTCTAAACAACCCCACCTCAGGAATTCCCGTAAAACTGCTATAAAGGCGTAAAAAAAGTTAAAAAACGAATGTCTTCAACACAAGAGTTCTTTTCTCTTGAGCATCACTCATCAACTACCGTTTTTTCTTGCCTTCCTTGCAAGAAAGGATGTGTAAAAATCAAAATCATCATTTTTTTTTTTTTTTTTTTTTAAAGTCTTATATAAGAATTATTGCCAAAAAAAATAATCTAACTGGTCTTTTTTACTAAGTGAATGGAGAAAATATAAAAACGGGAAATTACACCAGTCACGTCAGTATAATAGTGTAATTGAAAGCTGTGCGATGCTTCACACCCCAAGTATATATATATTGGAGACGAGGCAGCAGAAAACATGGGAGGCTCTTCAAGAATTAGCCTCGGATATTGGAAAGCTCTCATTACAGGCATATCCGGATTATTCAACTGATGTTCCAGATAATCTATGTCTGCAATATAGATGTCATCAAAGATCTCGAGATACAGCAAGCTTTCAGAGTGTGTGAAGGCTTAACTTCAAATCTGCCCTGGTGTCGATTTGTGCGTGGGGCATTTGACAGAAGATTCTTCCAAACTTTTCACAAGCTTCAATAACTAGAAAAAGCAAAATGGAGGTTTATGGCAATAAGGGGAAATTCTTGCTGCCAGTTTCTTGCTGCTAATGCACACGGCAAGGATATCTAAGACATATAGATGTCCTGATTTTATCAAAAGAGGAGATAACACTATATCTGAATCTCAACAGTTAGCAACACAGTGATAATACAGGCTTGTCAATGTTGGCAACATTCGGATTAAATCAAGAAATTTCGAAATGTTATCAGCACGTGTTGATCACTCTGGATTTTCCGGGAAAGCTCTCAAACTACTATATAAAACCGTCCGAGACGTGGGATTTGAGTCAGTTGAAATTTCAGAGCTGTTTTTCAAAGGAGATCTGACTTATTTTCATGAATCTAAATCATCTTTGGGTCTGAAGTTGTACAGTACCCCCTCCCCCCCCCCTCCCAGCAAAAAAAAATAAAAAAATCAGAAAGATAGCTATATCTTGCGCTCTAATTCTTGGAAATAATAAACAAAAGGTACCGTTGTAAATCGTGAAAGGTTTTTAATAATTGCATGTAGTTTTTTTTTTTGTGTCATGAGGGGTCATCTACATATTAAAACAGAACCAAACTTTAAAAAGTTCAATAGCAACCTCATAATATTATCCCATATTTGGATTCAGCATCCAAAAAAATGACGAAATACCAAAATTCGTAATTTTCTAATGGTTTGCAATTTAAATGATAAAAAGAAAATGATAAATTAATGCTAAATAAAAAAGTTGGTTTTTTGTCATAAATATTCAAATAATATATTTCAGTAATTTTTTTTTTCAAAAGATAGTTTTTAAATGGGCAAACATAAATAGCAATCAACTTTTGCATCAATTTCTTTTTTAATAATTAATTATTAATTAATAAAACAATTTTAATTTTTTTTAATAGAAATATTTTTTTTGCTTTCATTAGATTTACCATGCTCTAACCCCTCCCCCCCCCCTCACAATTTTTTTCTTTCCATTTTGACTATTAGTTCTCGATTTTTTAGCGAAAATGTAAAAAACGCTCACATTAAGGGACCGTATAGTAGATGACTTTTGAAAACTATCAAAGATTAATTCAAGGTAAACTAGAGGTGTGGAAATCGCACAACGTTCAATTATCGTAAAATGGGGTGAATAGGAACAGCAGGTGAATCGGAACAGAATTTCTTGAAATTATTAAAAAAAATATTATTTAATACAAAGCAGTTTTATTTTATATATATATTTTTTTAATCTGTCTAACGTGTTTGGAATCGTGGAACATATGTTTTGTGAGGTTTTCAAGTGTCCTTTTTTTTTTTTTTTTAATTTTACTTTCTTAAATTACATTTATTTAAAACAACATTTTTTAAGCAATTTCAATAAGTTATCCTTTAAAAAATTTTACTGAATCATGTGATTTTTTCATTTTATAAATAATTTCTACAATCAAGTTACATTTGTGTTTACAGTGAAATGTTTCTGTAAAATAAATAATCACGCTTTTCTTAATACTGTTTACTAATGCCTGCATTTTATATTTATTAATTTTCTAATTATCAGTAGTATACGTTATACTTCTGCAATTACAGTTTTCGATATTTTATTTATTTCGTGTGAAGAATGCACATCTTCAATGTTGTAAATAAATTATGTTACTTTTGCATTTACTTGCTATTTTTGTATTAATCTTAAACATGACACTATAAATCCAAGTAGTTTCTATGCAATTTTAGACTAATGTTTGTATTTTTTAATGTCGTGAAACGCCGCACTGACCGTTCGATTTCTCCCTCTGTGAAGTAAAACCTTTAAAAATACCTTTCGTTTTATGGAAATCCTCCCTGAAGTTCGGTCAAAAAATGGTCGAAACATTTTCGCTCATAAGTGACGTGTTTTTCAACATATTGCATTGAAATTTCGTTTATAGAGTAAATGATGTATTTATTCTAAATCGAATGAAATGATAAAAAAAAGGGGTTCGTATTGAAATTTTCGAAGATAGTGTTACTTTTACTTAATAAACGGTCCCTTAAGACAAACAAATTGCATCAGATATATAGAAAATCGTAAGCAAAACACTTTGGTGCAAACCGTAAGATTCTACGATAATTAGATCCGAAGATAAAGCCATCGTTCTGATTTTTGTTTTGGGTACTGTATACACTGGAGCTTTTGTTAAAGCTTGACATAGAGTTCGCTAATGTTTAGAGAAGTTTTGTGAGCCTATAAGAATAAATTATGTTTTTATTTTTTGCAAAAGCTGTGTCGTCAAATCCCCTGGAAATTTTTTTAATAATATTTTCTTATACTTAAATAAACCAAAAGTACTCCATGTACCTGATGGGAACTATTTTGTTGTTGATAAGTTTTCACCACATTAATTGTTTGAAATGTATTTATGATACCTTGAGGATATCAGTTCCTAATAATTACTCTATTTTCCCTTCTTTAATTATCTATTTCCAATGGATAATTCCTACATTTTTTAAAAACAAGTGAAATCAGTTTATATTTATAAAGAATTTCTTTGGGATTCCAAGTATTCAAACAAAATTTCTTTAAAAAAATTAGTTATTTGAATATTAAGAAAAGAAAATGCCCTAAAACCGAGCCAAAACCAGTCCGTTTAAATCACTTAACTATAGCTGTGACATCAAAATTTCCTTCCGTTTCTATGGTTATCATGAGTTTTCTGTAAAATAGTTGGTGTGTGTTGGGCATCAGTGTTTAGTAGACAATTGAAATATCCTATACTGGTTGGCGTGATTTGCGAGAAACTTGCAAAACTGGTTTCCGTGGCTGCGTTTCAAGCCAAGTTGTTTAAGATTTAGGGACGTCACATTCAATTCGAGCCGAATGACTCGTTTTCTCGCCAAAGTTTAACAGGGGAGCTTTGATTGCAAATTTAAAAAAAAGAAAAAGCACATTGAGCAGAATTTTTTGTGTTTATGGCCTTCTCAAAAAATTTAGAATTGAATAAAAAAAATTTTAAAAATGCGGGGATGAAGGGCTAAAGTTGCCCATTTTAGCCCTTTTTTTATAATACATGCCTATGCTCACCATGAATTTTAGGAATCTTGATTTTGATGTTTTTACAAAGGGTAGTTTCAAATATGAAACTGAACAGAATCAAATCCAAGAATTTATGCATTATATATATATATAAAAAACAATATAACATTCAGTTCACAAGTCGTATGGTCTGGTAAGAGGATAAAATGTGGAGTTTCAAATAATTATTTACAAAAATCCTTGAGTACATATAAGAATTATGTCTGTTATGGACAAATATAAACTCATCTTTGAGGATCATCTCATCAAAAAATAATGAATTCATGAGTATTTTGATAACTTTTGATGCAACAATTAAACTGAAATAAACACAAAGCGGAGAGTGGCTGTCAAAACATTATGAAATTGGTTAACTCGTATTTTTAATAGTTCTTTTATTCAAAATAAGCAAAAGTCCTTTAATTTAAGATAAGTATAAGTAAAACAGTTACATGAAAAGGTTGCTGAAAGTGTAATGTTTACTTATTATAGTTAGTTACTTATAGTAGTTTATATGCTGAATCGCTAACATGTTTAGTAACAAACTTTTACAGAGGCAAGTTAAAAATAAAACAACAATTTGAAAGAAAAATTAGATTTCAATAAGATTTATTTATTCCAATGTCATTTGATTACATTCATATTTAACAAACTGATGTTATTAAAAAAATATTTCATTTCAAATAATCAATACATTTCACACTATACAGATATTGATAGTAGACTGGTAAACGTAAAAAAATAAATCCGTTTCTGCATTACAACCTAATATGTTATTTTTATGCAATATACTTTAGATATTTAAATGAAAATAGAATTGAAAGTTTTTATTTACATGGAAGTTGCATTGATTAGCACTGAATATAAAATACAATACTTATTGCATTCAGTTAAAATAACTATGCTACTAATTAGAATTAGTAACATTTTGCTAATACATAGTTGTTTTTATTTAATTAAAGAATTAATATCAGATTCAAAAGGCTCTAAAATTAAAAAAGTTTTTCCCTGAAAAAAAATAAATAATATTAATAAAGAATACTTATTACCCTGACAAAAAGCCTAATTTTTAATGTTAATGTCAAAATAGTAGTAAAGTTAAAAATAGTAGAATTCTCAAAGACAGTGGAGATGATTGGATGCAAAAGAGACATTTTATTGTGTTAAGAACAAATATTGACAATTGTGTAAAATTAAGCTTTAACCACATTCTTTAAGTTTGGGGATTTCTTATACCGTAAAAACAATGATTACAGTTAAATAACAAAATTATGCTCATAAATTTTTAATCAGACATTATAACATAGAGCATAAAATTAATACTAAGTGTAATTTGAAAAAATTTACAAAGAAATTAAAATTAGTTTAAAATGTAATTTTTTGAAACTATCAATGTTTAGTTCAAAATAGATACTTAAAGAGGTATAAAGACTGAAAATAACTATAAAAATAAAAAAAAACTATGAGTAGAACACAGTATGGTTGAATACTATTATATAAGTTCAAAAACATTTTAGTAATATTTTTATAACACTGTAAAATACTTTGATCAATTAGTAATCAAAAATAATAAAATTCAAATGAATATTTGAAAAAAAATTTAAAGGAAACAAAACCATTCTTAAACCCTGAAAAATCCCATGTGTAACCTAATAAAATAAAACGAAAATACAAAAGGATTGAAAAAACAATATGCAAAAAAATTTATGATTGAAAATAAAAGTTTAAATTTCAGGAGTCGATTAATTTGAGAACAAAACTTAAAAGGGAAACATAATGTTTGGAAAATGAGGTATGGTATGAGGTTTTGTATGGTAACAAAAAAGCCTGAAACTCAAACCATATGGCCTAATACACCATAGGTCAGAGAAAAAATGCTTAAAATATCAGGTAACATTTATAAACCAATAAGTTTTTTCCCCTACCAAGGATGATAGCAGATTTCGGTGTTTGATTATTCAGGGTGGCCACAAAATTCAGGAAAAAAAGTTCCCTGATAATTCCCTGACATATTTCTAAAAAATTCCCTGATTTTCGGGCAAACTTTTTTTCAAATTTCTCCAATTTTCTTTTCTTTCAAGATGTCTAGACACCCTGATCAAATAGAACATGTATGCTAAAGAGATAATATGCAATTTTTTAAAAAATAGTTTTGCTGGTAATGAAAAGTTTAAATTATTCCGTAACATTAAACTTCTAATGGCTTACCACTACAAATCTCCAAGTAAATAGCGCCAAAATATGGATGAACGTTCCTTAAACAATACAAAATTCCCCTGATTTTCATAAAATTTTAAAAAGTTCCCTGACATTTCCCTTATTTTTTCCCAGAATCAGAAAGCTTGCTGACATTTTCCTGATTTCCAGGTTTTCCAAGTTCTGTGGCTACTCTGTTATTTCTAAGTGGTGCATTTTTTCATATATTTATTTTATTTTATTTTTAATTTGTTTAATATTATAAAGACAATTAAAATTTTTATATTATTTATACTAAACTAAGAATAAGTGCATATTTTTTAAAAATTTGTTTAATACTATAAAAACAATCAAAATTATTACATTAAACTAAGAATAAGTACATATTTTTTATTTATTTTGCTTAATATTATAAAAACAATTCAAATTATAATTTTATATTAAACCAAGAATAAGTGCATAATGTTTGATGTATTATACAGTCTATAAATATTTTACAGTAATAGATTTGATGAAAATTTTCTTTTCTTTACCATTCCTATTATTAAGATAACATCAATTGTAATTCACACAAAGTAAAATTCCGGTATTCGCAAGATTTTTATAATACTAAACATATTAAAAATTGAAAATTATGAAGCAAATAAAAAGTGTGCCAGCAAAGAATCAAACACAGAACCTATCGCTTTCCTGCTTACCAGGCAGTGAAGAAAACTTGAAAGTATATATAAATGCTATTCAAAATTTGAGGTGATTTTTGTCATTGGTATTAGCAGATTATAAATTTTGGACAAAACTATCACCACATGAATTCTCGATCTGAACTTCATTTTCTAAACTGTGGGTTCCCTTTATCAGGACACACAAATTGAAATTGTTTAGAAATAAAATAAGTCCCCCTCCACTTTTGACTGCATTTCATCCAACTTATGAAAAACATAAATGCAAAATTTACATGCCTAGAACAATTACAAACTAGAACATAGTAAATGGGTCAAAGTGAATAACTGAAACAAAATTGATATATGGCACATATAAAATTATATAATATGTGTATAAAAGATTTGATATAAATGCATCTGTCATATCTCAAGATAAATATTTAAAAAAAAATATCAATACAATGTAATGTCTAAATTGTTTATATATTATTTATAGATTATTTTATATATTATTAAATGTCATGTCAGCATGACATTCACACTGAGTACTTAGTGTGTTTTTCTAAGAGAGAAAGTATTTTCTAAGCTCAAGTAACTGACTATAAAAAATATACATATACTGACAGAATTACTAGTGTTATTTAGATTAAAATGTTCAAAAACAATTCACTAGTAAACCAATCAATTTTTATAGTGGTACTTTTTCTTATTCAATAAAATCAATTAATTTAAATTTGATTTTATAGGTTAAAAATATTTTAATTGATATTTCCTTTATAAATGGTTTGGAAGCCTTCATATCACATTTGATTATAATCCAGTCATTCAAGTTTCCCCAAAACATTGAATGGTGTTAATAAAATATTGGATTGTATACAAAAGTCATTCATATATATGAATAAATTGCTGTATTCAATTAAATGCCATATTACATGTTGATGGGAAAATATCATAAAGATAGCTTTGCTTAAACAGTACAAAATGAGATTCTGAATCGATAGTAGGAACTTAACCAAATTATACAATTTTAAACAATAAAAGCTGTCAAGAAATTGAAAATTAACAAAATAAAACACGCTCAAATTTTATGAGATTCAATATTATAACTTTCTAATTCCCTACAAGACATAAAATATAAACCTTATAACATTGTGCACAAATAGCTACATTTATATGAATAATGTATATACTATTGAGTGAGTGGTCTAATTGCAAAAAGATAGTATGTCCACAGCATTTTTTAAGACAATTTTTAAAAAAATCATCTGCAATAGGTTTTTAATTAATCTCACTTATTTGGATTTGCAACTCAAGAATTTTTCTTGTTGTAAATAAAATATTTAGTAACATAAGCAGTAAAAAGAGGTCACCCAAAAAATTGTACAGTCAAAATATTTTTTTAACAGATTTTTGTAATATTTTATCTGTTCCAAAAATATTTTTTTTTCCACCTCACCATTTTGGTCGAATTTAATGCATTTTTTTATTAACAAGGCCACTACAATAAATATAATTTTGTTTCATAATTTGCAAAAATAATGAACCTCTTTTAAAAATTTTTTTACAATGTAGCTCCTTTTTTTTATTTCATTGCAATGACAAAGTTGATTTTAAAATGGCACTTAAATTAGGAACAATATTCTTAACTATAGAGAGTGTAGCATTGAATATTTTTTTTAATCAAAGGTTATTTTATTAAGTAAAATAATTTTTAGTTGGAAAATCAAATTTATTAACTGCATTGGTTAATTGATTAACATTCTTATTTAATAAAAACAACTTCAAATGAAATTATACATTCAATGAAAAATTAAATGTATTAAAATTATATACAAATGCAAAACCAAAGTTTTGTTTTTTCCTTCATTAATGAACTGTTCTAACTACTAAAAGATTAGGGTGGTCGTGAAATTTTGGAAAAAAAGTTACCTAATAATTCCCCCGACAGATTTCTAAAAAAATTCCTGATTTTATGGCAAATATTTTTCAAATTTACCCAACTTTTCAAGGTTTCCCAGATGTGTAGACATCCTGATTAAATAGAACATGTATGCCAAAGAGATATGTTAATTTTTTAAAAAATAGTTTGGGTGGTAATGAAAAGTTTAAATTATTCCGTAATAAGAAATTTCTAATGATTACCACCACAATTCTTCGAGCAAATGGTGCCAAAATATGGATGAACAGGAATCATACCTATAAAACAATGATAGCAAATTTCCCTGATTTTTGTGAAAATTTTAAAAAATCTCAGACATTTCTTTGATTTTCAGGTTCTGTGGCCACACCCTGAAGATTTTTAATTAATTAAACCATAAATTTAATGAAATTATTCGATTGATGTGTATTGTAAAAGAATATTAGTTGAACAATAAATTTAATTAATTCAATTGGTTAATTGATTGATATTTCATTAAATAAAACAAATGTATATAAGAATTTCGCTCTCCCTTTCATGGTAAAAAAAACAAGTAAATCTAAACAATTTGACAATTCCCTGATTTTCGTGAAATTTTTAAAAAATATCCGACATTTCTTTGATTTCCAGGTTTTGTGGCCACACCCTGAAGATTTTTATTTAATTAAACTACAAATTTAATGAAATTATTCGATTGATGTGTATTGTAAAAGAATATTAGTTGAACAATCAATTTAATTAGTTCAATTGGTTAATTGATTGATATTTCATTAAATAAAACAAATGTATACAAGAATTTCGTTCTCCCTTTCATGGTAAAAAAAACAAGTAAATCTAAACAATTTCACAAATGCCACCTCAGTACAATGATTAAAGGAAAAAATTTTAAACAAAATAGTAGCCTTTGCAAATTAAGATGAATATACAACATTTATATAAAACAAACATATCAGCAAATATATTGAGCTTGATAAACATAGCTTTGGCCGTATTACCACTCATTACTCTTTTTTTATGTGGACATACTCTTTTTGTAACTGAGTAACAATGCATACAGTAAGTTGCTTATCACAAAAATATAAATTCAAATATAAAATGCCCTTAAGCTCGATTTTGAATTAAAATTCAAAAATATTATTCAAGCTCAATAATTATTTGGTCCTCTTCGACTGCGTCACCTTCTTTGCAGTGAACAGTCTTCACCTTTCCAGTTGTGCCGATGGCCAAGCTATTCTGCATTTTCATTGCTTCTATAACACACACTTCTTGGCCTTCTGCAACCTGTTTCAAATTGTATTTTGGTTAGGATTAAATATGTCTGTAAAATAGATGGCATTTAAATACACACATGAGGTTCTTTCACTAAGGAATTACACTGCCCCATATCAATTTTTTTTAAGGGGCTAACCAGATGTTGTATTTTAAAATTAATCAAATTAAGGATTATTCTACATGTATACATTGAAAACAAAAACTTAAATTGTATCTACTATATAAAAATATATTCTGTTTTGATCTTTACATTGATGTATGTCCTTTTACACATGTGAGTGCTAATTACTAATGAGTATATCTTCAGATCAGGATTTTTATATTTTAAAGGAATAAATTTATTGTGTGATAACCGACAAAACATACATGTCAGACAATTTTTTTAATCATTTATTTAGGTTTACATTTTGTAATGAAGAATTTATAGTAAATTATTAATACTAAAAAATACAGAAACAAGTATATTATTTTAAAAGCTTTATAACAACTAACATAAATTTTACATTGTTATCATAAATCATCCCATTGTTAATGTAATAATAAAAATGCTCTTTTATACCATAATGTACTTGACTCATTTGTTTTTACTACTTATAATTCTGCACTTTATTTCAGGGATAATCCTTAAAATTTTAGGGATGATTCAAAAACGTTTAAGGAGATTTCTTGAAAAGCTGACATAGTCTCCTAAAACAGACACATTATTTCCAAAGCTTCTTTTAATACCGCCAAAAAACCGCCAATTTTCAAAAAATTGAACGTCAAACAAATTTTTAGCAAAACATCAGTTGTGTAATGAAACAATTATACTATTTTGACAAAAGTTGATTAATTAAATCAACTTTTCTCATCTGGAGGAACGTTGGATTTTTTTTTGCGGGTTTGGGGAAAAATTGGGGAATTTTTGGGATTTTTAATTATATATAGGAATCAGCGAAAAATTTAAGTACAATCTTAGGGAAAAATTTAGGGAGAAACAAAAATTTAAGGAATTTTAGGGCAAATGCGACCCCTGTTATTTATAAACTAAGTCAAGTGTAAATTATTTAAAGTAAATGTTTCCACTATAATTGACCTGTGAAACCTGTATTTTCTCCTAAGTTAGGAAGTGAGATCGATAGAAAAATTTAACACCACTCAAAAGCAATTCATTTAAAATTGCTCTTTGATTTTTCTTTTGGTTGGTTGGTTTGTTCACTCAACGACCTATTTTTAGGCACAGTAATGTCTAATCAGGCTGGGACCTACAGCTTAATGAGGATTCCAAACCGCAACGAACATCCATGCCTAATCGGAATTCGAACACAGAACGTTTGACTGTTCTGTAAAATGGTAAGATGATACAATGATTTGTCTATACATACAGACTTAAATTTACTCATTGAAATTATATTACACTTTTAGGTTCCACAAATTCAGGTGTGGTAAGTTATAAATAATAAGAATAGAGTGCGTGTAAACAATTATAGGAAAAAACATTCAACAGCTTTGGTAGTTTTAGCAATTCCTAAATTTAAATAAAATTGACCAATTAAAAACATATTTAAATCAATTACTGTGTCTCCGACTTTGCAAGCAATGGACTTCAATAGTCCTGGCATAGGAGCATATACTACTTTAGAAACGTCTTTCTGCAAAAGATAAATAAAAGATATAGATTTGTATTTTAAAACAAAACTATTAAATCAGTGTAAATGTAGAGATGCCAACTTTTTTATTGATTTTCCATATTTTTTTCGTATTTTGCATAGTTTTTTCAGATTTTCCGTAGTTTTTACAGACTATATGACGTTCTTTGAAACTTATGGGAAAGACCTGAGCGAAATATCCGTTTCAATCTTGCTAATACTCTTGAAATTTCCCAATACTTCCGCTACTGCCAAGATTTGTTGTTTTCGTTGATGTAATAAATATTGGCCATGGTTAAACCGAAAAAAGAAATAAAAAACTGTAAAAGCTACAGAAAATATGTAGAAAAGTTGGCATCTTTGTAAATGGTTTGTGAATATACTTAAAAAAAAATGTTGCAATGTAATCAAAGACTTTTTTAAATAAATAATGCGAACTAAATGAAAATATAAAAGCACATATAATTTGGAACTTATAGTGTAATAATCATTGAATTTATTAAAAAAATCTTTGTAAGTAGTTTTCACAAATAACTTTGCAAATCTTAAAATAAGGTTAAAACTAATGCTTTCATAGTTTTCCTATTTTATAAGAAAACAATATACCTTTCAACAAAACTCTTATCTGTGAATATATAACAAGCAATGAATATAAAATTGCAAATAGAAGGTAGGCATTACCTCCGGTTTTTTCGGCATAATACGTTCATATTCAGCAGCAATTTCAGTTAACACTCTTACTTTGAACTAAAAAGAAAAAAATATTTAAAAAGAAAATTCAAAATATACATTAACAACTAAATAGAAGATAATTATTGATTCCATAGGTAAACTTGCTAGTTTGGCATTAATTACCTAAAAGTCAATCAGAGGAATGCACCCAATAAATATTTAATTTTGACAAGTGAATTCAGGATGTCCAGAGTAATATTTATTAATTTCATTTAAAATTTTCTGGAAATTTCTAGTCACCACTACTGCTGCGATATTGCATATATAAACAATTAAAAACTAAATTTAAAGAAATTTACAGCACAAAATAATTGCATTCAATAGTAATTTTTTTTTTTTTAACTATTAGTTGAATAAACTTCCAAGAACTTAAACGATAGAGATGATTGTTTAAAATTTATCAGACTAGAAATGGAAATTTAATAAAATGAATTAAATGGCAAAATTAGGAAAGGAATGAGTTGATTGGGAAAATGTTATTCCCTTCTCCTGTTCAATTTCTTTTTATTATTGTTTCATTTTTGAATGAAAAAATATTAAATTATTTGATACACAGGAATTTTTTTAAAAATCCTTTGATAATAGAATTCAAATTAGCCTATTGCTTGATACCGAGTGAATTTCTAATATAAATTACTTAACAGCAAAATTTGGTTTGTCATGTTTGCATAATATGGCAAGAGTCATTTACTTTAGTTAATACACTTTCGAAATACTTTTTAGTGTGTGCTTACGGTATCTCTGCTAGTTATGAATTAGTAAATAAAATTACAATTTTTACGTATACCTTTTATTTACAAAGCAAAAACTTAAATGATGATTATAAAAAAGGCTAATATGATACTATAATCCGTCACTGGTTATTGTAATTTTTGTTTTAATATTGTTTATAATGTATTATAAGTTGCTAATGACATTAAATTCCGAAAGAAAAACAACATTAATGCCTACAAGTACCTTTTTTTTTAACTGATGTCTAATAAGAATTTTAAGTGTAATCTAAGTTTTTTTTTCCCCCGTTTAGTAAGAATGATTGCAACATTTACGTTATTAGTATTAAGGTTGCTTAATTTAACAAGTGTATTTGAAAGTTAATTCTCAATTGATAATACATTTTAGTCATAATTGTATAAATTTGCTTTAAACCCTGCAAATTTCAGTGCAATTGTAATGAAATTAAATTTACAGCATTTTCCATGGATTACCGGAATAGATAACAAATTTGAAACTCTTTGTGAATAATTCAAACTAATTCTACAGGACAATTAAGAAATTAACTTTTCCTAAACTTTGAAATATTTCACTAATCATTTGGCTTCCAACTTCACCATTTTTTTGCTGCTGTTTAGTAAAAGATTTTTCCAGTCATTTAGATATGTTTATTTTGTTGCTTTCATTTATTTCAAATCTGAAATGAACAATAAATTTGACAGTAGACAGATAATTAAATTATTAACCGTTACTGTTAAAAAAATATAGATTTATCAATTTAGGGCAGCAAGTCAATCACAAAATATTTTACATTTAAAATTAAAAATATCTTACAGTGGTTCCAGCAAAGCGAATCCTCAGATTGCCAGCACCATCATGTTTAATAAGTTGACATGTATACGGAACACCACCAATTGTCGTTTCGAGCACTGGAGCAGACAGCAAAATATCACCAGGAATAACAAATTTGTTATCATTAACTGTTACCTAGTTTTTAAATGGAGAGGATTATTATAAAAACATCAAACGAAGTACTTTTTAATCATTTTTTTGTTGTTGTTTCCTTACAAATACTACACATAGCAACCATCCACAAATGATGTCACACTCGCAGGAGGTGCAGTGAGTTTTAAAAAAAAATTAGATAGGAATTTTAAGGCTAATGCCAAAAATTTTAGGGATAATTCAAAAACATTTATGGATATTTCTTTTGAAGCTGACACAGGCTTCTAACACAAATGTACTCTTTCCAAAGCTTGTTTCAATACCGTAAAAAAGCTACCAATTTTCAAAAAATTGATCAAACAACTTTTTAGCAAAATAACAGTTACATAATTAAATACAATTATACTATTTTGACCAAACACACAAATTTAATTAAATTCACTTTTCTCATCTGGTAACAAATCAGGGTTTTTTTTTACGGGTTTTTGAAGGAAATTTGTTATGTTTTTAGGAATTATCAAAAAATTTACGTACAATTTTAGGAATTATCAAAAAATTTACGTACAATTTTAGGAATTATGGAAACATTCAAGTACAATTTTAAGAGAAACAAAAATTTAAGGAATATTAGGGCAAATGTAACCCTTTCACTTAGAAGGGGTTCATAAAGTTGTGACACTTTCTGACAAGAAATGTGACTGCACACACATAAAACAAAAATTAGAAGAAAAAAATTTCAGAAAAATAAACCATTCAGCTTCTGGTTTGGATTGTAAAGTCCTACAGAATTAACACAAATATTTTTAACTGTAAAGGAAAACTAGTACAGTATCATCTCTTAAGTTTGTTTAGATAGATATTTTGTGTACATAATTATATATAACTAATACAAGCAAAAACATTAAGTTGCATTCAATTCTCAGTTCTATGTTAGTATTTTTTAATTATACTATACAATTGCAAAATAAGTACAGCCTAGATGAGCCTTGTGCTTATTAGTCATTTTTATTTTTGTGTCATTTTTGTAGTCATTGTCTGTTAAACTTCTATCATACATCAAATCTTATTTCTTATAAAAAGTACATGACAAGCAGCCTGTAGTGTCAGCAAAGATGTCGTAAGCCTGCACATTCATCCTTAATAACTAGCAAGTTTAAGTTATAAAATAAAATTTCAAATATCAACTATAACTTGGGACTTTTTTTCTGAACTAACAGTAAATGTATATAAATAATTCATTATGTGCTGAATGGGGGAGAGGGTATGGTGAAGTGTGACACTTTGCGACATAGGGGAGGAGAGGGGTAAAAATACGAAGAAAAGGTCTGACATCATTTAGGGGCAGTTCCACAAACAACTTTAAATATTTTCCTTTTGAAAATACACTACAAATGCTTTTCTTTTATTCTCACATCAGGATAAAGCATTACGACTATAATCAATAACTTTAAAGATATCTTGATAGTTATGTAATATTTTTCTTCATAGCATTGTAATAAATACAGAGTACAGATTCTGATGGATGTTTTTGCATTGAAAATTAATATTTTTATTAGGTATTTCTAGGTGTCATCCTTTTTTTTTATGTAGTATTCTCAACCTCTTCTATATTTCAACATTTTTATTTGAGTCTTGTTTGTTTTATTTGGTTAATACATGATTATACTTTAAAACAACATACTTGAAGGTAATGTAGGAGTACTATTTTGAAAAAAAAAAGAAGAAAAAAAATACAATTCTTTACTGACAGACTTTTTGAATTTTTTTTTTGTACGTATTTGCAAGTTCTTTTTTAATACATAAAGTAAAACTTAGTGCATTAAACCTTATTTAAAAATACTAATACATTACAGGAATACTTACTTCAAATACTTGTTTTTTTACTGATACCAGCAACTCAATATTTTTGCCATTAATTTCGGTAATTAGATTCCAGTCAGTTGGCAATGTGCTTTCCAGAGGTGGTCTGAAAAAATATTCTTTACTTAAATTTATGCTCAGTTTTTGTAGTTGCCGCTCAAATAGTTATTATCCTAAAACTTTTGAATGATTTCAAAAGTAAGCTAAATCCTATAGCATAGAAGTTTCATTTAAAATGGGTTTAACATTACTAATTATAGTTGATTGTGTTTTAAACTAAAAATTACAAAAGAATAACAATAATAATCCATGGAAACCGTCTAAAAAGACATATTTATCAGTGCTTCTTATTTAGTTAGCTGTTTCTATTCAAACTTTAAACTTCAAAGTTGTATAAACAAATAATAGACAGTGAAACAATAATTTAAAGGACATTATTAGAACACGACTGAAACTTTATCAATGTATAAATAAATTTTAGTACTTTTACTTATTCTTAAAAATTTAAGAAAAATATGGGACTCGGTTAGGTTGGTAGTATTGGATTCGATTCTTGCGTAATGCAAGAGCTACCCAAGAGCTATAATATGGCAAAGTATGATTACAACACGATTGTGTTGGTTGGCTTGTAAGCTTGACGACCTATTTTTTGCACCATAACGGCTAATCAGGCCAGGACCAACAGCGTAACATAGATTCTGAACCACAATTAATATCCCTGCCTAGTTCTGGATTTGAACCCGGCACCTTTGGCATGAGAGGCCAGAGCGTTAACTCCACAGCCATTAGGCGGACTAACAACAACAAGATTTTCAGTAGTATGAATTGCAAGGAAGGGGTGAGGGAAGGGAATGTTTTTCATCAGTTCTTTCAATCTTGAAAGGGAAATGTCTGGTATTTGTATTTCAAATAGCAGTAAACCTAGAAAACTCTGCTGGGCAGCCTAACAATAGCAACAAGAGTGTCACAATTGCAAACAAGTGAAAAATTTTTAACTTAGCAATTGCATCATGCAAATTAAATAACTATTAAACCTCAGAACTTATTTTGTGCATGAATGCAACAATTTTTATTAGGAATTTGTATAAGTCTTGTTAGTGTTACAAAAGTCATTCTTTTTAGACAAGTATAGAAAGAGCTTTCTGTAACTATTAATTTTTTCTATCACAGTGTAAAATTGTTAAGCGTAAAAGATTATAGAAAAACTGGCTCACTGAGGTTGGTTCAAGAAATGTCGAGATCTTGTTTCGTGTCGCACAAAGATACACCCACAAAGAGAAGCTAAATGCTCCATTTCCAATTCTGATAGCTGCTTACCTATAAAAATTAAAACAATGTAAAAATAAAATAGCTCAGAGATAATTAGTTTATTTAAAACTAAATAAATGAACAACCGTTGGCATGATTGACCTTATTTTAGATTTTTTCTTATTTACAATTCATTGGGATGGTTTGATGTTAAAAAGCATTCTCGATACAAACTGAAAATGATAAAGCTGTTATAAACAAATATTCTTTCTTACTTGTAAAGCAACGAAAGGTATGGTTAGTTAAGCATGCAAAGATATATATATATATAAAGTTGTTTGAATAACATTTCACATTTTGACAACTTAATTTGAAAATAGTACACATTTATGTAAATTTTAAAGACTGAATAATACTAAAATTAAGTATATTTTTTAATAATAAAGAGCAAATTATAATTTCATTGATGTATTTTTTAATAAAAGGATTTAACTACCTTTGAAGAGCTAATCATTACTCAAGCCTTATCATATACAAACACAAAATTATGGCAATAGATGTTTTATACAGACATAAAAAAAAAGCTGAAAATCTCACAAAAGCAATGGAAACTAACAAAAACTTTCAATTTTTCAGAAGTCAAACAGCTTTAAACAAAGTTATATTATATTGACAAAAAGGTGAATAAAAATAAAATAAGTTTTCTAATTTTTTAAGCTACAATAAAAGTACTGACATTTCAAGAAAATAACAAAGGTGCTATCAGTATTGCCACTGAAATGTTCCGTTTCTGTTTACAACACTCTAAACCAAAATAGTTAAAAATTTCCAAAAATAAACTTCTTAATCCTAATAAAAGTAATTCATAAAAATTACAAACCCTGGAATCCATCTGGGTATACTTCATATAAGTATTTTGTACTTATATCTCCTTTAACAAATTTTGGTTCGGTCATTATATCCCTCAGCAAAGGAATGTTGTGGCTAACTCCTAAAAAAAGAAAGAAAAAAAAAAAAAAAGCTTCAAGCAAAGTATCATAAGTTATAAATATTAATATAAAATTGATAAAATGTAAATTTATAAAAGAATAAAGTTATAAAATAGTTACTCTCTAATCTAAACTTTTACTCAAGGGAAAGAGTTGAGAGGGAGTCTTCTCCCGCCTACAGAAAGTAGACGGGGGAAGGGGGGGGGGGAAGAATTGCATGTAAAGTTTAAACGTTTAAATGTAAAACTCAAGAATATTAAAAGTCTTAAGAACTGAATTATTTTTAATTTCAATTCCCTATATGTTTACATAGGGTAATGTGAATGTGTAATGAAAGTGTTGTTTTCAATAAAAAAAAAAAAAAAATGCATTTCTCTACATTTTGAAACACATCCTGACCTTAAAAAAGTGGTGGTTTAGAAAAAATGTTGGTACAATGAGTACACAGCATAACTATCAAACTTATTGATCAACAATATTCAAATTTAGTGTATGGGTTAGTGGTGGTCATGGGACTTACCATTAAGGTTTTCGTCACAATTGCCCATGCACATACGGTTAGATGCCCTTAAAAAAATCATGTTTTTCAGTAATTGCTAAAAAATGGCTTTAACGACTTTGATCAAAATCACTGTGGTAATGCTTCTGAAGGTGTTCTAAACATCTGCATCTCTGAAATTGACGTAGAAATGCTATAAAGGCATAAAAGTTGAAAAACGAATGTCTTCAATGCAAAGTTCTCTTTCATTGAGCATCGCTCATCAAAATTACCGTTTTTCTTCTCTCCTCTGTTTCACTTACAAGAAAGGATAATGTAAGAATTATCAAAAAGTACACTGTCCAAATTGCTAGTTTGGCGGTGTTTTTTTTATTTTTTAAAGTCCCATATAAGAATTATTGCTAAACTGGCAATTTTTTCTTAAGGAACGATGAAAATATAAAAACGGTCAATAACACCAATCAAAGTCAGTATAATAGTGCAATTGACAGTTGTATATGATGTTCCACACCCCTAGTCTTTATTGGACTGAATTATTTTTTGGTTGATGTAAGTGCTGTACTGCTCCGGAATCTTAACAGTCTGGATTATTTCAAGTCAGCTCCGAATTCTAAAGCATGGAAAAGGGACATAAATGGATGCCTCCTGAAGGAAATATTAGGGGAAGTGCTCCATATTTTGGACACTATGATCGAACTTTCGGTGAACTTCCACTGGCAGCCTGACAATCAAAGCAAACCATTGGTTACAATCATTCATCTTTGCAACTTTTACATCAATTTTGCATCTTTTAAAAAGTTTCAAATCATTACTTTGCAAAAACCTTGAGAAGAAAATTTTTACGTAATTCTCATCTATCAAATAGAACCATTTAACTAAAGAAAGAAAGGCAAACTGAATTAGTTTTGTGAGACTTATGAAAACCAAATGCATAGTCTTTCAAAATATTAATTGAAGGTTTGACTTTTTAGCATCTAGCTGTTGGAATTGGATGATTTTTGGGAGGCTGAGATGATTTGAAGTTATACTGTATTTATTTTGCTGTGGTCTGCCTCCAATTTTACAATACATGTTGTTCAACCCATGTCTATATTATTACGGCTGGTATATGAGTTTAAAATTACTTAGTCGGCTGCCAGGCAAAAACTCCACAATTTTTTTTTTAAAAAATGGGATTTTGAAAACAAGCTAAATTTTTTTTTTTAAGTGCACAAAGATTTCTAACTATACATATTTTATTATCAATTATTCAAGCAAGATATATGAAATTTAAGTAAAATACTAATAAGCATTTAAACTTACCTCTAATTACATATGCATCTAAAGCATTGATCATATTAGTGATTGCTGCATTTCGGGAAGAACCATAAGTGATAAGCTGCAGATTAAGGACAACTATTAATAGGGCAATTCTTAAGAATTTAGCTTTTTAAGTATGTTTGCATTATAACCTCTATTATAACCCAAATAAACTCTTATCAAGTAAGGCTAATGAAATCAAGACTATCAATCACAATAGCAGTCACATTTACTCACTTTTCAAATCAGCGAATACAGAAAAAAAAAAGAATGAATTGAATTGCATGTAATATTCATGCTTTGCATCTGATGCATACACACTAGGGTAATCAATGAATGTAACTATTATATACCAAGTGGTTTTTATAAAAAAATAACATAGTTTAATTTTGATTGACAGGATATATTAAATTACAGATATTCTACAGAATCAATTATAAAAAGTTAATGGTTTTATAGACTTTTAAATTTAAATGTAAGTCTTCTAAGCAATTTTTATGACTGCCCAGGTTGAAAATAAAGAAATATTGTATTACTTTATGCTGCAGATACATGTCCTAATAAACATAAAAAATATCCATGCTCCTCACTCAGCATTCAATTTAACTCTTTATTTACTAAAGGGACTTATAGGTCGAAGCCAGTTTTCTCATGGTACTGTATTACTTTAAATGCTTTGAGACCCATTGGACTTTGAAATCTTCTTTAATGAATTTTGTGCATGAATTGTTGGATGACAGCACAAGCTTCTTTCTCTTTATATGCAAACACATGGATGATTTAAAATTTTCCAGGCATCCATCTTGGCCTTACATTGTTTTATATACTTGTCTCTAGCAAGCTTCCAAAGAGAAAGAAGCTTGTGCTGCCATCCAACAACAAAAAAAACAAACTTCATAGAAGATGACTTAAAAGTTCCGATGGATCTAAAAGTATTTGAATTAATATAGTAGTAGTACAAGAAAAGTGATGAGACTTATAAGTCTCGTTAGTAACTATAGAGTTAATAAAAGTCTTTTTTTAATTTACAAGTACAGTCAAGCCCCGTTTTCGCAAAATCACTTAGCATAAAATCCTGTTTAACGTGAAGTAAATTCAATTCTCCATTCTTAAAACTTAACGTTAATTTATTTGTTTAAGATGAAATTCGGTCAACACGAACAATTTTGACTGCCCCATCAACTTTGCGTTAACTGGGTTTGACTGTAGTTTAAAAATTTGTTTGGTAAATAGAAGAAAATGTTTAGATGTGTGATTTTGTAGAAAACTTATAAGTAAGACAAAATCATGTTTTAATTGATTAAAATAAAAAAAAGATATTTCAATTCATACGCATTTCTGATTACATAAACTAAAAAAACAACATTTCAAGCTAAAGCTAAACTGCAAGAAAGACAGAGAATAAGAATATGTAGATCGTTATATCAGAGTAGTCGAGAAAATGAATTATTACCTAAAAATGAACTCCAGGATTTTACAAGTTTAAATAAGGACCATACAAACTCAATTGATTGCACTACTTTTAAAAATAAATCTAAAAATATTTTTCTCCTAGAAATTAGTTGTTCTTACAATTTAGTAAAACCCTGTTAATGCGAAAAAGCTTAATGTGAAATCCTGTTTCAAAACAACGTAAAAGCAGTTCTTCGTACCTAAAACTTAACGTTGATTTATTTGTTTAACATGAAATTCGGTTAACACTAACAATTTCGGCTGCACCATCGACTTCCTGTTAACAGGGTTTGACTGTAATTTCATTTGAGCAAATTTGATATTTTTAGAAAAATAATAAAAGATGATTTGAATACCAAATAATCAATCAATATACTATATATAAGTTTCAGTAGGAATTCAAAAACAATTGAACTAACTTTACAGATCATTGGATCATAGTAAATACTGATTTCACTTCCTTCTTGAATACCACTATCACATCTCACCTACAAAAGAAATAAAAGGGATAAAAAATCAAAGCAATACTAATATTAAATACAAAGTGTAAAAATTTACTATTAAACCAATGTAATTAACAAATTAAAATCTTTTTTCTATTAGGTGGGATAGTAGTTTAAGAGAATTAAACATACATTTGGAATATGCATAGGCTCTATGTATTTATATAAACGTCCAACAGATGGCAAGCCAAAGTTCTTGTAAGGATCTTCAGCATACACTCGGGCTTCGATAGACCAGCCGTTGATGCCTACGTCGCTTTGTTTTATTTTTAGTTGATGACCTAGAAAATAGGAAGCAGGTGTAGATTTCAATTATTCTTAGTATAACTTACATATTACAAACAATACTAAAAACAAAACATATTTTAAAGGGAAACATTTGATATGTTTAAAATATATGTAATGTTCACAGGATTTTGTAAAATTAGGCAGTGGGGTAGGTCAGGAAACAGTCTTTTAAGAGGCAGTCAAACACATTTATTGAGTTAAAAGTTGGATGAATGGAGAGAGAGAGAGATGACATGTTAATCGAACAGGAAAAGGAAATCGAATGAATCGTCTCATTAAATGCACTGGAAACTAATCGTGGGAATTGTGTTGAGTTTAGTGGAAATTAAAATACCAAGGGTATGAGGAACTACAAAACTGTCTGGCCCGATGGTGAGCAATACTAATTATTATGTTATTCACAATTAGAAAAATGTTAACATAACAAAACTCACATGAATAGCTTGTCAAATGCGAGAAGTTATTAAATGAATAGGTGAAAGAATTAAAAACAGGGACAGACGTTTTGAAACGATAAATTAGAAATGCGATTCTAAAAGAGATTGTTATTACATATATGTTTTTAACAAACTCTACATGAACTTAGTGAATATAAAATATAAAGGAATATTTTTAACACTAAGAAACTTATGAGATAAGACTTCTTTTGATAAACAAATTAACAGATGGACAAATGAGAAACATGCAAGTGTATAAAGAATGCCAAATTAATAATAAGCCCATAAAGTGATATAAAATTTAAATTATTTCTAAAGAGTAAACATGATTATATTAAACATATGCTTGAAATATAGTTGCTTTTAATAGGTGTTAACTGGCAACATACCTCCTGGTCAAATGCCCCTTGCTTTCTTTATTTTGAAATAGTAACATACAACCGAAATTTGAATTGAATATAGTACTAGATTAATATAAATTTGAACAAAAAGTATTTTTTGTTAGAAAGTCTTAACCAATGCAGCAATACTTACAATCATAAACTAAAACACTTGATTCATACACATGTTTAATTACATGAAATAAACTTGATTGCTGAATCCATAAATTCTACAACACCTTAAAATTACCTTTGGCCACTCTGATCATTTGTTGAACTAAATCAACTCCAGTAATACATTCAGTAATGGGATGCTCGACCTAAAAATGGTTAAAATTTAAACATTTCCAAAAAAATTTATCAAATTATCAGTCATATTTTAGTACATAATATCTCAAAGAATACCTGCAATCTTGTATTCATTTCAAGAAAATAAAAATTCTTCTTGGAGTCCACAAGAAATTCAACAGTTCCTGAAGAAAAAAGAAAAAAAAGTAGTGTAACTGGAAATGTATTAAATCCGGCATTCTATAGAATACCTATGTATTTTATATAATCCAAAAAATTGGCCATCAAACTATGAAACGATTAAAAATTTCACACACTGCCAAGGTATTCAATGAATGCTAAATGACGAATCAGTAAAGTAGGAAATACATGAATTTTTTGTTTTCACTATTTTGCTTTTCATAAGAAATAAAATAAAATTAAATTTAAAATAAGTAAAATTTTAATTTTCTTGGTGCAACAAGTTGGTTCATATTTCATTTTGTTTTCATTAATAAGAAAGGCATAAACTTTGTTTTCTACAACTTAATTTTTTTTACGTACTTTAAATAAAAGTTTTTTAAAGGCTGCCGTTCATTATTTTTCTAAAATAACACATGTATTTTTGAGGATGAATGCTTTAAAAAAAAAAAAGCCTTATAAAGACCTTTTTAAATAGTTTGCCTAAAGGCTAAAGGGCATTTGTCATTCTATAGAATGCATAGGTATATGCCTAGGTAAAGTCTCAACACATATACAGAATCCAACATCTGTCCGTATGTATGTACGGCTATAACTCAAGATCTACTGAACTGATTTGGATAAAATTTGTGTCCATTGGTAGATTATTAAATGCGGATTCTGCAGAGTACACTTTTACTACACTTTGATCACACAAAGAACAGTAATTATGTGTAAAAACTCATTTTTGCCATATTGCCATTTATGCTTCAATTATGTATGAGTAGAAAGTTTCTTCGGAAATGAAACATTGTTGGCAATAGTTTAATGTAAACAAATGAGCGTTTTGAAATTCAAACGTGTTTTTTTTCATGCATAATTCAAACTTTTAATGTGTTAATAATTCCTCTAAAAAGAAAATTTTCATAAGGGCGGATATAGCCGATTCTAAAATGCTTTGTACAATAAGAAACAATGAAAGTTCTTTTGAAAGGTAATAAATTTTTTCTGGAAATGCGGTTCAGCGAGCCAGTGTGTCATCTTCAGATGTCTTATTGCTGAAATCCAAGATACACATACTTGACTTCTGATATTGCTTATTAGCCTTTTAGAAAGTATTTGTTGATTCATAATGAAGTCATTTATAGAACAGACATGCATATTGCCTTTTATTTTTATGGTGTTTATTTTGTAATAGTCATTCAGGGTGGCCAGTGTAAAAGAGATCCCCATTCAAAGAGGAACTGTGTTGTTTCAGATTGTTAAATATAATTTCAAATAATCGATTCCAAACTGTTGTTTAGAAAATAATTTAGTGCCTCATTTATGCTTGCCACCCTGTATTGTAACCTGAATTGTCAAATTGAAAGACCTATTATGCCACAACAGCAGCGCCTATTCTAACGGGCAGTCGTGGCTTATTTGAGCAATCGCAAATTCAAAATTGGGCAGTCGTAAATATCAATAATAAAAAAATACACTTACATAAAAACAAGAAAAATTATTATTTGCTTTTATTTTGGAAGACAATATTCCACAATGAAATCCTATTTGAGAAAGACAAGCAAAACTAACAAATAGGAATAGATCTGAAACCAAAGCTGAGAGATGGGATCGAAATTTCCTCTCTTGATCACAAAGGATACACCAGATGCCTTTTCCTCCCTTGACCCCCCAAAAGGGATGGACGTGGAACAGGAATGTCTTCTCATTCAGTGTCCAGTGACATCTGAAACTGTCTAACTTTGAGCTTGAGGTCGATAGTATGGAATTTCTGCAACGGTCTTCCTCCCATGGCTACGTATAAACGACGAAAAGTGTGTCTCTTCCTTTTTTTACTTTTGCCAAGAGGTCATAAAAAGAAACGTCAGTGGGGGTGTCCTTGAATGTCAAACTAATGGTGTCAGTGTACCTTTTCTATTTTCGATATTGAAAAGAACTACCTTTTTAGTTAAAGCTTTGATCCGTTCCCACCACCCCTTGAATTTGGCAAGATTTTAAGGTATGTAATTGGGTATAAATTTAAAAAAAGTTGTGTTGGATTTAAAAATTAGGATGACTTGAAATTGTAAATCACTTATTGATACACAACATGGAGAATCACAATTTTAAATTCCGTATGGGAGGCTAAAATAGCTTAGAACGTTTGTTTGAACTATCATTATTTGTCATTGTTTGAACTATCAAAGTTTGTAATGGGTGTGCCCCCCCCCCCTCCTCTACACCCCAGGTTAGACTTTTGGCCAGTAGTAATTTTTTCTTAGAAAAGGCCTTAAACAACAAGAACCCAGCAATGCGGGTCCATGCAGCTAGTAGATAATAATTCTCATAATTCATACTTTGCCTAAACACTGGTCATTATATAAAATGCCAAGGTATTCTATAGAATGCCTGCTTTACCTACATTGCTAGTAACAATAATAAAGTGCTGGAAAAATGACAAAGAGAGCAACTGAAGAATAATGATTTTTTTATCACTCCAAAAGTAAAAAACTCATAACTGTCCAAGCACAGAAAAGATTTTAAAAGTTATATTTCAGAAACTTTACTAGATTTCAATTTGAAAAAGTTATTATTTAATTGAGCAAAGTCTCATAAAAGCCATTGAATAGTTTCTCTGCATCTGAACACTTGTCCTGTGAATACTATTACAAGAAAAGTTTAAGCATAGGCATGCAATATTTGAATAGACTGCCAGTTAATAAATGCTTGTATTAAAAAGCACCACCTATTTTGCATTTATAATAGATTGAATATAATACACATTTCAAAAAATTTATTTTCTATGCAAATTACAAGAGCACAAAAATAATTCTCTTTATAACTAATAGCCATATTTCTACTTTAAAAAAATGTCTGTGTATACTACATTAGTTTAAAATGCGGTGTGGAAAGCTGTTTTTTTTTTTTTTTTTTTAAATGTCTATTTGAAAATATTGTTAAACAAATTTAACACAAGCACACAAGAACTACATAAAAAAAAAAAATTACTAGCAATTATTCTTTATTTGGTTTAAAGAAAAAGTATATATATATTTTCTGTGAATTAGAAGGGCTTGAAATTTAGAACATTTTTTTATGAAGCACAGTGCTATAAATTTAGTTTATTTAAAAATAAGATGTAACATTAGTTTTTTTTTTTGGGGGGGGGAGGGTATAAAAATAAGTATCTTTTATCATACTTCATGAAAATCAAGGATTTTCATACAATGACTGTTTTCTTCCAAACCAACAATTTGATACCCAATGAAATATAATTACATATTTTTTTTTAATTAAAAAATGTAGTTTTTAAAATATTAGTTAAGTTTTCTTAGTATTATTTATTAACTAGCTGTTGTCAATTTATTAAAAGTATTTCACTAGTCTAATAACTTAATTTTTTTTTTTATTGAAATGAGTGTTATATACTTGATCTTTCATAAGTGAAAAATAGACAATGCTTTCTCAATGAAAGTCAATTATTAAATGCCAGCCATTTTAAATGCTACATTATGCAGTAGCACAGTGCTATAATTTCATTTCTAAAATTGTATATAAAATTAATGTTTCTTTTTTAGAGTGAAAATAGAACAATGTACATTTGTAATTTTTAATCACACTTCTAGTCAAATTGGAATTTTCAAATTAAGTGCAATCTCCTTCCAATTAAACAATATGATGAACAATGAAAAATAATTGTAATTTTTTTTTTTTTTAATTTTAAAAATGCAGCTTTTTAAGAATATCTGTTATAACTGGTTTTGAATATTTATTGACTAGCTAAGTACAAAACTTAATTCAAACTGTATAACTGATCGTGCATTATGGAACTTCTAATACTTTGGATAGACCGATATAAAGTCAAACCTTGTTAATGCGAAATCACTCAACATGAAAACCCATTTAACGTGAAGTAAAAACAGTTCTCCTTTCTTAAAACTTAATGTTAGTTTATTTGTTTAACATGAACAATTTTGGCAGCCCCATTGACTTTGCGCTAACAGGGTTTGACTGTACTTGAAAATGATTATATAAGTGTTCTGTACTTTAGGGTATGTAACACTAAAACATATATAATCTTTTAGTTTAACAAAAGGGATTGAAAAAAAAAAAAAAAAAATTATAAGGAAAATAAGTTACCTGCTGAATCATAACCAACAGCTTGGGCAAGAGCAACGGCTTGTTCACCCATGGCTTTCCTTAAAGTTTCATCCACAAACGTACTATATAAAAATAAGTACATTTTAGCAATTGTTTTAATTAAAGTTGATAAAAATGAAATAAGCAAAACGTTAAGAAAATTAAGCAGAATTTATATTTTAACCCTTTATTTACTGAATTTTTTCAAATTTGTGCTAATTTTTTTAAATACTTAATTTTTATAAAGAGAATTAAATTTGTACTACCAGCTAACAATTGAAGAATGAATATCATAGAAGTAAACTTCAAAATCAGAATGTGTCTCAAAGTGTTTAAATTGACATAGTACAGGGATGAGAATGCAAAATTTCAAAAAAGAGGAAATCCAAAATTTAAAAAACTAAATACACGCGACACCAGATTTTGCAATAGTAAAACCCAACAATCCTTGTGAACGGGCATGATGCAAGTTGCTGAGGATGTCTAGTAAAAAAATTTTATATGAAGGAACTGTCATGATAATACATACAAACTGCAAATTAAATCATTATAAAACTAGTGTATAAAGTGCTACCATATAATTTAAAAAAATGTGTGTATACAAAGATCTCATACATATTCCTAATTACCCAATGATCATTTAAATTCAACCAAATTGATATAGTTGAAATAAAGTTATATACCACTTTATAAAAGTCACATCAAATTATAAAAGGATATTTGTAACCAAAGTACAGAATGTTCAGCAAATTACAGATAGAAAAAAAAAACAAGAAAAAGGCATTGACAAATAAAACATTAAACAAACTTTAATTGGCACAAGTAAATACGTCATATTTTTCAAAATGACCAATATTACGCTAGAAAAACGCGAAAATTACTGAATTACTAAAAAGTGGAGTAAAACTTGAATAAAAACACAAAACGCGGAAAATCGCGGAAACTTCTCATCCCTGATAGTACCATGAAGAGACTTACGAGTCCCATAAAAAAAAGAAAAAAGCATCAAAAAGTACATACTATAGCCTGTTTACAACAAAACAGGCTCTGCTTGGATGCAAGATAAAATTTTAATAGTGCAAGATAAATTCATCGTAAGCTCAGATGCTTTTATGGTACAAGAGCTACACAAGATCTATACAACACTAAAACATTACAAAATCTGGATCTCAAAAAGGTAGTACAAATTTCAAATTGGGTAGGCCTTTAAAGATTGTCTTTTAAAGGTAAACTTCCAGGAAAAACGAAAAAAATTGCTCTGACCAACCTGACAATCAATGTGGGATTACCTGTTTCAATCTATACTTTGTCTGCTCACTTTTAAAATCGGAGTTTATATAATGCTGATAACAAATCAAACCTGATTATGCTTACATTCAAACCACTCCTCTCGACTCTGAGCCATGAGTTTTGATCAAGAATAATAAATTGGTCATTTTTTAAATGACATAAATACTAAAACATTTCTTTATTATAGTATTTTAAAAAAAGTTCATTACCTGGGAGCTTCTTCAATAACTTTTTGATTTCTTCTTTGAATAGAACATTCTCTTTCATTTAGATAGATTCCATTGCCAAATTTATCACATAACACCTAAAAAGAGGAATTCATGAATTAATTTTTAATTATGTTCCCTTTGTTTCTTAATTAAACCAGTTATTTAATTAATGAGATTTTTAAAACAGAAAAAAACACGTTATTGGGATGAAAAATCTGTGATGCAAAACATTTAGCAGGGAAAACAAAAAAAGGTTTATTTTGTTTCAGATAACTAATTACATAACGACTTTTACAGTTTTATACATCATGACTTTTACAGTTTTAAAAAAAGAGCTAATTTTTATTTTTGAGAAAATTTTGGCTTTTGACTCAATGCGATTTTTTTTTTTTTAGAATTTGCTAGTGAAGCACTTGCATAAAAATGTTCTTTATGAACAACTTACAATAGAAAAAAATACAAATATTAGAGACAAATTTATATTTATTACATGAATTTGAAAAGATCATTGAAATCTAAATGAGTAAACTACACATTACAACTAGATAGGGAAGTTAAACTGTTTACTAAAGGTAACTAACATTTCAAAATAATTTTGACTAAAGAGTAAAACATGCAACACTTATAGTTGATTTAGCAAGACAATGAATAACACACAACTAATACGACATTTCAGACCTCTTTCCCTATACCTGTATTTCTATATGCCTAGGATTGTCAACAAATTTTTCAACTAACAGTCGGTCATCTCCAAAGCTGGATTTGGCTTCTTGGGAGGAAAACCGGAAGCCTTCTCTAAAAACACAATGAGTGCATTAGGTACAACAATTAAAAAAATTCAATAGCACATGTGTGCACACAATAGCTTCTTCACTACTACTTTTAAAAATTGCATTCAAATTTTATTTTTATTAAAATGACTAATTTCTATTGACATTGGAGTTATTAGCTTAATAAAATTAAAGCAATCGATCCAATTTGCCAAATAGCATTAATCTTTATTTACTGACTAACTGAATACCCGCGCTTCTCTACGAAATTTTATCATGTGCATTTTAGCAATCAAAAGACCTTCATGTATTCCACATTTCAGACGTTTGATCGCTTTCGATCCCGAAAAAAGGATTTATCAAAATAGGAATACCTTACTTTATCTATGCTTGCCCTTGTTGACATTTGTTAAAAATTAATAATTGTGAATATACTGGAAATGAGACATTTGAATATCCCTCATTTAGAATGTTAAATGCCCTTTTGATCCTTAATAATTAGTTAATCGAGAGTGTTATAGTTTTAGTTCTGAATTTCTAAGTTGTAACTGCATTGGAAGCAAGACATTAAGATATTTCTCATATAGTTTTAATGAGGCATCGACTTTTCATCCCTTAAAAATTCATTAATCAGCATTGGAATAAATTATTTTTTCTATATTTGCCCTTCTTAACATTTGCACCAAATATCAGAGTTGTGACTACATTGGAAATGAGACATTTGAATATCACTCGTTTGGAACGTTTAACCCCTTAAAGTTGGTTCATTGAGATCGGAATAGCTTACTTTTTCAATGTTTGTCGTTGTTGACATTTATTCCAAATATCAGAGTTGTAACTGCATTGGAAGTGGGACATTCGAATATCCTTCATTTGGAATGTTTAAGCCCTTTTCGACCACTTAAAGTGAGTTAATCGAGGTCGGAATAGTTTACTTTTTTATATGTTTGCCATTGTTGATATTTGTACCAATTTTTAGAGTTGTGATCATATGGGAAATGGAATTTTCAAATATCTCTCGTTTGGAGCATTTGACCCCTTTTCGACCAATTAAAATGGGTTAATCGAGATCGGAATAGGTTACTTTTTTATGTTTGCCATTGTTGATATTTGTACCAATTTTCAGAGTTGTGACCATATGGGAAGAGGGAGAATTAGTGATGAGTGAGTGAAGGCTCTGCCTTATATATACAGCAATGGAACTTACATGTCCTGTCAGCTTTCTCATCATTATTAATTAAAACACACTGACACCCATTGGGACTTTGAAATCCATTTCTATGAAGTTTTTTCTTCAATTGTTGGAAGGCAGCACAAGCTTATTTCTCTATACAAGCAAACATATAGACGATTTTCAATCTTCTAGGCATCCATACTGGCCATACATCATCTTATATAATTGTCTCTAGATAGCTGCCAAAGAGAAAAAAGCTTGTGCTGACATCCAATTACTGAAGAACCAACTTCATAGATGTGGATTTCAAAGTCCCAACAGGTCTCAAAGTGCTTTAATTAATACAGTATCATGTGAAAACTGATGTGACTTGTATGTCCCATCAGTAAATAAAAGGTTAAATGTAAAATATTTCTATAAGTAAATCAAAAACAAGCTTCAAGAGAAATATTCGTGCAAGGAATATTTAAAATTGAATTAATGATATTCAATAACATTATTCTGTAGTGAAATATTTATCTGCTAAATAATTTTGAATGTTCTCTAATGTATATATGCTAATAAATATTGTTCAATTTTCAAAATGTTATTCCTCACAATAATAAATATTGTTCAATTTTCAAAATGTTATTCCTCACAATAATAAATATTGTTCAATTTTCAAAATGTCATTCTTTACAATACTTCAAATAACTGATTTTTTAAAAAAAAAGCAAATGTCCAAAAATTTGATGTAGAACAAATTGTAGCCCTTAAGATATTATTAAATATCATAACCTACAAGCACTTCAAATAATTGATGTTCTTAAAAAAAATGACAAAAATTAACATAGTGAAAGTTGTATTATTAAAAACTCATTTACTTTGAGTGATTGGAGAAAAGTTTTGGTGACGATAATCTTTCCTAAAAGATACATATAAAAATGTTTGCGAAATTTACAATAAAATACATATATCCTTAAAGTTGATCATACATGGCTTCCTTGTCATTCCACGCAATTCTCATTCCTTTCCCACCGCCACCAGCAGAAGCTTTTATCATTACAGGATAACCTAAATAAAATAACTCTTTTAAATTGCACAGTAGTTCATATACATTTATTAATACTAACTCTAAGAATATAACACAAAGAAATCTTGGTTCAAACCATAATCACTAAAATAAACTGTTTGTAGGAAAACAGTAAAATTACTATATGAGAAGTCCATATCCTTCTTAAAAAGAATTATGTTTCCACCTAAGAGTAATCTTTAGTCACTGAAATAGTCTAAAATAGAAATGTTCACTCATAATATCTGATAAAATACTACTTCAAAATATTTCAAATGTTAGAGTAATTATGACAACAATAATGAAATGTGTGAAGGGAAAATAGAGTGAGTTAATTTTTTCATAAAATTGCTAATTATCTGTTGCAGAAAACTAGAAACTCTTAAAATAGAAATATTTAACTGTCATTTAATTAGTATTAAAATTAGATTTAAATAAATTTAGCCAAAAATTTGTAAGCAATATTTAGGTATAAATTGTAACAAGGAACATTTTCTTTTATATTATTAGAGTAATGAGAGACTGATGAACACATAAAAAAAAGCATTCTTCAGTTGGATAATTGAGTAAATAAATTAATCAGAAGTATTAGTTAAAAGGAAGTTTATTGATGACATTTAATGTTATCAACTGCAAAAAGTGACAAGAATGTAAGTAGTATCAACTTCCTTGACATTTACACCAACCACCAAGCTAATGGAAAACTTGATTCTACTAAGCTTCACTGAGAATCACCTATAGTCACCAACAATACGTGGTTGACAACTTTTTGGCAATAATACACCCCGATGCAAAAGTTTAGACAATGAACAAAATCATGTAAAAATCAAAATGTATTTAATGAATTATTTTAATACTGCCTTAGTGTGATGTATTACAGATATTAAACTATATTAATGACAAAAACTAATCTTGTACATAGTACAAATATTTAGAAGATAGCAAAATACAATTTAGCATTGTTGCAAAAGTATAGACAAACATCGAAATAAATTAAAAGTAACAGGTTTTAATATCTAGTTGTACCTCCATTTTTGTTTATTAACTAATAAATACGAGTTTCCATATACAAAATTAAGTCTTGCATAGTTTCTGGTTCAAGTTCGTACCATGCAGCATCAATAGACTGTTTGAGTTTATTTGCAGAACTATATTGTTTACAATTTCTGTAAACTTTGCGTGTTAGGATGCCCCAAAGGTTCTCGATGGGATTAAGATCTGGGCTATATGCCGACCAGTCAAGAACTTGTACATTTTTAGACTGAAACCAGGCTTTTGTATGGCCAGCGGTGTGAATAGAAGCGTTGTCCTGCTGAAATTTCCATTCAGGACCACCTAATAGTTCAGCATATGGCAGTAAGTTGTCTTCAAAGCCTGTACATAATAATTTGATGTTTGGCGACCACTGGTAAAGCGAAGCAACACTTGTCCATTGAAGCAAAAAGCTTCCCAAACCATCACTGATTCACCACCTTGCCTGCGACTGAAAAACATGCGAGGTTCCTTGCACAAGTCATGCCAATATGATGCCCAACCATCAGAGCCATCGAGATTCCACTTTTTTTGTCGCTGAATATAACTGAGCACCATTTTCCTCCATATGACATATGATTGCAAACCCACAACATTCTTTTTGATTTGTGAAGTGCTGTCAGCGCTGGCTTCCTTTTCATTCTTGAGTACACCACTGTGCCAGTTTTCAGAATTCGTCTACGAATCGTATCCGGTGAAACAGAGAGTCCAGATGATCTTTGAATTTCACCAACCGTCATTTGTTGCGTTCTTGCTAGTCTTTGAATTCGACGATCATCATGTTTTCTTCTTACTCGCGGCCTCCCAGATAGATGTTTTGTTTTATATACACCTCTACTTAATAAAACTCTGTATATAGACTTCTTTGATTGATTAATAATCGTTGAAATATCTGAAACGGACTTTCCTTTAGACCTCAACTTCCAAATTTCTAATACTTCTTCAGCTTGAATTTCTGTAGCTCGAGGCATCTGGAATGATAGCGCTACCGCATCCCTAGCCCCTTTATTCATTGTCTGTGACGTCACGTAATTCAAATTTGCATACGGATACAAAAAATCACAGGAACATGCAAATTTGTCAACTTTTGAAACTGGTAAATTTCTTTTTTTATCTATAAATTAAATACTAATGCAAATATTGTAAATGTTCTTGAGTTGTGTAATTTTGAAAGAGATTTTAATTATTTATTTTTAGGTTCTGAAGTTTAGCTAACGCAATTCTAAATTTAAAAGGCGAATTACGTCATTGTCTAAACTTTTGCGTCGGGGTGTACATGGCAAAACACTTTATGAATTTGAGAAAAGAAAAGCATCCTCTGTACAAAGTTAACCACTCTTGAATAAGAATTTGAATAAAATAAAGTACCTATTTCTTGAGCAATTTTAACACAGTCTTCTGGTGTCTAAAAGTCAAATAAAAAATTACATAAATATAAAAATGTAAGCACGAACTTATAATGAAGTAGGATAGTGGAAATAAAAATTAAGTAATTATTAAAGCAAAACTAATATAATTAAAATTATGACATTTCTTACCTCAACAACACCGTCAAACCCAGGTATAGTATTTACGCGTGCATTGGCAGCAATTCTCTTGCTTTCGATTTTATCTCCCATGGCTGAAATAGATTTCCAATTTGGTCCAATAAAAACAATTCCCCTTTTTTCCTATATAAATAAAAAGTTATATCATACATGTATAATATAAAATTAATCTAAAATGTTGTGCTTTTGATTACTTATTAATAAAAGCATTAAAACAAATCATTCCTAATAAATATTTTGCAATATATAAAAAAACTTAATTTGCGATTAAGTACAAAAAAAAAAAAAAAAAAAAAAAAAAAGATAAAGTACCACTTCCAGCATTATCTACTTACACAAAGAGAGCATTGATTTTTTTTACATGGTATTCTGCTTTTGAATTATTTAAAGCAATTGTTTAGTAGTAGATGTAGTTTATATTTTCCACAATGAATGAAATCAAACTAGGGATGTGGAATATTGCATAATATTCAATTACACTATAATATTGGTCACTGCATTAAAATTTGATATGGTGTTATTTACTGTTTTTATATTTTCACTCATTATAAAAATAGCCAGTTTGGCGACATTTGTGACCACTAACCGGCAAACCAAATTTGAACATCATAGGTCAGTTTGTTCGGGAGCTATGCTTACAACGTACGTATAGACATTTTTCTAAACCACTATTTTGAAATCAGGATGCTCCAAAACATGGATAAGAAAAAGAAAAAAATTTTTATTGAATGATATACATTCATTAACTTATGTAAACATATGGGTAACTGGAAGTAAAAATATCAAATATATTATCAAACACATAAAATAATGATTTTATTGAATTAAAGCTGGTACTAGGTTTACTTGGCATGAAGACAAGTTGATAAATTCAAAAAGGTTTTGTTAGTTTTAAGATAACAATACTAACCAATTGTTGAGCAAAATCCATATTTTCTGAGAGAAAACCATATCCAGGATGAACCTATAAAAAGTAATTTATATAAAAAAAAAACATAATTTTCTTTTAAAACACTAAAATATTTAAAAATAGTCATGTTGATCATAAAACTTTAACTTTAAATTATTATAAAATGTTTCTACTTTGACTTTGATTGTTTTGATTGATAAAGATTCAATAAAAATACTAAAGAGCTTTAAATTTAAATTTTATGTGGATATCCAATATGACCTTTTTCAATATCAGCTACAGCCACCAAATAGTGAGTGATCATGTTACAATTAATCTAATATACTCAAAATTTCACAAAAAAAAAAAAAAAAAAAAAAAAATAATAATAAGTAGAAATATTATTGGAAAAGTGGGGGTAGGGGGAGGATCATCTTTATTGGTGGCAATTAAGGAGAACATGGGGAGGGAGTGAAGCTCCATCAAATTTATCAACTTTTTGTAATCTTGGTCTTAATCTTCCAATTTTCCTTCACTCTTTTCATACATCTAGTATGCTTGTCAGCAAATTTACAATAACAATTTTTAAATATCAGTCAAATTACAATACCAGTGAGAAAAGGATTATTTTCTTGCAATATCATGCAAGATAAATGGAAGCTAAAAGGTAAGAAGCTGAATAAAATTCAAAATCATTAATATTTTTTATTATTCAAAACCAGTAAAATAAAAAATAAGTAAAAGTAAATAAAATATACTATATACTAATCAGCTATCTTCAAATTGTATATTTTGTTCTACGATCTGATGGATAGTAATAGATTCTGGTAAATAATCTGGAAAGAAATAAGACCTTACAGCCTTGTCAAAACTGGCAAAAATATTTTAAGTTACGAGAAAAGAGCTCAAAGTAAAGTATGATTTACACATCCAGCTGTCATACCAGATAAGGTTGCCAGTTGCTGGTTGTCAACAACTCACATCATTTAAATGCTTCCTGCCAGGGAATGGAGAAATCAGTTTGTCACTGGTACACCAGGAGCTGGTAGCTCCAGTAGATCCAAGTATTTTAAATTTTCTGACACATCATCACCACCTTCGTTTGAATACGAACTGACAGCAATTGACTTACTCAATACTCAGATGGTTCCAGATGCTGGCAAAGTGTAAAAGGTAAGTTTCAGAAAACAGGCACTCCCATCATCATATGCTGCAAAACCTTCCAATCAACTTACTAACTAGTATGCCGGCTACTAGCAATGTGAAAATCAATCTAAATGCCTTTAAAAACATTTTGAGAAGAAACTCTTGCCGTTTACTTACAGCTTGTGTGGAACTTTTTTTAATAACTTCTAGAATAGTATCCATGTTTAAGTAGCTTTTATTTGTTGGAGCAGGACCCAAGCAATAGGCTTCATCAGCCATTTTGACGTGGAGCTAAAAAGAAATATTTAAAATCAATCTTAGAAAACAATTTATTATACTGGTGAGAACAACTGTAATTTTTTAAAAAAGATTTAGCAATAATGTTTAAAAAAAAACTTTCCTTTCAAACTTCAATTTAAGTGATGTTTTACAAAAACAAATGCTATTAAAGTTGTATAGCAAAATTGTTCTAGGAAAAATTTGCACAACATTTTACAATTGATAACTTATTTTCATTTGCTAATGCTTGATGGCACAAAAGCTAAATTTTGACTATGTTTTGCCAAGCAATTGTTGTTTAGTTACTAATAAAATAGAACACTAAGAATTTTGAACATTATACTGAAGAGTTTGTATTCATATTAACTATAACAAAATTGTCGAAGACAAATTCTAAATGTTTTATACCTGATCGTGTGCTTGTAAGCATTTATCTGATTCATATCAGAACACCAGATTAGTTAGAATGTAACATCAGATGTACAGGTACTTCCTAAACAATTTTCAGGGCTGATTCCTTCAGCTCCAACTGCTTATGAATGCAGTCATTTATCAGAGACTATTTTACTTTGAAATTGTAAAAATCTATAGTGATAGGAAACAACACATTGTTTCACAATATAGTTTGCAAAACCTATTTGAAGAGCAAAATTAACCAATTTTAGAAACTTTAATGATGGCAGTGATCTAGAAAGGATAAAATGGAAGATGCAGGATTCGACCTTAGCCATTTGTGATCTCCTTGAATATAATTTTTATTTTAATACACGATATGAACCAAAATAATTATCCTTCAAACCATACAAACAATTGTCAACTTTTCTGGTTTTAGTCAAATTGTTCTGCATAGAAGTTTGAATTAAGTGAGGAAAGAGACAGTTATTTTTATATGCCAGTTAAATTTATGCCTTTTTTACATAGATTAACAACTCCTAATCGTTATAGCCGACCAAACGGTATAGTGGTTAGCGTTCTAGCTTCTAGACCGCGAGGTTGCGGGTTCGAGTCCCGTGTTTGGCATGGGTGTTTGTAAATGTATGTTGGCTTGTCTAATGACGAATGTTTTGGCGCATTATAGCCCTCGTGTTGCTGATGGCGCCAAATAATCTGAAAACAACCAACCAACCAACCTAATCGTTATAAATTCTTAACTCCTCTCATTTGTAGACTTCATTTGGTACCAACCATAATGTAATAAAGAAAATAAAGCCCTTATCATACTTGAATAAAGTTGAGTTTTTATTTAAAGATTTTCTTATTCGAAATGCAGATAGTCTGGACTTACTCAAACATAGGCATATGTTTATAAGCAAATCCAGACTGCCTGCATATTGAATATCATATAAAATGTTTCAACTAGTTCCCGCTTTATTTAAGTATTTCAGATGGATAAACAACATCAAAGTGATTCTACTAGTGTCAAGTGTGCAGTCAAGGAGGGTCAAAGGATACTTGCACCTCCTTGCCTTTTAAAAATTAAACGGAGAAATGTGAGAAAATTCACATGAAAAAAGTGTAATATGGGATTAAAATTAATAATTTGAAATGAAAATAATTCACAACTATTCAATAACATTTCTATAAAAAAAAAATACTTGTTTTTGAAAAATCGAGGTTTGAACAAAAACTTTAGTCATCCTTTTGCAAATAATCGTAATGATGTCTGTCCGTGACAGGCGTTTCTTTTTCTTACGCACACCTTGGTGCAAAACAATAAAAAATAAATTATTGAACACAACTAAATAATCTACTGATAAAACTGGTGTAATTAAAAAAATAAAATGAAACGCTTTACATATTTCTTAAGAAACTAGGATTATCAAGCATGGTTAAGAACTGCTTAAAGCAAAAAAATATATATTTACATTTTTCTGATACTCAAGTTTTTGGATGACTTTTTCTTTTGACTTCATTGTTCAAATATAGAAAATTCTGTTAATCTTTAGAAATATAATTTAAATGAATAAACTGGTAATAAAAAATTATCCAAAAGAAATATAAATTTTATAATGAAATAAACTCACAGCAGTTGAATCGACATCGCTATGTATTGCCACAGTTTTTATACCCATTTGACGGCATGTTTTAATAATTCTGCAGGCAATTTCTCCTCGATTCGCGATAAGTATCTTATCAAATTTCTGAAAGCAAAGAGTATATTAGTTAATTCAACTTATGATAAATAAACTAAAATTTCTGATTGAAATCGACATAAGTTGACAAATACAAATTTTAAGACCAATAACAAGCTCAAGGCCCAACATAGTAGGTCAAGGGGAAAAAAATATATACGTATATATAAATAGAATTTGTATAACACAAAATACAGAAATTGATTAGTAACATAATAGAAGATACAGAATTTGTAAAATTACAATAAGGAAACACCAAAATTGCATATTACATAATACACTAAGATAATTAATTTTAACAAATTATAATTCAAAAAGTTACAGAATCATACATACAACATACAAAGTTGACACACCGTTTGACAGTCATATTGGAACAATTTGCACCCATTTCCTTGTGAACTATTGTCAGTGATAAATTTTTAATCCCTAACTTCTCCCTGTGCAATAAATTTAAACAAGTGAATCATATCCCCCTTGCCCTTCTTTCCTGCAGTATATAGGTACATGTTTAATTTTTTTCAATCTATCCTTATATGCCATGCCCGTAATACCCGGAAATATTTTTGTTGCTCTGTGCTGAACTTTTTCTAGCAAATCAATGTCCGTTTTTAAACAAGAGATGTGGAACATCACACAACTTTCAATACATAATGCAGGCTGACAAAGTTTATAGAATCCAATAAAAAACATATATAAATATCCCTTTTATCATTAAATAACCAACTATAGTACACTAAACAGCCCAAATCAAATATATATAATTTTTGCAGCACAAAATATAAGTTACTTACCTAGCCAGTGTAATCCAATCATTGCACATTGATGATGCCCCCAGTGAATATCTAAGTGTTTCTTAAAACTCTTTACGCCTATAGAATTTACAGCATTTGCTGGCAAATCATTCCAATCATTGATTATCCTATGTAAGAATAGTGTTTGCGTCCTTCCCTATTAAATTGAGATTTGAACAATTTGCACCCATTTCCTTGTGAACTATTGTCAGTGATAAATTTTTAATCCCTAACTTCTCCCTGTGCAATAAATTTAAACAAGTGAATCATATCCCCCTTGCCCTTCTTTCCTGCAGTATATAGGTACATGTTTAATTTTTTTCAATCTATCCTCATATGCCATGCCCGTAATACCCGGAAATATTTTTGTTGCTCTGTGCTGAACTTTTTCTAGCAAATCAATGTCCGTTTTTAAACTAGAGATGTGGAACATCACACAACTTTCAATTATACTATAATACTTACGTGGATTTGTGTCATTTACGGTTTTTATACTTTCATCGTTCATTTAGAAGAAAGGCCAGTTTGGTGATATTTTTTGCGATAATTCTTGTATGGGTCTTAAAAAATATAATACTAATAATAATAAAAAGTCTCCAAAATAGTGATTTTGGCAATATACTTTTTGATAATTCTTATATTATCCTATCTTATAAGTGAAACTGAGGAGAGAAGAAAAAATGATCGTTGATGAGGCATGCTAAAGGAAAGATAACTCTGTATTAAAGGCATCAGTTTTTCAACTTTTTACATCATTAAAGTATTTTTACAGGAATTTCGGAGGTGGGGATATTTATAACACCTTAAAAGGCATTACCACAACTATTTTGAAAAAAAAAAAAATTTGTTAGAGCAGTTTTTTAGAAATTACTGAAAAACATGATTTTTTTTCAATGGCAGCTACCGTATGCATGATTTTGACAAAAACCTTAATGGTAGGTCCATGTGCCATCATTAACCTGCACACCAAATTTGAACATTGTAGGTCAATTGTTTGGGAGCTATGCTGACCACGTACATACAGAAAGAAATTTTCCCTAGATCACTTTTTTGAAATCAGATCGAATTAATAGATTTTTTTTTGTCGGAATACTATACTTTCATTACCCTATGTATGCATATGGGTAATTGAAAGTAAAAAGGTGACCCAAATTGTACTGCATACTCAAGATGCGACCCAACTAAACCTTTATACAATCGTAATATAATATTACTATATCTAGATACACAATATCTAAAACACAATGATTGACAATGTAGAATTGCTGCTGAATGTAGGAAATGATTACAATAAAAATTTCATACTTCCTCATGATGATCGATTGGGTCCAGAGTATAAAGTTTGGGATTTCCATTGGAAAAGTAACGCTCATGAAGAGATGCGGCATTCGACTAAAGAAAAACATTAAAAGTTTAACACAACTTTATATTTAAATGAAATGCAAATAAGATTAAACACAGACACAAAAAAAGATAAATGAACAAGAACAACAACAAAAAACTTCTGGAAAACATTAAGATGTTTTTTTTTACAGCAGTGCAGCATAAAGGATCCAAAGATATTTTACACACATCCTGTTTCTTTCAAAATAAAACATTTCAAATTTTAAACAGAGCTTACCTCCACACTTTCTCACTTACTATAATTAAGCGTACTTTCAAAGGAAAATATAACTATGATTTCTTAGTGGTTTGGTTGATATGCTCAAGAGAAGTAGTACAAGCACAACAGATGCTGGAACCGAGTTATGTGGATTCCAAATCATAATGAATATCAAAGTTTGCATATGATTCAAACCCAGCACCTTATGCAAGAGATAATGATAATTTTCATACTTATAGTAGAACAGTTTAGTAAATACCTGAATCCTCCATAACAATAATTGTTTTGATTAATTTGAAATGTTTTTCAATTAGGATGAAATTATTTTTTACAATATTTAATTGGCAATTTTTGAAGGGATAGTAATAAATATTTATTAAATTGGAAATTATTTTTTAGAAATTTAAATTGGAAATTTTTGAAGGAATATTAAAATATTTAATTAATGGAATGGATAAATGTACAAAAAACTTCTTACAAAAAGAAAGCATATACTAGTGACAAATACAAAAAATAAATCAAACAGAATTTCTAACTGCATATTAAGAGAACTTTGGATGTGTTTTTGGATTTCGACATTTAAATTTTTTTTTTAAATATTGCCGGCAATTATAAGAAAAATTCTCAAATGTTTTAGCAATGTATGTTGAATTCAACTAGTTAGTTACGACATTAGTTTCTTCCAAAAATCGGAGTTAGTTCGTTAAAATGATTAACTTTTCTTTCAAATATTAAATTATCTAATTCAATCTGACAAATTGATTAGACTTTGATAACAATTACATGTCGATACTAACGTTTAGTTTGAAAATTCCAGGTGTGCAAGAAGTTCTTGATTTGGATAATAAAACTAATCTATTGAAAACTTTAGTGTAACAAATTAAAACTCCACAAGCCGATGCCATGGTTTTCACTCAAAGCAGACGTTTCACGTTTGCCTGTTTACTCAAGAGCCTATTTTTATTTTTATTTATCTATCTTGCCAGAGCCAATGTAGCCTCGCTTCTGCCAACTGCTTTTCTGTATCCACCTTATCTTATCAAATGAAATCATAAATATGACAAATGTGTTTCATTTGACGATTAAAAAGAAAACTCGCTTTTCATTTAGTTCTACATTTAAAAATTTAGAAAATAATTTTGTTGTCATAAGTTTCTGGTAAGTGATTTAAGAAAAAAAAAACTTTTTTTCATATCGAAACCATTTTTTTTATTTGGCGATGAATGTCATATTATGGCGATATTAGTGCACATCGAGCAGCCCTGTTCCGAAGTTTACAACTACTGAGTCACTAGCTTAGCCGGTCAACATTGGTCTACTGAAATCTTGTCTTTTGTAATATGGATGAAAATTTTTACAAATAAATGTGTCCTTCACCCGTAGTAATTTTACACGGTGAGACTTGATTTAATTTTTGGCTATCAATGATAATAGAATAATAATCTTATCTTACCTAAAAAAGGTTTCCCCTTCTCGTGTACAGTTATAAACTTTGACGTTTCAGTATGAGAATACCATCAATGTTGGCAGATCTGTAGATATTATTTCAGTCAGTTTTTTAAAAAAAATATATGTATTATTCAGTTGTATATCAGGTTTTTCAACGTTTTAAATATTCATATCGGTTTATCTTTGTATGAGCTTGAATTCTTTATTTCGGACAGAATTGAAACTGAAAATGAAACCGTAGTGGATAGGCTTAAGCAAATAGAAACCTTCAGGCCAAAATGTAAACAAAAAGTATTTTATGTAACACTTTTATAATTATTGTCGGTTTCACTATAATTTTTCATAGAAAATAATAAGAATATCATCTACAATATTTTCTAAGTATTTATTTAACGGGATTGCTGAAATGTAACTATTTATCTTCTAATCGCTAAACCTCCAAAACTTGCTACTTTAATTATGTTTTGAAACTTTTTTGGTCTTTTGTGTTTATCATTACAATCTGGATTTGTCTTTAAGAAAATTTTTACCCATGTCGTGTTTAGATCCAAATAGGCGTATGTTTATATTGAGTTTAATTATAATGTGCGAAGGTAAGCATTTTATACATTTAAAATTTGTAAGAAATGTTTATAACTGGGAAGGAATTGGATATATTCTGAAAATTTTTTCGTTTATTATACATTTTACAGTTTGAAAGATTGACTGAATCCTTGATTATATTGCTACAATTTAAAGAGAATTTGATTTGTCTCCGTTTATGATAAGACTTTAATTGACATCCGACTTCGTAAGACAAATACGATTAAAGATAGTAGTATTAATTTATCAAATTTTGGATTTTGTTAATCTGGTATGTTTTTTCTTTTTACTGGATTATTATAAAAATGTTAGCATAGTTATAATTAAAATCTATAAATTTTAAAATATCAATATGAATTTATAAATTTATTGGGATAATCTACTAACTTTGCTTTCAAAGACGATTTCAATATTTTTAAAATGTCTCTTGCATTATTGACTATGTAGCTTAATTCATATTTGTGTTATGTTTCAACCTGTCAATTGATGGAAAATTCATTTAATATTTTAGTCCAGATTTTTTATAATGTGCATCTTTAAGTTGTTGCAGTGTAATTGAATCCATAATAGTTGTTCTTTAACAAAATTTTTTATTTGTAAGTGTTAATTATAAAAAACAAATAGTTTGTCTATAGCTTGCAACACTAATATTTCATTGGGTTGACCCTTACAATGCATCTTTATGTTGTGAAAGAATGTTGTTGAATGTAATAACATAAAACATTCGGTATAAATAAAACTTCCATGTTTAAAAATATATAAGTTTAGCCACCTTTTAAAGGGTATTTTCTTTGTTATTGCATTTGGATTACTGATCTCAATTAACATCAGAATGTGAATATAATTTGAGTGATATTTGTAGTTTAATTAAAATTTATACATTATAAAATTACTGTAATCACACAAGTTGTGTATCATATTTCTTTGGTTTTCTCCCATTCAAGATGTTAATGTAAATGAGTTGTCCTAAAAAGACCTCACTAACAAATTTTTTTTTCTTTTTTTTTTTTTAATTGAGGCAAATCTTAGTAGCCCAAATGTATGTTAAGTTCTTGTGTAGCTTTTGTACCATAAAAAAATCTTATGCAATCATTCATGATGTTTTTACATTAACAAAATTTTATAAATTCAAATTAACTAGATTAAATTTTTGCTGTTACTGAACAGTTTACTTATTAATTGAGAATATAATGTTATGAAATTTCAGTACTTTAAAAATTAGGATACAATTTTTTTTTCTTGTTTTCCTAATTTTTGTTTCTAGTTCAGCTTTTTTTTTTTTGCTTGGTAGCTGTACCATATCTGTTTTAATCAATATTCTTTTCTTATATAAAAATACTAAACTATTTTAGAATAATCCCTTTTTAACAAATAAATATTTCTTTTTAGTAATTGCTTTTGCCGGACTTAAAAAGTAAAAAGAAGTAAAGATGTTTAAAGAATTTTAAATCATCTTCTAAGCTCGGAAAAGTTGAAGCCATGACAATTGTCATGCGTGGCGGGGGGGATTCCCCGCAGGAAAATGTCCCCACACAACCACCAAGGAATAACCCTGTACCTAGTCCAAATGTTGTAAGTATTCATTTTTTTCCTCCATATTTTTAGGATGGTTTTATTAGATAGAATTGCATTGTAGTATTAGTGGTAATAAATTGCTAGGCTATATTTACAGCTATTTGGCTAGTTCTTCAACTGGGTCTGTATTAGTTAAATGTTTGTGACATTTAAATTTTTAAATAATTTTGTGATAAGTATAAAATTTACTGAAATGAATTAAAGTTATTGATTATGCTGTAAGTAACACTGACCATGGGCGCGAACTACACGGCGACATGGGGGTGATTGCCTCCATGCTCCACCAATAGCGGGGGGGGGGGGGGAGGGGGGCAAAGGTATCTATTTGCCTCCACTACAAAAATGTTTTACAAAATGTGTTTTACGAAAATGTTGCTACAGAGATGTTTTACGACATAATTGTATAGCTTGAAATAACAGTTTCTTGTGTTGGAGATGTTTTTTATGTATTAACTTTAGAGCAGTATATGACACTCCAAAATATGTCCACTAAATGAGAAGACTTTTAGTAGCTCTTAAATAATCTTTTCCTTTATTACTTCAATACATATACACATACGGCAACAAAACACACAGACTGGTACTTGTAAACTGAGAGGCGACTGCAATTTTTGGACCCCATCGAACATCATTCTGAATTTTTTATAGAAATTAGAGAAAAGTGAGTAGATTACGAATCCACTGGTCTGCCGTGGCAAAAATGGCCGAAACTGGTCAAAAATCGACTTTTAATAAGTTGAACTAACTCCAATTGCCAAATGCGCCATAACTTGCCAAATAATGAGCATTTTTTTTTATTTGGTAACCCTCACTCTTTAATTTTCAATTAAGAAGGTTGCAGACGATTCAGATATCTGGCGACGGTCTACGTCACTTATGACGTAACTGATGTCGCCAATTTGGCTTCCTTTTAAAAGATATAAGTTTTCTGAGCCAAAGATCAGAAATGGTTTGCACTTTTTCTCATTGAAAATCAAAATGAAGTGGGTTGCCAGACAAATAAGTTTATTCTATTTTTGGCAAGTTATGACATATTTGGCAATCAGATTTTAGTTCAACTCATTCCAAGTCGATTATTGATCAGTTTCGGCCATTTTTGCCATGGCAGACCAGTGGATTCCTAATCTACTCACTTTTCTCCAATTTCTATAAAAAATTCAGAATGATGTTTGATGGGGTCCAAAAATTGCAGTTGCCTCTCGGACTACTGGGGAGGATGAAGAAATACACGAGCACAATAAATAAGAGCAATACCGCTCACCGGATTAAGACATCGGTCAAGAGAGAGCATAAAAAAATGCAACATAAGCAGCGTCAAGCAGGGCACCAGGAGGTGGATGCGGTCTCCACTCGAAACATACCGCACCTGCCGGTACTGCAGCGTGGTAAACTTAAATCAGACGGACATAACGGCACTAAAAATAGACGAGGTAAACTAACACGGAGCACACACATACAAGACTAGCGCGAGACTTCGAAACTATGAAACACTGCGAAACTGAGGATCACACCCCAAGCTGCCGGCTTTATAGTGCCTTCCGCACATGCGCCATGCCTCTCCTACCGGTCAAAGGACCAACTACAGGTAGGTGAGTTGAAAACATGCGCAGGGGAAGAGTGACGTGCAATGCACCGTCACAAGTATAAACATAATGTATCAAACTTCACAGAACTTCGTGAACTGATACAGTTGTTGACCATTCCAATCATTACCTGCACAAGCAAATGCTCCCTTTCAATGCTTTGAAGATTGAAAACTTATCTGAGATCACTTTTCTTTTTGGATGAAGCAAAAACACAAAGGCACCAAAAGGCCTTAATAATTTGGCAGCAATAAACTGTCACCATAGCATCACGCTAGGTTCCCATGATCCTTAAAATCATTATTAAAAGTGCTTAATATTTTTGAACTAGTTTTCAAGGTCTTGAAAGTGCTTGAAAATACTTAGAGGTCCTTAAAAGTCCTTAATTATTTTAGATGTTTTGTGTGTCCAACTGAACTGCTATCCCCATGTGACTGCCACTTATCCGCCTCTAATTTACATATTGATATGATGCCTGAAAGCAAATTTTCAAAGGTCTTTAAAAACATTATTTAGGTCCTTAAATGTCATTGAAAAATCAGATTTTCATTCTGTGATTGGAGTAGGAACCCTGTCATGGAATCGCTAAAATTATCAAATATCACAAATGATTTGTTAGCAAATGCATGGTATGGATCCATTTTTTGTAAAATGTATTAAAATAATTTAGGCACTTCTTTCTACAATGGACAATTCCCGTATTTTTCATAAACAAGTGAAATTAGTATATATTTATGAAGAATTTCTGATTCCAAATATTTAAACAAAAGTTATTTTAAAAAATTAGTTATTTAAGCATTAAGAAAAGAAAATGCTCCAAAACCGAGCCAAAACCAGTCCAATCAAAACAGTCAACAAAATTCGTGACGTAAAGAGACCCTATCGTTTCTATGGTTATCGTGAGATTTCTGCCAAATAGTTGGCAATGAAACAGTTGGCGTTGGTAGACCATTGCCACATTCCGTACAGGTTGGCGTGATTTGCGAGAAACTTGCAAATCAGGTTTCCTCTGCTGCATTTCAAGCCAAGATGTTTGCGAAGCCTTGGTGTCACATTCAATGCCAGCGAAATGAGTTGTTTCCTCGCCAACGTCGAACAAGGTAATTTTGATCACAAATTTAAAAAAAAGAAAAAGCGCATTGAGTAGAAATTTTTTTACTTATGGCCTTTTTGAAATATTTAGAATTGAATAAAAAAGAATTTAAAAATGCGGGAATCGTCCATTCAGGCATTTCTTAAAAATGAGTGAAATTAATTTATATATATGAAGAATTTCTTTCTGATTCCAAATATTCAAACTAAAGTTCTTTAAAAAAAATTAGTTATTTAAATATTAGGAAAGGAAAATGCTCCAAAACCAATCCGATCAAAACACTTCGCTATAGCTGTAACGTCATGACATCCTCCTGTTCTCTATGGTTATCATGAGGTTTCGCCAAATAGTTGGAGTGATTTACGAAAAACTTGCAAAACTGGTTTCCAATGCTGCGTTTTGAGTCGAGTTGTTTCAGATCTAGTGACGTCGCGTTCAATTCGAGCTGAATGAATCTTTTTCCCAAAGTCTGACTGGTGAACTTAAGTAGCAAATTTAAAAAAAAAGTGCAGTGAGCAGAAATTTTTTTGTTTATGGTCTTTTTGAAACATTTAGAATTGAATAAATTTTTTTTTTAAAAATGCAGAAATTATCTATTATAATAAATAAGCGACTATAATACATGCAGATTCAAAGTATTTTGTTGGATTATTGCATTGGAAGATTAATGATTGTTCACAAATGCTTTATAGTTTTTATAAACTTATATTTATCAAACAAAATAATATGTTAGTTTTAAGAGTTAAAATTCTGTAGTACTCTAAATTAGTCTTTTTTAAACTAGTTTCTTTACCAAAGTTTTAGTTTTTGTCAGCTCCGCGACCAACACTTGGGACAGAACAAGTTTAGTATTTATACAGGAGCAATTTTCATGTATAATTTTAGAATTGTCAATATAGCAAATCAAAAATCATTCAAAGTCTATATTTTTGCCAGAATCTTAGTAATATACTATTGTTATTATTAGCATATTAACATTTACATATTATAACACACATATTACAACACACTAAAAAAAAGGGTATTTTGCATTAAATTTGAAAAAAAGTCACACCAATTTAAAACTTAATGTATGAATATCTTCATTGTAATTTTTTTTACAATATTGAATATTTGGTAGTGTTGTTACCTATGTAGATAAAAATTCTATTTAGACTAGAGTCTGGATTTTATAGTCAATGGGATACTATTACTAGAACTGAGTTTTGAAGTATAGGAGACAATGTTAATTTAAGTGTTGTTGCTGTAAAACTTGACAGTACTTGATATTAATGCTATATGAAATCAATGAATTGAAAAGAATAATGTAGTACATAATCTACATACATTACTATGTAATGAAAAACAAGCCACTATTCTCCCATTTTGAAAGTCAGATTTGAATCGCCCCTTGAAGGAAGGTGTGAGTGTGTGCCGGAGTAATTTTCAGAAAACAAATTGGGGAAAATAAATTGATTGTATGTTTTTCACCAATCAGGTTTATAAATTTATAACAATGAGTGAACTTTTGATTACAAAAAGCCAAAAAAAATTTTATTGCATTTTGATATAAGCAGACAGGAAGTGGCAAATTTTATATTAAATTAATGACATTAACCGTGGTCACATTAAGCTGTGTAACACTGTATATTGAAATGAAAAATTTTGGAGTTTGGAGGCAATTAGTGTTTCTAAATTATGGCTTTATAATGTATTTTTTAATCTTTTGCTAAATTAGCAATGGCGGTTAAAATAGCCTATTTTGAAAACATAATTAATCATTCTATAAGTTACATACTTCTAAATTTTCAAACCATTGCTGGAATTCTGTTGTTTGACTGCTCCAAAACTGATATATTATTCAAAATTGACCTGTTTTTTTTTTCCCTTCCCCCAACCCCCCGCCCCGTTTTTTTTTTTCTTCTTCCCCTCTCTGAAAAGGCCTTATACTGTTACAATTTAAATGTTTTTGTTCAGAACATTGTTCCTAAATCCTCCAAGCCATGCAATATCTCTGTTTGCTCATTTAAAACACTATGCGTTGGAATGTTGGAATTTTAAGTCTTTTCTCTACACCATATAAAACTGTATGTAAATAACTATTGCTCAATTTGTAATTTAAACATTCAATACATCTTTTTCTTTGTAGTTAAATGAAGGCGAACCCCCATCAGACCTGGATGAAGGCATTGACTTGCCAGAAGGACAAGAGCCTGACTTCCCCCTCGCAGAATTAGCTCGCTTAGACGAAATGATTAACAGGCCAAGATGGGTGGTTCCCGTTCTGCCCAAAGGAGAACTGGAGGTTCTGTTGGATACATCCATAACTTTATGCAAACAAGGTATTTAGAAAGTTTCTATATAAACATTAGCAGTGTAAGACTGAGTTGTCTTCTTCTTGTAAAACCAAATTGAGTTAAGGGGACTTGGTACCCTTTAACTTATTTTTTTAATTGCCTTTAAAATTATAATTTTTGCATTTGGAAGTACTACTATGCAATAACTAAATTTTATTTTAAAAAAAGTTCACATAGTGCTCTAAATTTAAAAAAAATTCTGAAAACTTCAAGTTCCATCGTTTTTATTATCCAATATTTTTTCCTGATTTTTTTTTTTTTTTTTTAAATTCCTACAAATATAGTCCAAACTCTCTTTATAATTTTCTTCTTTTAAACTTTCTTCTAAGACATCGGATTTTGAATAAGTAAAATAGTTATGGAGAAACGATAAAATCTCTACTTATGGTAAAAAGATCACAAGGAAAAGGATTATCGTTCAACAGGGTTTTATATTAAGCGGTTTCGCGTTAACAGGGTTTGACTGTATTTGCAATTAATTTAGTAAGAATTTGCTGGAGTTAGCGTGTAAGGTGGGATTTTCAAAAAACACAAACTAAGAAAAATGAGTTTGAAACATCAAAGGGTCTATTGCAGCTATGATGAACTCTCTATAAAAACATAATTTTTATGCAATTGTAGCTATTGGATCAGAAACTTTCCAGAATAAGGAGAAGGTTTCAAGTTCATAAGCACGCAAAAAATAGAAAATTGATATTTTTATAATTTTTTGTTAGCAGAAGCAGCAAAACTAGGGGTACCAAGTCTCTTTAAGAATGCTTTATTAATCTGAATTTTTTCTTTTATGACGTTTGGTTACAAAATGTTTTGCTTGAAGCTTTAAAGGTAAGAATCTGGTGAGGAAAGAAAATGTTTTTCGTATTACCTGTAAAATCACTTGATGCACATAGCTGGTTTATAAATAGTGTCTTTAATCATGCTGTTTTTTTGTGATTAATAAGAAAATAAATACAAAATTCTGCAAAAAATACACTTAAACATTAGTCTATATAGTAAAGTTGAATTGATAGTTGGATTAAGACCAATTTAACAAACAAGTATAGAGTTATACCTATTATGATAGTAGTATATAATGGTTCTCTTTTCTTTATATCATATGTAATATATCATACAACAATAAACTAGAGCACAATTTTAAAGATTATTTCCGTTTTACATATTATATTAACAGAGTTCATCCTAGAAATGAAAAAGGGCAGGGTACTATTTTCCAAAAAAAGGGCACTTCCTGTTTACGAGGGCTCTTTTATGGCAAATTTCAGAAATACGCGTTTTCTGCCACAATTTCAATATTGTTATACTTTTCTACAACGATAAATAATTTTCAATATTCTGAAGAAAAAAAATTATAATGCAAAAATCTGTGAATCAAAAACTCGCTCAGAAACTTAAAAGATATCAAAATACTGATAAAATGCTTCAGTCCTAATTCTGCTGGAATGAGACTGAGAAAATTATTAAAATTAAAGTGCAATATACACAGTAAAATTTTCCTCAAATAGTAATATTTATAAAATTATCAATTTATAATACAGTAAAATTAAGATAACAATGTTTTAGTATAATGAAAAAGTGTTAAGATAAGAACTTTTCACTCTTTCAAAATTTTCTAAAGTTTGAATGAATCAACCTTAAACTTCATCTCTTGGGTTTGCTATTGTTAGATAGAGAATAGAGTTTCTTCAAATTTAACATTATTCATTGTGAGATATCACAAAGAGTATTCCAACTAAAGAACTTGGACTATGTCCTGAAATTTGTGCCTTTTTTTATTTTCAAAATCGGATCAAATTTAGCGTCAAAACGGTGATTTTTTTGCCGTGCATGCCGCTATTATGTAAGCTATAATAGAAGTTTTATTTTTTTTAAAATCGGAAATAATCTGGGATTTTGGTTGCATTCCTGTTATGTTTAATTTTAAATATGAAACGGATGTTTAGAAATTATTTGGTAACAGGCAAATTACCAAAAACACCCCCTAAATTTAACAATCCAAACGAAAATATTCTTTTTAAATTCTTAGTGTAAACATTTGATAGTTATAAACCTTTAACTAAGTTATTCAAGTCTTTCAAATTCCTTTCTTCACTATTTTGAAGGAGGCATGGTAAAAATCCAGCGAAATACACTTAATCAAAACATGGCTTAACAAAAAATGGCCATCGGAGTTTACTAATGTGCACTTGGGAAATTGTAAGACGGCGCCCTACAATCCACCTACTAATGAAGCACGTTATATAGACATCTACCCAATGGTTTCAGTCCCTGATATATACGTTGCGCGTTTGAACATGAATGTGCATGCGCGACAGCCTATTTCAGTAGGGGTGATCCACATTTTGCGTACTGTTGGGAGGGAAAAAAACCGAAAGTTTTTCGAATTCTTTCAGGATGAAATTTTTTCTGAAAAAGGGCAGGAAGGGCGCTATTTTTATTGAAAAAGGGCAAGAAGGGCGCTATTTTTATAGAAAAAAGGCAGGCAGAGCGCGCCGCCCCTCGAAAAATGCCTAGGATGAACTTTGATATTAAAATTGAAGGGTTATATATCAGTCACTTGAGTTATTAGCAGCTAAAGTTTTTACTTTTGTATCTTTTAGTTTGCAACGTACCCCCATCTATCAATATATATGGCTTAAGCATTTTAAAAAGCTGAGTAGGTGTCGGAAGTTAATCTGATCACCCTTATATTAGTTCCACCAATCATTTCAAACACTAGGATTTTAAAAAGATAAGACATCTATCATCCACTTATTGGCTGGCCCTGGCTAGTTGGCCGATATCGGAGTGTGATGATTCCAACCCCATTCTACAGCAACTGGGCAAAACCGTTTGATTTGTGCTTTTCCCACAGCTAACTAGCAAGAGCTGGGCAATAATTATGCAGTTATTCATTGTTTGAATTGTCCATCAACATCAATACAACTTTGTAAAAAAAGTTGTACTAGTTCCAACATCGGTGTGAAGGGTAACTAGTGTTTTGAGAATTCTATGTAATGGTTTTCTTTCAGGCATCTCTTAACCCACTGTCGGTCATGCACGTATATATGCGTCATTTGATCCTCAGTTTTTTCAGCAATACACAGGGCGTTTAGTATTGGTCCCTTAGTCCCTTAAAGTACCTTTTTTTATTTTGGTCCCTTTTGTCCCCTTTTTTTAACGCTTGGTCCCTTTAGTCCCTTTTTTAAAAATATATTTGTACCACGTGACCAGCACACGCCATTTCGCTTTTTTCCTTCTTTGTCGAACACAAGAGGGAAGAAAAGCAGACCAGAAATCCCTGTCACGTCCAGTTACGATGAATTAGTGTTGATTGGTTGAATGCTGTTTACAGAACTGCTTTGGTTCTATATTGAATCGTCAAGGTCAAAGGTCATGTAATCGTTTGGTTAGTTGGTTTAGTTTTTTTCTGGCGCAAGAGCAACTTCAAGGACATACTTTGCCGAAACCAAGAAATCCTTAAAAATTATTTCAAAAAGAAAGGGTTATAGCCAGTCTAGTTCAGACTCTACAAAATTTTGAAGATAGTGCATGTATACAAATAAAGTATTTTTAAAAATCAATAAATTATATGAAGTGATAAAAACCAATCGCTTGTAAAAATTTAAAAAGGTTAGTATGAAGCTGTGAATCTGACAGTGAAGACAATGAGAGATGACATGTTTTAAAAAGGTGTTGCCTTATTGCTTTAAAAGATGGGCATTCTGTTAAAATATGATAAACTGAAAAATTAATATTACACAAGGAACATGTGGGTGCATCTTCTGCCAGCAGAAGGTGAACATGGGTAAATCGGGTATGACCGATACAGAGTCTTGACAAAATAACTTCTCTCTTTCTATTTGAATGAAAGAAGGTGAATCCATATATAGTTGGCTGCAAAGTGCTTAGTTTGTTTGTGGTCTCTGCGTCCCACATGGCCTGCCATGTGCCGAAAAGAGCCTTTGCACATACTTTTAAAGCATCATCAAGACAAAGCACATTGGTCACAGTTCCGGATGCAGCTCGAGCAATAACATCGGAGCGCTCATTACCCATGATACCCACATTAACAGGGATCCAACAAAAGAAAATGTGAAAACCTTTGTTTAAAAGTCTGAAATGATGGGTTAAAATTTCCATAATGAATGGATGATTTTGTGAAAAAGGATTGCCAAGAGCGTCTAGATAGCTCTTGGAATCCGTGTAAATAATCCACATTTTCTGAGTTTTTTTTAATAAAATCTAGAGCCAGCAGAATGGCACAGAATTCAGCTGAAAAAATTGAGCAGCTGGGATGTAGCTCTATCGACAAGGTAACATTGTCGGTAACAGCAGCCGAACCCACGTGGCCCTGGCTTTTTGAGCCATCAGTAAGAATAGATTTGAAATGAGAAAAATTATTACGATGATCATAAAAGATGCTTTTAAAAACAGTATCAGGGGTTTCAGACTTTTTAAAATTTGGGAAAGTGTTGAAAATTGTAATTTCATGATGATGCCAAGGTGAAATGAGGAAAGTTAGAGGAATAACTCTAAGGTTATCCACCTGATGGAATGAGAGAATGTTTTTAACTCTCAATGAAAAAGATGGTCGTGCATGTTTTTATGTAGCTCTCTTCTTAGTTTGAATGAATAAGCACTTTTTGGTATTAAATATAGGTTTTCTGCAGATCCTAAGAATTCTAGTGTTCAATCATGTGTTGAAATAATCCGATGCAAAGGTGAAATTTGCACTCCAAAATTGTTATTTGCGTTCTGTCTGTTTACAATTTTAAAAATGTGGTAATCATAATTTTCAGGTTTTTTTTAGTAATATACAGTCAATAATTAATTCTTTTCTTTTTAATGTGCACTCCAGATGAATGTTTGGAGTGCAAAGTTTGCACTTGGACAAATAATTTTTAATTCAACCCCTTAAATTGTAGGTACTGAATACTAGGCATTATTTTTCTATACTATTAAAACAAATTTTGTTTAAAACTCCTTTTTTTTTAATTTTTGGTCCCTTAGTCCCTTTTTTTGAAGTTCCAAGCTACTAAACACCCTGAATACACTACATTTTTAAATTTATAAATAAAACTTAAAATAAAATATTTTTATTGGGATGATAGTTTATGACCCATCTAAAACAAATGAATAAAAAATATTTAAAAAAAATTATATATTGGAATTAAAAATATAATTTAAAAATTATTGCAGGAAAAACAACTGTAAAATTTCACCCATTCCCTGAACTGTCAGTGGGTTAATTCAGGCATAATGACAATGTTTCAATGTGTATGGTTTACTCACAGATATTTTTTATATTAAATGAATTGTAAGTTTTCCTACTCGCCATGTTCAAAGATATTTTTCACAAATTTATCGGCTCTCAAGAGTTTATTGTTAAATGATTGAATCTGGTAAATAAAGGACTCTTTGTCAGTGGTTTTTTAATTATTTTTCTTGTTTGTTTTATTGTATCTTTTCTAATTGCCAAGTGTTGCCTTTGTTTTCCAATTAGCTTTAAATGTGCATTGATTTTGACTGAATTTTTATTCAGGTCTGGATGTTCGTTCTGAAACCTGCCAACGATTCTTTAGAGATGGATTGACTATTTCATTTACCAAAATTCTTACCGATGAAGCAGTCAGTGGTTGGAAGTTTGAAATCCATGTAAGACATAAATTTTTTTTTTGCAAAAGAAATCAGCAGTATGGGCTGCTTGTTTAATGTGTAACTTTCCTTTTGTTGTTTTTGTCATAATATTGTTTTATCAATTTTCAGAGGTGTATTATGAAAAATTGTGAACATTTAGTAGAACTTTGTGTATTAAAACTTAACCAAGACTGTCTCCCTCTTCTTGAGTTGTTGGCAATGGTGCTCAATCCCAATAGCAAGTGAGTAAAATGCTTTATTTTATTGCTTCATGACTATTTTTTTACAGCATTTTATCTTGACTATTAAGAAGAATAAATCAACCAGCCCCATCGACATAATGCATAATATATTTTTTTATACAATTTTCATAGTAAAGGGAATAAATAAATTGTAAAATTAATTTTTTAGTTTATTTTGTGAAAGAGTTTCAAGAGAAACTTTATTGTATGAATTATCAGAATATAACATTACTTTTGCTTTTGTATGTATGTAGGTTTGCATTTGGTCATCTCCTCTTTTTAAACTTTTAGCAATATTTGAAAGCAGTACAATTTAGGAGTTAATTTCCTCACTTTTTGTACTTATTGACATTCAATGAACATTGATGCTTTTTTAATAAATGCACGGTTTTGATACAATTCACTACCAATCGGTGGCCAAATCATGTGGCAGATACTGCAAAAAAACTTTATTTAAAAAAAAATCTTTTTATTGCAAATGTATCCACATTTCAACTTTAAGATTTGTATTTTTTAAAGATTTAGGCTTTTTTCCTGATTGCTCTTGGGTGGTTTGGATTTATTGCTTTTATCAATTGTCAAACACTAAGCTTCAAGACAGAATAAGCACCTAACCCAAGTAGGTCTCCAGGTTAATTCACTATTGATAATTTCAAAAATGAGTAGACATAACAGCAACTGTGACATCTAGTCTTCTGTGGATTGCCAGGATGCCTGATGAGAGTTACTCCATTTTTCCATTCCATTTTTCTCCAGTCTGAAAAATAAATGATGAGCATTCTCTTCATTGACTCTTGTTTAAAAATTTGAAACGGTGTGTAGCCTTTCCATCATGAAAGATAAAAAAAAAAATCCTTCTATGAAGCTGTGTCTGTAAAGCTGGTTGGAATCTAGTGTAACAGGTATAACGACTAATTGTAAAAGTGAAATGCTAAACTTACTAGTTTCATTTGATTATTGATGAAAAATCTTTCAAAGCATAGCTTTTAAAACTTTTTAAAACATTTTTTTATCAAAGTATAGCTTTGATAAAAATGATGAATCATTTGTATTAAGTCTGCATTGATATTCGTCCATATTAAAAATATATGAGGGTAATATTTATATTCAAAATTAACCTTTTTGTAAATTTTAGATTTCACACTTTCAATGGAACAAGGCCTTCTGAATCTGTTCCTACTGGTTCACAGTTACCCGATGACGAAGTGTTTGCTCGACCTTCTGATTTAAGAACTCCAAAAGTAAGTGATCATGTACTTACTTTTTTTTTATGTTCTTTTGTGATCTGGTTTTGTTCACATCTCAAAATTAAATTATTTGAATGATGGAATAAGTTAATATTGGATGAATATGAGATTGATGTTAATGGGTTTTTTTGTGAAACTTATCCTCTAACTTTTCTTAATGGTTTTATTTTAAACTTTTTATGGTATGTAAGAGTCGATTGAAACTCGAAACAAAATTATGTTCATTGTAATCCAGTTTCTTAAGTTACTCTTTATTTGACTCAATTTTTTTTATTAATATGTTAAAGGAGCAATTTTTTTCTTTCTTATCTTGTATAGGAAGTTTATGTATGCACTTAGAAATTTATCTGTTTTATAAAGATAAAGATGACTAACATTAAATTGATTTTTTCTTTTTGTTTAGGGCTGGCTTGTCGACCTAATTAATCGTTTTGGGGCTCTTGGAGGCTTTACCCTACTTCTAGAACGTTTTCAAAGTGGCACTGCTATCACAGTTCCTGTTATTGCTGCTCTTATTAGGTATGTATTTTATTTTGTTTGTGATGATTCGTAAAAAATTTAGTCCAGGAAAGTAGATTTAGTTACCATGAATCTTGGCATAAAAGAATGGGAGTAAAGCCTAATGATGAATATATTTTTTTAAAATTAAAAATGATTTAGCGAAACGAAATTAAATGTCGATAAAATAACATTTACGCACAAGAATTTCTATACAAGCATCAATTGGTATAAAGAAATACATTCTTTTCAATTTTTCTCAATTAGTTATAATTACAGAAGCAGTTTGGATTATTTTTTCTAATATGCACTAAATTGAAAGTGAAGTATTTTATACATAGAATTAAATTAAGAACCATAAACCTCATATCAGCTGGTTCTGTAATACTCATCTTAAATCACAAAAGCAAATGAAAATCACACAAACTCGTGTTTTCACAAATAAGGCATTTGATAAATCATTATAAATATTTGTATTTTTATACTTAGTTTGTCTTGTTATTTCTTTATGTAGTATTTTTATCTTTGTATAATTGTACTTGTTATCTTTATTATCTATGTACCAATTTGAAGTTCATGCTTTTTCTGGAGTCATGTTTAAATAATACTGCACTCAATTCTGCAACTATTGCTGCAAATGATTTTAATAAACTGATTTCTTATTTCAGGCCTTTTGGAATGTGTCACGATTTGCTCACTGTTCATACTATAGAAAAATATTTTATGCCAATAGTTGAAATAGTGCCATCTTTTTTGGACAATCTGACGGATGAGGAACTCAAGAAAGAAGCCAAAAATGAGACGAAAAACGATGCTTTATCAGGAATAGTAAAGGCATTGAAGTGCTTAGCTGCTAAAGTACCTAATCAGGACACCACTGTAAAAAGCCTGGAGACGTTTAGATTAAAAATGATTTTGAGGTAATAACCCTTTATATGTGTGTATTTGAGATAGCTTAGTATTAATTACCTGATGTTATGAGATTTATTTATAATGAATATGAAAGTTTTCAAATATAATGTATGTATATGTTACGGCTAATTTGATCAATTTGGATATTCCAAGGGGTTTCAAAAAGTAAGGTAACGCATTCAGTAAAAACATTTATTCAAAAAATAAAAATGTATATCTATACAATGTAGGAAGACACAGGTACATATTACTTCTCTGCATAGTCTCCATGCTTATCAAGGTAGTTGTTTCTTCGGTACTTCAAATTATCGAAACCAGAATCAAAGAAATCAGTGTCAAGGTTGCACACCACTTCAAGACTGCTTGCTGAACCTCAGCACTGGATCTAAAGTGCTGTCCTTCCAAGTGTTTCTTCAAAAGTCCGAAGAGATGGAAATCACTTGGTGCGAGATTGGGACTGTAAGGAGGGTGGTACAAAACCTCCCACCGAAAACGCTGTAACAAATTGTGCGCAGCTGTGGCCGTATGTAGTCGGACATTGACTTTAAACAACAGGACACCTGTTGTGAACAATCTGTTGTTTACAATGAATTGCCTCCCAGCGTGGCACAATAACTGGCAGTACTTACGCCGTCCTGTTGCATGTCAATGACCATTTGCATACAGGGACAGTTATGCATAATTTGTTACAGCATTTTCAGTAAGGTATTAGACTACCCTACTTACAGTCTGACCTCGCACCAAGTGATTTCTATTTCTTTGGACCATTAAAGAAACACTTGCAGGTCAGCATTTCAAAACCGATGTTGAGGTTCAGCTTGCTGTCTTGAAGTGGTTGTACAACCTTGACGCTGATTTCTTTGATCTGCTTTCGATGGTTTAGTGTACCGATGGAACCCATGGTGACTATGTAGAGAAGCAATATGTACCTGTGCCTTCCTACATTGTATATATATATATTTTTTATTTCCTGAGTAAGCGTTTCCTCTGAATGGGCTCGTTACCTTACTTTTAGGAACTCCTTCGTATAATACATAATAACCAATAGTAATTGTTATTTTGTAAAATAACCAGTTATTATGTATAATACCTAAATTAATCAAACTAGCAGCAACATACAAGGTGAGACCGAAAAGTAAGGTGACTGATGTCATAATAATCACTGTATTATATATTTGCAAATAAATACATCACAGTCCTTCAAAGTAGTTCCCGCCGTCTACAATACACTTCTGACAACGTTCATACAAGTTCTTGAAACTTCTGAGAAAGTCCTCCTTTCAGACTGTCTTAAGTTCCTTGGTAACAGCAACTTGAATGTTTGAGATGCTTGAAAATCGGTTTCCCTTCAGTGCTAATTTCAGTCGTGGAAAGAGGAAAAATCTGCTGGCATCAGGGGGATAAGGATTTTTCCTCTTTCCACGACTGAATTTTGGCACTAAAGGGAAACCGATTTTCAAGCATCTCGGACATTCAAGTTGCTGTTACCAAGGAACTTAAGACAGTCTCAAAGGAGGACTTTCTCAGAAGTTTCAAGAACTTGTATGAACGTTGTCAGAAGTGTATTGTAGACGGCGGGAACTACTTTGAAGGACAGTGATGTATTTATCTGCAAATATATAATACAGTGATTATTATGACATCAGTCACCTTACTTTTCAGTCTCACCTTGTATATGTATTAATTAGAGAATATATATATATTCATTAAAGATATGAATGTCAAATGTAAATGAATATAATGTATCAATTTTTACTGGTAAGTTTGGACCTTCATTTAAATTGTTTAATCATATACTTCATAATTTATTGAAGTTGGATACTTGAAAAATCTGATGTAAGTGCATAAAAAATTGAAATTTGCTTTGAATAAATTTTTATTCATTATTTTCTCTACCAATTGAGTATGTTAAGTTAGGCCTAGAAATATTATGCTTTAGTAATAAATTCATAAGAAATGATTTTAATTACTAAGAACCTTATAGCAAATGCTTTTATCTTTCTTGCAAAATTTCTTGACCGCTGTGGCTTTTACATTTAGACTAAACTTTTTTTTTTAGTGTATTTACTATTTAATGCTATAACCCCCATGTCAAGCTTTTAATTGTTTATCTGTAGGCTTCTTCAAATTTCTTCTTTCAATGGGAAAATGAATGCTCTAAATGAAGTAAATAAAGTAATCGCCAGTGTATCCTATTATACGCATAGACATGCAAACCCTGAGGAAGAGGATTGGTTAACTGCAGAACGAGTTGCTGTAAGTAAATTTTTCTTTTAAGTGGCATTTTCCTTGTTAAACAATCTTATTTGAATTAGGTATTGTTTTTTAAATTCCTGGACTTAAATCAAAAAGTAGCGTTGTGAAAATTCTAATTATCTATGCTATTTATGAATCTAACTTTAAAGCCAGGAAATTTTTATAATAGAGTATTTGTAATATAATTGAGCAAAAGTTTATTTGATGGATTTTTTTTTAGTAACCCTACAAATATTAAATATGCCAAAGCTCAAGTATTATCTTTTATTGCAGGAATGGATTAAAGAAAATAAAGTACTCCAAATTGTTCTGAGAGATAGTCTTCATCAGCCACAGGTAAATACTTTTCTAAACCTTGCCTTCTTGATAATTTTCAATTTAGTTGCTTTACTCTGGGGTTGTTTGATTCATGATCCTAAGCATATGTTGGTAGAAGACCCATTAATCTTAAAAGTAATAATTGTATAAACCATTTATTTTTTGTCGAACATGTCAAAAAATGCAATTCTTATTTCTTAAAAAATTGTACTGATGAATAGTTTGAAATTAAAACCCAAGGCGCATACAACACGTAAAAACTGCTTATATTTTTACTCCTTGAAATAGGATTTTTATTCAGGGGTAAAGATCTACCACATTGATGCGGATTTCTGCTTTCACTATAATTTTATTATTTTTAGTAGAGCTTATAGGGTTTTATCAGACTAAACTTGCCTAAAATTTTTCTCAGAAAAAAAACACATTCTGGCTGCTCCACTGTACTGTGCACATAGTAGTACACAAATATATTATTTTTCAACTATTTTCGCTGTTCAAAATTATATTGTGTATGTTTTTTTTACAATTTGGCTATTTTCACCCCTTTTAATTTGAAGCTCTTAATTTTGAATAGAGATATTTATTGCTTTTATCTGCTGTAAAAAAAAAAAATATTGCTAAACCCTACATCATCCTAACTATAATAAAAATGTACTTTTTATTTTGATCATGACAAAAGTTTTTAATCTTTTTATAATATCTTCCTACAATGTTTAATTCTATAATTTCTTCTTCAGTACGTTGAGAAATTAGAAAAGATCCTTCGATTTGTGATAAAAGAGAAGTCTCTAACGTTAGAAGATCTAGACGACATCTGGGCCGCTCAATCTGGGAAGCACGAAGCAATTGTCAAAAATGTTCACGACCTCCTGGCTAAATTAGCTTGGGACTTTACTCCTGAACAACTTGATCACTTGTTTGAATGCTTTCAGGTATGTCATCTTTTACTTTTAAAATGTACTTGATTTAGTTTTTTATTGTGTACTAAACGTTGTAAGTCATTCATTGAAAAATAATGAATGTAACAACTCTTAATTTTAATATGTGCAAATAAAATTATTTTGATATGAAAATTGTTATAAAAAAATTTGATATTGAAATTGAAATTTTTCTTACATAGTTTTGTGTATGTAAAATTTATACGCCATCTTAAAAGTTATCAATCATTTTTTACCCAATTCCCACGCAACGTAAACTGTTTACATTATAACTGGAAAAAAATATGTTGAAATTTTATGCATGTAAAATTTATGCAGTGTTGTGCCACTTTATAGTATTGCAGATTGTCAGTGATGAGTGTAACTAAAATAATTTTACTTGCAACTTTAAATAAAAAAAAACGTTTATGTGAACTTTATCAATCTTTTCACTGTAAGAATTATGTTCATTACTGACTCTGTAAGATGGCACTACTATCATTTAAATTTTACATTTCATTAAAAACAATTTTAGCCTCTTTTATCAATGTATAATATTGATAATGTTTATGCAAGAAACATTTTTTTTAAGTCGCCAACAAAATTATTACTTAAATATACTCTGAAATGGTTTGTAAGGAAATGTGATACTAGTACCATCTTGCACCTTTAGAGAACCAACCAATCAATGATAAGCATAACTCTTATAGTAAATTTGAAGACAAACAAACCTATTTCAATTAGTGATCTAGCGGTGAAAGTCCAAAAGATTTATGCTGGGCTTTCACCTCTAGAACACCAATATGTGGAACAAGTAACCTAATTGTACTATTCTACACTTTGAACTAGGAACATGCAAAAAATTATAAATGATTTGTGTATATAATGGAAAAATTCTGTTTTTAACTTTTTAATAGCATAAATAGTCATCAATACAGTATTTTCAGAGTTAATTAGTCTTGTAAACTGAGTAGCACAGAAGCAAATAATGCTTTTGTTTTTATCTGGATTGTTTATTAAAATTTAATATTTTGATATTAATTGCTTTTGTTTCAAGGTTCAAGATATCTTTTAATTTTTAAAAATAGTTACAAATATATAGTTTTTCCAAAACATGTTTTTAAAAAAGTGACCACCAAAAATGTATTTTTAAATTGGCACTGTTTATTTTCTAATTTATTTTTGTTAGGAAGGAAAGTTTTGTAGTACCAATATTAAGTGTATGTGTACACATGTTTATCAGATCTTTTTATTTTTAACAACTTTCATCTCCTAGTGTATATTTTGTGTTAAATTGTAACATGATAAATTTTATTTCAATTTTCATAATGTTGACTGATAAGTTACTTTTTTACCAAATTACTTTTAGTTGAACATTGTTTTGTTCTTTTATAGACTAGTTGGACAAATGCCAGCAAAAAGCAAAGAGAAAAATTATTAGAATTAATACGGAGGCTTGCTGAAGACGACAAAGATGGTGTTATGGCCCACAAAGTATGTATTGCTTTGGCCGTTTATAAGATACCCCACCCTTTTCCCTTTAATATTTTCTATAAAACTAAAGAATTTTTTTTTTGTACTACTAATACTTTTTTACTGAGCTAGATAGTCTTAAAAACTTTCTCATTGATTTTTGAACTATTCAAATCAAGTGACCAATGAATTATCAATTGTATCATAGAGTAAAAGACATTAATTTAAAACAGTTTTTCTAAATCATTTTGTGTCTCATCTCTGGTCATACCCTTTTCCACTGTGCCACACCGTCTGTGATAACAGAATTGTTTCACGATTAGTTCTTTTAATGGAAAGCGTGAGCATTCTACTATCAACTAAAACTTTTGTAAGTTTAATTATTGGTATGAATAAAATAATTAAACTTTTGTAACTTGACTAAAGAAGCCTGTGTCTTATTTCAAATTGTTTATGAGGTAATAAAAACCATAATTTTCTTCACTATACACCTTTTTTTTTTTTTTTTTTTTTCTGAGCAAAAGTAAAATTTATTAAAAAAAATTAAATGGAATAAATGTTATGTATGGGTTACTCGCAAAGTTTTTATTGCTTTGAGAAACAAATAATTGAAAAAAAAAAAAAATTCAATAGTATTGTGTTTGTGGACAAATAATCATTTGTTTGTTTAATAACGATTAATTTTCTCTTTTTCAGGTGCTGAATCTTTTGTGGAGTTTAGCACACAGCAATGATGTTCCTACCGATATTATGGATCAGGCATTAACAGCACATGTCAAAATTTTAGATTATAGCTGCTCACAGGTAAATTATGGTATTTTAAATACAAATTATTAACCCTCTGATTGTCCAGGGAATGAGCAAAATTCTAGTTTTCCCTGTAATAATTTTGAAATTATATTTCGAACTCAAATATATATTTTTTAAAATTATTTTTTATTTATTTTGTTTTAGATAGGTTATATAGTGTCATCCTAATAAAAGTATTTAAAAAATATTTTATTTTAAATTTAGAAATTGGTATTGCTGAAAAAACTGGAGATCAAATGACTCATATGTATGTACATGACTGTCAGTGGGTTAAAGATTTAGTTCCCTCTTGTTTTGTGATTTCTTGTTTTAAGAGCCAGAAAAAAAATTATTCGTTTAGAATTACTTGAAAATCAATATCCATTTTTGGAAAATTTTTAATACTAATAGTATGGCTTATTGTTAATTAGTAGAGTTGATGACTAAATATTGTTATGTGACCTGTGAAGTGAATGGGAGTGTTCAAGTAATTTTTTTTTTTTTGCTTTTTTAAATTACTTTATTAGAGATTGGAAAATAAACAATCCTTGTATATCCACGACGTAAAAATTCCGAGATCAGTGATGCCAACTTATTTACAGATTTTTACATACTTTTAGAATTTACCTCTTACATTATGATAAATGAATATGATATTTATGCCTAAGGCAATAGCAGGGGTCGCAGACGTCCTATATGTCCTATAAATCCTATATTTTTTTTTAAATCGGTAAAAACGTCCTATATTGTCCTATATTTTACAATTGTCCTATATATCCTATATTTCTACATTGATTCGATCTATATTTTCTTCGAATTCGTAATAACGGAGCCGTTTGTTGCCATTTTTTAATATTTCGGATTCTTTGGCGCGATCGTAGGTGAAAAAAACCTGACAAAAACGATATTTGTAACGGCGGCGCGGCGTTTTATCTCTTGTGACGTCACGTGCTGCATAACCTACAACTCAACTCTACTGGACCGGCGGGAGTTGTAAACATGTGAACATTTCCATAACAATTGGTCTTGAATTTGTGATCTGATTTCTCCTCCAACGTAATAAATTAGTTGGCCATAATGCAGAGAGAGACTCAACAACAAAACTCTGCCTCGGGAAAAACGGATAAAAACAACTTGGGATTAACTTGCAGGACTACTAAAGAACATTTTGAGTGCTGATGAAAGAAACAAAAGGGTTAAGATTTACTGTATGATGTCGGATGGCGATTTTTTTATTCCGAATCCTGTACGGATTCTGCGCCACGAATTGTTTACATCAAACCGCTCCAAATTATGGCAACCATAGGCAGTTAGTTATCTTGCTCTTAAAAAATGGCAAGGCTGCCATTTTTTGGCGAAAATCGCCTAGGCGCAGAATTCGTACCGGATTCGGAATATTAACCACGATTTTTTTTCATAAAAGTCGCCAAAATTGAAAATTACGTCAATACATTGTGTTGCCAAATCCAAACGATCACTAGGGTTGCTTTAAAACCAAGTGCCAAGTTCGCCACATTCGGCGATAAATCTCCCACTTTTCGCCGCCAATCCAGCCGACACTGAACAGTAAATCTGAATCAACAAAAGACTGCAAACAGGGATAAAAAGAAAATACTTAAAAGAAATTGGAACAGTTAAAAATGCTGGAAGCAAAAGACTCATGATTGCAAATAATGTAATTAATAAAACTTGGTTTAGGGATGGAATATTGAGGCAATAACGGATCAATTATTCAGGATCATGCGATTTCTTTTTTTTAAAGGTGTATTTTCTATTCTCTTAAATTCAATATAACGAGTATATAAATGTATAACGAGTTAATTTTGAAGTTCAGTAGCAACTGTGTGCAGTTATTTGATGTTTTATATTGTCCTATATTTTTTTGGAAAAAATCCTATATATTCTTATTTTGTCACTTTGACCCCTGCAATAGCAGCTATTTCATCAGCTTAAAACTCAGCAAAAATGTTGTAAATCTACAATAGCAAAAGTATTGGCGAGTTTGAAGAATATTGCAAAGGATATATCAAGTTGATCTTTTTCATAGGTTACAAAGAATATCTGTAAAAGTTGCTGAAAATTTGTAAAATGTTGGCATCTCATTATTTCTCATTGCATATTTGATGGAAGTTTTTTTTTTTTTTTATCTTTTAACATAGCAAAATTTTCTAGTTTGTGGGGAAAAGGTTATTTTGCTTGCACCACAAAATATTAGAATAATTGTTTAATATACATCAAACACACTTTTGCAGTAACCCAGTACTAACCATAGTAGCAGCAAGTCATTCATTTGGAACAGTCTCTTCTAATTATCTTGTTTCCTATCAGTAAAAAAAAAAAAAAATCAAAATTTTGAGCTAATAAATATTTGGCTTGGGATTTTATTTTTTTTACACAACTTATCAGACAAGACCTGTAAAAAAATTAACTGATTTTATAACTTTGATCCTTGGATCGTTTGTTAGAAAAACCAAATATTGACTCTTAAACTAAACTATTTCGTTTTTCTTTTACAGGACAGAGACTCGCAGAAAACCCACTGGGTAGATCGTTGCGTCGAAGAAGTAAAAAATGATAAATGGGTCCTTCCAGCTCTGAAACAAATCAAGGAAATTTGTAATTTGTACTCTGAAGCCCCTCCAAACTTCAATCATGCTCAGAGGTCTCCCCATATGTTCTATCGACATGAAGTCATAAACAGACTTCAAACGCATCATTCTCTGGTGATTCTTGTTGCTGATAATCTAACATCTTATATGAAGAGAGCTCATGTTATGGCCAAAGGTTAGCATCATTTGGATATTTCTTTCATGAAATTAGTTTGTATAACTCTTCTGTTATTCTACTGTTAGCATTGTAAAAATATTGCTGTACTAACAATGTAGCATTCGGATATTAAAGTGAGGTTTTAATCTGCTTGTTAAGCGTTGCTAATTTTCAGAGCAATATCAATCAGCAGTGATTCCGGGTAAATCATGGAATTCGGAAAAGTAATATATCAGAGTAGGATAATTTAAAAGCTTTTAAAACTATAGATTCCAGATAAAAAAAATTATCATTAGTTTTGTAGATGATCTGTAATTGTTTTCTTGAAAGTGACTGTGTAACTTGAATGTAAGAAATTTTGTTAAAGCTTGCATTACAACATGGGTTTACATTAGTAAATATATATTCCACAGGGATGTAAGAGCTGCTCCAATTGCGCCGAAGTGCGCCAAACTGACTACCCTGCTCCAAACTGCGCCAAAAACCTCTTTTCGGTTAAGATTGCGCCGAACTGCGCCAAAAAATCATTTTTTGACTTGGAAAAACTACTTGGCGAGAATTTTGTCTCAAAATTTTTCAAAATTATCATGAAACGTCGCCAACAAAGCAATAAAGAGTGTTTTGCACTTCAAGGGCGTTCACATCTTCGACACATCACTGGCTTAGAGACCAGTCGCTCTGATCATCTGCTCCTGTTGCCGATCCTATCCTGACTCTTAACCCTTGCAACCGTGGCTTAGAGACCAGTTGCTTGGGTTTATGCTATGATGCCTTTGAAGACGACGATATGCCATGATGGCTTTTTCGGCGGTGTGCGGCTTGCCACTGCTCCAGCTGCTGTAGCTGATGAACCTACTTGCCTCGACCTGCCTTCTACCCTCGATTTTGACATTGGTAAGCCTAACCACGTGCCCCGGACTGACTGCTTCTCTCCAAAATCTGTTTGCTTTCCAAACAATTCAAAGGGAAAAACCTCACTGCAAGCCATGACCAGGTCATTGCTCGACCAAGGCTGTGAGGTTTTTGCCCGTTTTTCCAAGGGAAAATACATTGTCACCCCTCGAAACTTGACTGAGGAGACGCTCATTTCTAAATTTATGACAACGACCATTAGCCCAACTCCAATTTCTTTGCCCAAGTCGGCTAAAACCTTCAAGGTGGTTATCAGGGGCTTGCCCTTTGATACCACTAACCAAGAAATTGAAGAATGGATCAATTATTCCCATCCTAACTTTTCCCCCACTTCAATTTCTCAAATGAAAAACCGTTTCGGAACCAATGTTCCACTTTTCATTATTGAATTTTCAAACTCACATTCTAAACCAGCTATCCTTTTGTGGAAAAACCTAGGCTTTCTTCAAATTAAAATCGAACCCCTCCTTGGCAAAAAACCAAACCCAGTCAAACAATGTTTCAACTGCCAAAGGTGGAATGGCCATCTTGCTTTAACTTGCCCGTATCCCACCAGATGTCGCCACTGCTCCGAACAGCATCCCAGTCGGGATTGTCCTAATAAGAGCAGTGTGCGGCGGTGTATTAATTGTAAAGAAAACCATGCATCTTCTGCCCATTCTTGCAAATTTTATGTCGACCAACTTAGTAAACGACGGCCTAGTGGTTCCGGGGTCAAGAAGGCGACCCCCGCCACGAAGCCCATTCTTATTCCAAGATCTGTTACCCTAATTTCCAAACCAAAGCCCACGTATGCTAGTGTGGCATCTCAATCCCCTATTTATGCCCCCAAAATCATTAAGCATCAGGAAACTAACACTGATGTTAGTTTGCCTGACAATCCTATCCTCATGCAAGTGGATACTATTATGGTGGATAAAGCCAATAACACTCCAAACCGTAATATTAAAACTGTTGATGTTGCCACCCAATCCTTTATTCTGAACAAACATATGGATATATACTTGGAGAAGTATAACTTATTTCAGACAATCATGCAAAAGTTTGCTACTCTCATTGGAAAGGATTTCCCAAACCAGAAAATGTTCTGCAATGCTGTAGTTCTTCCTGCTCAACAACTTGATAGATATCTAACTCCCATCCGGGATGTGAGACCCACAAGCTCTTTTAAGTCTACGATGTGTAGGCTCCGCCTCTCCAACTCATGTTGGTTTCTGATTAGTCAGGATGTGTCTTGACTTTCTGTTTTAACTTCTTGTTCCCCCCTTTCAATTTTCTCCCTTATTTTGTTATGTTTTGTATTAGTAGTTATGTTATTTTAATTATTTATCCTGGAGGTTGCACGGCCGTTCCGGCCGTCGGAACTCCAAGAACCCCAATTCAGTCAGTCAGTCAGTTAAGGGCGTTTTTCGTCAGTTAACGTATCGGAAAGGGTTCGCACTTGAAAATACATATTACAATCTCTCGGTTTTGTTGTAGGTTTTTCAAACTATAAAGAAGTAGTAAATGAATCTGTGAGCATCTGATTTAAATCTGTTTTCTTGGCTGATTTTAGTTATAGAAAATTAATACTTTTTTTTTATACCTATAAAATACATGATTATTTTTGGATTTTTTATATTTTTTTTTACCGAGGCTCCGGGCTAAAAATAGAATACAAGTATTGTATTTTTCACACAAGCAATCTTAGTGCATCTGGTTTAGACTTGCACTCTTGCCTGGTTTCAATAAAAATGAAATACATATCTTTCTTTAAGCTAAAAGAAAACTCGAATATTTTTTTTAATTTCTAAACTTCTTAATCCAATTGACAGCCCCCCTCCCCAAACACTTCCGGGCTTAATTTCTAAGTCGTCGGTAAAACGGGATTTGAATTTTTAACTTGCCTTGGTGATTAGGTGGAAGGATTGGTGACTATTAGTAAAGGATTTTTTGGCAACCCTGGATGTTGGATCATGATTTTGACTTGGCAACAAACGGGAAAACGCATATTACGTCATTCTTTTATTGTAGCCAATTCCCAGAAAAAGCGCCTAGTCGTACCGTAGGTAGACTAGAAATTCTACGAAGTACTTGAATGGGTTTGGGGGGGGGGGGGGAGAGGAGGATTTAAGCTATGTCTCTATTTAAAAAAAAAGTAAGGATTTCTTGTATTTACAAATATCAAATATTTGTTCCTTTAAATTAGTGATAGGAAAAATCAGGGATTCGCGGCAGTATGCCCCTTGCGCCGTTAAACTTCAACCAACCAGGGATTCGCGCTTTGTATTCAAACTGCACAAGGCATGAAATCATTCTTTATGCATCCAATTTGGATATTTTTTTCTTGCCTGTTTGTAACTAAAAATAATTAATATTTTTCTTAGTACTTTAAGAGTGCATGATTATTTTTTGGCATATATTAAAAAAAAAAAAAAAAAAAACTAAACAAATGTGTATTTTTTTTGTATGGATTACACAAAACACAGACTTAAGATCATTTGGTTTCCATTGACCTTGAGATTTCACATGGGAACCCTCTATAATCCATTTAGACAATGGAGAGGTTAGTAAACAATCCACTACAAAAATTACTATTTTTCAGCTTGCCTTGTTTTAATTTATTATTTAATTACATTAGAAGTTTTTTTTATATAAATTAAATGCTAGTATAATTGTCAAATTTCAGTTAGAGGTTTTAAATTTTTTGAGTTAAAAAAAATAATTATCTTCCAATAAACAAATAGCCCTAAAAAAACCTGCTAAGTGAAGTTATCAGTCCAAACAAATTATGAAATCTAATGCTTGCTGCTAAGCAGCCTTGTTTCACTTTTTTTGCATGGGGGATGGGGGGGGAGAGAAAGTACTTTGTATCGAATTAAATTATTTTGGATTATTGGGAAGAACTTCTATAGGTAATTGGTACTAGGCAGACTAGAGTTTTTAAAGAAAAAATCTTATTTCATCAATTGTTAAAAGTAGCTCTAACTGAGATTATTTTGAAAAACTTTCAGTGATGGAACCGAACCTTATGATTGGTTGGTTAGTTTTTGTGGCGCAAAAGCAACACTAGGGCCATGCTGTGCCCCGAACCTTATGATATCATGTCATCATTGAAAACTTCCTAATATTTTAATTGTTGACAAAGAGTTATAAATGCCATACTTTTTAATTTATTTTTCGAGTAATGCAATCAAATTAATTAATGTAAATTTAGAATGCAAACGCATTTATATAAGAAATAAGTTACACCCTTTTTTTACTTTAAATTAATATGAAGTATTTATGTTGAAATATACAAAAATATTTGCTGCATCACTAATTTAAATGTAATAATTTACTGCTCCAAAACCATATTTTGCTGCTCCAAAATCGTTTTTTTACTGCTCCGACAGTGCTCCAAAATCACATTTTGGCACTTACATCACTGATTCCAGATTAAAAAACAAGAAATAGTAATTATCATTGACTTTCTAGATTATCTTCAATTGTTTTCCCTAAAGTAGCTGTGTAACGTAAATGTAAAAAAACCAAAAACAATTGATAAAGCTAATTAACTAGTAACAGGAAATACGTGGAAAACGAAACGATTTCGGGGAAAGAGACCATATATATATATATCAAGAAATTTTTAAAAAATTGCAATTGAATCATGGAAATTATTTTTTCTTCATTTATAAATTAAAAATTATAAAAATTTAGAAAATTATTTAAAAAAATTGGTTTTGTAAGAAATTTCCTTAAAATTAGTTTTTAATGGTTTACATTAGGGTTTTTGTAAAAGTACATGTGGTTGAAAATTATCAGAACAATTATTGTCCCTCAGACACAACTCAATATGTGTTTGCATTTTATAAATTTCAAACGTATTAAAATGGCCCAAATTTAGATTGTCCACAAATATAACTTTGTTCTTCCATATGGCAGTTTCACTTGTATTTCAATTAATTTGTTAATGGCCTTAGATTAACTTTGAATATTTCATGAAAATCACTGTTAATTGTCAGTAGATTTAAATAGTATTCAGATTTTAAATATTAAAAAAAAAAAATCCATGTAATATAAAATAGTTTACCTCCAAAGAAGTGTTGTGGCATAACTTTCAGAATTGTTTTATGTGAAAATTTAAAGTCAAATTACGAGTAGAATATTTATAATTTATATTGGTTATAATTATTTTTTGTGTGTCTTTTAGAATATCCTGATTTAGATCCAAATTCTGTATCACCAGATAGTAGGTTTAGTCATGTACAACAAGTTCAAGAAAGACTGAATTTTTTAAGGTATAGTTATTTATGTTGCTGAATTTTTTTATACCCAAACACACTTTGGTTTGTATTACTTACGTAAATGTACTTGTTTCAGGTTTCTGCTAAAAGATGGGCAGCTCTGGCTTTGTGCACCCCAAGCTAAACAGGTTTGTACTTTTAGCAGTTTTCCTTATTGTATTAAAACTTAATTTTTCATTAAAAATGGCTTTTAAAAATTCTTCGACTTGTGTTACTTTGAGAAAAAAAAAACGCTTTTAACTTGCTTATATTAAATTAACATTAAAGTGTTTACAAGGTTTCCACGCTTATGGAAAGTCAGGGAAAATCATGGAAAGTCATGAATTTAGACATTGGGTAAATTTTGTCATGGAAAGTCATGGATTTTGAACAAAAAAAGCCTATTAGTCATGGAAAAACAGTGAATTGCATGGATTCCTAAAAATCTTACACAAAATCACGTGACTATGACGTCATAAACGCCATGATCGCGATTCGTTGTTACTTCGACGATTCATCATTCATCTGCGTTTTTATTTACTTTATTGATAGAAACAACGGTTACAGTTAAAAACTTCGGCCAATGAAAAGAATTTCTGAACCCCAAACTTGTGACATCACACAAATAGGTGTCGGTGAAAAAAAAAAATGTAAGAACTGAAATAAATTAATTTGATAATCTTTGCTTTTGGTTTTTAACTCCGTATGCTACTGGTTTACATTGTTGATACCAAAACATTTTATTTTTGATTATTTAATTTACTTATATTTTCTTATTCGTTCTTCAAATATTTACTTATTATTAAAGATTGATTAGCTTTTTTAACCCCTGAAATATCTATGAATAGAAAATTATTTTTCGCTGTTTCTTCTGGTTTCGACATATCTTCTTTACTGAATATAAGGTGAGTACCTATTCCTCTGCATTTATTGGAAAAGTCTCTTGTAGATATCTAGGGTGGCGACAGAACAGGGAATTTCACTATTCTGGAAAAATAAAGGAATTGCGTAAAATTTGAACTAGCTACGCGCTTCATTTTAAGTGATTATCATCTACAAGATGATATATCTAAAACCAAAATTCTCAAATTATACGTCCAAATAAAACATTTTTGAATTAATGTAAAATCAAAACAATATTTTTAAAATCATTATATTTGTCATTCCATAAACATGGAATGTATTGAACTTCTGAAATCAAAGTCACGAAGATCTTGTAATGGACGGTGAACGAAAATTAATGTCTGGGGGTAGCGGTAAGATGAAGCGGCAAAATGTTTCGTTCAGATGCTCATGTTCATGATTGCTGGCCGGACCCATTCTTCTATTGTAATCAATGTACACCTTAACGCAAGCGGTGCCGCTCCATTGTTCTGCCGACAGTCGCTTACGCTTGCCGTTCGTATAACTTCAATCTGACTGAATTCTTTACTAGCATGGTTATTTTTAAACTTGTTTTTTATCAACAGAATGTATGAGAACCCTAATTATTTACGTATTATTTCTGTTAGATTTTTAGTTATTCTATAACTTGGCAGCTCGCATCCTTATTGTTAAAAAGAAATTCTTCAACTTCAATCTAACTGCATCCTTTACAAACATGAATATTTTTCTTCTTGCCTTGTGTTTTCTGTTAACAGAATATATTAGAAGCCTAAGTTCCTTAATATTTCAAATTGATTTCATCAGATTTTTTTTCGGTTTTATTTACCCTTAATAGCTCTGCTATACACCTCGCTCTGTTTTAAACACCTTTACTGTATTATTTTTCTATGCTTAGTTTACTTACATCAAATGAGGATTTTTTACTCAATATAAAACTTATAGTAATCATTTTACAATCATGTACAATAATTTATTTACTATGTTGCGTTAGTAAAATAATAAAATTCTTGAGTCAGGTTCAATGTTTTTAATGTGATTTCTTGAGTCATGGAAAATCATTTGCTTCAGTCATGAAAAGTCAGGGATTTGGGACATTTTAGATTGGCAGAAACCCTGTGTTTAATGTCACCCAAATACAGTTTTCTCTGTTAAAATTTAAACAAAACTAAACATTTTTGATCCCTTCTCCCTGAAAAAAGTACATGATTATAAGGTTATATTGTAATTAAATGCCAATGAACAATTTAGTAGATATTCGAATTTATTTATTTCTTTGTTAATGGTTAACCTCCCACATATTTTACTCATACCATTCACTAAATTAAACTTTAAATATTTTTGAGGTCAAGGCTTTATTTAAAATTTAAGTAATTAAGTTAAATTTCAATGAATCAAAAGACGAAAGGGTAGAAGTTATAAATATCAAGCCACATAGAACTAAATTATTTTAATAAAAAATGAGTCTCGGATTCAATTTTAAAGTGTTACCATGATCCTGCGTATTGAAATCTGATCACTTATTCTTTATTCTAAAGTAACGATTCCTCAAAGAAAAAAAAGAAAGGGGCTTAAATGCATTACTGTTTGGTATGTTATGTTAAAAATTAGATTTTATTTGGAAATAGAATTATTCAATATAAACCTTAACACATTTTTTAGGGTTATATTTTTAGTGTTGACATCTGTGTGGCTTAGGTACACATTTTTTTTTTTTTTTTTTTTTTTTTTTTTAATATTTAAAGGTTTCAAAAATTAAATTGAAAATTATTTAGTGTTAACATGTGTGTAGTTTAGGTATGATTTTTTTTTTTTTTTTTAAATATTTAACGGTTTTAATAAAATTCATTAAAAATTCATTTAAAATGTTTAATTTCAACTAAACATAATTTAAAAATTCAGTACTGTCTTTCAAATGGTTGTATTAAAAATTTGTGTTTTATTTGTATTTTAATTAATATTTGCATAGTAGTTATTAATAAAATGTTTCCTCTAAATTGAGATCTGAAGTGCTTAATTGTTCTTTTTGTACACTTTAGAAAACGCTACCTTTTTATGATCCACTTCCATGCATGTATATCATATACATTGGTTTCAGCTTTTTTGACCAACATTTTATTACTTTGAATGTAGCTTTAAAAATTAAGAAACTGGATTTAATTAGATTTACCTGTTTGTCAATATATAATATATAATTATTGATTAAAGTTTACCTGCCTTTTTTATTTATTTTTTTATTTTTTATATATAAGTTGTACCATAGCCATTATTAGGTTTTTAAAATGATTTACATCAATTTTTAAGATCTTAAATGTAGTCCCCTAAATTGCCTAAATTCTTTTTAACTTTCATAATTACAGGTATTTTATACATTTTAATTTTATATGTTTCAAATTTGACTATGCGTAAACTGATGAATGAATGTGTTCAAACAATGGGATAATTTTATATACTCTTTATTTACTACAGTTTTTTTGTCAGATTTGGTCGTGCCTTGCAGAAAATGCCGTTTACATCTCTGATCGAGAAGCATGTTTTAAATGGTTTTCAAAGGTAAACAATGCATTATTATTTTAACTTTTTTCAAAGGCCATCATTATCTTAAGTTCTATTATTCTACTCTGCACTATTATCTGAAGTGTATATAAATGCTTTATACTTTTCCCTTATCTCAAGTTTCATAGGCAAAAGTAGAAAAGCATGTGTTGTGCTATCTATAATACTACATGCACTGCATTCTTGATAGTAATTAAATGTATAAAAAATTATATAATTATGATGAGAAATGAGGAGTATTAAACAGGGTGCGTACGGGGCCTGGAAAACCTGGAAAGTCCTTGAATTTCATTATTTTTTTTCAAGGCCTTGAATAGCCTGGAAAAATAGGATTAGGTAAATTCCTAGTTCACGTTTATGGGTTGGCGCGCTTTTGAAAAGTTGGCGACAAAGCCAGAATGTCGCGAATTCGGAATTCCAATATGAAAAATTGAGAAATGAACCAGCTCCATGATTTGTGGTATAGAAAGGTTGACGCCAAAGCACGTCAATAAAAAAAATGGGGTTGCCAAATTTAGAACTGTATCGCCTACAAAACAGCGCCAAATCGGCTTGCCGATATTTTAACGTCAACTAGGAATAGACCTATGATTATTTCCCAAAAAACCTTGAAAGTCCTTGAATTTTCAATTCTGAAACCGCAATTTTCCCGTTTTACCAGAACTCTGACGTCACGCTTTTACGTCACGTTCCCGTCTCGGGCCTGTTCACTTTCCGTGGATCTGTCAATCACAGTTGAATCAGTTCCCTCCCATTTCTTGCTTTCGACGAATAGTGACCGTTTGTTACATGGTTTGCGTTTTGAACGGTGCCGGCTTCGGCTTGTCGCATGTCTGATATCCTGTTTAGTTCTGCCCGCTGTCGTTATTCTTTGAATTTAAATTGTCCATTCAAGAAATTTTGTTTTCATCGTGAAAATTCCGACTCTAAACAGTGTTTATGGCTGTTTGTTTTTTTTCCATTACAAAAACCTCTTTTCGTTCAAGATTACGCCGAACTGCTCCAAAAGATAATTTTTTGGCTTAAAAACTACTTTGCGAGAATTTTGGCACGAAATTTTTCAAAATTATCATGGAATGTCGCCAACAAAGCGATAGAGAGTATTTTGCACTTTAAGGGCATTTTTCGTCAGTTAACGTGCCAGAAAGGGTTCGCACTTGAAAATAGAAATTATAATCTCTCAGTTTTGTTGTAGGTTTTTCAAACTGTAAAGAAGTAGTAAATGAATCTGTGTGCATCTGATTTAAATCTGTTTTCTTGGCTGATTTTAGTTATTGAAAATTAATATTATTTTTTTATACTTATAGAATACATGATTATTTTTAGATTTTTTTTTATTGAGTCTCCGTGCTAAAAATAGATTACAAGTATTGTATTTTTCACACAAGCAATCGTAGTGCATCTGGTTTAGATTTGCTCTCTTGCCTGGTTTCAATAATTAAGAAATACATAGCTTTCTAAAGGCTTAAAGAAAACTTGAATATTTTTTTTAAATTTCTAAACTTCTTAATCCAATTGACAGCCTCCCCCCTCCCCTCCCCACACACTTCCGGGCTTAATTTCTAAGTCATCGGTAAAACGGGATTTGAACTTGCTGTGGTGATTAGGTGGAAGGATTGGTGAGTAGTGATATGCAGTAAATGATTTTTTGGCAACCCTCGATGTTGGATCATGATTTTGAATTGGTCACAAACGGGAAAACGCTTATTACGTCATTCTTTTATTGTAGCCAATTCCCAGAAAAAGCACCAAGTCGTACCTAAAATAGAAATTTTACGAAGAACTTGAATGGGGGGGATTTAAGCTATGTCTTTATTTAAAAAAAGTAAGGATTTCTTGTATTTACAAATATTTGTTCCTTTAAATTAGCTGTAGGAAAGATCAGGGATTTGCGGCAGTATGGCCCTTGCTCCGTTAAACTTCAACCAACCAACCAGGAATTCGCGCTTTGTATTCAAACTGTAGAAGGCATGAAATCAATCTTTATGCATCCAATTTGGATTTTTTTTTCTTGCTGGTTGTAACTAAAGATAATAAATATTTTTCTTAGTACTTTAAGAGTACATGATTATTTTTTAGCTAACCAAATGTCTTTTTTTGGATGGATTACACAAAGCACAGACTTAAGATCATTTTGTTTCCATTGACCTTGAGATTTCACATGGGAATTCTATAATCCATTTAGACAAAGGAGATGCTAGAAAACAAACTATTACAAAAATTACTATTTTTCAACTTGCTTTGTTGTAATTTATTATTTAAGTACATTAGAAGTTATTTTTTTATATAAATTAAATGCTAGTATAATTGCAGGGCTGCCACAGGCGACTAAAAAGGCTACTAAAGCGACTATTTTAGTGGCCAGGCGACTATGGCAACTATTTCAATGAAAAAAGGGCCCAAAGCGACTATTTTGAACAAAACCTTCAACTATTTTTGGGCTCAGGCGACTATTTTTAAAAAAATTGGATACTGTCTGTTAGAAGACAGAAAAAACGGCACTAAGGTACTAACAATTTTATCAAAATGGTGATTTTTTTTAAGGGGGGCGGGAGAGCGAACACTACCGAAATAGTTATTCATATTCGCTGGTAGAGTGATCACTTTGTTAGTCCGACTATAGTAACTTCACGCAAGATTGTTGTTTTTGACGGCAACCACTGTCATTTTCGCCTACCTGTTAGGTTTCAATGTTTTATCTTTCTCTGTGCAAGGCAACAGCATACACAATTATATTCTCAAATATCAAATTATTTTGCTTTATTTACTCTAAACAAAAATGAATTTGTAGAATTTGCCACGAACGCCGGAAGAAAGTGCCATAGCATGGACAGTATTGATGTTATTTCCGAGATTTGTGTCAGTGTGATGAACAATTTCGCCGTGTTGGTCAATCGATGCAGAATGAATAGAATTTCAATGTTGTAGCTAAATTTATGAATAAAATAATTTAAATTTTTAAGCAATTTATTTAATTACTTTGAATGTAGCTAAAAACAGGGTGACGACAGAACCGGGAATTCAGGGAAATGTCAAGGAAATTCGCAAAATTACTCTTTAATCAGGGAATTTTGAAATTTTCGAGTTTCTCTTCCCCGTGTGGGTGCGGACATCTGTCCAGACTCGGGTCACACGGCATATATATAGTTTTAATAGTTGGGTGTACGAAGTTTCCGAACTTTTTCTACTCCCAGCAGCTAAGCCAAACGGGCCAATCCCCCCCCCCCCCTCCTCAGCCCACAACCACATGTTCATGTTCTGCTTTTTTTTTTACTTTCTGAAGTCATTTTATGCTTGGAACAATGATTTACACATTATTTCTGTTAGATTTTTGGTTATCCTATAACTTCGCGTCCGCCTGGTGTCTTATTGTTAAAAAAAAATCTTCAAACTTCAATCTGCCTGCATCCTTTACAGACATTATTTTTTTTTTCTTGCCTTGCGATTTTTCTCAACAGAATATATTAGAACTCTAATTATTTACGTATTATTTCTGTTAGATTTTTAGTAATCCTATTATTTAGAAGCGCGACCGTAGATTTATTGTTTTAAAAAATCTCCAACTTAAATCTGACTGCATCCTTTACAGACATGATTATTTTTCTTCTTGTCTTGTGTTTTTTGTCAATAGACTATATTGGAACCCTAAATTCCTTAATACTATTTCAAATTGATTCCATCATATTTTTTCGTTTTTATTAACCCTTTACAGCATTGTGTTATAGATGTGCAACAAATCTATAGGCATTCATAAGCAAAATTGGTTAGATTCTGTACTTTATTTTTTTTACTTTAATTTTTACATTTTATTTAACGTAATTAACTGAAAATGATACGTGTTTTTGATTTATACAGGGGTCGCAGACGTCCTATATGTCCTATAAATCCTATATTTTTTAAAAAATCGGCAAAAACGTCCTATATTGTCCTATATTTTACAATTGTCCTATATATCCTATATTTCTATATTGATTCGATCTATATTTTCTTCGAATTCGTAATAACGGCGCCGTTCGTTGCCATTTTTTATATTTCGGATTCTTTGCCGCGATCGTAGGTGACAAACACCTGACAAAATCGATGTTTGTAACGGCGGCATTTTATCTCTTGTGACGTCACGTGCTGCATAACCTGCAACTCAACTCCACTGGAACGGCGGGAGTTGTAAAATGTAAACATGTGAACTTTTCCATAGTATGCGGTCTTGAATTTTTTATTTGTTTTCTCCTCCAACGTAGTAAATTAATTGGTCATAATACAGAGAGAGAGATGCAGCAACATAACTCTGACTCGAGAAAAACGGATAAAAACGACTTGTAATTAACTTGCAGGGCTACTAAAGAACATTTTGAGTGCTCAATCAATAATTGATGAAGGAAACAAAAGGGTTAAGATTTACTGTATGATGTCGGATGACAATTTTTTTTATTCCAAATCCGATGCGGATTCTGCGCCACGAATTGTTTACATCAAACGGCGCCTAATTAGGGCAACCATAGGTAGTTGTCTTGCTTTTAAAAAAGTGACGGGCTGCCATTTTTTGGCGAAAATCACCTTGGCGCAGAATCCGTACCGGATTCGGAATATTAACCACGATTTTTTCATAAAAGTCGCCAAAATTGAAAATGACGTCAATACGTTGTGATGTCAAATCATACGGTCATTAGGGTTTCCGGAAAACCAAGTCCCCGGTTCCTACATTCGGCGCTAAATCTACCACTTTTCACCGTCAATCCAAACGACATTGAACAGTAAATCTGAACCAACAAAAGACTGCAAACAGGGATAAAAAGAAATTACTTAAAAAAAATTGGAGCAGTTCAAGCAGTTATAGATACTGGAATCAAAATACTCAAGATTGCAAATAATGTACTTAATAAAACTTGATTTAGGCATGGAATATTGAGGCAATAATGGATGACATATTCAGGATCAGGCGATTTCTTTTTTTTAAAGGTGTGTTTTCTATTATCTTAAATACAATATAACGAGTTTGTAAATGTATAACTAGTTAATTTTTAAGTTCAGTAGCAACTGTGTGCAGTTATTTGATGTTTTAAATTGTCCTATATTTTTTTAAAAAAATCCTATATGTTCTTATTTTGTCACTTTGACCCCTGTTTATATGTTTAATATAAATCAAAGAAAGAATTGGAAGTATCCTCCTCCCCTTCCATAAAATAAAAAAAAGAATCTGAATGCTTTACTGCATACATTCAGGCAAAGGGTTATGGAATTTAAAAAAAAGGTCCTTACATCCCCCCCCCCCCCCTCCCCATGCCAAATGCTGTGCTTGTCATATTTTATGAAAACGATTTTTTGCCTTATTTAATATGTACTTTTGTGGTTTAAGATAGTATTTTTGCTGTACAAAATTTTATTTCTGTATATCTATGAGTAATTAATTTTTTATAAGAAGCTGTTAATTTCAAGACTTTCTTTCATGCATTATGAGTTATTTATCTTTTCTCAACTTCAAAATCTAAAACACTTAATTTTTCCATGAAATATATGTACCTAGTGAAATTTGTGACTGAGTAGCAAAATGCTGATTGTTTAAGTTTCATGCTCATGCATGCCTAAGTTTAGTGAATATTTAGGACACTGTTTAAAATTTATGTTATTAACAGGATACAGCCTATAACATAGATTTAAAAAAAAATAACTTTTTTATTTTTTAATTAAAAAGAAAAATATTGTACTAGTTTTGCTTTTCCTTGAAGTTAGCAAGTATGGGTGTAGTTTGTAAATTGGTTTATGCAAATTTTGTATTTTTTTCTTGATGTTTTCCATTCTTTTTCTTGCTCGAAAGATGCTTGTTTTGATTTTTAGCCTAAACTTATATTTTGTTGCAATTATACTTTGATAAGTAAGTGTAATTCTATATAATCAAATATATATATTTTTAAATTGGCCATTATTTTCTTTATTTTTTTTAAATGATAACCTCGACAGAGATGCACATCAGGGAATTTTCTAGAAATCAGGGAAAAGTCAGGGAATTTTGTTTTGCAAATTCTGTAGCCATTCTGTTAAAAATTTAAAAACTGGCCTTGATAAAATTCGATAGCCATTGCCAATGTATAGTATAATTGTTTAAACATGATACTTGTTTTTCTGAAAAAAGTTGTTTGACTTTGGAAGTTAAAAAAAAGTTATTTTGTTTTTCCAATCGATATTTATCTTCGCTTTTGCATGAAGTTTAGCTTTTTTTTTGTTTGCTTTGGTGCTGTCTGAGAGTAAGGTTGAGTTGCCAACTTCCATCGCATATAAATATGGTTACGCCTCCCCCAAGACACATGCCTTTACCGTATGGAATGTAATGTTTTAGACACTATTTTGAATTGAAAGAAGAGTGTTTCTGGGTTTTCGTGTTTTATGTAAATCAACAGTTTTATTTCGATCTTATGAGAAGTGAGGCTACTATTTTCAACGTCTGAGACTACTATTTTTGATGTGTGAGACTACTATTTTGGCTACTATTTTTGACATCTGAGGCTACTAAAGCAACTATTTTCAAAGCTTACAGTCAGTGGCAGCCCTGTAATTGTCAAATTTCAGTTAGAGGTTTTAATTTTTTTGAGTTAAAAAAATTATCTTCCAATAAACAAATAGCCATAAAAAAACCTTCCAAACAAGTTATGAAATCTAATGCTTGCTGCTAAGCAGCCTTGTTTCACTTTTTTTGCATGGGGGGGGGGGGGAGTACTTTGTATAGAATTAAATTATTTTGGATTATTGGGAAGAACTTCTATAGGTAATTTTGGTTGCTGGGCAGGCAAGAGTTTTTTTTTTTTTGTTTTTTTTTTTTAAATCTTGTTTAATCAGTTGTTAAAAGTTGCTCTGAGATTATTTCGAAAAACTTTCAGTGATGAACCAAACCTCATGATGTCATTGAAAACTTCCTAATATTTTAATTGTTGGCAAAGAGGTTAATTTTTTTTTATTACCCAAGTATTGATGACAAAAAAAAAAAAACATTAGTGCCTTGCTTGTAAATGAATGTCATGCTTTTTAATTTATTTTTTTAGTATTCTTTAAATTAATTCAAAATATCAAGGTTGAAATATACTAGAATATTTGAGGCATCACTAATTTTAATGTAATAATTTACTGCTCCAAAATCGTATTTTTACTGTTCCGACAGTGCTCAAAAATCACATTTTGGTACTTGCATCACTGCAAAACTCAAACTATAAAAAATGGATTGGAAAAGATTTCTCCAATCTTCATCCCGCAATAAATATTTATGATTGCATCTTTGCTGTTTGGTAACATTTTATATTTTAAACTTCAGACAAATTCATTAATTAAAAAAAGGAAGTTAAAAATTGCAATTTTTGTACCGACTCTGCGATAGTAAAATAGGGCCTTGATTTTTTTTTTTTTTTGTAATGTCCTTGAAAAGGGCCTTGAAAGTCCTTGAATTTCACTTCCAATAAAGTGTACACACCCTGATTAAAGTATTTACTTCTTGAAAAGGGTCTTATGAGAAATTGCTTTGAGAAATAACAAAAGTTTATTGTGGTTACCTCTATTTTGTAATGATAACTGATATGCAAACATGCTTAGTTAAATTTTGTTTCTGGTAACTTGAAGTAGTTAAGATTCACATTGAAAAAAAATATTGTTTAATTTCTATTATTAGGTTTCAAATTAAGAGCCTACTACCTTTACACTATCTTTATTTAAAAAAATTGGAATAAAGTTTTCTTAATATTCTGGATTGATGAAGATTCCTATAAAACAAAAAGCCTTGTTCAAATTGGTTTAGTATAGATTTCAAGTCATAACCCTATTCTCTTTCAACCTCTCTCCTGGTTTACACCCCATTGCTCATAAAACATAGAAGTGTAGTTGTGTTTACCCTTATGCAGGGGATACTTAGTTACTTTTAATTAATTCCTAGCAATAGGTAATACCAAAATATAATTATATATTTAATATATATATAAATATAATTGCATATTTAATACCAAATTGTAAAATTTGTAGGAATGGTTGGGGATCAAAACTTGTAAAGCAAATTCATTACTCCAATTTAAATAATTATTTAAAGTTATGTTTTTTGTAAAACTTTTTAATGGGTTAAATTTTTTTTCAACAATTGATTGCAGGGCTCAGTGAGCCTTGTGTAAATGCTTTAAACAGGAAAGGAAATTCAAGCCTTGAATTTGGAAAGTATGAATTCTCTCAGCCAAATTACAATTGCCTGTGTACCATTTTATACATCTTTGCAATTTTATAAAGAAGCATACCCTTTTTCACCAAAATCCTTAGTGTAAGAACGTTTGTATATTCACATTGAGTATGCAAATGAACATGTTGCAATTTGGAACTTCTAATAACTTATTTCAGTATCAAATTTGCCTACTTAATGAAAAATAATCAGAAATTTAACTGATGTATTGTAATCTTTGAAAAAGCATTTTTACATTCAACCAAAGCTACTACTCCCATAAAATTAAAAAGATCATTATACAATATTTCTTCAGGTGTTGATTCTAACTTGTTTTACTGTAAATGTATCATGTGTAAAAGTAGTGAATTTTATACAGATGACCCAATTGACTTGTTTAGTGCGTAATTTTCTTATTTCTGGTACCATTAATAAAATATTTTGTCTGTAGCTTATGGGTGAAGAACCAGATCTTGATCCAGAAATCAATAAGGACTTTTTTGAACAAATTGTTTTGATGTTGGATCCCTGTTTATTAACAGAGAGTGGAATCAAGTAAATTAAAAATTATACTTCATAAATTTTATGTTAATATTTTTATTGATTAATCGAAAGGAGTTTGATTCCATAAATGTCTAAATAAAGTATTAAGAAATGTTGACATTTTTTTTTTTATTTGATGTATAACTAATGTTTTGTGGATGATGTTTGAAATAAAGGACAGAATTTGGTATATTATGTTATACACATAAGTATAAACTAATATTCTAATTTTTTTTTTCATGTACAAAAAGTTTAAATTTCTAACCTTTTTTAAAATTGTATGTATTAAAAATATTATTTGAATACAAAAAATATTAGAAATCCTTCTTTCTTAAATTGTAATTACCAGTACAAACTGATAGTTTAAACTGAAAGTAATTGCACTGCATGCCAAAGTTTCTTTAATAAATTGAAGAAAATAATTAGACCCTGGATTATTAATATTAAATATGATTTCTGAAATAAAGTCTAACAAATGGGCTTTGTATGTTGCAGATGTTTTGACCGTTTCTTCAAAGCTGTAAATAGTAAAGAAAGTAAATTGATAGCCAAGCGTCGAGCTTTTCTAATGAATGACTTGGAACTTTTAGGATTAGATTACTTGTGGAGAGTAAGTTTTGTATTTTTTTCTTGCAATACTTAGTATAATTTCCTAGTATGCATCAAAATTAGAGTCTCGAATATCCGAGTTAATGTGGACTAACTCGGATAAACAAAAACTCAAAGCAAAAATTGTAAATAAAATACATCATGCCAGTTTAAATGTATATTTTAACAAATACTTATGTTATACAGATTAAACCTCATGTAATTCATATTGTTATATTTTTAGAGTTCTTTTATTTAAAAACAGGAATGAAAATCTTCTGCTTTTACACATAAATCTACTTTTTTCTCTAAGAAGTTTGATTTTTTCTACAATGTTATTATTTTTGGGGGATTTTATAGAGCTTTATCAGACTAAACTTTCCTAAAACCTTCTCATAAAAATATTTGACTGCCCCAATTATCTATACACCACTGATCTGTGAGCCAGGGGCGTATTGGCTTTGGCGTTATCCGGTGTAATCGCCAGGTTGGTCTGTGTCGGCAAAAAATGAGCCGACCCGGTACAGAAGTTCTTTTTTAGTTTTTCATATATTTTTTAATGCATGTAGTTGCCTTGATTAAAGTTTTTTTTAAAGGTCCAATGCATTCAAATCCCAAGCACACTGACCAGTACCATAACAGCTCGATTATTGAAATTAATTTATAAATAAAATTATTTAATTAAATTATTATGTATAAGTATTCAAACAAACTATAGTTTAATGTTAAAACTATTTAATTATTAAAATTATTGAAAGTATTTTATTACTAACAATAATTATTTAAATCTAACTGATTGGTTTATAATTTTATTGAAAATTCGAGCTGCCATAAATCTCAAAACACCGGGTTGATTTTATGTTTCATTATGACCCTGTATTCAGCTATTTTTGTAGTTCAAAGTAATGCTGCAAAAATGTCCCTCTTTTTTTTACATTTTGACTGTTTTCACCCTATAAAAAGTTCTTATGTTTTGTTGTAAGTTATTTTAATGCTTTTTTTCAGCAAGGTTTTGCTACATTTTTAAGAATAACAGGATTGCTGGTGTCATTTCTTGTTCTATAAATATTCAAATACACTTTTGTAAATATGTATGGGAGATTTTAGTTGATTTTCAACTACACTATCTTCATCGTCATTGCTAGTTTAATTTTCCTTATTTACGATAATTTAATCTAATCTTTTGCTATTCTTCAGATAATTTAATCTAATCTTTTGCTGTTCTTCAGCATTTATCCAGTCATGAACGTCCACTTTATTGATTGGTTCAGACAATGACAGTTTCATGACTAAATCCAAAGGCATATCACTACCTTCATTGGATTGTCTGTGGTGTACTTACTGTATTCTGTGTATCTATAATTTCCCTCCCCAACTTTTTTATGATGGCTGATTTTACTTTATCCCATACCTCTGTTATCCAATAAACAACATCTTTGAGATTAAAACTTTCAAGTATGTCGGAGGCACACACATAAAAAAATATTTTAGGGATATTTAATAACTTTGTTTTAAGGGGGCATTCAGCTAATCAAGGCTTGGATAACTGGTGTTTTACTGTACATATATTGCTTATCCCCACATTTTGCCAACCCTTAGATGACTTTTGAAAATGTAACTTTTGTTTGCATTAGCTAAAATGAAATTATTCTTATTAATCTTATAAAAATTTTACAATGATAAGATAGAATCTCTTAAGACCAATAGGTCGTATTTTTTAACAGTAACTTAATTTTTTTTTAAACAAACTAGTTTTTGTGTACTTTCATTTCCCTTCATTTTAAATTTGAATCTTTTACGTTAGAATTATTGTAAATATATGACTGGATTTGTCGAAAAAATCAAATAATAAAAGTCCTTTTTGAACAACCAGAGTTTTTATAAGATGTTATTATTTAAGACAAAATTATTCTTAGAAAAATTAAGATTAAATTTGTTTAGATTTTAGACATGTATGCTTTGAATCTAAATGTCCTTTATTCTTACAGGTCGTTCTCTGCAGCAGTGAAGATGTCGCAAATCGAGCAATTGAACTTTTAAAAGAGACTTATACAAACTTAGGTCCCCGGTTACAAGCTAGTCAAATGGAAATTCACGAAGACTTTGTACAGTCGTGTGTCGATCGGTTGCGGGCAGCGTTCGATACCATTACCGTTCTCGAGCGAGATAAAGACAGTGTAAATAGGTTACGTCAAGAAACGACGAGAATGGTTCGAGTGTTGAAAGTGCTGCGGGAATATGTCGGGCAGTGTGATGGTGATTATGGTGAAGAGAGGTCTATTTTACCCATGGCCAGGTAAGTTTTATTTTTGTGGGATTGCTTAAAAATAGATGTATGACCTTGTATTGCAAAGTTTACTGAATTATTTATGAAAGTTTTTTGTTTTTTTGCATTAAATTGTTGGAGTTTAATTTTAATTTGATAGTGAATATTTTTTATTGTGTGATGAATTTAAAAATTACTGAAAACAGAATATTGCGCATGTATGACTTAGGCCGAAGTTAAATCTTGACATTGTAATGTAGATATTTTGCAAATGCTTTTGGTAAATCAATTCTTTTTAAATGCGCTTAGTAAATGGATTTATTTCAAATTTGTTAAAAAATAAAAAAGTGTCAAAATTCTTTATTTAAAATTGAAATTTTTTTGGTACTTTAGGATTCAATTTTCATATTTCTAACAAGAATCATTTGTTCCTCGTTCTTAATCAATTAAATTTATATTGCTTTATTAAACTTATATTTTTTGTTTCCTTTTCTTCCCCTCTTGGTTTTGTTGCTCATTGTTAAAAATAATTTAAATGGGGAAAAAAAAAATCCGGAATCTGAATTCAGGGATGAGTTTATTCCGCCATGTGGCTGAATTCCGCTTTTTCAATTTTTTAGAAAAAAAATAATTCCGCTTTTTCAAAGAAAGTTTCCCTTTTCTAATTTCTGAAAAAATATCTGTTTTTTCCCGATTTTTCTATCCCACAGAAAAATAACCTTTTTTCTAAGGCTGAATCGCGAAGCAGCTTCCCTTTCTGGAAGAATGAAAACCCTACGGCATTCCTGCTCCAAGTAGAAAAATCTACTTAAATGTATCTTTTTAGTTAGGTTGGCACTTAAACTTGCATTTTATACTTTTTCAACTGCGCCGAAATTTGATCCTTTGGTGCCTTTTTTTCTCTTTTCAAAATGGAATTTCCTTCATACACGATTAACGTATACGAATAATGTGCTTGCTTTCAAATCTGACATCCACGAAATTATCGTTCGTTGTACGTGTAAACGTACGTTGGTATGTGATGCTCATTTTCGCTAATCGTTACTTTGATGTAATGTCCACTACTGCCGAGATTTGTGTGGCTATGACGTGTGTTATTGGTGGGATTTAAGTTGCTGAGGTTTTCATTTTCGCGGAGTATTACGCCAATATAACAACGCTATTGCTGAGAATTGTTCCGGTATATTCGGCGTTAACACTGATATTTACGTTTATGTGATGGTCATTTTCGCTGAGTGCTACCTCGTAGTAAAATCTGAGATTTGCACCGATGTTTCCGAAAGAATGTCAATATTACCTTGCTGAATTGTGTTATCGCCGAGATTTACATTGTTGTGATTGTAATTTTCGTTAAGTGTTACGGCGATCCAATAGCGCTATTGTTGAGTGTTGTCCCGGTATATTTGACTCTAACTTTGATATTTCTGTTGGTGTGAGAGTAATTTCTTCGAAAGCCATTCTGTAGTAACATCCGATGTTACCGAAATTTGCACTAGTATTACCAAGAAAAGATCGATATTACCGAGATTTGTGCTGATATTATGGACGCTATCGACAATATGCGCTTTGTTGCGATGTTCGTTTTTGCCGATACCTAGATTTGCTCCGGTATTGCTTACAATACTTTTGTTAAAGTGATGGTCATTTTCACCGAGGTTTACGCTAATACAATACCAGCTATTACCGAAATTTTTAACACCGAATTGTAGCTGTTCATCTAGACTTCCGTTAATGCGATAGCCGCCATATTCGTGATCAGTGCCTGTTTAAGGTTAAATTTCGCCGTTTGATTTGAATCTATGCAGAATTACTCAAATTTTTTGTTTCATTTCGTATAAAAATATTCTGAAAAGGAGTCACAATTGTAATTTTTTTAAATAATCTGTGTTTAAAATTGTTATTTTAACTGCAATTGTATGTAAAATTGTTTGTTACTTTTTACTTTACTGAACAAGTTTAATGATATGAAAAAAAATTTAGATTTTTAGTATTTGTAACTTAAAAATTTAGAAAACTAGGTTTAATTAAATTTGGCTTGTTTGTCGATGTGTTATAATTGCTTAAAGTTGTTTGGCCTGTTGAAATTTTGAAGTTTTTGACGGTTTTTATCGCTTTCACATGATTTTTTTTATTGCTGTGGAGCTATATCATGCCTGATGACAGCACAAAATGTATCCCTACGTCTAGGTGCCGCTATTTTAAACCATTTTTGCTCACGGACAGACAGAAATGGTGCAGTGTTATAAATGCACATGGAATTTATTTATTTTTTAAAGTATAGCTTAAAATGTGTTACGCATAAATTTTTTGGATGTTTGTTTTCAGCTTTTTGATTTTTTACCAAACTCATCCCTGTGAATTACCAACTGTGCATTATTATTGTTTTCTTAACTTTATTTTTCTAGAATTTTTTTTTTTAAAGTCATCCATAAAGCATATCCATTTTATGTATATTCTTATATTATGCTTCATATTTGAAATTTTAATTGTTAAAAGATACTTCATTTGGTTTGTTGTATACATTGATGCCTAAAATATCTGGAGTACAAACAACCTTATAAAATAAGCATAAACATCCTGTATATATCATAATTTGTTCCTTCTGAAAAATATTCTTGAAAACTTGTTGAATTTGCTATCACACGATTGTAGCTTTATAGCTTAACTTAAACAGAGTGGTCACAGAACCTGGAAATCAGGGTAATGTCAGGGAGCTTTCTGATTCTGGAAAAAATCGGGGAAATGTCAGAGAACTTTTTAAAATTTCATGAAAATCATGGAAATTTTGTATTGTTTAAGGCACGCTCATCCATATTTTGGCGCTGTTTACATGGAGATTTGTAGTGGTAAGCCATTAGAAGTTTAATGTTACGGACTAATTTAAGCTTTTCATTACCAGCAAAACTATTTTTTAAAAATTGCATATTATCTCTTTAGAATACATGTTCTATTTGATCAGGGTGTCTAGACTTCTGGAAAACCTAAGAAAATTGGGGAAATTTTGAAAAAAGTTTGCCCTAAAATCAGGGAATTTTTTAGAAATCTGTCGGGGAATTATCAGGGAACTTTTTTTCCTGAATTTTGGGGCCACCCTGTTAAATGTGCATGGCTAGAGATCCAATCATCTCTGGTTTGTATCCCTTGTTTTTTTTTCAAATCTGTAGACATGATGGTTGTGTATTATGTAGTTGGCCTTGCTAGTTGGCCTATTGAATCTTATTTGAAATTTAATTTTTTAGAGATAACCTAATTATACTAATTTTTACTTAATTTCGGTTTGCCATTTATTTAGTTAGCTTTCTCTTTACTGAGAGACAACTGTGCAGTAAAAGTAATGCAAAACATATTTTAAAAAATGTCAATAAAATGCTGACTAGAAATGTTTTGTTTCAAACTTCTTATAAAAGTAGTTACTCTGAATATATTGAATGATAGTAAAATAATAAATTTTTAACTCAGGTAATATCACTTCTTAAATTGGTTTTATATTTTTCTTTAAGATAATTTGCTCATAAATATGAAATTTTTAATACTGGAATTTTAACATAGCTGTACTTTATTCAACCTATATTATTTGACTTGCTAAATCTTGATATCCTTTACAGAGCTCACAGAGGGAAACAATTGTCACTCACTGTAAAATTCTGCAATCAAGGTCGAAGTTTCGACGACACTGATGTGTGGACCCATTTAAACGATACTTTGGGAGCAGTTCGTCGTCAAATTTTAACAAGGTATTTCAATAAATTAGTCTTATGTTTTGATTTATTGTCAGTTTGTTTTCGAATGTAATTGTATTGTTGATTTTTTTTTAGGGTTAAAGCAAACAATGTAAATATGAAAGTAGATTTATTTGTAAATGGTGATCTTCTAGACCCTGCGGACGATAAAAAACTTGTTTCACAACTACCACTCAGGGATAAAATGGTAAATATATTTATATCAAAGAGATTTCTTGCTTTGTCAGTTTTAGTTGAGAGAGAAATATTGCAAAAGAGGGAGAAATTACAATTCCCTTTTTAAAATAATAAATTTTCTAGTATGTATTTTAAGTACTTAGCTATTCTATTGAATATGTACAAATAGTTAAAATGTCCTCTGTGGAGAAATGTTAAAAAGACCTTTTTATTTTTACAAATTGATCTTTTGTAGAACATTGCATACTTTTCAAAATTATAATAACCAGTTAACTCTGTCGCTCTGTTGTGAAAATGCGAAATTCTGTGTGTCACGAAAATCGATTGATGATGAGTATAGTCGTCAAGCACAGAGTAAGTGTCGCTGTTAAAATATTGCATCGAAAAGATAGGTTTATTTTATAAAATTGCTAATTTTATTACTAGCTAGCTGAATACACGTGCTTCGCTACGAAATTTTAACATTTGCAATATTTTAGCTAGCTGTGAGGCTTTGCGTTGCGGAAATCCGTCATTGGTGTATAGATCCCAGTTTTTGGCGCTTCGCTGGCAGGAAATTTCATCGCTACGCAAAATTGAGCTCACTTCATTTTCATTCAAAAGTTCATTGACACATAAGCACAGGCTTACTTCACTTGAAGTAATCCTGTGTTGAAAGTAAAAAAGTGTTGAAAGGTTCATTGCTATGCAAGCATAGGCTCGCTTCTCTCGCTAAAAGGTTCATTACGCTTCGCACACTAAAAACTAATTGCTACGTAAAGCCTTAATATTAGAAGCCCCTCCCTTATCAAGAAACAATGAAAAAATTCCATGTTAATAACTATAATACAACACCCTTTAAGAATATTTTAACATGTGATGTTTGTAAAAAGCAAAATTAGAAAGTTAAAACTACTTATGCTGAAACTTTCAGAGCTCTAAGCCTATTGGAAGTTGCTTTTGTGAAAATATTAATTAAAATTTCATTAAAAAAAATTTAAATTTTAACGTTCTTTTTGTCAAAAGTCCAATTAGAAGACCAAAACTATTTGTGTGGAAAATTTCAGAAATCTAGCCCTGTTTGCAATCGTTTTGTAAAATATTTGTTAATTAAAAAACAAATAAAATTTCAAAAGTTTGTTTTTCAAAAGTCCAATTTGAAGGCCAAAACTACTTATGTTAAAAATTTTAGAGCCGTAGCCTTATTAAAAATCATTTTGTAAAACATTTATTAATTAATTAAAAAATTAAAAAAAAAAAAAAGAACTAAATAAAAATTTAATATAAAGTTTTTCAAAAGTCCAATTAAAAGGCTAAAACTACTTTTGTTAAAATTTTCAGAGCTGTAGCCCTATTAGAAATCGTTTTGTAAAATATTTATTAATTAAAAAAGAACTAAATAAAAATTTAAAATTCTGTTTTTCAAAAGACCAATTAAAAGGCCAAAACTACTTATGTTGAAAATTTCAGAGCGCTATCTCTATTTGAAATCACTTTGCAAAAAATAAATTAATTAAAAAGGAACGAATTAAAATTTTAACATTTTGTTTGACATACATAAAATTAGAAAGCCAAAACTTCTTATGTTGAAAATTTCAGAGCTCTACTCCAATTTTAAGTAGGTTTCTATAGATTCACAGAGCCACAGGTAGACAGACACAGCTTATTTTATTATTATAAATATTTATTTAACATATATTACATAATTAGCGAAAAACACAAGAATAATATATCTAAAGTTAGAAATTTAAATTCCTGCTGTTGAGTGGTATTCACCAAAACAGGGTACTACACACAATGAGACTTTGCAAATAGAACACCAGTTGCTCTTGCGCCAGTAAACCCACAACTAAACCAAAGCTGTTTCAGCCGGTGCATGCGGGGACGCATGCCCTTATCTCAAATTTTGCATGTTTTATAATTTTTTGTTTTATTTCGGGCTGGCCTCAAAATATTCTAAACATCTTGTTGAAATTTGAGAATATGTTTCGTTTTTCATAATAATTACAATTTAAATAGCCAATGGTCACTACTTTTTAAGCATGACAAGTATACTCGTCATGACAAAATATTCCGGCACTTCTTCATGATGAGTACACTCGTCAAACTCAGTTAACAGGATAATAGTAGTAGAAAACTTCTACTTATCCTTTTGTTACAGGTTGTTAAAGTATTCTATAGCTGGGAAATATGTATATTTTTCTGTCACTTTTAGTTTGAAAAATTGTTTTTCCCCAATCAATATTTCTTATTTAGTATGTGCAATTTTCGCGTGAGGTTTGCTGTTCAGGTAATTTGAGAAACCAGCACTTTTTATTGTTGATACCCAAGCATGTTATTTATTCTGATGGTGAATTCAAACTTTTTTTATTTGCATTAGTAATATAATCTAAATTCTTTTTAGTTTATATCTGCAAAGTTGTGCCAGATAGGTACAAATATGCCGTCATCTCCAGATTCTAGCTCAGACAGTTCTACTGGTTCCCCTCAACATCCATTTGATGGACCCAATGTTGAGACTGAAAACTGTTTGCCGGGCGTGGTGAGTCAAAAATATAATAAATTTTTCTAGGATGTATATAATCTCTGGAATTTACCATTATTGAACGAAAGTCTGCAACAAACCTTTTACCAGTAGTTGTATAAAAAATACAGTCGATGCAGTTTTTGCGTTATGGGTATAATTTTTTTTTTATTATTATTTATTTATTTAATAACTTTTTTTTATTATTATTATTACAACTCTGTAACTAGGTTTCAGCTTCAGTGACTTAGACATACTGAAACATTTAATTTTATATATAAATATATATATACATATATAATTAATCAATCACTAAACAACGATTTCTTAAATTCCTTTGTGAAAGATGTCATCGATAACTTCAAGTTCTTTTCCGTTAACTATAGAACATTGCTTAATTTTTATGTTTATTACTGTTTATATGCCATACAATTCATAATTTCAAAATATAACTTGGATAAAAAATCATTTGAATATTAATTTTTCTCATTTTAGATAATGTCCCAGCATGAAATGTATGCTCAATTCCTATTCCAACTGGCTGACCTAGGAAGTAGTCTAAATGTACCTGCTCTTCGCGACGAGGCACATGCTGTTCTTAAACTTATGCCGCCAGGTGGGTTATAAATATTTAATGATGAAATCGATAGATTCACACAATAAGATTTAGATACGATCTGGTTGGTGTATTACAAGTTCAAATCCTACTAGAGTTTAAAAATGTAGAATATTATGTAGAATATAATGTAGAATAGAGCATAGAATAAAAATCTACTGCTCATTTAACTAAACAGGGGTGTATTAAAAAAAATTCTGATTCTCCGCTGGGTTACCCAAAAAATTTTAACTCTTAAGGATTTGGAATTTTAAGATAAGTACAGCTATTGTTTTGTTTTCTAGGATGCTTCGTCCCCTTCCTTCCCAAATTTTTAAAGAAAAATCTGATGTTTTTTTTTTTTTTTTTTTTGTTTTTTTTTTAAACAAACAGTAATTGAATTACAAATGTTTAGAAATGCAATACATTTTTAATTTAAGTAACTGTCATAGAAGTTTATGAAATGCAATATGAATTCCATTATTATTTGTGCTATGTAGTATATTTTTTGTTGACTATTATAAGTTCTGAAAGTTTCTTTAAAAATGATTGTTTTTGTTTTGGTATTACCTATCTCATTCTAGTTTGATTATTGTATTTATGTAATGATATATATTTTTTATTATCTTTCTTTTATAGATACTCATATTGTGGAAAAACTAAAAGCAATTTGTACAGAAAACTCCAAAATGGGTGAAAGGTCCTCTTCCCCAACTTTAGACAGTATCTTTTTTTCATCATCTGCATCCGAAGTCCTTTATACGCTCGAGGTCAGCGAAGCTTGCTTTTTTCTCACTAACACATTTCAAGAAAAATTTCTAATTTTATCTTATTGTAATGTATGAGAAAGCTGCTGTATTTTAATCGAATAGATTTGGTTTGAACTTAAGTTTTGTGGGTCCTGGCCTGTTTAGTCGTTATTGTGTTCAAGGTTATTTTTGTGCAGACAAACCAAACCTTTTTATACAATTTGGTTATGCTCTGGGTTTTATAGGCATACTGTGTATGTAAGTCAGGTGTTTGAATTAGGGCTGGGTGATTTCGAGATTTCTTAAATCGATTTATCATCAGTCTAACATAGCGATTTAGTGATAAATCGATTTAACACGGCTGTAGAATAAGTTCCTATCTCTTTCCCCTCCCCCCATTAAACCCACCCGTAATTACACTTTTTTTTTTTTTTTTTAGCAAAGTAATTTAAAAGAAACGGAATAATGCTAATATATGATTGGTTGTAGCTTTTAGTTTCAGAAAAAACATGATTTTAAAGGATATTTTTGGTTATGAAAAGGATGCAAATGGATTTGAAACATCTAACGTTTAATCTCGGGAAATCGTTCAGATATCGGCAAATTAATTCCAAACTAATAATAATATATCAAAATATGAACATTCATCAAAAGTGATTAATTCACACACACAAAATGCATTACATGTAAACTAAAATCCGATGTACTAGGATTGAAAATTTCAACTTTAATAGATCGAGCAATCGAGCACGCTTCTCCTTGAATGAACTTTTCCGTAAATCAGAAATGGTGGCGATATAGCAAGCAGGGCGCATACGCTGCTTAAATCGAATTCTGGAGTGCTGATCAATATTTGGAACATCGCTGATGTCGGCGTTGTATCGATGTAGTGCGTTACATTGGAATTTCGATATTTCGCAAACAATGTTAGCTCTAAATCTCATCGTCGATATTAGTACTAAATCAATATTTGGGTTACATCGATATAAAGTCCTAGTTTGAATGAATAAAATAGTAAATTTTTTTTAAATCTGAAAATTTTGGATTTGCTCATGGTCTAAAAGCAGATATAATTACATACATTAGATGCAATCTTGGAGTTGTTTTGTATATTCGAGAAATGCCAACAGTATATGTCTGAAATTGGATTTTTTTTTAAGATTTACTATGTCTTGACAACATCGTCACAACAAATAATAATTATTGCATGCAAAAATCAGCCAATTGTCATTATTTTTTTGTGGCAACTGTAGAAAACTGTTCCAAAAAAAAATAAAAATAAAAATTCTATGCAGTCGGTTTCAATTGATTGTTTTTTTATCAAGTCGTTTTCCAAAGCAAACTTTGATTATCAAAGCTCATTTCTTATTCTTCATTCTTCATAAATTAATGTAGTATTCCTCATTATAATCTATATCTATATAAATTTTCTTTTGAAGTAGGTTTTTACAAACATTAATTTCATTTCATTCAAGTAATGAAATGACTTGTAAGTAACATCCGAAACTCGAATTCGCAGAACTTGGACCTATTTCATCAGCTTCATATTTATTTGATCAGAAATGTTAGTGAAACCACTTAAATAATTTTTTTAATTTTAAGTTATTTTGCTACACACTGTTATTTGATCCCATAAATTCGTTCCTATGAAGTTCTTGTCCTTCAATCTAAAATTCTGTTTAAGTTATGTGAAACACAGTTATTTCTCAAATCATATCAATTTAATATTCTTGTTTTGATTATTCTACCATTAAGTGCATTTCCCAAGCTACAACAACTATTTCCTTCAGTATTGCTGGGACTTTAGGTTGTGGCACTGTGATAGTGCAATGCCATATATTTCTCGCCTTATGTGACATTTGTACTGTAAAATGATTAATATCTAAAAAAAGGTTGCAATGTATGCAACCTGCAGTAAGATTTTGGTTTCTATTCTAATGGCTTGTCACAATAAACTGTTAAAAATTATGTTAGTATGGTTTTTTTAAGCACAGCAAAAACCTATATTATGCTAGTCGATCCATATATACAAGGTTGAAAATCTTTTCGGTTTGTGTAAAATTTTTGTAAAATGCATACTTTACTTGGATGCCCCTTTTGATTAAAAGCAGTATAATTTAACTTTTGAACCTTCTTTAGATCACTACAGTTCAGAGGTAAAGTATGTTTTTTACAAAGTATTTATTGTAGCCTAAATTTTTGATTTATTTCTTGTAGAAACAATTTGTATAATTTTTTTTTCTCTCACATAGGTTGTTTATACCCTGCTTATGCCTGCTCATAATCCTATGTCTGAAGAGGCTCAAAGTTTTCAGTACAACTTTGTTCGCAGTGGTGGAGTGTCAGTGACACTAGGAATGATAACAAAAAACAACTTTCTAGCTAGCTGTGATGTTCCCACAAAAAGGTAATTATAAGCATGAAGTAAAACAAGTATTATATTGTAGATTCATTGTGTAATTTACTTCTCCATATCTTCTTATTGTAATGAACATGGAATTTATATTGATATACTACAATGGACAATTCCCGCATTTAAAAAAAAATAAAAAAAATTTAAAAAAAATTATTACATTCTAAATGTTTTGAAAAGGCCATAAACATAAAAATTTCTGCTCAATGCGCTTTTTCTTTTTTTTAAATTTGCGATCAAAATTACCTTGTTAGAGGTTGGCGAGGAAACGGCTCATTTCGTTGGCATTGAACGTGACGTAAAGAGATCTCAAACATCTTGGCTTGAAATGCAGCAGCGGAAACCAGATTTGCAAGTTCCTCGCAAATCACGCAATAACCTGTACGGAATGTGGCAATGGTCTACTAATGCCAACTCTTTTAACGATAGCTATTTGGCAGAAACCTCACGATAACCATAGAAATGCAGGGATCTCTTTACGTCACGAATATTGTTGACTGTTTTGATCAGACTGATTTTGGCTGGGTTTTGGGGCATTTTCTTTTTTTAATATTTAAATAACTAATTTTTTTAAAGAAATTTTGTTTAAATATTTGGAATCGGAAAGAAAATCTTCGTAAATATGTACTAATTTCACTCGTTTTTAAAAAATTCGGGAATTGTCCATTCCATGGAAGCACAGATTTCCACTTCTTGCAAAAAATTCTGATGTGATAGCGATTTCATTTGTTGTCTGTCACTTAAACAGAAGCCTATTTCTGTATATGCTGAGACTTCCTTCGTTGCCAATATGCCAAGACTTTCTTCCATTCTGATTGCTGCTATGTTGGAACATCTTACTGACTTTGTTTGTATTCCCCTTTGAGCTTAAGTTAACGCTAAATAATAAGTCTTCCTGGGAGTTTTTGTTCCCACCTGACAGTTAGTGCTTTGGCCTTGCATGCCAAAGATGCTGGGTTCAAATCCTAGGGTTAGATGTGGATGTTTGTTTTGGTTCTAACTCCACTTTAAGGCTGTAGGTCCTGGCCTGATTAACTGTTTTTGTGAATAGTATGTTGAGCACCCAAACCAACCAACCTAAGAGTGTTTGGACTTGGCCACTGCAGGCATTGTTTTGAGAAAAATTTGTAGAAACAGTCCCCGTGTAAGTGAAATATTTTGTCATTCATTTTTTCAATTGAATATTTGTCTTAGAAGCAATTTGCAATGAAAATTTGTAAAAAAAGTTTATGTTTTAGTTAATATGATAAACTTTCTCACACACACACACAAAAAGTGATATTCCAAATTATTTAATAGTCTGAAAACTCAAAATCTGGGTAAATTTTTCCCAATATGCCCTTTTCAAAGATAGTCAATATTGACTGGAAAACTTATCATAATCGTCTGCATGTTATATTTTCTGCTGGACTTTTTTTAAGTATTTTTTTATTTGCATTTTAATACATTTTTTTTTTTTAAATTACATTAAATTTTTTTGTTTAACTTAAGTAATCCCAATTAAATGCTTTTTCCTTTAATAAGTCTTTATGTGTGATGTAATTTAGAAATTTTTTTTTAGCCAGTCTCTTACCAATCACAATAACAGCTCTGAAAATAATTAAAAAAAATTTCAATTCAATTAGTCAATTACACGCATGTAGTCATTTTTTTACCATCAGACTTGATAGAGAGGTGTTGCTTGTGTGACATTGTTTTAGATCTGTAATGTGCCATTGAACTAACAATAGTTTAACTTCTACTTTCAGGGCAGCGTACTTAATCGTCCTTAAGATCTGCAAGCTCCTTCTGACCACAGTGGGCAAGTGCATAGTTCAAGTGGAGCAGGAAGTGACTCGTGGGTCTCCGGGCTCCCTTTCGCCCACCGTTGTACTCTCTGGGAGGAGCAATGTGCTCCATCAGGCTCTCACTCATATCCCGAATCCAAATTCCGAGTTTATGGTGAGAAATGTGTCGATGAGGTTAGCACAGTTGCTGCATGAGCAGGTTTGTTCGGTTTTTGATTATCTTTCTCTGTCTGATTGTTTTCTCCGCAATATTATTTCAAAGGAAAAGAGTGATTATCAATTTGAATCAATTCAAATTTGAATTGAAAAAATTTAAAGTGAACAAATTAAATATAAATGAAGGACTACGGCAAAGAACGATCAGAATCCGTTTTTCTCATTTCTCCAGAAAAGCTGATTTAAAGTCTTGGGTCTTGTATCATGGTTGAAGTAAATGGTTGCTCAATATCTCGCATTCCATGATATTTATTTGCTAGAGAATTTTGCATTGTTGAACTATCTGCTATAACTTTGCTGATGATGGTAAAACCTCAATTTAAAAAAAATTTGACTCTGATCGTTCTTTGCCATGGCCCTTCAAATATACCTTAACATTATTTAGTACACAATTTCAAATTCTGGCCGAATGTATCTATGAATTCTAAGGCATTTTTCTCTTTTCCATCAATTGTAAATATAAGAAAATTGAAACTGAAGTCTTAACTTCTCAAAATTATAGTTTTACTTTATTTAATAAATTTAGATGGTGTAATTTTAAAAAAAAATGCATCAATTTTATTTTCAGTTTAGTTTTGGATATAAAAAAAAAAATACCAATTAACATAAGGGTTTATTCCACTTTAACTATTTCATTAGTATAAAGAAAACTAACTTAAAATCCAGACAATTGTTGCACTTTCAATTTCTTTTGTTTGAAACTTTTATAAATCTAATTAATTAAAATAATTGAGCTCATTAATGAAAAAATATTACATAATCTCATATTTACAATAATATATTGCAATATTTTTAATGGGATATGTGATGCAATATTGTTTACATGAATGCTTTTTTTTTTCATGTTTTCTTTAATTTTAGGCAATCAGTCATCGGCCTGATATTACAACAGTTAAATCTATTATGAAAATGGCCTGGGCATCTTCATCTGGCTCGATGGACGTCTTGCAGAGTACCCATGAAGAACTTCATTTGTTGGAAGAAAAGGTATGTGTATATTAACTTAAAAAAGCCATTGGATTTTTTTCCCTCAGTGTATTGTAAATTTAGATTTTAAAACCAAATTTTTCTATTTTAAGGCCTTGTTATATATTTCTTCTCCAGCATAGCAACATATATTTTTTATTTTGTTTAGAGTTTAAGCGTCTTTATTTTTATAATGATCATTCATCCCAAAGGTATGAGTTATTGAGTTCTATTTAACTCGTATGAAAGCAGTTTAATTTGATAATTATTAATTCTTTCTTGTTGTTGACTACTTTTTTGGAAACTGAGTAAACTTTCTACAGTTGAAAATATTTGCACCAGAATGCATCGATGCATTGAACTCTGTTAGCCCATTCATTGAATGTGGCTTGTTTTAAGAGAATGGCTCCAATAACGATATGAACATTTCTCATTTACCTAGTATTAAAATTTTATGCTTTGGCAGGGTCGTTAAAAATGTTTAATATTTTAAAATTTATTTTCACGTCCTTGAAAATGCATAGAAGTCTTTATAAGTCCTTGAAATTGCTTAGTTGTCTTTAAAAGTCCTTAATTTTTGCAGATGTTGTGTGCCCGACCTCAAAATTTATTAAAATACAACTCAAACTTGCTATCTCTGTATGACCGCCACTTATCCGCACTGTATCAAAATTCTCTGACATATTTGTGTTATGCATGCACAAACTTGTATCTTTTTTGATAGAGTATATTTTATTAAAAATTTATATCGACATGATGCCTGAAAACTAATTTTCAAAGGTCCTTAAAAACATTATATAGATCAGGGATGAGTTTTTTCCGCCATGTGGTGGAATTCCGCTTTTTTAATTTTTTAGAAAAAAAGTAATTCTGCTTTTTCAAAGAAAGTTCCGCTTTTCTAATCCCTGAAAAAAAATAATTTTTTTCCCGATTTTTCTATCTCAGAAAAATAACCTTTTTTCTAAGGTTGAATCACTAAGCAGCTTCCCTTCTGCCCGATCTTGAAGAGTGGAAAACATACGGCATTCCTGCTTCAAATACAAAAATCTGCTGAAATGCATCTTTTTAGTTAGGTTAGCGCTTAAACTTGCCTTTTATACTTTATCAACTGCGCCGAAATTTGATCCTTTGGTACCATTTCTTCTCTTCTCAAAATGTAATTTCCTTCATACTAATTCACGCGATTAACGTATACGAATAATGTGCTTGCTTTCAAGTCTGACATCCACGGAGTTATCGTTTGTTGTACTTGTAAACATACGTTGGTATGTGATGCTCGTTTTCGCTAATCGTTACTTTGATGTAATGTCCACTACTGCCGAGATTTGTGTAACTATGACGTGCGTTATCAGTGGGATTTAAGTTGCTGTGGTTTTCATTTTCACGGAGTATTACGCCAATATAGCAACGCTATTGCTAAGAATTGTTCCGGTATATTCAGATTTAACACTGATATTTACGTTTATTTGATGGTCATTTTCGCTTAGTGCTACCTTGTTGTAAAATCCAAGATTTGCACTGATGTTATCGAAAGAATGTCGATATTACCGGGATGAATTGCGCTGTCGTCGAGATTTAAGTTGTTGTGATTGTAATTTTCGTCAAGTGTTACGCCGATACAACAGCACTATTGTTGAGAGTTGCCTAGGTATATTTGACTCTAACTTTGATATTTCTGTTGGCGTGAGAGTGAATTTCGTCAAAAGCCATTCTGTAGTAACATCCAATGTTACCGAAATTTGCACTAGTATTACCAAGAAAAAATCGATATTACCAAGATTTGTGCTGATATTGTGAACGCTATCGCAGATATGCACGTTGTTGCGATGTTCGTTTTTACCGATACCTAGATTTTTGTTGGTATTGTAAGCGATATTGCTTATAGTACTTTTGTTAAAGTGATCGCCGAGGTCTACGCTAATACAATGGCAGCTATTACTGAAATTTTCAACACCGAATTGTAGCCATTCATCTAGACTTCCGTTACTGCGATAGTCTAGAATATTCGTGATTAGTGCCTGTTTAAGGTTAAATTTCGCCGTTTGATTTGAATCTATGCAGAATTACTCACATAAAAATATTCTGAAAATGAGTCACAATTGTAATTTTTCTAAGTAATCTGTGTTTAAAATTGTTATTTTAACTGCAATTGTATGTAAAATTGTTTGTTGCTTTTTATTTTACTGAACAGGCTTAACGATATGAATAAAAATTTAAATTTTTAGTACTTGTAGTTTAAAAATTTAGAAAACTGGATTTAATTAAATTTGGCCTGTTTGTCAATGTATTATAATTGCTTAAAGTTGTTTGTTTGAAGTTTTTGCTGGTTTTCATCGCTTTCACAGGATTTTTTTTTGGGGGGGGAGGGGAGCTATACCATGCCTGATGACAACACAAAGTGTATCCCTACTAAAGTATAGATTAAAATGTGTTTTACGCATAAATTTTTTGGATTTTTGTTTTCAGCTTTTTGATTTTTTACCAAACTCATCCCTGATAGATCCTTAAAAATCATTGATTTTCATTCTGTGATTTGAGTGGGAACCCTAATTAGACTTGGCACCTTTTTTGTTACAAAGCAAATTATTCATTAATAAAGGTTTACAATTTTCCTATGTATATATGTAAACATATTTTATAAATACGTTATACGAAGAAAATTTTGAAATATTGATAATTAACATTAAATAATTTTGAACTTTGCTGCTCTTTTTGTCCATTTCTCTGGCTGATGGAAGAGGGGTATGTTGTTTTTAAAAAGTTCAAAATTTTAAAATCTAATATCCCAAAGCTCTTTTCTGATTTATACACTTCATCTACTCAACCCTGCAAATGTAAATTCAAGTATATACTTTGTGACCAATTGTAAAAGTCACTGCATTTCTCTATGCTAGTCTGATGTTTTGCAATATTTGTAATATTTAATTTCTGTTACATTGAAAAAAACTTTCTTGAGGTTTTATTGACTTTTTAATGCTGCGTTGTTGGCAGAATTCTTTTAAAATGTAACTGACATGTGTAATTGATTAATATTTTACCTAGCTTAGAAGTATATTTTATTAGGCTGTACCAATTTTTTTTTTAAATACTTTTAACTTAGTTTTGAAGTAAACTAATTTATCTGCTTATAGGTTTGTAAACCAGTTGATCCTGAAGAAATCCAACTGTGTCGGGAAGCTTTAGAAGTTTTAACTATATGTCTAGCTTTATGTCCTGAGGCTTTGGATACTCTGATGAAAGAAAAGTCATGGCACCTTTTCATTATAGACTTATTATTGATTTGTAAAAATCGGTAAGAATTTTTGACTTGTTTTATTCTTATGTCTTTGTTGGTCAAATTTTCAATCATATTTGTTAACTAATGTTCAACATAGTGAATAAATTGTTAAAAATAGTAAATTTTCACTTTCCATTGGGGTAGTTAAAAATTGAAGCCCTCTGCAGCTCAGCTAATCCATTGGTCACATAACCAGAAGATCATCAAATCAAGTTGTTGTGTTGCCATAAATTTGTGTGTAGACTTAATGGTGGTTGCTGCACTTCAATTTCGTTAAAGTCCCAATGTCCTCTCATTGGTGTGCTGCTTTGGATATCGACTTTTCATATTCAGCCTAAAAGTTGAAAATTAGATGTTATTGTTACTATATTACAGTACAGTATGACCCTCATGTAGCCTTTTTGATAGTAAAACTCCAAGCAACTGTTAAAAGTCATGTTGCGTTTTCAAAAATGTATATATAGCTACAGGTATTGTAATCTCTTAACATGAATCTGGTGAAAAGGTCTAAAATTCATAATTTGCTCACTAGACTGAAAACTTTTCTTGTAGGCTTTCTTATTTTTGAGTCATATTACCAACAAATAAAGTAATTTTTAGAAATAAAATCAAGCATGTGAGAAGAATTTAAAAAGATTTGTTTTGCAATTGTTGAAGTCCCTTATCCTTGAAGGTGACATATTGTAGTTTATCTTCTGTAAAGCATTTTGTAGTTTCAACGAATTTCTATATTTTTATATATATGACGAATACGTTTTTATATGTATGACAGATATATTTTTATATGTTTCAGATATGTTTATTTGTGTAATTTTTCTAATTTTTAGCTCTGTCCGAATTTGTGCATCTGAACAGTTTCTACTCATTGCTACAAAATGTTACCCCGGTCACCAATGCCTAGTTTTTTCCATAACTTTACTTTTTACTCAACTAATGGTAAAAATTATTTTTTTAATACTTTGTTAATCAACATTTTTCAATCAAATCTGAGTTTTTAATCTTATACTGCATCTTTTTCTGCAGAACTTTTTTTATTTATGTGTTATATATATTTTCAACTTTATGTTTCACGATTTTTACAATGCTTATTTCCTGTGTTAAATTATTGAGCTTTTCATGATGAAATAATATTTCTTTCCCTCAGACTACAGCCAAGGACTATGCAAAAAATTCCCACGACTTTTTTACGCTTCTCTGTCGTTTACTTAACTATGCTTGTGGGAGTAGTTGTCCATTACCTACAGCACAGAATCTTTTAAATAATGAAATTGATTGGTTGAAAGCAGTAAGGGTAAGCATATATTTTATTATGAAAACCTTTTAAAATAGCATTTAAGCTGGCAAAAACCTGTCAAAATTAACATTTGTATCAAGTTCCATCACGTATTACATTATTCATGGTGTTCTTATTTTCCTGATTTTTCAAAGTTTCTTCAAATTCAGCAATAATTTTTAAACTATAATAAGTTAATGTGCATGTCATTTTTACATGTATATCCCTTTAAGAATTTTTTTTTCCCATTTATAACTGGGGTCGACAGACTTTTCTATGCTAAAAGCCAAACATTCAATAATCTGAATCTCAAAATTAAGGGTTGCTAAATAAATACAAGGAGAACCAATATGAGTTTTTAACTACAAACATTTTTTATGGTATGGCAGATGAGACAAGTTGATAGTCCATTTTTGTTTGGAATAACACATACTCTTCAGTCTTATTTAAATTCATGGATTTAATCGAAATTTTTTTACCTTTTTGGATGATGTCGAGACCATGCCTGTCCAATATAGTGTATCATAAGCCAAGGTATTTTAATCGCATATGCAACTGTGAAACATTTATTGCGAAAGGTACTATCTACCTCAATTGGAGACGAGAGAACAACAAACATCAAGAAAATCCTAATGCAACTGAGACTGACGCATGATGGGTGCACTCCTATTACACATCCTGATTGTTATGCTGTTATTGTGTGCTCTGTGGTTGCTGTTTTTGAAAGCAGTGTTACCAATCCATTCTACTTGTATCTCTGTACCACATCGTGTTTTCCTTATTTCTTGGGTTTGAGATTACATAGTAAGTTTATAATACAAGGATGAGTTTTTTTCCGCCATGTGGCAGAACTCCGCTTTTTTAATTTAAAAAAAAAAAAAAAATTCCGCTTTTTCAAAAAAAAGTTCTGCTTTTCTAATTTCTGGGAAAAAAAATCTGTTTTTTCCCAATTTTTCTATCCCACAGAAAAATAACCTTTTTTCTAAGGCTGAATCGCAAAGCGGCTACCCTTCTGCCCGATCGGGAAGAGCAGAAAACCTGCTGCATTCCTGCTCCAAATACAAAAATCTACTGAAATGCATCTTTTTAGTTAGGTTGGCGCTTAAACTTGCATTTTTAACTGCATCGAAATTTGATCCTTTGGTGCCATTTTTACTCTTCTCAAAATGTAATTTCCTTCATACTAATTGACGTGATTAACGTATACGCATAATGTGCTTGCTTTCAAGTCTGACATCCTTGGAATTATCGTTTGTTGTACGTGTAAATGTACGTTGGTATGTGATGCTCGTTTTTTCTAATCGTTACGTTGATGTAATGTCCCCTGCTGCCAAGATTTGTGTTACTATGACGTGCGTTATCGATGGTATTTAAGTTATTGTGGGTTTCATTTTCACCGAGTATCACGCCAATATAACAACGCTATTGCTGAGAATTGTTCCGGTATATTTGGCTTTAACACTGATATTTACGTTTATTTGATAGTCATTTTCGTAAAGTGCTACCTTGTTGTAAAATCTGAGATTTGCACCGATGTTACCGAAAGAATGTCGATATTACCGTGATGAATTGCGCTATCATCGAGATTTACGTTGTTGTGATTGTAATTTTCGTCAAGTGTTATGCCGATACAATAGCGCTGTTGAGATATATGTATATTTCTTTGACTCTTAACTTTGATATTTCTGTTGCTGTGAGGGTAAATTTCGTCAAAAGCCATTCTGTAGTAACATCCGATATTACCGAAATTTGCACTAGTATTCCCAAGAAAAGATCGATATTACCGAGATTTGTGCTGATATTGTGGACGCTATCGGCGATACCCGCTTTGTTGCGATGTTCGTTTTTACCGAAACCTAGATTTTCGCTGATATTGTAAGCGATATTTCTTATAGTACTTTTGTTAAAGTGATGGTCTTTTTTGCCGAGATTTTCGCTTTTAATTATCGAAATTTTCAACACCAAATTGTATCCTTATCATTTTGGATAAAAATGTTCTGAAAATTAGTCCCAATTGTAATTTTTCTAAATAGTCTGTGTTTAAAATTGTTATTTAACTGCAATTGCTTGTAAAATTGTTTGTTGCTTTTTATTTTATTGAACAAGCTTAATGATTTGAATAAAAATTTAGATTTGATTTTAAGATTTTTAGTACTTGTAGGTTTATAAATTTAGAAAACTGGGTTTAATTAAATTTGGCCTGTTTGTTGATGTGTTATAATTGCTTAAGTTGTTTGACTTGTTGAAATTTTGATGTTTTTGCCGGTTTTTATATCTTTCACATTTTTTTTTTTTTTTTTTGCTTTGGAGCTATACCAAGATTGATGACAGCACAAAGTGTATTCTTAAGTCGAAGGTGTCGCTATTTTGAACCATTTTTGCTCACTGACGGACAGAGATGGTGCAGTGTTATAAATGCACATGGAAAAACATTTTTTTTTTTAAAATATAGCTTAAAATGTGTTTTACGCATAAAATTTTTGGATTTTTGTTTTCAGCTTTTGGATTTTTTACTAAACTCATCCCTGATAATAGGTTAACATTTACAAAACACAAATTTATTATCATTTATTACTTTGTATGTTATTAGATTAAGTTACTTTGTGCTTGAAAAGCCGCAAATGTTCATGAAAAGAGCCATATACTGCCTTGGAGCCTCATTTATAGACGTGACCCCCTGATTTATAGTATACACCACAATAAATACAGGGATATTTTGTTGTTCTCCTATATTATGCTAACCTTGATATTTATATCCATACCGTAATTTTGCGATCAATAGTTCATTGAAGATAGGAACTGAATCAAAAAGATTTTTAAGAATTTTGTTTACATTTTTGCTTTTTTAAACATAGTTTTTTAACTATTATGTTTGAAATTTTAATTTCCGCTAAGTTTGCATACCATTATTGTTATGCGGTTTTTTTTTGTTTTTTTTTAGAATAAAGTTCTTTCTACCGGTGATAGTCAAGTAGATGAAGCTTTACTCGAAGGACATCTAGGAGTTACCCGGGAATTAGTATCATTTCTTGGTGCTGATAGGAAATATGAAGTTGGGGCTGATCCAAATAGCCAGAGAGGAAACCTGATTAAGGTATGTATGTTTAATTTTTCCTAAATTTTACTTATGTTTTGAATAACTTTTTGAATTTTATAAAGCTTTTTTTTTAATTAGTAGCAAGTAGAATATCTGTTTTTAATCTTATATAACATTGTTTGTATTGAAAGTAACTTGCATTTTGATGATTGTAATAATTTCAAATATACCTAAGGATACCTTTTATCATTTCATAAATCTTTCTATGGCATTGTTCCTTGTATAATAGTTGTGAATTCAGTGGATTTCTAATTTTGCATGTTAAGTATAACTTTTGACCTTATTCATAAAAAATCTGCCAATGAATAATAACCCAAATTAAATATATCCCTACAATTAAAGGTGATGTTAAGATCTAGTTAACTATCAAGATTGGGCATTCTGCTTTATGTACACAAGTAGTTGAAAACATTCCAAGCATATTTTTTTTAAAAAATCTGATAATAATAAAAACTTCCATGCACAACGCTGCTCAAATACATATTCGATAACGTTTAAATAGGAAATTTGGAAAAATAATGAAACCATTTGTATTTTTATATACTACATCAAAATTTTCAAAACCAAATTCATGGTTCAGTGGCAAGAACAGTTTTCTAGCGTAAGATAAGATTCAGGTTCGATCCCCTGCATTGTCGTTTTGCAATCTGTTTTTAGAAATGAGTGTGCAACATCAATTAAATCAGATAGTTTTGTGTCAATTACAAGGCTGCCTGGTGGAAATTTTCCGGTATTTTTTTGATTTAATTGAAAATGTGGGGCAGTTTTCTCTTTAAAGACCTCTAAAAAGACTTGTTGATTTTTAGTAGCCCAAGTATAATCACAGTAGATTTTTGCCCTATAAAAAATCATACCACCAAATATGATTCTTATGAATGAAAACTACAAAATATATTTTAAATATTAAAAGTAAAAACTTTATTTTCAATTCAAATTTTATTGATTAGATTCTGTTGTTTTATCTACAAGAAAAAATCACAAATATTTGCTTCATTTACGCTGTTCTTGCTTTCAGAAACACAGTTGTATAGGTCAGTGAAACACTAACAATCACTCTTAAATTGATTTTGTTTCATTCTAAACAGGAATTAGTAGAGGATTTCATCTTCCCTGCCTCAAGAGTTGTTCTCCAGGTCCAACGTAGTGGCGGCGAGCTTCCCTCCGAGCAGGCTATACCCGTTTGTTCCTCGTCTTCATCTGTTACCGCAGCTTTCGATCTTCTAGTTGCCCTTTGCACAGGATGTGCTCCTAACTTGAGGCTTCTGGTGGAAATGCTGTGTGAAATGTTCTATTCTAGTAAGTTTGTGATTTTTATTGAAGTTCCGCATGTTGCTCATGGAATCGTCAATTAGCGAAAACGTTTACCATGTTGAACATAGTATGCACAGAAGCAAGACCTTCTTGGAAATCTTTAAAATATTTATCTATAATAATAATAATAATAATAACACATTGCTACCTGAATAAAAGAAACTAATGATGTGTTGACTCCCACTTAGAATCAGCACAAATGCATTGATTCTTAAATATCCAAGGTTATAAAAAAAAGGGTTCCTTGAATACTAGATAAAAAAAAAAATTAGAAACATAAACCTTAATGATAGTGCAGGATGATACGTGACAGGGATTTTGTCAGTTAGTCAATTCTGCAGAATTATATGGTTTCAGAAAGTTAACATTGTGAATATTTAAAGAGCTAGATAGTTAAAAATTGTTATGTAGGGTATTTAAGGGTATTTTGTTAATAAGCTTGAGAGTTTTTCTTTTATTGAAATCAACTAACCACACACATAGGTAAGTAACTCATTGTAATCACAAGTTTTATTCAAAACTGGGCTGGAAGTTGTACATATTTGACCTGGGTAGTGATACCTTTTCTGTCTATTATTATAATTCAAGCTAGGTTTTTTTTTTTTTTTTTTTTTTTTTTTTAATTATCATCTTGGAATATGTAATTTATGGAGGTTTTTTTTTGTTTTTTTTAAGATGGATATAATTGTTTTAAATACATAGGTTTCTAGTAATGCAATTCTTTTTGTCTATTTCATTATAGGTCCAATAATCATTCAATACTTTATTTTCTCTTTAATGTTAAGTATGACTTCTATATTGATAATTTAATTTATATTTTCTGCATATTTTAATTTCAAATTCTAATTTATTCTTTTACGTTAAACCTATGCTTGCTATTCTTGAAAACCTTGGTACAAAAGTTTATTAAAAAATTCACAAGCATCACATTGTATCATTTGATTTTTTTTTCTTATTTACTTATAACACCACAAGCAGCAATTTTGATGAATACAATGTCGTTACAGCTAATGATCCACCTCTAACTGAATGGGAATACCTCCCTCCTGTTGGTCCAAGACTACCCAGAGGTTTTGTCGGCTTGAAAAATGCAGGCGCAACTTGTTACATGAACTCTGTCTTGCAGCAGCTGTATATGATTGAGGATATTCGCAACGGCATTCTGTCGGTCGAAGGAGCAGCTGTCGATCCAAACGAAGACTTCTCTGGTGAGGAAAGACTAGAAAATGAGGTGAGTTTAGAAATTTTGCTATGATTTTGTGCGTTGCTTTCTATTGCCCAATGTACAATAACTTTGTGGGTCAAAATTTCCCATAAACCATTTGTATCATACATAAAATATTCTATTATTTATGCTTCAAGTATACCCTTTCTTCATCTATGCAAATTATCTCTTCCTACCTTAGCTGACTGCCTTCATTACTAGTATTTTCTATGTAAACAACTCCCTTTCTTTTCCATCATCATTTAGCAAAATCCTTCAAATATTAACATATATCCCAGTTTGAGTGAGTTGACCTAGATTTATTTGATAACTTTGATCTACCATACGTTTTTACTTTTTAAATCATACTAATTTCAAGCGTCACATTCACCTTTAAAAAAAAAAAATTTAAAACCCCAAAATTCTCCTCAAACTTCAACCCCTCCTCCCCCCCCTCCACCAAAAAAAGACTGATATTCCTTTAGAGAAGAAAATCTTTTTTGAAATTTTAATTATTAGCAAGCAATTTTAAATTATTGATAAATTTATGTTAGTTTAAGGGGATCCAGTACCAAATTTCATCAAAATTCCCAATTTTTTTTCCTGATTTTTAAAAATAGTTCATACATTTTTGAAGAAAATGAAGTTTTTATCTTTTTCCTCTGGTGATTAAAACATCACAAACTTACCTGTTATTTAAACATCACTAATAGGCGTAACGCCTTGAAGCCTCTGTTTAAAGTGCGTTTTTCACATATGTTGCAAATTCAAACCAATATATCTTCAGAAGCGTTAACAATTGGCTATTCAAATTTTTGGAGCTTTTAATTTGTATAATTTGAAACATTTTGTCTGCACAGAATTTTTTTTTTAAATTCTGTTTTAAAATATAACATTTAGCGTAAAGGGTAGGATAAAAAAAAGCACTGATTTCAATATTTTAACTTTGAGAATTTTTTTTTTTTTTTTTTCTCTTTCAATTCCCCCATCAAAATTCTATTAAGACAAAATTTTCTTTATATAATTATGTAACACAGAAAGCTTTCAATTTGAAAAATATATATATATATTTTACTGATATCAAAATACGCAAACATTACTTATTATGGATTTTTTTTTTTAAATAAATAAACACAATATTTAAAAGAAACATTATCTCAAAGATATATAAATAGTATCAAAGATATATAATAGTAAGATAATTTTTTGACATAAAAATATTTATAAAGTTTTTTTTATCCCCCCCTTAATTTTTAAAGTTAACAATATTTTTTTGACATACTTTGAATGTTGCTTTAAAATTAAATAAGTGGACTTAATTAAATTTGCATGTTTGTTAAAATAGTATAATTGTTTGATTAAATAACTATTTCACTAAAAAGTTGTTTGACATTCAATTTATTTGAAATTTGCAGTTTTTTGCTGGTATTGAAACAAGCTTTGGAAAGAATGTTTGTGTTAGGATCCTATGTCAGGTTTAAAAGAAAGAATTCATATTTTGGAATTATCCCTAAAACTCTTACCTAAATTTTTTAGAAAACTCACTGTATACCCTGTAATTTAATTAACTGTAGAAGAAAAAAATTTACACCCACATGCCAAAATTGACCAATTAATTTCTTTGGACAATCATTCATATTTCCATTTTAGCTCCCATTAAGAAATTGCATCAACTTTTTGGCTATGTGAATTTTTTTATTTTTTTTATTCCTTTTTAAATATTTTTCAAATAAATCATTTTTATTAACATACAAGGAATTTCAAACAGCATAAAACATAAGTTTGAGAAAACTGTAATGAAAGGAATGAATTAGAACTTAATTTTCAGTTATCATAAGACTGAATGACTAAAAACAGTTGCCCTCAATAATATTGCCTTCCTGTCTTACAGTGTTAACTTGGTTTGTAAATTGGCTGTTGATATTAATATTTGGCTACCAGTTTCTTAATTTTTTTTTTTTTTTTTTTTCATGTATACTATTAAAAAGCAATGATTTTGTTGATAATGACTACAAGACTATTCTCTTAAACCTAATTCTTAAACTGTCTGGTAGTCACAGAGCACTTCTGAAGAGGGTGAGGGAGCGGAAGAAAAGAGTTCCAGGGAAGAAACAAGGAAAGAGTATAACTTGGGTGTGTTAAAGCAAGTCCAGGCGATCTTTGGGCATTTGGCTTGCAGCAAGTTGCAATATTATGTACCTCGAGGATTTTGGAAGCATTTCAAGTAAGTTCTTCTTAATCATACTTCAAATTAGATATTAGGATTATTAACTTTACAATTGTAATTTTTGTAATGTGGGATAAAATATAAAATTGTATTGGGCCTTGTGAGCTATTACAAGAATACTCGGAGCAAGTAAACAGTAACCAAACTTTTGGAGTTTTCACTTCATACAGGGTTTATACTATACCTATCAGAACCAAGCCTTGTTTTTATGCAATTTGCCTGAAATAGTTTGTACCTGTTTCTTTCATCATGTGCAGAGATATCAATACTCTAGAGATATCAATACTCTACTGATTTTCCGTTGTTTTTACGGATTTTTACTTTTTATGGTTAATTCGTAGCCAATACTCTTACATTACAATGAATGTATATGGGATACAATAGTCACTATTGCATCAGCTTGACACTTGACGAAAACAGCATAAATCTTCGCAATAACAAGAACATAAGTGAATTTAACTGCAAAAGAATGTTTGCCTAGATCTTTTCCATATGTTTCAAATGACATCTGTAAAACCGTAAAAATCCACAATGACTACGGAAAATCCGTAAAAACTGGAAAATAAGTAAAAGTTGCAGAAATTCTGTAGAAAAGTTGGCATCTCTGCATGTGTATAAGAACTCGGTAAATTGTTATTAAAATCTTGGAAGCCTTGTAATAAGTACAGGGTGGCTACAGAACCTGGAATTGAGGGAAATGTCAGAGAATTTCATTCTTCTGGATAAATCAGGGAAATGTCGGGGGATTTCGTAAAATTACCCTTTAATCAGAGAATTAAAAAAATTTTGAGTTTCCCTTCTCGCATGCCTCGTGTGGATATCTACCTCGACTCGCGTCACGTGAAGTGGATGCTGTGATGTCATAGCGTTGAATACAGTTTTTTTTTTAATGTACTTTTTAAGTTCGTCTAAAAAGCCTTCAATATCTGGCTACCTGGCCGATTTGGGAGAATGACGATTCTGAAAATTTTCTACTCAGCAACTAAGCGAAACCATCAATATCCCGCCTACAACCACCTGTTGATGCTCCGCTTTTTTTTTTTTTAAATTTATTATCTGGGATCATTATTATGCGTGGAACAATTATTTTGTTAGATTTCTGATGATCCTATAACTTAGCAGCGCGGCTATTATGCTATGAACAGGAAATAGCATATGATATATATTGAAGAAAATAACATGGTTTAGTTGTGTTATTTTTGAAATTAAAAAGAAAAGTATTGTACTGGTTTTGCTTTACCTTAAAGTTAGCTAGTATGGCTGTAGTCAGTGAATTTTTGTATTTTTTAATTAATGTTTCCCATTCTTTTTCATGCTCTAGCAATAAAGATGTTTGTTTTGATTTGTACTGTAATTTTACTATGGCGCCAATTATACTCTGACTATTTAGAATTAAATTTACTTATTAATTTTTTTTTTTTTTTTTTCATTATTTGGTTGTTTGAATTATAGCGCACATCAGGGAATTTTTGAAGAAATCTTCTGGAAATCAGGGAAATGTCAGGGAATTTTATTTCTCAAATTCTGTAGCCAACCTGAAGTACCATTACTTGTTAGTTTCTTTTTCCATGACTGTGGGGTAGCATTTGACTTTTAAGCACTTTATTTCTACTTAATACTATGCCAGAGTGGCTACAAAACCTGGAAATCGGGGAATTTCACTCTTCAGGGAAATGTCAGGAAATTTTGTAAAATTACTCGTTAATCAGGGAATTTTTGAATTTTTTTTCCATTCTCGTATTCCCTGGGCGGATGCCAACAAAAAAAGTTCATGTGTTCTTGTAAAAGTCCCTCAATATCTGGCTAATTGGCCGATTTGGGAGTTTTTTGTCTAAGTTTTTAGGTCTAGTTTTTTTTGTCCTCTAACTTGGAATCGCAGATGCCGGCGCCTTATTGTTAAAACAAATCCTGCTCATGATCCTGCTAAATTTGCTCTGACTGACTTTACAGACATGATTATTTTTCTTCTTACCTTGTGTTTTTTGTCAACAGAATATATTAGAAACCTAATTATTTACATATTATTTCTGTTACATTTTTAAGCGCGGCCCCTGGAAGCCTTAGTGTTAAGAAAAAAATCCCCCAACTTCAATCTGACTGCATCATTTACATACATCCTTGTGCTTTTTGTCTACAGAATATATTAGAACCCTAAATTCCTTAATACTTAAACGTGATACAATCAGATTTTTTTTGTTTTTATTAACCCTTTAAAGTGCTATGTTATAACAAATCTATAGACATGAACTATATATCTATAAGTGAGAAAGTTTAGATCCTGTGCTTGATTTTTTTTATATATATATATATTTTCATTTTGACATTTTAGTTTTACTGAAAGTGATTTGTGAATTTAATCTATCTTTTTAATATAAATCAAATAAAGAACTAAAATAGCCTCCTAGGAAAAAAAAAGGGGGGGGGGGGGAAAGTGAAAAAAAACTATGTGCTGCTGCATATTTTTGGTTAAAGGGTCATGGAATTTTTTTTCAAGTCCTTGGTTGTTGTTTTTTTCCTTTTCCAAAAAACATGAACCCTGCTTATCGTGTCTTATGAATACCATTTTTTGCCTCATTTAATATGTAGTTTTGTGGTTTAAGATCATATTCTTATTGCACAAAATTTTATTTCTATGTATCTATGAGCAATTATTTTTATTAGAAGCTGTTAATTTCAGGCCTTTTCTTTTGTACAATATATATTATTTATCTTTTGTCAACTACAAAATCCAAAAAACATATTTCATGAAAGATATGAACCTAGTGAAATTTTTGACCGAATAGCAAAATGTTGATTACTTAAGTTTCTTGCTCTTACATGCCCAAGCTTAGAAAATATTTAGAACAGGTTTTTAAATTTATGCTATGAACAAGATACAACCTATGACATATATTAACGAAAATGAAATGTTTTATTTGCGTCATTTTTAAAATTAAAAAAAGACTAGCTTTGTTTTTCCTTGAAGTTAGGGGTGTAGTTGTGAATTGTTTAATGTGAATTTTGTAATTTTTAATTAATATTTTCCATTCTTTTTCATGCTCTCAAGATGCTTGTTTTGCTTTTTAGCGTAAATTTATATATTGATGCAATTGTACTTTGACTATTTAGAATTTTATTTACTTATTAAATTTATATATTTTTAAATTGCCATCATTATATATATATTTTAACGTTAACATCAGCTGAAATGCACATCAGGGAATTTTTAAGCGAATTTTCTGGAAATCAAGGAAATGTCGCGGAATTTTGTTTCTCTATTTCTGTAGTTACCCTGTATGCAAGTTTTCTTTTCAAGGTTAAACTGATTCCCTTACTTTTTAATTTGTAAATGATAATTGCTAACTTTGAAAAACTCTTTAAGTATGCATTTAATAATTGGTAAATTGAAAATTTGAGGCAGACATTTTTTCACCTAACTTGTTTGTATTTTGTTAAATTTTTTTTTTTTTTTTTTTTTTTTTTTTTTTTTTTTTTTTTTAAATCTGCAATGTATAATTCTAAATTCTTCTGAAATAAATTGTACTGTTAATTGTTAATTTCGTAATTATTTTTCAGACTCTGGGGTGAACCTGTAAATTTAAGAGAGCAGCATGATGCATTAGAATTTTTTAACAGTTTAGTTGATAGTTTAGAAGAAGCACTGAAGCTGTTGAATGAACCCTGTATATTATCCCAAATACTGAGTGGCTCTTTTGCTGATCAGAAAATTTGTAAAGATTGTCCACATAGGTAATTATTAAAATGATTTTTATCTCTAACCTTATTTCTGAATTTTTTTTCCCCCCAATTTTAATTATGTTCCATGTGCCTTAATTAAGAAAAATAATAAATATAAATAATGCTACTAAATATATTTTCAAATATAACTCTTTGAAATTGTTGTTTATCATTTCAAATCATTTTTGTGTTTGCATAATGTAACCATTCTGTTTGATATGCCGTACTATGCTTATTTTTAATTAATATATCAATTTTATTTTTTTTATTTAAATATTTCTGTTTGCTTCAATTAGTGTAAAAGCTGATTTGTGGATATGCAAGCATTATAATTTTTTTTTTAATTTCTCAAAAATATGGTCAAATTTGTTTTTTGACTTTTTAATTTTCTGAATTCAGAAAATATTCTCTGAAAATATACTATTTGTAAGCTTAATTTCATTATCATTCCGACATTTTCTATTTAAATAAAACCAAAAGCATGTAACATAAACTCTAAATACAGCTGTTAATTTAAAATTACATTTAGAATATTTAAAAATTAAGTTCCTGCTTTTTCTGTTCGTATATATTTTTGAAATGTTAATTTGTTTTAATATTTACCCTAGATATTCAAGAGAAGAATCCTTTACAGCTTTAAATATAGACATCCGAAACCATAGCAATTTACTAGATTCACTAGAACAGTATGTTAAAGGAGATTTATTGGAAGGAGCTAATGCATACCACTGTGAAAAATGTAACAAAAAAGTAAGAATGCGTTTGTATAAATGCTAATATTGCATATAAATAATGCATAATGAATGTAATGCAATGTAATAAATGTATATATATATATTAGTCTGTCGTCGAGAACAATACAGAATGCTTGAGAAATTGTGTTTGAATTGTATATTCCTAAGCCAAATTGAAAATGGTGTAAAAATATGAAATGGGTTGTGAAAATATTTTACAAAGAGAACTCTCAATTTGGGAAATTAAGTTAGAAAAGAGTCTTCATGTGGTAATAGGAGAACCTAAAACTTATTATGCTCTCTTTTAACATTGATGGAGCAATTTTATCTTCCAAGTTGCTTGGTGTAGGTTTATTTCTTCTGGGAAGACTTTACTTCTTTTTACTTCCATGTGTTGATGGACTTTCATCATTACACATAAAAAAAAATGTTGCCCAAGTTATAAATAAAACTATTTAAAAATATTATTTGATTCTTATAATGTTATGTTTTGAATTTATTTGTTAGAAAACAATGAATTTTTGTCCCTTTAAATTCATAAAAGGTCTTAAAATATTTCAAAAGTCCTTAAAAATTACATTTTTTTTTTACTTTTTAAAAGCTGTTTGAACCCTGGAAGCTATCTGCTTTGACTGGTTTAATTTGTTTCTACCTTTTTTTTTTATATATAATATCTGTTTGGGGTAATTTGTCTTGAATTTTGTTTTGTTATCTTTCACTGTCTTTTCCAAATTAACAAATTACATGATTCTTGAAATTTGCATTTCATAGGTGGATACTGTAAAACGACTCTGCATCAAAAAACTACCTCCCATGTTAGCCATCCAACTGAAGAGATTCGATTACGATTGGGAAAGGGAATGTGCAATTAAATTTAACGATTATTTTGAATTTCCTCGCGAGTTCGACATGGAACCGTATACTGTCAAAGGATTAGCAAAAATAGAAGGTGATGTATTATTTTATAGATCATTTTTATTTAATTAATATAATCAATCATTATGTTTTCTATTTTATTATTTAATGATATTATGTTTTGTGACCTCCAAATTATTGAAGGTTGGTTGTAAGTTTTCGATTGTCTGTTAGATACCTTCACAATGAGGCGTCCTCCTTGGGCAGGCATCAGCAGATTATTCTGTGCCAAGAACGAAACACTTAGTAGTATACACTCCAACTAACTTCCTAACAACGGAACGCTGTAAATATCATTTTGCTCAATTTCCCGCTCAATATTTTCCGCATTTTTAAGAAGACGAGAAAAAAAAGTAACGGAGATGGAGGACGATTGTGTTGTCAAAGTGACATCACGTCTTTTTCTTGTGCGAAGCGAAGTGAGTTAAATAAAATAGCTGTTTGCAGAAGAAAAACTTGAACCGTGATTGTGATCACAAATTTTCACCACGCCTCAGATTTCGAATTGTTTTAATATGTGAAGGTGATTACAATGGATCGTTACTTAAAATGGCCTAATCCAGCTCCCAATGAGGAAAAGCCATGCAAGAAGAAGACAAATAATCAAAGATTTCGAGATTTTTAAGCATTTAAAAAACATTTGACGAGAAGCATTTAAATGTGGATATTTTCATTCGGACAACATGCGAAATCAGGATGCGATGCCTTCTTATTAAATTAAGGGGTAAATTTGTGATTTACCTGTTGCCAATTTGTTTTTAAAAGACAATTTTCTATTTAAAATTAAATATCACAGGAATTCATTAAAAATCACGGATTATTTCCGATTTAAAAAAAAAACTTAACTATGTTGTGAAAAGTTCTTAATATTCATTATAAAAATTTTACAGTATTATAAATTGATATTTTAATAAAAATAAATATTTGAAGAACATTTTCCAGTGTAGATGGGTTTTTTTGTTTTTTTTTATAAATAATTTTCTTAGTCTTATTCTAGCAGAAATAGGACTGTAGCATTCATTTTATCTGTATTTTGATATCGTTCGAGTTTCTGAGCAAGTTTTTGATTAACTGCCTTTTAAGCATTTTTAATTTAAAAAAAAAAATCAATATTAAAATGTTATCGTGGTTGGGAGCCTGAATGGTAAAACAATAAAGAAATTATGGAGGAAACCGGATACACATTTCTGTAATTTGCCACGAAAGTGCCCTTTTTCATTTCTGGGATGAATTCTGCGTTTTCGAATACGTTAAGGGGTCTGATATGGCAATAGTATGGTAAGTGCTACTGATGGCTGGATTGCCAATGTTGGAGTGTATGTAGTAAAGAGTATCGCAAAAATTTTAAAGCTCTGCAAAATAAATATAAGCAGTACCAATTTAAGCTATTAACTACAAACATTTAAAACCAATTTATGTTATAAAAATGTTTTAATTACGCAGTTTGTATTGATTAAAACGATTATGCAGAAAGTTTTTTCTTAGGTTGAGTTACTTTGAACTTGAAAAGCCACAAATAAATATGGGAAGGGCCACATGCGACTCCGGAGTTGCGGTCTGTCAACCCATGCTCTTAAGATGTCAAAATGCAGACTTTGATCAGTTATGAATCTAGATATAATTTTTACTCTCTGTTGAATGAGATTCATTTCAGAAACTAATATAATTCACTAAATTGTACTGTTTTTAACCAATCATTTTTAATAATTGACAATTCATCTGTCATAACCATCATGTTTTTGTTGTTCAATTTATTATGCATTTCTATTTTGAGTAAAAACTTTGAAAACAAAATACTTGAGTTTGTTTTTTGTTTTATTAAAATTATCTCTTGTTGATTTCAGGTGAAATAATTGAAGAAAACTTCAATGTCGATAATGAATCTTGTTGTACAAAATACAAATTATCTGGTATAGTTGTTCATAGTGGTCAAGCTAGTGGAGGACACTATTATTCTTATATTTTACATAGGTAAGTTTTTTCTCCTTGCCAATAAAAGGGTTTTTGTTTTTACTATATGATTTGAACAATCGTTGAATAATACAACTGCATTTTTTGTTTGTAGGCATAGTGATGGAAATTATAAATGGTACAAATTTGATGATGGTGAAGTTATGGAATGTAAAATGGAAGATGATGAGGTATATTGATTGTATTTAATATTTTGTATTCTGTATAAAATATATTGTTTTATGGCTTTCTTTTTGTGTCAAGCTTTTAAATTACTACCGAACCCATTATTTTCTCTTACAATGTCGTTCTTGGGTTTTACTGTTCATTAACTAATCTAAATATATAATGACAATGTTTCCAATGCACTTTTCTAGTTGTTTATGAAAAAATTACAACATTTCCAACAGTGGAAGCACCCAAGCAATGTCCTTCGTATTTTCCAACTTCACCAAACCTTCCAGTGTGATGATAATTTTTGCTACAGCTTCCTCTAATGCGATAGCTATTACATTAGCTATTGCATTTGAGTGATATTTATATTACTAGTGTGTAATGGTCAATTTTGCTGATGTAATAGCCACTATCACAGAGATTTGCGCCTGTATGGTGGGCACTATCATCAAGATTTATGTTATGATAATTTTTACTTATCTAGTAGCCGTTATGTCTGTTAATTTTGCTGGTGTGATTATCTAGTGACTCAAATTTTATTAGTAATATATTACATTAACAAATAATTTCAAATTGTAGTACACTTATAAATAGTAATCTAAATTTAAAAGTTGAAACAATATTCTTTTTGAAGTATTTAGAATATTGCTGAAAAACTTAGATAACTGGGTTTTATTATATTCACATATTTTTCAATATAGTCTGTTTTAATATAGTATAACTTTTTTTTGCCAAAACATTGTTTGACATGATATTTTAATTTTTTTTTTTTGGGGGGGGGGGGGGAGCAGATTTGAAGTAAACTTTGAAAAGAATGCCAGCCTTAAAATAAAAAAATCTTTAAAATTTGTAAGTTTCATAGAAAACTCACTTATTCTCTAGCCATGTTTAATAATTCAGCATTTTTTTATTAAATATTATTAAAATATAGCCAAAAACACTAAATTGGTTCGTTTTTTATTATAATATTATAAGATAAGAAAGTTTAGTCTCTCTCCAATTGGCAATTTTTTCTACATAAATTTTTATATTATATGCATTCAATTTTATGCAAAAAAATATCACAATATCATATACCTTTGCTCAATATCATATACCTTTGCTTTTATTTGTTAAAAACTATGATGTAGTAAAATACTTATCTCAAACTAGTAAAATATTTAATATGGTTACTCTTTCTAGTTAATTTTAAAATAAAATTATTTTCTTTCAGGAAATGAAGAATCAATGTTTTGGTGGTGACTACATGGGAGAAGTTTTTGATCACATGCTTAAACGAATGTCATACAGGAGGCAGAAACGTTGGTGGAATGCTTACATATTATTTTATCGAAGGGTTGACATGGAAGCAAATATAACGAGGAGCTTAAATGAACTTGCGCTGGGTAAATCTGTACTTCCTTTTTATGCTTGTAATTTTCATCTGATTTCTATAACTTAGCCCTTAAAGCTAAATAAAAGAAAAAAGCATTTCATTTTCTTAAAAATTTATAAATGTCCATCTAAAATTGAAAGTAATTACTAACAAAATCATGTATGTCCATTTAAACATGGTTATTAGTAGAAGTTTAAGTACATTAGTTGAATTGGGTTTTATGACACTTTGTTGTGAGATTGCATGTAGAAATAATACCTTTTATGAGTTATAGAATTTTTTTAAATGAGACTTGCTGATAATTGATATTCTAGTCATAAGGGGCACGCCTAGTGTGACCGCCTAAAGAAAAGGTGTATTTTGGGAATTTTATTTTAAAGAAAACCATTGCATGAAATGTTTAAAATTTTTGAGGATATATTTATACATAATTAATGATTATACATTGAAATGTTCAAATGAAAATTTTTAATTTTCAGCGAGTTATTCGCTATCTCCCAAGTCACTAAAAAAAGGTCCTCCACTGCTGCAGTGATTGCGGCCTTCACCGTTGATGAAATATAAAAAAAGAAGGGGAAAAAACACGATTATTAAATTAGAAGGTATTGCCTATACAAAGAACCACGATTGTGCAAAAAATTGAAATTTAACAAAATGGCAGAGTTTGAAGAAAAAAAATTAAATTTTGCTAAAAAATTGGATGATTTTTGGCCTGCCAAAATTACATTTTTTATACAATAAAAAAACTGGAGGGTCATTGTACAGAGAAACATATACAAAATAAGCAGAAAAAAAGTCAGAGCGATCGGATTTGTCTTCAAGTTACAACTACAGCAGATTTTAAAAATGTAGTTTGGAGAAAAACACGTTTAAAGATAAAATGATTGATTTCATTGTTTTTAATAGATTAAAATCATACATACTGTAAAAACCATACATACTGTAACTCAAAAACTATATGTAATTTTAGTATGCCATTTTTAGAGGTATAGACTATCAAAATATGCAACAACAACAAAATTGATTTTTTTTCAAAATTTCACATTAGGTGTTCCCCTTAATGAAATTAAACAGTATTTATGTTGTTTCAAGCAAATGTTAGTTTTTAGTTGTTGCACAGTTTTCAATTTTGTCTTCTAGATTGAATGTTTAGATAAGTGTGATGAATTGTTTTATTATTAATTACATACAATATAACTAATTTTTTCAACAAGTTTTAAGTGAAATAAATTTTTGATGAACATGGTATTGAATTTTAATATTTTTTATTCAAAATGAGTTTTTCCTTTCATGTCCTATCTTTATGGTTTTACAGAATTTATAAATATTTTTTTTTTTTTTTTGGTAATAAAATAAGTTTTGTTATTAGTTGAAGTTAATGCTCTAGCTAATATTGTTTAACACACCACATTGCCTTGGAAAATATAAATGCTATGTCCTGATGAAACAACCTTATTGTAAAAATCTTCAGAAATGTATTTTGAAATTTAAATTCTTGCTAATAATTAGACAATACTGATTTGTTTCTTTAATAACTATTTTACCTTGTATTTTAAAACATGGCAATAAAAAGAATTTTCATCTGTATTGGAAACCAAATTAATTTATAAGAATTTTTTAATTTTTATTATTGAATTTTTATTTAATATATGAATTTTAAACAAAAAATTGTATATTTTCTTTGATGTCTACTGTATAATTAATAAAGAATAGAACTTAAAACTATCCAACATCCTGCATTCACTGAATTTACTTACTTTTAACATACACTTTAACTTATTTGCATGAAATATAACTCGTATTTCTATCCACTTTTTTTATATCCACTATCTTTGTATGTTAATTTTAAAAGTAAGTTGGTTTTTTTATAAGAATAAATATTTTTATTTTAACCCATGTTTAAGTGTGTAAGAAACGTGACTAAACTTTTCATTTTCTCTTTAGCTGACAATAAACAATATACAGTAAAAATGCCTGTTGCTATTGAAAGAAGTGTGAGGAGACAGAATATCAAATTTATGCATAACAGAAATCAATTTAGTTTAGAATATTTTCAATTCATGAAGAAATTAATAATGTGCAATAGTCCATATGTTACAATACCGGGTGGTGGACAAGAAAAACTAGTAAGTACTATGTTTTTACTTTTGAGTTCTTAATGTTAAATTTATGTTAATTGAAAGTAGAAGTTTATTCAGGGTAAAATTTAGTTGACTTTTTTTGAAGAAACGCTTGTTGAATTCTTCTGACTGGCTGATATTTTTTTTTAGTTTAATTATATGTTCTGCTATGTATAATTAACTATAACTGCCCTTACAGAGTGCAGATGGTGAAGAGTTAGCCTTAATAAGCATCCAATTAGCTGCCAAATTCCTTTTCACAACTGGCTTTCATGCCAAAAAGACGTTAAGGTATGTATACAGTTTCTATGCCACTATTATTTATGTATGTTTCTAATTGTTTAAGTTAAAAAATTGTATAGTTATAAAGTTTCACATCAAGTAACACATGGATTTCAAGCAAAAATATTATAAAAAGAACTTATTTGATGGTACCTTAATTGTAATGGCTACTATCCTGGTATCCATTAAAATATGAGGCTTTTGCATCTATGAGAAATCTTATTTTTAGGAGATAAGCATAACATTTTAATTTCTTTTTGCTATAGACACATGATTTTTGTGTTGACTAATTAGGTTTCCTTGCCTTATTTTGAGCATTTTTAAATACCAGGGTTCATACGTCTCCGGGAGAACAGAGAAAATAAATCAGCCTTAAAATATCAGAGAATTCTCTGGAAAAAGTAACAAATCTCCCCTAAATCCTGGAAAAAGTTGTTGTTACTCTGGAAAAAATCCTACTCTTAGTTGCTATTTGTTTAATCCTAACTCGAGGAGTTCAAGTTACAGAATTATTTGATAACATAGACTTGAAGAAAGTTATTCCTAGAGAAAAAAAAAGCGTGTTTTTTTTAAGTTAGTCGAAGAATTTCTGCAATCAATGTTTTACTATATTTATGTGGCTAAAAATAATTAAGCCCACGATGGAGAACACAGCTCTGGAAAACTCAGGGAACTTTTTTTCTGAAAATGAGTATGAACCCTGAATGCCTATTTTTTGCTTTTCTTCTACAAGTAAAGGGGTGACAAATAGACATGTTTCTTTTATGGGACATCCTGTAATTCCTAAATTTATACATAAGGCTTGTGAAGAATTACTTTTAGTCATTTTCAAACGTTTGCTTTTTATAACAATATAGAATTTTATTTCCCATAAAAGTTACTTTGATTGAAACCAAAGTCTGATCAATTAAGTTTGTTCCTTTATAAGTTTTTTTTTTTTTTTTTCAGGGGACCTGCAAATGATTGGTATGATGCTATGTGCATCCATCTTAGGAACAGCTGTACAGTACGTCGCTGGTTTGCTAATAATGTCCTCTTTTGCAACCCCCACATATTTTGTGAATATTTGTTGGAGTGCCCTGGCTCGGAGGTAAGATTGTCAGTGAACTGTAACTCATAAAATTTGTAACTGTCTCTCTAATCTTAACCCTAGAAAACTAAACTTAAGGTACTTGACCACCTTATAAATTTTAAAAAATCAATATTTTTTTTTTGCATTTTTTCAATCTTTATACTTTTAAAAATCACCCCCAAATTTATTTTTTTAATTCGAATTCAAACATATTGAAAGTGTGTGTGCGCTTCCAGCACTCCACACTTGCTGACTCAGCGCAGGCAGCCATTAGTCATGAAACTACTTTTTTCAAATGGCAGACACTTAATCTCCGAAACTACTCGTCCGATTTCAATGATTTTGGTCTTGTTTTGTTCGTTGATATGTTTTGTTTGCCAATTTACCACATTTTGCCCAAAAAAATTAATTATAACAATGTTTTTTTAGCAAAGAATAGTCATGGTTCGTACGTTTTTAAAAAACCTTGAAAACCTTGAATTCTGTAGAAATACGTTTAAAGTGCTTGAATTTCATTTATTTTCTAAAAATATAGAATTGTAAAAAATTTTGATCAACAAAGTGACAAAGGAGGCGTATGTAATTGAAAACGAAATTTTAGATACTGAAATACTATGGACATGGAAAATCATAAAAAATCACGGCTCTTATGAATTAAATGGAAGCATTGATAAATTATGTAACTGCATGTTTGCCGATAGTGTGATTGCATTCTAAATTCTAAATTTTTAAATGAAGAAAAAAACTGCATATTATACAGTATTTGTAATGAAGACAGTTCAATCAGTAAGACTTTTGTATTATTATTTGACGAAAGTCTCAGTATGAAGAAACAGGACAAATCAAATGAATGTGATATTGTTGTAATTACCAAGTGAGTACTAACTACTTTACTTCTGTTTTTATGGGACGCAGTACTGCTTCTGATATATTGGAATTTTGTTTTCCAATTGTAACTTTAAAAATAAATGTCATTAAAACCTAAAAAACATTTTTTTTTTACTCGATTTAAACGTGCACCGTTACCCAATAAAAAAAATGTGGATTTTTTTTAAATGTACTTATGTTGATAACGCACCCTTGAAAAGTGCTTAAAAAGTCCTTGAATATTTTCCTCATTCAAGTGTACGAACCATGATAGTGATAAACAAGGGTGTTTTTTACACCTTTTTCTCCAAACATCTGCTTTTTTTTCTCCCCCCCCCCCCCTTCCTTTTTTTTTTTTTTTTTTTTTTTTTTTTTTGGCAATTTGTGGTAAATTGTCACATAAGGAATTTTTCTTTTGAAGGTTCTGGGCTCTTTTTTTTTCCTTCAAATTCACCAACCTTGAGATTAACTGTCTGCTGTGGGACACCATTTTCTTGAGGCTTCGACTTTGGCGCCACCTGGATAGTTGTTAAAAAACTAAATTTTAAAAAAATCAAGGTTTTTTTTTTGTATTCTGTAAGCTTCAAATAAATGTTTTTTAAATCTTTGTAATATCTTATACAGGACCTGAAAAAAAAAATTATTGAAAATGTATATTTTAGCTTTCCAAGTACCACAAGTTGTTCTGGCAAAAAGTCGAAATTCGGTGCACAATTTTCTCGTAGATAAATGTAAAATGGCAAACAACCTAGCTTATTTGGGTACCAACATAAGGAATGTGGCACACGTATTGCCCAATGTAAAAATGAATTAAAAAGGTTACACATAGGACTAATTCATTAAAGCTATATCAATTAAATTTTCTTTTTACTTTGTATAAGTGTTTAATTTTTTTAATGTTTGAATTCAATTCTGTTTTTAGGTTCGCAGTGCCTTCATGCGTGTCCTGGTTTTCATTGCTCATTTTGCGTTGCAAGATGGTCCTTTTACTCCACAAGCATTAGTCAATTCACGTATGTTAAACCGTCATATTTTTTTAAGACAAACTCATTTTCTTCAAAAATTTTATTGTGCTGTTCTATGCTGTTAAGTTCTTTCAATTAGTTTTCGGTTTATCAATTTGCGATTAATGTTATTCTTCAGTTTCCTTTTGTTACTTTGAATGGTATGAAGCTATTGAGGCGAAATATATCACTTATAGTTCCGTATATCTTTATTAAGAAACATTTATTAGTCTCAATTTTAAGAAAATTTCATTTCTGATGTCTGGTTAAGCAATTCTTAAATAAAACAAGTTGGTACACTTTTCTAAAGCTAAAGAAAAGTGAAAAAAAAACAAAACTTTTAAAGTATCTTAATCATTAATATTTTGGACTGATGTTATATTTAGTATTTGAATCGTATGTATACAATTGTCATGTTTATCATGTCAAAAACTCATTCAATTGTATTATACTCTATTTTTTTTAAAAAAAAGAAAACCACAATGTCAATGGCAGTAATGCTGATGAGTCAAAGTTGATGAATTAGCTATTTTTGTTTTGACATTTTTTTGATAATCCTTGCTAATTTTGTAGCTCGAAAGCAAAATAGCGCTCGTATTTAAATTATAAGTAGACCCAACAGCAATTGCGACAAATAGTCTCATACCTATTAAATAGCTAAAGAAGTTTCATAAGTTCCTATGACTCCCATGTCAAGATTTAAATGCAGGACAAGTCTCTTATTGCGAGAAACTTCGCAGAATTAATGGTTTCACCCAATATTCGGAATCGGATTTTAATAATTTAACTTCAAACAACCGATTGTATTTTCTTCTAATATTATTTTGAAAATAGCTTAAGAAATAATTTGCATTTCCTTATATATAAAATAGTTTTGAAACATAATATACAAGGTTTGATACTAGAATTAAATCGATTTTGTATTGAATTTTTTTTTTTTTTTTAAATTCGTGTGCAAGAGTCAAAAATTACCAAACAACTTTAGTTTTTACTAATGAGGTTCTTGAAGCTATGTGCTTTTATAAATTGCATCCCTTTTAGAAATATTGGTATCGGTAGTAAATAATTTATGCATCTTTCATAAAAATAACATAGAATTTTATTTTTGTTAGCAGCTTTTGCTGGAGATACCAATGCTACATTAGCAGATCACCTTATTGTTGCTGTTTTAAATCTACTGAAGAAAGAAGTGTCTGAGCATGGAAGGCACTTAACACAATACTTCAGTCTCTTTGCCATGTTTGCATCTCTTGGTGTAGCTGAGGTAAGATTAATATCATTATAGAGCACGTAAAGCTAATTTAATCGTGCTACCTTCTCCGACATGAATAATTTTTTTTTAATTAATTCAAATTGAACTGGAATCGATAAGGAAATTTAGAAGTTCACTGGAAAAAATTAAGGAATTGCAATTTTTTTAAATGGATTTCAGATAAGAAATAAATTGCTTGAAAAATTGTGTTTTCATTTTTTACCAAAATGGCATATAATTTGATTATAGTTAACTGTGGTGATTCAGATATAAAGAACACTTGCTTTAGTGCTTGCTTAGTTATACTTCTTATTAAAGTTTGAACAGTGTTCCCACTGTCATTGAAAGTCATTAAAAGTGCTTAATATTTTTGAACTTGTTTTCAAGGCCTTGAAAGTATTTGAAAATGCCTAAAAATGCTTAAAAGTCCTTGAAAATGCTTAGAGGTCCTTAAAACTCCTTAATTTGTGCAGATGTTAAGTGCCCAACCAGGGGTCCCAGACCTACTCCGATTGCGCCCAACTGCGCCAAATACAAAAATCTGCTCTAAATGCTTTATTTTAGCCATATTTGCGCCAGAACACGATATATATATATTTTTTGTATGCCAAAATTAGATACTGTTAGCCGCTGTAATATCGCTATTGTTTAGAAATATTCCTGTATATTCGGCGCTAACGCTGATATTTACGATGGTGCGGTGTTCATTTTCTCCGAGTGCTATGATGATTTGCGTCGCTAATGCTGACATTATTGTCAAGTTTTTCGTTGTTATGATGGTCATTTTCGTCGAGTCTTTCATCGATATAATAGCTCTGTAGTACTGAGACTTGCTCCAGTTAATTCGGCGCTATTGCTGATATTTTCGTTGGTATGATGGTAATATTGCCGAGTGCTACGATATTGTAATATCCGAAATTTGTCCTGATATTACTGAGAAAATGTCGATGTTACTGCGATGATTTGCGACGATGATGCAGACATTATTGCAAATTATTGTGATGGTCATTTTCGTCGAGTCTTTCACCAATATTGCTGTTGTTGACAATTGCTTCGGTTTATTCGGTGCTATTGCTGATATATTCGTTGGTGTGACGGTCATTTTCGAAAAATGCTGCCCTTTTATTAACATCCGGTATTCCCGAATCTTGCACAAACATTACCGAGAAAATGTCAATATTACCGACATCTGTGCCGATATGTACGTTTTAGCGATGGTCATTTCTGCCGAGTCTTCAACTTACGTAATATCCTTTGTCTAGATTTTTTACGGTAATGTAAAGGCTTTCGCTAATGTTTACGCAAGTGTGGTAGTCATTTTCACTGAAGTTTACACTGTTGTAATAGCAACTATTGCCGAGATTTGTGACGCTGTTTGGTGACTTAAAAAAATACGATATTACTGGGATTTTGCACCAATATTACCGAGATTGCAATGGTATGGTGGGTGCTATCCACAATATTTACGTTGATGTTATATTTGTTTTCGACGAATTCTATGGTAATGTAATAGCAGATATTGTCGAGATTTGCGACGCTGTTTGGTAACTTAAAAAAAAATACGATATTACTCGGATTTTGCGCCAATATTACCGAGATTATGATGGTATGGTAGGTGCTATCCCGTTATTTACGTTGGTGTTGTATTCGTTTTTGCCAAGGCCACTGGTAATGTAATAGCAGCTATTGCAGACGCCGATTTAGTGACATTCTTCACGGGTAATTTTGCTTCAATTTTCTTTCTTTTTTTCTTTTTTTTTTCTACTGCAAAATTTATTTTTCGGCTACAATTTTTTTTTTTTTTTTTTTTTTATAGTTTTTTTTCCTAGTTCTTTTTTTCCTGCAAAAGTTTCTTTTACATGCTACAAAGGGCATTTTTCCTGCTACTAAACTTGTTTTTACCTTCTCCGAAAGTCATTTTTACTGTTCCAAAAACTGCTCCAAATCTTTCTGAGTGAGTGGGAGCCCTGGTGCCCAACAAAAATTTATAAAAATACAACTCGCGACTTGCTATCCCCACGTAACTGCCACTAATCCTCACCGTATCGGAATTCTCTGATGTATTTGTATTATGCATGCGCCAACTTGCAACTTTTTTGGTAGAATATACATTTAAAATTTATATATAGACATGATGTGTGAAAACAAATTTTCAAAGGTCCTTAAAAACATTTAGGTCCTTAAAAGTCATTTATTTTCATTCTGTGATTAGAGTGGGAACCCTGTTGAATATGGGCTACTGTGTTTTATTCTGACATTTTATTTTAATGCTTTTAATTTTAATAATTATAGTGATAGTAAATTGTCAGTGAAATTCCTACAGATTTTTTTTTTGTTCAAGTAATTTTGAAGTTCCAAAAATGTACTTAAAAGGTATCAATTAGTGCTTTTTTGCAGTGTTCTTTTTTTGTATACCTTTAAACTTCTTTATTGAAATGCTTTTTTTTATCAATTGGTTTATTTTAAATGTTGGAGGTTCTGAAATTCTGACGCTGTATTAAACTGATTTTAAGAAAGTGCTTTGCACTTCTCTAATAAGAAACATCGATTCCGTGCCATTGACTTAGATAAAACATATACAAAAAAATTTTCCTTACTCATCATTTAAATTATATTTATTTTGTTATGTTGTTATAAATGGAAAATTAGCATATTTACTTATTTGAAAATTAATGTGACAATACAAATGTGTTTAAACTTATATATTAGGAAGTAATGTTTTTATTGCATGATCTAAGGTAAAATCGAGTTCTGGTAGATTACATTTTACAAATATATCATTTTACTAATGTTTCCCAATAACTAATGCAATTACCTTTATAACAACTGATCAAGGTGTATTTATTACTAAGTACTGTTTACTTCTGTTCATAAGTGTGCAAGCTTAAGTGTTTTTTACCCCTCTTGCAGAGAACTATGCTTCTAAATTTAAATGTTCCTGCTACCTTTATGAAAGTTGCTTTAGATGAAGGCCCAGGACCGGCAATTAAGTATCAATATGCCGAATTGGGAAAGTTGTATCAAGTTGTCAGCCTTTTGATCCGCAGCTGTGATGTTACCAGCAAGAACCAGTCTTCTCATGTAAGCACTGGTGTTTTTTTCCAATATTTATGTTGTGCTTTATAAAGGAAATGTATGGTATTCTTTTAAGTCTGTTATTCATTTTAAAAGTAAAAATTAAATTAATAAGAATGCAGCAAAACTTAAACTTTTCTTCATGCAACAGCTGTCTGGATCACTGGATGATTGTAGTTGTAGACCTGTCATTATGAATGTCCAGTTTTGGGATTGATTCCTGTCTGGTCCTTGTAATCAGTGATTTTATTCTTTGTGTTCTCAATAACTTAGTTATAATTAATTATTTTTATAGGGTGGAGCAATTATGCCGAATCCTTTCATTGGTGATACTATCTGTCAAGAGTATTTAATGCCTATTCAACCGGAAGTAGCTGACATTTTGTATAGTAATGCATGGTAAGTCTCTACCGTCTCTGAATGTTACAAGATGAGGCATTGTCTTCTGTTTAAGTAATAAATCCAACTGTTTTCCATCATTTTAAATTTGAACTATTTATCCATCTCTAAACTATTGTTTTTTTTTATTGATGTACTGTCTATTGTTTGTTTCATTACAATATTAATTTGTTATTATTATAGTTATTTAAAGAAGATAATTGAAGATGCTAATAGCGCAGATGACACTCTTCGGCTTCTTAAGGTGAGTTTTTATTATTGCCCTTGCTTTTTCCTAAAATAAATGTTTTTAGAGTACCCTTTTTTTTTGCCGAGCCTTTTTGTAAAAAATCTTAATAAATTTTAATAAAATTTTTTATGTGTATGACTAAAGAAAAATGACAACTTTAGGGAAAAACACTGGGAAAAATTGTTGTTTCTAGAAAGAAGTTAATGCTTTGAAGATTCATTACCAAATTCTCTTAACATCGTACTTCTAAATCAAATAAGCCTAGGTCATCATTGGGCATCTTTAGATGATAGTGAACTATTACCATTGGAGTCACTATATAAAACTGTGTTATAACTCTAGTTTAAAGCTTTAGAAACTTCTTGTGTGATTTATGTGGTTATAGTTTTACAGAAAATAAACTTTTAATTCGCTAGTACATAGTGTAGCATATTTTCTACACAACGGGTGGAAAATGTGATTAATAATTTACAAATTTATACATAGTAAGCCTCCACTAATGTCAGTCCTATGACTGTTTAAACCTAAAATAGTATTTTTATTAGTAAACTTTTTGTGATAAACACCAGTTACATGACCGATAATTTCATCATAAAATCATGCACTATAAGGTTAAGACAATATGCAATAAAACAGTGTAGCTGCAGAACCTGGAATATCTGGAAATCAAGGAGCTTTCTAATTATGAAAAAAATCAGGGAAGTGTTATGGAATTTTTTAAAATTTCATGAAAATCGGGGAAATTTGCTATCATTGTTTTGAAAATTCTCCGTTCATCCGTATTTTTGGCACAATTTACCCATAAGATTATGGCAGTAATCGTTAGAAATTTCATGTTACGGAATAGACCATGGTAAATCTAAAGAAAGCAACAACAAAATGTTTCTATTAAAAAAAAAATTAATATTGTTTTATTAATTAATAATTAATTATTAAAAAAGAAATGGATGCAAAAGTTGATTGCTATTTATGTTTGGTCATTCACAAACTATCTTTTGGAGAAAAAAAAAAATTACTGAAATATATTAATTATTTAAGTATTTATGGCCAAAAAACCAATTTTTTTATTTAACATTAATTTATCATTTTCTTTTTATCATTTAAATTACAAACCATTCATTAGAAAATTACGAATTTTTGTACTTCGAAATTTTTTTGGATGCTGAATCCAAATATGTGATAATATTATGATATTGTTATTGAACTTTTTAAAGTTTGGTTCTGTTTTAATATGTAGATGACCCCTCATGACAAAAAAAACTACATGCAATTATTAAAAACCTTCCACGATTTACAACGGTACTTTTTGTTTGTCATTTTAACAATTAGAGCACAAGATACAGCCATCGTTCTGATTTTTTTTTGGGTACTGTACCATGGAAATGTTTCCAAGCTGTACCTTACATTTAACTCTAAAATATTATTTTCAGCAGAAATAAGTAATCGTCTTTTGCAATGAGTGAAGTGGAGTTTTAAGTGGAAAATATTTTCATCAGTAATGTTTAATGATTCTATGAAATTTTTTGAGGATGTTTAAACATGCAATCGTAATTAAAAAAAAAAACTCAAATCGTTTATAATTAAAGCCTATAATTTGATCCCGGGATTCTTGATCTTGTAGATGAAAATTCATATACTCTATGTAAACTATTGCAATCTTACTATGGAGTTAATTGTTCAAGTACAAAAGTGCAGTTCAAAACCTCATAACTGTATAGTCATATTGTGCCTTTTCAATTTGTAATTTACTTTTTAGCTTGGATACAAAACAAATTTTTTCTCTTTTAGTTTGTATCTTGGGAAAATCCTCATTTTTCATCCATGGTACTCAATGAATTGCTTTGGCAGATAGCTTATTCTTACACATATGAGCTTAGACCTTTCTTGGATTTGTTGTTGCACATGTTGCTGTTAGACGATTCATGGCAGAATCATCGCATACACAACGCCCTGAAAGGTAAGCAATAAACTAATATTGGCGTATTTAAAAACAAAGAGATGAATCATGACACTGCAATGGCTGTTCTAAATATAATTGAATCCTTATATGATCTAAAACGACTGAACTAACAGTCTAAAATCTCAAACTCGTGTTCATTTATCAGTCATTATAGGCATGCATTTATTTAATCTTATAAGCAGGGGTGAAAATCTTCTGTGTTTAATCGGATCTCAACTCTTTTTCTGTGACGTTCTGCCTTTTCTACAATTTTATTATTCTTAGCGGACTTTATACATTAGATTTTACTTGCCCCCCCCCCCCCCCCCCCAGAAAAAAATTCTGGTTTGCGCCATCGTACCGTTTTCTTATTAGCACACAGATGTATTCTTATTTTGCTATTTTTGTAGTTCTAAATAATGCTGCATATATTTTCCTCTTTTTCACATTTTGATTGTATTCTCCTCTGTAAAAGACTAATTTTTAAAAAATGAATTAATTTTTAAGATCCTAATTATTAGATTGAAAAGTCCTAAGAAACTCCTTATTATTAAATCTTTTATATTAACTTCAATTTTGTTATGTGTGTGCAGCTGCCAGGTAAATCGGTGGGTGCCTAATTAACCCTCTTGATATCATATGATTGGGTTGAAACTTGAGAGATAGATTCGATGCCGATTCTATCGAGTTTGGGGAAGGGTGCCGCTGTCAGTAAGCTTTTACACGTGTTTGTATAATCGTTTGGGAATACTAATAAATCTCATTTAACTTATCATTGTTGAAACTTTCCTGTTGCCAAAACTATTTTAATCAGAATAAATAAAAAAAAATAACTAGACTTGAATACATAAATTTATTTTGGAGTGTGGTCCACTGCATTCAACGTTGGGTTGCATGATTATGCCTGTAGGTGAAAGAATTTTCACAGATCATTGTTGAAACTCTTTCCTGTTGCCAAAATTGTTTTTAATTAGAACAAATAAAAGATAATGTGGCATGAATTCATAAATTATATTAGTTTTTATTAAAAAAAATTTTAAATGTAATTTCCTGTGTATTTTGCTGATAGAGATGTTTTTAATATTTAAAATTAGATGCAAACACCAAGCACACGCTGACAACATAATTCGAACTATGTTAATGAATATAAAAAACTGAATGCATATAAAGGATATATATTGAAAACTTTGTTTTTATGGGTTATATTCTTCTTTCTGAAAATTTACACAAACCCTGTAAATATCCTTCACCTTGCAGGCATTCCTGACGACCGTGAGGGCTTGTTCGATACTATTGCAAGAAGCAAGAACCACCACCAAAAGAGGGCATATCAGTGTATAAAATGTATGGTGACTTTGTTTGTATCTTGTCCTGCTGCTGCCCACATGTTGCAAAGCAACGGTGACCTAAAACGGAAATGGTCCGCTGCAGTAGAGTGGCTGAACGATGAATTGGAAAGAGTAAGTGATGTTTTTATATATTTAGTTTTATCAATCTATTCTTAGGAAGTGTTAGATATGCTTAAATAATTAATGGAAAATTGTCTGTAACGAGTTCTGCCAAAGAATGGTATTCCGTCTTTTTGAAAATATATTTACCTTAGTGAGTTTGTATTGATCAGGAAATTCTCATGGTAGGTTTGTCTTGCCATACTACCCATTAACAAATCAACGTAGAAAACCGAAAAGAATTTACATTTTGGTGGTTTTGTGTTCTCTACTGATTTTGCAGATTCATAATTATTTTCTCTGTAGAACTACATTCCTTCAGATGTATGCAAGAATTACAAGAATCACATTCGTCCTAAAATTCCTAATATTTCTTAAATTTTTGTTTCTTCCTAAAATTGCACTTAAATTTTTCGATAATTCCTAAAAAAAAAAAATTAAAAACCTAAAAAATTTCCCGGTTTCTCTCCCAAAAATCTGTGAATAAAAAATCTATTTTTCAGATGGGAAAGTGGATTAATTTTGCATATTTACAAAGTAGTGAAATTATTTAATTATATAACTGTTATTTTGATAAAAAGTTGTTTGAAGTTAAATTTTTTTAAAAGATTTATTCCTAAAATTCCTGCCTAAATTTTTAAAAAAACTCACTTCACCTCCTGGAATGATCTATTTTTTTTATCATACAAATGAGTTTTATACCTTTCAGTACTGTTTTACAATAATTTAATTAAAAAAAAGTATATTTGATATATATATATATATTTTAGCCCACTCATTACTGCAAACTCTAAAGAGCTTTATAAAAAATTGTTTGGTTTCTACTACATGCTAACAAAAAATGGAATTAAAAAAATACAAACATAAGAAAAACAACTTTAAGAAAATATTTTTATCTCTTTTACTTACTTAATGGAGTAAAAATTATTCTAATGAATCGTATATTTTTTACTGAAGCTCAAAAATATGCAAAATACAAGACTCCTTTGTAAACATTTGTTAAAAGTCTAATTTTTTGTATAAACTAAGTTATTGTTTTTTATCCAAGATTCTGATCTTTTAAATATATTTGGAATGGTTAAAAAGGTTTTGTTTATAGGCTATGCATCCTTTGATTTATATCTTAAAATCATGTATTTAAATACTATTTATATATCTTTCTGGTATTGAATTTACTTATGTATGCCTTACTGCAAGTTATTAAGCAGTTTGCTCTACTCATTACAAATCTTTGTTAATTTAAAATGTCATATTTTTAATGAACTCAAAATTCAATGATATACCATTGGACATTCTCAGCACTAGTTTACATATGATTCTGCTATATATCCCAAAATGAATCCATTTTCTGTTCCAGTAAACATTCTGGGACATTTATATTGCCCTCAATATTTCTTATAATTACCAAATTTAGAGCGTTACTGAAGTAACACTCCCAAGGGTATTTTTGAAGGCCATTTATTTTCCAGAGACCTTACCCCACTAATGCTCAATACGGCTATAATAATTGGTCCCCGCCGGCGCAATCGAATGAGACGACCAATGGTTACTTCCTCGAGCGCTCTCATACTGCAAGAATCACTTTAGCCAAGGCTTACGAGTTGTGTCCGGATGAGGTAAATATATATTCTTTTAACTGTTTGAATAAAAATTGTTTGCAATGAATTTTTCTGTGGAAGAAATTTGATTGGCTTTTTTGCAATGATATATATTTAACCCATTTTAGGCCAAGCATAGAAATTTTATAAAATGTGGTATTGTTTTCATTGAAATAGGCTTATATTACATTTATTAAGACACAAAAAAAAGTTTTGTGCATGAAAAATATTTTATTTAAGAAAAACAAAATGGTGCTTTGATGCACCATTGGCCAAAAATGTGGCCATTTAAATAAAAAAAATTTTTTTTTTTTTTTATGACACTTGTTTTATTTTATTTTCAGAACTTACAACTTAACCCATTATATAAGCATATGATTAAACTCAAGTGGAATAATTATACATTTTCAAAAATTCGAATTTGTCAATAACCGTTTCAAGTTTAAAAAACTATCTTATTTTGAAAATTTCTCAATAGACAGTGTTCACTCCAATTGAATTATTAATATTTTATAGATGTCTACAGAACCCTTAAAAATAGCAACAACAAAAAAATTAGTGAAAAATACGTGTCACAGTATTAATAAAAAAATATTTATTGAAATGGTACGTTTACGCACCTTTTGCCGTAAATGGGTTAAAAATAATGTATTTTGCGACAAACTAACATGCGTCCTGTATAATGCATACATTCAAGGTAGATAACATTTTAAATGCCATAAAACTTTACTGTTCATTCTTGATATTTTTTTTAAATTATCCACATCAACTATATGTTTGAAAGAGAAATTAATTTCTAAAAAAATTAAGATATGATTTAATGCTGTGTGCTCACTGAAATTATTTCTGTTAGTACTATTAATTTTCTGGTTTATATTGTCATCATATTTCTTCCACAGGGTTGCATTTATTAATTCTTTTTTACGCATGCTATTGATAAAATTTGTTTAAAAAATTGTTTTTAGAATTATCATAGATTTTCAGTTACAGTTTGTAATATTGCTGTGCTTCTGGTTTGACTGCTTCCCTTTTATATAGAATAAGGATTGTTTTGTTAAATAAAGGTTTCACCTTTTTGAAATATGGTTTTTAAATTTGTAATAAAACTAATTTTATATTAAATTATCAATATTTATTACTTGTTCATTATTTACTCAAATTAAAATCTTAGTACAATAATTTTGTTTCATACATAAATTCAAAAGAATCTATCAGATTTAATATATACTTCCTCAAATTGACATTGTCTTCATCAATGGGTAATTAGCTACCATAGTATTTAAAATTAAAGTATTTTATATTAATTAAAACTTAATTTTTAAACATCTAAAATTTTTACTTTGATCATTAAAGCTGCTACACTATAATATTAAATGTGAGGATGCATGAAATATAACTCCTGAAGGGAAAATATAGTAACTGACTCGTAAAATTTTTTGTCTTTTGTTACAATGTAGTCTTTAGCTCGTGTTGCAATTTAACTTCCCTCTTTATATATTAGTATAGATTGCCGATTCGGTTTATTCTTTTGTTACTTTCACTTGTTTTATATCATTTGCTATGATAAAACCTAATAAATTAAACAAAAGTAAGTTCTTGAAATGATATTGTATATACAAGTAAGTTTTAAAGGATTAAACTCCAAATATGTCAGTTTTTTTGCCAATAAAACACAATTTGTGGGAACCTTTACTTTTTTTGCTACTGTCTGAAAAAAAAAGCAACTGAAGGTCATCGATTGCTGTGTGGGGCTTATGGAGACCATGTTCCATCAATTTCAACTTGTAAATATTGGTTTAAATGGCTCAAAGGTGAGGATTTTGACTTCGAGGATAAGGATGGCCAGAATCATTTGAAAATGCAGAATTAGAGACATTTATTCAACGAAGACTTGTTTATAAAACCCAAGAAGAACTTCGTTCGTTCTATTGTGAGTTTCGATGAGACATTATAATAAATAAAAAAACATTTGTTTTGTCTATTACATTTCTAAATTCTAGTAGTGAAGCATAAATATAATAAGAGCAACATCTTTTGTATCGTTATAAAGATCCACCACCTGGTAGGTAATATATAAATTTACAATGCAATATGTACAAGTATCAGCTCCTGGCTGACACTACGCATCAGACAAAAGTATAAATAAACACCAACAAACTTGCAGAAACTATAGGAGTGACTTGACAAGCAATTTCATTATACCTCAAAGTCATGAAAATGGTAAAAAATAACAAGGAAATGGAGTGTCCTATGAATTTAAACTGAAAGACGTGGAAAAGAAATGTTTCCCCTGCAAACAGCTACTCCAAAGGCAAAAACTGAAGCTTTTTTTTGCATTGAACCGTAACTGCTGAATGAAAAGTGGATTATTTACAACAATCTAAAGTGTAAGAAATTAGGAATTAATAGATCAATGGATATTCATGGATCCAAGCTCATGCTCTGCATTTGGTTGGAACAGATGGGTGTAGTATTTTATGAGCTACTAAAACTGAATGAAACCATCACAGGATTGCTACCGGCTGCAAATGATCCATTTGAACTGAACATTGAAGGATAAATAAGCGGACGAATAACTACTGGAATATGAGAAGGGTAAATGGCCTGAATATAAGTAAAAAACTACTTGGAAACACTGAAGTGGGATATCCTACCCCACACACTGTATTCTCCAGACATTGCTCTTTTTGACTACCACCTGTTTTAATCAATGACGTATGCCCTGTCTGACAATGAGTAATCAATCTTTTACCTTTTTTGCTCTATAAGGCCCCAATTGTCATATGAAAATCCTTTAAAACTTATTTGTACCTCCAATATAAACTTGACTATTGTTTTAGAAATGTCTTGGATTCTAAATTCTTGCTATAATTTACTGAAAATGAGCTATACAAGTAGAAGCCAATGATAAAGTTTTTAAATATCCAAGTCTCATCTCCCTTCAAAACTATTCAAATTAAGCTTCATTCATCTCATTTCTTGTTTGACTAATCCCATCTGTAAGATGCCCACCTGATGGCTGTCTATTTAGCGCTCTGGCCATGCGTGCCAAAGGTACAGGGTTCGAATCTTGGTTCATGGATTCTGAACGACACTCGCAAGGATGTTCAGTGTGGTACAGAATCTACTTTAAGCTGTAGGTCCCAGTCTGATTAACTATTAATGTGCACAAAAATAGGTCGTAGCAATAGATAATAAGTTTTGTTCTTTTCATTTTTCATGATTGGATTAGTTCTAAATGTAGTAATAATTGTATTTTAATTTTTCTTGTTAAATTTGTTTCTGTTCAGGAAACTTGATTCCGAAATTGATTTTTCATACAGGGTAGTTGCGACATGCGATACTCTTATTACAATTTGTAATTTATTTTGATTATGGATATTTATATGGAGCATGCTTTGTATGATGAAAATGGTTAATTTATTAATCCCTTCAGTCATTTTAAATTGAATTGCAAGGGTCGCTTCCATCCTAAAATTCCTTAAATTTTTGTTTCTTCCTAAAATTTTACTTAGATTTTTTGATAATTCTTAAAGAAATTTTAAACCCTCAAAATTTCCCCAAATTTCTTTTCCAGAGGTGAAAATTTTTTCTAAAATTTTAATTATTGGCAAACAGTATTAAATTGTACCCAAACTCATTTTAGTTTGTTTTTAAGATGAAGCAATATTCTTTTTGTAAAACACTGAATGCTGTTTAAAACAAAAATAAGTGGATTTAACTAAAAAAAAAAATAGTATAATTATTTGATTATGCAACTGTTGATATTATATAATCAAACAATTATATTGAAAATTTAAATTGACAATTTTTTTTTTGAAAATCATCAGTTTTTTGCTGCTATTGATAACCATACTTTGAAAGGATGTCTGTGTTAGGATCTATGTCAGTTTTAAAAGATATATCCCTCAATTTTTAGAATTATTCCAAATATTTTTAGGAATTATCCCCAAGATGTTTAGGAATTATCCTTCAAATTTTTTTTAAATCGTCCCTAAAATTCCTACCTAATTTTTTTTTAAAAAACTTAGTTTGCCCCCTGGAATAGAAATAGTATACAAGTTATTTTCAATTTGGAATATTAAAGTTGTAAGAGCTAAAAGCGTTGTATACCGTAAAATGGGGTCACTAGGAATAAAAAGGTGAATCGGAACGAAGCTTCACAAAATTATAAAAGAATTATTACTTTAAGCAAATAAAGCAGTTTTATTAATTATATATATATTTTTATTTGGCTAATATGTTTGGAATCTTGGAACATATGTTTTGTGGGGTTTTCAACAGTCATGTTTTTTTTTTTCTTCTTTTTTTCCCTACAAATTCAGAAACAGTGTGCATACAATCCAGAGAATTTTTAACCTCCCCAAAACTTATCATGTAATTACTAACATATACCTGTTATAGACTTAACTAATATATTTTTAGGTAAGTAAGAACATCCTCAACTGCATCCCATACTTAATTTAACTTGGTTTTAAAAAACTTTTTATTTTACGAATTTTTATGTTTTGCCTTAAATTGATTTTGAGATTTGTGGGGAGAATCGGAACAGAAGAAAACTGGTGTTAAAAAGCGGTTTTTGGCAATATTATGTTCCACTTAAGATTTAACGACTGAAGAAGAGTCTATTTACTCCCTTCAAGACAGTCAAAGAGGAGCCTAGTTTCTGCATGGCAGAAAACCCAGTTGTTTCAGTAGTTTTCTCTGGATGACGTTATTTTTAAGTTACTATATGAAAAAACGCAATCCATATGCATGAAGACTCTGAAGGTTTACACAAGATTATGGCTATATAAGCATGTTTTACAAAAAGCACACAGAAATGAAGATATTTTCTGAAACAAATAAGAATGCTTTTTTCCATCCTCAAGATATTTTAAGGAATTTGCAGTCTTATGGCATGCAAACATAAAGTAGATTGAAAAATATTATTAGTTTAAAAACTTTGAATGTTAGGAGATGAGTTGACACACTTTCAAACATGTGATTTTTTTTGACAAAAACAATTTTTTGTGTCATATGAAAGGATTTTTTATGGTAATCTTGTGTTCCACTAGAATGCATTATTACTTGATTTTTTTCATCCTGTAAGCATTTAAATAAGATCAGGCATAAATTATAATGAGTGTTCCGATTCACCTCTTTCTGCGGGGGAATCGGAATACCATAAAAAAATCAAAATACATGCAAGTCATAGATTTTACAACATTTTTGGGGTTGATCCTCAAAGAAGAAGATAAAGACACAAGTCTCATTTTAAAAAAAATATGTCCGTTGACAGTTTTATTACACCTGATTTTTTACTTTGAAAGTTGAAAAGTGTTCCAATTCATCCCATTTTATAAACTTGCGTTTTTCTTTTGAATTTTTTAGTATAATTTTTTTCCCATAGACATTCATGCTAACATTTAATTGTTTCACACCTTTATAATTTGTTTATTGAATTATTAAATGTGCTCCTCTAATAGTTCACCTCTTTTATAAATATATGTTAAATAGCCTTTAGATAATTTTCTGTTAGCTAATACAGTGCATTATAGGTTAGCTTATGCTATGATTTTATCTGAAGTTATCTTTCAAAAACTGTTTTATTTTATATCTGGAGACTTAGCAAAGTAAAGTCACTTTACGGTAAAAATGTTTGACTCAAAATGCATGCATTCTTTGTTAAAGGGTAAAAAAGGCTAAATTTGCCAAATTTTTGCATTTTTTTTTTTTTATTGTTTTAATAAACGATATTGATAGACCTGAATAGAAAAAAATCAAAAGTTAAACTCTACCTAAATTACAACATATAATATTAAATAATTAGCACCATGGCAGTTGCTTCTCAACAAAATGTCCCATGCTGCTGGTGATATATTCCCCATCTTTTGAACTTTGAATCTGTGTAACTCTATTACAACGTTAGCCACTACTCGGGCCAGATACGGCCCACGACAGGTATTTCTGTGGTCCGCAGTAGCACAGAAGAACAAAAATCAAATTTATATTTCAAATCCAAATTATGGATTATATTTTTACATACTTTTAATTAGTCCAAAATAGTATGTGCTACTAGATGAAAACCTTTTAGTAAAGTGGTATTCATCAAGAATAAATACAGGGATAACTTAACTGAATTTCATTTGTATGATTTATTAAGATTGATTGCTACAAATACTGGGGCAGACAGTGACTCTATCATAAAGTAAACCCGTCTCTGTAAGTTAGTGGCGAACGCTATTCTAGAACATCATAAGCACCATTTTAAAGTAAAACGGTTTATCTAGTTACAAATTACGTCTCCTCGAACAATTTCAGAATAATCTCAATGAAATTAAAATTTTATATTTTTTTGTTCTATACCTCTTAAATTTAAAAAATTCTTAAAAGACAAAAAAAAAAAAAAAAATTTTACTAAAAAGAGAAAAAATTTAGAAATTTTTATAAATGTTCTTTCGATATAATGCTGGAATTTCGTTATCAAAATTTGGCTCTAAAATATTCTGTTGGTAGTAGAGTGAATTATTTCTGACTTTATTCAAGACTTTTTGATTTTTAATTTGCCATGGTAATTAAATCCTGCTACTATCATTCATGGATCTCTTTGGGAACTTTTCTGTATACTGACGAATCCATTTTGTGTGGTCATTCTCGTCAGTTGAGCAATAGAAAATTGATCTTTTGTTACAGTAACTAAATAGTCTCATCAACTGCTACCAAAGATTTCCATTTTTCATCAGCTATTTGTTTATCATATAGCTTTCTACAATTTGTTTTACTTTCAGTAATATGCTTTTGGTAAAAGCAGATGAATTCTAGGTTTAAATTATTTTTTTTTAACTTCAAATCTTTATAAATGATTTTACTTACAATGTCAGAAAACATTCCTAGTTACAATAGATCTTTGAGTAAAGAATTTTCTTTTAGAATCAGCGACTTTACTTTCTTGATATTTGCTTTTGCTGGAACAATCTTAGAATGCGGCTTTGTGGCCATGTTTTCATTTTTACTTTAAGCTGGGAATTTTTTCCTTTCAAATTTAATATTTATTGTAATTAATTTATTTTAATAATTTTATTTTTAATGCAATAATATCGATTTTTACACTGCTATATAATTTGTTGATACGAATATTTCTCCTTGGAAAACGCAATTACGTAATCTTCATGCAATCAATTTTAAGAGTCATTGTCAAAATGAATTTTTAATTTTTATTCCAATCAAAAGAAAACAGAAGCAGACAATTGTTCCGAAGTTGCCAAATGTTCATCTCAAAATGCAAACGAGATAAATAAATTTCAAAATTTTTTCCATTAAGTGCAAACGACCTTTTGTATATCAAATTAACGTTTTCAACTAGTTAAATTCCATATTAAAATTAAACTAAAACTCCATGTGTAACTGAAGTACAAATACACCAAATTTGTGCTACATTTCAAATTTAAGATTTCAATTTGATTAGTATATATTTATTACAGTATTCATGTTGGTATATATCGTATATACTCTATAGTTCAAATTGTTGCTTAAAAATCTCTTGCCAAAGACAACTTATTTTTTCTTTGTGTACTTTAACCCACTGGCGATCGTGCACGTATATATGTGTCATTTGATCTTCAGTTTTTCCAGCAATACACAAAATTTTTAAATTTATAAATAAAATTTAAAATAAAATATTTTTATTAGGATTATAGTTTATAACCTATCTAAAACAAATGAATAAAAAATAATTTAAAAAAATTATCTATTTGAATTAGAAATTTAATTTAAAAATTATTGCTGGAAAAACAATTGTAGAATTTCGCCCATTCCCTTGACCTTCAGTGGGTTAATATACTTATTAACATGCTATGGACATTTGAGAAGTTATAATACATTATAAAAAGTTTTTAGCCTGTAAAAACTTTTATTATTTTTATATTAAAGTTCATAGCCTAAATTTATTCCTTTTGGATGTTCTGAATTTATACTTCAAGTTTCATAGAAATTTTTTTTAGCTTTTCAGCATTACCAGGGTTCCTACGGTCATTGAAAGTCATTAAAAGTGCTTAATATTTTTTAACTTGTTTTCAAGGCCTTGAAAATGCTTACAGGTACTTAAAAGTACTTGAAAATGGTTAGAGGTCATTAAAAGTCCTCAATTTTTGTGGCTGTTGTGTGCCCATTTTCAAAATTTATAAAAATACTACACTGACTTGCTATTCCTGCTTATCTGTACCATATCAGAATTCTCTGACATATTTGCATTATGCATGCACCAACTTTTAACTTTTCTGGTCGAATATACTTTATTGAAAATTTGTTTCTAGACATGATGCCTGAAAGCAAATTTATTAAAGGTCCTTAAAAAATATTATATAGGTCTTTGAAAAGTCAGTGATTTTCATTCTGTGATTTGAGTGGGAATCCTGATTACTTAGAAATAAACTAATTAACCACCAAACCAATATTTACAGAAAAATATATGTTCAATTATATTTAGCAATGTTTTGAATTACAATTATTAAAAAAATTGATTTAAATTCAATTTTTAAGCTTCAATTTTTCTCCCCCCCCCCCCCTCTCCCCATACATAGTGTGCTTGTACCTTAAACAGATAGTCATATTACGAAATTGATATTAATTTATTTGGAAAAATTCTTTATGGTATTATTTTCTCCTGCTAAGTACAATATTCTAGCATTTCTATAATGTTAAAAGTTAGTAATTGAAATTCTTTTGGTTTGGTTATTTCCAAACCATTTCTGATTTTTCTTCTATTACTATTTTGAAAATTTTGCAGAAAACCTAAAAAGTATTAATGCAGGAGTTACTAATTGTAATTGTGAATTTTTTTGCTACAGTTTAGTTAAGCATTATTTCTTAAGTTGTATTACTAGAAAATTATTAAAATGTGTTTCCATTTATTGTGAATACTTTGATATGAGATTGTTACTGGTAATTTCAGAAAAGTAACTCCTGAACTTTACAAATGAACATCTCTAAAATTGTTACTTAGTAGGAATTGAAATAACTTTAATGTTTGTTATATCTAAATATATATTAAAAGCCGAGTGCCGTTATATCCTATGCAAATCTCAGTTTTGTACCTAAAGAAGCAAAATTTACTACATAGGAACTTTAGTACATTGAGATGGATGAAAACAACTTCTAAATTTGATTAAATTTAAATTGCATTTAAAAAAAATTCTTGGAATGGCAAGCAAATTTTTATTATATTTTTAAATGAAAATAAAAATTATGCCAAAGTGTTCCCATTATTTTCCTAATTATTTTTATGTATTAAGATGAGAATTTTTTTTGGAATATTTCCATATATTTACTGCACTAATTTTATACATGCATGATCTTAAAGTATAATGCATAAAGAGTTCTGATTGGTTGCAAATTGTAAACATGGCATTGATTTTATTAAGATTAGTTTTTAGGAAAGTATTACATTCCACCAAACAATTTAGAATCATTTTTGCAAATAAGCACCTGAAAAGACAAAAATATGCATGAGGTATCTGCTGTTGAGCACTGAACAACAATACAGGCTCATTTAATGATACATATTATTTAATCAAAACTAGAATGATTTGTTTATTATTATTTTCCTATTTCATTCATAAGTGAGGTTAAGCTATGCTTACTACTGCTTTTGAGACTTCATTTATGTGGCACTTTATTTTAGTCTTCATTGTGAAGTTACTACTGTCTGTCTATTAAGAGAATACCTACTAGATTGTGATGGTGTATAAAGAAACAAGACTTGTCGATTTAGAATTTAAAATAGGGGTGCTGCATACAGGGTATTGGCGTACAATTTGAAGTTTGTTATGGTAATGAAAATCATCTATTTGAATCAATTTATTTTAATAATCTCTGGAATATCATCTATACATGATCGCAAAATGTTCAGCAATCCAATATTGATGTTTTCTCCTGCAATTCCCCCTCCCCCCCCCCCCTAGAAAATGGAACTAGTCTTGCTTCCACTAGGCCAGTGCTAGAGTTCTTGGGGGAGGGGCCTTTTCTTCTGATAGACAGTAAGGGAGCTTAATTTCTCTTTCATTTTGCAATCCTTGCTTAAATGAATTTCTCAGAAATTCAATATGAATTTCTTTTTACTATACAATTATCATACAATACAAGTACTTTCAATCCCATCTTAGAAAACTGTTTTTGAGATATTCATTTATAAAGATCGGGAGGCACGATTGGATCCCTGCAAGTTGGTGTATTCTTATTCTAAAATGGTAATAGATAAAAGCGGTCTTTTAGTGACATTGACAGCCTCCAAAACTTGATATAATGCATTCTTGTCGACAATTATCCATAAGTTTCAGTGTGATTGGATGATGGCAAATTTGTTTATTAAAAACGTTTATAAAAGCGGCCTTTTTAGTGACACTAACACCTTCCAAACCTGGATAGACGTCATTGGCATCAAATCTATCTGCCAAGTTTCAGTGTGATTAGATGATGGCTGTATCAGTCGTTAGAGATCTAGTAAGTTTTAGGCCTCCACAGATTTGCACGCCACTCACATACCAACAAAATCAAAGTTAATATAAAAGATTTAAACATCGAACAATTTCTCTTGTAAGACACTTTTTGCTTTCAAGTAAACAAACACAATCTTTTTCTTTATTCTATGCTTTATTTTGCAATTTTGTTTGATACAAAAATCTATTGTATTAATGGTAAGAACAATGTAAAATTATCTGATAGAGGGCTACTTCAATTTCTATTTTCTCATGATCATATGCAGAAAAAATTGTCTAAAATATTCAAAGAATTTTTTATGTTTTTTGTATTGTGTTTTCCCCATTAATATTAAACTACTGAGTAGTTTTAATGTTACTAGAAAAGTGTATGGGGTTAAAGTCGTTAGAGATCTAGTAAGTTTTGTTAAAAAAAAAAAAATTAGATATGTGAATAGATTTAGAAGTTGATAGATTATCATACTTATGACTATAGTTGATAAATTTTTAGTTCTTTTTCTGTCGCCAAAGCAGTGAACTTCTTTTTCTTTTCTTTTTCTGTTTTTGGCAACATATATTGAAGAGATTGAATTACATCTTACTTAACCCACTGACGGTCATGGGAATGGGCGAAATTCCCCAGTTATTTACCCTGCAATAATTTTTAAATTATATTTCTAATTCAAATACAGAATTTTTTTAGATCATTTTTTATTTATTTTGTTTTAGATAAATTATAACCTATCATAATAACAAAAATATCTAAAATATATCTTATTTTAAATTTTAATTATAAACTTAAAAATGTTGTGTATTGCTAAAAAAAACTGGGGATCCTAAGACGTATATATACGTGCTTGACCGTCAATGGGTTAAAGGTTTTTAGCTACATTCAAGATGAAAATATTTTTTTTATAAAAATTTTAATTTAAGGTAAGTTTAGAAGGAGATTACAAAACAATACATTTAAACAATGGTTTAAATTTTATGAGGAATAAAGAAAGCAAACATCCCATGAAGGCTTTATTTTTTAATTGAGTTATTAATGATTTAATATAATTTTTATGCCATATTGATTGTGCTATAGAGAATGCGTAAATTCCTCACTCGCATTTCAAGTAATTGGAAATTGAATTCAAGTGAATGCAATTTTCAGCGGTCCTTTCTGTTGCAAATATTTTGGAAGTACTTCTGCTATTAAGGATTTAATTTTATATTTCCCTGTCATTCAAAATTGATGTATTTCTTCTCTATCCCCAGGACGCTGAAGACCAAGACTTGTCTGAAGAGGGAGAAAGCCCACCGCCAGAAGACAAAACCCAAAGCTGGCAGTCAACCAGCACCAGCATCCCCCAGCACCCTAGTCCCCCGCCTCCAGCCCCATCAGAAAACCCCGAAACCCCACCAAAGGTCATCGAAGCCACAGATGTATCTTCCAAGAGACTCGAAAGAAGTGAAAGCCCCTCCGCCGACCTGCAAACGAGTTCTGTTGCCAATTTCAGTTATAACTTTGAAATACTGGACTCGCCAGGAAAAGGGTCGACGGTTATACGTAAACAGCAGCGGTACGAACGATATACTGAAGATATAAAAAGAATGGCCCTGGCATGCAAAGTGACGCCAAAGCCATCCCGTGGTACATCCGTTACTGCGGATGGCAGTATAGACGAGGCGGGGAATGACAGCGATGATCCTTATCCACAGCGACGAAAACAAAAGTGGCTTGACTGAAGTGGCGCATTACTCGATTAAGTGAGGTTGAATGGAAATGCAGCCTCTTTGTTGTAGGTCCTGTGTCTTTAGTAAGAAGAGGGATAATGTCTTAAATGTTTGAGTTGTAGTTGCAAAAAACCTTTTAAAAGGAGGAATTTAGGTGCTTTTTGATTTGGGTGTTTCAGTGGTTTTACAGTACAATTTTCAATGCTCTGGAAATGGTGTGTAATGTTTTGAATTAACATTTGGTGGAAAGTGGGACTGTATTGATACTTGCAAGATAGCCTGCACTTAAAATATGGCTGAAATGTTCTTTAAAAAGGGACAAAAAGTATTACCACAATTTAGTATAAAAATGTTAATTTTCCACAATAGTTCAAAAAAAAGTTACCGCTTCGTTACTATGATACTTTAAATATATATGTGCAGAGTCACCACATAATCTGGATGTCAGAATGGAAAATGTTAAAGAATTTTGCAAAATTTCACGAAAATCGAGGGAATTTTCTATCATTATTTAAAGGTACATCTCCCTGTTCAGTATTTTCGCACCATTTACCTGGAGAATTTTCGTGGTAATCTTTAGAAATTTAATGTTGCAGAATAATTTAAACTTTTCATTACTGTCAAAATTATTTTGAAAAAATACACGTTATCTCTTTAGCATTACATGTTCTGTTTGATCAGGGTGTTCGCAAATCTGGAAAAATTGGGGAAATTTTAAAACAAATTTGCCGTCAAATCAGTGAATTTTTTTATAAATCTATTGGGGGGGGAACTTCAGACAAGACTTTTCCAGAATTTTGTCGTCACCTTGTAGATATGTTTTCATATACTCTGAAATAAAGTTTATGAGTTTATTTTTTTCTCACATTTTTTAAGTTTGCTAATATAATTTACAGGTAATGAATTTTTCAGAATTTGCTAATGTTTGTAAGACATTTTAAGCAAAATCTATTATTCATCTACTGTAAGTACTTGATGTTTGCAAGCAAAATACATTGCAACAATTTTCACTAAATCTAATTAAAAATATTAATTGCATCATTTTCTCAAGAATATTGAAACATACAATAAATTTGCATAATTCATTTAGCCATAGGGCAGTTATTAAAAAGTAGGTAATGGGTTGATTTTTGTTACAACAGATTATGTTTAAAGGTATTTTGTGGACATAACCCACATAATTTTATTAAGACATTTGACCTATTCTATCAAAGATACAGGTTTAGTTTGATTGATAAAAAGTAATTTCAAACATTGAAAAATACAAGATTCAATTTTTTACCTTCATTGAAACTGTTTTGTAATGCGTAGGCTTAAGTTGAATGCCATTTTTTTCTCTTCATGTACATTGTAGATAAATTTATTTTTAATCTGTTTTGAGATTTTTTCCTGTTGATAGTTTATTACAGATTCAATTGCGATGAACAGTCTCATTTTTGTAAAAGATCAATGATTTTGCCTGTTAAAAAGCTGAAAATCAATTCGTGTTTTGGCCTAGCATGATTTGTGTCCCATATACACGTGAAACTTTATTGTTTTTTATGAAATGTTTACCTTTTGTACATTCTCTAAAAGGATTGACAACTGTACAGCTACTACACAAACCTTAGTTTCTATTCTAGGTATTTTGTTGTTTATAAACAACTTGTAAATGAGAAAAATGCTCACTTTCTATTAAGTGTTGTTGATTTCGCACTCTAGTGTTATTTATTAACTCTTCAGCTGCTGTGCAAAATATTCAATTTAACAGCTGTGAAAAATGTAAACGGGTTTTAATTTAGTTTCAGTGTCAAATTATCTGGAAACTAAACATACATTTAAAGCATCTTGTTTTTATTGAAGACTTATAGAAGGACAAATTAAGGCTTTAATGTTTGTAAGAATTGCTAAAATGTGTCATAAATATACTTGTGTTATACAAGGTTTGAACCTATGTCAATGCATATGTAATAATATGAAGTCATCAAATGTAATTTAATTGTATTATCTGAAATAAAAAGTAATTTTATTATTCATCTTTAAACTATGTCTTACGTTTCTGAAATTACTACAATGTTGCACTTTGCTGTTGTTACCTTTTTAACTCTGCTAATATTGGTTTGGGTATGACTTGAAGCTATTTTAAAAACCAACATTTAAGTTTTTTATAAATTAGGAATGTAAAGAGCATTTGATGTGCCAAAAATTCTACTTGATTAACTTGTTTTGCAATGAATATACCAAGGCACTAACGTTATAGGTATATGAGGAACCATGCGAGATTTTTTCTCGATACATTTTCAGTATGTACTATCCAATATACAAATTCTTCTCGCTTCTCCTCACCTAAAGCTTGGTAAGTGCTAAAGGACCATTTTCTGATATTGGAAAGGAAAACGAAATACTGCAGGGTGAGAGGAAATCTCATTTAGAAAATTCTCTAACATTTTAATATAAGAAAACACTTGTATTGAGTACTTCCAGGTTTCCGTTGGTGAAACATTACATTTTGTTGTGAAATGAATAAGTAATATTTTTGTGAATTGTTATTTCAATAATTTTTTTGCTATATAATTGCACTTTTAAAAAAGTAAGTTGAAAGTTTTTATATTAAATACCCCACATACTTAAATGCAACCAATTTCCCCTACTGTCGGAAAAATATACACTAAAGGTATTTGGATGAATGTTATTGGGTATGTATGGCCACAATCTTTTATTATTTTCTTAATGTGATTTTTTTCTTCTTTGAAAATGTTATGAACAGCATATTGTCATAAAAAGCTACTCAACATTTCCTTGATTTATAATTTAAGTTAATGGCATAAAAAACTCGATATACTTTTGTGTTAGAATTTTTTTTATTTTGCCATTTATTAGTTGAAATAAAATTTCTAAACATTTTCTAATTTATAAAAAATTCTCTATCTGCATATTTGCATAACTAGAACATAATTTGAAAAAAAATGTGAGGATTGTCCAAAATCATTACCTTTTATCTATTTAAAAAATTTAATTACTTTTTTCACTAAATCAAAAAAAGAAAAACAAATCAGAAATATCATGTAATCCTTTCATTGCTAAAATTAAGTTTTTTTTTAATAATAATTTGGAACTTAGCAGATTTTCAAGTTTTATAAAGTATGGGTTTTGAAATTTGGTGATCTGTGATACTGTTTTAGCAAGTATTGTCAATGATGACTTGGAATTGCATCGAAAATATTTTGCAGTAAATTCAACATATTTCCAAGCACAATGCAGGATTATTTCATGACTTTTCTAACATTTTTTTAAAAATTACAACAGTTAAGTCTGTTCATTAGACAAGTTCTTATGCAGGATCCATGGAAAAAACAACTTTAGTTCACGGCTGGATTCAAATTAGTGGTGCATGCAAAATTTTATTCATACTCGGATGTATTTAACTTAGGTGCATGCAGTGCATCGAATTATTCAAAGCCATACTAACTTTATTACGAATTTTTTAAAAACTTTTTTGTTTATTGCAAACGAATGTTCGATTATTTTAAGAAGTTGAATTTCTTTAATTTGCACGCTTAAAATAATAGCTGTACTTACACTTTATTTTTAATGCTGAAGTTTGCTTTTGATTCTGTAAGTTAACAGGTGCACTTAACTGATATTTTGGGCGCGTAGGTCAGAGTGCACTTGAGTTAAAAAGTTAATTTCAACCGCTGGTTCAAAGAAATTTCGAGAATAACGTAAGTAATAGTCTCATACGAAGCATGTGTTTACACTTTTTTTGTGGCTAATTTTATAAATTGATATTGTTTTGCATAGGAAATGGTAGTGTAGCACTTAAATTTAATAGTACCAGTGGCCACAAAATGACACTAACGGTTAAATTTCTTGAAAAGTAGAGTAATTACTTTTTAACCTAGACCCTTCAATAATACTAATATAAAAATTTATTATAACCACATTTTTCTTATTGTTACATAAGTATTTCAAGGTCATTCAATCGTTTCTGTATCAATAAAAACTTTTTTTCAAGTTGTGCGCAATGAAATAGCTTTTTCCACTATGATTTAGGTTGGTTGTTTTCAGATTATGTGGCGCCATCAGCAACACGAGGGCTATAATGCGCCGAAACATTTCCCATTTGACAAGCCAACATTTACAAACACCCATGCCCTACACGAGACTCAAACCAGCAACCTCGCGGTCTAGAAGCTAGCATGCTAACCACTATACCGTTTGGTCGGCCTATGATTTAGGAGCATACCTGCTGGATTGCAGAATTTAACTGTAAAATTGCCAAACTTAACTGAAAAGAAAGGGTTGTTATAACTCTCAAGTTTTCAGTCATGCGACAACTGCTAGAACTTTTCATGGTGTAGGCCTGTTGATACAATTGCATCATTAGATTTTGTGAAATTTGTTCATTTTCAATAGTATTTGAAGGTTCTGTCTTGATTATGGTATCTTATTGATTGATTATTCATAACTAATTTAATTGGGTATTGACATATACCTTAATATAAGAACAACAACTCATTCTTTTCAGCTTTCAAAAACAATCCTGTGGGACAATATGAGCGTATTAAAATCTGATTTAAATAACTGTATCTATAACTGTAGTCGTTTGGCATTAAAACCTAACAGTTCAATTCATTTTTTGTTCTTGTTTCATGGTACAGAAGTGTTAATTGGGTAGCTTTATGAAAATGCCAGGTTAACGAAAATGTGTCTGAAGGTTTTTTCACTGAGAATCTTGATTCAGAATCGCTGGACTGCTCTTTAACTATTATATTGAAGTAAAACTAGTACAAGTAATATATGTAGAATTGTGATATATCTAGTCACATTTTCCAAAATTAGACAGGTAATGCATATATACCTGTTATTTACATAAAACCTTCGAATTTCCAATTTATATAGTGGTAAGTAAAACAAAGAAGTGTGCTTTTATAAATTTCAGATTTCTGGCACACATGGTTTTATGGTTGAAGATTTTTGTGAGTTATGACTGAATTATTTTTCAGCGTCCATACCCCTCCAATGCGCAATATGGCTATAATTGGTCCCCGCCAGCGCAGTCAAATGAGACAACCAACGGCTACTTCTTGGAGCGCTCTCAAACTGCCAGGATGACATTGGCTAAAGCTTTTGAACTCTGCCCCGAAGAGGTAATCTCTCATTTTTGTTTTCAAAATTAAATTATTGAAACCTGGCGATATTGACATTTAGTTTTTAAATTGTAAACTTCTGTCAAGTGCCAAAACATGTTTTAGGATATTTCATTATTAGAATGTTAGTGTTATTTAGGTAAACTGTTTATTTCAATAAATTAAGTTTATTAATTTTATAAGTTAACTTACTAAAATAAGTTTATGTACTTATTTTAAAATATTTATTAATTATATATATATATAAAAACATTTTAACTTGAAACTACTTTTTATATACCAAATCATTTTTCAAGTTGTAATACCATATTTTAAACCTTGCTACTCTATCTTGTCCACTTCCTGTTGTCTGGAAATTTGGCATAAATGCTTAAACATATGCTTAACAATGATGCAACATGTGCAAACAATGCTTAAACATGATGCCATGTAAAATTAGGTATCCATGTTTCATCATAATTGGTCAATCATAATTTAATTAATCATGATTTGATTTTGTGTTCCATATCTACCTAAAATTTTTGAATTCACTAGTAAACTTGCGAATTAAAAAAAAACTGATTTACAATATTGCACGTTAAAAGTTTAAAAAAATTAACTAATTATTCAAAAATACTTATTCAAAGTCTCTTTTTGTGTGATACCAAAGAACTAATTTTTACCCGATTTTCCCTCGTTTTGATACCTTGCCACTATAACCCATTTTTCTAATGTCTCACTTATGACTTTAGTACGACTACCATGAATGTCACAGAAACATACGCATCTCTTCTTGGATGATCCTTAGTCATGATTTTACTGTGTGATGCTCTTTACATATTCCAAGGATATTGTTATATTATAAGGAAGCATTTTTTATTAAAATGAAATTCTTTCTTGCAGTCTAAATTTAGTTAAATTTTGATTTGTTTGATGTTACAGAATGGCCACAGAACTTGGAAATCAGGGAAATATTAGGGAGCTTTCTGATTCTGGAAAAAATCAGGGAATTGTCAGGGTATTTTATAAAATTTCAAGAAAATCAGGGAAATTTTCATTGTTTTTAAGATATGTTTCCCCGTACATCCTTATTTTGGTGCCATGGTAATCGTTAGAAGTTTAATATCATGAAATAATTTAAACATTTCATTACCGCCAAAATTATTTTTAAAACATCGGCATATCTCTTTAGAATACATGTTGTATTTGATCAGGGTGTCTACTCATCTGGAAAAACTAAGGAAATTTGAAAAAAGTGTGCCGTAAAATCAGGGAAGTTTTTAGAAATCTAACGGGAACTTTTTTTCCCTGAATTTTGTGGCCAGGTGTGTTGTGGTGAGTGTTTGTGTGTTAGGTATCCACTAACTTTTACCTTGTACAATGCAATGTGTTGAGAAGCTTATACAAAGACTGACTATCCATCTGTCTGGGGTCAAGTTCCTAGAGAATAGAGATTAAGCTGTTGGAGCTTTTTTAACAAAATGCTTAACAACATTCTTAAGTGCTAAAATTAGAAAATGTGGTGTTTTAGCTTTTTTTTGCTAAAATATTTAGTCACAAGATTTGCAAAATCATCATTTTTGCTACGCAAAGATAATCCATCAACCTGAAATATCAAGCAAGAAAATATTTTTCCTGTTGATATTTGGTATAAAATATATTTGAATCTCATAATGATTTTAAAATTAAAGTTTATTAATTATTTTATACTTAACATTAGTAACAGAACACATAATCTGTTAAACATTTTGCTAAAAAGTAACTTTTTACTTCAGTTTCTTTTACTTCTTTTTCAGTAACTTTTTACTTAAACACTGTTAGAGACATGTAAAAGAAAAGACCTCATCTAGACAAATTCCCATGACAAAATTCAATCAGAATTACTACTACCATATGCCTATCTGCAACTCACTCAGATGAAACTGCAAGGTTTCTTTGCAATGACTACCGACCGTTTTCACGCAAATGAAGTCATATTGCTTATGATTGTAAAATGCAAGCTAGTGACAATAATAATGCCTTAATTTTGCAGTTTGCTCTTTTTTTTTTATGGCCTCTGCCAACTGCATGTGTTTGAATTATTTGCTCTAGATTGAGATATCTGATACTGTGCATTATCCATTAAAAATCTGCATTTTACAACAGTGATTTCGATAACTCCAGATTCGGAAATTCTGTCCTTTTCTGCGAGTATCAAATTGCGTCTTTTATCACTGAATCGTGAAAATATTATTTGTTGTAACCTATGACATTATATAGCTTTTAGTTTCCTAATTCTATTGGTCAAAATCAAAAAAAAGTCTTATTTGGTTCTAGGCTTGGGCGATGTTAACATTTCTGCATCGCAATATATCGGGAAGCAAACATCACGATGTCACGATATATCGCGATGTTAACTATATATATTGTAAAATTTTATTAAATTCATGTATGGAAGGTTATTTTAAATTACATGTATAATCTCTTCAGCATACATGTCTATTTGATCAGGGCATTTACACATCTAGAAAAATTGGGGAAATTTGAAAAAAAATTTGCCCCTTGATTATTGTGTTCACCTTGAATAAGCAATTGCTTATTGAACTATTAAGCTTTTCAACTAATTCAGTTATGAAGCTGTTCTACATCAGAGTGGCCACAGAACCTTGAAATCATTGGAACGTCAGAGAACTTTCTAATTCTGAGAAATGTCAAAGAATTTTTTTAAATTTTACAAAAGTCAGGGAAATTTTCTATTGTATTGAAGGTAAGTTTTCCCGTTCATAGGTATTTTGTTGCCATTTACCCGAAAAATTGTGGTGGTAATCGTTACAAGTTTAATATTAAGGAATAATTTAAACTTTCCATTTCCAACAAAACTATTTTTAAAAAATTTCCCTACTACCTCTTTAGCATACATGCTTTGTTTTATAAAGGAATATACACATCTGAAGAATTGGGGAAATTTGAAAAAAAAGTGTGCCATAAAATCAGGGAATTTTGTCAAAATCCATCAGAAACTTTTTTATTAATTTTGTGGTCATCCTGTTAAATCATTGAAAAGTTAAGGTCAGACCTAATGCAATAGAAACGTGTATAAGTGACTTTTTTTGACGGTTGCAATCCAACTTTGCACTGCACCACAGTAAAGTAGCATTTGTGTAACACTTACTCTTAAAATATTCAAACAAACCCATCCTTAAATTTGCTGTTGAATTAAATCCCATTGAATATTATTCTACACTGTTCTAGATTACTGCATGATTGAAACTTGGCCTCATCATATAAATTACTTGCTTTCCAGGACACAGAAGAACCAGAAGTATCCGAAGAGGACGAAAACCACCCCCCGGACACTAATAAAGACAACCTTCCCCCGGAAACTTGCAAGCCGAATTGGCAACAAGACCCAAACTCCAGCTCGCCAACCCAACCCACAAACCCCGGCTCTACACAGCTTACCAATCCACTCATTCTCCCACTTGCAAACTATGAATCAAAGGACCAGCACTCGCCCACGAACTCTAATGGCAAAGATTTAGACAGTGGCGGAGAAGATTGCGGCAGTGAGAGGCCGCCGGTCGTGTTGGACTCGGACGTATCTGATACTTCAAAGAGTTTTGCGATGCGAGAACTATCAGGTACATTGGAGACTGGTGATGATGTGCTCTTAAAGCAGCTGGCTGTATGTTTAGCAAGGGAAAGGAAAAAAAAAACAAAGGATAGTATGGATGAGGCGTGTGGTCAGTAGATGTAGTGTTTGTCAGTTTTCCGTGGCATAGATTTCCCCGAGTATGTCTGCTGAAATATTGCTTTTGTTGTGTGTTAAACTTTGAACAATATTGTTAATTGTAAGTGTATATAAAGAGAAATGAGGTTGTCAGAGTTTAATCTTTCAAAATGTATGGAATTTTTATTTTTATCAGTATGACTATATCATTGGAACATTTAATAAAATACTTTTAAATGTAATTCATTTTCATTAAATAGCTCAAATAATGACCATTTCTTTGGTTAATACTTAGCATTCTAAAAATTCTCAAACAGTGATGATGGAATTTACAAGGATAAAATATTCTAGCCTGCAGATTAATTTAATTAAATGAATAAAATAGTTTTTAAAAAAGCTTGGCAAAAATATTGTGCTCGAACTGAAAATTCAAGATATTCTGACAGTTTCTATTTTTTTTTTTTTTTTTTTTTTTTTTTTTAATGTCTGCTAATGTACAGCTTTTTTTTCTTTTTAGTTATTGTTGCTTGATGTTTAATTTTGGAATGTATTTATGCAAAAACTGTTTGGTAGTGCCATCCATTGCTGACTAAAATCATGCAATTTTTATTGCCACTTAACTAGTGTTAAATTTAAATTAATTACTTTTATAACATGGAAATTTTATATTTTGAAGAATATTTTGGCAGTCATTGGGATTATAAAAGCAAGTCATGAAAAATATTAACAAACACTATTAAAGCTGGTAGATAAGAAGACAGTCTTGTAATTTTTCTTTCTTGCCTCTTGAAATTGGATCACTGAAATAAGCTATGCGCTTGGAAAATTTGTATACTGAAAAGGATCTACCATTGGCAAAGTGAGTGTGATGTCACTAAAGTTGCTTTGTTTGATGAAGACGATTCAAATTCACAGTGAGGACATAAACATGGAAATTTACATAAAGTGGTAAAAATAAGATTCTCTTGTAAATATGTAATAATGGTACAATAAGATTATGTTTGTAATTATATATTTGAAATAGCTTAAATATTCTGCTCCAATGTAAGGAGCTCAACATTCAAAACTAAGTGATGAAAATTTGCCTCTTGTTTCAAAATAAAAAAAATATATATATAAAACCATCAAGCTTATTATTTGAAATGGTAAATAGTTTGACTTTTCAAAAGTGACCCTTTTTGTTCATAATAATACAGAAATTAATAATAATTATAGCTTGTTTTCACTTAGAAAAATACAGTTAAACACAGTTAATGCTAAGTCGATGGGGGCTGCTGAAATAGTTTGTGTTAACCCAATTACGTGTTAAACGAATAAAATAACGTTAAGTTTTAAGTAAGGAGAACTGCTTTTACTTCCTGTTGAACTGGATTTCATCTTAAGCGATTTTGCATTAACAGGGTTTGACTGTATATTAATCTCAACCAGTTATGTTCAATGCAACCAGCAACAGGGAAAATGTAAATTATCAATGGGTTAAATATTCTGAAATGCGGGTACTTTTGTAGAGAAACAAGTTGGGGAATTTTAATATTTCAAGGTTAAATTTAACCAAAGAACTAATTCTAGGTAAAATATAGTGCAAGTCAAAATGAATGAAGGGTTTTAAAACTTTACTATACAAAATGTAATTAATGTATTTATTCAAAAGTTTTGTTATAATTAATGTGACCAGATGTCCCGATTTTCACCTTGCACTCCCGCTGACCGAATGTCCCTCGAAATTGTCCCATTTTCCCTGTACAGATTCCCGCCGAAGTCCTTCTAAACAAAACAAAAATGTATTCAGAACTTCGTTAATTAATATAACGAACAGAGTGGAAAGTTTCTGGAGATAGAAAAATCTGGTCTCATTAATTATAATGAAATTTTGAATGCAATCCTCACAAATTTTCAATATGTACTTTTGTGACACAGCATAAATCGAGTCGGTATTGCAATTCTTGCCAAATCTTGTGTAGCCTGCCCTTATATTTCTTGGAGGTAGCTGCTCTGTAAAGCAGAAGTTAATTATCGAAATTTGCATTTCACAGTAGTGTATATTACTTTTCTCAATGTGAATCTTTTGTGTAAATTTCATTAATTACATTTTGCATAATAAAGTCTTAAAATCTCAACATTCCTGCTCTGTAAACAGGGGCTGTCTCAACTAAAGGGTGATCCCTTTAAAATATTACCTAATAGATTGAAAGGCACCTGCTAGTTTAGGTACCTCATCGAACATCATTCTAAATTTTTATAGAATGTAGAGTAATGTTAGTAGATCATGAATCCACTGGTCTGCCGGGACAAAAATGACTGTAACTATTCAAAAATTGCCTTGGATTGAGTTGAACTCAACCTGATTGCCAAATATGTCATAACTTACCAAACAATGGACATCCTTTATTGTCTTGTGACCCATCTCTCTTTAATTTTTGATTAAGAAGATAACAGACCATTTGCCTTGGGCCAAAATCTTTCATCTTTTAAAAGTCAGCCAAGTTGACAAATATTATGTCATCAGTGACATATGCATTGTCAACTTGACTCACTATAAAAGGTGGAAGTATTTTTCACCAGGTAATAAATATCGTCTGCTTTCTTTCTCATTGAAAATTAAAAAGCAGTGGGTTACCACATAAAAAAGAATGCTCATTATTTGGCAAGTTATGATATATTTGGCAATTGGATTTAGCTCAACTCAATCAAAATCAATTTTGGAATGGTTTCGACTGAGTTACATGTCTCAGCAGACCACTGAATTCGTGATTTATGAACATTTTTCTACATTCTATAAAAAATTCAGATTGATGTTTGATGAGGTATCTTAACTTGCAGTCACCTCTGAGACTATAAGACGTTGTAAGTTGCAATGAAGTTATATCAGATATAACAAATTCAATAGGTTTTGTGTTGGATATTGTATGCTTTACGGTTTCGTTTGTGTAAAATTTACTTGAAATTCCAGAATTCAAAGTATCCTAACCAAAATTTAAAAAAATTTGTTTTCTTATTTTATAGTCATTTGTGTGGTTTCATATCTAAGTCAATACAAGATAATGTGTTGTTATGCATATTTATATGCTCTATAGTAGAAAAATTATGAAATTTTCTACCATAGAGACATTATAGGAAATTTCTTATTGATTTTGCTTTACCCCGTTTGCTAACTATTAGTCCAACCGAATAGTTTTCAATAATGTTGCATTTGTATGGCCAATGGTTGATCTCCTCTATTTAGCAATTTAAAAGGTTGCCATGCACCATGAAAACTAAGAAACCTTAATGAAAGTTAAGATAAAAATAGCCCCAAAAAATCGGGGGAAATTTCAAATGTGTTTAAATTTTTGGGGAAAATTCAGATATTTTTTTTTCTTGCAGACTTTATTGCTTATCATTGCGCAATATTCAGACCGAGTGAAAAATAATTCATTTCTCCAGTTTGTATTAGAAACAAATAATATATTTCGTCAATTTGAAATGCTAATGTTTTGTATATGATTAAATTATCCGCCAATCTCTACTTTCATCGAATAAAAAATTTTGTTTGTAAAATTATACGTTTGAAATTTTTTTTAAATATTCTGGTAAACCTGGAAACATCAGAGGAGTGGAATTCTCTGCTATACGTGCAAGTACTCTTTTTTCTACTCGTAAGCAGATTATAAGTTTAAAATCATGGTGAAAATGTAATGTTTTTGTTTCATATAATAATATATATATATATACTTGCAAAATTACACAAAAGAATAATTATTTTAACTAGGTCAAATATGCATATTACAACACAGACGACTTATAAGTGTATACTTGACATACTTAGATTATTTTTCCATGTAACTTTGACACAAACTAATTTTATGAAAAGCAAAAACATAACTACTAAATTCATCATTGTTTTCAAATTATAATAAATTTACGAGAAGAAAGAAAAACGAAAATGTCCTGTGCATCATCCAGAGAATTGTCCAGGGAAGTTTCTGCATTGGGTTGAGCAGCAACCTAGTGTAAGGTCGGATGGTAGATTTCTTGGCAAATGCCATTTAATGAATTTATCTTTGTGGGAAAGGGAAAATATGTAGGATAACCGTCTAGTGGAAAAATGAGGAGGGGAAACGTGAGATCATTATTCATAGGAGATTATTTATTATGGCAAAAAGATGTTATATCCTATAGAGACCTGAATTTGCAAGGAGATTTTTTTTTTCACATCTTTTTGTGTTTTACCCTTTTTTTGAGGATCAAATAACATAAAAATTATTGACCTTAAAAAAAATATATATATATTGTGCACAAAATTCAAAAGTGTGTCCATTTAAGTGGACGCCAGGTCTTTAGAGGATATTAAGAGATCACTGTGTCTGACGTTACATTTTAGCAGTTGCATGGAATTGAAGATTGTAACTTGAAGTAAAGATGACTGTTGGATTCCTTTTTGGACTGGATAAAGTTTTTTTGTGATTAAAGTATTGAAAAAAAAAAGCTTTTAACCCTCTTCACTCAAGACCTTTTTAGCAACTCGAAAAGTTTCGCTGCATTTTTGGTTTGGTCTGCTTCATAGAAACTAAACACAGTCATTGGCCTTGCATCAAATTTCCTCATCAAACCTATTGGTCCTCTTGAGTTGCGGCATCCAATCATGTGGTGCCTGAGAGGCGCCGCTCGAGCGTAAAGGGTTAATCACTTAGAAAGGCAACATATTTTAGAAAAAGAACCCATTTCTCTAAAATTGTAGTTACATTACTTTATGTTTTCCTTTCAAATGTCACCTTAACTTTCCCGTAAACCTACAATTTTTTCAGTATTAATGTTGGTTCTCAACTCGTTCAGCATTATTCTTGGTTAGAAATTTATCTATAGATTTGAATAACGATTTTAAGAAGGTAAAGTATTGTTTTTAGTCATTAACTGTTCTGTACAATTCAGAATATTTGCCAATCTTTCAACACATTATAACCCATTGAAATATTTTCCCGAATGTCTAAAATATTGCTTCAAAACCTTGCGTTTTAGGTTGGTATAACAATAATGAAAATAAATCAATGAAATTTTGTGTAGATGGCTTTAATAATACTATTGCGATTTAAAAAATGATTTCTTACCCAAAGTTATACACAGTCAATGATTATTTAACTTTTAAATCAATATTTTGGCCAAATTTTTTATTCTGGAAAATGAAGCAGGGCGAGACTGACACCCTTGAAAAAGAAACTTTCAAGTAAATTTAGTTTTGTCTTCCATGATCTCAACAATTGGGTAGCTAAAAAGTTGATGCATTTTAAATTAACACGAAAAAATAGATAATTTTATGATTTTGAATTGATTGAACCCAATTCAACTGTTAAAAAACATCGGATCCTTTACTTCCAAGTTGCAGATTTAGAAAAGAGTAACGTTAAAATTTATTTTTCAAGCTTAAAAACTATTTTTTTATAACTATAATTCAAATGGATATTTTAATACGGGAAACTTGAGTAAACAAACCCCAATAGTATTTGTAAAACTCATGCAAATACTAAAATATAATATCATTCAGTGAAATTGCCTATATCTGTATATTATTATCTAAACCAGTTGTATCTCTCAAAAAGTCAGAAACCAATAACTTTTTGCCTCCAGTTCTTGTTTCTAATTCAACACCAAGCTAAACAATCAGCCATTTGTTTATATTATATTGTAGTCAACAAATTGCAAATCAAATTCAAAATATATTTCTTGTGTTCTAGAATTTGTGCTGCTGTGATTAATGATTATAAAATGATATTTTTCTCTGGTTTTACTAGCTAACTTCTTACGTCAAAACTAGACTAGAGTATGAATTTATTTCAAGTATGTGCTAACTTAAGTTTCATAAATGGTAATTAATTTTTGATCAATACAATATTATACCCAGTGCGTGAAATATTAAACTATATTCAAACCAAATTGTCCTCATTAGCAATAACATGTTTCGGAAGAAAGTAGCAAGTCAGATTCTGAAACTAGTTTGATTTTTTTTCTTATATTGCGATGTTTAATATTTTGTATTCATTATATGTATCTTTTTTATTTGCCAATAAAAAACTACCCTTTTGGCCATTTTTTATCCAAGAAAATTTAATTACTAAACTTCTCTTTTGCACAATGAGGACATTTAGATGAGAAATCCATGCATCTTTATAAAAAAAATTAAGACATGGAAAAGTGAGAATTTTTAACATGTTGAGTTGAAATTTATTTCCTTATTAAACTTTTTATTTTTTAATAAGCTTTGTATAATTGTATTTTTATTCATTTAAGCCAAACTTAATTTTTTATTCTTTCCCGAGACCATCTATTCATATCTACACTGTTATGCTACAGGGGATGCGATAACTCGTAGTAGGCGTCCTGGGCAAGAACACAATCTACGAGATATCTTGTAGTTGGCAGTCAAGGTGTTAAACATGTTTAACTAGTGTGAAATAAAATTGAATATATATATATTCTGTTTATATATTGTAAGCTTTACTAAGCAACAAAATTAGACTTACTGACCAAAAAAAAATGTAATAAGGATTTTATTTACTACTATATAGGAAATGAATACAGAAATAATTTTCACGATAGTATAATAAAACCATAATCTGAATATAATAAATTTATTTAACTTTCAATGAAATCAACTTTTAATTTTTGTGTCGGACTTGTAGAAAAATAATACAATTAGAAAATCTTTACTTGGCCTCTATCAAACATCATAGAAAATGCCAAATACTAGGCTCAAAAATTGACAAATTTAAAAATGTAACTTGCACAACTTTTTAATGTATTTGATCATGAAATCAAGAACAATTCCTAAATTAAAATGGAATCATGCACATTTCTCCTTTATATATGACCCACTTTACTTTCATGTTATTGTAACGAATTTTAAGATAAAAGTATGAATATTTTCCTTTTTGGGAGCAATTTAAAGGTTAGGAGAATTTTCTTAATTAATTTTTTTGGGTATAAAAGATAAAGTTGAATGTTTTGAACATTGATTTCAAATCAGTTTTTTCTTGTCAGATCATTTTGAGAATTTTGTAGAAACTTAATGATTTGCATTGCATACCTATCTCCGACCTGTAAAGAAATAAAGTGTTTAAACACTTAGGAAATACTTTTTATGTTTTGCTGTTCCTATTAAAATAAACTTTCAAGCTATTCTAAAAAATATCTACAATCTTGAAATAAAATCAGTTCCAATTGCTCATGACATCCAGAATTTTTTTTTTAAATTCCATTGAAGTTTCTGACAAAAAATATTTCTGAAATGGCTTGGGCATTCATTTATAAAACATTGCTTGAAACTGGATTTGTTATATTTCTTTTATGTTTTTCTTTTTGTATCAGATGTGCTATATTATTTGTATAAATTTAAACAATTGTTTTTACTTGCGAGTGTAAAGTTTTTCATACAATTGTAAATTTTCGAAAAATAAATACAATTGTAAAATCCGAGTCAAATTAATTGGAGTAAGATACAAATGTAAAACTTTGGTGTTAACATCAATGTAAATAATTAACTCTCAAAAGTATACTTTACTGCTAACTTTACTCTAAGAGAATATATATCCATATTAGAAAAGGGTAGTGCAAGAGAGAATTCAGTTGCACCATGTTTGAAAACAAGCATGACAAATAAAAGATCCGTGAATATTAATGAAGGCATAATTATGTGGGAAAGGTTTGAACTCTTGAGTGACTAGATTGTTAATGACAGTGAGAAAAGAAAGAAAATAACAATTGAGTGACATGTTACAAAATCATTGCATTGTATTCTAAAATATATTAAAAAAATATTTTGGAATTTTAAATTTCAGAAAAAAGCTTTCTACATAACTTGTGAAATTTTGAGTATTTTCTTCCTTTTTTTTTGTTATGAAATTCTATTGATGTAGACACAAAGTGAAGCAACCTTTAATTCCTTGGGCATGATGCATATTTATTTTCTTAAGTAGTATTGTGCTCTCTATTCATTGACTTAATATGATTGTAGGGTTAAAAAACCTTGTATATTTTAATCGGAAGTATCTGAGCAAATCAAAATCTGGCCATTATAGCTAGTGTTATTTGGAACCCTTGTTCAGTTCAAAACATCAACTTGGAATAAGTCCTACTATGAGAAATGATAATTGATTTTATATCAATAGCATTGTTGGAAAATAGTGCAAGGAACACTATATTCATTGCCATTTGTGTAGACCAAATTTTTACAACAGCCAAGACAACTAGGGATGTTATTTTATGTGATTTTTTCAATGATTGAATTATCCAGTGTTATAGTTAACTAAACATTAAAAACCTAATAAAAATTCTAAATTCAATTTATATTTTAATGTGTATTTTTGTTTCATAAGTATTTGTCACTTCTTGTTTTAAGATAAAAGGAAACGTCTATTTCTAATTTCTGGATTAAGATGTTTGCACGATAATTTATGAAGATAGAGCAGTCAATAACTTTTGAGAATTTGTTGGTTTTTTTTTTTTTTTTTTTAAAAACTTTAATTAAGCATAAGGAGATACTGAAAGTAGAAAATATTGATAGCAAAACTTTTTTCATGCAACTTTGAAGGAAACTCCCTTGCATGTGTTTACTTAAATTTTTTTAAGTAATTTTTCACTAAAAAATTAGTTACTAAGGCCACCACTTATGCAAAATAGTTTTATTAATAACAAAACGTGTAATTATAAATGTGTTAAAATCAAAATAATTTTTTTTTTATTGGTACTCAGGGAAGACTGTATGGGATGCTACAATTTCCTGTCAGTATTAGATATTCATAGTTCTCTGCATTAAACAATTCCCTTTATTACATAGCAGAAGGCAAGAAATTGTAATGTAATTTTAAAAAAAAGAAAAAATTATATAATTATTTATACATGATTCCTCAAGCCAAACAAGAAAAATTTTCCTAAGAATTAGTTTGGAAACTGTCATATTACTTATTAGTACATGCAGAGTTTTGAACTTAACATTAATCTACAAAAGAAAAATACACAAATTTATCCGAACATTTATTCATCTTAAAAAGGAAGTACATAAAGATAAAAAAAAAAATTAAGTCAATACAGTGGACCAACTGAACTGAACAGATTTTTATTTAAAAGGAACTTTCAGTATGAATGTTAGATAAAAAAAATATATATTGGTCATAAACAGCAATTAACTAAATGTGACAAATATAAATTTGATGTGTTGACACAAAAAATTTAATCGGAAACAAATATTTCCAAGCTTCACTCATCAGCAAAGACATTAAAAAATTCAATTGTCAGAAGTTGATTACATGACTTAGATATGCATTACTAGAATAGTTTGGTGAGAAAAGCTCTTTTACAAATCTCTCCCCTTGTCTCACTGAAGAAGGCAGTGTCGCCACATACTTCTGGCTTTAGGCAGTTGTTATATTGACAGCTTATAAACACCCCAGAGGTTTGATACATCCGTCTTCCAGAAAACTGCAAGAAATAAGGAATCCATAATTGAATACATTCTCAAACTACAAGAGTTTAGAGAAACATGTATGAAATGATTTATCCAACTGAAATTATTGTAATACTAATGCAATTATATTTCTAACTAGCTGCTTGGCCCAGTGTTGAGGAGACCCGTCATTGGTGTATAGGTCCCTTTCAGCACTACACAAAGTCAAGCTCGCTTTGCTTACTAAAATTTCCTTGTACAGGGTTTCTGCCAATCTTAAATGTCCCAAATCCCTGACTTTTCATGACTTTCCATGACTGAAGCAAATGATTTTCCATGACTCAAGAAATCACATTTAAAACATTGAAACTGACTCACGAATTTTATTATTTTACTAACGCAACATAGTAAATTTTACTAACACAACATAAAAAATAAATTATTGTACATGATTGTAAAATGATTACTAAAAGTTTTATATTGAATAAAAAATCCTCGTTTCATCTAAGTAAACTAATCATAGAAAAATAATACAATAAAGGTGTTTAAAACATTTGTTGATAATCATTCTAAGGCTTTTTTCTTGCTATATATATGATAATTTTCTCTTACAATTCCATTTCTTTTTTTCCCAATCTCATTTTTTTTCTTCTGACTTCTCAGTTGTTGCAAATCATTTTCTAACTTTCTCTTTTCTTCAAAGAGTCTTTGTCCAATAGTTCCTTTTTTTTCTCTAGATGCAACCTGTATCTTTGCCTTGCTGCACAAACAGATAAGAGCATCTTTTTATCAATATCAATATTTTCCACTCCCCCCAGGGCTTTATACCATCATATGTTCTCCTCTGTGATACTAAACTTTCCTCTTGTAAGTTTTCAATTAACATAGTTTTGTTGATCGAAGAACCGCTTTCAACATAAGCATTGGCATGTACTAAAATAAAACATAGTTTTACAACGTTCCATAGACTTTCCTATGCTTTTTCTCCTGACATTAAATTGTGAAAAAATGTGTCTAGGTCTACAATGCATTCAGCGGGCAAAAAATATTTAAACTTCTCTTCATGTCTTTCTTTAACAGCAGAGCAAAATTATACATATTGTTATTTGGCGGATTCTGCTATTGTTTCAGTTATTTTATTTGCATCGTGCAAGATTTCTAGTACAATATTAAATCTCGCAGATCCAGTTGTTGGGTTATTTAATATTACAGATGGATGCAAGCTAGATAGTCCTCTCACCAGTTTATATTTAAGTGGGCTTTTATCGAGAAGCTTTTGGCACAATGTCTGCGGGACTTAATTACGTTTAATAAAATGTGAAAATAAATGTACAAAAAACAATAATAATAATAATAATAATAATAATAATAATCAAGTACAACATCTAAGCTTTCTTGCTTATGGATGCCTATAGATTTGTTGCACATCTCTAACAGAGCTATTAAGGGTAAAGAAAACTGAAAAAAATATATGATGGAATCAATTTGAAATATTAAGGAATTTAGGATTCTAATATATTCTGTTAACAGAAAACACCAGGCAAGAAGAAAAATATTCATGTTTGTAAAGGATGCAGTTAGATTGAAGTTGAAGAATTTCTTTTTAACAATAAGGATGCGAGCTGCCGTGCTGCTAAATTATAGAATAACTAAAAATCTAATAGAAATAATACGTAAATAATTAGGGTTCTCCTACATTCTGTTGACAAAAAACGAAAGACAAGTTTAAAAATAATCATGCTAGTACAGGATTTAGTCAGATTGAAGTTATAAGAACGACAAGCGTAAGCGACTGTCGACAGAACAATGGAGCGGCACCGCTTGCGTTAATGTGTACATTGATTACAACGGAAGTATAGATCCGGCCGGTAATGATGAACATGAGCGTCTGGGCGAAACATTTTGCCGCTTTATTTCACCGCTACCCCCAGACATTAATTTTCGTTCACCATCCAGAGAAGAACATTACAAGATCTCCGTGGCTTTGATTTCAGAAATTCAATACATTCCATGTTTATGGAATCTTTAAAAATAAGTAAATATTTGAAGAAGGAATAAGTCAATATCAGTAAATTAAATTATACAATCAAAAATCAAATATTTTGGCATCAACAATGTAAACCAGTAGCATACGGAGTTAAACCAAAAGTAAAGATTATCAAATTAATTTATTTCAGTTCTTTTATTTATGATTTTTTTTTCACCGAGACCTACTTGTGTGATGTCACAAGTTTGGGGTTCAGAAATTATTTTCATTGGCCGGAGTTTTTAACTGTAACCGTTGTTTCTATCAATAAAGTAAATAAAAACGCAGATGAATCTATGAATCGTCGAAGTAACAACGAATCGCGATCATGGCGTTTATGACATCATAGTCACGTGATTTTACGTAAGATTTTTAGGAATCCATGCAATTCACTGTTTTCCATGACTTATAGCCTTTTTTTGCTCAAAATCCATGACTTTCCATGACAAAATTGACCCAATGTCTAAATTCATGATTTTCCCTGACTTTCCATATGCGCGGAAACCCTGCTTGTACCACAAACACAGCTCACTGAAAAGCTTGACTGTTACGTAAACACCTCACTTCATTCGCTAAAAATTTCATTGACACATAAGCGAAAGATTCGCTTCACTCGTTGAAAGATTCATTACTACACAATCTCGCTGAAAAATTCATTGTCACACAAGCACAGGCTCGCTTCGCTTGTTGGAAGGGCCATTGCAAACATGGATTCGCTTTGCTCGCTAAAAGGTTCATTGCTGAGCTGGCATAAGCTTGTTTCACTCGCTAAAAACTAATTGCTACGTAAACACTTAGTAATAGAACTCCCTCCCATGTCGAGGAACAAAACAAAATTTGGTTAAACTGTGCTATATGGTGGCACTTGGCTTTTTTAAAAACTTTTCCACAAAACATAAGCAATGGCGAACTCCGACGCTAAAGCAAACCCAGAACGGCGAAAAACACCATGATTCCAAATGACCTGGCAAACCCAAATCAACAATGAAAAATTGAGAATCGATCCTGCTCCATGATTTGTGGTATAGGAAGGTTGAAGTCCAATGCCAAAGCCGTTAAGCTATGGTTGCGAAGCAAGTTGCAGCAAGATTAAGTGTTTTCGCTTTTCATTTCAATTGCATTTATATTAAAAACATACATCCCAGGAAGAAATTAAAATGATTTGCGTAAGTTTATTCGATATCGACAAAAATTCAAAGGCAATAAAGTTGCAAACGATAATTGATATAAATAAAAAGGTTATGAAATGACAAATATTTAACCTCTTCCAGAATATTTATATTTTTAATCACTTGCTAAAAACTCTAAAAACTAAGGTGTGCATGCACTTCGCTCTCCAAAAAGAAAAACTGCAGCCAATTTCGTTGGCCTTACGGCCAATTGAACCTAAAAAAATACCCCTACCTATTTTGGGCAGTCGTTTGTGGCATCTCACCCTCAAAATCACTTTTTTTTAATTACTTGGTACTGTAAAAATGTCTAAAAAGTGAGGTGTGTGTGCGCTTCACGCTCTAAAAGGAAAAATTGCAACTTATTTCGTAGGCCTTGCGGCCAATTGAACCTAAAAAAAAATACCCCTATCTATTTCAGGCAGTCGTTTGTGGCATCTCATCCCCAAAATCGCTTTTCATTTAATTACTTGGTACTGTAAAAATGTCTAAAAAGTAAGGTGTGCGCGTGCTTCGCGCTCTAAAAGGAAAAATTGCTACCTATTTCGTTGGCCTTACGGCCAATAAAACCTCAAAAAAAATACCCCTACCTATTTCGTGCAGTCGTTTGTCGCATCTCACTTTTTTTAGTTACTTGGTATTGTAAAACCCTTTAAAAAGTAATGTGTGCACGCTTCATGCTCTAAAAGGAAAAGAGTTCAACATTCCAAAAATGACATATTGAATCACTTTGCTGTATTAAACAAATTAAAATTTTAACATATTTGAATTTGTCAAAAGTTTAATTGTAAGGTCAAAACTACTTAGGTTGAAAATTTCAGAGCTGTAGCCCTATTATAAGTTGTTTTGTAAAATAAAATAATTAAAAATTTAACATTATGTTTCTCAAAAATCTAATTAGAAGGCCAAAATTGCTTTTGTTGAAAATTTCAGAGGTGTAGCCTTATTAGAAATTGGTTTGTAAAGGCAAAAAGTGAGTTGATTTAGAACTTTTACAAGATAGATATACACTGAACATAAATTATAAATTTGCATAACATTTTTAAACCAAAACATGTAATAGAAAGAACTATACAAATTAATATGCTGAAGTAAAAAAAAGTCTTTCAAACAGTAATCACAACTAAACGTAATCCTTGATCAGACTAGCAGACACAGATTCACACTTAGACTAAATGTAAAGATTTCAGGAATACAAACCATACTAATACCTGTCCATCTAGTTTGAGTTACAAAATCTCTTTACTTTCTTATTTTTACTCTAGAAATACTTAATCCTGCTAAGCTTCCAAGAATATTAACTCTTTTGATAATTTTTTGCTTAGAAATTCCACCAATTAAAGAATTCAGAAAGTTTATTCATACAAATAAGAAAAAATCAATTTACCTTGGATCTTCATGATCTTGTATAACCAAAGGTGCAAAGAAATCCTCCAAGTAAAACCAAAATCCAGCACAGAAGAGAAGGAAATGAAATTGAGGCTAAAATTTAATGCAAACTAGGTTAGCAATAGCAACCCACAATGCATAAGAAAGTACTATGTGAATTAATCAATCTAACCTATTAGTTATAGTTAACTACTAATACTGTATCGAAATAATTTTGATTGAAAGACAAATTAGTACTGGTAACAGGAAGTAGTTTTTATCAAAATAAAAGCTGTTTAGTTTGCATCGTCCCTCTTTAAATATTACTGTATTATCCTGTCAACCGTTGTTGAGACCAAAAGTTTACCAAGAGACATTCCCTTAATTGTGAAAATGGTCAGTCCAGACATATGGCTGGTCATCTGCACAGCTGAGGCATTCCTCAGGAAGTACCTGATGTTAATTCAAATTTCTGAGAATACCAGGTACTTCGAACTTTTATTTGTCAACGATCAAAAGGATAATACATAAAGTCGACAGGATAATACGTAACGATCGACAGGATATTACTATAAAGAAGAAAGGAAAGTCTTAAGTACACACACAATAGGTGCTTAGTCAATTTTAATTGCACTTTCTTAAATATTACTAGAGAGAAAGCAAACCCTTAAGTACACAGGCACGCACAATTCTGGCAATCACATTAGCGGAAACCAGTGTAAAAATCCCATTTCATAGTTCGAAATCTCACTGATTACAACACTCGTTAGGAAACATTCACGTGCTCGTCATAGATAGAAATTTCTTAGACTTAGACAATCATTCCATCTAAATAATTGTCAAAAGTAGGTAACCATTAAACCAAAAGTAAAGGAACCTTGCATGAGCATAACTTAATAGAAATTCCAACTTCAGTTTGGATCATGAGCCGAGTTATCTTAAATCAGCACCAAGTTACAGTAACCACACATCACCTACGAGTAAGAAATGGCAACTGCTACCATTTATCCTCATGGTACTACAGAATCCGCATCAAAGTTGGAAGTCCAGTCCATAACCTTCCAGCGAAAATCAATCTCGTGAACAATTGAAATTTTGGACACCACAGCTGAAATTCACATTTCAACAGAATTATATTTAGTCTGGTTTTTTTTTACTAAGCCAGGTAGATTTTAAATCAAGCAATTAACCTGATAGTGTAAGTTTGAGTTTTTAAGTTTAATTTAGTGTTATATATAAAAAAGGTTCATTCCTAGCATACAGTTACCTCGACAATTGGTATGCAAAAGTTTATGTTTTGTCAATTTTATTTGGAGGTGTGCAAGCATGATACAATGTTCTTGAAGTGTCGTCAAAGGCGAATTTTTAGAAAGGGCCAAGGGAAAAAAAATTCCAAAGAGCATGGCCAACTAAGTTGGTTGCGTGGGTTTTAATGGCACAAAAGCCAATATTAGCTAAGCACCAATTACAAAGAAGAGCCAATATTACAAAGACAGATGCAAATGCACCATAATTTACAAATTTTTTGTTTCATTAAAAAAGTTTCAAATCGCAATCAGTTAAAATGTGCTTTACAGTCCCCATTTTTTTTTTTTTTGACAATTTTGCCACCAATTTGAACTGATACCAAACAACAGGTTTACAAAAATGGATACCAAGTTGGAATGGAATCATATTGGCGACGGGTTACCGTAACAAATCGCCAAACAAAAAGTGGGGACTGCAAAGCACATTCTAATAAAAAAATAATAAAGATCGCTAGGAGCTGATATTGTATCTGTAGGTTAAAATTCCAAGTCCGGTATGGATTCTGCGCCAAGAATTGTTTGCATAAAACTGTACCAAATTATGGCAACCATAGGCAATTTACTTGTAAAAAATTGTGCGACTACCATTTTTTGGCGAAAATCACCTTAATGTAGTTTAGGACTTGGCCTTTAAACCTATCTGTAACCTATTATGTTTAGTTTCATGTTTGGCTTAGAAAACATTACCTAATTTAAATCCATAGTCTTTTGTTTCTTCAATTGCTAGATCCTTTTCTTTACACTGTTGAGATACTTGTTTCCTTTGCAAAGGCTGTTTATATCTTTTACGTGTAGTTTTCAATAAAACTTTCTTACGGAGGTTATCACGATGAAATTGCTCTTTCTGTGCAAGGCTTTTGACCATCGCAGAAATATGCAGAGTGCGTAGGTTTGAATTAGTCATAATTTTTGAGATTCAAAGGAACTTCTAACTAAATCATCTGTTTATGTTCAAATAAGGTAAGTGCACGTGCATGAATAATTTCAACACAAATTTTTTAGTGTTTCGTCGCAGTTAACACATCTATACGTTATGCATCGTTAAGAAGATTTTTGTGGCGAAAGTTCCAATAAGGTATTGAGCTTTTACATTCTTTTAATTGAGAAGCATTTAAATGTTACCGCTGACTTTTTATAGCATTTATTTTTTCCCAATATTTATTTTAATCAGTTCAGTTCACATGACATGCTTAAAACCACTGTGTTTGTACAAGTGGCGTGTACAATAACGGTGTTGGAATTATCACACAATAATCGAAAAATGTAAAAAGATAAAAAAATATAATGTAATACTTAATTTATAATTTGTATAAAATACTTTTGAAGAAACTAATTACAATAATTATTACAAAAACCAGATTTCTCCAATTTCTCTGTTAAACAGTTATGTATGTATCTATAACCGCGTTTACTCAAATTCACAAGTACGTAATTTAAAATATCAAAACAGTACGGTTCATTTCAATGTGTTTTAATGCTGATTGTGTAAACGAATTCACGATATTTTTAAACTGGAATGTAATTGTCATCATACACCACGTGCTGGTTTTTAAATGAAAAATAGTAAGCCACAAATGGCTGAAAATAAATTAAACTCACGAGCGAAAAAGGTAAGTGTTGTTACTTTAGGTATGAAACTTCTAAGTGCCTGTCTGAAATTTAAAGTGCTTCTGTTTATTAACAAAGTATATTGGAAAATTTTTGAATGAGACCTGACTATGTATCTTCTAATTTTTATTTTGAGTAAATTTTAATATTATATGTTTTTAGTGTATAGTTTAAATTACTTTTTTCTTTCAAAATATGATGAAAATTTTTGGACAATTCCTTATGTACATGGTTTGGGATATTTGATAAAAATTCGAGTGCAGTGAAATTTCTTATTTAGCAATCTTGATTGCTTACATGCTAAGTATTTTGTAAGCAAGTTTTGAGATCAATTGTTCTTTTTATGTTAATTTTCTTTTATGTTATTTCTTATGTTTTTGTTATTTCTTTTTATTTTAGGTTTTTTATGTTTTATAAATAATTATTGGAATTCAACATTAATTTTTTAAATTTGATTAATAATTATATTTTAATTTCTTGGGCTGGTATAAACCTTAATTCACCGAGCTGATTTTATGTCCCAGTACGCCACTGTGCATAATACTTTTAGAAGTTTTGTAGTAAATATGTAAGTGTACAAGGCTGTCAGCGCACAAGCTGCAAAGTTTGCAAGCTGAAAGCAAATTTTCAAAGTTCCTTAAAAACATTATTTAGGTCCTTAAAAGTCATTGATTTTCATTCTGTGATTTGAGTGGGAACCCTGTGTGTACTTCCACCCACAATGTTTATTCAGGAAGGCATAATTATATGATGATTGGTTTCTCCGGAAGACTTTCCCTCTTTTAATTTTGGACCAATCCCTGCAACCCAATTATCAGAATGATACGACGCATTTTTATCTATTAAAAACTCAATATTTTGTTCCATGCAATGCCGTACATTTATTATTTTTTATAGACTCTTCAGTCATCCAAGGAGTTTGCTAAGACGACCCGTGATTGTGTAGCCCAAGAGAAGGATAAAATATTAGAAATAATTACAAACACAATAGTTGTGAGTATTATCATCCTTTAATATCTTTTTTGAACACTATTGTAAGACTTGTTATGATAGGTACATGACTTAGTACAACACATGCAATGTTTTAGAAATGAAATTATTATTAATTGACAATGTAAAAATTTGTATAATTTCTACCATTTCTACGGTGACCATTAGAAGTTAAAAATATGTAATATTAAATTTAGTTTGCTTAGTAACCTCGCTAGTAAATGTGAAAAATTTGATTTTTTATATTTTGTTTTTTTACAATAAAAACTATTTTTGACAGGAACCCAATAACACAGTGTTCCCATGGCCATTGAAAGTCATTAAAAGTACTTAATATTTTTAAACTTGTTTTCAATGCCTTAAAAGTGCTTGAAAATGCTTAAAAGTACTTGAAAATACTTAGAGGTCCCTATAAGTCCTTAATTTTTTACTAATGTTGTGTGCCTGACGGCAATACTTATAAAAATTAAAATCTTATTTGCTTATTCCCTAGAGACCACCACTTACCCAGTCTGCTCCGGAATTGCCTGGTATATTTGTATTTCACATATGTCAACTTGTACTTCATTTGGTTTTTTAGCAGAGGCATTTTACAAATACGGTACTTACGTATTAACGCCACCGCAGCTACAGATTTGGCGGTTTTTAAATGCCGACAATAAAAAGCAATCTTGTTGTTCGCACACGCAGTTATTCATTTAAAATTTTTATTCAAAATTTTAGGTGTAGATTGATGGCATTTAAAAACCGCCAAATATGTACCTTCGGTGGCGTTAATACGCAAGTACCACAAATACTATGCCCAAAAGTGCTCGTTTAATGTACAATGGCTAAAATACAGTGCATATGAAAAATGAATTACAACATCATCAAGTCTGTTCATAAGGGAAAATGCAAATTGTGCATAAAATATTTTGATAGTACTAGTTGCAAAGCTGATGTAAAATCACACATAAAGACATACCTGAAAACACATTTTCGAAGGTCCTTAAAAGTCCTTGAAAAAACATTGATTTTCATTCTTTGATTTCATTGGGAACCCTGTAAAAGAATTGCACCATTAGAGCAACCAGTAAAATTTGGGATTTCACAATAAACATGAGATAATAACTGCAGAGAGGATATATTTACTTTAGAATTCTTTGGTAGATGTTGCTGAATTCATGCCTTGAATGCAGAATACTCGTCTATCATGTGAGATTCGATCAATTCTTTGTATGGTTTTGCTGTATTATAATTTTTGGTAAATGAATAGACAACGCTAATTAGGCTGACTGTCCCCTATCAATTTTAGGTGCATCAGTTTATTAGATATTTGTTTTACAAAATCATTTTTATTATTGTGAATTTTTTAATTCATCCGTTTGAAAGTAAATACAGTAGAATCTTGATTAACCGTCCCTCCTTTATCCGGAACTCTGTTAACCAGCAATCATTTAGTCGACATCAAAAATGTCCCAAATGAGTAATAAATCATTTGCTCTTTTTAAACCGGAATCTTTTCCCTTGCTCTAAAGTTACATAAGTAATGGTGAGGCTTTTGACTGTTTTTCTAAAGAACTGGACATGGTTAGAGCAACCTTCGGATGCAGATCAAACTGAACTATTGCCTTCAAAAAGACTCCAGGATAGAGCAGCGAAACAAAGATTATCAAGATTATTGCAACAAAAACTCATTTCCAACAATTATGTCATAAAAAAATATTAAAAGTTCTGTCAATAAACAAAAGTCATTTACTTTTATTGTTTTTTACAACTCTTTTATCCGGAATTTTCGCTTAACCGACCTACCTTTGGTCCGAATTAGGCCGCTTAATCGAGATTCTACTGTATAACCTATTATTTAATATGCATACAATTCTTATTTTAAAAAATCAATTTTAATGAATGTTAGTTTTTTTTTATATCAAGTAATGAAATTATTTGTCAAATAATTTCTTCAGCTTGTTTTCATAGAACTTAGAAGCATAACAGTTATTTTTATTCAAAATTTCACCTGTTCTAAAATTATGATGAGAGGTTTTCTTACATTTCTGATGCTTTAAAGCCTTCTGATTTCCGTAGTGGAGCTTTATGAGCAGGGATAAAGCTGTCGGTGCTTTTTTAGCAAAATATTTAAGAACATCCTTAAATGCTAAAAACAGAAAGTGTGGTATAGCTCTTTTGCTAAAACAGTTTGACAGAAAATATACAAAGTCGCCATTTTTGGTATCCCAAGGTTAATCATTGACCTAAAAGAACAAATAAGGTAAAGGATGAAAAGTATTTTTCCAGTTGATATTGGTATAAAATAAGTTTATATTTAAAATTACTAATGATTTTAAAATAAAAAAGTATTTTAATTGTGTTGAAATAAACATCCCGAGTAATGGAACTCGTAATCATTTTAGCAAAAGGCTAAAATAAAAATTATGATTTTAGCTTTTTTGCTAAAGAAATTTTGTACCACTGCTTTTGAGCATTAAGAGTAAAACCTTAGGTATTTTTCATAGCAATGTTGTTAAAGCTATTTTAATTTTCAGGATAGCAAAATTGATGAAAAAGAAGCTAAGTTAAAAACTTTGGGTGATATGTATGAACAAAATGAAGTTGATGCTATCAATGCTTTAAAATTGGATGAAATTTCAGAAAAAAGAAAGGTAATAGTAAACTTTTATTTGTTATTGATACAATTTACTTTAATAATTTTTTATTAATTTTTAGCATACATCTCATAAGTTTGTCTAGTAACAGTTAAAATTTTTATACCATATCCCACTTATAAAACCAACTTAAGTTTTCAAGGATAGATTTTTTTTCCCTTAAAAACTGCATTTTTGTGGGGGGATACTTTATTATTATTTTTTTTTTATCTTAAAATTTTTTATAAACAGTAACAGTCCCTTTATCCGGCAACCTAAAATCCGGAATGATCCAAAAACCAGCACATTATTTAATTTTATTTCCAAATTCAGTGTTGAAGTGAGTGATTGCGCCACTCTGTGATGTCACATCACGGTCAGTTCCTTATGCAAATCTAGACAAAAAAATTCCTCAGCCCTTCCTTCCAAGATTGATGGCAAGGTCAGTTGACCTCTTCGACTAAAGAATGCATTCCGCTCCTCCTCTGACATCATAAACCGGTTTTTCAGCAATCCGATGCCGAGCGAGATATTTTTACCGCCAAATTAAAACGCATGAACAAATCGGATTTCATAAGGAGGCTGCAAAGTTGTTGCAATTCCGGCACTGACATTAAGGAGATCACAAAAAAAAAAAATGGAATACTCCGGGATACCTTCTTTACTGCTGCTAATTCTTGGGGATTAGTATCCCAGAACACTTTTAATGTAAATGGTACTTTCTTTGGCCAGTTAAATGAATGTTTTGACTATCAAGGAGGAAGCAGGCGATGTTTACACATCTCTGTATATGATGTTTATAATTATTCATATTGCGCAAACTGGAAATGCTGGTTGGGGGGGGGGGAACATATTTTCGTTATGCTAAAACAGCTGCATCATTATTATCCGTTTTTCTAGATAGTTAAATCCGGCAAATTCTGAAACCAGGATGATGTTGGCCCCGAGCTTGCCGGTTAAAGGGTTTATTACTGTATATATATATTCATTTTAAATTTGAGTATTTTATTTATACTTTCTCAAAATCATTCTTTTTACAGCTTTCAGAAGAGTATGAGTCTATTGTGCGAAAACAGCTGCAAATGCTGCAGGCTGATGAAAGAGGAAAGATAGCTCTCCAAAACGAAATCGCTGAAATAAAAGGTCAGCAAAGGAAGCGATCAGACGCACTGAAGGCAAGAAAAAAGGCACTACTGGTAGAGAAAGAGAGGTCTAAAAGAATAGCTGCCCTTCCACCACCATTCCCGAGATCTGTTAAGCAACTTTTGAAAGAGCAGGGTAATATTAAAGAATTTTTTCTCCAAATTTAAAATCCATCTGCCAACTGGAGAGTTATGTTTTTTACCTATAAGTTTCCGTAGTCTTATTCTGTATGTTGCTATAATTAGCGAGCAGATTTTGATTTTTTTTAATCCTGGGAGTCAATTTTGTGATTTTCTGATGCTATCCTCGTAAGCCCCGTGCAGGGTTCCCACGGTCATTGAAAGTCATTAAAAGTGCTTAATATTTTTGAACTTGTTTTCAAGGCCTTGAAAATGCCTAGAGGTGCTTAAAAGTCCTTGAAAATGCTTAGAGGTCCTTAAAAGTCCTTAATTTTTACAGATGTTGTCCAGCTGCAAAAATTAGAAAAATACAAATCGGACTTGCTATCCCCGCGTGACCGCCACTTATCTGCAACGTATCAAAATTTTCCGATGTATTTGTATCACGCATCCACCAACTTGTAACTTTTTTGGTAGAATATACTTTAGTAAAAATTTAAATATAGACATAATGTCTAAAAACGAATTTTCATAGGTCCTTAAAAACATTAAGTAGGTCCTTAAAAGTCATTGAAAAGTCCTTGATTTTCATTCTGTGATTTGAGTGGGAACCCTGCTGTGATTGCACTGCCATTATTAGTTAAAATGCCCTAAATTCAAATGTACTTTTTGACATTTTCTGATTAGTCCTTGGAAAATTATCTTTTTATATCATTGAATGGCTCAAGTTCTTACGTCATAGATACCTGTATAACAAAACAAAAAAAAAAAATGATTTCAAAGAAAGGATGCAAAAGCGTCAAAATATGCATTTTTTTTTTTTTTTTTTTTTTAAATTATGATGATAGTACTAGCAATAATTATCTTCTTCATTTATTTTGCTTTGGAAGTTTTAAAAAATTCTTATTTCATTGTCAAAAATGTAGTTGTAAGTGTGAATTGGAATGTGTTGCAAATAAACTGCTTATTATATTTTAAACTTGGAAAGTGAAAATTGTACAACTTTTAATTACTCTATAATACATTACTGCTTAGAGATTTAATATGGATGAGAATAATTATTGTTCTTTTTTTTCTCCCCCATTTATATTTAACCTTTAACTGCTGTAAGCGGTCTGACAGACCGCGAGTCATTGTTTGTGGAATATTTCCACCTCCCAAAATATGGCATCTTTGACTTTCATATTAATTTTTCTGATACTATGTTTATTAAACTTTAAACTAACGTTCACTAATTTATTTGGCGCAGTATGGACCATGTGTAGCTCTTGCGCAAAAAACCTCAAACCACCCAACCACAGCAGTTAAAGGTTAAATAATTCATTTACAGTTAATCAGTATTTTCCCCTCTCCATTAATTTTTACTGGTTTCTTATTGTGAGCAACAATCACACTTACCACAGCAAAGATCAGCTTTGCTGTCAGATCTTTTTGTGAGAAAATATAATAGTATTTCTCCGATGAAAACAGCAAGCATTGTTAAGGTTGCTATAGCAAACCATTTATGCTTGGAGATACATTTAAACGTGTAAATATTTAGGCTTGGCCGTCTAACAGAAGATTATCTAAGAAACTTAAATGTAGAATTATGTTAGGCTATGATACATATGGGTGAATAATTATATTTTTGATCATAAAATCAGAAATTTTTACTGTACTTCAGAGTCTACTGTGCATGCTCTTCGTCACTACAGTCGCAAAGAAAAACCTTCGGAACATTCCCAGAATGCACCAAAATTCTTAACAACCAGGCGCGTAGAGGGAAAATATATTATTAGATGTGTAATATTTTTTCCCGTTAACTTGTACATTTTCTGTACTTAACTCCTGAAAAACAAAACTCTTTAGTAACTCCTGAATTTTACTATCATAGATTGAGTATAAACCCTGATAGTTGTATCGAATGACAGCCAATACAGAGTGTCTACCGGTCAAGAAAGTCGCGAAATCCAAAAACGGTCAAGAAAGTCACGAAAAAGTCAAGAAATCAGAGCTGAGGCCACGAAATTTTCACGCCGATTGCAAAACTGAAAAATTCGGTAATTCCCTCAGAAAAATTGACAAAAAATTCGCCAACAAACAATTGCTGAAAAAAGCAATTTTTTTTCCAAAATGACGCGAAATTTTTATGAACGTATAGCGTTTATTGCAACCATTCCTTTCTCTAAAACCGGCCTTTATCGGCCCGTCATGTAAGCGGCAGAATTTTTTTTTTTAATTTATGAATACTCGGGATTCCGTAGTTTATTTTTGTTAAATGGTGGTCTAAATTTGAATGTTAAATATAGTTTGTGAAGTTTAAATATTCGTAGAACTATAATGTGTTGAGCACTTCTGCGGTATGCAAGTATGAACTTGCTATACTGGATCGACAGGCGAAGTGTGAATGGAGGAGTTTCGTAACTTTTTCTAGTTGTATTTTCGACTCGAAAAGTTACGATAAAAATCTGCGAATCGGCAAGAACATTTTATTAACTTATTTATTAAATATTAATCGGCAAGAATCACGAAAAAAAATATGATAGGTGAAAAAATTTCCCTGAAACTTTTGCCGATCGCTAGGCCTAACAGCACTTGATAGTGTTTTTTTGGGTTTTTTTATAACACTACACCGTAATTTTTAATTGAGTTGCCGTTATTATCGCAATAAATTCCTGTACTAAAATTACTTATGTAATAAATTGTGCGTTTTTTATTTTTTAAAGTCATTTATTTCCCGAGGAATAACAACCTACGATGCAATGTCCCTTCGATTATTTTACGGACTTCCCGCACTTTTGAATCTCGAAGCAAATTCAAAAATTCATCTCGGAATATTTTATTCTATTGAAGATTATTTTATTTAATTTACTTTTTGCTTTAAAGTATTAACTTAAGTTCGGAAATAATTATTGGAACGCAACGACACAGAGGAGTCGAGCGGACTTCCGGTTTTCTTCAAATCGCGACATGAATACAGTGCTTTCGCCGAAAGTCAGTTGTTATCCCTTTTGTTTAAGACATTTTTTTTTTATTCATTCCCTAGCATATAAGTTGACCCCCTACTTTTTAGTGAACATTTTGGCCCACATTCTCGACTTTCATGCCAGTATATATACGGTATATTGTCAGGAAATATAAACGGACAATCTTGTTGGCCCTCAAACCTATTGTTGGTTGTTGATATACTTTTCGAGAAAATTAGATGGAATCCGATATAGATCTAGCCAAGTGGTTAATGCCTGTGTTACTGGCCAAATATAAATGATATTGTATATTTTGCAAATCAAAATTTGATGTCAGTCATAGTGAAATGGGGTTGGTGAAATCTCATCAAAAATACATCAAGACTGCCTGTGTAATTTTAACAGGCAAGCAAAGAATGCTTAATTTTCAGTCTTTGTCATCACATGTAATTCCATCCAATAATGCAACTAATAGCATCCTATTACCAACCCAAGAAAATTTTATTGTTGCTGAAGCAAGCAAATAATGTGAAGCAACTGTAAACACTTTGACTTGGTCAGATTTTTCATCTACTACGAGTTCTTTTTACTATCATTAATGAACAAGTTATATGGGTATTAAACCGAGTAATGTGTCACACTTCTGACAGAAGCACATGTAAAGGAAGTGAATTGTTTACTGCTATGTTCCTATAGGAGGAGGAAGTTCAGTCATTAGATATTGAGATTGCTAAAATAAAAAAAATATATAAAAAATATGCTGAAATTGGTGTTGCTTAGTGTTATCATTCACAATACTAAATTTTATGATATAATGTTTTATTGTTCTTGCTATTTTCTTTCACATGGATTTCTCTAATTTTCTAGTGTGATTAAAACAGAATTTTATGCATTTCAGTGAGTTTTTTTCAGCAAATTAATGCAGCAAACATTGTTATAGTGGTAATATATTTCATACATTTCTATCCGAGAGAAGAAGAAAAACGTTGGTTTTTTTTAAAGGGGGGGGGGGGGACAATTTTTTTTATATAACTGCATAAAAAATCTACTGTACGAACATTCATAGTTGTGTCTTCAATATAGGTCAAATTTGTTGTATTGTATCTCTGATTGTTGTCTTTTTAAAAGTATTAAGTTTTTATGGTTTGCCTTTGTAATTTTTTTTTTTTTTTTTTTTTTTTTGACAAATTGATTATTTAAACGGTTGCAAAATTTTTTTGAAAAGGTCAAGAAATTTTCTTCTGATGTCAAGAAATTGTATTTGACAAAGTTGGTAGACACCCTGCAATAATAAAAAATAAATCTCAATATTCAGCTGGTTTCTGTGTTGTTGGATTTTTTTAACGAGCCATATAGTAGTATTTTTATTAATTCAACATGTTTATAGTGAGCTAATGAACCCACTTGCTGTCATCAATAGAGTTGAAACTTAGCAAATATATACGTTATTGGTGACAATGCATTCTCTCAAGTTTTGGGCTGTTACTAAAACTCCACTTTTAGACATGCTACCTTTACTGCTTCGAAGAACTTAATCAACCCACTTGCCATCATCTAATCCAATTGAAATTTGACATTGTTGTTATTGATAAGGCATTTTTTCAAGTTTTGGGGCTGTCCTTAAAAGATTGCTTTTACACAAGTTTCTATTATTGATTCGGGGGACAAAGTAACCTACTTGCTGTAATCCAACTAAGCTAAAACTTGGCAGATATGCTCATTGTTGATAACAGTGCATTCTATCAAGTTTTTTTGGGGAAAAAGAGTTAGTCCATGGCTAAGTTGTCAAATCTTATGAACATTCAATTTGAGATCAAAATCACGCAATTACACATAAAATTTAGCAATGTACTTAAAAAATGTTTTAATGTAAATCCTTTATGGTTTAAATTTATTAACATTAGTTACTTGACTCACTAACCATTCACTGAAAATTTTTCAAACTTGCAGTTTCGACATTTTTTTATCTTGATATTTTTTTGCATACTGTACCTTGTGCACATGCACAATATTAATGAAATCCTTATCACATCCCATGCCTTCTATTAACTTGTATACCAAATTTGACCATCATTGCACTTTCCTGTGGCAAAAAAAATAAATCACTCTGGCTTTATTTGTTTACATACATGCAGATAATTGTCCAAAAACATCCTTTTCAGTTTCCTTCTAATTCATTAAAGTCACCAATAAAACTCATCATTGATTGTTTGTCTTCAATGTACTACTTTCATTACCCTAAATTGCATATCAAGTAATTAAAAGTAATTCGTACATTGAATAAATTAGAACTTTGTAATAATTTATGCTACTTTTAATAACTTGATAAAGATAACTTTTTACTAAGCTTTGTAATAATTTTTATTTATCTTTGCAAATTTTCTATGATTTTATTTTCTTATACAACTGACGTTGAGGATCATTCATGCTGTCTTTGAATCCCATTGCAGGACCAACTTACAAATGTTGATGTTAACTAAAACTATTCATTCTGCATTTTTTTAATTAATAATTAGTTTTTCTTAGTCTTAAAAATTTAAATAAATACTGATTCTCTTATGTTCTATTTAGAAAATAAAAGTACTGAAGCTTCAACTGAAGAAAACCTTCTTCCCCATACACTTGATATTGTAGAGGCAAGTACATCCTTATTTTAAAGTTTAAGTATTTACTTAAAACTTAGGTATTTACTTTCAGGTTTTTTCAAATTGTGACACAAAGTATTTAGGTATTAAATACTATGTTTCATAATTTGGTGCTTATGTCTTATCCCATTGACCTTTAGTGACAAAAAGTTTAAAACTGCCTAATCTCCTCGGAGGTCCAGTTTGGCTTAGCCCAATGTCGGGGTCATTGTCTGAAAGGCCTTAGCTGCTCTGCAGACCAGGTATCTATCCTGACCTACTGTTTTGACATACATGAGAATTCCATTTGGCAAACTTTTTGTTTTGTGAATGGGATAATATATAACCACCAATAAATTCTATGCAAAGAATACTGGTTAAGTGAACCTGCATTTTAAAACCTTTGAGGCTGAAAGTGTAAACTCTGGAAATGGATGGTTCATAACTACCTACAACTCTGATGTTATGTTGACTGAAAAAGTGGTGAGCGAGTACTTACAAGCTTAGTGATTAGGTACAGAACATTTATCTCATAATAATTCACATGTCATTTTTTTTCTCTGTATAATAGGAGGAATTGGATGAGTGTGAAAACAAAGAAAATATGGATGATAATTATCATGAGCAAAGGAGACTAATGCAAGAAGAGTTTGACCGCAGGGCAAAGAAACGCTTCAATGAGGCACTGAAAAAAGATAGACAAAAACAGGTATCTTTCATTTTGAGCTGTATTTGAAAATTAGTATATTAGTATATTTTTATTGAACTGAATGTAGTATGCCTTGAAAATTTTTACAAATAGTAAATAACTTGAAATATTTTTTTACATTAACTTCTATATTGCACTTATGTAGTAAGAAACTGACACAAAAGCTCTGCCTGCTCATCTGCCTCAGATCACAATTTCCAAACAAAACTGAAAATTCTACATGTATATAGAGTAGGTCAGCTAACAGCAGCTTAGAGCATTCAGCTTTTCACATGGATATTTCTTCAAGTTCTAACTCAACCTAGGAATAAACTGAGAAAGTAATAAGTGGTAATAAGCTTGTGCTTTGTTTTTGTAAACCAAATGTGAACTTACTGCGTAATCTCGAAACCGAGAAATATAAAAAACTTGACCAAACATGGAGATGAGTAGGATGAATTGGCAACACTGTTCTCAAATATCAACTTAAAATCAGTATCCACAATGCCTCATGACATCTGGTCATTCGAAATACGGAACAAGTAGAAGTGTAGCTGTCATGAGTCACCGTCTCAGTTGCATCAAGTGTTTGTTGATGTTTGTTTTTCTTTCATCTCCGACTAATTTAGATATCGCCTTTCGCTATAAACTTTTTGTGATTGTGCAATGTTAAAACTGTTTTTGCTTTTGATATGCTATATTGAAAAGACATGGTCCTTGACTTCATTCAAAAGGAAGGGAAAAATTGATGAGGAAAATAGTGAATTTTAAAAAGTATTCATTACAAACAAAAAGGAACTATTGACTTGTCTCATCTACAATGATTTTTATACCATAAAAACTTGATTAAAATGTTTGTAATTAAAAACTTATATTAGTGCTGCTTATATTTATTTTGTGACTCTTTAAAATTGTGCAATTTTGAATGTTTAGCTCTTAATGCAAAAAAGTCTGTCGACCCCTGTGATAGGTCAATAGCAAGGTCTGGTCGAAACGAGATCTTTCTGAAATGTAACCAGAAACGACGACCAAAAAGCAATTTACAAATCCTTAAGCCTTTACTATAATTCTGCAAATTTTAGTATATCACTTTGAAGGTCTCAAAAAGATTAGTTGGATTACATTAAATGCAACCAAAAGTAGCAATAGCATTTAAGTTTGACTGAAGGAACGCTTCTGTAGTTTCTCTAGAAAGTTCAGATTAGAGCTTGGGTATTCAATAACGAGTTTTTATTTTGTCTACTTTGCAATATTTTTTTTTTAGTAAAAAAAATCTCCAAATCAATGGGAATTTTGTTAGACATCAAACTTAACAATGGGCAATATCAGTCATTAAATGTCGCCATACAATGCAAGCGATTTTAGGGACAGTGAGTATTTCAATCCAACTTGTTTTTCAATAAAGTAAATAAAACTTCCATCTTACTAGAAGCAATAACAGAATCTAGTAAACTGGATATAGTATATTTGATAGAATTATTCAAACATGGTTTCCGCGCTTATGGAAAGTCAGGAAATGTCTTGGAAAGTCATGAATTTGGACATTGGTTAAATTTTATCATGGAAAGTCATGATTTTGAGCAAAAAAACAACCATAAGTCATAGAAAAACTGTGAATGTCATGGATTGCTAAACATTTTACAGAGTGGCCACAGAACCGGGAAAACCTGGAAATCAGGGAGATTTCAGATTCTGGAAAAAATCAGGGAAATTTTGTATTGTTTATAGCACGTTCATTTATATTTTGGTGCTATTTACCCAGAGATTTGTGGTGGTAATCGTTAGAAGTTTAATGTTACAGAATAATTTAAACTTTTCATTACCAGCAAAACTAATTTTTTTTTGTGTGCATATTATCTCTTTAGCTTGCATGTTCTATTTGATCAGGGTGTTTAGACTTCTGGAAAACCTAAGAAAATTAGGGAAATTTGAAAAAAGTTTGCCCTAAAATCAGGGAATTTTTTAGAAATCTGTCAAGGAAATACAGGAATTATCAGGGAACTTTTTTTCCTGAATTTTGTGGACACCCTGTTTTAATTAAAATCACGTGACTATGACGTTATAAACAGCAAGATTGCTATTCATCTCTTCGATTATCTAAGTTTTTATTTACATTTTGACAGAACAACTGTCAATGTAAATATTTCTGAACTCCCAACTTGTGACATCACAGGAATAAGGTCTCATAGGTGAAAAAAATTCATAATACAAAAACTAAATTGAACTGATTTTATCAGCTTGCATTTACAATTTGAAATATTTTTTTTTCTTTTTTTTCTTTCGTCTTTTTCCTTAACACAGTGCACTACGATTTTGCATTGTTGGTATAAAAAAAATTTGATTTTTTGATTATAAAATTTAATATGTTATTAGCTTATTCCTTCTTCAAGTATACTCTTATTATTAAGGATTGATTAGCTTTTCAACGAATCAAAATTGTTTCTCCCTTTTTTTTTTATTTCTGTGGATCTTTGTTAGTGAAACAAGGATTTTTTACTTATTGTAAAATAAAACTTTAAAGAAATCATTTTATGGTATGATCCGTCTTAGTAAAATTCATATAGGTTCTTTTTTTTTTTTTCCCCCTTTTCTTTTTTGTGATGCAATTTATTAAGTCATGAAAAATTATTGGCTTTGATCTTTCAAAGTCATGAATTTACTACATTTTATTTTGGCAGAAACCCTGTACAAAATATATTGTTTATTCCTTTTAGAGTGAGTTTTTACAGACAGAATGTACTTTGAACAATCCAAAAAGCATTTAATTTTCCCCGACTAAATCCTTAATCAATTGTTCAATTTGCATACAAGCTTTTATTTCCTTAGAACTTACCTTATTGTTTTATACTAAAAATAGAAAATAGTTTTTTTAATTATTGTCATAATGTATTATATAATGAAATCACTAATCTTACTCCAAATTGATAAAATTCTTTAGATATTGTTATGTTTGACACCACATTAAAATAGTATAGATGTGCACAATGTGAATAGTAAAAGTAGATTTAAAAAAAAAAAAAAGATTTTCATGATTATTGTATCACATAGATTGGTAAAGAAATTCACTTTTCCTACTCTTAATTGATTAAATGTCATTATTTTTTACTCCACATTAAAATAGGATAAATTTGTACAATTTGAGTGTTTCCCGATTGTTTTAAACCTTTAAAAGTTGATATTTTAAAATACCAATTTTATTTTTTAAATATTTTAGAACAATCTGTGTTTTATTTGTTACTGTGATTGATATTTAAAGTTATTTTTTTCCATCTAGGAGCATGCTCGATTCTTAAAAGAAATTGAAAGTGCTGAAAAGCAAAGTCGAAGACAAATGGCTAGAAGTGTATCAGATACAAGCGTATGTTTAAGTTCTTTAATATTGATGTTATTGATAGCTTTCTTTCTTGAATCATAGATAAATCTTTAAGTATTATGCTTTTGACAACCTTTTACTTGCCCACTGTAACATTTTCAATCGAACACTAAAATATTGATTTTCAGATAATGCATGCATGAAAATGAAGAGAATTTTATTGTGAACAAATGTTTTAAGTTTTATTGATATATTTCTTTGCATAGGGAAAAATTCCATGCACTTTGACTGATAGATTAAACTATGTTGAAAAACAAGCTGTTATGGAAGACGCTGTTGAAAATGTTTTCCAAAAAAGGGGTAAGACTAAAGGTATGAATATATTAGAATTATTTTTCTAAAATAATAAGGGCAGTTTTTTGCTGAATACACAGAACATTTTGGTTCTTTTTTCTATTTGTAAACAGATAAGAATTTTAAAATTATGATGAATCTAGTAGTTTTGTTTTTGTTGTATATAAAATTAGTTGATATCAAAGTTATGGGAAAATAATTATTTTCATTAGGCCAAATATACACTTATAAAGTCTAATCCAACGTATCTTGGCTTATAAATATATATTTGACTTAGTTAAAATAACCTTTTTTCCATATCAGTTTACCATCAGCAAATATTATGTAAAACAAAAATATAAATACTAGTTTAATCATAGTTTTGCAATTCTAAATGCAAATTTTCCTGTTCATCAGCCAGAGAATTGTCCTTATGAAAACACAACTGAATCGTATAGGTCTTTGTGTCTAAAAGTTAAACCTCGAAATCACATAAAGAATTTTGCTTTGTCCGATTTTATTTTTATAATTCAAGAAATTTTGCTTTTTTGTTTTATATTTAAACTAGCTGAATACCCGTGCTGCGCTACGAAATTTTACCATTAGCATTTTAGCAATCAAAAGACATTCATGTATTCTACACTTCAGACGTTTGCTCCCTTTTCGATCCCGACAAATTGATTTATCAAAATAGGAACTTTCCTTTGTTGACATTTTAAACGAAATTTATAATTGTGAATAGTAAACTGGAATAGTTTATTGTGTTTATGTTTGCTCTTAGTTCTAAATTTCAAAGTAGTAGCTGTATTGGAATTAATTTAATTAGACATTAAGTTAATCCTCGTATAGTTTCAATGTTGCGTCGTCTTTTCATCCCTTAAAAATTCGTTAATCGATATTGGAATGACTTATTTTTTTAACATTTGCAAAAAAATATCAGAAAAATGACTACATTGGAAGAGGAACATTCGGATATCCCTCGTTTGGAACATTTAACCCCTTTTCGACCACTTAAAGTGTGTTAATCGAGATCGGAATAGTTTACTTTTTCTATTTTTACCATTGTTGATATTTGTGCCGATTTTCAGAGTTGTGACTATGTGGGAAGTAGGATTTTCGAATGTCCCCCGTTTGGAACGTTTAACCCCTTTTCGACCCCTTAAAGTGGGTTAATCGAGATCGGAATAGTTTACTTTTTCTATTTTTACCATTGTTGATATTTGTGCCGATTTTCAGAGTTGTGACTATGTGGGAAGTAGGATTTTCGAATGTCCCCCGTTTGGAACGTTTAACCCCTTTTCGACCCCTTATAGTGTGTTAATCGAGATCGGAATAGTTTACTTTTTCTATTTTTACCATTGTTGATATTTGTGCCGATTTTCAGAGTTGTGACTATGTGGGAAGTAGGATTTTCGAATGTCCCCCGTTTGGAACGTTTAACCCCTTTTCGACCCCTTAAAGTGTGTTAATCGAGATCGGAATAGTTTACTTTTTCTATTTTTACCATTGTTGATATTTGTGCCGATTTTCAGAGTTGTGACTATGTGGGAAGTAGGATTTTCGAATGTCCCCCGTTTGGAACGTTTAACCCCTTTTCGACCCCTTAAAGTGGGTTAATCGAGATCGGAATAGTTTACTTTTTCTATTTTTACCATTGTTGATATTTGTGCCGATTTTCAGAGTTGTGACTATGTGGGAAGTAGGATTTTCGAATGTCCCCCGTTTGGAACGTTTAACCCCTTTTCGACCCCTTATAGTGTGTTAATCGAGATCGGAATAGTTTACTTTTTCTATTTTTACCATTGTTGATATTTGTGCCGATTTTCAGAGTTGTGACTATGTGGGAAGTAGGATTTTCGAATGTCCCCCGTTTGGAACGTTTAACCCCTTTTCGACCCCTTATAGTGTGTTAATCGAGATCGGAATAGTTTACTTTTTCTATTTTTACCATTGTTGATATTTGTGCCGATTTTCAGAGTTGTGACTATGTGGGAAGTAGGATTTTCGAATGTCCCCCGTTTGGAACGTTTGACCCCTTTTCGACCCCTTAAAGTGTGTTAATCGAGATCGGAATAGTTTACTTTTTCTATTTTTACCATTGTTGATATTTGTGCCGATTTTCAGAGTTGTGACTATGTGGGAAGTAGGATTTTCGAATGTCTCCCGTTTGGAACGTTTGACCCCTTTTCGACCCCTTAAAGTGTGTTAATCGAGATCGGAATAGTTTACTTTTTCTATTTTTACCATTGTTGATATTTGTGCCGATTTTCAGAGTTGTGACTGTGTGGGAAGTGGGAGAATTAGTGATGAGTGAGTCAGTGAGTGAGGGCTTTGCCTTATATATATAGAGAAAATCTTCATGGGGAAAATTTTGCATTACTTTACTCTAGTCTGGTGTAATACCGCATTGCAGAGACCCATCATTGAGTATAAATCCTAGAATTTTAACTCTTCGCGAACCTGGCTTAACCTTACTTCACCTGCTAAGAGGTATATTACTATCCAGACTTGCATTACTCGCTAAAAAATTCATTGCTATGCAAGCACAAGATTGTTTCGTCCAAAAAGAATCATTGGTAAGCAAACATAGGCTTGCTTTGCTCTAAAAGGTTCACGTTCCAACGTTCCATGCTGAAAAATTCTGTTAGTTACAAATTTTAACCCTTTTCTCCATTAGTACAACTCTATTTCCTTTCAAAAAACAAATGTGGGTCTGTTTAACAAAATGTTGCGAATAATTTCTTGTTTAAAATATGTAGACACAGAGGTGCAGCATGCTCTGCTGCCATCTGAAGAGCGTTTTTGGAACTGACAATTTTTTTTTTTTCTTGCAATAAAATCTTTAAAAAGAATTAAACAATATCTGATTACAATTTAAACTATCTGGCTGACAGGTACATAAAATATTTATTACTAATGAATAAAATTTCAGAAATCTCTGGATAGTTAAGTTATTTTCTGTAAACTAACAGACATCCATCTTTTTTTTCTTATTATGGATATTAATTAAAAAATAAATTTTGCTACATAATTCTAGGATTTATAATTCTGGAAAAATATCTTTTTATAGCTGAACTACCAAGGAAAATTAAAAACTATTTACCAAATAGTTTTTGCATAAAACATTTAGTATTTTTTTTCCCCTTTTCTTACATGTTAATACCTTCAACTGTGGTAAAGAAGGTACATAACTTAAAATTCAATTTTCTTTCCAGAACATGCAATTGAAGACTTGGAAGGATATGAAGACAAGTGGGAAGCAAAATACAAGCAAATAGATTCAAACTTAGAGACAAAGATGATTGACTGCGTCCCTAGTTTTGTGAAAGAGAATTATTCGTACTTACTCGAAGAAGAACCAGCTCAGCAATGTGGAGGCCGCTTTGCTAGGTTGAACGAAAGCATTGATGAACTGAATATGGCCTTCACTGAATCGCCTACAGAACCACTAAATAGCAGTAAGCTTTGTTACTTTTTGTGATTAAATGTTTTTAGAGATTTATGTGTTTAACAAGACTCTGAACTGCATGGTGTCCACTGATCGGAAAAAGTCAGAGAATTTGGCATTTAGAGAAATATCAGGGATTTTGTCAAAAAGTTTAAAGGAATCGAGGAATTTTCTATATTAAACGGAAACTTTTAATTTTTACAATTGAAGATACATTGCTAGCAAAAGTTTTAAAAAAGAAAAACGGCAACAAATTTAACCGCAAGACCGACTACGTAATTTCTTGCATTAAAATTTCCTGACTTACACTGAACCTGCATACGTTCAAACTTCCTCAATTTACCAATGGAATGACTACCTTTCCCCTTAATTTTTCTCTAATGTTATAGCCTCTATCGGAATTATTTACATTTATATGTGATGGTCCTTTTTCTGAGTGTTACGGCTATGAAATGATCGATATTTTCCTGATTATGGCTGGCGTTATCACTGTGAATTATGTTCTTGTCTGATTCTCATTTTCATGGGAGTTACGATATAATAATCACTGACATTACAAGGATTGCACCTGTCATACATGGTACAGTTTTGCTGAAACATGGATTTCAGCTCGTTTTTGGCTGAAATTTCGATCATTCCCGAGATCAATACATATCTGTGTTACAATTTTACTGGATTTACTTGCAAGTCTGACAACCACTGAACCTGCATACGTTCACACTTCCCCAAACTTCCGATCATAGGTGAAAGTTTTCGTCGTTTTTGTGGATTTTCGTTCCCCCCCCCCCTTTTTTTTTCTTCTTTTTTTTTTTTTTTTTTTTTTCCTTTCAATTATGAACAATTACGATAGTTTCTTAGTGGGAAAAGTTCCACTTGAGTTCATGTTTTTCAACAACTAAAAAAGAATTCAAGACGTGACCTGCGTATTTGAGTTCAGATTTCCCCAAAAGCCACTGATGGAATGAGTGTCTTTGAATCATGGCTTTCTTTTTAACTTTAATGTTATAGCCTCTATTGGCATTATTTCTGTTGGTATGTGATGGCCATTTTGATCAGTGTTACAGGGATGAAATGGCTGCTACTGCCATGTTTATGGAGGGCGAAATCTCGTTGTTACGTGATGATAATTTTTGTCAGATATTACGCCAAAATAATAGTCACTGACGCTTGTTGCAGAGCTTTGCATCTGTCAGGTATGGTACAGTTCAGCTGAGACCCGATTTTTGTTCTTTTTTTTTTTACTGAAATTTCGATCATTCCAAATCTACATAAAAATGTTATTGGGCTTGCTTGCAAGTCTCGCAACAGTGGAACCTATGTACGTTCCAACTTCCCCAAACCTCTGATGTCATGACCACTTTTCCTAAAAACTGCTGACCTCTATTGGCATTATTTACGTTGGTGCATGATGATTATTTTCGCTGAGCATTACGATGACGTAAGGACTGCTATTGCTTAGGTCTGCGCTACAATGGCAAATGCTATCGCCGAGATTTACATTGTTGTGATGTTCATTTTCAGCGAGTATCACGCCGATATAATAGCCACCATTCCAAAGGTTTGCGCCTCTATAGTTGTCTCTATCGCCGAGATTTACGTTTATGATAGTCAATCTCGTAGATTGTTACTTCGGTATAACCTCCTCTATTTCAGAGATTTCCACTGATGTATTGGGTGCTGAAGTTGATATTTATGTGTGATGGTCATTTTTGCCGCTTGTGTCCTTAATGTAATTGCCTAGATTTGCCTCATTATAGTTGCAGCTATCACTGATATTTATAAGGGATTAGTGGTAATTTTCACCTAGGTATAAGCCGCATTATTTAGCAGCTATTTCCGAGATTTGTGACGCCGTTTTGGTGCCTTTCTCTTAGGCTTCCGCTGATGTGATAGCCGCTATGTCCATGATTAGTGTGTGTGTGAGGATCAGTTTCACCATTTGGTTTGTATCAGTGCAGAATGATTAGAATTTTAATTTAATTTTGTGCAAGGAAATTTTATGTAAAATTGTTTATTTTAGCTTGAAAAAAAGTTTTACTTTTTGACTATAGATTATAGGCAATAGTTTTAAAAAAAAGCATTTTTTTTTATATAATTGTTTAAAAAAAATTCATTTTGTAAAAAAAATTTGCTTGGGTGTGGCTGCAGCTGAAATTAAACTAATGATGAAATAAAACAATTTGAACACTGAAATTATGCAAACTGAAAAGAAAATGAAAATGGTATAACTTCTCCAATTCAACCACATTCGAAGACAGTTTTTTAAAATATACAATTCAATGTTTAATTTTTTTACTAATTTTATTTGCATAAAATATAAAAATAAAAAATTTACAATACAAAAAGTTTTTAAAGTAATTATTGATTTTTTAAAATTTTTTTATTAAGTTTCAAGTATTAGAAAACAAAAATAATTAATATAATATAGATTATAATTATATAATATAGAGTTTTATTTTTTTAATGTTTCATCCACTTTGACATGATTTTATTCAGAGTGACCACAGAACCTGGAAATCAGAGAAATGTCAGGGAGCTTTCCGATTCTGAAAAAATCAGGGAAATATCTGGGAACACACAAGAATCAGGGAAATTTTCTTTCTTAAGGCATGTGTCCCTGTTCATCCATATTTTGGTGCCTTTACTCGGAGAATCATGGTGATAATCATTAGAAGCTTAATGTTACTGAATAATTTAACCTTTTCCTTACCGCCGAAACTATTTTTTAAAAATTGGCATATCTTTTTAGCATACATATTTTATTTGATCACACATCTGAAAAAGTTGGGAAAATTTGAACAAAAATTTGCTGTAAAATCAGGGAATTTTTTAGAAATATATCGGGGGAATTCTTTTTCCTGAATTTGGTGGTCACTCTGTTATTGAGGATCTTTATTTATAGAGTCTTAGAAAATAGCTTATTAAATTTGAAATTTAATTCTAGAGTCCTCTTTTCTTGAGATTAGATTGTAAGCAATGAAAAAGTGTGATTTTAAAGTATAATTGCACATGCATGCACAGTACAAGTGCAATACACTTAATGATTTGGTTTTTACATCATGAAGGTGTAAAGATAAACAGTACATACACCATGATTTTTTTTACGATAGTAAGTCTGAATGTTTTTTTACTTGAAAGTTTATTATATATAAATATTTTTTGTCAATAACTTATAAATGGAAAAAATTGAGTGTTATAGGAAATAATCAGAGAAATGTCACAGAATTTAAAAATAACCTTTTGATGGACACCCTGGGATTGCATTAAAAAGAAAAAAGTTGAATCTCTCGATATAAAAGGGTATTTGTGTTGTATCAGAAACCTACAGACCCTCTTCTTGTCTGTCTTATCAGTCCTTTTTACAATTAATGATTCTGTTACTGTTAAGTTTGAAAAAATGTTGGAATTGAAAGTTTTCCCCCCTGTTATTATAGGGTACATTCTGGGTAAAAAATTAAAGGATAAACCTCATGCCAAATTCTTATCAGCATAAAGTCTTAACTCAGCAGATTACGTGATTATATCTAAATATTAATTTTTTTTGCCCAAAAAATAAATTTGCCCAAAGCTTTTAAATGTACTCGACTCTGAGTATAAGACTGGACAACTAATCGAATTTTACCACTTGAAAACATCCTCATTTTAGCATCACAAAAAGCTTTTGCTTGTGAACCTAATACTTCAATTTCAATTCAAACTTAATATTTGTGTTTAAGATCCGGTTTCTTTTTAGACTTCAAGGGCAATATATGCCTCTGATTGTTACTATAATTTGTTAAAAAATTTCAGTTGCTGATGGCAAAAGTTTTATTCTTTAAAATTCTAAAAATATAACCTTTCTTGGGTTTTTACATTTTTAAAATCTGCAATATTTATCAAGTATAGATAGGAAAAAAATATATATATTTGAATTGGTTTTGTAAAATTGAAGTGATAATCATAGTTAGATATATTCATGGTGTTTCATATATTATAGAGATAGATAAGTAAAAATTCTTTACAATTACAGCTGTATCCTTAATTTCTTTTACTTCAGTAAAAGAAATTATTTAATTCCGTATCAAAAACATTTAATTTGGTTTTAATTGTTGGCTTACTTAAAACTACAGACATGATTTAAAAATATCAGCCAAATGTAAGTAGACTACCAGACTATGCAAAAAAAAATAAAACTTTTTTAATTTTCAAAAATAATTGTATAATTTATTGTGATAGGTGATAGAATTGCAGCTGTTTTAAACCACTTGGATCAGATGATGTCAGAGTCAAATGAAGTATACGAAAAGGAATTCAAACCACTACTTGAAGCAGAAATCTTGAAAGGAGGTACTTATTCTTTTGTACATAGTAATAGTGTCTACGAACATTTTGCATCTTTTTACTGAAAAAAGAAACCAAAAAAAATGTGCATATTGGACTTTGTGTCTGATTGTGCATATTACTACCTCATTCATAGAAGATACTCCGAAAATGTTTTATATTCAGGGTTCATACGACTCAGGGAGAACTGAGAAAACCTGGAAAACTCTGGGAAAATAAATCAGCCTTTAAATCTCAGGAAAAAAAGAAAAATCCTCCTAAAACCTGGAAAAAGTCGTTAATACTTTGGAAAAAAATCCTACTCTTCGGTGCTATTTGTTTGACCCTAACTCGAGGAATTGAAGTTGCAGAATTATTTGATAACATAGACTTACAGAAAGTTAGTCTAAAAGAAAAAATACTTTTTTCAAGTAATGGAAAAAATGTCTGTAATCGAGGTTTGACTATATTTATGAGGCTTAAAATAATTAAGCTCACGATGGAAAAACACGCATCTGGAAATCTCTTGGAATTTTTTTTCTGAAAATGAGTATGAACCCTGATATTTTACTGAATGAACGTGATAAATTTTCACGTGAGGATGTGGTTTCATATAGCCAATATACTAAAATAAATTATTTATCATTGCTTATTATGAATGTGTGTTTTATATTTATTGTTCAAGAGTGTAGTGCTGAAATCCTCTACCTATTTTTTTTAACGTGCTCTAGATATCCCAGGGTTCGAAATTATTGGATGCACTGTGCACGTAAGATTTTATTCGTGCTTGTTAATTTTTAACTTGGGCCAAAAATAAAAAAAGATTTGTTTCCTGTAACATGAGCAAAAATATTATTAGAGTAGGTAAGTAGGAAATTTTTTGTTGTTGAATACTTTTAGCAAATACGTAAAGGAAATATCATCCGAGTAATGTTAAATTTAAAATTGATCAGAGGTGTGAACTGTGAGGTAAAATACTTAAATATATATATGTATATATATCAGGGCTGCCACAGGCGACTAAAAAGGCTACTAAAGCGACTATTTTAGTAGCCAGGCGACTATGGCAACTATTTCAATGAAAAAAGGGCCTAAAATGACTATTTTTAACAAAACCTTTAACTATTTTTGGACTGAGGCGACTATTTTTTAAGAAATTGGATACTGTCCGATGGTAGCACGAAAAAAAATCGTCACTAAGGTACTAAAATTTTTCTCAAAACGGTGATTTTTTTTTAAGGTAGAAGAGAGCAAATATTACCGAAATAGTTGTTCATATTCGCGAGTACAGTGGTCATTTTGCTAGTTCGACGATAGTTATCGCTCACGCGAGATTGTTGTTTTTGACGGCAACCGCGGTCATTTTCGCCTGCCTGTTGTGCCAATGTTTTATCTCTCGTCGTGCAAGGCGCAAGAGCATACACTGTTATACTCTGAAATATCAAATTATTTCTCTTTATTTACTCTACTTAACAAAAATGAATTTGTGGTGAGCGCCTGGAAGAAAATGCTATCAGTATGGACAGAATTGATGTTATATAGACGTTATGTCCGAGATTAGTGACGATTTCGCCGTGTAGGTCAATCGATGCAGAATGATTAGAATTTCAATGTTGTAGCTAAATTTATCAATAATAAAATAATTTAAATTTTTAGGCAATTTAATTACTTTGAATGTAGCTTAAACAGGGTGGCGACAGAATCGGGAATTCAGGCAAATGTCAAAGTATTTCGTAAAATTACTCTTTAGTCAAGGAATTTTGAATTTTTTGAGTTTCCCTTCTTGCATTCCCCGTGCGGGTGCAGACATCTATCCCGGCTCGCGTTACAAGAAGTGGATGCCGTGTCGTCGGTGCGTTGAATAATACAGGTTTTTTCATGTGCTTTTTCGAAAAGTCTCTCAATATCTGGCTAGTTGGCCGATTTGGGAGTACGAAGTTTTCGATCTTTTCCTACTCTCAGCAGCTGAGCCAAACTGGCCAATCCCCTGTCCTCGGCCCACAATCGCATGTTCATGTTCCGTGTTTTTTTTTTTTTTTACTTTTTGAAATCACTGTTATTCTTGGAACAATTATTTACACATTATTTCTGTTTGATTTTTGGTTATCTTATAGCTTCGCGACCACCGGCGCATTATTGTTAAAAAAAATCCTCAAATTTAAATCTGACTGCATCCTTTACAGACATGATTGTTTTTCTTCTTGTCTGGTGTTTTTTGTCAATAGAATATATTAGAACCCTAAATATCTTAATATTTCAAATTGATTCCATCATATTTTTTTTTGTTTTTATTAACCCTTTACAGCACTGTTATAGATGTGCAACAAATCTATAGGCATTAATAAGCAAAGAGGGTTAGATCCTGTACTTGATTATTATTTTTATTATTATTATTTTTTTTGTTTTGTTTTTTGTACTTTAATTTTGACATTTTACTAAACATTATTAACTGAAAGTGATATGTGTTTTTGATTTATATGTTTAATATAAATCAAACAAAGAATTGAAACATCCTCCCATCCCAAAAAAAAATCTGAATGTGCTACTGCATACATTCAGGCTAAGGGTCATGGAATTTTTAAAAAAGTCCATGCATCTTTTCCCCCGGCCGAATGCTATGCTTCTCATGTTTCATGAAAACGATTTTTTGCCTCATTTAATATGAACTTTAGTGGTTTAAGATAATATTTTTGTTGTACAAAATTTTATTTCCATATATTTATGAGTAATTAATTTTTATAAAAGCTGTTAATTTCAAGCCTTTCTTCTTCAACTTCAAAAGACATAATTTTTTATGAAATATTATACCTAGTGAAATTTGTGACTGAATAGCAAAATGCTGATTATTTAAGTTTCATGCTCATGCATGCCCAAGTTTAGTAAATATGTAGGACACTATAAAATTTATGTTATGAACAGGATACAGCCTACAGGGGTCGCAGACGTCCTATAAATCCTATATTTTTTAAAAAATCGGTAAAAACGTCCTATATTGTCCTATATTTTACAATTGTCCTATATATCCTATATTTCTACATTGATTCGATCTATATTTTCTTCGAATTCGTAATAACGGCGCCGTTTGTTGCCATTTTTAAATATTTCGGATTCTTTGGCGCGATCGTAGGTGAAAAAGACCTGACAAAAACGATGTTTGTAACGACGGCACGGGCGTTTTATCTCTTGTGACGTCACGTGCTGCATAACCTACAACTCAACTCTATTGGACCGGTGGGAGTTGTAAAGATGTGAACATTTCCATAACAATCGGTCTTGAATTTCTGATTTGATTTTTCCTCCAACGTAATAAATTAATTGGCCATAATGCAGAGAGAGATGCAACAACAAAACTCTGCCTCGGGAAAAACGGATAAAAACAACTTTGGATTAATTTGCAGGACTACTAAAGAACATTTTGAGTGCTCAGTCAATAATTGATGAAGGAAACAAAAGGGTTATGATTTATTGTATGATGTCGGATGGCGATTTTTTTATTCCGAATCCTGTACGAATTCTTCACCACGAATTGTTTACATCAAACCACTCCAAAATATGGCAACCACAGGCAGTTATAGATATCTTGCTCTTAAAAAATGGCAGGGCTGCCATATTTTGGCGAAAAACGCCTTGGCGCAGAATTCGTACCGGATTCGGAATATTAGCCACGATTTGATCATACAAGTCGCCAAAATTGAAAATTACGGCAATACGTTGTGTTGTCAAATCCAAACGATCACTAGGGTTGCTTTAAAACCAAGTGCCAGGTTCGCCACATTCGGTGATAAATCTCCCACTTTTCGTCGCCAATCCAGCCGACACTGAATAGTACATCTGAATCAACAAAAGACTGCAAACGGGGATAAAAAGAAAATACTTTAAGAAATTGGAACAGTTAAAAATGCTGGAAGCAAAAGACTCATGATTGCAAATAATGTAATCAATAAAACTTGATTTAGGGATGGAATATTGAGGCAATAACGGATCACGTATTCAGGATCAGGCGATTTCTTTTTTTTTTTAAGGTGTGTTTTTTATTCTCTTAAATTCAATATAACGAGTATATAAATGTATAACGAGTTAATTTTGAAGTTCAGTAGCAACTGTGTGCAGTTATTTGATGTTTTATATTGTCCTATATTTTTTTTGAAAAAATCCTATATTTTCTTATTTTGTCACTTTGACCCCTGAGCCTATGACATATAATTTAAAAAAAAAAAAAAAAAAACATGTTTTATTTGTGTTATTTTTTAGATTAAAAGAAAAGTATTGGGCTTTCCTTGAAGTTAGCAAGTATGGGTGTAGTTTGTAAATTGGTTTATGTGAATTTTTTTTTTTTTTCCTTTTTTTTTCTCCCCATGCTCTAAAGATGTTTGTTTTGATTTTTAGCAGAAATTTATGTTTTAGTGCAATTCAGGGATGAGAATCTTCCGCGATTTTCCGCGTTTTGTGTTTTTTTCAAGTTTTACTCCACTTTTTAGTAATTTCCGCGTTTTTCTAGCGTAATTTTGGTCATTTTGAAAAATATGACGTATTTACTTGTGGTTGGTAGGTTGGTTGTTTTCAGATTATCTGTCGCCGTCAGCAACGCAAGGGCTATAATGCGCCGAAACATTCGTCATTAGACAAGCCAACATACATTTACTAACACCCATGCCAACACGGGACTCGAACCCGCAACCTCGCGGTCTAGAAGCTAGCACGCTAACCACTATACCGTTTGGTCGGCCGTATTTACTTGTGCAAATTAAAGTTTGTTTAATGTTTTATTTGTCAATGCATTTTTCTTGTTTTTTTTCTATGTGTAATTTGCTGAACATTCTGTACTTTGGTTACAAATATCCTTCTATAATTTGATATGTGACTTTTATAAAGTGGTACATAACTTTATTTCAACTATATCAATTTGTTGAATGGAAATGATCATTGGGTAATTAGGAATATGTATGAGATCTTTGTATACACACATTTTTAAAAATTATATGTAGCACTTTATATATTAGTTTTATAATGATTTAATTTGCAGTTTGTATGTATTATCATGACAGTTCCTTCATATAAAAATTTTGTACCTAGACATCCTCAGCAACTTGCATCATGCCCGTTCACAAGGAGTGTTGGGTTTTACTATTGCAAAATCTGGTGTCACGTGTATTTAGTTTTTTAAATTTTGGATTTCCTTTTTTTTGAAATTTTGCATTCTCATCCCTGGTGCAATTATACTTTGATAAGTAAATGTAATTGTAAATAGTCAAATTTATATATTTTTAAACTGGTCATATTTTCTTTGTTTTTTTAATGATAACGTCGACAGAGATGTACATCAGGGAAATTTCTGGAAATTACGGAAATGTTGAGGAATTTTGTTTCTCAAATTCTTTAGCTATCCTGTTAAAAATTTAAAAACTGGTCTTAATTAAATTTGCCTGTCATTGTCAATATATAGTATAATTGTTTAAACATACAACTTGTTTTTCTGCCAAAATGTTATTTTACTTTAAAAAAAATATATATATATAATCTTGTTTTGCCAATCGATTTTTATCGTCGCTTTTGTGTGAAGTTTAGCTTTTTTTGCTTAGGTGCTGCCTGGGAGTACGGTTGAGTTGTCAACTTCCATCGCATTATGCAAATACAATAGCGCCTCCCCCAAGACATATGCCTTTTACCGTATGGGATGTTATGTATTAGACACTATTTTGAATTGAAAGAAGAGTGTCTCTGTGTTTTCGTGTTTATTCCGATCAGTTTTATTCCGATCTTGATAACTTAAAACCTTTAAAACAAGAGGAAGGTCTTTACCGACTTAAAAAAACAATCGTTATGATAGCACCTCCCCCAAGACACATGCCTTTTACCGTATGGGTTTTAATGTTTTAGACACTATTTTGAATCGAAAGAAGAGTGTTTCTGGGTTTTCGTGTTTTATGTAAATCAAAAGTTATTTCTTATTAAAAGTTATGAAAAGTGAGGCTACTATTTTCAATGTGGGAAACTACTATTTTGGCTACTATTTTTAACATCTGAGGCTACTAAAGCAACTATTTTCAAAGCTTATAGTCAGTGGCAGCCCTGATATATATTTCTATACTAACTGGGTATAGAAATACCCGGTTTGCAATCAATTACCCAACAATAACAAGGCCGTGGCAAATATATTCTGCTCTAAGGAAACCAGTTTGACAATTTGACAAGCGCTAAACAAATTATTAATCAATTATGCTGCTGTGACATCATAATCAATTATTTCAATGAACCTGCTTTTTTTTTTTTTTTTTTTTTTTTTTTTTAATTCTTTAAAAAGTCTAAAATTTTCGTATTGTAGTTTCAGGGTAGGTCACAAGATATGGGTGCACTTGTGCACCTGATTTAAAAAGTTAATTTCGACCCCTGACATAACCTCATTTACTGAATTAAAAATGACAATCATGGTTTATATGTTTTTCATAAAGAAAATGCAAAATATTTTATCACATTATTTTCAATGAATGTTATGTTGACATAGAAACACTTTCTTCTTGAAAATAGTATTTTATTTTTTTTCAAATTGTTTGAAAACATAACTGTCAATAACAGTAAACTAATTAATAAGGAACTCAGAATTGCTTCATCACACCCCTTGTGTCTAATTCCATACTTAACAAATTAATAGCTTCTATTTAAAGCATTTTAAGTTAAACAGTAAAGCTTCTATTTAAAACACTAGCAGTACAGCCCCGCGCTTCTGGGAATTCGTTGAAAGACATAGAAATTTACATTTGAGAAAAAGTAGAACCGATGTAGTACAGGGCATTTGGCGATTTTTTTTATTTGACGATCGGGAAAAATCAAAAACATGATATTTAAAAGAAAATTGAAACATAAATAATAATGAAATTAAGTTAAAATATTAAGGGTTCTCTTAATACTTAATAAAAGACACCTAATATTAATATCTTGCGTTAGGCGGTTACCAGTTGGCGCCAAGCTTAAATGTTTACCCGTTTAAATGGCACATAAATGTATTGCCAATTCTTAATATAGAAATTATAAATTATTTGAAAGTTGTTAGTTTAGATAAGTCTTCAATTTGGTGATTTTTATATAGTACCCGGCTAACGGATCAGTACCAACTTAAGTTAAAATATAAATAATAATAAAAACTGAAATTAAAAACCGTTGCTAGAAACCGCATTTATCTGTGTAAAAGTACCAAATAAAATCGCGTCAAAGAAATGTTTTATACCACATCTGAACTAAAAAAGAAATCCCATGCCCGGCCCTTTCCAACTTCATAATCGCAACCAAAGAAATAAAATCACAAATGAAATACTACGCTTCTGGTGTAAATTGTAAAATTCTCTAGTGTAAATAGTAAAACATGTATAATACAAAAAAATTATTGAAATCTATATTAAATAATATGGAACTTGGATACATAGTACAAAAACATTATACTAAAAATAAAAACAACTAAAACAAGAATTTTTGATATTCTGGATAAAGGAAACGAATAAATATTTACTTGGAAATAAAAAATAATATTAACAAATGTCGAAATGATCTGAAAGTTTTCGGTGGATTTCAATAATCTTAGCTGTTATATTTATTTATGTTTACGTACAATTACGTTTTGAGAAACAGCCCATGCGCAGAGTGTCGTTTGACTGGAAATATATGGAAAATTATAATAATATTCGAACTACTCGTTGGACAGACGATTGTAAATAAAAATAATCAGCAAAATAGTTGAGGAGGACATTAAAATGACTTGTTTTTATTCTAATGTAATAAAAAAATATCGTTGCCATTCCAAGATTTTTTTTTAATGTCATTAAGTTTTAATGAAAGCAACTTTTAATCGAATTTAAAAGTTGTTTTCTACAATCTCCATGTACTAAAGCTTCTATGTACTAAATTTCGTACCTCTAGGTGCAAAACTGTAGATTTGTAAAAGGTTCAGGCAACTCAGTTTTATATATATAGGTTATAGTAGAACTGGTTTAAAGTGCTATAAATGCATATAACATCTTCACTATCAAATAGTAAAATTTCTAACAAAGTTTTCTATTTTTAGACCTTCCTAAATTGGAGTCATTTGATAAAGCAGTTGAGGCCAATATCTTGAGGTTACCTACAGAAGATAAATCAGTTGATGTACGTGAGGAAATATCTTCAAGGAATGAGGCTTCATCTGCTACTAGGAGCACACAAGCAAATTTTATGAACAGTGGACTTATGGCATTTAAAAGAAAGTAAGGAAAATATCACACAAATTCGAATTTTTAAAAATGTGGGGCTTTGAACTTGAATTTAATGTCAAAAAATAATTCAAATAATTATAATTCACAAGTTATCTAGATTTTAGCTCTATGTATTGGTTGACCAGAGAAATTCCACCAACAAAAATAATATGAGAGATCTATAATTATCAGGGAAATCTGTGAAAATATAAATACCCAATGATTGGATGAATATTTTAACAAATCAGTAAATTTCAAAAATTAATTCCAGGTATTAAATTAGATACTGTTTTGTAAGGTTTTCAATTATTATCAGAATATGGATAGCTAACTTATATATATCAAAGTTGATGTATATCTATCATTCTTTGTGCAATACATTTCAATTAATTGTGTCAAAATTTTCCTTATGATTGTATTCGAATATTATCTCAAAACCACTTGTTTCATTAATCTTAAATTGACTAATTGCCTTTTTTATTAACTTTCAGTAGATTTTAAAATTTGTCTAGGTTTTGAAGTTCCTTTTATTATTTTGCATTTAATTTGCTGAATGTTCATTTATGATAGAATTGCTACAACAAGGAATTACAAGTAATTTTTTTAATTAATTTCTCCCTGGACACTTTTATTGACTTGTATAATAAAAAAGAAATCCAAGCAATGTAACTAAAATGCAGCAAAAGAAGTTAATATACAATACAGGGTGAACAGAATCTAAAATTTTTTAACATAACTGTTATAATAACTCTAGTATGATGGATTGTAATTTAACATCTAGAATTTTCCTTTATTGATACATCAACAAATTTGTTGAGCTGTGTTAGTTGTAAACTGTTGCAAATATTGAATACATATTTTTTTAATTATTGTGTATAAATATTTTTAAATAAATGTCGTACTTTAAAGTTCAGGTTTGTGAATGAACAATTCCTGCATTTTTTTTTTTTTTTTTTTTTTTTTTTTTTTTTAAATTTTTACTCGATTCTAAATGTCTTGAAATGACTATTAACACAAAAAATTTCTATTCTCAGCGCCTTTTTTTTTTTTTTTTTTTTTTTTTAATTTGCATTTTAAGTTTGCTTGTCAGATTTTTGCGGGAAAACTTACTCCCCCCCCCCTCCCCGACTCCATTGTGATGTCACCGCTTCCAAAATGTCTCCATAGGTCACGAGGCGGCTGCGGCTGTTAAAACGTTATCATGGAAATTTCAAATACTTGTCATTTTGTTTTGAGATTATTTGATTGATTTTTTTCTTAAAATTTCCAACATTTTCTACAAATATTGTATCGTGCCAATGTGCAAAAGCACAACTATAACAACTCCTAACAAAGTTTTCATTTACATACCACGGAATGAAAAAAACAAGGTATATGTTAGGAAAGCTATTCTAAATTTTTGTAAACATCAAGTGCAAAGTAATGGGTTAAAATTCAAAGTCCGGTACGGATTCTGCGCCAAGAATTGTTTACAGAAAACCACGCCAAATTATGTTAACTTGTCATTAAAAAAAATGGCGAAGCAGCCATTTTTAACAAAAATCACCTTGGCGCAGAATCCGTACCGGACTTTGATATTGACAACGGCCCCCTTTAACGAAAAAATACCGATATTTTCCCACCAAACTTTTTATTCCAAGCACAACAAAACCATTCAAGTTTATTTTAAGCAGGGAATCTTACCTATTGGCTTTTACGCCACGGGTTTCCGCTGTTACAAAATCCATATTCTTGCTGAAATAGACATCCATCATTGTCGAGTCAATTTTTTGGCAAGTTGTCCGATTGGCCTCTTACAAAACCAGGTTCAATTTTTGCAATTAAATAAAAAACAAATACCTACAAAATAGGCGACCAAAAATATTTGAGAAATGGCAACTACTAAGTAGAAATCACAGAGTATATAGCTGACACTTTGTGGTAGAAACCTCACCATAACAAACGGAGCGAAGGAATTACGTCACCGAACCTTTCGGGGCTCTTGACGTCATACTCAAAATCGGCCCGTTTTGAGCGGATCGCAATTTGAGGTTTTTTTGCACATTTTCTTTTCTTAATATTTAAATAACTAATTTTTTTAAAGATCTTTTATTTGAATATTTAGAATCAGAAAGAAATTCTTTATAAATATAAATCAATTTCATTCGTTTTTAAAAAATGCGGGAATTGTCCATTATTCTTATTAGTTATTTTATTTATTATCACTGATTAATTATGATTTGAGCTACAAATTTTTTAAAAGCAGTTGAATTAATTATCTATCCTAAAAGATATTTTGAAAATTAACTTCTTATTTCAATACTAAATCCTTGAAACCAATTTCTATAAAAAAATCATTTATAAAATATTCATTAATTTTTATCAAATGTTCACTAACTTATAATTATCAAATATTCATTAACTTATTATTAAATATTCATTAACTAATCAAGGTTACCTATCAGCAGTTACTTATTTATACAATACTTATTTTCAGAAACTTGGGATCAAAATACAGATACAACCTCGGATACTTATCAGACTCTCTAGCACAATTCCCAAGTTGGACCGAACCTCGAGCCTCCGACAGTACCTTAGGATCTTCTTCCAGTTACTACTCTGTACCATCGGCCCATGGTCGACCAGACATTTGTAATCTCTGTGATTCTCCCAGTTGCAAATTGCCTCTTGTAGAAGATAAAAGCCTTCACAAAGACTGCATTCCTTTGTCAAAGAGCAAGGGTAAAGACCCTGTCACTATAGATTCTCGTTGGCAATCACAGCGAGAAACATCTGATATTGCTTTATCTCCTGCTGGTGTGAAGTCTAAGATTTCGTCCTATATTCAGCTTGTAGCGGATAAGCATTTGAAGAAAACTGTAGAGACCAAATCACATGAACAAGTGAGTTCTAGTGTAGATCAAGTACATCCTACTGAAGATAGTTCTTTGCCACCCGATTCTAAAGTTGCTACAGAAGAAATGATTTTAGATGACCAGAAAAATGTCGATGAAATACGAAGTGATTCACTAGATTTTGAAGTATCCTCGGCAAAGCGGACTAGGGATGTAGCCGTTGAAAGATCAGGTTCAGAATCTGCATTCGATGAAATTTTGCAAAAAACTGAACAAATGATCCTTGCACAAATCCCCTCGTATCCAGACATGAAGTCGTCGGCCAATGTCGACAAATTAAAGCAGGACGAAATCAAACAACGCTGCCACGAAATTTTATCTGAGAGCCTTTCAAACATCTTCTCTGGGCATGATGAAACTGATGAAGAGCTAAATGCTTTGAAAGCTGCCATTTCTGATGAGGTATTTGAAGCAACCAAAAAGAAGATTCAGCCTGGAGGGTTCATTTACCATGAACTGAGTACAATTCACGAGGTGGATTCTGCCCTCACGAATGATACCATGCAGTCTCATAGAGACTCAAGTAAGGGACCTGATGAAAGCGGTAGCTCATCTACAAAATCTTCGCCTTCCACAAAGTCTGGGTTCCTTTCTCCTGAAGAAATAGATACCACATCTGCCAGCTTAGTTGATGCTCCTGCTTCGGACGCATCAGAATTAGCGAAAAAAATTCGGTTTGTTGCTGAGCCATCAGCAGAATCAGCCCAATCTGTACTTCAAGAGTTTCAGCCTACGACTCCTTGCGATCTTATTTCTGGGACGCTTAGCACCCTCCAAACACCAAATTCTCATACCATTTCTGAGGCCATCACTCCTAAACCTACCATTATTTCTGAGGTCTTTGACACACCAAGCTTTCTTACATTGACTGATGTGCAATCAAATGCCTCTACCCCTTCAACCTTCAGAACAGGTATGAGTCTACAGACGCCATCTTCACAATTAAGTACACATTCCCTTCAGTCGGGTGTGTCTTATGGTACGCCCTATTCATCAAGCTTTCAGAGTACCAATGTTAAGCATCCACATTTAACTAATTTGGAGACCCTGCCTAAGTACTTTAAAGATATAAGCAGCGTTATACATGACAGTAGTAGTTCGCAAGGATCGGCTAGGGAGATAAGACCGATTGACAATAAACAAACTGTCCCAAAGGCAATAGAAAGTTGTAACACTCCAAGGCAGATTTTCTTCCCGAATAATTTTGAGGGACAATTTCAGATGGAAGAGAGCAGCACCGGTAGCTTTAAACCCATGACACCACACTCTTATGTGTCTAGTCCAGGATTGATGTACCATCAAAAGGGAATTGATAGTAAGAATTCAAAAGACCGAAAAAGAGATCACAGGGTGCCTGACGATCAAGCTCGTATGTCAGAGAGTTCTCCAGGTAGTTTTAAACCAATGACGCCACATTCATACATGTCGAGCCCTAGCCAAACTTATCCAAGTTCTCATAAAACAGATGGTAGTAGCTACGGTAGCTTCCAGCCAATGACACCACATTCTTATTTGTCTACTCTAAATCTTCCTTCGCAAAGACAAGGCTCTGATTCAGAAAGAAAGGATGGTCGACATCAAGGACATTCACAGGTACAAAATGAAGAGAACACTGCTAGTGGCTTTCAGCCTATGACTCCTCATTCATACTTGTCCACTCCAAATCTTAGTTCTGAAAGACGCAAAGAAAGAGATGATAAACATCAAACACATCCACCATTACATGAAGAAGATAGTACTGCCAGTGGTTTTCAACCTATGACTCCACATTCATACTTTTCCACTCCAGATCTTCCTTCTAAAAGGCGCAGCAAAAGAGATAGTCATCATCAAACAAGTCCATCATTACAGGAACAAGAGAACACTGGTAGCTTTCAACCTATGACTCCACATTCATACTTGTCCACTCCAAATCTTTATTCGGAAAGATGCAAAGAAAGAAATAATCAACACCTAACACATCCACCATTACATGAAGAAGATAGTACTGCCAGTGGTTTTCAACCTATGACACCACATTCAAACTTGCCTACTTCAACTATGCCTTCACAACAGCAAAAAAATAGTCGACATCAGGCACATTCACAATTACAGCAAGAGGATATTGCTAGTGGATTTCTGACTATGACTCCTCATTCATACTTGTCCACTCCAGATCTTCCCTCTGAAAGACACAACGCAAGAGATAATCATCAAACACGCACATCGTTACAGGATCAAAAGGATACTGCTAGTGGCTTTCAGCCTATGACTCCACATTCATACTTGTCCACGCCAAACCTTCCCTCGCAACAACCTTCCCAACAAGTTCCAGATTCAAAAGTAACAAATAATCAACATCGGACAAATTCACCATTACAAGAAAGTAATACAGCTAGTGGTTTTCAGCCCATGACGCCTCATTCAGACTTACCTAGTCAAAGCAATTCAAATATTTCAAGCATCGAAGATTTGCGCCACCAGTCCTCAGCATCCATGGTTAATCTAAGGTTAAGAATTCCAATTAGTTCAATCAGTGAGGGCAGTCTTGAACATTCAACCCCAAGATCAGGTGCCTCAGGTGCTACTGATACCCCATCAGATATGTCGTGTAAGTCGCTAAAGCTAAGGTTTGACATTAAAGCTCAGGACTTTATTAATCCTGATGCAGATGTGGAAGATTATGTAATGGGTGATGGTTCTCATTTGCAACAAGAGATAAGTATTCCAATACCACACTATTTGAGAAATAAAACTATTGGATCTAAATGTGATGTAGTTAAATTTGGAGCTAATAGTCCTAACAAAAAGCAGAGGATTCAGAATGCTCTTAAAGTTCCCAGATCGGATTTCTTTGTTCCTCAGTTATCTATGGCCGATTTAGCTATTGATAAAGATGCACAGAGGAGTCAGTTGAAGAAAGTGGCTAAAGTGTGTAGCTCTGGTGCATTTATTCCACAGTTATCTACAGCCGATATGGCCATCGGTAAAGATGCACAGATGAGTCAATTACGAAAAACAGCAAAAGTGTGCAGCTCTGATGCATTTGTTCCGCAGTTGTCTAAAGCTGATATGGAAATTGGTAAAGATGCACAGATGCAGAGAGTTTCTAAAGTGTGCAGCTCTGATACATTTATTCCCAAGCTGTCTGCAGTTGAAATGGCCATTGTAAAAGATGCACAGTCAAGTGAGTTACAAAATCTGAAAGCTGCAAAAGTGTCTAGCTCTGATTTCTTCATTCCCAAATTCCCTGCTAAAGATTTTCCAAGTGAACCATCAAGGCTGCAGAAAGGTTACTTTAGCTGTGAATTGGCTGACTGTCAAGAAAATGCATGCGAAGATCGCAAGATTTATACAGACTCTACACCTTCTATTAGCAGTGCTTCATCTTCTGGTAGTAAAAGCCATGGTTCATCAACTTATCACAGGGAACTGGTGAGGTTAGTGGCAAGCTCATCTAAAAATGGATCCAACAGTTTGTCATCTTGTAACTCTGAAATGCCATGCCAATCAGTGAATTCGCCAAATCCGATTTTGGAAGCTTTAAGAAGGGTAGAGTATTAGAGACTTGCTTTTACTTTTTTTTTTTTTTCCTTCTAATATTTTTCTGGGGATTATAAAAAAAATTCATTACTCATCCTTAAAATGGTTTCTGAAAAACTTTAAAAGAAATTCCCCAATGTAAACAACAGACTTTTTATCCTGTTTCAATAAAACTAGTATCTAAAATAATATTTACTCTAATAAAAGGATTCCCAAATTTTTAAACATTATGACCAGCGTTGCTAGACCTCGGAATTAAAATTCTTAGGTAGACAATTTTTCACAAGGGCATTCTGGACCTAGTATATTTAATAATATTTTTATCTATTGAAATATCAATAGTACTGTATATCACTGTAAAAAGTACTAAGAAAGGCACTAAGTCGAAATATAGTTGTGGGAAAAACAACAACGTAATATTAAAAACACTACGTCTGGCAATGCTGATTGTGACCCACTTTTTATAAAATTAAATCTATAGCAACCAACTTCATCCTTGGCACAATGAATTTGTTTAGCATATGTTCTTTCTAAAAAAGGTTTTATGGCCTTAAAAAGGAACTTTTGTAAAGAAAAAACATTTATTATTCATAATTTTATCAAAGAAATTTCTATTAAAGCCTGTGTGAATAACTTGCCACTGAAAGTTTGGGAAACTTGATCTAATGCTTTGATGGATGTTTTTGTCATATTAACAGCACTGCAAATTAGAGGAAATATTCATATTTTTATTTAAAGTTACTGATAGTTTCTACTTTTTATCTTCTAAGAAGCCATATAAAAATTATAATTCAGTAACATTTAAAATAAATTGTCTGTAAAACTCGTTATCTTTTTGGGATTCCTTACCTTTTATCAGACATTTTTGAAATTTATCCTACAATAACAAAAGAAATAATCCCTTCAGCAATCTTTTAAGAACACCATGTTTATTTAATAATATTGTAAAGTTAAGCAATCCCTTGAATAACAGGCCGACCAAATGGTGTAGTGGTTAGCGTGCTAGCTTCTAGACCGCAAGGTTGCGGGTTCGAGTTCTGTGTTAGGCATGGGTGTTTGTAAATGTATGTTGACTTGTCTAATGACGAATGTTTCGGCACATTATAGCCCTCATATTGCTAACGGCACCAGATAATCTGAAAACAACCAACAACCCTTGAATAACAGTTTAAATTTTTTTTTCTAAAAACTTGAATTATATTTGCTAAACCACTTTTAACAGTATTTTTAAAATACAATATTATAATAAATTAAAATTTCATGTGGTATTAATTGCTGCATATATTTTCACAGAAGTTTGGCGTGACTTCATCTTCAAAGGCCTCATCTTTATGTGCTACACCTACTCTGTATGTAAAATTCATTTTTATTATTTATTTCAGTGTTGAATATTGTTGTTTTTAAATCCTTTATATTAACTTTGGTTTTGTTTGTGTGTGTCGATGGCGGGCAAATCTGCAGACGCCTAATTAAACCCCTTGCTGTCATCCAATTGGGCTGAAACTTGGCAGATAGATTCGATGTCGATGACTATGCATTATATTAAGTTGTGGCAATTGTCACTGACACTAAAAGGTCATTTTTACGAAGTACTAATAAACCAACTTGCCGTCATCCAATTGTGATGAAATAGCATTTAATCGATCAATAAAGAAACTCTTTTGTGTTTCCAAAAATTTTTAATAAATAAAAATTATTTTAATCGAATAAATAAAACATATTTAAATGTGAGTGTAAATTCACATTAATTTTTAATGAATAAATTTTTAAAAGTAGTTTACCGCTTATTTTGCTGATAAAGATGTTTTTAAAATTTAAAATTAGATGCCAATGCCAAGCACATGCTGGCAACAGAAACGCCGCTTTTTTAATGAACATAAAAATTGTCAATGCATATAAAGGATTTGTATTAAAAATTATCAGCTTAACCAGTTTAACTTTCAAAATACAAACTTTTTAATAGAAATTTATGAAGTATCTTCCTGAAAAGTTAATTTTTTAATAAAACCTTATCTCAAAACTTACAGTATATTTAATGTATGCTCTAGATAGCAAAATTAATTTTTGAAATTTACTGTGTTTACTGTAAATTTTTATAAATTTATGAAATTGAATAATATGACTAGGAATTCTTTCTTTATTTTTACCTTAAGAATTTTAAAAATTAACCATGACACAAAGTAAAATATAATCACACAATTAAAGTGTTAATGTCTGTTTACTAAAGTTTAAATTTTCAACAAAATCAAAATTTTCAGCCATGCAAGTACAAGAATTACTATTAGCTTTGATTTTCTTAGGTTATTCTGTTAATTAAAAAAAAAAAAACTATGGTAAGATTAAACAATGTCATATTTCTGAAGAAATAGATGTATAACAAAAAACCATTTAAGATTTTTTTTTTTTTTTTTTTTTAAACCATATACACTTTTCACTGTGATCAATCGAAATTAAAGTTTCACAATAGCTTACCTTTGAGATACAGGACTATTGTATTTTTGTAAATTCCTTTATGAATTATTGTTAATCAAAAATTCATTAATTTTTGTAATGCTATTTTACTGAATGTTCATTATATTTCTTTCTTTTATTAACTTATTTTTAATTTGATATTCCCTTATTTGTGTTTCAGTTCTCAAGAAAGCTTATCTGACATTTCTGTTTCTAAAGTTACTGGCCAATCAACGCCAATGAAAACTATTGAAGACATCATTCAGGTTGACTAGATTTTTTTTAGAACATCAATCTTTGTTTTATGTGTGATGCAAGAATAACAAAAATTTTCTTTTCATATAAAAATAACTGTATAAATTGTGTCTTGATGATGAATTTTAAGTGGAAATACTTGCTTTGGTTTCTTAAGGTCAAAAATGAAGAGTTTGAAAATTATTTTACATGGACAAAATTGCTTAAAAACTCAAAAGAAAGGGAGAGTTATTATAAACCAGCATATTTATCAGGATTTCCACCGTCATTAAAAGTGCTTAATGTTTTTGAACTTGTTTTCAAGGCCTTGAAAATGCTTAGAGGTCATTAAAAGTTCTTAATTTTTGTGGATGTTGTGTGTCCGACTGCAAAATTTATAAAAATACAGCTCTGACTATCCCCGTGTGACCGCCACTTTTTTAGGTAGAATTATACTTTATTAAAAATTTATTTATAAACATGATGCCTGAAAAAAAAAAATTTCAAAGGTCCTTGAAAGTCATTAATTTTCTTTCTGTGGTTGGAGTGGGAACTTCAAATTTGAGTATCTGCAGGCCATACACTCCTTTGCAAATATAACACATACAAAATTAGCTTTATATCTGTAGAAATAAAATGTACTATATTAGAGTATTCCTTTTTTTTTTTTTTTTGTTAAGAATTTTTATACATACTCTTTGCTCTAAATCAAGCATTTTAACCAAAATTACTCCAGAATTCTCCTACAAAAATTTACAAATTTGATGGTGAAAGTCTGAGAACGTATAAAGAAAAAAATATATATATACATTTCGACTGGTTATTATTATTCTACTTGGGGGCTACCCGGGTATTGCTTTGCTCTGCAAACTAAAGGGAGACTCCTCCCCCTTCTCTCTTATACTCACCAACCCCTGAGAATTGCTATGCAGTCCTCATTGATTCTCTTCATCAACCATCCACTATCAGGTGAGTAGTTAAGAAGAGAAACAGATTACAATGTAACCATTAATTACATTCTGTATAACTTAATGACGCTGACATTTTGAAACTTGCTAATGAAACTTTTCACTTAAACCTGATTCTAATTTTTTAGGAATAAAATTCCTACAAATGCATTTCGGACATTTGTCGAATTTTTCATCAATTTTGTTTTATTTTTCAATTAAAAGTGTAATTGTAGGTAACATTCTGCTATACCAGTTTGAAAGTTACTGTTTTCATTCATTAAAACAGATTTTAACTGGTATATAGTTAGCATGGGTTAACACCAAATAAAGTTTACAACGTTATATTTATCCAAGTTACTGTAACCATAAGCATGACATTTGTTAGTAAAAAAATGGTAACTGCTAACATTGTTGGCATTAATCGCTGTAGCGAAGAATTTTACCAGCCTTCATGTAATTATAACTAGTAGATTTTGTTGAAGGAATTACGCAACTTAGGATATAATACTTTTGACAGCCGAAATCGTTGCCCATGTAATTTCATTAATGACTCATTGTTTATCCATATTTTTATACCTATTTTTGTTTACTTTGTCATAGTTTCTTGTTGTGTTTGTAATGTTTTAGGGTATATTTTACTCAACAATTAAATTACTGAACCATTTCTTATGGATCATATTGTTAATACTACAGATTTAAATTTGAATATTTACTTATAGGAGACTGGAATACTCGATGAACCTGACTTAACTCTGGTCACTACAAATCTTACCATTAAGCCAGAATCGCCTGAAAGAACAAGACATTTTTCTGAAAAGAGCAATGGAAGAGAAAGAGACCTTATGACATCTGCTCACATGCTAAGTTCAGCCAGCCCAGTTCAAACTCCAACGACTACTTCAAAAACAACGGCATCCTATTCCGAATCCCCCTCCATGATGTCGTTTTTGCAGCATGAAGTGAGCTGCTTCGCTGATTCAAAAGTAGAAAGTAGGTCCTTGTTTTTAATTAGAATTTTCCATTGCTGATTGTATGGTGCAAATAGCTTTGTTATTTACACATATTAGTGTAATTAGAAATCCAACTGAATACCTTCACTTTTAAATTTCACCATGTATAGATTTAAACTAATTCATTTATCTATAGTTAGCATTTCTATGTTGTTATGAAAGAAATGGTAGAACATGTTCATTAGTAGCTGGGAGGAAACGGAAAATAGAAATTTGAATTCCGCAAATGTTACAGGTTTTTTATGCCCTCAAAAAATAAAGGTTTGTTTCCTGTAACTTGTGCAAAATTATCAGGATAGGCAGGGATTATTATTTTATTTATTTTCCTAAATATTTTTAGCAAATATGCAAAAATATATATTATTAGCGTATTAATATGAAATATTTAAAATTGATCAGTATTAATAATATACTTGTGTATATTTATTTTTATGGATAAATATCGTGGGTATGTGCCCAGGTATTTATAATTTTCCTTCAGGTTTAACTTCACATTACGTGATAATTAATTGCTTCAGTGAATGCTTTTTTTAAATATATAATAAAAATTTTTGAAAAGTCTAAAAATAACTTTAGTTTCAAAAAATTTGTATTCTAATTTTAGGGTATGTAGGGTTACAGGAAACAAACCATTTTTTCCTTTGGTCTTAAAAATTGAATCAGATAATTTAATTTTTTATTGTCCATTCACAAGTTTAAAAATAATGCAAAGAAATTCCACAATAACGAGAAATAACAATTTACATCAATAACTTTATTTTTCCTAGAAAAGTGATGAACAAATTAATTTATTTTTTCTTTAAATTTATTTTATAATCATTTCATTATCATCATTATTGTAAAAGTATGGGTAACTGGGAATTGTCAAAATTATAAGGAAAATGTAATATGTTCTTCTTTTGCACACCCTCTACAATTGTTACAAAAATCATTGAAAAAGTCATCTAAATGTATAAAGCAGAATTTGTGTGTTTTGTAGATCTAGATTACGCCTTTTTATTATTACTTTCTTTTTTTTCTTCTTTGAATGGGGCAAGCCTGTATTGATTTTGCAGGGCTGTATTAATCTTTCATGGTAGGGGGTTTAAAAAAAAGTTTCTCAGAGGGAAGAGGAGTGGTATTGTATTTATTAGGGGCTGTTTTTTTTTTTTTTTTTTTTAAAGGAGCAGGGGAGGAAAGATTTGTAAAGAGAATTCCTGAAGGGGGTTGTTGTATTACCAGGGGAAATGCATGCGTTTATGTAGCAAAGAATTTTTCACCTAGCAAAATGTCAAAATTTGGGACCTATACAGGTCTCCTCAACACAGAGGAACTCAGCTAGTTAATACTAAAAACCTTCAAACTTCATATCACAATAAATTCTCAAGTGTCATGAATTTATTGTCATACTTACAAAAGAAAACAATCTACTTTTAAAATGTTAACTAACTTTTTAATTTCCACATTGAACTTTTTAATTCCTCTGTTTTCAGAATACTCAAGAAACACAGTTGAAATATTTTAATTTGTTTGCATAATTAACATTGTTGGAATGTTTTAAATATATACTCAGGGATGAGTTTCTTCCGCCTTGTGGCGGAATTCCGCTTTTTTTAATTTTTTAGAAAAAGAAGAATTTCGCTTTTTCAAAGAAAGTTCCGCTTTTCTAATTCCTGAAAAAAAATCTGTGTTTTCCCTCTTTTTCTATTCCACGGAAAAATAACTTTTTTTCTAAAGCTGAACCGCGAAACAGCTTCACTTTCGATAGATCGGGAAACCTATCGCTCAGGGGTCGCATCTTATTCCTGCTTCAAGTACAAAAATCCACTGAAATGCATTTTTTTAGTCAGATTGGCACTCAAACTTGCATTTTGTATACTTCCTACTGCGCCGAAATTTGAACCTTTTGTGTCATTTTTTTCTCTGCTCAAAATGTAAATTCCTTCTTACGATTTCACACGATTAACGTATATTAATAATGCGCTTGCTTCCAGGTCTGACATCCACGGAATTATCTTTTATTTACATTAGTATGTGCTGCTTGTTTTCATTAAGCGTTACGCTGATGTAATGTCCGCTACTACCGAGATTTGTGCGGCTAGGACGTGCGTTATCACTGTGATTTAGGTTGCTGTGGTGACCTTTTCCCGGAGTATTAAGCCGATATAACAGCGTTATTGCTGAGAATTGTTCCAGTATCTTCGGCTCTAACGCTGATATTTATGTTTATGTGATGGGCATTTTTGTTGAGTGTGCTACCCTGTTGTATTGAGTGTGCTCCTGAGATTTGCACCGATATTACCGAAAGAATGTTGATATTACCGTGAGGAATTGAGTTATGGCCGAGATTTTGTGATGGTAATTTTCGTTGAGTGTTACGCCTATACAATAGCGTTATTGTTGATTGTTGCTCCGGTATATTAGGTTCTAACTTTGATATTTCAGTTGGCTTAAGAGTTGTTTTTTCGTGGAATGCCGTACTTTGATAACATCAGATATTACCGAAATTCGTGCAGATATCGTGGACGCTATCGCCGATACGCACGTTGTTGCGATTTCCATTTCGGTTGATATTTAGATTTTTGCCAGTATTGCAAGCGCTATTGCTTTTGTTGGAGTGATGGTCATTTTCGCCGAGGTTTATTCTGATACAATACCGGCTATTACCGAGATTTTCAACACCGTTTTGTAGCCATTCGCCTAGACTTCCGTAAATGCAATAGCCGCTATATCCGTGATTAGTGCCTGTTTAAGGATCGATTTCGCCGTTTCATGTGAATCTATACTAAAATTTGTATATCATTTTGTATAAAAATATTCTGAAAATTAGTCCCAATTAAAAAATTTCTAAAGAAGCTGTGTTTAAAGTTGTTATTTTGACTGCAATTGTATGTAAAATTGTTTGTTGCTTTTTATTTTATTGAACAAGCTGAACGGTAGGAATAAAAATTAAATGTAAAGATTTTTGTACTTAAAATGTGGCTTAAAATTTAGAAAACTAGGTTTAATTATATTCGGCCTGTTTGTCAATATAGTATAGTTGCTTAAAGTTGTTTGACTTGTAGAAATTTTGAAGTTTTGTGCCGAATTCCATCGCTTTTAAAGGATTATTATTAATTTTTTATTTTTTTTTATTTTTTTTTTGAAGCTATACTATGCCTGATGACAGCACAAAGTGTATCCCTACATCTAGGTGCCTCTATTTTGAACCATTTTTCTCACGGACAGACAGAGAAGGTGCAGTGTTATAAATGCACCTGGAAAATCACAATTTAGTACAGCTTGAAATGTGTTTACGCATAAAACGTTTGGAGTTTTGTTTTCAGTTTTTTGATTTTTTACCGAGCTCATCCCTGTATACTAAAGGTTTTATTGAAATCCATTAAACTAATTTAGTGTGGCTTGATAACAAACCAGTAAACTAACAAACTTTTACATTTATACATATATTTCATATTATTAATGACAGTGTTAAACTTTAGTTAAAAGTTCATTTTCACGTTTTTTAACACAGAATACAATTTAAAGATTCTTTTACAATGTGGAACACTTGTGTGTAATATACACGAGTCAGTCTCTACGAGTGCACATATAATATGTACGTTTGTAGAAACTTCCGTAAAAAAAAAAAACATTTTGATTTTAACATTTTTGTATTGGAAATACTCGAGGTCACGGTTATTTTATACAGTACAATGTTATAAATCGACTTAATACATAAACTTCGAAATTAGTTTTTTTAGATCAAAATGAATACAAGCTTGCAATCATTAATCGTGTTTCTTGCATATTGGAATATTCACATTAAGGTAGTTTTCTAAAGGAACGAACTTAATTGAAAAAGTATGGTAGGTAAATACATTAAATTTATAAAATAACTTTTCCTATTTCAATATATGCACATATATAAGCATAGAGAATTAGTAGAAATTTCCATTTCAAAAGTTAGTTTAATTGTTAATGATAACTCTTTAACACTAACTTGCACTTTTACTAATAGCAATACCATATGTTTATTTTGAGAAGTATACCTCATGTGCTGGACATTACTTGAGATTGAAGTTTATTAGAGTTTTTACCATGTGCTTTTATATTATAGCAAGTGCCAATCATATTCTGAACTCAATTCACGAGACGCTCATGAACGAAGATGAGTTTGGTAAGCGACAAAACATCTCTTATTTTAAGTATTTGTTTTGTCATTGGTTCTTAAACCTTTCCAAAGCGAGCAGTCAACAATTTAAACAGACGCTATTAATTTAGTTTGAAGAGATGCTACTCAACTAGTAAAAGTACTACTGTTTGATAAATTGTGTGACTTAAAGTTATTAGTATATTTTTAGAGTGCCTCTCTGGCTATTTTGTACCTGGGAAAGCAGATCTTAATCTGGGGTGTCTAGCAGCAAGGAAGTGAACTACCTTTGAAGTATAAAAAAATTATAAAACATTGTGGTGAAATCGGGGAATGTAACTTTTTGAGCATTCACCCATTATAAAATATTTGATTATTCATTATTTCATAATGAAGAATAATTCATAAAAATAAATTCAAAAAGAGCATGAAATTACTTTTTTGCTCAATAACATTAATATTTTTGGAAAATTTATGGAAAAATTCATTAAATTTCATTTTTAATATTTAACATTATTATATGGTGACTGGGAAGCTCAAATTGTTTTCCTTTCGACACCCTGTAAAAAGTTGGAGCAAATAGTAGAAGCAGGTTTATGCATTCAAGGAATTGGATCCATCAAACCTGTCTACAAATAATGTCATACTCTAAAAAACTAGAAAAAAGCAGTTATTAACTGTAAAAAAGGATCAATTGGCTAATTATTTTTTATAAAAAAATATGATTCTCTAGAAAATAAATTTTAGGAAAATAACTCTTGACGTTAAGGCCGATTTTTTTTCTTCTGTCATTGAAGGATGCAACAGAAATTTATGTGAAAACTATCAGGGAATTCTTTCCACATTTATAAGTACGAAAACGATTAAAAGAAATTCTACAAGTGTAAGAAGCCACATTTTCTATCATTAAAAATTTTTAAAAGTTATAAATGATTTTGTGTGTGTGTAATAAAATTCCTTGTACAGTGAGACCCGTTAATGCAAAATCAATTGGGCTGTCGAAATTTTTTGTGTTAACCATCTAAAAACTTTCAAACTACTAGTTACATGTGCATTTAAAACTGCTGTTTTTCGAACATATACATTGCAAGGCTTAATTTAATGTAATACTTTACAAGATATACATTTGAAGCAAAAAAAAAATTATTTACCAGTAACTTTTTTTTTTTAAAAAGTCTTATTTATTTGTGCTTTTAATTTTTTTTTTTTATATATATATATTTCTACCTTGTCTAAATTATGAGTCATTGTCCTGCTTCAAGGTTTCATCTAAAGAAAAGCATTAAGCTTAAGATTCATCACACAAAGAATTTCTTTTACTTTGCGTTAAGCGATTTCACATTAACAGTGTTTGACTGTATTTAATTTTAAATGGCTTACAAAGGTGTTGGTTACAAGAAATTGTCAGGAAAATATCAGATAAACTAAAATTGTTTTCCGTTCACACACTGTTAAAAAAAAAATTCTTTTTCAAATAATTCAAACTGCTATTTTTATATGACAAAAGTGCTTGGTTTGAAACCAAGATAGGTTTAGGAGTTTGCCATGATTTGGAATCCACATACTGAACTGTGAGTAACTGGCTGTTTAGCCATTGGGTCTAATAAAAAAAAAAATGGCTTGTTTCCTGTAACAGGGTGTCTACCAACTTTGTCAAATACAATTTCTTGACATTTCTTGACCTTTTCAGAAAATTTTGCAACCGTTTAAATAATCAATTTGTAAAAAAAAAATTACAAAGGCAAACCACAAAAATTTAATACTTTTAAAAAGAAAACAATCAGAGATGCAAAACAACATATTCGACCTATATTGAAGCCACAACTATGAATGTTCGTACAGTAGATTTTTCGTGCAGTCATAAAAAAAAATTTCCTCCCCACCCTCCCCTTAAAAAAAAATTGACCTTTTTCTTCTTCTCTCAGATAGAAATGTATGAAATATATTACCAATATAATATTGGTTGCTGCATTAATTTGCTGAAAAAAACTCACTGAAATGCTTAAAATTCTGTTTTAATCACACTAGAAAATTAGAGAAATCCACGTGAAAGGAAATAGAAAGAACAATAAAACATTATATCATAAAATTTAGTATTGTGAATGATAACACTAAGCAACACCAATTTCAGCATATATATATATATTTTTTCCTTTTCATTTTAGCAATCTCAATATCTAATGACTGAACTTTCTCCTCCTATAGGAATATAACAGCAAACAATTAACTTCCTTTACATGTGCTTCTGAAAAAGTGTGACAAATTACTCGGTATAATGCCCATATAACTTGTTCATTAATTATAAAAAGAACTCATAGTAGATGAAAAATCTAACAAAGTCAAAAAGTTTAGTTGCTTCATATTGTTTGCTTGCTTCAGCAACAATAACATTTTCTTGGGATGGTAAAATAGGATGCTATTAGTTACATTGTTGGATGGAATTACATGTGGTGACAAAGAGTGAAAATTAAGCATTCTTTGCTTGTCTGTTAAAATTACACAGGCTAAGTCTTTATGTATTGTTGATGAGATTTCATCAACCCCATTTCACAATGACTGACATCAAATTTTGATATGCAAAATATTCAATATCCTTTATATTTGGCCAGTAAAACAGGCATTAACCACTTGGCTAGATCTATATCGGATTCCATCTAGTTTTCTCAAAAAGTACATCAACAACCAACAATAGGTTTGAGGCCCAACGAGGTTGTCCGCTTATATTTCCTGACAATATACTGTATATATACTCGCATGAAAGTCGAGAATGTGGGCCAAAATGTTCACTAAAAAGTAGGGGGTCAACTTGTATGCTAAGGAATAAAGATTAAAAAAAAAAAATAATAATAATAATTTTTAAACAAAAGGGACAGCAACTGACTTTCGACGAAAGAGCGGTAATCATGCCGTGATTTGAAGAAAACCGGAAGTCCGTTCGACTCCTCTGTGTCGTTGCTTTCCAATAATTACTTCTGAACTTAAGTTAATACTTTAAAGCAAAAAGTAAATTAAATAAAATATTCTTTAATAGAATAAAATATTCAGAGATGAATTTTTGAATTTGCTTCGAGATTCAAAAGTGCGGGAAGTCCGTAAAATAATCGAAGTGACGTTGCATAGTAGGTTCTAATTCCTCGTGAAATAAATTACTTTAAAAAATAAATAAATGCACAATTTATTACATAAGTAATTTTAGTACATGAAATTATTGCGATAATAACGGCAACTCAATTAAAAATTACGATGTAGTGTTATAAAAAAAAAAAAAAAAAAGTGCTGTTAGGCCTAGCGATAGGCAAAAGTTTCAGGGGAATTTTTTCACCTATTATATATATTTTTTTCGTGTTTCTTGCTGATTAATATTTTACAAATAAGTTAATAAAATGTTCTTGCTGATTCGCAGGTTTTTATCGTAATTTTTCGTGTCGAAAATACAACTAGAACGAAACTTCTCCATTCACACTTCGCCTGTCGATCCTGTATAGCAAGTTCACACTTGCATACCGCAGAAGTGCTCTCCACATTATAGCTCTACGAATATTTAAACTTCACAAACTATATTTAACATTCAAAGTTAGACCACATTTAACAAAAATAAACTCCGGAATCCCGAGTATTTATAAATTTAGAAAGAAAAAAAAAATAGGTGTGCCGTTTGCATGACGGGCCGATAAAAGCCGGCTTTAGAGAAAGGAATGGTTGCAATAAACGCTATACGTTCATAAAAATTTCGAGTCATTTTGGAAAAAAATTGCCTTTTTCAGCAATTGTTTGTTGTCGAATTTTTTGGCGATTTTTCTTAGGGAATTACCGAATTTTTCAGTTTTGCAATTGGCGTGAAAAATTCGTGACCTCTGCTCTGATTTCTTGACTTTCTTGACCGTTTTTCGATTTCGCGACTTTTTCTTGACTTTCTTGACCGGTAGACACTCTGTGTAACCCAACCGAACCTGAAATAGCAATACCAAAATTCCGACAGTAAGGTGTTTTTTTTTAGACTTTTTAAAAAAAAATTATTACAAAAAAAACTTTTTCAATAAAACGATTAATTGATTTCGATGTCACAGTGATCGCATAATCAATTAATAATTTGTAAAGTGCTTTGCCGGACTGATTTCCTTACAGCAGCATTTATATCAGCTGCTGGCTTGCCAAATGATGGGTAACTAGCTTCAAACTGGGTATTTCTATACTTGGAATGTATTTCTATACTTGGAATGTATAGAAATGTATATACTCAAGTATTTTACATCACTATTCACACCTCTGATCAATTTTAAATCTAATGTTAATACTTGGATTATATTTAATTTTGCATATTTGCTAAAAATATTTAGCAAAAAAAAATTACTGCCTACGTAACTTAATATTTTTGTCCATGTTGCAGGAAACTCTTTTTTTTTTGGCCTTGAACCATATAGTAGAAACTTCAAAACAAAATTGCCACATTAAACATTAACTGCATTATACACAATTGCAACTTTTTCAAATTTAAGAACTCGTTTTAATTGCAATGGGTGGAAACAACAGACAATTAAGTCATTCAGGACCTACTCGGGGCACAAAACACAGTTTGTCTATCAATTAGACTTGCTGTTAAAATCTCCTGAGGATAAAAACTTGGCTTTTATAATTGTTATTCAAGTATAATATTTTTATTGCATATCTTTGTGAAAAATTTTTTAAGAAAAACAATTTCTGTATTTTCTTCCATCAGGAAGACAACAGTTTGCAAAGAGTCAACCGAAAAAGTATGAATATAAAAAACGAACTCAAAGGTATGTACCTTTTGATAATTAGTTATCAAATATAAACATACATAGATGTCAACTTTTTTACAGTTTTTCCTATAGTCAATACACTTAGATTACATTGAAAGAATACAGGATACAATTGTAGTTATTACTTTGACAAAAACAACATAAATCTCTGCTCTAGCGAAAGTATTGGTGAGTTCGAAGAATACTAGCAAAAGATTTAAGAAAGATATTTTGCATTGATCTTTACTGTAGCTTTCAAAAAAAATGTCCATTTAGACTGCAAAAAATAAGCAAAAACTACGGCAAACTACATAAAAGGAAAGTTGACATCTCTGTAGGTCTCTGAACATGTAGTATTCTGATCAACAGTTTTGATTGTAAAATGATTTTTCTCACTTATTTTAAGGTTGTGGAATAACCTGGAGGAAGTGAAAACAAGAAAAACAAACGAGGAAAAAAAGAAGCAATTAGCTGAAAATAGATTAAAAATGAAAGCCTATTCTAAGGTAATTTTTTTCTAGATATATGCAGGGTGTTCCTTATTAATATATTATTTTCCAAAACCAATAAAGAATTAAGTGATGTGGTCATAAACCACCTGCCTTGATACAGAAATACAGTAAAAAGTATCTGAAATTAAATTTTGTATAAAATACAAAATATTGTACTAATAGTAGATTTAGTTAATATTTGAAAGAAGTAAGTGGTTAAAAATTAAAGTTTGATGAGGGACATTTTGGCGCTATTAAGATATTCACTACTGTTATGTGAGAATTTGCTTTATTTGGCATTCAATTAAAAAATGTCTTGGAATTTATTATAAATTTAAAATGTATTGTTTATGAAAGAAAGGGATATATACACGTATAAAAGATTTTGGTTTTTAAAAATGTGCAATATCTGTTAATTTGACAATATTTTCTAAAAGCACTTTTTTACTGCTGATAAAATGTAGCTATTCATCATAACCTTGAAGTTTATCAATGAGAAGGGAAAAAAGGATTCAATTTATTTTCCTTGTGATTTATTTAACGATGTATTAGATCAAAAATGTTTATTGAACAATCAGGAAGTTTCAAATTTGTATAATTTATTCAAAATGTCTTTTAGGTATACAATAAGAAGACACCTGAACTTTAAACTACTTTTCTGCCTTTGAAAGAAGTGGCTTGTTCCGGTGATGTGTATGATTAAAAATTTTAATTTAAAAACAAATTTATATGAAATTGTGATTGAAAAATGAGCTTTTAAATTGTTTTGTGCAGCTTTTTATTGGTTTTAATGTTTGTATGAAATTTTTATACTTACAAGTATACTGTGTAAATTAAACAAATAAATATTTAATTGAATTTTCTTTTTGCATAAATACATACTCTAGTCTGGGAGAAAAAGGATTATAACAGTGTATTTACCTTTCATTAGTTAAAATAGTAATTGGGACTTTATTTCGGACACATGAAAACTTAAATTTAAGTAAAAATGATTAATAAAAGGTACCCAAATCTTTCGAAATGAAAAATTACATGGTCTCATTTGTGAACTGATATTCATTAAAACATTTTCTCTTGTAGCTTTCTTTTCAAAAAAAAATATTAAATTGGTTCTTTATCGATTAAACCTATTATCTAACTAGTTAACACAAAAATTTAATATAAATACATATTTATATTGTAATAAATATGTGCTTAACTACATAAGCTTTTGATACTTTGTTTTTAAATTATACATTACTTTCTATTGGAATTGTGAAATTATGTATGTTGCATATAATTTCACATATCCCATCTAACCACAAGAAAAACTGCATTTGTCATTTTGACTTTAGTCCAAACATAACAATCATTCACATTTTCACTAATTTTAAAATTCATGCGTTAACAGCTTTGTTCCACTGAACGACAATCGGCTTTGGCTCCTCGGGCGGTGAATTGCCATTGTCCGTAACTGGCATGTCAAAACAAAACGACCACGGTTTGTGCCACTTATTCCAATTTTTCCGGCACGTGTCTTGAAAGGAGAGAGGTAGTGACTTTTTTGCCTCATCGGGTTTGATTTGAACTCCGGTTTCAACCGAGTTCTGGGCTCTCTCGCTGGTAGAATCTTTCTTTTGCTTTCTCTGTGTGCCACTGCTGCCTGTGTTGACGGTTGAGGTTTTCTGAAGAAAAGAGAAAATATTCTAGTTTGTTTATTATTGACCCAAAATCAGTTCACTTTAAAGAAGCCCCTTTTTAAATCCTTTGTAAGTTCCTGTATTTTGTTACAATTAAATGCAAAATTTTAGTGCAATTTTCTTTCAAAATTTAAACTTTAAAACCTTCTTTGAATAAGTATTTAATAAGAAAAGATAGAATTCTTAATGTTTAATTGTTACATTAATAAAATTGATATTGATATTAACATGTTCGCTACCAAAAGTGATATGGTATGTTTGTTCACTCGCATCAAGATCCTGTCTGCATTTTTTTGGTTTTAAATTATTTCTGTTTTATTTTTAAATTACTTAAGCAATAAATAAATATGCATGAATATTACTCATAGCTGGCGAATGAAATATTTTTATCCTTGTGAGAGGTATGAGGTAAACAAGTCTTCTACATATGCATTTTAAAACTCCTGCATATACAATACCTTACTCTTATGAGTATTTCAGCCAAATGTCATTACTTTCAATATAGCTTCAAAAAAATTAGAAAACTGGATTTAATTAAATTCATCTGTTTGTCAATATAGTATAATTGTTGTTTGCCTCCTGATATCTTTTAAAAACTTGCTGGTTTTCAGTGCTTTCGTGTTCTATTTTGTTATATTCTTTTTAATAGAATGTTTTTCAAATAACATTTTGAGAACATTATGCAACAGCCATTCAAATTATAAAATAACTTGCGACATCTAATACTTGCGTCATGTTTTATTTATTAGAAAAATGTTAATAAGATCTTCCTTTAATATAGTATTAGTTTTGAAGAATTACATAATGTAAATTATTCTTCAAATTGCATTTGCAATGGACTCCAATTTGGCACCCGTTTGTTCCTATCAAGCAGTTAACCATTTATCCAATATTTTATTTAAGTTATGTATATTACCTGTACAAATTCTGCTGTTAATACAAATACAAAAAAATATTTGGTCTCTTCAGTTTATGTTGTTTAATGTAATGACATGTACACTATACTTTTTTTAACTATCAGCATACCTTTCTGAAAGAGGCCAAGACCATGTTTCTTGCTTTTTGGTCCATAACACAGTGACATACAAAGATGCAAAATCCCTGAAATGACAATAACGTTTAAAAAAACATATATATATAAAGAATAACTATGCATGGCAATAACAGCATACTACAGTACGTATACAATTGATATAAATGTTATGGCAACCTACCTGCAGTGAATTAAATATAGCAAATAGGTATCCAGCAACTTCAAAATGTTTTCCCACATACAAAAATCCGAATATCCAAGTGATCCCAAGCACTGGGAAAAGTATCAACGTCACTCGTAGCCATCGCCTGTGGAAAAATTGTTTTTTTTAATAATTTTAACAAAACATTTTAGTTGCTTTCTTTATAAAGTCTGCCAGCTTACTTAAAAAGTGCTGCATTGTCATCTTTAACTGAGATGCTACTTGCTTTCCACTGAGCTAATACTAGAGCTGCAGTATTTGCCTGTAAAGAATGAAAATGTAATAAACTATACATTTATATACAATGTGAGAAAAAAATTAAATACTTTGTTGGATTTCACAAACAAAATTCCTTGGCTGTGATAAGTTGGTGTCTGACCAAAAAATTAGAATTTGACTGAAATCAAAATGAGTTTTTTGTTGGAAACAGATTTTAAACCGGAATCAGGAGGATTTTTTTTTTTTTTAAGTATTAGTTGTTTTTTTACCCTCTTAATTTTTTTCTATTGGAATCTTACGGCCAAATGAAACTTGGCAAACCAATATATTTTAAAGTTGAGAAACTAAAATGCTTACCACTAAAATGAATGCTACAGGTCCCATGAATGCCCAAATTGTGCTTTTCTCAGATGATAGCCAACACCTAAAATAAAGTTTTCTAGTAAGTTATGCTTAGTTTTTTTGTCATGGTTAGAAAAAAGCCACTGCCAAATTATAAATTATAGAAAGGCAATTATCTCTATTTCAAATGTTTCAAGTTCAGTGTTCAGTATCCTTTTCCCTGATCTTCCAAATGCTATGTTTTATTCAAAACAGTATCTTTCAAAGTATATTACTACAAAACATGAATATTTTTAATAACTATCAACTTCAGAACCAAATGAACCTGTAATTTAATGATTTCTATTTTATTGTAGATTATCTTAAAAGTTCATTTTCTATTCAATCATCAAAACATAACACACTCAAAAATATTTCTCATGAGGTGAAAATATTTTGCAAAAGTAACCAAAACAGTTCAAAAGTTGCCTTTGATCAGGGTTCGTACGCCTCCTGAAAAACTCTTAAAATTTGCTCCTTTTTTTATTAGGGCCCTTATAAATCCTGAAAATTGTGTTTCTATTCTGGATATTTCTTTTTATCTCCTTAAAAATAATCATTGAAGGGTCAAAAGATTAGTAAAACCTTAAAACGTAGCAATTTTTTTTACTCATTAAAACTCTCTGAAATTCTTACCATACTTCAGTCTACTGTGCATGCGCATCATCACTACAGCCACAAAGAAAAACCCTTGGACAGTCCCAGAATGCACCATGATTCTCGACAACCAGGCGCATAGAGGGAAAACTATATTATAAGACATGTAATTTTTTCTCGTTAAATACTGAATTTACTGTACTTAACTCCTGAAAAGCTCCTTAGTAACCCTTGAACTTTACCATCATGGATTGAATATGAACCCTGTTTGATAAATTGAACTCAATACGATTGCCAAATATGTTATAACTTGCCAAAAAGTGATTAACGTTCATAGCATTTTATATAATGCCAACTTGATTCACTTTCAAAAGTTGTCAATATTTGTCAAAAGAGAAGTTGTATTATCTGCTTCATTCTTAATTGAAAATTAAAGAGTGATGGGTTACTTGACGAAATAGGGTGTTCACTTTTTGTTTAGTTATGCCATATTTGGCAATCAGTTTTAGTTCAATTCATCAAAGGTGATTTTCGAACTGTTTCAGCCATTTTTACACCAGCTGACCAGTATATTCTTAATCCACTAGTTTTTCTCTGCATTCTAGGAGAAATTCAAAATGATGTTCTATGGGGTACCTAAACTTGCTGTCGCCTCTCAGTGTATTTGATTTTGGCCCTGAAATTCTTATTCAATTTTTTTAGGAACTCATTGCGCCCTTGCAATTATGACTTATGTTCATTTTGTCCTTAGGTACATATTTCGTATTAGTTGTGTTCATAATATTTCTACTAATAAAATGACGATTAAAAATCTCACATTTTCAAAAAAAAAGAAGAAAAAAGACATGTTTCTTTGTCTTATATTTTTGGAGTAGATAGTTGACTTCTGTAGGTGAATCTTTGGGGAAGGGGGGGGGGGGGGGTTCAATTTGTAAACCTCCATTTTTTATGTAGTCAAAGCATTTTTAAGACTTGCTTTCCCAAAGGCTAAATAAACAGAGGCAGACAGTACATAGTTTTCTTAGTCAAGTAGCAATACATATATACTGTTCGACAGGGCATGCCACCAGATCAAACTTAACCTTTAACTGCTGTAAGCAGTCTGACAGACTGCTAGTCATTTTTTGTGGAATGCTTCCACCTCCTAAAATATCTCATCTTTGACTTTTATATTAATTTTTCTGATACTATGTTTCTTAAACTTTAAACTGATGTTCATAAATTTGTTTGGCGCAGTATGGACCATGTGTTGCTCTTGTGCCAAAAACCTCAAACCACCCAACCACAGCAGTTAAAGGTTAATTTGGTAATAAACTTTCATATAATTAAAATAAGCCACATATTTCCACTTAAGAATTTGTTGTTTACCATCTAGCTCTATCATCAGCTCTGTATGGGATAATAAATTTCACATGCTTTTAATCAATATTTTTCATGGTATTGTATTTAGGTTGGACAATTCTTAACAGAACTACTTTTCCTTTAAATTATTCAATACTTACTACTCCCCTTCAAGTTCTAAGTTTACAATGGTTCTTTTTATACGGGGGGGGGGGGGGGATGAGTTTTCTAAAAATTAGGTAGGAATTTTAGGAATAATACCTTAAAATTTTAGGGATAATTCCAAAAATTTGAGAGATATTTCTTTTAAACTTGACTTAGGTTCCTAACACAGGCAAATTTTAAGTACAATTTTAGGGAGGAACAAAAATGTAAGGAATTTTAGGGCGAATGCGACCCCTGCAAGTACAAATTAGAAATATTTCAATTTACTTGTTAATCTTAAAAGAACAATAGAGAAATAACATACATACTCACACTTCATCGGTTCCATAGTATGTCGGACGAACGATAGCTGTGATGGAGACTATGACCAGAGGAAATCCTGCATGAAATTGGGAAGGGTATTTTAATTATTAATGAAGTTATATAGAAAAATTAAAGTTTTTTTTCACTTGGATAGAAGAGTCAATTTAGTCACTTTCAGCTTCAATCTACATCAATTCAGAAAAGAACCAATTTTAGATTATCTTTGATAGGTTCCGAGAAAAAGGCACATGAAATAGTTCAATTTAACATGGGTTACGTAGGGAGCAACATCTCTCCTTAAACATGTTCTGAGTAGAGCAGAAATTATGTGTCGGAGAAGTATTTAAACTACACTTTCTCCACAAACTCATAATATTCGGCTGTTCGGAAAGTAAGTTCATTTTTTGCCAACAGAGGCCTTAATTGCATTTTTTCACAGGCAACTTCACACTTAAGCCGCATAATCATTATATATTTTGATAGCTGATATTGCAAGGCTTGCTTGTGAAAAAGTTCGAGGGATCATACGTCCTATCAAATATGGGAAGAGAAAAGCAGCATTTCGTCATATTTTACTATCGAAAAGATAAAAATGCTGTTCAAGCAAGAAATAAAATTATCCGATGTCTATGGAGATGATGTATTGACAGAACGCCAGTGTCAAAACTGGTTTGTAAAATTTCGATCCAGCAATTTTGATGTTGAAGATGCACCATGGTCTAGAAAGACAGTTGAAGCCGATGAAGACACAAGAAATTTATTAATTGATGCAAACGGCAAATAACAACTCGTGAGATCGCTAAAAGATTAAACTTATCGGATTCGGCCGTTCATGATCATTTGAAACGCCTAGGTTTAATCTCCACCTCGACATGGGTTCCTCATGTACTTACCGAAAGAAATTTATACCGTCGCGTTGACGTCTGTGATTTGCATCTCAAACGTCAAAAAAATTATCCACTTTTGAAGCGCATCATCACTGGGAACGAGAAATGGGTTGTCTACAGCAATGTTAAACACAAGAGATCATGGAGATAAAAATATGAAAGGACTCGAAGCATTTCGAATGCTGATATCCATCAAAAAAAGGTGATGCTATTTGTTTAGTGAAATTCAAATGATTTTTTTTTTTTTTTTTGCTTCTACAGGACAACACAACGATCAACTCTAAAATGTACTGTCATCAGCTGGATAAATTGAATGATTCACTTAAACATAAAAGGCCACAATTGATCAATAGAAAAAGTGCAGTGTTCCACCAAGATAATGCGAGACCTCCATACAAGCTTGGTAACACGCCAAAAGCTTTAACAGCATGGATGGGATATATATACTGCCACACCCATCATATTCTCTAAATCTGGACCCCCTCCCCCTTCTGAAGATTATTTGTTCCAGTCTCTACCAAATTTTTTAGGCGGTGAAACCTTTACTTCAAATGAAGAGGTCAAAAATCTGGATCAGTTTTTTTCCAGCAAATAACAAAAATTTTATGAGCTTGTGGTATCATGCTACTGCCAGAAAGATGGCAAAAGGTATTGGACCAAATGGACTGTATATAATTCAATAAAATTTGATTTACTGTAAGAAAATCGTCTTTCATAAAAAAAAAAAAAATATTAATAATTAATTTCCGAATTACCTAATATCACTGAGTGATACTCACCATAACCAAACAAGTAATACTTTTCCCAGTGGGATCTCCTCGACGCAAATACCACCACCAGCAACATGTAGATGTGCACTCCTTCCAACAACATCCAACTGAATGCAGATAGAAAGAAGTAGTGCAGCATGCCAGCTATTACTGCACATAACCTCTAAAAAAAGAAAGTCATAGATAGTTTTTCTATAACAATTGTTGTTTGTAAGTGTCAAACTGTCCGTTTATCAGAAGAATGGCTCTCGCCAGATAGTTTGGATGGTGGCGGTCGCCGCCGAAACAAGACTCGTCAATTTATAGCAGGCGTAACGCATGCAGAATATTTATATCGAAAAAGGTTACAAAACATCACATGTAGATGCATTTCTTCTGGAAAAATGAGACTAGTCTTGTTTCCATGGCAACAAACAACCAACTATTCTTTTAACAGACAGTAATCAATCAGGGGAAGTGGTACGTTGGTAAGATACAGATTGTTCATACAATTTTTATACTTGATGCTGTTATTTGGTGGCCAAGATTTGAACTGATGTTTATTTTCTTACGATGTAATTTCTCTTTGCCAATACAAAAAAAACTTGGGATGATAAATCATAAAATTAGTGATTTAAATATAATGCTAACTTTTCAGTAAAAGTTGACAGTTATTTGCATGGGTAGTTTTCTCAGAAAGTTGCGAAATACACATTAATCTTCGTAGAATGTCCATTATTAGTTAAATCGGAGATTTATTTAGAAATATATCATCATAAACTACGAAGTTACGCGCGAAAAAAAATTGAAATATATACAATTTTTTAGAGCAAAAGCTAGTCTATTAACTCACCGGATTATCGGTTTTGTCGAGTCCCAACACCAGTACCAAATTCGCAATCAAAAGAGTTAGGCACAGGTTGCGGTGGATGGAATACCTCAGACCCCAGGAGTGTTTACTGTGGTAACTAAATGTGCGAAAGAAAGAAGTCATATATATATATATATATATATATATTTGCAATTATTTAATTGTTTTTATATTTACGAAGATGGAAGAGAAGAAAAAGTTATAACTTTCACTAAAAATAACTTATGTGGTTGAGGTTGCATTTTCCTAATCATTGCTCTGAAGCCGTTTACCCGCAGTTTTTAAAATTAAATGGACTTTCAGAAAGTAGAATTTGTTCCTCACGTTTCGTCTTTATATGTGCAACCGCATATACATGTATTTTTGTAAAGAGTTGTTAATTGAATTAGGCCAACCAGTACAGCATTGCATGAAAAACTAGTACAATGTGACCACTAAATGCTCGTGAACAAATTAGGACAGCTTTCTATTAGGTTAAAGTTGATTAGCTGTGATTCCAAAATACTTGTGGAGCTGCTTAGCCATTTTCGGCTCTTGTACATAAAAAGTTAACCCACTACATGACAATCTATGGCAGGGCCACCAAGCATTGAATTGATCTCATTTCCTGGCACCAATAAGTAATGCATCCCGGGGAAAGAAAACACCAGAGATGCCATTGACGGAGTTTACCCAATCTTTGCTCTTGTGCCATTAAAATCCATACAACCAACCAGAGATGCCAACTTTTCTATGGATTTTCCGTAGTTTTTACTTATTCTCTGCAATTTTAATGGAGTTTCCGTAGTTGTTACGGTTTTACGGACGTTCTTTAAAACCTACGGAAAAGACCTAGGTGAAATATATTTTTTCAATCTATCTTTTGCCAATACTCTTGAAATTCACCAATACTTTCGCTATTGCCAGGTTATACGTTATTTTCGCTGAGTATTACGCCGATGCAATAGTCTCTACTTTATCTCATATTCATTCATCGTAATGTAAGAAAGAGTATTGGCCGTGCCGAGTGCAAACTGTATGAAGGAAGTAAAAATCGATAGAAAAGTTGGTATCTCTGAAACACTACAAAATATTTCAACACCTAAAACTTGAGTATTAGTAATCTCTCCAAATTAATTTGCCCAATATGTTTGCCGTGCAAATTAAATAATCGTCCTCCAATCGATAAAAACATGTTTTTAAATTAAAAAGAAATTTATTTTACTCCTCAAATCGAATATGGTTTTTTGAATTCGGAACAAATAGACTTGTACTTAATTTGAATGAACATCATAAATACTTTTTAGGCATAATTTGTTTTTTATTTGACATCTCAATCTATGAAGATCAAATTAATCCACATTATGGCCGACCATTGTCATAATCTTCTAATTCTATCGTATGCAACTCCATAATTAAGTACTCTAAACAAAGTCTGAATTACAAAAGCCTACCTGTAACACGAGAAGACTGCCACACAAATAGCGAGGCAGATTATTGACAAGGTGCATCCTATTACAGTAATGTAGAAGAACGGAAGTTGGTCAACTTTGTCAAGGACACCTTTGTAGTCCATGAGGACTGCGAAGTTGGTCAAGTGGTCGCACACGCACACGCTGAAGGTGCTGTTGCTATCCTCGAGTCGACAGCCGAGAGTGTCCCACTGGTTGCTAAAAGAAAATGCGTCACAATGGACAATTTCCGCATTTTTTAAAAACGAGTGAAATTAGTTTATATTTATGAAGAATTTCTTTCTCATTCCAAATATTTAAACAAAAGTTCTTTTAAAAAAATTAGTTATTTAAATATTAAGAAAAGAAAATGCCCCCAAACCGTGACAAAACCAGTCCGATCAAAACACACAAACAAAATCTGTGACGTCAAAGATTCTTTCCGTTTCTATGGTTATCGTGAGGTTTCTGCCAAATAGTTGGTGTTGGTAGGCCATTGTAACATCCCGTACAGGTTAGCGCGATTTGCGAGAAACTTCCAATCTGGTTTCCGCTGCCGCTTGAAAGCCAAGATGTTTGGGAAGCCTTGACATCACATTCAATTCGAGCCGAATGAATCATTTTCTAGACAACGTGTAACAGGGGAACTTTGATTGCAAATAAAAAAATATTTTTTTTTTTTTTAAAAGCGCATTGAGGAGAAATTTTTATGTGTATGGCCTTTTCAAAACATTTAGAATTGAATAAAAAAAAATATAAAAAATGCGGAAGTCATCCGTTCCAGATGTGATCAATTGCATCAGTATTTGTTATTAATTATATATTATTCTTTTGTCACAAGTATGAGTATCGTTGTTAAATGTCATACACGGTTACTATACGCGAGAAACCGCGCATTTGGAATTTGTGACGTTGAGGCGAAACTCGAATCCTCAGACAAAATGGATCGTTCTTGCCCGAGTGAAGTTTCGGAGATTTAACAGTATCAATACTTTTTTCGCATTGATTTGGGTGGAAGGATTGAAGCAAGTGACTTGTTCTTTGTGTGGATTTAAACGAAATTTATCAATGTGGCTGGCTGGGTATGTCGATGGTGGGCAAATCTGCGGAGGCCTAATTAACGCACTTGCCGTAATCAAATCGGTCTGAAACTTAGCAGATAGATTCGATGACAATGCATTCTATAAAATTTTTGGCAAATCACTCTCACTAAAAGGTCGCTTTTACACACGCTTATATAATCGCCTCCTAAAACTAATAAATCCCATTTAGCCGATCATTTGTCGAAACTCTTTCCTGTTACCAAAATTGTTTTAATCAAAATAAGTAAAAGATTAAAAAACGTGAATGCATAAACTAATCATGGAGTGAAGTCTGTCAATTCAACTTTATGTTGCGCAGCCATGCTATAAGTGAAATAATTTTAACCGATCATTATTGAAACTTTCCTGTTGCCAAAAATTTTTTAATCAAAATTAATAAAAGATAAGTGTTTTTATTGCCTTTTACGTCAGACTTATCAGATTTTGTAGATCATTGACTCGTTGTAGATGACAATGTATTCAATCAAGTTTTGTGGGCAGAAAAGAAATTAGTAAATAGTTCGGAATGCATCTTTTGTTCTTAGTGGTCAAACACTATGAAAACTCGATCTGAGCTTAAAAAGTTGCAATTACACTTAAAAAATGGCAATATATATAAAGGTTTTATTTTAAAAACTTTATTTTTATGGTTTATATTATTTTGAGATAGTTCAGAAATTTCATTCTTGTGATGGAAAAACTTTGCACTGGCAACTTTATGTTAACAGTTATTTCTATTTTGCCAACGTTTTCGCTTTGAACATTCTTCATTCAGTCATTTAAAACATAGGGAGTAATAATTATAGGTAAACACGCTAACATGATGAAAAATCAAAAGAGTCTTGAACTCAAAATATGTTTGGAACTTAGTTGCATCTTTGCTTCCTCAATGAGAAATCCCTAAAATGGGGAGATTAGTTACAGCGGTAGTGCTGCCATCTATTGAGTAACTAATGAGATGAAATTGAATGTGAACGTGTTAGTGTTCGAAAGAAGGCAGATTTTTTCTGGCATGGGCACCCCTCTTATAGTGTAAGAAAAATGCAAATATCGATATAATTTAGCTTCAAATTATAAATACAGGAACTTACTTGAAATATACATTGTATTTTTTATATAATACTAGCTGAATACCCGTGCTGCGCTACGAAATTTTACCATTAGCATTTTAGCGATCAAAAGACATTCATGTATTCTACACTTCAGACGTTTGCTCCCATTTCGATCCCGACAAATTGATTTATCAAAATAGGAACTTTCCTTTGTTGACATTTTAAACGAAATTTATAATTGTGAATAGTAAACTGGTATAGTTTATTGTGTTTATGTTTGCTCTTAGTTCTAAATTTCAAAGTAGTAGCTGTATTGGAATTAAGTTAATTAGACATTAAGTTAATCCTCGTATAGTTTCAATGTTGCGTCGTCTTTTCATCCCTTAAAAATTCGTTAATCGATATTGGAATGACTTATTTTTTTAACATTTGCAAAAAAATATCAGAAAAATGACTACATTGGAAGAGGAACATTCGGATATCCCTCGTTTGGAACATTTAACCCCTTCTCGACCCCTTAAAGTTGGTTAATCGAGAACAGAATAGCTTACTTTTTCTATGTTTAATCTTTTTTGACATTTGTACCAAATTTCCGAGTTGTGACCATATGGGAAGTGGTACATTCGAATATTCCTCGTTTGGAACGTTTAACCCCTTTTCCACCCCTTGATCCACCCGAGATCGGAATAGTTTACTTTTTCTGAGTTTGTCTTTATTGATATTCACACCAGTTTTCAGAATTGTGAAAATATGAGAAGTAGGACATTCGAATATATCGCTCGTTTGGAACGTTTAACCCCTTTTTGACCTCTTAAAATGGGTTCATCGAGATCGGAATAGCTAACTTTTTCTATTTTTACGATTGTTGATATTTGTGCCGATTTTCAGAGTTGTGACTATGTGGGAAGTAGGATATTCGAATGTCCCCCGTTTGGAACGTTTAACCCCTTTTCGACCCCTTAAAGTGGGTTAATCGAGATCGGAATAGTTTACTTTTTCTATTTTTACCATTGTTGATATTTGTGCCGATTTTCAGAGTTGTGACTATGTGGGAAGTGGGATATTCGAATGTCCCCCGTTTGGAACGTTTAACCCCTTTTCGACCCCTTAAAGTGGGTTAATCGAGATCGGAATAGTTTACTTTTTCTATTTTTACCATTGTTGATATTTGTGCCGATTTTCAGAGTTGTGACTATGTGGGAAGTAGGATTTTCGAATGTCCCCCGTTTGGAACGTTTAACCCCTTTTCGACCCCTTAAAGTGGGTTAATCGAGATCGGAATAGTTTACTTTTTCTATTTTTACCATTGTTGATATTTGTGCCGATTTTCAGAGTTGTGACTATGTGGGAAGTAGGATATTCGAATGTCCCCCGTTTGGAACGTTTAACCCCTTTTCGACCCCTTAAAGTGTGTTAATCGAGATCGGAATAGTTTACTTTTTCTATTTTTACCATTGTTGATATTTGTGCCGATTTTCAGAGTTGTGACTATGTGGGAAGTAGGATTTTCGAATGTCCCCCGTTTGGAACGTTTAACCCCTTTTCGACCCCTTAAAGTGTGTTAATCGAGATCGGAATAGTTTACTTTTTCTATTTTTACCATTGTTGATATTTGTGCCGATTTTCAGAGTTGTGACTATGTGGGAAGTAGGATTTTCGAATGTCCCTCGTTTGGAACGTTTAACCCCTTTTCGACCCCTTAAAGTGGGTTAATCGAGATCGGAATAGTTTACTTTTTCTATTTTTACCATTGTTGATATTTGTGCCGATTTTCAGAGTTGTGACTATGTGGGAAGTAGGATATTCGAATGTCCCCCGTTTGGAACGTTTAACCCCTTTTCGACCCCTTAAAGTGTGTTAATCGAGATCGGAATAGTTTACTTTTTCTATTTTTACCATTGTTGATATTTGTGCCGATTTTCAGAGTTGTGACTATGTGGGAAGTGGGATATTCGAATGTCCCCCGTTTGGAACGTTTAACCCCTTTTCGACCCCTTAAAGTGTGTTAATCGAGATCGGAATAGTTTACTTTTTCTATTTTTACCATTGTTGATATTTGTGCCGATTTTCAGAGTTGTGACTATGTGGGAAGTGGGATATTCGAATGTCCCCCGTTTGGAACGTTTAACCCCTTTTCGACCCCTTAAAGTGGGTTAATCGAGATCGGAATAGTTTACTTTTTCTATTTTTACCATTGCTGATATTTGTGCCGATTTTCAGAGTTGTGACTATGTGGGAAGTGGGATATTCGAATGTCCCCCGTTTGGAACGTTTAACCCCTTTTCGACCCCTTAAAGTGGGTTAATCGAGATCGGAATAGTTTACTTTTTCTATTTTTACCATTGTTGATATTTGTGCCGATTTTCAGAGTTGTGACTATGTGGGAAGTGGGATATTCGAATGTCCCCCGTTTGGAACGTTTAACCCCTTTTCGACCCCTTAAAGTGGGTTAATCGAGATCGGAATAGTTTACTTTTTCTATTTTTACCATTGTTGATATTTGTGCCGATTTTCAGAGTTGTGACTATGTGGGAAGTAGGATTTTCGAATGTCCCCCGTTTGGAACGTTTAACCCCTTTTCGACCCCTTAAAGTGGGTTAATCGAGATCGGAATAGTTTACTTTTTCTATTTTTACCATTGTTGGTATTTGTGCCGATTTTCAGAGTTGTGACTATGTGGGAAGTAGGATTTTCGAATGTCCCCCGTTTGGAACGTTTAACCCCTTTTCGACCCCTTAAAGTGGGTTAATCGAGATCGGAATAGTTTACTTTTTCTATTTTTACCATTGTTGATATTTGTGCCGATTTTCAGAGTTGTGACTATGTGGGAAGTAGGATATTCGAATGTCCCCCGTTTGGAACGTTTAACCCCTTTTCGACCCCTTAAAGTGTGTTAATCGAGATCGGAATAGTTTACTTTTTCTATTTTTACCATTGTTGATATTTGTGCCGATTTTCAGAGTTGTGACTATGTGGGAAGTAGGATTTTCGAATGTCCCCCGTTTGGAACGTTTAACCCCTTTTCGACCCCTTAAAGTGTGTTAATCGAGATCGGAATAGTTTACTTTTTCTATTTTTACCATTGTTGATATTTGTGCCGATTTTCAGAGTTGTGACTATGTGGGAAGTAGGATTTTCGAATGTCCCCCGTTTGGAACGTTTAACCCCTTTTCGACCCCTTAAAGTGGGTTAATCGAGATCGGAATAGTTTACTTTTTCTATTTTTACCATTGTTGATATTTGTGCCGATTTTCAGAGTTGTGACTATGTGGGAAGTGGGATATTCGAATGTCCCCCGTTTGGAACGTTTAACCATTTTTCGACCCCTTAAAGTGGGTTAATCGAGATCGGAATAGTTTACTTTTTCTATTTTTACCATTGTTGATATTTGTGCCGATTTTCAGAGTTGTGACTATGTGGGAAGTAGGATTTTCGGATGTCCCCCGTTTGGAACGTTTAACCCCTTTTCGACCCCTTAAAGTGGGTTAATCGAGATCGGAATAGTTTACTTTTTCTATTTTTACCATTGCTGATATTTGTGCCGATTTTCAGAGTTGTGACTATGTGGGAAGTGGGATATTCGAATGTCCCCCGTTTGGAACGTTTAACCCCTTTTCGACGCCTTAAAGTGGGTTAATCGAGATCGGAATAGTTTACTTTTTCTATTTTTACCATTGTTGATATTTGTGCCGATTTTCAGAGTTGTGACTATGTGGGAAGTGGGATATTCGAATGTCCCCCGTTTGGAACGTTTAACCCCTTTTCGACCCCTTAAAGTGGGTTAATCGAGATCGGAATAGTTTACTTTTTCTATTTTTACCATTGTTGATATTTGTGCCGATTTTCAGAGTTGTGACTATGTGGGAAGTGGGATATTCGAATGTCCCCCGTTTGGAACGTTTAACCCCTTTTCGACCCCTTAAAGTGGGTTAATCGAGATCGGAATAGTTTACTTTTTCTATTTTTACCATTGCTGATATTTGTGCCGATTTTCAGAGTTGTGACTATGTGGGAAGTGGGATATTCGAATGTCCCCCGTTTGGAACGTTTAACCCCTTTTCGACGCCTTAAAGTGGGTTAATCGAGATCGGAATAGTTTACTTTTTCTATTTTTACCATTGTTGATATTTGTGCCGATTTTCAGAGTTGTGACTATGTGGGAAGTGGGATATTCGAATGTCCCCCGTTTGGAACGTTTAACCCCTTTTCGACGCCTTAAAGTGGGTTAATCGAGATCGGAATAGTTTACTTTTTCTATTTTTACCATTGTTGATATTTGTGCCGATTTTCAGAGTTGTGACTATGTGGGAAGTGGGATATTCGAATGTCCCCCGTTTGGAACGTTTAACCCCTTTTCGACCCCTTAAAGTGTGTTAATCGAGATCGGAATAGTTTACTTTTTCTATTTTTACCATTGTTGATATTTGTGCCGATTTTCAGAGTTGTGACTATGTGGGAAGTGGGATATTCGAATGTCCCCCGTTTGGAACGTTTAACCCCTTTTCGACCCCTTAAAGTGGGTTAATCGAGATCGGAATAGTTTACTTTTTCTATTTTTACCATTGCTGATATTTGTGCCGATTTTCAGAGTTGTGACTATGTGGGAAGTGGGATATTCGAATGTCCCCCGTTTGGAACGTTTAACCCCTTTTCGACGCCTTAAAGTGGGTTAATCGAGATCGGAATAGTTTACTTTTTCTATTTTTACCATTGTTGATATTTGTGCCGATTTTCAGAGTTGTGACTATGTGGGAAGTGGGATATTCGAATGTCCCCCGTTTGGAACGTTTAACCCCTTTTCGACCCCTTAAAGTGGGTTAATCGAGATCGGAATAGTTTACTTTTTCTATTTTTACCATTGTTGATATTTGTGCCGATTTTCAGAGTTGTGACTATGTGGGAAGTGCAGGGGTCAAAGTGACAAAATAAGAATATATAGGATTTTTTCAAAAAAAATATAGGACAATATAAAACATCAAATAACTGCACACAGTTGCTACTGAACTTCAAAATTAATTCGTTATACATTTATATAATCGTTATATTGAATTTAAGAGAATAGAAAACACACCTTTAAAAAAAGAAATCGCATGATCCTGAATACGTGATCCCCCCCCCCCCCCCATTATTGCCTCAATATTCTATCCCTAAATCAAGTTTTATTAATTACATCATTTGCAATCATGAGTCTTTTGCTTCCAGCATTTTTAACAGTTCCAATTTCTTTAAGTATTTTCTTTTTATCCCTGTTTGCAGTCTTTTGTTGATTCAGATTTACTGTTCAGTGTCGGCTGGATTGGTGGCGAAAAGTGGGAGATTTATCGCCGAATGTGGCGAACCTGGCACTTGGTTTTAAAGCAACCCTAGTGATCGTTTGGATTTGACAAAACAACGTATTGACGTAATTTTCAATTTTGGCGACTTTTATGAAAAATCGTGGCGAATATTCCGAATCCGGTACGAATTCTGCGCCAAGGCGATTTTCGCCAAAAAATGGCAGCCATGCCATTTTTTAAGAGCAAGATAACTAACTGCCTATGGTTGCCATAATTTGGAGCGGTTTGATGTAAACAATTCGTGGCGCAGAATCCGTACAGGATTCGGAATAAAAAAAATCGCCATCCGACATCATATAGTAAATCTTAACCCTTTTGTTTCCTTCATCATCAATTATTGACTGAGCACTCAAAATGTCAGGGAGGCCGCGCTGAACAGGAGGGACTGGGTTTCGACAATTGCGGCCTCATGCGCCTACAAGGCGTGAAGAGACTCAAGGCAAGGCAAGGACTCAAAATGTTCTTTAGTAGTCCTGCAAGTTAATCCCAAGCTGTTTTTATCCGTTTTTCCCGAGGCAGAGTTCTGTTGTTGCATCTCTCTCTCTGCATTTTGGCCAATTAATTTATTACGTTGGAGGAGAAATCATATCAGAAGTTCCAGACCGATTGTTATGGAAATGTTCACATATTTACAACTCCCACCGGTCCAGTAGAGTTGAGTTGTACGTTATGCAGCACGTGACGTCACAAAGAGATAAAACGCCGCGCCGCCGTTACAAACATCGTTTTTGTCAGGTCTTTTTCACCCACGATCGCGCCAAAGAATCCGAAATATTAAAAAATGGCAACAAACGGCGCCGTTATTACGAATTCGAAGAAAATATAGATCGAATCAATGTAGAAATATAGGATATATAGGACAATTGTAAAATATAGGACAATATAGGACGTTTTTACCGATTTTTAAAAAAATATAGGATTTATAGGACATATAGGACGTCTGCGACCCCTGGAAGTGGGAGAATTAGTGATGAGTGAGTCAGTGAGTGAGTGAGTGAGTGAGTGAGTGAATCAGTGAGTGAGGGCTTTGCCTTATATATATAGAGATTAAAATCACTATTTAAAAGATAGCATTTGAGGGATATTATATAAATCGAAAAAAAAAAAAAAACTAAATTGTAGAAATTTCAAAATTGATTATCTTATTTACCACAGTTTAAAAAGTATTTTAAGAGACTCACCGCTGAATATTCCAGAAGACGCAGGCTGTATGGTTTGCATCAGGGACCAGCTGCTCAACCAGGATCTTCACTTTCCCACTAATTGTTGCTGGTTTTCTATTTTGAGCGACAGTCGCACTTACCACTGCAGAGTTCAGTTTTGCTGGCTCAGAACTTTTACTGAAAAAAAATGATATAAAATGTGAAGTATTTCACCGATGTTTTATATCAGGCACAATTCCTACATCACTCCATCAAACATGTATGGAGGGGGAAAAGGTCCAGAGATGATTTGATTCAGCCGTTTAAAATTATCAATCAGTGGGGATTTAAGGGTTTAGAATTCAATACAAGAGACCGGATAAAAGGTCATGCATATAAGCTATTTAAATCGCATTTTAACTTGGAGAACATGAAACATTATTTTTACAATAGATAAACTGTTAAGTAAAACAATTAGACGGACCACTTCGTTAATTGTACCAGAGTCATCCGTTTTAAAACAGCTGGATTTATACTGGGGTTATAAAAAAGCTAAATTGGACCTTGTACCTGTAGATGGTCGTCATATTTGTATTTGAATCGCTGGATGTTAAAAGGAGAATTCTGACGTATTCAAGATTTTACAGGAGTTGGAAAAAATCTCCAGCTCCTAATCCTCCCAAATATCTAACCATCAATAATAAAGGGCACTGAAATCTACCATCAAACTCCATCGATGTAGTCAAAGACTTAGTATTTATACAAAAAAGCAATATATGAATTTCGGGGAAAATGAGAAGTTCTCTTTTAACCTCATGAGATTCATATGTATAATTAACACTAATGACGGGATTATATTTTATATAACGACGTGAACTTTCTCAGGGGAGCTTTGGAACTCAAGGGAGCAAGAACTCACGCTACCAAAACTTGCATTAGGGAGAACAAAAAACTGAAATTTGGTATTCAAGTAGTATTTTGGCCGCAAAGGTTAGTAGAAATTTTTTGAAAGCACAGAATAACGAAACGCGTTGTTCAAATTGAGGATATTCTGCATATTTTGGAACGTGAAATACGAAAGAACGTCAGGGGTTTTTTTCGCTTTGAAATTCCTAAAATTGTTCTTAAATTTTTTGATAAAAAATTTAAGAATTTTTTGAAGTAAAAATTTTGCAAAAAAAAATTTAAAACTTCGGAAATTCCCAGATTTTCCTCAGAACCAGTGAAAAAACCCAGATATTCAACCAGAGAAGAAAATCTTTTCTGAAATTTTAATTATTAAATTTTTAATTATTGTCAAACAATTTTAAATTGTAGCCAAACTCATTAGTTTAAGTTTTAAAATTGAAGCAATATTCATTTTGTAGAACTTTGAAATTTCCAGTTTTTTGCCGTTATTGAAACAGGAATGACTGTAAGTTACTTCTATCGGCTTTAAAAGTACTAGCCCTAAATTTTTTGGGAATTAACCTTAAAATGTTTGGAATTACCCCTAAAATGTTACTGAAATTCTTGAAATTATTCTTAAAATTCCTACCTAATTTTTTTCGAAAACTCACCGTGCCTCTTGGAGCGGGCATTTCAAAAATTGATGTTTTGTGGCTTAAAAGACGCAGAAAGTTAAAATTCAGAAAGCAAGATACTTAAAGAACGCGAATTCCAAGAAGTTTTCTAGTTTTAGAGCCCAGAAAAGGCAAAAGGCTGAAATGTGAAAAGTAAAATACTTAAAGAACGCGAATTCCAAATAGTTTTCTAGTTTTGAAGGCCAAAAGACTTGAAGCTGACTTACACGTACAGTTATCTTCTTTGGAAACCACCTAAGTTCGTGAACCACTTCTTGTTTAGACACCTAACACTAAAAACTTAATTCCAAACTAGAAATACTTTACTTTTCTGGTTGCTGAGATGAGAGCACTGCACTCAAGTCCGAGTAAAGAGTGTACACTACAGATATGTTTCCTTGTTGAGTGTTCAGGTGGTCATCGTATCCACGTTCAAGAAGGATGTTTCCACGATGGCTATAATGGCTAGTGACGGTCCACTGAGGCAACTGCATCGGCTCTCCGTATTTTGTTCTGATCACCTGTAAGGCTAAAGAGAAAGGAATTATATTCGTTTTGTTGTCTAAAGGTTATCACACCAGGAATGTTATTTTATATCGCCACTTTAGGCACAATGTGTTATTTTTAACGGTTTGTAAGCCACTGAATTCTACGAAGACGATTCCACAGATTTTGAACCGGACAATGGTTCGGAGAATAAGCTGCTGGTTGCTGCATTTTGCAATAATTTGACTTTTAAGAACTCATTTACCACTGTCGCTCTGAAATAGACTTGCGTTATCGTGAAAATAAATGTTACGACAACAAGCAATATCTTAAAAGTTATTATACCACCATTTAGCTGAAAGCGCGAATGGGCTTACTTAGTCTGGTTGGCATGGATATATTGCGGTTTGTAACAAATGAAAAACATTACTTGAAACTGGAAATTGTAATGAAACGTCCATTTATTACATTTATGATTATCCTTGAAATATATCTTCGTTTGTGCCATTCACCAGACGATAAATTGCTGGTATTTTCCATCAGCTCCTAACATGTCGTCATCCATTGAACTAGCTAAGCTCCTCACTTTGAGTGAAAGTGTTGAGTTTTTGGAAACGAGAGCTATTGAAGAGGAATTATGAAGTTCATCCCCCATTAATAAAAGTAAAAAAGTTTATGTACCACCCTCTGTTTCGTTATTCAGGAAAAGACGAATCTACAAGCATTTATACAAGAAAGAATATCCATCCAGACGTTCGATAACATACTCCCTATCCATTCCACAAACATGGCCTGCATTAAATTTCCGAGGTCAAAGCCTCACACCGACTGGTAATGTTCTCTTCTCTGCCATTTTTACTGGACGATAGCTTTTAAAACGACTGAAAAGACAAAAGACTACGCGGCGAGCGTAAGTCAAGAGCGAAAGGTAAGCGGAAGAGAACAAGCGGTAACTTATTTCGCTCAGACGCTCATGCTTGTCATAACCGACTGTTCCCTAGTTCCACTGAACTTAATGCAAACATATACGTGAGCGAACCATTTGTATCATAATAGAGGCATTACGGGTCGTTGACGATGCGTTTCACAGTCTGTTCAATGATGTTAGCCGAGTGCCTAAATATTGAATTTGGATTATCAGTGTTGCAAGCAAAATGCGTAAAATGATATTAGATACGTTTGTCACGTACTCCTTCAGTAACTTTTTCGTCCCACTGCTAATAAAAATCGTATTTTATGCAAGAATTCTTTCAATTACGGTGCAGCCTTTCAATGATAGTATCTAAAAATTCATACTTCTCATCTGCATTCGAAATACATCTCCCATCTCCCAAGCTCCAATTATAACATCACATTGAAAATTGCTTTACTCTTTATGCCTGTTTAATTGAGAAAACATCCCTAGAAGCTTTTATGGATGTCTGCAGTTTGTATGTACAATGGTTGATGTGCATATGGAAGGATTCATACTAACCTCAAATGGGCGACAAATAGTTCGAAATTGAGTATTTGGTGTAGTTGTATTCAGTTCGTTGAAAATTATTAATTCGTTATTATTCTACTTTAATATATTAATTATTCAATCTTCGCTTCTACACGGCCCACAACAACTTTTTCTGCAGCACGTCAGCAACACAGAACAAAAATCAACTTTTACGGAGACTTTCTTTTAGATAATTTTTCCAAAAGAGTATGAATTTACTATCTCGGAGAGCGTTCTAAACTACGCGAATCAAAGATACTATATTTCTAAGAAATTTTTCAAAGGAAATAATGACCTAGAATTACAAAATAAAATTCATTTAGTCCTCGCTTAGAGGCTTGCAAAACTTCATTAAACAACAATAAACTCGTTATCAAGCTTTAACAAAAGCTTCAGTGCGCACAACTTCAGACACAATGATAATTTAGGTACCATAGAAGTAAACAAAAAATCGCTGAGCTGCTTTCAAAATCACTCTCAAAATTCCATTTCATGGTGGTTTTTAAATTCACGTGTGTGAACTTTCACGAAAAATTCAAAGCAAACGATTTGGCGATCAGAAGTAATGGCTCTTCGGATTCACTTCGGATTACTAATAAACTCACTTCCCGTTATCCAATCGAGTTAAAACTTTGAAACATGGCAGTTACATTCTTTGTCAATGACAATGCTTTGTAACCTAGTTTTGATGTTGCCACTAAAAGGTCGCTTTTAGATACGTTTTTATTGCCTTACGTCATTTATCACCTTTGACTCACGTTCCATTATTATTCAGATGCAAAGCTTAATTCAAACATGTACAATACGACAATATTTCATGACTAATACTTTCCCGCTTTAAGGTTGACGAGGGAAAATCTTCAAAAGGCTAATTAATCTACTTTGCCGTCATCTAATCAAGATGAAACACTTGTCAGATAGACTTGTTGTGAATGACAATGTATTCAATCAAGTTTTGGGGGCAAAAAGCAAGTTTATAAATACAGTCAACTCGTGATAACTCGAAGTCTCATAAGTCGAATATTCGTTTATCTCGAAGTTTTCATTAGGTCCCAAGAATATGCCTTGAATAGAAAATAACTTCTGAGTGATTTTCGATAACTCGAACTTCGGATAGCTCGAAGAATTTGTCCAGTCCCTTGTACTTCGAGTTATCGCGAATCGACTGTAGTTCGGAATGGATGTTTGCTTCATAGTGGTCAAATACAATGAAAACTTGAGCCGAACTCAATAAGTTGCAATAAACAATTCCCACATTAAAAACGAGTGAAATTAATTTATATTTGTGAAGAATTTCTTTCTGATTCCAAATATTCAAACAATTAGTTATTTAAATATTCAGAAAAGAAAATTCCCAAAAACCTCGTCCGATCACTTTCCGATTTAAACGCTACTTTATAGCTGTGCCGTCAAGAAATCCTTCCGTTTTCATGGTTATCGTGAGGTTTCTGCTAAATAGTTGGTGTGAGTTTTTTTAGACAATTAATTGCCATGTCCCGTGCCGGTTGGCGTGATTTGCGAGAAACTTGCAAAACTGGTTTTCGCTGCTGCGTTTCAAGCCAAGTTATTTCAGATCTTTTGACGTCACATTAGCCTCAAGCTTAATGTGTCGTTTTTCCCACCAAATCTAACAGGCAAACTTTGGTTACAAATTGAAAAAAGAAAGAGCGATGCGAGCAGAAATTTTTGTGTTTATGGAATTTTCGAAACATATATATATATATGTTTCGAAATTCCTTAATTTTTTTTTTATTATAAAGAGATAGGATAAAAAAGTGAAGGAATACATTACGAATGCAAAAAAAAATTTAAAAAATTGTGAAATTCTAAAATTGCGTTAATTTCAAGGTGGAAACTATTTCTCTCTGTCTCCTCCCCTCCTCCCTTCCCGTATTAACCCCCCACAGACATATAAGTATTGTACGGTATTGCATTTTACAACAAAAACATAATTTTTAAAACGCCTTCCGGTAATTGCATATTATCCTGTCGATCATTTGGTGAACTTTTTGTTGCCGACTAAAAGTCCGAACCGCCTGTCTTCTTCAGAGGTCCGTTACGGCTTGGACTCGACGATGGTGGTTAAATTTTTAATTAAAACTTCAAGTTTTCAAAAATAATTTGATGAACTTCTGAAACTTTAATTGTTATGTATAAATTTTCTGTTCAAAGGAATGATTTAAACCATACTGTAATTCTATTGCCCGTGAATTAAACCATTTTCTTCAAATTTATATTTTAATTTTCAAATGCCAGAGGGAAGGGGATATATCTTCAATTACTGTAATCTCAGCAATATTAAACATTTCTGAAAGCTGAAGAATTTATTGAGAATTTTTTTGATCTTAATAAAATTACGATTTTTTTTTCCCCCCCTCAAATATTTAGAAAATAATTATTTTTATTATTAAGTAAATCAAAGTCTTAAAAAAAAAAACCTAACCCATAAAAACAAATTTTTTATTTTAATTGTATGAATTGCCAACTTTTAAAAGCAATGCAACTTTAAGTGATTATGAGTTTGATATGATTTTATAATATTTCACTATTCCGTAGAAAACCATGCATTCAGTACTATGGTAAACTCTCTTTTTCTTTCCTCCAAAAAGATAGACTTATTGTCGATGACAATGAATTCCACATGTCAAGTTTTATCTCGACTGGATGACGGTAAGCGGGTTAATTAGTCCTAAAAAGCGTAAAAAACATGTGTAAAAGCGGTCTTTCAGTGACAACCCAAAACTTGATTGAATAAGTACACTCCCCAACGGCGACCATGCTATCAAATATCAGCCAACACCCTATTTGCATAAGAATATGTTCCGTTTTTTTCATGCTTGCTTATACGGAATAGAAAACACGATAAAGATAAAATGCGTACAGAAAAGCACTGAGAATCAGGGTAGGTGCTGTAAGGGTGTTGACTCGTAATTGTGTCACCCTTAGCTTGGTCGTCGTGTTTGAATAACGAAAGGAAGATAAGGGAAGGATAGGATTTAAGGTAAAGAAAGTTGTAAATAAAATTTAAGTGAGGTTTTGGGAAAAACTTAAAAAGTCTTCTTATCGCACGCGTTATCGGATGCTATCGCAAAATGTGCACTGCACTTACTTTGCTCATGTCCAAAATAATGCTTGTTCATGTCCAAAATAATGTTTGTTCATGTCCAAAATAATGTTTGTTCATGTCCAAAAACAAACACCTTCAGTTTAAATTTATAAATGGTAGTGGGTCCAAGAGCAGCTTGGGCATTTAAGAAATGAAAATACTACATAAATACTACATTTATTTAAATATCATAAAAAGTTAAAAAGTAATATAATAAGTTTACTGTATGGTTCCAATAATCTAAAAGAGTTGCTTCCAACTTTAAAATGATCACAGACCATTTCTTTATAAAATATATTTGTTGTGCAGCATCACTCTTCTCTAATCTATATAACTTTTGAAACTATTTTTTCCCAGTATTAGGTAAATTGAATTAATGTCTTATAAGAGGGGGGGAAATTATTTTTTGTTTTGTTTATAACCAATGGTATATTAATGCACCCACCTTGAGATATAAACACTAACTTATTTAATGCACAATAACATAAAATGAAAATTGATATTGAATGAGATTATGCAAGCTGTGAGATGTAGAAAATATGAAAGGATAGGCTCTGGTGATGCATACGATGCAGTTTATTATAAATTCTTGCATCTATGAATATTTTAATTCAAATCTTGGTAGCTCCATGAACCACTTTTGTTTTGAGCTCTATTCCTTTTAAACGCACCACCTGTAGTCCACAATCCCTTGGCTCAGTTTAATGCGTTTTAGATTTATTTTTTAAACCATAACATTTTAGAAACTTTAAAAAATAGTGAAAGGTTACTTTTTTCTTTATCAAATCTCAGACAAAATGACTGTTCCAGTCAGTGTTTAAGCATAGAGGTTTTAACAATTTTTTATTCTTTGATTTTCACTTTAAGAACAACCTCTACCATCTATGGCTCTCAATTTGAAAACCCCAATTCTTCTCTTCTCGCCACTCATCAAAAAATTGGTTCACGACCCATATTTAGGAAACGTTGTTTTTGTAAATAAATGCTGATTTACATGCTGCAAGTGGCTGGCATTCAAGCTGGTAATTTGTTTGAAATAATACTGTCATATGTTAATTGAAACGCCAGCTTTCCATTTACAAGGTGCTAACAACTGGAACTATCAGTCGGTATACAGTCAATCGGTAGTCATGTTAGCGTACGAGTAATGGGAGTTGACATGCCAGTAAATAGTATATGCTTGACATACTGGAACTGCCAGATACAGGTACCCATGGGACAAACTTGTTTTTCCAGTGACTGGAATGAATTGCTTAAACGGTGCTAGTCACTGGCCAAAAGTCTGGCCTAAAAGTCAAACATAAAATATTTTAGGGAGCGGAAGCATTCTACAAAAAATGACTCGCTGTCAGTCAGACCGCACACAGCAGTTAAAGGTTAAATCAGCCATAAGTTGTTTCAAATACAAACGTATGATCTGGAGTTGCCAGTACATGCATGAACGTGACAAAACGGCTTCTCCAGTGACTGGAATGAAGCGTTTAGACGGTTCCAGTTTCTGGCATCTAGTGACTGGTGGCCTCAAATGGTACTCTCAACTGGCAAAGTTAAAATAAGCCTTAAGTTGATTTAAAAAAAAAAAAAAAAACTTTTATCTGGAGCTGCCAGATACATGCATGAACCGGTTTTTACATTGACTGGAATGAAGCGTTCAAAATGTCTAGTCGGTAGTACCTGGTGACCTTAACTAGTTAGCCGATTGGTAACGACTAAATCTGCATTGAGTTGATTCAAATAAAAATATATTTACCCATATTCTTTCCAATGACGCTTTGTTCCTCGATGCCGTCCACCATTGTATCCGCAAGCAAGAGACCCATCCCGTCCACAGTGGACAACAGATCGGTCCCAACTGTCGATCTTCTTTTCTAGTTGAAATTCAGACCATTTATAATGCAGTGTAACATCAACAAAGTATACTGTATAACTAGAGTAATCTATGTAATTCTTAGACCTCTAACTTCATCACTGACCTCTTCTATGTCCTGCCAAGTTGAGTTAAGCTCTATCACTCGATCAAATATGGAAGCAGATTTCTCTATCATATCCTGTAAGAAAAAAATTATCATTGTCATTTAAAATATAAATTATCGTATTGAATTTTGCTTTGGGTGAGAGCTACAGGAGCTATACCGTGCTGAAATATTGCGATAATGTAAAGAGTACAAGAGACAAAGACGCAATGTCAAGCTTTTGTCAAAACTGATATTCTAACGCCACCTAGTAGCATTCGATGAGGAAAATTAGGCTGTAGCTCCATTTTGGAAAAATTGCGTTAGGCAATGGTTGAAAACTGGGAGAAAATATGGGTGCCAAAGCAGTTTTAAACACACTTTTAGAGTTTTCATAATTCAATATTTACAGATTCGTATAGATAAAAAAAAAAAAAAAAAAACTCGAATCAAAGTATATAATACTTGTCTGATTGCTCCTTTCTAAAATAATAAGGCGTAGTCCTGCTATATTCTCGATAACCCCATGTAAAAAAAAATGTAAAACTTGCTCTAATCGAATTTGCCAGAATTTAGCGATATTGCTCAATAATATTTGTCCGTCACAATGTACAGTGTTTTCCAATAAATGGGCTCAGACTGGAGCTGCAAGTAATTAAAGACTTTTTCGAAACTTTTTTATTAAATTTAATATTAAATTAATTTCTCTAATTAAATGCTATTTAATAGTCAAGCATTAATTTTCGGTACAAATGAGTATTCTACGCGCACACTCAGATTTTTGCCATTTTCGAAAACTAGGGGATTGCAATCGCAAACCTTTAAAACTTTCAGGAGACATACATTATACTGGCATTATAAATTGTACTTTATATAGATAATCTACTCAACTTCAAGCGAAACGCAGAGTATTGAGGTTTTTGCCACCATACCTTGACTGAAGACCACCTTGCAGAGCTGGACTGGGATTGCGCCACCTTGAAGAATCGATCCGGTAGTGTGCTCATCAGGGAGAGGACATCGGCGAGGTCCGAACCAAAGATCTCCTTATCACGATCGCGGAAGACGTCTTCCAGTAGAAATAGCGTGTCCTTTATGGAAGACGTGTTGAACTATGAAGCAGAAAGAAAATCTATTTTAAGTGATAGTCATTGTTCTTGTTAAATGTTTAGCCTTTGACCGAGAATATGTCTTTACTCCAGTGGTACAGACAACAATCTCCACTTTTTTCGATTCTGAAATCCTAATTGCTATATTAAGAGTATTTCGTGTTTTTTTTTAAGTATATAAGGCTATATGATACACGAATTTATAATGGGGATATTCATTTAAAAAGTAACAATAATCTAGAAATAGTAGCAGTTTTTCATTTGAGAAGCTGTTCTTTAAAATTAAGAAAAATGAAAATATTTAATTTCCGGGCCACAAAAAAAAAATTTTTTTAGTTACCCAATGACAAAAGGAAAACATGTCAACTGGAAATTATTTTGTAAAAAAAAAAAAGAGAGAGAAAACCAAAACTTAATAGGCGGAAATTCGGATTGTGCAAGTGAAGAGAAAGAAAAAGGGAGGGGCAATTGTTTAGATAATACAACTGAGTTTCATAATAATTTATAATAACCAAATAAACCTTTTTTATTTATTACGAGCTGAAGTGGCTCAGATAGATGTGGTCCTACATTTCCATTACAAATGCAAACATATGGACGATTTTCTATCTTCTATACATCCATCTTGGCCTTGCATCGTCTTATATACTTGTCTGTAGGAAGCCTCCAAATAGAAATCAACTTGTGCTGCCATCCAACAATTGAAGAATGAACTTCATAGAAATGGATTTCAATGGTTCTCAAAGAGTTTAAATTAATACAGTACCATGTGAAAACTGACTGGACGTAAGTCCCGTCAATAAACAAAGGATTAATATTCGTAGATCAATTTCATAAATATAAATACCCATCTGAAAGAGCCTACCTTTTCTTTTAAATTCATCATCTCCAACGATCGGCATTCTCTTAAGTCGGGACCAATGTTGCTCCATTCGGCGAAACCTGTCTTTTCACAAGACCAGTATGCTTTCCCTATATACGAAATGAATAAAACAGTGAAAAACTATATAATATTTAAGAAAAAATATTACTTAGAGAAATATGTATTTATTAAGTAAGAATATTTATAAAATATCAAAAATTAGGGATTTGTGTGATATGGTTACTATTTCATGGTGGTAAGAGATTTTATAATATTTGTAAGCAATTTTTTCTGACTTTCAAGATTAATTTCCATTATTTAATAGTACAGTTACTTTTTATTATAATATATGTGCGCAGAAGGTTCCCACAGTAAAAGTTGCTTAATTGGCAATTGGAAAAATGATTTTTTTCTACTTTTTATGAAATTTTCAAAAACTATCTTAATCTTACTCTGATATTTCAAGAACTTCAAAATTTCTTGATAAATTTTTCCTCCTTCTCAAGTTGACTTATTACTTTGCAAACTGCAATTAATCTAAAAATTCACTTCCCTTTTAAAGTTTCATTATTTTTAAATAAGGGAGGAACACTTGTGGAGGACATGATTAACAAAATACATAAGCTAAAAATGGGTTACTAATTAAAAATAAAAACGGTGATAAATTCTACTCAAATTTGGGAGAAGCTTTCAATCAATTGATAAGGGCATAACTTTTATTTCCATTTTTTCAAACGAATTTATTCAGTGCTCATGTTTCAAAGTTTATGGAACTTGTGAAGAGGAACAAACGACAAATCAATTTCTTTCATCTAGCGAATTTCCTAGCTTTTAAGTTAAGAAAAATTCGTTGACATAGCCTGTTTTGATTTTTTCTTTGCAATTAGTTTTAACTGCAGTCAGACAATTTTTTCCTCATTCATTGGCGAGAGTATAGAAGCTGGAAAAGTTTCCGAATAAACCTTTTAGAATACGAGGGTGCATTATTCTCGCGTTAATTTAGGAAAGATACTTCTATTACTATTGATTGAAAACCTACCGCTTGCCTCTTGTTGGTGACGCTGACAAGCTCGGAAAAGCATAACAGTGGTCAGGAGGAGAAGCTGAGATAAAGAGACCGACGGGTTTTGAAGCGGATTGTAATGTCTAAAAAGAAAACAGCTGTAGCCAAAGTGACCTCAGAGATCAATCAGCATCTGGATTTTCCAGTGTCAATAATTAGTTAGGAGACACCTTCATAAACAGAATATTTACGGCAGAGCAGCAATTCCCAAGCCACTTGTCACAGATGTTAATACCAAACATTGTCTTCAGTGGTACCACAACCATAAAATCTGGTCGATTGAAGGAAGACAGATATTTGATCAGATGATCATCCTTCAAACTTTTGTCCACAGCGAAACGAGTGTACGTTTGGAGGACACCTGCACTAGCGTATGGTAGTGATTGTCTCCTTCCAACTGTCAAGCATGGAGGTGTATCCATCACGATATGGCCAGCCGTGTTGTGGTTTTCTGCTGGCCCAATCGTAACCCAGAAAAGAGGGATCACTAGGGAGAAGTATAGAGAAATTTAAGCTGACCAGGTCCATCCTATGATGCAAACTTTGTTTCGTGCTGGAAATGGAATTTTCCAAGATGGTAATGGCTAGTATTCGTGCAGCAGGACTTATCCAATCATGGTTTGATGAACACGAGGCTGAAGTGAAACATTCCTTGACCCGCACAGCCCCCTGAAATAAATGTAATCGAATCTTTATGGTTTATTTTAGAGCGTTCAATCCGGAATCGATATCCCCCGACTATTCAGCACTTGTTTAATTCGATTCCCATGGAAATCCAAGCTGTATTACATGCAAAGTCGGCCATATTACTAAATGGTTCCTTATAAATCTAGGGTGTTACCTTTATTTTGATAACTACCTGTATTACGTACCATAGATATCGGTAAGTATTCAATTGCCTTCATCTGTTTGCAGAGTTGACCGTTCATAAGTTATCCAGAAGTTCTAGTTAAATATCAGTGGTTAGCCTTTCTCTGTACTAATCCAGTTCATTTATTGTTTTTAGGCTACGGCTTGAATAAATATTCAAAGGCGTCGATTAAATAACGATTCTGATTCGAACTCATGCTCAGCAGGTTATGAGCGCTGAATGGACTGGATAGCTTGTTGAAATCTTTATTAGTTTTCATATCTATGATATCAAATTAATTGATCCTGTATTCTCATTAAAAATATGTTAATCTTGAAGAATAAATGCCTGAAAATGTTCTTACCCGTGGAATGACCTGGACAGGGCATTTCAATTCTCTTCCCAATGGGTGTGTCCGGCCACAGGATTCCACGTTTCCGAGTTTCCTTGCAGAACTCCGGCCTTCTAGAAGTTGTATCGAGAAATGAAACAGTGGAAGTTTCGCTGCTGGTTGTATAATTTGTATGATCGAAAATTGTTGAAGTTTCTTGTTCAATACTCGTTGTGGTAGTACCTGAGAGCATCATAACATGAAAGATATATTGGAATGCGTAAGGTAAAAAAATAAATGTAATGCAAAAGTAACACGTAAAAACTGTGTAATAATGTAAAACTATATTTATCCACATCTTAGTCAAAGAAGTGTTTATAAGCTTGCATAAGATTCAATTGTGTATTGTCAAGTAATAAAAAAAAATATGGCGTAGTTACATTCAGTAAGCGAAAAGGTTAGTTTGATTTAATAATCTGGAATATTTAATAAAATTCAAAGTCCATTTAAGCCGTAAAAGTTCATCTATTTGGAAAAAATATTGGGCTCTAAGGTGTGTAAATTATTTGAAAAAAGTAATCTGTAAAATAGGCTGGTTGTTTATGAATAGTACTTTCCTGGACTAGATGAGAGGCATGTTTAATGTTTGAATAATATTGTTAGTAGAGCGTGTATGTATAACTTTTAGTTTTAAATGTGATTTAGGTGGAAAAAAAGTTTTTATTTTAATTTTTGTAAGTGGTTACGACAATGCAAGTAACAGCGAACACAAATGACATATCTAATAAAAAAAATTCTGCATAAAAAAAATTGCACTTTGTTTCAGGTCATGGAAAATTTAAAAATTACGTAGATTATTTATATGTTTTGTGGTTTCACTGAAAAACCAGTCTGTGTGTAGAAATAAAAATTTTAATAAGGGCTTTATGTGCGAAACCACTACGCTTCAAAGGGTTAAGTAAGAAACAAATGCTTATGTGATACAGACAGAACTCTACAGCCACTAACTCTCTATCAAGTCTTCATGGGTATTTTATCGATGCTCTCAAATCGTTTGTTTGAAAGAGAAAAAAGAGACATATTTAAGAGAGTTTTTTTTTTTTTTTTTTTAAATGTTTGTGGGAAAAAAAAACTTGGTCCTTACTGGATGGATTTTTGTAGCTGATGAGTGATATTCTGTTCTGAAGTCTAACTCTGTTTTATTTCATCTACACAACAAAAATTAACTTAGTGCATTTGTACCCAAACGTAATGATTGTGTCACTAAAATACATTTCAATAGAATAAAATAGGAAACCAAGTGATATTCACCAGAAATATGCTAGGGTAAAAATTGATAAGGGTTTCTTTTTGTAAGATTTAACCGAGTTTTTTTAACTAATCTTCTTTTATCTCACATGTATAAACAACTGTTCTGGAGATTTTGTTGACTTATTTTAGCACTAAGGACAGCACAACATAGATAAGACATTTTATTGAAGGAAATTAAAATATAATTAAAAACACCCAATCAAGCTTCAAGGTAAACAGAGATTAGATGTTTATCATTCGTGTAGTCGTGTGTATCGTAATAACACACACTTGGATTAGAGGTTGACCAGTCATTGAAGGGGGAAGGGAATGATGGGGGAGGGATCACGCCCTCTGGCATTATTTTTAAATATTTCATTCCCAAGATTTGCCTAAAATATGTTTTAATATTTAGTCAAATATCCTATTAAATTGTAGGTAATATTCAACATTTTCTAGTACATGAGCATAGTACCGAATAAATTTAGATCAAAATCCCGACTACTCAGGATAAAACTGCATGGGTGGGGATGCCTTCCGGGATGTCTTTCAAGGAGAAACTATTCCATATTTGACTTTCGAATGAGTCAAAACCCCAATCAGATTCGTCACGGTGTCTACTTTGAAATGAAAATACAGTCTGCAAAACGCCAGACAATGCTCGATCCCGAGACGAACTCTCGGCATTGATCCTGAGAAGACCTATTTCGGAATTTTAAGATTGAGGTTTTGTTTTACGATTTAATGAGGTTTTCTTCCAAACGAAAGATATGTAAAAAGAGGACTAGAATGATCTGCATAAGTTTATGGGGTCCGAAATAATTACGAACTAACATGAGCGCCCCCAGGAGGGTGCAAGGAGGTGCAATTGCACTCAATTGGCTCTTGAATATTTTTTTTAAAAAATGAGGGAAAATAAGATGTAAATTTCAAGATTAAAAAAAAAGCTCATATGCCGTTTATACTTTTATGTTAGAATGAGCATTTTATTTTTCTATTAATCTAGTCTTCTGTTTCTTTCCTACGTCGTTTTTTATAGCTACTTGCGTGACGATTTTCTGGCGCTTGTTGTCTATAATTATTAAAGGCTGATGAGTAGAAATATTTATTCCTTTTATTGTATAATCATTTCCTGTGTAGTTCACAAAATTCTAGGAAAATGTTTTGTTTTTAAGTCATCAGATACACACTATCTTGAATTCTATTTTTAGAATTCAATTGAACGTATTCCAATACTGCCTTCGTCTTTCATTTTGAATATTTCTTTTATTATTATTATTATTATTATTATATCCGAAACTTGGAAGAAATAAAAAAATGTTATTCTTCTGTATTTTTGCATCTTATCTTCGAGTTCCTCTGTTCTAAACACGGTCTCTTGAATGCAGTGAGATCTAGTTGGATAATAATAAAAAAAATCGTAAAAAATATATATTTTAATATTTTTACTATTTTGTATTTTTTTCTTCTCTTTAACGGGTTGCGCTTTTAAAAAAATATATCGTGAATTTTAACTATTCTCAAAGAGTATAATTTATAATGCATAATTATAAATTAACATTTCTAAAAAAAATTCATGATTTTGATAAAAATCTAGTCTTGCACCCCCTTGCGAATATTCCTGGGGGCACCCATGCGAACTAATGTATGAAAGTGTTCATATTTCAATTCTCACCGTTGTCTTTGATACAGCAAACGAAAGGGAAGTGCTCATCGCAGTTTTCTTGGAAAAAGTGCCAGACTCGAGCTGAGGATTTGGTGATGTGAAGAGAAAGACATTCTTGCATTCTGGAAGGAAATTTATATACAATAATATTTTTAAATAATATCAATGAACTTAGAAAATGGGCAAGTATTTTTTAAATGACTGCGTTTTTTACCGAGCCAGTTACCAATTTAATAATGATGTTTTAATACTGAGATAATACTTTCTTTCTTCACAAAATGTTTTCCCCTTTTAAAAAAATTATTTCATTTAAAAAAAAAAAAAAAAAAAGTACTTCTCTTCAAAGTGAACTATTTATCGCAATAGCAAACTATTTATCGCCAAAGAGAAATACTTCCGTACAAGACAAATTTTATCCGCCAACAACCAATATCCCCTTCTAATACCAAATATTTTCATAGGATAATAAATATTTCCATTGAATAATTAATTAAACACTTCATGGAGAATTATTTCCTTAAAAAGAGAAAATAATTTATCTTTTAATTATTCCCAATTATCCGAAAGGCAGCTGCAAACTTTGGTACGTCAACGAACATCATTCTAAATTTACTATAGAACGTAGAGAACAGTTAGTACATAAGAATATGCTACTGGTCTGCCGGTGTGAAAGTAGCCGATAAAATTTCACAAAATAAACTCTGATTGGAATTACAACTAGATAGCTGGATATACTCGAACTCGCCAAATATTAAGCACTCTTTCTTTACCAGCCAAAATGCCGTTCTATAATTTTCAATGAGGAAATTAACTGACAATTTTCCTCATGCGTCAAATAGTTGACGTACCATGACTTGCAGTCGACTCTCGGCCATAACCACACCACTTCAAGTGTGCTCACTTCAACGGTTCTGAACAGTTCTTGCTCGAGAGCCACAGTTCCAGCTCGGCGTTCCCGAACGCAGACAGTCGGAAAGCCTCCGTGATATCATCGATCTCCTTCTTGGATTTGTAGCAAAGCAGTTGCATGTTGTCCTTTTCGCATGTCTTCACTGCCGAGTGCCAGTCCATGCGCCAGTAGTAGAAGCTGCAAGTGTTGAAGTCGGGGTCTGTAGATGGAGAGAAAAGTGTCGTTACGCAACAAAATTACAAAATCGTTTGTGACAATTTTAAATGCAAGTTTGTTGATAAATTTTTCTCAATAACAAAATTCAAGTCGTTTATGCTGCGTTTTTATTATGCAACAAAAGTCTAATCAATTCGCAATAAATTCTAATGCAAGTTTTTTGGTGACACGGTTTTGTATGCACACTATGTGTACAAGGAGAAGAGATTTATTTCTAGATGTCTTTTTAACTTCAATCTAGTCACCAGGAACAAAAATACTTTCAAAGTACTTTTTTTCTTCTATGGATCTGAAATCTGTATCCCAGGGAAGTAAGAATGGCCACTAACTAAAAATTTATGTTCTATGTGCTCTACTGTGTATTCATTGTATTGTGTAACCAGAAAAAGAAAATAAACAACACAGAAACACAAGAAATCTTATGAACACTTGAAACAAGTGAAGGTTCGAAATATGTTATTCCGAGCTATCATCAGTGTTGGGCCCGTGATCGAAAATGTTAGAGCAGCCCGAAACATGTGACTTCCCAACCCCATCCCCCCCAACCACACACTCACTTTCCACAATCATTAATGAAAGCAAAATCTTTAACATTCAAATCAAAGTTTCCTGTTAATGTAAGCTCTTGTTTATTTAAAAACAATACTGCTTTGATGGGTATGTAATTACATTCATGTAATTACATGAAGCGTCTATTCAGAGAGCTACCTTTTTGTTAAATTCAACAATATGAAGTTGTGAGTTTTCCTTAAGGCGCCAGCTATTTGAGTTTTACTTCTTATTAATTCAAAGTTTAAAGAGTTTTCTTTTTAAACGTTCGATTGAGTCCACGTGTGCTTTAAATGCTCGTGTGAGAGTGGTTCTTTCATCATATACAGCACTATTCCAAACATCCATTTCAGCACAACTCCTGAACAAATTGACCTAGGATGTTCAAATTTGGTATGAGGGTTAGTGGCAGGCATGGGACCTACCATTAAGATTTTCGTCGAAATCGCGCATGATGCGCATAAGGTAGCTGCCATTGATAAAATCACGTTTTTCAATGATTGCTAAAAAATGGCTCTAACGATTTCAATAACAATCATTGTGGTAATGCCTTTTAAGGTGTTCTAAACATCCCCACCTCCGAAATTCCCGTAAAAATGTTTTAATGGCGTAAAAAGTTGAAAAATGAATGCCTTCAACACAGAGTTCTCTTTCCTTGAACATACCTCATCAACGATCGTTTTTTCTTCTCTTCTCAGTTTCGGTTATAATAAAGGATAAGGATTATCAAAAAGTATATCGCCAAAATCACCATTTTAGCGATTTTTTTTCTTTTCTTAAGACTCATACAAGAATTATCGCAAAAAATATCACCAAACTGTCCATTTATTCTAAATGAAGGATGAAAATATACAAAAGGTAAATGAAACAAATCCACGTCAGTATTATAGTGCAATTGAAAGATGTGCGACGTTCCACACCCCTAGTTTTATGAATGGACAGTTTTGATTTCGGTCTATCTTCTTTAAATTGTTGGCGTTTGCCATCTTCTTTCTATTTTCTAAAGTGAGTTGCAAGCAAAACGCACATTTAATCATAACGGACTCCTTGTTTCAAAATAGTTAACTTATGAAATTACAAGACAACAATAGTGTAAACATTGCGAAAACTATTTCCGTTTTGGAGAGATTCTTAAAATTGTCCCTGTCGCCCGCCCTCGTCGATAGACGCCGCCTATCAGTACCTCGAATTTCCAATCACAGCCGAAATTATAAAATTCCTCTCGAGCTGAGCTGCGAGATAACACCGTACTCAAAACATGAAGGGAAAATATTTCATAGTAGCAACGGTTGTCATAGCAACGAACTCAGCCGGATCGTAATTTCAGGAACTGGCTGTGTCAACGCTTAGAGAGATACTCTTTAGATGGCGTTACTGTAGTTCGCGTGAAGGTCACTAGTGTGGGTTGATTTGAAGGGTTTTTTCACTCCTAATTGTGCGTAAAAACAACATGTTCGCTATTCATTTAAAGTTTTATTCACTTACCGTACAAATTCTATCTTCGTTTTGAATTGTAATCTTTATTTAAGGAAATTAGTGTAATATATAATAATTTTTAAACTAATAAATTTAGATGCACCCCGGCTGTACTGGTTTAATAGGGGTTAATAATGGTTAACCCACGAGCTGCCACTAGCTGTCATTGTTTATCATTCATCGGAATTCATTCGACGGAATTCAATGTCAGCCAAAAAAAAAAAAAAAATGCTGGGCAGGAATGGACCAAGATCCATTCTCACCTAAAATTTGATTTTTAAAATGTAGGATGGTCCAGGTAAGGAAATGCTGCTATCAGTAGACCATTAGATAAACCACATTTGGTCACAATTTTAAATGCGCAGGCTTCTGTCGGGTCAACTAGTACCTTCAATATTTGGAGACATTATTAAGCTCTGCAACCAAAACACCCTTAGCACCAATGTGTCCCACTAAAGAGACGACAATTTTCAGAAAAAAAATATCATACAAGAAAAGATATATTCTTTACTAAACAGATGTTCTGAGAAACATCTCCAAAGTAAAACACCTTTTAAGGAGACTTCACATAACTTTATTTATGTGCGTGTGGTAACATCCAATTTATCACAATAGTCCATGAAATGTTTTTCCGTTTTGTGACTTTGATGCCTATTCTGAATCAATTTGCATAATTGGTTTACGCTTTTGATGACCTAATTTGTCTCAAGAATGTACTTTTCTACGTACACAAGCATAACTTTCGCGGTTAGCTGACAAAATTATGATGTTAGTGAAAAATCTTTCATTCGGGTGCGAGAGAAACCTTCTGTGATATGGGGCCGTTCAAGTATTACGTAAGCACCTAGGGGGGGGGGGGAAGGGGGGGGGGAGGGGGGGGGAGGGGGGGGAAGGGGGGGGGAAGGGGGGGGGGTTAGCGATTTGCTTATTTTTGCTGACAAGGGGGGATTTAGGGGGTATGAGTGATGCTCACGTAAGCATTTAATAATCCCTTTATTTCTAAAAAAAAACCTGTGATATGAACTGGTATTCGAAGCACGTGCAAGGGAGTCAATACTTTCTACAAATTGTAAAATGCGAATAAAAGCAGTGTTGCTCTCATGCTCGCAGTGGATTATTTCGCATTTTAAAAGAACGCTTTATACCTCCACCTATCAAAATGGCCCAAACACCACACGATTTAATAACAAGTGAGGAAGGGGAATTCCTGGAATTAAGTCTCCGGCTAAGCTTGAACCTGCATGTCCCACTGGGGGATTTTTAAAAATGCCATATGACTATTTTTGTCCGTCCATCAAATCACAATTGTCTGCAAGGACTTGTGAGAAATGTGGTTTGTACCACGCTTCACTAAAATCGACAATTCGTCATAAGAAAATTGTTCATGGCGAAAATAGCCAGAGAGCGTGCCTAGTTCGGCCTATGAGAATTGCTGCTCGTCGAGCAAATGAACTGATGTGCGTCATCAATTTATGTAGAAGGCATGGAAGATACCGAGTGGATAAGCGATGAGGAAGTTTGCCCAGATTCCTTGTGCGAAACAAGTGATGAAGCAATAACATCAGATGCCAGAAAACCTATAATTTCAGACATTAAAAACTGGCTAGAGCAACTTTGGATAACATCTGACTAGATAGACTTAATTGATTATGAAAATTACATTTATGTGCCATTAAAATTGTGATAAACTTAAGATTTAAAAAAAAAATTTTTAAAAAATTCCCCTTTTAAGGCGAGTTAAAGTTCATTATTTGCATTGAATCCTAACTTTTTTTTAGATTATTAACGTTACAAAAAAAAAATCAGGAGCAGGGGGGGGGGGGGTCACCGTATGCTTACGTAATTATAGAGGGGGGTATGAAAATTACCAAAAACATGCTTACGTAATATTTGAACGACCCCTATGCAAGAGTGAGCAAATAAATTAATTTAATTGAAAATATATTTTGTCACAATCCATTCTAAGGAAAATTTGCAACCACTGGATTCAGACATGAAACGGAGTCTTAATATAAGACCCGTGTATTTTTAATGCATGTTTAAATCCCCGAGGGAAGTAAAATCTGGTCAATAAAGAGAAGTATCATCATAGTGTATATCACATTGATAAAGATTTCAAACCGAACTATTTGAAACTTTTAAATCGCGTAAATAATGATATCCAACACCCTATGACATTTCAACTGTCTAAAAATACCCCCAAACTCAACCATCACAAATGCCTTAAAAATTGAGACTCCGTTTGACTTCTGAATCCAATGCAACTTTTGTGTATTATTTTAAGACATTTTAATTTGCAATGCAACATTACTTCCGAACTGATTATTACTAAGATATTCGTCAAAAATGAGTAAGGACATAAGATAGCTGCCATTGAAAAATTTGTTTTCCATCAACTGTCAAAAATGTATTATTTTGATAAAAATCGATAAGTTGATGCTTTTTAAGGTGCTCTAAACACCCCGAAATTCCTCAAATTCCGTTAAATGAATATTCGATAAAGGTGTAAAAAGTTGAAAAACAAGCATCTTTAAAATAGAGTTCTCTTCCCTCGAACATTGTCCATTAACTACCCTTACTCCTAATGTTTCACTTTAAAAAAAGAATAATGTAATAATTATCGTAAAACAAATCGCCAATTTCACCATTTTTTAAAAAATTTATGCATTTGTAATAATTATTGTTATCCATGGCCAATAGATGCTTCTATGGCCATAGTAACCAACTTAAATCTAAATGAATCAGCATTAAAACAAAAATAAACCTATATAAGACATCGGTAAGACCTGTTGCCCTTTATGGGAGTGAATGCTGGGCACTGAACAAAGCAAAAGAGGACCTGATTTTGATTTGTTTTGTTTACTGATTTTTGAAAGAAAAATTTTAAATTTTTGGACCAATAAAACAAAATAATGAATGGAGAATAGCATACAATCAAGAAATTTAACCCAATATAAATGAAAATAGTAAAAGTGTCTCGTATTAGATGGCTGGGTCATATATATAGATATGATAATGCTTCCCCAACCATAAAAATTAAATTTTCAAATATAGAAGGCAAACGACGAAGGGGACGACCACCCACCAGATGGATTGACAGTGTTCAAAAAGACATAGAACATATGGGAGTGAACCGATAGAAGTCTATGGCGCCGGATAGAGTCAGGTGGAGAAAAATTGGAGAGACATCCTTGGCCTGTAACAGGCTGTAGTTCTAGCGAAGAAAAAGAGGAATTATCGTATGTATTTTATAATGTAATAATTATCGCCAAAGATAGCCCTAAACTGCACTTGTTTTTTAAATTAAAGAAAATATAAAAAAAAAAGGTAAGTTATACCAATCCATGTCAAATTGGCAGTGACCAGTATTATAGTGTAATTGAAAGTTGTGCGATATTCCATGCCCGTAATTTGTGTTATTTTCAATCTTTCGGAAATAATTTCCTCAAGGTAGTTCTCAATTGCATGCATACAAAATTTTGTAATGCACCGTATGAACTAGCCTGCTCTATAAAAAAAAAAGGAGCACTTTTGTAAGAGGGAAGTTGCAAGTTGACAATCCAACCTTATCTGAAGAGCAGCTGTCACTTTTGACAGGTGAATTCTTTCCGAGTGATTTCATACCAAGGAGCGAAATAATAGCCTCACAAATCCCGGCTATCTCCGTCCAAAGCAGCTACAATACTACTGAACTTTGGTGTCGGTAGTTAGTAATAGATATTCGGATAAGATACAACTGGTAGGAATTCCACAATATGCTGATAAAGATTCATCTGCAATGGTGACAACTTGTGGAAAGGTAACAGATAATAGTATTGATTTTGCTGTTTCTAGTTTCGATTAATCAGACAATTATAAGTGTCAATCAATCAACTGCTTGTCAAGTATAGCGCTTTCAATTGTAAAATGGAGCTTTGAGGCTTTTATTGTTTAATGTGACTTTTAATATCCCATTTACTACTTACAAGAATCCCCTACCCGACAAAATTGGTTGTTGTTCTTAAATTTCCCCAAATTGTAGAAATCTGACGTATACCACAAATAAATGATATTAAACATAATTACATTTCCAATGTAATTATATTTCATTTTGAAAAATCAAAATAATACAATTGAATCCGAACTAATCTTAAGTTAGAAGGAAATGAATGTTTTTAAATTCAATTTAGATATACATTTTATATGTCGGGTGGTTGGGCCAGTACCTGTCAAGATAGATAGAGGACCACCAGCCTTCACCTTAGTGTACGTTGATGTTTGTAATTATACAAATCGGAGTGAGGTTCGGGGGAGGGGGGGGGGTATGCAAGTAAAAAAAGGCTAAGAATCGCTGTACGAAAGGAATGAAGATGGGATAAATAAATTTCAATGAAATTCCAACATAGCATTTAAATTTCACTGCAGACAATCTCACGTTTAGAAAGCACTATTTTTCTGCAGGTTATGCAAAAGAAATACGTTAAAAGAATGCACTCGTTGTCTATTTGAGGCATTTCGGTTGTGTCATGAAAACTATAATCTACTCGGAAACTGAAGGAGACATTTAAAAAAAAAATCCTTTGTATCAACTTCAATTTTGTGCGTATGTGGCTAGGTATGTCGATGGCGGGTAGGCATGAAAATTTGCGGAGGCCTAATTAACCCCTTTGCCGTCATCCAATCGAATTGAAATTTAGCAGATAGATTCGATGTCGATGACAATGCATTCAATCAAATTTTGGAGGCTGTGACTGTCCCGAAAAGGTCACTTTTACGAAATACTATTAAACTAACTTGCCGTCATCCAATCGCGCTGAAATAGCATTTTACCGATCATTGAAGAAACTCTTTCCTGTTGCCAGAATTATTTTAACAAATAAATAATAAAATTGTTTAAATCAGAATAAATAAAAGTTACTTGGATATGAGTGTTTCAATTCCCATTCATGTTTAATGAATAAATTTTGAAAAGTAATTTACTCCATATTTTGCTGATAGAGAAAATTAGATGCCTACACCAAGCACACGCAAGCAACAGAAACGGCACTTTGTTAATGAATATAAAAATTGGCAATGCATATAAAGGCTTTATATTAAAAACTTTTTTTTATGGATTATATTATTCAGTTATGATTTATGTATTCTTTTAATGTGCGGGACACATTTGGTTGAGTCGTATGGGTGATAATGTACTCAATTCCTGCATAAGACATGTCCGGTTAAGATTATGAATAAGAAAATGTGGCAAGAAAAAAAAATGCGTCAATAGGTAGCTCACAGGAAGAAAATTGAGGATGAACAATGGGCGCCAGTAATAAAAATAAACCAAATTCAAGTGCCTTTCATCACTGAATTGCGCTGAAGAATAACTCAAAGCGTTGAAGACAAAATTTATATTCTGACACGACGCTGCATGCGATTTATATGGCATGTCAATTTAATGCACTTATACTTTGAGACATGTCCTAAAGGGACATATTTAGCTGCATTAAGCATATCCTTTTGAGACATATTGTACTTTTTATGTACGAGACATGCTCTCTTGAGACGTATTATAGTATACATATCTTGAATTTTAAACATGCCGTATTGAGAAAAAATTAGTGAGATATATTTTGTTGAGACATGATAATGTATTCTGACTGTATTAGATATGATGTCTCTATATATAAAAGTCAAATACACTGAACCATCATTAAGTCTTCCACTTCCCATTTAGCCACAAGTCGGACATTCGGTACAAATGTCAACAAGGACAAGCATAGAAAAAGTAAGTCATTCGTTGGTGGGCTAAGTTACTGTATCGCACTGAAGAAGCTGTTTGGTTCAAGAACTTTGAAATAAATATCGGATTTATAAAGTTCATATCAACACAAAATTATTCTGATGATTGTTGGGTCTTGCATTTCAATCACTATTAATATATAAGAAAATCAGCCTTATACTGGCGTTGCCCCACGTTGGGTTGTTTTGTATAACTCGAAAACTGGACCATATTCCATACTATCTTCGGAATACTACTAAACCAACTTGCCGTCATCCAATCAAGCTGAAATTTGAGATAGATTCATTGTCGATAAGGTTGCATTATATCAACTTTTCGAAACTGTTACTAAAAGGTAGCTTTTACATACTCTTCTATTACCCTTTCGGAATACGAGTTAAACCAACTTGCCGTCATCCAATCGAGCTGAAGTTTGGCAGATAGATTCGTTGTCCATAAGGTTGCATAAAGTGACATTTAGTGGCTGTCACTGTCAGAAAATTTTGTTGGGTTAGTAATTATTATTATTATTATTATTATTATTATTATAATTATTTTTATTTTTTTAAAGAGGGAATCATTGTTCATGTAAAATAAACTCCTGCAATCGTGATACGATAATGCTCAAATTATTATAACTTCGATTGTGTGGAAAAAATCTGAAAATGTGGTAGGATATTATGGTTTCTTGGAAATACGCTTTAAGCCCTTAAACTTAGCATTACTTCAGATGTCGGTTTTGATATTTAGGTTATTTTGATATAATCTATGGAACGAACTTGTTGCATAAAAAACTTTTATGCATTTCAATGCAATGTTAGAGATGAGAAAAGATCATAACCGTTCTAAAAGTAACCATTTATAATTTTAATTAGGCAATAATCATGGTTTTATAAATCTGAAGTATTATACAGTACTAGGGGGCTCCGCCCCCTGCTCGCTGACGCTCGCCAACCCCCTGGATTGCTATGCAATCCCCTTGGCTCGCTTTGCTCGCCTCAAAGTGAAGCATTTAAAATATGCTCTAGCAAAAAGCTATTTCAGCTGCGTAATGCCAAGAAACTGAAAACGTTTTCTTATTTATGAAGAGCCAGAATACTTGCCACGTCATTATCCTACTGCTGTCGAGACGCGTTAAGTAGGGACAGTGTGGCAACGTAGTAGAAAGTTCTTACTACAAAAATAAACAGTATCGTACATATATTTAAAAAAGATCGGTTATTTCATTGAACAATTAAAATGTACGGGCTGGTATCGTATGAAGCGCTAAAATAAATAAAGTTGTTTATCGAAATTTCTTAACGAAGCAATCATATGTTCGCATAATCTTTTTTGCGATACTTAGAAAATAAAATAAAACAGTGAAAGGCCAATTATCCGGCATTCAATGAATAGGAATTTTTTGAAAATCAAATTTGGCGAGAAAATTAGCCCTATTTCGCCAAAAGTTTTTTTTATTTCATATCAGATTTTGAAGTTGAGTGGGTGGTTTTATTCGTTATTTTAATAGTTTTCAATTCGTAATAGCTGAATTTCCACTGATTAGAAATGAATATAGGTTCAGATTTACTGCACAATGCCTCTTAGCGACTTTTTAAAAGTTGGCTATTTAGCGCTGAATGCAACCCGGCGACCTCCGGAACATGTTCCAGCAGATAACTTTTCCAAAAAGTCTGGTTTATCCAGAATTCCAATCCAAAAGAAATATACACATCTAAGATCTATTTATTCTTGCACCATCGTAACTATTAAATCAATACGTTTTTAATAGGCAATAATTTCTATCTGTAGACTGTAATAAGAAAAACAAAATATAGCGAATCCAAGTTGTTGCTGTTGCCAGATGTATTAATCAAATTTCAAGAGATATATTGTGATTGGCTAGATTGCTGAATTTGGAATTTCGTGCATAAAGTACATTTAGAAGATTTGTTTGAAGTCATTGCCATTCTGCTCACAGAAATACAGGCGAATTTGGACGTTACGCAAGAGAATTATATATATAGATTATAGCATTTCGCGCAAATAACAACTATGATAACGTGAAAGCGTAATTTTGTTTCAATAATGAAAAATATTTTTGATATAACTTGATAACAATATCAATTTTAACATATCAAATATCAACAAAGTGCCCTACTTTGTTGCATTGAAAAAACATCACAGTTGTCAACAATGCGCATCTTTTATATGCTTCATTGTTTTGTCAGTCTTCTTGTTGATTTTCCAGCGGTAGATTGAGTATGATATATATGAACTCAAATATTGATGAATTTTTGCTCTGGTACTCTTCTTGTGTACTAGAAGTTGTTTTTCATATGAATCTTTGTATAATTTTTGTACGCTAAAACACCATTTTATACAAAATTAAGACAAAACTCTAGAACCTAAGAAATTGACGTGGATTCAGGATCAAAAACATCCAACCTACTAAGGACTCGTATTCAGTACATTTCACATGAAGGACGCGTTTTCTCTTTCAAAGCTATAGGATGCGTCTGCTGGATGAGAAGAATTACGTAAGTTCAACCAATTCTAGAGGTCGGCAATATATCGATACGGCGATATTTTTTTCTTAAATATCGATAGTAAAAATATCGATACAAGTCACCGATATATCGATATTTTAAAACATTTTTAGTTTTTTGGTGATCGTTTTGTAGTTCCATGTGTTTTTTCGATTTTCTTTATTCTCTTTTCAAAAACTTCAAAACTAAAGTTTGGACTTGGCTGGGAGACAGTTAAAATGACACCCTAACCAAAAAGAAATGTAATGGAAAGATAAGATAATTTATTAGTAGTTATTAACATAGCGCCTTTCTGTTGCGAACGTGTGCCTGGAATTTGCATCTAACTTTAAATATTAAAAACATATCTATCAGAAAATTTGCGGTAAACTACTTTTCCAAATTTTTTCTTTAAAAATAAATGTGAATTTATGCATTGACATCCAAATGTATTTTATTTATTCTGATTGATAATATAATTTATTCATTAAAACAATTTTTATAATTTATTTATTAAAACATGAATTCAAGAACATCAGAAATTGGCCTCGAAAAACTTCGTTTCTGGCAAAATTGAAAATCAAATAAAACAAAATCATGTATCGATATATCGATATTTTTTTCTATGCAGCGATACAGTATCGATATTTATTTTGATCGATATTTCCGACCTCTAACCAATTCCCATTTTCGAATTAAATTTTGGACATACTCTTTGTGAAGCTTTAAATTTATTTCTTTAGGATGAGTGAATACGAAATAGAATACATTTAAGTCTTTAAAAATAGGATTAATTTTTATAATTCGATGCAAGACTTTCACCTATTTTTTTTTTTTTTTTTTTACATTTTATAAAATATGTGCATACATATATTAGAGGATGCTACATCCGTCTTTGTTAGAAAAAAGACTAGTTCCAGTTACTACATTTTAAAATGATTTACCTTGGCGACAAAACTGCACCGGATTATAAATTTTTACTGTTGATAACTTTGTAATTCTTTCTGATTTTATCAATACGATTTTTATTAGATGTTATTTGATTGAAATTTGCTCAGTAATGACAAAGAGCTCGATTGAGCTGTGATTAAAAACTTTTAAATGTTTTATCCAAAAATAACCAGACGAATTATTTATTTTAAAGTAATGTTAATGGAATATGAACTCAATATGTCATAAACAGCTATTTATCAATAACTTTTAGCTTGTAAGACATAAAATAACAAAATAAACCAGTTTTTAAAGGGAAGTTTAATAGAATCTCACTCAGAAAAAAATTTTACAATAAAATATGAAATGATACTGTGCGAATGCATTATTAATTTAAAATCTAAATAATAAAAAATAATGAAAACAATAAGTTGGATTAATTTTATGATAAATTTGACTACATTAAAAAAAAGTGGGTACATTATCATGAAATTCAAAAAACCTAGAATAAAAAGAGATTAGAAATAAAAAGGTATTTATAAGTATTTTAAAATTATTTTTAATTTATTTACGATGACTTCCTGTCACTCGATTGGCGCAGTATGGCTCACGTGTGGCCCTTGCGTCGGTTAACTCTAACCAAGCAAACTGTCATTTGTTAAATTTTCTTATACAAAAAATGATTGAAATATCAAATTATCTATTTTTATTGCTGTTTTTTAATTTTACATTGTAATTAACTGATTTTAGTAAACAATTTCTTTTCAGTGTCAACAACAAGAGAGTTACAGGGAAACTAGGAAAGAAAGTTAAATTTCTAATTGTAAAAGAAGAGCAATGGGAAATGTTCCTTTCAATTCGTACCATTAAGTCATTATACATTGAGAATGCCTGGACATCAGATGGTAATGAAAAATAAAATTATATTAAATGCAATTTCTCATTGTAGTTGTTTAATTGTGTGTTGACTTTTACTGATTTTACTTAAATTCACTTTTCAGGTAAAGAACAGCTAAAGGAATGATACGAAAGGGAGTTAAATTTCTCATTGTAAAGAAAAGGGATAATGAGAAATTTCACTTTCAATTCCTACCACTAAGTCATTATACATTGAGAATGCCTGGACATCAGATGATAAGGGAAATTAAAATTATATTAAATACAATTTCTCATTGTAGTTGTTTAATTTTGAATTGAATTTAACTGATTTTGCTTACATTTACTTTTCAGGTAGAGAACAGCTAAATTGATGATACAAAAAGGAGTAACATTTCTCATTGTAAATGAAAGGGGCAATGAGAAAATTCACTTTCAATTCTTATCAAAAAGTCATACATTGGAAATGACTGGAGATCAGATGGCATAGGAAATTAAAAATACATTAAATGCAGTTTCTCATTGTAATTGTTTAATTTTGTGCTGTATTTGAAAACTTTTAAAAACATTTTTTTAATGGGTAAAGCTAAGTGGATGATATTAAAGAGAGCTAAATTTCTCATTGTAAAGGAAGGGGCCATGAGAAATTTCCCTTTCAATTCATGTCACAAATATATTACACAGGGAATAACTAGACATCAGATGATAAGAGAAATTAGAAATGATAAGAGAAATTAGAAATATTTGAAACACAGTTTCTCATTGCAGTTTTGGATTTCTGTATTGCATTTTTCAAATTTTGCTTAACATATTATTTTCAGGTGAGGAACAGCTTAAAAGAGATAATATGAAAGGAAGTTAAATTTCTCATTGTAAAGGAAGAGGAAATGAGAAATTTACTTTCAAATCGTATCACAAAGATATTATTCATCGGGAATACCTGGACATCGGATGGTAAGAAAAATTTAAAATATTTTAAATTCAATTTCTTATTATAGTTTAATGCCGTAAATCGCGTTTTCTTACTTTATTTACTATTTTCTTTTTAGGTGAATAACGACTAATGGTTTAGTACGAAAGGGAGTTAAATTTCTTATTGTAAAGGAAGAGGCAATGAGAAATTTCACTTCCAAATCGTATCATAAAAATATTATTCATCGGGAATACCTGAAACATCGGATGGTAAGGAAAATTTAAAATATATTAAATTCAATTTCTTATTGTAGTTTAATGCCATAAATTGCATTTTGATATTTTACTTACAATTTTCTTTTTAGGTGAAGAATGACTAATGGGTTGGTACGAAAGGAATTTAAATTTCTTATTGTAAAGGAAGAGGCAATGAGAAATTTCACTTCCAAATCGTATCATAAAAATATTATTCATCGGGAATACCTGAAACATCGGATGGTAAGGAAAATTTAAAATATATTAAATTCAGTTTCTTATTGTAGTTTAATGCCGTAAATCACATTTTCTTATTTAATTTACTATTTTCTTTTTAGGTGAATAACGACTAATGGTTTAGTACGAAAGGAAGTTAAATTTCTCATTGTAAAAGAAGAAGCAATGAGAAATTTCACTTTCAAATCCCAAAGATATTATTCATCGGAAATACCTGGACGTTGGATGATAAGGAAAATTTAAAATATATTAAATTCAATTTCTTATTGTAGTTTAATGCCATAAATTGCATTTTGATATTTTACTTACAATTTTCTTTTTAGGTGAAGAATGACTAATGGGTTGGTACGAAAGGAATTTAAATTTCTTATTGTAAAGGAAGAGGCAATGAGAAATTTCACTTCCAAATCGTATCACAAAGATATTATTCATTGGGAATACCTGGACAATGGATGGTAAGGTTAATTTAAAATATATAAAATTCAATTTCTTATTGTAGTTGTTTAATGCCGTAAATTGCATTTTTCATATTTTACTTACTATTTTCTCTTTAGGTGATGAACGTCTTAATTGTTGGTACGAAAGGAAGTTAAATTTCTCATTGTAAAGGAAGGGGCAATGAAAAAGCATTAGAGGACCACAGAAAAAAAAATGTTATTCCTTTAATTGAGCCATCATTTTCATTGTTGTTTCTCAATTCCTGTAAAATGCTTAGCTTTTCAATAATTAAGCATCAGGTTTGAGACCTTGAAATCCATTTTTAGAATTCAATTGAGAATTTCTTATACTGCTATCGTGTTTCATGTTTTAACTTTTTTATTATTATTATTATATTATTTCTGGAACTTGGAAGAAATAAATTATCACCATTTTTGTATCTTCTGGTTTCTTTGATCGAAACAATATTTCTTGAACTAGTTTGGATGATAAAAGTATTGAAAAATAAGTAAATCGTAAATATATAGATTTTCATATTTTATTGTTATTATTATTATTATTATTATTACTTTTTTTTTCTTGCTTATTTTTTTTAAAAGCATGGTTGCTCTTGGTACAAAATACAAGCTACAAAGAAAATGATATCAAAAATATATTCCATGATTTTATTAAAATTATTCTCAAAGAGAAAATGAACGTGCAATTGGGCCATTCTCCCAAAACAGGAAAAATACATGTCATAACGCTATACCATATTAAAAACAAGTGCTAAAATAATTAATAGCCTTTTAATAACTTTTTCATGTTGCAGTCTAACCTTCTCTTTAATAACACATTGATTTTTTCTTATATAAATATATTTAAAAAATATATCGCCCAATCCACCAAAAAGTGGACATGAGGGTGAAAATTTAAATTTCCTTATATTATGTTGAAGTTTTGCAATATAATCTACAAAAGTGTGCTATTTCATATTTTATTGAAAAATAATTAAATTTTTGCCATTAACATACTTATTTTAATTAATAAAGTGACACTTTGGTGGCATAAAATAGATTGCGCCAAAAACCTTTACGTTTCATGCTCTCATACAGCTTAACAAATGATTCTGCAAATCTCTAAACTTATATATATAATCTGGCATCTATTGTTGAATGTTTTTGGCAGCAGATAAGTGTTTACTAATCTTCATTAAAAAGGTAAGCAATTACTAATTATTCTTAATTATTGTGTCACACCCGCAACAAAAAGTTACATTTATAACTCCACAGAGAAATTCCTTTGACTGTAAGTTACAAGACTTGGTATTTAAAAATAGGTTACTAAGGTACTTTGAATTACAGATATAAACAAAATTAATTATTATTTTAAATATAGTTATTAAGCGTTGCGGGTGTGACATGTTCGTGTTGCGGGCGTAACATTTTATTAGTCACACCCGCAACATCTTTTAAAATTGAACACAAATGTGACCTGAAACAAATTATTTGTAAATTTATGTACTTGCGTTTGCAAATATCATGCAAACATGGCATTATTACTTGAAGCCTTTAAACTTGGTAAAGGCAGAGACTTGATAAAAGACAGTGTATGTGATACAGGAAAGGAAGCCTGCATGCTAAGCTTGTGTTTGAACTGTGCCAATGTCTATGATGTCTTGAAATCTAAAATTCCAGAAGAGGATCACAGTCTTTATATACAATGGAAAAAAGTGGAGATAATTCAGGATCAATGCTAGACGCTGCTAATGAAATAGTAAATCAGTTTAAGAAATTTAAAAAGCATTGCTTTGTAAAAGATGTGCAAGATGAACATTTTCAATTTGTAAAAGACAACTTGGTAGAAGGTGAAGTGACCTTACAAATGGACTTTGCGGAAAATTATACCACAGTTGTTCAGACGAAATTCAATCAGCCCGTTGGGCACACTCACAAATTACAATTTTTACAGCTGTTGCTGCATTTTTTGATGGCCACCAATTATACATAATAGAATCACATAACTTAAATCACTGTAAAGAAGCAGTCTGGAAATATATGGATATACTGACTAAAGAAAATCACATAGTACAGATGCTACATATCTTTTCAGATGGCTGTGCAGGTCAATTTAAAAACAGGTATAATATGTTAGCAATTTCATACATCCAAAATGATGATGAAATAAATATGACATGGTCATTTTTTGCAACATCACACGGTAAAGGAGCTGTGGATGGAGTAGGTGCAACTGCCAAAAAAATGGTATCTCTAGCTGTACTTCAACGATCTGCAACAGCACAGACAGCTTCAGATTTTGCTGTATGTGCAGAGAAAGTTTTGAAGAACATAAAAATATTTTTTTCTCCAGAACATCATATAACGCCAGATGATGTAAAAATGCTTGACAATCGCTAGAGCCAAGTCCCAGCAATACCAGGCACATACACTCTGTCCATCATATTGTTCCTCTTAATATAGGGAGAATTAAGATGGCAACAATAACAAAAAAGTATTCGTAGGAGAATTTCCTTAATTCCGAAATAGAAGAAATCAATGAAGAATCGAGATTCAAAGACCAATGAAGCATCTTGCAAGTTAAAATATGAAATTGGAGATTTTGTTAAATTGGTTTTATTTTCAAAATCAAAGAAAAACAGCGATCATTTTGTTGGACAGATTAAGCAAATTGATGGCAATGATATTCAGCTAGAATATTTGAAAGAGATTTCAAATAATGTGTATGTCTGGCCAAACAAATCAGAATTATCCTGGGAGAAAATTACATCAATTGTAAAAAAATTGCCAGCACCAGAAATTATAAACTCAAGATTGGAAATGAAATTTGTTCATTAATAGCTTTGTAATTGTTTATTCATGTATTATTTTACAGGTTTTTTTTGTACAAGTCACACCCGCAACAGTTTTTTTAAATATTTTTCTACAGTAAGTGATTCTAGTAAGTAATTTGATTTGTTCATAGAATAATTATTTAAGTATTACTGTATAACATAAAAAAAAATTGGTTCACCCGGTTGCTATAATTCACAGAGTTTTGCGGTTTTGTGCTGGAAGATGAAAATGCATGTCCTTTTTATGTCACACCCGCAACGGGTAGAAATTATTTTTTTTTTAAATAAATAAAATATCTGGCAAATGGCAAATTGGTATCAATATATATGTAATTAGTCTACATTAAAATCCATAAAAATTGAAACCAATGCTCTAAAATATTGTAATTGATGGCTAATTTAGTTTGTCTAAATGTCACACCCGCAACTTTGGACTGGGCGATATCAAACTTCCAAAAGTCACAATCCTGGCTTGTCACTAGATCCACCTATGCTGTTACATATAAAATCGATCCCCCTATGGATTACTAGATTTAACGTTTTATGATGCAAAGGCTATATTAGAGCCACACTGCTCACTAACATTGCAACACGGTCTTCACTTACGTCTCCTAATTTTAAATTTGGTCAAATTGCGAGGCGCAAACACCTGAGTTAGAACGTCTCTCTTCCCATTAACACTATACCAAGGAGAAGATATTGCGACTTCGACGGATTTAGCATGCAGCGGCCACCATCATTCCCAAGCAGTGCAATGGTCCGATCCCACGACTTTCCGGTCATAAGACTGAAACCTTAGCAAACCAAGTCACAATGGGTTCAGAGGCAAATAGAGACTCATTTGGTTCTGATGTACAGATACAATGCTTAAAACTAGTTAATACTTTCAACTGACCTATGTAGAATAAAAGATAATGAAAATATTGCATTAAATTTAAAAAAAAAAAATTGTGCTTGTTTTGGAACGCTCTGGGTTCAAGGTTAAAAAATTTGTCTAAAAAAAATTTCTGTGGCCGTCTGCCTGTGCTCCCGATCCGAACGAATTGACCTGATTCTTAAAATTTGTACATACCGGTGTAACAAGCGTATTTCTTCTATGTATATATTTTATGTATCCGTTATGTTAATACATATTTCCATGTCTCCGTTAAGGTCTAAATTTAATGTATCCGTCACATGGTTGTTACCTCTTCTTTCACCCGCTGGGCCAGAGAAGAAATCAATCATGTCTGTGCTTTCGCGCAGTGTGTTTGAGTGTTAGGTTTCTTTAACTGTTGATGTCTAAATTGTGTTTTATTTCGCTAAGAATCATTTACACCGGTCATTTCTCCATGGAAAACGTTATTAAGGTTTTCGTCAAAGTAACGCGTGCGTAAAAGGTAGCTGACGTTAAAAAAAAAAAAAATGTTTGCAGCAATTGTCAAATAACGGCCCTAACGATTTTAATCAAAATCGCTATGGTAATGCCTTTTAATATGTTCTAAGCAACACACCTCCGAAATTCGAATAGAAATTCGGTAAAGGCACAAAAAGACGAAAGACTATGTCTTTAACTCATAGTTCTTTTCCCTTGAACATCGCCCGTCAACGACTATTTCTATGGATCTCAAAGCTTTTAAGTTAATACTATACCATGATAAATACAGTATCATGACGGGACCTATAAGTCTTGTAATGGTATTGTATTTAGCAATAGTTAAATGATGTGTCCATTGTTATAGTATAATTGAAGTTGTGCGATGTTCCACACCCGTAATTTATACTATTTCAGTTCTATCTTGTAAGAAATGATAAAATAATAAATAAAAAAAGCTTGGACAGAGATCAACAGAAAGCGAAACGGATGTACGTATTAGTGAAAAGAAGAAAACAATCGTAAATGCCATTGCGCGTAAGAACAAGAATCGATTTTATACGTATTTGTGACATAACTTTATTTTGTCACGAAAGCATAAACATTCCAACAATTTACGGGAATGAAAGAATACTCTATTATTTTCTTGCGTCAACGTATTCATAAACCTGATTCTCAAACGCAATTGTTGTGGTCACTTTGGGTATTTTTATTTTTCCAGATATAAATTTGAAAGCCATCTTATGCCTTTATCTCAGAGTTCGCCACTAAATTTTAGAGGGGGGCCATAATACTTATGTTGAAACTTTTCGCGGGCCGGATGGTCCAATATATGTATCTTTAATTATTATCGATTCAAAAATATATAGCATTTCTGAAAACTGAAAAAAATATAGATTTTTTTTTCTATCTTAATAAAATTTCAATTAATATTTTATTCTTTTGTCAAATACTTAAAAAATAATTATTTTCATTATTAGTAAATTAAAGTCCAAAACAGAAGTGAATCTTATGTTTCAACGTGACAATGTGATCTGACCTAACTTTTAATAAAAGTATTTTAACTGTACTTCCAGATTACTTCGTTTTAGTCGATATCAATTGTGAGACGATGACAGTCGAAATCGTCCAGTTCATTTTATGATAGAATTGATGTCAGTCGCAGTGTTTATTGCAGCCAATCTCAATAAATTGTCCAAATGAGATTCAGTTAAGTTATTCCTGTATTTATTCTTGATTAAAATCACCTTGCTGAAAGCTTCTTCGTATAGTTTTTTCGGGCATGTAGTGGAGAACTCTGTTCTACATAGTTACTATTTCGGACAAATTACAAAATTATCATGTTAAAAAAAAGTTCATACTGTGACATTTTTTTTATATTCTGTGCTACCGGCGGGCCGCAGAAAAATCTGTCGAGAACCAAATCCGGCCCGCGGGCTTTGTAGTGACTAACGCTGCTTTATCGGATAAAATTACGTATTATTATTTTTCTTAACGGATGGGATTCAAATTGCGCCAATAGGCAGGAAATCTGTATACATAAAAACTAAAGCCTTCATTGACTCACCACAAATTCTTTCACTTCCCATTCAGTCACAACTCCGAAATTTGAATTTTCAAATGATCCACTTCCAATGTAGACCCCTCTTCATGCTAGTTTTGACGACCAAACAGTATAGTGGTTAGCGTGCTAGCCTCTAGACCACAAGGTTGCGGGTTCGAATCCCGTGTTAGGCATGGGTGTTTGTAAATGTATGTTGGCTTGTCTAATGACGAATGTTTCGGCGCATTATAGCCCTCGTGTTGCTGATGGCGCCAGATAATCTGAAAACAACCAGGTTGCAACCAGAATTGTTGCAACAATTCAATGTAGACACTACTCTAAAATTTGGTTCAAAAATGTCAATAAGGTTAATCATTGAAAAGTTGAACTATTCCGATTTTGATAAGCCAATTTTCATGGCTTGAAATAGAGTAAAAAGTTCGAATTGTGGAACGCATAACATCTTTTGATTGCTAAAAAGTTCATGGTAAAATTTCGTAGCATATTCAGCTACTCCAGTAGCACAAATCCGGTGGCCAATATCAGCTTGACACTGGCCAATCCCGACGTGGACCTTTGTAGACTGGCCGCTGCTATGGATCTTGGCCAATCTCACCCAGTGCTGTGTAAAATATACAGGAAATTTTGAAATGCTGATGCAGATTTTTAAAACTGAAATATATTCAAAATTGGCATTAAAATTTAAATTAATATTAAATCATGTATTTTGGAACGATGCTCGAGTTTTGGCATGGACTGGTCAATCTTCCCAGAATTCCTCTTTCCGACATTCGCCATTGTGCAACCTGTGTAGTTACAAATAAAATAGACCAATAAGTTTGTATATTAAACATTGGATCTTTTAAATAAAAATATATTGTACAATTTGCAAAAAATCGAGGGAGTTAAAGTTAGATTAGTGTTTATTTTGAGAAACGAAAAATTTCACTTTTAACAAACCATCTGTTTTAGTAAGTTATACTATTTCCAATGTCTTATTTTTATGTCCCATAAGGCCCATGCTCAGGGCCTTATTTTTAAATAGGCTAAGTAGGCTGCAGCCTAGAGCGGCAAATTTTCCGGGTGCGGCAGTTTGGCAATTTATTTAAAAGTTAAAATGAAGTATTTCAGACGTTAATAATATTTTCTGTACGAATTCAAGAATACATATTACTTAAAAATATGTTTTAGTTCTTCTACAAAGTCTACTTTCTAAAACTATACCATAATACAAATTCACAGCACGTAATCTTGTTTTATAACTTTCTTGAAGTGCAATCTAATTTGGTTTGACAACACTGGCACAAGCGCTGCGATTCGATCTGACAACAGTGTTAGTGGAAGGCCCAGTGCCTCAGCTGTCAATAGTGTAGTGTTCGTCTAGTCTGTGAGTCTGACGCTATCATTCATGTCTATCGGTGCTACATTTTGTGTAATTTCATTTCACCGTGTTGGACAATTTAATTCAAATTGAACACAGTTCTTCAATTACGTAAAATATAGTCAATTCATTAGCATTAAAATATTAAAAAAAAAATGTTTAAAATAGTGATCCCTGATCTCAAAGAACAAATTAAGTTCGAAACCCATTTCATTTTTTAACGAATCTTAAAAGAAGTAAAAAAAAAAAAGTAGATAACTAATTTGATTTTATAATTTATTATGTAAACCAATAAAATTGTAGTTTTATCTAAACTAAATGAACTTTATGTTTAAAAAAAGATGAAAACATTAATGAACTCTATCCTTTTGTTGTAGTATAAAGAAAATGTACTAAACAAATTTGAACTATAGAGGGGGCGGCAAATGGACTTTAACCTATAAGCGTCATACTCTTAAATCCGGCCCTGCCCATGCTTTGGATTCCCGAATTTTGAGGATCCTAAAATGTCTGAAAAGTTATGAATTAATATGTAACTATTAATATTCTGTTCAATGCACTTGATCAAGACCATAAAATATTAAAATATATTTTAATAACTTACTGGTTGTTAAAACTTTAATATCTGTACAATAATATAATCAAAACGATGTTCAAAATTGTTATTAATATTTAAATAACACCAACCTGCAATAGGGAGGGAGTAGGGGTCATCTGCTATGTTGTGCTTATTGTAATCAGTTTTCTGAATCAGCTCATATTAATGTCAGTTAACACGTTGAGTACCGCGTCAGCCATCGGTGGCTGACCCTGAATTTTCCGTTTAGACCGCATCAGCCATCGGTGACTGACTGTGTAAAATATGATATAAAACTTTAAAAAAAATTATTATTTTAAGTAATTACTGAAAATTTACTTAATGGTTATTTATTACAGGATTATATCATTAACATGTTGAGTACCATGTCAGCCATCGGTGGTTGACACTGAGCTTTCCGTTTAGGACGCGTCAGTCATTGGTGGCTGTCACTGAACTTTCCGTTTAGGCCGCGTCAGCCATCAGTGGCTGAGAGTGTAAAATATTATATAAAACTTTAAAAAATTACATTGTTTTAAGTAATTACTGAAAATTTACTTAATGTTTATTTATTACAGGATTATAACATTAACAAGTTGAGTACCATGTCAGCCATCGGTGGCTGACACTGAACTTTCCGTTTAGAACTGCGCTAACCAACGGTGGCTGACAGTACGCTGTTTTTAACACACCTATAATTTTACATAGTGCCTTTCTAAGTACTTTTTAAAGAGTAGGAAGTCTTAGTTTTTGAAGTACTATTGATAATTTAATAGATAAACATATTATTAAATATACTATGTCCAAAAGGCCCTTATGAAAAATTGTCTACCTGAGAATTTTAAGTCCGAGGTCTGGCAACGCTGCGTAAACGTGTGGAATGAATGTCGATAAGCATTTCATTCTAAACGTAAATATCTTCTACTGCGATAAGAAATAATGGGCTTAATATATTTAGACAACTGTATCGAGTAAATTTCAATATGTTAGCATTGCTATACCGCAATATCAGCGCTTCTAAGCAGCGCGCGTGGCCTGAAGGGGAATTCCTTAAGAATTCACTTGGCGCTCAACGAGTTAATATGCTACAGCCTAAAAGCAAACTGTTGAAGTTGTGCCTTAATTCACTTTTTCTTTCAACAGTTAGCCTATCTAGTTTTGTATTTTTGGACTTAATTCAGAATTGTTAAACATTGACTTACATCACTCTTACATTAAATCCCTAAACTAAGCCAAAAGTACCAAAAAGTAGTAAAATCGTAAGTGCAAAGGGTAATCTAAATTTCAAAGAATTAGGTGTCTTCCGGGTGGTCTTTCAAGGGAGCTACCAAGCATTTGCGTCTTGATTGGGTTGATTGTATAGGTTGATTTGTACGTTCAACGATCTATTTTATGCACAATGGTGGCTAATCAGACCGGGACCTACAGCTTAGCTTAGATGCCGAACCACAACAAACATCCATGCGTAACTCGAGATTCGAGCCCGGTACCTTTAACATGCGTCGCCAGGGAGCGCTAACTATAGAGCCTTCTGACGGTCTGTTGATTGTGTAGGATATTTACTGACGCAAGGGAGCTAGCTGCACAAAGGGCAATGTTGCACTATAATATCTTTGGACAGTTTTGTTGTCAAGAGGAAACGCCTTTCGAGAGGACTTTCAGATGAAATTATCCTACTTATGAGTCTCGAATGGGAGAAAACCCGAAAAACTTTTACTAGGCAGTCTGACAGCCTAAACGACACTATCTGTCACCCTCACCACAATGCGCACTGTCTTTGAAAACCGAGCATCTTGATTAGAGTAAAATCTTTAACAGTAAATTTTGTACAGTAAATTACCGTAAAATTATTTTAAACAAGAAGTGAATTAGAATCAAGATTGAAAAACAGATAACCTTCAAGTGCCGTTTCAAAAATAAAATTTTTGGAACTGTAACATAATTTTATAGTAAATCAGTAAAATATAAAACATGTTACAAACAGGCTAGTAATTGTAGTTAATAAATAAATATAATTATGTAAATAAATTATAATTAAAATATAATAGTAATTCTAGTTTTCATACCTAAAATATATAATTTATACTTCATGTAAATATAGAAACAAATGCATCGGATCTTCATTTAAATCTCACACAAAGTTCAATAAATTAAATCAACAAGTTTAAAAATTATGATGTATCGTTCAGTAATGACTAAATAAACATGATCACACAGAGTATTCTAAAATCTTTTTTTAAACTAAATAATATCCAATGTATTATTTTCAAACTATATCATAAACGATTGGCTGGTTGTTTTCAGATTATCTGGCGCCGTCAGCAACACGAGGGCTATAATGCGCCGAAACATTCGTCATTTGACAAGCTAACATACATTTACAAACACCCATGCCTTACACGGGACAAGAACCAGCAACCTCGCGATCTAGAAGCTAGCACGCTAACCACTATACCGTTTGATCGGCTATAATATAAACGAAATTTTTAAGAATAACTTGTGGAAAATATTTGCATAAATTACATTAAATATAATTAACAGGTAACTTGAACATCAAAAGCGGAACTTAAAAGGTTTTAATATTTTCCAACATTGTCTTATTACTTACGTCAAATTTTTGCAAGGACACTAAAACTTGTCAGCTCTAATTTTGAAGTTTTTAATTGAGTTTTTGTTTCTTTATTTTTGTTATACGTGAGTCAACACTTTTCGTTGCATAGTTTAAAAGTTAAAACGAAAAGTTGGTAACACTGTTAAATATTTTCCGTTTTGTAGAAAAGCAAACACTGGTTTTAAATTACTTATAATTAAGAATAAACACAATACTACCTGACAATATTCGTGAAGTTCAAAGGGCTGGCAAAGTATGCAAGTAATCAACAACTGTTTACGGAAACAACTCAACCTTACGTTCACCTTGAAAATAATGTTGTTTACACAACAATTTTCAAAAATAAATCATTGTAGTTACCCAAGCCAGCAGTTGACAACCAATTATTTGTTTAAGACTAAAGTTGATGTCCAGAATTCTGCATAATTAAGAAAAACAAACAGAATTGTACAAATAAATTTGTGCGTATATTCTTCTAAGTTCAACTTTTTAATTAAAGTTTGTTCTCTCCAGTTTTAAAAAGTAGGTAATTTACCTTAAAAAGTACGTGCAATTAACTTCGATCGATGATCATTTTTTTTAAAAGTTGCTCTTGAAAACAATATGGTCATACAACTATTTTTTTTTTTTTTTTTTTTTTTTAATTATTTTGTTTTACATTTAATTTTCAACCATTCACTTTATTAAAAAAAAAAAACTCAATAAAACTAATCAATTTGGAAAAATATAATATAACTTAGAAATACTACAATACTTAAACACTTAGAATATTATTCGAATATAATTAGAATTAATATTCGCTGTCTTAATAAGTTTAAGACATTGACAATTATAGCAAAAATGTTTGTGCAATTCATTTTGGCACTTTAAAAAAAACTGCGTCTTAAATATATGATATTGTTGACACATATCCACAAAAGTTAAAATTTTATTTTTCATTTATCATAAAATCGTCCAGTTTAATAATGAAAAATAACAAATTTCATGTGCGCCGCCAGGGAGGATCAAGAAGGTGCACTTGTAACCCCCTGGTTTTTGAAAATTGAAAATAAAGTGGAGAAAATTTATAAAATTCACATGAAAATTAAGAATCATACTGGTTTTAAATTATTCATTTGAGCCAGAATATTAATATATAACTCTTAATTAACATTTCAATAGGAAATCCAATTATTTTTGAAAAATCAATATTTGAACACATGCTTTTGCGATCTGTAAAACCCTGCAAATAATCCTGCCAGGCCGCACAAGAAGCTTCGTGTTCCTGCATTTCAAATGCATTTTTATTAAACTTTAATACAAAAAATAACACTTACCTTTTTCGCTGCAAGAAACAGTAATCCATTCGAATCCAAATAACAAAAACAAAATCAATCTAATCCACATTCTGCCTAAACCTCTTCTGTCAAAACACTTATTCCAAAGCGTGCATTGCCAAACGATTTCCTTCACTGAGAATTCTAAATAATGATTTTTTTATTGCTTTCTTGCGATGGCAACATATTGCTGGTTGGATGTGATGTCACTGACAATAGGGTTTCTTAGTGTCATTTCAGTCCGCGGTCACTTGTTTGGTTTTCGGTATCTTCGTTTTATCAGTTATGTTCAAACAATGAGAACCGTGATTACATGCAAAAAGGCGATAAACCGACGGTCGATGCATTTACCTGGATGTATGGAAAAGATAAACTGCATATGCTCACTGTTTTTTGTTTTTTTTTGTGTGTGTGTGTGTGTGGTAGGCAAAATTTGAATTTTAGAAGATATTTTACGCAATTTCTATGCTCAAAAGTATGAATTTTTCAGTAATCTTTTTCAAGAAATCATGGAAGCGTTATTTGATAATATTTAAAATTCCTCTAAAAATTTTTAATAATTGGTGAACTAGAACAAAATAGAATTCCAAACTTAATTGTTTACATTATGTTCAAGTTAAATATTTTTTAATAATTTAGGTGTTTACTTTTTTAATTGTGATTCATTACATTTATAATTACTACAACTTGAGTTTTTTAGCGTGGATAATTAGGTTTACTAAGTTGATTTTTGTTTAAATTATGTTTTTAAGAAATTGTTTAGACATATACTTTTTAACAGTGGCTAATTAAAATATTTTTTTAAATGTTTATTATACAAATTAAATTTAAAACTGTAGTTCAATAAATCAAAGTGGAAAATATTATTAATAAATCAAAATGTTAATACTATAATTAGGTTTACTTAAGTTACAAATATTTTGTAAATCAGCAACTGTTATTAAACTTTATGTTATCTCATATTAAAAGGCTCTAAAATTATATATAAATAATTTATTTTTTTTAATTAAAAAAGTTTTAATTTTACCAAACTACGTTCAATAAAATTGAAGAGGAGCCACATTTTATAATTGGTTATATATTCAATTTCAAAATATTTAAGTTTAAAATTCGTTCATTTTATAGTAAAAGTCCATTTTGTGTTGAAAAGTTAAACTGTGGTCTGTGACCAAAATTTTGAGTAACTTAACACAAAATATATTTGATATAAATAATGAATTAAAATCAATTTGTTTTGCTACTGATCACAAAACAGTTTTAAAAACGATCTCGTACAGATTACTAATTCTAAATAGAAGTAAATTTTTTAAAGAATAAAATTTTACGGTTCTTCATTTTCAATTCCGTTTCATTTACTGCGGCTTCCTGGAGTACGTTAAAATTTCTTGTCATTTTTTCACTTACGTCACCTCTAGTACTATACATCTAAATCCATAGAGAACTGTTGAAACTGTCATCATCTGCAGTTGCAGCCTGTAATCAATCAATGAAAATGAAGGGTATAATTTACAAGACCGTAACGGTTTCACCAAAACTTCCATATGCCACTGACATAACCACACACCAACATTTATAATTCTTTTTTTTAACAAAAAAATGTGCAGAAGTTCCAAATGTATAATCTTCTTTTTTATCACATCAAACATCCACTTGTAAATGAGAACCACCGAACGATAATTTCACTTTTTTAATTGCTAGTTTGTCTATTTTACTTGCGACCACACATTTGAAATGCATACATTCGAAGCCGACACTTTCCACAAGAACTGTTGCCAGTCGTCAACACTCGGCAGCAAGCGATATTGAAGCTCCACCCACACGCCAATTATTCACTTAATTCCTAATCACGGAAGAGGAAAGAAGTGATCTGAATTGAGCACGTTTTTCTACAATGGGGCAGATTCGAGGATGTTATAACTCCTGAAGTTCTAATACTTAATCTTAGATTGAATTTGTCCATTCTATTTGCTGATTATAAATATTAGATGGTGACATAATTTAAAGGTTGTTAAAAAATGCATTTAATTCTTAATGAACATACAATTAGTTTTGAAAATAATAAAGTTTTGTGGTTACCCTAATTTAGTTGGTTGGTTTGTGCTCTCAAAGATCTGTATTTGTGCACAAAAATGGCAAATCAGGCCGAGATATACAGCTTAATGTGGATTTCAAACCACAACGAACGTCCATGTCTAACCCAGGATTCGAACCTAGTTTTAATTAATAAATAAGATACTGATGGTAGTGGAGTTAGAGCTCTGGTTTCGCATACAAACCTTTGGTATGCGAAGCCAGAGATCTAACCACACTACTTATTTGTTATTTATATCTCATATAAACAGGTTCATTAATGGTAAACTGGTGTTCCCAGTTAACTGTATTAGTCAAAATACCAAAAGAGAGAGAGAAATACGGATTAAATTATCCAAGTATTTTCCCAATTTCACCTACTTAGTAAACACATTGGAATGCGATTATGTTCCTGATCATCTGGATTGGCCAAGATAACAATAGAAAAAGTCCCCCGTCAAATTGGTTAAGCATATATCTACTTAAGAGGATACTCCCTTTTACCATCTTTCACCGATCTTACCAATTTAGTAGAAAAACATCTAAATAAAATTCTGGTCCCTTTCATCCGGATTAGATAAGATATCTAATCCAGATAATCTCTGCTCAAATTGGTTAACCTAAACTCATGATGAGATCATGAAGTAAGTGATACAGAGGAGGAACAGACTTTTATTACCAATACTCAAGGTGATAACAAAGGGTGTGTAACATCACACAACTTTCAATTACGATATAATACTGATTGATGCATTTAAATTGGACATAAATTAGTTTAATTACCGTTTTTCAATTTTCATGGATTTAAAAACTAGGGGGTGTAGAACATCGCACAATTTTTAATTAAATTATAATTCTGGTCACTACATTTAAATTTGACGTGTAATAGTGTTATTACCATTTCCATATTTTCATTTATTTGAAAAATATTGCCAGTTTGGGGATATTTTTAGCAATAATTCTTACAAAAAACAAAAAAAAAGGGGGGGGGAGGGGTGTTTTGTTTTTAAAACTTTTATTTCAATACTTTCATTTCAAACCTTTCATTATTCTATGTTAACATGTGGGCAATTGAAAGTAACGAAAAAATTGGCCAGTTTGGCATAATTATTAGATTAACAGAAAAAAACTCGCCGATATGGCGAAATTAGTTATTTATTTTACGATAATTCTTTCATAATCCTTTCGTAGTGAAACAGAGTAAGAACAATCTATGATAGGCTGAAGCAAGAGAGATCTGTGAGAAAGACAATCTCTGTGTTAAATAAATTCGTATTCCTATTTTTTTTCTGGATTTCTATGAGAATTTCAGAGATGGAGGTGTTTAGAACACTTTAAAAGACATTGCCACAGCGATTTCGATTAAAATCATAAGGGCCATTTTTTGGCAACTGCTGTAAAATAGAATTTTTTTATGGACTGCTACTTTTTGCGCATGCGCTATTTTGATGAAAACCTTAATAGCAAATCTCATGGCCGCCACTAACACGTATACAAAATTTGAACAATATGGATCAATCCGTTTTTTGAGGTATGCTAACCACAGTCGGGCGGACAGACATTTTTTTCTTGAACTCTTTTATCTACTCAGGACGTTCCCAAACGTGTAGATATGGGGGAGGGGGATCGAATGTTTTTTACTGAATACAATATTTTCATACCCTATATTTCATATAGAGTAATGTAGGGGTAATATTACATATAGGTAATATTACATATAAGTAATATTACATACAGGGTAATTGAAAGTAATAATTCAAGCAGTATGAAGTACCATTCCAGTAGGTATTGTGTTCGAAAAAATATATCATTTGGTCTACTGTGCAGAATTAGAACGACAAGAGATCCTTAAACCGTGAATAGAAGTTCCGCTTTCGGCTCTAAAATCTATAAATTAATTTACGTGTTCCTTTCACGATGACACTCATACTATCCGTCATGTGTTCTATTCAACTACAAGTAATCTGCTCTAATTTTTCAACCTACTGAAATGAACCGTTCTTCAAATAGCCTCAGCCTATCCCTATAAAGAGTCATTTTATGTGAAAAGGAACCTTGAAGAACAATGGTTTCGAAGTTTTCCTGTGTTTCTTTGCTATTGGATTTAATTTGATAGCCAATTCCATAACAAAACATAAAAAAAAGTTGCTCTACTTTGTTTTTCTTTTCTTTCCAAAGATCGTTTGTTTTGTTCTTAACAATTATAAGTTGCCTTGAAATAGTCCTTACGTAAATGCCATGCTATTTTTGTGAAAGTTATATACAATGTTGTTATAATTATATCCTTCCAGTTGTGTGCCGTCTTTAAGCCTTAATGAAAATATCTCCATAAAGCTTGACGTACATGCTTCTGAGACCATGTATCTCTTAAAATACTAACAACAGTCGACTATACATTACCAAAAGAAACATTCGCATTGGTATATTTGCTATGTTACAGTCTTCTAGCCAAATTCATTTACAAATTATTTTGTATTAAACCTTGAAATTTGGTGAAAAGTCATGAAAATGATCACTTAATAAAATGAGGTAAATTAAAAACTCGAAAATAGAATCTAATATATTTTATTTTATATTTTAAATCCGGAATGTCAATGCCTATATGCAGTAGCGCCATCTGCAATAATCTTTTGCTGCTTTTTTTTAATTTCACTTTTTTCACACATTTTTTTTTAAATTAAACATATATATATGTATTATTGTAAAATATAATACAAATATTTTTAAATGAAATGGCATAAAAATTTTGTTTCTATCATTGGGGGAACTTGAAATATTTAGGTTTTTGTTACATGACAACTGTATCTCAGACATGCTATCTTGAAACTTTGGAACTGTTTTTCTCGGTGATGACTTTTTATATCTTTTTTGAGTTTAAATTGAAATAACTTAAAAACTACTTATTATAAATCGATGAAACTTTCCACAATTATTTTTCATTTATATTTCTTTAATTTATTCTCAGGAATTAAGTTTTTTTATTTAACTTTTTTTGAAAAAGTTTTTGAAGCTTAGTATACTATGGATTTTATACAGTTTTTGCCCAAAATATTTTTTATTTTTTTATTTTTTCTAATACTTTATTAAAAAATCATGCAGACAATTTTTTTATATGAATTATAAGAAGTTATTATATACAAAAAAGAAGTGCTTTTTTTTAAAAAAAATTAATATATCTAATTTAGAAAAAATCAAATATTTAAAGTTTTTTAATTTAAAAAAAATATATTTTTTAAATTTGAAAATTTTAAATTATTTTTTAAATTTCAAAGCATAATACAAATACTGCATAAAAAAAATTCAGAAAATAATTCTAAAAATAAAGATTTTAGAATTTTGAGTCCCGGACCTCCTTAAAACATTGAAATTTGACGAGTCTGGGCAAAAATTACAGCAATTGTTTTCATTTAATGTTCATCTATTATAAATGAAAATTAAAAAAGCAAAAGATTATTGCAGATGGCGCTATTGCATAGGCACTGAAATAAGGATTTAAAATATAAAATAAAATATATTAGACGCGATTTTCGAGTTTTTAATTTATGTCATTTGCAGCTTTCTAAAAATTTTGGAACTCTAGTTATTGAATTTTTGGATCTTACTACAGAAAAGACTGCCGACCCCTATTTTAGGGGCTTAAAGTGTTAGTCCAAGGAAAGGAATCTATGTTTTTCTCCGTAATTGAAATTTAATGCTTGTATCTTACTACAGAAAAGACTGCCGACCCCTATTTTAGGGGCTTAAAGTGTTAGTCCAAGGAAAGGAATCTATGTTTTTCTCCGTAATTGAAATTTAATGCTTGTATCTTACTACAGAAAAGACTGTGGACCCCTCTTTAGGGGCTTAAAGTGTTAGTCCAAGGAAAGGAATCTATGTTTTTCTCCGTAATTGAAATTTAATGCTTGTATCTTACTACAGAAAAGACTGCCGACCCCTATTTTAGGGGCTTAAAGTGTTAGTCCAAGGAAAGGAATCTATGTTTTTCTCCGTAATTGAAATTTAATGCTTGTATCTTACTACAGAAAAGACTGCCGACCCCTATTTTAGGGGCTTAAAGTGTTAGTCCAAGGAAAGGAATCTATGTTTTTCTCCGTAATTGAAATTTAATGCTTGTATCTTACTACAGAAAAGACTGTGGACCCCTCTTTAGGGGCTTAAAGTGTTAGTCCAAGGAAAGGAATCTATGTTTTTCTCCGTAATTGAAATTTAATGCTTGTATCTTACTACAGAAAAGACTGTCGACCCTATTTTAGGGGCTTAAAGTGTTAGTCCAAGGAAAGGAATCTATATTTTTCTCTGTATTTGAAATTGAATGCTTGTATCTTACTACAGAAAAGACTGTCGACCCCTATTTTAGGGGCTTAAAGTGTTAGTCAAAGGAAAGGAATCTATGCTTTTCTCCGTAATGGTCAAACTCTGTGAAAACTTGATCTAATCACAAAATCACTTAAATAAGTTGCAATTGCACAAGTTGTCAATGCATTTAAAGGGTTTAAATTAATAAATTGTTTTAGTGTGTTAACTTATTTTAAATCTTTATATTAATTTCGATTCTGTTTGTTTGTGGCAGGCAAATCTTCGTATTATAATTTAACCACCCCCTTGCCCCCAATCGAGCTGAAACTTGACAGATATATTCGTTTTCAATGAAAATGCCTTCAATTAGGTTTTGGGGAAAAAGAAAAGTTAGTCATTAGAATAAAGTGTATCTGAGCTCAAAATGGCTTAAATAAGTTGTCATTGCACATTAAAGTTCGCAATTCACAAAAAGAAATTATAGCAAAAACTTTGCTGTATGGATTAATTTTTTATTATGGCAATTTTTTTTTTTTCTAAAAAATTTCAGTTTAATAAGAAATACGATAAATTAGAAAACGAGAGAAATTGTAAAAAGTTAATAATTTCAAACTCGAAATGTGAATCTTTTATGCTCACGAAACCCTTATTTTGAGGGGCCCCTTCCTGTTAACTTTAGCAAGATACAAAGAAATTCTCATTTGTAAAACTTAGTATTGGTATTATTTAAGAAAATTAAAAAAAAAAAAAATCTAACGCACCTACCTCAAGTTTTCCAGAAATTTAATTATATTTTGCCATATTTCAGCTATAGTGTAAGAAAACGACCTTACCCTTCACAATAAAAACAGCTTTAACTTAGGGAAAAAAAATTTTTTTTTTTACTTCCGATTTGTAATCAGGATACATAAGAGCATTTTTGATGCAAATTTCAGAAAAATAAAAAATGTCAACTGTCACACTGCGATAGGAAGTGTACCTCGCTTACAGAAAATCACTCTTAACAGTGTAATTTTAAGTTTGGATTTCAAACATAGTAAATTAAAAATTATTCTTAAACAAATCAATTTGATTCTTAAACAATGGAGGTCGACCAAACGGTATAGTGGTTAGCGTACTGGCTTCTAGACCGCGAGGTTGCGGGTTCGAGTCCCGTGTTAGGCATGGGTGTTTGTAAATGTATGTTGGCTTGTCTAATGACGAATGTTTCAGCGCATTATAGCCCTCGTGTTGCTGACGGCGCCAAATAATCTGAATACAACCAACCAACCTTAAACAATGGAGATTATATACTGCTGCTGGAATCAAAACACATCAAAGAGATCATACATAAAAACAAAACTATATTATAGGCTTAGTTTAAACAGCAAATCTTCTCTCAGAATAATGCAGTCCGTATTAAATGCCATCAGTTTTAAGAGGGTGCATTAGGCGCCAAACAACGTCAAGTTTAAAAATAAGCTTATTGATTGTATTATGGAAAATTCATTCTTTCCACAACCAATAAAGTACCTTAAAAATTCTCTACCAAAATTAAAGGCTAAACATATTATTGTCATTATGTGTACTAAAGTATCTTCGCTCCAAGGTACAATCATCTTCAAATGAATTACGGTTGAATGGTTTTTTTGCTGTTGCAGAATAGATCTTAATACTCTACCGTTAGAAGGTAATATATTTTCAAAGTTATAAAAAAAATAGCAATCACGTATAAATTGTTGTTACATTAACCAAAGTAATTGAGACTCTTTTTTTGCGACAGGACAATAAACCATTTTATGGGACATTTCTCATTAAGTTTTCCCGTTGACTTATTTATAAATATTTGCTTGCTACAGAGGGAAATTTTTGAATACTTTATTAATAATTCTGTAAGTAATGAGTGCAATGTATTATTCAAATAAATGAATAAATTTGTAAACAGAATATATTAATGCACTTATTTATTTCAAATCACATGTATGTAACACAAATTATTCTGATGATGAAAGAAGTTAATGTAATTTTGCATATTGAATACTTATTGAATTTCAAATAGCAATCATAAAATTGCCAAACAACTAGATTATATATTTAACCTTCAGTTTATCCTTACCCAACGTATGAACTAGAAGCATTTTAAAAAAAAATTTAACAATAGGTGTCTTTTTGTACACATATAAACCTAAGAAATTTCAAGTTTACGTAAGTGTTTTTATACATCCATTTCAATGTATTAAGTATGAAAAGAAAATTATTCATTAAACAATTCCAAGACCATCTTAAATATAACTAAACAAAATATAAACTGCACAATTTCCCAAGTATCATTGCTTTTAATATGAGTATCAACATATTTGGAACAAGACGCAATTCGGATTTTAAATTACCTGGTGGCAAGATCAAAAGAATATTTAGAACACGGACAATTGTGAATCAATCAGCAAGTATTGCAAATGTAGACCCATTAGCGTACAATGATAACTCTCAAATTGCGGTGAACATTTCACTCGAAAGGTACCATGGCTATGGAATTTTAATGAATATTCTTTACTATTATGGAGTAATAGGAAAAAGTTTTCTAAGAAGGTTACGGGTGTCTAGTTTGCTATTCCCGATTTTGCTACACGTTGCTTATATTGACATTGTTTGCTTAAATCTTTATAGAATGTCTAAAGAATGGTACAAGTGGAAATTACACAGCGCCTTCATTGTAAGTTCCATTTGTCAAATGATGAATTGGTATACATTGCGATTTAAGGCTAAGCAGATAATTCATTTACTTAGAAGGATTGACAGCATAACGAAATGTAACTCGCTTAAAAAGTTGAACCGAATTGCTATCGTGCTGTGTTTGTTGGCTCCCATTCGGGCAGCATTGTTAATTATGATTGATAACTATTTCAAAGATTACTCAGTATACGACTATTTTATGTATCATCTATATATAAGTAATGCATATTTTAAAAGCATCCTTTTGTTCCTTAAGTTCACAATAGATCTATTTATTCCGGGAGCTTTCAGATTATTAGCTCTGTTGTTGTACTTGAATACTTGCATACGAATTTCGAAAGCTATTTCCGATATAATTAAAAGGGTAGAAGCAACTCCCACTTGTAAATTTGCTTCAATTCAGAAAAAATTCATTCAGGAGTACTTATCTATAATATTCACAATAGAAGAAGCCCAACGTGTATTTTCTCTGTCATCTTTCTTCATCTGTATTTCCTACATTGTGGCGTTATTCGCAAGGTCATCAGCTTTCTTGCTTTTGGACAAAGAAGCAATGAACTTTCATGAAACGGTCAACAATGTATTTTACATATTGCTGTCATCCTCGGCTTTGCTCAGTGTGTTTTATATTGCAGGTAAAATACCCTTACTAATAGCTGATTTTAAAATGGTCCTGTTTCGAAAACTTGCAATTTTATCTTGCGTTGAGGACATGAATGCTGCAGAAATATGTATTTTACGAGACATCATTAATAGTCCAGAGACCGTTATGTCAGGTTGTAATGTGCTGTTTTATTCACAGAAGCATATTCCAGCTGTAATCGGCACATTTATAACTTATAGTCTGCTTCTTGTACAGTTAAAATAAATGTTATGAATAGTATCTTTGGTGTTGCAGATAACATTTGTATTGTGTTTGGTGTATCGCCTTGCATTCATATCTAAAATGTATATGTCCTGAATATACAGTAAAACCCCGATTATCCGAGCCCCGGTTATCCGAGTTTCCGCTTTAACCGAGCCAGATAATATTTCTTTTACCCCTGATATTTTCCTTTGTCAAAACTAGTACTGAAAAAAATTGGTACTTGATCTCTCAAACACTCAAGAAAACAAAATGTTTACATTCCTTTTCATTGTATGACACTGCTCCTCCTATCGCGTCGCTCAAGGTCTTAAGGCTTAAGTAAGACAACTCTTTAAGCATTACTATATATTATTAATTGCATGTGGTTTACCTATAGTATAACATTTGTACTTGTCAAAACATACATTTAAACCAATACGATTTATTTTATTTTTAATTTTCGCTTTAACCGAGTTTTTCGGTTATCCGAGTTGGTCTTGGTCCACATTAACTCGGATAATCAGGACTCTACTGTATGTGCTATTGCCTGCTAGTCTGGATGTGCTGCACTGCACATTTACTTGAAAGGGAGAAGTCTAAGTTTACTACGTACACTCAGCTATTTGCGTGGTAAATTTAAACTTCTCATATTCTGCGTGGTTCTCAGAAATAACCATGACAAATATCGTATCTGTACCAAAAAATATTTGAATTTTTGAATTTGAAGCATTTCTGATAATTATCCTATGTCTATTTTGTTTTCTGACCTAGAATAATTTTTAATCCAGTATTTTTAATTAATAGTATATGGTAAACATGCGGTGATATGTGTGGGCAGTTTGTAGGCAAGGACATTTACAAACATAAAAATGGAAGAATTTGAAATTCGTAGTAAATCCAAACAATTTGCTTCGATGTCAATGTTAATGAATTTTACTGCCAAAATATATTTTTGAAAACATAAAAGGTATAAAAATAACAAAGGCAGTGGAATATGGATGTCCAGTCACCAAAACGCTTAAGAAATTACGGTAAAAAATGTAAGCGGTTTTTATATTTTAAGCTAGAAAAAGTGGGAATTTAAAACTGGTTCAATTATAGTTTATTTTATGTAATGCATTGAACATAATTGCTAGTAGAGCGGCTTGAGGAGAAAAAACTGCACTTCGTGAAACAAGTCTGTAATTTTGCACATCGATAGATAATGTCATTTTAATCATTTTAAGAAGTGGGGCCACTCGGATTTCACTTCCGGTCGAGGTTTTATACTACTTCAAAGTTGGGCCTAAAATATGCGTCTTTTTTCAATATGAAGCGTAAATTGTAGGTTCACGGCCAAAAATATAAACTCTATTAACACGTACAATATGTTAAATAGTTAGGCTCGTATTATAGAATAATTTTTATTTTTTAATTTCAAGCGGAAGTCGTTAAAATTTCGACCGGAAGTCTATCCCTAATCGACGCCAACAGCTTGAACTACACACATAAAACACATTCTATACATAAGAGGGTTGATTTCAATAATGTACCAAATGGAAATATTCCAATCGGATATTACTTTCGATTGAGGTTTTGGACTTTTTTTTCAAAATTTGGCTTTCTTTTAAATGCGCATTTTTAATATCCCCCCCCCCCCCTTCATATAAAAGGTCCCATTTTAAAAACTAATGTATTTTTTTCGTGTTCTGTACATCAAATTGTAAGAATAAATATCTAAATTTAAAATGAAAAATTTCAACCGGAAGTGACTGAAATTCCGACCGGAAGTCACCGCATAAGCAAATTTCAGAGCTTAAACTAATTTTTTTTCTTAATGCAATTAAGGCATGAGAAAAATATTTAGGGTTGGAAGATTTTATAAATTAATGGGAGAGTTAAAATGGAATTTTTTTCCAGAGAAGAGAATGAAATTATGAATGAAAGTCTTCTCAAATGAGCTTCCCGTCGCCTATACAATATCATCTACAAGAAATGTAATATAAACCGATTTGTAGGTATATTTGCATGATTAGTAAAGAGATTTAAATTCTACAATTGCGGACTTAAATTTAATGGACATTTTGGAATAAACATTTCGGTCATGCAGATTTAAACTTGTGAAGAATTTAAACCGATTAGAACTCCATTGAGCATATAAAGACATGTGTGGGTAATTTGGGGGTCCTTATCTTTCGAAGTTCAATTTTTTTTTCTAACTCCCAATTCTTTTCCTTAGGCTATAAAAACATTATTACGACCAATATTTTTTTAATTAAAAATGATTAACCTGTGACGCAACGAGAGTGAAGTTCGCATCATGTAGCCATATTTTACTGTATTACGCAGGGTGGTTTTTAAATTTGAAATTTCTTTATTCTTACCAACTAATTTTATTTCTTTGACTATAAATAAAAACATTATGGTTATTTTTTTTTTTTTAAATTTTAAGTGATTTACCCATGCAGAAACGAGCTTGAAGTTCACATTCTGAAGCCGCATTTTACTGTATTGCACTGCGTCTCTGTCCATTTCACTTGCGCCTTAGATAAACATGTTCAGCTGACAAACACTAAGAATTATTATAACAAAATGGCATAACTCCACTCAGAAAGGGGCATTAAGGGGATGAAATTTTAGTGCACTTCTGCGAGGTGAAGGAAAGTGGCGGAAATCTAGCATCTCTCGACTTCCCTCATTTAATTCAGAGTAGATTTCAATTTGAAGTTGTTGTTATTCTTTGTCTAAAATATGGTGCGTATTTTAAGAAGTAATACCTGTAACATTTATTTAATTAGTAAAGTTCATAACCAGGTAACATGCAACAAATTACATGTTAATCAACAGCTTTTGTCAGTCTTGATTTACATCAAACTAGAGGTGAAACTGACTATCGGAGAAAGTTTTATTCAAATTAGTTACAGGAAAGTGCTTAATATTTTGGTGCTCCCATAGTGTTTATTACTAACTGCCATCTGTTCACATTGAACATTTAGCTGGAAAATAAATATCCTATTTCCATTGTAGAATCATTACACAAGTTGTGGTTACTTGAAAATGAACTAGCTCAAGTCACAAGCAGTCCAAACATCAAGCATTAAAACACTTAGGATAAAATGGAACTGTATTCATAAGAAGAATTTTCAGGATGCGAAAACCTACTTACATAAGGCTTCCAACAACAAGCCCTAAAGTTAATAAAAAAAAATTCAAAGGACTCTTTTAATTAAAAAAAATAAGTGCGTTTTGCGACGTGTGAACTGTCGATGCAAACAGTAAGCTAATTTACACAAAAATATATCTAAAAACACCAAATGTTTGTTGCATGAACGTTATATTACCTTTATTTATTAAATTGTATCAATATTTTGCATCTTACTTTTTTATTTAAGGTAAAAAAAAAATTTAGAATATTTTCGTTAATTTTTGCCAATTCTGTGTCCATTTTGAACATTTTCAATATCAAGGTAGAAGGGGTAAATATTAACTTATTATATAAAAAACAAATTAATACGTTGCCAAAATTGATCAAAAGGAAAAATATTTGAGTGTGTGCAATCAAATCCGAAGAAATTTAATTTTTTCCAAAAATTTAAATTTTTGACAACTTTTTAAAAACTTTAGGCTCGTTGCGGCCCGGGTTAATATTAATAGTCCGAGAGGCGACTGCAATTCTGAATTTTTTATAGAAATTGGAGAAAAGAGAGTAGATTACGAATCCACTGGTCTGCAGTGGCAAAAACGGCCGGAATGGATCAAAAATCGACTTGGAATGACTTGAACTAAAATCCTATTGCCAAATATGTCTTAACTCGCCAAAAAGAGAACAAACTTTTTCGTCTGGCAACCCATTGCATTTTGATTTTCAATGAGAAAAAGCGCTAACGATTTCTGATCTATGGCTCGGAAAACTTGTATCTTTTAAAATGAAGCCAAATTGGCTACATCAATTACGTCATCCGTGACGTAATGTTCAATGCCAATTTGGCTCATTTGTGAAAGATGCAAGCTAGCCATAGCCACACATCCGAATCGTCTGCAACCTTCTTAATAGAAAATTAAAAAGTGAGGGTTACCAAATTAAAAAAAAAAAAAAATGCTCATTATTTGGCAAGTTATGGCGCAATTGGAAATTAGAATTAGTTCAATTTATTAAAAGTCGATTTTTGGCCAGTTTTGGCCAGTTTTGCCACGGCAAACCAGTGGATTCGTAATCTACTTACTCACTTTTCTCCAATTTCTATAAAAAATTCAGAATGAGGTTCGATGAGGTCCAAAAATTGCAGTCGCCTCTCAGTCTATAATTTATCGGAATGAAATTTGGTACACTGTCAAAAGGGAAAAAATGAGTGGGTGAGAGTTAAATACGGATGAAATTTCATTTTTGTCCCCATATAAGGGCCACCCTAGTGGGTATAGACTAGGATAGACTTGTACAAGTGAAATAAAAAAAAAAAAATGTTTGTAGACAGTGCCTAGGAAAAGCTGAAACAAATTCTTAAAATAGAACCCAATGTTTGGAAGTCTAACTAATGGAAATGATTACAAAATCGGTTTTCGGCGCCATGGGAAGAAAAAAAAAAAAAAGAAGAAAAAAAAACATCACTTATAAAAGTATAAACAGATCTAAGATAATTAATAGAATGAAAAATAATTTGAAATTGAAACGCACAGATGTAACTAACAGCACCAGCTTTTGGAAACGATATACGAATTTGAGTTCACTGTTTTAAGAGATTTACAGAAGCTATACTGATATAGATATTTTACGAACTCCCATTCGTAACTTGCTTTCTAATTTTGGTTATATATTTAATATATTATAGTATTTTTGTTTGATAAATTTTCGAAATCAACCCTTTTATAAATGGAATATGTTTTATACATGTAGTTCAAGTTGTTGGAGTTAAATAGAGATACACTTCAGATCGAAATATTAATGACTTCCGGTTAATATTTAACATTTTTTTAATTCTTTAATACAAGTCTAACTATTTAACATATTATACGTGTTGATAGAGTTAATATTTTTGGCCGTTAACCTATAATTTACGCTTTTTACTTAAAAAAATCCGCATATTTTATGCCGAACTTTGAAGTAGTATAAAACCACGACCGGAAGTGAAATCCGAATGGCCCCACTTCTTAAAATGATTAGAATGACACTATCTATCGATGTGCAAAATTACAGACTTGTTTCACGAAGTGCAGTTTTCGACTATTTTTTGGCGCCTAGACGCTCTACTGTGCCCTTTGTTCTCCTGATCAAGCTTCTCTCCTTTTTTTTTTCTTCTTTTTTTTTAAAAAATCAAGTTATTGCTTGCTAAGTAGAAAATTCAATCTTTCCACAACCAATAAAGTAACTCAAAAAGTTCACTACAAGAATTAAAAGCAACACATATTTTGTCATTATTTGACATAAAATATTGTATATTGTATTGTTGTAAGATACTATCATGTTTAAATAAATTACTCTTAATTTTTTTTTTTTTTTTTTTTTTTTTTTTTCTTGTCTAAGAAAATCCTCAATACCTAACTATTTTTTTAATAGTGTGAAAATAGTAGCAATCATGCATTAACCTAAGTCATTGAAGCTCTTTTTTGGGGATGTACATCAAACTATTTTATAGAACATTTCTTATTAAATTGCCCAGTTTGCTTACTTATAAATATTTACTAGTTTTAGAGACGATTTTTTTTCATATAATTTTAAGAATTCTGTAAATAATGAGTGCAATCTTTTATTCATATCGTTTGAGAAATTTATGAATGGAATATACCAAAGCATCTATTGATTTTAGATCGACAATATGCATCAAAACATTTCTGAAGGAAAGAATCGCTAATGTATATTTCTATATCGAAAACTTATTGATTTTTAAATAACAATCATAAAATTTCATGACGAAAACTAGATTATACATTTAATATTCAGTTTATCCTTTTTAAATATATTAACTACAAGCATTCAAATAAAAAGGATTTTAACAATAAAAGTTGATTTTTATAATCAACCATATAAACCTAATAAAAATGACATTATATGTTTTACATACAAATATAAACTATGGAAGTCATTTCCTTTCTGTAAGTAATTATTAGACACCAAAGTATGTTTTGATAGAAAGGAAGGTTATTTCGACTTCCCAATTTAATCTATGTGACATTTTACGAATGTTACTGCATTCAATAAGTATGAGTATCAACATATTTGCAACACGATGCAAATCGGTTTTAAAAGTACCTGGAGCCAAGATCAAGAAAATGTTTAGAACACGTCAAATTGTGCATCAGTCTACAAGTTTTGTAAATGCTGGCGCAGGAACATTCAATGACAATTCCCAAAATGCAGTGAACAATTCACTGAATGGACATAAAAGTCATGGAATTATAATGAATCTGCTTTACTACTACGGACTTGTAGGAAACTGCTTCTCAAGAAAATTTCGGGTGTGTAACTTGCTACTCCCGATTTCGTTGCACGTTGCTTATATTGACCTTGTTTGTTTAAATCTTTATAGAATTTTCGAAAAATGGTTTAATATGAAGATAAGCACTGCCTACATTGTAAGTGCTACGATTCAAATGTTAAATTGGTATGCATTGAGATTTAAGTCCAAACAGATAATTCATTTGCTTGGAAAGATTGGAAGCAAAAAGAAAAGTAACTCAATTAAAAAGTTGAACAGAATTTTTTTCTGGCTGTGCTTATTGACACCCGTTCAAGAAGTTTTGTTAATTACGATTGATAGTTATTACAACGATGACACAATTTACAAAGTTTTCATGTATGATCTTAATATTAAAAATGCTTATTTAAAAAGCATCTTCTTGTTCTTTAAGTTAAAAATCGATCTATTTATTCCTGGAATTTTCCAATTATTAGTTCTATTGTTGTATTTAGATACTTGCGTAAGAATTTCGGAAACTATTTCCGATTTAAACAAAAGAGTAGAAGCAACTCCAGCTCTCAAATTAGCCACAATTCAAATCAAATTAATGCAGAAGTATGTATCCATAATAAATGTAATAGACGAAGCCCAACGTGTATTTTCTCTACCATCTTTCTGTATCTGCATTTTCTACATTGTGACGTTATTCTCAAGATCAACGGTTTTCTTGGTTTTGGACGAAGAAATACTGAATTTTCATCTGATGGTTAGCAATGTATCTTGCATATTGGTGTCATCCTTTGCTTTACTCAGTGTGTTTTATATTGCGGGTAAAATACCCTTACTAATAGCTGATTTTAAGAAGGTCCTTTTTCGAAAACTCGCACTTTTATCTTGCGTTAATGACAGGAATTCCGCAGAATTATCAATTTTACAAAACATCATTAACAGTCCTGAGACCGTTATGTCAGGTTGTAATGTGCTATTTTATTCACAGAAGCATATTCCAGCTGCAATCGGCACATTTATAACTTATAGTTTGCTTCTCATACATTTGAAATGAATGTTAAAAACAGTGTCTTTAGTGCTGCAGATAATATTTGCTTTGTGTTTGCTATATTGCACTCTAAGCGTTTCTAAAGATGTAAATGCACTGTATGGAAACTGCTATTGCGTACAAAGCTTAGATGTGCTACATTGTACAACTATTTAAAAGTTACTTTTTCGTTTCCACATATTATATTGTAAGGTTACTATGAAGAGTATCTTTAATGCTGCAGATAGTATATGTACTGTGTTTGCTGTATTGCACTCTAAGCATTTCTAAAGATGTAAATGCACTGTATGGAAACTGCTATTGCGTACAAAGTTTAGATGTGCTACATTGTACAACTATTTAAAAGTTATTTTTTCGTTTTCATATATTATATTGTAAGGTTACTATGAAGAGTATCTTTAATGCTGCAGATAGTATTTGTATTGTGTTTGCTGTATTGTACTCTAAGCATTTCTAAAGATGTAAATGCACTGTATGGAAACTGCTATTGCGTACAAAGTTTAGATGTGCTACATTGTACAACTATTTAAAAGTTATTTTTTCGTTTTCATATATTATATTGTAAGGTTACTATGAAGAGTATCTTTAATGCTGCAGATAGTATTTGTATTGTGTTTGCTGTATTGTACTCTAAGCATTTCTAAAGATGTAAATGCTCTCTATGAAAATGCCATTTCGTACAAGTTTTGGAAATGATGCACTGTACAATTATTTAAATGAAAGACGACTAAGTAAACTAGGCTCAGGCAGCAATGTGCGTGATAAATTCAAATTTCTCATATTCTGCTTACCTCTCAAGTAGTAATGACGAATACAGTCATTCAGGGTAACTTTGAGCCATAGGGTGTAACTTTGCGCCACCTCCTAGTTTTCAGTATTTTTGGATTTAAAGAGCTGCTCATGATCCACTGCTGCAAACTGCTGGCAGGATTGTGAAATTGGCTTTTTGCTTGATAGTTTAATAAATGAATTGACAAAATAGTACATAATTTATTTGGCCATTCAGTTGTTTTTCTGGAGTACTGTTTGCAAGTTCCATTTTAATGCTTATTTGAAGTTGATGTAAATCAACTAATTTATGCAAGTAAGTATCAACTTACCACTATATCAGCTATATAATTTTCTGAAAAAAGTGAAATGGTTAGTAGCTGATGGTTATTTATTTACTAACATTTGGAAAAAAGCAAAAAAACCAAGGTACTATCATTTTACCACATATTCAGTGTAACTTTGAGCCGGTTCAAAGTTATGCTGATGACAATGTGTAATGTATACACTGCACATATAATTCATATTTTATTCTAATTTATTTTTGGTTGCTTTTAAATACATTTATATACATACAAATGTAATTTAATTCACAGAATCTTCTCTTGTATGTAAAATCCGATAAAATGAAAATGTTGGGAGTGAATTCAAGAAGTACCTAATTATATTAGAAACACGTTCGCAGAACTAAAAAAAAAATCTTCCGACCTGAAATGGTTGTAAAAAGCGTTTCAGTTGAGTGAGTGAAAAATCTATATGCACAAAATATAAATGGTAAAGGAATATGTATAGCGAGGACATGATGGGATTGTCCAAAGTCTTGTACCATATGAACTCCTGCGAAACAGCAAGAGTAAAAGTCCTAAACTAGATGACCCACCTAAAGGTTGAGTGGTTAGAGCTCTAGCCCCGCAAGCCAAATGTTCCGGTTTCGAATCCCGGGTTAGTCATGGATGTTCGTTGTGGTTCGGAATCCACGTTAAGCTGTAGGTCGTTGAGAGTATAAACCAACCAACTTGAACTAGATGATGCAGGTGACAGTGTACGTACAACACTGTCATTTTCGGAGGAGTTGAAAGTTGGACAATAAGGACATGATAGAGGTTTATACCACTCAAATTGTTGGGAGAATGTTACTGTAAAGTCAGAGATTGTTCAAGTGGTGGCTGTTAAACACATCAATGAGGCAGGAATTTTATACACAAAGCATGCACGTATTTTAGATTTTGGTTATGGCACATGCAAAGTTTACGATCACGTATTCAATACGATGGAGAAATGTACTCAGACCAAATTGACTTAAAAGACAACGTGATATTTGGTGGTTCATGAAGAAATCTGGTGCATATTGGAAATGGCCCAATATCAATGGTGATCTGTGGTATGAAAAAGTAGGCGTGTTTAAAAAATTATTAACAGAAATTATTATTCCAGCTAGAACACAGGTGCCGGGTTCGAATCCCGTATTAGGCATGGATGTGCATTGTGGTTCGGAATCCAAGTTAAGCTGTAGGTTCCTTACTGATTATCCGTTACTGTGCATGAAAATAGGTCGTTGAGCGTACAAACCAACCAATCCAGCTAGAACACGAGAATAAGAAAATGGTGATGCAAAACTATTAATCTAAAGAATGCCAAAGTGAAATTCTATGAAGTGGGAACTTTGTTTTTATATTATCATACTATTTCTAACATTAAGAGTAGAATATTTGTATTTGTGCCACATTGTGACTTGCAAACACCATAGTACTTAACTAATAGCATAAGGGCGGCCTATCAGTTTTATTATTTTCTATTTATCTTTTCAATTTTTAATTGATAAAATGAGGTTATATTTAAGTGAATGAACTGAAGATTGTTTTTTCACTAAATTTGCATGTTAAAACTGAATAATAAATAAGTTTTTATGCAATATATTCATGTGATTCGTCATCCACTGTTCCTACCTAATATATTCATTGTGGTGTTATATAAAATATCCAAACTTTATGGTATTCTAGACTCCAAGATTGAATAAAAAAAGTTATTTTATATGAAACTTCTGATAGTGGTTCAAAATTACCCTGAATGACGGGGTAACTTTGCACCGGGTTATTTTCCTATTATTTGGTGCTTTCATCATCAACATTTACTAATTTGTGTAAATTAAAATATAATTTAGGGTTTATTTTTCCATTTTATGCCATTAGGTCGGAAAATATTATTAAAACATAAGTAGAGAAGAAGAAAATACTGAAAATGTGGATCAATGTTACCCTGATTGACTGTAACGCATTTGTACAAAAGTATTTTAATGAATGTTTGAATTGAAGCGTCTGTTATGAATGTCCTATGTCACAAATTCTTGTAATTGAATAAGTTTTAATTATGTCATATATTTTTAATTTAATTTTTTTTTTTTAATTTATAGTAAATTGCAAACATATAGTTATATGTATCAAGGTTTGTTAGGTAAGGATACTTATAAACATAAAAGGGAAATAATTTAACATTCTTAGTAAAAGCAATCAATTTGATTTTGTATCCAATGCCAAAATGACTTTTAGAAGGCATAAACGGATACAAAAACAATAAATGCAATAGAATATGAATGCCTTTCTATCAATAATATATTAGTAAAGTAAAGTAGAAAATGAAAGCGTTTTTCACATTTTAAGATACAAAAAGTGGGAATTTAAAACTGGTTCTTATATAATTAAGTTATTTAATACAATGGTCCAAAATAATAGTTTACTTTTTTTTTTTTTCCCTGGACCTTAAGCCCAAGGGTATTGTTTTCAATTAGTCAAAAAGTGTGGTCCGATATCTGTCCCCATTTAATGTTTGAGCATGTGTGGGTATAAAAAGAGCTGCATGCTGATGTTGTTCAGTTGAATTGATGTATCGATGTTTTTTAAAACTCAAATTAAAAATAAAAAAAAACTTTGTAATGGGCTGGGACTTAAGGCCTTGGGTATTACATTAGCCTTAAGCCAATTATTTTATCTATGAAATCGGATTTCATTTTTTGTTACTTTTTCTTTGCCGCTCCAAACATGTTCTCATTTGGAACACTAAAAAAACATTGATCTGCAGTTAATAAGGATGTTCTTGTCTGGCAATATTTATTAGCAGCACCTATAATAAGTTCGTTTATCGTTTTCATATATTATATTGTAAGATTACTATGAAGATCAATAAAGAATTATGAATTATGCAAAATCTCTAATTAGTAAGATAGATGCAGGGGTGTAATGGGGCTGGTATGGCGTACCGATACTTTTTGAGATTTTTTATTAATAACTAATTAATGATAACTCATAAATCTTTATGCGTGTAGTGTAATACAATTTAATAAGAAAATAAATGCGCAAATAATGAGTATTTAGCTTTTCATATCATAAGTTTTGTAAAATATTGCGAATTTGCATTTTATAGTTAACAAATACCAAGCTTCAGTTGGGGTGAGAGTAAAGATTGGGAAGTTTGTGCACCGGGGAAAATTTTTTTAGCACTGTAACCCTGGATATATGCACAAGTCCTTTGAAGAACATGCAAAGCCAGTACCAGTTGGTTTGTGGTAGAAGTAAACGACGAAGGATTGTTGAAAGTTTTTAATTAGAGATCAAAAGATATAATTAAAGATCAGAGGAGAAGAATGATAGAATAAAAATCAACTGCTTCTTATTTTTTGCACATTATTATTCTAATTATTTTGATTAGTTTTCATCGAATTTCGCACTTGTTATGAAAAAAAAAAAAAAAATTTGTATTGAGTGGAATATTTAACTAAGACTCGAAATTAAATTACTCCACATTTTAAGAGTTAAAATACGAAACGATAAAATACGAAAATTTATAGCTTTAAAATTAACGATTTAATTTGCGTATGGATTAGCTAAAAGTGTAAAATATTTTAAATTGTAAGTTACTTAAATATTTTGGTTCATTCCAAATTAGTTGTGCTAATTTTGTTTTAATCATACCATTAACTCTTTAGTGTATGATTTTTTTTCTTTGTGACGCAACTAGCGGTCATTTAATTGGCATTTATAATAAAAAGTATATTAGTAAAAATACTTTTTAGGTATAAGCTATCTTGGTGTGACTGATATAATTCATTGCAATTTCAAATTACAATGAAATATATTAATTATTTCTCAAATTTTACTCCCAAGGTGTGTAGAATATATGCTACACTTTGACCTAGAGGGTTAAAAATATAACTAGTAGAAAAATATTTCAGGTTATTAAATTTGTATAGTTTAAAAATGTAAAAACGAACTCAAAATATTAAAGTTTAAAACTTAATTATAAAAGTAGTTTTACTAATCAAAAATGTGTAGCTGCACATTTTCAGATAATTACTCTACAGTAAAATTACACTACAATTACAGTAGACAAATACGAAAAGCTATTGGGTTTTTCCCCCCATTGGAGTACTGTGACCTAAAAACAAAAAACCACGCAATTGCACGTGGTATATATTTTCCTGTGATTGCTGATTGTATTTAAATAAGCTGCCATAAAATAAAACAGAATCTTACGTTTCATTGATAGAGAGAGCACATGTATTTCTCGAATGCATTTTAATGATGTTTTTATTTACGCCTTATACGAGTTCACTGGATACGGCTTGGAGTAACAAGGAAATTTTTTGAATACTCAGAAGTTGTAAATAGTGACAATGGATATGTTTAAGTTCTTATTGATTTATGTCTTGAATGAGAAGTTTCCATTTTAAATGGCGTTAACAATAGGCCGTTTGTGTAAACATTATTAATAGTTTGGAAACACGAACAATGTCGGCGTTGCTAGGTTTGGTGATAATTCGGAAGTTCGGTAATGTTTTAAACCTGTTTTTGACCTGGAATTTCTTTTGTTTACTCGGCTTGAAAGTGCTTATCTGTTATGCTTTGATTTATTTAGTATATCATTAACACGTTGAGGGCCACGTCAGCCATTGGTGGCTGACACTGAACTTTCCGTTTAGGCCGCGTCAGCCATCGGTGGCTGACAGTGTAAAGCATGATATAAAACTAAAAAAAAATACGTTGTTTTAAATAATTACTGAAAATTTACTTCAAGTTTATTTATTACAAGATTATATCATTTACACATTGAGTGCCACGTCAGCCGTGGCTGTCACTGAACTTTCCGTTTAGACCACGTCAACTACTCGTAACTAACAGTACACTGTTGTTTTTCTCACCCTTATAATTTGACATAGTGTTTTTCTTGGTACTTTTTAAAGAGCAGGAAGTCATAGTTTTTTAAGTACTATTGATATTTTAATAGATAAAAATATTATTAATTATACTTAATCCAAAATGCCCTTGAGAAAAACTGCCCACTTAAGAATTTTAAGTCCGAGGTCTGGTAACGCTGCGTAAACGTGTGGAATGAATGTCTATAAGCATTTCATTCTCAACTTAAATATCTTCCACTACGATAGGAAACAATGGCCCTAATATATACACAAGCTGTATCGAGTAAATTTTAATATGTTAATAGTGCGCTTCGCATTGCTATACCAGAGCGTGGCCTGAAGGGGAATACCTTAAGACAGTGATTCTCAACCACTGTGCTGCGGCACTTTTGTGTACCGCCAAATTCTTAAAGTGTGCCGCCAAATTTTTGAAATGTATATTTGTAATTAATCCCTTAATAAACGTACTGTTGTTTTTGTAGTACATATTATATTATTTTATTTTACATTCCCAATTTTTATCTTAAACTATTTTACACAGTGTATAATAGGTGTATTACAGTCTATTATAGGTAGTATTATAGGTAGTTAAAGTAAACAACTTTTAAACTTATCTTTTCCTGTGTGCCGCCAAATTTTGAAATCGTTAAAAGTGTGCCGCGACATAAAAAAGGTTGAGAATCACTGCCTTAAGAATTCGCTTGGCGACCAAAGTGTTAAGCAGTAAATACTCATTAATTAGTCCAACGTTTTTTAATTTTTTAACAAAAGATGTTACTCTTCCTTTAGAAGGGTACCAATTAAAAATCGCCAAATTGCAGGGATAACTCATGCAAACTTATAACCTTTGCATCAGTGATAAGGTTACTGTATCAACCTCAGAACTAATTAATAATAATAAAAACCCATAAAAAAGTGTTTCATATTAATCCTTTATATGCATTGCCAATTTTTATATTCATTAACAAAGCGCCGCACAGTGGTACGAATGGCATGTTTTCGTGGACATGTACGTAGAACTCGGAAAAAACATCAGAGCTACGTGAAATTTGGTAATCTTATGTTTTTAAGGTCGTAAAATACGAATACCAAAATTTCCACACAAAACATGCGCCTGGTATTTCGAAATTTGGCAAAATTAACCTTGAAACTAATGAGGACGTTTTATAACTCTTAATTACACATCATTTTAATAGTATGCTTTAATGGTTCCTGTATTTCTTTATTAAAGATTTTTTTTTTGTTAAAAAAATTTAAAAAAACAAGAAAGAATGCTTTGTTGTCAAGATATTTGACTAACATCTTCAGGAAGTTTCTATACGTCAGTCGAAAATTCTGCCTGATATTCGAAATATGAGGAACTTTGATATAGGTTTCCAAATTTCTTGGATTGGAAAAGAAGGCTAATAGTTAAGTTTTGGGAGCTTCAAGGTCTAAATTAGAAACTAGTGAGTCAATACCAATAATGAGATTAGGAAAGATATCTTCGTTAGTTGGATTCCTAAATATTTTTCTAGATCAGAACTCCCTTGCATGTCAAAAGATTTTATTTAGAGCTTCTTGGACTTCTTCGGAAGCTTTTCCTAAATGAATTCGAAAGTTCTCATTGATTTTTTTTCGTGAATCAGCAATCTGTACACTGTATTGCACACAAGATTAAATCTTAAAGAATCCGGCACATCTGATCGCTGTGTGGTTAGCGCTCTGGACAAGCATGTTAAAGATACCAGGTTCGAATACCGTGTTAGGCATGAATGTTCGTTATGGTTCGGAATCCACATTAAGCTGTAAGTCCAGGCCTGATTAGCCGTCATTGTGCTTATAAATAGGTCGTTGAACGTACGAAACAGCCAACTTACAGAATCCGCTCATTTTTGAGTCCCATGTTTTTTTCAACGTATAAAAAAAGATATTAGTTTTTTCACTTTCAATTACTCATACGTTAACATATGGTAATAAAAGTATTGCATTGGGTTAAAAAAAAAAAAAAAAAAAAATGATTTTTTTTTCTTTCATTTCTACATGTTTTGGAACATGTCTAGAAAAAATGTCAGTTTGTGTACGTGGTCAAAATAATTCCCAAATGGATTGACTTACGACCTCATTAAGGTTTTTTGTCAAATTGCGCATTTCGAAAAGGTAGATGTCACTGAAACATTTAGGTTTTTCTGCAATTGCCAAAACAGCTTTAACGATTTGGATCAAAATCACTGTGGTAATGCCTTTTAAGGTGGTAATGCCATCCCCATCTCCGAAATATCCGTAGAAATGTGACAACGACATTAACAGTTAAGAAACAAATGTATAACACAGAATTCTCTTTCCTTAGGCATCGTTTATCAACGACTGATTATCGTCTGTTTCACTTACAAGAAATAATAATGTAATATTTATTGAAGAGCATAGGGCTTCTGATATTTTTTCTAAAATTAATGAAAAACGTTAAAAAATAATCCGTAAAGTAAATTTTACCTATTCAAGCCAAATTTAAATACAGTGAGTACTAAGTTGTACTAATTAAAAGTTGTGCGATGTTCCACACCTCTAGTGCCATACTCGCACTAGTAACACTAGATTGGTTACTTACAAGTCAGACAAAGATTGGGAAGAAACTGATGATAAGATTTTGCATAACGTGTCCTTTCTTGTGTTTAGTTGCATTTTCAGCGGATTAGAATGTAATTCAGTGTTTCGAGATCAGAGTCATTTGTTTAAACATTGCCACATACCTATCACAGCCGGATCTCACCGGATGTAATTATTAGGAATTTCTTTCAGCCAATAGCTAAATAGGAAAGGCTTCGAGTCCTTTTTCTGGAGCAACTATGAGCATTTTTTAAATTGCTGTCTTTATAATAAAAAAATGCATTAAAAAAAAAAAAAACACGAAAAAGGCGTTTAAAAAACATGTTTTTTTCAGCAAATTGGATACAATCCGCAACACACATTTTTTTATATGTGATTTTATGTTCAGTGGTAATGGATAATAAAATTAAAAAATAATCCGAAGCAACCAATTCAATTTGATAAAACTTCAAACCTTTTGACATACCAACTATCAGTGTAACTAATTTGGCACGATAATCATCTTTTCAACAGTCCCATTGAAAGGAAATGTTTTATTTTGGAATCATTTACTGATTTCTCCCTCCTCCAAAAAGTATAACTCAAGTGTATTAAGTTTTTTGTATGATTAAAAATTATTTTGATTTAGGCCTATGTCGTGACTTTGGCTGTTTCGTCCTACTGTGTTTCGTCTCTGTTGCCAGATTGCTTGACGTTGGCATCTAATTTTAAATATTAAAAATATTATCAACAAAAAAACTGTAACTACTTTTAAAAATTTATTCATTAAAAATGAATGAGCATTTATGCACTCACATCCAAATATCTAATATTTATTCTGATTAAAACAATTTTATTATTAATTTATTAAAACAATTTTGGCAGCAGCAAAGAGTTTCTTCAATGATCTGTGTAATGCTATTTCACCGCGATTGGATGACGGCAAGTTAGTTTATTAGTATTCCGTAAAAGCGACATTTTAGAGTGATAATGACAGCCGCCAAAATTTTATATAATGTATTGTCATCGACATTGAATCTATCTGCCAAGTTTCATCCAGATTGGATAACTGCAAAAGGGTTAATTAGACCTCCGCAGATTTGGACGTCATTAACATACCCAGCCACACACAAAATCGAAGTTAAGATAAAGTATTTAAAAATAAAAGTCCACGAGGCTAAAATATTATTTTCGTGTAAACATTTCAGCTTGGCGATAAATGCGCCAACTTTCAGATTTGGCGGTTTTAGTACCCGTCTAAGAGTTCCCAAAAGATAGTCTGTTGTAAGCAGTTTCAATATTAGTTATCTTTGCAATTTAAATACAATCTTATACAAAATTCTTTTCTAATTTCTAGAAATACCAGTTTCGACTAATCAACTGTAAGGCCTTACCTTTTTTTTTTTATCCTTAAATGAAAGTATAAGTATGTAAATAGTAAATCACGGTCAAAGAATTTCAAATTTAACTTCAACAAATGCCAAAATTCAGTAAGAAGTTCATAAACTATTATCAACCATATATATATGCCGAATAATATGTTTTTGTGGTGAAGTGAAGTATTTTCCTCTATGCTCCCGTCTTTGTTCTGGACAATGTGCTTTATTTCCTGTTCTAGAATACTCTAAATTAGTATCGCAGCTCTATTTTATTGAGGCCAAATAAACGCAAAAACTCGAAATTCGTCCGAGTTAAATAGCTAACCTTGTACACTCGAAAACTTCACTTTGTTTACAAAATAATTCCTTTTGTCGAATAAAGATTTGTCTGACACAAGTTTCGCCTTATTTAAAGGAGAAACTTTTCCTGAATCGTTTGCTCAATTAATTATTCATCGAACTTAATTATTTATGAACGGAATAAGAAATGTCTCTAAAAATGAGTGCTGCAATTGTCTAATAGTTCCTCTGCACCTAACTATTGCCAGGAAGATATCTAACGAAGGATGGTTGCTGCATATATTTGAAAATTCTTACCTTTCAGATATCAAATGGGGAGGGGGGGGGGGTTTGAATCACAATATTGTTATCAAGGGGTATTTAAAACTAATGTATTCTATATGTATACACATAATTATATATATATCTCTGTTTTCTTTCAGTGTTTGGAGTCGATCCTACAGTATTAGTCAGTGCATTAACACTTTCCATCGAATAAGATATTGTTATTGTTTTTTTCATACGTAAAACTGTTATGCAATGGTAGAATCCAACTATAAGTCGAAGAATAAATTTAGTCTATGTGCGCAGTTAATCATTAGTATTTAATCTTACATGGTAATTACCTGCGTATCCCTGCATTTTGAGAAGCAATTTAGAGGTGGAAAATTATAGTTATATAGGACCCTTTGAAAACAGTATAGCAACATATTACGGTTCATTTTTTTCCCCACAAAAAAAAAAGTTAAGAGATCAGGATCTTTCAATTTCTTGACTAAGTCGTATATATGATCGCTTTTAAAATAAAATAACATTATTAGGGGTTTCTTGTTTGTCTTGTGGGAAATAGTCGTTGTTTTGACTTTGACCAGCCTTATGAATTGGTTCCACAACAACATTTTTATATCGTCAAGGGTAAACCACAACATGTCATTTAGTGAGAGTTGTACAAAAATTAAACACATTTGACCATGCTTTAGATAGTATACACGAATATTCAACTCTAAATTGAATCTTTCTGCTATTGTATGGCTTCAAAATGAAACATATAAGGCGGCTACTTTTAAAAACTTCATTAACTTTACGTTTAGAAAAAGAAAAAGTTCATTACGTCACTAATTACTTTCGAAATTTTTTTATGTTTTATGACTATGCATGTAGACAATAACGAATATCGTATAACAACAACGAATTGTCACTTTAGTTTAACTTCAATGCAGTCCCTCATTGTGACCTAATCTCGTATCTTTCCCTAATCACTCCCGGATAGTTTCCTAAATATCTTTTCCTAATCTATAAAAGCAATTCTTCAGACACATATGTAGACGGTGATATTTTTTTCTCTTGTTATTACCTAAGAAGTAATTACAGTAATTTATATAGGAAAAAGTAGCTTAAGTATAACCAAAAATAATTAATTGCACTTCAAGAAACTAATCAAGAACAATTCTCTGCTCTTCAAGAAAATAATCAAGATCATTTCTTCATAATTCCAAAGCAAAAAATGCTCGTAATATTTCTTTAAAACCTAGGACCTTTTACTTTCAATTACCCACATGTATACATAGGGTAATGAAAGTATAGCATTCGGTCAAAAAAAAAAAAAAAAAAAAAAAAAATTAAATTATTTTTTTGCATTTCTCCACGTTTTGGAACATCCTGATTTCAAAAAAGTGTCCTAAAAAAAATGTCTGTCTCTGTGTGTGTGTATGTGGTCAGCATAACTCTTGAACAAATTGACCTACGATATTCAAACTTTTTTTTTTTTTTTTTTAATTACACTTTAAAATTATTATAAGCTAGATTATAAAAATAACTAGGTGTGTGGAACATCGCACAACTTCTTATTTACACTGTAATATTGACGTAGATTTGTGTCATTTACCGTTTTTACATTTTCATCATTCATTTAGAGGAAATGGGCAGATTGGCAATATATTTTTTACGATAATTCTTGTATGGGTCTAAAAAAATAAGAGGGGGGGGGGGGGGAATTGAAAAAAAAATTCGCCAAAATTGTGATTTTGGCGATATACTTTTAGATGATCCTTATATCAACTTTTGTTATAAGCGAAACTGAGAGAAGAAGAAAAACGATCCTTGATGGAGGTATGTTCAAGGCAGGAGAGCTCTGCATTGAAAGCATTCGTTTTTCAACTTTTTACGCCACTAAAACATTTTTATGGGAATTTTGGAGGTGGGGATGTATAGAACACCTTAAGAGGCCTTAGATTCCCACTTAGAAGATTACCACAGCGATTCCTATCAAAATCGTTGGAGCCGTTTTTTGCAATAATTGAAAAACATGATTTTTTCAATGGCAGCTACCTTATGCGCATGCGCGATTTTGACGAAAACCTTAATGGTAGGTCCCATGGCCACCAGCAACCCACATACTAAATTTGAACATCGTATGTCAATTTGTTCGGGAGTTATGCTGACCGACCACACACATACAAACACACATACAGACATTTTTTCTAAATCACTTTTTTGAAATCAGTGTGTTCCAAAACGTGGAGAAATACAAAAAAAATCTAATTTTTTTTTTTACTCTATGCTATACTTTTATTACCCTATGTATAATACATAGGTAATTGAAAGTAAAAAAGAGTTACAGTAATTTTCCAACAATTTTTTTTATTCTCTCAAAATTTCCTTTTTTTTAGTTGAATGAGAATGAATAGAATATATATCCGTCAAGTAGCACGAGTCTATTTACAGCAGTCACAGTCGTGTCATCTCCTCTGAAATAAAGCACTGTCTTTTTAGCTACTACATAACACAAAAGTAGCAAGCGTATTCAAATGTTCATTGCGTCCATTCGTCTGCCTGAAATCAACATTTAACAACAAATGCACACACACGCGTGTGATATATCAAATATAAAATCTCGTTGTGATGAGTCACCATATAAAATTCAACTAGAAATTGTGACCGGAAGTATCTAAAATGGTAACTGTAAGCTAATTTGCAATTTGTTAAGTCTATATATACTAAAGAGCTATGTATCCGTTTGAAGATCGCGATTATTACATACAATTAAATTGAAAATGTAAGTGCTCCGAAATTCGATTGGAAATTCGAATGCATTCATAGTAATAATGGGAAATTCACATCGTTGTTGCAAATAGAGATAACGGATTACTTACTGTTAACCTCTACGGATGATTTCAATAATAAAATGTCGCTAAATAGTAATAATTCAATCCGTCTGCAATATTAGAATTTCAAAGGGTCTCATATAAATTGATTGGAACACCTTTTTTCACCCATTGAATAAACCAAATGAAATATTTTCCGAAATATCGATAAAAAAAATTTATGCTGCTAAGAAACTTTGTATTATATTATATAAGGTAACAGCACCAGAAGCTAATTATTGTGATTTAAAAAAGAAATTAATTGTGGTTATTGTAAAACCCAAATCGTAGTGCCGCCATCTATAAGAAAAGGTAAGAACTATTTTTTACAGTGTATATATGTTTGAATTGTCGTTGGGTGAGTATTAAAAGAAGCTGCTTTATTGTTGATTGTAAATAAATCATAATTTAGAAGGAATAATTTAAAAGATAATCTAAAATAGAAAAGCTTTTTATTAAGTCTATTGGACGGAAAAGCTAGATTATTCTAATTTCTAACATTTAGAAATGAATATTTTCAATTTCAAGAGCAATACAATGGTTACGTTTCAGTTGAAACATAGGAGCCCCAGTATTATATTTGATAAAATCCAAATTTCGAGCAAGAAACGCATTCCAAAATGTCTTTTCATATATATTAAACAGCATTTGGGCTTGAAAGTTTTATCCGCCAGTGAAGACAAAGCACCATCATAAACAGAAGACATTATTGTTACAATCATCGAATTGTCTACTGAACTTTTAAAGCGAAGTTTTTACATGATCTCAAGATAAATTAATTCCCTGATAAACCAGTTTAAGAATTTGAAAAAATCTTACAGTAAACATACCCAGTTTCAAAAAGTTTTAATAGAAATGTAAATTCTGCAGACACTTTCAAACCATATGCAAAAGGAATTATAGATTATTTATTTTCAACTCGACAGTCAAGCTGCATTTAACAGTAATGTTTCTTCATTTTACGACCTTTAAATCCTTTCAAACAAATAAATAAATGTCTTGCATGAAACAAACTTTATAACCGTCCCTATTCCTTTGGTTACCTATATAGTAATAACCAATACCACTCATCCTGTAATATTTTTTTCTTATACTGCCTGAAGATGGCAGCACTATCAGTGACGAGAAACTGGCTATTTGCTACCTAGGGATCATAACATCGGGCCTTTACCTTAAAATTATTATTATTATTTTTTATTATTATTATTTATTATTATTATTATTATTTTTTATTATTATTATTTATTATTATTATTATTTTTTATTATTATTATTATTATTATTATTATTATTTTTTTTTTAATATTATTAATCCTGAATTTTTAACTCTCAAGTTCATGATATTTTATAATAGAACGATTTATTTTGACCTCGGTCTGCAGAAAAATATACAAAAAAAAATCCTATTTTCCAATATAATTACATAATTAAAAAATGTTACTTAATTTCATTAAAAAATGTTGCGTAATATATATGAAACAAATAATTTTGATACTCATAAATCGGTTCTAATAAACTGACTTGGGGAAATCAAAATTTATGAAAGAAGTTATTTTATCTCAATAAATTATAAATCAACTAGCTGAATACCCGGGCTACGCTGCGAAATTTACCATGTGCAATATTTTAGCTAGCTATGAAGCCCCGCGTTGCGGAAATCCGTCATTGGTGTATAAGTCCCAATTTTTAGAGCTTCACTAGCAGGAAGGTTCAATGCTACGCAAAATCGAGATCGCTTCGCTTGCTGAAAATTTATTGACTCATAAGCATAGGCTAACTTCCCTCGTTGAAAGGTTCATTGTTATTGTCTCGCTTCGCTCCCAGAAAAGTTCATTGCTGCTAAGGCATAAGCTCACTTCACTCACTAAAAACTAATTGCTACATAAACCCTTAATATTAAAAGCCCCTCCCCTGTCGAGAAACTGAAAAAAATTCAGCGTTAATACAATAATATAACACCCCTTTAAGAATATTTGAACACGCGTTTGTGAAAAGTAAAATTAGAAGTCCAAAACTAGTTATGTTGAAACTTTTAGAGTTCTAGGACTATTAGAAGTCGCTTATTGTGAAAATATTAATTAAAAAAATTAATTAAAAAACAAGTTAAAATTTTAACATTCTTTTTGCCAAAAGTCCAAAACTACTTATGTTGAAAATTTTAGAGCTGTAGCCCTATTAGAAATCATTTTGTAAAATATTTGTTCATTAATTAAAAAAAAAAAAAACTATTAAAAAAAATAACCAAAATTTTAAAATTATGTTTTTCAAAACTGCTATTAGAAGGCTAAAAATACTTATGTTGAAAATTTCATTGCTGTATCTCTATTTATAGTCACTTTGCAAAATACACAGAAAGATATTTTTTTCAGACCACTTTTTGTGAAGTCAGGATGTTCCAAAACGTGGAAAATGGGGGGGGGGGGGGGGATGTCGATTTTTTTTCCCCTTCTTCTTTTTGATCGAAAACCATACTGTTACTGCACTATCACAATGTTAACATACAGGTAATTGAAATTAAAAACTTCACAGAAATTACTAAGGAGCCTACTTTTTTACTTTTCTATAATTAGGGCAAAAGATACAGAAACATTTGAATCTTTTATCTCTTGAATGCAAAATTAAAATTCACTCTTACTATATGTGTTTCTCTAACAACAACAAAGCGCATCTCAAACGCTCTTCCATCCAGAAAATTTGTAGATCTATTTGTCAATGACCGCGAATTAAGTGTAAGCAAATAAAGTTGTGATAGAATAAGATGTTATAAAAGTCCGAGGAATACTACAATATTGGTACTCACATTTCTGAAATAATTTAGTTGACAGAATTATTATACTACCTATTGGCAATTAGAAGAACCATTTGGAATTGGAATTTAATACCAGGAGTTAGTCGTTTAATAAATGATGATTACTTAATCGGGAAATAAAATTAAAATTTTAGCATTATGTTTGTCATAGGTACAATTAGAAGGCCAAAACTACTTATGTTGAAAAAGCTAGCTTAAGGGTTTATGTAGCAGAGCTCTACTCCAATTTTAGTAGCTTTCTACATATTCACAGACAGACAGATACATAGACAGCTTATTTTATTATTATAGATTTTTTGTCCCACAAATAACAAGTCTTAATCATTTCACATTACGACACTTTATTTTTTTTAATTTGTTATTTAGAACATACTTAAGCCTTTGGAGCTATTTACTTTCATCTAAAAGGTAAACGCAGGTCAAGCTTATTAAGATGCATCTTTATTTTATTAGTGGAGAATGCTAAAGAATTTCCACTTTACTCCTCCTATGAATGATTCCAAGTTCAATTGCAATGTAAAACTAAAATCGCAATTGGTAAACTAAAACCTAATTATACCTTTACAACAGTGGTTATCAAAACAGCGGTTCAATTGCTTTAAACAAATTTTATACAATTTTGAAAACTTACCCAATAACTATCAACTCTTCAGCCACATTAATCAATACTATACTTACGAATACACTGATAAATTTGAAAAAAAGTTGTTCGCAAGTTCACTCCGAATCAATTAGTAGAATTAATTATTACAAATTATACTGGTTGATATTCATTTATACGGTTGAAGTTGTGCTTTTCTAAATTTTACACTTAACTTTATCTTTCAATTGAGTGGCAACAACGCCTTTATTCTTTCTGTGTAAGAGATTCCTCCGTGAAGCTTTACGGACACTTTATTCAAAAGAATATTTCAAAGTTTGAAATTCGTGAAAGATTTTTACAGTTTTCTCCAACAGGTGGCGCTACAGATTTCCGATTAAGATATAGGTTTTTTTTAACGTTTTTAGGAAATAAATCAATTTTATTTTCCCTTCAACTTTCATGGATTATATTATATTATACTGATTATATCTACGATACAAAATGGCAAATAACTATTCAACGTATGAAAAAATATTTACGAATTCGAGTATTTATAAATCAATTTTTTCCATTAAGATTTTTGAAGTTTTCACCAACAGATGGCGCCACAATTCTGCGAATAAAAAATAAGTTTTTACTTTTAGGAAATAAATCACATTTTATTTCCACTTTAACTACAGTTAATTAATTATATCTGTTTGGTTATATCCATAACATAAAAGGAAAAATAACTATTTAACTCATTAAGAAATATTTGTGCATTCAAGACGTTAATTAGATTTTTGAGAAAATATTATTGCTTTAAATCTGTGGGTTAGGGAAAGTCTCTTTTACCGCACAAAGAAAGAACACTTTTAATTTACACTATAATATTTAATAGTTCCATACATATTGAAATATACATTATTTTACAGTATAAGCACCTGCATGAAAAGAACAGAAAATGACTTGTTAATTCTTCATCGCAGAGACTAAGCACAAAAAACTGTCACAAATGGTTGAACACATAGGCTCGCTCCACAAGCAAACCCGCGAGAGATTCTAGTATAAAAATAATGTCACTTCCTCTAGCAAATATCTCATGTATTGTCTCACTTGAAAAATCTTAATACTTAAAGAAAAAGAAAAAAAAAACACGTATAAAACACTTCAAGATCAAAAGTAGCTCAATGAATTATCACAATTGAGCATTACTAGGAAGATAAGATCACACGTTGTACTATAAAACAGAAAAAGTTCTTCATAAGGCTTGTAATAAGTCTACGTACTGACGTTGGGAAAGCTTCATTTGGGTATCCTGCGCTCAAACATATCGCCAAATGATTCTTGACAAAGCAACTCTCTAGTCAACTATATTGTCTCCAGATTGTATGATTTTCTTGTCAGATAGTAAAATACACATTGAACATGAAGCTAATATTAAGTATACGGTACTTTTTGATAGAATTCCATTCTGACAACCTACTAAGCTGTTTCATACTGTTAAAAATTTAGACACGATAAGCCACACACAGTCAGTCTTGGTGAAAAAAAATCGCTAATTGAGTGATATTAAATGTTTCCGATGATAGTGAATACACTGACGACTTCCGTATGCACACTGATGGATGGGATGTAGCGAATTTTGAAAATATAGGTATAGTTTAACAAAAATGACATTTGGAAATTTTCCCTTTATTATAGAGTTTATATTGAAAAGCTTCTGGGTTTTCCCTGATTTTCAGAAGATTGCCTTCGTGATACTTTGGAATAAATTTGGTTGTTGTTTATGTTAGAGAAACACACGTTAGCCAAAATAAATAATTTGTACCGTATACTCAAACTTTTACCAAAATTGGGGAATCATTTGACATTTTTTCATCCTCAAATGTAAAATAAAGTTGCTATAAATAAGGGTAAAATCGTCTATATTTGGAGCGAATGCCAACTTGAAAACTTTCCCCTTATGACTACTGTCCGTCTCACTAAGCTTTTGTCGATCAAAAGATTATGAGAAAATTTCACAGGTCCCAGTCCACAACAAGACCGCGATTCTTTTCAAATGCAGCTCTTTTAGCTGTTGTAGGAAGCACTTATGTATGAGATTCAAAAAATAAGATTTTCCAAACGTTAGACGCCAAATTTCAGCACTGTTTGCTGGTGAAAGAAGCTCCTTAGCAAAACGCTGGTGCAAATAATGAGGAATGTATTGTGCTGCCATCTGGTGCCTGATGACACTTTTGGCGGTGGTTGGCGCTCTGGAACGAAGTGTGTTGGCGATGATGGTGTGGAGAAGTATATGTCGCCAAAACTGTCAGTCTGTTCTTCACCGAATCCACTACCGCTCCCACTGCCGCTGGAATTCCAATCAGAGTCACCTGGAAGAACGTTTTTTCATTATTTAATTATTAATATCAACACATATAATATTATTTTCAGTAACAAGATTATTTTTTTAAATACACTTAAGAGATTATCAGCTTATCTTTGCTCCATAAACCCATTGTAATATTTTCCAAAAAACTTGTTTAGAAATTTACAACATTCATGCAGAAATAGTTAAACAGATCACTTTAACGTTCATTCCAAGATACATTAGTTTTAAATTCGATAGTAAATTGGAAAATTAAATATTTTGTAACCTTTGTCATATCCCAAAAAGTAACAAAAATACTACCAATTAATAAAAAATTTTTTAAGAATGGCAGTTTATTATAGCTAGATATGAATAGTTTGCGTTGAAGGATATCATCAAAGTGACCGAATTTCAAGGTTTGGCATTAAATAAGTTTTTAGCAATATATTAAACTTACTTTCATCTTGCCACTCAACGTCCAGTCCATTGTAAGCATGTGTGAGTTTGGTAGTGATGAGTTTCAGCGTCAAGATTTGTTGGTTGATGAGGGAATTTTGGCGAGATACGTCGAAATGGACCTCGGGATTCTTCGTTTGGTTCATTAAGCCTTCACCCATCAACTCGCCAATGTACCTGTGAATATAATTTTAGTAAGTATGAGAGATCAAATACACATGGATTGAAATATTAACTTTGATAATCTATGTTAGTTTCACTGGTTAAATGTTTTCATCCTTAACCTTCGATGTTGAAGGGTCTAGGTTAAAAGAACTTAAGAAAAGATTTTTGAGAAGAACTCAAATGAAAAGTTTTTTTGATCACATAGAAAAACTAACATCGCTATTTAAGTGTATTGACGTTGATTTACAAAGAAAATTATAGCATACCATCAAAATTTTCTTCATAAGCGACAAATGACAACAAAGGTTCCATTTAAAGATAAAGTACACGGCTGAAGTTGCTTTTCCATAGAACAGTTCAGTTCTTAAAACGGTCTTTTTCAGTTCCAGATATTAAAATGTATTCATAGAAGTAACAAAATAGGGTGGTGTAAGAAAAATCTCTGATTCATCTCTGATTTTCCAAACAAATTCTCCTAATTTTTCGGCACATTTCCCTCGTAATAAAGTTCAGACAATGTCGATTTCAGTGTTATCGATGAAAAACCCCAAACATTCCCCATTTTTTGAAGAACCATACAAACTTAAAAGTATACCATTTGTTTAACGGGTAAAGCAAGTCACAAAAAATCACGATAGCTGACACAGAAGTACAGCTTTAAAAAAAATGGCGCACAGCTAAATTTTTAAGTGATTTCCTTAAAGTACATAATACCCAATATGAACAACTTTGGTTTCAAAACTAAACCTAATCTGTGATATGGACTACTTTAACATACTCTCTGTACTTACTTTGCCTTGTTGATGCCATTCCAGCATTCCTCATTGGGTAGCACTTTACTCTGTCCAGCCACCTGCGCGTTGCTGCACATGATCTTGGACAGCTGTCCCCAAAAGTTCTTTGTCTTCTTGATCTTCTTCCGGATGCTCTGTACTAGTCTGTCGATGCTGGTACCGGCCGCTGTGGTCGGACGGACGGCATTGTCGCGGTGGCCAAACTTGAGTGTCTCATAGTTCAGTTCGTGTCGGGCGTCGCGCTTACCCAGGCGCGGCTTGCCACAGTGTTTGAAAAGCTGCAAGGATATTCATTGCAAGATTAGGTAAAGCAATTGGTAGGATGAACATATTACACATGGATATTAAGTTCAACTTGAAAACATTGGTAATTTAATTTTTTCACAACACAAATGTGATGACACAATTGTTTAAAAATGCAAAAGTCATGAAACAAAACGCCACGACGCCTTATGGTGATTAATTGCCTCTAATTGTAACGTATTGTTGTGTCTATCTTGGTCTTTTCCCAAGCTTATGCAGCGAGATTTTTTTTTTTTTTAATCGTAAAAAAAAAAAAGTAACTATGAAAAAACGTATTGTACTGTAACATATGTTTTCATTTCTGGACATCTGCATACTTAAATGTACACCAAGTGCAAATGATCACACTTACTTTAATAGAACAGGCACTCAGCCAGCCCCTTTCTCTTTATTTTCAAAATTATTACATATTTCTATTTGGAAAATTATTGAAGATCTCCGATATATTCAAGTGTGATTAAGTTGCCAATTAATTTCAAGGGATAATTCTGCTCTTCTGAAGTTATGTCGTATTTTATTTTTTTATTATTTTTTTAATATTTCGCATTTCAAGAATTACTGTCGTACTTCTGGAGATCCCACTAAACCACAAGGGTGATGAAATTGTGTTCGGTCTAGTGGTAAAGATCTCGATAAGATTTTATACTTGTGAAAAATGTATTCGGATCAATATGCATACATTGTGATTCTAAAGTAACAGACAATTTTTAAAATCCATAAATGGTGAACTTTAAACAAGAGAAAAATGAGGTTTTATAAAAACGAATAAAAAATATGGAATTTTTACATATATCGTTTGGTAACGAAATCTGATTGTCAGATCTGCGCACCTACTGAGAAACGCAAGGCAGTTGCTCACAGATACCTGCAGCGCCATCTGTTGATTAAGAAACTAACTATTTTTTTTCATCTACACAAACCAATTTTTAGTGTACCTGTAGAAGCAACAGCGTTCGACCATCAATAGTTCACAAATTTATCAATCTTTCAAACTTTGTTACTTTTGTATCATTCCTTGTATAAGCATTATTAAAATTAAATCTGAAATTGCAATCTCATAACAGGTATTACCACTGAATAATCTAAATTTCTCTATATTGTGGAAGTTGCGCTTGATCACTTACCTCTTGTGACACAGCTTGTCCGTTCTCCTGGAAGTTCATGATGGCATCTGATATCTTGATGTCGATCGGATCAACCACTGACTCGATGTTGAAGGAACTCTCCAAGCGAGAGGCCAACATCATCATCGCATCTAGAAAAGAAAGTTTGAATTAGAAGTGCTTATAAAAGCATTCCTACTTGAGATCCAGATGGTATGAGGAAAGGCTAGAGATCTAAAATGTAAGATGAACCCCAGTAGCACAACTAAGCTGGACAGTATTGCTCGACATTGAGCAATCCTGGTGGGGAACATTGGAAACCGGTCGTCATTGCAAATTTTGGCTAAACTAAGCCAATGCTGGACAAAATGTACAGAAAGTTTTGAAAAGTTTATGCGCAGATTTAAAATTGAAGTATTTTATTTATAAGATAGGACGAAAACCAAAACAATATGCTTCGTGGTATTTTTAAAAATTTGTTTGTGTTGTTTTTATTTAGAGAAAATCGTGACAATTTTCCAGAACTCCTACTTCCAGTATTGGCCAATACTGCTGCGCAGGTCTAATATTTGAAGAAAGAAAAAAAAAAGAAGAAGAAGAGAGGGAGAGAGATGTCAGGTCAATAAAATAAAAATCAATTGTTTTTAAATGGTCAATGTTATAAGAATCCCTGCTTTGAATTTTTTTTTACCAAGGTATATAAATATTACTTATTCTTTTCATAACGAATCCCACCTGAATATCTAACTTGAAACATCACTTGCATACGTCAGAATAAGTTTAAATACATTAACCTTACATTGGCTGGCTTCAAGGTTTACAAATATGATTAAGAAAAATAAACATTTAACAATGTAATGTTACGTTAATGTAAACAGGTTTATTTGTTAACAAACAACTTTCTGAAATCTTGCACGATCACAAACTATAGTATTCAAAACTATTGTAGATAAAATATTGGGGTAGATATTGAACTCACACTTCAAAAAAATATCAAGCCACATTAATGTAAAGACTTTGATGCGTCAACGGATATTTCATCAGGGGTAGAAGTACCCTAATATATCACGTAAAGGTTTTGGCTGCTCCAACTTTAATTCAGTATTTACCACCATCACAGTATAAATAGAAAACAAGAATATATTAGCCTAAAGCTTCACTAAACGGACATTGGCGATTTCTCAGCGAGGATACAAATACGCGAAAAACAAATAAATGTCTGCCTTACAACCCAATTGTCCAGACAACTTGAGCGAATGGCGGCTATTATCGAGATGATTAAATCGAATAATGTCCTTCGACAAGCACAAATTACATGAATCACGAAAAACAAAGGACCTTACACAGACACCACTAGTCGACGATTGACCACAGCATTTCCAACGACAGATTTACAGCATTTTTCTCAAACGGATCCGTCGTCTCTTTGACCTCAGGTCAGGCGTCTGTCTGACTTCATTTCACTTTGATTAGTCCTGTCTTACCAATTTATCGCCACCCAAGGCTACGGAGAGACGTGGGGCCTGCCTCGTAGTTTTCTCTTCTACGTATGTTTGAGTGGGAACACGTCACAGCGAGGACGAGACGTCATGGTTTCTTAGTGAGGGTGACCAATCAGTGGCTTTGAAACAACTGGGGTGGCGCTTCAGACACGCAGCGTAAGTCCCATTTTTATGCAGACGAAATAAAACCATTTACATCGAATGCGTAGGTGTGGTGATATGATGATTCAAGTACTCATAAAAATTTATTGTACATCTATCCAAAATTAGAAATAATGTTTTGATTCCATAATGCAATATAAAAAAAAAAAAAAAAGAGAGAGAGAGAGACATTAACCATCCTTAAGGACATACTTGGATATAAAATCCGCCCGGTGACTATCCGCCCACCTAGTTCAAATTTTCAATGTAATCACTAATCCGATTTTAATAATTATTGCTAACAATAATAATCAGTCATTTTTCTCTCTCAAGTTTTTCCCAATTAAAAATTTAAAAAAAAAAATACTTTAATTAATATTTCATCTCTAAAAAATGTTTCATATGTTGAGACATTTCGTAAGTGATCTGAAAAAATCTTGCATTAAGTCTATTTGGTGGCAAAAGGCAGACGATATCTTTAAGAAGGTCGTCATTTGACATCATTGGGATGGAAGAAAGAATTCCTAGGAGAATACGATGTAACCTTCTCTTTCCTGTACTAACCTTACGAGGCACCAGACTAGCTGCAGGATCGGAAAAGACTTTTATTGGATTCTTTGCCCCGGCTGGAATCCGGGTTTGGATTCTTGTTTACGACCAAATAAAGACAAGGCGGAGTTTATTTCTCCACTTCTTTTCGAGCTAACGATTTGGCAACAAGTGGGCATTGAAAAGATGCTCTCAGAATGCTCTTGCAAATCAGATTGTCTTTGGGTTCGGAGCATAATTTGAAAGAAAGGTAATGTTTTATTTAACAAGAGGCGTTTAGAATGTTAATTTATTTAATTGAGGGTATAATTTTATGGATATAATTTTCACTGAAGTAAAAGTAATTATTAGCTGACATTGCCAAAAAATACAAAGTGAATAAAATTGTAGAGATTACTTGGAATCAAAAGATACATCAAAACTTTATTTGAATTTGAAAATGATTTTTGATGAAAAGAAATATATCAAGAAGAAAAGGTAAAGTCACTAATTTCCATAACTTTGGTTTACTTCATGAAGAATCATAATCATTTTGGCCAAAGCTAGAAAATATATTTGAGTGATTTTATTTCAATAATAATTCAGAATTAACATATCTCATACATTTCTGTTCCTTTCTGGCTTGGATCAATTTTAAGTATTTACATCATTATAGTAATAAATTTATTTATTTTTAAATATTTCTGTAAATCTCTAATAAAAAATCCTTATTGTAAGAATTTTTAGTTTGCTCCGAGTAAAATTACAAATGGAAGATAATGAAGTAAGAATGGTTTATCATAATCGAATTCATTCATATATCCCCCCCCCCTCCAAAAAAAAAAATGTTTAGTCTTAGTTCTTGAATGATCAAGAAATTTTTGATGAAATTTTCATTGATAAGAAATTATGATTTTATGTATGGTATAATTTGTTAATTCAATTCTTATATAATTAAAAATAAAAAAAATTAAAAAAAAAAAAGGGCATATCTGTACAAATGCAGATTGAGTTTTTCAATAGCAATATTTTCATGGAAAATGGAATATTCCGATTGATATGTGTTCAAGAAATTATTTAACTACGGAATATAAAATAATACAATTTTTTTAATGAGTCTTAAAAGTGCAGAAAAGTTGCAAGTTCCAGACCTTCGAGAAAGCATTTCACAACAACATCCAATGAAGTGTGCCTCAAGTGTAAAACAGTGGCAATATATGTATACTTTTAAATTATAACTAATTTTTCAACAATTCAAGGTTTTGTTAAGTAAATGATGTATCAGTTCGTTATTGGCAGAAAAGCATTCCAGAAGAAAAGAACATTAGTCGATTCACCATCTAGCAGCTCTAAAAGTAAACTCTCAACACTTCTTTTCAGTAATCCCATCGTCCTACGGAGTTCTAAATCACAAAAAATGTCATCCAGACTCTAAAAAAAAAAAATCAGTCCAAACAAACATATGCCTACAAGTAACGATTAAAACAATCATCAATGTCACTCAGTCATCTTTCACTCGGCCATTAAAAAAAATATTAAAAAAAAAAAAAAAAAAAAAAACTTTATTCCTTTTTCGTGTTATTTTCTTTTTCGTCTGTCTCCAGATCGCGTGTTCCAAATCCCGATTAAAGCCGTTTTGGGTGGCGCCAAATGAAGCCTATTTGTCTTCATTTTCTGGCTCCTTATGCCTTTTTTTTTTTTTCGGCGTCGTGCGGAGTTGTTTATATGGATCTTGAGTATTTATTTGTTCCATAGCTAGAAAAGGAGACATGCGTGTCATCACCGGTAGTTGGAGAAATGATGTTGTTGGCGATTGCAGATGTGAAAACAGTGCTTCTCGGAAATACCATTGACGCAAATTCAAAGGTGGATCAACGGTTACTTGTTCACGTTCAGAATTCCAAAAGAACTGATGATGACTAAAAAAAATATTGAACTCGGATGAAATTATCTTTCGATGGGTTCGCGTTCAAAGAATACAGAAAAAAAGTTAATTGATTGTGTCGTTGGCTGCCATAAACGAAAAAATAAACATTAAGTGCAATTAAATAAAGGTAATGAACAGACCCTGCGGACTAAACTGCCATCACCCATACGTCAGAATAAAGGACAAAGTAGGCAACAACCAAACAATGGATCTCTAATTGATAATTTGTCCAATAAACAAATAACAAGTAAATTAATTGCTCATGCAACTATTGCGAAAGAAATACTTTTTCAAACGAGGCAAAATGATAATTAATTTTAAAAATTATATTTAAGAAAATCGCTATTTTTGGAAAACTGCAAAAAAAAAAAAAAAAAAAAAAAAGTTTATTGATTTATAGCGTAGAGACGGCTAATTTAAAAACAGGAAAATACTGTCACAACATTGGCGCCGGCAGAATTATTTTCAGGGGAACACGGATGGCACACAAGGAAGTGCAAGATAGTTTGTGTGTGTGTGTGTTTTTTTTTTTAAACCTTGATTTTTTTTTCAATTGGACATCTTGATAATATTTTAATTAATAATCCAATTCGATATCATAATGAATTTTAATTGCTATTCCTATCCATTGATTAGTTTTAAATCCATAGAATACTTTTATTTTCTGTGAATCACGTCACATTCTCAACAATATTGTTGCGTGGATGGGTTCGAAAGACTTGAAGCCAAAGCAGATTAACACTTGAAGAAATTTATTCCGAATAACTCTTCGCCGATTCTTTTACAACTACAGAACTTTCCGTTCTAATAGACTCAATAGAGCTCTTTACACAACAATAGAGCACAAACAGCAGTTATAACACTTGATACACAACTGCTAAAAATCGCCACAAAAGACAATGCAATACAGTTCACTTTCGCAATACAGCTCTCTGAATGCTCGTTGAGAGATAACTAATTCAGTAACTCCACTCAGTCAGTAACTCAACTAACTCCCCTGGTCTCTTGGCCGGCTTATATAGGAAAGTTAAACCTTCGTGAATCTTCTAGAGATAGAAATTTGGAGAACTTCCCAGATCGTAGTCGAAAAGTCCTATACATGTACATGGAGACCGAAAATGTCGCCAAGTTTGGCGACATTTGAGGATTTTGCGCCAAATTTGGCGACCAAAATTAGTCGCCAACTAGGCTCTATCTCGTCAATTTGGCGATATTGCCATTAACCTTAATGTTAAATGGCCTGCTCCTTGTAAAACTCGTTTCCCAGCATGATCTCGGTAAAACTCGTTTTCAAGCATTAGGAGACGCATTGCAGGAAAACGAAGACAAACGAACTCTTGCACTGCCTTATGCGAAGTGTACATAAATTTCCTTTTTACATAATTAATTCTACGAAATATTTACAAATATACAGAAATTCGTAACAAATATTTTAATTTCCAATATCCTCAGGTAGTGGTAGTGGGGTAAATGTAGGATGTAAGTAGCCTAACTAAGCTAGCCAATACCGTTCGACATTGAGCAATCCTATAGTAGAACCTTGTAAGCCGGTCATTGTTGCAAATATCGGCCAAACTAGCTCAAAGCTGGATAACGTGTACTGAAAGCTTAGACAAGTTGATGCGCAGTTTTAAAATTGAAATATTTTATTTATAAGAGAGAACGAAAATAAAAAATAAAAATATGTTTTGCTATATATTTGAAAATTTGTTTGTGTTGTTTTTATTTTTAAAAAATAACCATGTATTTTGAAACGATGCGGGGAGTTTCGGCCTGGATTAGCCAATCCTCCAGAACACCAGTTTCCGATTTCGGCCAATACTGCTGTGCTACCTATGTTTAAGGATTTGACAAGTATATTTTCTTATACCTGTGCGTCTCCGAAAACAAACACCAAGAATAGCTAGTTTGAGTTCTGGAGTTCCAGATTAACAGTTATCTTCCATTCTAAACTATTAAAAGTTACAAGTATTTACGCATGTCCTTAATAAAACCATCAAAAGAGTCTACTTACTGATGTAGTTGTTCCATTCTTGGTGAATTTCGGCGTGGTATGCAAGGCACCCCCTCATAACGTTGAGGCAGTAGTTAGAACAAGGCTTGAGGTCTGGTAGGCCGCTACAGTGGGGACAGTAGGTCATTTTCATCAGAGCCCGGCTGCATTCGGGAGTAGGACCGACCTGAAGAAGAAAAGTATGTTATCGTTTGGCATTTTGACAAATCACGCACAGCGCATAGTTCTGATACTTTACTTTAATTTAAAAACCGGGATAATCATAAAATTTTAATAAAAACCAAAGTTACTAATCTTCTAAAGAAACAATTGTTTATTACACAATTTATAATCAATAGATATTTACAATCAATCAGGGACGTAATGGGACATGAAACCGGCCCGGTGATTTTAGATTTTTGCTGGCCCAAATTTTCTGTATAATCATTAAACAAATTTTAATTAGTGTTAATAAAATATTTTCAATAATTAATTAAATAATTCATTTTAATAATAAATTTCAATAAATAAAGAATGTCCAGATACATAACTAGTGTGTTTATTATCTAACTTCCTATCGGTCCACCCATTTTTTACAGACACTGACTGGGAATTGCACCGGACAACCATTATGGCCTGTACACCTCTGCAATCAATTGATAACTGGACTTATTCCTGCCAACCAGGAAATGATATGGTAATGGTTTATGGTAAAAAGTTCCTTTAAGATTAATAGTTTAAAAACACAATATTGATACATATAATAAAACATAATGGAATTCAATTGAAACGATATTTAATAAAATCAATAACTAAATTCTAAGGAAAATATAAAATAATCAGCTTATTGATTATTTTATTAACAAAATTGTCAAGATTATTTTATAATCAACAAGTCCTATAGTTAATAATATTATTTTAATTGATTGTAAAATAATCAACAAGATTCTTTTAATTGATTGTAAAATAATCAACAAGATACATTTAATTGATTGTAAAATAATCAAAAAGATTATTTTATAATTAACGAATAAAATTATTTTATAATTGATTATAAAATAAATAACAAACAATCAATTTTTTTTTTATTACTACCAAGTAATAGGACAAAACTAAAGTCAATTGTTTGTGTTCGTTGCTTTTACTATCGTAGTATTCTTATAAAAACTTTACCATCAGTGTTTAACAATTTTTTATTTCAGAAAATAACTTGCAAAAGTATAATTTCGTTACCTATATTTATTCCTAGACAAAAACAGTATATTCTCATGCAGCTACAGAGTCAACATTTAAATTTCCAACATAAAAATAATGATCAGAATTCTAAAGGCAACAATAATAAATCTCAACAACATAAATCATCGCTCCAGGAAATATTTCATTCCGTGTGTTTCTTGCAAAACAGGATACAATTGCAAATTCATTCGTACTTTTCTGCTTCTAACCATGTAAAAGCGAACTGAAGCGAATTGCTTTTAACTAGACGACCCCACGTTGCCAGGTTATAAGCATTTGAAATTCGTATTCCGTTCTCTCTAATTATTACCAGGACGTTTAACAACCGTCCTCGTTTGCTGATAAAATGGTCGTTTAGGAAGTTAACTGGGCGAAAATATCTGAACATTAACGCCTTGGTACAGGAACACCGTGGGCGTTAATGCTGTACATTTATACAACTTTTTGGATGAATTCCAACGGTGGTGTTTGTTAAATGTAGTTCATAGATCTGGGATTTTAGGGATAGGTATTCAATGTATACGCGTTTTTAATGTACAGAATGTAAACTAAGAATTCTATAAAAACTGAGAATTGCATTTGGCTTCAAATAAAATAATTTACTATTTGCCTTATTTCAAACAATGGACAATTCACCCATTTTTTTTTATTCAATTCTAAACGTTTTGAAAAGATCATAAACACAACAAATTTCTGCTCACAGCGCTTTTACTTTTTTTTTTTTTAAATTTGCATCCTAAGTTTGCTTGTTAGTTTTGGCGGGAAAAAAGACACATTTGAACCTAAGCGAATGTGACGCCACGAGATCTGAAACAACTTGGCTTGAAACGCAGCAGCGGAAACCAGTTTTGCGAGTTTCTCTCAAATCGCGCCAACCGGTACGGAATATAGCAATTGTCTACCAAACACACACCAAAAATTTGGCAGAAACCTCACGATAACCATAGAAACGGAAGGATGTTTTGACATCACAGCAGCATTTTCATCAGACTGCAATCGGACGAGGTTTTCGGCGCAATTTCTTTTCTTAATATTTAAATAACTAATTTTTTAAAAAATATCTTTTGTTTAAATATTTTGAATCAGGAAGAAATTCTTTAAAAATATAAACTAATTTCAATCGTTTTTTAAAAATGCGGGAATCGTCCATTGTAACACTTTACAATATTTGTTTTTAAAAATTCTGTTTTTTTTTATTTTTTATTTTTAAAAGAGATAAAATGGACACATAACACTCAGTTTAATATTCCGCATTTTTAACCAAGATTCTTATGCTTATCCATCAGGTATTAAAAAAAAAAAGGTAAGTGCGGTTACGTCTTCAACAACGAAAGTATAAAATATACTTTCAGAAAGAACTACCTGACTTTGAAATGACTACCGTACAGTGAGAGACAGAAAGAAGAGACAAGTGACATTTTCAATAGACAGGTATGGAATTTTAAATTCACCGGTTGGCAAAATTGATTACAATATTGAAATGTGGAAACAAATTGTTGACAAAATCTGAATATAGCGGAATGAATTCATCGTTTCCTAAGTGAAAAAGGCTCCAATGAGTCCTTAGTTGAGTAGTGCAACCTAAAGTGTAATTTTTGTAGCATGCAGTGGTTCTGCAAGACACAGAGACGAGTTTTGAGTACCATATATTCATCAGTTTTGTTTATTGACAAATCCATCCACATAAAAATTGGTGTCATCAGTAAACCATAAGCAGCCAGCATCAAATTTACATCCATCAATCAATTATACAGACCGGTAAATTAAAAATTCGATACCTGTCTATCCAATACGCCACTTGCCTCTTTTTTCTTTCTTTTTTTTTTTTTCTTTTTTTTTTTTTTAAGGATAATTGAATAGTAATTTAATCTCATTACATTTCAAAGATTACATCTTAGATCATAAATAAGCTTTGTAGTGTTTATCTGAGGGGTTGGTCATTACTAAATCATCACAGTTAGTTCCCAGAGGAGAATAAGAAAGACAGAGCTAGTCAGACCAAAGAACTTTTAAAAGGGCGAAGGCTAAGCGGATGCTCGTACCAAAGTAATTAAGATTAATGAAGTAGCTCCAGTCATTTGAAACTCTCAAGATGACAAAAAAAAAAAAAAAAAGTGACGGATATTATATTTCACTCATTTTCCGCAACCTTTTAAAAGAAAGAAAAATATTAAGAACCAAACTAAAATATCTACACAGGTCACAAGTAAAACAGGTAAATACATAAAAAAAAAAAAAAAGGTCTTTCGTAATTTAGAAAACATTAATATTACGTTACAAAGGGGAAAAAAACCGGATAATGAATAGAGCGCTCCCTAGCGGAGACAGGCCAAAATTCATCACAACTGTCAAGTTCATTGAAAGAACCAGTGGGAATAAATAAATTAGATTAAGGTCTTTAAGTGGTGAAAATGTATTCACCGTGCAGATACCCAAAATGTTACCTCTACTTTATTTTTTACCCTCTCTCTTTCTCATTGGATTTCCCTAAACCAGTCAGTTTTCATTAACTTTGAAGTCAAAGGGACCTAGTTTGAGTAAAAGGAATAGTTTTATTATTCATGAAGTTCATTCCGGAATGGTAATTTATGGAATTTGACAGTGTTCTAAACGATGTTTATAGCCGCAGGTTTTAATGTTATAGTGTGTTTACTATTAGTTTCAGATTGTTGTTTAATAATAAAACGAGAGATGTGGACTTTTTGTGCTTGAAGGTGTCACTGTTTAAATTGAAATTGACAGTAACTATGGCAACAAAGTGGTGAGTGTTGTAATATGTATAATTTTAAGATTCTTTTAATTATCGTTGCTATGTATTTTAAAATTAAGAATAGTTCTTTGAATAAATGAAAAAAAATTGCTTTAAAATTTATTTAACATTTTTGGTTATTATAACTGCATTTTCAACACCTAATTGAGTTCGGTTTCGTCATTACTTTTTCTGCAAAATATCACGACTTCGAGTAAAGCTTGACAGAAAAAAAAGAACAGAACTTAACAGAATGCTCACCTGTATAAAATTCAGAAATATCACAAAGCCTAAATCAGTCAATAACTTTATGCACTTCAGTAGAAAATATCTTATACATGTTACCGGCAATATATTAAAGCCGGTACTCTATAGAATACCTAGGCATTTTATATAATGACGAAACCTGACCGGCAAAGTATGAAATGATCAAACATTTCACACATTGTCATTTGGAATTAAAATTCCAAATGACAAACTGACAAAGTACATGGTGGCCACAAAATTCAGGAAAAAAAGTTCCCCGATTTCCCTGACAGATTTCTAAAAAATTCCCTGATTTTAGGGCAAACTTTTTTTCAAATTTCTCCAATTTTCTTAGGGTTTCCAGATGTCTAAACACCCTGATCAAATAGAACATTAAAGTGATAATATACAATATTTAAAAAAATAGTTTTGCTGGTAATGAAAAGTTTAAATTATTCCGTAACATTAAACTTCTAATGGTTTACCACTACAAATCTCCATGTAAATAGCGCCAAAATATGGATGAACGTGCCTTAAACAATACAAAATTTCCCTGATTTTCATGAAATTTTAAAAAGTTCCCTGACATTTCCCTGATTTTTTCCAGAATCAGAAAGCTCATTGACATTTCCCTAATTTCCAGGTTTTCCCGGTTCTGTGACCACTCTGAAGTATGAAATACATCTAATTTCGCTCGGTGTTTTTAGGAAAAGTATGCAAAATTATAATTATTATATACTTTACCTAGGTATTGTATAGAATGCCTATTTATTCTATAGTATGCCATTCTATAGTGTAGTGTAAAAACTATGAAATATGAATCATATTATACTTTACCTAAGCACTGTATTATATAGAGGTATTCTATAGAATGCCTTATCATGATCTTTTTTTTATCGTTTGACTAAACAGCATTTGCCATTGTATAGAATGCCAAGGTATTATATACAATGCCATGGTAAAGTATATAATAATTATCATATGTCATACTTTGCCTAAAAACGCCGGGCGTAAAATGCCTAGGTATTCTATACAAATGTCGTCTTTTCATACATAGCCAGTAACATATATATTAATACGAAACGTGTTCCTCCCCCCCCCCCCCATACGCAACCAAAATTGATAAACGATATACCAATTTAAAAGCGAAAAGAAATCAGAAATAGTTGTGACAGCATGCAGAAGATGGCAGCACTACAGCAAAGAGAAAATCACATATCAACTAACCATTCGTGCGCGATCACTAGTATTACAAAAGTACAACTAATTAATCACGTATTCTTAGAGTAGAAATGAATTCTTTTATGCATTTATTTGCTTAAGTAGCTATTTACTTCGATGTTTGATTTTAGTTATATTCTAATTAAGATATATTTCACTTAAGTCGATTTTCAACTTTTTTTATAACATTATCAATGGATAAAATACGCTCCAAGTCAACTGAAACTACCTTTCTTCAACCCATTATTGCATAAATAATAACGTTATACAGCAGTTCCTTTATATCCTTAAACTCATTTCCTGTACAAAGAAATATTCCCGAATAAATTGCGATCTCTGTTTGAAAACAGCCTAATGTACTTCAGAAGCCCGTTTCGCCTTTCTTTTGATGGTAAACAACCCATTCAAACGTCTGAGATCGGAAATAAAATATCGAAAACATTCTTCCATATAAATATGAAACCAGTGAAGCTGTGTTATTATAGTTACAAAACATGTTCCTTATTGTTACTGACTTTATTCGATGTTACAAAAAGGAAGACTCTATGAATTCTTTTCACTGAGAAATCTTTTGTGCGTTTCAGATGAAGATGGAATTTCACTGAAAAGGTTCTATCTTATACTTTGTGTTTGTTACTGTTTACTTTAATCATCATGCAGGTCCAATTTATTACATTATCAATTTTTTGAAATTCATGTTGGATAGTCGTGATTTATTTATGATAATATTTGAGGGGGCTTGTTTGAGAAGGGTCATAAATATAAGGGAAATAAATTAAATTTCTTTTTCTATATGTTATTTTCTTTGAAAGACGTCGTGGGACGAAAGTATACGAAAAATATGAAATAAACAAATTAAATTACAATGCGGCTTTTAATAAAATTACATTGGATAAAGAAATACTTTTTTTCCCCAAACAATTTAAAATTAGTTCAAACTTTAATACATAGATAGCTCAAGCTGTGGTTTCAATAATTTGTATTGTACCAAATATTCTTCGTTATGCATAGAATTGAATCTTATCATAACCACTTTTATTTTCCCCTTGCCTTCAAAATTTTACTATGGGAAATAAAAACGATACATATCAATTACATTTACAATACCTAAAACATGCATTAAATTTAAAACATGCATTTCAAATGCCTTTAAAATTGTCAGCCCCATCTATAAAGGGAAATTTTGAACTAATTTATACCTATTTAAAAAATATGCCCTCAAATACCACAATGAGGAACTTTCACGTTTTTTGGTTTTATTTTTAAATAAAAGTAGAGAAAAAATCATGAAAAACAATACCATTCTTCCAAAAATTTGAGATCGGATAGATAGTTAAAATGAATATGTAGTTTTTCACTTTACAATTTGGCGGGAAAAAGCTACTTTTGCGTCTGAGGTCAATGCGCAGATGATGAACCAGTCAAAAACCTGTTTTAGACGAGAAGGGAGTAAGGTTCCTCCTCGGATTTTCAACGGAATCTATGCGTAACTACGTCACGGTTTTTATGCGGTTTTGGTCACGTGACTTTTGCTTTGAAGTCAAACTCGATTTTTGATTAATTGAAAGCATAAAGATAAAAAAAAAAAAATTGCACTGCTCAAATATATTCGTTGGATAACACTAGAAAATACAAAATATATTCATTTTCCTCACTTGTGCAAGTTCCTCTTTTACAAGAGTCTTAAATTTTAAAAATTAAAAGAGAAGCATTTAGAGAATAGTTGAAGGACTACAAAGAACGACCAGAGTCCGTTTTTCTTAATTCCCCAGAAAAGCTGAATTAAAGTTTCAAGTCTCAGGGCTTGTATTAGGGTTGAGGTAAATGGTTGCTCAAAATCTTACGTGCCATGATATTTATTTGCCAGAGTACTACGTATAGTTAAACTATCTGCTATAGTCTTGCAGATGGCGGGAAAATCTTAATTTCGAAAAAATTTGTCTCCGGTCCTTCTTTCCCGAGGCCCTTCAGTTGTCTTGTTCTATTTTAGTTTATTAATTTGAAATTGGTCGACTATAAAATTGAAATTCTTTACTTTAAGGCACTTTCTGACTAAGTGAAAAAAAAAAGTATAAAAGGATAGTGAATTAGTCTAGATTTATGATATTGTTGCCCCACACAGAACAACAATGAGAATAATTTAATACTAATGGAGGATTTAAAGTATCCAATCGTTGGTAGTAAAAAAAAAATCAAACTTTGTTTTCCCTTCAAACACAAATCTTGACTGATCGCATTTGGGATCTGTAAAATATTACACAATCTCTATGAGGCGGCTATCGCTTTAAAAGAAGAACACTATTTTCAGATACACTATCACAAAAGCTTGCTAAAATGTAAACGACCGTAAAAAAAACACAATAAGTTTAATAAAATGGTACACGAAACATGAATGTTTTTTTTTTAAATCCACTAAATCAGGCAAACTACCCAAGATTAAAAGTTTTTTTCCCCGTGGAAATTCCAAGTTCTCCTTAACAGTTCCAGCCTTGACAAACCTGATAATTAATGATACACACCAAAAACTTCCCATTTCTAAAACTCATTATCCCAACCAAAGATCATCATTCCTACCACCCCCTCCTCATTGCACGCCAACACCGGAGAAGGAAAACTGACATCCAAAATTCCCGCTTCCTGCCTAATCCGACAAGCATTACAGACTGCACGCCGGATATCGGATTTCTGGAAGACGACGCAGGACAAGGTTGGACAAAAAGGTGGGTAGGCTGGCTCATAAACTTACAGATTCCCTATGGGGATTACGTCACAAAGCGAATACTCTTATGCCTTAACCCTTGACTTAAGTCCCGTCAGATTTCTTATGGTACTGTATTAAGACGAAGTCCTAGTAAGGATCATTCCCTATACTCGCTATGTTACAAACTTCTAGACCAGTGCATTTAGAAACTACTTTGTAACAAATCTTGAAATTTGGTGAGTAGGTTCGAAAATGATCACTTCATGAAATAACATAAATTGTTTTCATTTAATGTCAAAAAACAAAAACAGGTGGAGCCACCGCATATGCATTTACGTAAGGATTTCAAACATAAAAATAAAATATATTAGACGCTATTTTCGAAATTTTAATTTATGTCATTTTATTAAGTGATCATTTTCGTACCTATTTACCAAATTTCAAGGTTTGTTACAAAGTAGTTTCTAAATGCACTGGGCTAGAAGATTGTAATATAGTGAATATACGATATGATCCTTACTAGGACTTCCTCTTAATTTAAAAGCTTTCTGACCCATTAGAACTTTGAAATCCACTTCAAAGGAGTTCGTTCTTCAATTATAGTATATCAGCACAAGTTTATTTCTCTTTGGCTTGCTAGAGACTAGTATACACGACGATGTAAAACCAAAGAAGATTGAAAATCCCATTTCCCCCTTGTGTTTGCATATAAAAGCTTGTGCTGCCACCTAACAACTGAAGAGAGAACTTCATAAAAGTGAATTTCTAAGTCCCAATGAGTCTCAGAGCTTTAGTTGGTTGGTTGAACTCCCGGCTGAGAGTGAAAATGAAGGACTTTGTGAACTAGCACCTGCCTCCGCGTACCATATGTGAGAGAACCACCTCTCTGGAACAGGTTGAGATAAAAAAAAAAATAAAAAAAAAAGGAATTAAAAAAAAAAAAGGGGGGGGGAGAGGATGTCAAATCAATTCGGTGCAGAAAGAATTTTGTGATGTTGCCATTTCAATGCTTTTTCCGGGTGAGGACGTGGACAAACACCTCTCAAAGCTTTTAAATTAATATAGTACGAAGAGAAAACTGAAGGGAAATAAAGATCACAAGTTGATCCTCAAACCTAGGAGACCATTATGCCATGTTTTCTAGAACACTATTTATCGATCAATTTTCAACATAAAAGCAATTATATGCATAACTGTTTCAGTAGTCTGTTGGATGGACAACGAAATCTTTACTTAGTTCACATTATTGTCAAATTCAAATTACTGTTGGAATCGAAATTTTCACCAATTTTAAGTTTATTTGAAATATGACGCCATGTTTGTTTTGTCCAACATATTAAGCTGCTTTAAGCAAGAAAAAAAAATTCTAGACTAATTTTGCTATTCCAATAAAATAAAAAGCTTGCTTTTATCATCCTGGCAAATTTTAATCAGGTTCTGGTCATTGTTTTTAGGCATAGTGCATAATTTTCTTTAAAGCAATAAAGTCTGGAATGTCTTCTTGAAAATATTTTATTCGAACTATGAGGAAGTGGAAGATTGACGAACAGACAACGCTTTTAATTTATTAACTTACAAGCTTTCTAAATTTTGGACTTCTAGATGTAGTATTAAATTCAATTTAACAACGTATAAGCACAACATTTTGAATAATTTTTTCGAAGAATTTTCTAATGCTCAATTTATACTCGAACATTGATCTAGGTGTTCACATAATTAAGTACCACGTTTCACCTAAATACGTGGGAAAACGAAAAACGTAGTATAATTGGTTAATGGAAGGTAAAAAAAAAATGATTTTCTTTTTAAAGGTGTGTAGTGATTGGCCACATCACTTCAATAGTCAAATATAACGTCATCCCCTTCAAAAGTTGGGGAAAGAAAAGTTACGAGATATCTTTCAATCCCATCTTAGAGCTTTGGAAACATTTACATGGTGAAAAGGAGAAGAGGGGTGAGGGGGATAAATTAATCGTTCACAGCTTTGAGTGACACACCCTGTACGCTTGATAAGACAAGGGAAGGGAATATTTAGAGTGTGATTGGAAGGAGTGAGTAGAGTAATGAGGAAGACAAGAGTTCCAGATTTTAAAGTTTTTGTTAATGGTCGGAGAGTGAAGGATTTTCATAACGTTTATCTAATATGGTAGGACATAAGGTAAATGCGGCTTAGAATACTTACGATTGAGTAAACCTTGTCGAAATTATAATTATTTATATTATTACTGTTATCATTTATTGGATCGTTAATTAATAATGTAATTAATAGTTAGATTAATAATCATCAAGCATACTCCATTATGTATCTAGGACACAATCTACATACTTAACCTAGCTAATAAAATTGAGGTAGTTAAATATTGCACTAAATAGTATTGCGTGGTCAGAGTTAAAATACATATTGTTACGAATTTCTGTATATCTGTAAATATTTGGTAATGTTAATTTTGTAAATAAGAAAATTTATGTACATTTCGCATAAGGCAGTGCAATAGTTCGTCTTAGCTTGGTTTCCCTGCAATATGTGTCTTAATGCTTGATAACGAGTTTTACAGAGATAACGCTGAGAAGCGAGTTTTACAAGGAGCAAGGCATTTAACATTATGGTAATGGCAATCTCGCCAAATTGGCGAGATAGAGCCAAGTTTACGACGGTTTTGGCGGCTAATTTTTGTCGACAAATTTGGCGAGAAATCACTAAATGTGGCCAAACTTGGAGACATTTTCGGTCCCCATGTACATGTATAGGTCTTTCGACTACGATCTGGAAAGTTCTCCAAATATCTACTTCTAGAAGTTTCAAGAAGGTTTGACTCCTATATAAGGCCGGCCGTGAGTTGAGTCCGTTAATTGACTGGAATTTCTGAGTTGAGATACTGAGTTAGCTGTCTCTCAGTGAGCATTCAGAGTAGTTCTAAAGTGAACTGCATTGAATTGTCTTTTGCAGTGATTTTAGCAGTTGTGTTGTCAAGTTTTTAACTGCTGTTTTGTGCTCTATTGTTGTGAAAAGAGCTGTATTGAGTCTACTAGAACAAGAAGTTCTGGATTTGTAAGAGAATCTGCGAAGAGTTATATCGGAATAAATTTCTGCAAGTTTTGATCTGCTTTCTGCTTTGTCTTCAAATCTTTCGAACCCATCCACGCAACAATATTTATAGCCTTAGGTAAGTGGTTTTTAACTACCCAGTATAAATAACATTAAACTAAAATGTTGTACTTATGAGTGAATGAGGCCAACCCCCTCATAAAAAATGAAGAGTTACTTATGCTGGCTTGATCATTTAACTAGGAGTGAGGAACATTGCTCAACTTTCAATTACACTTAATGCCGGTCACTGGATATAAATTTTCCATGGATTGGCGTGATTTCTTGTTTTCGAATTTTCATTATTTTAAAAAATTGCCAGTTTGGCAATAATTATTATATTGGAAAAGAAAGAAACGCCGCCTAAACGGCGATACGATTTTCGATAAATATTACGTTATCCTTTCTCTTAAGCGCGTAAATGCCAAATAAGGAATAACACCTAATTTAATTAGGCTGATTGAAAATCTCTCTCAATACAACTCATATTTTGCATTCCCCACTAACCAAACATTAGCGCCCACTAAAACCCTTGATCGAAGAGGTTTTCCAGAAATTAGATCCAATGTTCGAATACAAACCCAACTGGGAACATCTAAGTAAGAGTTCACCTAATTACTCCAAATGTAGTCTGACTGAAAAGGGTTTCCCTTAATTTCCCAAAGCGAGAATAGAATGAGAATGTGTCAACTATTAAATTCTCAACTGCGACGATGTTCGTCAAGTTGTCACAAGGTGGCGGTAGTGTAGTACACGAAAAAGATGTTATTGTGGTATAATTTTGATGGTGGGGTTATTAAAATGCAAACTTAAGATTTGTTTTTTATTAAAGCAACAAGATAATAATTTGATAAAAGGAAACCTTTTTAAAGATTGACGAGATGTAGAATAAAAATTCTTATCGACAAACTTCTGTACTAAGATGTTGTTTGGCAAATTCGACACCAGAAGGCGATAGGAACGAAAAAGAGTTGATGAAATTTTATGTATTTATAACAGTATTATGAATAGGTTTTGATTAAAGGAAATTTTAGGTACAAAATAAGCGTTACAAATTTGCAATAAAGTTGTTCTATTTATAAAAGCAATTTCAAAATGAATTATTTGTTGAAACCAGCTTAAATATTTGTTGCCAATTTTTGATAAATACTCATAAAACATTAAAGAAATTGGCCGAATGTTTGACCAAGTGGCGGAACACTTGGAGGACTGGGGTTCGATCCACGCTTAGTAATCTTCTGAATTAAAATATAGTACAAACGTCGTTGATAATGATAGTTTCGTGTGAATGGCCATTTTGCTGAGTGTGGTCATCTTGATGGTACTGGTAATTTAATACCAAAAAATATATAAAATAATTCATTACATATCGGGAAACCAAATCAGTTTCATTACATCAGAAAACCAATTTACAACCAATCAGTTTGTAAACCAATCAGTGATGTAATGCTCGGCAATTAATAGTTAAACTTCATTAATAATCATTCATTAATATTATTAAAATGATATAACATACAACCACAATCGATTGTTCTTGGAATCATATCTTTGATCTGTTTTAACAGTTAGCTTGACAAAGAGATTGAAGACAGATTGGTTATTCTGCATATTATGATCCGTCTGATTAAGGTTTGATCTGAAATTTACACATAAAAGTTCTTCCGGGTAGTACCTGATGAACATCAATTCCTCTTGTAAACACTGATGACAGTACAGTAGAATATGACGGATTACACTGCTTGACTATATATGCCATTCCAAGATTTAATCCGATTCTTGATAAAAAAAAAATGGATTGCCTGTCCTATATTGATAGTAGATAGTACTGTATCAGGGTTCCCACTCAAATCACAGAATGAAAATCAATGACTTTTAAGCACCTAAATGATGTTTTTAAGGACCGCTGAAAATTTGCTTTTAGGTATCGCCGACCAAACGGTATAGTGGTTAGCATACTAGCTTCTAGACCACGAGGTTGTGGGTTCGAGTTCCGTGTAAGGCATAGGTGTTTGTAAATGTATGTTGGCTTGTCAAATGACGAATGTTTCGGCGCATTATAGCCCTCGTGTTGCTGACGGAGCCAGAAAATCTGAAAACAACCAACCAAGCTTTCAGGTATCATGTCTATATATAAATTTTAATAAAGTATATTCTACCAAAAAAGTTACAAGTTGGTGGATGCGTAATACAAATAAGTCGGAGAATTTCGATACGATGCGGAAAAGTGGGGATCGAGTAGTATTTTTATAAATTCTGCAGTAGGTCACACAGCATCCGCAAAAATTAAGGACTTTTAAGCACCTCTAAGCATTTTCAAGGCCTTGAAAGCAAGTTCAAAAATATTAAGCACTTTCAATGACCGTGGGAACCATGTGTATGTTTTCTTATTCACAATAGTTTTAAAATTTCGTATCCAAACATTACAATTTAACTGGATATATAAATGATATCAATCGGACTGGTATCGATATATTAGAGAACTAATATCAGAAAAAAATTTTAAACTAAATTTTACTTTTTATTTTAATGGTCATAATTCAAAAGAATACATCACGCTTAAAATAAAGGAGGAGCATATGATAATAATTTAAGTTTAATTTCTTTTATTTGTTATTTTCTTAAGGTGTTAGATGTTTAATCGTGAATCTTTCCTTTTGTATTTCTTTTCTAGAGAAACACGCTTTAAAAGAATGAAGTAATGATCTTGAATGGAAACTGTCTCTCTCATCATAGTATATTAAATATACCTTCAATTTTAAACTATTTTAGTGGTGATTAAAATTTTAAATTCGAAAAACTGTGTTTTTGAGAGTTTTTTAGCAGGTAGTGCAACTAAACAAATAAAGTTATTTTTTAGTTTAATTTTGTTGATTATGTGTAAATAAAGCTTCTACAGCTTTTGTTATATCTGGTTTAAAACCTTCCATTAAGTAAACCAAACTCTGATAGATATAGTTATCAGCAAAACACAAATAGCTGAAAATAACAACGAGAACTAATTATAATCAATTATACAAACCAAATGTCTAAATTCCAGTAAATATTGTTGCACAAATTGTCGGTATATAGTGTAAATAGTGACGTATTATTTTAAAACTCTATTGTAATTTATTTTAACTTATTTTATTTATCAGCAGCGATTATACAGGTTAGAAAAAGGTGGCAACACCTAAAGCAATCGAGAAATTTCGAGATGTTTCTTGTTCAACGAATTGGCTGGAAATTTCGGGAATGTTCTCTCGCGCCAAGTATAAATATGACTGGAGATCGAGAAAGTTTTGACTTCGGACTTCGATGAAAGCTGATCGCTTTGTTTACCTACTAGAGTGAACTTGTATAATTGCTGTATTCGAAGTTGTTCTTACTGAAGCTTGTGTTGAAGCTTGAGAGTGATTAAACTGTTGTCTTTGAATAAATTGTGTGTCTTTGAAGAGTGAATAAATAGTAGTTTGCATCTTAAAAACTGTGCCATCATTGCCTCAGTGGAAAAATTCATAACAATATATTACGGAACCAACAATGCACCAACATTGCATCCCAATAACACACGCCATACAACAACGTTATTATCCAAAAAGAAAATTCACAAAGTAACACATTTCAACCTTACCCTTTGGCATCTTGCAGATATATATAAAAAAAAAAAAAAAAAAAAAAAAAAAAAAAAAAAAAAAAAGAAGAAGAAGAGAGAAGTGAAAAGAAGATATGGGAGGGTGTGCGACATTTCGGCTTTCCTTTGAAGTTCAGAGATAGGCATATTATAGCACGCGTATGTCTTTTTCGGTGGCCCTGAACCGAAGCAAATTGTAAATTATACCGTGAATTATTTTTTCGCAGTTGTCTCAATCTTTATTTATTACGAATGCTTTGCGTTTGAAACAAAGTGTTGTTTGACGAGATAGGTTAGGGACGTGGACGTTGTAGCAATTTCGAATGGTTGAACACTAGATTTGATTCAGTTTATTGTTTCAACTGCAGCGTATATGGAAAGAGGTTATAAGTGATTTTCTGTTGCGAAGAAAATTAAGGATTGTGCGTATGGTAGAATGCAAGTGAGGCATTTACTAATTGCTTAATTAAGTTAGTAGCTTAATTGAATAGCTGACTAAAGATAATTAAATAATTAATTTAATCAAGTTGTAAGGTGAAATGAATACTCGATATTTCGGAACTGATTATTAGATCAACACTTAATTCGGAATCATAAATTGTATAGTTTTAATAAAAGAGGTTTAATTTAGATGAGAATTAAAAATAAGGCAAAGAAAACTAATGCAAATGAAGGAAGCAAAAAACAATAACAAATAAAAAATAACAGCAGTAGGACAAATAAAGAATTTCGTTGTTTAAAAATGGTAGTCAAACTTAAAAAAAATCATTGTTTTAAAATGAGTACTTGATTAATTTCATAGTTAAATTGAATAGCTGACTAAAAATAATTAAAGTCTAATTTAGTCAAGTTGCCAGCAGAAATGAATAATCAATTCTTTGGCACTTACAATCTGATTTTTCGATTACCACTTAGTTCGGAATTATAAAAATGGAAATAATATAATGAAAAATGCTAAATTTAGATGAACATTAAAAATAAGAAAAAGGAAATTAATGCGAATAAAGGAAGTAAAAAACAGTAATAAACTAAATAATTTAAAGAATGTATTTAAAGTACTGTGGCCGACGTTCTCTGTGTATTTAATAACTTTATTTGAATAGCTGACTAAAAATAATTGAATTGATTTAATCAAGTTGCCAGCTGAAATGAATAGCCAATAAGAACTTACGATTTGATTTTTAGACCACCACTTATTTCGGAATTATAAAAGTTGTAGAATAATGAAGCTAAATTTAGTTGGAAATAAAAGATAATGCTATAAATAAAGTAAAAAACATTAATAAATGAAATCATGAACAAAGAATTTCTTTAAATTAAAGTGTTGTGACCTATGTTCACAGTAGAATTTTGCTGTTATGGAAATAAAGAATTCCATTATTTAAAAATGGTTGCAAACATAAAAAAAGAGAGAGAGAGAGATAGTAGTTGTTTATGGGTGGTCGAATTTCAAACCATATTCTTGAATATGACATTTTCTTTTAAGGTAGTAACAAATAACTACGTTAATATATTTTGTAAGAATAATCTCATACAAATTTTATATAAGTTTCAAGAAAAATAATCAAGAACTTTTTTGATCACCCTTTAAAAGAACTTTACTTTGCAACCTGTGACCACACTCTCTGTTAGAAACAGACTTTTGGAAGACTGTATAAAACTTTTTTAAAGATTCACCGAAAAACATAAACGAAAAAATATTGAATCCATCTTTAGAGTCAGGCCAGAAAGGAACCCTAAAGAAAAGTAACCGAATCCTTAAAAATTCTTCAATATCACCAGGAGATAACAGAAAATACAAAAGTGATTTTTCATCCTCAATAAAAAATATTCCGAAATCGATTCCGGGCACTTATCATGGACGGGAATATCCATGCTGACAAGGGTCTTTTTAAGATATTCAATTTCTGTAGGGAAAAGGGCAGATTCTTGTTTCCTAGACGGACAGATTTTCCTTTTTTCTGCAGAAAGTTTTGTCGGGGATTCGATTTACTAATCTGGACACGGCTTATAGGGATTCTCTGGAAAATTGAGTTGAAAACTTTCAATTTGATCAAGTTTTTGAAAAAGTTTTCGTTATAGGATAGTGGAGGGGATGCGTGGTATGTTATTCACGTTTTGAAGTGTAAAAAGAAGTTTTCGGTTTTTGTAAAAATATTTTTGCATCGTCTACAAAAAAAGATACGTAGTAGGGCTGAATGATAGAGCGCCGTTTAAAGTTAAGACACAATAAATCGACATGACGCCATAGTCTCTATTTGGTTTTTCGGTAAGCATTGGTTTAGAGAAAAACTTGATTATATCTAACATATTTTGTCAAAATAAGCATAAAGCACCCGAAAACATGGTTCCCATTCAAATCACAGAATGAAAATCACTGACTTTTCAATGATTTTTAAGGACCAAAATAATGTTTTTAAGGACCTTTGAAAATTTGTTTTCAGACATTATGTCTATATATAAATTTTTAATAAAGTATATTCTACCAGAAAAGTTACAAGTTGGCGCGTGCGTAATACAAATATGTCAAAGAATTCTGATATGGCATGGATAGCCAGTCTGAGTAGTATTTTTATAAATTTTGAAATTGGGCACACAACAGCCGCAAAAATTAAGGACTTTTAAGGACCTCTAAACATGTTCAAGGACTCAAGGCCTTGAAAATAAGTTCAAAAATATTAAGCACTTTTAATGACTTTCAATGACCGTGGGAACCCTGGAAAATGTTCAAAAGCTACATGCTTACATACATACATATATATATATATATATATATATATATATATATATATATATTTAAGTAATTGGAACGTTTTCCGGGTACCAATTTATGTATGATTACGAGAATAGACTCGCGGTGGTGTTTAATAAGCCGGATATTGATTTGAAAACTTGATGATAAATGAGCATTTGAGAGTAGAACCACGCTTTTCACAGAAATGCTCAGGAAAAAAGCTGTGTTTTTTTGCTCACAATGAAAAATAGTTACTTTTTTCATCAACAGATGACGAAGTATCCCGGTGATATTTAAATAGACTGCTTATCATTATTATTTGATGTCAAAAGGCTGCTGACAAGAAAACTATTTCGCAAGTTACAATTACGTTCCAGCAATTTGCGAATAAATTCTTTTTGAAAGCCACCGACTTATCTAATCCGCCACTAATCCACGTTACTAGGTCACTTAGGACAGTATTTTTATTATTATTATTATTACTGATTATAAATTACGGAGAGAAAGTCCTCCTGTGCATGAGTATAGCACAATATGCGACTCAGAAAAAAACGTAACCTTTTCATAAATAGAGATATATTTTATTTTAAATTTTCCCTTTCTCGTTTTGAAGCTGCTTAATTTTTCCTGACGACTCCATGTTTTCCTGTTCTCCAAGTCTGTAGTCTACATGTCTAAGTTAGTAAAATTGTTTTGAAAACAAACGTTGACAAAAAAAAATGTGAAACTTGTTAATGGTGGGATTAAAAAGAAACTCAGTCTAGAAAAAAATAATTACCTCCTGAATGAATTTGACCACGTCTCTCCCAATAGCAAGTGCCTGAACAAAGGTCCGAGTGGCCACAAATGACCGCTTGACTTCGACAGTCAACTTTTTGGGGACGTCTCCAAAAGGCTTCAATTCTTCCATCTGTTGGCTGATGCAGTTCAGGTACATCTCATTGAACGAATACTGGCTGTTCAGAACCTGAAATAAAACATGCGTCTTATTCAAAAAAGGAATGTACTGTTATGTATAAGATTATATTAGAATAAAACTGAACTTGATTCCTTCTAGAAGTGCTATTAAAAACCAATAATATCAGTCATATATGCCAAAGATCCTTCAATTTTTTTTAGAAAGTAGAAATTCAGCCACTTCCATTCGAAATTCAAGTTGATGTTTGATAATTGCAAATAGCATTCTACTAACTTTTTAGAAATAGTTATGATGGAAGTAAGTAGTAAGGAAAAAGTAGCAATACGCTCAACAACCTATTTTTGTGCACAATAACGGCGAATCAGGCCCGTGCCCACAGCTTAACGTGGATTCCGAACCACAACAAACATTCATGCCTAACCCAAGTGTTCATGTGTAAAAAAATGACGATGATGAAATGATGAAATTACGAACTAAGGAAATAACAAGTACGTTAAAATGTCATAGGTCATCAAAATCTTGTATACAGGCGAATACTTTCATAAATATTCAGAGACAGTTTTATGATCAGTAAAAGCAAAACAATCAAATTCAATGTTCTTAATTTTAATATGAATTCCGAATGATAACGCAGAATGATCCAAACAATTATAAGAAAGTTATTAAAGTATTGTTCAATAACACTTACACATTAATACACGCTATTGCCCTGTATGACTTCTACAAAAACAGTTAATAGGATTAAACTAATTTAGTTTAGGATTAATTGGAATAGCTTTAACCATTTAATCTAACGATCCTAATTTTAGTTCTATGTAACTAGATGAAGAAACTATTATCAGAGAAAAACTACATTGACACAATTAGCAAAGAAACATTAAGCGTAGTTTTGCGACAAAAAAAAAAAAAAAAAAAAAAAAAAAAATAGTAAAAAAAAAAAAATGTCGCAATTATATTTACACGGCAGAAACCGTTGTGTAAAAAGGATTAAATCGTCAAATTTAAAAACCAACAACCGCAAGTTTGTTGTAAAGTTCATAAAAAAAACAGTAATCAAAATGCACCCTCACAGTTAAAAAAAAAGAAAAACACCCTAACATTAGTAGCATCGTTTCAACGTCTCGTAAAAACTGCCTTCCCATAAAAAGAAATCAGAAATGATTTTAACTGCCAAAAATACCTTGTTTGGCGTTTACAAATGGAAAAACTGCTTTTTTTTCCCCTTTTGGTCCGATTTTATTTTATAAGTCGGGCAAATTGCTTTATGTAGGTTTCGAGCATACAACTTTTATGGACTTTTTTATAGCGCAGACGATGCTTTAATCCTTTTATTCTTTAATCCTAGTATTTCAAAGTTCGAATTTCATCTTGGTTGATAAAAAATGTATTCTATCGAAGCAATTAATTAGCTTTTATTTCAAAAAGCTCTTTATTTTTAGAGAATTCATTAATTTTTTTTTTCTCTTTTGAAATTATCCTTGTTTTACAAAATTCTTAATTAAAATCAGTGTAAATATTTGCGTTTAATTACCTAACAGAAAAATCTTTTCACTCATAAAAGTTAAGTTACTGAGGTTAAAATGTTATGAAGTTTTTTTACAATCTATTCATCGGTTTCTTAAATAGGGAGGGACTTTATTTTATGCTGACGTTTCTACATCAAAAGAGTTTCCAGCAAAATAAATTCGATTTCAACCTGTTCGGCTTTTAGGAAAAAATTAAAAACATTTACAAAATTAGGCAACAAAAAAAAGCTAGCACAGTAAAAAAATGTTTGAAAACCTTGCTTGCATTCACATATATGCAAAATACTTGGATATTTTGCAGATACGTGATTTAATTAAAAGAGATAACTAAAGAAGTAAAAAAAAAATCGATTTAGCTAAAATTAAAAATTTGTAAGGTTGATTATAAAAAAATAAATTTTGAGTTCACACCTATTTCATGATATTATGTATAATAAGAACAGCATTATAAAAATTGAAGATTTAAATTCTGTTTTTAATAACCAGTTCAATTGCTGCAATTATAGTTACTGTAACTTTTAACCTTATAGATAGGATGAAACAAATTCCAAAATTAAATTTTCAACATTATTGAAATTAACCTATAGAATTGCATATCTTACAAAAGAATTTATTTTAAATTATTTATTCCACGATTTTCACAGCATCTATACTATCTTAAAGGTTAAACAGATTAATTTATTGTGAACCCAAAACCGACTTATAATTTTTTTTATTTTTCAATGAATAAGCAAGAAACAGTTTTGGATCACTCCAAGTTGAAGTTGATGTGGTTTTTAATTAATTACAATAAATTAATTAGTTATAAAAATAAAGTTAATTTAAAGATCCACCTATTTCTTCCGTTAAACGCATAGTTAGTTAAAAAGGGTTTATCTTTTTATCTTTCGATTTTGAGATCTAGAATTGATGCATTTAAAATCTGATTTTGAGACCTAGAATTGATGCATTTAAAATATAAATTTTGGACTCTTGCAACTTGAATGTTTGTACGTTAGCGAAAGTCGTTCTGAAATTCATACGGGATGTGGAATAGGTTTCTAATGTTCTCTTGAAACACCGTTGCCACCCAAAACAACGAAACTTACTAGAATTTTCCAGATAATTTTTCAAAAATTCCAGAAAAATACATATACGAAAAATACCATTATTTTTTTCAAAAAAAAAAAAAAAAAAGCACTTATTTATTTATTTAAACCTCTGTCAATAAATAAAAATGTTTTCACTCCACTGAAAGTAATGTACAAAGTTAAGTGGTAAACTCTGAATAAGATTCGATTCCGTGACTTCTATAGAATTATGTGAAATGTTCTAATTCAGTCTTTTGGGGCCTTTTCCGTTTTCCCTGATATTTCCAGATTTTTCCTGAATTCCAGGTATGTGGCAACCCTGTAAATAGAAACTAAAAAACCATCTAACAAAACGTCTGAAAATCCTTCAAAAAATAAATCTCATTTTTATAATATATACTTTTCTTAAATACTTTATTCCTTACTTTCATTTTGTATGGCGGGAAAAATCTTCGTAAGGCTAATTAACTCACTTGTGGTTATCCAATCGAGTTGAAACTTGACCAATACACTCATCGTCGACGACAACGTATTCTACCAAGGTTTGAAGTCAAAAAAATTATTCAGAGACATGGAATAGATGATTTCATCGTAGTGGTCAACACTATAAAACCTCAATATTAACCTTAAATAAGTTTTAAGTTCTTATAAAAAATATAACTAAATTTAAAGTGGGTCTAAGTGTGTCAATTTATGTTTCTGAGAAGTCAAAAAGTATAAAGGTTCTATGCAATTGCACATAAAAGTTGGCAAAGCACATATTTTTTTTTTTTTTTTTTTTTTTTGGATTATAGTCCAAGAGACGACTGCAATTTTTGGAACAAAAATCCGATTGCCAAATACATCATAACTTTCCAAAGGGAGAGCAAACTTTTTCGTCTGGCAACCCACTACATCTTGATTTTCAGTGAGAAAAAGCCGAAACGATTTCTGATCTCTGGCTCGGAAAACTTGTATATTTTAAAAGTAAGCCAAATTGGCGACATCAGCTACGTCATCAGTGACGTAATGTTTATTGTCAATTTGGCTCATTTGTGTACGATGCAAGTAAGCCTTGGCCACACATCCGAATCGTCTGCAACCTTCTTAATTGAAAATTAAAGAGTGAGGGTTACCAAATAAAAAAAATTCTCATTATTTGGCAAGTTAAGGCACATTTGGCAACTGGATTTAGTTCAACTTATTACATGTCGATTTTTGATCAGTTTCGGCCATTTCTGCCACGGCAGACCAGTGGATTCGTAATCTACTCACTTTTCTCCAATTTCTATAAAACAATTCAGAATGATGTTCGATGGGGTCCAAAAATTGCAGTCGCCTCTCAGTCTATTAGTTTTTATTCAACAATGTTGCAATGTGTAAAAGCATAACTTCTTACCTGAAACATCTTCCTGTAGAGGCGGTCGAAGAAGTTGTCCAGTGCGTTGGTGAGATCGACTCCACCGGTCAAGTAGTACTTCTCGAGATCGGCGAACATGTCGTTGAAGATGTACGAGTTTCGGTCGTACAGCATTCCGTACGTCCGAAGGAACATCTCGTGGAAGTCGTTCTTCGAAGTACGAAGTAGTTCTTTGAAATATTCTAGATGGAATGAAAGATAAAGTAGATATTAGTCAAGTTACTTAGTAAGTTAGAGATTATATAGTTTAGTACTATTGTGAGTAGAATTATTAAAACAGAAAATTATTCAGCACTTTTAAAAATAAAATTATAATTATTCAGCACTTTTGAAAAGAGAATCATATTTATTCAACACTTTTAAGAAGAAAATGATGATTATTCAGCATTTTTAATAGGAAAATGATTCAGATAATAACTAGGGGTGTGGAACATCGCATGACTTTCATCTACACTAGATTACAGATGTGCATTTGAGCCTATTTACAGTTTTTATATTTTCCTTAAGAGGCATTACCACAGCAATTTTTGAACAAAATCGTTTGAGCCGTTTTTTATCAATCATTGAAAAACGTGATTTTTTCAATGGCAGCTACCTTATACGCATGCGCGATTTTGACGAAAACCTTAATGGTAGATCCTTGTGCCATCAACAACCCTCACACCAAATTTAAACATCGTATTGCAATGCGTTCGGGAGTTACACACATACACACAGTTTTGAGATCAGGATGTTCCAAAACGTGGAGAAATGCAAAAAAAAAATCCGATTTTTATTTATCCGAAAGTTATTTATTTCAAAGCAATTTCGGAAATTGAGTGCGAAATATTTTTGCAATGCGTAAGCCAAAAATCATCATTTATGTACAGTTCTCTATGTTATCCATGCTTGTAAGAAACAATATGCATCTGGTTTTAATTAAAAAGAAGGTCCAATCTGATTACTTTGAATTATATCCGCGCCTTAATTAAAAACAAAAAATAAAACAATTTTTTTTTTTTAAATAACCATTTAAAAATTAACAAAGGCAGGATTATTGCATTAGTCTTTCAAACCAAATTACAAGAGCCTTACAGTAAAGATACATGTTATTCTCTTGCCGCAGGCTGTATTCCATTTACATCATAATTAGCAAACACCTTCTACCCAACGTTTATCACAAAACCAATAATGTTCCTACCCCCCCCCCCCCACTCCCCTTTTCCCCTTCATAATGGAAATAATTAAAACATCAAAGCGTTCCCGTAAAACTATTCAAACAAGCCAGATAATTTGCGCGCCAAAACTGTATAAAAATATCTCCATAATATTTTGACATTATGTTCCGACATGTTCCACTCTTTGAAAGCGGGATTCAGGTAATGAGCATTTTAAACAAATCTTCGTTTTAAGGCTTGTATGCCGAATTGAAAGCATGTCCTGAGGCTTTTATGTTACTTCCGATGACTTTGCTGGAGGATAAGGTTAGAAAGGAGAATATAAGGCTAACTCATAACTTTCATTGACAACTAATTCAGGGTGATCAGATAAAAAAACAATTTAAACGTCATTGAATTTTCCCAGATAATTCACGGCTACTTTTACATTTACTATAATGCAATTTTAAATTTAAGGTAACCCGTTATCAAAAACCATTTTAAAAAAATCGATTTTGAGACTTTTATTGTTTTAAATAACGGCTTTGATGGTGTTTACAGTGATATATAACATTTTGCAATACCTAATTTAGTAGTACCAGTTACGAACAGACATATGGTGCAGGTATAATATGTATTAAGTAGAAATTGTTTACTTTAATATTGATTTACTCAAAACTATGTTTTTGATGTTTGATGTACCTTTTCTAAGTAAGTATATAAAGCTGAAACTTTTATTAATGTGAATTAAGTGATAAAAGAAAGAAAAAAAATTAGGGGTGTGGAACATCGGACAACTTTCAATTACCCTATAATACTGACAAGGATTTGTGTCATTTACCGTTTTTATATTTTCATCGTTCATTTAGAAGAAATGGTCAGTTTGGCGGTATTTTTTGCGATAGTTCTTGTATGGTTTTAAAAAAAAAAAAAACTTGGCGATATACTTTTAGATAATCCTTATATTATCCTTTGTTATAAGCGAAACTGTGGGGAGAAGAAAAAACGACCGTTGATGAGGTATGCTCAAGGAAAGAGAACTCTGTCTTGAAGGCATTTGTTTTTCAAGTTTTTACATCATTAAAGCATTTTTACGGGAATTTCGGAGGTGGGGATGTTTAGAACACCTTAAGAGGCATTAACACAGCGATTTTTTATCAAAATCGTTAGAGCCGTTTCTTAGCAATCATCGAAAAACATGAATTTTTTCAATAGCAGCTACCTTATGCGCATGCGCGATTTTGATGAAAACCTTAATGGTAGGTCCATAGCCACCAGCAACCCGCATACCAAATTTGAAAATCGTAGTTCAATTTGTTCGGGAGTTATGCTGACCACAGACTCATATTTTTTCTAGATCACTATTTTGAAATCAAGGTGTTCCAAAACGTGGAGAAATGCAAAAAAAAAAAAAATCGATCAAAAAAAATTTTTTGACCGAATGCTATACTTTCATTGCCTTATGTATAATACATATGGGTAATTGCAAGTAAAAAACAATCTGATTCAATTTCAGAAATTTGATTTTTGATCAAATTTTAAAAAAAATTAAGTGACTATATCTCAATCATTTGAACTCCATATTTACAGTTTCGATAATTACAGTTACGATCCTTCCTCCCCCCCCCCACAAAAAAATTAATAAGCAATGACGTCATATCTACTAAAACAGTTTCAAATGAGACTGAAACACTTACGTCACAAATGGTTTCGTCTGAAAATACAGTTTTATGACGTCAAACGTAAAGTTATGACGCAACATTGTAATTCCTTGATAAACCTTGTAGACCCGTATTTGCATTTCAGCGGAAGTTGATTCAATTAAAAATAAATAGGGAGAGTGGATATATCTGGCAATTTCATAACCAATTAAGCAACGACATAATTGGATTTTATATCTGGCTCTTTCTATTGGGTTAACCGGGTTTCTGTGTTTGACTTTTAAGGGAGGGTGGGATGGAAGGCAATACTCGGTAATTTACTGAGTTTTTATTATTATTATTATTATTTGTGAGATTATTTAATTTTGTTGGTCTTGAATCAATAGAATATTGTGATGCTTTTAGTGTTGAAAATTTTGAGGAGAAATGATAATTTAGTATAGTTTTATGAAATCGAAATAAAAGTTTCGAAACGTCACTTAATATATATTTAATAATTTTAACTGATGATTTAAGCACAATGAATAATGAAAAAATATTTAAAAAGAAAAACCACAGTTAATAGCTGTTTTGCGTGAAAGTAGTAATTAGCAGTATTTTATTTTATGAAATAAAAAAAATCATGAACCGTCCTTTAAAAATATGTTTCATTGAAACTGATGATTAAAATGAAATGGGGGGGGGGGGGGAGAATTATTAAATCATTTCAAAATAACTCTCACAGATTCACCTTTGATAGTTGTTCAGGATAAAATTAATTATATATATATATATTGTACTTAAGATAAATGCTTTATTCTAAAAATTCTCCTATTAAGCTAACAAAAAAAAATGAAGCTGTCCTAGTTGTCATATCTTATTTTTACTAAGCATTTTTAAAATGTTAAAAGATGATTTCCAGTAATAAAAATACTTAAAAATCTTACGAAATCACAATGAAATATTTGATCCTTTCAATGTAATAAAATTTAATTCCTTACATCTGGTATAAAAATCTGCACGTATAAAACCTACACAAAAATATATTTAGATCAAATTTATAAAAGTTAAAACATGTCATCTTGTTATAGAAACAAGTTTAATTTTCAGTATTTTTCCATTTAAGTAAAATAAAATACAATTATTCAGAATGGCATAGCTTATCCTTTAGTAAGTATTTAAAAAATATTAAAAGATGACATCCAGTTATAAGAAATACTTACAGATCTAAAACAATCATAGTGGAAAATTCGATCCTTTCAAAATTACAAAAATTAATTTATTACAACTTTTATACATAAATTCTTAGATTACCAAAAAACATTACTTATCGTTTGCATTAAAAAAGTAATTGTGCGTCAACACAAAAAATAAAATCAGTTTATTTTAAAATTAAAAAAAAAAAAAAAAAAAAAAAAAAAAAAAAGTTTATTTTTAGAAAGTACTTTTCTCTCTATTCCATTAAACTTTTTCCCTTTCATTGATTAAATTCCCCACCATTTCCCGTTTCCACGATTTTTCCCCAACACACACAAAAAATCCCTAAACGGCTTATACGTGGAGCAATATCGCTGCGATTTTTATACCGCGACATTAAAAACACTCCTCCATGAACAAAGTATACTTTGTTTCTATACCCTATACTTTTCCGCCATTTCCCCGAAATACATTAATTCACGTATTCTTTTGGAAATATCCTTAGGGGAAAAAGAGAGACTGCAACTCTCCTTTTTCTTTTTCGAGATTGCCTGGCGGTGAAGGGAAACGGACAAGTTTTTCTTTCATAGTTTGCGTTGGAAACAAGTTTGTTTTTTAGTGCGCGTGTAAAAAGTGTACTGCCTATTCAAATGTATTCTCGCAGGCATATCTTGGTGGTGTTTAGTAAGTGGGGTGTTTTTTACGTGTGTAACTGAATATATACAGTGGCGTTTTGTTATGATTACTGTAAGTGTTAGTGAAATTTACTGTAAAGTGATCTTTTTTGTCGTTTTAGATTATTATTATTTTTTTTTTCCATTTTTCTTATGTTAACAATAACAGCCAAAAGGGAAAGCAGATTAATGCCTTTAAAGTTTGCAGAAGTTTTAACGAGTTGTCGCTGAATTCTTCTTGCATTTAACTTAAAATTTTATTTCTGTTCTTTGATTTAGTGTCAAAGTCCTTTGTGATGCGACCTTTACTTTCTTCAAAACAAAATAAAAATTACACTTTACTTTTAATCACTCGATAAGTAATTTAGCATTGTTATAAATTTTCTCGGAGGAAATGATGGCGCAGTTTTTACAAAATAAAAACTATAATCAAGCTATAACAGAAGCTTAACTTCCAACACTGCGATAGTTCAGGCACAACGAAAGTAAACATAGCGCTCATCTCGTTTCAAAGCACCGTTCAAAATTCGACTGACCAACTGGAATTAAATGTCGGCGATATTTACATCCGCGAGCGCGAATTTTCCGGAAGAATCGAGAGCAAACTATTTTATAATCATAACACGCAAAATAATCGCGAAATTTCTTGATTAACTCGCGTGTTGCCGACTTTTTGTTCTTAAACCTGTATTACCGCTGTTAATAAGTAAATTTAATAACAATACAATTGTAAAAAAGAATATTTACAATTATTTACATGGAACTTATATAACGGTATAATGAATATATATATATATCGATTCATTTGGTGATATCAAAGTTTTGAAAGACCCCGAGTCTAAAAAAGTGGTTTATATGCATATATATATATATATATATATATATATATATATATATATATATATATATATATATATATATATATATATATATATATATATATATATATATATATATATATATATATATATATATATATATATATATATATATATATATCTGTCGTATGCAGTTAGTTTTTCTCCAGAAGCGAGTGTTGAATGATGTTTAAATTTGGTAAACCTTTGTATAGAGCAATAAACATGACAGCAAAGAATTCACCTAATTCGAGCAGGGTAGAAGGTACCAGTCATTGATGTTTTTTTTCTTCAAAAACTTCGACCAAAATTGTTTTGGTAGTGCCTTTTCAAGTGTTCTTAACATTCCCACCACAGAATTTGACAAAAAATATTGCGAAATACTTTAAAAATTAAAAAAAGAGCAAAGCAATTAAAACTACTTTCCCACAAGTCACGTGAATTTCTACAACGGCTAAGTTCAAATTTTAAAGAAGTTACCATTGAATAATTGAAAATTACGCAATGCTCCACATTACTACTCGTACTTTATTGATATAAGTCGGTAATTTTGAACGTCGTTAGCCTTCATTGCAACTTACAAAATATTAAATTGAGGTATTTTGTTACAAACATTAGATGCTTCTCTGTAGTATTACTAATATTGCTAGAAAACAACTTTTACAGATTTTATCTGCAGTAAGATATAAAACAGTTAATTTAGTGTATTTTTAGCGAACGTTAGTGGCTTCACATAGCACTCTTTCTTACAGGTTTGAAAAGCAACTTTTATTTTACCCTGGTCTGCAGTAAGAATGTACTGAAGTAGTAATTTCAGGTTAACACTTACGAAAGTTAGTGGCTTCCTAGTATCAAATTAATAGAGTTGGAAAACAACCTTTACAGATTTTACAAACGGCAGTAAAGTATGAAATGTAAATAGTTATTTAGGTTTTTTTTTTTTTTTTTCATTCCGAACGTTAGTGATTTCACTGCATTGTTACTAATAGGGTTGAAAAACAACATTTACAGATTTCACTTAGGATATTGATATACTGAAAGATACGAACGTTTAATAGAAATTTGATAGGCATAATTAGGAATGTTAGTCGCTTCACTGCACTATTACTATTAGGGTTGAAAAACAACATTTACAGATTTCAAATAAGGGATTTGCTACAGTAAAGCATGAAAAAGAAATTGGTAGTTTTCGTTACAAACATTTGTGACCTTACTGTACTATTACTAATACAGTTGGGAAAACACCCTTACAGAATTCACACAGGATATTTTCAGTAAAGACTAAAACAGGAATATGAATTTGTGTGTGTGTGTGTGTGTGTGTTTTTTTTTTTGTTTTTTTTTTTGTTTTTTTTTACGAACGTTATTGGTTTCACTACACTTTTACTAATAGAGTTGGAAAACAACCTTTACAGATTTCAAGCAGGGAATTTTCAGTTAAGTCTAAAATAAAAATATATATTTTTTACGAACGCATGTGGGCTTCAGTGTACTATTAGTAATATAACTAAAAAATAACCTTTATAGATTTCAATGTGAGAGGCTTTGCTGCACTATTACTATTAGGGTTATAAAGCAACTTTTACAGATTCCACAAAAATTAAACAGAAATATGAACGTGTGGTTTTTCAATACAAACCTTAGTAGTTTCGCAGCATAGTTACTAATAAAGTAAGAAATATAAAATTTACAAATTATTTTGTATTAGACTGAGAAAGCAATCGGCAAACCTGTCCCGCAACTGGAAATTTGAGCCTTATAAATCATATACAAACAAAAAAAGAGCTATTTTTTACATTAAAATTACAATTGTTGCTATTAATACATGGATAAAAATGTTACGACAAGGTTTTATTCAATAAATATTATAACCCAAAAAAACATAGTTTTTAATGTAAATCCTTAAATGTATTGCCAAATTTTATAATCATTAAACTAGCGCCGATTTTGTTGTCAGTGTGTGCTTGCTGTTTGCATCTAATTTTAAATATTAAAAACATCTCAATCAGCAAATTATGAGGCAAGCTACGTTTAAAAATTAATTTATTAAACATGAGTTTATTTATTTACTTTCAAATATCTTTTATTTAACGATTAAAACAATTTTGGCAACAGGAAAGAGTTTTAAAAATGATCGGTTAGAATTCTTTTAGTTACAGCGTTACTACACAACGTGACGTTGATTTGACTGGACCACACTTCATAATAAATTTATGCATTCATGTCAAAATATATTTTATTTAATCTACCTTTCATCAAATATTAATATTTAATAGAATAAATATCTTTTAGTTATTCAATTAAAATAATTTTAGCAACAGGAAAAAGAGTTTCAAGAATGATCGATTAAATGGAGTGTATTAGTATTCCAAAACGATTATAGAAACCTGTGTAAAAACAAGCTTTTAGTAACACTGACAGACCCCAAAACTTGATAAAATACATTGTCATCAACATCGAATATATCTGCCAAGTTTCAAACCGATCAGATGACGGCAAGTGGGTTAAATAGGCTTCCGGAGTTTGCTCGGCAGACACACAGAAACAAACAAAATCGAAGTTAATACCAAGGATTTTAAAATAAGATTGTTGATGAAAATAGTTTTACAACACTTGTCGCATAATTTAAAGGAATAATGCGCTAATTAAGAGAGAAATTTGAAATGTTTTCTATGGTAAAATAGCTCCCAAGCTATTTCATAATACTCCTGTCTTATTTACCCATGTGGGACGGACATAACGATTTATAGATACGATTCTGTCCTATAACTATCAAGGGACGGACAATAAAAAAAGAAAAATGATGATAAATAATCTTTTGTGTCATCGTTATCGTTTGAGACGATATAACATTGTATTCTATCTCTTCATCGGTTTATCAAATGACGGAAATGTCTCCAGTGTGCTGTTAGACATTGGTTTGAGATTTGGAACTACGCGAGATCTCGCGATAACGTTTGGTGACTGAAGTTGAAGTATCTATCTGGACTCGTTGTTAATGGAATGTTTTCGGGTGATTTTTAGCTACCGGTCGGGAAAATAGTTAATGCTCAAGGACGAAAATAATATTTAACAAGACGTTAAAAAAGTCATTGTCGTGATTAGTTTAGACATATTAACCGAATGATGATAAATGCAAATTATAGTTTTCGAATGTTGAAGAAAACTCAACAATGTTTTAAAAAGGATTTTCACTTCAAAAAACAGAAATTAGTCTTATAAATAACAAAATGGCGTCCGCATAATCTAAATTAAATAAAAAGAAAATTTCATTACATTTTGCTCTTTTTTATATTTTGGATAAATTTGCTTTATATCTTACTTTTTTGTATTCTAAGAATTTTTTTTTTCCTAAAAAAATTAATAATTCAGAAAATAGCTCTGAATTACATTTGAACGTGTTCAAACAGAAAAAAAAAATCAATACATGAAAAGGTACATAAACCAATTGAAACTAATTAAATTACTGACTCATTCCCGAAAATGTAAGTTACTAATAATTAGAGAAAATATATTACATGTTATAATTGTATCAGATAAGGAATATATACATACTTTAGTAATTGAGTTATTAAGGAAAATAACAACTGCAAACGGTTTTTTAGTATAAAAAAAGCAGTAAAAGTATTCTTAGGTGTAATATTAACAGCTGAAGCTCAATGAAATTAATTGCGAACATATATGTTTTTATCTTACAACCCTGGAATTTCTACACCCGTTTTTGTAAAACATAACAATAAAACTTCAACTTTTCTTGCGAATATAATAGCGTTTTTTCTCTGAACTTTCCGGCTAGAGGGTTTTTAGTGAGTAATTTAAAAAGGTTTTTTTTTTTCCCTTTATGGCAACTAAATTTTTATCTAAGCACAGAAGAGTTAGTTAAGTAATTTTAATAATTAGTTAAGTAACTTTAGAGCAAACTTCAATTAGCTAGTACAGAGCATTTGAAAAAATAATCATTACTAAGAAGCAGTTTTAAGTTAATTTCATAGACAAATAAGATTTTAGGGTTTTGGGTAATCATTATAACAAATACAAGATATTATATAAAGTTTTTTTAATCCATTTAACAAGTTAAAAAAAAAATCTAAATAAGACCTCAAATATAAACTTTAAAAGTGGTACTTAAAAAGCAATTAATTTGATGACAAATCCAACGAAAACATTACACACTGTACACATAAAAAGAATTAAACAGTACTATTATTCAACTTAAAAACTCTTTATGTAAACACATGTTTGTCAATCCTCGAATCTTCTAATTACAAATAATAAATTTATTTTTACTAAACCCGCATTTAAGAGTAATTTAATTGTCAAAGGAATGCAATAATGTATCATCGCATTAGTTTACATTACATTTATTCCTTCGGAACAAAACAGCACAAAAGAAACGTTCCTTAATTACATGCTCTTAATTAATTCCAAACAACGTGGCGTAGCAACCTCTTTTGTGTGTTTAATTAGTTTTCCTATTTAGTGTAAGCACGGAGTAAGCCTTAAGGAAGAATTTGGAATTCGAAATTCCCTCACCCCCCCCCCCCCCCTAAAGACAAAACAAATTAGAATTCTCGGTTGAAAGATTTTAATCGCGTAATTATTTTCGACATAGGGAAATTAGGATTATAAAATTGTAGAAGTTCAAAAAGTCTATAAAGTTGTATTTGTTTGATGATACAATTATTTAAGAATTAAAAAAAAAAAAAATTACTCAACAAGACACTCCCAATTTTATTAAGTCTTTTTTTTATGTGTCACAAAAGTAACTCGATATAATTTAAAATGAACTTATCCAAAACATTTATTCACTGGAAGTAAAATTACTTGCATACATCGGATAGTCAATATCATCATTTAAAAATCAATCAAACTGATTTTCTGAATTTTATGAACTGTAAAATAAACATACAAGTAGTTTTCAATAACCTGTGAGTAATTCTTTTCCAGGTGTTAAATTTTAAAAATAATTAAAAAATATTAAATTTTGGGACACATTCAGTGTAACTCGCAACTATGTATAATGATGAATGTAATTTGATGATCGGAACAATACTAAACTGTAGTAGAAAAAGTGCGAAATTCTCGATAATTTAAAATATTCATTATGCTTTGAAATAATAATGTAACACATATAATATTTATAATTTAGAAATAAATTAAAATAATTTAAAATTTTTACAAGCAGTTATAAGTTATCTTGTCAATATTTTTCAACTAAAGTTTAAAAGATAATCATCGTCTTTGTAGAAAAATTGCCAATTAGTAAAATTAAGTATAGAAATCATACAGAAATTTAAATTTAGAAATTAAATAGAAATTTAAACAATTAAGGACAAAAAAATAATGCTTCTGCAATTTCAAATTAAATGGTTAAAAAGGGAAATATTTTTTTTACCAAAATAATTCGATTACTTTGTAAAATCAATCGAGCACATCTTAACAGTCAATTTGAGCTTTGACTTTTTTTCCTTTACATTACAATATCAAGGCGTGTTTTAAAATTCATTAACATATTTCGTTTTATATTGATTCATTTTTTTAATATTTTATGTATTTTTAGTTTATCGTTAATTTACATGGTTACTCACCATTAGAAAACATCAACACGTGATCACATGATCTTAATAATTTAATTTTTTTTAACATTAATTCCGGGTTTTTTTTGGTTTTTTTTGTGACAACCAAAATAAGGCTAAAATCCACTTGTCATCTAATTGAGAAGAAAAAATTTGCCATTCAGACCCGTTATCGATAACAATGCATTCTATTAAATTTTGGGAAAAGGGGGAGGGGGGAGGAAGCTTATCAATGACATGGAATGGAAGTCTTCTTTGTAGTAGCCAAATACCATGAAATCTTGACCTTAGCTCAAAAATTGTTTAAAGCGATTCCAGTTCTTATGAAAAAACTAAATTTAAAGTCGATCTAAGCAAATCTATAAATGTTTACAAGAATAGGAGGAGTATAAAAGTCCAATGCAATTGCACATAAAAGTTGGCAATGCATATAAAAAATTGATAGCAAAAACTTTGTTTTAGGGGTTATATTTTTACCTATGGACAATATTTATTTTGAGTAGGTTTTTATCACTTAATAATACTTGAGGCATGTTTATGACCAACTTCAATACACCTTTAAAAACTAATTCGAATATTCTTATTCCATTATCCAATCCCAATTCGCATTTCATTTTCCCACTAACATACCAGTTGACTGCAACGTTTCCGAACATATGTTCCATTAAAACTACAGTAATTTTAATATTCATTTGTCAATTTACAATCAATATTTTAAACATTTTCTTTCTATTTGTTTAAAATTTTCAAACGCAGCGTTTATTTGCCTTCCAACCAACCATCTACGCTTTTAAAAGGCATCATGACGTCACCGTTTGATCTCAATCTCCCATCACCAAACACATCATACCATACTCAAGTCGACGAAATATAGATCTTGAGTCAATATCAGGAGGGGGGGAAGCAAACGTGAATCAACATTCCCATACGATCATGCTGTTACTCCCCTTCCCCCAATGGGCATTACAATCCCCCAAAATAGAAGATTCAGGAAATCGTATGACATCACTACACACACAGACACTAGGGACTTATGCTAAAGTGCGTCTGCCGAGAGGACATTATTCAAGAAAAGGTTTCCATAGGAAAACGTGGATATCGACAGTCAGGAAAGCTTAATACGACTTAGAAGAAGAAAAGGCTTAGAAAAAATGGTAATGTTTGGAGGTTAGGTATAAAGGTTGATGTTTGAGATTGTAGCGGGGGGGGGGGGGGGAGGGGGGGGGTATTGTGAACTTTGGCCGGAGAGTTGGAATTGTAAATAGTTGGAAAATGCAAAGGAGATGGACTTAATGGAAGTAGGGGTTGGGAGAGGGAGCAATGTTTGCATGGGATTTTGTTTTGGAACTTTTGAGGTGGACGCTTTAAGAGATTTTGGACAGTAATGAAATGTCAGTGTAGTTTCGAAGTTAAATACTGGTATATTAAACGACCTTACTTTTATATTATCCCAACAATGACATTTTCATACTAGTACTAAAAAAAAATCTCCTAAATTAATGCTTGAGATTGAGAAATGCTCTTCCGTTAGACGGGTACTAATTGGATCAATTGTCGTCAACAAGCTTAAATGCGTCGCCAAGTCTAAACATTTAGAAAATTGGTATAGGAACCTCATAATGGTTTGTTATATTAATTATATATGATCTGAAGGTTATTAGTTTGAATGAGTTATCGCTGCAATTTGGCGATTTTTATCTGGTACCCGTCTAATGGAAGAGTACGTTATTATTATTATTTTTGACACTTTTGATTTTATCAGTTTAATTATTTTAATGAAAAGTCTATTACGAAAATATTATATCGATTTTTAAGATTTCATTATATTATGAACTTAAATCGGAGATTATACTAAGTAAACAAAGGGAAAATTGAAAAAGGGTGGAAAATGCAGTTATAGAGGTTTTGTGATGAAGTAAAGCTTACATCGGATTGGTAAGATTTGATTTAGGAATTCTTTTGTAACTTTTGCTTTTAGCAGTTTATAAGTTTTGAGAAAAGGAAAAATTTCCACAAAAAAACTGTATTTTCAGGTGAAAAAGAGTAAATCAACAAATAATTAATTAGATAGTCTTCCTTGAAAGAGATTCAGGTCGTAATTTTTGTATTGCAATAAATTATTTGGATTGTAATCAAACACTTTAAATTAATGCAATTTAATAATTAAAAATAATTAAAGTAATAATTTTCCACAACAGGGAAATATCATTCCTAAATTTCTTCTAAATATTATTGTTGTTTGATACACTAGAAAAGTCTCCCCGTTGAATTTACTAGGTGTTCCCATAGAATGATTTGGATTTTGTTGTACTAATTATTCCGTCGAAGTTATAATAAAACTACCCCCCCCCCCCTTCCCTACCGGCTAACAGCTTAAAGAACATCTACCAACCTAATGAATACTAGAACAACTTAAAGAAGTTTAACCAGTACAGTTTAAATACTAGTTTAAAATTGTTTAACGGAACACCGTTATTAAATATCATGAATAAAACCCGCTAAATCATTTGCAGAACAAAATTGTTCAAAACATTTATTGAACGAAGTTCACTTTAAACTTCGTTCTATAACACAATCACGTTACCATACTGCCTCACAGAATAGCTACCCCTTATATGTGCACTGTGGCATCAAACAAGTGAATTAGTCCGATTTAAGCTTTTCGCCCTGGTATTGATTGGCCGTTGTATTGACCACCATCCACCAATCACAGCCGGCCATTCATTAGTCCGATTAAATTCGCAAAATCTATACAACTGCATCACTGTCCAATCAAATACACCCAAATGAGCCGACATAGGCACAAACAAAGATTTACAACTTGTCTAACAAGCTCACTGCTAATTAGTCCGAATTGATGCGAATCCAAATAAAGCCGAGCAGGGCCAATTCATTGGTTGTTTGTTGACTATTGAAGTTGTCTGTTAAGTTACTTCGAGAATGCATTGATAATGGCAAACTGACTACTTAAGTATTGATTTATTTATTCATTATTTTAGTAATTGATTCCTTTTTTATTCATTAATTATTACGTTCCTTCATTATTTTACTGATTCATTCATACACTCGTTCAGTTATTTGTTAAATTTATACATAACTTATTGATCCACTTATGGATTCAATCATATACTGTTTTATTCGTTTACTCATTTGTTAATTCATTACTTTATTCATTCACTTATTTATCAATTCATTCTTTTCATTCATTAGTGCTAGGATTCAATCAATTTATTCATTTACTTATTAATTTATTCATTATTTTATTGATTTGTTAATTCTTTCATTTTCTGTGAGGAAGAATACCATTTATCCTAGCGCTGATACCATCAACAGTTTATTCAAATTGACTACTCCAGAAGGCATTTTAATCTTCCAATAATGTCTCACATGAAATTTATTTAAAAAAAAAAGTTGTCCAGAGAATTAAAGTGACAAAGAGCAACATCAAAAAAATTAAAAACTTGTCATCATTAGAAAAAGCAAACAACGTGAATGTTAGTTTACAAGAGTATCCCCTTCTTCATTCGATGTTAAAATCAACATTAAAATCAAGAATGCCAAACAGTATCCTTATTTATAACTTCAAAAATAACTTCCAAAAAACGGCGAAAATAACTCCTAAAACAAGCCCAAAAACATTTTATAGGAGCAACCACATAAACTCAATCGAGTGACTTTATTTAATAAACTTGAAATGGCAACAATATTTCGAAGGTTATTAAATAAATATCACTTTGGTGGTAGAATAATAGCTCAGCCATTTAAGTTACGATCCATATTAACTTCTAAAAAATAAACTTCATCACTTACATTATGACTTTTATTACCTTGAAATGTGTTAAACGTAAAACAAATTGCCATTTTGGATACTTGCTTTTTTTATTAATACCACACAAAAACTCATACTAAACCAAACCTAAACAAGTCTTTCTTATCAAACTTCTCCAGAAACAAATCAGGAGAAACAGAACATTTTACCATACTGCAGAACCGAAGTACTACAAAGAACCTACCTCTTCGGCATAGCACTTACGAAATAAGAAACACGATTCAGGGGAGGGGGGGGGGTGCGATCTTTGGGATAAGAAAAAGAATTCGGTTCGGTCAAGCACTAGTGGTCAGACAAAAGAGAAACTGGGAAAAGATACCCTTTGAAATATTTTCTCTTTTTGATGCAAATATGGAATGTTGGAAGTTTGACTCAAAAAATATTACTTTTTTTGTTTTGTTTTTTAGGATTGGTTGTCTTTGTATTGGTGTTGTTTTAACATTACCGGTATAGAGATAAACAGTTAGATTGTAGCTCTGTAGCTTGATATAAAAAAAAATATCAATGTATTTAATCAGAGATGACAGATTTTTAGTAGTGTTTTTTACTTCGATAGTTTTTACGGATATTTACGAACGTTCTTTGAAACCTACGGAAAAGACCTACACGAAATGCCAATGCTCTTGAAATTCACTTAAACTTTCACTATTGCCGATATTTAAGTTGTTTTCGCTAAGTTTTGCACTTCATGCAATAGTTTCTATTGTATCTCGTATTCATTTATCGTAGAGTATTGGCCGTGGCTAAACCGTAAAAAGAAGTAAAAATCCATAAAAACTACAGAAAATTCATAGAAAATTTACCATCTCCGGTTTAATTTTTGAAAAACGATTTAGAAGAAAGTGTAAGTATTATTTAAGTGTTTGCTAAATAATTTACAAGATTATGAATTACAGACAAAGTAATGCATCTATAACTTTGGATGTTCTGGTATTGAAAATTTAAAAAAGAGCTTTCCAACCTGTGATTTATTTCTGCAATTTAGTCATTGTTCTGATTTCAAAGTATAGATCACTTCCGAAATGTGGTAGACTTGGTGAGCAATCAAATTACATATCACATCTGATACGTAGTAGAATGGACATGGACAATTCCCGCATTTTTTTAAATTTTTTTTTATTCAATTCTAAATGTTTTGAAAAGGCCATAAGCAGAAAAATGTCTGCTCAATGCGCTTTTTTTTCTTCTTCTTTTTTTTATTTTTATTTTTTATATAAATTTGCAATCAAAGTTCTCCTGTTACACGCTGGCGAGAAAACGATTCATTCGGCTCGAATTGAATATGACGTCAAGACTTCCCAAACATCTTGGCTTGAAATGCGGCAGCGGAAACCAGTTTTGTAACTATGTTTTGTACTATCTAACTTGTCCAACTATTTGGCAGAAACCTCACGATAACCATAGAAACGGAAAGAAGCTTTGACGTCACAGATTTTGTTGAGTGTTTTGATTGGACTGGTTTTGGCTCGGTTTTAGGACATTTTCTTTTCTTAATATTTAAATAACTATTTTTTTTTAAAGAACTTTAGTTTAAATATTTGGAATCAGAAAGAAATTCTTCATAAATATAAACTAATTTCACTCGTTTTTAAAAAAATGCGGGAATTCCCATTGTCCATTGGTGAGTAATCAAAGTTACGGATCACATCTGAAATGTGGAAGACTTGGTGAGCAAAAAGATAATGTGAATATCGGGTGGTAGATTTGGCGAATCTATTAAAAGTTGAAATGCGCTTTTATTCACTTATGATTGTGATGGAGGCAATGTAAATTGCAAGATTCTTCTAACATTCTTATAATAAGATTCCTATGAGACAGTATTATAAGATTCTTAGAAGACATTCTTATTACTATTTTGCTTTACAAAATCGAATTTAAACGTTTGAACCCTCTATTTACTGACGGTACTTATAAATCGCGCCATTGTTCTGATGGTAACGTCATGATTTAAAATGCTTGGAGACTCATTAAGGCTATGAAATCCTTTTCAATGAAGTTCATTCTTCATTTGTTGGATAGCAGCACAAGCTTATACCTCTTGGAAAGTTTGCTAAAGACAAGTATATAAGACGATATAAGGACACGATGGATGTCTAGAAAATTGAAAATCGTCCATATGTTTGCAAATAAAGATAAATAAGCTTGTGCTGCCATCTAGCAGTTAAAGAACGAACTTCATAGAAGCGGATTTTAAAATTCAATGGGTCTCAAAGCGTCTAAACTAAATTGCAGAGGTATGAGAAAACTGACGGGACTTAGAAGCTTCATCAGTAAATAAAAGGTAAAATAGATTTGTCCAATCAAAACCAAAGCCTCATATTTTGTCACATATGTTAGGGACCCATACCTGCACAGTTTACTTATACTAATTTAGTTGTAATTATGACAGATTGAAAATAAAATTCATTATATTTTAGTAACAGATACTTCAATACAAGTAATTAGATATCGAATCATTGAGGGAGAGTATAAAAACTTTCCTCTGAAAATAGAAAAAGATTTTAACCAATTATAAATAATTTATTTCAACATTTTTGTTCCAGAAGCATAAATAAAATAAAAATCAGTAATGGATTAGAAAACTGATATCTCCTTTAGATATTTTTTTCATAAAAATTTGCCTTTCCCATTAACCACTTAAGTTGTATACGACTTATACAGGCATAGTTATTATTAAGGGAAAAAAATACATTTCAAAATTTTTTTAAATGCCATCACAAGGGAATTTGATCTTGTGTGTGCTTTAAAAAAACACCATTAAAAATGCAAAGTGAGATATAAAACTTTTACAATTATGGGAGAATTTTATCATTATTATAAATAATTAAATTTCAAAAACACTTTAACCCATTGTAGCTTTATTTTAGATGCAATACGATAGAGTTAGGAAAAAAAAAAATTCTTTACAAAATATAAATTTAATGCTAAAAGTGGTGGAAAATATTCTTGAAGTTACTATCAAGGACTTTCTGGCATTTTAACATTTATAAGAATTATTTTTGAGAATATTGTATTTAAAAAATTTTGTGATAACACCAATACCCGTTTGTAACTCATGATAGGTAATAAGCAATTGGAGAACAGAAAATTAATAAACATGAATTTAACCAGTTTGAAATGATTATTTATGCTTTTCTAATAATCTTTTTGTATTATAACAATATCAATTTTAGTTATTTAAGTAATAACGGTTTATCAAGTTCAATTAGATGAAAATTATAAACATTAAACCACGAAACTAAATAAAACTTTTCGATGAAAAGTTATTTATATCTCAAAATGATTCACTCACATTTTTGTAATAATATAGATCATTGAAATAATAACAATTCGTGTTACTTAAATGAGAACGCTTCCTTAAAATAAATTAGCTCTATTAGACTCAAATTGGCAACACTAAGCAACCAAACGATATCAAACTTTTCTACGAAAACTTATTATCTATTGAAAGGGTCGCATTTTATTTGAATGCAATTAAAAATAATAATCCTTTTCACAGCAAAAATAATTCTTAAAATGAACAAAATCTAAACAAATATCACCACTGCAATTGATATACTTTGAATTCCAAATTAATTCTTCTTATCATTATCACCAAAAAAGAAAAATTCTTCTAAGAAATAATTATAAAGAATCGGCATTTGATAATTACCATCAGCTTTTTACTCCGGTAATTGCTTTTTTGGAACCGTTGCGTTCAAAGTTGGGGTCTTTCTCAGGCAAAGAATACTCATGAAAATTAGTTTCTTTTCAAATTTAAGTAGTGGTGTTTTCGTTCTGAGGGTCACAAAGAACGAGAAAATTCAGTGATACTTAGAGTGTATTTTCAATTAGAGAACGTTTTGTTCTCTCGATTCGTTTCAAGAATTTGCAAAATACTTTATTTTTGCAACACGAAGAAGAGGGGAGGGGATTTGGAATATATTATGTTCTAATGGGAAAACTTCGATGCGATTTGGGTTTAGATAAAGCAACCTTTTAAATGATAAACTGAAAGGCGATAGCGTTTTGAATAAATAACTTCTGAACTTTTTTCTTGCTTTCAATTTTTGAAATTTACTTCCGCATGGCGGAAATGACGCAAGTATTGAATGGAAAATTCAGATATTTTAAGCAGAAGTTAATCCCAATATTAATACATTCGAAATGCACCCATGTATTCTTTGATGTTCTTCAACAATTTAATTTTTAATGGAAAATCAAAAAAGTATCATTGTAATAAAGTAAGGAAACTAAAACTGAAATTAATATCGGTGAGCTGATATGCACAATTTTCAACAATTGTATCCTAAAAAATTATCCCATAAAATTTAAATTTTTACTATAAATCTTTTATATGCAGTGCCAACTTTTACGAGAAATTGAATATATATATATATATATATATATATATATATATATATATTTATATATATAAGCAATCCATTTAAGGGGGTTTAGTAAGCTTAAAATTTCAAAATTTTCGATAAGCAATCTATTTAAGGGGGTTTAGTAAGCTTAAAATTTCAAAATTTTCGATTTCGTGATTTTTGCATATTTTTAAATTTCAAAATATTCTGCTTCTTTTAAAATATAGTTTTGGCCTGTGCTCTTACTAGTTCTGGAGAAAAGTTAGTTTTAAAATACGTAAACCTACGTTTACCATGCTACAATTTCGCATAAAAATGTATTTATCTCAAAATGTCAATTTTCAAACTTCTATGTACCTTTTTGAAAAAAAAACGGCTACTAGCTTCTTTGTGAAATTTTTACCCTATATTTGCCATGTATCAAATTTTAATCTGAAGTTAACGTTTAATTTTTTTTTATTTTTTTAATAACTATTTTGTCTTAAAAAAATGCGATTCTTAGAATTTTAGTGTCTTAACATTTCCAATTGTTTAAAAAAAAAAAAAAAAGTAAACATATCCTATCAACATTAACGTCAGATTAAAAAAGAAGGTTGAAATAATATTCAGGAAAAATTTCGATAGTATCCGTTTGTTAGTTATTTAGAAAAGGTACATAGAAAATGGGCCTTTTAACATTAGTGATATAGGGCCTACCGAAACCCCTTAAAGGCTTTTTAAAAAAGAAAGAAAAAACTATTGAATGCCCGTTTTTTAAATCTCTCTCACTTTGCTGGTGAAAAATCAATAATTGGTACTACATCAGTTATTCTAAGTAAAACTTAAACGCTCGTGTAATCGAATACAAATGCAGTTTCGAAAATCTAAATAAATCATTAAGCTTTTTTTTTTCCTGGATGATCTATCTATGAAGTGCCCCCTTCAATAAATCCAATTACAAATAAATATAGCCTCAAAAAAAGTCATTACAATTTCATCCATATCCATCAACGTCAACAACCACTGAAACTGGAGCTTTTATAATTATACACAACCATTCTTTGAAACGATTTCAAGAGTGCGTCGGTGAGGTAATATAGCAAAACAGGAAACCGTATGTGAAAAAAAACGTAGGGTTTAGATTTCCTTGCCTAATTAAGCCTACCTGTTTCTAGAGCTCCTATTTATTTAACTGTAATGGTTATTAGGGTTCGGACAATTCAAAAGATGAAAAAAACTACAAATAATATAATCCATAAAAATAGAGTTTATAAAAAATCCTTTTTGTGCATTATCAATTTTTATATTCATTACAGCGCCGATATCAAAAACATTTCTATCAGCAAAATGTGCGGCAAAATACGTTTCAAAATTTATTTATTGAAAATGAACGTCATCCAAATATTATTTATTTATTTGACTGAAGTAATTTTGTTTATTTTAAAAAATTTGCCTACCGGAAGGAGTTTCAACAAGTCGGTTCATTACTATTTTAATGCGGTTGAATGACGGCAAGTTAGTTTATTAGTATTCCGTAAAAGCGACCTTTAAGTGACAGTAACAGTCCCAAAATTAAGTACAATGCATTGTCATCGAACCTATCTGCCAAGTTTCAAACTAATTGGATGACGGCAAGGGGGATAATTATGCCCATCGATAAACAAACAAACATACAAAAGCGAAGTTAATATAAAAGATTTAAAAATTAGATTTCAATATCTCTCAATCTTACATATTTTTTTTATCTCTTTCTCTTAGAGTGGGTGGCTGAATTACAAAAGACCTTCCAGCTATTTCAAAACTATAAAAAAATAAATAAATTTCTTCTCCACGTCCCTACCCATCACAGTAAATAACACTGTAGAATGAAGCATTGAAATTCTCCCAAAAAAATTATTTCTCCTCTTTCGGCTCTCTTAAATGTTCTTGATCCAACAGCAATCAGCCTAATGGGAACATTGTTCGATGTATAATAAACAAAAGACTGAAAACTAAGAACTTCCAACAAACTATTTACTATCCTCCATACCACTATGCTTTCGCCATATCCTGCAAATCACTATATATCTCGAATTTTGCCAATTAATCAATATATAGAACACAACAACTTGAAACTAATAACGCTGAAATTTGAAAAGAAATACTATTCTATTCATTTAAAAGATTCCTTCTTCATTTATTAACTATGACTCCAAAATGTACATAAGCAATCAGCTTAATAGATATCCACATATTATTTTATAGAAACCGTAAACAGTCTAAAACAAAAGATTAGACTGACAACAGCAACAAAAAATTCTACAAACTCTTTTATTTTCCTTCATTTCACTTAGATCATCGTTATTTAAAAAAATAGATAACGACTCCAGAATTGAGAACTTAATAGCATATTTAAATAAAAGAACCCTTCAATGTTTCATTTATTTGGAAACTGGGACCTAATATATTTTGAAGCTATTCCTATAAGCCATTCGACAAAACTCTTACATCTTGATAAATACTCTGAAAAGGGCTTTCCGCTTACGCCATCGAAAAAGTATCCTGGATCCTTCCAATTACTCAATATTTTTCTTTTGGGATGAGCGATTAATAAAAGACTCAACAACAACTCCAAATATTACCAACAAACCCCACAAATAAAAAAAGGAGACAGCCATTTCATTTTCATCCAGATCACTATGCATCACAGTCAACAACACTGAAACTTGAGGCCTTATGCCCCATTCTTCCGAAAGATTTCCCGAATTCTATTCCCCCCAAAATGTTCCTGATCCAGAACCAATCCGACTAATGGAGGCAATGTTTTCGTGGACAATAAAGACAAGAATATATCCTCCTTGGAACACGAGAAACATCTTTGGAAAAAGAAGCGGGAAGTTTTTGTGATGGAAAAGACTGGATCAGTTTAGTGTCTTGTGTTCTTGGAAGTTCTACCTTTTTGTTCTTTTTAGTTCTTAGTCTTTTTATTTTTTTGGTTGGGATGTCAGTTCAATTCCTATCGGACTCTATTCAGTTTTTAGGAAAAGGGTGATGAGAAAAGAAAGCAAAGGGTGGCTATTGATAAAGTGTAATAAAAACTTTTGGGGATTTGTATCGATTTTCGGGTAGTCGCGCAAAAGATTCTCTTAGTTGTAAGTGAATAAGAGTAGAAAGCATCTAAAGCTGAGAAGGTTGTAACTTCAGCATACTGAAGAGATGAGGGCCGATGCTCATTGGAGAACATTGTAGACATTCGTTTTTCAATAGGGCAATTCTCTGGATGACGCACGGGACATTTTGGCTCTTTTTTTCTACTCATAAACAGATAAGAATTCTGAAATTAAAATGAATCTAACAGTTATGTTTTTATTTTATATCATATTACTCCGTGTCCCGTGCGTCAGACGATATAAATACATATTTGACCTAGTTAAAATAATTATTTTTCCATATAACTTTGTCACCAAGTAGAGCTACATAAAACCAAAGCATAATTGCTAGATTCACAATAATTTTAGAATTCTAATTTGTTTATGAGTAGAAAAAAGAGCTAAAATGTCTCGTGCTTACAGCAGGGAATTTCTCAATAGTTTATGCCTTTATTGAATTTCTACGAGAATTTAAGAGGTGGAGATATTTAGAATACTTTAGAAGGTGCTACCACAGCGATTTTGATTCGAATAGTTAGAGCCGTTTTTTTTTGTCAGTTGTTGAAAAGTATACATTTTTCGATGGCAGCAAAATGCGACCGGGCTAATTTGACAAAAACCGTAATCATAGGTCCCATGTCCACCATTAGTCCATATACAAAATGTAAACATCGTAGGTCTATTCGTTCGGAAGCTATGCTGATTACAGACAAACAATCGACATACATTTTTTCTAGACCACATTTTTGTACTCAGAACGTTCCAAAACATGTACAAGTTTATAAAAAATTCTAAATTTTTTCCGACCGAATTCAATACTTTTATTACCTGTTACATATAGGGTAATTGAAAGTAAAAATTCATATGCTTTAAAGCAATACTTAGCATATATTGTGAATAATATGATAACAGATTAGCATATATTGTGAATAATATGATAACAGTATTAGGCCTACCTTTCTACAGGAAAGGTTGGCGATTCCTTTTAAACGCATAACATAGAAAAATATATCTTATTCACATAATAATATATCTTATTCAAATAAAAATATATCTTATTCATATAAAAATATATCTTATTCATATAACAATATATCTTATTCTTATTTGTAGAAAAATATATCTTAAACATAGAAAAGAAATTTATTAATTTCGTGTAATATATACATTCAACAACATGCTCCATTGATATAACTGTAGAAGAATCCGTATTGTTCTGTCTCAAGTCAATTTAAATGAAACGACGACACGCTATCTACCATTTGATAAATGTCCCATCCAGACCAGCAAGCTTCGCCACCTTCAACACATCGCAAATTACAATAATGTAGTCAATTATCACACACGCACTCGGCAGCACGCAAGCAACAGCAACTCAAACGCATCAAGCAACTAATGCAAGGTTGCAGCAGCCAGCAACTTCTTTAAAACGCTCCTGTTAAAAATTCATCCAGGTTTCCTGGGTCCGGACCGGATTTCCATCTCAGTTATTCCCCTCCTTGCGAGCTTTTAATGAGGTTGGCTTGGGGATAGATTTTTTTTTTTTTTTTTTTTTGGACTGATGCATTATGCTTTGTGAAAATGATGGGAGGTATGACGCTGAAAATACGGGTTTGGTTTGTTGAGATTTTTTATTCCGTATAGAGTCCGTTTCTAGAGATATCCATGACATTAGGGATATAGGGTGATAGATTGATGCGGACCGTCCTCCTCGAGGAGAATCTGTTTCTGTAGCTTGGAAGATAAAAGACCAATGTTTAAATTCGAGAAAATATATATATATATATATATATATATATATATATATATATATATATATATATATATATATATATTTTTTTTTTTTTTTTTTTTTTTTTTAATATTTAAAAAAAGAGAAGACCAAAAGTAACAAATTTCAGTATTTTGATTGTTCTAGTACAATACACTGCTGTGCAATCAACTTTCGTTTTATAATTTTAATTAGGGAGGTATTTTTGGAATTTGGACATTTTCCCTTTTCAAAGAACAAACACATTTTTTAATATTAATATTCTGCTAGTCTATGTTAAGAGTTTTTCTGGCGTGAAAGCTATACGAGGGATCGTAAAAGCATTAGATCAAGCACTATCTAAAGGGGAAAGTCTTCAGGAAGGTCTCTCAAGGAGGAACTGGCCAGCATTTGCATTTCGATTGGTAAAAACCCCCGAATACTTTTACCAGACATTTCAATAACCAACTACGTGGCACGACCTTTTGTATGTGTATACTTATAAAAGATATACTGCTAAAAGTCGGCGAAGATCGATTCCAATATCTTTTGCTGGTTGGGAGAAAACAGGGTTCCCACTCAAATCACAGAATAAAAATGAATGACTTTTAAGGACCTAATCAATTTTTTTAAGGACCTTTGAGAATTTGTTTTCAGGCATCATGTCGACACATAAATTTTTAATAAAGTATATTCTGCCAAAAAAAGTTACAAATTGGTGGATGGGCAATACAATTATGTCGGAAAATTCTGATATGATGTAAATACGTGGCGGTCACGCGGGGGGTAGCATGTCTGAGTTGTATTTTTATAAATTTTGCAGTTGGCCGCACAACATCTGCGAAAATTAAGGACTTTTAAGGACCTCTAAGCATTTTCAAGGACTTTTAAGCACCTCAAAGCATTTTCAAGCAATTTCAAGGCCTTGAAAACAAGTTCAAAAATATTAAGCACTTTTAATGACTTTCAATGACCGTGGGAACCCTGGAGAATAGTGCCTCTCAGCCATAAGTACAACAATACACATTAATATCCAAACTCACAATTGCAACTAAATAATTCGTGTTTTATATACCATCTTTAATAAATAAAATATTGAATAAAAAATAAAAAAATAAAATTTCAATGTCTAAACATCTTGACATAATACATATACCAAATTCAATCGAACGCTTCCGACAAACTAAATTAAATTACACAATCCAAAAAGAAAACTTCTCAAAAAAGAATCCGAACTTCTTTTTAAAAAATAAACTCCCTCACAAATTAATACACCGGAGTAACCCAAAAAACTTCCAAAACCTGATACTTTTCAACAAAAATCCATTAACTAAATCCCCGTTGTTTACCAATCCGTCCGGTTCATTTTCCGCTAATTGCATAACCAACGCCGTCCGCACGCGCTGTTTACAAATAAACACATAATTACTCCAAAAAGAGACCGAGACCACAAAACAGGATACTTATTTAAAAGGAACCGTTAGGACAAGGCTAAAGTAAGCAAAATGAAAGTTCGCTCATAACTGACTCGCATGGGGATCACGTCACTAAAAGGAATCCATTCGTCGCCAGATTTTAATTCTTGCAATCCATAGTATATGTTTGTTTTACCGAATAATATACCGTAACCATATACGTTTTTTTTCCCGGATAGTATACCGTAATATTATGTGTGTTTTGCAGAATAATAAACCGCATTCATGGGGAACAAGTTACTAAAAGGATGGCCATTCGTTCCCCGATTTCCATTTCTGTTCGATTTGTATGCAATAACATAATATATGTTTGTTTTACTGAACAATATACCGTAAATGTATACGTTTGTTTTACAGACTAATATACCGTATTTATAAATGTTTGTTTTACCGAATAATATACGTTTGTTTTACCGATTAATATACAGTAATAATAAATGTTTGTTTCACAGAACTATAGCGTTTTCAACGTAAACGTTCACTTTTTATTTTACGATTACTTTTATTTGGAATTATGTGATAGTGAAGAAAATATTTCCTCATGAAAGTTTTTTTAAAAATAAATTTTAAAAAAACTTTTTATTGATATATATTTTAAAATTTTCGTCTAGTAAGATTTGTTCCATGTAAATTCGAAATAAAAGACATTAAGTTAAACGCATATGAATTGTTGCACTATGGTTTCGTTTCAAATGCCAAATTTGTATACAAAATCCCGCCGAAATATGGTCACTTGCCAATCGGTCCAAAAAGTACAACGAAATAATACCACGTAGTAATATCATCAAAACATACACAAATCGAAGCAAATGCATCAAAGTAAAGTAAAAACGTGTTTTAGAAAAAAAAGAGTCAAAACTTCTTCCTTTGTTCTTCAGAACTAAAGTCTGGCGAATGTCATGTTATTAATATCAATTTATAGTTTACTTAACCAAGAACCTGGAAATGATTTAAATGTATAACCTAGTCACTTGAGAAATCAATTCACTGGCCAATCAGTTATGAAGAAAAAAAGTAGTATAGAATTTTTTTTAAATTCATATGCATGATGGGAGAATCTGCCTTCGCTTCGAAAATAGAATAATTAAATTTTTCTAAAATAAATAAAGGTCATGAGAATAGTTCGTTTGTGCTCACTTACGCTATGTTTCCACAATACAACATAACCGACAAATTTGTTCTTTAACTTTTTCTTTAGTAGTAGCATCTCACAATGCTCAGACATGTTTTGAAATTTTCTTCTCGAATTTTTAACTATCATAAAATTGCTTGTAATATAAGATAGTCAACACATTGTACCGAAAATTTTTTAATCAAGCTAGCTGAACTGAGTAAAAAAAAGCTGCAATAACTCAAAACCATTCTCGATTTTGCCTAAAGGTCAAGAGTTCTGTTTTCAATTGGCCCAAAGTGTGGACCGGTGTCCGTCTCCACTTAATGTGTGGGCATGCGCATAAAGGCATAGAGCGGGTATGCGTCTACTCCACCTGCTTGTATAAAAAGAGATATATGCTGATGTTGTTCAGTTGTATTGATGTATCGATGTTTTATAAAACTCAAATAAAATTTTTAAAAACTTTAAAATGGGCTTGGACTAAAGCTCAGGGTAAATTGTACATCGACCCTAAGCCTATTTTTCTAATTGATTTCTAAAATATTGATTCTATTTTTATTATTTTTTTTCCCGTTAGCTGGGATCACAGCAATAATAATCATGACGTCAGAAGAAGACCTCTCACTCAAACATATACAGACACTTACGAGCAGCGTCTCTTTCATCTGCTAAGCCTCGTCGTCCGGGGTGATGCATTGATTTTCCTATGCCTGCTGTGTATCTCATTAAGGGATACTTTTCTGGTAGAAGTAGGTATCAAATTTCTCCCCCTCTTTCCAAACGCAACGTCTTATTGGTGGTGGTTCTAACGTTTTAATTGGGTCGGGTTGCGTCGTTTCTTCCTGGGTATCGTCGCAAAAGGGCGCGTTGTTAGGTTGATTTACTTAAACGACTTTTTCGCTGGATAACTTTAAAGTTTGTGGGATGGCTTTGCTTTCAATTTGAGAAAGTTATTTCAGCCATAAATAATAAGTGTTTGAAGCCATTATATACAATGATACTTTTTTTTAACAATATACATAACTTCAAGAAGTATCGTTAGTTAGGCCCTGCTCCATACATCTAACGTGGTTTTTTTTTTTGTTTTTTTTTTCCTTTTTCCAAATTTTTATATAAACTTTGATTTTGTTTGATTGCGTGTTTGTATGTCAGGGAAAAATCTATTTAATTTCGGGGACTGACACTAAAGACTGCTTTTACACCCGTTGCTATTGCCAAACATCAAATCCAGATATAACAAGCCGTATTCAAGCATGTACAATTTGGCGATATTCAATGACTGAAACTTTCCCTTGTAAAAGATAGACGAGGCAAGATCTTCGGAGGGATAATTAATCCCTTTGGCTTCATCCAATCGAGTTGAAATTCGGCAGATACATTTGTTTTCGATGACAATGTATTCCATCAAGCTTTAGGTGTGCAAAAAAAAAGTCAGTTAATGGCAAGGAATAAAGATTTTGTTTATACTGGTTCAACACTATGAAACCTCAATCCAAGCTCAAAATCGCTTAAACAAGCTGCAATTTTAGATAAAAGTTAGCAATGCATAAAAGGATTTACACAGTAAAAACTTAAGTTTTTATTTGGGTTAGATTTTGTTTTTCTAGTAACGTTCTGAATTATAACTACTTAAATACAAATGGTAATCAGATAATATAGCCCTTGGCTGATGTAAACAGGGATGTCCTTTTTACAATGCTGGCCGCACCTCGCAAAGAACCTGTTTTCACCAACCGAAATTAAATAATACCTGACGAAAGAGAGAATACAAGAACAAAAAAAAAAAGAATACAAGAAATAAAAAAAAACAAGAGGCCATAGTTGTCAAACGATTTCTAAAAAGATGGACGATGATCAAGTTGCCTTTGAAGTTTGCCGCTTGTATCCCGACGTGACTGTAAATTCTCACTCCTTTTTTTTACCGGATAGTCTTGAGATTCAGACTGAGGTTGAAGGATAACAAAATGGCAAAAGAACATTCCAAATCAGATTCCTGTTGTGTATAGCTTTCCCTTAAGCCGCAAGAACAGTTTTTCCAAAAGCAATCAGTTAGCAAACAGTGATAAGTTTTCTGTAAGTTACTAACACCACGATCTTTAAAATTTTAAGGGGGTATGTTACATTATATCTCTAGGTAGGAGGGAGGTATCCTAGAATAATTAGGCTTATAGTCGATAAGAGATTTAGGAATCAATAGACGCAAGCCACGACCTAAGAGGAGTTTTTATCTGTAGTACTTATTTTTGACAAATGTTCACTTGAAATTAAGGAATGTGTTGTATAAGAATGTTAAAAATCGAAAGTAATTTGTTTCGTAAAGGAATTCATAATAGGTTTTAGAGACGTTTAGTTCATGTTTAGATATAGAGAACATTGTACCTTGAACTAGATGTATTTTGATCCCACATCCTTAATAGAACTTGTCATTGATTTTTTAAAAAAGAAACAACTTTTTGATTAGTGAATGTGCCACTAGATGTCACCACCAATAACGATGAAAAACTCCTCGATGAAAACTCCTCACCAATAACGGAAAAACTCCCTTTTATTATAGTTATTTCTAGAACGAAATTTAAAAAATTTTGAAAGTATATTTTGAATGATATTAATAATGTAAAAGTATATCATCAGTGGAGAACTGACCTATCACTTAAGAAAAATAGAACTTAATAGAAAACTCTCCCCAGTCCGCAGTAAGAAAATGTATTTGATAAAGCCCTTTTAACAATTTCATAAAGCCTAATTGAATAGCCGAGCAATTCCATCACAAACAACAAAACTTTTCTTAAAAATCTCATTTCAACTTCAAACACTGACAAGGCCAGTTTTTGAAATAGACGGAAACTAAAAAAAAAAATAGTCGATTGATTGTTTAGGGTTCCGTCCAATAAATGCCCCTATGACGTAAGTAATAATCAATCGGCCGAAAAAATAGAGACCAATAACTCGAAGGATAAACAAGCAATTATGGCTAAGGGTCTTAAGAACAAATCCTCCCTTCAAGCTTTTGTTATGACGTCACCAAACAATACAAGTGGAGGAAAGTAGGGTAAATGATACGGAAAAAAAATAATTCACCCTGGTTTGTTTTAGGAAAGGTCGTTTCGCGGTTTGATATTAAATTGCTTTATTGTTTGGATAAATAACGTGCAGGGTTTCAGACTGGTGTTTTAAATTGGAAATGGGGTAAATATGTTTAATCTACAATGTAGAATTCTGTACTAAAACTGGTTATTTGGGAAAGCGGGATAAAGTGTAGGAGTAGAGTGTATTAGGAAAATAACAACAAGCAATTTAGAAGTTGATTCTAAAGGTTTGAAAATGGTGTGTTTATCTTTGTAACGAGATGCATTTATTTTGTGATTTTCAGTATCTGGAGCAGATTGTTGGGATGTGTACCAACCACTTTAATCCCATATTTAACACAGCCATTCTAACATATTATGTAACGAAAGGTGTAACCAATTATATTTAAACATCTGGTAAATATTAAAAGACTTGTCAACGATTCAAATCGATTTTCATTAATCGTTACAATTTGAAACCGAAAAGGAAAGCTCGGTGAACTTTTAAAGAATGTTCTTTGTTAGAGCTTTAAAGTTTGACCAGAAGATTGCTTCCATATTTACTAGAAGTAAATTCTTTAAAGCTTCATCAGAAGAGTGCTTATATAGTAACTAGATGTGTCGTAAAAGTTTGTCAAGAAAAGTGTTTTATTTTAAGTGAAAGTACTAAAGTTTGACAAAAAAAGTGCTTCCATTGTAACTAATAGTGCTTAAAAATCTGATCACAGGAGTGCTTCCATATTAACTAGAAGTGCTTTAAAGTTTCATTGGAAGAATGCTTCTATATTAACTAGAAGTTCTTTCAAGTTTTTACAGAAAAGTGCTTCCATAGTAACTAGAAGTTCTTTCAAGTTTTACCCGAAAAGTGCTTCCATAGTAAATAATAGTGCTTTAAAATTTGATCTGAATAGTGTTTCCATATTGACTAGAAGTCCTTTAAAGTTTCATTAGAAGAGTGTCTCCATAGTAACCAGGTGTGTTTTAAAGTTTGACAAGAAAAGTCCTTCCATAGTAATTAATAGTGCTTTTAAGTCTAACCAGAAGAGTGTCTCCATAGTAACTACAAATACTTTAGAGTTTGACTAGAAGTGCTTCCATATGAACTAGTAGCTAAAGTTTCATTAAAAAAGTGCTCTAAAGTTTAACCTAAAGTGTAATTCCATAGTAACTCCAAGTTAAAATCTTCGCATTAAATAATGATATCGGATTTAAACAGATATTCAGATATAAGTTCCTTCGTTAAGTGTATCATTAATCTCACCGTTTCAGTTTATAAAAAACTTCAAATTGGCAAAGATTTTTTTTTTTTTTTTTTTTTTTTTTTTTTGTCAGATGTTGTCGTCTTAACATGGGAAGATTTCAGTCATTAGACGTCACCAAATTATACATGCTTTAAATCTGGACTTTTTATGCAGTATAAGCATATACAGAAGCGGCTTTTTACCAGCAAGTACAAACCATATCTTTAAAGCAAAGTGATTGATTACATTTTGAGTTAGTCATTGTTAATTTTCTATACGATATGTGCTTAAGGAAAATGAGTAAATGAATATTTTCATTTTGGAGTTTTTTTTTTTTTTTTTTTTTTTTTTTTTTTTTTTTTTGTTGTTGCTTAGTTTAACTTTTAACTATACCCAGTACCTTCCTTCGATGCACCAAAATTAGCACAAAAGAAAGAAAAACTGCAGCAACCCACACCACATTTTCGTTTCAAGTTCCCAACCTATCCTTTCTGTTGATGTAATCCATCAAACTTAACATTCTCAAGTCATCCTCGTTGAATGATAACTACTTACCAAAGCTCTGTCTCATTCAATTTCAAACTTTTTAAACCTGCAATCATAGATTTTTCTAAGTGAGTAGCTAATCATCAGTTACAGTAGTGCTTCACTCTGAAGAAATACAATTCTAAAAGTTAATACACTGATAATTCAGCAGGTTCGCTATAATTAGAAAACGAAACAGAAAAATCTCATGTTCCAGAAAACTGTGGTCGTTTAATACAAAAATTTTTATTCTCAGAAATTAATACAAAAATATTCTAGTAGAGCTAAGAAGTTTTACCAGAGTTCTAGAATTTCAACTTGTCAGCTCTCCACCTCCCCCCACCACCACCAAAAGAAATTACTTTTAAAATAGACCCCAAGATAATTTCATGAATTACTTGCGGGACGAGTTTTTCAGAATGAATGTATTTAAATAACTAAACCGTCAAGGGAACTCTGTAACCCCCTAAACCCGTAATGTTATTTTCGATTAACTTTTCTAAAAAAGTTCTTAAGAAATGTTTCGGAAATTTCTATATAGATTTAATGGATCTTATATAAGACACTGAAGTTCAAGTATGATAAAAAAATATCATCGGAATTTTTTTTTAAAGAATTTTAATCAATGCTCCATTTTTATGTATTTATTTTGTGGGGGGGGGGGGGAAACTTTTTTACAAAAGTATGGGGTTTTACAAAAATAATTATGGAAATAATACATACTTTTTTAACCTCAGATTAATTTGTAGTTTATGTAGTACAAAACTAAAAAACATTAATGCAAATATCTAATAGTTAGTTAGAAAAGGTAAATTGATATTTTAAGTATCACGTTTACAGAAAATCGTATTTAAAGGTCTTATTGTAGTTAATGTTTGCTTTTTTAAAACAAATATAAAGTACTTTTAATTTTTGAGTAGAAACTAATGTAATACATTAAAAAAAATATGAAATAAAAATTCCGAAATCGATTTTTATATTTTAGATACAGATACCCTTATAAGAACGTAGCAATTGGAATAAGCTCTTTTGATTCTTTCACCAAACGATCCATACACATAAATTGTTAGCAAAATAGCAATTCTGAACTAAATAATTTAATTGCATCAACCACGAAAACAGGTGATCCATACTATCTCCCGAAAATTCGCCGTATTCAAATAGATTAGTAAATAATCAGCTATTTCCAAATCTATAAAAAATTTTATATCGTAAAGAAGCTGCTTGTTAATTTTAGACGAATACATATACATAAGATTATTATACCAACTTTATCCACACTAAAAAAAGTAGATTCCTTCCAATAAAAGAAACGGGTAATCCACAGAACATGAAAGATAATCCATAATCCAATAATAAATAATCAGACTAAGCAATAATAAATAATCAGTCTATTTCTAAACGAATCTCTTAAAAAGAATTTATAAATAAGCTAGTAGGTTCTTATTATTAAACCCTCAAACTTATCCTTGCACGATAAAAATTCAATTTGTATAGGTGTTCCATGGAACACAAAACATATTCCATATCCAATGAATTAATAATCGGCCTTCTTCTTAAATCAACCCACCAGAAGAAAAAAAAGAAGAAAAACTTTCTAATAAATATGCCGTTTCTTTCCGTCATAAAGAATGCTCTTCATTATTAAGCCGGCCAACTTTATCCAGACGCCATCAATAAATAAAGAATGCAGCATCCACGATCAGCAACTGTGATGTACAGCTAATATAAGCGGATGACACGAAGTAATGGGCCATGCTCTTGGCCATGCCATTATTGAAATAATAAATAAAAAAAATCTTCTTTGAAGAATATTTGTTCAGTCTGGATAAGCTTCTTTCTGAAGAAGAATGCAAGACGTGGATCATATTCCCTTGATGTTGCAAATCCGTATTTCATCCAGGGATGGAACATCAGAAACCAACCCCAAAGTCAAAAAGTCTTATAAAGATTCTGCTTTTATTAAGAAGAGGGTTTCATTATTTTTCATAGGGTAGGGGGGGGGGGGAGGGGAGAAATGAGGGTTTGAAGCAAATCCCTCAGAGATTGAAAGTATGGAAGTAGGTTGAGGATTGGCAGAGACAGAAAGCTTTTAGGGTTTTTAGATATGGGAATGTATATCGTTTGGAAAAGAGCTTTGTGTCGTTCCAAGTGAATGAAAATATGTAGAAAGTCAATTGAAAGACGATTTATTATAGTGGTAAGGGATGTACTGAAGAATTTAAGGGCACTGTAAAATATAACTTATATACGGGGTGACCGGGCAATAAGTATCCAAAAATTAAGGTTTACATTTACGGAACTACTCATTAGAATAAAAATATAGATATTTTAAAATAGCCTAATAACCTTTTGTAGCACTACAAATGTCTAAACGGTAATCCAGTTCTCTGCAAGTGTTTCATGGCAAAACAGGAGTTATTAGGCGAATTGCATCAATGATATGCTCCTTCAAATCACCCACAGTTTAAATTTGTAGTTTATACACAACGGATTCATATATAAACGTGCCCCGCAATAGTGCGTTCTACGAAGGAAAATGCACCAATACTCTTTGCGTGCATTCCTAACCACGCACTGTCTTTAGATGTATCCCTTTCTTACACAAAGAAGGTGACAACTTTTGGATACTTTTAGACCAGACACCCTGTATGCAAACTCTGAGACCTTTTAGTGAAATTGAGGACGCAATGGACAACTTTGGAGTAATATTATAATTAATTTTAATTGAGAGGATGATTGACAACCTGTAATTTACACATTTCTAACAAAAGAAAAATACGGATTGTTATCTTTACTCTCTTTCTATTCTGGTACTCCTATACTATTTCTAAATTTTCCCAACACACGTCTTCAAATATTTAACTTTCCAAATCCATCTAGACCCTCCCATTAGTTTTGGGTTCAAATGCATACGAATTTTAATTACTGGGCAGGAATGATTGGAACATTTTAGAAGAACTTTTTCTATTGTAGAATAAAGTTCGTTGATTTGGAATTCAGTTGGGTGTCATACTTGAGAAGGCAACCGCAAAAAGTGTTGAAGGAAGATTACAAAATTAACATGATTTTTCTGTTAAAATCACTAATATTTCAAAAAGTATGGGGACTCTACACCCCTCCCCCCTTCTCCACCTTGTACTCCTGATGGCTGCGACGGTTTGAATTTAAAATACAAACTATCATTGAAAAATATCGATGAAGGTGATTCGATTCTCTCAAGTACTTTGAATGACTTGCAAACTAAGTAGATCCAAACAAAAAATCAACCAAGTATTTTCTATTATTTGGGTAAGACCTTTTTCTTATTATTTCCAAGAATTATAAAGACAATCTATCAAAAATATCTGAAGTGAACGCAAATTCTTTCGATTGATTTATAACACTATTTTCAATCAAGAAAGCGCCAACTCAAATAAGCTTTTCTTCTTTTTTTCGAGCTAATTTAATTTTATGTATTCAAATAACTTCCTAGAAGAACGAAATTGAAGATTTCAATTAAAAGATTTTCCCTTCTTCCAAGCATTTTTATAGATTAGGGTATGGAAGGAATCGCGTCTAAAGCCGCCTCGCCAAGAAATTGGCAATTTTTACTCAAGAAAAATAAGTATTGATTTATGTTCGCGGTAAAATGTAATTTGTTTTTGCGAACTTCGAAGTTACAAGTTGTCGGGATATTCCCGAGCAAACGCAGAGGGGAATTAACATAATGGGCGAAATTCCCGTCCTTCAATCTCAAGGTAACAATAGGAACGGCACCACAATAAATGTAACTTTAATGCACACACACTGAATGCAACTTTACCGCAAGGAATGTTACTTTAATGTATATTCTTCGAAATAAATAGGTGTTACGCAAGAAGAGGTATCAATCAAGAACACAAGTTTTGGGGCAACATGAAAGATAACATTTTAGGTTTTAGGAACAAAAGTTTTTAAGCAACATTTCAGATTTTAGGAATACAAGTTTTTAGGCAACATGAAAGGCAATATTTTAGATTTTAGAAATACAAGTTTTTAGGAAAAATAAAAGGCAACATTTTAGGTTTAAGAAATATAATTTTTTAGGCAACATGAAAGACAACATTTTACGTTTTAGGAATAAAAGTTTTTAGGCAACACGAAAGGCAACATTTTAGATTTTTGGAAAACAAGTTTTTGGGCAACATGAAAGGCAACATTTAAGGTTGAAGAAATATAAGTTTTTAGGCAACATAAAAGACAACATTTTACGTTTTAGGAATAAAAGTTTTTAGGCAACATGAAGGGCAACATTTTAGATTTCTGGAAAACAATTTTTTGGGCAACATTTTAGGTTTAAGAAATACAAGTTTTTAGGCAACATGAAAGGCAACATTTTAGGTTTTAGGAATACAAGTTTTTAGGCAACTTCTGGCAATGCTGAAATTCCATTTATAGTAAGTAATGCTACTGGGGCCGTACGAAGCTCTGTAGCACTCCGCATGATTGCTTGTAGCAATTACTTTTTGGAAGCTCATCAGAATTAGCCATTGTTTTCTCTTGTGTGAGAGATATAGGATTCCTTAGGTTTCTGCAAAGTGCTTAAATTGGTATTTTCTCTTTTAGCGCTTCCCCACTGTACACTATTACACCTTCCCAAATGTGTGGAATATTTCTGGTTTTCGATTTTCAAGCAAATAACACAAAGTGCAAATGAAAATAAGGTATTCTTTTACAGAGGGGGTCTTAGCCTATAAACTGATTTATAATTTGACATTTTTTTAAATTTTTTTTTTACAGAAGTAGAAAAGGAGATCGTCACAGAATAATGTATAAAAAATTCCTAGTTTAATTATTAGCACATATAACTACCACAAATGAAAGGCTACGGCAAAGAACGATCATAGTCCGTTTTTCTCAATTCTCCAGAAAAACTAATTTAAAGTTTCAAGTCTCAGGGCTTGTATCGGGATTACGGTAAATGGTTGCTCAAAATCTCACGTACTACCACATTTATTTACCAGATAACTCCGCGTGATTTAACTATCTGCTATAACCTTGCTCTATGAAAAATCCGATATTTTAATTCAAAAATACTTTCCGTTAAATGTGCACACCAAAAAAAGTTAACAGAAATTACCATTAAGTAAATGCAATTATCGAAAAAGCCTATTAGTCATGAAAGTGACATAGTACTTATACAAACCTTTACATTTTGCTACTTTGAAAGATATTTCATTTGACAATTTCCCGTAAACCAAACAAAAAATTAAAAAAATCACGAAGTCCCTCAGCGCAACGACTTTCCCAAAATAAATTATCAGCTTTTGCGTCCTGGAAACGTTATCTTCCGCATGCATGAATGCCAAAAAATATGAAAAGCAACGCGGGCAGTTATTTATGATCAAGAGCGTCAACTGACAGCAAAAAATACAAAGTTAAGCGCCTGTGATTTATTGATTCTGAAAAGAATTAATCCTGGCCTGTATAAATCACCTGTAACCGTAATCCACTAAATGGTCCACCTTAATGGTTTTTAAATTACGAGGAGTGTTTAATCGATTTGGGAATGAATTTGATTAAGCGATTATAGTCATGAGCTAATTCTGCGACAGAGTTTGTTTTTTTCGCGAAAAATCGATTTTAATGGTTTAATATGCTTTAAGAGAAAATATATATAAAGACGTAACAACAAACATTTTAAAATTTAATAATAAAATTCATGAAATAGGAAGAAAAAAAAAAGATCCAGTTTCTACACAAAAACTAAAATCGGAAAATTCTACAAACAAAGAAAAACACTTAGTTTTTTCTGCATCAGTGGTGCTGTAATTATAAGCCACTGCCCGTTGTTGTTAAAGGGGTTTGCCGGTTGCTAATTATTTGGACTTTGATGTACGATTGCCATCTTTTTCGATAAAAAACGAATAATATTTTACTTTGTGAAGAAAATAATATCATTTTTTGTAGCAGTTCTGTGAAAACCGTATCTTCCTACACCCAAATATTCGTTAATTTAACGATTTTTCAAGTTTTGTTATTTTTAGTGAACCTTGAATTCTGAAAATTGGTAATGATCAGTTAAAATATAATCAACCTCAAAAACTGTTAATGTTCCGGTAGAATATAATCAAAATTTAATGACTGTAAATGCTCTGGTAAAATGTAACAAAATTCAAAAACTTCTTATTATCTAGGAAAATATCAGCAAATACAAAGACTCTGTAATGAAACATTTTTACCTTCGTCCAGATACTATTCAGGTGCAATACATCTACAGTTACTGATTAAAATCTTACCCTGTCAACTTTACGCGAAATTTAATAACATAAAAGCTGACAAATTCAAGTATTTTGTAATAAAAATGTTGCGAGTTTGACGGGAAAAAAAATTAAAATCCGATACCTCTTCCTGTAGAATTATAAAGTGTAATCACTCTTCTGTGGTCAAACATTAAATCACTTCCAGTTAAAAATTTGTGGTTGAATTTTAGATAATCCAAATAACATAATCGGGGCCTTCAAAATGACATGCACATGTCAAGAGCGTTTGTATAGTTTATGCTTAACGAATTTCAAATTGACTTCCGGTAATTCCAGTCATAACTTCAAGTTGAATTTAGATATGGAAACTTGTCTCGACGTGACCTTTCATTAGACATATCACATGTGTCTTTAGCATTCATATGGAATGGTGACTTCAGACAGATAAACAGAGCCTTTTGTATTATTTTAGAGTAGAAAGAACAATTATCAATGTAATATTTATGAATTGAAAAGCATTGGATGTAAAAGATTTCAGACAACCATCTTTTAATTTGTATTTTTTCAGCTCTTGTCTACTAATTCCTTAAATAAAAGTAAAGATTCTTACCGTCGAACCTCTGCGCTTGCGACGCGAAGGTGATCCGTATCTGCCCTATAGTGTCCCTCAGCAGTCGGTCGAACTCTGCTCTGGAATGGGTGCTGAGCTTGTGTTCCATGTCCGTCGTACAGCATGTTAGGTCCCGATCACATATCCTCAGCTGCTCACCTGCACAAGAAACAAGTTCACGTTAGAAAATAATTCTTCCATCTTTAGATATATGAAGTTTGAAAATTGCTTAGTAATAATAGGGCAATGTTTTAATCATGTTAGAAGTAAATTTGAGAGACAGCCTTGTCAGCGTCAAAATACTGAGACTCACATTAGCGACTGTGAATTTATAAGTACAATTATTTTAAAATAATATATGCATACATGTAATAATTTTGTAGCTCGCCACCCAACAATTTTTAACAATGTCCCTTTAAATTCTTAATCTATTTTTATATTTCAGTCATTCAAGAGTTAAAACCATTCTCAGAGGTTTAGAAACCTTCATTATTTCTCCCGCCTTCATTAAAGCTAGCTTATCTGTTTTAGTATCCACATTCGTGTTTCCCTAACATAGGGATCAAACTTTCACTTTTCCATTTTCAACACTAAAGTTCCCCAGAATAGTAACGTCAATCTTTCCTAGTGCGCCAATAATCCCTTTCCCACACATTCGATCTCTGCCTTCCATGTAAATAAGACGCGCTGATTGTATTCTCCTAAATAAAATGCGTATATGGCCGCCTACACAAAGACTGCAAGAAGTACAGTTACTTTGAAAGCTGTAAAAATCTTATAATAAATTTTCAAAATTAGTTACAAATATTGCCAAGTGGCGCTGTACACTTTAGTTCTTATGACTATAGATAGAGTGCTCAGAGCGATCAGTCTTCGTTCAGTTCCACTTTGTAAACGTGAAAGAGAGTTACCATGATTACAGCGACTGATTGCAGAGGACGAATTTATAACATATTTCACGATTTTTTTTTTCAACTATAGCTCCATCTGTTGGCAACATTTGTCATTAATTTCGAAACTTCTGTTTCAGATTTTTACAGCTTTCAAAGTAACTATAGTTTTTGTTTCATTCTTTTATCGATCTTTGTTTTTGAGTTATTTAATTTTAAAATCAGGGAGTCCGTTCACTGGACACCTTGCATAGGAGACACTGCCTAAGTAGAACAATCCCTAATATTAAAATCCCTTCTAGATGTTTGTGTAGAAATATACACCTTCTCAATGAAAGCATTCGTGAAAACATAGCCGTATCTAAAATAACAATCTTCTGTATTCCATTTATGATACACTGCCCAAGTGATACAGTCGATAAGATTAGAAATTAGAACCTGTCCGGATAAAACATGGGATGTTTTTCCAGTACACATTTCTGATTAAGAGTGTGGTCACTCAATAAGCTGGTTGTACACCGATAAAGGTAGTTCTTATTAATAACACCCTTAAACGGGGAACAATTACTATTAAATGATGGGGCTTCGATTACTTTTAAAACACCACAATTAATGCATTCAACTTTAAGTTTGTTTTTTTACCTGGAAGAAGAATACCACAATACTTTTTGATCACTTCCGAATAAACCCCCTTGTGAATCACCTACAAAACCAAGCAACAAAAGAGCCTGCTCCACTTCTACTAACAAAATGCATCCAAAGAAGAAACTCAACGAATTTCATTCTACCATGGACAATAAACGCAGCCATACAAAATAAAACTTTCTCAAAACCCATATAAAGTAAAAGCCCAAAGAATACGAGAACATGCTCCCACCCTTTCCCCACAGAGAGTGCACAACACTACAGTACCAAGTGAAGCACGAGCTTTAATTTGTTGAGAAAGCATTTATTCCTGCACGAGCCTGGATTCAATACCCCACGCAGTATACTTCTTCACGTACTTCTGCCCACAAGGATAAAGGACACAAGAGGCTTTCTCGTAAGTTTCTCGCCCCTTTATGATGTCACTGGAAGACTACTTCAAAAGAAAATTTTTAACATTGGCTACGGGAATGTCACGTCGTTGAAGGTAGGTGATGTGATAAGTAATGGAATTTAAAGTTAAAATTTGACGTAGGCGGAAAAAAGAAATCGAAGCTGTATTTCCACTTTGCACTATAACCCCGTTGGGAAACTTTCATTCGGTTTTCAAAAATAAATTAGTTAAGCTAAATGCAACTGTTTTACAACACTTTTTGATGTAATGAAAATCCGAACTCAGAGATTTTGAGAAATGTTTGCTGTAAAATCTTATAAAGATATTCGAATATTTGGCAACGGCATTTCACGATTGCTAAGAAGTGTATTACAACTGTTCGGAGACTATTAAATGGCGAAATTTTATTTAATATGCTCGAGAAATCAACGGTATGCTGCTACATATTTATTTTAAATTTTGGCGATTATTTATTATGTCGAACAACTCAGTTGGAAAACAAAATTGCATTATACATTAGAGTAAAAATTTATAATAATTTGCTGCATAATAAAAACACAACATTAATTGATCTAGGGCTAAATAATTTCTCAAATATACTCTAAAAATGTCACTAATAATAAAATAATATATTTAAAATTTGTAATGCTGTCTACCAAACAACTAATTAGTAAAACCAGTATGCCCTTTTTTTCTTAATAGGAAATGCACACTCTTGTTGCACAGGAATGACCTTATCAACTATACAATCACTTCATCGTGGTATCATTCGCAGTACTTATCATCAGTGGAATTACAAGAACAACTACTTTGAAATCGAACAAGCCTTACTCTTCTATGCTATGATCCGAGCACTTTGGTAACCATGACAACATCACAGATTGAAAAGAGATCCTGTCTCCTCATCCTTGTACGTTTTTGTTGGAGCTGAGTTGATTCTTATATTCTCCAAAATGAGTTTTCAATTGCTTTTGTCGTTTAAGGTTTCACTGTCAGGGTATCTCGGTGGTGCGGTTACGTCCACCATTTTTGTTCACTGAGAGGGTTAGGTTAAAGCATCAATTATTTCAGGGTGGCCGCAGAATTCAAGAAAAAAACTTTCGTGATTATTCTCTGATAGATGTCTAAAAAATTCACTGATTTCAATGCACACTTTTTTTCGAATTTCAGCAATTTTACCAGGCTATCCAGATGTGTAGAAACCCAGATCAAATATAACATGTATGCTAAATAGATAATATGTATATTTTTTTTAGATAGTTTTGGCTGTAATTAAAAGTTTAAATTATTCTGTAACATCACACTTCTAACGATTACCACCACAATTTTCCGGGTAAATGGCGCCAAAATACAAGGGAGAATCGTACCTTAAAAACAATGATTGAAAATTTTCCTAGTTTTCATGAAATTTTCAAAAATTTCCTGACATTTCCCTGATTTTTACCAGAATCAGAAAACTCCCTGACTTTTCCGGGGTTTTCAGGTTCTGTGATCACTCTCCCGATTTCCAGGTTCTGGTATTTATAGAGAACATAACCTTAGAGGAAAACATTACAACTGCTACGCTAATTTTAGCTTAATTTGCACGGCTACAGCTGTCAATATTCTGCCAGTGTGAGCCAAATACGTCTCCCAATTTTGAACTGCGGTAAGACTACAAGGTACCGCGCAAAACTATATTGTGTATTCTATAATGTTTATCGTGAGGTACAGACTTAATACTAGAGGACAGGATGAAGTGAGCTCACTGAGTACGCTGTACAGGGTTCCCACTCAAATCACAGAATGAAAATCAATGACTTTTAAGGACCTAATTAATGTTTTTAATGACCTTTGAAAATTTGTTTTCAGGCATCATGACTATATATAAATTTTTTATAAAGTATATTCTACCAAAACAGTTACAAGTTGGCGCATTCGTAATATAAATATGTCAGAAAATTCCGATACAGTGCGAATGAGTGGCGGTCACGCGGGGATAGCAAATCCGAGTTGTATTTTTATAAATTTTGCAGTTGGACAACATACTAAAAAATTAAGGACTTTTAAGGACCACTAAGCATTTTCAAGGACTTTTAAGCACCTCTAAGCATTATCAAGTACTTTCAAGGCCTTGAAAACAGGTTCAAAAATATTAAGCACTTTTAATAACCGTGGGAACCCTGGCTGTAGGAACCGGTTTCCATATGGCAGTAAAGCATTGAGTGAGCTCAAATCAGGTTGTCGTACAGTAAAATAAGATTCATAACATGAAAAGGGGCTAAAAAGCAGTTCTGTAGGTTTGTCTTGAGGTTAATGAGAAAAGACAAGTAATTTCACCAAAAACAACTTAGACATGAAATAATACGGAAAAAGTAATCGATAGAAGAGTGAAGCTAGTGGTATATTTAAATGAAAAACGTAGAAATCTGCTAAAGTTTCAAAATTAGTTACAAATGTTACTAACAGATGGCGATGTACGCTATCACAGTCAATTCCATGTAAAGAGTGCTCCGAAGTACGGCTCTGCTGTTAAAACTTTGAAAGGAGCGTGCTGAAGAAAGTGAATACAATCAACTTTTCTATCGGATTTGCTTTCCGTATAAATATTCCATTTGTTTCATTCTTCTATCGATTATAGTTCTGGAGTAATTTCATAACAAAGTTAATGATATCATTTGGGAAACGACATTGTTATTCAAGTATAATTTAAATCAACCGTTTTGGGACATCGACCTTTTTATAACAAAAGTATAACAATATTTGATCACCAGTAAAAATAAGTGAAAGCTAAACAAACATAAATACAAGTTGCCTTTAAACAACGCATTGTTTGCAAAGGCCAAATATGGGCATACCAACGACGATGGTCTTTCCACAAAAAATCGCTTAAAAGTCTCTATTAATCTTCGAACTCATTTCAGCAGTTGTCCAATCGGACTTTACAACGAGGACGAAAATGGGAGTACGAAAATCTCTCTAGGGATAAATTAAATCAGGGAGAAATCCCCATTACTCGGTTAGGTTTTATAGGAATTCGAGATCAAAGAACTAAAATAAATACAAGCTTTCGCCGGGTACATTTCAAACATCAGTTTCCCAGAAGCAAAATATATATTTTTATTATATGTTGTTTTTTTTCCTCTCGGATTCAACTTCCAATTCTTGTTCAGTTCCGTAATTTCCAAAAGTATGAGGAGGAAATAGAAAGATTTGAAATTCGAGTAGGCGGTCCGAAATTAATCGTCAACTAAAAAGTGATTGGACGGAATTTCTGTTGCCAGCGATAAGTTGAAAATAACTCATATTTCGTGGATAAAGATGGGGAACTTTTCCAAGAGTTGACAAAATCGTCAAAACTCGGTATTTTTCGTTTGTTGAAATGTGTTTTATTTTGGAAATGGGATATTTATGGCGGTGAAGTGTTTACAAGAAGTTACGGAATCTCGAGAAAGGTTTTCAATAGATATGAGAAGATATTTTAGTCTTAAAATTGTAAAAGATCTTTCAACATCTGTGAAGAACTATTTACAGTTAGAGATTATTATTTTTTTGGACTGTAGTAATCAATAAACCTTCATAAAGTTTTTATATACGTACTAGTGTGATCATGGAAAAGTGATCCCTAAAAATAATAATAAAAAGCAAATGGAAACTTTACAAGGCTATCAAACCTTTAATAAAGGGAACAGAAATCTGCTTTTAAATTATCTATGAATGCATCTACCGTAGTATATATACAAAAAAGGATTTAAAAAGTGAATTTCAGGTGAAATGCAGCAGTCCAAATTTAACATAAAGCGCCCCTTGATGGAGTAAGGGATGGATGAACATATTTCTAAAATAAACCCAAATGTACGCACAAATAGAGCCCGTACTAAAAATTGTATCCTCAAAATCCCGCAACACTAGTGCCAAATTCACAATAAAAGGACAAATTTTACCTTAGGCCATCAAACGAAAAGTAAGTTATAAATCTAAAAAAAAGCACACAAAAAAAAGTATACAATTAGAAGGGGACATCTTTAACGGTTCTACCGACAACAAAGTGAATGCGACCGTACAAGGCGTGACCACAACAATGACTATCCAGGTCCAAGTCTCATAGATGCTGCGTCCTTGGTCCAAGGACTAATGCAGGCACAGTTCGGCTTTCTTTCGGTGGCATTGTTGAGAAATGTGAAGTGGACGCTTTGGGGGCCTCGTTAAGAAGTAACTCTAGGCTTCTATAAAACTAAAAAAAAAAAAATAGTGGCACTTTCATGGCCGTATCAGGAGTGCTCCGACTGTGGTGAAGTGTCTGTGGAGACATATTGTGACTAGATTTGCAAAAAAAACCTAACTGGGTTGAAGACCCGATGGAGTTGTTGAAAATTTCTTTCCAAAGAAAGTAATGGTTAAGTCCTTGGTAGTAATGGTTTAAATGCCGATTTGACAAAACAATTATTATTTGGACGTAATGAAAGGTGTAAAAGGAAAGGAAAAGTTTTGATTTTTAAACTTGAAGTGGTTAACCATACTCATAATTCCAGCGATTCAATCGAACATAAAAATTACCGGTATAATAGATATATGCCTAATTCTATTTTGTTGAGCTTTTATTTCATATGACGTTGCATTGGAAAAAAGTTGTTCATTTCCACAACAACAAAAATTACTTAATAAAGCATGGCATCGGTTCATAGACTGGCGCTTGGTTAAATTCCTAGTATATATGACGCGATTTCTACAAGCTGTTTTATCGCCAAATGAATATCACAACGTTGCTAAATACCCAATACTTCATCGCTTACTAACTGTCCCCAATGTCACCAAATATCCAGCTTTGTAGATAGTATTTAAGATTAACCGGTGACTTTTAGTTGCCGCATCGCTCTTAAGAAAATTCCTCATACCTAAAGAACTAATTTCGACTGGTAATTAATTTCAAGTCACTCTCCGTCAACTGAAAAATCTGAATTCAAAGACACTCATATGCATACCTGGCAAAAATAACCCACTCCCTCTATGCCGCCGGTTATAGGTAACCGAGGCGAAAAACAGTTGCTCCAATTGAATCTCCGAGATCTCACACCTCACACATCCGTAAGTAGGCTACATTCAAAGTCGAACCGAAACCAGCAGGTGCAGACGTTTCTGTCACTGCAGAAGCCACAGTTGGCCAAAGGCAGTAAATCCCTTCAAGAAATACACAATCAAAACACTCCCTCTTCAGAAAAAGCAAAACCCATGTGAAAGTCTTTTGAACACACCTGCTTCCAGGGGTTTGGAAAAGAACTATCAAAAGCAGGGGATAGGGGAAGTTTACCTTGGTGGAAGACCCTTTGCAGCCAACAACATAGGTATTGTATGCCCCCAGTCCGAATTCCTATGGGTCAAATGGCTTCAAAGAAAGTGAAGGCTTTTGCAGAATGAAGGAATTTTTGGAGGTCCTTTCACAGGTTTTCGCTTCGAATAATCACTGGGTGGGTGTGTGGAATTGTGATGGGTAAGTGGACGTTTCCGGCAACTTGGAACTAATTCGTGATTTGGAATGTTTTTTAGGAGGGTAACTGGGTGTGGGATCACCAGTCAAATATTCTGGGTGTTTGAGTAAAATTTCAACGCGTGGCGTTTGCGATATATTTTTGTTCTTTTTCAAAATAGAGTATGAGAAGCAGCTTCAAGTTTTGGTGAGTCAACGAAAATCATTCTAATTTTTTTTTTATTACTTAATATGGAGAATTACTCGCAGTTGAAGAATGTATTGGTCGACAATGAGAATTAAATGCAGCAATAATAGGAAATTGAATATAACTTTATGTTTTGCTAGTATTGATAATTGCTTTATATACGCAAAATATCATACAAAACGAACGTAAAATACGTTACCATACCAATTTGTTTTTATAGTTAAAAGTAATTTTTTCTTAATTTTATAGAAATTTACGATCCAAATCATAAGCTAAGCGGTTTATTTTTCTGACTTAATTTACTTGTTTTTAGTGTGCGATTAACTCATTCAACTTTAAAACAAAGCATTTTTTTAAAAAATGAGATATTAGACACTACAATTAACTTTCTAACTTAACATTTTAATAATTATTTTATTTTTTTTTAATAATTAATTCATTTTTTAGTGAGATTGTACAAATTACGGTAAAATTGAATGAAATTCTTAATTTTATATCCTATATAGATACAACAATCTAGTGAGAAAGTTCAATGTACTCATAAAAACCCATAGAAAAAATAATAGATTGAACTTTCACACTAGATTCTAGTATGTATATAGAATATCAAATTAAGAATTTCATTCAATTTCTCCATATTTTTAATAGCCATTAAAAAGTGACAACGGTTTTATATTCATCATACTATTCAATATATCCTTACTTTATTTGCTCTTACTATACTACTTTCAGTCGCCGATATTATTAACAGCAGCAATGTAGCCTTGCCTCAAGCCAATGTTTACTTTGGCAAAATCCAAGAACCACATTCGGTTTTCGATAACTTATTCCGGATCAACGTTTAGAATAAATACAACTTTCCGAAAAGTTCTATGGCGTTGCCTTAGCAACACTAAATGGTATCTGAACCCATTGCACTGTCAACTTTGTTACGGAAACTAAACAAACTGCGGAAATTCTAATAAACCCACCAGAAAAGATGACAAATTGAAAGCTATTTCAAGCGAGGCAGGATTAGATAATTTGTCGATTCGGCGACCACGAGATGGCGGTACGGTAGTGCTATTACGTTTTCGCGCCAAAATTACGAATGCCAGTTCTAAATTTGCAATTAATTACTTGAAATAAAACGAATAAGAAAATGGAAGGGTTATGCAAGCATAATGAATGTTGTGGAATGCCTATCCGTAATACATAATGTTAGGAACCACAAAATAAATGATTAAAGTAATTTATAGAAGTAAAAATTTATTTCCGGGGAGTTTTTAATTGCGAATGTTTTTGAAAATTGGTAAAAAAAAACTATCGAATACAAAATTAACATTTGATCAATCGAACCAATAGTAGAAGGGTATTTGAAATTCCACTGAACAAAAAAATTAATGCTTAACTATTAATAATCATTTCTGATAATTATTTTTTAAAAATCAAAGTTTGAACAACAAAATTAGCTGCCTTGTACCCCCCTGCAAATAATTCCGTCGGTGAAAATGAAAAGGTTCGAATTTAGACGTAAAATATTTAAATTTTTTTTATTTCCATCAATCATAAAACATTTCAAATAACAGAACCGACAACATCAAAAATGATGTTGATTCGATTAAAGAGACCGAAAAAAAGTTCTTTATCCATAGATGGTTTAAGTATTCATCAACAACACAGCCATCGGAATACATAAACAATATAAATTAAGAATCGAAAGTGAAGAAACACTTTTTATTCGAACATAAATTTATATTTAACCACTCCAATGAAATGAATTCAGATAATTGGCCAAACTCCACTCCCAAAAACACTTGAATTATTTATTAGAGCATGTAAGAATTACTATATAGATTCCTATTCAAATTGTAACTTTAGGATGCAAATTCGGATACTTCAATTACCTTATTGTATAAAATATTTATTTCCACTAGGGGAAAATATCGCATGCGTTTTGTTCTTTTGTTCGGAGTACTTCTCTAGTGAATATAAATAAAGAATGTGTTCGTTTTTTTCTGTCGTGTATCATTTCTTTTTGTGGCGTTCTTTACTGCCATTTTATGGTATTGTGTAGGCAATTATTTTTAGGTCTTAAATTTTTTTTGTATATATCTATAACCGTCACCCCGATTTCAGACTGCCGCTCGGAGATAATTGTTTTGCGCCTGGATGCCCCCTTATCGGTAGGGTTGCCAGAATAGTATTAGCTATAAGGCAGAATAAGGCAATGCTACATATCCATTTGCAGACAAATCTTGGTGAATTTAGTGGTTTATAAATATTTAAAAGAACATTTAGAAAACTAGACAGGGGGAATTATGACAAAAAAAAAATTATAACTTCATGAATAAATTATAAATTTTACAATCACTGAGTAAAAAGATTTTATAATATTTCTATATTCAACAAAACATCTTAAAGAATTTAATGTTTTTTCACAGCACTAACATGATTAACTAAAATAGAAATAATTCTCCATTATGAAAGATGAAAAAAATTCCAAAAATAGATACACCAATTTTAGTGATATAATAATTCACGCGATTAGAGCATTTCCGCGTTGGTCCTTTTTATAACAAAATACAGACACAATAACTAATTTAAAAGCCCAATTGATAAATGTCCAAAATATCATCCAATCACCTCCCACTGAAACTCGAGCTCGTGACGTCAGGACACACTTGATTAATGGTACAAGGAATTAATATTAATAAGAGTGTGACGAAAATTTGACACTTTATCGTGAGGCGCGAAGAAGTCGAAGTGCTTTTCCTCGCTGTTTCAGGCGAGGATTTTCCTAAGTTTAGAAAGCGTTGCCATGACTGCCACTAAAAACAAAAGTTATTTTCATGCTCGGCCCCGGATAAAATTAGAGAAAATTGCAGGTGGTATTTTGCACCTCGGCCTAATATGCGAGTCTCAGCTTCCATGCTTGTGGGATCGTCCGTTTTGGTTTGTTTAAACGTTTCGTGTAAAGATCACATTTTAATTTTTTATCATATTTTGTTAATTAGATTGTAATATTTACTTTATACCTACAACACATTATAGAAAACGCTTGGAAGTAATACTTGAATCGTTAGTATTGTCCTTAAAATATTACGTTAGGTCGAGACCATAAAGAAGTGACGATGATCTCTCTTCCCCATATAGTTGAATTCTCCCACTTCTCAACTCTGAAATTTGGTACAAATGTAAACAAGGTCAAACATAGAAAAGGTATGTTATTCTAATCTCGATTTAACTCGCTTTAATTGATCGAAATTACACAAACGGGAATATCGCAAAACGCCTGATTTCAATGTAGTGACAACTTTTAAATTTGGAACAAATTTCAAAGTTGTGACCATACATTGAAATTTGGAAGAAAAAAAAAATTAAAATCAGGTATAAAAAGAGTAAGCTATTTCGATCTGGATTTAATTAATTCCAATTAATTTATATCGTTCCAAAATACACAAATTTTTTAAAAATAAACTTGTCAAAAACATATTTCAATTTTAAAACTGTGCATCAACATTTTTAAAACTTCTTGTATTTTATCCAGTATTGAGTGAAATTGGCTAAGATCCGTAACAACAGCCAGTCTACTATGAACCACATAGGGATCGGCATATGTTAAGCGATATTGACCGGAGTATTTGTGTTAATGGGGTACATTCTTTCACCATAAAACTATAAGTAAAATAATTTAAAAATAAAAACTGACACGAAATTTTAATATTTAAGTGTGATGTTATCGTCACGATTGATACCACCCATTTGATAGTTTCCTACCAAACAAAATGCCCTAAATATGTCTGCCAAAATGTTTTAGCCTTAACACAATATCCACATATAAGTCAACAACGCTGAAGGCGACAACAAATTCCAAGCCACACACAAAAAAAAACCAAACGATAATAAATTCCTCGCTTTTTGGAATCCTCAAACATCGAAGGTACTTCACAAACATATTCGAGTGCCCCTGTATTACGAAAAGAAAATTCCAGCAAACAGATTTTAAAGAACCTTTCAGGCCGGCAGTTGCAATAAGAACCCCCCTGCTGTTTGCTGACGCTCGTTGGAATATTTCTCAATGAGGGAGGTACAACAAGGTTATGGTGATGGTGGGGGGGTGGGGGAGATTTGGGGTGGCCGTTTTACCTGATGGTATCTGTCTCTTTATCTGATTTTGGAGGGCCCTGACATATGGAGTAGCCACTCCTTGGGGCGCCAGAGGTGGGAGACGAAGTTTTTTTTTTTTTGCATAGTGGTAGAAAAATGGCCAGAGTTTAGAAGGGACGATTATAACGTGAAATTTGAGTTTAGTTGCAACTTTTTCGTATTTAGTGTGTGGATTTAGATGATGCGTAGTAGTGGATCTTGGTTATAATTGTAACTAAATTCAGATTTTTTTATTTTTTTTTTCATTTACGCAAATTTTTTTAATAATTTACGTAAAACTTTATAATAACTTACATAAATTTTTACAATAATTTAATTTATCAAATTATTATCAAATTTTACCTTCGTTGTAGCTGTTTTTTTTTTTTTTTTTTTTTTTGTTTTTTTGTTTTTTTAATGATTTTATTTAGATGCGTCGTAGGGGATATTGGTAATCTTTTTACCAGGTTAAGAAATACTAATGTTTTATTTTACATAAAAATTAATAATAATTATGTAAAACTTGATAAAAATTTGATAATAAAGAACTTACTGCACAAAATATAAATAGCATTTTCAGTCGAATTAAATTCCTAATTTCAATCTGTTATTTGTTTCGAAATATTCATAATTTAATTTATTATCCCTAAAGCAAAACAAACATATGTCAGTAACAAATATTCATTAAATAATTTTCCTAATTATGTGAATTTTACAGAAAAATGGTTTAGCCTATAAGATTTTCTCAAAAAAGCCCATATAAATTTTACTACAAGAGCTTAAAGTATTTTTTTCTTCTTTGGAGAAGCTATGTCTATACTAAACTCCAACTTGACTTGATATCACTAGACGGTAGATCGTCACAGTGCTCATAGGTATTTAATCCATTATGCTTTCACGCGGACAAAATGGATTAAATATCTATGAGCAATGTGACGATCTACAACCTAGTGATGTCAAGTTAAGTCGAAGTTTAGTATAACAATAGCTGATTAATTTGAACACGTAAAATTTTAGAAATTTTTTTTTAATAATTAACGTGAATTCTTAAAATTAACCAAGTATAAAATAAAAATTGGTAGTGATTGTATAAAATAACCTTTATTTTTGCATTCTTAAATTTGGTTTTATACACACAATGTATTTCCTTTTTAAAAACATAAGGAGCATGCTAAAAATGTATTAGAATGCGTACTTAAAATGACTTTAATATAAATGCTATGTAATTAATTAAATGCTACGTGTAATACAATGCTATGTAATTAAATTAATTTTTCAAGTATTTTACCAAAAAATGTATGAAATAAACTATATTTATTATGTTTCGATGTAACTTTACCAATATAAGTAAAAATATTTTTCATACTTAAAACAAAACTCTTTCAAATAAAATATCTTTTATTACAAACGAATAAAAAATGACCACTATCATTTAATCAAATAACGACTCAATAAACGGGGGATAGAAAAAATACAATTACTCATATCATATGATAAACCTCAGATTTATTACAACTCTACAGTACTCAATATCAGAACACAAAGTAATTAATTTCAAAGCCAAAAAGGAATTATCTACATCCACACTTCCATCAACTACGAAAACAATCAAACAATCAGTCACCAAAAGTAAGAAGAGAAAGAAAAGTCAGCCAAACGATTAAACCAGTTTTTCTAATTGTTCTAAAGTTCTAGCAAAAAAAAAAAAAAATGGCGTTGCTCTTGTTTCATAAAATATATCATTAGACTAAAGGATGTAGCCCAGTAGACAATTATCATCTCATCAGTAATTATCCTCTGAAATAATTAATCGTTTGCTGAAAGATTTCGTGAGCAGAAACGATTAGCCGCAACTCAAAAATTGAAAATAATAAATTAAGCAGTTGGAGATATAGAAATGCTTGTCATTGCATTTGGGAAGTCAACTTTGAGGGAATTTTTTAGTGAAAATAATTAGAAAAGGGCTTCGGTATTTTTCTGAGTGGAAATATTTCTAAGCAATTAACTTAATCAATTTTATTTTGTGTTGTTATCTTATTAAAGTTCACTTAGGATTTTTCTCGCTGTTATTGTAAAGCAATTAACAAAATTTAATATTTTTATTTTATTTCTTTGATGTTGTACTTTGGTCCACGATAAAAAGATGGCAAATTTATGATTACACCGATTATGTTTCAATTACGAATAAATAAAGCAAAATCCTCTCTTTTGTTCATGCTAGATTGTTACTTTATAATTAAGTTAATATTTTCAATTTACTTAATTGGTCCTTAGCAGGTTAAATTAGTTTGGTCAAAGAGCAAATAAAACAAATTCCAAAATAAAACTAAAGTCGTTTGCAAAACAAGTTTCAAGAAAAAAAATTTCAAAAATAATAATTGTAATTTATGAAACACGAAATATACATATTGTCCATAATTAAAATTAAAACTTTCAAAAAGCTATAAAAAACACAAGTACTGATCAGAATAACCTGAAATGTGACCAGTATATACTCAAAAAGGGGGGAAACCGCATGGCATAAAGAAAAAAACTATTTCGAATAATTTTTTGTTTTTATATCATCACTTCTCCCCTTTTCGAGAGTATTCAATTCAAATTTTAGGCTATTCTGGAGGTGCTTTTTTTACAGCTTTTGAAAGTTGGGATTTAATTATAATCACCCCAGGGTGATTACAATTTAAGTTCAACTTTCAAAGAGCATGATTTCAAAAACATAATATTTTGTCTTCTGCCAAATCAGTCTTCTGCCAAATCATGGCTTTCTAAAAGCAAAGGTATGGCATTAAAAAAAAATTTCGAAATATTTTTTTTTACTTATGGTGCCATATTGTTTTCCTCTTTTTGAATGTACACAGATTAAATTTCAGATCACTAGGACCAGTGTTTTTATTATTTACAGGGAACATAGTGAGTTTTCTGAAAAGTGTAAGTAGAAATTTTAGGTATAATTTCAAAAATTTCTGGTGCATTTTAGGGTTAATTACCCATAGTTTTAGGGATTATTCTTAAAATTTTAAGGATAATTTTTAAATTTTTAAGGAATAATGCTTAAATTTTTAGGGATAATTCAAAAACATTTAGGGATATTTCTTTTGAAACTGACATAGGCAGATATATTCTTTCCGAAGCTTGTTTCAAAACCGACAAAAAACTGTCAATTTTCAAATAATTGTACATCAAACAAGTTTTTAGCAAAATAGCAATTATTTAATTAAACAATTAATCTATGTTGACAAACATGCGAATTTAATTAATTTTTTTTCTTCCCCCATAAAGGAATGTCAGGGTTTTTTCTTGGGTTTCAAAGGAAAATTGTTGAATTTTTGGGGCGATTTAATCTTTTTTAGGAATTATCAAAAAATATAAGTAAATATTAAAAAATATAAGTAAATAATTATGGGCACCCTGTATTTAATGTAAGAAATTCTTACACAAAAAGAGCATGTGTATGATCAACAATTTATAATTATATGGCCATAATTTCTCAATTTAATAATTGCAGACTGATATATTAAATTTATTAAATATCCCTTCAAATTATATTCATCAAACACAAATTTTATGAGCTTTAATTTTCTATTTTTATCTAAACCACTTCTTTTCATCCAATCTCTGTTTTCTAAAATATTTTCCAGTAGAAATAAATTTATCTTAAGAAAGGTAAGTCGCTTAGGCTATGCAATTTCAACAAGAAAAATAGTGATTACATAAAATAGCTCAATCATTAAATCAAACGATAAATAAAAACAAATAAGAACTTCAACAATTTATATTTACATGCGCATAATTTCTCAATTTAATAATTGCAGACAGATACATTAAATTTATTAAATATCCCATCAAATTATATTCATCAAACAAACATTTCATTAACTTAAATATTCTATTTTATCTAAATCTCTTCTTTTCATCCAAGCTCTATTCTCAAAAGTATTTTGCAGTAGAAATAAATTTATTTTAAGAAAGGTAAGTCGCTTAGATTATGTAATGTCAACAAGAAAAGTAGTGATTACATTAAATAGCTCAACCATTAAATCAAACGATAAATAAAAACAAATTTTCCCCCGAACGAACCCACATCGTAATTATGATTGTTCTAACAGAGCTATTAAGAACTCTCGGTTTGGCAACACGACTTATGGTCAGTTTTAGAATTCTGAGGTTCAGAAACTTGTATGCATGATACGTCTTAATGAGTTTTTCTTATTACTAAAAAAAGTGCATTAAATGCTACGTATTTAGATTGAGTAAAAAAACGTGTTTTCAAGGCAGTTAAAAAGTAATTTTTATAACGCATTTTCTCAATGAAGCTTGGAGTATACAGTTTTAGATATGGGTGTGAAATAAAATTATGAATCATCATGCTTCATTATTATTATTATTATTATTTTTTTTTTTTTTTTTTTTTTTTTTTTTTTAATTTTTACTTCGGTATAAAAGTTACAATCCATACAGCAATTTAAAATTGTTATTTTAATACTGAATTTAGTTCACTAAAATACATAATACTAAAGTTGACTTTTAAATAAAAAAATATTAGGGGCAGAAAATTTCGATGCTAATAAATAAATGAAAAATTTTGAATTTAAAGTTTTCAACGACATTCTTTTCAGAACAAACATCTTATTATTATTATTATTATTTTTACTTTTATTCAAATTTAGTAAACAATTTTAGGATAATTTTATCCTACTAAAAACTATACTACTAAAGTATAGTTTACTTATACTACTAAAAAGTGTAATTACAATATTCAACCTTGGCATTATGTTTGATGTCAAAGAAAAACAAAGAAAAGAAAGAAGGAAAAAAAAAGGAAAAAAAGAACATACCAATGAGCATGACGACGTATAACAACTATCAAGGGAAATGTCAGCATAGGCATAATTTACATGAATAATTTAACATTCGTTTGGCAACATGAACGGCCAAGCAAAAATTTACAATCATTATGAAAATAATAAAATAAATATTTTCAAATAACTTGCGAGAAATAATTGCAAAAAGTGTAATTTCATAAATAGCAAATAATCAAATCCTTCAACAATTAAATACTGTTGACTATTATATAAACCCCATCGAAATCTGTTCACTAGCTTAGAACTACAATTTTACAAAAAAAAAAAAAAAAAAAAAAAAAAAACGGAACATGAAAATCGATTATTTAATTATAACACAAGTTAAACTCTGGTTTACCGTCGGACATTAAAAAGCTATTTAAAAACATAAAACTTTCTCGAGCAACAATCTTGATGGTTAGATAACGTATAAAACTTCGGACACAACTCGTAAAATTCACTCAAACATATATAATCTCATTGCATAGTATACGCGCGTTAATGTTTGAAAACGAAAGAAACACAAAAAAAAATTATTCCGAACTTCTTCCAAGTTGCCAACACGCTTCACGCGACATTAACTTTGCTTCATCACTTCACTTTACTTCATCAAGATCTCACGTTTTCTCGATCACGTGACTAACGAGAAGTAATTCCGAATCCTAACTTTGATAGTCTTAATTTCTGCTATTTCTCTCATTTGTTGGCAACATTCTTTCACCGCCAATCTTCTCGTGTTCGGCGAAAATGAATCTCGTCTACGCACGCTATATTAGAGAATCCAATAACGCTGCAGCCAGTCCGAAATTGAATATTAAAATATACAAGCAAAAATATAAAGCAGGAAATATTTTTTTAAATATTTTATACTTAAAATAAACGTTAAATCTATTTGTGATAAGAGGTTAAAAATTTACATTCGCACTTTTGTAAAAATAACATAGTTTTTCTAATGTTTATAAAAAGACAATGTCCTCTGATGTTTAACAAATTGATCTGAAACCTTGCTTAAAGATAGGAGATACCTTTAATAAACGAAGAATTACTGAAGGCAAAATTGTAAAACTCATGTCCCTAATTTAATTAATGTATACTTTTTTCCGACTGCAATTCTGTTTAATTTAAAAATCTGAAATAACTAATATAATAAACTTAAAAAGGGGTATTTCTTTTATAATAAATTTGTAGTTTTACAAAAAGCTGTATGTACTAAAATGTTCCAAGACATTTTACCAGCAAATTTAAATAACAAATGTAACCTTAATACAAAATTTTAAATTATTCCAAATTCAAATCATATTAATTTTTCTACGGAATTTGTTCTTGCGAAGTGACTGACATTAAGTACCTTCTTTCAACGTGGAAACATACTCAAAATAGTACATCAAAGCCATCAATGAATATTTCTTACTATTTAAAGAAATTATCATTAGCGAAATGGTGACAAATTCCTTTGCCAAATAGATTACAGGCTTTTGCAAGCTAGGTAAATAACATGATGTTTAATTGGCTGGTAAAAACAGCAAGCTACGCATGAGCAAGAACTTGGCTGCAACAATTTTCTGTGAGCCAATAAGTGAACAATGTTTTTATAAGAAAGCTGCTTCCATATTGTATTCAGATTTTTGTTTTAGGTGGCTTTGTAATATCCCCTAATTTCCCCACTCAGTCCAAATGCGATCTAATCTCTCTTCTATATAGAACTCTACGATGTTTTCCGACAGTGAAAACATTTCACATAACTGACGCCATTTTACTCTAAAAAGAATTAAATATCGCCAAATTCACTATGAAGCCAGCATATGAATAAAAAAAAATATCAAAGCCAATTGCATGTCGGTTTAGCAATTGCAAGAACGATCATAAAACCACGATAAACTTGTACAATCCACTTTAACATACACACACACAAAAAAAAAAAAACACGACACATTTAAAACATAATAATTAAAAAAAAAAATACATAGAGAAACAGAACTTGAATTGGCGCCGTAATTATAAAACCTCATCCCTTATTCAAACACTATTAAATCACAATGGAATGCTACCCAGACAAATGCAAAAAAGATACTACCCCATATGGTGTGTATTTAATCTTGTTTCTACAAACTGCAAAGCAGAAAACAAATTACATGGAATTCCGTATAAAGAGATTATATCAAGAATAAGCAGGTGAGGCAATGCATTTTTCTGTGGGGAACATTTATGTTGTTTTTGGGGGGAACAATTATTGGCGGTACAGCGTTATTTTGGCGATTTTTGAATGTGGATGAAAAAAAACCCAGTTAAATGCTTTGTATTGCATTTGAATTTAATAGATATTTGGAAATTCTAATAATTAGTGGTACATTTTTCAAATTATATATAAATATATATTTTCTTTTCTTGAAATTTAGAATAAAAATGACTGAAGTGCTCAAAATGTTAGTTCTTTCTAAGGAAAAACGATACATATCGATATAAGTATGGTATAGATACTTATTTTTTCCGATATTTTAAGTATTTGGTATTGATAAAAAAAGTTTTTGATATTGATACCAGGTATTGGATACCGATAAAAAAAAATACTCAAAAAGCTTTTTTTTTTAATTTATAAAGTATGATTTATTTAATAATGATTCTTTTTATTTAACAGTATATAAAATATTTAATTATGTGTAATTTCTTATTCTTTTTTAAGAGTAAATATAAATAATAACACTTAGAAGCAGGGCCTTTAAATTTAATAAATAATGCTCGAGCATCGGTACTTTATTGAAAAAGTACAAATAAAAACGCCTTTATGAAATGTGTGGATTTAAGTTAAACAATTATAACTTTTTTTACACTATTTATATATCTACTCAGAAATTCGGTAAATAATTGGTAGTAAAAATTTATTTATTTCATGAATAGTGTAATCAAAATTCAAATCATCATACAAGTTTTATAACAATTATCTCAGTATTTATAGATTAATTTTAAAGTGTTTATTACTTTATAACAGGTTTCAAACAGATACAAAAAAAAATTTAGCCCTTTTCCAAACCATTATTATTATACAACTTAACAATTTATTATCCCAGAAATCACAGATCCATTTCACTGTATTATTTTATAAAAATCCAATAACACAAATATTTTATTGGCCACTTCTATACCAAATAGTTTAATTAAGAATTCAATCATCACTTTCATTACTTCAAAATTTACAGAGTTCATTATTTTAAATTTATTCAAAACAGAAATATACATTAGTTAACTCTTTTTCTAACAATGAGCGCATTAATTACTCAAATTACACTTTTTTTAAATTATCATACAACTATACAATTGAATAGCTGCAAATATAAATTATTTTTTTTGTTTTTAAAATAAATTATATCCTAGGATGCAACTTGACAAGACTTGTCACATTAAGTATAGAAAAGGTGAGAAATAGCATCAATTAATTATTTAAAGAAGAAAAAAAAATACTTCTATTCTTCCAGCCATCAAATTTTAACCCCAGTCCTCAGGTTTCATAATTAACAATAAAAAACAAATGAGTTTTATTATTATTATTATTATATTGCCAACTGAATATAAACTCCCTGATTTAATTTCGGAAAATTTTTCACTCTTCAGTTTCTACCTATTTTCAATAAAAATCTACAAACAAACCAAAAAATTCCCAATCTGATTTTTATGTATAAAGCGCAATTGGCGAACTTTTAACCCAACTCATCGCCAAGTCTACTCTCAAACCCGGACCTATCAAAAATCCCATTGCCATTCTGAAGTTTAGTAATTTAGGGGGTGCTTGTGTCACAGCGGGACACAGAAAGCCAAAGGCGTCGTTCTCCAATAAGAAACCCCAAAGGGGGGTCCGACGGCGGCGCCTTTATCGTCTGTGATGGGCTCGTTGGAATCGTTTGGTGGCACGGGGGTGGACCTGCCAGATTAAGAAACACGCGGCATTTATAATTCCTAGCGGGGGGGTTTGTCATTGTAATCGGGCTTCGGAATAGACAATGAGTGCCCCCTGGTGTGACTGAAGGATTTGAGGTGGAGGGAGCTTCTGTGAGAAATGTGAAGAGGATTTTATTTTGGGTGGTATCTGGTATTGGATTAAAGAAGACAACTTTATTCCGTCCGAATTGAAGATGGAAAACTGACTGAAGTGACCACCTCGTGCTTAGTTGTTCCGAATTGTGTTCGGAACTGATCAGGGGTGGTGCCAAATGCCATGTATTGTTTGGGATATACTATTTCCATCTGCGTGATCGAAAACAATGAATACTATAACAATGCACACATGATCACTCGCTGAGATATGAAACTATGTGTAAATTTGTGTCTTTCAAATTCAGAGTGGTGGAAGAGTCAATCAAATTGAGATTATTTGAATTTTATTGAATGAACACAAATGTAAGCAACGTTTTTCCAAACAACCATTTTTTTTAAATTTTTTTTTTAAATCAAAATCAGAAGTCACTTGTACTCTGTAGTAGAAAATGCATAACGTGATAAATTATAGGAAATGTAACTTATTATGCAGGATGGAGTACCCGGACAATTCAAAAATTGATAATCCATGAGTATTTGAGGGTAGGACGTTGTGGTTTTCAAAAACATTTTTAAAAAAAGAAGTTGTTTTTAGTATACAACTACTTTAGAACATTTAAAAAGTTTACTCCCTTTTTTTGTTTCCTTTTAAGAAAATATTATACACCAAACAGGGAACCAAGTTGCTATTTTATTCAGATGGTAAAGATCGCGTGATTCCACTGGCCTTATTACACATCACGACAGTGAAAAAAATTGCCGAAGAACATCCTGAATGAAATGTATCTACTTTCTGCTTTGATCCATAACCGTAACGGAGAAAGTGGCGGCTTCTTGGAACACAAGGTTCTAAATCGTCAGTCACCATATTCTTCCACGGTCCGTTAACGTTCTTCAAACTAAAAAATAAAAAAACTATAATTGACGATTCTTTTCTCTTTCTGCAGAAATCGTCTGGTTTCTCACGATGCTCGGCGAAGTGTTCGAATGGAACGGAATTCCGCAGGCCCCCTTATCAAGACTAGATAGTCCTACATTCCATCTTTCCGCCATTTTGTTCCTTTGTTGGTTTTAAAAGTGTGCACGGTTATTACGTCATGCTGCGTTAACTGCTTAGCCAGGGTTATGGGTCAGCAAGCGGGGATAACAAAAACAAACCGCCTCGTTTTCTAACAATTTGGGGAAAGGGGTAGGCACAAAACGATTCGAATGTTTGTTTTTGGTGTTCCATTTTTACTTTCGTTTCTTCTTCTCGAGCTGACTGCCAGTTCTTCTGGGAATAAACCTATGTTGTTGAGTTTTCCCGAGCGTGCTTTTCGGATTGTTTTTGTTTTCCAGTTCTTATAGAAGCTTTTAGGAACTGATGACAATGGGTTAGGATGTGGGGACAGTTTGCTTTCTTACAGAAGATGATATAACAAGGTTGTTTGCTTTAAACTAGTGACTTTTCGATTTCTTTAAGCTTTCGCTAACAGTCGTTGAGGCTTGATGTTTGTAAAAAAAAATCGTGAAATCCTACAGACATAATAAAAATTCAATATATGCACACAATGTCTGGCTCTGGCTAAACTTAAAAACTACTGGACCGATCTTGATTGATTTTTTACTGATCAGGGACCCATGAAGTCGTAAAGGCTATAACCCAAACTATCGTTCTCAAACTTTCCAACGTTCAAACGTCTTTTAAAAGTTGATTTTACGCAAATGAATTTTCAATACCACGCCCCCCCCCCCTTTTTTTTTTTCTTCTTTTTTCTTTTCTTCTTCTTTTTCTTCCAGCGATACAGATTCCGCGTTTATAAATATTTTTTAATACCCTAATTCTAGAAAATAATGTTTGAAAAAAAATGGAAGGAGAATGTAGTATTAAATTCTTTCTCTCCCTATTATAAAACGGGCTTCAGCTTATGCTGTTATGTCTAATTTTTAATTTTTCGATTTTCTTTCTTGTGACTCGTAAAAAATTAGCCCATAAAAACAAAGTTTTTAATGTAAATCCTAAAGTAAAAGTGATTAGTTCAGTTAAAGTTTTTAATTTAAAAGTAATTTTGAGCTGAGATCGACTTTTCATAGTGTTTGACCACTACTAAGAGACCCACCGATTACGTGGCGTGAACTAACTCTTTTTTGCTTACAAACTTGATAAAATGCCTTCTTATCGATAACGAATTTATTTGTCAAACTTCAACTCGATTTGATGATGACAAATGGATTAATTAGTCCTCCGAAACTGTAATATAGTTGATTGTGTAAAAGCGGCCTCTTAGTGACAGCCCGCAAAACTTGATATTCTCATCGACAACGAGTCTACCTTCCAATTTTCAGCTCGATTGGATGACAACAAATGGGTTAATTAGCTCTCCGCAGATTTGTCCGCCACACTCAAAACATTTATAAGCTAGATGCTTCAAATAATTTTATGTTTTTCGTTTATAAAATGTTAAAAACCCTTTTTGAAGTTATTTTTAACCCTTAGACTACCAACGGGACACATATGTCCCAGAAAATTGAATATAAACGCCAATGGAATTTTACCAATTCTAAAACTCGATGAATATTGTCCCACTGGTTCAAAGCATTCACTGGTTATTGTTTTTTCTTTTACCAAGAATACCAGTGGAACCAAATGATCCCACCTAGTAGTATCAGTAGGACACATTGTCCCACCCCTCTAAATTCCTTCCCTCTCATAATATTGTTGCGTAGGATGGGTTCGAAAGATTTGAAGCCAAAGCAGATCAAAACTTGCAGATATTTATTCCAATATCACTCTTCACAGATTCCTTTACAACTCCAGAACTTCTCGTTCTAGTAGACACAATACAGCTCTTTTCACAACAATAGAGCACAAAACAGCAGTTAAAAACTTGACAACACAACTGCTAAATCACTGCAAAAGACAATGCAATACAGTTCGCTTTAGAACTACTCGGAATGTTCACTGAGACTCAGTATCTCAATTCAGTAATTCCAGTCAACTCACTAGTCAACTAACCCAGTCAGCAACTGACTCAACTAACAACTAACTCTGTGACTCAAAATCAACTCACTCCATCACCCGCTCTCTTGAGCTTTTATAGGGGAGGCGAACATACGTGAAATTTCTAGAGGTAGATATTTGGAGAACTTTCCAGATCGTAGTCGAAAAGTCTTATACATGTACATGGGGACCGAAAATGTCGCCAAATGGTCCAAAAATTAGTCGCCAAAACCGTCATCAACTTGGCTCTATCTCGCCAATTTGGCGAGATTGCCATTACCATAATGTTAAATGCCCTGCTCCTTGTAAAACTCGCTCCCCAGCGTTACCTCTGTAAAACTCGTTATCAAGCATTGAGACACACATTGCGGGGAAGCAAACTAACGACGAACTATTGCACTGCTTTATGCGAAATGTACATAAATTTTACTATTTACAAAATTAACACTACGAAATATTTACAACTATACAAAAATTCGTAACAATATAATTATGACCAAGTATGACTAACTTCAACTGAAACTCTATCTAACCCACTTTTGTTGAAAAATACTCATTTAAAACGCTTAAAAAATAAGAAATAAAAATTCTAGTCTAGGAGTTGAAGATGCTTTCTGATTGGCTGGATTGATTCGAGTAGAACTGCTACACGCTCATAGCGATTCGGGGCTTTTTGTCCATATATAAATAAAGAGCCTCTTAACACAATTTGCGACTCTAAAAAAATTTAAAATTGGCTTAATCCTTTACCAAAACGCTTATTTCAACTCTATAATAGGTTTGAATGCCACGCGAACGAGAAAAAAACCCCTCCCATCCATGCTATTTATTTTAGACAAAACAATTTAAGAGCAAATAAAATTAGCCATAAAAGAGATTCTTTTTCTTATTCACCCTCAGCAGGTTTTAATTTACTCCGAAGTGAAAAAAAAACAATCGTTGAGTCTTCGTGGCTTGTAGTGAAGCATGTACTCATCCGCTTTTAACAAGTCAGTAAATTCATTTTTATGCGCCACTCCGAGTTGTTTTTATAGTCTCTTGTCTTTAGTTTAGTCGCTGCTCGTTAGCAACGCCAGAACAGTGTTGCTTTTTATGCGTGACTGTTTTTATTCGTAGTTTATTATCTGTTTTTACTGTTTTCGTCGTGCTTGAGTTTCTTTAAAAATTCCTAAGCTCGTCTTGTGATGGTTACGGTTTTAGTCACTGCGGTTTAGAAAATCGTTCGGAATTTTTTTCATTTTTTTTTCTTCGTTATTGTGCTAACCGGTTCAGTGTGAAAAATGCAACGGCTGATACAAAAGTTAAAATTAGAAAAAAAAACGAAAAAGGAAAAAAAAAAAAAAAAAAAAAAAAAAAAAAAAAAAAAAACGGTCATTTACGAATATTTTAAAATACGACAATGTGGTTTTCACAGTATTCCACAGCAAAAATTAGTTAGCTTTTTTTATCAACAGATGAAGCTGTAAGTATCTAGTCAGTAAAATTTTGACGTAAAACGCCATCTTTTGATAAAAAGAGAATTATATTTCTAAAAATTTCTAAGAAAGCCATTATAATTTTCACAAGTTATCATTTTAACTATTAATTACAGTATTATCATAGTATAAGTCTTTTGGATGTCAAATAATTTGTTGGCGCAGCATGGCTCTTGTGTTGCCTTTGCGCCACAAAACCATACAAACAAATAATTTGTCTGGGTAATTATTTGTTTAGTAAGCTATTTCGTTGAAGTTTCGTTGCCCAGAAACTACAATGCATTCGAAAAGGACATCAAAACTTTTTAACATAACTTAAAAAATATATCCGTACCTTAGAAGTAAAGCAAACATTCGAAACAGATTATTTAAAATTAAAAGTTATCATTCTAGAATTTGAACAATAATTTGGACTTTATTTTTTCTCAGTTAATTTCAAAACTACAACTACATTATTTTTTTTTAATTTTAAAAACAGATTGGAACGATAAAAATAGTTAAGTTAACATTTAGGAGGAGAGTGGCACAAAGTAAAAAATAATTCTTCAATTTTCAGAAAATGGTACTTAACATTAAAATCTTAACTGATTAACGGCGCAGTACAGCTCTTGTGCAATAAAACCTCAACCAACTTAAATGATTAACAGCCTACAACCAACTAAAATTGAAAACCACCTCTTCCTACTCTCAAATGTTCCAGAAATTTTCATTAGTCTTTAAATTTTTCAATTTTCAACTTTTAAATTTTCAAAAGGAATAACAACAAACTTAAAATAAAAATAAAAATTCTTTGACATTCTAATTAAGAAATATTTTCAACCTTCGCCGACATTTTACAACCCAATTTCATTTTTTATCACTAAATCAGATTTCTTATAAATTCCTTTCCAGAAACGCAAACACTTTGTCTATATAAACCAAACATGAAATAATGAAATGTTCATAATATTTCAAGAATTGTAACAATCAACTTGAAAGTTCAAGCACACGCTATTCGACGATACCTTCTTCATATATAGAAATATTTATGATCGGGAGTCGACTAAAAATATATACAAAAACAAACGAAACTTATAACAGCAAATATTGAAATTTAAATAAGCAAAACTAGTGTAAACCTTTGAAAAGACGCATAAGCCAAATATAAACGGTTATTGTTTTCTAAACTCCAGATATTTTTCATTTCTTGGAAATTGGAACAAATTGCTTCTTTTTACCTTGGGATGAGCCAAAGATGAAGGTTTGTTAGTAAATAAAGCTATCTATCAGTCCACCATTTTTCACAGAAATAATTTTAAAACGTTTGTACTCCAATGACTGCTTTATAAGTTACCTTAAATCGTAAAGTAAAATGAAATGTTTATAGTATGCCGGGCAAACTATGGCGCTAAAACACAGACAGGTTTTGCAGATAGACCAACAGCATTGCGGCTCATTTTAATATAAAATTGTGAAAACAAAGATCTTAATTAAAAATAATGATGAAAAACATTTAAAAAAAAATTCCATCAGGTGGCGCAACGAATTTTTAAAAAGTGAATAAAATTAATGTTAAACGTTAAAAACAAAATTATAACAATCACAATAATGATAATAACATTTTTTTTTTTTTTTTTTTTTGACATTTTTTAACTTTGCAAGGAAAATTCTTAATTATGCTACCAAAAACTTCGCGTACAGCGTGTCCCAAAATAGACCGATGGTATTAAAAAGAAAAAGAAAAAAAAACTACCGGGAAATGATATAAATGTAGTGTACTGCATTACACTAAAGGAAACTAGATCATTTGATCCCATCAATTTTCAAAAATAAATACCACCAACAGGTGACGCTGTTGAAAAAAACCGGTGTGAACATGTTGCACAAACTAGACAACAATGTTTTCAAAATAACCACTAATTCTAACAACTATAAATAATAGTTCAATCGAAATATAATTTTGTAGTTTTTGCAAAATGCTCAGACCATTTTTTTCCCCTTCTTTTTTTTCCTATTTTCACTCCACACCATCTGTTGGTGATTTTTCTAACAATTTTTGAAAATTAATCGATAAAATTCCTTTTTTGTTTATGCACATTGCAGAAAGCAGTACACTTCCATCGTTTCACGTTTTATTTTAATTTATTTTCGAAAATCGTCAGTCCATTTTGGGGCAAAGAACCTGTACATTCCCTTGCTAATTCGTCCCATTATATTTAATCTAAATCTTTACATTAAACACACCCAACCCCATAAAACCTACCAACTGTCAAAACTAAAGACCAACACTGTAATTAAATAGTCGAAAACTTCGACCTCCTACCAATGCACTTGAAAAAATACAGGTGATTTTTTTTTTATTGATCTGACCCCTTAGTCTGTCAAAGCTATTCACCAATTCTTCTGATTGATTACCGCTAAAACAAATACCTGCCCCGCCATGACTGGTCATGTTACATTCCCTCTAGCTTTAGTACAGGAACAATTATTTTGCACTATTTGTTCTTTACTTTTTGGCAGCAAGGCGGTTTAAGGTTAACGAGACGGGTCTGCTTAAAAAGGCAGGTGGTCTTATGGATGAAAAATGGCAACCCCCTGAATGAAAAGAAAAAAAGAATGTTCTCGTGATTTGCGAGATGCTTCCAAGAATGTATAGTTACACAGCTTGAGATCTTATTTATGAAATAATTACCTGAAGATATGCTTTCTCGTTTTCCGCCACTTCAAAGTGCATAATTAAGAAAATTGCGACTATCCATATACAGTTTAGAAAAGATGCTCAAGAAATAGTTGTATGGGTTGGTTGTATTCAGATTATCTGGTGCCGTCAGCAACACGAGCATAGTTGTATGGGCGTTATGAGCAGCATTATTAGGAGTGGGGTTGGAAGTCAAATTCTCGTTGGAAGGAATTCGAATTTTCAAATTCTATTAACCAATCACAATACGTGTTTCACCAAATCGCGCCGTAATTAATTGTGAAATCTTCAAATATAACCGCCATTTAACCTGGTGATATGTTTTTAAAAATATAATTGGGGTGGTAATATCGTCTAGATTATTATTATTATATTTTTTTTTTAAAGGTGAAAAACACACACACAAAAAAAATTAAAAATTGAACAAAAATTCCTTGCAAGCTCAGGTCTCTAAAAGATCAATGAATTCAAATATTACAAAATTAAGAGTAGAGTAGTGTTTTTTAAATGAATACTTCAGCTTTCTAAACCATGATATCTAATGTCAAGGAAAGACAGTAATTTAGTACAGATAATTGTGCAGTACCGAATCTGCGCTGAACGTTTTTTTTTTTTTTTTTTTTTTACTGAAATTTACAGAATTTTAAGTCCTTTTGAGGTAAAAAGTTAATTACAAAAGTTTTCCAGAGACTAAATCACCTTAATGCAAAATATAAATAACAATATATTTAAAATTAACTGTTATAGAATACTTTCAAAACAGTGACTCAAGCCCTTCAAATCACCGATTCGTCTCTGGAGTGTCTAATGTCCTTCTTCCAAAACTGCGTCAATTATGCAATTGAATATATTTTAATTTTGGTCCATTTTAAAGATAGCGTTGTTATTATTTGAATTAATGTAATTTACCTTCAGGAACGCTTTTGCATGTGTCATAACTTTAGCATTTTTAATCATAAACTGGCTACGTAAAAACGTATCTACAAGTTTAAAAAAGTAATTCAAGGAAATATAACCGTCTTCTTATAATTTTTAAATCTTATTTTGATTATTCTGGCAATTTAAGATATCCTTGTAAGATATCTTATATTGCTTACATAAGTCACCTCCTGCCACTTAGCATAATGGCCAACATCCCAAAATACAGAAAAAGATTGCGTTATTTTATTCCTCAGGCAGTCAATTCCCGAATACTGATTTATATGCTTAGCATATACGACCAAGAGTCAAAGACACAAGAGTTTACACAACAGTTTCCATTATTCCCTACGATATGGATGTTATAAAAACACTCGTTAATCAACGTCAATCATACTACAAATATTTATAGTTTCAGAGACGATGATAACAAACATTATTTAAGCGAACTGAAACGCATAACATCAAATATCGCAAGTTAACTATGCGTAACCATTATAAGGCAAAAACATTTAAAATTTCGAAATAAATTTCACAAACTCATGGCGGATAAATGGGCATTGCGCTCACATTAACTAAAGATTGTTTGAGAACATTTTTAATACCTTTTCTTGTTTTCAAAATAAATATTGTGCATGCATGTGTGTGTGTGTGTGTGTGTGTGTGTGTGTGTGTGTGTGCGTGCGTGCGGATAGGGGAGATAGATATAATCTAGACTTGGTGAGGGCCTTGTGTAGTTTGTACCATGTTCTTATCCAGATAGTTTCATAATATTTAGAATGCGATAGTTATCGATCGAGACCACAGGAATTGATTTTAAAATCCCAAAAATAAATGCTACTAAATACCGCAATTTATAATTCAAGGACCATCATTATAAAGCAATTGTTGGAAATTATATGGTTTTCTTCAGTCTCACAAGCCTCAAGTAAAAATTAAATCATTTGTCATATAAGATCAAAAAGCGTCCCCTGGTGGCGAAATATTGAACTGATTTTTTTTAAATATCATTTATAATAGGGTCTTAAAATTAAGTAAATCAAACTTAAGAAATATATAGCGATTAAAACTTGTTTAATTATACGGTGTGAACCCTAAAATAACGAAATGTCACTTTTGTGAAAACTGCTGAGGAATTGACCATCTTTCCCTTTCATAAAAATTTGGGAACATTTCCAAACATCTGCATTTTTTTATTTCCCTTTTCCATCCAAGTTTACCATTCAAAGATTTACAACAAAGTATTTAAAAAATTAAGAAATTTTACAAATGTAACAAATTTGTATGCTCTTGCAATGAATATATATGCATCCTTCCAGTTTGGGGAGTTTAAAGTTTGGCTCTGAAAACAAGCAGAAAGCAAACGCCAACTATGAGTTACGTCGCCAAGAAAAGCATGTTGAGAAGTCACGATGAAGCTGATTAATGTAAACGGATGTAAAATACTAATTAAAAGCCAAGCAGTGCGCCAAAAGTCCCAAGGTTGTGACTTCTATTACTTGCCTTTGTAAAAACTGTTGAAATTTCTTTTGTTCTTTTTTCCTAACACAAACATTTCTCGTACTTTCTCTTCACTTCTCATTAACATTCGTCATTGAATAGTTATTTTAAAACGAAACATGAAAAGAAATTAACATATTTTCGCAATGTAATAAATTTGGACAAATCTTGCCATTTTTGCAAGTCAAGTTCGGCGCTGAAAGCAAAACAAGCAGAAAGCAAACACCAACTACGAGTTACGACGCCAAGAATTGCATGTTGAGGAGTACAATTACACGATCGAGCTGATTAATGTAAGCGGATGTAACATACTAATTAGAAGCCAAGTGGAACGCCAAGTCGCCAGATGGTGACTGCAAAAGAGGTAGGGAAAAGTCATCTCCAGAAAATGGGGGTTTCATTTCTAAGCTTGAAGCGGAAATGTGTGAACGCGTTGTGAATCGCAAACACTTTTTTAAAGCCTCGTAGCTCCATTATCAAAAGTTGATGTCTAGAAAATGTGATTTTCGGATTACTTTTTTTTTTCCAGTTTGACATCAGGCTAGTTAATGGAATCACGAATGTATTGTGTTTAGAAGATTGTCTGTTTTGATCGCATTGGAGATTTGGTAGCGTGTTTTGAGTTAAAGGTAGATTGAAAAGTTGATGGAATTGAAATTGCTACATTTGTAACAAGTTCTGTAGTGTGAACATACGAAGGAAAGTACCTACAGTTGAATTATGACAACCAAGATCGAAGTTTGGGAGAGAATGTAGTATCAGTCTGAACTTATTAAATTGCGTACTCGTTTTGTGTACCAAGTACTTGAATTAAATACAGGGTATCCATAATTAAAGTTTAACTTACAAAAATTTGTAAAAAAACAACAATAACAACACTGGTCTGAATGACCTGCGCACTCAAAGAAACCTGGGGGAAATAGTATGGAATAAGTTTAAAAAAAAACTATTTCGAACAATTATTTTTTCTAATGACATTGCTTTTATAAAGCCGTGATTTAGCATAAGACAAAATGCCATGCTTTTGAAATAATGCTTTTTGAAAGCTGAACTTGAATTATAATACCGGGGGCGAATATAATTAATTATAGTTAAAGTTCAACTTTCAACAATTAATTATAATTAAAGTTCAAATTTCTAAAAAATAGAAACACTCGTTAGAATGACAAAATTTGACTTGAATATAGAAGAAAAAGTGGTATGTGATTAGCAAAAAAAAAAAAAAATTGTTCGAAATAGTTTTTTCTTTCTTCTTTTTTTTTTTTCTTTCTTTATGCCAATCCGTTTTTCCCCTTTCTTCGAGTATATGCAGGTCAAATTTCAGGGCACTTTGACCAGTGTTTATTTTTACAGACCTTTGAAAGCTGACCTTTAACAATGGACAACAGTTTGGGTAAATAATATTTTTCCACAAAAACATGTAGGCATACTTGATCCCAGAATAGATTAATATTCCAAAAAATACCTTAGTAGTTTCCAGAAAAGATCTTGTCTCACATTTCTTCCAATGGCCATTGGAAAAGTTATAATTTGTTTTACCTTCAAGTATTTTCAATATTAAAATTCGCCATTGCCCATTTCCCTTTATAACGAAAGCTCCTAACACCGCCACACACAACTTTTCACACAATCAATCAACCAATCATCAATCAATCAAAACTCTTTCACCCAGCTGCAAACTCTCAAACAATGAAAATGATCTCAATAATCCAAACGCTTGATGCAAGATGCAACGACGACACAAAAGCGACCAAAAAGGGGGTGTATGGTTTGCTGAACCGCGCGTGCCCTGTGCACACATGTGCCGCACACGTGTGTAGGGTGGGTGAGGGAGGTTTCCCCGCCGTTCCTTGGCGATAACAAATCGTCTGTTTTGGGAGATACTCCCATCAGCATTGGAGGAGGGTGAAAAAAGGGTGCACGCGAGCTTGGGAGTTTTGTCGCTTTTCTGGATTCTCGCACGATTTCGTTAGATGTGTGAGGAGTTATGCTCACAAACAAAAGTTCTTTGTTGGTGGTTGGGTGATATTTTTTGAGGGGAAATTTTTCCGAACTTTTTAGAGTGCATTGTATATGTTTTTTGTTTTTTTTTGTTAATTAATTTGTTACAAATTATTTTTGATGAGGATAGGAGAAGTGTTTTAAGTAGTGATTAAATTTACTAATTTGGACTATGACAGTAAGCTATTATACAAAAGCAACAAATTAATAAATTCAATCATGCACAAAACAACTAAATTATGACCACCATTTTTTTAATTGTTTAGAAATTACTGTTATTGATTCTATAAAAAAAAATTAGGGGTATAGAACATAGCACAACTTTCGATTACGTTATTCTAATACTAGTTACTGCATTTAAATTAGATGCAGATTTGTGTTGTTTACCGTTACCATATTTTCATTCATTTTAAAAAAATAAAAAAAGAAGAAAAAGGGGGGGGGGGGAATGGCCAATTTGGCGATATTTGTTACTAGCGAGTTTGACTTAACTTTTCGACGATTCTTATATTATCCTTTCAAGTAAATGAAACAATGGAGATACAGAAATTGGTATTCTATACTCAAGGGATGACGACTCTGAATTCAAGATATTCGTTTTTCATTTTTTATGCCTTCATAGCATTTCTATAGGAATTTTGGAAGTAAGGATGTTTATAACACCACAGAGACATAGACGGCTATTTTGAGCAAAATCGTTAGAGCCATATTTTGGCAATTGCTGAAAAACATAAATTTTTCAATGGCAGCTACTTTATGAGCATACAGCCCCCATGGTCACTATAGCCATTTAAATGAAAAATACAAAAGAATAAATAAGAAACATAAAATACACATCAATCTAAGCATATTTTTTTTATTTATTTTTTATTTTTACATTTATTTAAGGACATTAGTTTCAAAAATCATCAAAAAGTTAAAACATAAAAAAATCATTCCATTCAAATACCAAAGTAATACCATAAAGTTAAAAGTTACAACTTCAGATTTTCTCTCAATGTGTTTGGCAGTGCCTCAGTAGATAAACAACAACATGTCAAAATCCTATTAGAACAAATCTTGATAGTAAACAAAGTCCTTTTGTTGCCATAGCAACGTAGCAATTTTATAGAGAAGTGAGAATATTTGTTGCCTCCGGGTAGAATAGAAGAGTATCAATGGTACTTTTGAGATAGAATTCCACATTTGTATTTTTTTTATAATACATTGTAGGGAGAGTTTTAACAAATGGAAGTTGACAGTTCCAAATGCGATTTTCTTCTGAAAGTACAAAGGTCCATAACAAATTGTTAACAAATCAAAACGGATGGCAGTGTTCCCACTCAAATTACAGAATAAAAATCAATGACTTTCCAATGACTTTTTAGGACCTAAATAATGCTTTTAAGGATCTTTGAAAATTTGTTTTCAGGCATAATGTCTATATATAAGTTTTTAATAACGTATATTCTATCAAAAAAGTTACAAGTTGGTGGATGATGTCAGAGAATTCGGATACGGTGCAGATAAGTGGAGGTCACGCTAAGATAGCAAGTCCGAGATGTATTTTTATAACTTTTACAATTGGGCACACAACATTCGCAAAAATTAAGGACTTTTAAGCACCTCAAAGCATTTTCAAGGCCTTGAAAACAAGTTCAAAAATATTAAGCACTTTTAATGCCAGTGGGAACCCTGGGAAGGGTTGAAACATATCCACTAATTGCTTTAAAATAATTTGTATAATTGAATAATTTTTAAAGAACTTATATTAAGAACCTTGTCAAATACTTTGAAATAAAGGAATGAAAATAAACAAAAACTAATCAATAAAAACAAACTTATTACTATAAATCCTCTATATGCAATACCACTTTTATGGCCAATTGCGACTTATTTAAAAGATTTCAAGCTCAGATTTTAAGGTGTCTGATCAGTAAGAAGAAACCATCAATTCCGTACCATTTTCCTACCAAAAAAAAAAAAAAATGCAGAAATCATTAGATAGAATAAACCTTAAAAGAGGAAGGTTTCAATTCTTCAATATCACCATATTTTGCGCATGCTTAAATATGGATTAGTGTCTGAATACGACGTACGGTAATAGAAACGTGTGTAAAAGCGGGCATTTACTGACAGCTCCCAAAACTAGATAGAATGCATTGCAATCAACTATGAGATGAGTCTCTCTGCAATGTTTTAGCTCCATTGGATGACGGAAAAGAGGATTAATTAGTTCTCCAAAAATTCAGTCGCCACAAACAGAATAGAAGACGTACAAACAAACACACATACAAACAAAATCAAAATTAACTTAAAGAATTAAAAAGTTCCCATACTGGCTTCAAATGGTGGAAGATGTGTTTGAGACTGAATGGTGAAAGATGTGTTTGGACTTTTGGAAACATTCCCCCCCCCCCTCCCCAAAACTATAACCAACCTCAGTAATTTGATGATATTCCTGTTTGATCCAAAAAATATACCTCTAAATTGGCAGTCATTTAGTCTCAACTTTTATAGTGAAAGATTTATGGCTACAAATTGCCGCTAAATCTTATATAGTATCTTCATATATAACAAACAATTACACATAAAGCTAAAGCAACTAACATGAACTCTTAAAATCGTCTCTTCAAATCCCTGTGCCAAAACAGAGAAGTCACAACCGGATGTACCGCACGTATGTAAAAGCAGCCAGTGAACGTTAGCTACAATCCAACTAATTTCTTCCAAGGAACGATACAGAAAAGAATATTTAAATGGATTTTCAAATAGCCTTCTACAACAAAGAAAAGACGCCAACAAAGTACCAATGCAAACAAGACGTCCACCCAGAAGAACAAAAGCAGGTGACAACATTCCTCTTTGCCCTGATACCCCTTTTTATGTTGCCATTAACGAGCTTGAAAAGATGAGAGGGGGAAAAAAAGAAATTAGGCAGGGGCGGTCCTAAGCCCCAAAGGAAACCTGCCCTGTAATCAGTGTGCCTTTGCTGTTTTGCCGACTAAGTTTATGGTGAAGGTCAGTTAGGAGACCGTTGCGTTTTTCAAGTAAGTGGGTGAGAAATTTTTGAGGTGGTCACGAAATGAAGGGAGAAAGATTATTGATTTTTTTAAAGGAAGGATAAAACACCGATGAGAAATGTCCTTATAAATTCCTGGACGGTGTGTTTTTGAGTAGATCCCTTTTTCTTTATTTATACAAAACCACAGTTGATAAATGATAAACCGATTTAAAAGCTAATATCTGTTTCTGAAGAATAGATTATTTACAATTGCTATTTACAATAACAGAAACTAGCTGCCTCTGCTACGATATTCGTGATATATTTGTCATTTAAAGTAATTATTTCAGCCAATGTATTTTAGCACATCTGTCCTGGAAACTAGTCATGACTTTTGTTCAAGAAAATTTAAAAAATGTTAATGGACGACTCTCGCATTTTTTTTTACTTTTTTGTTCAATTCTAAATGCTTCGAAAACAACATAAACACAAGATTTCTGCTCAGTGCGCTATTATTTTTTTCCTTTTTTTTTTTTTTAATTTGCAACTAAAGTTTGCTTGTTAGATATGGCTAGAAAAACGACACATTCAGCTCGAAGCTAATGTGACGTCAAAAGATCTGAAATAACTTGGCTTGAGACGCAGCAGCGGGTACCATTTTTGCAAGTTTCTCGCAAGTCACGCCAACCTGTACGGTATATGGCAATGGTCTACCAACGCCAACTATTTGGCAGAAACCTCACGATAAACATAGAATCTGAAGGAACCTTGACGTCATAGATTTTGCTGAGTGTTTTGATCGGGCTGGTTTTGGCTCGGTTTTGAAGCATTTTCTTTTCTTAATATTTAAATAACTGATTTTTTTTAAAAGAACCTTTGTTTAAATATTTGGAATCGGAAAGAAATTCTTCAAAAAACATAAACTAATTTCACTCGTTTTTAAAAAATGCGGGAATTGTCCGTTGCCAAGCTTTGGATTTTAGAAAAAGAGAAACTTTTCCCCTTAATTTTGCTGAAAGAAGATTGTTGAGTTACCTTATTGCGCCGAAGGGTTTCTACGCATTCAGCTATAAAAAGGGACTCCACTTGATAAAAGAATAGACGTCTTCAGAATTCATATTAGCAAAAAAAAAAAAAAAAAATTTAATCATAATCAATAGAAAAGCATCAAAGTTCAACTTCTTCGTATTCATTCGTACTTTTAGAGTATTCCAATAAGAATTTTTTTCACTTTCTTTCCAGAAAAAGGCTCCATAGAAAGAATAAACTTCATGCACAGAACCTGGTACCGTGTTCTTCAACAACATCACTCCTAACGCAAGTCAGTCCCAACAGTTCGAATACCCTGACCAATCCCGATGCGGACTGTTGTAGACAGACCGTTGCCACGGATCTTGGCAAATCTTGCCCTGTACTGGGTAAATTATACAGGAACTTTTGAAATGCTGATGTTTTAAAATTGAAAAGCATATTTTTATAAGAAAGGACAGAGAAGTAAAAGACATATTTTGTGACATGTTTATATTTAAAAAAAAATCATGTATTTTGGAACGATGCTCGAGTTTCAGCATGGACTGACCAATCTTCCAAAGGACCCTGCTTCCCCAATTAGCCAATGCCACTGTGCTACCTGAGAGGTTTCTACTTCGACATCTTTCAGTATTCCCTCTAGCATTTCACCTTTCAAAACTTTTATCTATGCTTTCATTTGGTCATTGAGCTGTCTCCTATTTCTTTTAAATGCTATGACAACGCGACAAATAATGATTTCGATTGAACCGTTCAGCAACCGTCGACATGTACACAAACGGAGGGTGTTGCCAATCTGCATATACAAATACAACCTTTTTTGGGCAAGCGTAAGAGAAATAAATAGATTATTTTCCGTGTGGGAGAAAGCTATATTTTCATTCAAATCGGTCCTAGGCACTGTTTTTCATTTTCTTTGTATGGAAAACTAAAAATATCAATAATATCTTATTAACTCTATTTAATAAAACTATAAAATAGGAAGCAACGGACTTATATTAAGAGGACATGGTACCCCTTGTTTTTAGAAAAAATAATAAAAATATTTATTTTTTTATTTTTTGCGTGTTCATAATCTTTGAAACCATCTCCTTATTCTGGCAAATTTTTGAGCTGATCCGATAACTGCATTGCAGAAAAACTGTATTTTTATGGAGAATTTAGCATTACTACAATTGCGCCTTTGATGTTTCTAACGCATTTTTCTCAGTTCGTGATTTTTGAAATTCCCACCTTTCTCAAAATGCTAAAACTTCAGCAAATATGAATGAAATGACTTGACATTTTTTGTGTGTCATTCTTAAAATTTATTTGATAAAAAAAGGCATGGATTTTTGAATAAAATAATAACTTTTTTTTTACAAATTTAAATGTTGAAAAATATCCGTTTTTTTACGCTTTTTTTTACCTGTAGGTACAGTAATTATCGTTTTTCTCGAAAACTATTTTAGTTATTCTAAATCCGATGCCTAAAAAGTTAAAAGTATATTAAATACATTTTTTTTTTTTTTTTTTTTTTTTTAAATCAGGAAAAAAATATTGAAAAATGGAAAAGAAGATAGAATTGGAAATTTAAAGAATTAAAAAAAAAAAAAAAAAAAAAAAAATGAATTTTGAAAATTTAGAGCATTATGGGAACTTTTTATTAATAAAATTTAGTTTTTACTAAGTAATACTTCAAAATATGTAAAAATTATTATTTTAAAGGCTTTAAAAAAAAATAAAAATTGAAGGGTACCAAGTCCCCTTAAAATTAAAACTCGTACCATTCCACAGTAACATACAAGAATTTTTCAAAACCTTTAACCAAAACAATCGTTCCTTTTAAGTGCCACTAAGAACTGCACCCTAAAATTCCATAACTGATTAAAGTAGTCGTATTTTAATTTTAAAAAAATTATACGATCAAATTCAATATTAAGACGCCCCCCTTCCAAACCCGATTCGTTTGCAAGATTACCTTATACATAACCCTAACTTGACAAGAACGCCCACCAATGGCCGGTTTAAGCGGCGGCCGGTTTGGAGTCTGGAACCAGGTTACATGGTCCTTCTGCAGTCATCTTGTTATCATCACCTTTAATTTGCAGCGGATTCTGCCGCAGGCGGAGTATAAATATTTTTTGTTGTGGTTGTGTTTTATTACTTTTTTTTTGCATTGTGATTATCGGGATTTTTTTTACCAACTGCGGCGCCTTTGTACTTTTCAACGCTTTGACACGCCCGTTAGAGAAAGTAGGGAAGAAAGAATTCCATTTATTTTAAGCGTGGAGTGAAATTATCGTTTGCTCTAAACTTCTATTCGACGCCATTTTTGCTGACGTAATTTAGGATTTATATGGAATTAATTAATTTGAAATTTTGATAAGATATTAGCGTCGGTTTTCGATTGTATTCGTCCGTTACAAGAATACTCGATTTGAAGTTTTTACTTAGGAAATCTAGTGTCAGTTTCTTTTGAAGTAATGTTCTGATGAGTAAAAATATGGGCATACATGTTTAAAAAGTGCTTTGAAGTGCTGTAATAATTTCGCACGTACTTATCACCCAACGTTGTCACTTTACAAAGAGAATAAATATTACTGGAAAATTTTGACTAACTGTTTTAATATTATCGATAAGTATATTTCGTTCCAAATTTGTTTTGATAGTTTTCATTTTAAGAAACTTTGATTATGTCCTCGTCGTTGATAAAATATTCTATTTCCACGAAAAAGAAATGACAGCAAATTTCTCGTTTCAAACAAAAACAAAGAAACTATGAATCTTGTGCATAGCTGCTATGTTTGCGGTAAAATGAAATGTACATTGTGATTGGCTACTGAAAGTAAAACTTCGCATTTGTTTTCAAAGGTGTATTGCGATTGGTTACAAGCATGTTACAAGTGTTGCCACACGATGCAAGACGATGAAAACTATTCAAGATCTAACTCTTCACGGAATTTCAGAAATGGAAGCCATAACTCAGCAACCGTTACTAACAAAAGCTTCCAAAAAGAACAGACGATTTTAAAATAAAATGTCTTAATTCCAGATAAAATATCAAAACATACAACCTAAATTCCCCAAAACACAAGTGAAATACCGCTCGAAAACAAAACTCTTTTAGTCGCACGTACTTATCACCCAACGTTGTCACTTTACAAAGAGAATAAATATTACTGGATAAGGAAAAGGAATAAGAAAGAAAAAGTTGTGATTTGTGATAACGGCGCTTTCCTTTGACACTTTTCAGGGCGATAAAGTCGCTAGCTTTTATGTTGTACGCTTCTCTAGATTCGCGAACGCTCTTTGCTATTGCGAGCGACATTTCAACTCTCGCGGGTGTTGCGCTGCTTGCGGAATTTGGATGCGGAAAATAGCAAAGTGGATTCGGAACGCCATATTTGGTCATTGTGACGTTGCTGTACAATGAGTGAACTGCTTAATTTATAATTCTGAAATAAATTTGAATAAAATTTTTAGTTCAAATATTATAGTTTTACATAAATCAAGTAAACGGTGAAAAAATAAAAAACAAAACTCAAGATAGTAAGAAAATTCATGCATTCCCTAAGATCATTTTGACCATCATACGGTTTTAAAAATAACTGTATTTTACTTAAATTTGTACAATTGTAAAAATATTTAAATTTTTTTAATTTTTCCGCACAACCATATAAAGCGTGTGGGGAAAATGGTGTCCTAGCATGGCATTAATTTTACATGCACAAAATTACGAAAGGAAATTTGAATTTCAATATAATTTTTTATCATTTCATATATATATATATATATATATATATATATATATATATCAGAAAGAATTCTCATTAGCGTACATTAAATTAAAGTGTTTTTTATATTCGTTAATTTTCAACGAGCGTATAACATCTAGTTTTACGAGAGGCAACTGCAATTTTTGGACCCCATCGAACATCGTTCTGAATTTTTAATAGAAATTGGAAAAAAGGGAGTAGATTACGAATCCATTGGTCTGCAGTGGCTGAAACTGATCAAAAATCGACTTGGAATGAATTGAAGTAAAATCCGATTGCCAAATATGTCATAACTTACCAAAAAGAGAACAAACTTTTTCGTCTGGCAACCCACTGCATTTTGATTTCAATGAGAAAAAGTGCAAACGATTTCTGATCTCTGGCTCGGAAAACAAAGTCACAAATCCGAATCGTCTGCAACCTTCTTAATTAACAATTAAAGAGTGAGGGTTACCAAATAAAAAAAAATGCTCATTATTTGGCAAGTTATGGCGCATTTGGCAATTGGATTTAGTTCAACTTATTAAAAGTCAATTTTCGACTAGTTTCGGCCATTTTTGACACTGCAGACCAGTGGATTCGTAATCTACTCACTGTTCTACAATTTCTATAAAAAATTCAGAATGATGTTCGATGGGGTCCAAAAATTGCAGTACCTCTCAGTCTATAACAAAATACTTTGATTTAACAGTATTTTTCCCATGCGAGTTAAAAAACGAAATAGGGACCAAACATGGCCGATTCCCCGGCTTTGCTTTTAACTTCTATCAAAGTATTCCTTACTTTCTTCATCCTGTAATACAAAACCTTCTACAAAAAAAACAAAAAAACATTGCATGCATAAAATGGGGGCTTTTAGCGTCGCATGACATTCATGTCACTTCAAGAAAACGTCGCGAAGCTTTAAAACTGTCCTTTCCAGAGACACAGAGCAACTTCTTAATGAGTGTTGATAGTGTTTTGATGAACCAACGCCATGAATAATTGATAGAATTAAAAAAAGAAGCTTCCTTTCTTGATATTTTTACGACTAGAGAAAGCTATTTGTGAGCGGATTACGTAAATTTTTAAGATGATTCTTTAATTATACCTCGTAAAACATTCCGTGTTGAAAAGAAGGATTGTTTCGCTAAGCCTAATCTGGTTGTTCAATTAGCGTTTTCCACTCGAATCCGTTGGACGTACTGGTGTCGAGCATGTACTGTTGCCAATTAAAGGAAAGGAATTAACATTAATATTTAAATGCGAATCTTGATTCAGACATCGGGATAATGATTTAAGATCTTGATTCTTAAGATTGCATTTATATAACAAGAAAAAATCTGTTTTACAAATCAATCCTGAGTAATCTTATGAATAAATTTCTATCGTAAAATATTCTTTAACGAAGCTGTACTTATGAGCTGGTAAACGTATAATTTAGATCCCCATATTCAATTAAAATTGCCAGTAAGCTTTACCTTGCTCGTTGCTAGAAAAAGGGACAACATTTGAATATTGTTGCACAAATTATCTGTATATAGTGTAAATAGTGACGTATTATTTTAAAATTCTATTGTAATTTATTTTTATCTTATTTTATTTATTAACTGCGATTATACAAGTTAGAAAAAGGTGGCAACACCTAAAGCAATCGAGAAGTTTCGAGATATTTCTTTTCCGATGAATTGGCTGGAAATTTCGCGAATGTCCCACGCGCTTGTATATAAAAGACTGGAGAACGGGAAAGTTTTCAGATTGACTTCGGACTTCGTTGAAAGCTGATCGCTTTGTTTACCTATTGGAGTGATAATCGCTGAATTCGAAGTTATTTTTGTTGAAGCTTGTGTTGAAGCTTGAGAGTAATTAAACTGTTGCCTGTGAATAAATTCTGTGAGTTTTCTGAAGAGAGAATAAATACTTTTAAACCGTGAAAACTGTGCCATCATTGCCTCAGTGGAAAAATTCATAACAGTGGTGTCAGAAGTGGGATCTCGTAATTTTGAATGCCGACAACTAGAGGAATGATGGAAGACCAAATTAAGCAGTTGATGGAAATGATTGTTGGAATGAAGGCCCAACAGGAAACCACCGCCGCCGAAATAAAAGCTGGACAAGAATCAACCGCTGCTGAAATAAAAGCCGGACAAGAATCAATCGCCGCTACAATCGCCGCTGGTCAAGCGCGTCAAGAAACGACAAATGCCGAACTCGCCGCTACAATCGCCGCTGGTCAAGCCCGTCAAGAAACGACAAATGCCGAACTCGCCGCTACAATCGCCGCTGGTCAAGCCCGTCAAGAAACGACAAATGCCGAACTCGCAGCTGCAATCGCCACCTGACGAGAATCCACATCAGCAGCTATAATTGGGATTAAAGAAGAAATGCAATCCGAACTGACTACAATGGTGGAATCTACGATAATAGAGACTACTACAAGTGTTTTACAATCGGTAAAAGAAGATGTTCTGAGTGAAGTAAGAAAAGAAATCAGTGAGAGTTTTGAGGCGGTTAATGGGAAAGTTGACTGCTTGGGAGAAAAGGTTTCTACAATGAAAGGAGATCTTGTGACTGTGAGAAATGAAATCGAAGAAAAGGTTTCCACCATGAAAGAGGAACAGGAAAAGTTTCATGACGTTGTTGAAGAAAGGCTACGGAAAATTGAAACGGGGGAAACTATGACCGTTGCAACGCCTAAATGGGATAATGTTTCCACTCCCTTCATTGCGCCACGTTCCAACATCAAAGTAGCCACTTTTGATGGGAGGTCGTCTTGGCGCGTTTATCAAACGCAGTTTGAAATTATTGCTTCTGCGAATGGTTGGGACGATACTTCGAAGGCATTCCATCTCGCAGCATCTCTTCAAGGTGAAGCTGCTGACATTTTACAGACACTACCTGAAGAGAAGCGGGGAGAATTCGTGGTGCTGGCAAGTGCGTTGGAGATAAGGTTTGGGGAAAAGCATCTAAAGGATTACAACAGACTGCAACTGAAAGTGAGACAGCAGAAGGCCAATGAAACTCTTCAAGAATTGGCATCGGATATAGAAAGACTGTCGCTCCTCGCTTTCCCTGACTGTCCCCCGGATGTACGAGACGATCTTTCTCTGTAGTATTTCATCGACGCTATTCAAGATCCCGATGTGCAGCAGGCGGTAAGGTTATCCCAAAACAAAAACCTGAAGTCGGCCCTCGTGTACACCATGAGAGTGGAAGCCGCGCAGCTAGCTTCTGGAAAAGACCGACGATATGTGCGTGGTGCATTAGCCGAGGATTCTTCTGACTTTGTCACCAGTAAGCTTCGAGAACTGGAAAGCAAAATTGATAGAATGATGAGAAGCTATCCCGGAGCCAGGGATCGAAGGACCAGAGTCGTTTGCTGGCACTGCAGACGGGAAGGGCATCTACGACGAAACTGCCTTGATTTGAAAAAGAGAAGGGATAACACTACCACGGATTCTCCACAACTGAATCTAAGAAGATGTCATCTCGCAGGGCAGAAGCTGCAATGTAGAACAGGTGAAGCCCCGACCAGTCGTTTCCACGTTTCATCCCGACAAGGAGGAAACCAGGGTTTATTCGTGAAGGGGGAGGTCAACGGAACTCCATGTCGTCTAATCGTCGTTTCGGGAGCGAACGTAACGATCGTAAGGACGGACGTGGCTCGTCGCCTGAACAGCCGACTCCTCTACACAGCGCCCTCTGTTTCTCTACAAACTGTGTCTGGTGGTAATATCTCTGTTCATGGGAAATTGCAAGTGGACATTGCCCTCGGATTTAACACCTACAAGCACACCGTTTATGTTGCCGAAATTGTAGATCCGTGCATTCTCGGACTAGACTTTTTGAAGAAAAATGGAATTACGCTGAATTTTGAGAAAAGCAAGCTGCAAACATGGAGAGGCGAAGTTCCTTTGCACGATCTAGACATGAAAGAGCTGTGCGTATATCGGATTGTAGCTCATGAAGACAATGTCATAGAGAATGCTGAAGAGTCCACATCTATGAAAAGTACCTCGCCAGCCTCGGAAAGAGAACCGAAGAAAGCGACGTTGATGAAACCCTCCCAGGAAGTGGTTCATGTGGAAATGGACAAAGTTAGTGAAGAGGGAATCGACATCCGTGCTCCTGTTACAAGCATCGAACGGAGGTCCCGGGATCTATCAGCTGCACCCGCGGATGATTCGGACGCAATCTCAAAATCATATAATCAGCAAGACGGGGATCAGAAACTTTCACCGCTTCTGTTGGCATACGGGAGGTGCAACTCACGAGACCACCGGATTTTCTCCATCTCTAACGATGTTTGGAAGAGACCTTAGGCTCCCCAGCAACCTCCTCTTTGGACGACCACCGGACACCCCTTCCTCGCCTGTCCAGTATCTAGATGATCTGCATCGGTTCGCCAGAGAGAGAAACAACATCATGACGGAGCTCATGAAGATCCGGTACTTTGCCAAGGCCATGGACCGTTCATTCCAGGAAGGTGACAAGGTGTGGTTAGGGAACCCTAAACGTCGGAAAGGAATCTCCCCTAAGCTCCAGACGAACTGGGAAGGGCCGTATGGGGTCCTTAAGAAGATCAACGACGTCGTGGTGAGAATTCAACGGACACCTTCCTGTAAACCTAGAGTTGTACTCTACAATAGGCTAGCCCCATATTATGGTAGAAGTCATTGAATGGCTTAAGGACTTCACTGCCCGGGACGTGCAGTCTTTAAGAATGGGGAAATGTTGCACAAATTATCTGTATATAGTGTAAATAGTGACGTATTATTTAAAAATTCTATTGTAATTTATTTTTATCTTATTTTATTTATTAACTGCGATTATACAAGTTAGAAAAAGGTGGCAACACCTAAAGCAATCGAGAAGTTTCGAGATATTTCTTTTCCGATGAATTGGCTGGAAATTTCGCGAATGTCCCACGCGCTTGTATATAAAAGACTGGAGAACGGGAAAGTTTTCAGATTGACTTCGGACTTCGTTGAAAGCTGATCGCTTTGTTTACCTATTGGAGTGATAATCGCTGAATTCGAAGTTATTTTTGTTGAAGCTTGTGTTGAAGCTTGAGAGTAATTAAACTGTTGCCTGTGAATAAATTCTGTGAGTTTTCTGAAGAGAGAATAAATACTTTTAAACCGTGAAAACTGTGCCATCATTGCCTCAGTGGAAAAATTCATAACAATATGTTGTATAGCATGAACAATGAAAATTTTACCTTAGCCAGTTATTAAAATAATTCTTTGAGAATAAAAGATCTTTAATGATAAAAGTAAACAAGTCAAATTAATTAAATTATCCCTATCATTTTAATAACTAATGTTATTGATCCCAGCTTTACTTTAATTTTTTTAATATATTGTTCAGGGTTTAACTTTAACAGTCTTTATTTAACTAGAAGTTTTTCTAAGTACCGCTAATGCTATTTATGGCGGTTAATTTTTACCAAACATAATTATGCCACTTATTTTATCAAAATACGAACACTATTAACTTTCTTTGTGCTCTTGATTATTGTTTCATTACTCATAACTGTGTGGTATATAGATACCAAGATATAAATCTGTCAGATACAACTGTTACAATAAAAAGCGTGAATTTTATATAATATTATTTTTATACAGAATATTTTTGTGTGACGATCACTTTTCGCCCCATTATACAAAACCATTATTAATAAAGGAAATAACAATTTAAAGGCTAATACATCCGCTTCTGTTGTATAGCTTATTTACAACTGCAAATTATGTTATTTGTTATTTAAAAAAAAAAAAAAACTAGTCCTAAAATTTAGTATTTTAGTTTTTGTTTTGTATATTAATTTAGTTTTTGTACAGGGTTCCTACTCTTATTGAAGAAACAAATTCAAGGACTTTCAAGGACCTTTTTTAGAAAATTCAAGGACCTTTTTAGGAAAATTCAAAGACCATAAAATTACAAACTTGAAATATAAAAATACAAAACAGAGATTATCGGTGTTCACTTAAAAATTCAAGGACCTTATCCTTTTATCAAGGACCAAATTTCATCGAAAAAAATTCAAGGACTTACCAGAACCTTGGGAACCCTGTATAAATAAGTACAATATTAATTTGAGATAGTATACAGTAGATGGCAGCACTATAAAAAAGAAAAATTTAAATTTAAGCACGCTGAAGAAACCTAAGGAATATCAATTCCCAGTAATACTATACTAACTCTAATCAATATCCAATAAGCAATTCCTGCAAAGATCAAAGGCTCAGTTGTTAATATTAAAAAATATTATAAATCTAAATAAATTGTTATATCTCATTGATCGGTAAATACTCGATAATCCATACCCGCCTTCCGTCCCCTCTCTCCAATTGAGTCAGTAGCTGGGAGTCCCCAAGAATGAGTCGCCACGACCCCGAATAATAGTCACGTGCCAATGATGGGAGTCTCTCACCCCCTCCCCAACCAATAAAGGAATATAAATGATCATGACCGGCAAAATCCTCATCATGATGTTACACCACAGAATGCGACCCCAGGAGGCGGACCGAATACTTACGGGAATTAAAGGGGTGAAATCAAACAAACAAAAAAATCTAAAAATTTCTTTTGTTGTGTGCGTAGATTATTAGGGCTTTTGAAATTTGAATTAATTTTGTGCCTCAAGGGGTCAATACACTTTAGCACTGTTTTAGGAAACAATCTAATTCAGAATAATTTAATTATCTCGTCCTCTTTTTAAAATGAATGTCACAATGAAAAATTACTATCTTTAATTGTCGAACTGATGGCTCGACTCCTAGCGTATGACACCTGATGGCTGTGTGGTAAGAGCTCTACTCACGCATGCCAAAGATGCAGGGTTCGAATCACGGCAGGGTTCCCACTCAAATCACAGAACGAAAATCAATGACTTTTAAGGACCTAAATAATGTTTTAAGGACCTTTGAAAAATTGTTAACAGGCATCACATCTAAATATAAATTTTTAATAACGTATATTCTACCAAAAAAAGATATAAGTTGGTGCATGAGTAATATATAGAATTTCGATACTGTGGCGGTCACGTGGGGATAGCAAGTCTGAGTTGTATTTAAATAAAATTTGCAGTTGGGCACAGAACATCAGCAAAAATTAAGGACTTTTAAGGCCCTCTAAGCATTTTCAAGGCCTTAAAAACGAGTTAAAAAATATTAAGCACTTTCAATGACCGTGGGAGCTCGCCCGGGTTAGGTATGGATGTTTATTGTTGTTCAGAATCCACTTTAATCTGAAGGTCCCGGCCTGATTATACGTCATTTTGCACAAAAATAGGTCGTTGAGCGTAGAAATCAATAAACCTAGCATACGACATGATTCAGATTCGATTCTCCATATGGGTGCTCAGCAATATCCAATTTCGAAAATGAATAGACAGGACGGTGATTGTGGCTATGGTCTCAGGGTGATTGACGTTGCGTCTGGCAAGAGTTTTTCGCGTCTTTTCTGTTCAAGACGCAACTGCAAGATCGTTTCCTATTGAAAGACCTCTTAGAAGGCGTGTCCTAAATAATACTCATACTATTCAATGTCTTGCCGTAACCATATTCTGACGCAGTGTAGCTTTTAGTTACAGAATATACTGAATATATTTCCAATTTTGTAGGTAAAGTTTTTACCTTCTAATAAAAATTTGTCAATTAACGTTGGAACACAATTTTTATAATTTGTCATCTAACGTTAGAACGAAATTAAAGGCATTGTTTCCCATAAAAATATGCATTTTTAACACAAAGATTAAGCATTTAACTTACCATGGTCTTCTTCTAAACAAACGTTTTAGTGTTTTGTATTAGTTTGCTACTTGATCGAAGGTCAAAAATTTAAAATCATTAGTATGTGTTTTGTTAAGTTTGTTTTTATAGAAATTTAAAACAAACGTAAGTGGTGGACAAAACAAGTCTTGAAAACAATATTGAATGGAGAGTGGTATTTTTTTTGGAAAATTCGAATCGCGAAACATGCAAGAATTTGAATATTTTGCAAGGGTTGGCTTCACTGTACTGTTAATGATAAGGTTAAAAAACAACCTTTACAGATATTATGAAGATGACAGAGAAGTATCTGTATATGGAATAACAATTAATATGGGCAATTGTCTGTTATACCATAAAACAGGTAGAAATAAATTTTTGTCTAAAAAAGTATTTGAATTTATTAGAATAAGAACAATTAACCAAACAAATGTTTTGCTTGTCCGAAAATCGCAGATACCAGATAAATATTTTTTCTGAAAGACCACTTTTAGTAATATTATTTATGTTGTTATTATTATTAATATTATTTCTTTGTTATTCAAGGCAACAATGGAATATTAAAAAATACACAATTATCTAAAAGTGATATGACATGAAAAGTCGATGAACTAAAGAAAACGGAATTAAGTGTAAATAACACACTATCTTAAGAAGAAAGTCTGCACGAGTCAAAATATAGTCATTATGGCAACCAAGGAATTCATTATTCCAAGAGACGGAGAGAGCGACACATTGACTTCTAGGCAAGTAAAATAAAAAGTGCCAAGCCGATCGATCGTTTTGTAGATAATTGGAAGAGAAAACAGGCCCGAAGGGCCTTTGTCTCCGGAATAACCAAGGTAATATTACAGAACAAATGTGGTCTGACTTATATAGAGTGAAAAATGGCCGATGGTTAGGTGTTACATGGCAGTGAAAATAAACGAAACTCAAAAACATTCAACTTCATTTAAAGGGCCAAGCTGGACACGAATCTCAACCTTTTATAGGCCGTCAGAATGACGCATGCGCAGAAGACATCAAGTAACTTGAGAACTAGTTTAAACTGGCTTAGGCTGGCAGAATCCAGCGAAATCTACGGAGTACCTCACTAAAAAACGGATGGCTTCGGCAACACTAGTAAAGACTTTAGCAATATAAAATAGATGGCTTATGGGAAATACATCAAATTGATAAGTGACTAACGAGTAAACTTCACTTTACTACACTTAGAATGAACCCTGAATTCCTATGTGGAAAGCGTAAGAAACAACGTCACAACAGGAATAAATCCTACATCCTTTATTGCAATGTCTTGCGTTCTTATTTACCAGCAAACACGAAATATTGCACAAAATATTGTTGCACAACAAATGTAAAACATTTAACACAATTCCATAAGACGAATATTGCCAATTACAACAGGCACACACAAAAAAATCCATTCCGAAAAGTAATGAAAATATTAACTTCTTCTCTCTTGATCATCCGGGTCATTGAAGAGATTCTCTGGCACCAAATCATTTTCCACGACATCCTAACTACAGTTGTTGAGTGACAGAGCAGAAAATAAGTATTTAACGGTACGTCATTAATCAAAGTGTTGACAAGTGACATATGGCGACAACTACACCGAATTACGATTTAGAAAGAGAAAAAAAAACATAAAAGATTGAAAAAAAAAATATAACTTTGATAGATGGTGGAGATTCATTAACGGACGTTGCAAACTGAGTTAGGTTGGTTAGATACTAATAAGTAAAATTGCTAAAGTTGTTTTGATGGGGCTGGAATGTGAAGTATGATTTAAAAATAACACTGTCTTATTACCCTTTTTAAATTATACTTTAAGAAGGAGAATTTTTTTTACTAATGATGAAGACTATTTCCCCATCTCTAATCAATTACATGTTTAAGAAGTTTTACGAAGACCACCTGTTTTTATGTTTACGTTTAAATCGTCTAAAATGTTCAACTAATTTGATAAAAGGTTTAAGATTTGCTGCTGAAAAAGAAATATACCGAGGATGAGAAATAAGCAAAATATCTAATGCGAAAATATGCCTGCAATCTTCCCTCATTTTTGTTTACTTTTTCCAAGCATTTATGAGTGAAATATTTTTTATTTTTTTCCGGGTGTAGTATTTTGCAAAGGGTACTGTTTTGAAAAAAAAAAAAATTGTAAAGGGTTCTATTTCAAAATGGGAATTTCGTAAAGTTTTTTTTTTTTTTCCAGAATTAGGATTTTGTGGACCCTTCAAAGTAATTTTATGCTTAAGTAAAATGATGGCAGAAAATATAGATATCTTGGCTAAATCAATAAAAATTAATGGCTAGTAAATACATTTCCATGCATAATAGTTCTCACATAATTTCTCTGAAATTTATATTTTTTCTTACACTGCCATAACAAAATTCAGTGAAAAAATTCTTTATGATTCCGTTATTATTTAGAAAATGAAAGTCTTACAATTTCCAGCATTTACTTTAATACATACTACGGTTTTATAAATCAAAATATTAAATTTTATCTGTATTAAGAAAACAACCCTGACATTTCACAATATTTCCAATAGAAATCCCGATTTTCAGTTATCCCGGTTTTACCATCACTCACTTTTTAAATAAAATTTTCATAACATTCGTTTAAATACATTAACCCACGTCAATGAATATTTACAAAGCACGTTTTCCTTCACACTTAAAAAAAAATCAAGTACCTTGTCGATATCACACAAAGCAAATCTCCAACATATTCCCACAAAATCGCAGCCATAACATTCAGTCTTATGGACTGCCCGTTATACTCCAGCAATACAATCTTTTTCCACCATTCGCGACAATAGAGTCCCATTTATTGGCTGTGCTTGCAAGAACGCGTGTGGAAGCAGAGGATCTGCAAACGTGCACCCACGCGTTCTTTGTCGTTTCAGCCACCCATAAATTCCTTTTTTCCCAAAATCCCCCTTCCCCGGGCTATGATTCAGGTGTCAGCGATTGTGGGCGGGAAAGCAAGGCTTCTAGAGAAAAGAGATCCTCGCCTCTTAAAATGTCCTGACTTGAAGAAGTTTAAAGGGAATATGTTATCAGAATGACCAGCTTTTTGGGGACACAAAATCCTAATGTAATATATTTCCAAAGCACAATTGGGGAAGGAAAGGCTTCCACAGAAAAGAGATCATTCTCATTAAATGTCCTGATTTGTAATGAAAAGGTAATATGTCAAAAACGACCATCCTTTTTTGGGCACAAAATCCGAATGTAATATCTTCCAAAACACAATAGGGGCAACGGTATGACATCATAACCACGTGATAACTGATATCACGTGAGTCTTAAAAACGCGCAGACCAATGAGAACAGACATCACTTTCATTTTTAGTATCATCAACTTAAAAAATCCCAGCTTTATAAGAGTATTATACACTTCTATCAAGCTGGGATTTCTTACATGTGTTACACAAAATCCTTTAAATTTTAACTTCGTTACTAAGCATTTTACTTTATCTATAGTTTCCGTTATTACCAGAAAATCGTCTGTTAAACTGACTGAGATGAAGTGAGAAGATTAATTTTAAAACCTGTTTAATTCCTTTTTTTGTAAAGTAGGATTTACACGCTACCAGTCGAGGTTCCAATTTTAGATCACCAGTCAGTGGGTGGTGTTTCGAAATCATGATAGAATTCAATTTTCATTTTAAATGAAAAATTTGGTTGAAAAGTGTGGAAGGAAGCCCTTAAATTATTTGAGATCGGAATAGCTTACTTTTTCTATTTGTCCTTGTTAACTTTTATACTGAATTTCATATTGAAGGCTATATGGGAAATTTGAGAATCAGTGATAAAGTCAGTCAATGAGGGCTTTGCCTTTTATATACAGAAATATAGAAACAGTATTTTTGCTTATAGTTCGAGAGGCAACTACAAGTATAAATACCCCTTCGAACATCATTTTGAATTTTTTATAAAATATAGAGAAATGCTAGTAGATAACAAATATACTGGTATGCCGGGGCAAAAATGGCGGAAACTATTCAAAAATCGACTTTGATTGAGTTGAACTGAAACCGATTGCGAACTATGTCATAACTTGCCAAATAATGAGCATTCCTTTTTATTTGGTAACTCACCGCTCTTAATTTTCAATGAGGAAAGGTGCAGACAATTTCACCTCTCTGGCGAAATCTTTTAAAAGTGAGCCAAGTTGGCAATAAATGTTACATTGCTCATGATTTGGCGTTATGACTTACTTGACAATAGGATTTAGTTTAACTCATTCAAAGTCGATTTTTGAATAGTTACGGCCATTTTTTTCATGGCAGACCAATACATTCGTAATCAACTATCATTTCTCTATCCTATAAAAAAAAAAATTAATTCAGAATGAAGTTCGATGGTGTACCTAAACCTCTCTCAGTCAGGAATGCAGAGAGGAAAAACTTACAAGGCAAACATCCCCCTTGCCCAACCTCATTCAAAGTCGATTTTTGAATAGTTACGGCCATTTTTTTCATGGCAGACCAATACATTCGTAATCAACTATCATTTCTCTATCCTATATAAAAAAAAAATTCAGAATGAAGTTCGATGGTGTACCGAAACCCCTCTCAGTCAGGAATGCAGAGAGGAAAAACTTACAAGGCAAACACCCCCCTTGCCCAACCTTACTCAACAAACGGGGGCTGAAGGGAACAATATTGCATTTACATAATGATGAAAAGCCAAAAGAGGGAGTGCAGGGAAAGGTGGAATTGCAAAATTGAATTTCTTCCTATTCTAGGGGGTGGCGAAACGCATTTAAGGGGGTAGGGGGGGGGGGGGAGGTTGTGTATGCATACGATGCTGGTTCCATTGTGTCGAAATTCGCAGAGGTGGGATATGATCTCGGAATTGGAATTGTAGCCGCGAGACAGGATACATTCATGAATTGAAAGCAATTTGATTATTTTGTAGCATATTTGTGTCCAATTTTTTCTCCCTAACTCCCTTTTCCTTTAAAAAGGAATTGTACGAGTTAGGGATTTGAATAGATTGCAGTTTCGCTCTCTCTCTGCGACTTGGTGAGGCGCTATCACGTAATATGGGGTTTTAAGTTTGTTTTTTTTAACTTCCGAACGTAAAGCTTTGTTAGATTTATAGTCCCCCCCCCCCCTCCCCAAAAAGGGTGTGCTTTCGGTTAACGCGGGAAAAGAATACGAGTTCGGAGCCAACTCTATTAGTTTGAATGGAAGATACCTTAATAAAAGGTCATTAAGTTTGTTGTTAGGAAATGTTATAATTTTGTAGTTTTTTTTTTATTTAATTTAGTTTTACCTTTATTTATTCAAAAATAATTTGTATTTATCTTTAGTTCAATTTGTCTCTATATGTTGTTGTAGCGCAATCGAAGTTGGCACCTTAATATTAGTAACATTAGAGAGATCAAAATTCTTCTTTATATTTACCACTTTAATTACAAATGTCATACTAGTGCAAAAGAAAAAAAAATCTAAATATCTATATATTTGATAAGTAAGGCATATTTTTCTCATAGTAGATCCTCCTAAACTATTCAACCGATATTTATGATAAAAAAAATTATTTGAAAGGGTTTCGAAATGTAGATGGGCTAAACATACTAAAAGTACGAAAAAATATTGATTATAGCTTAATTTAATAATTTTTCATTAAAGCGCTATTGAACATGCCTCAATTACAGCAATTATTTTTAAATAATCTAAATGGCAACATCAAACAAAATTTTAAATGTCTTTCAAATCTGATCCACATTTATAGTGAACAATCTATCGAACATATCGTTTTAACGTGCCATCGCTTCGAAGATGCAAGAAAAAAACTCAGAAACTCTCTTGGTCCAGTTCCTATTTCATTCTCTTGGATTTTCAATCTCTCAGAAGATGCTTTAATTAAAACTAGAGCTCTAATGAAATTCATAAGTTCTATAATGAAAGATTTCTGATCCTCTTTGTTTTCTAATATAGAAGTTGTTTGAACTCAGGAATAATGAGATAAAGCAGCCAGTAGGCGAGCAAAAATCTCATACCACCCAATCAATCCAGATTTATGACGCGTTAGTAACTTACTCATTTATTTTAACTCAATCGATTTCATTTTATTTGTATTTAAAAACAAAACTGTAGATCTTACTGATAATGGGAAACCTTGTATCGTTTGATTTAGTTCTTAGCGACATAGTTAGGTTGACGAGCATTAGCAAGCCGGGAGCGAACCGCCCAAGTGGATAATTTAGTTTTTTCGGCCAAAATTAATTCATATTTTAATTGCTTTTTGCCAGTAAAATAGTATTTTGTTTTAAAGAACTTTAAGAGAAAAAATACTATTTTCGACAGTTTTATCTTCACTTCAAATATAAATAAAAACGCGACAAATAATTTGTTAGAAAAAAATTATTGCTCATGAATGCTACAAACTAAAAAAAAGTACGCAGCCAGGCAAAGAAAAGGGAAAGATTTAAGCACTCACTGAAAATATTATAACATTCCTCAAATTTATTACTACAAGCACAGAACTCTCTTTGAAGTACCACAGAGGGACAAATGGGTGTGAAAAGACTTAGTTTCCTTGTGGAGGAAGGACTATTTTTATTCGCGAGAACCGAGCAGTTGCCTTGTTACAATTTCGAATTGCTTTTGGCTTGATAAATGTCAGAACTTCGAAAAAGCGCGCAAAGTTTTAACTTTGGAGCAGCAATAACCATCGTAAAAGATAATAGAAATGTGAAATAAAATGATACCAGAGGGGGTAACTAAAAGTCGTGGGATATTTATGGAATTATAAAAATGATAAACGGAGAATGTGAAAATATGCTTTGAACTGGGTGGTATGGTTGGAATACTTGAAAAAGTTTTCGAGGAAAAAATTCTAAAAGCATCTCTAAAGAGCATTCCAAAGATATTTTTTTTATATATAAAGTTAATGATTACATTAATACTTTAACATTTTGCGATTCCGAAATGGTTATTGTGAACACAAATAATTCCCTTCGGACATAGTTTAAAACATTTACATTGGAAATTGTGTCATCCATATTTGGTACACATAAGAGAAAATTACCAATTTGTGCACAAATTTTCAGCCACACAGGACAAAAAAAATTAATAAGTCGTAAACTAGGGGTGTGGAACATCGCACAACTTTCAATTACACTATAATACTGGTCACTACATTTAAAGTTGACGTGGAATAGTGTTATTAACATTTTCATTTATGAGAGGAGAAAAACTGTCGTTAAGGGGAATTCAAGGGAAGAGAAATCTAAATCCTTTATAGCATTTTCACGGAAATTTCGGAGGGGGAGATGTTTAGAACACTTTAAGACATATTAAAATACAGATTTTGGTTGGTTGGTTGTATTCAGATTATCTGGCGCCGTCAGCAACACGAGGGCTATAATGCGCCGAAACATTCGTCATTAGACAAGCCAACATACATTTACAAACACCCATGCCTAACACGGGACTCGAACCCGCAACCTCGCGGTTTAGAAGCTAGCACGCTAACCACTATACCGTTTGGTCGGCAAAATACAGATTTTAATCAAATTCGTTACAGCCGTTTTTTTAGTAATTGTTGAAAAACGTGTGTGTGTTCATGTTTTTCGCATGCGCAATATTGACGAAAACCTTACTGACAGGTTCCCTGGCCCTCACTAACCTGTACACCAAATTTGAACATCGTAGGTCTATTCGTTCGAGACTTATGCTAAATTCGTACACACAGACAGTTTTTTTCTTTTCTTTCTTTTTTTTCTTCTTCTTTCTAGACCACTTTTATAAAGTCAGGATGTTCCAAAACGTGGGAAAATGCAAAAAATCGGGGGGGAAATTGTTGAGTGAAAACAAATAGTTTCATTACACTATGTAAACAGATGAGTAATTTAAAAACAATACTTTCATAACCCTATGTTAACATGGGTAATTGAAAGTAAAAAGGACGTAAAAATTATGACTGAAAGTTATACATCTGTTAATTAGTCATACTAAAAAATTAATGGAGAAAAAGGATCACGGATATCCGACTGGTGATAGTGAAAACAATTCTAAATCGTACTTTTTAGAACATTTCCTACCATGGACATAGACAAGTTCCGAGTAAACATAATACAATGTATAATGTATGTCCCTAAACCTCTTCAAACATAATATTACCGTCCCAAAATCTCTTCAAGAGATTGAGCTTGTCTGCAGAGCTCCCAAAAATGCTCTATATTTTTTTCTTTTTTTTTCTCTTTTTTCTCCTTTTTTTTTTTTTTTGCTACATATTTATCCAGTTCGCACGTGCTACCAAAAAAAGTAAGAATCGTCCTGTTTTCAAAACGCATCTACTTGAATCACATTTGCATGTAATTTGTCCCCCAACATCAACATCTCTTGCATTGCAGAGAAATGACGCAGCCAAATGTCGCCGGCGAATAACTTGAATAGCTAGCCTTTCCTTGTTGGAATATTATAGCTAGGCTTTGCAAGTGTCACTGAGTTTCGATATTTTTTCCAGCTTATTGCCTCTGCTTCTCAATTTCTGGCTCGATAAAATTTTCATTCGAAGAAACTTGAAGCTCTTTTTTTTTATTATTATTTATTCCGATAAGCACGTGAAAATTTCTTTGAAGTGTACTGACGGAATAGCTGCTCGAGAAAGAGTGTTTTATTTATTTTTCATTTTTTTTATTTTTCTGACTACTGTTGCACAACTGAGCAAAATAGTTTTGAGGAAGCTAGAATGTATTTTATAGAAGAGAAAGAGAAAATAATTCCAGAATTCATGCTTACTTTTTATGAGAAAGTAACTTTCTAGATGCTGTTCATGCATTAATTGCTTTAAAAATCAAGTACTTTCTAATTTGCACTTTAAAGCACTTTTTAAGTATATATTTTACGAAGGGCAATATAGTTTAAAATAATCTATGCCCCGTTCATAAATAAAGCGCAATGTTTTTCACTACTTAACACATGATACAAAATGTTGAGAGCTTTAGGGAAAGAAAAAGCAACATGAAATTTTGAGATTTAAAATAAAGTCAAAGTTCACCGCTGTAATTGTAACTTATTTGCAACTAGTTGAAAAAAATAGTGTGTTGGGGGAGAAGGGGAGAGGGTTAATTCTAAAAATCCTATCTTGATCCAGAATTTTTTTTAAATAATTTTTTTTTAATTCGAAGGACTTTATTTTTGCAATATTGGTCATGTGTTGTACCTTACATTGGTAAGAATTTTATTTATTGCCTAAGACCACAAAAAATATTATACTTAATGCAGGTATTCAAAGTAAAACCTTGTGAGAGTGTTTAAAGAAATCGTTGCGTTAATAGCAAAACTAAATAAATTATGTCTTTTAATCATGTGGTCATGACGTCATATACATAATTTTCATTCAAACTCAGAATTCATAAATATACCCTGCAGTAAAATTATCGACTGAAAAATTCAACCTTGGCACAGGAAGCATGCAAGGTATCTTCCATTCTTTTTTTTTTTTTTTTTTTTTTTTTTTTCATCTTCCAAAACTAGTTACAAAATTTCACCTGCCGTTCTCCGACGAATTGAAAATCGACTGCAGTAAATATTCCAAATGACTTTCAAAACGTATTTGGACAATTAATTTCAGCGCTGTCGCTAATTCAAATAACTACCCGTCGCAACAGGGAAAGATTTTGAAATGCGAAATTTCACCCGTTAGCTGCGAAATTAACCGTACGACGTCGAGAACGGAATGGGTTTCCAATCAGCAAATGGCAAGTTTTCACAAAATAAATTGATGCATGGCTACTGGAGCGAAATTTTATAATTAAAATTCCGTTCAGTCATTTCGTGAAATTATTATTAATTTGAGTTCATTGAATGTGTGTTTAGGAGAGACTGATTTCAACGTTGTTTCAACAGGGAAAAGTAGGTGAATAATTTATGTAAATGAAACTGTCAACGCCATCTTAAAACAGCAAACTTAAAGGATAGACTTAACGGTGTGCCATCAGCAATTGGTAAAGTACTTTAACGTGATAAAATTTTATAAAAATATAAAATACAACTTCAGAGGAATATATTTTTAGAAAACAAATATTTAAGAAAAATACCCGTACACAATTTTAAATTGCCAACAATGTTGTCAATTACTTTCCTTTTCTAGCCAATTAAATTTCTTTGAAGATGAATTCTTCCCCGTACATGCTGTTCGCTGAAGACAAAAGAATAAACTTTTTTTTTTTATCGTTTATTGAAAAAAAAAAATTTAATCATTTTGCTACAATATTAAAAAAAAAAAAATCCTTAAACTTTAATCTTGTTTCCATATTAGAAACTTTAGAGTAATAAGAAATAAATTTGCTTTCCTATGCGGTTATTAATTTCTCGCACCCTCTAATGTGTCAGGCTTTCAGATTTATTGCCTAATATCGACTTTAGAGCTATTGACAATTTAAAATCAATTTCAAACTCAGCACAAAATCCTCGGGCATTTCAGAAACTGCCTACTTTCCCCAAAACCTTCATTTTCTCTACATTAGCCATAATTCCACAGCCCGGTTTTCATTACTGAATCAGGAAAGCAATTTCCTGAGCTTCCCGTATTTCTATTCAAACGGGGCTTTGGCCGAAGAGTTCAACAGAAAACTTCGCCAAACTATAGTGTCGTAGTTGCGGAAATTAAAATGAACACTGTTGATAATGTGATTCATGTCCTTTGGGGCAAAAATGTACATTTATTTACCTTCTTTTTTATTTTACCCGCGAAGTTATTTGTTTTTCTGGGGTCACAGTTTGCGAATTTGTTACCGCGGCGAGCTTTGTTACCCCGTGGCGCCAAATTTATTCGCCTCCTGTGTGTGCTTTTCATTTTTTCTTACTCTTTTTTTCTCGCCAAGTCCAGGATAAACTGTTGACTTTAAGTAAATGATTGTGTTCTTTTTTTCTTTTTCAGTAGTAAGTCACAGTTGGAAGCTAGGTCTAGGAAGCAGAGGAGTGTTTTTCTAAAGAGTTTTCTACCTTTCTTCTTCCGTTAAAATACGTTTAAAAAAAAAAATTCCCGACCTGTTTCATTTTCCGTTATTTCGAATTTTTCAATTTTATTCTAGCATAATTGTGTGAACTAGAATTTTGGAAGTTACTGTTGCCATCGGTTGAACGTTAATCTTAAAACAAAATCGTTTCGTTTACTTTCTAGAATAAATTGTAAGGCGCGTAAGTTTTAAGTGAAAATTCGACTAATAAATAAGGTATCTTTTCCTTGATAAACATAATCAATGGTAAATTTGGGTTGTTCTAGAGAAATTTCCGTTTGAAAAGTACAATTTTTTAGATATTTTGTAGTGTTTGTACACTGAAATCAATTTTATTCCCAAGTTCTGATGATTGCATCAACTAGTAATCAAAACATTTTGATCCTTTTATGATAGATTTGAGTTTTTAATATATTCTTTAACATTCCACATAATTTGCATACGTACTTGAAAAAGTTTTAGTTTCATTTTAAAACCTCTCTATATATAAGGCCAAAGTCCTCAATCACTTATTACTAATCCTCTCACTTCACTTATAGTCACAACCCTGAAAATTACAACTAATGTCAAAAAGGAGAAACATAAAAAAAAGTAAGCAATTCTAATCTCGATTAACCAACTTTAATAGGTTTAAAAGGGTTCAAACGTTCCAAATGAGAGATATTCAAAAGTACCACTTCCAATACAGTTACAGCTCTGAAATTTGTTAACAAGAGATAAAGTAAGCTAATCCGATATAGATTAACTAATTTAAAGTTGTTGAAACGGTCTAAACGAGGAATATCCCACTGTCTCACTTCCAAGGTGATCATAATTGAAATTCGGTACAAATGTCAACAAGAACAAACACTCAAAAAAAGCTATTCCCATCTGTTTTTTGTTCGATAAAATGCACAACGTAAAACTTCGTTGCGAAGCATGGGTATTCGGCTAGTATTAACAAACTTTCTGACCAAATTTGTTTCAAAACTTTTTCTGATGATGCCAAATAATCCCCCTAAGCCAAATCTTCAATTTGAAAGATGATTTTACCGTCATTATTACCTTGTTTCACTAGAGGCAATGCCAATTTCGAACAACCCATAAAAATTCGAACAAAAACTATATTATCCCGAATAGTATTGCAAAATAAGTATTTATCCTATACATTCTAAGAATTGCAGGGTTTGAATCCTGGGTTAGGCATGGATGTTCGTGGTGGTTCGGAATCCATGTTAAGCTGTAGGTCCCTGCCCGATTAGCCGTTATTGTGCACAAAAATAGGTCGTTGAGCGTACAAACACACCAAACTAAGAATCGCAAATTCAAAAGAAACCTTAATAACTTTAAATTCTGATTATTCTATTAAATCCATTCATAACAAAAATCATATATTTCATCTAAAACACAATTTAAATTTCAAACATAAATAGATTTTTGAAATGCTTGCTTAAGATCTTTTACATTATCCTCCATTTTCATACTGAAAGTGGCAAACACAATTGCTTGTCGAACAAAAAAAATCTGTTTATTCGCTTAATTTTCGTCCTTCCCGCCACAATGTCTGAGTCACAGCTTTTATTCATAAATGCGTCCTGATTCTTTTAGACTCCCCCTTACAGAATAAAGGGGAAGTGAAAATCCCTGAACCGAATGATGAATGATGTTTAAGTACGGACACGGGAATTGACACATTAAAACTCATTTGATTCACAGTGACGTCATTGAAACGATGACTGTTGCCAATTCCGTTGAGTAAGTAGTAGAAATCTAATTTTATAAAAATCTGGGTTTTTTTTATAGTTATTTATTTCGATTTTTATGTCTTATTTTCAGCATCCTCTTTAATAAACAAAATATATGTGCTTTCATCCATTTTTTTTCTAATTAGTGAATCTAAAATATAATGCCACAATGGAATAAAGAATTCCAGCGTAAAATTGAAATTAGAATATTAATTTTCATATAAGAGACAGTTCGGACGGGTGATTAAAATTTTACCCAACACTAATTTTAGAATAGTAAATGTTAAAATCATAGTCAACCATTTTATCAATTGCTGTTTCAATTAATTATGCTTAACATACGATGGAATAAAAATCAATTAAAATGTAAAGACAGAAAAGAAATATACTAAATATAATGTATCACAATTTCAAAAAGCAATTGCTACAAATTCATTGAAGAACCGAATTCAAAATTATGAATAAAAATCCATGGCCTTAGAAACCTCTAACAGAATACTGAACAACTGAAAAGGAATAATTGAAGTTTAAGAAAAACCAATTATCGACTCCAAATGGCGAAATTGTTATTTTAAGCCAAAAACTCGATTCATTATATTGAAAAATGGTCACAAGGATTTTGAAATCCCGCAAAAACTTTCTTATTCTACATAATAAAGTTGGGAATAGGGATTTATTAAAATGCCTCATTTTATTTCACTCGCACTGTGTTGCCATTCCTTTATTAATTTCCGAGAAAAAAATAATGATCGCTAAAAAGATTTAATGATATCTTCGTCGAAGCAGTCCTTAATCCGAAAATAATTGACTCGAGAATTACGAAAACAATTCTTTTAGAAGATTAAAACGCAAACTTTTAACTTCTCGCTTGTTCCCGTTCTCGCACGAGAGATCAGGAGTTTTAAATCGACAATTTTGCTACAAAGGAACTTCTGAGACCTAAGATATCAAGGGACTTAATTTTAATCTCTAAACATAATCAGCTTGTCAAGATGCCTCATTAGGGACATTTGGTACCATTAAAAGTTCGCTAAGTTGGCATAATAAGCCTCAATAATACCCTTGGTTACACAAATTTATTTTTGCTCGTTAACGGGTATTCTTTTAATAAGGATTAGTGAAACTTGGCAGCAAATTAACTAAAGTCACACTAAAAAATCTTAACTTATCTAAAAGAATTAATCGACTATTAACAGGAAATTAAAATAATCAATTAGGTTGGTAAATGAACTGAATCAATGCTTCATATCAACCAAATTAACTGACTTGTAAATAATTAAAAATATTAACTTTAATCACATAAAGTTATATCAAAAGTCCTCAAATTGGTCGTCAAACATACCCTGGTGAATTGTGTAAAGAGCTAATAAATCAAATTTGAAGAAAAACAAAGTTTTCTAGCTTTTCTTGGCTAATATTTCAATATTCATCAATTAAAATCAAGTTCATACATTTTGACAATAAAACTGAAAATCTTTAATTATTTAATACTGCTTTGAATTTGGAAGTTTGTCAAGAGGAATTAGTTTAGTAGCAGCTAAATGTGGCAAAAATTTCGTTAGTTTGAAAGCAATCTAACTATCATGCATACTGAAATAGGATATTATGACTAATGCATGATTTATACCAGCCGGAGTATCAGTTATGGTCACCAGCTATTAAATCCAGCGACTAGCACCGAGTAAACTCTTCATGACAGTCAGTGGAAAAGGCAGTTTGTTAGTTTCTGGCAACTCCAGTAGATCATACTAACTATTTGCTAGCGCGTCAGCTACCATCACTGGAGCTGTTACGTGACCACAGCCTAGCAGCGTAATGTTCGCTAAATAACTGGATAGTTCCAATTACTGACAGTGTGTGAAGTGAAAGCTGGCATTCCAATCAACGCAAGAAAGTGATCTTTCAAACCAACTTACCAGCTGGCATTCAAGTCATTTACAATTTATAAATCAGCTTTAAGAGGCATAGGAAAGTGGTATAATTACTTATTACATTACAAAAATAGTTTTACTATCAGAAATACATTTCGATTCAAAGAATTCAGAATTGTAACCCAAACTTTTTGAAATTGAAAAACACCTTCTGTGGTAGACAAAAAATAATAATAACAAGTTTCTTTAAAGCTTCAAATTTCACCATTAAGTTATTGATATCATCGAAAAGAGCAATCGCGCTTGTTTTATGCCAAAATAAAGACATCACAATTCCAAAACAAGTTACAGTGTTTCAGGTCCAATATAAGTGCCAGCTTGGAAAACTAACCATCAACAACAAATGCTCAAACCGAATTGACCAACAGTCAAGAAAATTACGTTATCTAACTTCCCATCAGAGTTTTTTTTTTCTCTTTGGCAGTCACATTCCTATAGCTCAGACAGCATATCTTCTGACACTCTTAACACAGTGACAGTTCAGGTAACAAGATTGTCGCGTTTCATGACCAAGTGACGCTTCGCTGGACAAGGCAGTCTCACAAGCGATCATCATCAAAATGATCGATGGGGGAAAAATAGTGTTGATCATTGTATTAATTACTTTGATATTTGAATTTTTGAATTTTGAGAAACAAAGTCAAATGTCTGAGTAGGGTTTCCATTACATTCAATAGTGCTAGGTTTAAAATGAATTTTTTTTTTTTTTTTTTTTTTTTTTTTTTTTATGGTAATATAAACACATATCAACCGTCAAATCTTAATGCGAATTTTTAAAAAAAAAAAAAATCATACACTGGGGAGCACCGCTCTTGCTCGCAAACCCCTTAAGCTGAGAGCTTTTACACTGAAATACTACTAGCCAAACTCGCAAATTTCAGTTCCAAACTAAGTCACTAACAATGTTAACCTGTATTTAATGAACATTTTCAAACTGGAATCATACATATATCAGAAATAATTTTCATTTGAACACTATAAAAATCAAAATTTAATTTTTAATAAATATTTCGTGTGTATTAAAGTGTTTGTTATATTCAACATTTTTTAACGGGCGCCTTACAACTTTCCAGTTTAATACGATTTAATAATCCTACAAAATAAGACTTAGTGAAAAGAAACCTCTTAAATTTGTATTTGATATGGGCTGCCAATGAAATTTTCAGAATTGCATAATGCAACATTAGGGCAACATTTCTCAATTTTTTAAGTTTTAAATTTTTGTGGTTCACTCATTCAATATTAAAAACAAAACAAAAACACAATTTTAAGTATCTACAAAGCTCCAATTCACCGAAAGCCATTTGGAAAATACGCATAAACAACGTCCCAATCCAAGCAATTACTGTGGCGAAGTTTTATAAAAAAAAATTCGCTATCAAAACTTCACTACTTCTCATCAAAAAAAATTGCCAGAAAAGAATACACATAAAATGATAATTTTTTCAAAGCCCAACAGATAATTCGAAAGACTGATTTGTTGCCAAACATGGTCTTATTTAATAGCAAATCTAAAAACGAATAATAAAATAAGCTAGGGAATTCCATTTTTCCCTCCCGAGACATAGAACTCGTATAAAAATTAAGCCTTTTTCAGTGAATTTGGAACGCAGCCAGCACTTGAAGTACAAGTGACAAGAATTCTCTTCTAAATCGGGAGACCATTAACGGGCGAGGACATTTTTGTAACTTTCTCAGTTAATGTCTTCGTCCAGCTTATTATTTAGAGGCCTTTTTTAAATTGCTTGTATTTAGCAGCGACTTTTCTGCAACATTTACGGAGATTTAGGCGCGAAACTGGTTATATTGGAACATGTTCCTTTAACTTAGTCGGATCGGTTGATCATTTTCGAATTTCCTGACACAAGGGTCATAACATAATTACACAAACTACATCTAAAAAATCCATTGTTACAAAACTACAGAAGAGCATCGATCATACGAATACCGATCAACCGAAACAATTCCAGTCGGCAAATTCAAATATGTGCACCTTATTTTCTAAACATTAGGCCTTTTTTAATGTAGTAGTACTTTATGTAAGGTTATTTATAAAGTTGTATTTAATATCACTGTTTCAAATTGCTTCTATCACATTGGTACAATATCTTTTCGTAAATTATCAGTTAATAGAAAAATCAGAAATTCGAACGTCCTTATCCCCAATTTTTTCGGATAGAATCGATGCTCTATCATAGTTCTGAATAACAAACGCATACAGAATTCAGGGATAGCTGATGTCTAACAAAATAAATTAAAAAAAACCAAAAGGTAGCCTTCTTTCATTTCCATACAATGGTGGTCAAGCGTTTACGTAAATACCGCACCCCCCCCCCCCCCAAAACACATATCACCAAACCAAAATTCTCAATCCTACAACTATAAAAGAGGCTGTACTTGGTCGTTAGTTTCAAAACAAGATTCCTATCATCACCAAGCCCACAACACCAATTCACTAGTTAACTAAGTCAGCAAACTAAATTATCGTTTGCCCTCATAATATTGTGCACAGAACGCCCCCTTTTCGGTACCTCGTAAAGATAGCAAAAAATTCCCTCCCCTAGTAGATGGGAGAGGGTGCACTCGTGTGTGGTCGTCTGCTGTATCCCTTCCCCCCCCCCCCCTCCAGAAATTCCAAACGATCATCCGCTGTGTTTCGAAATATACCCTATGTTCGAAAATCTTATCTGCAGGAACTAGTTATAGAACTCGGGGTCGAGAAAAAAACCTGAATGAACTTCTAACTCCCAGTGGTAAGAGGAATTGAGACACTTGTGTTACTTGTTGTAGGCGCCAACTTTGGCGTATTTGGCATTCTTTAGATACTATGGATTGCCATGAACGTATGTCTCAGGTTTTTGGAAGATTGGCGTTATCTTTAAAATTTGCAACAGTCCGTTTTTGATGCAAAGGAACAGTGTGCAGCAGTAAATTTTTGAGGTATTAGTATTGGAAAAGATCTTCTCTCAGGATAGGAAACGATACATAACGATATAAGTATAATATTGATACTTTTTTTTTCAATTTCAAGGGTTTTGGTATTCTAACTAATTATTAGGTACGATTTCTAGTATCGATACCAAAGGAAAAAATACTTAAAGGATTTTTTCCCCCTCATTTTAATAAAATATTTGTTTATGTTTTTTTTTTTTTACTTTAATTTACATAAATGCTTACTGCATTATGTTGTTGGGTACACTGAAAACATTGTACCTTTTTTCCAATCCCACATATTTTAATTCGTTTGTAGTTAGCGCTAAATTTTCTCATGTAAATATGATAACCCTAACACCTTTCGTCGATGCTCTAGTTACTACTTATTTTAATAATCTTTATAATTAATGTTAGACGAAAATTAATCTAAATTGAGAAAATTCGTCTTTTAAGAAGCATTTAATTAGTATTAATAATTAATATACTAGTCTAAATCCAATTTTTAACATTTTCTGGCCAACTCAACTAATAAATTCGCTTCCAAATAAACACATATTTTCCTTGTTGGCGTCGATTCTGGCTAGTCTTGGGATTCTTCTGATATTGCGGATTATCATAACTCACCCTTATCAACGTAATGGGTAAGTTATCAATGTTTAGGATCAGATAGGGATTTAGAAACTGAGCAAGGGTGATAGGTATGAAACAAACGGAAAAAGAGTAGACTTATGAGTGGCAAAAAAACAAGAAATTTACAGGTGTCACAAGCCCACGGTAGGTGAAAAAAAAAGAAGACTAAATTGGCTTTTTATTTGTTTTTATTTTTGCAAAATATCTTAATTTATTATTCTTAGAAATACATGACGAAACATTAATTGAAATCTAAAACGCAATTTATTTATAATGACTGGTAAAAATCATGTGGCATCGAATTTTAAATACTTGTTCTAAGATACTAATAGCACTCGTACCCAACTAAATAAATCTCTCCGATTCCTATATCTGCTGATTCCCAGAACTGTCTGGGTAACAGAGACAGACATAGGAATTGGCATACTCATCACTGCAATTAAAACAATGAATCAGTCAAAAAAGTCAGCTTCCAAATTAATTTTAGGCAAAAAAAAGAAAATGAGGTTGACAAAAACCAAACCATTACTTAAGAGATAAGTTTTCTTGCGGCCAAGGTTTAGATGTAATGATTTTGAGACATAAACCACAAATTGTAGACATAAAAACCCATCAAAAATCTTCAATTTAGCGTTCTTTTGTTCTACGTCTCACCGCTTGCGTTTCTATGGATGCTTTTTGAAGATTAATGCAATTGGCTACCAGGAAACTGAAAATAGATCATTTCCAGGATCATTACTATAATTTTTCAAATATTGAGGAGGGAGGAAATCTAGTTTGAACTTCAAAACATAGCTATTTATAATCACAGGATATTCTAAATCTGTTTCTTTAGTCAATGCTTCTAGCTCAAGAACGAGTACCTCAAGAACTACCACGAAATATTTTGCACACTTTTTCAAAATATTTGAGAGGTATAAAAAGTCAATTAGCAACCATCGACAGTCTCGTCATTTTCGGTACATAAATCTATTATCGTGGTAGAAATACAACAAAACCAATCAGTAATCTTACGCAACTATAAAATCCACAAGTGTAAACTTTAAAGCGAGACGCAAACAATCACTGACTAGCTATAAAACATCAAAGAAAAGCCGACACGTTCAAATTTTCGATGAAGATAAAACTTTTCCAATTGCTGAATTCTAAATAGACAAGTAAACAATTCAATTAAGGGTTTTATAACGAAGCGGCTTCGTCTGTTTATTGTAAATTAAAGTGGCTTTGTAATGATGAAAATCTTCGTACATCTAGGTGATATTCCACAAGCAAGGACATTGAATATAAATAATCTTACTAATAATAGTGACTTTAGGTAATGACTGCCAATTAATTTAAAATAATGAGTATTAACAAAAGAGCTGATCACCTTCAAATAGATCTATCGGATTAAAACTTTAATATTCGGAGAAGTTTTGTAGCCAAGTTTGCATCTAACTCGCCAACTTGTTATACAAAAAAAAATCTCAATTATTGGATCTGTTATCAGGCGTATTAATACAACTTGTTATATCAAATTACAATTTGAATATTAGGTGAAATTTCCTACCCAAGTTTGCATTCAAACTCGCCAACTTGGCGACAACTTTTGTTATATAAAAAAACCTTTGAATTACTGGGGGTCTTATCAAAGGTACCAACTTTAACTAGGGGAATTTGCAGGCATCGCCAAATTGTGTGCGCATGGTAATTGAACGTGAGGTCCTGCAAAGAAACGTGTGGAAGCAGCGTTTTACTGACAATCACAATCTAACTAGCTTTCGTCAGATGCCGCTGTGTACTGCTCTCACCTCGATCACCATGAGAAACGGCGCCAAACATCTCTGTGTCACCACTCATAAAACAGACGCTTCTCAAAACAAAGACTCGAAACAACCACTTGATAGACGTCGACCCGGCTGCCACAAACTTTAACCTCAACACTCAATCCACACAATGAAGAAGGCAGGCAGGTGAATAAGTGACAAAATATATTCATTGTAGCATTCTTCACAAACAAATTAAAGGCAGTTGAGGACCATGAAAAAAAAAAAAGCACAGTTCGCTGAACTTTTTTAGTCTCTTAACAGCAACCAGTGACAGTAGGTTCAAGCTATTTCTGTTTACACAGCAAAGCACTCGCAGTAGCGGAGATACTGAAGTATACTAAAAGGGAGGGGGGATCAAAGAATGTTGTGTGGGGGAAGAGATATTTTACTTCTTTGTTTGTTGCCGTCTTAAATGTTCCAAGACAGATGGTAGGAGGGGAGAGATGTAGGAAAAAAATGTCTTTGTTTTCTCGACCTGAACTTGGATGAGTTGAGTTATTTATATAATTGGTAGCGCATAGGGGGTGCTTTGTTCTGCACTCTCCAGGCGTGGCGTTGAAATGGCGCTGTGATATTTTATTCAGGTATTAAGATGCTTTGGCAACAGGGTGTGACGGATGTTTGATCATGATAAGATTTTTTTAAGGTCCGTCTTCTTTACCTGAGAATAAATAGAGCAAATGGGCAATGAGCTTACGCAGGGAGTCATTGGGTCTAGATCCACCTAAAGCTAAGGAAGTTTATAGATAGCAACGCTATATTGCAAAGTATCAGAATATTTTTATAGTTTGTTTTGTAAGCTATGACAATGAAATAAATTTATTAATTTTAATGTATGATCTAAAGTTGGTTAAAAAAGTATCCTCGCATTGTATTATATTAACAAGGGCTTTAAAAATGTAATTTTTATGGTTTATAAATAAATTATTAATGAAAATCAGGCACTTTTTATTATTCCTTTTTTTAGGCATTTTTGCAATTTAAACTGAATAGCCGTTAAGGAACATCAAGGGTTTACGTCATAAAAAAAAGAGAAATTTAGAATTTAACTAATGATTATTCAGATAAAACAAACATCTTATACTTAAAATCCCATTTAAAATTTTACAAATCATTTTTTTTTTTTTTTTTTAACATCACAAAAATCAGCCGAATAATCCTTCAGTCCCATCAGCGCAACAAATATCAAACTTCGCGACTTAAAACGCATCACAGACGGTTGAAAAACGACCGCCCTGCCGTAATTACAGTCTTTAAAACGAAACTGCCTCCTGAAACGTCAAAAACCAATTTGGAATAGAAGCCCCTATTCCCACGAAGCTGCTTTAAACACGCAAACTAAAAAAAAATATGGAATCGAAAACCAAGCAGAAAAATTATTTAGAAAACGCAAAAGAGACCCTCATTTCCCCTAGCTGCAGAAAACTACGGAACAAAACAAACAGGAAGAGTAGTTACTGACACCCCCGCCCAGTCAGACGCCAACCCATGTCGTTTTCTCGCCAAACCTTACGAAATTCCACTCGTTAAATAAATGTCCTGGTTATACTTTTGAGTGGGCGTGGGGATGAAGGTAAGGAAATGCAGAATAAAAAGAACAAAATCAAAACACTTTTCGTTCTCGGAAAACCTCCTTTTTCGGTCCCCCCCCCACTGTGTTTCGTATAAGGCATTTTCTCAAACGAAGTGGTTTGCGCCCACCTGACCAAAGTTTAGCAGGATTTTTCTTTGTGTTCATTTTAGAATCGTCACGAAAGTAGCCAAGTTTCGCCAAGCCGCCATGTTTTCAAGTTAGTTAAGCCGAAAAACCCGGTTAATAAATGATTAATCGATTTTTTTTTTTATTGTTACACTTTAAACGAATACATTTTTCTGCAGCACACAAATGCAGAGAGAATTTTATACAATGTGGCTTTGCCCGTCTATCTGTCCTAGATCACTATTCCTAGACCAGGGGTCGGCAGACTTTTCTGGCCTGAAAACGAAATATTCCAATAATCAGAATCGCAAAATTTTTAGAGAGGCGCAAAGTAAATATAAGCATAACCAATATGAGTTTTTAACTGCAAACATTTTAAAAACATTTTTGTGGTATAAAAATCAAGGATAAATAGACAAGTCGGTAGGCTATTTTTGTTTGACATAAATGCAGACACTTCAGCCCTTTCTTTCTTAAATTCAAGATCTTCCTCATTAATTCTATTCTTTCTTTTGGACGAAATCGAGGACATGTTCTTCAATCAAGTATATCAAAAGCAAAAAGCTTTTTAACAAGCATATGCAACCGCAAAACGTTTACAGCGAAAGGAGCTATCTACCTCAATCGGAGACGAGTGAACAACGAACATCAACAAAATCTCGATGCAACTAAAAGAGTGACGTATGATGGACATAATCCTATTACGAATTCTGATTGTTTGTGTATTTCGACTGAGAAGATTCCAGTGGGCGCTGCAGACGTTGATTTTGAATTGGTATTTGAGAACACAGTCACCAGTACACCCAACTCTTGGAGAGTCACAAATATCTATGAAGAGAGTCACATGCGGCTTTGGAGCTTCGATCTGCCGTTCACTGTCCTAGACTATGCTACAGATGCATTAGACATGTCGTAGGAAAGTGGAAAGGTCACATCGAGACGAGTCGCCATGGAAAAATTTCAACCGGAAGTAAATTTCTAAACCATAAATTCTACACTTATGGACGATATGATTTTTATTGATAATAAAAAAAAAATCTGAATACAAAATAAAATGACATTAATAAATCTCTATCAGTCTCATTGTTTCAAAGTTAGTGGTGCTAAATATAAAGTTTGTTCCTTTTCGAAAATTAAAAGTTATGAAGATTATCGCCGAAAACACAATTTAATAATATGTAATTAATTATGCAGACATTTCAGTAATTTATATCGAAGAAAATTATAGTATAATTCGCTTAAGGAACAAACACATCTAAAATCGATCAAATAGAACGCCAACTGGGGGATATATCGCCAAATCCGAACGCATTAAAAGACGAAGGTAATGTTGAGACTGGTAAATATACAGACAAACGTATAATCATCTTTTTCAGTTTTTTTAGGGGAGATAATTTTTTGCTCAGCCTGTCAACGGCGCATTCCATTGGCTGAGAAGAAAATGAGAAAGTATGATTGGCAGGAGTAACAAGAACAAAATGGCCAAAACGAGACTGCAAGCCAGGTGATTCCGATGATCCATCTTTTCTAACTTCCGGTTAAACGAAGATGATTTCAGTATTTCATTTATGGGGCCACAAATGCTTTCGTCCTACGAAATTAAAAAAAAAAAATTGCCAAGAAGGAGGAAGAAAATGGCCGCTCGTTAAAAAAATAAAACATTCATTTCATTTTGAATAGCTAACATTTCATTTTGAAGTTCCTTTCCAAGTATTATAATATTAAAGAAAATCAAAATAAAATATTAAGTACTTACAGAGCAATTAAAGAATAAAAATTCTTATATTATTAGGAAAAACTATTAAATTGACTTTAATCCCATCCCCCCCCCCCCTCCCTCGCCCTATTAGTTCTGAATTTATACTACAGAGAGAAAGTAATTCCTTGCCGGATAACAAAACATATTGTACGAAAACTATTATGTTAATTACCATATGTTTTTTGAAACTGGTAGGTGCAATATAGGGGACTCTGTGCTCCCTTTACCAGTAATGTTAAATTGCCTATTGTTTATGCACCTTTTTGTGGAAAGTTCTTAACAAATGAGTTTTTTTTTTTTTTTTAATGGCTAAATCGATCTTATAAAAGATACTGATGTTAAAGTTTTGTAAAAAATATAATCAGATTTTTTTTTTTTAATTAATCTCTCTCTCTCTCTTTTTTCTTTTTTTTCAGAAAAACTTTTTTTAAAAAAAGATTTGATATTTAAAAAAATAAATTAAAAACCAACAGTTTAACCTCAGTTATCCCTCACCCTGTAGGTTATGCACTAGTTAAATTTCATAAAAAAATTAATGGCACATCTCTTCTAGATAGTTAGAATTAGACAAGGCATATTAAAATTTAAAACATCACCTTTAGAGAAAATGACAGTTAATGGAAAGTATTACATAATTAATAATAGATCATTTGTTTTTTTAAAACAAAATATAACACACTTCTATTTTTTTTTTAGAAGAAACTAGAGATATATATCGATGAAAAGGCATAAAAACATAAAACAACATGAAATAAAAATCTCAAAATCAATTTTTTGGGTACTATGTTCCCTGTGGGAATGTCAACCAGCTCCAGCTCCATTAGCTAAATGTTCCATCGTATGAGCCACAAAATCTGCCAAAACATTGCTCAACCCAAGTGAAATATTTCACAGGATAAATCACCAGTACTTACAAAAACTTTTCAAACTGTCAAAAAAAAGACAAAAAAAAAAAAAGACACATAAGTACCCCCTGAAAATCGTGTTAATGAGATTTCCATTACTAGATATATTCCTGAACTAAAAATTCATATGTTTAAAGACTTACTTCAGCAAATATTATGGCCGAAACTATGATATATTCGGTACCGACAAAGGCTGTTAACGTCAAATCGTTTAACATGAAATCCCGTTTAACGCGAAGTAAAAGTAGCTCTCCGTACTTTAAACGTAACGTTAATTTATTCGTTTAACATGAAATTCGGTTAATGCGAACAATTTCGGCTACCGCATCGACTTCACGTTAACGGGGTTCGACTGTACTATATTAGGTCAAACGGGAGATCCAAGTTTCCTATGAACATTAATTACCTTAATCAACGCGCTTTGTAGCTTCGAGTACGCAGCGTCTGTAATCCAGAGGGTCAAAAATTCAAATGTAGTTAAGAAAAATGTGTCTTTCTTGCTGTCTTTCAGAAATAATTCTACAAAAATATACAAATTGTAAGGATAGACCTTCCTTGGGCATCAACAAATTATAAGTGATCGGAAATCCAAGCTCTAACGAGCTCCGATCTTTACTTAAGTCAATAAATACGATTAAGCTGCCATAATTCATACAAGCAACATCCATAACAAAAATTCACATACCATGACATAATCAGCTACCAAAAAAAAAAAAAAAAAAAAAAAAAAAAAAAAACCCACCTTGAACTTAAAGCTATGAAAACAAAAAATCTTAGGCATCAACAAATTATCAGTGACCGAAAATCCAAGCTATAGAGAACTCCGACTTTTACTCAAGTCAAATAAATGCAAGTAAATTGCCATAATCCATACAGGCAACAATATCCATGAGCAATAGTCACATTCCAAGACCTAATACAATAAGAAAACCATAAAAAAAGCAGAAATTTTCCGGGGAAAAAAAATCTAAAGTCAAACAAATTATACTATATTAACAAATAAGATAGTCTAATTAGACCACGTTTTAAAAATTTTAAAAAGCTACATTCAAAGTACTAAAATTTCGAGTAAAAAAAAAATCAAATCAGTGTTTCCGTTGAACTGTACCATATCTGCGTAAAAGAAACAAAAACTATCCATTAACTATTAAAAACTATTGTAGGAATACAGTAAACAAATTTTATTACAATTATTCAGGAAAATTAGCCTATCATCCATGCTATTCAATAAGCAGACATCAAGTTCTATCGTTAAGAGAAACCTCTTCCAATGGCTTTTAACAATAGCTATACACCATCGCGTGACGAACTGCATTTGGACTGGGGATCTCTTCGGTTAAGTGGTAGGACCATATTTAGATCATTAAGGGCGAGGCATAGTGGTCTTGGGAAAAGAAAGAAGGAAAAAAAAAGTCAAGAGACACCCAAAGCAGCTGGGTAAATAGAATGTAGATGACAAATAATATTGGAGAGAGAAAGCTATAGGCACCTGGTTTTTGGACAGATGTCACGTTCATGATTCTAAATCCGGTTGGGCTATACCAATAGAATCCAATAAAAGGTGTGTGCTTAGCAAGTTTATGAAACAGTGGCAAAAGCCAGATGTTAGACAAAGGACGGATTTCAAATGATTCTGATGCACAATATCTATCCGTATTTAAGTACCAGTTGTATATCGGAGGTGGTGACTTAAATCTGATCAAAATCCTTTCAATTAGTTGAAAATCCGATTCTAATTTTACCATATTAATACATTAATATTTAAAATTACCATATTTAATATTTTTTTTTTTTTTTAAACTTGACAACAACCATCCTAATTTTTTATTTTTTAAAGTGGTTGTTTTACACCACAGACCACGAAACGGAAAACTCGACCTCACGACATAGTCGCAATAAATAATAGCGGTGATACAGTAAAAAAAATAATAGGCGAATCGGTAATCGTTTCGTTACCATTGTGAAATTTTTTTTTTTAATTCACCAGACATATGTAAATATTTACTTTGGATCGTGGTCCAAATGTGTGTCAATGTTTCACATAAAAATATATAACTATAGTTTAAATATTTTTATTGAAGAACTCATTCAAATGCACACTGCAACAGGACAACAAGCACGTTATGTCTGATTTTAAAATCCATTTTCACAATTTTACATATGAGATATTTTTATTTAAAATTGATTATTTCATTTTTTGACAAATACACGTAGAGCTTTTAGAAAACGCAAAAATTTTAGTATTTTTATCGGAGAGGAGAGAAAATTATTTAGATTTAAAAGTTTAAAATCTTCCAGGCAGGGATTAAGCCATGGGTGCTTTCTTAGAAAATAGCGGAAAAAGTATCTTTAATGCCAAAAACAAAAAATGCTATTTATCTTTTTTTGCTGAAACATTTAGCCAGAACAGTGTTTACGTTGACGTAAAAATTTCTTTAGTAAGCTAAAGTCAGAATTTTCTTTTTAGCTAAATGCTACTATGATTACGAGTTCTATCATTCTTGATATTAAATTTTAAATAATTAAGAGACTTTTTAAAATAAAATTACTATGAACTTTTAATACAAAGTTGTTTTATACCAAATATCAACCCAGATGCTTTTCGACTTTCAACTTAATTGTTTTTTTAGGCCAATGACTAATCTTTGGACAGCAAAATGCTCATTTTGCAAATTTTGTGGCTCAATTTTTAGCAAAAGAGCTAAATCATATTTCTGAATTTTGGAGTTTTGCTTTTTAAAAAACGCACCCACAGTTCAATCTCTGAACTCAGAAGATTCGCAAAATCATCATTTTCGTAATTCGAAAAGTAATCGTACACATAAAAGAAGAAACAATCTAAAGGTGGAAAAGAACTCCGAAATCAGGTATGAAGTGGCTATTCATTAAAAAAAATTAATTAATTCTTTCAGATTAAATGACAACAGCGATGAACTCGTAACTTGTTTAGCAATTTGCTTAAAAGAACATTGAGATTCTTGCTATTTTTAGGAAATAGGGGGGGGGGGGGCAATATTTTGTACTCCAGTTTAAACGGTACTTTCAGGAACCATGGACCTTAATTACAATCATGCTGACCAGACCATACCATGACCACTTTTACAATTGTAAAGGGCAATAAAGGGGAGGGGGAGGGTCCCAACGAAGTGGGCAAGCAATAAGAAAGAGCAAGAAAAGGGCATTCCAGTGGGCGGACAGCGGGAGGTCGCAGGTACAAAAGGGGCGGAAGAAATTTCAGTTCCAAACGATAACCATTGTTGCCATTCTGTGGAAAGAATATGACCATCACTCAATGCCTTAACCAGAATAAGGGGTAAGGTTAGGGAGGAAAAGCTATGAAGCTACAATGGTATTCTGAAGGGGAAGGGGTAAATAGTCAATGCGTTTTGATTGATTGGGCTAAATTTGAGGCTCCAACCATTTGATTCGACATGTATAGTCAGAAATTTCAAGAAGTAATGAGAGACTTAAGGAAATCCTGTTTAGAATGCGTGTAATAGATATATTCTCAGGATATTATTAGACGGTCCACGTGGTTCGGTAATAGTTTGCACTGGGGAATTTAAACTTGTAAGAGTGGGAGAAAATAGGATTGGCCAGAACTAATATACCACAAAATATCAATCTAAACGAATGGATATTGAAAGTGGTTCATTCGTTTTGAAAGAATGTTTAAGTGAAATAGGAATGCATGTCTTCTATGTCTTTCTATGGGACCCAAAAATACTATCAAGAGAGCCGAGACAGCTCGTGCAGTATAAAAGAACACTCTAGCCAAAATTAATGGAAACGTAATTAGCAATGATATCGATACGGTAATTCGTAAATAGAATGCTTACAAATAAAAGCATACAATTTATCTTTATAGGAAGTGGGACGTTTAAACTTATACAATTTATTATCTAAAAAGTTTCGTAACTCCAAAGTTCTGTCCAACAAATACCGAAGTAAACTACTATAAAGATTCTGCATGCTCAAATCTACTCCAAATCTCAAGCTTTCCCCAAAATGAAACCAGTTTAAAAACAATAAATTACCTATTACAATTATCTACTTTGTATTTGTTTTTATCATTCTATATAAATTAGTTACTACCAAAAAAGTTCACATTTTAGTATGACCACAACTTGCTCTAAACTAATGCCACAAATATTTTACGAAACTTAACTGTAGGTAAGAATTTGAAAAAAAAAGAAGAAAAAAGAGATTTTTATTTTTATCATTCTGTACCTATAAATTAGTAAATACCAAAAAAGTTAAAATTTTAGCATAACCTCCACTCGCTTTAACATAACTAATGCTACAAATATTTGATGAAACCCCATTTTGGTTAAGTATTTAAGCACCAACACCAAAATAATTCTGTAAGTATAAGAATAAAAATGAAATTTGCAAGTTGCAGACATAATAAAAATGTTACGTTTCAAATAATAAACATTAAAGATCAGCGGCACTTTTAAACGCTTACTTTTACCTTACTATCAAAACTCGTATACAAAATCTCTAAAATCCAATGAGAACAAATAAACAAAGATACTTTAATTTATCATCAGCAAATTACTCCAAAGAGACTTCCTAAGAAGAAAGAATTACGCCGAAATTATCTCCCGAACACCAAACTTTCGAACCGAAATTAAAAAGAACTTTACTTGCGTAGAAGTCTCTTGCTATAACAAATGACTTAAAAGATTTCCACATGGGTGCTCTTTCAAGTGCAAAGAAATGATAAAAGTTTGGTCACTTTAGAGCCAAAGTTTGTTCGTTATACCTGAACTTTTTTTATTACCTGCTTCTATATTTTGTAAACTTTTCAGTTTGTTTAAAGTATCGAAAGAGTAATATTTTGCTAGTCTTTTTTTTTGGTACTATTTTATGTTATATTCTTCCTATTTATTGTGGATCTCGTAACGTAGTAAATATTACGATTTCAGGAAAATGTTTGTGTTTTCCGTGAAAAGAATAAAATAAGCTATTTTCATTCTGTGTGGTGTTAAATAAAGTGAATGTCAACTTTTCATTGCGATTCCCAACTATGCATGAATTGTTATTGGAGATTTGGGATTGTAAATATAAACCTAATTTAGGTTAAATTTATAATATTTGGTTAAGGCTAAAGTTTTCGTATAAATTTTTTTACTCACAACGATCTAATTCAAATTTCAATGATACCAATTACCATATTTTGTCGTAGCAAATAGTTAAAAATTTCATTTTATACAACACATGTTCACGAAAAAAAAAAGTACTTTTAAAAAATTAAATAAGCTGATTAAATTTAAATTAATAAATACATTTGTGCAGTAAATATTTTCAACTTTGGAAGCGGGTAATCGCTATTGGAATACTTAATAAATAAATGAATTAAAAATAAAAAGTAGGAATTCTCAAAACTTTTATTTTAACAAAGTACTAATAAAATATGATACTTTTAGAATTGGAGTATGAAAAAATTGTAAAGTGTTTTTTATTAAAAAGTAACTTAAATGACAATATCAAGTAACATATTTGATGAAAATGGAATTGATAAAAATATATAGAAATCACCAACAAAAGTTGTGGTTTCGATAACCAAATCAACTAACACTTAAAATTATTTACTTTCAACGTTTCATTTTCATTTCATGGAGTTTTTTACTTAAGAAATGTAAAATTAGCAAAAATTCATTTGAATCGTTAAAAGTATGTTAGAAATTTTCTTTTAGAGTGTTATTTATTTTTAAGAAAATTAGGGAAGCACGGAAATATGCATTAATAAACAGATTTTACTATGTTTATCATTGAACATATCTTGTCGTCGTATTAGTTACTTCCTATACATCGAATCATTTATGTTTCAATATTTAAATTCAATATCATTATAACACATTTAGCAACAATATACGCCAATATTTCTAGATAATAAATTACACATTCAACTATTATAAAATGTCTTCAATAACTCGTTTATATTAGTTACAATGACACAAATAAATTTATGTTTTATATCTACCAGTATTGTTTTTCTCAAATATTTATATAATTTATTTTGATAGTGATTTTACTACAAAAAATACACATACCTGATATCGCTTGAATTGGTACATCATTGTTGCTAAAACCTCTTGCGGTATAAGCATATCTGACATCTGTACACACTAATTCTTTAGCACCTTTAGGATTAGAAGTAATAGTACTATGCACAGTGCTTGCCGTGGAATATGTAGATATTATTAAATATAGAGCTATACACATGAGTCTATTGAGAATCACCGTCTTGCACATGCTAGAGGCCATGCTGACTTCCAAGTCTTTATAAAATACGAAATTAGAAAATTGGACGAAGAAATGTTATCCGATCATTCCAGAAATAATTTGAGGATGTTAAAGTATAGACGGAGAACTTGTATAATGAAAAGCCACACTCATGTTGTTTATGAAATAGGGAGGAACACAGAGCTCATGCTCAGAACACTTTTACTGGTTCAACTAAATCGGAGAAAGAAATACATTTTGACAAGAGAGTAGTGGCTGTTCCATGAGTTGTTTGTTCCCTCTTCCTGATTTTTATTGCTATTTCATGATTCGAATATGTGATTTTATTGCTGTTTATGGGATTTAAATTGATTTTAAAAGATTAGATAGATTTTTGTTTCTTATTTATGAACTAAATTAAGTTATTTTGCCTAAAAGTGAAGGTTGGGGAGTAAACGTGAATGAAAGAACAGCCGGGGTGATTGGAGACATATTTATACATTAGTTTGTGTTTTAGTCAATAGATGTCGCCACGTAAATAACTGACATAATATTGAACTTTAAAAAAGTAATATCACTTGAAAAGACCGATCGAAATTATTATTTTATTATAGGATTTAAAATAAACATAACCAAATAAATTAAAAAGAAACGAATATCTTATTTATATCTCTATTAAAACTATATCTTTTTCTTTTAATATGTCCAAGTTACTGACAGAAACATAAAAAATATTTAAAGTAAACAATCAAGACTCGAAATATAGCTAGTTTTACTAGGAAAAAAAAAAAAAAAAGATAAATAAAATTTTTGAAAATTTATTTAGGTATGAAAAACATTATTGACAATATTTGAGATAAGAGGTTTTTTTCCCCACCCCCTTTCTTTTTATATTTACCAACTGGATTAGGGAATAAAAGAAAGTTTCAAATTAAATTAAACTACTGACCAGTTGTCGAATTGTTTTTAACAATAATTATACTCAGCATTTAGGATTTCTAATCAGCTCATTAAAATCTTTTAAAGAGAGCAGAACAAAATAATTTTTTTTTAATGACCCCCCCCCCCCCCCCCGGCAATGCCATTCTTAAACAAAAATGATATTGGTTCTACTCGTAAATTTTCTTTCAGGATATTTATTACTTTAAAACTATAGGTAAATCAAAAAACAAAAGTCCCGTTAACTATATACTGACTATTTTTTTTTACTGAAAACAAGTTTTTTTTTCCCTTTTGAATTAAATTAGATACCAAAAGAAAGCTACATGTAAAGCCTCTTAATATCAACATTCCTTAGAACTTTTTGTCCATGGAATTCATTTTACAAAATATTTTAGACGTGTACAACATTTCGTGTACTATAGAACTATTGAACACTATTTGTGGTTGTCTTGATAACAAACAGTTTTTTGGAAGTTCACCGGCTGCACATAACATTTGAAAATTTTCTGTATTTTGTGCGGGAGTTTTTAAATTTTTTTTCACCAAATTATTTAACCAAATGTGGAATGTGTTCACTAAGTGGGAGGTCTGTTATTGTTCACAAGCACTTAATTGTTTCGGAGTCAAGACAAAATAAACAACGGGTCTGCAAGCAGGGCCCGATTTAGAATTTTTTTTACTGTAGGCCCAACATTCAGAGAGGGGGCCCCCAATAGCAAATATTTATTTTCTTACGTCACAATATTACCAGATCAAGCTACATTCGTTAAGACTAACTTTTTACAATTAAAACTCATAGTTTACTTTCACCCGATTTTTTTGTTATAATTAGTATGATCTTGATTTCCTCTATCTAACTTAACTCTCTGTGACTATAAAAAATATGGAATTTGTGGATGTGTAACTAAAAAGTTTTTATTATTTTTGTTCAGTACTTCCCATAAAAAGACCATTATATTTAAAATTTTCAGAAAACTTTCAAAATTTGGGGGCCCTTAGGCCCGGGCCTAATGGTAAATCAGGCCCTGTCTGCAAAAGGTCTCTGGGTCAAGTCCCGTCTGGCACTGTGTCATTTCTTATTTCAAAAAGTGTAGAATCGATAGTGATTGAGACAGATAGTTCAGAGAAAAACGGCCCTTTTACCAAAATTTAGTAGTAGGCACTGTTTTAGTGTTTAGTTAAATGACCAATTTTTTTTAGTTAAAAAATGTGCAATTATTTTTAAATAAAATATTTATTATTTGAAACAAAAATATAACTTTTTTTTTTTACCTTAGTTTACAAATAAATGGATATCAGAATATCAAGTGGGAGGTGATTGCAAAAGGAATGTTGATTAATTAGACCCGAGATCTGTTGATCTGTGGGACCGCGCAAGTGAAAGAAACATATTTTTTATCGAATTCTAAAACATCCCGACACCCATAAACAAATTTATTAATCGTACCTTTAAATTTTTTATTCAAACAGTATACAAAATTGCCACAAAAAATATAGTTTAAATAAATCATAATTGATCAACGAAAATTTAGATTTTTATACTTTGTTGATCATCTTATTCTTCAGTCTATCGAAAATTTCCAGAATAATTTTTCAAAGGGTTGTGTTTACTAGAACTAGCAAATCGTCAACGTTGATATAAATTCTTTGTTAATTGTTATTTTTCAATAGTTTGTTGATATTACAGGAAACGATTTTGCATTTATATTTCTTTCGCACACAAATTCCTCAAATATTTTTCATTTATTTCAATGGCGCCATCTATTGAATAAGATACAAAATCTATTCGTTATTAAATCATATTTACGAATTAAATATTTTTTATTCACTAAATTGGCAATAAAATTGAATGCGTTTCACTTTTTAAGTAGATTTTCGTAAAGTCTTATTTCAAGACAAGAAAGTCTTATTTCAAGTTTTCATTATTTACTGACAATAGCGTTAAACCTACGGACTTCACTCACAACGATTTAAATACTCCATTCCTTGTACAAGTGTTTCAAAAATTCAATATTTAAGCACTTACATTAACATTCTATTAATTTTTATTTTAATTGAATAATTAATTTTGAGTTTGGTGCATAACATTAAATCAGTGTCTGCATTTGATATTCTATAATACAAGAATAATCCTCTTTTTATGCAACTATAAGTCTTGAAAATTTTATCAAATTCGGTAACTAAAAAGTGACTTCTCTAGCTACTTTTCAATTGAATAATATCCCTTCCCTTGTTAACTTTATTGTCTGGAGTTGCATAAAATAATAGAAATGAGAGGTATTCAACTTTAAATTGAAACACGAGGAATTTTCACGTTTTTGGTTTTATTTTTAAATAAAAGTAGAGAAAAATCAGGAATATAAATTTCTTTTAAAAATTTGAGCTCGGATATATAGTTAAAAAAATATTTAGTCATTCACTTTGCGATTTGGCGGGAAAAAGCTACTTTAGCATGTGACGTCAATGCGCAAATGATGAACCAGTCTAAAACCTGCTTTAGAAGAGGAGGGAGGGTTTTTCCTCCTTGGATTTTCGATGGAATCTATGCGCAACTACGTCACGGTTTCTTACGCGTTTTTGGTCACATGACTTTTGCTTTGATTTCAAACTCGATTTTTGATTAACTGAAAGCATAAAGATAAAAAATAATTCCACTGCTCAAATATATCCGTTGGATAACACTAGAAAATATAAAAAAATATTTATTTTCCTGACTTATGCAAGTTCCTTATTCTCGACAAAACATTTCAAGTAAATTGCACACATGGGCGCCAGCAAATTTATTTACGGGGTGTTTCTGGGAGTGCACAACAGGGTGTAAAGCTTGGCGTCCACTATCGCTGAGCAGAGCGGATTAGATTAGAGCCAATTATAAGGCTGTCAACGTCCATTGTAGCACGAGGATTGTGCTACAGTAGACGTTGGCAGCCTTGTAATTGGCTCTAGTCCACTTCGCTCTGCACAGCGATAGTGGACGCCAAGCTTAATGCAGCAAAGTGTGCATTCATTCAAACAATAATTTTTCAAACATGAAATTTGAATTACCTAATAGAATGTCAATTAAAAGCTATTAATTTTCTTTTGATATGAATAATTTAAAGTCAGTGTTATCGTTATTTTTTTTTTTTTTTTTAATTTTCAAAAGGAAGGGTGTAAGTGCAGTTATTTGGTGGTGATCATGATTGAACAATGCATCTTTCCAATGCGAGTGAGGTGATTTCTGAAACTAACTTAGTAAGCACGATTTTTAAATGCCCATACCATTTATGCGGCTTTTCTTAAAATGTGAAAACGAATGTGGCATTATTGTAAAATATTCTGTTCTACATAGACCACAAATGTGTTGATTTGGAGTTGTCTGCTAATCAGAATGTTTTACTTTTTTCCAAAGCTATAATTAATGGAGTCTTGTGATAAGTGCAAAAAAAACCTTTTCCCATAAGCTAAATAAAACTAAAAATTTTTTTCATTATGGTAGAATTTCTGCTTAAGTTTCCTGAAAGTAAAACGAACTCTAGCTGAACACCCTGCCGAGTTGGTTGGTTGTTTTCAGATTATCAGGCGCCGTCAGCAACACGAGGGCTATAATGGGCCGAAACATTCGTCATTAGATAAGCCAACATACATTTACAAACACCCATGCCTAACAGAGGACTCGAACCCGCAACCTCGCGGTCTAGACACCCTGCTGAGAAAAGAAAAGTTTGGCTTGAAAAATTGATGAATTGAAATCAATGTTATCATAAAATTACAAATCTTTGACATTTTCCAAAAGTTTTTGTTAATTCTTTTAAAAAATCTACAAATTGATGTAGGTTAAATTAGAAGAAATGTTCCTGCAACACAAAAAAAATGTGAATCAAGACCCTGTACAGTAGTTTGTGAATAAGAAACCTCAAAAGCATCAAATAGCACAGAATAACCATAAGTATTAATACATGAACAAAAGTAATTGCAATAATAATCCAGGACTCCCTTAAAAATCATTTACACACTAATAATTAAAATCAGTAAAAAACTTAAAGCTTTCCAGTATTGTAATGTTACCCTATGGTAAATTATTAATTCCAGCCTAAAAATTGTATCGAATGATTGTCTCTATTATAATGGAAATATGGATACACAAATAAAATACATTTAATGATTTTGAATGAATTTCTTTGCACTTAATTAAATAGATTTGCATTATTTTTCCTGTAGGTAGTATTTTAAAATACCAATTTTAACAACTTACAAATATAAAACACTTGAAGCCTAAATTACAAATTTACTGAAATGAAAAGTGACTACTTGAGCAAACTCAATTATAATAATATCCAAACATGATTTTACTGCAAATAATACCAAAACATTCTACAATTGATTATCTTTACTTGGTTAAAAAATAATAATAATTTTCTATTTATGGAAAGCCTACTAAAAGTATATTGCAAATTACTTTACAACAAGTTTGTTCGACTCCAATGCAAAAATGCACAATTTTAATAAACCATGTCTTGGAAATCAAGTAAAGGGTTCAAATGACATACATGGAAATTCAAGTTGAATAGAAGCCATTTCACAAAAGAAAAGAGTTTACATAATAACTGTAACCAAATAATTTCTATTCAAATTGGTTTTGAAAATGTACAAATTCTTTTGAGAAACATATAAAAATGTATAGTAAAGACTAAGGATTTTTACTAAGCCTTTCTTTTGAGAATTTTTCATCACTTTTGTGGCAAAATCCAATTTCAAAATAATTGTATGACTATTTTTAAAATTCCCTTCCAAACACAAAAATGCAGATCATAACATATCAAAAAAGGATAAATGTTTTCACATGAAAACATGCAGCTCAATAAAATGCAGATGTGAAGTATTACTTTATTTTAGGTTTTCTTCTCTATCAGATATATAGCTTTTTGTGAAAGGTTCGTTTATGAAAATTGCAATATTACGAAGGATCAGTAAAAGAGTCTGAATTTCTTCGGAACTCACCCGTAATTATTAAAAGCAACATTATATTTAATCAGGCATCATTTAATTAAGAATTATAAGATAATGGCTTTTGAAATTCTACATGTGACATAAATTATAGAGAAAATCTATAATTTTGTACAAAATCAAAAAAAAGTTTCAATCCTATAATATAATTGAAGAAATTGCACTTGTCATACTTGCAAATGAAAACATATTCATATTACTATTTAAGAAACAGAAATAAATTAAGCATTTATATCTGTATATTGACAGGTAACAAGCCAGTGACAGAAACGAAGATTTTAAGCTATGTAATAATAATTACTTAAAATAGGGAGTACTTACAGATATAGACAATTTAATCTTAAACTAATTTAAGTAGTCATTTACTATTTTTCTCGTATTACTTATTATTTTTTAAGTACTTAGCAAACAAAACTCAAAATCGTTATTTCAGAGATTGGACTCCCTTTTACCACTTTAATCAAAGTTTAAATTACAGAAGGGTCAATGAAGCATCCATTGAATCAGATAAAGCATTAGCTGCCTTGCTCATCCTCTTCCTATTCTTTTTAATTTTTTTGAAATTCTTCTTTATTGCTTTATTTTGCTGCTGCTCTGCCAGCACAACTTTTGGCTCAACCACAAGCTTCTTCCCCCCTTTCTTAGGTTTTACATCAACGGTCACTTCTCTTTCTTCAGTGGCAAAGTTCTCATTAAGATTGAAGCTTACTCTTTTACCATTTGGCTTCAGGCTACCTTCTTCTTCAGCCTCCATCTTTTCTTCTTCATTTTCAGAAGCAATGCCATCAGTTGGCTCAGATGGCTTAGCCACGACACCCCGACTCGCAAACAGCTCCGGAGCCTTATCCAACTCCATTCCTTCCTCCATAGCCGAAATATCGAAAGCCTTTCCCATTTCAGAGACTATCTCTGTACTAAGATACACAGCTGGATCAAACTTTTCCGGAGGATGGGTATAATACTTGATTATCCCTCGGTTCCAGTCGTTAATTAATCGCCTCGCACCTTCCTCCACATTGGGTATGCCACCCTTCTTGTATTTGCCCATTCTCTTGGCCAAAAGAGATAGTAGTTCATCAGTAGATGAAAACTCTGGAATGGTATAGTGCAGACACAGCTGTGTATGATCAGCTCGTTGGATGATTGCTTCAGCAGGTGTGATGACATCTTTTAGCGTCTCAACTTTGACGGCATTTCGTAGAGCGAGTGTAGTTGATGAACCATCCTTGGCCATTACAACTCCAGGGCTGTCTAGAATCTTTATGTGCTTGTCGAGTGATACTTCCTGCACAGCTTTAGTCAAACCGGGAGTAGCTCCAACAGAACAGGACCGAGAACGCTTCAAGCTGTTGATGACGCTGCTCTTGCCAACGTTTGGGAACCCGACAACGCCAACCTTGATAGAGGTCTGGATGTTCTGGTTTCTGCAGTAGTTGCCGAGGACTTTCATCAAGAAGGATGCTCCAACGCAACAGCTTGACGACTGAAGGCTCGGGTTGATGTGGATGGCAGCTGTTTTTGACTGGCATAGATTACTGTTCTGCGATTGTGTAGACGCCTTGAAGGCAACTGTGGGCAAAGACTGGCGCAAATATTTGAGCCACTCGTCGAGGTTCTTCCTCGGAATGAGATCAATTTTGTTCAGGACAAGGACCAATTTCTTTCCGGATTTTATGACAAGTTCTTCAATTTGTGGGCATCTACTACCGAGTGGATCTCGAGAGTCCAGTACCTCCAAGATGACATCTGCGGCCTCGACGACTTTTTTCAATTCCTTAAAATAGGATTTCACATTTTGGGTGTTTTCCTGCAAGACTGTTTCCCCCTCTGCACCACCTTGAAACTCAGCATCGCCTTTAGTAGCATCTTGAACCATTTGATCTAAACCTCTTTTTTCCATTTGTAATTTGAGCCTGCTTGCCTTTTGGGCTTCTTTGAGATCTTTTGCAATCTGTTTTCGCTGTTCGGCCTCACGGAGAATGTCATCTTTGAAAGGAAGACTGTTTGGTACACCAGGATCTTTCGGCTTTTTGTTCGAGGGATTTCTCTTTTTATCTCGCTTTAATTTCCGATTGTGTTCAGCAACTTTTTTTATAATTTTATATTTTAGCCGACAGGTCCTTCGCTTACTTTGTTTCTTATGCATTTTAGCCATCTTAGATCTAATTATTACTTTACTACGTACGTATATGAAATATTACAAAAACACAATCGCCATGTGTTATAAACAGTCACAGCTACAGCTAAAGATATTGAAAAACACAGAGTCAAAATACACACATAGAGTTTATGTATGTTGACATCAAAGTCAACAAATATGTTTACAAAACAATAAAATCTCTCTTATAATTAGTTAGTGGAAAATGAAAATTCAAATTTCTTTTTAATGTTGTATTCTGATTAGTCAAAAACCTGTCATAAGTGTTGCCGAAGAATAAAAGTTGAGCTTCCAAGTCCATTGTAATGATATTTTATTTAATGTAGACTGGCATCGATGACAATGTGCATCCATGGAAAAGTAAACAGAACAAAAATTAAATTACTTGGATTGTGTCGAAAAGCTCTGGGGCAAAGTATCTTCTATCTAAAAATCAATCTCGTTTCTTTTCTGCTTTTTTAATTCAATTGAAGTTTTTAGCTGTCGAAATTCTTCCATATCTAGTTTTAGCTGGAAATAAGAACAATTCAATTGGAAATAAATCTTAAAATATTTTAAAATCACGGACAAGGATGGCTCACTGCAGGTTAGTTTCACGTATTACATAATAGTGTAAAAAATTTTTACAAACAAAGGAATGAAAACCCTTTTTTATTTTTAAATATTTTGTGCTTTGGAAGGGGATGCTTGTTTCTCAGCAACTGAATTATACTAAAATGTTTACTTCATCTCAGAATTTCAAGTCCCCCCTTTTTCTTGCAATTAAGTGTTATGAAATGTATTGTGTTTTGTACCCTGAAAGTTTCTTTTATAATATGGATTGGTTTAAAAGATGTTCGTCATAATTTTGGAGAATGCATTTCCATTTAGAAAAAGCTTCCCAAAATGATCAAGGAGTCCTATTGTTGTTAATGGGAAGTTCTGCTTTTTTTTTTTTTTTTTTGGTGGGGGGGGGGGGGGGCACTAGCCCTACCTTGTGTAATGGAAAAATCCCAAATAAATAATTATTTTTAATTGACTGCTGGTTTGTAAACATCAAAAATGCATTCATGTCTAGACCTGCAGTGTCTATGACATATATGGGTCATTCTCCACAGAACTCGATATTTCAGCAGCAGGGGAGAAAAAATTATTGATATCATTAAATGCTTTTAAAAAAATTTATTCCATAGAACTTTTCAATTACTATCCAATTATGACCTTGGCAGGGATCATCTGATAATTTAACGATTGTCCATAGTTTTTCGTGGCATGACCTCCGATATGACAATTTCGTTGTTATTGTTTAGTTCCAAATGAAATGATAGGTTTATATACATGAGATTACTGAATTGATATATTTACAACTAATGCTATCAAATATGTAGTTAAATGCGGGCTGTTAAATTAATATTAACTGCCCTCCATGGTTTTAAGACACATTTAGGATTGGTTCCAACTGATACCCATCTATAAAAAAGTACTGAGAGGGAGTAGGTTTTTAAATTCTATTGCTAATAACAGTAATCTGCTTCTTGTTTTTAAAGTCAAGTTTAGAAATTTTAGAAACACGTTTTTTTCATTAAATGTTTTTAATTTGGGTTTTTATTCATTTATGTTTGTGTTATTGCAAGTACTAATAATCTTCAGATTGTTTTCCTTCTGAATATGCTCTGATTTACTGAATAACTAATTCATCTTTCTCTGATGCAGCAGGAAGAGACCTCGACCCTGTGATGAAGAGTGCTGTGAGCTTATGCCCATCTCAAAAAGGATTAATGATCTTCATATTAGGTGACTGAAATTTTTCATTGCTATAATTTATCTTATTAAAAAAAAAAAAGAAGAATGGTATTTTGACTTTATACAATATTATTTTATTTTATCACTAAAGTTTGTCAAAATCAAATACTATACACAATATTTTGTCATATTTTGAACTTTTTATGACCATTTGTGCAATTGTTTAGTTAATACTTCCAAAAATCGGATTTTTTTATTAATATTTATTTTAGTCGTTATTCAGCAGTAATATTTCTGCTTTATGCTGATGTATGTTTTTTAAATGACATTTTGATTGTTCTAGAAAATAAATAAAATTATTTTTTAGACAATTCTATATTGATCGCAGCATCACTTGTACTGAAATTCAGTTCTAAGAGGTGGAAAAAGGGAATTAAATTGTGTTCCCGATGATCCAGATCATTCAAAATTGCTTATAGAGGGAAAAAAGTCGTTTCAAATTGGTTCTGTGGATCTTAAGTTATGATTATATCCCTTTAGAGGTGGGAATGGAAGGTAAGGATGGTTTTTCGAAATATCATGTTACCAGTGACCTTCGTTTTATTCTAAAGGAAGTATACAAAATTTCAACAAGATCGGATTAAAACTGTAAATTTGTTTAAAAAAAAATATCTAACCAACCTCAGACACTCTTCTTTATGGACAATAACTCAAGAAGCATATAGTGTTGATATTCAGAAAATTTAAAACCTGATGCATGATCTCTGTAAAAATCCTAAACCTATATACTAGTAATAATATTAATCTTTTTTGGCTCAGTTGTTTTTGAGACTAAACAGCCGAATAATTAAATTTTAGAATTATCGATTGGGGAAAGTGAAATATGTTAAAAGATTTTTATTACAGCTTGGAAAATAGTTCTTTTTCACATTGCATCCAATCTGTAATTAATAAGTGCATGCTATTATTTCCTAGTCAGTTATCTATTTAATTGACCTTATCAAAAATTATTTATCTTATCTTTGGTCTATTCCTTGTTGACGTTAAAACATTCGCTAATCTGATTTGGCACTTTTTTGTAGGCGATACAGTTCTAAATTTGGCACCCCCCTTTTTTTACATGCATGCGCAACAGTGATTTTATGGTAACCCTAATTTTGAATGCCTGGAGGATGGCATTTTTTGTGGCCATTCAAATTTTGCTCTTGACTAACGTTGTTTTCGGTAACGATGGCTTCAGCTTTAGTTTTAAGTGACGAGTATCTAAACTCAAAGTTTTTTTCTTGTTGGAAGTGAAAGGAAAACGCCAGGTTTTGCAATGGAGTATGGATGCCGGTTTGATATCGGAATCCTTTATTTGTCCGAAATGTAGTGAACAAATGTATCTGGGTGAAAGAGACCAGTTGACCAATGGCTATCAATGGGTTTATCGGAAAGACACGTCAAGGAGGTCCTGCCTGAAAAGAACTTGGTTTTCGAACAGCCATTTGTTTTTTGTTAATAATTTGCTTATTACGTCAATTTTTATTAATTACTTTAATATTCCGTATGTTTTCAGACATCGTTTAATATTAATGGTCATTTTGACTTTCATCTTATTTATTTGGAATCACACGCCATCTTGTGGATTTGAAATCAACCGCCATGATGAATTGGCACCATAAGTAATTTAAAAAAAAAAAAATTTGAAGGTGAGATGCCACAAATGACTGCCCAAAATAGGTAGGGGTATTTTTTTTTTAGGTTCAATTGGCCGTAAGGCCAACAAAATAGGTTGCAATTTTTCTTTTTAGAGCTCGAAGTGCACGCACACCTTAGTTTTTAGAGTTTTTAGCAAGTGATTAAAAATATAAATATTCTGGAAGCGATTACATATTTGTCATTAACGTAAAAGTTTAATGAAATTTTACCCCTTATAAATTGTTTGAAATTAAATTTTATCTGTTTAAACTAGTTTTCAATTATCGTTTAAAATTAAATTTAAATTCCTAAACCTTTTTTTTTTTTTTTTTTTTTTTTTTCAATTATTGTTTGCAACTTCATTGCCTTTGAATTCTTGCTGATATCGAATTAACTTACGCAAATCATTTTAATTTCTTCCCGGGATGTACGTTTTTAATATAAATGTAATTCAAATGAAAAGCAAAAACACTTAATCTTACTACAACTTGTATCGCAACCATAGCATAATGGCTTTGGCATTAGACTTCAACCTTCTTATACCACAAATCATGGAGCAGGTTCGATTCTCAATTTTTTGTTTTGGAATTCCAAATTGGTGACATTTTAGCCTTGTCGCCAACTTTTCAAAAGTGCGCCAACCCATTAACGTAAACTTGGAATTTACCCTTTCTTTATATTTATATGCAATTATTCTGATTCTCTTTACAAATGTCTTTTTCAAATTAGTTTTTGTGAGACAATAGAAAAAGATTAACCGTTTGATTTATGAATAAAATGATTTGTAATTTTTTTAGTTATGAAAGATATTTGGCAGAGCTTTGCCAAAAACAATAATGACATTTTAGATTAAACTTCTAAAAATCTTTTCATGTATGCCTCTCTGTCAAAATTATTATTGTTTGAAAGTTTACAAATACTTTGTTTTACAGATCAAACTGCCCAGAATCAAATTCTACTTTAAATAATGTAAGTATGACTTTATTGTTAGCATTACAGACTTTTTTTGTCTGTAAAATATTTCACTTTTGTTTCCTAAAATATATTTTGGTAGTAATTTGGTAAAATATGTGTTAACCCATACCGTTCTGTGGCCTAATCTGCTTGTGTGGTGGTGGGGGAAATTTAAAATGAAAGGTAGACAAACTGCAAATATTGCGTTATCCAGCCTTAGAGGTAGCTCTCAAAAATGTAGCTGTTGAGTCGTCCGGACAGAATGAGTTAAACATGAGAAAGGAAATATATTTTATTAAATCAATGTATTACTTAAAATATATATTATTTAATTATTGGCAAATATTATTTGAGAATTTTAAAACATTGGTACTTTTTGGATCCAAAATACTTTTATATTGCCTAGTATTATTTGTTGCCATAAAACCTTTGATGCCAAGCAACACCTCTAAAACTTATTAAGTGTGAGTGGAGATAAGATATCCAGTAACAGAGAAATATCAGTTAATTCACTGGAATATAGTACTGGAATTATCAAGGAATTCAGTAATGCTAGAATTATCAGGGATTTATAAAAAATGTCTGTTTAATCAGAAAGTTTAATTTTTTTCTTAATTTGTAAGTTAAAATACAATAAAACAAAATTCCACAAGAGAAAATCATGTGTTCCACTAGTAACTTTAGTACCTAACCTTTCAAAAATGTCTTAAGTAAATTAAATGTGTGTGCAATAAATTTGCTTGAATTTAATTTTTGATAGTTTTCATTTGCATTATTGCAAAAGTAAGAATTACCAGAAGTTAATTATGGGTATCTCTAGACATGCTAAAATTTAATTGAATATATTGTTTTAAAATTTTGATGAACAGCATAAAAATTTCCTAATATCCCTCTGCCCTATTAGATGCAAGAAATTCTTCCTAGAATACGCAACGCAAGAGACCTCAGCATGTATGAACTTCAAAGGCAGAGCATGGAAGCGAAGAATGTCCAAGCTATGGTGTGCAATTACAGCCCAGAACTCAATGCCATCGAAAACCCCTACTACTACCATATGAACGAAATACTCTATGCTGCCCATATACAACGCCTCCAACGACTAGGTAAACCAAACATGTAACAGGCGAACAAACTCGCATTCAAAATTTATTCCTGTGACTTTTTATGCATTATTTATCTGAATATCAGTGTATGTCTTGTACATTTAAATTTTGCTCTAGAGTATTTTGAGTTCTGAAGATGTGTTACATGCAAATAAATTGTATTATTCTGTAGATATTTTGTATGTACTTGTGTGCTTGCTTTAATTTAATGTTACATGAGTGCTTGTGGCTCAGTGGGATGGAATATTGTACCTTGTGTAGTATGGCCAAATAATCATTGAGCAGGTTTTTAAATGTTTGTAAATTTGAGTGGTGTTTATAGATGAGTGCTTTTTATATTGAAACATTTTCAAGTGAACATACTGAAACATAATTGACTTGATGTGTTGAAAGGAGTTATATTTATTGTGACTTATTGACTTTTAAAAGGATTCATCTTTAATAGTGAATAGGACGCAGCATTTTCAAGTATACAAATTTAAAGTGGTCATTCTTAAATTTTTTGAGTCGATGTTGCATTTTAAAATCATAGAAAATCAGTTTTGTATTGTACTTCAATTTTTGGTATCGTAGACAAAAAAAAAATTAAACGTAATATTATTAGAGGCAACTGCAAGTTTAGATACCCATCAAACATCATTCTGAAATTTTTTATAGAATGTAGAAAAATGGTAGTAGACCGTGAATCCCCTGGTCAGCAGGGGCAATATTGGTCGAAGCTATTCAAAAATTTGATTTTGAATGGATTGAACTAAATCCGATTGCCAAATGTGTCATAACTTGCCAAAAAATGAGCATTATTTTTTTATGTGGTAATCCACTGCTCTTTTATTTTCAATGAGAAAGAGTGCAGATGATATTTATTCTCTGTCGAAAATTACTTTCAGTTTTTAAAACTGAGACAATTTGGCGATAAATTTTGTGTCACTGATGACTTAATATTTATTGCTTTCTTGCCTGACTTTTCAAAGATAAAACATTTTGGCATCAGGAAAGGCAAATCATCTGTAACCTTCTAAATTCAAAATTAAAGAGTGATGGGTTACCAGATAAAAAAAAGATGTTCATTTTTTGGCAAGTTATGACATATCAGATTTATTTCAACTCATTCAAATTCTATGTTTAAATAGTTTCGGCCATTTTTGCTCCGGCAGACCAGTGGATTTATGATTTACTAACATGTCTTTACATTCCTTAAAAAATTTAGAATAGTGTTCGATGAGGTACCTGAACTCGCAGTCACTTCCCAGTGTATAAGATGTAAAGAGCGGGGACAGACTTACAATTCCTCTTAAGCAAACCTAACTAAACACATACTGTAAAGTTGTATATTGAATTATGGATGTTTATGTTTTATATTGAAAAAAGAAAATTTAATCTCTTTCCCATAGTAAAGTATTATTTGTTTTACTTATAAAAGTATGCAATTTATGTTGCAGGTATTTGAACATATGCACTCATTGAAGATCTATTTATTTCAGCATTTGGGTTTATCTTAAATACTGTTAAAACCGAATTTGTACAGCATGAAAATATGCTTTGTGTATGCAACACCTGTTTAATGCAATATTAAAATAGATGCACTTGTGGTTCTGTTTAAATACATACTTTAGCCTGACACAATGCACAACAATTAAAGAAACATTATGTAAAGTATCCAAAGTAAATGGATGTTCACTTTGTATTAAGTACTGATATCTTTGATTAAGCCTTCAATAATACTTTTTAATGTTTTTTTTAGATAATTTCATGTGTCTTTTATTCAAAATTAAGTAATACTTTTTAATAGAATAGATAATTTCATTATCTTAAAGAAATTATTGATTAAAAGAAAATGTGTGTGTGATTGTTAAAGTTTATGAGTCATTTGTATTGATCTTTCCTATGTGAATAAAACTTTCATAAATGTGTTGAAAAAATGTATGATAAGGAACTTTGTAAACTAGCTAGTCTTGTATAGTAAAAAAAACAACAACAAAAAACATAAAAACCTGAAAAGCAAAAATTATAAAATCTCATACTTTAAAGTTTTCCATTTCAATCCTTTGGACAGTTTCTAACTTACTTTATGTTCAGTACATTTAATGAATATATTCTACCTTTTCTAAAGTTTAAGACTTTTCTTAATAAATTGTTTTGTAAAAACTTTTTCAAAAGTATTAACTTTCTAAGTTTGGAATAAAATAATAAGTATTCATTGGAAATGTTATTTTTGTTAAACTGAATAGAAATGGAAAGACGGCCATTAAAATAAAACATTTAATATAGTCTTGATTGTTATCAGTCCACAGATACTTTTTCTGCATTTTGATCAAATAGATGTAATACAAAGTCACTAATTGCTTATAAACCAGGGTTCCCACAGTTATTAAAAGTGCTTAATGTTTTTGAACTTGTTTTCAAGGCCTCGAAAATGCTCAGAGGTCCTTAAAATTCCTTAATTTTTGTGAATGTTGTGTGCCCAACTGCAAAATTTATAAAAATACAACTCGTACTTGCTATTCCTGTGTGACCGCCACTTAACCTCTCCATATCGTAATTATCTGACATTTCTATTACCCATGCTCCAACTTGTAATTTGTTTGGTAGAATATACTTTATTAAAAATTTACATAGAGACATGATGCCTTAATTTTTTTTTCAAAGGTCCTTAAAAACATTATTTAGGTCCTTAAAAGTCATTAATTTTCCCATCCATGATTTAAGTAGGAACACTGATAAGCACTTAATAAGCATTTGTGTAAAATTCTTTATACTATCATACACAAAACTTGGAATTTACTTTATTTATGGTCATGTTTATATAAAATATACCAATGCATTTATTTATCTTTGGCTATTCAAGACAACAAACTTTGATTTTAGAAATTCTAAATTTTCATATTTGTGCAATATTCTCTATAATGTGACTTAGCATGTATTTGCAGTTTTTTTTTTAAATGTCAAGTAAGTGTCATGACTCTAGATAATGAATTACAAAGATTTATGGAATTAATTTGTGTTTTTAAGTGTGAGTTATAGTTAAAATGCGAGTTGAAAAAAAATGCAGAATATGTAAACTCAGTCAACGAAAAACTTTTCAACTTAATTTGTGAGGAAATTAAAATATGATCTAACTATATTTATAATGGTGTATAAGTTCTTACTTTACACATGTTTTTAAAGCAATCTGTAATTTGCCCTCTTGTATGCCTGCTCAACAAATTAATACTTTAGGTTTATTATATCACATATAACTCTTTTGAATTATGCTTATACAATGATATAAACAAACTTTTGTTTTGTATGCTTTATATTTTGTATGCTTTTGACTTGTCAAAGCAAGAGCGTTTCTTATAAAATTGATTTTTCCAATATTTGTGAAAAATATTTTTTTCTTAGTGACTTAGCATGTATCCAAATCCTTCATTTAATTAAATTGTCTTACGTGCTAATTTTAACGAAATATTATGGCAAAATTTTTTACTGAATTGAATTTTTCAAAGAATGCTTTTTATTATATAAAAGTTATTGCATACACATAGTAAACAACTAACGAACTTATAAAGTAAAAATTATAAAAGCTATGCAGTCTCATACTTTAAAGTTTTCCATACACAGTTCTTTGTTCAGTTTCTACCCTTATGTTTAGTACATGTGATACATATATTCCACCCATTCTAGAGTTTTAAGCCTTTTCTTAATAAATTGTTTAATAAAAACTATTTCTAAAGTATTAACTTCATAAATTTATAAGGAAATAAAAAGCAATATGAACAATACACAAGTAATACATACAAATGAAACCCTTACATAGTGTTTCATTTGAATTGTTCGTATCAGACCTTTATATTGGAAATTTTTATCCGTCAGGACAAGAGAGAAGGAGATTGAATATTTTAACTAGGAAGTTTTTCTACAAAAAGAAATGTTATTTCAGAGCTACTTAATACTTTAAACTGTCACTTTTAGTTGAAATTCAATGAAAAAGATGAATCTTAATTTGTGAGAATATTAAATTCAATTTCTGTAACTCTATCTTTTATTTGCACATCATCTCTCACATTAAATTTAAAGATAAATAACACTCTTAACAAGTTTTTTATAATTTTTTCTATGCCTGCTTGAATAATTTATATTTCTTGCATTACTAAAGAGATGATGTATTGTTAATTTGTTGTTTCAAACTACTTAAAAAAAGTATGGCCTATTGTGGTTGACATAATTCAGTCACTATGTATAACTTAAAATATGTGTTTGTCGTGAATTTTATTCTGCATCAATATTTATGATTTTATGTGAAACTTACTAACTCACTGACCGTATTAAAACATTTAATTTGCCCTATAAAAAAAACATTTAATTCATGTTATAATGTAAATAGTAATTTAATTGTGACAGAAATGCAATATATTTTAAAGCAACTAATGTGTATTAAAAAGTTTTTTTATATCCATCAGAGGATTTAAAGTAATTTTTGTATAAATTATAGTAAAAAGATATAGGTATATACATAAATATATACATTAGGATTGTATATTTATAAAAATTCCAGTTTTGTATTGTAGGAAAGTGTGTAACTTCTATCAAATTGTCTTAATTATTCTTCAAATTATTTTTAAATTTGTGTTCTCTTGAACTATTTATTTAATTTACCTACCTCTAAGTTTAATTCAATTTTGAGTTGTTTTACTAATTCAATCCCTTTTCAGATTCTCTATATAATTTGTGTTGATTGAATGTCTTATTGTGGTAGTAATTTTACATGTTTCGTCCTCAATTACTATAATTTATAAAATTTAGAAACTAATATTCAAAATTGTACTTTGGAACACTGCAGTGCTTTTATTAAATGAACGAAATTTTAAAAGTATTTTGTTACATCGGTCCGATAAAATTGCATATCTAATAAGAAAATACTATTCTTCCCCGAAAGATGTGATAGGTATTAACAAAAAATAAAATGCTTTCTTATATCTCATATTATCTGAACCTTAAATATCACTGACCTTAATAGTTCATTGACCTTAATAGAACCTTAAATAGTTCATTGACACCACCTTTTAAAATGTAGAAATCATTTCTGTTTGGTTTTAGGCTTGCACGTTAATCATTAATTTTGGGAATTAAAACATAGCTATTGTATTTTTAATAATGATGTAGTGTTAATTATAATAGTAAGAATTCATAATAATGTTGCATACACTAAACACCATTTCTACTTAGGGTTTTAGCAAAATAAAAATGTTTTAGTTATAATAGTAATAACTATATTAATAACAAGTTACATACACTGTGCATCATTGCTGCTTAGGGTTTTAGCAAATATATAGCCATATGGAAACATTGTAGTGAAAATTAGCATAATTAAGCATACATATACCCATACATATACGAGGGATGGATTTCAGCATCAATCTGTTATTGTAACTAAATATCATGCAAATGCAATCTTTATAATTACAGGAACTGATAATTCAGACAAATGTTATTAATTTGTTTCATTTTAAAAATTTATCCAAAAGTTTTTTGAGTTAAAAAATTAGCTGTTGTGTGCATATTTTTAACTATAAATTCTTGAACTACTTAAGATAAAAGAGAAAGAATCAAAGTTTTAAGTCTTATCTCAACTAATGGTCAGTGTAAAATAAATAATATGTGAAACACACACAAACATAAAAACAAATGAAAATGAATTTAAAGAACCATTTCTGTATTTTATTTCTATTTTTCCCAAAAAGATACTCTTTTTTTTTTTTTGTATATATATTCTGATTTTCAAATGTTTAGGTTTTACAGTATCATTATCATAGATCAGCACTATTGCAGGATTGAAGTTTAAACTTGTTTATCAACATTATCATTTTTGTGTCATAGCCTTAAAAAAAAAATCGTAACCTAACTGTTCCTAATCTATTTTCATGAGTAAATTTTGTAGTTTATAATTTTTGCTTTTTATTTAAAAGATTACCACTTAAGACTATACATGTGTTGCTGTTTCAATCTAAATATGGCTTGCATTTTATTTAAATATTTGCTTTAATATTTATTGAATTATTATTGAAATTGGAAGTTTTTGGTGCAAAAAACAAAACTCCTTTTGTAAGTCATGAAAATGTCTGCTCTGTAATGCAGGGATTCAGGAAATTATTAATATGTTTCATTTGAAAAATGTATCTATGAGTTTTAGGAATGTGTTATGGTGTGATAATATTTATATTTTAAAATCAAAATGAATGGTATGGTGAACTGATTCATCTTGTATATAATACCTGAATTTGTTTTTCTATTTCTTAATACTTGTTTTGTAAGATGTGATAATAAAATTACAGTTCAGCAGATAAGATAGTTATTCAAATTATTTTTACAGCAAATATTTATTTTATTTATTTATAATTGAACACCTTCAAGTGCAATTAAATTCCTTAACTGTAACATTTATGTGAGAAGCATTTTTTTTCAAGTTATTTTTCTTCTCTTTATAGAAAACTAGCTGAAGTACCTAGTGCTGTTTCAGTTCATATAGCTGTTGCCCTTTACAATTCTAGTCTAATTGGTTTAGTCTATTTTGAACATGCCCCCTTGCACCCCATCCTCGATTTCACTAATTGATCCACAAAGCATCCGAATGAAATTATATTCCCGATATTTTAGATTTGGCAAAATTCTTCTAGAAAAAAATATCCAGTTCAAATTTCCTCCGTAAATCTCAAATTATGACTCTTTACGAGTTGGAAAGATGGATGGGGTGGTATTTTGAATTGTAGCCAGTGACCTTTCTCTTGTTTTGAAGATCAAATCTGTAAATTTCATCAAGATTAAAAAAAAAAAAAAATAAAGCCAACACATCCCCTCTCGATTTTTTACTTTTTGAGCGTTAGTAGTAAGAAAAAGCTAGTTCTGCCCCAAGTGGTGCAATGATCTTGAAATGCACTGTGATGTCACATGGTCATGACACTCCAAAATCATTTGGGGCAGAGTCAACCTTTTCATCCTACTTTTGTATTTTTTTAAATTTTTTTTTTGTACTTTTTGTATTTTTCTTATTAAATTGATGGCCCTTACATGTTAAAACGATTACCAAGACTCCCATTAATAATCTCAGATCTTCTACACTTGACCCCAAGTTATGCTATCTTATAACTAAGTGGTTAAGTGTAAGAAAGGAAGTGGAACGGGTATCACAAATCAACTGGGTGACCAAAGTTTGACTATCTATTAAAAATATATAGAACTCCATTCCAGCACTCATACCCATAAGCAAGTGTCATAATCAAGGGGGAAAAAAGCTATTATGTAATTATATCAACTTATCTTTTTTTTTCCCTTTTTTTTTTGTAAAAAAATTACTAAAAACTTACTACTATTTCCGGAGACTTTGTTATACTTAAGTTTAAGATTCAAAAATTTCAATGTATTAAAAAAATTCTTGGTTTTAATTAAGTAGCCTTTTCTTTCGCCATAAAACTCGTGGTGGTTCCCCCTCTTCGTAGACCCATATCTGTAGACTGTCTTCCGACGCCGAGGTAAATTCTATTATTAAACTAGATAGAAATAAATTTTTCGGTGAAACACTTTGAGAATATTGTACGTTGTATATGGCACCTAATAAAATACGCTTTTATGAAAACATAGGCAGTGGAATTATACGTTGTAAATGATACGTAATAAAATACGCTTTTATGACAACATTAGCAGTGGAAGATATTGGATGTTAAAATCAGGGAAAACTATATTTTGACTTGACGAAATCGCTGTCCATAGCTCTTAACAATTCAAAGAGTGGATAACTGATTATCTTTGTTCCTGCCTTCTTTAATAGCCAACATTGTACAAATGAATGTTTAGCTTTTGGATAATATATTATTTTGTTTTTTATTTAGGTAAATGGGAACCATGGTTCAAAGCTCAATTTAAAATTGATTTTCCCTCGAGTAGAACTGTACATATCCATCTGGGAATAATTCCAAAAGATAATTTCAGTTCTTCAATTACTGGCACAAAAAAAAAAAAAAAGTGTTCCTAAATCTATTTTATGCAGCTGTTCTCCCAACATACACGTCCGCCTTTTAAAAAGACCACAAACAAAATAATTCATTATTTTGTTTCCCTAGCAACCACTTAAAGTGTTGCCATCCTCGAGGCGACTAAATTATTTCCAAAAATGCAAATCGTCATGCGCAAAAGGTTGCTCTTTCGAAGTGCGGCTGGCAAATCGATGATCTTGTTGCTCCAAGCTACCCCCTCCGAATTACGCCGAGCATCCCATAGCAAACAGACGATGCTTGCAAGCGCGGGAATTTTTCGTCTCCCACATGCTTCACGATTTTCGTGTTCCGAGTTGGAATTATTCTGGGAATAAAGACTGAAAATGTTCTATGTGAGTAAATCTTTTTATTTCTTCAGTTTTTTATCTTATCTTTAACAGTATTTAGTTTGTTTAAGAGCATGGTGGCATAAAGCCAGAACATTTGTTGTTCTGGAAGGTCACATGGCAGACAATACGGATTTTTATTTTGTTCCGTTTTATGGAAAGTTTTTGTTTGAGATTGATTCAGCTTATATTATACAAAATAAGAGTGATAAGATATTACTTAGTTTTGTGTGTGTGTTTGATCTTTTAATTTATCTTTAATTTAAAATTAACCTTATCTTTTAATTTAAAATTGCAATTTGTAATGAAGCTAAACTGCATTTTCCGTGTAAATCAAAAAGTTATTTTCTGGTGGAATTTGTTTATTTCAGATGCTAGTTTTGTTTATTTTGTTATTTTAAGTTAATGAACCTAGAGAAGTAAATTAAATTGCTAGAAAATCAACATTTTAAACAAGAAATTAATTGAATCTTTTTCTTTTAATAAACTTTCATTTTTTAATACATTTCTGAAATATTATAATAAGAGTTGTTCTACCATTTCTTAATATTTATCAAGTGTTCAGTAATTTTGTTCTTCTTCTTTAAATTAGCACAATTAAATTCAGATAATAGGAAATTGTAAAATATTTGGAATGAAGTGCACTTATATGTTTATGGAGAAAAAAAATGTACAGGAAAGTTATATTAGTGTTATGTTTTGAAACATTTTAAGTTTTGCATTGTATTATTATTTTAAATATTACAAATACAGTCTCAATTTATGTTACTCGCAGGGTCGTAATGCTAAAAACAAATTTCTCAATCCTGACGGCAACCCAAACTGTAACCTGGTTTTTTTTAATTCTAAAATGTAATTTCACAATATTTTACATAACTTATTATACAAAAAAAAAAATCCTAATACTTTTAATTTACTCATTTATTTTCTCACTAATACATATCACAATACATGCGTAAAGAGTGAGTTATTATTAATTAGTTATTAATAAAAAAAGATTATACAAAAATCAATCCATTGAAACTATTTCGAAAAAAAATTATAAAAATTTCCACAAAGGGTTTTCATTGACATTTTCTGTTTTGTTTGCCACTCGTGTTTGTTTGATCGTAGATTAGAAAAGAGAGTGGTAAAGCCATGCCTACTTAGGCCTGTTAGCTCATTGTACCTCTCTAAAATCTTACTAAGAAGAAGACTGCCTATGGCATATTAAACAGGGCAGATGCCTTACAGAAGGCCAAACAGTCTGAAAGGGGGACATAACAAAAGTCGTCAGACTTGATGTCAAAAACTCCACAGGTTTTAAGCAATAGCATAATGCCCATGAATGATTGGCATTTGACAAAGACATGCTTAACTGTTTTAGGCGAGTTTCCACAGCCGCTACATAGGTTGTTTTCAACAACTTTCATTGTTTTAAGATGATCTATGGTGTCTTAACTAGTTGATGACTTATTCATTTGGTTTCAACTTTTGTACAGGAGGACCAACGATTTTAAAAAAATCCAGTCAATACGCGATAATTCGAAGTCGAATATTCGTTTATCTCGAAGTTTTCATTAGGTCTAAAGACAATTTAATGTAATAGAAAATAACTTCCGAGTGACTTCCGATAGCTCGAACTTCGGATGACTCAAAAAATTTGGCCAGTCCCTTGAGCTTCGAGATATCGCGAGTTGATTATATATGGTTTGTCACGTGTGGAATTATTAGTCGCGATCACGATTGCGATACAATAACGTTCATGTGGCTGAAGCCGCGCTCCATTCTGCAGAGCTTACAGGAATGACCTTAGGGCAGTTCATCACTGACATTAAATCTTCGGGAACTCTAAGTCCGTCCTTGTCCAGAAAATCTCGATATGCAGAAAAAGTTTTTGAAATTGCCAAACGGCATCGCATGCGCAGTGGACTTGTGTCAGATTCACCAAAACCTGAACTTCAACGTATTTTACCTAGCCAGCTATTTTTGTCCAAATAAGAAAGCTCCGAAACATTTAAGTCGAGAGATGTATATGTCAGTATAAGCCACAGTAGGATACAACAGAATTTTATTTTTTTACAGTAGTTTATTTATAAAGTAAATAAAATTACAATAAATCTTCGAAATACCATCGAAAAGGCTCTAAAAAAGTATCAGTACACCCTACCGGCTCTCAAAAAAGTACAGGACCCACTACACCCCTGGTTTCAGAACTTATAGTACATAGATGTAATGAACTCAGGAAGACCCGTCACAAGGTTGATGCATCCGTGGATAATAATAGAGTTCCACGAATATCTTATTCAGGCATCTATATACGAAGTTTATTTTGGAAAACATCAACGCACGTCTGATTTTACATGAAAGACGGAAATATGTCTAAGAAAATGGGATTATTGGAACTCAAGGAAAGATTGAAGTCACGAGTCTGGGGATTTTTAGTATTAAAAATAAAATTTGAAAGTTTCATCCTTACATTAGAGAAACACGTGCCTGGGAACTAAGACTGATCAACGAATTTTAATGAATAAAGTGGAAGGAATTAATAAGGTATCGAAAATATGATAATGCTTCAACTTTGGACTATTGAGTGGCACATTAAGAAATCATTACATATATTCATTATAACTCCTTAGAAATAAAGAAAGAACAAAGTGACATCTACTGAGATATTTTGTCGTGCAGAATTTATTCACAATTTCATTTTGTTATCTGCAACTTGATTTGAAAAAAATATATGTTTAAAAAAAGATTAAAAAAAAAAAAAAAGTTTGTAGGGCAAAAGTTGTGAAACTTTTATTTCGTTGAGATAGTTCTACAACTTAAAATCGGGAAATTTTAATCGCATGGTTTTAAAAAGTTTAAACATTTTGAATTAATAGTTATTTATGCAACTAGATACGAAAGTAATACTTTTTAAATTAAATTAAATATGCTTATTTGGCGAGCGCTTTTGCACCATTCAATTAATTTACCGAGTTTGAAAAGGACAACACATACGACAAGTCACCCATATTAATATTACTTATTAAATATGAGTGACTTTCAATTACCCTTAACGGCTATAAAAATGAGAACTTTTAGATTTAAAAATAAATTTTAATGCATTAAACTTTTTATTGAATTGGATTTATCAATGTACAAGAGTAGCACGGGGTATTAATACGCCAAAGTATAGGATTTTTTTTCTCTCAAAAGCATAACCATTTAAAACAAAGAATGACTAAAATTTAAGTTTGTGAAGGATTTCCTAATATTGAGAAATTCCAAATGACGTCAAAATCTAAAATTACTCTCAAAAATGGTTTTTTATTATTATTATTATTAAACAAGGTGGAATTTGACGTTTACTTAACTTTACTTAATCCGATACATCCGGTCATATCTTCTAAATTAATTGAATTTGACTATTATTATTATTATTATTATTTTCAAATTTAAAACTGAACTGTTGAAGTAATTATTAAATTTAGCAGCAATAGTATAAGTAATGCAAACTTTTCGACAGTTTCTATACAATTTTTCGGCCGGTACTCAAAACGGTTCAATGTTGCATTTATTCTACAGAGAGAGAAGTTATCTGGCTCACTACTAAAGGAGAGAATTTTTTTCTTTTAATCTATATATAAATGATGACTACTCTTATGACACTGATGGTTGCTCTGACTAAAGAGCAAGCACTTAATGAAATGAATTCTGTCAGACACGCCCTAGCGTACAGATCTCAGTGGAAGAATTAAATGCTATCAAAAGGGATCGCTTATGGCAGCCTAGCATGACTGTTCGAATCTTTTATTTGGCCATTATACAATAACAACGTGCTGTTATAAGTAGGTATAATTGCATAGCTTCTTTATGCAAAAAAAAAAAAATAAGCGACAATCGTCCTATTTTCGGGAAAATGCATCGGAAGTTTTTTCGGAGTGTACACGTTTAATTAGACGTTTTTATGCAAATAGCAGGTAAGGGACAAAACATTCGAAATTGAGTTGCTGGTATAGTTGGAATTAGCTTGTCAATATTTAATCATCTATAGTCATTCCAATATATTAATTATTCCATTCCACGTTTGTCGCTTACCTGCTTTTTGCCTAAAACTCATAATTAAAAGTTAATTGTTTAGTGTCGTTGGGACCCTTAGGTGATTAACAGATCTTCATAAAATTCGAGTGCCATAAAAACCAGGATACTCCGTTCCCTGGACTCACTACACTCGAACAAACTCAACTAGGAGATTTCTTCGCAATTTCCAAATCTGGTTTAAATCTGGACCTCATTGACTTTTACACTTAACATCGATATTTACGTTTTTTCATTAAATATACGGTGTTTCAAGAACGAGATTATGACACCCTTTACCAACAAATATCATAATTAGGCAGTTCTCTGTTAGTGTACGAGACATTTTTACTTGTAATTAGATTTGATTTGCGACCTTTTAATTAATAGAATATTGCACTCCTATATCGGTTTTGCAGCGACAAACTAATAGATCTTGTGTATAACTACTTCACAGTTAACTGCTATTTTCGCGGCATAATATAATGGGTAATTCTCTGGATAACGCACGGGACATTTTGACGCTTTCTATCTTTTTTTTCTTCTCATGGGCAGATTACAATTGTAAAATTATGATGAATCTAGAATTTTGTTTTATTCGATACTTATTGTTTTCAAATTGGTATGGAAAAATAGTTATTTTAATTAGGTCAAGTATGCATTTTAGAACTTCTGATTCACAAGACACGTACCAGGTGGTACCAAAGTAATGGAGACACCTGTGAATAAAAGTGACATTTAAGAATGCGTTTCGTAAGCATTCACACATAATCGTAGCTAGCAGGGGTTTTTTAATATAAAAAGTATATATCATGGTATGTATAAGGGAGCTTTAGTGATGTTGTATACGTCTTGGATTTCTTTTTAATAGTGTAAAATGTCAGACCTCACAGACTTTCAAAGAGGCCAAATTGTAGAAGCCCGTCTAGCTGAAGCGACTGTGACCGAAACATCCCAGCTTTTAAAGCGTTTTTAGAGGTACGGTGTCTAAAGTCATGACTGCGTACACACAATGTTTCAAGACAAGCTCGGCAAAGCAAAATCCTGGACGAAAGAAGAACCTGAGTGAAAGAGACCCACGTGTTTTGAAGCGGACTGCAATGTCTTAAAAGAAAACAACTGCAGTCAAAGTGACCGCATAGCTCAATCAGCATCTGAATTCTCCGACGACAATAGTTACAGTTAGAAGTCACCTTCATAACAAAGCATTTACGTCAGAGCATCAGTTCTCAAGCCACTTGTCACAGATGTTAACGCCAAACTCCGTCTACAGTGCTACCAAAACTACAAAACCTAGTCGATTGATAAGTGGAGGACAGTTATATGGCCAGACAACCTTTTTCACACTTCTCCCCACAATAGTATGGGTGTACTTTCGGAGGACACCTGCGCAAACGTATAATCGTGAATGCCTCCTTCCAACTGTGAAGCATTGAGGTGGATCCGTCATGGTATGGGCAGGTATGGCATGATATGTCATCTACTGGCCCAATCGTAAGCCTAAAAGGAGAGATCATTGGAGAGAAGTATACAGAAATTTTACCTGACTAGGTCCCTCCTATGATGCAAACTTTGTTTCGTGCTGGAAATGGAATGTTCCAAGATGATAATGCTAGTATTCATACAGCGGGACTTGTCCAATCATGGTTTGATGAAAACGAGAATAAAGTGAAACATCTACCTTGACCTGCTCAGTCTCCGTCTTCAATATAATGGGACCGTTATGGTTTATTTTAGAGCATTCAAACCGGAATCAATACCCTTCACCGGCATACCTTCCGGAACTTTTACAATATTTCAATGAAGAATGGTGCAATATTCTTCTAAACATCTAAACACTATTCAGCACTTGTATGATTTAATTCCCAGTCTAATTCAAGCTGTATTACATTCCAAAGGTGGTCCTACGCCATATTAGAAAAGAATTCTTTATAAATCTAGTGTGTTTTCATTATTTTGGTAACCACCTGTACAACATGTCCCGTGCGTCGGGGACTTTTGATGCATAAGGTCTATGATTAATATTGACTAAAGAACTTTTTTATGTAGTTTTGTCTCAAAGCAGTATTATTGAAAGCATAAACTAGGGAGGTTCGTTCGAACTCTTTAGCATAATCTAATTGCAAGTAAAAAATGTGCACAACAATGTCGCCAGAAAATCATCCAATTGCTAATTTTAGCTGGTAAAACATCGTTTTGATTTTTCTGAAAAATGGTCTATGTAATGAGGGAGCGTTTAAAAGATAAAAGTTCTATCCTGTTGGATATGACCCTTCTCTTGTTATCCCTTGAGAGCAATCCATTGATAGTTGGGCACACCCATATTTAATCGATGAGTGGCGAGATTGAAGGGTTACCACTTTCTCTATTCATATTATGAATACGTTACGGGTGGTATTTATATCCGCATTAAGTACAAAAGGAAAAAAAAAAAAAAATCTGTCCAAATAGTCTCGGAACTATACTAAGATGAAATTTCGTTAAGATGCGAGTTTACAGCCAATAAACTGAGTGGCTACTGCAAGTTTAGGTACCCCATCGAAAATCATTCTGAATATTTTTAGAATATAAAGAAAAATAGTAGATTAAGAAAATACTGGTCTGACGGTGCAAAAATGACCGAAATAATTAAAACAACGACTCTGAATGAGTTAAAGTAAATCCGATTGCCAAATATGTCATAACTTGTAAAAAGTGAACTCGTCTCATCACTCTTTAATTTTCAATTAAGAATAGAGCAGACGATCTTATTCTTTTTTATGAAATAGTCATATCTCTTAAAAGCGAGCCAAGCTGGCAATAAATATTAAGTCATCAGTTATATAATATTTATTGCCAACTTGGCCCACTTTTTAAAAAATACGAATATTTTTCACCAGCGATGTGAAATCGTCTGCACTCTTCTCCATTGAAAATAATAGAGCAAGGTGTTATCAAATAAAAAAGAAGAATCGTTATTTGGCAAGTTATGACATATTTGGCTCGGATTTAACTAAACTCATTCAAAGTCAATTTTTCAATTGTTTCGACCATTGTTGCCCTTGAAGACCAATATATTCCTAATCTACTAGTACTAGTTTTTCTCTACATTCTATAAAAAATTCAGTTAGTCAAAAATAATTATCTAACATTTAGATTCTATTAATATCAATTCTGCTTTGATAGAATTTTGTTGATGTGCGATTTTATTGCACACCAACAAACTTTTTAATAGTAGGTTTTAACCATCGGTTAATGAAATTTCTTTAACGTGCGAATTTGTTGCAAGCAAATGATACTTTTCAGAGTGGGTCAAACAATGGACTTTATGACGTCACAGAACAGGAGTTTCCCGATGCACACCTAGATTGAAAAAGTTGTATTAAATATGCTAAACTTCAGACTGACCCAAGTTACATATGAATCCCACTAGAGAGCAGGTAAAAATCTTCTCAAATTGTCAATTATATTTTATCACACTATGCCTGCCGGTTGCCGAAGTATAGGTATTATTACTAATACAGACAATTGTTTTCTTAAAAAATATAGTTTTTACTTTTAACTAACCTATGTTAACACAGGGTAATAAAAATGTTTCATTCTGTAAAAAAAAAAAATATGTTTTTCTTTGGAATTTCTACATGTTTTGGAACTTGCCGAGTTCAAAAAAGTGGTCTAGAAAAAATGTCTGTGTTTTTGTCGTCAATATAGCTACCGAACGGATTGACTTACGATGTTCAACTTTTATAAACAGGTTAGAGGTGGCAATGGGACCTGCCATTAAAGTTTTCGTCGAAATTGGGCATTAACCGATTCGTAAATTTATGAAAATCAATTATTTACACTTACTATCGAATGTCAAGAAAAACGTATGAAAAACAATATTTTAAAAACTTTGTATCCCAGATACTTCATTAGGTTTAAGCTTTTTCTAGTTGTCAATGATAGCTTCCATTGAAAAATTTATATATTTCAGCAATTGCTGAAAAACGGCTCGAATGGTTTTCATAAAAATCGTGTTATAATACTTGTTAAGGTGTTAAAATCATCCTCACCTCCGAAATGTTTGTAAAAATGAGATAAAGGCATAAAAAGTGGAAAAACGAATGTCTTTTAACACATTCTCTTCCCTTGGACATCACCCATCAACGACTGTTTCTCCTCTGTTTAATTTACAAGAGAGAGTAATGTAGTATTTATCGAAAAGCATATCGCCAATTTCTCCGTTTTGACGGTATTTTTTTGCCAAAGTAATAATTATCGCTAAACTGAAATTTTTTTGAATTAATGAAAGTATGTAAATGAATTTTTCAAGCGATGGCTCATGGTTTGTGCACCACTGTTTTGAGTCATAAAAAAGCAACAACAAAAAAATATTGCCAAAATGTCTATAGATACGCACTGCGTGTTTTTGTATCCAATTTAGCAATAAATTTGGAAAGAAAATCGCTCTTATACTAGCTTTTGTGAAAATGTGCTGGTCGATTTTTGCTGGAAGGAACACTCAGATTTAAAAAGGACATAGAAAATTTTTGGCAGGTGATTCTTTTTCGCGTATGGTGCTGCTCTGCTGGACAATTTTGTGTATCGTGAATCTGTATCGAAGTTTAAGAGTTACACGGCATTACATTTTTCAATCGATTATTATTTTACATAGGGTATCTGGAAATTTGGCAAATCTAATTAAGTACATAAGGTATGTACTAAATATTCAAATATTGTTTTTCATTTCCTTTTCCTTGGCATTCGACTGTAAGTATAAATCCTTGATTTTCATAAATTTACAAATTGATCAATATTCCCAAGAAATATTCATTTCGTGGGAAATTCTTTGGATGACGCACGGGACATTTTGGCTCTTTTTTTTCTAATTTCAACATAATCATAATTTTACAATTCTAATCTCTTCAGATTAGAATTGTAAAATTATGATTAATAAAGTAGTTATATGATTTTTTTTTTATACAATATTAGAGTGTTGGCAAAGTTATATGAAACTAGGGGTGCGGAACATCGCATAACTTTCAATTAAATTATAATACTGACGTGGATTTGTGTAATTTACCGTTTGTATATTTTCCTCCTTCATTTAGAATAAATGGCCAGTTAGGCGATATTTTTTGCGATAATTCTTGTATGGGTCTAAAAAAAAATATTAAATTTGGCGATATACTTTTCGATAATCCTTATATTATCCTTTATTATAAGCGAAACAGAGAGGAGAACAAAAAACGATCGTTGATGAGGTATGCTCAAGGAAAGAGAACTCTGTGTTGAAGACATTAATTTTTCAACTTTTTACACAATTAAAACATTTTTAAGGGGATTTCGGAGGTGGTAATGTTTAGAACACTTTAAGATGCATTACCACAGCAATTTTTTTCAAAATCGTTAGAACCGTTTTTTAGCAATCATTGAAAAACATGATTTTTTCAATGGCAGCTACCTTATGCGTGATTTTGACGAAAACTTTAATGGTAGGTCCCATTGCCGCCACTAATCCTCATACCAATTTTGAGCATCGTAGGTCAATTTGTTCGGGAGTTATGCTGACCACAGACACACATACACACACAGACATACATTTTTTCTTGGTCATTTTTTTGAAATCAGGATGTTCCAAAACGTAGAGAAATGCAAAAAAAAAAATCGATTTTTTTTTAACCGAATGCTATACTTACATTACCCTATGCATATATACATATGGGTAATTGAAAGTAAAAATTAATATTTTAACTAGGTCAAATATACATTTATGAGATAGTGACACACACAGGCATTCGAAGTTACAAATGCAGAATTGATAAAGTTAATAATTCTTTTTCTACATAACTTTGACACAAACTAATATTGTATTGAACGAAAGCATAACTGCTTGATTTATCATAATTTTACGATTCTAACACGTAGAAAAAAAGATCCAAAATAACATATGCGTCATCCAGAGAATTTTCCCTGAAATTAATATTTCTTAAGAATATTAACAATATTTTAGAAACAAATGTATCAGTCAAGTTAGGTGAGAGACAACTCAACTCATCTTTTTCTAAAATTCTCATTTGTCCTTTTCTCGATAAAATATAGTCACGAAACACAAAAGTCCATTGTGTACACGTTACCGAATTTAATAATTAAAAGAACGACTATTCTCTTGGAAATAACGAATTCAAGTCATGGTTGCCATTTCCGAAAATACGGAAATTATGCCTATCGTCTGCTCGCGTGCGAATGGCCACTTTCCAAAATGATGAAGTGTCTGTTTTGCCGCTTTACATTTTTACTGGTTGATTGACGTTTGATGATCGTTATTGGTGTATCGATGGGAAAGAAAGCATAAAAGTGTCGTTCGTTTTTCTTTTCGAAGCAAATATGTTCATTAAAAAAACAATTTAGCTCAAAAGCACGTTCGGCTTTGATGTTTTTATGAAGGGCATTAGAACAATTGAGTGGTTGTTTTTAGAATTATAGAGTTTTAAAGCTACTAAATTTGCCTTCTGAAAGGTGACGGCTTCGACATTAACTCAAAATCAATTAAGTAAGAGTTAATGATAGTTTTGTTCAGCTACTTGCAAATGGATATTTTTCCCCATAAAAAGGAAACCAAATGTTCTGAACTATTCACAGTCAATGGTTGGCAATTAAATATACGGAATTTTAAAAAGTACATCGTATAAGTAGATAAAACATAAAGAGCTATTTTACCTTTTTCTTTGTTGTAGAATTTAGAAAAGTATATGTGCACTTAAATTGGTACAAAAGGGTAAATATACTATCAGATGATTGATTTGGAAACACTCGAACAAATCTATTTATCATACCTGCCACGATATACCGCTCATTGTACAAATGCCACAGTACATTGGCAGAGACAACCATGTTCCAACAAGGATCAAATTGTTTCATAGTATTATAAGGATCGAATTAGTTCAAAATTATGTATCTCACCCTAGTTCAATTCAAATTCATAAAAACTGTGAAATCTAATGATCAACCAACCCCTTGAAGCATTGAAATATAGTATTACTAATTTAAAAAAAAAAACAATGATGGTATGAGGCATTCCCCCGAAACGTCCACTTTGCTGTCTCATGTCTATAAAACACATAATAAAGCATCTTGAAGAGTAATTTTTACTTTCAATTAAAATTACCCATATGTAGACATAGGGTACTGAAAGTATAGTATTCGGTCAAAAAAAATTCGATTTTTTTTTGCATTTCTCCACGTTTTGGAACATCCTGACTTCAAAAAAGTGATATAGAAAAAAATTCTTGTCTTTGTGTACGTGGTCAGCATAACTCCCGAACAAACTAACCAACGATGTTCAAATTTGGTGTGAGGGTTGGTGGTGGCACAAGGACCTACCATTAAGGTTTTCTTTAAAATCGCGCATGCGCATAATGTAGCTGCCATTGAAAAAATAATGTTTTTCAGTAATTGCTAAAAAACAGATCTCTAACGATTTGGATCAAAATTCCTGTGGTAATGCCACTGAAGGTGTTCTAAACATTCCCACCTCCGAAATTCAAGTACAAATGCGTGAAAATTGGAAAAACTGGTGCCTTTACCACAGAGCTCTCTGACCTTGAGCATCGGCCATCAACGATGAATTTTTCCATACTTCACGCATAAGCAAGGTCTATCGAATAAAGTCACCATTTTTGCCATTTTGACATGTTTTTTTTTTCTTCTTTCATTTTCGTGCTCGTGTAAAAATTATTGCCAAAAATATCGCAAAACAGGCCATTTTTATTCAAATGAGAGAAAATAAGAAAATGGTAAGTAACAACAATGTCAAATTTTACTGCAATGACCAATTTTATTCAGTGTAATTGAAAGTTGTGCGATGTTCCACACCGCTAGTTTTGTTTATCTTTAGTGACTGTTAATAGACAAATAAAATGCTATAAAAGCATAAACCTTCATAGTTTTATAAAGTTACAGTTCTCAGCTTCCTAAAAATTTTCGCCGACCAAATAGTATATTGGTTAGCGTGCTAGCTTCTAGATCGCGAGGTTGCGGGTTCGAGTCCCATGTAAGGCTTGGGTGTTTGTAAATGTATGTTGGCTTGTCTAATGACGAATGTTTCGGCTCATTATAGCCCTCATGTTGCTGACGGCACCAGATAATCTGAAAACAACCAACCTAAAAATTGTCCTATTGTAAATATTTGTTGCCCTAATTTGTAAAAATGCACCTATAGCATAAAATGGACGTTTCAGGAAAATGCTCCATATATGTAGTAGAAATAAAATACCAAAAAAATAATAATAATAGTGATAATAATCGCTATTCTAAGATAATAATACTAAAGTAATAGTAATCGATAGTATAATAATTACAATCGATAGCATAATAATTATAATCGATAGCATAATAATTATAATCGATAGCATAATAATTATAATCGATAGCATAATAATTATAATCGATAGCATAATACTAGTAGTAATAATATTGTTACGAATTTCTGTATATTTGTAAATATTTCGTAGTATTAATTGTGTAAAAAAGGAAAATTTATATACACTTTGCATAAGGCAGTGCAAGAGTTCTTTGTCTTCGCTTTACTGCAATGCGTCTCTTTATGCTTGGAAACAAGTTCTACAGGGATCATGCTGGAAAACAAGTTTTACCAGGAGCAGGCCATTTTACATTATGGTTAATGACAATCTCGCCAAGCCAAGTTGGCGACGGTTTTGGCGACTAATTTTGGTCGCCAGGTTTGGCGAAAAATCGCCAAATGTCGCCAAACTTGGCGACATTTTCGGTCCCCATATACCTGTATAGGGCTTTCCGACTACGATCTGGAAAGTTCTCCAAATTTCTATCTCTGGAAGTTTCGCGAAGATTCGCCTTTCCTATATAAGGCCGGCCGAGAGAGTGGGGGAGTTAGTGGAGTTACTGAGTTAGTTGTCTCTCAGTGAGTATTCAGAGAGCTGTATTGCGAAAGTGAACTGCATTGCATTGTCTTTTGCGTCGATCTCGGCAGTTGTGTATCTAGTTTTTAACTGCTCCATTGTTGTGTAAAGAGCTGTATTGAATCTATTAGAACGTGAAGTTCTGAAGTTGTAAAAGAATCTGCGAAGAGTTATATCGGAATAAATATCTGCAAGTTTTGATCTGCTTTGGCTTCAAATCTTTCGAACCCATCCACGTAACGATATTTATAATAGTAGTAATAATATATAGTAATATTAATATAAAAAAATTGCAATAAAAAAAATTAAAACCTCCATTTTCAACTTAGCTCTTTTTGTACCAACGTATTCATTTCTGGCCAATGCCAGCCATTTAGGTCGCAAAAAATTCAATCCTAATTCACCATAGCCCACCTGATGGCTGTGTGGTTAGAGCTCTGGCCAAAGGAGCCGAGTTCGAATCCCGTATTAGGCATGAATGTTCGTCGTGGTTCGGAATCCATGTTAAGCTGTAGGTACCGACCTGATTAACTGTTATTATACACAAGTATAGATCGTTGAACGTACAAACCAACCAAACCAATATCGCTTTTTTTTTCAGCATGGCCTGCTTGTTCCAGAAACTGAAGGAGCTCCGGTCACCTAAGGTCGAGTCCCCTAAGTACAGGAGACAGCGAACGACGACGGTCAAGGATAGCCGGGCATCAATCTCGGACAGCAGTTCTTATTATTCGGCGTCCTCTAACTTCGTCGACAAGGTGAGACAATAAACCTTTACTCTGGTGGTATTATTATACTTTACAGGCGTTTTAAAAAAAAATCGTTTTATAATAATATATAGTAATTCAGAAGTGGTAGTCCTGACTGGTGCACTCTTCACTGATTCTCAAACTTCTCACGAAGCTACAGTAAATTGAAATTTGGCACAGGTGTTCCGAAAATGAATATCTACAGAACTACTTGTGTCGTTGGTTTTCGGACTAGGTTCTTTATTGAAAGAGCTTCTTTCAGGTTTATTCAAAGCTATAACAACGTACTTTAAATTGCAACTGCGACCTTCAAATCTCATTGGCTATTTGTTAAGAATTCCTAACCAATCTTAACGTTTAATATAAAAATGGTTACTTCTTACTAAAAATAGGTGATACAGTAAACTTTTTCCATACAGCTTTTTTTTCCCCCCTTTCTTTTTTCCTTGCATAGTGATATTTTTGTTGTTTCTCAAAACTAATTAAGTGTCCATTTTAGAATTTATACTTATTTTTATACCTCAAATTTATACCCCCATCTAATGCTTATGTACAACAGTGTACCGTACAACGACGGACCATGCAGCTATTTCTTTCAACAAAGCAGCCTTGTTAATTTTGAATCTCCACATGAAAATAAATTACAAATCTTGAACTTCTTTTTCTAAACTTTAAGCCTACTTTAATGTAGTATCACTTTTATGTAAGATAATTTGTAAGACTTGTGATGTCAAATCTATACATTTTTGTTTTAATACGTTTCCTTGTTTCATATTCCTCCTATGACACTGGTAATGTTTTTTGCTAAATGATCTTTTGTTTTCCCCCCTCCCCATTCCCTCCTCTCCAATTTTTCCGAAAAATCGATGCTCTACTGTAGTAAAAAAACCTTCATTTTTAAATCTTTTATATTAATTCGGATTTTGTGTGTTGGTATGTTTATCGATGGAGACCTAATTAACCCCTTTGCCGACATCCATACGGACTGAAACTTGGCAGATAGATTCGATGTCGATGACTATGTATTCTATAAAATTTTGGATCTGCCGCTGTCACTAAAAGGTCGCTTTTAACCAACTTGTCGTCATCTAATCGTGCTAAAATAGCATTTAACAGACCATTGAAGAAACTCTCTCTAGTTGCCAAAATTTTTCGAATGAATAAATAAATAATAAAATTGTTTTAATCAGAATAAATAAAAGATATTTTGATGTGAATGCATAAATTCACATTCATTTTTAATAAATAAATTTTGCAACGTATTTTGCCGCACATTTTGCTGATAGAAATGTTTTTGATATTTAAAACTAGATACAAACACTAAGCACACGTTGTTTACAGAATCGGCACTGTGTTAATTAATATAAAAATTGGTAATGCATATAAATAATTTATAATTAAAACTTTGTTTTTATGGGTTATATTATTTACAACAATTAGCAAATATTCTTCTAAAATTCATCTGCAATATAGAGAAATACAAATATTTTAAAAAACGCTTGGTGTTTTGGACTTGAATAAACCAAACGGTGGCTTGAAACTGAACGTATTAAAATGGATTGTGAAAGCCTAATCTATCAACAGATATATTTGCAAAATCAGTTTTTGTGTTAAACTTTAAGAAGCTAGAAATACTTTAACCAAACAGAAATATTAAAAGAAAATTTTACTTTTCAATTAGGAGACGCTTTATATGGAGTTATCATAGTCCAAAACCGTCTGAGCCCACCAGATGGTTGTGGGGTTGTGCTCTGGCTTTGCATGCCAAAGGTCCCTAATAGCACACATCCTCCCAGGGAGGTCCCTAGGAAGTCTCCAGTCATCCCCGGGACTACGAATGACTTCCCAGGGACCTCCCTGGGAGGATGTCTGCTATTAGGGGTGCCAAGTTCGAATCATATATTAAGCATGGATGTTCGTTGTGGTTTGGAATCCACGTTACGCTGTAGGTCCTGGCTTGATTAGCCGTCATTGTGCAAAAAAATAAGTCTTTGAGCGTACAAACAAACCAGAATGGTCTGAAGCATACACAGGGTTCCCACGGTCATTGAAAGTCATTAAAAGTGCTTAATATTTTTGAACTTCTTTTCAAGGCCTTGAAAGTGCTTGAAAATGCTTAGAGGTGCTTAAATGTCCTTGAAAACGCTTAGAGGTCCTCAAAAAGTCCTTAATTTTAGCGGATGTTGTGTGATCAACTGCAAAATTTATAAAAATACAACTTGGACTTGCTATCCAAGCGTGCCACTTATCCGCAACATATCAAAATTCTCCGACATATTTGTATTACGCATCCACCAACTTATAACTTTTTTGGTAGAATGTACTTTTTTTTTAAATTTTTTTATAGACACGATACCTGAAAACAAATTTTCAACGGTCCTTAAAAACAATATTTAGGTGCTTAAAAGTCATTGAAAAGTCATTGATTTTCATTCTGTGATTTGAGTGGGAACCCTGATACAATTCAGTAATTCCAGATCGCAACGTTTCTAGATTAGGTGGTCAATATCTTTCTAAACTATTAGTATACATCAACATTGCAATTTCGTTTCTTGTCTACATTTCAGGTAATCCTTGGTCGCCACATCTACATTCGGGCCAACAACGACGAAGAAAAACCCGAATACTCGGAGTCTGAGTTCGTCGTTGACTGCCTCCACTGGCACAACATGTTCAGAGAAAAGCACGATGTACCACCACTCAAACTCAACAGCCAAGTAAGAACATATTTGGTTAACATCTACGTATAATGATAACACAAAAGATTAAAATATATTTAAATCATATAAAAGTTATAATAATAAAAGAAAGTTTCTCTGTGGGTCTGTCCGTCCTATAGAAACTAACTTATACTATTCAGAGAACTCTGAAATTTTAAATATAAGTAGTATTTAATCTCTAACTTTGCCGCTGCTATCCAGAATGTCAAAATGTTCATGAGTTTGTTTAATTAATTTTTTTAAGCTTTAACTCCAACAAACGCAATGGCAACATAATATCACCTCAGTGTTTAATTTGCAGCATATTTCAAACTGTCCAGATTTGTTTCTTGAAAAATGGGATAGGGAGTACAGATACAATGGACAATTCCTGCATTTTTTTTTCTTTTTTTTTTTTCAATTTTTGTAATTTTTTTATTTATTCAATTCTAAATGTTTCTAAAAGGCCATAAACAGAAAAAGTTCTGCTCAATGCGCTTTTTAAAGAAAAAAAAATTTACAATCAAAGTTTCCCTGTTACAAGTTGGCTAGAAAACGATTCATTCGGCTCGAATTGAATGTGACGTCAAAAGGCTTCCCAAACGTCTTAGCATGAAATGCGGCAGCGGAAACCAGTTTTGCAAGTTTCTCGCAAATCGCGCCAACTTGTACGGGATATGGCAATGGTCTACCAACGCCAAATATTTCAACGCCAACTATTTGGCAGAAAGCTCACGATAACCATAGAAACGGAAGGAAACTTTGACGTCACAGATATTATTGAGTGTTTTGATCGGACTGGTTTTGACTCAGTTTTGGAGCATTTTCTTTTCTTAATATTGCCGACCAAACGGTATAGTGGTTAGCGTGCTAGCTCTAGACCGCGAGGTTGCGGGTTCGAGTCCCGAGGCATGGGTGTTTGTAAATGTATGTTGGCTTGTTTAATGACGAATGTTTCGGCGCATTATAGCCCTCGTGTTGCTGACGGCGCCAGATAATCTGAAAAACAACCAAACAACCTTTTCTTAATATTTAATTAACTAATTTTTTTAAAGAACTTTTGTTTAAATATTTGGAATCAGAAAGAAATTCTTCAAACTAATAAATAATAACTAATAATAAACTAATAACACTCGTTTTTAAAAAATGCGGGAATTTTCGATTGGGAAAAAATAACACGGGTTTCATGCGAGAGAATTACCAAATTTTACTCCCAAGTTGCTTACCATATTTGCTACACATATACACTAGAGGATTAGTAGCCGTATGTTCAATATTTTATGAAAACTAGTTTTTTTCTTTGGATATAAACGAATCTTAACAGTGGCAGGGGGTGGGGGGGGGGGGGCTAAGTTTAAACACTGGTGTTCTTGATATTAATGGTCATTTTATAGTATATGATGTTCAATTGAAGTAATGAGCTATGGGCAACTCCAACAGAAATTATCTCGTTTGACATTCTAAAATTCACTTGGAACGTATAAAAGTACCATTAATAATAGAATACCTAGCTTTGTCAGTTTGCCTTAAAGCAGCATGGTCTGGCCACATTTGAATCGATTCGTGAACTAATACCGAAGGTTTGATTTTTACTTTCAATTTCCCATATGTAATACACAGGGTAATGAAAGTATAGTATTCAGTCAAAAAAATCCTGATCCGGATTATCCTGATCTTAAAAAAGTGATCTAGAAAAAATGTCTGTCTATGTCTACGTGGTCAGCCTAACTCCCGAACAAATTAACCTACGATGTTAAAATTTGGTGTGCGGGTTGGTGGTTTTCATCAAAATCGCGTATGCGCATAAGGTAGCTGCCATTGAAAAAATCATGTTTTTAAATGATTGCTAAAAAACGGCTATAACAGTTTTGATTAAAATCACTGGTAATTCCTCTTAAGGTGTTCTAAACATCCCTTCCTCCGAAATCTCCGTAAAAATGCTTTAAAGGCGGTAAAAGTTGAAAAACGAATGCCTTCAACACAGAGTTCTCCGTGCTTGGATATAGCTCATCAACGATCGTTTTTTCTCCTCCCTTCAGTTTCACTTATAAGAGAGGATAGTAAAAGAATTATTGAAAAGTATAACGCCAAAAACACCATTTTGGCAAAGTGTTTTTTTTTTAATTTTTTTATTTTTATTTTTAAAGACTCATATAAGAATTATGGCAACAAATATCACCAAACTGGTCATTTTTTCTAAGCGAATGATAAAAATATAAATACGGTAGATGATACAAATCCACGTCAGTATTATAGTGTAATTGAAAGTTGTGCGATGTTCCACACCCCTAGTTTTTTACTAAAATGTAGAATTATAAAATGTATTTGTCTTTTCTAGCTATGCAGTCAAGCTCAATTTTGGGCAAATCATCTTGCTCACACCAACACCTTCAGCCACCGGAATCTTCACGATATTGGAGAAAATCTGTTTTCAAAATGGTCGTACATTCCAGAATTCGACATAACAGGTAAAGAAAATTTTAAAGGTTGATTAAAATGCACAAGATATTCTCTGGAATACAGTTATGATAAATTGGTCGAATTGGAAATGGACTTTATAGTTCATCAACGAGTAGACAGATATGCGTGGAAATTTCTTACAACGGGTTTTTAACTCGTCATAAAGTTTAGCGAAGATAAAGTAGAGTACCAACATATGAACAAGATATCTACAGCCAGACAACATCAGGGCAGGCGTTCAGCTGTTTTAATCCCATGTAACATTGACGAGTATAGGGAACGGGACGCAGCCTCCTAGTGCCGAAATTTTTTTTTTACTAGTGATGCGTCATAAAGTAAGCACCTTAATATTCAGCCATGCTTCTTTATATAGCTAGCACCTTATTGGATAATTTCAAAGCGTGCGAATTGCTAGAACATCAAATAGGTCAAGAACACCAATCCAAATCCTTAACTGGTGACAAAAAAATTGAACTAATTTCTTTTTACTTCGGAAGAATACCTCCCCCCCTTCCCCCACACACACATTTTTGTTGTTGTTGTTGAAAAGTGCGTGTTCAAAATTTGGCTGAGGTCAACCTTGAAGAAGCCTAAGAACCTGTTAAGTTTAATTTGGATATAACCCAAATTCCAATTACATTACTCCTGTATCGAAAGCTATGAAAAGACAACCATTAGATGAAGGCTCAAACTGGGAAAGTATACATTTCACAGCATGGGGAAATGATTGGTGCAATAGAAATTGTTGATTCAAAAATTGGGTGAAAATGTAGTGGGAATTTTCTTTTTCGCAACACTTACGTGACAAGGTCTTGTCTCATATCAAATTGTTACTTGGCATCACCTGTTGCTATGCAGCAAGCTGGACAGACTGAGCACCGCTTTTGATACTATGATGGTGCAGTTCCTCAAGATTTTGCTTTCATTTAGTCAAGTTTGTTCGATGATGCTGTTAGCCACATTTCTCTGCGATCGAGTTTTAGTGTGTGCAGGACATGAGTTAATAAATTAACTTTAAAAACTATGCATAATGTGTTTATTTGTAGTGTCGAGTGTAATAATTTCGTTACCTGCAAATGACCTGAGCGCAATATTTTCGAGTATTGGTCACGGTTTTAACTTCTTTTGTACCTCCGATGGTCTGAAATATATGTTATGTCCAGTTTTTGTCTAGTCCTATTAAATATAGTCTTAATGTAGTCCTATAAATTGTTCTATTAAAATATTCGTTATCCATACTATCTAACTTTTTCTCAAGTTCTTTAAAAGATTTTATTTTATTTACCACTCATAATTTCTTGTCATTTTCTTACAGCCCAACAAGTTACAAAGTACTGGTACGAAGAAATCAAAGCTTACAATTTCTTTGCAGATCCAAACCTACTACATGTGAAAGCAGGTAAGACATTAAAGCTAATTGACAAACATTTTAAATCACGATTTGACAAATATTAATGTACTTATAATAAATATGGAATATTCAGTAAATAGATTTTATTTTGAATGGGAGTTCATCGATTGGCAACACTTGTGACCAATCACAATACACTTGAAAACATAAGAATTTTACATTCCATAAAACAATATGAATGCGCATTTCATTTTCCTTAGCTGATACCAGTTGATTCTGACAACGGCATGCATAAGTTCCATTTGGTTGCAAAATAGTCTTGAAATAATTGACTGCAACTGCGAACTGTGGAAGGCTATGATTTGCTGCATATATTAGCCAATATTAGTGAGAATATTTTCTTTGTTGCAAGGTGACACTCTAAGAACGAAACCTTACCTGTAATATTACTGGTTCACCACCTAGTTCGTCAATTTACAATTTACCCTTTATCTCATAATCAAAACTTTCCTCTTATTTCCCTCCATTTAATCTTTCTTTGACATTGCATTTTTTTTCTTTGGTATCATTTCTAAAACAAATGTAGAGTCGCTCTAGAACCAGAGTTCACCAGTTGGCTTGCTTTAATGTTTCGATATTTGCTGTAAAATTATCTGCATGAAAATATCATTGATCCTTGAAAGTATATTTAACTAATGTATAATTTTATATCCCGCTAGGAAAGTTTACTCAAATGATTTGGCGGAGCAGCACTGACTTTGGCGTTGGAAAAGCGCGATCCCGCTGCGGAAAAGTGATCGTCGTCGCCAACTACAAGCCAGCTGGCAACGTCATTGGAGAATTCCAGGACAATGTGTTTCCTCCAATCAACGATATGGATATCTTAAACGAAATTTGATATGTGATATAAAACCACTTAATGTACAAAACAACAATTAAGCATATTCGTTAAAATACTTTGATATTTGTACCCAATTGAATAGTGCTTATGAAAAATTACTAATAATGTATCATGTCTTTGTTAATTATTTCTTGGCCTATTCCGGTTGCCTGTTTCTGCCACTATCAAAAGCTTAACCCTTCGTTAAAATATCGTGTCTTTAGATCGTTTGTCATTTTTCAACTCAAAGTAAGAGAAGTATTGATGTGAAACTTAGTTGTGTGTAAACTTAAAATACACATAAGTACGTATGAAAGTCATCGATATACAATGGCTCTTCCCGTTTTTACTTTAAACAATAAAGGCTGATTTACATGTTACGAGCCGTTGTGCCAGTTAAGACCGTCAGTCATTAATGCCAGTAACTAGTACCATATAAACGCTCCATGTCAGTCTCTTGAGAAGCCAGTTTCTTATTGGCATGCCAGTTTCTGACAAGTCCAACAGGTCAAATATTTTCTATTTGCTAGAACGTCAAGTAGCACTCCCTTTCTCTCCCATGACTACAACAACTCAAAGGCTGGTTATTCCAGTTGGTGGTATTATGCAGGAGCACAACCAGGGAGAGAGTTTTTAGTATCAACCCAGCCCTCACCCTAAGGGCCTTCAACATCCCACTATAAATGTATAATAAATAATTAGCCAATGCGCAATAATTTCAAGATTATTCGTATTTTATTTACCTTATTCAGACAGAGTAATCCTATCAAGGTTCAAAAAGTTTGAAATTACTGACGGGTTTGTAAATCTCCTAGCATAAAAAAAAAAATCGTTATGCATATTTTTTTTTGTCTAATTAGGTTAAATGTAAGCTGTCATAAAAAAAAAATGTAAAAATATAGATATTTTCCTTTTCCAAATAGTGTTTCAGTGCTACATGGTCCTTATATTTCAAGCGCCATAAATCTCAAATAAATTCAATCTGATATTGGCGTTCGTACGTTCGCCTAAAAATATATGTCCTAATAATATTCTATTTCTTACTTACAAAAGAATATCACTTCCTGGTACTGTCAATTTTAACAAACAATAGAAATTTTAGGTTCATCTTTAATCTAGGTAGTATGGATAATACGTAATCTGGATAAAATACAATCCAATGTTGGAGTATTATAAAACCATACAAACTAAACTAACCAATGTCAATTCAATTGCCGTCATCTCTTTTCTCTGACTACAAATTTGGGACTATCGGTTTCTGCAAGCAGATGATGCCAATTGAATATTTCCCTTCCATCTATACTACATAACAGGTTGCCTATATTTACCAAAACATTCTAATGAGTTTTGGGGGAATTTGCTAATATAGATCTCTTTGGTGATTGTTAAGTCTTCTTTGGCTTCAAGTCAATAACAAAACATGCATCATCTAAAAGTTGCAGTTAGAAATCAGCTTGTAATGTATGTTTCATTCATTGCACTTCCCTTTGAAAAAATTTTAGATTGAAAATCTCAGTTTGCGTATGTTATACAACAGCATGGAACATAGATTCACAAGAATGTAAATGGGCCACGGTCGATGTTACCATTGACGATCATCAAAGTCCTAATTACATCAAAAACCTACTATTAACAGCAGAACAAACTTCCGCATCTTTTAGATTTTCACACACACAAGAGTACACGCATGTTGCCCTTTCACAATGACCAAATTCAACTCCCCATAGCCCAGTTTTCCCGTGGGCTGTGGATATAAAAAGATCCAAGAGAATGGATAAGTTTTAGAGATCGTTCTTTTGTGTGATCTTTCCGTTGCGTGGCGCGACGGTCGAGTGGTTTTAACCGTTTCTTTTTCAATGTCAATGAGAGATTATGGCGCTATTGTTCTCATCATTTCCAACACTGTGAGAGATGTGGACGCGTTATGCTGGATAAGCTGTGTTTAGAATGGATTTTTGTGGTAATTATTTTAAATTCTACCGTTGCTGAAATCGAAGGTGAGTGACTTATTTTAGAATTATATTTTTCTAACGATTTTTATAATATCTAAGTAGCCAATCGCAAATAGAAAAAATACAGAACATTTACTGTTGCATATCTTTATTTTAAAAGGATCACGGCGTATCGAATGTCCAAATCAGTAATTGTTCACTTAAGCTAATTGAGGACTAGAAATGGAAAACGACCCTAAGTCCAAAGAAATTTTTTCAGAAGAGCCGAAAAAGTATTGTATGTGTTACTTAAAGCAATGAATAAGTACATACTTCAGAGTGAATTTGAACTATTGCTACTGGAGTTCGCACTTTGGGCATTTTCCATTTTGCTTAGCTTGGTCTTTAGGATATTTTTCCATAAAAATTAAAAAAAAAAAAATTAAAACATTTTCAATTTTTTTTTTTTTTTTTAGTACTTAGATCGTTTTTTATTTTTAGTCCTCTATTATATTGTACAGCCCAAAATAATGTTACACCAAAAATGAACTGTTATCTCAATTTGAAATTAAATGTTGATTTTATTTGTCCAATACGCTACATTTTAATGGACTGGTTCGCAAGAACCCGTTAAAGGATTAATTTATATTTTTCTTGGTCTTAAATGTTATGAAAATATTTATGAAATAACAACGCAAAAATAAGTTAAAATGAAGTTTCACTCTTGTAAAAAAAGCATAATTTGTTTAAGGGACTCGTTCTTTCTAAAGGTCCACACAGGAAAAGTTATTTTTACTATTTCACATCGTAATTTTAAAGGATCACGGGCCTTTAAGGTTCAAATCGGTAATTATTCAGTGAAAGTAAACTGAGGAGTCTCACACCCTCCACGCTGAGGCTCGCCAATCCGGGGAATTGCTTCGCCAACAATGGAGATTACTTCTCAATGAAGTCGCCTGTCCGGCAACGCTCGATAAAGCCTGTGCTCACTACGGATTTCTAATAAAAATACATAATAAGTGAAAAACGTCCACTAATGAAAGTTTTGTAACATGATCCTGATCAATAAATTATTAATTTCTGTCTTCAAAATATCACATAGTCTTTGTAAACACTAGCAGTCAAATCGACATCGAATTTATCTCAAAACCAAAGTTGCCAGATTTTCATTCATTTTATACTACTATCTAAGAAACAACTATTTTTTATATTAAATAAAATATCTTGTAAAATTTTTGAATAATAAAAAATACCATAGATGTACCACATTTTTGCAAACTACTATTACTTAAAGTACTGCACCCAAAAATTTACGTGAAAATGAAGGATACATGAAACAAACCTTTCAAATCATCTTAGAGCTTTATGATTGGTCGCAAGTCCTCATGAGTTGCCAGCGACATTGTCTTTATGCAGTCAAATCCCGTTAACGTGAAATTACTTAACATGAAATCTCGTTTAAAGCGAAGTAAAAACAGTTCTCCGTATTTAAAACTTAACGTTATTTTATTCGTTTAACATTGAGTTCTGGTTAACGCGAACAATTTCGGCGGCCCCATCGATTTCGCGTTTACGAGGTTTGACTGTACTACTATATAATCCTCATTTTACCGTAGTGTTCAAAATACTTCATCTGACAACACTTCATCTTTTCTTTTAAAGATGAAAAAATAAAAAGACGAAAAAAAAATCGCACACAGTTTTAACTCAATTAAATTAGGCATATTGAAGTCACTATTTTAGATATGAGTTTTGATTTTTTAATCGAATCCAGTGAATCTGGTTTATATTGTGGTATAATTTATTAAAAGAAATGAATATTTTTTTGATACTTTTCTGCTGTTTATAAAAAAACATCAATCGCGCAACCTTAAAAAAGAGTTGTTCGAAATTCAGAAAATAATTAACACCAAAATTACATCAAAATTAAAAAAAAAGTGACGAGATGTGTTAGTTAGACATATAAGGTCTGTTCCTGAAAACAATTAGATATCTACAATGGTTGATTTTCCTACAGTAGACGACCCATTAAAAAAAATAATAATAATTCCCTTTGATATATTCGCTTTGATAATGTGCATCTTCTGCTGGCAGAAGATGCCCCCACATGCAATACCTGTGGTGCCATTTTTTCTATTTTTTCATGTTTTAAATGAATATCCATCTTTTAATACTGTCAGACAGCGACATTTTAAATTCAATCCTCCTTCACTTTCATGTATTTTATCTTCATTTCCTCACGAAAATCTTTTTAATTTCTTACATGACATTGGTTTTTATCATTTAATTTGAATATTTGTTTCTCTTATCTTCGACTTTTTTTATTTTTAACTAATAAATGAGTCTTTAAAATCAATTTTAAAAACGATTGACGATTGGTTGGCGCAGTATGGCCCACGTGTTGCCCTTGCGCCGTTAAACTCCCACCAACCAACTATAACTTGAATAGCTTTCACAACTGAAGAACAGATTCTCTCGGAGAAACCTTTTCATTTCTCACTGTGTAGAAAGAAAAAAATCTGAATAAATATCTGCTAACTTCATATTTTTTTACTGGCCTGACCACACAATTCGATATTAAGATAATTCGCCCTGGTTTCAACGTCCCATAGATTTAATACAACAAATGTCCTTAATGAATGAAAAATTTCATAATGAATGAGTGAGTAAAGGAGAGAGAGTGAATGAAGGCAAAGTAGTAAGTGGGTAAAGAAGAACGAGTGAGTGAGTGAAGAAAAGTGAATGAGTGAAAGAGTGAAGAAGAGCGAATGAGTGTGTGAAGGCGATCGAATGAATGAAGGAGAACGAATGAGTGAGTGAATGAAAGCGAGTGAAGGCGATTAAGAGGAATGAGTGAGAGAATGAGAGTGAGTGAGTGAGTGAGTGGATGAGAGTGAGTGAATGGAATGAGTGCATGAGAGTGAGTGAATGAGAGCGAGCGAAGGCGAACGAGTAAATGGGTGAAGGTGAGCAAGTGAGTGAATGAGAGCGACTGTGTGAATGAAGAAGAGCGAATGAAATAGTAAATGTGAGCGACTGAGTGAGTGAATGAGAGTGATTGAAGGCGAGCGAGTGTATGAGTGAAGAAGAGTGAGTGAGAGTGAGTGAGTGAGAGTGAATGAGTGAGTGAAGGTGAATGAGAGCAAATAAGATAGTGAATAAGAGCGAATGTGATAGTGAGTGAGAGCAAATGAGTGAATGAAGAAGAACGAATGAGATAGTGAATGAGAGCGATTGAGTTTTTGAATGAGAGAGAATGAGTGAGTGAATGATAGCGTGTGAATGAGAGTGATTGAAGGCGATTGAGTGAAGAAGAGTGAGTGAGTGAAGAGAGAGTGAGTGAATGTGATAGTGAGTGAGAGCGACTGAATAAGTAAAGAGAGCGAATGAGTGAGCAAATGAAAGCGAGTGAAAGCGATTAAGTTGGTTGGTTGGTTGTTTTCAGATTATCTGGCGCCGTCAGCAACACGAGGGCTATAATGCGCCGAAACATTCGTCATTAGACAAGCCAACATACATTTACAAACACCCATGCCTAACACGGGACTCGAACCCGCAACCTCGCGGTCTAAAAGCTAGCACGCTAACCACTATACCGTTTGGTCGGCCTGAAAGCGATTAAGAGGGAAGGAGTGAGAGAATGAGAGTGAGTGGATGTGAGTGAGTGAAGTAATGAGGAATGAGTGAGGTAATAAGAGTGAGTGAGTGAAGAAGAGTAAATGAGAGCGAGTGAGTGAGTAAAGAAGAGCGATTGAGTGAGTGAATGGAAGCGTGTGAATGAGAGTGAGTGAAGACGAGCGAGTAAGGGATTGTAGGAGAGTGAGTGAAGAAAAGTGAGTGATGGAATGAGGGTGACTGAGTAGTGAAGGAGAGCGAATAAGTTAGTGAAGGCGATCCAATGAATGAAGGAGAACGAATGAGTGAGTGAATGAAATCGAGTGAAGGCGATTAAAAGCGATGAGTGAGAGAAGGAGAGTGAGTGGATGAGAGTAAGTGAATGAGGAATGAGAGGAAGTGATTGAGTAAGTACAATTGCGATGATGCAGAGAAGAAAAACGTATATTTGAGAAATAAACTCGTTATTACCCTGGACCTTAAGCTCAAGAACATTGTTTTTAATTGTTCAAAAGTGTGGTCCAGTGTCCATCCCCACTTAATGTTTAGGCATGCTCAGGAAAGACATTGAGTGGGTATGCGTCTGCTCCACCTTCTTGTACAAAAAGAGATCTATGCTGATGTTGTTCAGTTGTTTTGATGTATCGATGGTTAATAAAACTGAAATAAAAAAATAAAAAATTTAATGGGCTTGGATCTAAGGCCTTGGGTAAACTGCACATCGGCCCCAAGCTGATTATAATTATTATTATTATTTAATTTTCTTTTAAATCCTAATTCTTTAGCAGTCTGTCAGCATTGGATTTTCGAAAAATAGACCCGCCTCGTACATAAACACTAAAAGTACATAAAAAACCCCATCTCAAACATGTTTAAATAACAAGTTTATTTTATTTTGTGTTAGTGATTGTGTGAAAGTGAGTTAGTGAGTAAGTAAAAAAAGCCAAATAAACAAAAGAAGCATGTACAAACTAACCATGCGTTTTCTCTTCCAAAGCCGATCAATATGTTTATTAAGGTCTAATATTCATTACAGGGGACAGTAACAGCAGTTACCGTTTCTTACCGGAAGTGGAAGAGACCCGCAGCGTTTTTCAACTAGGTCACATGATCAGGTGCCAGACGGGATGCGATCCCCTCAGCTACACGAGATACGGTTGTTTTTGCGGATTCAAAGGAGCAGGGAAACCAGTTGACGTCATAGACAAGTGAGGAGACACTTTCAGTAATGCATTCATAAAATTATCGGTATGGTACGTTTGTGAAAATTGGTTACGAGAATGATCAATGATCGTTGGTCAATCGGATAAACAAGGGCAATTAAGCCTTATACCCTCCCAACCTCTTCAAACCTTAAGAGATCGATAAGGGATCAATTCATAGACAAACAGATCAAAAACGTAGAAAAAAATTGAAATGAGCGAATTTTTCGTTTTTAATACGATGTTCGAAACGCTCCGAGTACTGTGTATCGCCATCCACTTAAACTAGACGATTCATTAATAGTTCGCTATTTAGTTTTGATTGAATAAATTGATTTTGAGCGTGCCGGAAATGTCCGTGCATTGCAGAAAGTCACCTAGATGATATTTTTAGCAGGAACCTTCTAAGGTATCATGATTTTAGGTACTGTCCCCCCCCCCCACACACATTTTTTTAAACCCCGATAACTTTACAACAGAAAATACGCTGGAGCAAAAAAAAAAAATCTAAATTTTGTAAAATTCAATCAACAGGAAGTAAAAAAGAGTTTATGTTTGCATGCAAATTAAAATTTTTTTTTTATCAAGATTCCTGAAAATGTTTAAAACATCGATTTTTTTCGCAATTGTTGCTTAATAAAGATGCTCATAGATACCAGAACCATGTGTTGATATAAACCTAACTATTGTTTTTCTTGGTCAGAAAATAAAAGTATTTCTGAGCATTGTGTCTGTAGAACCAGCCTCGACTCTCCAACATTCGTGGATCATCGACCTTTCAAATGTTCTCTTATTTTTTAATAACTATGTCCAAATATGTATATTGTAATTTCCTATCAAAATAAACATTCTTTTATCAAATGCATGCATCATGTTAAGACCATTAGCTGAATATGAAATGCTTGGCTACGACATTTCTTTCATAAATGTTTCATCGCTTTTCCATGACTTATTAGAGATTAATCAGTCTTGATATTGTTACGAATTTCTGTATGTTTGTAAATATTTCGTAGTATTAATTATGTAAAAAGGAAAAATTATGTACACTTCGCATAAGGCAGTGCAACAGTTCTTTGTCTTCGCTTTCCTGCAATGCTTCTCTTAATGCTTGAAAACGAGTTCTACAGGGAAAGGTTCCAACGGTTTACATGGAAATATTGCAGCCAAAACATGATTTCTCGACCTGGCTGTAGTTTGGTGAAAGATCGCCAGTTTGAATTGATTAGAAGGTTGCTTTTTTTCTCTCTTGAAGTGAGTATTGAGAAAACCGGCTACAGGTTTGCTATTTATCAGATTTTTTTACACTTGTAGTAGAAATTCCATCTTCATTTAAGAAAATTAATAAAATTTATAATTTTAGTTTTGAAATAATAAATTTTGATGCAGCCCAGCTGTACTTTCTGTATCGCACGAGCCGCCACTGATTATCTCCATTTCCAGATTATAGTAGTAATGAATTTAATTGCGATAGTGGATACTGTAGCGACAACAAGTCCAGACATTAACAATTTAGCGACGTTTAATAATAACTGAAACGTCCCATTGTTAAAGGTGATAACATTTGATGTCTAAAACCTTGTTAATTATATATTTTTTATTTACAAATAATAAAGTCACCAAGTTGTCGAGTTTGGCTATAAACGTGATAAGACAACTTACCGCCTCCCTAGAAGATACTTGTTAATAGTGACGTAACTATACATAAGATGGAATTTTAAGAAAAGCCAAGCATTATTTGGCCTTCATTAAGTAGCCTCAATAAACTTTGTCAAAAATTTTTACTAGTAATGAAACTATCTTTAGATATTGTGTTTGAAAAAAATTTAGTATTTATACAATTTGGGAGGTTAAAAGACTGAAGATCGTTCTTCAGAGAAATAGATGAGATTATTTCGTGATAGACAGTCCGCATCCAAAACTTTTCCTACTATATTCAATCAAACTACAAGGTTGTTAAACAGGCCCAACATTTCAATGCACCGTTAGTGACGCCATCAAGTGATAAGTGATGTTTTTCATTGTCTTCCAGATGCTGTCTTGACCACGACTGGTGTTATGCTCGCTTGGGTTGCCCCCCTTTCATGCTCTACGTCTTGCGATATGCTTGGATTTGCAAGAAGCAGGGTTCCGCACAGTGCAGTGAGTATTATAGTTTGTGTTTCGCAAGCATGGGAATATATGCCATGCTCTTCTGAGTAATTGCTCCACAAGGTCTTACTAGATAACAATGAATTATATTCAGCGAACTCAAAAGAAATTAAACGGTATTTAACTTCTTGCAGACCTAGCTTTGAATGACAGAATTAAGTACCTAACTGCTCCACTTTAGTTGTCTTTTGTTGTTCCTAATCATATTTCTCAAAAGTGTTGTAGAAATAAAATTTTCACTTTAAGTTCTGGTTATAGTTTCTATAGCAATATTTTGATACTAAATGGCCAGTTGCTTGAAAAGAAGTATTATTGATAAACGTGTATTCAAAATTATTTGGAAAAATTAGTTAAATGAATGTGAATCCTAAAAAACGTGAATCTGAGGCCGATTATGACTGATTGTATTATTTTCTAAAAATTTATGTGAACTGAAACCAAAACTTCTTAGTAACTTACTTCGGAAAGGAAAAGTGAAATGCTTCAACTCTTCAACTTTATTATAGAAAAAAAAAACTTTAATTACCTTTCAATTAAAGCATTGGAAATAAGTAATCAAAAATTTCATCAAATACAAAGAAAATTCATAAAAAAAGAAATTAATAGAATGTAACTATATTTAAAAGAGAGAGAGATTAAAATAGTAAAATGTTTTTCAGCAGTTAAGACAATAACATCGAGCAATATTCAGTAGTAATCACATCGTGCAATAAATAATATAATATAAGTTGACAAAACTCTGAAAATATATAAAGAGCTATAAAATATGTGTGATAGAATGTGTAGTAATTGAAGGATTCTCAGCAAAATTAACACTTGGCCAGAATTTCAAATATTATTCTGTAAAATGAAAAATTGTTTTGAAAAAGTTTATTACCATCGTTTTAAGCACATGGGGTTAAACAGCTGATTTGGTCTCGATCAGTGTTGTTTTTAAAAGGAAATTGAATGATCAGGACTACATTTTAGGATGAGACATATTTCAACTGCAGAAGAATATGGTTTTTGTTCATCTTAAACTGAAATTTCTTGAGAAAAGAAGATAGTGAAAACACCATTTGGTATCGAGTAAGCTTTGTCATGACTCTGTGGCGACCTCAAACAACAGATAAAGCTTCTGTGCACTGGAGTACTCTTTTGCACAGTGGTAAAGCATCTGTCTCGAGATCCAATGGTCTTGCGATCGAGGCCCATCGCCCTCAACGAAAGCTGCATACGCTTTATTGGTGACAGCCGGACTAAAACAAATCATGCTGCCATCTATCGGCGCTTCTGAAAGGAGAAACTTCATCGCAGCAAGCGATCAGATACGCAACTCGCGTGCAATACCGCAACAAGCGGGCACAACTATGCAACTAGCATCCCAAACCTCTAACTCCGATCAGACGTTGATCAGAACAACAGTATTGCTCCTTCGTCGCTTGGAGGAGGCTGTGTGGCGACCTCAAATAACAGATAAAGCTTGTACACTGGAGTACTCTTTTGCACAGCGGCAAAGTATCTGCCTCGAGATCCAATGGTCTCGCGATCGAGGCCCGTCGCCCACATGAAAGCTGCATACGCTTTAACTCTATCATTTGTAGCACAAATTTGTAGTTGGCATAATTTCTAAAAATGGCACAAATGGTACTCGTTTTTTACCACCTGACCTAATATCACACCTTTACCAATAAAAAGTAGAGTTAAATAAAAACTTTCCCATCTGATCGCGGAACACTCTGTAATGTATTTTCTTCTCGAAACTCCCTAATTTTAGATCATGTTCATTTATATTTCGTAAGCAATTGCGAAAAATATCTTAATTTTTATATGTTTCATGTCTGCGTTATAAGTGGTACTTAAAATTGAAACTTTGATTGCAACATATTGATAATTCTCAAACTTTGAATATATATATATATATTTAAATATACTTTCAGCTGGTGGAAATTACGTGAATCCTGTTGTAAACCAGTGTGCCTCGAAACTTTGTGAATGCGACAGGCATTTTGCGAAGTGCATTAGCCGCTACACATGTCCCCAAAAGAAGGCTATATGTTGGTCAAATCCTTTGATCGCCATTTCCAATATTCTTGCTTCCTGGTCTTAACTGAATCCACTGCAGAGGTCACCCAACTAAAGCAATCAGTCAAATCATGTGATCATCATGTAAAACACTTCGCCATGTCATTGCCTTCATTGAGTATACGTTGCAAATGTTTTATAAAGTAAGCAGCGTCTGTGTAAAGATTTCTTGATAGGCCTTTTCAATCATCATAATTTTACTTGATTCAAGGAAAGAGTGAATCGAACACTTTGAAAGTGAGTTTCAGCAGTTTCCAGTAATTTCTGTGATTTTAATCGTAGTTGTAGATGCTATTTAATCAAAGGAATACTTGAAGATAGTGTGATCACCATTTAAAGAACTATTTCGTCACTTTTTTAAAATAGTATCTTCAAGTCGACCTAATAACTTCAAAAGGCAACGATTAAAACTTTTTACAGTTCAGAATAATTTCCTCATATCCATTCGAATATTTTGATAGTGTTTTCAAATTTACCTGGTATCTTCATAATGCAACTTAAAAATGGTTGCAGTTTAGAATAATTCACATAACGTAAGAAAGCAGTTAAATATTTTGACAGTCTTTTCCGTCATTCTTCAGTCAATATGATCATAGTTGCAAATACCATTTTATTAAAGGAACACTCAAAGATTGTGCGGTCACTATTGCAGTATTATTTCATCATTGTTTTTATAGTGTCCTCAATTCAACATGATAACTTCATAAGACAATGATCAAAAGTAGTTACAGTTCAGAACAGTTACCTCATAAACCTAATAATCAGTTGACTATTTTGATGGTTATTTCCAATATTCGCCTATCAATTATGTGATTGTGACCACAATTGCAGATGCCATTTAACCAAAGGAACCCTTGCAGATACTGTGATCACCATTTTAGCGCTATTTCGCAATTGTATTGGCAGTGTCTTCGTAACAGAACATGATAACCTCACAAATCAACGATCAAAAATCTCTTGATAACCATGTTCAGAATTATGTCATAATTGTCTTGATTATATTAATTTCAGTTTTCACTTTACCTATTAAGTAAGAAGTCTAAGAATTTAAATTATTTTTTAATATTATATTGTGTTCACTATTCAACATTGTCTTAATTGTGTTCACTATTGAAGATACAACTTGACCGAAGCAATATTCGAGCATCTTGTGTCATCATTTACAACTTGGTCTAGTTTCTGATTGTATGTGACATCTAACTAAATAATAAAAAAAAAATAATCTAAATAAATAAATTACAATCATAAATAAGATTCAATCGAATCAGTCTAAGCCTACCAACAAAAGCAATGTGCTACACATTGACGATTCCATATTTTTGTGTTTTGGCCTGAGTGCGACTGGGCACATCATCAAGAATACTTCAATTGGTTTTTAACTAAGAATTTAATGTTTTATTATAATTGTATTCATTATATGAATTTATGCATGCATTTGTTGAGTTTCACATTTTCAAACTCAGCTCTATGCCCACGAAAATATCAAAGCCGAGTTAAAAACCAATGTTTTAAATTGATTTTTTTCCCTATTCTACTTAATCACACCAATATTTTTGATAAAAAAAAAATAACACAGTAATTTATAAGAACTTAAAAACTATAAATCTCTAAGAACTTGATGAGGAAAAAGCTTTTTCGTTTTCTCTTGGAATTTTAAAATTATTAATTTTGCAATTGGGGAATTAATTATGCAAAATTAAAAAAAAAAATAATTGTAAGTTGAAATCATTTATCTCCACCTGCTATTTTATTATCATCTAAACTTAAATGTATGCATATTTCTGGTCAAAATAAACAATATTTTTTATTTATATATTTTCGACTTCAGACCTTTCGTATTTTTTGTACCATTTTAAGTTCTAACAATACATCCATACATCTACATAGGCTTGATTGAATTCTTTTTAACAGATTGCACTTGATAAACGTAATATTTTGGTTCAGCTCAATGATTTTCAGTTTCAAAATGGTATCCTAATTTAGATTTGATCTGCATCTGCATTTATCACTAAAACATAACATTCCATTGAACGGGAGAATTTGATATCATTTCGAACATCAATTCATAAGCATTGATTTGATTGATTGTAACCTTAGTTACGTTCTTTGATCAATGCATATGGTAAATTGATTAATTTTCACTTCCGAAGTTAAAACCACTGCCTAACCCCAATTTCATCGACTTTACCACACATTAACGAAACAGAACATTCCATTTGAAGATTGAATTGTTGGTACCTCAAGTATACGTTTTCCATCGGCTATCACAGACGGCGACTCCGGAGCCACATCAGGCTGTTCTCGTGGTTATTTGTTCTTCAAGTTCTATGTTAACACAATATAAGTATTAATTTCTAAAGCAATAAATGGTAATATACGTGTGATTAGTTTGGGTAAACCTATTATAAACTTACTGCTTAATCTCAAATCCAAGGTATAAGGAGAACGGGACGAAACGCATGTGGACTGGTAATACTGTTCTCAAATATCAACTTAAAATCAGCTTCTACAGCGCCCCCGGGCATATTCTATGTTAAAATATGGAATTATCAGAATGTGCTGCAGGAGTGCATCCACTATGCGTCATAGCCTCAGTTACATCAAGCTTTTGTTGATGTTTATTGTTCTGACTGAGGTTGATAGTACCCTCCATGCATGCGTGCGCTGCTAAAACGTCTTTTGTCTATGTTTTTGATATAATATATTGGGGTGGAAAATGACATCGCATTTATATAAAATGAATATAAAAATGTATGAGGAAAATCGGGAATTTGAGAAAGAATGGACTAAATTGTATACGTTTATTTCAAACAAAAATGGACTACCAACTTGCTTCAAAAGCAATTATTTATTATACCGTAAAAATGGTATAGAAATGTTTGTAGTTAAAGTCTCATATTATGGTACTACTTACATTTATTCTGCAGCTCTTTAAAAAATTACGATTCTGATTATTGTAGGTTTGGGTCTTAATACAGAAATATCTGCCGACCCCCGGGCTAATAATGCTGGATTTTCATTTGTATCTTCATTTGTATCATGCTTGTTGTCAAGAGGGAGTCAACTAATTACTCTTTCCAATAGTCAATCCTACACTATTGGAGTATATTTATACAAGCTTGATTACTGTCAATTAGCCGATATGTAATAGTCCGAGAGGCGACTGCAATTTTTGGACCTCATTGAACATCATTCTGAATTTTTTATAAAGATTGGAGAAAAGTGAATAAATTACGAATCCACTGGTCTGCTGTGGCAAAAATGGCCGAAACTGATCAAAAATCGACTTGGAATGAGTTGAACTAAAATCCGATTGCCAAATATGTCATAACTTGCCAAAAAGAGAACAAACTTTTTCGTCTGGCAACCCTGCATTTTGATTTTCAATGAGAAAAAGCACAAACGATTTTTGATTTCTGGCTTAGAAAATGTGTATCTTTTAAAAGTAAGCCAAATTGGCGACACCAGTTACGTCATCCGTGACGTAATGTTTATTGCCAACTTGGCTCCCTTTTAATAGATGCAAGTAGACCTTCGCCAGATATCTGAATCGTCTGCAACCTTCTTAATTGATAATTAAAGAGTGAGGGTTACCAAATAAAAAAAAAATGCTCATTATTTGGCAAGTTATGGCTCATTTGGCAATTGGATTTAGTTCAACTTATTAAAAGTCGATTTTTGACCAGTTTCGGCCATTTTTGCCACGGCAGACCAGTGGATTCGTAATCTACTCACTTTTCTCCAATTTCTATAAAAAAATCAGAATGATGTTTGATGAGGTCCAAAAATTGCAGTCGCCTCTCAGTCTATAAATTTGGATAATGAAAGTATTGCATTGGGGCATATTGATTGTTTTACACATATCGAAAGAGATTTCTGAAAAAAGTTTGTTTCTAACTCTTATTTCTTACATGTTGTAAAAAATGGCGACTACTTTGTTGTATCGCTTTTTAGGTATTTATATAAGAAATTCATGTGCTCCTCAAAAACATTTCAGGACAGGATGGTTCAGAAAGCGTACAAAGTTAAAATTGTACTGTAAATTTGTATTTTCAAAATGTGAATATTGATTTTTCTAATGAATATTCTTCAATTATTATTCAATTAAACAATTAAAATCTATCGGTTTCTTTTTTTCTGTGAACTTTGTGTTTAGCAGAATTTATTTAACATTCATTCTGCAGGGTGCAACAACGCAATCTTTCTTCTCACTGATAAGGTCCATATAAAAATATTCACATTTGATTTTCTTATAAATTTTGTTCAAATAATAAATTATTATTTAAAATTTGTAGTACTGGTAATATTTATTGCTCATTAAACAACACTGCAATATAAACAACGAGGGAGTGACTTTGAGTAAAATTTAAATTATTCACTTAATTGTTGAATTTCATAAAAAACTACAGCTATCGAACATCGCACAACTTTCAATTACATTATATACATTCAAGACATCAACTAACTTTTCAAGATTGACGATGCTTTTAGCAATAATTGCTAAATTGTCAAGGAAGAAGGGATGAAAACGCCAAAATAACCAGTGAAATTTTCATTATTCCTATTTCTTGATGTGTCGGGATGAAACATGTAAGTTTGGATTACTATATCAGAATTAAACTCGTCAACTTATTTAGATTTTATTAGATAATTTCACAGAATCTTTATTATACTGTTCAAATGGCATGTTCGATACTGTTCAGGCATGTTCGATAATGTAGTATTGAAAAATATTATTTAGAAAAAGTTCTAGTAAAGATCATCCCCTATAATCGCTATGTTACAATCATCTAGCCCAGTGCGTTTAGAAACTACTTTCTATAAAACCTTAACATTTGGTGAGTAGGTACTAAAATGATTACTTAATGAAATGAAATAACTAAAAAACTCGAAAATAGCTTTTAATATATTTTATTTTATGTTTGAAAACCTTACGTCAATTCATATGCAGTGACTCCACCTGATTTTTGTCTTTTGCTATTTTATTATTTTGTTGTTTTTTGGAACTACCGACTGTCTATTTCTGCCACTTATAAAGTGCTTAACACAGCCAAGTCTCGTAATTTTGAGCATCTAGAAGAATACGAGATCGAAATCTTCTAGTGTAAACCCCTCTCTCCGACCCCACCACACCAACGAGAGGACATTGAGGCCACGACAGATTTAATGTGCACCAGCCTAGGCACACACCGATATTTGGCGGACGGAGGCCCGAACCCACAACCCTCCGGTTATGAGCTCGATACTCTAACCGGAGGGACAAGACTATCGGAGCCTTTTTGCTATTTTAATTTTCATTTATAAAAGATAGAAATTAAATGAAAACAATTTATTTCATTTCATGAAGTGATCTTTTTCGTATTTACTCACCAAATTTCAGGGTTTTATAGAAAGTAGTTTCTAAATGCACTGGGCTAGAAGATAGTTTCATATCGAGTATGGGAATGATCCTTACTAGGACTTCCTCTTAAAAAAAAAATAATAATAAAATATATTTTGCACTTTTGGTACGTTTTGGCAAATCTACAGTGAAACTCTTTCAAGGATCGGATTTTCGATCGGAAAAATCGGTTAAGTAGTTTAGGAATAATGACTGTGACAAAAATGCGTCTTGTCTATTAAATATATAAATAGAGGAATACCAGTATTACATACTTTTATTAGATATAAAAAATGTGTTTTAAAACAACAAGTTTGAAAAATAAGATTTGTTATAATTTTGAAAGAAATGTAAACATTTTTCGGTCGTGTGTCGTTAAAGTGTCAGTCTAATGATCAGAAAGTACGTAGTTCAAAATCAACCAGGGACCTTGATGTGTTCAAGCTTTATTTTAAAATGAAAGTGGTTTTCTGATAAAAATGAAACACGTATTTTCAGAGCGTTGATAACAAGCAATTTAATTGAAATATAAATAAATGTTACTTATTTCTAATTACACTGTTCTAATAGTTCAAATTAAAGTATCAAAGTCACTTCTTAAAATTGAACAAAGAAGAAAATTTGAAATTAATTGACCTGGTTTAATCAGTCATTACCCTGACTGAAATTCCCAACTTCCGGGTTCACATCTGGGGATGGGGAGGGGGTATAGACCCCCGTACACATTAATACATACAAAATGCACTTCTCTAATTAAGTAGAAAATAATAATAAAAAAAAAATTAAAAAAAAAAAAAAAAAAAAAAAAATGGACAAAATTCATTTAATCGTATCACCTTTAGACCTGGCTAAAGTTTTGTTCACAACCAGAAAAATCTGAAGAAGAATTACAAATTCAAGTGACTGTTGTGATTTTAAAAGGATTTTTTTTTTTAATGTTTTGTTAAATGTTTACAATTTTGCGGTTATTTTTTGTCTACTTTGGGGCAACACGATGGTAAAAAAACCAGGGTTCTAACTATAACAGAAGCTGAGCCGTTTGATATTAAAAACTGGTCTAAATTCATTCACCAGATATACAGTTGGCTGTTCTGCCGTTTTAAAGACAGCCCTGATGGACTTACAGCACTGCCGCTTTCCTAAATTTATAGAAATAGGATTAAAAATATGTTCAATCGTTCCTTGGCACCAGACCTAATAGCTCAATCACAATATATATGACAACATTTTATTTCAAAATGCACATACTGTAATATGTACAATGCCCATTTTGAAATAAAATTTCTTTACTTTATGTTAACATAGGGTAATGAAAGTACTGCATTCGGTCAAAAAAAGTTGTTTCGATTTTTTAAAAAACTTTTCTATGCGTTTTGGAACATATTGACTGCAAAAACGGGGTCGAGAAAAGTCTGTCTGTGGTAAGCATAACTCTCGAACGGATTGGCCTATAATCATTAAAATCTTGCATAAGATTAGAGGTGATCATGAGACCTGTCATTAAGGTTTTCGTCGAAATTGCGCATGCGTATAAGATAACTACCATTAAAAAATATGTTTTACAGCAATTGCTAAAAAACGGTTCTTGCGATTTTGATCAAAATGCCTCTGATAATGCCTTTTAAGGAGTCCTAAACATCCTCCACCTTCAAAATTTTATGGCCAATCCAAAAATTATCGCCAAAACTATCACTAAACTGGCCATTTTTTTTAATGAAGGTAATATGAAAACGGTAAATAACACCAATCCACATCAAACTTAAATGCAGCTATCAGTATTGAAGTGTTATGTTCCGCAACTCTAGTTTGAATACTCGTTTCATGAAAATTCAAATGTGTTGTAGGACAGCAACATCATATTCTGCCAACTTGATTATCACGTGTATAGCACGAACGGTATAGCGGTATATCACGTGTATAGCACGAGCAGTTCATAAGTGATTTATCCATTGTCACGATTGAATGTCCTTAAAAAGGATGACCAGAAAGCCTAAAGGTGGCGAGGGAGCGAATATTTCGATCTTCTGGGAGGATGTTGTATTCCAGGGCCTCTTTGATGATCTATCCTTGGGTAATGACACTTCTGTAGAAAGAGGAGGTACAAGGTGGTTTTTGACACAGTCAATTTGCAGGTCGCTGCTGATGAGGGTATTACTGACGAAGGTCGCTGCGTTGCCCCCATGTTTTGCAAGATCTTATTTAAAAGAGGATCTGCAACTTGACTATGTCTCTCTCGGAGGCGGTGATCCATTCTGGGGAGGCATTGGTGAAGATAGGCCGAATGAAACTTTCATAAAGCCTTTTCTTTTGATTAAGTGAGAGCTTAGAATGTCTTCCAGTGAATGGCCAGAGTTTGGATGAGATTGCATTAGTTTTTCTAATGGCGTCTTTAATGTGTTCTTTCCAGGTTAACATTTCTTGAGAATGATGCTCAGATATTTCACCTTTTTTACTGTAGGAATGGGTTGGTCGAAAAGCGTTACAGTGCAGTTGGTGGGTCTTTGGCGGTGTCGAGATTTTATTTGGAGAATCTGAGATTTCGCTGCATTGATTTGGATTTTCTATCTCGCACAACATATCTTAATGTCAGGGATTTTTTCGTTGAGTTTTTCAATAGCAATCTGAGGGTTGAGGGACTTGGTAATGATGGCAGTATCGTCGGCATAAAAGGCTGTTAGACAGTTTCTGTCTTCTGAAAAGGTGGAAAAATCAGATGTATAGAACAGATAAAGGGTTGGTCCGAGAATACTACCTTGAGGTAACCTTGTCTCAATGTCACTTTGAGTAGAGATGGATTTACCATATTTAACCCGGAAGGTCTTCCCTGGAGGTAGTTAAATAAAATTTTGATCATGTCATCAGGAATCTTAAGTTTGATAAGTTTGAAAATGATACCACGATGAAAGACGCGGCCAAATGCTTTGGTAACATCTAACATCTTCATGGCTGCGCTTTATTTCTTGTGCCTGGCGTCCCCGAGGAATTCCTGTAGTCTGACCAATTGCATGGATGTGGAGTGTTCTTTTATGAAGCCGTGCTGTTCTGTGGGAATGTGATTTAGGTAGATTTGAATTCGGTAATAGATAATCCTTTCGAAGATTTTTGCTAAACTAGACTGCAGACGGATGGGGCGATAGCTCGACGTTATGACAGGGTCTTTCCCTGATTTTTGGATGACAATAATGAGAGCATCCTTCCAGGAGTCAGGGAAGTATTAGTGTTCTATACATGAGTTGAAGATGGTAGTGAGTGACTGCATCAGATTTTCTGGAAGCTTTTTGATCATGATGTTAGAGATCTTGTCCATCCCCGGGACTTTCTTGGGTCTGAGCTTTTTGATGATCCGACTAACCTCGTCCGGAGTAGTAGGGGACATGTTGTTTGCGTTGATGGTTTTTCTGCGCACTGATGATTTCCTCCTCAAAGTCATCATCACTAGATTCTGATTTCTCTCTGAACTGCCTTTCAAAAGAGTCTGCAAAGGCTTCACATTTTCCTTTTTCTGCATACTTCAATTCACATTCGCTGTGAATATGTTTATTGATTGGCTTGAGCCTTTAAAGAGTTTTGGCCATTTGCCAAAGTGATTTGTCGTCAGAGTTAAGAGAGACTACTTTCTCCTGCCAGCGTTCTTCACGATTTTGTTTAGTAAGTTCCTTTATTTTCTTTTTCAGGCCGTTAAGCTGAGTTTTGATGATACTGCCAGTTCTTACGAATATGGTTGCGGTGTTAGATTATAGTTGTATGGTTTCCATTGGCAGGAGCATGAAGTCTTTTCTCCTATGTTTAAGGGTCGTCAAACATTGGTGCTGCAAAATACCCTAGTAGCAATTTTACCTCGGGCGGTGATCGGAATTCCATCCCCAGGTGAATCACCGATGATTGGCGATTCACGGGAAACTCACCTTAAACTTATCTTTCCCTTGGCAACTAATCCATTTTGTCCCCGTGGCCGGCCATTGGCCGATGTCCAGAAACTGATCGAATCCGAGGAGAAGCCGACAAGAATTGGTTTGAAGGCCGAGGGAAAAGGGGAAAATACGAGCACTATCCGAGGAAAATTTTGCTCTCAAGAAATATAGAAACGATGGTCGTTATTTTGTCGAAAATATGAATTAATAAACATTAAATAATTATAAAGATGTAAGTATGGAATATTAAAAACGACAAGTTAAAAATAATGCAAAACTAAAATATTTACCCAGAGCGCGTAATTCTTATATTGTAGTATTTCCAGTGCCATATTAGGAGTCCAAATCGAAGTTATAACACCAAAATATTACTCACGCCAGAATTGTCTAAATTAGTTAAACTGGGATCGAACCAAGGATGATCGTCTCCGAAGCGCGTTGACTTGGCCACTGGACTGTTGGTACTCGAGAATCTTGGTATAGCAATTGTATTGTAGTACAAAACTCTACTATCATACAGACTTTGCAAGGAAATTGACCGCCTTTTTTTTTATACATGGGGAATTTTCGGAAAATAGCAAATCTTCCATAAATTTGGGAAAATGATATTAATTTATTTATTATAGCAATTATTATTTATTATAGTGGCTTCTATTTTGGCTGGAAAACAAAACTTGGCGACTTATTAGAAAACTAGTACCGAGACACATAATAAATAGTGTCGCCATCTATTTTGTAAAATTTTAACTAATTGACGTGTAAATTTTATGATATTTTTTGAAATGCAATTTAAGAGTTTACTTAATAATCTTGACATTTAAAAAATATATTTAATTTTTAAATTTTTAAAAAAACTATATTCAATTTGATTAACTTTTTGAAACATATAAACATATTTTTATTTTACTTAAAAGATGTTTAAAAAACGGACCAAAATGAGTTCAGCAAATTATAATGAAAACTATTTAAAAACAAGGACTATATTTTTATTTTATATTGAAATTGAAATGGAGAATTTATTTTTAATTTTAGAAAATTGTTCCTATATTTTTTTACTATATAAAAACTTTTATTTATGGATTTTATTGACGTATTAGATAAGCAATATATAATTATGTGGTTTGCATTTTTTCAAAATATATTTTTACATTTAAAATTTTTCGTACACTTATTTTTAAAATATTTTTCACTTATTGCCAAAGCGAAATGTTTAGCAAATTGTGTATTTGATTTAAATTTGAAATACATTCAAGGATCGCCTCTAATTCAGTGGAATTGCAAGAAAAAGAAACATAAGTTTTTTATCACCTGTCGATGTCGTTCCGATATCTTTTGCCGATCAAAAAACGATGATCAGAAATTCCACCGGCCACCGATGTTGGGAAGATATCTTTTCCCGATGAGTTTAGGGTCATCGGCAGACGAAGAAATACGGGTGTGTTTATATATCAGTCAAGGGAATCGCCGATGACTTTGATGAATCCCGATCATTGGCCGACGAAACGCCATGCAGTGATTGCTACTAGGGTAAGTTCTCTTCAACCTAAATTTAAGGACATTCGCACTCTTCTCCATAATGCCACAAATGGAATGTTAGAGCAGCATGTTAAACGGCGATGGGTACATCAACAGTAACCTGGAGGGTATAAACCTCATTTCTTCCATCAACTGTGACCCAACCTACAACACACACCTACCACCAGCTACGGGCTCCAGAAGACCAACCACGTACATGACCTGATTCCAGGAGGTTTACCAAACAGCTCATCTTTTTATCCCTTTAGCTCTACTACGTGATCACCATTATTGTTTACTACCAGCTATGCAGCAGACACTGCAACAACGCATCACGCAGTCCATCCCGACAACTATATAACGGTTAATCAAAAAGTGGCTCTTCGCTTCCTGTTTCAAACCTTCTGTCTCTTATTGACTGCAGATTGTCACAGGCCTGCGATATCATATGCTGATATTGCTGATCGTAATTGCTCACTGATGTCTGCATTCTCCCACCCCTGCATTCGGCAGAATACCTACAACTACTTCTGGTTTAAGCACTCACAGATTCCTCGCTTCTGGATGCTCATTGTTGTCCACTGTCAGCTTTTCTTCAACGGAATCTTCTCCGGCTAGGAGACAATTTTTTTTGCGTTGTCAAAGCATTTTGAGTCATCACAAGCCCTTCTCTCCATTTACAACCAAGCATCCGAACCACAAACCTTTCCTACAACAATCCTCCCCCACTGCAATAAACATTTTTTTTCTCTCACATTTTAGTTGCTTCGTTCTTCTTTCGAAGAATTAAAACTCTGGCGTTTCTGTCCGTATGTTCCAAAAAAAAACAAAAAAAAAAACAACAACATATATATATATATATATATATATATATATATATATATATATATATATCTTTAATGTTATAGAGCAGAACTTTTACTGTTGGTCAGAAGTCAATTTTTGTCTAGTCCTATTTTAAGGCACCGTCAACAAATTAAAAAATTTGGTAACAATAAATGACAATTTGGTTTATTCGTGTGGATGTTTTATACTTCTATCAATCACAATGTAAATTAAAAAGAAGAAATTGCACGAAATTATTCATTGAGTTAATTATAAGCTCGTATTTCATTTTCTTGGTTGTAGTAAAATTGACGTTGACATCTTTTACGTCATTAGGTAATGGCCAATGAAAAAATAGAGAAATTTCATATTAATCTCAATGAGGTTACTATTGTCTCGGATATATAGCAGTTGAAATTTACGTCTCATTATATAGCACTATATTGCTTATGCATGGTTCAGTGGTAAGCCTTGAGAAATCGAAACTTAAACTTTAACTTCCACTTCGTTTGTTAGGGAATCCTTCCTAATTACCATGTATAATAAATAAATGTAAAATACATTAATAACAAGCTTATAACAAGCTCTTTTAAATATATGACAGGTAACTTTTAATTATTGTAAAAGTCATTATATACTTCTAATTGTTTCGTTACTCTTTCTAATGCTATTTTGACATGCGCATCTGTTTTATGAGTGTTAGTCCTTTAAATGCGAAGTGAAACTTATGTCAACATACAGTTTGGCTTGTGATGTTGAAAGATTGCTATTTTCAATTGAATAACTATTGAATTATTTGTTATCAAAGTACTCTTTTCCATAAAATAAACGGTAACTTTTGTTTAATTCCAGTGCAAACATGCACGCCGGCTCGTTAGTGTTGTGGTCAAGTTGGGACTTAAAAATTTTAATTGACAGGTTCAGGTTAGCTTAACGGGTAAATTCCTAGTTCACGTTTATGGGTTGGCGCACTTTTGAAAAGTTGGCGACAAAGCCAGAATGTCGCCAATTCGGAATTCCAATATGAAAAATTGAGAAACGAACCAGCTCCATGATTTGTAGTATAGGAAGGTTGAAGCCAAAGCGCGTCAATAAAAAAAATGGGATTGCCAAATTTAGAACTATATCGCCTACAAAACAGCGCCAAATCGGCTTGGCGATATTTTAACGTCAACTAGGAATAGACCGCTTAACGTTACAACAAATCATTTTGAACAGATGTTGTGTAAGACATTTTGTATATTTGTCAATCAGAAAATTCGCCAAAGTTATGAACACAATAGAAAAATAAAATTAAAATATAAGTAATAAATTAAAATATAACTCAATACAACCCCTTTGCCAGAAACAGCATTTATTCGGAAAAAATTGCCAAATAAAAATGCGTCTAAGAAATATCCTGTACTACCAACATCTGTACCAACCATTGGTTATAGCTTCAAAAAGAATGTTTGAGAACTATAAATCTCTCCGCAATACCACAAACATTTTCTCTTTATGATGCTCAAATTTGTTACTAGTTTCCTTTCTCGGATTTAAAACTAGGTTTCTGTCCTACTTATTAAAAAATGACGTACTCTTTTAGTTGAATGCTAGAGCAGCATTTCTCTAACTGTAGGTCAGAAACCGATTTTGGTCTTAATTCTGCTTTACAGCATTGTCACTGAATAAAAAAAAGTTGTAAAATTTTTAGTATGACAACTTTAAATGGTTTGAGGACATTTCTGGCTTTTTAACTGCATTCTTTATTTAATTGTATACTTAAAGTGTTTTGTGCTGCCTAAAGAACAGAAAAAAATCATTGGGGACGATCGCAAGAAAATGTTGCCATTTTAAATGAGCATCAAATTTTGGCGATGGCCCCTAGTTCGTACCCGTGATTAATCTTGGGGTTCAGATAAGTGTTCTAATTGGTTGTAAACGAGAACGGTTTTTGAGTTTATGAATTTTTTTTTTACATTTGAAGATATATACAGAAATTTTTCTTTAGTGTATGGATATACTGTTACTCTTTCGTTAGACATGTTCCGGAAAAAAGCTGACCAATTGCAGCGATAATTCATCCAAAATAACAACCTTCAAAGCATTTATAATTCTTATTAAAAAACGTAATAAAGTTGCTATAGCAACCTTGTAACAAACCATAAACATTTAAGCTTGGCCATTCATTTAGGGGAAGTCATTTAAACGTGTACATGTTTAGGCTTGGCGCCAATTGGTATCGTCTAACGGACGTATTTATGTATGACATGTATGTATTTTATGTATGACATATTTACCATAAACTGTTTCGATAGTCTGGCCTTAAGGAGAATTAGTACCCTAAAATTTAAAAATAACCGATTTTGAGTTTATTATTGTGTATCAAAATCGGAATTCTCAGAAATTGTACAAGCTATCTTCCTAACATTTTTACTACATATTCGTTTTATGTATCTGTATATACTGACAATAGATTTTGTCGTTATTTAAAAAAAATAAAATTGTTTTGACTTATTTGGGCAAAAAAAAACCAACTTTTGATTTTTAACGAATTTGAGTGACTTTCATGATAATTCATTTAAAAAAAGTAAATGAATTACAATCAAAAGCTAACTTCAATAGAATAACATGTGTCTGTTTAAATACACCATAAAAAAATTAGGCTTCTATGTCAATTACTTTCTGAGAAAAATGTTCATAAAATATACCAAATTAACATTGCCGGTGGGTACCAACTATCTTTACACATAGAGCTGGTAAATTCGATTAAAGAGTAATTGTGTCTCTTGCTTAATTTTGGGGAGATTTTTTCGGCGACCCTTTTGACTGTAAGTTAGCTTCAAAGCTATAGTATAGATATTTTTAAGTTTTATTTTGTCTAAGAGTTCTGAAAAAATCTTGTTTTTAGACGATAGAATCGTGAAAGAATGGCAATCATTTCTTCTTTTTTTTAAACGGTTTATAAAAATATTTATAGTTCTCAATTATAAGAAATCAAAATTTCAACTTTCAGCATTACAACGTATTGAATAATTAGCACTATGACTGACGCTTGTCAACTTGCAAACTTGTAAGTATATTTTCCTTTTTTATATACATTTTTCTTAAATGATGTGTTTTGAACTTTGAATTGTTGTAACTCTATGTTATAAATGCATGAATTTTTAAAAATACTTTTCTTTAACTTGTGTTGTAAATTTAAAATTTTCCAAAAATAGTTTGTGTTTTATTATGTAAAGTTTTCAAGTTGATCTTTTTAAAACTTTTTTCTATTGGAAAAATTAAAGGACGATTTGATGTTTGTATTTTAGATATTTAGTTAAAAAATATTGCATTTTGAATACTAATAATTTTCAACACGTATAAAAAAGCAATTGTATTTTTTTTATCAAGTGTTATAAAAAATGCAGGTGTGAAAATCTGCTTTTTGCGAATTTCGCTTTTTTTTCTCTCCGAGAAGGTCCACTTTTTCTACAATTTTATTTTTAGTGGACTTTAAGGGTTTTATTAGACTACTTTTCTGTTAGATGGGTACCGGATAAAAATTACCAAATTACAGTGATCTCATTCAAACTAATAACCTTCTAATTATTTATATTTCCTATAACAAAGCATAAATATTTAGACTTGGTGATACATTTACACATTATGTGCAAATGTATTACCAGGCTTGGCACCAACTAGCATGGCATGTTTAACACAGAGTTCATCCTAAGCGTTTTTCAAGGGGCAGCGCTTCCTGCCTGCCCATTTTATTTAAAAATAGCGCCCTTCCTGCTTGCCCATTTTATTTAAAAATAGCGCCCTTCCTGCCCTTTTTCAGAAAAAAATTTCATCCTGCAAGAATTCCCAAAACTTTAGTTTTTTCCCCAACAGTATGCAATATGTGGATCACCCCCACTAAAATCAATTGTCGTGCATGCGCATTCATGTTTAAACGCGCAGCGTATAGATCAAGGACTGAAATCATTGAATAGATGCCCATATAACAAGCCTCATTAGTAGGTGGATATTAGGGGGCCGTCTTACAATTTCCCAAATGCTCATTAGTAAATCCGGATGGCCATTTCGTACGTGTTTTGATTAAGCATATTTCGCCGGATTTTTACCATGCCTTCTTCAAAATAAAGAAAGGAATTTTAAAAGACTTGATTAACTTAGTTAAAGGTGTACAACCATCAAATGTTTACACTAAGAATTTAAAAAGAATATTTTCATATGACATGCGTAACTGCGATACCCTCCTGTTAAATTTAGGGGGTTTTTTTTGGTAATTTATTAATTTCTAAACATCCGTTTTATATTTAAAATTAAACATCACAGGAATGCAAACAAAATCCCGGATTGTTTCCGTTTAAAAAAAAATAAAACTTCTATTACAGCCTATATAATAGCGACATGCACGGCAAAATTTTTTCATTATAACTCTAAATTTGATCCGATTTAGAAAATAAAAAAAATGCACGAATTTTATGACATAGTCCAAGTTCTTTAATCAAAATACTCCTTGTGATACCCCACAATGAATAATGTTAAATTTGGAGAAACTCTATTTTCTATCTGGACAATGGCAAACCTAAAAAATGAAGTGTAAGGTTGATTCAATCAAACTTTAAAATTTTTTGTAAGAGGATACATTGTGAAAAGTTCTTATCCTAACACTCATTAAGTCAAAACATTCTTATCTTAATTTTACTATATATTATAAACTGGTATTTTTATAAAAATTGATATTTGATGAAAATTTTACTGCGTAGATAATTTTCCAAGTCTCATTCCACAGAAGTCGGACTGAAGCATTTTATCAGTATTTTGATATCTTTTGAGTTTCTGAACAAGTTTTTGATTGCAAGTCTTTTGCGTTATTATTTTTTTCAAACAATCGAAAATTCAAAATTATTTATTGTGGTGGAAAAGTAAAACAATATTGAACTGAAATTGTGGCAAAAAACCTGTATGCAAATTTCTGCAATTTGCCATAAAGAGTGCCCTTATAAACAGGAGTTTCCCTTTCTTGGAGAATAGCACCTTGCTCTTTTTCATTTCTAGGATGAACTCTGTTTAACAGTTGAGTACTTATAAAATTAGCAAAATATTAAAATTTTGTACAGTCAAACCTCATTAAAACAAACTCCAAGGGACCTTTAAAATTAATTCGTTTTATCCGTAGTTCAATTTATCCGAAAAACAATAAAATAATTTTTTAAAAACTAAAAGAATTTCACACGATTTTCCGAAACACAATTTTAGTTCCTAATGCATATTTAAGTAAACATGATAAATTTCGAATTTTTCAAAGAAAAATACAATATCTATATCACTAATACAAAAAGTTTCAAAAGTAAAGATTTAAAAGCTAGAATGTTTTTTAATTGATTACAAGAGAAATTCTTTTTAAAATATCGTATAGTAAAAGGTATACATTAGGTGATAAGATACATACCTCATTGTTTTTTAAAAAACTCGGTTATTACACATTGTTTCCTGCTTTTTTCTGCGTAATTTCTTCAGAAATCTTCAATCGAATCTAAACTGTTCAAGTATTCTGTTGAATTGTCTTTTCCCAAGAGAAATCGGCACAATGTATTGATGGTAACGGATGCTTCTACTAATGATGGCGTTGTCACTTCAGTTTCTTCCTGTTCATCGTCGGTATCATCCGATTCACTTTTTGGTTCTTCGGGCATTTTTTTATTTTGAACCACTGCATCGACGATCTGACTTTCAATTAAAGTTTCTGATGTCACAATGTCGTCATCCATCGTAACATTGTGTCTTCTTATTCTACCGTTTCATTGAAAACAAAGCCTGCTTGGCGGAAATAGTTTCGAATGGCTTCGGGTGTCACAATTCTCCAAGCTTTTCTAGCAATTGTTAATGAATCCAAAAGATTAATATCAAATTGTTTCTTTTGATCGAAACTCAATTGCTCGTCGAATAATTTCTTTTCTATAATGCAGTTTTAAGCGACGAATTATGCCCTGGTCACACGGCTGTAGTTTCGAAGTGGTATTTGATGGCAGGAAAACTAACTTAATTGCCCTTAACCCAGGTACATCGCAGTGGGCACTACAATTATCTACAATTAAGCACACCTTTCTTTTTTCGCAATGAAACCTCTTGTCCAAATCGACTAGCCACTTAGTAAATATTTATCCAGTCATCCTCGCTTTTTTATTAACCTTGTAGGGCACTGGCAAAGTCTTGACGCCCTTAAAACAACGCGGCTTTGCAGATTTTCCGATGGCAAGTAAGGGTAATTTCTCGGATCCATCCATATTGCAACCGATCATTATTGTCACCCTCACTTTACTACATTTACTGCCGGAACATTTCTCCCCTCTTATACAAAGAGTGCGATCTGGGAGAGCCTTCCAAAAAAAGTCTGGTTTCATCTGCGTTAAAGATGTTACTTGCATCATAATCTTGCAGGATCTTGGGTAACTTCTCAGTTAAAAAATTGTTTAAAATCTCTGAGCTCACACCGGCTTCTTCACCACAAACTTTCTTGCATATGATGCCATGTCGTTCCTTGAAACGCTGAAGCCAACCAGAGGAAGCTTGAAAATCCACCACATTCAAAGCATCAGCAAAAACTAAGCTTTTTTCTGTAGAATCCCTCCAGTCAACGTTAAAATCTAACTTCTTTAATCCATTTCATTAAAGCGACTTCCACGTCTTCATTTTTTGCAGTTCTCATCCTCTTGCGTTTGGGTTCAAATTCATTTGTTGCGTAAGCTGCCACAATTTTTTCACGATTCTTTAAAATAGTGGACAATGTGCTTTTGGGTATTCCAAAAGTAGCAGCAATTTCTGTTTTTGTCTTAACTCCATCATCAACTTCAATGAGTAAGGCATATTTTTCTTCCAAAGTTAAGGTACTTTTACTTTTAGAACTCATTCTAAAATACACGCTTTAATCTCGATCTACCTTCACAAGAACAAGGACAGTACAGATAACGAATGGCAACTGGAACTGAAGGTGAACCGACAAATCCAGTGAATATGGTGTCGCGGATTCCAGAATTTTAGCAAAAAGACTTAAAGAAAGAGACAGCATTCCAAGGAGACAATAAAAGGGAGGGTTCGGGACTATCGCAGTGTTGCCTGTAGATCCCTCTTTGAACCCCTGGAGATCTCAGCAAGTTCAAAACCGGTAATTAGATGATGTGAAACATATGGCATATCCATCGTCCTGGTAGCTCCCCCCCCTTCCCTATTAACACTTCACCTCAAGGGGATTCTTCATGTTTGAACTGTCCTAGGGGTCAAATAACTCGAGTGGAAACATACGCTGAAGTCTTTTAATCACTCCAGGAACGTATACATGAACTTGACAATAGGTTTGGATCTAGTTAGTTGGAGAGGAAGGAGCAGTACAGATCAACCGATTTTAAGTAAAAGTAGAAAATTGTCGCAAACGGGCAAAACAGCCTAATACCTAGAGGCGAACTAGTATACTGGGTCTTTGTTTGAAGATGTTTTGGGAAAACAAAGTTGATAACAAGTGAAAACGACTTGCTTACAGAATGCAAGGTTGAACATTAGGGACTTCAAATACGAGCTCGGCTAATCCGATAGTTCGTTATAAGCGTGTTCGTCTTAAACAAAGAAAATAATGTTATTTGTATGTACAGTAGGACAGAGATCGTAAATGTAGTTCGTTTGAACAGTAATTCGATTTAAGCGTGTTCGGATTAATGAGGTTCGACTATACTTTAAAAAAACCAAAAAGTTTTTTTTTTACTTATGAAGTATTATCCCGTCTGCTATTGAAACTGTCGATTTGGATGGATGCCCACCACACAGCTAAGGTATTCCATGTGAAAGATCTGGCTTTGGTTCAAGGAGGAGGTTATTTTAAATTTTTTTCTCAAATAAAATGTTAAATTCACATTTACCGAGAATATTGGGGCGATTCCTTTTTTAAAATCTACTATAAAGAGGAACTCCTTGTGGGGATCATTTCCTATACTCACTATGTTATAATCTTCTATCCCAGTTCATTTAGAAACTAATTTGTATAAAACCTCGAAATTTGGTAAGTATGTACGAAAATGGTTATTTAATGAAATGACAACATAAATTAAAAACTTGAAAATAGCATCTAATTTATTTCATTTTTGAAATCCTTACAACAATATCTATGCAGTGGCTTCACCTGCAATAGTCTTTTGCTTTTTTAATTTTCATTTATAAAATATATTGGACGATATTTTCGAGTTTTTAATTTGTGTCATTTCATTTAGTGATTTTCGTCACTAAATTTCAAAGTTTTATAGCAGGGTTCCCACGGTCATTGAAAGTCATTAAAAGTGCTTAATATTTTCGATCTTGTTTTCAAGTATTTGAAAATGCTTAGAGGTCCTTAAAAGTCCTTAATTTTTGCAGATGTGTACCCAACAGCACAATTTTTTAAAATACAACTCAGACTTGCTATCTCTGCGTGACCGCCACTTATCTGCACCGTATTGGAATTCTATGACATATTTGTATTATGCATGCGCCAATTAATAACTTTCTTGGTAGAATATACTTTATTAAATTTATACATAAACATGATGCCTTAAAACAAATTTTCAAAGGTCCTTAAAAACATTACTTAGGTCCTTAAAAGTCAGTGATTTTCATTCTGTGATTTGAGTGGGAACCCTGTATAGAAAGTTTCTAAATGAACTGGGCTAAAAGATAGTAACATAACGAGTATAGGGAGTGATCCTTACTAGGACTTCCTCTTAAGTTATCCCCTTATCAGTAGGGATTAATGGTGTCCACATCATTTTCTACTGACCAATTTCTTTCTCTAGTTCCAGCATGGCCAACGCTGCTCAGAAAACCCCTATCAGTCTCCTACAGGAGCTATGTGCAACACATGGAATGAATCCTGATTATCAACTAATGTCTGTGGAAGGTGCTGTACATGCTCCCACATTCATGTATCGGGTTCAGGTGAACGAAATTGTGGCCACCGCTACAGGGCAGAGCAAGAAAAAGGCCAAACATGCAGCTGCTAAAGCTGTTCTGGAGCAACTGCTTACTGAAAAAGGTGGATACAAAGACGGCTTCGTGTCGGATGGGGTGACTGTGAATTCTGATACGCTGAATGAGGTTATTTCGTATGTATCATTGCCATTGTTTTGTTGTCTTAATTTAAAGTAAAATTGGCCGCTTTACTTGTTACAACTAATTCATACTTGATAGTAGTTCTTTTTTTTTTCGAGCAATAGAATTTTTAAAGCAGCATTAAATAGCATTTCAAGCAAAAGTATTAATATTACCATTTTCTTCTTGGGGGTATTCAATATTTCTCTAAATATTCTTGAAAAATGATGTAAAAAGTGAACCAATTATTTTTTTAAAGTCGAATTATTAAAGAAATTGAAAAGTTAATTTTTCTTCGTTAAGTAACCATGGTAGAAACCATTAATGTGCAAGTTTTTTTATGTATCGTATTTCAGTTCAGATAATGAGATAAGAATATCACTATGTTAATTTAATCGAATTTTTTTTCATTTTAAGTAGATGTAAATGCTTCAGAAAGTGGTTGGTAATATATGTTAATACAAATTTTAAAAACTTATTATAGTTCAGTGGGCAATTAAATCAATGGGTGTGTTGTACTTGTTTCTAACAATATACGTAAATTGCAAAAAATCAAGTTATCCTTTGTATTTTGGCTATTGTCTTTTAGTCAAATAAAGTTAATAATTTTCTCTCTGTACTTCAATTATGAAGTAGGAAATTTTCTATTATGGCAGATTTTGAAAAATAATTTTCTGATTTGTTTGATGATGAATTGCAATTTTTTCTAATTTAGACATTCAATTATTTTTCTCAAAACTATTAACCAAAAACATTTCTGAATGAACATTAAAATGAAACTTACATTTCAGGTTATGAATGCATTTATATCTTTGATTTATATTCTAAATTTAATTACCAAAAAATATCATTTCAAAATTGGTCCTCTAAGTAAAGTTTGCAAACTACAAATAAAAGTATTCAGCCATGATTATGATTTTTCATTTCTGTAGGATACTTAATGTATTTGAAACATATTCCTCATGATATTTTTATTCAGGGAGGCTGTTGGTGTTTTGGAGCCTACCATTGACGAAAACTGTTCCAAAAACCCAGTTGGTCAGTTACAAGAACTCTGCATGAAAAGGAGGTGGCAGCCTCCTTATTATGAAACCGAGAAAGCCACTGGTCTCCCCCACGAAAAGGTCTTTTCAATCATGTGCATGGTCGACAATTTTACGACTTCAGGTAGATTAAGTATTCTCAAACTTTTTCATATTGTATATCCTTGATGTTAACTTCAAGGATGAGGTTCTTGTACTTTTTAGTGTCTGTATCCAAAAATTACAAAACAGAAGCATGTCTTAAATATTTTTTAAAAATCTTTTACATTGATTTTGTTTGTGTGTTTCCGTGGTGCGAACAAAATCTACAGAAAGCTAATTAACCCACTTGATGTTATCCATTCAAGATTAAACTTGGCAGTTACTTGTTGCCGATAACAGTTCATGTGGCAAAAAACTTAATAGCATGAAATTTTTTTAATTTAAATGTAATTTTTTTTTAGAATTAAATAGATTTTTTTTTTTAAGTGTTATTAATTTATTTTTTTTAATTTATGATTTTGGAGCTTATTAGAAATACAACAAAATCATGATAATTTTTGTAAACAAAAAGATTATTACTTTGATGTCTCATTGGCTGATTCAAAAAATATTTTAATCCTAATTGATTAAAACTTCATTGATGATAAATAAGCAGATTGCCTCAAATACAGTAGATTTCCTCTTAACCTTAAATGGGACTAAAGGTAAGCCAGTTAAAGCAGAAAATTGAAAAAGATTTTTTTTTTTATGCAGATAATTAAATACAAAATTTAACAAATACATAAATTTATTATAAAAATTTAAATATCTTTGAAATTTCTTTAAAGAGGAATCTTTTAAGAAATATGGGATCTTTTTATGCTAAAGACAGGATATTCGATTACTTGCATCATAGTTTTTTTCTCCCCATTTTTTTAAAAGCATATCAATGGTGGGTATCTATGTCTGCTGTTTCACATAACCTATATTCGTTTCCACTGCTTTTAACCCGTCCATATGTGATAGGAGGTAATGTCTGAAAAGCTTGTGCAATAATTTTAGAGCACAAGGGATGAAGTACGTAAGTTTTTAATGTATACCATTTTTATTTATGTTTTGTAAAAAAAAAAAAAAAAAAAAAAAAAAAAATTAATTATTTGGCCAGTTAAGTAGATAATCTTATCTTTTTTAAGTGCTCATATGTATATGCATTTAGAATTTCAAGGAAGTTATTTTGCAATCAAACACAAAAGCTGACCTCTGTTGCCCACTTTGATTCTAAAGTTTGATAAACAACATCTATTTTTTATGCCTGTTTTTTTAATTTTTTTATTGATAAGGCTTAGGATGTAAATTGACAGATAAGTGATAAAATGGAGTTGTTGGGAGATTAGAAGAGGAAACTGGACCTTCTTATCTTTTTGTTTCAGGTCTTCCAAAAATAGTGAAAGGAAATGAGAGTTTATTTAAATTTTGAATTTGTTATTGCCTGTTTGTAACAATAAAGAAATTATATTAGGGCATTTTTGAAAAATTACTATTGAAACAGAGAATTTAAATTTTTTTTTTATCAAATTTATTTTTTGTGTGATAAATTTCCTTCAATATTAGTTTTTAATAGTTTAAAGTCTTAAGTCTTTATTTAAATGCTACTCAGTTTTCAATAATATCGTTCATCATTACTGTTAAAACCTTATTCAAAATTAAAACTATTATTAGTTTTAATTAACTTGTTATTGCTGGGATCTATCCAGATTTTTTAGAGGGTCGTTTTTTTTGTGAAAAAAAAAATTAATTTTGAGAAAAATTAATTGTGTGAAAAATTTATAATTTTATATATTTTTGCAAAACTTTCATTCAATAATAAAAACAATTTTAAATTTTTTAAAATCAAGTTGGTTCGTAAAAATATTTAAAATGATATCCTTCTACTCCTAGATGATTTAAATATCTCAATTTTCGATGTACATTGTAACATGACATGGAATTTTATGAAAGGTCCGTTTGTTGGTTGCAGAATTTGGTGAAGGGTCCTTAAGTGCGTTATGGAATTTTGTGTGTATTGTAACTTATTGTTAAACATATTTTAGATAATTCTCTGGCACAGGACATTTTGGCTCTTTTTTCTACTCGGTAAACAGATTAGAATTCTAAAATTATACTGAATCTAGTAATTATATTTTTGTTTTATATAATGTTAGTTTGTGACAAAGTTATATGGATCATAATTATTTTTACTAGATCAAATATATATTTATAATCACTGATGCACGGGACATAGACATGTAATTAACTCATTATTGTTGGTTGGCAGAAAAATTGCCAATCAATACTTTAGTTTTTTTCTTTGTTAATAAATTGTGATTGTGGTTCCACTACTTTTAGGTTTTTTTTAAAATCATAAAAATTATTTTCCAAAAAATCTGAAAAAGTCAAAATATATCTTAAATGATCTAACAAGGTAAAAGTTAAAAACAATGACTGTCTATCCATTTCATAGTCGTCTTTAATGGGTTAATGTCGACACTCAACCTAAAATAATCATGGCATTAAATATTAGATTTTAATTTCAGGTGAAGGTAAAAGCAAACGTTTAGCCAAACGTCAAGCTGCTGAGAACATGTTGAATCGACTGAAAGTGTTGAAAATTATTAGTGAGGATGAAGAGGAAGCAGTTAAGGTGAGTTATATTTTTCAGCTTAAAATTGTTTCTTAGTTCTATTTTGTATTACAATGAAAGTAAAGGTTTATATTGATATGGAGTAATTTTAACTTTTTGATCTAGTTAAATGGTATGTTTCTATTGGTATATGAACAAATTATATAAGTCAAGAAAAGAATTTTTTTTTCTAAGACTTGTAACAAACACATATAAAGAAAATGTACTTTTTTCAATCATATTGGTTCCCAAGATCTGTAATAATGCAAACAAGAGTATAGTGATAAAAATTACCCACCTTATTTTGTTTTAAATGGTTGCTGATAATAACATGATTTCTTGAATAAGTGTTATTAGGAAGCGTCGAAACAAAAACCATAAATCAAATTTTTAGTATTTTCCATTTTGTCAATCCCATTAGTTTATGCAAAAGGTTGACTAATTCAAACTTGAAAAACCTTTATCTTACGATACACCAATAAAACGGAAGTAGGCCTGAGCACAGCCTGCACATTTAACATTGCCTAAAAGTTTTAAGTTTTTGGAAGCTCATCAGAGTTAGATATTATTTTCTATTGCAGAGATATGTTAGATACCTTAATTTTTCTCAACATGTATAAATTGAGATTTTCTCTTTTCTATAGTGCTGCCATCTAGTGTACACTATAATATCTTTATAATTAAAAAAAAACACCTTCAATTTTTAATTAAAACAATTAACACAAAGTGCGATTGTAGCAAGAACTCAGAAGCAAGGCCTTGTTATTGAAATTAGTATTTCATTTATCAATTTTTATTTTGTAGAAAGGGAGAAAACAGAATTGTCATCAAAAACTACCTTCTAAAAACAGCATATAAGATACAGAAATCTTTAAATTTCACTGAGTATTCTTGTATCTATGTATGATTTCACACTGAAAATAGAAATATCCTTTAAAATTTCTTTTGCAATATTGTTTATACAGTTTTTTAGGGACCTGAAGTCCTACTTATTGAGTTTACATTTTGACATTATGAACTATCCACAAAGAAAGATAATTCTTGTGTATTCATGGAAAGAAACATCAAAGCCTGAGTGAGAGTGGTAGATTTCAAACTAATCAACTTAGAGGAATATAAAAGAACATTGGTAATAAATGACAAAATAGACAGTATAAATCTATCAAGTGAATGTCTTCCGCAATACTTAAGTAGGGTTAGGCTAAGGATCTGTGAAGGAGAAATTCTCTTCACTATTTAAACATTTAGTGATATTCGAAATGGATAATAATCTGAAACCAGTAGTTTCAATTTTGTTTTTCAATGATCTGGAAAGTTTATACACTAATGATCAAACTACATTTTAAACAAAGTAGTGCCATTGCTAATAAATTGGTCCCCCCCCCCCCCTTTTTTTTTTTTTTTTTTTAAGCTAACCATAAGTATCTTGACTTTTTTCTCAATTTACAGTAATCTTGGAAAGTTTTGTAGCGGTTTTTGGTCTGGGCAAAGTTTTAAACTGGGGTACGAAATTTCTTTAGCAAAAAAGCTAAAATCACAAACTTCATTTCAGCAAAATACTAGAATGATTTCAAGTTCCATCACTACTGATGTTTATTTTAACAAAAAACACTTTTTATCATAAAATTAGTATTTTGACATTTTTAAGCTATTTTATATCAAATATCAACTGGAAAGATACTTTTCTACCTTCAGCTTACTTGTTCTGTTAGGTTGATAACTTATCTCAGGATAACTTGATATTTTACAAATTTTATGTCAAATTTTTAGCATTGAAGAATGTTATTAAGCATTTTGTTAAAAAAGTGCCCATAGCTTAATCCCTGGTTCCAGGGGATAATCGAATATGATTGGGTGATTTTACATGGGTGTGCATGATTAGCACGAAGTTTTGTAGATGCTTTTTTGTGATTTATATCCATTTAGTTCTGTTAATTATTAGTTATTTGTTCTATTTATTTCATTTTCTATTTTGAAAAAACTTATTCTAAGAGTATTATTTATGTATATATTTTTTATTTTATTGTTTTATTAAAATAGTACCATGATTATAATTAAATTAGCACACTCCAACTGATGGAATTATTTTGATCAGAAAAATTAAAGCAATGAATGTGTAATAAGATCTAGTATTTTGTCACATCCTCCTCTGCCAAATTAAATGCATTTTTGCGTTTAAAAATTAAGAAAAAAAGTTTCGCATTAAATATAATTACAAATTTAGAAATTATTTTAAATAAATTTCTATTATCTTAAGACTTCAATGTCTTATGATTTTTTTCCTTGCTGTTACAAATCTGCATATTAACAAACATTGTGCTTTTACGAAAATTATTCAGAAAACTTTTATTAACTTTTAACTGCAACTTCGTTCATCTTTAGGGACCTAAGGAAGAGGAAGATGTTTCAAATTGTTCGTCCACGTTAGGCGATAAAGATTCCGATTGCGACGATTGTCTGGTGATTGATCAGAAAACTCCGGCTGCATTGAAATGTCACTCGATAAGTGATGGCAGCCTTGGAAAGGAAGCGCCTGGTGATTCAGAAACTTTGCACGATTCTGTGACAACACAAGATGAAGCTGAAAGTGTTTCTGAATCAAATGATAACTGTTTAGAGGATTCTTTGGGAGCACAATTACTTGCTGTCTTGAACAGTCAATCATTGAGTGATTGTAATCCTACAAAGGCAACTTCTAGCGATGCAGAAGTTTCGCAGCTTCTCAATGAAGCAACGCAAGATGATGCTAAGAATGACCTTGGGAAGGCCTAATCTGGACTTTTAAATGCAACAAAGCTACTATTTCATGTTTTACTAATCAAAAGTCTATATTATCATTATTGATTATAATTAGCTAACTTTGATGTGCGGCTAATTTGATTATTTTTATGATGAGTACTATCACAACCTCATTGAATATGACCTTGATTTGAATTATTATTTTTTATTTAATCTTTAGTTTGTTTTGTTTTAATGTGATAATGCATATTATGACACAAAAGAAATTATTATTTTTTGACCTGCATTTTTTTAAAATATATTTTGTGATCACTCATATTTTAAAAAGAATTTTTTTATAATTATGATGGAAATCATTGACAATCACTATGTTGCATGTATGTAGTCTGGGTTGCGAGTTTAGTCATTTTGTTATTGCATTTTATTTCTTTAATAAATGTTAAAAATAAATATTTGACTTTTACTATCTTTATATTCTCTATCATTTTGTTGAAAATGCTTCTGCTTTGTGCTGCAAATTGAACATTGGGGGAATTATCTGAAATTTCACGAAGAACAATACAGTAATAAATTATTTCCGTTCCCTTTTACTTGATGTCGTACAATTATATAAAATCAATTTTTTACATTTTAAACATTTCTCTAAATATTCAAAGTATTTACATCACAACTGTTTTTTATCTACATAACTTGACATAATATAGAAATGGATTGAAATTGATATTTTGAAGTCGTAACCATAATTTTTTTACAAATGCTTTATTTGCAATGTTGCTTTTGCAAGAATAATTCAAACTAGTTTTGTGTTAATTCTTTTTGGAAAAGACAAAAGAAAGCATTTGGGAATCCATTTTGAAAAAATACAAAATATCTTTCAATACTCATGCATTAAAGACTATCATTTCTTTATGGGTTGTACATTTGCATTTCTATATGTATGACTATTTACAGAATTTCTACATCTTAGTGTATTTAAAAAAAAAATGCATAGAGTGTATAGACTGACAAAAAACAAAAATTTTAATCAAGATTCTATTTTTCAAATATGTTTCCGAGCTACATTCATTTATAACAAATAGATTTAACAGGCTACCTCACTACTTGACCTAAAGTTTAAATAACACTTTTACAATTATTTTTATCCTTTTGAACATTTCATATTACAGGGATGAGAGTTTTCCTCCTTTTGGAAGATTTCCTCCTTTTTTGTTTTTTATGTAACATTTTTCTTCTCTTTGTCCCTGTTTCGAGGTTCCGCATTTTTATGATCTGAACCAGTTTTTCCTGCAAATAGTATACTTTTTCTCATGTCTAAACAAAAGATTTTCCCTCTTAGTTCTCCTTTCCTCACAGATAACTTCAGAAACTCCTGATATTTGAAATGTAATTTTTATATAGTAAGAGAAATTTCATTGTATCTTTAAAATTATTGAATCCTCCTTTCTGCATACTTTTTGGTTTAATTTTAGTGTATTCCTTTTGCAAATTTTTTAAACAAATTTTTGGATTTCCTTCCTTTTGCGCTGATCACTCTCATCTCTGATATTAATAAAATATCTTAAAATTAATAAGTTGTCAAATTAATAAGCTTACATTGAAGCTTCTTGATTAGCTTAAAAATATAACTATTAAACTATAAGTTGCTAATTTGTTTGACATTTTACTCAACTGAAAAATTCAGAATTTAATTTATTGCAATGTACTGAGGAAATGCTGATACTACTGAGATTTGTGGCGATATGGGGATGATATCGCTGTTATGTTTGTTGTGATGGTTGTTTTTGTCTAGTGTTCAGCTTATGTAATATCTTCTATTGCATAGATTTTCAACGATATTGTAAATACTATCGTTAATATTTACGTTAGAGGTATGGTAACTTTCGCCGAGTTTTACACTGATGTAATAACAGCTATTGTTGAGATTTATGCCACTGTTTTGATGACATTAATTAGATATGATGTTACTGCACAGATATTATCCTATGGTGTTACCGAGATTTGAAATGGTGTGGTGGGAGCTATTGCCAATGTTTACGTTATGTTCATTTTCGTCAAGGTTTATGCTAATAAATAGCAGCCATTGCCTAGATTTGAAATTACATTTTGGTGGCATTCAAAAAGGTTTTGGCTGATGTGATGACCTCCCTATATCTGTGATTAGTGCCTGTTTGAGGATCTGTTTCACTTTTTGGTTTGAATTGATTTGATGCAAAATGACTAAAATTTTTATCTGATTTTTTCCTGAAAATTGCTCCCAATTGTCATTTTTTCGATATAATGCATGTTTGAAATTGGTAAGTGTAGCTGCAATTGTATGTAAAATTGTAGTTTTTTATTTTTTAATCAAACAAACTTAAAGATATAAATAATGTTTAAAGTTGAAGCTATTATTGTCATTTGTCATCGCTTTTGCATATTTTTTTTTTACTTTGGAGCTATACTCTGTTTAATGACAGCACAAATTGTATCCCTACGTCCAGGTGATTGTATTTTAAATGCCGGTAACCATTTTTATTCACATACAGTGCAGTAGTATAAATGCACTTGGAAAACCATAATTGTTTTTGTATAATATTTTTATTGCTTTTGCAATACTGAGTAGTGCCTGGACATTTTTAATATTATTGCCTAATTCTTTTATTGGCATTGAAAAAAGTTTTTAAAAAATTCGACATAAATTTGATTTATTTTAAATTTATCTATTTAGATAGTTTTGCCCTGCCACACAAAAATCGTGAAATTGTCCATTTTAAGTTTTTTGTTATTGTATTTTGAATGACTTTTTGAGAGATTTTTTGTAGCTTCAAATGTATGTAAGCTTATTTACTATGGGTGCAAAAAATTTAAGTTTAGTGTTATTTCAAATGAGAGAAATATATGTTTATACTGTAGTGGTAAATTACAACTATTTTTAAAATTGCAACTTATACTATAATTGTAAAAAGGTTTTGTAGGTTATTTTGAGAAATTTAAGATTTTAATTAAGAACTCTATTTAATATAACAACATATGTATTATTCAGTTATCCATTCAGTATCAATAAGATTATTACGATTAGTTGTAAATCAAAATAATTTGTTGTGAAATTTTAAGAGATCCGAGTTGCATTAAATGTAAAATGTGGCAATAATTTACTTTTGTTTAAATGTAAGTGTTATATACCATAGTTTGGTTCTAGGAAGGAATATTTAAAATGCCATATATGCTAATCCCTACATAACTGAGTTTTTTTTCTTTCTATTTAAAATTATTAATTTTTGAAAGATTAATTGACATTTTCATTAAAAACTATGTTCTATTAAATGTTCTTCTCTTCTACAAAATTTATTTTTCGTCCTAAAATATTTTTTTTTACTACAAAACTTGTTTTTTCCTTAATACAACAAGGTTTTTTTTTTCCCGATGAAAAACTGCTACTAATTTTTCTAAGTGAATGCCAGCCCTTCATACGTTTACTTGGGAATTTTTACCAGGCCTAAAGATCACCTCAATGATAAATTCATTGTATTAGATAATACTTAGCCCATCTCTAAGTGTGAAAAAAAAAATGTAATTTCAATATGAAATACTTTGTTTGTGTCCAAGTGTTAAGAATAAAATAATTGAAATGTGTGAAATACTTTTTACTTTCCCAGCCAATATGATAAAAATGTTTAGGGATTTTGGGTAATTCTAGCCATGAGGTAGTATCTCGAAGTATTCAAAATATCTATCTCCTTACCCTAGTATGCAAGGATTAATGATATAGATTTCACAAGCACTTTATGCAAATTGTAAGTAAACACAATGTTATTCTTATTTAGCTAGATAATAATTACATATAGTCACTCAAATAAAAAGAGAAGCTGTGGGTGCTTTTTCAGCAAAATGCCAAAAAGTTGTTTATATTGTTAAAAAAAAATTTAAATTGGAAATCCAATTTAGCTCTTCTGCTTTAACATTTATTTTACTACACAAAATTTGCAAAATCGCCATATTTATAATTCAAAGATTAGTCCTCGACTTAAAAGAATGGACAAGCTGAAATAATGGACAAGCTGAAATATGAAAAATGGGTTTTCTTTATATAATTGGTATAAAATAGCTTTATATTTTAAGTTTGCAATGAATTTTGTAATAAAAAGTTAATTATTTTAAATTAAACTTCAAGATTAAAAAAAAAAAAAAACTAATCATTTTAGTAATTCTGTCTTTTAACTTTTTTTCTAAAGAGATGGTACCCCAACAACACTGAGTAAAGCTGCAACCAAGACAATTCCTAGATATTTGTATTAAATTATATTTTTATGTTAAAAATAGCTTTGTCCATAAAAAAAAAAAAAAAAAAAAACTATTGTTGAAACTTACCCAAAGAATTTTATGGAATAAAATTTTTTTTTTGTATACATAAGCATTTTTTTTAATAATTTTTTTTTAATAGGATATTTTTTTTATTCCGCTGAAAATTGGTTATTTGGTGATGTTATTTAAAAAAACCTGTCTTGAGTATAATTTATTAGAAATTTTTACTGGATTCCTTGTAGTGGACAGGTAACTTTTTTCTTTAAAAAACTAATAAAACTTTTGATATTTCCAACAACTAGATTAAATTTGCATAAAAAGAAGTAGACATGATTGCGATTGCAACAAAAAAAGTCTTGATTGTTGATCTGTCTTGTGGGAGTTCAATTCATTTTCTGTCATCCGAGTCGCATATCCATGGCAGTTTCCCTTGGTAGGCGTTACCCTTTAAATTATCAGTTATAACAATGTTTCACGTATCTTATAAGTTAGCTTTTAGGTCAGTACATTTCTAAATCAAGCAACCTTCTAACATTGTGCTGTACTGCTTAACTTATCATATATTTCATTATTAATTTTTTAAAAACTTTTTAAAGTATGTAATAAAAAAACCCTTAAGTTTCCTATCACACCTCTTTAATGACTTACTGTTAACATTTACCAAGTATGCAAATTCTTTTGTTTAAACTTAATATTCAATGCTCTTAAAATATACTGATATAACTGTCACAAAATGTTATTCTATGTTTAAGAAGTATGAGTTGAGTTTCACTGAACCACCAAACTATTAAGCTATACAAGTAAACATGATTTTGTTATCTAAATGCAAATTGTTGTAAGTGTACATGTACTTCAAGAGATTTTGCAGGAAATTCAAAATGTTTTTTTTTTTTCTTTATGTTCTTAATGAATTGTGACTTTAAGGTTTCATAACTTAAAGCATAAAATTTTTTGTCAAGATCTATTCTGCTGTGTTTACTGAGGAAAATATTCTGAATTTTTTTTTTTTTTTCCACATTCCTTTGTGTTACTGGACATAGGCAGAAAATGGAAATATTGTAGTATTGCTCTCTCAATACCAAAAGTTATCTGAAAATAACATTTTTATTAGCTGTTCTTTGTTTGAATGATAAGAAGTGTTTGATAAGGACTGCAGAAGTTGCATTATCAAATAAAATCGTGAATTTCTCTTCTGTAACAGGACAACTAATTTATTTCTTGATAAGTTTGGAAATATATTATGTATTTTTGCTCCATGTAAGCTAAAATCAGTGTGTAAGCACCAAGTTCTTAAAATGAAAAAACAAATAAATACACATGCCTTTTTAATGGAGGAAGTCCTAAAATTGATAGCTATGTAACATGTCATAATTTAATATGTCAACATGACACGGATCATCTCATAGGTGATAGGTAGCACTATGTTGCCATCCAAAGTTCCTGTTTCAAATCTTAGGTATCTTAAGACTTTAACTGTGGTTCTGGATTCTTATTACACTGTTGATTTTGGCCACACAAGATAGTTGGCTTACTAGAAGAAACACTTTTTATAAAAACGTAAATTTGTATATTGAAATAACCTCATGCATACTTTGCACATCCTGCCATACTTCAGTTTTTTGGGTTATTCTGTTGCTTTTAAAGCAAGAATAATCTATGTAAATATATATAATTTTAAGGAGAATGTGCTTTTTTTGTTTATGTTAAATAATATACAAAATTCTAAATAACTCTGTAAAAATGTCAATTAGCAATAATTCTCAAAGAGAGTAGACATTGTAGTAATTATAACAGTCTTTTTAGAGTTTTACAGATTTACTCCCATTCTCTTTGTGATACCTCCTGGAAAGTGTTCATCCCTTGACACTGGCTTATCAAAAGTTCAGGTTGTGTTGTAACAAAGATCCTGTGTATTATAGTCCTTGTAGCACTCTTTTGCCAGTAAATATCCAATACAACCTGCTAGAAAAAAAATATTCCTTTGTAACTTTGATTGTTCTGGTTTTAAAATATTGCAAATTGTAGTTTGTGTACATAATTCATTTAGCATTCTCATTTATGGGTACATATTTATGATTATGTTTTTATATTATCTATTCAATTTGATTTTATATAATTATTCGTACTTTCAGAAATTTGAAGATCTCAAAATTTTTGACAAAGAAGACCCGGATAACAACCAGACAAACCTCCAGAAAACTTACTCGAAAAATGTCCTCAAATTCCTTAAAGACTTGAAAACATCATCAAGCTCTTTTCTTCAAGCTCTGCAAGATATTGATATCATGGATCCGAAACTAGATTGCACCAAACTCCTGCAAAACATCGCCACTGAACAGAATTTTGATATAATCTACATTCCAATTGAACAGCGAGGTAAAAATGGTATGTTTTTGACTTTTAAAGTAAGTTCTTTCTGTCATTATCGCATTCATGTTCTCTGGTCAAAGTTGAGCATGTACCTTGCCTCCAAATCAATTAAAGTGCATGTAATTTTTTATTTTTCCACTGATCAAATTAGAAAATATTGTAGTTATCCAAAATATAAATTTAGTTTTTTCACATAAATTAGGTCCTAATATTGTAGATTAAGAATGAATGTTGTAGTTGTTACTGGGAAATATCAAATGTTGTACAACAAATATTAAGGACTCTGGATAGAAAGCATGTCACATAGTTATATAACAGTAAACAAGTTTATTTAGGGTCAAAAAAGTTAAGTTAGTTTTTGTGGCATTCAGTATCCTCTACAAATTTTATAATGGTCATTAAAAAGTACTTAAAATCCGGTTTTTTTTTTAATCAATTGGTCCTTTTATTAGTCAAAACTTTTTTAAAGTCTTTAAAATACATTTAAAGCAAGGATGGAAATTTTACAATCTCAATATTAATTTTTGGTGGGGGTGGGAAGTTATGAGTTTTACACATTTACAAAAATAGGGTTTTTTTTACCAACAGTTTTTTTTTTTTTTGTTGATAGATTTTGTAAATAGTTATTAGATGTTCAGTTGTAAAAATCATGACAAACCTAATTGAAAAATTGCAATATAAATTTTAGTCCATAGGTACATTGGGTAAATTTGTGCTACCTACATTTTGCACTTTTTGTTTTATTTTAGTGCATTGATAAACTTGTAAGATTTTTTTTATTTGCATAGATATAATATTAATTGTAAGGTTTTTTTTTTAAATTGGTTTTTAAAAGTCTTTGGAAGCTTTTTATTTTTAGTTTTTTTTTTTATTCAGTAAGAAAACTGGATTTATGTTTCAAAAAGATTCTAATGATGTATGAAATTTTTATTTCAGGAGACTACCACTGCTTACTTCAAATTACATCCCTTCCCGTAGCTGTTTGCTTCGGATCAGCTAAAAGCAAGGAGGATGCCAAAATGAATTCTGCTCGCAATGCATTGAACTTCATCCAATTGATGTGCAAAAAATGATTGGTGTGATTTCTAATCTTTGTGACGTAACCATTTGAAGGTAAAAAACAAACAATTTTGATGACTTTAATTCTTGAAATTGCTCTTTTGTTAGGAATTTTCTTGAAGAGGAATGATTTTTGTAAAATACTAACTTTATTCTGCTTAAAGTATTCCACACTCCTTTACACAGCAACAGGTAATTATCTAACAATTTTAGACTTAATAGTCGCAAAAATACAAGCATTGCTGTTCGAGCTCGGAGAATGCCCATAACAAGGTGAAAAATGCTGTGGTGTAAAATAATTAATGAGTCGTTCCTTGTTCAGTTTATTAGGACATATGCAACACTACTTGTCTGGATGCAATGAGAGGCAGAGGGCGAATGTCAGAAAAAAATGAATTATTGGTGTATAGCGAAAGATTAATGTCACAAGTCTGGGGATCTTTAATATCAAAAAGGGAAAAGTGAAAGATTCATCCCTAAGTTAGGGAAACACAAACATGAGATCGAAAAATAGCTCAGAAAATTTTAATAACTGCAGAAGAGTTAATGAGGTCTTAATTATGTGGAAATGGTTTGAACTCTTGAGATAGATGTGAACATTTAAAGAAACTATTGGGTGGTGCGTTACCAAATCATTACATATATAAAAATTGAATTGAATGTTATATACAAATTTGAGGGCTTTTACATCACACAGTATATTTTCTCATTCTGGCTAGGAGATGTAGCTCCAAATTACACTGAACTCCATACTCCATTAAAAAGCATGAAGTTCCATGTAGGAGATAACCAAATGTTTCAAATTTAAAAACCTCATTGTTCTTGTTTTTAAAAGCTTGTTTAGAAGAAACAAAGAAATCTCTGAAAATTTATAGAACTGTTTCAGAATGGTCAGATATTAAATTTTTAAAGTTGTGTAATCGAGCTCGAGAGATGGGCCAGCTCAATTGAAGTGGATGAAGAAGTATGGATTTTCCAGTACTGTCATTCAAGGGGTGCACCATAAGCACAAGAATTCTTGCAATGAACTTGTATTTGCGACCAAATAATGACTGGGGAAGTACATAACATGTGCAGAGTTGTATGAATATTTTCACATGGTAGGTGGGCAGCACTGGGCATTTGAATTCAGAGTCTCTGAACAAACAGCAATATTAGAACGCTATTGGCCACGATATGGTTTTACTAGTACCAACTCTTAATAAGTATGGAAGTATTACTGCACTAGTTTTTCTGATAAATCAGTTTATACTTACAATTTATTTTTAATTAATAAGGTTCTGAATAACACTGAATTTATGCTACATGGAGTATGAAATTCGGTGTTATTTAGGGCTAGTGCTCTCTTGGGCAGCGGGAGAAAAATATGTGTGATGTAAAAATTTGTAATAAATGCAACCATCTGTAAATTGAATGAGCTGTTGTTTCTTTTAGGCACAAGATCTTCAATGGAATGGAATGCACTTAGCGTTGTAAGATTTCAGGTTTTATCGGCCATTTTTAATTCTTTGATCGCCCGTAATGTAATACTACTTCCACTATTCGTCATTTTTTTAACCCCCGAACTGAATTGCATATCACAAACCACTTGCTCTCCTCAACATTTTAACTAAATCTGAAGCAGTATTTTATATCTAATGAAAGTATTTTGAAAATGCACTTGAAACTGAATCAATTATGACAAAATGGTCTATGGCAAAATAAATGTTAGACTGTGAGATTGAAAACAAAATATGTATTACCATCTTCAGTTGTCAGTAGGCCACATTTGAGTATTGTACTTACTATACCAAAGTTTGTTTGAAATTGACTTAGTTTTAAAATAATTTGTGTATGTGGGGGGTACGGTGTGTGCTACAATTCTGAATACCATACAGTATCAAGAAATGACATTTCTGAGTTTTCAATATTTATCTCAAATATTTCATATATGTGACACAAGGCAAAGGCTGAAAAGCCAAAATTGTTCTTTGCTTTCTTAAGATGAGATTTACAGGTCCTACAGTAATACTGTATTGAAAATACGTTTAAAAAAAAAGCTTGAAGGAGAGGAAGAATGAAGAAAAAAAATGCATTTTAAACTTTTGTTTAACTCTCCTAAAAATTATAAAAATTTGACTTATGGTTTTTATACCACAAATATGATAACATCAACTGATTGCTTTTATTAAGGTAAAAAATAACTCTATTAGATAGAGGAGGATCGAATATCTTTGTGTCAAAAAGTTTAATTTCAAACACTAAATACTTTTTGGATATTCTGGTGTGATAAGTGATACTTTTAAGGCTAAATATTTATACTATGTATGAGATTCTAAAAGTGAATTCTAGCTCACCTTTTCAACAATGACATAATGAGCATATTTAAATATTAGCTCAAACAATTATTTGCTGTCCCAGAAAATAGGTGTCTCATTCGTTAAATTATTGTAAAGTGTGTATTGCTTTCTAATTTGGATTTCAAATGTCATATTTATTGCAAATGTTTTAACATTTTCTGCTTTGTATAACAATAACAAGACCACACAATCTTTTGTGATAAGCTGTGTATGTGTTTAATAATGAATTCTGGCAACCACTTAAAATGGCACCAAAATCAAAGTTTGTACTTCTCCTGGAAATTAATTTCCTTATTCCAAGTCCCTGAAAAACTTCTGGAATTGTTTGGAGCTCCTAGAAAAATAAATTTTTATTTCCATTATGTTTTTTATGTTGGAAAGTTATGATCAAAAGTTTGACTCAGAAAATGGATGCTCTTAAACTTGTCTGAGAATAAAGTTATTAAAAATAACTTCTAGAAAACTTCAAACACTTCTGAATTTTTTCTTCCAAGAAACAAAACCTGTTTACAGTAGGACAAGCTTTTTTTTTTTTTTTTTTTTTTTTTTTTAAATCGTCTAGACAAAATATGTTAGGCATAAATTTGTACCGGATCTTGCATCCAAATCAAATGCATTCCAATGTAGGTGTTATTAAAATTTCAATCTTTTTTAAATAGTTTTAGTTTAAAACTTTTTACTTTTCTAACTTAAGAGGTATTATTTTACTGTTAAAATTATAATACTGAAAGTATGAATCATTTTTATAAATATATTATCACTTTGGATATATGCTTGTTCTAATTTATAAATTAAAATAACATAAGTATTCAGGGGTCTATGCAGAAGGAAATTTGGGTCCTTTTAAGGACCCTTCACAAAATTCCATAATCAACAAAAGGACCCTTCACAAAATTCCACAACCAACAAACAGACCTTTCACAAAATTCCATGTTAGAAAGTACATCTAAAATTGTGGTATTTAAATCATCTATGAGTAAAAGGATATTATTGTAAATATTTAAGAATCAACTCAACATTAAAGATTTTTAAAATTTAAAATTGTTTTTATTATTGCATGAAAGTTTTGCAAAAGTATTTAAAATTGGAAATTTTTCACAATTTTTTTTTTTTCACAAATAAAAAGGACCCTGTAAGAAAAATCTGGATAGACCCCTGGTATTTATTAGTTTAATTTTTCTATGCTGAATGGTGCTTGTAAATTATTAAGTTTTCATATAATGTTTTATGATTCCCTGAAGATTCACTTAAAAAAAGTATTTTCAAATTTGTCGGAAAACATAGTCAAATCTGATGTATAATGACTTATATATTTTTCTGAAGTTGTGATTTATATGTATAACAGAATTTTTTAAAATATGTCAATCACTAAAATGTTAAACTCAAATAAGTATGTACATTTTCGATTTTAATTGTGAATATTCCTTTTACACTTTAAAGGCATAGTATTTTAAGTATCCTGAGAGAAATAACAACTTTTCAAATTTTAATTCCTATTGATATGACTTCAAATAATAAAATAAAAAATCACTGGTATAAGATTTAAAATTATAATGCATTTAAAACATAAATCATCAACTTTATTTCAAATCATTTAGAATTCTATGCAATTATTCTTTTTATACTTCACTTATTGTCTTTTCAAATCTTTATAGGGTTGATCAAAATGAGTCTTAAAATGAGCATAGTATATATAAAACGTTTATCGATTATTGCTCGTATGATTATAGGAAGTTATTCTTGTTAGCAACAAGCCAACATATGCTTTGGGCAAAGAAGTCCCAATTTACTAACTCACCTTTTAGATCTAGGCATTGAATCGAAAGAACTAAAATGGTACTTTTCATGCTTTATTCAGAATCGGAATGTTCTTTGGCAACAACAAAGAAAGAAATTATCACAGTTCTACATATTTAATTATTAAATAATTTAGCTCAATATTAACATTATTGTTTTAGCATGCCATGGCTAACAAGCAGGTAGCAATAACCTTAATGGGATAATTAGCTCCCAAGTTAAACCATAATACTTTTCCGTACTTTCTCTTTGAATATTAGTATAAGATTGCCATTTTGATATTGTATCATTTTGAATTGCCCTGTATGTAAAGTGATAATTTTTATTTTGCATTGTGACTTAAGATTTTAAATGTGATAGGCTATATTATCATTGTACCCAAGTATACGTGATTAGCTGTGACACAATGTTATACGGATTAACTCAACATCGTAAGTACCGAGGCATTGCTCCTGCACAAAGATATTCCAAAACCCATTTTAGCTAAATTACCTCATAACTGGTTTTTTTAACAATTTTACCCAGGAAGTATGCAAATTATTATTAAATCTTGCTATTTCGGCAATACAGTAAAGTTTTGATTATCAGACCACTGATTAACCAAAATCGTTCCAGTCGGCAAATTCCCAATTTTTGACCTACTTTAATGTTATATTTAATGTATTAATATGAAAAGTTTATATTTTTAAGTTATGTGTTTATTATCACTGTTTCTATGATTCTGGTAAAACTTTTTTTTGAAAATGATTGGTTATCAGAAAAATTAGTTATCTGACAGTCTCCAGTTGTTTTGGATAATCAATGCTCTGCTGTACTTTGAAACAAAAATGTACCAAGTTGGAGCATTTGACGGTAATTAGCTTATTTTTATTTTAACTTACTGCTTATTGATGATTTTAATTAGTTGCCAAATTTGAAATGATATAGTTAGCTCTTTTGAACAAGTAATCAACTATACTAGATATTTTGTTCAAAAATTTCCAATCATTGCCAAAATTGGTCGTTTTGTCTTTTCTCAATATCATTAGTGTCGTTATACTTATTCATAATCCTTGAAGTAGAGCAACTTCCCTGTAAATGTCTTCCAGTTCAAGGCATGTTATCATTTAGATTGAAAATTTTAAATGTAAAACTAGATTGCTTGGTAGGCATCGAAAAAAAGAAAAAAAAAAAATACTCATTATATGATTTAGTAATTGCTGTCAAGAAATGTCCTGTTGAATTTTCATAACGATTAAAGATTCATTATTAGTTTAGAGTACAGCTAAAATTCCAGCTTCAATTCACCATTGCTCTTCTCCTGTAAAATATGATAATATAAAACCATTATCACATAGGATTTGACAGGCAATTTTTCAGCTTATAAAGCCTATCTCAATTTGTTTAGTAGTTCTTAAATTAAACCACGTTTCTCTTAACCCTTTATTTACCAATATAAATATTTTTCGTATATTGTGGAACACTGTAAATACATATTACTAGAATCAGTACTTAATGAGCAGACACCTAATTTTGTAAATACAAGTTGCTTATGCACTATCTTTAAATTATTTTCAATCTAAGTTATGGCAACTGATTTTGTGATGTCTATGATTCTGTGCCATTAATTATGTTATGTAAGCATTACCAAATCCAAAGTGGTTTGCAGTTTTTGCAATTTATGTTTTGGAAGTAGGGGGTCGGTCATAGAGGTTTAAATGGCTGATGCATAGAGCGGATGGAGATCTTGACAAAAACCAACTTATGTGTTGTGATATATTGATGTTTAAATGCTAAGTCACATCTTAATTCATGTTTAGCCATTGTTTTGTGTCCAATGCCGTGTATTTGTTTTGATTGTCTTGATGTAGAATTTTAACAAAATCAAATCGATCCTTTTGCTTGTATCAATTTGTGTGATAATAGACTTCGGAAAATAAATGTGTGCAAATACATCGTTTCGCTTGTTTTGTTCATGCATCTTTGAAGGCATTGTTAAAATAGACTGTCACCTGGATATTGCAGAAATTGGTAAGTAGTTTTTCAATCTAATCGCTTGATCGCTCCATCATTTAGACAAAAGTATCAATTTTTTCACTTTTGCTTAAAAATAAACTTTCAAACTTTCTCAATATTTGAAAAAGCTCTGTTTTACTACACTAAAAAGTTTTTGAACTAATCCAATAACTATTAATGAATAAAGTTTTATTTTATAACAAGTGCCATTCTGCATGCAATGTTTAATTGATTTTTTCAGTTCAAACTAAAATTGCTAAAACTCCAAAAAATGCTGCGTTATTTTACTTATTTAATCGAAGCGAAAAAAACAAATCCAATAGAACTTTTTAAAAAAAGTTTAAAAACATACAAAACTCAATTTGTGTTTCAAGTTCAAAGTCGTAGAAAGGTACTTCAATTAGAAAGCTAAGATGGCAGGACGAAAACTTCCAAGTTCAAACATGCATTCCAAAAACTTTAAGTGTATATTGTAATCCATTAATACTGCATTGCCGAAATGTATAAATACCTGATGGGACACCACATTTTCTAGTTATGATTGTTAAAGCAGGATTGCGGAAGTGTTTTGCTTTTTGTGATTTCAGTTGTAGAATCTAAAACAAAAAATTTTCCATCTGGGAATGCAGCAACATCCCACCCTGCAATGTACCACCTCAATACCAAAACTGGCAATATTGTATATATATATTGTAATATTTCAATACTTTGCAGCCAAATGGCTATCAGGAGTTTCAACTTTGATTGTTCAAGCACCATTAGCGTCGAAAAAATATGTCATCTGAATATAGCTGAAATAGGTAAGTATTTTTTTCAATCTGATATCACTTGAAGACTTGATACTCTTTCATTTGGATAAAGACATTGTGTCTTTATTGCTGTAAAAATTGTAATTTTCTTTTGGTTCTTTTCAACTTGGGCAGATCAGTGACATGGAGAAAAATGTGTTTGAAAGGGAATCACCCCCCCCCCCCCTCCCACTCTTTAACTTCTTCAGATATTTTCCCCTAAAAAAAAACTCTTGAAGACGCTACTGGCCTGCACTAAGTCTCTTAAGAAATTACTCATTCTAATTGTATTTATAACTACAAACATTTGTAAACATTTTCCATTTAAAAAAAAAAACTACTGGAAAGCTAATGAAAAAATGGTTAACCTAAAAAAAAAAAAGAAACAATAAAAATTTCTTTTATTAAGAAGTACTTTTGAGTACCAGCTTGTTGTTGGAATATTGGTATACTTATGTAATCTCTCTGCGTATTCATTTTAATTAGGAACCTACACAAAGTAAACAAATCCCGCAAAGAGAATGGAAATCTCAAAAAATTTGTGTTAGCGTTGGTAGTGGAATATTTAGGTGTTAGGAAAGATGAAACAGAAATATCGTTCATAGCCTTGATTTTTTAGCGGTGATTAATCAAAACTCTACAAATACCTTTTTTAGTTTGGCACTAGTTCAAAGAATAGAGGATAATAATTTACTGAAAAAAGATTTCAATGTGCACTTTCAAATATGTGGCAAAAATACTGGATTAGAATAAGATATAATTTGGAGGATACATGATTTCACAACTTTTTTTTTTTAACAGACAACTTGGCAAAGACTTGCTGGCAAAAAATAGGGGCTGTCTCTTTTTCTCTGTTACAAAAGACAAATTTATGAAAAATACAGGAAGCCATTCTTGTATGTTTATCAGTATAGTATACTATATTTAATAATTAATAGTTTAAAAAACTAAAAATACGCTTTTATAAAAAAGTGAACTAAAATGTAGAAAATAATTTTAAATAAGTTTGAAATAAGAATAGAGTGATTAACAAGAAATATTTATTTTATTGTAAAAAAGCGTGGGGTGCTTGATGTCAATTGTTGAAAATATCTTAAAAAGCACCCCACGCTTTTTTACGATAAAATAAATATTTCTTGTTAATCACTCTATTCTTATTTCAAACTTATTTAAAATTATTTTCTACTTTTTAGTTCACTTTTCTATAAAAGCGTATTTTTTAGTTTTTTAAACTATTAATTATTTTCTACTTTTTAGTTTGGTTTTCTATTAAAGCGTGTTTTTTTAGTTTTTAAACTATTAATTATTTTTTCTGTAAACTATAATTTTTTTTTTAGTTAGTGTACAAAACTCTCCAGTTGTTTCTGCCAATAGTCACATGCTTGTCTCAAATTTAAGTCATGTGTATGCCTTAGTACACACTGTATTACTTGGCACAAAACACTACCGTGTCTCTGAATAAGAAAAATCACTAATCCTGAAGATCCTGGTAAGTATAATGCGACTAAAAAAAACACTCTTTGTATAACTGTCGTTCAAACGACAAATCTTTCAAACGGCACACCAGGGTTCGATTCCGGAGAAGGTTAGTTTTTCAGAATTTAATTAATGGTGCAAGGGCAACACGAGCTAATCCTTGTGATAAAGCGACAAACTTATTGAATTGTCATCGGTCCTTAATAAGTATGCCAAATTTCGAGTTAATCCGAAGTTTTGAAGGGGGTCAAAATCACGTTCAAAGATTCCGTTACATACTAACATACGTCTGAAGCTAATAAAAGCGTATTAAAAAGAAACATTTTAATAGAGGACAATAATTTTTAAGGTCTGAAAAACACTACTTTTATCTCTCTTCCTTATGAGGATTATATATCTAAGTTCAACATAGATTTTGAAAACTGATCAACTTGTAAGATATCATTGCAAGTAAGGCCATCTAAGGATGATGTAAATAGTTATTTCCATTAGTATCTTTTACTATGAATCAATAAATATCAATGAAATAATTTAAAATTTATTTCAAGTATTTACATAAAATAAAATATTTACCAATTCATCATCAAGATGCATATAGAGGTTCGATAATCTGAATCATTATTCGATATCTTCATATGAAAAGAACGTTTTAAAAATGTTGTGCTATTTTACTCGTATTTTGGACAAATCAATTTTTGACTATTAACTATTAAATCAACAGGTTTTTAGCAGTACAATCAAATTTGCAGTATCAACTTAAATTTTCATTAAATAAGCAGTAGCAAATGCAGCTTAAAACCTTTAATTTGTAATGAACATTAACTTTTTGTTGTCGGGTGTTTCATTTTTCGAATCTTCCATATGCATCCAGTGTGAACACTAATTTCATGACAAAGAGCCAATATAAAGGTTGTAGATCTTCGTATGGTGATCGTTGCTGCAACTTGCTAATTGTAAAACATTGCAGTTCTTTTCTTTGCACCCAGCTTCACCAAGAACAGGGGAGAATTTGAGTCTATTCACATTTAAGTGATGAGCAATGCTGTAGTATGTTAAGAAAAGTGCATATTTTTATGAAAATAATGAATATAAAATATGATATAACTTAAACTCTGATAAACCAAAAGTTAACAAGATGGTCTATGATACATGAAGACTGATTTTTAGATTCGGACATGGGAATGTAGTGCCTACTACAATTCTTAATTTTTGTTCCAAGACACTTTTTCAGCCAAATCACACCATAATTGATCCATTAAAAAAAAAAAAATCACCACAAAAGTAAGCAAGCTTAATGACGAGAAATTGAAAACATTTAAAAAACATTTGTGAGCGTTTTATCAGATTAGCATTTCCCACTCCACTTTAATTTCATTTTTTGCTTCAATTCATATCTAATTAAAAATGAAGGTAACTGAGCTGCTCTTTAAAAACTAACAGCTATTAGTGATTTTTCAGTGTTTCACTTACCTGGTAACCTATGTCGCTCTTCAGTATGAAATACTCATTGCTATTTTAGTGACTTATACTCTCTAAATATTTTTTTAAAAAACAAAATATTTGTGGTTATTTCATACATTTATTATTTTTTCTAAAGGGAATTTATGCTTTTTTTTAAAGTTTATTTTATAATTTAATCACCGTTTCTTCTAGTGTTTATATCATTATTTTGTTGATTAGCATTCTCAAAGTATGTTTTGTTTATAATTTTTAGTATATTACTTAAGGTATAGTTTTTGGCTGTTTACGTTTTATAATTGGAGGATTACTACTTCTACTTTCTAGCATTAGTAATTTGCAACTTGAATATTTATTTGGTTTTCTGAAAAAATATAGACTTTTGTGCTCACACTTATTCCAATTCCATCAACCATGATCACATATAGCCATAAAACCTGAATATTTGATTCCGATGTCTAATATGAAATAATAAGAACTAGTTCTACATCTAATGTGCCCATTTAAAATAATGGAATTGAGTGTCAAACAATCCATGCTTCACCAGCATTCAAATACCATGACCATGATTATATTTCTGTAGAGAAATTTTAGAATCTACTTCGCAATACAGTTCTAACATAGGCAAATAAATGTGACTTAAAACACTGCAAGAACATTGATTCTGCATTACGGGATTATCACATGACATCCATTCTAGATTGCAATTGATTTTAGTTGGACTTGCACCTCTATGTTTCAAATTTACTGATACACATGTATCCTATTTCGGTTCAAACCAAAAAATTTCAGCCATTAGTAAAACAAAAGTATTGTTCTGGTTAAAACTGTATATAAGCAAAAAGGGTGGGGGGAGGGCAATCTACCGAAAGCTCAATTTACAATTTTTGATGCTTTTTAGGGTATAACCTTTTACACTTCAATATTTTGAAATCAAATTTGGGTCCTCAATTTTCGATTTTATTTTCTTAGAATTTTTTTTAGTTATCCCAAATTTGATTTGTATTTACTCTTTCAACAAGTTTGGACCCCTCTTTTATTTGTTGAGCAGTTTTATCTTCCAAGTTGATTCTAAGAAGAGTTTACTTCTTTTTACTTCAAGTGAGAATAGGCATTTGTTGAACATAAAAAAAAAAAAAAAAGATTTCCCAAAGTTTTAAATAAAATTCTATTAAAATATTATGGGATTCTTATAATATAATGTTTTGAATTTATGTGAAAACAATGAATTTTGTTGCTACAAATTTATAAGAGGTCCTCAAAAACTACTTATTGTTTTCTTTTCAAAAGATGTAGTGTGAACCCTGTATCATATTTTACTCTGGATTTTGTTGCTGCAAACAATTTAATGACTTGGATCGAAATTTGTTATCATCTAAGGTTCACAGACATAATAATATGTAAATTGAAATGTATACATAACAGAAAAATAATAATGCAACATATAAATAAATTGCTGACATAAAGGATACTTCTGATCTAATTTTTTTAGAACATTCCACCCATTCACATTACACCACAAGTTTAGTAAGATATTGCCATTTTCAAGTCCAATTGCAATAAGATACCTATAAAAGAGCAATAATAATAACCACATTATCCTATTATGAAGTTGATTCAACTTCTAGGAAATTAAGTGGGGATACACATAATTAAGGGTACCTGTTGTACCTTAGACCTAATGGCCCTTGGTTCTATATTGTTTACAGCATTACAAATTTTGTTTTACTGCTAGACTAAAATAAGAATATGTTATTCAAGACATGTTTACAACCTATTTTTTTTTTTTTTTTTTTTTTTTTTACATTAAGCAATTATGTTTAAAACTTTAAGAAATTAATACATCAAGTTATTAATTTAAAAAATTTAAATTAATAATTTTAACTATAAAGGACCGAAGTACACCATGTTTCCCTGTGTTTGACTAAGATAATTTTTTTATAGTATACATACTTATTATTGACAAGGCATGGAGCAAAGGAAATGGCAGAAGCTGAATCCTCTACTTCCAGGGGCTGCTGACATAAGGAAAATTCAGTAGCCTTATTTCCTTGAGTATTTTGGCCCCACATAGCAACCTGACAATGAAAAGATAAGTGTGAAACACACACATTTCTTATTTTTAAATATATTCATGTACATAAGTGCTGTTGTAATTGAATTAAACTGCAAAAGTGTTAGCACGATTGTAACATACTTGTGATTTTCACTAACTATAATAAATAATGTTTTTTTGCCAAGAGATTTTTTGCCACAAGATGGTGCAGTAATCTACCTTTTCCAAACATTAAGTTGAAAACAGTAATAATAGTTTAATTTTTTAATAATAATTCGTTTTACTTGAAAATAAATTAAACAACTATTTTCTCTAAAAATAAGAATATTTAAGTCCTTCTTTCATAACATAATTGGTCTTTCCTTAATTAGTCAATGACTTGAAGAAATCTGATTTCAAGTAAGATATAGTCCAGTCATAAGGATTATATATTGTTACGAATTTCTGTATGTTTATAAATAGTTCGTAGTATTAATTATGTAAAAAGAAAAAATTATGTACATTTCACATGAGGCAGTGCAAGAGTTTGTTTTTACTTCGCTTTCCTGCAATGTGTCTCTTAATGCTGGAAAACAAGTTTTACAGGGAGAAGGTCATTTAACATTATGATTAATGGCAATCTCGGTCCCTTGGCGAGATAGAGTCAAGTAGGCGACGGTTTTGGTGACTAATTTAGGTTGCCAGGTTTGGCAAACATTTGGCGATACTTTTGGTCCCCATGTACTTGTATAGGGCTTTTTGATTGCAATCTGGAAAATTCTCCAAATTTCTATCTAGAATATTCGCGAAGGATTTGCTTTCCTATATAAGGCAAAGAGAGCGGGTGATCTGGTTGGTTGGTTATTTCCCAGCAAGCATTCAGAGTAGTTCCGAAAGAAAACTGTATTGCACTGTCTTTTGCGTCGATTTTAGCAGTTATGTATCTAGTTTTTAACTGCTGTTTGTGCTCCATTGTTGTGTAAAGAGCTGTATTGAGTCTATTAGAACGGAAAGTTCTGGAGTTGTAAAAAAATCTATAAAGAGTTATATCGGAATAAATTTCTTCAAGTTTTAATCTGCTTTGGCTTCAAGTCTTTCAAACCCATCCACACAACAATATTAACCACTTTTTGAGACCAACTTAGATTGCAAGAAATCGTTTGTGTAACAAAGTATTTAAAAGGCTGAAAGACGACCATAAGTTTTGGTATTTCATCAAACATCCTTCTGAAATATTTAATAAAAATACTAGTAAACCCTGCCTGCCAGAAAAATGTAAAAATCAAATTTCATTTAGTTGAGGGATTAATTGGTAGCTAAACTATCCATAAACAGCCAAATAATGAAATTTTTTTCTTGTAAATCATTGTTATTTAAATTTCATTAAGGAAAAGAACAATAAATTTATTTTCCTCATACAAATATTGGTCTCTTCCTTTGTGTACTGAGCCAAGTCGGTAAATTTATTAACGATGTAAATTAATGAATAATAATTTTTCGGGCCAACCATGATAATATTTAGATTTAGAGTGCAAGCAATTTTCTGCCTTTTACGAAAATATCATAATGATGATCAATGTACTAAAACTTACAGACCCGACCCCCCCCCCCCATCACCTCTCAAAATATATTGATTAAAGGAATCTTGCCTTTTTATCCCTGGAAGCTGTGCTGAAATACAAACTATCAAAACTCCAGGAACAGCTCCAGATTATTCTAGAATGCACCCCACTCTTCTTGTCCAGGTTTGCTACCTTCTTGTAAAGAAGAGCTGCAAATAACAAGAGGAATATGTTATGCACCTCTTTAAAATCTGATGTGTTTAATAGCACAGATAAGTTGCCCAGTTGCAAAAACAGCTGTGTCAAAAAAAAAAAAAAAAAAAATCCTAAATCGTATCAAACTCAATGGAGAATGAAATATTTTTCCAGTCTTTTCTGAAAATTTAAAATGCAAATAGCTTGTTTTGCAATTAAGCTGTTCCAATGCACTATACTATTAGGTGAAGAACATAAGAGCAATTGTTTACATTTAAACAAACTTCGTACATAGAATGAATTACTTTTAAATATATTTACCATAAATTATAACAGTTTTTTTTACATATTACTCTTGGTGTGAAACAAATATTGTTAAATTCTACATAAGTTTGAATACAAGTTGAATTCCGATGATGTTTTTAAATTTTAGATAGATGATAGAATAATTATATTTAGTAATTTGACAGCATTTACATATTTCTGTAATGTAAAAGTACAGTAAGTTAGGTGTTTAAAAATTGTTGGAGCTAACCATTAACATCACAAAATACTTTTATACGTCAAAGGCATAAATAAGAAAAATACATCATTCATTTTGTTATAAATATTTGAGATTATATGTCATGCAAAATCATACGATTCAGTAAGTACATGATGTTTTCTAAAAATTGGAAAAATATTTTCGAAGTGTAAGCTCCTTCAAACAAAATAATAAACAATAGTCCATCATAAGAAACAAACTAAAATCAATCAAGTGTGTTATAGACAAATTTAAATTTAATAATTCGATTTTGAGAAACAATTGACAGAGTATTGCGATTATCTCTTTAATCAGGTTCTGTTAATTTTTTTCTTATGTTTCCAACCCAAAATTATGTTTGAATAATTATGTTAAACAATAAAATAATTGTAAAAGTGAAAATTCGACAATAATGCTATGATTTAACTAGTAATATGCAGACACAATTATTAGTTTACCTTAAAATATTTCTTTATTGAAAAAAAAAATTAAAAGATATACAAATATATATCAGAGTATACTTACATTCATTTGGGAAATGCTTATAAAGTGCCCACATCCTGTCTCTTGAAACTGACAATAAATATGCATCATTAGGTGAGAATTCCAGTTGGGTCACTGTCAATGCATGAAATGTTAGGTAAGCAAGCTGCTTCCAGGTAGAAGTGTCCCACAAGATAATACCAGCATGTTCTAATTTTGAGGCCTAAAATAAATTCCACATAGTGAACTCACCATGAAAATAAGTGTACAATGGATGTTTTGCTAATAACTGAACAAGGTAGTAACTATTAGCTCTCTTTCTGCCACACAAAATAAGTACAGGAGATTCTAAAAGTGACTGTTGATTTTTAAAAATGAACATCTTATAAACGTTGCTCACAGGTGACTGAAAATGCTTGTAAGTTTTTTGAAGAGTTATTAAAATTTTGAAAACCAATTTGACTTTTTTTAACCACCCAGTAAACATACAAGTAGTTTCTGTTGTTCTTTTCATAGAATAGTCCGAGGATTTAGGGTTGAATGACATTATTTATTGACACAAGACGGACATAATGAAAATAGAGAAATGGAAGTTAGAACTTAGTTAGCACACAGCCTTTTGATATTACATATAACTACTTAGGTTTGTTTTCGTTCATGTCAGAATGAGAAGTTTCGGTCTGTCAGAAGAGGGGGAAATGAACAACACTCTACACATATCTCGTATCCGCATAAAATATAGTTTGCTCGCCCCAATACCAACAGATTCAAACCCTTGTGAGTAAAGGTTTTCAAGATGTTTTTTGAAAGTCACTATTGGGGCTGTTCTTCAGTGTTAATAGTAATGGACAATTTTACATTACAGACCAACTTGCGATTGAATGCAACTAAATTTTTATTAAATCTGTGGCGACCAGCACATGGAGCCTGCACAGACTGCCTGCTTTTGTGTAGAACTTTTAGTAATTTCAGATTTAGTAATTGCCTTTATGTAAATTTCTGTGCCAATCTCCTGTAACCATACCGTACGTTATATGTATTTAATAGCTCTGTCTTTGCACAGACAATTGCTGTATTAACTGCTTCCGTATACGGGCAGGATCACTTCCTTCAGGGAAGTCGTTGTTGTTGTTGTTTTCTAGTCATTTACTGTATTTTAATAAATTATGTTAAGTTTGAGGTACTAGTCTTTTTTAAGCTTTATATTTACATGACCAAATATGACATGTGGACAAATCCCTTCTTTTCAATTAAGTTCACTCTTGGAAATTCATTATTCATAAAAAAAATAATAATCTTGTTATGATGGCACTTTTTTGTTAATAACGTACCATATTTTAGCTATGTCATTTATTAATGCAATTGTATTTGAAGATAAAATGTATAGAAAAACTTTTGTTTCCATAACAAAATTATTTATTATAAGGAATTAGCATTTAAAATTTAATTTAAAAAAATTATTTTATCAGCATTTAATCAGAACTTTATCCAATAAAAATACTTACTCTGTAACTTGGTGGTGAGAATTGCCCTAATCTATGTATGTAAAAAAGAGTGACCTTATATATGTGATCCGAGTGTGGAAAAAGGAAATCAGCATGATATGGAATTTTAAGTATATAAGTACAACAGTAAAACATTAATTAGATGTTAAGGTGCAAAAAAGAAATTGATAAAAGGCAAAATATTTATTTTAAAACTTCTTAAAAATATTATGTGCATTACATTATTCTCTACGAGTTAGTTGATAAGAATGAAGAAGACTTTTTGCTTTTTTGTTTGAGAAAGAGGAAGGAGCCTAATATTCACGATGTCTACTTAGTTGGAACATCAGTTGATAATCAAATTTATTTGCCCATAAATTTTAGAGAGATTGGCTTCACAAAAAAAATGAAGAAAAGGCAAGTTTTGAAGGACATTACCCACATTTTTTAAAAACAAGTTAAATTAGTTTATATTTATGAAGAATTTCTTTCTGATTCCAAATATTTAAACAGAAGTTCTTTAAAAAAATTAGTTATTTAAATATTCAGAAATGAAATTGCCTCAAAATCGAGCCAAAACCAGTCTGATCAAAACACTCAGCAAAATCCGTGACGTCAAGGGTTTCTACAGTGTTTATGGTTATCGTGAGGTTTCTGCCAAATAGTTGGCGTTGGTAGACCATTGCAACATTCCGTACAGGTTGGCGTGATTTGCGAGAAACTTGCAAATTTAGTTTCCGCTGCTGCATTTCAAGCCAAGATGTTTGCGAAGCCGTGACGTCACATTCAATGCCAGCGGAATGAATCGTTTTCTCGCCAACGTCTAGCAAGGTAACTTTGATCGCAAATTAAAAGAAAAAGCGCACTGAGCAGGCATTTTTGTGTTTATGGACTTTTTAAAAAATTTAGAATTGAATACAAAAAAAAAAAAAAAAAAAATGGGGGGGGGGGAGGGGGGAAAGGAATTGTCCATTGTGATCACCTTCTCAGTAATTAGTCAATCAGTAATTAAAATTTTGTCAGTAATTGGAATTGTCCATTGTGATCACCTTCTCAGTAATTAAAAATAAAAAAATATATATAGTTACGTAAACAGATCAAATAGTATTTGAAAACTAATAGAATAGTTGTATGATATTTTACATTAACCCAAGATAACTAAACTGAAATCAATGTTACTCTGTAACTAATCATTCGACTCGTAAACAACAAATTAAAGCAAGTTTATATTTATATTTCATTTATTTATTTCTAAAATTAGTGTATCTTAAGAGAAGTATTATAATGTTTCAATTAAAAAATTGAAATAAAAATTAGCTTTTGCACTAATGGCGGATGTTAAAAGTGCAACGGAACATCTCAAATTGTCAAAACTGAGAGAGATGGGTAATTTATTACATGAATAGTTATTTAGGGTTAATAGATTAATTCCCCAAAAGTTAAGTTAAACATCTATTTTAATGGAAAACCAATAAACTTTGAACACTCCCTTCAGTCCACAATGAATGATTTCATAACAGTAGAAAATTAATACAGAATATAGTAATTCAAACCTTGCATGCTGATGCAACTATAGTCCCAGCATGATTGGAAGCAACAGTAAAAACCTCATAAGGATGCCCGTACAACTTTTGGGTTTCAGGCCACAGTGTGTTTTGCAAGAGTGTTTCTTCAGTAGGGGGTTCTAGGAAAAGAAAAAAATACACAAATAAACTGATTTAATTTAACAGAATTAGAATTCCTTATGCCGATAATATAAATATTGTTATATATCTCAACAAACCTAATAAAAAAAAGGATTCATTTAGTTGAGCAGTTAAGTATAATACAACTACATGACTGTAGATTGAATTAAATATTTTTACAAACAAATATTTTTTTAAAAATAATTGTACATAATGTAAATATTTCATCAATTATAATTTTATTATGCAATCTCACATTTCATTACGCAGGTACTTTAAATGCTGCTTATGTTGTAAATGAAGCTCTGAGTTTATAACACAGGAAATCTTGTGTTTTTACTGCAGTTGAGTCTCTGGTATGAACTTACTTGCGATTTGCTGCTGCTAGATAAGAATAAAGATTTATTTTTTGTACAACCTCGCATCATCATTCTGCTTTGTGAAAATTAGAAACAATATTTTTTGACACAAGAACTGTTTGAGGGCTATGCAGCAGGATCTGGACTGCTTAGAATAGTCAGACTATCAAGGGAGAAATGTCTTCCGAGAGGTCTTTTAAGAGGAAAATTGGATTAGGTAAAACACAGAGAAATTTCCATCACAGCCCAACAATAGATGCAAGACTATATGTCAATCACAGTCTTACTCACTTTTTAAAATTAGACATTGAAGAGGCAAGTTATAAAGGGATAATGTGCATAGATAATTTTTCAGGGTTCATACTCATTTTCAGAAAAAAAAATCTCTGAGAATACATGTATATATCTATGCACATTCTGACATGCATGCAAAAGAAGTATAATAAAATATTGATTCTAGATTTTTATTTTCCACCAGACAAGATTTATTATCATACTCGTAATAAACCATACACTCTAATCAGCTCTACTCGTGCTAAATTTTGGCAATATAGTTTCCTGCCAAACATGCAAATACACATCTATTCACACAAATAAGAAATTATCACCTTTAAGATGGGTTGGAGTATAATAAAAATCAGGATAACGGTCTTTGGGATGTTTCTGAGAGTCCCCTTCTTCAATTGAAATAGAGTTGATTATATCTTCTGAAAATACAGCTTTATTCGATAATCCAAGCGAAGGCACACTAGCTCCTTCAACAGTCTACAAATATACAATATGAATGAATGAAAGAAACATAATTTTCCAAGCTATCAAAAACATACAACATTTAAAACATGATTAGCTTGCAAAACATTTATCATACGATTATAACTATGAAATAAATGGGAGTGCAATCAAAATATTTTCATAAAGGGATGGCAAGAATAAAGAAGAATTCTTCAATAAGATAAATCATTTATTTTCTGTTAAAAGTCTAAGTCTTCACAATCAAGCTTAAAAGATAGAGTGGTTAAAATATTTATTTCAAAAAACATAAGCAGAGCAGATAGTCTATGTAAGAAACTAGTCTTGGAATGTATCCATTAAGCATTTCACTGGCATAGCACCTGTCATTAGGAGAAAGGCCAAATACATTTTTGACTTTGAACTTAATCTTGTATTCAATTTGTGGACGGAAGTCAAATGTAGATTTTTACTTTTAACTACCCATATGTTTACATAGGGTAATGAAAGTATAGAATTCAGTTAAACAATTTTTTTTTTTTTTTTTTCCATTTATGTTTTGGAGCAACCTAATTTCAAAAAAGTGGCCTAGAAAAAAATATCTGTGTGTACATGGTCAGCAAAACTCCTGAACAAATTGACCTATGATGCTCCAATTTTGTGTACAGGTTAGTGGCAGCCATGGGACCTACTATCAAGGTTTTCATCAAAATCGCACATGCGCATAAGGTTGAAATCATAAAAAAAATCCTGTTTTTCAGCAATTGCTGAAAAATTGCTCAAGCGATTTTGATTAAAATCTCTATGCTAATGCCTCCTAGAGTATTCTAATTATCTCCGCCTTCAAAAATCCCGTATAAATGCGATAAAAGCATAAAAAGAGTGCCTTTAACAAAAAGCTCTCTGCCCATGAGCATCGCCCATCAACGATTTCTTTTTTCCTGTTTCACGCACAAAAAAAGGACAATTGAATGCTTATCGAATAACATCGCCAATTTTGACATCTCGGAGGAGGGTTTTGCCTTTTTAAAAATTATAGCCAAAAATATCATCGATCTGGGCATTCTTATTCAAATGAGTGAAAATATGAAAACAGTAAATAACACCGAACACTTTTTGAAGTGTCTTTAAAGAAGTTAGGATGTAAGCTTTGTATCTAGATGATTATTTATCATTATAAAATTTGTGTACAGATCATTACAAATTAAATAAGCACACTCAATAAAAAATTTTAAGTTCAAGTTTTTAAGCAAGTATTAAAGACAATAGGAAAAGTAAGGAGATTTGCTAAGTTTAGTAAAATCTCCAGTTTGGCAGTAAAATATTTAAATTTTTCGAGATCAAACTTGTAACCTGGATTTATTTAACCCACAGACGATCATGACAATGGGCAAAATTCTACAGTTGTTTTCCCCGCAATAATTTTGAAATTATATTTTTAATTCAAATACAGAATTTTTTTAAATAATTTTTTATTTACTTTGTTTTAGATAGGTTATAAACTCCTATTGAAAATATTAAAAAAATATTTTATTTTAAATTTTATTTATAAATTTAAAAATGCTGTGTATTGCTGGAAAAACTGGGGATCAAATGACGTATACATACGTGCATGACCGTCAGTGGGTTAGTGAGATATCAAATGTTCAAGCCATTCGGAATTTCGGAGAAAAAACAGTTGGGCATAAAACGTTTTCATCGATTTTTAAACTTTTAGACATTGTAGCAAAACAATTATTTAAAAGAAAAGGTTGGAAAAATATTCCACATGTCCATGGGACAAGAAGCTCTGGATAACTAAAATACAATATCTAGAAAATCCATAACTGTTTCATAATCAATTTTTATAATATTTCAAGTTGCTTTAATTTGATCATTACTTGTTAAGCAAAAGTGCAAAGTAATATTTTTGTTTGATAAATTAATTTCTTTTTACTTTTTATTAAATTGAATATTAATTTGATATCCAAATTCTTTTCACCATAAATAGACAGCTCAATTCTTGTTTGATTTTGATGTTTAAGCTAAATTTTCTATGCAGCAGAAGGGTATGACGATTTATGAAATCAGATTACAAGAACTCATTTCAATAGTAGTTCAAAACAAAACTGATATAAAACAGTACAACTTCTTTAAAATTTACAAATGTAAGAACACATAATATTTACCTTTACAATAGAACTTACATTTTTCTTAAGGTAGGCTGAGGAATCCAATTTCGTAAGTTGTTTTAGAGTTTCAGCAAAACTTCGAGGGGCTTCAAAGACACGAAGGACTTTTTCGTCACCAGCAGAAACAAACTTGAAACGGTCCAAAACAGTCAGACATACCATATCATAACCATGAACTTGTGGCCTAGCTATTTCATACCAACTATTCTAAGAAAAAATAACATTTTTGAATTTTAATCCAACGGTACACATAAAATGATAAGATATAGTAAAAATAAGGATAATACAATCAAACTCTACATAGGAACTTGAAACTTCTAAACTTTTTAGTTACAGAAATGGAAATGACATTATTGCAAGAATGAAGCTTAAAAGGAAGCTTTTAATAACTAAAATTTGAAATAGTAGTTTCTTGAAAGTAGAACAGTAACATTTCAAATAGGAGATTTTCAGAAGTTAAGAAGTGTTAACACTCTTCAAAGTATAATTGTAGTGTTGCAATTTGCATAAATATAGCACAGTTACTTTGATAACAGTTATGCAACAGCAAAATATTATTAAAGAAATATTAGAATTTGAGCCATGAACAGAAGAGTAAAATCAATAAATATAAGTAATTACTTAACAAACATGTTTTTTTTAAAGACATATTTAGTTTAAAAATTACTTTTACCAACCACCTGATCGAAATGTTATTTAGAAACAACTTTATTTCACATTACAGATGTTAAATATGTTCTGTAGTTCAGCATATGATATGTACTCACTTAATCTAGGTTTTCAGAAATGAATAGACACAATGGTGTTTGTAACATTTGTCTTGCCTAACAATGTCAGGCTTCTGATAAGGGTTTTTCAAATTTCTCCCATACTTATTCATGCAACAAGTAAAATAAATAAATTATAATACAACTATTTTATTAATTTAGAATTAACAGGATGAATTTAGAAAAAAAAGTAATATAACTGAAAATTGGAGCTTTTAAACTGTATATGATGAACATTTTATACCCCTTTTTATTTTCCTAAGTAGTTGTATTACATCAAAGTTATTTAAGGATGATGTTTAGCAATCATAATTTTTCTTATACTACAATATTTTTTTTTTTTTATTCTTAGGATATAGGTATTATATATTTTCTCCAGGAGTTAAAATGCATTTGGGAGGCAGAGTAGTAGCAGATTGTGAAACAGCATTCTATTCTCTTAAATTGTTATGTATGTCGGCATAAGCTTCTTTGCACTGAATCTACCAAATAAGACTGGCAGCAGAAATATTTAATTTACGAGCTCATAGAAATCTGGAGAAATTTTTAAACCATGTAAAAAAACAATGAGCAATTTTCAAATTTGGCTTTTACAAACACAAGTTCTAACAACACATTTAAAGGGCTATTTTAGTAAAAGTTGATCTAAATATAATTGTATATTGTTTGTACACATTTAACAAAACAAATGAGAAATTTTCAAGAAATCACAAAAAAAAAAAAAAAATAATTATAGTGCTTTGGTTACCAAAACTAGATAATTTAGTATCCTAAAAGTTTCAATACAAAATTAAATGTCCACTTCCTAGAATGAAGAAAGTTAAAATCCATCAGATCAGAAAATTGAGGACTAAGGTTTGAACCATCAGGTGTCTAGAGAAAAAACAATTTAAATTCTCATACAAATCCCTGTCCATATCTGGTTACCCATGTATTTACAATAATGAAATAAAAGCTAGGATTAAAATCTAAATTTGAGAAAATTTATTGCAAAAAAAAAAAAAAAAAAAAAAATGGATTTTATAAATTTTAAAAAAATTGTAGTTATTAACAAAAAATGTGATATCTTGCTCATAAGTGGGATTTCTTTTTTAACTTAAAAATTAATGGAAAAGTAAATTTCCATATTTAATCGCAATTTTTAATAATTCCTAGATTTGTCTTTACATTTCCGGAATTGCTAATGTCCTTGTTTTCTCAGTTTTCGGGCGACCATCACATGGATATCCTAGGACAAGTAACCGTGGATTTTTTGGAACAGCTACAGTATAGGACCCCTTTGGCGACTTTTTCCGATTTGTACAGGTCAGATTGGTGCTTTTTTACACTTCTGGCTACCCCTCCTTCCTACACGATATCCCGTGGGTTTCAATCTGGCAACCCTTGCAGTTATGGCAGTTAAAATTTATTTTGGCACTTTGCATTTGTAGGATTTATTTTTCTTCTGGCTGCCCTATTCCATCTTGCTTGGCACTTTCTTGTAGTCACCAATGGGGTCCTATACTATAGCTGAAGCGAATTTTTTTCAAATATTTGTATAAATATTGTAATTTACATTAGTTTTCTTCTTAACAAAATAATCATATAAGGATTAGAATTTTAATAAAACATACCTTAGAGCCATCAGTCACAAATGGAGCATGTAATCGAGTTGTCTGGTCAGAACTGCAACTCAGCAAGTATTCTCCTTCAGGATCCCAATCAAGATCTTCAACTGAAGAATAATGGCCACCAAAGGAGAGACCAGGTAACCAGGAATCTTCATCCTATAACACAAAGATAATGAAATATTATATAAAAAACATAATTAAAGAAAACCCAAATAATAGAAAATGATCACCAGCTCATCATTAATTACAAAAGTTGTTTCAAATGTTATAATTATAGCAATTCATTTAACGTAGGATATTTTAAGAGTTTCTAAAAAATAAAAACTGTTGGTTATGACTCTTATTTTATTGAGACTTTTCTTATCTGTAAAAAATAAGAATTAAAAAAAAATTCAAACTCATGTAAAATAAAACTTTAAAGTAATAATTTGATAAAAACTTTTCCATACTTGTTGATAGATGACTTAGATTCATATTCACAAATCAGTTCTTTCAAATGAATAACTCAAGTGTTAAATAGCATATTTATAGTATTGTGTGTGTAAATATAAAGTACATTAAGGGTAAAAAAAAATTAAAAATATGTGCCTATTTCAAATAAATATTTTTATCAAAATTTGTAACAACTTTGGAAAGCTGTGGTAAGAAACTCGATTCAGAAAATTTTGAATAAATTTGGCAATCTATTTAAAAAGAAATACAACTGGATTGATATGCGTACCACTGCTTAATATTTGAATTCAACTAAGATATTTTTCCAGAAATAAAACAAAATTGTTTGTAATATCAGTTATTTTGCATGTAACCAGAGTTGTAATCAAAATATGTTACTTTATTTTGATATCAAATGTAAATTAGCACTTATATTAAAAGTGACCTGTAATTAGTAAGAATTAGTAAATTAGTGGGTATATTAATGATAAAAACTTGTGATAAAATATGATATTACGAACAAAAGGACAATAAGCGATGCAAAAAAATTACAAATTATAGAGAATAAAAGTGCTCAATTTTTAAAAATTAGCATCATTACTTTGTTAAGTTGCCACATATGAATAGCACCCTGATGTCCATGAGCTATCACATTTTCTCCAGAGGGTGAAAACACTGCACCAAAAAATCCTAAGGTATTCCCTCCAACTTCTCCAAACCTAACCTGAAAAGTAAATGAAATAAAGAGTGCATTGGCAATATGTTATATGAAGCTTGATTCATTCACATCTACAAAAGAAATTCCAAAGAGATATAAGCGTATTTTTTACACTTTCCAGACAACGTATAAATAAACACAAAGGCAATTTTTTCACCAAACTTGGTAATACTACTATTTCACTATCCCTCCAAATTTTCCATTCTTCATTATTGTTATTAAGGAAATGAGAAAATTTCTATAACATTTATAATCTACAAGTGCACCAGCTATCGCCATTTATATCCTATCAATATGCAAGACAGCCTGTACAATTAAAATTGCTTAGAGGAATTACTTATTCAGTGGTTCATTAGAGTTAGATATTGTATTCTGTTACTGTGAGATATAAGATTCCTTAGGTATTCTCAAAATGCTTAAGGTACGATTTTATTTTTTTATAGTGTTGTCATCTACTGCATACTATCACAACTTAATAAAAAGTTTGGATATTTCTGATTTTTTTTAACTTTGATTTTCAAACAAATAACACAATATGCAATTGTAAACAAACTATTTGTCATACGCCTTTAAATTGGTAAATTATTCACCAATTTCAGTTTTGTATAAAGAGAGAGAGAAAGGAATTAACACAAAAATAATATAGTATCTTTTAATCAAACACCTAAGGGATCATCCTAGTTTGACAGGCCGAGAGGTGACTGCAAGTTTAGGCAGGCAACCCTTTGAACATCATTCTGAATTTTTCATTAAATGCATATACATGCTAGTAGATTATGAATATACTGGTCTGTCGGAAAAATATGGTTGAAACAGTACAAAAATTGACTTTGAATGAGATAAATGTTAGTAGAATTGAAATAAATACAATAGCCCAATACATTACTTGCCAAACAATGACCATTATTTTTTATGTTATAATTTGCCACTCTTTAATTTTCAAAGAGGAAGGGTACAAACGATTTCACCTTTCCGGTGATAAATACTTGTTTACAAGCGATTTAAATTAAGTAAAAATGAAAGACTTATGGCAAAAGAATCAGAAAGTGAAAAATAATAATATAAGTCCACATTGGTGCAAAAGCAGCTCAACTGTAGAACTTATAACCAGTAAATTACAAAAAATTAAATATTGAAATAAGTATACAATGTAATGAAATGAGTAGGTAAAAAATATTCCAGAGAACTTGCCCTTTTGAATAAAATTTTGAAAAAAATTTATTCAAAGGGGTAAGTTCTCTGGAATATTTTGTATATACTCCTTTCATTGCAGTGTATACTTATTTTACTGTATTTCTTTGATTTCCTTGTTGTTCTAGTGTCGAGGCATCGGGGTTCACGAGTTACGTTTAGTGCCTTCTTGGCCGTAATCTTTCAAGAAACGCCTCCTGGAAGTTTCTGGCTGGTTGAACCCCCTGATGAGAAACCAGTCAAGACCTCCAGTTCCAAGTGAGCCAATTTGGCAATAAATATTATGTCACTGGTGACACGTTTACTGCCAACTTAGCTCACTTTTAAAAGAACCAGGAAACAGGAACTTGGCACCAGGAAAGATAATTCGTCAGCACCTTCTTAATTGAAAATTAAAAAGTGGTGGGTTACTAGACAAAATAGGGTGTTTATATTTTTGATAAGTTATTAATAGCATTTCTCCACACTCTATAAAAAAATTCAGAATGATGTTCAATGGGGTACTTGAACTTACACTCGTCTCGCAGATTACAAGCTATTATTCAAGAAATTGCTGTGTTTATAAACAATAAATACCTAATTCAAATTAAGTGTAAAGATAATCATAGAACAACATACTTTATCCATCCAAATATTTGAGGTTGTATCATGTTCCCAAATTATTATTGTTTTGTCCATTGATGCAGAGAGCAACTGCAGTGGTTGTATTTCATCATTACCTAAAAATATTTAAATATTATTTAGCTAATACAAGGCTTTTATAAAAAGTTCGATAATTGTTATATTACATAAAATCTTAATTTTTAATTTATATGAATATTGATCTAGATTTTGTCTACGATAAATATCTTGAGTTAAGCCTCATAATGTTTCAAAAGGACAAGAATTACAAAAATGGCATTTCTGTAGTAAATGGGTGAACTGAGTTATTGAGAAGGGAGTATGTGCCATTGAATAAGGATTAGGCTAGTTGTTGATTTGAGCTTGATTGAACAAGCATTTAAAATTAGTTTTTAAGCAGAAGTGAGAATTACTTTGAAGAATAGCTAAAATCAAAAGTTCTTTTTAGAAAACTTCTAAAATGTTTTCTGATTGCATTACTCTTAATAGGCCTTATGCACAATGCAATATGGATAGGAATTATATCGTCTGTCAAAACTTGTGATTAATCACTCTTAAAACAAGATTAGAATTTTCAACTAATTAAAAAAAATATTTTATTCTCCCAGTCATACATTGTGAAGAGCAGTTATGCATGACATCGCCATGGAAGAGGTATAAACTTAATTTAAAAGAATTATTAAGGATCAAGAAAAAAAATGTCAGGATAAAATAAATATTAAAAGTTGGTTGCATTTAAAATATCAACAATAATAATTCAAACAAAATATAACACAAGAATTAAACAAAATATTGTATTAAACATTACTAACATTTATTACATTATTAGAACCTCTTTTCCTCTCTTTCTAAGCCCCTACATATTTTATTTAGTAAATTAACTTTGAAAAATATCAACTGGCAAAATTGTCAAACTTAATGTTCAAAATATAAATGCATAAAACTATGTTTTAGCAGACTTCAACCCTATTTTCTCTTTCCTAATAAATCCTATAACTGAAAAATGTAAATCAAAGCCTTTGAAAGCTTTAAACTCTTTTGTTATCTTAACTCTTTTTTTTTTCCTAATCTGCATAACCTGATTCAAATCCTTTTGCAGCAATTGGTCTTATTTTTATCATAGTAGAAATAATACTATATTGAAGAAAAAAGAATCCACAAAAAAATCATAATTACCTTTACATTGATTCCATCGAATGGAATAAATCCAATTTTCATGGCCACTTAGTACAGATTCTAATGAAATAGAAAATGTTTCACCTGAAAAAAAAAAAATTATCACAGAACTTAAAAACTTTAAAATAGACATTTTACGTTTTTTTGGTATCTCTATCAACATTTTCAATCTTGTCTATGACTTAGGTCAACATTTGCCACTTCAAATCTCATAGCTTATTATTGAATATTGGGTTCATGACTTGCATTTTATTTAGTTGCACAATTTTTTTGGGATCCAAAACATAAGGGATGATAGATATCTATTTTTAAGAAGTTTGGAGCATGCACAAAAAATCAAAAATTGGAGGAGACTAAGTGGTAAAATATAAAATTTGAGCATTCCTGATTTTCAGTTAAAAATTTAAGAACTGCTTGCACATTCTGTTAATTTAAAACGGGAAACACCTGTACAAGAACATTTTATTCAACTTTTTCTCTAAATTTGAATTGTCAAGTTAGAAATTATCAGTCCAATAAATTGGGGTAAAAAAAAGAAGAAAAGAAAAAAAAACTATTTTTTTAAGCATAAATTTCAAGGAATAAAGTTCTTAATTAGATTTTCCAAGAGTGAAAATAAGCTCAATAAGTTTTCCAGGATTGTAGAAAATAAAACTCATTTCTAGAAGGTGCATGTATATTTATTATAAATATAATCCATGTTTATGTTATGCTCATTAATCAAAGGTGGAATAAATTCTATGCCAATTAAAAACAACAATAAAATATAATTCATATGTACAGTACCCAAATTTGTTTGGAATGTAGTTGCATCAACTTTTAATACCATCAAATCAAGCTCTGGAGGTTGCGACGATTCTGGTAATTTGGGTAAAATTTTCCAGATACGAATGTGTGAGTCCTGAGATGCAGTGGCCATTAATATATTGTTACCTACAATTTAACATACGAATTTGAAAATTAAAAATTTCAAGAACATTTTGCTTGTATCAAAACTTATTTTTATAACATCTTAAAGACAAATATTTAATTCCTTCATGTCTAGCTATTATAAAGTTATAAAAATGAACTAATTTAGTTTTTTAATTGAAACATTTCTGATTATACAAAACTTTAAGAAAAAAATATACAAAAATTTCATTAAAAAATTAAATATTAATTTATTTCTTATAATTGATTAAATTAATAACTTTTCATTTATTGACATTTTATTCATTATAAAAAGTTATTAATTAAATGAAAAATATTTATTTATAAAACACACTATAATAAAAACCAACATAATTTTAAAGAAAAGCAAAAATATCATCAAAATATTTCGAAAAATAATTTTTAAGATTTAAAATCTATAACATTCTAGTTTTAAACCACCTAGTCAATTATTTTACCAAGTTTCATCAATAAATATAAGAAATAATAAAACTATTGTTATGTGTGTAACCCACCTTCTTTTACAATGTCAATATTTTGGATCCAATCTTCATGTCCGACTAATTTTACAGCAGGTATGAAAATATTTTGATTATCCTGGACATAAATGTGAATCTTTGAATCATCCTTTGCAAGCACCATTGCTAACTCTAATTAGAAAATTAATAATGAAAGTAATGTATTTTATTGATAACCAAATTCCATAGTAATAATTTTCTTAATTAGCTCTATTAATTAAGTCATGTTATTCCTTACCTTGTCTACCACTTCCCTTTTAACAAATTAAGGGGAATTAGTAACATAAAATTTATTTAAAAAAAAATCAATTTTGAGTTTATTATTGTTCATTAAAATTTAAATTATTCCCGTTAAAATGATACCTCATTTGTAATACCTCATTTAAAAGTTTTTTTAATATTTTTTTTAAGATAAAATTGGGAATTATTAGTGTCAGTAAAATTTTCTGCACAATTTTTCTACTTAAAATTTTTATCACACATTCCATTAATATATCTGTACGCACTAAGGTGAGATATTATTGTTGTTTTTAAAATATTTTTTTTTCTAGCTTATTTCGTCAAAAAAAAAGTGGGATTTTGTAACAAATTTAAGTGACTTTTACAATAGTTTATTAAAAAAGAGTAAATGAATTACAAATAAAATTTAACTTTAGTATGATAACAAGTGTCTACTAAATGCCACTGAAAAAAATGTGGCTTTTATATCAAGTTCTTTCTGAGAAACAGGTACATGACTAATGAAAAATGTAGTTTTGAGAAAACATGTTTTGGAGAAAACTTAAGTTACACTAATAGTTCCCAATTTCATCTTAAAAAATTATTAAAAATACTTCTCAATGAAAAAAAAAAATACTTCTAAATAACATATATTTTCAAATGAGGTATCATTTTAAACTGAAAAATTTAATTTTTAATAAACAATAATAAACTCAAAATCGATTTTTTTAAATAAGTTTTAGGGAACCAAGTCTCCTTAATTCAAATCAATCTAAGATACAATAGCACTATTTTATACAATAATCAAATTTAAAAGAATAAAACATCAATTGCTTTCATTACAATCCAAAGTTTAGTTTTAGACATTTACCTTTTTTACGTCATTTTGACTTAAAATTGATTAAACAAAAAACATGAATATGGTTTAAAATTTTTAACGACAGACTAAAAGATAACTGCAACATAAATTAAAAAGATATTTTCTGAAAAAAAAAAAAAAATAATTTAATATTAACATTAATTTACATAAATTATTAATAAGTAACTAAACAATAAAAAAAGAAATTAAGACAAACCATACCATTGTTATTGTTTAAAGTGGTGAGTTGTACACTTAAGGCGAATCCATTTCCAAGTGATATTGTCTGTGCGCACACCACTGAAAGAAATAGTAAAAAAACATTAACACATGGTAACCACAAAATTCAGAAAAAAAGTTCCCTGATTTCTGATAGATTTCTAAAAAATTCTCTGATTAATGGCAAAGTTATTTTAAAATGTCCCCAACTTTTCCATATGTATGTGTAGACACCCTGATCAAATAGAACATGTATACCAAAAAGCTAATATACCAAAATGTTTACAAATAGTTTTGGTAGTAATGAAGAATTTAAATTATTCGTTAACAGGAAACTTACAACGATTCGCATAATTCTCCAGGTAAATCGCACTAAAATATTAATGAACAGGGAAACGTACCATCAAAACAGTAATAGAAAATTTCCCTGATTTTTATGAAATTTAAAAAATTTTGTGACATTTCCCTGATTTTTTTCCAGAATCAGAAAGCTTTCTGACATTTCCCTAATTTCCAGATTCAGTGACCACTCTATAACAGTTTATCTTTTCAAAAGATAACTATTGAGAGAAGATTATATCATAAAATAACCAACATATTTTGATAAAAACACTGTTTTGTTCACAAAATACAATATTGCATTTTATCAAGACATGCATTTATTTCAACCTACAGTTCAGAAGTAGAGCCTGTAACTACCACCATAGCATGTACAATTGAATTATCATGAATTCCCTACAGTGGCGCTTTGAAAATGCTGCATTGAAAAAAAGATACACAAGAATGGTTGAGTTATTATTCTGCTAAATTATCAAGCAGTCTGGAGGAATTTTCACAGGGTTTCTGGATATACAGTACAAAACTGCAGACCTAAAAATCTTACAGCAAGACGTTACTTTGGTATTTATCAAATGGACCATGGGTGGATGACCGCTTTCCTGAGCTATTGCCAACATGAGCATTGGTGATAATAGCACCAAATAATAAAATGGTACTAAATTATTATTAGTCAAGAGCCTGAAATCAGGAAATTTAAAAACCGGACTCTTTTGATCATCCCGTTTTTTTTTAAGGAATCGAGACATTTTGAATTTAGCTCCGATTCCACTGCCTATCATGCTTTGCCCCTTTCAAATTTTCTCCCAAGAACGTCCTGTTCGAACATGGCAAAAAGAATACTGGTTTTGTTCTGTATAACAAGACCACTGCGGCTATTGTGTTTGGAACTGGTTTCAACCACATCGGACACAGACTGGCTTGATGTCACATTGTATCAAGGCTAGCTATTGGTCAAAAAAGATCATCGTCGGGATTGGGTTCCTGAAGCCATTTTTTTTCTTCTTAGAATCACAATTGCCAATTTTGCATGCGTTTTACAAAGCTTCTTCCATCTTGATAATTTCCTGGTTTTTGAGCTATGTCGGAACCCCCCGGGAATAAATGTTTTAAAAGGAAACGGAAACATGATCCTGTTAGCATCAAAACCAAGGTATAAATACTTTAAAAAAAATTTTAAGTATTTTTAACTTTTGAAAATTGTTGAGTTTGTAGGACAATGTCACTAAAGGACTTGAACTGTGGAACTTTACAACTGTGCAGGAGATAATTACTGCAACTTTAATTAAAGAGAAATAGTATAATTAAAAAATTTTGTGACATTCTGTGCCTTTAATTATTTATTAAATTACTTTTTAATAAAATCCTCAAATATCAATAATGAAATTAGAACATTTACATGTATGAAGTTTGCAAAATTATAATTAACTTAAAACATGTAACATCACATACCTTCACTTTGTATCCTATTCCAAACTTTTATTGAAGAATCAGTTGATAATGTGACAACTAATAAATCTGATTTTCCGTTATTAGGTAGGCATAACCCAGCAGCATTCCTCACAACATTGGTGTGACCAGTCAAATAGCATGATAATATAAACTAGAAAAAAAATAGAAATTGTCATTTTGAAACATCTAACTTTTCAATATAAAAGCAATAAATTGCATAAAACTGTTCTTGACTTCACACCCTAGAAAAGTGTAGAAATGACCTTAATAAATGGCTCGCATATTATGAGAACGATAAACGAATATATTGATTGGTTGGTTTGTATGCTAGATTACCTATTTTTATGCACAATAATGGCTATTCAGGCTGGGACCTACAGCTTAACGTGGATTCAGAACCACAACGAACATTCATGCCTAACCTGGGATTCGAACCCGGCAGCTTTGGCATGCGAGGCCAGAGCGCTAACCACACAGCTATCAGGTGGGCCAACAAATATATTGAACAGAACTGAGATGTTATTAGAAATATATAGATGTATAACTTACATTTGTTCCATCAGTTTTCCAAATTGAGGCAGTGTGATCAGCAGAAGTGGCAATCAATTCTTTTTCTGGAGCTATAAAATAAAAGTGTTAATTTATGTTAAGTTTAAGATACTTTGAAAAGTTACCAAACTTATTATCCTAATTACATGTAAGTTGTGCAAGTATTTCTATTAATAATAAAAAAATTATTGATTGATGAAAAATGCAGTGGAATGCACAAAAGTTCATTTTTCCAAAGAAAAAGTCAAAATTTTCAATGAAATTTTGAATTTTTTTAAAATTATTTTACTACTTAAAGACAGTAATAACTATTGGTGTACTTAAAAAAAAAAAAAATTAGGCTTTCTAACGGGCATTTGAATCCGTCAGATCAGTAAAAAAAATTTCAGTGGTAGAAGTGGTGGAAAAAAAAGTGGGGGGATGGCTAAAAGTTGGTGACAAGTGCACCCCCCCCCCCCCATGTTCAACGATAAATTTTATAATTTCGTAACTTACAACAAAAATATTAACTAGTAAGGAAATAATTTATACTTCTTAACACTAACATTGAACAAGGGTCCAGAATTTATTATTGTTTTAATGAACATTCTGCGACTTAGTTTTTTTACTTGGAAGTTACAGATTAAGAGAAGTAATAATTCAACCTTATATACATAATTGTTTATTTATATTTAAATAGTGTTTCTGAACAAGCATACTTTCACGAAATTAAATTAATAGAGAACTCTAATTTTTTTTTTAAAAAATAGCTTGTTTTTATGAGAAACAAGAATAGAAATTTAACTTAAAAGAAAGTTCATCCAAAGTTAAAAGTTGACCAAGCGTAAGAGTATTTGTTAATAAAAATACTTATATCTTTATACAAAGTAGTATAATACATTTTTATAATAGTATGATATACATATATGCCATAAATAGTTTTAAAGTCTGCAAATGTGAAAAAAAAATCACTTTTTCTTAGTGTCACTACGTTTAAAAGTTAATGTTATTTTTCATTAGTAGTGATTAAGTGTTTTTAAAAGTGGGGGGGGGGGGGAGGGTATTTTCTTGAAAAGTGAGGGGATGCATCACCCTGCGCCTACCCACACTTCTAGCACTGAAAATTTCCATAAAAAACAATCCGCACAATATTTTATCTCAGTTTTCCCACTAAATCAACAATTACAGTGACAATAATATGCAAAAATTACATGCTTTATTTTTCTTAAGTACAACTAATTTCAAAATAATGTTAATATAAACATGTACCTAGTTTGACATTTAAATATAGCAATAACAGTTATCTACTTCAAGAATGCTGATATTGGTAATGTTATGAACAATTTACAAAATATAAATTTCATTAGTCTAAAACTGAACAAAACATACTTAAAGACATTTTTAACTAGATGCCTGAAGACCAAAAAGATCAATGAAAAAAATTTACGTGGGGACAGTAAAAAATTATGCTTGTGTGTGTGAATGACACAATAAGCCAAAATATTAATAAAGAACTTATTAGTTGTAATCTTGCTAGTTCTACGTTATGTAAGTTAAGAGGAAGACCTAGATAAGGATCATTCCTTACACAAACCATGTTACAATCTTTTGGCCCAATTCATTTAAAAAGTACTTAGTATAAAACCTTGAAATTTGGTGAGTAGGTATGAAAATGATCCCTTAATGAAATGACATGAATTAAAAACTCAAAAATAGCGTCTAATATATTTTATTTTTGAAAACCATACACCTGAGGCGAAATTGGTTTCTGCAGTCACCAGGCCTCGATCAAGGGACCTTTGGTATTCCTTTCAGATATCTTGCTGCCATGCAAAAGAGTACTCTGCTGCATAGAAGCTTTTATCTGTTATTTGAAGGCGACACCACATACCCTCCATCCAGCAACGAAGGAGCGATACTGTTGTACCGATCAGCGTCTGATTGGAGTTGGAGGTTTGGGATGCTAGTAGCATCGTTGAGGGAGCAAGTTGCAAGGGCTCGTTCCTTGATAGCATGTCGCGATGAAGTTTCTGCTTTCGGATATCTTGCTGTTATGCAAAAGAGTATTCTCATGCATAGAAGCTTTTATCTGTTATTTGAAGGCGACACCACACACGAAGGCCTATGCAGTGGTGCCACCTGTAATAGTCTTTTGCCATTTTTAATTTTTAAATAAATACAGGGTTTCTGTCAAAATAAAATGTCCCAAATGCATGACTTTTGAAGACAGAATCAAATAATTTTCCATGACTCAAGTAATCAAATCACAAAAACAAAAAAATAATAATAATAATAACAACAATAAGAACCTATATGAATTTTACTAACACGAACGTAGTAAGTAAATCAATGTACCATAAAATGATTTTTATAAAGTTATATTTTAAATTAAGTAAAAACTCTTTGTTTCGTTAACTTTCAAATCAGAAGAAAAAGGGAAAAATAATTTTCCATTCTTTGATATTTCAGTGTTAAAAAAGCTAATCAATCTTTAACCCGGGAGAACGCGCGCCTAAAATACGAACACGGATGCGCGCGCGGGGTCCAAATGGACCCCACGTACGTAAATCAAAGTTAATGCTAATTTTTGCATAATATTTAATGTCAGCATGATTATAAAGCTAATATTTATGAATTTTCGAAATTTTTAATACTACTAATTATTTGAATATATACACAAAAATATAAATTTGTAGCTGATTTACCTGACTTAATTTGAAACTGTGTTTTTAATTTTGTTTATCCATGCAGTTTGTACATATGTTGAGAGTATGCTCTTTACACAAAAACTTATCACATTTAAAACATGTAGTTGATGATTTTTTGTCCTTACTGCGTGGGCAAATGTTACAGCGTCCTTTAGAAGATAGAGTTCGTTTCTTACATGGGGGTTCAACTTTTCCACATGCTTTCAGACATCTCTTTCGACAGTCTTGGGGGAGCCCTACTTGTTGTGAACGTCTTTCGATGAAATTGTTTATGAGGTTTAGGGCTAAATCCTTCAAAAACAACCGTCTACTCTTGTACTGGAGGGGTGGGGTTTTGTTTGATAACAATATTATCCTTGCATTTATGGCCGCTATATTCAGCATTGAATAAAATATCACCATTGGCCATCTATTGGTAACTCGTGCGGTGGAATAATTGGCTTCCATCTCATCCACAACATCTACAGCCCCTTTCGTTATATTATAAAATGTTATAATCTCTGGTTTCTTCTTATTTAATGTGGATTCGTCAATCGCGTCATCGTTGTGCATTGTTGAAATCAAAACGACGCATTTCCCTTTTTTTGATATGTAGGAAACTGCAGTCATTTCCTTTTGAAATCCAAAAATAGAAGAGTTCAGTTCTCGACCTTTGGCGACGATAAACTCTGGAGGTATCTCCCTTTTGTCTTTTCGGAGAGTTCCAACGAGAGTAATTTTTTCAGTGAGAAGATCTTTTGCCAGGGGATAACTAGTATACCAATTATCTGTTGTGAGGTTCCTTCCTGTTTTATACAAAGGTTGCATGAGTCTTTTGACAATATCAATGGGTCTATTACTCTTTTTGAATCGTCCTTCTGGTTGATTTCCAGCATATATCTCCATATCTGACGTATAGAATGTACGGGAGTCTACCAATGCAAAAATTTTCACGCCATATTTTGAAGGCTTGTTGGGTATATATTGACGAAATCCGCAACGTCCCCGAAAAGCTAAAAGTTTTTCGTCAATGGTGACATATTCCCCAACACAGTAAGAGTCTTTACATTTCTTTATAAAAATTTGAAAAATGTTTCTGATAGCAGAAAGTTTGTCTTCTTTTTGTCTTTCTTCCCTTGTGATGATGTTATCAAACCTCAGGCATCTTAAAATAAATAAAAATCGCTTGTACGACATAGTGGCAGGAAAAATTTCGATTCCTGTACCATCTGTAGCCCATAGGTCACGGACGTTCAGGTGAGACGATTTGTGCAAACCACACAAATATAACAGTCCAAACAAAGCTCGTACTTCAAATTCGTCAGTTTCTTTGGCATCTCTCGTTCTGGAAAATTTCGATGATATTCTTTCAATGTAAATATTTGTACATATAATTATTTCATCCATAATTTCACGATCTATAAAAATTTCCCAAGCTTCATTCGGCGTTGTCACATTTTTTGCAGCCAATCTTGGTCCTGGTAGTCGCGAAATGATGTTATGTGCACGCGTTCGAATGTCAGTTTTAAATTTTTCTTTCTTCCACAATGTACATTTATCTTTTCCAAGAAAATCCTTTTTGTTGGAAATATCCTCTTCTACGTCGGTATCCAAATCCAGTTCTGATTCTGAATCATGATTACTCAAATTCTCATGATCAGAACAATCTTCTTCATCAGAAATAAGGTCTTCATCACTCTCAACCTCATTCAAAAGTGTTCTCAGTCTTTCCATCTCTTTTTCGTATGGAGTCGGCATGGCGAAGCCAAGAAATAACGTCCGTACACTGAAAGTAGCAGCGGATGAATGCAGCTAATTCGGCTAACGCGGGAAGTCGCGCGGGGTCTAGACATACCCCAAACGTGGCAACCCTTTTGTTAAAGAAGAAATAATGACCCTAAGGAATTTTTGACACTTGGTAGAGGTTGAAGGTCGTGGAAAAGTAGACTACTGAAAAGCAGGGTTGGTCAAGGTCAAACATATAATAGAAATTCCTTTTTAAAATCACGTGGGGTCCATATGGACCCCGGGCGCGTCCTGCCGGGTTAATAAATAAGAAATATTTTAAGAAAGAATAAGTCAATAATAATAAATTATATCATCAAAAATCAAATGTTTTGATATCAACAATCCAAAACAGAAGAAAAATGGGGGAAAAAATTAAAAAAATGTAAACACAAGTTTATCAAAACTGTTCATTTCAGTCATCATGTTATGAAAATTTTTTTCACCTACGAGATCTTACTCAGGTGATGTCACAAATTTGGAGCTAAGAAATGTTTTGATTGGCTGAGACATTTTAACTGTGACCGTTATTTTAATTAAAACATAGATGAATTTTCGATGAGCTGAATAATGACCATGGCATTTATGACGTCACAGTTACAGAATTTTACTTAAAATATTTAGAAATCCATGAAATTCACTATATATCCATGACTTATGGCCAATTATTTGCTCAAAATCATGTTTTTTCCTGACAATATTTACCTAATGTCCAAATTCATGACATTTCTAAACTTTCCATAAGCACAGAAACCCTGTAGATGGGTTTTAAATGAAAATAATTAATGTCATTTCATTAACTGATCATTTTCGAACCTACTCACCAAATTTCAAGGTTTTATATAAAGTAGTTTTTAAATGAACTGGGCAAGAAGATTGTAACAAAGTCAGTATAGGGAATGATCCTTACTAAGACTTCCTCTTGAGTTCTAACCTAACTGTCTAATTAAGCTAATGATTACACAACCAGAAATTAATGAAATCACCAAGATATACCAACACAGTATAGTTAAACACAAGTACCTAAAACAAAAATTTTCAAAATATGAGTGAAAACAAATACCATTATCAAGTGTTTTGATCCAATGTACTGAAGTGATTTGCTTCTTATGTCCAGTTAATGTTTGGAAACATAGACCACCAGAATTTTTCTAAAAATAAAATAAATCCATTGTATGACACTCAAAATGTATTTAGCAACATACGAAACAAGGATATAGGTAGATGCACAACAAATTTTTGGTAACTTCATTTGGAATAAAAAGAAAACTGCTGAACCTTGCTTATGGTTGTGATAAAACTGCGAGTGAGATTAAAGGGTTACAATAAGAAAATATTTTAAAACCAAGGAAAGTTACCAAAACTTTCTAGGTCCTTATAATGCATCTGTACTGCTATTGGTGAGAAGATTTGATAATACGGTATTTACTTATCATCCAAATCTAAAAGTTTGCCGAACAGATTCTCTTAAATCAAAGAGGGCAGTCTAGATGGTGGCCCAGTCCATCTGAGGCCTTCTGCAGAAAGGTACCAATGACAGTTCTAACCAAAACTTTTAGATGCCAGGCGGTTTGAAGTTATCGTTGGCAACAAAAAGTTCACCAATGGTCGACATGATAATACGCAAGTACCGTTAACACAGTTAAAATAAAGGTTATGGTTTTAGAAAATATGAGAAAAATGACAGAAAACTTTTTTTAACCTTAAGATTCTTCTTAGAAATGGTAAATGAATAACGCTGTTTCAGTACAATATAAATAGTTTAGTATATTAAGGGTTTTATTAAATAAAGCATATTAATAAAAACAAATAAAATATTTTAAATAAAACTAGGAAATTAATCTTGTTTCTTTTAGTGAATAAGAGTTATCACTGAAAGTAAATAAAATCTCCCTAAAGAGAGATTCTCCCACAAAGAAATACGTAGCAAATCGCTCAAAAAATGTAAATTTTTTTACAATTGTATAAAAATATTATTAATATAGATACCTCATATGAATAAAGATGTATCACATTACAAGCCCCGTAACAAATAATATTATTTTGGCCCCAATCAATTGCATTAGGGGTTTTATTGCACGCACAACTGGTATAAATGCACTTCGCTTCAAAAGGCATAATTTACAATGAAATAGCGGCAACAATAACTAATTTTAGCAGATGGTAAATTAATATTTTCACTCAACATTAAAAAAATTTCAGTATAAACGAAGCAAGTTACTTAGTAGTTTGTTGGCCGATTATATCCACACGACAGTCGTGTAATGACGTAGACTAGCGTGTAAGCGCTGATTGGCTGCATCCGTAGGAGCTGTTCCTGTCGTTTGTGCCACTTAGCAGGGGTTGTCTGTTTTTTGCCAATGATTTCCGTTTCTTCTGGGTACCCATCACCTCCCGTTTTCTTTTGGCGCAGTTTGCCTAATAAATCTGAAAACAACACACCAACCGTTTCTTCGGGGATATTCTTTGGTAAAATATATTTTGAAGGAATTTGGACGAAATTCTTATGTTCGCTGACATATTTGTTGAGAAATAAGTAGTTAATTCACGCAGAAGGACTTTAAAATTATTTAAGTATTTTATTTTTTTAATTCTAAGATAAATAAACGTCGTTTTGTATTACTTTTGTTTCGAAAGTAATGTCAGTGGACTATTTTATTCTGTTGGGTCGGTTTATCTTATTTGTATAGTCAAGAAAAACTTCACAGGAGCTCTTTTTGCAGAAGATGAAATTATGGACGTAAATATTCTACTTTATGATATAAAACTGTATAAATTTCTGAAACCTTAAAGAAGAAAAAAAAAAGAAGCATACAGTGGCATAATTGTACAAATGTGAACTAGTAAAGGATAATTTTATTTCCAAAAAAATTTAAATCACTTTCAACTTATGACTCTGAGGCTGAGCTATATCTGAAAGCCATATTTAATAGCTTCTAAAGCCACACCAGCAGACATATATTTTAACTATCAAAATTTTCACTTGCGCTTTCTTGCATTTTACTATCTATAATATCTGCATCTTTACTACTTTATATTCTGATTTTACATGCACACGTTTTTTAGAAACGTGCGTGTTAAAAAACGGCCGAAGTTGACAGGATGTATAAATAATGATAAGAGAAATCAACAAAATAAAATTTCTGTGTGATATAAACTTAAAATACTATTATTTATTGTTTAAAACAAGACATATCTTAAAATCTTCATTTAAAATCAAGTAACCAAAAATAACTATAAATCATGGGATATATTTCGTTCATTCCTTGGTCGTTTTTTTTAATCCCATACTATAGCGCCATCTTCAAATTTTCCCTGGGAAAGGGATTTTTTCCCCTCAGATTTCACCCGCGAGGAAGACTGGGGGTTATCGGCAACAATCAATTGAGTGTCCCTACATTATTCCCAAAAAGACAGGCACGGGGAACCAGAAATTCCTGCTTGAAGCGTTTGTGTTCTTTCTACATTGGTGTGGTTGTTGAATTGGATTAAGTTGGGTAGAGTTATAGTTATTTCAAAGCTATTCATTCCCCGTAGCATTTTCAAAATAAAGTAATAATTTCTTAATACAAAATTGCAATGTTTGATGCTGTTCAATCTTTCCATTGCTGAAATTAAATTAGACACACAAATTTTTTTGCTACTATATGATGCTCACTAATTATGTTCGCCGGATTATCTATTCAAAGACTTATGAACTGTTGAATTTCCGTATTAGTACTGTATTTCACATTTTTGTGATAGAAATAAAAGTTTATGCAACAAGTATTTTATAATGAGGAAATCAAATTATCTTTGTTATTTTTTGGGGTACTTTTAAAAGGTGTGAGCGTTTCTGATCATTTTGCCATTATTATTATTATTTTTATTTTTTTGTCTTTTCTCTGAAGATCAAACTATAATTTCATCCACATCTGAAAGAAAAGAAACTCGGAGTTCTGAAAACTTCTTTTCTTATTGAAGTAACTGGATTTTATTTCTAAGTTATATAGATCGTCAGAATTTTTTTCCTTGTATAGAATTTCTATGTTGGAGAAAATTTTGAGTAAGATGATAAAAAAAAAAAAAAAAAGACTGGGGAAGAGCACTTTGGTGCAAAAGTGCTATATTTGGTTGGTTGTATGGATTTTAATGGCGCAAGAGCCAAGATTGGTTAAGCTGAGCTAAGAACTATATTTGAAAATGATCTAACCTTTTTCTCAAGTTAATTTTTCACAGTTTAAATTGCTCGTTTCATGAAAATAAGCAACTTAATCAACAAAGGGTGAGGCTAGCATTGATTCATATATCATTAATATGCTAAAAAATATTTTAGTGCATAAATAATTGTTCAAATTTTGGTAGGATTTAATGGGTATTTTTGAGGAAATTTATAAATGAAAGTAATATTTGGGGGGGGGGGGGGGTCGGGTAGGTTATTTGGTAATCTAACAGATGTGCTAGATTGGAAATATTTATTGGTGTCAGAGCTATACAAGGGCTATACTATAAATAAAAATTCCAATCGACAATTCTTAAGTTCTCTTTTGTATTATTATTTTTAATATTAATAAAGTGCATGCGTTTTTAATGCATTTCAGAAATAAGCCTCCATTTTTCCCTCTGATGCACAACTGATGGTTGTGTTTAGCGCTTTGGCTTGTCAAAGATGCAGTGTTCGGCACGTATGTATGTATTCGACATGCGTGGTATTCGGATTTCACGTTAAGCTGTAGGTTCCGGTCTGATTAACCGTCATTGTGCATAAAAATAGTTTGCTGATTGTAAACCAACCAACCCCTCTCATGGTTGACTTCAAATTGCGTAACCTAACTTAGCTTAATCTTAGAACTCTATGAAATTTTCACGGTCAATCCAAACAAAAATGTAGAATTCCAAGTATTTGAATAAAGGAACAAAAGAAGTATATTAGTTCCGAAGTTGAAAGTCCCGCACACTTTTTGAAAAATGATGGTCCTTTATGACACAAGACGAGTTTATTTAAAATCGAAAATGAGGAGTGGGTTATTAAAACGAAATGTCCATAAAATGAGATACAGCAACACCAAGTCAATCAATCCTTTGCAAATGTTTAGCCAATTTAGCGTCCTTCTAGTTCTAGAAATCTATCTTGGATGTTATGCTATAAAAATAAAATTGCACATTTGGTAGACAATATCCTTCCTGTTTATATAAAATCCAGTTTAATTTTGGTCCACCTGATGGCTGTGGGTTTAGTGGTTTAGCGCTCTGGCGTCGCATGCTAAAGATGACGAGTTCGAAACCTGGGTGATGCATGAATGTTCGTTGTGGTTCGGAATCCACGTTATTTGTTGTATGCCGTTGATCCCGGCGTGATTATCCGTTAATGTACTCAAGTATAGGTCGTTGAGTGCACAAACCAACCAGTTTAATTATGCGGTTTTGTGTATGAAAGATTCGAATCCAGGACCTGTGTTTATGCTTGAAGTTAATTGACTTTTTAAACATTTTATAGCATTTTCTCAAATTTTTTGAACTGTGTAATTCAATTTATTAGTATTACGTTCATATCATGGTTGATCACACACACACACAAAATTTCGTGCAATAGAGCAAGTGTAGAACTTACAAATCTTTAAAGCTCAATATCTGAAAATGAGAAATGAATGTCACTTGACATTTGACTACATTTGGTCGTACGACATTTGCTTGGTTTTAAAACATAACCATTTATAAAATACTTCAAGTTTCCATACTTTTAAGTAATTAGAACGTTCAGATCAGTCGCATAACCAGGAAGGGGAAATATCTCCTCCAAAAGTTATAAGTTGATATCATCGACTCAATATGAGTTTTACATATAGATATTTTTTATTGTATTACTAGGCTCATGGAATTTAATACTAGAAGTGATACGAGGAAAATTTGCTGAAGGAATGGATTAGAAACAGTCAACTACGATGTTCCCTTTCAACATCAATGATTGATTGGAAAAAAAAATTGAATGAAAGGAAATAATCTATTGCATTTGTGTTATCGGCAATGTATTTAATCCGGCATTTTATAGAATACCTAGGCAATTTATATAATGATGAAAACTTGCCTGCAAAGTATGAAACGATTAAACATTTTATATATTGTCTAGGAATTCTATAGAATGGCAAATGACAAAGTATAAAATATAACATCAATTTTTTGTAAAGTTCATCTAATGACCCTGCTTTAATTTTTATAAGAAATAAAATTAAGTGAAATTGAAAATAAGTAAATTATTAACTTTTTTATTGGAACAATTAGGTTCATATTTAATTTTGTTTTATTAAAAAGAAAGGAATACATTTTGTTTTCTATTTTACGTATTTTAAAGAAAAGTTTTTTAATGGCTGTCTTTCATTAGTTTTTCAAAATAACACGCGTATTTTTGAGGATAAACGTCTTTTTTTTTTTTTTTTTTTAAAGCCTTATTATAACTCTTTTTTCATAGTTTGTTTGAAGAGCGTTTATCATTCAATAGAATGCCTAGGTATTATCGTATTATATACAATGTCTAGATAAAATATATAATAATTCTCATATTTCATACTTTACCTAAAAACGATGTGCATTATAAATACCTAGGTATGCTACAGAGAATGCCTGCTTTACATACATTGCTGGTAACTCATACAAACATGTGTTCAGTTATAGGCTACATATTTTAACAACACAGTTGTTGATTAATTCCTTTAATACATTTCCTGCTAAGCGGTCTTTGTATGCTTGCACTGAAAGACGATATCATTAAGCCAATGGTTTACTTACAATCATTCGCTAATGTTACCAAATGGACAACAACATTCTGACTTATGTTTTGTAACCAATTCGATCTCAAGTTACAGAAGCTCGATATATATATAAGTTCCTAAATTTTTTTCTTGATTTTCCATGTATAATTATAATATATTTTCATACTTGAATACGATATGAGCGGGAATGAATTTTAACTTTTATATTAACACAAAATTTGATTTCGTATCCCCTCCCGAAATATATTCCTAGCTAGGTCGCTGGTTCAGATCAATAAATTTTAAATAATATAAGCTTATTTCTTTATTATTTGTAATGTTATCTACAGTCTCGAAAGTATTAAAAATAACTTCTACTCTATATTGATAACTAATGATAAATAACTAATGAATTCTTTAAAATAGAAAATAATGTAGTTGTTCTTCCAGAAAGATTGATTCCACGATTTTCAAATGCATACCATTTTGTTTTATTAAGAACTACAAAGTGAAAAGGTACAAAAGTCTTAAGAGATCACGTGCAAATGCAAATCAAGTTGGTCCTGAAATTGCTCAAATAATATTAGGTAATTGTAAATGCAAAAATCAAATCTTAAGTAACATAATATAAATTAAAAGAAATAAATGTCCATTTAATAACGAAAAAGCTACCCACAAAAATAAAATGTTCACTATGAACCTTCTATATGCTTACACGGAATCGCTGCTTATTTAAGCAATTTTGAGCTAACATCGACTTTTAATGTTTGACTATTACGAAAAGAACCATCGATTCCATGCCATGGACTAATTTTATTTGCCCCAAAGCTTGCAATGCATCGTGACCGATAATGAGTCTATTTGTCCAGTTTCAGCATGATTGGATGACGGGAATTGCATTAATTAATCTTCTGATGGGTAATAGAAGAATGTGTAAAAGCAGCCTTTGAGTGACAACCCTCAAAATTTGATAGAATGCATTGCTTTGGACAACGAATCTACCTGCAAAATTTCAACTCAAATGACAGCAAGTGGATTAATTATTCACTCTACAGATTTGCCTGCCGTTAATATAAAATATTAAATACAAAGTTAGGCCTCTGAATTGGTTCCCAATTTAGTCAAATGCAAGTGTTCGAAAAAAAATACCACATGTACAATAACTTATAGTTCCTCAACAAAAAAATTAAGCTAAATAAACTTTGAGCATCCATCTTATAAATATACTGAAAGATAGCCCCAATATAAACATAAAAAAAATAATAATAATTAAAAAAAAATAAGATTTAATTCGAAAAATAATACAAATGAATATTGCACTTAAACAAGCAATTTTCAAATATTTACTGTACAAGATCAGATAAATGAAATACATTTAGTACATTATTAAAATACAATACATATAGGGACGGAGTAAAACACTGATCACTGAATAATCCCAATAATGAAATTTAATTGATAATTTGAGTAATAATCAACAAAGAGTTGGTTGGGGAAAAAATGCAGTATATTTGCTTAATTTTTTTCTCGACCTAATGGGGTGGGGAGGGAGAGTTGACCACTCGATGTATGTGGACGTATGTATGTGTGTGGATGCCTGTGGACGTATAGAAGATATTTTAAAACTAGTGTTGGACACTAGAACTTAACGTCTTATCATTATGGATGATATTCTGAAGTCATATTGGAAGAGAATAAATAATAGTTTAAAAAACTAAAAAACACCGTTTTAGTAGAAAACTAAACTAAAAAGTAGAAAATAATTTTAAATAAGTGTGAAATAAGAATAGAGTGATTAACAAGAAATATTTATTTTATCGTAAAAGAGCGTGGGGTGCTTTTTAAGATATTTTCATAATGGCTCTACTTTTACCAATACCTGTCATTAAATATTTGCAAAAAATTACAACAACTGACATCAAGCACCCCACGCTTTTTTACGATAAAATAAATATTTCTTGTTAATCACTCTATTCTTATTTCAAACTTATTTAAAATTATTTTCTACTTTTTAGTTTGGTTTTCTATTAAAGCGTGTTTTTTAGTTTTTGAAACTATGAATTTTTTATTGTAAACTATAATTTTTTTAGTAAAGTGTACAAACTCTCCAGTTATTTCTGCCAATAGTCACATGCTTTTCTCAAATTTAAGTCATGTGTGTATGCCTTAGTACTTGGCACAAAACACAACCGTGTCTCTGAATATGACAAATCGCCAATCCTTGCAAGGATAATGCGACAAACTTATTGAATTATTGTATTGTGATCGGTCCTTGATAACTGTGCAAAATTTAAAATTAATCCAACGTTTTGAAGTGGTTGAAAATCGAGTTCAAAGATTCCGTTACATACATAGATATATACGAAGCAAATAAAAGCGTATAAAAAAACAGGCTTTTATCCCACAGAAAATACACCTTTTTAGAACAAAATATTTTTAATTAATTTTTTTATGAAATTTAATGTTTTGTTTGGATCAGGAAGAAATCTAGAACGTGTTTTTTTTTTTTTTTCACATTTGGCCAACAGAAAATAAATCATACATATTTCACATTTTGTATCATTTACATATATCCTCACAATTTGGTTCTTTTTCTGTCCGCCGTTCGGCATTATTCTTAGAATTCTAAGTATTCATAGAAAAGAAAAAAGCCTAAAAACCCATCTTAAACAATCAACCATATCAATACAATAGACTGCTCCCCTCTCCCTGCCCTTCTTTTCTCATTAGCAGACGTGGGACGAAGGCAGAATTTCCACAAGCCGTTCTTTCTTTCTTTGTTGGAGTGGAAATATGGCTAGAGGACTGGCGCCGATATCTCCATTCTCTCAATGAGGGAGACCGAAGACCGGATACAACCCACTAGGTCCTGAAGGTAAAGGGGAAATGGTAGAGCGACGGTGAAAAAAGCAACAGATTACGAACACTATCAACCACTCTGTCGGGGGTCGGGGCTGTGTGTATGGGGGGGGGGGGGGGAGAGAATGACCGGTATTAGGGAAAAAGCGAAGGAATATCTTTTACGATTTATTTTCTCCCTGTTAATTATTCCCTTTTTCAAATTGCTTGTAGTGCCATCTATTGCAATTTTTCGACGATCAGGTCTACTTTAAAAAGCTCTCTCTTATAGGTACAATAAGTTTATAATGATAAGTGAGGAAAAAGATCGATATTTTAATGTTAAAAATTTGTACAAATTAAATACCGTTAATTAGGAAATGAGGCTTTTTTATAAAAAATTTCCAGAATTTAGCTTTTCTTTAAAGAAATTTTGCACTTTATTCGTCCAAGTATTGCACTTGAAATCTCTTTACTTTTCATACATTGAAATAACATCAGTGTATTAGTCAGTTAAATAAATTTAATAGGAAAGTTTTGTTCTTGCAATAAAATTGAAATATTCATTAACTGAAATAAATAAAATATGAGCATATATATATAAAAGATGTGAATCAATTTTATTACAGAGGGAATCATTATTACTGTCGAAAACTGATTTACAGAAACCAAAGAGGAGCAATAAAAACAGGTTTAAGCAGGTAAAAATTCAAAAGAAAATTAAAACTGTATTGCTAACTGTAGAACTCATTAGAAACAAGTGCCTGTGAGTAAATCAGATTGTAAAGCAAAAACACCAAGACGGTAGAAGCTCTAAAACTGAATGAGTTCTATGTTACAGTTTTGAATTTTAAGTGGTTTACAATCCTGGAAAGGTTTTGAAAAGTTCTAGCTAATGCTGCAGTATGAAAATAATAATTAACAAAGTGAAGTTGATGAGAAAGTGAAGGTGGGAAATATGTTTAAAGGGATTTTAATAAAACTGCATGTAATAGGATTTAATGGCGCTAGTATGAAATAAAGATATACTATAAAATATTCAAATGGCATAAAAAATTAAATATAATACATTAGAGAAATGTGACAGCTGGTATATTTTGATTTATTATTTTCATAAAAATAAAAAAAAGCAAAGAGTTGGATGAACTGATGAAGTTATATTATTGTATGAAATTTTAATTATATTTACTAAAATATCATCACATTCACTGATTACTGGGCAAAACTAATTTTGACACCTTTTTCTTACAAGCTTTCCTTTTATAATGTCTGTTTTTTCTACATACGTGGTGCAATGTCGTATAGAAAAAAATTATAGACAGCATACGTTTATCTAGCTAAACTTCTTTAGTTATTCGTCAGCCTTTTTTCACGTATACCTGAAACAGCAGTTTCGCCACAAAGTTTTGATTTCTAAAATCGTTGACAATTTCAGTCAAGTTACAACCTCTTTTTCCCTCTGCCATATATTTTGCTGAAACAGGTTTTATTAATTGTTAGGTTTTAACGAACCTTCTGCTTTAAGAGCTTAACGTTGAGTTGTAAAGTGATACTTTCAAACAGTAAGTTCATTTATAGTAGGGATGTAGATGGAGCATTGTTTTAAAAAAACTACACTCAGCTCGGCAGTTTTTTTTCTTTCACAATCTAGAAACTTAGTCTTCAAAGAATTTTTTCAACTTACCCTTTAGTCCTGTACACGTAATTCGAACCAAAAAACATCAGTTATTGATGTCATTAATTTTTTATTAAATGACATTCAAAAACAAACATTATTTAGTTATAAATGTGTTTCTTTCATGTTCAGGAAAAATCCTTCTCAACGACAGCGTCTTAGCATTAAATCCTTTTTAACTCTAAAACCAGCACTTGACGTCTTCATTAAGTGCAATCAAAGTATTAAAGCTTGAAATAATCACTTTACAGAATACTTTTAGGCAAAGGGTCGTCCAATCTATTCTTCTCATATTTCGCACTCATTTCTTGAGAATGTTTGGGCAGCTGAATGGAAATATGAAATGAAGATGAATATTGAAATTCTAATCTTAGTTCTTAAATAAAATAAACACATCAGAGTTTGCTAACAAATAAAAAACACACACTTTAAGTAGTATATATGAATTCTACCTTATTATATAAGAGTACATTTATGACTAAAAATGCATAAGCTCAATATATATTTTCCAACTAAAACAGTTCTAAAATCACTATTAGAACCACGACGCTACAATAAATACATCCCCAGTTTTTCAACTAAATTCAAGATTTGATTTGAACTACACAAATGTAAACAAATATCTTACTTCTACATTCTAGCGTTGGCACTAATATTTCTAGTAGCTTTTATTCAAGATTTAAAAATTTAAAACTATATTTGAATATTACACAACACCAAATATATTTCATACACATTTTACCAAAATAACAATACACAAATGTCAACAACGCGTTTCTATGTCCAGTCATTCATAACGTTGACACAAATACTTGTTGCCTTCATTAACTGCTTTTGAATATTATACTATGACAAAAATACTTCTAATATAATTTAATTATTTCTGAAAACTATCATATGAAATCCAAGATAAGATACACATTTGCTTTCCTTGGTTAATCTCCAACAAGTGATTAGATAATTCTTTTAAGATATTACGTTGAAAAAAATAACAAGTCAAAAGAAACAAACTTAACTATGAGTAGTTTTGGCAGATATTTTCTTCCTATAATATTTACAAAATCATCCGAGAACCCAGCAAGTTAGCAGACTTTAATGTAACAGACAGTCCTCGATTTTCGGCCTTGGCGACAGTCGTGTGGTTTAGACACGGCCTTGGCGGCCAATGCGTTACGGAAGTAAACAAAGGTCACGTGACTTCCGTTAAAAATGTTAAGTTAATTCACACGCCAGGCGGGTGGATATACACTTCGTAGTTTGTTACTTTAAGAAATGAAGCATGCTTTTGAAATTTTCAGCTCGCTTCAGTGCAAACAATAATTTAGAATTTAAAAAAAAATGTATTTAATCACAATTCAAAATCTATAAAATAACTGGTACAATTTAAATTATTATTGATAAAATAAGCATCTAAATCAATTTTTTTTATGGATTTCAAGCAATTAGACACTATTTACAATAGACCAATCACAATAGCTATATAAATATGAACTCAAATATTAAGCCAATCAAAAATGCTTATTTTATTTTTATTTTCCCACGCAAAAGGAAAATTAGTTTTTTGTTACATTCCTATTCATAAAATACATATTTTCCTGTCAAATTTGACACTTACTTTAACTTCTAACAAGGTACTTTAATTTTGAATGTAAATAAACAGACAACATGTTTGTAATACTGTTCTTCCTAAAAACGGAATTTCATCCATTTTAAATGTTTCCATTTTGCTGATTTGTGATCATTTGAATGATAAATATTTAAAAGTTTGTTTCCACAATTTCTCGCTGATATTTAAATGAAAGCACACCTAACATTTAACAGCAAGTTCCATTTTCTATTATGTCTGCCAAAATTGGATTTTTAATGGTTGCCTCTGGAGTCGGAATGATCATTGCACTTTTCTTAAAATTGCTTGTTCAGGTAAAAAAAATTGGGATTGTTTGCTTGATTTAATTTGAAATATGTAGAGTTATTTTTTATGTTATAAATTTTTACAGCCATTCATTGAAGAAGGACACTATCTTCATGATTACTTCCCATCCACTGAATTAGTACTAGGAATTCCTATTTGCTTTGGTGTTGCATCATTCTGTGTATTTGGTAAGAACTATTTTTCACTGTGGATTACATTATAAGGTATACTGTGCATTGCAAAAGCAAATTATCACAAACATCCACTATTCTCCCATTAATGAACTTTATGCATAAAGACGTCAGAGATCACAGCTCGCTGAATGTGACCAATAAAGACCTTTCAGTATGAATCTTTTATTTCAAGCAAAGATAAAAAAAAAATGCAGTCCATTATTTTTTGGCACATTTTTTTTTCTGCCAAGATAAAATATTTCCAAAAGGGGTGACACCTAAAACAATTGTTTGTGGTGGGAAAATCAACATAGGACTAATTAACTCACTTATCATCAGGGTTGTAGTGCTAAAAAAATTTTTTACTGGTACGCAAGCTGCGGTCTATTCCTAGTTTATGTTAAAATATCGCCAAGCCGATTTAGCGCTTTTTTTTAGGTGATAGATTTATAAATTTGGCAACCTTTTTTAACCAGTCAATATGACTACCGCCATATTCAATTGGCGATATTTTGGTCTTGTTGCCAATTTTTCAAAACGTCCTAACCCATGCACTCAAACTAGGAATTTATCCAAACTTCTTGATTGTAGCGGTAATTCCAAATATAGCTTGGATTTTTTAGTGGTGAAATGCAAATTTATAATATTTTACATAATTTACCATACTAAAAAAAGTTAAGCACTCTTAATTTACATATTTTCTGAATAACTTATATCACAATACGTGCATTAAGTTTTGCAAGTCATTATTAATTAAAAAAAGTGACTTTACGCCAAACCTTTTCTAAAAAGTCGCACCGTCGCATACCAGCCCCACTGCACCCCTGCTTACTATCATACAACCTAGCTGAAACTTGGCAGTTAGATTTTTTGTCGATGACAGTACATTCTATCCAATTTTTGGGGCAAATAAAAAAGTTAGCCCATGGCATTGAGTCAATGGTTTTCTTCGTAGTGGTCAAATACTATAAAAACTTAAACTGAGCTCAAATAATTTGTAATTGCACATAAAATTTAGCAATGCATATAAAGGATTTTGAAATTTTTTGTTTTTATGGTCTAATTTTTCTCCTTTGACTGCAATTTGTGATACCTTTTTTCCCATTGCAGACATTTTTAATAGTTTAATTGAACATTCTTATTAAAATTAGTTAATTGGACATGAACCCTACTTCTTACTGGCACAACAAATGCTATAACAAAGTCTTCATACAGTAATTTTATAGTAAATAAGAGTGGCAAGTGGCTGCAGTTTTTGTTCTGGAAATTTTCTTATTTTAGTTTGCGTTATTCTAAATTTCCTTTGGTATCTTCATTTTTTGGGCTGGGTATTTACTTTTGCAATTAGTAATTTTTGATTATCCCCACGATCTTTGTCGAACTTTTTATTGATGGTGAAATGTTCATTAATTATAAAGTTTCTTTCCTTTTGGTAAATATGAAAAATTATTTGTTGCAAATTATTGTATATAGAGTAAAATTATATTTATATATGTACTAGTCTCTGTTAATACGAAATCTGTGGAGCCATTAAAATTTTTCGTATTAACCCTCTAAAACCTTTTTCATCTAATTAATGCAGATTTAAACAACTAGCTATATGTGTATTTAATTCTGCTGTTTTTTAGAACATTTACATTGCAAGGTGTATATTTAATGTAATAGTTTAACAAGATATAAGAACAAAAAATAATTTCATAATGCGAGGTTTTATGTTAAACGAATAAATGAACATTAAGTTTAAAAGCTTCATCGTAGGGAGAACTGCTTTTACTTCATTTTGTATTAAGTGATTTCACGTTAACAGGGTTTGACTGTATTTATATCATCATTCTCAGTACATAATATACATCATGGATTGTTGTCCACTAAATTGAACTTTGTTAGAATAGTCTCGGTAATTCTCCACTAAATGAATTTTATGGCAAATATATTTGAAACTTTCTTAAAATCAAATATTAATAATTTAAATTCATAGAATAAGGTAGTCGACCAATCCAATAGTTTGTGTAGGGTTTGCCAATGATTGATGGTTAGCTTCCTAAAGAACTAGCAAAATTTTCTGTTGACCTTTTTGTTTTAACAAAAAGTTTGCTAAATGTAGTAACAAAAAAATTATATAGGACAATTTGAGATTTATTTCAAACTTACACAAAATCTTAAACAGGTAAACTGTAGTTGTTTGCTTTCTTCTTGATCTTTAAATAAAAGCTATGAAAGAATGCACATTATCTTACAGCCTTTCCAAGGACATAATGGCCTAGCACTCAATAAGAGACAAAATTTATTTTGGCAACAAGAAAGAAATTCCACAAATAACACTTTTTGTTATGAATAAAAGGTTGACAGAATAATATGTAAGTATCTAATTTTCTAACGGATGCACCTTCATTTTCTTACTGCAGGAAGTCTGTAATTTAAGTGTCCATATGTTGTAAGGTTTCTGTTTTAGGGCACCTTTTCATGATATTTATTTCAAATTATGTTATATTAAATAAATTTTGATGTATGATAAAAAAAAAAAAAAAAACTTTTTTTTTTCAATATGTTTTTCTCATAATATATATTTTATTGCAGGTGCTTATATTCTTTGGGAAATTCGGAGAGAAAAGAAGGCTGTTCTATAGAATAATGACAATCTACCTATCTGTATCGAAGAAAAGAAATAGAGCAAAAGAGTTTCATAGTTATTTTTTTTATATGAAGTTTAATTTAGTCAAGCAAATCACTATGTGATATGAAAAATATTGCAATGAGTATGCAACTGAATTTTACCATATAAATATATATAACTCATTTAATTAGATTGATGCTTAAGAATTTCTAAAAAAATAGCTGAATTTTAGTTTTTTTCACAACACGTAATTAAAAAAAATAGTCTTTAACTATAGTGTTTCAAACACTAAAGTTAAAAAAATAGAATATTTTGAAAATTTTGAAAACCATTTCCATATTTTCCATATTAGTCCAAAACGTTGAAAAACAAGGTTACCAGCTAAACGATTCTACAAAAATCTAAATAAAAAAATTATCTTAATTTTTGATATTTTATCATTTATTTTCAAATGTCTTTTTTTTTTTTTTAATCAAGCAACAGTCTCTCAAACGTAAATTCTCTTATTTTTTTAAACATATACTATTTGGATTTGCAAATGTAAATTACTAAAACTTAATTTTAATTATCGAAAGAAAAGGGCACTTTTTGCACTGTTTTACATTGCTTCATGAGCAGTGAAGAGAGTTCAAACTTGATGAAGAAAGGGACTCTTATGAAGCACATGATTCTACCCATCGAAAAGAATCATGCTTGTAATGTCTGCAGCAAAGCTTTTTCCCAAAAAGGCCAACTAATACAGCACCTTCTCATTCACACTGGTGAAAAGTTGCATTCATGCAATGCATGCAGCAAAATATTCACCTTCAAGGGCAATCTTAAAAAGCATCTCCTCATTCACATCGGAGAAAAGTCGCATGCATGCGAAATGTGCGACAAAACTTTTTCTCAAAAGAGCAACCTCACTCAGCACCTGTACACTCACACTGGTGAAAAGCCACACGTCTGCAATGTATGCAGCAAAAGTTTCTCTCAAAAGAGCAATCTAACACAACATCTCCTCATTCATGGATCCAAAGAGCTACATTCATGCGATGTGTGTAGCAAAACATTTTGCCGAAAGAGCGAACTCTCGCTGCATCTACTTTCTCACACTAAAAAAAAGCCCCAGGAATGCAGCGTGTGCCGAAAAGGCAATCTCACGCAGCATCTCCTCACTCACACTGGAGAAAAGTGGCATGCATGTAGTGTATGCTGCCGTAAATTTTCCCTCAAGAGTAATCTGAAACAGCACATGCTCAGTCACACTGGAGAAAAGACATACGCATGCAAGGTGTGCAACCAGGTATATCAACGAAACAGTGACCTCTCACGGCATCTTCTCACGCATACTGGAGAAAAATCTCATGTATGCAAAATATGCAGCAAAACATTCTTGAGAAGCAGTCTCACACGGCATCTAGTCACTCACACCGGAGAAAAGTCGCATGTGTGCAATGTATGTAGCAAAACATTTTCCTTGAGGAGTACTCTAATACAGCATTTCCTCACTCACACCGGAGAAAAGAAGCATGTATGTGATTTATGTAATAAAAGGTTTTCAATAAAGAGCAATCTCACACAGCACATGTTCATTCACACCAGTAAAAGGCTGCATGCTTGCAAAGTGTGCTGCAAAGATTTTTCCAGGAAGAGCACTCTTTTGCAGCATCTCTTTACTCACTTTAGTGACTAGTTACATATGAAATATACATCAAAGCAATTTAATAAAACAGCTATTTAATATAATTTCACATTACTCACTTTCAAGAAGAAATATATGTTTAGAATACACTTACATAGAAGATTTCTATATAAGACGTACTCCAATTTCTTCATATCACATAATGTGGCATACAAAGTGGCAAGTGGCATACAAAATGTAGACAACAGAATGTAAAGGGATGAAAAATGTCTACTTGAGTGGTTTACAGTCTTTCAGGGAGTGAAACCTCCATCTATCCAGGCTGCCTCATTTCATAAATTAAAATTTCAGTAAATGACACTGATTTCTACTTAACAATACTTAAGTAACCAAACTACAAGCAAATATCAAAAACGAAAAAAAAAGAAAACCAACCTAAACACTTATACATATAAAAAAAAAAAAAAAAAAAATCGTTCCCTAATGATAAAGGACACATATTTCTTTTGAACTTGTAAACATTTAATACATTTAGTTAGTTTCTTTAAACCTGTGTAAATATGCTACAAAAATTAATTATTTTTGGCTATATGTAGAAGTAAGTTTTGAAGACCTGACTTAGAATGAAGTTCATGGTCCTGAGAGAAGTTATGAAAATGAAATGATGTGCACTCTAAGTCTAGTTATTAAATGGTGAACCATATTTTGATTGGGCATGCGAATTACTAATATGGTGGAAATCTTATTTTGAAAAAAGCTAAATTAAGTTTTAATAGTTGGAATTTGAGGTCAGTTCCACTGTACGTCTAGTGGACAGTATGGCATCACTAAATATGGCATAGGGTGCATAACGCCTTCAATTGTACTTGGTTTTCATTTCTGTTTTTAAAGGCACTTATATTTGGTTGTTTTTATCAGCAGTTTGAAAAAGTTGTCTATTTTTATCGTGAGCTTCAAGTTCTTATTTTTTTAATAGGTAGTTGGGGGTTAGCTAACCAATTGTATAACTGTATTTGGTCTTGTGGATTCTTAAGTTATTTAATTTAGCAGTTTTCTTTTCCTAAAGATTATTGAAGAACGAAATTCTAATTTTTTGCACTATGTATGCATTTTGAACGAGCTTTCAAACCTTAATTCTTCTGTAGTCTCCAAGAAATAAATTTCATTTGTGAGAGGTTCAGCAGCAAATTATCAATGTCAGAATATACACATAGTACTCACATGATTTTGTAAATTTAGGCAGCGTGGTGAGTCAGGAAACAGTCTTTAAGATGCAGTCAATACATTTATTGTGATAAGTGCGGGAGAAAAACGGGTTAAAAACACATCTTTTATGTTTGGAAATTGACAAATAAATTAATTGTCTTGTGAAGCCCACTGGAAACTAACAGTGGAAATAATGCTGAGGTCTGCCTAAAATTAGAGTGTGAAACTGTAAAACCATCTGATCCTATGAGGAGCAATACTGAATATTAATTATGGGACTCACTGTTAGAAAAGCTCTGAACTAAACAAATCTCATATAAATGGGTTATGCATGAGAAGTTATTGAATGAATCGGTAAAAAATTAAAAATAGGAATACATGTTTTGAAAAGATGAATTAATTTGATGTTGATACTAAAAAAGATTATTATTACATAGGGATTAAAAATAGAAATTTGCATTTTGAAAAGATTAATCAAATTAATGTTGATATTAAAAGAGATTGTTATTACACGCATATAGTGGTAGTTGATCTTTGTTTTTTCTAATTTTAAAGTCGAAATGTTTTGTTTATAAAGACTTTTTGCTCATTTTCTAGTTTTTGTCAGGTAAATCATATAACAAATCATCTACATTAAGATAATTTTAACAGCTAGACAGTATTGGAAGGAAAAATATTAAAATTTTACCTCAAATTACCTGGTTAGAAATTTTTAATTGAAAAAATTCAAAATTTGTAAGTTTTTTTTTAAATTAGAATTTTAGCATTTTTTTATATTTTGTTATTAATTTTAAATTTAATAAAGGTTTAAGTTTTTTTTTGACACTCTACTTTATTGTAATCATTAGTCAAAGATTTTTTTTCTCTGGTTAAAGTTTGGTTATGGTACTTTTTATGTTGTAAATAATTTTAATAATATGTTGTTATTTTTTAATCATAGAGTACTGGTTCTTGTTTTGTATATTAGAAAGTGCTTATTCAGACTTGGACCAAATATAAAATGTAGGCACGATTTTTACACATCAGTGTCAAGCCACAGTCGACAAAAGTACTCATAGAGGGGTATTTTTCTTTTCCAATTTTCCAGACCATTTGTAACTTTTTTTTTTAATTAGAATTTTAGCATTTTTTTATACTTTGTTATTAATTTTAAATTTAATAAAGGTTTAAGTTTTTTTGACACTCTACTTTATTGTAATCATTAGTCAAAGATTTTTTTTCTCTGGTTAAAGTTTGGTTATGATACTTTTTATGTTGTAAATAATTTTAATAATATGTTGTTATTTTTTAATCATAGAGTACTGGTTCTTGTTGTTTTGTATATTAGAAAGTGCTTATTCAGACTTGGGCCAAATATAAAATGTAGGCCCCAATGACACATCAGCGTCAAGCCACAGTCGACAAAAGTACTCATAGAGGGGTATTTTTCTTTTCCAATTTCCCAGACCAAGACTGTACATAATAAATATCTGTTTTAATGTGTGTGTATATTCTGTGTGTCACATATTTGTGCAAAACTTAAATAGCACCATTATTCATTGAAGTAAATTTTGGATTATCACCCTGCATTCAGAGTGAATAAGTGCAAAGCTGATAAAGGAAAGAGTTTAAGTGCAAAGCTGATAATGTTCAAATTTGGGTCAAATTTAAAATTCAACCCTATATTTTATCCAACAGTATTAAACCGCAAAGGGCAAGAACACTCATAGAGGGGAATTTTTCTTCCCCTGACCAATACTGTACTATAAATGCCAATTTGAATGGGTGTGTGTATATTCTGTGTGCAAATTTTTGTGCAGAACTTAAAAAGCACAATTATTCATTAAAGCTCCATTCAAGTAAATTTTGGATTATCACCCTGACATTCAGAGTGAGTGCAAAGCAGATGACATTCAGATTTGCGCCAAATATAAAATGCAACCTCAATTTTGTTCAATCAAGTACAAGGGACCATTGCACCCATGGAGAGGTGAGGGTCGAGCTCCCTCCCATGACCATGTACTTACTATAAATGTTTGTTTTAACGTACTTGTTTTCTGTGTGCCATATTTTTAAACAAAACTCAAGTCAGGGATCTCACTCAAATTACAGAATGAAAATCAATGACTTTTAAGGACCTAAATAAATTTTTTTCAGGCTTCATGTCGATATATAAATTTTTAGTAAAGTATATTCTACCAAAAAAGTTACAAGTTGGTGGATGCGCAATACAATTATGTCGAAGAATTCCGATACAGTGCAGATAAGTGGCAGTCATGCGAGGATAGCAAGTCAGAGTTTATTTTTATAAATTTGGCAGCTGGCCACACAACATCTGCAAAAATTAAGGACCTCTAAGCATTTTCAAGGCCTTGTAAACAAGTTAAAAAATATTAAGCACGTTTAATGACTTTCAATGACCGTGGGAACTCTGCAAGTACTTGTACAGTTATTTATTAAAGTTAATTTTGGATTCTCACTATGACATTTTGATTGAGCTAAGTGAGTTACTAAGCATACATTATATTTGTTTTATACGTTATGCATACGTTAGCTTGTACGTCGTTTGGTTCGTATTTGCTAATTGGAGGAGTAGAATTCAAACAGAGTTTCAACTGTACTCTGCGAGACAACCACGTGGGAGCAGTGTTTATCAGGGTTTCGACTCAAATCAAAGAATGAAAATCAATGATTTTTAAGGACTTCAATAATGTTTTTATGGACCATTGAAAATTTGTGTTTAGGCATCATGTCTATACATAAATATTTAATAAAGTATATTCTACCAAAAAGTTACAAATTGGTGGATGCGTAATACAAATATGTCGAAGAATTCAGATACAGTGCAGATAAGAGGCTGTCACACATGGATAGCAAGTCCAAGCTGTATTTTTATAAGTTTTGCAGTTGGCCACACAACATCTGCAAAAATTAAGGACCTCTAATCATTTTCAAGGACTTTTAAGCACCTCTAAGCATTTTCAAGGCCTTGAAAACAAGTTCAAAAATATTAAACACTTTCAATGACCGTGGGAACCCTGCAAGTATAAGTGAGTTACATCAGAGTGGTCACAGAACTTTAAAATCAGGTAAATGTCGAGGAATTTTTAAAAATTTCTCGAAAATCAGAGAAATTTTCTATTATTGTTCTGAAGGTACGTTTCCCCATTCATCAGTATTTTGGCACCATTTAACTGTAGAATGGACCATTCCTGCATTTTTTAAAAATGAGTGAAATTAGTTTATATTAATGAAGAAATCCTTTGCGATTCCAAATATTCAAACAAAAGTTCTTTAAAAAAATTAGTTTATTTAAATATTAAGAAAATGCCTGAAAACCTTGTCTGATCAAAAAGCTGTAGCTGTGACTTCACGACATCCGTTTTCTATGATTATTGCGAGGTTTCTGCCAAATAGTTGGTGTGTGTTTGGTAGACCATTGCCATATCCTGTAACGGTTGGCATGATTAGCGATAAACATGCAAAACTGGTTTCCGCTGTTGTGTTTCAAGCCAAATTGTTTCAGGTGAAGCGACGTCACATTCAATGCAAGCAGAATGTGTTGTTTTCCCCGACAACATCTAACAAGCGAACTTAGGTTGCAAATAAAAAAAAAAGAGTGCAGTGAGCAGAAAATTTTGTGTTTATGGCCTTTTCTAAACATTTACAATTAGATAAAAATAAAAAAAAATTAAATGTGGGAACTGTTCATTGTGGTAGCAATCGATAGAAGTTTAATGTTACAGAATAATTTTAAGTTTTCATTACTGCCAAAACTACTTTAAAAAAAAAAAAAAAAAACTGGCATAATATCTCTTTAGCCTGCATGATCTATTTGATCATAGTGTCTACACATCTGGAAAAGTTGGGGAAATTCAAATAAAAGTTTGCTGTAAAATCAGAGAATTTTTTTAGAAATCTATCAGGGAACTTTTTTTTCATGAATTTTGTGGCTACCTTTTACATGCAGGTAGGATATGTTCAGACTTGGGCCAAATATAAAATGTACGCTCTCCTTTTTACCCATTGGTGTCAAGCCACTGGGTTAATTTTTGTTCATGAAATTTATTATTTAAAATTTGCCTTAACAGAGTGGAGAATTTATCTTAATTATTTGTTAAATTGTAATGTAATTCAAGAATGGTTCAACAGTTTTATAGGAATTTTAATAATTTGAAAATGTTATGAATTTTTTATGTTAGGTACCACTGCTAGTTTTTTTTTAAGCCAGAAAATTATGAAATGTATAGTAAATGTATTTCAAGTGTTAATAAAATTTTTAATTTTTCTAAAAGTACATTTTAGATTAAATATTTAAAATTTAGTAAATAATATTTTCAGCATTTATATATTTTATATACTTTACAGCTGTTAACTTAACTGAACTTGTTAAGATATTTAATAGAAATAAGGTTAATACAAATTTTAGTTCAAAGTAAATATTTTATGCTTAATTCAGTTTTAACTCATGGTAACACAAGGCTTAATTCATGTCTGAAATAAGTAACGATTCGATTGAAAGAAGACTATCATAATAAAAAAACTCCTAATTTGTATGATACACAATTAAAGTTTAGAACTTATTTATTGCGTTTGCTTTGAAATCGTAGTCTAATTTTGAGTCTGGTACTAAAATTATGAGACAGTATCCCATAAATTTAGATACCACATTTTTTTATCACAAGAATGAGAAAATAAAAATTGGGACTGTCTTCTTCCAAAGAAACTGTAGGCGTACTCATGTAGGGTACCACATACTCCTCTCCACCATCAGTAAACATTTAAATCCCTTATCAGCAATGTTAATTAAGTATATAGTCAGGGTTCCTACAGAAATCATAGAATGAAATTAATGACTTTTAAGAGACCTAGATGATAATATTTTTTAAGGACTTTAAAAAAAAAAATGTACAGACACGTCTTTAATAGTTGTATTTACAGCTGTTTCGCCCATAGAGCTAATATCAAAATCTTTCGAGAACAATTTGCATTTTGCCGTATGAACAGATATTGATGATGTTGCAATCCATTTTTTATATGCACTGCTTTAGCCACCACACATGAAATGTTCGCTTTCCGGACATAGTATTCGCAACTTCTACTAAAATAAGAAACCAAACAGCATTCTCTGGTCGAAAACTTTTTTGACTCGCAAAATATAAACCAGGGTTTCGACGGTCATTGAAAATCATTAAAAGTGCTTAATATTTTTGAACTTGTTTTCAAGGCCTTGAAAATGCTTAGAGGTGCTTAAAAGTCCATGAAAATTTTTAGAGGTCTTTAATTTTTGTGGATGTTGTGTGGCCAACTGCAAAATTTATAAAATACAACTTGGACTTGCAATCCACATGTGACCACCTCTTATCTGCACTGTATCGGAATTCTTCACATATTTGTATTACGCATCCACCAATTTGAAACTTTTTGGTAGAATATACTTTATTAAATATTTATGTATAGTCAAGATACGTGAAATTTGTTTTTCAATGGTCCTTAAAATCATTATTTAGGTCTTTAAAAGTCATTGATTTTCATTGAGTGGGAACACTAATAAACACTGATCCCACGTGGTTGTCTCGCAGAGTACAGCTGAAACTCTGTTTGAATTCTACTCCACCAATTAGCAAATACGAACCAAACGATGTACAAACTAACACACATGTAGTACAAATATACCAGAAAATTCCAGTGCAGTTTAGTGGCGGTACCTCAAGGATAAGCAAGTCAGAGTTGAATTTTCATAATTATTGCAGACGGGTACCCTTCAGCAAAAATTATGCATTAAGTAAAATTAAGTAAGCATTTTCAAGTACTTTAAAGGCCTGGAAAACAAGTTAAAAAATACTAAGTATTTTTAATGATTATTAACAACTGTGAAAACCCTGACAATTAAATGGAAATTTTTTTTATTGCACTGATAAAAAAAAATTCTTCAAACGTTTATTGCAGTTGAAGATAATGGAATATAAATGTTACTTTCACTCTCTGATTAAAATAAGAAATTTAATAAACCAAATTTTGAAAAATACAAAGATTTAAAATTTCAAACATAGCACACAAAATATAAACATTATTAGTACATGAAAATAAAAAACTAATATATATATATAATAAAAAATGTCACAATAGTACAATAAGAAAAAGAAATAAAGCACTCTTTATGGTAATATAGAGATAATGCAAACACTTTTAAGGGATAAAGAGAAATTGATTTTAATTTCACTGGTAAAGTTTCTTAAAAATAAAATACTTAAATAAAACAATAAAAATGATTGGAATAATCCAATTAGAAATTGTTTTAATAATACAACAATTTTATAATAAACAAATCTATAAAGTACAGTAAGAACTATGTAACAAATACACAGAATAAGGTTCATCTCTAATTTAACATATCAGGGAATGCGATTTCCATGTTGGAATACATACAATAATTTTCTTTTCAACAATTTTTTATTTCAATGATCTTTCTAATTCTCATATTTCTTTGTTTTTGGAAACTTTTTCCCAATCAGTAACAGAGTGTAGAACAAGAACCAGTTAGTTAGTCAAGGGCTATACTGCACCAAAACATCACTACAACAGAATTTAGAGAACTGAAAGTAATCCATATAAAAAGAGGAAAGGCCTTCTGGGAGTCATTATGCAAGGAAACCGCTTAACAAACACATATCAAATTCCTAAAAGAGATTAATAAGTTCTGCTTGTGACAGAATACGGATCAGACTTAATGACAGAAAAAAATAATGTCGCAAAATATCAAGGTATTGGTATAGAAGTGGGTAGATATTCCTTGAATTTTTTTACACTTTTATCAATATTAGATTAATCAATTTAATATTATATGACCATATTATTTCTCAGTTTAAACGCATAATTTTACTGGGGTTTTGTTGAGTGTCAGTATCAAATACCGCTGATCTTTTCAAATCATTTGCTAAATCTTTTTTTGCTTTTCTTAAAGCCTCTTCCGATTTTTTTAGGTGACAATAATTAGTAAAGGATTTGACAGCCAACATACTTAATACTATCGGACGTGTCTCCAATATATTACAGTGTCCATTTAATTTTATGTTGTGTTTTACACTCTGCATCACATCATGGATTACTTTACTACGATAAGAAATTCTCATTAAGTCAATTGAAGGAAGATCAGCAGACTTAGCTAATTCATACATTTTAGGCAAATCTTCGTTGTTAAATTTATCTATAATGATTTTCGAGCATAATCCAACATTCTGTAAAACATCTTTTTTCAGCAAAGGTTTCTCTAATATTAGATTATAAACATAAGAATTAAGATACGCACCATTTGCAATAAACAATTTTACAAATATAGCATTTGAACTTTTAATAAAAGCATACAAAGATGGTTTATAATCATCCTCTGCATTACGAGCAGCAACAACCTTCAAAAAGTAATTTACTAATTCCAAATTGTTAATACGACAAGCAATGCTTAAAGGTGTGAGACCATTAAACGCCTCTGCATTAATATCTGCTCCTTTTTCTACAAGAGATTGTATAATTGCTGGCCATTCTTTCTTTGAAGCACCATTCAACATTGTCCTTTCATGATGGTTCGCTTTTGCAGCAGTTGCTCTTTCTTTTATAGTTTGATAGAACATTTTTGCACTTAGACCTGCTGTAGAAAACTGTACGCATGGGACTACCAAATTAGCTTTAGCATTAACATCCATTCTTATCTTCATAAGATTCTTAAAATAAGTAATCCAACCATCCCATGAGAAGTACGAGGCATAATGTAATGCTGTCCATCCCTGTTCATTGCAGGAGTTTATGTTTGCACCTGCACTAATGAGAAGTTCAGCTATATCAAGATGCTTGAACAGTACAGCTAACATTAAAGGTGTACAAGTCAGAGGAGTATTTTTACAGTTGACATCTATCCCTTGCTTCACAAAAGACTGTGCGATCTCAAAAAATCCTTTATGCGAAGCGTAATGCAACACTGTCCATCCACATTTATTGTAGCAGTTTGTGTTTGCTCCTGCACTAATGAGAAGTTCAATTATATCAGGATGGTTGTGCGTTGTTGCTAACAATAAAGGTGTATTACCACAATCAGTTAGTTCAGCGTTAACATCAGCCCCGTGCTCGACAAGAGATCGAGCAACTGTAATCCATCCGTTCTGTGAAGCGTAATGCAACACTGTCCATCCACGTTTATTGCAGAAGTTTATGTTTGCTCCAGCTCTAATGAGAAGTTCAACTATATTAGGATGGTTGTGTTGTGCCGCTAATAATAAAGGTGTATCACCATCATCAGTAATTTTAGCATTAATATCGGCCCCGTCCATTAAAAGAGATCGTACTGTCTCTATACAACCCTCATGCAGAGTTGCCCATAAATCCGTCATTGTTAATCAATGAAGAAGTAACAATTAAAAGCAGTAATATTCAATTTTAATTAGGCTAAACTGTACGCATATGCACCGCCTAAACGAAGCCAAACCAAAATGGAAACATAAACTGAAATTGATCCAGCTGCAGCTGCTTATTTCTATAAAATGCTTATCACTTCCAAATAGAGATTGTGTGGGAGACGTCATAGTCAATTAGTTTGTATGGTTCTAAATAAAATACTTATTGTCATTGGTTAATAGAATGAAAATATTCCAATTCATTTAAAAAAGTGTGTTGTGAGTGATGTCAAGTACCCTTGCACGCGAGGCCAAAAAAATACTTTTAAGAAATGTTTCTAAAATAATTTTCTCATTGTTTAAAATAGAGAAATTTCCATGAAAACCAAAAACACTTTTAGATTTGATGATTCATACACGTCATCGTCAGTAGAGGCCAATGGTCATTTCTATGGATATCCTTAGAAGGATCAATTGATGATGAGAAATACTTTGAATCCATACTAAAAATAATTCTTAACCATTTTTTGACAGCGACATGTTGCATAATACATGTTAATAAGTAGGCTTACACAATGCCTTCCCGGAGGACTTATTGATTCCAAAATTTTTCTTTGTAAATCTTATCGATATTCTAAAATCGATAGAAAGGAGTACAACTCCGAATCCGATCTCTGGAACCAGAACTGTTTTGAACTCGGTGGGTGTATCTTTTTCAAGAAATAGTTTATCATTCTTTCAAATGGCGGCTTTATACTATTAACTAATAATATAATTTCCGAGAATTTCTTAAAGTAGTGGATTTTATTGAGAGGTAAGAATGGGTTGATGTCGGATTAATATGTATGTTTATTAACTTACCTACTGTTCGTAAGGATTTTGAGTAACTTCTTAGAAAGTCGTTAATACGATGTTTTATCTTAAATGAGGTTTTACAGATTCCATTCCTAGAAAGAAACGTATTTTTAATATATAAATTGATGATTTTTTCCAAAAAAAAATTGAGTTTCGCTCGTGACTACTAAATCCCACATAAGCCATGTATGAGTGTCAAGTTTTCGTAAAAGTAGTTAGTTTACTATTAATGAATTATGATGCGAAACTTGTATCTACAAAAGTCAAATGTTTTACAATATTAAAAGTAATAGGATTATAATTGATTTTTTGCTGTTGTATGAACCTTCAATTGGAAAATGTTTTCAATCGTTTTTACTGTTGCTCACTAGAATGTTTTTCTCAATTTTTCTTTTTTGAAATCTCTTAAAAGTCTCTTTGATCTCTTTAAAAATTAGTCTTTCCATTTTATTCTATCCACAGAATTTAAGGAATGTTTTTAAGTAACATTTCTCCATTAAAACTTCATTCAACGATACAAAATCTAGCAATCTTGATTGTAAAAGTATATTGGGGAATATTCTGTGCCACCTGATAAGTTTTGGGTTTTTTTTTAATTTGATGTTAAAGATGGTCCTTTTCCATTAACTGAACTTAGCATTTTAAAAAAGGTTAATTTTTCAAAAAAGGATATTTTTTTTAAAAAAGTGGTTTGTTATAGGATTGCTATATATACAATGCACTTTAAAATGTGTTAGTTAAGGTGAGTTATCACTGTAATTTGAAGATTTTGTCGGGTACCTAGCTCACGCAAAGGAACTTAAAGGTTTTTTTACAGCAAAGAAATAAGTGACAAATGGACGAACAACTGGAAAAGGCATATTTGTATATTATAGTAACTTCGTCAGGTGATGACTACTATTATCCATGACAAAATATAAGCTTTTTTTTACAACTTTCTTAGGATAAAGGGGATAGGTTTTTTAAAAAAAAGCAAACATTTTATAATACTTAAGTCATCAAACTGCTATTTCTTTGTTCTAGAGACAATTGAAGGATTTAGGGGCAATTGTACCTTCACTTTTTGAACTTGATTGTTTTTAATGCTGTTGCTGTCAACATTTTATTTTGTTGAAATTGGCAACTTTTTTTTTAATACATAGTTATTCAATCTTATCAGAGAAAGATTTAACCCATTAAATGGCACCGAATTGTATGTAATACTTGGTATTTGAACCCGATGTATTGTAATAGGATTAGCTTTAGAAGTAGCTTTTATATATATTTATAAAATTTTATGTGTGCATTGGTTAAATTCTTATTTAGTGTAATGCTTTTTATTGTGTATATAAATTTATAGTTAAAATATATATTTAACTAGCTGAAGTGTCTGGCGTTTCCCGGGTTCAAATAGCTGTAGGCCGGTGTTGCTCCATACAACCCTATTAAAATTGATTCAGTTGATTACTAGTTATTCCTCTAACCTCAATCTTGCTACTTTAACCTCAAAACATTGAAATGAAACTGTGGTAAGCTGGTATAGTCGAGATAATCGATAAAGAAAACCCTGTTCAAATTGCTTCACTTCATAATAAGTTACAATCACACTGTTTTATGAGTGGAAAAGCATTGGCGTGATTTTCAAAATTTCTTGAAACTTGTGATCTATCGTTTGTTTCGCAGATCAAGTTGCAAAATTTAATCAAGATCTTAATAAAACTGTAAATTTTTATTACAACAAACCAAACAATGGAAAAAATTTGGAAAGTAAGTTATGTTTGATAATAAAAACAAATACAGGTACAGCCAAGCAATTTATTTCACAAAAATCTACAACACTTAAACTACTTTTGGACATAGCTCCCGTAATTCTCCAGGCATTTATTATAGCGTGGTATAAGTTTTTGTATTCCTTCTTCATAGACTGTTGCCGCCTGAATTCTCAACCATGTAGTAACCCAGTTTTCAATAACAATCTCGTGAACTGCTGTTCGCGAAATTTTTGGGAATTCAAGAGCAAGAGTATTAATCGTAAACTTAAGGTTTTCCTTAATCTTTTTTTCAACTACACTAACCACTTCATCAGAACCCACAGATGGACGTCTACTTCATTCTTCATCGTGCACTTGATCACTCCCTTCCTTAAACTATCAGACCCATCTTCCCACCATAGAATTGCTCATTGCAGATTTGTCGATGAATGCCTATTGTTTTAACGTTTTTTGTATTCAGAAAATGAATTACTGATCGAATTTCACAAGTGGCGAGACTTTCAATCAATGCCGCTATTATAAACAATTACCATGAGGGGCACACAACACAGAGCTATCTCAAAGTAGTGTCATTTTGTTCTGCTTGACTCAGAGTAACTACTGCGCTTGCGCGGAACTGCAATTGTAGTGCTGCAGCAGAGATAAATGGAAACGGAACTTACTTTCCGAAGGCACCTTATATATTTCCCTTAGACCATCCCTTCTTGTATAAGTCTTTTGTAGGGTTACCAGGTAGATCTGAAAATATCTACTCGCCACAGGTCGATTAAACGCCGTGATGAGGCAACTAAATAAACTAATTAACTGGCCACCTTATGTTTCTCCCCTCCCCTACGATTTTTTTTTAATTGTTACCAAATATACCAAAATTTCCAAATCAATGAAATTCTCCCTTCCCTTTCTTGAAATTTTGTAATCACATTAGTATACACCCAGTAAAAATCCATTCATCGACGATATGTATTCATGAGTTGACAGGGTGGCAACAGAACTGGGAATTCAGGAAAATTGGAGAAATGTCAGGGAATTTCACTCTTCTAGAAAAATCGGGGAAATGTCAAAGAAATTTGAAACTTTTGAGTTTCCCTTCTTGCATTTCCCACGGGGGTGCGGACGCCGCCTTATTGTTAAAAAAATCTTCAAACTTCAATCTGATTGCATCCTTTACAAACATAATTCTTTTTCTTCTTGCCTGGCATTTTTGTCAGCAAAATATGTTTTGTCAGTTAAATATGTTATGTGTTATATTTTGTCAGCAATATATAATATGTTAAAATATGTTAGCTACTTTTATTTGCGTATTATATCTGTTATATTTTTAGTTATCCTATAACTTAAAAGCGCGGCCACCGGTAGCCTTACTGTTAAAAAAAATTCTCAAACTTCCATCTGACTATATCTTTTACAGGCATGATTATTTTTCTGCTTGCCTTGCGTTTCTGTCAACAAAGTGTATTAGAACCTTAATTATTTGCGTATTATTTCTGTTATATTTTTAGTTATCCCATATCTTAAAAGCGCGGCCACTGGTAACCTTACTGTTTAAAAAAAATTTCTCAAACTTCAATCTGCCTGCATCCCTTACAGGCATGATTATTTTTCTTCTTGTCTTGTGTTTTTTTGTCTACAGAATATCTTAGAACCCTCAATTCCTTAATATTTCAAATTGATTCCGTCAGATTTTTTCGTTTTTATAGCGCTATGTTACAGATGGGTATTAAATCTATAGGCATCCAGGGCAACAAATCTATAGGCATTCATAAGTAAAAAAGCTTAGATCCTGTACTTCATTTTTTTTTTTTGTATATTTCCATTGACATTTTTTTAAACGCAATTAACTTAGATATGTGTTTTGATTTATACAATCAATGTTTTACAAATCAAATAAAGAATTGAAACATCCTCCTCAAAAAAAAAAATGTATCTGAATGCACTGTGTGCATTTATCTAGGTAAAAGGTAAAACACCAACCTCTCCTTCCCTGGCTGCGCCACTGGTAAAAAAAAAAAATCTTCCACGTAGTGGCTACTAAACTAAAAGTATCTACCGGCCACTGGCTACTACTTGAAAATTTCAATTTTCAGGTCTATTACCAGGCTTTAGACAGATGTTTCATAGATCTGGTTAGATCTTGCCAGTTTAAACTGACTTAAACCAGTTCTAATGTCACACTATGTCTCTTGTGCATGTCACTCTGACAACATACAAAAGCTCAAGGTAAAAGTCATCAGAATTAAGTCGCCAGCATTGCCTGGCCTCAAATAGCAATGGCCCGACGTTGTTTGGTATAACCCCGATCAAATTGGTTCAATAAATTGCAAGTTATGAGCATGCTACCTTTAACTCCTTATCTTTAATTTTACCTCCTTAACTACGAAACTTGGAAATAAAATTATGTTGACTATTATCTGGATTACTTAAGATATCTATAGAAATAAAATACTGTTCAAATTGGTTCAGTAGATCTCAAGTTATACCTCTTTAAAGGTGGAAAAAGGGGAAGGGAGGGGGGGATATTTCAAAACTTCTTATAGACAGGGCCTTTTTTCAAAGGTCAAGTGTACAAAATTTCATCAAAATCCGAATTAAACTGTAGATTTCAATTTATGATCATAAGTCTTAAGGTGTGAAACAAGGGGAGAGGAGGATTTTTCAAAATTTTTGTTTGAAGTGATCTTGTTTCGAAGTTTAAGGTGCAGAATTTCACTAAGATCAGAATAAAATGTAGCTTCCTATAAAAAACACTCATACGAACACACTTTATATATGGGTCATTCTTCGTAAAACGCATAAAAGCTTGTCGCTGCAATTTTTTTCACCACTAGAAAGTTGAATATTTCTGTTAACCATATTTTAATGCAATCAAAACGAGTCATATAAATTTAAAAATATTTTTCTTATACTTAAAAAATATGTCAACAGACATGATTTGTCATGTCTGTGGACTGTCGCAACCTCAAGGTTGCTTGCTTTATCAGTATTTTAATTTCACTTCATATTTCCTTGATGTCTACATTTTTTTTAGGCATAAAGTATGTTAAGCAATGTTATGCCCAAGTATAAAGCTTTTATGAGTAGTAATTTCATTGCAATTAATGCAATACCTCTTGTCGCTAGGCTGACGCATCATGTCCGTGGACAGTAGTTTTTAGTTGTTTAACAGCCCACCAAGTGACACAACAAGTGAATTGTGCATGAAGTCTTATGCAACCATGTTGGTTCCAATACACGTTGTGTATTCTATTTTTCAATACTTAAATCGTATTTTATCATTTATATGTGAAATAGGTTGAATTGTTAAGATCATACCATCATTTCTCTGCTCAAGATTAAATTAGTTAAGAATAATTAAATATTTATTAGTAATTACTTATTTGATAGTACTAGTTGTACAGATATCAATTTAGTAATTTCGTGTTTATAAACCTATATTTCCATTCGGAACTAAACAGTAATAACGAAATTGTCTTGTCCGTGCACGCCACTCAATGTTAATGCTATGGCCGATCTCTATATATTATCAGACGATCTCTGCCAATGTCATAATTGGATTGAAATTGATAAATTATACTGGAGAAAAAAGATTCGAAGCATTTAAGGATTTAAAAAAAAAAAAATTCTCTTCTGCTGCTGAAATAGTGCGTTCTGTGGAGAATGACCCAAATAGATTGGGAACATCTTTTACGAGTTATTATATTTTTTATTACAATTATAAATAAAATTAATGGAAATAAATGCTGAAGTACTCGCCATATATTTACTACCTCATTTGGCATGGCTGATTTGATGCAAATATTGGACAGATTCACATGAAATTGCCTTGTGAAAGGCATTTACCCCCTTGTAAATCTGACAAATTGCTGTTGTGATGTCTTGGTATACTGTAGCATTCTTTTTTTGGCAGTAAGCCAGTTTTGAACAAAAGGAGTTGCGTATCAATTGCTGGCTAATACAAGGGTTACACCCAAAAACGTCTGTTGCTGAGTGCTAGCACTAGCACCAAATGTTAAGAAACAGAACACTTGCCATTATAATTAAAAAAAAAAGTTATTTGAAGTTGCTGATCTTCACTGTTGAATATTTTTATAATTACCCACAGGCAGGGACGTCGCGAATGAGGGAGACTCTCCTCCCCCCCAAAGATTTAGAAAGCTGTACAGTCAGCAAGTTTTCGAAATCTTAGATTAGGAACATCATTTATCAAGGTTTTTTTTTAAAGTTAATTCATAATAAAATATAATTGAGTAAAAAAATTCTTTAAAAAATATCAACAAAAAAAAAATAATATTAAAAATACTGGAATGCATTTCGACCCGAGTTTGACGAATCAGCATTTTTACAGCATTATTATTTTCATTATTATTATTATTTGTGATTTGATTTCCTAAGTCATGGAAAATTATTTGCTTCAGTCTTAAAAGTCATGGATTTGTGACATTTTATTTTGGCAAAAACCCTGTACTTAAAATTTAAATTGCATCATTATATTACACTTTTTAGTGGCCTTTTAATCTAGAAGAGTGTAACATAACTGTTACATGAAGATTTGCATGAGAAATGTTCTTGCGTTTTCCTCTAAGACCATTCTTGCTGAACAAATGAAAAAAAAATCCAGCATAAATATCTTGGAGCATAAGGAAATATTGTATAAGATTGTAACATAACTGTAACATGAAGATTTGCTTGAGAAATGTTCTTGCTTTTGCCTTTAAGACCATTCGTATTCGACAAATGAGAAAAAATCCACCATAAATGTCTTGGAGCATGAGGAAATCTTGTATAACGAGTTTTCCTGGATTAAATGTTTTACAATGTTCCTTTTAATAGTTGAATTTTGCAAGTGTGCTCTTTTTAAATACTTTTTTAAAGGTGTGCACTTTTTTTAGATTTCTAAAAATACTAAAGTAAATCATGCCAGCTGTACGAGGAGAAGGAATGCGAGGACTTGCTGTCTTCATATCCGATATTAGAAATTGTAAGTTAAGCCTTATATAATAATGCATTTCATATAACTGATATAGAATGAAAGAACAAATTTGATTACCAGGGAGGGTGTGTATAAATTATGTCACATGAAAATTGTGATTTTTTTTATCCTGCTTCCTCTGCCATGTCATGTTCAGTAAGGTTTGATCGATCCCTCCATTCCTAAAATTGCCACGTTGCTGTCACCCCTTCCCCTTTTAAAATATTTTATTTATTTTACAATCTCATTCTGTTTTAATAACTTTAAAAAATGCACTTTTATGTGTTAACTTTTTTGGTGAAAATGATCTCGAATTACTAAAAGCGAATTTTTTTATTAACTTTAAATAATAAAAAAAAGGTGTTGATTCAATTTTTCCTGTAAAAGTTAAACTGTTGCATCACTTAAGCGATTAACAATAAACTTACTGACATTTTATATATACCTATACTGCTGATGGCGGTCAAATGACTGTTTTTCAAATAAACATTATATTCTTTTTCCAGTTGATTATAAATAATATAGAATTTAGCATAGGCAATAAAACAATAATTATTATGTAATAATTAAAAAAATATTTATTTTTTCTAGCTTTAGGAATACACATTTTTAGAAAGAAAACTCAAAACTGAAAAATAATGTTATTTCCGAAATTTACATAGATATCGTTATTCAAATTAAAATAAAAATTTGTTTGTCCTCACACTTTTTACAGATGTAAGGTCTCTCTTGTAAACATTTTCCACAAACGTATTTTTTACATGTAGAACAATTTTTTTTCCCCCTAATATCCAATTTGACATGTTTTTCATCTTTCAGAAATTGTAGTGAAATCTGCTGAAGTTTTCTCTGTATTTTTTGTTTCTTTTTCCTGTAAATCTCTGTATTCGTTGGCAAGTTCCTCTGCCAACTGAAATAAAAATTCTTGTCACTATATCCTTTCCTGCATATATCTTCCACTATATCTTATCCTGCATAATGCTTGTGAGATTTGTAACTTTTATCCTTTGCCAGTAATTTCTTCCTGTTCAGGTTTAACTTGTCTGATTAGCACCTAATATTTCAATAAACATCAATGCTTCATCTAGAAACCACCTAGATATGTTTGCATTACAACTTATATTTGCAATATCTGGTAAAATATTGCTTTAAAACAAATTTGTGCCTATAACAACTGTAAAAAAAAAGCTAAGTAATAAAATTTAATGAGTTAATTTGAAGATTTTCTATCACATAACCTACACAAGGCCTATACTGATGAGAACATTGTTAGATCTAGATCTGAACCACTCAGAGTTGTTCTAGTGTCCGGGAAACTGACGCTTATTGAGAGAAACTTAGAAAGCTCACCCCAGGCAGCCTGATGTAATACTTTAGGTCACAATTATCACTGTCTACTCACTTTGAAACTAATTGTTTTGCTTCAACTGGGGGTTAGATCCCATGACTTCTCATAAACTAGGTAACCATTACACCTTCAAGTCTGTTTAAAATTTAAAGGAGAAGGGGGAGGGGGGTATATGTTTGTGTATGTTTATATAAAGTTAAGTAAGTATATTCAGAAATAGTTGTTAAAATTGTAAAAAGTTTTTTTGTATGATTTTTTTTTTTTTTTTTAAAGAATTGTGTTGCATCAATTTACATTAACATTTTTATTCCTAGGTCTATTTTCAAAATTTATATGTATTAATTATTATTACAATTACTAATGATTTTTTTCAGGTAAAAGTAAAGAAGCTGAGATAAAAAGAATTAACAAAGAGCTGGCAAACATCAGGTCTAAGTTTAAAGGTTAGATTACCTTTGGGTTAATTTAATAAAAAAATTGTGTTTTGTTATCAAAGATTTCACTAATTGTTTGCATTTTATTTCAGGTGATAGAGCATTGGATGGATATCAAAAGAAAAAATATGTTTGCAAACTTTTATTCATTTTCTTATTGGGACATGATATTGATTTTGGTCACATGGAAGCTGTCAATCTTTTGAGTTCAAATAAGTATTCTGAGAAACAAATTGTAAGTATTAATAGTTCTAGTGTTTGAATTTAAGAGTTTAACTTTGTGTTTGAATTAAAGAGTGTTTGAGGGGTGGGAGTTCAAATTTGCTTGTTTATAGGTATTTTAAGTGCTTTCCGTGTGCTTTTTTTTTTTAAATATTAAATATGTTTAGTAAATTGACTTTTCGTTGACGAGTCGTTCTCTGGAAAATTGTTAATTCATTGGCTTTTTTAACGTTTAAAATATCTTAATACTTCTGTCATCTTGAGTCATTACACCCTTATAGTAGAAAAGATAGAGCATTTTATTTTTTGTAAAATAGAAAAAAATATGTTTATGTATGAAACAGTTTGTTACAGATGTGGTAATACAAAAAAAAAATGCAGAGGACACTATTGATAATTAGTTATATCAGTACTTTATCTTTTGTTTTCTCTATTTTTAGCTTCTCTAGATCACTCTCAATTTAAACACAAATCTAGCTGTGTGGAACATCACATAACTTTCAATAACACTTAATACTGGTCACTACATTTAATTTTTCATGGATTGGTGTGATTTACCACTTTAGTTTTTATATTCATTATTTAAAAAAAATAGCCAGTTAGGTGACATTTTTGGCATTATTACTTTGGCAAAATATACTATCAAACTGGTGAAGTCTAGGAATGCACCAGTGTTCCGCCGCCAAGTCCAATGTCAAAGCAGCTGACATGCAAATATATTATGTTGACAGAGCTTAGGCCCGTTTTTTACCCCTCTCAGCTCAGCTTTTATTATAGTTAGAATCCTGATTTTTCCCCCTTCATGTTGCCTCAGGTGAGTAGATAAAAAATAACATAATTGTTAACATTGAACTAGTGAACATGATAAAAAAATATTTTGAAAATCGCCCAAATCACCGGAATTTTGTTCTTCTGATTCTGACCAAAACTTTAGCCAGAGCTACAGCCAAAACTATTTGAGTATTTTACACCAATCTTTTTTAATTCTTCTCAGCTTGGTTAGAGTTGGTGCCTTTTGTATGATTCGATGGGTAGGAGGGTCTATAGCCCCTGGGAATGATTCTGATACTTGGGAATTTTAACCAGGCCTGCAGCTGTCTGTCTATTTCTGCCACTTATAAAATGCTTAACACAGCCATATATATGCATCTTCTAATTTTGAGCATCTAGAAAAATGAAATCAAAATCTTCTAGAATGATAGGTCCCATGGCTACCACTAACCTGTACAATGAACTTGTACATCTGTACATTGTAGATCAGTCAATTTAGAAGTTATGCTGACCACATAAATTTTTTTAGACCATTTTTTTTAACTTTGTATATTAAAAACATATAGAAATGCAAATAATAATAATAATAATAAATTTTTTTACCGAATCAAATACTTTTGTTACCCTATGTTAGCATATGGTTATGTAAAAATTATATATATACTAACTGTTGTAAGGCATATGATTTCTTTACCTCGGAACCAAAGAAGCCTAAACCCAAATTTAGCGATTTGTTTTATTGCAGATCAGTTTCTTTATTTTTATCAAACCATAGCATCGTAACTCCTTAATTAAAATCTGGAGCCATTTAGCTAGAGTTATAAAACATCCCAATGGCAGGTCAGTTTTTTCACTCTCCTACCAAATTGTGCATTGTTCCCCAAAATCGCCAAATTGTGATTTGGTCTCATTTGGTTCTGGAATAAAAAAATTTCTGTGAATTTGCAGAGATCTATGAATTTCAGTTTAAAATTGCTACTTATTATTTTACAATGGTTCAACTGTCATCTTTTAACTTGTGTACCTTTGTTACATATTTTTTTTATGTATATTTTTTTTATTTTTTTTTATGATACCCGTGCAATTTGTAATTTATATTTAGAAAAAGCTATAAAAATCTATCATCTATTGGATATGCTATGTCTACAGATACACAACATGTCAGAAGTTTTTAGATTATGCTATGAAATTTGAAAAACAAAGCATCTAATGTTGAAAAATTCCATTTATTTTACAAATTTTCTTGATTTTTCAATGTATTTTGGTTACTTTGTATTGTTCAATAACTTGATAAATGTATCGGTAATTCACACAACCTTATACTTAGTTTTTAACAATTGACAGTCTGACATTTGATTCCCATTTCAATGCCTGTTTTTATTATAGGGAAAATTTAAGATCTTTACCTTTTTTTTCTACCTATATTTAAAATTCTTATTTACTTTCAGGGCTATTTATTCATATCAGTCTTGATGAATGCAAACAATGAACTCATGCGTTTGATTATCCAGTCTATCAAGAATGATTTGTCATCACGAAACCCTATTCATGTGAATTTGGCTTTGCAGTGTATTGCTAACATTGGTAGTCGAGAAATGGCTGAAACATTTGGTTCAGAGATTCCTAAACTTCTTGTTTCTGGGTAAATAATTAGTTTATTGTTTAACAAAGCGGTGGGAACATTCATAATTTAATATTCAACGACTAATTTGGATATTTATTATGCAAGGCTCCAGAAATATGAATGTTTATCTTTTAATAAAGCCCAAAATTATAGTTTTTTGTCATTTAATATGTGTCAGAAAATGCCATACTTAATTACTTGCACCAAAAGCAAACTTAATATAATTGGATGTTTTAATTTAAGGTTACATTAAACTTGAACAAAATCTTATCTAGAGATAGAAACAGAAAACTTGATAATATACAAATAAAAAGTTATTCATAGTGGTTACTGCATTTGAAGGAATCTTACCATTTTGGTAGTTGTTGCTGCAAGTCTCATTTAAAAAAATCAAATTCAAATAACCTTTCAAATTCCTTTTTTTTTTTTTTTTTTTTTTTTTTTTTTTTTTTTTTTAAATGAATGCTCTAAAAAATAACTACTATCATAAATAAAAGCTGTGCCACAGGTGCAGTAATTGATATAAATTTGAAAAGCTACCATTTGTTTTTGGCACATTTCCAGAAGCTATTGTCTAGTGACAATGTTTTTCACCAACTTTAGCAGCAAAAAAAAAAGTTTATTCTCCCCTACTGGCCTTTCTAAATTTAACTACATTATTTAAATATCCTATATGTGACTTTTTTCTGACTTATTAGTATTTGATGTTATTTTACTATATAAGTGCTATTTTAATGCAGTACATATATTTTTATCAGCATCCATAGAGTTAAACTTTAAAAAAAAAATTCAACTTTACCTATGTTTTGTAGCTTATTTTTTAATTAAAAAATTCATACAAAACCTGTGCATTGATACTTTGCAATAGTAACTGTCAATGGTCAGGCTTGAATATTCATGTTGAAAAAATTAGCTTAGGAGACTATGATCACTAGATTTAAAAAAAAAAAAAGCTACAGCTTTGTATTTTTAATAAAAAAAAACTTGGAAACTTTTTCATTTCCTTATTTTATTGTTACTTAATAAAACATCTACTCTTAAATAGTTTCGTTTATTGCTGTATAAAATTGTACACTATGTAATCTTTAGAGTGCTACCAAAGTTTCTTAAGTAAAGTATTTGCTCATTTATTTCTATGCAACTTTAAATTGTATTTTTCAGTGAGACTATTGATTTAGTAAAGCAGAGCGCTGCTCTTTGCCTACTCCGTCTACTGCGTACTATGCCGGAAATAATACCCAGTGGAGAATGGACTACACGTATAATTCATCTTCTGAATGACCAACACATGGTGAGTTAATGTACTTTTAACTTCTACCTGGAATTTAATATCATATTTGATCAATTCTGCTATTTGAGACCTGTGTGGTTAGTGCTCTGACTTCGCTTGCCAAGGGTGCCGGAATCAAATCCCGGGCTAGGCATAGATGTTCTTTGGGGTTCAGATTCCGCATCAAGCTGTAGGTCCATTATTGTGCACAAGTGTATATAGTTGAGCGCACAAACCAACCAACCATTAATCAATTCAGTCTTGAAACACTTCTCGATTAAGTACTGACAGGTGAGGTTCCTCCTCTCATTCGCATACACAATGACGGACTGGGCTGCTTTCCTTTCTCGTGAAAAGAAGTGGTTCTTACTTTCAAATCAACTTTGGTCACTCCAGAAAAAATTATATACATGCATTGGTCAAAATGTGTTTTGTTGTAGCATGTATAACTTACAGAAGTTTTAAAAAATGAGAAAATAATGGCAATACTAATATGTAAGTATACATCTTCATGGATTTGATGGACTTGAGGTTGCATCGTAAAATGTATTTTGTTATGTATAATGGCATTTAACCCTTATTAGCATACAAATACTTCTTTCCTTCTTGATTAACTATCTTTTCCCGTTATCACCATGTGTGATATAGTAAACACGACTTTTCTCACAACTATGTCAGTAAATCGGTATTCCATGTTATCGTACCTGCAACCTTGAGTACCTTCCTATGTTTTAAGGGTTCTTAATTTTTTTTTTCAAGTATTTTATTTGAAGGGGTTTCCTTCACTCCAGTATATACTTATTTTTTTGTATTGGACTGTTATTAGAATATCCATGTTCTGAAGACATTGGTATTTACCTTCTAAAAAAAAAAAGTGGTTATTTAATTTCCAATTTCTTTTTAACATCCTGCCTGACTCAGTTGTATCATTGCCATTTATTATAAATTATAGCAGTGATGTCGATGAGATAACAAACTTGTAAATGGTTAAGTGTTTACGATTGTAATAATACGAACGGTTTAAAGAAACAACTTTATTAGTTAATACGCCATTCTCCAAAACTCAAACTGCTATCTTAAAATCTATAGAACACAACTACCAAGGTAAAGCGCGAGGTTATCTAGTTGTGACGGCACGAGGATATAATCATCCAGCTAGAGATGCACTAGGATATATTTATTCTGCTACAGACTCCCCCTCTGGGTCCGAAGTCGTCCCGACCAGGAGCCAGACACAGAAATGTTCTTGTGATCTTATTTTGGTGAAGGTGAATCTGGGATGGCAGCTTTCTTTTTAGGCCGTCCGCGTTTTCGAAGAGGTACTTCTGGCTGAGAATCTTGACCTTGGTAAGGACACAGTGCTGAACTATGATAAGTACCCAATGGCACATCAAGATTGTCTTGATTTTGATTACCCACTTCATATGTTGTTGGAGATCTTTGAGTTAATATTACATATGGTCCGTCTCTTCTCGGCATAAACTTCGATGTTTTTCCATGTTTCTTGTTGCTTAAATGATGTGATGTAACCCATACCATATCGCCAGGAACGTAACGAGGTCCTTCTTTTCGAGATTTATCAGCATAATCTTTTCGACGATCCTGCTGTATCTCTACCCTCTCCCAAATTCCTTTCAATGTCTCAGCAAATCTTTTAAGGTAGGGTGTTATTTCTGGGACAAAGTTATCATTCTGAATGATGGCTCTTAGATCTCGAGAAACGTCATCAGGTGTCCTCATTTCTCTACCAAAATGTAGGTAAGCAGCAGTCTGTCCTGTACTCTCACATTTCGACGAGTTCATGGCAAACCGAATGGAAGGCAACCGCTCTACCCAAGTGCTGTGGTCATTACCGACCAATATCGCTAGGCGCGGCTTTAGATCCCGGTTTTTTCTTTCGACAGGATTTGCTTGAGGGTGATAGAAGGGAGTAAGACTCTGTTTTATGTCAAGGAAATATAACAGTTGTTGCATTATAGCGCTTACGAATTGCGCACCATTGTCACTAATGACACGACGGCTGAGCCCATATCGAAGAAAAACTTCATTCAAGAGCGTAAGCGCACACTCTTTTGCTGTGGATGTCTCAAGGGCAAACAGTTCAATCCATCTGGTGGCGCAGTCTTCGACTATGAAAATCCACTTTTTCCCTCCTTCTCCTTCAGATAATGGACCAAAGAAGTCGATGGCAATTGTTTCAAACCTTTGGGAATACACAGGTGTTTGTAATAAACCTGAAGGCTTTTGGTTAGAAGCTTTGTATCTACTACAGTCAGGACAATTCTTTACATACTCGGCAATAGTTTTGCGCATTCCAGTCCAATAATATCAAGTAGCTATCCGTTGAAAAGTTCCTTCTATACCATAGTGAGAAGCCGTAGGAGCATCATGATGCTCTTTCAGCACCAACTCTTGTTCATGGGAGGGGACAACTAACTGAGCATCTTCCGATTCTGAATCTGGAGAGTACCGGTAAAGAATTCCATTATTCATTAGATAACCCCGTCCAGTCCATCTGGAAACATCTGTATCTTTTTCCTTCAAAACTTTCAATGATATTCTTTATGTCATCATCTTTCAGCTGTTCAGTTCGTATCTCTGCTGGACGTCGAATAGGAAAGTCGGCAACAACCATACATAGGTCACAAACTTCTTTGGATTCATCATAGCAAGTTGGACGTGACAGCATGTCAGCCATAACATTACATTTACCCGGAATGTAAGTCATCTTAACGTTGAATGACTGTAACTGCAAGGCCCATCTGGCAAGTCTTCCAGAAGGAGATTTCAGACTCATGAGCCACTTCAACGGTTGGTGGTCAGAAGCAAGTGTAACTTCCGATCCATCGATATAGCCACGAAATTTGTTTAGAGCCCATATGACAGCTAAAGCTTCCCGCTCTGTAGTAGAGTAATTTCTCTCAGCAGAGGTCAACAGACGACTTGCATATTCTACAGGGTGCTCGTCCGCACCATGTCCTTGTAAAAGAACAGCTCCAAGGGCGTAACTACTAGCATCTGTTCTCAATACAAAGGGTTCGTCTTCTTGAACTTGTGAAAGCACAGGAGCTGTAAGGAGTCGTTGTTTCAATTCTTCAAAGACAGTTTGCTCTTCCTTACCCCATTTCCAAGTAGCATTCTTTTTAGTCAAGTTACTCAATGGTCTGGCTAAATCAGAGAAATTCTTGATAAATCTTCTGTACCAAGAGCAAGACTGCAAGAAAGATTGTAGCTGTTTTACCGTCTTAGGTGGAGGAATGTTCATGACAGAACTTGTTTTCTCTGGATCTACTTCTAATCCGGAGCTTGTGATCCAGTGTCCAAGAAATTTGACTCGTGAACATGAAAAGTTACACTTCTCCCTGTTAGCACATAGTTTGAAAGTCAAAAGTCTCCGAAATACCTTCCGAAGATCAGCCAGATGTTGTTCAAAGGTTTCAGATAAGACGATAATGTCATCTAAGTATGCCAAAGTTAATACAGCAGTTAGTCCACTTCGGAAACGATCGGCGAGCCTCTGGTATGTGGCTGGAGCGTTTCGAAGTCCCATAGCCATACGAATGAATCTTAAAGACCCATACGGAGTAACGAATGCTGTTTTATCTCTGTCAGCAGCAGCGACATTAACTTGATAATATCCTGAACGAAGATCAATTGTAGACATGTATGGAGTATGTTTGGCTGCATGTAGCAAATCATCCATTCTTGGCAATGGATAGGAATCAGGAACTGTAATCTCGTTCAGCTTCCTGTAGTCAACGCATAGTCGTATGCTTCCATTAGGCTTTGGCACAAGCACGACTGGAGCGGCGTATGGCGACTCACATTCTTCAATAACTCCCTCTGTCAATAATCGATCCAGTTCTTTTCGAAGAATATCTTTCTTTGGTAGAGGAATCCTATATGGAGGTACGGCTACTGGTGCATGTGTACCGGTATCAATGTGATGTACTATAAAAGGGGTGGCATCTCCCCCTGGACGAAACACCTCATCGAAATCCTTCAATACAGAATTCAAAGCGTATCTTTGTTCTCCGGTCAATTGCTGACCCTCTTCGTCACGTAGAGAACACGAATTGATTTTGAAACAAAGTGGAGACGTTAAAGTTGGAACACTCTTTTCAGATGCCAATTCATAACATTCATGGGGTCTGTCGTAAAACCATACATGTTCTTTTAGGTTTAAAACAACTCCAGCTTCTTGTAGAAAATCGATGCCCAATAATGTTCGATTTTCTTTTGCATCTGGAAGAACAATCAACTTGATTTGGAACGCTCTCCCTTCAAGTTCAATGGTAACAACCGCAGTGCTTACATTCACCGTAGATTTATGTCCATTAGCCATGCTCATGACTCGTTGTTCAGGTTTGAATTGTACTCCTTGTTCTAAAAGAAGATGATGTAGCATCTCTCCTGCAATACAGTGGCTTGCTCCGCTGTCAGCTCATACGATCCCATATATTCCATTAATTGAGACCTTCAAGTTAGCAACTTGAAAAGGTGCACAGGATTGGAGTTGAATGTTTCCGAAAGAGGCTTCCCCATCATTTCTTGACTTTGTGCAGGTTGGACATTTGGATTTGATAACACCTGGGGATCCACATCCATAGCACTTAAAAGTTTTTCCCTCTTCGGTCTTGAACATGGGTTTGTCCTTCTCGTGTCGTTTAGAGTTGTAGTTATTCTTAAAAGACTTTTGTCTGAAGGTATCATCACTAGATTGGATATTTTTGACTCTTGTTTCCAACAGGTTGATCTTCTTTCTTCGTAGTTTTTCGAAGACTGCAGTAAGCATCCAATTTGTCTGCAAGCTCACTTGGAGCCACCCATCCAGTCCATTCATCTAAGAAGTGGTCTCTGAAATCCGGAGGAGCTTTTTTCTTGATTTGATCGGAGATTATCAGATCCTTTAAACTGCAAAAATCTTCGATCCTTAACTCACATAGCCATCCTTCGAAGTAGCTTCTTATTTCGAAATAAAAATCCCGCCAAGTGCTTTCCTGTCTTTTCTTGTGTTGGCAGAAAAGTTGCCTAAACTTTTCAGCAGAAAGTTTGAATCTCTTCAAAAGCATCTGTTTGACATTCGTGTATTCTTGTGACGTTTCTTCTCTAGCTATTAACGTAGCCACTTCACTTGGCAGTGATCCAATTAGGTAGGGTACCCAATGTGATTCAGGAACCTGCAAGAATTTTAGCTGTCTCTCGAATAGATTCAAAAATATTGCCATGTCATCTTCCTTGGGATTAAAACTTGGAATAAGCCTCTTTAAATCAACTCTTTGTTGATCATATTCTGTGTGAGGGACATTTGCAGATGGTGGAGCACATTTTTGAATTTCGAGCTGTATTCTTAATCTTTCTAGCTCATACTCCTCTTTTCTGCGAGCTTCTTCAATTTCTTGTACTTCTCTTCTTAAACGATCATCTATTATAGCATTAAACATTTCCTTAACGAATTCGATGTCGTAGTTCCGTGAATTAATTATCAAATTCTTCAGCTCAACTACCTTTAAATCTGGACTCGGATCTTCACCCAATTCTTGTGCCAACAGCTTAAGATCCTCTTTCTTTCCACTCCCCAAAAATGCCATGGCGAGAGTCAAATCTTAAATGCACTTCAGAATTAACCGATAAAGACCAGCCAATTTGTTTACTTGAAAAATGATAAACAATATCAGAAACTACACTCGGGATTTCTGAAACAATAACTCCAAATGCGAAAGGAAATATCGCCAAATTCTCTTTATGATCCGGATGATCCAAAACCTTTAATATTCAACTCGGGTCGAGTAAATTGCTTTCAAATTATTCCTCTGGGTGAGTAATAACCGAAAAATTATAAGGTTTAACTTAAAGTAGACTAGATATAACCTCCAACATTCAAATAAAATAACACTTATCTGTTCCTTTCATTTTCATCACCGACATATTGACTCTTCTCTGGGTAGTTTTCGTATGTTTTCGAGCTCCAGGTTTGGGCGCCACTTTATAGCAGTGATGTCGATGAGATAACAAACTTGTAAATGGTTAAGTGTTTACGATTGTAATAATACGAACGGTTTAAAGAAACAACTTTATTAGTTAATATGCCATTCTCCAAAACTCAAACTGCTATCTTAAAATCTATAGAACACAACTACCAAGGTAAAGCGCGAGGTTATCTAGTTGTGACGGCACGAGGATATAATCATCCAGCTAGAGATGCACGAGGATATATTTATTCTGCTACAAAATAAAAATAATAATAATAATAAAAAAAAAAAACGCAATAAGATTGCAATTTTTTAAGTAAACTATTTTCCTTTTTTTCTTCTTAAACTATACCCTTAATTTAATTGGAGTCTAATTTTAAAAAATGAAGTTAAAAAATACTTTAAAAATTTAGATTTTACCATAATATCCTATTTAAAAAATAATTAAATAACTTAGAAAAACATCAGAATTAAGAAGTTGGTTATAATAAATTTAATGTGCGTGTGTATTAAATCATTGGAGTTTGCACTCAAAATAGGCTAGATGAATTTCGAAAGTTTTACAAAATTAACTATTTCATTACATACACTGGTAATTATCTGAAAATATCATTGCTTGCAGCCATGTCAATCATGTTTTCAGGTTAATCATTTGCAAGGTTAAGCGACTTTTGAAAATAAAATTTTAATAAATTTAATTAGCTTCTCGTATAAAAATTCATCTTTAAGCAGCTCCTTGTCAAAGTAACAAACACTTATTTATTTCCTTTTATTGCTGTGTGAATATTATTAATTATTTAAATCCTCCAACTTAAAGATTAATTAAAATTGTGTTGTTTTTAAAGGGTGTGGTGACTTCTGCAGTAAGCTTAATTGATGCATTTGTAAAGAAAAACCCTGAGGAGTACAAAGGCTGTGTATCTCTTGCTGTCTCCCGCTTGAGTCGGGTGAGTATTATATTGTTCAATGAACAGTTTGGGATTGCAGGGGTCTCATTCATCCTCAAATTCCTAATATTCCTTTATTTTAGTTTCTCCCTAAAATTGTACATATATTTTTCGATAATTTCTAAAATAAATTTAAAACCTAAAAAATTCTTAGATTTTCCTCATAAAACCCACGAATAAACCCAAGTAATCATCCAGAAGAGAAAAACTTGATTTTTTTATTTATTAATTTTTTTGGAAAATTGGCAGTTTTCTTCCTGGTATTAAAACATGCTTTGAAAAGAATGTCTGTTAGGAGCCCATGTCAGCTTTAAAAGAAATGCCCTTAATTTTTTTTAAAGTACCCCTAACATTTTTAATCATCCTTAAAGTTTTTTAGGAATTATCCCTGAAATTTTTAGAATTTACCCTAAAATTTCTACTTAATTTTTTTAGAAAACTCAGTGCGCCCCTTAGGATTGTGGTTTTTTTGCATTCTCATGTGCTTGCTAAAATACCCGAAAAATTAGTTAATACAAGATTCAATGCCTAGTGTTAAAAATGTTAAAAGTTTATTGTGTATGAGATTTATTTTATAATAATTTTCTAGATTGTGACTGCATCATACACAGACTTGCAAGATTATACATATTATTTTGTTCCTGCTCCCTGGTTATCTGTCAAGCTATTACGCCTGCTGCAGAATTATCCCCCTCCAGGTAAAATTTGTTTTATCAAATCTATTGTCGCATGATCTGCAAGACATTTTTTATTGCTGAATACACTTGCACACAAAAGTCAATGAATTGGATACTCAAGATTATTTATGCAAATGTTGGTTACTGCCGGGGATAGACAAATTTATAGTGTTAATTAGTTGATACATTTGCCAATTGATAGCATAATGATATGAGTTTTTATTTCACTAGAAACAAAGCAGTGGGGGTTTTCCTAGTTTTTCCAATTTAAAAAAAAATTCTTAGTTTGGCAGTTTCTTGAGCTGTTGCCACAATTGTTTAGACAAAATAATCAGATCTTCATCAGGTTCTTGAAAGCTGCAATTTTGAATGTGTTTAAAAGTTGGAAACTAAATTCGTAGACTGCGTCAAAAAGAACACTTTGTGGGGCGAAAATCATTTATTACCAATGTTGTGTTGAATGGATTATACAGTGAAATAAACTATTGTACCGCAACATTTAACCTGAGTTCCCGAATGGTTCTACAAAGTCTTGTTTTGTTCAGTCCTTCTTATTTATAAGCTTTATTTAATTATATCATTTGATTTCATTGAAGTGAAAATATTTAATTATAAATGTCTTCAATTCATTCGCTGTGCAAGACTTTCTATTGGAGTATCTCTGTCTCCCATTTGGAATGGCACAAAAATTATTTTCAGTATACCTATTATCTGTAGGGATACTTATTGAGCACAGAGTCAACTGTTAAAACATTGTTGTTTTATGCAACTATTTTGATTAATTTGGAATTAATATTATGTTATGATGCGTCTGTTCGAGTATAACAAAATCAGTGTCTGTGTTACAAAGTTGATTTTTGTTTGTTTTAGAGGATGCCGGTGTAAGAGGTCGTCTAACAGAGTGCCTTGAAACCATTCTAAACAAAGCTCAAGAACCGCCAAAATCTAAAAAAGTTCAGCATTCTAATGCAAAAAATGCTGTGCTGTTTGAAGCTATTAGTTTAATAATCCATATGGATAGGTATGAGTTTGCTTTGCTATTTTGTTTTGTCAGTATCACTCGAGTCTCACCATTCCAACCCTCTAATGGTATGACATTTTGAGGATAAAATCTTTATCTTTTGAGCTGAATCGGTTTAGATTAAATTTACTAGAATGAAATTAAATATTTTTAAAAATTGTAATTACTGTTTGATTTTGAGCATTTTTTATAGATTTTTTTACATTTTTAGAATAGCACTTAAAAATTAGCTTTTTTTTTTCCTTTTTCCTACAAGTCTTTATTCAGTTACTTTAATTCATTGATAAATATAAATAAATCACAATAGATTAAATTGCAAATATTTTGTAGGTCTTAGAACATTATTTTCCAACAACAAAAAATCATTTAATTGATTGCAAGGCTTTTTTTACTATTTAATAACATTTTCAGAGTAATTTTGCTGATCAAGGTATGAGTAATGAAAGCAACGTTCAGAATTAGGATTTCATGAATATTTATCGACAACATAATTTTTAAAACCAAACTTGTGTTTGTGTTGCAATATATTTTTGCCTTAAAAAATCATATACTGCCTGTGATTAATTACAGGGTGCATAAAAAATACAAATGTTTGGCAGGCAAAAATTTATTTGGATATTTTAAATAAGGGACTTAAAGAATTTGTTTGTTAAAATAATAAAAGATGTTTTGTTACTTTTCCTTTAGTGAGAAAGAGAGAGAGCAGCCATTCAAATTTAATATTTTAAGTGTGACTTTTAAAATCATAGGTGATTAATAAGAATAAAGTCAACTTTCTGAGATGTTTAAAATATCGTACAATTTCAGTACAAAATACAGGAAAGTTATTATATTTAAAATCAGATTTTGTCCAAATAAAATATTTTTCATTGTAAATAATTTATAGATTTAAATGATAAAATTTGAAATTTTCTTCCAGATGGTTTTGTTTTTAATTTAAGATTTGATTTGATTATTGCAGTGAACCCAATCTTCTGGTTAGAGCTTGCAATCAACTTGGGCAATTTCTTCAACACAGGGAAACAAATCTGAGGTAATTTATAATGTGCTTATTTAGCTAGATCTACATCATCTAATCCACTCTATACTTGCATAATCTTGATGGTAGTACAACATTCAATAAGTTATTGGTTATTTTAAATAAGGAGTTTACATTTAAAATAGATTGTATTCGTAAAAAAATAAACATAAAAAGCAGTGTTGGAAAAAAACATTATCCTCACTTACATTAATCTGAAACTGCATGTTGTAATTAAAGGGTTGTATTGACAAACAAAATGGTCCTGCCGATTATTGACAGTATTTTTTAGTTACATCAGGCAACAGCAATTGTACATTTGGTTTGGTTTGCGAGTTTCGACTGCCTATTTCTGCCACTTATGAAGTGCTTAACTTAGCCATATGTAATTTTGAGCATCTTGAAGAATTAGGGATTTAAATCTTCTAGTGTAAACTTCTCTCTTCGACCACACCACACAGACAAAAGGACATTGGGACCAAGGCCTATTTAATGTACACCAGCCCCCATTATCGTACACACTAACCTTTGGTGGCCGCGAGGAGCAAACTCTTGATTATAAACTCGTTACTCTTGTCATGCTTGCTTCCTTAAAAAAAAAATTCTAAATTTGTTCCTGAAATTCTTTTTCTAATTAGTACAAAGACCCAGGTTCTGAAATTGATATTGTATCTTGTATTTTTTTTTTTAATTGCAAATATAGTTATTTTAATGTTTTTAAAAGCTGCAAAAGCAGAGTAAATATTGGATTTAATCCATTCTCATCTTTTCCTTCTTCCACAGCTTGCCATACTGACTATATGAAATTGGGCGGTGACGCATGCCTACTTAAAATTTTAAACTATGAAAAAGTAGAGTAGAATTCTCGATACTTCTCGTAAAACTTAAAAAGGAAATGTTTCTCTGAACCATTATTGCTAAGATTCATCAATGAAGTGCTTAAATTTGTGCATAATAGAATTAAATGATGAGATTAAATATTTTAATATTACTAAAACAATAATGCATACTAAGAGATCTTAATGGAATGTTTTAAAACTTTTTATACAATTTTTTTTTTTTACTTTTAAATATATTTTTACTATAGTATTTTAATCAACACTATAGGCTTGCTATGTTTAGTACTTTTTTTAACTATAGCACATACCTAAATTATTGCACCCATAGGATTTGCATTATAGGCAAATTTTTAAAGTTAACTAAAAAAAAAACTAATTCAAAGTTTAAATTTCTGGTTTCGAGGTGGACAATTTCTGGTGGTGGGGGGGGGGGAACTAATTATATTTTAAATTTCAAAACTGTATGTAAAACAAAAGGTATCGTAATACTTCGAGAAAAATTAGAATATATTTTTTTTAAATTAGAGAAAAAATAAAAATGTTGAATACTTATATTAATTCCTTCAATATTATGAATTGCCTCACGATATTTTGAGTTTATTACAACATTTAATTAAATGAGAAATATTTAATTTTTAGTTTATGTATTTTTATAAATATATTTTAGATATTTGGCATTGGAGAGTATGTGCTTATTAGCTACGTCAGAATTCTCACATGAAGCTGTGAAGAAACACCAGGAAACAATTATAAATGCATTGAAGGTGAGTTTTACTTTTAAATTTGATGTCTCTTTTTTAAATCCTTTATATTAACTTTCATTTTATATGGGTGGGTGTGTATGTTTGTGCATGCTATGCAAATCTGGGGAGATATAATTTACCCACTTGCTGTCATCCAATCGAGCTGAAACTTAGCAGATATATTTAATGTCGATAACAATGCATTCTAATAAGTTTGGGGGGCTGTCACTCTCACTAAAAAGTTGAATTTACACACATTTCTATAATCATTTTGAAATATTAACAAATACCATTTAACTCATCATTGTTGAAACTCTTTACTGTTGTCAAAATTATTTTAATCAAAATAAATAATTGGACAAGAATGCATAAATTTATTATAAAGTGTCGTCCAGTCAATTCAAGGTTGTGTTGCGTAGTAAGGCTGAAAGTGAAAGAATTTTAACTGATCATTGTTGAAAGTCTTTCCTGTTGCCTTAATCATAATAAATAAAAAATATTTGGATGTGAATGCTTAAATTCGCATAAATGTTTAATAATAAATTTTGAAACTTAGTGTGCCACATATTTTGCTGATAGAAATGTTTTTAATATTTAAAATTTGATACAAATACCAAGCACACTCTGACAACAGAATCGACGCTATGTTAATGAATATAAAAAGTGGCAATGCATCTGAAGGATTTCAGGGGTCGCATTCGCCCTAAGATTCCTTAAATTTTTGTTTCTCCTTAAAATTTTACTTAAATGTTTCGATAAATCCTAAAACTATTGAGAATTCTGAAAATTACCCTATTTTCCTCCAAAACTCATGAAACAATCTTATGACAGAATATGCGTCTTCAATGTCAACTTCAAAAGAAATATCTCTTATTGTTTTCAAATTATCTCTATAATTTTAAGATTTGTCCTTAAAATTTTAAGATTTATCCCTAAAATTTTTGAGAATTTTCCCTAAAATGTCCTTGATATTTTTGGAATTATCCCTATAATTCCTACCTAAATTTTCTAGAAATCTCACTGCACCCCCTAGGATTTATATTAAAAACTTTGTTTTTATGATTTGTATTATTTATTATAAGCTTATATTTAAATTTCCATTGATGCTTTTAGACTGAAAGAGATGTGAGTGTTCGTCAACGGGCTGTGGATTTGTTATATGCCATGTGTGATAAAAGTAACGCTGAAGAAATTGTTGGTGAGATGCTGGCTTACCTGGAAACTGCTGATTACTCTATTAGAGAAGAAATGGTAACATAACAGATTAATATTGAATTTCGATCACTGAAATTATTTTAATTTAATAAGGAACATATTATACTTGATTGAATTGGATTGTTTTCTTTAGGTTTTGAAAGTTGCTATTTTAGCTGAGAAGTATGCTTCGGATTACACTTGGTATGTGGATGTTATATTGAACTTGATACGAATCGCTGGAGATTATGTTAGTGAAGAGGTAAGAAAAGTTGTTGAAGATGATTTTTGTAGGTACTGTCAAGTATATAAAGTATTGAATTTATTAGTTTTCTTATTGGAATAATAGAAAATTAGAATTTCCTTGAAATATCAACTCAAATACTTAATTTTGAGTCATTTTATATTCTTGTATTTGTGTTTTTAAAATGTAATTAAAGTTTCTGAATTGTTATATTATAGATTAATTATCTCTAATGACAATTTGTTTTACTAAATATGGTAGGTTTGGTACAGAGTCATCCAGATTGTAATTAACAGAGATGATGTTCAAGGTTATGCTGCTAAAACTGTTTTTGAGGTAAATCTTGTTTCTAAAATAAATTTGTTTAAATCTTTTAAGGAACCCTTTAAAACTATTTTTTTTTCAGGCTCTTCAAGCACCAGCTTGCCATGAAAACATGGTGAAAGTTGCTGGCTACATTTTAGGTGAATTTGGAAATCTCATAGCTGGAGACCAAAGGTCTAGGTAATTGTATTCAGATGTTATGTATGATTAATTCAAGTTCCCTAAGCATATTATGCTTGATTTTAAAGTAACACTATAGACGTCACATAATTTATGCACAAATTGATTTTTTGTATTTTTAAAATATATATTTTAATTGTTTTTAGTCCTTTAATACAATTCCAACTGTTGCATTCAAAGTATCACTTGTGTCCAGCACCAACAAGAGCACTACTTCTGACAACATACATCAAATTCATTAATTTATTTCCTGAGATTAAGCAGGAAATTCAATTGGTAAGTGGGTTTTTTTTTTTTTTTTTTTTTTTTTATGATGCACATTCTTGAGCTAGAAATTTTATCCTAAAACTTTTAATATGGTTGTTTTATGCTGTACTAAAATTTTCCTTTTTTAAATAGTTCTTCGATTTCTACTCCTAGCAATACCTTTGATTTATTACCTTTAATGGTATTGCATGCCAAATGTGCCAAGTTCAAATCGGGTTTGGCATGGGTTTTCATTGTGGTTCAGAATCCACCTTAAGCTGTAGGTCCCAGACTAATTAACAGTTATTGTTCACAAAAATAGATGAAGTTTACAAACAACCAAATAAACCTGTACTATTTTGTTTGCTTAGTGAAGGTGACTCGATGCAATTCAAACCCAATCCTGTAGTACTCGTGAAACTCATGTTAGGTACTAGTTGTTCCCAAAGATTTTTTTTTTTTTTAACAAACGTTTTCTTGATGAAACATGCTTTCATCGAGCTAAGTGGTTAGTTGTACTGGCATAATTGTATATATTTTCATCTATAAGTTAATCTATAGTATAGAAATAAAAGTACATTACTATAACATTGACGAAAGTCGTATACGTAGTATTATTCAATGCTGTCATGTTTATATATTAGACTCCTTTCTTTATGTAAGCAACATAAAAGCAATATGTACTTGCATACCATTTGGTTAAAGCTTTCCATTTGCTCTATTAAGCAGTCTAGATAACGTTTCAACATTGCTTTAGGAAAGTATAACTCTATGGTAGCTCTTATAGGTTAAAGATTTCAATGAAATCATTTGTACAGACTTAAAAAAAACTTTTAATTTTTGTAATGTAGTGACTTTTAGTAAAAATAAAAATTAGCTAAACAAGTTTAAAATTGTAGTATAAATTTAAAATACTTGTTGTTTGATTATATGTTTTCATTTAATAGTTCATGATTGCTTGTTGTATTAAGTTTTGTCCTCTTTTGATTGCTCTTAGATTTTGAAGAGTGATAACAATATTAGAAGTGCAGATGCTGAGCTCCAACAGCGAACAGTGGAATACCTACAATTAAGTAGCATAGCCACATCCGACGTTTTAGTAAGCACACTTTTGCAAATATATGTATATAAAGTATCTGTGATGATAGATAGTGTTCTGATTTTTAACATTTTATATAACTTGAAAAATATCTGTTTTAAAATGTTCACTATATACAAGAATTGTCAGCTTGTTATTTTATGTAGAAAAGATATACAGCTAAAGTTAAAGTATGGAAAATGATGGATTATCATTCTAAATATAGGATATTGGAGATATTGTAAAAAAATTCATAATTGCAGAAAATTCAACCAGTTTCCTCTGATGAATTTTTTGTAAATTCCGTTCTTTGAATTTAATTATTTTGTTATTTAATCTGTAGTTGTAAAATGTTACGTATTTAGTAATGGACATGATGGCGTATCCAGAGTTTAAAAATTACATCATGTGCATAAGTTCACACATGTGGCTGTGATATTGATTGTTTGCTTGAATTGAAAGAAATTCTGAAATATACTGAAATTATATCTTTATGAAACTTATTTACCATTTCACAAACTTATGAAAAATTCCAGAAAATCAATATACATGTATGCATAAATGATATTGTGAAAGAAATGCAAATGAGTCACATTTATATTTAAAGGAAAATATCGAAAATTTTGATGGCAGTAAAGGTTCAAAAAACAAAGTTTTGTAATATGGTAGAAATTAAAGTGGGTATGGTACATCTGTCTTAACTGTTATTAGTGAAAAATAAAATTTCTAATCAAATTTGAAACTGGTTTTATTCAATTAAGAAGAATTCATTTTTGAAATATAGCTGTGCAGGTTAAAATATACTGTCATATTATATCAAATTTATCTTCATTTTGGAACTATGTGACCCATAGCATACATGTCTGTTTTTTATGTGTCTGGTGGTTATAAACGTATATTATGCATAGTTGAAATAATTATTTTTCCATATAACCTCGCCTTAATTAATATTATAAAAAACAAACATAACTTGTAGATTTATTGTAATTTGTCAATTTTAATTTATTTACAAATAGAAAATGAGTGCAAAATGTCCTGTGCATCAGCCAGTATGTAAAATCAGTTTAATGATTGAATTTAGTGGAAGTTTTAAAACTTCTAAAAATGATTGGCAATTATTCATTTTAACAGCAAGTTATACATTAATCACTAATATATCTATTTTTTGTACTTCCTCTAGGCTACTGTTTTAGAAGAAATGCCACCTTTTCCAGAAAGAGAATCTTCTATTTTAGCTATATTAAAGAAAAAGAAACCAGGTGTTGCTGAAGGCCTACCTCCCAATGCAGTGACCAAAGATCATCCTGCATTATTTAATAATAGTACTTCAATCAATAATGCTACAAATAATACAGTAAGTTGACATGTATTCTGGATATATTTTCAGTAACCTAAAGTATAATATATAGTAGGTTCAAATTTCATGTATCTTTGAGGAATAATATATTGTAAGTGAAATAATCAATCACTTACTTGAGTACATACACCATTTATAAGTGGAAACATCGTGAAGCAATCCTGCTGGAAGACGCAATTCTCAGAAAATGTCAATGTTCTCATTTGAAAGGCCACCTTTGCAAAGTTTTTTTCGTTCATGACGAAAATCAAAAATGACTACTTTGCAAAGTATAGTAAATAATGTACAGACTGACAGTCTTAATTACTCAATCAGCATAATAATTATAGGACTCGGTTGCAGAATAAATTGATTGGAATTTTTCATGTTTTCTCCTATTCGCGAGGCAAAAATGACTTTTTCTACTTCTCAAAGACGTAAAATGTAGCATCTGAAAAATCTCATCAATGACCTAATATTACTTTTGGGGCATTGACAATTTTCAGTTAAACAGAAATGTTGCTAAGATTGAAAGGAATTTATAATTTAATATTTTTATGTTTGAAGTACATTTTTAATTCCTCTATAAGAAAACATTGAACTATTAGAAATGCGGTTAGCTTGTTAATTAGCACAGGTATGGCTCTTGCAGAAGCTAAAGCATTAGTCATTTAAATCAAAGATATTGGGGGAAAAAATCTTTTTATTTAACCAAACACTTTTGTTACTGCATTTAAAATATTACTATTTCAATGGATGGCAAATGGATTTAGTTTCTACTCATGATACTCCTTATGAACAAATTTTGTGTACATCCGATTTGTGTAATTAATATCTGGATAAGGTGTACACACTTCTAACATGGGAACAAACGTGGTCTGGAGGAACTTTGATTTGTTCAATGGGATATTATGTTCAAGAGGGGCATCTACCCTAGCATTCAAGTTGCTGATCTTACTTCATATGATATTTAATTTTTACCTCTTTTAAAGTGACCATAGCTTAACTAGATATTAACTCATCTTGTATCAATCTGAAAAGTAATTAAACCAACAAATTTAAATTCTAAATGAATACTTTTTTCTGATAAGGAGAGGAGCCGTTATTGAAATCATAAAAATGAGAATTAACTTGAAAATGGGGTAGACCTGAACTAGAAGGCATTTCTAAAACTGCAAATCAGATATAGAGGCCTTTTCCATTAGGAAAGTCTTAAAAAAATGCTTAGTTTTACTCTTTTTGAAAATCTGTGTGAATTCTGTCCAAACTACCTTTGTTTTCAAAATTTTGCTTTTCCTTCAAGTTAACTGATAAATTCTTATTTCTAAATTATAATATTTTATTGTACTGCTTGATAAAATAAGCATATTTTTTTTCCTTTAGTCGGGTTCAACAACAGGAGACCTTTTGGGTATTGCAGGAACACCACCTAATTCTCAAGCTCCATCTGCACCATCGTCTAATATCTTGATTGATGTTTTTGGTGACTTAGCTTCACCTCCCACTTCTGTCCCTAATGCGGGATCACCTCCAAATACATTGGCACCTGGAGCAGTTGTTATATCTAACGAAGAAGGTCTTTATAAGTAAGCAACAAATATTTAAATATTGAATTCCATCTTTTGATTAAATCACATCTTATTAGCAGAATAATTCTGCCTTTCTAAAAATATATTTTAATATTCTTATGATTGATGCAGAAGTATATATATGGATATTATGGAGTTTTCTCCTTGGTGAGCTTAAAACTTAGGCTAACAGTTCCTGATATTATGTTGGTAGATTTGCTTTACCTAATGAATTGGCGTAAAATGCCAGGAATTTTAACTTTGGAGGATTTTGGTCTTTTCTAATTTTTTTTCAAATTCACAATGTTTTTTTCTCATAGAGATGTGCTTCTCCTATAACTTTCGACTTAGTGAATTTATAATAGAAAGTAGTATATACAACTCTAAATTTTTTTAATGTTTCAACTATTAAGTACTACTGAAAATTTCCATCAATAAATTTTTAGAAAATTACTTTTGTGATTTGTATTTTTAAATTTTAACTTGTTGTATACAATGAAATTTTACTCTTTTTTTTCTTGTGGTCCACTTTCATGCCTGAATGCAAAATTTAGAAATATCAGGGATATTATTCATTTTGAAATTGTCAGAGACATTAGCGATTATCTGAAAATATTAGAGAATTTAAATTTTTAGAAAATCGGTTGATTAAAAGAATCGGAGATTAAAATTTAAATATAAGTAGTGCTTATGTAATAGCTCTTGAGGTAGCAATTGTGTCCTGCTTGCTAAGTGTGTCAAATTCAACACCTGGATAGGCTCTGCCATGGGTTGAAATCCATGTTAAGCTGGAGGTCCTCAAATCCTGGAATTCATTAGTTATTCGTTGGGGTTTTGCAATCTAAGTTAAGGTGGAGAGCTCAGTCTATTTCCCTGGTATTGTATTCTCTTTGAACATAAAAATTAGTTAAAAAAAATAGCTAGACGAAAAGACTTCACGAAAATGTTTTTAACCCTATGGCCCGTCCGATTTATCAGACCCTGGCTGAACTTGTTCTTTGTGTCAAAGAAAAGCGTCCTCGGCTGGATTAACTATGGGATAACATTAAATTTATATATTTTTATACAAAAACTTGTATAAAAGTCCATACAAAACTAATTGGATCTTGGTCGTGTGATTTTTATGTAATTTAATTATATCCAGATTAATTCTCTACTTTAGTAACTGATTTTCTAATTACCTTTGTTGATTTCGCTTCTCAAATAATATTTAGATCAAGCATTCTGACTTTTGATTAAGTATATATATTTTTCAAATTCAAGTGCTGAGGAAAATTAATTTCCTTCCCAGTTCCAAGAACTTTATTTTTACATTAGTAGTCTCTTGAATTTTAAATAAAATTGTGATTTCTAATATTACATATGTTTTTACTGCGATATATTTGTTTTATGTAATTATTGGAAATGATTTTTTATTATCTAAAAAAAAGGTTTTAATTCAGGATGGCTACAGAACCTGGAATTCATGGAAATCAGGAAAATGTCAGGGAATTTCACTCTTCTGGAAAAATCAGGGAAATGTCTGGGAATTTCGTAAAATTACCCTTTAATCAGGGAATTTTGAAATTTTTAAGTTTCCCTTCTCGTTTGTCCCGTGCAAATATCTACCTATCGGCTCATGTCACGTGAAGTGGATGCTGTGATGTCACCGCGTTGAATACATTTTTTTTTTAATGTGCTTTTTTAAATCTGTCTAAAAAGCCCTCAATAACTGGCTACTTGGCCGATTTGTGCGAATGACGATTCCGAACTTTTTCTACTCAGCAACTAATTCAAACCATCGATATCCCGCCCACAACCGCCTGATCTGCTTTTTCTTTTTTTTAATATTATTATCTGGGATCATTATTATGCCTGGAACTACTATTTCTGTTAGATTTCTGATCTATAACTTAGCAGCGCAGCTATTATGCTATGAACAAGGAACAGCATGTGACATATATTAAAGAAAATAACATGTTTTATTTGTGTTATTTTTGAAATTAAAAAGTATTGTATTGGTTTTGCTTTACTTTGAAGTTAGCAAATATGGCTGAAGTTGGTGAATTTTGTATTTTTTAATTAATGTTTTCCATTCTTTTTCATCTAAAGATGTTTGTTTTGATTTTTACCATAAATTTATTATGGCGCAGTTATACTTTGACTATTTAGAATTAAATTTACTTATTACATTTTGGTTTTTTTAAATTCTCCATTATTTGGTTTTTTGAATTATAGCTCATGTCAGGGAATTTTTGAAGAAATCTTCTGGAAATCAGGGAAATGTCAAAGAATTTTATTTCTTAAATTCTGTAGCCACCCTGTAATTAAAAGTTTTGAGGATAATTTTTTTTAAATGTTGGCTTAATGTCTTAAACCACCATAAGGAAAAACACATGTATTGAGGTAATTAATTTACATAAAGCATGTTTTAAGAACTCGTTTACTAGCTTTCAAAGACTATAGAAAAATATAGAATTTTTGTATTGTATATTAATTGGGGGCTCGCTAAGTTTTAATAAAAAAAAAGCCTTAGCCTAAGACCATTCCCTTTTAAATTTAGCATTATCCTTATGGAAATTAACTTAAAATGTACTTATCATATTTGGATCTAACATAATATACATTTGTCTTAATATAATTTCTGATGTAATATTATGAGATTTTTATAAAATAAGAGAAAATTGGTAAGCCAAGAATCCATTTCAGTAATATTTGTTGTGTAGTCTTTGAGAGATTTAAGTTAAATTGTCCTCAAAAGAGTACCAACACAAGGCTATGATTGTATCACCAAAATTAATTACTCATTTCAAGCACCAAAATCTTAAAATTAAGAAATCTGAAAGAATATAAGTCAACCCCTCTAAAAATTGGTAAAATAATGAGACTACAAAAAGATACCGAAAAATAACTTGAGCTTTATTTAGAACTCTAACATCGTTACAAGTCATTTTATGGATGGTCGAATGGCTGTGTGGTTTACGCTCTGGCCACTCATGTCATGTGCCGGGTTTGAATCCCGGATTAGGCATGGATGTTTGTTGTGGTTCTTAATCCACGATAAGTTGTAGGTCCTGGTCTGATTAGCCGTCATTGTACATAAAAATAGATCGTTGAGCGTACAAACCAAACCAATTTATAGATAAAGATTTACCACATACCACTCCATTTCAAGAATCTAAATCAAAAACTAATAAAGTCTACTGTGAGGTTCTTGGGTTATGAGGAACTCCCCTGTGGACCCTACCCATCAATCCCTCAAGAAAAAAGTGGTTTAACCAGAGCAGGTCGTTCTGATGGGATCCGAGTTCTGGAAAAGAGATACTGAGCGAGCGAGAGAGACGGACCTTGGAGTGGGCTTGCTTGATGCCTTGTAAGAGTGTATGGAGATGTAAATTTATAAAGTTGTGTTCAGTTTTCAACGAACGAATGTTTCATACAGCATCCTAACACCGTACCTCATACCCCAAAAGCAGAAAGTGCCTAAAACTGTGACGTATGTCGCAGAACAATTTTAAGTTTGAAACAAATGCCCGCGAGTGAGAAAAAGAATTTCACCTATGGGATGACATGTTCTGCAGAAAAAAACAACTTTATTGTCCACCTTTCCCCCCCCCCCCCAGTTTTCTCGGAACAACATTTCCCCGAGCTTCAGTTTCTTAGAAAAGCTCCCCGCGTTCATAGGGGGATCAATCACGTGTCCGTTTCCCGTTCTGGAGCGCTTTTCTTGCTGAAAGTCATTGATAAAGTTACGAATTTTGAATGTATGCCTTGGTTTGAAAAATAATTTTCTTCGTCATTATCATTTTGTAATAAATGTGTAGTATTAATTTTATGAGTTTTTCTTATATATCATACTGGAAATTTTGAAAAAATGTCTGCAGAACATTTCTAACTATCAAAAGTTCCGTTGCAGAACATTATATATTATTCTGCTTCTGGGCCTCATACACGAACCCAATCCTGTGAAATGGGGATTATCACAGCTGGTATATTCAGGATCCTGACGAATCATGATCGGTGTTCGGCTGGATCGAACTATATCCTTATTAGATGACTGACAGTCCTGATTGTTACCTTTAAGAATGGAGTCTCTATGCCATACCAGGGAGCAAAATGGCAAGCCATGCCAAAGCAACGCTAGCCCTCTCTTCCTTTGTACCAGTTTCGCTCTCCTCCAAAATCAAGTCTTTCCATCTCAAGACTAGGCGAGCAAGTGTGTCGAACGGTGCTACTTTTCCCAGGAGCGACACTCTCTAGTCCAGTCAGAAAGGTGAAAAGTTGTGGACGCATTAGGGACAGATTCAAATTCGAAGTAATTCGGCTTCAACTTTTAACCGAACACGTGGATTAATACATGGTGTCTCTTTCCAAAGTAGACGAAAAATTATCAAAACCGTGAAGCCTCAAAGTAGGTTTAACCTCCCAAACAGAATCAAATCCATGACTTGGACACCCATTATAATGAAAGTATCATAGAAGGAAAACATACAAAAATGTTTGTATACAGTGGAACAAAAATTACCACCCCAAAAAAAATTAGTTACGGTGGGGTGAATGTTCAGAATATAAATAAGGAATTTAGAAATTAAGTATTTAATGAATTTTAAAGTATTCAATGACTTTTAATTGTAACATCTTCAATTGAAATAGTATTAGTATTTAAAAAGATAATTATAAAGTCAGTTACTGGGCTTTATCAAGAAAATTAAATTTGATTTATTTGTCTACATCCTGCTTTTTCATTTATTAGTTTAAACTTGCAATATCATAGGCTATTTGCAAAATTGTTCTCCAAATTAAATGTTTATTTTTTATTTTCAGATTGGTGTGTAAAAGTAATGGAATTTTGTTTGAAAATGATCTGCTACAAATTGGGGTTAAAAGCGAATTCCGACAAAATTTAGGACGCCTTGGTCTTTTCTATGGCAACAAGACGCCTCTTCAGTTCAACAGTTTTACTCCTAATGTTTCATGTTCAGACACTCTGAGCAAAAGTATCCTTCTAAAAAGATTATTTTTCGTTTATGTATGTACATGCTTGTCAGCTACTATGGAATGTCTGTATTCTTGCGGATTTTTTTATGATTTCTGGGTACAATGTGCAAAGCTACAGATTGTACATATTTTGTATTTTAAAATCATTAACATGGTTTGTATATTTTTAAAAACCTTGAAAAGTGCTTGATAAAAAAAGAAAACCTTGAACAATATGTTTAAAGTGCTTGAATCTCATTTTATTTTCTAAAAAAATAGCATCTTAAAAAGTTTTGGTTGGCAAAATGAGCAAATTCTATCGAATTTAGCTAAGCCAATCAGCAACCAGAAAAACAGCGCGGTTGAACATATAAAGTTTACATCATTCCTCCCTTCAATGAATACATGCACATGCGTAACGTTTTAAAGTGGTTTACTCCAATCATATCGCATGATCTCTTGTTTAGTTTTTGTATCGTGATTTGTTTGTAATAATATTTGGTGCACAGTTTAATAATGGCAGGAAAATATATTTTTAATTCAATCTGTTAAAAAAGCCAGAATATAATTGTTTAAACTCTGTTATATTGTGGCACTTGGCAATTTTAGAACTTTTCCGCAAAACATAAACAATGGCAAACTCTGACTCTAAAGCAAACCTAAAATGGCAAAAAGCACGAGGATTTAGTTTCTATCAGAAGTTTCATGAACATTGTTAGAACTATTTCTAATGAAAAAAAGCCCCGAAAGCTAATATTGTCCGCTACAATTATTGTTGTCAAGCTAGCAGGATGGAGGTACATGTAAATAAAACAAAGTTTTAGTTTCTGAAATACTATGTACAATGAAAATCATAAAAAATTACGGTTCTTATAAACAGGTGAGATTCTTCCGCTTTTTTGTAATTTTGGATAAAATCCACTTTTTTTTCTTTTGAACTTCCGCTCTTTTTCTTTCCACGAATTTCCATTTTCCCTCCACTGCAAATTTTTGCTTTTCCATCCAGAAATTCTCTTAAAGAAAAGAAATCTTCGTTTTTTAAAGAAAATTCTCGAATAACTCCTACTGGCTGTTATTTACTTTGTGTTTGTTATAGATTCTTGCTAGTTTTAGAGAAGTAATTTGTATTGTAAAAATTGTTCCTTTCCGCATTACTTATATAATTTTTTTGAAGTTAAGAAAATATAAAAATTTAGAATTTATAGTTTTATCTAAATGACTAGTTTAAATTTTCCCTTAATATGTATTAGAAATAAACATCCAGTTTAAACCTGTTGAGCCAACAATAGAAGCAGGCGCACAAGTTCAGCAGCAACTGAATATTGAATGTATTGATGACTTCAATGAAAAACCTGTTTTGACTGTGCAATTCATGTAAGTACTAGCATATAATTAGTAAAATAGTTTAACTTTAGATTGCCCTATATGTAAATAAGTTACCTGATATTACATATGAAGTAACTTTATTACATATATATCTCTCTATATATAAGGCAAAGCCCTCACTCATCACTAATTCTCCCACTTCCCACATAGTCACAACTCTGAAAATCGGCACAAATATCAACAATGGTAAAAATAGAAAAAGTAAGCTATTCCGATCTCGATTAACCCACTTTAAGAGGTCGAAAAGGGGTTAAACGTTCCAAACGAGGGATATTCGAATGTCATACTTCCCATTTCGTCACAACTCTGAAATCTGGTGCAAGTATTAACAAAAACAAACGTAAAAAAAGTAAGCTATTCCGATCTCTATTAACCCATTCTAAGGGGTCAAACGTTCCAAACGAGGGATATTCGAATGTACCACTTCCCATATGGTCACAACTCTAAAAATTGGTACAGATGTCAACAATAGTAAACATAGAAAAAGTAAGCTATTCCGATCTCGATTAACCCACTATAAGAGGTCAAAAAGGGGTTAAACGTTCCAAACGAGAGAGATATTCGAATGTCCTACTTCTCATATTGTCACAACTCTGAAAACTGGTGTGAATATCAATAAAGACAAACGCAGAAAAAGTAAACTATTCCGATCTCGGGTGGATCAAGGGGTGGAAAAGGGGTTAAACGTTCCAAACGAAGAATATTCGAATGTACCACTTCCCATATGGTCACAACTCTAAAAATTGGTAAAAATATCAACAAAGACAAACATAGAAAAGTTAAGCTAATCCGAGCTTGATTAACCCACTTTAAGGGGTGGAAAAGGGGTTAAACATTCCAAACTCGAATATGCCACTTCCCATATAGTCATAACTCTGAAAATTGGTAGGAATGTCAATAAAGATAAACGTAGAAAAAGTAAGCCATTCCGATCTCGATTAACCCACTTAAGGTTTGTAAAAGGCGTTAAACATTCCAAACTAGGGATATTCGAATGTCCCACTTCCCATTTGGTCACAACTCGGAAAATTGGTACAAATGTCAAAAAAGATTAAACATAGAAAAAGTAAGCTATTCCGTTATCGATTAACCAACTTTAAGGGGTCGAAAAGGGATTAAATGTTCCAAACGAGGGATATCCGAATGTTCCTCTTCCAATGTTGTCAAATTTCTGATATTTGGCGCAAATGTTAAAAAAATAAGTCATTCCAATATTGATTAATGATTTTTTAAGGGATGAAAAGTCGACACAACATTGAAACTATACGAGGATTAACTTAATGTCTCAATTCCAATACAGCTACTACTTTGAAATTTAAAACTAAGAGCAAACATAAACACAAACTATTCCAATTTACTATTCACAGTTATAAATTTCGTTTAAAATGTCAACAAATTAAAGCTCCTCTTTTGATAAATCAATTTGTCGGGATCGAAATGGGAGCAAACGTCTGAAGTGTAGAATACATGAATGTCTTTTGATCACTAAAATGCTAATGGTAAAATTTCGTAGCGCAGCACGGGTATTCAGCTTAACCATATATTGAATATATTGAAAATTGCATATATTGAAAATATGCACCGGTGATTATCGCAGTCTAACTTGTTTTATTTTGTAAATTATATAGATAACAGCCAACCGTCTGATTTTATATTTGATTACTTTCTTTTAACTCTTGGGTATATTTTCATGTCATACATTTCTTGTTTTGTGTACTGTACATTAGTATTGTGAATAATCAGTACAATAAGTATCCATTTTTATGAATTTGTTTAAATCAAATTTCAGGTATTCAAATGTGCTTCAAAAATTAACAATGAAGCTTCCAGTTACAGTAAATAAGTTTTTTGAACCTACAGTTATGAATTCTGAGGCATTCTTTACAAGGTGGAAGAATTTAAACAGGTAGCTTAAAAGTTTCAATATTAAAAATGTAATTACTGAATATGCTCATGTTTATTTCATTATATTACTAACTATAAATCGATTATAGCCCTTCTCAAGAAGCGCAAAAAATCTTTAAAGCCAAATATCCAATGGATACAGAAGCAACGAAAACCAAAGTAAGAAGTTTCAAAAATTTTATTAATTTATTTTAATGCTTTTATCTCATTTTTAATTCATACATCTTCAATAATTTGTCTACATACAAATTTTTTGATAATGTAGAAAAACCTGGAATTATTATCGATAATTCCCAAAAAATATAATTTATGTTAAATTCATGAGTGGTATTTTCAAAAAAAATTTTGGTATACTCAACCATTAGGACTCATGATATCATTTTTCTAACAATATCATGAATTATAATTTTAGAAAGCAATTAAGAAAGTGAAGTACAAAGCTATTGTCATACTGAAAAAATTGTTAAAACTTTGAAAATTCATCTTCATCACAATGCTGCATGAAAATAGAATGCTTAAATCTGAAATACATAAAATTTTAAAATAGAAAAAGTTACATTAAGTAAAAAAATGAAAAGTTAAGAAATTCTGGCTGGGTTCGAACCCCTTGATAACGAACTCTAGTCGGGATTTCTTAACTTTTCATTTTTTTACTTAATGTAACTTTTCCAATTTTCTATTTTTAAATTTGATGTATTTATATTTTAGAAGTCGTATCCATACTGATCAGGGAACAATACATTTCCTTTTAAAAGGAAATGTATTGTTCCTTGAATAGTATAAGGATTCCGGTTTCTACATATTTATTACTATACAATATAATTAAATTTTTCTAACAAGAATGCTTTAGTTTTCAGCTGAGTTAGAGATTGTTTAGAAAAATTACAGTAAGTTTAACTGATAGCATAGATAATATAATGTAAAAGATAGCAACTATTTGTACTTATTTTGGAAACCTGAGCTTGGAAATTTTTTTTTAAATATTAAAACAATATTTTTCTATATTCCTATCAAAAACTTATCTGCTAATAACTTCCTAATTTTTTTAATGATATTAAAGAAAAATTATATCAATACAAATATTTGTGAGTGTGGATAATTTTGTATGTTTAAATTATGTTTTAATATATCTAAGGATAAATATAAAATATGTTTGTTTTATCTTTTGAAATCTGTAAAATAGACTATTAAGAAACCTTATTTTATTTCTAAAACTGTGCTGGCAATTAAAAAAAAATATTGTGATATATTTAGTAAAGAAGGAATTTATCAGGGGTTACGAACAGCAATTTTATGCCTTATAATTTTCATGAATGTTTAAATTACAGACTCTAGTTTGCTCTTTTCTTATCAGTATTTGTACAAGACCTTACAGAATATTTTAACTTAATCATGCTTTTATTTTCAGCTCAATGGCTTTGGCATTATGCTCCTGGAAGGTATTGATCCCAACCCAGAAAATTTTGTCTGTGCTGGGATCATACATACAAGTTCTGTCCAGGTGGGATGCCTATTAAGATTAGAGCCAAATCGCCAGGCCCAAGTGAGTTCTCATTTATGCATTTTACGCACTTATTAACAGTGTTGTGACAAGATACTTTCCAAAGAAATCGAGTATTCCCATTCCATATGTTATATCTATGTGACATCTTAACTCCCTAAGCTGTACAATATCCAATTATAACTTGAAATAATCTTTTCTGGTAGCTATGGCAACTATTAAGGCTGGTTTACTTGTTCTTAGTTAAGGATGTCCTTCATTAGTTGCCAGCAACTGGCATTATGATTATGTAAATGCTTCTTTCTAGTCACTCAAGAAGCCAGTTTATTATATCCAAACCTGTAGCTGGGAGCTCCAGTAGATTAAACATTTTATATTTGACTGGTTCATAAATTCCAATCATCCTATGTCCTACAGTGACCACAGACAAGCAGTGTAATGTTAACTTAATTGATGGATTGTTCCAGTTCCTATTCCAATCAATGTACGACTTATCTTCTAATCAACTTATCAGCCTGTGCTCCGACCACTGGCAATTTGCTAATCAGCCTTTGAATGTATAATAATCAAATAAGATGATATATAATTATGGTAACAATGATTGAATAGGAAAGTGACTTAAATTGGGAAAACATGATTCATGAGGTTAAACATTCTAAAACTTGTAGAATGTAAGGAACGTTTGTTTTTTATATCTACCAAGTGTACTACTAGTATTCTTTTGGAAGGTTATTTAGAAATTTTTGTTTAATGTATATATCATTTGTTTGTGGAGCTATATTTCTAAATTATTTGTTTATTCACATACCTTCAAGGGATATTAAGCACTGGTTTGTTGCAAGATTTATTGAGAATTATTGAAAAGGAGTAAAAATGAAGCTTATTTTTAAATTAAAAAAAAAAGTTATTGCTGTTATATGCAGCTACTACTTCATGTTTATTGTTGCAATTTTCGTCAGATATTGTAGTTGGTGTAATATGGTATTGGGGTTTAAATTATAATGGTATAAATATTGGATTTTGACAAGAATTTCTTTCTTTTAGATGTACCGGTTGACCGTTCGTACCAGCAAAGATTCTGTTTCAAAGGAGCTCTGTGAATTGCTGCATGATCAGTTTTGATTTTCCATAGTCTGAAATTGTGCTCTAGAAGCTGGTGCAGTGAATTGCACCTTTATCTATAATAGACTTTCTGAAATTGAAAAGAACCCTTGTAGTACAAGGAGCAACTGCATGTTTATTTTTTATTTATTATTCAACATTCTAAGACTTGTAGAACGTAAGGAAATATCAATAGATCAGGAAAACCGATAGTCTACCAGACTTCTTTTATCCTGAAGAGTTTGGTCGACCAGTTTAAAAGATTCAATCAAGTCAAATGTCTTGCAACTTTCCAAATTATGCACAGGCAAGAGTTTTATACATTACTTTTCAATAATAGGGCAGTAAGTTTAGTTTCAAATATTATTTCATCACTGGGGTAAACTCATCATCAATGCAATGAATGGGGGATTCACTTGCGTATTAATTTCATCAAGTTGGAGTCTTGTCAAATGAATAAATTAATTTTTGAAATTCAGCATGAAGCCCACATATTTAAATGTAATGTATATGCCTCCTTTATAGGTAAGCTGCGAGTGATTTGGCTTGCGATTTGAATTTCGTACTGATGTGCTGCAAGCTATGGCCAAATATAGTCTGACTGACAAAAATGTTCTCAATCTTGTACTTTTCTGTGTTCTATTTGAATTTCAGAATGATTGATTGTTGACATGCCGGAATCTGCAGTCACCTCTCGATCTACTAGAGATGTGTATCATTATTGGCCAATGGCACAATTACTGTTCTGAATTTTTATGCTCGGGTTCTAATATTCTAGTATTTTATGACCGAGCTGTGGTGTAAATTTTTAAGTAGGGATAAAAAGGTCACCTTTTACTTTGTAAAAAAAACCCGAAGTATGAATGTACTCTTGACAGAGATGCCAGACTTGGGAGACTTCTGAATATTCAATGCCTTAATTAATGTTTTTTGGGGGATAGTTTAATCATGTATCTTCCTATTTTCCTTCATCATTCCCAAATATATTCCGTCAAATCTTAAAAATGTGTGATACAAAGTTATCTTCTGATTTTAATTATTATTTTGCATACTTTTACATTCCAAAAACTGGATAATACTCATCGATTAACACTTAAAATGAATATAATTTTAATCTGCAAATTCATCCTTGTTTAATGCTTTTAAAATTAAAGTTTATCATCAATGTCTTCAATCAACCTTGCCAATACTTCTTCCTATGTTAAGTTATTTATATGTTCATATTTATGCAAAAGTATTTTAGTACAAATCAATGTATATTATATCCTGTCATGGTTTATGTTTGTATTGTGATATTTGTAGGTAAGTTGACTTGCCTGTAAATTAAAGATGTACAGAACCATTGGCATCTCTGTTATAGGTATCTAGCTGTAGATGACTAAATGTTAAATATGTCATGAAAATTTTTAAAATTTATTTAGGTCTTGATTGCAATAATCCTGTGAGATATTAAATACTTATTGACTGAACTTTAGTATAGGTATGTCTGAATATATAATTATGAATTTTTTTTATATCTGCCACTCTAATTTACAACTTATGTTTGGGATTATGTTTGATAATACATTCTATATGAATTGTTAGACTGCTATCTTGTGTGTTCAATTAAGCGTTAATCAAAGGGTTTTCATATGAAATAGTTTGTACTTATTGTAGGGCACTCAGTGGTAATTTATAAATCAATGTAGATATTTAATCTGAAATTTTCTAATTAAAAGTAAAAATTTTGTACACTGACAATTGTTTACAAACCGAATATAAAGTTAAATTTAAAGTTTAATAGATTTATTAAATAAAATTGCATTTATATCTTGCTACTGAACTTCACGATGTACTAGTAGTGTATGTTTAACTATTTTATTGTTTTGTTTGAAAATGCTATTGAACTTTAAAAGTTATGTTTTTTATTCTTATTCATTTATTCTATTATTTCTTTAGCTTCCGAAGTTTAAAAGTATGTTTGAAAGATCAAATTCGTAATGATTAAAGTTAATGCGGGAAGGTAAAAAGAAATCACCTCATTATAAATGCCTTTAAATAATAATTCTAAAGTGTATTTTCCAAGTTTTAAAATATTTCTAATATTTCATTTGAGCTCCTAAAACCTATTATAAATGAAATTGTTTAAAATAGCCAGAAAATGTGGACTAAAGACTTATTAGTCTTTCGCTGTCCATAAACTCAATGCTCCATGTTCGCTATTCTGACGATTATAAAAATAAAGTATAAGTTGTTTCCACCTCTCAAAAGATTATGCGACCAATGGATGACATATTTATCAAGAGGCACTTTAAATTAAAATATCACACAATACTTTTCGTTCAATTTATGTTAATTAGCTTCAGTTGCAGTTACATCAGGTAAAAATTGAACTTGAGTATTTTAGCTGTTTAGGAAAATTTACCATTAACAATAGAGCTGGGAGAAAGTACTGATAAAACTCAATTTATTTTGTTACGTCTAATAATTTGCTGAAATCCTATTGCAATTGTGTGTAAAATATCTGTAAATTATTATTTGCTTTTGTCCCAATTGCTTTCATCATTACATCTTCTGATTATATAAATTAATACTATATAGAATAATAATATTGTATGTTGAACTTGTTTTGTTTGTGTTACTTTTATTCATTAAGAGATCGTGTTTTCCTTGAGCCTAATGCTTTTTCCTCTAATCTTCTCCAGGACAGTAGCCAGAAAAAGTTTACGTGAGGGAATTTTCAAAACTAGCAATATCCACTTAAAACATAAAAATTAGCTATCTAATATGTCTAGTTGTACTACAAATTTTAATCATATTAAATCTATTTCCTCAAAGGATTTCTTCAGATGACTAATTGTTTAGGGAGTTAAAAACTTCTTTTTTCTTAAGAGGGACATTACTTGTGACAGTAAAGCATTTAAACATTGTTTTCTCTTAATGTATTATTTAGACATTTAGGGTTTCTCAGACTAAAACTATTTTCTACTTTCATGATTTCAAAGCTTTTCCATTAAACCGGATTATATATCCAATACATTATTTTTAGTATACTTTTTAATAAAAAGAAAACAAATTTTCCCGCCCACTCACTGATTTTTGTAAAATTATACTGTTGTGCATAGGACAGTGACGTCGGGCAACAGGGATATACCGAAGAATTTTTTATAAATTTCAATTCGGGGAATTGAATTATTTTCTTCATAAATAAGCTAAGAACTTTTAAAAAAGGAATTTCCCCAAGAACCATATTTTTCCATTTTTAGAAAATTTAATATCAAATTAGTTTTTTTTTTAAGTAAGTTTCCTTAAATTTAGTTTTTAATGGTTTACATTTGTATTGTAAAATTAAGGGTGACAGGATTATCGGGTAAATTCAGCTTGTTTTCGATCTGAGTAGCATTTCAAAATATTGTTATATCAGACATGCTACAATTCACTGAAACATGGATTTTTTGTTTCGGAAATCCTTAAAATTAATTCCTGCGATATTCAGCTTTTTTTGCTAAGTAGCTGTAGCTTTATATAAAATTTGTTTAAAAAAACTGATTTATATGGAAAAAAAAAAGGACCTAGTGGTTATAGCCTTTTTGTCAAACTTTCCATGATATTTCTTGAAAAGACATGCTCTTCCTGGTCTAAGAATCTGTAACTTCAAACCTTGCAAAAATTGTGCTGCATTTAGTAAGAGCAATGAATCTCACTTTAATGCTAATTGAATGGCATTAAAAGTAAAACTGTCGGTTATTGCTATGCAGTGCTAAAATTTGCTTCATTTGAAGTAATATTTCGGTAGAAATTGTGGTTGTGAGGACATAGCATTATGCGCAAGACAGGGAACGATAGAGGATCAATCATTCTTTTTACATTCATTATAAAGTTTTTTTATGTTGTGTTCAGTGGTGAACTACAGAACTATTTTATGAGCTTGTGAAACACTAAAATTGTCTGGTAATGTTTCATTAAATTTTGTAAAATTATTATAAAATCCAATATATCAAATGCATGATATTCTGTTATTAGTATGCAATTTAACGATGTAATCAATTGTGTAGCTTGCAACCTAGCTGAAATAAATCGTTTTTCCATTAAAGTTATATTATTTATATCCATCTTTGCAATAAAAATTTATTTGTTTGTAAAATTACATGAAAAAAATCCACTTTTTACTTTAAATTATCCGTAATGAAAGTATTGAATTCTATAACTTGCGATGTTCCACTTTTGCCTACATGTTAACAGTTACCATGGGACCTGTCATTAAAGTCTTCAAAATTGCTTATGTACACAAGACACTTTAAAAGGTCTGCCATAGAAAAACAAAATTTTCAATGGCAGACCTTTTAAAGTGCTTTCACCTTCAAAATTCCTATAGAAATTCAATCAAAATGTAAAATTTTGAAAAAATATATTGAACGAAGATTTCTTCGCAGCATTGTCCATCAATGGACAATGCTGCGAAACTGAGCATTGTTCATCAATGACTACTCCTCTGTTTTACTTACAGTAAAAGAGATAAAGTAAAAATTATTTTAAAAAAACATGTCACCCATTTATTGGGGGCTTTTTTTTTGCCAATGTAATAATTATAATCAAACTGGCCATTTTATCAAATTATCAGCGGGTTGCCTATGAAGTTATAAATGGATTACATTTTATTTTCAATGTTAGAAATAAGAAAAAATCTTGCGTAGTAAAATTTAAAACGTTCATTTATAATTTTCCATATGCTGCCAAGTATATTTGTACTAGATAAGGAATTTTCTATATATGGACTTGTGGAAAGACCTGTTTGAAGCTGGGTTTGGTTGTCGTGTTCAGACTACTGGCCTGATCAAACTGACTTTAGTGAACTTGAACCGCAACTGAACCTGAAGATATTCTGTTACTGTTTACTTGTTATATTTAAAATGAGTTGTCTGTCACGCTTGTTGCTTATTAGCTGGAAATTAGTTCTTTTAATTGTTTTTGATAAAATTTTTATGCAGTTTTGATGAGTTCTCTAGTATACCATAACCTTCTGAACTAAAAGTGTCGACGGTGGAAAAGATATGCCACAGCTGGTGACCCGATTTTTTAAAGGGCTTTGGAAATTCTACCAGCCCTTTAAGAAATCGACGGTATCCCAGAGGTTAAAGGTTCCAAGCTCATGATCGAGGGAATGTTGGTTCGATCCTAATATATTTGGCAGGGGCCGGTATACTGGTATGTACGAATACGAAAATACCAGGGTGTCTCGGTGTGGCGAAATTGGAAAGAGGTTTGCACAAGAAGGTTTTGACGTTATAGCTTTTTTGTTGATTTAAATTACGAGGTGTATGGGACTGTGTTAAGCACTTGATAGCTTAACATGAACAAGGCAACAAATTCTGAGAATAACCTGATTTCTTAGAGGCTTCTTTGAGGATGCAATATCCACAAGAGCACCGTTCGATCTTCATGAGAATTTAGGATTGAGTTTGAGGAGTACTTCCTACACCAAGCTAAATAAGACCCAATGCAAGGAGTTGGCTATCTGCCGACCCAACCAGTGGCTGTTTCCTGTAGTCTCCAGTAGATGTTCTCCAGTAGATGCATCTGCTTTAGGTTTAAACAGTAACCAAATCATAATAAGAAATCCAAAATTTCAAGCAATGAAACTAACATATTTACCTTGTTTACTTATAACACATTTAAAAAAAAAATTAAAACATTTGTAAGACAACTGCTTTAGGCTTAAAAACAGTTATTGAAGCACAATGAGAAATCCAAAATACCAAACGCACAATAAAACTAACACGGTACTTATCTTTTTTTTACACATTTTCAGAAATTCAAAATGTTAGTATGACAAATGCTTCAGGTTTAAAAAACAATTACTGAAGCACAATGAGAAATCCAAAATATCAAACAATAAAACTAACACAATCAGTGGCGGCTGGTGCAGAGGGCCTTGGCCCCCTCACTTTTTTGGACCCTGGTTCCACTTGTAAGTGCTTGATAATATTGTTTTGTTGTGGAATTTCTGTAAAATATTTAAAAAATGAAAACGGCAACTATTTCACAAAAACACACTCCGTCCATCTCTCCTCTATCATAATGACCTTGAAGTCTACCCAAGGAAACAAAATTCTTTCAGTCGGGGAATGAACTATCCCTTTCTCTGAGAACTTTCACACTGCATAAAACTTAAAGCCAGGTTCTTCAGTTTTTTTTTTTTTTTTTTTTTTTTGGAGAAGGGATAGGGGGGGGCTATTCCTTCACTTCCATGGATATCAATCTAATGAAATCCTATATAAGGATTATGGTCCACTTTGCGTGTAGGACAAAAATAGAACTGCAATTAGTACACTGTTAAAAAGTTTGTTCCAGTTGTTTGAAATATCCATTTCTAAGGATACAATTTTTTTCTGGTACATTCCACGAGGTTTTTTTTTTCCACAAAAGGGTCTGAACAACAAAAATGTTTAAGAAGTAAAAATATAAAATTAAAAATATTTTTCTGTTGAGTAATTAAATTTTTGATTGAAATATCAATGAATCAATATGGATTAATTCAGCAGCGGTTTGTGATCGAAAATGCTAGTGCAGCCGGAAACATGCGTCCCCCCCCTACTCCCTCACACACACTTTTCACAATCATTCATGAACCCTAAGTCTTTAATCTTAATAATCTTTAATACTCAAACTCAAATCAAAGTTTCCTTTCAATTTTTATAAAATGAATAAGATGAGAAAGAAAACACTAATTTTTTGAAAACAAAATCAATCCCCTTTTCTTTTAAACTTGCGAATCAGTCAATGATGTCATAAAATGGCATTTTGGTAACACACTCACCCCACCCATACAGATTCTTATATGCTGAACATCAGCTCATCGAACTCTCAAGGGCAGCCGAAGTTAGAAATAATACTTGATCGGCAGCCAATAATACATGGCTGCCCAAAACACGTTTCAGGAAAAACATGGCTGCTGTGTTCGGAGGAAGATCACTTTGATTGGAAGCATGTTTTTTCTCGTGAATTATTTAGGCAAGATTGCCTTTTATCGGATTTTTTTTCACTTACTGTAGAAATTGATCTTTATTTTAGAAAATTGTAAAATCAATAATTTTAGTTTTGAACTAATAAATTTAGATGCAGCCCGGCTGTACTGCACCAGCCGCCACTGGATTAATTTCATGTTTAAACGAATAATTTAAAAACCATATTTTTTCTGAAAATTGCACCATTTTCTTCACTTTATTTTTAATTTTCAAAAGCCATAGGACATGGAATTAATTTTCAAAAGCTATTGGCTCCAACAAAATGCTGCAATGTTAAATTTGTTATAATTGTTTGTTTTATTAAAATTTATTTGGATAATTTGTTTAATTTTTCTTATAGTTTTGTTGTATGTGCATTTGAATAACATTTATTTAATTGTATAGAATTCATGTATATTTTAAAATTTACTCCCGCCCTCCTAAAAAAAACAAAACATGGCATTTTTAATTCGGGCTCCCTCACCTTTACTATTCACGAGCCGCCACTGAACAAAATATTTATCTTATTTACACCTAACACATTTCCTAAAAATCAAAATAATTGCATGACATCTGCTTTAGGTTTATACTGGAACTCTAAACATCAATTTAACTCAATAAAACTAACTTCTGCCTACTATATATTGAGTGTCGTATTTCTTCTTGATTGTATAACATGCATATACAAATATATTTTAACGAAAAATTAAAAAACGTATATGTTCAAACAATTAATTTCTTAAAATATTGCAATATTAGTTCTACATAGAATGTATTTAGCAATTAAAATCTTGCTGGTAAAGAGTGCCTATAGGTAAATGCATCCTCAAACTGAATTAGACAAATAAAATAAAACAAAGAAATTAGCAGTAATATTAGATCACGACATTAGTAGTAATATTATAACAAAGTATTATAAGTAAAATCATTATTAGCACATGGAATTTTTGTTGGCAAAGCTGAATGGAAACTGTAAGTAGTCTGCTTAAAGAGGTTGATATTTCATTAAAAGAAGGTACAAAAGAAAGTAAACAAGAATGTTTGAAAGATATGAACATTTGACAATCATTTTTGCTAAATTTCAGCTGTGCAAATAGATCAAGCATTATTCTTTGGCTTTATCAAATAGTAAACTCTCAATTTTTTAAAAACTTTTTTATAGAAATGTAACTTCCGTCTCTCCAGTAAGCACCACTTCAACACAATTTATAGGGCTCAATTTGTATTTAAAAAAATAATAAGTTACTTAAAATTTATAAAATTGGACAAGTACAAGGCTGCATTTAATGATACTCAGTGACAAGATTATTTCTATAATATCACTGCAAGAACATCTTTTTGGCTTTATTTTGAGGCTTCATTTTTGGAAACTCTCTTTTTTTCTTATTTTTTTATCTGGAAAGACTTGTTGCTGTTGAATGTTTTCATCTGAGGGATTTCTTTGCAGTGGCGTAGACAGGGAGGGGCCCCCCCGAAATGATTAAAAGTGAAAATTTATTCGATTTTTTAAGTATCATGATTGTATATTATTTTTATTTATCAAGTTTTATTCGTTCTTCCTGTAACTCTAACTGCCGTCTTTTAAAAACTTAACGATATTTATTTCAAACTTATGAAGAACTTCTAATGGGAGTGCTGTTCTTTTCCGACCGTTCTCAATGACGGCCTAACCCTCTCCCTCCTTGACCTTGTTGAATTAAAACCATCAAGCAGATCAGGTTCGAAGTTTCGTAGTTATGGATAACTATTAATAAAGAATTCCACAGTATTACGACGAACACATTAATTTTGACAAACATCAACCAATCTTTCGAATACGAACAGATATTATTTTTAGAATTACAGATATTCTTTTTAAAACTACACCAGAGTCTCCATGGCAACTCTCGCTTTACAATTTGTAATCGTTGCTACTCACTTGTATAAGAACATGGTAAGTAATTAATAAGTAATTTTAAAATATTGAAAAAATATATTCGAAATTTTTATTGCAATAATATTTTAATACTTTGATAATCTACCTGATAGAAAAGTGCACAAAGAAGTACCGTTTAGACAAGCATTTGCACGAGTTAACTTATTGCCAACAAACCAATGTGTAAAATGAGTTTGTATGTTGAATTGATATTTTGAAATGGGAAATTTTAAATTATAGTTTTACATATAGTAATTACAGAATAAGTTTTTAAAAAAATCAGTCATTATCCTGTTGTTTTCAACTCTTTATCATCATTATTTCCATAAAACAAGAACTTTATGAATAAAACAAGATTTTTATAAATGAAACTATTGTGTCCTATAACTTTTAAAGAAAGGATTAAAATAAAATATTATTTGGTGTAATTCAGCTGTGTCTAACCCACGAAACAACTGAATTTTATTAACACTAAGAGTACAAACAAAATTGCTTACATGTGTGTTAATTATAGTGTCTGATTTGAAGCCCCGATTTTTATTTTTAATTGGACACTAACTGTTTCCCCCCCCCCCCCTTTTTTCTGTTTTTTTCTCCCTTTCTTTTTTTTTGCCCTTCTCTAGGCTAAAGTGGACTTATACAAAAATTCTTTAAAAAAAAAAAAAATTTTTAGGTTAAAAAAGCCATGTTGTTAAATTGGCTAGTGAGAAAATACAGAGATATGCAAATTCTTATGGATTATCCTGAATTTTTAGGGATTTGTTTCTGAATTTTAGAAATATTTTGTGTTATTAGCAGGTTGAATCGTTACAGTGTCATTTGGTATTCTATTTATTAACATTTTAATTTAATGTGTAAAGAAAAATAACAATTTCTGAATATTACTAAAAGTTGCAGAGGGATACTTGTGATTATTAAGGAGATCACATGTCTACAAACTGAAGTTGGCACCTCAGAAATTACTAAGTATACAAACCCAAATTATTCATTTATCATGATTTACAATTTTTGTTTCGGCCCCCCCCGAAAAAAAATCCTGGCTACGCCACTGTTTCTTTGAATAACTGGAGGTAAAGATGGCTTGTTAATTTTTACTGCTTGTAGGTTGCTTTTGAGTGTTTTCATAGAATTTAAGAAAAGTTTATACTCGTCATAGGTATTACAGGTAAAGATGGCTTGTTAGTTTTTACTGCTTGTAGGTTGCCTTTGAGTGTTTTCATAGAATTCAAGAAAAGTTTATACTCGTCATAGGTATTACAGGTCTCAAATAATGCTAAAACACCTACTGCTTCCTGTCTGGCTTCCGCTTTTATAGAAAATAAGTCAGCCTTCTGTAGCTCCAATCCAATTGCTGATATTTCGTATTGGTGTCCGGTTGGTTGGTTTGGTTTGTTAGGGGTTACTGGCGCAAGGGCAACACAAGGGCCATGCTGCGCCGCGCATTGATGCCCGACATGTGTAGAGGTGAACTTTACAGTAATAACATCTTGCCCTAATGGGACTTCATAAAGCATTCTTGCAGGGCAAAAAGAACCGCTCTTTATAGAACCATTCAATTTTATGCGTCGTTTCCCTTTGCTTTGAGATTTGAACTCTCCATTGCGATTGCACACATAGCTATGGATAAAAGACTTCTTTGTCTTGTATCTGTTTTTCAAAATGTATGAAGAGGCCGTTCTTTTTTCTGTTGATAATTTCCACTTTATGAATTGGTTGTGATTTTCAAAGCACATGATTCGGGACTCAATCAGTATTTCTGGATGGTCAATAGAAAAATGATTTGAAAATGCCCTTCTTGTGGAAAATGAGCTAGCACACTCGGAACACTTGTAATGCATGTTTAAGTTAGCTTTTGGCCTCTTGGTCAGTAAACGTTGTGTCTTTTCATAGCTGATCAGAATTTTGTGCACAGCTTTCTTGTGCTGAAGAACACGAACAGGACGAGAAAAAAATTTGCCACACACATCACATAAACGAGATGCTTTAGGTGGTAAGGATACAGCTAAACTTCTCTTTTCATTAAACAGTGTATGAGACACAAAAGGATGAAGTGTTCTCAAATGTCTTTTCAAAGATGAGCAGCGAGTAAAATTTTTGTCACATAAGTCGCACTTGAATAACTTCTTATCCATTACAAAATTAATCTCATATAGAAAAAAATAAAAATTTATCTCATGTATAAGCAAACAGTAATCCACTTGCTAAATCAAAACAACCGAACGACGTATGGTGACGAATCAGAAAATTAATTTACAGAAAAAAGAGCCAAAACAAAAATGTTTACAAAGCTGATAATAAATAAATGAAAAGAAATAGAATTAATAAAGAAAATTAGAAAAATAACCACGGAAACCTAAAACAAAAGACCTGACTTTTTTACTAAAAATTGTAAACAGAAACTTTAAAATTTACAGACGCCTGTTTTCCCCTTCGGTTTTATAACTTACTGGTATAGAATATAGAATACATTTAGCTTATTCCCAAAAAATGAAAATTGCAAGTGTCGAAATAATATTCTATAAGAAAAAAAACCTCAGCAAAACTGTATTCCAAAAATCTAGAATTGCTTAATTATCTAGTAGAAATATATTATGTTTATCTAAAAAAAGACCTAAAATAAAATATCCATTAAGATTTACAACTCAACTCACACACTCATCTCGTCAAATTCAAAACAAAGAGCATTTTATTAAGAGAGCTGGGTTAGTGCATAGAGGAGAAACATTTATTTCGTAACTTTTTTCTTGTGGCAAGTATATATAATTTTAAATAAATAGTGCTTTTGAAATTTAAGGCTCTGTTTTCCTCCATCACTGATTGTTGATTGATTGCTAGTCCTCAAAGAGTGTAAGTCTTGTCACAAAACAAGGCTTTCAAGATTTCTTAATGATTTAAGTTGTAAACTTTTTAAAATTGCAATACAATAGTTTAGTTAATTATTATCACTGTTTTTTTTAGCATGACTAAGTGTTACCCAGTAGAAGATAAAAGAAAAGTCAAGTTTTAGCGACTACATTAATGGTTAGAATTCATTTTACCCCCCCCCCCCCCCTTTTGCGCCGAGTATGATAACCCAGCGCCTATATGGTTCCATTACAACTTGGCACCCATTTTGGCAAACCTGTATTTGAATTCAGTAGTTGTGTCAATTCGACATGGTAGCATTTTGCAAAGTCACAAGAGGGAGGGGGCGTATAGTGTATTTTAACCAATTTGGTCGTTTGCATCTTGGCCTTGTTATTGGTACATATAGTGTTTTCTATTCATTCACTGTAACTTTATTAATACTTAGACACCACAAAGAAGCTCAGTGCTCAAGATTGTGGTATTTCTGTGGCCAATTAATTCATTTAAAGTGATAAAGTCCATTAAACCTAACTGTTCAGCTATTTCAAAAGACATTCTCTCAATATTATGCCAATTATTATTTGCTTCCCAAGCTTCTTTAATTCATGTGATCAGAATGGTTTACAACTAATTTTTTGGCAACTTTTCAAGGTCTTTGTATTGTTGCGTAATATTTCACTGTTTATCTAAATGGAGTCTTTTTGCGACAAAATAGTTTAAGTAATGAAACTGCTTCTTCAAGAGATTCAACATGCTCGGATTTAGTTCTAAGAAATTTATTGCAGTTTGGATGATAGTAACATTTCTTAATTGCCATTTTCATTCTTGTCTATTAAGCAAAGGGATTCAAGTTTTCTAAGCTAATTGTGAGTCTCTCTTTCATTTGTTTTTACTGGGAGAACAGATCATCAAGTGACTAAAGAATGCTGGGAAAAACAATTTCAATTGATTTTGTGTCTTTGAAGCGCAAAAAAAAAAAAAAAAATCAATATGCGAATGCTTTTGCATGAAATAAAATACTTTTCATACGAGTAATAAAAAATTTATCATCCAGAACTTTTACAATTTTACCTTCAATGAACCCAGTCTGCTATGGGCTACAAGGTTATTTTCTGCATACAGTATTTGATTTCAAGAATAGTATATATATACTTAAATATCAAAGCATTTGTTGCAGATAGTTTCGTGTTGCATTGTCTGTTTAAGATTTTTCTGGGTTTTATTCTATTCTAAATGCAATCCTTTGTCATTTGTACTCTAAAGAGGACGAAGAACATTATTAAACAAGATCTGTACTCTTACGAGTACAGATTTTGTTTAATGATGTTTCAGAATAGTGTAGCTCTTGCACTATGTAAAACAAGATGCACTCTTCAGATTTACTGTAAGGGAGCTCTTGGCGATTTTTTGACTAATACCGATTTGGTGTCGAATGTGGCAACCTGTCACCAATATAGTTTTCTGGCAAACATTTGGGTACGGCAACATTTGTGTTTTGATGCCATTTGGTTTTGCTGACATACCCTTTTGATATCATTTTCAACCTGGCCACATTTTTAGCAGGTCACCAAGAGGTACTTTTTGGTAAATCGTAACCAAATATAGTCCTTCTAAGTGAGTGGTATCTACAACGATGAGAGTCTACTTCGAGGAAAGTGCCTATTTCAAAACCAAATGTAATTACTAATTAAAGAACATCCTTTTAATTTACATTATTTTTGAAATCCTCTAGAAAGTTAATCATTTGGGGATCACGGTAAATCTCTGTAGTTTTGCATGCAATAAATTATTTACTTTAATTTAATTTCTTTTTTTCTAACAGTTGTGTGTATTGAAAAGGAATATTATAGTGGTGGGGTATTTCTAATCCATTTCTTCAACAAATTGTATCATTTGTTCCATTATACTCCATGGCTTTAGTAATATAATAAATATTGATGTGTAAAATTCACTATCAATAGTCTAACGAGTTCTGTTGTTCTTTTCTATAAAAAATAGTCCATGAGGTAGGGTAGACAAATGCATTTAATAACAGGATGGACTATATAACGATCCACGGAGATAAAGTTCATATAGAACCCATTCGGCACACAGCCTATCAACATAAGACAGAACCACACAGGTCTTCACACGTTCATGTGCACAAGAGGAATTGTCTCCCGGTAGAGAGACGAACAAACATCTACACGAATCTTGTATCAATCCGCATAAAATATAGTTCACTCGCCTCAATACCAACAAGTTCAACTTATAACTTCAGGAGGGGATATATCCCCTTATCCCACCCCTTGGTTACGTGACTGGATGAATGATATGAAAACAGGATAAATAGATGGATCTATTGTTTTTTAAATAATGCAGGTATAAATACCAATATGCATTTGCAGTCAATGCACAAGGTATCAAAACATACTTATTAAAGATAGAATGGAATATTGTTAGAGCAACATCTGTATTGTTGATTATAATTGGTCAATGTCTAAGGTATGTATTGCCTTCTGGAGATCTTTCAATTGGAAACTGCTTTGAATTTACACCTTGAATGAGAAAAAATTGAGAAAAATCCAATCTGAGGGATTGATATTTAAACCCAGACAATCTGCCATAATTGCAGCAATGTCTACTCATTTTAAAAATAAGAGTTCTAAGGTTAAGAATAGAAATAGACTCTCAAAAATATTCTAAGATGCCATCTGAGTCGTGGGTCAGGCTTGTATTTATTTGGTACTCTTGTCTTAGAAACAAATTCAATGGTGATTGTGACATTTTGAGCTCCCATACTAAATTACCAAGTTATAGCTTTCCATTTTTTCTACTATACTATACACGCATACAAGGTTGTTTCTGTTAAACAGTCTCAAAAAGGCATTCTCCATAGATGATGGAAAATTCAAATAGCCACTAAAATGTTGCAAAGTACTTAAAAAAATTACTCAAAATTAATATTGGCATTGTAATGGCCCCTTCAAATGTTAAGACATTTGCTGTTGTATTCTACTTGCTTCATACTTAAGCAAACCCATCTGATGGCTGTGGGGTTAGGGCTCTAGCCTTGCATGTCAAAGGTGCCGGGATCGAATCCTGGGTTAGACATGGATATTTGTTGTTCGGAATCCACGTTAAGCTGTAGGTCCCAGCCTAATTAGCCGTCATTGTGCATAAAAATATGTCATCAAGCGTACAAACTACCACCATACTTGGAGGAATATATAACAAGGACATCTTGTTATGAATACATATCCCATACACAAAATAATTTCTCTAGATATTCAATGCATGCAACATGCAAATACAACTATTTCAACAAGTACAGAATATGGAAGGAAATTGACTCCGGACTGGAATCAATTCTTCTAAGTTGTTCGCTTTTCCAAGATATCGTTTGTATGTGTGTGCTTATCTTTTTTTTCTTATAAATGAAGAAAACATAGTCTGCTGTGTAACAAACCTCTCCAATGAAAGGCACTTTTTGGATGTAGTGACATATCAAAACAATGATTTCATATACTAATAAAAATAAGTCAATGGAATTAAATGCCTTAATAGATATTTTAATGCATTCTTTGCATAAGGGATTAATCTGTGGGTGCTTTAAATGATGAAATTCAAAAATGTGACTCAGCTTTTCTGCTAAGGACATTTAAAAAATCACAACTCCTGAGATTTGAAGATTAGTTGTCAGCATGAAAAAAAACTAAACAATGGTGGTTTAGAGCAGCGTCAGCCACTACGCGGGCCGGATTTGGTCCGCGACAGATTTTTCTGTTGCCCGCCTGCAGTACAAAAGATTTAAAAAAAAAAAATTCAAATTTCACGGTACGGACCTTTTTTTCCTTTTACATAATTCTAATTTGTCCAGAATAGTACGTGTTTACTATGTAGAACAAAGTTCTCCTCTTCGTGCCCAAAGAAACTGTATGAAGAAGCTTTCAGCAAGATGATTTTCATCAAGAATAAATGCAGGAATTACTAAACTGAATCTCATTAGGACAATTTATTAAGATTAGCTGTAACAAATACTGTGACTCTAGCCTAAAATAAATTGAACGATTTCGACCCCCATCGTCTCGCAATTGATATCGACTAAAACAGAGTAATTTGGAAGGGCAGTTTATATACTTTTATTAAAAGTTCGATCAAGTCCCATTGTCAAGTCTGAACAAAAGATTAATTAAATACACATGTATTGGGGTATCTGGCCCGGGAATAGCTCCAACATAAGTAATACCTCTAATAGTTTGTGGCGAACGCTGGTTTAGAAGTATTCTCTGGTTGTTTTTCTAAAATTTATAAGGATTTTATTAATAATTTCTAATGATTCTTTTAGATTAAATATTAGGTGTGATCATTTTTGCATTTTGCTAAAAGAAAAATTCTGATTTTAACTTTTTTGCTAAAGGAATTTTGCATTGCAGCTTAAACACTGCTTTGCATAACTTCTAGAAATATTTTTGGGCATAATTTTCGTAAAGAAACCCTTATGATACTCTGTATCTGAATTTCGTAAATGTTTTCAATTCTGACTACAAATTTAACAATTGCTTTCTTTAACAAAGTATAGCAGTAATAAAATCTACCACTGTATTCTTCATACTTTTAAAAAATTAAATAAATGGTGACGATCAGCACAAGGACTTTAGCATGATTTTGAGGAGATATTTTACAAAAAAAAATAATAATAATAATAATAATTGTATACTAAATCAGAAAAATGGCTAAGGGCCTGATTCTGATGTCAAGGCGAGTCGGAATAAAAGGCGTAATCGAGGATAGTTGGAGACATTTCGACTTTTTGCGATTCTGATCTCAAAATTCCGTTTGACGGGCTATTCGACTTTACGGAATACTACTCGGCTAGTATGGAGTAGGCGAGTAGCCAAACTACTGTCGGAATATCGGAAGAAATGACTTTTGATTGGTTCTTTGCGAATTACCCGGGGTTATTTTTTTTAATAGAATGTCGAATGAAATACTCTAACAGATTTGCAAGTTCTCATAATTTCTTGAAGCAAATTTGGGAAAAACAGGGTAAATATTCTTTTCGTAATATTTTATTTGTAACTTGAGTAATTCATTATTATTCATTGATGAAGTGAATAGTTTAGCTAGCGAGATATTTTATTTAGTAAATATATTAGAAATACAGAAAATTCCTTGTTACGATTGATCCAATTCTCTTTGAAAAGAAGGAATTAAAGGGTTTCCATTTGAAAGTATTTAATTTTTAAGCAAAAAAAAATCCTTAGGGTCCTATAGTGCATATTTGTGCGTTTCGACTATGCATATAATAAAATGTTGTGTTCGATAACAAAAACGTACACTTTAAATTTTATCGTAAGAACAATTTATCTTAACAGTTATTTTGTATCCTCTATTATTTCGTCTCTATCAAGTAAAGTTGTAGCAATTTATTGTTCAAATATTTCCATAACTTTGTACCCTACCCTTTTTCTTTTTTTTTTATGATGATGATGATTCATGTCGTTAAATTTTATTTTGATAAGTCAGAGTCTGAATTTGATCGTCCTTTTTGTATTTGTGTACTTTTATGTGAGCGATGTGAAGGGACATATTCCATACCCTGTGTGCTAGTTGTGTAGTTTAAGTTGGCATTAGGTTTAAACAAAATGGAGCTTGTTATTACTTTGGTCGTTCAATTTTTACACAACATTTATCCTTAGTGCAATGGAGATTTTTTTGCTGGACAAATCCAATCTGTTTGACAGTCACAGTACACATTTTACAAATGTTTAATCTGTCAAAACCAGTGGTATGGTATGTTAACAGATTAAACAGTAAAGAATGAGTCCTGAGCAAAAGGTAAATGTCATGTTTTTCTAAATTTATTGAATATAGACGACTTACTAGTCACTCACTATTTCTGCATGTAAAAAGCATTCAAGCTTTAATTTACTTGATCTTACTAATAGTGTTAAGCTAAAAAAAGACTTGACTAAAAGTGTAGTATAGGGTAACCCTTTATATTTTATCGAATTTTTAAGTCAAAAATATTTTATATTTTACCATGATGGTCAAAACCAAAAACGACTTTGAAAACTCTTACATTTCGAAGATGGCATTTTAACTTACTAAGTACTTTCTTTAGCTAAAATGAAGTAAATATCATTACAGGGCACTTTAGACAACTATGTTTAATAAATTTACTTTTTGAAAAGTGAATAGTTTTAGATTGTCACCCTTCCACATTTTCATTTTCTAACGAGTTTTATAATTACAATTAGTAGTGTTTGACCATATACTTTTGTCTCAAAATGTGGGTCAAATTACCTGGTTTCATAATGCATCTGTACCTGAATATTTTAATGGTATAATTATTAGTGAAATTGTGTTAAACCTAACCGATAAGTAAGACAAGGTTTTCAAGGAAAATAAGTTACTGTGAGAAAATGTACATGTAGGTTGTTCGCTTAAAGCATACTTTCTCGGAAATCCACTTTTTCTATTTGAGTAGTCGAATGGCCACATTAGCTATGCTAACCATAAACTCTTATTTAAAAATATTGGTGCAATCTGTCATCGGAAAGCCATGTGTATAGTTATAATTTGATTTAATAAACTCGGCTCATTTTAATGAAAAAGAATAGTTACAAAAACCAATATATGCCGCTTCACTAATGCATATGCCGGCAAAAATTATTTTATTACAAACATCAATTGTTTAACAAAAGTATTATTCTAAAATAAAAAAGTTTTTTTCTAAATGAATTTGATGAGGGTGTGTTTTTTTCTTACAAATTTGCTACAATGAGATTTTTAAGTTAACTGTCGACAGATGAAAAGTTATTTATGATGATTTTTACTCTATTAGAAGCTGTTTTCTTTGGGAAATATAGAAACAATAAATGTGAATCTGTTTTGTTGTAAGAGTGGAAAGGATTAATAAGTACTCTTCTGGTAGCCGACCACCAGTTAGAGCCAAGTGTGATTGTTTACATGAAGCGTAAATGTGTCGCCGGGCCTTAATGTTTACATTGTTTAAGGAACTATGAATGATTAAAGGTTGTTAGTGTGGATGAGTTATTGCTGCAGTTTGGTGGTTTTTATCTGGTACCCGGCTTATAGAAGAGTACCGATAAATGAAAACAACATAAGCAATTTAAAAATATTTTTTTTTTAAATAAAAAAAACACCTGTATTCCTTATGTATATAATATTGACTGCTCTCCTAGCAGATAAATTATTAGTCTTGGTAAAATGTGTCTTTTCTGATTTTTGCTGTTAGGTTCGACACAGTTTATTTACTAAATGGTGCTTTGCTCCTGAGAAGGTGTTTCAATAAATCTTCTCGGAGATAATTCACCCTTTGGTTTAGCAGTTTATACAAAAGTACAAGTCTCGATTCGACTTTTCGCACCGACAAGTTCAGCATTGGATGTCGCTAAGTTTTGATGATCACATGTTTTATCTTTGCAAATCTACTTTCATTCTAATTACTCATGTATGTGTTATTTTATCTTGAACATATTAAGATTGTTTTCTATTTATATTGTTTGATGTTGATATATATATTTTTTTTATTGTAATTCTCTATAAAAATCATTTTTCAAAGTATACATTACAGAGAGCTATTACCCTCAACAATAAAACTAATGTATTATAAAAGTATAACCACATAGGGAAAATGGGGGATGCCAGGCAGTTTTGGTTAAAAGTAGTTTGTGTAGCATGAAAATTTTACTGGAAATATAATTTTGTGTAATGGTATTAGTGGATACTGTAGCACAGGGTTGAATTTTAAATGCAATAGCTGGTGTGGGGGGATTAATGGTGAATAAAAATAGGGCTTAGACTACCATACTCTTTAGAATATTAATTTTTAAAACAAATGGTTTTTTTTTTTGCATATTCACTGTAGTATAGAATCCTTATTTAATAATTTTTACAGTCATTTTTGAGATTAAAATAATGTTTATGTACATGCGAGATGGTACCTTGGTACTTCTGCTTTCAAACTAATTGTTGTTGCGCAGGAATAACATATTGTTTTTAAATAACTTTTGATCAGCAATGTTTGAAAAAAGTTAATAATCGCAGAATTCTATTGAATGTTAGCTTAACTAGTGGCATAGAGATTAAACTATGTATCGAGGCATGGATTTAATTTCTAGAATTGTGGCACTTTTAAATCTATTAAAAAAAATTAATAGACACAATAGCAATTGTGACAAATGATCTATCACTGTTAATTTACCTCAATTTGTTAGTCAGTTTAGTCTATTATTTATTAGTCAGTACTCTATTTGTTAATTAATTAATAACAGTTTGTTAGTCTCAAATGTATAGCAATTCCCCTTGAAAGGCATTCAATGAGCGAGATATTGTTTGGAGTTTTCAGGTGCAATGGTTACACAACATCCATGCTGCGCTATAACATTATAACATCTATAATCATGCCTCACAATTTTGAACTAGGTTTTGATTGCACTGACACTCGAGCTAGCACTTCTCACTTTCACAACATGACATTGAGGCTTTGGTGGTTTTTAAACGCAGGTGTTATGGTAGTTTCCTGACTCAATCTTGTATGATTAAAGTTAAAATTGGATATTTTCTTTTACAGAAAGTATACGAAAGCTATCTTGTGTCGAAACATCATTACAGCAATAATAAATAATTTAAATGTAAAGGAGTGAAATCTTTCTGGGTGATTTGTCAAGAGAAAACAGTCCTGCCTTTGTTTTCTACATGGGAGTATACCTCGAACAACTCCCCAGAAAGCCTGACAATCAACATTTTCTTGTCATAAGTGATTTTTTACCCATATAGTTTTAAGTTAGAATCATAAAACAGTGTTTTTTTTTTTATTATTTCTTAAAATGTTGTAGTTTGTATGTGTTTGAAAGAAAATATTTATATATTTTAAAAATTCTTAAGGGATTTTTTTTTATGAAACTAAACACACAAATTGTTGATGTAATACCTTTTTTTATATATAAGGAATACTAGATTTTCAATATCCCGTAAAACTAGAAATACTTGTATCAGTATGAGATGAGAATTTTTGGATTGATTCATTTTGATTTATAAGACTGTGTAAGATCATTAAGTGTAAATATCTTGTGTCGGAACATCATAACAGCAAGATGCATGCAATAATAATTTAAGTGTAAAAGAGTGAAATCTTTCCATTTGATTTGTCAAGAGAAAACAGTCTTGCATTTGTATTCCGTATGGGAATAAACCTGGAGCAACTGATCAGGCAGCCTGACAATCAACATTTTTCTTGTCATAAGTAATCTTTTACCCATATAATTTTAGTTAGAATCATAAAACAGTGTTTTATTTTTTATTATCTCTTAAAATATTGTATTTTGTATGTATTTGAAAGAAAATATTTTTATATTTTAAAAATTCTTAAGGGATTTTTTTCATGAAACTGAACACACAAATTGTTGATGTAATACCTTTTTTTGATGTATAAGGAATACTAAATCTTCAATATCCAATAAAATTAGAACTACTTATATCAGTATGAGAACTTTTGGATTGATTTATTCTGATTTTTAAGACTGTGTAAGATCATTAAGTGAAAATATATTAAAACATTACGAAGAGTAAAAAGTCGTATATACTAATGAATAAAACATGCTTAACGATTCTGAGATTTTTTTTATTATTATTAAAATTGCAGCATAAAAATATGCTGCAAAAACGTCTTCAGTGTTTCAAAAAATTAAAAGATCGCATTGCAAAATTTATTTCTGAAATTAAAAGTTTTTTTTTTTAACCAATCGTTACATATTAATCATTAAGTTTCAATACAAACTGACACATCACATCGGTGAAAAATAAGAACAAGATATATTAACCAAGATATTTGAAAAACCTTCTGCGCAATCCCTTAGCGCATTGAACAGATTGAACCCTCTGCGCATTCGACTACGCGCATACGAACGGGCTACTCGACTTTTCTGCTCGACTCGCCTGGAGATCAGAATCAGGCCCCAACTCTCCTCGATTACGCCTTTTATTCCGACTCGCCTTGACATCAGAATCATGCCCGTAATTTCGACGAAGTCGTGGTGAAAAGAGCTGATTTTGGCGTGATTTGCGAGGAAATAAAGCTAATTTATAAATTTTTCATTCAAAACAGAATTATTTCTTACAATTTCAAGGATACATTTTACAGAATTATTAACTAATAATATTAAAATTACTTCGATTTTTTTTAAAAAAATTCGTGTAATATGTTAAAAAACTTGAAAAGTAGGTTCCTTTTAAGTTCGTACGAAAATTTGTTCACATGGAATTTGTAAAAACAATGTATATTAAACTCTAACATTTATATAACAATGCATCGAAAGAATTCGAAAAATATATAAAAAAAAAGAATTTTAAATATAAAAGTAAGTAAAGTTTGAATTTAACTTTTTAAAAGAATTCATGTTGCGCTCCCTATATGTGATGCTGACTTTTTCAGAGGTTGGCTTTGGTTGAAGTTGAAGGGTAAATAGTAAATTTAGGAATGGCAACGCAACATTGTTTACAATTGTTGTTACTTGTTACACAAGAACACGTGTAGAAGTTTTGAACTGTCATAGAGTTAACGGCTCGTGTTTACACAACACGTTCACTTTATTGTTGAGCTCAATGAGCAATAATTAAATTTTCTTCCCATCTTCTTCCTTTTATCCCAGGTGTACGATCTCATTTAAACTAATTTCAATGGCGAATATCAACCGTTGGTACTACACGAAGGTTCAGTTGGCTAATACGCCAAGCAGAAAATGCGATATTGATGAAAAAAGAGAATTGTCTTACAGACAACAAGCAGCTAATTTCATACAAGATATGGGGCAAAGGCTCCAACTGTATCCTTTTTTCACCTTAAATGTATTTATCATTATAATTTCCATTTGTATCATGCAGTCTTAATCTTTATTATTAGGGTTATTCTTTAAAATATTTAGTGTAATATTTTTGTCTTGAATTACATTATGCGGAATAGTGGTAAGTGATATTGTGCCCAATAATTGATTACATTATTGAAGTAAATTTGGATGATCTAATGGTAGAAGTGTCAACCTTATACTCAGTAGGCTTATAATAATTAGGCTTAGCCCTGTTAGTCAGTGTATGGGTTTTTAGTTTGTTGTAGGTTATAAATGTGTTTTTATTGGTTGTTTTAAATCTTTGTTTTCGCAATTATGCCTAGATACTATTTAATTAATGATAGTGATATTGTGTTATCGGACACGGATGAAGCAATTAGGGTGAACCTACCAGTAATTGACCAGTTAGTGCAAGTTTCTACACATTTAATTTTTTTTCTTAAAAAATTATTAACGGAATGTTATGAAAATTTCCCAAAATATCAATTGATTAATGAAGCTCAATAATAAATTAACATGGTGTTCCAGTCCTTTTTACAATTTAAAATATCATCAGAATTTCTTACCAAAGGCAATTTTGCCAGTAATTGACCACAGCCATGCTAGTAATTGACCACTTCCATTTCCAGAATAAAACCAAAAGTTAATTGTTAAATTCTGTTATAAAATGCTCTAATATTCATAAATTAACTATTAAATGAATTAAAAAAAGAAAGTAAAAATAAATATAATCAATTTTAATCCATGAAAATACAGGAACATCAGTGTAAAATATAGTATGATGGTTTTATAAACTTTAGTTATCAAAGTTAGTTTTACTGGTAGGTAATTATGCGTATTTTATTCAAAAAATTAAACAAGAAAATCAAAATAATATAGAAAAGATTATATAATCCTATACTTTCAATTCTGAATAAATTTAGATGAAAAGAATCGAATATAGAGGATATTATTTCTTGAATAGTTTCAAAATCATCCTTTTTTCTAATGGAAATCATTTTCTTGCATTGGCATTTATCCAATTACATAGAAGAGTTTCTTCTGAGGGTGTAAGAATTGTTGAGGGCCCATTTTTCTAAATTCTGGGGTTTTCCCTCTTAGCTTATTAATCAACGTAGAATGAGGAATGTTGTATTTTCTGGCAGTTTCTCTTATTTTCCCAATATTTTCTCTTGAAAAAGCGTAGATTTCAAAACCTCTTCAGTGTACTTGAGAAAGGATTTCTTCCCTTCCATGAGTGTTTAATTTTAATGATTTCAGAATTCTTATAGCCTAGGTATATGCTTAAACCTATAAAAAAAACTTCCTTAATGATTTATTTAACTCAATTTCTTATCAATATTTAAGTTAATTTTCTACTTTAATTTTTTCCTGTTCATATTAAAAAATATTACTAAATATATATCTTATTCAATTAAGGTGTGAAAAGTAATTTTGATATTTACAAGGGTGTTAGTGATCTGTAAATTTTCCGCCTTATCTTTGACCAATGCTTTTCTCTGTCAACAGACCATTTGATCGGATTTTTTGAATTTTTCAAGAAATAAAACAATTTATAAAATTCTGACAGACATTTTATGTACCAGAGTGTTAGTTTAAATAAAAATTGTAAGTAACCTACATAATATTTGTGTAGGGTAAAGTGGAAGTATACTTAAAATTGACTTTTGACCATTTCTTGACTTTTAAAAAAAAAATTATGTTAAGAAAGTAAGCCTAGTATATTTAAAAATGATCTAATGTACACATGCAATAAGAAAATCCATCTTAGAGTTTAAAAATGATTACTTTTGTATTCTAAAGTTGAAAAACTAATACTTAACACCCTTATCGACACCAATTAACTACAATGGTCAATTACTGAAAAAATCAATTTTTCTGGACAAATAGTAAGTGAAGATTGCAATAAAAGCATAAACCTTTGTTATCACTTTGTTTTTTCCCAGAAAATATGCAAGTAAATAAAAATTTAGTAGTTGACCATTTTGGTCAATTACTATACTGATCAGTAATTGACCATCTGTTTTTCATAATTTGTTTATTAGTTTAAAGAAAAACTACTTGTATATTAATATAAAACCAACATAAATGATCTACATACATTATTTGTATTAAACCATTTAGGAATTATTCATGTTGATGCTAAAAAATCAAAGAGAAGCTAAACCACCCTTCACTAATAGTGTCAGTCACTCATATGAGACCCTGTGACATACCTTTGTGTTTGTTAATTTTTATCATCCAATTGGAAGCTTGGTTACCCCTATAACTTTTGGCATTGGCTTTCATTAGTTATTGGATATATTTTAACCAATAAAAATTAGAATACCATCACAACAATTCTTGTTTACTTCCTTTTTGTGTCATTTTGGTCAACTACTGGCATGTGGTCAATTACTGGCGTATCACCCTAATCAGTTTATAATACGAATTTATGAGTAACCTGCTAAAATAATTTTATAATTACTGATATTAGTTCCAAATATGTAATATAAATGGGTGGAGATAAATTATATGGTATAGAAATTAATGATAATATTTAGTTTAAAGTCTGATAAAGGTGCCATGCTTGATAGGGGAAATATTCTTTTGTTGAATAGTAGCTTATATTAAATGCATTATTCAATCTGAATGTATCAGATTGTAGCAACTTTTATTTAAAATCAGTTTGGGAATGGCCTTGTATGTTAACCTTTCATCTTTTCTAATTGTTTTTTTATAACAGTAAGGCTGACCAAACGTTATAGTGGTTAGCGTACTAGCTTCTAGACAACGAGGTTGCGGGTTCGAGTCCCGTGTAAGACATGGGTGTTTGTAAATGTATGTTGGCTTGTCAAATGACGAATGTTTTGGCTCATTATAGCCCTCGTGTTGCTGACGGCACCAGATAATCTGAAAACAACCAACTTATAACAGCAAGGGTTTAGGAGCACAATTGTATGTACAAAAATGTAGTAAATACAAAATTGTTCTAAATGAAAATAATTTGGATGTTAATTTTTTGCGTAATATAAAGTTGGGCAATTTGATTCATATTTTATAACTGATAGTCTTATAGATGTGTATATTGCTCACACTACCAGAAGTCTATTGTACTGTCTCTGAACCATTTTAAGTTTTTTGGCAAATGATGTAAATAATTAGCTGTGTGGCCCAGCGCGACTTGGAGGCCCTGAGTTTTGTACATAGATCGTTGCATTTATGAAAAACGTTTAAAAAAGTCCTTTATAAACTGTAAAAAAAATTATAAAATATTACTAATCATAAAAATATAACTTGATGAATTATTTGGAGCAATACTGTGCATAAACTTACACTATTTGTATGATCTCTAAAATATTTCATGACTTTACTGGACATCCTAATGCTATTAACATCGTTTTCATGAATATTTAGTGTTTTAGAATTAAATGCCAGTATTCATAATGAATAATCTGATTTCATATAAATTATTTTTGGTATTTTTGAATTATTTTGGATTTTTATTTGTGTACCTCATTACGTTTTTTCAAATTATTTTTATTATTTTTTTTTTTTTTTTAATGCAAGGGCTAGGGATTACGATTTAATAATTATTTATCTAATATTAGTTTCAGTTAATGAAAATGAAACATTTATTAGTGTATAATTTATCCATTACAATGCGATCTAATATATAATTTATATATTAAGTGATATGACACACAATACATTTTAATTAACAGGTCATTGCAATTTGGTATTTTTATAATTTTCATTACAAATTAATAAAAGTAAATTTTTTAAATTTAAAATTATTTTTTATGACTTAGGTATAATAATCTTGGTACCAATAAGATTTTGTCCGCTTAGCAGCAAAACTTTGGATAAACATTGTTTTAAATAGGCAAAGTTAGTTCTCTATTTCATTTATCTTGTATGTGTTTTGCTATCATTACAGTAAATATTAATATAGAATAAACATTAAAAAATGTTATAAAACTTTAATTTTTTGAAACTAGTTTTTAGCAATTGTATAAATTTAATTATGTACAAGGAAACTGCAGTTATATTATTGGCTTAAGAAATATATATATTGGCCAAAGACCAAACAGCTAATGTTCTGCAGTGTTTATCATTTTTATTTTGCAATGTGTTATTATGTCATAGTGTTTTTACTATTTCATTTTAGTTTAGACATGAACATGAATAGAACATCTTTAGCCAAACTTTTGAAAAGTATTCATCACTGCAAATTGCTTACATGACTCTCTATTCTCTTGCTACTTGTATTTTATTTTGTCGTTTTTGTGATTTTGTTTTATTAAAATGTAATTTGCTTTGTTTTATGAAGTGTTTGAATTTGTCTTAACTCCACTCAAGATTTCAATTATGTATTAACACAGCAATTGTGTATATGCATAGGTTTTATGTTTATCGCTCATTTACAGTAGTCCATAGAAATGTAAGTTTGTTTTCACTATTTGTTTTTCTTTTGAACTTTGTTTCTTAATTTTGCTCTTCTTAATACTGCTTGACATAATTGGATTGAAAATTTAAAACAGGAAAAATTTACTGTGTTCATCACAAATAGTAGTGCAATTTTTACTGTGTATGTTGGATTGTAAAATTTTTACCAATATTTATTTTAAAATTGCATTTTTGAACACAAACTAATTTTAAATTACAATGTTATTGATTTTCTGTAACTATTAGGGACTGAGAATGTTGGCGTAACTGTATGTTGATTTTCGATATTCTTCCGTTAGACAGATAGGAGTTGGCACCAACTTATATGTTTACACGTTTAAATGCCACGTATATATATTACTAAGCCTAAATATTTCCAGTTTGTTATAAGAATTATAAAGGATTTAAAGGTTGTTAGTTGAATGAATTGTCGCTGCAATTTGATGGTTTTCATCTTCTAGCCGTGGAATGAAAGAGTGCTGACGTTTCTTATAACACATCATTTACGAAATAATTTTACTAGTGTTGTTAAAGCTAAACAAAACAGTGATAATAAAAAAAAAATTATGTATCTTGTACAACATGTTTTAAAAATAACTTTCATAAAGTATTACTGTATTAAAGTAGGCTTAAAGTGTATAAAAAGTACTATTTACAATTTTCGAATTTGCGGATCGAAATATTTTCGTCAGCCACTCTTTTGATTGATATTCGGCTAATCAATGCTCTAGTATTTTGTTTTAAAATTCTACCATTTATTTTTTGTGTTCTATTCATTTATGTTGCATTATAAATTTAGGTATTGTCTGGCTATTTTTTTTTTTTTTTTTGTCAAACTGTTATTTTTGTCTCTCAATTATATATCATTACTGAATTTGATTACAAACATTGCTTTTTTCCTTCTCTACAGAATTTATCTGTAGCTGCAGTGTTCTTAGCAGCAAAGGTCGGGGAACAATTCCGTACACTAGAACATGTTATTAAGGTAGCACACAGATGTCTTCACAAGGATGCGCCTGATCTGGATGTCCGATCTGAGGTAAGAAAACTTCTGTATCGTTTTCTTTTGTTTATAGATGAATTACTGTATAATATGTGGTAAAAGACAAATGATTGTAAACATAAGATTCCGTGGCCTATTTGAAAAAGTACCTAGATGCATAATCATAGGTTTCTTAAGACAAATCGTCAAACTGTCTCAGCTGCATGTACCTGATACTTCATATTTTGACTCACAGTATCTTCCAAAGTATTGCATTAAAATAAGTGGAGTATTTTCCCAGATATTACAAAAGTAATAAAATATCAAAGAAGGTACCAGTACACGTTTGAAATTTTTTTCTTTAATTTTTGAACTAGACTTGCAATTTCTTTCCCACTTAGCTAGTGTGTAAAAAGGGTACTCTTCCGTTAGATGGGTACCATATACCGCCAAGTCGGAAATTTGGTACAGTTATCATCAAGTTTAAATGTGTAGCGATGTGTGCTAATGGGAGTCGAACCAGGGGCTCCTAGACCAGTGGACAGGCCTGCTAATCACTAAACAAAAGTGATCACTAGTGTCTACGTGTTGTATCTCTCATTTGTACACGAGACCACCTCATAGCCCCTTCCCTGTGAGTCGCGAAGGGGCCAATTATTGAGTTGCTTGCGTGTGGCAGTGAATCATCAGAGGTTGCTTGCTGAGTTGGTAGTGTGGAGGTCATGCAGTATTTTCAGAAAGCACTGATAGATAGCAGCATGATACAGTTGTCCGGTAGTCACCAATGTAGCAATGTGTGCTAACAGGAAGGCGCACTGGGGACTCTCGGAACAGAGACAAGCGTGTTAACCACTAGACAATAGAGATCTCTAGTGTCTAGGTATTGTATCTGTTATTTGTACATGAAACCACCACATAGCCCCTTCTCAGTGAGTCATGAAGGGGCGGTTTTGTGTTGTGCGTTGTCTTGAAGTGCCCAGAATCTTTGTCAGTGTGTTGAAGACGGAAGACTTAAACTGGGTTTCCTGGCTAGTTTAGACAAAAGTGACGACTAATGTCTTGGTGTTGTATCTGTCATTTGTATACGAAACCACCACAAATGTTTACTCGAAAATAATATTTTAACCTTGTGGACTTTTATTTTTATTACATTTAAAGTTTTTACTGTCAGTTTTTGTAGCAACATTATCAGGGATCAGAAGGTTATTAGTTTGAATGAGTTATTGCTGCAATTTTGCAATTTTTGTCTGATAGTGCAGGGGTGTCAGACCTGCGCCAAATACAAAAATCCTCTCCAAGCGCTTTATTTTAGCCATATTTGCGCAATGCGACTTTATTTTTGCGGGCCGAAATTCGATACTGTTCGCCGCTGTAACATCGCTATTGTTGAGAAATATTCCAGTAGATTCGGCGCTAACGCTGATATTTACATTGGTGTAGTGTTAATTTTCTCTGAGTGCTACAATGATTTGAGACGCTAATGCTGTCATTATTGTCAAGTTTAACGTAGTTATGACGATCATTTTCGTCGATTCTTTCATCGATATAATAGCTCTGTAGTATTGAAAATTGCTCCAGTTAATTCAACGCTATTGCTGATATTTTCGTTGGTATGATAATAATTTTTTGCCGAGTGTTATGATATTGTAATATCCGAATTTTGCCCCGATATTACTGAGAAAATTTCGATGTTACTGCGATGATTTGCGACGCTAATGCAGACATTATTGCAAATTATTGTGGTCGTCATTTTCATCGAGTCTTTTACCGATATATTACCGCTGTTGTTGAGAATTGCTCCGGTTTATTCTGCGCTATTGCTGATATTTTCGTTGGTGTGACGGTCATTTTCAAAGAGTGCTGCGCTTTTGTTAACATCCAATATTACCAAATCTTGTACAAACATTACCAAGAAAATGTCAATATTACCGACATTTGTGTTGATATGTACGTTTTTGCGATGGTCATTTCTGCTGAATCTTCAATTTACGTAATATCTTCTGTCTAGATTTTCAACAGTATTGTAAGCGCTATCGCTAATATTTACGCAAGTGTGTTATCATTTTCGCTAAAGTTTACACTGATGTAGTAGCAGCTATTGCCGAGATTTGCGACGCTGTTTGGTGACAAAAAAGAATACAATATTTCTGGGATTTTGCGCCGATATTACTGAGATTGCGATGATATGGTGGGTGTTATCCCGATATTTAAGTTGGTGTTATATTCGTTTTCGCCAAGGCCTATTGTAATGTAATAGCAGCTATTGCCGAGATTTGTGTCCCTGGTAATTCTGCTTCAAAGTTTAATTAGTTTTTTTACAAAAGTTGCTTTTACAGGCTACAAGAGCATTTTCCCTGCTACTAAACTTGTTTTTACCTGCTTCGAAAGTCATTTTTCCTGCTCCAAAATTTAATTTTACCTGCTCCGAAAGACATTTTCCTGCTCCAAAAACTGCTCCAAATCTTTCTGATTGAGTGGGAGCCCTGGATAATGAAATAGTACCCTACTTAAGAAGCAACACTTCTGTGTATGAAATTTTTTTTCATTTGATAATATTTAATCAATTAAAATTTAATTATTTAATTAAGGTTTAATTATATAAATTTGTAACTTAATATGGTTCTTTTCCATTTCACCGGCGCAAATTTCGTCAAGCAGACTTTATTGGCAACAACACACAGTATACATATAAAATGGTTTAAATGTAATGGATTTCCATCTATTTTTGACGTATTAGGAAAAAGACATGATTGATAAGAAATGGCGGTGACTTGTTTTAAAATGGGGCAGTAAAATGTTACCAGCGAAGAAATTCCGTTTGGCGTCAGCTGTATAATTTACTTTATTACCGGCAAAATGGAAAAGTACCCTGAACTTGTGATTTATTTAGAATTTTTATCTTTAATTTGCAAATGAAACATAATGATTTGCTATAACCTATTGCAATTGTAAATATAACTGAAATAGCTTTTTTTTACTAGAATTTTGTTTTGAAAGTATTTAAAATTACCCACATTATAAACCCATAAAGTTTCAAAATTAATTATTGCATGGATATATTAGATTCTAATAGATATTCTGCACTGCATTATCCACTTTATATTACATATATATATTTTTTTAATTGGTGGGTTATGAAAACTTTTGGTATTGTAAAAAGGCCATCTATATTTCCTTCAATTTTTAAATTTATGTGTTTAAATGACTTTGGCATATATTATGGCCCAAATTACAATGCATAGGTTCTGTGGGGGGCAGCGACAGTTTGGCAGTTCATTTTAATTTATTTAACTTTTAAAGCTTCATAAGTTGAGAGGAAACTTTTTTTGTGTTTTATTCTTGCCATACAGGAAATATTTTAAACACAATGACTGCTGTTATTCAGTTTTGATTCTTTTGTGTGCACATGGCTGAATTTCAATTCGGCACCTCATATTTATAGTGTATTTTAAATTGCTGTAGAAAAAAAAGGTTTTAAAAATATTCTGGAGTAATATCATAAGATATTTATAATTTACAGTTAATTTCATAACTATTAGCAGATAAGCAATATTTTCAACACATGGGAATATAAATGTGTGGGAAGGTCAGTGGGGCTAAATGATGAGTCTGTTGTTATTAATTGGAACACTAGACCTTAATAAACATCGATTTAGGTTATTTTACATCGTCAAGGGGACAAAACCCACTATACCTTCCTTTCGTCTCTCTCCAGGAATGCTCTCGAAGTGTTCTCTTTCCGTTGTGACGTACTTCCACGTCACGACTTCTCCATCGGGGTTGTCTTGTCTAGTTGGCTCGTTCAAATTGGGGAATGCTTCCATCTGTTGGAGGGGTTTCCTACCCACACGGCCATCCTGACAACGCAGGCGTCCTCCATATTCTGAAAACGAATCAAAAGAAAACAGAGAGAAAAATGTTCTGCAATTTTTACAAAAATTTGGTGCAGCATTTGCTGAAAAGTTCTAAACTTGCAGAAAAAGATCACTAGAAAAGTTCAAAAACTCTAAAAAAGTTCTCTTGAAAAAGTTCCAAAACACTAAAAGAATTCACTTGAAATGGTTCAAAAACTTTAAAAAAAAAGTTTTAATTTTATGATTTTCTATTATTTCTATTTTTTCATGCGATTGGCCGCAGTTGACGTCTCATTAGGTCCTTCCCTTTTCACATCATATCAGTCTTTCGGTCTGATCTTGGGGACTTCATAAGGTCCATAAAACTTAGGACGCAGTTTTATTCCTGGTTTCATCTGTGTTCTTTGTGTTGCTACTAGGCCTCCTATCTTGTAGTTGTGAGAGGCCTTTCTCTTCTTGTTGAAGTTTCTTCGATTTTCTTTCTGTAGTTTAAAGATGTTCTTATTAGCTTCTTGTTATTTTTCCTGAGTGTTCATCATGTCTGCAATTCTCTCTTCTTCCAGCATTTCCAAAATCTTCAAATCTTCTTTATTTCGCATCTTGACTCCAGTTAGTAATTCGAAAGGAGTTCTCTTGGTACTTCGATTTGTTCTTGAATTCATCGTTTGCTGCACTTTATCTACGTGCTTGAACCACTTTTCAGGCTTCTCAATTGACAGCTTGGCAAGTATTGGTACCAATGTTTCATGAATTATTTCAATCTGTCTATGATCTCTTGGAATTCCAGTTGCTATCGGGATAAGCTTGATACTCTCCTCTTGACGATACACCTCAAACTGCTTCGAGGAAAGTCTTTCTTTTTTCTTCGGGCTGCCATACAGATAGACAACTCGCAAGTGTCCGGTTTTCCTTTTTTCGATACTTCGTGGCTAGGCGACCGTATCTATCACTCTATCGTCACATTGCAATTTTTCTATTTGCTTTTATAGGCCAAAGATCCTTCCATTTCCTTTGGCTGAGCCCCCATGTGGGAAGGTCAGTGGGGTTAAATGATGAGTCATTTGTTGTTAATTGAAACATTAGACTTTAATAAACATCGATTTAGGTTATTTTACATCGTCAAGTGGACAAAATCCACTACACCTTCCTCTCTCTCCAGGAATGCTCTCAAAGTGTTCTCCTTTCGTCTTTACGTACTTCCACGTCACGACTTCTCGGCCAGGGGTGATGTCTTGTCTAATTGGCTCGTTCAAATAGGGGAATGCTGCCATCTGTTGGAGGTGTCTCCAAGACACAAATGGTATAATTTTTCTTTAATATGAATAAAGACTTGAATTTATGTGTTTGAGTGCTTTTTGAAATAAGAATTTACTTCTTTGTCAAAGGATAATAAAGTATGTAAAACATTAAACGATATTATGAGCTGATTAAATAAATTTCAAGAAAGAAATGCTTAAAAACTACTATTTAGCATTCTTGTATTTAAATTCATTGCAGTTGTAAATAAACTTTCAGTAATAATTGTTTTCTTAAATGTAAGTTATAAAAATATGAATAAAGAATATGTCATGCAAAAAAAAAAAAAAAAAAAAAAAAACGTGAAAGCTTTGAATTAAAAAAAAAAAAAACTGAAGGTAAATAATTTTTTTACCCATATATAATTTCTTTAATTTGCTACTGATTGGCTTATTCAAATGCATTAAATACAAGAATGCTAAACAGTAGTTTTTAAGCATTTCTTTCTTGAAATTTATTTGTTCAGCTCCTAATATCATTTAATGTTTTACATTCTTTATTATCCTTTGACAAAGAATTAACTATATAGACTATATAAGCATTTCCTAAGTTATATAAACAAATGTAAAATCGCCTCTAAAAGTCGGAATTTTAATGCTGCTCTCAATTTAAAATTTACTCAAAGAGGTGACTTTAAAGGTTTAAAAGAATTAATGTGTAATTTCTTGTTTGTTAGCTTTTTTTTATTGCATTAAGCGATCGATTATCCCAATGATTTAGTTCTCAAATTGTGCAGTTTTAATAAGATTGAATTATAATTGTAAAATATTTTTTACCTAGTTATGTTTAAACTTGTGATGATATAGGTCAATGAACATCAATATTTGTTACTTATCAATACACATCAGTATTTATGGTCACGAGACACTTGATGATCAATTCATGCTTTTTAAAATTGATTTTTTAAAATATTGGTTTCTTGGAATGAAAAACTTCAGATAATCAAGGTTCAACCAGAGTTCATCCTAGGCATTTTTCGAGGGGCGGCGCGCCCTGCCTTCCCTTTTTTTAAAAAAAAAAAAAAATAGCGCCCTTCCTGTTTATTTTCAGAAAAATTTTCATCCTGAAAGAATTCAAAAAACTTTCGTTTCAGTACGCAATATGTGGATCACCTCTACTGAAATTGCCTGTCGCGCATTCATGTTCAAACGCGCAACGTATATATCAGGGACTGAAACCATTGAGTAGATGTCCATATAACGTGCTTCATTATTTGGTGGATTGTAGGGAGCCGTCTTACAATATCCAAGTGCACATTAGTAAACTCCGATGGCCATTTCGTACGTGTTTTGATTAAGTGTATTTCGTTGGATTTTTACCATGCCTCCTTCAAAATAGAGAAGAAAGGAATTTGATAGACTTGATTAACTTAATTAAAGGTTTATAACTATCAAATGTTAACACTAAGAATTTAAAAAGAATATTTCCGTTTGGACACGCGTAATCGCGATGTTCTCCTGTTAAATTTAGGGGGTGTTTTTGGTAATTTGCCTGTTACCAATTAATTTCTAAACATCAGTTTCATATTTAAAATTAAACATAACAGGAATGCAACCAAAATCCCAGATTATTTCCGATTTTTAAAAAAATAAAACTTCTATTATAGCTTACATAATAGCGGCATGCACGGCAAAAAACTCGCCGTTTTGACGCTAAATTTGATCCGATTTTGAAAATTAAAAAATGCAAAAATTTCAGGACATAGTCCAAGTTCTTTAGTCGGAATACTCCTTGTGATATCCCACAATGAATAATGTTAAATTTGGAGAAACTCTATTCTCTATCTGACAATAGCAAAACTAAGAAATGAAGTTTAAGGTTGATTCATTCAAACTTTAGAAAATTTTGAAAGAGTGAAAAGTTCTTATCTTAACACATTTTCATTATACTAAAATATTCTTATCTTAATTTTACTGTATTATAAATTGATAATTTTATAAAAATTACTATTTGATGAAAATTTTACTGTGTATATTGCACTTTAATTTTAATAATTTTCTCAGTCTCATTCCAGCAGAGTTAGGACTGAAGCATTTTATCAGTATTTTGATATCTTTTCAGTTTTTGATTCACGGATTTTTGCATTATTATTACAGGGGTCTCAGACCTGCGCCAATTACAAAAATCTGCTTCAAGCTGCTCCAAATGCTTTATTTTAGCCATATTTGCTCCAGAACGCGGATATTATTATTTTTTGCGCGTCGAAATTCGATATTGTTCGCCGCTGTAATATCGCTATTGTTGATAAATATTCCGTATGATAATGTATTCCGGTATATTCGGCTCTAACGCTGATATTTACGTTGATGTGGTATTCATTTTCTCCGAGTGCTACGATGATTTGCGACGCTAATGCTGACATTATTGTCAAGTTTTACGTTATTATGACGGTCATTTTCGTCGAGTCGTAATTTTCATCGATATAATAGCTCTGTAGTATTGAGAATTGCTCCAGTTAATTCGACGCTATTGCTGATATTTTCGTTGGTATGATGGTAATTATTTTCCGAGTGCTACGATATTGTAATATCCAAAATTTGCCCCGATATTACTGAGAAAATGTCGATGTTACTGCGATGATTTGCGACGCTAATGCAGACATTATTGCAAATTATTGTGATTGTCATTTTCGTCGAGTCTTTCACCGATTTATTAGAGCTGTTGTTGAGAATTGCTCCGGTTTATTCGGTGCTATTGCTGATATTTTCGTTGGTGTGACGGTCATTTTCGAAGAGTGCTGCGCTTTTGTTAACATCCGATGTTACCGAATTTTGCCAAACATTACCGAGAAAATGTCAATATTACCAACATTTGTGCCGATATGTACGTTTTTGCGATGGTCATTTCTGCTAAGTCTTCAACTTACGTAATATCCTCTGTCTAGATTTTCAATGGTATTGTAAGCGCTATCGCTAATATTTACGCAAGTGTGGTAGTCATTTTTGATGAAGTTTACACTGAGTAGCTACTGCCGAGATTTGCGACGTTGTTTGGTGACTTAAAAAATACGATATTACTGGGATTTTGCGTCGATATTACCGAGATTGCGATGGTATGGTGGGTGCTACCCCCGATATTTACGTTGATGTTATATCCGTTTTCACCTAGGTCTTTGGTAATGTAATAGCAGATATTGCAGAGATTTGCGACGCTGTTTGGTGACTTAAAAAAAAACGACATTACTTGCATTTTGTGCCGAGATTGCGATGGTATGGTAGGTGCTATCATATACGTTGGTGTTATATTCGTTTTCGCCAAGGTCTATTGTAATGTAATAGCAGCTATTGCCGAGATTTGCGACGCCGATTTGGTTACATTCGTCTCGGATATTGCTGCTTCAAAGTTTTTTTGTTGTTTTTTTTCTACTGCAAAGTTTATTTTTCTGCTACAATTTTTTTTTTGTGCTACAAAAGTTGCTTTTACATGCTGCAATAGGCATTTTTTTGCTCCAAAACTTGATTTTACCTGCTCCAAATCTTTCTGAGTGAGTGGGAGCCCTGTTATTATTATTTTTTTTTCTTTTTCAGAATATTGAAAATTATTTATCGTGGTAGAAAAGTATAACAATATTGAAATTGTGGCAGAAAACGCGTATGCAAATTTCGGCAATTTGCCATAAAAGTGCCCTTTTTTTTTGGAAAATAGCACCCTGCCCTTTTTCATTTCTAGGATGAACTCTGGTTCAACTGCTTATTTCTAACATTACCTTGGGAAATTATATGCTTGTTATTTTATAAAATGCCGTTGAGTTATTGTTAGTATTATAAGGCTGTAGCTTAAACTTGAGTAAAAACCAGTTTTTTAAAAAAAATTAAAGCAATTCAAACGTTCATTCTACTTGGCTTATTTTGCGGCGGATCAATTTTTTTTTTGTTCTAAGACCACAGTATGTCAAAAACAAATTTTCTTAAATTCGTCTGAGTAAGCTTATAATAAAATTGTTTCAATAAGCTTTTTATAAGTATTTTTCGATGTCTTTATAATGTGTAATACGTGCGATTAATTTATATTTATTAATGCGGGTTGAAATGTGCTATTTACTTGTCTCAAATTTATTTTCTGATGAGATGTTTCCTGTGATATGTTTAAAAAACATCACCTCGTGGTGAGACTGTTTGTTTTTTGTATTTAAAAAAAATAGCATTTGCCATCGTTACTAAGTAGTTTCAATTCTATTTTATATAAAATTAAATAAAAAAAATAAAAAATTAAACTTTATAGCAGAATAAATATATCCTTGTGCCATCACAAATAGATATCCTTGTGCTTTACCTTGGGAGTTGTGTTCTATAGATTTGAAGATAGCAGTTTGAGTTTGGAAAATGCTGTATTTACTAATAAAGTTGTTTCTTTAAACTTTTGTTTCGTATTATCAAAATCATAAGCACTTAATCATTTACAAGTTTGATATGTCATCGACATTACTACTACAAAGTGTTACCCGAACAGGGGCTCGAAAACATATGAAAACTATCCAGAGGAGAGTCTGTGTCGGTGATGAAAACGAAAGGAACAGATAAGTTTTATTTTATTTGAATGTTGAAGGATATATCTAGTCTACTTTGAGTTAAACCTTATAGTTTTTTGTTTATTACTCACCCTAAGGAATAATTTGAAAGCAATTAACTCGACCCAAGTTGAACATTAAAGGTTTTGGATCATAAAGAGAATTAGAGGATATTTCCTCTCTCATTTGAAATTATAGTTTCAGAAATCCCGGGTGTGGTTTCTGATATTGCATACTAGCTAAATGCGCGTGCTTCGCTACTAAATTTTAACATGTGCAATATTTTAGCTAGCTGTGAGGCCTCGCGTTACGGAAATTTGTCATTCGTGTATAGGACCCAGTTTTTGGTGCTTCGCTCGCAGGAAGGTTCATCGCTATGCAAAATCGAACTCGCTTCGTTCGCTGAAAAGTTCATGGACACATAATCACAGGCTTATTTCACTCTTTAACCCTTTAAATCCCATGGAGTCAGCGTTGTGGGTTTCACAAAACCCCGATGACTTTCCATTCATAAAAACTGGAAATGAACTCGCCCGACTCGTTCTCCTGTCTGCCACTCCTGGGATTGCTGTGGGGGGTCACTGTCGACCATTAAAAGATCATTACTATATGTATACAGCCTGCAATAGGGGTGTGCGTTGGGTCATCTGCTTGATATGTCAGAGAATTTAGTTGGCGTCTTATCAATGAAACAAACGCCACCGCTAAGTACATGACAAGATTCGCATAAAAGAAAAGTCCCTGACTATCTTACTCCATGTCCAAAGGGTGGGGCAGTTTGACATTGAGTACTTTAAATCCATGTCTCCCCTCTACATGCCCCACAATTGCCTATTGTTGAGGACCGGCACGCTTTAAACAACTAAGGCAGGGCAGTTCCCCTCACTTGGAAATATACGTTTACCCCTGCAACCGCCCGAAAGGCGGTTAGCTGGGAAATTCTCTACAAGGCGGTATAGGGCGGGTTGGGATTTAAAGTGTTAAACGGTTCATTGCCATGTAAGCATAGGCTCGCTTTGCTCGCTGAAAGGTTCATTGCTGCTTAAGCATAAGCTCGCTTCACTCGCTAAAATATAATTACTACATAAAGACTTAATATTGGAAGCCTCTCCCTTGTCAAAAAAAAAAAAAAAAAAAAAAAATTCCTCGTTAATACAATAATACAACACCCCTTTAAGATTATTTTAACATGTGTTTGTGGAAAGCAAAACTAAAGGCTAAAACTATTTATGTTGAAACTTAGAGATCTAATTCTATTCGAAGTCGCTTTTTGTGAAAAAATTAATTGAAAAACAAATTAAAATCTTTTTGTCAGTCCAATTAGAAGGCCAAAACTACTTGTGTTGAAAATTTCAGAAATGTATCTCAGTTACAAATTGTTTTATAAAATATTTGTTAATTAATTAAAAAAAAAAAATAATAATAAAAAATAAAAAAAATTTAATTCCTTTTTTCAAAAATTCAATTAGAAGTCCACAACTATTTATGTTGAAAATTTCAAAGCTGTAGCCCTATTTGAAAACGTTTTGTAATACATATATTAATTAATTAAAAAAATTAATTAAAAAGAAACTAAATAAAAATTAAAAATTCTGTTTTTTAAAAGTCCAATTAGAATGCCAAAACTACTTATGTTGAAAATTTCAGAGCTGTAGCCCTATTAGTAGTTTCTTTGTACAATGTTTATTAATTAATTAAAAAAGAACAAATGAAAATTAAAAATTCTGTTTTTAAAAGTCCAATTAAAAGGCCAAAGCTACTTATGTTGAAAATTTCAGAGCTGTAGCCCGGCTAGAAATCGTTTTGTAAAATATTAATTAATTAAAAAGAAGCTAAATAAAAATTTAAAATTCTGTTTTTCAAAAGTCCAATTAGAATGCCCAAACTACTTATGTTGAAAATTTTAGAGCTGTAGCCCTATTAGTAGTCACTTTGTAAAATGTTTATTAACTAATTAAAAAAATTAAAAAAGAACAAATAAAAATTTAAAATTCTGTTTTTTAAAAGGCCAAAACTACTTATGTTGAAAATTTCAGATCTGTAGCCCTATTAGATATCGTTTTGTAACATATTTATTAATTAATTAAAAAATAACTAATTAAAATTTTAACATTCTGTTTGTGATGTATACAATTAGAAGGCCAAAACTACTTATGCTGAAAATTTCAGAGCTCTACTCCAATTTTAAGTAGGTTTCTATAGAGCCACAGACAGACACACAGCTTGTTTTATTATTATAGATCATATTTCAAGTAAACAAATTGGCTGGTTCCAGTTAAATGAAAAAACCGGGATCTAAGTCCACACCTTGCAATTTTGGTTGGTTATGACCACAGCTCTTGGGTAGAGCAGTTGTCTTCCATTCGGTTTGCAATGAACTCGTCACAATGTGAAAGTGTTGGGCAGACTGCTACTTACCTACATTTTGGTAGAGAAATGAGGACTCCCGATTATGTTTTTTGTGATTTGAGAGCCATCATTCAGAATGATAACTTTGTCCCAGAAATTACACCCTACCTCAAAGGATTTGCTGAGACATTGAAAGAAGTTCGAGGGAGGGTAGAGATACAGCAGGATCGTTGAAAAGACTATGCTGATAAATCTCGAAAAGCAGGACCTTGTTATTTTCCTGGCGATATGGTATGCAGTGCTAGAAGTGTGGGTAGACGCAGTCTGACGCGTCCCCCCACTTGTCCAGAAAATACCCATGCGTCTCCCCACTTCTAAAAACACTGAAATCCATCCCCCCACTTCTAAAACTACCGAAATCTATTCCTCCAATTTTAAAAAACATTCAATCCGTCTAAAAAGTAAAAGGGGAGAAAAAATAGAATTAACCATTCTTCTGCTTTTTCTGACTGTCATTTTTTATACTTTCATTTTTGTTTTGTTTAAAGTAGATTCAGTCAATTTTTCTTGGAAATGCTCGGCGAGTTTCGGCGCCCGTTTGGGATTATTGAGAAGTGGATAGAAAAAAACATTTATTGCACTATCTTTTCCTGTTTTGTCCTCGACCATTTACTTTAAAATGTTTTGTATTTTGTTGATTATTAGTAGAAAACCGTGTATTCCTCCAACTTAACCATTAACTCTTACTTCTGATTCTAAACGGCATTTGTATTCGTAATCCATCTTGTATAAAACAAGATGAGATTGATATATTTGGCTTCAAAACTGTAAGAAAAATGACTCTGATACACTACAGAACGTTGAGGAAGGAGCAGTGGAAAATGTGCAAGTGGAGAGATAATCTAGCACGTGGCAGCAACAGTAAGCAAAAACGCACTGCAGTAATGATTATCCAAAGGACACAAAATGATACGCACCTTCAGAAATACAACGAGTATCCATGGCTTATTTGTAAAGAACAAAAACTTGGATGCAACACATACAAAAGGCTGCTAAAAAGCTTGGAACCAGCTAAAAACAAGGTTTGAAACTTTCTAACGAATGGGTAGGTTGTAACATTTTGACACATGGAGACAAGGAATTTGACTAACGAGAATACTTAAGAAAGCAGATTTTTAAACACAAAACCAGTAAAACTCATAAATGTGCAGGAAAAATTATCCATGAAGCCAAACGAGAAATCTGAAAAATGCAAACATTTCCATTAAGAAGGTAAAATATCATTTTGCAATTTTTTTACTTTCAATTTTTGAATGCACGATACAGTACTTGTATATACTATCAATGCCAAAATTGTTGAAACAAATTCATCTTATCACTGTCTTCCGAGTCATGTAATTCAAAATTGTATAATTTTTTTTATTTATTCCCGACTATATTTTTCAGTTTTTATCACTAATTTTGTTTATAAATTTCTTTGAACATTAAGCAATACTGGGCATGGGATATAAGATAGTACTAAAATTATTTAAGCATAGATTTTCTTAAATATACCAAGCATATAGGGAAATGCGAAATGTAATGACACTGAGAAAAAGTTTTAAGTCACTGAAAAAAAAAATATTTATGTCATAGTGTTATAAAAATGTATTATACTACTTTGTATAAAGATATATTTTCACTTGGTCAAATTTTAACTTTGGAGGAACTAGAAAAAAATATAAAGACAAAGTATTTAAAAAAAAAAAAAAAAAAAAAAAAAATAGAATTTCTTATTAATTTAATTTTATGAAAGTATGCTTATTTAGAGGCAATATTTAAATCTAAATAAACAGTTATGTATATAATGTTGAATTATTACTTCCCTACATCTCTTATTTCCTAGTAATAAAACTTAAGTCGCAGAATATTCATTAAAATAACAATAAATTTTGGACCCTTGTTCGTGTTGAAAATTGTTTCCTTTATACTAGTTAATTGTTATTTATTTATTTGTTATAAATTTATATTTATTAGAAAGAAAATTATAAAATTTATCTCTAAGGGGGTGCACTTTTCACCAACTTTTGGCCGTCCCCCCAACTTTTTTCCCCCCACTTCTACCACTGTTTGTATGGGTTACATCACATCATCTAAGCCTCAAGAAACATGGTAAAACATCAATATTAACCATATGTAAAATTGACTCAAAGATCTCCAATAACATATGAAGTGGTTAATCAAGGCAATCTTGATGTGTCATTGGGTACTTATCATAGTTCACCAAAAGAAGATCGCAAGAACATTCCTGCGTCTGGCTCCTGTATCGGTCGTGACGACTTAAGACCCAGATGGGGAGTCTATAGCGGAATAAATATATCCTTGTGCATTTATAGCGGGATGAATGTATCCTCTTGCGTCACAACTAGATAGCAGTTTGAATTTGGAGAATGGCATATTTACTAGTAAAGTTTTTTTTTTTTTTTTTTTTAACTTTTCGTATTATCAAAATCGTAAATGCTTAACCATTTACAAGTTTGATATGTTATCAACATTTGCTATAACTTTAAAAAAAATAAGATATAAAATGATAAAAAAAATTTAATAGCATTCAAATAATGGGAAATGCAAATCTAACTTTATTTGTTTTAATTTAGTGGGGTTTCAAAATCAATTATACTCTTTTAGGTACACACAGTATGTTTTAAAAGAAAAGTTATTAGTAATTTTAGAAATACCTGAATTCTGAAGATTTAATCTGGCTGTTATTTCATGTTTTGAATATTTAAAAATTATTTTTATTTATTGAAGTGTCGTGCAGTTATGTAAGACAGCAATTGTATAGCTGTGAGTATAATGTTTTGTCACCCCACTATGAATGACTGTAGAATAATCGTTTTTCTTTTTTTAGTCATATGCTGAGAAGGCACAAGAGGTAGTTTTTCATGAAAACATTTTACTGCAAACCTTAGGTAGGTGATTCTTTAGGCTCCTAGAAAAAGTTTAACATTATTCATTATGTTCATATTAATTTCTAACATGTTGTTCCCCTAGTTAACCAATCTAGAAGATATACATTGTTTGTTATTTTGATTTGTTGTTGTTTTTGTGTTGTTGGTAATAGCTAATTTCTTTTTCAAATAGATTTTTTGATTTAAAACTGTAATACACTTCTCCAAATTGACTTTTGATTGACTATAATGATCACTTTTAGAGCAGCTTCTTCTAATATAATAACCACTGTTGGCAAAATATGCTTATTTTATGGTATTTTATCAAAGCTTCCGGTTGTGTCATAGTCTCTATTGCTGAGGTTTGCATAAGTGGCATTAGTATATTGATGAACTTGATGGTATATTTTGCAGAGGGTTACATAAATGTTAACAGTGAAACCTCTTCAAATGGCTACCCCTGCATAGCGGTCACCTCTTGTAACGTCCTAATTTTCAGTGCCACACTGTTTAGGCTAAAATAACCCGTAACAACATCCAGCCATCCTTTCCTGAATGACCGCTGGATAGATAATTGCCCAGTTCATCCCATTTTTCAGGAAAATCTATTCATTTCATCTTTTGGACTTTAAGTTTTTTGCAGTAATGAGGCTCTTTTAGAATAGTTTAAAGCTGTACATATGATCACAATTCCTTTTAGCAGACTTATGATTCAGCACAAGGCAAAAGTATTTGCTGATGCTCTGAGAATTAAACATTTCTGTACAATGGATGGCTGGACAGATTTTACCAACGAAATGACATCACCTTTTGGTCACTTCACAGCAAAACAGCTGATGTCAACCCTAGTTCATGCGAAGATTGACAAGCGCTTTTCACTGCTTTTAGCGGATGTGATGACTAGGTCATATTCAACTTGGACAAAATAGAACTCTTTTTCGCACCTTACGAAATAAAAGCATGGATGACATCCATTTTTGAAGAATGGCTTGTCAATTTTGAAAAAAAAAAATCAAACCAGGAAGGTTTTCTTTGGTGTTGGATGATGTGATGTGTTATTCGTACGTAACTCATCTCGCAAATAAATCATAAGTCAATAATATGATCAAGTTCCAAACTTCATTTTAAATAAAAAAAATTGGTACTTATATATTATCTCGTTGACTGTTGGCTCCTGTTCAAACCAGCTTCGGTGCCTTTGCTTGGAATGCTTTAGCTGTGCAGCAGAGCAGGCATCCTTTCACACCGCCCGTTTTGACAGACTGTAGGAATCCATTTTACTGATTTTTTGTCTCGCCAATGATCGACGAGATAATACGCAAGTAGTTCCAAAACATTTGCCAGAAACTTGTTTCTATTATGCATTATAACTATTATGTAATAATTGTAACAAAACCTCTTTGAATGGCCAAATTTTCTTGGAACAGCGGGGTGACCGTTCAGAGAGGTTTACATTATAGCTGTTATTGTTGAGAAGCATCGCCATTTGTTTCTTAAACAATTGTTCTTTGCTCTAATGTTTCTTTATATTTCCATTGTAACAAGAGATTTATAAGATTGATTAACTTTTTCAGGGTTTGTTCTAGAGATAGAACATCCTCACATTTATGTAGTGAAAGTCTGCCAATTGGTGAAAGGTAAGAATCGGTCCGGCATTTTGACTTTTAAAGTGTACAGTTTTGATGCAGTAGTACTGTACTGATTCACTTAACTATCAGTGTGTTTCCCTGGGTTAAAGCAGGGTTGCCACAAATCTGAAAATTATATTGAACTGGGTGGGAGAAGAAAATAGTGTTTATGAAAAAGGCAGAAATATTTCTAATTTTCTGGGAAAGTTAAGAAATATTTCCGAGGAAAATTTTTGGTCTTATGTAATTGTATTATATGTAAAGGGATTTTGTAACTTTCAGTAATATTTATTTCAAACATTAGAAGTTTCTATATTACTTGTTGCTTTCTTTGCAGAATTATTTATTTTAAATTATTGATTATCAGCACTTTAATAAGTTTTGCAATTTTTCAACTAGATATTTTGCAAAAATAATATAGAGTAGGGCAAGTTTCTTAATTTTAAGTGGCAACCTTGATAATCTTAGTTTTTGGATTATTTTTGTTGTGTAGAAAGGGGCCTGTTCATTAATATTGAATATTTTAAGTAAGAAATTCAGCATTTACTCACCGATTGCTTCATGCAGTGAGTTATACTGCAAAAGTGCCTGAATATTGGGAGTTTGGCTGCAGAGAAAATAATATTTTAGTATTTTTGTTTATAATATGTTAGTAGTTGATTATAGAATATGTATTTTAACATTTATTTTAATTGTTGTCCTTTTTTAGCTCTAAGTTACAGATTTATACTTCATGTTTTTATCAAACCAGCTGAACTGTTGGTTTGGGTAACTTGAAATTATGAAGTCCATTAGAAGAGCATTAGTTACTTGTATAAATTATGCTTCTGAAATGGACAGATACAATAGTGTTGGTTGCAAACTTGTTTAGACAATCACTGTATTTATTGATGCTAGATAGTTGCTGTGTTATTAAAAAAAATTATCCGATGTTTTCCCTACAAAGAAATTGTTATTTTTCAATTCTAGACAAATAATAGTGTTCCAATTACCATGTTTTTTTTTAAATCTTGTACTGATACAAGTATTTTAGAAAACACTAAGTCTCATTTATCCTTGTCTGTTAGTATTCTCTGGTTCTTTAAAATGTAAATATTCATCCTGCTTTGTAAGTGAATATGATTTTTTGATTAAAAAAACAACCCTGTAAAACAAGCTCTTAAATCTCAGAAATAGTTACCATTGTAAAAGATAATTTTACATTTATTGATTTTTTTTTTTTTTAAATAATACTTTAATAACCTACTTTATACATGTAAATAAAGAAAAATAAATTAGAGTAAAATTACTGTCTTCACTTTTCTAAGATATTTACAAAATTCAGCTTTGTATTGGTTTAATTTATATGTGGTAATAGCTTTTTGTTTTTACCAGTTTTTCCTGGTTAGTTGCCATTAAATAATTTCTTCAACAAACCTTCTCACAATGCTTTGCTAACCTTCATCCTAAAATAGCATTATATAAAATATTTCCATTTCAATTAATTCTACATTATCCTTTTTTACAAGGTGCAGCTTTTAATTTTCAGTTTCAATCTAATAACTCCGAAAATGTTAGGTTAAATGGGAGCAATCTCTGTTTGCTTTAATGCATTTCTGGGCTTGGCTGTAAAAGTTTTAGAAACAACTTTTAAAGTTGTCTTGTGGAATGCTCTTCAATTCTGATGTCATAGTTTTTTTTTATGTCTTTGATATCCTTAAACTTCAGCCAATTTTATAGTTTTGGAAACATGATAAAGTCAGCTGGTGTCGTACCGAGAGTATAGAGGATTTTTAATCCTCATGACCTCATGCAAGGCCAAAATCTGCTTCCCAGGCAAAGCGATTTGAGGCCTGGCATTGTCGCGTAAAAAAGGCCAACTTTTTTCTTTTGAAAACAAGGTCTTACTCTGCGAATTGTTTGTCGAAGTTGGAAAAGAACTAGTGTAAAACTGCCCTGTGTTAGTTCTTGCCAGGTGGAACTAATTTAAGGTGAATGAGTCCTTCACTATCGGAGAAAGCGATTAACATTGATTTTGGATTTTTGAAATATAAATTATTTCCTGTTTTTGGAGAGCCTGCAGACTAACATTCGGATCATAGGTTTCTTTCACAGTTTTGTCCAATTTGTCTAGTCTTCATTAATAATGCTCAAATAAATAATGCTAAAAAAACATGCTCATTAATTAAGATATTAAACAAAATAATTATACTTAATTTAAAACTTGGATTTAAATATTGAATTTATCTGTGATTAATATCACAAAGAACCTCAATACTTTTTTAATACATGCAGAAAACTATTTTTATGTTTATTAGATAGTCTGTGTAATTCAGATTGGCTTTCTGAATTTTACTGACTATTCATTGAACATGCAAGTAGTTTCAACCTCCTGCAGATAAATGTTTTATAGAGATGTTTATTTTTGAAAATAGTAATTTTTAAGGCACTTTGTATAAATGTTTTTTTTTATAAGCCAATTAGAGCTTTTTTATAAGTTTCTTTATATTCAGTTTTTATAAATTAGATAAATTAGTCTCACATAGTTAAATTGCTATTGAATTAACTTAGTTATCAATTGTTCAGAATATTACAATATTATCTGGTGTTATGTTGTGTTTCAGTAATTTCTTGCCTTCTATATCTATGTTAAATTTTCATTGTGATACTTACAAGTTATCTTAACTGCACTAATTCAAGTATTAATACGAATGATTATTTCTTCTACTTCACAGCAAGCAAAGAACTCGCCCAATCATCGTATCTGATAGCTACAACTAGCTTACTCATGACCACCATGTGTATTCAATACAAACCTACCGTAGTAGCTTGTGTTTGCATTTATCTTGCATGCAAATGGTCTAGCTTATTAGTAAGTGCTAATTCTTATTTAATTTATTCACCATGACATGCTTTTCTTTCGAATATTGGTTTCTTGTCTTGAACTGGCTCTCTTTTTATGATTTTTTTTTTTTTTTACTTTAATCTAGCATTATTTTTGTGTAAAGTTATTTACAAGACTTGTGATACAAAATATAAATAGTGTGCTTAATATTTCTCTTACTCTCAATTCATTTTTTATTTCAAGATTTCATTAACTAAGCAAGTTTCTTTTAAAGTAATTACTTAAACATAGAAATTACGGTATTTAAATTTTTTAATGTTAATCTTAAAGAACATCAAACCTGAACACACACAAAGAAAAGGTTTGTTTTTAAAGTGCTACTTAGCTCCAAAATGGGAAAATAAAGGAGAAATTTGTATTTTTTATTTAAAATAAAGCAAGAATTGGGATTTTTTTTTTATTGATAAAATTTATTGTTTTTGATAAAATTTAATACTTTTGATAAAATATTTTCAAGGGTTTTGATCTACTAAGAGCTAAAGAAACAATTGCTTTATAGAAATACTCTTTAATAGAGTCATTTTCTTTCACTGTGATAGGGTAGGATGGGTGGGGTAAAATGGGTATAAAAATCACTGTTTTCTTATGTTCAGCTAAAATTTTCATGTAGATGTTTAACAATTCAATTTTTATTTTGGTTTTTCTTTATATTGCACATCTTGGAAATTAAAATACACAATTTTTAATTATTATGTTACATGAATATGTTCGTGAGAAAACATTTTATGGGTATATGTTTACTATACCCATTTTACCCTACGCAGGTGAAAATGGATATAGGGTGGGGTAAAATGGGTATACTCTAGTTTAACAATGAAAACCATAGAATAAATAATAATCCATAGGTAAATAATAAATCAAAAGAAAGCACAACCTTAATGAAATATGAAAATATATATATATATATATATATTGTAAGCCATAAAATCAATTAAAACTTTTGTTTTAGTCTGATATTGGTTAATTCATCCCACTCAAATGTAACTTTTACATTTAAATCACATTCTTTGTAATATTACACTTGGTGACTACAAAATACTATTATTATCAATATTCAAAATGTAGGGAAAATATAATGCCTTCTATTTTTGAATGCTGATTCATTAAAAATTTCTGTTGTCAGGCTATTTTCTATGGATGTCTGTAAGCTACACATCATGAAAAACTTAAAAACTCGTCAACCTTGGATTTTGTAAAAAAAATTTATGTCGTGTCCTTTTTGATTGCCATAATTTTTCCAATAAATTCTTGATTCCCCCCCTCTAAAAACTCTACTTTCACCCATGCACGCTAGATACGTAGGCCCATTTTCATTGTTCTTTACATTTAGGTCGATACCTTATGATCTATTTTGAGTTTTGTTGACTTTCTATTCTTATTGGTTTTAATATTTTTAGTGCTCTGGTTTTCAGATTCACTTTTTAACCTCATCATGACTTCTTCATTTGTTAAAACTTAAGCAGATTTAGTTTGGACACGTTTATATTTCAATTTTGAATTCTTTATACATGTTATTCTAGACTTGAATATATTACATAAAGGAGACTCGAATATATTACATATAGAAAACTCAAATATATTATAATAAAGAAGACTCGAATATATTACATAAAAGAGATACGAATATATTACATTAAAGATATAGCAGGCAAAATTGCTTTATAAGACAAAGTATTTATAAGGCTTAACAAGCTATTTTTATGCATAATGACGGCTAATCAGGCGAGACCTACAGCTTAATGTGGATTACAAACCACTATGAACATCCATGCTTAACCTGGGATTTGAACCTGGCTCCTTTGGCATGTGAGGCCAGAGCTTTAATCACACAGCCATCAGGTGGGTCCTCCTTTGAATAGTGATAATATGACAGTGTCCAGTTGAGAAATTTCCGATTTCTTCCACGAAGGATTTTTAATTACCTATCTTAATTTTTTTTAAAGCTTTAAATATTACAAAAGTATTTTAATGTGGTACCTTAAAACATATTTTTATTCTAATTTTTAAGATTCAGAAAAAACTTTCTATTATCATCTTAAAAATAAATATATATGTTAGGCCTTACACTAGACCCATTTTACCCCATTCACAAAATTTGGATTTAAAACAAATAAACAAAAAACTCATTTTACCTACAATTTGAATAAGCAATAAACACATTCAAGTCACTGGTATGTAATTTTATGAAAAATTCTGAGCTACAGACAGAAGTTTTAAGTAAGACAACATATGGCATGCTTCAGTACACAAGTATTTTTACTGTTGCATTCATATAAAACAAATTATTGAAACAAAAATAAAATGAGGAAATAAAGTTTAAGCATCATACTACAATATACAATTTTAAAAACTATGAATGTATAAGAAACTTCTAAAATTTTAAACAATGTATTTTGACAAGCCATTTTACCTCACTTTATGCCAAATTTTTGCATTCTTGATACTTTAAATAGTTTATTTTAATTGATGGTGAAAATTTATATGTGTACCAAGCATTTGTATTCCTTTTGACTTATAATAAAATTTTGGCATTAAAATTGGACATGTAATAAAACATTACCCTGATATCAATATGTTTAAAATGCAAGTTGGGAGGGTCTTAACAAATCGGTTTTTAAGTGAGAAATGCTACATTTCAATATATTTTCAAAAAATAAAAATTTCTAAAAGATTTTCTCTTCCTGATTATTAAAGCTTTGTATACATTAAATTATGACTGTATTTACATAAATTTTTATATCATCCGTTTCATATATAAGGTGATATTAATTTTAGATTGAACCCTGTTCTGAAGGACGAGAATGGTTTTATTACGTAGACCGGACTGTGACGTTGGAATTGCTAGAAAGTGTGTAGTGATATCTTATTTTAATCTCAGCTTGAAATATGCATTTTTATTTTACTTTTTACAGTTTTAGGAAAATAGTTGTGTTAAGCTTAATATGATTAAAACATCCAAGTATAACTGTCAGAGCAATAATTACAATATTATTAAAATGGTTCCTTTTGGGGGAGGCGAAATAAAAAAATAAAGAATCCTGGACTCGGGGAAAGCAATGATTTTGTAAATGTCATAGAAATTTCAGGACATTAAGAATTTTCTTTTTAACAAATTGGGAAAGTTCAATTTGAAACTTAAGTTTCAAAATGAGCAATTAACATCAAATATTGAGTGTAAAAAGGCATTTGATATATTATTTCCCTTAAAATAGCTAACTTTGATTATGTGTTTGATAAAATATGTACTATTCAAACATATGTTATAAAAGTATTCAGCGAATGAAGATATAGTAAACTTAGAAATTATCTTATTATAAATGTAATTCCCACTATTTTATATGAATTTTTAATTAAATATTTAAATCGTTTTCTGTCACACTTGACAAGGTTTCACTCCTGAAGCAATAACATTATAGAAATGAATGCTTTTAAATTTGTTTTATTTAGTAATCTGTAGTTGAAAACAGGGTTGGCACAGTTTAAACCAAATGGTTTTTTTTTCTTTAAAAAAAACAACAATTTTTTTTTTTAAAGAATAATTTAAAATTTTATTTTTATTTATTTACAATTAGATTTTTCAAATTATTTGATATTGTAAATAACTTTAACCAAAAGTTTTCCATTTCAAAAGGAATTTATTGAAAATGTAACAGTTATAGAACGATGGCAAATGCAAGAAAATTATATAAAAAAGTTTAATGCTGATGTATTAAAGGAAGTTTATGTATTTTTTACTGCAAAAACAACTACAGCGAATGTTGAGATAATTTTTTCTTTTTTTGAAGTTGCACAATTGTTGCATAACAGATAGGTTTTAGAAAAAGCAGCAAAACTTGTTTTTTTGTTCAAAATTTTAAATCCAAATTTGTTTTAAATGGATTAAAGAAATAATAATTTAGTTTTCTTTTTATTTTTTAACAAAATAATTCACTAAATGAAATATCTACATTCTTCGTACTATAACATGATTAAGTGATGTTTTTGTAAATAAAAAATTATACGGATAGGTACTATTGAAAAATCAGTTTTAATATTAATCTAATAGATATATTAATGTTTTATAACTTTAAAAAAATTATTAATCTGACATTATAGTTGGCATTTTAAATTTGTTTCTAAAATAAAGGTTTTATGTTTTAACAACTTATTTCTAAATCTTAAAACTATAATTTTGAACAATTTATCACCATTACTTATGAATTTAAGAGCAATATTCCATGTATTATGTAATAAACAATTACCATTGTATTAGACTGTATACATTGAATTAAAAAAATATTATCTCTAAATAAAGTATTAAAATTATAATTTGAATGTCCACATAAGTAACAACAATTGTTTATTTATTTAGTTTAAATTATTTTCAAAAGAAATACTATTTGTTATTTCAACTTTAACTATTGTAGTTTATGTAAAATTTACTTATAAATATGTATCCAAAAATTTAAAAAAAAAAAAAAAAAAAAAAAAAAAAAAAAAAATTACAAGAAGACATTAAACTTGTTTAATATTTGTTGCTTTGTTTATTAATTTTGTAAGCAAAAAGGTTTTTTTATGTGTGTAACCTGAGCTTCCCTGTCAGGGTTCACATATCTTCTAGAAATTCTAGCAAAAGCTAGGAAATAGGTTATTAATTTCCCAGAGATTAGCAACTTTGGATGGACAACTAGTACATTTAACATAAAAGATCTCCTGTATAATTTTCAAGTGTATTACTATTGAATTATAGAACTTTAAATATAATTTTTCATTAATTGAATTCTAAATGTTACTTTCTCTATTTCATAGAATTGACAGAGGAGTTCATTGCTACATTAGAAACAAGTCCTTTTCACTTCAAACGAAAGATTTGTGGCAAAGTAAGTTTTCTTGTGTTTTATTTTTTAATTTTTTTTTTTCTTGTTTTTTTTTCACATAGTTAACATTTTTTACTTGTCTTTCAAAATAACTCAATTGATAAGCAGTTGAGTCAGGAAAGATATTTTAGTGTTCAACTGCTGTATTAATCCTTTATAAGGCTAGCTGAAACAAGGAGGTAATCAGATTATTTATGAATAGTAGGATTATGCTCTATTCTGGCATTTTATTAAATGCTCATGATACATGCCACTGGATTTCTGTTTTTGTCGGTTAACTCCATGCCAAATTAACCAAACTCCATGTCCTTGAATTTTGTTTATTTTTGGTATAACTGAAGTATTGTACATCGAATGAAAAGTAATTTACCGATTTTCGTAATGATTATTTTATGAATTTTGGAAAATTTTATCTTGCAAATTTTGTATCATTTAAGGATCTTTAAGTGATGGGAGCTGAAATCTGTGTTGGTTTGTTCAGTTTTTATCGTGTTTCACAAAATCTGTAACATGACCTAGTTTAATAAAAAATGTTAAATTTTTTTTTTTAAGTTTTTAAAAAAAATTATCGTATTTAACTGTTTTTCAACAAAACAAAAAAATTTCATATTTGATGTTGGTACTTCCATGGTATTGTAAAGGGGGGAAAATATTTTAATATTTTCTGTTCATATGTTTGCGTAATTTTTACTAAGGAAACCAAGTTATTTGCTATTAAAGTACAATTTGGGTATAGATGTGGTACAGTCAAACCCAGTTAAAACGAAGTTGATGGGGCACCAAAATTTTTCGCATTTAACTGAATTTTGTGTTCGTTGTCTAATAACTTTTTCATCTAATTAATGCTGATTTAAACTATATGTGTATCTAATACTACTGTTTTTACTTGACGTCTCCATTTTTGCTATTGTCTCCTTTTCCTTGCAAATTCAAATTGATTTACAGCATAAACTGCTTCAACTTTTTCCTGATTTTTTAAAATATAAAATAAAGTTATGTTGGTGATTCCATACTTAGCTGCAATTTTTTTTAAAGAATTTATCATGAATTTCGTTTAAATTTTTTTGTTTTGTTTCTAATGATAATGATTGCTGCTTCTGACTCATTGACAATATTCAACATGCAAATGCGACTGACAAATGACAAATTTTGTTTTTAAACTTACTGACACGTAACGTCACAAAACCAGTTTATGGAGGAATGCTAAATTAGCGGCGAAATTAGTTCGTTTCCTAGCGATTTTCTTGAAATTTGATCGCTCAGGTATATTTCCTTTTTCATTGGGTTTCAACTTCAGGAATGTTTTGTACCATCTTTAAATTAATTTCATTTCAAATAATGAAGACCTAAAAAAAGTGCTTTGAAGAGCAATTTTTTTAACCTGTTTTAAGCAGGAATTCATGTTATGGGATTTTGTGTTAAATGAATTTAAACGTTAAGTTTCATCTTCATTGTATGGGAAACTTTTTATACTTCACATTTTTGTATGAACAGGGTTTGACTATATTATTTTATTAAATAACTAACAATACAATATCGAATCTTTCTATCAATCAACTTGAAAACAGTAATAATGCTAGTATGTGTCAAAGCTGAGTAACTGAAATGCTTAATCAGCTTATAGACAAAATTTTGCTAAATTTGCTAAACATCTAAAAATGAAAAATTACAAATCTTATAATTGGATCAAAAAGTTTGTCTTGTGACAGATAGAAAGTAAATTTAGTGTAATTACATTGCTAGGAGAGCAAAAAAATTTGTTATAAAAAGGTGTTTTGCAGACTCCAGACTCAATATCTTGTAAAACTTTATCTGCTGAAACGGCTATTACAGTGAATTATTTGTATAATGATGGTGAAGTAAGCAGACAAATGTCTTGGGGAAAAGATTGTTTTTGTGGGAAAGGTTGTATGTAAGCCAACTCATGTACAAAAGACGCTTATTCTGGGAAAATCGTGCGACGATTATAAACTTATCAAATCCAAATTTCCATGTTGTTGTTTTTTAAAGTGACTTTTTGAAGTTTGCAAAGTAGACTATACCATTGTTGGTGCTATGCTTTTTGTGTGTGTATGTGTCTACACAATGCAACAAAATATTAAATGGAAGATTTCCGAAAGCAATTTACATAAAATTAAAGTACCTGAATTTGACATACAATGAATGTACATACTCTTAGCCAAATTAGCACTTATTACACATACCCTTATCCCAAGAGTGTGCAATCCGCCAGCATAATCATGTTTTTTAAATAACTGTGATAACGTATCTCAAAATTAAAGATTTTAAAGAAGCTTTGATTGAATGTCTTCAAGTAAAGGTGAAGAATATTGCATATAAACAAGGGATTATTCTTTATCATTGTGCTGAGACCATGAAATTTGTTTTACGAATTCTGTAACCTAATAGTGTATCTAAAAAGACATGATTTTGTGGCAAACCATCAAAGTTTTTTTTTTTTCTAGAGCAAAATCATTGACAAAAAAAAAAAAAAAAAAATGAAGCTGTGATTACTTATGACATTGCATAAAACTTTTTGTTCGTTATGCAATAACAGGTTGTATTCGACCTAAGTAATATTCCTTAAAAAATTTTGTTTGTGCCTAAAATTGTACTTATATTTTTTGCTAATTCTTTAAAAAAATTTAAAACAACAAAAATTCTCTGATTTTCCTCAAAAACCCGCAAAAAATAATCCCAATATCCATCCAGAGAAAAAAATACTCTGAAATTTTAATTGACAAACTATTTTAAATTAGAACTACACTCATGTTTGTTTAAGTTTTAAAGTTGAAGCAATATTCTTTTTGAAAAACTTAAAAAAGTACTTAAAAATTAAATAAGTTGATTTAATGAAACTTGTATGTTTTTCAAAATTGTATAATTGTTTTGCTAAAAAGTCGTTTGATATTAAATTTTTTAAAAAATTGGCAGTTTACAGGGATGCCGGTGTTCCTCCTTTTTGGTTTTTTATGTAACATTTTCCTCCTCTTTGTCCCTGTCTTGAGGATCCACATTTTTCTGATCTGAACCAGTTTTTCCTGCAAAAAGTATACTTTTCCTCATATCTAAACAAAAGATTTTCCCTCTTGGCTCCCCTTTCCTCCCAGATTACTTCACTAACTCCTTATATTTGAAATTTAATTATAATATAGTATGAGAAATGTCACTGTATCTTTAAAATTATTGAATCATCCTTCCTGCATACTCTTTTATTGAATTTTCGTGTATTCCATCTGCGAGCTTTTTCAACGAATTTTTGAATTTCCTCCTTTTTGCTCTCTGATCACTCTCATCCCTGAGTTTATCGGGTATAAAAACAAGTTTTGGAAAGAATATGCTTGTGTTAAGAGTTTTTGTCAGCTTTTAAAGATATATCCCTACAATTTTTTGAAATTATCCCCAAATTTTTTGAAATTACCCTAAAAATTCCTATCTAAATTTTTTATAAAACTCACATTTCCCCCTGCAACAGAAAGAGTTCCATTAAAATAACTCTATGGCTACATTACATCCATTTGTTGTTTGCTACAAAGACGAATGTTAAGAAGCAGGAAATCAGATTATTTTTCCAAAGTATTGCATTCGTTCGATATTGCTTAACCCACTGACGGTCATGGGAATGGGCGAAATTCCCCAGTTGTTTTTCCTGCAACAATTTTTAAATTATATTTCTAATTCAAATAAAGAATTTTTTTTAAATAATTTTTTATTTATTTTGTTTTAGATAGATTATAGACGATCATCCTAATAAAAATATATAAAATATAGCTTATTTTAAATTTTATTTATAAACTTAAAAATGTTGTGTATTGCTAGAAAAACTGGGGATCCTAAGACGTATATATACGTGCATGACCGTCAATGGGTTAATACATGAGCAGGCACGCGAAAAAAAGTGGCATGCAAGGTATCTCATACCCAAAAGTGTTAATTGTTTCCTACAATAATAAATTAAGTGCAAATTAATTTTTATTACTAAATTAAAATCAAAAGTACATCTTATAACATTTTTAATGCAAAGAAAACCGTTTACAATTAATCTGTATATTTTTTACTGACCAAAGCTGTAGGTTAAATACTTATATTTTTTTGACGTTTTTCACCAGCATATTGTGTCTTGGGGTCTTTCTTATTTGGGTGTTCAACATACCTTTTTTAAACTGTTTTTGTCTTCTTATTAGGGGGTCCTATTTCTTTTTCTGAGTTCACTTTTTCCTTTATACTTTTTGGAAGCATAGCTTGGTGGTCTACTAACACTGTAGCTGTATACTAACATCTTTTGAAAGAGCTGTGTTTCCAGGGATTTTGGTATTATAATTATGGCAGAAATTCGAACATTATTTCAAAATTTCTTTTTTTTTTTTCATCTCTATCTGCTTTAATATCTGTGTCACTCTCTGTTGATGAATCAGGATTACTAATATATTTTTCATCATCAAATTCTTTGTCGTTATCACATAAAAAAATTTTATCAGTCGAAACTGTGTCAAGAAAAGTTCTCAAACGCTTCATTTCCTTGTTATAAAGGGGGGGGGGGGAATATCAGTGGCAAAAATGTGGGTGCGCTGGGTGCAATGTACTCGAAACTCTACATACCGAAATTTCTTTTTTAGAATTTGCTTGTCAACCTAGCTAATACAAGGTCATGACCCTACATTCAGCTATACCAAGATTCGTCAACTTTTAAATGAGGGGTCGGGAAATAGACAGGACAGAGCAAAAGATTAACACATAACAGTCTTAGTTTGGGACACAAAAATTTCATGCATGCATTCTCATTAATTAAGACCAAGTCCAAACAAAAGCATATACTTTTTTTGACAGTACAGGAACTCGCAAAGTTCAGAGAAGCCTGTTGATGTAGGCGTTCTATTGGCAGAAATTGTGTGGGAAAGTTGCCTTTACCAATGAGAATGAGTAGAGGATTGAAGAAAGTCAAGTTTCTTTCTAAGAAAAGCAAGTATTTTGAGAGTGGCGAAAAACTTTATTTTATGTAAATTGCCTTCTATTGCTGCAACTGGTAAAACATCAAATTCCATAAGAAGAAATAGCTAGAGCTACAAAAAATGTTTCGAGAAAAAAAATCCTGTTTTAAGATAAAAACTGCTTTACTGCAGCAGTGTGAGTGTTTGTCATAATTATTAAAAGTTTATATTTAAGAAAATGATTCCATGAATTATTAGCTGAGTAAATCCTCTTTGACCCTTATGAATAAAAATTTATGTTTGCCCTTGATATATTTTACTTGATTTCATATTTGTAATTTTTTCTTGTATCACTCCTTACGGTTTATATTTTGCGATTCCAGGTATCAGCCACCTTCCAAAACCCAAAAGCCATAATTGAAAACGCCGCCAATGAGGCTAAAGAAGCTTCTCCATCTGAAAAAAGTAACGGTCTCTTTGTCAAAAATAAAGAGCCTTCTCCTAGGCCATCGACATCGCTGTCTTTCGACTTCTGCCCGGACTTTGATGACAAACATGATGTGATGAAGTACGACAAGGGCCCTGAACACAACAACACAAGCAACAAGAAGGCTCCAGAAATGCAGAGTGGCAAGAAACCGCCTGTGATGACTGTCAACAAGAAAGGCTCTGAAGTAAAAGTCAGCAGCATAGAGCAAAAGTTACAAGACCCAGATAAGGCAAAAACTGCCACCATATTGCTTGTTAAACAGGAACCTGATGTGCGATTGAAGGCAGATATCAACCTCTTGCACATCAAGAACCTCGACGACATGATGAAGTACGACAAGGGCCCTGACTACGAACACAACAACACAAGTAACAAGAAAGCCCCAGAAATGCAGAGTGGCAAGAAACCATGTGTGATTACTGTCAGCAAGAAAGGCCCTGAAGTAAAAGTCAGCAGCATAGAGAAAAAGTTACAAGACCCTGATAAGGCAAAGAAAGTTCATCTGGACATAGACAGCAAAAAGGCTTTTTGCGATATTGATATTGGCAAAAAGATTCAGCAAGATATGGATAACGAGAAAGTTCAGTTAGACATGGGTATCAATAGGAAAGTTCTCGATGGAGATGTTAGCAGGAAAGGACCTGACATGGAAGTCAGCAAGAAAGTCCATTTGGTTGATGCCAGTAGGAAAACCTACCCTGTAGGTGCTAACATGATGAAGAACGACAAGGGCCCTGACTACGAACACAACACAAGCAATAAGAAAGCTCCTGAATTGCAGAGTGGCAAGAAACCATTTGTGATGACTGTCAGCAAGAGAGGCCCTGATGTAAAAGTCAGCAGCATAGAGAAAAAGTTACAAGACACAGATAAGGCAAAGAAAGTCGATCAGGACAAAGACAGCAAAAAGACTTTTTCTGGTATTGCTATTGGCAAAAAGATTCAGCTACATATGGATAACAAGAAAGTTCAGTCAGACATGGGTATCAGAAGGAAAGTTCTCAATGGAGATGTTGGCAGGAAAAGCCCTGGCAAGAAAGTCCATTTGGGTGATACCAGTAGGAAAACCTACCCTGTAAATGCTAACAGGAAAATTCACCCTAATCACCCTGTTGATTCTGACAGGAAAATCCATGATGTTGACAGAAAAATCCATTCCTTGGATGCCGAAAGGAAAATTCATGCCTTGGGTTCGGAGAGGAAAATTCACGTTGTGGATACTGAGTGGAAAATCCATCCTTTGGATACCGAGAGGAAAATTCACGCTGTAGTTGCTGACAGGAAGTTTCATGCTATAGATGCTGATAGGAGGATCCATACTTTGGATTCTGACAGAAAGATTCATGTTATGGATGCTGACAGAAAGATCCACACTATGGATTCAGACAGGAAAATCCACGCTATGGATTCAGACTGTAAAGTATCGCCCACTATATCTCTTGTCAAACAGGAACCTGATGAGCGATTGAAGACAGAGATCGACCCTTTGCACTTGTCTCATCTAATGTCTGAAAAGAGGAATGTCCTATCACCCATTCCGGAACCCTCTTTCGAATTTCCCCTCGAGAAAAAAACAACCGTCAAGACTGAATCTGTTGAGATCAATGATGTTCGCAAGAGGTTTTCGGATTCGTCCCACAGCAAGTACAAGCTTCATGAGAAGCACAAAAGTAAACACTCCCCCTGTATGGTCAAGCACAATAACTCCTCAGAGGTACCGCCTGCCAGCATAAAAGTTAAAATCCGCAAAGATATCATCCCCTCATACCAACACAGCATCCAAAAGACTGTCACCTCAAAGGCTAAACCGGAGAGCCCCAAGCCCAGCATCAAGATTAAATTTCCTAGGCCGCTGGGCATGGCCACTTCTGAGCCGCCTCCTAAAACATCCACTCCAGCTATGTCTAAACTAGTGATATCCAAAGACAAATCTGGCTCTGGTACGTACAGTACGTCACACAATAAGCGATCACATACAAGTGTTGACTCACATTACGAAAACTCGTACGAGCCCCCTCCTAACAAATACCAGAAGGTGAATCACTTTTCTCACCAGAAGGATCCTAACAAGTCTTCACGGCACAGTAGCGAGGCTCAAAGCAAAACTACATTGCATGTGCCTAGCTATCCGAACTGCCCAGATTTTGATGGCAACCATAATGTGATGAAGTATGACAAGGGTCCTGACTATGAACACAACAACACAAGCAACAAGAAAGCTCCAGAAATGCAGAGTGGTAAGAAACCATATCTGATTACTGTCAGCAAGAAAGGCCCTGAAGTAAAAGTCCGCAGCATAGAGCAAAAGTTACAAGACCCAGATAAGGCAAAAACTGCCATTGTATCACTTGTCAAACAGGAACCAGATGTGCGATTGAAGGCAGAGATTAACCTCTCACACATCAAGAACCTCGACAACATGATGACTTATGATAAGGGCCCTGACTACGAACACAACAACACAAGCAACAAGAAAGCTCCAGAAATGCAGAGTGGCAAGAAACCATGTGTGATTACTCTCAGCAAGAAAGGCCCTGAAGTAGAAGTCAGAAGCATAGAGAAAAAATTACAAGACCCAAATTTGTTGGACTATATTTTAGGAAAAGCAATACTCCAAAAGACTGTTCATTCGGAACCGATAAAGCTAAACTGTATAAAGCAGAATTTTGCAATGAAGTTGACAGGAGCTCTATCAAGCTGAATGAAGCTTTGTCAAAGTTTTTTTGCTCAATTTTGTTGTATTGTGATAAAAGAATAAATAACCTTTTTAACCAGTTTTATCTTTCCAAAAAGAATTTTGTGTATTAACTTGTGTTAAGTACTTTTGTATTAACGACACTATATGAAAAGTATCATAAAGAAGCAAGTTCTTGCTACTGCTTCATTTGTAATCTTGTATTACAAGCAACCTTTGATCTTAGTAACAAAAAGTGAACATGATTTTTCCCCCTTGATTTAACACCAAGTGCACTGATATGGTGTCGTTAATATGCATGTACAAAAAGTATTTGAACTCAATTTTTTATGTATTGTACTTTTACTTGTGTTACGGTTACAAAGTGTTAACGTCTACTATCGACAGTTCTCTGTGTACAATCCAAGATTTTTTTCTCCATCTTCAGCAATCCATATTTATCGTCCACCCAATGGTTTGGCAACAGCTTCATTTTCACAGCATTAAGCAGTCTATCCTGTTGTTTATCTATATCAATGCTATGAACAGGATAAACGTTGAGTTTAAATAAAACGAAATGGAAGTTAAAAGAAATAACTATCATTAACTACGTCATTTCTATCTTAAAACCTCTCTATAGATGGCACCCACGGGGGTTTAACTTTTATTTTTCGATTGACACTCTTAATGAAATTTTAATTAATGGACATTTCCATGGTAATTAATCTGTTTTGGAGGGGACATTTTCTATTTCTTATTTAAAATATGTAAAGAATATTATGTGTTTTGTATTTTTAATTATGTCCCTGTGATAAGATAAGCTAGTAAAATAATTAATAGTAAGTTTTTTTGCATAAATTAATTTATTATAAAATAAAAACAAATTGTTGTGGAGGGGACTGGAAAGTTAAACTTTTTACTTAGTTCACTTATCAACTGGAATCTCTGCTCTATCAGTGTAGTCAGATCAGTAAAAAAAATTTTATTTGAATTATTATTTATTATAAATTTATTAAAAAATCTGAAATCTATTTTGGGTATAATTTATTTTTTGAGCAATGCTTCCATGTTGCGGAGGAGTCCATCGTGGGCATTTCGTAAAATGCATGGAAAATTACAATTCACACTTTAAAATGGATTACAATTTGCACTTTAAAATGTTAGTTTTTCATCAAAAGGGTTTATTTATAGACATTGGCTACAGATTCTGAGAATTTATAATTTAATTTTTTGTCATCAAATGTTGGTTCAGACAAGTTTTTCATGACTTGTGAATGGCAGATCCAACTTCGGTCTTCTTTATCACGGAAAGCAAAAACAGTTCCTGATTCATTGCATTTTTTGAGAAATATAACTTCAATGTTTTTTTGTTTTTTTTCAATTACAGTAACTTGTGCTACAAATAATCTTTTCTTATTTAGAAGGCTTTTTATTGTTCAACTACAACAAAACTCTATTGAAATTGCCCTATTACAGTTTTCATTTTGATGTAAATCCTGGCTTATATTATCTTTTTTTCTCAAAAACATGAATTTGAAAATTGTTTCTTTTTTCTTATGTGAGTGTAAACAGCAAATTAGTCAAGATTATTAATTTATCTTTATCCAGAGGTTCAGCTTAGTGAAGGGTGTGAAGCACAGATTTCTGCATCGACTTTTGAGATGTGCCTGATGCAGATTGTTTTCTACTTCTTTGGAAAATAACACAATAATTTTTTTACTATGATTTTATGCCACCTCATAAATTCAACTGCATCATTGATAACTACCCGATTTCAAAAATTTTAGAATTAACAGTTTGCTTCAACTCTGCTCCAACTCCATCAGCTGGACCTTTTCTATGAGATGTTTAAAAAAAAGACCAGTCAGCTAAACATCCAAAATCTGACTCATGATGGATAAGATTTCCTAATGTGAAGCGATTTTTAAACTCACTTGAAGGACTGTCACTCCAATAATGGACTTTTTTAATGTTGTCAATTTTTTTTTTTATAACTCCTAAAATCAGGCTATTATATGCAAAGATTGCACCTTTATCATTAGTGTGTCATCTGACACAATACCATAACAATATGTTAACTCGTCCTCTTTTTTTAAATAAACAATAGCAGTAAAAATTGTTACTTGTAAGGAGCACCAACGTGCATTCATAATTTCATTTTGCTGTCTTATGGAAAAGCTTTCGACAAAGTCCTCAATTATCAGAATTTCATTATACTGAAGGTTTTGCTTTAGAAAGTGTAGCTCTTGAAACTGTCTTTTGATGTTGTAAACATGCCTAGAAAATGGAATCAACAAGAGCTTTAAATTTTCAATTGTTTCTGCTGCAGACCATGTCTGCGGAAATTTTACAGATTTTCCATCAGTACTAATCCACCACATTCAATTTTCACATTATTGGTATAATCACAGATGGTTAATTTAAGTAATTTCTTAATATTCTGAATTTTTAAATCAGGAAATGCTTTTTTCAGACCAGTTAGAAACAGTTCTAAATTTTCATGGTACACACCTTAACACACTTCTCTATCTTTATCAGTCACTGGAAGAACATGCTTTGGTCTTAGTTCTTGAAAACGACTTGAGCCTATCTTTATGTCATAATCTGCACAAAATAAGGAATATATTTCCCTTATCGTCATTTGTAGTATACGCTTTTGGATCTTTGTTTAGGCTTTATTATTTTGAATAATCACAATACCTTTTCGTCCAGGACACAGTCTACTAATGTTATCTCTCTCAAAAAATAATTGTACTTTCTTGCAAGTTTCTGGCAAAATAGCATCTGGTCTTTCGGGTCTGGCAAAGATTTGACTTTTTCAAAGTTGGCGAGTAGTGCAGTAAACGATTTTACTTTGATGATGACAAATCTGCAATTACTCTAGCTATTAATGTTTTTTCTTTTTAGGTTCTCTTGGTAGTTTCTGTTTCCCTTTAGCAGCAGCTTTTCCAAGGGCTGATGGAGAAAAATAGACTGGGGGATTTCCTTGCTGAATTAAGCCTCTAATAAGCTTCTCCTTTCTCCATTTTACCTTTCTTAATTTTTCTTTTTGAATAGATATTTCTAAAGCTGTCTTACTTTTAGCTTTTGCTGCAGCTAATCTTTTTTTCCATCTTGCACGCTCTTTTGCTTTCAGTTCTACATGCAATTGTGGGTTCAATTTCTTTCTAAACTCACGAGAATTTTTCTGTTGATGTTTTCCCCATATTTAAAAGATTATTTCACCTTTAATGCATTACTGATTGAGCATGAATTATTTTTAAAAAACAAACTATTTATCAAATTAATTTTGAAAAACAGTCCGTCATTCACATTTCAAAATTGCACTGATACATTCACATATTCTCATTAGCCAGATATCATCACCTAATGGGACAATTTGAGTTTATAAATGTAAAAACAGGGGAATGCCCTTGTTAGCATGTCTATTAGACACATTTAAAATTAAATATACCAATTTATAAGTAGGTTTAAGAATGCAGATTCCAGAAATAAAAAATGTCCCCACCAAAACAATTTTTTAAAATTAATATTTAATTAATTTGAAATTATTTCAAGCTGTTATTTGTATACTCAAGTACAACATGCCATTTTAAAAGAAGAAATAAATTTGTTTGATTCTTTTTATTTTTATGGTTTCAAAAGTAAAAAAAAGGATTAAAAAATGTTGTGGAGGGGACACCATACTTTTAACACATGCATTTTCTTATATTTTTTTGAGTCTAGTTATAATATTTTAACTCAAATATATTAAGTTTCATGCAGTAAACATTTTGCTTATGATTAAGTTTTAAATCACAAAATATCCTTTAAAATAGGAAAATCCATGTCACAGCAGTATCCCCTCCGCAAAAGTAAAATACTAAAATTTTACATTAAAAGTAAAAAAAATCATATAAAGAAGTTACTTTTAAAGAAAATACCCACCAGATGTCAAAATATCATTTATGCTGGGTATGATGGCACCTGGTTTTTTTCGTTATTCCAAAATTAATTTTTGAGATGATCAGGACCAGTTACCACGGAATTGCCCTAATAGTAATGTATTAAACTTCTAATCCACTAAATATTTTAAAACCTATATTTTACTTCTATTTCCCTTGAATCATAGAGCTTTTCTCAATTTAATTTTCAAGATCCAGGGGGTATTTTATAGTATAATTGCCTTAAATAGAAAAACATTTCAAAGCTATTACAAATCTTATTTGAACTGTTCTATGTGAAAAGAATAACGAAAGAGGGGAAAAAATCAATTTTAAAAGAAATATGGAATGAACATCTTTTGAAATTCAGGATTCAATTAAATAATAGTATAAAATACACTAATTCAGAGTGGCCACAAAATTCAGAAAAAAAAATCTCACTTTTCTAAAAAGTTCCCTGAAGACAAACTTTTTTCAAATATCCTCAACTTTTCCAGATGTGTAGATATTCTGATCAAACAGAAAATGTATGCTAAAGAGATAATATGGAATTTTTAAAAAAAATAGTTTCGGCAGTAAAGAAAAGTTTAAATTATTCTGTAACATTACACTTCCAGTGATTGCCAGCACAATTCTCCAGGTAAATGATGCCAAAATAAGGATGAACGGGGAAACGTACCTTCAAAACAGCAATAGAAAATTTCCCTGATTTTTTCCAGAATAAAAAAGCTCCCAGATATTTTCTTGGTATCCAGGTTCTGTAGTCATTCTAATTGTTAACACCTTGTATACATGTTCAACAAAATATAATGCCAAATTTTGCAAAATATTTTCGAAATTAGAGTAGCATGAATAAAATTGTAAAAATGCAGCAATTCCGATAAAAAATTGTATTTTATAGCAAGTTCAACATCCAACGCAGTGTTAGGTTCGACTGAATAGCTATGTGTTTCAAGTAGGAATTACACAACTGAATCATTAATTTATATCATTCAACACAAAATATTGTTCGGCTGTGCTTTTTTGGATTTACAGCGATTTGAACCCAGTCAACTCTCAGCAAAAGTGATAAACAACAGCAATCGGAAACACAGCTGTCACACATACTTGGTGATCAAGTGACTTCCCCAGGCCTTTGTTTTGAATTGGGCTTCAGTTTTTAAGTGGTGTTTAGTTTTTAATGCCTATTCCTTTACAGATTCCTGTTGTGTCTAGAAAAATGTGTGGCAAATATTCTCCAAAGAGACCAATGTTTAAGTATTTTTATGGTTCCTATGGATAAATTCCTGTTGCGTTTTAATTTTTATAGGTAGTGTTTTGAAATATTTCGAGCAATTGGAACTGTTGCACAAGTGTATATTATAAGCACTGAACAATTTAATAATCTCTCGATCAATTCCAATATTCAAATTCAAACATAAAAACTATTTAAATCTTATTGATAAATCCTTTTTTTATTTAAACTATTCCTCAAACACGCTGCAAAGTTTTAGCTAACTGTATAAGGGTCATTCTACGGAGAAACAGGAATTTGTCTAACTGGTGTTTATTACATAAAGTATGATAAAAAATACTTTTTTAGGTATAAACATAAATAATATTAGTATGACAGATATAATTGCAATGAAATAATTTAATTAGTACCAAAATTTTACTTCCAATTAGTGAAATGTCACATCTGTGGAACGTCGCCAATTGCTATTTTGAGGGTAATATTTTATAGATTAAACAAACTTAAAACATATCAACAAAATTAATGCACCATTCTCGCCCATTCACCATTTCACCCATAGACAACTAGTTCCACGGACGTAACAAAACGATAGTTGTTTGCATGAGGTGAATTCATTAAATTTCATTTCATCATGATACTCGTGAAAAAAAGTATTTCATCATATATTACAGATTCCAACAATTATTTTATAAATTAAATTGATAATTTAAATTCTATCAAGTTCCACGGATATGACTTCTCAACCTTTTCTCTTTTAAGTGCAATAACTTAAAAAAACTATTCATAAACAACTTCGTCTGTCGCTTGTTCTTAGTATCTAAGCAAAACATCTGATTTAATTATGAAAAAGAGTATATTACTACCAACTGCAAGGATTTAACGACATTTTTTTGGGTGTCCGCGGCTATGAATTATTGCCCTGGCTACAGGCATAAAACTTAAAATAAAATGAACACTAAACTTATAAATGTTAGAAATGTGTTCTAGAGTATATTCTAAACCTAAAAATGGTAGTCTAACGAATTTTAAGTTTGTTTAATTTATAAAATATTACACTGGTAAAAGTCAAAAACTTAATTTTTCACATTTCCTAGATGTTTCGGAACATACATCACATGGTCCAAAAAAATGGCATAGAAAATAATTCTGTGGTCAGCACAACCCTCAAATGGACTTTCAAGGTTCAAATTTTGTAAACGGGTCAGTGAACATAAGGTTTGAAACATCAAAATGTGCATAAAGTAAATGACAATGAAAAATGTGTGCCAAAATTCAGTTTCAACAATTTTGATGAAAACCTGCTGTGGTAAGGTTTTTTAAAGTGTTCTAAACATCATTACTGAATACCTGTGTGCCCACTTGATGACTGTGATTAATGCTCCAGCCTAGCATGCTAAAAGGTGCCTGGTTCTGCATTGATGTTTGTTGCGGTTCAGATTCATGTTAAGCTGTAGAGGTCCTGGCCTGATTAGCCGTCACTTTGCATAAAAAATAGGTTGTAGAGCGTACAAACAACTGAATCACTGTAAAAATCCATCAAAGGCGCGCAAAGTGGAAAACAAATATCTTTGTTTTAATTCTCTTGCCTTGAGGATTCCTCCTCCTTTCCGCTTACCGGAAAAGAATAAAGTAAAAATTATTGCTGTAATAATCATCAAATTGGCGTATGTCTTAAATTTATATATTGGAATTGAAAACTGCGATGCTCGATATCCAAGTTAAGTTCGTTATCATCAGTCTCAATTTTTTTAATTCATTAGATGATTAGCAATTGAAAAATTTTTCCTTGGGCGATTAACAATTGAAAATTCTTCCTTGGATGATAAGCAATTGAGCATTATTTTCCTTAAATTGTGCGGTAAATAGTGCAAGAAGAGAAAATATACTAGATAATAATTTAATATAAAACTTAGGAAAAACTTTTATTTTTAAAAAAAAATTACACATCTTTAACCCTTATTAGTTTGGTCATGGTCTGCAGAATTCGCCTTTCGAAGTGAAATGCCAAGGTATATAAAGATACCTGTGATGTGCTGAAATATCACTTTCATATAAAGATAAGGGGAAGCCATGTGTCAGAAACAGATATGAGCTTAAACTTTTTTCTTAAAATAAAAAACAACAGAAACTAAGACATCATTAAATTATCAGCAATTAAATCCCGGGTTAGGCATGGATGTTCGTTGTAGTTCGGAATCCAATACGTCTGCGGAGTGATGACGTCACAAAATGGCCGCTGGGTTTTTAAGAAATGGACGTCAATCTGAATTAACACTGTGCTGTTTTTATTTCATGAATTACTAATTAATTAATTGTTATTTTTAATTTCTAACTTTCAAACGTTGTAGCCTAAACTTTCCGATAAGTGGTCCAATAGGTGAGTAAGCATTTTATGCACTAGTTTATGTTTTCTGTGTAATTAAAGAAGTGTGTTTTTGATTTGTCGGTCTGGATTGTGGTTTTTATTTCATGAATTGTAGATAAATAAATTATTATTTTAAAATTTTAACTAGCGAATGTTGTAGCGTAGATCTTCCGATAAGTAGATAAACTTTAAAAGCAGTAGTTTATTTTTTTTTCTTTAATCAAACGACGTTTGTTTTTGGCTTGTCAGTCCCCAGTCAAGATTAACACTGTGTTCTTTTATTTCATGAATTATGGATAAAAATTAAAAATAATAGTCTATTTAACTAGTGAAAGTTGTTGCCCTAACATTCTTATAATTAGTTCCATAGGTGAGTAAACACTATTTTCGGTAATATATTGTTTATGTTTTAAGAAAAAGTTTGTTTACATTTCATTGTTGATATCCATAGCATTAGGCTTTGACACCAACAACTGAGATTGTTAATTGAACATTCAGTATTGCTTGTAAGAGTTAAAAGAACTAGTTAGCAACAAAAATGAGTTACACATGCACAATTAAACCCCTTGGCATATTTTGTTAGTAATCTATTTAATTCGCCTCTTCAAACTTGGATTTTATTAATAAGTATTAATGGAAACACTTATTTCTTTGAAGTTATGACCATTGTTTTTATTATTTTCGATTATTATGTGTTAAAAAGAGATGTTTATTAAACCGTTGATTGGTAAATCTTTCTTGGTACATGCTAAATGATGTTTGGTTTTTGGGAGCCATGTTATTTTACACACATGCTCTCATTACTAAATATCTTTTGGTTCTAGCCTCGAAAGTAATGCAACACGGAAACCTTATTGGACATATTTTTTTCTAAAAATATGTTTCGGTAGTTATTTACTATTAATATTGTTAATTCTTGCTGCTCATATTTCTTAGGAAAACTTACTAAAATTTCAACAAATGGGCTACCCTCTATCCTCAATTATCATTAATGTGGATATATGAAGAACACACCTCGAATATCAAGTTTTGCATTTCATTACAGGATGGAATTTTTGTTATGGTGGTAGGGGAATACTGTGGTAGGTTTTTCTATTTCAAAATGTGAAACTTTTGATAAGAATGATAAATAAACTATAATTCTATGTAGTTTTGGTTATTTGATTTCCTAATTCAAGTACTACCTGAGGGCCACTGCACTGAAACAACTACACAACATCTACAATTATGCCTCATGACCATACCACAACTACAAATTTAATAGTAGTATATAATTCATAAAAAGAATAGCCAGATGCTAAAATGGGTAAAAAATATGCCATAAAATGTAAAATAATACATAATAAGAAACTTTTTAGAGTAATATTAATACAAACTTTTGTTTTTCCTAAAAAAAAAAGCTATTTTATAATAAACATTTAACTAGACTAGTACTTTTCTACATTCAACTTGTTCGCTTCTTTAGGTCAATGACTGTCCACTATGTTCAATCACCATTACAGGGTATGTTGTAAAAAAATCCCACTCAAATATCAGGATGAATATTTTGTAGTGCTGGTTGGTTCTGTTTGTTTCAAAATTTTAAATATTATAATATCTAGGACAGAGAACAAGTAATATTTGACCAGAATAATATGTGAACTAGTATAATGTACATTATATTGGTTTGGCTATTTGGAGTTTTTCTGATGCAAATATTACACAAAGGCCATAGTGCACAAAAACATTTTAATAATAATACACCATGTTTTTAGATTTAGCCAGATGACCAACATTCATAGGTGTTGCAGGAAGAGTCAAAGTGGTGCCTTTACATTTGAAAATTAGAAAATAAGTAGAGAAAAGTGGTAAATTTGCAAGAAATGAAAATATGTACACTTTTTTTTAAAAGAAAACTAATGCTCAACTATTAACATTTGGGTAGGAAATTCATTTGTTTTTCAATCTTGCATTCCGCTGAATGGAATTTGCTGCTCTATCCAGCAAATAAACCTGCTGAGAACTGAGCTAGCATTTCAATCTCTCCAAATCCATGTCTGACCAAACTGACGTTGAGGCCTCGGAGGATTTTATGTGTAGCATTATCATACAATTTTGTTACGGCAAGGTACTGGTTTGTTCCCAGAGCCTTAGCTAGCTGAGACAATGGGGCTATGTACACAATAGAAAACTATTGCAAATACTTAAAAATCCTTCTTTAACATTAAAGAAAATATAATTTTTAATGAATAAGAATCATAAACATCTTGAGGACAGTAATCAAAACATGCAACTTACTGTAATTTAATAAGTATAGTTAACTTTGTTCCTATCATTAATTTTAGTAAAATGAAATGAACCATTTTAGTATCTTGCCAAAAAGAAAATTTGAATTATATTAACTTGTTAAAGGTATTTTGTACTCCACTGCCATAATTTTCTTTTTTATGATTTATATACAATTAAACATATAGTTGCAAAATGGAGCATATTTGATCAGCAATAAGGAATTAAAGATTAATTTATTATGATATTAACTAAATGGACAAGTGAAAATTGTTCTTAAGCATGCATAATAAATCTTCTAATGTTTTCAATCATAACATTTTCTATTCCTTAATACTAAGCAATATTTTAAAATAAATTACAGGATCATTATTTGCTAACTCAGATGATGGTGCCTTATCATCTAGCCGAGTCCAAAATCATGAAGCCTAGTTATAGATGTTGCGCAATTGTTTCAGTGCAGTTGTCCTCGGGTTGGTTTGTACACTCAACAACCTATTTTTATGCACAATCACGGCTAATCAAGCAGGGACCTACTGCTTAAAATGGATGTTGAACCACAACAAACATCCAAGTCTAACACGGCACCTTTGTCATGCGAAATCAGAGCTCTAACCACACAGCCATCAGGTTGGCCAGTTCACCTTTAGTAGTACTTGAATTTGACAGCCAAATCTACACAGTATAAATTATAATAGTTTATTTATCATTCTCCTCAAAAGACACACCTTGTTTACTGTCCTCGGGCTTTTAAATATTATGATAAGGTATAGTAAAATTCATATTTTACAATAGAAAAACCTACCACCACAACAAAAATTCCATCCTGTAATGAAATGCAAAACTTGATATTCGAGGTGTGTTCTTCATATATCCACATTAATGATAATTGAGGATAGAGGGTAGCCCATTTGTTGAAATTTTAGTAAGTTTTCCTAAGAAATATGAGCAGCAAGAATTAACAATATTAATAGTAAATAACTACCGAAACATATTTTTAGAAAAAAATATGTCCAATAAGGTTTCCGTGTTGCATTACTTTCGAGGCTAGAACCAAAAGATATTTAGTAATGAGAGCATGTGTGTAAAATAACATGGCTCCCAAAAACCAAACATCATTTAGCATGTACCAAGAAAGATTTACCAATCAACGGTTTAATAAACATCTCTTTTTAACACATAATAATCGAAAATAATAAAAACAATGGTCATAACTTCAAAGAAATAAGTGTTTCCATTAATACTTATTAATAAAATCCAAGTTTGAAGAGGCGAATTAAATAGATTACTAACAAAATATGCCAAGGGGTTTAATTGTGCATGTGTAACTCATTTTTGTTGCTAACTAGTTCTTTTAACTCTTACAAGCAATACTGAATGTTCAATTAACAATCTCAGTTGTTGGTGTCAAAGCCTAATGCTATGGATATCAACAATGAAATGTAAACAAACTTTTTCTTAAAACATAAACAATATATTACCGAAAATAGTGTTTACTCACCTATGGAACTAATTATAAGAATGTTAGGGCAACAACTTTCACTAGTTAAATAGACTATTATTTTTAATTTTTATCCATAATTCATGAAATAAAAGAACACAGTGTTAATCTTGACTGGGGACTGACAAGCCAAAAACAAACGTCGTTTGATTAAAGAAAAGAAAATAAACTACTGCTTTTAAAGTTTATCTACCTATCGGACCACTTATCGGAAGATCTACGCTACAACATTCGCTAGTTAAAATTTTAAAATAATAATTTATTTATCTACAATTCATGAAATAAAAACCACAATCCAGACCGACAAATCAAAAACACACTTTCTTTAATTACACAGAAAACATAAACTAGTGCATAAAATGCTTACTCACCTATTGGACCACTTATCGGAAAGTTTAGGCTACAACGTTTGAAAGTTAGAAATTAAAAATAACAATTAATTAATTGGTAATTCATGAAATAAAAACAGCACAGTGTTAATTCAGATTGACGTCCATTTCTTAAAAACCCAGCGGCCATTTTGTGACGTCACACTCCGCAGACGTATTTAAGCTGTAGGGTCAGTATTGCTTGACTTTTTCTCTTTGGTATGACGCACACATCGATGACGCACGTTATATGAATTGAAGTTTTTTACTTTACTAACTCGTAACCAATCGCTATTCCCTTTCAAATATGACTTTAAATGATTGGTCACTCACAAACGTGTATTTCCCATTCTCCCATACACCATAACAAAAACAGTAGCCTATGACGTACAATACGTTTATTTTATGAAAACCCTACTCCTCAAGAATCTTGAGGGAAAAGTGGTTATTCCTAGAAATAATTATTTTTCACCTTGAACGTTCTAAGTTAAATATTTCCAATATAATTTACTGGAATTTGGACAATGCAATTTAATTTATGACGGTTAAATTCAAAAATTCTTTGTGCAAGAACTGCATTTGGCAACACCAGCTTTTCAGTTTAGTTTATTATGTTCTGACGTCACCCGCAATGTAATCGTCTTCACGTGGATGTGTAACAAACTTTGTATATGTTATACATTTAAAACATTTATATTTTCGCAAAATATCAATTTTCATATCCCTAAAGATATGAAAATTTACGAGGTGTGGTTATAGCAACAAGTGGTCCGTATAGAACTCAATGGAGAATGTCAACCGCTGGTACTACACGAAGGATCAGTTGGCTAATACGCCAAGTAGAAAATGTGACATTGATCAACCAAGAGAATTGTCTTATAGACAACAAGCAGCTAATTTCATACAGGATATGGGGCAAAGGCTCCAACTGTATCCTTTTTTTACCTAAAATGGACTTTATATTATGGTTTCGATTGATATCATGCAGTCGTTATCTTTATTATTAGGGTTAGTCATCAAAATATTTACTGTGATATTTTTGCCTTAAATTACATTAAGCGTTATAGAGGCGAGTGATATTGTGCCCAATAATTGAATATAATATCGAAATACTACAAAGTTTGGATGATCTAATGGTAGAAGTGTCAACCTTGATCAATTCGTTTCCGTTAGGCTTAGCTGTGGGTCAATGTAATCCGAGTAAATATTGCCTCGTAGTAGGCAACATTTTCGTTTACAAGTAGTATTATTGCCCTACTTTTCACAATGTTCTTGGTTTTCCCCTTGTTGTTGATTATAAATGTGTATTATCGATTGTTTTAAATCTTTGTTTTCGCAATAATGCTAGGTATTTAATTATTGGTAGTGATATTGTGTTATCGGACACGAAAAACTAATTTGTTTTGAATCGGTTTATTATACGATTTTAGGAGTAAACTCCTTAAATAAGTTTATAATTACTGATATTACTTCCAAATATGTAATTTAATTGGCTGGAGATCAATTATGTGGTACATAAGTTATTGATAATATTTGGGTTAAACTGTATTATGTAGTGGCACTTGGCGTTTTTAGAACTTTTCCGCAAAACGTAAACAATGGCGAACTCCGACGCTAAAGAAAGCCCAAACGGCGAAAAAACCATGATTGCAAATGAACTGGCGAACCCAATACAACAGCAGAAATGAAAAATTGAGAATCGAACCTGCCCCATGATTGGTGGTTTAGGAAGGTTGAAGTCCAATGCCAAAGCTGGAAAGCTATGGTTGCGTTCCAAGCTGTAGCAAGATTAAGTGTTTTTGCTCTTCATTTCAATTACATTTATATTAAAAACGTACATCCCGATAAGAAATTAAAATGATATGTGTAAGTTTATTTGATATCGCTGAAAATTCAAAGGCAATGAAGTTGCAAACGATAATTGAAAGAAAAAAAAAGCTAAGGAATTTAATTTTAAATGATAATTGAAAAGTAGTTTAGGCAATTAAAATTTGATTTCAAATAATTTATAAGGGGTAAAATTTAATTAAACTTTTACAATAATGACAAATATGTAACCCCTTCCAGAATATTAATATTTTTAATCACTTGCTAAATACTAAGGTATATGCGCGCTTTGTGCTCTAAAAAGAAAGAAATACAACCTATTTCGTTGGCCTTAAGGCCAATTGAACCTTAAAAAAATACCCCTACACATTTGGGGCAGTGGTTTGTGGCATATTACCCCCAAAATCTCTTTTTTATTTAATTACTTGGTATTGTAAACTCTCTAAAAAGTAAGGTGTGCGCGAGCTTTGAGCTCTAAAAGGAAAAATTACGACTATTTCGTTAGCCTTGTGGCCAATTGAACAAAAAAAAAAATACCCCTACCTATTTCGGACAGTTGTTTATGGCACATCACCCCCAAAATCTCTCTTTTTTTCAATTACTTGGTACTGTAAAACTCTAAAAAGTAAGGTGTGCACGCTCTTTAAAAGGAAAAACTATGACCTATTTCGATGTCCTTGCGGCCAATTGAACCTAAAAAAATACCCCTACGTATTTCGGGCAGTCATTTGTGGCATCTCAAATCTCTCTTTTAATTACACTGTACTATTAAACTCTAAAAAGTAAGGTGTGCGCGTCCTGAAACTCATATTTTATAAACTATTTCGGTAGTTCCAATTTTTATTGGGATATGAGTTTTAATCGCAACATCACAAACACTATAAATAAAAAGTTATGTTTAATTAAAAGATACACACACCTAAATCTTCCATCTTTTCTCCCGGAAGGTTATATGTAGTTATACTCTAGCACATACGCTGCCGATCATATATCAGCGCGGAATGTCTTGTTACTCCTCAGTTGTCTGTCCTGATGAGACTGTACTCGATTGGAGTTTCCTTTCATGCTGGCATTAATTGAAGTAACAAAATAATGTTTGTCATCTGACATAAATATTAGATACATCTTGTCTTTTCCTCCATGAGGTTAGCTGGGTACAATCTGATCTGATCTCATACAGTCTGATCAAGACAGACGAGTATGGAGTAACAAGACATTCCGCGCTGATACATGATTGGTAGCGAATGTGTTAAAATTCTAAGGATTTCATCCAGGGTAAAATTTCCAAAGTAACAAATGATTTTTTATTTGATATGCGAGCAATTCAATGCAAGTAATCTCGTATATTTTAAAAGAACTGTCATTGTTAAAAACCCTAGGCTTTAAAACATGGTTTCTGCATTCCCACTAAAAATACCTATACATAACTCAAATTTATGACATAACCAAAATAAAACCAATTGTTCTTCAACTGGTTTTAGCTTTCGACAGACGATGAACACTGAAATAAAGAGGGAAACGTAACTCACACAGTTTGCCTCATTTGTAACTATATCAATTGGCACCAGACCAAATTAAGCGTTTTTTGGTGAAAAGAGTGTATTTGGCGTTAACCCACAAGCAGCAGTAATTCTAACCTATCACGACTTCGGAATACCGCTAACGACATTGAAACAACAAAATTTGTCAGTTTCCTAGGAAATTTCTTTGGTGAATTATCTTTGCCACCATGTAACATATTTAAACCAATATTTGGTTTAAAGTCCGATAATTGTGCCAAGCTTGATAGAAATACTGTTTTGTTGAATAGTAGCTTATATTAAATGCCATTGTTCAATCTGAATTCCATGAAATTATAGTTACTTTTATTCACAACCAATTTGGGAATGGTGTTGTACATTAATCTTGCATCTTTTCTAATTGTTTTGTTTTATAACAGCAAGGGTTTAGGAGCATATTTGTATGTACAAAAATGTAGTTAATGAGAATAAAATTGTCCTAAATGATAATATTTTGGCTGTTGATTTTTACGTAGTCAGGGGTATATCCATGTTTTTTTTACAGGGTCCTATTTTGGAGGGAGGGAAAAATAAATTTTGTGAAAAATTCCCAATTTTATATATTTTGAGCATAGGGTTTGGCATTTATGACGTCACTCTCTTAAAACCAACATGTTGGCAAGTGAGCTGTTTTTGCTTTTTGCATAAAATAAACTTTGCAATTTTATAATTGGTCAGTTTTCAAACTGAAAATACTATGAAGGTTCTGTTTTCTTGACATGGAATTTTGTGAAAGGTTAGTTTGTTGGACATGGAATTTTGTGAAGGGTCCTTTTGTTGATTATGGAAATTTGTAACAGGTCCGTTTTTTGATCATGGAATTTTGTGAAGGGTCCTTAAAAGGACCCAAATTTCCTTCTGCATAGACCCCCTGGTAGTGTAAAGTTGGTCAATTTGATTTGTGTCTTGTAACTGATAGTCTTATAGCTGTGATATGGCTCAAGCTACCAGAAGTCTATTGTACTGTCTCAAAACCATTTTAAATTTTTCGACAACTGATACAAAGAATTACCTGTGTGGCCCAATACTACTGAGAGGCTCTAGTTTTGTATATAGATCATTGTATTTATGAAAAATGTTTAAAAAGTCCTTTATAAACTGACACTAAACCTTCATTAACTGTAAAAAAATTATAAAATAATACTAACCATAAAAATATAACTTGATGAGTTATTCAGAACAAAATTGTGCTTTAACTTACACTTTTGTGTGATGTCTAAAATATTTCATTACTTACTGGACATCCTAATGCTATTAACATTGTTTTCATGAATATTTAGAATTTTACATTAAATGCCAGTATTCATACTGAATAATCTGATTTTATGCAATCCATTTTTCAAATAATTTGAATATTGTCTTGCGTTTTGTCATTGTGTACGTAATGTCTTGCTTTATTCTTATTATTGATTATTCCAAATTATTGTTTTTTATCGATGCAGTGGCTAGGGATCATGGTTTAATGGGAATGAATTGGACATTTATTAGTACATAATTTAACCATTACAATCTGCAAAAAAAAAGTCATCACATTATTAGCTTTCAATTGAAACTTTGGAAATTTTACCCGGGATAAATCCTTAGAATTTTAATACATTTGCTGCTGATCACGTATCAGTACGGAATATCTTGTTACTCCCAGTAGTCTGTACCCGATTGGAGTTTCTGTTCATGCTGTAATTAACTGAAGTAACAAATTAATGTTTTTCATGTGACATAAATAACAGATACAGCTTGTCTTCATTTCCTACATAAGGTTAGCTGGAAGCTTGTGTTTTTAAAACAGTTTCAGGGAATTTCAGCATGAACGGAAAGTCTGATCAGGACAGACTACTGGGGAGTAACAAGACATTCCGCGCTATTACGTGATCGGCAGCAAATGTGTTAAAATTCTAAGGATTTATCCCAGGTAAAATTTCCCAAGTAGCAAAAGATTATTTTATTTGATATGTGAGCAGTTCAACCCCAGTAATCTCATATATTTGAAAAGAACCATCTTTGCTAAAAATCTAGGCTTTAAAACATGGTTTCTGCATTTCCACTAAATATACCCATACATAACTCATTGGCTGGTTTTAGCTTTCGACAAACGTTAAACATTGAAATGAAGAGGAAAATACCATAATCAGGGATGCCTGTTTTCCTCCCTTTGGAGGATTTCCTCCTTTTTGGTTTTTTATGTAACTTCTTTGTCCCTGTCTTGAGGATCCACATTTTTCTGATCTGAACCAGTTTTTCCTGCAAAAAGTATACTTTTCCTCATATCTAAACAAAAAAATTTCCCTCTTGGCTCTCCTTTCCTCCCAGATTACTTCACTAACTCCTAATATTTGAAATGTAATTATTATATAGTATGAGAAATTTCATTGTATCTTTAAAATTATTGAATCATCCTTCTTGCATACTCTTTTGTTTAATTTTTGTGTATTTCATTCGCGAGCTTTTTCAACGAATTTTTGAATTTCCTTCTTTTTGCTCTCTGATCACTCTCATCCCTGCATAATAGAAGCTAGTGGAATACTCTGAAACTACCAGCCATCAATTAAGAAGGTTGCCAGAAACCGAATTTATCAAAACCAAACTCGTCAAATAAAACTGCGCCGAATAAATGTCCTATACTACATCTGTACCGAAACTTGTTTTTAGCAATCATATAAATTTAATTATTGTAAATGTGGAATGAAACTTCAGTTATATTAGTGACTTAACAAATATATTGACCGAATGGCTAATGTTCTGCAGTGTTTATCATTTTTATTTTGCAGTGTGTTATTATGTAGTAGTGTTTACTATTTCGTTTTAGTTTAGATATGAATAAAACATCTTTAGCCAAACTTTTGAAAAGTATTCATAACTGCAAATGGTTTACATTACTCTCTTGCTTCTAATTTAGTTTGTTATTTGTTTTACTAAAATCTAATTTAGTTTGTTATTGTGAATTTGTTTTATTAAAATCTAATTTAGTTTGTTATTGTGAATTTGTTTTATTAAAATCTAATTTAGTTTGTTATTGTGAATTTGTTTTATTAAAATCTAATTTAGTTTGTTATTGTGAATTTGTTTTATTAAAATCTAATTTAGTTTGTTATTGTGAGTTTGTTTTATTAAAATCTAATTTGCTTTGTTTTATGAAGTCTAATTGAATTTGTCTTAACTCCTCTCAAGATCTCAATTGTGTATTAACACAGCGATTGTGTATATGCATAGGTTTTATGTTTATCACTCATTTACAGAAGTCCATAGAAATGTAAGTTTGTTTCATTATTTTTTTATTTAAACTTTGTTTCTTAGCTATGAAGATAAATTATTTTAAATATGGCTTGATAGTATTGGATTAAAAATTTAAAACATGAAACACAAGTATTATTGATAATTTATACTGTGTATGTTGGACTGCAAAATTTTTATTAATATTTATTTTAAAATTATATTCTTAACACAAACTAATTTTGAATTGCAATAGAGTATCAATTTTCTGAAGATGTTGGGGTAATTGTATGTTGATTTTTTGGTACTCTTCCATTGGACAAATACTATTTGGCAAAAAACCTAAATGTTTACATGGCTAAATACAGTTTAAATATACCACTATGCCTAAATGTTTCGAGTTTGTTTTAGAGTTGCTATAGCAACCTTATAACAGCTTGTTATATGAATTATAAAAAATTTTAAGTTTGTATATTTGAATGAATAATCGCTGCAATGGACAAGTTAAGCATTAAAAAAAAAAAAAAATCATTAAGATTGACGAAAGATGACCAAAACTAGAAAAATGTCTGTTCAATCTAGAGTTATACCCGTTTCAATTTCCCACTTTTTGATGCGCAGCAAAAACGAGACTAGCTCAGCTGTGATGTCCTTCTACATCATAATTCGATTTTTGCTTCACTCAGTCTTGGAAACTAATGTGAATTATTTGCATTGCTATAGCGCGTTTTGATTTTTTAAAAAATCTTGTATTCTTTTAATCGATTTAAAATTATGTCTCAAATTCAGCGTACATACATTGTCTCGTCCCGAATTGTAAGAAGTTTTCAATTTCGAATGCTGCTAAATTATGTATCAGTGTTGCTAAACACGCAGATATCCGCAAGAAGTGGTGTAAAGTCATGAAACGAGACAATGTTTCTGCAAAAAGTTCTCGACACGTTTGTGAAGATCATTTTGATGTAATAGTAGCACCCAGTAGCAGAAACTTTTCTGCCAGTCTGCGACACTAATTTGGGTATTAGAAAATAATCTGCATCGTAATTATTATTTTTTAAGTTTGTATAATATACATAAGCACCTTATTCGTCAATTTTAACAAAAATTCCTGTTTTAAATAAACATAGAAATTTGACAAAATAAATGAAATATTAAAACCGAAATATTTAAAATTATTGTATCTTAAATTAAAATTGTAATCATTCTGCATAAATCATTCTGCCAAAACGGCATCGCAATTCTCGTCGATAGCTGCTATTAAAACGGCTTATACCTAGGTGAAAATTGCCACTATTCCAACGCAAATATCTGCTACCTTACTAGCACAAATCTCGACAATTTTATCAAAGTAACAATCCTCAAAAATGACCATTATACCAACGTAAATATCGGCGTTAGTGCCCAATATATCGGTAGAAATCTGGAAATTTATGCAATAGAAACGATTACACTATCAACGTAACACCACAACCACGTAAATCTCGGCGATGGTTCAACTTTTGAGGCATAAATCGTCGAAATAGTGGGTACTATATCGGCGTAACACTCGCTGAAAAGGAACATCGCAAAGACGTAAATATCGGAGTATTTCCCGTCTTAGCAGCGCGATTCTCGGAAATAGCGGTCCTTACATCAGCGTAACTTTTAGCGAAACTAATTACTATACACAAACACGCGAAAGCAAATAGAACTTGTAATGTTTCTATACCATCTCCGTAAAATCGCGGTAGAGAGTCACGATTCCATGAAATGAAGTATCGCACGTGCGTTGACTCAAACCACCCCTTTTATAAATCATAAAAAAAAAAATTTATGTCAGATTTGTAAAATGATCTGCAAGCTGCCGAAAAATCTGCGACGTCCGTCTCCCGTCTCACATTTTCTGCTACCGGGTAGTAGCACACCTATTGCTCTTGTTTTTACATAATGACCTAATTATTTTGAAATTCTGTGATGTACAGTGGTTCCCAAAAGTGTTCGTACACTTTAAAAATGTGTAGAAAAAGTAGTTCTTCAGTTTGGAATTGAATTTGAATATTAATTCCTATATTTTTTTGGATTAATTCTGAATGAAACCTAATACTTAAAAAAAGGATTGAATTGTTTTATTTCTATAAAAATATAAATTCATAGAGCTAAAGGGGGGGGGGGGGGGGACCATAATGGTGTTCGCTCGACTTAACATTTTCTGATAAATTCACAGCAATAGAATTATTTTCTGGTTGTGGAAACTTATAAAAAATCAATTGTCTGTAATATTTGGTTTTGTAATTTTTATAATCCCTTTGTTATTTAAAATATCTCGTAGTCACATAAAAAAACGATCATGAACTCTATTTGAATATTTTGAATGATAAATTAAAATTGTCGGACCAAAATTAGGGCATTACGAACGACTTTATTTTTTATCACAATTATAGTCCGAGCACACTTTATTCAATATTTGTCTCTGGTACCTATATATAATATAGTAGGGATGCATAGCAATGAACCTTTCAACGAGTGAAGTAAGCCTGTGTTTATGTGCCAATGAACTTTTCAGCGAATGAAGCGAGCTCGATTTTGCGTAGCGATGAACATTGTTGCGAGCGAAGCGCCAAAAACTGGGACCTATTCACAAATGACAGATTTCCGCAACTTGAGGCCTCACAGCTAGCTAAAATATTGCACGTTAAAATTTCGTAGCGAAGCACGGGTATTCAGCTAGTCTTGAATAAAATATAAATATTGTATTAACTATGTAATGGCAGAAGCTATATTTACATGACCAGAAACTAAAGCATTGCCTATGCTTGTGATCTTGAATATATGTAATTTGTTGAAGACGAATGTAAAATAAAAATACATCGACATGTATATAGCAGAGCATGAAATAAATATAAGAAAAAATAATTTAAAAAAATAGACGCTTATTAAGCCTTACAAGTAAATAAAAGTTCGTCCTAGCAGACCGTATACGAACATCGCCGCCCAACTGTTCTTACTAAACTGAAATTATTTTTTAAAAAGGTAGATCAAAGAAAATTGGATCAGCGTTTTAATTGAACTGGAATATACAAACACACTATTTTCGATGAGTTATCGGATTGCCCTTTTACAAATCCAGGTAAAATAGGAATTGATTTCTTCTATAAGAACAAATTACGCAAACGTTTTGGGTATATTGATAATACTAAAAAGAAAAACGTAGCAGGAAGGCGGTGATTGTAGGTAAGAAATGAAGGGAAATTTTTTCATCGGATTGGGATGTCAAATCGAACCAGCTATTGATGGAACGTTTTGCGGTTATGTCACGATTCCACTGTTTTTACGATTTTTCTTCTTTCGATATTTAATGAAATAAATTTTTAACCTCAATATAACTTACATATTCGGAATCAGCTTTGCTTTCTTTTTTAAAATTTATTGCTTTTTACCATTTTTAAAAAATAAGCAACTTCTCCATTGGACTGTTTTTATCTTGTACTCTTAGTATGAAAGAGTACTGATTTTTCCCATAACCCATAATTTACACAATAACTTGACTAGTGTAGCTTTTTGTATAGCACATTTTACAAATAACTTTCATAAAGTATTACTGTATTAAAGTAGGCTTAAAGTTTATAAAAAATATTCACATTTTTTGAATTTGCTGACCGAAATCGTTTTGGTGAGTCAATCTTTCTTTTGATCAGTATTGGGATAATTGATGCTCTAGTATTTTGCTTTAAAGCGTCTTCTCACTTTAGGCACCTCGAAAATAGGCTATTTTCGCGATTTTTTTTCAAGGATTTTTGCAAACAATTATGGGATAAAATGGATCCTATATAATAAACACATCTTTCAAGTAGAAGAATTTTTTTTTTTTTTTTTTTTTTTTGGAACAATTATTATAATAAAACAGTAGCATCAAAAAACCTGTGTAGAAATGTAATGTTCGTGGCTTGTTAATGAAATTTCGGAAACTATCCGGCCGATTGTCATGAAATTTGAAAGACATATTCTTCATAGTTATGGCTACAGTGCATATCATCAGATTTTTGAAATTTTGATTTGAAGTATTTTTTTTTTTACAAAAAACTGCAAAAAAACGCGTTTTTTTTAAAAAACTTTTTCGAAAAACGTGCGCCATTTTGTTATTTTCGCGAATATCAAAAATCTGATGATATGCGCTATAGCCATAACTATGAAGAATATGTCATTCAAATTTCATGACAATCGGCCGGATAGTTTCCGAAATTTCATTAACAAGCCACGAACATTACATTTCTACACGGGTTTTTCGATGCTACTGTTTTATTATAATAATTGTTCAAAAAAATAAAAAAATAAAAATTTCTTGTACTTGAAAGATGTGTTTATTATATAGGATCCATTTTATCCCATAATTGTTTGCAAAAATCCTCGAAAAAAAATCGCGAAAATGGCCTATTTTCGAGGTGCCTAAAGTGAGAAGACGCCTTAAAATTCTACCATTTATTTCTTGTGTTTCAATAATTTATTATTACATGTCTAGGTATTGTCAGGCTACTTTTTTCTTTTGTCAAACTGTTATTTTTTTCAATTATCCATATGTTTGTAGGGTAATGAAAGTCCAAGAAAATTGTTTCGATATTTTTTTTTTCTACGTTTTGGAACATCCTGATTTCAAAAAGTGATCTAGAAAAAATTGTGTACGTGGGCAGCATAAATCCCGAACAAATTGACCTAAGATGTTCAAATTTGGTATTCAGGTTGGCGATGGCCCAAGGACCTACCATTAAGTTTTTTGCATTGCTAGAAGTGTAGGTAGACGTGGGGTGACGCGTCCACCCACTTTTCAAGAAAATACCTGTGCTTCACCCCACTTCTAAAACCACTAAAATCCATCCCCCCCCTTTTAAAAGCATTCAATCCGCCTAAAAACTACTTATGAAAAATAACATTAACTTCTAAATGTATTGACACTGAGAAAAAGTAATTTATTTTTATATTTGAAAACTTTAAAACTATTTATGGTATATATATCATATTATAAAAATGTATTGTACTACTTTGTATAAAGATATAAGTATTTTTACTAATAAATACAGTTGCACATCTTGGTCAACTATTAACTTTGGAGGAATTTTCTTTAAAGTTAAATTTCTATTCTTATTTCATATAACGACAAGTTATTTTTAAAAATAAAAAAAACCTTTAAAATTCTCTATTAATTTAATTTCATGAAAGTATGCTCATTTATAAGTATTATTTAAATCTAAGTTAATAGTTATTTATATAACATTGAATTATTGCTTAACTTTATCTCTTACTTCCAAGTAAAAAAACTAAGTCACCGAATATTCTTTAAAATAACAATACATTTTGGACCTTCATTTAATGTTAATGTTAGAATATATAAATTATTTCTTTACTAGTAAATATTTTTATTATTACTTATGAAATTATAAAATTTATTGCTGAAGATGGGAGGAGGGTGCGTTTCTCACCAAATTCTGGCGTTCCCCCCCCCCCCCCTTCCACTTTTTTTTCACCACTTCTACCACGGGTTTTTCGTCAAAATCGTGCATGCACATAAGGTAGCTGCCATTGAAAAAATCATGTTTTTCAGTATTTGCTAAAAAACGGCTCCAACAAATTTGCTCAAAATCGCTGTGGTAATGCCTCTTAAGGTATACTAAACATTCCCGCCAACGAAATTCCCATAAAAATGTTTTAATGGCTTAAAAAGTTGAAAAACAAATGCCTTTAACACAGAGTTCTCTTTCCTTAAGCACACCTTATCAACGATTATTTTTTCTTCTCCTCAGTTTCACTTATAGGAAAGGATAATATAAGAATTATTGAAAAGTATATTGCCAAAGTCATCATTTTGGAAGGTTTATTTAAAAAAAAAAAAAAAAAAAGATCTATACAAGAAATATGGCAAAAAGTATAGCCAAAATGGCCATATTTGCTATTTGAATGATGAAAATATATAAACGGTAAATGATACAAGTCTACGTCACTATTATAGTGTAATTGAATGTTGTGCTATGTTCCACACCCCTAGTTTATGTTTCTCAATTACTGAATTTGATTACAAGCATTGGTTTTTTTAATTTTTCAGAATTTATCCATATCTGCACTGTTCTTAGCAGCAAAGGTCGAGGAACAACCTCGTAAGCTAGAACATGTTATTAAGGTGGCACATGTTTGCCTTCACAAAGATGCGCCTGCTCTGGATGTCCGATCAGAGGTAAGAAAACTACCATATTGTTTTCTTTTTGTTATGTTAATAGCTGAATTACTGTATATTATGTGGTAAATGACAAATGGTTGCAAACATAAGATTCAGTGGTCTCTTTATTACTGCTAACCATTTTACCATTACTGCTAAAGTATTACTTTAAAATGTGTGGAGTATTTTACCAGGTATAACAAAAGTAATTAAATATCTTTAAGGTACCAGTGCATGTTTGAACAGTTTTTCTTTAATTTTTGAACTCGACACTCAATTTCTTTCACACGTAGCAAGTGTTTAGAAAGGGTATTCTTTCGTTACGGAATATTCCTTAAATTTTTTTTCTTCCTAAAATTGTACTTAATTTTTCAATAATTCCTTTAAAAAAAATACTTAATAAATTCCCTGATTTCCCTCCAAAAAAAAAACCAGAATATTCTTCCAGAGGAGAAAGTCTTTTATGAGATATTAATTATTCTTCAATTTTTTAAAAAAATAGTCAGTTTTTGCTGAAATAATGTCTGTGTTAGGAGCCTATGAAAGTTTTAAAAGAAATATCCCTAAATTTTTTAGAATGATCCCTAAAAATTTTACAAATTATCCCTAAAATGTACCTAAAATTTTTGGAATGATCCCTAAAATTCCTACTAATTTTTTTAGAAAACTGACCGTGCCCCCTGCAACCTTATCGCGGATCCGAAGGTTATTAGTTTGAATGAGTTATCGCTGCAATTTGGCAATCGTTATCCAATACCTGTCTTAACAAGAGTACCTTAAACTTAAAATGTAACACTTCTGTATAAAAAAAGTTATTTCATTCAATGATATTTTATCTATTAAAATTTAATTACTTAATTAAGATCTAATTGCACCATTTATAACTTTATTTGTAATTTATTTAAAACTTTTAACTGCAAATAAAGCATAATGATTTGAATAGAATTTTGTTTTAAAAGTGTTTAAAATGATCCACTTATAAAAACATCAAGATTCAAATTTAAGTTAAAAATTATTGCAAGGATATATTAGACTAGTTGATTTCCTTCCTTCCCTGCATTATCCCCTTTAAATTACATAAATTATTTCTTATTGGTAGATTCAAACTAAAGCTGTACCTGGCAAAAAAAAAAATAATAATAATAATAATAATCTTGCACTGACAACATCTAATTCCTTATAAATTGAGTTTAAAGTTTGCAGTAGGGATTTTTTAACATTGTGTGCTTTCATAAAAATATGCATAATTTTAAAAGTATATTGAATATTATAGAAACCATAGTATAATTTTAAAGCTCAAGAATATTTTAGAGTAAAAAAAATATGAATATTTTCACCAAATTTCCCGATTTCCAATGTGTACTGGTGTTTTAACGAAATGCAAAAGTAAAATAAAAATTTTATTTACTAGAATATGAAAACTTTTAATGTTGTAAAAAAAAAAAAAACTAGTTATATTCCCAACTCCTATTTAATGTGGTTTTATGATTTGTTATACCTGGTTTTTAAATTCTCGTGTTTAAACGTTTTTATCAGTTATTATAGCCCAAATTATGATGCATAGGGTCTGTGAGGGCAGAGGAACATTTAAAACATAGAGGAAATATTTTGAACACAATGTCATCTGCTACTCTTTTTTTTGTGTGTGTGTGTGTGTCTGCACATAGTGGATTTTCAATTAATTTTATAATGTATTTTAAATTGCAATGACAAGAAAAAGACTTAAAAAATAATCTGAAGAAATATAAATTTTTTATAATTTATACGTAGTCTCATTAGCAAATGAGTAATATTTCTAAAATGTGGGAATATAAATGTTATAATTTTTCTTTATTATGAATGCTTTTTGAAATGAGAATTTACTTCTTTGTCAAATGATAACAATGAATGTAAAACATTAAATGATATTCTGAGCTGAACAAAGCAATTTCAAGAGAGAAATACTTGAAAACTACATTTCTGCATTTAACTATTTCTTGTATCAAATCATTGTAGTTGAAAGTAAATTTTTAGTAATTGTTATCTTAAATGTAAGTTAAAGAAATATGAATAATTTAATTGCATGAGTTAAATAGAATACATGAGGGAAGAAAAAACATTACAGTTCAAAATTAAGGCGTCTTCTCACTTTAGGCACCTCGAAAATAGGCTATTTTCGCGATTTTTTTTTGAGGATTTTTGCAAACAATTATGGGATAAAATGGATCCTATATAATAAACACATCTTTCAAGTACAAGAAATTTTTATTTTTTTGAACAATTATTATAATAAAACAGTAGCATCGAAAAACCCGTGTAGAAATGTAATGTTCGTGGCTTGTTGATGAAATTTCGGAAACTATCCGGCCAATTGTCATGAAATTCGAATGACATATTCTTCATAGTTATGGTTATAGCGCATATCATCAGATTTTTGATATTCACGAAAATAACAAAATGGCGCACGTTTTTCGAAAAAGTAAAAAAAAAACTCGTTTTTTTAAAACTTTTTCGAAAAACGTGCGGCATTTTGTTATTTTCGCAAATATCAAAAATTGATGATATGCGCTATAACCATAACTATGAAGAATATGTCATTCGAATTTCATGACAATCGGCCGGATAGTTTCCGAAATTTCATCAACAAGCCACGAACATTACATTTCTACACGGGTTTTTCGATGCTACTGTTTTATTATAATAATTGTTCAAAAAAATAAAAAATAAATTTTTTCTTGTACTTGAAAGATGTGTTTATTATATAGGATCCATTTTATCCCATAATTGTTTGCAAAAATCCTCAAAAAAAAATCGCGAAAATAGCCTATTTTCGAGGTGCCTAAAGTGAGAAGACGCCTTAATAAAAATAAAATCAACTGAAGGTAAATATATATATATATTTTTTTTACCCTCATATTATTTCATTAATTTTATACCAATTGGTTTATTCAAATGTTATCTTATTTTATAATTGGACAAGAAGTATTTTAGTGGTAAAGAAATAGATTCTCATGTAAAATATTTCACTGGCATTCTTTTTTTATTTTATTTTTTAATAAGCTTACATTAAGGCTGACTACTGTTTATATTTTTGTGATTTCACTGTCTTTGCTTGACATTTTTTTTTTAACAATGTGATCATTTCTTAAATAATAATGACAAATGTGAAATTGTTTTAAAAGCCGGAATTGTAATGCTGCACTCAATTTCAAATTTACCCAAAGATGTGAGTACAAAGGCTTAAAAAGAATTAATGTGTAATTTCTTGCTTGCTGGCTTTTTTATTTCATTAAGCAATCGATTATTCGAATGATCTACTTCTCAAATTTTGTAGTTTAAATAAGATTGAATTATACTATGTTGTAAAATATTTCCTTATTTATATTTGAAATTGTGATGGTATTGGTCAGTGAACATCAATATTTGTCCCTTATCAATAAACGTCAGTATTAATCATCACGACACACTTTGACGATAAATTCATGCTTTTTAAAAAATATTTTTTAAATTATTGGTTTCCTGGATTGAAACACTTCAGATAATCAAGGTTTAATTGTTTATTTCTAACATTACCTTGGGCAATTATAAGCTTATTATTTTATGAAATGCTAATTTTTAATGTTGTAAGACTGGAGCTTAACCTTGAGTAAAAACCTGATTTAAAAAACAAATCCAAGCTATTCAAACATAAATTCAACTTGGCTTACTTTGCTGCGGATCCAAGTGTAAGTTTTTTGTAAAAAAGATCTGTACTTTTGTCAAAAAGTAATTTTCTTAAATTCGTCTTAGCATGCTTCTTCCAATAAAATTGCTTCAATAAACCTTTTATAAGTATTTTTTCGATGTCTTTATAGTGTGTAATGCATGCGATTAATTTATATTTCTTATTTCTTTCTTATTACTGCAGGTTAAAATGTGCGATTTACTTCCTTCTCTCAAATTTATTTTCCGGGAATTAGCTGGATAAATAACATAATTTATCGTTCTAATCCAAGATGTTTCCTGTAATATGTTTAAAAAACGTCGCCTCGTGGTGAGACTGTTCATTTTATGTATATAAAAAAAAATTTAGCATTTCCCATAGTTACTATGTAGTTTCAAATCTATTTTATTTAAAATTAAATAAAAAAGAAACTAAATTAAACTTTTAAAAAATACGATTTAAAATAATTAAAAAAAAACTTAATAACATTCAAATAATGGGAAATGCAAATCTAACTTTATTTGTTTTAATTTAGTGGGGTTTCAAAATCAATTATACTCTTTTAGGTACACACAGTATATTTTAAAAGAAAAGTTATTAGTAATTTTAGAAATACCTGAATTCTGAAGATTTAATCTGGCTGTTATTTCATGTTTTGAATATTTTAAAATTATTTTTATTTATTGAAGGTGTCGTGTAGTTATGTAAGACAGCATTTGTATAGCTGTGAGTATAATGTTTTGTCACCCCACTATGAATGACTGTAGAATAACCGTTTTTCTTTTTTTAGTCATATGCTGAGAAGGCACAAGAGGTAGTTTTTCATGAAAACATTTTACTGCAAACCTTAGGTAGGTGATTCTTTAGGCTTCTAGAAAAAGTTTAACATTGTTCATTATGTTCATATTAATTTCTAACATGTTGTTCCCCTAGTTAACCAATCTTGAAGATGAACTCTGTTCGTTCGTTATTTTGATTTGTTATTGTTTGAAATAGCCTTTTTTTTTTTCCAATTAGATTTTTTTATTTAAAACTGTAACATACTTCTCCAAATTGACTTTTGATTAGCTGTAATGATCACTTTTAGAGCAGCTTCCACTAATATAATAGCCACTATTGGCAAAATATGAATATGTTATGGTACTTTATCAACGCTTCCGGTTATGTGATAGTCCCTATTGCTGAAGTTTGCATAAGTGTCATTAGCATATTGATGAACTTGACGGTATATTTTGCAGAGGGTTACATGAATGTTTGCAGTGAAATCTCTTCAAATGGCTACCCCTGCATGGCGGTCACTTCTTGTAAAGTCCTAATTTTCAGTGCCACACTGTTTGGGCTAATATAACCCCTAACAACATTCAGCCATCCCTTCCTGAATGACTGCTGGATAGATAATTGCCCATTTCATCCCATTTTTCAGGAAAATCTATTCCATTTCATCTTTTGGACTTAAAGTTTTTTTGCAGTAATGAGGCTCTTTTGGAATAGTTAAAAGCTGTACAGGTGAACAAAATTCCTTTCAGCAGACTTATGGTTCAACATAACACAAAAGAATTTGCAGATGTTCTGAGAATTAGAGTGCTTTCCACTGCTTTTTAGCGGATGTGGTAACAAGGTGATATTCAAATTGGACGAAGTAGAAATTTTTTTGCACCTTGCCAAATAAAAGTATGATTAAAAAATCAGAAGAAGCATGTAGTGGAAAAATTCTGGAGAGGTTTATCGCTACTTTTTGTGTGAGCGTAGCTTGCACGAAAGAGAAGTGCTCTGGTCATTTGGAGATCTCAAAGGCCCAGGTATCCACTGCGTTTGGCTGGATATGATGACAGGACAATGAAACAGGACATTTTTTGCACCATGCCAAATAAGAGAATGATTAAAAAATCCAAAGAAGCCAGTGATAGAAATATTCCGAAAGAGCGGCTTTCCGCTACTTTGTTGCGAGCGCTGCTGGCGTGAAGGATAAGTCTATGGTTATTTAGAAGTCTCAAAAATCCGTGTGTAATGATAGAAAATATATTATCTATCTTGGTGTGCCATGTTACTACAATTAAGCATGAATTACATCAATTTTTGTAGAATGATTTGTCAATTTTGGAGAAAGAAGAAAAAAAAACATCAAACAAGGATAGTTTTAATTTTTGTGCTTGACAATGTGCCATGTCATATGTATGGAGCTCAGCTCACAAATAAATCGTGAGTCAATAATATCATCAATAAGTCTCAAACTTCATTTTGAATAAGAAAAATGGGTACTTATGTATTATCTCGTTGACTGTTGTTATGTATTATCTTGTGTACTCCTGTTAGGACCAGCGTCGGTGCCTTCAAATGGAATGCTTTAGCTGTACGGCAGAGCGGGCATCCTTCTGAACCGCTCGTTTCTACTGACTAAAGGAATCCATTTGACGAATTTTTTGTCTCGCCAATGATCGACGGGATAATACACAAGTAGTACCAAAACATTGGTCAGAAACTTGTTTCTATTATGCATTGTAACCATTATCTAATAATTGTAACAAAAACCTCTCTGAATGGCCAAATTTCCTCGAAACAGAGGAGTGACCGTTCAGAGAGGTTTACATTGTAGCTGTTATTGTTGAGAAGCATCACCATTTGTTTGTTAAATAATTGCTACTTGACATTTCATTGCTCTAATGTTTCTTTATAATTCCATTATAACTTTTTGCAAGAGATTTACGAGATTAACTTTTTCAGGGTTTGTTCTAGCGATAGAACATCCTCACACTTATGTAGTGAAAGTCTGCCAATTAGTGAAAGGTAAGAATTGGTCAGGCATTTTGACTTTTGAAGTATACAGTTTTGATACAGTAGTATTGTACTGATTTACTTAACTCAGTGTGTTTCAATGAGTTAAAGCAGGGTTGCCACGTATCTGAAAATTAAATGGAACTGTATGGGAAAAGAAAATAGTGTTTAAAAAAAAAAGGCAAAAATATTTATAATTATCTCGAAAAGTTAAAAAAATATTTAGAAAATGTTTGGTCTTAATTATTTGGAAAATAATGTTGTAACTTTTAGTAATATTTGTTTAAAACATTAGTAGAAGTTTCTGTATTACTTTAAGCTTACTTGAGCTTTCGACAATGTAATTTGCCTTCTCTGCATAATTATTTATTTGAAATTATTAATTATCAGCACTTAAATAAGATTTGCCAATTTTTCAACTAGAAGCTTTACAAAAATAATGTAGAATGTTATACAAGTTTCTTGGTTTTAAGTGGCAGCCTTGTAAATACTAGTTTTCAGATTATTTCTGTTGTGTAGAAATGGGCCTACTCATTAATATTTTATATTTTGAGTTAATTCAGGAAATTTAGCATTTACTTGCTAATTGCTTCTAATTGTAATGAGTTATGTTGCAAAAATGCCTGTATATTGGGAGTTTGGCTGTAGAGAAAATAATATTTTAGTATTTTTGTTTAATGTTTTAGTAGTTGATTGCAAAATATATTTTAATATTTGTTTAAGTTACAGATTTACACTTCATATTTTTTGTCAAACCAGCTAAACTGTAGTTTGGGTATCTGGAAATCGGGAAGTTCATATGAGGGCATTAGTTAGGTGTATAAATTATGCTTTCTAAAACAGGTAGATACAATGGTGTTGTTGCAAACTCGTTTACACTGTAATTACTGTATCTATTGATTTTGCAGTGTTACTGAAGTTGTTGCGTGTTACTAAAAAATTATCCAAAGGGGTCGTTACTGAAAAATTTTATCTTTCAATTCTAGGCAAAGAATTTCAAATATCATAATTTCTCAGAGCATGTGCTCCTACAAATACTTTTATTTAACACAAAAGCTCCTTTATTCTTGTCTGTAAATATTCCCTGACTCTTTAAATGCAGGCAAAAATGATTTTTGATTAAAAAAATGTATAAAACTAGTTCTAAAATTTCAGAAATAGTTACCAGTGTAAAAATAATTTTTATTGATTTGTTTTTTCCCCCAATGTAATGCTTCTCATACCTACTTTCTACCAGTAAATAAGGAAATATATATTAGAGTAAAAATGCAGACTTTACTTTTCTAAGATATTAGCAAAATATCCCTGCTTTGTTGTGGTTTAATTTATATGGGGGAAATGAGAAATGATTGATATCTTTTTGTTTTTGCCATCCTAAGTTTTTCCTAGTTTGTTGCACCACTAAATAATTTTTACAACAAACTTTATGTCACAATGCTTAGCCAACTCTCATTCTAATATAGCATTATATAAAATATTTCCATTTCACACTAGTATTACATTATCCTTTGCTACAAGGTACAGCTATTAATTTTCAGCTTCAATCTAATAAATCTGAAAATATTATGAAAATTAAATGGAAGCAATCTCCATTTGCCTTAATGCATTTTTATAATCGGCTGTAAAAGTTTCCAAAACAACTTTTAACTTCCTTTTTTGGAATGTTCTTCAATTCTGACATCATAGTTTTCTTTGATGTCTTTGACATCCTTAAACTTCAGTAAATTTTACAGTTTTTGAAACAAGAATAAGTCAGCTTGGACCATATTTAGAGTATGGGGGGATGATTCATCTCCCTGACCTTACGCAGAGCCAAGAACCGTTTTCCAGGTAATGCAATGTAACCTGGCATTGTCATGCAAAAAAAAAGCCATCTCCCTTTCTGTCGAAAATTAGGTCTTACTCAGCGAATTCTTTATCAAAGTTGGGAAAAAACTTCTGTGTGAACTGTACTGTGAGTCTTGCCAGGTGGAACTTATTCAAGATCTGGGATTAAGCTGTGGGTGCTTTTTTAAAAATATTGAATTGTTAAAGAACTTTCTTAATTGTTAAATTTAGAAATTGCAATTAAGCTTTTTTGCTAGAACTTTTAGCCACAAAATTTGCAAAATCACCATTTTTGTTATCCGAAGATTTGTTGTTAACCTAAAAAACGTTTAATATATAAAGTTCTTAACGATTTTAAAATAAAAGTTGATTATTTTTAGATTAAATATCAAGAGCGATGGAACTCGTAACCATTTTAGCATTTTGCTAAAAAGAAAATTGTGACTTAAGCTTTTTTGCTCTAGAAATTTTGCAGTCCAGCTTAAACACTGTTCAAGATGAGAGTCCTTCACTACTGAAGAAAACGATTTACATAATTTTGATTTTGGATGTTTGAAATTAAAAAAAAATTCTGCTTTGGAGAACCTAGAGACCAACATTCGGATGACGGATCTCAATCTCATGGGTTTCTTTCGCAGTTTTGGTCAATTTGATGTTAATCCTCTTTTCTATATCTGCACTTCGACAACAACAATTTTACAGCTACTTATAAATGTGTGTTCCAAGACCAACCTCTTGCTTCAGGATGGCACGCACTTCATGGTGCATGCACAGGTAAACTACTTTTTAGATAGAAGCCTTACCACTTTGTGCCATAACAGTTCTCGCTCAGTAACGACAGTCCTGGAAATTAATAGCAGTACCTTATATTTTATCAAGTATTGTTCAGTTTTGTATTTATAAAGATTTTTTTAATTGTTTTTAGGTAAGAAAATAAGCTTGTACTCTCAATTATGTGTTTAATTTATTTTGAGCTTATTAAATAAGGCCTTAAACGAAATAATTATACTTTACTTAAAACTTGGATTTAAATATTGAGGTTATCTGTGTTTAATATTGCAAAGAAACTCAATACTTTCTAATATATGCAGAAAACTATTTGTATATATATTAGATAGTCTGTAATTCAGATTGGCTTTCTGAATTTTGCTGATTATTCATTAAACATGCAAGTAATTTTTACTCCTTACAAATAAATGTTTTATTGAGATATTTTTGAAAATAATCATTTTTAAGGCTCTTGGAATAAATGTCCCCCCCCCCCCCCAAGCCAGTTGGAGCTTTTTTATGAGTTTCATTATATTCAGTTTTTGTTTCCAAATTAGATTGTTTCGAATGATAACATTCATAAAATCCAAATAGTTTCTTTGCTATTGAATTAATAAAAGTAGTTGAAATTAAAAAATTGTTCTATATAAATGTTAAGAGTATTGTAATATTAACTGGTGTTATATTGTGTTTCAATAATTTCTGTGCCTTTGAGAATTCCTCTGCCTTCTATCCCTACGTTAAATTTTCATTGTTGTACTTACAAGTTATTCTTAACTGCCCTAATTCAAGTATTAATATGAATGATTATTTTTTACCACTTCACAGCAAGCAAAGACCTCGCCCAATCGTCGTATCTGATGGCTACAACTAGCTTACACATGACCACCATGTGTATACAATACAAACCTACCGTGGTAGCCTGTGTTTGCATTCATCTTGCATGCAAATGGTCTAGCTACTTAGTAAGTGCTAATTCTTATTTAATTTATTGACCATGGCGTGCTTTTCTTTTAAATATTTTGTCCCTTGTCTCGATTTGGCTCTTTTTTTTCCCCTCCTTTTTTAAAATTCATGTTCTGTCGTCGGTTAGTACAGTAAAGCATCGGTTATCTGAATACTGATTAACTGAAACATCACTTAACCAGAGTTCATCCTAAAAATGAAAAAGGGCAACTCTCGTTTCCGAGAGCACTTTTACAGCAAATTGCAGAAATTTTTATTTGGTTTTGCTCGGAAACTCAAACAATATCAAAATACTTATAAAATGCTACAGTCCTACTTCTACTGGAATGATAAATTAAAAATAAAAAGCAATAAAATTTTCATCAAATATTCATTTTTATAAAAATATCTATTTATGATACTGTAAAATTTATGTAATGAATGAGGCGTTTTGATATAATGAATGCAGAGATGAGTTTGTTCCGCCATGTGGCGGAATTCCGTTTTTTTTCAATTTTTTAGAAAAAAAAATAATTTCTGCTTTTCTAATTTCTAAAAAAAAAAATCTGTTTTTTCCCAATTTTTCTATTCCACAGAAAAATAACCTTTTTTCTAAGGCTGAATCGCGAAGCAGCTTCCCTTCCGCCTGATCGGGAAGAACGGAAACCCCACAGTATTCCTGCTCCAAGTAGAAAAATCTACTGAAACGCATCTTTTTAGTTAGGTTGGCACTTAAATTTGCATTTTATACTTTTTCAACTGCGCCGAAATTTTTTCCTTTGGTGTCGTTTTTTCTCTTTTCAAAATGGAATTTCTTTCATACTCATTCACTCGATTAATGTATACGAATAATGAGCTTGCTTTCAAGTCTGACATCTACGAAATTATCGTTTGTTGTACGTGTAAACGTACGTTGGTATGTGATGCTCGTTTTCGCTAATCGTTACATTGATGTAATGTCCACTACTTCCGAGATTTGTGTAGCTATGACGTGAGTTATCGGTGGGATTTAAGTTGCTGTGGTTTTTATTTTCTCGGAGTAGTCAATATAACAACGTTATTGCTGAGAATTGTTCCTGTATAGACGGCGTTAACACTGATATTTACGTTTATTTGATAGTAATTTTCGCTGAGTGCTACCTTGTTGTAAAATCTGGGATTTGCACCGATGTTACCGAAAGAATGTCGATAATACCATGATGAATTGTGTTATCTCCGAGATTTACGTTGTGATTGTAATTTTAGTCAAGTGTTACGCCAATCCAATAGCGCTATTGTTGAGTGTTGCCCCAGTATATGTGACTCTTAACTTTGATATTTCTGTTGGAATGAGAGTAATTTTCGTCGAAAGCCATTCTGTAGTAACATCCGATGTTACCGAGATTTGTGTTAATATCGTGGACACTATCGCCAATATGCGCGTTGTTGCGATGTTCGTTTTTGCCGATACCTAGATTTTCGCCAGTATTGCTTACAATACTTTTGTTAAAGTGATGGTCATTTTCGCCGAGGTTTACGTTAATACAATACCAGCTATTACCGAAATTTTCAACACCGAATTGCAGCTATTCATCTATACTTCCATTAATGCGATAGCCGCCATATTCGTGATTAGTGCTGGTTTAAGGTTAAATTTCGCCGTTTGATTTGAATTTGTGTAGAATTACTCAAATTTTTTGTATCATTTCGTATAAAAATATTCTGAAAAGGAGTCACAATTGTAATTTTTCTAAATAATCTGTTTAAAATTGTTATTTTAACTGCAATTGTATGTAAAATTGTTTGTTACTTTTTACTTTACTGAACAAGTTTAACGATATGAATAAAAATTTAGATTTTAAGATTTTTAGTATTTGTAACTTAAAAATTTAGAAAACTGGGTTTGATTAAATTCGGCCTGTTTGTCAATGTGTTATAATTGCTTAAAGTTGTGTGACTTGTTGAAATTTTGAAGTTTTTGCTGGTTTTCATTGCTTTCACTGGATTTTTTATTTTTTTTTGCTTTGGAGCTATATTAGCCTGATGACAGCACAAAGTGTATCCCTACGTCTAAGTGCCGCTATTTTAAACAATTTTTGCTCACGGACGGACAGAGATGGTGCAGTTTTATAAATGCACATGGAAAAACAATTTTTTTTTAAAAAGTATAGCTTAAAATGTGTTTTACGCATACAATTTTTGGATTTTTGTTTTCAGCTTTTTGATTTTTTACCAAACTCATCCCTGTGAATGTTTAGATAAGAACTTTTCACAACCTACCCCTCCTCCCCTTTTAAAATTTTCCAAAATTTGAATGAATCAACTTTAAATTTGATTTTTTTAGGCTTTACCATTGCCAGACGGGCAATAGCGTTTCTCCAAATTAAACAATATTTGTTGTGGAGTATTCTTACTAAAAAACATGTTCAAAAATGTGTGCATTTTTTTTTTAAATTTCCAAATCAGGTAAATTTCTGCGTCAAAATGGCGATTTTTTGTCATATACATTCCGCTATTATTTAATTCGTAATATAAGTTTGTTTGTTTTTTAAATCGGAAATAATCTGGGATTTTTAATACATTCCTGTGTTATTTAATTCTAAATATAAAACAACATTTCAAAAAACTTTCCTTTAAATTTAATAGGAAGACATTGCGATTTCGTTTGTCCGAATTGAAGTTCAGCTTTCTTTTTTGCTTGTACCATATCTAATGAAACTGCCTATAGTGATGCCTTTATAATTATAGTCCAACTCATTTTTTATTTCAAGATTTTATTAAATAAGTTTTCTCTGAATATACCCTGGAAATAGGACCTTTAAATTTTTTTAATGTTTTAGAACAGTTAACCTGAACTTGCATAAGGAAAAGATAAATTACCTTTGTTTTTAAAGTACCATTTTGCTTCAAAACTGAAAGTAAAGGGAAATGTTGTACTTTTTATTTAAAATAAAGCAAGAATTAAGATTTTTTTATTGAAAGTATAATTTAATACTTTTGATGCAATATTTTCATGCGTTTTGATCTAGTAAGGTCTGAAGAAACAATTGCATTATAGAAAGGCTCTTTAGTCGAGTCATTTTCTTTCACTGCGATTGTCAAATTTTTGCTTTCTTGATACTTTAGATTGTTTATGGAAAGTTTATATGTACCAAACCTTGTATTCCTTTTAACCTATAATAAAATTTGGCATTAAAATTAGACATGTAATTAAATGTTGCTTGATATCGATACGTTTAAAATACAAGCTGGAAGGGTCGTTACAAATCTGTTTAGAAGTGAGAAATGCTACATCTCTGTATATTTTTGAGAAAATAAAACTTTCGAAATAATTTTCTCTTCCTGATTATTAAATCCTTTTGTAAATTAAAAGTGAATGTAGTTACATAAATATGTATTATCTGTTTCATTTATGAATTGATACTAATTTTAGATTGAACCCTGTTCAGAAGGACGGGAATGGTTTTATTACGTAGACCGGACTGTGACGTTGGAATTGCTGGAAAGTACGTGGTGACATCTTATTTTCATCTTTGTTTAAATATTCAATTTTATTTTGCTTTTTACAGTTTTGAGAAAAGCTTTAGTTGTACAAGTATTAGTTGTATAACTGAATTAAAACATCCAAGTGTAGCAGTGATTCGGTTACAATTTTGTTAATATCACAGATGGGGAGAAAAATAACCTGGACTTATCAGGTAAAACAGTGATTTTGTAAGTGTGGCAGAATTTTCTGGACATTAAGAATTTTTTAACAAATAAGAAATTATAAATTGAAACGTAAATTTAAAAATAATTTCAAAATGTACAATTAACATAAAATATTAAGGGTAAAAATGCTTTCAATATGTTATTCTCCTTAAGATAGCAAACTGTAATTGTGTTTGGTAAAATATGGAATATTCAACATATACTATAAAAAGTTATCACTTTTCAAGCAAATAAAGATATAGCAAACTAAGACACAATGTTAATTATGTGTATAATTGATTCCCACTGTTTTATAGGAATTTTTAATTAAAAATTTTAATCATTGTCTGTCACACTTGACCTAGTTTCTCTCCTGAAGCAATAACATAATACAAATTATTTTAAATTTATTTTATTTAGTAATCTATAATTGAGAAACTTGCGAATTTGCTAAGGAAAAAAACTTGTGAAATTTATATTTATTTCCTTCTTGATGTCCTAAAAAAAACCAGGAACTATTGCCTTTTTAAGAAAGAGATTAAAAATGGCTCTACAAGAAGACATTAAACTTGTCTAATATTTGTTGCTTTGTTTGTTAATATTTTGAGCCAAGGTACTCTTTGCATAAGCTAAGCTTCACCTTCACGGTTCGCATGCTTTCTGGAAGTCTTGGAAATGGGTTTTTAATTTCTCGGATTTTACAACCGGTAAATTTAACTTGAAGATCTCTTGCATAATTATTGAATTATAGAACTTTAAATATATTTGTTCATTTATTGTATTTTAAATGTTACTTTTCACTGTTTCTTAGAATTGACACAGGAGTTCATTGCTATATTAGAAACAAGTCCTCATCGTTTCAAACGAAAGTTTTGTGGCAAAGTAAGTTTTATTATGTTTTTATTTTTGTAGTTTTCTTCACATAGACACAATTTTTCATTTGTCTTTCGAAATATCTGAATTAATAAATAATTGAACACATTAAAATATTTTACCTTGCTGAACTGTTGTAGGGTATCTTTAATAAGGCTAGCTGAAAGAAGGGGATACGCAGTTTGTATCGGTGTAGTAGGGTTATACTCCATTTTGACATTTCAGTAAATGCCCACGATTCATGTTTTAATCTCCTTTACAACTGGGTTTCAAATATGTTCACGAATTAAACCTAGTAATGCAGTAAAAATCAAGTAGTTCCACATCAAATCAACTAATGATAAATCTCCCATGTACTTAAATTTTGTTCCTTTTTTTTTATAAGTGTAGTATTAGTACATCGAATGGATTTGTATTATTTTCAGACTTTTTAAACTCTTTATATTAACTTCGATTTAGTGTGTATGTTTGTTGATGTTGGCAAATCTGTGGTGGCTTATTGCCGTCATTCAACCGTGCTGAAAGTTGGCATTCGATGACAATGACATTAAATTTTGGGGGTGTCACTGTCACTAAAAGGTTGCTTTTACTGAATACTAATAAACCAATTTGCTGTTATCCAATCGTGCTGAAATAGCATTGAACCGGTCATTAAACAAATTCTTTCCTATTGTCAAAAATGTTTTAATAAATAAATAATAAAATTGTTTTAATCAGAATAAATACAAGATTTTTAGATGTGAGTGCATAAATTCACATTCATTTTAATGAATAAACTTTGAAAAGCAATTTACAGCATATTTTGCTGATAGAGATATTTTTAATATTTAAAATTGGATGCCAGCATTAAGCACATGCTGGCAACAGAAATGGCGTTTTGTTAATGAATATAAAAATTGGTGATGCATATAAAGAATTCGTGATAAAAATTTGTTTTTATAGGTCATATTATTTAAGATAGTTTTTGAAAATTTTATCTCACAAATTTTATATCATTTAACAATTCTTTAAGTGGCTTCAACTTAAAAAATAATCAACCTAGAGATAGAGAGCTGAAATTTTTGTTAGTTTATTCAGTTTTAGTCTTATTTCCTGAATAATTTAGGGAAAAAAATATAAAATTAAAAATTTATTATATTTAACAATTTTTAGCTACATTTTTGGCAAATTTCATGATAGTACTACTATAATATCAAATAGAAAATAGATTATATTCTCTAATAACATTTGCATAATTTATATTATGAAAATCAAGTTATGTGAGCTGTTGAAAGTGTAATTTGGGTATAGATGTGGCCTATTTATATTTTTAATATTGTTTACTATTTATGATAGTTAAGTTAATTATAAGATGAAATATTAGTATAGTAATTTATAATATACATATGTACTTATTTGTGATATGTAGGGGTCGAATCTTGTGATTTTTTTATGGTTGTCCTAAGAGAACCACTGAAGTGATCTTGGTGATCCTCAAGTAAAGTTTTTTTATCCTTAAATTTTTCAACATTATAGAATATGAAATGTCTATAGTTTATTGAGTAAAGTTTCTGCGGTTCAGGGCAGTGGTGATCATGTGATTCCTGGCCAATTAATTACATGATTGATGAATACATTGTCCGTTTCTCACTTTGGACAAGTTAACTAACAATGATCTGATATTACTAATATTTACGATGGTATGGTGGGTGCTATCTCCGATATTTACGTTGATGTTATGTTCGTTTTCGCCAAGGTTTATGCTAATGTAATAGCAGCTATTGCCAAGATTTGCACCGCCGATTTGGCGATATTCGCCTCGGGTATCGCTGATGTTATAGGCGCTATGTCTGTGATTAGTGTCTGCTTGAGATCTCTGATCGATTTCGCCTTTTGATTTTAATTGATTTAATGTAGAATGACTAAAATTTTTAAATGATCTTGTACCTGAAAGTTAGTTCCAAAAAAGTTAGTCAGGAGGTTTAATTACTAAAAAATTAATTTTTTAACAATCTATGGCATGTGTTTTTAGGGTACTTTTTTTATGCTGAATCTAATATAAAAAAAGCAAGATGATATAACCAATCTAAAATAAAATTAGTCCTTTTTACTTTCAATTATCCATATGTATACATACGATAATGAAAGTAAAGCATTCGGTCAATTTTTTTTTTTTTTTTTTTTTTTTTTTTTTTTTTGCATTTCTCCATGTTTTGGAATATCCTGTTTTCAAAAAAGTGATCTAGAAAAAGTGTATGTGTGTGTATATTAGTGTATGGTCAGCATAACTCACGAAAACATAACTCCGAACACTTTGATAATTTTTTCTGTACGTCGACGGCTTAATTTGTACTTCGGGTGTAATTTTCCACGTTCTTTCATTTCAATCTTTTGATTTCCTCTTTTTTGACTTTTGGTCAATCACATCAGTGTTTATGGTTTGACTTTGTTTTTAAAATTTTATTTAGAAAACAGCTTATTGAAAATGAAATTTGAAGAGTCCCTTTTTTTCGAGATTAGACTGTAAAGAATGAAGAAAGTGTGATTTTAAAGTATAATTGCATCTAATTGACCCATATAATTGTGTAAAATCAGATCGCACATTAATTTTGGAAAGTTCTTATAAAGTCCCCGAAATGTTTCTAAAGGGACCTATAAAAATTTAGTAGACACCTTAAAAAAAGTGTTATAAGTAGATGATTTTTGTTGACTCCAAGCTCATTACCTCTTAAAATGGCTGTTACAGTATATAATTTATTTTTTTGTAATGATGATGAATAGGCAGGCAAATGCTTCGGAAACAGGATTACGCTTCTATGGGAAAGAATGCTGTATGTAAGCCAACTCGTGTACTGAAGAAACTGATTTTGGGAAACTTATATGAAGTTTATGGACCTTTTTTTTTTAAACCAAAATTTCCAGATTTTTTTTAAAAAATTGTTTTTTTGAAGTTTGCAAAGTTATAAGTAAAAAACTATATCACTGCTTGTGCCTTGCATTTTGTGTGTGTCTGCACATCACAAAAAAAAACAAAAAAAACTAAAAAAAACCAAAAAAAACTGATGGATTGTTGTAGGTAACTTGCATAAAATTAAATTACCTGAATTTGACAATCCTCCTTCAACATACAATACATGTACATACTCTCGGTCAACAGTGTAATTAGTCAGCAGTCATGCTTCATGCTTTTTAAATGACTGATCTTCTATCTCAAAATTGATGATTTCAAAAAAGCTTTGATGAAATTGCCTTAGAAGTTATGGTGAAGAATATCGCATATAAACAACGGATTATTCTTTATCATTCTGCCTTTGAGATCATGAAAGTCGTTTCAAGAATTCGGTAACCTATTAGTGCATCTAAAAAGACATGATTTTGTGGAAAACCAGCAATAATTTTTTTTTCTTGAATGAAACCATCATTGGTTAAAGAAAATAAAGCTGTGGTTACATGTGACTTTGCAGAAAACTATTTATTTGTTCTCTAATGCAAAGCATAAAAGTTCCATTGAAATAACTTTATGACTCCAGTACATCCATTTGTTGTTTACTACAAAGACAAATGTTAAGAAACAGGAAATCAGATTATAGTTTATGAGTATTGTATTCGTCTGAGATTACTTAACACACAAGAGTCTTAGTTTGGGACATAAAAATTTCATGCATTCATTCCCATTAATTAAGACCAAGTGCAAACAAAAGCATGTTCTTTTTCTGACAGTACAGAAACTCGCAAAGTTCAGGGAGGGTATTGGCAGAAATTGTGTGGGAAATGTATTCCTTCAAAAGATCAGTTTGAAGGAGCTCAAGTTTCTTTCTAAGCAAAGCATATATTTTAAAAGTGGCAAAAAACTTTCTTTTGTGTAAATTGCCTTCTATTGCTGGTACTGGTAAAACATATCAAATCCCATAAGAAGAAAAAGCAAGAGCTACCAAAAAAATTTATAGAAAAAAAAATTCTGTGTTAAGATAAAAACTGCTTTATTGCAGCAGTGCGAGTGTTTAAATTTAGTTTACAATAATTGTTTACTACCAGGGGTTTATGCAGAAGGAAATTTTGCCTTCACAAAATTCCATGTCCAAAAAACGGACCTTTCACAAAATTCCATAATCAACAAAGGGACCCTTCATAAAATTCCAACGTCCAACAAAACAAAAACGTCCAACAAACTGACCTTTCATAATATTCCATGTCAAAAAACGGAACCTTCACAATATTTCTAGTTTGAAAACAAACCAATTACAAAATCACGAGGTTTATTTTATGCTAAAAGAAGAAAATGTCCCATTTGTTGGTTTTAAGGAAGTGACGTCATGGACGTCATACCATATACTCAAAATATATAAAATTGAAAAATTTTCACTCTAATTTTTTTCACAGAATTTAATTTTTTCCCCACAAAAATAGGACCCTGTAAAAAAACCTGGATAGATCCCTGACTACTATTGTAAACTCATTATCATGAGAAGCTATAAGGGCTGGTGTTGAATGATCTCACTGTCATATTTATTCAAAATTTACATTTAAGAAAATTTTCAAATTCAAAATTTACATTTAAGATTTTGTATTTGCCATTTTTTCTTGTATCACTCCTGACAATTTATATATTGCCTTTCCAGGAATCAGCCCCCTTCCAAAACCCAAAAGCCATAATTGAAAATGCCGCCAAAGAGGCTAAAGAAGCTTCTGCATCTGAAAAAAGGAACGGCCTCTCTGTCAAAAAAGAGGAGCCTTCTCCTGGACCATCTACATCGCTGTCTTTCGACTTCTGCCCGGACTTTGAAGGCAAACATGACGTCATGAAGTATGACAAGGGCCCTGATTACGAACACAACAACACAAGCAACAAAAAAGCTCCTGAAATGCAGAGTGGCAAGAAACCACCTGTGATGACTGTCAGCAAGAAAGGCCCTGAAGTAAAAGTCAGCAGCATAGAGAAAAAGTTACAAGACTCAGATAAGGCAAAGAAAGCCCATCAGGACATAGACAGCAAAAAGGCTTTTCGCGATATTGATATTGGCAAAAAGATTCAGCAAGATATGGATAACAAGAAAGTTCACCTAGACATGGGTATCAGTAGGAAAGTTCTCGATGGAGATGTTGGCAGGAAAGGCCCTGACATGGAAGTCAGCAAGAAAGCCCATTTGGGTGATGCCAGTAGGAAAACCTACCCTGTAGATGCTAACAGGAAAATTCACCCTAATCACCCTGTCGATTCTGACAGGAAAACCCATGATGTTGACAGAAAAATGGATGCTGAAAGGAAAATTCATGCTTTAGATTCCGAGAGGAAAATTCATGCTGTGGATACTGACAGGAAAATTCATGCTGTGGATGCTGACAGGAAGTTTCATGCTATGGATGCTGATAGGAGGATTCACACTATGGATTCTGACAGAAAGGTTCATGTTATGGATTCAGACAGAAAGATCCACACTATGGATTCAGACAGGAAAATCCACGCTATGGATTCAGAATGGAAAATCCACCCTATGGACTCTGACAGGAAAATCCACACTACAGATGCTGACAGGAAAATCCATTCTACTGTTTCTGACAGAAAAATCCACACCATGGATTCAGACAGAAAAATCCACACCATAGATTCTGACAGAAAAATCCATTCGACGGATTCAGACAGGAATTTCTACCCTGCAGCATCTGATACAGTAAATTATCTGGGGAATGCTGACAGGAAAATCCATGCCCCGGATTCTGACCGTATAGCTCATGCTTCAGATGCTGGCAAAAAGCCTCCCCCTGTCCAAAAAACTACCGTTATATCGCCCATTATATCTCTTGTTAAACAGGAACCTGATGTGCGATTAAAGACAGAGATCGACCCCTTGCACTTGTCTCATCTAATGTCTGAAAAGAGGAATGGCCTTTCTCCCATTCCGGAACCCTCTTTCGACTTTCCCATCGAGACAAAACCAACTGTTAAGACTGAACCTGTCGAGAACAACGATGTTCGCAAGAGATCTTCTGATTCTTCCCACAGCAAGCATGAGCGTCGCGAGAAGCACAAAAGCAAACACTCCTCCTCTAAGGACAGGCACAATCACTCCTCAGAGGTACCGCCTGCCAGCATAAAAGTTAAAATCCGCAAAGATATCATCCCCTCGCTCCAACCCAGCAGCCAAAAGACTGTTGCCTCAACGGCTAAACCGGAGAGCCCCAAGCCCAGTATCAGGATTAAACTTCCTAAGCCGCCGAGCATGGCCGCTCCCGAGCCGCCTCCTAAACCATCCACTCCAGCCCTGCCTAAACTAGTGATAACCAAGGACAAATCTGGCTCTGGCTCATACAGTACGTCACACAAGAAGCGATCACATACAAGTGTCGACCCACACCACAAAAACTCGTACGAGCCCCCTCCTAACAAGTACCAGAAGGTGAATCACTCTTCTCACCAGAAGGACCCACACAAGGCTTCACGGCACCGTAGCGAGGCTCAAAGCAAAACGACATTCCATGTGCCTAGCTATCCGAACTACCCTACTCTGCCCCCTCCTCCTTTTCCGACGTTCGGCATGCAGCATGGCTACGTCAAACTGAACCCTCTGCTACCGCCTCTACCTCCGGAGATGCCGCCTATGCCGCAGCCGCCTCCGCCACTACCGCCTCCTGAATGAGGCGGGTGTGGACTTTTCTAGGATTATAAATAAAACTTGGTATTGGAGTAACCAGAGTCACACACCTCTTCGCGCATTTGTAAAATTTTGAAACGACGTCGCTATGTTGCGACAATGTGGGAGGTGGGTTTTTCTTATTTTTGGGATGAATATGATGAACTGTGCTTGAGATTTTGATCTTCTCTTGTTTTCTCATGGCCTCACTTATAATTATCATGCCTCATAACCAGACTATTTTTAAGGTGTCTAGTTGCAGAAGGGATTTCATGAGTACTGTGCAAGAAATAGCTGTTTTTGAGTTGAATTTGCATCTCATTTTTAAGTTAAGTTTCAATTATTTTCATACAATATGATTATTTTCTTTGGCTGAATGAACATACGACAGGACTGGCATAAGTATTTTTTCGGCTAACTTTAGGTGTACGAACGTAAAGGGGACTAGGTTTAATAGCTAAACATCAGTATTTGTTTTCTAAATCTGTTTGTAATCTTATTTCGATACATAAACAAGTATAGTGAATAATTATTTTTGTGGAGTTTCCATTTGCAACTGGACAACCTTTTCATTATTGTGGTATTGTACTCCCATGTATATTACTCAATTCAATATTTTCTATTATGCTTTTCATACTTTTTTTTAAATGATTTCTCTACCATTTGGATGTCATTTACTTGTAGTATTTCACTTGAATACTCAACAAGCTCATCAAACATTTGTTCTGTTGACAAATATATTTCTCTATTGGACAAGTTAGGAGTTATTTTTTTTTTATTTATTGCTTTGTCCCAATATTCTTTTGTATCAAGCGGAATCTTGCATTTTAGTAATAAAACTGAAAAATTATCTCAAATGGTAATTTTATACAGTGAAGTGTACTTTTCCCTTTTACATATTAATTAAAATTTAATGAAATATTCGTGACAAAATTATCTTTTAACATATGTATTAATTTAAACTTTTTAAAAATAATTTACTGTTTGCTTAGTTTGATTCTAATCTGTAATTTTTTTGTAAAGTAACTGGCAATGGATAAATTAAACTTGGAAAATAATATTTTTACCTAAATTTTTTTTTTGATATTGTTGTACTATTAATTGTAATTGGTTATCATTTAATTGGTTCAATTTGGATAAACTATGATATGGGTTCTTTGGCTCTTCATTTTTTCCAAATTATTGGTGTTTTTTTTTCCTTCTATATTCAGTAGTTTGAAATACATTCCCTCTCACTTTTCAATTACAAAAGTACTTTAAAAAAATCATTTCAGTATATTTAAAGATATTTGAAAAAATGAATAGACTACTTAAATTAAATTCTTTTAAATCTTCAAATAATTTTGAAACCAACATTTAATCTGTTTATGCTTATCTACTAAAATATCCATTAACATAACTAACAGTAAAATATTTTACTTGGGGAAAATTGCATTGTAGGAGTTTGAATATAAATCACTTAAAAAGTTAACTCGTAACTAATGTTACTTAATAAACTTTCAGATCATTTGTATGTACATAATATGTCATCTCACTAGTTGATTAATTTTCAAATTTCTCTTTAATTTAATGTTCTTATTTTAACCAAGTTTTCTGGTTAGAACTTTTTCATTACTTTTCAATGGTTTTTTTGTATGTCTGACTTATTGTATGAAAGATTATCTTTGTTTTCTCAATGCTGAAAAGTTGTATTTATGCTCAACAAAATGGCCTCACATTGATTGAATATTGTGTATTAAGAGCTTTTAAGATGTATATTGTTTGATAAAAATAAGCATCACATGATTCCCGTAGCTTAATACCCAAATTTGTTTTGTTGTATTAAAAGTTTCCAAATGGATAAATTGCAAGTTCAATTGGACCATCAATTTTCATTGTGCTTATTAATATTGATTGTGTATTTCATTTTTTTTAAGTAAATGACAATGTTGTGTGTTCTGCAAAAAATTAGAAAAAATCCTTAAAAAAATACTATTTAAAAACTTCTTATGTTTCCATTGCTCAAATGGAAACTTGAGTCTTAAAATTTTGTTATTTATGTTAGTGATGTATATATGTTTGTTTATTATAGTAATCATAGCTTATTGTAGTTATTTTATTGTAAAATGTTTTCTCTCAGTAATTGGCAAAAGGTAATTCTGAGTAAGATGGCAAAAGTTTAATAAACATTTTAAGGCGTAGCAAATTATTTACTATATCAAAGTATTTAACAATCTGCACTTAGTTTATTAGTACTGCTTTAGCATATTTAAGTTTTATAAAAGCTTACTTAATCAAAATGGTTCTGGCAGGACCGATAAAGGACTAAATTTAAAAAAAAATATTCAAAATGTAAAGATTGGTTGCTAAATCCGATCAAGACTTTCTTCTGCTTCTACTAGCCAAATGAAATACTCAATTGTAATGAAAGTTAATAAATGCAATTCATTGGGGAAAATATTTAAATGTAGTGTTCATAAATACTCTAGGTTAATTTGTGAAATTTTATGAAATATTTGTTAACCATAATATTTTATTTACTAATGTAATTTCAGTGTTAGTTTAAGATTATGATGCATGTATTTTATATCAACGTCTGTTGTAGGTGCCTAATAGGAACACAATTTCTGACTCTATAGGGACAGTTTATTTTGCAAAATGAATTAAACTAAAAGATGTAAATTAATAGAATTGCAGTTAAAATTGTTTGGAGGGTGGTTCCCATTGGTCCTTAAGAACTCCTTATTTTCATAAACCATGTATTCCTTTTTTTCCCCCTAATACTATTAAAAATCTCCCATTTCTGTCCATTTATTATTGTTTTAATTTATCGTCTTTCACTTATATCTTCTCGAGTACACGACACAAATGCTGGGCATTTTTCCTTTGGGAGTCCTTTCGGAAGGCATTTCCTCTTTTAGCATAAGATATCCATGCACAGTATAGTTTTTGTGTTGTAAATTCTCGCAACAACTTTTGCCATGTTTTTGATAGATTGTAATTTTTTTTGGGGGGGGGGGGGTCCTTAAAAAGTCCTTAGAAACTCCTTTTTGGGAAAAAATGAGAACAAGATTGTTTCATTTTAACTTGGTATGAAGAAAATCATGTATCCAAGACTATTACAATGAATAACTACTTAAGCTCTGTTACTTGTCCCCTGTTGAAGATATTGTTGAATCGTACTACTGTTAGTTTGCCTTAACATTAGTTTAATATATTTAAAAAAGAAAAGGAAAAAACCTGTGAAGTTTTTGGTGATTGTTATTAGTGTATTGATTTTATACCTAAAATGAAAGGTGCTGCCTACTATGCATTAAATACAAAAAAAAAATCTGTGATACAATTGTGTTCTCAGCATGTAAGTGTTATAATTTAGTAAAAAAAAAAAAAATTATATGTATGTATGCATTACTTAGTAGCTAACCTTATTTCCTCTACTCAAAGTATCAAGCCAACAAGAATCAAGCATCATGGAAAAGACACATAGTGGGTGACTCTGGTTCTCCAATAAAAAAACAAAAACAGAATGAACTGTTTGTGTATTATAGACTTTCGAGTCATAGGTTTAATGAATTTGATTGCCTTTTTAGTTCTCATCCTTAAATGCCACAGAAGAGGCTGAAGTTTGGTGTTACTCTACCCTGAATGGGGAACCCCCAATAACATAGGTGTTACAACAGTCATGCACACAGTGGTGCCTACTCCTGGCACTGCTCGGCTCTATTCACAAAGTTCGCATGTGTACCAGCCTCGATTGAATGTTTCATTTGTATGTAACATAAATGGCTTTAGGATTAAACGAGTCTGTATATGCAAATAATTTATTCTAATACTTGAAAAGTGTACTGAGTATATATCAGTGGGAATTTTTTCTATTTGAGATTGTAGAGAGCGAATCAGGTGCAAAAGACGTTTTGCTACACTTAACAGACGGCATATTATTATTTTTTTCTTCTTTTAAGTGATATAGTGCATTCGGATTTGAAAGTTTGAAAAGTTAGTACGTTGTTTTGCATCTTTTTCTTGATTATGATTAAATTGTTGGTATAAAAAAAATGTGCCTGTGTTTTTCTTTTCTGTGTTGCTTTAAAAATTGTTAACCCAGTGGAATATATCTTTGTAATTTCCAAGGCTGAAATTTTTTTGGTGTAGACATAACAAATTTCACAGTGGTAGAACAAGGACTTCATTTTGAATTGAAATTTTTTAGATGAGCTTACCAATGGCAAACAGGATAAAATAATAGTAAAAAGAGATAATTCTCAAGGAAAATTATTTTCAGCTACAATAGTGGTTATTTTAAATGTATAATTTTTTTTGGTTGTACAGTCAAACCCCTTTAATGCGAAGTTGATGGGGCCATTGAAATTGTTCGTGTTAAACGAAAAAATTAATGTTTAAGTACGGATAACTACTTTTACTTAGCTTTAAACGGGATTTCGCGTTAACAGGGTTTTACTGTACTAATCTGAATGTGCTAACTCCTGCATTGATATAAATTAATCTTTCGCCACAAAATTAGATTTAATTCCTAAGTCATTAATTTATTCCGATTTGTTTAAATTTTTTTAGGTGAATAAGTATTTAATTATTTTGTGAATAATACATTTTTGGTTGTATCTCAATAACAATTTCAGACGGGTGCTTTTTCTACCAATTTAAAACATTTTTTCACCGATCCAAATTCACTGGATAATTTGCAGAGTAGGATAAGTAATCTATTTTCTTCTACTCAGAAATATGCCACATTTGTAAACAGCTTTAACAAAATGCTTAAGAACTTTTTTAAATGCTAAAATTAGAAGGTACTCTTTCGCTAAAACAATTTGACAAAATTTGCGAATTCACCATTTTTGTTATCCCAATGTTAGTCATCGACCCAAAAGAACAAGTAAGCTGAAAAATATTTTTTCCAGTTGATATTTGGTATATAATAACTTTATATTTGAAGTTAATTATGATTTTATAATCAAAAATGGGTAAAACATCACGACCGATGGAATTCGTTCACATTTTGCTAAAATGAAAATTGTGATTTTTGCTCGTTTGCTAAAGAAATTTTGTACACCAGGTTAAACATGGTTTGCTTGTAGTTGCTATTTATTTCCAAGTTCAAACAGACTTAGAATTGGTCATACACGCTTTACTCACAAGTATCTTTTATGTAATGAACCAGCACCGACTTGCTCACAGTGTATCTGCCTTTTATCTGTTAATCATATTTTATGTGTCTGTCCAAATTTTAATGTATCTAGACCAGCGTTCGCCACTAACTTTTAGAGACGGGCCACATGACTTATGTTGGAACTTTCCGCTGGCCGCAGATTTATACCGAATACGCCAATATATATATATTGCTTTACTACATATGTTCAATGTTAGAAATGTGATAATTACTAAAGATTCAACAATATAAAACAATTTTGAAAACTGAAACAATAATTTAACTTTTTTATATTTATAAAATAACAATTGATATTTGATTATTGTTTCAAATAATTAAAAAAATAATTTTCTTGACATCGTAAATCAAAGTCATAAAAGAAGGTAATCTTTTCTGACAATATTACAATGTGATTTGACATAAACTCGTGATCAATAAAGATATTTAAACCATGCCTCTTCAATTGCGAGACGATGACGGCCGGTCCGCTTTTCACTATCTACTTTGCGTTTAAAACTAATCTTCGACGCCATTATTGCACTGGAGTCATAGAGATCACGATACTTCTTGTCACGTCAAAATAAAAGAAGTATGCATTAAAACACCCAACTCCTGCCCATTACATTCAGAAAAGCAGAAATCGAATTGTGCCATTCACGAATCGAGGGGGTTGAGTATCATAAGCGCAAAACTAAGGAATGCGTCATTGATAATAATTCAAATTATTGCTTTTTTTATTCTTTCTGGCAGTCTCAGAAAAAAAAAGGATTTTTGAAACTTACTGACTCGGGCCACTCAATGGAAAACGCGGTTTTTGGTAGTAAACACATACTATTGTAGACAAATTAAAATTATTTCCGCAAAATTTTATTTTTGCTCTTCTGTACTGCCGGCGTGCCGGTGAAAAAGCTGTCGCGGGCCGCCTAGTGGCTGACGCTGATCTAGATTAAACCGCTTGGGCACTACTAATTTAACATTAAAGGATTTTCTATCAGACGAACTACATCCGAATTTGTTTTCGATTCTGCATAACATTGGTTTTACTATCCTAATTTGTCTTTTCTCTTTGAATAGATACCGTAATGTTTTTATAGAATCGTAAAAGACTGTATGTTTGGCGCAGCTTAGCCAATCTTGGCTCTGTGCCATTAAAATCCATACAACCGACAAGTTCAAACATTCGGTTGAATTGACGGCAAAGTGTACTCAATCAACATTAGCTGCAGTGCAAAAGAAGCTTTGGATTTAATTTGTCATCGCTAATCTTTACAAGATCAAACGAGGGCAAAGTTTTGACAGCAAAAAAAAAAAAAAGTTAATAGTACAAAATTAATGGTGTTTATTTTTTTTTTTACTTTCAATTACCCATATGTAATACTAGGGTAGTAAAAGTACAGGATTCGGTCAAAAAAAAAATCGAATTTTTCTGCATTTCTCCACGTTTTGAAACATCGTGATCTCAAAAAAGAATCTAGAAAAATTGTCTGTCTGTGCGTGGTCAGCATAACTCACGAACAAAATGACCTACGATGTTCAAATTTGGTGAACAAGTTGGTGATGGCCCAAGGACTTACCATTAAGATTTTCGTCAAAATCGCTCATGCGCATAAGGTAGCTGAAATTTAAAAAAATCATGTTTTTCAATGATTGCTAAAAAACAGCTCTAACGATTTTGATAAAAATCGCTGTACTAATGCCTCTTAAGGTGATCTAAACATCCCCACATCCGAAATTCCCTTAAAAATGCTTTAATGGCATAAAAAGTTGAAAAACGAATGCCTTCAACACTGAGTCCTCTTTGCTTGAACATAACTCATCAACGATCGTTTTTCCTCCTCTCCTCAGTTTCACTTGTATAACAAAGAATAATATAGGAATTTTCGAAAAGTATTTCTCCAAAAACACTATTTGGTAGACTATTTTTTCTAAGTCTGAATATACCATACAAATATATTTTCAATTAGATTTATATTATACGAGAGTGCGATTTAGGTTCTCATATTAAAGGTGTTGCATTCGAATCCTAATTGTACTTTATGTTTGTGGTTTGCAATGCTCTATGGATTGTAAACTACTGTGCAACAATCATTGCACGTACAAATCAATCAATCAACAATTAGATGAAGTTTGTTTACTTTTTGAAAACAGACGATTTCACTGTAACATTTTGTAAGTGTCTGAATTCTTACTGTTCCAAGAAGCTTGCATAATTTTTTTCCTTTTCAATTGTTTTCTCTGAAGATTGAAAGATGGTGCGACATTAAAGGTGTCATTTCGAACAGTCATCACCCAATTTTGTAAGGTCAGTTGTTGAATTTTATTTAATGTCAACGATATTATATTACAATTTATAAATCTCGTGAAACGATCCTTATGTTTACATACATTTATTACATATTTTGATTTTTAGTATTTAAGTAACTTGAAGAACTTGGTTGAAAGATAGCATTAAACAAGACGATTTATGCTTATGCACACATACCAAGAATATTATTCTTATCTCGTTTTAAATGTACTTTTTAACAAAGCTTCAAAATATTAACTATACAAGTTTCAGCTAAAACTTTAATCGAAAAGTACGAGCTTACTTGGTGTTCTAAGCTGAGGGAGGAGGGTGATTTCAAAGAAATCATAAAGTGGCTCGTGATCCCTACGTGGTTAGTAACTCTCTCGCTTAGAGGTTCGGTACATGAAAAACACTAGAATTCCAAAGAAATAGAACAAAAGACATGTAAAGTTTTAAAGATATTTATTTAAGATCATTTATTTTTCATTTAAGATTGACAATATTTAAGTATTATTTATTTATTTATTTATTTATTAGCCTGGCGGAGAGATGCGTATATCGCAGGAATATGAAAAAGGGACTTACCTAACATCTTTATGTATTTGGGCTAGCTGTTCACGATACACCTTCTATCTAGGTGGGTGTCAGGGAAGAAAGAGACAGATTTTTGTATAAGCTTTACTCGACAAAAACCCGCCAACAAGTCTGATCGGCTAAAACCCTAAAACTGTTTCTTTCTAATCCAATGAATTTAAATATTTTCAGTTGCTAAGCGTGGGAGGAGAGCGACGAAGGTCAAGGGAATGACTCATTTCCGTCACTTGGTGGGAGGAAGTCCCTTTTATAAAAATTACTATATCTGAACCCCCTAAGGGTTACTTGCCCGATAAAAGGTGTTGTAATATCTTACAACAATACCCTCCTGCCTATGCAAATTTAAAAAAAACTCTTCTCAAACTGACAGCTCATTGTAAATTTAACGTTTGGTCTTTACCAACGTCAATAAGTCTGTCATTCGTAACTTCCCATAAATCTTAACTTCTCCTTTAAATCTGAAATTAGCCAACTGCTTTTCTCACTTCATTATCCTCTTTTCCCAAATTTTCAAATGTGTTCCTGTACACTCTCTCCGCCCTTTCAAATTAAACACACATAATACAATTCACATTTTTTTCAAATCATACAATGCACATGCAACCAAACATAAAAAATATTAAAATATATCAATTTAAAAATTCAACTATGAAATTGCTTCTTTTTTTTTCCATTTGTATTCACAGTTCAAAATCCACTTCACCTGTTTTATTGTCCAACAGAGTGAAATGTGCTGTCTGGCCCAAGCTTCCATTTAAGCAAATAAAATTCATCTAAAGACAAAATTTTAAAATCCCATTCTGAAAGTTTGGAATGATTTTTTTTTCCACCTGAAAAGAATGTCAAAGCAAATCCTAAAAAAACAATACAAAAGTACGTAGTTCTGTTGGGAAGTGGAATTGTCTCTTGTCTCTAAGTAATAAAGAGTGTTCCATTCCTTGTCAAAAGGGGAGGGGGAAGATTGTCCATTCCGAGCAAATCTCCAGTGTGGTTCTTTTGCCTCCCCGCGGGCAAAACAGACCTTTCCTTTCTTTTTTTCTTGTTGTACTCCTGACGTCCTGACCCTGTCGTAGGAAAGAGTGACACTTTTTCTGTGCTGGATGGTCCATTTGATTTTCTTGTTTAGGGAGTCCGTGCAGTTCCCTCTTTCTTCTTTGGCGGTGATTCAATGGCTGTCTCCCTTGGAGCACTGGGTTCATGGCGATTTGGTGACGGTTGGCGATTTCTCGGCGGTCTTTCCTGTAGATGATCTTTCATCTCGGCTGGCGATTGGCGATTTCTCGGCGGTCTTTCCTGTCAATGATCTTTCATCTCGACTGTCGATTGGCGATTTGATGGCGATTTATCGGCGGTCTTTCCTGTAGATGATATTGGCGATTTGATGGCGATTTCTCTGTGGTCTTTCTTGTAGATGATATTGGCGATTTGATGACGGTATCCTCCTCTTGGATATCCTTCTCCCTTCGTCTCGATCAGGAAAATTTTCATGCTGCCGGTATCCTCCTCTTGGATTTTTCTTTGTTCTTGAAGGAGAGATTCGAAGATGTAGATATCCTTGTAAACCATCACTTCTAATCTTCGCGTGCTGGTGCCTGTTGAGGTAGGTGACCCTTGCCTGTTGTTTGACCTGAGTTTCCATCGTCCTCCCTGAAGACTGTTAGGTTGTTATAGGTAGCCCTCGTTTCGATTATTATATTTGTTGTAAAAGAACTCGTTCCAACTAAATTCTGCACTGACTTAAAAGGTGATCCGTGGCAGAACAAGCCAAACAAAAATAACTTTGTGCATTATTGTATTGTCTGTTTGTGGGGGGGAAATTTTGGTATGCCCTTGGTGCATACTCTCTTCCTTGGAAATTTCGACTTGTTGTAGGTGCATTGTTAAAATATTCCCCTCTAGATGTCCCTGCTTCGCGTACCTGAAGGTTATTAATTTTTTCCTCTAACAATTTAATTTTGTTTTCTAAGTATTCCCTGTTTTCATCAATGCCTTCTTCTTCCTGCGATTTCATTAAGTTGTTAATCCTAATCTTTGTGACAGTTTCGTGAGCGCTTTATATATTGGATGCTAATTTGATCGTCTCCGCGAACGTTCCCGGATTCATTTTTAACACATCTACTTGAATTTCTGGTCGTAGAGCGCTGGTTAATTTTGTTTGCCTTAATTTATCCAACATTTGTTTTGTTTCATTAGTTGTGATGTTACCAGATTGGCCTAAATAATTATTAGATGCCAGTACGATCCTATGTGCTAAACACTTTATCGTTTCCTCAGCTCTCATTTTTATATTACTGAATTCCAACTGTCTTGCATTTAAATCGAATTCTTTCCCAAAATAATCCAAGAACGCTTTTTTGAGTTCCTCATAATTCTTAAGATTAACAATCGTTTGGTCTGATACAATAAATTCTCTTGCTTTTCCCTTTAGCCTAGTTTTTAGAAAAGCGATTTTTTCTTCATTATTCCAATTAGCCAATTGTGCTATATTCTCGAATTGATCGAAAAAATATTCGCATTCACCGTTGCCGTGCTCTCCGTCATAGATCTGAGTCAAATTAACAAACGCGCTGTAATTTCTCTTTTTCGAAGATCCTTTCGTTTGCCGTTCCATTGTATTTAAACTATCACTTAACTCTTCGTTATATGCCATAGCTATTGATTTAATTTCTTTTTTGCCCTGATTTATTATTTTTAATTCCTGTATTTTTTTTTCCTGTTCTTAAAAGCATTTACCGCTATAATTTTACTTAATTGGATGTGTCATACAACCTATGAAATCTCTTTTGTTTTCCTTTTTAAGCGTTGTTCTGATTTTCGCATACATCATACATTATTCTATGTCCTTCGTCCTTTCTCACTGGAATTCATAGCGTTCAGTTAAAAGAACAAATTTGTTCAATAGTCATTAAAAAAAATCCTGACGGCATCAATTGTTCTAAGCTGAGGGAGGAGGGTGATTTCAAAGAAATCATAAAGTGGCTCGTGATCCCTACGTGGTTAGTAACTCTCTCGCTTAGAGGTTCGGTACATGAAAAACACTAGAATTCCAAAGAAATAGAACAAAAGACATGTAAAGTTTTAAAGATATTTATTTAAGATCATATATTTTTCATTTAAGATTGACAATATTTAAGTATTATTTATTTATTTATTTATTTATTAGCCTGGCGGAGAGATGCGTATATCGCAGGAATATGAAAAAGGGACTTACCTAACATCTTTATGTATTTGGGCTAGCTGTTCACGATACACCTTCTATCTAGGTGGGTGTCAGGGAAGAAAGAGGCAGATTTTTGTATAAGCTTTACTCGACAAAAACCCGCCAACAAGTCTGATCGGCTAAAACCCTAAAACTGTTTCTTTCTAATCCAATGAATTTAAATATTTTCAGTTGCTAAGCGTGGGAGGAGAGCGACGAAGGTCAAGGGAATGACTCATTTCCGTCACTTGGTGGGAGGAAGTCCCTTTTATAAAAATTACTATATCTGAACCCCCTAAGGGTTACTTGCCCGATAAAAGGTGTTGTAATATCTTACAACACTTGGGTTATCATATTCATTAGGAAAAGTAATTTCCAGCGTTTTGCACCACCTTTCCAAGCCTTTCAATTTCAAGAATTACAAAGCATTTGTTTGACGCGGAAAAGGTTTCGATATCGTTTCCCGATATTTGAAGTCGTCGCCCTGCAATCTTTACTTTTAAAAATAGGAAGACACTACGGCGATTGTGCCAAAAATCTCACGCTGATTTTGGACTGCCTGGCAGGAGTTATCTCCCATTCGAGCCGTAAATCGGGTCAATTTGCCTTGGAAGATATTCCGGAAGGCGTTTCCTTCCTGGTAAGATATTCTATATTTTAAACGATGTTTTGGTGCAGGTTAGCCTAAGTGTAGATCTTGCGCAAGATAATGTCTACATCAACCAATCCAATCCTTTATAGGATGAGTTACGACAGGTGAAATATCTACAGAAATGATCCGTTTAAAATGGCGAAAAATTTACTGGTCATCAGGAAATTTGGCCTTTTGTCATCAGGAAATGGATTGCCTTTTACTTTATCCAGTTGGAAGGCTTTTGACTGCTCACGAAGCCGATGTACAGTTTTTCCTGGGCTTTAAGTCTAAGCCCATTACGAAGGTTTTTTTTTTTAAATTATTTTTTTAATTTGAGTTTTATAAAATATCGATACATCAATACAACATCTCTTTTCATACAAGCAGACGAATGCCCATATAATGCATCTCTTGCGCATGCCCAAACATTAAGTGGAGAAGGACACCGGACCATACTTTTGATCAATTGAAAACAATACCCTTGGGCTTCATGCCCAGGGTAACAAAGAAGATCTTCTAAATCTTCGCCAAAATACCCTGAAGTCATAATATTGTTTGTTTTTATATTGTTAAAATCACAATATTGTTAAAATCACAATATTGTTAAGATTGAGTTTGAGTTTAATAAGGAGCACTTTCGGATACAAGCATTTTACCTTTGAATGAAAGAAATCCCCTTCCACTAGGTAGACCGACAATCTAGCCCGACCATCTCTTAATCGTCATCGTGTCTTTACTTATTACAGTGGTAGAAGTGGATAAAAAAAAGTGGGGGGATGCCCAAAAGTTGGTGACAAGTGCTATCCTCCTACCAACGATAAATTTTATAATTTTTATCTTATAATAAAAATATTAACTAGTAAGGAAATAAGTTATACTTCAGTAACATTGAACAAGGGTCCGAAATGTATCGTTATTTTAATGAATATTCTGCGACTTAAGTTTTTTTACATGGAAGTTAAAGATTAAGTGAAGTAATAATTCCCCATTATAAACATAACTATTTAGATTTAAATAGCGCTTCTAAATGTACATACTTTCATGAAATTAAAATAATAAAAAACTCTCAAATGCTCTCTTATTAAAAAAAAAAAAAAAAAAAAAAAAAAAAAAAAATGTAAAAAATAGCTTGTATTTATCTGAAACAAGAATAAACAATTTTAACTTAAAAAGCAGCTCCTCCAAATTTAAAAGTTGATCTGTTGACTTAATGTAACAGTATTTTTTAATAAAAGTACTTATATCTTTATACAAAGTAGTATAATACATTTTTATAATAGTATGATATGTATATAGATGTACGATAAATAGTATTTTTTTTTACATTTGAAAACTGTAAATCACTTTTTCTCAGTGTCACTAAATTTAAAGATTAATGTAATTTTTCTTTAGTAGTTTTAGACGGATGGAGTGTTTTTAAAAGTGGGGGGATGGATTTCAGTGGTTTTAGAAGTAGCGGGACGCATGGGTATTTTCTTGAAAAGTGTGGGGGGGAGGGGGACGCGTCACCCCGCGTCTACCCACACTTCTAGCACTGACTTTATAAAAAAATAAGGGAAGGACTTCTGTGCTTTGGGATCGAATTGGTTAAAAAAAATAGGTCAGGGTCAGAACGTTGTTACTTGTTTGCTAATATTACTGAATGATTGCAAGTACATCGTCGGCTTGGTGATTTAGTCTTTCAATGAGGATATAAAAAGATCTTAGCATATGTTAGTTAAATATTAAAATTAAATTTTTGCTCAAAAATGTAGTCGAGAACTGAACCTATCGTTCGAGAACTATGTTCTATATGCAATAAATTATTTTCTTTTATCATTATTCATGCGATTAATTTATAATTTCTGGAGGATATATTCTTTTATCCACCCCCGGCACCACGCTTGTCAAAAAAAAAAATATTTTGTAATGTACTCATGACCAATGTACTGTAATTGTAATATGCTAACGACTTATAAAAGCAAAAAATAATGTAATTTCACCAACTGATTGGTCAGTTATAGCGTGCTGCCATCTATTATCATAACGTCTCATAAATTTTGGACTGTTTCTGATTTTTTAACTAACGTTAATTTTTGAGCAAGTTGCACACAGTGTAAATGTAAATTATTTGTCCGAAGATGAGGTCTTTGTCTTAAAATTAGTTAGCTAGTTAATTAGCTTAACAAGCATAAATTTTGGTTTTGTATGAAGAGAGAAGAGATCATCACACATAAAAAAAATAAAAAAATAAAAAAACACGTCCGGATACAACATACAAAATTGAGAAATTTTGTATTGTTAATGTCGAATCATTAATAAAACTGTTGAGTGTAAATCAAATTTGCTTGATATTTTATATACTGTTCTTATTTTGGTATTCTAGTATATTTTCCGAAATCATCCCCTCACCCCTCTTGTGTTTATTGTGTTTACAGTCATAGATTTCGGTACTTGCGTATTATTCAATCATCCGTTGATGAACTATTTGCTTTTTGAAAAAATGTTAGAACCATGTTCGGGTCGGACCATTCTATTCGGAAATTCGATTTGGGAGGGGAGACATAATTTTGCCGACTAATTAATTAATACATAATTAAAGGTTGATTAATGCAGGATTAATTTGTAATGAATTATTAATGGATGAATGTAAATATTAATAATAAATGTGAATTATTTTATTTAATATGCAATTAATTTTAATTAATGTTTAAATTACCGTCCAAACAATTTTTAATATTTATGGTATTTTATTAATACATAATTAATGTCAAATTTCAAGAAAATTCTCCTCACAACCTCACAATTTAGTTAAAGTTCCTTCAAATTCATTTATTTTTTCATTTCTTTTCAATACATTATCCTATCTGTTCTCTGAACAAAGGAGATTAATTTTGAGAGCTTTTTTTTCGGGGGGGGGGGGGGGGCATTTATAACTTACAGAGAGAATGCATTCCCACAATCATAAACCAGTTCAGTGACCTAAATAGTACAAGGGCTTCATTTCAATGCAATTAAAAAAAAAAAAAAAAAAATTCTATTGCTATTATAGAAAATTATATACTGGAAGTATTGCTATTTTTAAAATGGAAACAATGTCAGTAACATATAAGAAACCTTGCACTCCATCCCCTCTGGATTTCGAAAAATAAAGTAATATGGAAAAAAAATTGTAAAATTTACAAGAAAAAATTATACAGGTATTAAGTTATCGGTTCGAACAGAAAATTAATGCACAGCTATTGACTAGCATCTAATTAGGAAATCCAATTCTTATTTTTGAAAAATGAAGGATTAAACAAAATCTTTTGCCGCCTTACACCTCCCTGTTTGCAATCTGTACCTCTCTGTAAATAATCCTGCCGGCGCTCATGGGCAATGAATTGCGCACATTGCAAAAGACAATAATTATTAAAAATGTTTTGCTAATTATTTAATTTTTAAATACTTTTTAACATATTTTCCTAACCAAAAAAGAAAAGAGGATTTTACTTTCTCTTTAAAAGTGCATTAATAGTAACACTTATTTTTTTAACAATTCAATATAGGAATTTGCTTCTTAAAAATAGTTACTTCGAGTAGATATTTTTTTAACCAAAACTGCTGGGTTGTATTTCATAATTTTTTTAAGTTTTTCAGCAATAATTTTTGCAAATACTCATTTTTTGAATAATAATTTGTTTAAGGAGGAAAGTAAAATGCTAATTTTTTCTAAGCAGAACTAAAAATGAAATGGATTACTCTAGCACTAAAAAAAAAAACCTATAATATTATTTTTATATATAGAAACAAATAGAAAAATAATCTATATGAACCTTAAACTTAAGGAAGCAGAGATCAAACTTTGCGAATTAAATTATTCTCAACTAACTCACTACCCTTATGAACTTCGAATTTAGCGACAAAATATTCAGATCTATATCATAGAACTATAATTTTTGTGACAAAAATCCAAGCTATATAAGAAGTGGTATCCGCTATTGCTTTTCTTCTTCTTTGTGGGGTGTGAGAGGAAAGGGGAGTATTCAAATCTTCAATGTTATTCCTATCTTGAGGGAGAACAAGTTCCACATTTGATCTTCCATCAAGAGAAACGTCACTGTCTACATGAGATTTCCAAAAAACCACTCACATTTCTCTTTCCTACCTTTAAAGGTCATGATCCTAATTTGATATCTACTGATCCAATTTGAAATTTTTTTCAAAGTATTTTGACTAATCTAGTTTATATGAAACACAATTTCTTTCCGGTGTTTCGTGTGTAATTTGGTGAAATCGGAGATATGTGTGAAAGGGAACTCACAACTTGTAATAGACTGAACCTGGTCGTACAGAAGTCGGGCCACAACTTTTTGAACACTGGAAACGTCAAGAAACTTAGATTGATTATGAACAAATTGAAACAAAATTGAAACAATGATTATTTTGTTTCAATAAATACGATATTGCCTTCCAGTTCACATGATATGCATTATTTCGGGGATCCATCACTCGGCATTTTTAAAAGAAGGGACGGAACTTCGTAAATTTGCTGACTGCCGCTTTTCTAAAAACTTAGACGATGTGCGATAATGGAGATATTAATGACTATATTTGTGTTCGCAGTCCATCGGGGGAAAAGACATCGACATCTAGTGTAAAAATGACGATTCGTCAAACTCGGGTAGCGCTGTATTCTGGTATATTTAATATTTTTGTTCGTCGTTTTATTTTGTACTTTTTTCATTCAATTCGGTTTTATTGTGGATCGACTTGGAAAAAAAAGGGCTCGATAAAATTTCAAAAATTTGCCGATTGTTCGCCTTTCTAAAATTGTTTTGGGGGGAGGGGGCATCTCTCTCTCTCCCCCCACCCGTTCGCGTCGGCTCTGGTCGTGGCCTTCCTGTAGAATGCCTCAAATGCGCAGTGGACCGTGCCAGACCGACCGTTTCTACACACTACACGCTTCCGTTTGGTGAACTTTTTATCTCGCCAACGGTCGACCGGATAATACTTTAACACCTGAATTTCTTAAATCATACACTCTTCCTAGGTTGATGTCCTCTTTCATCAGTTAGCTCTTCATTAAAAAAAAAAAAAAAAAAAAAAAAAAAAAAAAATTCTCGCAGATAGCATTGTTAAACTAGAACATAGCATCTTCTGCAAGCAATCGTGCATTTCCGTGGGTTCGGCTCCAAAATCAGCTCCACCGTTAAAAGTAAACCGTTCCAGAACTGATATGCCACTCCCTTCAACGTTTACTCTACAAAAGTGGTAGCCTCAAAGCATTTCCAAATTCACTTCAATTCCATATTTGCTTTCGGGTAATAAAAAAACAGCGCTGTCAATCCCCATTGTGTATCTTGGCAACGATAAAGAGCCCACTTCAACTGCCTTATCTTACAAGTTAGTGGGCGCCCAGCAGTCTACCACCTCCGGTTTCTCGAGTATGTGGTACTCGACCTCTGTACTCTGTTGACGATCCTAGATGGCGGTTTAATCTTTCATTGATGGATAGTGACTGGAGATATCGTATCGTTGATATCGTTTGGATTCCGGAGTTGCTGAGTTTTGTGATCTGTGTCAGTTGTGGAACCTTCTCGGAATAAGAACGTAATTTATACTATAAGCTTTTTATAGTATGAGTTCGATAATCCATAGTATAATTCATAATATCTCAATCACTTTAAGAGTTAACTTAATCACCAAGTCACTGCCAATGGATAATTCCCGCATTTTTTAAAAACAAGTGAAATTAGTTTACATTTATGAAGAATTTCTTTTCGATTTCAAATATTTAAACAAAAGTTCTTTGAAAAATATTAGTTTTTTAAATATGAAGATAATGACCGAAAACCTCGTCCTATTGCAGTCCGATCAAAACGTTGCATTTTAGCTGTGACGTCAAAACATCCTTCCGTTTCTATAGATATTTTTCAAAACTATAAACTTATCTGACAATAAATGTTAAATTAAATAAATAACTAAACAGCCACGGAGAGTTAAATTAAGAAAGAATTTATTTACCGAGAAGTACGATGCATTTTTAAACTATGGACAGAAATTACACACAGAAAGACATTTTTTTCTAAACAACTTTTTTGAAATCATGATACTCCAAAACGAGGAGATATGCTTTCATTACCCTATGTATACATATGGGTAATTGAAAGTAAAAAGATTTCTTTACCATTTCATATATATCTAACAGAAATAATTATCATTTGCACAATATTAAAGGAAAAATTGAATTTTAAATAAATATTCCGTTTATATTATATTTAATATTTTTCAAGGGGTGTCTTATGCACCTTACAACTTTCTAGTAATTTATACCAAAACAATCCTCCTCTATATATCATTTCTGGGTGATGTTTTTTGTGACATTTCCTTTTTAACCATTAATAAACTAGGGGTGTGGAACATCGCACAACTTTCAATTACACTATAATACTGACGTGGATTTGCGTCGTTTACTGTTATTATATATATTTCATCATTTATTTAGAAAAAATGGCCAGTATGGCGATATTTTTTGCGATAATTCTTGTATGGATATTTAAAAAAAAAAAAAAAAGAAGACAAAAAAAGTCGATGTACTTTACGATAATCCTTATATTATCCTTTACGATAAATAAAACTGAGGGAAGAAGAAAAAACGATGGTTGATGAGGTTATTCTCAGGAGAGAGAACTCTGTGTTGAAGGCATTCGTTTTTCATCTTTTTACGCCATTAAAGCATTTTTACGGGAATTTCGGAGGTGAAGATGTTTAGAACATTATAAGAGGCACTAGCACAGCGATTTTGAACAAAATCGTTAGAGCCGTTTTTTAGCAATTATTGAAAAAACATGATTTTTTCAATGGAAGCTATCTTATGCGCATGCGCGATTTTGTTTTTTGCGCGCGCGCGCGCACACACACACACACACACACACACACACACACACACACACACACACACACACACACACACACACACACACACACACACACACACACACACACACACACATCAATTAGTTATTTAGTTATTAATAAAAAAATATTTAGCCGGCGTGGAAGTGGTGGAAAGACCTTTAGCATGAGTGCTCCAACACTTCATAGCCTGTGGCGAATACAAGTCTCCTGGCATGACTATGCCTGAGAGGCGACTGCAAATGTTGGTACCTCATCGAACAACATTCTGAATTTTTTGTATAGAATACAGATACATGTTAGTAGATTATGAATATACTGGTTAACCCGGTAAAAATGGTCTAAACTTTTTATTAATCGACTTTGAATTAGTTAATTAAATTCCCAAGTAAAGTCATAACTTCCCAAATAATAAGCATTCTTTTTTTGTTTGGCAACCGAATTTTCATTGAAAAAGGGTACAGGTGGTTTATGTGCCTAATATTTGAAAGTAGGGCCAAATAGGCGAAACATATTGTGTCGCTGATAACGCAATACATAAATTATCAACTTGGATAACTTTTAAAAGATGCAAGTATTCGTCACAGAATCGTCTGTATCCCTTTCGACATCTGGAAATTAATTTACAAAAACCTGAACATCTTGCTTTATCAATGCCTGCTCCTTTTAACATTTGTATCGAATTTCAGAGTTGTGATTAAGAAGGATGTTCCTCGTTTAGGCAATTTCGACACCTTTACGACCCTTTAAAATTAGTTAATCGAGAGAACATCCTTGTTGACTTTTTGCACCAAATAGAGTTTTGACTACATTGGAAGTAAAGCATTGCTTTTATCGCATTTCCATGGAAATGTCGGAGGTAGAAATGGTTAGAGAACCTTAAAAGGCATTACCACAGCGATTTTGATCAAAATCGTTTGTGCCAGTTTTTGGCATTTGCCGAAAAACATACATTTTTCAATGACAGCTACCATAGGAGCAAGCGTAATTTTGACGAAACGACAGGTCCAATGTCCACCACTAACCTAAACGTAATATTGTAACATCGTAGATTAATTCGTTCGTGAGTTTCTGACCACAGACAGACAGGCCCATATTTCAACTTATCATGTTCCAAAACGTATAAAAATGCTAAGGGCGGGGAAAAAAAAAAAAAAAAAAAAAAAAAATCGAATTTTTTTATCGAAAGCAATACTATTACCCTATGTTAACGTATCATACGGGTAATTAAAAGTAAAAAATTATTAAGTATCAAATTGAATTGATTTTAGTTGCTTATTTTTTTAGCTAAACATTCGTCGTTTAATTTTCCAAAATTTAATGCGAGTTTTCTTTAAAGAATAATTAAACATAAATTAAAATTTATTAATTATTATATGAATATTAATTAAACTATAATTACATACAAATAAATAAAGCTATAAAAAAATTTAAAATATGATAAGGGTTAATTTTTAAAAAAATTGCACATTAAATTATTCATTTATTTCTGGTTTATATTCTGAACTTCAGTCAGAAAAATAATGTCATTAAGCCTCCACAATTGAATTTCGTCGCTTCTGCACTATGCAGAAAATTTATTAATAAGTCTCTGTTCATATGTTCGAAGTCAAAATTCCCATTCTGGTACTCTTTCGTTAGGCGGGTACCTGTTGGCGTCAAGCCTAGCCGTGTAAATGTTTCTCCAAGCCTAAATGTTTATGATTTTCTATAGGGTTGCTATAGTAATCCTATAATGGTTTGTTATAGGAATTATAAATGAGTTGAAGGTTGTTAGTTTGGATGAGTTATCGCTGTACCTGGCGCGAAACTGACTACAGTCTTCATATTCTCCGTGCGACGAACGGAGCACATGTGTAAGTTCATTGACATGGGACATAAAACTTTTTGAGTCTATATAACCATTAGTGTTAACAATTTAAATTTATGTTCATTATTTTATGAATTATTCAACATCAAAATGTGTCCAAAATTTTATACACACCCTGTATAATTATACAAATGTCAGTATTTTCAACTACAACTGCTTTAAAAGGCGACTGTAATTTTCTTCCAAGTAACTCTAACTCTAACCACATAAAATTATCGGATTGAAACTTGGATATTCACGGTTTTCTCACCACGTTTGTCACCAATTTATCCAACATGAAGTTGTATTTTATTATGTGTACAAAACTCCAAATTGGCAAGGTTTTTGTTGTTAACCTCAAGAGGGTAGGATTTCAGACTTTAAATGATTGCAATTTGTAATTGTATTTATGCCTGATATATGTGCTGTAGAAACGCTTGTAGAAGTTGCTTTTTAGCGACAGTGACAGGCTAAAATCGAATTTCTTATTTGAAAATTTTCTAATATTCTTTTAAAAGTTATTGGAGTTTAAATATGAAACTTGTTTTTAGAAAGAAATACTTTACTTCCTTTTTTAGTTAGTTGTTCATTTAGTTAGAAGGAAATTTGGAGCTCTGTAAATGTTGTTTTGCTGTCTTAGTACTCTTATAGTAGCAAAAGTGACCCTATATTTTGAATTTGATTTTATTTTCAGTTTCTACATTGTATTTAACATTTTTTTTTTGCTGATTTCTTTGTATCGGAAAAGATTACCTCTTGGAATGTAATTTTGTATTTATTATTTTTTCTGTAAAATAAAGACGTAATTTGCTGTCCTACGTTTTTTCTCTGTAAAAGTTGTTATGCTGTCTTATTACTCGAATAGCAGTAAAAGTTTACTCTGTATTTCGAATTTGATTTTATCTTCAGTTTCTTTGTTGTTTTCAGCCTTTGTTGCTGGTTGTATCGGGGGAAAAATCAGTTCTTGGAGTTTTTAGTTAGCTTGGAGTTAAAATTTTTCTATAAAATAAAGACGAAATTTGCTGTGCTACATTTTTAGCTCTGTAACTGCTGTTTTGCTGCCTTATTACTCTAATGGCAGTAAAAGCTGACCCTATATTTTGAATTTAATTTTATGTGCAGTTTCTTTGTTGTTTTCATAATTATTTTTTTTTCTGATTGTATTCAAAAGGACATCCTGGAATGTAATTTTGTATTTAACATTTTTTTCCTTCTTAAAATAAAGACGAAATTTGCTATCCTACGTTTTTAGCTCTGTAAATGCTGTTTTGCTGCCTTATTACTCTAATAGCAGTAAAAATTGACCTCATATTTTGAATTTGATTTTGCCTTCAGTGTTTTTGTTGTTTTCATTATTTTTTGGAAGTTGTATAGAAAAAAGATTACATATTGAAATGAAATTTTGTATTTATTATTTTTTCTACATAATAGAGACGAAATTTGCTATCTTTAAGTTTTTAATTCTGTAAATATTGTTTTGCTGTCTTATTACTCGAATGACAGTAAAAGCTTTATTTTGAATTTGATTTTATCTTCAGTTTTTTTTTCTTCTTTTTTTTGTATTTATAATTTTTCCTATGGTTTCTTTGTATCGGAAAAAGATCACATCTAAGAGTACATTTTGTATTACCTATTTTTTTTCTATAAATTAAGAGGAACTTAACTTAGTTATGCTATTTTTTTTTTATCTCTATAAAGCCTGATTTCTTATTACGGTATTTTAGGAAACAATGAAACATAAAAATTAAATAACTTATTTCGTAAAGAAAACGCCTTAATAGAACGCCTTTGAATGCCACTTAGAAGAAAAAGTTTTTTTGAACTGTTCTAAAAAAAAAGAAGGAAACGTTATATTTTAATTGTATAATGTTAGCTTTAATTAGAAAGCTGTATTATTGCTATTTAGTTTTCTTAAGGAGAATTAGTTTTGTTATATTGTTCTAAAAAGGAAACTTTATCAATTTTATAATGTAAACTTTAATTGGAAAGATGTAGTACTGCATAGACATCCAACTTTGTAATCCAACACTTAGTTTGCGTTCTTAAAGTTGGATTTCTCGCCAAGGGGTAGGAAAAGCGCATTGCATTGTATTGCATTTATTCTGAACTATGCCTACTTCTAAAGAATTCTTTGTTTTTTAATTATCAAAGTGTTTTGTTGAATTTTCCAAACATCTTATAGCCTGTTTGATTATGAAACTGTCATGTGAGATTTAGAAAACTACTTAACATTTGTGTATTCCTTTTCTGACCATTTTTAACTCTTTCAAAATCATTTTCCTGTCATGTTACTTTATAATGTATGCACATTTTGTTAATGTTTTGTTAGACAGTCATCTAAGGTCTCAAAGTTCGATTCATGTGATCCGTCAGTGCTCAGCAATATTCATTTTAAAAATCAGAGATTCTATCATTGATTTATGGAAAACCAATATTAGAAGTTTGTCGTATTTTCACCGTTTCGACTATCAAGTGTTCGGAAGTCGCCTATGCAAACTCCCCTCCCCCCCATTCTCCAATTATTTTTCTGAAAGCTCGGGGAAGATATTTGAATGACAATTATTATAAAAGGAATTATATTTAGTAGTAAGACTTTTAAATAAGACAGCAAAACAACATTTATCGAGTTAGAAACTTTGGACAGCAAATTTCGTCTTTATTTTATTGAACGAATAAGAAATACAAAATTACATTCCAAGAAATTATCTTTTTTTGATACAACCACCAAAACAACATGGTTGAAAACAACAAAGAAACTGAAGATAAAATTAAATTTAAAACATGTGGCCAAATTTTACTACTATTAGGGTGATAAGACAGCAAAACACTAGTTAAATTGTTAGGATGTTGCAGCTTATATTCCTTGTGCAATTAAAACTCAAACACCCTATGAATAACTATATTTGAAAAAGTTATGCTTTAAGTTATAGATTTCTTATCTAACAGCCCTTTCAATCACAATTGCGAAGAGTAAATAATTTGGATTGCAACTGTCACTAAAATACCTCTTCTACACAAGCTTGTTATGATACGTCAACTCCATGTTACAAAGTAAGTCAAATTTGGTGACATTTAAAATCAACCCCTTTTAAGTGTGATCACATGTAGCAAAAAAAAATCTTCACAATTTGTAGGTTTTTTTTTTATAAAAATGTCGCTAAATGGCCAAATTTGAAGACAAAATTGTCAAAAAAACTTGTCACTGAATTTTTAAGTTCTAATTCAAAGTCCCTCTTTTCAGTGAAGATGTGAGTTTTTCACAGTTTTACTATGGAAGCACTTTTCCGGTGGAATTCGTCAGCTCCCTCCGGTCCAATTTTATGTAAACTTTCTAGTCCTAGTGAGACCTTTAAATTGATATATGGCATATGACTGTAACAATTATATTTTAGGCTAAAAATAAACTGACAATTCACTTCGGTTTCTATCACCATCTCCGGTACATCCATTTAAATTTCGACTTGAGAAATTCATTCGTAGATACCTTTTAGTTGACATATAGCTCGTTTCTGTATCATTTGTAGTTTTAATTAGAAATGTTGAACGTATAGAACCTTTTTTAAGGTTCTTACTAAATTAGTGTAACGTAGAAGATAAATTTAGAAAAGAAAAAAATTCCAATGACCAGGAGGGTCGAAATTTGCTATTGCCCGTTGCAATCAGATTTTCATTAGGGCAACTTAAAAAAAATTTCAGTTGTCCTTTGGGCAACCAGATTTACTAAGTAGAATATTATTATATTTGAAGACATTCTGCGAGAAAACAACTATTCTGTTGAAAGTATCGTATGTGAATGAACTAATTTCATTTTTTTAAACCAAAATACTAGATAATCTCCAAATGTAATTGCAGTTTCTTAAATTGAAATGGATATTGTAAGGAATTTTTCATTGTTAGACTTACTTTTCCGTCCTCCAACTCAGAATGGAGATGGTGAACTAGGTTTTTCTGCCATGAAGTGGGTTAAAATTATTGGTGAAGCAAACTGCGTGTTGTTATCGCAAAAGATCTATTAGGAAATACACTATCATCAGTAAGTATCGAAGATCTTGAACCAAAAGAACATTCTGAAACTTCTTTTTTATTTCTTACCGTTGACTATACAAGTAAATACTACAATTATTTTATGACTAAACCTTAATTAAGATAAAGTCCTATACTAAACTTCAACTGACAATCACTAGACGGTAGATCGTCACAGTGCTCATAGGCAATTGATCCATTTTGGCGGCGTGAAAGCATAATGCTCGCCAAACCACAACCCTGTAGAGAATAAAAGGCTATAAGGTTTGGCTAGAATTATGTCTTCACTCAGCTAAAATGGATTATTTGCCTATGAGCACGGTAAAGATCTATCGTCTAGTGAAGTCAAGTTAAGTTGGAGTTTAGTATACACTATCTGGCCAAAAGTATCCGGACACCCAGTGGTATGGACTTAGAGCGTCCTGAGGAACATATTAATATGATGTTGGTCCCCTTTTTGCATCGATGACAGCCTGCACACGTTTGGGACGACTTTCCACCAATTTTTGATAGGTGACCATAGGAATTGCCTTCCAGGGGTCCATCACAGCTGAAGTGAGTACTTGCAGTGAAGATGGTCGATTTGGCTGGCTACGTAATCTGCGCTCTAATTCGTCCCAAAGGTGTTCTATGGGATTTATATCGGGGCTCTGGGAAGGCCAGTCCAGTTTTTGAACACCCATTTCGTCAAACCACGTCTCGATGTGTGAATTGAGCAGTTATCCTGCTGGAAGAGAAATGGGCCTTCCCCGAAATATTGCCATAGAGTTGGGAGTGCAGCATTGTCCAGAATGTCCACATACATCTCAGAGTTCATGTTTCCAACCACAGGAACTAACGGACCCAGGCCAAACCACGAGAAACACCCCCACACCATTATGCTTCCACCACCAAACTTAACAGTCGGCACAATGCAGTCACTATATAGAAACGTTCGCCGGGCATCCTCCAAACTCAAACGCGTCCATCCGACTGCCAGACTGTAAAGCGAGATTCATCACTCCAAAGAACAATTTTCCACATGTCCACAGTCCAATGACGGTGAGCTCTACACCATTGAAATCGATGCTTCGCATTCTGTGGAGTGATGTTCGGCTTGTGAGTGGCTGCACGACCTTGGAATCCCAAGTCTTTAAACTCTCGACGGACAGTCCTACTGCTAACACTAACGCCTGATGAACTTTGGAACTCCTGAGAAATTTCCACCAACGAGGACTTGCGATTTTGTTTCACTACCCTTTTCAGAGTTCTGCGGCTGCGTTCACCAAGTGTTTTCGGCCTACCGGTTCGCTTTTCTGCCGTTTCACTGCCTCGACGTTTCCACTTCACAATTACATCACTCACAGTGGATTTAGGTTTCTGTAGAATGTCCGCAATCTCACGAACTGATTTCCCACAAAGGTGGCATCCCACTATTCTGCCACGATCAAACTCGCTAAGCTCCTTTGACTTACTCATTGCCTCACAAAAGCATAAATACAATATGACAAACCACTACCAGCACTTTTATAGCTTTCAATTACGTATCAAATTGCGCCACTCGCCAGAACCACTTTTTTAAGGGGTGTCCGGATACTTTTGGCCAGATAGTGTAGTAAGAACCATTCCCTATAAGCACTAGGTTACAATCTTTTAGCCAAGTGCATTTAAAACCTACTTTGCAAAAAAACTTGAAATTTTGTGAGTAGTTACGAAAATGATCACTTAATGAAATTACATATATTAAAAAATGGAGAATAGCGTTTAGTATATTTTATTTTGTATTTAAAGTCTTTTCGTCAGTGCTTATTCAGTGGCTCCACCTGATTTTGTCACCCATTTGATGGCTGTGGGTTTAGCGCTCTGGCCACGCATGCCAAAGGTGCTAGGTTCGAATCCCTGAATAGGCATGGATGTTCGTTGTGGTTCGGAATCCACGTTAAGCAGTAGGTCGTCATTGTGCAAAAAAATAGGTCGTTGAGCGTAAAACCAACCAACCTGATTTTGTCTTTTATTATTTTAATTTTCATTTATAATAAATGGACATTAAATTAAAGCAATTTATGTCATTTCATTAAGTGATCTTTTTAGTACCTACTCACCAAATGTGAAGGTTGTGTACAAAGTAGTTTCTAAATGCACTGTGCTGTACGATTGTAACATAGTGAGTATAGGGACTGAGCCTTACTAGCACTTCTTACGTCATTCTAATATTAATAAAAGAGATTTCTAGTTTTCATATTCTGTAACATTAAAAAAATTAAGGACCACAAACTTTATTTGAGCTCAACCAAGATAACTTCAGGGGTTACCCTAAGGGCAACCATAAAAAAATTACATTACAATATTTGCCCCTGCCGATGACCTTTTAACTTAAAATAAGTTAACTCAAAATATCAGTCTTTTCATCATGTATAATATCACAATAGTTCAGCTTTAAATAATTGACTAAATCTTTTTAGTCCCCGTCCTTTTTCTACCAAATTACATAATTTTATCGACGCACCCACCTCGCCATCTGTGAAAATTAGTTCATTACTTGCGTACATAAAAGACATCAGGACGCAATTTAGTCCACGCGTGTCCACAGTCAACATGGCCAGTGGCGTTGTTGACCAATGGGAGTGAGTTACAGCCCTTTTTCCGCCAAGGCTTTGTCTTTGGCACGTGACGTTAATGGCGCGGACAGACCGACTTTCCGTTGACACGTGCATCACTGTCAATAGAGGAGAGTCCGTTTACTCGTTCCGATTTGGGGAGTAGACTTTGTGTTGAGGCTGTTGGCGAAGGGTTGGTGATTTGTCTTTTTCTTATTTCGCCAAAGGGGATGGGGGGGGGGGGGATAGAAGATTTCAGTAGAAGATTGGTTATATAGTTCATTCTTTTTTACTTTTTACTACCCATATGTATTATACATAGGGTAATGAAACTACAGAATCCGGTGAAAAAAAAAAAAAAAATGGAACACTGATTTCAAAAAAGTGATCTAGAAAAAATGTATGTCTGTATGTGTGTCTGTAGTCAGCATAACTCCGGAACAAATTGACATACGATGTTCAAATTTGGTATGCGGGTTGCTGGTGGCCATGGGACTTACCATTAAGGTTTTCGTCAAAATCGCGCATGCGCATAAGGTAGCTGCCATTGAAAAAATCATGTTTTTCAATGATTGCTAAAAAACGGCTCCAACGATTTTGATAAAAAGCACTGTGCTAATGCCTCTTAAGATGTTCTAAACATCCCCATCTCCGAAATTCCCGTAAAAATGCTTTAATGGCGTAAAATGTTGAAAAACGAATGCTTTCAACGCAGTTTTCTTTCCTTGAGCATACCTCATCAACAATCCTTTTTTCTTCTTCCCTCTGTTTCACTTATAATAAAGGATAATATAAGAATTATCGAAAAATGCATCGCCAAAATCACAATTTTGGCGTTGTATTTTTATTTATTTTTAAGATCCATTCAAGAATTATTGCAAAAAATATTGCCATACTGGCAATTTTTTCTAAATAAATGATGAAAATATAATAGCAGTAAACGACGCAAATCCACGTCAGTATTATAGTATAATTGAAAGTTGTGCGATGTTCCACACAGCTATTCTATTTTAACTTCAAGGGTAAAAAATGCAACATCAATTAATAGATTTTAAGTAAGGAGTAAGGTTTTATTTTAAGTGGGTTTTATCGTTTGACACATGCTTGTGATCTTTAAAGAGAAATTTGAAATTTCGCATTCCATTAACCATGTGCGTGGCCCCGGGATTTTAGATAAATGCCATCACAAATTTCCAATATAATCATTGATCAGATTTTAACAATTCTTGTCAATAGTAAACAAGTTCCAATAAATGATTAAATCATTAATTTTAATAATTAATGTATTTTATTATTTAAATATTTATATTTAATATTTAAATTCAATAATTAGTATTATTTATTAATTTTAATAATTGTATTTTTTAATAATTAGTTTTATTAATTAATTTTAATAATTGTATTTTTTTAAATTAGTTTAAATGAAATTTTATCGGTCTCCGCTATTTATACCTCTTTCGAGTGAACTTGGTTTCTATAAGCATTGATAGTTGTTTAAAAAACTTACAAAAAAAAAAAAAAAAAAAAAAAACTAAATTGCAAAATATAGAATGCCCATTTATCTATTATGTTTATTAAAAAATATCATCCGAATAAAGATACATATTTAATCTTAAAAATTAGAAAATAAGTAAAATTTGTAATACTATAATATACATATAAATAGACTAATGGGTGTGATTGGGACTTGAATGTATTAGGTTAAAAAACAAGAAGGGGAAGGGGGGGGGAGAGAGAAAAAAAAATGAAAAACTTAAAAAAAGCTCAGTGACTGCAGCATGCGACCATGCATAAGGTCCATCGGAGTGAGACAAAGAGGCCAAAGAATTTCAAGTTGATTAATGCTAGAAAACTGTTTGAATGATTTTAATGAAATGACATATAAAACTGGTCCATAAATATGTAAATATGGAGAAAAAGTACATTTCCCTTTATATTTTTCAATACGGTTTTTCAGTACCGAGATTCTATTACTCTTCTCCTCCTCCCCCCCGAAAACTTTTATTTTTTAATTTCAATGTATTTGATACCAAATGAAATGTAAAGGCCGGAGGATTTCAATTCAAATACACATGCCTCTTATGGTTGGTTGGTTTGTACTCTCAACGACTTATTTTTATGCACTTTGACGGCTAATAAGGCAGGGACCTACAGCTTAACGTGGATTCCGAACCACAACGAACATCCATGCTATCCCGGGATTCGAACCCGGCACCTTTGGCATGCGAGGCCAGAGAGCTAACCCCACAGCCATCAGATGGGCTATGCCTCTTATGTGGTAAGTTGAAATGTGTGCAAGGAATGTAGCATAAAATTTCAATGAATTCCCTCCAAGTTAATGTATATGTAGAATGCTTTTTTTTTAATTGGAAACACAACACAGCGTTGTATATGTATGAAAAGTTTCTAGTAACTTAATATTGTTTATCAAAATATCTTAGATTTAAAGAAATAAATTTAAAATTGCTTCCATATTAGAGTTAATCGTAAATGGCTAATATTTAAAAATAAGTTGTATAGTTGTTTAGTTGGTAACGTGCTGTATTACTATCAAGCGGTACAGCTTTAAATCCTGGTTCTGCCTTATTACACTAAAATAAGTATTGGACTTTTCATTCAAGTACATTTTCCCCAAAACAATTCCGGAATGCTCATTGCATTCCATTCTTAAACAGTTTTACAATTAAAAATGGCAACGGTTCTCTGTTCCGTTCTTCCACCGAAGCGAGACGAGAAGGCAATGCCAAACAACGGATACGGATAACAGGGTCACAACACAGAGTTGTATTTTGACGCCGAGATTGGCAGGAGTCGTGGCGTTTCATTGGTCAACGTCAAACGGTAGGCGTCACCTTTTGACTCCACCCCCATCGGGATAGAACGAAGAGGAAGTGTCATGGCGGACTGTAATGTCGTCTTTTATCCATTACGAATGACCGCCCAGATTACAGTAACTGCCGGCCAAGATGAAACCTCTGAAGATTTATGAGGTTTTTGTATCTTGCACAGAAAAAGAGTTCTAACGTTCCATTTTGCTTTTTCGAAAAAGGAAGAAAGGATCAAACGGCATCTTTCGCTGGATTTATCCTGGAATGTTCTCTTTTTTTGGGGGCGGATTCGTGTTCTTTTGTTCTTTTTTCCCGCCGCCATTGGTGATTGATAGAAAAAAGCGATGCGGAATTCGAAATTTCTGTCCCCTGGAGACATAAGATATATCTTTGAGTATAAACTTGTTGGATATAAACCAGTGCTGGAAATGTTTTCTTTTTGGAGGATTTGAAGGGTTTTGATCTGAAAGTGACCACTGAACTGGTTTTGCAGAATATATTTCTTGCTGATTCTTATTCCATGGCAACGAATCGGGAAATTTCACTGGTCTTGAAATAGCTTCTTCTTTTAAGATTGCTTTTTAAATCTTTTTGACCGCGGCCGGAGAAATTTTTTTGACCTTTATCCTTTTTGGGTTCGATGCAATTCTTTTCTTCGTAGTATTGCCTCTCAAAAATACGAAAAAATTATAAATTATTTATTATAGATCCTGTAATAAGATCCTCTTATAAGATAGCTTTTTAAACCCTACTAACCGAACCAGGAAAACATATTTTGACCTTATCTTTTTTTGATTTCTATGCAATCTTTTCTTCGTTGTATTTAACTAAAAAAATATTGAAGTGACCTCAATGCTATTTATTATAAATCCTGTAATAAGATCCTCTAATAAGATAGCTTTTTAAACCCTACTAACCGAACCAGGAGAAAAAATTTTGACCTTATCTTTTTTAATTTCTGTGCAATTCTTTTCTTCGTTGTATTGCCTCTCAAAAATACGAAAAAATTATAAATTATTTATTATAGATCCTGTAATAAGATCCTCTTATATAAGATAGCTTTTTAAACCCTACTAACCGAACCAGGAAAACATATTTTGACCTTATCTTTTTTTAATTTCTATGCAATTCTTTTCTTCGTTGTATTGCAACTCAAAAAATATTGAAGTGACTTCAATGCTATTTATTATAAATCCTGTAATAAGATCCTCTTATAAGATTGCTTTTTAAACCCTGTTGAACGTGCCGGAGAAAAAAAATTGACCTTTATCTTTTATTTTTCTTATTATTTTTATGCAATTCTCTTCTTCGTAGTATTGCAACTCAAAAAATATTGAACACATTTAAATGTTGTTTATAATAAATCAGGTGAAGTGATTTTTTGTTTTTATGTTTTCCTTGTAAAAGGTGACCTAAAATTTACTCCCAATTTTTACAAATGAACACCTCCATAACTGCTACTCAAATGGGATTGAAACAACTTGTATGTTTGTAATTTATTCAATGAAATTCAGAAATACAATGTGAATAGCACCGATTATCCAAAAAACGTGCAAGTATTTTTAATCTCATATGAGTAACGGTTTTCAAAATGTTTGTTTTTAAACATCGAGAAGCACTTCTGAGAAAAAATTTCTAAGTTTACACTGTTCCATATGTCAATAAGCTAATTGCAATTTTTAAAACGTAACTATTTACTTCATAATCTTCAATTTGTAAGTGTTTCAATTTGTTTTCAGGTTTACCTTTATTACAATTGTAGAAATTTTTTGGAGGTATTGAAATATAAAATGTTGTCAGTATTGCGGGTGGTCTCAACGAATAAAACAAGGCTAAACTAAAGATATAGTTTTACAAACGAATACAAAATTTTGTTTTGTCATTGGATTAACGTTTATATTTTTGACATCTTTTTAAAAGTAAGACCTATTTTGATTCATGCTAAAAGTTGGTTGGCTTAGCTTGCAAATACAGTTAACTTGAAGAACATAAATGGATAGCTCTTAACAAAATCCTGAAAATTACACTTCACATTCTTAAATCGAAGAATAGTTCAATGCCAATGTTTCTCTTTAAAATAATCCTGAAAATTTAGATCTGCATTACGAGATTGATGAAACGAAGAAAAAAAATGTAAATATATTTTATACAAATGAATATAAAACTTAGTTTTATCGCTAGTGTATCTTTTATAGTAGTTATTTTTACAAATATAAAACCAACTTTCATTTCTGTTATAAGTTGATTGTCTCTTTCTCCACAGTATTGATAATCTAAAGAATATTTAAATGTTAAGATTTCTCTTTAAAAAAAAGTCTGAAAAATATACTTCATACTTTGAGATTAAAGAAACGTAATTCATTAACGAAGATACCATAAAATATATTTTTTACAAACTAATTCAAAATTTAGATTTGTAACTAGTTTTTCGTTTACGTTCTGTCTTTTTCTGTTAGTTAAATTGTTATGTAATGCGAATGAGTTACATAACAACTTCAACAAAACAATTATGTTTTTTAAATAAAGTATGTGTCAGTAATATAAATTATAATAAGAAGTAATTTAAAAACAAAGGAATGAAGTAAAAATTACCCCTTAGGAGTTAGAATATTAATAATAATAATTAAAAAATGAACTATAAGAACAAAGTTTTTACTATAAATTCTGTATATGCATTGTCAACTTTCACTTGCAATTGTATCTTATTTAAGCGATTTTGGGCTCAGATCGTGTTTTCATAGTGTCTGATCTCGGCGAAAAAATGTATATTCTGCTTCATTCATTAGTATGTTTAGTCACCAAAACTTAGACTTGTTGTCGATGACAATGCATTCTAACTGTCAAGTGCAACTGTCATCAGCATTACATTTGTTTTTTAACTTTTTACACTTTTTTAGCATTTTCATGGGAATTTTGAAGATGGGGATGTATTGAACACCTTAAAAGGCATTAGCACAGCGATCAGACAATTTTTTTAAACAACTTTTTTGAACTTAGGATATTCCAAAACGTGGAGAAAGGCAAAAAAAGCAAAATCGATTTTTTTTTACCGAATCCAATACTTTTATCACCCAATGTTAACATATGAGTAATTAAAAGTAAACACTGGTTAATTATTTAATTTTACAGTGACCTTCCTTTTTTATTTCGACTAATTTTTTTTAGGTTAGTTATAGAATAGTGTAGGTTAGTTGTTACAATAATGTTAAAACAAGAAAAAGCGTACAAGAAATTTGAGTGTATTTAATTAAAAAATTTCTTACAATTTTTATTAAAACTTGATGAACAGGACTATACAAGAAGTTTATAAATTTTTTTTGCACATATATATATATATATATATATATATATATATATATATATATATATATATATATATATATAAGGCTAATATGCAAAATTTTGTTTCGTAAGGAATTAAGTTCGATTTTAGTAATTTAATTTTTTATCGATTTTTTGTGCACTTTAAATTATGCAAATCTTAATTGAAATAATACATTCTATTATCATGCGAACAAAAATAAATGCATCCATACCTTGAAGAAACGATAATGGATCGAAATTCATTTGCAACACCATCTTTTGTTTCAAAGCTTTAATTCGTTCTTAAAATGGCAGTTATGCCAAAAAAAAAAATTCTCAACTGCCATTGGTTTGGTTTCGAAGTCATCATTTTCCCGATAACCTTATTTTGGACATCTTCCCCTCTTTTCAGTACTTTCATATATTAATCACTTCTGGTTGCCATTAGTGATAAATAAGATACGAAAACTTTGGTAGATTTTGGATCATGATTAAAAATGCTCCAAGAATAAATTAATGTCATTAATGCTGCAGTTACAGTATGATATTGCAACACAAGCAAATCAAACATACCTTGGATACTTAGCAGATCTGGAAAATACCACTTTTTTGTTTAATAGACATCCTGCGCGCATAATTGGTTCATACTTTTAATATTTAACCAAAAAAGGTTGTCTCTCTAAAATACGTTGATCTACCCGATTCTCAAATCATTGGTTTTTATGAGTAAAACTTGAAAAAATACAAAAGTTTGACACATTCATAAAATAATTAGTTTTAATATTTGTAAGGTGTTTAAAACATTGTTTTCCATTAAAACCAAAATGAAAGCATCACTTGGCTTAAATTTTAAATCCAAAATATAAAATCTCTTTTTAAGTTCGTATCACATCCCGCCTCTCCCATCCCCTCATGAAGATTCCTTCTGAAGAGCCCTTGACTCTAAGAGCTCTTTCACACTGTGCGGATGCGGGTGAGGGTACGGATGCGGGAAGGTATGGCATACCTTTTCATACGAGAACATAGTTTCAAAGTTGCGGGCCGCTCTCTGCATTGTCTGAAAGGTTACGTTTAATGTAAATTGGGGAAATTTCTTGCGGGCCCTCATCCGCTCAGCGTGATAGAGCTCTAACTTATTGGTCTGTTTGTATCGGTCAGTTAGTCTGAATATTTGTAAACAGAATGGCTTCAAAGTGTATCGTAGTACTATGTTCAGATTTTGTTGTCTAAGGCATAGGGGACATGGGATGAGACAATAAGGTTTTAGCCAAAATCGCTCATGCGCAGAAGATGTTTAGATTTTTCAGCAATTTCCCCAAAAGATGGCTAATGATTTTTACCGAAACTGTTCAGGTATTGTCTTTTAATGCATTCTTAACATTTCTTTCCGCGAAATTCTTGTAAAAATGTATTAAAAGCGAAAGAAGATAAAAAACGAATTTTGTACAACAATAATAATGTTTTTTATTTTTGGGTATTTTAATTTAAGTTTCATTGTAGAATTATCAAAAGTATATTACTTGTATTTGCTTTTGGAATTTGTAAAATATGTAACTAAATACTCAATATAATTTGTTTTGTAACAATAAATGTCGTTAAAAGATATTTCCTCCTACGAAATATTAAAATAGGGATAAACCTAATTCGAAATCATTCATGAAATAATGCTTTTATGGATATATAGCAATAAGGTGGTTTTACAACTTATGTAAAATGCATTCGCTGTATGCGAATTTACCAAATAGTGGCACAGAAAGAAGCCTTTATAGTAAATTAGCATGTATTTTTTTTATATTAATGAAGGTGTCCCTTCAATTTTATTCGGGGCAAACATCGAAGAGAAAGAAGAATCAAACCACTAACGACTCACGCCATTATGTCACTCAGTGAATCCTCAAAAATAAGCAGAAATAGAGATTCCCACTAATTGCGCTTACATTATTAAGATTTATTAATTGCGCTCCTCCGATAATTAAAAACTAAGAATTAACGACCGCCCGCGATTTCTCCCCTCCCTTCCCAAAACTAAAACAACCACTTAATCGAAAACGATAATAACAATAAGAAAACATAAAAAAATACCCCAAAGGCGCCATCGCCCCCCCCCCCCCTCACCTCGTAATGAACCGCTAAGTATTGAGTTAAAGCTTCTCTAATGACGAACCTAATCGGCGAACATTTCTTTCGATCTTTCTATCTTATCCCCTATAACAAAAGCGCTCTGTCAACACATAATGAATGGAAAAGGCGCTCGGGTTGCTGTTCCCCAACACATTAGTATCAAAAAGAGGCGTGTCTTCCGAAAGTAGGCGGAGCTTAGATTTCCCTCCCCGCCCGATTCCCCTCACCCATCCATCCGAGACATTAAACCGCAATCGTCCTCTCATCGCGACGGACTTCTCCGGTGTATTCATGCCGCCCATGGCCGGCGCCAAGACCGCAGTGGAGACGGGCAGCAAGTCGTTCTGCATCGAGGCGTTGTTAGCGAGGAGTTCGCCGGCGGGAGACTCGAGTTGCGGCGGCGATCGGTGTCCGCCGTCACCGCGACCGATGGGGGGCCTTCCCGCAGTCTTTCCCGTCTTTTCACCGCATCCGCTGTACCAGTACCACGGGGGACATCCATCGCAGATGCATCATCACGGGCATCCTGGGTCGGGTTTTCCGGTGATGACGAGCGCATTTCATCAGCCGCTGGCGGAACAGGCTGCGGCGGCCGCCGCAGCTGCTGGCTTAAAGTCCGGACATTTTGAGTGGCTTGCAAGAACGGGGATGTTTTATCCGAGGTCTGGAGATGGTGGAGGTGAGTGAACTTAAAAATCTACAAAAACAAATAACAATTTATATTAACTAAACATTTCTAAAGTAACGTTAATGAAAACTTTAAGAATTCTATGTGTGCTTTTAAAAGTAACATTTGGAATTCATATTTGTATACAAGTGCAGTTGGTACAAGGTCCATTATTAACATTTGCCTTAAAAGATGCTCTTTTCATCCCTGTCCACTAAAAGTTAATTCAGTACTTCTAATTAACTCAAATTTTAAGTACGCTAAAGCTTGCCCTTATCATAAGCGCTTTAAAACAAAAAAAATTATAGTAGTTTTTTAACTCCATTAAAGTAAACTTTCAACGCATTAAATAAAAGGTTAACTTTTGGTGACTCGAGAAAGTTAAACTTTTATTCATTGCGCTGAAAGTTAACTTTTGAATGTATGCTTAAATATAAGTGTACTGAAAGATAATATAGAATAATTACCCAAAACTTTGTGCCTTCATGACACTAAAAGTTTGTAACATTAGTAAGCAAAAAAATAATATTTCCATAAGTATTCTAAGAATTAACCTTTTTTTTTTTAAAGTCCATAAAATTCTGTAAGAAATACTGAAATATATCATAGTGAAACTAAAGTTAAAAGTCAACTTTATACTTAAGTAAAAACTATTTTTTTTCACAATAAACCAGTTTTTTAAGGCTTTTTAGGATAAAGTGTAATGTATAAACACATGTATGAAATGATAATTTCTTAAACATTGAATGGTCTTGTTATCATAAAAATTATATTAAAAAAATCATTTTGTTTGCGAAATCATAAACACTTATATCAAAAGTAAATCAATAGGTGATTGTAAACATTCGAAACAGAAAAAATTAAAATTCATAACTTATAAAATTAAAATTAAAAACTAAAAAAATTAATCAAAAATATTGAAAATCAAAATCGGAAAAGTTTAAATTATGAAAACAATTACTAACACTTAAATTATAAAAATTCTAAACTGAATGAACTAAAATTCAAAAAAAATTTAGTAAAAAGTAATTTACTTTAAACAAAAACTGAATGCATTTTAAGTAAAAACAGATTTCATATTAATTAAAACTGAATTAATAGTGATTCAAAATTGAATTTATACTAATTAAAAACAGAATTTATACTAATAAATAAACTGAATTCATAAAAATTAAAAACTGAATTCATAATAATTCAAAATGGAATTCATCATAGGTAAAAACTAATCTCAAAATTATGAAAAATTGAAATCATTTAAGTTAAAAATTAATTATCCTAATAACTGTATTAATAAAATTTTAAAGCTGAATTAATGAAAATTAAAAACTGTATTAAAGAAATTTAAAATTGAATTAATTTCAAATTAAAATAATTAAAATTCAATACTGATTTACCTATGGAACTCTGCACTCAGTTGTCCAAAATTTTACCTTCTTCAAATTAAGCGCAAATAGATTGCGATAAGAGATTTATTCGCAATTAGAATTATAAATACAAAATTTATGAATATTTAAGAGCCCAGTGGAGAGAAATAACTTTTTATAACATTATAAGAAGGAAGTACTTAGAAATCATTAGAATGTACTAAATTTCTCATATATAGATTTTGTTTAATCTCCAATAATGGTTAGTAGATTTTGTTTACATATTTTAATTTTAATTTGAGGAAAAAAGAGGGGGGGGGGGCGGGAAAAAAGGGGGAAAAACCAAAAAAAAAAAAAACCCCACTCTTTTTAAGAACTGTAAAAAGAAAATAAGAATGCACCAACTTGCAGGGCATTGGGCCGAAGGAAAATTGATGTTTTATCTCTTGTTGCAAGATGCTCGTTTCATTCTTCCTTAAAATTGCAGAAATATTATTTTTAGAATTTAAAGCGAAAATTGTTTGTCAGATTTTAATTTTTCGTATGCATCCACGAAAAAATTTACTCTGAATTCGATCCGATAATATGTAATTGCTGGTTTTTCCTAAACAATTTTCTTTATTATGGGTTGAAAACTATTTTCATTTCTAAGTAGAACATTTTATTTTACTTCTCATAATTAGGCTAAAATGTAAGTTTGTCATGAATCGAATACTATACAGAAAAGCAAAAGTTATTGTGTAATAAATGTGCCTGCAAATTATCACCGACGTTATGTCCCATAATAACATCCATTTGTTAGTTTTCTATCTCTTTTAAGGAATTCATTAGAAATTATGCTTTTTTTTAAAAGCATTGCATTTAAGATGCACTGTCAGTCTGTCTCTCCTAGACATGATGGCTCATTTTTTGGGCCAGATTTAAATATTTTATAGGCTATCTTGTAAATTATCTTTTAAAATATTTTATGAGCTATCTTATATAAATTTTATAAGCTATCTTACAAATATTTTATAAGTTACCTTATAAATAAAATACATTAAATAATTCATAAGCTATCTTGTAAATTGTCTTTTAAATATTTTATAAGCTATCTTTTACGCTATCTTTAAATTATTTTACAAGCTGTTTTATAAGTTATCTTTTAAGCTATCTTTAAATTGTTTTATAAGCTGTCTTATAAGCTATCTTATAAATAAAATATATTAGATATTTTATAAGTTATCTTGTAAATTATCTTTTAAATATTTTATAAGCTATTCTTAATTTAAAGAAATTAATAATAAATAGTTACTTTACCTTGAAATTTTGTTAGTATTTTGTTACAATTTTTTTTATATCCGGTGAAGAATTCAATTAATCACTTTGACAGATATTTGTGGCTCAAAAGAACTATTATTTTTATAGGGCAGGGTCAGACTGACGGTTCATCTTAAATATAACGGTTAAGATTTATTTAATTACGGATAATGAATTCTGTAAAAGCGATACAAAACTAAAAAATAGTTGTAGTTGTGAGACAATATACTGAAAGACTACAATAAACATTTACGTTATGGGAAATGAAATTGTAAACGTTTTTTAGGTGAAATAACATACGTAACTGCAAAAATGTGTTTTACTTTTATTTTTTCTTAGTGAAAGGATTTTGAATTTATAGAAAACTTATCACGATAAATATTCCTACGTATAGTTAATAATTCAGAAATTGAATTAAAATCTTTAACATTTTACTTTTATAGATATTTAGTATGAACTTTATTGCAAAATCCATGTATAGCCGTGAGTTTTAGAAGCAAAAATAATAAAATGATTTGAAAAGCATTTGTTGGATTTGAAGGCGAAAAACGATCATTTTTGAAAAAAATTCAAACCGAATGAAGGAATTTTTTTGTCCACTGTTCCATACTTTTTTAGAGGAGGAGGAGGAGGGGAGGGGGGGTGTAATAAGGAAAGTGTGATTTCCCCTTACTCATGCGATATATAATTAAACTATTGTATATAATTACAATTTATTTTGCTGCCGTATGGGTCACCTTATTCAGGATCTTCAAAGGAAAAGTTTAAAAGAAAATAAGAAAATTACTGCTTTAGGTCTATTTATTAATACTTTAAATTACCCATATGTATACATAAGGTAAGAAAAGTGTAGGATTCGGTCAAAAAAAAAAAAAAAAAAAATTTTTTTTTGGCATTTCTCCGCGTTTTGGAACATCCTGATTTCAAAAACCTTATCTAGAAAAAATGTTCTGTGGGTCTGTGGTCAGCATAACTCCCGAACAAATTGAACTACGATGTTCAAATTTGCTGTGTGGTTTGGTAGTAATCGTTGGACCTACCATTTAGGTTTTCGTCAAAATCGCTCATGAGCATAAGGTAGCTTCCATTGAAAAAATAATGTTTTTTAATGATTGCTAAGAAACGGCTCTAACGATTTTGATTAAAATCGCTGTGGTAATGCCTATTAAGGTGTTCTAAACATTCCCACCTCCGAAATTTCCGTAAAAACGCGTTAATGGTGTAAAAAGTTGAAAAACTAATGACCTTAACACAGAGTTCTCTTTCCTTGAACATAGCTCATCGACTATCGCTTTTTCTCTTCTACGCAGTTTCATTATTAATTAATAATTATATCGCCAAATTCACTTTTTTTTTTTTTTACAGATGAATATAAGAATTATCGCAAAAAATATCGCCAAACTGACCATTTTTTTTAAATGAATGATACAAATATAAAAACGATAAATGACACAATTCCATGTCAGTATTAGAGTTTAATTGAAAATTGTGCGATGTTCCACACCCCTAGTTTAGTTCTAACTTTTATTTACCGTAACTCAGAACCATGCGTCACGAGGCATTTTTTCACAGAAAGTATTATTGAGGTTTCAACAATGAGAGGCCTGATTACTGACTAGGCCCGTATAACACGGTCTTACGTTATACATTCTCTAGAAAGCTCCAAATCTCTTTGCCCTGTGGTTCTTTTCAAATTAACTTTTTAAATTTATACATGTTAAATTAATTTGAAATAACTTATTCTATTTAGAGATTTAACTTTTTAACTAGACGTATTTTGATTCCGCTAACCTTTTGCACTTAAGTATTTGATTTGATCTTGAAAAATGTATAATTATATAAAAAACAAAAAATGCAATAAAGAGGAATTGATAATATAATACTTTGAATTTGTTTCAGTATTTCGTAAAATGCAGTTTACTTTTACTACAAATTAGATTTTTACTTGTTTTATTGGATAAATTATTGATTTCATGCATCAGTGTGATATATTACAACAGGCTCCACGTTTTAAAGACTTCCCTTGCCTCAAGGTCTTATTCGAGCTCTGAAAATGCTTCAGATTTTATTCTTTAAAATGTTTATTAAATAACGTTAGCCTTTCAAAACGTTCTTCTGTTTATTAGGTGGCTTTAAACTTACAAGTATGGAAACATAGGAACGAATGGTTTCTAATTGATATGGACTTTTAAAAAATAAACGATAAATAAATATTAACCCGGAAATATATGGTTCTTATGACAAAAATTGCTGATGATAAAGGAATGATGATATTTACAATGACAATTATTAAAGATTAATTTATTAAATTTGCTGCTGTTTTTTATTTTTTTAAATAAGTAACTATATTTTAATTTGTATACTAAAGCTAATTTAATTTGAAAGCATAAAAATTCTAGGTGTTTTGACTATATACAAATAATAAAATACAAGCTAATTTTAAAATTATAAAACTATAAGTGCATTTTAGCAACTATAATATAGTGTGCAAATATACGTTTAAAGAATAGAAAAATATGTTTCATTTGAAAATCTATATTATATAATAAATTTGCAGTAGTTAATTTTATTTTAGTCAATTATTAACTATGTAATACTCTATTTAACTTTAAGAAAGCAGATCTGTAGGTACAATTTATCAAATATACATTTCTTTTTCCAAAAGTCGTTTCTAAATATATTATTTAAAAAATAACATACTTAAAAATGATTGTTTTTACACAGTTAAAAAAAGGGTACTTAAAAAAATAAAAAAAAAAATAAAAAAAAGTAGCAAGAGTTTATTTTTTACTTTTCTCATTTTAACTTTACTTACCTTATTTATTTTTTTAATTAATTACTTGTCATAGCTACAAAATATTTATTTAATTTTTAAGAATGATGCGTACTCACTTTGCAAAACAAAATTTAACAATATTATCACGCCGAACGATTAGTGTTGAACCGATAATTTACTGATCAACAGTTTGTCGCCTCGTTCATCGAAATTCATCTTCTTCAGTCTCAAAATAGAATAAAAATTACTTCAATCGAATTTTACTTAAGTCAAAACGAAAAGGTGAATGTTTTTATTTTTCAGTAGAATATTTTTAATATGTACTAGTACTGAATTGTGAATAACATTCTAAGGAGTTAAAAGGGATTGTCAACCTTATGCTTCATTTTTGACTAATTGACTTAAGTAATTATTTAAGTCAATTAGTTTAATTACTTAAGTCAGTATGTTCCAGTCCAACAGTATTGTCACACTATTTAGCGAAATAGTGCATTAAATAACATAAATTTTTATACCATCAGGTATAACCACAATAATGAAAGATCATTAACAACATATTAATGGAAAAATATTTTTTTTATTTTTTATTTTCTATTACCCATATGTTTACATAGGGTAATGAAAGTACTGTTTCAGTCAGAAAAATACTTTTTTTTCTGCATTTCCCCAGGTTTTGTAATATCCTATTTCAAAAAATTGGACTAGAAAAAATGTATGTCAGTGCGTATGTAGTCAACATAACTCTTGAACGAATTGACCTATGATGTTCAAATTTGGTTCATAGGTTAGAATGGGATTTATAATTAATGTTTTTTTTTCAAAATTGCGCATACGCATAAGGTAGCAGCCATTGAAAAAAAGCACATTTTTTATAATTGCTAGAAAATGTCTAACGATTTTGATCAAAAACTATGTGGTCTCTTAAGGTGTTTTAAACATCCTCACCTCCAAAATTCCCGAAAAAAAAAAGCTATAAAGGTGTAAAAAATTGAAAAACGAATATCTTCAACATAGATTTATCTTCCTTTGAGCATCATTCATCAAATACCGTTTTTCTCCTCTTCTCTATTTCACTTACGAGAAAGGATAATATAAGAATTTTTGGAAAGTATATTGCCAGAATCCTCGCTTTGGTGGAACATTATATTTTAAAATACCATATAAGAATTATCACCAACCTGGCCATTTTATCTAAATGAATGAGGGAAATATAAAAGCGGTAAATAGCACCAATTCACGCCATTATAATAGTGTAATTGAAAGCTGTGCGATGTTTAATACCCGTAGTTTTTGTTATGAATTTTTAAAAGTTTTTATAAGCTAGCTTATAAAAAGAAGTATAAAATAACCCTTAGTTATTTTCCCTTCAAAATTTATTTATAATCTTTTATTATTAATGTTATAACTTGTGTAAAAATTCATGTTTTGAAGCACAATTTAGGAAATTATTATATTTAAAAAAAAAAAAAAAAAAAAAAAAAACTTTGTTTCTCTGTTGGATAGGAACAGGTTGACTTAAGTAATTACTTAGGTAAATTACTTTAATTTACTTAATGACCTAAGTAAATTTGTTGAAATTAAGGACATACTTTCTGAGTAATTACAGACCATTGCTTTTAATATCATCCTGCTATCACCTTTATTTTAAAGCTGTTATTTAATTTTCAATAGTATTTGCTTTTTACTTCTTTTCCCTTTTAGGAGTTTTAATATATTTTACCGTTTCACTAAAATTTAATCCTTTAATATTATTCAACAAATTTAATTTTATGAAATGTAAAGTTGTGTGAAGTTTACTGTATAAACAAATTGAAGAAAAAAAAAATCAAATTACTTTTAAAAACACTATTTGGATTTAGGAATTCCAGAGAAGAAAGAACGTTTTAAGTCACTTTTTAAGTGATTGTGAAAACCCCATGTGACAGTTTAAAAACGTGGTGAAAAACGTGATATTATTTAGTCATTTTTGTGCCTTATCTAAACTGTATCACTCCGGTATAATTCAGATATAACGGAATAATATCATTGTCTCCCATTAATGACCGTCCATTAACTAGTTGCGCTAATATGCCAATAGTTTTTGCATGGCTTTATTTTCACGAAAGTGGATTTAAACTGCTCTTAACTGATTTTCATATCAGTAGTAAACACGCTTTTATGTAATAAGAAATTGACCAATAAACACAAAGTTTTTAATATAAATCCTTTATATGTATTGCCAACTTTTATATCCGATTGCAATACCTTTGAGAGTATTTGAGCTCACATTGACTTTTTATAGTTAGAGCATTACGAAAAAAAAAATCGCATCTATTCTTTACCATTGACAAACTCTTTTTTGATCCTTAAAACTCGATAGAACTCACCACGAGTCTACCTGCAGTTTTAGCTTGATTGGATGATGGCAAGTCGGTGAATTAGTCCTCCGAAGCAACAATGGAAACGTGTGTGGAAACGCATTTTGGTGAGAGTCCCCAAAACTTTATGGAACCAATTATCATCGACAACGAGTCTATTTGCATACTTTCAGATCAATTGGAGGACGGCAAGAGGGTTAATTAATCCTATGGTGCATCAATAAAAGCGTGTGTAAAAGCGACCTTTTAGTGACAGTTCCTAAACTTGATAGAAAGCATTGTCATTGACAACGTATCTACCTGACGAATTTCTGCTCGACGTCTAATCAGTTAATTAGTCCTTCGCATATTTGTCCGCCATAAGCAAACACAAAAATTTGAAATTAATATAAAGGACTTCAATAAGAAAGGAAAAAATATGCTTATACTTTTTATTTAAATATGTTGAGTATAATGATTTTATAACTTAGTTTAATTGTAGTTCAGGGAAAACCATACTGTTTTGTTTTATTTGACCATTGAGAATAGTCAACAACGTCTCAAGGTCCAAATAAATCTCTCCCCCCCCTTTTTTTCCCCCCCTGTGATTTCTGTTCTATTACGGGTGCATGCTTGGCCCGTTTTCCGAAAACTATCGTTTATTTGAAATGTGGGCTTTTTTTATGGACAAAGCTTAAATGGTATATATTGTTTTCCTTCTAATCAATGAAATATAAAATAGGAATGGAAAATAAACTTAAAATAATAAAGTCATATATTATGTACAATTAAGTAAAGAAAATATTAAGAAGCATGAAATATTTCCTAAGCTACATGAATAAAGCATTTAAGCTGATTTACACGTTCCAAGTGACTGGAATGCCAGCTGGTAAGTTGATTGGAATTTTACTGGTACGCATTGTCACGGATGACAGTTTTCCATTTATTCAGAGTCAGCTACTGGAACAATCCAGCTATCCAGCACGGGTGATGGGAATTGACTCAGCAGCAAATTAGAAAATGTTTGATTTTTCAGAGGTGAGAGTTACAGACGCGTCAGTGACAAACTGGCTTATCCAGGGACTGGAATAAAGCGCTTGCATAGTGCTTGTCGCTGGCATCTAATGATGGCTACTTCAACTGCCACATCGACTGGAAACGTGTAAATCAGCCTTTAGGGTTTTCACATTAAAAACTTGTTAGCCATTACTTGTCGCCAAATGTTCCGATTTGGCAATGGTACTCGTTACTATAAATATGCACTTATTTGAAGTTCATGAAAGAAAGCGATTGTTAGGGATTTTGTAATTCGAGTAGAATATCTTGAATTCTTGATAATTTTAGCTGACATCATTTGAATAATTGTATACAGTTTGGTTAGTGTGTAGCGAATCAAATAATGCAAAGATTTACATTTTCGTAAATGACTCACAAAGGGGAAAGACATTTACGTAATTGTTGAAAATGGCTAATCGTATACGTTCTTTTTCTTTTAACTTGGTTGACTTCAACTGGAAGCCATGTTCTTTTAAACGGTGAGTTATTGTTTGCTTATAATATGTATTTTGAGCATAAATCTTGAAACAATAAATTTAAATTTGTTGCTTTTTTTTCATAACAAAAGAAAACAGTTCTCCTCCGAAAAGAAATGTTTATTTCTACGCCACATTAAAATTCATCATTTGTAGCGGTCTTAAAAACCATTACGCTTCCCGGTTGGAATAAAACAATAACAACTCTTTATTTTTTTATAATGGGAGAACCGACGACTTCTTTGGCAGATGGCCTTGTTCTTTCATTTCTCCTCCCATTTTCGATTCTTTATTTTTTTTATTTATAAAAAATACCTCGTTGAAGTTGGCAACGGTTAGGACCATCGATCAACAAAGAATAGAAAAAGAATAAAATGAAGAGTTCAAATCAGAACTGAGGTTTGAACACAAATGTAACCTGTCTGCTTGTTGGCTGTACCATACATTGACCCGCATATCCGATCAGTTTCGATTTTTTAACTCGTGTAAAGATCGAGTTTTTTTCCCCCTTCCGATTTTCTTTGCTCTGCCACCATTTGTTTTTTGTTAAATATTATTCTTTTTTTGAGGAAATTCGATTCCTTTTGCTTGATTTGCTGCTTCGGGGTTTCAGTTTTTGGAAAGGGTTTTTAGAATGTGATTTAGTTGTATTTTGAAATAAAAAATATAAAACGTCTTTCTCTTAATTTATTCATGGTAATCAGTCAATTAATTTTTTCTGTTGCGAGCTTTATTTTTTTCTAATGAATGCACTTTCACAAGGGTAATTGATTAGGGAATAGTTTTTCAATTCTAATCGTTTTGTGTCGGAGATAAATGCATTTTGTTGACAAAAGGTTTTTTTTTCACTTAAAGTATAGGTTAATGGAAATAAACAAAAGATTTTTTTTACTTAACGTATAAGTTAATGGAAATAAGCAAAAGTTACTTTTCACTTATAAATCGGTGTGTGGAAGTAAAACAAATATTTTTAAATTAAAAAACCATTGACTGAATAGAAATAAATGATTTTTTTTATATTACCAATTAATGATAAAGGAGTGTTTTAAATTCCCAATTAAAAATGTAAATTAAGGCATAAATATCTCCATTTCATTATTCAGATCAATTTAAACAAAGTATTATCTGCACTTAGATTTGTATAATCTTAAAATTTTATCACTTTCCCAAACAAATATATTTATCTTAACTCAACTTTCTAACGTATGCAACTACTCAGAATTCAAAATAAAATACTAAATAACTAACCTCACAAAATATCTAGTTTCTTCAAACATAAAAAAAATTCTCACAAATGCCCAAGAATCAATATTAATTTTTCACATTAAGCTATTCATAATTGTTTTTTCCCCCCACAAAATTCCGTTGTTCATGATTCAGCGTATTCTTTAAAAGCTACATTAAAATTTCTCGTCGTGTTAAATTTTATTTATAAAATCAAATCCCCGTAACGTTATTATTTCCATGCACTGTAATACGGTAAAATCATAATACATGATATTATTTATAAATATAAATTTATCTTCATATTGCTATTGATAAATAGCACCACAGACCTTAATATCGTTAATTAACAATTATTGTACCACTTATCTTTAAATTAATACTTATTAATACTATAACTTATTAAATAATTTCATCCTTAATTTTCACTCATCGTAATATTACTTATCAGATTATTAATTAACAAAACATTACGTATCTAAATATTACGTGTCAAAACAAAATTTGGTAGACTACTATTTATCAAACCATTAGTTAGCAGATTAATACTTATCAAACCTTTACTTATTAAACCATTACTTATGAAGCCAGTACTTATAAAATCATTACTAATAAAATCATCAAACCTTATTTATTATTAAACATTAACTTATCAAGACATTAACTTATCAAGACATTATAAAGTTACTCTTAAATCGTAAGACATGTTATAATTTCCAACTTTATATTATCACTTTATGTTTCAAATGATCTTCTTCTTCTAAAGTCAAAGTTTTATAACTCAATAAAATGATTAATAATTTATTCCATTATTATTATTTTCTTTAAATTCTTTTTTTTTTCTTTTAAAATCCCTATTTTTTCTTAATTCATAACATTCCCCAACTATGCCTCTAGAATTTGAATTAGAGTTATTTTTTTTAAACCTAATGCAATACTTATCTTCTCCATATATAACAGAATACCATCTTAAAACACAACCAAAATTCCTTCCCCACAAATAATAACCAATTCCTCACAATCCCACAAAATCCTTGTCCTTTATTTTTCACATTATTCCTTAGAAACTCTAGAAAAAGTCCTCATAACCGTATCACATTACTCATAAAATACCCAAACAAAATTTTGTAAATATATGCATACTGAAAATCAAACCAGTTCCTGTGATACAGACAAATGATTCATGTGTCCAAAATAGTAAATGATATTCACTTCTTCAAACCTACGCACGTTTATTCGTTATCTTAGAGATTTGTTTGTTTCTCTGAAGACGTTATGAACACTCCTGGCATTTACTTACGAATTCCTAATCGACAATGTATATCAATGACATGTGCTTATCTTTACGATATTGTTCTGTCCTCCTTCAGCGCATTATCTTTACTGCTAGTTCATTATGTAATGACAAATTTCTGTTAATTCCTTATATGAATAATTTTTTATAAAAATACCGATTCTAAATGATTGCCTCTATGCCGAGTTACTACCTTCGATTCTCGGCGGAGTGGAAAGAAGTCTGTGTCCCATAACAATGGACAATTCCCGCATTTTTTTAATTTTATTTTTTATTCAATTTTACATCTTTCGAAAATGCACACAAATTTCTGCTCATTGCGGTTTTTTTTTTCAAATTTGCAATCAAAGTTCCCCTGTTAGACGTTGGCGAGGAAACGATTCATTCGGCTCGAATTGAATGTGACGTCAAGAATTCCTAAACATCTTGAATGAAATGTAGCAGCGGAAACCAGTTTTGCAAGTTTCTCGCAAATAGCACCAGCCTATATGGGATATGGCAATGGTCTACCAAATCAACGCCATTTATTTGGCAGAAACCTCAATATAACCATAGAAATGGAAGGATTTCTTGACGTCACAGATTTTGTTGAGTGTTTTGATCGGACTGGTATTGGCTCGGTCTTAGGGCATTTTCTTTTCTTAATATTTAAATCACTACATTTTTTTAAAAGAAATTTTGTTTAAATATTTGGAATCAGAAAGAAATCCTTCGTAAATATAAACAAATTTCACACCTTTTTAAAAAATGTGGGAACTGTCCATTGTGATGTTAACTACCATAACAGATGAATAAATATTAATTCTTGACGAAGCATATATTTAATGAAAACTTTAGGTATAAGATAGATAAAGACATTTACTTGTGTGCAAACACATACTAACTTGCTCACTGTTTACAACCAACATGAATGAAGTTTGAGAGTTGAGTGTTGTTACAACAGTTACAACGTTTATATGTTACCACTGGTTTGCTCCATTACATGATGGGGGGGGGGGGGTTGATAAAAAAATAGTCGTTAATTTACCACAATTTTTAATTAGAAAGAATTAAGTAATATATATAATTTTAACTATACAGAATCAAGCATATTATAATTTGAAGTATCAAGAATTAAACATTCATTAATTTAAACTATAAAGAATTAAGTAGCTTATAATTAAAAAAAAAGTTAAACGTTCATTAATTTTAACTATGAAGAATTAAACATTCATTAATTTAAACTATAAAGAATTAAGTAGTTGATAATTTAAAAAAAAAGAAAAGAAGTGAAACATTCATTAATTTTAACTATGAAGAATTAAGTAGCTTATAATTTTTTAAAAAGAATTAAGCATTTAATAGTTAGAATTAAAAATATGTGTGCATGTATTATTTTTAATTTAATGAAGCATTTCACAATTTGAATGATAAAGAAATAAGTACTATAATTTTAACAAGAATTAAGCTTATAATTTTAAAACGAATCAAGCTTATAATTATAAAACGAATTAAGCTTATAATTTTAAAATGAATTAAATTTATAATTTTAAAAATAACTTAATATTTAATAGTTTGAATTAGAAATAATTAAATTTGTAATATTTTTAATTTAAAGTAGCATTTAACAATTTGAATGATAAAGAAATATATGTCATCATTTTAAAAAGAATTAATAATTTTAATTCAAACTCTTAAATGCTTAAATATGTAATATTTTTAATTTAAAGAAGCATTTAGTAATCTGAATGATAAAGAATTAAGTATTTATTCCAAGAACTCATTCTAGGAATTATATTCTTGACAAAAGTTATCAAAACAAGTGATTCTTACGCCCAAAGCAATCAATAAACGTCATCTTTTCAATCCTACACACGCCTGATCGATATCAGATATTTGTTTGCTTTCCAGAAGACATTATAAGCGCTCCTAACACCCACTTACGGATTCCCAATCGATAAAGTCCATCTATGACATACCCTTATCTTCACTATATTGCTCGGCTCTCTATGTATTCAAAGCATTATCTTCACTTGAAGTCTGTGTAATGTAACGGAAAAAAGAGATCTTCGCGGAATTGTTTATCTGTCCAGGAAATTGAATGAGATAGTACTAAGATGGGTGTGTTTCATGAATGAACGTAAGGTTTCATTGAAAGTGGTGTGAAATTGTAGTTGGTTAAAAAGTTTACTTACAGACTAAGAGGTGACTACAAGTTTAGGTAATTCATCGAACACTATTCTGAATTTTTTATAGAATGCTGAGAAATGTTAATAGATCATGAATGAATTTTCATGGTGCCAAGATCTTTCATCTTTTAAAAGTCAGCCAAGTTGGCAATTTATATTATGTCATCAGTGATGTAATATTAATCGCCAACTTGGCTCACTTTTAAAAGCTGGAAGTAGTTTTTGCCAGAGAATAAATATCGTCTGCACTCTTCCTCATTGAAAATTAAAGAGCAATGGGTTACTACATAAAAAAAAATGCTTCTTATTTAGCAAGTTATGATACAACTCGATCGGATTTAGTTCAATTCATTCAAAGTTAATTTTTGAATAGTTTCGGCTATTTTTGTTCAGGCAGACCAGTGTGAATTCATAATCCACTAACATTTCAATATATTCAGAATACTACAAAATTCAGAATGATGTTCGATGGGGTATCCAAACTTGAAGTCTCTCTCGGACTATTACAAAAAGTAATATATATATTTTTTTTAAATGTCTTTGCATTAGTCATGTGTTGGTAAAAAATGATACTAGTCAGAGGAATCCTACAGTGGAGAATGGTCTGTAGATATGAAGTTTTCTTTGAGACCGAATATTTGTAATTGCAGTTTCTCTTAACCCTTTTATTTAATGACGGGAATCATAAGTCCTGTAATTTTTTTCATGGTACTGTATTAATTGAAACGTTTTGAGACCCATTGGGACTTTGAAATCCACTTCTATAAAATTAGTTCTTCAATTGTTGGATGGCAGCAAAAGCTTATTTATCTTTGTAAACTTGCTAGATATAAGTATATAAGACGATATAAGACCAACATGGATGCTTAGAGATTAAAAATCGCTCACGTGTTTGCATATAAAGAGAAATAAGTTTGTGCTGCCATCCAACAATTGAAGAACGAACTTCATTGAAGTGGATTTCAAAGTTTTAATGTGTATTAAAGGGTTTAAATTAATACAGTGCCATTAAATAAACTGATGGAATATAAGTCCCGTGAGTAAAGTTATGGGAATGATTCAACATTTATACAACATGTTTTTTTTAAATTACATTTTTAGTTTATTGAATGTAAATTTTTTTCAACTTATACATTACCTTCCCCTTAATTGAAGTTAAATGCTTATAGAGTGCACGTAACTGACGAATATAGGCTTGCAATGTAATTTAGTTAAAAGAACCGACCAAATTAATGATATGCATAAGGGCTGTACTTTGGCTGACACACGGGACATTTTGGCTCTTTTTTCTACTCGTAAACAGATAATAATTATAAAATTAAGATGAATATAATAGTTATGTTTTTATTTTATATCATATTACTTGGTGACAAAGTTATATGGTATAAAATAAAAACATAACTATTAGATTCATCTTAATTTTATAATTCTAATTTGTTTATTAGTAGAAAAAAGAGCTAAAATGTCTTGTGCTTACAGCAGAGAATTGCCCGTATAATATTAGGGTAATTCATAAGCAATAAGTTAATTCATAATATCTCTATATAATCATATAAATAAATTACTAATTACCTTTAAAAAAATTTATTTGAAACAAGCATACTGAGCAAAATCGTCATATGAAACAACTCAATTTTAGGAATTTTATCATTAGTAGTCATTAATATCATTACTACAAGGGTCTTAGAGAAAGGACTTTTGTTACTTTGATTCGTCATACTTGTAAAACAGTGTGAGACAGAAAGAAGAGACAGATGGTAAATTAAATAGACAGTTAAATACTTTCAAATACACCGATTTGCAAAATTAGTTAGAATATGGAAATGTAGCAACAAATTGTCGTAAAATTTGAATACAGTGGAATGAGTTCGTCGTTTTCTTCATGAAAAAGGCTTCTATTATCCGTTTCGTGGATAGTGAAGCCTAGATGCTCACTTTTGTAGAATGCAACGGTTTTGAAAGACATTTAAGTGGGTTTTCAGTACCCTATTTTCATCCATTTTGTTTATTGACATATCCATGCAAATGAAAATGGGCCTCATCAGTAAACCATTTGCAACTGTCATTCAATTTACTCTCATCTATTTTGCAAACGGGTATATTTAAAATTCCTTACCTTTCTATCCAAAGTGCCTCTTATTTCTTTATGTATTTTACTATTTTGTTGTTATGTAATTTCAATATGAAGAATTGCTTTTTGAAAGATTCTTTTTGATTAATGTTAGAAAAAGCTAAATAATTCAAAGTAATCCAGTCTTGATGTAAACCCGAAACCCACGATATCCCCAGAGTTCAATACACATTACAACACCAACCTAACCCATAGAGAACCAAACAAGCATACCACCTGCGAATCTTTTAAAAGAATATGACTCGCTCCTTTTTTACGAGAGAATAAAGCTCCCCCCACACACAATAAGAAATCCGAATCCAAATAATCTCTTTACGATTCCAGTTAGTCAAAAGAAATAAACACAACCAAAAAAAAAAAAAGTCCACCAAATTACCGTCGGAATCAGGACCCAATCAGAAAAGTGATTCTGCCTATCCACCACCAAACCCATATGGTCCAGAAAAAAGACCTAATAGCCCTACCTCTTCTGAATCAACTTCTCTTCACGGCCTCAGATCCCAGGTGCCAAAAGCACTCCTATCCCAACCCCCTCCTTCCATTCGAACAAAAATAAAAAAGAACCCCCGATGGCATAAACTAATCTTCTGACAAGGGTCTAAGAAAAAACAACGTCCCTCTTCAAGAAAGAACACCCTCTGAAAACGCGTGGCACGGTATAAAACCCGCAATCAAATTGTAGCTCAAAGGAAGAAATCCATTGTGTACCAACACCAGCTAGCGATAAAAGCTTTTGTTATCGGTAGTTGAAGGACTTCCGGAAAAACAGTCTCGTAAAAAGACCATGTGGCTCTTTTTGGGGTGGGCCACTTAGAGAAGGCTCCCGTTCTTATTAGACGAGGAATTTATCGTTTGCGTCTCTGCTATTGGATTAGGTGGAATGTGCCCTTTTCCTGATTACCTACTGCTTCTACTTCACCCATTCTTTGCAGGATTGTTATTTCACACGGAGGTCTTTGGAAAACCTGCGGTTTTCTTTCTTTTCTTTCTTTTTTTTTTGGGTTGGATGGTCTTATTTTTTTTAGTAGTTTTATTTTATTTCTTTCTCTGCTCGGGAGGTTAATTGCATTAGGTTGAAAGGAACGGAGTGCAATGGGTTTGTCAATACGTGCGCGAAAAATGGGGACAGACTAGCTTCTAAATAATCAAGTCGTTCTTTTGGTTCGGTTATCGAAAACATCGATGAATTCTTATCGTTTATTAAAATCGAAAAAAGTTGAAACAAATTAATCTAGATTTAGTGTTAGACAGTTAAGAATCTATTTTTAACCTGTTAAGTTTAAACATAAAAACCACAACTCTTAAGAAAACATGTAAATTTTTTTTTCTTGTTTGTACTATTTGGCAAAGCTTTGTTAAAAGAACTCATGTCTTTAAATATTTTTGGAGTTACCTCAATTATTTAGATTGAGCTATCTACATTTCATGATTTTTTTTCTCAAAAATACTTCGGTTTATTTCTGACTATTCGACCTTTAGCCTTAGTAGTGCAGCACATTAGTAGAAGATACATAAAAAAAAAAGTAAAATACCTTACTGATTGACTCATAACCCCTCACTCATCTCGCACCTTCTATTTCTTACGAAACTAAAGGATTGAATATGTGGCAAATTGGCATATGTGTTCCTTATAATTTATTCGTAAATTTACAGATGTATGCTTCAGTCTTATGTTTTGTTATTAAAAGGTAAAATCAGTTACAGATTGCTATCACATAACTTGAGATCTAATAAGTCAATTTGAATTGGATTTTTTATATGCATTTCGACTTATTTATTACTTGTCTTATCCCTTAAAGCACTTAGATTCACTGACATTTTAACTTGGTTTAACCAGACTTAAGTTGGTATTGATACTTTCAATTTGTTTCATAGTAACACACGTCTGAAGTACTATCTGTAGTCTATGTACCAGACGGTTCTTAACAGAGACCTAATTTGTTACTTTTAAAATTTAATTAACATAGTAGACAATATGAAAATCTATTCATTTCCAAGCTCAACGCATATGCAGACTTATTCAACTTCAGTGTCATTTTTTTTTTTTATTCTCTAATAAGTCAACTTTTTAAGATTTTTTTTTTGTTCAGATTTTAACATGTATAGTAAAAATTCTATTTTATCGACCAACTAAAAGTTGAAAATTAATGAATATTTGAGATTTAAGATTAAATTACTGAATACATAGCTTTAATTGGAAGATTATCAATAATATTAATTGATAGATGCATATAGAAGATTCGTTATAAATTATTAGGTGGTTGTAAATTCAAGTGGCTGAACTGAAATGGATTTAGTAATGAAAATTAATTTTTAAATAGAAATGCCATCACTCAATTTAAAAGAACGTTTGAAAGATTCCATGAATTATTTCTGTTATTTTTATCAAAATAAAAATGAGATTATTTAACATACCAATTTACATAAATTATGGTAAAATAATGCTTCACTTAGATAAATCCATTACATTTAATATTATCCTTTTACCAAACATAAAGAAGCTACAATAAAACGAGAAGGAATAACACACAAGATAAAAAAAATCTAATTATAATTCAATTTTTTTTACACAATTAAAGCTTATATTCCATTGTCTTCCATTAAAACCATAATCTAATCTTTATTATATTTCCACAGCTGTACTTACAGGCATATTCTAGTAACTAAATTAACGAGGCCTTTTAGCCATGAGGTATTTCGTGAAAAACAAATAATTCTTCCATAAATTGGGTTTAAGATCCGGATAATTGTTCGAGAAATCTTTGTTTAATGTTTCGGCAGATTGAATTTATTTGGAATGAAAGCATATCGAGCCCTTATTAATTTCATTAGACGTCCATTAAATAAATAACTCTGGTATAATGAGCGAACCAGTCCCTTGTAAGTTTTTACTTAAGACGTACGTTTCTGCTTAGTAAGTTTAAAAAGTGGAATTTAGAAGAGTCTTGCAATTTACATAATTAACGTAGAATTTTTTTTGTCTTTATGATTCTAATTAAAGATAAAGGCTGAAACAAAGACGCTTGCTTAAGTTTTTATTTTCAGACCGTTTTGGGTTTAATTAAGACAGAATTAGCTGGCTGTTCCAGTAAAAAATAAATCCCGAATTGGTCGGAATTAGATGCTTATTAAAATAGTGTTGGTTTCAATTCATTTTTTAAAAATAAGTGTTAGTTGCCAAGTACGCACCATCTTTTAGACGGAATCTTTTTGTAAGTAAACGTTATTTAAACTTATAAATTAAACTACTTAATGTTAAGTTAATATAAGAACTTAATTTAATAAAACCTTTTTTATCACCTATAATAATTATAGTATTAAACTACATAATTTTGTATGCTAGGATGAATTATATTCATGTAATTAAAGTTTACTTTCACTATTCTTTATGTGTAAAACTGAACTAACAAGTCATTTTGCAGTTGTATTGTTCTAAATTTTCTTTTCGGAGTGTGAAGACTTTAAAGTGTGTAAGATTGATTATTTTCCTTCTCAAAGAAATTTATCTTTTCTCAAACAATTATACAATTTCTTATAGAATTCTACCATTTCTTGAAAAATTCAATCATTTATTAAATTTACCACTTCTTTTCTTACAGAACTCTACAATTTTTTTTAAATATTCGACAATTTTTTTTCTTAATGAATGAGGAATTTTCACGTTTTTTGGTTTTATTTTTAAATAAAAGTAGAGAAGAAATAATGAAAAACAATACCATTCTTTCAAAAATTTGAGCTCGGATAGATAGTTAAAAAAAATAATTAGTTTTTCCCTTTGCGATTTGGCGGGAAAAGCTACTTTTGCGTGTGACGTCAATGCGCAGGTGATGAACTAGTCTAAAACCTGTTTAAGACGAGGAGAGAAGGAGGTTCCTCCTCAGATTTTCGACGGAACCTATGCTAACTACTTTACGCTTTTTTATGCGTTTTTGGTCACGGGACTTCTGCTTTGATTTCAGCTAATTTCAAACTCCATTTTTTATTAATTGAAAGCATAAAGATAAAAAATAATTGCACTGCTCGAATATGTTTATTGGATAACACTAGAAAATACAAAAAAATATTCATTTTCCTCACTTGTGCAAGTTCCTCATTCTACGAGTTATTTTCTTACAGAATTCTACGATTTTTTTTTTTTTTTTTAAATCTTCAATTTCTGCTCTTAAATAATTCTACCATTTATTTTCTTAATGAATGCTACAATATCCTTACACATCAGCAATTCCCTATCACGTCTCTCCACACAACTGCAGTCTTCATTAACTCAACAGTAGCAAAATAAAAGCTTCTTGATTTCTAAAAACTGAGAGAAAAATTGTATTAGAATCTGAATCCCAAATATCCGAAGCGAACTTAAATATAGTTCTCGACTTCTCACAGTTTCTTAGGAAGATCCAAATACAAATCTAAACACTGCCTCTACTTTAAAACATATTTCTGTTAATAATTTGGAATATTAAATTGATTAAGATCTATAGTTAACCTAAATTTATTGCAGAACAAATTATAATTACAATTTACGGAATATTTACCAATGTACAACTAATAATAAAATCTTATTCCTAACAATATTATAATAACATTGTTTTTATTAAGTTTTATGTTGTGAAACAAATGGTTAAATTTTCAGTTTTCACTGTATATACACTTTTCGGGGGTCGTTCCTGTTAGAAAAGAATTTTTGGAATTGATAGATGGATTTTATGCTACGTTATTTTGAGTAGGAGTTTCATCGTACGATATGGCTTAAATTAATCACAAAGTACATTTGAAAACAAATTCGTATTTTCCCATTTCATTATCCAATCATGATACCTATATTTCACTTTTCCGACAAAATAAATTTGACTCTAACCGTCCAGGACCTGATTTCCCGTGTGGTCTATAATGCCCGTGCTCAGGGCACTCGAATTTCGGAGGCCCCCGAATTGCTTGAAAATTCTAAATTATTTTATAATTATCACTAATGCCTTAAAATATGAAAATAAAGGTTAATAATTCTGATTAGTTATTAAAGCAATTACATCTCAACATTAATTTAATGAAGACTGTAATAGATGGTAATCGAAATTGTCATTCATTTTGAAATAATTCCAACAATCATCGATGTGAGGCCCCATCTGCTAAGTTGTGCCTATAGTAATCGGTTTTTTAAATCGAGCACTGATTATATGTCAACTGAATAAGGAATCATCGGGAAAGGCTGTAGTAAGTATTTTCCAAAACTAGAAATGTAGAACATGTACATAAAAGAGATGGTAAAACCGATTATCATATATATATATATATATATATATATATATATATATATATATATATATATATATATATATATATATATATATATATATATATATATATATATATATATATATATATATAAATTATTATTATATATTTTTTTAATTTATTATTATATATTTTTTTAATTTATCTGCTGGTTTAAAGGTGCTATGTATTTGGTCAAAATTTCTCATTAGTCTTTTTTAGGTGTTTTTACAATTAAATTTGATTAAAATCAAAAGAAGGGTTGACTTTCTGATACCTTATTGAAAATGTCTGCAGTCTCTACTTTGAAAATTGAATTAACAAGACAGCGATTGTGCCAAATTGTTTCGTGTCAATTATCGAATGGTAGTAGATTTCCAGGTTTTCTCTTTTCTGGGACTTTTATGGGAGATAATCTATTTGAGATTTCCGTAAAGTTGCTACGAATTTCAACTCTTAGTAGATTAGATGTTATTAAATTTCTCGCACTTTTAAACTCATGCAATTTGTAACTCTTACATAATATGTGGTGATAATTTTCTGTATAGAAGTATATATTAATCAATATAACTTTTATTTCATTATAAATTAAAAATTTCACTATAGATTTATTTACAACTAAAATGTAAATTTTTAAAAATATATATTCAATAAATGTGAAATTTTATAAGTAATCATTGCTTTTTACATTAATGACGTTTTTCTTATAATTAACAAACTTTAAAAAAAATAATAATAACTTTTATAGATGCAAGTGTAATTTTATAAACAACCCTGGCTTTGTGTCTAAATGACGTTTCTTACAATCACCATTCTCAAAAGGAAAAACAACTTTTACAGATTCATGCGTAATTTTGTAAACTATAGATTTTTACCTTAATGATGTTTTTCTTACAATAACTATACTGAAAAGAAAAAACAACTTTTACAGATGCATGGGTAATTTTATAAAAAACCATGGTTTTTAAATTTAATGACGATACATATTAATAAGACAGGTGTTGATAAAAAACAAACAATAAAATTAGGTCAGTAGTTTGACTTTAAAACAAACTTGGTGAGAGAAATTCGAATTTAAGAGAATATGAAAGTCTGAATAATTCATTAGTCAATTTCAAATGTTTTTCACAATGTTAATCAGTTAAGCACTCTGCGAAAACTTACATTTTTAAACACTGGATAATTGTATTTCCAAAGATCGATAATTGAATAGATATGCATATTTCCAAATTGAGAACTTCTCTTTTTCCACTTTTCTCAATGCTATAGGCATGAAGTTTCTCCTCATTTATTTCTTGTGATTTCTAACCACAAGCCGACATATTGCTCAAAAAATTATTGGTAACAAGTGACAATAATCCCGATTTTTGCTTCTGAAAACCAACCTTTAGAGGAAATTTCAGGCAAATCACGATTTTCTCAAATCTCATTTGACATACTTTAATGTTGATACAGAGCAACATCAACGCTATAGAATCACGGTAAAAATAGCGTACACATTAAATTCAACCAAGGAAGTTAACTAAAGTTCTTTGTATCATTTGACGAATTCTTGCAGATGTTAAAAAAAATCCATAGCTTTGCAGTAAGGAACATGAAACCATGCACACACACACGCATAATAATATAAACGATGAATTAATCCTGTTCATGTTTACTATGCATGCCTTAGTGACTACCAATCCATTTGAAAACCTTCTAAAGTATCCCTAATATCTAATTAACGCACTTTATCTATATATTTTAAGATTTTTTTTAAACATATTACCAGTTGGAAATATGAAAAAGTGTTTCGTCTGCTCCTAGTAAGTTATTTTATTGTATACTCTGCAGCAAAGTTTGAGTATTTATAAAACTTCTCCTAAAATGTTTTGAAATGTATAATAAGGTGAATTTTAATGTGAGTCAGAGTCCGTTAACAAATTTTTTATTTTCCAAATAGTATTACTCTAACAGCTTCCGCAAAATAAATTTATGAATTAAATTCAATTATAAATTTCAATCTTAAAAATCACTACCATAATTGGAAATAATAAACTCAAACTTTTACGAAGTTCTAAAATTAAATCTCACAGTTACACTTCACATTTTAACGGTCGAATAATAATAACACTAAAAAATAAGATTTTCTCGAAGTTCTGGCAATGAAAAAAGAATCTAGCAACAAGTTATTTAATATTTTCCAAAGTAACTTCTTTTGCTTTAAAAAAATCCCTAGATATTTCTAAAGGCAGCCTATAGGCTGCCCCTATCCCAACTATCTTTAATCCGATAACTTAAAAATATAGCGTCCCACACCGTTGAATAAATAAGTTTGGCAAGCGCAGAATATGCAGATCAGGCAATCAGAATTGGAACTTATGAAACGTAAAATCTGCGAGTTTCTCTGTAAATTGAGTAGAATTATGCAAATGGCGAATGTTCCCCTTTAATTATTCGGATAACTCTTACAGACAGCATTGCTCCCGCTCCCTAACACTTCAGCCGCTATTTACGGCACTGTTCCTAGATCGATACTCGCTCTGGTTGGCTGGGAGACGGGAGGAAGAGGCGGTACTAAAGGTTTGATTGACGTGCTTCAAAAAGCCAAAAATGGTGTTGTAGGGGTTCATTAGGGAATAGGAATTCGCTACTTGGCTTCGCTTTTCCGGAAATTGGAATTGCAGATGATTAAAAGGGTGTTTTGTTAATTTCGCAATTGCGCTTAATTGCGATTTTGATTATTTAAATGGGGGTTTCGTGAATTTGTAAGTGGATTGGAGTAAGGACTTTGAATTGATTAATTTTCTCAAATGGATGCTCTTCTATTCGGCTTTTTTTTTTTTTTTTTTTTTTTAATGGCTTGTGATGTTTTAAATGAATGTGGTTAAGAGAATGTGATGCGTAATAATGCTTTTAAATTGCGTTATGAAACGTATTGTTCAACAATATTCTGTTTAAAAATTTATTAAGATAAAACTTATTGCAAAGTGAAACAACTTTATATATATATATATATATATATATATATATATATATATATATATATATATATATATATATATATATATAAATTGGTTATATTTTGTACTTTTAAACTTTGACGCGTGCTTTTCATTTATGAAAATCGAAATAATTTTTCACTGTTAGGGATTTATGTTATAGGTATTTTATTTTTGGATTATGTTTTTTTTAGTGGTATTCCCCTTCTCTCTCTTAATACAAAACCAAAATTGATAAATGATGCACCAGTTTAAAGGCTAAGATCAATGTAGAAAAGAGAAAACAGCAATTTTAACACGTTGAGGAAGCCTAACGAATCTTATTTCGCAGCAACAGAATACAATATCCAACTTTAATGAACTTCCAAAAAATTAATTTCTTAAAAGTTATTTAATTTCTCTAAAAATTAATTTTTCTAAATGCAAAAGCTGCAGTCTTGGCCTACTTGTTAACTTTATTAAACAAATTGAAATATATTTTAACAAGTAAACTTTAAGCTTACAGTGTTTAAAAATGTACTTAAAAAGGATTTGCCTAAGTGAAAGTAATTCCAAATAATTTAAATGCATAATTTTTGCTGCAAATTAATTGTTATTTGGTTGTTATCAGGTATCACATCATTTAATGTTTAGTGTATTTTTAAAGTGGAAAAAAAAAAAAAAAAAAAAAAAAAAAAACTAGTCGCAAATTATAAAGATCAATTACATTAATGTGTTGATTAACAGGCCACAGATATTTGGGAAGTTCAATTTTATTTTGACTCGTAAAAATCGAATGGATAAATTATTAATGTTTTATTAAAACAATTCAAACTTTAATTCACACGACTTTATCGTTTAGAAGCATTATCAGAAGTGGAATTGCATCGAATAGCAACACTTGTGATGTTCTTGTGACCAATCACAACTCTTGAACAATGAATTCTAAGTTTCAAATTCTACCCGAGTGCAATTCTGAATGAGGAATTGATTGATTGTAACGTCATCATGGATAACTTCCACATTTACCCATATGCATACATAGGGTGATGAAAGAATAGTATTCGTTCATAAAAAAACAAAAAAATTGCATTTCTCTACGTTTTGGAACATCCTGATTTTAAAAAAGTGATCTAGAAAAAATGCCTGCCTGTATGTAAGTAGTCAGCATAACTGCCTAACAAACTGATCCACGATGTTCAAATTTGGTGTGAGGGTTGGTGATGGCACAAAGACCTACCATTAAGGTTTTCGTCAAAATCGCGCAAGCGCATAGGGTGACTGCCATGGAAAAAAAAAAGCATGTTTTTCAGTAATTGCTAAAAAACGGCTCTAAAACCGTCTTGTTCAAAATCGCTGTGGTAATGCCTCTTAAGGTGTTCTAAACATCCCCAACATTCCCGTAAAAATAATTTAAGGAAGTAAAAAGTTGAAAAACGAATGCCTTTAACACAATTTATTTTTAGATGGGCTATTTATTTGAATGGGTCTGTCTTCTTCAATAAACTGACTTAATTTAGTTGCTTGCACACAAACTTGAATTGACCATTATTGGATTTGGATAAAGTTTACGGTATCTGATTACTTAGCATTAAGTTCATGGAAGGTCTAAGTGTGTTGTGTTTTAAATTTTAAAATTAGATATATATATTTATAAAAATTTGTAACTTGCATATTCATATTTGAAAATGCAAGTTTTTGTTCAAGCACACAAACAACGCTTATACCGTTACAAATCCTAATCTCAGATTTATTGGTTTACCAATGGTATTCCGTAATTTTTTTCCATCAGTGCCTCTACTTGTTCAGAGGTTTATATTTTAGTGTTCATCTGAAGTACAAAAACTATTTATGGTTTAAAAAAAAAAAAAAAAAAAAAAAAAAAAAAAAAAAAAATTAAACTTTGAGGCTACTGATGGCAAATACCATTATCCATATTTCCAATTTTTCGTTGATTTTTCCCATTTCAACTTCAATTACTTTTTGAAAACTATAATGAAAAACAAGTAAAATTTTGGCCTTTTTCTCTTAAGACGTTATTTTATGTTTATTTTGCAAAATATTAGACTTAGAAGTAACCTGCAACCAAATAGGAAAGGGACTGAAAGAGTTTAAAAAAATCAGTAATGTGAGTCGTCAGATTCATTGCGATAAACTTGATCGAAATTGTACAATTTTATCGCTCTATAGTTAAAATTGAAAGAAATATCGGAAAAAAACTACTTTCAATTACACGGAAATACTCATGGATTGGAGTAATTTTTCATTTGCATATTCTCATTAATTTAAAAAATGCTAATTTTGTAGATAATATAACATTATTCTCTTCAGTTAAGTGAAACGAAGGAGGGACAGTCGTAGATGAGTCAAGAGAAGATAATTATATGTGAAAGGCATAAAAAGATGAAAGATGAACATCTTGATCGAATTTTTATAGGAATTTTGAAGGGGGTAATTACATAGGCATTTGAAAGCAATTACGAGTGGCGACATGCACTGTTAGTCAATTTAGATAAAAAATGGTTTTCGCAAATTTAAAAAAAATCGAGTATCGCGGCAACTTGTTTATTGTTAGCGAATTTCCATCCAATTCAAACTTGGCATTTGAAATCTACCAAACGTTAAAATCGATGTCTAATTTCACTTAGTCACACCCATTCAATTCCACAGGTGTCTTTCGCAGGTGCGAAAAAGATAACACAAGATCAGTTGACATCAGCACACTCGTAAATCACACAGTATCACTTCAGTTGTCACATTGGCGATAACGCCTGTCCGCCACTGTTTACTTACTCGCCAACAAAAGAGGCCAAATCGCTGGAACAGCGGTAGCCATATTGGCTTTCGGATAAGGTAATTGTTTTACGACTTACTGCCAATAGAGCCCGAATGCGATTGTTTAACCGGACCGATAGCTCTGTTAGGACAACCATCAATTAACCGGATCTGTTTCGGTTGATCGAAAGCTCACGTATGAGAAAAGGTTAACATCAATGTGTTAGGTTCGTTAGTTTCACACCCATACGAGTATATGAATTTAGCACTTGCAATTTACAGGCGAAGAGGTGTGTAATAATTAAGGGTAGGTTATGCTTTTGTGGCGGTTTGATATTGTTAATTTGTTTACTGAATTATAATAGCGTGTGTGTAGGTTAGTTTTAACAATTTTTACTTTCAATTACTATTTATATAATACAAGGTAATGAAAGTTTTTTTTTTTTTTTTGCATTTCTACACATTTTGAACATACTGGGTTCAAAAAAGTAGTTTAAAAAAGTTTGTGTGGACGATGTTAAATTTTCGCATACGGTTTAGTGGTGGACATGGAAGTTGCCATTACGGTTTTCGTTAAAATTGCGCGTGCGCATATGGTAGCTTATATTGATAATATTTTTTTCAGTAATTGCCAAAAAACAACTCAAGCGATTTCGATCAAAATCACTTTGGTGATGTTTTATAAAGTGCTCTAAACATCCCCATCTTCGAAATTCCCTTAAAAATACGATAATGGCGTAAAAAGTTGAAAAACATTACCTTTACTGCAGAGTTATTTTTCCTTGAACATCGCCCATCAACGACTATTTCTTTTCTGTTTCATTAACAAGAAAGGAAAATGTAATAGTTAAAGAAAGAAAAAGTTATCCATTTCCCAATTTTGGTATGTAATTTTTTTTTGCCAATGTAATAATGCCAAAAATATCTCCATACCGGCTATATATATATATATATATATATATATATATATATATATATATATATATATATATATATATATATATATATATATATATATATATATATATATATATATATATAACTAGTTTAACTTAATGCTGACATACTAAAAGTTGAGAAAAGCAAGTTTAAAGTTAAAGAAAAGAGTTTAGTTTTTTTTTAGCTTTCGCCTCTCCTGGGACAATGCATCACAATCGTATAGTTGACTGGGACATGCATCACAGTTGTAAAGTTGACAGGGACATATATCCCAATCGTTAGGTCAACTGGGACTATTTGTACAATCATTTTGGATATTGTAATAAATATAAAATCTTATAGTAATTTGATCACTGACGGGACGGGATATAATGTTCTTCTGTTAAATACTACTAAGACAATATGTCCCACAAAATCCGAGACGTGTATGGTCATTCGGCCGAAAGGGTTTAATGAGGGGAAATGGTTGATATCTTTTAATTAACATGCTTCTTATCATTAGAGAAAAAGGGCAATATATTTTTATTCTTTGTCTTTTAAGATTTAATAGAGCTATCGCGTTTTATGTTTTTGAATAGATATTCACCACTATCTGTTCTATCTCTCAATTTAGCCCAAAGTCGCACTTTGGGTTAAATTGAGACTATGAAATTCATATGTTTTAAAGCATCTAAGATATTAGACAAATGTTGGCCTTAATTAGTTTTTCTCTTAATTCATCGATTCGATACTTGGGAACAAATAATAAGGTCCTTTTGATAATAATTTTAGGATAAAACGCTAATGAATAATTCCAGAGACTAATATTGGTTACCATGTTTTGTTGTAAACTTCAGTATTTTGTGAAAAACGATTCCAATTTTAAATATTATTGTAAAATTAGTTTGACAATTTAATATGAGTAGAATTTAAATGAAGGAAACTTTCCACGTATTAATAATTTAGTAAACTAAATATTAATAACTAAATATTTTAGTAAACTAAATATTAATAACTAAATATTTTTTACTCACTTGCGTTCAAAACATGGTGAATAAGATAATGATCTCATTTGGAAGAGCACATTTTTTAAAAATGTTCTTGTGTAAACTTTTAAAACTGTCTTAAATTGTGTCAAAATATGAACTCGTATTTTACAAATTTTTGATGTACACATACTTAGAATGTGACAAATTGTTGTATAGCATTTCAAACACAAACAATTACAATTCAGCGTGCTCTCCGTGATGTCAGATAGCAATTGAACTGTGATGTCACAAGCATAATCATCATTCCAAAAATATACATTTTATTCCTTATGCATTGGTGACGTTAGATTCATCTGATCGAATGCTTGATTCGAAATGCCTGATAGGAACAAATTATATAAGGGTTTGGGATTTGCTAATTGATGTAAAAAATTCAATTAATGGTGTTATTGTGATGGGCTAAAAACCTTCATTGATGAGATGACGATTGAAGGACACAACAATAATTTGAGGGATGTTCATTTTTAATGGTTTATTAACGTTTCAGTTCTTTCGATGAATAATGGATTTAATGAAGGTTAAGCCTGATGCCGTCATAGTCGATTCCTTCACACACACAAAAAAAGGTGACACTCATTGTGATTGAATAATGAAATGTATGGTTGGTTCGTTGTTTTTCAGATTAACTGGCTCCGTCAGCAACACGAGGGCTATAATGAGCCGAAACATTCGTCATTAGACAAGCCAACATACATTTACAAACACCCATGCCTAATACGGGACTCGAACCTGCAACCTCGTGGTCTAGAAGGTAGCACGCTAACCACTATACCGTTTGGTCGGCAATGGAGTGTATGAAATTCGAAATTGGTATAAAGATGTGTTGTGATAGGTCACAAGCACGTCACCAGAGTTGGCATTCTATGCAACCTAACTACTAATAACTCTTCGCATAAGGTTCATGAAAGAAAAAGGCAAATCTTATTAGCTTGTCTAAAATGTTCCAGAAGCCTTAATCCAATTCCAACATTTAATTGTCTATAAAATCATTCACAAAATATTGGGGATTCTTTTACCAATGAATTGATACAAAGCTTTTATTTAATATAATGCATATTTACAAAGCTTAAAATATAGTAAATATTTTAAAATAACTTTAGGTTGTAATTTAGATAGTTTTAGAATCGTTGACTTTTACCAGACAATTGAAAAATTCCAAATAGATTTAGAATTTCTGCAATTTAAATTAGAATAATTTGAACTGGTATTTGTTAGAATCGATACGTTTTAAAATGGAATCCAACAATTTAAACTTGTTTAGAAAGCAATTATGCTGCTCAAATGATTTTTGTAAATGCTTCTGTTCTTTCAAAATAAAAGAATAAGTGTTCATCCATAGAATGGATTATCATTGGATTTCATGTTCTTCCGTATAAGAAGATATTTTATCGATAATTCGAATAGAATCGAAGATTATTATCGATAATTGTTTCATACATTTCCGGTATTGAAAAATTAAAAATATGTTTTCTTTTATAGAGAAGTTTATTCTTTAAAACAGTTTTGTTCAGAATCCAAACATGCCTATTGGTTGAAAAGTTTATTGACAAACTTTTTAATGCTGTTTCGAATTCAATATAGAGAAATGCGAAATCTTTAAAATGTTGTTTAACTGTTTTAAGTTTTTCTAAATTCAAATATATAGGAAAAAACATCGATTAATCGAAATATTTACTAGCTAGAATAGTTATATTCTTTTCTGATAACAAAGATATACTATAAAACTCCTTCTTGAAGAATTGCTTTCGGTGTGTTTTTTTGTTTTGGTAAAACCGGATTTCAAATTTTATTCATCAACTTAACGTTAAATAGTTGTAGAAAAATTTAGTGCTATACTTCAACAAATGATTTTTCTTGAATAAAGACGATTTTGTGTTTTACAGCTTTGATATATATTTAGCAAGAATTTTTGGTAGGATAAAACTGCCAGTTATTTGTTGTAAAATGTTTTTGATGTAAGAATTTAAATTTGTTGCTAGGCATCCTTTCATTTCCGTGACAGTAATAGTAATTTGTGTACAGTTTTCTGAATTTTTTTTTTACGTTAACTAAAGATGAAGCTACTTGAAACAACACAGAAAAAGAGGCAAACATTAGAAGAAATGATAGTCGTATGGAAATTATTGTCTTGGCTTCAGCATACGACATTTTCGAAAATCACATCAGAGTTATATGCAGATGCAAACTTTGTTATGCAAACAGACATCATTTATAATTTTATCTAAAATGTGGAGACGTACTGCTAGTTTGAGAATGTTCTGATCAGCCAGAAATTTTTTGACTGAAAACGTCCAAAAAAACACCTTGTAATAAGTTACAAATTGACAGTCATATAATGAGTATTCTTTCTTGCCGTGCCAATTTGCACGTCAATCATACAATCAATGACATAAGTTAATGGGTAATAACCCATCCATAAGCCGGATTTACACGCTACCAGTCGAGGTTCCAGTTTAGATTGCTAGCCAGTGACGTCATGTGACGTCACCAGGCTACTGGTTCCAGTAAACCAAACATTTTCTATTTACTGGCGCCGGCGACTCCTATCAACCAATCACGTGAGCTCTGCCGTGATCACCGATAGACGGCGCAACGGTTGCTTAGCTGACGTCACAGAACAGGCGATCTAAACTGGAGGCCCGAATGGTAGCGTGTAAATCAGGCTTAACGCTGGGTAAATGAAACCGTTGCCAGATTGTTGTGGGGGGGGGGGGGAATACAGACTGCCGAGGATTGACAATAAAATCTTGAGTTGTATACAATAGAACTGTCGAAAGTAGACCTTAATTAGTATTAATGTGCAAAAAAGAAATATCTATTTTAGCACTTTAGAAGGTTTCTTGTATTTCCACTCAACTATAAAAGTGAACTGTGATTGGTTAATTGTCCACCCATCATCATCATCAACCACCGGCTCGTTTTATTCCCTTGCATTGCCATCGGAGCAGTCTATCCAGTTGTTTATCTATATCGATGCAATAACTTTGCCGGGTGCTCAACGTTTTTTTTAAAAAAAAAATCACAGAAAGGTGTGATCTTTCATTTTAAGACAGTTAATTTTGCAAAAATTGAATAATTTTCTTTTTTAAAAATAAAATGTAAAAAAAAAAAAAAAAAAACACCAATAGATATTTTTTTTTAACCTTAAAGACATCTTTTTAAGGGTCGCTGTTTTGTCGAAAGAGAGACACCACGCGCCATATGAAAAAAATATTAAATCACTTAAATTACTTATAAAGGGGTCGTCAAATTGTCCTTTCCCTATAGACTTAAAGCTTCATTTTTATGGCTACAATATTACTGTAAAACAAATGATTTTTTTTAGTAGGTATAATATCATAAATATAAATTTAGGAATTTTTTAAAGGCTGAGAGCTTTTTTAATACTTTAAAAAACTTTTTATGAGCTAACTTATGAAAGTTTTTTAAATAGGAATTTCTTTTCCCAAATTAATTGATTCAAGACCATATCTAACAATAAAGATTTTGAGTTCCTCATTCCTTTTTAATTTACGAATTATAATTTTTTGTATGGAATGTACATGAAAAAGTACAATGTTAGTAATATATTATTCTCAATTTTTTGAAATCACTAAATAACCCATAAAGACAAAGTTTTTAATATAAATGTTTTGTATGCATTGCCAATTTTTATATTTATTAATATAGCACCTTTTCTTATGTCGGAGTGTGCTTGGTGTATTCATCTAATTTTAAGTAGTAAAAACATCTCTATCAGCAAAATATGCGGTAAACTACTTTTCAAAATTTATGTGTTTTTATGCACTCACTTCCAAATATCTTTTATTTATTCTGATTAAAACAATTTTATTTTAATTTTGACAACAGGAAGTTGACTTGTTAGTATTTCGTAAAAACGACCTCTTAGTGACAGTGACGGCCCCCAAAATTTGATAGAATGCATTGTTATCGACATCGAATCTATCTGTTTTTCTATCTATCTAAATTTCTATCCTGCTATCTAAGTTTCAGACCGAATCGATGACGCAAGTGGGTTAATTAAGCCTCCTCAGATTTGCCCGTCATCACGACACACACACACACACACACACACACACACACACACACACACACACACACACACACACACACACACACACACACACACACACACACTCCAAAACAAGGCACATATTACTGAAAAACAACTCAGCATTGAATGGACTGAACATTATTCGTGTAATTGCAAAATAAAATCACAGTGTTGGTGATAACTTTTCATGATCTTCCGAATTTAATAAAACATAGAAATAATTATTAATTCAGAAAAATATTTTTCTCATAACCAATATCTGCTCTTTCAAATTCCAAAGGGGAAGAAATTAACTGCTCATTTATTGAAGTGCTTGTTTATTGATAAATATTTTCTTATCTTTGACAGCCAAATAGTTACGAACAAACATTGCGAACTGAACTGTTTAATATTGCTATCAGTTCTCTACTCCTCCAAATTAAACGGTGTAGAAATAATTGCTACGAATAACTCATCAAAATATTGATTACTGATTAACAGTTTTCTGATCTTAAGCATTCAAAGGTTTAGAAACACGTAATAAAATTTAAATGTTTTTTTTTTTTTTTTTTTTTTTAAACTTTTTTGAACTCAAATGTATTGAAATAATTGCTCAATTTTCATAGTATATATTACTGATAAATGTTTTATGCTTTTGTGAATTTAAAGACATGTAACCATCTGTTCACTGTTCAAAACCATTATTACTGATAACTGTTTTCTGGTCTTCCAAATAAAGAGCAAGGAACAAATATTTGTTTAATGTTACAGTATTTGTTATAGTTTAAATGTTTATTATTAATTTATTTCTTCTTTTCGAATTCAAATAAAGAGAAATAATTGATCACTTATCAGAAAAGTTCATTACTGATAGCTCTTTCATGCTCTTGTGAATAAAAGATATAGAATTAATAACCTAGTCATAAAAAAGTATTACTTATAAATGTTTTATGCTCTTTTAAATTCAAAGATAAACAATAAATTGCTCATTATTAAAATTGTATTATTGATAAAATTTGAAATATCATAAAACAGTAGAGACAAAATAGTATAGATAAAATAATACCAAAAATCATACGAAAAAAATTGGAAAGAAGAACTAATGCTCATCTTCTATGAAGACTGATGACTCAATTAACGAAGAAGGTGCTTAGTGTTTAAAGCTCCACTAAAGACACTAAAAACATGCGTCAGAGGCTTAGATTGTTACAAAATTAATTGTTCGATTTCAAAACCTTCCCCATAAAAACTAGGGGTGTGGAACATCACACAACTTTCAATTACACAATACTATCGTTGATTTGTGCCATTTACCGTTTGAATATTTTCATCATTCATTTAGCAAAAATGGCCAGTTTGAAGATATTTTTTCCCATAATTCTTGTATGGGTCTTTAAAAAAAAAAAAAAAAAAAAAAAAAAAAACCTGACAAAATGATGATTTTGGCGATATACTTTTCGATAATTCTTATATTATCCTTTCTTGTAAGTGAAACTGAAGAGAGAAGAGAAAATGATCGTGGATGGGGTATGCTCAAGGAAAGAGAACTCTGTGTTAAAGGCATTCGTTTTGCAACTTTTTACGACATTAAAGCATTTTTACGGAAATTCTTGAAGGTGGGTCTGTTTAGAACACCTTAAGAGGCATTACCACTGCGATTTTGAACAGAATCGCTAGAGCCGATTTTGGCTATTACTAAAAAACACGATTTTTTTCCATGGTAGCTACCTTATGGGTATGGGTGATTTTGACGAAATCCTTAATGGTAGGTCCTGTCCGATCACCAACTCACGCACCAAATTTGAACATCGTGGATTAATTTGTTCGGGAGTTATGCTGACCACAGACACACAGACAGACATTTTTCTAGATCACTTTTTTGAGATCAGGATGTTCCAAAACGTGGAGAAATGCAAAAAAAAAAAAAAAAATTGATCGAATACTATACATTCAGTACCCTATGTTGGGTATATGGTTTATTGAAAGTAAAAACATCTTTATGGACACTTGTTTCTTTATTCTCATGCCAAATCAACGTTTTTGTCAAGTTTCAACAACAGACCACTTTTCTTTTTACTTTCAATTACCCATATGTATACATGGGGTAATAAAAGTGTAGTATTCGGTCAAAAAACTGATCTAGAAAAAAATGTCTCTATGTACGTGTGTGTGGTCAGCATAACTCACGAAAAATTAACCTACTATGTTCAAATTTGGTGTACGGGTTGGTGATGGCACAGGGACCTACCATTAAGGATTTATTCAAAATCGTGCATGCATATATGGTAGCTGCTATTGAAAAAATAATGCTTTTCAGTAATTGCTTAAAAATGGCTCTGACAATTTAGTCTAAAATCCCTATGGTAATGCCTCTTAAGGTGTACTAAACATCCCCACCACTGAAATTCGGGTAAAAGTATTTTAATGGCGTTAAAAGTTGAAAAACGAATACCTTTAACACCTAGTTCTACTTCCTTGAGCATAACTCCATCAACGATAATTTTTTATCTTCTCCCCTCAGTTTCACTTATAAGAATTATTCACTTATAAGAACCCCCCTTTTTCCCCCCTAAGACCCATACAAGAATTATGGCACAAAATACCACCATACTGGCAATTTTCTAAATAAATGATGAAAATATAAAAATGGTAAATAACACAAATTGATATCAGTTTTATAGTGTAATTGAAAGTTGTGCGATGTTCTACACCCCTAGTAATATATGTCCTATTCTACCTGTACTGTAAAATTAACTGCTTATTCATGTTGGTATATTTTTGCGATGACTAATGATAAACAGACGACCTCTTCTTTCCAGGTGGCCAGGGCCAACCTAACGTACTGGGAAAGACCCGCAGGCCGCGGACAGCCTTCACCAGCCAGCAATTGCTGGAGCTCGAGAATCAGTTTCGCATGAACAAGTACCTGTCCAGGCCGAAGAGGTTCGAAGTCGCCACAAATCTAATGCTTACCGAAACACAGGTAAAGTGATTTTTGAATACTAGCTATACATGTAAGGGTTGATCGTTGTGTTAGAATTTTTATCATGCAAGAGCTACACTGTGGTGAAAGCTCGCCTATAATGCGAGAGGTCCCGATTTCTTATATAAAAAATGAGCAAATGTGACAGACAATCAGGTCTTTGTTGAGCTTCCTGGTGAAGATTTTCTGGGTTTTCTCCCATTTGAGAGGTAAATTTGACAGTTTCCTTTTGAAAGGCCTCGAGTGAAACGTTTACCACTTGAATTTGCTCTATACTATGATGGTTGGTTTGTACGCTCAAAGACTTATTTCTATGAACAATGAGGGCTAGTTAAGCCAGGACCTACAGCTTAAAGTGGATTCCGAACCGCAACGAACATCGGCGCCTAACTCGGGATAAAAAACCTAGCACTTTTGGCAAGCGAGGTCAGAGGGTTAACCACATAACTATCAGGTGGGCACTCTATACTATGAGTAGTGCTGATTGTGCTAGGACGTTGTTTTGCTGCCACTGTACAATGCAGTGTTAAGCACAAAGGTGGTATCTGCATTTTTTTAGTTATTGCTTCTAGGTTATTGTTACCGAGTTATTGTTAACAGCTGTTTCTTTATTCTACATAGTGGTGAAGTTTAATGGTCGCATGGGAAGCATTGAAAAAGTTAATAAGTTAGCACCAATAACATGAAGTTGTTTAACTTTAAACCACTATTTCTCTTTTTTAGCTCAGTTACAGATAATATTTTTGTACCTAGTACAGCAGTAAAGCAGTCACGAGGCACGTACTTTAGAAAATATATGAAAGTTTCTAGGTAGAAATTCCACTACATTTGAGTTTGAAATTGTAGAAAACCCGAAAAATAAATACTCCCAGGTTGGCCGACAATAGACGCCTGAATAGTATCTGTCACTATTGCTATAGTACCTGCACCTGATGGCTGTGGGGTTATCTCTCTGGCCTCGAAATGTCAAAGTATCCTGGGTTAGGCATGGATGTTCGTTGTGGTTCGGAATCCACGTTAAGCTGTAGGTCTCGGCCTGATTAGTCGTCATTGTGCTAAAAAATAGGTCATTGAGCGAATAAATCAACCAACTGTATCTGCTTATTGTGGAAATAGGAGATTTCAGAGTACCGATCTGACGACGGGATCATACCCGAGTCCTTTCGTATGAAAGGCATATACCTTGCGAAGCTATGAGTTCAACACACTGATATCTAACTGCAACTTTTGGATAGTACATGCTTATTTATTGACTTGAGACCAGAAAGGGCAAAATTATCATAGAGATTTGTATTACCAACTTTCCTCCTAATTAGTTAGTGCTAGTTGGTAACCAATAGCAACCTTATGAAGAGCATTAGATGGGATAAAGTATGGTGGAAATTCAATTGGCTTGTGAACTATCCAGAAGTTAAAGTTGAAAGTTTAAATCTATGCTTAAAAGGAATAAATGTTTTTTGTTATTTAAATGTTGAGGGATAAAGTTCTGAATTTGTTTATTGATAAAAATTCCTTGACAGGAATGTGACCAATTTCATATATTTTTGGACGGTATTTTTGTGACAATCCCTTTTTTTTTTCTCTTACCAAACTATAATTTACTAAGGGACCAGTACACATTGGTTAATTGGTAGGTTTATGCGCTCAACGACCTATTTTTATGCATAACGACGGCTAATCAGGTCGGGATCTACAGCTTAACGTGGATTCCTAACCACAACGAACATCCATGCCTAATCCGGGATTCGAACCCAGCATTAGAGCTCTAACTACACAGCCATCAGATGGGGCCAGTACACATTGGAAATTGGGAAACTTGGTGAAAATATTCATGTAATGGCGGTCGTTTTCGGTATCGACATTAATTTAATTCGTTCTTTCGGGGCGCATATTGCGTTTTTGGTCCCTTCCTGGATCTTCACTTTTTATCTCACGTTCAATAAGTTATTCGTGTGAGATTTGTTTATGTTAGCGTTTTTCTAACAGTGAGTCCCATAATTAATATTCATTATTGGTCATCTTAGCACCATACTGTTTTCGTCCACACACTCATTTTCTGAAGACTTCAACACAATTCCCACGGTTAGTTTACAACGCATTTCATGAGACAATTCATTCATTCGATGATCATTTTCTTAATGGTCAAGATGCTTTTATCTTTCTCTCGACCAAACTCCAATTTAATTCAATAAATGTGTTGACTGCATCTAAAAAGACTGTCTTGGACTGGTTGTTTTCTGACTCGCAACACTGCCTAAATTTACAAAATCATGTGAACATTACATCCATTTTTGTTTTAAAATAATCTCTAGCTTGGTGTGTTATAAAATGGTGCAATATTCTTTATGATATTCAAAATACTTTTGAAACTATGCACATATTTATGAAGAAGGACCGTGTTAGAAGATCTCTAACCCAAACTTTGAATTCTATTTGTTAGAAATTAGAGTTTTTTTTTTAAATCATTATTTTAACATTAACTTTTTTTCAACATTAATTTCAGTTTGAAGCAATAATTTTTTTTTAATGTAATTTAAAGTGGGTAATGCAGTGCAGGGAACCTACTAGGGTCAAATATGTCCAAACAGTGATTAATTTTTAACTTAATTTCAAAACTTGATGTTTTTATTAAAAATGTTAAATTTTAAATATTTTCAAAAAAAAAAAAAATCTATGAAAAAAAGATATTTAAGTTATATTTACAACTAGCTAAATACCCGTGCTCCGCTATGAAATTTTAACATGTGCAATATTTTAGCTAGCTGTGAGGCCTTGCGTTGCATAGGACCCAGTTTTTGGCGCTTCGATCGCAGGAAAGTTCATCGCTACGCAAAATAGAGCTCGCTTTGTTCGCTGAAAAGTTCATGGACACATAAACACAGGCTTATTTCATTCTTTAAAAGGTTCATTACTATGCAAGCATAGGCTCGCTTCACTCACTAAAATCTAATTGCTACGTAAAGACATAATATTGAAAGCCTCTCCCTTGTCGAGAAAAAAAAAATTCCCCATTAATACAATAATACGACATCATACAACATCCCTTTAAGATTATTTTAACACGTGTTTGTGGAAAAGAAAATTAGAGGCTAAAACTACTTAAGTTGAAACTATCAGAGCTCAATGCCTAATAGAAGTCGCTTTTTGTGAAAAAATTAATTGAAAAACAAATTAAAATTTTAATATTCTTTTTGTCAGTCCAATTAGAAGACCAAAACTACTTGTGTTGAAAATTTCAGAAATGTAGCCCAATTACAAATCGTTTTGTAAAATATTTGTTAATTAATTAATTAAAAAAAAAAAAATCAATTTTGTTTTTCAAATATCCAATTAGAAGGCAATAACTATTTATGTCGAAAATTTCAAAGTTGTACCCCTATTTGAAATCGTTTTGTAATATATATATTAGTTAATTAAAAAAACTAATTCATAACGAACTAAACAAAAATTTAAAATTCTGTTTTTCTAAAGTCCAATTAGAAGACCAAAACTACTTATGCTGAAAATTTCAGAGCTCTACTCCAATTTTAAGTAGGTTTCTATAGATCCACAGAACCACAGACAGACACACAGCTTGTTTTATTATTATTATAGATTCTAGTAGACTCCCTACAGTGAATCCTTGTTTCATTTGTAATTAAAGTGCTAAATAAATTACAAATTGAGTTGAGTGCAAACAAACCCTAATTATGTAATTAAATATTAATTAATAGATTACATATCAAATGAAAGTTTTTTTATGAAGGTATGTTAGTTTTTTTTAACAATTGTTAAGTGTGATAATATTGTGAGTCGAGTTCAAAATTAAAGAAATTTTTTCCAACATGTACTGGGGCCTTAATTATATACTAAAAGACTATATCATCAGCTTCTGACTAATAGATCATTTACAATTGCACTTTATAATATTTGTTTCAAAATAGAAGTAAAAAATTGTAATCTAAGCATGTAGTGAAAACCTAAGAAATCTTAAATCTCTCAGCAATAGAATCAATATGAAACTATAATGATAAAAGTATAGCTTCCAAAAAAGTAAACCTTTAAGCAATCTTAAATGCGCAAGCTATGCACGGGCCAACTTGTATCTATAAGTTCAATTTTGGAAAACCAGTCTTTATAAAAGGTTACGAAAGTAACAACTCTGTAAGTTAAGGGTTAAAGTTCTGAATGTGTATTTTGAGTATCACCATACTTTATTTACTAAACAATCTCAAATGTAAACAAAATTGATGAAAATATTGTCGCATTTAACATATGTTGTATTCCGACCTTTGCTGTATATTTCTCATCTAGAATGTATATAAAATAAAATATACATTGTAACCCATTTTCAACAACGTTCTAATAGCGTTACGCATTGTTAAGTTTTGTAGCATTGTTCTTTAACTATAATTTGGTGATTTTCCATTTGCCAAACAATGCGAATGGAACGTCGTTATAAAACGCTTTAAATTAAGAGCTCTTAAATTTGTTGTAAAAACAGTTGTAAAGAAATTATTTTTTGGGTTTAGGAGATGCTAGGAAATATCCATAATAATAAACACGCTCGAAATGGCAACTCTGAATTTTGCATCGCATCAAATAAAAACAGAAGAAATTGTGTTGCCAACTTAGTACAGAAATAAACAAGTTTATTAGAAAACATAAAATAACTTTTTCATTTATCCATTTACGTCAGTTTATTCGAGAAAAAATTCTTTAAGAAAGCTGATCAACAGCCAACAAATAGGCAGCGAAATATTTTAGAATTCTCGGCGATTAGAATAAATTTCGATAATTTCTTGGTACCTTCTCAAGCGAGGTTGCCAAGAAGGTATTTGTTAACATCTTTATGCCATTTCAAGCCTATTTGTTTAAGTTTTTATTCTTGAAAAACTAAGCAGCACTAATACAGTGGTTCTTTAATAGTAAATAAAGTTCAAATTAAATTGCTTTCCATTGTAAACTAGTTTTTTTTTTTATATAATTTTTTTTTTTTTATAATTTCATGTATTTTATTGATTTCTCTTTCGTTGTACTTAGAATAATCGCATGCATTATTAGATAGTTTTAAGTTTATTATTTTTCTAACAACTTAAAAATCTCTAATAGATTAAAAATAAACGAAAGGATTTACATTGTAGCCATAAACACACGATTTTAGGTATTAGATGAAAAGTATTGTTGTATTTATACAGGGGGTTCGTAATTAAAGTTCTTCTATTTACAACTGTTTGAACCGTGTAGTATTCAATATATCGTTAACATTTTTCATTCGTACTATTAAGATCATGAAGAATTTGTATCTGTAAGAAAAGTCAATAATTCAACCTTTTGCTACCAAATGGAAATGTGGTGCTTGAAGGACTTTTACTAACTTAACTTTGCTGGTTGAACCTTATCTGGAAAATTGTTAATGAAGTGTTGGACCAAAAAGAAATCAACATTCTAAAGTTTTGAATATTTGTCTTATAATTGTTTTTGAAGCGTTGTTGGAGAAAATCTACTATTATAAAAATATATATTTATATATTGAACTATTATACATAGATTGCACTTCATTTAATTTTTTTAAATAAAATAATCTTTATTTTAACTTAATTACTTAATTAAAATGTAAATATTTAACTAAAACTTAATTATTTAATAGAATATTATATCTTTAATTATAAGCTTAATTATTTAATTAAAATTTAAGTATTTAATTAACATTTAATTATTTGATTAAAATTTAATTATTTTTCTTAATTCTTTTTTTTCTTATATAAATTAAATATTTTTTATTTAAATCTTACTTTTACAAAAATCAAACTTATTTTTTAATTTGAATATTATTATTTTTTTAATTTTAAAAGTATTTTTTAAATTTAAATTTTTTTTTTTTTAATTTTCAGTTTTCCATTGTCTTAGCAAAAACTTTTACATAATTGTACAGGTTCTAAACATTTAAATTTTAATTACGAACTCTCTGCTATCTCTTTACAATATATGTTTAAAATATCATACTGAAAATGTATAAATTTATTTTAATGGTAGATTTTAACCACGCCATTTACATTGCACAGTCTATATTAATTATTTTTATTAAGTCAGCATTTTATGATGACCAAAAATGTTCTTGTTTATATGTATTTGTTTTAATATGTAACATAGAATTTAAAAAATATCGATTTCACTTCTCAATTAATGAATGTAAACTGTACTATTCTTAATTTATAGGGAAGCTACTCCATGCACTTATGGTTTAAATTGACGTCTAAGAAAACCCTAAAAGATACCGGAATTCCAAAAAATATCCTAATTAATCTACACACACAAAATCTGCGAAATTCAAATCCAAAATAACCTATAAAGAAATATAATAAGGGCGTGGTGACAAGCTGATCTTATATAATAGCAAAAAATCTCGCATTAATTTCCTCCCAATACCCGCTCCAGAAAACTGTCTTCAATTCTCATTTTTCCTCTCCTCAGACCAATCCCGACATAAAAAAAAGAAGAAGAAAAAAGAAGAGTTAAAAAAGAAAAGAAAAAAACTAAAGAAAACTCCTCTAACGACACCGGGACAGACAGAAGAAAAGAGTCGGCAACATTAAGGATGGCATCCCATTCTCTCTCATCCACTATAGTGACCGCCCCATCCTAAACTCTTCTTTCCACCTCACTATAATGGAGTAAGCGAACGAATGAGAAAAGGGGGGGGGGGTAGATGGGATCTCCTCTAGCAATCACCCTTGCTCTAGAGTGAGGCAATAACATCTCCCAGCAACGAGCAGGAATCGTAATAAATTGAACGTTTTGGGGCGAATAAAACTCTAAGGCTCTTTCTCTCTGGCATCCTGACTCCTGATTAGACTAACTACAAGTAAATTAGGGAGATGGATTGTGTGGGGGCGGGAAGGGGCTCTTGGGGCGCAAGACAAAGGCCCCGGCAATGATAATTAGCGAGGCAACGGCGCCGCTTCATTTAATTATACGCCATCTTCTATCTCTCTATCCGTGGTCTTCTTTTCTTCTCTCTTACCCAATTGACGCCATCTTTGGACGGATGGGGGATCGACTGTAAATTGAGTTTGGGGTAGAGGTCTTGTTCTCGTAACTACTTGTTATTTTTATTAATATAAGTGGCGGAGGATTTTGATTTGCAAGGGCCTCTTATAGTTTATTGAGAACTTATTATTAAATTGCTAAAAATCGTAATACTGATTCCTTAATGGGCATAACAGTATTCATGAAGTATAGCTTATTACTAGGCTTGGGCGATGCATCGATACATCGGCAAAAAACGGTGTGAAATCAACATCGTCAAACCGGTGTCATTATTTTTTTTAAACCGATACATCACGATCTTTTTTAACGATACTTGCCTAGCACTTCAAGGACGAAGAACCGTGCCACGATTCATGCGCGGTGTTCCTAAGATATTATAGAAACGTATTGAAGCCGTCGACACCGCGCGGTTTGAAACGAGTTCTGTTTGCTTGCGCAGTACTTCATCAGCAAGCTCACATCGTGATAATCCTATCCACAATGTCCTGCATATGCGCGATATTCCCAATATTGTATAGAAACATAGTGAAACCGTCGACATCGGGCAGTTTGAGAAGATTTCCATTTGCTTTTGCGCATGCCCGATAATTCATAAGAAAAACCGCATCTTGGTAATCGTATCCACCTTACGTATATGCGATGAGAATTGAAATTGCGAGGTGGCGCCAGCTAGTAATATTGGAGATTCCATAAAAGAATTTATTGTTTGGACATTATTTATGTTGTTCTCTCAACTCTTGGAAAACATTTTGATTTTTATTTAATAGTCATCAAATACAAGACCTTGATATCTATTTTTGGAATTCTACTGAGCATTTCTTACACTTTTTGTTTCATTTTTTTCCCCCCATTATTTCTCTAACTTGAAAGAAATAAAATATTACACTTTTTTATTTTTAAATCTTTTATATTAACTTCAAGATTTTTTTTTATCTTGCTATTAATTTATTTTGCTTTATTTATTAACGCAAGGAGATTGCGGTATTCTGGCGCGGTAATTTCTGTCTAGTTCTTACCCAGTTAAGATTTTCTGGTTATTTATTACTATGAGCTGTTTGTTACATCTGCCAAAATCAATGTGAACTAGTGCATGGACTAATCACAGTTGTTTCTCTTACGTTGACGAATTTTCTCTTCGGTCACGTAAGTAAATAAATGTTTTATAATTTTTTTTTTCAGTTTGTACAATTTGAATAAAGTTTATTTCCATAAGATTAATTACTCAATCCAACATTGCTTCTTAAAAATGCAAAATGCAGATTTTTTTGGCACAAAATAAAGATCATTAGAATTTTAAATGTTATGCATTATTTTATTTTTATTGTTTAATAGTTATATTGTACATTGTAAGTAATAAAATATTCATTATAAAGTACGTTTTTGATTTAATAATTAAGAATATCCAATAACTAAAGTAACATGTGCACCCGCCAGGAAGTGCACTTGCCCTTGCGCCCCCTCCCCCCCCCCCCCCTTCTCCTTCTCATTCCCTGAAAAATAACAAAGTAAAATTTCATTAAGATAGGGAAATTGAAATATCCGGATTAAAACAAAAACAAACAAAAAATAATAATAATAATAATAATAATAATAACCGGCTTATACCCCCTTGGGTGTTTTGTGTATCCCCCTGAAAATAATTCGGTCGCTGCTCATGTTATGTAAAATAAACTTCCATACATGAATTTAATAAAATTTTACAAAGCTAAGTAAGCATAACTTTCGGCTATATAACGTGTTATGAAAAAGTTGCTTTGTAGTATTTTGTAAAAAAAAAAAATATATATATACACATAGTTAACATCGCGATGTATCGTGACATCGTGATGTTTGGTTCCCGATATATCACGATGCAGAAATGTTAACATCGCCCAGGCCTACTTATTACCACACCTACACACGGGTCAGTTATTTAATTTTGTAATAAAATGCTAAGTGATTTTTACATACATAAACCTTACTGCATAATTAGAAAGTGTTTCATTTTCTTTTCGTTGGACAAGGGAAGAGGGATTTTGAGATTACTTCGTTTTACGGCGTACGGTCATGTTCTCTACGAAGAAATGAAACAAAAACTAAACTTGTAAAAGCTCGATTAAAATTAGAGTAAAGAAGAGAGTTTGAAGCATACCTATGCGTGAGGACAGGAATGGGGAAGCTGCTTGAAACCGCATAAAACTGGTCTCAAAGGTAGATTGCAAACTTCATTCACATATAGCATTTCAATCGCAATGCTTTAAGAAAACAATACTAAAGCCTGCTTTAAATTGAATTTATACGTAAATATCTATGAGCTAGTCTTTAGATCTTTCATTTATAAAAATGAACTAAACCCTCCTTTTTATTTATCACGCTTATTTCTCGATTTGAAGTTTGTTATTAAATATAAAATGTGTAGCTAGATATATTCCGTATTTATTTCACCAGCTACATATATTTCATATTTTGGTAACTAATGACCACAGAACGCATTGCACATTGGCTTCAAATGTCTGTTGTGGATCATATCCTCTCCATTCTTTTTCTTCATAGTTTTTGAAAATACCTAATAAGCTATATTGTTTTGTTTTTTTATTGTAATTATCCAAATAAGTTTCTTAATCTCGGTTTTTTTTCTGTGTTTCCAGGTGAAGATCTGGTTTCAGAACAGACGCATGAAATGGAAGCGGAGCAAGAAAGCTCAACAGGAGTCTAAATCCCGGACAGAATCCGATTCTACCAACAACAAGAACTCTTCCAGCAGACCTTCTTCCGACGGGGTGGTGGTCCTGGACCACTCAAAGCGAACCACCTCTGACGAGGATGAAGAACACGACATCCCTTCGTCCCCTTACTGCGATTCCTCGGACAGAATACTGAACTCTGACCACATGCCAGTCGGAATATGTCACGCACAAATGGACATCAATGGAGATTGCAGTGATACGAGCTCACATGGCCAGTGTCCGTCACCCAAAGATACTATTTACAGGCCGTACATTGGCTAGCGACTGGGAATGCCTGTGAAAGTAGATCAGAGGCCATAGCTGCCGGTATTCGGCATCTGATTCTAATCGCCCAATAGGATAACTATTGCAAATTAATCACAGAAAGGGATCTTTCTGTAAATTAATCACAGCTTCTTGAAGGAACGTCCAGAAAGTGATTTGCCGTACCACGCTGTGTTGAAGGATATTTCTAATACAACGGTCCCGCTCTGGGGAGGAATCTTGCTAAGGTTTCAACCTGCCATGATCAAGAAGTTGACGTTGCTTCCTTACGATCTTGTCAATACCCTGATTTGTCAATATTTTGAAGTGGTTGAACTTACTAACCATATTTGTGGTCAACCCATATTACAGTCCTGTTCAGGTTCGATGAAGTCTCAATCGGCTGCAGAGATTTATCTTGGTAATCAGCTTAGATGAGATCTTGCCAATGCCTTATTGATTTTGCATTGGTATGCTCATTCCAATATCTTTGATCTGGCCAATAACATCTGTTGTAGGTTCAAGCCTTCGTGGTTAAAGTATGCCAAGGTACAGCTATTGAAGCATTGCTATTGCTAATGTTCTTCCGAGGTCGCATGTTTCTGACTGGCAGAAATAAGTTCATATCTTTCCAACAGACTAGAACCAGATTTTACCTATCTTCAAGAGATCAGATTTAACAAATGTCCTGCGGTTGATACAATCTTTATATTCCACCTGTGCTCATTGAGTTTAAAAAGTATAAACCTCAGACAAAGCATTGTCCTCAGCATCTGATTCTGATATCTAAAGAGTATTGGTAAGGAGAATTGGAAAACATTCGCAGTAAGACTTGGCATGATTCTAGAAGACATTTGCTGTTGGTAATATCTGGTCGACTATGTTCTCTTGACCGAGAAGTGATACCTGATGATAGTGAGGTAATGATGGTACCTAATTATGATGATCACAAATGTTGTGGTGCATGTTTACAGAAAAGTGAATTGTAATTTAACTTTGACTATTGCCAATGTACAGTTTGAAAAGTGGTTCATCTGAAAAATGGAACATTCTTGATGATTGTCAAATTCTAACCATTCTCAAAAATGGGAATTATTTCCAATGAAAAGATGGCCCAATGATTTTTTAAAAGTGCGTGGAATTATGTGAGAAACTCAATCTTGTTGAAAGAAACTTTTGGTTTGTAATCATGATATAATGCTATAAACACCTCTACTGATTTAAATTGAAATTTAAAGGTTTTATACATAAAAAATTACATGTGAATATGTTATGCAAATATTTAGTAAAATGCGATATTTTTAAGTAAATTGTATGGTCATAAAAAGTGTCAAGTAATAAACCTTTTCAACGTGATAAAATCATAACCATTTATCATAAGACTTTTTCTTTTGTCATAATCTTTCGGAAGGGATAAAAGTTGCCATCAAAATACCATAAGATTAGTTATACAAGTATGGTACACTATAAAATTGCCTACTGTTGTCAATTGGAATGAGGGATTATTACTATTAGAAAGATTTGATAAACAAAATTTGTAATTTGAAATAAACATTAGTCCATTGTACTGAAATAAAAGGTTATTTCAACCTTATTAGTTGAACAAAAAAGATTAGCGAAATTAGGCTAGTTCTGGATCATCTAGTAATATACCAGTCTTCTATTCAGTTGTTAGTTATTTTTTATCATAATTAATTCGAAGATCTTTTGTATCCTGTTTAATTCAGTATCATAGACTACTTTAAAGTATCCAGTACCAATGTTATTGAATGCGTTATTAATTTACAATGAACCCGGATGGCAAGTTCAACGATGGAATGCATTCACAAATATTCAAACGTTAAGCTTTTTCATTTTAATAACAATTTTCTATTCTGTAACCTAATGATTTCGATAATAACTGTGTGCTTAAGTTATGAATCGATAAATTCAATAAATTGTTAAGATTCATAAGGGAAGGTAAAATGTTTCCCCCCCCCCCCTCCCCCCCCCCATCTTTATCCAAAAAAATAACATTAACTATATTCTGTTGCATTAGTAGTTGCTGCTCAAGACTAGGTTTTTGGTTCCGAAAGACACAGTAACAAAGGCTACCTTCGAAAGTAATTTAGTTACTTATTCTTTTACCAAGTTAGTTCAGGCAGATCTGACGGCATGGTTAGGTATTGGAGCATGCATAATCCTGAACTATAGTGGGAAAAATTAGTTCAGTGTACTCATTTCGCACTTAGCCTGAGTTCCTCAGAGGGGCTTTGAATGACCTTGAATCGCCATTACTTATGTAACAGAGTATATACATAGACATTTTCGTATTTTACCGACGGCAAATGGCGAAAGCTTCCAGAACCTATGGTTTCTTTCCTAATGATTTTTTTAATGCATTTTGTAAACTTTTTGATGATAGTGTATTTTGAAGGTTTTGATTGTAAATACCATTCAGGTTTAGTGTTTTTTAAAAGTAAATATATTTATCAATTGTAAATACCAATGATGTTACAGGGTGAAGCATACTGTAAAGATATGATATTGGTATTTATGACTAATAGTTATTTTATGGAGGAGCTAGACATTAAATATGCAGGAATGTCAAAATTGTCATGGTATATTAATACAATAGCTCATTCTTATAAAATAAAAGCTCACAACTTTTTTTTAAAAAATTAGTACAAATTAAATATTATTCCCATGTCTTGAACTGTTTGCATATTGTCTGTTTATCATTATAATAGCTCGGGTAGCTTGTATAGCGTTGACCTGTACCGTGGAAAATGAAGGGATATAATTTTGTCACCAATTTTAGAATATGCATTTTAAATTAAAAATTTCAATCTCACGAGGTTTTTTTAATCAATGGAGTTTATACTTAACGACGTCACAGTCAATTTATTTACGCAGAAATTGAAATACACATTGTATTTGGCTAATAAAATCTGAAAATACGAATTCGTTTTTAAATATGTGTTGCGATTGGTCAAAAACACGTTACAAGTGTTGCCATTCAATCCAACCTCACTTATAATAGTGCACAGAGTCAATAAGTAAACTTCAGGAATCGTGTTTAAGATTCCAATAAACGCTGTTTTGCTATGCATTTTCAAGAAAAATAAATTACGCCATTTTTTCAAGTATATTCTGTGAAATTAAATGGCTAAAATATGTTTAAAGTGTTGACAAATGGAGATTTTAAATTGAATAAAAGAAAACTAATTATAAATTAAATAAAAAGCAAAATCGTCAATTGATTTTATCGTTTGGTAGGAGTTTTAATATAAATTCGAAATCTACAAAAAAAATCTATTAGAGTATAAATTGCTGTTTCTACCCGCCAATAAAAGACCATCTTTGTTAATTTTTTCATCTACTTAGCAAATTTGAAGATTTATTGATGGCCGATTTTCGTTTGAATTTATAAAACATTCGATGCTATGTAATCAGTTGCTTATAGTGTCTCCACATAACAGAATACTTTAGTTTCCTTGTTTAGAATATTGACTGTCATATGAGTTGTAATACAACTCCACTGGTTCAATCTCTTCTCCAATCAACCATCAACGCATCGACGAGTGCTGTGGTTGGGTGGTTTGATAATTTTACCGCAAGGACAACACATGGTTCATACTGCACCAAATAAATTAGTGAACATCAATTTAAAATTTAAGAAACAAAGTATTGGAAAAATTAATATAAAAGTCAAAGTTGAAATATTTTAGTGGGTGGAAGCATTCCACAAAAAATGACTCGCTGTCTGCCAGACCGTATACAGCAGTTAAAGATTAACACTTTAACTACCACTGAAGTTTGGCACGATTGCGGTTTAACCTTTAACTGCTGTAAGCGGTCTGACAGACCGCGAGTCATTTTTTGTGGAATGCTTCCACCCCCTAAAATATCGCATCTTTGACATTTATATTAATTTTTCTGGTTCTATGTTTCTTAAACTTTAAATTGATATTCACCAATTTGTTTGGCGCAGTATGTACCATGTGTAGCCCTTGCGCCAAAAACCTCAGAACCACCCAACCACAGCAGTTAAAGGTTAAAGGGCCAATTTGACTTAACCTTTAACAACTGCTTTATGCGGTCTGACAGACCACGTGTTTTTTTTTTTTTTTTTTTTTTTTTTTTTTTTTTTTTTGTAGAATTCTTCCACCCACAAAAATATTTCAACTTTGAATTTTATATTAATATTTCCGATACTTTGTTTCTTAAATTTTTAATTTATGTTCACTAATTTCTTTTGTGCAGTTTGAACCACGAGTTGCCCTTACGCCAAAATTATCAAACCACCCAACCACAGTATTCGTCGACGTGTTGATTGGAGAAGAGATTGAACCAGTGGAGTTAAATGCTACTCATATGGCAGTCAACGTTTTAAATCAAATTGGCTGTTTAGACCGCAATCGTGCCAAAATTCCGTGTCAGTCAACGTGCTAAAGTCTAAATATCGTTAATATAAAATTTCATTCGAGTTACTGATTAGATAAACCACAATAATCTCTGCATAATCACAGTTGAATTATCCAGGTAAAGAAACTAGTCCTCTTTTTTGTTTAATTGATCCGTTAACCTGATCTTGTAGAGTATGAGGTAAACTTTAACAGGGTGCTATAATTTTCTATCGAGGCAATACCTTTTCATCTGAAATTAGCTTTAAGAACAGCATTAACATGACCTTTTAAACAGATTATAAAACTACATTAAACATTTTTCGCTAAATTTATTCCCATAGACAAAAGTTGTTTTTATTCTAGATCTTTTTAATTTAAATAGTAAACAGAATTTTGGTGCCCTTGTTATAAAAGGATTACTTTCTAAAATAAATATTAGTGTATATTTTTTCCAACCATAAACTAGTATTTACATTCATGCTTAAAGAGGAATGTACGTTTTATACGCTGGAGGACTGTTTTCATTGGTTCCTTAAAATAAGACACAAGTCAGCAAATAAATATTCGCTAGTGAATGACACTACTAATTATACACTTGCAAAAGACAACATCAAGATAACCGTCTGGTAATGTCATGTTATCTTAAATCCCTACCTGGAAGGCAAGAACCAAAGGTGTAAAATCAGTTTATTTTAGAACAGTTATTTTTACAGCTTTAAATAAAGTGAGACCTAAGAATGTAAACAAACTAAACAACACTCTAATTTTACAGAAAATGATAAAGAAGTTTTGCTTTTTCCAAGCATCCACATAACAGCACCATATAATTTTGTGTACTATTTTTTGATAATTAGGTGAAATCTTTAACTTTTTAATCTATATGCATTGTATTGAAGCTCGTCTATCTGCATCTTAGGATATCAATAAATCAAAATTTCATTTGCTCCATTCATATTTTCCTTCCAGAAAAAAAGCCCCGCCCACCAAATTTATATAATTTGGAGACCAAACTTCCGGGTATCCCATACAACTTTTGGATAGTGCATGTTTACTGTTGACTTAAAGCCGAAGATGGCTTAACAATCACCATACAGATATAAATAACAACTCCCTCACAAACTAGTTAGAATGTGTTGGTAACCATGGGCAGCATATTACGTAGCATAGATAAATGAAAGTATTCAACTGGCTTCATCTGCTGACAGAGCAGAAACCGCTTGTATGTTACTCAGAAGTTATAGTTAGATATCAATAATGCAAGCAGACGAAGACAGATGCCCTATACTTCATCCCATCTAATCCTCTGTTGTATGATCTGCCCTTTGTTACCAACAGACGCTTACTAGATCTCTTTGGGGATTGCTAACTCTTGATTCTTCAAGTTAGTAGCCAAGCACGTAGTATCCCAAAGTTCCAGTAAGAGATCAGAGTGTGTTATTAAATGTTTTATTTAAAATTCTTTGGTAGGCAATTTCTGGCTGACATAATATATATTGTGATATTTTTACGTATTATATATCAATGGTACTTCAAAATTAAAGGCATGCCGTAATTTAAAAATCCGTAAATTAAGCTCTAAGTAGAAATATCTGTGTATGGAAGACAGAAGCCTGGTATTGGAAATACTGCATCTGGCAACTCTGATTGTAGCTAAAATATTACAGCCATGACACATTTAAGAATGTGAACAAGTTTGAAATGATGCATCTTTCTATACACTTTGGTTATAGAATGAGAGGCGCTTGCAAGTTTAGGTACTTCATTAAATATCATTCTAAGTTTTTTTTTTAAGAATGTGCAGAAGTGTTAGTAGATCATGACTCCACTGGTCTGTCGGGGCAAAAATGGCCGAAACTATTCAAAAATCGACTTTGAATGAATTGAACTAAATATGATTGCTAAATATGTCTTAACATGCTACAAATGAACATCCATTATTGTCTGGTAACCCACCACTCTTTAATATTCAATTAAGAAAGTTGAAAGATCTTGTCGCCAAGAAAGACAAATTGTCTGCATCTTTTAAAAGTCAGCCAAATCGGAAATAAATATTACGTCATCAATGTCGTAATATTTATCACAAACTTGGCTAACTTTTAAAAGATGGAAGTAATTTTCGCCGTAGAATAAATATCGTTTGCATTCTTTCTCATTGAAAATTAAAGAGCAGTGGATTACCACATAAAAAAAGAATGCTCACCATTTGACATGTTATGATACATTTGGTAATCGAATTTTTGTTCAACTGATTCAAAGTCGATTTTAGAATAGTTTCGGCTATTTTTGCACCGGAAGACCAGTGGATTCATGATCCACTACCATTACATTCTATGTATAAAAAATATCTAGACTTGCAGTCCCCTCTCAGACTTTTAGTACTTTGTTTTATTTATCTTAATGACATTCATTTGTAAGCTTAAAACGCAGTCGATGGAAATAATGTATACTGGTATTTGAAAATTTATGCATATAAATGAGTAATTCCATTATTGTTACTTAATCATTACTTTAATAAAGACCTCTCCTTTGAGCTGATGTAAAAGATGACTTAAATTGTTTTGTAATAACAAAGAGTATTTCTGAAATGTATTAGTTGTACAGGAACTGATGTTAGATTGTATGATCTGTAAATATGATGTACATTTTGAAAAGAAGGAATTAAATACAAAATGTTCTATGTAGAACTTTGTTGTTTATTGGTATGCATTACATCGTAAACGTCCAAACAATGCGTTTGATATTCGTTTGAATTAATTTAAATTGGATATTCGGGAATTAATTGCCTGAGAAGCAATAATTAATGAATAAATTTCTTGAAGTAAGAATAATCAATGATATACAACTTAATTAAAAGCTGCGAAATGTTTATATTTGATGTCCAACTCAAAATTTTAAATACGTGACAAATCTCATGAAAAAAGTGCAGCATGTACATTTACTAAAAAAATAACATATGAGCAAAGTATAATTTATTGCACTTATTATTTCGTAGACCTTTGATGAGACAATAAAAGTTCGTCAAACCTCCGCCGTAGGTCCAATCTGAACTGAACCTCCTATAAAATCAAGGGATTCGAATTATAGTCAACTCGCGATAACTCGAAGTCTCATAAGTCGAATATTCGTTTATCTCGAAGTTTTCATTAGGTCCCAAGACAAATTAATGTTTTTCAACATAAAGTTATCTCCATATCTCGAAGTGCATATGTTTTAAATCAAAGTTTTTGATACGATAAAAAAAAATAAAAAAAAATTCACAAACATTAAAAACACAAATTAAAAAAAACAGACGATTTTAATTTTTTTCCTCCTTACATCGCTTTTAAATTTAACTTGTTACCCAGGAAAAACCCCTTTGCATTGACGAGTAATAGAAAGTAAACTGGCTTTTTCCTTTACATTCCACTCCAGATTTAAAATGTGTGTCAATGGTGTTGGTTTAATTGCGTTAGCTCCGAATAATGTCAAAACGCAAGTTGAATACGCTAGGTTTAACTCGAAAGGTTTAAATTGATCAATGAAACTGAACAAAATCTACGATGTAAGATGAAAAACGTTGCTTTAAAGTACAGAATTCCTCCGAATACTCTTTCAACCATTTTTTAAAACAAACACGATTTTGAGAAGACATGCATCAAAATTCGATCCATCGTGTAAATGAGTGAAGGTATGTGCCTTTCCTGGTGTCGAAACTGCTCTTTTAAAATGGTTTGAAACATATTGAAACCATAATTTCAAAATCCCTCTTAGTGGGTTAAAAGAAAAGGCGAAGGACTTAGCCCGTTTACTAAAAGTTGAAGGATTTAGGATTTATAGCAAGTGCAGGAAGGCTCGAAAAGTTCAAAACTAAACACAATATTATCTTTCGGACTCCACATGAACAAGCAAAAGATGTCTCTGATGAAATATGCCTTGAATAAATTTAAAAAAAAAAAAAAAAAAAAAAAACTTTCAAGCGACTTCCGATAACTCGAACTTCAAATAACTCGAAAAATGTGGTCAATTCCTTGAACTTAGAGCTATCGCGAGTTGACTGTAGTATGTTGTTGGAAATCGCTGGATGACAAATGTATACAGTGGCTCAAACAATTAAGAATATGCTTCATTTTTTTAGCAAAGTACCTCTTTGTATATGGTGAATAATGCACAAAACATTTAATTACAAGACAACTTTTTGCAGAAACATTAAACTATGGATATTTTACTTTGTATATACACAAAAAATATAATAATTTATTAAAAATTATATTATTCATACAGCTTTAAAACTTTATTACACAAATTTTGCAGTCAAAAAATTGAGAATACACTTATGAAAAATATGTTTAACTACCTCTAAATATTTTCTACTTGGCTGCTGTTTTAATGTTGTTTTGCGTAATCTTATCCTTAACCTTTTCAACGATAAATTTTTTTTGTGATGAAATTTGTTAGATGAACTTAAATCCAAACTTTCAAATAGGAAATGACTCCTCTAAGAGAAACCAGTAATGATGTAAGGAAATTCCTATTAAAATTATTAAAAAATAGGGAAAATCTTATTGAAATAGCTAAAACTTTTTGATAAAGGACACACGTGTGCCCAGAAAATCGTTAGAAATTTAAAAAAAAAAACTAAAAATAGATTAAAAATAAAAGTAGAAGAAAAAGGCAAAAAATTCTGAGTGGTATCCCAAAATAGAAAAGAAATCAAGGATTATCATAAAGTAAATGCAGTCAAACTTGCTGTAGAAACTTCTCAAATCATTGGCAGAAGTGTAAGTGCTGAAACTATATGAAATGTTATTAGACAATCTGGATATAAAAGTCGAGTTGTTAAGAAGAAACCATTCGTCAGCTTGCAAAATCTAAAAAAGCGTTTGGAGTTTGCAAAAACTCATCAATTGAAGAAAAATAACTTTTGGATGAAAGTAATATTTAGTGATGAATATAAATTCAACATTTTCGGTAGTAATGGCCGTCACATAGTATAGAAAAAGCACAATATTCCAATGAATCCAAAACAATTACCTCTTCCATTTAAACGTGGTGGGGTTGGTTGGTTGGTTGTTTTCAGATTATCTGGCGCCGTCAGCAACACGAGGGCTATAATGCGCCGAAACATTCGTCATTAGACAAGCCAACATACATTTACAAATACCCATGCCAACACGGGACTCGAACCCGCAACCTCGCGGTCTAGAAGCTAGCACGCTAACCACTATACTGTTTGGTCTAAACGTGGTGGGGACTCCATGTTTTTGGGATAGTGTGACTTCAACCAGGGTAGGGAATTTATCTTTTATAGATGGCATTATGAACCATATGGTTTACTTAGATATACTCCTCAGCAATCTAAATGAAAGTGCTAAGAATTTGGGTTTAGATTGAAGTTTCATATTCCAGCACCACAACGACCCCAAATATAAAGCATGCAACGTCAAAATGTGGGGTCTTTTTCATTGTAAAAAGCAGTTATACACACCACTACTGACCTCCGATATCAATATTATAGAAAATTTGTGGACCACACGCGAAACAGTGGACCAAAAGCTCAAAATTAGGAACAAAGCCATTTTAAAATAAGTGTTGCAAGAATAATGGGTTAAAATATCTTCAGATACCACCAAAAAGTTGATCAAATCGGTACCATGACGTTTGGAGAACATTATTAATGCCAAAGGACGTGCACCCAAATATTGACACTTTCTTTATATGTGAAATATTACAAAAATTTCATTGGTGTATTCTCTATTTTTTTAGGTAAAAATCTGCATAAGTATATTTAAAATGCTTCCAAAACTGTTCATATTAGCAACTTTTCGTTGATTGATCTTTATTTTTACTTTAAATTAAAGCAATTGTTATGAGTAAAATTAGAGACGTATTTGTACTTCTTGATAATGTGTTATTTATATTGAAAATTGGATTTATTAAGTAAAAGTAAGGTGTATTCTCAATTATTTGAGCCACTGTAAATGCATAGTAAAATACTTATTAAGCGAGATATTAACGAAAGGTCAATGTTTATGGAATTTTGTGAGATTTGGTGCGAACTTCTTTACACAAGAGCGCCTGGACGGCAAACGCTAGGTGATAAATCTCTATCACTTTATTCTAATAAATTTTATGAAGGTTATTTTGTGTTTATGCATATTTATGCATAAAATACATATTATAGGAGGTAATAGCTATTACATAGATTTTTGGAGTAGTTGCTACGAGGTAGCCCTCTCCCACCCCTCAAAAAAAAAAAAAAAAAAAAAAAAAAAAAAAGTGGTAAAAAATCATGCCATACAATGCGGGATGCATAGCTGCATATATATACCAAAATTAAAAAGTCTTTTAATTTCGGCCCAAGCAATTTTTAGGTGCACTTTGATTGGCGTATTATAGAACCCTCTTTCTTATGTATAATTTAACTGGCGTCTTTTAGCAACCTCATTTTCAGGTACAATCTGAGTGGCATCTTCTAGCAATCTTATTTTCATGTAAAATTTACCTGGCGAATTATAACAAAATCAATTTTGTTTACAATTTGACTGGCGTATTATAGCATCAAACTACAATTTGACTAGTGTATTGGAGAATCATCATTCTTAGGTGTAATTTGAGTGACGTCTTATAACAACCCCATTTTCAAGTGCATTTTAACTACGCATTATTGAAACTTCATTTTTAGGTACAATTTGACTGGCATATTTTGGCAACCTCATTTTCAGTTACAATTTGACTGGTATATTATAGCAACCTCATTTTCAGGTGCAATTTGACTAGCGTATTATAACAACAAAATTTTTGTTTATAATTTGACTGGCGTATTGTAGCATCAGTTATACCTACAATTTGACTGGTGTATTATAGAATAATCATTTTTAAGTATAATTTTTCTAGCGTCTTATCGAAAGCTCATTTTCAGGAACAAATTGACTGGCTTACTATAGAAACTTCCTTTTTCAGGAACAATTTGACTTGTGCATTATAACAACCTCATTTTAGGAAAGGCCTTATTTTCCCATAAGGACCGAAATGCCTGTGCTTAACACGATTGAGCAGAATTCTTAAGGAAATCCCTTTCAGGCCACACGCAGTAATGCGCTTCACATTGCAACACCGCAATACCAGTGCATCGCTGTTAACAGATAGAAATTTACTCGATACAGTTGAATAAATATTCAAGGGTCATTTTTTCTTATCGCAGTATAGAAGATATTTACGCTTAGAATGAAATGCTATAGAAAATGAGCTTTCGATAAGACGCTAGACAAATTATACACTGTAAAAAAAAACCGTCACTTATACGGAAATTCCCAGTATTATCAACGGTTAAAATCCGTAAACCTGAATTTACGGTTTAAAGCAGTTTTCGTAGGCAAGGTTACAGTTAATAACCGTCATTCACCAAGAATCGCTCTCTGCGCATGCGCATTACGCCTTCCTTCGAAAACGACGCCGAGCATGTCTGTTTTGAAAGAAAGTGGCTTCTTTGGTAAGTTTCTTTTCATTATAATGATTAATTAAGCATTCATATCAATCATTCATCATAATCATTTATCAATTAATTTGTTCATTGCTCTAAATTAATGTATGTACATAAAATTACATCAGAATCAGAAAATGTTTATTTTATTGAATGTAAACAAAAACAGCGATGTTGTTCTATTGTTTTTCTGAAACATATGCGTGTGATATAGAATATTGTACGTAATATTTCACGAGTTTGTAAGAGTTGTAAAACTAAATGAAGTTTAATTAACTGCATTGGCTATCATTTAGAAATGTGCTCTTTAGTTTTGTAATAACTTTTGAATGTTTTGGCACAAATTTTGCAAATGAAACTTCGGAAGATCAGATTTGATATCTGAGAATTAAAATTTTATTTAAAAATTACTTACTACAGATGTAGTTTAGGACATTTTTTGGGGGCGATTTTATTTGTTATTTTTTTCTTCTGGGTAATTGTAGTTTTTGTCAAAGAGTTTTATTTTAAGTTATATTTTATACTTTATTTGTTTTGTTTTTTTCAGGAAAAATGCAGTTTGTAACAATGGGTTTTTATTTTAAGTTAGCATACTTTAATTTTATTACTTATATTTTAATTTGATTTTATTATTGTTTATGTTTTAACTTATTCAGGTACCATGTTTTTGATTTTTTTTATCGCCAAATGCCCTACTACATCTGTTCCATTGTGTGAAGTTTCAGTCAAACGACACTGCAGTTTCATTGCGATTGTTTCAAATCAAAGTCTGCTGGGATTGCCTTAGAAATCACTTGGGAACATTTTCAGTCTCTTACATGGCACCTACCGCCTTTGACTGAAGAAAATCATGTTCCTCAAGATTAGATAGCTTATTTGTCAAGACAAGATCATCTGTCATAAATGTTATCGTACTTGGTCACTGGCAAAAGTAAGGGAAGGGCTGGTGATCTTTGGGATTGAATTAATTGCAAAACAGATTTTTAAAATGTTGCTGTTTTCAAGTACTATAGCATTGGTGTGATGATATAGCCTTTCAATGCAGGGGTTAAAAGACCTCTTCATTTTATGAAATGTGTTAGTTGAATTAATGTAAAATTCTTTAAAAACGTAGCTAAAAAATGAACCTACGTTTGTGAGCAAAGAAAAAAGATTTTCTTTCAATAAATTTTTTTTTTTTAGCGTTAACGGATAGTAGTAATTGAGAATTTCTAATCCATTCCTTCCGCAAATTATCGTTTTATCGCTTATAACATTAAACGCCATGAACCTAATGATATAATAAGAAATAGTGTTGTGTGAAATATTGAGTCTTTATTTTAAGGAGATAAACTTAAATTTTATTTTTGAAGGAGATTAATCCATTTATCCCATCCCTAGACTACCCAATTGATGTGCAGATCCATATTTCAAAATAAGGTTTTTAAAAGATGATTTCATGCTAGCTAGTTCATTTGACTCTTTTCACGAGTGTAAATATATGTACATAAGGATGACAAATTTTACAATATTTTTCATATTTTGTACAGTTTATTGGAATTTTTCAAAAAGAAACTACCAGTTGTGCTGAATGCCTTGCTGTACAGCAGTTTTATCGCTGGCTCCTAACAACTCCTTAGACTTTAAAAGTTCTCTGCACTTTTCAGGTAAACTATCGAGATTCTTTTATTTTAGATAGGATTTAGGGACAAATACAACTCTATTTATTTGAAGTGAGAATACTGTTGGAATAAATTTTAGTGCTTTTAGAATAAATTTACTTAGTGTATTATAATTAGAATTAAACATTTTTATTTCTTGCAACGTTCAGTGGTAAGCTAAGTTTTATAAGAACTTGCTTGTTTCACCTTTGTTAGAGGTGCTGTACTTAAATAACACTAATATAGAGTGGCCACAGAACCAGGAAAACTTGGAAATCGGGAAAATGTCAGGGAACTCTCTCATTCTGGAAAAAATCAGGGAATTTTTTTAAATTTCACAGAAATCAGGGAAATTTTCTTTGTTCTGAAGACACGTTTTCCTGATCATCCACATTTTGGCGCCATTTACCCAGAGAATTGTGGCGGTAATCGTTGAAAATGTAATGTTTCGGAATAATTTGAACTTTTCATTACCGCCAAAACTATTTTTAAAAAATTGGCACGTTATCTCTTTAGCTAACATGTTCTATTTGATCAGGATGTCTACACTTCTGGATAAGTTGGGGAAATTGGATAAAAAGTTTGCCATAAAATCGGGGAATATTTTCAGAAATCCATCATGGAAATCAGGGAACTTTTTTTCGTAAATTTTGTGGCCACCCGGTAATAGTAGTTTTGATAATCTGCTATCATTTACATACAAGTGTTTATTTCATTTACTATTTGAGGTTTGTTTTAAAAATAGTTTTGCTTTTGTGAATGCTAATTATGACATTAGTATTGTTACAGAGCTATGTTAGTGGCATTTAAAAAGCTTAAACACTGGTTGTAATTGCACATAAAAGTTACCAATGCATATAAAGGATTTATATTAAAAACTTTATTTTGATCTGTATCACAGGTGCTTCTGGGTACGAATCCAGACAAAGGCTCAGTCACCGCAATGATGTTTCGATACCTGCTCTACCACAACCACGGGTCCCAGAGACGCCCAAGAGAACGTCCCCCAAAGCATAATACCGCCACCACCGGCCTGAGGGAGCACTGTACATGACCTACTGTACATTGAGGGAGCAACTGTTCGCCTGAAAGACGGCGTATCCGGACTCGGCCATCTGACCAGGCAACTCGATCAGGCCGATATCCTTGCTAAGGAGAATTGCAGGATTTCAACATCTCCCTCTTCCACGCTTACTTTTTTGGAATTGTACTCTCTGGAAAAATCAAAGATCTCGGAGGAGTGGAAAACACCCCAACCCATAATTGGTACAAGGGCTCAAAACCGGGTTTGTCCCTTGACCTCCCGTGTGACAGACATACCCGGACTGTTCTATCAAGGCTTGCTAGCGGTCACATCAAGTGCCTAACTTTCAACGAGGGCACGAAAACCTTTGCCACCTGCACCAAGTGCCAAAATCATCAGACCTCTCCTGAGCACCTCTTGGATTGCATTGGACTATCTAAGAAGGATCTCTTTGTCACGCACTCTGGTCACCAAGAAAGAACAGAGGTGAGTTCAAAGATTGCATTGGGTTTATTGTTTACACTGCAAGCATAAGCAACGGGCCGCCACACCGAGGGGGAAGTAGTGAACTTCTTACGCTTACCGGGGCTGGTTGCGGCAGCGATTCCAAGGCGGTGACAGCTTTTCCGGTACACTTTACGTCAGGTCCACCGACCAGCGGTAACCTAAACACCAACTCGGTGTATCCTACAGGCTAACTGAGCCTAAACATAAAACTAAAAAAAACCAGCAAGCAGCCCCGAAGACCTTAACTAGCTGCTTTTATTTACCAGGCCGCTTGGACATGCGCTCTCGCCGATGTTGTGGCTGACCAATCAAGGTGAAGATGTGCAGAAGAGGTGCGCATGCCAGGTTGAACCGTCACATCTTTAGCAATCCTCTCCTAGTCTTCGACTTCCTTTTAGTCAACGAACTCGTGGATCTTGTCTGACTCCGTCAGACAGTGAGGATTAGCAACAACAACAACAGGCAACTCGCTCCCACACACAGAAGTAAGTGAAAGTGATTCTTCAGACTCTCCAGCAGCAGTTAAATACCACTTCCACCTGATCATGTGCCTTCCACGTCATCCAGGCGAGTTCATTGCAAAATGTAGGGGTGGTCATCTTTCAATTTTAACTTAATTTTCTTATGTGAATACATTGAATTATTAGCCTTTAAACATTTTTTAAGTATGTTTACTGTGGTAATTTGGACATTTTATAAGATGGTGATTTTGTAGAGTCATAATTATTCAGATATAACTTGCATTGGTCAATTTTGAAAATTTATTAGATGTGTTCAATAATTTGTACATTCCGCAATCTAAATTTTTCCTTTTCGTATATTTTGCATATTTTTCTAAACTGAAAAATTAATAATGATTTTCATATGGACTTAAAAGTTGCTGCAGCTTGTATTGATTGATATGATTAATTATTCCTAGAAATTTTTTAATATTTTGTTTATTAAATAAAGTAATCTGAACCACTTTTCATTCGTGTGTATTGAAATTTTATAATTATGTATACTTTTATACTGTCAATTTTGAAAATTTATTAAATATGTTTAATAATTATTAGATGTGTTTCAATAATATTTTGTTTATTAAATAAAGTAATCTGAACCACTTTTCATTCGTGTGTATTGAAATTTTATAATTATGTATACTTTTATTATGTGTATTGAAATAAAATTATATTTTTATCAAATTTAATTTGTTTTACTTAATACTTATATATATACACAGTGTCATAAAATACATTTAAATCCTGTCGCGTTAAAAAATATTTTGAAAGTTAGTAAATTATTGCATTTTTTTAATGTTTTAATCAAATTGAAAGTCTAGGTAATCATAGTATAGATAACCAAATAAATATATTATTATAGTTTGATATAAGAAAAGACTGATAGCTATTAATAAATTATTTTGTGTTACATGCTCATTTTGTGATATATTTTTTACCTTTCTATTTATGTTGAAGGATTACCTTATTGCTTCGGAATTTTTTTTTTGTTTTAATTTATAATGGGACATAGAATATTTTGCTGTGATACAGAATTGTACTTTAATTTTTATGATTTTCATCCATTGAATATGGTCATTATTACTAACAAAACCTTTAGCAGAACACAAATGCCTTCTTGATATTGTAAACTGTGTTTAATACTAAAATTAATCATATATTTTGTGGCAGAAGCTTTTCCATCTACAATTGTTTCTTAATATTTTGCAAAAGCAAACCGTTCACTTACATTTGTAAACCTTTTTTGTCACTGGAAGTTTTTGTGTAAAATAGAGAAAAACTTCGCTTATAGGGGTAAACTGTTTCTTATACAGAAAAATTTCTGTGTATTTTATATGAAATTTATTGCAGAAAGTTTCCGTGTACTTTACGGGGGAAATTGTATTTTATATGGAATTGACCTTATTCAACACAGAAATTCTGTTTATTTTACAGGTGGAAATTGCATTTTGTATGGAATCAACGTACTTAATACAGGAAATTTTAATTTATTTTACGGGAGTAAATTATTTTGTATGAAATTACCGTATTTAATACGGAAAGTTTATGTTTATTTTACGGGGGATCAATGTTAGTAACCAGTCAATAACCGTTTTTAATACGAAAAGTTTCCGTTTATTTTACGGGAGAAAACTGTATTTTGTACGGAATGACCGTAATTATTACTGAAAGTTTCCGTTCATTTTACGGGAAAAAACCGTTGCAATCAGTCAAAAACCGTATTTAATACGGAATGTTTCCGTATTTTTTACGGTTTTAAACTGGCGACCCAGCTGCCAGTTTAAAACCGTAAATTTGACGGGATTTTTTTTGCAGTGTACTTAAAAATTATTATTCTATAATACACCAGTCAAATTGTAGGTATAACTGATGCTACAATACGCCAGTCAAATTGTAAACAAAAATTTTGTTGTTATAATACTCTAGTCAAATTGCACCTGAAAATGAAGTTGCTATAATATGCCAGGCAAATTGTACATGAAAAGAAGGTTGCTATAATATATCAGTTAAATTGTACCTAAAAATGAAGTTTCAATAATGCGCTAGTTAAAATGCACTTGAAAATGGGGTTGTTATAAGACGTCAAATTACACCTAAGAATGATGATTCTCCAATACACTAGTCAAATTGTAGTTAAAAATGATGCTATAATACGCCAGTCAAATTGTAAACAAAATTGATTTTGTTATAATTCGTCTTTTAAATTTTACATGAAAATAAGATTGCTAGAAGACGCCACTCAGATTGTACCTGAAAATGAGGTTGCTAAAAGACGCCGGTTAAATTATACATAAGAAAGAGTGTTCTGTAACACACTAGTAAATTGTAGCTAAAAATGATACTATAACACGCCAATTAAAGTGCAAATTAAAAATTCCACAGGTTTACGCAGCGTTGCCAGACCTCGGACTTAAAATTCTTAGGTAGGCAATTTTTCACCATGGCATTTTGGGCATAGAATATTTAATAATATTTTTATCTATTGAAATATCAATACTACTTTAAAAACTAAGATTTCCTGCACTTTAAAAAGTACTAAGGGAGGTACTATGTCAAATTATAGGTGTGGGAAAAACAACAGCGTACTGTGAGCCACCGATGGCTGACGCGGCACTCAACGTGTTAATAATACTATCCTATAATAAATAAAAATTAAATAAATACGTACAATGAAAACAATGTAATTTCTTTTTAGTTTTATATCATATTTTACACTGTCAGCCACGGATGGCTGACGCGGCTCTCAACGTGTTAATAATACTATCCTATAATAAATAAAAATTAAATAAATACGTGCAATGAAAACAATGTAATTTCTTTTTAGTTTTATATCATATTTTACACTGTTAGTCACCGATTGCTGAAGTGTTTCTCAAATTGTTAAAACCCCCAAATTTCGGGAGCTCCCAAAATATCTAAAATATTTTGAATTATTGTGTAACTATCAATGTGATGTTCTTTGCACTTGGGGTTAGAATGTGATGAGCTATAAAATGTGATAAATTTTAAAAGCTCATTAGTTATTAAAATATTAATTTAATCAAGTTGTTTGATTGGTTTGTACGCTCAACGAATTCCAAAACACAACTAATCTCTCTATCTCAAATTGTCATTAATATTTAAACAGGGGGGGGGGGTCTGCTCTTTTCAAGTAAAATGTGATACTATTAGGTACAATCAACAATAATCTACTCCCTTTTTAAAATAAAGCCATATCGGCCAACTAGCCTATAAAAACCTCATTATAAACCATCATCAGGGAAAGTCCCTTCACAAATGTATTAAAGCACCGAAATCTGGTACTCTCTACTAAGCAAACGATTGTCCCGATTCTTTCTAAACTATTTCTCGATTCCGAAAAAGCATTTCCCTCTCTACTTCTTTAATACATTATTATCTTATCTTCGTATAATTAAATTTACACCAACCCGGATTTGTATAAATTTACTTTAGGCTGCCTATCCTCAATACAACCCTAACCGAACAAAACATTAGAACGATACAATAACACCCCATAAAGCAATTGCCCAATTATAGAGAAGGTATATACAGACCGCATATTGTTTGAAGTTCCAGAAAGAGCCTCGAATTGAGCAGTTATTGACACTTGCCTCCTTTTGTTTAACGTTAAAAGTGGGGAAAAAATTCTCTTCGTATTATTTCTTCTAGAAGTCATCAAAGAAAACATCTTGACCAATTTACACGTATATTTACGCTTTAACGAGTGTTTATCTTAGAACACTATGTAATCGGTATATTCACGCTTCAGTGCAGCTCAATCATAGCTCTGGAGATTTAAGCAACCGTCAAAAATAACAATAAAAAGAAATGGTGTCTGGCTATTGTTAACCTCTAAATATTGTTGTGAGATCCTTGAGGTAAAGGTTTCGGTACAGCCCCTCTTAAAGATTATAGTGCCGCATATCCTAATTTGAAGATAATTTAAGGCTGCTGTCTAAGCTGAGTTGCGTGATCTGTTCAGGGAAGAACGATATTTAGACACAATAATGGGGTTGCAGATGCATCGTTTTTTGATTGCGCGGGAATTTTTATATCGGCCATTTTGGAAGTTTTTTCATTTAATTTTGTCAGTTGAGTTTTGGATTTGTCCTCTTGCAGAATAATATAAACTGCAAAAAAAAAGCAGCATTCTTTGATCAGTTTCTGTCATATCTTCGAAGTTCATCAGTGTTAGGTATGATATTCTATTGCGGAATGATATGATGAAACTTGATTTATAAAGAAGGACCTGGTTCCAAACGGCTCGTGTAGCTAGCTGGTCGGTCTGATGATAAATTGCATATATTATACATCCATTTTAAATTATCTGATTGAAGGTTTTTTTAACATTTAAATTAAATTTATGAACAAATAATTGAGGAAATCACTTAAAGCAAAAAAAACCTACATCTTTACAACAGTAATACAGAGTCGACTCATAACCTATTAAGAATACTTCCTACATAATTATGAGGCGTTGAGCACCAGAATGGACCATTCCACTTTCGATTTTTGTTGTTCCTACCCCTCTTCTTAAAAACCATCCATGCCAGAACATATCCTTTTCATAACTGAAATGTGGTTGATTTATTGGCCAACTAAGATAACCAATAGATTAACCACATTTGATCCGTTCAGACATGAATGGTTTAGTAAAAAAGGGGGTAGAAACAGCAAATATCAAATTGTGGGATGGTACGTTTTGGCACTCAACGCCTCATATCCTTTACACAGAGTCCCCAATAATAGAATAACAAATGTAAAAAAGCAGCATCGATCTAGCAAACCACACGATGTGTAATTCTAAATAAACTACTTATCAGAAACGTCAAATGAAACCTTTAAATTGATACACCATTTTTCAATTTTGGTTTCTGTATAAAGAGAGAAAACCGGTTCGTCTAAAAAAAAAAAAAAAAATACTAACGAATCTACTAACTTTGTAAACACAGACTACGTCGTTGTTGAGATGCCACGAAATTGTAATAATCCTTGATAAGAAAAAACGACGCTTCAGTTGATCGTGGCTTGTTAACAATTAAACATATGTAGCTTTAAGTAACGCTTTGTAGTAGTGCTTGGTACTTGTGACGCCTTGAATAAATTTTATGGGTACCTTCTGCAGTGGAACAGTAACGTCAATGTGTAGTTTTAGATGGAACATTAAGGGGCTCCAGGACCCACAATTTTTATTTCTTTAATTTTTGCTGGATCAATACAATTTTTTTATGTAATTGTCGTACAGTGTACTTGTCTATAAAATCTATTCAATTTTTTTTTTTAATTAAAATTTTATAGTTATTATAAGACAACGCATATTTTGATGTAACTTAGTAAAAAAATATCTTAATAAACTTAAAAATTATATGTATGTGTACACAAATATATAAAAAAGAAAATTTACCGAACACAACTTTGATATTTACAGCGGATATTAAAATAAAAAATTTTAACAGTAAAAGTTCATATTTTTTTTTCTTTCACAATTAAAAAAAAAAAAAAAAAACCATATCTGGAGTAAAAACAAAATTTTAAAATTTTGTATAGTAAAGATCTTCTAAAGAGTTCATACAATATGCATGGAAAATTTAGTGCATGTTACTTATTTACAAATGGAGTTATTTCCAATTCTGTAAAAAAAAAAAAAGCTAAAAAAATCATCAGGGAGAAAAAGCTGTTCAAAGTTCATGCAGAAACTAAGTCAGAGTCAGCAGTCAGATATTAATTTGACAACTACAAGCCAACGGAAAGGGGTAGCATTACAAATGAGGTATCAAAATAATCGTAATGGAACATATTTTTTAAAGCAAAACTTTTTTTGACTTGAAAGTATTTGGGCCCTGGACCCCCTTAATGTAACTGCTTTGAAAGTGCACGAAAGTGTTCGAACCATAAATTGTTTTTGGCAACAATATTTAAGTGTGTGGAAATATTTGACAATATCTTGAACTAATTTGAGTACTTAATGGAACTAAAACTCATTATTTGAAGTTTGTTTTCACTAGTAACTTCTTATCAACCAAAATTTCTGACAAAAATAACCTTGACAAAATTCGAATTTCAAAAATTGTATTTGCTAATAATGAACAAGTATTTAATGTTTACCTTTAGAAATTTCAAAAAGCTGTTGCTAGTGACGTCCCCATGTATAACTTTCATTATTTCATTACAGTTTGAAAAAATTGAAATGGACTTTATGCACAGTTTGCATCGAATGGTAATACTTGTAACGTGTTTGTGGCCAACCACAACGCATTTTTAAAAAATAATTAGTTTTCAAATTCCATTAACCAATTACAATACGTGTTTTATTTTTCTTATGCAAAGGAATTGATTGTGATGTTTAATCTCCATAGATTTTGTGGTGCTGTTTTTCTTATCTGAAAATGACTTGTTTCTGAATGATATCTAACTACTTTGGACTATTAGAAAAATCACAAAATGTTCGATATCTTTTTAAATAAAAACAATTTAAAAAAAAAGCCGTTCAAGTTTTAAAATCAGACGATTTTAATTTAACATAGAACAAATCTGAATATCAAAAGGCATTGCAAGAAATTTTACGAAACTTGGGAGTAGACCGATTGTTTAATACAGTAGACGGCAAGAAAATAATTCCCCGAAAAAATAATTTAAGGCAAAAGGGGTGTTTATATTAGATTACTATCACTTCAGAAAAGGGTCGTATAGTTAAAACTAGCTGTGATCAGACCTTTCTTAAACAAAGCAGATGTGGTTTATCAGGCGTGAACGTACGCTTGTCAATCGCAATAGTTCTGTCAGTGAGGCGTATCGATAATCTAACCCTTGTTTTATTTTGTTACCTCTATCAGGCATATTAAGAGGCGTAAGTGTCAGCCTGATTTAAGTAGAAACTTGATAGACTATAATTGTAATAATAGAGAAAGAGTAGCGTGTTTAGATTACAAAACGAGTTGAGTGTGAGACAAAAGAAGTGCGAATACGCCTCTTTGAGGCTTGGCTAACGCTTTCCATCATGATGTAATTTCATTAAACTAACATTAAGGAATAGTTCTATGCTTTTTTAAGCTCGGATTAATCCTTTCGCTGCAATAACTGCAAATAAATAACAATGAGAACTTAAGTGTAAAACAGTCAAATTAAGATAATCAACATTTTTACTTTCAATTACCCATATGTATACATAGGGTAATGAAAGTATAGTTTTTGAATTTTTCCACGTTTTGAAACATACTGATTTCAAAAAAGTGATCTAGAAAAAATGTCTGTCTGTGGTCAGAATAACTCCCGAACAAATTGACCTACGATGTTCAAATTTGGTGTGCGGATTGGTGATGGCCATGGTACCTACCATTATGGTTTTTGTCAAAATCGCGCTTGCGTGTAAGATGGCTGCCATTGAAAATATTCGGGTTTTTAATGATGGCTAAAAAACAGTTTTAACGATTTTGATCAATATCGCTGTGGTAATTCCTCTTAAGGTGTTCTAAACATCTCCACCAACGAAATTCCCATAAAAATGCTTTAAAATGGTGTAAGAAGTTAAAAAACGAATGCTTTCAACATAGAGTTCTGTTTCCTTGAGCATACCTCATCAACGATCGTTTTATCTTCTCTCCTCAGTTTCACTTATAATAAAGGATAATATAAGGACTATCGAAAAGTATATCGCCAAAATCACAATTTTTGCTAAATAAATGATGAAAATATAAAGACGGTAAATGACACCAATCCACGTCAGTATTATAGTATAATTGAAACCTACTTGTTGGCCTTACGGTCAATTAAACCTAAAAAAAGAAATACCCCTATCTATTTCGGGGGCAGTCGTTTGTTGTGGCATCTCACCCCCCCCCCCCAAATCCCTTTTTTTTAGTACTCGCTCTTCGTGCTCTAAAAGAAAAAGTTACAACATATTTCGTTGGCCTTACAGCCAATTCAACTTAAAAAACTACCCCTACCAATATCGGGCAGCTGTTTGTGGCATCTCACCCCCAAAATTACTTTTTTTAATTAATTCTAAAAGTAAGGTGCGTGCGTTTTAAAACTCAAATTTCATACACTAGTTTGGTGGTCAAACGGCCACCAAAATATAGTTCTGATTTTTATTGGTATGTAGTTTCAAGGTCAACATAACAAACGCTATAAAAAAAAGTAATGTTTTTATACTTTGCCTAAATAGAATTTATCATTCTATAAACTGCCTAGGTATTATATACAATGCCTTGGGAAAGTGTATAATAATTCTCATATTTCATACTTTGCCTAATTTCAGCCGGCATTCTGTACAATGATTAGGCATTCTATAGAATAGCGGCATTTCGCACTTTGCAGTTAATATATATACTTTTATAGAACACATACTTATATAGTCAGATATTTTAATAATTACATAAAAAGCCTTAGAAATTTAACTTACAGGATGCATTTAAAAACATTTTCGAAAAGCTGATGGTTGAAGAAAATATGGCTTCCTTTTTCTTCAAATATACAGGTACAAGACAAAATAGTAGGAACACATGTGAAAGTATGCCAGATTTTTAATAGTTCGGAGTTGGGCTTCCATTGGCCCGAATAACCGCTTGTATCCGATGTGGGATTGCCAAATAATGGTCGTGCACAACGTTTAAGGAAATTCGAAGTAATTCTTCTTGCAGAGCGTTCTCGAATTCAGGTAGTGGGGAGGGGAAGGAGGGAACCGAGTACGTACTTTGTCCTTTAAAATACCCCACAATGCCTCAATGATGTTGAGATCAGGGGACTGATGGCACCACGTAAGATGTTTCACTTCATCGTTATGCTCATCTAACCATGTTTGAAGACAGCGAGTCGTGTGTACAGGGCTTTGTCATCTTGGAATAGAGGACGTTCTCCAGGAAACAAAGTCCGACTCATAGGGTGTAAATGATCTACGAGAATACTGTGATAATTCTCGCCTGTGACCACCCACCTCAGGACTACGAGTGGCCTCAAGCTGCGCCAAGATATCGCTCCTCACACCATCACAGAGACCTCTCCATGATTCATGGTAGGAACCAGACAGTCAACGTGAAATGCCTGTGATGGTGTTCGCCAGACGATGACGAATACAGGTACCGTTATCTGAAATAATGTAAATGATGATTCGTCAGACCAAATTATATGTCCTCATTACTGTTTTCTGTAGTCTTGGCTGTCTTTGCATCACTGTAGTAGCTTCCTAACATTCTCCGGTGACACTAACGGCTTTGAGATGGCTACTCTGCCATAAATGTTCGCAGCATGCAGTTCCCGTTGAATAGTTTTGGTGAATACGGGGTTCTGAATATGGGTGATCATCTCAGAGGTTATCTGCTACAGTGCAGTCTTACATTTTCAGGTGACTATCCTCTTCAACGTTCGTCTATCTCGGTCGGTCAACATCTACTTCCGGCCACTGTTTTGCTTCGTATGGGACACCTTTCCCAGTTTTGTGTAGGCTGTCATAACTCTTGACACATTGGACCTTGAAACTCCCATAAGGTTGGCTGTTTTAGAGACGGACGCTCTAGAGAGGAAACTTCTAATAATCATGCCTTTTTGTACGTCGGGTAAGTCGGACATAATGGCGTTTTGCTGGGAGCATAATTTTCTCACACCGGCAGATGATCGACTGAAACCTTCCCTTTCGCTGCCACAAGGTAGCCGATTATGGCGACAAATGGCGAAGCTGTATTGATCGAAGTACATTATGGTCGAAGAACGAAATTTTTTGAAATGGGTGTTTCTATTATTTTGTCCTATATCTGTAGGTGTCTTTCGCATCAAAATAATTTGAAATAAATCTTTTTTAAATTATGAAAAAAGCGACAAATTTTGTGTTCCTACGATATGCTTTAATTATTTCAAACATGTTATGTTTTTTAAAAAGTTATCAAGTTTAACGTAATGATGGAAAATTTGGAGGGAAAAAAATTCTGAAAATAAGTACCAAAGATTTAAAAAAAAAGTTATCGTCCTTTCATTTCAAAATTTGTATGAGCATACACATGATAGGTTCACATTATCTGAACCAGAATTAATGAATTTAGATGAAAAGTTTTTTTTGATAAATTGGCATTTATTGATAAAGAATTTTTTTATTTAATTTAATTTTTTCTTTTTAATTAAAAATATTTATATATTGTATTAAAAGATAATTCTGCTTCAGAGAATAAATAAGTAAATTAGTCTTAATTTCTACTATTAATTTTGAGTTTATTCCGGGTACTAAATAAAATATCTTGTGGATAATTTAAGTTTTTTTTTTTTTTTTGATTTTCCATCATTACGTTAGTTTGATGACTTTCTAAAGAACATACTTATGCTCAAAATAATAATTATTTTTCAAGGAGGAATTAAACATTATACAGTTTAAAAAATATGAATTCAAAAAAGGAAAAAAGAAAGAAAAAAAAAAGAAAGAAAAAAAAATTAAGCCAGAAAACTGTTTTTGCTGTTGTTGTAAGATATCAACTCCTCTAAATAAATAAAACAAAAACTATGGGTCCTATTTTTTTTTTATTATCATCACACGCTTATATGTTTTCAATCCATTGATAAAAACTGCGAATGAATTCTTAGTTATCCATTACTAAACAAAGGGTGTGGAACATCTCACAACTTTCAATTACACTATAATACTGATGTCAATTTGTGTCATTTACCAGTTATACATTTTCCTTCTTCATTTAGAAAAAATGACCAGTTTGGTGATATTTTTTGCAATAATTCTTGTATATGTCTTTAAAAAAATACCCCAAAATAATGATTCTAGTGATATACTTTTCTATAATCCTTATATTATCCTTTATCATAAGTGAAACTGAGAGGAGAGAAAAAAAACTACAGTTGATGAGGTATGTTCAAGCAAAGAAAACTCTGTGCTGAAGGCATTCGTTATTCAACTTTTTACGCCATTAAATCATTTTTATGGAAATTTCGGAGGTAGGGATGTTTAGAACACATTAAGTGGCATTAGCTCAGCGATTTTTATCAAAATCATTAAAGCCGTTTTTTAGCAATCATTGAAAAACATGATTTTTTCAATGGCAGCTAGCTACCTTATTCGCATGCGCAATTTTGGCGAAACCCTTAATGGTAGGATCCCTGCCACCAGCAACCCGCATACCATATTTGAACATCGTAGGTCAATTTGTTCGAGAGTTATACTGACAACAGACGCACAGACATACACACAGATAGAAATTTTTTTATAGATCACTTTTTTGAAATCAGATTTTTGAAATCAGGATGTTCCAAAACGTGGAAAAATGCAAAAGAATTGATTTTTTTTTTACCGAATGCTGTACTTTCATTACCCTATGTATACATATGGGCAATTGTAGTATCAAAAGTAATAGATACCGTTCGTACTAAACTAAGCAAAAAATACCACATTAATTTTATTTGGCTCTTTTTCCATTATTCATTCCCAGATTCTTTCAGATTCCATATTCTTAATTATCCATTAGTAAACAAAAGAAATAGAAACCTTTTATGATAAAATAAGCAGGAAACACATCACTGATATTATTTGGCACTTTTCCTATTCCCCCCCCCCCCCTCATATCCAGTTCTTCTTCCAAATTCCAGATTCTTAGTAAACCATTAACCTCGAAATTCCATTAGTAAACAAAAGTAATAGAAACCGTTCATGATAAAGTAAACAAGAAATACCCCACTGGTTTTATTTGACGCTTTTTCCATTATCCATTCCCAAATTCTTCCAGATTCCAAGATTCTTAGTTATCCATTAGTAAACAAAAGCAATAGAAACCGTTCATGATAAAGTAAGTAAGAACACCACACCGATATTTTTTTGGCACTTTTCCTATAATCGACGCGGCCAAATTGACGATTTGTTATTTACTTCTGATTTCTACTTTCATAGAAAATACAATAAAAATAATCATTATCTGCAACTTCACTACAAGTCACTATACTTTTGCGACATTTGAAACTATTGTCAACCATACATCGGCTACATGCTAATTATTTTACGTTTAAGTGATTGGATGGATTTTTATTCGGGAAATCTGTTATGTACAAGGTGAGACCAAAAAGTAAGGTGACTGATGTCATAATTATCACTGCATTATATATTTACAGATAAATACATCACTGTACTTTAAAGTTCTGCCGTCTACAATACACTTCTGACAAAGTTCAAACAAATTCTTGAAACTTTTAAAAAAGTCCTCCTTTGAGATTGTCTTAAGTTCCTTGGTAACAGTAGCTTGAATGTCTGAGATGCTTGAGAATCGGTTTCCCTTTAGTGCCAATTTCAGTTGTGGAAAGAGGGGAAAATCTGCTGGCACTAGATCAGAGGAATAAGGAGGGTGTAATACTGAGGACTGAAATTGGCACTGAAGGGAAACCGATTCTCGAGCATCTCAGACATTCAAGCTGCTGTTACCAAGGAGCTTAAGACAGTCTCAAAGGAGGACTTTTTCAGAAGTTTCTAGAACGTGTATGAGCGTTTTCAGAAGTGTATTGTAGATGGAGGGAACTACTTTGAAGGACAGTGATGTATTTATCTGCAAATATATAATACAGTGATTGTTATGACATCAGTCACCTTACTTTTTGATCTCACCTTGTATATAGACAGGCATATTTATAAGAGAAGAATGGGGGCTGGGAGCGCCAGGACTGACTCACTTCAAGAGACTGGCCACACTGATTTTATTTGCACTTTTCCCATAACTCATTCCCAGATTCTTGGTAATCTATTTAGTAAACAAAAACAATAGAAACTGTTCATGATAAAGAAATTCGAAATGGAATAATGGGAAAGCAGTTTTCTCATTATCCTTTCCCAGTTTCTTAGTTATCTATTAGTAAACAAAAACAATAGAAACTGTTCTTGATAAAGAAATTCGAAACACCACACTGATTTTATTTGGCCCTTTTCCCATTATCCATTCCCAGATTCTTCCAGATTCTTGATTCTTAGTTATCCATTAGTAAACAAAAGTAATGGAAACCATTTATAATAAAGTAAGCAAGAAACACCATACCGATTTTATTTGGCACTTTTGGCATAATCGACGAGGCCAAATTGACGATTTGTTATTTACTTCTGATTTCTGCTTTCATAGAACATAAAATAAAAATAATCAACGTCGTCAACTTCAAGTGTTTATCCTCTACACACAATACGTCCTTAAACTTTTGTGACACTTCCAACCATTGTCTACTATATAGCGGTTCCATGCTTATTATTTTACACTTAAGTTATTGGAAGGATTTTTATTTGGATAATGTGTTATGAGTATGGACGGGCATTGCTAGGGGAAGAGTGTGTGTGGGGGGGGGGGGGGAGGGGCTGACCCATTTCGAGAGTAGTACTTTAAAGGTAAATGATTAGGGTGCAAGCAGGGATATAATTTTATTGTTCTGAATTATAGGGTATACTTCTGTGAAGACGTCTGGTTATAGAATATGGGCGCCTATGTAAGAATTGGTTTTTAAAAGCTGCTTATTTATTGAAATAAAGTGCTTTTGATGAGTGGTGGATGGAATGGTTTTCCTTCAATTTTATTGTTATGGCGTTATGAATGAAGAAAGAATAAATTTAAGGAATAATTGTTTTCAAAGAAAGAAATCAAAGTAATGGTACATTTTCAGTTATAAGGATATACAACTGGAAAAAAAAATGGGTCATAAATATTTGTGACAATTTTTATCAACCAAATTCATTTTTTTTTTTTTTTTTTTTTTTTTTTTTTTTTTTTTTTTTTGCAATTCTAGTGTTCTATAAACTTTTGGGAATTTGTTCTAACATTACCATTTGGTAGTATTGGTGAAATCGTTTTTAGATTTTTCTGTCTGGACGTTAAAATATTCCGACGTTTTTTTTTTAATGAAAGGTATTGAAATGAGAACCAATATTAAAATAAATAAAATTACTTATATAATCTATATTAATCAACGAACAAATATGTTTCACTTACTAAGTTTAGCATGTATACTTGTAATTAGGAAATGAATGATAAAATATATTACTTTTATTCTGAACATAAAAAAATGTAAGGACATAAGTTAATTTTCGCTGAAGTATTTTCTCTAAAAATAAAATAACACTCAGTTTCTTATTGTAGTGAAAACAATGAAAAATATCCTTTTTTTATTAATCAAACACTCGTATTTTTATAAAGTCGACCTGATGAAACTTTATAAAGTTAATTAACTCCTACAGTTTAAATTCACAGCAAAAGTGATCAATATTCATTTAGTGAAACAATATTGTGATTGCAATCGCAAATAGTTTAAAATATTTTGTAATGTTAGAAAATATTGATTTAATTATAAATTTTGAAGGGAAAAAAAACGCATTTTCTTTTTAGACACTGTCATTGATTAAGAAACGTAAATAACTTTTTTTTTAATAGAGGAAAAAAATCACCTTCTGATTCTATTTGTATGTGGTATGCAAATCTGCTGAGGCTTAATTAACCCACTCATCCAGTTCCTCCGAAATTTATAAATAGATCTCTGCATTTTATCAAGTTTTATGGTTTGTCACTAAAAGGCTCCTTCCAGCCACAATTCTTTTACAAATGCAATTTTTGGTCACTAGCATCGTCGTGGCTACTTATTTTCGAAAGTAGAACTTGTATAATAATGAAACTAATCGAGATTCGATCCAGAGATCTTTCACAGATATTCTGCACTCATGGTCATGATGTGGCAACAGGAAAATTTTCAGGTCTTTACCTCCAATATCATACAACTCCAAACGATAGTTCCAGTCATTGAAATATTTCGGATCTCTACCTGGAACCCCCCCCCCCCCCAAGCCATTAAAAAACATGGGGCTTTGTTAATGGTGCGAAACTTTAATGGTTTAAATATTCTGAAGATAGCATTTAATTGACTGAAGAAAAGAAATTGTAGTGTTCCTTACCTTAAGATAAAAAAATTATTCACTTAAAAAAATCCCTTCGACGTCTGCCTATCAGACTTTTCCTTTTCCTGATCATTGCCCTCGTACACATTTTTTTAATTTTTTTAATTTAAACATTCTATTACTCTAAATAAATTTCGAAAACTATTTTGAGAGTGAAATATCTCTATTTGTAGATTTCTTTGTAAAATATTTCTTGATAAACGAACCTACATCAAAATAGCTTCGAGAATGAAAGGGTTATTTGACTGCTGGAATTAAAAAAAAAAAAAAAAAATAACGATTGAAAAAATAATGAGTGTTCACATTCTAAAAGACCAGATACGGAACACTCAGCTTGAGAGAATTCATCCTTGAGCATTTTCAGATTATTCAATTACTTTTAGTATGATTTCGAACAGAGGTATTCTATAAACAGTACTTTCATGAGCAAGTACACATGTTGTTGATTGGTTGTGTAGGAAAAATATCTGAAATGAGAGCAAATCGAGTGTTAAACATTCTTTGATCAAGATCAGAGTGAAGACCTTCCGGGAGGTCTTTGAAGGGATAAACTGTCGCGCATTTGCATCTTGATTTTGAGAGAATCTGTAAAAGGCTCAACAAGTAGCCTAAACAACTAACACGTGACTATTAGCCATGATAGCCATCGAATCCATGTACTTGAAAAGGGATGCAGAGCTTCGTCGGGGTTTGATATCCAGACTTTTTTTTTTATTCCTGGCAAGATAACGTCCGAAAGCATGCCTGGTGCATACCTTGATAATTTTTAATAAGCTGCAATGATTTTTGTCTCCTAGCATATGCACATTTTCAATAAGCCAATGCAACGTATTCTCCTTTGAAAGTCCTCCCAGGAGGCACTTTTTAAAAATGCGACATCAATAGCAATTCCAACCCAAATAGTATCAGGCAGGAATACACATAATTTCCTTATTAAATCATGGTTCTTTTAAGGACTGTCAACATTAAACGACCCAGAGCACAAAAACCAAGAAACTATATCAACTCGCAAAATGCTAAAGCGTTCCCCTAATACTCATCAACGACTCCTAACACGCTCCATAAGTCCTTAACTCAACTCCGAACGGCAATTCCGCTCCTTTTAAAATCCTCCAAAACAGCCCCCCACCATTAAACAACAAGACGCTTTGGCGAGTTTTATCCCCCGCTTTTGATCATAGAAGGAGGCGCAAAACTTTAATGGCTGAAATCACGCGAGAATAGAAAGAGCGCTGTAAAAGGCTCGTTTCATGGTGGGGGGCGATAAATTAAGTGCGCATGCGTGGGGGATAATTGAATGGGTAAAGGGGGTGAAGGGGGAGGTAATGTAATCAGAAAACTCATCAGTAAGTGTAGAAGGGACTAGCCCCTAGGGAGCGATTGTCATGATTAAAGTGTGTTCAGCTTCCTATGGTAATGCGCTATCTGCAGGTGCTCTGCTTGTGCTAATAAGTCACCAAGAACCGCGCCATCACATTAATTTAAGGCTCGTTTCGCAGCCAATTTATTGTAATTAAGGGGGGTGGCTTTATAAAGACTTGGCGACTTTTTTTTTTATTGGCTTAAAAGTCTTCGATTTTTATTGTGTGGTGGCATTTATATTTTTTTGTGTGAGGATGCTTTTTCAGACCGAGAGGAGTTTTTTGGGGGGAGTTTTTGTGTGGGGGCCTGGAAAGTGCACTTTAGAAATTAGTCTTGGGAGATGGGACTGAACAATGATGATTATTGCGGGGGAGGGGGGGGGGATATTTAAATTATAGTGTATGAGGTGGGAGGAGTTATTGTGAAGATTAAGGGGTGGATTGACAACTGTATCTTGGTGGCTTCAATGTTCAAAGTGGAGGCTGTTTTGCTCATTAACTGATAAAAATCTCCTTGCACAGTTTTTATGGAAGGTGCTTTGTTTTTTGACTAACCCCTTTCTCTCTTTATTCAAAACCTATAAATGATATACAAATTTAGAAGCTAAGACCTCAATTTATAATGAATAGTTTATGTACAATTGAACATTGTGCTATTTGTTTTGAAAAAGAAGTTACAAAAAAAAAAAAAAAAAATCAGAAATAACACAAACGATTTTTCAGAAGTTGCGATATAATACAGTAGATGGCAGTACTAAAGAAAAGAGAACATCGAAATTGCATTTTACAGAAACCTAAGGAATCTTCTATCGCTCAGCAATGGAATACAATATCAAACGCCATCAATGTTATTCCTCTAAACAACTTTAAATGCGCAGGCAGCGTACTCACCGGCAAGTAATGTAAAATTATGATTAAAACATCATAAAGAAATTTTCATAGTAAGTGCATTATACCTATTATATATAAACTACAAAGAGTGAAAAAAAGTTTCAAATCAAACCATTCATGTATCTATTTCTGCTCGGTGTGAAAATTCAATAATCTGTCTATATATAAAAGACAAAGCTGTGACTGACTGACTCACTCACTCATCATTGAAATCTCGCACTTTTCATTTGGTCAAAGTTCAAAGAATTTGTACAGATGTCAACAATGGCAAACATACAAAAAGTAAGCTATTCTGATCTCATTAACCAATTTCAAGGTTTCGAAAAGGTGTCAAATGTTCCAAACGAGGGTTGGTTGGTTGTTTTCAGATTATCTGGCACCGTCAGCAACACGAGGGCAATATGAACCAAAACATTCGTCATTAGACAAGCCAACATACATTTACAAACACCCATGCCTAACACGGGACTCGAACCAGCAACCTCGCGGTCTAGAAGCTAGCACGCTAACCACTATACCGTTTGGTCGGCTCCAAACGAGGGATATTCGAATGTATCACTTCCAATGTAGTAACAATTCTGATATTTGGTGCAAATGTTAACGAGAACAAAAATAGAATAAAAAAATTGCTATTCTGATGTCGATTAACCAATTTTAAGGGGTCGAAAAGGGGTCAAACGTTCCAAACAAGGAATGTTCAAATGGCCCACTTTCAATATAGTCAACGCCCTGATATTCGGTACAAATGTCAACAAGGGTAAGCTTAAAAAAAGCAAGCTATTCCAATATCTATTAACTAATTTTAAAAGGTCGAAAAGGAGTCAAAACTTTTCAAAAAAGGAATATTCCAATGTTCTACTTCCAATGCAGTCACAACTCTGAAAATTGGTAAAAATGTCAACAAAGGCAGGCATAGAAAAGTAAACTATTCTAATATATATTAACCAATTTTAAGGGGTCGAAAAGAGGTCAAATTTTCCAAGTAAGAAATGTTCAAATGGCCCACTTTCAATGTAGTCACCTCCCTAATATTAGGTACAAATGTCAACAAGGGTAAGCCTAAAAAAGTAAGTTATTCCAATATCTATTAACTAATTTTAAAAGGTCTAAAAGTTGTCAAAACTTTTCAAAAAAAGGAATATTCCAATGTAGTCACATCTCTGAAAATTGGAAAAAATGTCAACAAGGGCCGGCATAGAAAATGTAAACTATTCCGATGTCTATTAACTAGTTTTAAGGGGTCAAAAAGTGGTCAAACAAGGTTCTAAACGTAGAATATTCAAATGTACCACTTGCATTATAGCCAAAACTCTGACATTTGGCATAAATGTCAACAAAGGCAAGCATAGAAAAAGTCAACTATTTTGATATTGATAAAAAAAAATTAAGAATCGAAAAAATGTCAAAGAATATCATAATGACCTTCGTCTAAAATAGTCAGATTTCTGGAACTTGGTACAATAGTCAGCAAGGAAAAGAATAAAAAATGTAAGTTATTGTGATCTCGTTTAACTAATTTTAAAGGGTCGAAACAATATAGTCACAACTCTGAAATTTCATATCAAGGGCAATAAAGTAAACAATTCATATCTTGATTAACTATGTTTAATAGAGGTCGGAAATATCGATCAAAATAAATATCGATAAAATATTGATATATCGATACATTTTATTTTTTTTTAATTTTGCCAAAAACAAAATTTTTCGGGGCAAATTTCTACTTTTCATGAATTTATGCCAAAATTGTTTTAAAAAATAAATTACAAAATTTATTTTAATAAATAAACTATAAAAATTTTGTAAAAATTGCTTTAATAAATAAATTATAAAAATTGTTTTAATAAATAAATTATAAAAATTGTTTTAATAAATAAAAGATATTATCAATCAAAATAAATAAATTATATTATCAATCAGAATAAATAAAATACATTTGGATGTCAATGCATAAATTCACATTTATATTTAAAGAAGAAATTTTGAAAAATAGTTCATCACCTATTTTGCTGATAGACATGCTTTTAATATTTAAAATTAGATGCAAATCCCAGGCACACGCTGATCTCCAAGACCACACCAAGGATTTGTCACCAATCGTCATCATTTCCCGCCAAATGTCACCGGATTCACTGAGCGGGATCTTCGTAAACATCATGGGAGGATCCTTCTTTGAGTTGAATTTGCCTACAATGGACAATTCACGCATTTTTTAAAAACGAGTGAAATTAGCTTATATTTATGAAGAATTTCTTTCTGATTCCAAATATTCAAACAAAAGTTCTTTAAAAAAATTAGTTATTAAAATATTAAGAAAAGAAAATTTCCAACTTTATAGTTATGACGTTAAAACATCCTTCCATTTCTATGGTTATCATGAATTTTCTGACAAATTTTTGATGCATGTTTGGGTAGGCAATTGCAACATCCTGTACCTATTGGCTCGAATTACGAGAAACTTGCAAAACTGGTTTCCGCTGCTGTGTTCCAAGCCAAGTTGTATCTGATGTAGTGACGTCATATTCGCTTCGACCCGAATGTGTTGTTTTTCCCACCAAAACTAACAATCGAACTTTAGTTTTAAATTATAAAAAAAAAAAAAAATCGCAGCGAGCAGGAATTTTTGTGTTTATGGCCTATTCGTAACATTTAGAATTGAATAAAAAAAAAAAAAAAAAAAAATGCAGGAATTTTTCCTTTGTAGAGGAGAAAGGATTTAAGTGCGTTACAAGAGGGCCAAAAATATAAAACAGAGCATCGCGCGCCATTTTGCTAGAGGGAAGAAAGTTTTGACGATGTAGAAATCTCGATTTTAACAATAATTTCAATGCAAGATAGTTCGAATATAAATGTGATAGAGCTCAGTTTCAAAACCTTATGAACTTATCTACTAACGCAATTTTTCTTCAAAGTAAAGTCTTATACAGAACTATTCTTGTAAAATGCATATAAAGAGCTGTTCCTGAATAGTGCTTATAAAGAGTTGTTCATGAAAATGTTGCTTATAGAGCTGTTCCAGTAAAGTGTTTATAAAGTAATCATGTAAATTACTTATAAAGAGCAGTTTCAATAAAGTGCTTATTAAGAGCTGTTCTAGTAAAATGCTTATTAAGAGCTGTTCCAGTAAAGTGGTTATAAAGAACTGTTCATGTAAAGTGCATATTGTTATGATTTCCACTGAGGCAATGATGGCACAGTTTTTCAGATAAAAACTAGTATTTATTCTCTTCAGAAAACTCACAAAATTTATTCACAGACAGTGCAATCACTATTAATCTTCAATACAAGCTTCAACAAGAACAGCTTCGAATATAGCGATTAGCTCACTCCAATAGGTCAACAAAGCGATCGCGATCAGCTTTCAACGAAGTCCGAAGTCAATCTGAAAACTTTCCCGATCTCCCGGTCTTTAAATACTTGGCGCGAGAGAATATTCGCGAAATTTCCAGCCAATTCGTCGGAAAAGAAACGTCTCGAAATTTCTCGATTGCTTTAGGTGTTGCCACCTTTTCTTAACCTGTATAATCGCTGTTATTAAATAAAATAAGATAAAAATAAATTACAATAGAATTTTAAAATAATACGTCACTATTTACACTATATACAGACAATTTGTGCAACATTTCCCCCTTCTTAAAGACTGCACGTCCCGGGCAGTGAAGTCCTTAAGAGGAAAGGTCATTCAATAACTTCTACCATAATATGGGGCTAGTCTATTGTAGTGTACAACTCTAGGTTTACGAGAGGGTGTCCGCTGAATCCTTACCACGACGTCGTTGATCTTCTTAAGGACCACATACGGCCCTTCCCAGTTCATCTGGAGCTTAGGGGAGAGTCTTTTCCGACGTTTAGGATTCCATAACCACACCTTGTCACCTTCCTGGAATGAACGTTCCGTGGCCTTGGCATCGTAGCGGACCTTCATGCGCTCCGTCATGATGTTGATTCTTTCTCTGGCGAACCGATGTACGGCTTCCAAACGTGCCTGGAGATCATCTAGATACTGGACAGTCGAGGAAGAAGTGTCCGGTGGTCGTCCAAAGAGGAGGTCGCAGGGTAGTCTAAGGTCTCTTCCAAAAATCATTTGAGATGGTGTATAGCCGGTGGTTTCGTGAGTAGCACTTCTGTAGGCCAAAAGGAACAGTGGAAGTTTCTGATCCCAATCTTGCTGGTTCTTGGAAACAAACAAGGAGAGATGATTCAGAATCGTTCTATTAAATCGTTCAACCATTCCATCGGATTGTGGGTGCAGGGGAGTTGTAAGAGTATTTTCCATGTCGAGCAAGTCACATAACCCAGTGAAGACGGCAGAGTTGAAGTTCGTCCCCTGATCGGAATGTATCAGCAGGGGTACGCCAAATCGGGAGATCCAATTCTATACGAGGACTTCTGCTACGGTTGTGGCTTCCTGGTCCGGAATCGCGTATGCTTCTGGCCACTTGCTAAAGTAGTCCATAACAACTAGGATGTATTTGTTGCCATTAGTTGTGTGAGGTAGGGGGCCTAAGACGTCCAAAGCAATTCTTTCGAATGGTGCTCCTACGTTGTAACGTTGCAACTTTCCACGAGTTCGGGTCTTCGGTCCCTTCTGTGAATTGCATGCATCACAGGACTTGCACCACTTCTCCACGTCGGATTTTGCTTTGTCCCAGAAGAATCTCTCCCTGACTTTCTGAAGAGTTTTCGTGACACCAAAATATTCTCCAGTAGAACTGCTGTGAAGTTCCTCTAGAACGTTGGTAACTCTAGAACTTGGAAGGATTAATTGCCACCGGAAGCTTTTGCCATCATCGGACTCCCATCGACGGTAGAGTACTCCATTCTTCAAGTGCAAAGAGTCCCACATAGCCCAATATCTCTTCATTGTTGGGCTATAGCATGCAATTTCCTGCCAACTGGGTTTTCCGTAAGTTTCTTCCATGAATTCAATTAGAGGTTTCAAGTTCTGATCTTCAACCTGCCTCTTTCGAACATTCTGGTCACTCCAAGGGTCCACGTCTGAAGTAATTGACTTGGTAGTTATTTTCCGAACGGCCGATGTGTTAACCCCAAACTTAGACTCGGCATTGGAACAAAATCGGCAATTCTCCGGACATGGTCTTCTAGAAAGAGCGTCTGCATTCCCAATGGAACGTTCCTTTTCTGTGATGGATATCCATGTCATATTCCTGCAGGCGCTGAATCCACCTTGCTATTTGTCCCTCTGTAGTCTTGAAATTTAGCAACCAAGTCAGAGACGCATGATCAGTTCTTAAAAGGAATTTTCGGCCGTACAAGTAATGATGAAAGTGCTCCACGGCCTTTACTATTGCTAGTAACTCCTTTCTTGTGACGCAGTAGTTCCCCTCGGATCTTGACAGGCTCTTACTAAAATAAGCGATAACTTTCTCGTGACCTTCAAATTCCTGGGAAAGAACAGCGCCCACCCCTTCATTACTTGCATCCGTATCCAGAATAAAGTCCTTGTTAACATCTGGAAAAGCCAACACAGGCGTGGATGTTAAAGCTGTCTTCAGTTGATTGAAGGATTCGTCACAGTCGGCAGTCCACAGGAACTTCTGTTTGCTCTCTGTCAGTCGATGCAGGGGTCTGGCGATCTTGGAGAAACCCTTCACAAATCTACGGTAATACGTGCACAGGCCTAGGAAGCTTCTCAATTGATGAACGTCTTGCTGTCGAGACCAAATTTGCACAGCATGGATCTTGGCTGGATCTCTGCTCACTCCATCGGATGAGATGATGTGTCCGAAATAACTGACTTTCTGCCTAAAGAGTTTACATTTTGAGGGGCTAAGTTTCAAGTGGGCTTCCCTAAGCTTCAAGAACACGTTTTTTACGTTTTGCAAGTGTTGATCAAAACTCCGCCCCGTGATAATGATATCGTCCAAATATACCAGACAGGTCTCGTAGGAAAGTCCCCTAAGCACAGTCTCCATTAGTAGCTCGAACGTAGCTGGTGCATTGCACAAGCCAAACGGCATAACTTGAAACTGCCATAATCCTTGTCCGGTAGTGAAGGCCGTCTTCTCACGATCGTCGGGATGTATCTCCACCTGCCAGTATCCACTCTTCAAATCCAAAGTTGAAAACCACTGGTTCCCCGATACAGTATCCAAAGTGTCATCAATTCTTGGCAGATGGTAGCTGTCCTTTTTCGTAATTTCATTCAGCTTCCAGTAATCCACACAAAACATGGTGGAACCATCCTTCTTTCGAACGAGTACGATTGGAGAGGCCCATGGACTTGAGGAGGGTTCGATAACTCTATTATCTTCCATTTCATGTAACAGTTTCCCGACCTCCTCTTGTTTTGCGAAAGGAAGTCTTCGAGGATGTTGTTTAATAGGTAAATGAGCCCCAGTGTCAATTCGATGTTGAGTAAGCTTTGTTCTTCCTACATCTTTCGATGATACGGAGTAAATGTCTTGAAATTCTTTTATAAGGTTTCCGACAATCTTCTCTTGACTTCTTTCCAACCGGGAGTCCTCGAGAAGCTGGTCCACTAAATCCACGATTGGTGCGGTCGGAAGCTCCTTCGATCCTCGTTCGATGCTTGTAACAGGTGTGCAAGTGGCAATTTCTTCTCCTTTCTTGATAAATCTCTTAGCATCCCCGATGTTGGCCATTCTCACATGCACCACCTCTTGAGAGAGATCCACAAGCGTCGCTCCTACTAGTACTCCTTCGGGACACTATTCGATGATGGGAAGTCCGTTACTCCAAATCGGAAGGCCTTCGGGAGCTCTGCTGAACCCTTTACAACCAAATCTGTCATGGAGGGGATGGTGATGCCTTCAAGAGCTACTATTCGATATACGCGCGGCTCTTCCGAGTCCAAACCGAACAGTGGAACTTCCTCTTTCCCTGTTTGGAGCTCGCCTTTCTCGAAATTCAAAGTGATACCATTTTTCTTTAGAAAGTCCAGCCCGAGAATACATGGGTTCAAGATTTCAGCAACATAAACGGTGTGAGTATAGGTGTTAAATCCAAATGAGATGTTGACTTTCAATTTCCCATGTACAGAAATTTTGTCACCAGTCACAGTCTGTAGCGAAACTGAAGGCGCCGTGTAGAGAGGTTGGCAATCCAGGCGCCGGGCAACATCCGTTCGTAAGATGGTTACATTAGCTCCCGAATCAACTATTAGACGATAGGGAGTCCCGTTAATCTCGCCCTCCACGAATAAACCATGGTTTCCTCCTTGAAGGGAAGATATGTGATAGAGGCTGAGTGGGGCACCATCTTCACTACACGGCAACCTCCGCCCCGCGAGATGGCCGCTTTCTAGTTTAACTGCTGGGGCTCGGAGGTGGTGTTATTCCCTCTTTTATCCAAGTCCGGGCAACTGCGCCTAAAATGTCCTTCCCGATTGCAGAGCCAACAAACCACTCTGGTTTTTCGATCCCGCGAGCTAGGATTACTTCTCAGAATTTTCTCCACCTTGTTTTCAAGTTCCTGAAACTTCTTCGTGAAAAGTTCAGAGGAATCGTCTGTCAATGTTCCACGTACGAAACGCCGAACTTTTCTAGAAGCTTGTTGTGCTGCTTCTACTCTCATGGCATAGACGAGGGTGGATTTCAGATCTTTGCTGTCGGACATCCTGGTAGCTTGCTGTACGTCGGGATCTTTGATGGCATCCACAAAATACTGAAGAGACAGATTATTTCTTACATCCGAGGGACAGTCTGGGAAAGCGAGGAGCGACAGTCTTTCTATATCTGGCGCCAATTCCTGAAGAGTTTCATTGGCCTTCTGCTGTCTCACTTTCAATTGCAGTCTGTTGTAATCCTTTAGATGCTGCTCCCCAAACCTTAACTCCAACGCACTTGCCACTTCTGCAACGCACGTCACGAATTCTCCCCGCTTCTCTTCAGGTAACGTCTGTAAAATGTCAGCAGCTTCGCCTCGAAAGAAATGCCGCGAGATGGAATGCTTTCGAAGTATCGTCCCATCCATTCGCAGAAGCAATCATTTCAAACTGCGTTTGATGAACGCGCCAAGACGACTTCCCATCAAAAGTTGCCACTTTGATGTTGGAACGTGGCGCAATGAAGGGAGTGGAAACATTATCCCAATTAGGCGTTGCAAAGGTCACAGCTTCGCGAGCTTCCATTTTCCGTAGTCTTTCTTCTACAGCGTCGTGAAACTTTTCCTGCTCCGCCTTCAAGGTGGAAACTTTGTCTCCTAAGTAGTTCACTTTTCCGTTAAACTCCTCAAATTTTTCATCAACTTCCTTTCTTACTGAATTGAACACTTCTTCTTTCACGGATTGCAGAACATTTGAGGTAGTTTCTATTATGGTTGATTCCACCATTGAGGCTAGCTCTATCTTCATTTCTTCTTTGATTTCATTCACTGCTGCAGATGTTGTTTTACACTTGGCGGCTAAAGCTTTAATGTCCGATGATGTAACTTCCTGACTGGCGGCTATTGCGGCGGCGAGTTCGGCGTTAGTCGTTTCTTGACGGGCTTGTCCGGCTTTTATTTCAGATTTTATTTCGGCGGCAGTGGATTCTTGTTGGGCCTTCATTCCAGCAATCATTTCCATTAATTGCTTCATTTGATCTTCCATCATTCCTCTAGTTGTCGGCATTCAAAATTACGAGATCCCACTTCTGACACCACTGTTATGAATTTTTCCACTGAGGCAATGCTGGCACAGTTTTTCAGATAAAAACTAGTATTTATTCTCTTCAGAAAACTCACAAAATTTATTCACAGATAACAGTGCAATCACTATTAATCTTCAATACAAGCTTCAACAAGAACAGCTTCGAATATAGCGATTATACAAGCTCACTCCAATAGGTCAACAAAGCGACCGCAATCAGCTTTCAACGAAGTCCGAAGTCAATCTGAAAGCTTTTCCGATCTCCCGGTCTTTAAATACTTGGTGCGAGAGAATATTCGCGAAATTTCCAGCCAATTTGTCGGAAAAGAAACGTTTCGAAATTTCTCGATTGCTTTAGGTGTTGCCACCTTTTCCTAACCTGCATAATCGCTGTTAATAAATAAAATAAGATAAAAATAAATTACAATAGAATTTTAAAATAATACGTCACTATTAACACTATATACAGACAATTTGTGCAACAATATTAAGATCCATTCTTGTAAAATATATATAAAATTCTGTTTCAGTAAAGTGCTTATAAATAGCCGTTTCAGTAAAATGTTTATAAAGAGCTGTTTCTGTAAATTGCTTATTAAGAGCCGTTCTAGCAAACTGCCAAAAAAGATCAGTTTAAGTAAATGAATCTGATCTTTTAATCAGAAGATCTGATTAAATGAACCCTAATAAATGTATTATTACATGAATTTTTCTATGTTAGAGTTACTATAATGACTTACATATTAGTGTATAGACCTGCCCAAAAGTTTAGACACAGAGGCAATTCACGAAAAAGCAATAGTATTTATTTATTTTTCACTAGTTTCTTTCAAATATATATTTTTAAAATCATAAGAAAAAAGTGTAGGGCAAAAAATTTCCAGGAAAAATTAAATAAATTTGTCTAATTGAAATAAATTTTGTAAATTATTCATGGTTCTGGATATATTTGAATTTGCTACATCCCTTAAAACGCTAGTACACGAAATTCGTACTTTAAGCAGAAGTTTCGATGCGTTACACCCATTAGTGATGTTTAAATAACAGCTGATTTTACGGAATTGTAATCAACGGAAAATAAGATAAAAAATTCCATTCAGAAATGTATAAACTATTTATTAAGAGCAATTTTTTGAAAATATTTTTGACGAAATTTCGGTACGCCTTTACTTTTAAGAACATCTTCTCTGCTTAAAGCCTCACATAGTAGGAAAACAACATTTACAGAGAAAAATAAGGAGAAATGCCATGGGCTTTCCTTGCAAGAACGATTTCTCTTTCATTGCGTCATATGATGGCCATTCAAACAACATTTACAGTGAACAATAAGTTTGAGTAAAAAATTTTGTGATATTTCCTTAAAAGAATGATTTCCCTGCTAAATATGTTGTAAATGGCCATCTAAACAACATTTACGACGAACAGCAAATTAAGGTGTAATTTCATGTGCCTTCCCTTTACAAGGATTACTTCTCTACACAGTTCTTTATATAGTAGCAAAACAACATTTACAGTGAACAATAAGTTTGAATAAATTTTTCTATGATTTTTTTTTTTTTTAAAGAATGATTTTCCTTCTAAATATGTTTTACAATGGAACCATCCAAACAACATTTACAAAGAAAAACAAATTAAGGTGCAATTTCATGTGCCTTCCTTTTACAAGAATTACTTCTCTACTCAGTTCATCATATCGTAGAAAAACTGCATCTACAGTGAACAATAAGTTAGAGCATAATTTCCGGAGATTTCCCCTTAAAGAAACAACTTCCCTGTTCAATTTGTTTTACAGAAGTAAAGCAACAAAAAAGGGTAAGTGTAACATTTGTTGGACTTTACTTGCAGGAACAACTCCCCCGCTAAATATTTAGTATAATTAGCCACTCAAACATCATTTACAACGATTGGTAAAATGTAATTTCCTGTACCTTTCCTTTATAATAATAGCTTCCCTGCTTAATGCTTCATTTAGTAGAAAAACAACATTTACAAAGAACAAAGAGGAGAGAACGATTTGAGCTTCTTTGACAAAAAATATTTATTGCTGTCAATATGTCATATAGTAGCAAAACAACATTCACAGAGAACAACGAGGAGAGGACGATTTGAGCTTCTTTGTAAAAAATAATTACTACTGCTTAATACGTCATATAGTAGCAAAACAATATTTATAGCGATGGTCCTATCACGGGTCATAAAGTCCTATCATCATAAAGACCCTCTCACTGGTACAATATCCCGACTGTGTCTTTTACTCTAATCTCGACATGAATATGGCTGGAATCATAGAGAAACTTTTAAAGAAATGTTTATTTTATGCAGGTCCCTCAATATTATCGCCAAACCGTACATAAGGAAACCATCGTTCCAGAAGCATTGGCATTTTAGTTTTAAATACATGTTATTAAATGTATTGTGCCTATAAAAGTTGTTTAAAAATTTACTTTAATATAAATAATGAAATATAATATAAATAATAAAATTTTGCATAAATATGATAATAAAAAACAAGCAAATAATCTATATGCAAGAAAGAAAATGGTATATTATTTTATGATTAAATGATAATTTTTTGAAAAATATTTTTTAGTTATTTTAACTTTAAAATCGAATCCATGTCTTCAACATAACAAAATGTTAACCACGATTCAAAGGAACCAATTTCAATGATTTTGCCAATCATTCTAACCATGATTCCTTCATGAGTTTATAGCATAAAGTTTTCTCATTTATATTAACAAAAATTTAAAAAAAAAAAAAGTAATTTCTTCTCGAAAGATTCTTATCTTTAAACGACTTTAAGACGTTTTTTAAACGACTATTGCTATCCTAAGACTACTTTTTTTTACTCGATCGTACTTAAATTAAAAGATTATGTTAATGTTCCTACTTTAGTGGAGTTCTTACAACAAACTCCTATTCCTCCTTGGTAAAAGCATCCTAAAAACCTCCACTTTTTTATCCACTTGCGGACGAAACGGGGGGAGAGGGAGGAATACGTGATCACGTGATTAATCGTGAGGGGGTCGGCGGGGGTACATCTGGCAGCAGCCCCCTCCATCCCTTCCGCAAACAGCCCAGCGCCTCACCCCAGCCTAATTGGATCATTTCACGCCAGCATCGCTCCAGATTAACCAGCCCTAATTAGGTGATGTCGGCTCGGACGACGTGTTGATCGCACATAAAAGATAGGGAAGGTTTGCCATAGTACTCCCCCCCCCCCCAAAGCGCCTTGGCATAATTGGCTCGTTAAACGCCTTAATGACGCCAGTTGGCGGTGACAAGTAATTCGCAGGGAGGACTTGATAATCTTCCTGCACCCACTGTTGTTATTGTTCATTTAGATCAGGGGGGGTGTTTTTATTTGGGTTTTATTGCACAGGATGGCGTTGGAGTTTGGGCTGTGTTTGCTCGGAGTTTTTGGGCGAGTTGAGTTTCTGGGAAGTTTAATGGGAGATGATTGGAAATGTTTTTTTGTTTTTTTTGTTTTTTTTATGATGCTTGGAAAATTTTTACGTTTAGGTTAATAGATTGGATGTAAGTTGTAATGCATAATGAAGGGTTGTTTTAGTAGGATTTTAAAAGTACCATCACTCGTTAACGTTTATTAAATCAAGGTGTTTTAAAGAATATATATTATATTCGAGTTCAAATTACTATTGTCCAAAAGAGATACTCAAAATCATAAGTACATTTTTACGTGGTGGCCATAGCCAAACTGATGATTGTAGAAATCGGCAGGGTCTTCATGAAACTTTGTAGTATATGTAATACTGAGTGCTAGTGGTCAATTAAAGAAATCAAGTTAAAAAAATAAGTAATTTTTAAAAAAGTAATATAATAAGAAATTAAGACAATAAAAAAAAAATTAAAAAATTAAATAAAAAGCAAACAATTTTAAAGAAAGTAATTGAATAAAAAAAAATTAAAACAGTTTAAAAAGGTAACTGAATAAAAATTAAACAATTTAAGAAATGTAATTAAATGAAAAAAAAAATTCTAGAAAATAATTAAATAGAAAAACAGTTTTTAAAAATTAAAATTTTTTTTTAAAAAGTTACATTGTTTAAATTTTTGCCAATGGCGCTTCATTGACAACGATTATATAACAATAATTAAAAATTTCATTGGATCGTTTACCTTTTGGTCTGAATCGTTTTTCCTGATCATTGAGAATGTAAAGGTAAAGTTCCATACAAGTCGTTAAGGTGCCCCCCACCAGGTGGAGCAAATTTGAACAGCTATTTTTTTCAGATATCACTTTCCCAAAGTTTTAATAGTACGTATGCTATATTTCATAAAGATAAGTATATTAAAATAGACTCGAGACGGATCTAAATTTCAGATTAATTATCCCAGTAGCACAAATCCGCTGGCCAATATCGGCTCGACACTGATCAGTCCCAATATGGACTGTTGCAGACTGGCCGTTGCTATTGATCTTAGCTAATCTCGCTCAGTGCTGGGTAAAATATGCTGGAATTTTTGAAATGTTGATGCAGAGTTTTAAAATTGAAATACAGTGTTATAAGAAAGGATGGAGGTATAGATATATTTTGCGATGGTTTTCTTACATGTTTCTTGTAATCGTCTATTTTGGAACGATGCTCAAGATTTGTCATGGACTAGCCAACCTTCCTAGAACCCCTGTTTCCAATATTGGCCAATACCACTGTTGTAATTGGATATGGTTACTTCGTATATTAACAAAATCTTTATCGTTTCTTTGGCAAAATTCGTTTCGTTACTTAGTTTTGTCTAATAGAAACGCGTATCTTGCCATCTTTACTACCATTCCCTGGCACTTCGGAGCTAAATGAAAAGTTTTTGTTCTCTATAATTAAACTATTTATGGTCTTCCAGCATTGAAAAGGTTTTCTAAAATAATTAAAAAAAAATACAAAGATAGCTTATTTAAATAGTGGATCAGATGGTTTGTATAGTGGGAGTTTAAGCTAAAAACCATAAATACCCTAAAGTGCTTTTTAGTGTAATCGCTTACTTCCAAGTTTAAAAAAGCATACGTCACGTCCAAAACCATTCCACTGGAACTACTTTGGAATTCCTAAGCTTATTTATGTAGTAGCTGCAAAAATAATGTCATTGATTGGCTATAAAGCTACACATATCTAAATTCCCTTTTCTGGCACATGATTGTTTTGTTTTGATTTCCACACGTGTAAGCTTTTCCTGTCAAATTCTTAGTTAATGAGACCACCTTCAAGAACATTTACAAATTCCTATTAAACATTTTTGAAAAAATAACACCCTTTGGCGTGGAAAGTTAATTTCCCTGAGACTTGCTAAATGTTCTTAACTTAAATTTTTGTTGTCCAAACTTCAATTATTAAATTCAAAATGCGTTTTTTTGTTTTTTGTTTTTTTAAGATGCTCGTTTTGCTTACTTAAATTTTGTATTTTGAAACTCACAAGACGTTGAAATTGTCGAAAATATCAATTTGGGAAGAATTTCCTAAAACATAAGATATTAGTTACATCCTTTGACGTGATTAGCTTATTTTCTGCAGACTTTTTAAGTTTGCTTTACCGTCTATATTTCACATCAAAGCTTCGGTGATTAAATTCAATATATATTTGTAAGATACTCGTTAGTGCATTTAAATTTATGCTTTATTTTGTAAAACACCTGACGTTAGCAAAATTTTTGAAATTTTCGATTTTGGAACAAATAAATAATTACACAAAATACAATATTAATACTCTTGCACATATTAGTTACAACCTTTTGGTGTGAATAGTTTAAAACATTTACTAAAACTTGCTAAGTATGTTTAAGTTATCATTTGACCTCCTAATTTCGATGATTACATTACAAATATGTTTAAAAATGCTTTGTGTACTTAAATTGACGCTTTGTTTTGTAAAACTCTCGTAATATCGAAAGCAACAATTTTTGTGGGAAATATAGAATCACAAGTCTCTGAAAGAAAAGAAAAAAAAAAGAAGAAAAAAGTAAGAAAAAAAAAGAAGAAAAAAAAAAAAGATTTATACTACCCATTGAGCGTCCAGGGAATGGGCAAAATTGTTCAGTTGTTTTCCCTTCAATAATTTTTTAATTTTATTTCTGATTCTAATATATAATTACTAGGGGGCTTCGCCCCCTGCTCGCTAACGCTCGCCAACCCCCAAACGCCTCGCTGCGCTCGGATTGAGCGGCTTTGCCGCTCGAATTTGTGGTTAAAACATCTTGCTGCGCTCGAATAGGTTTGCCAGCCATAAAAAATGTAACCAAATTTTTATAAATTTAATGTAAGGCCTAATAGAGAAAACACCCAAATTGCAAGTTTCATAATAGAAAGTTAAATATACTATCCGCCAACGTTCTGACTTAAAACTTCATTAGCTATGCCCTTACATTGAAGTCCTAATATTTTTTATTTATTCTGATAAGTCGCCCCGTTAGAGAACGAAGTCCAACGCGAAGCATTTTCTGGATAGAAATACTTCAAAATAATAATTATTCTAATACAAAAGTGCTTCAGAAAAACAGAAAAAATCAACTTTGAAACAAAGAGTTCAAAAAGAGCTTTAAAATTAGCAATGGGTTTGCTGTTTACATACGTAAGGATAGCTTTAAAATTAGCAACGGTTGGTTGGTTGAACCCCCGAGCAGCCGATTTGTTGTTTACATACATAAGGATGTTGCCAATCATATATTCAAAATCATTGAGGCTTTGTAGTAGCTTAATGATGAAAAATATTGAAATTTAACTAATTAATAAAGTGTTAATAAATTATTTTGGCACGTTTTGGCAAATCTACAGCTTATTTCCTTTAAAATGACACCTTGATCATTGAAATTGGTTGAGCAGTTTAGGCGGACGGACTAACCCCAAAAAACGTATTGCCTATTAAATATATAGATTTCAATTTATTTTTTAATTCAGTTTGTTTTAAAGGGGTTTTAAACTATCACACTAATAAAAATATTAAAAAAATATTTTATTTGAAATTTTATTTATGAATTTAAAAATGCTGTGTATTGCTGGAAAAACTGGGGATAAAAGGACGAGATAATCCGGAACAGCCGCTCTATGGGTTAAGCACATATTTCTTGCATCCTTTGTTGTATATAATTTATGCCACTTCTCCATACTTGGAAACTTTGTTTTATCCTCTATTTGAAGTTTTAATTTAATATTATATTGAAAAAATATTTTTTTAAGCCATTCTTTTACGTACTTATATTGACACCTTGTTTTTCAACTCCCTCTAATTCACAATTTTTAAGAAACACCCAAACTCACAATGAAACAAAATTAAAACTCTTGCACTTATTAGTTACGCCCTTTAGTGTGGATAGGTTATGCAATTTCTACATACTATTTGATTTCCAAACTTTAATAGCTAAATTCAAAATATGCATTCCAAATAACCTTGTGTACTTAAATTTCTAATTTGCTTTGAAGAACTTCCTTAATTCTGAATTTTAAAGAATCATAAAATCGCGCAATTTCCTTCAAAAACACAAAATTAAAACTCTAGCACATATCGAACATCCAATTTAAAAAAATTGATAGCCCCCCTCATACTATAAACATATGCAAAATAAATACAATTCCACACTAGTACCTTTCAACAAAAAAATACCTCAAACATCCCCACATTACTTTAAAACTCTCCCCATACCCTTTAAAAACTATCCCGTGATTAAATTAGCAAGCCAAAAGGACAATTCCTCCTTTACTCCCCCCCCCCCCCCCGTCTCCCTCCAAACTGTTTCGATGGTCCTAAAGATCCCTCTATCCTCACTTTTCCCCCAGATTATACGACCTTTTTATTCGAGTCTGTTCTGCTGTAACCCTCACTTTTTAGAAGGGATTTTTTTATAACGCTACAGTGCATTTCCCCCAGTGATTTTCCTCCCCTTTCCTCATTCGAATGGAGAACAATCCCTACTCAATATTCAAAAGTCAGGCGGAACAACACCGAAAAATTGGGTAGACCTCCTTCTACCAATTACTCATACTGATATATAGGGGGAGTGGATAAACATGAGAAGTTTAGCGATGAATGCGTATTGCTGCCCCTCCTGTTAGGTTTCACGTGAGATGATGGACTTACCCGTGCTGCCATTTCTGACCACGGATTTTACTAAATTTTGAAGATCGTTGAACTTAACATTATGGTAAGAATCCATTTATAACAGAAAAATCAATGAAATGCATAATTTAGTAATTTCGTAAACAGATAGTTCTAGAACTATTGTACACTCGTAATTTTAGTACTACTATAGGCACGCATTTTTAGTACAAATGTACGCTCGTAGTTTTAATACTAGCGTATGCCAGTAGTTTTAATACTATTCTATACATGTATAGTTTAAGTACTATTGTACTTACGTATTTAAGTACAATTGTACGCATGTAGTTTTATTACTATTGTACCCAAGTAGTTTTAGTACTATTGTATGCATGTAGTTTTAGTACTATTGTATGCATGTAGTTTTAGTACAATTGTAAGCATGTATTTTTAGTATTATTGTACAAATATAGTTTTACTTTATTATACAAATATATTTTTACTTTATTATACAAATATAGTTTTACTTTATTATACAAATATATTTTTACTTTATTATACAAATATAGTTTTAGTACTATTAATCAAATATAGTTATAGTACTATTAATAAAATAAAGTTTTAGTACTTTTAAAAAATTTAGCTGGAGTTCTATTTTACAATTACAGTTTTAATACTAAAATGCAAATGTAGTTTTGGTACTATTGTTCAAATTAAATTTTTGTGCAATTGCAGTTTGAGTAGTAATATACAAAGATAGTTTAATACTATTTTTCACAATATAATTTGGAATCTTCCCAAAGCTGAATTACATATGAATTGCATTGAAAAGTCCATAATAGTTTAAATTAGTAGTGGAAGTATCGTTTATGAAAATATACTTCTGTAGGAAAAAGATGAGAAGTTATTCGAAGTAATTGTATACTTTATGAGAAGGAAAAAATTCGTAAAAGCTTCGGTGTTTGGAAAAGTTAACTATTTTAACAAGAGCAAGTGTTAAGTTTTTTCACGTAGAGTTGCTGAATGAAGTTCAATAATGAAAAAAGTTATTCATGGGAAATATGTTAAAAAATAGTTTATTGAAAAGTTTCACAAAAAGGGTTGTTAAAAAATATTTTTGCTGCTCGTAGAAAGAATGTTGGGTGATTGCACTTGAAAAAGTTATAAAGAGAAAGTTTCGTGCTGTAAGTTGTAAATAAAAAAAATTGCTTTAGGGGGTCTAAGACTCAAAATTTTAAAAAATTCAAATTTTTTATTATTGTAAAAAATAATTAGAATATTGTTAAATAAAATGACATAAAAAATGTATTTCTATCATTAGTAGAACTTGAATTGTTTTTGTTTCATGACAATTGTATCTCAAACGTGCTATCTCGAAACTTGGAAACGGTTATTCTTGATGATATTTTTTTTTTTTTAATTTATTTTTAGAGTTTAAATGGATATAACTTAAAAACTACTTGCTGTAAGTGTATGAAACCTTTCAAATTATTTTTCATACATGTTTCTTTAATTTGTCTTTAAAAATTGTATATTTTGATTTAACTTGAAAAAAAAAAAGTTTTTGGAACTTAGCATATGATGAGTATATATAGTTTATATAGTTTTGGCAAATTTTTTTTTCTAAATATTGTAATAAAAAATCATGAAGGCAATTTATGATACGAGTTCTAAGATGTAATTTAATGCAAACATGAAGTGATTTTTTTTTTTTTTTTAATTTTTAATATATCAAATTAAGAAAATGTCAAATATTTTTAGTTTTTTAATTTAAAAAAAAAATATTTTTTGAATTTGAGAATTTAAAATAGAATTTTGAGTTTCAAAATATAATACAGTACTGCATAAAAGAATTCAGAAAAATAGTAATAAAATAAAAAAAATTGAATATTTAATATTAGAAAATTTTGTTTGGAAAATCTTCCTTCCACAGGTTGCTAATGGAAAAGTTTTTTTATTTAAGAATTGCTCGTAGAAAAGTTGTCGTATAGTTCAGTATCAGGAAAAAATGTCAAGAGAAAGTTGCTTAACTGTATGCCGTTAATAAAAAGTTGCGTATAGAACATATATTAGAATATATCGCAAGAAAAATTTGCTTACTGAAGGTTAATAATCGAAAAAGTGTTTAATAGAAACTATATTGGAAAAAACAGCTCTCCAAAAAACGGCAAAATGAAGGACGCTAATGAGAAAGAAACTATTCCTGAGAAATGTTGTAAATGGAAAAGTTGTCAAGTGAGAAAAAATGATTCCTGAAGGTTAAAAGTTGTTAAAGGTAAAATTTACAAATAATGTAAAAAGTTGGATTTAGAAAACTCTTAAAAGGAAAGTTAATATTTTCATTGACGCTGTCAGGATTATATACAAGTGGATGCAATGCTACAAAAGAATGTGTTCAAATCTTAATTTTTCAAAAATATATAATGAAATACTTAAAAGCAATACATTAACTTTTTGAACAAATGAATAATTTAAAACCTATATTATACTTTTTATTGATGTGAAATCTACTACTTTATCCAACATAATTTTCAAAGTCCAAGGGGATGCAAATGCATCTCCTTGTAACGCCCAAGAAATTTCGTAAGTACCAAGCTTGCAAAGTCAATTACAATGCCATTATAAACCAAACTCTTAAAAACTTCATCATTGTGTGGTTAGGTCTCAGGTCTCGCATGCCAAAGGAGTCGTGTTCGAATCCCGGGTTTGTGACTTGGAATCCACGTTAAGCCGTAGGTCCTGGCATGATTAGCCATCATTGTGCATAACAATAACTCGTTGAGCGTACTAACCAACTTAAAAAATTGTAACATAATCCAAGCATCATTCTCAAACCAATGACCAAAAATGTCATCCACCAACCCCCCCTCACATTCACCATGCTCCCCCTACAAGCTATTCAATCAATCCCCCCTCCCCCCCACATATTTCTTTGCCGCAAGCGCCGTACAGGGGTGGCAATCGAATTAACATCTTTTCATTATCGCATTTCGTTGACTAGGGTGGCCAGATGGGCCAGAGGGGGAGGATGGTTTAGAAGAGCGGAGTGAGTAGGAGTGGGGGGGGGGGGATATACGGCAATTAACGATTGTGAAATAATATACCTTCTGCGTTGCGTCCTGCGCGTGTGCTTTTGTTGTGCTGAGTGCAACGGGGTGGTGGTTGAATGAAATATGGAGACACAAATTGAGCGTGTTGCGGTAAATGGGGATTTGATGTGGGTGATGACGGGTGGTTTGGGTTATAGTTCCGTTTAAGGGTTAAAAAGTAGTTGGGATTATAGATGTAACACGTTGGGAGGAAAGTTAGTTGTATCACTGTGAATATATTATTGGGATCTGGATTTTGAAAGTCCGTGATTCTTATATTTTAAGTGTGGATAGGACAGGGTAATGTATGAAAGTCGATAGCAAATGAGAGTTCTGTGTCGGATGGAGGTATGACTTTATTTATGACGTCATAGGACAAAGTCTTTTAAGGGTTAAAAGTTGTTGGGACTAAAGATGTAACACATTGGAAGGAAAATTAGTTGTAAGATGGTGAATGTATTATTATTGGTATCTAGCATTTAAAGTCCATGTTTCTTTTATTTTAAGTATGGATGAGATAGAGCCATGTATGAAATTAGATAGAAAATAAGAATTCTGACACGGATGGATGTATGATGATCTATGCCGTCATAGGACAAGGTCTTTTAATTGTTAAAAGTTGTTGGGGTTGCGGATGTAATACATTGGGAGGAAAGTTAGTTACAGCATTGTGATTATTGGTATCTGGCATTTAAGGTTCTTATATTTTAAGTATGGACAAAATAGGACGATGTACGGAAGTAGATAGAAAATTACAGTTCTGTCTTGGATAGATTGAATTGATTTATGACGTCATATGACATGGTCTTTTAAGAGTTAAAAGTAGTTGGGATTACGGATGTAACACAATAAGAAGAAAGTAGGCGTAACTTGGTGAATATATTATTGGTATCTAGGAATTTAGTCGTTCTTATATTTTAAGTCTGAATAAGAAAAGGCGGTGCACGAAAGTAGATAGAAAATAAGAGTTCTGCTTCGGAAGCATAACAATGATCTATGACATCATAAGATAAAATCTTTTATAGGTTAAATGTAGTTGAGATTACGAATGGAACACATTGAAAGGAAAGAGTTGTTGCATGTTGGTATCTAGGAATGGAAAGTTCTTGTAATGCTTTAAGAATGAAAAAGATAGAGTTATGTATGAAAGTAGATAGAAAATTATAGTTCTCTATTGGATGGATATATGACTTGATCTATGACGCCGAAGTACAAGGTCTTTTAAGATTTAAAGTAATGCGTATCACGGATGTAACACGTTGGGATGCTAGTAAGTTATAGCATGGTGAATATATTATTGCTATTCAGCATTTTAAGTCCATTGGCCTTGTATTTTGAGTATGGACGCGAGAAGACGATGTATGAAAGTAGATAGAAAATAAGAATTCTGCCTTTGACAGATGGAGACTAGATTTATGACGTCATAGGACAAGGTCTTTCAAGGATAAAAAGTAGTTGGGATTATGGATGTAACATATTTTGGAGGAAAGTAAGTTGTAACATTGTGAATATATTATTGGTATCTAGAAACTGAAAAATCGTTCTTATATTTTAAACATTGATAAGATAGGGTGATGTACGAAAGTAGATAGAAAGTGATAGTTCTGCCTCAGATGGGCAAATGACCTTGAATTTTGTTGTTGTAGAAGAAGGTTATACCAGGGACATAATTTCAAGGTACACTTAGATCCCTTTGGCTATTAAAAAAAAAAGTGTGAAACAATAATTAATTCATATGAAAGCCAATTATAATTTTTGAGAAATTAAATTTTGAATAAAAACCAAACGCTTAACCAAAATTTTAATATCGATTTTCGATTGAAATTTAATAATAAATAAAAGATACGACATTTTAAAATCAAAAGCAAAATATTTATAACCTCAGATATCACAAGATTTAAAACATTTCCAAAACACCATATACAAGGCACTAATAAAAAAAATAATAACTTTGAACTGAAATTACTGCTAAAACAACGAAGAAAAAAAAAAGAAGAAACAAGTGACATATTGGGTAGACAGGGAGAAGGGAGGTGGGGGGGGGGGTAAATACACCGTAATTGATTGATAGATGTAACGGCTATATATGGTTTATCGATAAGGCCCATTTTCATTTGGAATGATTAGTCAATGAATTCTGTCTGGGTGTTTTGCAAAAACCCTAAATTCTGCAAAAGTAACCATTTAGGCTACATTATCCAGTATAGGAATCATAGAGCTCTTTTGATGAGGAAAACTATAAAATCATTACACTATAATCAGATTTTACTTCAATTTGTTGTGACATTTCAATATTGTTACTAATTTTGTAAACCCGTTTATTAAAAATTCCATACCTGTCTCTCCAACACAACACTGGTCTCTTCTTTCTGTCTCACACAGTTTCTCAGTCAGTTTTGTCATTTCAAAGTTAGAAACTCCTTTCTGAAATGCCCTGTATGGTAATTTTTTTTAGATTTTTTTTTTAATACATGCAAGAGTTTCTGTTCCCCTAAGCGATAGCGGAGATTTGGGGAGGTATAGAGGTCAAATAACCATCCTTTAATGCCCTTGGGACAAAACCGGGTCAATTTTGACCCAAGAAATTTGAAAATTGTGTCAATTTTTTACCCTTGCAAATTTGAAAATTGTGTCAATTTTGACCCAAGAAAAATGCCAATTTTGACCTTTGCAAATTTTGAAAACACGTCACCAACCTATTTAAGGCCTACAATCATTGCCATTGACACTGAATGATACAAAATAATTTTTTTTAAATCCTTTATATTAGTTTCGATTTTGTGAGTGTGTGGCATCGATATAAATAAACAACTGGATAGACTGCTTAACGCTGGGAAAATGAAGCCGTTGCCAGATGCCGTTGGTAGGATAAAAAATACGGATTGCCTAGGATTGAAAATAAAATTTGGGGTTGTACACAGCAGAAATGTCAATAGTAGACCTTAATTAGTAATAATGTGCAAAAAAATATATACTCTAGCATTTTACAAGGTTTTTCCCATTTCCATCCAACTGTAAAAGTGAAATGTGATTGGTTTATCTTCCCACCAGCTTGGCAATCGCCGGCGCGTTTTTCTCTTTGCATTGACAATGGAGCAGTATATCCAGTTGTTTGTCCATATCGATGGTGTGTGGGTGTGTCAGAGAGGCAAACGCCTATTTAACCGCCTTTCTTCATCCAATCGGGCTGAAACTTGGCAGATAGGTTTGATGTCGATGACAATATATTCTATCAAATTTTAGGGCTGTTACTGTCACTAAAATGTTCGTTTTACGGAAAACTAATAAACCAACTTGCTGGCATTCATTCGCATTAAAATAGCTATGAACCGATAATTGTTGAAATTCTTTCTGTTGCCAAATTACTTTTTTTTTAAAGTAAATAATAAAATTACTTTAATCAGAATAAATAAATGATATTTGAATCTGAGAGCATAAAATTATGGTCATTTTTAATAAATAAATTTTGAAACGTAGTTGGCCGCACGTTGATTGAAATGTTTTTGATATCGGTGCTGTGTTAATGAATATAAAAATTGACAATACATAAAAAGGATTTTTTAAAACTCTGTTTTTATGGGTTATATTATTATTAAACTAGCTAAATACCCGTGCTTCGCTACAAAATTTTAACATGTGCAATATTTCAGCTAGCTGTGAGGCCTCGCGTTGCGGAAATCTGTCATTCGTGTATAAGACCCACTTTTTGGCGCTTCGCTAGCAGGAAGGTTCATCGCTACGCAAAATCGAGCTCGCTTATTCATTCGCTGAAAATTTCATGGACACATAAACACAGGCTTATTTCACTCGTTAAAAGGTTCATTGCTATGCAAGCAAAGGCTCGCTTCGTTCTCGGAAACGTTCATTGCTGCGTAAGCATAAGCTAGCTTCACTCACTAAAATCTAATTGCTAAGTAAAGACTTAATATTGGAAGCCTCTCCCTTGTCAAGAAAAAAAAATTCCCCGTTAATACAATAATACAACACTCCTTTAAGATTATTTTAAAACGTGTTTGTGGAAAGCAAAATTAGAGGCTAAACCTACTTATGTTGAAACTCTCAGAGCTCTAGACCTATTCGAAGTCGCTTTTTGTGAAAAAATTAATTGAAAAACAAATTCAAATTTTAACATTCTTTTTGTCAGTCCAATTATAAAGCCAAAACTACTTGTGTTGAAAACTTCAGAAATGTAGCCCAATTACAAATCGTTTTGTAAAATATTTGTTAATAAATTATTTAAAAAAAAAAAAAAAAAAAAAAAAAATGTTTAATTCTGTTTTTCAAAAATCCAATTAGAAGGCCACAACTATATATGTTGAAAATTTCAAAGCTGTAGCCCTATTTGAAATCGTTTTGTTATATATATATATTAATTAATTAAAAAAATTAATTATTAGCGAACTAAACAAAAAATTTAAATTCTGTTTTTCTAAAGTCCAATTAGAAGGCCAAAACTACTTATGTTGAAAATTTTAGAGCTGTAGCCCTATTAGAAATCGTTTTGTAAAATATTAACTAATTAATTCTAAAAATTAATTAAAAAAGAACAAAATAAAAATTTAAAATTCTGTTTTTTAAAAGCCTAATTAAAAAGCCAAAACTACTTATGTTGAAAATTTCAGAGCTGTAGCGCTATTAGATATGGTTTTGTAACATATTTATTAATTAATTAAAAAAAAATAATTAAAAAAGAACTAATTAAAATTTAAACCTTCTGTTTGGGATGTATAGAATTAGAAGGCCAAAACTACTTATGTTGAAAATTTCAGAGTTGTAGCCCTATTAGTAGTCGTTTTGTAAAATGTTTATTAATTAATTAAAAAAATTAATTAAAAAAGAAGAAAATAAAAATTTAAAATTCTGTTTTTTAAAAGTCAAATTTAAAGACCAAAACTACTTATGTTGAAAATTTCAGAGCTGTAGCCCTATTAGTAATCGTTTTATAAAATGTTTATTAATTAATTAAAAAAATTAATTAAAAAAGAACAAAATAAAAATTTAAAATTCTGTTTTTTAAAAGTCCAATTAAAAGGCCAAAGCTATTTATGTCGAAAATTTCAGAGCTGTAACCCTATTAGACATCGTTTTGTAGCATATTTATTAATTAATTGAAAAAATTAATTAAAAAAGAATTAATTAAAATTTTAAAATTCTGTTTGTGATGCATAAAATTAGAAGGTTAAAACTACTTATGCTGAAAATTTCATAGCTCTACTCCAATTTTAAGTAGGTTTCTATAGATCCACAGAGCCACAGACAGACAGACAGACACACAGCTTGTTTTATTATTATAGCTGCAGTCTATAGTATCATGACACAGTATATTTTAAAGTACTAAAATATTATAAAACCGGATGAAAATCAGAAAGATGAAATCCCCCTTTAGCTTCCGGAAAATCAAGGTAACAAACTGCATCCGGAAAATATTATATTTTCCGGAATGTGTCGTTGCGAAATGCATTTTATCAAGAAGGAAATATCTCAATTTTATGCTGTAAAAATAAATCCAAGTGGAGAATTGGTAAGGATAATATTTTGCTAACTTCTTTGAACGATACAAACTGCTTCGGTTCCCCTTCAATATATGGGATAGTAAAAAGATATTTTTGCTTTTACATTTTGAGAAGTATTTTTTGAAAAAAAAAAAAAAAAAAAAAAAAAATTGAGGGTAGATCTCCAAATGGAAATTTGAACCGCTTTATAAAACGTTTTGCTTGTTGCCCAAAAATCGTGTTTTGATTTCGCTTTGTATACATAGCCACTTTTTTAAGTGATACATTAAGATACGAAAAAGAAAAATATTCTGCTTAAAGTGGTATTTATGGATAAACCGTTTTCGCTATTAATGTTTAAAAGGATGGGAAAATTCGGTTTATCCGAATAAAAGGCAAAATTCTTTCATTTGGTATTGAAATAAAACTGACAAGCATTTTATATTGCAGTATGTAATATCAGGGTATGTTTTATATATATTAATATTAAAGTGATTAGGTATATTTCATTGAAAAGATGTAACTACAGTTCTTTGCGATGCATAAACATTTGTAACATTTGAGAACTTGACCGTTGCTAATATTGTTATGCATATATTAAAGGTTTTATTTTTATTTATATTTCTACCGTTATAAGTTAAAAAGTCCTAAATCCAAAACAAATTTAAATGAATACGGTAAACGAAGTCGAAATTGTTCTCATTAACCGAATTTCATGTTAAACGAATAAATTAACTTTAAATTTTAAGTACGGAGAACTACTTTTACTTCGTGTTAAACTGGATTTCATGTTAAGCGAGATCGCGTTAACAGGGTTTGACTGTATTTTTCTTTTGTCCTTTGAAGTTACATTTGTTTTTATTCTTGTATAGGTTTTTATGACCAAAGAACTTGAGCCAATCAATGAAGTACTAGGGGTGTGGAACATCGCACACCTTTCAATTACATTATATAACTGATGTGGATTTATGACATTTACCGATTTATATTTTCACCAATCATTTTGAAAAAATTGCCAATTTGGTGATATTTTTTTTGCAATAATTCTTGTATGGGTCTTGAAAAAAAAATCTGCCAAAATAGTGATTTTGGCGTTCAATAATCCTTATTTGATCCTTTATTTTAAGTGAAACTGAAGGTAGAATAAAAAAACTACCATTGATGAGGTATGCTCAAGGAAAGAGAACTTTGTGTTGAAAGCATACGTTTTTCAACTTTTTACGACATAAAAGCATTTTTACAGGATTTTCGGGGATGCTTTAAACACCTTTAGAGGCATTACCACAGCGATTTTTTATCAAAATCGTTAGAGCCGTTTTTTAGCAATTCCTGAAAAACATGATTTTTTTCAATTACAGCTACCTTATGCGCATGCTCGATTTTTACGAAAACCTTAATGGTTGGTCCCATGGCCACCACCAACCTTCTCACCAAAGTTGAACATCGTAGGTCAGTTTGTTCGGGAGTTATGCTAACCACAGACACACACACGTTTTCTAGATCACTTTTTTGAAATCAGGATGTTCCAAAACCCGGAGAAAAGCAAAGAAATCGATTTTTTTTTATCGAATTCTATACTTTCATTACCTTATGTTTACATATGGGTAATTGAAAGCAAAAAAGATTTATTTTTAAGGATTAAAAAGAAAATGGCAAAATATGCATTTCAATATTTTCTTGGATATATTGCTTTGTAACTTATGGCGGCAGATTCGTTAACTATAATTTTGGACTACAAAGTTAAGTATTCGTGTGATCTTTATTCATAACATACCATTTATCTGTATTATTCCCGTTTGGTGTGTTGCGTTGGGGTTTTCTAGCTCTTGAACTATGTAACAGTTATCTTTAGAGTAAGATCTGGCCTGAGGATTTTTTGAAGAAAAATTGCCTTTGCATTTGCACCTCATCTGGAAGAAAATCCGAATAATCACACGAAGTAGCTTGATAACTAACGCTAGACTATTTGTCACTATAGCCACAGTACTCACTTTGGAAATTAAGAAACCATTACGCCGACGTCTTTTGAGAAATGACAGAACTGTCAAGAGTAGTTTAAGTATCAATGGAGTATACCTTACATGAAGACTTTCAAAGGGTAACTGATCCACATTTGTGTCACGTATAGGAGAAACACTATGAAAAAGGTTTGGATTATTGAAATTAGTTCGAGTATCAAGTGAGAAATGCTTTCCTTGCTAATACAACATTTTTGGGTTTTTTGAAAAATTCCAAAAACTCATACCTAACCAGAATATCTACACTTTAGTTACAGAAACCAAACCTTGTAACAAGAAATCTTAGATATCAGCCAATTTTTTTTCATAAATTACAAAATAACAAAATTAAAAATAAAAACTATTCAGTAGCTTTTATTACTTGAATTTTATAATTTTCCATAAAGCAAGGAATTAAGCTTGAAGGAAACCCACTTTTTTCCTTAATTTTTTTTATAAATGCATATTTCAGATTGGTTTATCTCGTAAATTTGAAGCTCCAAAACTCAGAAACAATGGAATAAAAAGACAAATTGAACAACATCAAATCAAATCTCCACCATTATGGTGTATATTCATAGAAACGATGTCACTGGAGAAAAACTTTAAATAATTCATAGCATACAATTAAAAATGGTAAAGCCGCAACAAAACAACTAGTATAAAAAAAATCGTTTAAGTCCAAAAACTCCTAAGACCTATAAGCAAGAAATTTCAGACTTTTAAAGGCATCTAAATAAATCAACTCAATCCAAATACCGATTAGTTTCAGTTAAACTAAAACCAAAAATTCTGAAAGTCTCAACTAAAGCAATTCCAGATTCTCTCACAAAGATCCCTTTGAATCCAAGAACCGATTAGTTCCTGTGATTACTTCCGATGAATCTTCTCGCCAGACCCAACGACATTCGATCCAAGGTGTGAGATTATTGACCATTACCCCACTTCCCAACGCCATTACCCCCAGCCTATTCTTTCACAGATTTTCTTCCAGAGGAATTTTTTTCCATTTGCTAAACGACCACCATTAGATCTCCCACCATGATATTTTTTTTTTCATCCGTTTCATTCTTAGGGGGTGACAAGATCGATGTCGGCCAGAGATTCTAGTTTTCGACATTATCGACCTTTTTTTCCCGCCATAAGAATAGCTTCTTCTATTTTTCGTTCCATTCTTGCCCAGAGCCAAATCGATTTCAGCTTTTCCCTATTCTTGTCTTCGTAAATCTATAAAGCGTGAAAATCGACTTGGGACGCGTTGCCGTTTTTCAGGAATAGATTCTTATCGTGATCGTTTGGTGAATTTTTATTTGTGGTCGTTGGTAGAGATAAGGGAACATCGACTGGTTTTAAATTGAGTGCTGCCAGATTTCAGAGAGGGTTGTTTGCTGTCTTAGAAATATGTGTCTGCCATTGTTTCTTTATGTTGAGTTTAGAATGTGATAAATTTTAAGTTGATATATGATAACGTTTAATGTAACTTTTTTCAGAATGATAATTAAGTGTTCTGTACCAAAACTTTAAACAATGATATATTTAACTTCATGGAACAGTAAATAAAATGGCATCATGTAAGGTTGGTGATAGTCTCGGTATCAATCTACCAACACTGATGATAAACCTTACAATAAACCCCAACAGTGTTTAATGTAACTTTGTTCAGAAAGTTAATTAAGTGTTCTGTTTCCAAAGCTTTAAACAATGATACATTTAACTTCGTGGAACAGCAAACAAAATGACATCATGCAATGTTGAGGATAATTTCGATATCAATCTACTAACAGGGATATTAAATTTTAAGATGATCCACAACAGTGTGTAATGTAACTTTGTTAGAAAGTAAATTAAGTGTTACTTTGCCAAAACGTCAAGCAATGATTCATTTATTATTTGTGGAAAAACAAACCAAATGGCATCATGTAATGTTGGTGGTAGTCTCGATGTCAATCTACCAACAAGGATGATAAACCCTAAGATAATCTACAACAGCGTTTAATGTCATTTTGTTTATAATGAAATTTAAGACTTCTGTTACCAGAACGTTAAACAATGATCAATGATACATTTAGTTTCACGGAGCAGCAAACGAAATGCCATAGTGTAATGTTGAGGAAAGTCTCGATATTAATCTCTCAACTGAGATGATCAACCTTAAGATGATCCACAACAGTGTATTAGGCAAACTTTAATCAGAATGAAAATTAAGTGTTCTGTTTCCAGAATGAATGAGATATTTAACTTTGTGAACAAAATGGCATAATTTATTATCGAGGAGAGCCTCGATGTTAATCTTCCAAAACAAATCCTTTGTAAAAACTTGTCTTATTGGACATGTTTTGGAGCTAATCTTTTCTCATAGGTTGACCTTAAAAAAAATAATAATAATAATAATAATAATAAAAATAAAAAAAATTAAAAAAAAAAAAAAAAACTTGGCACCCGAAAATTTGTGTAACAAAATAAACATCTTTACCACTTTGTAACACCCTGATTTTTAATTGTTTCTTAGTTTTTTTAAATAGTGCCGTAAAACATATTTTGCTAGATTGCGTAACCTCTATGTAAGACTCATATGAGTTTTCTAAATTTTAGCAAAATTATCTGATTAACATAAAAAGATCAACCTTAATTGCTATTTGAAATAATACCTTTTTGAATAGACATTTCTTTTTATTTTCTCTAAAATGTTTGCATAAAATTATCAGTAAGCACAAAGCCAAAACATCAAGTATTATATAATATATTATATTATACTATATATATATTATATTAAAAAGTTAATTTATTAGATTCAAAGTTTAGTATTTTGTAAATGGTCAACTATTGGTAGTATTTATTTAAAGTATAAAATATTTAATATCTGACAACATGCTTGAAAGCTACGTGATGAGAAAACAGTCAATTAAGGATATTTCATACAGGTATTTGTGTTTTGTGTTCTTGCATTTGCTTATTGGAAATGAACGTTGTGATATTTTCTTTGGCTACTCATTAAAATTACCCATTTAAAAAGATAGATAACTATTTCATGAGAAATACGTATAGGGTATTTTTTTTTCTTTTTAAGGGCTCCGTCTGCTTCAGATTCATGAAAAAAACGCTATTTTCATTAATTTTTTTAAAGAATACTGTAATGTTTATTGATATAAAACTTGTTAGGCATAACAAAAATGTTCGTAAATTACAACAGCAAAAAAAATTTATTGATTTTAACCACTTTTTTAGTATGAAAATGCCAGGTAAACAGGAGTCTTCAAAAAGTAGGTAGGTGTGCGCTGTTGAAAAAATCTCAGAAACAACAGAACTGATCCTTATGAAATTTTAACCACATATTCTGTACACTTATCAATATATCTAGTACCAGAATTATTACAAAATTTTAATTTTTACTATTTTTTTTGGCAAAAATCATGCAAAAAAAGAGTTTTTTAATTTTTTTTCCCTGCCATTTTGTTATTTTTGCATATAAACTAATATTAGAGGTACGGGATATAGCCACTGTCACACTAAAAGTAAAACCATTCAATATTTTTGTTTCAGATGGGCCGTTGTTCAGATTTTTTCAACAGCGCACACCTACCTACTTTTTGAGTGTTCCTGTTTGCCTGGCATTTTCACACTAAAAAAGTGGTTAAAATCAATAAAAATTTTGTTGTTGTTGTAATTTACTAATGTTTTTCTTAAGTCTAACAAGTTTTATATCAATAAAAATAACAGTATTCTAAAAAAAAAAAAAAAAAAAAAAAAAATTATAAAAATAGCGTGTTTTCATGCATTCAGAGTAGACAGACCCTTTAAACATTCGATACTTTTCCCGTCTAACATTGGGAATAAAACTGTTACTCTGTGTTCTATAAAAATCTGGTTTCAACCAAGTAGCATAGCTTTATTGGCTATTGTCGGTAACAGGGGATCTGGGAAAATTGGCTAGTCCATGCCGAATCTCGAGCATCGTTCCAAAACACGATTTTTTTTTTTAATCAAAAAAATAAATAAACATGTTAAAACCCTTAAGAATATATTTTTTATCATCTCTCCTTGGTTATAAAAGTATATTTAAATTTTAAAACTTCAAGATATCAAAATTTCCAGTACATTTAATTCAGTACTGGACGAGATTGGCCACGATTCGTAGTAATGGCCAATCTATAACGGTCCACATCGGGATTGCCAGTATCGAGCCATTATTAGCCATCGAATTTGTGGAAGAGTTTCCGACAAGAAAATACATAAGTAACATTATTTTAAATTTTGAAAATATTTCATTTTTAAAGTATGCGATCAATTTATGTACAATACCTTCCTGTAATCATTATTCAAATCAATAGAATTTTGACTACTTTCAAATTATATTTACCTCAAAGGAACTAAATATTTAAATATTGTTGTAAATTTTATTTTAGAAATTGATCAAACAGTTTTTGAAAAATAAAATCTACAATTTAGTGTTCCTTTAAAAAGCTCACAAAACCTCTCCGAACAACAGTAAACTTGCTATCAAGCTTCAACAAAAACTTCAGTGCGTGCAACTTCGAATACAGAGAAAATTCAGACTTCACAAAAGCAAGCGCTGAGCTCCTTTCACAACAACTCTCAAAATCCAACTAACTCCGATTTCACGGCCTGGCGGTTTTAAATCCTCGTAAACTTTACCGAGCAATTCCAAGCAAACGATTTTGGTGACCAGAACGTGCTGGGAAACATCTAAAAATTTCTTGATCAATTCGGGTGTTGAAAAATTTTTAAGCCTGTATTATCTTTGTTTAATGTAATAATTTTTAATGCAATAAAACTTTAAAAATATATATGTACGCTATTTCCAATTATATACTGGAAAATTGCGTAACTTCATGAAATAAGAATGGTTGAGTAATCAATTAATATGTTGAAAAGAATTAACGAACTTGCGCCAAAGTGTAATAAGCTTTAAGTTGATTGATTATTAAACAAGAGCAGATATGAAAAATTCATTCAGCGAGCTGCCTTAGTCAAGGAGTTATAAATTAGCATCAATGCAGATGAGGTCATTAAGCTTTAACTACTTGGACCTACACAAATTAGGTGTGGAGTTTTAGCTCTAGATTAATTGCAATTAGAAACTACAATCAATCTTAATTATGTAAAAGCTCTTGATTTGAAGATTTCTCTTTTGAATTTTTAATATAAGTATAAAATATAAACGAGAGATTAATAAATAGGAATTACTTAGTCTATTAAATAAAAACAACTAGTTGAAGTGCCCGGCGTTGCCCGGACTTTACTCTGAGTGAAAAGGCTTCATTTCTTTTTCCCAATTGTTAATTTTATAAGAACAAATTCGATGTTGGAAAGGGTGAAATTTTTTTATTTAGTAATTGATAACTTCATACATTTACAACAAATACAAAGATAATATTAACTACAAATATCCTAAAAATAATAATAAACGCATATAAATACATAGCTATAAGTAACACACAGATACAAAATAATACATAGTTACAAATATATAGCTACTACTAGATGCAAGATTTTTTTTTTTTTTAAATACTATTTAGAGTGTACAAATTAAGTAGATACCACAAGTTTCAAATATAATTTAAATGACCGCTTATTAAAAGGTTTGACTGGTGTCTAAACTTTCTTATTTAGGTTTTATCTTAAATATTAAGTTTTTGTGTCAAGTGTAAGAATAAATTAATTTTTAAGGGATCTAATCATTTTTAAAGATTTTCTAAGGCCTTTTTCTTATAGTCTTAGTAGAAATATATATTACAACTAAAATGTTTTTTTTTTTTTTTTTTTTTTTTTTTTGTAAGCTCTACATGTTACCCCTTTTTATACATATATAACTTGATTATCTTGATATTATATATAATAAATGGTTATTATGTGTAATAACCCTTTATTGTATATCATATCCAAATTAAGCATATTAGCCATCACAAATATATAGCAAGTTTTCGGCTGCCTATTTGTGTCACATTTAAATGCTTATCACGATAAATTTCACCTCGTAAGTTTATACTCCTTTCAAATAAAGGGGGTGATAACTGCGAGAACACCTTTTTCTAAAGTCTTAACACACAGTCGCATCACCGAGAGGACATACGATGGATTTTATGTGCACTAACTCCTATCATCATGTTTGGTGAAACAGGATCAAACCAGTTGGCCACCGATCACAAGCTGACGATTCAACTTCCTAGGCTACCGGGACCCCACCTATTATTTAATTAAAGTTTATCATAAGTTTGCTTCAGCATTTTCTTATGACTCTTCAGTTTTATATTTTTTGCGTGTGAAATATATCCCCGTAATAGTAACTTTTACCAGTTGCTTAATTTATACGTTCAACAACCTATTGTTGGATACAACTAATCAGACCGGGACCTATCGTTAAACCAAGATTCCGAACTACAACAAACATCCAAGATTCGAACTCGTGGCACATTTGACAAGCGATACCAGAGTTCTTATCACACAGTCATCAAGTGACCTTTACCTACTTCCCTGGATAATCAAAGAAGTAAGAAAACTATATAAATTTCAAAGTAATTTAAAATTTTATTGAGTTACACTTTCTAACGAGCTGAAATGATAGTTTCAGGAAAGGATATAACCCCACAAAACCCCCTGACATACTCATCACCCTCTCGCCCCCACCCTTTACCTCCTTTCCAAAACAATCACCAAACTACATCTCGTGTGAAATTCGACCATCGACTAAAATGCCATCACTCGACCATTCCCATCACGACCCCCTCAGCCCCCCACACTCCCAACCAATCCCCCGCTTCCGAACAAAAGCACATTCCCCCGGGGTAGGGAGGGAAACAGCCAATCAGCGCGCCTTGCCCCCCACTCCCCCCCCAGCCCCCCACCAAACCGTTCATCTTTGATTACAAGGCAAAGGGGCACTTATTCATCGGGCGCTCATTGAATTTGGCTGAAATGGGCACTTAGATTTAATTAAGCGGCGTTTGACGTTTTGTCCTTTCCCCCCACCCAGAGCTATGGAACCCCCTCCCTCCTCCTAGGGGAGGTGGGTAAGGTTTGCGGAGGGACGGCGAATTTGATCTCGTAATGTTTTAATGCCTCTTCCTTGGGTTACGTCATAAGAATGTCGCTTTGAAAGAGTGTTGGTATTGGTTGTGGGAGTGTGACGTCACTGATTTATTTCGAAATTAAAATGTCGTGAGAAACAAATGAATTTTGTGGAGTTTTTTTTCCACCTTATATTTTTATCTATTGCTGTAAAAAAAAAATGCAAAAGTAATAAATGGAATTAAAATGTGTGTTTACGGTCTATTGTGCGCATAAAATTGCTGGATTGATTTGTCTTGGGGTAAAAGAGGGTTTAAACCTTTAGCCCAAGGGTTTTGTTTTCAATGAGGAACTTTCACGTTTTTTGGTTTTATTTTTAAATAAAAGTAGAGAAAAAAATCATGAAAAACAATACCATTCTTTCAAAAATTTGAGCTCGGATAGATAGTTAAAAAAATATTTAGTTTTTCACTTTGCGATTTGGCGAAAAAAAGCTACTTTTGCGTGAAACGTTAACGCGCAGATAATGAACCAGTCTAAAACCTGTTTTAGACGAGGAATGATTGAGGTTTCCCCTTCGTTTTGCGACTTTATCTCTGCGTAACCACGTCACGGTTTTCTTATGCGTTTTTGGTCACGTGACCTTTGCTTTGATTTCGGCTAATTTCAAACACGATTTTTGATTAATTGAAAGCATAAAGCTAAAAAATAATTGCACTGCTCAAATATATTCGTTGGATAACACTAGAAAATACAAAAATATTTATTTTCCTCACTTGTGCAAGTTCCTCATTGGTCAAAAGTTTGGTCCGGTGTCCATCCCCACTTAATGTTTGCGCAGGCGCAGAAAAGGAATTGTGTAGGCATGAAACTGCTCCGCCTGCTTGTATCAAATGCGATGTATGCTGATGTATTGATGTTGTATCTATGTTTTATAATACTCGAATAAAAAAATAAAAAACTTTGTAATAGGCTTGGACTTAAGGCCCAGGGTAAACTGCACATCGGTCCAACGTCGATTTTTTTTTTTTTTTTTTTTTTTTTTTTTTAATCTTCCCTCTCCCTTCTTCCTGAAACACTCTTCCGCTTTTAAAAAATAGTTCTCGGAAGCTTGAAAATAATGCCTTCTGTTACCAACATTGTTTATGCCTCACCTATTATAAACAACGCCCGAATAATAGTATGTTTGTACAAATGGGGTTTTTGTTTGAGTACTAATTTATGTGAAAAAAACTTTTTTTTATTCAATATCGCTACTTGTAGATCACTTCTGCAATGAAAATTAATAGACTTTTCTAAAGAACAATAATTTCTTTAAATTCTCTTTTTAATTTCCTATTTAGAGAAATTATTCCGTTACCTTAGAAATACTGTTACAAGGCAATATAATTGATAGGACTAGTGCCATTTTCCCTAAGGGGGATAGCTTAAGGACAACGCAATACCCATAATTTGTCAAATATAATTCAAATAGGTACTCCCCTCCGGGATAACTTTCAGGTGTATATCTACAGTTGTCTTGTATGAATGAATACATGGAACTTCCACCATGCAGTTCAACAAAGAAGATCCAAAATTATATCTTCAACACCCATCAAGTTTTTTCATTTCTGAAAGTAGCGTCTGTAAGACAGAACCTCAGATATGATTCCCAAGTGATTAGACATCTACAAGCATACTGCACCACAGAGACATCTTAGTAAAAATATTTTCGGACTTCCAATAATGTGTCTTTAGCATGGTTGACTATTTTAAAGTAACATGTGGGATAGAGAGGGGGGGGGGGGCTATATTGGTTTTGTGCATTAGAGATCTGACGCAAGAGTTACATAAAGGTTTTCCTCATCCTGGTATCATCCGATCAAGATATGTGTCAAAAAGGGAATAAGTGGTATTTCAAAACAGAAATTTCCCAGCATTATCGACTTAAAGAAAAGTGATAAAACTCTCATTAGATTTTCAACTTTCATGCTTGACTTGTAATCTGTATCTGTCCGAGTTGACAAAAAAAATGACGCCAATCTTCTGAGGAACTATGACCGTTAGTCTTTCTAGTAGAACATTACATAGTCCTAATACAAAAACTTTCTTTGCCATTTGCCTGTTAAGATATTGCAGCAAAACTTATAAGTTTTTATATCAGATGTAACTAAAATGAAGACCGATTTACAAAATTTTAAAAGATAAATCATTTTAATCATTTTTACTGTTAACAATTCAAGATTAGTTAATATTTTTCCTATTTCAGAATTGTCAACAGACGCGCGAAAACTGTTCATCTTTTAATTTTATTTTCGAACAAAAATTTAAATTTATCACTAAGATTGCGTCACACTTTAAGTGTATTATTGTTTTCATATCTGATATAAAAATTTCCAGTGGGTTTTCACAAAATAAAAAAAATTATATATATATATATATATATATATATATATATATATATATATATATATATATATATATATATATATATATATATATATACGATCACTCTTACGTAAAAAAAGTACTTACAAATGTTTAAGATAACTATAAAAAGTTTGTAATAATTTAAACTATGTATTTTTTTCTAATTAAGAAATATAATATATCGAAACTTTTTGAGGTAATGAAAAATCTTCAAGAAGTAAGTTATTAATCTTAAAATTAAATTAGGAGAATTTTTTTTTTTTTAAATGTGGCAGAATTCTTCCATCAAGATCAGTGTAAAGCCCCAGAAAATCAGCAAGTGTAGATTACATCCATCGATCTCATGCCAGTTTTCGTCTCCTTTCGAGCTAAACTTCTACTACAGTTAGAACCATTTATCTCTAACTACAACATCAGGATAGCTTATAAGCGGTTTCACTTTGCAAGCACATGGAGCCAATTGAATATTCCTCCCATTAAGCTAGAGTTTGCCCATGGTTACCAACACATTCTAACTAGTTTGCGAGTTGCTAATATAATAATTCTCTGTGGTGATTGTTAAGTCTTCTTCGGCTTCAAGTCAATACCCAAGTAATGGTTATAACCCTTTTTACTTTCAATTACGCATATGTTTACATAGGGTAATGAAAGTATAGCATTTGGTCAAAAAAAATTTTAGATTTTTATACATTTCTCTACGTTTTGGAACATCCTGATTTCAAAAAGTTGTCTAGAAAAATGTCTGCCTGTGTGTATGTGTGTCTGTGGTCAGCATAACTCCCGAACAAATTGACCTAGGATGTTCAAATTTGGTGTGCGGGTAAGTGGTGACCATGAGACCTACCATTAAGGTTTGTGTCAAAATCGCGCATGCGCATAAGGTAGCTGAAATCATGGTTTTCAATGATTGCTAAAAAACTGCTCTAACGATTTGATAAAAATCGCTGTTGAAATTCCTTTTAAGGCGTTCTAAGCATCCCCACCTCCTAAAATTCCCGTAAAAATAATTTAAGGACGTAAAAAGTTTTAAAACGAATGCCTTTAACAAAGAACAAAGAGTTCTATTTCCTTGAGCATACCTCATTAACGATAATTTTTTCTCCTCTCCTCAGTTTCACTTATAAGAAAGAATAATATAAGAATTATTAAAAAGTATATCGCCAAAATCATCTATTTGACGAAGTTGTTGGTTTTTTTCCTTTTTTTTTTTTTTTTTTTTTTTTTTTTTCCCCTTCCTTTTTTAAGACCCATACAAGAATTATGGTAAAAAATATCGCCAAACTGGCCATTTTTTCTGAATGAATGATGTAAATATAAAAACAGTAAATGGCAGAAATTGACATCAGTATTATAGTGTAATTGAAATTTGTGCGATGTTCCACACCCCTAGTTTTTTTGCCATCTTGCTACACCACACGTGTAGACGAAAGATTATAAAATATTTGTTGACATTGAACAAGTAATAATTTTGAAAATCATTGAATTTTAATTTTGTTTTAATCAAAATTTCAGTCAGTGCTAGAGCTAGAAAAAAACTTTACTTTTTTTTTTTTTTTTTTTTTTTTTTTTTTAAATTTTTGGATCAATTAAAAGGCGTTGCCTATGTATATTTTGTCTAGGGTGAAAGTCTCGACCACCAAGAATGGTTCTACTATAAACTGCACTGTTGAAACAATACACTTATAAATATATAGACTATTAATTTTTTCAAGTGAATAGTGTCTATCATGACATTGAAATTATTTTTTCAATTTTGTGACATGCACTGACATTTCAAAATTAAATTGAAAATGCATTTATGTACCCTAATCAGTTTTAAAACAATTTATCCAATCCCTAGCTCATCCTCTCAGTGTTCCTAAGATTGCAATCCTATGCAATGTAAAGACTTGCAACCACTGCAATAATATACAAGGTTTATTCCTACTCACAAGAGTATCATTGACAAAAATCCTTTACCCCAACCAATGATCTTGTATCGTCAATCTGGTGGAACATTGACGTAACTGCAAAAATTGAAATTCTACAGGAAACTCAAAATAATAATATTTTCACTATAAACTTAGTGACGCTTTTCAACTAGCATAATATATACAATACGTGTCACAATAATTTTTGTTTCAATAAGTATTCTCTTCGATGAGCTAGACATTCCTTTTAAGATAAGGGGATCCGGTACAAAAAAAAAAAAAACTTTATAAATATTTTTGTGTCTAAAATTTATCTTATGTATGAGATACTATTTATATGTCTTTGAGATATTATATATATATATATTAAATATTGGGATTATTTTTTTATTTTTTCTTGTTTTTTTTTAAATTAAAAACCAAGAAAAATCCATAATAATTAATGTTTGCGTATTTTGAAATAAATCAAGAAAAAACGATTATTTTTTCAAATTCAAAGCTTTCTTTAATACATAATTGCATAAAGAAAATTTCGTCAACACATAATTTTGATGATTGAATTAGAAAAAATTCGAAAAATTCTCAAATTTAAAATAGTGAAGTTTTCGATTTTGTTATGTTATCTTTTACGCTAAATGTTATATTTTAAAACAAAATTTAAAAAATTAAATTCTGTGAAAGCAAAATGTTTAAAACTATATAAATTAAATGCTCTAAAAATTTGAATAACCGATTGTTAATGGTTCTGAAGATATATCGATTTGAATTTGCAATATCTCTGAAAAACACTAGTGCCCTAAAAACGCACTTTAGCAGATGCTTCAAGGCGTTACACCCATTAGTGATATTTAAATAACAGGTAATTTCGTGGCGTTCCAACCTCCGGAGGAATAAGATAAAAACATCGTTCTATTCAGGAAAGTATGGACTGTTTTTTAAAATAAAAAAATAAATAAAAAAGATTTGGGGCTTTTTGACGAAATTTTGGTACTAGGCCCCCTTAAATACAATAAAGATCTTTACAACTAATAAATTTTGCATTTGGGTCATTGTTTCACCAGAGCAAAAATAGTTTATTTATGGGCGGTGTTTATATATATATATATATATATATATATATATATATATATATATGATATCCATTTTTCTCCTTTTATATTAACCTTTAAATTGATATATTGTTGTTCAATTGATTCTGAAAAAAAGTTTATTCACAATCGAACATTGCGATATTTGTTTAAAAATCGAATTTAATTTTTTTTTTCATTTGGTACTCTATAATAAGGAGTTGAATATTTAGTATGGGATGCTATGTAGACGATAGTTTGAAACTCTTATGAGAGGAGACTATTTAGAGAGTACTCTATGAGAAGGTCTGTATGACAAGAGACTATGTAGAGGGCTCTCTTATGAGAGGGGTCCTATGTCTATGAGTACTCTTATGAGAGAGGTCTTTATGTATAGGGATCTCGAATGAGAGGAGACTATATAGAGATTAGAGGGGTCTCTATGTAGAGAGTTCTCTTATGAGAGAGGTCTCTATATATAGGGTACTCGTATGAGAGGAGATTATAAAGAGATTAAAGGCGTCTCTACGTAGAGAGTACTCGTATGAGAGGTGATTATATAGTTAGAGGGGTCTCTATGTAAAGAGTACTCTTATGAGAGGGGTCTCTATGTAAAGAGTACTCGTATGAGAGGAGTCTCTATGTATAGGGCGTATGAGAGGAGTCTATGTAGAGATAAGAGGAGTCTATAAGTACTCTTATGAGAGAGGTCTCTATGTATAGGGTACTCGTATGAGAGGAGACTATATAGAGATTAGAGGGGTCGCTATGTAGAGAGTACTCTTATGAGAGAGAGGTCTCTATGTATAGGGTACTCACATGAGAGGAGACTATATAGAGATTAGAGGGATCTCTATGTAGAGGGTACGCTATGACAAGGGACTCAAGGGTATTTTGGTACTTTATAATAAGAAATATTTATATACGTCACACTTTAAAACTTATATTTGTTGCTTATTTGTTTTTGTTAAAAGATGTACTTCTCCATTATAAGCATTTTCCCTCCCTTTTTTGTCATTAAATCTATCTTAAATGTTAAAAATAGTCTAATGATATATGAATGATGAACGGGATACGACTTATCACCAGACAGTCCAGCAACACAAGCCGTGCCGAGTCCTGCTTTCCAAATCAGGTTTCATTGTGTCTCTAAAAAATGAAATACACCATCCAAAACTTAATGAACTTCTAAAAAAGGAACTCGTCTAAGCATTCTTAAAATTCGCATATTAGAAACACATTCCCTGGTGAAATTTACGAGCCGGCCACCCTTATAACTTATCAAGCCTTAGGGTGTTGGGGCGATCGATTTCCATCCCTCCCCTACCCCCCTATCGGCTAAGTGGATTAGAGGATAATGTGGGGTTTGCCTTGATTACACGGTCGGCCGGACGCCTTTTCCGCTCGCCCGTGTTTGCTCGCTCGCTTCTACAATCAGGCCCGAGCTCCGGCCAATTAGAAAATTACATTAAATATGTCGTGTTGGATTCCGGGGGGAGATGGGGAGGGGGCATGACCGGAAGCGGACGTGGGGGGGGGCGTGCGGGGAGCGTACTGGAAGTGCGGTTGATGTCCTCACCCTCATGTGTGTGTTGATTTTGATATCGGTGGTGAATGTGTGCTGATTAAGTAATCAAAATACTATATACTGATATCGGTGTTGCATCCATTGAAAATAAGATTATTCTCGAATCAAACGTAAAATGATGTGTTGTAAAAGGCAGTTCCATAAAACCTCTATAATTAACACGTGTTTTTAACCTTTAACTGCTGTGGTTGGGTGGTTTGAGGTTTTTTGCGCAAGAGCAACACATGGTCCAAACTACGCCACACAAATTTGTGAACATCAGTTTAAAGTTTAAGAAACATAGTATCAGAAAAATTAATATAAAAGTCAAAGATGAGATATTTTAGGGGGTGGAAGCATTCCACAAAAAATGACTCGCGGTCTGTCAGACCGCTTACAGCAGTTAAAGGTTAAAATTTTAAATCGTGTATATTAAATTTGATTTTGCGCGTTTGGACAGGGAAAATCATGGGGGGGGGGCTAATTCACCTACTTGCATAGGGTCATATACAAGCATATCCATTTATCAACTCCCCATTCCCCTTTCCAAAATATTTTCCATTCAATGATAAACATTAAACTACATAAACATTAAACATATGATAATTTCAAATTCAATAAATAAATTCAATGTGAATTGACTGGTAAGTTTTTCCCAATTTTCTCCATTTTTGTGCAGATGGATAAAAACTGTTCTTCAAACCCTTCTCCTTCCCCGACTAGATGGGCCCCCTCTCCCCGACTAGATGAAACCCTCTCCTCCCCCGATGAAAAACTAGTTACGGCCTTGCACTTGTCGTAATCCAATCGAACTGAAACAGTAGATAGACTCACTGTCGATCGGTGTGCAATATATCAAATGTTTGGGTCTGCCAATAAAAGGCCGTTTTTACATTAAGTTTCTATATAGCGCTTCATACGGACTAAGCATGCCTACTTGAAGTCATCAAATCGAACGGAAATTTGGCAGATAGACTCGTTGTCGATGACAATGCAATATATGAAGTTTTGGGACAAAAAATAGGCAATGTCATGGAATCGAGGGTTATCTTCGTAATGATCAAATATTGTGAAATCTCGATTTGAGCTCAAAATTGCTTAAATAAGTTTAATGGACCATTCCCGCATTATTTATTTATTATCTTTTATTCAGTTCAAAATGTTTCGAAAAGACCATGAATACAAAAATTTCTCCTCACTGCACTTTTTCTATTCTTTTTTTTAATTTGCAACCAAAGTTCGCTTGTTAGTTTTGATGGAAAAAACGACACATTCGTCTCGAAATGAATGTGACGTTACTACATCTACGGCTTGAAACACTGCAGCGGAAACCAGTTTTGTAAGTTTCTCGCAAATCGCAACAACCGGTTCGGGATTTTGCAATTGTCTACCAAACATGCGCCAAAAATTTGGCAGAAACCTCACGATAACCATAGAAACGGTAGGATGATTTGACGTCATTGTTATAGCAGATCGTTTAGATCGGACGAGGTATTCTGGCATTTTTTTTCCTTCTCAATACCAAAATAACTAATTTTTTAAAGAACTTTTCTTTGAATAGTTGGAGTCAGAAAGAAATTCGTTATAAATATAAACCAATTTCACTCATTTTTAAAAAATGCTGGAATAGTCCATTATACATGAAAGTAAGTAATTCATATAAAGCATTTATTTAAAATTTAATTTTCATGTATCAATTTATTACGAATGATATATACAAAAAAGATTTTATATATATATATATATATATATATATATATATATATATATATATATATATATATATATATATATATATATTACAAGAAAAAAAAATCTAAAAATTTTATTATCCTAGCTATTAAACAAAGTGTGGTTTTTGTTTGAATTTTTGTTGATTAGTTTAGGCTACAAACCATATATACCTTGCATTCAATAAAATATATCTATGAAACTGTAGATTTTTTTTTTTTGGAAATTAGATTTATTGTTTTAAGCATTAAATATCTATTTGGATTGAAAGGTAACCTATTAGATTCCTTCTGATGAACTGAATTAGCCTTCGAAAACAAAGTAAATCTCAAGAAAATGGATTCGTTATTAGATATCTTATAGTCAAACCCATTTTTTAAATGTAAGGCAATACGTCCTCGAATTGTTGCACAGTGCTGAAAAGAATGTAATTTACATTTAAATACTTTTTGTCAGATCTGATAAGGAGTCGAAGCCCTTATCACTAGGAGATTGGTGAGTGTTAGCGAGCAGGGTCTGAAACTCCCACATTAACACGTATAAAAATGTACACAAATTTGAACGCAATAATAATAATAATAATAATAATAATAAAAAACGTGACTCCCACCGTTTCAGATGAGCTATTTGATTATGAAAATTAAGGCAATAAATGAATGAATTATGAAAATTAACGAGTATTAACAAGTGAATTATGAATGATGAAAATTGAGGAGTATAAAGAAATAAATTATAAATGATGAAAATTAAGGTCTATAAACAAATTCTTTTAATTTTCCGATCGAAAGTATTCTAAAAATTACGTGCTATTTGTTTTTTTGAAAAATGCATGGAAGCAAAGTCTTTTATTCAACAGAAAGTTTTAACTAGATGTTTAAAACAGGTTGTACCAGAATAGATTCAATAATATTGCTATCAGCAACACGTAAGGGAATTTCTTTTTTTAAATATAGATATGGACAGTTGGATACATCTATTTTAAATTTAACTCAATATTTAAGAGATAATGTTATTATTTTTTTGCATTAAAAGGATTTTTCCTCGGGAACACTTCCTTGATAGACCTTTCCTCATTACAATGCCTGTATAAAAACTAAAATTTTGCAACTGCTCATGGAAATCGTCTCATTGCTTTCTAATTCCTTACCTTATTGTTATTTTAAGCTCTTTTTTTAAAAAAAATCCGTATTGTTTCTTTCTATATCGCTAATAATTATAGAAGAAAACCATAACTTATAATTAATAGAAACTGCAATAATAAGTAACCCGATTTTTAATTTTCTAATTGAAAATTTTACATTCAAAAAAATTAACTAAGAATTACTATTTTCAATCTATATTAAAAAAAAAAAATTATTGTTAAAATAGCAACCCGTATGTGGCTAATTTAAGTTAGTTAAGCCGGATTTACACGCTATCAGTCGAGTTTCCAGTTTAGATTGCCAGCCAGTGACGTCATGTGACATCACCAGATTACTGGTTCCAGGAAACCAAATATTTTCTATTTACTGGCGCCGGCGACTCCGATCAACCAATCACTTGCGCTCTCCCGTGATCACCGATGAACGGCGCAGCGTTCGTTTAGCTGACGTCACAGAACTGGCGTTCTAAACTGGAGGTCCGACTGGTAGCGTGTAAACCCGGCTTTAAACCATGTTTTTATATTTTGCCTTTTTCTCCTTTAGTGTTTAAAAGAGAAAAGGAAGTGTTGCCACCAGATGTTCCATTTTGAGTACTAGAGTAGTAAGAGGATTATGCATGGCTACGTCACTGTTAATTCATGAAGACTTGTGATCAATCAAAAAGTTCCAAGGTGTTTTGAAAGGTGTGCTTTCATATGTCAAAATTCCTCAGGAGTTGCCAGTGACGTGGTCATTATAATACTCATTTTAGCATTAATTTTTAGGTGTAGTATTTTAAAAAGTAGTGGTCTAAAATAATATTTTTTTACTATTCAGAAATTTTGAAAAATATTGCAAAGGCAGAAAATCGGACAGTCTTGGTTTTGAAAGTTGAGTTATATTTGATGTAGATTTAAAAGGCTATAAAAATCATGTGATATTTTAAAGATAGTAATTATTAATTTATTGATTAACCAGTCACAAAGCTTTTACTGACGGACGGTTTTCAGTTGTTATGTATTTTTCGTAGAGATCCGCAAGCGCAGAGAGGAGGGGGTGGAACCCCCTAGAATTTTAAAAAATATATATATAAACGTGCAACACTATCAATAAAAAGCATTGCATATTTTAAATATATTAGTCTTTAAATATTAGGAAATGCAATTAAAAATGTTGATTAAATTAACATAATTTTTTGCGTTGTTAATCATAGTTAAATTTAAAAGTAATACTAAACCAAAAGTTTTGTGTTTTATGAAACTATGGTTCCTTTACTCGTAGAAATTTCTGTAATTAATTGCACACATTTTAGGACGTTTTTGAGTAAATCGTTTTTTTAACTTTCAGAATATTTCACCAATTGGCATTTTCAAAGTTTAGTTAAAAATCAAGGAGATATACGAAACCATTCTGAAAACTAGATAAGTTTCACACATTTTTGGCATGCAATACCTCTCAATAACCACAAGATCACTCTTGGTAATAAACTTAGAGCTTTATTCAACAATAGAGAGAATTTGAATGATCTCAAAATATTTTACCGAAAGAATTCCAAGTAGTAACAAAGAATACTGAAATCCGGTGCCTTCCAGACACATCATAGAAAGATATTTAATGCCTTGAGTGAGTTTGCAAAATGAAAAGTGGTTAACATCAAAAATATTTTGATATGTGTAATAAAGAATCTATCCAGGAAAGTTTATGGATATTGCAGAAATTCATCTTATATTAAGAAAAATGTTTTGGTACTGACTTATCATACTGCAATCCAATGGTGAAATTTTTTCACAGGAAAATTTTTTCGACAAAATGTTCGAACCGTTTGGTTGGATTAGATTCAGTTCAGCTCAGAACAGAACCAGGCCTTCCAGTGGAATGCCTTAGCTGCGTCGTGGACAGGACTTTAATCCTAACCGACTATTTAAATGAACTAAGAAAATCTGTTTAGTGACCTTTTTGTCTCGCCAACGGTCGATAGGATAATAAGTACCATTCATGTTTTGTTGGAGAACCGTAGCAACCATTGATAACTTATTATCAATGTTTGCTATTATCAACTGGATGTAATTAACTATTCTAAACATATTGAATTTACGTGGGGGGGGGGGTATTTTTAAAGGAGAACAATTGGTACCCAATGCAGGTTACATTGGAAACAATACTTCATTCTCCTGGCATCTTATAATGCATTTTGCATGTAATATATTTGAAATTTAATTAAACATATTTGGAATTCGTTGTTCATTGCCCCAAAGGACGATATATTCTTTCATTGCATAACTAAAAGTTGTTCTTATCAAGGACTATGGGGACTAAGGCACCTCTGCTTCTTTTAAGCATTTTGTACCAACCCCATATCCAGTACAGATCGGTAGTGGGCAGCACTGCACAGGAAGTAAGCACACTCTCGTGAGAGGGAGTGCGCAAGTCTACCTATAACCACCGAATAGTTCATTTCTACCTCTTTTCGGTAGCTACCGGGTAGATGGTAGCACTACCAACCGTATGTGGAACTTCTTAATTCAGAGGCAAAATCAAGCAGAAGATTTAAGCAGAAGACTTGGCTTTGCCACCCCCAGAGGTATTGATTTGTATGGGAACTTGGAGGACTTTGCGACCACGACTGATTTAACGTGCCCCAGTCACCATTAGTGAACTGTGCGGTCTTTAGTCGGTCCCTGGCCCGACGATATTCTACAAGTTAATTAACTAATATTAGTTAATTAGCTTAATTAATTAGCTATAAGTTAATTAACACTTAATTTACTCATAATCCAAAAGAATTATTTAACCAATGATGTGTAACTGAAACTTCTTAATAGCTCATAAATGGTTTCTGCTATGTAAGCGAATTAAGCCAATTGAATTGCAGAAATACTGCCCTTCATCTAATGCTGTCTAATAGCTTCTCTTGGTTACCAACAGTTACTAATCAGTTCCTGGAGATTTTTAATATAAGATCGCTATAGGGTTACTTAATGCTTCTCAGGTCAATAATAAAAATGCATTATCCAGAAGTTCCAATTAGAGATCAGGATCAGAGTTTATAACTCGGTCATCGTTGAAATTCTTTCCCGTCGCAAATTTTTTTTCCGAATATAAATAAACTATTTTCCGAAAACAAAAAACAATTGCATGTTCAATGGCATAAATATTTCATTGACTGTGGTCCTTTGTTTTTGGAGAATAACGTCAAAATTCTTTTTCAGTCTTTTCATTCAAACGCTACTCAAGAAAGACTAGCGATCTTTAAAGTGAAGGAAAACTCGGAAAATGTCCACGAAATATCCGACAACTAACTCTGTTACAATCTCCGCCTGAGCCAACCAAGAAAAAAATTAAAAACTATTTTCTCAAAGCTTCTCTTTAATCCCAATCGCAAATTGATACCCCCTAACCAAAGTCCAGTACTCATAGTTAATAAATAACCAATCATTTTATCCAGTTTTATACTTTAAACAAAAAATAAAACGTTTTTAAATGGAAATAAAATGTTTTTAAATGGAAATAAAAGTTTTAAATGCAAATAAAACGTATTTAAATGCAAATAAAACGTTTTTAATTGCAAATAAAACGTATTTAAATGCAAAAAAAAACCCTCGTATGTGTAAAACAAAATACTCTCTTTCACCACTATGGATGGATATGGCAATAGCATCGCTATTTTACCCGTCGCTCCTTTCGGTCATAAAATTTTAATTTGTTCTCTGTTTACCTTCTACTACAAAGACAAACTCAATCTATATCCTCTATTCTAACTGCGACCCTCAATTCCTTCTTTATCCATACCAGAAAAATGCTCAAATAGTTATTGTCCTCCAAAAAACGACATATTCCTAAAAACACCACAATTTCAATCAATGTGATAGGGAAGATCTTACAAAACAACTATAGTGACTAAAACTACAATTCATACAAAATGGGCTAAGTGTCCATAATAAATTATTTTATTTAGTATAACACTAAGTAACTAGTCCTTACAAAGGGAGATGGGGTGGGGGGTTCTCAAAGTCTAAGCAAAATCCTTGTGATGGTATTCTTTTTTTTTTTTTTTTTTTTTTTTTTTTGAATTTTTGAAATATATAAAAATTAATTCTAAATTTCAATTATAAATCGATCTGATCCATACAAATTTACAAACCAGCCACAGAAACAGAAAAAGTTGACAGACCACTTTCCAGTGCATTTTATAATATTGGCTTAGAACAACTGAGGGTCAGTGTTTCTATATAAATTGCTCAATTTTAAAAAGGGACCTTTGACAGTTTAAAGATTTTATAGGAGGAGGAAAAATCTTTCCATCTTCTTATAGAAACCAATTTAAAACTGAAATTCTACAAGGCTACCACACCACTATTAAAGGACACATAAATCTGATTTAAAATTCTATGGATGCATCTGTCTTAGTATTCATACAAAAAGAACAAAAAATGAATTTGCGAAAAAATGCAATAGTCCACTTTTGAAATCAAACGATTCGTATTTGAAACATCGAACAATTTCTAAATACTTTTCGAGGGCGAAAAATTGTCAGTGCCATTTACAAGTGAAATATAGAATTATTTTGTAATACTTTTTGGAAAATTTCGGTAGCGCCATCTATTGTACGAAACATAACCATTTTTATTATTTTTATATAAAAAAAAAATTGTCTGTGTTTTTATTGTTTTTATATTAAGTGAAGAGGTTTTATTGTTATTTGTATATAAATGAATGACATCTGTAAGTGAAATGTGCTATTTCAGATTACTTCTATAGAAAAATCCCTACCACAAACGATTTAATGTAAACCACCCCCTAAATCAACAACTGTTGATTAAATAAACTATAACGACAATATGCCATACACATGGCACACCCTATCCTAACCTATTTCCCAGTAAAAATTCCCGATTGTGCCGGCATTAGCGTACATTCAAAAACAGAGCCCTACAAATAAGCTTTTAATTTATATGCAGCTTTCCCCTCGCCAAAAAGGGGAGGTTACCAGATCGATCTTCAAGATAGAGCGAAGAATGAAGCGTGTGAAATGGAGCGTCTAATCTGTTGCCAACCTTCGCCGCCAATACCGACAGAGCACGGCCAAGGGTTGCTGAGATCACGAGCAGCTTCTCCTCAAACGACGCCAACGGGATGGATTCTTTCTTGCTCTTTCATCTTTCTTTCTTTTTTTTTTTTTTGCTCTTGCTCCTCTTTCTCATCTTTATTTTTTTGCGCTGCCATTAGGGTCCTTGGTAGCTCGTTTTATCGATTGTAGGGTGTTTCATTTGTGAAGTGTAACGATGACCCTGGGCGAATTGAAGGGAGATGTTAGTGATACCTTAGTGATAAAGGGGCTGCGAGTTTGGAGTCGGATCGTGATGTTTGAGATTTTGGCGTTACGGTCGATTTGTTTTTGGTCGGAGTTTTCGGAAATCATGGCCTAATGATGATATTATGTTACAAATTGTTCTGAGGTTTTGCACTTGAATATTTTCATGCTTTATGCCTTGGAATTCGTTTATCATATACTTCTGTAGGATAAACGAAGAAGAAAGTGTACTTCAGTAGGATAAGCGAAGAAGAAACTAAAAAAAATTCTTGTCGAAACATCAATAATATTTAGTTTTGCATTCAACATCTCATTGTTCCTTTATATTATATATCTACAGTGCATTATTCATATTCAGGTCTTAACAGTTTTTAGCTTCACATCTCATTACTACAATTTTCTGTAGTTCTGGCCTCATATGTACTATTTAGCGTCTCTACTGACCAATCCAGTATTCTGTAGCTTTTCATTTCATCAATCCAGTACTCTGTAGCTTCTCATCTCATCACTACAGTATTCTGTAGCTTCTCATCTCATAAATACAGTATTCTAGCTTCTCATCTGATCAAACCCTTACTCTATAGATTTTCATCCCGTCAATCCAGTATTCTTTAACTTCTCATCGCATCAATCCACTATCCCTTAGTTCCTCATCTCATCAATTCAGAATTCTGTAGCCTCACATATTAGCACTTCAGTATTTGTTTAAATTCACAGGTCAATACTATTTTACAGCTACACATCGCATTACTTTAATATTTTTTAACTAGAAATCTAGAGGCTTTGATTTTATTTAAATCCACATTCAAATTTTCTTTGTCTTCCATTCTTTCTGACTACTCATCCAATATCATACTTTACATTTTCTTTAGCATCACACTTCTAAACTTATGTTCCTTAAATTTAAAATTTATTAATATCACTATATTACTCCGTATCCTCTTTTTTTCTGATTCATTTTTGAATACTGTTTGATAATAATTTACTTTCATGAAGATAAACAAGCGAAAGTACAGATAAACTATACCTAGCATACTATAAACTTTATTGAACGCATATATAGAGATAAGAAGATTACAGTGTATGTGACCTGCCATTTGCATAATCATTTTATCAATGTGTTTGCAGTTCACCTCAATGATTCGGACAGCAATATTGACAAACATCTTCATTAGAACGTATATTGGGCCAGTATTTTTCGTTCAATGTTTATATTCATGTTGGAGAAAGTCTTAGAATTCTGCTTATAGACTATGACCACCAAGTGACCCCAAAAAAAATCCACCTGATTAATAAGAGGATCTGGTAAATCCAGGTCTGAGGAATAAAAGGCCCAGTCTCAGCCACATTCATAGCAAACTTCCATGCAAAAATAGAAATAGATATGCTTAAGAAAATGCTCTATGTCGTGTACCCATGTCCTCAAAAAATTACCCCATTACACTTATTACCAAAGAAAATGGAATTTGATCATGTTAGGTATATTTTGAGACACCATGTATTTAATGGACAAAAGCTATTTTGATAGTTATTACTAATAGTAATTATATTTACCAATGTTTATTATATAATATCAATAGTTATTTATTAATTGTATAATCTTAGTTAAAAATTATAACTAAAAAAATTACTAAAACATATCTCTAAACATTTTCTTTAAAAAAAAATTATCAAAGCATGTTGGTAATTATTGTTTAGTGTCATCAACGTTTAAAAGTTAAAATAATTTGAATTTCTATATATACAAAAAAATATTCATAAAAGTGCAGCTTCATTTAAAATTTAATTTTATATAATTTTAATATTTAAATTATACAAAAATTTTACGATTTTCTTCCCGAGAAAAGATATCAGAAATTTACAAAATAACTACTGTACTCTTCTCAAATAATTTTTCAATACTTTTCAGAAGCAATTAGCTATTAAGCTCACACTAGAGCTTTATTCATTGTCACCTTAATAGCAGTGAAAACCAAACTTCTGGCTGTTCTAAAAACCAGAGTTTCGGTACAAGCAGCTCAATAGCAAAATCCCGACTCATCTCCTAAAACAGTTTATTAGTTGGATACTTTCCATATACGTCTAGAAAACCCTAAATACAACCTAATCGTTAATATTATTTAAGGCATGCATTTTCTTTTCTAATTCGTAATTTTAACAGTAAAAACTTAAGTAATAAAAACAAAGTTTTTACTATAAATTCTTCATATGCATTGCACATTTGCATATAAAGAATGCATTTAATGTCATCGACAATGAGTCTATCAAGTTTCCACTCGTTTGGATGACGGCAAGTGGATTAATTAGTCATCAAAAGTAATAAAGCGTGTGTAAAGTTAAGCTTGGGTATTTTGGAGAAGCTTGTGTAAAAGCGGCTTGTTAGTGTTTGCTCAAAAAAACTTAGTAGAATGCATTATCAACGATAATGGAGATATACCTGCCAAATTTTAGCTCGATTGAGTGATGGAAAATAAATGTATTAGTCCTTCACAGATTTTGCGAACTAACAAACAAAATCAATATAAAGGATTTAATTTAAAATAACTAACTAAAATTGATTGCTGAAAAAAATAGAATGAAATGTTTACATTGTGTACAAATATTTACAAAATTTCTGTCGTAACAATATATTTTAAAATGATATTATTAATAAAATCTTAACATATTTAAAATAAGAGTCAATCATGTATTTCATATATATCATCAATATTTTTAATAATTCAAAAGCGAAAAATTTAATTCCTTCATGTAAAAAACAAACAGTGCATCTGTAGATTTCGTTTAGTTATTTAAGTCAACAGTTACATTTCATTTTAATATATGCTTCGTTAATTTGAAATCCTGCTTCCAGTTATTCTGAAATCAACGAAAAAATCGATAATTTAAATTAAATCACTCTAATGACTTGTAGCGAACAACCCAAATAGGATGTTTTGCATTTTTAAATGCGAAGTGACTGTTAATTTGAATGTAATACTCTTTTAATTAAAAATAAATTCCCTCTGGCTTGGTTTAAATAAAAATTTAAAAAAAAAAAAAAAAAAAAAAAAAAAAACTTAATTGTTGTACAGAATTGAGTTCTTAATTTTTCTTTGTTAACTTTTTCCTGTAACGCGGTCTGTATTTATGTTAATTGTATTACATTCCATGTATAAAACAATTGAAGCTTGGGCAATTGATCTGAAAAAACTCTTAACATTTATAACACTAGTAAAATTATTAGAACAGTTGCTGTAATACTTGGATTTTATCAGTAACCTTAAAGTATTAATATTTGCAGTAGTTCTCATATAAAAATTGTTGATATGATTTTATAATTTACTAGAATGATAAATTCTAATTTTCCTTTTTTTTTAGTTTTTCAATGGCAAAAATGAAACTTTATATCCACTCTACTAAAAAACTTACACATAAAAACGGTTTCTTACTTCAAATCCTTTACATGCATCGCCAACTTTTATATGCAATTGCAACTTCCTTAAGCAATCTTTAGCTAGAATTGAGATATAAAAGTGTTTTACATTGGGGGGGGGGGGGACATTCCGTTCTATTGACGGAAATTTTTCCCTCTCAGAACTTGTTGGAATACATTGTTGTCGACAAAGAGTCTGTCTTCCAAGTTCCAGCTCGTATGAGTGACGGCAAAAAGGTTGATAGACCTCCGAAGATTTTGCCCGTTATATGCAAATCGAAGTTTAAAGAAAGGAAATAAAAACATCAAAATTGCAGCGTTTTGTATCACATAGCGTTACCCTCAATAGGGGAAGTTTTCAGTCATTAAATATCATGAAGTAGTAAATGCTTGAATGTGGCTTGGTATGACGTATGACATAGAAGGGTTGGAAAAAAACAGTTTTTTTTTTTTTTTTTAATCCTTTTTTAATTACATGTATGCATATTTATAAATAAAATTTGACATTAACTAGAATACTGTTCAAATAACAAAAATAATATTTCTTCTGAAATTAATTTAAACTAAATAAATAAACAATTGTTACTTATGTGGACATTCAAGTCATATTAAATTTTAATATTATATTTAGAGATATATTTTTTTTAATTCAATGTATCCAATGTATTCAATTCAGTGTATACAATATAATACAATAATAATTTGTACTGGAAATTGAATGTGGTTTGGTATGACGTATGACAATAGAAGAAGGGTTGGAAAAAAAACAGGGTTTTTTTTAATCCTTTTTTAATTACATGTATGCATATTCATAAATAAAATTTGACATTAACTAGAATACTGAATCCAATAAACATGGAATATTGCTCTTAGAATCGTCAGCAATGATGATAAGTTATACAAAATGATATTTTTAAGATTTAGAAATAAGTTGTTAAATCACATAACCTATATTTTAGGAACAAATTTAAAATTCAGTCTGTAATTTAATTTTAATTAATAATTTTAAATAATTATAAAACATTAATATATCCATTAGATTAATATAAAAACTTATTGTTAATATTTATAAATACTTCCAATAGTCTTTAATTATAAAATTGATTTTAATATGCGTTAGAACTTATTCTATCTATAATATTCGTAACATTTTTTATTTGCAAAAACATCAGTCATGTAATATCAAGAATGTAGATCGTTCATTTAGTTAATCATATTCTAGAAAATTAATAGAAAGAAAAACTAGATGCTTTTTTTTTTATTCCATTTAAAAACAAATTTAGAATTTAAAATTTCGGACAAAAAAAGAAAAAAAAAAAACAGCTTCTTTTAAACCTAGGCTGTTACACAATTTTTATTGTACAGTTCCAAAAAAAAAAAAAAAAAAAAAAAAAAAAAAAAAAAAATTCAACATTTGCTGTAGTTGCTTTTGCAATAAAATTCCTTTTGAAAAAGATTATCTTTAAAATTATAAATAAATAGAAATACAATTTTAATTTTAATTATTCTTTAAAAAAACAATGGGTATTTTTGAGAAAAAAAAACTATTTGGTTTAAACCATGGTTTAAACCGTGGTTTAAACCAAACCTTGAATAGAAGCGTGTGCAAAAGCGGTCTTTCAGTGACAAACCCAAAAACTTAATTGTAATGTATTTTCATCGAGTCTATCTGTCAATTTTCAGCTCTATTTAATGATAGAGAGTAAGTTAACTAGCCCTCCAAAGATATGACACACAAACAAAATATATAAGGATTAAAACGTTTTTTTTTTTTTTAAACAAAAAACTTTTTTAGGATCTGTAAAAGTTTTTTTTCTCTTGTAATACATTTTAAAGAAAAATAACATTTTAGCGAGTGCTATGTTCCTAATTTGAATAAATAAAAGTCAAATTAATTAATATATATGAAACACGGTTAGCGCTCTATTTAAACTGTGTTGAACAGTTCGTTTTGACTTTGTAAAGTGCTAATTGTAATTAAAACATAATATAAGAAGAAAAATAATTTTAACACACAACGCACAAAAACAACAGCCACATTAATTTATGAAAATGAGAAGCATTCTATACGAAAATTAAAAAAAAAAAAGAAGTTATCATTCATAAAAGCTGTTTCTATTTTATTGTAGTGTAATACTCTACTTTATGAAAAACAACATTTTGCTGGTATAATGATCACGTCAGATAAAGAACATCAAATTGATAAATATAAAATTCGAATAGCTGTATATTCAACAAGACTCCATCAGTATAGGATGATTTGAATTTCTAGTATGTATATAGTAAAGTCAGCATTTTGTTATGTACATTGACCACAGTCTGGGTCAAATTACTTGATAAATATGGAACTCTGATAGATTATTAACGTAAAAAAGAACACAGACTACATTTGTATTTTCATTTTGTAAATTTTTAATTGTATGGAAATAATGTGGGTAGAAAAATAGCTTTTTAACACACAAAGGTAACAAAATAAACTTAGTTTATGAAAATGAAACTTGAGAAGCATTCCTTGCAATATTTTTAATCTGTAAAAGCTGTTTTTCCTTTGTAATACATTATTTGTAAGAAAATCAACCAAATAACTTCTCTATTTAGAAAGATTTCTATAAATTGTTTTTCCTTGGTAGTAAGGTAATTCTATATAAAATAATATTTAGACAAGAGTAATAATCTTACGCGGAATAAATAAAAAACTGTCAAATTTGTGTATGAATATGAAACTTTTAAAAGCATACTGCACGAAAGAAAAACGCAATATTTGTAATTCGTAGAAGTTGCTTTATCTTTGCAATACCTTAGTTGTAAGAAAAGAAAAAAAAAATACGTTGACTTGTGCAACGATAAGGAACACCCAAATTGATAAAAAAAAAAAAAAAAAAACTTGATCAGTTTTCTATTTAATAAAGACTGCATCTGCATAAGTGTGGTAATTCTATAAAAAAAAAAAACAGTATTAAGACATCAATAACCAGCATTAGTCGTATAAGGCCTAACGACAATATTAACAGATGTCGGATTTAAAATTCTTAACTAGGCTGTTTTCCACAATGCATCTTGGACATAGCATACATAATATTTTTACATATTAAAATATCAATAGCCCTTCGAAAACTAAGACTGAATGCACTTTAAAAAGTACTAATAAATACACTGATTTAAAATATTGGTTTGGTGAAAACAAAGTGTGGTATTAAAAATACTACGTCTGACAAAACTGCCGACCGACTACCCTTATTTAAGCATTAATAATTTTTCCTCACTATATCACTTATCAAAATAAAATTGGACAACTTAAAAATCTGCAGCTTGTTAATCATAATATCAATGTGGATTATACTTTAATTTTAAACTGTTTGTACTTTCTGATATTTGTTTTTAAATACACTAAATTGCGATTGTACGGTAATATATATATATATATATATATATATATATATATATATATATATATATATATATATATATATATATATATATATATATATATATATATATATATATATATATATATATATTTTTTTTTTTTTTTTTTTTTTAACTGGTGCTGTTTTCATAGTAAGTGTATGGTAAAAATTCTGCTTTAATATTAGTTGGCTTTAACTATTTAGATTTATTTGCGATTAAACATGATTGTTAAAAAGAGTTTGGCAAAATTATTAGTATATTAATTTTTGCCAATTATTAGTTAATTAAGAATTATTTTAAAACTTTTCTATTATATTAATCATCTCTAAATATTTGTAACGTTGTATGTATAGATTAATTATGCGTTGTTAAAATACATATTTATAACAAAATTACGTAGTAGTACGATTAATTAGAAAGTTATTAACGCATTTGGACATACGTAATCTAACTCATGATAGAGAATTATTAAAATTAATTAATAGAAATTAAACTTGATCCAAAGTGTACTAATTAAAAATATGACTAAATAAGTTAGATACTTGATCACCAAATTTTATCAAAATAATTGATCAATTACATTTTATTAAAATAATTACTACAACTTTATATATATTTTCTCCTCCTGAGCAAATGGTAAGATTCAGGTACGTGCACAATTCTGAGATCTCAAATATAAAGATTTTCTTTTTATAACAATAACTATCAAGAATGAATTTCATGAATATGGTTAGGGAACACAATTTTCAACAATGGTTAAAAAGTGAAAATAGAACATATAAAAACTACATAAAAATCACTTAACCATTGTTGTAAATTGTTTAGCCATTGTTGTAAATTGTTTAATCTTTGTTGTATTTATTGTTTAATCATTGTTGTAAATTATTTAATCATTGTTGTAAATTATTTAATCATTGTTGTAAATTATTTAATCATTGTTGTAAATTATTTAATCATTGTTGTAAATTATTTAATCATTGTTGTAAATTATTTAATCATTGTTGTAAATTATTTAATCATTGTTGTAAATTTCTTAACCGTTGTTGTAAATTGTTTAATCTTTGTTGTAAATTGTTTAATCATTGTTGTAAATTGTTTAACCATTGTTGTAAATTTCTTAACCATTGTTGTAAATTTCTTAACCATTGTTGCAAATTGTTTAACCATTGTTGTAAATTTCTTAAACATTGTTGTAAATTTTTTAACCATTGTTGTAAATTTCTTAACCATTGTTGCAAATTGTTTAACCATTGTTGTAAATTGTTTAACCATTGTTGTAAATTTATTAACCATTGTTGTAAATTGTTTAATCATTGTTATATAAAAGCTCTAAAAAAACTTCAGTTTTAACTTTGCTTTCTAGTGTCATATAATGTTTTGACTATCAATATACATGTTTGGCTAACAAAATTTAATTTTAGCTTCTACAGTAATATTGCTATATGCTCATTCAAAGGCACTTTGATGGGAAAGTCCAGAGTCTCTGCAGACCCCTTTTTAAATTAAACCTTTTAATAACAACCTTTTAAACATGCAATCAGTATAAAAAACACTAAATCTCAAATCAAGCCGATTGATAAAAAAAAAAAAAACTCATGAATGTTAAGTCGATACAACTCAACTCCAACCTCCTCCCCACCAAACAGTACAAATCTTCTTAATTCCAAGACGACTGATCCATGATCGCCAAATATCTGGGGCCACTGAAACCTGCAGAGAAACCCAATATTCAAAAAAAGAAAAAAGATTTTCTCTGATAAACCGCCAAAAGATAGCGAGAGATAAAAGTGCGTCAACCGAGAAGAAAATAGAAAATGTGATTTAAGGTAAAAGCGAGTAGTATTCGAGACCATTGGAACGGCGTTATTTCCTTTAAAAGACCCGCCAGCTTCCTTTTCCACAAGACCTATTTTCCCGCCTTCGCATCCTTTCCCCACTCCCTCCCCACGTCCTTTTCTTCTCAACTTCCCAAGGTTCGACAAAAGATGGGAAAGAATCTCATAACTTTCAGACGACCGTTTTCGGAACTCGCTCAGCGAGATTCGAGTAGTTTTTAAGTGAAAATTGCAGTTAAAATTCTTTTAAAGGTAGATAGATATCTCATATAGGACTGATACATTTTAACAATGTATTTAAAAAAAAAATATGATAAAAGTATACCTTTGGCTGGATTCTGCTGAAAAACTACGATTTTATCAATAATTTTTTTTAAATAAGATGGTCTAAATATGCTGTAAAAAATACAAAACAATTTTTCGATTGCTCTATTTGTTCTTGAAGAAAATGGGGGTTATTTTGAAAATATCGTTTTGTGGTTTGTGCAACATTTTCAAATCTTTTTTTTTTTTTTTTTTTTTTTTAATTAACAGTGCCATTTGTTGGATAACTTTGAATGTTTTCGAAAATTGAGGATAAAATTTTCTAGATTCTCTAGCAGAATGAAACAAATGCTATCGTGTTCCTTAATTATTATTATTATTATTAAATGTGTTAATCCTTTTCGGAACTCCCTGTATTTAAAACTTTGATGCTTAGGGCCTACCATCAGATCCCGGTTAAGCCTCGTGACATTCCTAAAACCGCAGTTAGTTCGAATAAGTAAATAAAGTTCGAATACGTAAATACGTTCGAAAACATTTCATATGGCGATTCTAAAATATTATATGCAACTTGTGAGGAAATAATTTTAAATTACCATTTTGCCGCATTTCGAAATCAAATGATGCACGTACCATCGACAATTTACCAGACACAGTATGGATTAAGGGGAAATACAAGTTCATCCATTTTCTAATTTCGATATTCTTTATACTTTAAACTTAAAAGAAGAAAAAAAAAAGGAATTTAATTACTGAATTGTCCTTATTATAACTTATTTAGCAACGTCTAATCATTTTTTTTTTTAAGAGCATAAATATTTTTTATCTATCAATATAATTTTCTTACGCGTGTCCTCAGAAAAGACCGCATTTGTTGATGCGGATTGGCTACACCAGCCATTTGTTTAAATAACGGAATCAACGGTTGAATTGAAATGAATATTTGTCATTCTGCATTTAAAGAAAGAGTACATAGCGTTCTCAAAGAGCAAATGAGAAAGTAGATAAGTGTTTAAGAGTGATATTCTTAAAGATAACGTTGAAGTAGTCCAGTTTGCATTTTAAGCGTTAGTGTTGAAGAACACCTTACAGATTCTATGCAGGTGGTTTTTTCTATCTGTGGAATTGAAATTATACTAAATGTGCGAATAAATACGATGAAACGTAACTTTTGTGCTTTTAAACTGATCAGGACACGAAAATAGTTTTATGATAGGACATATTTTGAAGATGTCTATTCTATCAACGAGTAAATCGAGCTTAGTTCGCAGGACGAACCAATATTATTTATAATATGCTGTACTATAGCAACTGTTTGAGATTGGTGCGCATTAACATGCAAGGGTAGCCTCATAGTATGAATAATTGAAAGATAATTTGATTGCAAATTAAATATGAGTGGTAATTAGTTTTGTTTTAATAATCGAGGAATGTGACTGGATTGAGCATTTCTCAATCGGCCAAAGGACTGGTTTAAAGAACATGATTTTTTTCACCAAGTTTAACCACAGTAATAAAAAATCATTAACAAAATATGATTTATTTATTTTTTTTGATTTTTTTTTAAAGTTTTTATAAGCTGCAACTAGTACCTCTAAGCACTCTTTCTTTTGCTTTTTAATGTCAAATTAGGTAATTTAATATTCTAAGAAATTGATGATTAAAACTGTGTTTTTAATTATTCAACAGTTTCACTGAACACATAGGCATTCCTGATGAACAATACTTTTTAAAAGCACTACGGACTTAACAGAAAGGTCCAGACGTCTTGTTAGAAGAAAAGTAGCCTTCATCGCTTACAATAGTAGATGGTATTATCATCGTGAAACTTCTAATGCTGGTGTTACTTCGATCTAAAACAGCAGTAACTCTTGGAGCAATAATGGCTGTACAAGTACGTAGCTTAAATGTATGTCTTTGGGTTTTGTGTTTTCATCGTAATGTATTTAAAGTGTAGTAGCCTTTTGCGGTCACTGGGAATTGATCGTGAGACCTTTGGTTTCCCAGTCAGATACTCTATCCACTAGACAAAAGATATCTCTAGTGTCGAGTGCGGCAGTGGGTCGCCGGAGGTTGCTTGCTTTTTGGCAGTGAGTCGCCAAAGATGCCGATATGATAATGTGGAAGTCATGCAGTATTTTCATAAGGTGCAGATAGATAGCAGCATGATTCAGTTTTCTGATAGTCTCCAGTCTGATAGCCACTGTAGTTGCTTTTTTGCGGTCTCTGGGGATCGATCGTGGGACCTTTGGTTTCCCAGCCAGATACTCTATCCACTAGACAAAAGAGATCTCTAGTGTCTAGGAGTTATATATGTTATTTGTACTCGAGACCACAACATATTTTTACTGAAACCCCTTCATCAGTGCTTCCTTCAGAAGAAGTTTATTGGTTTCGTCGATATCTGAAACCATAGCAATCTCACTCTCGCCCATGGAATAAGATGCGACAGAATTCTGTAATCTGCATAAAAATTAGAAAATCACATTTTTAATGGAATCCCTGTTTTTTATTAGCTTGAAGGACGTCTAAAACTTTATGAAATAACTTGAACTTGTTTGTAAGGTTTTATTGCGAGAAAAAAACATTTTTAGAAGATAAAACCTGGCATTTAAAAAAAAAAATTAAAAAAATCGCACCCTAGCGTACACTCTGGAAAAAGTCCAACGCATTTTCCAGAAAACTAGCACTTGTCCGTTACATAGCATGTGCAAAGTCTCCTAGATACGAGTTTAGCGAGTTTGATCTTACAATCCATAGTCTTTTTTTATAACACAGAGCAAACCATAATATGAGTCTACAAGCAAAATAGTTTCTGAAACAGTAAATAACATTTGTTCTTGGATTTTGATAGATTGGAGAATACCTGACAAAAGAAATAATGACAGATACTACGCAATAATATTGTTAGTCCATTATATCGGACCCTTGCTAAAATAATGACACAACTAAAAGCTCTTCATTTAGTCAAAATGCGAAAGGAATCACGGACTACATGGGCTGCAATCTGAAAGAACGATATAAATCGGTTTCAACTTGAAATTGACTTGTAAATAGTCTTTAAAAGTTCATCCAGTTTCAAATACATGCAGTATACTATTTTGCACAGACTACAACTCAAAATGAAGAATTTGAGTTGCATCACTTTTATAGAAAGGGTATGATATTTGCGAAACAGATAATATATTCCTGTAGGCCTTTCGAGAGTAAACAGCAATATATTTATGCGAATAGGAAGGAAACCGAAAACTTCCACGAGGCTGCCAACACGTGCCTATCAGACACCATTGCCAGTGTGTCTACTCACTTTAAAAGGAAGACTATAGAATGCCGACGAGTCTCGATTCTCAGACCTTTTACAATGTAGCTGAGAAATTGCTTACCGGCCGTGATTGTGGTGTTCTTCGAGAGAATCGGAGGGATTGATAAAGATAAGTAAAAATAGAATTCCGATTCGATAGAATGATTTGAGTAGCTATACATGGTCAGGGGATAATCCTTATACCGCATATCCATAGTGGAGTATAATATATTGAACTTTTTAACATTTAAGTTATATTTATCTATAAGTAACGAAGAAAATTGTTGTAAGTGGTGGACTACATCTTTTAAACGGTAAAATATATTTTTTAATTTAAAGTAGCTAGGGTAAAGAGAGGACCTTTGCAGAGTTCAGTAGACACATTCCCTACATACAGAGTTCCCTCTCACGCATTCTCTACGTAGAATCACTTCACATAGATTACTAAAATATCCTCTACGTAGAATCCCTTCATATAGAGTACTAAAATATCCACTATGCAGAATCCCTTCACATAGAGTATTAAAATATCCTCTACATAGTATCTCTTCACATAGAGTACTTAAATATCCTCTACGTAGAATCCCTTCGCATAGAGTACTAAAATATCCTCTGCGTAGAATCTCTTCATATAGAGTACTAAAATATCTACTATGCAGAATCCCTTCACATAGAGTACTAAAATATCCTCTACGTAGTATCTCTTCACATAGAGTACTTAAATATCCTCTATGTAGAATCCCTTCTCATAGAGTACTAAAATATTCACTATGCAGAATCCCTTCACATAGAGTACTAAAATATCTTCTACGTAGAATCCCTTCCCTAGAGTACTAAAATATCCTCTACGTAGAATCCCTTTGCACAGAATACTAAAACATCCTCTACGTAAATTCCCTTCGCATAGAGTATTAAAATGAAAGTTTTTAATTTTGATTTTCAAACAAATAACACAATGTGCAATTGTAAATAAACTATTCATCAGAAGGCCTTAGCCTTTAAATGGACACTTAAGAACACACGATTTATTTTTACTTATTGGTAAAATCACTCATCATCAAATTTTCGAATTCAGAATTCATGTTTCTTAAATGATGCCCCTTTATTTTACCTCCTAGTCAAAGACGGAAGACTACAACTCTACAGAATTACGAAATCGCCCTTATCTTTCCCAAGCCTTGCCGCCTCCCCACCTCCTTGGTATTCAGAGGCGAAAAGCAGGAGAATTTATTCTCCTTTACTTTCCCCTGATTCCTTTTCCAGCGTTTTTATACGGCCGCCGCATCATGTAAATGCGAACGCTCGCTCCTTCATCAATAAGTCCCCCAAACCAAAAGGCGACACTTTTTTTTCTATATATTTTTTATTTTTCCCTCCGATTCTTCCCTTTTTTCCCCTCCTTTATTCATCCATTTAGAGCATTTCGATTCTTTAGGAGGCAGGGATCCAGCGATCTGTGATTTTTTGTTGCACAGATCCCTAAGTGAATTATAGGGAGTAAGAAAGAGGGAATTTTTATAGGGGAGGGTGAAAGGGAATTGACACTATATCGGCATGCGACAGATTCGGTGACTTCATTTGGGGCGTGTTTGCCCGATTCGGGCAATCAGCAGCGCTCCCAGGATCAACTCGATGAGGGTATGGAACGAATTGGTGGGGAGGGAGGGTCCGCCATTTTTGGCGAGGCGCAGTTTTTTGGGAATATTTTTTACATGTAACTCGCCTTATTTGGGTAAATTTTCCATATCAGTCCATTTTTATATGGTTTTATAGAAATTCATATCAATATAAAATTTCTATAAAGTTTCCCTGGGGTAGATTAATTTGTCGTCCGACTCTTGCTTATGAATTTTTATTCGTGTTTAAATATTAAAAAAAAAAAAAAATTCTTTACTTACATTAAACTTTACCGTAATAACTTTACACAGATATCCAATAAATGACTGTCCCATGTTGAACTTAAATAAAAATAATTATATAACCCATAAAAATAAAGTTTTTAATATAAATCCTTTACATACATAACCAATTTTTATATTCATTAACTTAGCGCTGATTCTGTTGTCAGCGTGGGCTTGGTGTTTGCATCTAATTTTAAATATTCAAAACATCTCTATCAGCAATATATGCGGTAAACTACTTTTCAAAATTTATTTATCAAAAATGACATTTAATGTGTGCATTCCCGGTCAGTTATCTCTTATTTATTCTGATTAAAATAATTTTAGCAACAGGAAAGAGTTTCAATAACGATCGGTTAAAATTATTTCCCTTACATTGTTGCAGAGTTGGGCAGTGAGTGATTCAGTGATCAAGGTAACACAGTAATTTACCGTAACAACTTTGTGCAGGGAATCCAATAAATGACTGACCTATGTTGGACTTTAATAATTAAAACACGGTTTTTAGATAAAAACTAAACGACAAACCTCTGAATTTTTCAAAAGTCACTGTTTTTCTAGTACCAATGCAGTAAGCAGTACCCATTCCCACCTCCTATCGTACTTTAATTATTCAGGTTTGAAAATTTTAAATTGCTCAGTCATTTATTGGACAAAGCACTTTTTCATTAATTCTGTATAGCTTGAAATGGAATTAGATACAACGATGGACATGTAAAAGTTTAACAAAGCAAATTCGAAGTTGAAAATATTTGGTATGTAAGTATCATTATCTTTCATATGATATACAGAATACCTCAACAACTAGGGTTGCAAGTTTGTAGGAAGGGTTTAAGTTTCACCCAGAGGCACGACTCTAAATGACATAGCAATACAGAGTTAAAAATGCTTTCTTGAAGTGGTAGGTAAAACCACTTGAAAGTCTTATTTATCTAACAGTGGATCGAGTTGGGAGAGTGGAGATTGCATTGGCCTGCTCAATCATCGGACTTATATGCATAAATCACTTCTTATGGGGACACATCAATATACTAGTACAAGATAATCCTGTTGACAGAACTGATGGACTGGTTGCTCGTATCACAGTAGCTTCTGAGAAATGCCAAATATGACATCTTAAAGAGCAAGTCTTAGTAAGGATCATTTCCTATACTCGCTATGTTAAATTTTTTTTAGCCCTGTGCATTTAGAAACTAGTTTGTATAAAAACCTTGAAATTTGGTGAGCAGGCACAAAAATGATCACTTAATAAAATGACATAAATTAAAAACTCGAAAATAACGTCTAATATATTTTATTTTATATTTCAAATCCTTACGTCAGTGCATATACAGTGGCTCCACCTGGTTTTGTCTTATGTTATTTTAATTTTCATTTATAATAGATAGATATTAAATAAAAACAATTTATATCATTTCATTGAGTGATCTTTTTCGTACCTACTCACAAAATTTCAAGATTTTATAGAAAGTAGTTTCTAAATGCACTGGGCTAGAAGATTGTAAATTACTTTGACTTACTCTTAATGATACCACTTGCCATAGGAGAATAGTTTTTCAACTCGACAATAATTTTTACAAAACAATAATAATGTAAACGTTGCAAGGAACCAACCCCCAAGTAGATTTTTAATTTTAACACAACATACGTTATCCTAGACTTAAAATGAAAAATATTTACAATTATATATTACTTTTACGCTAATATTTAAATTTAATAAAGTACAAGTTCACCAGCACTATGAATTTGTATACCCTTTAATTGTTTGAAAAATTGTTTCATTAAGACCTCTAATTTATTATGAACACATAAGAGTTTTTTATTTAATCAATACAGAAGGCTTATTGATTCTTGATGTTCTTCTGTTTAAAAAAAATTATAATCTCCATTAGCTTTAGCCTCCATAATTGTCCTCATAATTAGCCAAACACATTTCTCGAACAATAAGATTCCACCAAGACGTATGATTTGATTTGCATTAAGAACTAATTGGGCCTCTTCGCATTTTTATTCTCAAAAGAGAATTGATAAAAAAAAAATTCCTTTAACCCAACGGCAAACATTTCAATGCAAAAGAACGTATCTAGATTATTGATTTATCTCCTACTGAAAGATCAAACGAAGCATTTAAATTTCATTTTCGCCAAGGTTCCAGAAATCACGCTTGCTTCCGTTCTTTTTCGAACACTTTTTTTCAGTTCATTATTTTCCCCCGAAGGCGGGAAAAAACTGCGATAAGAACAATAGATCTCGCTCGTCATTGGCTGACGATATCATGTGACTCAAGCTTAAATCAATGAAATAAGTGTCTGATTAAATCAACTTTAACAAATGGAGTGTTTTTGAGCCAAGTTGTGTTTGTTTTCTTCATTGTTTCTTCGCTGCAGAAGAACTCAGCGTGGACTTTAATTTGAAATGTCGAAGTGCCATTTTATTTACTGTAGATACTATGCTTCTCGAAATTAAATTTTTACTTTACTTTATTAAGATTATTTTTTATTTTTCAAAAAAAGAATCGTTCTCGAAAATTTTAAGGCCTCTTATTCAATTATCTTTTTAGAATTCTCACCTGTAATTTCATGAAAGGAATTTAACTTAATCAAATCGGTGGATCAAAATTATTTTTCTAATACATCGTAATTCTGAAATTTCGATGAAACTAATTCGGGTTGTTAAAATAAATGAATTACTTAACGCGGGAAAACGCCTCCGATGAAATAATTTAAAGAACAACAAAACTTTCAGCTGAAATCTGCGCCATTTTCTGAAAACAACTGGTTAAATGTATTAGATTTCCATAAAGAATTTCTTAAAGTAATGATTGGATTATCGTTCATGTTTGGTGACTTTATACAGAAACTGCACATTGATTTATTTTACATTATTAACTAGTGGGCTGCGCTTTTAACAATGCCTTGAGGAATTAACTTTTTTGAAAATTAACCAGAATTTTTATATAGTATTCTATTGCTGAGAAATATAAGATTCTTTAGGTTTCTCCAGCGTGCTGTAACGCAGGGAGATGGCGTAAATATCGCATAAATTTTACTTTTGATTAAAAACAAGTTTACAGCATATTTTAGCATACATTTTACTGGTGACATAAATTACAAAAAAGTTTTTACACACTACCAGTCGGGCCTCCAGTTTAGATCGCCAGTTCTGTGACGTCAGCTAAGCGATCGTTGAGCCGTCTATCGGTGATGACGGGAGAGCGCACGTGACTGGTTGATCGGAGTCCATAGTAAATAGAAAATGTTTGGTTTAATGGAACTAGTAGCCTGGTGACATCACATGACGTCACTGACTGGCGATCTAAACTGGAACCTCGAGTGGTAGCGTGTAAATCCGGCTTTACAAAAACATTGTCAATATTATACATCGATAAAAGAAACTAAAATTGTTTTTAATAAAATGTAAAATTTATGCGATGTTAACGCAATCTCACGGAGCTACAGAATTTGTCAATGAGTGAATGAATCAGTAATGACCGTGGCTCATAGTAAAATATTGACAATGTTTACGTAAGTAACATTTCTTTATTTAAAGTCACCAGTAAAATTATTTTATAAAGAATTTTCTATACGAATTACAATCATCACTGATTCATTCTCTCACTGACTGACTCTGTAAAATATTTCTAGCATCGCATAAATTTTAATTTCTGTCAATTTTTATATTCACTAACACAGTAATCAAAAGCATTTTTATCAGCGTGTGGCAAAATACATATACAAATTTATTTATTAAAAATGAACGTGAATTTATGCTCTCACATCCAAATATCATTTACTTATTCTGATTAAAGTAATTTTATTATTTATTTAAAAAAAATTTGGCAACAAGAAAGAGTTTCAACAATGGTCAGTTAAATGCTAACCAAAGCGCGTTTGGATGTATGTAAATTAGTTTATTAGTATTCCGTAAAAGAGACCTTTTAGTGACAGTAACAGCCCCAACATTTGATAGAGGGCATTGTCATCGACATCGAGCTAATCTGCAAAGTTTCAGCTCCAATGGATGAAGGCAAGGGGGTTAATTAAGCGTCCGCAGATTTGCCATCGACAAAATCGAAGTTAATATAAAGGATTTAAAAATATAGCAAAGCATATTAATTATTTTCGATAACTATTATGAGAATTACTTGGGCACACTCTTATGCATTAATAAGGTAGAAGACAAAAGACGCTTTTTCTGAAATTTGCAAAAGACTTCCAGACTTGATGGAGAGAATTTTGAGGGTTAAATGAGAAAAAAATTTAATTTAGATAACCAAATCGGATACACACACAACTGAAAACACGAGGAAAATTACCAGGATGAATGATGAATGGTTCTGACAGATAGGTAATCATGCAGAAATCAGATGCTTTTGTTAGAGAAATATCAGAGGCTCAAAATTTTGCAGAACCACTCAAAAATAACACTTTACCTATCTAAAGAGACATTTTTAGACAAACATGTTTTTTTCACCAAAATGTTACATCAATTTACCCTGCGAAATTGACGATAGAGTTACTGATCCCCAAACAAATCGAAGTTATAGACTGGCCAGCCAAAATCACTCTTTCTAAGACCTTTAAAACCTTTGAACCGTTTTAGAAAATCATTTTTATGGAAGTGAGTGGTAATACCGATTTAAAATTGATAGAAACTAGAGTAAACTCTTGTCAAAGTTTCGTCTTAAATTTTCTCAATCATAACAACAACAAAAAAAAGTTACATGCATGAAAGACTGTATTATCGACCAAAAGCGTGTTTTCGTAGTAACTCCAAGGAAAGCTTACATCTTGGCTGCTAATGCAGATATTGGATGAGAACTTGAATATTCGGTAACAATAACAAGTTAAGTTTTCTGGCCAACTTAAGTGACATTTGGCAGGGATTTTGAAATCAGAAATCGTCAACCTTAACAGAGGGAGATTACAATTCTTAAACGTCACCAAATAGTATATTCATGGTATAAGGACTAGATGTACCCTAATACAAAAGTATGCAGATTGCGGAAGCGGCCTTTTAACATCTGGCCGTCTCATTTAGTATCGCACAAAGACTGTCAACATTTAAAATAAAATTGTTGTTTATTCCTCTACAATTAATTTCCAAGTTAATTCTAAAGTTTATTCGGAATTGAAATATTGTTTCAGAATTAGTTGAACAAATTTCAATCTCTACTAATAGAGGAACGTTATCAAATTATACAAGAGATTTTTTCAGACAAAAAATAAACTTTGTTACTTAGAGAAATCAAATTTAGGAATGATTAAAAATCCTAGTGGCCTAGTAGGGTCTTTATTAAATAAATTCAAAGTGTACCCTTGGGGAATATAGTTACTTTTAAAAACAGACGAAAATAGTAAGTATTTAAAGAAGACGTTGATGTCTTGTAGGTACTTGAAATGACGAAACAAATATTGAGAATTAAATAGTATTACAATTTATTTCTGCGAGATTGGACTTGTCGTTTGTAAATCATTTTTTCTAGAATTACTTAGGTATAAAAGTAAATTACATTTGAAAAAGTAATATAAAAATTTGTATCAATAATTAGAACTAGACTAAACTGTCAACTGGCAAATGATGGTTATTAATATCAAACAAACCAGAAATCGTCAATTTTTTTAAAAAATTAGTTATACTCCATGACGCTCAATCAAAATCTTACTATATTAGTGCCCTTTATTCAAAATTGAAGGAATTAATCGTAAAATAAGTAGTAAAGTAACACCAGTTAAGATGATTTTTTATTTTTATTTTCAGAATATTTTTGGAACAAAAGCTACACTCAACCAGAAGAATATATTGATTGTTGCATCAATCGTTAGGTTGGTTGGTAGGTTGGTTACATTTACTGGCACAAGGGCAACGCTAGGGCCAAACTGCACCGGAATCAATCACTTGTATGCTTTTTGCATATCACTAAATTCCAATTCAAAATCTGTTTGATTACAGTATATTTTCTTCATGACGCAGTGTTAGTCGAATTTAGTATTTACTAGTATTTACTAGGTTGTTGGATTGAGTTTTCCTCCGTATTTTCATCGAGAGATTGTAGTGTCCAAGTGCTATCAATCAGTCTATAATAAGATGTCCATAAGCACTTAAGATGTTTATGTTCTACAACCTGGTGGATTGAATTTCCACTATAGTTTTCTCAACTGATGCTCAGTAGTAGGTCGTTCTTAGTTACCAACGGACTCTAACTATACGAAACTCCACCTTAACTTAACATCACTTAGACGGCAGATCTTCACTGTGCTCAAAGGAAACTCATCTATTTTGGCTTGTGAAGGCACGGTGGGAAACTCAGTGCAGCAACACTGTAGAGAAGAAAAGACTATACGCTTTGGAGAGCATTATTCCTTCACGCCGCCAAAATAGATGAATTTCCTATGAGCACGGTGAAGATCTACCGCCTAGTGATGTAAAGTTAAGTTATAGTTTAGTATAGTTTTGAAACACAGATCATTATGGTTATTGGTAAGCCTTCTCTGGGTTCAAGTCAATAGCCAAATATGTGATATCTAGAAGTTACAATTAGAGATCTGTGGTGAAAATGACAGGCAGCAATCGCTGAAAAACGGTAGTTTGACGAAATAGATAACATTCGCCAGGTATGGTAGTAAATAGAAATCAGCCAAAAGTAAGTGATAAAGAACGCCAATCTGGTAGTGAAGTACCACCTCGACAATATCAAAATTGTTAGGCATCACGTCACTGTATTGGAATTCTTCATATATATCTTTGAATTCAGTGGCTATACATCATGACATCCAGACTACTTTAAATAGTCCAAACGGAAACGTCTTCCATGAGGTATTTTCAACGGAAACCGCTCGCATTTGCATTTCGAATGGGTTAGTAGAATTTGAATTTTTATGGTGTCGGACATTTCGAATTGGAGATAGACTCGAAAACTCACAACACAAGTCCAATAATCAACAATGATTGACCTTTTGTCCGGATCACCATAATTTTAAGTGCGAGTTTTGCTCCAGAACAATCTGAAAAGGATCAGTTACACGAGGTGATCAAGAAAAAGCATTTTCTTATTAAGCCATCCATTTTGGGAAAGGACACAGTAAACTCTTTTCTTAAGTATATTCTTTTAATGGGTTAGTAATGAAATTTTAAATGTAAACAAATATTTTCGACATTTTATACTTTCCCCTCCGAAAAAAAAAAGATAGTACAAATTTGCTGTAAAATTAATGACTATTATTATAATTTTGCTAATTATCACTTAGTGATGAAAATATTCAACTACATTGATAAAATAAAAATAGACAAAAAAGAAATACCACAAAAAAAGTGTAATGTTTTTTTGTAGAGTCAGTTTTCAATATATATTGGACAATAAATATTCAAGTGTTCAAATGGAATTCAAATGTTCAAACGAAATTCAAGTATTCAAACGAAATTCAACTGTTCAAACGAAATTCAAGTGTTCAATAATTATTCAAGTGTTTAAATGGTATACAATTGTTCAATAATTATTCAAGTATTTAAATGGTATACAATTGTTCAATAGTTATCCAATTGTACATAAATTATCCAGTTGTTCAAAAAGTATTCAAGTGTTCAAAAAGTATTCAAGTGTTCAAACGAAATTCAAATGTTATTCAAGTGTTCAATAGTTATTCAAATGTTCAAATGATATCTAATTGTTCAAATGTTATTCAAGTACTCAAATGGTATTTAAGTGTTCATATGGTTCAAATGTTCGAATTAGTACTCACGTATTCAAATTGGTATTAAAGTGTTCAAATTGGTATTAAAGTGTTCAAATTGGTATTAGAGTGTTCAAATTGGTATTAAAGTGTTCAAATTGGTATTAAAGTGTTCAAATTGGTATCAACATGTTCAAATTGGTATTCAAGTGTCCAAATTTCATTTGTTTTTCGTATTCTGAATCATAAAACACCAAATTTAAAAAAAAATTGAAGTATTCTAATATGCCGTTAATTTATAAATATTCTAAACAAAAACACCATCAAAATCCATCCAATGGTTATGTAGTTAATCAGATCCTCAGCCTTACCACATTACTTGGATTTTATCAAATACATTTCCTAAATATTTACTATGCAGACAATTTAAATTACTTTGAAAATTTTATTCAATAAACACCTGTAATTATCGATAAAACTTAGTATTTCTTTATAATGTATCTCCAAAGTAACAGAAAAAAGCATTGGAACATACGAGAAAACAGATATTTCTTGCGATGTCATGTACAAAATAAGCAAAAAAAAGTTTACATACCTTTGATGAAACACTTTACTGTGCAAACAATCCAATGGTTCTTGTGAAAAAAAGTACGAAGACTTACACGTAATGAAAATATTTTTTAAGGGAGAAAATAATGTATTCATTTTTTTTATTTTTTTTTACTATATAAATAGAACATTTAAAATTTGTTGACACCTAAAATTCCATTCAAAACGCAAACGATCATAATCGTATCTGAACCGTTGCCATTACAAAATGTATAATGCAGTAATAAATTGAATATTACTTCGATTGCAGGATTTAAAGTAAATACTTGTGAAATGATGGATTTCATTCGTAAATACGTTCAATCTGGTTTAAAGGTAGATGAATGGTATAAACAAACAGCAAAAATACAATAAACAAAAATAAATGGATGTTTGACAGTACAAATTTATCTTAATTTTTCTTCCTAAATAAACTGCCTACCTTAAAACAGTGCTTGATCTCTCTTGTAAAAGGAACTGGATTCGATTCATCAGTGAATGTTTAAAGATCATCAGGAAGGTTAGTTTCAGTGGATTCTTCTTGGTTTAAGAGCTATATAAGAGCTATACTACGTCGAAATCTCATTACATCATCTTTTATAATTTCATGATAGAGGGAGGAAGATTTTCGGGAGATCTTTTAAGGGAAAGTGCCTTGAATGGCAGAAAAAACTGAAAAATTACCGCTAGTCGATCCAACAATTTAACCGAAACTATGTCACAACCATTGTCTTGAAATAAACGTCACAAGATGCTAGTATGTAAACAAGCTCTAAAATTCATCAGATTAGTTAGTTCCACAGTGAATCTTACTGAGCCCTTAGATGCCTTATTTTCGTACTATCTCAATGTCAAGTATGATTGTCCCCAAGTACTGTAAGGTGTATAGCCACAATCCATGGCGATTAAAAAAATGCTAAAAAATTTGCGGTGTGCAATAATTTTTTTATTTTCTAATACTTTCCTTCTACCATAAATAGTTTAAAGTTGAAATATTTTAAATATTTTTTTTAGAAAAAAAAGACACTGAAATTATAAAAATTGTAGTGAAGTATCACATATTCTTTTTAAAAGCTCAATAATGCAATCAAACATAGCAATATGCATTGGATTTAAAAGATAGAATGCCCCCCCCCCCCCTTACGGATAGCCCGAAGACACATTTATGTATCATATAAGAGAAAACCCTGAAAGCTATCGATAATCTAACAATCCAAACTATACTATTTTTTTTCTCAATAGCCATTTTAACTACTCATTGTATTTAGAACACTGGCAATCAAGGAAGCGAATCTAAGTCCTTTCACAAGTTAATCATCTGTGATCTGAATCACACACACTATAAAGCAACTGGAGTAAATTTAACAATCATGAAAAAATCAAATATGCAAAAACGCATTGAGGGCGATTTTTTTTTTAATTAACAATCGCAATCTGCCGCCTGTGATTGCAATCTACTTTATCTTAAAAAAAAAAATTAAAACTGGCTCAGAAGCTCAGCTGGAGAATTTTCGCCTATTGCTTTCGCGTTATATTTCTCAGTACCTCTAGAAAGACCACCAGGAAGGCGTTTTTTCCTTGACAGTTGGGCTGTTTTTATTGGTCTTTTTCTTGCTGTGCCTAATTGATAAATAAATCCCATATTATTGACTAATTTTATTATAGAGGTTAATATTTTATCAGTACTATTTTTAAGTATAATTTTTTGGACATTATTTGTGATTAGGGATGTTCTAATAAAACACAAGGACAAGGATGTTACCTGTTCCCAAGAGTTTTGGATTAGTGTTTATAGCAGAAAAAGTAGAAATTGGATTCGTGTGTAATCGTTTTGGAATAATAGACTGAGAGGCGACTGCAATTTTTGGACCTCATCGAATATCATTCTGAATTTTTTATAGAAATTGGAGAAAAATTAGTAGATTACGAATCCACTGGTCTGCCGTGGCAAAAATGGCCGAAACTGGTCAAAAATCGACTTTTAATAAGTTGAACTAAATCCAATTGCCAAATGCGCCATAACTTGCCAAATAATGAACATTTTTTTTTTATTTGGTAACCCTCACTCTTTAATTTTCAATTAAGAAGGTTGCAGACGATTCGGATGTGTGGCTATGGCTTACTTGCATCTTTCACAAATTAGGCAAATTGGCAACAAACATTACGTCACTGATGACGTAACTGATGTTGCCAATTTGGCTTACTTTTAAAAGATACAAGTTTTCCGAGCCAGAGATCAGAAATCGTTTGTGCTTTTTCTCATTGAAAATCAAAATGCAGTGGGTTGCCAGACGAAAAAGTTTGCTCTCTTTTTGGCAAGTTATTTCATATTTAGCAATCGGATTTTAATTCAACTCATTCCAAGTCGATTTTTGATCAGTTTCGGCCCTTTTTGCCACGGCAGACCAGTGGATTCGTAATCTACTAACTTTTTTCCAATTTCTATAAAAAATTCAGAATGATGTTCGATGGGGTCCAAAAATTGCAGTCGTATCTCGGACTATAGAGAAAAGGGTAATTTTGGAGTAGAACTTCATAGTTTTGGAGTAATCGAATTCCAATATTACTAATATCAAGGACATTACTGAATAAATCCACGCATTTATTTCAAATTTTCGAATATAAATGGAATGGTGCTGCCATCTATATGCAACAAAGTTGAATAAATAACAAGTCTGTTTTTCATGAAGTAGTTGGAGCAATTTAAGAAAATGAAACATTAATTCATTTAACGACGGTTGGTAGGAAAATTTTCCAATCGACATTTTAGTTATTTTCTTTTTTAATAAATTTCAATTGTGGTTCCACTTAATGTTTTTCAAAAATCATATTAAAAAAATCGGGAAAATTCAAAATGTATTTTAAACAATCTAAATAAACAAGGTATAGGATAAAAAAGTCATTATTTTAAACTATTTCAAAGTCGTCTTTAATGGGTTCATTGAAATGCTTTCTGTGCAATTAAAAATAAAAAAATTCAATTTGCCTTGGTATTTGAAAGAAAGTTGAGAATTCACCTTCTATTGTTAACTGAGAATGACTTTAAATGCTTCAAGGTTATGTTAAAAAAATAAATGTCTAGTCAAAATATTTACAAAAATTAATGACAGTATAATCGTTTGAAATACTTTTCCTTTTTAAAAGCTTGCTATAGCAAAAAAATATAATCTCACATTTCCAAAATAAACTTATTTTATAAAAGCTTGATAATTTGGCAGATTACTATGTTAAAAAAAATTTAATATTAAATTGCAAATCCTATTAGTAAAAACAGAGTATGTTACATGACTTGTTTACGCTAAATCAAGGTTTATGTAATAACACTACTTACACTAAGATAAGTATTTGGTTTTTGCTACAGATACTGCATGAACATTAAAATTCTTCAATATTATTAAAATAAATTATCCATAAAACTCGCACTTATCTTTTAATGAGTTCTTATATTTTTGGAAATTTATACTTAAGCCTCATCTGTAATAGTTAAAGAAATAAATCATTTAACAATCTTTTTAATATGCCCTGTTCATGATTTTATGCTTATGGGGTGGTGAAAGATTGAAGATTGCTTGTAACTAAAATAAAGTATGACACCTAAAAAATTTACAAAAATAAATACAATATCAAAAAACATTTATTTACATTAAATATACAAAGAAGAGCAGTTATGACAGCTCTTTTCAGAATTCCTTAAACATGACAGACAATAATATTTTTATAAAGCCATTAGTACAACCAAAATTTTTAAAATATACAGATATAATGCAAAACTTTGAGAATCATTTCATAAATATTATGTCAATTTCCTCAGAATATTTCTGACTTGGAAATTTTTTGAGAATTGAATCCGTTTCCTTTTACACAAACACAACAATGAAAGAATATTTCAAAAACATGAAAAGGTCACCAATACTCATAACAGAACAGAGTAACAGCTTTGTTTGTATGTTATCCCCACGAATTTTATACCCTCATTTATTACACTAAATTCTTTAATAATAAATGAGGGTTTTCTTAAAAACAATTAACTATTAAAAATGGAAATGAGTGTTAAAAAAAAGAAATTTTTTACTTGATTTAATTCTCTAAACCAAGTGGTTTTTGTTGAAGAAGGTTTTGATCTTAAGAGTAGCAAATTTTAATTCTGAAAGATAATGATTAGTTGCTAAAAATAATGTAATAACTGCAAAAAAAAAAAAAAAAAAAAAAAAAAAAAAAAAAAAAAAAAGCTTTTAATTTTGGAAAAGAAAAAAAAAGAAAGAAAAAAAAAGATTCAGTTACAATAAAACTAATTAATCTGTTTTAAAAAATTGTTTTTAACTAGAAACGGAAAATATTTTTTAAAAAGCTTAACAGTTTTTAAAGACATTGTATGTCTATAATAAAAAATATATTACATCTAATTCAAAGAAAATGAAACAAACTACTGAATCTAATAAATGGTACAGGGGATAAAGGGGCAATGCCAAGAATTTGTCGAAACAGACATCATTACGCCATCTAGCAGCATCCAAAGTTAATTATCAGTTTATAGCTTCATTTTGGAAACAAACACTTGGAAGCAAAAGAAAATAATGGAAAAAAGGTTCTTTGTACTGGGTAAAAGGGGTGCTGCCAGCATGCTTTTATTTTTATTTATTTATTTGACAATGTACTTTTATCCCCTGTACTCTACAAATGTAAACATAAATTTCATAAATTAGAATATGAATAAAACCACATAGTTTCAAAAAGATAACAATGTGGGTCTTTTCTATTGAGTTTTGTACATGTAGGGTATAAAAGGTATTGTTCATTGAAAAAACAATATGAGGAACTAAAAACATTTTTAAAAAACATAAACAATTTTGAAACTGGTCCACAGAAACAGTTACATGACTTGAGGTGAAAAAGAAACAACCAACAAAAAACAGATGTACAAAAAATTTAGTAAGACAAACAGAAATGGCACTTTTAAGTAATAGAGAAAAAAGAAGAAAAAAAACAAAAAAAACATGAACTAAATATTCTAATAAATAAAAATTTTGACAATTTTTTACTCTGTTAAGTATTATAAAAATTAAGCAAATAACTTTTCAGATAAGATTAAAATCATTTTTTAGTTCATTAAATTAAAACATTTAGGAAAAATAATATTTATGACATATATGCAGAAATTTACCAAGAATTAGGGAAAACAATTCTGAATCAGTAATTTCAATAAAAAGAGTAACAAAGATTTTTGCAGATGAAAAGAAAAATTCATTCAAGAATAGTTCCTTTAGAATAGATTAATGCAATTAGTTGAGTAACTTATTCATTCATTATAGAATACACTTAAAATCTCAATCATAAGTCCAACATATAACAAACTGTCTAATGTAATAAAAAAGCATTCATAAACGGAATTATTTTTAAAAACTTTATCACAATACAAGGTTCTTTACCTACAGAGTTAGTAACCTAATTTATAATAAATAAGGACTTATTGTTCAGGTGCAGCTTGATTTGTAAATTTTCTTTTAGCTGAAAAAAAAAAAAAATACAAAAAATTAATATATTGAAAAAAACAAGACATATTTTTGTCACAGTATCTCCTCCTAAACTAGTAAACCAATTTTTATAAACAATGTGTAATATGATAGGAATTGAGTTACAGAAGTGCTAAAAGTGCAAAAAAAAAAAAAAAAAAAAATATTACTAATTAGTTTATTTTCATTTTTATTCATCATCGCGGTATCAAACATGTCTCTACTAGGGAAGCATTTTCAGATAATTTGAGTAGAAACTGTGCTTACTCATTTCAAGCCTGAATGACTTACTATTTTTTCAAACTTCAATAATTATATTAAATACATTGATTTCAATTAACTGTTCAAAATAATGTTTTTTCTTATTGGAGATTGAATTTTTTTTCCACATTTAACTGCAGAATTATATTCATTATATAGTCTCCAACAGTAAGTGAATATTGTAAACATGAAATTATTAAGAAACAAAAGTTCTACTGACAATGGCATTCCTCATACTATTCAGGCATTTTATTGGGACTCTTAAGAAAGTTTTTTTTTTTTTTTTTAATGTCCTTGGAAATTAAAAGGAGACATCTTTACTATTAAAGTTCCTGGAAATGGAAATTATCACATGTTCACTGATATTACATACTGAGTCCTAGAAACACAGTAATTATCTAAAAATGTACTCTACAAGTATATAGTTTCAGGAATATGAGAACTTTTTCTAAAAGATAGTTTGTGAAGCGACAATCCTACTATTAAAGTTTGAAAATATTTAACAAACAACTAAAAATTCCAAGTAATTTTATCAGGACCTTGAAACATAGGCACTATTTATGCTTACTATCAAACATTTTATTAAGTGAGAATTAAAAGGCTGCTACATAAAATTTTGGGACTGGGATAATTTTGTATCAACCATTTTTCCCAAATAAAAACTGTAATAGCCAAATGGTACTGTGGGCTTTGGCAAAAAAGCAGAATGAGAAGCACTGGACAAAACACCACATAAATTTTGTATTTTGAAGAATGACGTTATTTAATGTTTATTTTTAAGATATTCAGGATTTTAGGTGGTCTAATTAATCGGCACAAATTTGGCAGGATGTCATGGTTGACTGGATAATACATAAATACAAAATTATTTCTGTTGTATCTATGCCAATACAGTCATTCATTCTATTCTCAGTAAGAGTTTAGAGCAATGCCAAGTGTTAGTCTATAGCTATTTACATAAGGAATTTTTTTTTTTTTGTCAGCTTATATATTAATAACCCTATATAAATGTATGTTTGTAACGAGAAAAATTCAGGCAACTTTTGATATCTCAATATTTCTATATAATACTAAACAAGTAACTTTGTCAGTTGATTCCTAAATCTAAATATAGAGTAGCACTAATTTTGGCTTCTTTGGCACTAAATAAAACTAGTTGTATTTCCTGGTTGTTTTTTTATAAATATATTTATGGTTAGCAAAAACAGGATTTTTGCTAGTTGAAAACTAATAGATTTCCTCCTAGTCGTCAGGGCCTAGAATATATTATATAAGTAATAACTTTAAATGAGAATTATTTGGAAAATGATTCGAAATGTCTAATCAACAATCCTATTAAGCTATGCAAGGCTGTTAAAATAAACCAGTGAAACTACAACCAACAGCATTATCAATATGAAGATAGTTTTGGAAATCTATATAAAGATGAGTGTCATATATATGAAAGTAAGTTTTTATAGGAAGCTATAGTTTTATTCCAATATTGATAAAATTGGAACGAAAAAACTTAAGATTAAGAAAAAAACAAGTAGAAGGTAACTGCTTATATGAGATATTGAAAACCCACCCTCATTCTCCATTTCAACCCTTAATGGGTTATGTTAATAACTTGAAATCTACTGCACCAATTTTAACCATTTTTTTTCTATAGGTATCTTGACCAATCCAGATTATCAAAAACACAATGTTTTGTTGTTAAAATGATAAAATCGAGCATAGGGGGTTAAAGAGCCATGGTCACAATTTGCAATCGTCTGAACCAATTTGAACCAGGCTGTACGGGACAATGCTGGGCCACAGTTGTTTGAGCCATGGAATTGTTGGGCACTTCAGCTAGTAGTATATAAATTTTATTACATAAAATGATTGTAAATAGTTTGCAATACGATAGGAGTATAAAGTGTACGGTGGAAATGTATGGTAATCGATCGGATTCTGTAGTGGCGCTGTCGTCACTGGCTCTCTAACGAGAAAAGATGAAGAGCTGAGGAAGATTCAACGGGGAAGCAAAATGAAGAAGGTTGTAGAAAAATAGTGCAAGTAGTAATGTAACGAGCAAGTAGAATGATTGTATATATTAAAATTAATGATAGGCTACCAAATAATCATGATTTTTATTGACCCTTTCCACATTCACAATATGATTTCGAACTTATACGCTGTTTTAAAATTGATTAAGAAGTAGCTTCCTACAGATTCACTCTGATGAACTGATCTGAGTAACAGAAACAGAGTAAATTTTAATAGCATATTATTATTTATTTATAACTTAAAGAACTATTTTCAGTCAGCAGTCATTTTTTTTTTAAATGTTTAATGTAAAACAGTACTGAAGGAGATTTGATTTATCACTAAATATACAACGGCAACGTTTTTTAAAATATTGGTAATTGCGAAAATGGAAACTTACGAACAACCAGTCTGACATCCTCCAAGCGGGAAACATTTTTGGCTAATAAGTAGAACATAACTGGAAAGACTCCGATTGTTAGCGCACTTAAAACATTGGCAAATCCAATGAGGGTGTCAAATTCAGTAGCACATTCGTTTTCGGTCCACAGTCTGCGGGATATATTCATCTGAAATAAGAACATGCATCAAGTTTATTAATTTTTTATAACAATAAAGAAATATCTTTGCTAAAGCTTTACTTTTTTTGAGAAATCTCAATAAAATATTAAACGTATTCTATTAATTATATTGCAAAACTGTTAATGATAAAACATACTTCATAAGTTCAATTTCAGTGGGGTACATTAACAGAAAAATTGGACAATTATCATCAATTCATCCCTTCTGCATTAAGTTAAGTCGAAAAAGAAGACATACATTGATAATAAATCTTTTAAAAATTCAGATGAAATAACAAGTTTTAAGATACATGGAAAACTTGGCTACATCGCTTTCATTTCAGTGCAAATGTCTCGGCCATTACTTCATTAAAAGCCTCGAAGATCAAGCGTAAAATACCCGGGAAAAGAACTATCTTCCAGTGGTTGTTACATTTGCAAATGCATATCCCAATCCCCATCTTTTTTTTAAATTCCATATTTGAATCAATTTCAAGAATTAATGAAATTGCAGTTAGAAAAGTAGAAATCAAAGCTTTTACAGATTTGTTCAATATTTAATAAAGGGCAAATATATTAAGTCAACGACATTAAATGGGTACACTGTTTGGTATTTGAAACATCAAAGCTTTGTTACTTGTCCATAGATTGGTGGAGAGCAGTAAAAACATAATAGTGAGATTGCAATTTTATAAGATTTATTATCAACTAGTGTACTCTATTAAATCACAACTATCCGAAATGGTACATCACAACCACATAATTCAAAGCTTATTGTAATAAAAAAAAAGATTTTTTATAAACTTTTTTTTTTTTTTAGACTCTTTTAAATACTTGAGCTCAATTTCAAACGATGTACAAAATTTTAAACATTTACAAATGAAATGTTGAGGTGATAATGACTCCAAAGTGAAATCTTTACTGAAATCACATGCAAGGTTAAATTTCATAAGTAAAAAAAGTAATAATAATTAGAATTAATTAATCTAAATTTCTTTAATTAGTAGCTCAAAAGTAGAAGCTGTACTGAACCTGCAGAAAAATCGCAAATTTGAATTCGAGTACAAAAAAAAGAAAAATTTTTTACTTTAAATGAACAAAATTTATGATAAAAACAACTGGAAACTGAAAGCTGTACAACAGCCTTGGAAATTGTTCTCATCGTGTTTGAACTAAATCAACACAATAGATTACCAAGTATGTAGCAACAGAGTAAAAAGTAAAACAATTATATCTTCAACAGACAGCATCATATACAAGGGGCGAAGTGAGTTTTCTAAAAAATACTAGGTAGGAATTTTAGAGACAACTCCTAAAAATTTTTAGGGGCGATTCCAAATACTTTAGGGATAATTCTAAAAAATTCAGGATACTTCTTTTTAAGCTGACATAGACAATCTTTCAAAAGCATGTTTCAAAGTATGTTCAATATTAGGAATTTTCTCCTCTGGAGGGTTATCCGAATTTTTTCTTGGGATTTGGAAGAAAATCATGGAATTTATGAGATTTTTAAAAAAAATTTAGGTTGGTTGATTGGTACGCTCTACGACCTATTTTTATGCTTAATGATGTCTAATCAGGAAAGGACCTACAGCTTAATGTGGAATCCGAACCACAACAAACATCCATGCCTATTCTGGGATTCGAACCAGGCACCTTTGGCATGCAGGGTTAGAGCGCTAACCCCACAGCCATCAGATGGGTTTATTTCTTTAGGAATTATTGAAATATTTATGACAATTTCAAGAATCTTAGAGAGATACAAAAATTTAAGGAATATTAGGAATGTTAGGGCGAATACGATCTGAGTATTTATTTTTCATAATCTACACATAAATGTAATGAGTTATTATAATATATGTTACATCAGTATAACAAGTTTCAGAGTCTGTAAAACATTGGGAAGCGGATGAAAAATCAGTAGTAGGATTTATTAATAAAACAATGGACAGAGGAAGTTAAATTTACAAGTGTCAAAATGATTAATTTCTTATGCAGAGTATATTTCAGATTAAAACTAATGTCACTACATTGTAATAACCAAATTTATAAGAAGCTTCGAAAAGTATAAAAAGAAAAATGTAGTAAAAATGTAAAAACCGAGAACAGGTAATAAACATTTAAATACTCACTGTGTCCATAATATCCATACAAATTCCTCCACTAAACTCTTTTTTCCAGTTCACAAACTTATTATAACTTTCACTTAAATTTGCATACACCAAATGGCACAGTTCACATGTACTATTCTTATCTAGAAAAACTGACTGAAAAAAAAAATATGCAACATTATAATTTATAGAGCAATGTGTTACAATAAATACAACAAAACTTAACACTGTTACTAATTATCAGTACCTATTTAGCTGATTCAATTCTGAGAAATAAAATTAATATTTGCACTGTTACTATTAAACAATGATGATTGCTATTATTAACAAACTATTAAAATATTACTATAACTAATACAAAAATATAAGTGCATTATTTTATTCTACAAGTTAAGTAGGTACTATATAATCACAGTTGATTTTAAATATTTTCAAGTTTGTTGATATTGACGAAAAACCTTAAAACATAGATAAAATGTTTGGATATTTTGATACTACATTATTTGTTTCATGTATTTTACTGATAAAGACAGTTTCAAATTGTCAATTAGAACCAAGAGGAGTGTATTTCAGCAAAAAGTATCTTAAAATCAGCACTCTTCCCCTATATGACTCAGTTGATATAGTGTAAATCTAGAAACTGATCACATTCGCATGGTAATCAATAGAAATAAATTTTCTAGATATTCAGCAACTATACTAGGAGTAATTATACACCAAAGTATTACAGAAAAATACCAATAAAAAGGATAGAAACATGAAATGTACCCATAAACGAATTAACTTTTAATGAAGAATTAAAGAAGATCGATGAATATTTAAATCACACCTAATGCAGCGGCGTTAACTTTTCTACAGATTTCCTGCAGTTTTTACTTATTTTTCTTAGTCTTTATGAAATTTTATGACTTTACTGAAGTTTTTTTAACCCTAGGCCAAAAGTTAAAAAAAAAGGGTAGTTTCCTATAACATAGGCAAAAATATTAGCGTAAGTAGGTAGGAAAAGTTTTTTTTTTGCTAAATATTTTTAGTATACGCAAAAAGAAATATCATCCGAGTATAAATGTGGATTTAAAATTGATCAGAGGTGTGAATAGTGCCATAAAATACTTGGGTATATATATATTTCTGTACAAACCATGTATAGAAATACTTGGTTTGCAGTTAATTACCCACAAATTTGCAAGACAGCAGCAGATATATGTTGCTCTAAGGAAACCAGTTCATCAAGCACTTAACAAATTATTAATTGATTAAGTAATCATTGTGACATCATAATCAATTAATGGTTTTATTGAACATGACTTTGTTTTTTATAATTAAATTTTTTAAAAAGTCTAAAGAAATATTTAGGGTTGGAATTTTTGTAATGTAATTTTAGGGTAGATCGGATTACAGGAAACAAAAACCATTTTTTTTTTTATTTGGTCCTATGAAAAAGATCTACAGGAAACATGTATTTTTAGTCTTTTGCTAATGCTCTTCACCAATACTTTCATTATTGCCGAGATTTATGTTGCTTTCGCTGAGTACTACACTGATGTACCTAACTGTCGCTACTGCATCTCATATTCACTAAATGTAATGCAAGAGTATTGATCAAGGGTAAACCATAAAATAAAAGTAAAAGTCAATAAAAACGACATAAAATCTGTAAGAAATTTGGCATCTCTGTCAATGCATGCTTAAATCAGCACTAGCACTGCATCAAAAGTAAAATAACTAAGTTACTTTATTTATAAGATACTTTCATATTAATATTTTTCACCAGTCAAATCTCTAAAAACTATTACAACTCAGAAAGTAGAAAATAACACTTTTTATGATATACCACACTCATTTCTTACTTTATTAGTATTTTTCATGCACTCCATAAGTTCAGTTGAGGATTCAAAAAAATTCATGGTCTCATTGTAGTGTTCAAAGCAATCTAAATGGGAAATAGTAACTCAAGATTAATTTATAAAGAAAAAATAATAAAAAAATAAATAAAAAAAAGTGATAAATATTAAATAACCAAAAGGTTATCTTGCTCAAATGTTATTAGCACATTCTGTTATTTAAAGAACATTTTTTACAAGATTTTTAGATGATTTATTGCAGGAACTAGTTTTAAAAGAAGCTTTTCAAAATTAAACTACTTATTTCAAAGAGAACATGTAATTTGGAACATGAATAATCTATCTTCAAGTCTAAATTAAAGAGTGCTTCCATAAAACAGAAAGTTGCCTTTATCAAGATCTTAAATAATAGTCTCAGGACTAAGTTTTTGTTCTTAATTGCCAGATATAAAAAGACCTTTAAATCATCAATATTAGAAGATAGATTTTTTTAGTGCTTAAAAGAGTAGCCTTTAAATAAATAGCTCAAAATTATTCAAGTTCAGCTAAAATAAGTAACCTTAAATTTTTACATCTTTTCTGCCCTAGTAGCAATTTTACCTCGGGCGGTGATCGGAATTCCATCCCCACGTGAATCGCCGGCGATTGGCGATTCACGGGAAACTCACCCTAAACTTATCTTTCCCTTGGCAATTAATCAATTTTGTCCCCGTGGCCCGCCATTGGCCGATGTCCGGAAACTGATCATATTCGAGGTGAAGCCGGCAAGATTGGTCTGAAAGCCGAGGGAAAAGGGGGAAATACGAGCACTATCCGAGGAAAATTTTGCTCTAAAAAAATATCGAAACGGTCGTTATTTTGTCCAAAATATCAATTAATAAACATTAAATAATAATAAAGATGTAAGTATCGAATATTAAAAACGACAAGTTAAAATAATGCAAAACTAAAATATTTACCCAGAACGCGTAATTCTTATATTGTAGTATTTCCAGTGACATATTAAGAGTACCAAATCGAAGTTATAAATAAACACCACCAAATTACTCACGCCAGAATTGTCTAAATTACTTACCCAGGGATCGAACCAAGGATATTCATCTCCGAAGCGCGTTGACTTGGCCACTAGACTGATGGTACTAGCGATTCTTGGTATAGCAATTGTACTGTAGTACAAAACTCTACTATCATACAGACTTTGCAAGGAAATTGACCGAATTTTTTTTTTTTTTATATATATATGGGGAATTTTCGGAAAATAGCAAATCTTCAATAAATTTGGGAAAATGATATTAATTTATTTATTATAGCAAAAAAATATATATATCCCATATGAAAACCTATTTAGTTTATGTATTCTTATACACATAATAAATAGTGTCGCCATCTATTTTGTAAAATTTTAACTAATTGAAGTTTAAATTTTATGATATTTTTTGAAATGCAATTAAGAGTTTACTTACTAATTTTGACATTTAAAAAAATTTATTTAATTTTTAAATTTTTTTAAAAACTATATTCAATTTGATTAACTTTTTGAAACATATAAACATATTTTTATTTTATTTAAAAGATGTTTAAAAAACGGACCAAAATGAGTTCAGCAAATTATAATGAAAACTATTTAAAAATAAGGACTATATTTTTATTTTATATTGAAATTGAAATGGAGAATTTATTTTTAATTTTAGAAAATTGTTCCTATATTTTTTTACTATATAAAAACTTTTATATATGGATTTTATTGACGTATTAGATAAGCAATATATAATTATGTGGTTTGCATTTTTTCGAAATATATTTTTACATTTAAAATTTTTCGTACACTTATTTTTAAAATATTTTTCACTTATTGCCAAAGCGAAATGTTTAGCAAATTGTATACTTGATTTAAATTTGAAATACATTCAAGGATCGCCTCTAATTCAGTGGAATTGCAAGAAAAAGAAACATAAGTTTTTTATCGCCTGTCCCCGATGTCGTTCCAATATCGTTTGCTGATCAAAAAACGATGATCAGAAATTCCACCAATGTTGGGAAGGTATCTTTTGCCGATGAGTTTAGGGTCATCGGCAGACGAGGAAATACATGTGTGTTTATATATCAGTCTGGGAAATCGCCGATGACTTTGATGAATTCCGATCATTGGCCGACGAAACGCCATGCAGTGATTGCTACTAGGGTGGTTGCCAAAAAGAAAAAATTTTAAAATATATATATAGAATACTTAAGAGAGAAAATTAAATTTTAAACTACTATTTATTATTATATTTCTTTTAAAACCATTGATTTTAATGATTTTTAATGTATATTACATAGAATCATTTCATTAACCCTTTGGGTACATTTGACAAGTGAGACTCGTCATCTGCTAACTTGGGCGAAGTTACGGTGGACGTGTCTCACTCATCATCCGTCCCATGGGCATAAAAATCTTCAAATAATGAGGAACTTGCACAAGTGAGGAAAATGAATATTTTTTGTATTTTCTAGTGTTATCCAATTAATATATTTGAGCAGTGCAATTATTTTTTATCTTTATGCTTTCAATTAATCAAAAATCGAGTTTAAAATCAAAGCAAAAGTCACATGGTCAAAAACACATAAAAAAAACGTGACGTAGTTACGCATAGATTCCGTCAGAAATCCAAGATTGGTTGTATTCAGATTATCTGGCGCCGTCAGCAACACGAGGGCTATAATGCGCCGAAACATTCGTCATTAGACAAGCCAACATACATTTACAAACACCCATGCCAACACGGGACTCGAACCCGCAACCTCGCGGTCTAGAAGCTAGCACGATAACCACTATACCGTTTGGTCGGCTCGGAAATCCAAGGAGGGATCTCGTGTAAAATAGGTTTTAGACTGGTTCATCATCTGCGTGTTGAAGTCATACGGAAAAGTAGCTTTTTCCCACCAAATCGCAAAGTAAAAAACTAAATATTTTTTTAACTATCTATCCGAGCTCAAATTTTTCAAAGAATGGTATTGTTTATCATGATTTTTTCTCTACTTTTATTAAAAAATTAAAACAAAAAACGTGAAAGTTCCTCATTCAGTACTCAAAGAGTTAATCAGTTTTAATTTAACTGCACACAAATCTTATTAAATTTGACAAAACATAAGTCAAGCAAGCATTAAAGGTACATACTCTGACAATAACTTTTAGTCCATAAATCTTTAGCTCCATTGTAAATAACATCGACAATGCCCAATTGGTCACTGCTAAAGAAAAAGGCATCACATTCTGCTCCTTGCTGTAAAAATATTTCCTTCATTAGTAAAAAATTATTTAACACAAAAGTTATTCTTATCTATATCTATGCAAAGAATAATGCCCCTGTGTATATTTTTTAATAGAAAGCTTCTAAACCAATAGAAGGTCATTGAACTAGAATTGACCAGTAGAAGGTACATGAAATTTTGAAAACAACCTGTTTCCCTTTTCCAATCCTAAACAGGGTATGAAAATAAGATCTACAGAACCAATTTGAACCAGTTTTCTTTATGTTTATGGACTAACCCAGAGTATTAGTAACACAATTTCATTCCCATCTTTCATAGTTGAGGCGATAAGATCGAGGATAGGGGTTGAAAGGAAGCAAGATTATAATTTGAGGTCTGCTGAACCAACTTGATCCGAGGTTTTTCTATAGGCATTTTGACTAATTCAGGTTATCAGGTACACAACTTTATTCCGATGTTTTGTTGCTGAAGTGATGACGTCGAGGATAAGAGACATGCTTACAACTTACAATTAGCTGAACTAATTGGAACTAGGCTGTGCTGGGCAAAGCAGGGACACAGTTGTTTGAGCCAAGGGAATGCCTTGAATGATTCAGCTAGTTTTTCATAAAATTAGTTGTAACTTAGTTATACCAATTAAATTAATAATTTAGTTATAAAAGTGTGTTAATGATTTAGTTATACAAGTGGGTTAGTGATTTAGTCATAAAACAGAATTGCGTATCAATTTAGACTCTAATTTGAATGTACAGTTTTGAATAATTTTTTATTGTAAATTATTCAAAGTAGTTTATAAGTAATTTTTTTAATTTTGTATTTAACTTATTAAAGTAATTTGACCACCGATAGACCAAAATAAATAAATTTTGGTGTGTTATAATAATTAGCAAGGGAACTTTACTGTAATGCAATGAAATTACAATTACTGCAAACAATTATTTGGATGCAAAAAAAAAAAAAACTTTTTACAATATACCTAATTATATTTAATGCAACACAACTCTTTGAATTAAGCTCAGAATTTTTTTAAAAAGTCTTCAAAAGAAATCTATATAAACTTATTAAAAATCAATTGTATGCCAATAACTATACAGAATTAATTCATGTTGATCAGCGTTCGTCATTAACTTTCCGCGGGCCGCAGATTTATACCGAATACGCCAGTAAATATATTGCTTTACTACATATGTTCAATGTTAGAAATGTGATAATTACTAAAGATTCAACAATATAAAACAATTTTGAAAACTGAAACAATAATTTAACTTTTTTATATTAATAAAATAGCAATTGATATTTGATTCTTGTTTCAAATAATTAAAAAAATAATTTTCTTTACATCGTAATTCAAAGTCATAAAAGAAGTTAATCTTTTGTGACAATATTATAATGTGACTAGACATAAATTCATAATCAATAAAGATATTTAAACCAAATCCTAAATCTTCCATTTTAGTCCATGTTAATTGGGAGACGATGACAGCCGGTCCGCTTTTCACTATCTACTTTCCATTTAAAACTAGTCTTCAAAGTCATTATTGCACAGGAGTCATAGAGATCATGATACTTTTTTATGCGTTAAAACACTCAACTCCTGCCCATCACATTCAGAAAAGCAGAAATCGAATTGTGCCATTCACGAATCCAGGGGGTAGAGTATCATAAGTACAGAACTAAGCAATGCGCCATTGGTAATAATTCAAACTATTGCTTTTCTTATTTTTTTTCATTGGCAGTCTCAGAAAGAAAAAGAAAAAAGGATTTTCAGACATACTGAAACGGGCCACTTAATGGAAAACGCGGTTTTTGGTAGTAAACACATGCTATAGTAGACAAATTAAAATTATTTCCGCCAAATTTGATTTTTGCTATACTGCCGACGGGCCGGAGTAAAAGCTCTTGCGGGCCACCTAGTGGCTGACGCTGATGTAGATACTGATATTTTATGCAAAAATTTATGTGAATTATCCCATAAACCACTGTAGAAATATCCTAGTAATGTAAACTAATGTATAAGATAAAATTAAGTCTGTTTTAGAGAAATCTCCATTAAGAGTACTTTTACAAAACTGAAAACCTTTAGAACACTTCACAACAAATGGTAATAGGAGGCATTATTAGGATTATTCTGTTAGATAAGCGCAAGATAAAAATCACCAAATTACAGCGTTAACTAATAAAAACTAACAAGCTTCAAATAATTAATAATTCCTATAACAAAATGTGTATAAGTTGGTTGTTTCCAGATTATATGGCGCCGTCAGCAACACGAGGGCTATAATGCGCCGAAACATTTGTCATTTGACAAGCTAACATACATTTACAAACACCCATGCCTTACACAGGACTCGAACCCGCAACCTCGCGGTCTAGAAGCTAGCACGCTAACCACAAAATGTATATAATTAGACTTTGCAATACATTTAAGCGTCGATTAAGCTTGCTAACATTTAGACTTGGCGCCAACTGGTATCCAGCTAACGGACGAGTACTCCATTTTCATTAACAAATGCAATGCTTTTGAATAACTTGGCACTAGTTTTCTAATAAACAACTCTTGCTATAGAATCTGTATAAGAGTTTATGGTCTTAACCACCTGATGACTTTCGTTAACGTTGTTTACGGCCCAAAAAGTGCAACCAGGCACTGTTAATGATTGTAGACTACAATAAGAAATGACTTTAAAAAAAAAAAAACTCGCGAAATCCTAACAAAGTTGCCAAAAATGTTTAGCCTATATTAAACATGTAACGATTCCTTTAATATAAGAAAACAAGTGATTTAGATAACTTACATTTTTAAGATTTTGATATGCTCTTGTAGATGCAGTATAATCCTTTTGACACTCCAAACAAATATGAATTGGACGAGCGTATTTTACAGAACAACGTGTAAAGTTCACCATAATGTCAGTAAATTGCTCAAAAGCTATAGTGCAGTTTTGGGGTACAACTTCAGATGGCCGGGAAATATTAGATTGCGAATCTTGAAATGCAAATTGAGTTTGCAAAGGGATATTCAACACATCTTGAAGTTCTTCGGTTGACCTTAATAACTGAAAATCTACCTGAGAAAGATTGGACTTACAGATTGCAGTCAAAAATAGAATTGCAGCAAAAAATTGGCGAACCAAATTTTCAGACATCTGGTATAGTGTGATTAATACTTTTTTCAAAGTATTTCTTTTGTAAATCTAAACAAACTTGAAGAGTTTTGTGGTTTATTTCGTACAAAGTTTTGAGTCATAAATACTATTTTAAACTGGTAAATCTAACTAAAATGTAAACAGCTGAATTGTAACAAACGATTCAACATCAAATGACAACATTACGTAACTTTTGGGGTTATCTTCTTCTTCGAATAAATTGTTATTTTTTTATTCAGTTTAGATTTTATCCAGTTTTCTGTTAATCAGTATTTTTTACAATCCAATAGACATAATTTAATAAAAAGAATATGCTTCATGATACCTCAATTTTGTATCAAAAGAAAACATCTTGACAGTATTTTTCAATGATAAGAGAAGCTCCAGGTTTTCTCAACTCGGCTAAAATCAAAATAAACAAATCTACACATATATTCATTTCGCTGGCCAAAGTATTAATTTCGAGTTTTGCCTTTTCTCTTTAAATAAAAGGAATTCTCTGTTAGAAACCATTAATTCAACACTGAGAAACCTTTACAAATGAACTTTTCTGTTTGGTTCTCTTTTTTTTACATATATATAGGGTAAGTATACGGCGAAAATTTTGCTTTAGAAGTAAAATACAATGCTACCGGTAATAATAACAATTGATATCATACTGACTTTTAAGGGATACTCTCCCTTGTGAATTGATTGTGTGATTTTAGGTTGCTATGAAACAGTTTTAAGTGGGATTAATGAGTGAAGACTAGAAAATTTGGTAAAATCTTAGCTGGGCCCATCTCTTGGCGACTTATTTCAAATCTCGCCAAGTTGACTACTAATTGAATATTTGTTATTATTATTATTTTTCAATATAAAACGATACTTAAAGGACAGAAATAATAATATTTTATAAAAAAATTAAGACTTACCATAAATGTGTTTGCTAATCCTTTGCCGGCGGAGGGTACGTGTTAATGATTTGCCGAATAAAGAATCTCGTAAAAGTATAAAAACCTTCTCCCAAGAGACCAGAATCATAAATGACAGAAAAAAATGAATACATATTAATTAACCAATCAGGTTTCAGAATTTCGTTGCGCATTTCGAATAGTTTTAGTTCCGAAACGCCTTTGCGATCGGACTTTCAAACAGGGCGCTCTGTAAGATTCTAGACTGCTCTCCTCTATAATCCGTCTAGGTTGCCACATTGGCGACGTTATCGCCACTCGTTTGGCGAGAATTCCAAAAGATGCCAAGAGGTGGGCTGTGCTAAGATCCACCCGAAATTTTTTAGCATTGAAATAATCTCAAAGAGCAATATAAAAAATTAACAAATCTCTATAGTGCATCTGTGCTAACTTATCTTTAATTTGTTTTAAAAATAAATTTTTCTAAATTGCAACTTCTCATTCCTACCTCTCTTTTTTTTTTTTTGCAGCTCTAAATAGTATTCAGTTGCCTTAGTTTCAATCCATAGTAAGTTATGAAAAATCACCCTGTCCATTTAGTGCATCTCCACTCAATCATGCATGTTTTCGAATAATGAAAGATTTCTTTCAGTCCTGATGATGCATTATATTAGCATTCCGTATAAATTTTGTAAAAGGTCTGCTAGATGTTCATTAATCTCACACTTATCTGCAGAAATTTTGTAAACTACTCTTTTACGCGATATTAGATTTCTGATTGAATATTAAGTTTTAAGTGATATACCTCAAAATCCAATACATATCTTTCTGTATTTTCTTAGGCTGATTTACACATTACCAGTCATTAGACAACAGTGCTAACACAGTGTAAACGCTTAATTCCAATTCCAGGAGAAGCCAATCTGTCTTGTGCTCACTCCTGTTTGACAGCTATAAGATGGCAGTTGACGCACCAGTAAATAGATCACACATTTTCTATTTACTGGTGCGTCAACTGCCATCTTATCACCTGCACTCTGCGGTGACCAGGCCTAGTGCTTGTTCAATAGCTGGATTGTTACATTACTGGCACTGTGTAAACTAGGCTTGGGCGATGTTAAAATTTCTGCATCGCGATATATCGGGAAGCAAACATCACGATGTCACGATATATCGCGATGTTAACTATATATATTGTAACATTTTATTAAATTCATGTATGGAAGGCTATTTTAAATAACATGAGCAGCAACAAAATTATTTTCAGGGGATACACAAAGCACCCGAAGAGTACAAGTCGGTTATTTTTTATTTTGGTTTAATCTGGATTTTTCAATTTCTCTATCTTAAAGAAATTTTACTTCGTTATTATCCAGCAGAGGGGAGGAGGGGGGCAAGTGCACCTCCTTTCACCCTCCTGGGAGCGCCCATGTGTGTAATGGCCCTATCGCCTGTCTTCAACTAATAAACAGTCAAACTCCGTTAATGCGAAATTGCTTAACATGAAATCCCGCTTAACACGAAGTTAAATCAAGTCTCTTTAATTAAAACATAACATTAATTTATTCACTTAACACGAAATTCGGTTAAAGGGAACAATTTCAGCGGCCCCATTCATTTTATGTTAACGGGGTTTGACTGTAGCATATCACCTAAGTTGAATTTGGATTTGAACCGGACGTATCAAGGACAGCAGTGTAATGTAGTCAAATGGGGTCCTTACGCAAATCATTTTTCGATCCAAAAAACATTTATGCTTAGCAATTAAAAAAAACATTAAAAAAAAATTAAATTTTGGATTGAGTAATTAAACTCATGGAAATAAATAAACTTTATTCAAATTGTACTAACTAAAAAAATTTATAAAGCATTTATTTACTTACCAGTCAGAAGAGAACATCTTTCAACTTAAATGGAAAAAAATCGCTTATATGTAATCGTTTATACGAACTAGAGAAACAACTGTCCATGTGCTAATTCACATTGATTTTGGCAGATATAACAAACAGCTCATAGTAATAAATAATCAGATTAACTTAACTGGGTAAAAACTAGACATAAATTACAGCGGCTGAATGGTGCAATCTCCTTGCGTTAATAAATAAAGCAAAATAAAATAATAGCAAGATAAAAAAAATCTTGAAGTTAATATAAAAGATTGCAAAATACAAAAGTGAAATATTTTATTTCTTCCAAGTTAGAGAAATAATAAAGAGAGAAAAAAATCAAAAATGAAAGGTGTAGGAAATGCTCAATTGAATTCCGAAAATAGACATCAAGGTCTTATATCTGATGACTATTAAATAAAAATCAACGTTTTCCAAGTGTTGAGAGAACAACATAAATAATGTTCAAACAATAAATCGAATACTTCTTTTATGGAATCTCCAATATTACTAGACTGCTCGCGTCACCTCGCAATTTCAATACTCATCCCACATGCGGAAGTGGATATACAATTACCACGATAGGGTTTTTTCTGATGAAATATCGAGCATCCGCAAAAGCAAATGGAAATCATCTCAAACGGCCCGATGTCGACGGTATCACTATATTTCTATACAATATTGGAAACATCTCTCATATGCAAGGCAGGGTGGATACGATTAGCACGATGTGAGCTTGCCGATGAAGTACCGCGCAAAAGCAAATGGAACTAGTTTCAAACGGCGCGGCGCTGTGTCAACGGTTTCAATACGTTTCTATAGTGCTTTAGAAACACCGGGCATGAATCGTTGCCACGGTTCTTCGTCCTTGAAGTGCTAGGCAAGTATCGTTCTCTCGTCAAAAGAGATCGCGATGTATCGGTTTGGAGAAAAAAGTGACACCGGTTTGACGATGTTGATTTCATACCGGTTTTTCCGATATATCGATACATCGCCCAAGCCTAGTGTAAACTCAAAACTGGCATTTTGATCAAAGCTTGATAGTGACCTTCTAATCAACATACTGGCCAACTTTGCATTGGCAGAGTATAAATTAGCCTAATATATCTTGTCTGCGAGAATTTTCCAAACATATTTCTTCCACTCGCAAATGCCGACCAAACGGTATAGTGGTTAGTGAGCTAGCTTCTAGACCCCTAGGTTGCGGGTTCGAGTCCCGTGTAAGGCATGGGTGGTTGTAAATGTATGTTGGCTTGTCAAATGACGAATGTTATAGCCCTTGTGTTGCTGACAGCGCCAGATAATCTGAAAACAACCAATCGCCCTCAAATGTTTTATAATTAATTGGAAAATAAAGATTATTTTTTTTTTTTTTTTTGGATCTGTGAATTAGATTTGACTTTTGACGGTGAGTTAGATTTTAAATTATCTTCACAATATATTTGGTCCTTTTTTTTTAATTATTTTTCTTATTTTATAAAACAGACATTTATTTCTTCTGGTTACTTATAAACTCAATGTATCTTGTTAATACAAAACTGGATTTTTTGTCTGCAGACTTATTTGTTTTGCCAGCAAAAGTTTTATAATTGGGAAATAAAAAGAGATGAGCGAATTGAATTTTACTTTTAAAAGTCATTTATATTTTCTCATAATATATTCGCTTTTTAAATTCTTTATGTTAACTTCGATTTTTGTGTGGATGTGCACGTTTGGGCCTGAGGAGGGCAAATCTGAGGAGGGCTAATTAACCCACTTGCTTTAATTCATTTGGGTGAAATTTGGCATTATAGATTCGATGTCGATGACTTCTATCGAACTTTGGAGGTTGTCACTGTCACTAAAAGGTCACTTTTACACTCACTTCTGTATTCGGAATATTAATAAACCAACTTGCCATCATAAAATCACAGTGAAATTTGACAAATAGATTCGTTATTGATAAGGTTGCATTATATCAAGTTTTGAGGGTTATCACTGTCATTATAATGCCACTTTTACCCACTCTTCAATTGGCACCTTGGATTACTAATAAACCTAGTTCCTGTCATGCAATGGAACTGAAATTTTGAAACTTAGCAGGTACATTCGTTGTCGATGACATTGCTTTCTCTCAAGTTTTGAGACTTTCACTGAAAAGTCGCTTTTACACATGTTTCTATTTCCTTATGAAATACTTATCAGCTTTTTCTCAAGCTCTATTATCCAGCTACCAAGCTCAATTCAAACACGTTCAATTTGGTGATATTTAATGGATGAAACCTTCTCCTATTAAGGTTGACAAGGCAAAATCTTCGAAGGGATAAATAAGCCAATTTCCGTCATCCAATGGATCTGAATCTTGACAAATAGACTCATTGTGAATGACAATGTAAATCAATCAAGTTTTAGGGTTAAAAAAGAACTTAATAAATAGTTTGGAATGTATCTTTTATTCTTAGTGGACATATACTATGAATACTCAATCCGAGCTCAAGAAATTGCAATTTCACATAAAAATTGGCAATGCATATAAAGGATTTATATTAAAAACTTTGTTTTTATGAGTTATATTACTTCCTGTTAACTTTTGCATTACTAATACAATTTACGAGTTTTAGTACTCTTTCGTCGAAATTTAATGGAATGAATATCTATTTACAAAACCTGCCTTATCAAAGGTATAAAATAGTTTTTCTGATTCAAAATATAAAACATGTCTTATTTAATATCTTAAAATATAAATATTTTAAATGCAACCAGCTAATGGATGGTTGGATTTTTAACATGTTTTTTTTTTTTTTTTTTTTTTTTTTTTCCAAAGTTGTGAAAAAAATGTTTGATCAAGGCAATCAATTTCTTGTCCTAATTTCTTTTGATAAATGTGTAATTATTATATTTGCATTAATTGTTTACTAAAGGGAATTGTTTTGAATTGCAGGATGGAAGATTTCCTTTTTCAAAGTTTCAAAGACTTCTTATCAAAGAAGATCCAAACCAACACAGAAAAGATATTTTTTTTGTGCCTCATTTGTGACAAAATATTTTAGTTGAAACAATCCTTTTTAACTGGTATTTTACCTCATACTGACTAAAATCTACATGCTTTTGTGGACCTATAAAATACTTCATTGTTCAAGTTGGCAAAAAGCAGCTTGTAATTTTGCACGTGCAACAACAAATTTGCAAAAAAAGATAATTCTCAAACCTCAACAAGAGCTCTTGCATTAGACAGAAGCAGAATTTTGTCTAAAAAGTTTTATAGTGCCTCGTATTTTTATTTAAAAAAAAAAAAAAAAATAAGGATTCTGTGAGAAAATTGCAAGTTTTAAATAACTCTGTAAAAAATCCTATACTTTGTTTTTTAAAAGATAGAAAGAAAAAAAATTATCGAATAGAGGAATATTTTTCATGTGAACTTCGATATAAATATGCAAGTAACTGTTAAATTTTGGTTTTTAGAAAGTCAATTTTTAGAATAAAATTTTCTAAAGGATCTTTATTTTTTTTTAAAAGAGACATTTTTTGAATAGTTCCATTTTAAATTGGAATTTAGTGAAGTAACAAAAAAGGATCAAAATTTGTTCCAAACAAAACCACTATGAATCACATGCTGGAGTGATATGCTACAAATCATTTTTTTTTTAAAAGTTATTTTAACGTTCACATCAGCCCTGACACTGGATAAAAGCCTTACTATTCTAAAGTTTACTGCAGTTCATTTCCTGAAAAGTCAAAAGTCCTTACACTTGAGTAGTGTCTCTAAGCACATTTTCTGAGAAGTAAGACATCACCTCATTATTCCCAATATCAAAAAAAACACTCTTTTATAAGACTTGCAAGCAAAGCATCTGCACAAAAGAATGGTATGACAGATCTTCCAGCAACTGAGAAAAACATGCAGTTGTCAGTGAGGAAGTATTAAAAAAAAAAGCAAATCTAGGAACTTCATTGCTACTTGAATACTAAAATGGTTCCTAGATAATGAAAAGGGCTGACTAGAAAGATGTATTTCAAATATAACAATTCAGACATACTGAGCTTATATTGATGATTTCGTTTATATTATTGATTTCAAGCAATTAGAAATTTTTAATTAATTTCCTTCACATTCAACTGTAGTACAAGTTCTACTTTGCTTATTGTTTGGAATTTGTTTAATTTATTTTTCTATTGGTGAGAAATTGTGTTGGCAGTCAAGTCTCAGAGAGATACAAATTGATTTATTTATAGATACTCTGATTGCAGATTTAAACTGACAACAACATGAAAGTTTGCGAGATATGCAACAAAGCATTCTCTCTCAAGAAGAATCTCAATGTCCACCTCCGCTCGCACACTGGTGAAAAGCCACACACTTGTGATACCTGCAACAAAGCATTTTCCACTCTGGGAAACCTTCAAAAGCATCACTTAATTCACACAGGTAAAAAACCACACGCTTGCAAAGTCTGCAACAAAGCATTTTCGCTAAAGAAAACGCTAAGAAACCACATCCTGACTCACACTGGCGAAAAGCCATACGCCTGTGACGTGTGTCACAGCGCATTTGCCCTAATGGACAACTTCAAAAAGCACGTCCTCATTCACTATGAAAAGTTCCACGTTTGTAATGTTTGCAGAGAAGCATTTCAGCTTAAACGTGATCTGAGAAATCACCTCTTCTCTCACAGTGACCTGCCTATGTGTAATGTGTGCAATAAGGTATTTTCACTAAAGACCGAGCTAAAGAAACACCTCCTCAATCATGAAAGGTCGCATATTTGCTCTGTGTGCAATAAATCATTTTCTGCAAGGAGTGTGCTTGAAACGCACTTACGAACTCATACTGGTGAAAAGCCTTATGTGTGTGACGTATGCAAAGCGGCATATTCTAAGATGTCTAATCTCAAACGCCACCTACAAATTCACACTGGGGAAAAGCCACATGTTTGTGACACATGCCAGAAAGCCTTTACCTGCAAAATCAACCTCCAAATTCATCTCAACACTCACACCGGGGAAAAGCCATACGCCTGTGAGGTTTGCAACAAAGCTTTTTCTCAAAAATCAAACCTCCGAACGCACCTCCTGGCGCACTCTGGCGAAAAAACGCACGTTTGTGGCATATGCAAGAAAGCGTTTTCTAGAATGTGGAAGCTTAAAACTCACTTCCGTACTCACACGATGGAAAAGCCACACTCGTGCGACTTGTGCCACAAATCGTTTTCCAGCAGAAGGGATCTTAATAATCACCACCTAATTCACACTGGCAAAACGCCGCATGTGTGCGAGGTTTGCCACAAAGCATTTCGCCTAAGTAAATATCTGAAAAAACACCTTCTTGCTCACACTGACCAAAAGTCGGATGCTTGTAAAAAAGCATTTGAAAAAAATCAAAATCGCCTACTAAATCACACTGGAGCAAAGCCACATGTTTGTGGCGTTTGCAACAAAGCTTTTTCTCAGAAGGGACATTTCAATATCCACATGCGAATCCACACTGGAGAAAAGCCTTATGTTTGTGGGATATGCAACAAATCCTTTTATGATTTGCAGATTCTCAGAAAACACTTGCTCATTCACACTGGCGAAAAACCGCATGTTTGTGAGTTTTGCAACAGAGCATTTCGTCTCATTCAGTGCCTGAAGAGCCATCTTATCGATCGTCACACAAATGAAAAGTTACATGCTTGTGAAGTTTGCAACAAAGCATTTGCGCAAAAGAAGGGTCTTACACAGCACTTACGAATTCACACTGGAGTGAAACCGTACACTTGTGACATTTGCAAAAAGGCATTTTACACAAATTCACTTAAGAAAATACACATGCGCATCCACACTTGAGAAAAACCACATATTTATTATGTGGATCACGAAGCTTTTTTTCACAAATACTCCACTGAACAACATATTTTAATATAGCAAAAAAAAACGCATAATCCATGAATTCCTTACGATTTTTGGAAAAAGATTTTAATGGTGAAAATGTCCCTGAATTATCTTGGAATTCTAGGAGATATAACTAGTAATTTACTTTACTCCTAGAAATTCTATAAGGTTCTATTTCATTTTCTTATTGAGAAAATTGTAATTTTAAAAATTTCTACTAAATAACTAAGGGGGAATTTTTATTTAATTATCATATTTTGTGATATATGCAAGATGCATGCATATTATAACCTATACGGAAGAAAAAATTGAAAACAAGATGCTTATGGCATTTTCTTATATTTTTGGCAATTCCCATAATTTTTTTCTAATATTCTTTAAACAAAGACAAAATAATTTCATTTCCAAGAAGATAATGCTGTGTGCTATTGGGCCGTGATAGATATACATAAGCGGCACTAATATTTCATTTCAAGACAGCTTAAGTTTTTATTCGAATTCCTCAATTTTCAAGCATGTTAATTTTGTTTCCTAATGAAATGTTAATTGATATTTATACATTAATGACCTGCTTAAATTGATTGGGGGGGGGGGGCTATTTCACCCCCTTAACTCTCCTTGGCAACGTCTACCTAAATACAAGGTCTTTCAGAAAGGAATCCATAACTGTGAAGATATACAGGGAGACTATTTCGAAATATCTGTTTTGTTGCTTTTTTAGAGGAAGTCCTCGTATAGATCCTTCCTTATTCTCATTATGTTACAATCTTCTAGCCCAGTGCATTTAGAAACTAGTTTCTATAAAACTTTGAAATTGATTGAGTAGGTGCAAAAAATATCACTTAATGAATGACATAAATTGTTTTCATGTAATGTCTATCTATTATAAATGAAAATTAAAATAGCAAAATTCAAAACCAGATTTAGCCACTATCGAGGCATTGTCGTAAGGATTTCAGATATAAAATATATTGGATGCTATTTTTGAGTTTTTAATTTATGTCATTTCATGAAGTGACCATTTTTGTACCTACTAACCAAATTACAAGGTTTTCTACTAAGTTGTTTCTAAATAGACTGTGTTAGAAGATTGTAACATAGGTAGTATAGGGAATTATCCTTCCTAGGACTTTATCTTAATTCCATTGTCCGTTATTCGTTAAAAGCTGTATACGGCCTGTCTCTCCACAATCCAAATACACTAAGCCAAACATTACAATCTTATGTGTATTGAGAATATTAATTTTAATAAATGAAATTTAAATTCTTAAAAGCATGTGTGATTTTTGAGTTAACATCATTTTATCACATTGAAGGGGGGGAGGGGGATACAAGGTAATAAAGTATTAGCAATGCAATTGTGGCGTAATATGACCCACGATTTGCCCCTCCACCATTAAAATTCAATGAGCCAAGGAATGCAATTGTGTGTGTATGTGACTTAATAATTTTTATCACCACTGGGACATAAAGTCCCTTCTAAAAACACCAGTTGCACATGTATCCCAACCCCCTCTATCTCCCCCCAGTTATTTTTAGCTTCTATTTTGACAGAATATTTATATTATATTTGACCTATGAAACTACTAATCTACTTATTTTTTGAAAAGAAAAACTGGTATTAAAAGGGTTAAACATAAAACAATGCCAGAAAAATATTAAGAATATATTACGTTAAAGAAAGACCGACTTTATTCTCCAGTGACAATCAGCGTTCACATATTCGCTTGGTGTATGTCCGAAATATTTGCTCAATATTATTTATCACTCATCACAGGGTATTAAAATGGAACTCTTTATTTAAGTTCGATTTATGAAAATAAAGAACGGAATTGTTTAAAACAGTACCGTAAAATGGGATAAATCGGGACGGAACTTCATGAAATTACAAAGAAACTATTATTTTACACATATAAAGCAGTTTTATTAATTATAATTTTTTTTATTTGGCTAACATGTTTGGAATCTTGGAACATATGTTTTGTGGGGTTTTCAACACTTTTTTTTTTAATTCTGAAACAGCTTGCATACAACCCAAAGAGTTTTAATCTCTTCAAAACTTACCCCGTAATTACTAATATAAACCTGTTATAGACTTAACTAATATATTTTTAGATAGGTATAAACATCCACAACAGCATACCATACTTAATTTAACTTGCTTTTAAAAACTTTTTATTTTACGAATTTTTATGTTTTTTCTCGTTTCGATTTTGAAATTTGAGGGGTGAATTGAAAATTACTTCCTACAAGACAGTAATGAAGATTGCAGGCTTGAATAAATGTCAAAAAAGGATCCTAGTTTCTGCATGGGAGAAAACCCAATTGTTCCAGTTTTTTTTCTCCTCTAAATGACTTCGTTATCTTAAAGTTATAAAAGAAAAAGCAATCCGTATTTATGAAGACTCTATGCGAGCAAAATTTTACACCCACAAGATTATTTCTATATCAGTGTATTTTACAAAGAGCGCCCATGAATGAAGAGATTTTCTGAAACAAATGATGCTTTTTTCCTTTCTCAAGATATTTTAAGGAATTTGCAGTCAAACGACACTCAAACATAGAGTAGATTAAAAAATAATATAGTTTTAAAGACTATTTGTAAAAGTTAGGAGAAGAGTTGATACACTTTCAAACATATGCTTTGTTTCGACAATAATTGACAAAAACAAATTTTGTCTGTCATATTAGTCCTAATTTTTTCAATATTTTTCGGGTTGATCTCAAAGAAAAAGGTAAGACCCAAGTTTCATTGTCAAAAATATGTTCGCTAACAATCTTATTACACCCGATATTTACTTTGAAAGTTGAAAAGTGTTCCGATTCACCCCATTTTACGGTAATGCATTTGTTTACTGTAGTAGAAAGGATCATTGCCCTCTTATCAGTGTACTAAAATAAAAGTTTTTAACTTCGGTAACTGTTCGAAAATAATGAAAACTATTCGTCAGAAGCGGAGGTTCAAGATTTTAACTTCCTCATTACTTTCCCAATGATGTATTTGACAGAGCCCAAATTGTGTGTAAACTTATTTTATTCTAATAAGTTTTTAAACTATTAACTTACATGGATTAGTATACACTACTTCCTTTGTTTTTACTTTTGTCTTGAATAGATTATCTACAACAATTTTTGAACGGATTATTTAAGTTTTTAAGGAAACAATTTTAAAATTAAATTACTTGACACTAAGTTTTGTGTGTGTCGAATAAAAGAAAAAAGAAACGTCGTTCTCCCTCCGCCCTCTTAGATATATCATGTATGGACTCATTATTCACCCCCCCCCCCCACCCCCTCCCAAAAAAAACCCTTTGGATAAAGATTTTCCCAAACTGGGGATTACCGTAAAAATCAATACCATTTTTCTGTTTTAATTCCTTTGCATTACTTTCATTTCCGAAAAACACACCTGAAATTGAGTTATTTTGAGTAAAAATGTTCTCAAACATGAAACAAAAAGACTATTTAAAATATGAGTCTCCTGCATCCCTTGTACAGAACATTAAGTTTGAAAGAACTCTTGTTTTTTTTTTTTTTTTTTTTTGTGTGACTGTGTCCCAAGCAACGCAACCATGTTGTTTCAATGTGGTGTCAACATTAAATACCAACATGCACAATGTTGTTTCAACGTGGAACTGCAACGTTGTTTTCAAGTGGAAGTGTTCACTTAAAGGAGCGTGGATGCAATGTTGTGTGCCAACGTTGTTTCAACGTAGATATATCACATAGTTTCCACATGATAGGTTTTGCCCACGTGGTTTCAATGTTGAATGTCAATATTGTTTCAACGTGGATTTGTCACATTGTTTCCACATGAGAGTGTTCATTTTTGCCCATGTGGTTTCCACGTTGAATGTCAATGTTGTTTCAACATGGATGCATCCCATTGTTACCACCATGATAGTGTTCACTTTTACCAATGTTGTTTAAACATGAATCTTCCACATGAGTATTCAATATTGAATCTTACCAATGTTGTTTCAAGACACACATCCCATAATGCTGTTTTTACAGCACTATAGTTCTTGAGCCCAAGAACTAGTGCTGTAGAAACAGTTTTTCTGGAAAGTATGTCTTGAAACAACATTGGCAAGAATCAAGATTGAACACTCATGTGGAAGATTCATATTTAAACAACATTGGTAAAAGTGAACACTATCATGTGGTAACAATGTGGAACACCCATGTTAAAACAGTATTGCTCATATTTTTCATATTCACATATATATATTCACATTGCTTTTTCATATTACTCATATTTTTTGGAAGGGGTTATGAAATTCAAATTCAAAATACCATTTAAAGTTGCAATTTTAAGCAAAACAAATTATTGATTTTTGTATTTTAATAGATAACAGAAAAAATTTGGAAGCGAATGTATCCTGCCTACTTTTCTAAGCGCTTGTTTTGACACATATTTTTTTTTTCACATGAATGTGTTTAGTTTTATTAACACTGTAAAGTTTAAGAGTATATGCATTATAGAAACTCATTTAATGAAAAGAAAAAGTTAAAACTAGAATATTTTCCAAGTATTGGCTTTACGAGTTTCCAACTACTGTTACACTATGTATCATCTTTTAGTAGGTAGAATATCATTTTGTGAAAAATTAAACTTTCCTTTTATATGCAGAGGATTATTCTGTACAAAAATTTAATTTTGCTCCAATGAACCACAATTAAAATTACTTATAATATCTGCTACTTAATTATCTCTGAACTAATCGAATTTGAATAAAAATTATATATACAGGGTGCATACACTTTTTTGAAAGTGAAATTCAAGGACTTTCAAGGCCCTTTTCAAGGATATTTCAACAAAAATCAAGGCCCTATTTTACCGTTTCAGAGTCGATACCAAAATTGAATTTTTATATATATTTTTTAATTAACGAAGTTGCAAAAAGAATTAAAATACTTATTACTTAACAACTAAGATGCAAACACATATTTATTGATAATTATACCTCTTACCAGGATAAGGAAAAAAACTAGGTTAAAAAAAAAGTTTTTTTTGGGTTTAAACCAGGTTTTTTTTGTTTAAACCGGGTCAATTCTTTTCTAATTACACGTACACATATTTATAAATAAAATTTGTCATTAACTAGAATAATTATTGTTGAAATAATAATTAACATTCTTTCTGAAAATAATTTAAACTAAGCAAATAAACAATTATTGCTAATTATGTGGACATTCAAATCACATTAAATTTTAGTACTTTATTTAGAGATACTATTCTTTAAACAGGGTTCATACACATTTTCAGAAAAAAAATTCCCCGAGGTTTCCATCTCTGAGTCGATAATTTTTAGCCACAGAAATAGATATAGCCATCATTTTCACAAGTTCTTCGATAACTCGAAAAAAGCGAGTAATTTTTTAAACCCCCCTCCTTCGGCTTTGAGTAAAAATACGATTTTGGAGCAGCAAAATGTGGTTTTGGAGCAGAAAATTATTACATTTAAATTAGTGATGAAGCAAATATTTTTGTATATTTCAACCTTGATATTTCAAATTAATTTAAAGTAAAAAAAAGGTGTAACTTGTTCATAAATACGTTTGCATTCTAAATTTACATTTATTAATTTGATTGCATTACTCAAAAAATAAATTAAAAAGCATGGCATTTATTAACCTGTTTGCCAACAATTAAAATATTAGGAAGTTTTCAATGATGACATGATATCATAAGGTTTGGGGCACAGCATGGCCTTAGTGTTGCTTTTGCGCCACAAAAACTAACCAACCAATCATAAGGTTCGGTTCATCATTGAAAGTTTTTCGAAATAATCTCAGTTAGAGCTACTTTTAACAACTGATGAAATAAGATTTTTTTCTTTAAAAACTCTAGTCTGCCTAGTACCAATTACCTATAGAAGTTCTTCCCAATAATCCAAAATAATTTAATTCGATACAAAGTACTCCCCCCCCCCCCATGCAAAAAAAAGTGAAACAAGGCTGCTTAGCGGCAAGCATTAGATTTCATAACTTGTTTGGACTGATAGCTTCACTTAGCAGGTTTTTTAGGGCTATTTGTTTATTGGAAGATAATTTTTTTTTTTTAAACTCAAACAAATTAAAACCTCTAACTGAAATTAGACAATTATACTAGCATTTAACATAAAGAAATAACTTCTAATGTAATTAAATAATAAACTAAAACAAGGCAAGCTGAAAAATATTAATTTTTGTAGTGGTTTGTTTTCTAACACTCTCCATTGTCTAAATGGATTATAGAGGGTTCCCATGTGAAATCTCAAAGTCAATGGAAACAAAATGATCTTAAGTCTGGTTATTTTCTTTGTTTTTTTAAATATATGCCAAAAAAATAATCATGCACTCTTAAAGTACTAAGAAAAATATTTATTATTTTTACTTACAAACAGGCAAGAAAAAAATATCCAAATTGGATGCATAAAGATAGATTTCATGCCTTCTACAGTTTGAATTTAAAGCGCGAATCCCTGGTTGGTTGGTTGAAGTTTAACGGCGCAAGGGGCATACTGCCGCGAATCCCTGATCTTTCCTATCGCTAATTTAAAGGAACAAATATTTGTAAATACAAGAAATCCTTACTTTTTTTTAAATAAAGACATAGCTTAAATCCCCCATTCAAGTTCTTTGTAAAATTTCTAGTCTAGGATACGAACGACTTTGCGCTTTTTCTGGGAATTGGCTACAATAAAAGAATGACGTAATATGCGTTTTCCCGTTCGTTGCCAAGTCAAAATCATGATCCAACATCCAGCGTTGCCAAAAAATCATTTACTAATAGTCACCAATCCTTCCAGATAATCAAAAAGTCAAGTTCAAAATTCAAATCCCGTTTTACCGATGACTTAGAAATTAAGCCTGGAAATGTTTGGGGAGGGAGGCTGTCAATTGGATTAAGTTTAGAAATTAAAAAAAAATATTCGCGTTTTCTTTTAGCTTAAAGAAAGCTATATATTTCTTTATTATTGAAACCAGGCAAGAGTGCAAATCTAAACCAGATACACTAAGATTGCTTGTGTGAAAAATACAATACTTGTATTCTATTTTTAGCACGGAGTCTCAGTAAAAAAAAAAAAAATCATGTATTCTATAAGTATAAAAAAAAAAGTATTAATTTTCTATACCTAAAATCAGCCAAGAAAACAGATTTAAATCAGATACACACTGATTCATTTACTACTTCTTTTTAGTTTGAAAAACCTACAACAAAACTGAGAGATTGTAATATGTATTTTCAAGTGCGAACCTTTTCCGGCACGTTAACTGACGAAAAACGCCCTTGAAGGGCAAAATACTCTTTATCGCTTTGTTGGTGACGTTTCATGATAATTTTGAAAAATTTCGAGTCAAAATTCTAGCCAAGTAGTTTTGGAAGTCAAAAAATGATTTTTTGGCGCAGTTCGGCGCAATCTTAAGCGAAAAGAGGTTTTTGGCGCAGTTTGGAGCAGGGTAGTCAGTTTGGCGCAATTGGAACAGCTCTTACATCCCTGTAATTAGAAATTTTTTAATGAGCTCAAAATAAATTTAATAAAATTGGAAGGTTTTTTTTCCCAGCAACCTTAGTTAATAACTTTCACGGCTTTAAAGTAGGCCATTTTAGTAATTGATATAAAAAATTACATACTCTTCACCTTCTACAGAAAAAGAAATTCTTCTTTCTTTAAATAGGAATCGACATAAATGAAAGATTGATATAAATCATAATACAATACCGAAGCGTAACTGCTATTTTCTCTGTAGGCGATATACTCCTCCGATAGTTAGTGTCGGGTTTTTGCAGTCTGGAACATAATTTCTCCACCAACTCGTCGAAGCTCTCAATCGACATCCGGAAAAAGTTGAAAATTTTTACTTTGTCTTCTCTTAACTGCGGGTGAAGACAGAAGAACATACCGAATGTTGATCGGCTCTAAACAATGGGATGAATCCACATAGTGCGATTAATTCGATTATTTTTCCTTCGATATCTTAAATACAAATATGCTAAGCGCGCACTTTTTCATTCCATTTCGAACAAACACAAAATCCTCTCAGAGGAAAATTTTGGTCGTTTGAGGGAGAGAGAGAGAAAAGCGAAAATATCCTGCATATCAAATTACACCCTCTTTCCACCGGATACTCATCGTGCAACTTTTTGTCCCGTTCGGGGAGAGGTTAAAGGTCATAGTGACCGTGCCGTTCCAGGGCCACTCGGGAGGAACCGATTCAAGTGTGATTGACAGATCCGCCAAAAGTGAACCGGCTAGAAAGTGTGACGTCAGAATAATGGTAATACTGGAACGAGAAATTTATGGTTTTAGAATTGAAAAGGGGAAATTCAAGGACTTTCCAGGCTTTTTTAGAAATAATCCTATTTTTCCAGGCTATTCAAGGCCTTGAAAAAAAATAATGAAATTCAAGGACTTTCCAGGTTTTCCAGGCCGCGTACGCACCCTGTATATATATATTTTTTAACTGTAAAAATAAATCGTTACATAATGTTCAAAATAATTTTATTTCAAAAATAGCACGCATAACATTAAAACAAATGTTAATAAAACAAATATTAATAATTACATGTAACAGTAACACACATGGTCCTAACACAATTACATAGGTACAAATACCTTTCAAATTGTTTCTAAGTTCACACTTTAAACCAGCAAATGAAAAATTATAAGATGATTAAATATATATGTGCTAATTTTTAATGACATATCCCATTCAGAGCAACAGTAGGATCTTAACTTCAAGACCCCATTTAATAACAGTAAAATAAGAAAGGAGATACAAAATAATTATTTAAGTTTATGAACCATATGTTATAAACCATGTTTACAATCCTCAATATCATTCCCAAAAATATTCCACATCTCTGTCACAATCAGCAGCCTTAATGTCACTCCACGAGCTTCTTTCGCCTCCTCATTGGTTGTTTTCATAATCTCTAAAATAAAATTACCTTTATTTAATACAAAAACCATTCAAACATATATTTATATAGATATAACTGTTTTCCAATTTTTAAAAGTAGACACCATGCCAAAAATAATAATAAAGAAATACGACGTGTAAAAATGCTCAAATCCAACTCTGCTACTTAAATCGCCAACCAAATTCAAAGATTGAATATATTAATCAAAATAATATCCCTTTTTTATGACTTAAAAAAATCCCTCTCTCGTGTTGAAAGCGATCCCCTTGTTTTGGATGGTTTTAAGTCAATGCCAGTATGCGGAAGCACCCTTCATATTATGGTGTGCACATTGGACTGACCAAAGATCACATGACCATTTAAGGCAATAACAGACTTATTTCAGAATATCATGCAATGACGATACACAATATAGTTTAATCAAAAGTAGATTATGTAAAAAAAATTCGAAGGCAGATGCAGAATACCAATGTTGCCTACTCCCACCACAGTATTTGAAAACTAAAATGAAGAGTAGAAAAATTTACAGGAAAAACGTATAATATAGGTTTTTATTAATGTTATATTTCAATAGGAAACCAATTATAATTTTTGAAAATTCTAGATTCAAACAACTTAGTTGCCTTTTACTCTTCGGTATACTTTTAGAAAAATTTACTGTATCATACAAATTTTGCTTTAAATTCAAAAACACTCTTTACTACTTTGAGGATAAATTAAATGAGCTGCTGCAACCAAGTTGAAGCCATGCTCTCTATTGGTTTCCAGTTCAAAGTCAGGAACTCATTTTTCATTACATAGTCGCCTGGAGGTTAAAATAGTCAATTAGGAAATTTTGGTACCTACGTATTAACGCCACCACAGCTACAGATTTGGCGGTTTTTAATTACTTACAAGGAATTATAGTTTTATACTTACAAGGAATCCAAAAGATAACTGCGTGCGAACAACAAGATTGCTCTTTATTGGTGGCACTGAAAAACCGTCAAATCTGTAGCTGCAGTGGCGTTAATACGTAAGTACCGATATTTTTCTTACCAAAAAAAGTTTTCTGGAGGCTAAAATAGTCACTTTAGTAAACGCCACTAGCAGCCTTGTTATAATACTGCCATAATTCAGACATGTTCACAACAGCAAAACTAATTTAAAAATAAAAAAATTATACTTAATATATAAATTATAGAGGATTATCAAAAGAACTATCAGTGTCATTTAACATGATGGCCACAAAATTCAGGTAAAAAGTTCCCTGACAGATTTAAAAAAAATTCCCTTCTTGCAAACTTTTTCCAAATTCCCCCAATTTTTCCAGATATGTTGACACATTTATCGAATAGAACATGTATGGTAAAGAGATAATATGCCAATTTTTTAAAAATAGGTTTGGTGGTAGTTAAAATTATTCCATAACATTAAAACTTCTAATGATTATCACAGCAAATCATCAGGAAAATGGTACCAAAATAGGGATAATGGAAAAACATACCCTAAACAGTAACAGTAAATTTTCCTGAATATTAAAAAAATTCCCTGATTTTTTCCACAATCCAAAAGTTTCTTGATTTCCAGGTTCTGTAGCCACACTGTTTAAGTACAACAGCTGTATAAGCAAGTGCACTGAACACTGAAAAAAAAAGAGAAGAATGTTCAATTCTAATACAATAAGTAAATTTATTCTAAAAAGTATTCCCAAATCTAATTACAGTCAAACCCTGTTAATGCGAAATCCGTTAACCTGAACTCCAGTTTAACGCAAAGTAAAAGCAGTTCTCCGTACTTAAAACTTAGCGTTAATTTATTCAGTTAGCACAAACAATTTCAGCGGCCCCATCGACTTCGTGTTAATGAAGTTTAGCCGCAGAGTTGGACCCCCCCCCCCCCCAAAAAAAAATGGGGTTTTTTTTTGTTTAAAAGTTTTTTTTTTTTTAAATCCTTTTCTAATTTAAATGTATACATATTTATAAATAAAATTTTACATTAACTAGAATAATAAATGTTTAAATAACAAATAATATTTCTTCTGAAAATAATTTACACTAAGTAAATAAACAATTGCTACTTATGTGAACAATTAAATCATTAAATTTTAATATTATATTTAGAGATATGTTTTTTTAAATCCAATGGAAACTATATAATACAATAGTAATTGTTTACTACTTCTACATGGAATGTTGCTCTTAGATTCATCAGTAATGGTGATAAGTTATACATAATTATATTTTTAAGGTTTAGAAATAAGTTATTTAAGCACAAAATCTCTATTTCACAAACAAGTTTAAAATGCAGCATATAATTTAATTTTAATTAATAATTTTGAATATTATTATAAAACAGTAATAAAACACTTAGATTAATATAAAAAGTTATTTTTGATACTTATAAAAAAAAAGTTCTATAGACTTTCACTATAAGATTTATTTAAAAAAGTTATTTACAACAAATAATTTTAAAAATCTAACTATAAATAAACACACAAAAAAAGTGCAATTTTAAATTAATCTTTAAAAAGAGAAAAAACTATTTGGTTTAAACCATGCCAACCCTGTTCGACTGTATAACATAAAAGGGAGATTTAAAAAAAAATATATATATATTTTTTGCAAAAGAACAGAATTCCACTTTCTAATTTTAGTTTTTTAGAAAGTTCTTTTTGTAAATTTTTAAATAGCGAAATATCCTATACTGTACTGCATCTTTTCAATTTACCACAGTACCTGAAAAGGATAGGTTTCAGTTGTTAGGAGCCAGCGATCAGATTCCAGGCACTATACCTGTTCCGCATTACACAGTGTTATACATGGTGGCAGTAAACTGAAAATATGATAACTATTATAAAATGTATCATCCTTATGCACATGTATATATTTACACTGATGACGTCTTTTTTAAACCTTACTTTGAAATATCGATTTGATTACCAAGTGGGATAGGGAGAAATTCTCAATTTGTTATCCATCACTGCTTGAAAAAGAAAATTAACGATAGAAATTCATTTTTTGCACACAAAACATCAGTTCATTTTGCAGCTATGTTTTTAAATAAACACTTAATTTTACATTGATTAAAACAACACATTACACAGAGTGGCCACAAAATTCAGGAAATAAAGTTTTCTGATAATACCCTGATAGATTTTTAAAAATTCCCTGATTTTACAGCAAGTTTTCTTCAAATTTCCTGAACTTTTCCAGATGTGTGATCGAATTGAACATGTTAAAGAGACTACGGGTGTGGAAAATCACAACTTTCAATTATATTATATAACATTAAGAAATATTCTATACTACATCTGTATTCCACCTGAAATAAATTCCCGGCCCTGTTGACAATTTATAATATTACGGTGGAGGTTTTTTTTAACTGAATTAGTAGTTCATTTAATTACCGCAAAAATTCTTTCAACAAGTATAGAAAAAATATTTATACAGCATGTTTAATTCTCAGTGATCAATCGTTTTAGAAAAACATACTTCTACAAGATAGCCCATTCAGTTTTATAGTTCATAAAAATACGTGAAATATACAATAGGTTTTTTTATTTATGTCACACGTGTGTCCCAAAAATCAACAAACCTCACTGATAAGAACATCATTATCTAATTTCATTTATAAATAGAAATACATCTAATTTAGAAAACCGGCAAATAATAGAGTATAATTTAATAATGTAATGAAGAAAACTTACCAGAAAAGGCATAAATCCAATCGTCAACAGACATCGTAAAGTTTCAAATCAACTTCAAAAGTGATGCCAACTACGTCATCACTGAAGGCAAAAGCGTATTGCGCATGCGTAGGATGATACAAATCGTGGATCAGTGGTGTAATGTTGAATTATCACATTGAAGCCATATTAAAAAACCACATTGAGTAAACGGATTTTTATTTTTTGCTTTTATAAATTGCTTTTACCAAAGTTTTCAATTAATATGATTCTTGGACAGGATTGGGGCTTTCCAAAAACCAAAGAAGACACTTGTTTCATGTCTGGTTGAAATATCACATTGAAACAACATTGTGTTATCACATTAGAAAAGTAAAGAAAACGAAATTCTGACTTTATTCGTACTACATAATTAAAATCCCTAAAAATTATACGAAATAAATTGATTTCTTCTAATATCTGTTATAAAATATCAGCTTCCTTAAAAATGCATTGGAATTGCACATTGATACAATGTGGTTACAATGTGCCTTTCTCACTTTCAACGTATCCACCAAAAAACCACATAGAAACAACATGAGTGTGTTGCTTGGGGTATTTCTATGAAACTGGCAATGTGCAAAATTATATTTGATAAGTACCGTATTATTATACTTTTAGTTCACGCAATACTTTCTTGTTACTTCCAGTTCGGCAAAATATCCATTATCTAAATATCAATTTTAAAAATTTATAATCGATAGCTATGAAACAGAATTATTTATTGTTCAGAGAGAGCAACAGCAGAGTGGCGCAGTGGAAGCGTGCTGGGCCCATAACCCAGAGGTCCGTGGATCGAAACCACGCTCTGCTAACCTTCTTTTTTGGTTTTCTCCACTTGATTTCTTTATTGTATGGCTCATAATAAAGTGATTTATAAAATATAAAACATTATTTTTTTTATTAGAATTTTTACTATGATAATAAATAATCTTGAGTTTTGCACATTCAATCAAATTAATTTTCGAGTAGTCTCCAATTTATTTTCTAATTTGTTGACAACTGTGAAGTTTGAAAAGAATTTGTAAAACCTGAACCTTAGAATTTTGTTTTAGATAATTTAATGGAATATAAGGATAGATTATTTCAAGTTGTATAATTATGCACATTTTGTTAGTATTTTCTTTACAAATTTCTTGGGGGGGGGGGGGGGATAAAAAAAAGTCTTTCTATTTTAAAAAGCGTTTTCGTGTTCAGTCTACATTTTTAAACCAAGAATACATTGACCAAAACATTAAGTTTAGTTATGATTTAATTATAATTTATAAAATATAAAGCCATATTAATTTTGCGCATATAGTATTTACAACTAAAAAAATATTAGTGTAATTGTAAAATTATAGTAAAACGGTATGCAATCCTTATTAAATCTAATTTTCTTAAAATAGTGATGAATTCTACTTGGAAATCATTATTTTAAAACAAATTATTTCCAGGAAATACCAATATTTTCTATTTTTACTTATTTGGAAATGTGAAATTACATTGTTATATCACGCAATCATTGAGAGCTATATTGTGCTGCCATCTATATAATGATAAATGTAATATGAATATGTTTGTGTACATTGTATTTTTCAAAACATTTAGTTTGTATAAAAGTTGTTAGAAAATTCCAAACTTCTCAAAACATGTGTAGCATATTGCAAACACCTTTTTTCATAAACCGTTTAAAAGCTAACGTCGAATAAAAATAAATGAATGTGACATGGGTGTCGGCAGAATTATTTTCAAGGGGATGCAGGTGATATACAGGAGGGTGCAAGACTTTATTATTTTGTTTTAACCTTAATTTTTCAATTTAATATCTTAATGAAATTTTAAATTATAGTTATGTATTAAATTTCTTATGAATTGAATAATTTCAAACCTAAACCATACTTCCAATGAATTTTACCACTTTCATTCACATTTTTTTTTTATTATCAAATTCTATGGGGTGCAAGTGCACCTCCTTACACCTTCTTGGCGGAGCCATGAAATGTGATATCTTTTAAACAATATATCGATAAAAAAATTATTTCTTGATCATTTAATTAAAACAAGTTTTCAATTTTTTATTTACTTTAAAAACAACGTTATGAATATCAAATTTTAGGTATCAGCCTTCACTTTAATTTCATATACTATTTAAGGTTTGCTAATGAAGAAATTAGAGATACTTAAATGATAATCTGGTGCTGCCATCTAGCAGAAATCTTATGTACTGTAAATTTGTTTTTATAAATGTTAGTATGAGATCTAGTAGATTATTCAATTAAGAATGCCACCAGTTGCATTGCATTCTAAACTCTTGAAACTGCCCAGTTTGAAAAAATTTAAACAACTGAAACTAAATATCTCCAGACCTTCTCTTCCCCAGGTGAAGACAAATTTAGGTTCTTTAATATAACACTATAATCCAATCTCAATAAATGTCTCAAGATTATATGCAATTTGAAACTGGACCTGGTGTACCATAATGGACAATTCCCGCATTTTTTAAAAACGAGTGAAAATAGTTTATATTTATGAAGAATTTCTTTCTGATTCCAAATATTTAAACAAAAGTTCTTTAAAAAAATTAGTTATTTAAATATTAAGAAAAGAAAATGCCTCAAAACCGAGCCAAAACCAGTCCAATCAAAACACATAACAAAATCTGTGAAGTCAAGAATTTCTATGGTTATCTTGAGGTTTTTGATGGCTTTTTCGATACATTTAGAATTGAATTAAAAATAAAATAAAATTAAAAAAAAAAAAAAAACGCGGGAATTATCCATTATAAAAACGTAAAAAAACAATTATTTTTTTACGGATATCTCTGGGTATCCAGGAAATTTGTATTTAAATAAAAACTGTTCATAACATATTTTTAATTTTTATACTATTGCTTCTTCTAGAAGCTTCTCCTTGCTTCTTCTTCTAGAAGCAATATCGACCTTTTTGTATACCCGATATAAAATGCCAATCACTCCATGCTAACGCTTCCCCGCTCTACATGGCCGCCTTCTGGCTCCAGTCAATAAAAAACCATCTGGTTGGTTGCAATGCAACGCAAAGTTGAATCGACAGGACTTCACTCCATAATAAATTTTTGCATTTTGATTAAAACAATTTTGGCCACAGGAACGAGATTCAACAATGAGTGGTAAAATGAGATTTATTAGTATTACGAAAGGATTAGAGAAGCGTATGTAAGAGTGACAGCCCCTAAAATTTGATACAATGCATTGCCATCGACATCGAATCTATCTGTAATGTTTCAGCCCGATTGGATTACAGCAAGTGGATTAATTAGGTATCCTCCGATTTTCCCGGCAGGCATCACCAACCCGCACTCCAAATTTGAACGTCGTAGGTCAATTTGGTGGGGAGTTATGCTGACCTCAGACACACATTTTTTCTATATCACTTTTTTTAAATCAGAATGTTCCAAAACGTGGAAGATTGCAATTTTTTTTTTTTTTTTTTTTTTTTTTTTTTTTACCGAATACTATACTTACATTACCCTAAGTATACATTTGAGTAATTGAAAGCAAAAAGAATGTGTTGTGTGGGATGAACTTTTTAAAGGGCTCCTTATAATGAACTACATTACAACTAGTTCGTTTTAAGTGGCCCTTTGAAAAATTATGAATATAACAAGCTCTTTAATTTAATGTAGACGAAATATTTATTAAAAACTAGCTGAATACCACTACCTAGCCACGAAATTTTACCATGTGAAATATTATAGCCAGCTGTGAAGCCCCACATAGCGGAAATCCGTCATTGGTGTACAGGTCCCAATTTTTGGCGCTTCACTCGCAGGAAGGCTCATCGCAACTCAAAATCAAGCTCGCTTCGCTCGCTGAAAAAATCATTGACTCATAAGCACAGGCTTACTTAATTCGTTGAAAGGTTCATTGCTATGCAAACATGAGCTAGCTTTGCTCGATGATAGGTTCATTGCAGAGTAAATGTTGATAGGTTCATTGCAGAGTAAATGTTGATAGGTTCATTGCAGAGTAAATGTTGATAGGTTCATTGCAGAGTAAATGTTGATAGGTTCATTGCAGAGAGTGTAAGCATAAGGTCGCTTCACACACTAAAAACTAATTGCTAAGTAAAGCCTTAATATTAGAAGCCCCTCTCTTGTCGAAAAACAATATAACAATTTCTCGTTACTAACTATAATACTAAGCGCCTTTAAGAGTATTTTAACTCGTGATGTTTGTAAAAAGCAAAATTAGAATGTCAAAACTACTTATGTTGAAACTTTCAGAGCTCTAGTCCTATTAGAAGTAGCTTTTTGGGAAAATGTTAATTAAAAATTCATTAAAAACAAATTAAAATTTTAACGTAGTTTTTTTTTTTAAAAGTCTAGTTAGAAGGCCAAAACTATTTGTGTTGAAAATTTCAGAAATGTAGCCCAGTTAGAAATCTTTTTGTAAAATATTTTTTAATTAATTAATTAAAAAACAAATAAAATTTAAAAATTCTGTTTTTCAAAAGTCCAATTTGAAGGCTAAAACTACTTTTGTTGAAATTTTCAGAGCTGTAGCCCTATTAGAAATCGTTTTGTAAAATATATATGAATTAATTAAAAAATTAATTAAAAAGGAACTAAATAAAAATTAAAAATTCTGTTTTTCAAAATTCCAATTAAGAGATTAAAACTACTTTTGTTGAAAATTTCAGAGCTGTAGCCCTATTAGAAATCGTTTTGTAAAATATATATGAATTAATTAAAAAAATTAATTAAAAAGGAACTAAATAAAAATTTAAAATTCTGTTTTTCAAAAGTCCAATTAAAAGACTAAAACTACTTTTGTTGAAATTTTCAGAGCTGTAGCCCTATTAGAAATCGTTTTGTAAAATATTTATTAATTAAATAAAAAATAACTAATTAAAATTTTATCATTCTGTTTTTCAAAAGTGCAATTAGAAGGCTAAAACTACTTATGTTAAAAATTTCAGAGCTGCATCTCTATTTGAAGTCACTTTGTAAAAAATAAATTAATTAAAAAATAACTAATTAAAATTTTAACATTCTGTTTGACATACATAAAATTAGAAATTCAAAACTTCTTATGTTGAAAATTCCAGAGCTCTATTCTAATTTTAAGTAGGTTTCTATAGATCCACAGAGACACAGATAGACACACAGCTTGTTTTATTATTATAGATTCAATTTTCCTTTAATATTATGCACTTGAAAATTATTTCTGATCTATATAAAATGATAATAAAAAAAAATATATTTGACAACATTTTTTTTTAATTAAGAACCTCTCGAAAAATCTTCATTGCGTGTGAATTGTCTCTGGTCATTCAATAATCGTCCTTGCTGTGAATTCGATTCAATATACACCTTCACTTAGCTTGCAACTCTTAATCGCGACAAAGCCACATACAGTTGGCAGTGTGAAAATACTACGATCTCTAAATTGATGTCATTTTGATCATATGATTGATTTTGAGCCTTGTTTATTGTAATAGTTTACGCTGGAAGTATTGGCAATTGGCGGCGTTTTAATATGAAAGGTAATATTGCGTCGATTGGAGCGAGATTAGTACCGCGAATTAAAACTATTTATCATTGTGATTGCATGTTGAAATGATTTTTCCTCATATCAAATGTCGTTCAGGCTCTTCCACAATCAATGCAAAATTTATGCAATGCTTGCGTCACCTTACAGCGTTACAGAGTCATTCAGTGAGTCAATGATGAGTATAACTCTTATTGTAAATTAATATTAGATCAACGATTGGAAAGGTATGCTATTTCTTTGTAATCGGTCGGTGTTGTGTTGTGTTGTATGCTTCATTCGCACTTCGCGGCCAAGGAATCATTTATTGGAAATAGTTTGTTTTAGTGATTCCGTTTTTTAGAAAATAGTTTGAATCTTGCGCACTATTTTTAAAGGAAATGTGTTACTATTCAAGTGTTACCCTGAATCGAAAATTGGAAATTTTTTAGAGTTGGGTCAAGGAAGTTCAAGAGAAGATTGTCCAGCCTATTCGTCTGGAATGTGAGATAACCCTGTAAAACATCCAGCATCCAGATTGACAATTGACATTAGACTATCTGCCATAATCTTCTTTGTGTCTATTCACATTAGAAACAGACTTGACAGCGTCAAACTTGATTTTTCTGGAGCGGTTCTCTTTTTAAGTTTAAAGTCTCACCGTCCCACGCTTGTAAATATTTCGGTTTAGAAAAAACAGTAAATTATTCCATTTCCCACCATTTCAAATAAAAGATTAAATAAGCAGTGATTTTTTTAAAAAAAAGTGATACATAGGATAGCAAATTTTATTTTTCCATTGAGAAATAAAACAACTTTTGTAAGCTTATTCCTTTTTATCCTTTTAGAGAATCATTAATGCAGTTTTAAGACATTTTTAAAGTGCAATTTTAAACATTACAATATTAAAATGTGTTTCTTTTTATTTCTCAAAACATTAAGACACTTTTTAATAAAACGTTTACAATTGCTTTTAGAAGGAAAAGGTTTGATTATGAAATGCCGATGCTGCTTTGTTTCATTATAAAAACTATATCTGTTATATTTTTTATTCTTTACTCAATGTATTAGTACATTTTAAATTTTCAAATACACAACCGATTCCGAAACATTGTCATCAATGTCTAACACTGATCTACTGTTAAATCACAATCAAACATCTTCACCTCATTGGACAGTTTTACTTTTCCCATTCAGAGGTGTATTTTCCAGAATAATAATAAAAAATTGTCCGATTTTCTGTTGAAAAGGACTTCTCCTTTTTTCTTTCCCGTGTAAATAATTTTTAAAGAATGAGAATTATTCGAAGACTAGACCTTACTTTAATGTTGGCTTTGTATATGTTGTAGAGGGTGGGTATTTTGTTTTAAGGTAGTAGTCTAGTTACTTGGGTTGAAAAAATCGACTTATTTTATCGACTTTTCCTTACTTATTTTGAAAGTAAAATACATAGAGAGTACATTGTAAAAATTTTAGACCGAAATTCGAAATATTAATGAAGTTATAATGAATATTTGAGAGTGTCTCATTGTTGTTGAGCATCTGTTCTTGAAACATTAAACGTGTTTTTCTCTAAACAAAGTTTTTTCGGTCAGCCCGGGTGAAAAAAAAATTATATTTAATCGATTGATTTGAAATTTGAACACGTTATTCTACTCGAATTTTTTTTTTTTTTTTTTTTTTTTTTCATTTCTGACTTTCTATTTTAGAGCCCGATTTGTGCCTGAAAAAAGTCACTTTTATTTTTCGAAGTCCGACATTTTGTTTTTTTTCTTATAAAATTTAATAATCCTAGTTCCAACGAGAGCGACAATTCTATAGATTGATAATCAATTCGATTATTTTGTTTCTGTTGTCTTTAAAAGCCTAAATCACCACGTATCTTTTTTTTTAAGTGTCTACTTTGATCAATAATAATAATAATAATAATAATAATAATAATAATAATAATAATAATAATAATGATAATGATAATGATAATGATAATGATAATGATAATAATAATAATAATAATAATAATAATAATAATAATAATAATAATAATAATAATAATAATAATAATAATAATAATAATAATAATGATAGTAATAATGATAGTAATAATGATAGTAATAATGATAATAATAATGATAATAATAATGATAATAATAATGATAATAATAATGATAATAATAATAATAATAATAATAATAATAAAACGTTGTAATAATGTAATGAAATGCGGTATATAATGTAATGAAATGCAGATTGGAACGAGATGTAGAATGTAAAAAAAAATGTCAAACAAGACGAAATGCGGAATGTAAGGAAATGTAAAATGTCAGAAAATGTTGAACGTACCGAAATGTCGAATGTAACGAAATGTAAAATTAACAAAATGTACCGAAATGTAGAATAAAACGAAATGTTGAAAGTAGCAAAGTGTAGAATATAATGAAATTTAGAATACAATTTAGAACACATGCATTCCAACCAACTGGAAACTTCAAAGCGTTTAAAAGTAAGTTAAATTTAAATTTTTTTTAACTTTCTTATCAACAATAAACGCAAGGAGATTTTTTATTGTATATATTCACGAAAACGAGTATATATTGTATATATTCAAGAAAATTTAGAAACTTTGTGATCAAATTTATTTCAACTAATGAGAGGTCAGAAGATCCTTGTAGATCCGATTCACGTTAAAAAAAAATAAAAAAAATAAAAAAAATAATTTATGATGTTTTGAAAAAAATTTCAATAAAATTGTCTCAAAAATATGCTTGAGAAATTTAAAAAAAAAAACTAATTTATATTTTTGTAAAAGTATATGTATGTTTATGTAAAGGTACCATATGTCAAAATAAAATTTGAAAACAAAATATAGAGTAGATTCCGGGAAAAAGGTACATTTATATGGAAAAAAAAAACATTTTGAGGAAACAACGTTCAAAGTATAAAGAAGTGTATGTTTTTATTGTGATATTTTTTTCTGAAAATTACTTAAAAATACTTCTGATGAAAACATTATTTACCATATCATGCAATTTTGTAATTAACTTTTTGAATATATTGCATTACACTAAAAACCTCAAAATAGATTTTGAGGAAATTTTTTGCCTTCCTACCAATTCAAATTTATAATTGTTTAAAGATCATGAAAAGAGTAGGTATGGGGAAGGGCGAGGGAGGATCTGTTATTATCAAAAGTCACACAGAAATCGGTGAAAGAAAACATCTAAATATTTTTTTAAAAAAATTCTTTAACAAATTAACAACCTCAAACGTTTCAAATTTATAACGCTAAATTTATAAATTCTACCTATTGAAGAAACATAATTTGCAATAATGATAATACACAGTAATAAACAAATACTTACTTTTTTTAAATCTATTAAATTAACTTTATATGTATATATATATATATATATATATATATATATATATATATATATATATATATATATATATATATATATATATATATATATATATATATATATATATATATATATATATATATATATATATATATATATATATATATATATATATATATATATATATATATATATATATATATATATATATATATATATATATATATATATATATATATATATATATATATATATATATATATATATATATATATATATATATATATATATATATATATATATATATATATATATATATATATATATATATATATATATATATATATATATATATATATATATATATATATATATATATATATATATATATATATATATATATATATATATATATATATATATATATATATATATATATATATATATATATATATATATATATATATATATATATATATATATATATATATATATATATATATATATATATATATATATATATATATATATATATATATATATATATATATATATATATATATATATATATATATATATTTTTTTTTTTTTTTAGAGAGTGAGAAAAATCTTCGAATTGGTAAAGAACTCATTTGCCGTCATCTACTCGAACTGAAACTTCTCAAAGAGACTTGTTATCGACGGAGAGAGAGTTAGTCAATGACACCTAATGGATATTTTCTTCGTAACTGTAAATAACTATGAAAACTCAATCCGAGCTCAAAATCATAAGCACATAAAAGTTGCAATGCAAATAAAGGATTTATAGTAAAAACTTTTTTTATTAGTTAGTTTTTTCCTTATTAAGATAAAATGCCCAGTAATGATTATTAATAAAACAAATAACCAATATAAAATCAATACAATCATAATTAATTATTTCTATTACAATATACTTTAAGTAATTATTCCCTTGTAATTAACAAACAATTTTTTGTCGCACTTTCGCGTCTAATTACTGATGGTGTTTAATTTCTGTCTTCTTAATAAATAAGCAGGAACACTTCAGCAGCAGGAGCTCTTCTTATAGTCATTAAATGCGCAATTAAAGGTATTAATATTTATTGAATTCACAAATCAAACAAAACGTGTTTTTTATTATTATTATTATTATTATTATTTTTTATTTTTTATTGACATAACTCTTATTCCACAGTCAATTTAAACTTTAACTCGGAATTTTTAACAGTATATTTATTTAAGAATGCAAATTTGTTTCTCCGTACGTATACTAAAAGGGATGGTCTGACTCAAGACACTAAAAGCAAAGATTTGCAGAAATATTCTAATTTCTTGAACGAATTTCTTTTTTTGCTGAATTAAATTCCACTATTCTATTCCAATAAATGTAAATATTAAAATGAACCCCAGATGTCTAAGCCCGAGATATAAAACCAACTTATTTATTAGTTTAGAAGACAAACTCTAGACTTTTAAAGCAAACATCAGAATAGTCGTTATGATTAGGAAAAAAAGAAAAGAAAAAAGTATCAGATTCAGCATTTCCTCGAAATCCGAACTGTTTCTATTAAAATATGGAATTGTCTTTCGCCAGGAACAATTTAGTTTTGAAAAATAAATAATTTCAGGACTGTATAAAACAATGTGCAGTTTTATTTGCACTTATTAGGCAAATAAAGTTTTAAAAGAAACCGAACAATTTGTTCCGTTCCATAAAAGATTAATTCAAATTTTGCTTCTCAACCAATGTAGTGTGAAGCTTATACAAAGGATCTTGTATATCTGAGGTCAACATACTCTGGTAAGACTTGAAATGCTAAAGATACGTGCGATACGTTAAATGAAAGGTCTCTTTGAGGCGAGTTCCAATAGAAAAATGTTACAGGAAGTTACGAACGGAATTAGCGAAAAGTGACCCGAAGTCAATTTGCAATTAGTAACATCTAGCCACAATACTAATTTAATCACAATAATTAACCAAAAAAATAATATTATAGCATGTATCAATTAGAATGCCTTGATAAGATTAAAAGGATATGGGAAGTACACACCTTTCTTCCGAATTGTGATATCGGATTAGAGTTTGGATATTCAGTGCTAAATTTTCTTGCCAATCTCACCGATTTGGCTACATTTAATTGTTGTAAAAAACTACAAAAAGGCAGGGTTTTGTGATGCATTGTTAACTTTAGCACAGAGAGATATCAGTCATTACAGAATATTTAGAAACCACAAGATATTTTAAAATTGAAGAAATAGTGATTATTATTCTAAAATATACGGAGCCATACCACGTGTAGCTGTTGTGCAATCATCAAACTTTTATTCTTAAACATGACTGCTACTGCTACAAACGATTAACGAACAACCAAAGTATTAAGTTTTTAGAAAAGCTAAAGAAAAATTTAACTCATGAAAACAAAGTTTATAATATAAATTCTTTATATCCATTGACATCCAGTACTTGCAATTGTTACTTATTTAAGCAATCTTGAGCTCATATAGTGTTTGAACACAATGGCATAAAAAGGTATCTATTTCGTGACACGGGCTCTCTTTTGGTCCCAAATTTGATAGAATGCATTATCATCGACATGGATTCTATTTGTCAAGTTTCAGCTTGATTGGATGACCACAAGTGGGTTAATTAGTTATTCGAAGGGAGAATTGAAGCGTGTGTAAAAGAGATCATTTAGTGACAAACTCAAAATTTTATGGAATGTACTCTCGTCAATCACCAAATTTCAACTCGATTGGATAATAGCAAATGTAATTAGCCCTTCGCTGCTTTGCAAACAAATATACAAACAAACAATATCGAATTAATATAAATAATTTAAACAATAATATAAAGGATTTAAAAATATAAACGCCATTCGAAGTTTTGGTCTGTGGTCCTTACCTCCTTTTATTAAACAGTTATAGTTAGTTTTTATCAATTACTTCGTAATTCATTAGTAAATTAATAAGTGAAAATTCATGTTACTCTACATGCAAATTTGTGACTTTTTTTATGGTTTTCGCAATAAATTGTTACGCTTTTGTCTTACACAAAATGCACATCTGATTTTGGGCGCATAATTTTTCTTTGCATAAAATAACCGAATTCAGTCCTACTGCTGATGATAGTTCCACCGATTGTGACGAAGTAGAGCCCGTAAAGAAACAGTAAAAAACAGTTCCTCTGCCAGTAGAGGCGTCACGAAAAGTTGGTCCGAATCACATGCCAGCAATGGACACTAAGACTTTTTCCTCAGGTTGTCGGAAGTCTGGATGTTCAGCATGAACAACATTTTTTTTTGCACTAACTGTAAAGTATTTTTATGCATCACGTCCTAGCGAAATTGTTTTGCAGCCCTTCATGAATAAATTTCATACCTGAATAAATAAATTTCAGAATTTTTGCAAGCTTAAGGAGATAGTAATTTTTTTGTCCAAGTGAACTTAAAGTGCATGAATCAGTTTTGAACTTTAAAAGTACGTTACATAGACCCAAAAGAATACTATACATATTAATTAGCTTTAAATCATGTTTAAAACAGTTGTATGTCTCAGGAGGATATAAATATGAAATATAATTACTCTAATTTATGGTTGTGGGACGTCGATGTAACGGACTTCAAAATCATTGGAAATCCCTATTGTTGTAAGAAATATTTAACATCCGTCTTTCTTCATCTCCAGACAATGAATTTTGGATAGGAAACAAGCACCAAAGTAAAAAAAGCATTAATAGTTAAAGTATATATATATATAAAAAAAGTCAATTACTTGGACCTCTTAATGGAGAGTAATTATCAATATTGACAAATTTCAAGTCATACACTTTGGTCATCCATATATGAATACTGCCTATTATCTACAATAGCCTGAAATCAATGAGGGCGATGTTATTAATGACCTTGTGGTGACGATTAATGGAACTTCTAAGTTTTGGCACCATTATGGGGTAGCAAGTATAAAAGCTAATACATGTTAAGATTCACCAAGAAGACAATCTCCCAGTCATGTCATTTTGCCTCGTTAGAATGGAATGGTTAGTGGTTAGGCCACATCTCGAATATGCAGTGCAGTTTTGATCAGATTTTCTTAGAAAGGGCATTGATTTATTAGAAAATTGTCGGTGTAGGAGATTAAAAAGTATAGATCAAGATTCTGAAGAGAGTGACACTTTCAGAGATTTGGAGGAAAAGCCCCCTCCATCAACACCTCTCCCACAATCTTCAAGTTTTCTCCAGAACCCGGGAAAGCGACTCCGTTCTGTGCGATACGAGAGTGAGCTCTACCCAGGGTAGGATCATTGAATGAAAAAGAATGAAGAAGTATTCAATACTGCAACGAAGAAGTCTGTTGAAAAGTGGAAATAGCTAGCAGCTAAATGCGCTTAATTTTTTTTTTTATTCTAAGAATGGAATCGTCTAATAAATCAACTAACCTTCTGAAGTTGACCGACTGAAAATGTTCAATGTTCAAGAACTAGTACCATTTATGACAAGCTTTAAATACACTCATGTCCATAAATTATGGATAATTCAATTTTTCTCTAATAACTTCTCAGTGGAGAAGCATAGACACATGAAATTCACATCAAAGAGACATCTTTATGTAACATATGTATAAGTTAAACAACTCAGTCGCACAGTGTATACAGTGAGGGAATATGCAAAAGAATGGAGTACCATTAGCTTGCAGTTGTGCAGATGCATTTACATAAAAAATAATTCAACTCATGGGTCATGGAATTGACTTTTAGAGTGAGATATGATCTCCCCTGTTATCAGTGTTTACTTGGCATTGTATTCTTAACATGAGTTTCTTGATGAATTCTAATGGCTAAATTGCTCGTCCCACCTATTGAGATGTTTGCAAGTGATGGAAAGTTCCCAATACATTAAATCTTTGCACAATGCATATCGTGGAAGCGTCCCACAAATGTTTGATGAAATTTGAATTAGAGGAGTGATCTGGCTTACTTATAAGAGTATCTGGTTTACTTATTCATATTTTTAATCGTTTATTAAAAGCAAAAGTGCAATAAAATTTTCCATAAGTATCAATAAACACGATTTAGAAACTGACATTTCACAATTACAGACTTGTATAGATCAAATTAACGTAATTACAGTGAAAAAGTGGAATTTAATTATCTTTTGCGCTCTTGAGGAGCTTATTAAACAATTTCAACTTATTGAATCTAAAGACCAAAACTTTTCTAAAAAAAAAATAAAAAAAAAAAATAAAAAAAATTTATCTTGAATTGACATTTACCATGAAATATCATTTCCCACCTTTCTACAAATCCTCTAATGTCCAATACATTCATGAGACTGAAAAATTTATTTTCAGGAAACAGTATCTGATGTTAAAAAGATTTGATCTGTGCTTGCAATATATTTAATTGGTATAATAAGCCCCCAAAGAGTGTAACAAATAATTAAATTTGACTTTTTCATTGAAATTATGTTAACTTGATCTAGACAAGTCTTTAATGGTGAAATATCGGTTTCTAAATTGTGTTTATTGATACTTATGGCAAATTTTATCCCACTTTTGCCTTAGATAAATAATTAAAAATATGAATATCGCCCCTATAAATAAGACAGATCACTCCTCTAATATAAATTTCATCAAGCATGTGTGGGACGCTTCTACGATATGCATTGTGTAAAGATTTAATGTATTGGGAACCTTCCATCACTTGCAAACAGTTCAAAAGGTGGGACGAACAATTTAGCCACTTCAATTCATCAAGAAACTCATGTTAAATATGAGAATACAGTACCAAGTAAACACTGATGACAGGGGAGATCACGTCTCACTCTAAAAGTCAACTCCTTGAGTTGCGTTATTTTTAATGAAATGCTTCTGCATAACTGAACTCTAATTCTTTTGCACATGCCCCCACTGTACATTTTGCATTTCAATTTGCGACTGAGTTGTTTTATTTATAGATATGTTACATAAAGATGACTCTTTGATGGGAATTTCATGTGTCTATGTTGCTCCACTGAGAAGTTATTAGGGGAAAACTGAATTACCCTTAATTTGTGGTCTAGAGTGTATATTTGAGTAATGTATAATAAAATGCTTCTTACCTTCCTATAAAAATGTCTCTATCCTTCCTAGCCAACCACGTTATTTTTAATCTTATTATTTTCATACTATTACAATACATTGTAAAACTGCCTTTCAAATTTGAAATAAAACCTTTTTATAAATGATCCTTCCTCTTAACATTGGGACAGATTGATTTTTCCCCTAATGTTTCTAAGCAAAAAATAGTACTATTCTAAAGTTTCCCCAACTCATGGGGTAAAATTGTGACAACTATGATGAATTTTTACGATGATATTATTGGTCGTAGAGTAAAATTATGTAATGTTTTGAACGACGAAGGTTTACATCATATAACACAATAGTTTCAGCAACCTAGCTTAATATATGTTGACAGTAGTCATAAAAGAACCTGAAAATTATTCAGTACAGTAATGATTGACCTTGTATTACTAATTTTCCATTTTTCAGTATTTCGATAAAAAAAAATTTCAAATCAGTTAGAAATAATTGTTGTTATATAGAAATGGAGCCAGTTAAATTGTTTTTTTGCCAGGCATTACTTATAGATAGGTCATCTGTCATGACTTGTGACCAATCACAATACTCCTTTTTAAAAGCCGATTCGAATTTTCAACCAATCACAAACCATTATTTAATGTTCACCTGTTAGACATTTCAAACATGCCACTTCATCATGTATTAAGTATCTATGTAGTTTCTGTCAATTTATACCAAAATACTTTCTTGCTAAATTTTATTATTTTTATAACTGTAATTATTTTGAATATTAATATTTTGTTAAGAAAACACTGATATTCCGTTGCTGTTTTTCCGTTTTTTTCACCAATCCAATTTTTATTTAATTTCTGCAATCAAAAACTTTTTGCATAAAAAAAAAATCTTCTAGCAGAACAGACAATTTAAAACTACGAAAATAAGTTTCTAAAAAAAATGTCTTAATCGAATAAATGTTTACTTTCTTTTATTCACAATCAAGAAACCGTGTAGTTTTTTGTTGACAAAATAAGAAAATTAATTTAAGGAAAAAACAAGTGGGGGTAATCTTCATCAATCACTCTGAAAACTTCCATACGAACACTCAATAATGTCGATTGCTAATCTCAAAACACGATTGGTTGACAGGACAAAGAACTTATAAACGATCACCTAAAACAAACATTTTTTTTTTCGGATTGGGACATTGTGGAAAATGGGCCCGCTAATGCCGGTCATTATCGAGTCTTTCTCGCAATCTCTTCATTTCATTTCATAAATCAAAATTAAGGAGCCCGATCACGCCCCTTTTTGCAAATTATTCCTTTCCGACAGGACTAGGTAATTATCCCGCCTAATGAAAACCGTATTAACAGACCCGTTCTGAGGGGAAAACTTAAAGCCCGAGGGTGAACAGTGTTGTACGTCTACATTAAAGAACATTAATTAATTTTGTGTGTGTCCAGTTAAAAAAAGAAGTGTCGCACAAGTGTTTGTATTCTTTGTGGAATTCGAACGACACGTAAGACGGAAGCCGATGATTGTGGGTATCGTCTGCTCCTCCTGCGCATGCGCAGTGCTGTCATCAATCCTGGACTGGACGAACGGGGAATCGTCAAACGGTCGAACACAATTTTCGAACCACGTTTGACAACGGAGCCTCCTGACTTATCCAGCGCCGTTCGAACTGCAGCTGAGTTTGGAGACAGACGATTTTTTTAAAAAAAGTTTTAGAACTTTGAATTCGACTTGTGATATTTGGCAACATGTTGTCGTGATACAGGCGAGTTTCTTTGAATGGAATTGTAATTTGTGGTGGAGAAAAAAAGAACTTTTGCGAGAATGCAAGTAACAGATAAAAACTGTTTCAACTCAAGTATATAGTCACAAAACATCTGTTCATAAAAAAATACTTTTTAATTGTGCATAAAAATTATTATCATCAACATGGGATTTGTAAAGTGCACTGAATTGATATTTGTTTTGGTTTTTCTTGGACTTCTCAGCTCAACATATTCATTTGTAAGTAAATTTTTTACATCAATTTCTTTTAATTTTTAATTTAGTATAAAATGTTTTTTTTTTTTTTTTTTTTTTAAATTGTAAACCTCTCAATCTAATTGGTAAAATTTTATAAGAAATTAAATAATACGTAGTTTTTCACAAGTCGAAATAAATGACAATTCATTTCAACCTATGGGAAAGTTAACTTTTTTTAACCAAAGACATATTGAATGACTTTACTTGGGTAGTTTATTTTCAAAAGGGAACATTTCTAATAAGAAATGAGAGTTGATATGTTCTCTTTTGAAAATAAGTTCCTGCATTTATGAGAATGAAAGAAATATACTCAAAAATTTCAGCGATTTGATTTCTTTCTTAATTTTTCTATTTGCTATTTTTATTTAGGAAACGAATTTAAATTGGTTATATTTATTGATAGAAGACATTAACATCACATGTTTCAATGTTGAAAGCTCAGACTGTAAACAAAGAAACTGACAAATGTAACATTTAATCTATTCTAATCAGGTTTCTGAACTTTGATCTTGATAAAAACTGTAATCAACAATAGTTGATTTATTGTTATTTACGAATAGTACAAATTAGTTTTAAATTATAATATTATTATTTTATCTTGTAAATTTGTATTACGACTTTTTTATCAATAAATAATGTTAATGAAAACAAGAAAATAATTTTTTTTTTTTTTTAGATAAGAAAGTAAGGAATTCGCATTTGAATTAAATTTTTTAACTGACTTAGCGGCACGCTTTATCTAAACAAAAAATATTAAAAATTTCGAAATTTTTTAAAATATCAATAAATATTATTAGAGTGATATTTTTTTCAAATTAAATTTTTAATAACGAACAATCTTATTTTTTGATACGCTATTTCTGATACTTTCCTATCAATTAGCTGTACATTTTTTATTCAATCCTTAAATTACAAAACTAATCTTCATTTTAAGTAAAATAATAAATATTCACTTTGCTCATTGACTGCAAAAGTTTCTATATTTTGGAGCAGTATTTTTAATTTATTAAAGATTATCTTTAACTTATTTCAAAATATCAATTTTATGAAAGTCTAACATCAAAGGGAAACAATCTAGCTAAATAATTTGTAGTGTATTCACTCTAAATACGAACTATGAACTAGAACTTATATTTGTTTTCGAAACTATTATTTAAAATATTTCTAATTTATTATTCTAAGTATTAAAAATAATAAAATAAAAATAATAAAATAATTTAAAATTCTGCAACTGTATTTAAAAAATTCGAGAACTTGCAAGAAATTTAATGAACCATGAAAACTTGCTGTATTCATTTATTTTTATAATTTGTTATGTTAGCTTAGTGATCTTAAGTACTACAAACCTTGTTCAGTATCGCTATTGCACGCATTGATGTTTTTTCCCACGGACGGCAAATCCCATGCTTGTGTTTTCCCAACAAGACAAGCAATGGACTTGCAATACTTCTAAGACGTAGAGGATGACGACTTATGTAACTTCTGATAAGGTTGATTGAATTTATAATAGGAAATTTAAGAATAAAAAAAGAGATTGTATATTTTTATGGATCTAGTTTTTCTTAATTTTGTTTAAACTAATTTGCTGATTTAACCGATGTTATTTTTCTTATATTTTGCTTTAAGAACAAGAACTATTGTTATTCTTTCAACTTCTAATAGACTAAACAAATAATTTCAACGATTACCTGGTGGTCCAAAATATTACTTTATTTTTTATTTTATTTTTTTAACTTGTAACAACAGTAGGATCGAATAATCGAAATTTGGTGGTTAAATAATATGTAATTTTATTACTTATTAACTTTAGAAATTAATTTCTAAGTCATCAACACAATAATCCTAATGTTTTCAGATAACTGACAAATGTTTAATGATTAGTTTTTTCGAATTTAATACAAAAGATTGACATTGAATTAGTATTTCAATTGCATATGTTACGATTAAAGTACACAACAAAACATTTAGTAACTTTTACAATAAGATTTCTGACGAACTTCGTCAGTAAAAATATAAGTATTGTAAAGGCCTATGGATTATATACTATATTGGTATACATATTATATTACTATATTCATCAGAAATTAGGTGTTATGTTATTGTGTTTGTGTGTATGAAGTACTTTAAAAATTGCTTTGGAGGGGTAGGTTATGAATATACTTAATATTTTTATGTTCTCAGAAATATTTCTCTTTTGTGTCATTAACATTTTACGTCTTGTTATTAGAATTATGCTCTTTTTTTTATATATAATTGATGTGTGTATTGGGTTTGATTGTATTTTTAAGAAAATGGAAGTTTTACTTTATTTGAATTTTTATCTCTTATATTAACAGTGGGTTGTTTGAGATTTCTTTTGAATGTGCATCAATTCGGTAGTTATGCATCAATTCGTTAAGGCATTTGGTAATGCCTTAAAGAATTGATGCATAACTACGAATACGAACTAAAAAGCAAAGCTATTTTTTATTTAGAAAAAACTAACCCATGCAAACAAATTTTTTGCCGTAAATTCCTTTTATGCATGGCCAACTTTTAGCTGCAATGGCTCATCAATTGAACTTCGACTAACTACACTACGAATAAAAAATACATTTCGAGCTAATTGACTACATTTTTTTGTGTGTCCAAAGTTGGTTAGAATAGATAGTCATCTGCAAAGAGTCTATCTGGGGCATTCTCCGGAAACTTCCACTTTGCTGTACCATGTCTACAAAACTCACAATGAAGCATTTCGAAGACTAATAATTTTTATATGGCTCTAGAAGCTGTCAATAGACAAATGAAATGCATTTAAATTGTGTTTTTTGTTATTTATTTTCCTGAAAACCACATAAATAATATTGAAATATTATTACCATCCATTGTCTCTTTTAAAAAAAAATCGTCTTTCAAGATCGATAGATACTGTATAAAATGTAATGTATATTTTAAAATATTCATTTTTATTAAATATTATAAGTTTCAATCACAAAAATATCGAGCTTTTTTTTTTTTTTTTTTTTTTTTTCCTTTTTTTTTTTTTTTTTAAAGTATTTAAAAAATATTACTGCGATTTCTTAACTTGTCACTAAATGTCACTGATGATTCAAAGAACATGTTTGGGAGCAGTAGCCATTTTAGGGTTGTGATAGGAATAATAATACTGCTTAGAAATATCTTTACATATCTTGGGATCGCTGAAAAAGATTGGTAGTTAAAAAAAAAATGATATTGCTGTCGTTGCCATCCTTAATCTTATTTAATTACCCTAAATTCTATTTAGTCTTATTATGTTGTATATTCTTTTGTTAGATGAACTTGAAGTATGATTTTCTTTTGTTGTCGTTTTCCACTCTGCAAATATAGTAGCTATGCAAAAACATTTATTTTATTTTAAAATTTAAGCTGAAAATTAAATGTGTGGTGTAAGTTATGACTAGTTCATTAATATTTACCCAAAAAAACTAAGCCAATGCAGTATTTATATGATATCTGTATGATTTAGGATGGTAATGATACTTTCTGCTTAATTTACATGTTTTAGAATAGTTTTCTTTAAACTAAATTCATATGTTTCATAAACATTCATACTTTTATAAAGTGACAGTTCACAGTGTTTACAAATTGTTCTGATGTACCTTAAATGAAATCTTTCAAATTTTTAACTTTTGAAGCTTTTAGCGGACATATTGGGAGAAGCTAAGTTTCAGCTCATTTTGATGACAGCAAGTGGGTTACTTAGCTTTATGAAGATTTTCCCTGAAACAAAGTCGAAGGCTATTAAAACTTATTACAAAAAAAAAAAAAAAAAAAAAGGTTTTTAAACTCTTTACAATTTAGATTTTAGGAACATAAATGGATTGAAAACTAAAATTCCTTCAAAGCAAATCTTGTCTAAAAATAATATTATAACTTCCCCATTTTCTTAACATTTCAATTATATTAGTAATTAAATGGTTTAAATCTGATTTTAAGATTTTATAAACGTGATAAGTTAAATATATATTCTAATAAATTTTTTTTGTTAAATACCTAATTTGCATATAAAAGAGAAACACTGATAACTTATCACTCTTCTTCTAATACACTATGTTTAAATAGCTCCATACTTTTCAAGAACTACAGTCTGAAGAACGAATTAAAATTCCACGCTAACTAGTTATTAAAATTTGGAGATTATAAAATACCTGAATTAATTTACATTCGAACGAAAATTTCTTTGAGTTTGAAAGCTCGTAATTAAGTCTTGCTTCTTTGACTATATTTTTTGGTCCATAATAATTCTTTTAAACTCACGAGTAAATGAATAATGATTGTGTTTATATAAATATTGATAATCTTACGAAGATTGAGCTAATGAAAGATGAGATTAATTATTAAAATATTAAATCTTAACTAATAGAACCTTCATTCTGAAGCTTCAATTATTTATAACAATAAAATATCCCTTTAGTGTTGGACAAATTTATGGCCGAGGCATAATGAACGGCTTCCTATACAAGAGGTCTCGGGGTTGAGTTCTTAATGTTATATATAAAGAATGAGTAGATGTGATTGGGATGAATAGATCCTTGTTGATTGTTAGACTAGCTTATTGGAATTTATCGGGGTTTCTTCCATTCGAGACGCTAATGTGAGACATTTCTCATTTAAATAACATTCTCTGCCCTTTTACAGAAACCCTGCGGCATCTCGTTATTGTCGCAGCAAATAAAATAGGCATTGTTGTTAAAATATGGTTGATTGAAACATTTTAATGCGGATGCACAAGGTAAAGTCTGCATAGAAAAATGAAACTCCAACAAAATACAATGTGCCGTAAAAAATGTGCTTCTACGACTTCAACATATTTTTTTAACGAACCTGACTGTATTTGGTGCTGAATGGTAACTAAAACTATTTAAAAACTTAACAATAATTGATATGTGTTTGTAAATTGTTGAACTAAAAATTTTCATTTTTAAGGTGACTTGGTTACCTTAAAACAGTTTTTTTTTTTTTTTTTTTTTTTTTTTAATTTAAGTTTTTAAAAGTATGATTTTTACATATTTAGAAGTATTACTTGGCAATAACTAAATTTTGTAAAAAAAGTTCATTTAGGGATCTAAATTTTCAAAATTTAAAGTGTTTTTTTTTAAATTCAGAAAAGTTTAAATTTTACCATCTTTTGAAATTTGTTGATATTTTTTCCTGATTTTTTATTAAAAATTTTTTATAATTATGTAACTGTTAGGTATCGGATTTTGAGTAAGTAAAATAGTTGTGGAGAAAAACAATACTTATAGGTAAAAAAATCGGATTTGTTTGAACATTTTGATTTTTCTTTTAAGTTTATATTTTATTCGACAGTAAGTCCATAGTTTTGTTAAATAGATCCTTAGGATTGCACAACAAAATTTCAAGTTTGCTCATTTGTATTTTCTGGAGCTTTACAATTTTGAGTAAGGTGGCAATTCCAAACCGATTTCAACGGCAAACCAATTCCGGGCAATTCCAACCAGAACTGAGAAAAATGCGTTCGAAACATCGAATCAACATTGCAGCTATAATAAATTCTCCATAAAAAACAATAATTTTATGCAATTGTATTAATCGGACCAGTACAAAAAATTTGTCAGATAGAGTAGAAAACTGTAAACTTTATAAAAACATACACACAAAAAATATAAAATCCTTATTTTTATAATTTTTGTTAAACATTGAGTGCCAAATCCACTTAAGTTTTAGTAGATTGGAGTTCTGTTGTACCAAATAGCATTTTGATACCAAAGCCCGATTCTTTCAACTGTTCAGAAATAAGAAAAATATATACAATTCGTTAGTAAAAATTTTTTCTTTTTAAAATGTTTTTCGGAACTTCGTAGTTGAACTTGCCTTTCTTTAATATGATTTTCTTACGCACTGTTATTTCACCCCCGTATGTTCATTCCAAAATAATTATTAACGTTCCATCTCAAATTCTGTTCTTTATACGTTCATTGCGTTTATAAAATCAAAAACGTTTATGAATTACTTACCAAATCATAGAACTTTAATAAAGTTATTTTGAATATTTTAATTTTAACTTCATCTGAAGTTAAGACGACTGCTTTTTTCCAATATCGTCACTGCATCGGTGAAACGATAGTACAAAGAAAAAATGTGTCTGTTCATATGATATTTTTACTAATGTTCGAAATATTTTTTATTTCTTTGTTTATGAAATCTAGGTAAAAAGTATGAATTGCAGAAAGAAAAAAAATCGATCGACAAGAAATTGTAATAAGACAGCAAAAAATATTATAAAAAGAATTATCTTTTTAATTATATTTCATTTCGGTTCTTTTGCCAAAATAATCAAATTAGAAATTTTATTTTTCGTGTCTATGGTATTTATGTTTTACTTTAAAAATCCATGACTTCCTTATTTTTAGTTGGATATAATTTTATTTGAGCATAAAGCTAATATATATATATATATATATATATATATATATATATATATATATATATATATATATATATATATATATATATATATATATATATATATATATATATATATATATATATATATATATATATATATATATATATATATATATATATATATATATATATATATATATATATATATATATATATATATATATATATATATATATATATATATATATATATATATATATATATATATATATATATATATATATATATATATATATATATATATATATATATATATATATATATATATATATATATATTTATAAGGAATAAATTACTTATTAAAGAAAGTCCGTAATGGCACCTTTGATTTACCTGCTTAGCTTTATCAAAATAAAATAATGTGAGCAATCATTCTGCAAGGAGGTATTTTGTGATTTAAAGCTTGTCAAAGAAAGATAAAAAAAAATCTCCCAATGGAACTACCTTGAAAATGTCTGAATTGGGATGTATTGATGTTTCAGTACACTTCGATTGACTTATACACATGATATATGATAAGAGCAAAAATAAATAATTTTAAAGACGGTCTTTTGAACTTAATATTTTATACCCAATAAATACAAATCTTAATAGGTTTTATTTTTTTGTGAAATTTAATTACATATAACGTGTAGTTACAGTTTATTATAAATATGATTTAAACAAGTAAACCACAGCGTAAAAGCGTTAGCTAAAAATATATAAAAGTCATTACATAGTTGATAAATTGTTTTTTGCGAAAAGATTTTAAAAAGTAGAACTGATTTCACAGATGGGATAAATTAAGTAATGCCATCGCGAAAGGTTTTGGTTGGTTGTTTTCAGATTATCTGGCGCCATCAGCAACACGAGGGCTATAATGCACCGAAGCATTTGTCATTAGACAAGCCAACATACATTTACAAACACCCATGCCTAACACGGGACTCGAACCCGCAACCTCGCGGTCTGGAAGCTAGCACGCTAACCACTATACCGTTTGGTCTGCCGTGAAAGGTTTTGAGTTTGTAATGATATAAAAAATATCTTGCGTGAAAAAATTAGGTAAAAAGCATACAATGGGATAAATCTTTTTTAGTTTTCGGCTCTTAAAAGAGTAGCTAATTGATTTTTGAGTTCAAATAATTGAGGAATAAAAATGGAAAACGACCTAAGTCTAAAAAAATAAAAAATTTCAGGAGAGCCGAGAAATGAAAAACACTCGTATTGGTGGTTAAGCCTATGACTAAGAAACAGATTGAATTTGAACTATTTCTACTGGAGTTCGCTCTTTGGGCGTTGTCCACTTTGTTTAGCTTGGTCTTGAAGACATTTTTCCATAAAAAAATGATTTTAAACTTTTTTTGGTACTTAGGTCATTTTCCATTTCTAGTCCTTAATTTAACGTTAAGAAAAATTAAGCGTAAATGAAGACAAGTAACGGAAAAGCGGATGACTGTAACATTTTGAGTAAGATAAGAAATTTAGAACCTTTAACAATATTATATAGCAATATTAAGTATTATTAATATTGCAATATTAGTGTTGCAAAAAAAAAAAAAAAAATATTAAAAAAATCGAAATTGAAAAATAAACTAAAAAGAAAACTTTCAACGTGAAGCATAAGCAATTGAACATGAAATAAAGATTAAAAGCAAGATACTAATGTAAAAGAAATATCAATTAAATGTAGATTAAACTTAACAACTTAATTAAGAAAGCACCCATTTTGATAATTCTAACAATCTTAATTGATTTTATTATCAAAAGTACACAACCTACCTTCAAATATACTGCCTCAATGCAATGACATTTTTATTGGACACACAAAGAGTTATTCTTTAAATATTAGCACCAATTTAAAATGACACTTAAAAGTTTTAATACCAAAATTAAATTTAAATATTGAAAAAAAAAAAAAAAAAAAAAAAAATGCTTCTGTCCAACAGGTGGTGCTACTGAAACAGATGGTAAAAAAGTCATGAAGCTAATTTTGATAAGTTAACAGTATCTCTAATTATAACTTCTAGATTATTCAAAAGCGGTTTCTTATCTACAAGCAGAAAAAGTCAATTGAATTGCTGCCATGCTTCGTTCCCTATAATTCTGTATAGGTGGCACTTGATTACAAAGATACCTTTGTTCAATTGCTTATGCTTCACGTTGAAAGTTTTCTTTTTAGTTTATTTTTTAATTTCGATTTTTTTAATATTATCTTTTCTTTTTGCAAAACTAATATTGCAATATTAATAATGCTAAATATTGCTGTATAATATTGTTAAAGGTTCTAAATTTCTTATCTTACTCAAGCCGACCAAACGGTATAGTGGTTAGCGTGCTAGCTTCTAGACCGCGAGGTTGCGGGTTCGAGTCTCGTGTAGGCATGGGTGTTTGTAAATGTATGTTGGCTTGTCTAATGACGAATGTTTCGGCGCATTATAGCCCTCGTGTTGCTGACGACGCCAGATAATCTGAATACAACCACCCAATTTATCTTACTCAAAATGTTACAGTCATCTGTTTTTCCCTTACTTGTCTTCATTTACGCTTAATTTTTCTCAACGTTAAATTGAGAAATGGAAAACGACTTATGTACCAAAAAAAGTCCAAAATCTTTTTTTATGGAAAAATGTTCTCCAGACTACCAAGCTAAACAAAGTGGAGAGCGCCCCAAGTGCGAACTCCAGTAGCCAGGGGCGTATTGAGACATAAAATCGGCCCGATTATTTTATATTTATGTCGGCCCGAATTTGATCAAATTTTAATAATTATTTTTAATAAAATCATTAAAAAAAATTAATTTAATAATTAATATATTTTATTATTGAGTTGTTTTAATAATTAGTTTAAATAAAAAATTATCTCTTTTCTCTACAATTTATATTTCTTCTGAGTGAACTTGGTTTCCATAAACAATTGATAGTTGTTTCAAAAAGAAGACGAAAAAAAAAAATTGCTAAGTATGGAATATCCATGCATTATTAAAAAATAATAATATATATTTAACCTTAAATGTTAAAAATGAGTAAAATTCTTGACATGAAAATATTGTATAAAGGGCTGGTGAGTGTGATTGGGATATGAATGCATTGGGTTTAAAAAAATAATAATAATAATAATTAATTATATTGAGAAAAAAAAAAAATGAAAAACTTAAAAAAGTCTTCGGAACCAGACTGGCCTACTTTTTACAAACACTGACCGGGCCGGTAATTGCACCGGACAACCCTATGGCCAGTACGCCCCTGCCAGTAGCATTGTTCAAATTCAATCTGTTTCTTAGTCATAGCCTTAACCACCAATGCGAGTGATTTTCATTTTTCGGCTCTCCTGAAAAAATTTCTCTTTTGGACTTAGGTCGTTTTCCATTTCTATTCCTCAATTATTTGAACTCAAAAATCAATTATCTACTCTTTTCCTTCTCCAACTTCAAGTCAAATACTCAAGCGTGAACTATATATAAAGTACAGTTAAAGATATCTGGTTAAAAACACAAAATCTTCAACTTTATTATTCCTTTAAACTCCGCAGCTTCCATTATTGTTGTTAGATATTGTACAATATGCCTTTATTTTTAAAGAAATATACTGGAAGCTGATTTGGTAAATATTTCAATAGGACAGTGGAAGAATAGTCTATTTCTATCTAACCAACTAAGCATCTCCTATCTGCATTTCCAAAATCTAATTTAAATAGAAAGTACACTCTGAATTCAAAAGTTATGACTTATAACTGAGCAGTATAGGTAATGAACTAGACAATTATATAACCACAGTAAATGGACTAAGTTAACTGCAATAAGCTTCCTCTCTCTTCGGTCCATAAACCACCAAGTAGTAATGAAGTCCCATTTCAGAGGGGTGAGTTCTTTTTTTGGGGGGGGGGGGGGTTGTTTTGTGGGGGAGGGAGTGGTTGAATGGTTTAGCTTCCTCCCTCTCCTTCAAACATCTGCACAACACGTGCATCGCGACACCGGAAACTATCAACAACACAGAGTTGGAGGGGAGGAACCGCCGACAGAAGGGATCGCTTTGACCTTTGCTCCTCCCCTTCGAAAACATGGTTTCGGACTACCCGCGGTTGTTGCCACTGAGTTGAATACTTGAATATAATACGAGAAATATTTTGATTTCGACCTAGATGGAGGCTAAAGATTGGTTTTTAATACATGATTTGTTTTGTCTGAAAATTAAGAAGTGCAATTGAATTTGAATATAAAGTGAAAATAGCCATTGAACCTCATTAGGGAGAAATCGAATGGAAACGAAAAATTTGTTGATATTGTTTAACGCTCTGGTAATCAATATAAATGCTTTTTAAAATGAATGGGTTATAACATTTTAAAAATTATTTTCCTATTTCATGAAAATATTTTTTTCTTTACTGTAAATGAAATCATTTTTATTTATATTGCTATATAATTTCACTGTATATTAATAATAAATTAACACAATATCAACATTCATAAATTATTACTTTTATTCACCGTTTAAAAAATATAAAAGCTACTGTGCTTTACGTGATTTTCAAAGATTTAAGCTATATCTGAAGAATTTATATTATTTGAAAGAGATTTGACGAGCCTAAAATAAAATACAGAAATGGCATTCCACTAATCCATCACTAAAGTTTTACGAAGAAAAGTTTTATGAAGCCCAATATTTTTTATATATTTTTTTACAATATTGAAGTAATTGGTGGCCCAAACCAAAATCACCGTTTTGTACAATCTTTTTCCGTCTAGACACTATATTAACAGTAAGGTAAAATAATAAAAGACCTAACAGAAGATCATATGTACTCAAAGTTAGATTTTTGTTAGTCATTTTCGTAAACACTATAGAAACGATAGCTTAAAACTCTTAAGCCATAAGACCTACTCTGACCTGAAACATTGTAACTAAGTTTACATTTTTCATCAACCCTCTTCATCTAAATTAAGATCACAAAAGCAACTACAGATTTCAGATAACCCCCAAACGCCAAGGAAGTTACAAGAACTTCTTGCAAAGACTTGACCCGCCTAAAAACAAAGTATCCAATGTTGATTTTCCATTAACCTCTTCATCCGAATCAAAATAATGAAAAACTGGAAGCGTGTATAGATGCCATTATTGTTGTCCAATGAAGTTCTTGGTTGTTTCAGTTCTTGAGACATACAGCGTTCAGTTAATGAGCATGATAGATGGACTATCTTAACAACTGCAGATCGCTTGGCTGATATGGCAAACAGAGGATTTAATATATTTTGATCGCCGTAGTGAAAATAGCTTGTATACATTTTTCAGCAAATGATATGACAATGAAATGAATATTGAAAGCATTTAGAAAATACATGCCAGTCTTCTCGTTCAGTTAATTACGAATGTATCAAAATGGGGATTTCATACTTATTAATAAGTAATTGTAGGCACATTCAGAAATCGATCTCTTTAAACATCGGCTTTTTTTCTACCATTTATAGCTGTGAAATGATACTAACTTTACATGTTAGATAATTGCATAATACTTCTTGATTTTTTATATTTCATAACTCTCTGTAGAGAATGGTCAGATTTTGAATTTTGAGATTAGCGCAACAGGATTTAAGTTGTAAATAAATATAAGCGATATCAAATATATGGACTTTATTAGACTTAAAAGAAGTAATATATTTCACGCTAATTACAAATATTTAAATGAATAAAACTTTTAAGGGGAGTTGGCACCCTCTATACCGGTAATGTTAATTTGGCATATTTCACATACCTTTTTCTCAGAAAGTAATAAACATAAAAGCCTAATTTTTCTCCAGAGCATTTAGCTGATATTTGTTATTCTACTAAAGTTAGCTTTTGATTATAATTCATTTTTTTGTAATGAATTTTCGTGAAAGTCACTCAAATTTGTTAAGGACAAGTTTTTTTTCTCAATAAGCCAAAACAAAAAAGATTTTTTAAATAACATCAAAGCCTTACTTCAGTATATACAGATACATAAAAGGAATATGTGGTAAAAATTTTAGGTTGATAGTTAGTGCAGTTTCTGAGAAAAAGGTACATGAATAATGAAAAATGTAGTTTTGAGAAAAACGCATTTTAAAGAAAACTTTACTTTCACTAATTGTTACCAATTTTGTCTTCGAAAAATTATTAAAAATAATTCTAGTTGAGGTATTATTACAAAAGAGGTATTCTTTTAAAGGGAAGAATTTAAATTTTGATAAACAATAATAAACTCAAAATAAATTATTTATAAATTTGTGGGTACCTATTCCCCTTAATTTTACATTCTGTATAATTCAGCTGAAGAGAAAAGAAAATATGCTTTATAATCACTTATTCACAAAGTCGATATCCTCTTTTCTCATTTCCATGTACATAAGCAAAAGAAATCCCAACTAAGATTTAAAAACAAGTCGATTTAAAATGTAAACAACCAGGAATAAATCATTCCAATTTTTTTTTTTTTTTTTTTTTTTTTATAATCTAGAATTAGCATGATATATTAACACAAATTTTAGCACTAAACTAAATAAATTTTCAAGGATTTGTTAATTTAAGAATAATACTAGTTCTTTGAGTGTTGAATACCAAGATACACACCTATTGCTTTTAAGGCTTCTTGTAAGCTCCAGAAATTAAATAAGGATTTTATTTATCCCTTAGCACAATTATGTAGTCTAAAAAAGTTGTTTAAAGTTTTTAAAATTACTTATCATATATACAGTACAACTTTGAAGGACGTAAAAACCGGTAGTTTTTAGTGAGTACGTTTTAAAAAGCTAAAATGTGACCCTCGAAGACATCGAAATGATCCAAAACAAATTAAGATAATTTGCATGGAATTGTCTGAAAAGTGAAGAATAAAGGATTATAAGTCACAGATTTAAACTGTTAAGCAGTGAACCATACAACTTTGAAGGACACGAAAACCGGTATTATTTATGTAGTTTAATTTCTAGTTAGATTGTGGCAGTGTTACTGGTAGTATTAGATATACCGTTACTGGTACTACTGGTATACCGTACAACTTTGGAGAAAGCGAATACCAGTTAATTATAATGAGCACGTTTTGAAAATTGGACATTTGGTATATTTCCTAAGTGTAGTGTTGGAACAATCCAAAACAAATCAAGAATGTTTTCAAAGAATTGTCTGAAATTTGTCTTATATTAAAAGAATTACGTATGCTTAAGATAAAAATAAATAAATCCAATAACTTCTCAAAATTATTAGCTTTATTTATCAAAGTTGAGACCAATTTTTTTAAGATAACAATCCAGTTGTTTTTTGTTGCTCAAACTGCTGATAGCCTAATTGTCCTAACTTTTCAAAATTTAGATTTTTTTTTTTCCTAGCTAATATTTCTACAATGTAGTTAATTGCGATCTAACAAGTGGACATCGATGACCTTTCAGTGAACATAGTTAGTCTGCTGGTATTTTTAAAATAAGTTAGTACCATGAAAATAAGACTACAATAAATAAACGATGCAAATTCATGTTAAACATAGGATAAGAAAAGTAATTTCCTCGGCAGAAAATTGAGCTAGCATAAGTTGCTTTTACTCTTGTAGCAGACAGAAAAACATTTACTTTGCATCAAATCCTTGATTTAAGTTAAGACAACAAATTTAAGCCACTTTTATTTTCTTATCCTCAGTAAACCAGTAAATAAATATTCATTACATAATAAATGACGGACAAAAGATCGCATGTCTTACTTACCAGTGGGTGAGTTACACAGATTCGCAATCACTCTTTGAACCATCTTACATTCCATAAATCACAACCCTGATGAAGTAGGACGGTTTGTGCTAATACCTGTTATTTTTGCTGATGGCATCCATTGCATAGCCCACTGATGATCTCTTGGTGAGAGAAGAATTAGTGTGGGATGGGGTGGCAACCCTCCCTTTGACAGTTATATCCAAGGTGGTTATTTGGTAACGAGGTGAACACTGCCTCGGGTTCAATAAACGGTGTGTAGAATAGGTAGTGATGATTGGAAGTGTATTTTGTTCATTTTTTTTTATGTGTAATTGTGTCTTTGATAGTTCTGTGTTTATGGTACCTCATGCAAATAGTGTTTTAATATAATGCTACTGAAGTGTTCAGAAAACTTTCACATATGTGGTTACATTTGTTGTTTATTTGTTCGGTGTAAGTTTGAGGTTAAACATTTCTAGTTAAGTGCAATGGTATTAGTTGTGGAATAAAGTTACAATAAAAGTTGGTGTAGAATGTGTATGAAGTAATTTCCGTACTTTGTCTTGGCATTTGCAAAAGTCAATTTCCCCATGGTTGATGGTGTTGAATTTTAATTGTGATTTTTGAAAATCTAATTGATGCAATAAAACTTTGGATATACTTGGGATAGTACAAAGGGAGACAAGTTTCTGGTCTTTCACTAAAAGAATTGGATTGAAAATTTGCAAGCTGTGTAGGTTTAATCTAATGCATGTTAGAGGTACATGTAATGAATAGGTAGTTTATTTTCTCTCTGTAAGTCAAACTTAGCGCACACCCATATAAATATACATAGAAGAATGGTGAATACCTAGCTACAGCATGATGAATGGAGCTCAAATGCACGAAAATAGAATCTATGATAAAATTGAGCTTAAATAATTTATATTATTACAAATAATAATAATGATAATAATAATTTTTCTTACATCAAATTAATCATTAACAGTTGACAATTTTTAATAAGTATATTACTATAAATTGTTTACAGGAACACTGTTTTGGTTTATCAAAATATCTCAGATTAAAATGAATAAGTTCAAACATTTAAAATTCAAGTAAATAGGTTCTGAACCCCACTACGTCCGAGTAGCTGTTTAATTACCATTGCTATTATCTAAGTTTCTAAAGTTTCTTTAATCTCTCCTGAAAACAATATTGAGAATGAGAATCAAATAAAGTATCGGTTCCAATAGCTGTTAAAGACGTTATTTGACAGTGTCTATATAAAACAATCACTGCTAATGAATCCGCGTCTATATACTCTTGCTGCTGAAAAAAGTCAACCCTGAAAATAACTTGTTCATTAATTAACCAGCCATGAATCCGAAGTTACGTTTCAAAACATGGTACGGTGCGAGGTACAGCTCAGCGATCGGGTATATAAAATTTGTCATGTCAGTATTCACTTGACTTTTTTTTTTCTTTTTTTTTTTATTAATTCATAATTTTCCAAATAGTTTTCCACTCTTGTGCTGTGACTCCGAACAGGATGAAACTTGATTAAGATAATAAAAATATTTTTTATTTAGAATTGGCTATTTTCACATTTCTTTGTCCAATGATCCGAGTAATTCCTTTCGGACTGCAAAAAGACCACATTCAAAATTGCAAACGAAACACTGACTACAGAAGGTACTGTAAAACAATCCACATAATTATTGACGTACGATTTTATAACCGAAATTTGAGACCCTAACCAAAGCGATGGCCATGCCGTTTTGCCTATAGTTGAATATGGCACTGCAGATGCGAGCCTTTTCCTGCATCACCACTCGTGCGAACTGTATTGCTGCCTATAGCTAAACCACACCCCATGCTGAGAACATCCACTCAGTCTGCCGGGATCAGTCGCAGCAGACAGCGGGCACGCAGGTGTTACGTCCAAGGCCAACCTCCAGTCCAGGTAGAGAAGGCGTTTAAAGACGATGTCTAATATAATAAACGAAAATAAGGCGACCCGAAACGGCAACAAGAAAGAAGCAGAGGGGAAGAAAGACTCAGCAATGACCGATCAACTGGATTCAATGAGGCTCACCTACACTCGATTTCATTCTTGTACAGGAACACTCACTGGGAAGTGAAAAAAAAAAGTGATGAAAGAGCTTTTGGGGAGAGGGGGAGGGGGGTATGGAAGAATTCGGGAGGCGCACCCACCGAATAGCCCAAGAGGTAGGGGCTATTAAATGAAGCAAGCAACTTTCACCTCTTTTTTTTTCCTCTTTGCCCTGTCATATTGCCACCTACCTGGTGAGGTTTCGTGCCTTGCAGACAGACCTGCGCCCAAGAGATGCCAAGCTGGTTTGCTAGTCGCCAAAATGATGGGATGAATAACGCCAAATGTTCATAAGTGATGAACGTGATAAAATCTAGTTGATTCAACAATTTTATAATCGAAATTTAATGTAATTCATTAGTATTGTTGTATAGTTTGAATATAAAATTATTGGTTGGTCGTAATGAAGATTGTTTGGAGCAAAAACTACGTAAAAGTTATACTGATCCAGAATACCATTAGGTTTAAGATCTGAAAGTTTTTGGAACATTTATGGAGAGGAATCGTAACTAATATACTTAATATGTTTTATTTTTTGGACTGTAATATCTTCCGAAGTGTTGTTTTAAAATATATTATGAATTTTTATACAAGATTTAACAACAGTAGTAAGAGATCATTAAGAAATTTTAAATGGAACTATTTGTGGGTGTTCTTTTCTTACACTTTAAAAAGTTTTTATCAGGTAGATTATAAAAACTGAAAAACTAATAATAAAGAAAACACATATTATTTTACTTTCAAGTACTGTCAACGACATTTTATCGCTGTTGTTATACATAGTGACTTATTTCACTTGTACTAAGACAAATATATCGGCAGATATAGCAAAACAAGAAATGAATGCAGAATTTTGTTTACGGCCAGGGATAGATTGACATTTAGAATAACTTTAGATTTTCTAATTTATGTGTATCTTTGCTCTTAAGATCTTAGAACTTGTAAATTTGTACTCGTCTGATTTTTTTTTTTTTTTAATTCTTAAAACATGTATAGTGTTAACTTATATCTAATCTTCTAAACTACACAAACACATAATATGGTCGGCTTAGAGTGAAACGGTACTAACTCCACTTTTGATCTCAAATTACTTTTTAGTGTATTTGAAAACAGGAAGAGTAGACTACTAAAAGCTGCAACCTGATAACTCAAATAAATGTGTATCGGGTGTGTGTGTTAAAATATTGATACACTAAAGTCTAAGGTCATCTAGAATTAGCACTTTAAAAGGTTCTTCCTCTTATGAAAACTTTTACAAATTGAAGTTAGCACCTTTTTACTCTAAGCCTCCAATATTTTACCTTGAAATAGTTTAAGGGGACATGGTAGCCAAAAAATGAAGGAAATGTCAATTCTCAATTTTTATCCCATAACGTGGAGAATATCTTTCTGAATAGCTGTGCAAAAACTTATACGTCTTTAATGGATAAAAAGTTATATTGTATTTTCTAAACCCTTTCACACTATCAAAGCTGAAAAAGAAATCTTTAACACTGTTTTTCTAAGTTCGTTATTTTTCAGTTTGAGTGTTGTTTAAATCCCTAACGCTTTTTTCTAAATTTAGTTAGGATTGGAAAATATTTATAGTGTATTTAGATACATCTGATAAACAAAAATTAGTATGGAATAAGCCGTGCTATGTTTTTTTTTTTTTTTTTTTTTTTTTTTTTTTTTTAATTAAAAAGTTTAAAACTTTAAAAAAAAAAAAAAAAAAAAAAAAAAAATGCTGTTTTTTGTGTAAAATTATACAAAACCTTTTCCATAGTTTGCATCTTCAAATCCATACTAACTATTGTTAACAATTATAATACAAATATAATGTAAAAATTTCATGGAAAAATACTTAAAATTGTGAAAGGAGTGGCATTTCGAAAAAAGTTTGAACATTTTTTAATAAATTGAATTATTTAAAAATTATTTATTCAAAATACTTTTGTAAGTTAAATTATGTTTATTTATCACCAACACAATGTAAAATTACTATAGCTTTATTTTAGTGGTGCAGTTTCCGAAAATAATTTTTTGTGTACCATGTCCCCTTAAGAACCTTAAAATACTTTTGAAATAAAAATGAGGTATAATAACATTGGCGTATTATAATATTATTAAAGATTTCAAACTGAACTGAACTAAAGATTACTAAAGACTAAAATAATAAGTAGGATTGTTGTAATATTATTGGTCAAAAACTATCTAAAAAATATTTAAAAGGCAATTTTTCGCCAAAATTGTCTGCCGTACTATCTGAGGGATTTTCTTCAGGAACAAATTTGTTGGAAGAATGGCGTAATCGCGTATCGAATTTGTGGTGGGCGAAATTCAATTAGTTGTGATGCACCTGTTTAGATATGATTCAATAGGCATCATCTTCTTTGAGGATTCAAAGTTGTGAAACTTCTGAAGTTTGTTGTTCATAGCAACCTACCCACACAGTCTACCTTGTTGAATGAAAAGTAATTTCTATTACTGTGTTTTTTTTTTTTGTTTTTTTTTTTTTTTGTCCCGGGAGTTCTTTTTTACTTTTTATGCTGGGAATGCAAATTAATCGAGATTTTCTTTTTCTAGTATATCATATTATGTTTCGTTGTTTGAATCTTAAGAATATATTTTGAGGTTTTTTTTTCCAAAATATAATTAGGATTCTTGGTTGTCTGAAAAGTTCTTGTTTTGTTGCAAGACATGGACTTGTCTATTTTATTTTTATTTATTTTTTGTGGATAAACGAATTCAAAATATTATAATTCTTCTTAGAATGGATTAAAGAATTAGAGTAAATTTTGAATTCTTGATGTTTTTTTTTAAAATTATCTTATTATTAACAGCCTTAGCATGTGAATTCTTATAAAAGTAAAATTCTTAAAAAAATCGATTAAAATAGCAGTGTTTGTAATGGAAGAATACAAATTAAAATTCTAGTCATGGAACCATAAAATAAAATTTATTTCAATGAGGAAAGAATTATAATACATAAAATTATAAAATTGTTGCTATTTTAATTCTGTAACTAATCATTTTTAATGTTAAAGCAATAATGCTTAAAGACTGCTTAGCTTATTTTTCCTTTTAGAAATTCTAAATAATTCTAATTATTTTTCTATGCACTTCTTATATACTCGCTATATTTGCTTTAACTAGGTGCAATTAAAGTAACAGATATTTCTTTTGAATGTATTACTATTTGTCTTCATTTTCTAATTTAGGACTTAAAAAAAAAAAAAAATTCTATTTGTTCTCTTCCAGAATGGGATGTTCATTGTTTTATTCTTTCAACTATTCTTTATTCAGATTTAGTGTTATTTCTTCAAATACTCACGCATTCTTCTTCTTTAATGTATTTACCAAGCTTTCCCTGAGTAAAGATTGTATGATCAATATATAAGATGCGACAGTTTCGGTATTTTTCAGGTGATTTTTACACTCATTGGGCAGGCGATTTTATGCCTATTGTTGAGCAGGTGTTGTTATGCATGACACATTTAATATCGAGTTTGAAGCAAATTCTAACCGTCAAAATATAAAAACCTATTTATGTATCTGGACAGGTGTGAGATATTTTTATTTGATCGGGAGTATACTGTCGTTTTATGTCGCACTTCTAAAAAAGGTTATTACTAACATCGAAAGTATGGTGACTATATAACGACAATATCTTCTACGTAGGGACTACACAGTGAAAAGAATGATTTGTATGCGAAGATGGTATTAAGCTCGTGAAGTTTTTATAGAAATGCTTAAACGCTTTGTATCATAACAAAAATATAATCATTAGAAATAGAAGAGATTAAAACACTCACACATCTAGTAGGCTTGTGCTCTAACATTATCCGCAACTTCTGAATTAAGGAAAGGACATTTCATGTATATAAATATATTTAAATAAAGTTCAGTTAAATAAGTTGAACTAATGATTATGTGTAGCACAACACTGTTTTGTATGATTGTCAAAAATGATATTAAACAACGACAGAAGATGAGGAGATGAAATAAAATATTATACTAAGTTCATCCACCACACAATCTTCTGAAGCTTCAATAGCAACTACATTGTTATGCACCAATATCAATAAATTTGAAACATAAGAAAAGTACCCTAAAGGATTCGTTGGAAATCAATCAGATATTTAGCATGTTATTATATCAGATATTTAGCATGTGTAGCTGACTGAATTAAATGTCCGGATGTGAAAGGATTGGTCAAATGCAAATTCTCTTTGCCATATTTCAAAGGGCAATTTTTCAAACCGCTGTCCCTTTTCCGTACATCCGACTTTGCTAAAGCTAAAAATTTAATGAGATTATGCTTGATTTCCGTACATATGATTATAAAAGTAATATATTTCTGTGAATTTCGTCACAAATACTTGTTTTTCCATCTTTAGTATTGTAATCACTATTTTATTTATATAAATGTTTTACAATTTGAGTTGTTAAATGCGAGCATTTTAAATAGAAACAGAAATGTAACAAATAAAATATTATAGAGTTCCCAAATCAATTTTTTTTTTTCCCTCCAAACCTTATTTTTTTTATATTTCCACTTTAAAGTATTTGCAATAAAAAATTAAAAAAATATGACACTCAATGTAAATTCAATGAAAATAAGGCAATCCTATAAATACAATTCCATAAATGTTATCTTTGATAAATAGATTTCTGATATCTATCACTCAAGGCGAGCTTTTATGAATCAAAATGGACTTCCCAACCCCCGATAGGTCAAATACAATGTCCTTCTTATCGGCCACACTTCAAAAGACAATTTTTCAACACCTTTTTCTGACCGCGCCCCCTCGATTCACTCTCTTCACTTCGCTCCCACCCAGGGATTTTCTTTTCAGCTCATTTTTCTATAGGGATCTATTCATCCCGGTCCAGTAACCATGGCAACCGTCGCTGCAGGTGGTCTTTTTAAGCGATGCTTATTATTAAGGTGGGAGATTGTTAATAATTTACTCAGATTATGGGGATAATACTCGATGAAAGCTTTTTGATGCGTTGGACGGGGTCAATGGACATTGAGATTTTTTTTTTGCGTACCATTTACAAAGTGAATTTTTTGAGATACCTTTTATATAGTAAGTTTTTTAGGAAGCTTTTTTATAAAAGTGGTAATTAAGTATCGGAGAAAGTTTAAGAAAAGTTGAGATAAGAGATTGATACTGAAGATTGTGAATAGGGAAGAGTTTATTTTTTTTTATGAGCTGTTGAAAGCCAAGTGATGTATAGAGTAATACTATTTAAGCAATATTAAGAAAACGTGAATTAGTTTTTGTAACTTCATGAAAGATTAATCATATTGTAGCGGGAAAAGTTATAATATATTTCAAATGAGTTCAATTATCAGTATACAAATTGAAATTCTCTAAAAAATAATTTTAAACTTATATTTTAGTTGACAGGCTAACATGTTGGATTCGCCAAATATTTAATTTTCGACGAAATTTTATTTATTTTAAATAAGTTAATCTCAAATTTTCTTCCTATATATCGCTTTACTGCTATATATATAAATATATATATATATCTATATATATATTCATTTGTGTGGCAATGCTTATATAATAGTTACACTTGTATTGAATTCATGTGAATACAATTACTGCAAAAAGTTAGGAATTTCTACTTTTTATCAAGTGGTTGAATAATTTTTTTAAGAATTAAAATTTATGCCGATTGAAATTTGGAACCATTTTTCAAATATACCATATTTATTTGAAAGTTATACATAATCACCGATGAAAGGTACATATTTTTGTATATTTTTAAAATGAAACTATTTCATTTGAAAACAAACTAAAATCATAAAGAAAAGTCAGAATTATTTCCTTCGTAAAACTCGCTATCTGATTGGATAACTAACAGTTACGTGTAATCATATGTGTTGCCACAACTCATGAAGATATTATGAGGTTGAATGAAAACATTCTAGTCCGCATTTGCAGTCATGATCCTGCTGGCCGAACCTTGCCTGTAGCAAGTTCTCAACTGACCCACCAAATATCCAACTCCTTTTGGTTCCCTCGTCCACACGTGTTGAAACCAGCCGCTCAACAGGTGCCGACCCTCCTTTTGTCAAGCCATCCCTTTTCAGGTAGTCTGCAGACCCAACTTAATTAGTCCATTGGACATCCACACCAGTTCCCCTTTACAAAAAAAAAAAAAAAAAAAAAAAAAAAAAGCCCAAGGGGGAAAGGGACTGAAGTTGTGCAATGAATACAGCCTCATCAAGCCAACCATCTTCCTCACCTTGTAGGTCGTTTGCTTTTTTTTTTCCACCTGAGAATTCCACAAGGGGAGGATTGAACCGTTTTGTCAAGAAGTCTTTCCCCCATGGAACATTGTGGGTGGGCCTGGGGATAAAGGTAAGTCCCCCCGGCCCCTGGGTATTAACCTTTCACGCCGTAGTATATGCCTGTGCGACTTCTATGAGATTCTCTCACAGCTAATGCAAAAGGCATGGCTAGAGCAGTTTTTGTCCTGTGACCTATTTTTTATGTGGAAGAATGTGTTTGGGATGTTGTGTGTTGGCTCTCTTCAATATGGGGAATGTGTACTGTTCATTTTGTTAGTTGGTGGTTTGAATTTTGAATGATGGCTGGAGGAGAGGAATTTGTGTAGTTTTTTTGGGCGCAGTTTGGACGTAGTTTCAATGAGGAACACTAGCGTGAATCTCCCGTGATGTTGCTCATGGGAAGTGTGGTTTGGTTTTATTGAGTAGGGTGCTTTGGGTGATCGTGTTAGAGTCAGTAATCAGAGAGATTTTTGGTGATTATTAAGAAATATTAGACACCACACAAAAATACGTTACCGTTGGAGTGCTTCAAAATCACTTACAGAAATAAAATTGACACAACTTCTTGTTGTAGTGATAGGCTAGCTTAATTCGCTGAATTTATTTCATGGGAGATGAGAAGTTTGATTAACTTGTAGTTTCAGTTCTCTAACGAAAGTTTTACATGATAAAAATGTAATTGAAGCATAAAAATAAAATAAAATGAACTTACTGGGTAGTCATAAAAAATCAGTTGAACAATTTGATTCATACTTATTCATATTAACTTAAAACATATATATATATAGAATGATTTCTCAACTTTTATTTGTATGATGAGCTAAAATGACATTTAAATAAATAATACTCTTATTAATATTACTAATGTCACATTTTTGTAGTTTTAATATTAGTATTATAGTTTGGAGGTATCACAGATTTTTTTTTTTAAACAATATTGTATGTGCTTGCCCTTTAGCGTAGACTAAAGTATAATCTGTATCGATGATGAAACGATGTTTCTGTTACATTCTTTCCAAAGCATGGAATTATTTTAATCTCTGCATTCAGTGCTGTCCGTGTCCATTCAGAAATGTTAAAATGATAAAAATGTTCTGATAAATTATTATTTTCACGTTTTTAAAATGAGCAGTAATCTTATAATAATTATTCATATTTGTTGCTGGCAAACAGATATAAATTTAAACTTTCAATAGAAAACCTTTTCTTGATAATTTGATAAAATTTCTTGATAATTTAGAAGAGCTTTCCTTAACACTTTGACAGTTTTTACCACTCCTCTAGATGAGTAACAGAACAGCTGTATTACAAACTGCAAATGGATAACAAGAATTTGACAGCTAAAAAGGGACTACTGCGTACCATCTTGGTATGGTGGTCGATAGAATAGGCGCGTCTTCCGCTCAGTATCTTCCATCACTTTAAAACGAGAGAATTGGATAGGAGCCAATGTAGGAGATTTTGACAATTCCGCATCAAATTCTTGTCCATCTCTTTTACTTTAAGATTCATTTTTTATGAAAGTATTTCAATGTCCTTCATAAAAATTTACATTACATATAAAAGTGTGGTTTTTGTCGGAGAATATTTCAATTCTGTAAGTTCTATGCAGGTTTTGGCAGGGCTTATGTTATTTTTAGAAAAAATAGTTGGATAGATATGTATGTTTCTTTGAAAGCATAACGTCATCTTTAAAATAACCATTTAAAATTTAAAGTTTAAAAATAAAAACGCAATACATGTTCCAATTTATATATATTTTGCTTTGCAAACCCCCGTACTTCTTGTCACTTTATTAGTGTTGGAAAATTGTAATCCGAAGATTTTGTCCCACAGCTTTGGAAAATGATTTTTTTTTTTTTTTTAATTCTTTGGTACCGTATATTTAAATGTTACATTTTGTACCTTCACAAATGAATTTTCTCTATACTTTCCTGCAATGCACTTATGTAGTGAGATGAATATTCAAAGATTATGTCTGAATGAGGTTAATATCCACAAACAAAATTACCAAAGCTACAGACACGTGAAATACATCAAATGGTATGTCTCGTCTAGAAAACTTCTCCTACCAAAATTCAACCGAAAGTTAATAATGAATGTATTTGAAAATGGTGACAGGAAGTCATTTTTCAAATAATTAGACGTAAACTAAAGCTGCTACATACCAATGCCATGTAACAGTTTGAAGGTGTCGATAGAATTAATAACCGAAGCTCAAACTAAAAGTTTCTCAATGTTCGAGTGGAAGTATGATTTAGCTTTATAGATTCCCTTCGCCGACCAACCAGTTGATACTTACACGGCTGATGGAAAGCTATCATCTTAGTTCAAAATGTAGAAATAGAATTGGAACTCGGGTATTTATGGCAATTTTTTTTATTTTGTAGCCAAACTTACCAACTTGGAAATTTAAAAAAAAAAAAAAAAAAAAAAAAAAAAAATCAAATTGGCAGGGTTTTTGTGTATCATATGTAATATGTTATCAAGTTTAAAAGAGGAAGGTTTTGTCTTTAAATGTCACCAATTTGTGTGTGTTTTGTATCTGGACCCTTTGTTTGTGAGTACCTCAATGAAATTGGGTATAGGAGCGGTCTTATAGTGACAGTTACAGTCTTAATCAAAAAAAATTTAATGTTAAAATGATCAACACTATTTTCGTTCGTTGGGAACTTTCAAGTTATTTTGCTTAGTTACAAACGATATTCACATTTGCTTCCGGTTAGTTTCTCAAAAAGTTATCAGTTGACATTTGGGTTAGTTATAGTGGTCAGTTTCTCAAAATATAATATATTGGCATCGGTTAGTTTCTTATGTGGTTAGTTTTTCAAATGGAATATATTTACTTTTGATACTTTCACAAAATAAATTAATTGACATTGCAAGTTTCTGGTGTCTAGTTTCAAAAAAGAATATTTTGACATCGGATAGTTTCTCAAAAAAGACAAAAAAGTACTGAAATTGAGTAATGTCAAGTTTAGTAAAGAGAATGTATTGACTTTGGCATGCTTTGACTGTTTTCCCAAAAAGAAATTTGTTGATATTGGTTTAGTTTCTGAAAATACTAAATGGACATTGTCTATATTTTCTTAAAAAAGAATATACTGATAATGGTTTTGCTTGTTTCAAAGTACATATATATTGAATTTTGTACTTTTAACAATAAGGATTCAAATTAAGTGACTTTCATTGGCCTATTTTAAGTCTTTGTATGAGAAAAGATAGTACTGATGACTCTCTGACTTTCCATTCTATAATTTTGTCTGTATTCGTCCTAATTACCTACCTAGGAAACATAAATCAAAAGACTTAGCGAGGAAGTAACTTCATTTAATTAAAAGACCTCTAGCAGAGAATTTAACGAAAGTGTCCTTCGTAGAAGCGTGGGTTTCATTAATTCTAAAACAATTCCACTTTTAAAGTAGAGAGAGGCTTGGTATTTGACATTTCACGTAGAATAAAAGCTAGGTATTTCAAAGGAATAGGTACGATATGTCCTTCTAAGATTAATTAAAAACTATTTGGTATACATATGCCAAATTAATAATTTAATTTTAAATGTATATATTTTTTTCTTTCATTTTCTAAAAAAATAATTTTTAGCAAAATGATGTTTTAGATAATTAAAGGGCAAGTAGTTTAAAGGGAGTATGGATTGAGCAGTAATTTTAAAGATATTTGCGCTTAAAGTTTTTAAGTTCGCATTCTTTTTTATGTGGCATAGAACCAAAATATTTTAAATTAAGTATTTTAGTGCCAGGTTAGATGCTAGAAGTTAACTAAACACATACTATCTTAATCCATTTAAAAAATTGAATGAAAAAAAAAAAAAAAAGTAAAATACTCCTTTCATTCACTGGCTCTTCGTTTATATGTGGTTCTTTTATGGCAGAACTATTCGAATTATATTTCTTTTTACGGATAATTCTCTATTAATATTTGGAGGAGGAGAATTTGCTGATGAAAACCACTTTAAATATTAATAAAAGTATTGAGAAAAACTGGTCAAGAAATAAAGCTGTTGGGGATCTGTCTAAGTTTAAATAAAACTTATTGAAATGCAACTTGAAGGGTTTATAATGCAACACCAGGGGTAATGAAGTCAAGTATACAAGTTATGTAGATAATATTTCAATTTAGATAATATATTTTTCTTTTATAATCAAGTAGCTATTAAAGGGATCAATTTGCCAAGATACATCGTAAATTGTACCGGAATAAATAGTTTATAAAGATTGATGAATCTGAATTGTAAGATTGTTAAGAGAGGTTAAACTTGTCCCACCTAGGCGGGCCTTGTGCCTGCAGTTGGCCGTCATTTTTATATTGATACTATTGTAGAAGATAATCCAAAGAAATCGGTGAAAGAGTTACATTAAAATACCATTAACTTCAAATTAAGAGCATAATAAGACAGATAATTATAATTTTTTTTTAGCTAACGTCATGATTATATTTGATAAATGAACCATTTTAGACAAATCTCGCACCTCGCACCTATAAGCTATAATATTTCAAAACCCTTTACATTCGCTCACTTACCATATCTTAGGCGATAAAGTTATATATATATATATATATATATATATATATATATATATATATATATATATATATATATATATATATATATATATATATATATCAGAAAACCGATCTATTGTTGATAAAAAAAAAGCTACTCCACAACCAAACCCAATCATCACCATCAGTAAATCACACAATGATTTACTGCTTTACATTACTCACAGAATCCAATAAATGCATTGTCATTTTACAATCCGAAATCCCACCAATACCCACAAGACGCACATAAAATCAAGACAATCAAAGTAATTGTGGCAGACGTTTTATTAGGTGACGTATGCGATCCTAACAATTCCCTATTCTATCATCTCTAAAAGAAGTCACACGCCATCTTAAATCAAACTGGAGGCAATCTGTCCTATTCTCTCTCTCATTGCCACCGGGGTGAACTAAATAACGAAAAAAAAGTGGCGAATTGCTTAAAGACTTCTCACCTGTTACTCATAGCATCCCGCAGGCCAGCAGCAAACCGTAAAAGGTAGCCATTAATCAATTCCATTGAAAGAGAAGTCACCCCATTATGTTTCATGCATCAATTCCTTTTGCCACCTCCGAGCTATTGAGGAGATTATTTTAAACGCCGTTTAAGGGTTAATGATGCCTTTTGTGGTCGTAAGTCTGGGGAGGATTTAGCGTTTTTTTCTTCCCTTTGTTGAAGCTAGAGATAGAGACTAGAATGAACCCACAAAAATGCGATTGAGTCTGCTGTGGTATTGATTCTTGGTTGGAGTATGCAACATGCTTGATGATTAGTTCATTGAAATGTTGTTTGAAATATAGGTTGCTAAGTTGGGATTGTGGTTTATTTCTGTGTATTCAAATAACTTAATCTATAAAAAAGCGTGATTTTTTTTATTTAAATTTGTTTTAGTATTTTTTTCTTCAAATTTTATTTCATTATAAATTAGCCGTTTATAGCTTCGCTAAAAGTTAAGATAGAAAAATTGATAGACTTGGCGAGATTTTTATGAGAAAACGACTAAAACATCATGTTTATTGCTTCTCCGTTTCAATATAAGGTATAACGAGTAACTAAAGACTGTTTGGTATTAAATTCAATTAAAAATTATTATAAAAACATTTCAGGAGAATTCCAATCCTGTTCTCGTTTATCTACATTTTAATACAAGGCTGGGCTATGTCCTTCTATCAACTTTCAAATTCAAAACTAAAAATTGAAAATTATTTATACCGAAATTTTTTTATCAACCTACCACGATTTGTAAAAAAATATTAACACCAATAAGGCGATTTCTTAGAAAATTTAAATGAAATACGATCAATTATTGCAAACGTTAAATTACGCCTATTCATTTCAAACGTTAAATTACGCCTATTCATTTCAAACGTTAAATTACGCCTATTCATTTCAAACTTCAAAGCAGACATAACCAGCATAATATTTTAAATTAAAGCCGTGCAATATTTCACACTCTGCTTAGTTTTTGTATTGTTTGTTCTTAATTCAAGAGACAACCACCCAGGCCAAAATCGGAAAAAAAGGTATGTGGTCCATGCCGAATTTCGAGTATCGTTCCAAAAAACACGCCTTTTTAAAAAAAAATAATAAACAAGTCAAAACGATCACAAAACATATTTTTTACCCTTCCGTCCTTTCCACTCCATTTTAATTTTAAAACTGTGCTTCAACATTTCAATACTTCAGTATATTTTATCCATTACCGAGCAAGACCAGTCAAAATACATAGCAACAGCCAAGGGGATTGACCGATATTGACCAACGGATTTGTGCTATATGGGCATAAAGATGCTTATTGAGAAGTTTGAAACCGTCAACCAAATCAAGAGAATATTTAAAAGTCATTCCGTAACATTTTTCAACTAAAATTTACTTTTTCTCCTTTTGTACACATTTAGTTTGTATTTCATTTTAAACAAATACACAAAATGACACGAGCAATTACTGGAATAAAACATTGCTTCAGCAATTAGTTAAACCCTACGTTAGTACCTCCCTCTGCCATATCGCAGAACTAATCCACCTACAGATGGGCGTTCTTGTGACGAAACTATTAATTAACGTGAAATAGAAGTCCATGAATAATAAATTGCAACCGCTATAAATCGACTAAAATTGCAACGTTACCAATCCTACGTTATTATACACGATCGAAATTTATGAATATAGTAGTCAATATCCTGAATATGTAAAGATGTTTGATATATTATGAATACACTAACGTTTTTTTTTCTTTCTCTCTCTTACAATGTGCTGCTTGCTTAAACGGAAGCCGGGAGGCGTGTAAAAGTTTAAAAATTTATATCAGTCATCATTATTTAAAGAAGTGATTTATCTAAATAGTGAAGAGGCTGTACCATCGATAATGAAAGATGTGATTTGACTCGATTTGAAAAAGAAAGTGACTTTGGAAAGCGACGTTAATATAAGGTGGACATAAATAAGTTGGTCAATGGAGTTGCTACAACGCTATATATTCATTACGAACCATTCGTTTCTCCTAAGTAATTTATGTCAACCACGCCAGTATGATTATGGTCTATTTACGTAAGTCCTATTTTGCAATTTTTTTCAGATTTTCTTACCTGTATTTAAGGGGTCACGGAACCATCTAAACTTTAATTTTTATTATTGAATTTTTAAATAAAAAATAGTTTTTCCATACTACAATTTAAATAAATAATAAAAAAAAATATTTAAAAAAAAAAAAAAAAAAAAAAAAAAAAGGTTTTTTTGTTAAATTTCAAATTTTTTAAAACACTAAGGTTTTTTAAATACTAAATCCCCCCTCCTCAATTTTTTAAAGCACTAAGGCTTTTTTAAGTACTAATTTTTTTTCCTAACATTTTTTAAAACGCTAAGGCTTTTTAAATACTAATTTTTTTTTTTCCCAGAAAATTTTCTAAAAACTATAATATGTAAGAATTGACATTAAAATCTGAAGTTTGAAGTACTCATAATAATTATTTATAATATAAATTTTTATTCATAATAACACAAAAAAAATTCTAATATTTTGTAATAATTTTACTTTAGAGTTAAAAAATTAAAGGTGTGACATATGTTGTTAATTAGAAATGTCAATTTAGAAAATAAGCATATTTTACCACATGTTTAAAAAATTTCAGATCTCTCCACTATTTAGAAAAAAGCCTTAGCGTTTCGAAAAACCTGATATCAAGAAAAAACAATCACAGACAAAAATTGAATTAAAGCTTTCATTTCTTGATAATCATCATCTTGTCATCCAGCATAAACTGTTGATACAGTTTTAAATTTTTGTATACGTGTTTAGAAGATTCCAAACAATAATTTTAGCGAATGATAAAAAAAGTATTGTAAATTTGACTATTTGTACTGCACTGTGTTCCATTAAAAAAAATATTGTTATAAATTTTGGTATAAACGTCTGTATGCAATTATTTTTTTGTTTGCTTTTGCTATAATCATTTATAATTGAAAATTATTTCATAGTTTTTTTTTTTTTTTTTTTAAATGAATATCTAAGCTATAGAAGTGGAGAAGTAAAGTGTTGGCACTTTTTTTAATAAGTTGGTGACTCCAAAACATTTCGCTTATTATATTTAAGTGTCCTTGTTAAACACACATTAGTTGGCGTATTCTTGTTTCAAGGTACAAATGTATAAATACTTTAATTTAAATTTTAAATGGCGTTAAAAAAACGATATTCTCGTTTTTTAGTTGGTTTGCTTAGAAAATTCTCTGTGCTATATTTCTTATAGAAATTTTTTGCGACATTTGAAGTATGAAACAAAATTTAATGTGTTTTGTATCAACATGTCATCCTTGTGCTGTAATGTTTGTAAATGCATTTCATCAATATTGTTTAATTGAACTTTTTTTCTGAGCGTTATGAATCTGTTTCAAATTGATTTTGAACTTGCTTAACTGATGTATTCCCTAAATATTTATAGGTATAAAAAAGTGCTTCGATTATGCTAATAGCTCTAACTAAGCAACACGCAAAAAAACCACTTAAACACAGGCTCAAGCAGGATACATTTGCTGCGTAATTTTGTGCCATTAATATCTTTCCTAAAATTCGTTTTAACCTGGTACTACAACATTATTATACAAATTTTGTTGAAAAGAGCAGACGTAGCCTTTTTAATGTATATTCGGAATGTCGAAATCCCTAATACTACGTGTTTTTTTATATTTTGATACTTCATTCCTGAAGTGAATAGTAGATATTTCCCAATTTAGTTAAATTTAGGATAAAAGTAATAAGTTATTTTAAGGAAATTGGCGCTTGAAGCTATTCACTAACTTACGACAGTTTCATTTCAATCAAAATTATTCTTTTGGACTACCAATTTACTTAAGCCAAGTATCAAAGTTATGACCACATTATATTTAAAATTTAAATCTCCATGATTCATCCGCACCTAAACCGCACACAATTCCACAAAAATTTCTATCCGCACATTCTCGCCAACACACTCGAAGAATGCCCGACCGCACATGCTAAACAAACCTCAAAAATCATACCTCAACAAATTTTAACAATGTGTCAGGTCTCCGCATCCGCCATGTAACAAAAACTTTCAACCTCTTTAATAAATTAATTCGTAAGCGCCATGCTTTAAGAGTGAATGTCTTCTTTAGGCCTATAGCCTTAGTAGTAGGATAAACCAGCTAAATTCTCATGTTGTAATTTTGAAATTAAAAGAAAGAACAAGCAGTGGCGTAGCCAGACATTCTTTCGGGAAGGGATATGAAATTATAAATAAAAAAATTCATACCAAGCCTTTTGTAATTAATGCTGAATGTAGTGAGTAATCCAGATGACATGTAATTTTCTTACGTATATTTAGAAACTTTAAATCATCTAAATAAATGTATAATTTTAAACAAAAAATTCTTTGATTTTGGTGTTCTAATAGCATTTACAAAAATTTTAATAGGAGATATATCCTCCTATCCCTCCCCCCCCCCTTGACCTGACTACGTTTTTGAAATCAAATGAAGAAAATTTTTCAAAGAAACAATAAAAAAGGTACCTTTTTAAGTTTTTTTTAAAACTGTACCACAATTTCTTAAAAATTATTTAAAAAAAAACTTTTAACAATTTCATTGGGAAAAATACAGTCTTGCAATGCCTTACAATTCAATTTCATCTAAAGATAAAAAAATAAAAAAAATAATAAAAAAAAAAATAAAAAAGTTTCACGAAAAACTGGAGTGGTCCAATTATTTCCTAGGCCTAAATATCACGTAATTTAAAATACACTAAATAACTTATCTCTAAAAGCATGTACCAAATCCCAACACAATCCACCAACTTGTCAGTTCTTCGCGTCCGCCAATCGCATGAATTCTTCATTCGCAATTGTCTAGAACTAGAACCCAATATAAATTAATTGTGTGGACCAAAGATTGAGTCTCGTGTAAAATTGACCTCTGGCGGTCAGCAAATGGAGGGGGTCAAATAAATCAATGGACTGTGACTTAATTAGATTTGCCTACTCGTTTCGTGGTTGGATTGACTCGTCAAATAGTTGGGAGAAGCGTCTTCAATAAGCTTTGTCTTTGTTGTTGTCTCTGAAGGGTAGACTTGGGGTAGAGGAATGTGTTCAGATCTGCTCCAATTTAAAGGATGCTATGATTAACTTTATTATTGATTCAGGATATGAGATGGGTGTTCGATACGATTAATAATGGTACACATTTATAAACGATGCATAATATCGATATTATGCGAGTTTTGTATTTCTTGAAATGTACAACACTTTTTAATCCGAGTCTTTTAAAAGGAAACGTCAGTTAGTCTCCACTCCATAGACGGAATGCTTAAATTTTTAGCTTTATAAATCGGAGGTTGTGCGGCTTTAAAACAAATCAATTTTAAAACCAGGTATAACAAAAATAATATTAATAAGTAATTGTTAGCAAAATTTGAAGGGAAAGTAACCAGTGTTTTTTAATTAATTGTTAACGTTTTTATCTGGCAGCTTACAAATACATTTTTAAAGTATTAAAAAAAATCCCACCTAGTTAATTTCCATTTAAAATAGGTCAATTATCTTTTAATGCTGTTGTTATACATGGAACAAAATTCCATTTGTTTTAAAGCAATTCTACGGCAGAAAATGTGGCTAGAAAAGTTAAGCATTATGTCTCTGAGGTGAGAAGTGTCTAACGATCCTTCTTAAACTTTTATTTACTGACGGAAATAATACCTCTCGTCAGTTGTCTCATGATACTGTATTAATTTAAACACTTTGATACCCACTGGGACTTTTAAATTCACTTCTATGAAGTTCGTTCTACAATTGTTGGATGGCAGCACAAGCTTATTTCTCTCTATATACAAACACATGGACAATTTTCAATCTTCTAGGCATCCATCTTGGAATTACATCGTCTTATATACTTATCTCTAGCAAGCTTCCAAAGAGAAATAAACTTGTACTGCCATCTAACAATTGAAGAACAAACTTCAAAGAAGTGGATTTCAGAGTCCCAATGTGTCTCAAAGCGTTTAAAATAATACATTACGAACTTTACATGTACTGATAATACTTATATGTCCCTTCAGTAAATATAGGGTTAATGGAGATATTAATTTTTAAGAGAGATGGATGTACGTGGATGAATGATGGATGCACGTGATTTTTTTTCCCACCAGACCGACTAGTTATACGAGGCGTGCTGAGTCAAGTTCTGCTTTCCAAATAAAGTTTCATTTTTTTCTCTCAACTATTGAGTTAATAGTGTTATTAATTTTTAAAAGAGTAACAACTAAATCTGATTAACAAAAAAAAAAAGTAATTCTTCCAGTGGCGGCTCGTGCACAACAGCCAGTACAGCTGGGCTGCATCTGAATTTATTGGTTCAAAACTAAAATTATTTATTTTTCAATCTTCTAAAATGAAGATCCATTTCTACGGAAAGAGAAAAAAAATCCGATAAATGGCAATCTTCTTGTCTGAATAATTTGCTTGAATAAAAAACCCGCTTTCAATCAAAGTGATCTTCCTCCGAACACAGCAGCCGTGTTTCCTGAAACGTGTTTCGGGTAGCCATGTTGCCATGGTAACCAATGGAAAGCAATAGAAACCTTCTCTCTACGCAATGTAATAGCGGTGCTGCCGATCAAGTATTTTTTCTAACTTCGGCTGCCCTTGAGAATTCAATGAGCTGATTGGCTCAGAATATGAGAATCTGCTTGGGTGGGGTGAGTGTGTTACCAAAAACAACGCTATTTTATGACGATATCATTGACTGATTCGCAAGTTTTAAAAAAAGGAGGATTGATTTTGTTTTCAAAAAATTAGTAAGTGTTTTCTTTCTCATCTTAATCATTTCATAAAAATTGAAAGGAAACTTCGATTTGAGTTTGAGTATTAAAGATTATTAAGATTAAAGACTTAGCGTCCATGAATGATTGTGAAAAGTGTGTGGTGTGAGGGTAGTGGAGGCATTTTCGATCACGGGCCGTCACTGAATTCCTCTAAGCAATCTAAAGTGCGCAGGTTCTATGTAGGTCCAATAATTACACTCTTATTTATAAATTACTTATAAAGTCAGCGAAACAGAAAGTCGCCCGACTCTAAGCAAACAAAAGGGCAGATGATCCTGGTATCATTTTCAGGGTGTTGGTGTAAACTTGACATGTTGTTTTCTTTCGCAAATCACTCCTACTCCGTCTTTTTCTCCATCAAGAAAAGTCACGCAATTTGACTAATGACCGAAACTCGACTACTTCATTTTAAAAGAAGAAGCTCAGTATAAAAACAACATAAACACGGGACTTGATTTCGGAATGGAAAAAAGAGTTGGAGTTTGTAATGGAGCTTTATTTTTGGTGGGTGCGCCTTTTTGATGAAGCGTCCAAATTGAAACGTTCAGTTAAAACGAATCTTAACCCAAAAGCTGTAGACTGAAGGACTATACCGTATGCATTCCACCTGTAGACTTATAGATTTCTTTGTTTTTGTTGTAGCACTTTTTTCGTCACATCATAGCATAATTATTAAGGGTATAGTAATAAAGGAAATGTCATGCAATTTTTATAGAGCTGTTTCTTGTAGGAAGCTGCTCTTTGAAAATATCGTTTTAACTGTGCATAATATAATCATATTGTATAATTTTATAATACACTAAACTTATTAGAACTTGTTAATATAATCATCGTATTTTATTAATTTCCCTACTTCATAATAAATTGTGAATTCATTAATAAAGAAAAAACGTTAAATGGAAAATGAAATATTAATCTAAAAGGATTTAAAAAAAATATGTGCAAAATGTTTAATAAATTCAAACAAATGAATTTAAAATTAAAGGATGAGCAACTACTTGAATAAAGTTATGATAAGAATGCGAAAAAGGTTTTTTTCCCCCCTTTTTTTTTTTCTTTCTTTTTTTTTTCTTTCTTCTTTTTCTTTTTTCTTCTTTCTAATTGTTACTCCCTTGAAAATGTATATCTCCTTTAACCCTATTGCTAAGGGATATTATGAAACTTTATTTGGAAAGCAGAACTCATAAAAAAAAATTCTTAACCAATAAGAAAGGGAATTGTCTAAAGTGGAGAATTAAGTATTTAAAACAACACATTGAGTTTAGACAACATAAACAACATGTAAAATAAAAAACTACATGGTCTCCACTCATAAAACACCAAATATATATATAAAAAAAAATGAACTTCTGTTTTCAAACAAATTAATAGCTTACTTACAATGTGCAATTGTAAGTAAGCTATTTATCAGAAGCAGAGGTCTTAGTCTTTAAATTGATTTATCTATTATTTATCAACTATAGACTATAAACCGTGACGAAACAGTTTAAAATCATTGTCAAATTGAAATGAATTCATAGGAATTATGCGTTGAAAACAGAGCCGTGATGGAAAAAGTTTAAAATGGTTTGTAAATTAAAATAAGTTTTCAGCCATTATCATAAATTTTAATAACAGAGCCATAATGAAGAAAATTTTAAATGATTTAAAAATGAAATGAATTTCCAGTAATTATTGAGGTTTGATGTTAAATCCATGATCAATAAGTTTTAAAATGGTATACCAAATTAAATGATGTAACAATAAATTACAATGTATCGATAACAGGTAGACAGTGAAAAAAAAAAAAAAAAAAAAAAAAAAAAAATACAAAGTGATTTGTAAATTGAAATGAATCCCAATAATTATTCATTGTTGATAACATAATTCCGATGAAGAATATTTAAAATGATTTTAAAACTGAAATGAATTCACAGCACTTAATAAGTGTTGATAACAGATATATGATAAATAAAGTTTAAAATTATTTTCAAATTTAAATTAATTCAAGGCAGTTATTGAGTGTTTATAACATGGTGGAATAAGTTAAAAGTGATTTGTAAATTAAATCTAATTAGCAACAATTATTAAGTATCACTTAAAAATTCATGTTGAAGAAAGTTAAAATGATTTGTAAATTGAAATAAATTCACTACAATTATTAAATACTGATAACAGAGCCACGATTAAGGAACTCTAAAATGATTTTCAAACTGAATCCCACAGCCCTAAGACTCACTATAAATATAATTTAAAATTATTTGCAAATAAAAGTGAAATCACAGCCTTTATTGAGTGTTGATAACAGAGACATCATGAAGAAAGTTTAAAGTGATTTGCAAAGTGAAATGAATTCACATTAATTATTAAGCGTCGATAATAGAGACATGGGGAAAAAGTTGAAAGTTATTGGAACAATTATTGGATGTAAATAACAGAGCCAAGTTGAAGAAAATTTAAAATGATTGGTGGCAGAAAGAGTCGTTTTATATTAACTTCGATTTTGTTTGTTTGCTTCTGCTGTGCAAATCTGTGGAAGCCTAATTACTCTACTTGTCCACATCTGATCGGGCTGAAACTTGCCTGATAGAATCAATGTCGATGACAATGCATTCTATCAAGTTTTGGGGGATGTCACTGTCACTAAATGGTCGCTTTTACACACATTTATATAATCGTTTTGGAATACTAATAAATCCCATTTAACCGATAATTGTTGAAATTCTTTCCTGCTGCCAAAATTATTTTAATCAGACAAAATAAAAGATATTTGGACGCAATTGCAAAAATTCATATTCGTTTGTAATAAATAAATTTTGAAACTTATTTTGCAGCATATTTTGCTGATAGAGATGTTTTTAATATTTAAAATTAGATGCAAACACCAAGCACACGCTGGCAACAGAAACGGTCTTTGTTAGTGAATATAAAAATTGGCAATTCATATAAAAGATTTATATTAAATACTTTGTTTTATGGGTTATATTATTTTAATGACTTACTATATCATATAATTACCTTCTTGTACATTAAATTATCATTAACTAGGGGTATCCTCTAAATAGGGAAATTCGGTAAGAGTCCCCCTCATTTCTTACGTAATATCGATAATGGTTGCTAAGGACGACAGACTAAAGAGGTTCGTACTCCATTACACAGAACTTTGTGAACTGAAGCCACTTTTCTCCTAGAATTATCAAACTGAGCAAACTCTGCCTGCTTTGTGTCATCAAGAGCTATTAAAGTAGCTCTCGTTATATTGTGACAAACATCCAAAGGTAATAAATATCCCTCGCGTTTTTTAAAAACACAGAATTGAAAAATACACAGAAATTCCTAGAGACTGCTTTTCTATTTAATATAAGACAGAACATCGCAACGCAAAAAAAAACAATTTCCTTTTTTCCCCCTACCCCTCTCTTAAACTCATCCGTTATCGCGTTCTACAGAAATCCATTTTCTTGAATGTCAGACAAATATTAGTTCTTCCTCCGCGGAATAGGGAAAAATTTCCCCTTTCCTTTTCATTATTGGTTATAATATTAAACAAAAACAAAGCGATCGTTCTGTTGGAAAATTGGGCAAAAAATAAAATAATAACATGAAAATATAATAAAATAATAAGAACCATTTATATCTGCGTGGAAAATTATTTTCAGATATAGGGACGATATTCAGAAAAAATACCAGTTTTCGATGGAAAGCAGATGAGAAAAAAAATAGGGATTTTTTTTATTTTATTTATCCCTTTTTAAAAAATTCCTTTCCTCTTTATATTTATTATTATTCTATACTTTAAAAGATCCCGCTATCCACCCCCGACAAAGAAACGTCATAAATAACCGTAAACATGACTCGGGGTTTGTCAGATGCGTTTTCATGTTGTTGTTGCCATCTTTTTTTTTTGAGGAATAAAACAGATATTGATGGAATGCGCCAAGGGTGATTTAGGGTAATATTAAGGCGTTCTTTGGATGATGCCAGATGTCTCTTTGGGGGAGACGCAAACGATTTTATGACTTGTGGGGATGGATCGCTTACAATTTATAGGAAATTTCTGAAAAATTTATTTTAAAACGAAAAAACTTTAAAAAAAAATATTTGTTGTTTGTTAGAGTTATGTCATATTAGTATTTAAGAAATTTATATTGCTTTTCTCAATTGCTTTTCAATACTGAAGTTCCCACAAATTGGTTAATTTTGATAATTATTTATTAATACACTTTCAAATGATAAATTTTATAATTATTAACACTTTTAAATTGTACTTTTATCTGTGTTTTTTATAATGATGTATCTGATAATTAACAATATACTTTCGTACGATAAATTTAATAATTATTTTCTCTTTTTAAACTATTTTGAATCTATCAATGTACTTATAATATCTCTCATGTTAAATTTGATTATTATTTTCACTTTTGAACAATACATTTATTAATGTACTTTACTATAATACTTCTGATAACTGACAATAAACTTGCAAACGATAAATTTGATTATTTTAAATACGCATTTTAACGTTGAGTTTGTTAATTATCAAAACATTTTCAAACCATATACTTAATAGTTATCATAAATCACTATTCATTTCAACAATAAATATAATTATCTTTATACATTGATATAAAAAAAATTCAACTATGAATACATGTTCACGAAATAAATTTGTTAATAACTTAAATACTTTCAAGCATCTACCGATTCACTTTCAAAATGAGCATTTTTCACTTTTCATCAATTTTAAAATGCTAGATAATTTTTTTTTTTTTTTTTTTTTAATTTTAAATTTCAAGGTTACAAATTGTATCAATACTAATAATTATTCCAATGATATATTTCTTAATCAACAAATACAAATTGTACAAATATATAATTTAATTTGCCACTTTTTAACCCTTTTACGGGTTATTATTTCCCCCCCCCCCAATTTCATTTGACAAATCTGCAATTGTATCACTTTTCACTTTAACGAAATATAACTCATACTTTAAAACTCTGTAATGAAAACAAAACAAAATATAACATTACTCTAAGTATAAGAAACCCAAACCGTTATATTTCATAGTCCCATCGAACTTAATAAGAATTTCTTAACTTTCAAAAACGCCTTTTCACAATATTTCGCTCTCTTCCTTTCGCTTGAACAGAAAGTGTCAAAGGCATTGCACTTTTGACCTTGCCATTTTGGGAAAGGGGGTGGAAGAAAGTGGTGGGTGCCCCGACAGACACTTTATACCCACCCCATATGATCTTTGACTCGTATTCAGAAAAGGAGGCCTAGCAAATGCCTTTATTTATTGTGCAACCCCAGGATTTCTTGTGAGACGAATTCCTGGAATTTCTGTCTCGTTTAATATAAAAAAAAAATCCTTGTGACTTTCCTTCCTTTGGCGTTGCGGGTTTCTAAAAACGTAATTAGATTTGGCGGGGATATCGGTTTTAACGAGTTTTGGGTGGTTTTGGTTTCAAGAGGTAGGGTTTCATATATAATATTTAGAAGCGTGGTGTATTTTAGAAACAAGAAAACTGCTGTTACTATGGGTTTGAAAAGTTAGATACACATATAGATAGTTTAGTACATTCTTGTTCCCTTAGAGAAACTTATCAATAGTTTTCTACAGTCTTTCCCCGTTAGAATAATTTATCGTTAGTTTTTTTTTTTTTTTTCAATCTTCTTTTCTCAGAAAAACTTATCGATAGTTTTTTTACAATCTTGTTCACAGAAAAACTTTTTGTTAATTTTGTTCCGCTACAGAAATTTATCAATTGTTTGATACATTCTTGTTCCCTTAGAGAAACTTATCGAAAAGTTTCTGCAGCCTTTTTCTTTAGAGTAATTTATCGTTAGTTTTGTACACTCTTGTTTCTTTAGAAAAACTTATCGAAAGTTTTTTTTATTCTTCTTTCCGGAGAAATTTTTTCTTAATTTCGTTCACTTATCTCTCAGAGAAACGCATTGATAGTTTTTCACACTGTTGTTCAAATAGAGAAATGTGTGTTTATTCCACACAACCTTGTTTTCTCATAAAAGCTTATCGTTAGTTTTGAACTTTAATGTTCTCTTAGAGAAATATACAGGTAATTTTATACATTCTTGTTTCCTTTAAATAACTTATCAATAGTTTTCTATACTATTGTTCTCTTAGAGAAACATCGATAGTTTTGTACACTTTTGTTTCGATAGAGAAACTTATCGATATTGATTGTGTTGTCTTGTTCTCGTAGAGAAATTTTTTGTTAACTTTGTACAATCTCGTTAAAATAGAGTAACTTATCGATAGTTTTTTACACTATTGTTCTCATAGAGAAACTTATTGATAGTTTTGTGTGCTATTGTTCTGATAGAGAAATCTTTATTAATGTTATACATTCTAAATTCCTTAGAAAAATGTCATCGTAGTTTTTTTATACTTTTGTTCTCTCAGAGGGAATTAACCATAGTTTTGTATACTCTTTTCGACGTAAATAGACTTATCGATAGTTCTTTACACTTTTGCTCTTTAAGAGAGACATTTTGTTCGTTATATACACTCTTGTTCCCTTAGAGTCTTAATCAGTAGCTTGGTATACTCATGTTCTCGTAAAAAATCTTATTGGTAGTTTCGTGGGCTCTTCTTTTCTCCGAAAAATATATCGATAGTTTTGTACACTCAATTTTTAATAAGAGAAACTTAATTTTGTCCTCTCTTATTCCTTTAGTTACTTATCGATAATTTTTTACGCTATTGTTCTCATAGAGAAAGTTATTGATAGTTTTGTGTTGTCTTGTTCTCTTATAAAGAAACGTAGCAATAGTTTTGACATTATTTCTCCCTTAGAAAAACTTAACTATATTCTTTTATCTTCTTTTATACATACTTATCTTTTTATCTTCTTATTATACTAAAGTAATGGAAATGAAAAGTTTTGACTAAGAAATGGCACACATGCTATCAACAAATGGATCAATGATTTACTAATTGTCATACTAGAACTTCTTTTTCTTGAAGGTATTTCAATGAAACTCACTTAATAAACACCGATTATCTATACACAAATTCTATTACTGAAAATCTTGCTTTTTAAGAGGAAGAGGGAAAAAAATGCTAAATGCTTTTTTTTTTTAAGAATTTCAAGAATTTAAGAATTATTTCCTGAATTGGCATTCAAACAATGTGCTAGAAAAAGTTGCCTTTGGTTTGTATGACTGAAGGATAAGTCTTGGAAAAACTATTCGCTGCTTATTAATTATATCGTCTGCAATGCCCATCATTCAAACAAACATCCAATGCACCTCCAACCATACATACAACCATAGAGTACAAAGCCCCTGCATTCGAAGCACGAGTTACTCCAAAGGATCTCCCCTCGATCTCCCTTCATTCAGACGATCTCGATCTTCACACCCCCTCTTTCGCACCCTTTTCTCAAACGATCCGGCGGATGTAGAAGAAAAGATGGAAATCGCACTTCCTGTGGCAAGGGGGGAATGCCGGCGTCAACCGTGGCTGACCGAATAGAGGCTTGTGTGAAGTATCTTGGGGGAGGACTTTTAGGGAGTGGGGGGGGGGGATAGGAATGGAATATTGGGGGTGTTTGCTTGGCTAGCCGCCAAAGGAAGAAAAATATGCTTTGTTGAGGGTTGTAATAATAAATCATGGTTGGATGTGGCTTTTTGCTCTTGATGTGAAGAGGACTTTTGTTAGAAGGGGGTAGATATTCGAAAAATCGGTGTCTGGTGAGACTCGGGATTTTACTTTTTATTTGATACTGTCGTAGAGAAACTTTTGTGTGGGACTGAAGGAAAGTATTGAAGATTACAAATTGTCAGCGAAGATGTTAATTTTGAAAATACCCGGGAAAAATTCTTAAAACCACAGGAATCAAATTTATGTGTAGAAAAAAAAAAAAAAAAAAAAATTTATTAAACAAAATGCCGCGAGAAGAAAATATCAATTTATTTTTTTTCTAATTATTCTCCTCTTTTTGATATATTGAACTTAATTTTTAATAATATGCTCAAGAAACATTTACAGATTTTTATATATATTTTAAATTTTCATCAATAGTATTTACAAACAATTTACAAACGAAATCGTTTCTAGCATGGACATTTTCTGGATGTTTAATGATTTTTATTATTAACATTTTCTATCTTCCTATGTATAATTGGAAACATTCAGACAGTTCAAATGGATATTCTTTTGGATACCCTGTTCATGTGTTGGAATTGGTTTTAGAGATACTCCGAACCTTCTAATTCAAGAAAATAGAGATAAATGGATTATCACAAAAAAGGGAAACAAAAATCGATTTTTAAGAAAATTAAAATTAATTTTTTATGCCACAAGCATTTAACTCAAAATAAATTTTTACCCCATATTAGGGATTAAGCTGTGGGTGCTGTTTTAGCAAAATGCTTAACAACTTTCTTAAACACTAAAATTAGATAGTGTGGTTTAGCTCTTAAGCTAAAACATTTTACCATAAAGTTGCAAAATCAACATTTTTGGTATCCCAAGGTTAGTCACCAACCTCAAAGTATAAACAGGATGAAGGTTGAAAATTATTATTTTCAGTTGATATTTGCTATAAAATAACTTTATATTTAAAGTTACTAATAATTTTATAATAAAAAATGCTATAATTGTGTAAAATTAAACACCATGAGTGATGGAACTCATAATCATTTTAGCATTTTGCTAAAATGAAAATTATAGTTTTAGCTTTTATGCTTAAGAAATTTTGTACTCCAACTAAGACACTGCCCCAAATAGAGTTTCAGAGCCGATTTCATCTGTTATGGGTCCTCTTTAAAAAGTGTTCTTTAACGACCTACAGGCACCGAAAACGTAAAGAAAGGAATGAGGCAAAAAACATTGTTTCGGCTAGGTCAAAAGCCGCGACTTGTAAACGAAAAAGCTGGATTTACCAAAGAATCCCGCCTTTTAACTGCCCCCTATGTTTTGATTAAGATTTACATGGTTCACTTAGTTTACAGACTCTTGGCGTCAACCCTCCCCCCCCCCACCTACCCCTTCCGTACGTAATACTTTCTTTATTTCATACAGACGTCCTTGTAACAACCACATGTTAAAATGTTTGGAAATAGATTACGACTTAAACTTCAAAGGATTTTTTTGTTGTAATTTTTAGAAAGTTTTGTTTTACTAGAGAGATCTTTTTATTTCTACTGAGGGTCGTGGGAACTGAGAAACAAAGTAACTTAGTCATGGAGTTATAAACTTTAAAAAAAAAAAAAAAAAAAGTGTTGATAATAAAGATATGAAATTGGCATCTTGTTTGCATTTTGGACTGTTTTGGTATTTATAGCAACAATGATGACGTTGTTCGGAAGAGAAAGAACTGTTATTTACGGTGTTAGCTCTAACATTTATACATCAATATTTAGTTGCCGTCTTTTACTAAATAAAGAACATAATGTAAGACAACGTAGGGAAAAGAATGGAAAAGTGAAAAATGAAGAATGTGTTATTACGGCTAAACAACTGAACTTCTGTGTACGATAATTGTTAATGAATATTAAATAATTTAACAATTTCTGTTAAATAATTAAATAATTGAGAATTTCTGTTAAATAATTACTTTTGAATAATTGAATAAATACTGTTGAACAGAGGAATATTTTATATTGAAAAATTTAATAATTATTAAATAATTTAATATCTATTAAATAATTTAATAGCTATTAAATATTTTAATAAATATTAAATAATTTAATAAGTGTGAAATAATTCAATTTAAATATTAGATAATTTAATATAAATATTAGATAATTTAATATAAATATTAAATAATTTGAATAAGTATGACGGCAAGTGGGATAATTAGTCCTCAAAGATGTTCACAGAAGCGTGAGTAAAAGTAGTCTTTAGTGACATCCTTCAAACGATAGAATGCATTCTCATCGCCAACTAATCTATCAATCATATTTCTACTCGATTGGTTGACGGTAAGTGGATTAATTACCCCTACGAAACGATAATAAAAGCATGTGTAAAAGCGACTTTTCGGTAACTAGTTCCAAAACAATTTTATGCATTCTCATTGACAACGAATCTATGTGTCAAATTTCAGCTCAATTGGATAACGCTAAGTTTATAATTAGCACTCTACAGTTTTGCCTGCTACACATCCAGACCCGTACACAAATAAACAAAATCGAAGCTACTATAAATGATTTAATTAAAGAAGATATATCTGGTAAAAACAAATGGTAATAATTCCTCAAACAATTAAATGCTTTTAACACTTAAGTGTTAATAGTATTTAATTGTTTGAAGGATTATTACCGTTTATGAAATTGCTGTAGATATATCTACAACAATTTCATGAATTAAACCACTGACAACTAAGACATAGCTTAGACATACATTACTAAAATACAAGTTATTTAAACAAAATATTTCAGGTATTTTTGTGGTGAAGAAGGGAAAAATTTCCCAATTAATGCAAGGCCAAGTTTCTCTAGAAATACGACCTTGCACTCAGAAAATCCACCACTAACGGTACAATGCCTTAATTAGTTCATTAGTTCACATTTACATACGTACACCGATGATCCAAATGACCTTTAACTTAACGGCAAAACTTTGTCTGATCATTACACTCTCCTCCAATCTTCAATGCTAATAGCACACCCACACAAACGAAAATCATTGCGCATGCGTGCTCGTCACCATTATCATCATCATCTTCAATGATGTTGTCCATTAATTAGCACAATGTCGCCAAACGAGTGAGTTTCAAGTACAATCAGAGATTCCTGAATTTATGTCGCAAAAGATAAGAGAAGTTATTGAACATTGCATAAAGGAGAGATATCACAGTATATGATTGGGGTGGGGGATTTCTGAATTTGGGAAGGGTGGAAGAGATAATATTCCATAGTTGGATTAACTTTGGGAGGACAAAATTGCGAGCAGTTAACGACGATAACCTTTTGTAAATCGGTTTTTGTAGGAGACGTATGGTATATATTGCTCATAATTAATTTTAATGATACTCCTATAATTATTTTGCTGAATGATAAAAAGAGATTGGCATTGCATTAAAGTTAGTTTTAAACTATTGACTGTTAATTTAAATCAATTTTGGGTTTATCATATCGAATTACTAAAAGATGATAAATTTCAAAGAAGTAATTTTTATCTTAACATTGGTTCAAGGATTAAGCTGTGGATACTTTTGTAACAAAATGCTAAAGAACTTTCTTGAATACTAAAATTAAAAATGTGATTGCTAAAACATTTAGCTAAAAATCTGCGAAATCTCTGTTCCAATCAATAAATTTGTGATCCAAAAATTTGTTAAAGACATAAAGGCTGAAGATGGAACAATTCTTCTCTTGTTGATATTTAGTATGAAATGGCTTTCATTTAATAATTATAACGATTTTAGAAAATTTATGAAACGTTTTTTAATTACTTTTGATATTTTTGTATTAAACAGTAAGATAGATTAACTCGTAATTATTATAGAAATTTTCTAATTTTTTTTTTTTTGATTCCTAAATGAATTTCTTTCTCCAACGCCACATTCTTAACAATAACTACCTCTTAGTAATTACTACACGTTGGTTGGTTTATGCTCTCAGTTATTATGCACAATAACGGCTAATCAGGCCTAGACCTACAGCTTAACGACGATTGCGAACCACAACGAACATCCATGTCTAAGTCAGGATTCGAACCCGGCACCTTTTTGCAACTACACGTTGGAATTCATATTCATACTTATTTCCTCCGGTACAACTGCAATATACTCTTTTGTTATAATCATCTTTATTTTAAAAGATGTGGTTAGTTTCCAAAATCTTTGCTATGGATATTGATTCTTGTCTTTTTTAATTATTATCGATAGAGATTTTTTTATTATATATTTTTTCTTTTACAAATAAGTTTTGAACTTATTTGTGAACAGCATCAAGTATCATCCACTTTACACACATAACTTGATAAAAAGTTATATAGTGAGATCAATATGTACAATCTATAAATTATCATTATCCTTTTCAATAGCTTTTTATTTTTAAGTTTGATGTTTGTTACTTTCTGCTATTAGCTTTTACGTTCTTACATCATTTCAGTTACTATTTCTCTGCAAATTTTGTTATCTGTTCTTGGATTCCCTTAATATAGAATTTCCGTCCACGTATTGTCAACAGTCGAGTAAGCATATTTCCGCAGTAAACCTATAGGTAACTGGTTGTTTATCTTTGGTAAATTGTTAGTCGTTTTCAAGTAATGCCTCAGTATTTCTCAGTGTTTCATGTCTACATTTCAAACATTATCACATATCCTATTTGTCTTTGTTGGATTGCTATTTATTTAATTATCGAAGCAATCAACAGTTATTATTTTTTATCCTTTGGTTGTTGTTTTTTAATTCGGAGATTTTGGCGTTAAGCTTGATTTTCTAGATTAAAGTATTTATCGGGAAACTGAATGTTCCGACGTGCTCTTATCGAATCTAAGGCACTAACACGGGTTAGGAAGGCGATAGGGTATTGACCGCTGTTAGCATGCAAACGAAAATCACATGTATAGAAGGTTTAGAACAATTTATTATTAGAATTAGGATGATTAAATTGGAACTTTGACTTTTTGGAAAGTTTTAAATACGCGGAGGAAAGGACACACAAGGTTACACATACACACTCACACAAGGAGGGAGGTCTCGAAGTCAGACCAGATGACTGCAAAGATGATCCAACATAGTACGTACCATTTCTCTATCTCTCGCTCCAAGCACAGCCTTTAAATCTAGGTTAAATTAAGCGCGTATTTATTTCGTCATTTTGCTGTAGTGAATTTTTACTTATTGTTTTCGGATGTTCTTTCCCAATGTCTTTACTCATAACCTATGTGTGAGCGGTAATAAAATAATATTATTCTTTATTTGAATCTGAGTAACGATCACGATGGCAACCTAACAAATGCCTAACACTTCGTGTTATCTTAGAATCTACTGTATTTTGACATTTATTTTCTTCTTTAATATTGTTATTTGATGTATAACCTTACCATTCATCCTAATATTAATATTTTCATCTTTATTAATTTTATATATACTTTAATTTCACATACATCCACTTAATACAAAATCTTGATACTTACAACTTTATCTTTAAACTTCACTATTTTGATGGGAAAAAAGTATGAGGGTGATCTGAAACATTTATCACCTTTTTAAATGTAGTCGCATCTATAAAAGAAAAGAAAGAAAGAAAGGAAAAAACTAGGGCAGAACTAAAAAAGAGAGGAAGGGGAAGAAGAAAGGAGCAGCTATTTATTTATTTATTTTAAAGCTACAATTGTTTACTTGGTGCCATTATTTATTTTTGGTATGAAGGCGCTTTTTATTTAAAATTTGTCCATTTATTGCCCTTAAATTTTATTCCAACTAAAAAATAATATAAGTTGAGGATTGATATCGAACATTTTAATCTTATAGTTGATTTCAAGAAACGTATAACTCAGTCAGACCATACAAATAGAATGGAACCAGATTCATTTGGAAGAAATTAGCTGCTTTTCTATGACTGACTATATTATGAAAAGAAAAAAAAAATTATACATATTTACAACCTTTTCCTTTCTATAGCAGAAATAAGAAAAATGCTCTTCGGTTACTTATTTTCTGTTCTGAGAGCAATGGAACTATGTTTTTTTGTTTTTTTTTGTTTTTTTTATTGTTTTTATTGCACTTTTATTATACGAGTTTTTTTTTTTTTTTTTTTTTTTTTATGTAATAATTTTTTAATGATACACAATATTTATTAATATATTATATATAGTCTAAGAAATAACTGGATAATGTACAATATTTTTATATATTACAATTTCTTTAATAACCCCTTTTCCCCATTAGATAATATTTTTTTTTTCAAAAAGGATTTTTCTTAGTTGTACTTATTCCAACAATCGCTGCATTAAAGTGATTTAAATATTTTCCTTTTTATCAGTTAAACCATCAAAGCAGAAACTATGAGTAAAAGAAATAGCTAAATTAAAAACGCAGACGTCTTTCAATACTAAACAAAATTATGTTTTCATTTCTTTTTAAACTTTCGTTTTTCGTAGAAGTAGTATTGACTAGCAGTTAAAGAAGTTTCTTGAATATTTTCCCTTTTTTTCCCCCTTCCCCTTCTTCTTTTCCCTTTTGAATCTGACTAATTTTCTTCAGTTTAGAGTTACTTTTCATCTGTTATATGGTAGCTATACCTAAAAAAAAAAATCCACAATAATCTGTGGTTTTATTATTAAGTTGTTAAACTTCCGTTATTAAATTTTCTATTATCTGTTTAAAGACAGCATCTTAGTAGATATTTTTGTAAGTTCTTTGTTGCAACTAGTTACCCTTTTTTTTTTAATTTTTAACTTTAATCAATTTTTAAATATTGTATTCATAGCAGAAATAATGGAATATTATTGTTACTAGTAGAATCTCAAGAGCTTTAGAAAAAAATACTACACTTTGGGTAACAAAATATAATGGTACAATTTGTTATTTTTCACCTTTGAAATTTGGTTATGATTGTTTTCTGGACGTATTTTGAAACTCAAAAGAATAAAAAAAAAAAAAAATTAAAAAAAAAAAAAAAATATATATATATTTTTCTTGGCGGAATTAAATATTGTATTCCTATTAGAAATAGTGGAATATTTGTTTTTACTAGTAGTATATCAAGAGCTTTAGAAACAATACATTACTTTACTTACCAAAATATAAAGGCAAAATTCATTATTTTTTCAACGTAAGATTGTTTTCTGGGCGCACTTTGCAACTCAAAGAAATTAAATTAACAAAAAAGAGCTAAATTGACATTTTTTCTCATGGCGTATGTATTTATACACTTGTGAAAGTTCCTATATACAAAATGACTTTTTCAGTTGAATGTTGTTTGGAAGTAATAAAAATATCGAATTACCCTTTTGGCATACGATTTTCTTTTGAATAAAATTAACCCAATTTAAATCTTCACGACTGTCAAGGGAACGTATTTATTTGGTTTCCTTTATATCGCAGAGTCAAAAATTATCTTTATATTGAATCTCATTTATTTGAATGAGTCTCTTAATACTTAATTTAATAAACATGCTTTATACACCAAAGGGTCCTTAATATGATTCACTCGTTTAACTTATTTTACAACTCTACAATCGAACTTACTTATCTCATTAATTGATTGGATTTTACATATTTTTTCGAGAATTTTAGCTACATTGTTACCCTATAATTCATTTAAGACTTTTCTATTCCAAGAGCAATGAAACTAATGTTTTTTATCACAACTTATTTAAATGATTATTTTATTTCTTCTTGAATAAACTTATTTAAAGACCTACGAAAAGAACTATTTAATTCACTTGGCAGTGATTTTGAGGAAATTCAATTTAAAGGCTAGAAAACATATATAATACATTAAAACATTTACTTTTCTGTGATTTATTTCTTGAACTATGTCTTTCTCTCCACTTAACTTCCTTAACTTCGGTTAGTACAACTAATGTGCCAATATATACTTTTGGCTCTGTTTTCACATAAAGTGGAGTGGACTTAGGCACTTCTTCCCCGTTGTTCTTCATTTATTATTAAATTTAAACCAATATATAGCCTCATTAAGGAGAAACGTTGTGTACACAATTTTTAAAAAGGATATGGTTTGCTATTGTGACTTTGCACCTTCATTAAATTATAATGACCTATGCTTAAGTACAGTGTTTAAGCTGGGGGGAAAAATCTCTTTAGCAAAAAAGCTAAAATCACAATTTTTATTTTAGCAAAACGATAAAATGATTACAAGTTCCATCACTCGTGATGTTTAATTTAACACGATTAAAACACTTTTCATTATAAACTTATTACTAACAATTTTAAACCAAATATCATTTGGAAAAATACTTTTCACCCTTCAGTTTGTTTGCTTTTTTAGGTTGATGTTCAAACTTTGGATAACAAAAACGGCGATTTTGAAAATTTTGTGTCAAAATGTTTTAGTAAAATAACTCAACCACACTTTCTAATTTTAACATTTAAGAAAGTTCTTAAACATTTTGCTAAAAAAGCACCCACAGCTTAATCCCTGATTTAGTATTTGTGGCTTTCTTTTCATAACCAATTTGTCCCATAAACCAGACACATATATACAATTTTTTTTTTAACTAAACCGATAAGTGAAATTAAAGTTATTTTGTGGTTTATCTTTAACAAGGCAGGGTGAAATATATTGTAATATAAAGTAAATAATTTTATTTTTTCCGAAAGAAACAAGAAACATCGAGAGTTATAGCTTGAAATATAAGTTTTTATTAGTAAATGATGAAATACAAATTAAAAATAATACTAGTTATACGATATGAGATACTTCTTTGAACAAACTAACTTAAAAAAAAGCAAAAAAAACAAAAAACAACACATTATTTGATACGAGATGCTATTATGAAGGTGGTGATATTAAGAGTTAAAGCTGGGATTCAATCAACTATTTCTGTTTGTAGCATGTTAAAAAGGGCAATATAATAGTTAGTATCCTCTTCAGTTGAAAATTAGTGGCAAATTGTTTTTTTTTATGAACTCTGGCTTTATATTTCATTGCGTTCATAACATGTAGTCTTTTTAAAGAAATTTTCAACTTCAAATATACTTATCAAAAATTTGTAAAGCATGAAACATTCAGTAAATTGAATATATTAATTCTTTGCTAAAATTATGAATTTGTTTTTTTCCGAAACTAATTGAAATCTTATTTTTTTAAACTGAATTTAAAAAATTTGCAAATTACCTTACTTGACTGAACCTTTTTAAAGCGAAAAGTTTTAGATATGTTTATCGATGTTTATTTGCAGCTTGATGATAATACTATTAGATTAAACGTTTTTCTTTTCGGCAAAACATTTATTCTACAAATTGTGCCAATCGTAGGCAAATACAATTTTGCCAAATTAGGCAATCGTAAATTACGATTATCAGAAGTATTTTCTTAAGAAGTTAAAGCTTGTAAGAATGTTCAATTATTTCGAACAGACAGCTTCTTAAACAGGTTATCGTTATTTGCATAAGTATCATGCAGGTATGTTTATCAATACTTACATGTTTAATAATAAGCACACTTCGGTATTTACTTCTGAATAGTTTCAAAACTTCTGACTCCAAGTTCCAATATCTCTACAACTACAAGCAAGATATGGAACTATGTGATGCATATCTAAGTTTTGTAATAGCCTTTATCTTTATACCATATCCCCTCTCCACAAAGATTATGGCACATTAGCGTGTGCTTAAAAATCAGATTATTTTGCCTAATAAAATAAAACCTACTGTGATAACAAGAATACAACACCAAAACAAAAATAGCAATACAAATATTGACCGAAAGATTGCTTCCATAATAACTAGATATGACATATTTAGATCGTAGTTGTAAATAGGAATATCAGATAGGAACTTGAATATTATTTAATAAGTTAGTCGACAAATAACCTTAACAAGAGAAATTTCAGTCATTAGATATCGTCATATTTTACATGCTGTGTATCTGCAATAAAAACGGGCGTTGGAAAAAGCTTTGGTTTTAATGCCCACGCTAACGCACAATGGTCTTTGTGTGAACAGGGTCAAACAAATCATTGAAAAATAAATATCAATAACGAGAAAGGCAAATACTAAACTGAGGACTATATCAAAGAATTCAATATCTTACTTGCAGAGTTATTCTTAGCTTATAGTCAATAGTTTCTAAACTATTTTGAAGTAAATATCTGAGTGTATATTGTTGATAGTATTTATCTATTTCTTTGACATGATATCTGTGCAAACAATGATAACAACTTCAAGATATTGTCGTTTTCAAAGAATTGAATTTTCTTACAAGTTGTATCTTCTTAAGAAAATATTGTCGACAAAATTAAAGTAATTAAAGATAATCTTCGCCACCTAACATAGATTTATAAATATTTCTACTAGGTTCTTGTTAGTAGATGAATGTCTACAAAAATATTAAACTAGGTCTGTCAAACTAAACTGTCTATTAAACTAGGAATGTTATTTATCTTATCTTCTTTGCAACTTAAATAAGGTATAATATCGACATCAGCTAAAAACTTACACGTATACTAATAATGCTTATAACTTGCCATTTTGGAAAGCTTAATAACTAGCATTTTGAGTTACTGATTCATTTTCCAATTTCATTTAGTTTTGTAATAAACAAATGCACTTAATTTTGGAAAAGAGTTTGTAGATTAGATTTAAATTATAATGTCACTCTTTTCTTCCTTTCTATTTGAATTATAATGGTACTCTTCTCTTTCAATGGTTCTCTTCCTTTCTATTTGAATTATAATGGTAGTCTCCTCTTTCAATGGTTCTCTTCTTTTCTATTTGAATTAAAATGGTACTCTTCTCTTTCTATTGTTCTCTTCCTTTTTATTTGAACTATAATGGTACTCTCCTCTTTCAATGGTTCTCTTCCTTTCTATTTGAATTATAATGGTTCTCTTCCTTTCAATAATTCGAAAACCTGACGATCTAAGTTATCTGCGTATCAGGGTAATTAGTGTCATCATACCTGGAAGGCAAAACTCTGGCCTAAAAATCAGATGTGCAAAGTTATCTAGGTATCAAATGCCTTTTATCACCTGCTAATTTCATTGCATATTTTCGAACCTAAGCAATCAACCAAAAGGATTTTGGTTAGTGTGACCACTACTACTAGGAATAAATCATACCTTCATAGCAAATACAATCTTAATCATATTAATTCAAAAAAATTTAAAACAAATATTAAAAAAAAAAGCATTTTATATTGGCTGTTTTTTAAGGCAAAATTCCTTCAACTGGCAAAAGTTTACGACCAGCCAATGTCGTTTAGTGTTATCTCGGTCTCACTACAGCGGCATTTATCAAGTATCCGTCCCATCCTTTGTATGCCTACCTCTTCGAAGGATATGCCCGTGTTAAGTTCAACACTTACACGACACTTACTACCTACCGATTTGCCCACTCATCAGATAAATTTGACAGGATTGCCGCTTTTAAAGAGGCAGGTCAACATTTCAAATGGGATGTTTTTAAGGTAGCCGACAACGTTGAAACGAGTTTTAACTTCGATTCTATGCTATTGTATAAAGAAGTTTATACAAGGGCTCTGTCGTCTGTTTCGGGTTAAGATTACCAGATAAAAATATCAATGTTACAGATGTGATTTGTCAAATTAAAAGTCTAACCGCGATGAGTTGCCGTACCGAAATTGAACCGGAAACATACTCCGGATTAAGTACAGGAAACAAAGACAGAGAGTCAATTCGGAAATCGTTATAACTGAACTTAAATTTTAAAGGAAAGCGTCATAGGTTTAAAGATGACATTAAGGAATACAAATAATTATGAATGGTTTATTTTTTGAACAGTAACTGCACTTTCTACATCTGATGAATGAGAAAGTAAAAAGAATCGCAAAGTTATACTGAAATTGGCGTTTTAAGTGTTGTGATCTCTGAGAACTTGAGAAACTCCACTGTTTTAGAATCTGTATGTGGGTGTTACGTCATTTCGTCTCAAAATCCGTAAACATCGATCCATCTTCTAGAATGTAAAGGCAGAAAAGATTTGTGTCAAAAAGTTTAAAACGAATTTCTGTTTTTTGAGTTGGTATTTCTTTTCTTCTCTTTTTTGTTTAAAAAAAAAAATGAGAATACTACAATATGAACCCCAAGATAGAGTTGTGGCTTTGCGAAAGATAAATATTTTTTTAGAATTATTCTGGAAGTATACATCTGAATTAGTCTTTTGGTCTTAGAAAATAACTGTCATTAGAAGAAAATACTTTTATTTCCTGATAATATGCTGATGGTCATTAAAGGTTATAAAACAGCGCGAATCAATCAATTACATCTGTATTTTTAAATTCTTTTTATTAACTTCGATTTTGTGTGTGTGTTTCTGGAGGGAAAAGTCTTCGAAGGGCTAATCCACCTACCGTTATCCAATTGAGCTGAAACTTAGCATATAGATTCGTTGTTGATGACAATGCATTCTATCGCTTTTTAGCCAGTAAGCCAGATCCAGATATCCAGCCATATTCAAGCATGTATAATTTGGAGATATTTCATAACCGAAACCTTTTCCCGTTAAGGTTGCTGCCATTTTTATGTACATTTAAATTCTTTGTATTAACTTCGATTGTATTGGAAAAATCTTCGGAGGACAAATTAACCCTCTTGCATTTAAGAATCACTCAGTCAGTGTACAACTGCTATGTCGCAGGAAATGAATGGACATTCCTAACTTTCTACTTTACAGCAAAAGTCGAAATGTCGCTCACGAAAAAGAAATTGTTCATAGGGTCAAGGACACTTATTCGAGTTACAGCAAAAACGAAACCTTATCATTTTCAAGAAACGCTCTTTTGTTCATTAGAAATATGGCCACTTCCTTTGACCGGAAGTATGTCGACTTATCAACACAACTGCCCACTTCCAGTGTTGTTGACATCCATTTTTCACGAAAAAGGATACAGAAATGTCGTCGTGTGCATCGCACGTTTCTCTTTTGTACTAAAGAAATAATATCCACGCTTCAAATGAAAATTTTTTAGAGAAATTTGAGAAGAATATCAAATTTTTTGCAGTATAGTATAAGATGCAGTATAGGACCTATTTTTTGGCGCCATTTTATTTAGCGTTTTTTTTTCCCTCGGATAAATGTGGTTACTGCCAACGAGTTTTATTTTATTTCTATTTGCATTTTAATTTTAGTTTTCATTAAAATTTTATTTTTGTTAACGTGTTTTGGATTTTGGCGATTTTTCTCATTGCCAAATGGAAAAAAAAAAAAATCGCAAAATTTCCTATAACCTGTTCCGATTTTTTTTTACTATTAGCATATCAAATTTTGTTACTAATTAGAATATCAAAAAGTTTTATGATGCTTATCTAACAGTTTCTGTTTCAGTGGCGCTATCTATTGGATATGATACACGAAGATATCATAATTTTAATTTCAGTTTCGAATAAAAGTGTTTTAATACTTATAAGTATTATTTATATATTTACTAGCTGAATACCCGTGCTTCGCTACGAAATTTTAACATGCGCAATATTTTAGCTAGCTGTGAGACCTCGAGTTTGCGGAAATCCGTCATTGGTGTATAGGTCCCAGTTTTTGGCGCTTCCCTCGCAGGAAGGTTCATCGCTACGCAAAATCGAGTTCGCTTCGTTCTCTGAAAAGTTCATTGACACATAAGTACAGGCTTACTTTACTCGTTGAAAGGTTCATTACTATGCAAGAATAGGCTCGATTCTCTCGCTGAAAAGTTCATTGTTGCGTAAGCATAAGCTCGCTTCACTCACTAAAATATAATTGCTACGTAAAGCAGTAATATTAGAGCCTCTCCCCTGTCGAGACACACAAAAAAAAATCCCCGTTAATTCAATAATACAACACCCCTTTAAGATTATTTTAACACGTGTTAGGAAAGCAAAATTAGAAGGCCAAAACTACTTATGTTGAAACTTTCAGATTTCTGGGCCAATTAGAAGACGCTTTTTGCAAAAATATTAACTAAAAAAATTAATTAAAACTGTAGCATTCTATTTGTTTAAAGTCCAATTAGAAGGCCAACTACTTGTGTTGAAAATCTCAGAACTGTAGCACAATTAGAAATCGTTTTGAAAAATATTTGTTAATTTAAAAAAAAAAAAAAAAAAAAAAAAAAATTAAACTTCTGTTTTTCAAAAGTTCAATTAGAAGGCCCCAACTACTTACGTTGAAATTTTCAGAGCTATAGCCCTATTAGAAATCGTTTTGTAAAATATATATTAATTAAAAAAATTATTTAAAAAAAGAACGAAATAAAAATTTAAAATTCTGTTTTCTCAAGTCCAATTAAAAGGCCAAAACGGCTTATGTTGAGCATTTCAGACCTATAACCGTATTAGAAATTGTTTTGTAAAATATTAATTAATTAATTAAAAAAATTAATTAAAAAAGAACTAAATAAAAATGGGAAATTCTATTTTTCAAAAGTCCAATTAGAAAGCTAAAACTACTTATGTTGAAAATTTGAGAGCTGTAGCTCTATTAAAAATCGTTTAGTAAATTATTTATCAATTAATTAAAAAAATTTATTAAAAAAGAACTGAATAAAATTTTAAAATTCTGTTTTTCAAAAGACCAATTAGAAGGCCATAACTACTTATATTGAAAATTTCAGAATTGTAGCCCTATTAGAAGTCGTTTTGTAAAAAAATGTGTTAATTAATTAAGAAAATTAATTAAAAAATAACTAATTAAAATTTTAACATTCTGTTTTTCAAAGTGCTTTAAATAGTAAAAAAATATAATAAGTCCTATACATTTCATTTGAAATCGAATGATAGTTTCTAATAGATTAAAAACTCCGAATTCCATTTAAAATGCTAAAAATTGTTTAAAAAAAACCCAAAACAATCATGCTAAAAAGAAATATTTTAAACCACAAAAATGCTAAAAATACTATAAAATATTGGTGATTTTTATTCAACGAAAAAAATAAAAGATTATGAATTTAAAAAATAATAGAAAATTGCTATTCTAATCGATTTAAATTTGAAATAAAAAAAATTAAACCGTCTTCTAAGAACTGCCATTGCCTCATCATAGTAATGAATTCTGGTATCAATTTGACTTGTTGCATCGCTATCAAACAGTTCTTTAGCCTAAAAGGGTTTTCCATCACAATCAGTTCTATAGCAGGAAAGACGGTTTTACGGTTCGTCTCGCCGTGATTTCTCGGAACTTCCTAATTGGAATGTGTGGCTCTTTCAATCAGCCTGAGTATACATTCCACTAACTACCCAATTGTAACGCTTTTTCTGTACATTATACAATGACCGAAAGGTAATACTAATTCCTGTCAACATTATTTATCGGAACATTGATCCTGGCATTGTGTTTATTTACCATATGTTACATCTGGTAAATAACCAGAAAAGTCGGGAAGAAGTTTTACATTAGAACTCTGAATAATTTTAAAGTATATTACTAGTATGAGTTATTTTGAATGATTATGATGAATTATTTTGAATGATTATGATGAATTATTTTCAAAGATTAGGATGTGTTATTTTGAATAATTGTGACGAATTATTTTGAATGATTCGTGTGACTTGTTTTGAATAATTGTGATTAATTATTTTGAATGATACGTATGACTTGTTTTGCATAAATATAATGAATTATTTTGAATTATTGTGATGAATTATTTTGGATGATTATAATGAATTAGTTTGAATTATCACGATGAATAATTTTTAATGGTTATGATGAATTATTTTAAATAATTTCGAATGATTATGATGAACTATTTTGAATAATTATGAAAAATTATTTTGAATAATTTTGAGTGATTGTGATGAATAAATGTGAATGATTATGAATCATTTTACAAGAGGATTGAGTGGAGGGTGATGAATGATTTTAAATGAATGATTTACGACGAATTATTAAAATGGCAAACTATCACAATAATATATGTTCCGTGATTATGAAGAGTTGTTTTGAATAATCAATGAAGATATCGAGTATTTACCATTGATTACTAGAATATATAAGTAAGGAAATAATAAAAACAAACTGTTATTTCCATTTACACGTTTGCAGTAAATTTAGGACACTTACAAAACATCTCATTACATGATCCTCATTATTTTGTATTTTATACATTTGTAGTTCCGTATACACGCGTCCCTCTTTATTCTAAAAGTAGTAAATTAAGAAAAAAAATCTTGGATTGTTAAGAATCAGTTTGAAACTTAATTTTTTGTTCAAGAGTCAAATAAACTCATTTTAATGCTGAAAATATGCATTAATATATTTTTTTATTACAAGACTTTCAGACGACCTAACCTTCATGAAAAAGCTCTTCAGTCGAATGGCCATATCTTCAAACTCAAAGTTCAATTTTTCTCAACCCGATTTACACATATTTAATTAACTTCACTAAAAAAATATTCAAACTCCCTTCCAAGGTCGAACTTTACCAACTTATTTCCTTTTCTCACAGAACAGACAAACTCGAACCATTATCAACTTCTTAACAAGACATCGCATTCGAAATATGATCATTAATTCTACTCATCTGTTCATCTGCACTTTCCATAAGTCATTACGCACTCTACCTTTCTTCCTTCAAAGACAAGATTTGAAAAAGCACCACTAACGAAGTGATAACTGATGTTCTGGGCGATTCGCGGGGGTGGGCCGTGTTGCCAGATCCCATTGTCCTTCCTCGACTTCTCGTTACCGTTAAGTGTGCATTCCTGTGGGGTGGAGACGGAATGTTCGGGTGGACCCCACGTGACTGCCCTGTTTGTGACCTTGGTCCTGCCTCCGTTTTTAACCTCCCTCGATTTTGATTTTTTTTTGTGTGTGTGACATGTGGAATACTCGATTTTGGAAGAAAAAAACTATGAGGTTTTTTTTATTATTTTTTTTGTATTTGAAAAAGGAAGTATAGGACAGATGAAAATAAAGCAGATTTCAACAAATAGCTTTGGTCTGAGCTGCGAATTGATAGATCTTTATAAATCTGGTTGATGTTTTTTTTTTTTTTTTTTTTTCCGTGTTGAAGTTTCTGATCCTGTTTTAAGATTTAAATAAATCTAATAATATGAATAATCAGACTGAGGTGTAGGATAAATGATAAAACGATACTGCATTTGTGAAAAAATAATTAAGTTGAATTTTTCCTTCTTATAAAAAAAAACACAACCTTTTCCGATCTGAAAGAATTGGATGAATATCTATGGCACATTACGTTTTAATTCAAACAATCATGCTTATTTAAAGATGAAACAAAACAAGAATAAGAAAATATAATGAACTCACTAATATTGTTAGTGTAAGTATAGCTCCGAAATTGAAAAAGAAATCTCTTGAAATTAACTAGTGTATCTGAAAATTAAATGGTATATGCTTTGAGTGGGAAACCTATCTTTTGAGAAAAATAATAAGACAATATTTCTCAATTTTGTAATTAATCTAGTATCTAGAATTGTTTCGTCTAAATTAGAAGGCATGATATGGTGTTGGTTACTACAGGATAATTAATTTAAAGAGAACACCCGTTGGTTTTTCGTATCACCGTTAAATCTGACAAATGTGGAAACTTTTCTAAGACTGAAGATTATATATATATATATATATATATATATATATATATATATATATATATATATATATATATATATATATATATATATATATATATATATATATATATATATATATATATATATATATATATATATATATATATATATATATATATATATATATATATATATATTAATTCTTCAGTTTGCAGGACTTCTCTAGACTACACGATCTTTTAGATTCCCCGCATAATCCTTTCGCCTATAGCTACCAACTAAGTGGCCACAGGCTTATTAAACTAAACGGCTGTCAAAGAATTTCTTAAGCATAGCAGAATTAGATCTTGAGATGAATCGGATTACAAATTAATAATAATGGTGTTCACGCTACTCTAATATTATCATTTTGAATTTATTTTTAAAAAACGAGTTTTTACATTTAGAAAGGGATTCAAATGATACTCGCTTAGAAGATATCGACATACTAAATAAGTTTTGGTGTTATATATACATTAGAAATGTGGGTAATACAAAAAACAAAGAGACCCTCTTTTAAATTGATCCTCCTTTTTTTTATATAAAGCATCAGAATTGAATTTTTTTTTTTAATCTCTAATACATAGGGACGAGGATATTGACTACTAAAACAAAACTAAAATAATAACTAAATTAAAAAAAAAAAAAAAAAACTTATACGATTGAAAAACTTTACATTTGTTACTTCACCGATATTTTAGTGATATATATATATATATATATTTGTAATTATTATAGAACATTTAATAAAGTACTATTTTTAAATATCAAAGGTATTTAAAGGATACAAATTATAAAATAATATTTGCAATATTTTAAATACTTCACTTTTAAACGAATTTATAAGAAATAGATCATTATGGTATTTTTAACGTAATAGTATATTGGACTAGAATTTCATGCAAGTATAGTATCTTTCCTTACTGCAATTCTTTTAAAAGTTCGTCTCTTTTTTTTAATGTAAACATTAACACGTTGAACCAGTTTTTTAGTACATATCTTAACACAGTTGGTGCTACTGACGAGCTTTCTTCAGTTATGAGATATTCAGTTATGTCTGTAATAAAAAATACATACCTATCTGAATTTTTTTTTTTTTTTTGGCGTGCCCCGAGCAATAATTTTTTCATAAGGTAGCTTAACTCGTGATTCACAGAATTTTGTGTCATAAACTCGACTTTATTCCTAGCTTCCGAGAAATAGTTGATGAAACTTTCTCCAGTCTTGCTACACTTTCAGATCACCGCAATACAAACTACGTGATCACACGTGCCACAGCCACGTCGCCCGTCTGCCGGATACCCATATTGCGTAAAAGGCGACACTCTCTATCTGACTAATCCTTACACTAATTGCCAGAATTTCATTTACGACCCATCCAGAAGATGTGAAGATATGATATAAGATGTGAGCTTTATCTTGTAGGCCATCTCGGTTCTCAACAGCTATTTCAGTTTGAAGTCACACTACTTGAAATGCTCGTATTTAAGGGAATTGTGCGTTTCTTTTATGAAGGTATTTATATCCAGCATATTAATCAAAAAGTGAATTACCTGAACCATTAGCTTTGGGGGTTACCAGGAATTTGTCGAACTTTGGCGACTTTCTGGAGTTTTTATTATTATTATTATTATTTATTTAATAAAGACGAAGACGTGATTTCATTTAAGAAGTCTGCCAGTAAGCACGTATTTTTGATAACAACATGCCAGATAATAAATTTTTAACATGCTTAGTCCCTTAATTTAGCAGTACATTTTCTATTTCAGGAACTGGTTTAGAAAAGATAAACTGGTTTGAAATCCAAATTACTTGTTGAGGTCTATTTACTTCACTGGACTGATTATAAATATTAATGTATTAAGGCATTTAAATTATATTTATTGACGTGAAAATTTTGATTCATGGGACTGTATTAGAAAAAGGTGGAGGCTGGTTTAATATTCAAATGGCATCTTAAGGTCTATTAATTTAAATCAAACTGAATATAGTTAATATATTTAGACATTAAAATTATTATTTTGTGAACTCGAAACTTTTGATTCATGGGATGGGCTTAGAAAAAGATGGACACTGTTTTGAAATTCAAGTACTTGTTCATGTCTATTAATTTCATGGGCCTGGATATAGTTAATGTTAAAGTATTAAGGCATTAAAATTATTGTTTTACTGACGTAAAACTTTTGTTTCATAGGACTAGTATAGAAAAAGATGGGCGCTGGTTTGAAATTCAAATAATTCGTTAATATTTATTTATTTCATAGGTCTGAATGTAGTTAATATTATAGTATTAAGATGTTGAAGTTATTTTTTTTACTGACGTGAAACTTTTAATTCATGGGACTGGTTTAGAAAAAGAAGTTTGAAATACAATGCACTTTTTAAGGTATATTAATTTCATTGGACTGAATGTGGTTCATGCATTAAAGCATGATTTTTTTTTTAATTATCAGGAACTGATGACCTCAGAGTAACATATGAGCAGTTATATTTGGTTAATAGTTTTTCTCTATATTATTATAATATTTTTTCTATATTAATAAAAGCTTTTCTCTATATTATTGTAGTGTAGAAGCTAAAAATGTGAATCACAAGTTAAAATTCTGGAACACAAGATTAATTTCTATAACTGTTCTCTCCCGCGAAAAATTCGAATCACTTCCCATTATCGTGATTATCGCTCATATCATATCTTTTATGACTGTCATAAATAAAGAAAGTTTCAAGAAAAGATGACAGGTCCTCACTCCTTCTGTCAAAATCTGTTCATCAACAGCGAAGAGAACTCCCATCCAATTTCTTACTTTCACTTTTTAAAATTCCTGGTCAATTTTTTCTCCTTCTTCATTTGAAAAAACAACTCCATTGAAAAAGATCTTGATTCGAAGTTAGGCTACCAAATGAAATACTATCTGCAAGAAGGGAGAGATTCTGGCGACGAAGGTAACACAAAACGTGTCTGCGACGTCGTGCAGACGTCGCTGCGATCGACGAAGAAGGAAATAGCCAAGTTGGCGGACTAAAAAGACGTAAAAAATTCATTTTGTATGGAGGGTATGGATAAGAACGTGGGAAGAATGTGTAGAAAAAGGGAAGATTGGTATAAAAAAAATATATTTAGGAGTTTCGGTTACGGTTTTGGTTTTGGGTTCAGTCATCTGTTTTGCTTTTATTAAATGACTGTTGGAATTTGAGAGGGATATTTAATGACTATTAGATCGGATTATGTGGCAACATGTTTGAATGTCGTTTTTCTGAAAGGGAAGTCAATCATTCTTTGTTACATCCACTCAAAAGGAAGCAATTTTTTTTTTTCGCAAATGTTTTTAATTATTTCACAAGTAGGAATTTTTCTCTCGAGTTAAAAAGTAAGATGCCTCCTCAAATTGATGCAATGCAGAATAACTTATTCTGTTTTTATATTATTAAATGGCCTGCGCTACTGCTTAGAGACTTTATTTTTTAGAAGTTCATCATAGTTCGATGTTGTATCCTTTTGCTGAGAGACAAAAAATTCCTGAGGTTTCTTCCACCTTCTTTAAATTGTAATTGTCTCTTTTCTATAGTGCTGCCATCTACTGTATACTAAGCATCTTTCCAAACTTTTTGGATTATTTCTGATTTTTATAAAATAAATTTTTAAACAAAGAACTCACAATGTGCAATTGTAAATAAATTAAACAAAAGGGGAGGTCGTAGTCCTTAAAATGGTATAGTATTTATCAATTTTGATTTCGTACACCTATATATAAGAACAAATTTATGAATTATTATATTATGAGTGAGAAAAGTGGACTACATAATTTATAAATGAGTTTCCATCACCAATTAATACCTTTTATCCACATTTCTTCCCACTATATCACAATAAACATCTTTAAACAAATATATATTTTAAATATACGCTACAACAAGCATTCTAAGCGTTTATTTAAAATCGAAAACCTTTTAACTAAAGTTTGGTAAATTAGAAATTCAAATTACAAACTTTTATGTACAAAGCAATTATAAGAGAAAAGGCTTCTCTTCTAAAATTATTTACTCATGCCTCGGGATATTATTATACTCTCCTGAAACACGAAAACTGATCCGGAACCAAATCTCCAAAGTTTTCTCGAGAAAACTTCGGAACATCGTCCTCCATCAATCCGAGTGGAGTTGAGAGCTCACGTTTGCTTCCTCAGACGATGCTAATTAGCAGAGAATCAATATTATCTAGCCATCGACAAAATTGCAAAGGAAGTAACAATATCCCCTTAAGAAGTGAACTGAAAGAGGTTGATCTCGGAGGACTAAGTATTTTCCGAGTTTGTAGTGAATTATTAAACATGTTTTAGATTGTTGTGGCTTTATAAAATGTTTTGGTATTATTAAACGCTCGTTAGTATGCGAATAAGTAAACGTATGTGGTTTTCAATTTTATAAATTGATTTAATAAAACGGTATTCTTACTTTCCAAGAAATATTAACTTGTATGGAATGAAATTCTGATAAATTTTTCATTTGCAACCGTTTAAATGGTAATTTATTTGACGTTGAAAAAAAATGTTTGAGCTCTAACATCCTATGACTGCTTTAAAAACTTTAAGTTTGAAAGATGAAGGGAAAACGCTCTATGTAAGACTTACATTTGGTTGGGAAAGCAACATGCTTCTTGCGAAACTACATAAATACTTGTGTTCAAATTATTTTAAATGATACTAAACACATTAATCTAACTCTCCAAGCCAGTCGTCCGCAAACAGTGTGGGTTGCCAAATTTGAAGAATTTTTTATTACATTAAAAATATATATAAGACTTTTTTCAACATGTATCAGGTACCATTAAAAAGTTAAACGAGATAATATATTATTCATAAAAAATAACCTAACAGAAACTCTCAGTAATGGTTCTTGGGAAAATATATGTAATATAACCAGCAACGTGTAAAAATTAGGCATTTTACTCATTACCTACACATTTTATACAATGTCTTCTTTTCATACACTGATTCCTATCTCTTTTCATACACTACGTCCTGTCTAATTATAACGTTCTTCTTCCAGCTTCCCTTGATGGAGTCTTCCCCTGACTGTGACATAGACTGTGAGGACGAGTCCGTACCCGTGTGTGGTAACGATGGACGAACGTACGAATCCAGGTGCGAGATCGACAAGGCGAAGTGCCAGGGACACCCTGTGGAATTCAAGCATAGGGGAAAGTGCGTAGGTAAGAAGTATTCTTTCAAACTCCACAATTCAAACTAGGCAGGTGGAATATCGCACAACTTTCCATTACACTTAATTACTGACCGCTGCATTTATAATTGCCATGGATTGGTGTAATTCCCCGTTTTCGCTTTAAAATTTTCATTATTTAAATAAAAAAATGCCACTTCGGCAATATTTTTGGGTGCGAATTATTGCATAGAACACCTATAAAACAGCGAAATTGGCGATATGTTTTTCGATAAATCTTACATTATCCTTTTTTGTAAGTGGAACTGAGGAAAAACGCCGATGGACGATGTTCAAGGGAAGAGAACTCTTCGTTAGAAACTTTCGTTTTTCAATTATTTACGGAAAATTTGGAGGTGGAAATGTTTAAAACACCTCTATAGCTATTGCCACATCGATTTTGATCAAAATCATCTGAATCATTTTTGTGAAATCGCTGAAAAACAAATTTTTGAACTGTATCTACCTTATGCGCATGCTCAATTTGGACTAAAACCTTATTGACAGGTCTTATGGCCACCACTCACCCGTATGCAAAAGTTGAATAGTTGGGTTATGGTGTTATTTTGACCACTGACCACATACAAAGTTTTTTTTTTGTTTGTTACTCAGCCTGTTCCAAAACTTGTAGAAATGTGACAAAAAAATAATCGAAAGCAATACTTTCATTACCATATGTTAACGTATGGGTAATTAATTGAAAGTTAAAAATTACCACCTTTAATAATCTTAATCCAAATCTAAATTGATAAGGGGGATCCAGTTTGACTTCTCGTAGTAATTCCCCGACAATATGTTAAAATTATTTTCTCATGCAAAATGGAAGTCCTGTAAGTCTGGCAAATAGTTCTATTTATCATTCGCTCTACTGTAAAATAAATGTTTTCTGTTTTCAAAATTAAATTGGGATTTATTAAACTTTTACAGATGGCCTCTTGTTTAGCCACCTGTATTGTATCGTAAACCCATGAATTGAAACAACTACATCTACTCTAGACTTTCTTTCCATCAATGACTTCATATTCAGGTTCTGCAATCTTTCACCATAATCCAATCTCAGTTTACTTCGTGTCGTTTTTATTGCCATTTACTGAACCTTTTCTAAAAAATCAATATCCTTTGTAAGAAGAGTTTGGATAAGAAATTTCAAAATAAAAATGGTTCAGATAGTTCATTTTTTGTCATTATGAATTCGTGCATATCACTACGAGTTTGTGCAAGGCTCGTTTCACCCTTGTTGTTTACCCTCTTGTCACCCCTGCTGTTGGGAAAGTTGGAAAAGCGCTGGGCGCGAGTTGCAGCGCTTTTCGTGACTGTTCTGGTGTGTGTCATCGTTTAAAATCTTTACTAGGTGTGTGGAACATCGCACAACTTTCAATTACATTATAATATTGGCGTGGATTTGTGTCACCGTTTTTATATTTTCATCATTAATTTAGAAAAAATGGACAGTTTAACGATAATTCTTGTATGGTTCTTAGAAAAAAAGAAAATTCCTCCAAAATGATAATTCCGGCGAAATACTTTTCAAGAATTCTTATATTATCCTTTCTCGTAAGTGAAACTGAAAAGAGAAGAAAATACGATCTTTGGTAAAGTATGCACAAGAAAAGAGAACTCTGTGTTAAAGGCATTCGTTTTTCAACTTTTTACGCCATTGAATCATTTTTACGGAGGTTGGGATGCTTAGAACACCTTAAAAAGCATTACTACAGCAGTTTTTATCAAAATAGCTCGAGCCGCTTTTTTGGCAATTATTGAAAAACATAATTTTTTCAATGGCAGCTACATTATGCGCATGTGTGATTTTGATGAAAACCCTAATGATAGGTCTTATGGTTACCACTAACCCACACACCAAATTTGAACATTGTAGGCCAATTTGTTAGTGAGTTTCGCTGACTACCTACACTCAGACACACAGACCGACATTTTTTCTAGATCACTTTTTGAAATCAAGATGTTCCAAAACGTGGAGAAATACAAAAAAAAAAAAAAAAAAAAAAAAAAAAAAAAAAATCGAATCATTACTCTATGTATACATATGACTAATTGTAAGCAATAAAACACGTTAATGTAGTTATTAATTTTCTTCATTTTTTAAAAAAGTAGCAATGCATATGTTTGAATGTCTTTCATGTGGAGGGGTGAATAAACATTTGAACAACTATCAAATTTATTAAAAAAATTTGAAATTGTTCCCTCTTTGTCTTCTTGGTAACTTAAATTACGAAATAGAGAAAACAATATAAACAGGATAAATTTTTCATCCTAAAGTAATTTTGACCAAAAATTTCCTAAATGAATATGTAATGAGGTTTATTTAATCACTCTATTTGTAAGTGATTGGTAATAAGTGAATGGAAAGTTATTGGTACTAATACAGCAAAATTAGACATTGCTAATTTTCTTCTTACTCACAAATCTAATTACTGAAAACACCTCAAAGAAAACATTTATTATTTTCATATTAGTCACCTTAAATTAATATTTCTAAGAAAAACTTTTGTCAATGTTTGTCAGAAAGGGGAAAAAATTTCGTATAATTAATATCAAAGATCTTGACATTACCATCTGTTTCCATTAATTAAGGTATTAACTTTCAAAATTTCATTGATTTAGACATTGTTAACGGATTACGTGAAGACATTTTGATCTTTTTTAATTTCCTAATTAATTATTGTCATATTTAATTTACTTTGTTGTCTGACAAGCTGATTATCAGGTAAAAGTAACAGAAAAGCGCGAGAAAATTAAAGGAATTTATAGGATTAATTGAATTATATAAATCTTTCTGTAAACAATTTATGAAATAAAATATCTCAAGTGCATCAAAATATTTTGATGGTGTATTTTTGTTATTTAATTGTTTGGAATGTGCAGCAGAAGATTTATATACTGTATATCTCTTTACTATAATAATTTACAAAATATTAACATAGCTATTTTTTTTTTCCTTTTCGTTTATAAAAATTCTGCTAAAATTTTTATAAATGAAATAAATAACTATGTTTAAAATTAAACATAATTTTATATCCCTTTTAGGATATTCCTTAAAGAAAAAAATAATTAGAGCTAATATTATAAAATCATTGCTTTTTAATTGTAACATCAATGTAAGAGCTTTTTAAATTCTTTATAATAACTTCGATTTTGTGTGTTTGTTTGTCGATGGGAGCGGAATCTACGGAGGCCTAATTAACCCCCTTGACGTCATCAAATCGGACTGAAACTTGGCAAATAAGTTCGATGTCGATGACAATGCATTCTATCAAATTTTGGGTGCGTTACTGCCATTAAAAGGTCGCTTTTACGGAATACTAATAAATCAATTTCCCGTCATCCAATCGCGTTAAAATAGCATTGAACGGATCATTGTTGAAACTCTTTACTGTTGCCAAAAAATTAAAAAAAAATTATGAAATGACTTTAATCAGAATAAATAAATGTTATTTGGATGTGAGATCATAAATTCACGCTTATTTAAAAAAAAAAAAAATTTGAAATGTAGTTTGCCACAAATTTTTCTGATATAAATGTTTTTGATATCGGCGCTGTGTTAATGAATATAAAAATTGATAATGCATATAAAGGATATTTTAATAACTCTGTTTTTATGTGTTAAATTATCTCCGTATGAACATAACTAATTTTGGAATATTTTCTTTCAATAAACCAATATGTGAAATTTATTAATTAGAATTGTGTATGAGTGAAAAAAGATCAATGCCGAATTTTTATTGCTATTCTCCATCATTTGGAAAGACCCGAAACCTAAAAAGTGTGTGTGTGTGAGAGAGAGTTGGTTGTTTTCAGATTATCTGGCGCCGTCAGCATCACAAGGGCTATAATGCGCCGAAACATTCGTCATTAGACAAGCCAACATACATTTACAAACATCCATGCCTAATACGGGACTCGAACCCGCAACCTCGCGGTTTAGAAGCTAGCACGCTAACCACTATACCGTTTGGTCGGCGTGTGTGTGAGAGAGAGACAGAGAGTGTGTGTGTTTTATGCGAAAAAGTCTGTGTCTGTATATGGTCAGCATGCCTGTTGAAAGGATCATGTTGCGATGTTCAAATTTGATATACAAGTCAACACTGCACAAAGGAAGCTACAACAAGGATATTTTTGAAATCACGCATCCGCTAAATGGTAATTATCTTAAAATTCATCTAACGTGTGTTCTTTACTTTATTTAAATAAAAACTAAAACTATAATTTGGGGCAATCCATTTCGAAATTCAAATCAGTAAAAAATTGTGCATTGCCCCAAACCGTCAGCTTTACATTGCTGGTCTTCGTTTCAAGGAAGCTTTCTGTCGTGTTCATGTCCCTATCATAAGAATTAGTATTCGTCATAAATCTTACGAAACGATCAATGCATCCAAAACGGAATTAAGACTAATACCGCAGCCATTCAACGAGAACCAGCTCCACAAACAAGACACCTCGCCAAACACCGCAATCCCAAGAAACATACAAAGAAAAATCCAGCCATGTACAAGCCTGAAAAACAATTACAACCGCACGTGCCTTTCTCACCCAAACCCTTCAACAAAAGGTCTATGCTCGTTAAAATCAAATTTATTCTGTTATTATTTTTCGTCTGAAGGAGGGGGGAGGGGATCAAACACTTTTACGCCTTTCACATTCTGTGAATCTCGATGCCTCCTCGTGGATAAGGAAACAAAGACTTTTCAGCTCTAATTTCTCTTATTTTTTTTATTTATTTGTTTAAAACTCGAAGAGAAGAGTTTTATGTGGGCGACCGGCGGTATGCGAGGTGTCACCTGTTTCTTGAATAATCTATCATCTTGAATTTCTTTTATCTCACTCACAGTGTAAATGACCTTTTGGGGACGTCACAAAAAGCTCAGTTAAGTTGTAGATGATTCGTTTTTATTTTGTAGCTTGTGATTGTAATAAGATAACTTTGGTAATATATTTAAGAAAAACCGGTGAGTCATAGCTAAAACTGACAATATTAGGAGAAATCTGTAGCATGTAGAAATCAATAGGTCACCATGAAACTTCAAATTTCTAAAAACAATGAAACAATTTATGTTTGACAATAATTTTAACCTTTACATTTAAAAGGCGACATATATTCAAATCCTTTTTGGAACGTTTCCTATATGGTTAAAAAATTTCACTCATAACTTTCTCAATAAGGTCCAGCCTGTAAAATTAACTTCCATATCCTCCTGAGATCCTGCGTACATTTAAATGCACATCGGATTTTGGGCGCATAATATTTCTTTGCATGAAATAGCCGAATTCATTCCTAAAGTTTATGATAGTTCCATTGTGGCGAAGTAGAGCCTGTAAATAAACGGCAAAAAACAGTTCCTCTGCCAGTAGAGGGGCCACGAAAAGTTGGTGCGAAGCACATGCCAGCAATGGACACTTAAGACTTTTTTCTCATGTTCAGCGCAAACAATTTTTTTTTTTTTTTTTTTTTTTTTTTTTTTTTTTTTTTTGCACTAACTGTAAAGTATATTTTATGTATCACGTCCTCACGAAATTGTTTTGCAGCCTTTCATGATTAAATTTCAAATTTGAACAATAAAATTTCAGAATTTTTGCAAGGTTAAGGAGATAGTCATTTTTTGTATAAGTGTACTTAAAGTGCATGGATCAATTCTGAACTTTAAAAGTACATTACATAGACACAAAAGAATAATATACATAAAAATTAGCTTTAAATCATGTTTCAAACAGTTGTGGGTATCAGGAGGATATAACGAATTTTGGTAATATTTTTAAATTCTACTTTTGTATTTTTCATTTATAACTTCAAATTATAATTTTTACTAATAATAATCTATTTTAATTCTAAATATTATTATTGTTATTTTTTCTTTTTTTGACGAAATCTCAAAATTATGAAAATATACTACTTGTGTACAATTAGTGTACGCTTTTAAATAATAACATTTAAGCAACTAATTAGGTTAAATAAATAACCTCTCACAATGAACTTAGAGGTATTAAGTCGAACTAAATCGCATTGCAAAATAAAAGAATTCAGATAAAAACGAATAACTATGTATAAAAATATTTCAACCTTGAAATTCGAAATAAATGTAGAGTTTTTATTTTGTTCTACTTCTTTTGGTACAAAAGCGAATACATTTATGGGTCTTTTGCACGATCGAAAAGCATTAAAAAACCATTCCTCTAAATCCAAAACTTTAACATTAAAAACTTTTTAAAAAATAAATATGAAATGAAATTACCCACATGTTTCGGCTCTTTTCCTCCAAAATACTAGTTGCTCACAAGATCTCACGTAACAATTTATCACAGCGCCCCTATCGGCAAATTTTCCCTATTACAATTTAATTAGAAAGAGCTTATAACAGTTATAATATTCACTAAATTTTTTAATGTGTCGAAGCAATATTTCCACAGAAATTGTTACCGTGGAAATATAGAAAAATCAATAGGGGAGCATTTGTAACCTGCGTCAGACGCTCCTTGGTACTTTATGCTTCGCTGTCCATTTTTTAAGTAATAAACATGGTTGGAATAAACATCTTCTAGATGTATATTCACCAATTATAGTTAAGAATAACTATCAAAGAGCAATGTAGATCTGGTGCATGGTACAACAAATTATTCTATTAGGAAAGACAGCTAAAGGAGAAATTGAACCTATAAATTACTACTTTTAGAGCTTTACAAACGCTCCCTTCTTGAATTTTGACAAGAAAATTTCATTAAAAAAGATATTTAAAGCTTGTGGAAATAGTAAGATGTCGTCCGTCCTTGCAAAGGTCAGGTTAGTTACAGAATGGGAATACAACGCCCAGTTTAGCGTCGTCTAGACATATTTTGCATATTTCTATATTATTTAATTGGGCAGGATGGCATCGGTTAGGGTGGTGGGCAATACTTACCTGTCGACATTTCTGGAAGGTGCCGATTGAAATGTAAATCGACAGCAAAGTAATTGCTAGTTGTGACGAGTCGGCACGAAATTCTCTGGCACTCTCTCAATGCGTTGATAAGGCGTACCTATCCACAACTGTTTTATAAAATACGATACGAATGGGATATTAGACACGTAAGGTTTAGATGTTATTGAAAAAGAATGAGGTTAAAAGTTGTTATAAATTTGAAATTTTGGGCAAAAGTTACCAATCACATAATGAGTTTTGTTCTTACCCCAGTAGCACATCAACGATGGCCAATATCGCTCGGCACAATCCCGATTCCCAATGTGGAAGGTTGTAAGCAGGGCGTGGTTACGGATATTCGCCTATCTTGCCCACTGCTGAAAAAAAATATGCTGGAAGTTTTGAAATGTTGATGAGTTTTAAAATTGAAATACTTTATTTTTTAGAAATGACGGAGAGGGAAAATGTTTTGTGATGTTTTCGACATGTTTATTTTATGCTTAACGATACTCGAGGTTCGGTCAGAATTGGCCAAATTTCCTGAGCCACTGTTTCCCACACTGGCTAATACCAGCACAATGCTGTGTGCTACCTGGGAAACTGGAAAGATTCGATATTAAAATATTTAATGCCAGAAAAATCTAAATTAATTTTAATAATTTAAAATTATTTAGAATCCTGCAAATTATTTAAGATAGAGAGGCAAATATAAGACGCATGTTTTCTGTCTAGGTTTTCAAAACTGAATGTACCGGGTGATCCTAATTATACTGACAGTATTTAGAGTATTTTAAGAAGATAAATTCATTAGAACAGGCTCAAATTTACTGGAAGCCTTTTCTTATTTGGCCGACCAAACGGTATAGTGGTTAGCGTGCTAGCTTCTAGACCGCGAGGTTGCGGGTTCGAGTCCCGTGTTAAGCATGGGTGTTTGTAAATATATTTTGGCTTGTCAAATGACGAATGTTTCAGCGCATTATATCCCTCGTGTTTCTCACGGTGCCAGATAATCTGAAAATAACCAATCAACTTTTCTTGTTTGTAGAACTATTGATCATGTGAGAACGCAAGTTTTTATTATTTAGTAAACAAAATTTGGAGGCTGACTTTTTCTTATCAAGGCTAAGAAAAAGCTTCATTTCTTCAGTCCTAATGTGATAGAGAATTTTAGATTCTAAGGAATATTAAAATAAAACATATAATAAAAATTTTAATCATTAAGTGTAAATTACGAAGGACGTTTTCTTCAGAAGGAATTCAAAGCATGACGGATTACTGTGTTGGATTATTAAATTACCATAAACAATTACCACAAAGTGAGACATCCATTATGAAGTGACAAGAATCTAATTGGAAAAAGGAAACCAATTTTAATTAAAAAATGCCATTTTCCTGAAAACAAAAGAAAGTAATTGAAAGCTCAGCAATTATTTAAATCCATAAACAATGATCGATTACAAGCATTTTAGCAAGTGTGCCAAGTTTAAATTACTTAAGCATGAACCGATTCATTCTTAAAAACTTTAAATTGATTAAAAATATTCTCGTATAACTATGCTTCAGGTTTTTTTTTATCAAGAGACTTGATGTCCATCAAGGTTATAACGATACTGCATATTCTTCAGTCCTTGTTTACGATAATGCATTTTCTTAAATCTCAGGGTTATGTTATCCATAAAGAGAAAACACGTATTTGAGAAAAACAATCGGTTTTAATCCTTTATTATATTAATTTCGATTTTGTTCGTGTGTTTATGGCGGAGAAAATCTTCGGGAAGTTAATGAATCCACTTAGCGTCATCCAAACGTGATAAAACATGGTAGATAGATTCATTGTCGATGATAATACATTCTATCAAGTTTTGGGGTCTGTGACTAAAAGGCCGTTTTTACACATGTTACTATTGCATCAAGTTATATCTTGATACCAAGAAACATTCAAGCAAGTACAATTTGGCGATATTTAATAACTGAAACCTTGCCCTGTAAATGTTGCTAAAAAAATATCTGCATGTGTTATAAAAAATACCTGCTATTTTACTGTTTTTAAATCCTTAATATTAACTACGATTTCTTTGTGGCAAGTAAAACATTTCGAGGACTAATTTCCCCACTTAAAGTCACATGACCGAGCTAAAGCTAAGCAGTTAAGAAGTCCTAGTAAAGCTCATTCCCTATACTCGCTATGTTACAATCTTGTAGTCCAATGCATTTAGAAACTACTTTCTATAAAACTTTAAAATTTGGTGAGTAAATACGAAAAAGATCCCTTAATGATATGACATAAATTGTTTTCATTTAATCTCTTATCTATTATAAATGAAAATTAAAATTGCTAATGACAAGGAACCACTGCATATGCATTGACGTAAGGATTTCAAATATAAACTAAAATATATAGACGCTATTTTCGAGTTTTTAATTTATGTCATTTCATTAAGTGATCATTATCGTACCTTCTCACCAAATTTCAAGGTTTTATACAAATTAGTTCCTAAATGCACTGGGCTAAAAGATTGCGTAACGTAGCAATTATAGGGAATGATCCTTACTAGGGCTTTGTCTTAAACTCCTTGTCGATGACAATGCATTCTATGAAGTTTTTTGGGGTTGGTTGTATTCAGATTATCTGGCGCAGTCAGCAACACGAGGGCTATAATGCGCCGAAACATTCGTCATTAGACAAGCCAACATACACTTACAAACACCCATGCCTAATACGGGACTCGAACCCGCAACCTCGTGGTCTAGAAGATAGCACGCTAACCACTATACCGTTTGGTCGGCAAAGTTTTTTGGGGAGAAAAAGATAATCAGTACACGAAATGAATGTTTATTTCAAAGTCAAACACTATAGATTGAGAGGCGACTGCGATTTTTGGACCATATCGAACATCATTCTGAATTTTTTATAGAAGTTGAAGAAAAGTGAGTAGATTACGAATCCACTGGTCTGCCAAGGCAAAAATGGTCGAAACTGGTCAAAAATCGACTTTTAATAAGTTTAACTAAGTCCAATTGCCAAATGTGCCATAACTTGTCAAATGATGAGCATTTTTTTTTATTTGGTAACCCTCACTCTTTAATTTTCAATTAAGAAGGTTGCAGACGATTCAGATATCTGGCGAGGGTCTACTTGCATCTATTAAAAGGGAGCCAAGTTGGCAATAAACGTTACGTGACTGATGACGTAACTGATGTCGCCAATTTGGCTTACTTTTAAAAGACACTAGTTATCCGAGCTAGAGATCAGAAATCGTTTGCGCTTTTTCTCATTGAAAATCAAAATGCAGTGGGTTGCCAGACGAAAAAGTTTGTTCTCTTTTTAGCAAGTTATGACATATTTGGCAATCGGATATTAGTTCAACTCATTCCAAGTCGATTTTTGACTAGTTTCGGCCATTTTTGCCACGGCAGACCAGTGGATTCGTAATCTACTCACTTTTCTCTAATTTCTATAACAAATTCAGAATGATGTTCGATGGGGTCCAAAAATTGCAGTCGCCTCTCTGACTATATACTATAGAAACCCAATCATATCAAAATCGCTTAAATAAGTTGCAATTGCACGCAAAATTTATCAAAATATATATAGGATTTATAGTAAAAACTTTTTTTTTATGGGTTAATTTTTTAAAAATTATATACGTAAATTAACAATTTTAAATCCTTATATATATCATAGAGAAATATGAGGATTGTGAGTTCTGATCAACATTTTAATGATATTTCCATTTGTGTGCATTTACACTTTCTTATCTTGCCTAGTGACCATCTGTAGTACATGAAAAACCTTACATGATACAAGTAGTTTATGATTAAAGTTATGCTGTTTGAATAACATCTGGAGTTTCCAATAAATTAATAGGTCTTATTGCGTATTACTGAGATCCCGAAGTAGATTTCCACGTTTTCTCCCATTCGATGCATAAATGTGGTTGAGTCTCAGTTTGAATTCTCTCCTTCTTACGCATCTTGGTCTATCGATGTTTTAAGGTTGTATAAGTGTATAAACCTCGTGTAGCTATTGTGACAGAAAATCTCCATTGTAAACATTCATAATGATAATTGATTCAAAATGATAATCTACACTAATAATATTAAAATAATAATAAAAAAAATAAATAATAATAATCAATAATACAAAAAAATAATAATAATAATACAAATACTTAGTTTAAGTTTCTTTCTGTATTAAAATCTTAAAGTCATTGAACGAATACGAATAAGGGCCCAATTTCTACAGTTGCCATAAAATTATGATAAAAACAACGTCTAAATATAAACATTTTCTCCAAAAATGAAGAAGAAAAAAGAGAACATTCTAACGGTCACATCTTCAAAAATAAATCAAACGGATAAAAAGTCGACTAACAGTGTAAACCCGCTAAGTCCATGGACTTAGGAGGTTTACACATTTAGCTGACGATAAATTGTTGAATCTAAGCTTTTCAACCATTCTTTCTACTGAGCACACAACCCAACAAAAAAAATAAACCTAGCTTCGTCCATTACTATCCTCAATTTGTTCAAGAGATTAACTCGATCTCTTTCTGAGAGTTTTCGTGTAACTTTAGTCGCCAAACACGCCGACAACCTTTTAAGGGTCATGAATAATACATGGGATTCGGCTCTCTTCAGTTTGTCGCCAGTCCTTCTTGGTAAAGTCAATAGAGAACACTCGGCTTCGCTTACACGTGGTCTAAGTGCGACACCGACGTTGGCTGTTTAGTGGATTAATTTATTGTGTTTATATATTACCTTTGTAATTGGTTTTATAAGCTACTAGTTTTTTAGGCTTTTAATTCAAAAAATGTATGGGTGAGATAGTAAGGTTTGTATGTATGTATCGTTGCATGAATGCGTGGTTGTAGAAAACTTTTAAGGTGGTCTAGGACACAAAATTCTAAAATCTGTATTTTTAGAATTATTTTTCTGAAATTTTCGATGCAGAATTGCAGTACGCTTTCAATTTAAAATACTATTTTAAACTATTATATTTAACAATTAATTTTTTTTTTAATTAAAAATCTTCAAAATCGTGACGTTATTTGTACTGACTTAATGATTTTTCAATAAAATATTTCAATTTTTTTTAATTTTTTTTTATGTATTTTGTGCAAAATCTGTATAAAGCCTATGGTGTACTAAGCACCAAAAACCTTTTTAAAAAAATTAAATCAAAATACACAATTCTTTAAAACAAATTAAAAATATATGCACGAAAAATAATTGTGGAAAGTTTCATATATTTATTACAAGTAGTTTTAAAGTTATATCAATTTAAACTAAAAAAAAAGGACCATCACAAAAAAAAAACCGTTTCAAAGTTTCAAGATAGCATGTCCAAGATACAGTTGTGGCGTAACAAAAAATCGAATATTTCAAGTTCTACTAATGATAGAAACAAAGTTTTTGTGTCATTTTATTCAAAAATATCTTTATTATTTTTTTTTACAAGAAATAATAACAATAAAAAAAATAAAAAAATAAATAAAAAATTGAGAATTTTTTAAATAAATTCAATAAAATTTTTAATCGCGACGCCGTTATTGAGATAATGTGGATATAGATGTAATATTGAAAAGTCTAACTACCTCCTTCCTTGATACTTTGGGTATCTTTGTTGTTAAGAAATGGGTTGCTTTTCTTTTAAAGCTAATGAAGTACAATAGTAATATCGTCCGAAATATTGCTTCGTAACTAACGACTTTTGTAAAATGTTGCAGCTAATTTTAACTCACATTCAATAGAAATTTAAAGAAGTTCAATAAACATGTAAAAAAATTAAATAAACATTTTACAAAAAGCTCAATAAACATTAAAAAAAAAAACTTTAATAAGTATTTTTAAAAAAATCAACTAACTTAAATAAAAAAATCAACGTACCCCTAAATTAAAGTTCAATAAACACTTAAAATCCAATAAACATTTTGCTGTTTTCTCGGTACCAAGATTTTTTTTTTTTTTTTTTTTTTTTTGAAAAATGACTAAAAAATATTATTTTTTTACTTTCTCGTCTATCAGTTGTAGAAAGAATGGTGATCACCTAAAAATCATTCTCAATTTCTTTACGTATATTTGCCTAGCATAAAACGCTGACTATAAAAATATAGAAACATCATTGGTGTCTGTCGGGTCTGACCATCCGTCATGCTGGAAATTGTATAGATTTTATTTCCGCCCACCTGATGGTTTTGCGCTCTAACCTTGCATGCCAAATATGCCGGTTTGTATCCTGGGTTAGGCATGGATGTTCGTTGTAGTTCGGAATCTATGTTAAGCAGCTGAATCAGATCTTGGCAGCCTTGGTAGATCGTGCCAACCAACCGAGCATTTTATTTCCAAAAACAATTTAATTAATTTAAAAAAAAAGTAGTTTAAGCTTATGTTCTAATGTAGCAATAAGCTAATACCTAACCTGTCCACCTATTTGTCAAGTCTTAGGAAAAACTAAAAATTAACATCTACTTTTTGTCCTAAGACTGTTGCCAAGCTTTCTAATTTGGTGATATTTTTGATTGATTCGGTGAAGATTACCATAATATCGCCAAAAACTAGAAATTTGCGATTTTCTTTCTGTTGCTTTTGTCCTATCAATTTATCCTAGATGAAAAAGTTCAAAGCCTGATGATTCATAACCCATTTTCGGTTAAGATTTACGGTACGGTATCACTTGGCGACTTAACTAAAAAAAAATCGCCAAATTGAAAATGACCTCAGAAGGCTGTGTCGCCGAATCCAAAATGGATTCAAAACACGCCTTGTCGCCAAATCCAAACGGTTAATAGGGTTATCGGAAAACCTTAGCGACGGGCTGCCACATTCATCGCCGAATCGCCAACTTTCAATAAGTAGCTAAGGGGGACCGTGCAGTAAATCTTAACCCCATTTTCAACTTTTAAAGTAAAATATCCACATAATTTTTCTTCCAATTTTGCTAATTTTGCATCCGTTGTCATTGCACATACAGCAAAATATCGCTAATGGTTTGAAGCAATAAACAATATTTCAGCCAGTTATGTGAAGTGGAAAATACTGTTTTGGGATAAGGACGGTGAAAGACTTGCGATCGCAATGAAACACTGGTGTGCACTATTATTTAAAGAAAAATCACTTTTAAACGTTGAATTCATTTATTGGTAATTTTTATTGAAGTTTCTTTGCACTATGCAATGTCTTGGCTCTAAAAGGAACTTAATTTTTTGCAAATTTGAACAATAAAATTTCCCGTGGCAATAAGTGCTTGGTTTAGAAAAAAATTCATTAACAAATTAATGGGTTCTATATTTATAAAAGTACTTATCACTAATTTTTTAGTTCTTTCATACACTTCCCAATATTTTTCGATATTGTGCACGCTTAGAACGTATAGCTGGTTTTGAAACGGAAAAAAAAATCCTAAATAGCATTTTGGGTGGGGTTATAGTGAATAAATGCATTATTACAAAAATTTTACAGTATTATAAACTTTTCCTAAGCACTTAAAATATTTATTTCAAAGTTTACATTAGAAACATATTTAATTAATAATTGATTGAGAATTGGTATTATTATTATTATTATTATTTATTTTTATAATTGTGTTTGTGTTTCCAAAACAAATTTTACAAAGGTCGTATGAATTTATTGCAATGAAGATGACAAAATTTATCATACTATTCTAACTCATTAAATGTCACCTATATTTATAAAAATGTTTTGAATTTAAAACTCATTGATTTAAAACACATTATCGAAGAAATAAATCATTTTTGAATACAAAACTTACACAGATCATGCAGTCAGTGAATTCTAAGCAAAATTCTGACACATTTTTTACACGTTGGCAATTTCAAAACTAGATGACTTAAATACAGAATTCTCTCATTGATTAATTTTTGTAAAAAACTTCTCTTATTTGCTGCTAACAATCTGGTTTGATTCATTCATTGCTATAACCTCTGAATCCCAGGAAGATATCAATACATTTTCTACAAGTTGATCTTTACTGTTTTCCAAATATTCGCCTCTATTAGCAAATTTTTCTCATATCTATTCTCACAATAGACTTTCATAAAAACTTATCACTGCGGAATTTTATATTTTATTACGTATAAATTGCTGCACAGTTATCTTTTTTTGCATTTATCGAGACTCTAACTAACTTTGTACAAATCCCTACCGAGGGAACTTTGAATAATACTATTATGTAAAATAACTTGCTTTACTTCTTTCACTTATACAATTTTAGCATTTCCCCCTCTTTTATGGATTTTCATGTTAAAAAATTAATGCATAAAATAGTTTTTTTTTTACTTATTTGATGGAAATTGAAACAAGATTGTCCAAAATAAATTAATGATTTATCCTTGAACGATTTTTGACACGTTTCCAATTAACGAATAGTTGACACATTCTTGTAACCGATGCATTTTAAAGAATTTTATCCTTGACTGATTCTGGAAGAAATTAACGGAGACACGGGTTATTTAAAAAAAAAATGTATCTTTACGGCCCGTTTCGGATAAAAATATTTCTTTGGAGATTTTCTTTACCTTTCTTTTTAAATAATTTTCAAAATATTTCGAAATAACTCTTACTGATTTTGTTGTTGTTGTTGTTATCTTTAATATTTAAATATGAGTTTTTGTAACAATTATATTTAACTCACTAAAATAATATTTAAGGGGACATGGTAACCATGTTTTCACAAAAATAATAAAAATATCAATTCTATATAAACATATTTTTATTTTTTTTATTTTTTACGTGTTTATAATCTTTGAAACCTTCTCCTTATTCTAGCAAGTTATTGAGCTCATTCGATAACTGCAACTGCAGAAGAACTATATTTTTATGATGAATTTAGCATTGCTGCAATAGCTCCTTCGATATTTCGAACGCATTTTTCTCAGTTCGCGATTTTAGAAATTCCCACCTTACTCAAAATTCTAAAACTTCAGCAAATGTGAATTAAATGACTTGATAAATTTTTTTGTGTCATTTTTAATATCTATTTGACAAAAATTGGCACGGATTTTTTAATAAAATATAAACTTTTTTTTACAAATTTAAATGTTGAAAAATAAACGTTTTTGATGCTTTTTTTATCTATAGGTACAGAAATTATCGTTTTTCTCGAAAACTATTTTACTTATTCTAAATCCGATGCCTAAAAAGTTAGAGTACATAACAACGAAAATTAAAAAAAAAAAAAAAATCAGGAAAAATGGAAAAGAAGATAGAATTTCCAATTTGATGAATTTTATTTTTTTTTTAAATTTAAGTTTTAAAAATTTATGGTACTATGAGAACTTTTTTTTAAAAATAAACGTAGTTTTTACTTATTAATACCTCCAAACATGTAAAAATTATAATTTTAAAGGCTTAAAAAAAAAAAAAAAAAAAAAAAAAACTGTTCGAAGGGTACAAGTCCACTTAAAAAATATAATAATAATACATAGAAAAGGGAAGGGTTAAAAATGTGACTTCTTTAGTTACTCCCATTTTCTCATTAAAATGCAAAAGGTCATTTGGTAATAGATAATTGAAATTCCTGCATTTAAAGTACAAATAGATTTTTGCTTGCCCATACACATAATTAAAAAAAATAGTACAAGGATAAAGTCATCGCTAAGGGTTAAAATGTTCGCATAGTATTTACAAAAGAACTGAGTTTGATTTCCCGCATCAACGAACTGCAATATTTATTTTCAAAAATAAGTAGACGCTGCGTACATTTTGACGGATAGTTTCATTTCTTTCCTCATTCCGCCAAAACCAAAATATTTGAAATGGTGACCAAGTCAAGTTGTGAATCTTGAAACCTAAACTATAAAAGTTACAGTCGTATCTAGATACCAATAAGTTTAGTAGAATCACAAAGAATTCAATTGGAAATCACCATCGAAAATGCTTCAAAATTTAAAGAAAAACGTAAATAACTCTATGGGAAATTCACATCTTGGTTGCAAATAGAGATATAGGGTTAGAACCTGAAAAATCGGTGATATCTCTCGCCATTATCACCAAACTCTAACGGTGACATTTTTGTTTATTAATTCTCCAAATTGGTTTGTTATATTTCGTAAACCTATCATTGAAGTTTTTCATTCATTAAATATCGCGGCGAAATCGAACGTGCTTGGTATAAGAGCCTAATGTATCGGTATAAAACATGTGTAGAAGCAGTATTTTAGTGACACAGTTACTGCCACAATCCAACTGGTGTGTATCAATAAATATCGACAAATCTAACAAAAAAAAGTTTTTACTATAAATTTTTTATATGCATTTCCAATTTTTATGTATGCTTACAACTTATTTAAGCGATTTTGGTCTCAGGTCAATTTTCAAAGTGTACCAAACAGTTTCCCGCTCTAAAACTAAGAAAAAAAGCGGCATATATTTTGTTCCGGAGTGACCAGACATATGAAAGGTGACTTGCACCAGTTGAGCAGTTACCCTTTTCTTTGGATCTCCTGGGCTGATTTACATTCACTTAGTGTTGTGGAATTCGCAGAGCATGCGCCATTACATGTCGTGAACTGAATTCCGAATTGTTCCTCGCATGTATCACTGTTTCAATACAAGTCCTTTAGTTGTTCTTTGATAGAGTCGGGGGAGTTTAGTTCAACAAAATGTTTCAACATTGGAAAGAACACATTGCTCAGATTTAAAAATCGTTAAACAGGCCTGTTGTAAAGTTTATCAATTCGAGTAGAAGACTAGAGTTGAGTATAAGTGGCTAAATAGATCTGAAGCCTATTTAACCGTACAAACTACACTAAATTTTAAAAGACTGAATTATTTTTCAAGAAAATTTGATGCCTTAAATTCAAACAAATAAATGTAAACATTTGATTTTCGAGATCATAGTACATAGCTACGATATAAGCTGTAAATTTTTAAATGGGTAAAAAAACTGGTAAAGTACGAATGTTCACACTTCTTGTTATCGCAAACGCAATTCTCCATGTGAGTATTCGTAATGGGCCCTTCTAATTTGCCTAAACTGCGATAAGGTTTGCGTCATAACCTTATAGCATTATGGGCTGCTATGTACGCTGGCACTACCTGGAATAACAGCCGGTAATACTGGCATTCCACGCACACTGCTAAGCTGGCATTCTGATCAACACCGGTCAGTAACTGAATGGTCATAGTCATGTGTTGTTCAGAATACCAGCTTTGCGTTTACAGATTGCCAGCACTAAAACAATCCAGCGATTGAGCGAGCTTCCTGTCGATAATCACGGGAGAGAGCAGGTTCAAAGGATGATAAGAGTTGACGTGCTAGTAAATAGAAAATATTTGACACTGGAAATATTGAATACTGGAAATATTGAATACTGGAGCTGCAGCCAGCGGCGATCGCGCGATGAACTGGCTTCTCCTGAGAGCCTTATAGATTCGATGGCTATAGGTCTTCCTGCTAGTCTGTACTATACGTCTTCATGCCTGTCCTATAACATATAGGTCCCTCAACAACGTTGGCTAATATGGCTCGACATTTGTTACGCCCGATGTGGAACGTTGTAAACCAGTCGTTGCTGCAGGTATTGGCTAACCTCGACCAATGCTGGATAAAATATACTGGAAGTTTTAAAATGTTGATGCTCAGTTTTAAAATTTAAATATTTTATTGATAAGAAAGGATGGAGGACAAAACAAATATGTTTTGTGAAGCTTTTTACATGCTTATTTGAAAAGAAAAACGTGTGTTTTGGAACGTTGCTCGAATATCGGCCAATTTTTCAGAACCTCTATTTCCGACATTAACAATACTGCTGTGCTATTTGGGTCTGCACCCTGAAATTAAGCGTTTTTACGATGCTAACGCTGGCGCCTAATGACTGGATATTATTACTAGTACACCGACTGGTAGCATGTGTATCGGCCTTAATGTTGTCATTTTCTTGATAACAACAGAAATATGAAATAAGTAAATGTATACCTAATTGGGAATTTGCAATACAAATTGTTTAATTGATTATGAGCCTTTTTATAAATTTTATTTATAACGTGAACTTTTTTCTTTTTTTTTTGCTCCTATACTCTTCTCAACAAAGGATATAACACCTCTATTTAGGTCATCCGGCAAACACTTTTTTTAAAACAAAGTCAGATCCGGATTTCGCCACTTCGAAGCAGGTTCAGCCGTCAACTGACCCTTCTTCCGTCTCACTGTCATGCTGCTATCTCCTCCCTGGCCATAACAAAACACGATACTGCTTTTCTTTCTTTAAAAAAGTGCGATAATTTCCTGCATTTGAACGTAAGAATCTAGACGCCTCCGTCCCGCTGTGACGAATGCTTCATTCTCACGCTTCTCCTACGTATGTTATAGTGGTAGAAATAAATAAAAAAGAGCCATTCGCTATGTTGTTCACGTTCCAAACTCACATTTTGTGCTTGCTTGCGATGTAAACATTGGTGGTGAATGCGAGGTGTTTTCTTCAAGGAGGGTTACTTGGAATGGGAAATTACATGTTTTAAACTGTTGGGTTTGTACTTCCTGGTATTTACTAAAATACATTTAACCTTTAAAATTATACCAAAGTTACATAAAAAACATTAGTAGTAACTATGTAAAAAAATTTTGTTATTACTTGGTGTGTCTTGATCTAGTTCAGTGGTTGCAAACTCATTAGTCAAAAAAAGAGCCTATCTATTTAACCTTTAAAATTACCCCAAAGTCACATAAAAATTTTTAATAGTAAGTATGTACAAAATTTTGTTATTACTTGGTGTGTCTTGATCTAGTTTAGTGGTCGGCAAACTCATTAGTCAAAAAAGAGCCAGTCCATTTAACCTTTAAAATTACACCAAAGTCACATAAAAAACATTAATAGTAACTATATAAAAAAATGTTGTTTTGATCTAGTTCAGTGGTCGTAAACTCATTAATCAAAAAAAGAGCCTATATATTTAACATTTAAAATTACACCAAAGTCACATAAAAGACATTAATAGTAAATATGAACAAAAAAAATTATTACTTAGTGTGTGTCTTGATCAAGTTCAGTGGTCGGCAAACTCATTAGTCAAAAAAGAACCAATGCGTTTTAACAATTGTGATTTTTTAGGGGCCAAATTTCCTTTCAAGAAACATGTTTTTAGGAGGTAGTTTAAACTAGCTATTAACATTAAACTAAGCCAGATTTAACTATAATAATAATTATAATAATTGATAAATTTGATCACACTAAAGTAGTTAAAGAATCACAACCTGTAGTCCGTGAACGCCAGGTGATCATTGAGGAGTCTGCTACATCATCGGAGAATTTCTTTTCATATTTTCGCTTTTTGCATTTAACCTCTAAAAGCTTAAACTTTTTCAGAAAAAGCTGAACTTGTATTTGTATTATTTGTCTAACTTCCTGTTAGCATGTTTAAAATGTCTTTTTACAAAAAGAAAAAAAGAAGAAAGAAAAAATCATATTTACTTGCATTATTCCACATATAAACTGTAAGTATTCTGGAGTGCAGAATAAGTCGTATATTTTCAACGTAAGCCATCATGGAGGATTGTCATTTTGCGAAATTATTCACAGGGAAAATAACTAACTTGAATTATCTTTCTAAAATATCCGAATATTCCTCTAGTTATCCACGAAAAGTATTAAAACATTTTATTTTTATTTTTCAGTGTGGCGGGAATTTTTTTGTATTTAATTCCATTAGATAAATTCCCTTTACACATAAAGGAAAAAGTATTTCCAAAAGTTGTCTAAGGGCAGGGGGATGTATAAGTGGTGGTCCGTAAAACGTAATTCTTTTAACGTAGTGGTCGCCTTAAGGTTTGGAACCTGGTATATAAGATGGTACGATGTCTTCTTTATAGTCTTTAAAAAAGTTAAAGGAGGGAGATGTGAATGCAATTAATATTTAACTTGTGATGTGAAATCAATTTTAATTCTCGCCAAGACAATTTCTAATTATTCTTTTCTTGTAAAGCAATTCTTTTATTTGTAAAGCAGAAGGGTAACTGTCGCAATTAATGTACTAACTAGTTACCCAACCCTTTACAAATCATCTCTATCTTAAGACTTCAGTGCATTCTCTCCAACATTACCCAATCTTGTTTCTGGTGAAATCATCACCTCACTGGTGCCGTAGAGGCAATACAGTGATCCGAGGGGCAATGCAGTTATTTCTATATTAATCAACTCATAAATAACTGGTGGAATGGTTGTTGCTTTAATCACTTGCTTTAGACACAGTAAGTTCTCTTACATGTTATTTTAACCTTTATTATCACCTACCAATAATTCTTCTGTCTTATTACAGAGAAGGCTCGATGCAAGGCCCAGCGTGCCCTCACGCTGGAGCAGGGCAACCGGATGGGACTATTCATACCGGAGTGCAATGATGACGGCAGCTACGCCGAGGTGCAATGCCACGTTTCCACTGGATACTGCTGGTGTGTGGATGAGGCGGGAAAGCCCATACGCGGATCTTCCATCCAGAACGCAAGGCCAAACTGCAAGGGTGAGTCATTAAACATAATAAACATGTCGATGAATATCATGACGTATTTAAATTGGGGTGGGGGGGGGGGAATAGTCGTTTTGTATTTCATTTGTAAAGGAAATTGTTAATTAAAAATACATCTGGTACATGTCTGTGAATTGATTAAGACCCTCAAATGAACATCTAATTAAAAACATGTTGATACCATGTCCGCTTCAGAACATTGATACAACGTTGATAACATGTCCACTTCAAAACGTTGATACCATGTCCACTTCGGAACATTGATATTATATCCACTTCAAAACGTTGATACCATGTCACTTCAAAAAGAACTTTAATAAATGTCTAATTAAAAATATGTTGATACCATGTCTACTTCAAAATGAATTTTAATGATTGTCTAATTAATAACATGTTGATACCATGTACACTTTAGAACGATTTAGAAACGTAGGCATTATAACCTTGCATTTTGTGGCCATAAATTGGAAAATGGAAATGTTTTCCTACTCAACCAATATTTCATTTTGCAATTTTGTAATCATACTGTAATAATTAATGTACTAACTGCTGGATTAATAAGTGGATTGTTTTTAATAAAGTAATAATATTTCTGTGCCTATGGGAAACATGGCTAGTTTTCTCATCAGACAGTACAACTAAACCTGTTTAGATTTCTTATTAGCCATGCAATTAACTTATTCCGAGAGTTTAAGCAAGTGTGTAACTTCCAATCTCTTTCTTTAGTAATTCGTTGCGTATTTTGATTATTTAAAGGCTCTAGTCTGCAAAACTTCTTAATCCTCTAATTTTAGGTTACAAGGGTTAAATAAGGAAAAAAAGTATTGTAAACTTTCCTAACCTGACGGCTTTTATCTCTAAGACGAACCTGATAGTAGTCCATACATTACACTATTAACGGATTGATCAGATTAATTAATTGCTAGTAGCCCCACATGGTCCATGTTCTCAAAGGAGAAAAACTCTCTGGAGTAAAGCAGTTTTCGCAATCGGAATCATTCGTCTTACTACGAATTACGTTTCTCCAGAAAGTTTTCATTCATTATTAATCACTCTTTTCATTCATCACGGCTTAACTACAATTACTCCGGGGAAAAACATCAACCTAAATCTCTGTTGGACGTTAATTCGAAACGAAGTCACAATAAAGGATTTCTATGGGCAAGGATTGACTTTGTTGAGGGTTCAATTCTAACTCTTAGTTCTTGTTGGAAGGTGAAGACTAAAGAATTGTTTGTATAATTAAACAAATTTCGCTTTTCTTGGAGAGAAAAATCTCATCGTTCCTCCCTCAAGAATCGTTAATTATTACTAGGCTACCGTAGTATGTCTGTGTTGGGTGCTTCTTTTCAGTGGTGCCATGTTTGGCGATTTATTGCCTATTTGGCTAATTTAGATGTCGTAGATAAATTTAGATTAAGGGGAAAGAATGGCCACGAGATTTTTGTTTTGCTACCAGGATTGATCAGTAAACAGTTAACAGAATTCAAAAGGGAATTGAACCAGTTTTTGTAGTCTTTTTTCAGTTGTTGAATTTGAGATAACGTCTGACTAATTATGATCGGTATCTTCTTTCCTTCCTTTTTTCAATTCTTAGTTTTTGATGGCAAAATAGATATAATATTTAAAGGAAAAATTATACAAAATTATTCTGAACAGCGATGGTGATCAATAGTAAGAGGGAGCAGTTACCCCCTTCAATGGTGGCTCGTGGTCGAAAATGCTAGTGCAGACGGAAACATGCGACTTACCAACAACCCCTCTCCCCCCCCCCACCCTCCCCGAAACATTCACGCACTTTCACAACCATGTACAGTCACTCTTGAATTATTATTTTTTAATTATCATTTTAAAAATCAGATTTTTATGTATTTAAAAGTACATAATTAGTAATGATGTTTAAAATAATTTTTTTTAATATTTTATTCAAAATTAATTAACTAACATTTAACCCGTCATAATTAGCATACTTTTGAACAGTGATTGCTCGAGTTTTTTAGAGCTGAGAAGAGAAATTATGGTTGGAAATTGTTCGCAATATCATTCTTAATGTCCTGAACCTCCATCCAGTTTCTAAAATATATAGTTTTGTAATAGAATGTTTTTAATGTTGAAAGTAGAAAATATCGTAATTTTTCTAAAAACTTTTGCATTAAAAAATCTAGCAAAATTCATTTTCTTTTCCAATCAGTTTGACTGAGGTTCAAAACATCTTATTGTTCATGCAGATTTGAATTCTCAAATCATTTTTCAAAAAGATTATATCGAATTTCAGTTATCACAATTAAAATGAAGTTTCACGTGCCAAAAACACGATTTCTTATATAATGAGTTTAAAATATTAAAATTTATTATCAGAACAAAATACAGGGATGACAGTTTTCCTCCTTTTGGAGGATTTCCTCCTTTTTGGTTTTTTATGTAACATTATCCTTCTTTGTCTCTGTTTTGAGGATCTGCATTTTTCTGATCTGAACCAGTTTTTCTTGCAAAAAGTATACTTTTCTTCATGTCTAAACAAAAGATTTTCCCTTTTAACTCTCCTTTCCTCACAAATTACTTCTCTAACTCCTAATAATTGAAATGTAATTGTTGTATAGTATGAGAAATTTCATTGCTTCTTTAAAATTATTGAATCATCCTTCCTGCTTACTTTTTTTGTTGGAATTTTTGTGTATTCCTTCTGCGAGTTTTAACGAATTTTTGGATTTCCCCTTTTTGCTCTCAGATCACTCTCATCCCTGAAAATAGTACTTCAGACTAATAAAATAACTTTCTAGCCTTCAGATGGTACCATTATCTTGCAAAAATTACATCTAGAGATTATTTTAGAGCAGAAATTCTCAAGGGCAGCCGAAGTTGGAAAATTGCTGATCTGGCTACCACGCTATGCATTTCATGGAGGGAAGCTCTATTGGATTCCATTGGTTACCATGGCAACGTCGCAGCCGTAACGCGTTTCAGAAACACATGCTGCCGTTCGGAGGAAGATCACCTTGATTGGAAACGAGTTTTTTTTCCCCCCTTCTGAATTGAGTATTGAGGCAAAAAGTTTGCTGTTTATCGGATTTTTTTTTCACTTGCCGTAGAAATTGGATCTTCATTTTAGTAAATTGTAAAATATACAATTTTAGTTTCGAACTAATAAATTTAGATGCAGCCCGGCTGCACTGGCTGTAGTGCACGAACCGCCATTGGTCCCCTCGTTTTTGAACTCTTAGTGTTTTTGACAGCAAAATGAAAAGGATATTTGTAAGGAAAAATTATTATGAACAGTGATGGTGATCAGGTGCAAAAGGGAACAGTTGTCTCCTCGTTTTTGAACTCTTAGTGTTTTTGACGGCAAAACAGAAAGAGTATTTATAAGAAAAAAATTATAAGAAATTATTCTGGACAGTGGTGGAGATCAATAGTAAGAAGGAGCAGTGCAGCCTCGTTTTTGAACTTTTAAGTACTTTTGAATTTAATATATTGACAAAATTTTACTGTTTGACCACCCTTCCTATTTGACCTTTTTCTATTAAATTGCCAAAACTGATTCTAAAGATATCAGTTAACTGAAAATATTACTCTCTTTCCATCATTTTATCGCATTTGGCCGCTATTCTCTTTCATTTGGCGACTCAAAAACTATCCAGTTGCAGCAGCAGCAGCCATTCGCTGTCAGTTGGGTTTCATTAGCAGCTTGAGAAATGATTGTCTTGTTCGCCTTGTCGGAGAGGTGTGTGTCTCTCCCAAAGGACACATAGCACAATTAAAAGTATTTCACATTCTTTACTTCTTTTGGTTTGAAAGTATGAGAGAAAGAGTTTGTTTAGGTGAAATTGTTAAGTTGGAGAAACATTAAAAGCTCGTTTTCGACTTGGAAAAGTGAATTTGAAGTGTTTTGGGGCGAGGTGTGCAGAAGAGATGGGATGATGTGTTGCATCTCTTTTGTCAAGGATGGGAAACAAAGCCCAAAAAATGAGTTTCTAAAAATGGTTTAACTGTGGGAAGTTTTTCAGAATTTTTTTAGAGATATTCTGACTAGCTGATGAATGATAAACACAAGGATATTTGTGTTTAAATGTTTGTTACGCCAAATATAAGATTACTGTTTATAAAACTACACTACATCATGGGTAGAGATAATCAAAATGTTGGTATTAGTATGCTGTAAATAATTTCACAAAAAAACAAATTAGAGTGAGAGAAACGACGTACCTAAAAACCTAAGGATGTTGAACATCGCACAACTTTCAACTACACTTAATACTGGTCACAACTTTCATATTTGTTATGGATTGATGTAAGATACCTTTTTTTTTAAGTATGTTCCTTAATTTAAAAAAAAAAAAAAAAAAAAAAAAAAAAAAAAAAAAAAAAACGTCCAAATGGCTTTTTTTGCGATTTTTTTTTCCCGATAAATATTTCATTATCCTTTCTTGTAAGTAATTGGGTGATGCTGAAGGTAAAAGAACTTTATCTTAAGGAATTCGTATTGAACTTTTTACCCCTCAACGGAAATTTCAAAGGGGAGGGGGGGGGGATGTTTAGAGCATCTTAAAAGGCATTACCATAGCCCATTTTGATCAAAACTGTTAGAACCGTTTTTTGATAATTGCATAAATTTTTCAAAGGCAGTTACAAAAATCGCATGAGCAATTTTGACGGAAACCTTAATGACAAATCTCTTGGCCACCACTAACCGCACACAAAAGTTGAACATCGTAGCTCAATTCATTCGGGAGCTATGCTGAGCACAGATGGAAACATAAACATATAAACATTTTTTCTAGACCGCTTTTAGAAGTCAGCTCGTTCCAAAATGTGTAGAAACGCAAAAAAACAAAACATTTTGAACCGAATACTATACTTTCATTACCCTATGTAATACATATGGGTAATTGAAAGTAAAAAGTCGGCAACAGGTAAGAAATCTTGCGACTGGCGAACATTTTAATACAAAAAAAAAAAAAAAAAAAAAAAAAAAAAAGAACTTTCGACCGGATAATACGTAAGTATCTGTATTTGTATAGAAATTTCTCAAATAACGAATGTGAAGCCTACCCGCCATGTCATATGAATCAAACTACAAAAAAAAAATAAAAAATAACCCAAGCCACCACACAAAACTTCCTGAAATCACACATTAACTGAGTCACCACACAAAGAGGTCAGAGCACAATTATAAATTTCCGCGCAATCCTATTAACTTACCTTATTTTATCCCTTTCCGTTTAATACGGTGCCCGGGGGATAAAAGAAATTGATTTATTGGCGCTTTTAAAGAAGAAGACGCCAAAGAATAAAGTGGGGTGCGTGGGCTTTGGACGACAAGCTGATGTCTATTAACCCCAGTGTCAAGTATTAAGTTTATTGGCTATTAAAACTGTTGAAAGAACAGCACATCTTGGAAGTCGAGATGATCAAACATTGTTTGTGTGTTCTTTGGCTTTGGTGTGAGCTTTCTTTTGTGGTGGGCCCACGCGTTTTTTCCCCTGCTTGTTGAAGTTTAATAGGAGCGTTCTTTGGACTTTTTTAAACGTATTGAAGGTGTTGTACACGTGTGAGTTGCATCATCTTGGAAAAATATTCTATTTGTAGATGTAAAATTGACGCGTTGAGTTTAAGCCCTTACTGTAGTGAGAGGCTTATAAAACTGCTCTGATCTTCAGTCCTTCTGAGGTCAATATTCTCAACTAAAACTACAAATTTTGTCGAAAAAATTGTCTCCAAACTCATTATTTTTGTTTCTGAAAAGCGTCTAATTGGCGGGATTTTTTTCTATCAAATGTTGCCAACCCTTACTCTATATCAGCTTTTAATTAAGAACTACGGGTGCAGAAAATCGACAATGCATGCTCTTGTCGTTATGAAATACTCTTGTCCCCTTTCATGAACTAAAACCTACATATTTATGATATGCGTCATTATAAGTCAATGTGTATCTTAATTAGAATATATGTAGAAGTGACATTTTATAGGATTACAAAATCTAACGTGTTTTATTTTCATTCCGCCTTGTAAGTTTGAAAACTAAAGGGATTTTAGCGGCTGCACGTTCTGTGTAGTATATTTAACCGTCAATTACCGGCTTAACAAAATAAAATCTCAACAGTGCTACGAGAGTTCTGAATCGCAAATAGTATGTCTGACGATCTGGAGCATTACAACTTCGACGTGACGAATTCTAACCGATGGTGTAAGGCTTCAAAATTTCTAACATTACGAAGCCAGTCATCTTTTAAAATTATAACTTTTGTATTAATGTATATATATATATATATTCATACTGTTAATTTTTCGTATACAACTAGATGAAATGTCCAATGCGGATCTATCTCAAATAGCTGCGGTCTGGCGTTTGGTTAGTTTAATCGATTGCAAGTTATGAGCGTGTACTCTTTGATCCCCAACCCCCCCCCCCCCCAAAAAAAAAAACAAAAAAAAAAACATCAACATGAAATTGTGTTATTATTAATCTGAATTAGTCAAGATACCAATAGAAATAAAATAAACCTTGTTCAAATTGTTTCAGTAGATTATGTTATCCTTTTAAAGGGTTGAAAACTGGGATGAAAGTTTTTTTTTTTTTCAAATAACATGTCTTAAGCGACCTTTATATTATTTCGAATGTCAAAAGTGAAGTATTGGTTAAAATTTCAAGTACGGTACGGAATCGCCAAAAAATGGCAACCGCCGTTATTTTATTTTTAATAACTAGTGAACTACCTATGGTTGCCATAATTCTGCTCAATTTTGTGTAAACAATTCTTGGCACGGAATCCGTACTTGGAAGTTTTACCGAAATATTTGATCAAGATCAGAATAAAACCATAGATTTGAATAAAAACAAACACACCCGCCCACATTCACTCTTCTATAAATTGAGATTATGTTTCATGTTTTACGATTTACATTTATCATAATTTTTAATTTATACTTTTTTGTTCAGCCGGAAAGTTTTAATCATCGATTAATATGATTTAACAAAACATCTCTAAGCAATAATGTAACGTTATATCATTAGCCTACATGATACATTAAACATTTTATTGAAGTATTGTGTGGTACTCCCAAATTATCGTATGGTAACCTAATATTAAAGGATTCAATTTAATTCCAAATCGCTAGAATTTATTCTCATTATGACAGTGACTCATCTCATTTCTACAGTGAGAAAGAAATGTCAAAATAATTAAAATACTCTAAACGTGTAGTTAATTGCTCGTCTACTTTAATGTGATTGTTTAAAATTTTTGCTGTAACATTGGAATATATTTGTGATACCTTAGTCAAAAGCAAAAATCTTTTTCGGAGGTACTTGTTTATGTTAAAAAAAATATATATAGGAGAATTTCTATGAAATTTAAGAAACAAATACTATTCAGGGATATTCCACCCCAAAATCTCTTTATGAACTCGCACAAATCAAAATATATAAACTTAAAACTGTCGTTATTTTAACGCTGCCTTTAATTAGAATAAAAATTAGGACATTTTAAGACTGGTCTAAAATTGTATTTTGTAATGGGAAGTAAAAAAATTAAAAGCATTTTTCTCATAATTGATTTTCTTGCAAGCATTGCTAATTTAAAATGTAATACTTCTGACAATGAGAAGAAGTTCTAAGAAATTTTTTGAAACTGTTTTGTTGATTGTTATCTTGAGCATAAAAGAAATTGTGATTTGATGATTATTTTAGGAGTTATAATTTATGGTTTAAATGTAAAGTAAGTAAAATGGTTGAAAATCATTTAGTCATGTTTCAATTATACATTAAAAAATTAGGATTATAATTATTATTGTAGAATATTCGCTAGATATATGTATGAAGTTTATTTTTATATAATTTATTCTCTAAAAAACCTTCTTCTATTTAAAGTATTTCGAATTTTTGAAATATTTCATCAGTTTTTCATGTAAAATTACAATTTTTATAAAATATTGATAATATACTTGAATTTTTTTCATTCTATTACTAATCTATAATAGAACTAAATATTTAAAAGGCTCTTTAAACATTGAAACATAAACTACTTTTAAAAAAAGCAAGTAAGTAAACTACGGGTGTGGAACATCGCACAACTTTCAATTGCACTATAATTGCGATAAATCTTGTATAGGTCTTTAAAAAAAAAAAAAAAAAAAAAAAAAAAAAAAAAAATGGGGATGTTTAGAACACCTTAAGAGGCATTAGCATAGCGATTTTTATCAAAATCGTTGGAGCCGTTTTTAGCAATCATTGAAAAATGTGATTTTTTTCAATGGCAGCCACATTATGGGCATGTGCGATTTAGGCGAAAACCTTAATGATAGGTCTCATTGCCATCAGCAACCCGCATACCAAATTTGAACATCGTAGGTCAATTTATTAGGGAGTTATGCTAACTACGGACACACATACAGACAGACATTTTTTCCAGATCACTTTTTTGAAATGAGGGTGTTCCAAAATGAGAAGAAATGGAAAAAAAAAAAAAGAGGAAAAAAAAAAAAAAATCGGATTTTTTTTTTTTTTTTTTTTTTTTTTTTACCACCGAATGCTATACTTTCATTACCTTATGTATAATATATATGGGTAATTGAAAGTAAAAAAGCAAAGTGTCAAGTACCTAGCAAAATGCACAAATTTTCTTCGTCGTGGAATCTTACTAAATCTAAGAGTCGAAATAAAGCATATTGTCATGTGAAAATGGTTGTTATACTTGAAAGAAAAACAATCATAACATCCTGTTTTTGCCGGTGTTATAGAATGACGACGATCAAACGAAATTGAATAATGATTAATTGGGTGGATAAATCAAGGATCCAATTTGCTTTATCGATATAGCTATCAGTGAACGGCTTTGTTTACACACTCAAGCGGGAAACAGAATTGCTTTCAATTGCTGGTGATTCACAAAAACGTTTTAAGGGCAAACAATTAAAACTATTTATACGGAAATCAATGTATTGTTTTTTGTCAAGTTAAATTTTAAAGCTATCTTCAAAATTGTTGTGCATTTTTACATGAACGTTTTTGCAGAAAAAGCAAGAAGTTGATCTTGAAATTTATTACAATTTTTATTTGTTATTCTTCTTTTTTTCTTCTTTTTTTTTAATCATTTTTTCCCACTTTTGGGGTTTAGATAGCAACAATATATAGTTCTTTTCATTGAAACAACATTCTGCGTTTAGAAAATATGGTCGATTCGAATAAAAATTGTAGTCCTGATAACACTACTAGCAAACCAATTGAGAATGTCTGAAATTTCAAATATGTATCGTATTGTGTTTCTACATTGAGTCAAACTCTAAATCGTTTTACGGCAAAATAAAATGCTACATGTTTTCCAACAATAATTGACAACCAACGAAAGGATTCTAACTCCAGTTTTTTAAAGGGAAGGGAACCAATTCTACTTTTTCCTCATGTATTTCCGTACAACTTTGTTGCATTTCAATTGAAAATAAATTAATTGAAACACATTACAAAACTCTACAATAGTATTGAGCAAATCTTTGTTATAGTGAGAAACAAAATATTTTTTTTTGAAATGTTGAGACTTTTTTTTGTTGTTGTTGCTGTTTCTGATTAAATGATAACAAATTTGTAAAACATAAACTGTGTTTACAAAAAAAAAAAGCGTTGTACAACTTAATTATTGCGTTAAGCCTTTTGGCAGCGGTTTTCTTTACAAATTGGTAATCTAGTTGTATTTTTATCAAGTAAATACCATGGATTAAAAGCCGTTGGTGTGTTAGGACTTTTTCTATTACTCTTAGACATTTTGAACAAAATAAAATACATTTTTAACTATATCAAATAAAATAAATTAAATAACGTTTTTACAAAAACGTCGCTGTAAAACTGTATATTTTTTTATTTTGATTCGTATGTCATGTAAAATGACAGTTTATGCAAAGAAAAGTTGTGCAAAAGAAAGAAAGAAAAAAAAATGATCTGGAACGAAAGATGCATTATACATATCTGAGAATAATAATAAATAAAAAAAATCCAAGAAATTTTTTATTCGATGGGGCAAAATATATCTTTGATACAGTTGTTTTCGTACCTCTCAATATTTTCCTACGTTTTCAACTGACAAACAACATCATAACATAATACTTATCTTCTTTCAAAAGCTTCATCGTTCATCAAATGTACCATAAACTTATCAATGACACATTCCTAGAAACTTGTAACGTCGTTTTAATGTCATATTAAGGTTCGATTCGGCCTTCCCAATGAGATATTTGTCAGCGAGTTTGTCATTTGTCATTTTGGTGAAATTGTCAACTTACAACGATTTTCTAAAGGTTGCAATAAATAAGATGCTGCGTTTATTTATTGTTGTGCGCATCATTCTCACTCGGCGTCGCATTGCTTGTTTTTAGTGTTGTGATTCCACTGTATAACATGTAAAATTCTCTACGAAAACCTTTCATGTAATTTTGTTGAATAAGTTTACTCTACAATATGGTCGTCGACAGGAATTATTTTCAGGCATTACTGAGAAGGGCAAGGCAAGACACAGCGGGGGAAGGGGGGGGGGGGGGAAGAGGCTTAAGATTTTCTTCAAGACTAACAATTTTTTAAAAGAGAATTACATTTCCTAATTAAATATTACTTAATAATCATGCAATAAATGTAGATTTTATCTCGCTGGATGACGCTTTTTTTCACTGGATGTCAAAATTATCCATTTGAGCTTCTTAGAAGGACAATCTTTCTCCATTCTAGAAACTGAATTAATTTCGTTTCCCTTCCCCTCGACAAAAATGAAATGGTGACAAATAAGTTTTAAATATAAAAGTTTATATCATGTCGTTGAATTGAATTTTTGTGAAGCGAGAAACACAAAAGCCATTCTAACATTCTAAACACCGCATCTGGTCTATGATAAGTTTTTCTTAATTAAAATGAGAATGTCCTCCTTGAAGATCTTCTTGCGATTGGGAACGTCACGCATTGATGTAAAACTTTTGAAATAGCAATTTTCTTCTGAAAAAATCAAACTCGCCTTGTTTGTCACTCAATGATTTAATTTTGACACGACTAGACGATAGCGCTAGTGTTTCCGTAAATAAATTCTCTTCCTTGTCATTTCTTCCCCGGATGTATATCCATCAACACATCATAGTTTATCCAGGTAAAATTTCACAAGTAAAATTCTTTAAAAAATACCTTTTATCCTGAATGTCATTCACTTTTTGAACTCAAAAAATGACAAATGCTGACATATGATTTTAAAGATAATAACTTATCCTTATAAAAGACAATGAAAATCTATTTTGAAAGGATCAAGGAATGTGTAAAAGCAAAAAAAAAAATAGCAATAAGAAGTTATTCTATCAAAGGTACTATTCCGTGAGAATATCAGTTTTTTAAGGGGAAAAAAAAACAAAAACATTTCGTTGAAAGTAAGCCTTTTATAATTTGTAGGTCTATGGAATACGGCCTGTTCTGTCTCTTTACCTTGTGACCTGGCCTGCAATGCAAATTTTAATTGGCATAACATGTTTTACGGTGTTTGTTAACATATTTAATTTCGTCGATTCTGCATTGGGAACATAAAACAAAAATTTTATTGTTAAGTTCTTCGCATTTCTTTGATGTATATGAGACTTAAAACAAGTTATGTTTCATAGTGTAATAATACAGCTTTGCTTGTTATTTTACTCCTTTTTATGATGCAAAAAAACAAATAATATAAAATTTTCAATATAAATCCTTTATATGCATTTCCAGTTTTTATATTCATTAACATAGCGCTGTTTCTGTTGTCAGCGTGTGCTTGGTGTTGGTATCTAATTTTAAATATTAAAAACATCTCTATCAGCAAAATATCTGGTGAGCTACTTTTCAAAATTTATTCATTAAAAATGAATGCGAATTCATGCACACTCACATCCATTCATCTTTTATTTACTCTGATTAAAACAATTTTGTTATTTTTTTTATTAAAACAATTTTGGCAACAGGAATGAGTTTCTTCAATGATCGGTTAAATGCTATTTCAGCGCGACTGGATGACCGGCAAGTTGGTTTATTACTATTCCTTAAATAAGAGCGACCTTTCAGTGACAGCATGTATTTAATGACAGCATGACTCACATATATACAAAATCGAAGTTAATATAAATGATTTAAAAATGTCAAAAATTCTAAACATATGTGGGTTAATTACAACGATATTTGCAATGTTCAGTTTATGTGGAAAATCTTAAGCCAATTTTTTAGTTTTGGTTTATGTGATGCATTGCAAAAAAAAAAAAAAAAAAAAGCCCAATAGCAATGAGCCCGATTTTTCAATTAGCATATGAAGACCCCAAAAGAATTATAATTATTAGAGTTTGTTGTTTAATTGCCTTCTTATTTTGTTCAATAAAAGCCTCTTAGTTTAAAACGTTCATGATGGAAATTATTCTTTTTTAATGACTTATGAAGGTTATGTGTGACGACTTCGCAGTCAATTCGTTTGTCAATCATAAATGAAACAGAGATTGGGATTGGCTAATAAAATGTGAAAATTAGGATTTATTTTAAACGTGTGTTGTGATTGGCCCCAAGCATGCCATAAGTGTTGCCATTCGATGTGTTGACTCCTGATTGCAAAAGGTCCATTGCATTTAGTGATCATGAAATAAATTTCGAAGCATTTGACCTCTAAAATAAAAAAAAAAAAGTAATTTTGGAACACCAATATTCTTAAATGAATAAAAAATAAAGGCAAAAGTATACAAGACAAATTTTATGATTATGAAGTAAAATCGGAAACTTATGGCCTGAAAAAAAGACAAAAGATAATCATTTTGAAATATAAAGTTCTTTTTAAAAAGAAATCGAATAAAAAACAAGTTAAAAGAACATCACTCGTTTGAAATGCTTTCCATGTTTTATTGAATAAAAAAAATGTCCATCAAAAGTGAAAAAGAAAACCGACTTATCTTTTCAAATTTATCTCATTTGATGGCAGCAGCTAAGAAAGATCGCCTTCTTGATTCATTATGATTGATGTAGTAGAAAGAAGTGACGAAGCGTTCCATTATATTGGCGCCCAAGTCAATCAGCAGATAATCACTTTGTGATAGTTTGACTTTCTTCTTATTGAAATTAATTATTGGTATTTTTTCATCGATTTTTATAAGATATTTTTTATTAAGTAAATTTAAAATTGAGAAACTGTCAAAACTTTTAATCTTATGAAAGAAGGTGGGTGTAAAAAAGGCCAAGTTTAATTATAAGATTTGAAATCCTACGAGTTATTCATATATTAAATTAAGTATACAATAGTAAAAATTTTACCTATTTTATTATTAACCTGGAGTGAAATAATTTAAAACAAATTGGTTCTTTAATATTAATAGGATTAAATCTTAATTTGATATTGAATACAAATATTTAATTTTTATTTTCACCTTGGACATTTCTTTAATAATCAGTGGTCTTTTTGTTAACAATTTTATTGATGTCTTCTATTCTATCTTTAAAGTTCTAAAAGATATATTGTAAAAATAATCATGATACGAAATTTAATTATTCTTAAGACCCTAATAGAACTCATTGTATTTTAAAGAAGTTAATTTGAATTGGAGATGATTATAATGAGATTTGCAAAAAAACTGATTTTCAATTAAATTTCTAATTTCTAATAACTTTCAGGGAAATTTATTTTCTTCATTGTAAGTATAATAAAATTTTTCTTTCAAAAGAATAATAAAGCTAATAAAGTTTAACTTCAATCAGTCTAATTTGGGTGCCTACTAATAACTTAAATAATGAAATCTTTGGAACTTATTCATTAAGTGCTATAAATAATATTAACTAAACTTTCCAATATTTTCTTTTATCTATCCGGTAAAATAATTAGGAGATTATTTATAGTTTTAGTGTAATTAATTACGTAAAACAATATGCGATATAATTATTTTATTTTTCATTTTATTCTAATATTCAATTTTTTTTTTCCCAATAAAAAAGGAAACTGCTTCATATCCGAATTCTTTCAGATACCAAAGCAAAATTAGTAAATTTAGTGAATTGCTCCTTCCCCAAATCTTATTATGATACATGTATTGAGAATTATTAATAAAATATAAGTAAATATTTACTAACGAAACTTTCAAATTGTGCTAATTTTTTGCTGAATGAATTCGCGACATAAAAGTTAATAGCAAATAACCGTACAAATTATGTTGCCATATTATTTTACATTTTACAAAACTTCTTCTAAAATTAGCACTTCTCAATTTTCAGGTAGGCGGACAAACCGGAGGCGGTCTTCTAGAGGTGGAAAAAAGACAAAGAAAGGTGAGTTTTTAAAAAAGGTTTATAGTGGCATTGCCTTTCGTTTGTATTTATATTTTAATTTACTATTTAAAGAATTTGAGCAGTTCTGAAATTTAATTTTTAATTTTACTTTTGAATTAATTTTGATTGCAACTTTGAGTATGATTTAATTTTAAGTTTTAGTTCAATTCGATTATATCGATTTAAATTCAATTATATCGATTTAAATTCGATACTGGTTTTTAATTTCAATTCGTTTCGAATTATTAAGTATACTACTTTTATAACTGAAAGTCCAACTAATAGCTACTCATTTTTTTATTTCTTTATTTTTTTAAATTATTTTTTTAAATCTACTGAAATTCATTTCCATGAAGACGTTACTTTCTTTAAACATTCTTTATTGTCTCAAAAATTTTATTTCGCTTTCTAGCAGAAATTATATTTAAGTTCTCATGGATTTTTCTAAAAGAAGGAATTTTTCCATTTTCATACTTTGAATTTAGAAAGTTTAAGACCTACAAATATGGAGAGGGGGGGGGGGAGGGGAGGGGATTCTAAATTTCAGACAGCAATGCCCGATGTTAAATGTGAGAGCATTTGGTCAACACAAGTTCAATTCAAACTCTATTCCAGTTCGTACCATACGTTCAATAGTATATTCCCATCAAGTCAGTAACTAGACTTCCATTACAGGGGCACGGGCGCGGGGAAATATTTTTACCTTCTTCACAAAAATGGAAGAAGTTGTGAAAAACTAACCAATCCTCCAATTTCCGTTGTTTTTATTAAGTTCAAAATTATATACCGGAGTACTTTAATGTATTCGCGGTTCGATCCCCGGACATGGCAAGGTTGACTAAGCCTTTCATCCTTTAAGTGGGTCGATTAAATGAGTACCAAGCATGCTAGGGAACTAAACACTAGTGGTTTCACGTCAGACTGACCATCTGACCTGAGCATTGCTGTATGGCACCCCGGGCCCACGGTCAAGTATGCTGGTTTGGGCACAGCAGGCCAAAGCCCCAACGGGGCTGTTGCGCCACTGAGATTAGTTTAGTTTTTCAATGTATTACATTTAGTAGTTTAATGTATAATATGTAATGAAAAATATTCCGTGGGGGGAAGGGGAATGGGTTGAACCTTTTAACCCTTCACCCCCTTGGATACGGCTCTGGTGCCTACCAATATTTGTTAAAACAGCAGTAATGCGTTCCTTCAGTTGTTACAGTGTAGTTGTCATTGGGAATAAGCTCCGTTATGTCTCGAAAGAATCTTCTGCTAATGTGATGATTGGAACGAACTGTTCAGACATGTGCCCTGAAACTTGGTGTGTATGCATCTTTTCATTTATCATTCATATTTGTAGGTCTTCTTTAATGGAAGTTTTTTGGAAATGGATTATTCATTTGTGGTGACACATTTTTACTTTGAATTCGATTCAATTCTGGTTTTAATCTTCAAATTCTATTAGTTCTAACTTTTATTTGACTCCGTTGCAAAATCAAATTCAGTTCAAATTATGTTCCAAATTCTTTTTAATTATCATTACTGAATGGAATTTTATTTTATTTTTAATTTACAACTCAGATAATAATTATATTCAGTTTCTTTTGTGTTAAATTTTTAAATTAAATTATCAGTTCAATTTCATCAGGACACTTGAATTTTTTAATTTTTTTTAATTGCAAGTTTTTCTTGTGAAGTGTTAATCAAAACTCCCTGATGAAGTTTCACGGTAAATTGAATCTTTTGAAAATGTCCAACCAATTAGAACTCTATATACGGCGTTATTTTAAAATGTATTTTGTCATCTATCAAAACTTATATCCAATCCCATTGCAAATTTAAAAATAAACTCGAATTTTCATCCAATCATCTACTAATACGTCATGGAGATGTCAGAAAGCTAGAAAATCAAGTTGCCTGTGATGTCACCAATCATAAAACTCATGCCAATAAAAAAAAATTAAAAAAAACACCCACCATTTGTCTCTGAACAGTGTACACGTTATTGCATGGAGACCATCCACCATTACAATTCACATTTTGGTACAGAATACCTATTTCTTTCAGATATTTCAGGTTGTGGAACAAACGACCGTGCGAGTTTTAATGCCAATTTGATCGACATTTTTCAATCTGAATATGATCGGGTGCCTCATTCAGAAGAAACATGTAAGTTACGCAATATGTTGTCTTTTAATAGTTCATAAATTTACTCAAGTTCTTTTAATAATTATAAAACTGCCTGATGGAAAACTGGAAGATACATCACGAAATCAGGGGTACAAAAACATTTCTAATTAAAAAGTGATTCAGAATACGTAATGGCTAAGAGTCACAAACATTTTGTAACTTTATATTGAGACCTATGAACCAGAATTTTGACTTTGAGAAGAAAATCTTACTAATTACTAACTTTCATTTTAAGCAATTTACAACAACGTTAAACTTGGTTCTACTTTAGAAATCTATAATTTTCAGGGCCATAGCTATTGCATGAAGAACCTGGCGCTTTTTTTACTGAGAAGTTGTCGGTATTTCATTGTTTTTAAAAAGAAACAATATTTTTAAAAAAAATGCTAAAAAGGTTTTTAATTTCTCGGTTTAAGACACTGGACTATTGGGGCACTATTCTTTGTTGTGATAAACTAAACTGCTTTAATGGGGTAATTCTCGACAATAAATTGAAAGAAGTTTGAAAAGCGATAATGAACTGCTGTGAAATAATTGTAAAACAAATTCATCTTAAGAACATTCGAAACCAAATGGAAAAAAAAGACAGTTTTGAATATGATCGGTGTTAGACTATTATCTGTTTCTTAAAAATAAATTTTCCAAATTGACTTCTTTTGGTTTTAACGTTTCACTCTAATTCGTTTTTCAGCAAGTTCAGTTGAAAACGATCCTCTTCGAGACACTCACGAAAAACAAGTTATCCAGTGGAAATTTGATCAGCTGGATGGCAACAACGATTCATATTTGAAAAAGAAGGAATTGCGTGATCTCCGACGCATGGCCAAAAAGATTGTCAAGCCAAAGATGTGCGCCAAGACCTTCGCCAAGTTCTGCGACTTGGATCAGGACAAAAAGATTTCTCGTTCGGAATGGTCTGTTTGTGTGGGCGTTGATATTAACAGTAAGTTTTCGAGCACTTACATTTTCTTTACTTTTTTATATAGTATGTGAGCAAAAATCAATGTACTTCATTTTAAGCTTCGTTATCTGATCATCAAGACACTCTTAACTGATTTAACTTTAAGGAACATTTCAATCTGACAAATTATGAAAATTTAATTTCCTATGGGACCGTATTCTTTTACGTGAAAGTGGGGCCATCTACTGAATAAATTTTATTAGCACTAGAATTATCTTCTGAATATGCATGATTTTTTAGAGATCTTTAAATTGTTCTTTTGTGTTAGAAATATTAAAAATACATAATTTGAATCTTTTAACACAATGAAAAATACGGAACTAAATGAGTTATATATCCATACAATGGCACAAAAATATGAATTACAAATGCGGAAATTTTGAGTTGCGCACACCAAATATTGCAGAATTAAAAAATCACGGGTAAGTTATTTTTTTTACTTTAGAACTCATTAAAGGAAGGGGAAAAAAGGGATTTTTATATTGTAATATAAATTTTAGAAATAACTATATAAATCATTATGTAATATCAGTAATTAGGGAACTGTACTCTATTTTCTGGAAAAACACAAAATGTAAACTTTTTACTTATTTTGTCATATTAATTGATGTGTCATTGTGATAAAAAATATCAGATGGTGCGAAATTTAATTAAAGTAATAATATATTGCTCATTTACACATTGAGGTGCTTCAGATAATGAAGGTTTTAATGCAAAGTTAACATTGAATTATGTTTAATTCGTTTTTTTAACTTTTGTTAAAACTCAATAAATGGCAATCATTAACTTTCATTTCCCAGATTTAATACTAATAGTTACATCATCTAAATGAATTAACTTCATAACCACATTTATTGATTTATATAGATTTTAACCCTTTAATAAATTAAAATTCACAATTTGGCAAATAAAAAAAATTCTTTTTATGACTCGTATTTACTTTATAACGCTCTAATATATCTATACACATTTCACACTATCTTAAAAAAATCTGGAATATGTTGAATTTAAATCTCATATAGAAAAATTCTTATCCTAAACTTTTAGCACAGTCATAAATTGTCGCAACCATAACTTTGTTTTATTCTTTTATACATTCTGTTGTGTACTTTCTATTACTTTCGCATTCTCATTATTTTCTTATATCTCCTAGTATGCTAATTATATACATATACTCTAGCTCTATCTTTTCTTTGTTCTGATGCATTTTATATTTTTAAGTGCAAAACTCTCTCAGTCTCTTCCATTTTCGAAATTTTATTCGATAATGACGCTGTTCTAGATATCTAAAAACTCTTCCATTATCTGACTTAAAACACGACTTGGTGCTACATTTACTCCCAGGAAATGGCAATTTAAATTCGCGGACAAATGAACACAGTGTTGCCATTCATCAAAAGAGAAATATTCGAAAAGCGTCGCTAGATTCACTCGCAAACGATTTTCCTTAAACATAATCATAAAAAATAAAAAATAAATAAAAAACACAACGGAAAAAAAACAAAAAAAAACAGCCAGCAGAGGACTTAATTTAGAACACTCTTTCCTGTTTTGAAAAGGACTTTTAGTTTTCTAGATATTTAATGCGACATTTCCTAATCAAACAGCATTAGGCGTGATGCGATAGTTAAAAGAACAATAGTGGAAAAGGATATCTTAACTTTTATTTTTGTTGCAAAAGTTTAATGGCTTGTCGTGTTTGAATATTTATTTTTAACTTCTGATTTAGCATAAGTTAGTTTTTATTGTATGCGTTTTCATTTTAATTTTTCGTATTTTGGTCATTCAAGGTCTGGTCATTAGAGATATTAATAAATTACTGATTAGTTATTATTTAAGAACTCAACCTTTTCTTTTTTCGGGTGATATGTTTTTTTTATAAAAATTAGAACGTTGTGTTTTAGTTTTTAAAAAAAGTAATTTTTATAAGTATAATCAAACTAAAAATTGATGAGTATTAATTTATGTTTTTTCATTTTACAGAAATTATAATTTGTTAATGAATCTGTTAAAAAAATTCTCAGTTTCTATTAATATAAAAGATGGATAAAAAATAAAGTTTAAGTAAATATCGTATTATTTTGAATAAAATAGTGCTTCTTCTTTTCTTTTACTTTAATTTCCTTATTTCACTGAAATACTTTTAGTAATAACGTCTTCGTAAACAATTACAGATAATCAGGTAAATATCTATCTCAAATACTCAAAAGTTTACCAATAGCTTCAAAAATAAATTAAGACATGCTTAAGAAAACTAATGTGATATTTAATCTTAAATACTTTACTATATTGTATATTTTCTTCAAAAATTATTTATGAAATTTTTATATGCTCAAAGTTTAAATATTTTGTTGATTTATTATCTGTATTATATTTGTGCAATATATGTCATTATTGTCTGTGATGTTTTGTGTTCGTCTTGTGGCGTTTTGTTTTTGTCCTGTTTGTTTAGTACATGTCAATCTATGTTTGTCCAGTCCTGTGACGTTTTGGTGTTGTTTGTCTTAAGTGTAAATGATGAGTATATGATTAAAATGATAATCTTAAATCTTACCAATTATACGAAATAGGTTAAAACTCTTCAAACGGGAATAAAAGTATCTTAGTTTTCAAAAATATCAGTTTGAGTTAGGCGATTATTTGTGCTGAAGCAAATTTCTGCAAATTAATTCAACTTCTAAAAGTGTATTAGATCTTGTTAAATGTTTATCTTAAAAATTCGTGTATTGTTTACTAGATTATAACTTCTTGAGTATAATATTTAATGATAACTTTAAGGTAGAAATTCTACGTCAGGTACTAAAGGAAAATAAGCTTAAAAAGCCATTCTTTGACGAAAATATTAAATTAAAATTTGAAAGGAAGCCAACAAAGCACTTGAAGTAAAATTTTTAAGAAACACACGCATAAACAGTAATTATGTGTTAATTATAGTTGCTTTTATTAAAAAACCTGGAATTTTCAAAATTTATATTTTAAACAATACACTTTGAAGAAGCGAAGGTCGATCCTTTAGGAAGAGTATTCAGAGTTTTATAAGAAATGAACATAATTATAAAAACCAAACACATAAAATAATTTTTTTAAAAAAATACGATTTAATATAGAAATTTTCCGGGATTCTTATTTTGGTGATTCTGCAAAAAATAGCCTATTTGGTGTTGAGAAAAGGTGAAAAAATTTAAATGAGTTATTCAATCTCACGTACGAAGCAAATATCATCTATTTTCTGAAATAATGTGTTTTTAGATTCTTTCCGTACCTGAAAGAAATATATTCAGTGTATTATACACCTAAATTAATTATCAATGGGCGTCAGGGGCATTTCCAAGATGAGTTAAAACGTATAATATAGACCATATTTTGGTTCCCACCTTTAAGATGTCCGTACATATAAAAAAACAAGGATTCAAAGGCTAACTTAACATAATTATTTCTAAGAATTTTTTTTAAAAACCACTTGCGAACCCTTATGTTCCCTTTTACGGTTTCTTTAGTGTTTTGACTAAAAAATTAGTAATGTTACTTAGTAAAAGGTAAGCATTTAGAAGTGGTAGTTATCAATGGGCGGGTAAAGTTCGATAACGATAATATAAAGAGCTAATTTTTAGTCGATTTTTTTTTTTTTTTTTTTTTTTTTTGTAAAGTAAGGGGCGTAACTCTCTTTATTGTAACCTTTCTAACAAAATGATACGAATATCGCTACTAAACAAAGCCCTTCCACTTTAGGTGGCATATTTTGTAATGTAGACTGCGTATTGCGGGTTTAGTACAGTATGAAACAACTAAGTAAATATTTAGTTGTTCAAAGAGGAATTCAGTTTAAACTGACTCGATGATTTTTACAAAAAGCGTCTTAACATTTATGACCTGAAGAAATATACGTTTAAATACATGAAATTTAATTTGATGTAAAAATAGACTGTCACGTAGAAACATCAAATTGCAGACTATGGGACACTGACTAGACTTGATGTTTTCATATAGTAAAACACTTTTGGCTGTTTTAATAAACTGAATATGTTCACTGTAACGTTCTATAATCATATCTTAATACGTGACTTTGTTGAGCCTGCAAAACATGTAAATTGTTAAACACGTATAAAATAGGCGCGTGTTTAGTAAAGGTAGTTATCTATATCATTTTATATATATATATAAAAAATAACTCGTAATGAAAATGGCCGCTATTGAACGATACTTACATTCAAAAGTTAACCCTACATCCCAAGTACGCGTGATAATTTTATATTTTAAAGCAATTCAAAACACATTTCATAAAAAAAAATTGGAAAAGATATTAATAAGGAAAGATTTTAAAAGAAATAATTATTATATATATATATATATATATATATATATATATATATATATATATATATATATATATATATATATATATATATATATATATATATATATATATATATATATATATATATATATATATATATATATATATATATATATATATATATATATATATATATATATATATATATATATATATATATATATATATATATATTTAAATATGATCTTTTGCTAAGTTTGTATACGCCAATACATCAAATAGGCAATTTTTTGCAGAATCACCCGCGTTTTTTGCTAACGTAAGTAAAATATTTGATTGTTTTATTGGATGAAGAGGGTATGTATCAAACATAACTTTTTGAGGTATTGGGTACAAAAGTTTTTACTTTAAAATTTTTGGTGTGTATTTGGTGTGTCCTTTATCTCACTCAAAATATCTGTCAATAAGTTTTTAAGTTGCTAGAGTAAGAAGCTAGTCTGGTGCATACAACCTTCCTTCCCATCCACTGCAAATCTTCAATTTTTCAAAATTTCACATAACTTCTTAACCCACTAATTCTTTCAATTATTTGGGATTAAGTCAAAAAATCACTTTCGAACTTCTAGAAACAAAAATGTAAAAAAATAAATAAATTATAAGACGTTAAAAAAATTAAATTAAAAGAAAAGAAAGACATTTTAAAATTTTACAAAGTAGATTTCGATTTTATTAAGGAAATTGACAATTAAAATAGAAATGTATGAATGAATATTATTTGTGTGTGAAAGTATTTATTGATTTAAATGAATGGGTAATAAAAGATATGTTTGGATGGATTCTGGAAAACTTGTATATTTTTCTATAAAATGGAAAAGATTCTGATTATAATCTTCTATGAATTCTTAAACGTATTTTCTTTTCAATTCAAATTTTCAGCATTTGAATAAAAATAACTTAGCAAAATTAATGAACTTTAATAAGTTTAATACGACGCGTATTTTAACGCAATTGAATTTAATTACTCAAGAAATTACCTTCGTCCAATTAGTTAATCAGAATGCTTGGATTCTAATCAATTAAACTAACTAGAACTCTTATTTTGAACCAAATCGAATAATTTCCTACTATAATTAGAGATAAATTAAAGATAAATTCGCAAAGATCGTCGCAAAATTAATTATAACATGGAATTTTAACGAAATAAAATCAATTGAAATTGTGACGTGTGCATATTTTCTTCATATGAATTGTGATATATATTTTCAAATGGATAATACTGCTTTAATTTCATACCAGAAAATATTAATGCTTCAAGCATAATAATTTGCTTTCCAAAAGAAATGAATTCAAACAATTTAGAATAAGTCATTTGGATTTCTGAATGATAAAGTTAGGAATCATAAAGTTTATGACTTCAAACATTTACATTTTTCAAATATATTAATAAAACAATTTTGGACAACTGACGCTAAAATTACGATCAGAAACAAAAATGAATACAAAAGGTTTATTGATTAATATATGAGTTTTGCTAATTTCTGAATGATGTATTGAGTGACGTAGTGGTTATGTATGATAATATATCAGAATTGTTTAACTCAGAGATATAAATTTTAACAAAAGTTTTTATCGAAAATTATAAAGTTTGTTCTATGATCATATACTGTGTAGTATTTATTCAAGGAAAATGTAGCATTGCATTGTTTCTTTAATAAATCCCCATATTTATGACTAAAGCATGAGCATAATTTTTAATAATATTTAAAAATTAATTTAATACTTCGATTGTTTTAATTGAAATTTACTGATTCAAGTACAAAATCAAGTTTTTAAATCATAATTAATTCATTGTATAACATGGGAATTAAAAAATAAATATTAAAAAAAAAAATGTCATTTGGAATTTTATCACAATTTTAATTCACAATAGCAATTTTAATTCACTTTTGATTCCGAGTTTTTGTTTCTATTCAATAAGAAATAAGTACTATGCAAAATTGTACATAGACAGAATATATACTTATACTATATTAAATTATATAGCATTATACTATAAACAAAATTTGAATGAAATACTTAATGAATCCGTTTCTATATATACATTGAGTTCCGAGTTAAAAACACGGAACGATTTATTACAAAAAAGTTCTTGTTTAAGGAATATCTCTAACAAAAACAATTCTGATCATGAAAACTTGATTTAGACATGCGAAAGATTAGCTTTTTTTCAATGGCATGTATGTACGCATTTTTGCAATAGGTTGAACAGCTGATTGAAAAAGTAAGGACGTTAAACTGGCGTTTAATACTTACGTATTCTTATCATTACTTTTCTCATTTCAAATCAGGAAATAATTATTTGACTTTTTATATCAATAATATCACTCGCAATCACGACCATTAAAATTTATAGGAAAAAAAAGTGCTATGAAATGACAGTGCAAAACTAAAATGTGTTTCCTTGCTAATTCTCTCCAATGGACAATTCCCGCATTTTTATTTTTTGTATTCAATTCTAAAGGTTTCAAAAAGGCTATAAGCAGAAAATTTCTGCTCAATGTTTTTTTTTTTTTTTCAATCAAAGTTTTCCAGTTAGACGTTGGCGATAAAACGATTCATTCGGGTCGAATTTAATGTGACGTCACGGCTTCCCAAACATCTTGGCTTGAAATGCGGCAGCGGAAATAAATTTCGCAAGTTTCTTTCAAATCGCGCCAAACTGTACGTGATATGGCGATGGTCTACCAGCGCCAACTATTTTAATCCCAACCATTTGGTACAAACCTCAAGCTAACCATAGAAACAGTAGGAACCCTTGACGTCACAGATTTTGTTGTGTGCTTTGATCGGACTGGTTTTGGCTAGGTTTTGAGGCATTTCCTTTTCTTAAAATTTAAATAACTAATTTAAAAAAAAAAAAAAAAAAAAAAAAAAAAAAAAAAAAAACTTTTGTTTAAATATTTGGAATCAGAAAGAAATTCTCCATAAATATAAACTAATTTCACTCGTTTTTAAAAAATGCGAGAATTGTCCTTTCTCTTATTATTAAGATCTATTTTACAAATATTTTTGTTTTGATAGCAAAAAAAAAAATAATTAGTCTATTTTGTAAAGGGATAATTTTTCCACCGTAATAAGTAAACGAGCTTACCGATTTTGGAGCAAAGGCGTAATATGTAATGTAAGTGAAAAATTAAAATGTGTGAGTTTATTACTTTTAATTTTGTCGTTTTTGCCTTCTAATTTGCCCGGTAATTAGATACGTATTATGGTATTTCAAAAATAATTGGATTATTTTATAAAAGTATAATTTTTCTACCTTTGTAAATTAACATGTCTACTGAATTTGGAACATATACTGCATATCTTAAAGAGTAACAATTTTGCAATTAATTTTTAAATATATATAAAACATTCATAAATAGTAATACTGGCAATAAAGATCTAGAATCGTCCCAATTGTAGTCCAACAAATTTCTAAGTTGTGTAGTCAGAATAATATAATATAGATATCAATGAACATTATATTCAACGGATCATTATTGTTAGGAAGAAAATATTACTAAGCACGTTATAAATACCAATATGACACCTTTTTCACTCAGCTGTAACCTCATATTGCAAATAAAAAATAAAAACAAGTCATTCAAAAAACGCTCGTCTTTTACAAGTCTGTGATTGCGAGAAAAGATGAGATTGTTTGTGTGAATGAGCGTCTTATATCTGAGTGGTCAACTTTCAAAACCAGCTAAGTGCACAAGAAAACAAAAAATGAGTTAACTGATATTTATTCTGAATTTCCTCTCCTTGAAATTTTTTACCAAAATATCTCAAACAAATACTTTTAATAGTAAATTTTTGATATTTTTTTGTATTAATAGTGAGTTAGTAATTGAAAAAGGAATAAAATACGCAATATTATAATAAAAAAAGCCTTACTTATACAGCATTATGTATGTTATATTCAAAAAGCATAAAACACTAAATTCTAGTTTATATTTGTTTAAAATTTCCTTTATTAGTGATCTATATAAAATATTGTGTGATTTCCCCCCCCCCCCCTACTTCTAATTTTTTATAAAGCTTACCTTCACGAAATGTTATGCCTAAAAAAAATAAAAAAGAGTCTCCATATGATTTCCTGTAAAAAAAAAAAAACCTCCGCTAATTCTATTTTAAATTATCGAAAAGAACTCTGAACTTCCTTGAACAAAAAAGATCTGTAATACATGCTCGAAACAAAAAGTTTAAATGCTATAGACGTGTTAGTAGTATGATGAATTGTAAATAAATTTTTTTACACATCCTACGTAGTTTCTTGGTGTAAATAAATTAAAGGTTCTTCACAAACAATTTTTCATAAAATTAATTAAAATTCACAAAAAAGAACTCAGTAATAATTCTCCTTGTTAAACTTAATTTTTTTTTTTCTTCAAAATTTTATGCATTAAAAATATAGCATTTCTTACAAAATGACTATTACAGTGCACATTAGCTGATTTTTCAAACGGGCTGCTCATGTGAAAGACGGGTATGGTATGACTGAAAAAACAATCTGTGCCGTCCTTTGTCCGTCCCTTACATGTAAAAACCCACCGGCCATGGCCGGGACACTGTGCAATATTAGTGGGCCAATGCGTCCAATAGAATGGTATTTACTCATGTGACAAGCAGTTTCTTTCCGATTGTTTATGTCTCTGAACTCAGATGAACAGGTGAACGGGGTGGCTGGATTTCTGGATGATTCCCCCAAACGTGAGTACCTCATATCGATTTATTTATCTTAATCGTTTCTTTCTTAAGAGGAACTCCTTGTAGGGATCATTCCCTATACTCGCTATGTTAAAATCTTCTAGCGATGTTCATTTAGAAACTACTTTGTAAAATACTTTGAAATTTAATGAGTTGGAACGAAAACTATCACTTAATGAAATGCCATTAATTAAAAACTCGAGAAAGTAGCGTCTAGTATATTTTATCTTATAAATACAAATTAAAACAGCAAAAAACTATTGCAGATGGAGCCACTGCATAGGCATTGACGTAAGGTTTTCAAATATATATATATATATATATATATATATATATATATATATATATATATATATATATATATATATATATATATATATATATATATATATATATATATATATATATATATATATATATATATATATATATATATATATATATATATATATATATATATATATAAAATTCGACGCTATTATATATATATAAAATTCGACGCTATTTTCGAGTTTTTAAATTTTGCCATTTCAATAAGTGATCATTTTCGTACATACTCGCCAAATTTCAAGATTTCATACAAAGTAATTTCTAAATGAATTGGGCAAGAAGATTGTAACACAACGAGTATAGGGAATGACCTTTACTCAGAGTTACTCATAAGAGCTCTCTCGTCTATTTTTTACTGCCTGTCTATCATTCGTAGCTCCCGCTACGAAGTCTAGCTTTGCCTGTTGCCATGAAAACAAGACTAGCAGCATTTTTTACAGAAAAATAACTACATTTGCCTTAATTTTTAACTTTTTGGTTTGGAAATATCCTGTATACATCACCCGTATTCTAAACTGACGCGTCCTGTTTCTATAGCGACCGTCGCCAAATCGACTATCTGGTGGGAGCTATTAACTTGATAGACAGGCAGTAGATCAATGCAATATTGTCTTAAAAGCATTGCCTGCCTAAATATTGTTTAAGTACAAATTGAAAATTAATGAAATAGTCTAGCGTTATATGTTTATATATATTTAAAGGTGATTACAAATTTTAATTCAAAAATAAAATTTAGAAGACAATGTATTTGAGAATATATTGTATTTGATCCCCAGAACAAAAAATATAAATAATCTCTCTGACCTATGCACACAACTAACGGTACACATTTCTGGGGTTGATATCTATTGAGATATTTCTTTAAAGCATAAGACAATTTTACCATATATAATTTTTTTTTTTAATTTTACGCATTGTTACTGCTTATAAGCCATTTCAAAAATGTTATTTATAATTATAAATATACATTTATCTATTAGACTATTTACGTATTACGTAACATTTAAGATCTTTTACCTATATAAAGATACTAAACTTGGGAACATGTAGTATACTGTTACTTATTCTTAGTAATAATGTATTTTTATAAGAAGTTATTTCACATTTTATTGCTGGTATTTATCATCATAATATATATTTAACCAATAAATAATTTTTATATGCACTACATATTCATCTAAAAACATTTATTATGTGATAACCTTCTCTAACCTGTAATTTTCTTCTACAATAACCCTCCGACTTTACTTTTTTTACTTATTTAAAAACCCTTACTATAACACAGTTATTCTATTGCTACCTACACTTGCATATAGGGTATTTTCCATAACACATTCCATAGTTTTTACCTTTAATAACTTAACTTTAGTACGCTGTATTTATTCTTACATTTAGCTACAAGCAGCCAAATTTCTATACATCCGTTGTCTACTTTTATCAATATTCAGAGTAATTATTCTGGTAGATTACGACTCTGTCAATATGGATGCTACCTTAAAGTAATGCATTAATCTCTAACTGATTTTATATAAAGCATTTTAACTTTTAATATGAAAATTGGTCACTGTTATTCTATTTAAATAATACATTAATTCTTTTTAAATTAATTGTTTTCTTAGATTTGGTTTACCAAGTAAATATTAAGATCCAATATAGCCATACCCACCTTTAAAATTTCTTAATAATATTTCTACACACTAAATACAATTATAAACTATTTACTTCACTCATTATTGCTTACAGTTATCGGATGATAAGTTTACTCTTTATAAATACTTTTTTATATATTTTTAGCATATTATAAATTATATTTTAAACATATCTGTATTTTTCAATATTCCGAACTGTTAATCTGAAAGACCCCCATTAAATCAATATTACTTGTCTAGGTCACTAATATTTTACACGCATGTAATTGGAACTTCAATTGTTATTAAATAAACTAACTACTATTACTAGAAACATATGTATTGCAACGTTTGTGGATCTTCAAAGTATCTGACGAATAAAAATGAAATGCAGATTTGTTACTTGCAAATAAAAATTAAAAATTCCAACTTATTTTTAAATGTGGTATTGTGATAGGTAACTAGTTTTAGTTGGTGTGATAATGATAGTAAAACCCAACTAGAAATAATGTCACGCAATAAGTCCCTTACATTTATTCATAATTTATCTCCTCAGATTTAACTAATCTTTAAGATAATTATAGAATGAATATTTCGTCCATTGTTTCTTAGATTCATCTTCTGGCAATTAGCATTAAAAACGTTAACAAGCACATTTCAGAATTCGGACTAAACACGCCATTTCCCTAAATCCTCAATAGCTGGTGACGACTTTTAAAGATCGAGGCATAACTGCAGACTCAATCTTCGTAACTTTCCGTGACTTAATTTAAAGTTCGTTCTTGCCCGAAGACTTAATTTATGCACGGAATTAAGACACGCGAGGCGAGACCGTTGCCATCCATCAAGACTTAAATGTTACCTGTTACCTTTTAGGAAAGAAAATCCGAGAGGATTAAGAAGTAAATTGGGGACTCTTCAACCTAGGACACTGTTCTATGACTATTTTGAAGATGATTTATTCTTTAATGAAATGGGGGGAGGGTACTTTTAATTTTCTGTACTGGTAGATTGATGTCTCAAAATTTTATTTGACTATGGAGGTTTGGTGTTGGTGTAATCTGGTTAGAGTCATTGAATATCAGAAGGTTCAGGGCATATTTAAAACATTTTATCCCACACAACACACACACTACATTTAAACAAAGAAATGAAATTTAAGAAGAAAGGAACATAGGTCCTTTTGCTTTGGTATCAGAACTCAGAAGTGTGTCTGTTCGGTTCGGATCTCTGGGAGGAATGAGTTGTTTCCACCTTCTTCGTGCGGTGTTGGAAAAGTTAACTATTGGAAATATTTTCATTTGTTAGGATTTTGATTGACACATTTTGGTTTTAGTTACAAACGAAAGTTTCACTTCGCAATAATGGCTGTCGCATAAAGAAAGGTGAACGAACTTATTGCTTCACCACATGACTATGACATTTGAAATAGCTTTTATTTTATCAGTTTGAGTTAGAGTTTTATTGGTTCGATTTAGAGTTTTATAATTTCGATTTAGAGTTCTATCGGTTTGATTTAGAGTCTTATCAATTCAATTTAAAGTTTTATCGATATCAGCTCTGTTGTGTTGTTCTAAATTAATGTATTTGTAAATTATTGTGTTAATTCCTCTAGTTTGTGTGATAAGGTTGGAGAGAGAGGTTTGTATAGGAACGTTTCGACTTCTTAGTCTTCTCGCTTGTTCTAAATTACAAGACATATGTAGCTTGTGTAAAGCACTTGATAGTGGTAGTAATAGGCTGCAGAAACTTTTCTAACGTACATGTGTATTAATAATATTTACATGGTTAAGATATCGATATTTGGGTTGCTTCTCTAAATTTTATTACTACAGATCAAGTATTTTTGATAGAATCTTTCAGAAGGCTTCGATATCGAGTGATACTTACAACAAATACCAGAAATCAACAAAATACTTGTGTGTTTGGGAAATTTCATATACGAACAAAAACAAATCCAGTCTCTACCACCTGGATATCTGAGTTTGACTCACTCACTTATTCTCTACTATTTTTAACAATTTAATTTGAGAAACCAAATTTTAAAAAGTGTACATCTAACCTATAGGTAAGTTATAAAAAGAAAATTGCTGTCTCGTATATATATATATATATATATATATATATATATATATATATATATATATATATATATATATATAAAAAAGAGAGATTATTTCTTTAAGAGATGATTAACAAGTAGAAAGCATTAAAAATAAGCGCTTAAGCACATAATGCCAAAAGAATCCTCCGTTAAAACGTTATCCTGTTTAATACAAAAGCAATAAATTTTTCAATAAGACGCATGCAAAAAATAGGAGAAGATGATAATATATATATGGATAAATCGTTAATGGTAGTCACAACAAGTATTTTATATTGGCAAATGAAATTGCATTAAATAGTAGAAATTGAGTTAGATATTTTACTTTGAGCGTATTCCCATGTAGACGATGATGAACAGACAGAAGCCACCTTGCCTGTGAAGCCTGACCAGTGGAATCATGAGCAGATGCCACGTTTACGTCACGACGGGCACTCTTCGGTGAAGGAAGAGTCTTCTGAAGAGGACTCCAAGGAAGGTTAGAACATATCTAAATGGGACTGTCTTTCTCTTTTTAAATGAATGAACATTATCTAGAAGTATATTGAGGTTGTGTTAACGTCTCATGTAAGAAAATATGTCAGGCAATTTACTCTTCAGTGTTAAGTCATTCTCCATCTCCAACAGAGCTCCAGGACTGCAAGGCGGCCCGCCGCACGGCCATGGACAACCACCGCCAAGACCCCGCGGCAGGCATCTACATTCCAGAATGCACTCCCGAAGGTCACTACGTCAGAGCGCAGTGTCACCGGTCACCACAATACTGCTGGTGCGTTCATCCCCGGACTGGAAGGCCGATTAAAGGAACTGCGACACAGGGATATAAACCGGACTGCGAAACAGCGAGGAGAGGTGCCAAGAACTTCAAAGGTAATAATAAATTAGTTTAGAGATAATATATATTTGTATTAAAAACTCATCGCTAGAGTTTTCACTACGCGTCCAAGATTATGGTAGTTGCGATGGTTTTATTATAAAAAGAAAATTAAATAATTTTTTTTCAAATTAATCCTTGAACTGTTGAATTAAAAATATGCATTTGTCATATGTTTCACTGACAAACAAATCAAGTCAACTTCTTTACAAAAATAAATAAAAAATAGCCATTCTAAATTAAATCATCTTATGTATGTCTTGTTTACACACAATAAAACAGATTTTAAGCACTTTAAAATATCACACCTCAGAAAAAGCTGGGTTTAAGTTCCTACACTATATTAACCACGATAGAAATTGTTCCTTCCATTTAGTTTGAATTACTGTATCGATTCTGATTAAACTCGAAATGTGTCTGCGATTGAGGGCTAATTGGGACTTAACAAAAATTCTAGTAAAGAACTCATCAAAAATTCTAATTTGTACATGTATGATGTTCTAGCAAATCAGAAATATTTCAAAGTAACAATCAAGAATTACAAAGTTGGTGAAAGCCCTTTACTATAACTGAAATAAAATAAAAATATTTTATTTTCTGTTGTCAAGTAATATTTTTATTTCTAATAACTTCATTTAATCAATTAAAAAATTGGTTTTAATGTGTACACTAATTTAAGCTTATAAAAAAGCAGTATTCTTCTATCTTTTGAGTTTTTATTTCCCTTAACCTTATATTTTTATTTGTAATAAGCTAATTTAATTATTAAATGAATTAGTTTCAGCTATTACAGTAATGTCGTGATAAAATCATAAAAAAGCAATGTTCGTCTATATACTGTCTTGAAAATCAGCATTCTGAGTAAAATAAAACTGTCATTTATTTGCGTCTCTAATTTTATATATATATATAATATATATATAATTTTATATATATATATATATATATATATATATATATATATATATATATATATATATATAATTCTGTTCACATCTATCATTTACTTATAAGTATATTCTTGAATAAAAAAAATTCAGTGTCGCTACAGATGCCAATTTTTCCCTCTATTTAATGAAGCCATCTTTTAGACTCTTTTAAAGCCCTGTCATTATTTAAATTTTATTTACGAACCAAATTTCTATTTAATTTGTATTACATTTTAATTGAATTAGTTTTGAAAGTGAATACTTCACTGTTTTTATGCTTCAAATGCTTTGATTCCAGGAAGGCCAACGTACTCAGGATAATATTACATTAGGTCTTTGGGACCAAAATATTCTTGGCGTGGTGTTCCCAAACTTTTAAGCATTGTGACCCACTTTTTAGAAATCGAATCTATAGCGACCCACTTCATCCTCGGGGCATTGAATTTTTTTGAGAGTCAAACAAACATGTTCTTTACGAAAGAGGTTATATGGCCCAAAAAGGAACTTTAGGGAAGAAGAAAACACTTTTATTATAAAAAATAATTTTGCAAAAAATATTGTTAATAAGGCCTAGATGAAGGGGGTGTTTTTTTGTTGCTTTTGTTGATGGTAATGATATTCAAATCAATTCGAGTTATTTTCACCCAAAAGGAGTTCGACAGTTTCAGTTTGTTTTACTACTTGGTTTAATTCTTACTACTACCTACAGTATAGCTTCACAAAGGTATGTATGAAGATGTAAAAAGTAGGGATGGAACGGATGTGAGTTTTGCCGGATACCGGATTTCGGATATCCGGGGTACCATGTCTACCGGATACGGATATCCGAAACGGATTTCACCGGATATCCGGCCGGATATTCGGTCTATATACTAAAAACGATATTTATACGATATGCTATACGAAAAAAATGGTCATGATATGAAGTATCAAGTAAATTATAATTAGTGATTAGCGCACCGCACTGTATGCCACAGGTCCATGGTTTGATTCGCGAACTGGGAAAGGTTGACTTAGCTGTTTATAACTGAAAGAAATAAACTGAGGAGGACCATGCATGCTTGAGATCTAAACACTGGGGTTCGGGGTCAGAATGACCATCTGACCGGAACATCTGCTATGTGACACACAAATGCCACAGTCAAGAAAGCTGAGCTGGGCCCAGCAGACCTTGGTCCACACGGGCTGTCACGCCACTGAGTTAATTTTTTTTATTTAAACTTTAGTTAATGAAACGATGTTTTAGTGATGCCAATACCTACACTTGCTGAACAATTTTGAAACTTCATCACCATTTTGTTTGTGTGTTACTTAAAATTGTACCAAACATTCTGCAATGTGATGAAAATATTTCAGAAATACGTTTGTAAATTGTTACTCAACTTCTTCTTACCTTGTATCATGTAATGTAAACATAAGATAATCTTCCTCAAGTCTGCATAAATATCCTATATAGCTTTTACCCGAAAAACACACAGCAAGGTGATAACAAACAAAATTAGAACTTACATATTTTTGTGGTTAAGGCTTTTGCTTTAGGATCATCTAAACTCCACAATTCTGGTACATATATTGTCGATTCCAATGTTGTCTGCGTGCATTTCTTGTTTTGATGAATTGTTTTTTCTTGTTCATCACTATTTGATGCATTTAGTGAGTCTTTTAAGCTTCGGTGAATTTCCTTATGCACACTCATTAAATGGTTCCATAAAAGGGTTTTGTGGAAAAGGATTTTGAACTTTTGCCGCGCACAATATATTTTTTAAACGATTCTGTGGAGCAAGTAACACATAGGGCTTTGCTTTCGTCATTTCCATTAATTTTAAAATACTTCCAAATGGGTGACTTTAAATGAACCGTTATTAAAAATTATAAATTGGATTGTAATTGGAGAAAACTATGATTCAAGACATTCTAGAGAGCTAAATATAATTCCACATTGTGGCGCTGTGTTAAAGACCTAAAAATTACAATACTTCATTTTACGTCAGAAAAAATATACCAGCTTTCAACTTCTGCCAATGAAAAGTCAGAAATTAGACCATACCATTCACATCATAAAGGGGTAGGGTATTATCGTCGATAGAACAAAAAAAAAAAAAAAAAAAAAAACATTGGGGAGTGCGCATTGGCTATTTATTGCTTTTTACTCGCTAGCAAATGTCAGAAAAAAAGGAGGAAGTGGGAAGACTTATGTTATGGAAAAAAAGTACTATTTATTAGTATTTCGGTTCGTGTTTTACGGAGAGGCATTCAAATATAACATCTGGAATTAATCAGATCATAAACTTGGAATGAAAGGAACATATTGCAAAACACGTATGAAGGATGTGTATGGAAAAAGATTGGAGGAATCGTTTATGCTTATCAACTCGGCGCCAATAATACGGTGCCTCTTTCTTCGAATTCAAACTAAATGCACCTGCATCTTCTAGCTCATCTCTGAAGTTAGGGATATGCGAAAGCATAGTTCTCACGAAGGAACTTTTTCGTTTTCGAACTTGACAGCAATTTATGTCCAAGAAAAAAAAAATTAAAAAAAAGTGTAGGATGCGGTGTACCCTTTGTCCGAAAAAGATCATTATTTTTTGAAAAAAATTATTTCTTGTTGATACCTGGTGGCCGGATATATATCCGGATATCCGAATGAAATTATCGGATGTCCGGTATTTCAAATCGGATATCCGACGGGGTTTCGGATATTGAAAAATCAGCCGGATATGCCGGATATCGGATATTTGCCGGATATCCGTTCCATCCCTAGTAAAAAGGTGTAATATCTTCAAAGCATCCATAGAAAAAATTGAGAAAACTATTTGGCAGATAACTAGAACTGTATCAATGTCTTAGTAATATACTTTTGAATTTGCTGATAAGATCTTCATTAGATTTCCATGGTATGCCATTAGTAAAGTTTTCCTGGAATGAATGCACAATGCGGTTTTTCTCTTGGCAGTTTTTCATTTCATCAGTAAAGTAATAAATAAAAAAAAATTCCAAAGCATTCTGATATCTCGGTAATTATTCTATCTGAAACATTCACATTATTTTCGATTATAAACTTTTGAAGATTAGTGGTCTTCTCAAGATTTTGTCACGACACTCCAGAAATTAACTTGCGACCCACCTTTGGGTCACGATCCGCATTTTCGGAAACGCTGCACCAGACGATCGTTCCATCAACAAGACCAGAATGTCCAATTGAAAAAACAAAAACTGAAACAGTGCAAAAAAAAAAAAAAAAAAAAAAAAAAAAAAAAAAAAAAAAAATGGCGTCTGGTCGCAACGGCGTCGACAGATTTGATCGCGTTTAAGGGTGGTGGAGCGAACGAAAAACCAAAAGCAATTGAGATGAAAATTAAAAGAAATAAAAATATAAACGCCCTTTTGATATTCAAAGCACGGTCGCACGTGCCAGACCGTTGTGATGTAATTTGGGATGAAGTGGATTTTTAACATGGCATTGGCAACGGCCGTGAACTTGGTTTTTGAAAACGATAGTTTATTGCTCAGTTTTTAATTAGTCCTTTGAAAAGGGCAATGTTCTTGATTAGGAATAAATATTCAAAAATTAAAAAAGAAAGTGATAATGTACAACTTTATTTAATTTTTTTATTTCATTCTCGTTAGAGGATAATGAACTCGTTTTGGTACAACTCAATTTGTGTAAATTAAAAAAAAGTTTTTGGTGATTTAAATAAAGGGAAATAGTGTCAAAAAGTCCAGAGAAGTAAAAATGCTATTAAAAATATTATTTTCATATTTATTTATTACCTTTTGTATCGATACAGTATCACTTTCTATGTTAATTTTCTTCCCCATTGAGGAGGATAAAAGTAGTAACTGTAGAATGTAACTTTTTTAGATTTCTAATTTTTAAGATAGTGCGTTCCATATTTAAAATAAACCACGAACATTTGAGCGTAGGACGTGTTCCTTTTTGGTAAATTCCAAAGAATTTAAGACGACATATTTTTTTCAAATAGGAAATAGGGGGAAAAATAATTTTTAGAAAAAAAATAAAATATCACCTTCTTTTTCTTTTTTTTAAATATTGAAGGATTGTTTGATTTTAATATTACAGAATACTACCATGTGAGGATGTATCAAATTTAATCCCAATTACTTTACTTCCTAATAATACAAAATGTCAATCTACACTATAATTAGCCAAAAAACTGGGGTGACTGATTTTGAAAATATGTGTTTGCCAAACTCTGCGTTTAAAAATCCAGTTGCCAAAATCTGCTTTAGAAATGTCAAAATCTGCGTTTTTTGTCTTTTTTGCTGACTATAGTAAACCAAATAAGATTCAAATATAATTTTGGGTAATTTTTTTTTTTTTTTTTTGTCTTGTCTCTATGAAAATAAACAAATCATTATATTCTGAGGGATCAGCTTGATAACTATTGTGTATTTCATGAAGTATATGAAATGACTCAAAAGCTATGCGCAAATCTGGCTAGGTTAAGGTTTGAGTACATGTTAAAACTAGAGTTGTGGAACATCGCACAACTTTCAATTACTCCACTCTACCATAATACTGACGTGGATTTGTGTCATTTACCGTTTGTATATTTTCCTCCTCCTTCATTTAGAATAAATGGCCTGTTCGACGATATTTTTTGCGATAATTCTTGTATGGGTCTAATAAAAAAAAATAAGAAGAAGGGGGAGGGGGAAAAAAGAGGCCAAAATGGTGATTTTGGCAACATACATTTCGATGATAATCCTTATATTATCCATTACTATAAGCGAAACAGAGGGGAGAATAAAACACGATCTTTGATGAGGTATGCTCAAGGAAAGAGAACTCTATGTTGAAGGCATTAATTTTTCAACTCTTTAGCCATTAAAACATTTTTATGGGAATTTCGGAGGTGGGGCTGTTTAGAACACCTTTAGAGGCATTACCACAGCGATTTTTATCAAAATTGTTAGAGCCGTTTTTTATCAATCATTGAAAAACACGATTGTTTCAATGGCAGCCACCTTACGATTTTGACAAAAACCATAATGGTAGGTCCCATGGCCGCCACAAACCCTCATACCAAATTTGAACCTCGTAGGTCAATTTGTTCGGGAGATATGCTGACCACAGACACACATGCACACACACACACACATTTTTTTTAGATCACTTTTTTGAAATCAGGATGTTCCAAAACGTGGAGAAATGCAAAAAAAAAAAAAAAAAAAAAAAAAAAAAAATTGAAATATTTTTTTAACCAAATGCTATACTTTCATTACCCTATGTACATATACATATGGGTAATTGAAAGTAAAAATTATAAAATGTTTTGATAGGCATCTCACTACTCTCAATGCTGATTTGAAGTAATGGATATAACCTGAAACCAAGAAAATCCCGGAATGTTACCTAAGTGAGCCAATTTAACGCTACACAGGCTGTTAAACACGCAATCGACACGAATGAAGCGCACAAAAGCTACTAAAACATTTTAATATAAATCAACTTCACCATCTCCATTCTACAAAAGTTGACTTAAAGAACCAATAATACGAGTACATATTTGTCCTGATAGACAAAAGACAGGGAATTAAAAAGAATATATTTCAAGGACTATGAAACATAAACAATGAATATGTAAGGACGTTTACTATTTATTTCCCTGCCGAACAGCTAATAATGAAATGTAGAATTATATATCATGTACATAACGAAAAATGTTACACAAGAAAAATGTACTACGACAAAATGGGAATTCAAATACAATTCTATCTTTATGTCTAAAGCTTCTTAACTGTGATATGAAAAGTGTAGTTCTGTTTGTTGGAAAGGGACCTATACATTTTCGCATTTAATTTTCTATCATCATTTTGAGTAAAAGTTACATCGTATATTCTGCTCGGAATTGTTAGTTTAGTGCTAGTATTTTTAAAACTATATGTTTTTTCGCTCCATAGTTATAAGTTAATTAACACTCAATTAACTTAATATCTAAAACTAGGGGTGTGGAGCATCGCACAATTTTCAATTACACTATAATACTATTATCAATTTGTGTCATTTACCATTTTTATATTTTCATCATTCATTTAAAAAAAAAGGCCAGTTTGGCGATATTTTTTACCATAACTCTTGTATGGATATTTGGATTTTTTTTTTATTTTTTTTTTTAATAGATGATTTTGGCGTAATACTTTTTAATAATTCTTATATTATCCCTTCTTATAAGTGGAACTGTGGAGAGGAGAAAAAATTATCGTTGATGAGGTATGTTCAAGGAAATAGCGCTTTGTGTTAAAGGTATTCGTTTTTCAACTTTTTACGCCATTGAAGCACTTTTACGGGAATTTTGGAGGTGGGGATGTTTAGAACACCTTAAGAGGCATTAGCACAGTTATTTTTTATCAAAATCGTTTGAGATGTTTTTTAGAAATCATTTAAAAACAAGATTTTTTCAGTGGCTGACCTTATGCGCATGGGTGATTTTGACGAAAACATTAATGGCACGTCCAATGGCTACGAGCAACCCGCATACCAAATTTTAACATTGTAGGTCAATTTGTTCGGGAGTTATTCTGACCACAGACACACAGACATATATTTTTTCTATATCACTTTTTTGAAATCAGGATCTACCAAAACAAAGAGAAAAGCAAAAAAAAAAAGTCGTTTTTTTTTTTTTTTTTTTTTTTTTTTTTTTTAATACATTTCCGACTGTGTTCCAGCCACTTGAAATTTGCGTGTTTTTGTATGACATAAAACTTCTATTATACTCTACAGTATTGTTAAGAATATTGTTGACAATATTAAAATCAAAGAATAATTTGAAATAAATTTGAAATGTTGTTTGCCGCTTAATGTCTGTTTAAAATGTTTTTAATATTTAAAATAAGTTACAAAAGCAAGAAACAAATATTATCCAAACAAAATGAAGGACTACGGCAAAGAACTATCAAAGTCCGTTTTTCTGATTTCTCCAGAAATGCTGAATTAAAGTTTCAAGTTTCAGGACTTATATCAGGGTTGAAGTAAATGGTTACTCAAAATCTCACACACCATGATATTTATTTGCCAGAGGACTTCACGTTACTAAACTATCTGCTATAACTTTGCCAGGTGGCGGGAAAATCTTGATTTCGAAAAATTTGGACTATGATCGTTCTTTGAATGCGAAAGTAGGCGGAGGTTATTAATGGTTAAATTGTTATTGTAAATCAATTTACGAATTTAAATATGCTAAGTTTTGAAAATTTACGAAAGGATGTTTTAAAAATTAAGGCGTTTAAATGTACTATCTCTTTATAATAAGACAGTAACATTCTCTGAATTACTTGCAAAGTTAGGTAGTAATTCTACTGCATAGTAAAATTCAATTTTAAGATTTTTTTTTTAATCATATCAAACTGTTTCCTGTTTGTCAAATAAGCAAGCAAAATTTTTCACGAAAAACATAATGGTCTTTGTGTTTAACAATGTGAATTAATATCGCTAAGAATAAATCGTTCGAGCAATATACATTTTAAATGTGTACTCAAAACTAAGTTTCATTCATAAAATACTGTCGATTGATGAAGAATCCCTTTAAAAATTAAAAAGCAAATAAACCCAAAAATTTTACCAATTTTCAGACCAATTTCTTTATGAAAAATATAGTACATTAGAATATTCCACATTTAAAACGTTTAGCCTTTTCCCATATGATTATATGAGTTTAGTCGAAAACTTCATAGCTTAGTTTTATAATGTACAGTTTTGATATCATGAGTACTAGTTTTAAGCATTTTTAATTTAAAATATTAAGGGCAATTAGACATTTTTAAATATTTCCCATTTAGATAACTTTACCCCTTAATAGAGGTTAGTCGAAATATATCCATAGTTCAGTTTTACTATGTACAGTACAGCTTAGGGAAAGTGAGTTGCTATGTAATATTGAAATATACTATATACTGTTATAAATTTTCCACAGAGGTAATTTTGGCGCAGTTTTTACGGTATAAAAATATTTATTCTCTCCTCAAGAGCTCACAAAAGTTATTCGAGGAATAATTCAGTGATAATTCAGGTCAGGCACACTCAAAGCGTTCAGCTTTCATCGAGATCCGAAGTCAAACTGTCCGCCGATTTTAGCTGCGGTCGAATTTATACAAGCGCGTGAAAACATTCTCGATACATCCAGCCAACTCGACAAATAAAAGAAACATCTCGAAATTTCCCGATTGCTTTAGGTGTTGCCACCTTTTATCTAACCTGTATTATCGTTGTTAATAAATAAAAAAAGATTAAATAAATTACAATAGAATTTTCAAATAATACTTCACTATTTACAACTATATACAGACAATTTGTGCAACAATACGGAACACTTTTCGAACTTAACCGAACCGATTTAATCGAAGTCGGTTATTCGAAATTCAAATAATAGCCATAGCTCAGTTTTACCATATTTAGGAGCAGTGTTTTTCAACCTTTTTCATCCAATTCAACCTTCTTTTGAAAGCCAGTTTTCAGCATCATAGCTCAAAAGAGCTAAAAGTTCTATCTGATGGAACATTAAGGATACTAACCGACTATGACGTTAAGATACGATGTTTACGATACAGTTCAAGAGATAAATTCAAAAGAAAAACTAAACGTCTCAATGCTTTTCTAAACATTTTCGAACAGTTAAATCCCGTTTTTTTAAATGAATAAGTTAATACTTATTTTAATACTATTTTGTACACAATATTTCGTTGTAAATTTAAGTGACAGGCTTAAAAAAAAAAAAAATTGGTAAATGTAACCAAATTATGTATGCTTGGTGTCTGGACTTAAATGTATCACAATCCAAATTTGTGTAGTAGAGGTTTCTTAGTGCTAGGGACTATCACAATCGAATTTGTTAAGAAATACCCTTGTGTGCCATAAAAAATTCTGTAAATATCTATTAGTTGCGACAGGCTCCAGAAGTCTCCGACCAAGAGAACTTTAATTATGAACAGCACTCGCATCGCATGTTTTTCAGATTCCTTATTCCAAAAGAGAGAGAAAAAAATGACTTACTTAAATTTAATGAGTTACTCCCAATGAAAGTTGATGATGAGTGATCTGTAAGTTGAAGGCATTTTGTTCCCTAGCTTAGCTGCTTAGTTCTTTAAAAAAAAAAAGCAATTTTTCATCCACACAATAATAAACAATACAATATGTTAATTAAAACAAACGTAAATAGGATTCGAGGAAATCCCTTTTTTAGTCATTTTGTTCCTTTCGTTTTAAGTTGTAACTGCATGGGGAATATATTTACATAAATATATAGGTCACCGAGCACTTCATTTTAACGTATATTTATGTCATATGTAATGTTAAAACGTTCGTAAATTATCCATCATAAACGTAAATTTTCATTAAGGAATTCTGTAAAACGACTTTCACTGTTAGGAATGTTTTAAGGCAGGGAAAACAGTTTTACAAAATCTTCAAAACGTCGGCGAAAGTTCTGCATAAAAACACACCATGCTGTAATAGTAAAAGTATTTCAATCGGAATTTAATAAATCTTTCCACTACAAATTTTTAGATAAATCAAAATGAACAAACAATTAAAAAAATAGACTGACCATCATGATTTTGCGCATCTTTGGTTTTAAATTAGCACAAACTTGTTTAAAACAGATGCTGTATATGTCACTAGCTCAGTGGTATATGTATAATTGCATTTAGTGTGCAGTGAAGTGTAATTACAAAACTTTGAAAAGTCATTTTTTATTAATTGGTAAAGTTTTTGCTCAGGCCTTCCAAAATGATACATTTTCATTGATTTATTTTAGTTTCTATACAAGATTGAAATAGTAAGCGCATATGTGAAGACACTTCTACCTATTTGTTCATTCGGCCAGGGTAAACATTTTCGGTACACACATGTCCTATATATCAAATAAAAGGTATTTTGGAAAATAATTCCCTTTAAAAATAAACCTTAAATTAAAATAATAGCTAAAATACATAATAACATTTAGCTTGATAATTTTCCCAATGATTATTCAGCCATAATTAATCTCTATTTCCTCTTTTCCGGATGTTTGCATTACATAAAAGATAATTAAGTGTGTTTCTCAATTTATTTCAGTCCCCCATAAATCAAATGTAACATTTTATTTTATTAAACTAATATTGTCGACTAAACTAATATAATCGACCGAAACATTATTTCAAATTACAAAATCATTTTGCCTCATACAATAGCAGAAAATCAGTTAATTTTAATATTAATACACTATCACTTGCTTGTTAATTAATTTAGAAAAAACAAAATTAAAGATAGGAATTAAAAAAGGATTTTTTTCCGACAGACATTATTAAAAATTTTTTTTTTTAAAAATAGATCAATTGTAACTGTGGGACCTGTCATTAAAGTTTTCATCAAAATAGCACATGGTTAGCATAAGGTAGCTGGAATTGAAACATTTATGGTTTTTAGATATTGCTAATTGAATTATTTTGATAAAAATCGCAGTGGTAATGCATTTTAAGGTGTCTAAGCATCTCCACTTCCCTTGATCATTACCTATCAGCCACTATTCCTTCTCCATTTCACTTACCCGAAATAAATAATGTAATAACTATTCCCAATAATATCGCCAAACCGACCATTTTATATATATATATATATATATATATATATATATATATATATATATATATATATATATATATATATATATATATATATATATATATATATATATATATATATATATATATATATTATATATGAAGATAGGGAAACGAAAACTGTCAATTACACCAATCCATGTCAATTTTAAATGTAGCGACCAGTAATACAGCATAATTGAAAGTTGTGTGATGTCCCACACCCCGTAGTTTAGCAATGATTTCCCAATGGTCTTAATAACACTTGTACAACGTTTTATTAAGATCCATTGACTTCTATAGGCTACAATGAGCAACAACAGTTCAATTAATTGCCTTCTTGTGTACTGGATAAATTTTACAAAAACATATTAGACAAGACCGCTGTCACTTATCCCAACCATACTAATCCCTTTAGTCTGATAGGAACTCTGTTTTCAGAAGACTGAAAGCCTCAGTCTACTTCTAGAACCATCAACACAACTCAGAAATCGGTTAATAGCCAATTGAATGACATAATAATTACTGCGTCCACCACACGTACGCTTTACTTAGATGCGATTCACAGTGTTAGTTATGTGCATAACTTTGAATCGAGGGACCGTATATCTTCCCATTCCAAACTGGTTTCGAGTCACTCACCAAGTCCCGTTAAAGGCAAATTGAGACCACTTGGACTGCCGGACATACGGGCGCCTTGTGCCTACCCCCCCCCCCCCCGCGAAAATTGGTGAGGTTGGGGGGACATGCTTGGCGCCACTTGCTATGTGATTGGAATGAATGCTTAAAAGGGGTTAATGTCTCTTATTTTGAGTTATCGGTGATGGGATTTGAAGGACGTTTTGATTGAAAAGTTTTGGGTGAGTTAATTAGAGTGACTTGATTCAAATCGTATTTACAGGGTGGTCATAAATGAACTGCACCTATTTATATCTGTGTAGAGCCGTTTCTAATGAACATAACTTCATGAAATTTTATATGTAGACTGTTTACAATATAGGGAATTGATCTTGGAAGAAAAAAAGTATGAGGTCAAATGTGAGAGTTAAAAGATATCGTCTGCGTATTCGCACCCGGTAGATCCTGCAGTAATACTTTACTATTTTGGCCACGATAACCGCCAAAACATTTTATTCCAGGTAAAAAAAAAAATAGGGGGGGGGGGGAGAGGAGAAAGAAGAAGAGTAATAAATAATCAACAACAAAATCTAAAGGGAATATAACTGAATGTTTATTTATTTTTATTAGTTTATAGTAAATTTTATAAGCTAGCTCTTAAAACTTTATTTTAAAAATATTATACCAACCAAGAGTTATTTTCCTTTCAAATTTTGTTAATGATCTTTCATTTGTGTTATTGTACTTGAAAATGTTATGTAATTAACCTTGTTTTAATATCAGATGGATATATGATTTTAAGATATTAAAGTATTTAATTCTAAAAGTGTCATATAATTACCCTTAAATTAATATCAGATGAGACATACTTTTAAGATATTCTTAAAGTATTTAATTCTACAAGTGTCATGTAATCACCCTTAAATAAATATCAAGTTATGATTTATTTTTTAAGGTATTAAAGTATTTAATTCTAAAAGAGTGTCATGTAATTCCCCTTGAACCAATATCAGATGAGAACAAAGTTTTAAGACATTAAAGTATTTAATTTTAAAAGTGTCATGTTATTACCTTTAAATAAATATCAGATATTGTAATAATTTAAAAATATTTTAAGGTATTTAATTCTAAAAGTCTCATGTAACTACCCTTGTATTAATATCAGATGGAGATATGATTTCAAGATACTAAAGTATTTAGTTCTAAAAGCGTCATGTAAATTACTCTTAAATTAATATCAGATGAGACATAATTTTAAGATATTATTAAAGTATTTAATTCTACAAATGTCATGTAATCACCCTTAAATAAATATCAAGTTGAGACTTATTTTTTAAGATATTAAAGTATTTAATTCTAAACGAGTGTCATGTAATTGCCCTTGAACCAATTTCAGATGGAGACAAAATGTTAAGATATTAAAGTATTTAATTCTACAAGTGTTATGCAATCACCATTAAATAAATATCAAATTGAGACATATTTTTAAGATATTAAAGTATTCAATTCTAAAAGTTTCATGCTCTTGAACTAATATCAGATGGGGATATAGTTTTAAGGTATTGAAGTATTTAATTCTAAAAGTGTGATCTTTAACAAAATATCAAATGGTGTAATAATTTAAAAATATTTTAGGGTATTTAATTCTAAAAGTGTCATGTAATTATCATTAATTAAATATCAGGTGGTGTAATAATTTAAAAATATTTTAAGGTATTTAATTTTAAAAGTGCAATGTAATTTCCCTTCAATTAATATCAGATGAAGACATAGTTTTTAGATATTAAAGCATTTAATTCTTAAAGTATCACGTAAATACCCTTGAATTAATATCGGATGGAGACATGATTTTGAGGTATTAAAGTATTTAATTCTATAAGTGTCATGTAATTACCCTTGGAAAATAACAAAAGTATATAACTGTGGCTACCTTTATATTGTAATAAGAACCCATGTATAAGAACTCTCGTTAAACTGTAAAATAGTGTTCCCAATAATAGGCACTGATTAAGATACCTAGTGAAAAAAATTATTTCGTATCAAATTAGTTCAGTGGTTCTCAAGTTATTATCGTAACCCCTTATTTCATTTAAACCCCTCAATCATAAAGTATTGGAGTGAAATATTTTTACTTCTTTGAAATTTGCTTACTAGGAACACTAGTGACAAACTTCAGGCTTCTAAATTCGGAGGAAGTGTGAGAATTAGTTATGACTGAGTGAGTGAGTCAGTCAGTCAGAGAGGGCCTTCACTTTGATTTATATCTACTAGATGAATACTCATGCTTAACAAAGAAACTTTACCATGTGCATTTTAGCAATCAAAATACATTTATGAATATCACATTTTAGACGTTTGGCCCCATTTCAAACCCTGAAAGTTTATTCATAGAAATCGGAATAGCTTACTTTATATATGCTTGCACTTGTTGACAATTGTACCATATATTAGAATTGTGACTACATTAAAACTGGGATATTTGTGCCATTCGTTTGGAACGTTTGATCCCTTTTCGATCCCTTAAAGTTGGTTCAAACAGAATGGAATAGCTTACTTTTTCTATCTTTGTCCTTGTTGACATTTGTACTAATTTTCAGAGTTATGAGAAGTGGGAGAATTAGCGATGAGTCAGTGAAGACTTTTACATGAAGAGATTGGTTACTTTTTATTTGTAAAATTTCATAGGTTTTTTTTAATAGTGCTTAATTTTTCCAGGTTGCTCACTTCCCAAGAAGCAAGAGTTTTTAGATGAACTAGTCCAGTCTTTCATTAAGGAAATGCAAGAAGATGCTAAGAATAAGTCTCTGAGGTAAAGTTCTCTTTTATTCGCCTCCCCCCCCCCCCCTCTTTTCGTATTTGATATTTACTAACGTAAAAAGTCTCAAATTAAAATCTTAATTCTTGATGAATTATTCCAAGAAATTGATTTCTTATTCTTTTTCCTATTTTGAATAATCGAAAAATGCACACATTGTTTGACTTCAGGTATGATTCAAAAAGCTAGGGCTCAAAAATGTGAACGTAATGAGATATTCGCAATTGAAATTATCGAATTCTGTGTACGCCATCCACTTTTGAAAAGTTAAATTATTTAATTGCTTAATTTCAAAAGTTGCAGTATTTTTTCTGATTCTTTTCCTTCACGAAAAGCCTTTGAAACGAAGGTTTATCCTTGTAATTACAATCGATTCTAACCTTTGAAAAAATGTAAATGAAAATGAAGGAAATGTTTGTTTTAAATCTATTATTTGTTTAGGAAACATTAAACATTTTTTCTTAAGTTTTTGGATCAACTTTAAATTATTACTTTCCCGAAATAATTTATGATCACAACTGTTGCTTTGAACCCAAACATATTAAGAGAGAGGATAAAACGTTAAAATTAAGATCAATTTTCAAAATATTTCTGCTTTTATTGCTTCAAACTTAATCAAAATGTTCTGTGAACATATACAATGAGCTTGTTAGCGTATTGGAAATTTGTGAGCAAAATATTTATTCGGTAAGTTTTTAAGTAAGTTGGTAAGTTTTAAATTTTCAATAGTTTAAATTTTAAAAGAGATTTTACCATCACCATCAGCAGCATTTTAAAATATAGGGGGTCTATAAAAGGTTGGACACATTTTGATGTTGAATAATTCATAAAATAATGAAGGCAAATTTAAATTGATAACACTAATGGTTAGATAGACTCTCAAAAAGCTTTATAGCACTTATCAATGGACTGCCGTTCCACATGTGCGCCGTTCGTCGCATGGAGAATATCAAGACGGTAGTTAATTTCGCGCCATGTACGGGCAATCATGTTGGAATCCACAGAAGCTACTACGGGTGTAATCCTGGCCTTCAAGTCATTCAACACTTTTCTCCTGTAAATGATGTCCTTTACGAATTTCCAAAAGAAAAAGTCAAGTGGCGTTATATCAGGCGATCTGGGTGACCAGTAGAAAAAAACATACAATTATAATAACGTGAGGAAACGATATTTACAAAAGAAACGAGAAAAACATAAAATTAATAGCAAGGGCAGATGATAAACAAAAGAAGTTATATTCAAATTGGAAAAAGGAAATTTTTTATTGCAACATACACTATAAATGAAAATATATCGGTTATTCTATGTATAAATGCCATAAGTTTGATGATTTTATCTTCATTATTCTTTGAATTATTCAACATCAAAATGTGTCCTACCTCTTATAGACACCCTGTATGATGGGGTGAACTTCTTCACGTTTACCATCCCTCTCCTAATCGTCTCCTCTAAGCAGCAAGACTGTAGAAAAAAAATCGATTTCGTTGAATCTATGAAATAGGAAAAATTATTTAATTTTTCGATGCAATTATCTACGCCAAATCACTCACTTAAACTTTCTAATTCTATCCAAAGGACAGACTTTATTTAATATTCAAGGTGATAATATTTATATAAAAAAAAAAAAGGAATCACTGGTTAGAATAACCTGAAAACACGCGAAGGGGTGAAATGGAATGGCATTAAAAAAACTATTTTGAACTATTTTTTTTGTTCCTATGTCATAACATTTCCTCTTCCTTTGCATATTTGGAGGACAAATTTCAGGTCATTCTAACGAATGTTTCTTTTTTTTTTTTCTTCTTTTTTTTTAAGTTGTACTTAATTACCTTGAATAACTTTTTTGGCCATTTTGATATAAATTTCCCTTTTGACTGAAATGGCACAAATAATTAAAGTAAAATTTTAACTATTACATAAAAGAAAAAGAGAAAAAAATCGGAAACTAATATCAGCTAGGTTTGAACACTATACTTTTTATCATTAGAGTTCAGCTACTAATCAAGCCATGCCAAGCTCAAAGCAAAGAATATCTTAGTTTGCTCTATTAATATTTGCCGAGGAATGGCCAATATTTTTTTTTCTATCTAATGAAATATTGATTTTATCCTTTTCTTTCTTTCCTCTTTTTTTTTCCAGTATTGACACGCCAACTCCGGAAAAAGCAGCCAGATGGAAGTTTGCATCGATCGACGCTAATTCCAATTCGGTGAGATTGATTTTGAAAAAGTTGATGAAAAGTTACAATTCTGTGCTTTGTTAAAAATGAGTCTAAATAAATACATTTGAATAATGGGAATATCTTAAAAACGACTAATATTATATCAGAGTGGCCACAGAACCGGGAAAATCTGGAAATCAGGGAAATGTCAGGGAGATTTTTGATTCTGGAAAAAATCAGGGAAATGTCAGGGAACTTTTTTTTCATGAAAATCAGGGAAATATCAGGGAACTTTTTTTCATGAAAATCAGGGAAATATCAGGGAACTTTTTTTTCATGAAAATCAGGGAAATATCAGGGAACTTTTTTTTTCATGAAAATCAGGGAAATTTTTTATTGCTTAGGGAACGTTCATCCATATTTTGGCTCTATTTACATGGAGATTTCTAGTGGTAAGTCATTAGAAGTTTAATGTTACGGAATAATTTAAACTTTTTTTTACCAGCAAAACTATTTTTTAAAAAATTGCATATTATCTCTTTAGAATGCATGTTCTGTTTGATCAGGGTGTCTATACATGTGGAAAACATAAGAAAATTGGGGAAATTTGGAAAAAAGTTTGCCCTAAAATCAGGGAATTTTCTAGAAATCTGTCAGGGAAATCAAGGAACTTTTTTTCCTGAATTTTGTGGCCACCCTGTATATGATAACTAGTTGATTGACTCATCTTCATTCAATTGTTTTGTTCAGTAAGGCATCGATTATCCGAGACATTTGTGGAATGATAAGAATTACATGATAGTAAGAAATAATTGGTACACACTCAACTTCATTAAATTGTTTTGCACAATAGAGCACCGCTAATCCGAAACAATCGCTGAATGATAATTGGTAAGAATTAATTGATTGATTCAACTTCATTAAGTTATTTTGTACAGTAGATCATCGGTTATCCGAAACAATTGAGGAATGATAATTGGTAAGAACTAACTGATGACTATATTCGTTTGCTCAATAGAGCATCAATTATACGAAATAACTGCGTAATGATATTTGGTAAGAAGTAATTAATACACTCAGCTTCATTAAATTGTTTTGTATAGTATATCATCGGTTATCCTAAACAATTGTTGATTGATAATTAGTAAGAACTAATTGATGGACTCAACTTCATTAAATTGTAGAGTACCGGTTATCCGAAACAATTGCGGAATGAAAATTGGTAAGAACTGACTGATGATTAACTTCACTATATTCGTTTGTTTTGTAGAGCATCGATTATACGAAATAATTGCTGAACGATAAATGGTAAGAAATATTTGATACACTCAGCTTCATTAAATTGTTTTGTACTGTAGATCATCGGTTATCCTAAACAATTGTTGATTGATAATTAACAAGAACTAATTGATGGACTCAACTTCATTAAATTGCTTTGTACTGTAGAGTACCGGTTATCCGAAATAACTGCAGAATGATAATTGGTAAGAACTAATTGATTGACTCAACTTCATTAAACTATTTTGGACAGTATATCATCGGTTATCCGAAACAATTGTAGAATGATAATTGGTAAGAACTAACTGATGACTAACTTCACTATATTCGTTTGTTCTGTAGAGCATCGATTATACGAAATAATTGCTGAACGATAAATGGTAAGAAAAAATTGATACACTCAGCTTCATTAAATTGTTTTTTACTATAGATTATCGGTTATCCTAAACAATTGTAGATTGATAATTAGTAAGAAGTAATTGGTACATTCAATGTCAATAAATTGTTTCAAGCAGTAGAGGATTGATTAAGGAGCAATTAAGGACTGGTGATATTTGGATAACTTAGCATTTCGGATTACCTATCATTTACACACACAAAAAATGTGAATCAGTGTCACAGAACGATATGGAAAAAAGTATTATTTTACACAAAACTGTTTAGATATTGTATCACAGATCTTAAATAACCTTACATAAAATAATACTACATTAAAGTTGATCTAACGTCTCTAAAAAGAACTGGAATGGTTTTGGTTTACTGGTATTCGAAAAATCACTTTTTTTTTCACTTTATATATATATATATATATATATATATTTTTTTTTAATTTAATTTTCACCAAAAATATGATAAAGGAATTTAAATTGTAATGTTTGTGCACGATAGTAAGTATAGGATTCTATCAAAAATTTTAATTTTGATTTTCGTATGTCCCTTTGAACATTTCATAAGTTTATTTATCTGAAATAATACTTAACTAAAATAATCTTACTGGCTGTGCTGTGTATCAGAAGAATAGCTCCCATCAGATAGTCTAGATGGGGGTGGTCGCTATAAAAACAAGATTCGTTGATTTAGAATAGGGGTGCTGAATGTAGAATATTTACAATCTAAAAAATTACAATACGGTATTGTTCTTGATTATGACGAATCATTTACTTGAATCAATTTATTTTGATAATCTACGAAATATCGTCAATGCGCCATCTGGGTGTTTAGTAAACCATTGTCGACTGCTTTCCACTGGAATCCCCCATTGAAAATGTGGCTACTCTTGTTTCCACAGCAACATTCAATGCTAGACTACTTGGCGGGAAGTATTCTTATGATAGGCAGACAGTAGTGATTAAAGACTTAATTTTGAAATAAAAAATTTTCGTTTTATCCGTCAATTATTCAAAACCTATTGCTACCAAAAAAGCGATCAATATTTTCCCGATACTAAGTCCTGAATTAAGATATGCTCAGATGCTTTCATTCTTTTACGACTAATTATAAGTGTTTTTTAATCGAGATTGAAAGAGTTAACATCTTGTGGTGCTTAAACTGAATTTAATAATTCTTCTGCCGACAATGGACAGTGCCGGCATTTTTTAAAAACGAGTGAAATTAGTTTATATTTATGAAGAATTTCTTTCCGATTCCAAATATTCAAACAAAAGTTCTTTAAAATAATTAGTTATTTAAATATTTTCTCAAATATTCTTATAATAAATCCCTTTTTACGTTCATATAAATGTGTTGAACAATCTCTTCTTGGCTGGTTTTGAATTCTATTTTCTTGTTTAAAATGTTTTATTACCAACTAAACAGTTAAATGGAATAAATTTAATATATTAGCCATAAATAGAATACATTTACTACTGTTACGATGATATATGTTCAATTTTAGACTACTGTTTGTGGATTCTTTACGACTATAAAAAAAAAATATGCGAACAATTTTAAAGAATAAATAGATAATGATAAATAGAGAAGACAAATATTACAGACAATCAATTGTTTATAAGTCACCACAATGCAAATAATGAAAAGAAAAAAAGCGAAAAAATTATTTTTATAATCAAATTAACTGAAAATGTTATGGTGTACGAACACTTTTGTGGAACTTTTTTCTCTTGTTCTATAAATTTATATTTTTATAAAATAAAACCATTCAATATTTCTTTTTAAAATGTTAGGTGGTTTCATACAGAATTAAATAAACATTCTATAAAAAAAAACTTTGAAGATAGTATTTGAATTTAACTCCAAACTGCAGCACTTTTTCGACAAATTTAAAGTGTACGAAAACTTTTGGGAGCCACTGTATAACATTATCATAATCTATTTTACGAATATCGACTAATCACTTACACTGTGGAACACAACAAAAAGTATTGTCTTTTTGCAACATTTAAATTTTTTTTGGAGTTTACTTATTCTAACGCACGTTGTTTTCAATGCAAGTCTACGGACGAAATATCACGCATCAGCAATAATAAGTTTCTAAATAAATCCGCTAGATGGCGATCAAAAGCGAATTAGAAATTTTAAATTCAAATATCAAATGAAAAGAATTATTGGTAAATAAACGGTTTATCAAGGGAAAACCAATATATGAACGTACATTATTTAATAGAGAATACTATTTCTTTGCCATCTATATAGCTTTCTTTCAAAATAAATTCAACGTCAAATCATGGCTATATTTGCTGTTTTTTGTTTATAAAAATGAACCTGGTATTTTTCATCAGTCATAGACGATTTGATTTAGAACTAGAATATATGTTATTTTTATTTTTTTTATTTCACAAATAAAATTTGAAAAAAAAAATTCCCCCTAACCTATGGAATTTTCCCTTATTTTTGTAAAATAGCATAAAAATAAATACATTTATTTAACTTTAATAAAACTGAATTCCACTGAAATTGCGATGAATTTAATGCTAATTTACTTTGCATTCGTTATCATGGAGATATAATATTTCCTTTCCACTTACACTTTAAAAAAAAAATGTTTTGAAGTTAGTTGTAGAATGTATGAATTAGTCGTTTATGTTACTCTATGATAAACAAATAGATTCTCACATTAGGACTACAATTCGATTTTTTTGGTTATTTACATAAATTTCTAAAACAAACGTTACTCTAAAATTTCATTTCACTTTTCGAATTGACGTTTGAAGATATATTTTGAGCAATAGCTCATTCATTGAACATTGACCTCATTCTGACCAGTATTCTTTATCAGCTTTTTGAAAGTTGAATTTTAATTTCAAATACCCTGTTTATAAAAACTTGAGTGATTTTTTTTTATCTAGGCTTCATTACCACTCTGTTTAAACATTGGTACTAAAACTATGTTCTAGGTTCTGGACAAGCGTGAGTGGAAGGTGTTCAAGCAGGAGTGGCGATCTTTCCAGAAAGATGGCGGCAAGCAGAAGAAACGTCTGCGCAAATGCTGGAGGAACCTGCCCAGGTTTTGCGACGAAAATGACAACCATAAAATCACCATGGACGAATGGCTTGCATGCACCAGCATCACGAGGGGTAATGCAAGCTATCCTTCATTTCCCTAAACAAAACATGATTCCCAGTTGAAGAACTGGAGATATGGTTGAATTCAATTTGAACTCTGTAACAGTCCCTTCGTATAAGTGCAATAGTAAAATATTAACTCCACACAAAATAAATAGATTTTTATTTATGTGTGGAAGACCGATATTTGGAAAATGTCGATATTCTCTGATGAATGTCAGCATTCACATAGACGCTTGGTATGTGTCCGAAATGTTTGCTAATTATAAATTCCCCATTCACTCACTGATGGTGATTTTAATTTGCAATCCTGTTAGACGTTGGAGAGAAAGCGATTCATTGAATGTGACGTCAAGATATCCCAAACGTCTTGGCTTGAAATGCGGCAGCGGAAACCAATTTTACAAGTTTCTCCCAAATCGCGCCAACCTGTACGTGATATGGCAATGATCTACCAGCTCCAACTATTTGGCAGCAACCTCACGATAAACATGGAAACAGTAGGATCCCTAGACGTTACAGATTTAGTTGTGTGTTTTGATTGGACTGGTTTTGGCTCGGTTTTGAGGCATTTTCTTTTCTTAATACTTAAATAACTAATTTTTTTAAAAGAACTTTTGTTCAAATATTTGGAATCAAAAAGAAATTCTTCATAAATATAAAGTAATTTCACTCGTTTTTAAAAAATGCGGGAATTGTCCATTGTTTTGAGGACGAACAATCTCTATATTTAAACCCATTTTTTCTACAAAATTCAAATTAGGTTTTAACACTGTTTTACTCTTTATCTATATATAGCACATTCTATTCAAATTGTATTTACTTATGATTACATTTCTAAAAAAATCTCAGAAGAGAATTTTTTAAAGATAATTAAAAATACCAAAGCTAGTTATTTAAAAAAAAAAAATATTTACTATCCAGATTTGAAAAAAAAAAAAAAAGATTTAAAAGCGAATGTGCTGTGCATGGCTGTTTAAACAAATAAAATGTAACTCTTACACTTTCAATATAGGATGCTCAAAAGTTGCACAATATATGAAAAATAAATAATTTACAATTATTTGAAGGATGCAGTTATTGAAAACTGTTTGGCAAAAATATTTTGTTTTTCCATCAACAGATGTCACTGTGGGTATGTGTGAGCAGTTCGGTATTTTTTAAGTAGACTGCGAACTGATATTAAGTTTAAAGCATCGTACATAGACACCAATTACACGTAGGCAGGGGGGAAGGAAGGGGAGACGATCGTCCCCGTGTTCCATCAATAGCGAGGACAAGTGTATCAATCCACCCCCGCTCCAAAAATCTATAAAATGGGCTTTTTCATTATAAAATACTGTGTAAAAAATGACATTTTGTAATGTTCTAAATAAAAATAGAAAGCAAACTCAATATTCGTAAGCACATTGACACTATCCACCTCTCTTCCCCAAATGAGAATCAAGTAAAACTGTATTAACTCTTTTGAAACTATTGCAGGTTGACGAAGTGGGGTAAAATATTTTTTAAATTATTTAGACACTTCTTTCTACAATTATAATAAACAAGTGACTATAGTACATGCAAATTCCAAGTATTTATGTCGAACTATTGCATTGGAAGACTAATGATCGTTAACGAACGTTTTATAGTTTTCATAAACTAATATTTATTAGCATACTAATACATGCCAGTTCTAAGAGTTAAAATGATATAATATTTGCTTTGTATTTTTAAAATGTATAATTTCAAGTATATATGTTTTAAAAGTTTTTATAATTGAATGTTTTGATTATTTTTTTTTCCTCTAAATAATCAAAAAAATTCAGAAATATTGGAAAATCACTTAGGATTATTAAAATTTGCTTTCTTCATTCTAGTGTAATATCATAAAAGTTTATCTTTTAAAATAATGTATGATATTGAAATAAATTAGTTTCAGTTTGATAAAATGTATTGTGTAGTAGATCTTAGATCATAAATAAATTCTGTAGTGCTTGCCTGAGGGGTTGGCCATTACTACTTCCTATCTGGTAGTCTACTTCATCTTCGTCTCAGGCGGAAAAGTAGAATAAGGCGCTGAGTGCTTGCCTGAGCAGAGAACAAGTAGGGGGAGGGGGGGGGGGAGCTGGCTAAGCAGATGCTTGTACTAAAGTAGAGTATTGTGTAGTATGGAGACAAGTTCAATATATTCAGTAGGTAGTTCATGAAAAAAAGTGGTATCCAAAATCTTTGTCCAATCCTCTACTCCAACACATCGAGTTTATCCACCGAATTTCGCCCCCGAAAAGTTGGCGCCTATGCCATCATCTGTTGATAAAATGAAGGAATTTATTTTTACTTTGTGCTGGAAAAAAAACAAGATTTTTTTTTTTGTAGCAATTGTAGTATTTTTTATTTACTATTTTTCAAATATTCTGTTACGTTTGGACATTTTTAGATTGGGATTAAGAATAATTTACTCGCTTTAGAGATTTATTTTTTGAAAAAAACTGATTGTTATCAGAAATTAGTATTGATTTAATACACTGATCTCTCTCTCTCTTTTTTTTTTTTTTTTTTTTTTTTAAATTATACAATCCTAATTAAAAAAAATTTATAAAAAAATTACACTTGTCAAAGTTTTCTCATGGTATTTTATTTCTTATCTTTGTATAGACTTCAAGGGTGCCTTGCCGCGGAACCAACAGAGAAGAGGCAAGAATCCTTTCAGCACGATATTAAAAAGTGATTAAAATCTCTACGAAGTCACCCAGAAGGGCTGAGAATAAGGACAAAAAGTGCTCATATACAGAGAAGCCTTCGTCTGATACCATGAATATACGTGAAAACACAGCAGCATTTAAGTCATTCTATTGCCCAGTGTTTATATATTTAAAAATGCTGTGTCATTTAAGTGTTATTTTAAAAGAATCTCGATATTATTTATTTTTCTCTTAGTGTTTTTTTTTTTTTTATCCTTTGTCAAGTTCTATCTTCGTAGATACGTACTTCAAGTGTTAAAGGAAATGTGTTTTTCGGAGTTTGAATTTAGTTTCGAGAAAGTCGAACATGTGTTTTTCGAAGTATTTAGTAAAAAACACATTAAATAAAAAATGTGTTTTTCGAAATGGTTAGGTTTTATCAGACTTAGAAATGTGTTTTTGATAAATTTTAGCTAAGTGAAATTGGAAATAGCGTTTTCTCGACCGCAGCGCAAAATAAATTAGAAAATGTGGCTAACAGAAGAATTTCGAAAAATATTAAGAAACATTAAACAATTATTTGTCATTATTTAAAACGCTGTTGTTTTTAAACTATGACAAAATTGAAATCACGAAATCTGCAGTATGATAAGTACCGCTGGTTAAATATTTGACGATTAAGTTAAGTTTATTCATTTATATCTGTTCTGCAATATTATTGAACCGAATATTTTATCAAATTGAACCAAACGTAAAATTTTTGTTCGATAATATCAATACCCTCAAAAGTTTTTGTCTTTGCCTAAGAGACACAAAAATCAATTATAATAAAATTGACGTCGAAGAATATTTTTTTTAATATCCGATAAAAAATTAATAAAATTCAATATATTTATATTTAAGCAAAATTAAAATTGTCGTTAATATATATAATATACTACTGAATATATTTCTTTAAAAAACAAACTCTTAAGTTAATTCTTATAAATTTCTAGGAATTTTTAGAAATTTAAATCTTCGTAATCAAATAACATTTTGGCTAAATCCTAAGCGTTTTTGTATATTATGTCGAAAGCATGATTACTTCATCAATCAGAAATGTAATTTAGAATGCATTATTGTCTATTAAGTTTGCTATAATATTATTATTGGATTATACAAACTGACGTTGAATAAAATCTGGTTTTCAATATCAATAATTAGCATATTATTGAAATGCTGTTCTCAAAAAGTTTTGACCAAAAACAATCACACATTTTTTGTCAAAATTTATTTAAAATTTAATTTCTGATTAATGAAATAACATATATATGAGGTATAGTGAGGCTCTGTTTAACTTACAAAGAGGAAAACACAGGTCAACCGGTTTGAACCAGTTGTTGAGAGTGGAACAGATAGGAGTCCTTTTCTCCCCAAATAAACCAAATTATCAGATCAATATTACAAATTTGTTTTCAAATTATTTCACTCCTATTCTATTTGTGTATTGTAATAAATTACTGTATTTAGTCTCTTTTCCAAATCATTTTGATGAAATGAATTGCAATAAAAAAGTATTAACAGAAATTGAACACATAGTTATCTAGTAGAGATATACCGGAGAGGGATAATTTAATAAGGTCAAACGAACGCCTTTTATTGCTTGGTAATAGCGCTAACAAATATAAAACTTATTTAAATACCTTAAAATCATGTTCATGATTTTGATTTTTAAATTATATTTTTTAATTAATAATGTGTTTAAATTTTTGGCAAATTTCTTCTACTGCTTTCTTATTTTTTACTCTCAGTATCGGCATTGGAGTCCAAATGCGATTGTTCACAGAATTTGTGTTTTGGAATCAGTGAAATTTCATGTGTTGAAAGTTTCTAAGTAAAAATATACCAGCAATTCTGAAATATCTTCTGCTTACTTACCAATAGAACGGTTGCTCCTAGTCGATGTGATAGCAACCAAGGAAAAAGAAACTAAACACTTTCGGATTATTTGTTTCAGTAAAAGCTCTGTTATCCGATCTTCAACTAACCAAAAAATTATTTTAACTCGTTATAAATTATTTAATACCAATTTGTTAACAAATGCAATATGATTTTCTTTCGTCAGCTCGTCCCTGCCTCAAACATAATGCTTCAGTTTTGGGACACATCTGCCGAAATATTGTTTTATAGGTGTGGCATATTTTATCAGGATTAATACCAGTAAAAAAAACTCAATAATAAAATTTGAAAATAAAATAATTGGTGTTTTTTTTTTATTTTTTTTTTATTGATATTTTTAAGAGTTTTTATAAACCAATTTATTTAAACTATTTTTAAATGTAATAAATAAGTCCAAGTATGATGCCTTCAAATTCTTTTAATGAGCTTTAACCCTCTAGTGCATAGTGTTGCATATTTGCTACACAACTTGAAAGTAAAATTTGAGTAATAATTACTATATTTTATTGCAAAATTTGAAATTGAAATTAATCATATCAGTAACACCAAGATTGTTTATACCTAAAAAAAGTGATTTTATTAGTATACATCTTATAGCAAACACAAGTTACATGACCGCTTGTTGCATCAAAAAATGAAAAGGGGGGGGGGGGGATCGTACACTAGAGGGTTAAGTAATAGTGCTCCACTTGATAAAAAATATCTTATGTTTTAAAACAATATATAGACAGATATTGTACAACAAAAAATGTAGCATTAAGTTCATAGAGCAGGGACAGACGGACAATACCTAAATGGTGGAACAAATTTATAACTCTGTTATAAGAAGAAATAATTTCCAGAAAAACCAAATTGAAACGTTATCAATTCTCAATTAACCATTCACTAAATTCACGGATAATCGAGCTTTTACCTTAAGTTTATATTGCTTCAAGTGACGAACAGCATGTGTATTCTTACTTTGACTTAACGTTTTCCTTGTTATTTGCTGTGACATTTTATTTTATTTTGCATTCAATGCAGAAAATTATAATGTATTTTTTATAAAGTCAGTTTTAATTAAAAAAAAAATATGGGAAGTTTTTAATTTATGTTGTTGATGGATTCAATTCTGAAGTAGATATGAATTTTAATTTTGGAAACCATGTTAAGCTGTAGAGCAATTTTAGGAATATTTATTTTTGTTTGTCACTTAAGCTTGAATTTCACTTATTACTTGATATATGTATTGCAGTTGATTTGCAAGTATCAACGTATTTACTTTTCGTGTATATCGTATATCCTTTGTCATAACTTTGCTTTCAACTCAAAATTTGTAAAACCAATAACCTTCTCTAAATGTTAGATAGACCCTTTTATTTACAAGTAATTTTGAAACGGATAGAATAAATAATTATTTATTATTTATGTTTCTATCGTATCACAAATATTCATTTAAAATTATTTAAAGGCCCAATCTCCCTATCTTCAACTAACAAGAAAGCTTGATTAACCGAACAATTTAAGAAAGAAAAAAAAAAGTTGTTACTTAAATTAGAGATTTCTTGCCAAATGCAGTGGACTCAACAGTACTACAAAATTGATTATTGAAAGAAACAACTTATTGAATAATGTAAACACAGGAACATCAATTTAAAATTTCTGCCAACAATGTAGTTATGTAAAATAAAAATAAAAAAAATCGCCAATATTCAATTACCCAGAAATTTTTCATTCTCGCAAGTACCGGATAATCAAGCTAGTCCTAAATTTCTCTGTTTTGTCTTATTGTTTTGAGTGTGTATATCTTTAAGTGCCATAATTAATAAAGATAAAGAAATCAGTTGTCACTTTGAATTTCGTAACATGCATTTGTGTACGGACTTTCTGAGTTGCAAAATAACATCAATGGTTGCTTCTAGTAGCAACTTAAGGCTGATTAACACGCTACCAGTCGGCGTACCATTTGAGATCGCCAGTCAAGTCTGGCTGCAGGCTCCAGTACAGACTTTTTGAGTTGAAAAATAACATTAATGGTTGCTTTTAGTAGCAACTAAAGGCTGATTAACACGCTACCAGCCGACGTACTAGTTGAGACCGCCTGGCTGCTGGCTCCAGTAGATCAAACATTTTATACTTACTGACGCGTACGTTTCGAATCATCCAATCACTTGCACTCTACCGTGACCACCAACAGGTGGCTCAGATGTCACATGACTGACGATCTCAACAGTTACACCGACTGGTATGTAAATCAGCCTTTGCAGCAGTGAAGGAAAAAATAAAATGTTTCGAATCTTTCCATAAAAGAGAATGCTAATCAGTTCTTCAATATATGTGAAAAGACGACGAACATGTGTTTTAAAAAACCTTATCACCGTCGAAATATTTTTACAATTAGTGTTTGTGTCTCAATGGTAGTGCGGCTAGAGGGGAAAAAACTTCATTTTATAAATGAAATCTATAATTTTGTACATTGAGAGAAAATATTTTCTAGTTATAGGCCCTGCCAGGATTGTGATAGGGGATACACTTGCACCATAAACTTATTATTATCAATAGACTGCGCGTTCCCACTTCAATCATACAACGAGAATTAAACCAAAATGAATCACAAAATTCGTCTATCAGTCACGTGTTTTTTAATTTGGCTACGTCGTAAAATTAATCCTTTATCTAATAATCGTATTATCCTTTATCGCCTGAGTGAGGAGAAACTCGCCAAATCTGCAACCCTGATCCCAAAAAGTCCCTACTCATGTGATTCATTTTGGTTTCATTCTCGTTGTATAATTGAAGTGGGAACGCGCAGTCTATTGATAATAATAAGTCTATGACTTGCACCCCTCTGAATTTCGAAAAATAAAAATATGGAGAAAAATTGACTGATTCACTGGTATTATAAGAATATATGTTTTAAAATATTCAATGATAAGAAATTTAATGCATAACTATCAATTTAAATTTCATAAATGAATCCTTGAAATATCCTTGAAAATAATTCTACCGGTGCCCATGTTTCTAGTCATTCTAAGATGTAGTGCAACTCGAATATAGAGATATTAGACTTTTTTTTAAATAAAGACTTTTTTTTTCCCTTCAATTTCTTAACTTAAGAAAAAACTTCACATTTAAAAACTAGTAATACTTCATGCTTTTCAAAACCCAAAATTGTATCAATTCATATGGTAAATTTTTGACCAGAATTCCCAACCAAAGTGCCCGAAATTTGGGAACAGAATCCTACGTTTTCACTTCTAAACTGACCAGTTTTCTTTTCCCAATAAATACTAATACTAAATTTGTTTAAGAGGTTGTACTTTTCTTGATTTTCTGATTACACTAAATATTCTTATTAAAGTTTTCATATATATATATATATATATATATATATATATATATATATATATATATATATATATATATATATATATATACACACACAAGTACATATCAACAAAAAACATTACAAAAAGCAAAAAACAACACATCACTTCAAAGCCTGAATAGCTTGAGAAGTGGTTAAAAAAAAGGAAATATAACAGTAAAAACGAGTGAATGGGATTTGGGACCAGCGAGCGTACTTTTGGCGGCAAAATCAGTTGTTAAGCGAGAGGTGGCTGTTACAACCGGTAGAATTAAGGAAAGAGATAGAGCGCCTCAAAGGATTAGCGGAAATGCGTTCCGTGAGTAGGGGTTTCAATAGGTTGCAGCTATGGGATAAAATATTAAGAGGAAAAAAAAACAACTTTTTTTTAAGTTCTTCATTAGTGTTTTTAGACATTGATGACGATTGAGTAGTTAAAGTAGGAAGCAAATTGAAACATTTTTTGATATTATCGGTATCGCCGTCAAAAGCGATGGACAACTGCCTCCTAATCACAATACACATTAAATAGTGATACGTATACGCGTTGAATCTTTCCCAATCTTTTGGGACTGTATTTACAACTCCTGGACTTAGAAAAAAAAGTACAGTCATGTAGAATTAAAATGTATAGTTTAAAAAGTCACATGCAGGTAAGATTTTATTTATTAAGGGAACTTGGAACCCTTCAAATTTTTTTATTTATTTAAGCCTTTAAAATTATAATTTTTGCATATTTGGAAGTATTACTAAGTGAAAATTAAATTTTATTAAAAAACAGTTCACATAGTGCTCTAAACTTTCAAAATTTTAAATTTTTTTAAAAAATTCATCAAATTTCAAATTTTATCTTCTTTTTCATTTTTCAATATTTTTTCCTGATTTTTAAAAAAAAAGTTCCTAGTAATATACTCTAACTTTTTAGGCATCGGATTAAGAATAAAATAGTTTTCGAGGAAAACCATAATTACTGTACCTATAGGTAAAAAAAAGCGTAAAAAACGGGTATTTTTCACCATTTAAATTTGTAAACAATAAAGTTTTTATTTTATTAAAAAATCCATGCCTATTTTTGTCAAAAATATATTACAAGTGACAAAAAAAAAAAAAAAAAAATTGCAAGTCATTTCCTCCATATTTGTTAAAGTTTTAGCATTATGAATAAGTTAAGAATTTCAAAAATCACGAACTGAGATAAATGCGTTCGAAACATCAAATGAGCTATTGCAGCAATGCTAGATTCTCCGTAAGAATACAGATTTTTATGCAATTTCAATTACTTGATCAGCTCAAAAACTTGCCAGGAAAAGCAGAAGGTTTCAAAGATTATAAACACGCAAAAAATATAAAATTTATATATTTATTATTTTTTGTGAAAACAAGGGGTATCCTAGTGAATTGTTATAATTATGAATTTTTTTTTTTTTTTTTTTTTTTTGCTTAAGGGGACTTGGTAAAAGTCCCTTTAAGCAAAAAAATTAATTCATAATTATAACAATTCACTAGGAAAATTATTTTATATCTTTGAAATGAAGTGAGAACATAAATCTTACCCCCTATAAATAATACTAAAGATGCCCGTGATTCAAGATGCCTTTAGTTCTTTTTGCAAATTTTTTAGTTTTTCTATAGCTTAAGTTAAATGTTTTCCCTGAAGCAATGCATTTCCTCGAACTTGATTTCCGCTCTTTTTTGTTCTACATAAAAAAAAACCTACTCTTGCTTCTCCAATTTTCGGGAAACATTTCAATGTTGTATATTAATGTAATAGTCTTCAACAAAATTCCCCGATAGTGGCGAAATAGGTCGAGGAGATGACCTGTGCCATTATGAATAAAATTGCAAGATTTTCATACAATCAAATCCTCTTTCGATTAAGAGTTTACCAATCGTTTGAAGGAATAGTAAAGACAAAAACATTCTATGGGAATTTTTTATCTATTTTCAATAATATTTAGGCCTTTGAATAACGTGCAAAAATTGTAATTGAATTCTTGACATATGCTGACAAACTTAATATTGAAAGGGATTGTTTAGGATACGGCTAAGTTTTGATTAAATTCTGATCTGGTTCCATCATAATAAAAATTCAGTTTCAAATCATTAGTATTCAAATGGCAATTTTTTTCCACTGTAATCTGTATGTACATTAAAAATTATTTAAATGTAATGGTTTTCCCAAATTTTGGTACAGCACTTAAAGAGATAATTTAAACCCCTAGATACTTTTAAAAATAAAAAAAATTCTATATTGTATAATTAAAAGAACAGAAAACATTAAATCATGTTGTGTGTAAGTAGTATCGAAATTTGAAAAAGAGGAAAACATGTGCCAAAAGAATATCCCCCCCCCCCCCTTCCCCACACACTCCTAAGCAATTTTCTTTTCATAATTTTCAGATAGTAGAGGGCACTTAAGATATTAACTTACAGCTATCAAACTTTGTAGGTATTAATTTAAATCAAACAAGAGACAAGATTTTGTAGGATGTACTAAGTAAAATTCGAAAATAAGTTTTTTTTTATTAGCTTACTTAAGGAGATGAGTAATGGTTTTCCCAAATTTTGGTACAGCATTTGAAGAGATAATTTAAACCCCTAAATACTTTTAAAAATAAAAAAACAACAAGCAATTCTATATTGCATAATTAAAAGAACAGAAAAATTAAATCATGTTGTGTGTAAAAATATGAGTGATCGTTGGTTTTACCAAGTTGCATAAACTTACCAACATCTTACATAGCATAAGATGGCTGAAAATATTGCTACAAAATGTTACAAACAATAAGAGCAATGTAGCTAATTTTAATACTAATTCAAAAGCAATTAATTAGGTATAATCAATCTCTCCAACAGCTTCAGATATTAAAAGAAAAAAATTAGGGAAAAATTTATCTGGTTATTCTCATTCATAACTGATCGGAACCATTTGTTAACTGATTTTCACACTCTCGTTAACATCTTTTAAAGCTGTCCGAACAAAAAACCAGGCACGTTACTTAACAAGGGTTGTGGAACATTGCACAACTTTCGATTACACTAAAATATTGGACATTGCATTAAAATTTGATACAGTGTTATTCACCGTTTTCATATTTTCCCTCATTTAAACCCAGAAACTTGTAAACTCACTCACCAGTTTTGCAAGTTTCTCACAAATCGCACCAACCAGTATGGCATATAGTAATGAGGAACTTTCACGTTTTTTGTTCTTAATTTTAAATAAAAGTAAAGAAAAAATCATGAAAAACAATACCATTCTTTCAAAAATTTGAGCTAGGAAAGATAGTTACAAAAATATTTAGTTTTTCATTTTGCGATTTGGTGGGAAAAAGCTAGTTTTGCGTGTGACGTCAACACGCAGATGATGAACCACTTTAAAACCTGTTTTAGACCAGGTTCCTCCTCGGATTTTCCACGGAATCTATGCATAACTACGTCACAGTTTCTTATGCGTTTTTGGTCACGTGACTTTTGCTTTGATTTCAAACTCAATTTTTGATTAATTGAAAGCATAAAGATAAAAAATAATTGCACTGCACAAATATATTTGTTTAATAACAATAGAAAATACAAAAAATATTCATTTTCCTCACTTGTGGAAGTTCCTCATTGTCTACCAAACCAACTATTTGGCAGAAACCTCACAATAACCATAGAAAAGGAAGAATGTTTTGACGTCATAGCTATTGTTGATCGTTTTGATACAACTGCCATCGGACGAGGTTTTTGGGCATTTTCTTTTCTTAATATTTACATAAATAATTTCTTAATACTAAAAGAACTTTTGTTTGAATATTTAGAATAAGAAAGAAATTCTTCATGTAAACTATATTAACTTGTTTTTAAAATTAAGGGAATTGTCCATTTTTGGGGTGCTATTTAAAATTTTTTTTTAGTAATCGTTGAAAAATTTAAGTACAATTTTAGACGGAAACAAAAATTTAAGGAATATTAGGAATTTTAGGGCAAATGCGACTCCTGCAGTAATGAATACCAAAATAATTTGAAAAAATGTCGTAAAATTAAACACTCATAAAAATAATGTTTCATTTAATAAAGTACAAACAAATACATAATAAAATTTAAAAATAAAACCAATATCAGGAATTTGAGCTGCATGTTTCAAAATGAATAGAATTCTGTAGAGATTGGTCATCAGTTTCTACTTCAACCTTCCACACTTCATAGTGGTGATTGAGTCCTTGGAGAATATGAAGCTTGCAATGGCTTCCAAGAGCACCCCATGATGTTGGGGTGACATAAAATACTCTTCTGATTCTTGAATGAACTAGAGCCATAGCACACCTAAAATAAAAATAAAAGTTTAAAAAAAAACCTGTAACATTTATTCTTATTTTTCTAAAGAAAAAAGCATAAGTTTCGGTTTCAGACGAGAAATGTCATCGGTATTAGGAAATTATTTCCATCTTTAAATTTTCTATATGGACATAGTTAAAAATAGTAATATAGTTACAACTAATAATATTGTCAAAATAGCCTGGATTGGTGCATATATACATTGGATGTTGTAGGCTAGACTTCAAAGGTTTTGAAGCTAACAAAAAGTCAAATTTGGAGAAGTACTAGCAATCTATCACAAAAATAGCTCTGCTATGTTGTCTAACCTTGTATCTTGCAGTGAAGATTAACCCCACTTCCACAGTGTATTCCAAGAAAAAGATAAGTACATTTGACATATTGTAACCATTTTGGACACAAATTTCCTGCATGCAAAACCCTATTATTAATTAATTAATGAGACATTTTTCAACAGCAGAATTGAAAGTTGTGCGATTACACACCCCTAGTTTGCACTGTATTACCTCAAATGAAGAACGCTGTTTAATTCTCAAGTTAGTATCGAAGGCATTGATTTACTCACATAACACAGGGTTCCCTTGAGATGTAGGCATCGTAACTCGTGCAAAGGTAAGGAAGAGACAATTTCTTAACATCTTTTCCAGGATTCAACCTTTTCAATTCTTCTATTTTGTGATCAAAGTCTGATTTGGAGTAAGGTAAATGATATGCATGGTCACCTACCAAAAAAAAATCACAATAATATACTTTAAAAAAATAAGTATACAAGACATAATAATTTTCTTTTTGTTCATTAATATTTGATAGTTGATGTTTGGCTTCAAAACATCATGCAAATCTTAAAGAGAAGACAAAGGCTTCTTTTCTTTGTTACAAGTTTAGTTATGAAATAATTGATGGACAAATTCAAAATATTTTTTTAGAACTTAACTTATTGGAAAAGATATCTAAAAAACTTGCCTATGTCTAAAATTTTACTCTAAAGAATATTTTTCCACAGGTCTTCATTTAAAATGTGCGTCACAGAGTTTTTTGGGTGATAATTGAAACCTTTGAACAAATTAATAGATAATGGGAAACACTAGCTTTAAAAAATTTGATAAATATATTATAGTACAATAAAAAATATTTTTAATGAAATATAAAAAAAAATTAATATTATTATTGCTCCAAAAATGGAGACAATGCATAACTTTCCTGGGTTTTTAAAGGGAATCCAGAAAAAATTTGAAAAAATTCCAGAAAAAAGTTTTTTGAAATTAGGATTGAAGATCAATAAAATTAAGTACTACTTTAACATACTGATAATCAGGAAATTTTATGCCAATTTATACTGATTTTTATGCCAATTTGTAATTTTGGAAAGAAAGGAAATTCTGAACAGTTGAAACTCCAAAAAGGAAACTATAAAAATAATTTAAATTTATACAGTTTTTCTAATTTTTATACTATTTTACTTTACAAATTATATGTATATAAAGCAAAGTGTTTCGATAGGAAAAGAAAGTAATCTTAAGGGTATCATTAATTTTTTTTTTTGTATTTTAAAAAATACATGTATTTCATGTAAAGCTTTTAATGTGGTTTCAATCTAATAAAGAAGATAATTCCCTGACGTTCCAAAACCTTTAAAACAGTTAAACTGAAAATCATACGAGAAAGCTTAAAAAAATAAATTTTGAAAACTATTCAAATATCATACATTTTAACACTTACCAGATTAAATACAGGAACATAGAAATCTGGATTATATATAATGTTCACAAGATTTTGTAAATTTAGGCAGTTTGTCAAGTCAGGAAACATTCTTTTAAATAACAGTCAAACACATTTATTCATTATTTTGAAGAGAGATAGATTAAAAAAACTTCTTTAAAGTTTAGAAAGTAACAATCGAATTAATGTAGAATCATCATCAAGAGTACTGTACACTAGCATTGTATTGAACAGTAGAAATTGAGCTGAGCATTGTGGAAATTAAAACACCAGGGTGTGTGAAACTAACAGGCTGACACAATATTGAGCAAAACTTAACATTAATTATGGGATTCACTGTTACAAAAGAGCTGATATCACATGAATGGGGTGTCAAAAACGCAGGAAGTTATTGAATAAATCGCAGGGTGCATACACTTTTTTGGAAGTGAAATTCAAGGACTTTCAAGGCCCTTTTCAAGGATATTTCAACAAAAATCAAGGCCCTATTTTATCGTTGCAGAGTCGATACCAAAATTGAATTTTTATATATTTTTTTTTAATTAACGAAGTTGCAAAAAGAATTAAAATATTTATTACTTAACAACTAAGATGCAACCACATATATTTATTGATAATTATACCTCTTACCAGGATAAGGAAAAAACTAGGTTAAAAAAAAAGAAGTTTTGTAGTGGTTTGTTTTCTAACACTCTCCATTGTCTAAATGGATTATAGAGGGTTCCCATGTGAAATCTCAAGGTCAATGGAAACAAAATGATCTTAAGTCTGTGGTTATTTGGTTAGTTTTTTTTTTTTGTTGAAATATATGGCAAAAGAATAATCATGCACTCTTAAAGTACTAAGAAAAATATTTATTATTTTTACTTACAAACAGGCAAGAAAAAAATATCCAAATTGGATGCATAAAGATTGATTTCATGCCTTCTACAGTTTGAATTTAAAGCGCGAATCCCTGGTTGGTTGGTTGAAGTTTAACGACGCAAGGGGCATACTGCCGCGAACCCCTGATCTTTCCTATCGCTAATTTAAAGGAACAAAAGTTTGTAAATACAAGAAATCCTTACTTTTTTTAAAAAATAGAGACATAGCTTAACCCCCCCCCTCCCATCCCCATTCAAGTTCTTCGTAGAATTTCTAGTCTACCTACGGTACGACTTGGCGCTTTTTCTGGGAATTGGCTACAATAAAAGAATGACGTAATATGCGTTTTCCCGTTTGTTGCTAAGTCAAAATCATGATCCAACATCCAGGGTTGCCAAAAAATCATTTACTAATAGTCACCAATCCTTCCAGATAATCAAAAAGGAAAAGTTCAAAATTCAAATCCCGTTTTACCGATGACTTAGAAATTAAGCCTGGAAATGTTTGGGGAGGGGGGCTGTCAATTGGATTAAGTTTAGAAATTACAAAAAAATATTCGCGTTTTTTTTTTAGCTTAAAGAAAGCTATATATTTCTTTATTATTGAAACCAGGCAAGAGTGCAAATCTAAACCAGATGCACTAAGATTGCTTGTGTGAAAAATACAATACTTGTATTCTATTTTTAGCACGGAGTCTCAGTAAAAAAAATTTAAAAAAATCATGTATTCTATAAGTATAAAAAAAAAAGTATTAATTTTCTATACCTAAAATCAGCCAAGAAAACAGATTTAAATCAGATGCACACTGATTCATTTACTACTTCTTTATAGTTTGAAAAACCTACAACAAAACTGAGAGACTGTATTTTCAAGTGCGAACCTTTTCCGGCACGTTAACTGACGAAAAACGCCCTCGAAGGGCAAAATACTCTTTATCGCTTTGTTGGTGATGTTTCATGATAATTTTGAAAAATTTCGAGACAAAATTCTCGCCAAGTAGTTTTTCAAGTCAAAAAATGATTTTTTGGCGCAGTTCGGCGCAATCTTAACCGAAGAGGTTTTTGACGCAGTTTGGAGCAGGGTAGTCAGTTTGGCGCACTTCGGCGCAATTGGAACAGCTCTTACATCCCTGTAATTAGAAATTTTTTAATGAGCTCAAAATAAATTTAATAAAATTGGAAGGTGTTTTTCCAGCAACCTTTGTTAATAACTTTCACGGCTTTAAAGTAGGCCATTTTAGTAATTGATATAAAAAATTACATATCCTTCCCCTTCTACAGAAAAAGAAATTCTTCTTTCTTGAAATAGGAATCGACATAAATGAAAGAATGATATAAATCATAATACAATACCGAAGCGTAACTGCTATTTTCTCTGTAGGCGATATACTCCTCCGATAGTTAGTGTAGGGTTTTTGCAGTCTGGAACATAATTTCTTCACCAACTCGTCGAAGCTCTCAATCGACATCCGGAAAAAGTTTAAAATTTTTACTTTGTCTTCTCTTTACTGCGGGTAAAGACAGAAGAACATACCGAATGTTGATCAGCTCTAAACAATGGGATGAATCCACATAGTGCGATTAATTAGATTCTTTTTCCTTCGATATTTTATATACAAATATGCTAAGCGTGCTCTTTTTCATTCCATTTCGAACAAACACAAAATCCTCTCAGAGGAAAATTTTGGTCGTTTAAGAATGCACCTAATGAGGGAGAGAGAGAGAAAAGCGAAAATATCCTGCATATCAAATTACACCCTCTTTCCACCGGATACTCATCGTGCAACTTTTTGTCTCTTTAGGGGAGAGGTCAAAGGTCATAGTGACCGTGCCGTTCCAGGGCCGCTCGGGAGGAACCGATTCAAGTGTGATTGACAGATCCGCCAAAAGTGAACCGGCTAGAAAGTGTGAAGTCAAAATAATGGTAATACGGGAACGAGAATTTTATGGTTTTAGAATTGAAAAGGGGAAATTCAAGGACTTTCCAGGCTTTTTTAGAAATAATCCTATTTTTCCAGGCTATTCAAGGCCTTGAAAAAAAATAATGAAATTCAAGGACTTTCCAGGTTTTCCAGGCCGCGTACGCACCCTGAAATCGGTAAAAGGATTAAAAACAAGCAACACACAGCAACAAAATAAGTATTTGGTAATGAAATTCAATCTTTCCAGAAAGATAGTTTTATTGGCCTAATTATACCCAATTTGTAGCATTTCCACTGTAACATTCCACGCATCTTAGCTATGTGAAGTAAGGATAATTAGAAATTCAAAGTCTTACTGTCAATATCCCAACAGCCCCCTCCTTGACTTTTAGCAACTAAATCCACAGCAACCATAACAGCATGTTGTAATGGATGACTGTGCCTACAATCATGTCCAATAGCAATGACCTTTGATTCTGATGGGTCTACAACGACACAGCCAACTTTTTCCTATAAAAAAACAATTTTGTGAATACATACATCTTATCATAAGGACATCAAACATATACAACTAAGATTAATTTTTTTTAAATGTCACTTTGTTGTTTATATTTCTTTAAAACTTACACACCAAAAATTTAACTTGCATACTATGTGTCTAACTCTAGTAACTCTAATCGTGTTTTTGTTACATAGTAAAAGTAAGGTTTGTGAAAGGGGTCAGTAGATTTTGTATTACATAGAAATGTAATGCAAAGTCTACTAATATAATGCATATATAATTATGGTATTCTGAAAAAAGAAAACATTTTCAATTTCCTTTGTAATATCCAGTTACTTAATTTTTAGAATATTCCCCATGAGAACATTTACAAAGCTAAAGAAAGAAAGAAAAAATGTGTACAGAAAATTAGATTGAAAATTTTTTGCACGTAATACTGTTGTTGATAAAATTTCTAATAAAAACACAAAATAGGCAATTACTATAAATTTTATCAAAATACAAAAGAAACTGTAAAGAAGTGAATAGTAAGGCAAAAATGGAATTAGAATTAGTTGATTGGAATTTTTCTTCTTCTTCTTTTTCTTTCTACTATTACAGAATTTATCTATATTAGTGTCCAACATTTGAATAAAAAATACTAAATTTCCTGATATATTACAACTTCTTCAAAAATTCCATAATAAATCATGGTCATTGAAATGTTACGATATGACTCTTTCCTATATTTTTCTTATTGCCTGTTTGAAATTTACAAGAATTTATACTATTAGTTATTTATAAGGTTAAAAATAAGCAAACAAGTTTCTGCTTGTTATAAAACAAAGTTTAGAACAATTGATTTTCCCTTAGCTGAATTTATTCAAAATATTATGAACTCTATCTTTACAAAATTATCAGAGGACGATAAAAGGAGGTTGTGCTAGAGTTATCTGATAATTAGTCCTTTTGAAGGAACTTGTTCAGCACAAACGGCACAGAATTAAAAAAAAATTGGAATTTGATTTTGTTATTTATCTTAAATTAATAGTTTTAAATAAAAGGAGTTAAATATAGAACAATTCAAACATATAAAAATAACCTTAAGAGGAACTCCTATTAAGGATCATTAAAAAAAACTTGCTATGTTACAATCTTCTGATCCAGATCATTTAAAAAGTACTTTGTATAATACCTTGAAATTTGGTGAGTAGGTAAGAAAATAATCACTTAATGAAATGACATAAATTAAAAATTTGTAAATTGAATCTAATATATTTTATTTTATAAATGAAAATCAAAAAAGCAAAAGACTATTACAGGGGGAGTCACTGCATAGGCATTGGCGTAAGGATTTCAAATATCAAATAAAACATATTAGATGCTATTTCTGAATTTTTAATTTATGTCATTTCATTAAGTAACCATTTTCGTACCTACTCACCAAATTTCAAAGTTTTATAAAATCAAAGTAGTTTCGAAATGAACTGGGTTAGAAGATTGTAACAAGCAACTGAAGGGCAGCTGAAAAACTTTCAAAAAGGTGTTATTCCAACTTTTGAAAGAAATCTTATGCCCATATGGTACAGGAATATAAAAATTGGAATCATTGTATAGTACCATTTTAATTAGTAATAGTTAAGAATGTAGCACTATTCAAATGTATAAAATAACCTTAAACCAAAAATCGTACATCACCATGTTGTGCTGCGTCTGTACACATCTTTATGAATTTCAACATATTTTTCCTTTCATCTGAAGTGAAGAATTCATCTTTTAAAATTTTTTCAATGCTGAAAAAAACCAAATCATTTAAATAATCTGAATGATTGAATTTGTTAATAAAATGTTCATTAAAATAGCTAAAATTTACATTTTGTGTCTCAGTACTGGGTCAAGTTTAATAATTTTTAAAATGTATTTTGCGTCAAAAGAAAGTTTTTATAACACAAATTACTACCTACATATTGTGTAAAAAATAATAGCTACTAAGCATAACGTGAGAAAAGGGTAAACGCAAAAATGAAATTTTGTGAGTCGGTATGAAAATGATGACTTAATGAAATGGCATAAATTAAAATTTCAAATTCAATTTCACATTCCAAACTAAAAATTGACTGCTACTTTTTGCAAAAATTAAGCTTGGATTCAAGTTTGACAAATTGGCTAGATTTGTGAAAAGAATTACCAAAAATAACAGCGAAAATTCCTTTATGGCAAGATTTTATTTCAAATTGAGCTACAGTACAATAAAGCAAACTGTCAATTACATGAATATATTTCAAATAATTAGTATTATCATGTAATTAAAAGTCAAGTAATGTCTACTCGCCTAAATTATAAAATTATTGCTCTGTGGTTAGAAATATGTATATTAAAAAAAAAACTACTATTGATCCTAATATAAACATTCATAATTGTAAAACCTTCAGATTTGATATTTTAAATGCCAAATTTATCTCACTTGGCTACATTTTAGGTTTGATTCATTATAACTTTAAGTGTATTTATAAAATTAAAAAAAATTCTGCTTCAAAATCGATTTTTTTTTTACAAATTCATTCATTTAAAAATTAGAAATAACTGTTTCAAGAGCTATTTCTATTTACCACCACAAAACCATTTTTATTCATTACATCTGAAGTCATGTACTGAATTAAAAGTAAGATAAAGAAACATTACCAGTCAACATTTCAATGCAAAAGGTTGTCTTATTTTAAATGAAACAATTAAAAACTATGCATTTACGATCTTGAGCAGCAATTACAAACAGAAAACAAAAGATTTGTTTAACATCATATTTTGATTACTTATAATGCTTAACAAAATAATAAAAATTATTAAAATGTCAATATTAACCAATTTTGCTGTTGAAAATATGAGATATTAACTTTTATGGGTTCATATGAAAGCTTTCCTAGGGGGTGCAGTGAGTTTTCTAAAAAAATTAGATAGGAATTTTAGGAATAATTATAAAAATTTCAGAAACATTTTAGGGTTAATTCTGAAATTTTTTAGCAACAATACTTAAATTTTTAGGGATAATTCTTAAAAGTTTGAGGATAATTCAAAAACATTTAAGGATATTTCCATTGAAGCTGACATAGTCTCCTAACACAGACATATTCTTTCCAAATCTTCTTTCAATATTGACAAAAAAACTGCCAATTTTCAAAAAATTTAACCTCAAACAACTTTTTAGCAAAATAATAGTTATATAATTAAACAATTATACGATTTTGACAAAGACACAAATTTATTTAATCCATTTTTCCCATTTGGTATATCAGTGTTTTTCCACAGGGTTTGGATGGAAATCAGAGAATTTTTTTTTTTTTTAAATTTTTTTAGGAACTATCGAAAAATTTAAGTACAATTTTAGGAATAAACGAAAATTTAAGGAATATTAGGAAATTTCGGGCGAGTGCAACTCCCTGCTTTCAACTACTAGAACCCAGGGCACCCATAGTGAGTCACTCACAGCTGTCCACTACTGAACTGATGAAAAAATAGAGCCTCAAGTAGTGGAGATAGCATAAAAAAACCATTAAAAATAATTGAAAATTCCAAAAAATATATACCAACAATAATTTAACATATTATGATTATTATAATGATAAAATATGTAAAAATATAGATGAATTTACAATTTTTTAACATTTATATGAGTAAACCACAATGTAAAAAGAAAATTTTTAAACACAACTTAATAACTTTAAATTCTTAATTTAGCTTAATTCGCTGTAACCAATTTGACACACACATCGCACAACTTTCAATTACACTATAATACTGACGTGGATTTGTGTCATTTACCTTTTATATATTTTCATCATTCATTGAGAAAAATTGCCAGTTTGACGATGTTTTTTGTGATAATTCTTGAAATGGGTCTTTACAAAAATAATAATAATAATAACTCTACCAAAATTGTGATCTTGGTGATATACTTTTTGATAATCCTTATAGTATCTTTAATTATAAGTAAAACTGAGGAGAGAAGAAAAATGACTGTGGATGAGGTATGGTCAACGAAAGAGAACTCTGTGTTAAAGGTATTTGTTTTTCACCTGTTTAAGCCATTAAAGCATTTTTAAGGGAATTTTGGAGAAGGAGATGTTTAGAACACCTTAAGAGGCATTAACTCAACGATTTTGATCAAAATCCCTAGAGATGTTTTTTAACAATCATTGAAAAACATGATTTTTTCAATGTCAGCTACCTTATGCGCATGACCGATTTTGATGAAAACCTTAATGGTAGGTCCCATGGCCAACCTGCACACAAAATTTGAACATTGTAGGTCAATTTGCTTGGGAGTTATGCTGACCACAGACGTACATTTTTTCTAGATAACTTTTTTGAAATCAGAATGTACCAAAACGTGGAGAAATGCAAAAAAAATAGAATTTTTTTTTATCGAATGCTTACTTTCATTACCCTATGAATAGATATGGGTAATTGAAAGTAAAAAATCAAAGTTGAGTATATTAAACCTCATATATAAAAAATTTTTTACAATACACTATCTCTTTATTTTATTAAATGATAGAAGGTACGTAAAGGGTTGTACTGTTATTAACAAATTAATTAAACAAAATTGATTACATTTCAAAAAACAATAAACTTTTCAATTTTCATGAAAAAAGTATTTGTTAATTTTTCATATATATTTTTTTAAAAAAAGATGGTTCATTTAAAATTCCATTTAAGAAATATTGATTGTCAGCTGATGATGAATTAATTTATGGTAGAATCACAAGATTATATTAAAATTATATGACTCAATGGGTACACATCAGTATCGGTCCATGCACCTAGTTATATAATACAATAATAAATGAAACTTTCTTACTATTTATCCTCTCGAAATTGCAAGGGCCAAAACTGAGAGGATTCTTTATTTTGACGCTGCGTCATTGCTGGATGTTTAGGAACTTCATAAACTATAATAGTGTCCATAAGTCCAGTTGTGTTAATATTTGTCTTGTCCAAAACATCATTCAATGAAAATGAATCAGGGAGGTTTGAAACTTCACTTTCAGTCAGTGGCCGAATAAGTATTTCAAAGACATCTAAAAGAGAAACAGAAAAGTTTATTAAAAACACACTTACATTAAATTGTTGTTTTCAGTTAAGGTTATAAGTGAAAACTTACTACTGCATTATTTAATTATAGCGTGATCTAAACAGATTAAAGGACACTCACAGCTTCAAAGAAAAAGCTTAAGTTAGGTTTGGGTTACTAATAAAATAATATTTGAAAGTGAAGATTAAAATGAATGTAAAATAATTTTATGTTTTAGAACCACATTAAAATCCAAGGAAAAAATTATTCTTTTGTTTCATAAAAGTTTATTTAGCACTAACTTTAATTAAGAACTGACAGTTAATAAGATTGTTTCTCAGGAAAAGAAAATGAAATATAAAATCATTTTACATTTTAAAATCACAATAAAATAAAAAATATTATTTTGTTTCACTCAAGTTTATTTAGCAGTAACTTTAGTTTAAAAAAAGCAGTGAAAATTCTTGAAGTATTTCGATAACATTCTTCAAGCTTTTTAATATTTTACTTAGTATGTAATTATAATTCTACTTAAAAATGCTACCTTTCTGAGGGGTCCATCGTACTCTTTTCAGATGAGATCTTCCTTCTAAAGGCCACACAGCAGATAGTTCTCTAAAATAATAATATTTGATTAGAAAACAACAAATTAAATTTTTATTGCAATTTTTAACAATAAAAATTGGATCACTAAACTTATTACAAAACAAATTGTACCCATTTAAGTATTCTGTACAAATAGTTTCAACACAATTTGTATCAGTTTGTACCTAATGGGAAAAGGTGTACATTAAATCTGTCATGGTCTCAATGTCCTCTTGATGGAGTGGTGGGTTGGAGAGAGGTGTTTATGCTAGAAGATTTCGATCTTGTATTCTTCTAGATGCTCAAAATTACAAGACATATATGGCTGTGTTAAGCACTTTATAAGCGGCATAAATAGACAGTCGGAACTTCTAAACCAAAGACAATTTGTATGGAATGTAAAAGGTCTTATTTTGTTTTAGCATGTTTCTTTTATAAATAAGTTGGTTGTTACATTTTCAACAATATAGTAGGTAATAAATATAATCTACTACAAATGAGATTTTTGTTTACTTAAAAAAAATGTCATAATCTTTAAAAAAATTTAATGTGTTTATTGCATAGTTAATAAAGTAATTAATGACACAGCATTTTTCAATAAAAAAATATATATGGGAAAAAATCAACAAAAATATTAGCAAAATAGTTTTTTTTTATACAAATTTTATATTGGCTATTTTTAAAAATAGGAAATCATTCAATTATGAGTAAAAACAGAAGCAAACTTTTTAATTTAGAATACTTTACACTTGCCAGGTTTTTAATTTGCTAATATTCTGTAAAAACATTGCATTATTTTTGACAATGAGCTATGATCAGTTGCATACAAAACATCCGCAATCTGATCATAATTCTTTTGCTGCTTGCATAATGCTGAATAATTAAATATAGAATGTATGGATAATATATAGGATAATATATAGATATATAGAATATAATACAATAATTCAACATAAAATATAACCTAAAAGTAGAAAAAAGAAAAAAATTACTTTATTAAACGAGATGTTTCTTTTTTTGAGTTGATTTTTCCAACAAACATTTTTTCTGAAAGAAATAAACACAAGGACAAATAAAATACCTATAAGTTATTTTCTCAACCCTTTTAGAGTACAATTTTAAAATTGCTATGCATCAATAAGACTCAATAGTATTATTTATTAGTGTTGCATAAAAGTTTATAAAACTTTTATTGAAATATCTTAATTTGCAATAATATAACTAAAACATAAAAAAATTATCTATCTTTAAAGATCTTGAATAATTTTTAAAAATATGTATTTTCAAGAATAAAAAATCAATCTTAAACTAATTTTTTAAAAATTTTAATATTTATATCAATATTTAATTACTTTTATAAATGCATGCATAATTTCATCACTGAATTACAGGTGCAACAGAAAGTCAACAAGATGTATGGAATCTGTTAACGCCTGAGTTATTGCGCAACCCTGTCGCGCATCTTCTATCCTACCCCACCCTTTTTATTCGTCTATTAATTACTGTAGCTTGATTCCCGCGCTGTGGCGGATGTGAGAGAGATTCCTCTCAGTTCTCATGGTAACTCCTAGGTTAGTTATCATTCTATTTTACAGTCCAACTTGTGAATGTTAATAAAAACTGAGCTATCGCCGAACAGAATCGTTACACTGTAAGAGCTATAACAGGACTACACAACATACAGTAAGCCAAATTTGCTTCTTTGTCTTTCAAGGTTAACTGTAATTCTGCATATGAAAAATCATAGAAACATTGTACCAGGTAACCATAACATTAGCCATTAAGAATTAAATTAATTTTTTTTAAACCATTAGTAAAATTACTAATTCTGTGAAATAGCACTTAAATTAAAGTCTGAGAAATGACATTTCAGAAAACTCATTACACAGTTAATCTATTAGTTAGACAAGTTAATTAGATAACAATGGTTTATCAATCATAAGATAACCAGATACACATATTTTTCTAAAAAAAAATATATATTGTAAAGCACATTATTCATCAATATAAATTTAAGACAGTTGTTAGCCCATTAAATGCAACAATTATATTAATTATGTTTTTTTTTTAATTAGAAACTACAATTTATATTACAAAAAAACAGGTACTCTTTCATTAGATGGGTACTAGTTGGTGCCAATCCCAAATGTTTATACTTTAAAGTGACATGTAAATGTATCGCTAAGCCTAAATATTTATGGTTTGTTATAAGGTTGCTATAGCAAACCTATAAAGGTTTGTTAAAGGACCTATAAATGATTTGAAGATGATTAGTTTGGATGAATTATCATTGCAATTTTTTGGTTTTTATCAGCAATTATCACACTTCACATTAATAATAACAATACTAAGTAAAAGAAATGCGATAATTAAATAATTGAAATCAAGGTACAGTATAATTGAAATTATTTTGTTTTATTTTTTAGGGTTATCTATCAATTAAATTGCTAAATGTAAATCAAGGTTATGTCTCATTAAAAACCTATAGACTATAATTATTTTTACACTTAGCAATTCCAATTACAATTTTTTTATTTGTTATAATAAGAATCAGCTTTTTAAGTTGTGACACTTTTACTTTTTAAACGAGATATTTATACTGATTATTTTAAATTTACCTGTTTCAATCAATCTTGAGTATTCATCAGCTATCACAGGAAAAAATTTTAAGGTTGATATTTGATCCTTGGTTGGTTCAGTAGGTATGTTAAGTTTTTTTCTTGGACCTGGAAAAATACATGAGAATTAAAAAAAAACAAGTAACACTTTTAAATTCGGGATAACCTTTGCTTTTATAATCACACAAAAAGGAAACCACAAAAAAACCATATTTAAGAAAATTATTTGAATAGCAAAACCAAATTTTTTTAATATGATTTATTATTCTTGTGGAAGTTCTTTTAGTACAGATGCAGATTGGTGACTTTTGGAAACATTGTTTTTACCAAAAATAAATCATCTGAACTCTATTGTTGATTTAAAACTGATTAGAGGGTGCAATTCAGGTGGTTGTAATTTGAAAATTTGTTTTTTAATTTAAATAGAGCATTGACAAGTAGAAACCACCAGGTCTTTAGTATTCATTTTATCATTTGTTTTTAAATGAGGAAAAATTTATTTAATTAAAAAAATTTAATTTCTAAGATGTCCCAGATTAATCCATGATATTTCTAGAATAGTCGACATCCACTGTATTATTTCCTGTCGCTAAATAATTTAATGTTGTCTAGTTAAGTTGTTATTTACATTGTTGGTTGGTTGTTTTCAGATTATCTAGCGCCGTCAGCAACACGAGGGCTATAATGCGCCAAAACTTTCGTCATTAGACAAGCCAACATACATTTATAAACACCCATGCCTTACACGGGACTCGAACCCGCAACCTCGCGGTTTAGAAGCTAGCACGCTAACCACTATACCGTTTGATCGGCTATTTACATTGTTAAACAATGTTATAAACTTTCATAAGATTGTGAAAATAGATCATAGCAGAAAAAGAATTTTCTTATAATTACTTTATTTTTAAAATAAAATAATCAAAATAAAAGCAAACTTAATGGACAAGATCAACATACAATACTATAGGTAACAATTTCTGAAACAAGCACTTATTGTATTTTTGTGAATCGAGGACTATGTTTCACTCTGCACTCTTAAATTATATATATATTTTTTTTTTTTAAACATTAAAATATATTGATCTAATTAAAAAATAGCCGTATAGAACGACATAACAGAAAAGTTGGTATTGAAGCAGTATAAGACCCCATTGGCAAATTTTCCCGGTTTGAACTGATCGAATTGGTGCTTTTTTACATGTCTGGTTACTCCTCCTTCCTACACGATGACCCTTGGGTTTCAATCTGGCAACCCTTGTAGTTTTGGCGCTTTGCACTTGTAGGTCCGACCAGTTCAAACCGGGAAGCATTTAAGCATAGTTCACTCTATTTCAAACCATTACAGAGAATAAGGGCGAGCCATTGGTCAATTTTCCTGTCAGACGGAGAATAGGCCGTTGACAAAATTGGAAGCCACGCCCACAAAAAATGGCGGTCAAAATCAAGAATATGCTGGGTGTGGGTTGACTAGCAAACTTGAATTTTGTTTTTAAAAATGAAAATATAAATTAAAAAAAAAAAAAAATGAAGTTATTGTTTTCGTTATAAGCAATGTCAAATCATTGTATGAAGAAAACTTCGGTGGACGATTTTGGCAATCTTCCGACCGAATGAAATTCAATTTTTGTCAATAGGAGAAAACTGTGTTGCTGGTAAATTATTCCTGTTTATTATAATTTTTTAATGAAGTTTGATAATTGTATAGTCGCACTCAATTAGTTTGTGATTTCAAAACTGCATTATGCGTATCAATAAATATGAACCTAATTTTTAATAATAATGAATTAAAAATTTGAATAGTGGCGCCATCTGTGAGAATTTAACAAGCCCCATTTTTGAAAAATTGGTGTTTATTTTATTAAGGAAACCTTTTTTTTATGCTCATTAAAATGAAATTTTCCATTATTCAATGGAGAATCAAGCATCCCCCCCCCCCACACACACACACCTTATTTTTATACATGTACATTTAATTGTGACTATTCATTTTATAGAGATTTATTATATATGAGTTTAATTTCAGGAAGAAGTTTGTGTGTCAACATAGTTTCTTTGAAACAGTGCCAAATAATCATAACAAGAAAGAAATTTCAAAGAATTCAAATTGGTTTTAATGAAAATAAACTTTACGCTGGACACAAACGGAATTAGAAAAGTTATGAATTCTTTCGGTTTTATAAGAATTAATATTCATGAAAAATGCTTTAGGTACAAAAAATATTATGTTTCTTTTTACTTTGTGGATGGACAAAAAAGAAAAACAAAATATTTTATGCTTATATTTTATTTTGTTGCTTACATTTAAATTATAGCTAGACTTTAATCATAGCTATAGATGCCTTTTTATCAAAAAATCTGGACTACATATAAGTTTTATATTAGAAATTCAGTTCCTAAATTCACGATTTAAAATATAGGAATGAGTATCATCCAAAAACATCTTCCGAACTCTTTACTTTTAGAATAAAAGAAAACAATAATATTCTTTGTATCAATCCAGTAACCATTGTCACATAGGAGCATTGATGCGGCCCTTCATTCAGAAATATTTTAGTTTCATCTTTATAACGGCAACAAACAAATGATTATTAATAAGAATTGATATTTTCAGAAATAGTATTCGAGTTCCTGATTCAAGCAAATTTTTTAAAATCTTTTTAAGTCTAAATGTTTACAAAAAAGAAAAAAAATATCAAACTTGAAGTTGTTGTTGTTTCAAAAATTTATTCCAGCTACAAAATGTTCCTTAATAAATATTCAAAATGTGTACTTTGTTGTTAAATGCAGTTAATTAGATTGAATTGGAATAAAACATTAATCGGAAAAAAATTATCATTTATAAAACGTTCTCAGTTTTAAAATCAGTTCCTAAAGTTAAGATATAATACATAGAAACGAGTATAAATTTAAACGGCTTTAAATTTATACTCGTTAATTTTTTTTGTGTTAGCACTGTAAACATTGTCACGTGTTGGCGGCTTTCATGAAAACAACGGATCAGCCAATGGCGCGCCCTTTTTCTTTTTAATGGTTTGAAATAATGTGAACTATGCCTAAATGCAACCGGGAAAAGTCACCAATGGGGTCCTCCTATACTGCTTCTGTTTCGAAAAGTTAATTCATAAAATCGAACAAAAAAAATGAATACTTTGCTCATTTTCCAGTATTTTCCTCTTTTTCGCTTCAATTGCCATATTTTCAAAACACTTTGATGACATTTTAATTTGTAAGAATGAATAGTATTACAACAAATTCATTATAAGAGTTTATTGTTAATATTTGATAAATTAAAAATATTTCCTTTCGTGGCTAAACAGTGAGCAGGAGCGGAGACAGAAAGTAAACAAACTAACACCAGTTACAGTGAAATTCTATATAATAAGAAAAGCAATATCTAAATAGAATTTATGCTATTGACGTCACAGTCAACTAGTGAGTTTCAGAAAGTACAAGTACAATGTGATTGTTATTGTTGAAATAGATCAGTGGTTGAAATCCCCCTTAACACAAAGTACCTGGATGAAAACACAATTAACTGATTGGCTAAGAATTCTTTTCAGGCAATCGAAGCGTCCAAAAAGCGTTTTTTCTTCCCGTACTCAGTGTCAAGTTAAGGCGATTTCAACTATAATCGAATAATGAAATGCGAAAATAAACCTCATTCAAGGCGTTATATTGGAAAGATTTGTATAGTTTGACAACAGTTGTGGCTAATCATTATACACTGCTATAAAAGAAATTTGTATTTCAGATTGACACCACTATATGAATAAAATGTGTTCAAATTTATTTTATAAGTGTATTGCGAATTGGAAAATGCATGTCACAAAGTGTTATCACACAATGGTACACAATTGAAATTAACGCCTTGTATGATAACTCTAAATAAAATAAGAAAGTATTTGTAAGTGCTGTTTATCAATTTCTGTGTAAAACATAAGATTAAAACTCCAATTTTTCATGTTTTTATTTCATTGTGCTGGAAGATTATTAAGGCTGGGTTCGTAAAGTCGAACTGAAAAAGTGAGTTATGTAGCCTGAGGCAAAACCGTGTAACTAAGCGTTCGTAATCTTAACTGGTTTTGTAACTGTCCGTTCGTAAAGTCGATTTTTTTTAACTAGTTAAGTTGGTTATCGAACTTTCTTAACGAAGGTAGAAGCTGGTTAACTTTCGGTTTATTCCGTTCGAGCTGGTGTTTCCCCTCTCGCTTCCCACTGAAAATACTTTGTTTTGGGTTTGGACTTGGTAAATGTGTAGGTTTTTCGAATGTTTTGATTTGGCGTGGAAATTATTATATTAGTTATTATTTTTTTCTCAATTTTTTGGATTTGCACGAGTTTTGAAGAGAAAATTGGTTTCAATAAAATTTACTTTGTTTAACATGTTTTTTTTATTATTTATATACACAAACTTGATACTTCTTCGGCTTTTCTTGAAAGTAAATTTATACGATAACATTGCTTATTGTATATTTTGAAATCTTGTTACTAAAACTGAATATTTATTGTGCTCATATTGAAACTTATTCTAATAGTAATGAAATTTTTTAAACGCAAATCCCATTATTTCTGTACAGATAGTGCTGATTCCAAGTTTTCTTTTCTATAATACTAACTTGAAACAAATTTTAATATGTTGGCCACCTCATTAAAAAAGCTGTTATTTAATTAATGTTGCATTACATTTAGTCTTTAAATTTGTTTCAATTTTATGAACACAGAACTTTTGAAAATGTCTTAAAATGTAAATAAAAATACATTTATGAGACTAAATTTTACATTAAATTTTTGATAATGTTATGTCATTCCTTATTATTACTTCTATATGTAATTGATCTGGAGCATAGCCAGAAATTTTCCTTCAAGAGTGGATATGCATAATTATGTGCAAAGAAAATATTTTAATATTTATACAACATGAACATTATGTGTTTATTAATCATTAGCAAACTACAATTCTTTGTATTTAAAAAAAAATTCTATCCCATTTAAAGATTTGTCTTTTTGAAATTGTTTCGACTGTTTCAAAAGAGTTGATTGATCAGGTTAAAAATTGCCTTGGGCTTTTGTATTGAACCATTGTCAAGTCATTATTTCTGTGAAAAGGAGATACTTTCGTGTAAGTCTATGAAGGGGAAAATTTCCCATATTTGTGTTTCGAATTGGTTGTTGATGTTTTATGGTGCAAGGGCTTTACTAGGTCCATTCTTGCATATTTCGATTTGGAGAAAACATGAAAAACTACCAAACAGTCCGACAACCGATATAGGTTAGTTTGTACACTCGGTGATCTATTTTTATGCACAATGATGGCTAATCAAGTCTGGACCTACAGCTTAACGTGGATTCCGAACCACAACGACCCAGGATTTGTATCTTTGGCATGCAAGGCCAGAGCGTTGACCACACAGCCATCAGGTGGGCCAACCAATATGTACTAACACAATTGTTGCTGTGCTTCAAAAGAAAATAAGCAGATTAATGTTACTAAAATATAATAGCAAATATTTCAAAGAATAAATCTGGGGCAACGGACACTTAAACCAAATGGAAGTATATGAAAAATTGTTTAAATTTTACTATGCATATCATAATTGTAACTTTTTGAAAATGTTTTTTTAGACAATGAACACCTTAGTGAAGATTCCCGCGAAGATGTACGAGATTTGAAAAATACACATGCTATGTCAATAATTCAAAATAATTGTTTAGCAATGTTTGTGATGTCAAATTATATCTTAGACAGTATTTAGTATGATAAACTATTTGAAAATTTTTAGTGAAAGCCTGCTTTGAAAAATTAAAATCCATGTAGGAAAATAGTGATTAAAAAAAGCTATTATATATACTATTAGGAGGTGTAAAAGGAAAAAGATACTATTTAAATTGCAGGAACTGCGCAACAACTCAGTTTTTGGCCATCAATGTAAAATCTTATAATAGTTAATTTATAAATAACTGTCATAATATAGAGTAATTAGAAATTAATAAAAAAAAAACTACTAGAAGCACATGCACCATTATTGTTAGAAATAGTATAATTAAAATATGTACTTTTGTTTGTTACCATTTGTGAAAAGGAATGCCAAGTAGTAAATATGAAATTGTAGAATAATTTTTTAATAATTTTTTTTACATGTTTCTGCAGACTTGAATAAAACATCTCAATTCTAAAACAAGCAGTGGTAAGATATACCCCCATATTCAACTATAAATTTTATAAGTTTTTAACTTATAATAAAAATATTAACTAGTAAGGAAATAATTTATACTTCCTAACTCTAAGATTGAACAAGGGTCCAAAATTTATTGTTTTTTTAATGAATATTCTGCAATGTAGTTTTATACTTGGAAGTAAGATTAAGTGAAGTAATGATTAAACATTGTACACAAAACTGTTTATTTGGATTTAAATAGTGCTTGTAAATGTACATACTTTCATGAAATTAAATTAATAGAGAACTCCAAAATGTTTTTTTTTTTAAAATGGCTTTTCTTTTTATGAAACAAGAATAGAAATTTAACTTAAAAGAAAGATCCTCCAAAGTTAAAAGTTGACCAAGCATAGCAGTATTTGTTAATAAAAATACTTATATCTTTATACAAAGTAGTTTAATACATTTTCATAATAGTATAATATATATACACCTTAAATCACTTCTCAGTGTCGCTACATTCAAAGATTAATGTTATTTTTCATTAGTAGTTTTTAGGCAGATTGAGTGTTTTTAAAAGTGTGTGTGTGTGGTGGTGGGGGGATGGATTTCGGTGGTTTTAGAAGGGAGGGACGCATGGGTATTTTCTCGAAAAGCAGGGTAATTGATGGTGATTTTATTCATGGTAACAATTTTAGCACTGCATAAGCTTGTTTGAGGATGTGTGGGAAATAATTGTTTTCAATGTCCGTGAAAGATCATTTCTTGCAAGGTATCATTAATCTCCAAAATATTTGTGTTTTTAGTCCCTCCTCCCATCTTTAAATTTTATTTTTCAGCCAAGTAGAGACATTTTACAGTAAAAATTTTAATATATCAAAGGCTGAAAAACATAATCCGAGTCGTGACAGTAAAAAAAAAGCCTTTTTATGTAGCCAAGAATCTTTTTCGAGGTGAACAATTAAAAAGATGTACTTGTGTACTGTTGTGGGTGAAGTTTTGGCACTTAGTTTACCTTTATTTAAGTTGTGGTTTTATGTGTCAGGTTAGCAAAATGAGATTTATTTAGTGTTTTGTACTGAACACCCACACGCTAGTATATAACCTTTTTGCTTCCAAAAGATCACCGTTCGGGTGTCCTCGCCCTTTGAAAAATCATAATTCACTCTAGCCACCACCTCGAACATAGGGAAAAAAAGTTGTATATGTCTCGATTGTTAACTTTTTTCCTTTGCAACTAAACGCTAAAGCAAAGATGTTTCCAGTGGGGACATAACACTTTAACTCCTTACGTAACATATATAATATAAAACGTTGAAAGTACAATGTAAACAAATTAATTGCGATTTAGCAATTAGCAACAATAATATAAAAATGTGGAAGTAGGGTGCAAACAAAATTCTTAAAAAGGGAAATGCAGCTTCGATTAAATAATATCGGTACTCATCCGTTAGAAGTGTACCAGATAAAAACCGCCAAATTGGTGATAACTCATCCAGTAAGAATGCGTTATATGCCCCTTCTCCCTTTTTCTTTGGCGATTTTGTACCAAGTATGGTTCCATTACAACTTGGCATCCATTTTGACAAACCGGTACAATTCAGTAGTGTCAATTCAACTTGGCGGCATTTTGTAAAGTTTCCAAGGGGAGGGGAGTATAGCTCATTTTAACTACTCTTCCAAACAACCATCTAGAGGTACTCAGAAATTGAACAAAACAACAACACCACCACCAATTCAGCTAAAAAAATCTCTTGTGGTATCTTATACTGCTTCTGTTCCAAACTTGCTACTGGTATCGGGATTGATATGCTTTCTAAATTTGGTGATTTCCAAGTAAACAGTGCAGAAGAACTAAAAAATATTACAAACAGCATTTTTAATGTGCTGAAGACTTTTTCCATTTCTGACTATTATTGAATAGCAAAATCTCCTTCCAAGCTTTTTAATGTGAAATATTTCATGTGTTTTAAGTTCAATTTGAGATCATCTTTCTCTTTGGGTAACAATATGGTTTCAACTTATATTTTAATATCTTATTCATATTTGTGTTTATCCTTTATCATTCAATCCAATTGCATATTGTTACACATATTTTAGCTCTTGCTAACACTAAATCATCAACAGTGCATAAACTTCAAAAGTTTTAATTTAGTTCTAAACACGAAGTCTTTGTTTTTTTTATGTTAAAACAGCTTGATACATTCTAAAAATTAACCAATATTTTTGTACATCTTAATAAGTAGATGATATTTATATTAAAATTAAAATAGCATTTTAATTGATATATGTAAAATAATGTTCATGCGAATTTTATATTTGTACACGAGGCAATCAAAAAACGAAACGTCCCTTCATTTTTTACGGTAAAAGTGCTCTTTTGTAAATTTTAAACTCTTCCAATGTAAACAAATAGCAGACGACGCTCTTCATAACTGGACGTTCGTAAAAGACGCCGAGAACTGACTTAACGATTTAAACCGGTTTCAGTTTAGTCGGGTTTCGTAACCAAAAAAAATTACGTTTACGAACGCACCCTTTAAGTCTAACACGTTTTTTTTTTTTTTTTTTTTTTTTTTTTTTTTTTTTTTTGTATTCTTGAGTTACTTTTACAACTACAAAATATATTTCTACATAATGAAGAAATAGAAGTAAGGTTAAAATCGTGTCTTTGATTTGTTTCATCATTGAAGAATGACTGTATTTCACTTAAATGTTTTACAAAATTCCTTGGCAATTCCTTGAAATGAATTGGCTGACACTCTTGCTAAGGAGGGACAAGAACACCCTGTCCTCTCTACTCAAGAACTCACATATCAAGAGTTTACTCAAAGAAAATAGCTCAAAATAAAGCGAAATGGCATATACCTCCATCTCACGAATGGTATAAAGCCAAAAAGCCAGGACACTCCCTATCTCTTCCTTGTGATAGGCACACCAATACCCGTCTGTCCCGACTTGCTAGTGGTCACCTTAAAGGCCTCACATATTCTGGGGGAAGCAAAAACTTTCCTCTTTGCCCTAAATGCCAAAAAGAACAGGCATCACCTCAGCACATTTTGGACTGCCTTGGACTGGACTGGGAGGACATTTATAACTGTCCACAACTAGTGTCAGACTTCATTAATGTCAATGGCTTCACTGATATTCACTGATAGACAAAAGGGAGATTAGAAACAACAACAACAACAACAAAATTCCTGCTTGTGCCAATGGGAAAATGTATCATCTGTGCATAGTTTTTATTCACAGGGACGGATAACGGGCAACTCCCCATGACACTTTTTCTTCACGAACCCATTTTTCGTCAGGGCTTAATTTAGAATATATGAGACTGTAGACCAGCGTTAGCCACAACACGACCAATCACGGGCCGGATTTGGCATGCGACGGATTTTTCTGCGGCCAGCCGGCACCACAGGAAAAAAAAAATTCACGGTATGGAATTTTTATAATTTTATATGGAAATTTATAATATTTTTGTTTTTTACATAATTTCAATTTATCCGAAATAGCAATTAACTAAGTAGAATAGAGTTCTCCCCTGCGAGCCCAAATAAACTATAGGAAGAAATTTTCAGCAAAGTGGTTTTCATCCAGTATAAATACAGGAATAACTTCACTGAACTTCATTTGGACCATTTCTTAGAATTGATTACAACAAATACTTCAAAAGATATCGACTCTATCATAAAATAAACTAAATGATTTCGACCGCCATCGTTTCACAATTGGTATCGATTGGTATTGCATGAGATCATTATAAAAGGAAACAATAACGAATTATCCCCTCTCTCTCTCTCTCTCTCTCTCTCTCTCTCTCTCTCTCTCTCTCTCTCTCTCACACACACACACACACACACACACACACACACACACACACACACACACACACACACACACACACACACACACACACACACACACACACACACACACACACACACACACACACACACACACACACACACACACACACCAATATCGCCATTATCTTGGAGTTCTTATCTTTTAACCAATGTAATAATTAATGCCAAAAATATCGCCAAACGTTAAATTACATATATCCATGTCAAATTTAAATGCAGTGACCAGTATCATAGTGTAATCGAAAGCTGTATGATAGTTCATAATAAATTTCACAATGAAAGTATAGTGTTAAAATTTTGGTTTCGCATTAATTTCAGAGCTATCAACATTAATTTTTAAAACTGCAAAAATCAGTTATTGTACGTTCTATAAAAGTTGATTGAGAGAGAGCATCAGAAAATGGTTAAGAATCAAATCAATAGTTCAACTAAAAATTAATGCAAATTCTTCCCGAGTCATAGTAGTACTGTAAACTCTAATAGAATTCTAAAAGTAGTGATCATTTGTGCACTTTTAAAACATTAATAACAGATCCTTACGATATTTCTCATAAATTCGATAACAAAGCAAGCGCATTTAATATTGCTTAGGGTAAGTACCCTTTTGGAAGTTCATCAGAGTTAGATATCGTGTTCAGTTGCTGAGAAGTATGAAATTTCTTAGGGTTTTTCGTCAATGGTATTAAAATCGCGGATTTCTTTTTTTTCCTATAGTGCTGCCATCTACTGTGTTTCATCACAATCTCCAAATTTTTAAAAAACTTATTCAGTTTTTTTTCTTTAACTTCATTTTTCTGACAAATAACACAATATGCATTTGTAGATAATTATTCGTTAAAAGCAGAGGTTTTAGCCTTTAAAAAGGACAATGCATACAATTTACTATGGGTAATATTAAACTACATCAGAAGTCTTGGTATTAGAAAAAAATAAAAATACGACGAATATTTTATCGTAGCAGTCTAATACTAACTATTAATAATGAAACATTTTTTAGCACCAAGTGAAGCAAAAATATTGATGCTTGGCAACAAGTTACACCAAAGACATAGCAATTTAATTAAAATCTTAAAAACAGTTGAAAAATTAGTACAGCCATCTCTATCTTAGCAAAAGTCTACTTTTTCATGATCCAAGCAACTCATCCAAGATCTCCTTGATCCACTCATCCTTGATCCAAGACAACATAATTTAAAAAGGTTTCTGCTCGGTAAACCGATGATGGTAATTAATTTGCAACGATTTTGCACTCCTTCTAATTTAGTATAATAATTTGCCATTACTTACTAACAGTTGCCAACTACTTTGGGAGAAATATGTTAATAGAAATCTCTATGGTGATTGTTAAGCCTTCTAAGATTCCAAGTCAGTAACCATCAATGGTGATTGTTAGCCTTCTACGATACCATGTCTGTAACCAATGACGATTGTTAGCCTTCTACCTCCTACGATACTAAGTCAGTAACCAAGCTCAAGCACATACTATTCAGTAGTCAGAGGTAGGAGATTATTGTTACAAATCAAGTCCCTTAAGCGATAACAAATGGCAATTACAAGTATAGTACTTTAAGGTATCAAACGAATACGAGTTTAAATGATTGAGATTATTCACTCAATAAAAAAAAAATCTGTTTCCGAATTATTGTCCATCGATAACTTTTGCAGCTACGTAACTTTCTTTCATGTATTTTTACTTTCAATTACCCATATGTATATATATATAGGGTAATGAAAGTAAAGCATTCGGTCAAGAAAAAAATTTCGATTTTTTTTTTTTTTTTTTTTTTTTTTTTTTTTTTTTTTTGCATTTCTCCACGTTTTGGAACATCCTGATTTTAAAAAAGTGATCTAGAAAAAATGTCTGTCCGTGTGTCTGTGGTCAGCATAACTCCCGAACAAATTGACCTACGATGTTCAAATTTGGTATGAGGGTTAGTGGCGGCCATGGGACCTACCATTATAGTTTTCATCAAAATCGCGCATGCGCATAAAGTAGCTGCCATTGAAAAAAGCATGTTTTTCAATGATTGCTAAAAAACGGCTCTAACGATTTTGATTAAAATCACTGTGGTAATGCCTCTCAATGTGTTCTAAACATCCCCACCTCTAAAATTCCCGTAAAAATGTTTTAATGGCTTAAAAAGTTGAAAAATGAATTCCTTCAACACAGAGTCATCTTTCTTTGAGCATACCTCATCAACGATCGTTTTTTCTTCTCCTCTCAGTTTCGCTTATAAAAAAGGATAATATAAGGATTATCGAAAAGTATATTGCCAAAATTACCATTTTGGCTGAGATTTTTTTTTAAGACCCATATAAGAATTATCGCAAAAAATATAGCCAAACTGGCCATTTATTCTATCTAAGGATGAAAATATACAAACGGTAAATGATGCAAATCCACGTCAGTGTTATAGTGTAATTGAAAGTTGTGCGATGTTCCACACCTCTAGTTTAGAAACCGATTAATTTTACACAAACACTCTTGTTCACGAGGTTTGGTGAGTTATTGTGCCGTGGAGCGGAAACACCGACCAACTTAACTCTTTGCATTTTGGTTTTTATTTTCAATTACCCTATATGTTTTATAGGGTAACCGAAAAAATTCAGCTCGTTAAAAGAAAAGGTCGATTTTTTTGTCGATCTCATTCAATTCTCAAAAAAATTATCAAGAAAAAAAGTACGTGTGTCCGACTGTCTGTGGTCAGCATAGCTACCGAAGGGATTGACCTACGATGTTCAACTTTTATATTCAAGTTAATGGTAGCCATGATACCTGTCATTATATTTTCGTTAAAATTGAGCATGCGCATAAAGTAGTTGACATTAAAAAAAATTGTTTTTCAGCAGCTGACAAAAACGATTCCTATCTCCGTAATTCCCGTAGAAATTCGATTTGGGGGCTAAAAATTGAAAAACGATATTCTTTCACACTCTTCCCTTGATCAGTGTCCATCAATGACTGTTCCTTCTCTGTTTCACTAATTTGAAATGAATACGAGTAATAATTATCGCCAAACTTATCACTATATTGAAATGGTACATTGTCAAATTTACTTGCGATGAGCAGTATTATAGTTTATATGAAAGTTTTGCAATATTCCATACTCTTAGCCATTAAGAATAATTAATTTCTTGAAATGCTATTTTACAAATGATTTTTGTAAAATACAAAATAATGTTTTTACAAATGATGCCATTAAGAATAATTGATTTCTTGAAATACTATTTTACAAATGATTTTTTATTTAGCTACCTGTTTCGCAGAGTTCATGGACTTTTATATTTGAATTTTACAACACTGTTAAAAATTTTCCTCTACCTTGCACCAAAAATTGGTTCCCATTCAGTTGCAACCAACATTTGGTGCTTAGTTTTACGATTTAATGGTACTTACGGTTCGATGTAGCACCATTAGGTCGTAAAACTAAGCACAAATTGTTGGATGTTTGGAAAAAGGTGGAACAAAATTTTTAATAGTGTAGGAGATATGATAGGTCACAATTAAAAAATTTGGCATTGTTTTTTAGGTCTACATTTTTTTATTTTTATTTTTTAACTAAAGACGAAATTTCAGGGTTTTGATTCTTATTGCAAATTTTGTAAATACCTCTTACTTGTATGCAAAATATATTTAAAGAATGAACTAAAAATATAAAAATATTAATTTAAACAATTTTAGGTTTGGAGAGTAAATACTTTCCCTTGTTTTTAAGGTTTAATTACAAAACCGACTTATATTTTTATTGCGTATAAAATTTTAAACGTTTTTTTTTTTTTTTTTTTTTTTTTTTTTTTTTTTTTTTTTTTGTGCAGCGCTTGAAAGTCTTTAATAGTAAAAAAATTGTAGTAAAAAACATTGCATGAAAAAAATATTTGAGTAAATATGTTATATACATGGTCGCCGCCATCACTTGCACCCCCTTGGATTTTGAATATTAAAATCTTTAAAAAATCTAAATCTCAAAAAAAAAAAAAAAAGAAGAAGAAGAAAAAAAGTCATTTTTTCGAAATAAATGATGAAAACATGAAAATGGAAAATAATGCAATTCCATGTCAGTATTATAGTGTAAATGATAGTTGTACGATGTTCCTCACCCCTATTTTGTTTATATACACTGTTAAAAATTTTGCTCCACCATTCACCAAAAATTGGCTCCCATTTAGCTGCAACCAACATTTTGTGCTTAGTTTCACGATTCAATGGTGCTACTTCGGACCGTAAGCACCATTAAATCGTAAAACAAAGCACCAAATGTTGGTTGCAGCTAAATGGAAACCAAATTTTGGTGCAAGGTTAGAGCAAAAATTTTAACAGTGTATAGAGTGGTCAATTATGCCCACCCCCTTTGTAAATCATTTTGGTCATCGGTTGAACTTTATATAAATATTTATCAATGTTAGTTAATTTTTGTTTTTCCAATAATCTCAAGAAATTGTTGCATACCGTATTAAATTTACCAATAAGGAAATAAAGCCATTATTGTTGGCCATAGCGTATTTTGAAAAGTAGCATTTTAATTGTTGTAAAATTATGTTTTTAATAATATTGCTCTATACATCACTTTCGATGCATTTTCAATAATGAATTTTCTCAAACAAAACTTGCAACAATGAAAGGTACGAAAGTTAATTTTAACAGAGGGTTTTATTCAGTTGAGACACATAATTTATGATAATCTGACGTTTATCGATTTGTCTTGAAATATTGCTAGAATAAAAGTGTAATTTTGATTGATATAAAATGGAGTTTCCAACTCAAGGAGTAATTACCAAGCTCAAATACTATTCAACGCTGGAAACAATCCAAGAAGAAACAGAATTGGAGGTACTTACAGAGCAGAATTCAGCTGTCATTCCCATATTGACATATTCTGGCATGCTGGCAGGAAGACCAGAAGAAGTCTCTCTATTCATCAGCTGGTGCAGCACCACCAATAACCGCCAATCCAGCTCTCCGCCGACTCCAGTAATTAAGTTGGTGGATGACAGGAAGAAAACCAAAGGGAAGTGGAAACGCTTCAAGCTCTTTGTTTCCAACAGCATTCTTTGCTGCTTTACCTGCTAAAAGGACTAATAATATAAACGATTTGTGACTTACCTACTTATGACTTCTTGACTACGATTCACTAATTACGACTTCCTGATTAAGAACTTACCGACAATTACTTCCTGATTAAGACTGTTTGACAATGACTTCTCAAGACTTGATATCTACCACTTTTTGACATAACGTACAGTTGATGTCTTCGGGACTTGACATGCCATGATTTCTTGGCAATGAATTTGCTACTATGACTTCCTAAGACTTGATGTCTATCACTTCTTGATATAACCTACAAATGATGACTTGGTGACTTTTCATGCCAGGACTTCTTGACTATGAATTCGTGACAATGACTTCTTGACTATGATGTCCTCATCAAAACGTACAATGACTTCCCTTAACTAAGACTTGATGTATATAACTTCTTCACTTACAACGTACAGACTACGACATCCTGATTATTAAATGCTGTTATTTTTCGACTGATGGACTTGTGGTTTTGTGAGTTAAACATAAAAGTAATGCAGGAAATATACCTACTGGGGAACCCGCCTGCTTTATAAAAATAGGGGTAATGCGTTCCTGAACTATACCTCCTGGGTGAACGTGGAAATTAGTTCAATGAAAATATAGTCCTACAATTAGCACAACATACTTATTTAATACATTTAACAGCATTTTTTTTTTTCAAATAGTTATTTATTAAAAAAACAAAAACATAAATTGTATGCAACTTTTGTACTAAACAATTTGAAAAAAATGCTTAAAAGGAATTTTTTTTCTGCTTTCATTGCAACTGAAAAAAATCCGAAGAATTTTTGTGCTTTATTCATTTCAAACATTTAGCTGCAATTAAGAAATATATAATATGTATATATATATATGAGATTCCATTCAATATTGATCTAAGTGCAACTGAAGTAAAAATTAATGTTTTTATGAACAAATTTGTAAGTATAAATATGTTATCTTCACAAAATGCAGGAAGCGTGGGTGGAAAAGAATGTTATAAAAGGAGGCATACCACTAGATACGCATCACATTAATATTTAGGGGCCACTATCATCAGCAAACAGGTATGAAACGTTGACCAGAACGGATTTGGACATTAGATAAACCGCATTTAGTTCATTCTGGCATGAATAGTTTTGAAAAAAATGGGGGAGGAACATCAAAAGTAAAATTATGGAATGGTCCGTTCTGGCGCTCAATGTCTCATATATTACTATACTATAAACATATATTTACTGTGGTTGACGCAATTACAAAATTTCTATGGATCTATCCAATAAAGCTCAAACTTTTCCCCGGACAAGGATCAGGCAAAAAAAAAAAAATGTATGCTACATTTATCTCCGTCACAAAACTTTCTAATGAAGATCCGACTAAATGGTTCAAGTTAAACGCATCATCAACAGCACTACGCCATTTAGTAGCAAAATAAACACCATTTGAATTATTAACTGGAATAAAAAGGGGAAATAAAGATGTTCTTCACATTAAGGAAACACTTGAGCACAAACACATGCAAACTTCATTCTAAAACACACAAGAATAATGGCATGCAGTTTTCCACACTATTTGTATAAAATCTATGAGTGTGGATCATCAACTAATTATACTAACGTAAGAAATGATGAAAAGAGATGAGTTGTTTCAATGAACAATCAAAATTTATGGACTGGTTTCGTATGAAGCGCCAAAATAATTAAAGTTGCATATCGAAATTTCTTAACAAAGCAATATTAGCAATTATATGTTTTCATAATCTTTTTGGGATACTTAAAAAATAATACAGTAAAAGGCATTCAATCAACCGAAATTTTTTGAAAATCAAATTTGGCAAGAAAATTAGTGCTATTTTTCGCCAAATGTTTTTTAAAATTAATTTAATTTGAGATTTCGAAGTTGAGTGGAGGTTTTATACTTTATTTTGATGGTTTTTAATTCGTAATAGCTGAATTTGTACTGATTAGAAATGAATATAGGTTCAGATTTACTGTACGGAGCCTCTTGGCAACTTTTTGAAAATTGGCGATTTTGCGTCGAATGTGGCAATCCTTCGACTTGAGTTTTTGGCAACCCTAGTAACCGTTAGCGTTTGGAGTTAGCAACACGGTGTTTTGACGTCATTTTGGACTTGGGGACTTTTTGACTTCCTTTTCAATAGTGACTCTCTCGTGGGGAACAAACAGTGTCAAAAATCCCATTGGCTTTTTTTTTTTTTTTTTTTTTTTTTTTTTAAACTTTTATCACTTGTTTTTTAATTTTCTTTGATGATAGCAAACTGATTACATTAAAGTTCCTTTCTTTGTACAAATTATTTTTTAATCCTTTTTGTACAGTATATTTTACTATTTACTGATGCACACACGTAAGCACATGCACTTATTATATTAGGCCTCTAAGTTTTTTACAAAATAGGGGTCCACACAACTAAAAAGGTTGGGAACTTTTGCTTTAAAGAATAAACACATGATATATAATATTATGATATATTATTTTAGGTTTGACACTAAAATATTTTACTAGTTGCTTTTATTTATTTATTTATTTATTTATTTATTTATTTATTTATTTATTTATTTATTTATTTATTTATTTATTTATTTATTTATTTATTTATTTATTTATTTATTTATTTATTTATTTATTTATTTATTTATTTATTTATTTATTTATTTATGTTTACAGAAAGTAATTGAAAGCATAGGAGCCTATTTAAGTCTATGAAGGGCTGAAAGGACTCTTATACAAAGTATTGTTCAACTAAATCTAAGTAGGGGTGTGGAACATCGCACAACTTTCAATGACACTATGATACTGACGTGGATTGGCGTTATTTACCGTTTTTATATTTTCATCATTCATTCAGAAAAATTACCAGATTGGCGATATATTTTTTGTGATAATTCTTATATGGGCATTTTTAAAAAATGCCAGAATGACGATTTTGTCGATATACTTTTCCATATGTCTTACATCATTTTTTCTTGTAACTGCAACAGAGAAGAAACTTTTGTTGATGGGTGATGCTCAAGGAAAGAGAACTCTGTGTTAAAGACATTAGATTTTCAACTTTTTATGGTTTTATAACATTTTTACGGGAATTTCGAAGTGGGGATGCTCAGGATCAAGTTTCATTTATCTGAAACATAGCAGATACACTTGTTGTCGATAAAAATGCAGTTTATTAAGTTTTGGAGGTAAAAAAAAGTTAGTTAATGGAACAGAATTTTGTTTTTTTCGTAGTGGTCAAACATTATGAAAACTCTATCTGAATTCAAAATCGATTAAATAAGGTGCAATTAACACTTAAAAGTTGGTAATGCATACGAAGGATTTATACAATGGTATAACATTGTTTTTATGGATGAGTTTCTAAATCCAGGGGCGTACAGGGTCATAAAATCGGTCTGGTGATTTTAGATTAGTGCCAGCCAAAATTTTCAATATCACCATTAATAGTATTTTAATAAAATAATTATAATAATTAAATAATTAATTTATTATAATTATATAATTTAGTTATTATAATTAAATAATTAATTTAATATAATTAAATAATTTTAATAATTAACTTATTTTACTATTTATTTAACAACTGTTTTCAATAATTAATTATTTTTATTTATGAATTTTAAAAATTGAGGTTTTATAATAGTTTGTTTAATTATTATAACAATTCTTCGATAGAACATCGTATCTGTCTCTAATATTTGTATCCCCTTTGAGTGAACTTAGTTTCCATAAGCCATTGCTAGTTTATTGTAAAATAAAGAATGTCCATGAATTTTACTGGTAGGTTAATTTTATTAGAAAACGACATCAGAACTGATCAACTGATAATAAATATTTAACAATAAAGGCTATAAAATAAGTAAGAGGTAATACAATAATATTTAAATCTTAGTACGTCTACTTTTCTTAGAACCTCTTACTATCCCTACCAATCGAAAGGCTTCACCTGGGGGGGGGGGGGGGATACTGATTGGGATTTGAATGCATTGGGCTTTTTATAAAAAACAACGTTGAAGAAAGCAGCTATTTATATTGAAAAATAATTTGAAAAAAAAAATTCGTATCGGACCTGCCAAATTTTTCCAGACACTGACCGGCCCGGTGATTGCATCGAACAACCCTATGGCCAGTACGCCCATGTCAAAATCCTTTATATTAATTTCAATTCTATTAATTTCTGGGGTATAATTTAGGGAGGTATAGGGGGTATTTCGAGAGGTATAATTTAGCCACTTATGTCATCCAATTGAGCTGAAACTTAGATTAACTCGTTGTCGATGAGAATGCAACCTATCTTATTTAATAGAAAAAAAAACAAAAGAAAAAAAAGAAAAAAAAAAACTTAGTCAATAGTGGGGAATGGATGTCTTCCTAGTACAGTAATCAAATCATAAGAAACTTCGATTTGATCTCAAAATTGGTTTAATTAATTCCACTAATGAAAAAACTAAATTTAAAGTTAGTCTAAATGACTCTATGGGTAAAATGCATAAAAGCTTGACGCAGCAATTTTTTTCGCCACTAGATAAGTTTGATATTTCTGTTGACTATATTTTAATGCGAGCAAAAATCTTCAAAAGTAGTAACACAAATTTAAAAATATTTTTTATACTAAAAAAAAATACGTCCACGGACATGATTTGTCATGATGTCTGTGCACTGTCGCAACGTCAGGGAAGCTTGCTTTATCAGTACTTTAATTTCACTTTATATTTCCTTGATATCTATATTTATTTATTTATTTTTAACTATAAGGTTGTTAAAAATTTTATGCCTGAGTATAAAACTTTAGTGAGTAGTAATTTCATTACAATTAATGAAATACCTCGTGTAGCAAGACTGACGGGTCATGTCCACAGACAGCAGTTTTTGGTTGTTCGACAGCCCACCTCACACAAGTTACTGAGTTGACACAACAAGTTAACTGTGATATTTTAAAGAAGTCTAATGTAACCATTTTGCTTTCAATACTCATTGTATATTCCATTTTTCAATACAAAAATCATATTCTATTATTTGCATGTGAAATAAGTGTAACTATAAAAACCATACCGTCATGTCTGTGGTCAAGATAAATTAGTTAAGACTCATTAAATATTTATTATTAATTACTTACTTGATAATATTAGTTATTAATTTAATAATCTCATATTTATAAACCTAAAGTTCCACTCAAACCAAAATAATAAGAAGGAAATAATCATATCCGTGGTCGTCAATCCATAGAATAACAATCGACGATCTCTACATATCATCAGACGATCTCTGCTATTGTCATAATTGGATTGTAATTTATAAGTTTTGGGGGAGGAGAAAAAAAAAATTCTAAGCATTTAAAGATTACAGTAATTTTTCTCTCTATTGTGATGCTGAAATATTGGGTTCTGTAGAGAAAGATCTCCATATGTGTTCACGAGAAGACAAGGAATAAAAGTTCAATGTAATTGTAATTATAAAAGTTGGCTATGCTCATAAATGATTTATAGTAAAAACTTTATTTTTATGAATTAGTTTTTTCTTCTTTATATTAAGCTGTTTCTAATTTCCCCCATTCCCTTTAACGCGATTCGTATCGATATAATAATAAGAAAAATAAATTAAAATCCTAAAAGATTCATAACAGACACCTTAACGCTTATACATCTCATTATCCTTCAAAATCAGAAAGATTTTAATTTACCTTCCCATTACGACACAGTCCATAAATAAAATCTAAACGCACATTACCATATCACCCAGTGAACTTAATTTCCATTCGCAATACAATTCCTATCCTCCCTAATGGTTAGTCATAACCCAGTTTCCTACTGTTTAACGAGATGATCTGAAAGACGCACATCTCTATGTGTCAATTCAAAATTCCCACACAAGAGTTTAGTTGTTCGCTTTCTTTCTTGGACCGATTCTGGAGCATTGATACAAAACGGTTGAGGGTCAATGTTGTGTCAGGTCAGCTCAGAGGCGTGGTGCCGTTGCCCAGGGGCTTGTAATGACCATGTATAAAGGAAAAAACTTTGACCAAACGATAATTAATATTCAGATTATTGAAAGGAATAGTTTCGGTTTCACTTTCACTCATCGAACGAAATGAAAAGTCTTGTGAGTATATTCTTTTTTAATTTTAGAAAGTTGTTTTAGTGAGATTTCCTTAAAAGTTAATTTATCAAGATTTTTAAAGCAGTACAGTTGATATTCTAGTATTAGATGCGTTTTTTTTTTGTTTTTTTTAATTAATTTCGAATTTTAATTTGTTTCAATACTTTCAGTTTCGTTGTTCAAAATTATGCTGATCTGATAAATACAAACTATAAAAGATGAAAAATACTTTACTTATATAAATGTTTTATGCACATTTTTATGAGTATTTTATATACTTTTTGAATATATATATAAAAAAAAATGTTTATTTCTCTTATGATAGTTTATATTTCGTTCAAAATATTAATTTTTCTTAAGATTAAGAATATGAATGTAAACGATAGAAAAGAAAGATAAATTTGAATAATATATACTTCCGACAAATTATTTTTGACTGCTTTTCTGAGTATGAATTATTTCCTTTGTATTAAATGTTACTTAAATTCATTGGGTAATGGTATCAAATATCTATTGCTAAAACATGAGAATATGTACTTAAGTTTTGTAATAAACATTAATTTTTTTTTACAATATAAGAATATTTATTTAAAAAGATAATTTATTTGAATTCTTATTAAATATTGCTGATATATTCAAAATTATACATTTGTCAAAGATAGTAGTAGATAAAAAGAATTTTGAATGCATAATATTTTTTTTTTTCTCCATATTACATTTGGCAATTTAATTGTGGATAAGAATGAAGTTTAATTTTTTTTGAAAACTTTTAAAATTGCAGCTCAATATGTTCATATGACTACATAATAATATAAGTGATACACAATTATTTTTAAAAAAAAATTTCTGTAAATTATTCTACAATTATTTTCATGCCAGAAGTATTCGTTGGAATGCAAAGCGGTTATAGTTTTGTTCCAACCATGAGGTTTCTATGAAATTGTAATTAATAATTTTGTAAAATTTATTCTTTAAAAGCTGTTTGATATTTCCAAAATTATATGAATTTTTTAATGGACATCTCTTCTCTCAATTTTTTTAAGTTCCAAATGTCACGACTGTGCAAATGGCCGTACTGCCAAGAATAACTCATTTAGAATTATTTTATTTAAATGCACATGAGAACAGGTTATTTTTTAAAAATTAAAAAGTTGAGTAGAAGAGATAAAATACACTTGGGAATTCTTCTTTATATTTAAAAAAACTAACCGTTTGACTTGATTAGAAATTTTATTTAAAAATAGTTAGAGTCCATCAAACAATAATAAACGAAAAAGAATTAGACCAGGGATACATTAGTAAGTGTTATAGGAACCACTATAGGGATGGGGGGGGGGAGGGTTATAGACAGTGGTAGAAGTGGTGAAAAAAAAAGTAGGGAGGGGAGATGTCCAAAAGTTGGTGACCAATGCAGCCCCCTTCAACGATAATTTTGTAATTTCGTAACTTATATTAAAAATGTTAACTAGTAAGAAAATAATTTATACTTCCTAACAATAACATTGAACAAAGGTCCAAAATTTATTGTAATTTTAATGAATATTCTGCGACTTAGTATTTTTACTTGGAAGTTAAACATAAAGCGAAGTTTTATACAAAACTGTTTATTTCGATTTAAATAATGCTTATAAATGTGCATACTTTCATGAAATTAAAAGAAGAGAAAACTCTAAAATTTTTTTTTTTTTTTTTTTTTTTTTTAAATAGCTAGTCTTTATATGATAAAGGAATAGAAATTTTACTTAAATTAAGTTCCTCCAAAGTTAAAAGTTGACCAAGTGTAACCGTATTTGTTAATAAAAAATACCAATATCATTATAAAAAGTAGTATAATACATTTTTATAATATTATGATATATGTATCATAAATAGTTTTAAAGTTTTCAAATGTAAAAGAAAATTAAAAAAAAAAAAAAAAAATCACTTTTTCTCAGTGTCACTACATATTTCAAGTTTAATGTTATTTTTCCTTAGTATATTTTAGACGGATTGAGTGTTTTTAAAAGTGGGAGGATGGATTTCAGTGGTTTTAAAAGTGGAAGGACGTATGGGTCAACCCCACGCTTTTAGCACTGGTTATGGCAAAGAATTAATTTGCGGTTTTGCAACAACATAAATCACATTTTTTCACTTATAATTTTTTCAGAATCAAGAGACTCAAACTCATATTACATCTATGACCGGAATAATTTTTAATGTAAATACACATAACAAATTACACAAGAAGGGAAAGTGATGAAACAAGATTTCACACAATTTCGGAAGTAGGAGAAGGGTGGGGGGGGGAGTAGAGAGGGATGGTTCGCCCCTTCGGTCGCCCCTGTCTTCAACCCAGATGTGAATCAAATGAAAAATGATGTACATTCTAAATCAAAAGTATATACTGCATTGTAAAGTTGGTAGAAGAAGATATAAAATTCTTTAATAACCTTGTGAGCTAAAATATCGCTCCTTTAGTTAAAACAATATTATAAGTTAGAGAATTTGTTGGTGGATAGGACATTTATGACTTCGAATTGTTAGAGTTTAAATAAATTCATTTCTATTGCGTTAGATTTGTTCAGAATTCCCCATAGCTGTGCCAACAGTAAAACAGTTCAAACAATAACCCCCAAAATTCTACATGGTAGTACAAACAATAAAAATCCCAAATTCCACATGGTAGCGTAAAAAAATAAAAACGTAAAATACAACATGGTAGTGCAAAAAATAGAAAAGCAAAACCCCATATGGTAGTGCAAACAATAAAAACGAAAATAACCACATGGTAGTTCAAATAATAAAAAATAAAATAAATTAGAACTATGATATATAATAGTAGGCAATAAGGACACAGTCACAGAATTTAAATTTAAAATGTGAGCCAACTAAAAACGAACGTTATGGCAATACAACCTTTAATAATATTGTAAAGGAGGTAGATAAGATACAAATGTTTAATAATTTCTCCAATTAACCCATGTAGCATACCGATATCGGCCAATATCGGACACAGGGGTTTTGGAAAGATTGGCCAAACTATGGAAAAACAATAAAATTGTTCCAAAATGCACGATTTTTTAAAAAATAAACATGTCAAAACTATCACAAAACATATTTTTTACCTCCTCTGCCCTTTTTTATAACACTATATTTCAATACAAAAACTCATCAAAACTTCCAGAACATTTTACGTAGCACTGGTCAAGATCCGTAGCAACGGCCAGCCTCAGGGGCGGCTCAAGGTAAGTTTTGCACTTGTGCAAAAACAATTATGGTGCCTCCCTCCCCCCCCCCCAAAAAAAAAAAATTGGACAAAATCCCGCAAATTTTAAATACATTAGCCACAGAACAATTTTGATTCCTTCATAAATTGCAATAAAATTTAGTGTACCTTTTTTTTCTAAGTGTTAATGAAACTTGCATAATAAATTAAATTCACTAGAAAATGCGTTACATTGACATTCCTGGATATAAAAACCGCATTCACAAGACAATTACCTTTTTTTATAATTTTAATTATTAAAGGCTGACCAAATCTCAATTAACAAATAATAGCATTACATATGAATGCGTTTCTTCAAAATTAAAATGTCAATTAACTGCGGAGCATAAGAAATATTGAAAAATGAATAAAAATACTTAATTTATAAAAATAAGTCGTTTTTAAATATTTGAAATTGAATACATTTCTTGTTAATATTTTAATTATAAAAGCAAAACCTGGTTTTCAAAGCAATTTCAAACAAAACCGTTTAAAATTATGACATTAAAAAGGAAGTAACTTGCTTAGATTGACCTCTTATTTTTAAACATTCGATTTTACTCTTACCCATCAATTCACGTTCATTTACATGCGAAATGTATTAGCATCATCCGTTTTTATGCGTGGCATTATATTAGATAAGGGGCGCATTTAGAAACTACCGGCCTAGTGATATTGTAACATCTACGCAAATTTTGTATGTCAGGTTTTTTTTTTTTTTTTTTTTTTTTTTTTTTAAGTTTAAGGTTTTTCATTATTAACAACCAGTTCTAAATATTCAATTTGGCTATATTTCATTTACATTTTGCATAGAATATGTTATAGAAATTTTTATTGCATAGAATTTTGTATTTCATTACATAAAAACTATTTATAGTATCATTCGCAAATATTTTCAATATTTGTCAAAATACACATCCATAATAAAATACAAGATGAAGTTGAGAGTAAAAGAAAGTTAATTATTAAAAAACTATTTAAAACGGATAAGAGAACCACACAAAATTAATTTTATAATTAAATTTTTGTGCATTTTTCTTCGATAAGCGTGGCCGCATGGTCCTATGCAAATGCAATGGCAGTTATATACACTTACGCGTAAAAAGGGACCTATATCACTCATTCACTAATCGAAATTTGAGCAAATGAAATTCCAACGTCAAGAATTTGTTCCGGGGTTAATGATACTTATAGTTTCAGTCAAGTGAAAAACTGTGAAAATCCAGCAGCGAAATAATTGAAGAACTTTAGTTTTTAAAAAAATCAAAATTGGTCACAAAAAAAAATAAAAATTTGCCAAAAAGAAAAAAGAAATTGGCGCCCTGTGCGGTTGCACAGTTTGCGCAGCCCTTAAGCCGCCCCTGGCCAGCCTACAACTATCCACTTCGGGATTGACCAGTGTTGCGCGATATTGGCCTGCATATTTGCGCTGCTGGGGAAAAATAACTTTCATTTAGTTACAACAAGGCAGTTAGATATCTTTCATTGACACCATCAAGAAGAATGAGAAGAATCTTACAAATGAGTGTTCTCTAAAAGTTTTAACATTTCTCTTCCATTTCAGATCTTCCTAACCCTCGTCACACTGGCATATGCCTCAGTGTACGAACTCCCCATCGTAAAGACAGTCGTCGTCAAACATGTCGCCAGTGACTTGTACGAAGACGCCCCGACCAACATTATCGTCTCGCCAAAAACTTACCACAGCCACCCGATCCAGAGCCTGTCTCTTCACCCTGTCCTGTCCGGGTTTTATCCCTTACCTGTCAAGAAGTACACTGTACATTATCCCAAAGGCCTTTACCATGGTCCCCATGGATTGGGCATTTACGACCCCAAATTGCACGATGAACTGGAACAGGCATACTATAGAGGGTGAGGTTTAGTTTTGATGTAAAAATTTTCACATTTTTGAACAGCTATCTTTTTTTCTCAAACAAATTGTGATATTTATGGTCTAAATCTAAGTTGGAGGTATTTACTGTCTGTTTACAACAGAAATAGCTCCCGCCAAGAAGTCTAGTGTTGTCTTTTTCCGTGGAAACAAGACTAGTTCTGTGTTCCAAGGAGGATGAGATAGTAAATATCTCCACTTTTTTGGAGATATTTACTGACTGTCTATCGCAAGAATATCTCCCGGAAATCACTGTGTATTATTAGCGGTACATTTTCGCAGACTTTGAGTCCTTTAAAAAATGTATAACTTCAAAACTAAAACGAATTTTCAAAACTCCACCAGATCAAATGCTTATTATGTCATTGTCTATATCAACTACATAACTTAGAGTTCTGTGTTATAAATTGTGGTCAGTACAAGAGAGACAAAGCCAATTTTAAGACAAATTTTATGCAATTATGACTTTAATATTATTGCCTTGCATTTACTTCTCGATTGAGTGAAAACCCATCAGGTAAGCTGACAACTAACACAAGACTATATATCGCTATCATTGCCGTGTCTGCCCACTTTGAAACAAATCATTGCAGAATGCTGACGAGGCTCTATTTTCAGACCTCTTACATGCTATGCTAGATGATTACTCTTGACCTTAAATAGGGCGATTTCTACTTATTTCTACATATAAAAGTCAAAGTCCCCACTCTCCAAATCATAAATAATTATCCCACTTCCTATATAGCCATAACCCTAAAATTTGGTACAAATGTCAACAATGGAAAATTTAGAAAAAGTAAGCTACTCCGATATTGATAAACAAAGTTTTAGGGATTGAAAGAGGGTCAAATGTTCCTAAGGCGGACTATCAAAATTTCTCATATAGACAAGACGTTGAAAATTGTAACAAATAATCACAAAACTGAACTTAGTTAACAATATTAGCATGATTTTGAATCACCGGCCTTTAGAATCAGTGCTAGAAATGTGGGTAGACGCGGGGTGAAGCGTTCCTTCACTTTTCAAGAAAATACCCATGCGTCTCTCCACTTCTAAAACCACTGAAATCCATCTCCCCACTTTTAAAAACACTCAATCCGTCTGTAAACTACTAAAGAAAAATAACATTAACCTTCAAAAGTAGTGACACTGAGAAAAAGTTATTTAAAGTTTTCAAATGTAAATTTGCCGACCAAACGGTATAGTGGTTAGCGTGCTGGCTTCTAGACCGCGAGGTTGCGGGTTCGAGTCCCGTGTTTGGCATGGGTGTTTGTAAATGTATGTTGGTTTGTTAAATGACGAAATGTTGCGGCGCATTATAGCCCTCGTGTTGCTGACGGCGCCAGATAATCTGAATACAACCAATCAAATGTAAATTTCTTTTTATTTATGCTATATATGCATCAAACTATTATAAAAATGTATTATGCTACTTTGTATAAAGATATAAGTATTTTTATCAACAAATACTGTTCCACTTGGTCAACTTTTAACTTTGAAGAATTATCTTTCAAGTTAAATTTTTATTCTTATTTCATATAAAGACAAGCTATTTAAAAAAAAAAAAAAAAAAATATTAGAGTTTTCTATTAATTTAATTTCATAAAAGTATGCGCATTTAGAAGCACTATTTAAATCTAAATAAACGGTTATGTATATTACATTGATTTATTACTTCACTTTATCTCTTACTTCCAAGTAAAAAAAAACAAGTCACAGAATTATCATTAAAATAACAATAAATTGTGGACCCTTGTTCAATGTTAATGATAGGAAGTTTAAATTACATCATCACTTTCAATTTTTTTAATTACATAATCTAAAAAGCAAATCATGCAACCTGCGAATTTCGGGATTGAAAACCCTTTTCTCAATTAAAAAGATAGTTTTCAAGTTATTACTTCTTTGATTATCTTTGTCTATCATTGATATTTAATAATCAATAATGCTCCTTTAAAATAAATTGAATAGATAAAAATTATTTAAGAGAAAATCATAAGTAATATTTTTTTTTTCTTCTGAAAATAAACTTTTGTGAAGTTTTTAAAAACAATATCTTCTCTTTTTTTTTTACCTTAAACAACTTTATATATCAATAAACAAAAATTTGAAAAACATTTTCAATTTATTTACGTAATGGTATACTTAGTTTATCTAAACCACATAACAATTAGCAAGTAAATTCATAAAAGTCATAGAATTTATGTTGAATTTAATGGTGATCATACATCAGGTTAATACAAGTATGGAATTCTTCAAACAATTTTATGGGTTTATACTTTCGATAGCAGGTGATTATTCTGCCACCAGGTAATGAGAGGAGAACTATATTTCTTAACATCCTTTCTTTGTGCTTACCTGATGGCTGGGTAGTTAGAGCTCTAGCCTAGCATGCTGAAGATGCCGGGTTAGGTATAGATGTTCTTTGTGGTTCGGAACCCAAGTTAAGCTGTATATCCCAGCCTGATAAGCCGTTTATCTGCTTAAAAATAGGTCATTGAGGGTACTAACCAACCTTTCTTTCTAATATAAATTCGTACAGAGTATCGCGATGATCATAAGAGTTTATATTTATATTACAAATTATAAGTTTATATTTTCTACATAAATTATTTATTCTTCAATATTTTTTGCAGGTAGAGAGTGACGGGTGAATTCTCTTTATACCGAGCTTGGAATTTCGATAGTCAAAATTATGTTTGGTAACCAATATCTTCAATTGTACATAAAATCATCGAATAAAAAACGAATATACTTTTGTTATTTTGTATTGTGTATACTTGTTGATCATTGAGCTCAATTATATTTTGTCATCTCAAAGCTGCTATCCCCTTTTTTTACTGACGGGAGTCGAGTTCATTTTCTCATTTAACTCATGTTCACTTCTATCAAATTCATTCTTTAATTGCTGGATAGTAGCACAAACTTATTTCTCTTTATATGCCAACACATAGACGATTTTCAATCTTCTAGGCATCTGTCTTGACCTTGCGCCATATTATATACTTATTTTTAGCAAACTTCCAAAGAGAAATAAGCTTGAGCTGTCATAACAATTAAAGAATGAACTTACAGGAAGTGGACTTCAAACTCCCAACGAGTCTCAAAGCGTTTGAATTAATACAGTACCATGGGAACTAATGGGGCTTATAAGTACCATCGGTAAATCAATGAGTTTCAAAGCATTTAAATTAATACAGTGCCATAAGAAAACTGATGGGTTTTTTAAATTTTATTAGTAAATCAATGAGTCTCAAAGCGTTTAAATTAATGAACTTTATAAGTCCCATCAGTAAATAAATGAGTCTTTAAGTGTTTAAATCAGCACCATGAGAAAACTGACGGTCTTTATAAGTCCCATCAGTAAATCAATGAGTCTCAAAGCGTTTAAATTAATACAGTACCATGAGAAAACTGACGGGCCTTATAAGTCCCGTCAGTAAATCAAGTGTTACGGTTGATTTAAAAGCTGTGAATGCCTAGAGTGCCACTTAACTTAGTAAGTTGATTCGAAAGTCACTCCTAGGTAGATAGGAACGCCAGCTTTGCGTTTACACATCAGTGCCAGCACTACAATAATCTAGCTATTGAGTTAGTATTACGCCGCCTGTCTGCGGTCATGGGAAAGCGCAGGTTATTAGATGTTGATAATCAGAGACGTAACCAGGAATTTATTTCAAGAAGGAATAAGAAGAAAGAAAAAAAAAGAAAGAAAGAAAAAAAAAAAAATACAATTGCAGCAATATAAAATTCAATTTATAAATTTATTCTTGCTTATATGCATTTTATTAAAAATTAATTGAAATTATTCATGAAATTTTTTCTAAACGTCCTTTAAAATAAATTAAAATGTATGAATATGTATATTAAGCATTTGTAAATCAAAGATAGTTAGGGTTAATTATTGTTAAATTCCCGAGGCAAGTAACATAATAAAAAATATCGATGTGCAAAATTTACATTGAGTCTGTCGTTTAATGAGAATGAGATCAACTTTTAATTTCTAGAGGAGATATATCCATATATGATAAGAGATATATACATCATCTTATGAAATTGACATTTTCTTTTTGAATGCAAAGGAGACAGCAGCTGTCTACAGAATCTTATTACCTTCGTTTATTGGTAACACTCTGAAAATGACATTTTCTTTTGAATGTTGAAGAGACAACAGCTATCTACAAAATCTTATTACCTTGGTTTATCTGCATCATATCATATTATGAAATTGTCATATTCTTTTTAATGCACAAAAGACAGCCCATTGACGTAATTCCATATGTATAGTATGGTAGAAAACACAGAAAACAAAACTATCATCTGATAATGTGACACGCAGGACTTTATTTCCCATAAGGTTCGTGCTTAGGGCTCCTGAATTTTAGGGACCTCCAAAATGCCAAAAGCTATCAATATTCAAAGTTTAGTGCTCTTGTACGACACCACAAAATTATATATTTTTATAACTCATTATTTATTGAAAATATTGATATCTTGGTATTAATTTAATCAAGATGTGGATGAAAATTGTCGTTAATATTTAAATAACACCTACTATCCGCCATGCGGATGTTCATAGTTGTGGTATCATAATCAGTGGCGAGGCGTGACTTTTCGTAGTGGTCATTGGTAAATCTTTTCTGCCCCCAAACCCCTATTGCCCTGTTCTCAATCGTTACTACATGCATTTACATACAATAGTGATAGACAAATGTTCTCAAAATTTACATGTATTAAGGATGTGGCACAAAACTTCTTGTTAAGCTAAAACACATTTTTCGAAATAAGCCCGGCTGACATTTTAAATTTCATTCACTTCAATATTTTGCATTTCGCGCTTTTTACTAGTAATCTTTCTTTTACTGATAACTATTTGCCAACTTGGTTGTATAATTTCGCCACCAATGACTGAAATTAGTGCTTATTTCTGTTACAATAACTTGGATGATCCACGACTACCATGTCAAACATTTTCTTTAGTTATTTTACGTATCATTCAAAATGCAAGAATCACAGCAGTTGTTAATTTGCAAAAAAGTAAGTAGTATCAGACGAAACGGTCGTTTCGCCGCCAACCTTAAAAAAGGCAGAAACGACAGTAAGTATCTATCTATTCTCTGCACAACTTCCAGCGAAAAAGCCAAAATTGACTATTTTCTAGCGCGCTTACGAAAATTCACATAATTATACAAAAAATACCATAGATTCGTCTCGGTGATATCTTTCAAAGAAAAAAAAATTGAGTACCTAGGACAAAAGACAACGAAGAAGAAAAATATTGAAAATTCCAAAACGAAATAAAAAAACGAGTTCTAGCCCGATTTTGATGTAAAAATTTAGACAAACGTACAGCCCTAACTAATCTATAGATCTTCAAACTGATTGAATTATAGGATGCGGAATGTTTCAACTTAAAATCCTACGCTGGTTTGAACTTCATTAAATAATTCTTTCTATTTTTAATTAATTTAAAACCATTTTTTTTTTCATTTCATAATTTGGCGACAGATAAAGGCGATCAGCTTGTAATTGAGGTTCAGATATATATGCCAAAAGTTGCCAAACAGGTTTGCTATCATTTGGAAGTTAGTTTTTCCGACATGTTAGGCTTAAGTGAGTTTTAACGTAATGTTAAAGTTGTTGTGATGCTAATATTTAATTTTATATGTATGTTTTTGATTTAAGTGTACTTTTCCTTCCTCTAAAATTTTTGGTACTTTGATCATCTTGACTTTTGCTCTCCACTAATATATTTCCTTTCTGGCGAATCTGTGGGTAGTTGGATTGCCTTTCCAATTGCAGTTTTGACTTGCTTAAACTCTAACGGGGATTGGAGAACTGCTACGTCAGCTACCTGAGGGAGAAAACGTCTTTCTGGTGGCGAGCGGTGAGTGCGGCGATTTTTGTTGGTGTGAAAAGGAAGTGAAGGGAGAAAAAGCGAGACGGCGGTAGGATCAAAATAAGAATCTACGGGGGCCAAAGGAGTGAAAAAAGAAAAAGAAACGGGGTAGCGGGGAGAGAGGTTTTTGGGAGCTTGGAGATAAGAGATGAACTAACCGTGTGGCGGCTAGGATGGTTGGAAGACTTTGAAAACTCGAGATCGTGCAAGACTACTAAAGTAATCCCCGCCAACGCCTGAGACATCGTTGCATTATGCGGAGTTAATTCCTGACGCCGGAGCCTGTACCTTCATCGGAAGCCGTGACTACCTGTCGCCGGGACCTTCATCGGAAGCTGCGTTAATTCCTGACGCCGGAGCCTGTACCTACATCGGAAGCTGTGTTACTACCTGTCGCCGGGACCTTCATCGGAAGCTGCGTTAATTCCTGACGCCGGAGCCTGTACCTTCATCGGAAGCCGTGTTAATTCCTGACCCTGGAGCCTGCAACTTCACCCGACGCTAGGACTTTACCTGATCCAGGAGTCTGAATCTTCATGTGCCGGTCAAACGCGCCTGGAATCTGAGACTCTCACAGATAAGCATTTCTAAAATTAACTAATACAAAATGTTCTTACTTCTCTGAATAATTATTATTAATCAAGTATTTAGTTAAAATCCTATGCCATTGCCATTTCCCCGCTCTGTATAAAATTTTGTTGTGCGCTCTGCGTGCAGGTTATATATATAGCCTCGCTAGGCCATTACTAGGTTAATTTGTGTGTTAAGACGTTTTGCTAGACTTGAATATTTGTTGTTGTTAATTTTAATTAAATTCCTTTACTCAGAAAATCTACATGCTTGTCTTCTTTAACACATGTGACACATCATTAACACATCTGACTGCATCCATTATACCACAGTAGGGATGTAGCTGAATTTTGGGTTATGAATTAATGTTTAACACAGGCCTTTAACCTTTAGATTATTTTTAATTGAAAGCTCTCAGGTGAATTTCACCACATAAATATTGGTGCCGTGACCTTTGCTGCATCTAATTTAAAAAACTTGGTATAATGGTGGGTTGTTGATGATGTGTTATTTGTGGGATTGAATGTACAATATTTTAGTGACTTAGTCCATGTTGTGTAACCACGCATATATATTCGGGTGATTGCGTTCCCTAACACAGAGTCAGTAGTAAAAATGGATGACGAGCTGGGACAACCACCTATAGGGGTAAATATGGATTTTAATCCACAAAACCTAGCAAATCCCTTTTTTCTCGCAAGTTTGCCTTCTCTAAATGGAAATAATTGTACTACTTTTTTCGAAAGTCTTGAGGCCATGGGTCAGTTGTCAAATTGGTCTCACCCACAAATGCTGGTAATTACAAAACTCAAAATTGAAGGACAGGCTAGGGAACTTGTAAAGAATACCCAAAATGGTAAAAGCATAACATACACTGAGCTAAAAACCGTTATAGTACAACACTTTTCACACACTGACACAGCGTCTACAAGCATTGCAAATTTAACTTCAGCTGTGCAAGGTCAAAATGAATCTTGCAGGGATTTTTCAGTTAGATTGGAGGGTCTTGCAAACAAAACTAATGCACCTGCAGAATTCAGGACACAATTAAAACTGTCTCAATTTATCATGGGTTTGAAACCTTCTATTAAGTCGCAGGTACAGATTCAAAACCCTCCCTCTTTTGTAGAGGCGGTTCAATTGGCTCAGAGAGTGGAATTGTCTCTGGAATCCCTCCACTCAACTGTCAACACAGTCTCAACTCATACACAAATACAGGATTCTGCAAATGCTCATTTTGTCAAAGAGCTGGAAATTACCAGAGATTCATATTTAAAATCATTCGAATTGTTGACAAAGCGAATTGAAGAACTCTCGGTAAGGGTGGACAACGCTCAGCAAATTAGACAAATTGATCGCAGTACAAACAGGGACATTACCTGTTTTTACTGTAATATTAGAGGTCATAGAATGAACGATTGCAGGAAAAGAGTGTCTGATCAGTCCAGGCAACTTAATGGACAGAACTGGATGACCAATCAAAGAGGTCCTCGCCCACAAACAAACTGGAATAGGAATAACGGGGGTCAAACACAGAATCAAAACTTTCAGGGGTCTCGTCCACAACAAAACCGCGTTTTTAGAAATGGTTTTCCAGGCAACCATTTCAGTGCTAACTTTGTGGATCAAGAGCCATGGAGCTCAGCACAAACACAGCAGTTTGGTGGGCAAAATTGTCAAACCGCAGATCATGGGGAATTTTCAGGGGCTCAAAATACATACAATCATTTAAACTAATGCAGGGTGGAGACACACAGGGATCCATGTCCCCCATAAATACCCAATCTGATCCTAGACTTCCAATATGGTCACTGCAAAACTTTCAGCGAATAGACTTGCCTGTAATTGAGACACATTTAGGCAACATTCCTATTCTCAGCCTGCTCGATTCAGGTGCTGCTATTAATATGATGTCTGTGCATACTTTAAATAGGTTAAGCGATTACAGAAATCTAGAAAATCCAAACTTTTCTATTAAAACGATAACGGGAATTGAGTTATCTACCCAGAAAGCAATCCAATGTGAGGTAAAAATACAAAATCAAGTTTTCACAACAAATTTTGTTATTTCAAACACTACCTTATCTTCTTCTTTTGACATTATTTTGGGTATTCAATTCTTATGCTCTAACAATTTGACTCTGGACTGTGCAAATAAATTGTTGAGAGGTCCTGGAATTTCTTTACCCTGGAAAAGTTGCACAAATTTCTCAAACTTTCAATTACCTGAGGTACAAAGGGATAACTTGCAACACAAAGTTGAAGAAATTCATAACATAAATCTTGGTATTCTTATTGATAAAGTTAAGATCCCCCCATTCTCACAACAAGTGGTCAGGATAAGAATTAAAAATCCTGGACAGGTTGAGCCAGGACAAATTGTGCTAACACAACCAAACACGTATGCTGGAGACACAAAATATTTTGTAGCGAATGCTATTAGCCAAGTTTCAGATTTGCATTCTTGTAATGCACAGGTGTTAAACACTACAAGTGAAACTTTGACTTTAAATAAAGGAGCAAAACTTGTATCTATCGAAATTCTCGACATGTCTAATATACCGACAAACAATGTGGACATTAATACTTTAACGAGGGAAAAGAGCCATAATCTCATTGAAAAATTTGATTTGTCTCACTTACATAATGATGACAGACTAAGGGTACAAAATTTAATTGAAAATTATAGTGATGTCTTTGCTAATGACATTGGTCAACTGGGAAATTGTGAACTAATTAAACATAGAATACACCTGACCGATGACATTCCTACCCGCCAAAAGCCCTATCGTGTACCATACAATCTTAAACAAGAAATGAAGAAACAGATAAATGATCACCTAGATGCTGGTATTATACAACATTCTACCTCTAGTTATGCTGCACCTGTTCTTTTAGTTCGTAAAGCAGATAACACATACAGACTCGTAGCCAATCTGAGGAAGTTAAATGAAAAAACACTCCCAGACAATTTTCCTATACCAAATCTCACAGAGATGATAGACATGCTTAATGGAGCCAAATTCTTCAGTAGCTTAGATTTAACTAGTGGGTTTAATCAAATGAGTTTGCATCCTGATGACGCTCATTTCACAGGCATTGCAACTGAGGAAGGTGTCTTTGAATATAGACGCCTACCTTTTGGATTACGGAATGCGAGTTCAAGTCTTCAGAGACTCATGAGTATAGTCCTTACAGGACTTTCTGACCTACAAATAGCTGTGTATATTGACGATGTAGTAATCGCAAGCAAAACAATTGAGGAACACATTGAGAGGTTAGAGCTTGTATTCGAAAGGCTCAGACAAGCAAATTTAAAATTAAAACCCAAGAAGTGCTCACTGCTAAAGGATGAAATAACATATTTAGGACACCGTGTAAGTGAAGGTAAGGTTATGCCTGATCTGAAAAACATACAAGCCATTACACTAACTCAACCACCTAAGAACAGGAAACAAGTTAGAGGATTCTTGGGATTAACAGGGTTTTATAGGAGATTCATTCCCCAATATGCAAAAACAGCACTTCCCCTTACGAATCTCACTAAGGAAAGCAATCCTTTTGCCTGGACACACGTTGAACAGGAGGCATTTGATCAACTTAAACAGAGTTTGGTTAGGGAACCGTGCCTTAAACTTCCAGATTTTGATAGGCCCTTTGCTATTTGCACTGATGCAAGCAAATTCTCTTTGGGGGCTGTCCTCGTTCAAGATGATGAACAGGGATTTCAGCATCCAATCAGTTTTGCGGCTTGGAAATTAAATGACACCGAGGTTAAGTACTCTGTTTTTGAAAAGGAAGCTTTGGGTGTGGTGTTTGGCATACAGCAATTTAAACAATATTTGTATGGGAGAGAATTTAGAGTTTATTGTGACCAAAAGAGTATGTCACAGATTTTCAAACTCAAGGACCCCACATCTAGAATTGCCAGGTGGATCATGACCCTACATGAGTTTTCATATGAGATCATACACAAACCAGGTAGGTTAAATCAAATGGCAGATTATTTGTCTAGAGCTAAGTACACACCCTCAGATGAACACCCAGAAACCACACCCAAACACATTTATAACATTAATATGGACACTCAAAATTTTGGTTTTGGTGTTATGTCAGAAGCCATTATTATATCGAAACAAAAGCAAGATGATATGTGTAGGGAAATTGTAAAAAAAATAAACTCTAATTTCAAGTTCCCCCCTTCCTCACCACACTTCTACATACACAAGGATATTTTGGTTTGTAAAAACTTAAACAATGGGAGACACAATGGCCCAAGACTGGTTGTCCCAAAATCATTGGTACACCTGGTATTGCAATATTGTCATGACAACAATGCTGTTGCACATTCGGGTCTAAGTAGAACATTACATAGAGTTAAACAAAAAAAATTTTGGATTGGTATGTATAAAATGTCAAAACAATATGTGGGTTCATGTCACTCATGTGTACAACGAAGGGGATTTTGCAAACCTGCAAAGGCCCCCTTACAGAAAATTCCCGTCCCTAGTCGACCCTTTGAGAAATGCAGTATTGATGCCGTTGGACCACTTGTCACTTCTAGACATGGAAACAAGTGGATTTTGGTGATTTGCGATTATTTTACAAGGTATCCAGAAGCTTACCCTGTTTCAGATATACAGAGTAACACTGTGGCAAGGGTATTGATTGATTTTATTTCCAGACATGGGCTAATGCAGGTCCTGTATTCTGACAGAGGCTCCAATTTTTTGTCGCAGGCCATGACACAGGTTTATAATATTTTGGGCATTGATAAACAACACACTGTTAGCTATAATCCAGGTGGAAATGGCATGTTGGAGCGTCTAAACAAAACTCTGATTGATACACTCAGTCATCTTGTTAGTGAAACCCAAGATGACTGGTGTGAACACATACCTTTAGCCTTGATGGCATTTAGAACAGCGTTTCATAGGACAATTCAGGAAACTCCAGCTTTCCTACTTTATGGTAGAGACATTTCCATGCCTTATGATCTAATTTTCTCTTCAAAATTTCGCACGTACAATGACACTCCAACATATGCCCAGAACTTGGTGTCAAGGTTACAAACTACATTTGAAATCGTTAAGAAAAACCTGGAGAAGGCTGCTGACACACAGGTTGAGCAAAGCTTAGAGAAGCACTCATATAGAAAAATAGACGTAGGGGACACTGTATATTTACACACACCAAAAATAAAAATACACACGTCAAAGAAACTATCTAAACAGAACCAGGGTCCCTATAGAGTTATGAGGAAATCATCCCCTGTTCTGTTTGAAATTGTGTTGATTGCTGATCCCACAAAAATTCAAAAGGTGCATATGAATAGGTTGATAAAAGTTGAAATGCGCCAACCATTCCCATATCAAAATGATAACAATGAGGTTGATCTCCAGATTGCTGACTCTGTGGCTGGTGAACATGAGGAACAATCTAAAATATTATATCCTCCATTAATGTTGCCCATTGATTTGAACCATCCATATTTATGGCATTGTATTGGGTCACATGTGAACGGGGTTGGCAACATAAGTAGTTATGATACATGTGGCTCCTTAAGTGAATCTCCAAACATGCTTGGTTTAAACCCTGAAAATGCACAGGTGACTGATGAAATTATAAACTTAAATGTCTCGCCTCAAGGAACTCTCCCACAAGCAAACCAAGCTTGTACTTCGAGTAGGGAACAAATTGGTGCCTCTGAAATTCCTGCGTCAAAACATGGTTATAATCTTAGAAGCAGGGATAACTGTGGTTTTGTTACCAAAATGTAAAATGCTGAGTTGATTATGTTGTGTTACTAAACTATATACTCTGGAAATTGCATAAATAATCCAAAATATTGTAAATGTGAAATTTTGTCTCTGTAATGTATTTATATCACTTTTTGGAGTGGGGATTTTGGGAAAATGGGGTGAAGTGTTTAACTGCATTTTTCAGAAATGTTTTACTTTAGAAAAAGGTTGGTAAAATTGTATTTGAATTAAGGTAATTTATAATTGCTTGGTGGTAAAATTATACGAATCTTGGGGTCTCTTTTGAATCCTTCTGTTGTTACCTCACAAAGCTTCAGAATCATCTGATTGATATCGATATGTTATTCTTATTGTTTTGAGATTGGGTGTAATATGTGATTGTATGGATAAGTTTTTTTTTTTAAACTGGTGATTAATTTCTCACATGAACCTGGAATATTGTTTGTAAACAAGCTCAGAGAAGTTGTTTTCTGGTAGTGTTTCGAATATGAAAATTTAGCTGCATTTGAATGTTTTATAAATTTGTGTCTATAAAAAAGAAGAAAAAAAAAGAAAAATTCTTTGAAATTTTTTTTTTTTTTTTACAGATACCAGGAAGGATATGTTGTGATGCTAATATTTAATTTTATATGTATGTTTTTGATTTAAGTGTACTTTTCCTTCCTCTAAAATTTTTGGTACTTTGATCATCTTGACTTTTGCTCTCCACTAATATATTTCCTTTCTGGCGAATCTGTGGGTAGTTGGATTGCCTTTCCAATTGCAGTTTTGACTTGCTTAAACTCTAACGGGGATTGGAGAACTGCTACGTCAGCTACCTGAGGGAGAAAACGTCTTTCTGGTGGCGAGCGGTGAGTGCCGCGATTTTTGTTGGTGTGAAAAGGTAGTGAAGGGAGAAAAAGCGAGACGGCGGTAGGATCAAAATAAGAATCTACGGGGGCCAAAGGAGTGAAAAAAGAAAAAGAAACGGGGTAGCGGGGAGAGAGGTTTTTGGGAGCTTGGAGATAAGAGATGAACTAACCGTGTGGCGGCTAGGATGGTTGGAAGACTTTGAAAACTCGAGATCGTGCAAGACTACTAAAGTAATCCCCGCCAACGCCTGAGACATCGTTGCATTATGCGGAGTTAATTCCTGACGCCGGAGCCTGTACCTTCATCGGAAGCCGTGACTACCTGTCGCCGGGACCTTCATCGGAAGCTGCGTTAATTCCTGACGCCGGAGCCTGTACCTACATCGGAAGCTGCGTTAATTCCTGACGCCGGAGCCTGTACCTTCATCGGAAGCCGTGTTAATTCCTGACCCTGGAGCCTGCAACTTCACCCGATGCTAGGACTTTACCTGATCCAGGAGCCTGAATCTTCATGTGCCGGTCAAACGCGCCTGGAATCTGAGACTCTCACAGATAAGCATTTCTAAAATTAACTAATACAAAATGTTCTTACTTCTCTGAATAATTATTATTAATCAAGTATTTAGTTAAAATCCTATGCCATTGCCATTTCCCCGCTCTGTATAAAATTTTGTTGTGCGCTCTGCGTGCAGGTTATATATATAGCCTCGCTAGGCCATTACTAGGTTAATTTGTGTGTTAAGACGTTTTGCTAGACTTGAATATTTGTTGTTGTTAATTTTAATTAAATTCCTTTACTCAGAAAATCTACATGCTTGTCTTCTTTAACACATGTGACACATCATTAACACATCTGACTGCATCCATTATACCACAGTAGGGATGTAGCTGAATTTTGGGTTATGAATTAATGTTTAACACAGGCCTTTAACCTTTAGATTATTTTTAATTGAAAGCTCTCAGGTGAATTTCACCACAAAGTATAGGAGAACGAATTGGACTATAATTATATGGCTTATAACATCTTTAAAAATTAAATAATTTAATTTTTGAAGAGACAGAATTGAAGAGAAATATGTGTTCTTTAAGTTGCATGTGTTATTTGAACTGTATGACAATTTAGAGAGAGTTAACTTTCAAAAAAAATTCAATTTCGGGAAATCTCCATTGAAAAATGAAAACAATCACATTTTGTTGCAAGATACTATGGGCAAAATATAAATGTGGAGGTTATACGAGCTGACGTCACAGTCAACTCATTACAGAGGACTAAATGAACCACTCATTGCGATTGGCTAATGGAATTTGCAAAAATGTCATTCGTTTTTAAAGATGTGTTGATTTTTACTTTCCGTTGTAAAATGAAATTGTAGAATCATATATCATCAAAATTGTAATTTCATAGTGAATTTGAAAATTGTTGTTAAGAAAATATTTTAAATTTTGTCAAATATCAATGGGTTATTATGTGAACCAAAATAATGCTTGGTATAATAAAAATATTTTATACTGCAATATTTATTAGACTGTAAAAAACGTGTAATATTTTTTTGTAACAATTTATTAGTATAAACTTTTAATGGGATGCACGCTCTGGCCTTGTAAGTTAAAGGTGCCGGATTTGATTCCTGTGTTAGGTGTGGATGTTCGTTGTGATTCGGAATCCACGTTAAGCTGTGGGTCCCGGACTGATTAGTCGTTATTATGCACCAAAATAGGTCGTTGTGCGTACAAACTAACCAATCGAGCTGAAACTTGGCAGACAGGATCTTTGTCAATGGCAACGTATTTCTTTAAGTTTTGGGAGATGAGTTGCCATACACAAGTTTCTAGCACTCGTTCGTGGTAGATTTTGATGGTTACTGCCGTCCGCATTCAACCAATTTGTCAATTTTCAAGTAGATTTTGGCATGCAAGATATCATTGAACTCAACTTGAAGAATTATGAATATTCATGGTACCAGGTGTACCATAGGTGGTACTACTTCTGGTTTATCAATTTTGAAGATAAATATGGCATGTTGGGTGTCGTTAGGCTTGTCTTGAAAAATTATGAATGTTTAAGGTACCAGGTATATAGCATAGGTAGTACCACTTTCGGTTTATCAATTTCCAAGATAAATATGGCATGTTGGACTTTTGTTTTGATGAATTATGAATGTTTAAAGTACCAGGTATGCTATTGGTACCACTTTCGGTTTATCAATTTTAAAGATAATTATTGCATGTAAGGTATCGTCGAACTCAGTTTGAAGAATTATGAATATCCCTGGTACCAGGTTTACCATAGGGGATAAATAGAAAAACGATGAAACGGACAAATTCAAAAAAGAGAAGTCGTCAGTGTTTAAAAAAAATTTACGATATCCCCCAAAAAAACACTTTTGAAAAGTAGAAGAACCACCAACCTCAAAAACACAAAAAACGTTCTTACAATAAAAAAATCATAAACATGATGAAAATTTTCAGCCACAAACACAGTGATATAAAAAAATGGCCAACCTCTGATTAGAACTCTCGGTTGTGACTCGCTTACGAATGTATGCTTACTTAATTTATTTTTAACATTTAAGTTCCGCTCCCATAAAAATTTACGCTGCTTGAGGTTGGTGCCCGTCTTAATTACTAACCTTTAACCCCCCCCCCCCCACACACACACATAAAAACTTTCTAAAATGTATGTATCAACCAAACAAAAGCTTATCAGAAACACTTTAGTTTCCTACTTAAAAAATTCTTAATAACGATTCAAATGCAAGCGTTTGAGCACAGTTTCTCTATACTATTTTGAAAATTACACGAGCATGAATATTTACACCACTTTGTATTTCCTACCCATCCAAATGAAATCATAAACTCGAATATTCGTGCAAACATCCATAAATTAGTTTAAACGCAAGCATTGTTAATATTCCTATGACGGGCGCCAACCTCAAGCAGCGTAAATTTTTATGGGAGCGGAACTTAAATGTTAAAAATAAATTAAGTAAGCATACATTCGTAAGCGAGTCACAACCGAGAGTTCTAATCAGAGGTTGGCCATTTTTTTTATATCACTGTGTTTGTGGCTGAAAATTTTCATCATGTTTATGATTTTTTTATTGTAAGAAAGTTTTTTGTGTTTTTGAGGTTGGTGGTTCTTCTACTTTTCAAAAGTGTTTTTTTTGGGGTTAAATATTTTACAAAAACAAAATTAAGACTATTTTAAATCTTTGAAATCCTGCCCCTGACTTCCTGCTGCCATCAAATAAATCAATGGGGGAGGGTTGCTCAAGTTCACTGCTCAAGTTGCATGTAAACAAATAAATGTGGTTAAAAGCACTAGAAATTTTGTTTCGACCTTTGGCGAGTTTTTCGTGATTCTGTCCCATTGGGAATTGGCGAAAATTACTATAAAGAACCACGAACATAAAGGAACAAATATTACTTGACTAGTTTTTTTATGCATTAAATAATTATTTATAAAGAAGAAAAATAATCACTGCTTGTTAAAATCTATAAAATAGTAACTCATTTTAATAAATTAAATTCTGATACATAATGAAAGATAATTATAATGAATAGTAAAACATAATTACAATAAATAATGAAAACTTGAATAATAATAATGTTTATTGTAATTTATTACAAGTCCTTACCCCCTCCCCCATCTCCGTTTTTGATCAATACATACTAAATGCATTTACATACAATCATGATAAACAAATATACCCAAATTTAGTTGCCGTTCATGAGGGGATATGTAACTGTTATAGAAGTAAACATTACAACGATAAAACTTAAGAAGTTTTAATCAACAAGAGAATTGTGCTGCATGTTTTGTTTGCGTTTCTCAACTGGCGAGAGTGTTGCCAGGTTCTATACATGGATTATTACAATAGAGTGTTGCCAGATTCGACACATGGAATATCACAACATTCACCCCCCAATTTTTTTTTTTTTTTAGTTATAGTTCAGTTATGTAGTCTGACAAATAGGCGGGCCGACGTCGAGGTCTGGAAAACGAGGGGGAAGCTTGAGACCTTTCAGTCCATGGAGTAATGTTAAGAGGAGGAGAGTTCTCGGTTTCACAGCTTGTTTCCTTTAGCTCAAGTGTAGGATCCAAGGTGAACTCTTGCATCTCTGCTGGTGTTGGGGTGGGTTGGTTTTCCAATGGGGCATCATTAATAGTTGGCTCTGCAAAGGGAGGATTTCCTCTTGGAGGCAGGTGGCGGATGCTCACACTTGTTTCCCGACCGTCAGGCAGACGGATATGAGCGTATTCAGGGTTGGCCTCCAAAAGTTCCACCTCTTGAACAAGTGGTTGGTACTTGTTAGCTCGGTTGTGGTTCTTCGTCAGAACTGGGCCAGGAGTTGTTAGCCAAGAGGGTAGGGAACATACTGAATGTGATCTCCTCGCATGGGAGAACATCCTTTCATGGGGGGTAGACAGGGGCGGCCTGGTTCACCTTGGAGGGCGGTGGACCAACATTCGAAAGGGCGCCTTACCCCGTCTCACACCAAGCTCGTAGCAAGGTTTTCTTTTCGAGGGGGGTATGGTCGAAGATTTGATTAAATACACATAACAAGTTACAAAAAAAAAGGGGGGGGGGGAGTGGTAAAATAAGATTTCACACAATTTCGGGGGGGGGGGGGGGTGTCCCGGGGATCCCCCCCCTGTCTACGGCACTGTCCCACACCAATGAATAAACTCACTCATTTTGCATGAGCCTCTGCGGCATCACGCTTAATTAGGATTACCCGTGATACCGCAATGTGGCACATCCCCAGACGTATAGAAATGAACAGAATAGAGTGAAAGCAGTTGTTTTTATGTATAAAATTTCAAGTTACAATACCAAACACAAATTGCACATAGTGATGACTAATAAAGATACAAAAAACGATTAAATGTTCCCTATTACTAGGCTATTTTAAAAAGCACGATGCCACCTCATTTCAGAGCTTTTTTCACACAACCTTTTTATGATAACTTCGCTATCGACTAAATTAGACTCCTGGTTAGACGCGAGACCTTTTGTCTTGCAGTTAGTCGCGTGGGTGACAAATGTCCCCCAAATTCAAATTTTCTTGCATATCATTAAATTCGTGACCAAATATCAAAGTGGGTATTTTAATTAAAAACACAACATTATTGATCAGAATAAAGTAAGAATTAAAAAATATTTTTTAAATAACTTGAACAAAACTGTACGAATTATTTGATCATGGGCTGCCCTACAATCAATTTATCAATAGAATAATTGCAGGGGACATTTGTCAACCGTGCAAACTAACTAAGGGTTAAAACACGATATATTTATTTTTACAGATTTTTAATGATCATTTAACTTTTTTACGTAGAATACATTTATCGTTATGAAATGAAAGAGCTTTATGAACAGTTGATGATGTCTTAAAATAGTGTGTACTAGACTTTAATTAATAACTCAAAAATATATATATATATATATATATATACACTCATGTACATAAATTAAGGATAATCCAGTTTTTCCCTAATAACTTCTCAGTGGAGTAGCATAGACACTTGAAATTTATTTCAAAGACACATCTTTATACAACAAAACGATAATTAAAACAACTCAGTTGCAGAATGAAATGCAAAGTGTACAGCGGGGCATATGCAAAAGAATGGAGTACCATTAGTGTGCAGTTGTACAGATGCATTTACATTAAAAATCACTCAACACATGGAGTTGACTTTTAGTGTGAGATATGATCTTCCCTGTCATCAATATTTACTTGGCACAGTATTCTCATACTTAACATGAGTTACTTGATGAATTCTAGCGTATAAATTGCTCGTCCCTCCATTTGAAATGTTTGCAAGTGAGGGAAAGTTCCCGATGCATTAAATCTTTACACAATGAATATCGTAGAAGCGTCCCACACATGTTTGATGAAATTTGGAGTAGAGGAGTGATCTGGCTTACTTATAGGGGAGATACTCATATTTTTAATCCTTTATCCAAATCAAAAGTGGAATAAAATAAACCATAATTATCAATAAACGCGATTTTGAAACTGATATTTCACAATTAAAGACGTGTCTAAATCAAGTTAACGTAATTACAGTAAAAAAGTGGAATTTAATTATTTTTTGCGCTCTTGGGGAGCTTATTAAACAAATTCAACAAATTGAATATAAAGACCAAAACTCTTTTCCCACCAAATCATTATCTTGAACTGGCATTTACCATGAAATATCAAGTTCCCATCTTTCTACAGATCCTCTGATGTCCAATATTACTCATGAGACTGACAAACTTATTTTCAGTAAATAGTATCTGATGTTAAAAAGATTTGGTCTTTGGGGGCAGTATGTTGACTTGGTTACATAAGCTCCCCAAGAGACCAAAAGATAATTAAGTTCCACTTTTTCCCTGTAATTATGTTAGCTTGATCTAGACAAGTTTTTAATAGTGATATATCGGTTTCTAAATCGTATTTATTGATACTTATGGCAAATTTTATTCCACTTTTGCATTGGATAAGCGATTAAAAAATATGAATATCACCCCTATAAGTAAGCCAGGTCACTCCTCCAATCCAAATTTCTTCAAGCATGTGTGGGACGCTTCTACGATATGAATTGTGTTAAGACTTGATGTATTAGGAACTTTCCATCACTTACAAACAGTTCAAAAGGTGGGGCGAGCAATTTAGCCACTACAATTCATCAAGTAACTCATGTTAAGTATGAGAATACAGTGCTAAGTAAACACTGATGACAGGGGAGATCATATCTCACACTAAAAGTCCACTCCATGAGTTGAGTGAATTTTAATGTAAATGCATCTGTACAACTGCACACTAATGGTACTCCATTCTTTTGCATATGCCCCCGCTGTACACTTTGCATTTCAATTTGCGACTGAGTTATTTAAATTATCATTATGTTGCATAAAGATGTCTCTTTGAAGTGAATTTCAAGTGTCTATGTTGCTCCACTGAGAAATTATTAGGGAAAAACTGAATTATCCTTAATTTATGGACATGAGTGTATATATAAATAACAAAAGGTTATTACTGATTTTCATACTGATGAAGAAACTAACGTATTAGAAAGAAGAAGAAAAAAATCACAGAGCGAAGTGAGCAGTTATCATTTTCAGTGACTTTAACCTCCCCGAAATGAAATAACTACAAGATTAAATATGAATCTTATTATTTTTGATAATAACTGAAATTGATTGAGGGAATTTTTTTTTATCGTTGTCTTATGAAACTGAGAAAATTAAAATTTCTTAACTGTCTCATGAATTGGTCAGAAAATATATGGAATACGTTTACGGTTAAAAATTTAAATGCCCTTAAATGTTTTCAATTGTATGCCAATGTATTTTTTAGTAACTTCAATAGTAACTTAAAAAATTTCTTTAATTGCTTTTATGAATAGTTTATAATATTCATGTTAACTAAAATGTGATCAAGTTTGCTTTGTGAACTGTCAAGTTTATAAAAGAAGAGCTAAGAGTTTAAAAATTATTTAAAACACATTGTTAACAAAATCACTAATGTAACATTCAAGTGCAAAGGTAAAAAATGGTTTTACTACCGATAGAGTTAATATGGTCTTCTATATACTATTTTTTTTATCCCAGCGTCTACTTAATCCGAAAAATATACATTTTGTCAATTTTTGTCTACAATTTCTTGCTACATTTCCCGCCGAAAAGCAAGTATTGCTTGAGAGAGAAAAATTATGTAATCATTTGATAAAAAAAGTATTAATTTACATTTACTTACAGTAACATTACGCATTTCCCTGGTTTTTATATATATATCCCACTCCATACAGCCTTAATTTTATATAAAAAAAAATTTAGCTGGAAATTACGGTACACATTCAGTTTCATCGGGAAAAGAAAACCTAAATCGATTAATCAATATATGTTGTGTTCTGTTCCGATAGTAATACATGAAACCTGACTAAAATTCTAAGTTTACATATTAGTTGGGTATTCCATCTTCAAAGATACAGGTAAATTCACTTTAAAATCAAAAACTTAATTATTTAAATTTAAAATCTATATTTATTTGAAATTTTTTCCACTGCTCTCGGAGGGCGCCGTGCCAAGGTTTTGGAGAGGGCGCACCGGGATATGTCCCGGTATCCCGGTGGGCCAGGCCGAGCCTGGGGGTAGCGTTGGTAGCAATGCACACGACTGACTAACGGGACAACCGGCACCTCACTATGATTGGTCTAAAATGATGTCATAATATGTTTGGCACAGAAAGTACCAGATTTGGCACAACATCACCATTTTCTTACTTGGCAACACAGTTTAGTTGGAGTTGACATAAAACGCCAAATGTGGTAGTATTTACTTATGTTAAATCGCCTAGAATACGAATTTATTTAACCGTAACTGCGATATACCATACTTCTGTACACGTGATCATGATGATTTCATTTTTACCATCAACATGCTATTATATGTTATTTTCTGAAAAGAAAATTGGAAAGAGATTCTTTAGCAAGTAAGTTAAATAGAATATATCTTCTCCAATCAATGCCTAGACGGTACTACTAATTTAACATTAAAGGATTTACTGCCAGACGAACCACATCCAAATTTGTTTTCATTTTTGAAAGACATTGGTTTTACATACTTAATTTGACTTATTTCTTTTTGAATAAGTCCTGCTAAAAATTATATAGTTTCGTAAAACAAAATATGTTTGGTGCAGCTTGGCCAATATTGGCTTGTGCCATTAAAATCCACGCAACCAACCAATGCTGAGACATGGCTAACGAAACACAAATATAATGAAAGTTAGATGACTCATTTTAATTATGATCATAGAAAAAACTTTTTAATTCTAAAACTTTATGCATAGGAATTGGTGGTTTTTCTAAAGCAGTGGTGCACAAACTATTATCATTTCTGACCCCTGGGTAGACAATAGATATCTTTTTAATCATGTACTTGGGTAAAATTTAATTTTTTTGAAAACTTGGTAGAGACTTGTATCTTATTCAAGGTAATCATAAAATACATAAAGCAATGGTTTTTACTATGCAAATGGTATATATATTTTAAACTAAACAATATACCTAAACTTTAGAAAGTAGAGTTCCATGTAAAGTTTGCCCTTGTGAAGTCCTCGTGATTGTTTATGTGTTGGGATCTGTATTGGAAATAATCTTCGCTGTACTGACTGAATAAACACAGGTATATTTAATCAATGATATTTTTGTAAAACCTATTATTAATGAATCTGAATGTAATGGTAATATTAAATGTCTCTTGTGTTTTTATGTTAATTGGCATCACAATATTTTAATCCACAATTTAAACTGGAAATTATTTTTAGCACAATCAATTGCTGTTCTTAAATTAAACCTTGAAAGGTTCAACCTCATTCTCGCAACATAAATCGTTTAGGTTCAAGGGACTTTTTTCTGAAATGAAATGTTTTTATTGTGTCGCCAAGCAATGAAATTTCAACTAAAATAAGCCACACGAATGCGTTAATGTGCCCTCTGCAAGATTAAAAATGTTCATTTGTATTTTTCTCGAAATTGTCACGGACTAAGGTGTTCCTAAGACACTTCTGTACCACAATCGAAATCGCAACCAAGTTCTATCAAAATACTTATTTTAAATAGTAATAAACACAACCAATGCATACTTAAGAAGTAGATATGCATTTCAATTAAATGTTTAAAAAATTGCATTGACCAATTTACAAAGTGGGTACACTGAGAGCTCCAGTTGTAACATATTGATCAAAATATGGTTAACTTTAAAGAATATTAAACATTATTTACTGAACAACCTTGCTGTACCTAATAATTGGTGATATTACCTCAATTTGTTCAAATCTGCTTTTCTTTTCAAATCATCTCGTTTCTTAAAATTCTAGAAATATGATTTTATGAAACTAATAAAAGAAAATATATAATTCAAAATAATAGTTTTTTTGTTGCCACTAAAAATGCACAAATACAGTATAATTAAAAAATTTCAGAAACATACTGCTCACTTTGAATATTAGACGTTAATAAACAATAAATTTTTTAATAAAATTTCGCAGTTTAATCTAGTTATATTTTTTAATCTAGTTATATTTTTATATATATTCTGGTTCCATTATTATTTAACTGTTTGAACAAATAAAATGACTTTGAATGTGTATCTAAAGTTATTTTTCATACGTGCTGATTAAAAAAATTAGTGCGTCTGATGGAATAAGCACTGTGCACCACACTATTATATGAGGCTCTGAAAAGTTGGTCTTTGGATAAACTGTATTTGGTCCATTCTGGCATGAATGGTTTTGAAAAACTGGGTAGAAACAGCAAAAGTCAAATTGTGGGATGGTCTTGCGGCGAAGCTGGTTAGTGCGGTCACCGGGCCTTGATCGTAGGACCTTTAGTTCTCAAGCTGAAAATCTTGCTGCTATGCATAAGAATACTCCGCTGCATAGAAGCTTTTATCCAGCATTTAAAGGCTACGCCACAGTCTGTTCTGGCGCTCAATGCCTCATATATGCTTATTGCTAAAAAATTCTCAATGCCTGTAGTAATTTTATCTATTTACTTAATTTTATATTATTTTCAGGAAAGTTGTCTCAAGGGATTTCTACTGAAAAATGTATTGATGATGTGAGGAACTCGCTTACTGATACTTTGGATAGGATCCACCTTTTGACAAAAAATTATCTTCACAATTATTGGTGTTTCCGAAGGAATCCTACAAAAAGAACGGCTACCTACAAATGATGCTGTTAGTGTATGTGCCTGGAGTGAAAAATTGTGTCACGATGTGCCTCTTTTCAAATATCAGTATAATCAAGCATCCCATTTTTCTTTATAAGATTGTGAACTTTCAACTAGTCAACACTTTCGAATATTATCTTTTTATTCCCACAACAAATCACTCTAAGAACTCCTGACAGACAAGCATGCTTTAACATTATGGGAAATACCAACCAAGAGCGATAAAGCTATCCAACCAGTAATCATTGAAGTTTTCTCATTCACTCGGCCCAAAGAATTTCAGTGGTACTTGCTTTACGCTTTCAATAAGAAGTTCCCAGATACCAGCTTTACCCTATATGCTGCAAATAATACCAATAACCCTACTTGAACAGCTGCAAACAAATATTTTGATGTGTGCAAACCATTCCTGTGAAGAAAGGAAAAAAAAAAACTGTCATTGATTTCCCAATTCCAATCAATGGTGCTGACTTTCTGAAGTATTTAACTTGTTAAATAATCAGAAGACTCATTTACTTCTAAACTCAATTGCGTACTTCCAGATCAATGTGTGTCCAGTTTTTCTACCTTTCTTAATTACCACCTGTGCCCTATCAGACTATTACAAAATCCGAAGGATTTGAAAACGCTATGCGCTCCTCATAATTAGATCAATCCTACTACTCGAGGCATCACATACAGAATTGTGACCCGACAATCGCTGCAAAGCCAAGACTCCTTCACTACAAGTGACATGATGCTGTTCAAGTGGAATTTGAATTCTTGCTCAAGGCATCACTAGATCATCAAAAATCCCAATTAATGGAATTCACCATTAATTGTTGGTGATAAAGTATTTAGCTATTTTAGGAAAATTTGACTGTTATAATCAGTATTCTTGATCTAATAAGGTTGAATGCTACACTGCGAACTTAAAATTTCAACTTAGTAATTTAATTATTAATGTTTAATTACCTTAAATATCATAATCGTAAATAATTCAATACAAATATTTGCAGCCTACCTCTGAAGTTAAGAAACATAGTTTGAGCTTTTTACAAAATTTATTGTGAAATGCTGGCTTAGAATACTAAAAGCTTTCATTATTTTCTGACTATTTATATTTCTTTGACTGTTGATTCTTTACTTTTGCTATCACGCATAAATAATTCAATACTGCAAGTGATATATATAAATAATACAGGTGACTGGGAATTTAAAATTTCCTCTCTGGATACTGTTAAGCAATTTATCTGTATATAATTGTAAATAGTGTACATAATTCTTTTCAAAGGTATATTTTCTTAAATTTATTTGTCAACGGCGATAATACTGGCTAGGAGAAAAAAGTTGGCGATACACAAGTTAATCAAGACATTTTCAATTATTCTTTGTGTTCTGATTGCCAAATTGTTTGCATTTTATTTTTCAGGAAAGTTTGCCAGCGAGTATTTAAATATCTCCAATGCGCAGAGAGTTAGTTGGTATTGGTAGCCTATTGCTTGTTTACTTTTGTGGGGCCTGAATTATCATTCTGCCTTAAGTTGTAAGCACTAAAGCTATTATTTAAGCTTGATAACGAGTTCACTGTTGTTTCAAAGAACTTTTGTGAGTCTTTAAGTGAAGAATTACAGCTTTTATTTTGTAAAAGCTGTGACGTCATTTCCTCCGAGAAATTTTTTAATAATAAACTATTGAATTTACATTAATCTGTTCTTTTTTTAATAGCTTTAATCTATTTGCAGTGCCTATAGTTTTTTTCCTAAGAGTTTTACTGCTTCCATAGATTTTTTGATAATTTTTGCTGAACCATTATAGTGAACAGGGGACGTTAATGAATTTACTCCGAATTAGAGTATGAATTACCATAAAGAGAATAATGTACCCGATGAATATAATTAAGAGTCGCACATTATCTGCCAAGTTTCAGCAGCCTGTTTGGATGACGGTAAGGGAATTAATTAGGCCTCCGCAGATTTAGCCACCATCGACAAACATAATTGAAGTTAATATAAAGAATTTAACGAATCTTGACGCCTGTTATATTGTTTGATTTTATTGATAAAAAGTGATATTTCAATTTATCGAAGGGTATTCATAAGTATTTAATTAGTTTGTACTTACCTGTACAAGGGCTATACTCCACTGAAGTGTGAATGGAAAAACTTGCAGAAAGTCTGTAGGTTAAAATTCCAAGTCCGGTATAGATTCTGCGCTAAGAATTGTTTACACAAAAGAAACCATTGAAAGTTCACTTGTCATTAAAAAAAAAAAATGGTGGGGCTGCCATTCTTTGGCAAAAATCACTTAAGACGTAGAATCCGTACCGGTCTTTAAATTGAAATTATTCTGCTCTTGCATCTCAAATGAAGAAAATAGTGATATTTTAATAGCAAAAGAAACTCGACTATGATCCCTATAACACCAAAAAGTATTTGACATCACTTCAGAAACTTGTATAACTTTGAAACAATCTTTTAAGTTTACCTGCATAAAAACTTCAACCTATTCCACTCAATTTTAATTGGGTGGTGGAAAATTAAATATAATATATAAGTTTAGAATGTTCTTGGATTAAAAGAAATAGCTGGTAAGAATGTGCCTGAAACAGAATATTTATATTCACTTCTGCTTCAAGCAAACATTCCAACAGGCCAATGTAGCAGAAATCTCCTTCCAGAAACAATGCATCATTTTATACACCAGCTCAGAGCAATGCAAAAACATTATAAAACGATTAGACTAACTTACTGTGGCAAAAAGCATGTTGGCTAAACAATCCTTTCAAAAGTAACTCTCCACCGTTATATATATGCGTACAAAAATATTTTATCCTAAAACTACTGTTCATAAATATTACTTCTATACAATATAAGGTGGATCCATGCTGTAAAGACATGCATTAAATTAATACTAAAAATGACCGAGCTGATTTTTTATATATATCGCGTGAAACCTAAATTGTAAACAAAAGGGGCGGGGCCATATACACAGCGCCGCCAATATGTCGCAAATAAATTGAACAACTAATTTCGTGGAATATGTTTAAAGAATAAAAATGATCTTTCGTTTATTGAAGAATATTATAATACAATTTAGCCAATTGTTGGTATTTGTATAGTCGGAATGGCAATACTCGTTTGTTTACATACCCCCCCCCCCTCCCCCACCAATAAAAAAAAACTAATTCCCTGCCGAATAAATATGCTTTTCGCTTTATAATATCTTAAGTCGTGCTACTTCCAATTGTCACCAGTTATATTTTTCTTAACTGATGCTTAGGAAAGACTCTTAGTATGGAGTTTGTCAATCTGTTTGTATTGTGTCATCTGTGTTTTTATTGGGATTTGTATTCACTATGAAAGTTTGCGACGAAGGAAATGATATTGTCATATACATTGCTAAAATGTCTCCCAACAAGACAAAATGGTTTGTTAAATTTTAGTTTGTAAAATCCACATTTATTGTATTCATGCACTATGTAAAATCTACATTTATTGTATTCATGCACTATATGTAACTAGGAGATTTTTGTAACTTTAGAGCTAAAAACAATAAAGCCAAGCATTGTCAGACATTTTTATAGTGAAAATTGAAGATGCAATGGTACATATCACTTTGACCAATTTCAACATAACTAGGAACTATTGCCAAAAGGCAGCTTTAGCCCTAATAACAGATAAGTGGCATTACAAACTGCACACTTTAGTAACTGAAGCCTCCTTGTTTGCTTTGTTTAACATTCCTTTTATGTTGACATCTGGCGACATTTTTTGTTTTGCTGAAAATGCAGGGGTCGCAGACGTCCTATATGTCCTATAAATCCTATATTTTTTTAAAAATCGGTAAAAACGTCCTATATTGTCCTATATTTTGCAATTGTCCTATATATCCTATATTTCTACATTGATTCGATCTATATTTTCTTCGAATTCGTAATAACGGCGCCGTTTGTTGCCATTTTTTAATATTTCGGATTCTTTGGCGCGATCGTAGGTGAAAAAGACCTGACAAAAACGATGTTTATAACGGCGGCGCGTCGTTTTATCTCTTGTGACGTCACGTGCTGCATAACCTACAATTCAACTCTACTGGACCGGCGGGAGTTGTAAACATGTGAATATTTCCATAACAATCGGTCTTAAATTTCTGATCTGATTTCTCCTCCAACGTAATAAATTAATTGGCCATAATACAGAGAGAGATGCAAAAACAAAACTCTGCCTCGGGAAAAATGGATAAAAACAACTTGGGATTAACTTACAGGACTACTAAAGAACATTGAGTGCTCAGTCAATAATTGATGAAGGAAACAAACGGGTTAAGATTTACTGTATGATGTCGAATGGCGATTTTTTTATTCCGAATCCTGTACGGATTCTGCGCCACGAATTGTTTACATGAAACCGCTCAAAATTATGGCAACCATAGGCAGTTAGTTATCTTGCTCTTAAAAAATGGCAGGGCTGCCATTTTTTGGCGAAAATCGCCTTGGCGCAAAATTCGTACCGGATTCGGAATATTAGCCACGATTTTTTCATAAAAGTCGCCAAAATTGAAAATTACGTCAATGCGTTGTGGTTGTCAAATCCAAACGATCACTAGGGTTGCTTTAAAACCAAGTGCCAGGTTCGCCACATTCGGCGATAAATCTCCCACTTTTCGCCGCCAATCCAGCCGACACTGAACAGTAAATCTGAATCAACAAAAGACTGCAAACAGGGATAAAAAGAAAATACTTAGGGATGGAATATTGAGGCAATAACGGATCACGTATTAAGGATCAGGCGATTTCTTTTTTTTTAAAGGTGTGTTTTCTATTCTCTTAAATTCAATATAACGAGTATATAAATGTATAAAGAGTTAATTTTGAAGTTCAGTAGCAACTGTAAGCAGTTATTTGATGTTTTATATTGTCCTATATTTTTTTTGAAAAAATCCTATATATTCTTATTTTGTCACTTTGACCCCTGAAAATGGTCGATGCGGAAATACACAAGCACCTGTGTAAGAATACTGAATTAGTCTTTTATACTAAGTTAATAAATACCAAAACACACCAATGTTTAATTGTGCAAGTTTCTTTATTTTATTATTTTGATACTCTTCCATTAGATAGGTACCAGTTGGCGCCAAGCCTAAATGTTCATACATTTAAGTGACACATAAATGTATCGCCAAGCGGTAATACGGTTTGTAATAGGTTTGTTATTTCACCCCTATAATAGTTTTAGTTTAGACGAGTTACCACTGCAATTTGGCGATTTTTTCTGGTACCCCTGTCTAACAGAAGAGTGCAGAGTAAAGTATTGATGCATTCTAAAGCAAGAAATTTTTCTTCTTGCGTTACTTCAGTTTAGAATTTTGATGAAAATTAATAGAATGTCATATGATGCAGGTTAGCATATTTTTTGATTGTTAAATTTGACAAAGGATTTTAATAGAAATATAAGCAGTAACATAAAACTTCCATGCTTTTCTATTGATTACTACTAACAATTACTATAGTCATCTAATTGAATCAACGAGGGCTGAAAGTAATCAAATAATTTTTGTTTCTTGATTTAATAAAATCATTTAGGTTATGAAGGTAAATTTAAGTAAAATACACACTGCCACCCTCCTCTAAATTGGCGATAATAAAATTGTATATTAGCAACTAAATATTTGGCTACATTCTTTTTCTGAAAACTAAATATTGAACAAATTTTATAATTAGCAGCTAAATGGATAAGTTCCTAGATTGAATCTTAACAATAGCCAAGTTTTTAATATTGTTTGTTTCCATATACTTGTATCAATAAAGGCAAGTTTCTAGAACATTTTAAATTATATTAGTTTCTAGAAGAGCCAAAGTGCTACATTTATACATTCTTTAAATAAGGCAGTATTTTGTACATTTGAAAGTCATTATCTTTCACATCAAAACATTCAGTTTTTTTTGTTGGTAGTTGTAAAGGATATTTTAGACAAGCAAGCAACAGTTCCATAACAAACAAAAAAAATGAGCTTAGCTTGGTAGGAATTTTTGAGATGTTGTGTAGCAATGAATGAAATTTGCATTTCTACTGAATTGGTGCATGTTTAAATTTCAGATCAATTAAGTCAACTAAAAGATGAGAATTTAATAAACCATACGACTTATTTAAATCCCCAACAGACCTGTACATATTACATTTCATGATAATAGGCAAATATACAAGCATGCAGCTTCCTGTTTGATGGCCAATAAATAAAGTCTACTACCAACATTACTAAAAATTTGTATTGTCAAGTGCCATCTGGAAGAAGCAGGGTGGTCAAAAGTTATTGTGTGCATTGCACATTTCATGTAAAAAAAAAAAAAATTCAAAGCAAAAATAAAATTTAAACTCCCACAACTGGATATGTCGACATTCAAATATAAAATGTGCTTCATAATTTTAGAACACTTTGTGTACCAAACTCTAAACTCCTGATGAATAACGAAATATTAACCCATCAACAGGGCTGGCCTATGAGCGATAAGCTGGTGTGCAAGGAAGAGTTTAGGCACGCCTTACAATGGAAATGAACCCTCCAAAAATAGTATGGGTGCTCTATAACTGAAATTTAATACAGGGTGGCCATATAATTCAGGAAAAAAGTTGACCGACAGATTTCTAAAAAATTCCCGGATTTTACAGTAAACTTTTTTTTTAAATTCCCCAATTTTTCTATACTAAACTTCAACTTAACATCACTAGACGGTAGATCATCACATTGCTCATAGGCATTTAATCCATTCTGGCAGCATGAAAGCATAATGTTTGCCAAACCACAACCCTGTAGAGAACAAAAGGCTATAAAGTTTGGCGAGAATTATGTCTTCACTCCGCTAAAATGGATTAAATGCCTATGAGCGCGGTGAAGATCTATCGTCTAGTGATGTTAAGTTGGAGTTTAGTATAGATGTGTAGACACCTTGATCATATAGAATATGTATGCTAAAGAGATAACAAGCCAATTTGTAAAAATAGTTTTGGTGGTAATGAAAAGTTTAAATTATTCTGTAACATTAAACTTCTAACAATTACCACAACAAATCTTTTGGTAAAAGGCACCAAAATACAGAAGAACGTGAAAACATGCTTGCCTGAAAATTTCCCTGATTTTTGTGAAATTTTATAAAATTCCCGGATTTTTTTTTCCAGAATCAAAAAGCTCCCTGAATTCCAGGTTCTGTGGCCACTCTAATACTTTAAGAAAGCATTTTAAAAAAGAGATTAAAAACTAAAACTATTAAGTAGTAGAAAAGTATTTAGTACCTTTTCATTATTTTTAATGACATTTTCTATTACTCATTCTTTTAATTGACTTTTTCAAACCTCAATAGGTGTGCTGTACTGTAAAAAGAAAACTTCCAAAATTATTAACTCGATTTATAGTTTTGTCATGTAGAAAATAACACACATTCACAAGAGAAATCTTACTTCAGTTCAGGCAAAACATCAGCATTTTACATGTTGTACTAACTGGCGTGGAATTTAAATATCCTTATGCCTGCTCGAAATATCTTCTGTGCTTATGAAGAATATTTAATGTTCCATGTTTTCAGTAGATAACAGCCAGCAAGTATGCTCGTGTAACAGAATATTTTAATTAACTCCTGCTACAAGCGAGCACACCAACAGGCCAATATTTACAAATGCAATATACAATAAAACAAAATTACAACAAAGGCGAAAGCATTGGCAAGCATTGTAAATTGTTGATATGTTTATAAATAAAACATGAAATCTAGTAAATATTTGTGTACAAATGAACTAAAAGAGAAGCGTGGAGTTTAAAATATCCTTATGCCTGCTCGAAACATCTGTTTTTATGAAGAATATATGAACCTTATTGTGCAATTATGAAATAAAAATAATTTCTTATAAATAATTCTATCTTGCTAAAGGGAAAACTATATGCACACTGACTGCATTAATATCACATGGTGCGGATATACGTTAACCCTAACGTTCAATTAGCCATAATACATCAACCAATAGAATTAGTATAAAAAGTAAAGTTATTTTAATGTAAATAACAGCCGGCAAGTATACTCGTAAAACAGAACATTTTAATTAACTCCTACTTCAAGCGAGCACACCAACAGGCCAAGATTTACAAATGCAATACACAATAAAAATATTTACAACAAATTAGTAAGCATCGTAAATTGCCGAAATAATCAGAACACAGAAAATATACGTGCACTAATGAACAACTAAAAGCAAGAAAAATCTTACTTCAGACAAAACTATGAACTCATTATACAATTATTAAAATAAAGATAACTTAAATACACAATCTGACTGAAGAGAAAACTATTTACGGCACATTACAATCACAATTCACATTCATATCTGAAATGGCGGGGCTACTATATATAATAACCCTAACGTTCACTATCGCTCGGTGGTTGGCGTCGAATTCCAAAATTGACGAATTTCAATTTTGGCGCATTAAACATTGGCTTCCATAAAATTCAGCCAAGTTGCAACCTTCTTCAGGTGCCGGTTGTCGCGTTAGTCAATCGTGCAATGCACAGCAGTGATCTTATAGAGTGCAGAACAGGTTGCAGAACTGTTTCCCGGAATATTACAACAGAGTGTTGCCAGATTCGACACATGGAATATCATAACAGTAACCCTTCCTTTTCAGCTTCTCGAAATAAAAGTTTAAAACGTAACGACAAATTTTAATCCAGACCCAATTCATTCGATTGGTGAGTATGAAGTGTGGATTGAAATCGTATCGCAAGCCTATATTATCAATGAAATTAAAAAAGTCACACAAGTACATAAAAACTTAAATGCAAACATTCAAACAAAGGTGCCCATGAGAAGAATTTATAAAATTAAAAAAAAAAGTATTAATTATATTCTCCCCGTCAAGTTCAAAATCAAATTTGATGAATCAAAGTAAATTTAAACTAATTTGAAAGGTTCACTGGCAGGAGACATAATAAACGTTCTAAAAAATGCGCCAAACCGATGTCCTGGTTAATCTAAATAACAGTTTCAGAGTTCTAATATTTTTAATTATTAAAATACTTTCATCCGTATATTACCCAATCATATGTCACTTAGTAGTCATCTAAATTGTGTATGGAAGAAATAAATTACAATGGAAGTAATACATAGTATTAAAAAAAAAAAAAAAAAAAAAAAAAAAACTTTAAAATCTTTTATCGCCGATCGACGAATCAGATTCGCTGATTGATGCCTTCACAGATTGAAACTATAGAGAGGAAGGATTCGGAAAGATGACCGAATCTCATAGAGGGCAGCACTAACGAAATTTCCTTTAATTGATTTTTCATCATTTTTGTGTGTAACTTATTAGGAAACAGTTATAAAAATGTTTTTTTAAAGAAATACTGCCCAGAATAATTAAGAATATTGTTATTAAAATGAAAAAACCCTCCAAAATTTTTTTATTTTTATTTTGTTTGCGTGAATTGTTAATTTTTTACATGAGATTTATGCACTCATTGCCGAATCCATCGATGACCGGGTCCCTTACCACTGATCATAATCGTTTCTTACAAAGTTAAGTTTAGGTGGGCGAAGTATGTTGGATGCGGCGCCGCACTAAGCGAGTCTTCAGAAAAAAAAATTCTACTTGCAACTTCATGGTTCAGCTTGAATGGTAATTTTGTTAGAAACACGGCTGAGGGAGGAGGGAGTATTTTTTATACACCAGCCTGATATAGTTGAGAACGAAGTGAACTGCTGCGTAAAAAATCAACTCCAAAATTACGCGAGAGATGCATGAAAACTAAAGATAATTTTCAAGAGTCGGGGAGCACGCGACCATCAGTGACCAACTAGATTAGAATTTTCCGCCTCAGAACACATCGAAGCATTATTTTTACACAAGGAATTTACATTAGCGTATTTTTCGTACGTAGTTCGGTGTTTTGGGGGAAAACCGCTGCGCGTGCGCGTGACCCGTTGGCAATCTGTTGTCAACCCAACACCGGCTTGCAATGAAATTAGCCAACATTGAGAAATTGTTGGCACCCTAACAGTGGATCGACTGAAGCTTTCTAACATTTATACAACTAACGACAAATTGTAGTGGACGAACAGCTGCTCACCATTTGTTTGTCTTCAACAGCAATAGCTCGGCAGTACACCAGATGCTGGTCTTTCGTCCATTTTTGTTTGGTCCCGAACAGAGATTGACTTTCAATGTTCAATTTTTGGAAATGGGTTAGTGGGGGTTAAAGGGACCTGTCATAAAATATTTTGTCAAAATTGAACGTGCGCACAAGGTTGCTGCAATTGAAACATTTATGATTTTTAACAATTGCCAGAAAAAAAAAATTAAAAAAATATGAATCTAACGATTTTTAATCAAAATCGCGGTGGTAATGTCTTTTAAGGTGCTCTAAACATTGCCATCTCCGAAAATTCTGTAAAAATGCTATAAACGCGTAAAAAAAAGTCGAAAAACGAACGTCTTTAACTTCTTGCGCATTGCCCTTTAGCGAATGCTTCTCTTTGTTTTCACCAGAATCGTGTCCAGAGAGGAAGAGAAAAACAGAGGGGGAAGCGTGGATCAAACTAGTTTATGGAGCGATTTTTTTTTTTTTTTTCAATTTTATTATTACAAATACAAATACAAATTTTAAGACCAACGACAGGCTCAAGGCCCAACAGGGTTGGTCGAGTAAATATATATATATACACGTATATAGAAATAGAAAATAAACTAACGTTAACAATCTAATGTGATTATTTGGTCTGGTTCATAAATAAGGCGATAAAAACTTGATTATTTTGCTCTCAATTGCAATTCAACTACAAAGTTTCAATTGCAATTCAACTACAAAGTTTTGCTTTTCACGCTCCTTTACTTCTTTGTGGTTAAACATGCCCCTTGTCTACTCTTCAAAAGAAACAGTTGTCTTTGACGTACAGATGATCATTATTGATAACAGTTTGTCTACGTAACTTTAACCATAACAGATAGCAAATTCAAAATATTTTGATTATATTGCTTCTTTTTAAGTTGGTGACCATCGATGTGTTTTGAATTAACAAATAAAATCATTATCAAGAACTATTTAAAAGTAATTTGAAGTCAGTCCCGTAACGAAAGAAAAACAAAGCATAGTAAGATTGCAAACTGCAAATTTTCTTCTTTTAGGTTTAGATTTGTGATTTCTTTTAGTATTTAGACACTGGTCCCAGCAAAAGTGGAGTCAAATTATGGATTACAATGCGCTATACGCTCTTCCCTTGTTATTTTGCCCCAAGTATGGTAACCCGGCACTTATGTGGTTCTATTACAACTATTGGCCGTACAAGCACTATTAAATATCTATAGAAATCTATAAAATAGATGGAATTTTTTTTATTACAATGCGTCATACGCCCCCCCCCCCTTTTTTGGGGGGGGGGATTTTGCGCCAAGTATGGTAACCCGGTGCCTATAGTTCCATTACAATTTCACATCCATTTGGGCAAACCTATAGTAGTGTCAATGCAACTTGGCGGCAATTTGTAAAGTCGCCAAGGGGGAGGGGGGGCGTATAACACATTTTAACCCATTCTTATATCAAGTGCACAAATTATTTGATGAGAATGGAAATAAAGTGAAAAATAACGTTTCAATTATTATCAATAACAGAATAAGTTTTCATAGGAAAATGTAATTCATAAAAAAATTACTTGATTTTTGTTCAAATTTATAGTTATCAGTATGAAATTTTGTCAATTGCATCGATATAGATAACCAACTGGATAGACTGCTTAACGCTGGGAAAATGAAGCCGTTGCCAGATTCAATTGGTGGGATAAAAAATGCGGATTGCCGAGGATTGAAAATAAAATTTTGGGTTGTACACAGCAGAAAAGTCAACAGTAGACCTTAATTAGTAAAAATGTGCAAAAAAAATGTATACTCTAACACTTTACAATGTTTTTCGCATTCCCATCCAACTATAAAAGCGACCTGTGATTGGTTAATCTTCCCACCAGCTTTGCAATCCCCGGCGCGTTTTTCTCTTTTCATTGACAATGGAGCAGTCTATCCAGTTGTTTATCTATATCGATGGTCAATTGTAAGTCACTTTGTTCCCAAAGTTTTAAATTTCTATTTTCAGGTATTCCTTCGTCTTTATTACCAATATTTTTTCTATTGAATTGTCAACATGGTAAAAAAAAATAAAGTGTTAGACATGGGAAATTTCCTTAGGGCTTTTTGGTTCCAGTCCTGGCCCATGTTTTGTAAAGTTCAGCACAATCGGCCATAAAAAATGTTTATGAATCACTAGGAAATATATTTTAATGGAGTTAAATGTGTATGTAGTTATTGTTTGAATTATTATCAATAATAAAATAAATTTCTCGTAGGAAAATGTATGTCATAAAATATGTATAAGTACACTTGATTTTTGTTTAAAAATACAGTCATTGACGAAATTTTGTCAATAATAAGTAACTTTGTTCCCAATGTTTTATAATTTTTACTAGACAAAGTATATTATATATTTTACATAAAATTGAATATTATTTATCAGTTTTTTTTTTTTTTTTTAATTACAGGATGATGGAAATACAAATAATATGTTTTGAAGTTGTTTTCTTTGTTTGAAGTTTTAAATCCTTCTAAATGTAGCTACGTTTAACTGCATGTGAGCAAAATGAACAAAGACTACAAATGTGTCATTTTCAAGGCACTTGAGCATGAATGAAGATACAAATACACTGAAACATAACATGTGTGAAAAAATATGTTATTTTAATGCAAGGCTTAGGTAACATCTGCTTGCATACAAGAAAGAACACTAATTATTGTGACATGTAAACCACAGAATTTTCATGCTGTGGAAGCCTAAAAAATAACCTCCTTGCCCACACTAACAAAATGCCACATTCTTGTGAGATTTGCACAAAACAATTTTCATTTAAAGGAAGCCTCATACGGCACCTCCTCACTCACACTGGAGAAAAGCCACATTTGTGTGAAATGTGTGCAAAAGCATTTTCACAAAAAAGTGACCTAATAAAGCACATTCTCACTCACACTGGAGAAAAGCCACATTCTTGTACTGTATGCAAAAAAACATTTTCCCTGAAGAGTAACCTCAGAAAACACATCCGCACTCATACCAGAGAAAAGCCACTTTCTTGTGACATGTGCACAAAGACGTTTTCAAGTAAAGGAAACCTCACAAGACACCTCCTCACTCACACTGGAGAAAAGCCACATTCTTGTGGTATTTGCACAAAATCATTTTCACGAAAAAGTTGTCTAATTAAGCATCTTCTCACTCACCCTGGAGTAAAGTCACATTCTTGTGAGTTTTGCACAAAAACATTTTCAGTAAAGGGGAGCCTCATAAGACACCTCCTCACTCACACTGGAGAGAAGCCACATTCTTGTGAAATGTGTGAAAAAACATTTTCGCTAAAGAGTAACCTTACAAAACACCTCCTCACTCATACCAGAGAAAAGCAACTTTCTTGTGAGATTGGCACAAAATCATTTTCAGAAAAAGCAAGTCTCAAAGCAGGCCTTCTCACTCACTCTGGAGACAAACCACATTTTTGTGAGATCTGCACAAAAGCATTTTCATGTAAAGGGAGCCTCCGAATTCACTTTCTTACACACACTGGAGAAAAGCCCCATTCTTGTGAGATATGTGCAAAAGCATTTTCACAAAAAGGTGATCTAACAAAACACTTTCTCACTCACACTGGAGATAAGCCACATTCTTGTGATTTTTGCACAAAAACATTTACACGAAAGGATAACCTCAGACAACACCTGTTCATTTGTTCTAAAGAAAAGCCACTCTCTTGTGAAATTTGCACATGAACATTTTCAGAAAATGGGATCCTCAATAGACACCTCTTACTCGCACCGGAGAAAAACCATATTGTTGTGAGATTTGCAAAAAGCATTTTCACATAAAGGGAGTCTCAGAAATGATCTTCTCACTCATACTGGAGAACAGCCACTTTCTAGTGACATTTTCACAAAGAATTCCTCAAAAGACACCTCCTCACTCACTCTGGAGCTTGTAAGATGTGTGCAAAAGCATTTTTACAAAAAGGTGAACAAGAAAGCACATTTTCACTCACACAGGAAAAAAGCCACATTGTTTTCACCTCAACATCTCCTCTCTCATACTAAAGAAAAGTCATTTTCTTGTGAGATTTGCATACAACATTTTTAGAAAAGAGGAACCTCTAAAGACACCTTTCCGCTCACACTTTGGAAAAGTCAAATTCTTATGAGCAATGCAGAAAAATATTTTTACATAAAGTTGACCTCAGACATTCTTGTGAGATGTGCTCGTAGGGCCGCAGACATGATTTTCAGCTGCCAAATATTTGAATAAAAAGGACTGGAGGATGTTATTTATTCCAAATATTCTTGCTCTTAGAGCCACAGATATGATTGTCATGCTTTAGTATTTGTAAAAAAATTAAAAAATTTCGTTGAAAACGTAGTATATATATATTTTTTAATTTTGTTGGAATGTATATCATTCCAGATGAAAATGCATTGTAGTTTTTTGTTAAAGACCTCCTGGAAGACTCTCCTCCTTATAAAATTGATACTGCAACAACATTTACTTATGTTTTACAATGTTTCAATGAAGTATAGTCCTTCAGTAGCTACTGCTAAAAAATCATGTGGATCATTCTTCCGAAACAGGTAAGTTTTGAGTATTAAAACATTTTTTAAAAAAGGATGCCATAAATGTATGTTAAATATAATGCTATTATTTAGACTTTGTATACAAAGAAAAAATACAGGAGCTCAAAATTTTTTTAATTGTGAGAGGTAAAAGATATTTTAAAATATTCCTATGCCAAGACGATGATTCTCATAATACAATAATTTTTTAAATGAGGTGATTTAAAATAAATGCTAATTATAATAATAAAAATAATTTTCCAATTTAATTACAATAGTAGTGAGGTACTGTTGAACTTATATCTACAGGGTTTCCGTGCCTATGGAAAGTCAAGAAATGTCATGGAAAGTGATGAATTCGGACATTGGGTAAGTCATGATTTTGAGCAAAAAAATGGCCATTATTCATGGAAATACATTGAATTTCATGGATTTCTAAACGTTTTAAATAATGTTTCGTAACTGTGATGTCATAAATGCCATGATCTCTATTCAGCTCATCAAAAATTCATCAATGTTTTTATTTACAGTTTGACAGAAATAACGTTCACTAGTAAAAACCATGGCCAATGAAAACATTTCTAAACTCCAAATTTGTGACATCACATGAGTAAGGTCCCATTGGTGAAAAAAAATTCATAATATGAGAACTGAAAGTAACAGCTTTGATAAGCTTGTGTTTACATAAAAAATTTTTTTTCTATCTTCTGTTTTGCATTGTTAGTATCAAAGTGTTTGATTTTTGTTGATATAATTTATTATTATTGACTTATTCTTTCTTAAGTATTTCCTTATTCTGACAGATTGGTTAGTTTTTTTAATACTGAAATATCAAAGAATGGAAAATTATTTTTTCCTTTTTCTTCTGATTTGGAAGTTACTAAAACAAGGATTTTTTTCTTAGATTAAACTAAAACTTTATAAAAATCATTTTATGGTACATTGATTTACTTACTACGTTCGTGTTTGCAAAATTCATATAGGTTATTATTATTATTTATGTATTTTTTAAGAACAAAAATTGTGATTTGATTTTTTGAGTCATGGAAAATTATTTGCTTCAGTTTTGGAAAGTCATGGATTTGTAACATTTTATTTTGGCAGAAACCCTGTATCTATTTAAATTATATTTTGAATGAATAACAAGCATCATTATTGTGGTTTGATGTCATTATGTTCTTTATTTGCCAGGACAATGATGAAACTTACATACAGTGATTCAGGGTAACTTTGATCCACATTTTCTTTTGTCCCACTTATCTTTTAATAGTACTACATATTTTCAAACCTAGAAGAATAAACCCTAAATTATAGATTAATTTATACAAATTAGTGTCTTGTGAGATGTGCTCGCAGAGCTACTTCTTGTTTGAGAGACCTACTCTTTTACACTGTGCGGATGCTTGCGTGCAAATTTTTTTATCAATGCATTTTCAATGGACCATTTTGCTGGCAGAGGGTGCCCCAACCTCACATGCAGTTCCTGTAGTGTTCACCGGGGTTTGTTTCCCTGTCGGGGAGGGCTTTGATGGCTGTTTAGTTAGCGCTCTGGCTTCGCATGCCAAAGGTGCGGGGTTAGGCATGGGTATTCATTGTTGTTCTGAATCCACGTTAAGCTGTAGGTCCCGACCTGATTATCCATTATTGTGCAAAAGTATAGGTCGTTGAACGCACAAACCAAACCTGTGGTGCTGTTTTTACTGTCCCTCATATTTTATTATGGTTCTTACATTTTTAAAAAACCTTGAAAAGTACTACTTGGACAAAAAAAATCTTTCATTTCCAAGTGCTTGAAAACCTTGAATTCTGTAAAAATACATTTAAAGTACTTGAATTTCATTTTATTTTCTAAAAATATAGCATTTAAAAAAAATTTTGGTCAACAAATTGAGCAAAATCTTTCGAATTAAGTTAAGCCAATCAGCAAATAGGAAAACATCGTAGTTGAATGTGCTAAAATTTGGTCAATCCCTCCTTTGATGAGTACAGCGCTGCGCATGCGCAACGTATTTGGGATATCCGATCAAGTCAGTTGATCTCTTATGTCCTCTTTTGTATCGTATGTGTTAATATTTTACGCTCTGTTTAAAAATGGCAGGGAAATGCATTTTCAATTGAAACTGATTAGAAAAGCCAGAATATAATATTGAATCCTATTTGTTAGATTCGTACTTTACACTTTGTACATGGGTGCCCCCATGAGGGTGCAAGGAGATGTATTTGCACCCCCCTGGCTCTTGAAAACTTTAAAAAAATGAGGGAAAAGATTTAAATTCCAAGATAGAAAAAAGCACATATGCCGATTATATGCGTTATGTTACGAGTTTTTTTCTTCTATTAATTTAGTCTTTTGTTTCTTTCCTATGTTGTTTTTTTATAGCTACATTCGGGACGATTTTCTAGCGCTTGTTGTCTATGATTATGTTTGTACTAAGTATTTATTTTTTTATTGTACAATCATTTCCTGTGTAGTTCTCAAAATTCTAGGAAAATGTTTTGTTTTTTAAGTCATCAGATATACTATCTTGAAATCTATTTTTAGAATTCAATTGTACATATTCCAATACTGCCTTCGTGTTTCATTTAAAAAAAAAAAATTCTTGATAAACGAAACCTGGAAGAAATAAAATATTACTCTTCTGTATTTTTGCATCTTCGAGTTCCTCTATTCTAAACACTATCTCTTGAATGCTGTGAGATCTAGTTGGATGATAAAAAATATCGTTAAAAATATATATTTTAATATTTTTTCTATTTTGTATTTTTTCCCCTTGAACAGGGTTACTCTTTCAAAAATATATACCATGTGCACCAAAATATATCAATTTTAATTATCTCAAAAAGTATAATTTATAATGCATTATTATTAAATAACATTTCTAAAAAAATTAATGATTTTCATGAAAATCTAGTCTTGCACCCCCTTGCAAATATTTCTGGGGGCACCCATGACTATGTACTTTGTGTGTCAAAAATGCCATAATGGGAGAAAGTGCTTTAAAAAACTATGCAAAGAGTAGAAAATTGATTTAGTTTCTTTATGAAGCTCGATGAGGATTGTTCGAATAAAAATATATATTTTAAAGTATTGTATGATATAAGAATAAGTATTTTTTTACTGATGAGATTACTGGTATAGGCTCTTTTTTCACTGATTATTATCCAGAATTACTAAAATGTGCTTTCTTCAAATAAATTATCTTATAAAGATGAATTAGCTGATGGTTAGTGCTCTCACTTTTTCCTAAAATGTTTCTAAGATTATTTGATACTAATAATTTTGCTACATAAATCAAACAGTTTAAGAAAAATTTATTGCGTATTATGGAGGTAAGTTCAATAAATTCAGTAGGTAGATCATGAAAAAAGTGGTATCCGGAAAACTTGGGCCAACCCCTCCTCCCTTCATCTCCAAGTCTCGCCCCCGAGATAAAAGTGAAAAGTTGGTGCCTATGAGGAGATTAATGTCTTTTTTCTCAAACATATTTAGTTTTTCAGGAATAAGTAACTTTCAGTAGTAAAAAGTAAATATCACATCAAAGTAAATCGTGTATATAACACGTGTGGAAGATTTAGATTGTTAGATACCAAGAAAAGGATAAATAGTTCTTGTTGGAGAGCTTAAATTTGTCCGTTACTACAAAGTGCGCAGAACCCATACGTCTTCCAACTATTGCACAGAGAGAATGGAGTGAACTGGATTTAGACAGTATTTTTGAGTTTTTATAAAAATTTTATTTCATTAAGTGATAATTTTCATACCTACTTACCAAAATTTCAAGGTTTTGTTTGAAGTTTTTAAATGAACTGGGTGAGAAGATCGTAACATAATGAGTAATGCATAACTTCCATAACCATAATGGCAATATATGCTAACCATAGTGGACAATACTTGCGATATATTTGCGACTAATCCAAATACACTTTTTTTCTTCTCTTTTGCTTAAAAAAAATTGATGTTTCTCATTTTACTATTAAATTAAGATTTAACTGTTTTTGTAATGTGAAATCAATAGTTGACTATGACGTTTCCATGCATGAGCTTTATTGGTAGCAGAATATCGCTGCCATTTTAACCGTAACGGCAGTCAAAAGTAATCAACAATCAACAAATATTTAGGTTCTGTCCTGTGTGTTCGCTTCATTTTTATCAGTTTCATTTATTTGTGGCCTATAGTATTGTAAAATATTTTTGAAATGTAAATTCGAGTCACTGTAAGGAAAGAAACAAAACTTAACATGGTAAGATTGCCACTTTTCTTGTTTTGGTTTGACTTTGTGGCTTTTATCATTTAGATTCAGGCCCTCGTAGAAGTGGAGACAAATTGGACATGTTTTATGGCATCTTATTTTCAACTAGTAAATATGTTGCAATAACAGTTATTTTTGTTTCACAACATCTTCGAAAGAACGCCGGGAATTGTAAGGGACATCCGCCGTCAGTTTAGCAACCTCGTGTTTTTTTTTTTTTTTTTTAAATCAAAATGATGATAACTCTAAGATTTGGACTTGAAAGGGAGGAAACAGATAGTAACATAGAATATTTGGCGATTAGCAAAATCGCTAAATATAGAAACAACGGTAACTAAAGTAAAAACTTATGATAATAAAATGGTTAAAATTCCACCGGTACGGATTCTGCTCCAAGAATTGTTTACAAAAAACCGCGCCAAATTATGGCAACCTTAGCTGTTCACTTGTCTTTAAAAGAAATGAAGGTGCTGCCATTTTTTGACGAAAATCATTTTGGCGTAAAATCCGTACCGGACTTGGAATTGTAACTTATAAAATTAAGGTAAAGTATTAAAAATAAAACTAAGTTAAAATAAATAAAGAAAAAATTTAACTTTAAAATAAAACCCTTTGTCAGAAACTGCATTATTCGAAAGAAAACCTCGCCAGATAAAATTGTGCCCGAGAAAGCGCTGATTTTTTTAAAAACTAAAGCACATAATTTGTTTATGCTTTGCAGGAAAGGATAGTTGCCATTTGTTTTCTGGTTTTGAAGATACAATTTGTTGAATTCTGAAACCTGCTTTTTTGATTCATTGAAACCTGTTATGGCTCACTGAGCTAGAATACTGAACTAGAGTAATTACTTCCAGTTACTTAAAGAGTGAGCCGCTGTAGAAGGTTACGAAAAGCTCATATTATGCAGCAAAAGTAGCAAAACATATCATTTCGTCCTATTGGCAAGCATGTTTTAGCATGGCATTCTTTTCAATCCATGCAATTAAATTTGTTTTTCGATTTATTTCAATTATTTCAGAATGGTTAATTCTAGTGTATTTAATTGCATTAAAAGGTGGGTCAAATTGAACGAAGATGGAGTGAAACTTCATTTTTAAGTCTGAAGTGAGCTTTAGTTTTTCTTCATTTACGTTGGATATTAAATCTAACTGGTGTGATATAGTTGATTTTTTTAGTGATTTGATGTACAGTCAATTCATGATAGCTCGGAAGTTCAAGGGACTGGTCAAATTCTTTGAGTTATCGGAAGTTATTTTCTATTCAATGCATATTTTATCAGAGACAACTTTTGCTTGTTCATGTGGAGTCCAAAGACAATATTGTGTCTTGCTTTAAACTTTTCTAGTCATCTTGCTCTTGCTATAAATCCTTCGACTTTTAGTAAACGTGCAAAGTCCTTTGCCTTTTCTTCACTAAGAGGAATTGTGGTTTCGATATGTCTCAAACCATTTTTAAAGAGCTGCTTTGACACCAGCAAAGACACATACCCTCATTCCTTTACAATAATGGATTGAGTTTCAATGCATGTCTTCTAAAAATCATTTTAGTTTTTCAAAGTGGTTGAAAAAGTATTTGGAATTCTGTACTTTAAAGCAACGTCTTTCTTCTTACATAACAGATTTTGTTTAATTTCATTGAACAATTTAACCTCTTATGCAACTTACGTTTTAACATTATTCAAAGTAAACGTAAACCAACACCATTTACACAAATCTGGTTGGTTGGCTTGTGCACTCAACGACCTATTCTTGGGCATAATAACGACTAATCAGGCCTGGATATACAGCCTAAAGTAGATTCCAAACCACAACGAACATCCATGCCTAACCCACGATTCGCATTATTGCAACCATCACAACCATTACAAACGAATGTGACCTAACTACAGCCTCCATTACTTCAGTTGCCTGTATATGTAATCTAGAATTGATGATGATGGCCCTGTAAAACTGGAGTAGAGCTCTGAAATTTTCAACATAAGTAGTTTTGGCCATCCAATTGTACCTATGACAAATAGAATGTTAACACTTTAATTCTTTTTAATTTTTTTTTTTTACAAAGTGACTTCAAATAGAGGTACAGCTATGAAATTTTCAACATAAATAGTTTTAGCCTTCTAATTGTAGTTTTGAAAAACAGAATTTTAAAATTTTAATTAATTTCTTTTTTATTAATTAACAAATATTTTACACTCTGGCTTACACAAATATTTTTAGCTCTGAAATTTTCAACATAAGTAGTTTTGGCCATTCAATTGTACCTATGACAAATAGAATGTTAACACTTTAAGTAGTTTTGGCCATCCAATTGTACCTATGACAAATAGAATGTTAACACTTTAATTCTTTTTTAAATTTTTTTTTTTCAAATAGAGGTCCAGCTCTGGAATTTTCAACATAAATAGTTTTAGCTTTCTAATTATAGTTTTGAAAAACAGAATTTTAAAATTTGGATTTTTTTTTAATTAATTAACAATTATTTTACAAAACGATTTCTAATTGGGCTGTAGCTATAAATTTTTTTAACATAAGTAGTTTTGGCTTTCTAATTGAACTTTTGACAAACAAAATTTTAAAAGTTTGATTATTTTTTTTAATTAACAAATATTTTACAAAATGTTTTCTAATGGGGCTACAACTCTAAAATTGTCAACATAAGTAGTTTTGGCCTTCTACTTAAATTTTGAACAACAGAATTTTAAAATTTTATTTTTTCAATGAATTTTTTTTGATTACTAAAAAATATTTTACAAAACGATTTCTAATAGGTCTAAAGCTCTGAAAGTTTCAACATAAGTAGTTTTGGCCTTTTGATTTTGCTTTTCACAAACACGTGTTAAAATATTCGTAAGGGGGTGTTGCATTATTGTATTTGTTGCGTGGACGGGTTCGTAAGATTTGAAGTCAAAATCAGATCAAAACTTGCAGAAATTTATTCCAAAATAACTCTTCACAGTTCTCTTACAGCTCCAGAACTTCTCGTTCTAGTAGACACAATACAGCTCTTTTCACCTCAATAGAGCACAAAACAGCAGTTAAAAACTTGACAACAACTGCTAAATCGCCGCAAAAGACAATGCAATACAGTTCGCTCAGTATCTCCAGTCAACTAATTCAGTGACTCAAAATCCAAGAACTGACTTCAGTCAACGATCGGACTCAGCTAACAACTAGCTCCGTGACTCAAAATCAGTCAACTAACTAACCCTACTCACGGCCGTCCTTATATAGGAGTGGGGGAACTTTCGTGAATATTCCAGAGATAGACATTTGGAGAACTTTCCAGATTGGAGTCGAAAAGTCCTTATACATGTACATGGGATACATGTACTGAAAATGTCGCCAAGTTTGGCGACAAAAGTTAGTCGCCAACTTGGCTCTATCTCGCCAATTTGGCAAGATTCCCATTACCATAATGTTAAATGCCCTGCCCCTTGAAACTCGCTTCCCAGAATTACCTCTGTAAAACCCGTTATCAAGCGATAACACCCCTATTGCCGGAAAACCAACTAAAACGAACTATTGCACTGCCTTATGCATAATGTACATAAATCTTCTTATTTACAAAATTAACACTACGAAATATTTACAAATATACAAAAATTCGTAACAGTATTAACAGGATTTTTTTTTTCTAGACAGGGGAGGAGCTTTTAATATTAAGGCTTTATGTAACAATTAGTTTTTAGTGAGTGAAGTGAGTTTATGCTTAAATGCAGCAATGAACATTTCATCGAGCATAGCAGCCCATGCTTGCATGGCAATGAATCTTTCAACGAATGAAGTAAGCATGTTCTTATGTGTTAATGAACTTTTCAGCGAGCGAAGTGATGAATCTTCCTGTGAGCGAAGCGCCAAAAACTGGGACCTATATACACCAATGATAGATTTCTACAACACAGGGCCTCACACTTAGCTAAAATATTGCACATAGTAAAATTTCATAGCTATGCACGGGTATTCAGCTAGTAATAAAATGAAAAACAAAGTTGTTGTTTGAATTATTATCAAAAATAAAATCACAGTTTTACCAAGAAAAATGTAAGTCATAAAATAAAACTTGATTTTTATTAAAAATGTAGTTGTTGGTAAGAAATTTTGTCAATCGTAAATCATGTTGCTTTTAGTATTTTGATAGGCCAAATATACTGTATATTTTTCATAAATTTGAATATTGCTTACCAATTACTATTTGTTTTTATTTGCAGGAAAGTGGAAATACTAATAGTGTCCTGAATTTAGGATTTTTGAGAAATAGTGGATACCTTCTTAAATTTTCAATGGTTAACAGCATGTTGGCAAAACAACCCTACCAATTTGGCATAATTTAAACTTGAATGTCGAAGCAAATCAGCTGGCATGTATTATTTGCGGAAATGAATGTTCTTCTGAAGCAAAGCTTAGGTTACATCTGCTTGTTAACATTAAAAAAAATACCTTAATTTTTGTGACCATGTAATACACAGTATTTTTAGTAAGGAAAACCTCAAACGCACCTTCTCATGTACACTAAAGAATTATCACATTTTTGCTAAAGTTTTACCTCCAAAAATGCCCCCTCACTTACACTATAGAAAAGCTACATAAAGCAAATATGTGCGCCAAATCATTTTCACAAAAGAGTGCCCTCAGAAAACACATCCTTTCTCACACTGAAGAAAATCCACATTCTTGTGAGAATTGTTTACAAGAGTTTTCCCAAAAAGGGGATCTCAGAAAGCACCTTCTCACTCACACTGGAGAAAAGCCTCATTCTTGTGAGATTTGCACAAAAGAGTTTTCATGAAAAAGCAACCTCAAAACGCACCTTCTCACTCACACTGGAGAAAAGCCACATTCTTGTGACATGTGCAGAAAGACATTTTCAAGTCAAGGAAACCTCAAAAGACACCTTCTCACTCACACTGGAGAAAAGTCGCATTCTTGTGAGAATTGCAGAAAAGAATTTTCTCAAAAAGGTGATCTAAAAAAGCACCTTCTCACACACACTGGAGAAAAGCCTCATTCTTGTGAGATTTGCACAAAAGAATTTTTTCAAAAAGGTGATCTCAAAAGGCACCTTCTCACACACACTGGAGAAATGCCTCATTCTTGTGAGATTTGTACAAAAGAGTTTTCACGTAAAAGCTACCTCAAAACGCACCATCTTACTCACACTATAGAAAAGCCACATTCTTGTGAGGTTTGCAGAAACAAATTTTCACTAAAAGGTGATCTCAAAAGGCACCTTTTCATACACACTGGAGAAAAGCCACATTCTTGTGACATGTGCAAAAAGACATTTTCAAAGACAGGAAACCTCATAAGACACCTCCTCACTCACACTGGAGAAAAGCCACATTCTTGTGAGATTTGCTCAAAAGAATTTTCACAAAAAGGTAATCTCGAAAAGCACCTTCTCTCACACACTGGAGAAAAGCCTCATTCTTGTGAAATTTGCAGAAAAGAGTTTGCACGAAAAAGCTACCTCAAAACGCACCTTCTTACTCACACTAGAGAAAAGCCACATTCTTGTGAGGTTTGCAGAAAAGAATTTTCTCAAAAAGGTGATCTCAAAAGGCACCTTCTCACACACACTGGAGAAAAGCCTCATTCTTGTGTGATTTGCACAAAAGAGTTTTCGCGAAAAATCGACCTCAAAATGCACCTTCTTACTCATACTGGAGAAAAGCCACATTCTTGTGAGATTTGCAAAAAAGAATTTTCACGAAAAGGTGTCCTCAGAAAACACCTTCTCGCTCACACTGGAGAAAAACCACATTCTTGCGAGATTTGCAATAAAGCATTTGCATTAAAGTGTAGCCTTACAAGACACCTCCTCGTTCACTCTAGAGAAAAGCCACATTGAAAGTTTGTTCCTTCCAGAAATCATTTTCATAAAAGATTCTACCCAGGGAAGAAAAAAAAGTAATAACAGAGGTCGCAGACGTCCTATATGTCCTATAAATCCTATATTTTTTTAAAAATCGGCAAAAACGTCTTATATTTTACAATTGTCCTATATATCCTATATTTTTATATTGATTCGATCTATATTTTCTTCGAATTCGTAATAACGGCGCCGTTCGTTGTCATTTTTTATATTTCGGATTCTTTGGTGCGATCGTAGATGAAAAAGACCTGACAAAACTGATATTTGTAACAGCGTCATTTTATCTCTTGTGACGTCACGTGCTGCATAACCTATAACTCAACTCTACTGGACAGACGGGAATTGTAAAATGTAAATATGTGAACTTTTTCATAGCATGCGGTCTTGAATTTCTGATCTGTTTTCTCCTCCAACGTAGTAAATTAATTGGTCATAATACAGAGAGAGATGCAGCGACAAAACTCTGCCTCGGAAAAAACGGATGAAAACAACTTGTGATTAACTTGCAGGACTACTAAAGAACATTTCTAGTGCTCAGTCAATAATTGATGAAGGAAACAAAAGGGTTAAGATTTACTGTATGATATCGGATGGCGATTTTTTTATTCTGAATCCGGTAGGGATTCTGCATCACGAATAGTTTACATCAAACCGCGCCAAATTATGGCAACCATAGGCAGTTCTCTTGCTCATAAAAAAAAATGGCCGGGCTACCATTTTTTGGCAAAAATCATCTTGGCGCAGAATCCGTACCAGGTTCGAATATTAGCCACGATTTTTTCATAAAAGTCGCGAAAATTGAAAATGACGCCAATATGTTGTGTTGTCAAATCCAAACGGTCTCTAGGGTTTCCTGAAAACCAAGTCCCCAGTTCGCCACATTTGGCGCTAAATCTCCCGCTTTTCGCTGCCAATCCAACCGACACTGAACAGTAAATCTGAACCAACAAAAGACTGCAAACAGGATTAAAAAGAAAATACTTAAATAAATTGTAACAGTTCAAGCAGTTATAGATGCTGGAAGCAAAAGACTCAAGATTGCATATAATGTAATTAATAAAACTTGATTTAGGGATGGAATATTGAGGCAATAACGGATTACATATTCAGGATCAGGCGATTTCTTTTTTTAAAGGTGTGTTTTCTATTCTCTTAAATTAAATATAACAAGTGTATAAATATGTAACGAGTTAATTTTTAAGTTCAGTGGCAACTGTGTGCTGTTATTTGAAGTTTTATATTGTCCTATATTTTTTTAAAAAAAATCCTATATATTCTTATTTTGTCACTTTGACCCCTGTAATAATAATAATAATAATAATAATAATAATAAGTGTTTGGTTCGACTGTAACATGATCAAAAATATTAAGGTAGGTAGGAAAGTTTTTTTTTTTTTTGACTGAATATTTTTTAGCAATTATGCAGAAAAGAAATTCTAATACTGGAGTGTTTATGTAAGATTTAAAATTGATTAGTGTTGTAAAATGCTAGGAAATATTTATTTTTGTGGGTCAATATCCTGGGTATATATCCAGGTATTACCAAAATTGGGTATTTTAGGGGGCATTTATAATTTTTCTTCAGGTTTAACTGCTACGTGATTGCTGTGACATTTTAATCAATTAATTGCTTTAACAAACTTTTTTTTTATATATAATTAACTTTTTTTAGTCTAAAACAAAAAACTAAGGTCAGTATTTCTGTATTGCATTTTAAGAGTCGGTTATGTTATAGGAAGCAAAAAAAAAAAATCTTGAGCTTCAGGAAACATCTCCTCACTCACACTGGGGAAAAGCCACAATCTTGTGAGATTTGCACAAAAGCATTTTCTCATAGAAGTATCCTCAGAAATCACCTCACTCACACTGATACATTGCCACATGCTTGTAAAATGTGCACAAAAGCATTTTCACATAAAAGTGACCTCAGAAAACACCCACAGAAAAGTCGCATTCTTGTGAGACTTGCAGGAGGAAATTTTTAGAGCAGGTGAATCTCAGAAGACATCTTACTCACACTGGGGAAAAGCCACATTCTTGTAAGAATTGCACAAGAGCATTTTCAATTAATGGTAACCTCAGAAAGCACCTCCTCAGTCACTGGAGAAAGCCACATTCTTGTGAGAAATGCTCCAAATCATTTTCACTAAAGAATTATCTCAAAAACACCTCACTCACACTGGGGAAAATCCACATTCTTGTGAGGTTTGCACTAGAACATTTTTGCAGAAGTGTTATCTCAAAAGGAACCTACTCACTCACACTGGCGAATAGCCGTGATCATTTGAGATGTGCTCTGTGAGGCTCCAACAGGATTATCAGGTTCCTTGGCTACCATCCTCTTTGCCCCTCTTGAGTATTTGAACAAAAGAAGCTAAACTTTATGGAAATAATGTTGTTTTCTTATTTTTGTTGAAATGTAACATTAAATTTTCAGGCAATAGTTTGATTTAATGAAATAAAAATTATTAATATTTATATTTGCCTGATTTTTAAAAAATCCAGTGGTTTTGCAAAGTTTTATTTCTGTTTCAAAATCTCAGATACAGCGTTATTTACTAGAATATTGAAATTCATTTTTCTCAAACTTCCCAGTCATATTCTTAAAAGGTATAAAATTGTTTAAAAATAGTTTATAATAAATTGTTTTTTGTGTAATTGCTTAAAAAAGAGGTGGACAATCTTATCCAATTTTACCATATTACATGCAAACATCTAACACTGTTATATATTTTCCGATATCTTTCTTCAGTACCCTTCCGAGAAACTGTAAATACAATGCTAACATATTATTTAAACAGGCTACTGACAGTAATTATAAAAGCGAAATACATTGATCCGTGTATTTTTGTATGATGCATTTTAAAATACTACTAATTAGTGACTGTTTTTTAAGTTCTCTATACTAAAAAAGTAACGATTAAGAATTTTTCCACCGAGCTTAGTTATCTGTCTCTCAGTGGAAAAACTGTTGGATTTAAAAGTATGAAATTTTGTCCATTTGTAGAGAAAGATTTTGAAAATCTGTTGATAAGAAAAATTTAGAACAAATTTTAGTTTGTAAAGTTATTATTTTTTTATTAAAAAAATTAATTTCTTTCAATAAATTATACTCCGACATAGACCAGATTATCAGTATTCAGTTCATAAAAAATCAGAACTTGTATATTTAAAATAGTGTTGTGAATATAACTAATTTAATTTAGTTGAATCGTTGCTTTCTTATTTTGCATTTTTTCTATTTAATTTCCTATGTTTAAAAGAAAAACTGAAGAATTGCCAAGTGTAGTATTTTAAATATTAAATGTAATATGATAATATAGAAGTAGTATTGAACTTATTTTTCATTGTATATATTTTTTTCTTGCCATGAGTTTCGACTTTGTTGTTACCAAAAAATGTTTCAATAAATGCCCATGCATCCCCCAACTAAAAATTACGGTTAAAATTGGTTATGTGGTTATGAAATTTTGTACATGCAATTTAAGTTTGACATATTGAAAAAATGAAGTAACCAAGTCAATGAATCAAAACTTGGAGTTTATTTGAATCAGACAGTGAACGTTAAATGCTAAAGCGAAAAAACGTATTTTTGTTTCGTATATTGACAGTTCAAATCGTAAATAGTGATAATTTTTTATGTGTTTTTGTAATGAATTAGTTAAGATATTTTGGATAATAATAAATAGTTTCATTACAATTTATATTAAACTAATGTCAACAAACTCCCTCCGCCCCCCCCCCCTCCCCGCATTTTTAATTTATTAAAGAAAAGTTTTGGAAGTGATTGCCATATTTGTTAAGCTTAAAACAAGCACATGTTTTCAAACTCTTACTTTATTCGATTTCACATCTACGCTTAAGAAAACAACCAATTTCATGGTTCGTACGTTTTTAAAAAACCTTGAAAAGTGCTTGAAAAAATATCTTTCATTTTCAAGTCCTTGAAAACCTTGAATTCTTTAAAAATACATTTAAAGTGCTTGAATTTCCTTTTATTTCCTAAAATTATAGCATCTTAAAATTTTTTGTTCAATACAGTAAACAAAATCTTTCGAATTTTGTTACACCAATCAGCAGGGCCGTCGCTAAGAATTTTGGTTGGGGGGGCGTAGACATCCTTTTACCGACTGAAATCAAGGCATGTCCGGTGTAAATGTAGAAAATATAAATTAAAGCGCTAATAAATTGTTAACTAATTTTTATTAATGTAAAATTAACGTATAAATAATTTTTAATTAATATATGAATAATTAATACATAATTAATGTAAAACTAATTGTTAATGCATTTTTTTACTTAATTGTGAATTATTTTATTTAATGTGCAATTAGTTTTAATTACTTTTAAATTACCGTCTAAACAATTTTTAATATTTTATAAAATATTTTTAATACGTAATTAATGTCAAATTTTAAGTAAATTCCCATCACATTATAGTTAAAGTTCCTTCAAATTCATTTAATTTTTCATTTCTTTTTAGTAAATTAACCCTTCCTCTCCGAACAAAAAGCATATTATTTTTGGAAGCGTTTTTATTTGGGGTTGGGGGGGGGGAGACATTTATACCTTGCAGATAGTTAGAATTTTCCCCAACAATCTTAAACCAATTCAGTTAACTGAGAAATACAAGTGCTTCATTTCGATACAACTTTTTTTAAATTTTCAAATTACAGTTTCGAAAGAAAAAAAAATTAAACATGTAAAAGTGGTTGAAAAATAGCACTTTAACATGGAATTAAATAGATGAAAATTATTGATCAAATAGGTGACTTTTTTATAAAGAATTGTATAAAGGTTGATCAAAAAACAAATTCTGGAAAAATTCTTCTTTTTAAAATTCTAGCGGACTATTGCTATTACAGAAAATTCCCTACGCGAAGCACTGCAATTTTTATAATGGATACAATGTCAGGGTCATAAGAAACATGCACTTGCACTCCTTCCCCTCTGAGTTTCGAAAAATAAAGTAACGTGGAAAAAAGTAGTAAAATTTACAAGGAAAAAAATATATAGATATTAATTTATCAATTTGAACAGAACGTTAATGCACAATTATTAACTAACATCCAATTAGGATTCCCATCTTCGAAAAATCAAGGATTAAACTAAAACTTTTGTAGCCTTACATCTCCCTGCAAATAATCATGTAGGCGTTCATGGACACTATAATTGCATTGCAAAAGACAATAATTATTAAAAACGATTTGTTAATTATTTAATTTTTAAATACTTTTTAACACATTTTCCTAACTAAAAAAGAAAAGATTTTTATTTTTCTTGAAAAGTGTGTTAATAGTAAGACTGAATTTTTTTGTAACAATTCAATCCAGGAACATACTTCTTAAAAGTAGTTACTTCGAGTATATATTTTTACCAAAATTGCTAGATTTAATTTAATGATTTTTTTGTGATTGTTCACTGATGTGGTATGATTTTTCAGCAATAATTTCTGCAAATATTACTCGTTTTTTGAACAATAATCATTTGCTCAAGAAGGAAAGTATACTTGAAAATGCTAGGTTTTTTTTCTTAAACGGGATTAAAAAGGAAATGGATTACTTTAGCATTAAACCAAACTGTAATATTTATATGCAAAAAGGTAAATTATTCGCAACTAATTGAACTTCGAATTTAGTGACAAAATATTCTATAAAAAAGCATGCCATAATTTTTAGCACAACATACCAAACTTTATAAGGAATAGTACGTGTGGTTTTTTTTTGGGGGGGGGAGGAGGTATTCAAATCTACTGTATTATTCCGATCTTAAGGAAGAACAAGTTGCACATTTGATCTTCAAAGCAAGAGAAACGTCACTGTCAACATGAAATTTCCCAAACCCATCCCCATTACCCTTACCCACATGTAATGGTTATGATCCTAATTTGAGCTTTTTTGATCCAATTTTAAATATTTTCAATGGTATTTAGACTAAAAAATCTTAGTTTATCTGAAAGACAATTTTCCCCCGATGTTTAGAATATTAAAGTGGTGAAATCCAGGATAGGTTGGTTGTTTTTCAGATTTATTAGGCGCAAGGGCAACACAAAGGCCAAACTGCGTCAGAAATCGAGGATAGGAGTGAAAGGATACTCACAATTTGCAATAGACTGAACCTGGTTGTATCGGACAATGTCGGTCCACAGCTATTTGAGCACGGGAAACATTAAGAATTTTAGATAGTATTATAATAAACCTATCAACACTTTTCCAAAGATTATTTTGTTAGAATAAATTCTATATCACCTTCCAATTTACATGTGGTATGCATTATTTTGGGAATGCATTTTCAATACATGAAGTACAAGGTGATCATAAAGAAACTTTGCTAATATATGGGCCTCTAGCTTCCGTTCCGTTTAACAGATCGAGATGAGATTTCAGGTATAGTTATTCAGAGGTATGAGCTCGAGATTCTGTGAATTTCAACAAATGGCGCTCACGGTTATGGTTATAGTTACATGCACGAAATTTTCAAATGACAACGCCTACTTTTCCCTGTCGCAAAATGCTTAGCGCATGAGAAAACCCTAAAGAGAGTTGGAACGGCACGTGTATCACAAAAAAACGGACGCATTACGCATGCAGAAAAAAAATCTCTGCGAACGACCAACAAAAACGCGATCGAGGCGCACGATGGAAAGTTGATTTCGACAGAGGCCAAAGTTCACATGAGTGCCATTACAGGCAATTTAATCGGTTTTCTAAGCTGAATATTTGGTGAGCGGCCTCCGTTGCTCCGATCGTGTTTTTGTTGGCAGTTCACAGATCTGTATTTTGTGCGTCCGTTTTTTGGGATACACGTACCATTCCAACCCTCTTTAGGGTTTTCGCATGCGATGATCATTTTTCGATAGGAAAAAGTAGGCGTTGCCATTCGTAACTTTAACCGGGGTAATAGTGAGTGCCATTTTGCCGAAATTCACAGAATTCCGATCTCATACCTCTGAATAACTGAAATCCTGAAACTGATTGACTGAATATACCTGAAATCTCATCTCGATCTGTTGAACGAGACTGCCGCTAGAGGTCCATATATCGGCAAAGTTTCTTTATGACCATCCTGTATATAACATCATTTATATAGTTCTACTTGATAGTAATTGCAATAACTTTGTAAAATGCCGGTCAACTTTCGTATACAAACATGTTGGTGTTTTGAAATTTTGTATAAAACCTTTAACTCATGTGATTTATATTACATACTTTATGTAAATTACGTTTAATGTGTATGTCATGGTTTTTGAGGCGTTATCTGATGTACCACAAATACAAGTATATATCATCTACTGTAACACATCAAAGATATCTAATGTCAGTGAAGATATCAATGATTAGATTATTTTAATGTTCCTATCAAAAAGGATATACTTACTCCAATTCAAAATTGCCGACCGTCAACTGAGGCTGCATTGTGATCACAATTTTATAATACTAATGAGGATTTTAATTATTTGTACTTTTTAATTCAATATGTTTTGAAACATCCGTCAGTAGGGATTTTTAAAAGAAAAGATGAAATTTCCCGACTACCAGCCTTTCTAAAAACTTTGACGGGATGAAATAATGAAGATATTTATATGGTAATAGTTGAGTTCGCAGTCCATCATTGTAGCCGGCAAAAAAGACACAGACTCCCCTATAATAGACTTTTTGTTCGACTTTTTTTTTTTCCCATTCATTTCAATTTTATTGTGGATCGACTTTAGAAAAAGAACAATCTAGATAAAATTTAGAAAATTTGCCGACTGTCCAACTTTCTAAAACTTTGGGGGAGCGAGTCGCCCCCTACGACCCCCGTTCGCGTCGTCTCTGCCAATCAGCAACTAGGAAAACAGCGCAGTTAAACATGCAAAGATTTCGTCACCCCCTCCCCCCCCCCCTTCTCCCTTTGATGAGTACTGCGCTTCGCATGCGCAACATATTTGAAATATCCGATCCAGTCACGTGATCCCTTGTGCTAATTTTTTGCGCACTGTGTAAAAATGACGTTGAAATGCATTTTCAATTCAAGCAGATTTGCAAAGTCAGAATTTAATATCATGGTTTGAAGCCTATGTCTTGGATTTGCACTTATCACGATGTACTTTGTGTGCCAAAAATGTCATGATGGGAGAAAGTGCTTTAAAAAGCCATGCGAAGGATATCGATTTAGTTTTATGGCTTTAGTTTTTATAGGAAGTTTAATGAGGATTGTTCGAACTATTTCTAATGATAAAAAGTACCCCAAAAAGTGGAGATTTTTCACAACAATCAACATTGTTAGCCCGACGGAGGCGCATGTAACTTGAAAACGATAGTGTGACTGTATCTAAATTTTCATGTGAAGGGAAAAAGAAAACCTGCATATTATGCAGTATTTGGAATCAAGCCTTCAGAGTTAATTGGAAGACAGTTTAATCAATAAGACTTTAGTATTATTATTTGACGAAAGTCTTAATATGATGAAACAAGAAAATCAAATGGATGTTCACATCCGATATTGACGTAATTACCAAGTGAGTACTAGCTACTTTATTTCTGTTTTTATGGGACATGCTACGGCTTCTGATAAATTGGATCCCCCCCCCCCCCTTTTCTATTGTAACCTTAACACTTTCTTTTATTGCAACTTAAAAAACATTTTGTTGTACTTACTCAATTTGAACATGCACCGTTTGCCAATAAAAAAAAAAAAAAAAAAAAAAAAAAAAATCGATTTTTTTTTTTAATGTGTTTGTGTTGATAATGCATCCTTGAAAAGTACTTGAATTTTTTCTCCTTCAAGTGTACGAACCATGAATTTTCACTCTGTAAAGCATTACTCTTTTACTGTTAACTTCTTTTCCGAGTCTGAAGATAAGAATATATTCAAATTGAACAAAGCAACTTTGTTCAATACTCATTATTGAGGAGAGGAGAGAAAACCAAGAATGCATTACGCATTCTCACTACGATACAGAGGACTTTTGTCCAGAGCGGGACAGGCGTGTATAACTTGGGCCAACAAGTTACCTCTAAAGTCATTAGTCAGGTAATCCCTCATTATTCAGGTTAAAATTCCCTATTTCTGGAGGGTACAGACCCTCGTGCGCAATAAAACATATCCAAAATCACTTCCTGTAATCAAATCAGAAAGAATAATTAAAAGTATTCAAATTCTTCAAACCGTTTTAACTATAAGTCTAGCTAATGTTTTCGTCACAACTAGAAGAACAACAAACAACAACAACGCTCTGGTAACTTCAGTGATTTTCTAAGTAATTTTTCGCCTGGATAACACGATGGCAAACAAATCGGGATTCTAGTTATAGTAGAAGCTGAACTGTGAGAGGTCGAAAACCGGCCTAAGCTCGATCAACATACTTGCATGTTCTTCCGCTTTGACATTGGACTTGGCGGCGGATCACTGATGTCCATTCTTATATAGTGTTCTTATATGAAAACTCGATCTAAGCTCAAAATCGCACGTTGTAGTTGCACATGAAAGTTGGCAATGCATGTAAAGGATTTATAGTAAAAACTTTGTTTTTATCGGTTACCTTTTTTTTTCTTTTAAAATTTTACAGTTATCATTTATTTTTATTTGTTTGAAAACCAGAGGGCGCACATGCATTACTTGCGCGCATGTCATACTCGGTGGCCTCGTCTACCTGGCTGCGCCCATGCTCCTACATAACTATTTAAAAATTCAAACTACATTTTTTCCCAAGTATATTTTAATGAATAACAATGTTCAGTGTAAAATCTACTACACTTGGTTCAATTCAAAATCAACTAAAATTAGGAGGCTTCACCCCCTGTTCGTGACGCTCGCCAACCCCCCAAATACAGTACCTTTGTTCCAGTCAATTTTTGAAATCCTGACAAAATTTAACCATTTAGCAGGACACCTTAATACCACTTGGTGGCATTTCTTGTATGACGAAAATGATCGCTGCGTTAGGCATGGATGTTCGTTGTGGTTCGGAATCCACGTTAAGCTGTAGGTCCCGGCCCGATTAGCCGTTATTATGAACAAGTACAGGTCGTTGAGCGTAAAAACCAAACCAATGAAAATGATCGATGAAAAAATACCATAATATTTCAAATTTTTCCAACTCTTACTCAATACACAGTGGAATAGTAATTATAAATAATGGACTTTTTCAAACTGAAATAGTAGGATGTAACCTCGCTAACTATATTTTAGAAAAAGTAAACTTTTTGAAACTATACATCTAAATCTTGAAAAGAATGCAAAATATATAAATTAGTAACCCTAAAATATGAATTTACTAAGTTGTGTTATGTAGATCCACAGCGTTTTTTACTTCGTCACTTAGCCGAACATCTTTCATAACCACTTAGCAGAATTTTTTGTTCGGAGAAAATGGTTGATGGAAAAATACAATAATATTTCACATTTTTTACTTCTTACTCAATGTACAGTGTAATAATAAGTATAAATAGTGTCTATTAAGTTTCAGCTCCATCCAAAGTTTCTAAATAACGTGCAGGTTTATTTAATGGACATTTTATAGCGGCATTCGTTCCTCCTGCAAAAACGACAATTTATTAAAATCAATAAAATGAGCAGTTATTGACGTATAGGTTGGTTGAACTCCCGGCTGGGAGTGGAAAGGAAGGACTTTATGAACTAGCACCTGCCTCCGCTTACCGCGTACATATGTGAGAGAACCATGTTGAGGTAAAAAAAAAAAAGGAGGGGGGGGGGGTTGTCAAATGATTTCGGTGCCGAAAGAATTTTGTGATGTTGCCATTTCAATGCTTTCTCCGGGTGAGGACGTGGAAACCACGCCACCAAACGATTACTTGGTTGTCTGTAAAGAAAGTACAAAAGAGACTTATTGACGTATAATAATGCAGGTTGTGAAAATCGTAAACAACACAAATCTTGTTAGATGTTGCCATCCATCAGTTTATCGAAAAACACTTGTAGTAGAGGCAAGCTCTATAATGCAATATTTTTTTTAAAAAATTGTGGTTAAACCAATTAATAAAATATTTATCCCACTTTTGGAACATTTTGACAGATGAAGCACTTTTAAAAGGCACCTTGATCATAAAAATCATTCAAGTAGTTTAGGAGGGGTGAATCGCGCAAAAGTATGTCTTGGCTATTAATATATAAAAATATACATCAGGACAATTTTTATTTTTCTGGAACTGGAGGGTAAATTTTTCTATGCGTACGCAGATCTGTTAATACTTGGAATTGAGTTACATCGATCGCTCCTAATACAGTGATATCGAATAACTCAATTGCTTATTTCACAACAGCAATTCGCTAGTGGAAGCATTTTTTTGCATTTGAGACTAAACAGTTGCTTAATGCGGCAGTACTTTTATGACAATGCGAGGTCTCTTCATAAGTGGTGTAGTTTTAGTCCTGTCCTTTCACACCGGACTCTGTGGTAAGTTGCATCTATCAATTATAATGATTAACTAATAATTATCAATTACAATGATCAGCTAATGATTACTTAAGTACTTTCATTATCTTACGTACGTCAAATACAGTGTGGTTAAAATAAAAGTTCAAGTTTCAAAAATCTGTAGGAAGAAAAAAAAAAAAAAGAATCACTGGTTAGAATGACCTGAAATTTGACCTGAATATACGCGAAAAAAGAAAAAAATGGTTTGGCATAAGACCCCCTCCCCCCTATTTTTCCCTTATGCCGCACAATTTCCCGCCTTTTTCTTATCTTCAGTTAATTTTAACCAGTGTTTCTTTTTTTTTTTTTTACTAGTTTTCATACAATTAAATATAAATAAGAAACTTTAAGATGCATTTTCTCGAAAGTTTAAAAAAGTCACTTAGACCCCTTTGCTTTTCAATCCCTCATATTTTTTATAATTCTGTACTTCAAGGGGCGTACTGGGACATAAATTCGGCCCAGTGATTTTAGATTTATGCCGGCCGAAATTTTCAATATATGATCATTGATAAAGTTTTAATAATTATTGTTAACAAAATAAAATAATTCTACTGATTAATAAGTAATTTTAATAATTAATATATTATTATTTATACGTTTTTTTAATAGTTGAAGTGCTTTAATTAGTTTAATCGTATAAAGTGTTTTCCGTCTCTACTAGTATTTATAGTTTCCTTGAGTGAACTTGGTTTCCATGAAAATCATCGATTGCTTCTTGCAAAAACTAAAATAAATGCAAATTGAAAAATAAAGAATGTCCAGATATATAACTATAAGTGTATTAGAAAATGACATACGAAATGACAATATATTGTAACGAATTTTTGTATATTTGTAAATATTTCCTAGTGTTAAATTTGTAAATAGTAAAATTTATGTACATTTCGCATAAGCAGTGCAATAGTTCGTCGTTAGTTTGCTTCCCCGCAATGTTTGTCTTTAATGCTTGATAACGAGTTTTACAGAGATAAAGCTGGGAAGCGAGTTTTACAAGGAGCAGGGCATTTAACATTATGGTAATGGCAATCTCGCCAAATTGGCGAGTTAGAGCCAAGTTGGCAACGGTTTTGGCGACTAATTTTTATCGCCAAATTTGGCTAGAAATCGCCAAATGAGGCCAAACCTGGCGACATTTTCGGTCCCCATGTACATGTATAGGACTTTTCGACTACGATCTGGAAAGTTCTCCAAATATCTACCTCTAGAAATTTCAAGAATGTTCGCCTCCCCTATATAAGGCCGGCCGTGAGTTGAGTCCGGGATTTTGAGTCACTGAGTTAGTTGACTGAATTGAGTTAGTTAGTTGACTGGAATTACTGAGTCTCAGTGAACATTCCGAGTAGTTCTAAAGTGAACTGTATTGCATTGTCTTTCGTGGCGATTTAGCAGTTGTGTTGTCAAGTTTTTAACTGCTGTTTTGTGCTCTATTGTTGTGAAAAGAGCTGTATTGTGTCTACTAGAACGAGAAGTTCTGGAGTTATAAGAGAATCTGTGAAGAGTTATATTGGAATAAATTTCTGCAAGTTTTGATCTGCTTTGGCTTCAAATCTTTCGAACCCATCCACGCAACAATATATTTAAGCTTAAAAGTTATACAACAAGTGAAAAGACGTAATCGCCGTATAAAATAGTCTTTCAGTGGCTCTATTCTTCTGACTTTACAGAAAATGACTTCCAATATGCATAAAACTTTGAATTTATAAACATAAGTAGTTTTGACCTTTTAATTGTGCTTTTGACAAACAGAATGTTAAAATTTTTATAAGTTTTTTTAATTAATTTTTTAAAAAAATATAGTATTTTTACAATGTGACTTTCATAGAGTTCTGAAATTTTTAACATAAATAGCTATTTAGTTATTGCCTTCTAATTGAGATTTTGACGAACAGAATGTTAAAATTTTCATTAGTTTTTTTTAATTATTACTTTAAATTACCTACATGTTAAGATAGGGTGATGAAATTATTTCATACGATATAAAAAAAATTCGAATTTTTTTTAACACGTTTTGGAACGTGCTGAGTTTAAAAAAGTGATTTTGAAGAAATGTCTGGGATTAGTATAACTCATGAAAAATTGACTTGCGATATTCAGCTTTTTTATACGAGTTTGTGGTGGCAATGGAGCATGGAACCTGTCATCAATGTTTTCGTCAAAATTACGCATGCGCATAAAGTAGCTGACATCGAAAACATGTTTTTCAGCCTTTGCCAAAAAATCGCTGTAATGATTTTGACCAAAATAGATATGGTAATGTCTATTAACTTGCTCTAAATATATCCACTTTCGAAATTTTCGTAGAAATGCGAAAAAGGTGTAAAAATTCGAAATACAAATGCCATTAACCCAGAGTATCACTCATTAACGACTGCTTTTGCTCTATTTCATTTACAAGAAAGAATAATGTAATATTTACCGAAAAACTTATCACCATAATCGCCGTTTTGTCATAGTTTTTTTTTCCCCCCTTGCCAGTGCATTTATTATATATAAAAATATCACCTAACTAGCCATTATTTTTTAAATAATGAAAAGAGAAAACGAAAATTTAAAATTACACCAATTCTTGCCAAGTTTGATGTTCCACATCCCTAGGTTTTTTCAGGGTTTTTTGTTCCTCACTCCTAGTTTAAGTTTCTTTGCAAAGTGATTTCCATGCATATAACTCTAAAATTTCAAACATAAGTAGCCTTTGCCTTCTAATTTTGCTTTTCACAAACAGCAATAACGTCAATTTTTTTTACAAACAGCCAGAGTGGTTCGCGAAACGTCAACAATTGGGACTTATATACAACGCGGGCCATGCATCTAGTACGATTATATAATTGGCTGGTGGGAGTGCTTGGGCATTCAAGGGAAGGGAAAAAAACCCTCTCTGACCGGCCCATTTTTCACAGACACTGACTGGCCCGGTGATTGCACCGGACAACCCTATGACCAGTACGCCCCTGTGTACTTCTATTACCTAACGTCTATAGGATGTATAACAATGCTTATTTATAGGATGTATAACAGTGCTTACATATAGGATGTATAACAGTGCTTATTTATAGGATGTATAACACTGCTTACTTATAGGATTTATAACACTTATAGGATGTATAACAGTACTTACTTATAGCATGTATAACAACACCTACGTCTGGGATGTATAACAGTGACTACCTCTGGGATATATAAAAATATCCACGCCTAGGATATATATAAAAATATGTATGCCAAGGATATATTTAAAATATGTACGCCTAGGATATATATAAAAATATGTACGCCTAGGATATATATAAAAATATCTACGTCTAGGATATATATAAAAATATCTACTTCTAGGATATGCATAAATATATTTACGACTAGGATATGTATAAAAAACCTACGTCTAGGATATTTAAAAATACCGCCGCTTAGGATGTATTGTAGTGTCTACTCTAGTATGTATAATAGTCCCGTGCCTAAGCTTAGGATGTATAATATGTACGCCTAGGATATATATAACAATATATACGTCTAGGATATATATAAAAATATCTACGACGAGGATATGTATAAAAAACATACGTCTAAGATATTTAAAAATACCGCCGCTTATGATGTATTGTAGTGTCTACTCTAGTATGTATAATAGTCCCGTGCCTAAGCTTAGGATGTATAATATGTACGCCTAGGATATATATAACAATATATACGTCTAGGATATATATAAAAATATCTACGACAAGGATATGTATAAAAAACATACGTCTAAGATATTTAAAAATACCGCCGCTTATGATGTATTGTAGTGTCTACTCTAGTATGTATAATAGTCCCGTGCCTACGCTTAGGATGTATAATATGTACGCCTAGGATATATATAAAAATATGTACGCCTAGGATATATATAAAAATATCTACGTCTAGGATATATATAAAAATATCTACTTCTAGGATATGCATAAAAATATTTACGACTAGGATATGTATAAAAAACCTACGTCTAGGATATTTAAAAATACCGCCGCTTAGGATGTATTGTAGTGTCTACTCTAGTATGTATAATAGTCCCGTGCCTAAGCTTAGGATGTATAATATGTACGCTTAAGATATATATAAAAATATCTACGACGAGGATATGTATAAGAAAACATACGTCTAGGATATTTAAAAATACCGCGGCTTAGGATGTATTGTAGTGTCTACTCTTGTATGTATAATAGTCCCGTGCCTACGCTTAGGATGTATAATATGTACGCCTAGGATATATATAACAATATATACGTCTAGGATATATATAAAAATATCTACGACGAGGATATGTATAAAAAACATACGTCTAAGATATTTAAAAATACCGCCGCTTATGATGTATTGTAGTGTCTACTCTAGTATGTATAATAGTCCCGTGCCTACGCTTAGGATGTATAATATGTACGCCTAGGATATATATAACAATATATACGTCTAGGATGTATATAAAAATATCTACCACGAGGATATGTATAAAAAAAAACTACGTCTAGGTTATTTAAAAATACCGCCGCTTAGGATGTATTGTAGTGTCTACTCTAGTATGTATAATAGTCCCGTGCCTACGCTTAGATGTATAATAGTGCAGACGTCAAGGATTCATAATAATGCCTTCTCTAGGCTGTATAATAATACCTACGCATAGGTGCTAGCCTAGATGTTGGCTTCTTGTCACCCGACCAAGTTCAGAATCACGAGGTGCAGTTGTAGTTGTTATGTTTCAGTTACCATGTTGGAGCACAGCAATTCCATCTACTATACTAAACTCCAACTTAACTTGATATCACTAGACGATAGATCTTCACCTTGCTTATAGGCAGTTAATCCATTTTAGCGGAGTGAAGACATAATTCTCGCCAAACCTTATAGCCTTTTGTTCTCTACAGGGTTGTGGTTTGGCGAACATTATGCTTTCACGCCGCCAAAATGGATTAAATGCCTATGAGCACCGTGACGATCTACCGTCTAGCGATGTCAAGTTAAGTTGAAGTTTAGTATAGTCCTTGCGTCAGAAAAACTCCATAAAATCATAAAGGACATCAGCTTAACATGGTCTTGGGATTTGTTACACACGTTCACACAAAAATGATGAAACACGTTGATTATGACAGATAGTGTACAGTTGGACTGCATTATGGAAATTTAATGTTACGAGGGGTAGTGTACCATTTAAAGTTTTCCTGGAACGTGTTTTTCTATCATGAAATTCAAAAGCTAATTATACATTGTTTTCTCGCAGTAATGATCTCGTTTGGCTGTAGATACAAATGCTTTAGAAATCGAAAACTATCTACCAATATGTGTTATCTAAATATTAATTTCTATTGGATATCCCGTGCGCTAAGATACAGAGGAGGAGGAACACGCCAAAACGGCGTTCCATTTTTTTTTTAAATAAGAAAGTCAAAATTTAATCATATTCGGTGAAATTTTTTTTCTCGAATTTGATATTCATTGATAGAGTATCACAACCTTCACCACTAAGTTTATATTTATAACCTCATGCCCAAGGAACAGGGTTCGAATCTCATTTTATATGTAATTATTTGCCGTGAAAATGGATGCCACGTTGATCACTTGTGAACAGAACAGTCTTAAAACGTAACGGACCAATCGGATAATATCATTACTATTAATTATATGTTGTTTGATATTTTCAGCATATGAAAATTTATTGTTTGATACTTTTCAGAGTAGAAATTGTTATATCCTTACCTCCAAAGGTGCCGGGTTCGAATCTTGGGTTAGGCATGGATGTTCATTGTGGTTCAGAATCCACGTTAAGCTGTAGGTCCCGGTCTGAAAATATCCATTTTCTACTCTTTCACGTACGTGATTGCCCTGTCATAAGCATGATATAGTCATTACTATTTTTTAAAAACAAGATTTCAAATGTATGAATATAAAAAATAGTTTTCTATAATTTTAGTTTTCTATAATTTTGCACATGCATATAGATTCGATCTTTTTTTCAGGTTACTGTGATCAGCACACCATTCCATTTTCGGGGATTGTAAGAAACAGGGCGCGCTTTTACCTTGATGGAGAATCGTTCTTGGTGACGTGTGACAAAGGCTACAGATCAGCAGTGACAAATGGCAGATTCACTTGCAATAAAGGAGTGTGGAGTGGACATTTCCCACCTTGTATTCCAAGTAAGAGCTTCACTCTGTGATAAAGTTGATAACTTGTTGTTCTTTACAATCAAGTGTGATGCTTCGCTACCGTTTTCATTTTGTCAAGCTGCGCAGACTATTGATGCCGTTTGTTTCATGCGGTATGTTTAAAGTCGGTAAATTGTCCTTGACAACTTCACGGTCTGTGCGGAATGTTAAAAACGTTTCCGAACCCGAATTGAAAATTACATATAATAAATGCATTACACTTTTATACTTTTAAGAGGAGAATTAAGCCTTTAATGCAGGAAGCCAAAATCCTCTAGATCCGAAGCCGATCAAACGGTATAGTGGCTAGCGTGCTAGCTTCTAGACCGCGAGGTTGCTGGTTCGAGTCCAGTGTAAGGCATGGGTGTTTGTAAATGTATGTTATCTTGTCTGATGACGAATGTTTCGGTGCATTATAGCCCTCGTGTTGCTGACGGCGCCAGATAATCTGAAAACAACCAACCTCTAGATCCGAAAAAAAAAAAAAAGAAGCATTTTTAGGTATATCTTTATATGAATCTAGGAAACACTTTGATCCTATATACTTTATTTTTTAAATCCCCTGTTTTAACTTCGCTTTTGTATGTTTGTCAATGGGAGCAGAATCTGCGGAGACCAACCTAAATAAGCCCCTTGCCGTCATCCAGCGTTACTCAGCGTTTTTTTTTTTTTTTTTTTTTTTTTTTTTTTTTTTTTTTGAATGATTAAAAATACTTTCAGTATTTGAAATGTTTTAAGTACATCATTTTTGTAGGTCTAAGAAATTAAATTTTAAGAATTGCTAAAAATCTCATAGTGCCATTTTTTTAAAGGACGTTTCCCTTAAATACCACTTATTTGAAGGTTTCCTACGAATTTTCCCTATTCATTTAGTTGAATGCACAAGACCTCCACCATCTATAGAAAATGGCAAAATCAAGTCATACTCTACGCAACATCTATCCATTGTTGTCTACGAGTGTAATGAACACTACTACCCGTCTACTGATGACTTCCAAGTCCAGTGTCTGTTTGGGGATTGGATAGGATCACCGCCTGTGTGCAAGGATGGTAAGTTCATGCCAAATTTATTCAAAAATATATGGCAATGTAGCTTGGGAATTATCACTGCACAGTCCAGTAGCGTACAGCAAGTACAGACGGGCTGCATAAAAATTATTAGTTTAAAATTAAAACTAATTGCTAGTCAACTTTGATTATTTATTTTACTAATTTTCTCAAATGTAGATTAGAATTGCAAATGAAGATGGAATCCGATGAGATCCGATAAATGAAAACTTACTGCACAATGGACAATTCCCGCATTTTTTAATTATTTTTTTATTCAATTCTAAATGTTTCGAAAAGGCCTTAAACGCAAAAATTTCTGCTCACTACGCTTTTTTTCCCCCGTCTTCTTCTTTTTTTAATTTTTTTTTTTTTTTTATAATTTGCAACCTCAGTTGATGGTTTATTTTAACGGGAAAAACGACTCGTTCAGCTCAAAGCTAATGTAACGTCACTTGTTCCGAACTTGACTTGAAACGCAGCAGCGGAAACCAGTTGGCATATCGCGCCAACCGGCACGGGATATGGCAATTGTCTAAAAAAATTCGCACCTTGGCAGCAACTTCACGATAACCATAGGGTATGGTGGTTAGCGTGCTAGCTTCTAGACCGCGAGGTTGCGGGTTCGAGTCCCGTGTTAGGCATGGGTGTTTGTAAATGTATGTGGGCTTGTCTAATGACGAATGTTTCGGCGTATTATAGCCCTCGTGTTGCTGACGGCGCTAGATAATCGGAAAACAACCAACCAACCACGATAACCATAGAAACGGAAGGAAGTTTTGACGTCACAGATAAAATGCAGCGTTTTTATCGGACTGCAATCGGATGAGATTTTTGGGCATTTTCTTTTCTTAATATATAAATAACTAATTTTTTTAAAAGAATTTTTGTTTGAATATTTGGAATCAGAAAGAAATTCTTCATAAATATAAACTAATTTCACTTGTTTTTGAACAATGCGGGAACTGTCCATTGAAGGAAAAAAAACTCGCTCGAATCAGACGATGGTCAGCGAGTACCCCGAGCTAGATAGTAAAAGTTCCAAATAGCTGCACCGTTGCCATGGAAACAACTGCTAGTACGGAATCTCCTTTCACGCTAAATGTATATGGCGTGGTGCCAAATGCAGCCCTTACGAATTTCACGACTCCGGCTGTACTTTTAAATTCGATGTGCTGATTTTTTGTGTGTGTGTGAGTGTGTTCTTGTTACTTCTTACGTTATTACTAAAACTTATAATTGAACCATTTTGAAACATGGAGCCCCGTTATAAGTTTATTTTCTATCTTATATTATTATATAAATACTGAAAGGAAACTTTGCGTTTGAGTAATTAATATTCATGAATGATTATGGGAAGTGAGGAGTTACTGTTACGGCTGCACTGACATTTTTGACCACGAGTCGCCACTGGTACAGTCAGAATTTATTTGAATCCCATGTCCAATTTAAATAACTCGCAAAAATGATGTCTGATTGAAATGGGTGTTTTTTCCATTTGCACCCCATACCAAATTTTCATATTACAACAGGGATCTACAAATAACCGTGATAAAAATTGATATACTCATCACAAAAATTAATAGAATGCAATCTTAATCTTTAAAACTTCTCCTTAAAGTTATCTCAATAAATTATGTTAACTATGTTCGATGCTTAAAAGTTTAAAACACACCTTCTGATCACAATTACGCCACTATCCCATTTCTTTATTTCTAAATAAATTTAACTGCCACGTGCTATAATGAGCCACAAACGAGGTAGTCAAAGCACCAATAACTTTAGTCGTTACTGTGCTTCAGATCGCTGCAAGTTAGAAGATATGTCGAAAAAGGAAGGCATTTCCTCCCTTTTCAACTCCACTCCAAGTGGAAATAGATTGGAATACTCCTGCAATCCTGGTTATGAAATTGCCGGATTAAAGCCCCTTTGTACAAGGGGTGTGTGGACGGAATATGGAACCCCTTGTAGAGAAGGTATGTATCAAGGAATAGGGAACCTAACCTAGAAACATGTTCACCTGTGGATTTGATTCAATATACACCTTCAGTCAACTTTCAACTCTTGATCCTGACAAAGCTACATACAGTTGACCGTGTGAAAATACTTTATTGGGCAATGGACGATTCCTGCATTTTTTAAAAACGAGTGAAATTAGTTTATATTTATGAAGAATTTCTTTCTGATTCCAAATATTTAAACAAAAGTTCTTTGCAAAAATTAGTTATTTAAATATTAAGAAAAGAAAATGCCTCGAAACCGAGCCAAAACCAGTTTGATCAAAACAGTCAACAAAATCAGTGACGTAAATGGGTCCTACCGCTTCTATGGTTATCGTGAGGTTTCTGCCAAATAGTTGGCGTTGGTTGGATCATTGCTATATCCCTTACAGGTTGGCGTGTTTTGTGACAAACTTGCAAAACTGGTTTCCGCTGCTACATTTCAAGCCAAGATGTTTAGGATTTCTTGACGTCACGTTCAATTCGAGCCAGACTGATAGTTTTCTCTCCAACGTCTAACTGGGGAATTTTAATTGCAAATTAAAAAAAAGAAAAAGGCATTGATCAGAAATTTTTGTGCTTATGACCTTTACGAAACATTTAAAATTGAATTAAAAAAAAAAAAAATGCCGGAATTGTCCATTCTCTGGATGACGTACGGGACATTTTAGCTCAATTTTCTTCTTGTGAACGGTTTAAAGTCGCAACATTATGATGAATCTAGTAGTTATATTTTTGTTTTATGTAAAATTAGTTTGTGGCAAAGTTACATAGAAAATAATTAATTTAACTAGATCAAATGTACATTTATAAAACCAACGCACGGGACTAGGACATGTCCCGTGCTTCGGTGTTATAAGATGTATATTTGACCTAGTTAAAATAATTTTTTTCCTTTGTAAGTTTGCAACAAACTAAAGTATATAAAATAAAAACTTAACTATACTAGATTCACCATAGTTTTAAAATTATTGTTTGTTTACGAGTAGAAAAGAGAACCAAAATCTTCGGTGAAGCGTACAGTAGAGAATTGCCCAATGCTATACTAAACTCCAACTTAACTTGACATCACTAGACGATAGATCTTCACCGTGCTCTTAGGCAATTAATCCATTTTAGCGGAGTGAAGACATTATAGTAGCGTACACGGGAGGTATCGATGTAACAAATTTAACTCTGATTCATTCTTTTCATGTAATACAAACACACGTGAGTTTTGAAAAATACGACTGTGTGAATTTCTTTAGATGGCAATACATTTATTTGTTTCATTAATTAATATTTTTATTAAGCTTCAGATAGCAAAGTGCGCCTTGCTCATGCGAGCATTACCGAGTCAGTCAGTGGTGAGCGTAATTCTTATAGTAATAAGTTCATAGTGTTATGCATGGATGCTTGTTGTGGTTAGAAATCCACGTTAAGCTGTTGGTCGCGGCCTGATTAGTCGTTACTGTGCACAAAAATAGGTCATTGAGTGTATAAACCAAAACTTTCTTCTCCTGCCTCTTGGCTTCGGCTGGCTGAAAACCAATTAGTTGGTTGGCGGAAAGGTCTATAAAAATAAAGAGTTTCCCCAGAAGCACAACTACTTTGGCCAATATCGATAGTCATTGGCCAATACGTTGTAAATCCCTCATTGGGTACCAATATTGGCTAATCTCGAAAAATGGCGGATAAAATGTATTGGAAGTTTTGAAATAGTCAGGCACAGTTTTTAAAATTGGAATAATAGAGGAAAACGGTATGGCATAAGACAACTATGTATTTCGAACTATTTTTCCTGCTTATGCCATGCCATTGCTCTTTGAAAACCATGATTTGGCACCAGAAAAAAAATTTCATGCTTTTAAAATCATACCTTTTGAAAGTTGAACTTTTAGGTAGTAGTCTGGTAACTTGCACGTTTTTTTTTTTTTACGTTTTTATCGGGAATTTTTTTTTTATGGGAAAATAAAATTCAATTCTTTTGTTTTTTTAATATGTTGTTATTGACATCAAATGGATACAAAGAAAAAAAAATTACAACTTTTTATTGTTATTATTATTATTATTATTATTATTGATCAAAGTAAACGCTTAAAAAAAAAAAAAAAAAAAAAAAAGTACGTGGTTGGCCCCTGTGATTTAGGCTCTTAAGGATAGCTGAAATAAAAAAAAATTGAATTGTTTATTAATCTGCGTAATTGTAGTGCTCATTAGAACTATGACTATTAAATGTTATCAGAAAATAACAAAATGGCGGACTTCGATAAATAAAAGGGATTTTTTTTTCGAACAGCAATCGGGCACTAAAATGGAAAGTTAGGGATGGGGGGAAAAAAATTCTAGTCCCGACGAGAACTATTGATGTGTAAAATAACGTGTAAAAATTTCAGAGCAATCGGTCAGATAGAATTTTTTTTCACCCGGGCCGACTGAAAATACTTTGTTTCGAGAAACACGCTTTTAAAGTTTCTAGAACAAATGCCCAACAACAACGAGACGTTCTCAAATATTCATTATAACTCCATTAATATTTCGAATTTTTGTCAATTTTTTTTTACAGTGCACTCTTAATATATTTTACTTTCGAAATAAGTAGAAGGGGGGGGGGGGGGGGAATCGATTTTTTTCAACCCAAGTTACCAGACTACTAACTTAATTATAATCATCCCAGTGTTATTATAATTAAAGTACTAAGTATTTTTCTTGTGTAATGCCGTTTACATTTTCTTCGAGTATATACATGTCAAATTTCTGGTCATTCTAACTTTTTTTTTTACAACTTTTTGAAAGTTGAACTTTATTTACTCTGAAACGGTACAAGTCTTTCGGTCGACAACTCTTATGTTTATTACTTTCATTATGTTTCATGTTATAAAGCGAATTGCACCATCGACGTGATCGCACATGGAGCCTTCATGGAGTCAAAGCAGAAGCGAGTTTGGAAGTGGGATAGTTTACGTCTTCAGCGGACAGAAGTCTTCAAAGTGGTATATTTTTCTTCTAAATACCTACAATTTTCTAAGTTGGTTATTATTAAACTGTACTGAAGTCAGAGGCATAGCCAGAAAATTATTTCGGGAGGGAATATGAAATCAAATAGTGTGATATGAAGTTTAATTTTTAAATTCAATGTCGCATATACATAATTAATCATACGTGGGAAATTTCTTTGCGCACTTTAAAACAAGTAAAAATTTGATCGAATCCAATCATTTATTACGTATAAAAACTGCGCTGTCAGTTAGGTTTGTATATGAAATCAATAAGGAGCACTTTTGGAAACAACAAGGATTTTTAATACAAAAATAGGCCTGGACGTTTCTGTTTGTTTGCTAACATTAGCGAATGATTGTAAGTATATCATTGGCCTGGTGATAAAGCCTATCAATATAGACATAAAAAATATCTCTTATAGCATGGAATATATTAAATAACTCAAAAGTTGGGACAAAAAGCATAAATACTCAGCCTAGAACTGAACCTAGGCTTTGTAAGCAAAAAAATATTTACTTTAATTTAGTTTAATTTTTCAAGTGGTCACTAACGTTGAAAAGGAATGTCTTAATTTGCAATTTATAATATCCTTCATCAAATTACCATCGTTTCACTTGTAGCATTAAACTTCATGTGTCTAGTAAAATAATAGAAAATATCGATGTGTTCAATTCATATTGTATCTGTGATTGAATAAGATCAACTTATAATTTCGGGAGGGGATATGTTTCCTTATCCCACCCCCTGGCTACGCGCTTGACTGAACTGGAGTCTATTCTAATAGGAATATTTTCATAAAATATGGTGCGCATTCTTTTAAAACCGTGGGGAGGGGGGGGGGGGGGATATATCAAGCTACAAAAGTGACACAGCTGAAAATTCTTCATTTTTAGGTTAAAGTGTGTACAAAATCATGGACTACTTTTAGACTTGAAGCTGAAATAACAGCATAAACCCATTTTAATTTGTTTTTAAATTTTAAACAATCTTGGGCCGTTCGAAACCAGCTTTAAGCACATAGCCTGTGATTTTGTTTACATTATAACGCAAAATGAAATTTTTTGAGTAATGGCACTTTTGAAGTAAGATTGCGGTATGAATGAAAAAATAAACGATTTCAGTTCAAACTTTCGCCACCAGAAGAAAAAGTTACAATTGAAGGACATGCCAAGTCCTTAAACTACCCAGTAAAAACACTAATGCTGCCAGCTTTATGGTTGGATGCTGGCAGTAGTGGATAGGAGTAGGCAGCGTTTGCTAACATTGACTAAATGTAGGCCCATTTCTGGCTTGCCAGCTATCTGTTTATTTTCTGCCATACGTCAACGAACCAGCAGTGAGTTGCCAGCAATAGCCCATTAATATACTCACCCTCAGCAGATTGGCAGGGATGCCGTTTGCGCATGAGCGAACGACGCTTGCTTATGGACGCCATGTTGAACCGGTTGAAGGAGAACGTATCGAAGACGCGATACCAAGTGAAATTCAGTTATGATTGAAGAGACAAGGTGAATAATATTATCTTTGTTTCTGTTTTTGAAGCAAAGTGGTAGCGCATTGAGCTGCCATGCCACAGGTACAAAGTTCGATTCCAGGACTGGGCAAGATTGACTCAGCCTTTTATCCCTTAATTGAGTCGATTAAATGAGAACCAATAATGCACGGGACTGTTACGTCACTGATTTTAATTTTTGTTTTCAATTGATCTTTGTGTTCTCGCTTAAAAATTAACTCTTCATATTCTCTTCGCTGTTAGCTTTGTTTTATATAATGCACTATAGTTCGCATCGCCATATCAATAAGACTATAGCTTCAATTAAACCAGTTCTGGCTCGCTAGTGGCAAGCCAATTTTTTAAACAAGCTGATTCTGGGACACTGTATAAACAATGCTGCCAACAGCAGTTAAATGACTTCTGGCCCTGCTATAGGCCAGACTGTCACTTTTATGCACTGAAAAGCAAAGGCTATCCCCCGATGGCCCAGTAGTTCAGGTGATGGCCACAATCGGTCCCCCAGTGATGGTCCAGCTGATTTGTTTTTACTGAATTGACCAATCCAGAAAATGGGGAACATAATTTCATATTAATGTTTTGTTGTTAAGGTGGTGAAATCGAAGATAAATGGTGCTATAAGAAGGCTTGCTGATAGCTTACAATCATTTGAATTTTTTTAACCAGATTGTAACGGGCAATGCTGGGTACTTCAGCTACTGTTGTATATTTATAGTTTTTAAAGAGTCATTTGAACTATTTTAATATTTTTTATTTTAGAGAGATCATTTCGCCATGGTCTAAGGAGGAGAGGATTTCAAAAATATACTCGGGGAATTTTTATTATAATCAAAGTGAAAACTAATGATTAATTGTTAATTAACATTTTATTAGGAATCGCAATAAATATTTCTGACAAATTAAAGATTTAAACAAAATTCTAGTTGCCATGTTACTCCTTGCAAATAATCCTGCTGGGGGTTCATGGACTAATCTAGTGTAATTGTGCAGCAATGAACTAAAAATTTCTGACTTTAGGTGAACATAGGCAAACAAAAGTTTCCTGGAACGGTCTTGTACATTTCCTGCGAAAATTCATATACCTTTCGAGGGAAAGGTTTGAACAACGGCACAACTGTATGCGAAAAAGGACGTTGGAAGCCAGATCCAGAGTGCAAAAAGTAAGTTTTAAATCCTTTATATTTAACTTCGATTTTTTTTAAGGCAAATGGGAAGAGGACTCACATACGCACTCATCATTCAATCGAACTGAAACTTGGCAGATAATTTCCCTGACGATAACAATGCATTCCTTCAAGTTTTGAGGTCTCAATAAGCAAGGGCGTAGCCAGGATTTTTTTCGGGGGGGAGGATATGCTCCCCCATATTCAAGAACTGCTTGCAATAGTGGTATTTACAAAACTCGAAGATGGTACTTTTAAACTAAATATCCTTAATTACTTAGTCAATTAAATCGTCGGCACTATTTAGCAACATATAATTTCTTAATTAATAAAATTTATATATTCTTTTTACTATTTCCACTCACAAAATTTGCAGAAAATTAAGTAAGCACATATTTAGCCTCGTAATTCATGATAGAAAACCCAACTGTCGAGGCTTTTTGGAAAGTTTATTAAGGACTTCTTTTTCTCTATGGATGGATATGAAATCCAAAACATTTAAGCGATTTTGGGAAGTAGAATTACTCAGGTAATTTTCATTTGCCTTAAAGGTTAGAAGGATCTTTCAGCAATGAGGGTGACAAGGAAGGGGGACCCCCGGGACAGTCCCCTCCCCCCCAAAAAAAACTTGGCTACTGGCTTGATGAGAAGGGTACATGCAGTAAGAATAGGTTAAACTAAATAATTAAATATACTCACTCACAGTCACACTGTTTTTTTTAGAGTTTGCAGGGCCCAGGGCAAACTTATCTTTGACCAAAAGCTATTGTCGAGTTTACACAATGCTACAAAACCTGTTGTACAACAGTAATGTTCATGCATACTTTAAAAAGAGCTGTAAAAAAAATTGAAGCCACAAGGGTGTATAAAATAATTTCTTATATTGAACAAATATTAATTCTGTTTTCTTTTCCAATAATCTGATACTTAAAATTGATATTCAAAAATATTTTCCCAGTACTTGCAAACAATATTCAAACAGTGCTGAACAAATTCTAATCGATGGTGCATATTTAAAATGGCTTATTATTATTTTATGAAGGATTTAACTATAACATCAGTGTCACATTCTTTAAAAAAAAAAAAAAAATTTGTACAATATGACCCCTTTTATCTACCATCATACTTTCTGGATGGGCAATGTTATTCTCAATTTCAATTTTTTCTCTCAAAGCATTTCCCTCAATTACTATGTCAGTCTTTTAGCAAGTTTTCAGGCAAGAATCTTGACGATTCAATAACTTCAAATACATATTCTAGTCCATTGGTGAAGTATTTACTTTCTTGATAATTAATCATACAAGCATATATGAATTTAGGATAAAAGGAAAAAAAAAAGAAAAGAAAAAAAAAAGATTTTGTGTTATTCTTTTGAGTTTTCAATACTTAAATACAATCGGAGAATTCTGTTCGACGTTGTTAACAATCTTGAACAAGAAAGTGAACCTGATTTACGAAAAGATACATCTTTAGGATGGCTGTCTGATTGTATAACAGGACTAATAACAGCTGGTATTGTGGATCTTTGCTTAAAATGTTCCGGTTAATTTCTGGAATCTCACATTCAACACTGTCAAAATTTACCATTGGGAGTTTCTCACATTACTGAGCTGTGTGCCAATAGGATCATAGAATGATTTTAACCCATTCATTTCACCATCTAAGTATTTAATCCATTAACAAATGGTTAGCAAGAAAACTTGCCAATCGAAAATTTAGTTAATTTTCCTTTGCTTATAAATTGCGATTGTGGTTCCACTTAACGTTTTTTAAAAATCATAAAAATAACTTTCCAAAGAATCTGAAAAACTCCAAATATACCATAAATGATCTAACTAAACAAAGTAAAAGTTAAAAACAATGTCTGTTTATCCATTTCAAAGTCATCTTTAATGGGTTCAATAAATACCGATATGACAATTTATTGAAGTGTAAGAAGTAATGACCTTTTAACTTGCTTTTCAATTTTGCTAATAATATCCGTTTTTCACCCCGTATTAGTAATGGTGTCATTACATCTAATTCTTATCTAAAGATACACGAGTTATTTTTGTTTTCTTCACCCGTTATTTACCTGAATTGATAATAGATAGTATTCAATAGTATTGCATTGAATTTTGTGAAACAAATCTTTATGAGTGAAAAATAATTTGCAAATGTTTGTAATTGGAAAATGTTTTTATAATTTTTTATTATGTCTGTATTGCAGATGAGCTACTAAAAGGTGATGTGCTATAGTATCTAAAATGCAAGCCCCTACACTACATATCTGATCAATAAATACATAGATATTTTTTCAAAGATGTTAAGGCTAGTTTAGATTTTTCTTATTGAGTGTTTTTTAAAATAAGTTGATTTATAAAATATTTTAAGAGGATTCATACAACAGTTTCATAATATCTATATAATATTATCATTACATGGTTTTTCTTTAAGAAAAAATGACATTTTATTCAAACTTTTAAGAAAATATTTATAAACATTGTCATATTGAGGTTGAAAAATACACCTTAAGTTTTGAAAATAGGTTTTCTATTGTTACTATTGTATGAATTTATATTGTAGTTGTTTGTAAAAAATCAAATGATATTTTATTATAATAAAGTATTTATAAAATAACTAAACTGTAGTTGTCAGTGCAAATGAAAAATTATATTGTAGTCATATCAGGGCAAATGAAAAATTATATTGTAGTCATCCTGGTAAAATAGCACAAAAAGTACTATTATTTTTAAAATAGTGTAAAAAAAAGATTAAACTTTTTTTTAATCAGAAATCTTAACGAAAGTAAGACTTTATCGTGAGGAGTGTGGTAAAGTATCTTTATCACATTAGTGCGATAAAAAACTTCGACCATGCCTCATGCTCAAATTTTAAATGGTCTTTTAATAGTACACAAACGACATATTTTCAGAAGATAGTCATTAACTGGAATTGCCAACATTAACCTATATCTGTACTAAAAGTATACATATATATATTTTGCATGAGATTATAAATTTTTTTTTATGCAACAAGTGCAAAAGTACTTTTTTGAAATCAGTAAATTATTTGACTTGTGCTAACACACTCATTAAATAAGCATTTTCTCTTGTTTAAAAAGTATTCTTTTCACAACTAAGTGCACACATAACTATTAATATTTTAATTGTCAAGCATATAACATATCACAACTCACTTTTTTTAATATTTGAATTGGAAAAGTCAAACAATGCATATACTTGTGAAATTTTCACAAAAATTAGTGGTATAGAAATCAATGGGAAACTTTCAAACTGCATTGCGAATGTTCTTTAAGTACAAACAACTGATCTAGATAATGGAAACCTTTTCTGTTGTAGATTAGTAGCCATAATGCAAAATTTATATAATAATGCTGTCAAAATTAATAAAAGTTCAGCATGATACCCTTACTATATTATCTTAAAATAACAGGGTTCCCACTCTTATCGAAGAAAAAAATTCAAGGACTTTCAAGGACTCTTTTTAAGAAAATTCAAGGACCAAAAATTACGTACCTTAGACATAAAAATACAAAACGGAGGTGGAAATTACTGGTGGTCACTTAAAAATTCAAGCACTTTCAATGACCTCATCCTTTTTTCAAGGACCAAATTTCATCAAAAAAGTTTCAAGGACATTTCAGGACTGCAGGAACCCTGAATAATATAGTAAGTATAATGTCAAGCTTAAGCTGAGTGCGTTAGCACAAGTCAAATAATTTATAGAGTTTGAAAATATTTTGCTTACAATATTTTGTTGGTAACTTTTACTTTCTCATACTCCTCGCAAAAAAAGTGTTATTTTCTCCATGATTTACGAGTAAGAAAAGTTAAATTTTTTTTGCAGTTGCCAAAAAATAACTTTTTGCATTGTCTTTTAGTTAATTTTGCAAACATATTTGGAAATTGATGTTATCAACACATTTATCATAACGATTGTGTTGATGTCATACGACTTCCAAATGATAGTTGTAAATTATGGTATTTTGTACAGAGTAGAGATAACTCATTTAGGTTGGTGTGTCGGTATTTAAAATAAATTAACAAAAATATATATGTTTCACAACCAAAAGTCAACTGGCACATTAAAACATATACTTAGAAATGTTAAATTATATAATACCTTTTAAGAGAATAATACACCGAGTGGCCACTTTATTATGATCACCAAACAGTTTTTAAATAAACGACCTGTTACACCACAGTGTTAATGCTAAAAAGTTAGGGTAGTATGAAGAGAGTTTTAAGACTGTATTGCATATGGAATGAAAAGAAATGGAGTAAAAAGTGACTTGATGGACTTTGAACAAGGCAAGATATTAAGAGTTTGGATGCAAGGAACAAGTACTAGCAAAACTACCGAATTTGTAAAATTTTGGTACTCTTTCGTTAGACAGGTACCAGATAAACATCGCCAAATTGCAGTGATATCTCACTAAAACAAGTAACCTTCAAATCATTTGTAATTCTTATAACAAACCATTATAGAGTTGAATTCTAGAACAAACCATAAATATGGCTTGGCGATTAAACATGTAAACACTTTGGCTTGGCAACAACTGCGCCAATTGGTACCCATCTAACAAAAGAGTACTAAAATTTTAAGAGTAGCTGTAACGAAAGTGCATCAAGACTTTAATTTCAGGCAGTGATTTCTAAGTGGGCAATTTGTGGTCATCACAGGGTGGTGAATGATTCAGCAAATGGTGAATCTCCCAAATTATGAGGGAACAAAATGGTAATAATGCAGATCTTAAATAAAACAATGGTTTTAGGTATGTTAGAGTAGATAGTTAGTAGCCAGTAGGTAGTTAGTAGCCAGAGGCAATAAAAAGAATCAATGCAATATTAGAGGTAAAGAATGGTCCAACGACATATATAAGGGTGTCTATAAAAAAAATAGTTGTTCTCATTTATACAAAGAGGTTGAGTAAAGGTAAAAATATTATCATTTTCTCCATTTGTTTTATTTTTTCTATAAAAAGCAATGAAAACATAGTTTTTCATTGTTTAACTAATAAGAAATAAATTATGGTAAAACAGCTAAAATACAGCAAATCAGATGAATCGAGACCAAAGTCAAGACAAAGTTCATGCACAACAAAGAATCGGTAATAATAAATAGCATCAGTATAAATAAGTTTCAATTTTGAGTTGTTGCAGTTCTTATATTCATTATGGTTAATAACTTAGATATTAAAAGGTACAAGTACACAATTGGATAATTTTTCCTTTAATTTCTGGACTGGACTCATGATTTTTTTCACACTTAACAAGAGTTTAACCCCCCCCCCCCCGCCCAAACATCTGCATAAAAAAACTTCCTTAATTTGATAATATTTCATTAAAATTTAACGTACAGATGTAGTACAGGACATTTCTTTGGCATTATTTTATTAGTCGAATTTTATTTCCTGAAAAATGCGGTTCCTCGCAACAGGTTTTATTTATTTTTTAAATTTACTTATTTTATTCATTAGTTCCATTTATTATATTTCAATTTATTATTGTTTTTTTTATTTAACTACTATTCATATTTAAATTAATTTTAATATTATTTATATTTTAATTTTATTTTAGTTACTGTGTTTTTGATTTTGTTCCAAATTTACTTATCTAATTAGGGTCTAATTTTGAATATTAAAAAGAGCATCATACCATTTTAAAGCTACCAAATTCGAGAATATTTTAGAGTAAAAAAACAAATGGTTATTTTTACCAAATTTCTCCAATGTGTACTGGTACCTTAAAGTAATAAAATAACATACTTTCATACTACTTTAAGGAAACATATTATGGAATATGGTACACAAAAGTAATTCATCATAGTAATGTCATGAAAACAGTTATATTAGCCTGCTACAATTGATATGAACTATTTCAAATAATTACTTTCTTGCTTTGAAAACAATTTTATGTTAAACAGCAAGTATCGATGATATATAAAATTAGTCTCAAAATAAAAATTCAATTTTCTATTGATTGAAAAATAATTTAAGAAAAAAAAATGCAATTAATAGATGAAATAAATTAAAAAAGCAATGTGATCTATTTTTAAAAGCAAAAGATATCGTTGCAACAGACAAGCATAAATTTTTTTTTACACAGTCAATATGGTTATATAAGTTGCATTAATTTACTTTTGACTTTAAAATGAATGTTGTAAATACCGATAAATATATAGTAATACTATATAAATGCAAAATTGTAAATAAAAGGTATATATTCTATAAAAATTCATATATATATTTTTTTAATACATTAAATTTAAAAACATAGTATTTAATACTAAGGAAAATGTATAAAACTAAATCATAGGTAAACCAATTTGGCATTATTCTAGAAAAAAAATATTTTAAAATAAGTTAATTAGTATAACATTAATAAACAGTTGTTACAATAACATGGACCAAATGATCCAAGTTTTGGTTTTTAATAAAAGTATGACAATAACTTGATATGGTAACATTGGTGATATAATTAGCTACCTTTAAATGGTCTATTTTTTTAACATGTCAATAAAAAAAAATTCCAGTTAATATTCATACTTTTAATAAAGATTTTAAGTCATATTTAGTTGCTAAATCAACATACAAATTAACTCTATTAACTAATACAATTTAATTTGGTTTTAAATCGTAAAATCATCATTAAATAAATTTGTTTGATAAAATGTACAGCATTATAACAACAATTAAAAAAAAAAGAAGTTAAAACAAAATTACACAGGTTGACTTCATTTTAAAAAAAAATTGGAGAGAACATAAGATAAATAACAATTTGTAATATTTTATGCGAGATAAAATACAAAAATTAACCTTGAACTTATTAACAAATCAGAACTAAGCAATTTGTATTAAACTTTGTCAGATTCTTAGGTTGACCTAAGATTAAATGAAAAATAGAGTCAATTGAAAACAATCTGTAAGCTTTGATACAAGATAGCGATATTTATTAATACATTTGTGACAGGACACCTGGACTTGTCCCTTGCCTATGATGAGATTTCCATCGACTATTTACTGTCCGTTGAATAAAACCAAGATTTCACAGGGCATATTGCCCATGTGTGATGTAAAGTTTTTGTGAAAATGCTCTTATAAAAATTATTGCATATTTTGTAGTTAAGGAACAGTGTTGTACACAAGATATAGAAACATCTCTTGACAATACATTCATATTCCAACTTAAAAAACCTCTTATTGCTTTCACCAGGTTAATAAAGTTGCAGAAAATTTAAGGCAATAATATATAATTCTGCTTCAAACAATAGATATTTCAGTTGGTGAACATTTCATAATACTGGGTGCAAGGATATCCCAATAATAAAATCCTGCACGTGCAATAAATAAATAAGGCTGTATATTACTGTTTAACAAACACATTTAAAAAGACACAGACAAAACACTTATTGCATATTTTGTATAAGCTATTAAGAAATATGATCCAAGGTACAAGATATTTACGTATTATCCTGTCAACTAACTTTGACAAAACCCAAAATGTCGCCGAAAAGTAGCTTTAGCGCCAATAGTGAATAACAGTGTCATCAACCTTGGCGACTGAAGTCCTAGGTTTTTGCTTTGGTAAACACGCTAAAGTTACAGGCGACAGTTTCCGTTTTTCCAAAAATGTTCGACTGGATAATATGCAAGCACACCTTCACGTTATAGTCGTCACTCGGGGATAACTTTTCAGTTGGAGTATGGTTTACAGATGACATCGGTTTTATAACTTTGATTGGACAGCACCGCTTATTATGACTTCAAAACATGCATCGAAATAGTTCATTTGGGTTTCGGCGTGTGTTTTGGTTTTCTTTTAAAGGTGTCAGAGAGCAAGGCAGGAGCCTAACAGAAAAGTACCAAATGTTTTATTGCATTAATTAAACTTATGATGCTGAAGTAGGAAGGCCAGCTTACTTGTTGTCAATAGGTACTAATGTTATCCTTAATAAAATGGAGTAGCTATAAGTTTGTGTGTATCTGAAAATATTGAAGTAAACATGTGGCAGGAATTCTTACAATTTTAGCAAACATAGCAGAAATGTGACATAAAATAGTCACCATAATGATAATTTACTAAAACAATAATTAAAAAAAACAAAAAAACAATATTCATCTAATTGACTTCACATAAAACTAGTTGTTGAAAAACACACGACTACAATTTTTTAAAAAATATGGTCAACATTGTAGCTAATCAGAAAAACAATTGCAACAGTTGATTTTCTACACGAAAAAGCAACAAAACCGAGCATTCATGTAAAGAATAAATTTAAAAGTTCTTAGAAAATCTTTTGCTGGCACTGAAAACGGCTACTATAAGAATATTTTTACCTCTTTGCAATAGTTTAACTTAGACAAGGATGAAAAAACTCAATCAGGATCATAACTTTTTATGAAGATCGATTCCTATTTAATTTTATGATGCAGCTATCAAGTTGTTTGTTACAATATTAAGGCTGAATATTGCACAATTACAATTTCTCAAATTGTACTTGGTCACAGAATTTTTTTAAAGTTTGAAAACATATTTTTCATAAAGTGCAATGCTCTCATAACAGATAAGCAAGAAAAATAAACTTTTGTCAATAACACAAAACTAAGATGGTACAGAACTTACTATGCACAATTTTTTTTGAATATTTACTTGGCACTAAGCATTGTTTTCGGCTTGGACCTAAGCTTAATTATTGGTACAGATGCACTAATGGTGCATACAAATTTTTGCCTTTGTTTGGAAAGTAATGGGAGGGCTTTGTTAAAAGAAAGTTTAATTTCATATTGTAACTTTTCAGTTCTTAGTTTCTAAGCAGTTTTATAGCAACCTTAATTAGTGTTCTGCTGTTTTAAACAAAGTTATAAAAATTTGCTAGATACCAATAGTGCATCATCTGTACCAAAACATTTGGCGCTCACAAAGTTGTGACAAGAGATCCATAATGTAACTAACTGTTAACCTTATAAAAAAAACACCAAAAAATTAAACACTTGGCAATTTTTCAGTAAGTTTGAAACCTTTTTTATAGTTATTGTTATATTTCTCCAGTTTGAAAACTTTTAGTATTCACTGCAAACAGTCTTTAAACCATTATTCCGTTGATTTTTGCTGTTAAACTAGAGCGAATTTGCACACAGTAAACACTACTTAGTGTTAGGCACCAAGTAAAAACCACCAACATTGTTAGGTGTCTATAGTGTATCTGTACCGCAAGGACTAAAGTATGAGATGCAAAATGACCTTAATGAATAACCATCTTTCATGGTTTGTCTCTGGCATGTGTGCGGTAATGCCTGTTCAAGTGATCTTTCCTAGAAAAGCGTTTGTTGCACACATTGCACATGTGCGGCTTTTCGTAGTTGTGTGTGAGATAATGTCTCTTTAGGTGGTCCTTTCGGGTGAATCTCTTCTGGCACAGGTCACACGCGTGTGGCTTTTCGTTAGTGTGCGTGTTGTAATGCATTTCTAGACTGTCCTTTGTGTTGAAGACCTTGTTGCAGAGATCACACACATAGGACATTTCATTTCTTGATACTGAGGATAAGTTTCTGGAAATACGGCTGCTTGTAGATAAGGAACGCTTCAGGGTGACAATTAGAGACTGCTTGTTGAAACGGAGGAATTTATGACGACAACCGGTAAGTGTTGAATGTTTTGGTCACAAAATCGTAGCGACGCTTTTTTTTTTAAATGAAAGCTGACCGATGAGTGAATGATTAACTTTTCTATTGAAGATAGAAATCTACACACACTCTACTTGTCCGCATTCTTTGATTTATTGTACTCCAGACACCACATATATAGATATCAAATTAGTTGTTTATGGGTTTGAAGTTTTGTTGACGGTTGACGCTAGCTCGAGTCGATTCAATGCCGGTTACAGTTTCATCTGGAATGTTGCTCATAAGATTTTATTTTGAAAATCATTCAATTATATGTAAATAGTGACGTCAAACAAATATTTTCTTAAAACCCTAACTGCTAAATACGGAAAATGTTATTCTAAAAGCGAACTTAATATGAAGGTGTTTTATTATTTTTGTACCATTAGAAGAATTATTCTGGACAGACTTTTATTAGTATTTCGTTTTGAAATTTGAATCATAAATGTATTTCATACTTAGCATCTTGTATTGTTTGCAATCTTGTATTTTCAGATCATTGTACTGACCGTGTAAACCTAAGGTCAGTTAAAATAATTTAACTGATGCTGTTTAAAGTCTGGACATTGTAGAACTGAACAGATTTTCGTAAAAGAATGCGAGATGAGAACCTGGGAGAAACAATCTATAAAGAATAGAAAGAAAAAAAGAGAATAATAATAAAAAAAGAATTTTAAAATAGTTACTATTTTTACAGAAGACGGTTTTGTAGAAGAAGCAATACGTGGCATTTACAATTTCAATGGATGTTTTCTCTTTGATATAAACTTCTTTCCCAATATCACTAAACCTAAATTTTTTATTTCCGTATAATTACTTAAAATGCCACATTTCAATCTGGTAGAGAACATTTTCATTCTCTTTCCTATAGTCTGAATCGTATGTGCACTACATTTTATTAAGATATAAGTGCAATTTAAAAAGTTCTTCGTAGCTGTAAACAGTGTCAGATAAGACCTAATCATCTTTAAAAATAATATAGAATGAACTCTGACGTCAACCGACATTAAACCTCATATTCAAGGTTGAGAAAGAAAATCATGCATTTATTTTAGAACATGCCTTGGGAATTCGAAAATTGATCTCACATGATTTTTACAAATAAAAATAAATTTAATTAAATCCAGGTTCTAAATTTCTATAAAGACAGTTTTGTCATAGATTTTTAAGAACAATAAATCAATTATATTTTATCTCAGTAAACTCTTAATTACTGCGCTTTATTAGTACTCATTTGGCAATTACCATTAGGTTGTTTCCATTTGTCTGTGCCTAATTTGCCAGTGCGGTCTCTACGTGATTGAGAAATTGAATTATACATTGTTTTAAGGGTTTGAAAGTTAGCACTAGATGAAATTTTACTAAGACGAATGCTATAATCCTTATTATCTCACAAGCAATCACGTGTCACTGAAATGTCTCCTTTGATTCTGCAACATTTACCTTGAGCAAATCGAGTAGGGAAGGTACAAGAGGGTGAACTTGCCCTACCTGGATTTTAAAAAGGCAAAATAACATGGAGAAAAGTTGAAAATATTTAATGGATGAGAAATTCAATACATAACTATTAATTAAAATTTTATTAAGATATCTAAATTGAAAGTTCAAGGATAAAACAAAAAATTTACCATCTTGTTCCCCCTTGGATACCGTCTACACCCCTGAAAATAATTCTGATGACGCGTATGGTGAGGCTTAATCCCCAAACTAGCACTCTTGCTGATTCGAGCATATTCAACAACAGTTTAAAGTAGGCTCAAGAAATAAATGAAGTCTGATAGATTTATTGGTCAAATCCTACTAAATTTGAGGGAGTGCATTAACTATAAATACTATGAAAATATATTTCAATAAATAATTATTGTAGGTAATAATTTTTGTGAGCATAATAAGTGATTCAAAAAGATATTATCAAAATTTGTAAATCTCGGCTAGGCAAACGAAAGTCTCTGTTTTCCTTATTAATGTCGAATTTTATTTCCTTTCAAGCATAACGCTTGTTCTTTGATGCAAAGGATCAACAAGATGGATATTAAAAATTTTGACACTTGTTCTAAAAATTGGTTCATAAGAGATAAATGAACAAGTGAAACAGCAAACGAGTACAGTTAAAAAAAATCTTGTATACAATTAGAAATATTAAAAGTTTTCAAATTCATTTGGAAAACATTTAAGCGATTAATTCACAATATAGGACAGATTATAAAATATTTCACAACATAGTACAAAAAATAAGACAATTTTATTTTTAAATTCGAAATATTTATCTTGTATTTATTTGTACAATCTAATAGTAGTATGTTCTTGTAGAACCTAGACACAATACCCATTGTTTAAAGTGGAACAAGTTTTCCAACGAGGGTGAAATAAATGGATCACTGGAAATAGGCTCGCTCTGGCTTTGCTTGCTGATGTTTTCCTTTTTATCTACATAACTTTTCAAATTAGATTTCTTTCTTAAAAGTGTATCGAAATTGAATTGACTTATGCAAAAATGGCTCCATCCGGAAAACGTCAAAATAAATTTACAATTTTCATTATTACTAAATTTTATATTGCTGAAGCATAATACTTTATTTAGACAGTCGTGTTTTGATAAATATTGAACAAGAGATAGGTATTATTTCCTAAAGTAGTTATTACTATAATCATGTTTTTTTCATGTTCCTGAAAATTTCGTGTTTTAGAGTTATGCCCTCTTCGCAATAATCGTTTCAATTAGAATCTTTTCCTTCTGACAAGTCACTTTCTTTTGACGACTTTTCAGATTCTTCAATTACGTTTAATGCAGGACTTTTTGCTTCAGAAATTATGAATTTAATTTCATTTCCTACGGCGCTTTCTAAATCTTCATTAATAGAATCTTTGGAAGTAGCATTGTTCGACTTACTATCAACTTCTGTTTCATCAGTTTTATTTTTTGAAGAAGATTTCTTTTCCATTACAGAATCCAAATCGAAGTCATTTTTTCCTGACGAATTTTGTTCTTTTGATGGTTTTTCGTCTTTAACAACGTTCGAGGCAGGAGTTTTTGCTTCGGAATTTACTGTGCTCTCGTGATCTTCATTGATTGAACTTTTGGATCTGGAATCCTTCACATTACCTTCTACTTCTGCTCCATCAATTTTACCTTTCGAAGAAGATTCTGTTTTTGATTCAGAATCGGCATCTTGCTTTCCTGAGGAATCCTGTTCATTTGACGGTTGTTCAGCTTCTTTAACCACGTTCAAGGCAGAACTTTTTGCTGCTGGAATCAATAGTTTTTTTTCATTTTCTACCGCGTCTTTACTGATTGAGCTTTTGCGAGTGTCTTTGTTCTCTTTTGTCTCTTCTTTTTTACCAACTTTGCTTTTGGAAGTAGATTCCTTTCTTAAAACAGAATCCAAATCGGATTCTTTTTTCTCTGGCGATTCCTTTTCAAGGGGCGGTTTCGAAGTTTTTGCTTTAACTAAATCCGAGGCAGAGCTTTCAGCTGCCGAAATTAAAGATGATATTTCTTCTTTTACCGTAATTTCGCGATCTTTACTTATAGAAGGTTTGGATGGAATTTCTCCAAAATCGTCTTCTTCGTTTTTCTTCCCAATTCTACTTTTGGAACTAGACTCCTTCCTTAATACATCGTCTAAATCCACCCCCTTCTCTTTTGAAATTTGAAGAGACGGTTGTTCTTTAGAAAGTTCTTTAGCTTCCACTTCTCTTTTAGCTCCAGCTTTGGCTGTCTCCATTATCAACTGGACATGACTTTTCGTGGATCGTCTTCTGATAATATCTTCATATTCCTCGTCTTCTTCATCAATAGTCATTAATGGTTCTTTTTCAAGGCCTTCCTTTGACCACATTTTGTCTTCAGTTGCAGAAGATTGAACATTTTTATCTTCAAGTGGTTCCCTTTCTTCGACGCCGCTAGTGACCCTTATCGTTGGTGGGGGCGCTGATTTAATTTCTTCACCTTCTCCGATGGCTTTGTGACATAAGGTCCACCACTCTTCCATATTCTAAAATAAACATAAAATTGATTATTTCTTAATGGAATTGTAAAAATATTTGTTTGAAATGATGATTTTGATGAAAATGTAATGTTGAAAAGCATTAATTATCATCAAAGTTTGAAAATTATTTAAACTCTAACAAGAATTGTGCGATTTAATGATTTTTGCGACAAATACAGAGTGTTTCTAAAATATCTAAAAAATGTTAAGGTAGGTAGAGGAAGCTGAAATAAGCAGATTTTGTAATGGAAATTGTTCACTTAAAAGACACATTGAAGTGTTCGAAGGCATGCTTAGATCATACCTGAAAGTGGTCCACTGGCGGTCCGCTTCATCTTTTTACTCCCATCACAGTCAAAAAGGTATACGCATTCTTGTCAATCATCTGTCATCTAACCACCATCCTTGCTACCCATCTTACCACTCCCCCTTTGCATGACGTAGAACTCTCCTTCTCTTACAACTTAGATGCGCAATTTCAACACACACATTAAATTACAAAATGTACTTATTTCGGTCCTATCTACCTCTATATGTCCTTACATTTTTTCCAGATAATAAGAAACACCCAGCATATAAGACAAAAGCAACAATAATAATGAGAGACGATTTAAGAAGGAAAATTCTTGGGTAAACGATAAAACAAAATTCGCTTAGTGTAATTACTTTGGTTTCTTCCATTTCCTCGAAGATGGGTCTTCTATACTTTGGAATTTCCTTATACGAAGAAAAGATATCTAAACTAGTTTCTTCATCATTCATGGATGGCTCACTGCTAGACTCCTTCTCCTTGGGTTTACTAACCTTTGAAAATAAAGAAACATTTTCCATGAAAATTTTCACCTGCCATCTCTTATTGAACCGCAGAGTTCATATGCAGAGTGTTTATAAAGTAACATTACATTCTTGTGATTATCACATTGTATTGCATAAATTACATTAATTAACAAACAAATATCATACCAGGACACACCTTTTTAGTACATTTCAATGTGTCCCCCTTGCGCATCTTGCCTCAGTAATCATTGTTTCAGCGCGGCCTGTAAAACATGGCGCAACATATCTGTGTAATTTTCTCAATTGCGGCTGTAATCCGTTGTTTAAGTTGTTCAATGTTGTGTATTTTCATTTGGTACTCCTTGGATTTAAAAAAATCCACACGCTAAAAAAGCTGTGAGGGAACAAGTTTGGTGACCGTGGAGTTCACATTCTTGGTGAGCTCCGGTGGAACGTTGAGTACGGTGACGAGATGTGCAAGGGTTAAGTTAGAGTAAAAAACCTCCGCTTTTGACAATTAATTTATTTACAATGGCGCATTGTGTTATTTGTTTGAAAATCGAAGTTCAACAAATCAGAGATATTCCAAAAAATTTAAGTTGTGATAGTATTCAGTAGATGGCAGCACTATAAAAAAAAATATAAAACCGTAATTTAAGCCTGTTGAGGAAATCCAAAGAATCTTTTATCTCTCAGCAATAGTATACAATATCCAATTGTGGTGAATTTCCAAAATACAAGTTATCCAAAAGTAATTTTAATGCACAGGTGTGCACGGCCCCACTATACACTAGGAGAGGGCTTACTTCAGCTCATTGAATATAACGGTGTGTGGACCGGTTTTACTACGCACCGATTCGCTCATAGGAACGATGTATGGCCGATTCTTTAAAACTCTTATAGTATCCGTGGTCAAAAAAGTAAAATGTTAATTGAAACTTAAACTTAAGAGCGTTTTTTTTCTTTTTGTTACCAACATATAAGTTTAAAACAAAACTACGTGCTCAGGTTATCAAAACTACTATAAAAGTAGTGATTTTCACGGACCTATATCTTTAAGCGGAAGGATCCATCCTACTGCGTTAAAGACTCAAGTACAGTTGTCCCGACGCATAGTAACGAAATATACCTGAAAAACATCTCGTCTCATATTACAATATATTTGCCTCGAGCTTAACATAGGTTTTCATTCATTCATTCCAAAAAGAGCTAAAGAGAAAAGTTTGATAACATAATAAATAGGAGTTGTGCTGGTATGAAATTTACCTTTAATTGTGGTTTATCTTCCACTTCCATGATCTCAAAAAATCCCGTCTCTGCGTCCTTTTAATAGAAAAAAAAAATACATTGGTATAATAATGTAGTAACAAGAAGTTTTTATTTTTCGTAAGGATGGTGGTATTGTGTATGTTCCTTATAATGGGTTAGGAAAGTAAGGAAAATATTTTTTTAGATGAAAACATATACAGTTTACAATTCTTAAATTTTACTTTATACTTTTTTACCAGCACTTTTTCAGAGATCTCTTTGAGATAAGCAGCCTTTTTTTAGATACCTCATATTCTAATCACAGATGAGAAAAGTATTATAAAACAGAAAGTTACAAAAGGAACACTACGTTGTAAACATATTTCAGTAAATGGAATACTTATTTATTTTAAAATTAAACCTTTTTTCTTACTTACGGATTCTTCGCTGTCATCGGAATAACTCTCCGTCTGAAAAAAAGAGGATAAACATGATAAGAAAGCACTTATAATTATCCACTAATCATCTGAATGTTTTCTGAGTATGTAATACGGGATGATCCAAGAGTAACACAAGTTTTAAAAAGCAATAGCACGAATATTTGGAAGCAATGAGCATTGAATGTCACTGGAAAACTTAGGAAAAACATTGTTTACTTCATAATTTAAAAAAAAATCATCATTTTTTCATTAACAGACGGAGTTGTACATCAAATTTTTAATGATTAGTAGCCACAGCCAACTTAAATTACGTTAGACAGTGCCTCACAGTTACTTACAGCGTCATCTGTTGATGAAAACACTAACTATTATTTTTTTTTGCTAGAAAATAATTCGATTTTTCTTCTTATTATTATTATTTTCATGAAAACCGCATATTTTCTACATTCATTGGTTTATGAACAATTAATTTTTCGAAGTCTCATTATTTCTAGATAACACAGTAATAACCTTGGACAATGGCCATAACTTAAGCCTTTCTTTTTTACCAAAAAAATAATTATCAAAAAATATCAGAGTGATATAGATTTTTAATTACGTAATCTACATTTTTAAATACCAGCATCACTTTCTAAAATTTTTTGTTACAAACTAATATCTCTCTGATAATTATTTTGAATCATCTTATTAAAAACTAATATTACCTTGATAATTATTGTGAATAAACCATTTTATTTGGGGACTTCAGCTTGAGTCGCACTAAAAAAATGCAAAATATTTTGTATCTCCACCACATTGGCTATTTCCCCGATCATGAAGAAACGGTCTTATAATTTCCTTTAAAACGTGCTAATCATCAACGTTATTTTGCAGCCATTACGTCTACATTACGGTAGCGTTATTTGACGGAATTTAAGTTAACTGTAACGTGTCAATCATCTATCCTATGTTAGTAATATGTCCTTTATTGAATAATTTACATTAACTTCGATTTTATGGATGAGTTTTTGTGCTTGTGGCGGGCAAAGCTTCGGAGGGATAAGTAACCCACTTGTTGCTATCCAATCGTTGAAACTTCGCAGATAGACTCGTTGTCGATGACAGTGTATTCTATCAAATTTTGGGCTCTGTCGCTAAAAGGTCGATTTTACATTAATTAGTTATTCCCGCTTAGAAGGACTAATTAATACATTTGGCGTCATTCAGTCTAGTCGAAACTTGGCAGATGGACTCGTTGTCGATCATAATGCATTTTATTAAAATGTAGGGATAAAAATAAAAAATATATACTTTTCATTGTACAGTGGCTAAACACTATGAAAACTCTATCTATACTCAAAATCGCTTGAATAAATTGCAATCGCACATAAAAATTGGCAATGGATGTAAAGGATTATATATATATATATATATATATATATATATATATATATATATATATATATATATATATATATATATATATATATATATATATATATATATATATATATATATATATATATATATATATATATATATATATATATATATATATATATATATATATATATATAAAGAGAGAGAGAGAGAGAGAGAGAGAGAGAGAGATTTTTTGTTTGAATAAAAATATGATGTTAATCAACATATTTATTACCCAATCTTCCATGCCTTCATCCTTAAATTTGAATGGTCTTTTTGTGTGTAAGACCTTCTCCAATATGCTGAAGTCATGCTTCTTTTGCTTTTGCGTGCCTAAAATGTTGAACATATCTTCCAGTTCTCTCTGGAAAAAAATAGACATGGCTCCTACTATGCAGATTAAACATATATTTACCATATCGATATACTTTTAAATATATGATCTGTTGATACACAACAGAAAAAGAAGTGACTGAGCGTTTTCGAATTTCACCGATCATATTGGACAATTCCCGCACTTGTTTTAAAACGAGTGAATTTAGTTCATGTTTATGAAGAATTTCTTGCTGATTCCAAATATTCAAACAAAAGTTCTTTAAATAAATTAGTTATTTAAATATTAAGAAAAGAAAATGTCCGAAAACCTCTTCCGATGGCAGTCCGATCAAAACGATCCACTATAGCTGTGAGGTCAAAACACCCTTCCATTTCTATGGTTATTGTAAGGCTTCTGCCAAATTTGTGTTGTGTTTGGTAGACAATTGCTGTATCCCGTACCGGTTGGCGCGATTTGAGAGAAACTTGCAAAACTGATTTCCTCTGCTGTGTTTTAAATCAAGTTGTTTCAGATGTAGTGACGTCACATTCGCTTTGAGCCGAATGTGTCGTTTTTCCCTCCAAAACTAACAAGCGAACTTTGGTTGCACACTGAAAAAAAGGAAAAGCGCAGTGAGAAGAAATTTTTGTGTTTATGTCCTTTTCGAAACATTTAGAATTGAATAAAATGAAAAACGGGAACTGTCCATTTTATTTTTTTATAGAAGTAGAGAAATAGTAGTGGTTAAGGAATATACTGTCATGCCGTAGAAAAAATAACCAATGTTAATAAATGGATTTTGAATGAGTTGTATTTAAATCGATTGGTAAATATGCCATAACTTGGGAAATATGCCATAATAGGGTGGTTCAAAAATATATGGGTAAATTTTTTTTTTTACCTAGATACCAAGACACCCCTTCATTTTTTTACATCTACCCATACAAATGTTCTAGTAAAATTTCCGAATCCTACTCCAATTAAAAGATGGCGCTCAATGAACAGTAAATTTTCGTATTTTGTGCGTTTTTGGGTATTTGTAGTGGATTTGGTAAAAAGTATAATTGAAAGCAATTTTCTTAAAGAAAGTTTTTATTTATACCATAATTAATTTTTTTAAAAATAAGTTAGTAAAAGTTTATGAAATAATTAAACTGTAGAGGGCTCTACCCCTGCTCACAAACGCTCGTTAATCCCCCGTGCTACTCCATTATTTTTTTAAATTCTGATAAAATTGCCCCTATAAATTAGGCGGTATAAAATCCTGAAAAGCATTCAAAATAAGCTATTAATACACATAAATACGAAATGAATAATTAGTGTGGTGTTATGTAGATCAGTAGTGGTGTTTATTTCATCATTGAACCAAGCATTACAGTTACACTTGGCTACATTTTTTGTAAGCCGAAAATGGTCGATCGGAAATTATCTAAATACCAAAATATAATTTCAAATCATAAAATTATCACTCAATAAATAGTGGACTAGCGAGTATAAATAGTTTCTAACTTTCAGCTCTATTCAAAGTTTCTAAATGTACAGCTGTACTTAATGAACATTTTCAAACGACACTCAATCTCCTACCAAGAACAACATCTAATTGAAATCAATCGAATGAATAGTTAATAACATCTAAAAAATATGGGTTGGGTGTGGAATTTGTAAACAACATAAATCGTGTAGATGGTGCCATTCAGATTATCGTAACCCACTGTCATTGTAGAGACATGTTCGATAACGAAACATTGAAAAATTACCATATCAAGAGTTCTTTTTGTAAGTAAAAAGTAAATATCAAGAGTTCTTTTTGTTACAAATTATCCAAGACTGGCGTTATCTTTCAACATTTTTAATAGCTCGCACCCTTTTATATTTCTGGAATCTTTTGTGTTATTCATATCTGAAATACTTTTTAATTTTTCCTTTGCTGTAATTCTAAGTGAAAATATGGCTTAACCAACCAATTCATTTGAAAGATACTACATAAGCTTTTCCAGCGGCGATTCCAATTTTAAAATCCATTATCTTATACTTTTTAACGTTTTTCCACAAGTTCAGGTCACCACCAGAAGCAAGTGGGGCTTCTATCCATGTCTTTACTGTACAAAAAACCATTGAACTGTACAAATAGCTGGAGCTGCATTTCTTCTCTCTATTAGTTATACGGAAACCCTCTTGCTGGTCTCTGAATAGAAGGATTTAAAAATGTACAGGAGTTTAGCTATCCACTGTGCGTGATGAATTGATGAAACTGTTCTGCAATTGATTTTCTCTGGTATATTGCCCAAAACGATTACTGTCAACTCGATTACTTCTTTATAATCATCTCTAAGTATTATATATTTATACACAGATGAAAGAAAGGCTACAGTTGAAACTTTAAACTTTTTAACGTCTTTTTTCAGTTATAAATCCTGAAAGTTTGTTTGTGCAATTCTTTTTCAAACGGCTTTAAATCTGTTGAAGAGAGAAACCTCTGTGAAACATGATGGTCCATAGCACAACTAAAATAATTTTGCCAATATTAATTACATGACATGGTGTCAACAGGCTAGCCACAATAGTTCACGTCCGATTTTTTCTCCAAATTTATGCATGCCTCTTATACACAAGCAATAGTCATACTTGTAGTATCAAAACTTTGTCCAAATTTAATTCTCAACTTGCCATTGTCTAGCATAAAAACAGTTTTTGGAAATATATTTCGCTGTTCTTCCACCACTCAATTTTGAGACACTAAGAAGTTTTTCAATACCATCTCTCGAAACATATAGAGACAAACGGTCAATCTTTCTTAATCCAAAAGATTTTAGCAGAAGTTTGCCGTTCCAATGAAGGGCTACAGGACAGTCAGATTTGAATTTACCCATTGCTTAAATCAGCGTATTCTTTTCTAGGTTTTTTGACCACTCTTTAAAGAGGAAACGCTCGAGGAACATGCCCCAAAGCTGAGACTACTGGAACAATCAAACGAAATGCTTCACGATCATACGTTGTTTTTGATAATATGGATGTTGCCAGATACAGTAGATAACTGTTGCCAAACTATATTACATGTATTTAAAACCCATAAAAACTTTTTTTTTGTAAAAATGTAGCCATACATTCTTATCAGCATAAAACTCGAAAATTATGCGAAATTACAAAAAGGAATGGTCATTGAGCGCCGTCTTCTTATAGGAGTAGGAAGCTAAAATTTTAGGAGAATAATACTATGGGTAAATGTAAAAAAATTAGGGGATGTCTTGGTCTGTAGCTGAAAAAAAAGTTTTTGGAACCACCCTAATGCCATAACTTGGGAAATAATACGAATTTTTTTTATCTGGTAGCTTACAACTTCGGTTAAATTTCAATGAGAAAGAGAGCAGATGAATTTATACCCATACTCTTTTACAAAAATTGTTGATTTTTTCAAATCTGAGCGAATTTGGTAATGGATATTATGTCCTCAGGGACGTAATTAATTAATAATAACCTTGGCATTTTACTTCATCCTTAAAAGAAGTAATGATTTGTCGCGAGAGGAATAAAACCATTTGTTCTCTTTCTTATTAAAAATTTAAGGGAGGAAAAGTTCACCAGACAAAGGTTGCTTATTTTTTTTATTTTTTTTTTTGAAAATGTGTGACACTTTTGGCTATTTTCTTTATTCAACTAATTAAAAATCGATTCCATAAAAGTTGATTGTCTTGTCCTGTTAAGAACAGTTGTCTCTCATTGGTACTGCTCAAACTTCGTTGTAAACTCATTTTTACAAACACACTTTGAAATACCTTCCGATAATTGAAAAAAAAAAAAAAAAAATATATATATATATATATATGTATATATATATATATATATATATATATATATATATATATATATATATATATATATATATATATATATATATATATATATATATATATATATATATATATATATATATATATATATATATATATATATATATATATATATATATATATATATATATATATATATATATATATATATATATATATATATATATATATATATATATATATATATATATATATATATATATATATATATATATATATATATATATATATATATATATTCGAATGAAATTTAACTGAAAAAACTGAATTATAACTATTTATAACAATACAATAACAGAAAAACTGGTTTACGAAATTAATGTAAAAGAGTTGAAGACAATCCCCATTAAGAAAATTTAGAGAATAGGTATCGATCCTAGTGCATTCACAATGCTTTGCAGAGGTTCTAAATCATCAGGCAAAAGCAACCGCTCACGCCCGAGATATGTTTTTGGTCTTTGAAAATATCGCCACAACTTCGCAATAGTTGATCAAGAGAAGTTGGAGCCCAAGGCCCGGACACATTCAGTGGCCCTTTTTTCAAACGAATGATTTATTGGAAATGAACTCGATTCAAAGTCAAATGAATTAACATGAAATATAGAAAATGTTGATAAATTAATGTTAATATTTTTTTTCTAAAAGTTATTTTTTTTGTCACAAATAAACAAATTTCAAACAATCAAGTTTATAAATCAAAAGAGGAAAAACTTTGTAACGTATAACATTGCATTTCACTGTAACAATGTGTATATTCATGACGACAATATCTGCAGCATTATTCACAACATCAGAGTCTACATTTGCTGATCTCACAATAAATTCGTCACGGTTTCGTTTAAATTTTTTCCCCTCTATCTTTCAAAAAAGCTTGCTTTTCACTCTTTTAAATGGTTTATTTGAATAAATACACTCTGGGATACTAAAGACGGTTCAACGTCAATACGAAATGATTTTTATGTAAAAATTATTTTATACAAGTTATAAAAGATATTCACATAGCTTTTGTGAAACAAAAATGGTTTACAGCCAATTTAGGAGCACCCTAAAATCATGGGGCCCAAGGCCCGGGCCTTGTGGGCCTAGGTAATGATCAGGCCTTGGACGAAAGGGGGAAAAAAATGTGTCGTGTGTCATGTGAATGTAACGTATTGCAGTGAAATAGTGATGTAGCGACACAAGAGTTTTTACTGGTATGCTCAGACTTGAGTCACAACTTTAACGAATGTAAGGCAAAGCACGAAACACCGAAACTCTAAAAACGAGGCAAAAGTGTCCGCTCATGCCCGAGGGAAGAAATCTTCAAATTAACTATTGAATTGATGCAACTCACGCTTTCATCGTCGACCAATAAGTCATCAAAGTCGTAGGGTGATTCATCTGCTAGTTTACGCGCTTCTCCACGACTCAATGCCCATTCCTCCAAAGCTTTTAGGCGAAAATTCTGAGCCACACGCTACACAGGAATAAAAAAAAACAGTTATATAGATCTATAGCTACACACGTAATAAATATAAATGACAATATAATGAACCTTATTCAAGGTGTGCACAAATTAGTTGGGAAATAGAGTTTAAATACCCCTGTATAATTCTGAATAACGAGGCATAATAAACCATTTTTTTTGCATAAAGAATGACGGTTATATAGATCTATAGCTACACACGTAATAAATATAAAGGACAGCATAATGAACCTTATACAGGGTGTGCACAAATTAGTTGGGAAAAGGAGTTCAAACACACCTGTATAATTCTGAATAACGAGGCATAATGAAACATTTTTTTGCTTAAAGAATGACCGTTATATAGATCTATAGCTACACACGTATAAAATATATAAAGGACAGCATAATGAACCTTATACAGGGTGTGCACAAATTAGTTGGGAAAAGGAGTTCAAACACACCTGTATAATTCTGAATAACGAGGCATAATGAACCATTTTTTTGCTTAAAGAATGACCGTTATATAGATCTATAGCTACACACGTAATAAATATAAAGGACAGCATAATGAACCTTATACAGGGTGTGCACAAATTAGTTGGGAAAAGGAGTTCAAACACATCTGTATAACTCTGAATAACGAGGCATAATAAACCTTTTTTTTTTTTTTTTTTTTTTTTTTTTTTTTTTTTTTTTTTTTTTTGCTTTGCATAAGGAATGACGGTTATATAGATCTATAGCTACACACGTAGTATATGTAATGGACAATTATAATGAACCTTATACAGGATGTACACAAATTAGCTGGACAATGGAGTTCAAATACACTTGTATAATTCTGAATAACGAGGCATAATGAACCATTTTTTTGCTTAAAGAATGACGGTTATATAGATCTATAGCTACACACGTAATAAATATAAAGGACAATATAATGAACCTTATACAGGGTGTGCACAAATTAGTTGGGAAATGGAGTTCAAACACACTTGTATAATTCTGAATAACGAGGCATGATAAACCATTTTTTTTTGCATAAAGAATGACGGTTATATAGATCTATAGCTACACACGTAATAAATATAAAGGACAGCATAATGAACCTTATACAGGGTGTGCACAAATTAGTTGGGAAAAGGAGTTCAAACACACCTGTATAATTCTGAATAACGAGGCATAATGAACCATTTTTTTGCTTAAAGAATGACCGTTATATAGATCTATAGCTACACACGTAATAAATATAAAGGACAATATACTGAACCTTATACAAGGTGTGCACAAATTAGTTGGGAAATGGAGTTCAAACACACCTGTATAATTCTGAATAACGATGCATAATGAACATTTTTTTTTGCATAAAGAATGACGGTTATATAGATCTATAGCTACACACGTAATAAATATAAAGGACAATATAATGAACCTTATACAGGGTGTGCACAAATTAGTTGGGAAATGGAGTTCAAACACACCTGTATAACTTTGAATAACGAGGCATAATAAACCTTTTTTTTTTTTTTTTTTTTTTGCATAAGGAATGACGGTTATATAGATCTATAGCTACACACGTAGTATATGTAATGGACAATTATAACGAACCTTATACAGGATGTACACAAATTAGCTGGACAATGGAGTTCAAATACACTTGTATAATTCTGAATAACGAGGCATAATGAACCATTTTTTTGCATAAAGAATGACGGTTATATAGATCTATAGCTACACACGTAGTAAATATAATGGACAATATAACGAACCTTATACAGGATGTACACAAATTAGTTGGGCAATGGATTTCAATTACACCTGTATAATTCTGAATGACGAGGCATAATAAACCATTTTTTCGCACAAAGAATGACGGTTATATAGATCTATAGCTACACACATAATAAATATAATGAACCTTATACAGGGTGTACACAAATTAGTTGGACAATGGAGTTCAAATAGACCTTTATAATTCTGAATAACGAGGCATAATAAAGCATTTTTTTGCACAAAGAATGACATGGTGAATATAAATTAGTTGGGAAAAGATAATGGATTATAAAGCCTAGTTATTAAGAGTTATATAAATCTGTTTGAACTCCATTGTTCAAGTAATTTATGTACACCCTGTATATAGCACAATTAGAGTGGGGTTGTATCAATTGCAACAAATAGGGCCACTCACAACAAACCTTTAAAACACGAGCTTTTTTTATAATACACTATTTTCAAAATTTGACAGATAAGACTATGATCCGATTTGAAGGTACGTATTTTTTTAAATAGATCTTGTTTGAATTTTTTAAATTGCGTTAATTTAATTGTGTTGAATTTAATTGCCAAGTATAAGACTCGTATTTTTAAATTTTGTACATATACTTGCTTAGAATTAGAAAAATTGTAGCATAATTTTCCAAAAACTGAGAATAACAAACTCATGTGAAATTTACCTGGAAATCAGCCATTTTAAGCAACGTGGAAGATAAAACTGCACGGCCATTAAAAGATGGGCTCAAACCGGTAAAAGAGAAAAATAAGAATGTCAAGTTTGGGATAGCGAAATTTTTTTTTAAGTGCAAATAATCGCAATCGAAAATTAAGGACCCAAGATGAAAAATAAGGACTTTAAGGGCCCATATATAATGACTTATAACAATAAGTAGGGCTTAAAACTTGTAAGTATCGAGAGAACTTTGAAAGTAAAATTACCCATTCAATCAAATCCTTGTCGTTGAACTTGGAGATTTGCTTCTTCTTCCGGATGTTTCTTTCCCACGTAAGGCCTTCCGACATTGGATGTTCCAGGACATAGTAAATCTTCGACAGGGTCAATAAGTTTTTCTGGAAAAAAAGGGGAAAAAAAAAAATCTTCATTATTGCCATGCTCTAATTTTTGAAGGCTGTACTATCTATCTCTAATTCATCAGCATCGTTGTAAAAATAAATAAATTTACTGCATTTTAGTCTCAAGCTGAAAGGACATGTATAAACGGAACACTGATGGAGCTTTAGCTGAATTTTGTGGCTTATATATGCTCGAGAAAAATAAACAAACTCGTTTGACAGGAGTTTGAACTTAGAATCAATTAAATGGGAAGAAAACAAGAGTTAGTATTGATATTGAAATAAACCACGAAGACCGCCCTTCAAGTTTTTTTTTCTTTTTCTTATAACAGCTCCATGGAAACCATTAATAAGTAGATGTTTTTATTATAATTCATTTAAAACCGAGAACATACAATTTGAAAGCCGAAAATATAGCCAGCGCAGCATTTGTATTATTTTTCTACTTGGACAAGAATGGCAATAAGTACCTTATAAAACCTTGGGCGTACTCTAATGTTATATATCTCTAACTACAAACTTCTGGATAGTGCCATGCTTTTTTTATAGACTTGAAACAGAAGAAGGCTTAACAATCAAATAGAGAAACTCCCCCCTAGTAAAAATCTATTTATAACTGTAGTGATGTGTGCTAATGGTGAGTCGAACCCGAGACTCCTAGATCAGAAGACATGCACTATAACCACTAGGTAAAAGTGATCACTAGTGCCTGGGTGTTGTATCTGTCATTTGTACACGAGACCATTACATAGCCCTTTCCCCAGTGAGTCGCGAAGGGGCGAACGATTGAGTTGCTTGCGTTTGAGTTGAGTGCGTTCCGTGTGGCAGTGGTTGCTTTTGCTGTGTGGCAGTGAGTCGCCAGAGAGATGCTGAGGTGTTAGTGTGGAATTGTGTAGTAGATGGCGCCACTGATGTGTTCGAAATATCCGAACCACCAATGTAGCGATGTGCGCTAACGGTGAGTAAAACCCGGGACTCATAATCCATGACTGACTCATTCAGCTCGAAACTAATGTGACGTCACTTATTGTTCCGAACTTGGCTTGAAATGCAACAGCGGAAACCAGTTTGTAAATCGCAATAACCGGCACGGGATATGACAATTGTCTAAAAATCTCACACATTGGCAGAAAACTCACGATAACCATAGAAATTGAAGGAAGTTTTGACGTCACAGATATAGTTGAGTGTTTTGATCGGTCTGGTTTTCGCTCGGGGTTTTGGGGCATTTCTTTTCCTAAATTTAAATAACAATTTTTTTAAAGAACTTTCGTTCGAATATTTGGAATCAGAAAGTAATTCTTTTATAAATATAAACTAATTTCACTCATTTTTGAAAAATGTTGGAATAGTCCATTATCCTATTATAAATTACATTTTCAACGTTAAATTTTCGCTATATCAACTTAAGATTTTTGGATGAAATTTTTATAAGATGTTAATTATTCAGTTTATTTATTCAGTTTATAATGTGAGTTTTAAAAAATTAAAAAATTAGCTAGAAGTAACAAATTTTTAATGTTAACATTATATTTTTATATGAAAAGAGCGACACTTTAATTTGTAATATTTTTAAGGATGTGTGCATCTTTAATTTTCGATAACTATTTATTAGTTGACATTATATAAATATAAGCAACAATAAACTGTAATGAAACATTTTTTGTAATGCAAAAATGTATGAAACATTTTATAGATTGAGAGAAATGTACATAAAATAGGAGCAAGTTCTGAGATAAACTGATTTAAAGGTGCTGTGGAAATAGGATGTTTCTGAAGTAACATTACTTCAATTACTTAAAACACACACACACACACACACACACACACACACACACACACACACACACACACACACACACACACACACACACACACACACACACACACACACACACACACACACACACACACACACACACACACACACACACACACACACACATTGCTTAAAATGATTCAAGTAGAATGTTCTACTGGAGCTTAGACAACATATTTAAAAAATTCATGGAAACTCCAAAATGTCATGTTAATTATTAGGGTCTAGTCTTCCACAAATCAGTTTTCTTAGCTGCGAATATATACTTACAGTAAAACAATTTCAACAAGACCAAGCTTGAATATTAGCACCTTATAAAACCAAAACTTTAGTCTGTTTTTAATCTAATTTCTCTGCTGTGAAACTACATTTGCAGTAAAATGATTTCTACAGGCAGCTTGAATTCTAGCACCTCATAAAACCAAAACTTAAGTCTGCCTGACGCCCTTTTAAAATCAGTTTTCTCTGCGGTGAAACTACATTAGCAGTAAAACGATTTCTAAAAGGACAAGCTTAAATATTAGTACATCTGAAAACATAATTTTAGTTTGCTTACGGTCTTGTTTTTTATTTAATCAGTTTTCTTTGCCATGAATATACATTTGCAGTGAAACCACTTCTACAGAGGTCAAGATTGAATACTAGCACTTCATAAACCCAAAACTTAAGTCTGCCTGCTGCCCTTTTTAAAAAAAAAAATCAGTTTTCTCTGCTGTTAAACTACATTAGCAGTAAAATAATTTTTAAGGGCACAAGCCTCAATATTAGTACATCTGAAAGCATAACTTTAGTTTGCGTACCGTCTTGTTTTTTATTTAGTCAGTTTTCCTTGCCATGAATATACATTTGCAGTGAAACCACTTCTACAGAGGTCAAGATTGAATACTAGCACTTCATAAAACCAAAACTTAAGTCTGCCTGCTGCCCTTTTTTAAAAAAATCAGTTTTCTCTCCTGTTAAACTACATTAGCAGTAAAATAATTTTTAAGGGCACAAGCCTCAATATTAGTACATCTGAAAGCATAACTTTAGTTTGCGTACCGTCTTGTTTTTTATTTAGTCAGTTTTCCTTGCCATGAATATACATTTGCAGTGAAACCACTTCTACAGAGGTCAAGATTGAATACTAGCACTTCATAAACCCAAAACTTAAGTCTGCCTGCTGCCCTTTTTAAAAAAAAAAATCAGTTTTCTCTGCTGTTAAACTACATTAGCAGTAAAATAATTTTTAAGGGCACAAGCCTCATATTAGTACATCTGAAAGCATAACTTTAGTTTGCGTACCGTCTTGTTTTTTATTTAGTCAGTTTTCCTTGCCATGAATATACATTTGCAGTGAAACCACTTCTACAGAGGTCAAGATTGAATACTAGCACTTCATAAAACCAAAACTTTAGTCTGCCTGTCGCTCTTTTTTTTAAATCAGTTGAATCATGAAAAATTATTTTCCCCCATGTTGGATACAATATTTTTTATAATCACGTGCAAAAAATTAAACTTTTTATAATCATTTTAAATAAGAAATAGTGGCAAAAGTAGCACTTTTTCCCGAGGAGTACGGGAAAGTAACTAAAGCTTGGCGTCCACTATAGTTGAGCAGTGCAGAGCAGAGCAGAGCGGAGTGGATTAGAGCCAAATTACAAGTCTGTCAACGTCCATTGTAACACGAGCCTCGTGCTACAGTAGACGTTGGCAGCCTTGTAATTGTCTCTAGTCCACTCCGCTCTGCACTGCTCAACTATAGTGGACGCCAAGCTTTATTCGCACTAGTGTGAAAAGTATTTTCTCGCACGCCTCATGCTCAAATATCATACAGTCTTGGAATTGAAATGACATATATTCTGAAGAAATTCGCTGACGAGTTGTCAAGGTTAATAAATATATTTTTTGCACATGATTATAAAAAATATTGTATGCAACACGGGGGAAAATACTTTTTCAAACTCGGTAAATTATTTGACGAGTGCGATAGCACTCGTCAAATAAGCGTTTTACCTCGTTTGAAAAAGTATTACTTTCCCCACTAAGTTGTACAAATAACTATTTTTCAACTACAGATGGTGATGTAGTCACATGTGAACCACTGCCCAATGTTATTTAAGTAAGTTGCGGACAGATAATGACAAAACATAGTATAAAGCGCCATCTTAATGAAACAAACTATTTTTCCTTACTTTATTTAAAAGATTTAAAAAAAAAAAAAAAAAAATGCGTCTCTCCATTCTTACATATTCTCGAATTATCAATTTTTTTAAATCACTGTTACATTTGGATCCCTTCACAATTACATTTAGTTGCCAATGCTAAGTTAATGCCTCTTACCCATTCATCGATGTCTCTCGGTGGCACAGTGACAACAACATCATGTTTTTTCATCTTGTCCTCCTTTTCTTCTGGTTCCTCTTCGTCCTCTTTTTTGACCTCCTCCTTACTATCTTTAGCAAGAAGAAATTTCTCTTCAAATGCGGCCGATTTTTTCTTCTTGTTGCGGGCGTCCTCGATCAAGGCATGGTAGAACTCCAGACGATGAAGACGGACACTATTTTTCAAGTCACTCTAAAGAAAAATAAGTTAGAATGTAAAAGTCACTGATACTATTCAACAACACAAGGCCGTTACATTTGTCTCCATTGTGGCACATCCAGGTAAAAACTTCTTAATACTTTACCTAGGACTATGTAATAAAGGCATGCCTTGGTACCTCTTAAAAGGGTTTTGACTCATGTAAATCTGTTATTTATAAGGATTTAATTGGCGAATAAACTTTAAAACTTGGAAAATTATCGATGGTTGCATAGTATCAGGTAATTAACGGTACTCTTCCGTTAAGAGGGTACCAGATAAAAGTCACCAAATTGCAGCGATAACTCATCCAAAATAACAGACTCCAAATTCTTTATTATTCTTATAACAAACCGTTATAGGGTTGCTAAAGCAATACTATAAAAAATTATAAACGTTTAGGCTTCGCGATACATTTACGCGTCATTTAAAAATGTAAACATTTAGGCTTGGCGCCAACTGGTACCTCTCTAACGGAAGAATATCCAATTAACTTTTCTATTTGGCAAGATTTCCAACTCCAGCGTGGATTCTGTATCAAGAATCGTTAACATAAAACCAACGCAGTGGCAATTTACCACATACGACCCTTGTTAGTTTACAATGGTTACGGCTAGTATTTGTTTGGCATTAAACACCTTGGCGCAGAATTAGCATTGAAATTGGAATTCAACCTTAAATCAGATAGAGTAATTTAATTAAAAAACTAAGATACCGAACCATATATTTAATTTTTATTACTTCCGAACTCGGTACGGATTTTGCGTCAAGAATTGTTTACATAAAATGGCGCCAAGTTATGACAAGCATGGCAGTTCACTTGTTAGTAAAACAATGAGGCGACTGCCATTTGTGGACTAAAATTGTCTTGGCACCCCACTCTACCCTGGTTCATTTAGCTATTGAAATTCATCATAAAAATAAAAGGTTAATTTAAAGTTCTATCAATAACAATTCATAGAAATTTTATTTATTCAAAAACAAACTTTTTCGAGATCTTACCTTGTATTTTGAATTCAGAGCTTCGATTAGCTCATCAGTAGAAGATCTAGAAGTAACGTCCACAATTTTACATCCTATAAGATTTTCAAGCTTTCGCATCTCCAACTTAAGCTCATCGGCCATTTTCCTTTTATAGTGTTAACTCCGAAATGACAACGGAGCTTTTGCAGGTTGAAATGGCTTTTATCTCATTCCTTACAAAAATGGTAATTAAAATGTAATCTGCCACCAATGTAAGGGGAATTATCCATTTTATGACCTTAATATAAGTTTACTGAAGAAGCTACTTTTGAATGGGATTGTATCGTAAGACAACACTTGGGACATGCTTATGAACACTTAAAATCTTACAATACACATTTAAAACAAAATTTCGAATTGTTACGTTTCATTATTTAATCACAATGTATATTTTATTTTCCCGCGAAAATAGCAGTTGACTGTGACGTCGTCTTGTGTAAACTCTTAAGAGACAACTATATTCTTAACGTAAGAGACTGTCGAATTTCGTTTAATATTTCAAAATTATGCAAATTTAACCTAAAACTGTCATAACTTGCCATGTATTAAAAAAAAAAACAATACTTTTTATGTTAAGTTTCCAATCCAACTCGCCAATTTGGCAGGAGCTACACATCATTGCCAACGTAAAGTTATGACCACTGATCTCTACTACAACTTCTGGATTGCTTATTAGAGGTTTCTGCTCTGCAAGCAGATGAAGTCATTTGAATACTTCCCCTAATAATGCTTTGAAATAGGTTGCCCATAGTTACAAACAAATTTGAACTAGTTTTAGGGGAAGTTGTTGGTATAGATCTCTATGGTGATTATTAAGCCTTCTTCAACTTCACGTCACTAATCAAGCATGCGCTATCCAGAAGTAGTAGTAGATATCAGTGGTTATGACCATAGATATAGATAAACAACTGGATAGACTGCTTAACGCTGGGGAAATGAAGCCGTAGCCAGATCGTTGGATGATTTATAAAAAAAAGAAAAGAAAAAAAAAAGAAAAAAAAGAACGGATTGTCAAGGATTGACAGTAGAATCTTGGGTTGTACACACCAGAACTGTCAATAGTAGACTTTAATTAGTAATAATCCAAAAAAAAAAATCTACTCTATACTAAACTCCAACTTAACATCACTAGACGATAGATCTTCACCGTGCTCATAGGCAATTAATCCATTTTAGCGGAGTGCAGACATAATTCTCGCCAAACCTTACAGCCTTTTGTTCTCTACAGGGTTGTGGTTTGGCGAACGTTATGCTTTCCCGCGGCCAAAATGGATTAAATGCCTATGAGCACTGTGACGATCTACCGTCGAGTGATGTCAAGTTAAGTTGAAGTTTAGTATAGCACTTTACAAGGTTTCTTGCATTCCCACCTAAGTATAAAAGTGAACTGTGATTGTCCATCCATCATCAACAACCAACGGCGCGATTTTTTCCTTGTAATGCTATCGGAGCAGTTTATCCATTTGTTCATCTATATCGATGTTCGTGACACACAAGCATCCTAACTGATAGATTCGCGCCTTGATAATGGGATGAACAGATTTGGCAATTTAATATTTAAAGTTAAAAAAAAAAAAAAAAAAAAAAAAACCCGCTTCTAGTTTTTCTTACCTCTCGTATTCTTGTATCAGCATGATAGCAATCAGTTACAGAGAGCACATCGTATACATTTCTAGTTTTTATATTGTTACAAAAATGGACAGGCCTCCACAAATATAATAAAACTGTAATAAAACTTTTGGAATGAAATTATCGTTTGTGTTGCAGGTCAGAACGACCTACAGAATAGACAGAATTCACTATTGTTCTTTTAAGAATATGGATATATAGCTATATGGATATTATAGCTATAGCCGAAACTTACATTTGATTAGCAAACATATTTCTTTACAGATCTAATGCTTTAACGACTATGCTGTATACAAACTAAGACAAACTTATTTAAGAACTAAGTTAAGTTTCATTATGAAGCTTGATATTCGGTTGGCAATTTTAATTCTAAGTTTAAAAACTCTTTGAATGTTTTTAAATTATGCAACAGGGATGTAAAAAATATTTGTATTTGAAAGTATTATCATAAATCTATTTTGAGAAAGAATTTAAAATTATATTAGAAGAAATAAAAAGTAGAGATTAATGATAAATTAGGTTAATGTGTGTTAATGTGGACCTATAAAGATTAATATTTAAAGGATGATCAATGTTTAAAATGTTAAAAATCACAAAAACTAAAACTAGCATAATTCTTTTAATTACTCTATAACAACATACACAGACAAATTAATATTAATTGCAAACTCATTTACTAATTTTTAAAAATAACTTTACATTATATTTTAATAAAGCTATTCAACCTATAGCTTTAACAATGCTGGTTTCTGATGCATTAAATGACAGGCATTATAAATACATAATAATCATTTCAAAACAGTCGCAGTAAATGCAATTATACATAATTGACATTTTATAAAACAATAGCAGACAAAATTGTACAGGGTGGTACAAAAAGTTTAGATGGTTTATTTCTAATATTATGAGCCATACTATAAATTAGAGCAAATTAAAAAAAAAAAAAAAAAAGATAAGGAATCATACAAATATATAAGGACCTTATGCAGAGTGCATTTGAAGCATTGAATGCAAAAAGGGAGCATTTCAATAGGTTTTCAATTGAACATGACAACTTTTTACAATTAGCGCTTCAATTTGGAACTTATATTGCATTGATGGCAACACTTGGTACATGCTGTGATCAATCACAACACACCATTAGAAACATGCACTTTTTTTTATTTATTTTCAAAACATGGCAAATAAGACAATGATAGGCCCCACTAACCTGGTGCTCCGAAAATCGAGCTCATGATCAGAAGATTGTGTGTTCGATCCTTGACGACCACCAACGATCGGTGTGTACCTAATTGGGGCTGGTACACATTAAATCTGCAGTGGCTTCAATGTCCTTTCATTGGTGTGGTGGGGATGGAGAGAGGGGTTTATACTAGATAAATTTTTCTACCTCGTATTCTTCTAGATGCTCAAAATTACGAGACATATTTGACTGTGTTAAGCACTTTATACACCTTATACGTTTTTTATACCTTAAAAATATGCATAGAAGAAGAGTCTTTTATTATACTAGAAAGTAGTATTAATTAAACATTTAAAATGGATTGAAGAACAAATTTAATAATAATACAATCAGGGTGTACAAAATGTAAATTTACTTTTTTGAGTAGGTTTCCACTCAATTTTAAAATTGTTCAACTTTAATTCATTTTAAAGATAAAGTTGACTATAGGAAAGTTTTTATAATTGACTATTTTCCTAAATTGGCTCTGAAAAAAAAAATTCTATTATGTAACTTTTAAATAAATTATCTATAACAATTGAACTATCATTTTATTATATCATCATACTTAAATATCGTAATAATTGAAACTTACACCTTTTATAACAGAAAAATAAATAAATATTGTAACAACTTTTTATCCACATTTCATGAAATGTTCTAAGAACACAAATGCATCAAAATATTTGTTAATAAATCACTTTGAAAGAAAAATAGCCATCTTTATGCCAAGTTCTTTTGAAAATATTATATAAACATGTCCTTAAATAAGCTTCAATATTTGAAATACATAATTCTGACAATGGATACCAAAATTTGTCTTAGATAATTATATGTAAAGAAAACTTTAAGCAATTGCAGTAGAAATTTTGGCAAGAGTTTCTAGCAAAAATATATTGGCCTAATTAAATAATAATTATAAAAGATCCCACATTAAATTCTAACCTAAGATAATTGTACTAAAAAACTAAAGAGACACTAATTTTCAAAACAAGATAAGTCAAATCTTTAAAATTATACAAAATTGATAGAGTCCCTCTTAAGCTTTTAATGTTTGTCCAATACTAACAGTAAGCTGTGTCGAATATTTTTTTATATGAAGAAGGCAGTTGTGTGAATGCCGATATTTTATGGATGCAAGCATTGTTTATTCAAAGCAAATAGCTCACTTTTTATTATCACAGGTTTTGGAATACACTCAATGCATTTCATACATGTAGAAATTTAGAATATTTAGTAGAAAGTAGTGATTGATTTAATCAGTATATAATTGTGCAATTATAATTCAGTGAAAACTCAGTTTTAAAGAAAGCGATATATGTCTGTGCATAAAAATAGTAATTACCATACAATCATTTAAAAATAGTGGTATTTGAATCAACAAGAAATATCGTTAGTTTTTTGGAAAACTTGACTAGTATGAAACTTGGTAATAGTTTGTGGACTAGAAAATTGGTTTTCTACATTTAAGAGAAAATTACCAACTTCTTTGACTAGTTTAGCATTGTTGCAAAACATATTGACACAACATATTGATACAATCATCTTTGTGAGAAAGGTTCTTGTAACATTTCATTTAAGAGAGTCAGTGTTTCTTTCACTGCATGCTTGCTTTTGGAGTAATCCGTTTGAGCTTTCTTGGAAGCTATGAACTCCTGCATGGCAAAATTATTCTGCTCCAAATGTTGCCAGCGTCGCTCCAAATTGCATAGTTGAGTGTAGGTTTCATTGTCATTCAACTTATTCTTGAGGGTTTCGTATACAACGTTGATTTCACCAATCACCTAAAAAAAGAGGTAATAAATTTATTTTAAATGTGGGATCTATTTTTTAGACCTATAAAACCAAAAAAAAGGAAGAAATAATATACATGTAACGATGATGTGGGATTTGAAGTAGTAAATGTTTTTTTTAAAAAAAGCAGGATCCTTATTGGGAGATTGTTAATAGGAGTGGGAAAACTAGAAAGAGTCTTTAGTTGGTTCTCATTTTTTTTGTATTTATGGTTCACTTAATAACAAATACAGGAGCTATTTTTCTAATATTAAAAAATTATTGTCAGGAACTTTGAACAATAAGTTTGGACCAATATGTATTCACTGTTTGAGTAGAGCTTCTAAACTGATAAAATGGAATGGAGTTTCTTTGTCTAAAAAATTGTACCTCACTTTAGTAAAAAAAATATATGTTTTTCAAAAATAAGGTTTTGGGAATTGAGTTTAAAAAAAAAAGTTTTATTGACCAAATTCAATTAAGAATGGAGTACCAGTTCAGCATCATTGGATTGGAAGGAACTTCTTATGACAACAGAATAAAAAAAAATCCTTATGGTTAGTTAACTGCCTTAAACTAATTTTTTTTTTTATGAAAGATATAGCCGAGACACAAAGCTATGTCTTTCATGTAATAAATGTTTCTAATTCAATAATGCTCTTTTCATGGTAGAAAAGTTTTTTTTTAAATAAAACACTCAATATAAAAAAAAAAATCAGAAAAAAAAAAAAAATCAATAGTCAATAAGCATTATAAACTTCATTTTGATAGAATAATATAAGAAACTAGAAAATTTGAAATTATATAATGTAAACAAGTTTAATTACCATGGAAACAACATAATAAAGGGGGTATAGAAACAGGAAAATTCCTTAGTATATGTGTAAAAATAACTTGCACAATTTTGAATTTTTCATAAATGTGCCAATGTGACTCACAATAATTAACAAAAAATATTTGGTAAAACAAGTTGCAAAATTACATAAAAAAAAAACATTGAATCAAGTTAACAGAACAATGCAGTTATACATTAGATTACAATCAGACTATGTTTTGTATTTTGGTAGACTGAATATTATAATAATATCATTACCAAATATTTAATAACCTTGAGAGATAATCAGACCCTTACACTTCACTATTTATATTCTATTCTTATATCTAAAACGTAGCAATATAAGTGAACAATATTTTAGACTAAATGAAGAAAGTTAATGTAGTTACCTTTTTAGTGGAGTCTTTTTGTTTCTTTAGAATCCTTTCCTGCTCGATTAGTTTAGTTCTTTTTTCTTCAGCAGCTACTTTTAAAGCTTCAAGATCAGTGTAAACAATCATTTCTTTTTCCATTGTAGTGATTTTTTGTTGTAGCGTCTCTAATTCTTGCTGAATTTTCGTTTCTAACTGTTCAATCTAAAAGAGATTTAGAGGCATTTTAATATAACGTTAATTCAATTATAACTTGTAATATCACTGATTGAGCATAATTAAAGCAAGGCTTTCAATTCATAATACAGAAGCTTTAGTTTGAAATCCAATTTGATACTAAATGTGATTGTAAATATTTTTTTTAAATATGGACAATCAAAGTTAAATTATAAATATTAAGTTTATAAAGTTTATAAAATTATCACACATTTTGTTAGTTTATTGTTAAACTTAAATAATATTAAGCCACGAAGGAGGTTAATCAGGATTTACTTGATGTGAATATTTACTTTCAAATTCATTAAAAAAAAATCTGACAGATAAAATCATATAATATTAAGATATATTTTTCAACAAACATTGTAGTAGCATTGTACGTTATAGTATCATTGTAGTATACTTAGGAACATTGTAGTATCCTACGTGTCTATGATAGTTTGTAGTTCATTTCTAACATTGTAATATACTTAGGAGTATTGTAGTAACTAAAGTGTCTATGATAGTTTGTATTTCATTAATAACATTGCTGGTTTACCTTTGTAAGATCCATAGCAAGTTTCTTTTGTTCATTACTAAGTGTCATTACTGTCATTCTAGACTTTTCCATTTCTCCTTCTTTAAATCTAAAAAAGCAATAACATTTAATGTGTTTAAATAAATTAAATATTTCTGTCATTCTCATATTTAATAGTGTACAAATATCAATGTACATTTTCCTTTACAAACATAAGAGACGAGGTCTTAACTGTTTATTTAAGTAATAATAAAAAAAAGTGAAATTACAGAATAGTATTGCATAGTATACTTTGATATACAATTATCTGCACTAAATAAAAATAATATAGCATTTATTTTTTATAGCATTTTGGAAATAATCAGCTATAGCAAAAGATACAAAGTATAAATCTCCTGAAAAATGTCAAAGTAAACTACATAGAAATAAAATAAAAAAATAAATAAAAAATGGATGAACATATATAAAAAATATACTTTCGAATTCCTTCCAATGACTGTAACAATGCCACTCATAATAAGGACAGTTGTAGTTTCCTTTACGCGGTTCCGAAAATAACTTTCATTGAAGAATATACTATATGATTATTCATTGTACAACAAACTTTCAGTATATTTTACTGCAAAGTATATTAATAAATTATACTAATTTTTAAAATTAAGTGTCTTTTAACATACTTTTAATAGTTCATAATTATAAATACACTTGATTTTTTTTGCTGCAGCTACCACACCAGCATAATCACAGACCGATATTCAGTTTTTTTACTGTAGGCCTTAGCTTACAGATATCATGGAAAATAATTTACTAAAATTGAAGTTCTGAATGTATGTAATTTGAATGGAAGTGGTAAGTGTAAACTTTATAGGGTAAGATGGGGTAAAATGGGTTTTAAAATTATATTGTTTAAAATTTTAGAAGTTTCTAACAAATTCATAGTTTTTAAAATCGTATATGGTAGCATGAGGCCTAAACTTTATTTCCCCACTTTTTTTTTTGTTTCAATTGTTTATCTTATATGAATGCCAACAGTAAAAATACGTGTGTACAACTTCATATGAATTGCCAACAGTAAAAATACTTATGTACAACTTCATGCCATATGCTGTCTACTTAAAACTTTTGTCTAGATGTATTGACCAATTTCAGATTAAAACAAGAGTTTTAAATGATTTTATGGCTTACTATTTTATTTTTCATACATCATTAGGCTTGTGCTTTCTTTTAGTTTATTATTTATCCTATGGTTTTCATTGTTAAACTATAGTATACCCATTTTATTTCACACTATACCTATTTTCACCTGCATGGGATAAAATGGGTATAGTAAACATATACCTATAAAATGTTTTCTCTCAAATATATTTATGCAACATAACAATTCAAAATTATGCATTCTTATTCCTAAGATGTGCAATGTAAAGAAAAACCAAAATAAAAATTGAATTGTTAAACATTTACATGAAAATTTTAGCTGAATATAAAAAACAGTGAATTTTATATCCATTTTACCCCACCCTACTCTATTAGTAAAACTATTTACAGATCGAAAGGTACTGTTGAAAATGTAATGAAAAGAGGAATAAATGGTGCTGTTCAAAATATAACAGGGGCCAAACAAGTTATATTAAAGAGATAAGAGTAAAACGTTTTGCATGATAGAACTAAAAAACTGTTCTGGTTTGCTGAATTGTAGATGTTGCAAGTAAGAAGGTTTCAAGGTCAATTACATGTTTTGAATAAACATGATATTGTGAAATGAATAAAAATATTAAAAGAATAAAAAACTATGTTTGATGAAGACACATCAGATTATGAGTTGTGAATCAGCACTATAATTGTTAAAATATAATGTGAAAAGGAAAGATGTAATATTTTCTAATAAGAATTATTTCATATTGGGAGGGCACGACAGGAAAAGTATTGGTCCCTGGTTTAAGGTTATAGGTTTTAGAATTTTATTAATCTTTGAAATGGTAATATATCATACACTACAAGATGGTGCAGCATACCATACTAGTTATTGACCAGAGAAAAGTATTATTCTTTTATTTAAGGTTAAAGAAAAGTATATGAAAGAGGAGTTTCAAGGGTTGATTTTAGATGTTTCGGAGTTTGAAGAAAGGGACTTCACCTCAACATGCCCTCTGACACCAAATTCTCTTGATCTGAATTTAATTAAAAAGTTTGAAAATATCCAGTGAGTCTCATATAACCTTCCTGATGTATTTTTATAGATAATAAAGATGTATCCTCATCTCTCCCTGAATAGTAATACCTGCATAAAAATAAGATTAATACTCACTGTAAATCATCTTTCAAAAGAGCCAATTCCTGAGGCGTTGGTATATGTTGAAAATGACCAATATTCCTGCTCAGTTTCTCAAGCAACGACACAATTGTCCCTTCAAGTGTTCCTTTCTTCTCCAATCCCAATCCCTGATTCTCGTCGAATGTTGTCAAGAAGCTATCCATTGTTTCCTCTCGTTTCTTCAGTTCTCGGTATTTGCTGGCTCGTTCACCCTGGTGGTCTTCCAGTTCCACTTCTACCTGCTCGAGTTCTGTTTTAGCGCGAGAGATTTGGTCACGGATTTCAGCAGCTTGTCGTTCGATGCTGGTGATTTCGGTGTTGTGTTCTTTGACCTGGTAATGTAAACTGGGGGTTAAGAGGATTGAAGTTGTAGGTACAGAAGTGGTGAAATAATATTATTGAAATAGGGTTAATATTTAATTTGAACAAAAATTATAAACTCTTTTTAGAATAAAATGAAACAGCATTTATTTATAAATTGAGAGGCATCTGCAAGTTTAGGTACTTCCATCAAAAATCATTCGGAATTTTTTTTTTTTTAGAGTGTAGATAAATGTTAGTAAATCATGAATCCATTGGTCTGCTGGACAAAAATGGCTGAAACTGTTCAAAAAGCAACTTTGAATGACATGAACTAAATCTGATTGCCAAATGTGTCATAGCTTGCCAAAAAATTAACATCCTTTTTTGCTTGGTAACCCCCCTCTTTTTAATTTTCAATTAAGAAAGAAGCAGACAAATTGTCTTTCTTGGCGACAAAATCTCTCCTACTTTATAAGTCAACCAAGTTGGTAATAAATATTACACAATAAAGTTAGCTCATTAATATTTATCACCAACTTAGCTCACTTTTAAAAGCTGAAAATATTTTTTGCCTGGGTATAAATAACATCTGCATCTTCCTCAATGAAAATTAAAGAGTATTGGGTTACCACATAAAAAAGATTGCTCATTATTTGGCAAGTTATGGATTATGGCAAGCAATCAGATTTAGTTCAACTAATTCAAAGTAAATTTTTGTAAAGTTTACGCTAGCAGTTTCGAGTGGTAACTAATCTTGCAGTCATCTCTCGGACTGTTATGGAAACCTTTCTAGGTTAGGGATTTTGGTGTTGCAAGTTTGGTGGTGCTTTAACGTAATAATGTAAACTTACAGATAAAAGATATGACACTGTATATAAAAAAATTGGGGAAAAAAATATTGTTATGGAATAAGATGATGAAATTGGACTGGAAAAGAAAATAGAAACTGGGCCTGCCAACACAACGTCAATTAAAAACAAAACTTCTGCCACCTCAAACCTACTCTCATTCCTCACCAAAATATTTTCAATCAAAAGCGGCTCTAAATTTCTTAAAATAATTATATTCAAAACGCAATACTTATATAACATATACAGGAAAAAGTAATGAGATCAATTAAAAAATTTACTGTGTTTTTAAATCCTTTATATTAACTTCGATTTTGTGTGTATGTTTGTCGATGGCAGGAAAATCTGCTGAGGTCTAATTAATCCCATTGTCGTCATCCAATTAGGCTTAAACTTGGCTGACAGATTCAATGTCGATGAGAATGCATTCTATCAAATTTTGGAGGCTGCCACTGTCACTAAAAGGTTGCTTTAACAGAATACTAATAAACCAACTTGCTGCCATCAAATCGAGCTGAAATAGCATTTAATCAATCATTGAAGAAACTCTTTCCTGTTCCAAACTTGTTTTAATAATTAATAACACTTTTTAATCAGAATAAATAAAAGATATTTGGAAGTGAGTGCATAAATTCATATTTATTTTCAATAAATAAATTTTGAAAAATAGTTCACTGCAGATTTTTTCTGATAGAGATGGTGTTTGCATCGAATTTTAAATATAATAAAACAAAATTTAGAATTTTAATAAATCAAAAATTTTAAATACTGGCAACAGTAACGGCGCTATGTTAATGAATATAAAAATTGGCAATACACATAAAGGATTTAAATTAAAAACTTTGTTTTTGTGGGTTATATTTATTTACCAATTTCAGCTCATCATGTATAATATTTTGGCAGCATTGTATTTTCATAGAGCAAGGGCTATAACCTCTTTACAGGGTTGATACACTGTAATAACAATATCCAGAATAACACTGTAATATATACTGTCAGTAAAGAGTACTCACAAAATTTAGATCACGAAAATCATCATCAAAAAGAAATACCCTGTATTTCTAACAAGGCTGTGTAATTGTTGTTGAAAACAGCACTGTGTTGTTTTCAACAATTGAAAGCAGTATTTGTAAGACACAGTCTTGAACTCGAATCACAATCAGCATTATTCTAAGAATTGTGTCTATTTGCCTTCATCTAAAGTTTTTTTTTTTTTTTTTTTTTTTTAAATATAAAGGATAATTGTAACTGTTATTTAATTGTTATTTATTTTAATTGATTAAGTTATGATGCATAAATTGTAAAGCAGTTAATAAAAAATGAGTTTTCAAAATATAATGAATTTTTTCAACATTGTATGCTTTGAATCATCTACAGTGTTCAAAGAGCTGTTCATAGTAAAAGAAATTTTGTAAAATTGCATTTTTTTACTATCATAATGCATAAATGAACTAGTTTGTTCTGAGATTATTCTTCCAGTCAGAGTCGAATGATTTTAAAAATTATATTAATTTGTACTTGGTACTCCAACTACGTTATTTGACTTGCTATTTGCTGCGTTAGAAAATAATGGTATGTATTTAATGGAAAATAGTGTTGGAGAGTAATGGTTTGTATGTAATGGAAAGTAGTGTTGGAAAGTAATAGTATGTATGTAATGGAAAGTAATGGTATGTATGTAATTGTTTGGTAATTCAGTCCACAGATGGTGAGCGAACCCGTGTAACTTTCTACAGAAAATAAAACTGTATGTTCTGATTCAAAAAGAGATGCCGTCTTTATTCATTGTTCCTTGGTGCCTTTCTTTAGAAATTTTTCACATTGCAACTAAAGATAGAATGAATTGAGATGGCTTTGAGTTTTGCCGTATTCCAACAAGGCAGGTAAAATTAAAAGTTATAAATATTCACATTTAATGCGACAGTAATGTAAAATAATGTTGGAAATTAATGGTACACTTTCTACAATGCACTCTTATGGGAGAGGAAGCATTTTGTTATTCTAAAATAGAATTGTAAATAAAAATAGCAATCAATATTCATATTTGCTGCTATTAAACTAAGTTTCAAGATACAATTATAACTCATCATTTAAATATAAAATTATAATATCTATTTAAAAGCTTCAAAAATAAAATTTACCTGCTGCACCAAATTCTCTCGCTCTTGAGCTGGTGTTCCCTTATTTTTCTCTTCTAATACAAGAGCATCTCTTTTTTCTTCAACTTCTCGAAGTTTATTGTAAAGATTAGAAGCCTCTTGCTTAACCTAGAAGAATAAAAATGTATTTATTAAAACAATATTTGGGAGATTTTCTTACAGCTTTTAGTTAGATGAAATTGAATTTTATTTTTATCTCTAATGTATTTATCAATCAAATTATTTTGTCTTTACTTTCTCTTCAAAAAAAAAACTTACATTTGAGTTTAAACATTAACATTTCAAGAAAAACCATTAATATTTTAAAAATACAATATTATAGAAATGAGAAAAATAAAAGCATAAAGAACATCTTAGTTTTAAGTAGTTAAACTCTGATTTTAAACTCTAAATTTATAATAAAGCACAGTGATACGATTTAAAAAAAATATTTAATTTTAGGGAAAAAGATTGAAATTCTTTAACGGACATGAAGAAATAATAGAAACAAATGTTGATATACATGGCATTAGATATTCAGGTAAGAAAGTTTTAATTATTTGAAACTATAATTGGACACTTATTATGAAATATGTATTTTGTAAAAAATATTACTAGCTTATAACAATACAAGTTGGAGCTAAGAATTAAAAATAACATTATATAAAATACTTGTGACATCGAAAGTTCCTCTTCTAAAGACATTTTTTGAGTTGTAAGTAAATCTAAATCATGTTGAAGTTTTTCTAAAGATCTCTGAAAATCATTGTCAGTCTTCTTCAGATCATTATACCTGTAAAACACATTTTTAATTAGGTTTTAATAAATTAAAATAAAATACAGTCAATTAATTTTATGATACTTAATAAATAGTAAGATTGATTTTTTTTAATACTTTGGTATACTTCTGATGCATAACTGCTGATGGTTATAACAAAACTATTATCAAACTATAATGTATTTAATTATAATTGCATTTGATTGGTTTAGGATTTTATGGATCAAGGCAACTTTCAAGGACTTATACTGTGGAAAATCTACATCTAGTTAACACAGAATAGCAAAAGTACCAGGACCTTACCCACAGGGTTCCCACTAAAATCACAGAATGAAAATCAATGACTTTTAAGGATCTAAATAATGTTTTTAAGACCTTTGAAAATATGTTTTCAGGTATCATATTTATATATAAATTTTTAATAAAGTATAGTCTATCAAAAAAGTAACAAGTTAGCGCATGCATAATACAAATATGTCAGAGAAGTCCGAGTTGTATTTTTATAGATTTTGCAATTGGGCACACAGCATCCACAAAAATTAAGAACCTTTTAAGAATTTTCAAGGATTTTTGAGCACCTATAAGCTTTTCAAGTACTTTCAATACCTTGAAAACAAGTTAAAAAATAATAAGCACTTTTAATGACCGTGGGAATCAGGCACAGCAGCCTTTTGGCAAATGTCGGAAGCAGGGGTTCTGGGAAGATTGTCCTGTTCATGGCGAATCTTGAGCATCGTTCCATATACATGACTTTTTAAAAAATAAACATGTCAAAACCATCACAAAATTACCCCTCCATTCTTTCTTATAACACTAAGTTTCAATTTTAAAACTCTGCATCACTATTTCAAAGTTTCCTGTATATTTTACACAGCAGTGGGTGAGATTGGCCAAGATCTGCAACAACGGCTAGTCTTCTATGATCCACAAGGGGATTGGACAGTGTCAAGCAGATATTGACCAGCAGATTTGTGCTACTGGGGCATTTAGTTTTGTAATCCCTGAGAAAATGTAAATAAAGTTTTAAGCTCAAATCAAAATGTTTTCTTAGCTTAGTAAATCTTTTCTTCTTATTCTACTGTTTACCTAGGTACAATATAATAGGATAGTTTTATAGCAATATAGTAGTTGATGGCACTTTGTTAACACATATTTAGTTTGGGTTGCATGGTTCCAGCAGTCTATTTCTGCAACTATGAACTGCTGATCACAGTCAAATATGCTTCATAATTTTGGACTACAATAAGTTTATGAGGTCAAAACTTTATTGTGTATACCTCTCTCACTGACCTCACCACACCAACAAGAGAACATTGAGGTCACAATCTATTTAATGTGCCCTAGTCCACACAAGTATTAAGCAAAGCCAGGACTGAACCTACACGAAGCTTGATGTCATTATTCGCCGAGATACTGAAGGGAGACCTTTTAACAAATGTTCTGAGTATATGTATCTCAACATGAAATTCTAAGTGTGTAAGTTTGACTTACTGTAATCTTAATTCTGGGGACATTGTAGATGTCAAGTTTTCTGCAACATAGCGCTCTTGCATAATTTCAGCTTCCAGTTGAGCTAGCTGAGCTTCCCTTTCTTGCCTTTGCTCAAACAAATTGTCAATGTTGACAGTTTCATTCTCATTTTGAGCCTGTACACAAAAATTAACATGTATTAAGAATAACATATTTTGAAACCTCTCAACAAAAACATACAATATTTTATCAATGTTTAGTTCTAAGAATAACCATTCTCATCATAGTAAACTAATGGATCAAATCAAGCCAAAACTTAAGTATGAGAAATAAAATTGTTTCAAAATGGAATCTTTGAATAAAATATAGCAAGGAATTTCTTCCTGACAATTTAAGAAATGAAAAATTTCAATAAAATATTATAATTATGAAAAGAAGCTTTTGTTAAGTTTTAGAAATAAGTAAGTTTATTTAAATCTGTAAGTGGTAAACCTATATAAAAATATGGAATAAATTTGTAACTATTAATATAAAAATATGTTTAGTTTTGAGAAACAGGCTAAAGGGAAAAAGAGCGCATCATTTCCATAGCTATGTTAATTTATAAGATTGAATAATTTTAAAAATATTAATGCACCTATAACTTTGGTTATATTGAAGTTAAAGTTTTCTAACACAAAGTTTTTGAAAAATGTACATAATCTCATGTTTACATCTGTGATCTTTATGTCAAACAACACAATTATTCTTTAATTTTAGAAAACAGACATTGAACATAAAAGAAATATTTTAAGTGTGAACAGAGGCAGCATTTCATAATTTTATTAGGTAAAGAGAGATCAATTTTTTTTAACAGTGTCTTAACCAGTAAAAAGTTAGTAAACAGAGTAGATAAAAAGGTTAATTACTGGTTTCAGAGCAGTTGAGTTCAAGAATTTATTGGCAATTTTGGAAAATAAATTATAACCTACAAAACAGTTTATTAGTCTTTGAAATATGATGATTGTACATAAGGGGGTACCAGACAAAATCACCAAATTGCAGTGATATCTCATTTAAACTAATAACCTTCAGCTCCATTATAATGCAGGTACTCTTCCATTAGACATGTAGGAAGCAGGTAAAAATTGCTGTATTGCAGTAATAACTCATTCAACTAGTAACCTTCAATCAGGGCCGTCGCTAAGAATTTTGGTTGGGGGGGCGTAGACATCCTTTTGCCGACTGGAAATCAAGGCACGTCGGTGTAAATGTAGAAAATATAAATTAAGGTGCTAATAAATTGTTAACTAATTTTTATTAATGTAAAATTAATGTATACATAATTTTTAATTAATATATGAATAATTGCTGCATAATTAATTATTAATTAATGTAAACCTAATTGTTAATGCATTTTTTTTATTTAATTGTGAATTGTTTTATTTAATGTGAAATTAGTTTGAATTATTTTTAAATTACCGTCTAAACAATTTTTAATATTTTATGGCATTTTATCAATACGTACTTAATGTCAAATTTTAAGTAAATTCCCATCACATTATAGTTGAAGATCCTTCAAATTCATTTAATTTTTAATTTCTTTTTAGTAAATTAACCCTTCCTCTCCAAACAAAGGAGATTATTTTTGGAAACGTTTTTATTTGGGGGCAGGGGGGGGGGGGACATTTATACTTTGCAGATAGATAGAATTTCCCCCCACAATCTTAAACCAATTCAGTAAACTGAAAAGTACAAGTGCTTCATTTCGATACAACTTTTTTTTTAATTTTCAAATTGCAGTTTCAAAAAAAAAAAAAAATAATAATTAAACGTGTAAAAGTGGTTGGGAAATAGCACTTTAACACGGAATTAAATAGATAAAAATTATTGATCAAATAGGTGACTTTTGTAAAATGAATTGTATAAAGGTTGATCAAAAAACAAATTCTGGAAAAATTCTTTTTAAAATTCTGGCGGACTATTGCTACTACAGAAAATTCCCTACGCAAAAGTAGGGAAGTAGGGAAAAAAGCACTGCAATTTTTATAATAGATACAATGTCAGGGACATAAGAAACATGCACTTGCACTCCTTCCCCTCTGGGTTTCGAAAAATAAAGTAACGTGGAAAAAAAGTGGTAAAATTTACAAGAAAAAAATATATATGGATATTAATTCATCAATTTGAACAGAACATTAATGAACAATTATTAACTAACATCCAATTAGGAAATCCAATTCCCATCTTCGAAAAATCAAGGATTAAACAAAAACTTTTGTCGCCTTACATCTCCCTGCAAATAATCATGTAGGCGTTCATGGACACTATAATTACATTGCAAAAGACAATTATTATTAAAAGCGATTTGTTAATTATTTAATTTTTAAATACTTTTTAACACATTTTCCTAACTAAAAAAAGAAAAGATTTTGATTTTTCTTGAAACGTGTGTTAATAGTAAAACTTAATTTTTTTGTAACAATTCAATCCAGGAACATACTTCTTAAAAGTAGTTACTTCGAGTATATATTTTTACCAAAATTGCTAGATTTAATTTAATGATTTTTTTTGTGGTTGTTCACTGATGTGGTATGATTTTTCAGCAATAATTTCTGCAAATATTACTCATTTTTTGAACAATAATCATTTGTTCAAGAAGGAAAGTATACTTGAAAATGCTAGGTTTTTTTTTCTAAGCGGGATTAAAAATGAAATGGATTATTTTAGCATTAAACCAAACTATAATATTTATGTGCAAAAAGGTAAGTTATTCGCAACTAATTGAACTTCGAATTTAGTGACAAAATACTCTATAAAAAAGCATGCCATAATTTTTAGCACAACATACCAAACTATATAAGAATAGTACGTGTGGGGTTTTTTGGGAAAGGTGTGTGGGGGGGGGAGGTATTCAAATCTACAGTGTTAATACGATCTTGAGGAAGAACAAGTTGCACATTTGATGATCAAAGCAAGAGAAACATCACTGTCAACATGAAATTTCCAAAAACCCACCCCCATTTCCCTTACCCACACATAATGGTTATGATCCTAATTTGAGATTTATTGATCCAATTTGAAATATTTTTAAAGGTATTTAAACTAAAAAATCTTAGTTTATCTGAAAGACAATTTTTTCCCGATGTTTCGAATATTAAAGTGGTGAAATCCAGGATAGGTTGGTTGGCTGTTTTTCAAATTTATTAGGCGCAAGGGCAACACAAAGACCAAACTGCGTCAGAAATCGAGGATAGGAGTGAAAGGTTGGTTGGTTGGTTGTTTTCAGATTATCTGGCGCAGTCAGCAACACGAGGGCTATAATGCGCCGAAACATTCGTCATTAGACAAGCCAACATACATTTACAAACACCCATGCCTAACACGGGACTCGAACCCGCAAAGTAGTGAAAGGATACTCACAATTTGCAATACACTGAACCTGGTTGTATTGGACAATGTCGGTCCACAGCTATTTGAGCACGGGGAACATTAAGAATTTTAGATAGTATTATAATAAACCTTTCAACACTTTTCCAAAGATTATTTTGTGAGAATAAATTCGATATCGCCTTCCAGTTTACAAGTGGCATGCATTATTTTGGGAATGCATTTTCAATATATGAAGTACAAGATGGTCATAAAGAAACTTTGCCGATATGTGGGCCTCTAGCTTCCGTTCCGTTAAACAGATCGAGATGAAATTTCAGGTATAGTTATTCAGAGGTATGAGCTCGAGATTCTGTGAATTTCAACAAATGGTGCTCACGGTTATGGTTATAGTTACATGCACGAAATTGTCAAATGACAACGTCTACTTTTTCCTGTCGCAAAATGCTCAGCGCGTAAGGAAACCCTAAAGAGAGATAGAACGGTACGTGTATCACAAAAAACGGACGCATTATGCACGCACAAAAAAAAAGCTCTGCGAACGGCCAACAAAAACGCGATTGAGGCGCAAGATGGAAATTTGCATTTGACAGAGGCTAAAGTTCACATGAGTGCCATCACAGGCAATTTAATCGGTTTTCTAAGCTGAATATTTGGTGAGCGGCCTCCATTGCTTCGATCGTGTTTTTGTTGGCAGTTCTGTATTTTGTGCGTCCGTTTTTTGTGATACACGTACCATTCCAACGTTCTTTAGGGTTTTCGCATGCGGTGATCATTTCTCGATAGGAAAAAGTAGGCGTTGCTATTCGTAACTATAACCGGGGTAATCGTGAGCGCCATTTTGCTGAAATTCACAGAATTCCGACCTCATATCTCTGAATAACTATACCTGAAATCTCATCTCGATCTGTTGAATGAGACTGCCTTTAGAGATCCATATATCGGCAAAGTTTCTTTACGACCATCCTGTACATAATATCATTTACGGAGTTCTACTTGACATTAATTGCAATAACTTTGTAAAATGCGGGTCAAATTTCGTAAACAAAATTTTGGTGTTTAGAAATTTTGTATAAAACCTTTAACTCATATGATGTACATTACATACTTTATGTAAATGACGTTTAATGTGTATGTCATGGTTTTTGAGGCGTTATCTGACGTACCACAAATACAAGTGTATCATCTACTGTAACACATCAAAGTTATCTAATGTCAGTGAAGATATTAATGATTAGATTATTTTAATGTTTCTGTCAAAAAGGATATACTTATACTTGCTGCATTGTGATCACAATTTTATAATACTAATGATGAGTTTAATTATTTGTACTTTTTCCATTCAATATGTTTTGAAACATCGGTCAGTAGGGATTTTTAAAAGAAGGGATGAAATTTCAGAAATTTGCCGACTACCAGCCTTTCTAAAAACTTAGGGTAATATTTGCGTTCACAGTCCATCATAATAGCCGGAAAAAAAAGACACTGACTCCCTTATAATAAACTTCTATTGTAAAAATGCCGATTCGTCAAACTCGGGTCACGCTGCATTCAGATATTTTTAATATTTTTGTTCATTTTTTTTTTTTTTTCATTTAATTCGATTTTATTGTGGATCGACTTTAGAAAAAGAAAAATCTCGATAAAATTTTTAAAAATGTGCCGACTGTTCAACTTTCTAAAACTTTGGGGGGGCGAGTCGCCCCCTACGCCCCCCGTTCCCGTCGTCCCTGCCTTCAATTAGTGATAAAGTAGCTCTGATCTAAAGAATAAAAATTAAAGTCCATGAGGTTAAGATACTATTTTCGTGTAAACATTTCAGCTTGGTGATAACTACACTAACTTTCAGACATGGGGGTTTTTGGTATCCAGCTAACAGAAGAGTACTAGATTATATAATGAATCTCTTCCAATTTGTCAAGTACTAATCAAAAAATTAATTAATAGTAAGATCAATAAATAGAATACATAGCTTCTCATCTAACTCACAAACTTAGCATTTGTTTATTACAAAATATTCACAAATTAGCAAGATTTTTTCAAAATTTGGGGACTTTCATCACAAAATTGTTAAAATAGAACAGCTTTAGGGCTATATGGCTGTTATGAATAATGGAGACTTTTAGAGTGAATTAGAGCAACTGAAACAAGTCCTGCAGTTTTGCAGTCTTCTAATACAAGAACTATATTTCAAATAAAATATATTAAAAATTGGTGCAATGTATAATTATTAATTTGTCAGTTATCCTAAACATCAAATAACAAGTTTTACAAATAAATAAAATTAACCTAACCTTCAAATCCCTATGTTCCTGCTGCACTTCAGACATCTCCGCATCAGTATTCAGCTTATCCACTAATAAATTATAATCAGCCAACTGCCCCTGCAAATTTTTCAACTCCAACGCCTGCCCTTCTGCCCTCTTTTCATACGTCAAATAGGTTGACTGCTCTTTCGTTAACAAATCAATCTCCTTCGTGATCCGAGTAATCTCGGCAGTAAGTTCATTCACTTTACATCTCAGCAACCCTAAAAAGTAACTCTTATCCTGAACTTGTCTGCGTGGCGTTCGGACCCCTGTTCTTGGAGTTACCAAACCTTGCTGTGACATTGGGCGATCAACGACATTTAGGTGAGATAGAACGCCGACTCCTTGAGCGAATCCGCTTCGAGTGCCGGGGCGGTTGCTGGAGGCGGTGACTAATCGGCTTGCAGTACCTGGGATGCCAGCTCGGCTTGGAAGAGCTAGGTTGCTCGGCTGGCGAGCGGCTGACATTGGTCTTAGACCGGAACCTGGTCTGTTTCCGGCTGATGTCGGAGGTCGGCCATCCATGATTATTTTCTATATAATAAAAAAACTGTAATGTTAATGGTATATAGAAAATGTCAAATACAGATTATACAATGAAGAAATAGATTAAAGTAGACTGCAGATAATTGGGTATTTATGTATTATCCTGTCGCCTATTTTTGGCAAAACTGAAACGTCGCTAAAACACAGCTTCAGTGCATGTTTACCAAAGCAAAAAAAGGAGGGTATTCAGTAGTAAAGGTTTGTTATGATATGTTGTGATGACACTGTTATTCATTATTGTCACTTAAGCTTTTTTTATGACAGTTTCCATATCATCGTAAATGGTGGAAAGAGATAATGGTTACACTTCAGAATCTGGAGCGGATTCTGAGCCAAGGCAATTTTTGTCAACAAATGGCAGCCGCCATATTTTACTAATAAGTGAATTGCCTATGGTTGCCATAACTTCTGGTTTTATGTAAACAACTCGGTTACAATGCTTTATACAGCCTCCATTTTTGGTAATTTTGCACCAAGTATGGTAACCCCGGTGCCTATATGGTTCCATTACAACTTGGCATCCATTTTGGCAAACCTGTAGTTCAATTCAGTAATAGTGTCAATTCAACTTGGTAGCATTTTGCAAAGTCGCCAAGGGAGAGGCGCATAGCGCATTTTAATCAACAACACTTGGTGCAGAATCCACAATTGTTATAAGTTGACACTAAAACTCTTTTTTCTTAGAAATTAAAAGCTATACGTATAGTCAGAAAACATCAGTACTCTACATGTAAAAATGCTGCTTTAAAACATATTCTTAGTGCAGTGTTAGGTTAAAATTTACAGTACGGTTCCCCATGGTGACTTTTCAAAAAAATCGCCAAATCCAAAATAGTGTCAAAACAAGCAATGTTGTCAAATTCAAACGGTCACTAAGGTTATCGGAAAACCTTGCTGACAGATTGCCACATTCGGCGCCAAATCACCAACTTTCAAAAAATTGCCAAGGGGTACTGTACAGTAAATCTTAACCCACTGTAAAAAAGTGGAAATTAACAAAATATTATGAAAATATCACTAGCTCATTAAAAGTTTAATAACTAGGTGGTGAAAAATTTCTCAACCTCAATATTTGGCATAATAATTAAGGAAAATTTTATCATATCACTGGTAGAACATAATTGTAAATAAATTAATAATTCAGATAACTATTGTAAGAAATCATTTGTCTTTTGCATATATTTTTAGACAGCTTATCCCTTTTGTATTTTCATGAAAAGTACTCTCTAGGGTGATTTTCCCTTTGCAAACAAAGCTTAAGAATACTAGAAATTACAATATTTTAAAACAAGAGTGCAGAGAGTGATATTTTACTCATTTTGTTTATGAGTGAGGTAAAGAAAAAAGTGAAAGCTTCAAATTCGAGAAAGCACATAAAAGACAGTCTCTTACGTACTTCCATTTCAGTTATTGGATTATTAAAAACACTAAAATAAATTAATCTGATAAATGTAAAGTATTAGCATTTCACTACTTTTTTGAAAAATTAAAATTGGGTGTAAGTTTGCAAAACGGGCCAAAACAGTTTACATGGAAAATATTGAAACATAGAGAAAAAGAGTGTTGTCACCAATAAAAATTTCAATGGCAATAAAAACAAAACAAACCGTAATGTTATAAATTTTTAAACCATAGTTTCAGCTTATCAGTCCATGTTTAAAAGTTCGTTACTATGGCAACACAAAAACCCATGACTTCATTTCTCTTCAAGCAAAGAATACGTTTACAGGAATATACATTTTACAAGATGACGTCATTATTTGTTTTATATTATTTGAAAGAGTAAAATACTTACAAATGATTGGAAAAATATTAGAATTAACTTTAAAGTTGTAAAGTTATCAGATTGAATAGAGACATTTTGCCAGACGTTCGGAAAAACATCACCCACAAACTAGAGTTTTGTTCTGAATTAGGTTTTACATTCATATAAAAATAAAAATCATAGAGTTTATCATTAATTGAAATACTTATGCAATTGTAATTCTTTGAAAACAAACACATACTTTTTCTTCAAATGGCTTAGCAGATAGAACTTCAGTTATTGCTGCCACTGCCAGATCCACCAAAAGTGTTAAGAAATTTCCAAAACATTAAGTAAATAAACAAATCCGTATATCTGAAAATATTTTATTCGTCCTTAAATGATCCCTTAGTCATCTTTTATTGGTTTTAATAAGAATGAAAAACTTCGGTGCATCCATAAACTTATATAACAAATTACTATATTACAAATAAACGATGAAGGAGTTACAAGATGAAGCAAAATTACCGGAACTCTCATCTCCGATTGAATCCGAAGGCTCTTTATCTGCTTGTCACGAAAACATTATTCAAACATCATATAGATCTGCAAGTAATAGTGATATTGCTGAAAATGAAATTATTTGTGAAAATTCTAATTTTATTAACAGTGAACTTAATGTTTCTTCCAATCAAATCAAACGAAGATTCATGTGCAACTTATGCAAAAAGAGTTACTTTTCCAAGTTAAGACTTGAAAAACATTTAACGACTCATAAAAAATCTTTTACTGAAACAGATGTGAGTAGCATTGTAGACATTTCTAGCATTACCTCATTAAAAAAATTCGTTTGTAACATTTGTAGCAAAAGTTTCTTCTTCAAATCAGCATTTGTTAAACATTTAAACTCTCATAAAACTTTACAAACTGTGGCTTTTAGCATAGATGCAATCCCTTGCCAAAATACACATAATGGGAAACGTTATGCCTGTAACAATTGCAATAAAAGTTTTGATAGAAAGACAAGACTTGATAAACATCTATTGATTCACCATAATTCAATCACCGAACTTATTAAACCTGATGAAAATTGTGTCAGTGCTTCCATCAAGGCTACATCGAACCCTAAACGCTTTACTTGTAACATTTGTGACAAAAGTTTCCATTTTCTCTCCAGGCTTCAAAGGCACTCTCTAATTCACGACATAAATCAGAAATCAGACAAAACAAACCAAGACGAATCAGAAACTAAAAACAGTTCCAAAGCTTTGAGGCTCAAACTCTTTGTGTGCAACATCTGCGACAAAAGTTTTCATATTCGCTCCAAACTGAAAAGGCATTCCTTAGTTCACAATCGCAATGAAAAGCTTGCAGAACATATATTAAGCAATCCAAACCTGTCATCAAATTTAAAATTGAAACCTCATCGCTTTCCATGCGACATCTGTAAAAGGAACTTCATTTCAAAATCTGGACTCAGATCTCACAGAGAAACCCACAACTCGCTGGGAAAAGGTTATGAGTGTAAAGATTGCGGTAAAATTCTCGCACGACCTGATTACCTTAGGACCCATTCTATGATTCACTCTTCCAATAAGACCCATGCATGCAACATTTGCACCAAGACTTTTAGTCTGAGACGATATCTCCTGCGACACCAGCGGGTTCATGCCAAAGAAATGCTTTACAGGTGCAATCTGTGTGACAAAACGTTTATTGAGAAGAGGAATTTTACGACGCATTACCACAAACACTCGGATGAACGACCATTTACGTGTGACGAGTGCGGTAGAGGTTTCCACGATCAGTCGGGACTGACCTCTCATATGATTAAGCATGTTGACGTGAAGCCCTTTCAATGTGTTGTTTGTGATAAAAGTTATTGTTATAAAAGTTCCCTGCGATCACATTACTTGACGCATACCCAGGAGAAGCCGCATGTCTGTGATGTCTGCCAAAAGAGCTTCAGCGAGAAGAACAATTTACGAAGACACTACTTACTACATACAAAAGCTAAGCCTCATGTTTGTAATGTTTGCGGTAAAAGTTACACTCACTCCAATAGCTTGAAGGCTCACTTGCAGATGCATGCCAGTGATAATCTGCTACAGCAGTTGGATCCGGCACAATCTGACCAGAGCTGGAGTGAGAAGGCTTTGAATCCAGAGAGTTGTGGAAAGAATGAAATGTGGATTAATCAGGATCTGTATGCTGAAGAGCCTGAGAATGATGTTCTTTGGATTGAGCAAGCATTAAATCCTGAAGAATGTTTAAATCCAGAGCAGTGGGCTGATCAACCTGAGATTGGAAACAAGCATGAAAAAGATTGAGTGTTTATGTAATACACTTTAAATAAGTTATTTATAAATTGTTGTCCTAAGAAAAAGTAGTAATTCCATTTTGCTTGCATTGGAGAAAACGAGCCAATTAAAATTTCGCTATTCTTGCATTAGACAGATTCCAGTTGGCGTCAAGCCTAAATTTTTACTGTTTTAGAATTGCTTTAGCAATCCTATAAATTTTTGTTATAGGAATTATAAATGATTTGAAAGTTGTTAGTTTGGATGAGTTACTGCTACAGTTTGGCGGTTTTTATCTGATATCCGTCTAATAGAAAAGTACCAACATTTCTACTTCTGAACTGTTTCTATGGCATTTTCACATCTTCGAATTCTCTGTTAGTTTATTCCCTTTCAACTACATACTGTTCAAACTAAAAACCTAGCTCTACTTTTTTGACATGGGGAAATTAATTTCACTCACTAATAATTTTTTTTAAATGAGCAGTAAATGTACCACCAAGCCTAAATGTGTATGGTTTGTTATAGGGTTTCTTTAGTTACTCTATAATGGTTTGTTTTAGGAATTATAAATAATTTGAAAGTTATTAGTTTGGATGAGTTATCGCTTTAATTTGGCAGTTTTTATTTGGTACCCGTCTAACAGAAGAGTACAATATTTTTACTATTACAAATGAGTGGTTTTAGTTCAGCTCACAAAGGAAAATTTGTCCTAGATTTATAGTGGAATATTCGATATGGAAATTAAAAAAATATATATATACTTTAAAATTCTTTTTAAATGTGTTCTTATGATGCTTTAAAAGAAAAAAAAATCTACAAAACATTTTTTTTAGGGATTTAGTACCTTACCATTATATTAAAAAAAATTAATTTGTAACATTCTTTTTAATGAGTTTTACCTCGATATATTAAATTGAAAAATCCTGTCATACTTAGAGTAGCTGATGAGCAATATATGTACTTTTCAAATTACATGCCTTTCTGTTTTAGCCATATAACATTCGACATTAATGTGATTTTACCAAAGTATGGCTGCAGGCACATATTGTTTATTAATACATACTAATAGAAAAAAATTAGCAAATTTCTTTACAATTGTTGTTTTCTAAGAAAGCCTAAAGTTGAAAATATAGAGGTGAATATGAATATAGTTGAATGTTAATTTATAGTTATTAACAAACAAGAATGTTAACAATCCAGACATTCAGTAAGCGAAAATTTTGGTTTTAAGTATATATTTCTCTTAATACAAAATAGTTATTTGTGCAACTAGTGGGGAAAGTAGTACTTTTTCAAACAAGGTAAAACACTTATTTGACTAGTGCGATAGTATGAATCAAATAATTTACTGAGTTTGAAAAAGTATTTTTCCTCGTGTTGCATACAATATTTTAAAAATCACATGCAAAACATTTTTTAAATGCATCTTTTTATTAATGTTGGCAACTCGAGTCAATGAATTTCTTCTGAAAATGTGTCATTTCAATGCCAAGAATAGTATGTAATATTTAAGTGCAAGAAAATACTTTTACACACTATTGCAAAAAAGTTAGTTTCCCCCACTCCTCGTGAAAAAGTGCTACTTTCGCCACAGTTTTTGATTTAAAATGATTACAAAAGTTTAATTTTTTTGCACTATGTTCTAAAAATTTTATTTAATGCAGATTTCATATTCTGAGTGTTCTGTAGATGAATGTTGGGTGCGTGAACACTCGTGCATGACCTTCTACTTATCTAAAGGATTTGCAGTTCCTCATTAACCCTTTAAATCCCATGGAGTCAGCGTTGTGGGTTTCACAAAACCCCGATGACTTTCCATTCATAAAAACTGGAAATGAACTCGCCCGACTCGTTCTCCTGTCTGCCACTCCTGGGATTGCTGTGGGGGGTCACTGTCGACCATTAAAATATCATTACTATATGTATACAGCTTGCAATAGGGGTGTGCGTTGGGTCATCTGCTTGATATGTCAGAGAATTTAGTTGGCGTCTTATCAATGAAACAAACGCCACCGCTAAGTACATGACAAGATTCGCATAAAAGAAAAGTCCCTGACTATCTTACTCCATGTCCAAAGGGTGGGGCAGTTTGACATTGAGTACTTTAAATCCATGTCTCCCCTCTACATGCCCCACAATAGCCTATTGTTGAGGACCGTCACGCTTTAAACAACTAAGGCAGGGCAGTTCCCCTCACTTGAAAATATACGTTTACCCCTGCAACCGCCCGAAAGGCGGTTAGCTGGGAAATTCTCTACAAGGCGGTATAGGGCGGGTTGGGATTTAAAGCTTTAAAAAAGCAATTTCTGTCTCGAACAAACATTTTGGGATTCAAAGCTTTTCCTTTTGAATGATTGGTAATCCAGTATTACTAAGTTGTTTAGTATGATAAATTAATAAACATCTTATATTTTAGGGGGCCATTTTTTTTATCACCTCACATATTAAACACATTAACTTTTTAAAACGTGGCGTGAGATAAGCAACAACAACTTTTTAAAAAAATATTTGTCATTTTGATTAACCAACATATTTTTTCCACAAACAATTCATAGTCTTCTATTGTTTTTTAAAGCTTGGCGTCCACTATCGCTAAGCAGAGCAGATCAAAGCTGAGTGGATTAGAGCCAATTACAAGGCTGCCAATGTCTACTATAGCACGAGCCTTGAGCTACAATGGACGTTGACAGCCTTGTAATTGGATCTAATCCACTCCGCTCTGATCTGCTCTGCTTAGCGATAGTGGACGCCAAGCTTAATTCTACTTGCAAGTTTTGGAATCAGAAGAGAGGGGACCTCATGGGGTATTGGTATCTTTTACAAGTTTCTTGTCTTGTTATATAAATTATGTAAATCTACAACTGTTGCATATTTTTGAAATTCTCTCATCTGTAGTTTTCATGTGATAACAAATATGATATGATTAATGGAAAAATGTCCTCGACCTTTGAAATTAAGTATAAGTATCAAGCACTTGTAGACTGTTTACGAAATTCGATTTAAATTGTCCTAACTTTGCAGCTTTATGAAATTTTATGTTTCACTAAAAAACTCAACTCACTCAAAAAAAAAAAAAAAAAAAAAAAAAAATTTACATGCATAAAAAAATTATTAAGTAAAAATTACAATAAGACTTAACCGTTAACAATAGTAACATGATTTTTAGCTTAATTTACATATCTATTGGCATAATCAATCAGTCTAAATTGAATGCTATGTATGTACTACATGGAAAAAAAAAAGAGAGAACATTTTACAGTCTAATTCATCACATCTGCATACATTAAGTTTGCAATTGTCATCAAAACAGCTGCCTCACTTAGACAACAAACAGGACAGGGCTATTTCAACCTTTAATTTCACATTTATTCTTGAAATCAAATGCATATATTTTCTAAAAGTATATCACTGAAAAATACTTTAGGACTTACATCCTCAAAGGTATTTATATGCATATCAGATTATCAGCTATTATTTTACAAAGAAACCGTCAAATAACATCCCTATTAATAGTGAATAACAATTCACTTATTCCTCAATACACTTTATCAAAACATATTTGGAGTGTAAAAAATTCATATTGTTACGAATTTCTGTATATTTGTAAATATTTCGTAGTATTACGTAAAAAGAAAAATGTATGTACATTTCGCATAAGGCAGTGCAAGAGTTTGTCTTTACTTCTCTTTCCTGCAATGCGACTCTTAATGCTTGAAAAGGAGTTTTACAGGGATACTGCTGGAAAACGAGTTTTACAAGGTGAAGGCCATTTAACATTATGGTTAATGGCATTCTCGTCAAGTTGGCGACGGTTTTGGCGACTAATTTTGGTCGCCAAATCTGGCGACACTTTTGGTACCTGTATAGGGCTTTTCGACTACGATCTGGAGAATTCTCCAAATTTCTATCTCTAGAAGATTCACGAAGGATTGCTTTCTTATAAAAGGCCAAGAGAGCGGGTGATCGAGTTAGTTGGTTGCCTCTCAGCGAGCATTCAGAGTAGTTCCAAAAGCGAACTGTATTGCATTGTCTTTTGCGTCGATTTTAGCAGTTGTGTATCTAGTGTTTAACTGCTGTTTGTGCTCCATTGTTGTGTAAAGAGCTGTATCGAGTCTATTAGAATGGAAAGTTCTGAAGTTGTAAAAGTATCTGCAAAGAGTTATAACGGAATAAATCTCTTCAAGTTGTAATCTGTTTTGGCTTCAAATCCTTCGAACCCTACCGCTCATAATATGAAATAAATTAATGAATTTTAAATTTGGATTAGGTCTTTAAGTATCACTGATCATCAAAGAGAGTTAAAAGATTTTAATACACATTCAGAGAAAAAATCTATTTTTCAATAAGCCATTAATTTAATCATTCTTATAAATTACTCAAAGGAAAGATTAACATTTCGGAGATGCATGAAGCATGAAGTTTTGCTTTAGATGCATAGAGTTAAATGCATGAAGTTTTACTTTATTAAATCCTTTATATTCACCTCGATTTTGTGTAGTATGTTCGTGGATGGGAGTGGAATCTGAGGAGGCCTAATTAACACCCTTGCCGTTATCCAATCTGACTGAAACTTGGCAGATAGGTTCGATGACAATGCATTGTATCAAATTTTGGGGCTGTTACTGTCACTAAAAGTCCGTTTTTACGGAATACTATTAAATCAACTTGCCTTCATCCAATCGCGTTAAAATACCATTGAGCCGATATATGTTGGCAAATTTTTTTTAATAAATAATAAAATTACTTTAATCAGAAAAAATAAATGATATTTTAATGTGAGAGCATAAATTCAAGTTTTTTTTTTTTTTTTTTTTTTTTTTTTTAAATAAATTTTGAAACGTAGTTTGCCGCATGTTTGGCTGATAGAAATGTTTTTGATGTCGGCCTGTGTTAATGAATAGAAAAGTTGACAATGCATATAAAGGATTTTTTAACGACTCTGTTTTTATGGGTTTTATTATTTTTAGTTTTCTTTTTGTTATTGACAATTATTAATAATTATACTCTGTTGTTGTTGCTTATCCTCAATGGATCTGACATTTGTCTAGAATAAAGAAATGGTGTGACAAAATGATTTAATTAAAGGGCATGGTCATCAGCGGTATGATTGTTTATGCATCATTTGTTCCAATTCCTCTCTACAAAAAAAAGTTACGTAGACCAATTTTACTTCCCGAAATCTTACATCAGAATTACAATATATTTTCTGGTCCTGGCCCAGCCTGCACACACTATCATGAGGGGAGAGGCTGTCGGCACTCACTTTCTTAGGTAAGAGGTTTCCTGCACTTGTCGCTCTTTCAAAAGGGATTTCCTGCACTCACCGCCATGGAGGAGGAGGGTGTCTGTACTGACCATCATGTGAAAAAATGTTTCCAGTACTTTCATTTGAGATGAGATTTCCTGCGCCTACAGCCTTGAAGGATACCTGCATTGACCATCTTGGGAGAAGACATTTCCTGCATTTATCGCCATTTTGCCATACCTGCAGTCATTGCCATGGATGAGGAGGCCTGCACTTATCGCCGTTTGAGAGGGGATTTCTTGCACTCACTGCCATAGAGGATGAGGGTACCTGCACTGACCGTCGTGGGGGGAATATGTTTCCAGTGCTGTCATTTGAGACGAGATTTCCTGATGATATTTCCTGCCCTTACCGCTATGAAGGATGCCTCCACTGACCATTATGGGAGAAGGAATTTCCGACACTCACCACCATGGAAGAGGTCTGCATTGACCATCTTGGGAGAAGAGATTTTCTTAACTTATTGGCATTTGAGAGGGGTTTACCTGCAGTCACTGCTATGGAGGAGGAGGATGCCTGCACTTATCGCTATTTGAGAGGGGTTTACCTGCAGTCACTGCTATGGAGGAGGAGGATGCCTGCACTTATCGCCATTTGAGAGTGGTTTACCTGTAGTCACTGCCATGGAGGAGGAGGAGGGGAGGAGGGTGCTTGCACTGACCGTCAATGCAGAACTTGTTTCCAGTACTGCCATTTGAAATAAAGTTTCCTGCTCTTACCGAAATGGAGGAGGCATAGACCATCTTGGGGGAAGAGGTTTCATGCACTTATCGCGATTTGAAAGGGGATTTCCTGTCTCACCGCCTTGGGAAAAGTTCTTGCACTTATTATTGGTTTTCCCTATCTTACCACCTTGGGGAATGTTTAACATTATGGAAGAATATGTTTCTTGCACTTATCGCCATTTTAGAGGAGATTTTCGGCATTCGCCGCCTTGAGGGAAGATTCGAGATTGTTTTCATTCTGCATTGTGTTGGTGGTTGTCTGCATTCTGGGCTATGAGGAGGAGAAGGTTTCCTGCACTCCACGTCTCTTACTTTTTATCTTGTCATTTATATAGAACTGTTTTTTTAATAAAATTATACCAACCTGTATGGTTTATTTTCTATTCTTTTATTTAAAAGTTTAATTTCTTGAAATGCTAAATTTTATTTCCTAAATGCCACAGGATTTCCGAAAGTATTAATCTTTTTCATTTCCAACGCCTTTTAGTCCATAGCGTTGCTTTGCGCAGCATTTTTGCTATGCTGCTCTCATGCCATTGATATCCACAAATAATTGTTGAATCAACCTCTATTGTTTTTTGAAAAGTATCCTTAATGATTATTAATTAAAAAATATTTCGGAAAGGTCATCTCTATTTCGACAATGAAGATGCTAGATGTTCGCATTATGCTTCTGATGGTTGCAATAGTCTTACTAGTTTTAAATATTTAGTACTTTATTTTCAACAAAACTGGATGAAAGAGACTGGATGAAAACTTTTATTACGTCACAATGAAATATTTGTTTACCAAATGCTCACTTCTACTTTTGAAGGGTCAGGAAATGGAGCCAAAATGGCAAACATAGTAATAGAAATTGTCTCAAGAGGTAATAATCGGATGCATTTTACGATTCATGAATTTTGAAATATAGCGTAAAAAAGCATTACGCACAATAGCCCGCTGCTACCCACGATAATTTTCGAGAGTAGCCGTGGCTGACCGATCTACTGAAGTACTCCATGACCCTGTGGGCTTAGCAATTAACCTAACTCCATTTTAAAACCTACTTGGCTTGCGTTCAGAGCGTTGTGCAATGTTTAAAGCACCTTAAAAGGCACTACCACAGCAATTTTGATCAAAATCGTTAGAACCGTTTTTTGGCAATTGCTGAAAATGGCAGCTACCTTCTGTGCGTGCGTAATTTTAACGAAAATCCTTAAGACTGGCCCCATGACAACAGAAAAGAACTAACCCGTATGCTTAAGTTGAACATCGTAGGGCAATTCGTTTGAGAGTTATACTGACCATGAACACACGGACATTTTTTAAACTCGGCACGTTCCGCACAGCAAATGTGCAGGAAAATCGATTTATTTTTTATTTTTGACCTATACTTTTACTACTACTTTTTACAATACTTACTAATTTGTTACTATACTTTTACTACTCTATACTGACATGTGGGTAATTGAAAGTAAAATATGACCCACTACTACATTAGTAACCAGTTCCAAGTTCATTACATTGATTTCTAATTATGATTAAAAAATTTCAGGTTTTTATTTTCAATTACCTATTTGTTAACAAAGGGTATTTTTATTCGCTCGAAAAAGAAATGCATTTTCCCCCATTTCTGTAGGTTGTAAAACGTGCTGAGTTTTAAAAAAAAATATATATATATATATAAATATATATATATATAGAAAAAATTTCTGTGTATGTACATGGTCAGCATAACTTCCGAACCGATTGGCCTACGATGTTCAACTTTTGTATACGTATAGTGGTGGCCATGGGACCTCTGTCATTAAGATTTTCATTGAAATTGCGCATAAGGTAGCTGCAATTGAAAAAATTACGTTTTTCAGCAATGGACAATTCCAGCATTTTTTAAAAACGAGTGAAATTAGTTTATATTTATAAAGAATGTCCTTCTGATTCCAAATATTCAAATAAAAGTTCTTTAAAAAATTATTTATTTAAATATTAAGAAAAGAAAATACCCGAAAACCTCGTCGGAATGCAGTCCGATGAAAACGCTACATTTTAGTTGTGATGTCAAAACATCCTTCCGTTTGTATGGTCATTGTGAGGTTTCTGCCAAATAGTTCGTGTTAGTTTTTTAGACAATTGCCTTATACCGTGCCGGTTGGCGCGATTTGGGAGAAGTTTGTAAAACTGGTTTCAAGCCAAGTTGTTTAAGATGTAGTGACGTCACATTCGCTTCGAGCCGAATGAGTCGTTTTTCCCGCCAAAATAAACAAGTGAATTTTAGAAAGAAGAAAAAAAAAGTACAGTGAGCAGAAATGTTTGTGTTTATAGCCCTTTCGAAACATTTAGAATTGTATAAAATAATAATAATAATAATAAAAAAAATGCGGGAATTTTCCATTGCCCAAAAACGGATCTAATGATTTTGAACAAAATTGCAGTGGTAATGCCTATTAAGGTTCTATATACATCCATACCTCCAAAATTTCCGTAAAAATGCGTTATAGGAGTAAAAAGTTGAAAAATGAATGTCTTTAACACAGTTCTCTTTAATTGAGCCTCGCCTATCAAGGACTGTTATGTTATCTATTTCACTTCGTAACAAAAGGTAATGTAATGTTTATCGAAACAAAAATCGTCCAAATCTCAGTTTTGGCAGTGTTTTTCTTTTGCCAATGTAGTAATTATCATCAAAAACTTCGCCATACTGGTAATTTTTTTCTAAATAACTTAAAATATAAAGATGAAAACGGTAATTTACACTAAACCAGGCAAATATAAATGCATTGAACAGTATTAAGTGTAATTAAACGTTGTGCGATGTTCCACAATCCTAGTTTAAGATAAAGTTATTTTTAGTTCTTGTAGGATGAGACCACGCCAGTGGGTTTATACCCTTCCAGTAATTGGTAAACATGCCTTATTACGTACGGAAATGAGTTTGACACGTGATATTAGACATGGTATTTTTCTTTAAATGTTGGTACTTAATGTTTTCATATTAGTTTGGACTGTCAGCTACTGAAAGATGACTAAGATTTTTTTGTTCGGGAACTCGTGTCTTTGGAGTATTGCCATTAGTTGCTAGTAAGTACATCAAGGGCAGGTTTATTCTTTTGCGTTTTACAAGCAATATTTTCAGTATTATTACTGTTTGTCATAGCACAATGACAGATTTTCCTGATCACCTACTGACACAAATTCAAATAAAACGCTTGCACTATTTTTATTTTTTATTTTCAGCAGTATTCATTCTTCCTCATGACAGAACAATCACTAATGATTGTAGCAAATATGTCAGTTTTATTCTAAAACTTAAAGTAGAGGAGCTACATTATAAAAAAAATCAGCAACACTGACTTGATTTGACCAACATCTGGAGGCATTACCTTATAACCCGATTGAATGTAATTCCTTAAAAAAGTTGCCTGGTACAAAAACGGTTTCAGACGATTATGTTCTTCGAACTTTATGCGGCTAAGCTTGATGAAGTTCGAGACGCACAGAAAAAGGTACCGTAAAATGGGGTGAATAGGAACAGCGGGGGTGAATCGGAACGAAACTTCATGAAATTACAAAGAAATTATTATTTTACACAAATAAAGCAGTTTTATTAATTATATATATATTTTTCATTTGGTTAACATGTTTTTAATCTTGGAACATGTTTTGTGGAGCTTTCAACACTGTCCTTTTTTTTTTTTTAAATTCTGAAACAGCGTGCATACAATCCAATGAGTTTTAACCTCTCCAAAACTTATCCCGTAATTAATAACATGTACCAGTTATAGACTTAACTAATATATTTTTAGATAAGTATAAACATCCACAACAGCATGCCATACTTAATTTAACTTGGTTTTAAAAACATTTTATTTTACGAATTTTTATGTTTTGCCTCGTCTCGATTTTGAAATTTGCGGGGTGAATCGGAATACTTGAAAAGTGATATTAAAAGCTGTTTTTGGCAAGAATATGTTCCACACAAGATTTAACGACTGAATAAGAGTCTAATTACTCTCTTCAAGACAGTAATCAAGATTGCAGGCTTGAATAAATGTCAGAAGAGGAGCCTAGTTTCCGCATGGCAGAAAACCCGATTGTTCCAGTGGTTTTTTCTCTAAATGACTTCGTTATCTTTAAGTTATACGGAAAAATGTATGAAGACTCTATGTGAGCAAAGTTTTACACCCACAAGATTATTGCTATATAAGTGTGTTTTACAAAAAACGCTTATGAAAGAAGAGATTTTGTGAAACAAATGAGGATGCTTTTCTCCTTTCTCAAGATATTTTAAAGAATTTGCAGTCATACGACACGCAAACATAAAATAGATTAAAAAGTATTTTTAATTTTAAAGACTATTTGGATGAGTTATAGGCGAGTTATATAAGAGTTGATACGCTTCCAAACATATGATTTGTTTTGACAATAATTGACAAACACAAATTTTATCCGTCATATTAAATGATCTTTTTTATGATAATTTTGTGTTCCTATTCACCACAATGCATTATTATTTGCTTTTTGTCGTCACCCTGTAAACATTTAAATAAGATCAGACATAAATTGTAACGAGTGTTCCGATTCACCCCTTTCTGCGGGGTGAATCGGAACACCATGAAAAAATTCAAAATAAATTAAAGTCCTAATTTTTACAAATTTTTTTGGGTTGATTCTCAAAGAAGAAGGTAAGACCCAAGTTTCTATGTCAAAAATATGTTCCTTAACGATCTTATTACTACCGATTATTACCTTGAAAGTTGAAAAGTGTTCCGATTCATCCCATTTTACGGTACAGGTGGCTTTTGAGCTAAGATTCCGCTTGCGATTTTTTAGAAACTCACTATTTATATCTCGTATTGTAGTGGCGGTCCCTTGTCGAAAAATGTTAGTGCAGCTGGAAACATGTGACTTCCTTACAACACCTCCCCTAAATTACGCACACTCTTTCCACATTCATATTGAACACAAATTCTTTAACACTCAAATCGAAGTTTCCTTTCAATTTGAAGCGCATTATAGCCCTCGTGTTGCTGACGGCGCCAGATAATCTGAAAATAACCAACCTTTCAATTTGAACAAAATAATAGCTTTCATAACATAACATTATAAAATAAGGACAATTAATCAAATCTTTCTGTTGTTTACTTGTATACAATACTACTTTGATGAGTAATTGCATGAAGCATCTATTATCTTTTTATTAGTTCATTCTTTTTGTTAAATTCAACAATACAAAGTTGAGAGTTTTTCTTAATGCAACCAGCTACTTGAGTTTTACTTATCAATTTAAAGTTTTAAGAGTTTTTTAAACTTTCGATTGAGCTTTCGTGTGCTTTTAATGCCTGTGTGAAGGTGGTTAATCAATTATATTAGCACTATGCTGACTCGTTGCCCTGGTTGTCTCGTTACACATTAGGTGGATAGAAAGGTTCTGTTGGATTTAATCGGTTACCATGGAAACCTCGCAGCCGAAACACGTTTCAAGAACACTCGCATGCAGTTCGGAGGAAGATCACCAGTTTGAGTTGATAGGAGGCGTTTTTTTTTTTTTTTACCCTCGTGAATTTAGCATTGAGGCACAAGTTTAGTATTTATCGGATTATTTTATATTTACTGTAGAAATTGGATCTTCATTTTAGAAAATTGTTAAATATACAATTTTAGTTTTGGACTGATAAATTTAGATGCAGTGTGGCTGTACCGCACGAGCCGCCACTGATGTCTAAATAACCATCGCATAGCTTTTATCAGCATTCAGTGATTAGTTATTCACATTTCCAGTCTCTGAGCATCATCCTCTGAAGAAGTTCTGTTGAATTTAATGATTTTCAAAAAAAATGTTCCATCTAGCTTTCTTGTTCCAGTTAAGTCTACCAATCTGGACAACACGATGAGCTAACTGTGAGAGGTTAAAAACCAGCTTGAACTTGACCAACTTGATATACACACGTAGATTCTTCCTATATTACACTTTATCTTAGCTGCCGAATTCTTCTACGTTACTGTGTAGAAAGTGTTTTGAAACTAGGTAAATCATTTATTATGCAAATTTTTAGTCCAAAATTTATCTTGTTTCAAAACACTTTTTATTTAGAAGTAAACGATCTATTATAATAGTCATTACATCATTGATGAAACTTTTATAAAAAAAAAACCGAGTTTTTTCGTGAACGAGATTAATAGAGTCTGGTGTAATAACCGAATCGTTCAAGGTAAATAAAAGATTCGTTTTTTTAACGCCAGTCAAATTACAACCAGTTGTTTCCATCGAGATTCATCGGCATTTTTCAGTGAAATTTCATCAATAATCTACTATGTAAGAGTATATCGGTGTCGGTATTCAGAAGGAATAGATATATGATAAAAGAAATATGAAATCATCGACCATAAACGAACCGCTCATATATTACCCAACTCAGCAAATAAGTCATTTTACAGTTGTTTCCTCTGACATCCATAATTTTCTTTCGGGAAACTTCAAACAGTTGTCTGCTATATAATAACGACGGTGTCGTTTACAGAAGCATTCGGAACACAAGATTGGCAGCTAAAATATTCTCGTCGGGGATACATACACAAGCATACCGATGTCTTTGCGAATTATTATGGTGATGGCCATCGTCTTCGTTTCCAACTTGAGTGAACCTGCACTTGGTAAACCAACAGGACTTGCTCTTATTCCTGCAGGCTTATTAGCCGCTAAAGCCCTAGGTCTAAAACCTAGCATCCACGGTGGTGTCTCATTAGGAGGATCTTGCAATGGAACCTCTTCAGGACATGGCCATGGAGGTCATGGTGACGGCTTATCTGCTTCAATCGGGGCGAGTATATGAATTAATACTTTGAGGCACAAGCCTAGGTCCCTCTAACTGAACCAAAGTTCTATGGTTTAGTAGTGTGTATAATAAATCCAGTTTTTATTTTAGCTTATGTATGTTTTTAAACTTTCTGTGCTATTAGAATGTTACTAACAATATGAAACGGTATATCATTGATAATTATTTGTGAAAAACTTAAGGTATGTGTGTGATTAATGATAAATCCCTTGCTTGAAGATATGGTTTGTGAAAAAGTCCTGTTATGCTTGCTGCCTTTTGCTGTTCGATTTTGTTATTTGATAGTAATTGGGCTTCATTCCCAGTTCTTCCTTGATTGTTTTTTTTGCTTGTATTGGAGAAACAAGTTATGCTATTATTCTCACGTTGTGTGTATTTCTTTCAAAAATTATTTATTTTTCAAATTCTTATTGTTTTGATGTTTAATAATGTTGTTTTATGGTAGTTGGCCGCCATCATCTGTAAGGCTCAGAAAGTAAAATAAAAGTAAATATACTGCTGTCTATATCTTGTTTATTTTTCGTAATTGATAAATGAAATAATTGTTTTAATTCGAAGAAGAATCTTTTCGATGTGTAAGTATAGCTGTTTTTGTCTTCAGCAGTATTCTATGCATTAGAACTAAATAAATATTTTGAAAGTTCAATGGAAAACCTCATAAGTATATATGTCCATATTCGAATTCGGAATCTTAACCAAAAGTGTTTCATCAAAAGTTTCAGGCACATTTATTGAAAAATGATTTATTTGATAGGCATTCCCCCCCCCCCTCTTTTTTTTTTTACCAATGTAATAAACTAAATGTATTTAAAAGTTGTGCGATATTCCTCATCCCTAGTTTTTTCATTAAAACTAATAAACCTCTAAACCTAAAAAACTAAAATCCTCAATTCTGGTATGTATAAGTTTTTCTCCCTATTGTTACGAATTTTTCCGCTGAGGCAATGACGGCACAGTTTCTCAGATAAAAACTAGTATTTATTCTCTTCAGAAAACTCACAAAATTTATTCACAGATAACAGTGCAATCACTATTAATCTTCAATACAAGCTTCAACAAGAACAGCTTCGAATATAGCGATTATACAAGCTCACTCCAATAGGTCAACAAAGCGATCGCGATCAGCTTTCAACGAAATCCGAAGTACATCTGAAAACTTTCCCGTTCTCCAGTCTTTTATATACAAGCGCGTGAGACATTCTCGAAATTTCCAGCCAATTCATAGAAAAGAAATATCTCGAAACTTCTCGATTACTTTAGGTGTTGCCACCTTTTTCTAACTTGTATAATCGCTATTAATTACTAAATAAAATAGGATAAAAATAAATTACAATAGAATTTTGAAATAATACGTCACTATTTACAATATATACAGACAATTTGTGCAACATTTCCCCCTTCTTAAAAACTGCACGTCCTGGGCAGTGAAGTCCTTAAGAGGAAAGGCAATTCAATCACTTCTACTATAATATGGGGCTAGTCTATTGTTATGTACAACTCTTGGTTTACAGGAGGGTGTCCGTTGAATCCTTACCACGACGTCGTTGATCCTCTTAAGGACCACATACGGCCCTTCCCAGTTCGTCTGGAGCTTAGGGGAGAGTCCTTTCCGACGTTTAGGATTCCATAACCACACCTTGTCACCTTCCTGGAATGAACGTTCCGTGGCCTTGGCATCGTAGCGGACCTTCATGCGCTCTGTCATGATGTTGATTCTTTCTCTGGCGAACCGATGTACGGCTTCCAAACGTGCCTTTAGATCATCTAGATACTGGACAGGCGAGGAAGGGGTGTCCGGTGGTCGTCCAAAGAGGAGGTCGTAGGGTAGTCTAAGGTCTCTTCCGAAAATCATTTGAGATGGTGTATATCCGGTGGTCTCGTGAGTAGCACTTCTGTAGGCCAAAAGGAACAATGGAAGTTTCTGATCCCAATCTTGCTGGTTCTTGGAAACAAACAAGGAGAGATGATTCAGAAACGTTCTATTAAATCGTTCAACCATTCCATCGGATTGTGGGTGCAGGGGTACGAGTCTTTTCCATGTCGAGCAAGTCACACAGCCCAGTGAAGACGGCAGAGTTGAAGTTCGTCCCCTGATCGGAATGTATCAGCAGGGGTACGCCAAATCGGGAGATCCAATTCCGTACGAGGACTTCTACTACGGTTGTGGCTTCCTGGTCCGGAATCGCGTATGCTTCTGGCCACTTGTTAAAGTAGTCCATGACAACTAGGATGTATTTGTTGCCATTAGTTGTGTGAGGTAGGGGGCCTAAGACGTCCAAAGCAATTCTTTCGAATGGTGCTCCTACGTTGTAACGTTGCAACTTTCCACGAGTTCGGGTCTTCGGTCCCTTTCGTGAATTGCATGCATCACAGGACTTGCACCACTTCTCCACGTCGGATTTTGCTTTGTCCCAGAAGAATCTCTCCCTGACTTTCTGAAGAGTTTTCGTGACACCAAAATGTCCTCCAGTAGAACTGCTGTGAAGTTCTTCTAGAACGTTGGTAACTCTAGAACTTGGAAGGATTAATTGCCACCGGAAGCTTTTGCCATCATCGGACTCCCATCGACGGTAGAGTACCCCATTCTTCAAGTGCAAAGAGTCCCACATAGCCCAATATCTCTTCATTATTGGGCTATAGCATGCAATTTCCTGCCAACTGGGTTTTCCGGTAGCTGCTTCCATGAATTCCATTAGAGGTTTCAAGTCCTGATCTTCGACTTGACTTTTCCGGACATTCTGGTCACTCCAAGGGTCCACGTCTGAAGTAGGTGACTTGGTAGTTATTTTCCGAACGGCCAATGTGTTAACCCCAAACTTAGACTCGGCATTGGAACAAAATCGACAGTTCTCCGGGCATGGTCTTCTGGAAAGAGAGTCTGCATTCCCATGGAACGTTCATTTTCTGTGATGGATATCCATGTCGTATTCCTGCAGGCGCTGAATCCACCTTGCTATTTGTCCCTCTGTATTCTTGAAATTCAGCAACTAAGTCAGAGACGCATGATCAGTTCTCAAAAGGAATTTTCGGCCGTAAAAGTAATGATGAAAGTGCTCAACGGCTTTTACTATTGCCAGTAACTCCTTTCTTGTGACGCAGTAGTTCCGCTCGGATCTTGACAGGCTCTTACTAAAATAAGCGATGACTTTCTCCTGTCCTTCAATTTCCTGGGAAAGAACGGCGCCCACTCCCTCATTGCTGGCATCTGTATCCAAAATAAAGTCCTTGTTAACATCGGGAAAAGCCAAAACAGGCGCGGATGTTAAAGCGTTCTTCAGTTGATTGAAGGAGTCGTCACAGTCGGCAGTCCATAGGAACTTCTGCTTGCTCTCTGTTAGTCGATGCAAGGGTCTGGCGATCTTGGAGAAACCGTTCACGAATTTACGGTAATACGTGCACAGGCCTAGGAAGCTTCGCAATTGATGAACGTCTTGCGGTCGAGACCAAATTTGCACAGCATGGATCTTGGCTGGATCTGTGCTTACTCCATCGGATGAGATGATGTGTCTGAGATAACTGACTTTCCGCCTAAAGAGCTTACATTTTGATGGGCTAAGTTTCAAGTGGGCTTCCCTAAGCTTCAAGAACACGTTATTCACATTTTGCAAGTGTTGATCAAAACTCCGCCCGGTGATAATGATATCGTCCAAATATACCAGACAGGTCTCGTAGGAAAGTCCTCTAAGCACAGTCTCCATTAGTCGCTCGAACGTAGCCGGTGCATTACACAAGCCAAACGGCATAACTTGAAACTGCCATAATCCTTGGCCGGTAGTGAAGGCAGTCTTCTCACGATCGTCGGGATGTATCTCCACTTGCCAGTATCCACTCTTCAAATCCAAAGTCGAAAACCACTGGTTCCCCGATAGAGTGTCCAAAGTGTCATCGATTCTTGGCAGAGGGTAGCTGTCCTTTTTCGTAATTTCGTTCAGCTTCCGGTAATCCAGACAAAACCTGGTGGAACCATCCTTCTTTCGAACGAGTACGATTGGAGAGGCCCATGGACTTGAGGAGGGTTCGATAACTCTATTATCTTCCATTTCATGTAACAATCTCCCGACCTCCTCTTGTTTTGCGAAAGGAAGTCTTCGAGGATGTTGTTTAATAGGTAAATGGGTCCCAGTATCGATTCGATGTTGAGTAAGCTCTGTTCTTCCTACATCTTTCGATGACATGGAGAAAATGTCTTGAAATTCTTTTATAAGGTTTCCGACAATCTTCTCTTGCCTTCTTTCCAACCGAGAGTCTTCGAGAAGCTGGTCCACTAAATCCGCGGGTGGTGCGGTCGGAAGCTCCTTCGATCCTCGTTCGATGCTTGTAACAGGTGTGCAAGTGGCAATTTCTTCTCCTTTCTTGATAACTCTCTTAGAATCACCGATGTTGGCCATTCTCACATGCACCACCTCTTGAGAGAGATCCACAAGCGTCGCTCCTACTACCACTCCTTTCGGGACGCTATTCGATGATGGGAAGTCCGTTACTCCAAATCGGAAGGCCTTCGGGAGCTCTGTTGAACCTTTTGCAACCAAATCTGTCATGGAGGGGATGGTGAAGTCTTCAAGAGCTATTATTCGATATGCACACGGCTCTTCCGAGTCCAAACCGAACAATGGAACTTCTTCTTTTCCCGTTTGAAGCTCGCCTTTCTCGAAATTCAAAGTAATTCCATTTCTCTTTAAAAAGTCCAATCCAAGAATACATGGGTCAATAATTTCAGCGACGTAAACGGTGTGAGTGTAGGTGTGAAATCCAAAAGAGATGTTGACATTTAATTTCCCATGCACATAAATTTTGTCACCAGTCACAGTCTGTAGTGAAACTGAAGGCGCCGTGTAAAGAGGTTGGCTGTCCAGGCGCCGGGCTACATCCGTCCGTAAGATGGTTACATTTGCCCCTGAGTCAACTATTAGACGACAGGGAGTTCCATTGATCTTGCCCTCCACGAATAAACCATGGTTTCCTCCTTGAAGGGATGAGATGTGATAGAGGCTGAGTGGGGCACCACCTGCTCTACACGGCGACCTCCGCCTCGCGAGATAGCCGCTCTTTAGTTTAACTGCTGAGGCTCGGACGAGGGTCTGTCCCCTCTCCTGTCCAATTCAGGGCAATCACGTCTGAAATGTCCTTCCCGGTTGCAGAGCCAACAAACCACTCTAGTTTTTCGATCCCTTGAGCCAGGAATATTTCTCATAATTCGCTCCATCTTGTTTTCCAGTTCTTGAAACTTCTTCGTGAAAAGTTCAGAGGAATCGTCTGCCAATGTTCCACGTACGAAACGCCGGTCTTTTCTAGAAGCTTGCTGTGCGGCTTCTACTCTCATGGCATAGACGAGGGTGGACTTCAGATCTTTGCTGTCTGACATCCTGGTAGCTTGCTGTATGTCGGGATCTTTGATGGCATCCACGAAATACTGAAGAGACAGGTTATCTCGTACGTCCGAGGGACAGTCTGGGAAAGCGAGGAGCGATAGTCTTTCTATATCCGATGCCAATTCTTGAAGCGTTTCATTGGCCTTCTGCTGTCTCACTTTCAGTTGCAGTCTGTTGTAATCCTTTAGATGCTGCTCCCCAAACCTTAACTCCAACGCACTTGCCAGCGCCACGAATTCTCCCCGCTTCTCTTCAGGTAGTGTCTGTAAAATGTCAGCAGCTTCACCTCGAAGAGATGCTGCGAGATGGAATGCTTTCGAAGTATCGTCCCAACCATTCGCAGAAGCAATCATTTCAAATTGCGTTTGATAAACGCGCCAAGACGACTTCCCATCAAAAGGGGCCACTTTGATGCTGGAACGTGGCGCAATAAAGGGAGTGGAAACGTTATCCCAATTAGGCGTTGCAATGGTCACAGCTTCGCGAGTTTCTATTTTCCGTAACCTTTCTTCTACAGCATCCATGAATTTTCCCTGCTCTTCTTTGATAGTGGAAACCTTTTCTTCCATTTCATCTCTTACAGCAGTGAGAACGTCTTCCTTCACGGATTGCAGGACCGATGATGTTGTCTCCATAATAGTAGATTCTACCATTGACGCTAGCTCGGTTTTCATTTCTTCCCTGATCTTGATTACGGCTGCGGATGTGGACTCGCACTTATCGGCCAAAGCTTTCATGTCAGATGAAGTTGCATTTTGCAAAGCTTTAAAATCTGATGATGTCGCTTCTTGTAAAGCTTTAATGTCTGATGATGTCGCTTCTTGACTGGCGGCAATTGCGGCGGCGAGTTCAGCGTTAGTCGTTTCTTGGCGGGTTTGACCAGCGGCGATTGTAGCGGCGGTTGATTCTTGTCCGGCCTTTATTCCAGCAATCATTTCCATCAACTGCTTCATTTGGTCTTCCATCATTCCTCTAGTTGTCGGCATTCAAAATTACGAGATCCCACTTCTGACACCACTGTTTCGAATTTTTCCGCTGAGGCAATGACGGCACAGTTTCTCAGATAAAAACTAGTATTTATTCTCTTCAGAAAACTCACAAAATTTATTCACAGATAACAGTGCAATCACTATTAATCTTCAATACAAGCTTCAACAAGAACAGCTTCGAATATAGCGATTATACAAGCTCACTCCAATAGGTCAACAAAGCGATCGCGATCAGCTTTCAACGAAATCCGAAGTACATCTGAAAACTTTTCCGTTCTCCAGTCTTTTATATACAAGCGCGTGAGACATTCTCGAAATTTCCAGCCAATTCATAGAAAAGAAATATCTCGAAACTTCTCGATTACTTTAGGTGTTGCCACCTTTTTCTAACTTGTATAATCGCTATTAATTACTAAATAAAATAGGATAAAAATAAATTACAATAGAATTTTGAAATAATACGTCACTATTTACAATATATACAGACAATTTGTGCAACACTATTGATTAGTCAGAAAAGAGAGAAAGAAAATGGAGAATTTGGTAATAGAAATGATCTCAAGAGATGAAAATCGGAGACATTTTGCGATTCACGAATTTTGAAATACAGAGTAAAGGACCTCACACCACTTCTTATATAGTTGTTTATATGAAAATTTCATTAAAGAATATATTTATGAAAACTACTACATTAGTAACCAGTTCCAAGTTCATTGCATTGATTACAAAATAAGATTAAAGCATTTCAGGTTTTTACTTTTATATAATTATATGTATGTTAACATAGTGTAATTAAAGCATTGCATTCGTCCGAAGAAAAAAAATTCACTTTTAAATTCTTTATATTAACTTCGATATTGTGTGTTTGTTTGTCGATGGGAACGGAATCTAAAGAGGCCTAATTAACCCTTTGCTGTAATCCAATCGGACTGAAATTTGGCGGATAGGTTCAATGTCGATGGCAATGGATTCTATAAAATTTTGGGGCTCTTTAAGAGCCTTATCCAGAGCATCGATATAGATAAACAACTGGATAGACTGCTTAACGCTGGGAAAATGAAGACGTTGCCAGATGCAATAGGTGGGATAAAAAATACAGATTGCCGAGGATTGAAAATAAAATTTTGGGTTGTACACAGCTGAAATGTCAATAGTAGACCTTAATTAGTAATAATGTGCAAAAAAATATATACTCTAACACTTCACAAGGTTTTTCGCATTCCCATCCAACTATAAAAGTGAACTGTGATTGGTTAATCTTCCCACCAGCTTCGCGATCCCCGGCGCGTTTTTCTCTTTGCATTGACAATGGAGCAGTTTATCTAGTTGTTTATCTATATCGATGATCCAGAGCTACACAAATGGCAAACGCACGCTACCGCTTTAATCGCTCAAGCAAGCCACTCTCGGGGCGAAACATGCAATCCTATGGAACTTATTATAATAAGCCACAGCGCTGTGGCCAGAAGCGGTGGCGCGCGTTCGCCACTCGAGTGGCCCTGTATAATAGGATCCTAACACGTATGCAAAAATTGAACAGTATGTCAATCTGTTCTGGAGTTATGCTGACACGCATAATTTTTTTTTATTTATTTTTTATTTTTAAACTTAGCATGTTCCAAAACCTATAAAAATGTAGAAAAGAAAATATATAAGCCAAAAAAAACAGAGTTTTTAAAAAATTCTTTGTATGCATTGTCAATTTTTATATTCATAAACACAGCACGGATATCGAAACATTTCTATCGGCAAAATGTGCTGCAAATTACGTTTCAAAATATATTTATTAAAAATAAACGTGGATTTATGCTCTAGCACGCAAATATCATTTATTTATTCTGATTAAAGTAAGTTTATTTATTTATTAATTCATTTAAAAAATTGGCAACAGGAAAGAGGTTTAACAATGATCGGTTTAATGCTATTTTAATGCGATTGGACGACGGCAAGTTGGTTTATTAATATTCCGTAAAAGCGGCCTTTTAGTGAGGTGGCCATGGGACCTGACAATAAGATTTTCGTGGAAATTGCTCATGCGCATAAGGTAGCTGCCATTAAAAAAACTTATGTTTTTCAACAAGTTCCAAAATACGGCTCTAAGGATTTTGAACAAAATTGTTGTGGTAATGCCTTTTAAGGTGCTTTAAAAATACCTACCTCCGAAATTTCCGTAGAAATGCTTTCTTTAAAGGAGTAAAAAGTTGGAAAAGGAATGGCTTTAACACAGTTCTCTTTACTTGAGCATCGCCAACACCGACTGTTTCGTCTCTATTTTACTTTACAACAAAAGATAATGAAATATTTATTGAAAAAAATCACCAATATCAAAATTTGGGCTGTGCTTTTTTTTTTTCCAACTAATATAGTAATTATCGCCAAAAAGTTCGCCAAACTGGTCATTTTTTAAACTGTTGAACATATGAAAATGAAAACGATAATTTTCATTGATTCATGGCAAATATAAACGCAGTTACCAGTATTTAGTCTAATTGATAGTTGTGTGATGTTCCACAAACATAATTTACTTATATACATACTAACAAATGATATTTAAAGATAAAGTCATTTTTAATTCTTGTAGGATGGCCACACCAGAAGTTGATACCTTTCCAGTAATTGATAAAATTTTAGAAAAAAAGTATCGTATACATAAAGAAATGAGTTTTACACGTGGACATAATATTTTCTTTGAAGCTACTGTTTTCACATTGATTTGGGCTGTCCTGATTCTAAACGAGTCATTGAGGAAACTCATTATACTGAAATTCACGATTTAGGAGTGCTAGTAAGTACGTTAAAGGAGAAGTTATTAGCGTGTTCTTTGCAAGCAGTGTTTTTACTGTTTGTCGTAGCACAAAGACAGATTGTCCTGACCATCTACTGGCACAAATTCAAATAAAATGCTTGCAAGATTTTGATGTTTTATTTTCAGCAGTATTCATTCTTCCTCCTGATAGAACACTCACTAATCATTATAGTAAATATCTCTATATATAATTCTCTTGCGTGTAGCCCGAATTCGGCTGTATTTCTGTGAGTAGAATGGCAACGACTTTAAACATCCAATCACAAATCTTCTAAATGTACTTTATGCATGAATTTCCCAATTCAGTATTCCAGCCAATCACAAAATATCTTTTGAAATTTAACTAATACATTTGGCAACAGCCAACAAATTGGATTTACTATATTTGGCTTTTCTTATCATACTGATACCAATTATTATTGCCTGTTTGAAAATTATTGATTTAATATTTAAGATGATGCAAGAATAAATAGATCCAAGATGTGTATATTTCTTTTGAATTAGAACTCTGGATAAACCAGACTTTTCGGAAAAATTATCTGTTGGAGCATGTTCCGGAGGTCAGTAGAATGTGTTTTACGGTTCTCACTATTTTTTTTAGCAAATTTGCCGCCAAGTTGAATTGGCACCAAATTATAGGTTTTTAAAACTGTAGGTGTGCTACGGCACATGTCTCACTTTGAGGCTAGCAAAGTGAGCCCGCGAACCAAGGGGATTGCATAGCAATCCAGGGGGTTGGCGGGCGCTAGCTAGCAGGGGGAGGGCCCCCCTAGTGTCAGTATAATTATAAAACTTAAAGAAGAGAAATTATATCATAAGAAATCAGCTGCACTGATTTGATTTGATCAACATCTGGAGGTATCACCTTATGACAAGATTGAATGTAATTTCTTAAAAAAGTTACTGGGAACAAAAACAGTTTCAGACGAATATATTCTTCAAACTTTATGCGGCTAAGCTTGACGTGCGAGACGCACAGAAAAATGTACAGGTGGATTTTGAGCTAAGATACATCTTGCGATTGATTAGTAACTCACTATTTATATCTTGTCTCATTGGCGGATCCAGCGAGGGGCGGAAGGTGCGATCGCCCCCTCCGTTACTCAGGGTTAAATAGGAATATTATGAACATGTGAAAGATTGGAATCAAAAATAAAACCAAAATGTACTATATTGATTTTACCTCTCACGTTTGAACATGCGCTGCTCTCAGATTTTGGATGAAGTCGATCAAGATTTTACGAATCCGTACTGAACATGTTTAATACACATGTTCCCATCTAAAAAAAAATAGAGATGATAAAGCCGAGGATGCAGCAAGACAACAAAGCAAATTTTATTTGAAAAATGTTCAATGTGTGTATGTATTAGTTGTTAAATTGTTCTGTATCATATTTAACAATAATTTATCCTGAATCATATAGTTGAAGACAACACTAATTGAGGACTAGAAATGGAAAACGTCCTAAGTTCAGAAAAGAAAATTTTTCAGGAGAGCTGAAAAATGAACAACACTCGCATTGGTACTTAAGGCTATGACTAAAATCATATTGAATTTGCTACTTGAGTTTGCACTCCGGGCGTTTTTCACTCTGTTTAGCTTAGTCTTGAGGACATTTTTCTGAAAAAAAAAAGAAAGAAAAAAAAAAGATTTTTAATTTTTTTTTTGGTTTTTATTTCTAGTCCTCAATTTACTGTCGTAAATTCTCTCTTAGCCAACCATAGTGTCGCCTTTATGTTATTGAGATTGTTTACCTCTTTATAACGTATTCAGTACAATCAAAGTTAAGTTAACAGATGGTATTGTTCTATAACTTAAGAACTACAAAATTTTACCAAAGCTATTCAATAGCCACCGCACCCTCCGTAATAAAACTTTGGATTCGCCCTTGTCTTGTCTTGATAACAGTCGCATACCTTTTATCAGCATTCATTGATTGGTCATTTACATTTCCTGTCTCTGAGCATCATCCTCTGAAGAAATTCTGCTAATTTCAAGGATTTTAGAAAAAAGAAAGAAAAAAAAAATTCCATCTAGCTCACTTGTTCTCGTTAAGTCTACAGATCTGAACTTGGCCAACTTAATATACACTTGTAGGTTCTTCTGTTATTACGTTTGATCTTAGCTGCCGAGTTCTGCTACGTTCCTAGGTAACAATAAAAAGCGTTTTGAAAATAGGTAAATCATTTATTTTACAAATTTTTAGTCACCAATTCATATTGGTTGAAAATACTTTTTATTTAGAAGTAAACAATCTATTATAATAGTCATCACATCATTGATAAAACTTTTATGGAAAAAAAAAAAGAATAAAAATCGAGTACTTTCGTGAAGGAGATTAATCGAGCCTAGTTTGAAAAACCTATTTGTTTATAATAAATAAACGATTCAGTTTTTTACACTAGTCAAATTACAACCATCAGTGGTTTACATCGACATTCATCAGCATTTTTCATTGGGTTTTCATTAATAATCTACTATGTAAAAGTAACGGTGTCGTATTCAGAAGGAATACATATAAGATAAAAGAAATATGAAATCATCGACCATAAGCGAATCTCTCATGAAACCCAACTCCGCAAATTAGTCATTTTACAGTTGTTTCCTCTGACATCCATAATTTTCTTTCGGGAAACTTCAAACAGTTGTCTGCAATATAATAACGACGGTGTTGTTCACAGAAGCATTCGGAACACAAGATTGGCAGCTAAAATATTCTCGTCTGGGATACGTACACAAACATACCGATGTCTTTGCGAATTATTATGGTGATTTCCATTGTCCTCGTTTCCAACTTGAGCGAACCTGCTCTAGGTTAACCAGTTCTGCTTTTATTCCTTTAGCCTTAATAGCCTCTAAAGCCCTAGGTCTAAGGCCTTAGCATCCACGGTGGTGTCTCACCAGGAAGATCTGGCTATGAAACCTCATCAGGACCTGGCTGTTGTGGTTCGTCAGGACATGATGAAAAAAAGAAGAAGAAAAATCAACATTTTCTCCAGTTTTCAGAAATGCTATATATTATTAAATCGATAGTAATTAAATATACATATTTTGGTGTATCTAGCCCGAGAAAAATTCCAAAATAAGTCATACGGCCCGTCTCTAAAAATTAGTGGCGAACGCTGGTCTGGAGGTATCATCTTTTAACCCGATTGAATGTAATTTCTTGAAAAAGCACATGGAAAAATTGCCCTGATCATGTATTGGGAAAAATACTTATTCAAATAAAATGCTTGCTCAATTTTGTTATGTGCATATTTTCAGCAGATTTGATTTTTCCTCATGATAGAACAATCATTATTGATGGTGGTAAAAATGCCACTTTATTCCTATCATTTTAGCACAGGAGAAAATCAGGAACATTTGGCGGTATTACCCTATAACTTGATTGAATGCAATTCCTTAAATAAATAGCTCGATACAAAAATCATTTCAAATGGATATATTTTTCGAACTTCATACGCGAACTTCATAATTATAGCTTGGCGTGTAATCCGAACAAAAAATGGACAGGTGGATTTTGAGTTGAGATACCTCTAACGATTTATTAGAAACTCACTATTAATCTTGTCTTGATAACTGTCACATATTTGTTATCAGCATTCATTGATTGATTATTCACATTTCCAGGCTCTGAGCATCTAACCCTGATCTCTAATTACAACTTCTGGATAGCATGTAAGCGGTTTATGCACTGCAAGTAAATGATGGGTTGCCTATGGTTACCAACATATTCTAACTAGTTTGGGGAAAAGTTGCTAATATAGATCTCTATTGTGATTGTTAAGCTTTCTTCGGCTTTAATAACTAAGCATGCACTATCCAAAAGTTGCAGTTAGACATCAGGGAACTCAATCTCTGAAGAAAAAACGGACCAATGTTCTGGTTGTTTTGGAGATTGTTAAAGAAATGTTTCATCTAGTTCTTTTGCTCTAATTAAGTCTACAAACCTGGACAGCACGATGAAAAAAGAGGATTTTGCTAATTGCTACAGTAGACGCTGAGCTGTGAGAGATTTAAAAGGCTTGAGCTTTGTCGACAATATACAGTTTTAGATTCTCCAGTATCTTGGCGAGGAATACCTCTGTCTTTCTAGGTTTTGAAATCAGATACGTCACTTATGGTGCAACTTTTTAGTATTCAATTTGTCTGGTTTCAAAACACTTTTTATTTAGAAGTAAAAGATCTACTATAATAATTGATGCATCATTGAAGAATCTTTAATAAAAAAATAGCCGAGTATTTTCGTGAACAAGATTAATCAAGCAATTTACAAAAAACGATTTTTTTTTTTTTTTTTTTTTTTTTTTTATTACACCAATGAAATTACGACCAGTTGTTTCCGTCGACATCCGTGAGTTCTTTTCGGTGGATTTCCATCAATAATCTATATGTAAGTATAATGGTTTCGTATTCAGAAGAAATACATATATGTGGTAAAAGAAATACGAAATCATCGACCATATAAGCAAATCGGTCATATTACTCAATCCGCTAATACGTCATTTTACAATTGTTTCTGCCGACATCCACAATTTTCTTTCGGAAAACTTCAAACAGTTATCTGCTATATATAATAACGACGGTGTGGTATTCAGAAGCATTCGGAACGTATGTTAGGCAGATATTATATTCTCGTCACGAATACCTATGAATACATGAACGATGTCCGTGCGAATCCTTTTGGCGATTACCATCGTCTTCATTTCCACCTTGAGTTATCCTGCACTTGGTAAACCAACGGGGCTCATTGCTATTCCTTTAGCCTATTTGGCTGCTACAACTATAAAACGTAAACTGTTTAAATACAAAGGTTGTGACTTAAACCAACAAACGGATCTGGCTGTGATGATTTTGCTAGTGCTAGTACTACTAGTGCCTCAGTAGGATCTGGCATTGGTGGTTGTGGTAATGGGGCTAGTGCCTTGATATTATATGGTAGTGGCCATATGACGACAGGCGACATTTCAGTTGGCGGTTGCGATAAATGAATGAGACCCGACCCCGGTCCCTCTAACTGGATCAAAGTTCTTTAGTTTAGTAGTGTGTGTAATAGTCAGTTTTTAGTATGCTTGTATAGATTTAAGCATTGTGTATTCTTAGAACGTTGCGAACCAGAAACGGTATATCACTGATGATTGTTAGTGAATATATATAAGGTATGTGTATAATTATTAATACATATCTTGCTTAAAAATATGGTTTGTGAACAGGTTCTTTTGTGCTTTTGCTGCCCGATAATGTTGTTTTATGGCAATTGGTCTTCATTATCTTAAGGTCTTTCTTGACTGATTTTGTGCTTATATCGATTGTATAACGGTTATGATACTAAATTCACAAAGTGAGGTTTTTTATTTTCGATAATTATTTTTCACTTAGTTTAAGGTAGTTGGCTTTCATCAATCTGTAAAGTCTCTCTCGGCTGCCTTTGTGCTTATATTGATTGTATGTAACAACTAGTTATGATATTAAACTCAAGTTGTGTATGTTTCTTTCTATAATTATTATTCAAATTTCTATTGTTTTTTGGTGCTCAATTATGTTATTTTATGTAGTTGGCCTTCATCACATGTAACGTCTGTCTTGACTGCTTTCGCGCTTATATTGATCGTAGTAAAAACAAGTATGATATTAAAATCACTTTGTGTAAACCGTTGTGTAATTTTCATTGTTTGTACAACATTATCTGTAGAATGTATTTTTCTTTTACAGTTACGCCACTTAATGCAAAAACTAGGTAAACATAACTTTTGATGAAAATATCCTCTTGGTAAATCCTTGATACAAAATAATATCCACAGTATGAAACATAATCGTAATTGCATCTTTGAATTTTACAAAATGGGATTTTTGGGTAATGGATGTCTACTAGCCAAACAAGCATTCTCCTTGTATATAGTGCGTAAAGTTAAAATTTTTTAAATGTCTAATGCAGTGATTCTCAACTTTTTTTTTTTTTTTTTTTTTTGTCGCGGCACACTTTTAACGATTTCAAAATTTGGCGGCACACAAAGAAAAAGATAAGTTTAAAAGTTGTTTACTTACCTATAATACACTGTGTAAAATAGTTTATGATAATAATTTGGAATGTAAAATAAAATAATATAATATGTACTACAAAAATAACATTACGCTTATTAAGGAATAATACAAATGAATAATAAAAATACTTTTAATGAGAAATTTGAGCTTGATGTTTTTTGATAATTTCATTTATATTTGGTGGTAAAAATGACAATGCTACTCACATATCGTCTTCTACATTTAACAGTCTCGATCTTTTTTTCGTTTTTACGTTGGTTAATACTGAAAATCCGAATTCACACAAATAAGATGTAGAAAATTGTAATAATATTTTTAAAGCTTTTTTGGCTATCATGAGATAATCGCATCTAATGTTAATCCAAAATGAATTAATTGATTCTTCTCAATATTTTAAAATTAAATCTTGATTATTAGAAAGTGAAATTAGTTCTTCCTCTTTATTCAAAGTTAATTCAAATACAGAAGTGTTCGTTATCACAAATGGATTATGAACCCAATCAAATTTTTTTATATCTAAATTTGGGAAATAATGAATAATTCTCTCCTCTAATGTAGTCAAATGGTCAATAAGAATTTTGCGTAGAAATCTAATTCGAAAGTGGCGAAGTGATCTTTGAAATCGCCCGCGGAATTCGTGGGAAACAAAGTCTCGACAGATGTGCTTTCCAAACATCAGACAACAAGACGCACACTCACACACCTGCAGGGGGTTGTATGTAAAAAACTAGAGTAAAAAATAGATAAAAAACGAGACACAGAGAAATATGTAACGAAGCGGTGAAATTGAAAATCTTCGTTACAATATTCATATACATATATAAGTACTTTTCTTTAATTTAAACTTTACTCGTAATAAAAAAAAGCATCATAATTTTTACTATATACATTTCTAAAATTTGCCAGCACAATTTAAGAATTTGGCGGCACACAAAAGTGCCGCGGCACAGTGGTTGAGAATCACTGGTCTAATGTCATTATTTGTGAATGTCTTTGGAATTTTCCTGGCTATATTTTGTTTTCTAAATTGGTATTTTAATGAATTGTTGGGAGGGAGAGGATTTTCTTCGAAGTCGTAATTTTTACCCAAATGAATGGGATTTCATAGTACCACTATAGTTTTTACCTTAATCTCCTTGAACCATTATTGTTGAACTTACAGTTGATCAGTTAAATACTTTATTATAGAATTTTATACATTTTGTTTATAAAAAAAAAAAAGTGTTTGGCTTCAAAAACCAAATTCAATAGCTTCTATAAAGACAGCAGGTAATTTTTTGATATCAAGGGCTTCTTGCTGGATTTCTTTCCACATAAGTGTTTCCGAAGTATTGTATTAAAGAATATGAATTTTTTTTTTCACCAGGTATAAAAATAGTAGTACTAAGCGATCATTAACAAAATTCAAAAGGACAATTTTTATTGCCCTTTTTTTATAATTAATTTTTAAAAAGATTTTATGATGTACTTTATAATTTTTTTTTTAAATGAAGTAAAAATCAGTCAGTTAATTTTTCTTCAAATTTTGTTAATAATCTTTTATTTATATTGTTATACCTGGTGTACCAATGCATTTGTTCTAAATTGAACACATCCGTAAATATTGTAACCAAAAAATTAAAACCTTATGTCGAGGGGCCCAGATACAAGCTGACGGTCCTCCATTGATTTAACATTATTCGTGTTTAATTAACAGCAGGTACGTTTACTTTTCACTGCATTGAAATTTTTAAAAATGCAGTAAATATCAATTAGTTAATTTTTCTATAAATTTTGTTAATAATCTTTTATTACTATTGGCTATACATGGTGTAACAATTCATTTCTTCTAAATTAACACTTCAGCAGATATTATTGTAGTCAAAATATTGAAACATTAAGTCCAAGGGGCTCGATACAAGTTGACAGTTCTCCATTGATTTAACATTATTTGTGTTTAACCCACTAACGATGGATGGTAAAAAAAAAAAAAAAATTGTCAATTGACATTTTAGCTTTATTCTTTGCTTATAAATTTCGATTGTGGTTCCACTTAGCGTTTTTTTAAAATCATAAAATAATTTTCCAAAAGAATATGAAAAAATTCAAAATATACCTTAAATTATCGATACAAGCAAGGTAAAAGTTAAAAACAATGACAGTTTATCCATTTCAAACTCGTCTTTAATGGGTTAATTAAAGGCAGTTACATACATTTTCCTTTATATTGAACTTAGACCGTCGTATGTATCTCTAAACTAAAACAAAATCCACCTGAAGTCGATTACCTTCTGAAAAGCCAACGTATTAATACACATTACACACTGCATTTCAGTTTAGCTTCACAACAGCCTTGTCGCATACACTAAAACGAAACAAGCGAGGTTTGCTTTGAATTGAGCAATATAGAAAGTGAACGCACTTCCAAGGATCATAAAAAAAAATTCGCTTCACTAAGCTACTAGCAGGAAATATACATGCAATTGCATTCAGGAGGGAAGTAAATGGTCACTTTCGCTTCTACATGACGTCAGTCCATGGGGTTTTCTGTGTTATCTTTACGGTTGTGTTTGGTTTTTTTAAACTCAATACCTTTTTTAGGGGATTCTTAGTATGTCCACAGTGAATGCAAGGTAAGTAAACCTGTTCTTTTTCGAGGGACTCTTAAACTCTGAATGCGAAACCTCGAGAATTAGTATTTGGATTGATATGAATTTAAATGGAACTGTGAGTGATTTTTTCAAGTTATTACGAGTTTTAATGTTGACAGGTACCGACTTATAAGTTTAAAGGCGCATGTAAAAAGAAGATTTGGAGGCCCCTCGACACTTTATTAAAAAATTGATGAAATAATCAACAAACCACAACGTAAAATACCAGAATGAGAGGAATATCCTACTATTTTCTTTTTTCTTTGGCTAATATGAAACTTCTTATACTTATGAAGCACTATAATACGATCAATATTCTGCAATTAAAAACTTAATTCACTGAAAAACTTTTGAAAAAAAATTATATATTTAAAACAAACTATAGCATTAAACTATAACTACTATATTTAAAACTATAGCATGAGCCTCAAGCTACAATGAACGTTGACAGCCTTGTAATTGGATCTAATCTAGTCCGCTCTGATCTGCTCTGCTTAGCGATATTGGACGCCAAGCTTAATTCTACTTGCAAGTTTTGGAATCAGCAGAGAGAGGACCTAAGATTCTTCTTGCGATTTTTTAGAAACTCACTATTTATATCTCGTATTGTAGTGGCTGTCCCTCGTCGAAAATGTTAGTGCTGCTGGAAATATGCGACTTCCTTACAACACCTCCCCTTAATTACGCACACACTTTCCACATTCATATTGAACACAAATTCTTTAACACTCAAATCGAAGTTTCCTTTCAATTTGAAGCGCATTATAGCCCTTGTGTTGGTGACGGTGCCAGGTAAGGGCCTTATTATACAGAGCCACTTGAGTGGCGAACGCGCGCGTTAGCTTCTAACGCTCACGTTGCGGACCATTATATCCTATGGAGCTTATTATACAGAACCACAGCAGTGGCTAGTGGTCGCGTCTGTGGCATGAGCTGTCCACTACAGTCGCCTACCCTCGCTACTTGTGGCGTGCGTGCGCGACTGTGGTAGAGGACTATGGTTTGTTTTGAAGCTTATTAAATTTGTTTATAGACTTGCCTTGACCCAGTTATCTAGTCGGACCCTGATTATCGATTAAGCCCACAAGACCTGACCCTTGGGCCCAATATTTTAGGGGGCCCCGAAATTAGCTGTAAACCTGTAACTTTTGTTTCACAAAAGTTATGTGAATATCTTTTATTATCTGTATAAAAGAATTTTTACATAAAAATCATTTTGTATGAATCTTGAAGTGTGTTTAGTATCCCAGAGTGTATTTAATCAAATAAATTAAACCCTCATTTAAAATCTTAAATAATATAACCCATAAAAATAGAGTTCTTAAAAAATCGGATATGCATTGTCAATATCGGATATGTTTTGTATTCATTAACACAGCGTCGATATCCAAAACATTTGTATCAGCAAAATGAGTGGTAAACTACGTTTCAATTTTTTTTTTTATTAAAAAAGGACGTGAATTTGTGCTCTCACATAGAAATATAATTTATTTATACTGATTGAAGTAATTTTATTATTTATTTATTAAAAAAAAATTGCCAACAAGAAAGAGTTTCAACAATGAACGGTTCAATGTTATTTTAATGCGATTGGATGACGACAAGTTGGTTAATTCGTATTCCGTAAAAGCGACCTTTGAGTGACAGTAACAACCTCAAAATTTGATAGAATGCATTGTCATCGACATCGAACCTATCTGACAAGTTTAAACCTGATTGGATGATGGTAAGGGGGTTGATTAGACAGCCGCAAATTCCGCTTTCATAGACAAACAAACTAACACACAAAGTCGAAGTTAATATAAAGAATTTAAAAACAAGACTTCTTGAAAGATAGAGAAAAAAATTTAAAGAAAGTCTTGACGAATTTATTGTGAAATCAGCTTTTCGAACTCTTCGAATATTCACTTTGAAATTGTGAATAATGCTGCAGATATTGTTGTCATGGATATTACTATACATTGTGATAGTGAACTGCAATGCTATATATAGCAAAGTTTTTCCTCTTTTGATCTATAAATTTGATTGTTTGAAATTTCTTTCTTTATTTTTGATAAAAAAAAAATTTGGAATACAATATTAACCTTACTTTATCAACTTTTTCTATTTTTAATATTACTCCATTTGACTTTTTGTTAAGCAAATTTCCAACAAATCTCACTTTTGAAAAAGAGGCCTCTGGAAGTGTCCCGGCCTTGGGTCCCAACTTGTCATGGTCAGGCCCTGTGTCAAGTGTTCCTTGAACATTGATTATTTTGATATCAATATTTCAAACGATTGTTCAGATGAACAATCGAGTGAAAAATCGATAGTATCGAAAAAGGGCAAACTATCGATTGTTTCATGCTAAATAAGACAATCGATTGTCGAAATTTAGTAAGAAACAATTGCATGCGACGATTATTTTTCTCTTGGCAATATTATTGGGCTGTATATGTTCAGGATATAAATTGAAATGTTGCATTACGTTGTAGAAAAAAGCTTTTATAGAGGCTATATTGTTTTTATATAATATTGCATGTATTTGCACTTGCGTATTGCACATTTGTATAACATGATGTATTGCAAATAGGTAATACCTGGATGTATTGCAAATAGGTTTTGCACATGTGCATTGCATATAAGTATTGCACATATGCAGGACCGACGCTAGCGAGGTGGGGGGAGGGAAGAGTCTAGGTCTTTAAGTTTTAGAAAGTTGAAGAGTCGAAATTTCCAAAATTTTATTGCATTCTTTTTTATTCCGATTCAGAAGGAAACCGAATTGAATGAAAAAACTAAAAATGGGGCATAAAAAAATATGTAGAACAACTGTATTGAAAATATTGGAAGGCTGTTCAAACTGGGTTTGACGAATCGGAAATTCTATACTAGAAGTCTGCAGTTTATCAATGTAGGGGGAGAGAAAGAGTCCTCACCTACACTTTCCATCTACCTACTTTGATGGCCTGCGAACATAATTATAACCATAGATAACTTCAAGATAATTGAAATCGTCAAATAGTATTCAAAAATCCTGTTTGTAAGCAAGTCTGTGACAGCTGCTAAATGAAATTAAATATAAAAATGCATGGCACATTGATAGCATATTTTTGTTTGAAGGAAACGGAAAATCATTCGGTACCACATATTTTTATTTTGTGGGATCAACTTCTGCTTCCGCTTGAGTCAGAAATATATCATTGTGACTTTTTGTTTTAATATGGAATGATGAGTTTTTAAAACAGGCGAATTATCAAGTATAATTTTCCCCGTTTGTGCGTCACACATACCACGTTTTCGAATAATCATGTTCCATTTTTACTAAACGTGCAAATGACTAACTGAAGTTAAGTTTCGTAATAAAAAACACATTTATTTTCGTTTAGTATAAGCTATTTGACGAAAAATGCAACAAGTTGAGGAAAAAATGTTTTACATTTCATATTGACATAATAAAAGAGGAATGTAATGCGAAAATAAAAAGATAATTAAAATAATATAAGGCATAATAAGCAATTTGCAGGGAAAGGAAGGGGGAGGGGAAAAACCGTATTCATGGGCGTCGCCAAGGAGGTACAAAAGAGTGCCCCCCCCCCCCCTTGGTTTTCGAAATTTTAAAATGATGTGGAGAAAAGTGGTACGATTAACTGAAAATAAAAGTATGCTATAGGTTTTAAAATATTCAAAGGAACAGAAATTTAATACAAAACGATTAATTAAAATTTCATTTAGACATCCAACTGAAAAATCAAAGTTAAAGCAAAAAACTAGGGGTGTGGCACATCGTACAACTTTCAATCACACTATATTACTGATGTGGATTTGTGTCATTTACCATTTTTATATTTTTATCATTTATTGAGAAAATATGGCCAGTTTGGTGATATTTTTTTGTTGCGATAATTCTTATACCCATCTTTAAAAAAACAAAAAAAAAAAAAAAACATTCTGGCGATATTTATTTCTATAATTCTTATGTTATCCTTTCTTATAAGTGAAACTGCGCATAGGAGAAACAACTATCGTCGATGAGCTATGCTCAAGGAAAGAGAATTATATGTTGAAGGTATTCGTTTTTCAACTTTTTAAGCCATTATAGCATTTTTAATGAAATTTTGGATGTGGAAAGGTTTAGAACACATTAAGAGGCATTACCACTGAGATTTTGAACAAAATCGTTAGAGCGGCTCTTTTGCAATCATTGAAAAACATGATTTTTTCAATGGCAGCTACCTTATGCGCATGCGCGATTTTGTCGTAAACCTTAATGGTAGGTCCTTGGACCATCACCAACCCTCACACCAAATTTGAACACCGTAAGCCAATTTGTCGAGAGTTTATGCTGACCACGTACTCACAGACAGAAATTTTTTCCAGATCACTTTTTTGAGATCAGGATGTTCCAAAACGTGGAGAAATACGGAAAAAAAATCGATATATATATATATATATATATATATATATATATATATATATATATATATATATATATATATATATATATATATATATATATATATATATATATATATATATATTTAGCGAACACTACACTTTTATTTATTATTAGTAATTGAAAGTAAAAAATAAAAAAAATAACCACCTTGCATTCCCTTTAGAGGTCATTTACAATCCCCTGAAAATAATTCAGCCGACACTCATGGCCGCGTGTCGCTAATGCATGTATGTTGTGCAGTTCCAATAAGTGCTTCTACTACATAAATAGTGTGCTGATCAATTTCCTTGAATTTTCTACCAAATGGATAAATTTCGTTTAATTTCAAATCAGTGTATATTAATTATATAAGTTTGACAAAAGACTGTCGTAAGTTTTTTTTAATTAATTTACTCAACTGCTAAGTACACCAATAGTCTTAGAAAAAAATAACTGACAATATTAACTTATTATTCCAACTAATGGACAACTTTGACGCGTTACAGTTACAGTAAGTAATGTGCTTGTAGTAAGTCAAGTAACATCTAAAAAATTATAACATACAAATTAAAATCATTTACACAGAAAAAAACTTGTTGTCGCCAGTGGTGTAGTGTAAAATAAATAGGTGTGGGAACGCTAAGTCGTGTCTAAGTATACTTTTTTTCTTTGGGAGGAGGGGGAAGGTGAAAACGACTACTTAGAATAAATAATAGTATAAATAATATTATTTAAACTATTTTTTAAACTATTAAGTTATATGGATTTTAAAACATTTTGCCTTACACAACCCATTTTAACAGATCGTTTGACACTTTATAAATGGATTATAAGACATGTTCAAACATATTGTCACACATTTTTTAAGACAATTTTTAAACAGATTATCTGCAACAGATTTTAAACAGATTATTGACAAAAAATTTTTTTTTTTTAACTATTTCCATTCAGAAAAATTTCTATAAGAGATCTAGTTTCGATTCAGACGCTCTCGAAATCTGTTTTCAAAAGGAATTTTAAAATATTGCGATCGTTGCAGATGTCGATTAAGAGTTTCATGGTTTTTCTGTTTCTCGAGATGAAAATGTAGAGAAGTTCTTCTTGCTTGATAGACCCTTCCTTTCCTTTTCAAAATTTGCTCCATTAATAAAATGAAATTAGCAACTAGTATGTGTTTTGCAAATACTTGAACTTTCCTGCTCAGCTCTGAAATTGTGGATCAAAAACGAAAGCATAATTCTCAGGAAAGAACTTTTTCGTTTTCTTACTCGATTTTGCGTTTAATGTCACGTAAGAAAAAAAAAAAAAATGTAAAATTCAAATTAAAAAAAAAATTAGGTGAGGGAAAGCCGTTCCCCTTTTTAAAAAGGTAAAGGATCGTCGTTCCCACGCGTTCCCGCTCCACTACACCCCTGGTTGTCGCCTTCTCTTAAATCGTCATGCAGAGTATGAAATAAACCTTTTGAGGGCCTTCTTGATAAGAAGTAACGCACTCCTAAAGTTCTATTCTTTCTTCGTTTCTTAATAAGATAAACATGCGCAATTCATCCTCCTCACTTGACAAAAACATTTTGAATACAGAAAGGAGAACGAAATCATAACAACGCGTGGATGCGCCACTGCAGTCGCTAGCCCGGGCGTCTAACGCGAACGCGCGCGTTAGCCACTCGAGTGGCTCTGTATAGTAAGGCCCTAATCTGAAAATAACCAACCTTTCACTTTGAACAAAATAATAGCTTTCATAACATAACATTATAAAATAAGAACAATTAATCAAATCTTTCTGTTGTTTACTTATTTACAATACTGCTTTGATGAGTAATTGCATGAAGCATCTATTATCTTTTTATTAGTTCATTTTTTTTTTGTTAAATTCAACAATATAAAGTTGAGAGTTTTCCTTAATGCTCCAGCTATTTGAGTTTTACTTATCAATTTAAAGTTTTAAGAGTTTTTTAAACTTTCGATTGAGCTTTCGTGTGCTTTTAATGCCTGTGTGAGGGTGGTTAATCCATTATATTCAGCACTATGCTGACTCGTTGCCCTGGCTGTCTCGTTACACATTAGGTGGATGGAAAGGCTCTGTTGGATTTAATCGGTTACCATGGAAACCTCTTCAAGAACACTCGCGTGCAGTTCGGAGGAAGATCACCAGTTTGAATTGATAGGAGGCGGTTTTTTTTTTACCCTCGTGAATTGAGCATTGAGGCACAAGTTTAGTATTTATCGAATTTGTTTATATTTACTGTAGAAATTGGATCTTCATTTTAGAAAATTGTTAAATATATAATTTTAGTTTTGGACTGATAAATTTAGATGCAGTCTGGCTGTACCGCACGAGCCGCCACTGATGTCTAAATAACCATCTCATAACTTTTATCTGCATTCAGTGATTAGCTATTCACATTTCCAGTCTCTGAGCATCTTCCTCTGAAGAAGTTCTGTTGAATTTAATGATTTTCAAAGAAATGTTCTATCTAGCTTTCTTGTTTCAGTTAAGTCTACCAATCTGGACAACACGATGAGCTAGCTGTGAGAGGTTTAAAACCACCTTGTACTTGATCAACTTGATATACACTCGTAGATTCTTCCTCTATTACACTTTATCTTAGCTGCCGAATTCTTCTACGTTACTGTGTAGAAAGTGTTTTGAAACTAGGTAAATCATTTATGATGCAAATTTTTAGTCCCCAATTTATCTTGTTTCAAAACACTTTTTATTTAGAAGTAAACGATCTATTATAATAGTCATTACATCATTGATGAAACTTTTATAAAAAAAAAACGAGTTTTTTCGCGAACGAGATTAATCGAGTCTGGTGTAATAACCGAATCGTTCAAGGTAAATATAAGATTCGTTTTTTAACGCCAGTCAAATTACAACCAGTTGTTTCCATCGACATTCATCAGCATTTTTCAGTGAAATTTCATCAATAATCTACTATGTAAAAGTATATCGGTGTCGTATTCAGAAGGGATAGATATATGATAAAAGAAATATGAAATCATCGACCATAAACGAACCGCTCATATATTAGCCAACTCCGCAAATAAGTCATTTTACACTTGTTTCCTCTGACATCCATAATTTTCTTTCGGGAAACTTCAAACAGTTGTCTGCTATATAATAACGACGGTGTTGTTTACAGAAGCATTCGGAATACAAGATTGGCAGCTAAAATATTCTCGTCGGGGATACATACACAAGCATACCGATGTCTTTGCGAATTATTATGGTGATGGCCATCGTCTTCGTTTCCAACTTGAGAGAACATGCACTTGGTAAACCAATAGGACTTGCTCTTATTCCTGTAGCCTTATTAGCCGGTAAAGCCCTATTAGGTCTAAAACCTAGCATCCACGGTGGTGTCTCATTAGGAGGATCTGGCAATGGAACCTCATCAGGACATGGCCATGGAGGTCATGGTGGCGGCTTATTTGCTTCATTCGGGGCGAGTATATGAATTAATACTTTGAGGCACGAGCCTTGGTCCCTCTAACTGAACCAAAGTTCTATGGTTTAGTAGTGTGTATAATAAATCCAGTTTTCATTTAGCTAATGTATGTTTTTAAACTTTCTGTGCTATTAGAATGTTACTAACAATATGAAAAGGTATATCATTGATAATTATTTGTGAATATACGTAAGGTATGTGTATGATTAATGATAAATCAGTTGTTTGAAGATATGGTTTGTGAACGAGTCCTGTTTTGCTTGCTGCCTTTTACTGTTCGATATTGTTATTTGATAGTAATTGGGCTTCATTCCCATTTCTTTCTTGATTGTCTTTTTGCTTATATTGCTTATATTGGAGAAACAAGTTATGCTATTATTCTCACGATGTGTGTATTTCTTTCAAAAATTATTTTTAAAATTTTTATTGTTTTGACGTTCGATAACGTTGTTTTATGGTAGTCGGCCGAAGTTATCTGTAAGGCCTTTCTTGACTGCTTTGTGCTTATATTTATTGTACAGGAAATCTAGTTTCGATATTCAATTCACGTTGTGTCTATAGGGTGTCCATAAATTAGTCGGGCAATGGAGTTCAAATACATCTGAATAACTCTTAATAACAAGGCATTATAAACCATTCTTTTCGCCCAATTAATTTATGTTCATCATGTCATTCTATATGCAAAAAAAAAAATTGTTTATTATGCCTTGTTATTAAGAGCTATACTGATCTATTTGAACTCTATTGTCCAACTAATTTGTGGACACCTTGAATTTCTTTTGATAATAATTTTTCGAATTTTTATTGGTTTTGTGGTGTTCAATAATGTTTTTTTTAAGGCTTCACCATTTATAAAGTCATTCTTGACTTCCCGTGCACTTGAATTAATTGTATATCAAAACAATTGTGGTATTAAAATCAAGTTGTGAAACAGTTGTGTATATTTCTTTCGCTAGAAATTATTTTTAAATTTTCATTGTCTGTATCACATCATCTGAGGAATGTTTTTATTATTATTATTACTATTATTATTATTTACGCTACTTAATGTAGAAACTATACAAGCATTCATTTTGATGATAATAGCCATTTGGTAAATCCCTGGTGCCAAGTAACACCCACAGTATAAAACATATTGATAATTGCAAATTTGAAATTCAGAAAATGGGATTTCGGTTAATGGAAGTCCAATAATCAGAAAAACTTACTCATTGTAAGTAAAATGCTCAGAGAGTAAAATAAAAGTAAATATACTTCTGGCTATATCGTGTTTATTCTTAGTAATTGATAAAGGAAAGAATTATTTTAATTTGCAGAAGAATCTTTTCAATGTGCAAGTATTGCTGATTTTGTCTTCAGCAGTATTCTTCTAATTAATCAGCATTAGGACTAAATAAATCTTTTAAAAGTTCAATGGGAAACCTCATAAGTATATATGTCTGTATTCGAATTCGGAATCTCAACCAAAATTGTTTCACCAAAAGTTTCAGGCACATTTATTGAAAAATAAAAAGGTTTTGTAAAAGAGAATTTAAGGCGTGCCAGCAAAGAGGATGACTTATTTTTTAATGCAATTAAAAATCGATTCGTTTTAATATTTAGAGGATTTTTCATTAAATCGTTAAATTATTGCTAAAAACAATGATAAGGCTATTTCAATTTTACATTTTTCTTGAAATCGAATATATGTATTTTCTAAAAATGTGAGACTGAAAAAATCTTTTATTACTACTGTTATACCTGGTGTAACAATGCATTTGTTCTAAATTAACATTTCCGTAAATATTATAGCCAAAAATTTATTCCCTTATGTCGAGGAGCCCAGATACAAGCTGACGGTCCCCCATTGATTTAACATCTTTCTTGCTTAATTAAAAGTAGTTACGTACAGTTTCCTCTACACTTAACTTTTTAAAAACTTTTAAAAATACAGTAAAAATCAACCAGTTAATTTTTATTCAAATTTTGTTAATAATCTTTTATTAACATTGTTATACCTGGTGTAACAATTAATTTGTTCTAAATTAACTCTTCCGCAGAGTTTGTTGCCAAAAATTTGAAATCTTATCTCGAGGGACCCAGATACAACAAGCTGACGGTCCTCCATTGATTTAACATTATTCGTGTTTAATTAAAAGCAATTACGTACACTTTTCTCAACATTGAACTTTTTTTTAACTTTTTAAAATGAAGTAAAAGTCAGTCAGTTAATTTTTTAAATTTTATTAATAATTTTTTATTACTATTGTTATAAATGGTGTAACAATTCATTTGTTCTAAATTAACACTTCCGTAGATATTGTATCCAAAAAAAAAAAAAAAAAAATATTCCCTTATGTCGAGAGGCCCAGATACAAGCTGACGGTCCCACGTTGATTTAACATCTTCCTTGTTTAATTAAAAGCAGACGTACATTTTCCTCTACACTGAACTTTTTAAATTTTTTTAAACATGCAGTAAAAATCATCCTGCTTTAATTTTTCTTCAAATTTTGTTAATAATCTTTATTACTATTGCACTTTTGTTATACATGGTGTAACAATTAATATGTTCTAAATTAACACTTCCGCAAATATTGTAGTAAAAATATTGAAACATTAAGTCCATGGGGGCCAGATACAAGCTGACAGTTACCCATTGATTTAACACTATTCGTGTTTAACCCACTAACGACTGATGAAAAAAAAATTTAAAAAAAAACTTGTCAATCGTCATTTTAGCTTTTTCCTTTGCTAATAAATTTCGATTGTGGTTCCACTTGGCATTTTTTAAAAATCATAAAATAATTTTCCAAAAAAATCTGAAAAAATTAAAAATATACCTTAAATTATCGATATAAACAAGGTAAAAGTTAAAAATAATGACAGTTTATCCATTTCAAACTCGTCTTTAATGTGTTAATTGAAGACAGTTACGTTCATTTTCCTTTACATTGAACTTAGGCCATTGAAGAGACGTACTGGCCATAGGCTTGTCCGATGCAATCACCGGGCCGGTCAGAGTTTGTAAGATATGGGCTGGTACAATTCGAAAGGTTTTTTCTTTTCCATTTAAAAAAAAAAAAATGTATGAAGTTGCCTTCTTTAACGTTTTTCTTTTCTTTTTAAGTCATTAAGTTTCAATCACTGCCACTACCTCTCACTCCTATAAAAGCCTTTTGTTTGGTAGGGGTTTAACTCTTTGACATCAGCAAGAGCCGAAAGAAATTGACACAAAAAAAGAAAGGGACCATTGTTTTATTGAGAGGTCATTTTCATTTTCTGAATTGGTATGGTTCGTTCATAAAGCCAAGCTGGAAGTTTTCAGGTCATAATAAACAAATTATTTGTTACACAATCAAGAAACTAAAAATATTAAACGCGTAATAAGTGTTTATGTTTTAATATCTAATAATGTAATTGGCAATTAGATACGATAATCTATACCAAACAAAGATGCTAAGTTAACTTAATTAAGTTTATTATTAAACAATTCAATTATTAAAAAAACCTATTTAATTAGTGGAATTAAATAATAATAATAATATTTAGTTAAATATTGGAAATATTTTAATATCAGCAATAATTGTTAAAATTTGATTAATGGTTATATCGAAAATTCGGGCCTGTATGAATCTATTATCATCGGGCCGATTTTATGTCTCAGTACGCCTCTGGCCGTATGTATCTCTAAACTAAAACAAAATCCACCCGAAGTCGACTACCTTCTGAAAAGCCAACGTATTAATACACATTACACACTGCATTTCAGTTTAGCTTCACAATAGCCTTGTCGCATACATTAAAACGAAACAAGAGAGGCTTGCTTTGAATTGAGCAATATAGAAAGTGAACGCACTTCCAAGGATCATAAAAAAATTCGCTTCACTAAGCTACTCGCAGGAAATATACATGTAATTGCATTCAGGAGGGAAGTAGATGTCCACTTTCGCTTCTACATGACGTCAGTTCATGGGGTTTTCTGTGTTATCTTTACGGTTGTGTTTGGGTTTTTTAAACTCAATACTTTTTTTAAGGGGATTCTTAGTATGTCCACAGTGAATTCAAGGTAAGTAAACCTGTTCTTTTTTCGAGGGACTTTTAAACTCTGAATGCGAAACTTCGAGAATTAGTATTTGGATTGATATGAATTTAAATGGAACTGTGAGTGATTTTTTCAAGTTAGTACGAGTTTTAATGTTGCCAGGTACCGACTTATAAGTTTAAATGCGCATGTAAAAAGAAGATTTGGATTCCCGTCGACCCTTTATTAAAAAATTGATGAAATAATAAACAAACCACAACGTAAAATTGCAGAATAAGATTAAGATCTGAAGGTAAAGTCCTACTATTTTTCTTTTTTCTTTGGTTAATATGAAACTTGGTATACTTATGAAGCACTAAAATACGAACAATATTCTGCAATTAAAAACTTAATTCATTGAAAAATTTTTGAAAAAAAATTATATTTTTAAAACAATAATGTTAGAGGTGTTATTATTATTATTATTATTATTTTCGTAAAGCCTATTCCTTTTTTGATTTTAAGATACAGCTTAAAAAAATCATATTTTAAAATGTATAAAATGTTGTAAAAAATACTTATACATGATGGAAGCAAATTTTTGGAAAAAATAATTATTTTCATTTCTATAAAATGCTTTTAACCAAAAGAATTATATGGGAAAAAGCTTAAGGACATTTTCTGTCACAAATATGAAAATCAAAGTTCTGAGGGAATATTAATGATACATTACAATATGGCTGACAGTAAATGAAAATGAAAAAATTAATACGTTTAAAAGGGCGTAGAACTTTGATATTTTACTCATGTGTGTATTAATACATCTAGAACTGTTTTCTACATTAAAAGAAAACTTACAATTTTAAAAGTGTTTTTTTTTTTTTTTTTTTTTTTTTTTTTTTTATGCAATGCAAGGTTCGGAAGTGTTGAATGCTGGGAAAAAATTTATTTTAAAAATGACTTCAGGTATTTTTTTAATATCAGATATAATTAAAAATGCAAAACTTTTAACTTAAATTAAGATTATCATTATAAGCTAATGACTTAATGAACCATGTTTTTTCATAATTTTAACATTTTGTTTTTCTTGTCTTTTAGTTGAGACAGAAGGGTATGTCCTGTCCATTTTATAGCAAATCTGTAACGATTACAATATTAGAGAATTTGGGGGAAAATATTCATAAGCGACAAGTCTAAGTGGAATAAGTTTACACCACAGATATAAGTTGTGGCAAACATCATGAACATGAAGAAGATAGGAAATTTATTTGATTGAATAAAATAGTAAAAGTTTACAAAAAAAAAAAAAAAAAAGTAACATAAAAACGTATAAAATATGTTTCTTTAAATTTATCTAAATTTTTTCAAGGCTTATAAAGTTTTTGGGACCCCTATAACCTAGCCTCGAATGTCATGCTGTAACTCTGCCTCTGATTGCTGCTATTGATATTTATTCATATTTCAAGGAATTTTATGTATACTTACTCTAGATGGTGAATAAATATTTTATTTAAATATGTATAAAACTACTCCAATGAAAAATCTAAACAAAATTTAATCTGTCGAATTCCACCTACGCACCAATGGAGCTTCGGAACATTTGGCACTCTTCTGGAAATCAAATGCGATCTAGGCTCCCAGACTGCTTTAGCCAGACCCTCAAGTGGCCACCTAAAATGTCTATCATTCGAACAAGGCACAACAATTTACCCCACTTGTAAAAAATGCAGTGACTATCCAGCCTCACCGGATCACATTCTGAATTGCGTCGGACTTTCCAGGGCGGACTTAACATCAGGTCCCCTTATTGTTATCGATTTTCTGGCGGTTAACAACCTTCTGGAGTTGATCTGACAAATGCCAGATCTATTGAGGATAAGTAACAACAACATAAAAATGCAAGTATCGATATTTACTGTGATGGTGATAGAGAAGGGTTGGTGATTGATGAAGAGTTATTAAAGGTTATTCTACACTATACCTCTACATTTTGAAATATTTGTGATTAGCGATGGGATTATCATTTAACTTTGAAGTTTGTACCCCCTCCTTTCCTCCTACTTTAACCCTTTTCGACAGATTGTCCATGAATGTCTAATCTTATTTTTAAGTGAAGACTTGTGATTTATCCTGTAAATTCTTTTGCTAATTGGAACAAAATGCCATTAAAATATGTGTTCACTGAATACATAATACAAAATGCTTAAAGTTTTTAAAATGAACGGTTCGGTGGGAAAATAAATGTTTTTAAAAAGTTTTTAATCACAAAATATGGAAATGTAAGTGAGTGAAGCAGTGAGCCAGAGAGCGAACAAACAACAAACGAACAATTTAACAAACGAGTAAGCAAACACGCAAAGAAAATAAACATATTAAAAATATAAACAAACAAGCTAAAAAAACAAGGAAAATAAACAAACAAACAAACACACACTCACGAGTAAATGAACCATTTATTCAAAAACCAACAAACCAATATCATTATAATAAAATAGTTTAAATTTTCGCTTATAGTATAACAATCATAAGTGTTTTTTTCCGATTGCTTTCTATCGGGTCCAAAACATCCACAAATTTCAGGATAAGCATTGGCTAAAATTAGGGAGGTAGCTGCACATTCACTTATTTGAAATTTTAGTGACTTCAAACGCAAATTGGTATTTATTTTGCAGTTCTTCTCGTCCCATATGACACTCAATTATAGTTGATAAAGTTCACCTTGTCAAATTAACTTTCAAATAAACCTGTAAGGTTCCAAATATTCACGTGGTTCCCAAAAATGTGATCAGGTATTTTTTCTTCAAATAATATTTCCAGGGTCCACATTTTGTGAACATATGTGCATTTGAACAGGATTGGGAGGTTGATTGGTTGTATTCAGATTATCTGGCGCCGTCAGCAACACGAGGGCTATAATGCACCGAAACATTCGTCATTAGACAAGCCAACATACATTTACAAACACCCATGCCTGACACGGGACTCGAACCCGCAACCTCGCGGTCTAGAAGATAGCACGCTAACCAGTATACCGCTTGGTCGGCAGGATTGGGAAGAATGTGCAGATTAATTATGACCCCACTATATTTTAAAATTCATCTAAAGTTTTACAGTGAAATGATTTATTTGTTCCAGCCAATATGTACAGATCCTGACTTTTGACCCTTCGTTTACCAGGATCGTTCATTAAAAGGTTCATTGCTACGCAAACCCATAATTAAAACATTGAACCTTTTCCCCGTCAATATACCCTCCCACCCCTCTCCCTTACACTCATTAAGAAAAAGAAAAAAAAATTCCGCCCTCTATAAGAAAATAAACACCTGTTTTCCAAGATATTACACTTACCTATTTCAAGAAACAAATAAAAGTTCTCTATTATAGTTCTTCGAATATTTTATTTTTAAATTCCTTGTATTAACTTTGATTTTGTATGTTTGTCGATGGCGGTGGAATCTGCGGAAGCTTTGCCGTCATCCAATCGGGCTGAAACTTGACAGATAGGTTCTATGTCGAGGACAATGTATTCTATCAAATTTTGGGGCTGTTACTGTAACTAAAAGGTCCTTTTCGGAATACTAATAAGCGAACTTGCTGTCATCCAATCGTGATAAAATCGTGATAATTTGAACCGATCATTGTTGAAACGCTTTCCTGTTGCCAATTTTTTTTATTTTTATTTTTATTTTTATTATTATTATTTTTTTTCTTTTTTTTTTTTCTTTTTGAATAAATAAATAATAAAATTACTTTAATTAGAATAAATAAATGATATTTGGATGACGTTCACGTTCATTTTCAATAAATAAATTTTGAAACGTAGTTGGCCGCACATTTTGCTGATAGAAATATTTTTGATATCGGCAATGCATGGATTTTTTAAAAACTCTGTTTTTACAAGTTTACAAGTTATATGATTTAAGTTGGTATTGTGATACATTATGTGTAAGGGTAAGAGTCTAACATTATCTTTGCAATTTATGTTACTTAATGCTTTTGAACTGGGTAACCAGTCATCAAAAAAAAAAAAAGAAGAAAAGAAAAAAAAAGAAGAAAAGAAAAAAAAAGAAAAAGAAAAAAAAAAAAGACATCACAATACGTTCTATTAAAGACGTAGGATTTAATTCCATTGAATTGTTTTACTAAGAGTATTTGTATTTATATATTTTTCTTTTTGATGTTATACAGATTGATGATTGGGCATTTGATGGCATTGGCAGTTTTGTTTATCGACATCGCGGTTTCAGTTGAAGGTAACTTGCTCATTGCTCATTAAGTTACTTTAAAGTAATCCTATGAAAACTGTAGCATTCTACTTTGAAATTTCAGATCAGTTTTAAAATGTTCCGATCACTTTTAGATATATATATTTTTTAAATATATTTTAATATAAATCTTTTATGGCAATGTCATGATTAGAAAATCTAATTCGAAATTGCAATCTTAAAACAATTTCGATTTCTTGCACCCATAGCAGATTTTAAAGTGGAAGAGTCAAACGATACACACAGCAAAGCCGATCAATCCTCTCGTAAGTTCATTCCCCCCCCAAAAGTATCACAAGTAAAGTTTTAAATGATCGAACTTGAATGGTATTGACGATAGGAATGTTTTCGCACAGGTATCCCGGACGAGTGCGAAGGTGTGAGGATCAAGAGCAGAAAAGAATGGCGTGCGAGGGACGCAATGAGAGTCACCAGGATGCATCTTCCAATCAACCACATCATCATATCGCACACTGTCACGCCTTTCTGCCCTTCCACAATACAGTGCGCCAGATGGGTTGAGTTCATACAAGACATGCATCTGGACGAGAGGGGTGTGTACCTTTTGAAATCCTTTATATTAACTTCAAATTTGTGTTTGTTCTGCTGAGGGCTAATTAATCCACTTGACATTATGCAATAGAGCTGAAATTTGACGTATAGCTTCGTTGTCGAAGAGAATGCATTCTATAAAGTTTTGGGGCTGCCACTAGAAGACTGCTTTTACATATGCTTCTATCAGCGGATCGATGGTCTAACTACGCCAATAGCCGCCATCCAATTGAGCTAAAACTTAGCAGATAGATTTATTGTTGATGACAATGCATTCTATCAAGTTGCTTCTGTCACTAAAATGTCTTTTTTACACACGCTTGTATTGGTGCTCTTTTTTAGTTAGTTTTAAGCTTAAATGAATTAATGCCGTTCATCTTGGGAAAAAAGACATGTTATGGAAGTTATATTTCCGCTGATGTTTGTAGAAATGTAGCAATAACATTATGGGCTAAGGAAATGCAGAAATCTCTTTTATAGTAAAAATAATGTTTGGGTGGAGAGAATGTGGATGTGCTAATTCAGGTGTCAACCCAGTGTATCTACGAGATTCCGTCTAGCATTATATTGGCAGATAATATACAATCATAAATTAATGTATAAAAAAAGAGCGACGAAGTCACTCTTGCGTTAACACTTTGACGCTCATTGGCTAACTCAAATGAAATTCTGCATCCTGATTGGGGAAATCTTAGTAAATAAGTACAATCGCTTTTTTTACAGGTTGGTCGGATATCGGTTACAACTTCTTGATTGGAGGAGACGGCAACGTTTATGAAGGCAGAGGATGGTTCTACACAGGAGCGCATGCAATTAACTACAACTCGATATCGTACGGGATTTCTTTCATGGGAAACTTCAACAAGGATAAGCCCACTGAGCCCATGATCAATGCCACAATGAACCTTATCAAGTGTGGAGTGAAGAAGGTCAAACATAATTTCAATTCTCTAGCATTCTCTTATATATTTCCTTCAAAATATATCACGCTGTATTCAAATCTTCATTGTATCATCTAAACATTGTATACATTTACACAGTTTCTTTTATAGCATATGGGTGTTATAAAAGTTATAGTAATTTGTTATATTAGAAATAGCTGTTGACGTGGTAGAGGTACTAATCCGTGGTGGTCATCGAGGTGGAAGAACTATACAGCTTCAGAGCTAATTCATAGAGAGGATAAAACGTTCTAATGTGTTTCTATACGTTTCTAAACTTTAACACGTTGAGCTCCCCATGAATTCTTAAGGAAATCCCTTTCAGGCCACACGCAGTAGTGCGCTTCCCATTTCTATACCGCAATACCAGCGCATCGCTGCTAACAGATAGAAATTTACTCTAAACCGTTGAGTAAATATATTAGGGCCATTGGTTCTTATCGCAGTAGAAGATATTTACGCTTAGAAAGAAATGCTTATAGACATTCATTCCAAACGTTTAAGCAGCGTTGCTAGACCTCGGACTTAAAATTCTTAGGTAGGCAATTTTTCACAAGGGCATTTTGTACAAAGTATATTTAATAATATTTTTATCTATTGAAATATCAAGAGTACTTCAAAAACTAAGACTTCCTTCACTTTAAAAAGTACTAAGAAAGGCACTGTGTGAAATTATAGGTGTGGCAAAAACAACAGCTACTGTCAGCCACCGATGGCTGACGAGGCGCTCAACGTGTTAATGTGGTTTCTGAAAACCCTCCCAAGGAAGGATTCTTCTCCTAAGTTTTCAATTGTTATTACTATAGTGACTGTTGATAATAATGTGTAGTCATTATAATAATAAAAACATGCTATTTTTCTTTTGTAGGGCTACATATCTCCCACTGTGGAAATCCATGGTCACCGCGACGTGGCGTGTACCGAGTCCCCAGGAAACAATCTGTACGCTGAGATACGTCGCTGGAGGAACTACAAAGGTGGACGTCTTCCCCTCTACTATTGCAAGCCACTGAAACCACCGGTTGTTAACAAAGATATCATCAATGACTAATCACGGAACTGGTGTTGGAACTACCTGTAGCTAATTGAAATATAATCAATAACTGAGCACAAAAATGACTTTTGTGAGCCACTGGAAACGCTTGTTGTTGATAAAGACATCAGCAGTGATTGATCTCGAAAATGATTCCTTGTTTTAAAGCAAGAATGTAATTAGTTTTTGAAATTATTTAAGGTATTCCAAGAGATATAGATAATACATCTATATACATAAATAAATACAAAATAAGAAAAAAATTGAGATTACATTCCAAAAGGCGCTTTAAACCACCATTCAAGCACAATCAAAATAGTAGAAAATACAAGAAAACCACCAACAAGATTGAAGAAAAACACTGACATCGTTCTTTTTACGATGCGCTTTTGGGGTATAATGAGACAACCTCTCGGACCAAGTCTGTATCCTATGACGGAAAAAAGTTTTTTTATTTTTATTTTTTTATTATTATTATTTTTATTATTATTATGATGATTTTTCATTTATTATTATTGAGACTGGCTATGTCTCCTGATGAAGTGATCAGCTCCAGTATCTTGAGTTTCTTCAATCTTGTTGTTGGTTTTCTCATATTTTCTACCATGTTATATTGTGTTATGTATTTATATTAGTGTTTAATTGTTTAATAGAGCGACTGGCATGCAAAGAAATGTTTATCTTGAAGAATAAAATAAATAAAATAATAATGAACAGATGGTACTTTAATTTTGACTGTATATCTCTATATCCCTCACTGACTCATCATTAGTTCTGACTTTCCAAACGAGGTATATTTAATATCCCACTTTCAATGCAGTCAAAACTCCGAAATTTGATGCAAATGTCAACAAGGACAGGACCTCTATTAACTCATTTTACGATGTCTAGAAGATATTAAACACTCTAAAGATAGGATACACAAATGTCCCACTTCCAGTTATAACAACTCTGAAATTTGGTACAAATGTTAACAAAGAGAAATATAGAAAAAGAAAGCTTTTCTGATTTCGATTTACGAATCTTTAAGGGATGGGAAAGAAGTTAGCATTCCAAAAGAATAATATTCAATGTCCCATTTCAAATGAAGTCAAAACTCTGAAATTTGCTACAAATGTTATTAATATGGACAAGCATAAAAATAGTAAGCTTTTCCATCTCGAATAACCTTTAAGGGGTCAAAAAGGAATAAAACGTTCCAAATCTGAAATGTTCAAACATTTCATTTCAAATGCCACCTCACACTTGAAATTTGTTATAAATATAAACATTGTTAATCATAGAAAAAGTTATATCTTAATAAAAATACAACATAAAATATAGTTTTCTAAATATTTTTTTAAAAACATGTCTTAAATTTATTTACTTTATTAACAATTACTGAAAAACATTATTTTTTCAATGGCAGCTACCTTATGCGCATGCGTGATTTTGACGAAAACCTTAATGGTAGGTCCCATGACCACCATCAACCCGCACACCAAATTTGAGCATCGTAGATCAGTTTGTTTATAAATTATGCTGACCACAGACAGACATTTTTTCTAGATCACTTTTTTGAAATCAGGATGTTCCAAAGCGTAGAAAAATGAAAAAAAGAAAAAAAAAGAAAAAAATTGATAAATTTTTTTTGGGACCGAATACTATACTTTTATTACCATACATATACGTATGGGTAATGAAAATAATTTTTTTCATAACTGAATTAGTGTAACGGGAACTGTGTTTTCTTTACTTTAAACCTATTTATCTCAAAATGTGTTTTTCTATGTTTGATGTACATTTTATCAGAAACTTCCATGTATTTGAATATATATTTTTTATATAAGTTCTGCAAGCACCTAGGTATATACTGAAATGATTTCTTGAAAGCAACTTGTATACTTATTTTTTTTTTAAATATATTTTTGTTGAAAAATATCAAGTTTTGAAAACATTTACTAATAAGGAAACTAACAGGGAAACGATTATATATAAAAAAAAAATATATAGAGCGAATTTCTTTAAACGTTCATTTCAGTACAATAACAAGTTCTCATTTTGTACACAGAAAAATTTCGGACTTGTATACGTAGTGGGTTCTGATAAAAGGTACTTCAAAATATACCAATTTAACATGGCTAGTATTTATAAGGCCTTCCAACTCCTCTTAAAATGAATTTAAACTCGCGTAGAAATGGTTCTTTAGAGACATTCAACTTTTAGAACGCTACTGATAGACTAAATACTGATAGTTTTGATTTGAAATTATAGTTAAATTATTTACTCAAAGTCAATTTAACAATAATTCATCTTAAAGAAAATGAAATGTAGAGACGGAAATGATTAATTGGTCGAACAACTGTGTATGGAACATTTAAATTCATTAAAGAAGCATAACAAAATTTAAAGTATTATTATACCATCACTTTCGTGAAAAAATGCATGGAAAAGGCAATTTTTTATTATTTAAAATTCATGGATAACGTATAGATCAATAATCCCAAAAAAGTTTATTCTACAAAAAGCATTTTAGTTTGAGCTTTGTAAAATACGTATACTTACGTCACGATATCAAATTACGTTTTAATAACGTTTACAGAGCAACTGCCCTACTTTAAAACATGGACAAAACGAATAAATATTTGTTCAGATTTAAGATATATGAAAAATAAATAGGCAAATTACTTTGGAATTAATGGCTAAAAGCAATAATGTATAAATGGCTAAGAGCAAAGCAATTACTAATGGTTAAAAGCACAATCATTTGTCAAATAGAGGTGGAAAAAGCAAAAATTTACATTGATATCAATATCCTACATGGGCAAATAAATTAACATAACATATTTGATCTTAATGGGCTCTTAGTTGTCAGTTTATTTGACAATCAGTTTATTAGAAATAAAACAGTTGTCTTAAATTTAAAACTTGCTTTAAAATTAATAAAATATTTTTTAAATTAATAAAATGTATTTATAAAAATAAATAAAATAAACTTAAAAACTAGTGAAATGAAAGATTGAAAATTAATAAAATATACATTCAGAGGAAATGAAATAATTCAATATAAAGTTTGCATTTTAAATTAATAAGCACAAGACTTAAGGAGTTTGCATTTTAAATTAATAAGGACTGACTAAATATTTCATGGAGTAAGTTGCTAATTCAGATTTTTAAATTCCTTATGCAGAGAAGGTGCATTGTTTCTGCAGCTAAATTAGATTTATCTTGAATAAATTTCTTCCAGTACTCAGAGTTAATAATTTCAGTTGCATGTTCCATGATGAAATCCTGGGCAGCTGACTTCATGTCTTGATCCTGATGCATGTCTGCCATAACCAGGACCTCACAGACATTAGAACTGTGCAGATTACCTTTCAAGAAAGTAGAGCACTCTCTTTTAAGGGCCACGATTCCGTATTTGTCTGCCGCGAAGTACAATTCTGATGCCGTTTGCCACTCCAGACCTTCCACAATGTCTGTATAAATGAACACCAACATCTTGGAGACTGTATCGTCGTTCAAATCCTCGATCTCGACAACGCCGGTTCTATTCTCCTTTGTATCGTGTTCAAACATAGCACTGAACACTTTGGATCTGGCACACATGATGGCTTTGTGAACAGGGAACTTCTTGCTTCTGGCAGTTTGAATGGTCAAATCGCTGAATTTACTTTCTTTGTAAAATTGCTGCAAATTATCCTTCCAAGACCCTGGAAAGCCTGTATCCAGTGTCTTGCTATAACATTTCTTATCATGTTCATTGGGTACTCTGTATTCAATTCTTTCTACTTCACTGTATTTCTCACCGGCTGAAACAGCGAACTCCCAACGCATGGACAGGGCCCCATTTACCAAATACAGTTTCTCGTGGTCCAATATTTTCTTTACTGGCATAAATTGGAAACACCAATTTTGTATTTCTTGTGAAGCATCAAAAAAATATTCGTCGGAAACAGATTGAACAGTTTTTTCATCAGCGTCCAACGATGACAGCTTACATGTCAAGTAACTCTTTTGAAATGTATCAGTCTGTTTTATCTGTACTTGGATTTTTCTCTTGCCATAAAATCCTTTAGACAAAAAGATATCAATGGTGAAGGATGGTGTTGCAGAAAAATCTGGATTAAAATTGATGGTCTTCTCTCCGTTTTGAAGAAATTCTTCAAAATTCTCCAAGATCGAAACGAAAGCAATCCGTTTGACGTCTATCACTGTTCGGGCGTAGCACTGTCCAGGCACAGGAAGCTCAGAATCAACCTCTAAAATTCGACAACGAAGAGTCAGCGTATCGTTTTCCAGAAAGGCATCATCTCCTTTTTTGAAAAGCTCACTATGATTTAAAACACATGTACATCTCGAACCCATTTGTTTTTCGTAAATTATTGCAGCCTCTGCGGTATTTCTTTTAAAAGTGCCATTTATGGCACGAATTGAAATACACTTTTTCACTGTAATATGCGATGGTCCACTAAGAAAAACTTTGATAAACTTATCCTTTTGTTTACCTCTCGGATAAAGAACTAAATTCCATTGATACTTATCTGACCAGTTGAATTTGAAATGAGGACTTGACAGAAACTCACCTTTCTGCTGCAAACAATAGCTAAAGTTCTGAATCGTCCAAATGAAGGAAAATCCTTCAGTTTTATCGTCAGGAATCATAGTCATGTCGAACTTGAGTTTAACTAACCTAGATTGTAACACACGACGAGACGCAAGTATAGCAAAGTCACATTAACCCAATAACAAATAGAGGTGGCTTATCTATCCATTACAGTGTTTCGAAATCGGAAGTGTCTGTGGAAATCTAACTTTGAATTCAAGAGATAGTGTTCCACAATCTAAGATAATGTTTTCACTCACCATTACAAGGAGCGATAACAATTTGCTTATTTCTGTGCAGTGGCGGCCCGTTGTCAAAATTGTTAATGCAGCCGGAACAGTGATCCCCCCCTCCTCACCCCACACCATTTCTCACAATCACTTACGAATAGAAATTCTTTAATCTTAATTACTCCAACTCAAAGTTTCCTTTTAATATTTACAAGAAGACACGAGAGAGAAAACAGAAAAAAAAAGGAAAAAAAAAGACTTACTTTAACATGCTTATCACGGGGCTCTATATTTCTAAACGGTTTAGTTATAAATTTTAGTATTAACTTAAGAAGTAAGAAGAAAATCCATTGTAAACCTACCACGGAAACTATTTTCGTTTGGTGGGGAAAATTCTCAAATTTTTCCCTCAATGGACGATTCCCGCATTTTTTATTTTTATTTTTTTATTCAATTCTAAATGTTTCGAAAAGACCATAAACAGAAAAATGTCTGCTCAATGGGCTTTTTTTTCCCTCTTTTTCTTTTTTTTTTAATTAGAAATGAATGTTCCCCTGTTACACATTGGTGAGAAAACGATTCATTCGGCTCGAATTGAATGTGACGTCAAGGCTTCCCAAACATCTTGGCTTGAAATGCGGCAACTGAAAACCATGTTGTGCAAGTTTCTCGCAAATCGCACCAACCTGTACTGGATATTGCAATGGTCTACCAACGCCAACTATTTTGGCAGAAACCAAAAGATAATCATAGAAATGGAAGGAAGCTTTGACGTCACAGATTTTGCTGTGTGTTTTGATCGGACTGGTTTTGGCTCGGTTTTGGAGCCTTTTCCTTTTTTAATATTTCAATAACTTATTTTTTTAAAAGAACTTTTGTTCAAATATTTGGAATCAGAAAGTAATTCTTCATAAATATAAACTAATTTCACTCATTTTTAAAAAAATGCGAGAATTGTCCATTGTCTAACAATTAGAAACATGTAATTAGTACATGCTAGATGAAAACTTTTATTTATCTGATAAAACACAAACATGAACATTGAAACGTTTAACTCCTTCTTCACTTCTATAGAGGATATTCGAAATGGAAAAGATTTTTTTTCTATGTTTGTCCTTATCAATAACATGTGTATAGAATTTTAGAGTTTTGGCTTCATTTGAAGTGGGGCATTAAATATTCTTCATTTGGAACGTTGATTTCTTTTAGACTCCTTAAAAGTTGGTAATTTGAAATCAGAATCCAAATGTCCCACTTCCAGTCATAACAACTTTGAAATTTGGTACAAATAGGACAAATATAGAAAAAGTAAGCTTTTCCGATTTTAAATAACCAACCTTTAAGGGGTCGGAAAGAAATTAACCTTTCAAATGAAGGATATTTAATGCCCCACTTCCAATTAAGCCAAATTTACTCTAAAATTCGGTACAAGTGTTATTGATAAGGACAAACATAGAAAAAAAAATCTTTTCCATATCGAATTACCTCTATAGGAGTCAAGAAGGAGTTAAACATTTCAAATCTGAAATGTTTAAACATTTCACATCAAATGCTGCCTCAAACTTGAAATTTGTTACAAATATCAACAATGTGAATTATAGAAAAGAAATATGTATCTTAGCAAAAATACAATACAAAATATAGTATTCTTAAAACATTTCTTAAATTAACACGTAGTTGTATTTTTGCTAAGATACATACTACTTTTTTCTATAATTGACATTGTTGATATTTTTAACAAGTATCAAGTTTGAGGCTGCATTTGAAGTGAAATTTATTCAATATGAATTATAGAAAAAAATAGTATGTATCTTAGCAAAAATACAACACAAAATATAGTATTCTTAAAACATTTCTTAAATTAAAACGTTGTTGTATTTTTTGCTAAGATACATACAACTTTTTTCTATAATTGTTGATATTTTTAACAAGTAACTTCATATAATGATACAAGTTTATTAAAAGGAAGTTGGAACGGATTTTTTTTTTAAAGTGCCAATTTTAAGATTTTTACATAGTTTGAATCCCTAATTTATTCTTTTTTTAATCATGTATCAGTTTTTTCATTAACCTAATTAGAAGTATAGAAAATGTAATTTTTAATGCTGCATTAGTATAACGGGAACTATGTTTTTTCTACTTTAAACCTGTTTATCTCAAAATGTGTTTTTCTATGTTTGATATATCTTTTTTCAGAAACCTTCCATGTATTTTAATTCAAAATTTTTACAAGTTCTACAGGTGCTTAGGTATGTACTGAAATGATCTCCTGAAAACAAAATGTATACTTATATATATATATAAATATATATATATATATGCAATAAGTCCATAGCCTGATAATAACAATAACAAACTGATAACAATAAGTCAAATACTGATAGTTTTAATTAGAAATTATAGTTTAATTACTTGCTGTAACTCCAAGTCCTTAGCCAATAATTTGTCTAAAAGTAAATGAAATGTAAGGGCGGAAAGAGTAAATTTGTCAAACTACTATGTAAGTAATATATAAATTCATTAAAGAAGTATAAGAAAATTTATAATATTATTATACCACCACATTGGAGAATAAATGTATGGAAAAGGCATTAAAACTAGCCAAATACATATATTTAGGAAATGATAACAAAGATTAATAGCGTTTACAGAGCAACTGCTCAACTTTAAAACACGGATAAAACGAAAAAATATGTTTTTAGGTTTAAGATATTTAAAAAATAAACATTTTAATTACTTTGGAATTAATGGCTAAACTCAATAATGAACAAAAGGCTAAAAGCAATAAGGAATAAATGGCTAAAAGCAAAGCAATTACTAATGGCTAAAAGCAAAGCAATTACTAATGGCTAAAAGCAAAGCAATTGCTTATGGCTAAAAACACAATCATTGGACAGATAGAAGAAGAAAAAACCAAAATTTACATTGATATAAATATCTTACTGTGGCTAAAAATTAACATAATATATCTTATTGTACGTTTAGTCATTGTCGGTTTATTTAACAATCAGTTTATTTGAAATTAAATCATTGACTTAAATTTAAAATATGCTTTTAAATTAATACAATATTTTTTAATTAATAAATGTATTTCTAAAAATAAAATAAAATTTAAAACTAATGACATGAAATTTTGAAAATTAATAAAATACATAATTCAGTGCAAATGAAATTATTCGATATTTTTTTTTTTAAAGTTTGCTATTTAAATTTATATGCTGCTAAATATGTCATGCAAAGTTGATTATTCAGATTTTTAAATTCCTTATGCATAGAAGGTGCATTGTTTCTGCAGCTAAATAAGATTTATCTTTCATAAATGTCTTCCAATACTCAGAGTTAATAATTTCAGTTGCATGTTCCATGATGAAATCCTGGACAACCGATTTCATGTGTCGATCCTGATGCATATCTGCGATAATCAGGACCTCACAGACATTGGAACTGTTAAGGTTACCTTTCAAGAAAGTGAAGCATTCTCTTTTAAGGGCCACGATTCCGTACTTGTCTGCCGCGAAATAAAGCTCTGATGCAGTTTGCCAATCCATATCTTCCACGATGTCGGTGTATGTGAACTTCAGCATTTTGGATACTGTATCGTCGTTCAAATCTTCAATCTCGACAAATCCGGTTTGATTCTCCTTCGTATCGTGTTCAAACATGGCACTGAACACTTTGGATCTGGCACACAGGATGGCTTTGTGAACAGGGAACTCCTTGCTGCTGGCCGTTCGAATGGTCACATCGCTGAATTTACCCTCTTCGAAAAAATTTTGCAAATTATCCTTCCAAGACCCTTGAAAATATGTATAACATGCCTTATCACGTTCTTCGACCACTCCGTATTCGGTTCTTTCTATTGCACTGTATTTAACACCGGTTGAAACAGTGAACTCGCAAAGCAAGGACAGTGCACCATTTACCAAATACAGTTTCTCATGATCTAGTATTTTCTTTGCTGGCATAAATGGAAAATGCCAATATCTTGTTGCTTTAAAAGTCTCAAACCAATGCTCGTCGTATACAGATTGAGCAGTATTTCCATCAGAGTCCAACAATGATAATTTACAAGTCAAAAAACTCTTTTTATACGGATTATTCTGTGTGATCTCTACTTGGATTTTTCTCGCATCATAAATTCCTTCAGGCACAAAAATAATTATGTTGAAGGATTGTTTCTCAGATGAAGCTGGATGGAAGTGCATGATCTTCCTTCCATTTTGAAGAAATTCTTCGAAATTCTTCAAAGTCCAAACGAAAGAGATCTGTTTGATATCTATAACTGTTCGAGCGTAGCACTGTCCAGTCACAGGAAGCTCAGGATCGTCCTTACAAATTCGACAGCGAAGAGTCAACGTGTCGTTTTCCAGAAAGGCTCCTTTTTTGTAAAGCTCACTATGATTTAAAAAACGCTTAATTCCCTTTACATTCTCTTCTTCAAAAGTTGCTGAAACCTTATCGTTATTTCTTTTAAAAATGCCATTGGTGGCACGAATCGAAATATACATTTTCACTGTAATGGGAAATGGGCCACTATACAGAAAAAGAAAAATTCCGATGCAGTCATCCTTTTTATAACCTCTTGGAAAAAAGATTAAACTCCATTCATAAGTATCTGGCAAGTTTAATTTGAAATGAGGACTTGACAGATACTCACCTTTCTTCTGCAAACAATAGCTAAAGTTCTCAATTGTCCAAATGAAGGAAAACCCTTCAGTTTCAACATCAGGAACCAGATCCATGTCGAACGTGAAGTTAAGTCAGCTCAGATCATAGAAAACCACACGACGCAAACAGTTAAATCAGAATCAAATCAATGAAGAAAAAGAGAGATTTCTTTTTGCTGCTTTCTTATCTTACAACTACCGTGTTGCCAAAATAGAAGTGTTTATGCTAATCTGATGACACTGGGTTCAATATAAGGTTCAGCAATGTCCGACAGTTTTTTTCTGCGTCAATACAAGGAGTTTGGGTCAGTGTAGAATGTAGGCAAAACTTTTTTCGGAGAGTAAATAGTTGGAATGTTCTAATTCAAGAGATAAGCCTTATTCTTAGGAATTTTTTTGCTGATGAGATTATACATAGAAAAAAGGCCTATTTTCACACATCTTTTACTTTCAGTTACCCATATGTATATATATTTATAGGGTAATAAAAGTATAGCATTCAGTCAAAAATAAAAAAAAAATCAATTTTTTTGCATTTTTCCACGTTTTGGAACATCCTGATTACAAAAAAGTGATCTAGAAAGAATGACTGTCTGTGTGTGTATGTGTGTACGTGTGTCTGTGGTCAGCATAACTCTCTAACAAATTGACCTACGATGTTCAAATTTGGTATGAGGGTTAGTGGCGGCCATGGGATCTACCATTAAGGTTTTAGAGACGATATAACTTATCTGCAAAAAGTTCAGCACTTTTTATAAACGAAAATACACGTGAAAAGCGATGAAAGCTAAAATACGATATAAAAAATTTAAAAATTGGTACGTTCATGAAATTTGACAAAACCGTTTTATTTATCTTGAGAATAAAGAAACAAGTGAGTTTATAAGAATATCTATCATAGAATGGTGTTATTTTTATGGGGGGGGGGGGGGTTAAACTGAAAATTAATTTTGGCGTAACCTAGGTAGACCTAGGCATGTGACACGCGTGTGGAGTATTTTTTGACGTTGAATTAAATGAAAAAAAAAAAAAAAAAAAGACAACTGTCATTTAAAAAGGTTATAGTCATTTTTATAAGTGAAAATAATATAAAAGTGAACCTTATTTCATTACTTGTTCTTCACCCTTTATACTTTTTTCGATACTATTTCATAAAAATCTATTTGCTCATAAAAATCTTTTAAGGTGTTCTAATCGTCCCTACCTCCGAAATTCCTGTGCAAATGCGATAAAACCGTACAAAGTTGAAAAACGAGTGCCTTTAAAACAGAGCTCTCAGCCCTAAAGCATCGCCCATCAACGATTGATATTTTTCTGTTTCACGCACAAGAAAAGACATCGTTAATGTCTATCTAATAACATCGCTAATTTCGCCATATTGACGTGTTTTTTTCTTCTTCTTTCCCCCCCCCCCCCCTCTATGTAAAGAGATTACCAAACTGGCAATTTTTATTTAAATGAGTGAAAATATGAAAACGGCAAATAACACCACATAAAATTTTAATGCAATAACAAATATTATAATGTAATTCGCAAATACATTATAGCTATATTAGAATACATTATAGTTATTTAAAAATAGAAGCATTTATCAGTAATCGGTGTTATCATATTCAACAGGAAATGTTTTGATTTTATTTATAGATAAGGTTTTGGGATGTTTTTCCCAAACTAATATTCGTTTGTTATTGCTTTAGTTTGTTAGTTAAGTTCATATTCTCGTTCATCTCGAATTTAATTACACAAAAAATGGATTTAACTATAAGAGTTTAGTTTTTTTAATCGATACTGAAACGTGTGAAAAAGCGTTTCAAATATGGTTGAGATTCATTTTAAATCTGAGGGGGTTTTGTATTATTTCACGTACTTTTTAAGATCGATTTAAGTTATAAATAAATCAATTTAATAATATTAAAAATAATCGGCTTAGTGCTGATGCACAGTTTACCTTGGGCCTTAAGTCCATACCCATTAAATTAAATTTTTTTTTTCTTTTTTCAGTTTTATGAAACATCGATGCATCAATTCAACTGAACAACATCAGCATACATATCTTTTTGTAGAAGCAGGCGAATGTCCACACAATGCCTTTTCTGCGCATGCCCAAACATTAAATGAGGACAGACAGCGGATCACACTTTTGACCAATCAAAAACATTACCCTTGGGCTGCCCAGGCTAAAAAAAGAAGAAAAAAAAGAGTAAAAGTCACCCTTCTATGCTAGATATTTTTATAGATTCTTGTTTCTTTATTCTCATGACAAATAAAACATTTTTACCAGGTTGCCAGGTCTCATAAATGGATCAATTTTTTATGTCGTATTTTATCTTTTCTCTCTTTCTGCATGTATTTTCGTTTATAAAAAGGACTGTAACTTTTTCTAGATTGATTATATCCTCTTTCTTTTTTTTTTCTTCAACCGATTCAGCGTTAAAAAATTCTACAAAAACACGTGTCACATGCCTAGATTGTTCCAAAACATATTTATTAAAAACCCCTGAATCTCTCCCACCCTCCAATAAACACCCTTCTATGCTAGATATTTTTATAGCCTCTTTTATTTCTTTATTCTGATGACATATAAAACGTTTTTGCCAAGTTTCATGAACGGACCAATTTTTAAATCCTTTATATTAACTTCGTTTTAGTATGTTTGTTGATGGGAACGGAATTTGCGGATGCCAAATTAAACCCCTTGCCGTCATCCAATCGGGCTGAAACTTGGCAGTTAGGCTTAGGTATGATGTCGATGACAATGCATTCTATCAAATTTTGGTGTTGTTACTGTCACAAAAAAGTCACTTTTAAGGAATACTGATAAACCAACTTGCCGTCATTCAATCGCGTTAAAAAGCATTGAACCGACCATTGTTGAAACTCTTATCTGTTGTCAAATTTTTTTATAATAATTTTATATAATATAAAAGAGTGTTGTCTGTACATCTGAACCTTATACAAATCCACAGTTTTGCACCTAGAGGTAGGAAATTCGGTACAAAGACGCTTTAGTACATGGAGATTGTAGAGAAGAACTTTTAAATTCCATTAAAAGTTGATCTCATTAAAATTCAATTACATGAAAAAAAAATTCCTGGAATGGCAACTATATTTTTTTATTACATCAGAATAAAGTAAAAAATTATTTCAATGTCTCCCCTCATTTTTCTTATTGTTTTTATGTATTACAATCGTCTAATCGATGAACAGTTCGAATATTATTGTAATTTTCCACAAATTTACTGTAATTCGACGCTCTGCGCATACGCAGTTTTAGCTTAATGCTAATAATCCGAATGTAAACAAATTATTGAAATTCACTGAAAACTTTCAAGTCATTGCGACATTTGTTAATTTTTTTTATTACTTCCAGTAATTCCTTCTTTTGATTGTTTTTATTTTTTGTATAGTGTTTTTGTACTGTGTATCCAAGTTCCATATTATTTTATGAAGATTTGAATACATTTTTTTGTATCATACATGTTTTATTATTTACATCAGACTATCTTACAATATACACCAGAAAAGTAGTATTTCTTTGGTGTTTTATTTTGGTCCTGATTATGAAGTTGGTAAGGGGCCAGGCATGTGGGACTACTCTGTACAATTTTTTTTTTTTTTTTTTTTTTTTTTTTTTTTTGAACAATACAAAACATTTATGGTTCAGATGTACTATAAGTCATTTGTTTGGTGCTTTTTTACAGATAAATGCAGTTTCTCGCAACGATTTTTATTTTCAGTTATATTTTAATTTTATAATTATTTATATTTTAACTTAATTTGGTACTAAACAGTTTGCCGAGTACCAACCAAAAAAATCCCCAAAAAGAAGGCTTAAATAATCTAAACCAACAGAACTTTTAAATAATTTATTATTTCTATATTTAAAATTGTCGATTTACTCGCCATTTATATGGGCAAACATATAGGCTTGGCGCCAACTGGTAACCGCCTAACGGAAGAGTACCCATAATATTTATATTTTAACTTAATTTTATTATTATTTATGTTTTAGTTTTCTTTTAGTTACCATATTTTTGATGTTTGCGATTTTTCTGATTATTGAATGAAAAAAAATCGCCAAATGCTCTTTACTACATCTGTTCCACTTTTTCTTAAATGTAAACTCCTATGTATTCCAACGGGTCCCCATCAGAGTGGGGCCACACAATTAGTAAAAGATATATGCAATATATTTAATTTAGTACTTAACTTTTCGTTTTTAACCTTTTCTAGCGTTTTCCGGAATTTGAGAGATGCGCATTGAATCTAATCTGGCTTAAACCGACTCGTACCGGTTCTTTGGTGCATCATCAATCTTAAAAAAACCCAGATTTCTGTTCGGCTACACTTTTCTAGGCTTTTACTTTTTGACACTTTGCTCTCTTCTAAGGCTCGCCAAGCGCCGTCCCTGCCCTCCTTGTCTCTAGAAATAAATTTTTGTTTTAATTCAACCACGACTTGCTTATTAAGATGGTCAACACCACTGCACAGTTACATACATATTAAAAATGTGTATATAAGGGTTATTTAGTGTCTTCTGTACGAAACAATGTTATTTGTATAACACGTGAACTGAAAAAAACCTAGAAAATAAGAAATACGTTAAAAAAAGTTTTTCTTTGTATATTTTCTATTTCTTTCTAAAACTTAAAAAAGTGTTTGTGTTAGGTATCAAATAAATTCTAAACAGGAGAGGATTTCAAAAATATACGTCGTATTTTTTTTATTTTTTTATTATCTAAGTAAAAATTAGTTCATTAACATTTCAATAGGAATTGCAATCGATGATATTTCTGAAAAATTAACGATTTAAGCAAAATTCTAGCAGTCTTGTCCCCTCCCCCCTCTCTACCAATTATCCTGCTGTCCTAAATACTTTCTTACAACGAACTGAGTAAACTGAGATGAAAAAAAAAAAAAAAAATGAAAAAAAAAAAATAAGCACATAATATAAGACATGTTTCATTCATATCATTAGCACCTTGAGTGTTTGTCTTTCTTAGTGATAAAAAAAACTATTATTTTATTTACAGTTTCAGCCAGAATTAATTTTAAAGAAGTATCAAAACTAAAGATACATGAGAAAAATCTAAAATTGTAGTTTAAGGTATTGTATAAGTTTTTATTTGTGCTCCGTATATTTTTCAGATATAACTTACTAGAAAGCCATTTTTTTCACTCCTGGCAATTCAAAATGTAGACTTTTGATACTAGATTTTTGTGAGAACAGAACTGATTATATCAACGCCTTAGACAAACGTTGCATTTCTGAAATATTATAGTCAAGCTTTCATTTTATTGTTCACTTAATTTAATTTTCTAAATTGTCTTAATTAAATTTGAAACTATTTCTTACAATTAAAGCAAAACTCAATACATCGATCCACCTTTAGATAATATAAACCTATAGGTCTGCCTAAATTCAGAAATTTTTTCATTTTTTTTTTTTTTTTTTTTTTTTTTTTACATAACAGGCACACAAAGTAAATCTAGTTTTTCTAATTTCACATGGATTTTCTCATAACAGGTATGTTTAATTAAGTTTTACCTTGTGTTTCAAAGCTAAAAATTAAAATGTATTGTTTTTAATACTAGTATTAGTTCATACAGCATTTTTTAGAGAAAGCGATGGCATTAAACCCTAGTTTGCCCTAACAACTTTATAGCCGTATAAGGCGTCCAAGTTTTTTAAAATGCTTTTTTTTTTTTAAATTGTAATTCATCATTAAAAAAGATTCCAGTCTAATTAAATGGCCCAAAATCTAAATTTGAAATTTCTTCTACTAACATAAAAGGTATTTTTCTAAAGGAATAACCAAAAAGAGTAAAATAAGCATTTAAAAACAAAATTTGGATTTAGGACCTTTTAAGTTATAAAAGCAGCATGGCATTCATTAAAGACATTATAAATTAAATGGCATAACATTTAAAGATAAAATTCATTCTAATAACATAAAAGGTGTACTTTTTCAAAACAAAAAGAATAAAAATATGCATTTTAAAACAAAATTTGTATTTAGGTCCTTTTAAGTCATGTGAACAGCATGATATTCGTTGAAGACGTTATTTAGAGAATGCTATAAATTTAAGGTGGCTTTGCGAAGTGATTAGTGCGGGCCAATGTGTCAATTTAACTATACGTTAAGTTTTAACGCCTTCACTAATTCACAACATTTCTCATACTGTCCAAATGAAGGAAATTTTAATCTGAACAAGCCAATGCTATGTCTGTGAGAACTGAAAACTAAACCATGGCATGTAATGACACATTTGTGCTATTTGAGTGTTTTCAACAGCCAAGTGTGAACACAATATTTTACAACTGCTGAACGAAAGAGTCGATTCCACTTTTACAAAGTTAGTCATTCTGATAAAAAGAATGCACATACTATGATTGAGCTTTTAGCCAATGATGTAGTTTATTTAAAATTGAACAGTACTTATAATTTGCCATGAAACGAAAGAATTTAATTTCGTTATTAATTGGGTTTCATATGAATTTCGATCCTTCTGTAAAAGTTAATATTCAGGATAAATAACAATAATAATTTTTAAGGTATTTACCGTATTTGAGGTTTTTCTAAAGTCACCTTTTTAAATTTATTTCCAACCAATTGTTGCGTGGAATAAGTTGATAATTCAAATTTTTAAATTTCTCATACATAGAAGGTGCATTGTTTCTGCCGCTAAGTTAGGTTTATCAAGTATAAATTTTTTCCAGTACTCAGAGTTAATAATTTCAGTTGCATGTTCCATGATGAAATCCTGGGCAGTCGATTTCATGTCTTGATCCTGATGCATGTCTGCCATAACCAGGACCTCGCAGACATTAGAAATGTGCAGGTTACCTTTCAAGAAAGTGGAGCATTCTCTTTTAAGGACCACGATTCCGTACTTGTCTGCCGCGAAGTACAGCTCAGATGCCGTTTGCCAATCCAGATCTTCCACGATGTCGGTGTATGTGAAATTCAGCATTTTGGATACTGTATCGTCGTTCAAATCTTCAATATCGACAACGCCGGTTCGATTCTCCTTCGTATCGTGTTCAAACATGGCGCTGAATACATCTGACTTGGCACATAGAATGACTTTGTGAACAGGGAACTCCTTACTGCTGGCCGTTCGAATGGTCAAATCGCTGAATTTGCCTTCTTTGTAAAAACGCTGTAAATTATCCTTCAAAGACTTTGGGAAACTTGTATCCACCAACTTGCTGTAACTTGCTTCACCACGTTCTTCGGTTGCTCCGTATTCGGTTCTCTCTATAAAACTGCATTTCTCACCGGTCGAAAGAGTGAACTCGCAACGCAAAGACAGTGCCCCATTTACCAAATACAGCATCTCATTGTCTAGTACTTTCTTTACAGGTATAAATGTAAAATGCCAATTCAGTGTTCCTTGCGAAGTCTCAAACCAATGCTCGTCCTGTACAGATTGGGCAATTTTTCCATCAGCGTACAATAATGATAAAACGCAAATAAAAAAACTCTTTGTGCGCAGATTATTTTGTTTGATCTCTACTTGGATTTTTCTCTCCGTGCAAAATCCTCCAGACAAACAGATATCGATGGTGAAGGATTCAGTCAGGGACGAATCTAGCTGAAAGCTTATGGTCTTCCTTCCATTTTGAAGAAGTTCCTGAAATCTCTCTAAGGGCCAAACGAAAGCGATCTGCTTGACTTCTATCACTGTTCGGGCATAGCACTTTCCAGACACAGGAAGCTCAGGATCGTCCTTACAAATTCGACAACAAAGAGTCAGCGTGTCGTTTTCCAAAAAGGCATCGTCTCCTTTTTTGAAAAGTTCACTATGATTTAAAAAACATGAAGTTCCCTTACCACTCTGCTTTTCGAAAGTTGTTGATGTATCTGCGATATTTTTTCTTTTAAATGTGCCATTAATGGTACGAATTGAAAAATATTTTTTCACTTTAACAGGAAATGGGCCACTAGAGCCTACATAAAGAAAAATCCCGATGCTGTCATCCTTTTCATGACCTCTCGGGAAAATGCCTAAATACCATTCTTGGATATCTGACAAGTTTAACTTGAAATTAGGACTAAAAAGACCCTCATCTTTCTTCTGCAAACAATAGCTAAAGTTCTGAATAGTCCAAATGAAGAAAAATCCTTCAGTTTCATTGTCAGGAACCATATCCATGTCGAACGTGAAGTTAACAAGCTCAGATTGTAACAGACGTAACAAAGCAAATAGCAAAATCACATTTAAACGGAAGCAAAAATAGAAATTTCCTTTCGCCTTTTTCTTATCTTACTATGATTACAGCGTCACCAAAATGGAAGTGTATGCTGCAATCGGTGTACTATGTTTAAGATAAAATTGAACAATCACATATGAGGGCCTGAGAAGAAAAGGGGTCCAAGTAACTTTTCTTAATTTTTGAGAACTATAACTATACAACAAGAACTATATCGATAATTAACTATATAATTAAAATGTCTATTTATGTCGTTTGAAGTTTTGGAATAAACTCAGAATAAACTCAAGTTATTGCAGATTTATTTCAATTCATGAGAATCTTGATAATAAAATCTAATAAATATATTTTTTTTAACTTTGAAGAAAAAAAAAGTTTATTACATTTTCCATGCAAAAATTAAATTGTTAAACAAAAGCAATTATTTAATCTCCCCTACTCTTTCCAAGTCACGGTCCATTACGTAGTGTCACCCACCCCTCCCTTCACCCCTCTCAGCGGATGACGTAATTTATTTAACGCATTTTATATAAGTTCACCTGTACTATTGGCGGATCCAGCGAGGGGCTGAGGGGGCCCCTTCCGTAATTCAGGGTTAAATAGGGAAGGGGGGGGGGGCAAAGGATGTCGAAGAATTTTTGTGCGTTGTTTATCATGACTATAATAAACAAAAGTCATCACTGGAGTCCAAAACTAACATAAATATTTTATTATTTTATTTATACATATATAATAAGCTTTTGAACTTGTGAAAGATTGGTATTAAAAATAAAACCAATGTACACTATATTGATTTTATCGCTCACATTTTAATGTGCGTTGATCTTAGGCTTTGGATGAAATCAATCAAGATTTGACGAATCCGTGCACTAATCATTTTTAATACAAATGTTCTCATCGTAAAAAATTGAGATGATAAAACCGAGGACGAAACAAGGCAACCGAGCAAATTATAGTTTGAAAATGTTCAATGCGTATATGCATTCGTTGTTAGATTGTCCTGTCTATCATATTTAACTATAATTTATCCTGGATCATATAGTTGTAGACAACTCTAATTTATTATCGTAAATTCTCACGTAGCCAAGCATAGTGTCGTCATTATGTTATTGAGATTTTTTTTACTTCTTTGCATTGTATTGCGTATAACCAAATTTAAAGCATGGCATTGTTATATAACTTAAGAGCAACAAAATTACCTAAGCTGTACACAGCCGTTTGCGGAAAGTAACAATTTCACTTTTGAGAGGAAAATTTAATAAAAACCTTTTTCTCATTTTAAAAGTTTTTTAAAAATTTAGCTTCAGACATTCGGGTTCATTTTGACCTAGAAAGTATCGGCTTGACCTAGAAAGTATCGGCTTGACCTAGAAAGTATCATTTTGACCTAGTATCGGCTTAACCTAGAAAGTATCATTTTGACCTAGAAAGTATCCAATCTCGATGTGGACTGTTTTAGTAGACTGACCGTTAATGCGGAGTTTGGCCTATCAAGTTTAGCGCTGGTTGAAATATACTAGACTGAGAGGGGACTACAATTTTTGGACCCCATCGAACATCATTCTGAATTTTTTATAGAAATTGGAGAAAAGTTAGTAGATTACGAATCCACTGGTCTGCCGTGGCAAAAATTACCGAAACTGTTCAAAAATCGACTTTTAATAAGTTGAAATAAATCCAATTGCCAAATGCGTCATAACTTGCCAAATAAGGAGAATTTTTTTTATTTGGTAACCCTCACTCTTTAATTTTCAATTAAGAAGGTTGCAGACGATTCGGATTTGTGGCTATGACTTACTTGCCTCTTTCACAATTGAGCCAAATTGGCAATAAACATTACGTCACTGATGACGTAAATGATGTCGCCAATTTGGCTTACTTTTAAAAGATACAAGTTTTCCGAGCTAGAGATCAGAAATCGTTTGCGCTTTTTCTCATTGAAAATCAAAATGCAGTGGATTGCCAGATGAAACAGTTTGTTCTCTTTATGGCATATTTCCGCATCTGGCAATCATATGGCAATCTTAACGACATATTTGGCTATTGGATTTTAGTTCAACTCATTCCAAGTCGATTTTTGATCAGTTTCGGTCATTTTTGCCACGGCAGACCAGGGGATTCGTAATCTACTCACTGTTCACCAATTTCTATTAAAAATTCAGAATGATGTTCGATGGGGTCCAAAAATTGCAGTCACCTCTCGGACTATACTGGAAGTTTTGAAAAGTTGATGCAGAGTTTTAAAATTCAAATACAATGTTATAAGGAAAGATGGAGGGGTAAAAAATATGTTTTTTTTTTTTTTTTTTTTTTTTTTTTTTTAAATCGTCTATTTTGGAACGATGCTCGAAATCCGTCATGGACTAACCAATCTTCCCTTGAACTCCTGGTTACCCGGGGAACTGGACTTAATTCTACCTGCTGAGATAATTTCAAAACTACATTACATTATTTAAAATTAAGTTAACATTTTTTAGGAGGGGGGATGACAGCGTGACGTGATTGTAGGGGGGGGGGGTACCTTGTACGTTACATGGGGGAGAAGGAGATAAAATGAATTTAAATAATTTTTTTTTTTTACCAAATATGTACTTTTATTACCCTATGTATACGTAACGTATGGGTAACTGAAAGTAAAAAGTGATTAAAAGTTTTCAAGTGGGAAAAAAACTATTTGTGATATATATCATACTTTTATAAAAATGTATTGTATTATGTTGTATAAAAATATAAGTATTTTTATTAACAAAATTTTTTTATGAATTTTTATTAAGTTTGGGCAACTTTTAGCTTTGGAGGAACTTTCTTTTAAGTTAAATTTCTAATCTTCTTTCGTATAAAGAAAAGTTTAAAAAAAAAAAAAATTAAAGTTCTCTATAAATTTAATTTTATGAAAGTATATGCTCGTTTAGAAGCTCTATTTAAATCTAAATAAACAGTTATGTATATAATGTTGAATTATTATTTCACTTCATCTGTTACTTAAAAGTAAAAAAAATAGAAAATCGCAGAGTATTCTTAAAAATAATAATAAATTTTGGACCCTTGTTCAATGTTAGTGTTAGGAAGTATACATTATTTCCTAAATAGTGTATTTTTAATATAAGAGAAAAAATTATAAAATTTATTATGGGGCGGGGGGGGGGTGCACTTCACATCAACTTTTGGGCATCCCCCCACTTCTACCTATTGGCACCGGGGGGGGGGGGGGTTAGGGGGTGTAAATTTGCTAGAATTTCATTTAAATTGTTAATTTTTCAGGTTGATTGCAATTCTTAATGAAATGTTAATTAACAATTATAACTATTAACAATCGAAACATGTTTTCTTCCAGAATAATTAAATAAATCACTGTGTATATTTTTTAAATCCTCTCCGCTGAAACTTTTATTTGCTATCCAACACATAAAGAAAAAAAAACTTTTTATTACATAAGAAAAATAAGAAAATACAAAAAAAAATATTTATTTTCAAGGGTTTTCTTGTTTTCCATCATCTAAGCAGTTCACGCGGTATTTAAAAGATAGTGTTTCGAACAAAGAAACCAAAAGAAAAAAATATGAAAAAGTAAAATTTTACTTCATCCAATTTACAGAAATAATAATAAAAAAAATTTCAAAAATGAAACTCAAAGGTCTAGTATAGGAAATGCTCAATTGAATTCTAAATATATATCTCAAGGTCTTATATTTGATGACTAATCATTAAATAGCCAAATATTTTCCAGTATTTGAGAGAATTATAAATGGTTATTACAATAAAAGGAATAAATACTTCTTTTACCCCCAGTCTCCAATAATACTAGACAACAGGCCCCTAAAAATCACATCACGCAAGAGTAATATTCAGCTACATAAAACGAAATAAACAGAAGACTAATAATAATAATGATAGAAATGCGCATTGTCACAAACCACAGTTTCAAAATAGCATACATTTTATGTTCCCTTGGAATTTAAACCTTTTTTCCATTTTTTTTTTTTTTTTAAAGCCAAGGGAGACCCCCTACCACCCTCCTGGCGGTGTCCATGCTTCTACCACTGCAGAAAAGATACATTTTGTCAACTGTTATTACGCAAACAAGTGCTCTGTGTCACACGGGTTTTCCCCGCGGGAAAACTGCTGATAAAACGTGATATGTCACATTAACTGTTTTCTCTCACACAAAATGGAAGCTGATATGAAATGGGCGTTTTGTGAACTATCATTGCAAGGATGGTGGAGCAACGCTGATAAGTAAGTTATAATTACTGTCTTTAAATAAGATTTTTTTTACAATGATAAGAGGAGTTTTTTTTTTAAATATGAAAGCTTATGAAAGGATGCCTTTGTGTTTTAATAATATTAAACAAAAATGCTTTATCTTAATGGCGCCATCTATTGGACAAGACAAAAACTTTTAATTTTTAGAATTTTATTTTGGAATTAATGGCAAATAGTTTTGAAGCAAAATTTCGTCAGACAATATTTATAAGGAAAATATTCCATTAAATGGAAGTTGGGGACCTGACGCTTACTCTGAATATTCATTAGTATAAATATTTATTTTACTGTAGTGATCGAAGCACTTTATTACAAATAATCCAATAATCTGCATTTTCATCATACGAAGCTATGGATATCGAATATTGTAAAGCTTGTACTAAATAAATTCAAGAAGCCATTTTAGAGATATTTTTGGCTCTAATTATTACATTATTCATTCCAGTTAAATGAAATGGAAGTGCAACAGTCGTTGTTGTTCAATGCTTAAGGGAAGAAAATTCTATGAAGACTTCCGATTTTTAGCTTTTTAAGCTTTTATAGAATATTTACAAATAATTTGGGACGGACACACACACACACACACACATACAAATGCAATATTTTCACTACCATATTTTAACCAAATGGGAGTCAAAGGTAAAAAGCTAAATGTTTAATAAATATTGAATACAACATTGTCTATCGAATTAGTTCCACAGCAAATTTACATTCGATTAATTTTTAATTCGGAAAAGATTCTTTTAAAAAAAAATTATATGAAGAATTTCAATACATAACTTAAGTATATCATTTTAAACCATATTTAAGAAGTAGTAAAGGTGCACAATAATAAAAAAATTCTCTTATTTGCTTAGTATTTTTATTAAAGAATTCAGTGCGTCTGGTTCATGCCATTCCACATTTGGTAAAAATGTAATTGGTTATATTTAAGGCACTGAAGTATATGGCTCCTTAAAGTTCTCTGATGATATTGGGCAACTACAGAAAACATAAAAGAAGACTGCAGTACTAAATATAACCGTTGGGGTTCTGCAGGGTTTCTATCCGCAGCCGGCAGTTGAATTTTGGGTGAATGCTGGGGAAGTGAAGAGAACCTGCAATCAAAATATGGCATCCCATCCCATCCAATAGTCCACTGTAGGATTGGCGCTGGCAAACAGCAATATAAAATTAGATTGACTGGGCCTATGCAATGTCACAACTGGCTTCCCACAATGTCTACTGGGAAACTTCCGGGTCACTGAAAGGTAATAAGCTACTGTTGGGAGTATGAGTAAAGCCCTGATACTGGCCATCACTGCTGGGCAAGCTACAAATAGTAGGACCACTTTTTTGACTTTTCGGCGACGGAAGCTTGCTTTCTCCTGCTGCTGGCTGCTTATAGTTTCTGAGTATTGGCCCAGCTAATATTTTTTTTTCCGTTGGGATATGAAGTTTGCGTCAATTAAATGAAGTTGTAAATTTCACAGTTTTATGAACACAATTATCGAAGAATAGAAAAAAGCTGCACAATTTCCCTTTTATCGTTCCTTCTCTGTGTGGGAAACATGATACAAAGTTTGAAAACACGAAATAAGTTTAAGGTCACAGAAATATTATGGTGTGCAGCTTTGACCCTTTCGTCCTTAATGGTCATGTACGTCCCGGAGATTAGATTTCATCTGCTATTAGATAAAAAAAATCTACTTTTAATTTTTTATTTTTTTTAATGTTTTGAGTGCTCTTAAGCAATTACTGAAGAAAATATGACAAAAGATACGAAATGGCTCTCAGTTTGCGATAGACTTATATTTTTGATCAAGCTCAATACTCAAGTTTCAATTGGTGTATTTTTTTAATATTACTGTAAGTACAATGATATTTAGTCCAATTTTATTGTAAAATAGTTCTTGTTAAGAAATAATGTAGACTTATTTTATAAATGTATAAATTTCATAAATTATATAAATTTTATAAATTTCATAAATTATATAAATTTTATAAATTATATAAATTTTATAAATTGTATAAATTTTAAAAATTATATAAATTTTAAATATCATATAAATTTTGGATTAAATCTTTTTTGAGGAATATACTGTCCCAATCGTATTTAACATTCAAATGCATAGCATAGATTATATATGCTACAAAACTTATCGGGGAGAATTCTTAGAATAGTCATCGACGTTAAATCTATCTGCCAAATTTCAGTCCAATTGGATGACGTCAAGGGGGTTAATTAGGCCTCCGCAGATTCCGCCGCTATCGTCACACAGAATCGAAGTTAATATAAAAGATTTAAAATTCATGTACTAGACGGTTAAGAGTAAGGTAAAATATCCCATTACTGATCAAGTGATCATATTACCACAAGATTATATATTATGTATGTGTTTATGAAAAATTTATGTTTATTATTGCAATATCCTTGACGATTGGGACTAATAGTCTTAGTCGATTAAACCATTGAGATATATTGACCCAGATAATTTTCAGGGAACGAGTAAGAGTGAGAAACTATAAACTTAGAGTATACGTCATTTAGTATATCATTGTAAACTACTTAAAATGTTGTAGCTTTTTTTGCTGTAGCTGGGGATCGATTGTGAGACCTTTGGTATCCCATCTAGATACTCTATCCACTAGACAAAGGAGATATCTGGTGTCTAGGAGTTGTATCTGTTATTTGTACATGAGGCCACCACACTACTCTTCAAATTTTAATCATACCAAGTCGGGTCGAAAGAGTCAAGTCATAAGTTCTTTCTAAAACTTGTTTTTTGGTAAGTTTATGTAAAACCAGTTTGAAAAAGTATTGCATAAGGTTTAATACACCATTAGGAACATAAAGCACACGAAAAAAAAAAAAAAAAAAAAAAAAAAAAAAACCGCCGCCAAGGTTGCAAAATTGGCGTATATTATTTAATAGACATTACAGTGTTCTCTCTTACGCGTGGTGGAACAGGAAAACATCATTCATTGATGGACGATACTCGAGGGCAGATAGCTCTGTGTAAAAGTCGATCGTTTTTCAACTTTTTACTCTGTTATCGCATTTCTATGGGAATTTTGAAGGTGAGGACTTTTAGAACACCTTCAGAGGCATTAGCACAGAGATTTTAATCAAAATCGTTAGTGCCGATTTTTTATAATTGCTGAAAAACATGATTTTTCACGAAATTCTTAATAGTAGGTCCCATGGCCACTAGTAATCCGCACACCAAATTTGAACATCGTAGGTCTATTTGTTCCATAGACTTTTATTATAAGCACTAGACTGCGCGCTCCTACTTCAATTATACAACAAGGGTGAAACCATAATAAAACATATGAGATGAGAATTTTCAAGAGCAGAGTTGCAGATTTGGCAGGTTTCTTCTCTTTTTGGCGCTGCTCTAGTTAAAAAAAGAATAATTTTATGACGTAGTTATCTTGTGTGTTAAATTGTTGGTTGATTGTATTCCTCTGGAACAATAGAGGTATAACTTTTCCGATCACGTGTGTTTTAAAAAAGCTTGTGAAGTTGTACTCGGTTTTCTTGATAAAATTTCACAATTTCAAACGAATTGTAAATAAACTACTCTTTTCAGTTTTAATTATTGATAATTATAAAAAGCTTTATAAGATTTATAATTTAGTAAAGTTTACTTATTGTAATATTATTTTCAGGTACTTTTACACATTGATCGTTGTATTCACAAGTCGAGAATGCAAATGTTGTAAATTTACCAAGTATAATATTATATAAGTCATAAAAATTCTTCCATAATTTTTTTTAAACAAATACTTCAATTAATGGTAATTATACAGAAAAGCAAATATTGTAGAATTACGAATAATAATAATATAAGTAAATAATGCAAACTTTTCCATCTTTTTATTAAAAAAAAAATAAGAGCATCTTCATAATAGTACTAGAAATAGCTCAGCAAAGTATAAGAAATTAAATCCAGTCACGATATGTACTTTAGTTAGATTCTTAGCACATCAGAATCCCAGAACGCAACCAAATTTTAAACTCAAACACATTAGTAAAAAATAAATAAAAGACACTCGTAAAATAAAACTTTTTTTTTTGGGGGGGGGGGGGGGGGGAGAGAGAGAGAGAGTTTGTCAGCTACATTAATTTATGCAATTTTTTTAAAGTGATCATTTTCGTACGTATTCACCAATTTTCAAGGTTCTAGACAAAATAGTTTCTACTTACACTGGAATAGAAAACAGCAACATAGCGAATATAGCAGTATATGAAATGATCCTTACTATACTAAACTTCAACTTAACTTGACATCACTAGACGGTAGATCGTCACAGTGCTCATATGTATTTAATCCATTTTGGCGGCGTGAAAGCATAATGTTCCCCAAACCACAACCCTGTAGAGAACAAAAGGCTATAAGGTTTGGCGAGAATTATGTCTTCACTCCGCTAAAATGGATTAATTGCCTATGAGCACGGTGAAGATCTATCGTCTAGTGATGTCAAGTTAAGTTGGAGTTTAGTATAGGACTTTCTCTTAAATAAGCTACAATTGCATTTAAAAGTTGGAAGTACATAAATAGAGGATTTATTTTAAAAACTTTGTTTTTAAAGGTTAATTTTTTAGAAGTCAAGGCTACTAAAACCATTTCGAACAACAATCTATTCGAAACATTAAACTGAAAAAGAAAACATATCCATCCCATTCAAACCAGCTGCAAGTTACAAACACACAAGAGAAAAAAAAAATCTAACCCCTTTGTTTGAGGTAACACAATTTTGAAGTTAATTTCAAGCATAGATCACACTCGGATTTTGAATTACTGCTCAATTAGCTTTTGTTCAACAGGTCTGGAAGACAACAATGTGTTTGTGGCAGATGGTATTGTTCTTCTACGGATGCTACTTCGGCTTCGCAATTCCTTTTAAAGGTATGCTTCAAGTTTACCTTCTTGTATCATATTTTGCACTGAGTTATTGCTGAAGAATATACAATGAGTTTTGGCGCGTGTGTTGTAGTGTGTGGAAAATAACTAATTCTCTGTAAGTTTATAGTGTATGTGGGTATTCTAAAGATCTGCTGTAAGCGAAATTGCAACGTATTTTTAGAAGAATTATAGCCTGAATGTTTTGGTGTTTACTCTACCTACCTACTTTGGTATGCTGATTATAAAATGGATAAGCTATTCAAATTAAATTTATAACATATTCTTTGAGGGAATTATTGTTAGGAAATATCGTGTTGCGCGAGTTTTCCGGAGGGAATCATGACACAGTTTTTACAAAATTGAAACTATATTTTATTCTACATTTCGAAGGCTCGCAAAACCTATCCAGACAACAAGTAACTCGCTATCAAGCTTTAACAAAAGTTTATGTGTGTACAACTTTGGATAGAGAAATAATTGAAGCTCCACAAAATAGCAAGCTCTAAGCTCCTTTCAAAACGGCACTCAAAATCCAACTAACTGAAATTCCGCTCTTTGGCAGTATTTATATCCTCGCGTGTGAGCTTTTAAAAAAAAATACAGAGCAAATGATTTGGTGATTAGCATGCACTGGGAAACATCTCGAAATTTCTTGATAAACTCAGATGTTGCCAGCAAGCCTGTATTATTGCTGTTAACAAATAAATATAAGATACTAGAGTTTTAAGAATAAATATGCACACTATTTACAATTAATATATACAGAAAAATTGCGTAATCATAGTAAAGCTTGATGTTAATGCTATCAATAGAGTTTTCTTGTGAATTTTTATGATCAAATAAGGGTGTTCACAGTTATTAACTTTTGTTATTATTCAATGATAATTGTTCTGTTCTATCGATAGCTCTCTTTTAACTATTTCTCGATGTGAATTGAACTTAGCTACAATTCAAACACAACGCTTATTAGTGGACTGTCAAATTGAATCTTGATTTATTTCACCAGTGCGGTTCCACAAAATGACCGCAGGGTGCTTCTCGAATCGAAACACTATCTTACACAACAAACTGCATCTGAAATCTACATATTTCACACGAACTCTTGATATTACATCGTCTCTATTTTCAATTATAAAAAAAAGGGAAAATCCCTTCTTCCAAAAGACCTTGGTGAGGGAATCATGGAGCAGGGCCCCCACATTGGCGAGATATGCGCAAGTAGCTGAATTTAGAATATAATCGAAACGGCTCCAACAATAATTATATGCCCTTATAGAAATGACTACTTTCTTTTAAATATTTCTTGAAATAATTTATTTATTTTGTTTATTTATTTATTTATTTATTTATTTATTTATTTATTTATTTATTTATTTATTTATTTATTTATTTATTTATTTATCTATCTATCTATTTATTTATTTATTTATTTATTTATTTATTTATTTATTTATTTATTTATTTATTTATTTATTTATTTATTTATTTATTTATTTATTTATTTATTTATTTATTTATTTATTTATTTATTTATTTATTTATTTATTTATTTATTTATTTATCTATTTATTTATTTATTTATTTATTAACATTCGATAAATAATTTTTTCTAAAATGTTTACTTATGTACAGCACCGTCTTGTGATGAAAACACGAACTATATTTTCTTTGTTTATGGTGGAAGGGGAACTACCTAATTTTTCTGAGGGGATTTCTGTTATAGCTACACTATATTTCTTTCAAAAATTCGGGGAAAGATAATTTTTTCAAATGTTACATTACGAACAAGCACCTTCTGGTGATGAAAACACGAAGTATTTTCCTTTTATATGTGATGTAGAGTGAGATAGCCAATTTTTCTGTGATTTTTTCTGTGTGAGTATTTCTGTAATAACCACAACATTTTTCTCCCAAATATTAAAAAAATATAAATTTTTCAAATGTTTCATTACTTTTGTATCATGAAAAGTAATTGCCCATGACTTTTACCATCAGAGCGACGCAGCACATGTGACGAGGTGGAGATTGTTCCCAGGCAAATGTGGAGAGCCAGAGACACGATTCGATCCCAATCCATGAAGATGCCTCTTGGAAAAGTGATAATCATGCACACTGTATCTCCCGTATGCTATACCAAGCCACAGTGCATAAGGAACGTACAGTTTATACAAGACTATCACCTGGATTACAAAGGTATAAAAAAAAATGTCCATGTTTTTTATATATTTGTTTATTATTACTTCGTATTTTAATTAGGGTTGTCAATTGTCTTATAAATCTTAAGAGATGTCGAAGTCTATTGTGGTTATAATTTGCATTAATTTGTATTCATGGCAATGGAGGATACAGCGAGAGGCGAAGGGGGAGATCGCCACCTCTGTTTGTAAGAGTTAAATAGAAAAAAATAAATAAAGACGACAAAGAATATTTTATGTGTTAAAAACTGCAAATTTTATCTAAACAATTCAACCGCTCATAACTAAAAAAAAATTCTTCCCCTCCATAATAATACTCTAGATCCGCCCTTGATTCATGGGTTTAAATTTTTTTTGGGGGGGGGGAGGAATTTGAAACGGAATTTTATTAAATGGTAAACTAGAGCGTAGCCATGATTATTAGAGAAATTACTTCGGAAGCTCATCATATTCAGATATTTTATTCCATTACTGAGGGATATAATGAATCTTGATTTGGAAAGCAGTATGCGGAATGGCATGCCTCGTGTTGCTTGTCGATCTGGTGGTAAACCTTATTCCTTTCACCCTTCGTTAAAGTTTTTAACATTTAAGTTCGATTTATCAGCTAGTTATAAAGGGAATTATTTAACGTTATAAACTACATCTTTAAAACAGGAATACATTTATTTACTAGTTTAAAGTACGACGGGAGAGAAGGGGATCATTGATGGGCCGAGTTGGCACATCCACTACATAGAGTTATAGAGTATAGAGTACTGAAATTCAATAGTGTCCAATAGCGTAGAGTCGATAAAGTCTTCTTTCATCAAGTACCAAAATATTCTCTACACAGAGATTCCTCCCACAGAGTACAAAATAAATAAAAAAGTAAAAGTAACTTATAACATATTGTTCAATTATAAATAAACTATTCGTCAGATACGGATTAATTGGTATATCACTTATCAATTATGGTTTTGCATAAAAAGAGGAAAAGGGATTGTCCCGAAAAAACATCGTCATAAAAAATATATAAGATTAATCATAAATCATATTTCTTTATTGGTAAATTCAAATATTTTATTAAGTAGATAACTATTAATTATAATTACCATTTAATCTAAATGACCACCACGAAGACTGTATTGTGATAGGGTCTATCACTGCATAGACAGTGAAATCTTTTCAATTTAGTTGATGGTAATAATTAAATGAAAAATTAAAAGAATTAAAAATTAAAGATGAAATAATTAAAAAGTTGCAAAATATTTAATTTTTTTTTTTTTTTTTTTTGTAAATTTTGTACATATTGCTTTTTACTAATTATCATAGTTACTAATTATAGACTAAATTTGTATTAATTAATTAGTTATTGACTAAAACAACGTCTCGTTGTTATGTTCGATTACAACTACAACAAATGTTGAATTTTGACAATTACTATAACTAAAATGCCACTTTTCCACATGATTCAAATTCCTTTACATCAAGTTCTGAAGAGTGTATTATTTGGCAACATTTAATAACTGGAATCTCTCAGAGTTAATGTTTACATCTTTTAACAAAACCCTTGTCGATTCAGAGTTTTTTAGTGAAAAAACGTCACCAAATTGACAAGCTTGGTTACCAACTTGGCGATAAAAATTGTCTAGACATAAACTTCTATAGAGTTATTTGCGCAAAATAAATTTAAAATCAACCAACTAACCTATAGAGTTACTATGGAAACACCCTTCCGATAGAATTCCAAAGCACTTCCAGTTGGAAATAATTCCTTATGTAGTCCTACTTATTTTATCGAGACCTTCAAACTGATGCATGGCATAAGCCCGTAAAATTTATAGTTTAGATTTAAAGAATCGCACGTTGACAAGTTAGTTGAGTTAAGTGTGGGAACTCGTCTCAACACGACCTTACATTTGACATATCGTTCATGCGTGTGCATTTATAGTTTTGTTTGGGAATATTGAGTTTAGACTGACGAAATGTTATGTTAGATAAAAGCTGTCAGATTGACGAATTAATTTAATGTAGAAGCTAAGCTCCGCCCAATAGAATCCCAAATTAAACTAAGCAATAGTATAAAGAAGTGAACACATAAAAAGAAATCCATTTATATTATATGTAAAATATTATTCCACGAAAATTTATTCACCTTCATATTTTTAAGATTATGTAATAATTTCTTAGCTTTTAGATATTAACTGCACAAAAAAGTGTGCTAGGCATTAACTTGCCCAACACACTTCTGTCCCTGAAATAATCCATATGTTATTCATTGCACAAAACTTATAACTATAAATGAAAACATCTCAATTCGGCTTTTTCTTGGTTTATTTGAAGACAAGACAATCATGAAACAAGAAGAAGTTAACAAGAAATCTATGTTGAACATCTGAACAGCTCAAGGTCGCATCATAATCTAATCTGCTAAAGTTCAGGCACCATACGCTCATATTATATACAAAGAGAGCGCCATCTACAATTCAAAGTTACATTAGTCCCATCTATCTCCTATCCCGTTTAAATCCAACTTAAAATAGCGTATTCTTGAATCCTTTACAATTTGTTTGCTTATTTGTGGAGGGCAAAATCTTCTGAGGAATCATTCACCCACATACGGTCATCCAATCCGCCTGACACTTGATAGATAGACTCGTTGCCGATGACAGTGCAATCTATCTAATTTTGGGCTCGTGGGAATGTTAATCAATGGTAAGGAATTGATGTCTTTCTACGTAGTGGTCAAACACTATGAAAAATTCGAAAAATTGCAATCGGGCATGAAAGTTGGCAATGCATATAAAATTTTATAATAAGAACTTTGTTTTTATGAGATCATTCTTTTACTTAGCAGAGGTGTCTGTCTTCAAATACGACTTAAGTGTTTCTAATACATTACTCGCTCTTCAACAGGTTGGGGCGACATCGCCTACAACTTCTTGATCGGGGGCGACGGCCGCGTGTACGAGGGCATTGGTTGGACTGACACTGGAGCACATAGCATTAACTTCAACACCAATTCTGTTGGGATTGCATTCATTGGAGATTACAGCACAGTCACACCTGGCAAAAAGATGGTGGACGCTGCACTAAACCTCATCAAGTGTGGAGTCGAGGAGGTAAAATATATTTTTTCCTCATTGGGATTATTCATTATCTAATTTCAACCCTGTATCTATTTATATAATGGACCCACTTGATGGGTTTTGATGGGGTTAGCGCTCTGGCCTAGGGGCCGAGTTCGAATACTGGTTAAGGCATGGATGTTCATTATGGTTCGGAATCCACATTAAGCTGTAGGTTCCGGCCTGATTAGCCATCATTGTGCAAATAATAGGTCGTTGAGCGTATAAACCAGCCAACTCCCCCTCCCTCAAAGGCCGCCACAGACCTCAGTTACATGCCAATATATGCAATTTTAAAAAGACCTGTTTTCTAAATTTTACAGAGTACTTTTGTTAAGGATATTTTGTTTTTATTACACAGTACATAACAAATATGAGTTCGAAAATCATCTTTATGTATTTCTCTGGCTGACGCACGGGACACTTTGTGCTCTTTTTTTCTACTTGTACACATATTAGAATTGCAATATTACGATGAATCTACAAGTTTATTTTCCATAATATGGTGTATTTATGGAAAACATACATGTCCATATATGTTATGTAATAGTTTTGTTTAGGAATTTATAATAGTTTCCATATAATAGTTTTGTTTTCCATGATATTAGTTGGTGACAAAGTTATTTGTAAAAAAAAAAAAATTCTTTTAAGCAGGTCAAATATGTATTTATACTCCACGGGATGTGGACGTGTTCCGTGCGTCGGTGGATATAAATGTCAATATAATAATTTAGATTTTTATGCAGAAGACCAACTGTTGATAACAAATAATTTTTTTTTAATTTTATGTAGGAAAGCCCAATTGTTTTTGATTTTCTGTCAAGAACCACATACTCCCACCTTTAATGTCATATTACTTTTGTATCACCTTTATCAAATAATTTCAGAATATTTAGGTTTATTATTGAAAAAAACCCAAAAAAAACCCCTCATGAATCCTAAATTTTTTGGAACATCTACTACTCATACATATCTAATAGTAATAAGTAATGATATATATCCTTTTCCTCTACCAATATGATAAAATTCTTTCTAGGTAATTTAACATTTTAATTTATTTCCAATCTAATTTTCAGGGATATCTGACTCCTACTCGTGAAATCCACGGTCACAGAGACGTGGCGTGTACAGCGTCGCCTGGCGATAAACTATACACAATCATCCGCAAGTGGACCAACTACAAAGGAGGGCGTATGCCGCATTATGACTGCTCTGGATATTGATATAAACAACAGTTCACAAATGTTGGATTTTCTAAGATTGCTGTACATGTTTTTGACTTTTTGCGTAGAGAGCAAAATTTATCTTTTATATGATACTAAGTGCACTGGGTTAATTTACTTTCACTTGTGTATTGTAACTTACCTGACTAGCTAGAAAGTAATTTTCGGGCTGAATGATGCATATTGAAAGGAACGGTAAAAACCTTCACTTGATGGTTGATGTAACAGACACAAAATATTTGCTGAATTCGTCAAGAAGTTTAAATATCATGAAATATCATTACAAATTTTACAAACTGAGCAAAATAGTTTTAGGAAAGAAATTTCGTTTTTGAATGAAAAGGGCAAAAAGTGGTGTCTGAGTATTCTGGACATGAAATTTTACTAGTTATAAAAAAAGTAATTTTAAGATAGAAATTTTGTTTTGAATGGAATGGGCATAAAATAAAATTTTTACTGGCGCCTGAATGTTCTGTACAAATTCCGAATTTTTTTCGTTGAATAACTATATACTATGTATACAAGCAAATTAAAAAGATAGAAAAAGAATCAATTACCGAAAACATTAAAAAGTCAGGATAAAAACAGTACAAGTCCACGTGGGTGCAAAAGCAGCTCAACTGTAGAACTTATAACCAGTACAAACACAAATTATAATTAGATATTAAACTGGAGGACCCGATTGGTCTCTCACCAGGGGGTTCGACCAGTCGAAAACCTCCAGGAGGCTTTCTGAAAGTGTACGGCCCAAAAAGGCACAAAATGTCACTCTTGAACCCCGACGCCTCCAACCAAAACAATGAGTAAATAAGAAATTACATTACAAAAAGTATACAATGCATTGAAATGCAGAAATAACTATAATCCCGGGAACTTACCCCTTTGAAAAAACCCGATAAACCCGTATCAAAATTGTGCAGTTTTATAAAAACAATTTTATAATCAATATTTGAAGCCAATCTGTAATAATTCTTAGTCAACTCAAGCCAATAGGTTTAAAACTGAATAAATAAAGTCTTGGCCAATTAGGCATGCAAAATGTTGTACGATATCTAAAAAAAAAAATTGACTTCTTGCTATCATTTAAAGAGCTTAGCTGAAATTAACAGATACTTAGAGAATCAATTGAACTCATTATTGATAAAAATATTTATACAAATAAAAAAAAAAAGTTTATTCTTCGGACTATTTATTTGTTTTAGGAAAAAATAAGTTATACCCTTACATTTTTTTCAATATGATGTTTTTCTAATGAAAATTTCATTTTGTTTCAGTTTAACATCATTCACTTTAAAATGTTTTTTAGTTTCAATTAAAAATGTCTTTGTTCATTCAAAGTTACTTCAACGATAAATTCATTTATTTTTAACCAGTCATTGTTCTATTCTTAAACTTCTTTTTTGACTAGTACAAACAATATTCGACCTTTGATATTTTAAATAAATGTTTCTGCGGTTTGATAAAGACTGCATTTCAGCTAAAATTTTAAAATTAATTATCTTCCTCAGTGACTTCTAATTTTTACTCTTTAAGTATAAAATATTTGATAAAAGATCAAGCTTAGACAATGAATATTTAGGAGCAACTATAGGATGGACACAAAGTAGGTGGACAGTGTAGTACATTAAAGCTGTATAACTCTATAAAACCGAGTATAATAAACCTTTCTGTATACTCAACTTTATAAAAAAAAAAAAAAAAAAAAAAAAAAAAAAACTTAAATCAGTCGACAAAACAAATAGTTTACTTTGCTTAGTTATAAAGCATGATACAGCTCCATCGGAACTCTATTGCCTTAATATGTTGTGTCCAACCTGTATATGGGCCATTCCACGGAAATAGGACATAATGTGTCCTGCACGTGATAGATAGGTTTAATTAGAAAACTTGGGATTTAAAAAGTTTATGACAAAATTCTCGTGCTTATAAAGTTACCCTACTTAAATGCTTTCATCAGATCACAACAAATTCTAAGACTTCGCTCCTACGAAAAAGATCTACAAGCAAATATAGTTTAAAAAGTAGTTTGAATGTCCTGCACGTGACGGTGGAATGGCCTATATTAGGTTACCGAACATAAAGTAGGCAATTAAGGACAGAAATGCATAAATAACGAGGCAAATAGACAGAAACAATTTGAAAAGGTCACCAAACAGATGATACAGATTTATAAGTATTTACAAGGTAGATACACAATAGTTGGATACCTTAGATCAGTTGGGATGTGCAACGCTATAAAAACATTCTTAATAATTTTTTTTTCCGTCCAAATTTATGATATAAAGTCTTAAATTAGTTCGGAAAACAAATTATTTATAATGCGCAGCTACAGCTCCATTGAGAACCCATTGCCTAAATTACGTCCAACTTGTATGTTAGTCTACTAAACACTTATGAGGCAAATGGGGACAGAAATCTACAATCAACTTGAGAAGTAGGAACATTTTGAAAACGTAATCAAGCCTACTCCAGATTTAGGAGCAACTACACTGGTTGACCAAAATTGAGGACGAGTTGGTTTATCCTTAATAACTTCTCATAAGAACAGCATATACACATGAAATTCTCATTAAAGAGATATATGTATGTAATATAACAATAAGTAAAACAACATAGTCTCAAAATGAATTACAAAGTGTACTTGGGGGTATATGTAAAAGAATGAAGTACCAATAGTCTGTTCCATTTCAGATGCGTCGCTATCAAAAATCAGACGACTCAAAGAAATTACTTTTATTACGAGATATGATCTTTCCTGTAATAAATGTTTACTTGCATTGTATTCTCATACCTAACATGAGGGTTTTTATAAGGCATAGTGGCTAGATTGCTCGTCGCCCCTTTAAAACTGTTTTGAAGGGATGGAAAGTTCAAAATACACCGAATGTTCAAACAAATCTTCTCATGGAAGCGTTCCACACATGTTTGATAAAAGTTTGGTTAGAGGAGTGATCTGGCTTAAATATAAAAGCGATGTTAGTATTTTTTAGTCGTTTTTCTAATCCAATAGTGATACAAAATATGCCATAAATATCAATCAACATGAATTAGAAATCCATAGTTCACCATTATAGACTTGCCTAGATCTATGTAACGTAATTACAGTAAAAAAGTCGAATTTTATTATTTTTTGCGTTACTGGTAAATTTTATAAAACAATCTAACATATAGCAAACTAAGACCAAAACTCTTTGCAATAAAATCGTTATCTAGAATTTGTATTTATTGCGTAATATCACGTTCCCACCTTTCTGAAGGTTATCTGACATTCAATATTACTCATGAGATTGAATACATTCTTTTCAGTAAAAACTATCTGATGTTAAAAAGTTTTGACCTTTGGGGGCAATATCCAAGATAGCAGTATTGAGCTTCCCAGTAACGCAAAAAATAATTAAAGTCGACTTTTTTACTGTAATTACTTTACCTAGATCAAGGCAAGTCTATAATGGTGAAATATGGATTTCTAACTCATGTTTATTAATATTTATGGCATATTTTATATCACTGTTGCATTAGAAAAACGATTAAAAAATAAGAACATCGCTTTTATACTTTAACCAGATCACTCCTCTAACCCAAATTTTATCAAACATGTGTGGGACGCTTCCAGAGGACGATTTGTTTAAACATTCGGTGTATTGGGTACTTTCTATCCCTTCAAGACAGTTCTAATGGGGGGACGACGACGAGCAATCTAGCCACTATACCTTATAAAAATCCTCATGTTATGTATGAGAATGCAATTCAAAGTATACATTCATGACAGGAAAGATCATATCTCGTAATAAAAGTCAATTCTTTGAGTCATGTGATTTTTAATAAGGACACATCTTTTATGGAGCAGACTAATGGTGCTCCATTCTTTTACATATACCCCCCATGTACACTTTGTATTTCATTTTGCGACTAAGTTATTTTACTTACCTTTATGTTAGATAAAGATAGCTCTTGGAGGAGAATTTCATGTGACTATGCAGTTCTGCTGAGAAGTTATTAAGGATAAACCTTCTCGTCCTTAAGTTTTGTCAACCAGTGTAGATGGACACAAAGATGTTGGGCAATTTAGATCATTTGGGCCATGAAAACACGCATAATAAACTCTTTTTTACCTAACATTGTAAGATAAAAACATAAATCACTTAGACAAAACAAAGAGTTTTTTATGAGTAGTTATATAGAGTTATACAGCTTCATTAAAACTCAATTGCTTAAATAACCTGTATATTAGTTCACCGAGTATTTAGTAAGCAAATGAGAACATAATTGTAAAATCAGCATTTAAATAGATAAGAACAATTTATAAAAGTGATCAATATAGAAGGTGGACACAAATTTACTTGGACAATGTATTTCGTTGGAGCTGAATAATGCTATATATCCCTAATATATATAAACTGCTTTATAATTATAAAGGCACAAAGTAGTTAAGCAAAATGAATGATTCTTTATGCAAGGTTAAAAGTATAATGCTCCATTGGTGGTTCTATTCCTGTATATTAGAAAAAGGAAGAACTAAATAGGCAAATGAGGACAGAAATGCGCAATCAGCATCTAAATAGGCATAAACAAGGTTATATATTTTTCAGTTCCAAACATCAAAGTTATTATTTCGGTTCAGATCTTTATTTTATGATTTGCAAACAATAGCTTTTTATATAATGCCCCGTTGCTTAGCCAATTATTCAAAATGCATGAGAAACCGGATGTATCATTAAATTTTTATATGTAGAGCGGAGATTGTTCATACATATCTAGGTAAAGGATTTCCGAAGTTAACTCTTCATTATTTTATGTAAGCAAGCCATTTGAAGAAAATGAATCCTTCTTATTTATTCGGAAAATGTGAAAAATGAGTCATTGACTTTTTAGCTTCAACATTTATTTTATTGAGATGCTTTTATAACAGCACTGTCTGGTCCGTCCGTCTTTTTTTCTGAGGTCAACATTCGTAACTAAGAATATACGTATTATAAACGCTTGCAATATGTCAAGTTCAAGGTCTCGCTTCAAGGTGTTTCCATTATAAAATTCAATCCGTTCTGTCCGTTTCTAACTTCTATTTATGAACATATTTCTAAAGCATGAAACTATATGTACCCTTGCATGTTTTAACTGACATTTAACTAGAGGAAAGATCATGTACAATAACTATGAATACCGTACTTACAGTTGCAACATTGAATTTATTTTTTGAATTGTTGGTTCAAAAGCATAAGGGGTGGTTTTTATCTTTTAAATAGTTGTTTTTATTTTTTGGCATGTTAATACTTTTATTAATATGTAGCTGTCAAAGTGATTTAAAACGGTTGAACGAGTTCGAACGTTCTAATGCGATTCCTACGATACCTCATACACACGATATATATGCAATAAATTGGATTCCTGCATTTGTTCAACACACTGCCATTCAGAAAATGTAAACTATTAATAATCCGTTGAATTTCCTTAATTTGACTGTCACATTTCATCATTTTTATTGTTGCAGAGAGACTTGAATGAGTTCTCTTCAACTTTTACAAAATCGCATCAATTTTTTTTAATAAATCATTTAACATTCAGCTTTGAGTAACTGGCATGTATTCATAAAATATTTATTACGTTGAAACTCCTCATTCGGAGATTTTGTGACCGGATATCACCATAAGAAAAACATATATTTGCAACCTTTTAGCAAAAAGTGACTTCACAATTCAACTTGTTTTAAATAACTTTATTCTGTGTTCTTTTTTTTCCTTTTTGACACTTATGTACTTTTTATTTTCTGCGAAATTAGTATCATTATTACAGCAGAAAGATTCGAAAAAAAAAAAAAAAAAAACGAAGAGTCCGAAGATAAGATGGCAATAGTATCGTTTTATTATCCAGATAAGGTCGTAGTGGATAAAAATTTATCTTTTCTAAAACTTATTACTATACGTAAATTGTATCAAAGTTGATGTATACGTGCTATACTAAAGATAGAGTAAAAATTTTTTTGCCTGAAAAAAAAAATGGAATCATCTTCTTAGCAAAATGTAGTTACAAATATCCTAAAAACATTCAATGATTAAAAATGGGACACCAAAACCATTGCAAACATTTTTTTTTTAACCAAATATCTTCAAGAGACTGTTTAATTTCACCTTGAGCTTATTTGTTCTTTAATTAAAAGGACCTATAATCGGATCCGAAAATTAGCGATTTTCTGAGTAAATGTTTTAAAAAAAAGACCCCCCCCTCCTCTCTATACCTTGGGGTTTAAACCTTTTGACGACAGCAAAAACAGCTTTTTTTTCATAATGTCCGATATATTTAAAAATAAAATGTACTATCCATTTGCAATTGATATTTTTTATACCGCACAATATTTAATTCTTCATTGAAAAACAATAATTATTTTAGACATTTTTAAAAGGTTATTAAGTGGAACTTAATGATAAAAAATTTGGGAAAAAAAAAATTGAACATATGTTACCCACAAGATTTTTTATTAAGTTTTTGGAATAAACTCAATATTAATAATGGAAGTTAAAGCTAATTTATGGGTTTATACTCTAAGACAGAATTGTCCTTTAGTATAACATACAATATATTTTTATTAAAAAAAAAAGAAAAATTAAAATTAAAATTTTAAAATTTTCCCTGAACTATAAGTACTTTTTTATAACAAAAAAAACATACCGTCTATATTCTTAATTCCTGCTTCAGAGAACGTAAAACTATCATGGGTATACTCATAAAATTTTTTAAAGAGATAGGACAATAACCTTTTTTTAATATTGTGGGTAACTTATATTCAATATGTTTTTTCATAATTTTCCATCATTACGTTTCACGTGATAATTAAAAAAAAAATATTTATGCTTGGAATAATTATTGTTTTTAAGAAGGAAATAAACATTATGCTGTATAAAATGTATCAATAAAAATAGTAAACTCATTTTATTTTAAAGCATATCGAAAATAACGTCATAAAGCTGTTTATGTTGTCGCCAAATGGTTTACATTCTCCTTTTAACATTTTGCTTAAAAAAGTATTAGCAGACTAATCGCTAGTATGGTAAGGTGTAGTGTTGTATAGTATAGCTTGTATGGTATAACATGGTTTGGTGTAACGTAGACTGGTATATACGATATAACATGCTGTAGTATAGTCTGGTATATACGATATAGTAGGCTAGAGTATAGCCTGGCTTGGTGTAGCGTAGTCTGGTATATACGGTATGTGGTCGGATAAAGCATGGTATGTTCGGGTAAGGCATGGTATCATATATATGGCATGGTAGGGTATTATAGAGAAGCATTGTATGGTTTGTCTAAATACCTTTCATGCAGGTTCTGTTTTTTTTACAGAACAGCAATATTAGTCGGTTATTGGCCCTTAACATGAAAGATAAAAACTATTGTAATACAACCATCATGAAGTCAGCAAGTACTCTGGCAATAAAGAACATTTGTGATCCCTGAGAAATGACAATTTTATGCTTCTCTCGGTAACGGTTGTTGCGCAATGTGCAAGGCAGGGATTCCCCTACAAAAGCGTTACGGTTGAGAAGGAAATCTGAATACAAAAAGAGCATAATAATGGAAAGACTAACGAAGATAAAATAAAAAAAAAATGTAGTGATGCTTCTGTTTTATATTAACTGATGCAAGTTATCTTTATGCTAAATTATAATTTTTTTATAAGTTTGTAGGACATTGTTAAAGTGAAATATGTTGGATATTGGCAGTCACTAACTTCCACTTTTACACATGCTTCTGTTACAGCATATGAGTTTCCGATACCAAAACAAGGACAATTTCGCAAAAATTAATGAAGGAAACTCTCCTCTTCGTTTATGTTGATAATATCTCATAACAATTTGTCAATAGGGAAATTTTCTCTATATTATTTTTATAAAAAATAAAAAGAAGCCAAGTTGATGATTTTTACAATGAGTTGAAAAAAAGCCGTTACTACACATGTTTTGATACATAGTACATGATGTCCAGGTAACTTTCTTGAAAGAGAAGACATTAAGCGTATACTGTGGTCTTCAAACTTTTCTGACCTCAATCCGATAGAACATGTTTGGTAGGGCCCCGTTATTCCGATGGCTACAGTAACGAGCGCATGATCAGGAAGGAGATCATGAGTTCGGTCCTCGCGGCTACCGAAGATCGGTCTGTACGACAACGGGGGCTGGTGCTCATTAAATAGGTAGTTGTCCTGATGTCCCGTCTTTGCGGGAGTAGGGGGGGGGGAGGGGTTGGAGAGAGAAGGTTACACTAGAAAATTTCGATCTCGTATTCTACAAGAGGCTCAAAATTAAGAGACGTATAGCTGTGTTAAGCACTTTATAAGTGGCAGAAATAGGTAGTCGTGGAACTAGCAAACTAAACAGGTGTGGGATATTAGGGTGGTTCAAAAAACTTTTTTTTCAGCTACAGACCAAGACACCCCCTAATTTTTTTACATTTACCCATAGTATTATTCTCCTAAAATTTTAGCTTCCTTCTCCTATAAGAAGACGGCGCTCAATGACCATTCCTTTTTGTAATTTCGCATAATTTTCGAGTTTTATGCTGATAAGAACGCATGGCTACATTTTTACAAAAAAAAAAGTTTTTATGGGTTTTAAATACATGTAATATAGTTTGGCAACAGTTATCTACTGTATCTGGCAACATCCATATTATCAAAAACAACGTATGATCGTGAAGCATTTCGTTTGATTGTTCCAGCAGTCGCAGCTTTGAGGCATGTTCCTCGAGCGTTTCCTCTAGTGGTCAAAAAACCTAGAAAAGAATACGCTGATTTAAGCAATGGGTAAATTCAAATCTGGACTGTCCTGTAGCCCTTCATTGGAACGGCAAACTTCTGCTAAAATCTTTTGGATTAAGAAAGATTGACCGTTTGTCTCTATATGTTTCGAGAAATGGTATTGAAAAACTTCTTAGTGTCTCAAAATTGAGTGGTGAAAGAACAGCGAAATATATTTCCAAAAACTGTTTTTATGCTAGACAATGGCAAGTTGAGAATTAAATTTGGACAAAGTTTTGATACTACAAGTATGACTATTGCTTGTGTATAAGAGGCATGCATAAATTTGGAGAAAAAATCGGACTTGAACTATTGTGGCTAGCTTGTTGACACCATGTCATGTAATTAATATTGGCAAAGTTATTTTAGTTGTGCTATGGACCATCATGTTTCACAGAGGTTTCTCTCTTCAACAGATTTAAAGCCGTTTGAAAAAGAATTGCACAAACAAACTTTCAGGATTTATAACTGAAAAAAGACGTTAAAAAGTTTAAAGTTTCAACTGTAGCCTTTCTTTCATCTGTGTATAAATATATAATAGTTAGAGATGATTATAAAGAAGTAATCGAGTTGACAGTAATCGTTTTGGGCAATATACCAGAGAAAATCAATTGCAGAGCAGTTTCATCAATTCATCACGCACAGTGGATAGCTAAACTCCTGTACATTTTTAAATCCTTCTATTCAGAGACCAGCAAGAGGGTTTCCGTATAACTAATAGAGAGAAGAAATGTAGCTCCAGCTATTTGTACAGTTCAATGGTTTTTTGTACAGTAAAGACATGGATAGAAGCCCCACTTGCTTCTGGTGGTGACCTGAACTTGTGGAAAAACGTTAAAAAGTATAAGATAATGGATTTTAAAATTGGAATCGCCGCTGGAAAAGCTTATGTGGTATCTTTCAAATGAATTGGTTGGTTAAGCCATATTTTCACTTAGAATTACAGCAAAGGAAAAATTAAAAAGTATTTCAGATATGAATAACACAAAAGATTACAGAAATATAAAAGGGTGCGAGCTATTAAAAATGTTGAAAGATAACGCCAGTCTTGGAGAATTTGTAACAAAAAGAACTCTTGATATTTACTTTTTACTTACAAAAAGACTCTTGATATGGTAATTTTTCAATGTTTCGCTATCGAACATGTCTCTACAATGACAGTGGGTTATGATAATCTGAATGGCACCATCTACACGATTTATGTTGTTTACAATTTCCATACCCAACCCATATTTTTTAGATGTTATTAACTATTCATTCGATTCATTTCAATTAGATGTTGTTCTTGGGAGGAGATTGAGTGTCGTTTGAAAATGTTCATTAAGTACAGCTATACATTTAGAAACTTTGAATAGAGCTGAAAGTTAGAAACTATTTATACTCGCTAGTCCACTATTTATTGAGTGATAATTTTATGATTTGAAATTATATTTTGGTATTTAGATAATTTCCGATCGACCATTTTCGGCTTACAAAAAATGTAGCCAAGTGTTACTGTAATGCTTGGTTCAATGATGAAATAAACACCACTACTGATCTACATAACACCACACTAATTATTCATTTCGTATTTAGGTGTATTAATAGCTTATTTTGAATGCTTTTCAGGATTTTATACCGCCTAATTTATAGGCGCAATTTTATCAGAATTTAAAAAGATAATGGAGTAGCACGGGGGATTAACGAGCGTTTGTGAGTAGGGGTAGAGCCCTCTACAGTTTAATTATTTCTTTAAGAAAATTGCTTTCAATTATACTTTTTACCAAATCCACTACAAATACCCAAAAACGCACAAAATACGAAATTTTACTGTTCATTGAGCGCCATCTTTTAATTGGAGTAGGATTCTGAAATTTTGCTAGAACATTTGTATGGGTAGATGTAAAAAAAATGAGGGGGTGTCTTGGTCTCTAGGTAAAAAAAAATTTTTACCCATATATTTTTGAACCACCCTAGTGGGATATGCTAGGGAGACGTATTGCAGCTTTCTGTCCCTCACAAAGCTCAATTTCAGAATTGATAACCACTCCCATACAAGTTTGGGAATCTCTGAGCATAGAACTAAACAAAACATTTTTCGAAAGCAATAAAAATTGTTGCGCAGCATGTGTGGCTGCCGAAGGATGCCAGATACCCTATTAATTTTCTGGTTTTCAATGTTAAATTAGCATTTTTCACTGAAACTGGACCATCTTTCTAGTAATCCTGGAAAAAAAAAGTAATTTTCTACTTTGTTTTGTTCAACATATTATCGCTTGTGGACTCAATTTCCTTCTATTTTGCTGTATGTTTTTGAAATATTAAAAATCAGCGATTATCCTAAACCTTTGGATTTGAGTGTAGTTTCTGAGTATCAAAGTTTTAATGCGATAGTTCTATTAAGTTGGTTGGTTTGTACGTTCAACGACCTATTTTTATGAACAATGGCGATTAATCAGGTCTGGATCTAGAGCTTAATGTGACGCCAATGACGTGGTGATTCACAACGAGCACATATGCCTAACCCGGGACTCGAACCCGCCACATTTGGCATGTGAAGGCATACCTCTAATCACACAGCCATCAGGTGTGCTGTAACTCTATTAGGTTGGTTGGTTGTTTTCAAATTATCTGGCGCCGTCAGCAACACGAGGGCTATATTGCGCCGAAACTTTCGTCATTAGACAAGCCAACATACAATTACAAACACCCATGCCTTACACGGGACTCGAACCCGCAACCTCGCGGTCTAGAAGCTAGCACGCTAACCACTATAACGTTTGATCGGCGTAACTCTATTAGGAGCCAAGATGTGAATTTTCCTTCTTTTTTTCCCCAAATATTTGTAACTTACTGCGTGTTAATGATTAAAAATCTCTTGTTTTGAATTACCTGGAGCTTGTGGTGACTTAGAGATCATAAAATTTTGTATACGTACTACCCAAACACCCAGTATTGGCCAATATTGGAAAAAGGTATCCTGGATGACTGTTCAATCCTGACTGAAATTCGGGCATCGTTCCAAAATACCCGATTTTTTTTTTTTTTAATTTGATTAAAGATGTTAAAACTATTTCAAACATATATATGTATATTTTTTATTATTCTTCCTCCATTTCTTATAAAAATATATTGCAATTTTAAAATTCTTCATCAACATTTCAAAACTGCCAGTATATTTTATGCAGCACTGGTCGAGATTTGCCAAAATTGGGCGAGATTGTCCAACAACGTCCAGTCTCGGTCCACTTCGAGATTGGCCAATGTAGAGGATATTACCTTCATAATGGTAACGTGGTATTCGAAGACAAAAAAAATTATCATTAGTTCAAATTTTGGCGGCCAGATGTAAATGTGATACTTGAAGGACTCATGTGGAAGTTAAACCAGTGGTAGAAGTGGAAAAAGAAAAGTAGGGGGATGCCCAGAAGTTGGTGACAAGTGAATCCCCCCCCCCCCTACCACCATACATTTTATAATTTCGCGTTTTACAATAAAAATATTAACTAGCAAAGAAATAATTTATACTTCCTAACACTAACATTGAACAAGGGTTCAAAATTTATGGTTATTTTAATAAATATTCTGAGACTTGTTTTTTTTTACTTGGAAGTAAGAGATAAAGTGTTATATTTCTTTTGTTTTAGATTTTATAGTGAGTTACTTTTTATTTAAATAGTACTTCTAAATGTGTACACTTTCATGAAATTAAATTTATAGGTAACTCTAAAATGTTTTTTTTTTTTTTAAATAGTTTGTCCTTATATGAAACAAGAATAGAAATTTCCTCCAAAAATTTGTAAAAAAAAGTCCTTCAAAGTTAAAAGTTGTCGAAATGAACATTATTTGTAAATAAAAGTAGTTATATCTTTATACAAAGTAGTATAATACATATTTATAATAGTACGATATATATAACATAGCTAATTTTTTTTTAACATTTGAAAACTTCAAATAACTTTTTCTCAGTGTCACTACATTTAAAGTTTAGTGTTATTTTTCTTTAGTAGTTTTCAGACGGATTGAGTATTTTTAAAAGTGAGGGGATGGATTTCAGCGGTTTTAGAAGTGGGGGGACACATGGGTATTTTCTTGAAAAGTGGGGGGTCGCATCACCCTCCGTCTACCCACACTTCTAGCACTGAGTTAAACCTTATCGTGAAAGTTGTTGATGAAGTTTTAGATAAAAAAAATAAGTTTCTGTTGGCAAAATTTGACATTTTCTTGTGCTAGACTTACACTAGGGCTATGCCACGATGAAACGTAAATGAAACTCTAGAGCATCAGACAGAATCATCTAACAAGAGGTCTCTCAAAAAAAAACTATCCCTCATTTGCGTTTTGAATATGAGAAAACCCGTTACTATCTTATCAGACTGCTTGACTAATACCGTGCGACTATCCCTCACAATCACCATAGTGCTTACTCATTTTTTATAAAGAGGGTTTGGATAGTTTTTTTTATAAGGGAGTGACGACACCAATCAGGATTCGAACTCGGAATCTTTAGAATGACAAATAAAGTTTGAAATATATATTATAAATTCTCTGTCTTTGAAGAGCTAAAGAAAGATATGTTGCTTTTTCTTAATAATGTATTTTACTTAAAAAAAATAATGGAATATTTCCCCATGATCTCAGTAGCATGAACATAAAGATTGAAGAAGATCTGTTGATTCAAGATTGCTCTATAAACAGAATAACATAAATTATAAGCTCCATGTATATCACTTACAGAGAAATCAAATATAAATCTCGTTTACACACAAAAGTTGCAAGCAAAAAAACCAAAATTGGTAACACAAAAAAAACAAAAACAAAAGCATGGATTCCCGCTCTATTTCCCATAATATTACAACCAACTTTGAAATAATTCCTATGCATTCAAATCTTCACGAATCAAGCCCCGACAAAATTGCTCGTTACCATACAAGGTGCTAAAATTTATTTTGTTTAAGTTTGATCACTTCAAAATTCAACGGTATTACGACATCAACTGGGGCTATTAGGATTGGTCAAGAGAGAAATTATTCTACCATGTTTGACAAATCACAATTCTGGATGGAAATGATGTAGTTAAAAATAATAAGAAAAGTTGAGCTTTATAGACAAGTATCAAAATTTAAATGGTAAAGAGTTCTGCTTGGAATTTTTGTACAATAACTCTAAGGGAAAATTTATACTGGTTCCAATTGTTAATAGTTTTGAATTTTGGAAAAAATTTAATCGCCACCAAAAATTTTGCTAACGTAGCGGCATATTTTTTTTTTCATTGCGTGTCCCAAATTGACTAGGTTTTTGCCTTACATGTTTCAACTCTGAGACATTTTTGCAATACATGCTTCTTTTGCGATCTTAAAAAAATATTTCAAGTTTGGTTTATGTTTGAACCAAAATGTGTTGTACAAAGTATTAGTTGAATGAATCCATATGCGGGGTATCGTTTTATTACTTATTTTATTAACAATTTTTAAGCATAGTTCTTAGCATTGTCCGAAAAAACAACTACGAAGTGACTAAATATCGTTTCTACTTACACAAAATGGATACATTACGGATAGATACAAAAAATAGTAGCCTTCCCGTACACATACTAAAGACACACTAGTAAAAATAACATAGATTCAGCACTAACGTTGGTAATTTTTCACTACAGCAATGAATGTTCCCACTACAAAAACAAATTTATACACTCAATTGAATAAAAAAAAAAAACGTTATTACAACTGACTCGTTGGATAACTTTTTTATGTTAATAATTAGCATAAAAAAAGCAATCCGGTAAGTCATTTCTAATAATGTAGTTATCCTAACCTTCTCCTCTTTGCATTTCGTAGTTTGCATATAAAGAACATCTGGCCAAATTCCAATTCTCTGCGGAACTCTTTTTAGATGTGTTGTTATAAACTACAAAATTTTTATATTTGTATATTGGGTATTCTTCAAAGGGGTAAGTTTTCGGGATTATTTTATATTTCAATTCATTGTATACTTTTTGTAATTTCTTATTTCTCAAGAGTGAAATTTTGTGCCTTTTTGCGCCGTATTCTTTCAGAAACGCCTCCTGGAGGTTTTCGGCTGGTTGAACCCCCTGATGAGAGACCAGTCGGGGTCTCCAGTTCAATATCTAATTCTAATTTATGTTTGTATAAGATATTTAACATTTAAAATGGCACCTTAAAGTTGGTCATCAAGTTTGTAACATCCTTTTAGCTTCATTGCTTCTTGTTTTATGGGAAATAGGCCAATGGGATATTCTACACTGAAAAATGTTGACCATTTATCGATCCATTAAAGGTGGTGGGTCGAAATTGTGAAAGTTTTGTTTTACTTTGTACACTGTACAGATATGGGGCGACTAAACAACATTGAAAAGGAATTGTTTAACACAATTTTAAATTTTGGCAACATTGTGTGCTGATTCTCAACGTCTTGGCTCTCAGAAAAGTTAGACAATTGGATATTCCACGTTTAGAACGTTTGAACAATTCCAACCACTTATAGGTGTTTAATGGAGTTTGGAATAATTTGTTACTATACTATGTTAAATTATGTAACACGTGAACCGATTTGAACGACGAGGCTGGATAGGAAATCAGACTACAGTGTATTTCACCCATTTTTTTACCTCTCAAGTATAGTTAGTCGAAATCATTAAAGGTTAGTTTTAGCATTTTAAGCTTGGAAAAAACGTGAACTATTTTTCAGCGATCTTGCTCAATAGGAAGTCAAACAATGGAATATTCCACATTCAGAGAATTTGACACATTTTCAACTCCTTGACTTTGATTAGTCCAAATCGTAATAGCGTGGATTTTCAAAGTTAAGCTTTGGAAATATGCTTACCAATTTTCAGCGTCCTGACTCATTGGAAAATAGGATATTGGGACTATTCCTTACTTAGAAGGTTTGGCCCTTTCATGACTCAATGAGTTGTGGTTAATCCAGTTCAAAATAACTTACTTTTTCTTCGTTTGCAATCGCTTACATTTGTATAAAATTTTAAATTAGAATCGGGAATTAAGAGAATTAATAAAGCTTGACTATTAAGTGAGTGGGCCTGGCCTTTTTACTTTTATATAGTTGTTATGAAAAGTGAAGTAGTTAGTAAAACAGGAAATAGACGCTATCACATCAAACTTCAACCCAACGTTTTAACAGAAAGTTATTGAATTTCGAACCACTGATAATAGGATAGTGGAACATTCCACATCAAACTTAAACCCGAAGTTTCACCAGAAAGTGACTGAATCTCGAACCACTGATAATAGAATAGTGGAACGTTCCATACTGAATGGTTCCTTGATGTCCATGGTTATGGGGGAACATGGAGGCTTTAGAGCATATAATTTTGAATAAAATTTTTAAAAATATGCACTTACTGTTAACTAATTAATTTACATTATTGATAGTACCGGCATCATGCAATTTGGTGATTCCACCCCACATTTCGGATTCCACCGTTTTAACTCTCCTATTAATCACCTCCGGAACTATTGACCCCGATACCATCTAGTGAGCAGCAAGTGGACCTAGGAGCACTTGGCTCTGCCCTGACGACGCAAATAAAGCTTATGAAATTACTCTGGCTCTCACTTGGCAGGCCATGTGGGATGTACAGACAGCTAACAAGCTGCGTTCGTTTCAGCCCTTACTATCCGGATTCGCTAATATACAGTAATCCCGGAAAAAGGAAGTGCTTCTAACTCGTTTAAGAATAGGCCACACACGTTTTATCCATGTAAATCTCCTGCTGGAAGAAGGTGCCCCCACATGCAATACCTGTGGAGTTGTATTTTCTGTTTTCCATAAATGAATGTCGCCGACCAAACGGTGTAGTGGTTAGCGTGCTAGCTTCTAGACCACGAGGTTGCGGGTTCGAGTCCCGTGTTAGGCATGGGTGTTTGTAAATGTATGTTGGCTTGTCTAATGACGAATGTTTCGGCGCATTATAGCCCTCGTGTTGTTGACGGTGCCAGATAATCTGAAACCAACCAATCATAAATGAATGTCCTTGTTTTAATACTGTCAGACAACTACATTTTATTCAACTCACCTTTCACTATTTGACATTTTAAATTCACCTTCTCACAACAATCTTTTTAAATTCTTATATGACATTGGATTTTATCACTTGATTTGAATGTTTATTTTTTCTTACAGTAGTCTATTTAAACAATGACTGAAACCTTTTTAAATATATTTTAAAATTGATTGACGATTGGTTGGCGTAGTATGGCACTTGTGTTCTCCTTGCGCCGTTAAACTTAAATCAACCATCTAGTGATCACACATTACCAAAACAACATTTTCACTCCTTGTTTCCCATAAAACTGCCAACAGTTCTCAACGATTCCTACAGGCAACAATTTCCCTCCCAACATCACGACGAAGTAGCCAGTTTATTCTAAATCGCGTTCTATTAAACGCACGGGGAGGGTTTTTGCCTTTTGTTTTGGGTGTTTAAAAACGGCAACTCGTGGTCGCCGGGTTTCCAATAAACTGCCGTCGGGAAGACAATTGTGAGATATTTTACAGCTGGCTTTCGCAAGGAAACAAGCAAAAGCGGGACGTTTCTGTGACTAATAAATATGGAAATGAAATGACGAAGAATGGGTACTTCTTCAGTTGCAACTGCTGTCTGGTACTCACTTCATAAAGTTCAAAGTGAAGATGAAGATATCGGGTTCTTGGGTCGACTTCTTGGAATGTACTCTTCTCTAGTAAGGATATTTCTGTTGTGGTGTTTAAGGTTATCAATTACTTCTAATTGATAAATTTCAGATATTGTTTTTCGAAATTGTTTTAGACTATTTAAAATCTAAAGTGATAGATTGGTGTTTAAAGTTACCAATTATTTTAAATAGAAAAGTTTCAGATATTGTTTTTCGAAATTGCTATTGGTTATTTAAACTATAGATTTATAGATTGATGTTAAAAGTTACCCATTACTTCAAATCGGAAAAGTTCAGGTATTACTTTTCAAAATTGTTATAGATTATTTAAAATCTAAAGTAATAGATTCGTGCTTAAAGTTACCAATTACTTTAAATTGAAATATTTCAAACATTGTTTATCGAAATTGTTATAGGTTATTTAAAATATGGAGTTATAGATGTAATATCTTTCGATATTGAGCTGTAAATTGGAATGTTGGGTAGTTAATTTTGTTTTAATTAATTGACATTCGCTTGATAACAATTTTACCCTTTCTGTATCGATGTCAATTTTATTTTTTAAAAACTTTGGTACAAATGTATCATGGGGAACTTGGCGATCTTTGGTAGCTATTTATGATATTATAACTGTTGAAGACTAATTATGGTTGCTATAAAACTTTTTAGAGAGTGAGATTGAGAGGTTATAATTTGAAAATATTAGTCTTTTTTAGTTAAGGAACCCGAGAAAATACATCATAAAATGCCAGGTCCCTGTAGCACATTTGTACCAATACTTTAATGTGACAATTGTTTTATGCTATGGAAAATGTAAAAAAATAAAAACATCAGGTATTAAATGAACAGCTAAAATGAAATAAAATGAAAATGCATCTAAGCAAATTTTTTTTAAACTTTGATACTGATGCATTCTAGGTACTTGGTGATCTTTAATAACTCTTTTTGAAGTAAAAAGAAAACTGCGGAAGTCTAATTATGGTTCTTAAAACTGTTTAGAGAATGTGACTGAGTGGTTACAATTTGAAAACATTTGGTTTTTTTAAAATAAAATCAAGAAAATTTTGCATAAAATGCTAGATCTCTATGCTTCATCTGTAACGAAAGTTTAATATAATAATTGTTTTGTCCTAAGAAAACTTTAAGCAAATGAAATTACTATCAGGAATTAAATGAGTTCTCGTTTTTTGTATCTACGTCAGTTTATTAAAAAAAAAATTGGTTTAGATATGCTATAGGAACCAGGCGATCTTTAGAAACTATTTTTGAGGATAAAACTGCTGAACACTAATTATGACTACTATAAAATTGCTTAAGGAATTAATTTAAAAGTTTACAATTTGAATATTTTCATCTTTTAAATTAAGAGCCAAGTAAATGAACTATAAAAAGCCAGATCCTTGTAGCACATAGTTGATGCGTACCTTGTACCAAATCTTAAATGTGATTTTTTTTTAATTATTTTTTTTTTAAGAAAAATTTAATCATCAGGAACCATATGAACACTTGTTTTAAAGCATCGTATATTTTTCTGTACCTATGTCAATTTTGTTTAAAAATAACTTTGCCACAGTTGCACAGTAGGGACCTTGTGATCTTTATAAATTCTTTATGAAGCTAAAATAAAACTTCTAAACAGTAATTATGGTTGCTATAAAAGTGTTTAGAGAATAGATTGATAAGTAACAATTTGAAGATAGTTATCTTTTAAATAAAGCCACGGATATGTATCATAAAATGCCAGATCTCAGCAATTCATCTGTACCAAAACTTTAATAAGATATTGTCAGCGGCGGCCCGTGGTCGAAAATGTAGTGCAGCCAGAAACATGCGACTTCCCAAGAATCCCTTCCTGCCCACCCCTCAATCACACACACTTTCACAAACATGTAACTAAGTGGCATCTAATGGGACTGGAATGATGCGTTTACACATAGTTGAAACGGGGACATCACATACTGGTGATCTCAACTAATATACACACCGACTAACAATTTGGAATACTAAGTGTTGCCAAGTTGGTTTGGCAACAAATTTGGCTGTAAAACTTGTCACAAAGTATCCAACTTTAATCAAAAATCTGTATTTCTCATCCATATACTTCCAAGCCTTTGATTACAAGACCGCCTCCGCCTTTTGGGTTAAAATTCCAAGTACGTAAAGGATTCTGATGAATATACCTTTTTTTTCTATAAGGAAATATTAAAAGCGAGTATCCATTTTACTCGTCTTTCTGAAGAACAACAAAACAATTCTAAACAGTTTGATCTGAAGATGTCAGTATAATAGTGCAATTGAAAGTTGTGCGATGTTCCACACCCCTAGTTTTGTAATATTTTCTGTTTACAAGTGTTTTTCTTTCAATTACCCATATGTTTACATAGTGTAGTAAAAGTATAATATTCGAGCAATTTTTTTTTTTTTTTTTTTATATATATATTTTTTTTTGCATTTCTTCACGTTTTGGAACATCCTGATTTTAAAAATGTTATCTAGAAAAAATATCTGTCTGTGTATATGTGAACGTGGTTAGCATAGATCCCGAACAAATTGACCTATAATGTTTAAATTTGTTGTGCTGGTTGATGATGGCACAGGGACCTACCATTAAAGTTTTCGTCAAAATTGTAGGTAGATACAAAAGGTTGCGCATAAGGTAGCTGCCATTGAAAAAATCATGTTTTTCAGTAATTTCTAAGAAAACGTCTCGAACGATTTTGTTCAAAATGCCTCTTACGGTGTTCCAAACATCCCCACCTCCGAAATTCTTCCTAAAAATGGTTTAACGGCGTAAAAAATGAAAAACGAATGCCTTTAACACAGAGTTCTCTTTTCTTGAGCATACCTCATCAACGATCGTTTTTTCTTCTCTCTTCAGTTTCCCTTAGAAGAAAGGATAATATAAGAATTATCGAAAAGTATATCACCAAAACCCTCATTTTGGTAGAGTTTTTTTTTTAAAGACTCATACAAGAATTATCGTAAAAAATATCGCCAAACTGCCCAATTTGCTGAATGAATGATGAAAATATAAAAACGATAAATGATACAAATCCACGTCAGTATTATAGTGTAATTGAAAGTTTTGCCATGTGCACCCCTTAGTTCTTATACTATTGATCTTCATTGAGTAGTTGCTTTTTGCCTAGTTGTTGTGCGTGCCATTTAAAAGAGCATTTATCTCCTTATCCCATCTAGATCCTTATCAGTGGCGGCCAGTAATCGAAAATGTTAGTGGAGCCGGAAACATGCAACTTCCCCAAAACTCTCCCCCTCCCCCCCCCCTCCCCTCAACCATACATACACTTTCCACAATCCCCACTTGAACTTTTTTTTTTTAAATTATCATTTTAAAAAACGGATTTTTTTGCACTTAAAAGTACATAAATAGTAATGATGTGTACAAGAATTTTTTTTATTCAAAAATTAATTAACTAATTCACATTTAACTAGTTATAATTAGCATATTTTTGAACAATTACTCGAGTTTTACGGAGCCAAGAAAAGATGGTTGGAAGTTATTCATGATATCATTCTTAATGTTATGAACCTCCATCTGCTAGTTTCTAGAATATATAATTTTTCAATCGAATTTTTCTAACATTGAAAGTAGAAAAAAAATCGCAATTTTTCTAAGAACTTATGCATTAAAAAATCTAGAAAAATTCATTTTCTTTTCCAATCAATTTGTCTTGGGTTCAAAACATTCAATAGTTAATGCAGATTTGAATTCTCAAATCATTTTTCAAAAATATTCTACCAAACTTCAGTTATCACTGTTTAAATGAAGTTTCATGTGCCAGAAACACGAATTTTTAGATAACGAGTTGTTTAAATATTCAAATTTATTTTCAGAACAAAATAGTAATTCAAACTAATAAAATATCTCTCTGATACCATTACCTTGCAAAAATTCCATCTAAAGAACATTTCAAAGCAGAAAAACTATAAACACATTTGACTTTTTAAACTCGGATATTTTAAGTGTGTACATCACAAAAAAAATGATTGCAAATTCTTTAATAGTCAAATCGAAGTTTCGTTTCAATTTTTACAAAATACTAACATTTATATCATAACATTATAAAATAAGAACAATCATTCTGTATAGTTGGAATTAAAAAAAAATCTCTTGTTTTGGCCTCTAAATGTAAGTTCTTGTTTAATTAAAAACAATACTGCTTTGATGAATAATTGCATGAAGCATCTACTAATCAGAGAGCTACCTTTTTGTTTAATCCATTGTATCCAGCACAATGAAACACGGCCAACATAACAATTTTTGTAAGTAAAAGCTTCCACACAGCCACGGGAAAAGTTCATACCAAGTTACCAAGATATTTGAAACTTATGATCATGATGATTTTTTCTTTTATGCTTAGACAACTTTGGTGTTGGCCTATCTTATTTAATTAGTTCATGTTTTTATCATCTTCTTTCCACCTTCTAAATGGTGTTTCCAATAAAACACACACTATCATAATAGGGCTCCATTGTTTCAAAATGACATTCCATTTGAAGGAATTTTTAGGTTCGCTCTCAATGTGCCCTAAACATACTAATTTTAAGTGCTCACTGCCAAACACCCTATATATATCGTGGAGGGGAAAGGATCTGTTGGGTTCTATCGGTTACCATGCCAACGGGTGGCAACATCGCAGCCAAAACTCTGTTCCATTGACACTCGGCTGCTCTTCGGAGGAATATCACCAGTAGAGGTTGATTGGAAGCGTTTATTTTTTTGTGAATTGAGTATCGAGGCAACAAATTTGCTATTTATCGGATTTTTTTACACTTACCGTAGAAATTGGATCTTCATTTTAGAAATTGTAAAATGCATAATTTTAGTTTTGAACTAATAAATTTAGATGTAGCCCGTCTGTACTGGCTGTAGTACACTAGCCGCCACTGGAAATTGTTTTGTACTAAGACAAATTTTATCAAACGTAATCAAACGAAAGTAGCACGAGGAATCAAATGAATATTACGTTTGATAGTATCGTTTATCTTTCTGTATCCATCGCAATGTAAAAAACACCTTTTGGCATGTATACATTTTATATACTTGGTAATCTTTGGCCACTCTTTTCGAAGTAAGAAACTAACTGCTGAACACTAATTATGGTTGCTATAAAAGTGTTTAGAGGGTGAGATTGAGTGGTTACTATTTAAAAAAAAAATATAAACCAAGGAGAAATACCACAAATTTTCAGATACCTACAGTGCACTTGTACCAAACTTTGACATGCTTGTTTTTTACTAAGAAAAATGCAATAAAATAAGTATAAAATAGTTACTTTTAATTTATTTAATGGAGTCTAATGTCATTATCTTAATTCTTGAACCTTGAAATAAAGGTACAGCAATGGAATGTATGGCATGAATTTAGAGTTCATAATTAAATACTGAAAAAAATATATTCAATAACGAGTTAAATAAGATATAGAATAACAAACTTAATGACGAAATATATATTTAAATACATTTTTTTTTTCTATTCATATGTGTCTTGGAAAGAATATTTTTTTTAATTTTCTGACTGCCATTCTGATGCCTTTTTTTTTTTTTTTTTTAATTCCATGTTTAAATTTACACATCTATATATATAATTCTCTTGCGTAACGTCCAAATTTGGCTGTATTTCTGTGAGCAGAATGGCAACGACTTCAATCACCAATCTTCTAAATGCACTTTATGCACGAATTTCCAGCCAATCACAATATATCTTTTGAAATTTGACTAATACATCTGGCAATAGCAACAACTTGGATTCGCTATATTTTGTTTTTCTTATTACAATCTACAGATATAAATTATTGCCTATTTAAAACGTATTGATTTAATAGTTACGATGATGCAAGAATAAATAGATCCAAGATGTGTACATTTCTTTTAGATTAGAATTCCGGATAAATCAGACTTTTCGGAAAAGTTATCTGCTGGAACATGTTCCGGAGGTCGCCGGGTTGCATTCAGCGTTAAATCGCCAATTTAAAAAAAAAATGCTTAGAGGCGTTATGCAGTAAATCTGAATCTATACTCATCTTTAATCAGTGCAAATTCAGCTATTACGAATTAAAAACTATCAAAATAACGAATAAAACCACCCACTCAACTTCAAAATCTCATATGAAAATTAAAAAAAAAAAATATTGACGAAATATGGCTAATTTTCTCGCCAAATTTGATTTAAAAAAAAATTCCGTTTGATTAAATGCTGGATAATTGACCTTTCACTGTTTTATTTTATTTTCTAAGTATCGCAAAAGAGATTAAGTGAACATATGATTGCTTCGTTAAGAAATTTCGATAAGCAACTTTAATTATTTTGGCGCTTCATACAAAACCAGCCCGTAAATTTTAATTGTTCAATGAAATAACCGATCTTTTTTAAATATATCTACAAAACTGTTTATTTTTGTTGTTTTCCAAGAACTTTCTACTACGTTGCCACACTGTCCCTGCTTAACGCTTCTCGACAGCAACAGAATAATGACGTGGCAAGTATTCTGACTCTTCAAAAATAATAAAAGGTTCAGTTTCATGGCATTATGCATCTGAAATAGCTTTTTGCTAGGGCATATTTTAAATGCTTCTCTTTAAGGCGAGCAAAGCGAGCCAAGGGGATTGCATAGCAATCCAGCGGGTTGGCGAGCGTCAGCGAGCAGGGGGCGGAGCCCCCTAGTTAATATAGATTTATCCATTACATCATCCAACTAACTTTATAAATGCACAAAAATCTAACTAAATAAGTTTAAAGAAAATTTTAAAATTATTATTAAAAGATTATGTAATAAATTTAGTTACTTTTATAAAATATATTTTCCTCCTTATTTTAGATGACTCGGATGGACATAAAAACCAAGCCATTATGAAAGTTTCTCTCAAATTGTTCTGTATCTTCGTCGCCTTCGACTTCTCAGCGATAATTCATTGTTGTTACCTTCCTTACTCGGGTAATATTTATTGTAATAGTCGTTTTAATCCATTGTTAGTTTTTGCACTCTTAGTCGTCAAAATCTTAAGTGTGTCACAAATCCATGTCGTAAAAAATGCATTGTGATAGCAAGTTTCAAGTTTACTGTAGACATGTATCCAGGTGTTTTAGATGCTTAGATGTCATGATGGGTGTGTGAAGCATGTCCGCCACTAGAGAGAGTCAAAATGTTGCACTTGCTACAACTGCTATTTTAGAATTAAATGGAATCTCTACACCCTGATTGGGCGTTCAATTTCAGGGATAATTACATGCGAAACCGTAGCTTTGAATGGGTTTACATAATTTAAAGAATCAGAAAGTAGCTGTTGCGCTTACTGCTTACATAGTGTTTAAATATTGGAAATCAAGCGAAGAAAAGTGGTAAAATTCATAAGAAAAAAATAAGTATAATATGGGTGTTAAAACTTTAAAAATCTTGCAGCCCCCCCCCCCCACGTATATGATTTGCATATCCCTGAAAATAATGAGCCTATGATATGAAGCAAAAAAAAATACCGCGATATCAATGAAAGATAACGAAAATTCATTTTTAATAACTTTTTGCTCAATTGATGTCATTTGAAGATTTTATATTTGAAAATTTCCGCTTCCAAAGCAATTTTTTTTTAACTAAGCAACTTAAACGTAATGAATATAATTTAGTTAACGCAAATAAGTCAAATAAAAGATTTTAGGAACATTTTCAACATTGCATAAGGTACCTTATAACTTGAAAGTTATTTCATGGATTGCTTATTTAGTAAGTTTATCTGTAAAAGATTTGTGCCGGTTTATCACCCTTCTAATTCCGTAGGAATACCATTAAATGTAATTTTTTAAAGAGCCTTTTGAAGGTTTTCATGTTATCTGGTTACATCCTCAGAAAGGAAGTATTTTATTGAGTATATAAAATAATAAATATAGCAGATGTTACCAACAATATGAAAAACCTGCATTCTGTATAATACTTAAGCATTTTACATAATTCATGGCGCTTTTAGGTAAAGTATTAAGTATGAGAACTATTGTATACTTTTCCTAGGCATTGTATATAATACCTAGGCATTCTAGAGACTGACAAATGCTTTTTAGGTAAAGTATAAAAAAGGATCAATAAGGCTTTAAAAGGAAGGGGAAAAAAAGGAGGGGAAAAAAATGAAAGAAAGCCGTTAAAAAACTTTTATTTATAATACTTAAAAAAATTAAAGTTGTATAAAACAAAATGTATGCCTTTCTTATTAATAAAAAAATAAAATAAAATATGAACCTACTTGTTGCACTAAGAAAGTTAATAATTTACTTGTTTTCAATTTCACTTAATTTCAATTCGAATAAAAAGTAAAACAGAATCATCAACTTGGCCTTGTCATGTAATATTCGAAACGAAATTAGATGTATTTCACACATTGCCGGTTTGTAATTTGGCATACTTTACAATGCCTAGGCTATGTGTGAAATGTTTAATCGTTTCATACTTTGCTGGCCAGTTTTTGGTATTATATAAAATGCTTAGGTATTCTATGGAATGTCAGATTTCATACATTGCCGCTAATATATATGGTATGCCGGTAACAAACATGTATTACTGTAACCTGTTTAGTAGCATGCCATTAAATATCAAGTAGTAAGACGATATTCTACTTTTTTGATAAAAATGTCCGGCAATTAGTGAAATGCTATTAGGTAATAGGAACTGCAAAAATCTACTACGCATTTTTCTGATCCCAAGTTCTGATAGCAAATTATACGTTTTAAATTAGCACAGCAAAATAAATTACAGAACTTTTGACTTTATAATAAAAAAGCATACCTTGGACAAGTTCGACATCTGCCCGTAGAAAAATTAGATACTGATATAGCTTTATAGTTGTCATGTTTTTGAATATGAACTGAAACTGGAAATTGGAATGTTGGCAGAAGAATTCAGTGCTGTATAAACTATTTAATGCTTTTTTTTTATCAAATATCGAACCATTTTTTTAATAATAAGCGGTTAGTCAATGAACTAAAAAGTTACAAAAAAAATAAATCAAAATCTGATGAAAATATTTTTATTAAAATTATGTTTTTCTTTTTATGCATAAGTGCATGAAAAAGCCAGTTTTCTAAATTTTTTTTACATACTTTGTGTTTTATACTTTTTAGTACTCAATATTGGAACTCAATAAATTTCTTTCCACATATTGAAAATGGCTACACAATACGATAAAATCATGCATAAATTTGTCAGTAAATTTACTACTGAAAACATCAGACGACTGATCTTTAACTGTAACTTTTGGATGGTGCATGCTTTTTTATTGACTTGAACGTGGAGAAGGCTTAACAATCATTGTTATGATTTGTGTTAGCAACAATCCCTCAAACTAGTTAACGTATTATGATAATCAATGGTAACCTATTACAAAACATTTAGCGTTAGACGGGGAGATGTATGGAGGAAATTTACAATTCTCGCATTTTTTGTATTTTTATTATTCATTTGTAAATGTTTCGAAAACACCATAAACATAAAATTTTGTGCTCATTGCATTTTTTTTTTTTTTTTTTTTAAATTTGCGACCCAAGTTTGCTTGTTAGATTTTGGCGGTAAAACGACACATTCGGCTCGAATCAAATATGACGTCACTGTAACAACTTTGCTTGAAACGCAGCAGCGGAAACTAGTTTTGCAAGTTTCTCGCAAATCGCACAACTAGTTCGAGATATAGAAATCATCTATCAAACACACACCAAATATTTAGCAGAAACCTCACGATAACCATAAAAACGGAAGAATGTCGTGACGTCACAGCTATAGCGGATCGTTTTGATCAGACTGCGATCGGATGGAGTTTCTGGGTATTTTCTTTTCTTAAAATTTAAATAACACATTTTTTAAAAGAACTTTTGTTTGAATATTTGTAATCAGAAAGAAATTCTTCATAAATATAACTAATTTCACAAGTTTTTTAAAAAATACGGGAATCGTCCATTCAATTGGCTTCAACTGATTGCAGTGCACAAACGGCTTATTACCTATCCAGAAGTTATAGTTAGTTATCTGTGCACCAGACTAACAACTACGATGACTTAATGTACGTCATAGTACTTTACATCATCGTAATCCCACTCTTGATCGCACCCTTAGAAATATATCTTGAATTTCATTCCCTTATTTGATCGTTGCAGCTAGAAGACACTCAAACGTTGGCAAAGTTTTATACAACATTTTTATAAGATTTAATTACTTTTCTATCTCAATAAATAACAATAAAAACACTTCTTGATTTGTCATTTCAACAAAATTATCATTTGAACATCATTAATATATCAATGCAACCATTAACGATTAAATGTTTGAAATCCTTTTGTAGTCGGTAAACCCATCGGCATTTGCGAGTACCTTAGTCACTCATTAGTTCGAAGAGAGGAGTGGGGGGCAAAGGAACCCCCTGGCCCCCTAGAGTGTTTCTGGGACCCCGTGGATTTGATCATCCTGCACCACACTGCAACGCCACGGTGCACCACATCAGATGCCTGCGAGAAGGCGGTGAAGGACTTGCAGGACATGCACATGAAAGACAAGAGTAAGTCATAGATGCTCGATTATCAGATATTTAATTAACCGAGAGGCTCATTAACTGTTGCATTTCGAAAACAAATTAGTGTGCCAATTGGAAATTGGATTTAAGTTAATTTCTATTGCAAGAACTTTGAAGTACTAGAGTACGTATATTGTAGGCTGTAGAAGTTCGATTATCCAGAATTTGATTATCCGTAAAACTAGATTTTTAATGGAACTTGATTTTTCAAAATATGTATTTGTATTACAATTGAAACTGGAATTCTAGGAAAAACAGAATTCGTGTAAGTACATTGTTTACCTTAGAACTCAATTATAAAGTATTGAATTAACCGGGAAGCTCTATTCTAACTGCAATATTTCAAAAGACAATATCAATATGTGTTAGATAATTCCAATAGCAATATTTGCATTCCAGTTATAAACTGCACTCGATTTAAATTCTAGAAAGAATACATGAAAAAGATTGTGTGACTACAAGCTCGGTTATCCGATATTCAATCAAAATGAAACAATTTTTTTCGACACTTCAAAAGACTTCTTTTTGAATTTCAATTAAAATTTGGATTCCAGAAACGAAACACATGAAGAAGAAATAAAGAAGATTCCCTTGGCCATTGCCCATCAAAGACTGTTTCTCACTTATTTCACTTACCCGAAAAGTCAAACACATCGTCAGTTTCAGTATTTTTTTTTTCAAGGTAATAATTATCGCTAAAAATATTACAGACTAGTCATTTTTTTTTAATTAAGCAAAATATAAAAACAAAAGCGGTAAATTACACTAATATATGGCAAATTTAAGTGCATTAAGAATTGAACTAAGGCAAACTTAAAGGTATCTATACATTATTAAGTGTAATAAAAAGTTATATGAATTTCTTCACCTCTAGTTCAAGTTTGATGATTTGATATTCAATTAAAAGAGAAGCTCGAATTTCAAAACATGCATTTGTGTTCCAATTGGAAACCAGAAGGAAGAATATGTTTTATAAGTTTAGTGATACGATATTTAATTAAAACAAAAGCTCTATTAACTGCAATATTTCAAAAGAACCATTTCCATTTCAGTAGTGTTTTTGGTATATTTAACAATGCGTAATTAATGCGTCTTTTAACGTGAGGTAATCTACTCTTTGAATAATAGAGTTTAAATGGAATATTTCAAAATACCTCCTTCAATCGGCCATTATCAAGAGCTACGCGACAAATTTTTTATAAAAGTATAAAATCTCGTTCAGGTCAAAATATAGCAAAGGTAACATGTCACTCTTAATTTCCGTTGTTAAATAACATTAATTTAGCTAAAAATCTTATGTTACTTATCAAGTAAATTAAATATTTTGTATAAAATGCACTCATCAAGTAGAATTCGTTTTTTAATCTCAATATAAATCTGGTATAATTTCAGTGTGGATGGATATTGGGTACCATTTCATTATCGGAGGAGACGGAAAAGTGTACGAAGGCCGGCCCTGGTACAAAGTAGGAGCTCACACTAAGTACCACAACAAGGTGTCAATTGGCATTGCTCTAATAGGAGATTATGACAAAGACTGTCCTGATCCTGCTATGTTGGACCTCATACCAAAAATCATCTTTTGCGGTGTTGAAAAAGTACGTTAGTTGGGTTGTTTTTCCGTTTGTTAAACTGATTTCAAGAATTTATATATCATTTTATAATCTCTTTCAATTAATTAATAATTGTTAGTGAAGTTGATGAAGAATTTTTAGTGAAGAAGATGTAAATTCTTGGTTTTATAAAAAATCTGTCTCATAGTTTGCTGTCAACAGTCACTATGGTGATACAAATGGATAATTTTGTATAATTTTTCTTTCATGCCATAAATTAGTTTTGTGACACCTGATAATATTACTTGAATACTATTTGTCTTGTATTTTTTTAATTTTGCATTGCAGATTTGTCTTACATGTGTTTACTACCGCTATATATACTTTCTTAGAAAATCCTTTACTTGAAAATAACCACTTTATTTTATAGGGCTATATAGACCCCGATTTTTATGTTATTGGACACAGAGACGCCTACTGCACAACTTGCCCCGGAGACGCTTTCTACAAGGTCATCAGGACGTGGCCAAGGTTTCCAAAAAGAGTACCTATTCACACGTACACATGCGATGCAAACGAGACAACCACCGAAATGCCGACAACGACGACCCCAGAACCTACAACAACAACTACAGAACCAACCACTACAACTACTGAACCAACTACTACAACTACTGAACCAACTACTACAACTCCTGAGCCCACTACCACAACTCCTAAACCTACTACAACAGAAGTTCCGAGTACGACCGACAAGTCCAAGTACTACTACATTGTAGTTCCTAAGCAAAAAGTGCCATGGTATCTTCCCTGGGGATACCAAAAGAATTGGTGGTAGTCCTATTTTTGTAAAACAACAACTATACTTAAAACACTGCCTATAAGTTATAGATATAGAAATAAGATATGGATATAGGAATTTAGAACTATTTTTGTAGAAAAACTTAAAACCACTACTGAACTCCCAATTACAACTTTTCAACTACTAACTGCATCTCCTAAACCAACCATTACAAAGCACAATTCCTTAAGCACAATTCCAGACTCCATAACCCTACTGCAATAACAATTCCGAGTGCAATCGAAAAGTATACTTTTATAATGTGATTCCAAAGTAAAAAGTGCTGGTATCTTTCCTGGCAAACAAATTGGTGGCAGTCCTATTGGTATAGCAACAACAATATATTAAACGCTTCTTATCTGCAATATAACATAGGGATTCTCGAAATTTGGTACCCACTTTTGTAGAAGAACGTACTACAACCACTACAGAAACCATCATTGCAGCTCATGGACTTCTATTTTTTTTTCTTGTCGACAGAAATTACAATTAAGATTGTAGGCATATTGTTTCAACCAAATCTTATTGTATTCCCTTTTTATAAATCAACATGAAAATAAATTAACATGAAATGTATTACATGTAATTTACACGAAATTTTCGTTAGTTTATTAGTAAACCACATGCAAAAGGACATTGTAACTTAATGGTCAATAAAATGGGACAAGAAAAAGAATATATACAAGGTATCACCAAACCAGGGTTACTAACTTCGAGGAGAATTAGGATACATCTATACGACTCGAAATCATATAGCAATGCTGGATTAGAAATGACATACTGTGGAAGTGTACGCAAAGAACACAAGAAAGGAAAGCACATAACGTTAATATGCGCTTTATTATTCAGTGAACATCAGCAAAAGTAATATGATCAGCTACATAAAGATCGCAGGAGTGTTCAAATTGCTGTCAATGAGCTTCGCATCTACGGCGCACGCCCCAGTGTGTGAAATAAAAAAATCCCTACAAGAACGTTCTGGCACCCTGAGCACGTGCAACACCATCTTCTGCGTTTGACAAACGTTTCCGAAGCAACATTGCTATGTGATTCTGAGTAACTGAAGTCAGTGTTCTGAGTTGTCTAGATTAGAGGTCAGAAATATCGATCATGATAAATATCGATACTATATCGTTGCACGGAAAAAATATCGATACATGATTTTTTTTTTTTAATTTGATTTTCAATTTTGCCAGAAACGAAGCTTTTCGGGGCAAATTTCTACTATCCATGAATTCATGCCATTGTTTTAATAAAAAAATTATAAAAATTGTTTTAATAAAAAAATTATATTATCCATCAGACTAAATAAAATACATTTGGATGACAATGCATAAATTCACATTTTTTTTAAAGAAGAAATTTTTAAAAGTAGTTTACCGCATATTTTTCCGTTAGAGATGTTTTTAATATTTAAAATTAGATGTAAATTCCAGGTACACGATGGCAAAAGAAACGGCGCTATGTTAATGACTACTAATAAATGATCTTATCTTTCCATTACATTATGTTTTCTTTTTGGTTAAGGTGCCATTTTAACTGTCTCTTATCCAAGTTCAAACTTTAGTTTTGAAGTTTTTGAAAAGGGAATAAAGAAAATCGAAAAAATACATGGAACTACAAAACAATCATCAAAAAACTAAAAATGTTTGAAAATTTCGATATATCGGTGACTTGTATCAATATTTTTGCTATCGATATTTTTAAAGAAAATATCAATAAAAATATCGTCGTATCGATATATCGCCGACCTCTAGTCTAGATGCATCCTACTCCTCCTAGAAGTTTGTAACCTTGGCGCTGATACCGTATGAATTAGAGTTGGAAAATAAATTCTCCGTTCTTTGTCTTATATGTATTATCTGAGTATTATGTTATGCGTTTGCGAATAGCACATTTGTTTGCGAAGAATGTTTTAATATTTGCAATTTGTAGTCCTTACTAATAATTACCACTATTCTTTTAATACCGTATGAATTAGAGTTGGAAAATAAATTCTCCGTTCTTTGTCTTATATGTATTATCTGAGTAATAAATACCTTTTCAGTAAAAGCTACAGATAATCCTGAACGTTAATTACTTAATTTGAATAGCATTTGGTAAAATATTCATATTAAATAATCGCATCTAAATTGATAATTTTTATTTTCTAAAAAAAGTGTGATGATCTGTGAGCAAAATTCGTATCAACCCCTACTTATTTCACTAAGTTTGTATTCACTGTAAGAGATGACAGGTGAATTTCAAATTTGATTCATGCAAAATTCATGGTAGTACCTTAAAAGTTATTAAACTTTACAATCCGATCTGGAAATTTTTGACAGTGTGAATTTTTCTAAAATATGGCTGTTGGTGGAGCTTAGCGGTAGGCGAATTTTGGAAACATCAAAAATATCACAACCCGGTTGCAAAGATTGACCAAATAGACAACTTCATTTCACAAATTGATTGAGTAGATCTCCAATTATGATTATACTATCTTTCATTCCATCGATTCCACCATTGATCTTAACCACAAAACATTGTAATGAAATAGCGATCCCGATGGTCTGGATCGATCAAGATAATCAGAGAGAAAAAGCCGATTCTGATAGATTCAAAAGATGTCAAGTTATGATAATACGCTTTTAGAGGTTGGAAAAGTGGAAAAGGGGAGAGGGAATCTCATGCGAAGATAATGTATTCCAAAAATTCAAAATCGGAATGGAATTGGTGACTTAAATTTATGATCAATCGTACACCTTAAGGGATGAAAAAGGAAAAGGAGAGTGGTTTTTCGAAATCATTTGTAACCATTGACTTTTCTCCTGTTTTGAAGATAAATCATGCAGAATTTCATAAATATCGGAATATTCATACTTTGATATAAAAAACACACACACACATTCAACTCCACGCTTCTTTAAATACATATATTGATTATTTATAAATAAAAATCTTTAAGAACTTGCTTTGTCTTTCGCACACATTGTCGTTAAAATGTCATTAATGAGCTTAATTTATAAATAATTGATAAAACTTTCTGCTATGAATGAAGTGTTAATGAGTTTGAAGCTCTGTCCAAGATTTTTGTGCACTTTGATGATATGTGTACTAATAATTGTATCCATACAAATATCTCATTATGTTTTGTCAAAGTTCTGCTTTATATAATAAAATTGACTCCAATAACAAAAAAATATTTTCTTAGTTAAAACAATATTTATTTAATGCTTGTATAAACTTATTGCAATTTTATAATGTTACTATGTCGTTAAACTCATTTAAAATGTAAAGGGGATGATTATTAATTCAATTTAAAGTATTGGAAATCTACCAGTTGGATGAACTCATAGATTTTCAAAAAAGATGATGGCACTATGGATTCTCAATAGCTTCTACTGCTAAGTTTTATAAAATTGTTAAGCATTTTTCGTTACTTTTGTAAATAAGAGTTTAATAATGAGAGTGTATTGCTTAACCCTTTGCACTCCAGTGGCGCCTCTCAGGCGCCACACGATTGAATGCCAAACCACGAGAGGACCATTAGGTGTGATGCGGAAATTCGATGCAAGGCCAATGACTGTGTTTAGTTTCTATGAAGCAAATCCATAAACACCAGCCGAACCTAAAATGTCTCGAGTTGCTGATTTCTCCGCGCGAAAAAGGCCTGGAGTGCAAAGGGTTAATACTCATATGGAATTTTATTTTTATTTACTGTTAATATGAATTTAATGTTACAACTTTAAATGCTCTTCTTTGTAATATGTTCACGCTATATTTTCATATAAATATTGTAACACTAAATTTTTTTTATAATGAATACAATTTTAACAATAAAAAAAATAAATTGCTATTTCTTTTAAATGTTTCAAGTGGTTTCTTTTGTAATATAAATTCAATTTTGCTTTCAATAACCCTACATACATATAATATGGTTCGGTCAAAAACAAATATATATACATATATATTTTCATTTCTACACGCTTCAGAATGTGCTAAGTTCAAAAGTTCAAATAAGTTAGTCCAGAACAAATCGATGTCAAAACAGAGTGTGCGCATAAGGTAGCTGCCATTGAAAAATGTAGTTTTTTCAGCAATTTTAATCAAAATTGCTATGGTAATGCCTTTTAAGTTGTTTTAAACATTTCCACCACGGAAATTCTCGATAAAGTTCGATAAAAGTGGAAAAAGTTGAATAATAAATATCCTTTACATAAAGTTCTCTTCCCTTGAGCTTTTTTTGTTAACGACTGTATTTCCTCTGTTTTATTTACCCGAAAGAGCATTGTAATAACTAACTAAAAACACATAGCAAATTTGGTAATTTTGACATTTTTTGTCTTAATGATAATTACAGTCAGAAATATCCTCAAACTGGTCATTTTGTAATTAATGCAAATAGGAAGACGATAAATTGCACCTATTCATAATAAATTTAAATACAGTACTATAGTGTTATTGAAAATTGGGCAATGCTCAGCATCCTCAGTTTTTTACTTTTCTATTTCATCTCACATTTTGAAAAAACATATATGGTTCTGATGTTGTGTCTTAATATCGCAAAAAATGTAGTATATTACCTATTGTCTTAAATTTGTTCTTGCTCGATACTGATTTTGAAATAGTATGCTATCTCATATTTAGGATTTGCATGAAACATTTACCCTCATTTTCTCAGTCAATAAATGAGGAACTTTTGAATTTTATATTTTCCACTGTAGATACAGGATATGTTTTATGACGCCTACCCATGGAAATTTGTCAATATAACCGCATGAATTGGTCTTTAAAGCTTGAGTGAAGGTGTTTTTTGATAATCCTTTATCGAATATGTATATAGTTATTCTCAGCCACACACATTTTATAAAAAAAACTTCTTTGTTGAAATCCAATTAAAAATTATTTTTTCTTATTGGATTTTATTATTTTTATTTATTTTTCTATCATTATTTGTGATGTATAAGGTAATCCAAAAGTAAAAGGACTGAAAAAACACCAATTCTCGAAGCGACATCTGTTGATAGAAAATGAATTTTTTTTTTCTTTTGTGTGTGAAAAGGATTGAAGGCAGGACATAGAAACACTCAGAAACAAATATTTTTTCCCAACACAAAAGAAAAATAATTCGTTTTTCTTTTACTAGATGTCACTTTACATCGATTTCTGGCTAAATATTCGCTCTCCACTTACAAAAATAAAATTGGACAGTTGATCATAGATCTTACAGTGATGTTGGTGAATAGTTTTTTTTTTTTTTTCTTTCTTTCTCTGTGGAGGGATTTTTTTAACATAGTGGTGCAACTCGATTGATTCTTCTCTTAAGTGTTTGTGAGTTATCGATTAGATTATGTTTTATTCTTGAATGATGACTTTTTGTGGCAATCCCTTTTTTAAAATCTATTTTCATAAAAAAAAATTTGCCAAATGATATAATAATTGAAAAGTTAAAACATCAGCTTCTGACGAATAGTCTATTTAAAACTGCACATGATGTTATATGTTGGAAAATTACAGTTTTAAAAATCAGAAATGGACAAAAAAAAATTTAAAAAAATAGTAAGTTGTACATGTCAGCAATATAAAAAAGTAAGGGTTTGGAATATCGCACAACTTTTCAATTGCACTATAATATTGTGTTATATAATATATATTTATGCATTAAAATTTATGTTCAAAGGCTGAGAGCTCTGTGTTAAAGTTACTCGTTTTTCAACTTTTTACACTTTTATCGCATTTTTATGGGAATTTCGGATGTGGGAATGTTTAGAACACTTAAAGAGGCATTATCACAGGGATTTTTGACAAAATCGTTAGAGCCGTTTTTTAGCAATCACTGAAGAAAATGATTTTTTTCAAGGCAGCTAGCTACCTTATGCGCAGGAGCGATTTGACAAAAACCTTAATGATTGGTCCCATGGCCACCAACAACACGCACACCAAATTTGAACATCGTAGGTCAATTTGTTCGGGAGCTATGCTGACCACGTACACACAGACATACGTTTTTTCTAGACCTCCTTTTTTGAAATCAGGATGTTCAAAACGTGGAGTAATGCACACACATACACACAAAAGAAGAAGGGGGGGGGGGGGTAAACGATTTTTTTTTTTTTTTTTTTTTTTTTTTTTGACTGAGTGCTTTCATTACCCTATGTAAACATATGGGTAATTGAAAGTAATAGTAATTTTAGCATGTTGAGAAAAACTAAGAAATCTTATTTATCTCAGCAATATCTATCTTTGATAAAAAGAATACAATATCTATCTCTGATAAAAATTACAAAACATTAACATAAACATCTATGCAGCACTTGCGAAAATTTGAGAAAAATCATTACTTAAAATTTTTTAAAAGTTGATAGCTTTACATATCTAGGCTTTGAGGTTAACATTAGTAACAATATCACATCTGAAATACAGAGAAGAATCAATGCCGCCAAATAGATGCTTTTACGGATTAAAAAAGTATTTAAAATCAAACTTAATTAAAAGGAAAACTAAGCTATTAATTTATAAATGTCCAATCAGACATATATTCACATACTCATAAGAAACTTGGACAATGGCACAAAAAGATGAAAATTCTCTTGGTATATTTGAACGGCGGATACTAAGAGTTATTTTTGGAGGTACGCAAGTTGATTGCATTTGGCTCAGGCGCTCAAGTTTACATCTTTATATCATGCCTTCAAGGAACCTGAATTCATCAAATACATAAAAATCCCCCAAAGAATTAAATGGGCTGGTTACATTATTATAATGAACAGAGAACGTTCAGCAAAGAATATTTTTTGGCCAAGCCCACTGGAACAAGCGTTAGGGGCCGACCCGACCTCAAATGGGTTGACTGCTTAGAAAAGGATTTCACCACTCTGAGAGTGATTAATTGGAAGACCATGGTCAAAAAAAGGGAAGCATGGAAGAAAATTCTTGAGAAGGCCAGGACCCACCCAGTGCCCAAAGCGCCACTGAAAAAGATGAAGAAGAAGAAAAAATCATTGAGAAACACTAAGAAACATTTGAGATAAAACATCTATATAGAAATATTTGACAAATATGTCACACTCTTTAATTTTGAAACTTATGGGTAGAAATCTTTAGAAAATCCTAAATGAAACCTTAATGAAAGCTAAGTTGAGATTGAAACGAAATTAATTATTTAAAAATTTGTACCTTGGCTTAATAACAACAGGCAGCATAACTTTCTAAAACTAAAATTAATTATTAATTTCCAATCTATCCAATGGTTGCGTATTTGACAAAAAGCTCAATTAATCACAATCTGATGTTTTGTTCCTGGTCAGTGTAAAAAAGCAAATATGGATTAATTGTGAAGGAGTAGTATGGAAAAGAATGCCGCGTCTACTTTTCAACGAAAAAAATTAGTATAATTTTTGTATACGTTTGGTTCAGATTTACTGTACGGTGCCTTTTGGCGACATTTTGAAAATTGGCGATTTTGCACCGAATGTGGAAATCCGACGACTTGGTTTTTCCGGCAACCCTACAGACCGTCTGGATTTGGCAATACGGTGTTTTGACACCATTTTGGATTTGGCGACTTTTTTGAAAAGTCGCCAAGAAGCACCGTTAGGTAAATCTTAAGCATAAGCATTAAAAACTATACTTGGAATTTTATTATTCTGAAATAATTTCTACGTAAATTCCTCATTTTCAACAAGGATATTTATTTCTACCAATGAACGAATCAAAATATATGTTCCGATTTTTAAATAATGCGATTACCTACTGTTAGATTAACGAAACAATGATTATAGTTTGCAACAAAAGTAATTTTTCAACTTGTGTGCCCATTCAATGCACTAATAATAATAAAAAATTCTTTAAATGCAACAATGCATTTTGACTGTTACCAATATTAATATAGCTTCGAACAAAACAGTCAATGAAATAAGCAAAAGACAAGCCAGAAATATCCGGTATATACCAAAATGTCGCAGATTAAGTTATTACTTTTCATTCTGACCGTTTTGGGTAAGTATGAATTCTTCTACTCTGCATCTTTCCCATAATTACCGTATTATTTATACATCTCAATGTCGAATTATAATAACAAAATGTTTTATTTAGTTTATAGCTTAACTGTATTTTGACGGGGAAAAAAATATTTCTATGGTAAAATAGCATCCAACATAGCTAAGTTCATTTAAACACGTTATGTCACTGAAATGTCAGAAAAGATTGTATAAATTTCAAGTTTATACGGTTTGCGTGCGTGATTTAATACATTTACACACTTGCAATTGTGGGATATAATCGGAAAATTTCAAGTTAGCCTATGTGATATGATACATGTACACATCTACAGTTGTAGGAAAGAATGTATAAATTTCAAATTTACACGTTTTACGTGCGTGATGTGATACATTTACACACTTACAGATATGAAAGAGAATGTATAAATTTTTCTATATATTTTTCATACGATATGACACATTTTTACACACTTATAGCTGCGTAAGAGAATGTATTTTAAGTTTACACACTTCGCATAAGTGATTTCATTTAAACACCCACAGATGTCGGAGAAAATTTGAAAAGTCTAAGTTTGTCTGAGTGAAATGATACATTTACATCTACAGATGTGAGAGAAAATATATAAATTTCTTTACTTATTTTCCATGTGATATGACACATTTGCATACTTATATCTGCGTGAGAGAATTTATTTCAAGTTTACACATTTTGCATGCATAATATGATACATTTACACATCTATAGCTGTCTAAGAGGTTGTATAAATTTCAAATTTACACATTTTGCATGCGTAGTATGATACATTCACACACCTATAGTTAGCAATGTGAGAAATTGTGAATATTTTTATATATTTTGTTTCTCTTTCAGTTACCACAAAAGCAACCTATTCAACAGAAAGAAGGCATATTCATCATTTACACAGTAGCAAAAGATTTTCTCCTGGTAAAAATTTTCCTAAATTTCTATTAAACTTCTTTAAGTGAGTAAAACAGGTATTTACTGAAACAATAATAATTTTTATTTTTAGAGAAAGTTAAAGACTTCCACTTAGTTTCATTCTGTGATAAATTCTAGTTTCAAAAGATTAAACGACCATTCATAAGGTTCACAATGTTCTTTTTACATTATTTCCTTTCTGAAATCCAAAATTCACGCCGAATAGCAATAATAGTAATTAAGGTAATTAATATAAATTTTTATTTTAAGATGCTAAACTACTGTCAGGACTTGTAAGACATTCTACTGCAACATCAATTTGGAAAATTGTAATTTAATTAAGGATATAGGGAACTGAGATACTCTGAAATAGTGGAGTATTCCACAGAAACAAGAAACCTTTATCGTACAGTACGCAAAAGAGAGATAATAAAAAAAAAAAATTTAAAAAAAATAATAATAAAAAAAAAAAAAAAGAACGATGGCTATATTTTTGGTTTTAATTATCGTAGAATCTTGCAGTTTGCACACAAATATTTTGTTTAAGATTTTCTATACGTTTAATGCATTTTTTTTTTGGTGGTTGCATACTAAGTAAATGTAACTCTATCTTTAAAAATTTCAATACGAACCTCTATTTTTTATCTTTACATTCGATTTAGAATACTTCTTTTACTCTAGATACTATATTTCAGTTCATTATTTTGAGAAACACGTCACTTATGAGCGAAAATGTTTTGGCCGAATTTGAGAGAAAATTTCTTTATAGAGGGGTGAATCGAACGTTTTGCATGCTTCAAGACATAAACTATTGCTCGGTCCCTTAAAGTGATCTTTTTTTTTACATTTTTGCTAAAATATATAGAACCAAAAGTCAAAATGGAATAAAAAAATTCTTGAGGAATTTTCGACCATGATAATTCTGATGAAAGCAAAAAAAAATATATGTTTATTTAAAAAAATTTAAACTTGTTTCATTAATTAATAATTAATTATTAAAAACTGTTTAATACAAAAGTTGCATTTCACGTATGTTTGGCCTTAAACAAACTATCCTTTGAAAAGAAAATTTCTAAAATATATAAGAGATTAACTATATAAAAATTTACGACCAAAAAAAACAAATTTTCTTTTCAACTTTAATTTATCATATATTTTTTTTTTTTTACATTTTTTAAATTACTAACCACTTATTGGAAAATTATAAAATTTAGTATTCAGACATTATTTTGGATTCTAAATCTAAATATGGTATAATATTATGGAGTTGCCTTTGAACTTTTTAAAGTTTGATTTAGTTTTAATATGCAGATGACCCCTCACGTTAAAAAAGAATTATATACAATCAATAATGATCTTCCACAATTTACAACATTACTTGACTATTTTTATTTTATCAATTAGAATACAAGATATAGCCATCGTTCGGATTTATTTTTTTGCGTACTGTACCAGTACACTCTCGCCGAGACAAGACGAGCCGCTACGAGTGGGAGTGTACTTGGTGCGCACGAATTCTTCCGCCGTGAGTCAGGGTACACTCTCCCACTCATATCCCACTCATAGCGGCTCGTCTTGTCTCGGCGAGAGTGTACTGGTGCCATTATAGTTTACCTCGAAGGCGACAAGTTAACACCAAAAGCTCAATTTTATAAAAAAGTGGCTAAACTTTAAATTTTCAATAGACCTTTCATTTGATTTTATGCATTTTTCTATACTTTCTCTTTATAATAATACATTTTGCAACTTTAGTATTTGTCTGAGAAGTGACTGCAAGTTTGGGTACCACATCAAACATTTTTTTGAATTTTGTGCAAAATGCATAAAAATGTTAGTGAATCATGAATCCAATGGTAATCATGAATCCATGATATACTAACATAAAAAAAAAAAAATAGCGTTAGATGAGGTAACTAAACTTGCACTCGCTTTTCAGTTTTTATGCCATAGGTAAAAAGTGTTCGTTGGCATAATATCAATAATTTTCGCCGAGCCGGAATATTAATAATTCTCAAAAATTTTAGACGAAACGCTCAAAGCCATCACAAGGCCACCAAAGTATTATCAAATTTAAATGTTAGTTTTTTTTTTTTTTTTTTTTTTTTTTAAGTGTTTTTGAAATCAATTCAAACTTTACTAATTAGTTTTAAAAACTATTTTCTATTCTGTCAACAAGTAATATTAAAAGTAATGTCATTACTTGATTTTTAGATCAAAATGAATCATCTCGCCCGGATGCTGAACATAAAACCTCAAATACATCAATAGGTAAGTTCACAGATGGTTCTTCACCAATGTAAAATACTTAAACAACAATATTAATATTTATCATGGAATCGAGATTGACATTATCTATATAATTATTTTATTAGAATTATTGGCACTTACGTATTATGTCGCTGGCCGTTGACGAACCTTTTAGTTGGTTACAAATAGTTGACAATGGATAATTCCCGCATTTTTTAAAAACAATTGAAATTAGTTTATATTTATGAAGAATTTCTTTCTGATTCCAAATATTTAAACAAAAATTCATTAAAATAATTAGTTATTTAAATATTAAGAAAAGAAAATGCCTCAAAAACGAGCTAAAACCAGTCCGATCAAAACACTCAGCAAAATCCGTGACGTAAAGCGTAAAGAGTTCTTACAGTTTCTATGGTAATCGTGAGGTTTTTGCGAAATTGTTGGCGTTGGTAGACCATTGCCACATTCCGTACTGGTTGGCGTGATTTGCGAGAAACTTGCAAATCTGGTTTCCGTTGCTGTAATTCAAGCAAAGTTGTTTGCGAAGCCGTGACGTCATATTCAATGCCAACGGAATGAATCGTTTTCACGCCAACGTTTAGCAGCAAGGCAACGTCTAGCAAGGTGATATCGTTCTCATACTACTATATTAATCGCATTAATACAGTATTCAAAATACTACCTTTGAATACTAATGAACAAACTTGACTTTATCCAATCGCGCTGAAATAGCATTTAACTGATCATTGAAGACACTCTTTCCTGTTGCCAATATTGTTTAAATAAATAAATAAATAAATGTTGTTTCCCAAAGATTAAGGACACCATGTCACATTTTTGTATTTGTTCAGGAGAACCAATTTTTCACAACTAAGCTATAAAAATGTGTGTCTTGGTTACCTATCGAAACAGCTTAATGAAAGTTTATCACATTGTTATTGGCAGTGGTAATTAATTGGAAGTATTGATCATTGCGTTTATTTAAGAAAATTAATAAAAAAACATGGTGTCCTTTACTTCTGGGACACAGAATTGTTTTAATCAGAATAAATAAAAGATATTTGCATGTGGAAGTATAAACTCCCGTTCATTTTTAATAAATAAATTTTGAAACGTAGTTTGTACATTTCGCTGATAGAAATGTTTTCAATGCTTAAAATTAAATGCAAACGCAAACTGTTTACAGAATCGGTTCTGTGTTAATGAATATAAAAATTGGCAATCCATATAAAGGATTTATATTAGAAACTTTGTATTTGTGGGTTATATTATTTATAGTTTTTTTTTTTTTTTTTTTAATTATTGGTTTGTGATGCATATAGGTAAGAAACTCTGTGTTTGATTACTTAATTAATTTACTTTGTTAGGTAGTTATTTGAATTAACATTTTTAAAAAATTCATGATTTTCAGAAATTCAATCTACAACCGGAAGCTCATATGATGTACTTACCTCTACTACAACAATGGGGGTGCAAAAGCGTAAGAAATCGTTGCATGTTCCTCGAATGAAGATAAACGGAAAATGGCACAGCAAAAGAGGAGGTAAAAATTAAATGAAAATATTTAATGGGAAAGGCACTAAACTTTATATAACGACGTGCAAAATATTAAACTTTATTTAATCATTTTAAACAGAAATCATAGGGAAAGTAGCCTTTGCCACTCTAGTGTTAAAAAATACTTTCCCGCCGCCTCGTTCTAAAATGTTCTATAGTCTCGGTATAGAAATCACATATTTTCAGAAGTTGATTAACTGGAGGTGTCAACATTAGTTTTTATGATAACGTGGAAAAAATGAAGCTTTATTCAATCTTTTTTAAACAGAAATCGTGTTGAAAATAGCCCCACCTCCGAAATTCCAGGTAAAAATGTTTTAATGTCGTAAAAAGTTGAAAAATGAATGCCTTCAACATGTAGTTCTCTTTCCTTGAGCATACCTCATCAACTCCTCCCAGTTTCTTTTATAATAAAGGATAATATGAGGATTATCGAAAAGTATATCGCCAAAATTACCATTTCGGAGATTTTTTGATTTTTTTTTTTAAGATCCATACAAGAATTATAGCAAAAAATATCACCAAACTGACCATTTATTCTAAATGAAGGATGAAAATATACAAACGGTAAATGACACCAATTAACGTTTGTAATACAGTGCAATTGAAAGTTGTGTGATGTTCCACACCCCTAGTTTAATCAGAAATCGTGTTGAAATCAGCACTTTAAAGCCATAAGTGAGGAAAGTAACTTTCTCGCACGCCTCGTGCTCAACTTTTATTTAATTTTGGTATAGAAATAACATTTTTAGAAGAGATTCATTGACTGGAATTGCCAAGATTAGTTTATATATGTACTAAATATATTCTTTGGACGTGATTATAAAATACACGTGGGAAATCACTTTTTCAAACTCAGCAATTTATTTGACTCGTTCTATCGCACTCGTCAAATACGCATTTTGCCTCGTTTGAAAAAGTAGTACTTTCCCAACTGGTTGCATAAATGACTAAAGGGTGGCCATAAAGAAACTTTGCAGATATATAGACCTCTACCTTACGTTCTGTTCAACAGATTGAGATGAGATTTCATGTATAGTTAGTTATTCATAGGTATGTGCTCGGGATTCTGTGAATGGCAATAAAATGGCACTTACGACTACGGTTATAGTTAGAGAAACTCGAAATTTACGAATGAAAACTCCTACTTTTTCCTATTGCAAAATTCTCAGCGCATCGAAAACCTTAAAAAGCGTTGGAACGGTACGTGTATCACAAACAGTGGACACGTTAAGCACGCACAAAACCAGCTCTGCGAACGGCTAACAAAAACACTATAGTGGCTCACGGTGAAAATTTGTAAATGGCAGAGGCCAAAGTTCACATGGGTACCATCACAGGTAATGTTATCGGTTTCTACTCTGAATATCTGACGAGCGGCCTCCGTGTGCCCTGATCGTGTTTCTGTTGTCAAGGAATTTAGTAAGTGTATTTACCATACACTTACTAAATTCCTTGACTTTCGGACAATTGTTACAGTCCCAACAAGGTAGCATATTGTTTGAGGAGAATTACAAACAATTGTATGCATGCAGGTTTAAAAGAAATGTAATGGAGTTTCAATTTCTTTATTTAATTCGTTCGAATGACATCCTCTCAGCATTAATTTCACATTTTTATGAATATGATAAACATAAACAGTATAAGTGTTCCACTCCACCCTGTAAAGGCACTTATTTGATCGCATATCAGCAAATTTGGAAATAGATTCATTCCCTGCAAAAATCTGTTGGTTTCATTTTGCCAATAGGATACCAAGTAATAAATTTAAAAATAAACATTGTCATTAACTTAGCCCAATAACCAACTTTGGCTGCGAAATGAAGATTATCATATTTGCAAAACTCAATACAAAAGAATGTACCAGGAATTAAATGTGAATTATCTAGTTTTCTAATGAATTAAATGGTTATTATGCCAAGTTATAAATTTAAATTGAAGCTGTGTTCCACTTTTATCATATATATCTTCTCCTTTTACGATCTTCTTATACATATGTAAAAGAAAAATAAATTATAACCTAAATTATTGTCTAAAAATTATTATGATTAGTGTCTGCTTATCGCACTTAAAGTATGTTAAAATGTTTTCCTATAAAATTAAAAACAAGATCATACATAGAATTTTGGAATTTTTTTAAAAAAGAACTTTACAAATAATGAGAATAATTTGTTTGTGCATATTATCTAGAAAAAGAAATATCTCCAAAATAGGAACACGTTTTTTTATTAATCGTATTACTATTGAAATATTGTAGAAATTAGTTTACCAGATGACTATCGTTTCATCATATTCACTTTCTTATTTCATTTTTTTATTTTTTTTATTTGTTGGAATAGATTACATCTTTGAAATGCATCTTAAATAATAAAAAAGTAAGTTTCGAAAAAATCGCTAATAATCTGATGTCCTGATACTAAATTTTTTACTAGCTCTAAAGAAATATGACGGCTCTTTAACATTAAAGCCGTTAAAGTGTTGCAAGTTTCTCCAGATATAAATTAATTAGTTATTACAAAGGGTCCACAAAGTTTCAAGGTTAAATCTGTAAAAAATATTTCACTGCTTGTATTTTCCTCTTATAATCTCATTTTTATAAAAAAAAATTCTATACACTACCTAAATTCATCGAATTTTGGACAATTGTTACAATATCACGGGTTGTTTGAGGATAATTTCTAAAAATTGCAGTTATGCAGGTTTAACAGGGATCTAATGGAGTTTCAATTTCTTTACTTAATTCGTTCGGCATTAATCCTATCAGCCTTATTTTCACACTTTTATGAATATGACAAATGAAAATGGTAAGTGTTCATTTTCGACCCCTGTAACTGCAATTATTTGTTCTTACATCAGCAATTTAGAAAAACCAATTATAAAAAATGGTAACTCTTCTATACATTCAACAAAAGATCCAAGAACTAAATTTTCATAATTTAATTCTTTTAAAAAACTAGAAAATTTACATTCAGTTTCTTGTATATTCTTTTGCATTATGTATCGCGAATATAGGAATCTTCACTTTGCACCCACATGCAATTATCATTGGAAGTTAGGACAAGCGTTTGCATTTAAATTTATAACTTGCCATCCCATTGGGGTCCTAAAATGAAACCAACAGATTTTTGTAGATAATTAATGTACGAAGAAAATATATTTTTTTGAAAAAAAAAAATGCCCCTTTTTTGAAATATCGAAGGTCAAACTGTTTGACCTTAAAATGAAAATTTAAAAATAAATAAGTGCAAATGATACATCATTAGAAATTCCAAATATTCTGCTTTTTTTTTTACACCAAAAGCAATGTTCTATGATAATTAGGGACACAATTATGTGTAAATTTGTAAAGCAAGAAATGTGAAATTTTTACCTTTTGGCCTATTTTTTAAACCCCGTATTTCAGGAACCAAACGATATTCAAACCTAATATTGGCAACTTGCGAGAATTCTATGCGAGAATTCTGTGCGAGAATTCTTGATTGATTGGGAATGAAGTCATGGCCAAGCATTCAATAAGTTGTTATTCGCTTTGTCATTTTGGCAACAGGAAAGAAATTCAAGAGTTCTTGAAATAAAAAGGTAGGAGACTATGGCAGCCATAAGTACTCTACAAGATACCAACACACTGCATACTGCTGGAGTTTTATTAGCTCAGTAAGTCTTGTGTGACTACTGTCACTCTAATATAACACAGGAATTCTGTGGTAAAGATTTGACTACGAAATTTATTGCCTGTTATGGTGCAAAGAGTTTCCGGTTAAAATTCCAAGTACGGTATGGATTCTACACCAAGGTGATGGCCAAGCTGATCACCAACAAATGGCAGCCGTCTCCATATTTTTAATAACAAGTGAACTGCCTATAGTTGCCATAATTTGGCGCGGTATTAGGTAAGCAATTCTAGGCGAAGAGTTCGTACCGTACTTGGAAGTTTTAACGAATTTGCAGCTGCCCCAGAGGAAAAAGAATGTTTGCAAACTTGGTGCTAGCATGTCTATAAAATAAAATATGGTTACGATTTACTGTACTGCGTAGGATGGCAACTTTTTAAAAAGTCGCCTAAATAAAAAAATTACGTCCAAAAGCTGCTTCACCAAATCCAAAATGGCGTTAAAACGATGTTGCCAAATTTAAATGGTGGCTAGGGTTGGTGAAAAACCAGGTAAAGGGGTTGCCACATTCGACGCTGAATCGCCAACTTTCAAAAAGTCTCCATTCGACGCCATACAGTAAATCTGAACCGAAAGTGCACGACAGTATGAAGTAATAGCATTTTTAAAGTTTGTTAAAGAAATTACCAAATAATTTATTCCAGGACATGGTCACAAAACGAAAAAGAATCCGTACAACAATTACTATGGTGATAATGCTCCACAACAGGCTCCAAGTTGGCCTGGATATGGAAGCAGAGGTAAGATAACGCATTGATTGTCTTGTAGTTGAGATGAATGTATCAGTTAAATTCCTTAGTTAATGTTGATCATTAGTTCTTCAATGTTCAAAACATATTTTCAAATTCAAAATTTGACTGGATTTTATTTCAAAACGAAGTTTGGTAAAGTATCAAAAAGATCTGGAAGGTGGCTTTTTTGTTTGAATTGATGAAAGATAATTTTGAATGTACTGTTATATTTAGCTTTAAAAAATACGAAATATGGATTTTTAAGTATAAACAATACAAAAATTAACATCTTTAATTAATATACGTTTCAAACGGAAATTTTTTAAAACACAAATATAACTAACATTCAACTTTTGGTAAATATGACAGTATAAATAAAAATGTAAGTATTTTATCGAAATTTTTTAAAAACTTTTCCATCCAGTTAAATTGCTATGGATTGTTATAAAACTATGTTTTCTTGATGGTAAAAATAAAAAATAATAATTATTAAAATAAAATCAATGCTATTTTCTTTCACTTTTCAAAAAATTAGCAATTTAATTTTTGAAAAAAATCAATGTGCTTTATCAGAAATATAATAATCTAAAATTGTTTAAAGCTTGCTATATATTGATTTTATTTCCTAATGCTTCAAAATTGAAGAAATTAGATTTGAATTTTTTGAAACACAGATGGCACAAAAATAAAAAATTCCAATTCTTGAACAAACTTTTTACATTTCTCTTCCAACTTCGTACATTTCTCTCGTTATCAAATAAACATTTAGGAACTGTAAAAATAGATAATATTGTCAAAGATATTGGAACCTCCTATATAAAAAAGTTGATATTTATACCAAAAAGTCCGATTCAAGGATTTTTTTTAAGTACTTAATTTATTGCAGGTTACTCTCAGCAAAGTTACCAACGACCTCCAGTTTACGCCGCTCCGAAGCCACAGTCCCCAAACTTAGGTAATTATTATCTCAGTTTTTTAAATTTATTGTAGAACATGGATATTTTAATATAAAATGAGTTACTCTTCCGTTAGATGGGTACAATATCAAAATCGCCAAATTGTAGCAATATCTAATTTGAACTAATGACAGTCAAATCCTTTATAATTCCTATAAAAAAGCATTATACGGTTGCTATAGCAATCCTATAAGAAACCGTAAATATTTAGGCTTGGAGATACATTGCGCGACATTGTTATTATTGTAAGAATAATAAAAGCTTTAACAGAGGCATTTACTGCCATTGAAAGTTCAGCAGAAAAAACATATTCTTATGTGTCAATGAAAGCAAAACAAAATATATGCCCGTTTGCAAGTCTGCAGTATCTATATATTTAATAGGCAATACGTTTTTTGGGGTTAGTCCGTCCGCCTAAACTGCTCAACCAATTTCAATGATCAAGGTGTCATTTTAAAGGAAATAAGCTGTAGATTTGCCAAAACGTGCCAAAATAATTTATTAACACTTTATTAATTAGTTAAATTTCAATATTTTTCATCATTAAGCTACTACAAAGCCTCAATGATTTTGAATATATGAATGGCAACATCCTTACTTATGTAAACAACAAACCCTCTGCTCGGGGGTTCAACCAACCAACCGTTGCTAATTTTAAAGCTATCCTTACGTATGTAAACAACCAAAACCGTTACTAATTTTAAAGCTCTTTTTAAACTCTTCGTTTCAAAGTTATTTTTTTCTGTTTTTCTGAAGCATTTTTGTATTAGAGTAATTATTATTTTTAAGTATTTCTATCCAGAAAATGCCTCGCGTTGGATGTCGCGACTTGGCGACTTATCAAAATAAATAAAAGATATTGGGACTTCAATGTAAGGGTTTAAGCTAATGAAGTTTTAAGTCAGAATGTTGGCGGATAGTATATTTAACTTTCTATTATGAAACTTGCAATTTGGGTGTTTTCTCTATCAAGTCTTACATTAAATTTATAATAATTTGGTTACATTTTTTATGGCTGGCAAACCTATTCGAGCGCAGCAAGATGTTTTAACCACAAATTTGAGTGGCAAAGCCGCTCAATCCGAGCGCAGAGAGGCGTTTGGGGGTTGGTGAGCGTTAGCGAGCAGGGGGCGAAGCCCCCTAGTAAAACTAAATTACATTGAAATCGAAAATCACAAATTTGATCGTGTTGATGGCTTCAATTACCTTGGCTCAAATGTAAACTGTCTGAGCAAACTAGATGCTGAGATAAAGCAACGCATTGCCGCTGCTAATCGTTGTCTTAATGGATTGAGAAATTTTCTACATTCAAAACTAGTAAAAAGGAAAACAAGGATTATGCTATATAAAACCACTAGCTGAATACCCGTGCTGCGCTACGAAATTTTACCATTAGCATTTTAGCGATCAAAAGACATTCATGTATTCTACACTTCAGACGTTTGCTCCCTTTTCGATCCCGACAAATTGATTTATCAAAATAGGAACTTTCCTTTGTTGACATTTTAAACGAAATTTATAATTGTGAATAGTAAACTGGAATAGTTTATTGTGTTTATGTTTGCTCTTAGTTCTAAATTTCAAAGTAGTAGCTGTATTGGAATTAAGTTAATTAGACATTAAGTTAATCCTCGTATAGTTTCAATGTTGCATCGTCTTTTGATCCCTTAAAAATTCGTTAATCGATATTGGAATGACTTATTTTTTTAACATTTGCAAAAATATATCAGAAAAATGACTACATTGGAAGAGGAACATTCGGATATCCCTCGTTTGGAACATTTAACCCCTTTTCGACCCCTTAAAGTTGGTTAATCGAGAACAGAATAGCTTACTTTTTCTATGTTTAATCTTTTTTGACATTTGTACCAAATTTCCGAGTTGTGACCATATGGGAAGTGGTACATTCGAATATTCCTCGTTTGGAACGTTTAACCCCTTTTCCACCCCTTGATCCACCGGAGATCGGAATAGTTTACTTTTTCTGCGTTTGTCTTTATTGATATTCACACCAGTTTTCAGAATTGTGAAAATATGAGAAGTAGGACATTCGAATATATCGCTCGTTTGGAACGTTTAACCCCTTTTCGACCCCTTAAAGTGGGTTAATCGAGATCGGAATAGTTTACTTTTTCTATTTTTACCATTGTTGATATTTGTGCCGATTTTCAGAGTTGTGACTATGTGGGAAGTAGGATTTTCGAATGTCCCCCGTTTGGAACGTTTAACCCCTTTTCGACCCCTTAAAGTGGGTTAATCGAGATCGGAATAGTTTACTTTTTCTATTTTTACCATTGTTGATATTTGTGCCGATTTTCAGAGTTGTGACTATGTGGGAAGTAGGATTTTCGAATGTCCCCCGTTTGGAACGTTTAACCCCTTTTCGACCCCTTAAAGTGGGTTAATCGAGATCGGAATAGTTTACTTTTTCTATTTTTACCATTGTTGATATTTGTGCCGATTTTCAGAGTTGTGACTATGTGGGAAGTAGGATTTTCGAATGTCCCCCGTTTTGAACGTTTAACCACTTTTCGACCCCTTAAAGTGGGTTAATCGAGATCGGAATAGTTTACTTTTTCTATTTTTACCATTGTTGATATTTGTGCCGATTTTCAGAGTTGTGACTATGTGGGAAGTAGGATTTTCGAATGTCCCCCGTTTGGAACGTTTAACCCCTTTTCGACCCCTTAAAGTGGGTTAATCGAGATCGGAATAGTTTACTTTTTCTATTTTTACCATTGTTGATATTTGTGCCGATTTTCAGAGTTGTGACTATGTGGGAAGTGGGAGAATTAGTGATGAGTGAGTCAGTCAGTGAATCAGTGAGTGAGGGCTTTGCCTTATATATATAGAGATTAAAAGACATGTGCTCACCAATGGTTAAGAAACCTGGACTATGTCAAAATTGCATGAATACTGACTCGCTATATTTGAGAGAAAGGTTTTAAGAAAGATTATTGGCGCAGTGAACATCAATGGCACTTGGAGGCACAGATACAATAATGAGTTGTATAAGCAGTTTTTAGAGGCAGATATTAATAACTACATTAAAGTTAACCGCTTGAAATTTGCCGGGAACTTTTGCAGATTGGACCCCTCCTCGTTAACATCAAGGTTTTTTCCTTTTAAGTCAATCGGGACCCGAAGTAGAGGCAGGCCCAGATTTAGATGGATGGATTGCGTCAATGAAGATTTAAAAAAAAAATAAGAGTTACCAACTGGTAAACCTTTGCTAAGAAGAGGTCAGTGTGGAAGAAAATTAGGAGGAAGACCTTAGTCCACCAAGGGCTTGACTCGATAAAGAAGAAGATACATTTATGCATCATTTAAACATGTAACATGACTTGGAGGCAAGCCAACTGGTACCCGTCAAATGGAAGAATACCCAAAATGATCCCAACTATTTTAAATATAATTATTGCATTGTTTATTTCAAGTAATCCATTCACTGAAAAGAACTGATGCAATCTGATATAATACTATTAAATTTTCCCTGTAAATCTTCATACACAAGCTAACCATCTTCCTCTACAAGTTAAGCTTTTCTCACAATACTTATATCAAAAGTTCCCTTGATATATGAGTGCTTAATGAAATATTAAGTAAAAATTCATGATAATTACACATCTCTAGCATAATGCAATATATTTATTCTAGATTCCCTGTAAATCTTCCTTCACCAGCTAAACTCCTCACTACATAAGCTTCTCTCACTATATTTTTAATCAAAAGAGTAAAATTCTTTTGCTATAGCATTTCTTAGGAAAAGATCTAACACAATTTTTATGATAATTAAAAATCTGTGACGTAATCAAATGAAAAACTTATTATATAGTCCTTGCAAGTCTTCTTGCATAATGTTAAGTTTCTATCACAATAGTAACTCAAATACGCTGACTAATATCGTTCAACACTGACCAATCCTATTGTGCACCGTTGTAGACTGGCCGTTGCTACTGAACTTGGCCAATCTCACCCCGTGCTTGGTAAAATATGCGAGAGGTTTTGAAATGTTGATGCAGAGTTTTAAAATTGAAATATAGTGTTATAAGAAAGAAATATAAGAAAGAATGAAGGGGTAAAAAATATGCTTCGTGATGTTTTTGATGTAATGTTTGTTTGATGTTTAGTTATTTTTTTAAAATCGCGTATTTTAGCATGATGTTTGAGTTTCGATATGGATTGGCCAATCTTCTCAGAACTCCTGTTTTGGGCATTGACCACTGTGCTACCTGAGTACTTATACGAAGAGTAAAATTCCCTCGGTATATAATTACTTAATTAAAAATATCGCCCAATCATTGTGACAATTAAACTTCTGCGAAGTTCCATTTCCAATATAGCATAACAACTCTAAAATTTGATAGGCGCATGATTTGAAGGGCGGCAACTACGCCAACTGGTACAATATAACGGAAGACAACTTGTATTAGAACTTGGAAATTAACTTGGAAATTCAGTGACAAGTTTCCTCATCAAGTTTGATGCCAAACTCTTCAATTTGGTGATATTTTTATTTATAAGATTGACAATAAATTGACAGGTTTTGTTATCATATTTATTCAGTCATAAGTCATTCGATTCACCAAATTGTGCATGCTTTGTATTTGTATAGATACTCCGCAAAAGAAAAGAATATATAGAAACTGAATTCGATTGTGATTGTTGCAATACAACTCGTTTTCAATCACCATATCTCAAGTACGATTACCTAAATAAGTAAGGAAATAACACAAAACATTATTTTTTTTAGGTTACCAAAATAACAATGCACTATCGCATGAAGAGATCAGTAACCTGTATTATTCTCCAAATCAGAAAAGCCGGCCATCACAGCCAGTTGCTGGAGGTAAGATAAAGTTTTAAACAGTTTCTTTGGTATCTGTTTACTTGTATTTAAAGTTAAATTAAATGTATACTGAATTTCCACACTTAGAGGATATTCATTACTCAAAAATATTAGTGAATGATCAGTGTCTCTCTAATAACTTTTAAGACTGTAGACTTCTAAGACTAATTACATAGTCACATGAAATTCACATCCAAATGACATCTTCAAATAATAATGTAAGTAAAAACAAAATTAAATACAAAGATTTTAGCAAGAGGACTATGCAAAAGAATGGAGTACCATTAGTGGGTAGTTAAACAGAGGCATACATTTGAAAATCAAGCAACTCAAAAAAATGACTTTTAGTAGGAGACATGATCTCTCCTGTCATCAGGGCTTACTTTGCATTGTAATCTCATACATAGCATGAGGTTCTTTATGATTTCTAGTGGCTAAATTTCTCTTTCTATATTTAGAACTGTCTTCAAGTAATGGGAAATTTCCGATACATTAAATCTTTCTACAATGCGTCTAGTGGACACATGTTTGATGAAATTGGGATTAGAGGAGTGACCAAGCTGACGTATAGAAACGTTATTCATAATTTTTTATCGTTTATCTACTGCAATTGTGGGACAAAATTTGCTATAAATGTCAATAATCCCGATTTAGAAAATAACATATTTTAATATTACAAACTTGCTTGGATCGATGTAACGTAATTACTGTAAAAAAGTCGAGTTTAATTATATTTTGCACTCTTGGAGATTGCAATACAGTAATCGAACCTATGCACTCACTTATCCAAATATTTTTAACGTGAGGTACTTTTTATTAAAAAGAATGAATTCTGTCTCATGAGTAATATTGAACAGGATCAGCAGAAAAGTGGGATCATGATATTTCGTGGTAAATACCAATTCAAGAAGACGATTTTGTGGGAAATGAGTTTTGGTCTTGGCGTGCAATATATTAGATTGCTTTATTTAGCTTCCCAAACGCAAAAAAAAGTTAATTAAACTCGACTTTTTTACTGCATTTACGTTACCTAGATCTGGACAAGTTCGAAATGTTGAAATATTGGTTTCTAATCGAATTTATTAGCATGTATGGCAGATTTTGTCTCACTGTTGCTTTGGATAAACGATTTAAAAATATAAACATCGCTCCTAAACGTAAGCCAAATCATTCCTCTAATCAAAATTTCAACAAACATGAGTAAGACGCTTCAACGAGATACTTAGTGGAAAAATTCAATGTACTTGGAATTTTCATCACTTGCAAATAGTTCTACAGGTGGGAATATCAATTTTGACACTAATACTCATAGAGAACCTTATGTTAGGTATGAGAACACAATGCAAAGTAAACACTGATAGCAGAGGAAATAATGTCTCCTACTCAAAGTGAATTCTTTGAGTTGCGTGATTTTTGAATGAATGCATCTATACAACTGCGCACTAATGTTACTCCATTCTTTTGCAAATGTCTCTATTATACAATTCGCATTTCATTTTGCGACTGTGTTTTGTTACTTATCGTCATGTTACATAAAAATGTCTTTTTGATGTGAATTTCAAAGGTCAATGCTCCTTTACTGAAAAGTTATTTGGGAAAAACTGATTACCACATCAATTTTTAGAATGTATTTTTTTTTTTTAATCTTTATTCACTTCTGTATGATGCTTACAGCTAACTATATTTATCTGAGAAAATTCAACACATTTTTTCAAAACACTATCCTGATTTGACTTTTGCATGTGCCAACTATATCTGGTTATTTCTGGAAGTCCTTTCAAGAAAATCACGATTTGACGGGAATAATTCTATATGTCACGGAAAAGCAGTTAAGGTATCGAAATTGTTAAATACAAAGTGTACTATAGTAGATAAGTATTACATAAAAACCGCCAAATTGCGATAACTCATCCAACTAACAACCTTCAATTCATTCCTATAACAACAATAAAATCTAGAGCTTGGCGATACATTTAAGCGTCATTTTTAAACGTGTGAATATTTAGGCTTGGCGCCAACTGCTCCAACGGGTACCTGTCTAATGGAAAAGTATCTTACAAAGTGAATAATCAGAGTTAGTTATATCGTTCAATAAATAATTACAAAATTAAAAAAAAAAAAAATTAAAAAAAAAACCACATCATTGTTGGAGTGTTTGTGAAACTACGTACAGATATTCCCGGGGATGTACTGCTACGTGACAGCAATGACCGAAAACTGAGATTTGTTACGACCAACCTAGATCTCTTCACTGACGTCTAACTGTAACTAACAAATAGTACATGCTTGATTATTGACTTAAAGCAGGAGAAGGTTTAATAATCTCTACAGAGTTCTATATCAACAACTCGCCTCCAAAGTAGTTAGCGTCTGCTAGTAACCAAAGGTAAATTAATACGCAGAATTAGATGTCCGGACAGTAACTATTCAATTGCCAGCAACTGTTTTCAGAACAAATATCTCTTATGAACTGTATGAAAGTTACCGTTACAAATTGAGTCTTTCAGAAATAAATTCTTAACTTTGAAATGACATAACTGCGAAAATCCGAAAGACAGAAGAAGAGACTAGTGATATGTTGAATAGACAGGCATGGAATTTTAAATACACCGGTTTTCCAATATGATTGATAAGGTTAAATTCGATGACGGTTGCATGTGGCATATCAACGAGGTCCATTTTCATTTGGAGAGATTTGTCAATAGACAAAACTGGTGAATATGGGGTACTAAAAACCCGTTTGTATCCTTTGCAAAGCCACTGCTTTCTGAAAAAGCGACCATTTGGGCTGCACTTCCTAGTTAAGAGATTCAGACTCTCATGAGAAAACGATATTCATTCGTCTATATTCAGATTTTACAACAATATATTGCCACACTTTAATTCTGTAACTAATTCTACAAATCAATTTATTCAAAAGGCCATACCTGTCTGTCCAATATAGCACTTGTCTCTCATTTATATCTTTTACTGTTTCGCAGTCAAATGTCATTTAGAATTTGGAAGTTCTTTCTGAAGAAGGCGTCTTCTGCTATACAAGTTTTTCTTTCGTATTTCAGTATATTTTTAGAGAGGCATTTTAACTGTGATGTTATGTAAAAAAACAATTAAAATTTTTAATATTTAACCAGGTTCTCCATCGCAAGGTTATGGTAGACCTAATTATTCTCCAGGTACGAAAAGTAAAGCTTCAAAACCAGGTAAGAGAAAATGCTTTGTCATATTTCTCATTCACTTTACTTTTCTATGTGCTTATAAAATTAATGTGATGAATAATTTGCTTTTGATGAATGCCTGCTTTATTCTTTCAACAAACGTTAGGAATCATTTCCTCTATCCTATAGAGACCTAGGCATGCAAGGAGATTTTTTTTTTTTTTTTTTTTTTTTTTTTTGGAGATGGGGGGGGGGGGGGAATTAAATAACATAAAAATAATTGACCTTAAAAAAATTCACTATGCAAAAAATTTACAAAGTGTCTATTTAATAGGAGATTCGGTCTATATACAACACAAAATTCAAATCTACTTGAATGACTTTAAATTGACATATCACATAAAAATCACATTTGAGATCAGTTTTAATTATTACTACTTAATGAACCACAAAAAGAAGGAATTTAGATTAATTAATTAAAGTAATAATACACTAGAAACCGTATTTAGTTCAAAATATGAAAAATTTATAAACGAAGCAGTAGAGCTAAGGGCGTGGAACATCGCACAACTTTCAATTACACTCTAATACTGACAATAAATAGCCAGTTTGGCGATATTTTTTGGCAATAATTCTTGTATGGTATGGATGTAAAAAAAAAAAAAAAATTACCAAAATGGTGATTTTGGAGATATGATATACTTTTCGATAATCCTTACATTAACCTTTATTATAAGCGAAACTGAGGGGAAAGAAAAAGCGATCGTTGATGAGGTATGCTCAAGGAAAGAGAACTCTGTGTTGAAGGCATTAATTTTTTAACTTTTTACGCCATTAAAACATTTTTACAGGAATTTAGAAGGTGGGGATGTTCAGAACACTTTAAGAGGCATTACCCCTACGATTTTTATGAAAATCGTTAGAGCCGTTTTTTAGCGACTATTGAAAAACATGATTTTTTCAAAGGCAGCTACCTTTCGCGCATGCGCAATTTTGACATAAACCTCAATGGTCGGTCCCATGACCGCCACTAACCCTCATACCAAATTTGAGCATCGTAGGTCAATTTGTTCGGGAGTTATGCTGACCACAAACACACATACACACACAGACATTTTTTCTAGATCACTTTTTTGAAATCAGGATGTTCCAAAACCAGGGGAAAATGCAAAAAAAAAAATCGATTTTTTTTTTGTGAACGAATGCTATACTTTCATTCTCCTATGTATATGTACATGTGGGTAATTGAAAGTAAAAATGGCCAGTTTGGCGATATTTTTTGCAATAATTCTTGTATGGGTCTTTTTAAGAAAGAAAAAAAAAAAAAAAACTTCGCCAAATTCTTATATTATCTCTTATTAGTGAAACTGAGAAAGGAGAAAAACGATCGTTGATGAGCTTTGTTCAAGCAAAGAGAACTCTGAGATGAAGGCATTCGTTTTTCAACTTTTTACGCCAATAAGCATTTTTACGAAAATTTCGGAGTTGGGGATGTTTATAACAATTTAAGAGGCATTACTACAGCGATTTTGTTCAAATTCGTTAGAGCTGTTTTTTAGCAATCATTGAAAAACATGATTTTTTTCAATGGCAGCTACTTTATGTGCATGCACGATTTTTACGAAAACCTTAATGGTAGATCCCATGGCCACCGCCTACCCTCACATCAAATTTGAACATAGTATGTCAATTTGTTCTAGAGTTATGCTGACCACAGACACACACATGGACACACAGACAGACATTTTTTCTAGATTATTTTTTTGAAATCAGGATGTTTCAAAACGTGGGAAAATGCGAAAAAAAGAAGAAAAAATTTACTGAATCCTATACTCTTACTACCCTATGTATACATATGGGTTATTGAAAGTAATAATGTAAACACTGATAAAGCAGTTTAGCTACTGTTCTCTAGGTCTTAAATAATGCAAGGAACAAGGAATAAAGTTGGTACCATTTGAGTAGAGAAAGTAGAGGGAATTCAAAAGTGTGTCCATTTGAGTGGACGCCCGGTCTCTATATGAATACATTGTCCAACTAAATATTTGGTATTTTTCCATTTCGGCGGGGCAGGCGATAAAGTCGCCAAAAATTATACAATCGACGCCAAACAGAATATCCCCGCTGGTAACCTTTTACCGCTATATTTTCAAAATCAGTCACGGCCTTTGACGATACGTCAAAAATGGATTATTTTAATGTGTATACTGTGTGTTGTCGCCAATAAAGTCTGCTTTGCGAAATGAAAAAGTAACAAATATTGCTTTAAAATTTTATATTTTTAACCAGATTTAACTAATTGTCTCCTATTCCGTACGTTCGGCAACAATGTACGTTCTAAGCTTCTTAAAAAGTGTTTTTTTCCCCTCCAAATTAAATTTGGATTAAATTTTTTTTTACTTCGAACGAAATGAAGTGTCAATAAAACTCATATTTTAATATGAGTTTTAAGTATATTTTTAACAATCATTAATAATTTAATAGCAAAATGTTAAATAGATAAATAGATTTACGGACAACTACATTTAAAAGTTTTTTTAACACGGTTCAGGTAGAAGGTATTTTAACTCAAGTACTCTTAAACGCACATAAACTTATTTTTAGAATGATTTTAAATAATCATCAGTTCAATTAAAACTAAATTATGTTACCGTTCATATTTGTTTGAAATTAAGGTTATTATTTTTTGTTTGTAGTTGACAATAATGTTATTTTTTCCTTTGATTGATTGTTTGGTATTATTGTTGTGATTATTAACAGTTGTTTTGGTGTGATTATTGTTATTGTTTTATTGTGATTATTATTGTTGTTTTGTTGTTATAATTAGTTTGAAAGCCAAGGAATTAAATTATGCATGTAAAATTTTCGGTAAGTACTGGTTCTAATAAAATAACACAATATGGTTAGTTATTTTTAACTTTTTTCAAACCATATCTTTTAAAGAACTTGTAATATTTTGCTTGCTTTTCAATTGTAATGTTGTACTTTTGATGCTCTTATTCAACAACTGCATTCTTACAGAATAAAAAAAAATAATAAAAATAATTATAAAAAGCTATGTTACATATGAAAATAACAAGTCGCATATTTTTTAAATTATGCTTTGATTTTCTAGCATGGGAATACAGCGCTAAAGTCTTTAAACACAAGAATAGGCCTAATGAAAAAGGCAAAATGGTCATTCAAAAGATAACAGGTAACATAAAAGAATCAATTTCTAATTAAATTTGTATCTATTTCTATATATCTGTGCCTGGGTATATTTGATGGACATATCTCATTATGTTTCAAAAGCATTTTAAAATGTATTAAAACAAAAGTTATTTAATTTTTATTAAATTCTTTTTACGCTTTAAAACATCCACTAAAGTATTATTCGACTTTACTATACTAGTTAAATACCCATCCTTTGCAACGAAATGTTTAAAAACGTCTGATATTCCACAATTAGACTTCATATGCCCCTTTCGAGCTTCTCTACCACATAAGTGTGGTAAATCCAAATATGTGTTGAAACCAGGCTCGTGCTGGGCCACCGGGACAACGGGAAATATCCTGGAGCGCCCTCCAGCCTGGAAATTTTGGCGCCCTCTTGTTCCGAAACTGACAAGTTTTACGACGAGGCTTATAGTCGATGGCGCCTTCTTGCCAAGGCCGTCCACCGCCCTAACAAGGGGTCCAGCACGGGCCTGGTTGGAACATGTCAACCCTTAAACACATCTTAGGACACATTCCAGAGTTCTGGCTTTATAGGAATGGAGCACAAGGTTATTCCACACTTGGGGGTTTTCATCCATTATCTACCCTTTTATCGTCGAAATATGTGTTGGGACTTGTTAAGCTTTGGACACATCTTGGACGCATTTCAGCATTATAGCGTTATGGGAATGGGACACTGGGATATTCCACCTAGATTGATTTACACTTTTCTACTCTTAAGGTTGGTTGGTCGAAATATGAGTTAGAATACGTTAAGCTACGGAAATATCAAAGTCACATTTCAGCAACCCGGCTTTATGGGAATGGGACATTGGAATATTCCACCCAAGAAAGAAAAAGATTTCACCCTTTTCTACCACTTAAGTGTGGTAAGTCAAAATATAGGTTGGAACACGTTAAGCTTTAAAAACATCTTAGACACATTTCATTTTTCTAATTTGAAAGGTTTCAACCATTTTCCACCTCTTAAGGTGGTTAATGGAAATAATGAGTTGGAACATGTTTAGGCGTTGGAACATGTTTTGGTTTTGGAAACATTGAAGTCACATTCCACCAATCTGGCTTTATGGGAATGGGACATTGGAATATTCCACACAAGAAAGAAAAAGGTTTCACCCTTTTTTACCACTTAACTGTGGTAAGAGAAAATATGGGTTGGAACATGTTAAGCTTTAAAAACATCTTAAGACGCTTTTCATTTTTCCATTTTGATATTTCCAATTTGAAAGGTTTCAACCATTTTCCACTCCTTAAAGGTGGTTAGTGGAAATAATGAGTTGGAACATGTTTTGGCTTTGGAAACATCAAAGTCAAATTTCAGCAACCCAGCTTTTTGGGAATGGGACATTGGAATATTCCACACAAGAAAGAAAAAGGTTTCACCCTTTTCTACCACTTAAGGGTGGTAAGTGGCAGTGGCGTATATAGGTTACAATTTTGGGAGGGGCCAATACGACCAAATTTACCGTTATTTGCACTTGTTTTTTTATGTTTTAAGTGAGCTCTCACTCAATGATTAAGGATGGTTTTCAAGGGGTTTGAAACGAAATATTGGGAAAAAACATAGTTATTATTTTTTTATATATATATTTTTAGTTTACTTTTATAACTTAAGTAGTGAACTAATGCTTTATTATATGATAGCAGATTATTTTATAAAACACTTAATTGCATTCTCGTTAATATTATTTTCCTCACCCCCCCCCCCCTACTTTTTTCCTTATATAATTTTTTTTTTTTTTAATAAAAACCTCCTCTTTTAATTAGTCTTTAAGGTCATTATCTCTACTATTGGTTCTTTATCTTCAGCAGTGATTGAAAATTTTAGTTCCTTTTATCAAATTACTGAAAACCTGTGTTACTAATTTCCTTGTTTCTTGGTGAAATCCTTTGAATATACTTTTGGAGAGCGAAAATATCACGCAATATTTACCAAAAGATCTGGATTTTCCTTCAGAATAAGCTAACCACTCAAATTCTTCTAGCCATTTAATTTGAAAAGTTAGTATGGTTTGAGCTAGAACTACTACACTGGTCTGCAAAATTTAAAGATATTTCAATTTTTCTCTAATAACTTCTCAGTGGAAAAGCATAGACACATGAAATTCACATCAAAGAGGCATCTTTATGTAACAAAATGATAAGTAAAACAACTCAGTCGTAAATTGAAATGCAAAGTGCACAGTGGGGACACATGCAAAAGCATGAAGTACCATTAGAGAGCAGTTGCAAAACTGCATTCACATTAAAAATCTCACAACTCATGGAGTTGACTTTTAATGTGAGATATGATCTCCCCTGTCATCAGTGTGTACTTGGCTTTGTATTCTCACACTTAACATGAGTTTCTTGATGAATTCTGGTGACTAAATTGCTCAGTCAGATTACTTACCTAAAACTTACTCACCTATTTGTTGTACTATTAATTTTATTTATTTTCTGGTTGTAGTAGATACTCGACGAATATTACATGTTTATTAAAATAAAATTGTCATACAAGTAGTCTTCACAAGTAGAAGTGTGTATTCTTCCATGGGCCCGTATAAAAAATAATAAAAGTTAAATTCGCATCATATGATGACTAAAAAATGGCGGCATATTGTGACCCAAAATTATTTGAGTCATTTATTATTTATAAAAAGAAGTCATTTCCTGATTCAAAAAATGTGCATCATATGATGACCAAAAAATTTACGTCATTTTAGGAACGTCAGTTTGTATGACCATTAAATGACGTCAAAACTGACTTGATTTTTTACTGAATAACGTCATTCGAGAAAAGATGCCCTAAAAATTACGTCATTTATCACGTCATGCTACTACTTGGGTTGTACCCAAAGACCAAAACTTTTTTCCCACCAAATCGTTAACTTGATTTGGTATTTACCACGTAATATCGTTTTCCCACCTTTCTATAGAACCTTTGAAGTCCATTATTACTCATGAGATTGAAAAAATTATTTTCAGTAAAAAGTATCTAATGTTAAAAAAAAAAATTTCTTTAGATGCCATTTAAGAGCGCAAGAGATAATTGAATTCAACTTTTTCACTGTGATTATGTTAACTTGATCCAGGCAAATTTTTAAACGGTGAAATACAGGTTTTTAAATAGCATTTATTGTTGCTTGGAGTAAATTTTGTTTCACTTTTGCTTTGAATAAATTATTAAAAAAAGTATGAATATCGCCCCTATAAATAAACCAGATCATTCCTCTAATCTGAATTTCATCAAATATGATTTGGACGCTTCTACTATAGGCATTTTGTAAAGATTTAATGTATTGGAAACTTTACATCACTTGCAAACAGTTCAAAAGACAGGACGAGTAATTTAGCCACTAGAATTAAATCAAGAAACTCATGTCAAGTATGAGAATACAGTGCCGAGTAAACACTGATGACAGGGGAGATCATATCTTACACTAAAAGTCAACTGCACACTAATTCTACTCCATTTCTTTAAAATCCTGAATTAGTATGCAACTATCAATATTATGTTCAGCTCACTTGATCAATGCCATAAAATACAAGAATAAATTTTTATAATTCTTATCAGTTATTAAAATATTAATATCTCATCATTAATTTAATCACGACAGCAATAGACGGTATTCTAAATTGTCAATTAATATTTAAATAACTTCAACAATTGTCGATGGGGGGGGGGGGGACATCTGTTATGTTGTGCCTATAGTAATCAAATTTCTAAATCGGCCCCTGTCCATTGTACGCTTTGCATTTCAATTTGCCACTGAGTTGTTTTACTTATCGTCATGTTACATAAAGATGCCTCTGTAATGTGAATTTCATGTATCTATGCTGCTCCAGTGAGAAGTTATTAAGGAAAAACTGAAATATTCATTAATTTTGTAGACTAGTGTAGAAGAAGAAAGAAATTTGTAAAAAGGTTCCATGCATTTTCTACGAGTTAAATTTTTCTTTATTTGTTTTTCTTTATTTAAATTTTTTTTTATTTGTTTAAATCCTCCGCAACTGATGCTGGATCAACGGTACTAGAATTTGCGATGTCAAAAGGAACATTATTACTGACACAGGCAACTTCAGCACTGCTTATTTACACGATGTTTTTTCTACAAAACAGTTTTTATTAGAATTTTTATCGCTTCATTATGAATACCATTAACTTAATAAAGCAAATTAAGATTCCACAACAGCATAATGTAGAGGATTGCAGATACACACCTATTTAAAAAGCACACTATTGAATAAACAGAGCTACAGATAAAATGCCAAAGCCTCACTTGCACTATACATATTTTAATTTCACAATACATATTCCGGTGCCATCAACTTTTTTTTATTTTTGGGAAGCTAAGAGAATTTAAATTATTTGCAAACAAACGCAAATAATAACTACTTATTACTTTAATTTTTTATTCCTGATTTCGGGAGGGGCCGGGGCCCCCTGGACCCCTCCCATATATACGCCCTTGGTAAGTGGTAAGTCAAAATATTGTTTGGAGTATGTTAAGCTTTAAAAGCATCTTAAGACGCTTTTCATTTTTCCAATTGGATATTTCCAATTTGAAAGGTTTTAACCATTTTCCACCTCTTAAATGTGGTTATTGGAAATCATGCTTTGGAACATGTTTAACCTTTGGAAACTTCGAAGTCACGTACATTCCAGCAATCTGGTTTTATGGAATGGGGCATTGAGTTATTTTATATTCTGAATGTGTTACCTTTTCTGACTTCTATAATCTGGTTTTATCAAATTCGGGAATTGGAAACATGTATAAAAAAAGTTTTCAGCTCTCTCGATTTATGGGGAAGTAGAGTATTGGATAATTCACATTTAAAACATTTGACTTCTTTTCGATCCATTGAAGTTGGTTAATAGAGATTTTAATAGTTTACTTTTGAATTAAGTTTGTCTTTATTGATATTTGCAGTAAAGTTCAGATTTTGGGCCGTATGGAAAGTAAAACAATGAGTTGAATCAATTAGTGACTGTAGGATGACTTAGATTTTTTTTATGCAAAGCATAATTTTCACTCAATTCTTTTTCCAACTTCTTTAATTGTTAAACAGTTTCAATTAAACGCTTAAACTGAAGTTTTTTTATGAACTATTATGAAACATCTGTGTTATACATTTTATTTTGTATATTTCAAAGTTGTTTTATCATTGGGTGACGGTCCACTTCTTTCTATTTTATAATTTTTCATTCTCTTCGTCTCTTTCTACATAATATTTTCTCATATAATACATAGATATTTATTCGAATTATTATTATCACTGTGTTGTTGCTATTGTTACCATTGATAGATTGCTTGAAATTAATGTTACTATTTTTGTTGTTGACTTGATATTATAGTTGCTGTGTTGTTGATATTAATGTTATTTTTACCTTTGATTTGTTTTTTGGAATTGTTATTTTTGTTGTGATTATTACTGTTTCTTTTTATTATTATTATTATTATTATTATTATTGTTATTTTTCTGTAATTATTATCGTTATTTTGCTGCGATTATTACTGTTGTTTTGTTAGGATTATTATTGCTGTTAGGATTATCATTGTTGTTTTGTTGGGATTATTATTGTTGCTGTTTACAATTGGATTATTATTATTATTAGTAGTAGTAGTAGCATTATTATTGATAGCAGTAGTAATATAATTATTATTATTATTAGTAGTAGTAGTAGTAATAGTATTATTATTGGTGGTAGTATATTATTATTATTATTGTTGTTGTTTTTGTTGTTACTGCTGTGGCTTATTATTATTTACCTATCATCATGTAGTAATAATGTTGTTACGTACTTGCTTTTCCATTATAGGTTTGCGTCCTACCCAAAATAAACAGCCACAAGCAGCATCCCGTGGTTACTATTCACCACCACAGGCAACTCAAACGAAGAGCCAACATCCACCTGCAAACAATGCTCCAAAATGGACGTATAAAAGTAACATATTATTTCTTAATGTAGAAGTCGACTCCTTAAAATAAATTTATTTTGTCATATCCGGTAATCATGAAATAAGTTAAAGTAATATATATATTTTTTTCCGATTAATTGAACTTGCTCGCACACACACACACACACTTTAGTTCAAAAGTTGCTTTATCTGTAATAGCAATCTTTTGAAAATTTGATAAATATAGAACATATAGTAAAAACGTAGGCTTTTTATCCAATTGTGCAAAAACATCCAATTTAAGTTGTATCAATTTTGTATTCAATTTTGATACATTACATTTAAAAAAATTGAAAATTCTCCCAACAGGTCATATTCACGAACGACGTTTCTAACATACAATTTTCCTAAATATTGAAAAAAGAAAAAGAAAAAAAAATAGTTTGAATAAAATATGAATTGCCTATATTTTAAGTCTTTATATCACTTTCAAAATAAGGTCTTTAGATACTATAAAACAGATTTTCGCCCTTTCCCTAAAGTCCTAAAGGTGTTTGTAAATGTATGTTGGCTTGTCTAATGACGAATGTTTCGGCGCATTATAGCCCTCGTGTTGCTGACGGCGCCAGATAATCTGAAAACAACCAAACCTAAAGTCAATAAATATGGGATACTAAATATTTCGAGTGTCATATCTCTAAAATGAAACTATAAGATTATATTTGTTATTTTGTAGTTGTTAGATCTTTATTTACAAGTCCTTTTTTGATATCTGTTGAGTTTTTTAGGAATCGATTTTAAACAAATATCCCACTTAAAGCTCTGCCATCTATTGAACGTTAATCAAACCAACGAAACCCGCGTATATACATTAGTTCATCTCTATTATGTTTTGACTTACACCTTTCTACTTTCGTCAGGATTTTTTAATATTTCTTTCATAGGTTTAGACATTAAAATCAAATTTTCACTGTTTCTCGACTGCAGCAGACATTTTTTTACACGTACCACTTAATATTTTTTTAGGTGTTTCCATTGCGAAATGTTACATGTGTTTTTTCCCAGCGGCATGCATTCTTAAATAGTTGATTGGCTTTTTTATGATTTAAGTTTTACATCAAAATTTTCTTAAATCAAAATCTCAAGAGGGGAAGTTGCTCACAGATACCAACTACGCCATCTTTTGATGGAATAACTAATTATTTCTCTTCATTGAAGAGAAAAGGGATATTATTTTTTGTTTGGCATTTATAGAAAAATCTCATCTTCATATATTCATGAAATATCAATTTTTCAAGTGCTGTTTTACTTTTAGATACCATCAATTTATTCATTCAACTCTTTTCCAGGTACCAATTACCAAGGTAAAAGTTCTCCATCCCAAGGATATAGTAATCGTCATTATTCTCCAAACTCAATAAGTAAACCAAGTAAGTTATTTAACCTATTAACATTAAAATGATAAATAAAATTATTACTTTAGTACACTAGCAAGTGAAGGGTACAAAGGTGACAATTACATTTTCTGGCATTTATAACCAGAGAGGCCCGGGATCATTTTAGATAAATTACTTTTGAGGCCCTCTTAATTTTTGTACACTATACAGACAAGCCTGGAAGACTGACAGACACCGAAAACAGAATCAAAAGGTTTTAAATATAAATCACAAGCTAAAGATTTCGTAATTAGTCATACCTAGAAAAGAAACAGCAACCCTTTTAGCGACAAGGCATCAAGCTAAATTTCCAAAATTCTTATTCCAACGCCAGAGCGTGGATTTGACTAGAGTAAGCATTGATTAGAGTAGAGAGTAATTCATACCAAGATGTAAATCTTTAATTATTTTCTTAAATTCATGCCACACAAGTGTGGTATGAATTTAAACAAATGATTAAACATTACTTCTGCCAATTGACGGAGTTAACAAAAGATTAAATTTTTGTGGGAATTCAGCTGGACTCGATGTCGTTAAAATTCAATGTGAGGGTATTACTGTTTTATTTAGATACAACTAACTGTGAAAACTTTGGTTTGTGATTTGCATTTCGAAACTTCTCCGCCAATTTTCGAAACTTTTCCTGAATAATCAACCGTAACCCGTCAGTAGGTCCTCGAAGTACTATTGAACTAATTTTTTGAGTGTCTCAGATAACTCTTGAATTATTAACATTTACATTACACTGTAGTCATTAAGGCAAAAGATTTATTCATTTGTCTGTCTGGGATCAACAATCCAAACCAACATTGCAAATACTACAGACATTTCCGATGTATCAAATGAAAGATATCGTTGAGATGAGTTTTCTTCCGACAGAAAGCATCAGGAATTGAATCGTAAATTCATTAATAACTTTTACAGGCTGATTTATAAATGGCATAGAACTGTGTAGCAACATAGTTCAATTGTTTTGACATGATAAATAAGTATTTTGATTCCTTTTTAAAATTTGGGCTAGAAGCATGCATTTATTTTAAATGTTTTGGGGGGAAAATGTATCTTGGTTTAAATGGTTGTACGTTATAGATCTTGAAAAAACTGTGACGAATTTTAAATTTAAAAAAAATTTCCAAATTTGAAAATTGGGGATATATTTTCGCTAAATGTTGCCAACTTGGGGTAACTTGACTAGGTTCTAGAAGAAGAAAAAAAGAAAGAAAAAAGAACAATTTTGCTATGTTCTTAACATAACTCAAATATAGTATATCAAATATGATAAACTTATCATAACTTATATATGTAACAATATGAAACAAAAAGCAAATTTACAAGATTTTGTTATCGTCAACCTTAACAGATGTATTTTAGTCATTCAATGTTGCTACGCTATACCCGCTTACTATCTGTACGTGATATAACATAATAAAAAGGTTTATAGATCGGAATTTTAGTAAAAGTGACTATTGGAATCCCTCTCGTTCTCAATCACCATCTCTCAAGTAATTAATAAATTAGAGTATAATATTATTTCTTAGATACTGATGTCAAACAAAGTGAAAATATGTTATCACATAAAGAAATCAGTAACCTGTACTATTCTCCAAATCAGAAGAGCCGACCATCCCAACCGGTCGCTGGAGGTAAGTAATCTTTTCGACAATCTCTTTGGTAAGTCCACAAGAAAAATAAATTGATCGATGGCTAGGGCATTGCTTTCAATCGGTCAAAAGTGTGTTCCGGTGTCCGTCCCCACGCAATGTTTGACCGGTGGATGCTGGAAATGCATTGCGTGGGCATGCTCCTTCTCCGTCTGCCTGTATAAAAAGAGATGTATGCTGACGTTGTTCAGTTGAGTTGATGTATTGATGTTTTATAAAACTCAAATTAAAAAACAACTTTTTAATGGGCTTGGTTTTTGTTGTTTTTTCAGATTATCTGGCGCCGTTAGCAACACGAGCGCTATAATGCGCCGAAACATTCGTCATTAGACAAGCCAACATACATTTACAAACACCCATGCTTAACACGGTACTTTAATGGGCTTGGACTTAAGGCCCAGGGTTCACAGTACATCGGCCTTAAGGCAATTATTTTAAATTCCAAAACATATTGATGTTTCTCTTTCTTTTCTTTTTTTCTTTTTAGCTCCGGTTTTAAAAGCCGTTGAAAATTTCGTTTTGCTCGAAAGTAATTTTTTACAATTCTTCATATGTCTATTAGAATTTTTTTATTGTAAGAATTGTTTTGTTGTAAGAGATTGTTAACTAAGTATATTGAACTTTAACTTTGGAGGTTTCAATAGAAATCCCTGTTTTTTACCTTTTCATTCTATATAAGAGATTCGTTTATCCTAAATGTAAAATTTCAGTTCACTAAGTTGAAAAAAATTTCACTTATGAACGAAGGACAAATCTCAATATTGAGGAACGTATTTTTAAAATCCAGCATTAAAGTAAACGAGTGATTGAACGCGTGTTCCAGGACGTTACAGATCTCAAAGTATTCGGAAACAACTTATATTAATTGCGTCGTGTTTAACAAGATGCTAATACTAAACATGTACAGTAACTCAATCAGAAATAAAATTTAATGAAACATTTTTAATAAACAGATCTAAAGATGAGGCAACTTTACACGTATTCCGTTTAAAGTCGGAAATAAAAATTATAAAAGTTTAGCGTATTACTATTTAACATAGTAATTAATTGTGACTATTTCATTTGTAGTTTCTACCACTACATCAATGTAGTTAAAAAGCTCTGTCCGTTTGGCTAAAGCTTACACTCCCAAATAAAGCTGAAAATGCTAAACGAAACTGTGATGCGACAACTGAAAGGTCACTTAAAAACCAGTTCATATTCCAAACTTAAAATGATATGTGTGACTTCAAGTCAATTTGCAATTCATTGAACCTAAACTATAGTTACAACACCCATACCATGCATTAGTTTAAAGGTCTTGAAAAATAACAAGAATTACATAAAATTTAATCTGAATACCGAACTGAATAAATTTAATCTCAACCGGAAAGAGAATTTAAATGTCAACCGGAATAGTGCTTCCATAATAACTCTACAAGAAGTTCAAATCTTATTTACAAATAGAAATATTGTACTATATGTATTTAGGTATAAACAGTGAGAAGTTTTCTTTACAAATTTGTTACTTAACTCACTATTTTTATCATTTATCGTCAACCGTAACAGCTAGGGGTTTTAGTCATTTTTTGTTGCCAAATTACTCAACGAATCTGAATGTGATATTTTAGTAACTACGACTGCTGCACTACAACACTTTTCCAGTAGCTATCTATGAAATATGACTATCTAAGTAAGTGGAGAAGTAAAATGAGGTATTATTTTTTCAGGTTATCAAAGTAAAAATTCACCATCACGTGGATACCCCAGTAATCCACATTATTCTTCAAATCAGAAAAGTCAAGCAGCACAGCCAGTAGCTGGAGGTAAAATAATATTTTAGACAGTTTCTTTGTTACATGTTTACTAGCTGTGCTTTTTTTTTATATCATTTCCTAACAACTTAGGTAACAAATGGATAACAACTTAGGTAACAACTTAGGTAGCAAGATAAACATCTTGCAACCCTTCTTGTGGCTGAATGGCCTAAATCACACAGTACAATCCCTCTATGAAAAGCAGGAGCTCTACTTCAGAAGAAGTTAAAAAATTTCTGTGATGTAATTGCTTCAATGTGCCTTATATTAAATATATGTCAATAAAAAAATAAAAAATTCATTTGCTTGATAATTGTGTGAGTTCCAATCATAATCAACCAATATTTTTGAAGCCAACTTTTAATAAACTAGGGGTGTGAGACATCGCACAATTACACTATACTTACAATTACACTATAATATTGACGTGGATTTGTGTCATTTACCGTTTGTATATTTTAATTTTTCATTTAGCAGAAATGGCCAGTTTGGCGATATTTTTGGCGAAAATAAAGTAAAACGTTTTTTATTTCAGGTTACCAAAGTAAAAATGCATTATCACATCAAGACATCAGTAACCTATACTATTCTCCTAATCAGAAAAGCAAACCATCGCAACCGGTATCTGGAGGTAAGATAATGTTCTATACAATATCTTTGGTGCCCCCCATCATCTAAATAATTTTAAAATTTATGTGGATTAAATGCCTCAGTGTAAACAGTATTAAATGCAATAATACTTTCAATAAAAATTGTTCAAAAATCATTCGCTAAATTATGAATATCACCTACGCAATCCATCTACATTTTACAAGCCGATTTTCAATGAAAAGCCGATGATAAATTCTTACTTTCAATCTTTCAATTACCCATATGTGTGCGTAGGGAAAGTACAGTATTCGGTATAAAAAAAAAAAAATTGCATTTCTTAACGTTTTGGAACACCCTGATTTCAAAAAAGTTGTCTGGAAAAAATGTATGTCTGTGAGTACTTGGTCAGCATAGCTCCCGAACAAATAATTTACCTGCGATGTTCAAATTTGGCGTGCGGGTTGGTGGTTGATATGGGACCTACTTTTAAGGTTTTCGTCTAAATCGGGCAAGCTCACAAGGTTGAAATCATGAAAATCAAGAAAAATTCTTGTTTTTCAGCAATTGCTAAAAAACGGCTCAAACAATTTTGATTAAAATTTATGTGTATGCCTCTTAAGGATTTTTAATCATCCCCACCTTGAAAATTCCAGTAGAAATTGCCCAAAAAGAGTAAAAAGTTGAAAAACGAGTGCCCTTAATACAGATCTCTCTGCCCTTCAGCATCGCTCATTAAAGATTTTTTTTTTTTTCTGTTTCACGCATAAGAAAGGACTTAATGTAATGTCTAACGAATAACTTCGCCAATTTTGTCATCTTGGTGAGTTTTTTTCTTACGTAAAATCATTACCCAAAATATAGCCAAACTAGCCATTTTTATGTAAATTAGTGAAAATATGAAAACAGTAAATAACACCATAAATTTTAATGCAATGACCGATATTATAATGCAATTTAAAGTTGTGCGATGTTCCACACCCCTAGTTAAATTATATGTTTAATAACGATATTTCATATATTCAATAATCCCTCGTTATATATCTCCTCAATATATTGTGCAATCGGATACATCGCGCATTTTGCTTGACTTCCGACAATCGCGATGGATATACCGAGGGGCTACTGTATCTAAAATAACGTAAACTACAAATAAACATAAACAAATACGATGCAAAACTATACCATAAGCATTAAACACAGGGTTTTATAATTTAACTATACTTATTAATATTTAGAGTCATTTGAGTATGTTACCATTTCACTCTGCCTTAGTAGCATATATACGAAATTTTCGAAAGGTTTTTTGCCATGTTAAAGAGGCTGCAGGTTGCCTTCTATTCTAAACGGGTGGACTTAAATATGAGAATAATCCTTCTGTATAAAATATTTAGCAAGAAAATTAAACTCATAAGACCAAATATTCACAGTTTTAAGTAAATTGAGCAAAGAATAAGCCTTCCGATCTCTCCAACCTGGCTATATAAAAAAAGAAGCTTACATTATCTTGTAAAGAAAAGAGTAATAGTAAATAAAGTTACTTCATAATCCTATTCCTCTATCCTGCTTAAATTAAAGCTCATTTCTCTTAATCATGATGTTCATATTTGCAATGGGTACCTTACCATGTGAATCTCCACGGGAACGAAATGGCCGATATTCTTGCTAAGGAGGGTTGCAGGATTTCAACATCTCCCTCATCCATACTTACTTTTTTTTTAATTATACTCTCTGGAAAAATCAAAGATCTCGGAGGAGTGGAAAACACCCCCAACCCATAATTGGTACAAGGGCTCAAAACCGGGTTTGTCCCTTGACCTCCCGTGTGACAGACGTACCCGGACTGTTCTATCAAGGCTTGCTAGCGGTCACATCAAGTGCCTCACTTTCAACGAGGGCAGGAAAACCTTCGCCACCTGCACCAAGTGCCAAAATCATCAGGCCTCTCCTGAGCACCTCTTGGATTGCATGGGACTCTCTAAGGAGGATCTCTTTTGCAATCCTCTCCTAGTCTTCGACTTCCTTTTAGTCAACGAACTCGTGGATCTTGTCTGACTCCGTCAGACAGTGAGGATTAGCAACAACAACACTTCATTATAATATTAATAGACACATTAAAGCTCGTTAATGAATATCACGCTATTAAAAACAATTACGTGTTAAGGAAAAGAAATACCCAATAATATGAATGATGAATATTTTTAAATATTCCACATATTTCTAAGTTTCTCTTTTAAATATTCAGACTGAGATTTTGCAATAACAGATTGAACGTAGATTTACAATTGAGATTTGCATGAAGCTCAATTTTTTATAATTCAAACTAAAATAATCCTTTTCGGAGAGTTGCCATAGTTAACTTCTCCCCAAATCCTTGTTATGGTGGTTATCATGCAACCTTGTCAATGCAAGTCTAATGACAAGTAAGTGAAAAGGTTTTTGTAAGCTTGCATATCTGGAATATCTGCATATCTGGAATATCTGGGAATACCTCAAAACAAAATGCATAAAATTTATACTTTCAAAAAGTGGTTCAAGGATGGTTCTCTTGAAAATGTTTACTTTAGCAATAAGTTTTCTAAAAAAATGCTTAAGATAGTTATATTGTTGTTTTTGTTCTTCAGTTTCTTTAAGAATTGATTTGAAATCAGTTATTATAATTCAACATGATAATACATTTCAGGTTATCAATATCCTGGTACATACCAGGGCAATCATCCCAATGCGCAAAGGCAGCAACAGTTGTCTAGTAACATCGCAGGTAACGTACTTATTTTGTTATAAATAGAATATTTCTGAAATGAAAATAACGTTGTTATAGTTCTTAAATAAGTCTTGTATGAAGAATTCTTTTTCACCTAAATACTAATATAGCCCATAAAAACAAAGTTTTTAATATAAATCCTTTCTATGCATTGCCAATTTTTATATTCATTAACATAGCGCCGATTCTATTGTTAGCACGTGCTTGGTGTTTGCATCTAATTTTAAATATTAAAAACATCTCTTTATGCGGCAAACTACATTTCAGAATTTATTTATTAAAAATGAAATTGAATTTATGCATTTACGTCTAGTTATCTTTTATTAATTATGATTAAAATAATTTGGCAACAGGAAAGACTTTCAACAGAAATCGGTTGAAATTCTTTTACTTACAATGTTGCTACGCAACGCAACATTGAATTAAATGGGCCACTCTCCATGATAAGTTTATCCATTCACGTCCAGTTATCTTTTATTAATTCTGATTAAAATAATTTTGGCAACAGGAAAGACTTTCAACAGAAATCGGTTGAAATTCTTTTACTTACAATGTTGCTACGCAACGCAACATTGAATTAAATGGGCCACTCTCCATGATAAGTTTATCCATTCACGTCCAGTTATCTTTTATTAATTCTGATTAAAATAATTTTGGCAACAGGAAAGACTTTCAGAAATGATTGGTTAAATAGGATTTATTAGTATTCCAAAACGATTATAGAAACGTGTGTAAAAGTGACCTTTTAGTGACAGTGACAGCCTCCAAAATTTGATCGAATGCATTATCATCGACATCAAATCTGTCTGCCAAGTTTCAACCCGATCAGATGATGGCGAGGAGGTTAATTAGGCTCCCACATATTTGTCCTCCATCCACACACAAACAAACAAAATCGAAGTTTATTTAAGAAAGGGTAAATGTCCATACTAAACATAGCCGACCAAACGGTCTAGTGGTTAGCGTGCTAGCTTCTAGACCACGAGGTTGCGGGTTCGAGTCCCGTGTAAGGCATGGGTGTTTGTAAATGTATGTTGGCTTGTGTAATGACGAATGTTTAGGCCTCGTGTTGCCCTCGTGTTGCTGACGGCGCCAGATAATCTGAAAACAACCAATCATACTAAACATAAAATCATATCTTTCAATCATTTAAAAAAGGGCCAATGCATTAGAAACATCAATGTCCGTCCGGTAATACTCTATGAATTTTAAAAGAGACTAAATCAAATTATGAAGGAAATCTTTCATCTTTTTGTTATTTTCTCGTTTTTAATTATTTTGGGGAATTAAATCTTATTTTTGCAGTCTCATTCTTTTATTAGGAAAGCAAATATTATAAATTACATTCTAATAGGTAAAAAATTGTATTTAATTTATATTGTATTTAAATAAAGGTAGGAAAATTGTATTTAAATTGTCAATTAAGATGAGAATTTCCAAGCTTGTTTCCTCCAGGTTAACACATTGATTTTTTATTTTCAGTAGGTAACACAGAATCGTTTGCTATAATCCAAACTTGCCTGTTCAAAATTTTAATATTGTGTTAAAGGTTGGTTGTTTTCAGATTATCTGGCGCCGTCAGCAACACAAGGGCTATAATGCGCCGAAACATTCGTCATTAGACAAGCCAACATACGTTTACAAACACCCATGCCTAACACGGGACTCGAACCCGCAACCTCGCGGTCTAGAAGCTAGCACGCTAACCACTATACCGTTTGGTCGGCTATTGTGTTAAAGGATTATTATATAAATGAATATATCTATATATACATGAGTGCAAAGGACAACCTGTTATACCATGGTCCCAATTTACCTAGGTCCTAGATTCTATATTGTTTACAGTGCTCCCATTTTATTTGGCAGAGATTTTTTAAAATTGTATTTAAAATAAATTGTAGCAAAATAAAGGCAAGAAAATTATATTTAAAATATTAATTCAATTGAGAAATATCAAGCTTGTTTTCTCTAGATTAACACATTGACGTTTTAACTTCAGTAGTTAAGACTGAGTCGTTTGCTATAATCCAAACTTGCCCAGTCAAAATTTGTATTGTATTAAGGGATTATTTTGCAGTCGAACCCTGTTAACTCGAAATCTATTACATCACTGAAATTGTTCGGGTTAACTGAATTTCTTGTTAAATGAATAAATTAACGTAAAGTTTTAGGTTATGAGAACTGTTTTTACTTCGCTTTCAAAGGGATTTCACGCTAAGCGATTTCGCGTACTGTGTTTGACTGTATAAATGAAGAAATGAATATATTCATAAATACATGATTGCAAAAGAGGAACTGTTGTTCCATAGTCCCAATTTACCTAAGTCCTAGATCATATATCGTTAACAACGCTCCCATTTTATTTTGTGAAGCCAGACTACAACAAGTATCAACATCATTGGAAAAGTTATCAACCTCTCAAATAAATCCACAAGCAAATAATCGAATGAACAAACAGCTACCTAACTAAATAACTACAGCATAAATAAATATAAATGTAGATATAAATATAAAAAAGTATAAATAAGTGAATATTATAATTTTTTTATCTTTAATTTTTTTAGCTTATGGGCAGAGACCCAGCTCACCTCTTACTCAATCTTGGCGTAATTACTATGGCAAGCGAAGCAGAGAACAAATAAGTAAAGGTAATTTATTTTATTTTTGTTGTTTTTAGGGGTAACGGACAATTCCAGGGGGGTTTTTTTTAACTTTTTTTATTCAATTCTAAATATTTCGAAAAGGCCATAAACACAAAAATTTCTACTCACTGAGCTTCTTTTTTCTTTCTTTTTTTTTAATTTGCAACCTTAAATCGCTTGTTAGTTTTGGCAGGAAAAACGATTCATTCGGCTCGAATTGAATGTGACGTCACTTGATCTGAAACAACTTGGCTTGAAATGCAGCAGCGGAAACCAGTTTTGCAATTTTCTTTCAAATCATGCCAACCTGTACGGGATATGACGGGATATCAAACAAACGCCAACTATTTGGCTTAAGGCTCAAGATAACCATTAAAAAGGAAGGATGCTTTGACGTCACAGCTATAGCGGATCGTTTTGGTCGGATTGCAATCGGACGTGGTTTCGTCCTAATTTAATTTCTTAATATTTTAAATAACTAATTTTTTTAAAGAACCTTTGTTTGAATATTTGGAATCAAGAAGAAATTCTTCATAAATATAAAATACTAGCTTCTAGACTTTCAATCGTTTTTAAAAACTGCTGGAATTGTCCATTCCATAAAGGGGCAAAAAACACTATAATTTACTAAAAAGATATTCAAGATTGGTATTTTGGTTAATAGTAAAAGTATTAATGGGCCGTAAATGTGTTTGGCAACCTATTTGGCAATAATTTATTTTTTTTAACATATCTGATAAACTACTTTGGGGTAAAGGGGTTATTATCATGGGTTATTTTCATCATTTGGGCTTTATAAACTATGAAGTTTTTATATTATAATCGATGTTGAGCTTATTTTTATTAGCTATCATCAATCATCTAAATAAACATAAAAAGTAGCACAACTTTGGCCCATAATCGGCTGACATTGGCCAATCCCGATGCGGAACGTTGTAAATCGGTCGTTGGATAACGATATTGACCCATTTTACCCAATGCGGGTTAAATATACTGGAAATTTTGAAATGTTAATGTACAGTTTTTCAACGCCTACCAAACGGTATAGTGGTTAGCATACTAGCTTCTAGACCGCGAGGTTGCGGGTTCGAGTCCCGTGTTAGGCATGGGTGTTTGTAAATGTATGTTGTCTTGTCAAATGACGAATGTTTCGGCGCCTTTAGCCCTCTTGTTGTTGATGGCACCAGATAATTTGAAAACAACCAACCAATTTTTAAAGTAAAACATTTTATTTTTAAGAAAGAACGGAAGGTTGGTTGTTTTCAGATTATCTGGCGCCGTCAGCAACACGAGGGCTATAATGCGCCGAAACATTCGTCATTAGACAAGCCAACATACATTTACAAACACCCATGCCAACACGGGACTCGAACCTGCAACCTCGCGGTTTAGAAGCTAGCACGCTAACCACTATACCGTTAAAAGGACGGAAGGAAAAATGTTTTGTGATGTTTTTGACATGTTTATTTTTAAAGAAATCGTAGTATTTTGGAACGATACTTGAGGTTCGGCAAGAACTGGCCAAAATTCAAGAGCGCCAGTTTCCGACATTGGCCTACTGCTGCTACATGAGCCTTTTTTTTAATTTTGTCCAGAGTACATTGAAACACAATCTGATTTGCAATAAAAGGGACATCTTTCCCTTTAGATTATTCGACAAAGTTTTGAATGTGACCTATATATTGAAGCTGTTGCAATTGATTTTGTAAATTACTTCTTTTAAAAAATTTCTACAGCTACAACAAGCAGCCCCAAAGCAACTTCAAGTCCGGGCTTTTTCGCAAGATTGTTTCAGGAAAACAACACTGGAAGCAGTCTATCAACGACTAGAGGTTACGGGCTATCTGAAGAAAGTAAACAACACATAAACAAAAGGAAAACTCATTGGAAAAGACAAAGTAGGTTTTTTCAAGTTTCTTTGCGGAGCATATAAGTATCAAAATATTTGGTAGTACCAGATTGTCCAGCGTTGTCTGTTGTTGAATAAAAAAGACTAGTCACGTTTGTCACAGGAATCCCAATAGAGAAACATCTACATTTACTGTATTGTAAACTTTTTGAATGCGAATTTCCTGCATGCATACCCCTCTTCTAAGTCAACGAGTCTTCTTTCTATACCGACCACCAGCATCCCGACTATCTGGATACAGAAGCTATTCTCTTGATAAGACCAGCAGTAATAGAACATATGAGTTGTCTAGTTTAAGAGGTCATTAACCAACGTTATTTAACATTAACCATTTTAAAGGGCAAAGCGAAATCCCTAGTAGTACAACAACTTTGACGAATGTTGCTGACATTAGCCAATCCCGTTGTGGAACTTTGAAAATCGGCCTTTGGATGCTAATAATGGCCGATTTCGCCCAATGATCGATGAAATATACTAAAAGTTTTAAACGGCGTTGCTCATTTTTGAAATTAAAATATTTTATTTAAAAGAATGGCGGCGGGCAAAAATATGTTTTGGGGTATTTTTAACATGTTTATTTTAAAAAAAAAAATTTTAAAAAAATCATGTATTTTTTTAACGATGTTCGAGTTTTAGCCAGGATTGACTGAAACTCTCATTGGACAATACTACTGAAACCAAAATCCAAAATTGGTCATGCCCACCATTGTTTTCAAAATTTGTCTTCCACATAAAAAAAAAAAAAAAAACTCTTTACGGGTGAAAAAAAATGCTTTTTTTTTCGTTATTTGTTATTTGTTAAGGCCTAAGAGTTGATATAGTTAAATACGAATAGGGTCATTCCACGTCAGTTCAACCCATGGAGGTAGAAATAAGACAGGAGAGGGCAGCGGTTAAAAATCTGAAGCATTTAACTGTAACCTACCGCCATCTTGTTTCAATCAAAAGATTCGACTTGCGGTATCTCTCTACAGTGTAGAACATTGAATTAATTTATATTTTTTAGGCTAAATATGATTGTTTAGAGAAATGGAGTCTATAACTGCACAAATAGATATTTCAAGAAAATATCTTAAATAACTTTTCATGGATAAATACTATTTTTATGCTGATTTCTTATGTGTTGGAATTCAGTTTCGGCATTTGATAGATCATTAGGCTTGAGCATTTTTATTTTTGAAATGTAGCAGTATATATGTTAATGATTGAGTATCTAATGAAATATAAAAAAAAGGATTGGGATAGACATTTTCAATTTTTATATGTATATATATTCAATTTACATATATATATTTTCAATTTATATAAAAGATGATTTTCAAACTTCTTTTGAATTTCCTTTTTGCTGTTCTTTGGAAATGATAAACAGTATGTAGAATATCAGATTATAATCTCTTTAAAGTACTTCTTGGAGATCTTTCACACAGATTTGTGCCATTATTTAACACCAAAATTGAATTGTTAATGTATTTAAAAAAATGCTAAACTTTTAGGTATTATAAAGCAGTGTATTTCTTTTAAGTGTTCCAAAAAATATAATACAATCCCACTTTCTATTTCAATTCACTCCGTAAGTTTATGGGATATAAATATATATGTTTTTAAAATATTAGGGGCCTTTGCTCCCTGCTCGTTTACTCTCGCCAACCCCAGAAATAGCTTCGCAATCAAGTCACCTGGTCAGTAATGTTTGCCAAACTCCAAGTTCACTACTCCAGTGAATTTTTATAAAAAATTTGAAACTGAAAACCATCTGTCAGTGAAAGCTTTGTGACATGATCCTGGAAATCAATAAATTGTTATTTGAATTACTCTCTTTAAAATATCAAGCACGTGGTCAAAATTACATCGAATCTATTTGAAAGCGAACTCTCAAATCTAAGGTTGCCAGATTTTCATATAATTAAAAACATACTATTAAATTAGAGCATTCTCCGAGGACGACGGCCCATGCAAAAAATTCTCTGACTTTGATTTACAATAATTCAGAAAAATAGCTTATTAAATAAAATATCTTGTAAAATTTTGAATAATAATAATAAAAAAAAAATATCTTTAATATACAACATTTTTTAAAACTGGTACTTAAAAAATGTATGTGAAAATGAGAAATATGCATGGTAAGTCAATAACAACTCTAGAAGAATTTTGACCCATCAAAGCACCCCTTTAAACACATATTGGAACTTTGTGAATATTCACAAGTCTCCTAGAGTTGCCCGTGGCGTAGTCTTCACACTCTAATAACCATATTACCTTAGAATTAAAAAATATTACAGTTTGAAACACTTCATTTTGTCTTTTAAATATGGCGAAATTAGAAAACACCATTTTGCTACATTAAATTAACACATTTCCTGGTGAGGACTGCCCATGTATAAAAAAATTGTTTCACTTTGTTAGAAACTAAAGTTTGCAACTCTAAATTTTTCTTATCAGCAGACTTCTTAAACTTTTCTTTTCTAATGTGCAAAATTTCACACTTTTAAATCCAATACTTTTTCCACAGAGATAAATGCACTCGGTGGAAAAATTCTGAAACCGTTGCGACACTTTTTAATTCTTACTTATTTTTAGTATAGAAAGAAATTCTGATTGTAATATGATAGGTGACAAAGTATTTAATACAACAACAAAGAAATCAATATGGAATTTAAATAAATTACATCTTGTAACACGTTTGTATTAGTTGCCTTTGTAATTATTTTTATTAAAACAAAATTCTTTATTATGTAGTAATTTTCATAAGTTTAGCAATCTTTAACTTCCTTAAATAATTTTGCTAATAAATGTGCAATCAAAAATAAAGCTTATAATAAATGTAAATAAGAGAACATGTAATTTTTAAACATTTTGATCACACGAAATTCATATTTTTTTGGAAACAAGTAACCAAGATTCTGTCAAAGATGGTATTTTAAAGAATAAGATTACAAAATTATGATGAATGCAACAAAATGAATATTTTTGAAATTACAAATTCAGCCTAAAATGTTATATTGAGTATATTTGTATGAATGTCTCTATTTTAATTTTTATCACCAGAAAAGTTTACTTTTGGACTATAAAATTCATATTTGTAAATTTTTTTTAATACTTAAAACTCCTTGATGTTTTGTCTAAATGCATTAATTATTTGCCATGAATAATAATGAATAAAAAATCGTTAATGTTCCGAAAATTTCCCCAAGACATCTATTTCATCAGTAGGTTACATGCAATTTTGCTTGCATAAATGTATAACACTAATTGCTTAAAAGGGGAAGGGATGATTGCGAAAAACCTTCCGCTCAGCCTAAGTCCGACGTTCGAAGAAGTGCGGCTTTTGGTTGAACCGACATGGCCGACGCCTCGCTTCAGTCTCTACTGTGGGGTAAGATAGGGCATGCCTCCTCCTTCTATTTCTACCTCCATGGTTCAACCAGGCTATGACTAATTGTTGAAAAAAATCCCCCCTCCAATTTTTAAGAAATTTAGTGTGAGAACCCTTTTCTTATGTTGATTAAGAAAATTCTCGAATATTTTTCGATATTCCTACTGATTGAAATTTCACAGCACTTTAAAATTTACAATTTTCTCAAATTTGGGATTCCTGAAATTTTCGGAAAAAAAGGTAAGTTTCCGAGAAATCATTTTTGTCGATGCAAATAAACACAAGGGTGTGGAGAGGTTAACTGGAGAGGCTTTTCGCAACATTATAAAGACAGACAGTGAATGTTATTCTTTTTTGCTATGGTTGACTCCTGTCGACTATTGCGTCGCTTTTTTTCGCTCAACAAAATCTGGAGAACATTAGATTATGCTGCTTCGTATCCTGAAAGTTCAGAATAAAAGATAAATCATTTTGGTCCCAATAAATACTGATTATATGTTTACAAAAATTTTTTTACAATTCAATAAAACTATGAAAAATTCAGAAAAAAAATATACTATTGCTCCAAGTTTATCTAAAATTTCATAAAAATTATCAAATTGCTCAACTCGATTTTTTTTTCTTTTCCGAAAACAAAAACATGTTTTTTCTAATAAAAAAAAATTTGAATGTAGGTCCTTCAGAAATATTTTTATACATGAAAATTATTGCAAGAACATATATTATCTTTCTAAAAAATAAGTTATATAGGATATTGGACAGGGACAAGTTGAGGATCTTTCTTAGTGTTTCTTATTTCACCTTTTATATAACAAACACTGAAAGCAGTCTTATTATTCCTTGCTAAGTGACATAGTCATTAACTTATACAAAAGAAAATTCCCGCGTTATTTAAAAACGAGTGAAATTAGTTTATATTTATGAAGAATTTCTTTCAGATTCCAAATAGTCAAACATAAGTTTTTGTAAGAAAATTAGTTATTTCAATATTAAGGTATAGGTATAGGTTTCAATATTTTTTTATTTTTTTTTAATTTTTAATTTAAAAATTAGACCTTTGCACCTTGAAAAGTACATTATTTGTTAAACTGTTTCCAATAAAAATATTTTTTAAATTTCTTCAATTTTAATAATTAATTAACATTTAATCAACTAATTAGGTTAATTTCGAACGGTAATGACAAAAATTCTAATTAAACCACAGATACAATTTTGGTGTTCAATAATGCGGAATTCCCTGCTCTGTTTTGAGCCTATTAACAGAATTTTACAGTGTGTATATTTTGTGATATCTTGCTTTAATTGAATCTATTAGGAAAATTCAAGTTTTTTTATACAGAATCTTATCTTTAAAATTCAATTAAAAAAATATTTATTTACAAATCACCTAGTATTTAGGGTCAAGACATTCAACAATGTATGCAGATAATATAGCAAAAAATAAATTTCAAAAAATATTATTTAAACTGGAGTTATTACTGTTTGAATAAAATGCAAAATAGAAAAAACTACAATCTGAGAATAACTTTTAAAAAAGAATTTTTTATATAAAAAAACTGTTGTTATTATTATACTAATTATTATATATTTCCTTTTTAGTATGCTCCTCCATCATAGGGTTTCCTTCTTTTGCGTTGTTTTTATTTTGTTTTTACGGCCTTACAAATCTTCCCCGATTTTTGAGAGTTTTGCGATTTGAAGCCTATACGTACACCTTAAGAAAATAAAATACCCCAAAACACAGTCCGGTCAAAAGGAACCGCTATAACTGTGACGTCACGAAATCCTTTCGTTTCTATGGTCATCGTGAGGTTTCTGCCAAATAGTTGGCCTGTGTTTGGCATCGGTGTTTGGTAGACAATTACCATTTTCCATAACGGTTGGCGCGATTTGGGAGAAACTTGCAAAACTGGTTTCCGCTGCTACGTTTCAAGCCAAGTTGATTCAGATGTAGTGACGTCACATTTGATTCGAGCCAAATGGGTCGTTTTCCCACCGATTTTAGATCGCGAATAAAATAATAATAATAATAATTAGAATTAAATAAACAAAAATTAATGTTGGTATAGTCCATTGGACTAGATAACTTAATTGTGCGAATTGTGTCTTTAACTTTGTGTACTTTTTCTAATAGTTTTGGGTACCACAAGTGAACCGAATGTCACTACATTGGGATGGAGTCAATTGCTGGCTGGAATTAGGACATCAACGACTGAAGACTATGGGCAATTAGGAAAAAGTAAACAAAGTATATCCAAAAGAAAAGCGCATAAGAAAAGACAAAGTAAGTGTTTAAAATGTCTCTTAACTCTTAACTAAACTCAATGTGGGAATAAGGTTAAGTTTACTTAATAGAGTACAAGAAAATAATTTATTTAGTTTTCTATTTAAAATATTCTGTTTGTAATTTTCTATAAGGGGTTGCTGTATCAAAAATAGAAAAAACTTTATTTATAAATATTTTTATTCCAAATATTTATCATAAGTATAAGGATTTTGAGATTTTTTAAATGTTGTGTTTATTTATTTGTAAAAAAAATGAAAAACAAAGAAAAATCCATAATAATGGATTTTTGCACGTTTTTATAAAAGTCAAGAAAAAAATTCAAAGTGAAAACTTTTAGCAATATATAATGTGGGAGTAGACGATCAGAGAAGGGACACTTGTTGAGTGTAGAATCCAGCTTTAATAACTCCTTATTGATCACACTTCATGCTATATTTGGCACAAGCGCCATTCTTACGTATGGTCACATCGAGAATGTTCAGTGATCTGTCTCTCTTATCAGAATGAGGAATACTTCCCTCTGCCGCTAGGAGTCGCCATGAGGGGTTCTCTAGTGGTGCGCCCCCTATCTCCACACTCGGTCATCTTGGCGAACTATGTCCTCATAATTTATGTCTGAAGTTATCTGAAATAGAAAAACACAAGGAAAGCAATATGCACAGATACTATGATTGTCACATCTATGATTGTTTTTGATTGGTGTCTCTTTGTAATGGCCAAAAAATTTTGCTCGCTGAGTGTAAACTTTAAATGTTCTGGGTTTTTTGCTTCTTTTCTTAAACTGTTTGAGGCTCTCCTTATTTATTGAGGTTTCTTCAGTCTTCTTATTTGCATCTGATAATGATCTCTTCTTTTTATGTTTTTCCTTGACATCCTTCTGTCCTTCTTTTTTGGTTTCATCTTGTTGAAGGTTCATTTTCATCTTTAAAATTTCTGCATTCAGAAGTTTCTTTCTATGCTGAAGATGTTCAACGAGAGTAGAATCTTCCCTTCTTGCTCTAACTTGTTTAGTTATCCTCACATCCATTTCTTTTACTTCTTTTTGTCTGGAACATAATTCTCTCTTCACTTCAATGCTGTGATTTTTCTCCTTCAGCTGTCTTTTTAAGTTTGCTCCTTCTTCTAAACTTATGACTGAGGGTTGCAATACTTTATTAGTGGCACTCAACTCACATTTTTCAAGAGTTTGGCATCGTTGACCTAACTGTTCTTGTAGTAACTTGGCTAGCTTCAATTTATTTTTAAGATTGACAATTTCTTCTTTAGCAGATCCAATTTCCATTTCACAACCTGCAATGTCTTCTCTGTATTTTTCAAGAATTTCAGTGGTTTCTGCCAGTTCCTTTAAATTTTCCGATTCTCTTTCTTCAAGTTTAGCTTGCAGTGCATCACTCTTAGCTTCCAGTTTAGAGTACTGTACTTTGAAAGTAGCACCTTCTGTATGCAATTAGTAGCACCTTCTGTATGCAATTAGTAGCACTTTCTGTATGTAAGATTTCATCTTCACATTCTTTTATTTTACTTTGAGCTTTATTCAGTTTGCCATAAAGTTCTTCCATTTCTCTTTTGAATTCTTCATCTCCTCTCAGTACAGCATTCTCCGCTACTTCAGGAAAGTTTTCTTTAAAAGGCGTACATTCTGCAAGTAAACATGCCGCAATCCTACGCTTTTCACCAAATAATTTCGCACCTGCTACGGACTTTTCTTTCTTCTTTTCGCCGTCAAGGTATAATCTTTCTCCCGTTACACCAGTAAGATGACTAGCGCTTCTGCATTCGGAAGGCGGAGCTACAAATTTCTCCTCTGCTCTGCTTCCTGATTGACTGCCGCGGCTGTCGATCTTCTTCTCAACTGTCAAAACAGATTTGATTGATATCTTGCGGAGCGCTTCTCTCTTATTTTCTCCTTTGGCCTCGCCAGACTGGCGCCTGATAACTTGTAAATAAAAAACACGTGGATCCTCTCGGCTTGGATCTCGAAGCTGTCTGTAAAAGGATGGGTTTTTGAATTTTTCTATAACGTCCATTCCAATTATTAATTCATTTGTGTGGTCTTTGATGACGTATATTTTTGCATTGACTGAATGAGTGTCGATTTTAATGTCAGTATGGAAATATACTAATGGTTGTACTTCTATATTACCCTAATAACCATGTGACGAGTATGTGACGAAAAGCGATATCGCATAGAGATCACGCGATGTCACGGCGATATCACACAGGGGTCACATAGTCGTCCAATGTCCGTTTTAGAGGGGGGTTTGCGACGTAACTTTGTGATATCGCTGCGATATCGCTTTTCGTCACATTGTGACATTGGGGACGAATTTGCGATTTTTGCGATATCGCATTGTGATCTGTATGTGATCTTAGTGATTTTGGCGACATCTATGTGATTTATGTGATCTTCGCAACGAAAGCTTTGTCACTGCGATATCGCTTTGTGACCTAAATGTGATCTTAGTGATTTTGGCGACATCCGTGTGATTTATGCGATCTTTGCAACGAAAGCTTTGTCACTGCGATATCGCTTTGTGACCTAAATGTGATCTTAGTGATTTTGGCGACATCCGTGTGATTTATGCGATTTTCGCAACGAAAGCTTTGTCGCTGCGATGTCACATTGTGACCTTAGTGATTTTGGCGACATCCGTGTGATTTATGCGATCTTCGCAACGAAAGCTTTGTCACTGCGATATCGCTTTGTGACCTAAATGTGATCTTAGTGATTTTGGCGACATCCGTGTGATTTATGCGATCTTTGCAACGAAAGCTTTGTCACTGCGATATCGCTTTGTGACCTAAATGTGATCTTAGTGATTTTGGCGACATCCGTGTGATTTATGCGATTTTCGCAACGAAAGCTTTGTCGCTGCGATGTCACATTGTGACCTAAATGTGATCTTAGTGATTTTGGCGACATCCGTGTGATTTATGCGATCTTCGCAACGAAAGCTTTGTCACTGCGATATCGCTTTGTGACCTAAATGTGATCTTAGTGATTTTTGCGACATCCGTGTGATTTATGCGATTTTCGCAACGAAAGCTTTGTCGCTGCGATGTCACATTGTGACCTAAATGTGATCTTAGTGATTTTGGCGACATCCGTGTGATTTATGCGATTTTCGCAACGAAAGCTTTGTCACCGCGATGTCACATTGTGATCTCAGTGATTTTGGCGACATCCGTGTGATTTATGCGATCTTCGCAACGAAAGCTTTGTCACTGCGATATCGCTTTGTGACCTAAATGTGATCTTAGTGATTTTTGCGACATCCGTGTGATTTATGCGATTTTCGCAACGAAAGCTTTGTCGCTGCGATGTCACATTGTGACCTAAATGTGATCTTAGTGATTTTGGCGACATCCGTGTGATTTATGCGATTTTCGCAACGAAAGCTTTGTCACCGCGATGTCACATTGTGATCTGTATGTGATCTCAGTGATTTTGGCGACATCCGTGTGATTTATGCGATCTTCGCAACGAAAGCTTTGTCACTGCGATATCGCTTTGTGACCTAAATGTGATCTTAGTGATTTTGGCGACATCCGTGTGATTTATGCGATTTTCGCAACGAAAGCTTTGTCGCTGCGATGTCACATTGTGATCTGTATGTGATCTTAGTGATTTTGGCGACATCCTTGTGATTTATGCGATTTTCTCGACGAAAGCTTTGTCGCTGCGATATCGCTTTGTGACCTAAATGTGATCTTAGTGATTTTGGCGACATCCATGTGATTTATGCGATTTTCGCAACAAAAGCTTTGTCACTGCGATGTCACATTGTGATCTGTATGTGATCTTAGTGATTTTGGCGACATCCATGTGATTTATGCGATTTTCGCAACGAAAGCTTTGTCACTGCGATATCGCTTTATGACCTAAATGTGATCTTAGTGATTTTGGCGACATCCGTGTGATTTATGCGATCTTCGCAACGAAAGCTTTGTCACTGCGATATCGCTTTGTGACCTAAATGTGATCTTAGTGATTTTGGCGACATCCGTGTGATTTATGCGATCTTCGCAACGAAAGCTTTGTCACTGCGATATCGCTTTGTGACCTAAATGTGATCTCAGTGATTTTGGCGACATCCGTGTGATTTATGCGATCTTCGCAACGAAAGCTTTGTTGCTGCGATGTCACATTGTGATCTGTATGTGATCTTAGTGATTTTGGCGACATCCGTGTGATTTATGCGACTTTCGCAAAGAAAGCTTTGTCGCTGTGATGTCACATTGTGATCTTAGTGATTTTGGCGACATCTATGTGATTTTCATAACAAAAGCCTTGTTCCTGCAACATAATTATACAAAAAATTCACAATTAATTTTTTTTATCAACTACCTATATCTGCTTCAAGTACCTACTCTCACTATGAAGAGGCTCAGTATCTTTTCTTTACGTCAAATATTTTCTAATACTATGGTAATATAATTTATACTATCAAGGCCAGTCATTACTTTAATGACTGGCCTTAATGGTATAATCATAGTATTAGAAAATATTTGAATATTTTCTAAAAGTATGAACTTTTCTAAACTTAATATACATGAACTTAATGGTATAATAAATTAAAGAATCATAGCATTAGAAAATATTTCTTCGTCTTCAACAAGACTTTGGGAAGTAAAAACTAGTCTCCTATATTAAAAACCAATGAAACAGTTAACTACCTAATTAGCCTTTAACCAAGAGAATTTATCCATTCCAATAGATTTCTCAGCTAAATATATACCTTAAAAATAAGACAAAACATGACTAAATCTATTAAAGCACAATGTAATGTATCTCATACATCTCAATTTTTCTTTTAAACAGATTACAATGTTGTTTTGCCATTTTGTGCAAATCTTCTCCTTTATAAGTTTAGCATAAAAGAAAAATACAAAACTAAAAACAGGTTGAACAAATCAAGCAAAAATGGAAATATGCAATTAAAATAAGAGTAAAAACATAAAAAGGTAATAAGTTTATTTTATTGAACACAAAGCAAACATATTCTTTGTTACACTAAATATTGCAGAATGCTTTTCTTTTCAGCAAGGTATCTGTCCATCTGACTGCCAGGAATTAAGCCACTTCCTTCAATGTAGCCTATTCTTTCTTCGTGTTTCAGAGCATTAGGTGTAGGCTTTGGACCTAGAAAATAAAAAATAGGTTATTCTTAAATTTTAGTTTAAAATACACCATTTTTAAAATTGCCACTCACAATACAATTTTAAAAATCTAATGCAATTATAGCACAAGATGCTAGTTAATAAAAATAAAAACAGAAATTCTGTGCCAACTTTAAGTATTCATAACAAGGTTATAATAGTAATTAAAATGTGTAATGCCAACATAAATAATTGATAATTACACTCAATTTTGATATTGTTACAAGTGATTATTTACAGCTTCCATCACTGTAATCCATTAATTGCTAAAAAATTAATTTGGAATATTATGACTTACTATTTTCTGATTTTTTTTTTTTAATATTTTCCCCCTTACCTTTGTAAAACTAAAACTGATAAATGGTATACCAATTAAAAAGCTAAAACACCTCTGCTTCTGACAAATACTTTATTTACAATTGCACATATTGCTATCTGTTTGACAAATAATTTATTGTTTTTGGCTTTCAATGAATATGCAGTAGGAAATATGTTAACTCGATCTGGAAATGATCCTCTTTTCAATTGTGAGACTTAAAACTACAAAAAAAAAAAAAAAAAAATTGTTTTAAAAGAGTTTTTAATTTTAAACATTTCCCTCCATTATTTCTTAAAAAATATAACTTATATATTAAAAAAGTTCCATTGAATTGAATAATGGATTCATAAGATACAATTTATCACTAGACGACCAGATATCCGAGCCATGCCAAGTTCTGTCTTTCAAATCAAGGTTCAATACATATCTTAGTAAAAGAATACAATACCTTACGCTGATATTTATGTTTATCTATGACTCACTCTGATAACAGAGGTTTTATCAGACTAATACTTCCTAATTAGTGAAAAAAAAATTATTCCATTTTTAATTATTGCTAAAAAATTGACTTGTTACTGAAAGTTGTTACGTCCAACAACCATTTGGGACCTCTAATTCCCCAAAATTGATATTTAAGAACACTATTATTAAAAGCAATAAATTTGGCAACAGTAAGTGATTTTAAAAAAATAAGGCAATTTGAGGGGCTTCAAACGACTGTTCGAAGAAGATGCCTGCTATACTTTTTGTTACTTTTAGAGTTTTGCAACAAAAGATAAAATAAAAAATTATAGAGTGCTTTTATTTTACTATCTAATTGTCTATCATTAAAAATTTTATACAAAAACTAGTTATATCACAGAATAACTAGACAACTGTTATAACTAATTATTTCACAATTTAACCTCTACGATATGTTGTTTCAAACTTTGCTTAAAGTACTTCAGTCCTTATATAGAAAAACTAATTTCACTTTCATACATTGACAATAACACACGCATAACATATATGGTCCAATTAGAGAATTCAAAAGCTAAAAAAAAAAAACATCCTCAGACTTAACTTTTTCCTTAGTGGCATTATTGTATTTCTTCTAAATCAATTACATTTTATAGAAGATTTATCTGAAGACTACAATTTCTTGAAATTTGAAAGAAATTAATGCTGTTATGTTCAATTAGTATTGCAAAATGTTGACAGCAGCCATACTTAACCATCTATGTAACACTGTTCTTGCTTCATGGATTACATAAATATTTTTAGGTATATATATATTTAGATATACAAACAAAATAAAATGAAAAACGGCAGAAATTTGGAATTTCATCAGGGGGCAACTTTCAGGGTGTTTAGCAACTTGGAACTTCAAAAAAAGGGACTAAGGGACCAAAAGTTTGAAAAAAAGGTACTTGTAAAAAAAAAAGGGACTTTTACACAAAATTTGTTTTTATAGCATAGAAAAAAATGCCTAGTATTCAGTACTTACAATTTAAGGGGTGGAATTAAAAATTATTTGTCCAAGTGTAAACTTTGCACTCCAAACATTCATCTGGAATGCCTATTAAAAAGAAAAGAATTAATTATTGACTGTATATTACTAAAAAAAAACACTGAAAATTATGATTACCACATTTTTAAAATTGTAAACAGACAGAACGCAAATAACAATTTTGGAGTGCAAATTTCACCTTTGCATCGGATTATTTCAACACATGATTGAACACTAGAATTCTTACGATCTGCAGAAAACCTATATTTAACACCAAAAAGTGCTTATTCATTCGAACTAAGAAGAGAGCTACTTAAAAACATGCACGACCATCTTTTTCATTGAGAGTTAAAAACATTCTCTCATTCCATCAGGTGGATAACCTTAGAGTTATTCCTCCAACTTTCCCCATTTCACCTTGGTATCATCATGAAACTACAATTTTTAACCCTTTCTCAAATTTTAAAAAGTCTGAAACCCCTGATACTGTTTTTAAAAGTATCTTTTATGATCATCGTAATAATTTTTCTCATTTCAAATCTATTTTTACTGATGTGATCCATGTTGAAACAACATTGACATTCAACGTGGAAACCACATGGGCAAAAATGAACACTCATGTGGAAACAATGTGACAAATCCACGTTGAACCAATATTGACATTCAACATTGAAACCACGTGGGCAATAGCTAGCATGTGGAAGCAGTGTGATATATCTATGTAGAAACAACGTTGGCACTCAACATTGTATCCACGCTCCTTTAAGTGAACACTTCCGCTTGAAAACAACGTTGCAGTTCCACGTTGAAACAACATTGTGCATGTTGGTATTGAACGTTGACACCACATTGAAACAACATGGTTGCGTTGCTTGGGATATATATACATACATAAATACATATAGTAATTTCAAAACAATAAAGAATTTAAATTGAAATATTTTTAGTTAAAAATTAATATTGTGCATGGATAGTCAATGGAATTGAAGTTAATGATTCAAATATATTTAAGAATCATAAGCAAATTGAAATTGTCTAGAGTTTTAGTCGAGAGTTTAGTGATTTTATAGACTTTTAGATATATAGATTTTATAGACATGTGAATTTATAGAATAGAGACCAGGTAGTCTCTATTCTATAAATTCTATTCGACTATTATGAAAAGAATGTTTTTTATGCACACTTTTCCTGCACAAAAATTATAAAATGAGTAAAACTACATGAACAATAATGGCATTTTTCATTTAAAAAATTTTAGCCAGAAAACTAGTTTTGCTATCAAAAGAGTAATTTACCTGTTGACTATTATAATCGTCTTCAGCTCCATGTTGTCTTTTCATTGTTCTTGCTTTATCCATCTGGTTTAGCAGGTTCTTGTCCCATGTCAGATACTTCTCCATGAACCATCAACTAAATTCTCCCCAAAGGTGCTTTTGAGAAACTTTCTCTCAAATATGGCAAGGACCTATTGACTACAAAATAGTAAAAATTAGGTGACTGATTTTTTGGATAACAGATCATTTATATGATAAAATGTGGTACCAGCATCATAACAGCCATATGAAACCAGGAAAGAATGCTATTAAACACAAAACTGTAGATATTTTATATCACAGGTTTTACAAATAACCTTACTTAAGAGTAATATTACACTAAAGTAGGTCTGAACCTAAAGTTTAGAAAAAGTTATACATTTTGAATTGATGATCATTAACACGAGATGAAACATTTTGAATAGTGAATTTTCATCATCGGTCATCACAGCTTCACATGTAGCTCGGATATCAGCAAGGCACTTTTACCAAAATACGATGATTGCTAAGATACATTCAAAAAGGAAATAAGATATATGTTTGAATTAAACTAGAGATGATGTCTTGACTAAGCTGCAGTATGCTTATCGGATAACAGAAGAAGAGGTAAAATTATGCCTTGTTTAATAAGAAGACACGTAAGACATAATAATGTACAACCTCAAAAAACAATTACCATATTTTTTATGGCATCACAATGTAAAAAAAAAACAATCAAGCTATTTCAATATGTTGCAAAAAGATACTAATCAAAAATTGATTTTAGCAATAAGTTTTCTATAATTCAACAAGATGAGGTTTAAAGTACCCACTTGTAACAAAACCAGGTTATATTATATACAGCTTGTATATGCTACTTAGAAAAGGTACTTTGCTATGCTATTGTGCTTTATTCTATCCATCATGATAAATAGCAGAGCATTTTTGTAACTTCCTATTAATTGAGGAGACATACCAAGAAAGCATACAAAATTTTTCATCAACAAATTTCCTGATGGAGCAGGGCAACCTATAAACTGGCATTGTTTTGTGGCCTCTTGAGGGAAGGGAGTAGTAGATGATAGATAGTTTATGAATTATGATGTTTTTACGGATGCAAATACCTTTGTTAAATATATTATATCGGCGGAATTTGCCAAAAATACAAAAACTAATGTAATTTTTTTTACAAAGAAAAAGTAGAAAATGCCTTGAGGAATTGGATAAGATCTGGAATTTAGCGGAGTTTTGGATAAGATCTGTGATGCGCAACCAATTCCACTAATACGGAGAGTGCATTGTGTCGTATCAGTTTCTTCATAAACCATAAACTGCTTAGTGACTTTTAATTACCCTCAAGGTAAAGTTGTCTATACATCAAAGAAAATGGAGAGTGATATTGTACAACAAGTAAAAAATAAAGTTATTGTCACATGATGAATATTACCTCAGGAAAGTGGTATGCTGCATATTGGAAAGAATAATCACTAGTTTATTGGCCGGGCACTTAACGTTAGTCTTAATGAAGACAAATTCTCATACATCTACCAAACTAAGCCATCTAAAAATCAGTTTTAAGAGGCTTAAACCTTTATTATCCAGCCACACCCCTCAACTGTGTATTACCGCATGATTTTTAACACATTGAATCAAAAGTTTGAAATTTGTAACTGCATATAGTATTTTGTTTATTATCTTATTTTTAGTTTACTTTTCATAAATATTTAAATGCTTAAGTTTATGTTCTGTGCTTAGTCACCAGATTTATTTGATTGTAGACATATACTGTGGGTAAAAAAAGTCTCAGTACGGAAGCCAAAGTTACAAATAAATTAGCAAAATTTCTACTCTTTTGCTTCATATCTTCAGTAACTACTGAAATTATGTTTAATTTGGTTCTTTAAAATAAGTTTAAAATAAATGTCTGTTTTTACAAAACGCAGCAAGTATTTAAATTGAAATACTTGGGAGATATTGCTTAAGTCGCACATGGCTTAAAAATTTATAAAAATATTGAAGGGACATCTCAAACGGTGAGAAATATTATTAAAATAGCGGGTCTGAATGAACTTGCAGCCCGTAAGAATCCTTAAACAAGTACCTGTAACAGAAAAAAATGCCTTGAGTTTGCAAAAAAGCATGTAAGTTATCAGTTATCTTTCTGTGAATCAGTTCTTTTTAATGATGAATTAAAATTTAATATCCAAGGGTCAGATAATCGAGTTATGGTCTGGATAAAACCAAACCAACAAATGTTAATTTAGAATTTATGTGGAACTGTCAAACACAGTGGAGGAGGTGTTATAGTATGAGGGTGTATGAGAGCTGTTGGTGTGTCGCAATTTACGTTATGTAGAAGGAAACAAGCATAAATATGTGTATCTTGAAATTCTAACACAAAATGTCTTAACCAGTGCACAGAAATTGTCACTTGGGAAATTGTCTTCCATGCTTTTGTTAATTCTTAAGCCAAGTGCGACTTGAGGTGCACTTATTCGCGGATTAAATTGAACCTTGCAATAGGATATTTCTTTTATGAAAGCGTTTTAGCTTTGAAGATCTTCTGGATCAAACTCTATCCTCAAAAGTTTGAAGCTCACAGTGCCTTTCAATAATATATATTAAAGATTTCGCCAATTTTTTTCATAGATAATCCATCATTTCATAACTGGGTAAATTCCTAGTTCACATTTATGGGTTGGCGCACTTTTGAAAAGTTGGCGACAAAGCCAGAATGTCGCCAATTCGGAATTCCAATATGAAAAATTGAGAAACGAACCAGCTCTATGATTTGTGGTATAGAAAGGTTGAAGCCAAAGCACGTCAATAAAAAAAATGAGGTTGCCAAATTTAGAACTGTATCGCCTACAAAACAGCGCCAAATCGGCTTGGCGATATTTTAACGTCAACTAGGAATAGACCCATAACTGAATTACCAACTCAGGGTGCATACACTTTTTTGGAAGTGAAATTCAAGGACTTTCAAGGCCCTTTTCAAGGATTTTCAAGGCCCTTTTCAAGGATATTTCAACAAAAATCAAGGCCCTATTTTACCGTTGCAGAGTCGATACCAAAATTTAATTTTTATATATTTTTTTTAATTAACGAAGTTGCAAAAAGAATTAAAATACTTATTACTTAACAACTAAGATGCAACCACATATATTTATTGATAATTATACCTCTTACCAGGATAAGGGAAAAAACTAGGATAAAAAAAAAGTTTTTTTTGGGGTTTAAACCAGTTTTTTTTTTGTTTAAACCGGGTTAATTCTTTTCTAATTACACGTACACGTATTTATAAATAAAATTTGTCATTAACTAGAATAATTAATGTTTAAATAATAATTAACATTTTTTCTGAAAATAATTTAAACTAAGTAAATAAACAATTATTCCTACTTATGTGGACATTCAAATCACATTAAATTTTAGTATTTTATTTAGAGATACTATTCTTTAAACAGGGTTCATACACATTTTCAGAAAAAAAATTCCCCGAGGTTTCCATCTCGGAGTCAATAATTTTTAGCCACAGAAATAGATATAGCCATCATTTTCACAAGTTCTTCGATAACTCGAAAAAAGCGAGTAATTTTTTAAACCCCCTCCTTCGTCTTTGAGTAAAAATACGATTTTGGAGCAGAAAATTATTACATTTAAATTAGTGATAAAGCAAATATTTTTGTATATTTCAACCTTGATATTTCAAATTAATTTAAAGTAAAAAAAAGGTGTAACTTGTTCATAAATACGTTTGCATTCTAAATTTACAATTATTAATTTGATTGCATTACTCAAAAAATAAATTAAAAAGCATGGCATTTATTAACCTCTTTGCCAACAATTAAAATATTAGGAAGTTTTCAATGATGACATGATATCATAAGGTTCGGGGCACAGCATGGCCCTAGTGTTGCTTTTGCGCCACAAAAACTAACCAACCAATCATAAGGTTCGGTTCATCACTGAAAGTTTTTCGAAATAATCTCAGTTAGAGCTACTTTTAACAACTGATGAAATAAGATTTTTTTCTTTAAAAACTCTAGTCTGCCTAGTACCAATAATTACCTATAGAAGTTCTTCCCAATAATCCAAAATAATTTAATTCGATACAAAGTACTTCCTCCCCCCCCCCCCCATGCAAAAAAAGTGAAACAAGGCTGCTTAGCGGCAAGCATTAGATTTCATAACTTGTTTGGACTGATAGATCCACTTAGCAGGGGTTTTTTTAGGGCTATTTGTTTATTGGAAGATAATTTTTTTTAACTCAAAAAAATTAAAACCTCTAACTGAAATTAGACAATTATACTAGCATTTAACATAAAGAAATAACTTCTAATGTAATTAAATAATAAACTAAAACAAGGCAAGCTGAAAAATATTAATTTTTGTAGTGGTTTGTTTTCTAACACTCTCCATTGTCTAAATGGATTATAGAGGGTTCCCTTGTGAAATCTCAAGGTCAATGGAAACAAAATGATCTTAAGTCTGTGGTTATTTGGTTAGTTTTTTTTTTTAAATATGTGCCAAAAAAATAATCATGCACTCTTAAAGTACTAAGAAAAATATTTATTATTTTTACTTACAAACAGGCAAGAAAAAAATATCCAAATTGGATGCATAAAGATTGATTTCATGCCTTCTACAGTTTGAATTTAAAGCGCGAATCCCTGGTTGGTTGGTTGAAGTTTAACGGAGCAAGGGGCATACTGCCGCGAATCCTTGATCTTTCCTATCGCTAATTTAAAGGAACAAATATTTGTAAATACAAGAAATCCTTACTTTTTTTTAAATAAAGACATAGCTTAAATCCCCCATTCAAGTTCTTCGTAAAATTTCTAGTCTAGGGTACGACTTTGCGCTTTTTCTGGGAATTGGCTACAATAAAAGAATGACGTAATATGCGTTTTCCCGTTCGTTGCCAAGTCAAAATCATGATCCAACATCCAGCGTTGCCAAAAAATCATTTACTAATAGTCACCAATCCTTCCAGATAATCAAAAAGGCAAGTTCAAAATTCAAATCCCGTTTTATCGATGACTTAGAAATTAAGCCTGGAAATGTTTGGGGAGGGGGGCTGTCAATTGGATTAAGTTTAGAAATTTAAAAAAAATATTCGCGTTTTCTTTTAGCTTAAAAAAAGCTATATATTTCTTTATTATTGAAACCAGGCAAGAGTGCAAATCTAAACCAGATGCACTAAGATTGCTTGTGTGAAAAATACAATACTTGTATTCTATTTTTAGCACGAAGTCTCCTGACGAAAAACGCCCTTGAAGGGCAAAATACTCTTTATCAATTTGTTGGTGACGTTTTTGATAATTTTGAAAAATTTCGAGACAAAATTCTAGCCAAGTAGTTTTTCAAGTCAAAAAATGATTTTTTGGCGCAGTTCGGCGCAATCTTAACCGAAAAGAGGTTTTTGGCGCAGTTTAGAGCAGGGTAGTCAGTTTGGCGCAATTGGAACAGCTCTTACATCCCTGTAATTAGAATTTTTTTAATGAGCTCAAAATAAATTTAATAAAATTGGAAGGTTTTTTTTCCCAGCAACCTTAGTTAATAACTTTCACGGCTTTAAAGTAAGCCATTTTAGTAATTGATATAAAAAATATCATACCCTTCACCTTCTACAGAAAAAGAAATTCTTCTTTCTTTAAATAGGAATCGACATAAATGAAAGAATGATATAAATCATAATACAATACCGAAGCGTAACTGCTATTTTCTCTGTAGGCGATATACTCCTCCGATAGTTAGTGTCGGGTTTTTGCAGTCTGGAACATAATTTCTCCACCAACTCGTCGAAGCTCTCAATCGACATCCGGAAAAAGTTGAAATTTTTTACTTTGTCTTCCCTTAATTGCGGGTAAAGACAGAAGAACATACCGAATGTTGATCGGCTCTGAACAATGGGATGAATCCACAGAGTTCGATTAATTCGATTCTTTTTCCTTCGATATCTTATATACAAATATGCTAAGCGCGCTCTTTTTCTTTCCATCTCCATCTCGAACAAACACAAAATCCTCTGAGGAAAATGTTGGCACTTGGGAATGCACCTAATGAGGTAGGGAGAAAAGGGAAAATATCCCCGCATATCAAATTACACCCTCTTTCCACCGGATACTCATCGTGCAACTTTTTGTCCCGTTCGGGGAGAGGTCAAAGGTCATAGTGACCGTGCCGTTCCAGGGCCACTGGGGAGGAACCGATTCAAGTGTGATTGACAGATCCGCCAAAAGTGAACCGGCTAGAAAGTGTGACGTCAGAATAATGGTAATACGGGAACGAGAATTTTATGGTTTTAGAATTGAAAATGGGAAATTCAAGGACTTTCCAGGCTTTTTTAGAAATAATCCTATTTTTCCAGGCTATTCAAGGCCTTGAAAAAAAATAATGAAATTCAAGGACTTTCCAGGTTTTCCAGGCCGCGTACGCACCCTGCCAACTCACAAATGGATTTAGGAACTCTATTTTAAGACAATCAGCTACAAGCTAAAATTAAACAATTGCTGCTATCATGTGGTCTATTCCTAGTTGACGTTAAAATATCGCCAAGCCGATTTGGCGCTGTTTTGTAGGCGATACAGTTCTAAATTTGGCAACCCTATTTCTTTTATTGACGCGCTTTGGCTTCAACCTTTGCATACCACAAATCATGGAGCTGGTTCGTTTCTCAATTTTTCATATTGGAATTCCGAATTGGCGACATTCTGGCTTTGTCGCCAACTTTTCAAAAGTGCGCCAACCCATAAACGTGAACTAGGAATTTACCATTCATTTTCATATTGCATACGGAAACTTTTTTTGCATGGCACTTAGCAATATCTCCTAAATATTTCAATTTAAATACTTGCTGCGTTTTGTAAAAACAGACATTTATTATTAACTTATTTTAAAGAGTCAAATTAAACATATTTCAATAGTTACTAAAGATATGAAGCTAAAGATTAGAAATAATGCTAATTTATTTGCAACTTTGGCTATCGTACGGAGACTTTTTTTACCCACTGTAATTAACTCAGTTTGAGAACACATTTCTGATAAAGAAAAGTTTAATTGACTAAAAATAATTTTAAGTTAAATAATAATAATAAAAAATAAAAAAACACTGATTACCATGCTTTGATTTGATTTGGTGGTGGTTTTGCTTGATTATGCTTCCCGGGAGACCGATCACCATGCTTTTTGAGGGTATTTTGGAGCAACAACGTATTGTCAACTAGAGTATTGCCACTGCATATATCTAAAACTAATACAATTTATGTATGGTTACGTCATAGTCAATTGCTTATACAACGTATAAATAAAATGGATATTTTTGATTGGTTTAAAATTTGAATATGTTTTTAAATCTGTACTTTTCATTAGTTGGGTTTTGATACCATGTGCTTCAAAAATTTCTTTTGTCATGAAATGAAAAATTTTACTTCTTAATTAGTTTCCAAATTTTTGATTTCACGTACTTTCCTTTTCTTTTTAATTATGTGTTATTTTTTTATTGACATGCTGAGTTATATAACGAATTGAAAAACTCGTTTCAATCAAATGCATTCACGTGCATTATTAAATATAAATATGCTCAGCTTACAAATTTCCTAAGTTACATATAAGCACACACAATGAATTTATTTTCTGATTACAACACTATATGCTTATAAATATTCTAGAGCAGCGTTTGCCATTAACTTTTAGAGATGAGCGGTATAAGTTATGTTCCAGTTTTTTGTGGGCCGCAGATTTTTACAGAATATGCCAAAATGATTCCTATATATTTTTTTTTTTTTTTTTATTTTTTTTTCATTTTTAGGAGTTAAAAAAAATATTCTCATTAGATTATTTTAGCTAAGATTATCAAGTTTTAGATTATTAAGAAAAAACTATTATAAACTATTCAAGTTTTAGATTATCAAGCATTAGATTATCAAGTCTCAAAAAATAAGCGAATCTTTAATTAAAACCTGTCTATTGTGTTTTTTTGTGACTTCTGACTTGACATAATATTCAATAAAGGTATTTAAATCATAATTTCCATATATTCTGCTGATTTATTCGATATCATCAATCTTACTGATCATGTTATTCATTTGCTTAAACTAATCATGGACGTATTTGTTAAAGTTTAAGCTGACTTATGATGGATTTTAGTGTATTTGTAATTTGGCAAGTAGCAAGGACTCTTTATCCGAATGATATACATTTTTGCAAGTAGTGTTTTTCATATTCATATAAATTGTGTGATCAGTTTACATCAGCATCATATGTCCAGAAAACACTCAAATCTAAACATGTTATTTTAATAAATTTTGTTTGCTTAATTGTATAAATATGGGGGGGGGGGGGGTAATAGATATTTTATTATCTATCCATAACATCCAGGATATATTTTTCAAAAGTCAGGTTTATACAGAATTCTGATATCCAAAAGATATGTCATATATGCATCGTTTATTGCATTAAAAATATATTCGTTTTCGGTATACAATGCAATTTATTTGTCTGGAATCCTTGTAAATCTATTACTTATTACTTTCAATTACCCATGTGTATACATAGGGTAATGAAAGTATAGTATTCAGTAAAAAAAATGTTTTTTTTTTTTTTTTTTTTTTTTTTTTTTTTTTTTTGCTTTTCTCTATGATTTGGATTATCCTGAATTCAAAACTGTTATCTAGAAAAAATGTGTCTGTGTGTCTGTGGTCAGCATAACTCCCGAACAATTTGACTTACGATATTCAAATTTGGTGTGGAAGTTGATGATGGCACAGGGATCTACCATTAGGGTTTTCGTCAAAACCGCGCATGCAAATAAGGTAGTTGCCATTGAAAAAATAGTATTTTTCAGTAATTGCTAAAAAACGTCTCAAACGATTTTGTTCAAAATTGCTGTGATAATTCCTCTTGAGGTGTTCTAATCATCCCCACCTCCGAAATTCCCGTAAAAATGTTTGAATGGCTTAAAAAGTTGAAGAATGAATGCCTTTAACACAGAGTTCTCTTTCCTTGAGCATACCTCATCAACGATTGTTTTTTCTTCTCTCCTCAGTTTCACTTATGGGAAACGATAATATACGAATTATAGAAAAGTAAATTGCCTAAATCATCATTTTGGCGAATTTTTTTTTTTTAAAGACCCATGCAAGAATTATCGCAAAAAATATCACCTAACTGGCCATTTTTGCTAAATGAATGATGAAAATATAAAAACCGTAAATGACACAAATCCACATCAGTATTATAGGGTAATTGAAAGTTGTGCGATGTTCAACACGCCTAGTTTTTATTATAATTATAGTCTATATTAAAGAAACGTAACTTTACAATCGAAATTACATCTTCCACATTGAAAAACTGATTAATTCAAAATCGAAAATCTGACTAAAATTTTATAATGATTTGTTCGAAATTCCGATAAGATGATAATTTTTATCATTCATTCCAATATTCAACAAATTTATTTCAACAAATATTTTTATTGCTTTGAAAAGAAATTCATTTCCGGAATACATGCAGTTTGGATATCCGGAATCCAAATAAATTAATAGTTAACTTTTACTGTAATTATAGTAAAGAATGGTGAGTTTTTTCTTGAAATAACTTACTGAAAGGCATCCGGCCAATATTGATTATATTATTCAAAATCGGAAATTTGATTTTAAATTTTTGTAATGGTTTGACAATTCGGATAAAAGTAACCTGGAATTTGGTTTATAGGCCAAATTAAAATAACTTCGTGAATTTTACCAATTGTAAAATCGTATAAAACGAACAACTATGACATTTGATTCTTTTATAGCAAAATTCTAATTTCTCATGAACCAGAATAACATCTAATATCGCCTCTGTTTACATCTGTGCATGGAATGTATTTTCCTCTATAATCATGGCACATTCGCAATCTACCATTTTATGCACAAAATGGTGAACGCTCAAGTCAATGAGATTCTGACCGTTCAACTTTTACCCGGAATTTAATACTGGCACAATTAAACGATCACTATGAATTGTTGCAATTGAAATTATTAAAACCAAAATATATATATATATAAAAAAATTATTATTATCTGCTCTCGAAAAGCATACAAACATTAACTGAATTAAGAAAATTTAAAATAAATATGGTATCCTTTATTTTGTCCTTGCAAAAAGTAAGAATTAAATTTTGCTGAATACTATAAAGTAGTTTGTATTCTATTATTATTAAAAACTCTTTAACAATCAATCAAGTATTAAATCCGCAATACCAAAATAAATTTGTCGCATCAATAATTTTGTTCAATTTTGTTTGTTTGTTGCATCAAAGTATAATGTATTAAATCCGGCATTCTATAGAATACCTGCACCTAGGCATTTTAAATTATTCCAAAAATTAGCCGGCAAAGTATAAAACGATTAAACATTTCACGCATTGCTCAGGCATTCTAAAGAATGCCAAATGACAAACCGACCAAGTATAAAATACATCACCAATTTTTTGTATAGTTCATATAAATAACGATTTTACTTTTTATAAGAAATAAAGTTAAGTGAAATTGAAATTAAGTAAATTATCAACTTTCTTGGTACAACAAAAAGGTTCATATTTTATTTTGTTTCATTAATAAAATTCATAATTTTTTTTTTTTTATTACTTAAATTCTTTTTAAGTATTTTAAATAAAAGCTTTTTCAAGGGCTGTTTTTCATTATTTTTTCAAAATTACAAATGTATTGTTGAGGAAGAACATTTTTTTTTTTTTCTTCAAAGTTTTATCATGGCTCTTTTTCATACTTTGCTAAAAATGCCGGTCATTATATAAGGTAGATCGGCATTTCGTACGTTGCCGGTCATGTGTTCTCAAACATACTTTTCTTGACGAGGGGCGGAGAATGAAGGAACAAGGGACAAGAATGAACAATGAAATCCCCATCAGAGTTTTCAGAATCTGACCTTGAAAGGACCCACAGAAAGAGTGGCAGCAAATGATCAACGACACGTTCTGTCGAAAATCTGACCGGTTCGTGACGTCACTCCCCGTTTTCAAGTGAACGCTGGATCACGGGACGCTTTCCTAGGAAACCAGGGCTTTTAGACGCTTTCGTTTGAAACGGTTTATCATACTTTTTTTTACAATGCTCTGTTTTCTGAATGAATTTAAGTAGTGAAAATGATTTAATTTTTTTTTTAAATTTTTATATATATATATATATATATATATATATATATATATATATATATATATTACACATTTTTATTGACTGGAAGGTTAAAATATAACATACGTATCGTTATGTTATTTTATTAAAATATTTGTTACTTTTAATTTGTCTTCTGCTGGCTCTGTAAGTTTATACAATAACAGACTTACATAGTTTTCGTTTTTTTTTTTTTTTTTGTTTTTTTTTTAACTATTTAATGTGAAACAGAATTCGGTGAATATATGTGATATGTGAGCATGATAGGAATTAGAAAAAAATTACAAATATAGTAAATAAATTATTCGATTGCATCATGCTTCTTAATCGTTACTGAAATAATAAAAGGAAATAATGTTTGCTTCCAAATCAAAATAAAGTATTTTAATTGTCAATATGTGTTTTTCATGGCTCTCTCAAGTTAATTAACTATTTTTAGAAATAATAATCTTGCGGTTAAAGTTGTATTATTTTTATATTTATCTAAAATTTTCAACATCATTTCCAGATTGGTTGGTGCCCATCTGATGGCTGTGTGGTTAGTTCTCTGGTCACACATGCCAAAAGGTGCTGGATCCGAATCCCGGATTAAGCAGGGATGTTCGTTGTGGTTCGGAATCCACGTTAAGCTGTAGGTCCCGTCGTAATTAGCCGTCATTGTGCATAAAAATAGGTCATTGAGCGTATAAACCAATCAAACAGATTGGTAGTATTTCTTCCATTTGTACTGCTTCCTTTATTGAACAAAATCAAATTGAAAATAAATCATTATTTGCAGTTATTTATTATTCATTTTGTTAAGTTTTAAATGAAAAGCATTAGTAAATAACCAAAGAATATCTAAGAATATTTTTCAATATTATTTGGAACGTTAACCCAATTAATAGATAAAAATGGAAAAGAAAAAAGCCGAACCTAACAAATCATGTGAGAAAATAGAATCGGTTTCTGTCAAGATTGGATCAAGGGAAAGATACTAAACTTTTCATCCCCCCCCCCCCCTCTCCTTCACCCGACAACGCGACCAGTCTTTTAACAAACGGAACAGATGTGCAATCTTGGTTCTTTGGTTCATTGAATTTTGCTTGCGAGACAAAAAAAAAAAGGAGGAACAGGAGGCCAGAGGCCAAACTGACCTAAAGCGACCCTTTATAACCATTTCAATTAGTTATCCCGCCAATCGATCTTATTATTTGTTCGCGTCTCTTGAATTGATCTCGTATTTCATCGCCTGCTGGTTTTGTAAAGACTCTTGTCTCTTCAACACAAGCTTCACATTATCAGATTATCCAAAGAAATACTTCTTCCGTAATAAAATAAAATAAATAAATAAAAAATACACCATTTTTTTAAAAAAAATCCGCAAATACCCTCATTTTCAAATTATCTTCCAAAATACCAGCCAAACTTTAAAATACGGTAATTTTTGCAGGTAATTACCCGATTACCGGCTGCTTGTGTAAGTTGTTAATTTAACCTTTTCACATGGGCTCCTGTGAGAGGAAGGGGGCATGTGACAATTTCGGAATTGGGGTGAGAGGAAGAAATTTCGACAGCACACATGGCCAGCCCATTCAGTTGGGACACAAAGGGGTATTTTGAAGCTGCTTGACAGGGGGGCAATTTAGTAAATGATAAGTGACTTTTACCTGCTAGGCGGGTTTTCGCTAACTGCATTTCTACGATTTCCTTTGCTGAATGTTTATTCTTTTGGCTCTATGAAGTCTTGATATTTTTTTACTAAATTATTTTGCAAATGTTTAAAGTATCCAAACCATAAATAAAAACTTAACTTTAAGTTAACTTTAGTGAATTTTAAGAGCATTTAATATTCTGATTCCATAAATCTGTTAAAATTTGTCGTAAAACTCTTTTTAATATTTTTCAACTTTTAATTTAAATTTTTGTAGAATCAAATTATTTTAAAAGTGTTTATTTTAAACAAAATTTTTAAAATCAAAATTCCCTTTATTGCGTGTCGATAGTCATATGACCAATTGTTATCAATTTACAGGTTATGAAATAGAAATGTGGGATGTAAATTTGGTATATTATATTTTACACTTATGTTGTATTATTACTTTTATTTACTAAAGACAGATAGATAAATTTTCTATAATCTGAAGAATTATAGTATGAAAGGTGTAAAATTAAAATAATACAGACAAAAAGTACAATAATATAATTTATCGTATGAGTTTTCATCCTTTTATTAAAAAAATATATAAAAATAAAAAAATGTCTTCAATTTTGACGATATGTAGCAACACAAATATTGTTTAGTTGGTGAAATTCCCGATAAGAGGAGGTGTAAATTTCTGAAACATGATCTGAAGAAATTGAAAGACATAGGCCCTTGAAGAAAGTTATCTCCACAGTGTAATACAGGGGCTAAAATGACGTAGTTTTAAAAAAGAAGGTAAGGAAGATGAGAAGAGTACGCGAATCTTTTTTTATTTCAGTTCACATGTCATAAACATATTGTGAATAAAAACAGTCAGTAACTGTTGCAAAATAACTGTTTTATTTTACAATTTGGTTGATTACGTCTTCTGTAAATTTTTACGCGAATTTTAGTGGTGAGGATGTTGAAATTTTTTTTTAAAGTAATAAACAATAATTGGTATATTCACTATAAAAACAAAAGTAATAAATATAACATTAATAAGCAGTTTTTAAAATAAATCAATATATATCCTTTCACGCTTTTGTACAATTGCTTTACTTTTTTATATATATAAATGGCAGGCTTTTATAGTTCTTCGCATATATGTATTTGAAATTCATTACAAGCAATAGGTACAGTTTCTATAACATATTTTTGAATAAAAAAAGGAAATAAACGTTTCACCTTTTACCTCTCTTGTCCAAAGTATTGAATCGTTATACCTTATTCTTGTACGTTGTTCTGTATTGGAGCATTTTGAATTTATAGTAAAATATTGCAGTTTCTTACTTTAGAAAATAGTTTATGTTTATATAAAAAATGCAATAATTTTCAACTATTGTGACATAATGGTTAAGTACTATTTAGAATATTTAAGAGAACTTAATAATTACACAGCAATCCAATCAATTATCCAATAATGATAAAATGTTTTATACGATCGTTCACTATTGAAACAAACTAAGATTTATACAAATAGTTAAAACTAATTGCATACAAGCAAAAAGAAAATAGTTAAAAGCACACTAAAAATGTCATTCTGATTTCAAATATTTCATACCGCATTGAGAAACATTTTTAAGGTGTATTTTTATATTTTGGAAATCTGAATAGAAATGAAAAACAGATTAAATTTTAACATTTATATTGAAAGTGTGCAAAATTTTTATTTTATATCTCATTTTTTATTAGCATCCTAAATTTTAATTGCGTCATTAGATTTCCAACAAAAAGTAGGCTACTAATATATGTACATTTTCTATTTCTACCACACAATCTTGAAATTCCAAATCTTCCACACCTGTGAGGGGCGTGAATGACTGTCTTCAAGGATGGACGACTGTATTGTACTACTACCAGTACCTTACAATGGCCAAGGAACACCCCTCTGGGTAGACTCCAATAGTGAAAATTTCTTTCCCCCCCTTCAAGAACGACCTTATGGTGAGCCCCTAGCTAATGTTGCATGCAAAATATATATATATATATATATATATATATATATATATATATATATATATATATATATATATATATATATATATATATATATATATATATATATATATATATATATATATATATATATATAAGGTTTCTGGGATAATTTTTCTTTTAATTTTTTTTTTATTAATTAACAAATATTATAAATAAACGATTTCTAATAAAGCTACATCTCTGAAATTTTCTAGATAAGTATAGTTTCGGCCTTCTAATTGGATTTTTGCTAAACAGAATTTTAAAATTTTGATTTCTTTTTTTTTAAATTAATTTTTTTAATTAATTAACAAATATTTCATAAAACGATTTTTAATAGGACTACAGCTCTGAAATTTTCAACATAATTAGTTTTGACCTTCTAATTAGACTTTTGACAAACATAATTTAAAATTTTGATTAGCTTTTTTTTAATTAATTTTTGTAATTAACAAATATTTTACTAAACGATTTCTAATTGGCTATAGTTCTGAAATTTGTAACATAAGTAGTTTTTGCCTTTTAATTGGTCTTTTGAAAAATAGAATTTCTTCTAATAGGCCTAGAGCTTTGAAAATTTCAACATAGTTATGGCCTTCTAATTTTGTTTTTTACAAATAAGTGTTAAAATATTCTCAAATGGGTGTTATATTATTGTATTACCAGGGATTTTTTTTTTTTGCTTCTTGACAGGGTAGGGGCTTCTAATATTAAGGGTTTACGTAGCAATAACTTTTTAGGGAATGAAGCTAGCTTATGCTTGCATAGCAATGAACCTTTCAACGTGTGAAGTAAGCCTGTGCTTATGTGTCAATGAACTTTTCAGAGAGCAAAGCCAGCTTGGTTTTGGGTATCAATGAATCATCCTGCGAACAAAGCGTCAAAAGTTGGAACCTATACACCAATTACGGATCTCGGTCGGCAACGCAACTCTAACTAAAATATTGCACATAGCACAATTTCGCAGCGAAGCACGGGTACTATTCAGCTAGTTGCGAATAAAAACGAAAACTAATTAACTTCTGAAGTAATTCAGGAGATCATGCCTCTAGTGGCGCCATCTAGTTATAACTGGGGGACTAAATAGGGGAAAATGCAAAATTTTAAAGTAATAAAGAGATGGGAAATAAATATCATCAATATATATATATAGTTTAAAAGACACGAGTCATATCTAATACGATCAGATTTTTCTGATTAAAAAATCAGGACATGTCTCTGCTATGGGAAAGGGATAATTTTTTTTACGTATTTATTTATGGATTTCGGAACACACAATTCTAAAATCTTCAATGTTTGCGGTTTTTTCGGAAGATATACAATATACATTGTAATTCATAGGTTTATTTAACTTTTTTATTAGCTTTCAACCATACTTAATATATTTTTTTGAGGCTATAATCCAGAAACTCTGCAGAAATATGACAAGTTAATTTTAGTTATTAACAAAGATTTCAGAGTAATTGCAGAAAGTTGTGCCTTCTCAGAATTCCAAATTTTACTAACAATAGAAAATGTTCTTTCAATATCTGCAGTTTTCCCGACAAACTAAAGCTGAATTCCACAATTTTCATAATTTGGCAATTTCAATTGAATGCTGGTGGAAATGTAAATGGGTAATGTAAATGTCGTCAAAATCACTAAGATCACATACAGATCACAATGTGATATCGCAGTGACAAAGCTTTCGTTGCGAAAATCGCAGAAATCACATGGATGTCGCCAAAATCACTAAGATCACATACAGATCACAATGTGATATCGCAGTGACAAAGCTTTCGTTGCGAAAATCGCATAAATCACATGGATGTCGCCAAAATCACTAAGATCACATACAGATCACAATGTGATATCGCAGTGACAAAGTTTTCGTTGCGAAAATCGCATAAATCACATGGATGTCGCCAAAGTCACTAAGATCACATACAGATCACAATGTGATATCGCAGTGACAAAGTTTTCGTTGCGAAAATCGCATAAATCACATGGATGTCGCCAAAGTCACTAAGATCACATACAGATCACAATGTGATATCGCAGTGACAAAGTTTTCGTTGCGAAAATCGCATAAATCACATGGATGTCGCCAAAATCACTAAGATCACATACAGATCACAATGTGATATCGCAGTGACAAAGCTTTCGTTGCGAAAATCGCATAAATCACATGGATGTCGCCAAAATCACTAAGATCACATACAGATCACAATGTGATATCGCAGTGACAAAGTTTTCGTTACGAAAATCGCATAAATCACATGGATGTCGCCAAAGTCACTAAGATCACATACAGATCACAATGTGACATCGCAGCGACAAAGCTTTCGTTGCTAAAATCGCATAAATCACATAGATGTCGCCAAAGTCACTAAGATCGCATACTGATCACAATGTGATATAGCAGTGACGTGAGATTCGTTGATAAAATCACATAGATGTCCCCAAAATCACATAGAGATCACACTGATACCACAAAAATAGCATAAATGTTAAAATGTGATATCCCTGTGTATCCCTGTGATATCGCAAAATTACGTCTTATATCACATACATGTCACAAAATGACTTATTTGTGATTTTCATTATATAAAATTATTTTGGGATATCACTGGATGTCGCTGCCATATCACAAAGTAACATCACGACTTCGTCACAGTGTGATGTCGCTGCGATATCACATGGAAGTCGAAAGTGACGTGAACTTTTGCGACATCGCTGCGATATCCCATGCAAGTCACATTGTGACCGTGATCTTTGCGACGAAAAACTTCGTTGCAGTGACGTAACTGTGACAAAGATGGTTAGTAGGGTACCTAACCCTTTTAGTAAAATGTCATTTGTCATTAATTGGGGTGATCCTATTTTTATATACAAGTCCTCAGAAATGAAGGTGACTTGGCTCCCTGTACCATTAATAGCAACTATTTCATGATCAAATATTATTACCTTTGTGGTGCTTTTATTGTCAGTGTAAACACTAATTTTATTGATTGGACTATTATAACTTTCATTGTTGACATACACATTACTCTTATAATTATGAAAATTACTAATTACAGCTCTATTTGCCTTCTTTTTTGGACAATAGGCCTGGATGTGCCCGATTTCAGCACAATTAAAGCATTTAATACCTTGATTTTTAACTTCAAACTGACTATATTCATTAGGCCACTCTGTATTATCAACAATACCATTATTTCTTTCCTTATAAAAATGGTTAGTATTGGTTTGAGCACGAACGAATGGACGTTCCTGTATATTTTCTCTAGACTGCCAGTGCTTCCTGTTTTTTTCTTCATACTTATTTTCGCGAAATATCGTATTCTTTTTTACATTATTTCTAGTTGAATCAAAGTCATCGAGTTTGTTGACCAAAATTTCTCTATTTTTTATTTTCGGAAGTTCGTCGATGAAGTGTTCTCGAATTTCTTTGGGTAATTTTCTTTTTATTTGATCTACTAGCATTAATTCTTTTAAATCTTCAAATGTTGCGACATCAAGTCCGCTCAACCAATCGGTTAGATAATTGTTTAGTTCAAACGCAAAGTATCTCCATGTCTGACATTGTTCTTTTTTATGGAAGGAGAATTGTATTCTGAACTGTTCTGGGCTAAGTCGGTATCGTCTCAGCAAAATGCTCTTAATGTGGTCGTAATTATTCGCTAGTTTTTCCTGCTCACGTGTTATTAAGCTTGCTATTTCAAGTGGAAGCAATGTAATTAAATAATTTACCCAAGTACCTTTCGATATTTCTAGACGACTAATGTGTCTCTCAAATAGTGTCAAGTAGATGCTTATGTCACTACCGTCAAACGGTTTCATATACTGTAATATATTTGGGCTTCTGCTTACTTCGTTTTCCCGTGCGTTTGTTACAGTAGCGCCAAGTTGGCGAACTTCTGCTTCTATGCGCAGTTTCGCTAACTCGAATTCTTTCGCCTCCCTATCTTTTGCTAACTCAAACTCTTTCGCTTCCCTATCTTTTGCTAATGATTCCTCATTTTCACGGTCGTTTACAATTGTGTTTAACATATTTTTAACAAAGTTTTCATCATAATCGGCGTGTTCTGTTATTAATTTACATAATTGAGCGATTTTTGGGTTACTGGGTTGTTCCAATCCCAGTTCATCTATTAGAGCGAGTAAGTCATTCTTTCGTGCTCTGGCAGGAAACGCCATGTTAGTATAATCGAAAATTGTACTCACAGGTTTTTCTGTTGACTTGTTACCTCGACTTGTGACAGTCAGTGCTCAGTGCCTATGTTTCGTTATGGTCTCCCAGTGCTTGCTGGTCCCCTTCTTAATGATGTTGACTTCTTGTATTTGACACGAAGTTTCTTGGCTTCGACGGCGGTGTTCCAATGTTTGTTGTTCCGCTAAACAATCCTCTTCGTCGGCGCTGACTTCGCTTTTCCGACGTGGTGGTTTCGCTTTCCGATGAGACGTGATTTCACTTTCCGGTCACTGTGCTAGCTGGTCCACTTCTCAGTGATGTCGACTTCTTTTATTCGATAAGCAGTTTCTTGGCTTCGTTAGCGGTGTTCCAATGCTTGTTGTTTCCGCTAGGCAATCCTCTTCGTCGGCGCTGACTTCGCTTTTCCGACGTGGTGGTTTTGCTTTCCGGTGAGACATGGTTTCCCTTTCCGGTCACTGCGCTGTTATGTCGTTTACACTGCTAGGTGTTACGACGGCTTATACTCCGATCCCCGGTTCACTGCTGGGTGATTACGGTGCTGTTCGGTTTCATTTGTACTCGTCGCTCGTACTTCTGGTTTGCCCTTACACGTTCTGCCGTTTGGTTCTTAACGTAACGTTCTGACGCCTACTCAGTTCGTGATGCCGAGCCCCCATGTGGGAGTAGACGATCAGAGAAGGGACACTTGTTGAGTGTAGAATCCAGCTTTAATAACTCCTTATTGATCACACTTCATGCTACATTTGGCACAAGCGCCATTCTTACGTATGGTCACATCGAGAATGTTCAGTGATCTGTCTCTCTTATCAGAATGAGGAATACTTCCCTCTGCCGCTAGGAGTCGCCACGAGGGGTTCTCTAGTGGTGCGCCCCCTATCTCCACATATAATTACATAAAGAAAAAAATTATGTTCTGAATTTTGATGGATGAAAATCTCAAAGTTAAAATATTAAAATTTGTATTTGTTTTCATATTATACCTTTTTCTAAATGTTATATTTAAAACAGAATTTAACAAATAAAATTCTGTGAAGTCAAAACGTTTAGAGCTATATAAATTAAATGCTCCAAAAATGAGTATAGCCAATTGTTAATGGTATTAGAGATATATCAGTTTGAATTTGAAATATCTCTGAAAAACACTAGTGCTCGAAAAACGCACTTTAAGCAAATGTTTCAATGCGCTACACTCATAAGTGATGCTTAAATAACAGGACATTTTGGGACATTCTAATGACCGGAGGAATAAGATAAGAAAATATTCTATTCAAAAATATATTAACTTTTTTTAAAAGAAAAAAAGATCTGGACGAAATTTCGGTACTGTAAATTCCTTATCTGTTACCGAAAAGTCCAAATACCCAAATTTTAATCTTATATATTGCTCCGATCTTTTTACATTTTTCTTTCTTTCACAGTTTCTACTACAACAACTGCCAGTCCAAATGCAACGACATCAGGTGCCGACTTCCTTGCTGAGTTGTTTTACGAACGCATTGTTGGCAACAGCTCGTCAACGACTGAAGGACAAGGTTTTTTAGAAGAAACTAAAAATAACGTAACCAAAAGAAAAGCGGACCTGAAAAGACAAAGTAATTTGTTTTATTTATTTATTTATTTATTTATTTATTTATTTATTTATTTATTTATTTATTTATTTATTTATTTATTTATTTATTTATTTATTTATTTATTTATTTATTTATTTATTTATTTATTTATTTATTTATTTATTTTAAGACAAAGCTTTATTCTACTATGTTTGAAAATCAAACTTAAAGCATTTTAATTTTTGTGCTTTGTAAAAGATATTTTAATACTCTCACATTAGCACAGATCCACTGGCTAATATTGGCTCAAAACTGGCCAATCCCGATATGGGCCGTTGTAGACTGGCCCGTTGCTACGGATTTTAGTCAATCTCGCCCAGTGCTGGGTAAAATATACTGGAAGTTGATGCAGAGTTGTTTTAAAATTGTAATACAGTGTTATAAAATGAACGAAGTGGTAAAAAAACATGTTTTGAGATGTTTCTGACATGTTTATGCAGACCAAACGGTATAGTGGTTAGCGTGCTAGCTTCTAGACCGCGAGGTTGCGGGTTCGAGTCCCGTGTTGGCATGGGTGTTTGTAAATGTATGTTGGCTTGTCTAATGACGAATGTTTCGGCGCATTGTAGCCCTCGTGTTGCTGACGGAGCCAGATTATCTGAATACAACCAACCAGTCAGACATGTTCATTTTTTTTTAAAATTCAATCGTGTATTTTAGAACGATGCTCGAGTTTCAGCATGGACTGACTAATCTTCCCAGAACCCTTGTTCCCGATATTGGCCAATACCGCTGTGATACATGGGTTTACGAGAGGGTACTCCTTATAAAGGGTATTTTAATACTGGATGATAAGGAACTATATGTAAAGAGTACTCTGTGTAAAGGCTGCTTTAACTTGAATCGTAAATGTTTCGCGCTTTTACTGTTGTACTTTAAACTACACTTAATAAATGCCTTACTGTATAAAAGATGTAGTTCTTTACTTTTCCTTCATTTTATCTTCATAAATCTAACGTAAACGTTAAAAAAAAATCCCATTGGATAGTCTACTATGGATGTACTGGATATATTTATCCAGACCGACCATCTACCAGAGCCGTGCCGAGTTCTGCTTTCAAAATTATTTCGTTATTTCTCAGCAATAGAATACAATACCCACCGATAAAATTCAAAAAAAAAAAAATCCGTTATGCAATTAAATGCTCAATCTACGCAAGGGCCCACTAGTAATTGTGTATATATAAAAAAATATATATAAAAAAAAAATAATAATAATAATAATTAAAAAAAAAAATTTACAAAGAAAGTAAGATGCTTAGGAAATTTCAAAAAGTACATCACTTACTTTTTTTCAAAAATATTCAGGTATCTGTATCTGTTAAATAAAACATTCTATTCATGTTACATTCTATGTCCATGAAAAAATTATTTCTCAGAAATAACTAATATATTTATTTTATCTTTTTCTAATATCAGAATGGTTTTACTTTTTAGGTGTTTCTGAAAGACTTGTAAACAGAAAGAGGAAAAATGCCCGTGAAATGGAAAAACAGCTAGGTTGGAAACTTTTTCTTAGTAAATTATCAAATGTTTAAAGATCAATTAGTTTTTATGTATATATTGTTTTCTACAGAACATTTTTATATCACCTACAAAGTTAGTATAAACATTTTACATTTTCAAATGAGAAAAAAAAAACTATTTTTCTGTTCAGAGTCTCCAAATATATAGTTACAAGTATTCCTTGTGAATTAGAAATATAGAGTATCAAGTTAAATTGAAAACATACTCAAATTAAGATTATGAATCATAAAAACATATTGATTTTAACGGATAAATTATTTTAAAAGTTATAGATAATTTTAATATTTTTACATTGGTGCGAAAGAAAAACCACAAAAAAAAATGTTTTTCTAGTCAAATCATGTTAGTGCATCACTCTATCTCTTAACACCATTCTATTTGTAGAACTTACCGAAATACAGCGAATTTAAAAACGTAACATTTACCACTAAAGAAAAACTAGCTGATGAAAGAAACTGCGGGTTCTAACCAAATTTGTTATTTTAAATTTCAGACAGCTAAGGTTTTCCAAATATTATGAACTATTTACAACTAAAAAAGCGCAAATGAAAGCAAAATATTTTATTGAACCAAAGTTGTAATTTAACCTATTAAAATGTTTCATAAGTATTATGATTTAATTATATGACTAATGTTGGAATATGTAAGTGCTGTTATGTTTGGGATAATGCCAAACACAAAATATGCTAGTGAACAGTTTTGCCAACTTAAACAGATCTTAAATTCAAAGATGACTCTAAACATGGTATGAAATAGTTTGCCGATCATATTCATAATATAAATTATATCAAGGATAACGTAACATCTCAGTCAAAGAAAGTCTACATTAATGTACTTTTGTTCTCAGCATTAAGTTATAGAACTCATTTAAACTTTTGTATAAACAGTATTCAAACACTTATGTAACTTTATTGCGCTTCTAAGAATATAGATAAAATTTATGTTTTAATTAATTTTTGACAATTTTATTAAAAATACTAAACAAATTAAAACTAAATTTTAAAATGTTTAAGTTTTTTTAAAACAGTAGAACATTTAAATGTAGTCTTAGCTCCTTTTCCGCCTTATAGTTTTTGATAAATTAGCTTTTCTTAAATAATCATTGTAATTTTATTGAATACACTTTTTAACTTTGTTTAAATAGTCATTACAACTTTTTAAAATATTCATTTTAACTTCATTAATATTCATTTTAACATTGTTAAATAATCATTTTAACTTTATTAAATACTCGTTTTAAATTTGCTAAATACACATTTTAACTTAGGAGACAAAAACGGAAAAGGGGAAAAACATTTGGTGGCGCTAACGTTCAACATAAGGGAACAACAGGTAAAGGCCACCTTCTCCGATTCACAAAATGTTACTCAAGGCCCTGAGGTAGAAGGTGCATTCACTACGCCTTCCGTGGAGGACTTGCTAAAGAAGGAGAACGCCATGCTGATGGACCTTGTACAGATAGTGAGCAACAATGCGATGAACAACAACCCAAACGGCAATTCAGGTTCAGCCCAATTCTTGAATAACAATCCAGCACATCAGCCTCAGAACGTTGATATGGACATGGTTGGCCCGAAATATAAGAGAAAACCTCCACAAAGGAAACGTATGGTAGGAGTTAACAGGACAGAAGAGTCTGTTCCTGACTCACAAACAGAATCAAACGGAAAATCGGATTTGAAACACGAAACTGGGTCAAAGTTGGTGAAGAAGCATCTTAAAAAAGGAGCCAGTGGCCAGTTAGTTGGTAAGGATAAAGATTTTAGTTTTGGTGGACAGTTTGGTGGTAGAAATGACATTCAGAAAAGTCAAATTCTGAAAAGGATAAACCCTACAGTTTCAAAAATCCAAGAAGCAAAGTCCTCCAAACCGAAAATGCAAGTTCCTTGTTTCAAAGGTGCAGCGCCTAGTGAAGAAGGATATAATGGTGAAGTTCCTCTTGGCCAAATGTCACCCAATGAAGAACCAGGAGAAAGTGGCGATGATGAGGACAAAATGTCTGGAAATGGCGGAGAAGATGCTGAGGAACCTGGAGATGAAGAAGGGGAATCTATGGATAATGATGAAGATGGTGAAGAGTCGATGGATGAAAGTAAAGGGTCGCAAAAGAAGAAAACGGGAACTGTCGAACAAGTTGTTATAGAAGAGAGTAAGAAATGGAAGAGCAAGCTCACTGAAACATTCGAAAAGGATTCTGATGATGCCAATGCTAAGCCCGATGAGTCAAAAGAGGAAGTTACAGATGAAACTGTTTCTGATGAAGAGAAAAAGACAGTGGATAAAACTGCCAAAATGATGGAGGCCATGGCCATCCTGTACAAGCTTGCAGGGAACGGATCAAAATCGTCCGATAATGATATGATCAAAAGGGATGAAAATAAATCGGTTCCAGGTAAAGACGTACCCAGAAACAATTCAAGTCTAGACAAAAAATCCGCCCCAGTAAATGATTCAATTTCGGAAAAAGACACTTCGACAAGTGACTCGATTCCAAAACACTTAAACCCGACTATCAATAAAAGTACACGTTCAAAAGTAGATCTCAGCCATAAAGGTGCTACCTCATACATTTCTTCAAGTTTGTCCCCAGCAGATACCATCGTGAAAAGGAATCGCAAAAGAAAATTTGCCTTAGCACGTGAAGCGAACGAAGGACCAACAAATGGCCCTGCTGCCGATGACACTACAAATGGACCTGGTGTTGATGACACTACAAATGGCTCGGATGACGATAGTACTACAATTGACTCTAGCGAGGACAGTACTCCAAGGACTCAGTTAATAAAAGAGGCTACTCCAGAAGATGTGTTCACTGCATTTGCATCCCAAATACCAAATGTTCCAACTGGTACTTTGAACTCTTCTCCTGACATCTCGGATGATTTAGTGGATACTACTGAAGGAAAAGAAATACTGCAAACCATGGTGGATGACGAACCTTCAACTGTTGAGATTGATAGCTTCGGTGATGATTTTACCACACCGCCCAATATGCAGGATACTGTCTTCTAAAATAGATTTTATAGAACTGTTCTAAATTATTGTATAAAAACAAAGTGTTCAATGGAATGAATTGAGATTGTATTTTTAATTGTATAGAGAATAAATAGTTTGATCAATGAAATTACTTATTTTTCTTGAGAGTTTTTATAAGATTTAACTCTTTTAAAAACTATCGATTATCGGACAACAAAAATTGTATTTAGCTTTTGAATTAAGTCTGTAGTTCGGGAAAAAAGGCTTTTAATTCAAATAACCTGAGAATTTATTTAAGCTTCATTTCGTTATTTCTAAAATTTCCCTATAATGTTAGGGTTAGAGTATTTTTTATGAATTGATGAATATATATTTGTAGGGAAAAATAAAAATTTAAAATTATTTCCAACGATCATTTGAAAATAATGAAGATAATAATGGAAGGGAGAGAAAAGTTCTTTGTTTCTGTTCAATTGGCTAATGAATTGTTAAACTTGCATTTTAATTACCTTTCGACTATACACGATTTTTTTTTTTTTTTTTTTTTTTAAATAAACATATCAAAACATCCCCCCCCCCCCCTCTTTTCTTGTAAATCAAATATTTCAATTTTAATACAATGCACCAACATTTCAAAACTTCCAATACATTTTATCCAGAAGTAAGCGAAATTTGCTAAAATCGGTAACAACGGCCTGTTAACAACGTCCTACATCGGGATTAGTTAATATCGTGCAATATTGGCTAGCATTTTTGGGTTACTGGAGTAATACTAAAGTAAATGGCCTTGATAGTGTCTAAATCTATTAGTTCTAATTTTTATTCCATGTACAGAGCCATAGTTTATGAGCATATTATGTAATTTAAGGCCATGTATATGTAAACCAAATTTAACAATAATAGAAAGAGTTTTTATTCTTCAGTACACCTATGAAAATGCAAAACTTGAATTTCATGGACATAACTCTTAATTAAAGGCTCAACTAAAAAAAAAATTGTTATCTTCGCCGATTAGTTACTTTACTTTAGTATACTGTTGAATAGAGATAGAGACTAAAAAAACGTTATTGGTTAAATTGGATTTAAGAGATAATTAGTTTTGACTATACTTGATGAAGCTTACTAGTCCCGATTTGATGAGGCAAAATACATGTCTCAAACCAATTCTTTCAATATATCATGTTGGTTTAGTATACCTTAAAAATTAATAAGTTTTCAAACATTAATGTTGTTAGGAAAATTGAGTTTTATTACGGTTTACGGACTTTTAGTGCTTATTTTCACTGGACCAACACTCCCGCTCAAAATAAATGGGCAGTCCTTTTCTAGTGTCTGAAAAGAAATGAGGTGAATATCTTAGAACTCTTTTCGTACTTTAAACAAGTAACCTAGTTTTTGAGTGTATGTAAATTTTGTCATGTGATTTATACTATATAAGTGGAAGCAAGCGGTTGCACCGCATCTCTCTCCACTCAATGGCTTATTCATGCGTTGATAATAGATATTTACGATACTGTGAGATTTATGTTTATCTCAATCTGCACTTTATTTTCTAACTTGAGTTTAAATAAATTCTAGTTCGTTTTTTAAAAAAGTCGTCTTAATTGTCTATAGACGCTCTACTGATTAGACAAGGTCATGGACCCTGACTCATGAAATATAACTTTCACCGATTGACTATTTAAGACGGCGGGTCTATAGACTATTAAATAGTAAGTAACTGAAAGATCCTGAGCACTTTTTTCTCAGTATGGAGGCCTCAATTGAAAGATTTAATGCTACCAACTACAGTCCTGGAAAGAAGACATTAAAGTTCTGCTGATGAAAAAGGGTAGTTGGAGGAATGTTGCTGAAGAGGAAAAGTCCCCAATGAGAATAGGTGGCCGAAATACTGATGACGAAAGATCATATCAGAAGCTTATAAAGGATTATAACCTCAGAAGAGGTAGAGCTTACAGTGAAATCTATTTATCTTCCGACAAGGAGTACCGTTTGCTAATTTCAGGAAACGAAGACCATGTAGCTGCATGGAAGATCCTGGAGGAACATTTTAGACCCGGTTCTAGAGCTAGGGCATTCGGCTTGACAGACGATTTTTCTCTTGCCGTGTATGTCCGGACTAGGACATTGGAAGATACGCAGCACGATTGAAGCACATTTCGTCGCATCTAGCTGACTGTGGAAAACCAATACAGGATTGGTATCATGCATTCCAACTCATAAGATACCTACTGCCAGAATATGTGGGTATTGTTCAAGCCATATACAGGTTGGAGAATGTTGGCTTCAAGTGTGACAAAGTCCTGAGTGAACTTCTAGCTGAAGAAGCTCGATTGAAACAAAGCAACAAAGATCAAGAAATGGTTGCCTGCCAGAAGAAAGAATACGCCAAAACACATGTTAACTTCACTAGACCCTCACAAGAGACACAAGATAGGAAGGAACCGGCAAGAAGAGGCAGAAACATACAAAAGAAAAACCAGAGAAGACCCCGTTCGATTTCCCGAAAGTGTTTAACTCCAAGTTTAGCAACAGAAGCGAATTCGAGTCTAACAATTTGGACAAAACCCGGTGAAGCAATATTGATGGATATTCGATAATACGGCGGAGACATCCCATTTCAGTTGCGAAAAGGAACAGATGATCAACTACAAAGCTACTACAGGTACTGAGGTAGCTGTTGTGATCGGCGGTGTGACATACCCCGTCGAAGGAATTGGAGATATAGAGCTCAACTTCTACGTGAATGGTGAGTGTGAAACCAATAAACTATTGAAAGTATTGCATTCTCCTAAACTGAAACAGAATTTAATTTCTGGCAGCATAATAGATAAATCCGGTAATAATTTTATGAGTAATAATATTTTGACAGTTTTCCATAAAGACGGCCGTAAATTGTTTTATGCCAAAAAACGAGGGGGCTTATATTATGTAAATCCTAACTATCATAAAAATGTAAGGTTAAATGTGCCTAAAAAAGAACTTTAAGCTTAATGTAAACCTTTCTACTACTTTGGATGATTTAAAAGTATAGCATAAAAGGTATTGTCATTAACACCAAATTTATTGTAAATACTAGTGCCAGCAAAGGTGTAAAGGGTTTGCAAAATTTTAAAAATAGTGATGTTAAATGTGAGCCATGTAAAATTGCAAATCACAGAGAAAATCATTGAAGCCAGTCGGGAAAATAAGGTCAAACAAACCATTAAAGTTAATTCATATGGATCTTTGTGAATCTATTCAAAACACCGCAATTGGAGGATATCGTTATTTCCTTAGTATATCTGAATTCGAAGATTGTATGTGTCCGAACAGATAATGGATTAGAATTTCTTAATTCTAAGTTTGAATCTTTATTTGAAGAAAAAGGTATCACAGCCGTAACGCACTAATACTTATACCCCAGAACAAAATGGTGTTTCAGAACGTTACAACTATACTGCAATGGAGAGTTTTAAAACAATGATTAAAGATAGCGGCCTGGGAAATCATTTTTGGGTAGAAGCACTATTTTGCTTTACATATGTTTGGAATCGTATATGCCATAGAGAGCAAACACTTACTCATTTTGAACTTTTCTGCTGTAATAAACCGTCAGTCTAACATTTTAAAATTTTCGGTTCGACTACGTTTTTTTGTGTTCCCAAGCAGCTACGAGGTAAACTCGACATTAGAGCTAACTAAAAAGGGAATTATGATTGGCTATGCCCAAAGAACAAGGAGGTTTAGGATCTGGCTTCCTAATGAAAGAAAAATGGTAGAATCTATTAATGTAAGTTTTGATGAGAATAGTGAATAGAGAAATAGTGATGAATAGTGAATAGAGATTTTTTAGTGAGAATAGAGAATTGCAGTGGAGCTAAACTGGACCCTCCTAAAATATTGTTACGAATTTTTGTATATTTGTAAATATTTTGTAGTATTGATTATGTAAATAGGAAAATTTATGTACATATCGCATAAGGCAGTGCAATAGTTCGTCTTTACTTTGCTTCCCTGCAGTGTGTCGATTAATGCTTGATAACGAGTTTTACAGAGATAACGCAGGGAAGCGAATTTAACGAAGAGCAGGGCATTTAACATTATGGTAATGGCAATATCACCAAATTGGCGAGATAGAGCCAAGTTGGCGACGGTTTTGGTGACTAAGTTTTGTCGCTCGATCCCCATGTACGTGTATAGGACTACGATCTGGAAAGTCCTCCAGATATCTACCTCTAGAAGTTTCAAGAATGTTCGCCTCCCCTATATAAGACCAGCCAAGTGAGCGGGGAGTGAGGAGTTGACTGAGGTTAGTCAGTTAGTTGACTGGAGTTAGTTGAGATACTGACTGAGTGGAGTTACTGACTTGGTTGTCTGTCAGCGAGCATTCAGAGAGTTCCGAAAGCGAACTGTATTGCATTGTCTTTTGCGGCGATTTAGCAGTTGTGTGTCAAGTTTAACTGCTGTTTGTGCTCTATTGTTGTGTTAAGAGCTGTTTTGAGTCAACTAGAACGAGAAGTTCTGCAGTTGTAAAGGAATCTGTGAAGAGTTATACTGGAATAAATTTCTGCAAGTTTTGATCTGCTTTGGCTTCAAATCTTTCGAACCCGTCCACGCAACAATATTTTCCTTAAAGTTATATAATCCAACATCTGATTCAAATACGGATCAGGTTTCGTGTTATTCAGATTCGAGTAGTGAGTCGGACTTCAAATTTAAATCTACACCGGAGACTAGTAAAATTGATGAATTGCAAAAAGTTTCCCGCGTAATTTTTCTCTTATTAGAAAAGCTGTACCTAGACAGAAGGGTTCGGGAGCGGACATTTCTGGTACTAAAATTTGACTACGTTCCAAAAAGGATGTTGAGAAATTTTGTGAAGTAAACAACCTAACGTATGGCGAGGAAAAATTTGATTTTTCTAGTAAGAATATTAACACACACGAAATTACCATTGAACCGAAGAAAGTTAAAATCCTCCAAGCTAATATTTCTAAAACATGAATTAAAGATAGTTCCAACCTGTTGTAATGAATCGTTAAGGACTCCTCAAGAGCTTAATAAATTCTAGTTTGTTTTTAAAAGAGTCGTCTTAATTGTCTATACACTCTCTGTTGATTAGACAAATGTTGACAAAAAAAATCAATAAGTTTTTGACGGAATTACTGATAAGTAAATGTACAATATATAATATCTTTACAATGTTTTTTGATAAATAATTAAAATAAATAATTTTTTACATAATGAAATAAATTTTTAATTTAAAGAGGAAAAAGCACCCTAATGTTACCCCATTTCTCCGTTAACGCACCGTTATCGCATAGTTTTCATCAACACACTGCATTTATCTGTAATCACTAATCAATTGCCCAGAACTGATTTAGTAGACAACCATCCTTATACAAGCAACATATTTCCTCGCAATAAATTACCAATTTTTTATTGACTTATTCTGCAACGTAATGGTGACATCACAGTTCGTTAGGCTGAATAATAAAAAAAAATTTAAAAAATGGGAAAATAGCTGAGTAAATATTTACTATAGGGAATGTAAGCAGCTGTTCCCAAGTACACGTTCGTACCTTAATAATAGATAATTGCATTCATATAAAGTAGAAGCCACAATGCGTTATCTCTATGGAAAAACTTGAATAGATAAAATATGCCTCAACACTATTTAAAAATATCTAATAGTATTACTGGATGTACTCAAAAGGTTGGTTGTTAATACGTTTGCAAAGCTACCACTGGTAAGTTTTGGAACTTCTTTCTTATAGAAATATGCATTGCTCTTAAAATGAATAATAACTATAGTTTAAATAACTCAAAATTAATAAGAAAATTAAACTTATTAGAAATTATTAAAAAAATTAACCCTTATTATTGAAATTTAATTACTAATTATTATATTAACCCCTAATTTAAAATAAACTTCTACAATAAACGGCAAACTTCAAATGTTGAATGTTCTTAAAATGAAACGAGTAATAACTATTATTTAAACTACTCAAAATTAACAAGAAAATGAAACTTATAAGAAATTATAATTACTAATGACTGCTATCAAAATTAAATTGCTAATTATTATATCAACCCTAACTATTAAAAATAAATTACTAATTATTATATCAACCCTAACTATTAAAAATAAATTACTAATGACTATTATTAAAAATAAATTGCTTATGACTATTATTAAAAATAAATTACTAATGACTATTATTAAAACTAAATTACTAATGACTATTACTAAAACTAAATTACTAATTATTATATTGACCCCTAGTTTGAAATAAGGTACTTATAATTTTTATTAATTTTAATGTACCAATAAATATAGTTAAAAATAAATTACTGATAACTAACACTAAAATTAGTTACTTTTCTTAAAAATTAATCTTATTATTAAAAAATTAATTATTTATAATTATTATTAAAAAGAATTACTGATAATTAATATCAAAAGGGAAAGGGTTTAAGAACGAAATGATGAGGAAATGACCAAAGTAGGGATATTGATAATGATAATATTGTTTAATTCAGTTTAAGGAGACTTGGTACCCATTATTTCACAAAAAAATAATAATAATAATGTAAATTTTCTATTTTTTGCGTATTTATAATCTTTGAAACTTTTTCCTTATTCTGGTAAATTTTGAGTTGATCCGAAAATTGCAATTGAAGAAATACTATATTTTTATGGAGAATTTAGCATTGCTGCAATAGTTCTTTCGATATTTCGAAAGCATTTTTCTCAGTTCGTGATTTTAATTCCCCACTTTACTTAAAATGCTAAAACTTCAGCAAATATGAATGAAATGACTTGAAATTTTTTTAGTGTCATCCTTAATAGCTGTTTGACAAAAATAGGCATGGATTTTTGGATTGAAATAAGATTTTTTTTTACAAATTTAAATATTGAAAAATACCCATTTTTTACCTTTTTTTTTTTTTTTTTTTTTCTACCTATAGGTACAGTAATTATCGTTTTTCTCAAAAACTATTTAAGTTTTTCTAAATCCGATGTGACCAAAAAGTTAAGAGTATATTAATAGGATTTTTTTTTTTTTTTTAATCAGCATAAAATATTGAAAAATGAAAAAAAAAGATAGAATTTAAAATTTTATGAATTTTTTTTTTTTTTTTTAATTTAGATTTTGAAAATTTAGAGCCCTATGTGAACTTTATTTTTTAAATAAAATTTAGTTTTTACTTAATAATACTTCCCAATATATAAAAATTATAATTTTAAAAGATTAAATTTAAAAAAAAAAAAAAAAAAAAGTATGAAGTTTACCAAGTTTTCTTAACAAAAAAAGTGCTAGAACTGAAAAAGCCAAAAAAAAAGATTACTTTTGAATATTTATAAAGTTACAAATAAATGCATTCCTCTCAAATAAATCATTTACTGAATTATTTTATGGAGACTTTGTTTTGACAAAACAGCAAAAATATCGATTTTCCATTTTTTGCATTTTTATAAACTTTGAAACTGTCTCCTTGTTATGGAAAGTTTTTGAACTGATCTGATAACTACAATTGCAAAAAAATTATTGTGTTTTTATTGAGAATTCATCATATCTGCAATGGTCCCTTCGATGTTTCGAATGAATTTTTGTCGATTAGAGTTTTTTGTAATTTCCACCCTACTCAAAATACTAAAACTCAAGCAAATCCAAATGAGATGACTTAATTTTTTGTGTGTCATTCTAAAGATTACTTTACGAAACTAGGAATGAGTTTTTAATAATGTATACATTTTTTTAAAAAAATCTTAAGACAACCTAATTTTCTCGAAATTTGATTTAATACATTGAAACGACCAATTGAAACTCAATCAATGTATAATTTTATTTAAATTAAAATTTATTAGGAAGCAACACCACAATGCTTGAACTTATGAATTTAGTTACACAGAAAAAAATTAAAAGAAACTATGTATATATCATTGGCTGACAGCTGAAACACATTAGGTCAAAAACCTAACTTTTCAACAACAAAAAAATTAATTTCATAATTTATTAATTTTTTTTTTTTCCTTTTTTTTTTTTTTTTTTCCTTACTTAAATAAATTTGAATTTTCAGTTGACATCTAAGTTCTGTGAGGGGCAGTTTAATCTGGATAAGCAAATAACTCCACAACTGAAGAAGAAAACACTGACTTAGTAAGCTAGTACTTGTAAGCAGACGATATAAAAGACGATATACGCACACACAAAAAAGTTTAGAACTTAAAATAAAGAATAAGTTGACTTTTTTTTTTTTTTTTTTATCAATTAATAAGTTTTTTTTAACCTAGTAGAAACCTTTTATATCAAATACTCAATATTATTTGGAATTTATTTTTTAATTGTACTAATTTGTTTTTATCTTTCAGAATTTAACAATTATATTCTTCTGGCAGGGAGTTCGAAAACTTAGTTTAGTGCCCTGACTTACTGACCCTTAAACTCCCCCCCCCCCCTCCCAATCCGGGTCTGAGTACGCTCACGAGGGAAATGAAAGATTGGGAGGTTTTATTAAATAACGCAGTCCGGAAAAACAATACTTCCTAATTAATAGGAAACTGCTATGTATTTCCCCAATCTCTCCTTGATAGCCAGTGCAAATGGGACGGAATCACGCACCCATTCATAGAAGAAAAAAGTATGAAAAGAATATCGATGCGATGACGGAAAAACCCTTACAAAAGAATTTTCACCTCGTGATAAAAATAAAATAATAATAAAAGGGCTGGCTGTTGCTATCGGCATGAAGGGAATACCAACATATGGTAACACTTGATTCAATGGTAAAATTTGGTTTTAAGACCATATTTACTTGGAAAGTAATTATTTCACCCTCGAGATTTCTCCTCTTCCAAAAAAAGGTATGCATTATATTTGGTGATTGTTTCGTTGACGGAAATTGTACCTATATTGACTATGCTAAGGCTTGTAGATTTTTAATTTTTATTTTCGATATTCGTATTTTGTTTATGGATTGTGTAGGTAGTTTACGCATTTCATTGAAGTTTTTGTTAAAAATCTAATTGATAATTCAAATTTATTTAGGATAAATTAATTAAATATTAATATACGTAATAATTAATAATAATAAATTGGTCTTATTGGCTAAATTGGCCATATGGTAACATTTGATTCAATGGTAAAATTTGGTTTTAAGACCATATTTACTTGGAAAGTAATTATTTCACCCTCGAGATTTCTCCTCTTCCAAAAAAAGGTATGCATTATATTTGGTGATTGTTTCGTTGACGGAAATTGTACCTATATTGACTATGCTAAGGCTTATAGATTTTTAATTTTTATTTTCGATATTCGTATTTTGCTTATGGATTGTGTAAGTAGTTTACGTATTTCATTGAAGTTTTTGTTAAAAATCTAATTGATAATTCAAATTTATTTAGGATAAATTAATTAAATATTAATACGTAATAATTAATAATAATAAATTGGTCTTATTGGCTAAATTGGCCAATGCAATAAAAGTTTAATAAAGCCACACAGCATGAATGAGAAATGTTTCGATTTGTAAAACTTTTATTTTTAAATGAATAATAAATTTCTGATGAATTAAGAAATAATGCATTTAAAAAAAAAATTTAGATTATTAACTATTTTTAAATGAGTTGCAAATTTCTGAAGGATCAATAGATATCATACTTAAAAAATAAATACGTAGATTATTAGCAATTTATTTTAAAATGAGTGGTACATTGGTGACGAAAATAATAAATATCATAATTAAAACAAAAAAATTCAATGTACTAACACTTTATTTTTAAATGAGTGGTAAATTTCTGAAGAAGCAATGCATCTCATAATTAAAAGAAATGAAGAGATGAATATTAACCCTTTACTTTAAAATAAGTGGTAAAGCAATAAATATAATTAAAACAATACAATATAGAAGATTTATCATCTATTTCTAAATTAGTGCTAAATTTCTTATGAAGCTATGAATATCATATTTAAAAAATAAACTTTTAAAACTTTAAGAAATTATAACACGAAAATGTAACAATCGGCTTTAATTGAAAAAAAATCCACACCTAACTTGTTGCAGTTAGCTGAGGAACTTACTTTTTCCATAAATAATCTGATTTTTAACTCAAACATCAATTAAAAAAAAAAAAATTGTTGCTTACATATAATTCATCATTGAATGTTAACGGAGCGTGAAATTTTTTCGAAATCTGAACAATTACTGTTTATTAAAAGTGAATTCCAACTTTCTTTAATCCTATAAGAAATATAGTCAGAATGTCCTGAAATTTGACCAGAACATATCCGAAGAAAAGGGAAATTTTATGACATAAAAAACAAATACTTTGAATTATTTGTTTCTTATGCCATGCCATTTCTAACTTCTTCACATAGATCCAGGTCAAATTTCAGGTCATTCTGATCAGTGGTTCTTTTTGAATTCTAATTATAATCACTCTGTTTGTATTAGAAGGATTTGTTTTACGGAATCGAAATATTTTAAACCAAAATTAAATCAAGATTTTAAAAACAACCCACCCTAGTTTCCTCTTCATAGTTTGCTACTATATTTTCAGAAGTTGATAGAAAAACCCATTATTATCAATACATGAATAAAAAAATAAATGCGAATAGCTTATAAATAATATATTTTTTTTTCCTTAAAAACTGTAAAAATTCAGTATTTGGGCTTCTTTTATAAACAACTTCGATTTTAATGATAATAGTTTAATATCTGATATCTATTATCAAACGAATCCTGACTATAAGACTCTTAATAAATTTTTCTTAATCTAAATTGGCACGCGAAATTGCTTATGGAATAAATACATATTATCAATAAAACTTAATGTTAAAGGTTACTGTATTTGGTATATAAGAGGGAGTGTCGCAATGATCTTTGCACTATCTTATATTTGCTATCAAATGAAATCTAATACTAAAAGCTACAGTTAATTCTCTTCCTACTAAATTGGCCTCTCACAAAGTATTAAGTTGTTTAGGTAACCTTTTACAATGTAAAAGGTTACTGCTTTTCTTACATAAGGGAGAGTTTAAAATTATCATAAACCAATTATCAAATGAATCCTAATCCTAAGAGCTTCAGTTAATTATCCTCTTTCTAAATTGACACTTCGCAAAAACTGAAACTGTTTCTAAAAAAATTACAGATTATTAATAAAACCATGAGAAAGGTTACTGCTTTTTTTTATATATAAGGGAGAGTTTAAAATTATCATAAACCAATTATCAAATGAATCCTAATCCTAAGAGCTTCAGTTAATTATCCTCTTTCTAAATTGGCACTTCGCAAAATATGAAACTGTTTATAAAAAATTATAGATTATTAATAAAACAATGTAAAAGGTTACTGCCTCTCTTATATAAGGGAGAGTTTAATATCATCCGAAACCAATCTTCAAATGAATTTTAATCTTGAGAACTTCAGTTAATTATCCTTTTTCAAAATAGTCACTTAGCAAAATATTAAACTGTTTCTAAAAAATTACAGATTATTAATAAAAAACAATGTAAAAGGTTACTGCTTTTCTTATATAAGGGAGAGTTCAATTTTATTAAAAACCAATTATCAAATGAATTTTAATTCTAAGAGCTTCAGTTAAATTATACTCTTTCTAAATTGGCACTTCGGAAAAAAATTTAACTGTTTATAAACATTACAGATTATAAATAAAACAATGTAAAAGGTTACTGCTTTTCTTATATAAGGGAGGGTTTAATATTATCATAAACCAATTATCAAATGAATCCTAATCCTAAGAGCTTCAGTTAATTATCCTATTTCTAAATTGACACTTAGCAAAATATTAAACTGTTTCTAAAAAATTACAGATTATTAATAAAAAACAATGTAAAAGGTTACTGCTTTTCTTATATAAGGGAGAGTTCAATTTTATTAAAAACCAATTATCAAATGAATTTTAATTCTAAGAGCTTCAGTTAATTAAAATATTCACTTAGCAAAATATTAAACTGTTTCTAAAAAATTACAAATTATTAATAAAACAATGTAAAAGGTTATTGCTTTTCTTATATAAGGGAGAGTTAAATATTATCAGAAACCAATTATCAAATGAATCCTAATACTAAGAGCTTCAGTTAAATTATCCTCTTTCTAAATTGGCACTTCGGAAAAAAATTTAACTGTTTATAAACATTACAGATTATAAATAAAACAATGTAAAAGGTTACTGCTTTTCTTATATAAGGGAGGGTTTAATATTATCATAAACCAATTATCAAATGAATCCTAATCCTAAGAGCTTCAGTTAATTATCCTATTTCTAAATTGACACTTAGCAAAATATTAAACTGTTTCTAAAAAATTACAGATTATTAATAAAAAACAATGTAAAAGGTTACTGCTTTTCTTATATAAGGGAGAGTTCAATTTTATTAAAAACCAATTATCAATTGAATTTTAATTCTAAGAGCTTCAGTTAATTAAAATATTCACTTAGCAAAATATTAAACTGTTTCTAAAAAATTACAAATTATTAATAAAACAATGTAAAAGGTTATTGCTTTTCTTATATAAGGGAGAGTTAAATATTATCAGAAACCAATTATCAAATGAATCCTAATCCTAAGAGCTTCAGTTAATTATCCTCTTTCTAAATTGACACTTCGCAAAAACTGAAACTGTTTCTAAAAAAATTACAGATTATTAATAAAACCATGAGAAAGGTTACTGCTTTTTTTTATATATAAGGGAGAGTTTAAAATTATCATAAACCAATTATCAAATGAATCCTAATCCTAAGAGCTTCAGTTAATTATCCTCTTTCTAAATTGGCACTTCGCAAAATATGAAACTGTTTATAAAAAATTATAGATTATTAATAAAACAATGTAAAAGGTTACTGCCTCTCTTATATAAGGGAGAGTTTAATATCATCCGAAACCAATCTTCAAATGAATTTTAATCTTGAGAACTTCAGTTAATTATCCTTTTTCAAAATAGTCACTTAGCAAAATATTAAACTGTTTCTAAAAAATTACAAATTATTAATAAAACAATGTAAAAGGTTATTGCTTTTCTTATATAAGGGAGAGTTAAATATTATCAGAAACCAATTATCAAATGAATCCTAATACTAAGAGCTTCAGTTAAATTATCCTCTTTCTAAATTGGCACTTCGGAAAAAAATTTAACTGTTTATAAACATTACAGATTATAAATAAAACAATGTAAAAGGTTACTGCTTTTCTTATATAAGGGAGGGTTTAATATTATCATAAACCAATTATCAAATGAATCCTAATCCTAAGAGCTTCAGTTAATTATCCTATTTCTAAATTGACACTTCTCAAAATATTAAACTATTTCTAAAAAATTACAAATTATTAATAAAACAATGTAAAAGGTTACTGTATTTCTTATATAAGGAGAGTTTAATATTAGCTGATACGTATAATCAAATAAATTCTAATCCTAAGACCTTCAATTAATCCTCCTTCTTTTAAATTGGAACTTCGCGAAGTAAAAATTGTTTACGGAAAATATGCAGATTACCAATAAAATTTAATGTAAAAAGTTTCTGTTTTCCCTAAGTAAGGGGGAGTGATTTAATGATCGGGGTACTATGTGATATTTAGTATCATATGAATCCTAATCTTAAAAGCCTCGGTTAATTATCCTCTTTCTAAATAGCCACTTTCACAAAGGATTACGTTATTTATGGAAAATATACAGATCATCAATAAAACTTAACGTAACAGGTTACTGTGTGTCTCTTCTATAATAATAAAATAAGCTGTGTGTCTGTCTATATGTCTGTCTGTGGCTCTGTGGATTTATAGAAACCTACTAAAAATTGGAGTAGAGCTCTGAAATTTTCAGCATAAGTAGTTTTGGCCTTCTAATTGCATACATCACAAACAAAATGTTAACATTTTAATTAGTTCTCTTTTAATTAATTTTTTTAATTAATTAATAAAGATTTTACAAAACGACTACTAAAAGGGCTACAGCTCTGAAATTTTCAACATAAGTAGTTTTGGCCTTCTAATTGGACTTTTAAAAAACAGAATTTCACATTTTTATTAAGTTTTTAATTAATTAATTAATTAATTAATTAATATTTTACAAAACGATTTCTAATAGGACTACAATTCTAAAATTTTCAACATAAGTAGTTTTGGCCTTGTAATTGGACGTTAAAAAAACAGAATTTTAAATTTTTTGTTTAGTTCGTTATTAATTATTTTTTTTAATTTAATATATATATTACAAAACGATTTCAAATAGGGCTACAGCTTTGAAATGTTCAACATAAATAGTTGCGGCCTTCTAATATGATTTTTAAAAAACAGAATTTAACATTTTTTTTTTAATTAATTAAAAAATATTTTACAAAACGATTTGTAATTGGGATACATTTCTGAAATTTTCAACACAAGTAGTTTTGGCCTTCTAATTGGACTGACAAAAAGAATGTTAAAATTTTAATTTGTTTTTCAATTAATTTTTTCTACAAAAAGCGACTTCAAATAGGCCTAGATCTCTGAAAGTTTCAACATAAGTAGTTTTAGCCTCTAATTTTGCTTTCCACAAACACGTATTAAAATAAACTTAAAGGGGTGTTGTATTATTGTATTAACGGGAATTTTTTTTTCTTGACAAGGTAGAGGCTTCCAATATTAAGTCTTTACGTAGCAATTAGAGTTTAGTGAGTGAAGCGAGCTTATGCTTACGCAGCAATGAACCTTTCAACGAGCGAAGCGAGCCTATGCTTGCATAGCAATGAACCTTTTAACGAGTGAAGTAAGCCCGTGTTTATGTGTCCATGAACTTTTCAACGAACGAAGCGAGCTCGATTTTGCGTAGCGATGAACCTTCCTGCGAGCGAAGCGCCAAAAACTGGGTCCTATACACGAATGACAGATTTCCGCAAAGCGACGCATCACAGCTAGCTAAAATATTGCACATGTTAAAATTTCGTAGCGAAGCACGGGTATTTAACTAATATATGATATAAGGAAGAGTTTTTTAATGATCTAATATCTATCAATTAATCAATGAAAATCTTGCATCCTAACATGAAACTGCACATTTGATTTCCGTATAAAAATGTTACATCATTATTCCTTTATTTATTACCCTAGAAGCGATTTCATTGTAATGACTAGCGAAAAACAATACAACGCATTTTCTGCTTCATGAAAACTTATTGTAGATTTAGTTTCAACTTTAAGATGGTAACTCGATGTATACAAAAAACCTAAGTAAAATGTTCGTACAAGTTTTAGAGAACCTTACACAGGGCTACATCACAGGCAATTGATCCCTTCGAAGTTTAACTGAAAATGAAATATTAGTTCGAGATTGGCTGGAAATGCGAATTTATTTTTAAATGTATTGTAATTTAGCCACCAAGTATTAACTGATGGTAAAACCCCATTCTAAATATGCCGTGCACAAAATCCATCACTGTAAACTCAAATGGGTATGTAATTCACTTTAATATTTTTGTATACTAAACTTCAACTTAACTAGACATCACTAAGACGGTAGATCTTCACCGTACTCATAGGTATTTAATCCATTTTGGCAGAGTGAAGACATAATTCTCGCCAAACCTTATAGCCTTTTGTTCTCTATAGGGTTGTGGTTTGGCGAACATTATGCTTTCACGCCGCCAAAATGGATTAAATACCTATGAGCACTGTGACGATCTACCGTCTAAGTGATATCTAGTTAAGTTGAAGTTTAGTATAGAATTTTACACTGGTTATAATAGTAAAAGCTGTATGCCTCTTCCAACTACCTTATTTGTTCATGTTATTACATTCAGTTATATGCATATGTTTACGTAGAGTAACGAGAGTATTGCATTCGGTAAAAAAAATTGATATTTTTTTTACCCGTTTTGGAACGGATTAAAAAGAAAGTTGTCTAAAAACTGTCTGTCTGTCTATGATCAACGGCGCTTCAAAATGGCTTTGAAATTATTATTATTATTTTTTTTTTTTTTTTTGTCTTTATTTGATACAAAACTCAAAGTCAGATAATTTTAATTTAAAGTTATTCAGCGGCGTAGACAGGGAGGGGCCCACCGGGCCCGCCCCCCCCCCTTCCCCGAAATGATTAAAAGTGAAAAAAATGTATTCGATTTTTTAAGTATCATGATTGTATATTATTTTTATTTATCAAGTTTTATTCGTTCTTCCTGTAACTCTAACTGCCGTCTCTTAAAAACTTAACGTTATTTATTTCAAACTTATGAAGAACTTCTAATGGGGGAGCTGTTCTTTTCCGACCGTTCTCAATGGCGGCCTAACCCTCTCCCTCCTTGACCTTGTTGAATTAAAACCATCAAGCAGATCAGGTTCGAAGTTTCGTAGTTATGTATAACTATTAATAAAGAATTCCACAGTATTACGAAGAACACATTAATTTTGACAAACATCAACCAATCTTTCGAATACCAACAAATATTATTATTTTTAGAATTACAGATATTCTTTTTAAAACTACACCAGAGTCTCCATTGCAACTCTCGCTTTACAATTCGTAATCGTTGCTACTCACTTGTATAAGAACATGGTAAGTAATTAATAAGTAATTTTAAAATATTGAAAAAATATATTCGAAATTTTTATTGCAATAATATTTTAATACTTTGATAATCTACCTGATAGAAAAGTGCACAAAGAAATACCGTTTAGACAAGCATTTGCACGAGTTAACTTATTGCCAACAAACCAATGTGTAAAATGAGTTTGTATGTTGAATTGATATTTTGAAATGGGAAATTTTAAATTATAGTTTTACATATAGTAATTACAGAATAAGTTTTTAAAAAAATCAGTCATTATCCTGTTGTTTTCAACTCTTTATCATCATTATTTCCATAAAACAAGAACTTTATGAATAAAACAAGATTTTTATAAATGAAACTATTGTGTCCTATAACTTTTAAAGAAAGGATTAAAATAAAATATTATTTGGTGTAATTCAGCTGTGTCTAACCCTCGAAACAACTGAATTTTATTAACACTAAGAGTACAAACCAAATTGCTTACATGTGTGTTAATTATAGTGTCTGATTTGAAGCCCCGATTTTTATTTTTAATTGGACACTGTTTCCCCACCCTTCTTTTTTTTGCCCTTCTCTAAGCTAAAGTGGACTTATACAAGAATTCTTTAAAAAAAAAATTTTTAGGTTAAAAAAGCCATGTTGTTAAATTGGCTAGTGAGAAAATACAGAGATATGCAAATTCTTATGGATTGTCCTGAATTTTTAGGGATTTGTTTCTGAATTTTAGAAATATTTTGTGTTATTAGCGGGTTGAATCGTTATAGTGTCATTTGGTATTCTATTTATTAACATTTTAATTTAATGTGTAAAGAAAAATAACCATTTCTGAATATTACTAAAAGTTGAAGAGGGATACTTGTGATTATTAAGGAGATCACACGTCTACAAACTGAAGTTGGCACCTCAGAAATTACTAAGTATACAAACCCAAATTATTCATTTATCATGATTTACAATTTTTGTTTCGGCCTCCCCCGAAAAAAAATCCTATCTACGCCACTGAAGTTATTATAAATAATCTATTTGAAAACCGTTCTATTTAATATTAAAGATAAAGGTATAGAATTATATTAGAAGTGCATGTAATTAAATAGTTTAAAATCTTATTTAAATAAAATTTTAATTATTTAATTACACGCATTTCAAGTATAAAATCTTTTTGTATCGTTAATTCTAGCAGTACTCGTTTTTCTGTTTCAAGATTACGAATATTATAGTATTATTAAAATTATTAAAGCTGTCGATTTTGAGTAGCCACTTGTAATCCCCCATCCCCAGCTCAAAATTAAATAAAATAAACACATCAGTAATAAGGAAAAATGTTTACTAGACGAATAATAAGAATAATTTTCGTAACTTATTTAATCAAAAGACAAAAAATGTCCTTTTAATGTACATTTTTTTTTTAATTATATTAAGGTAGTATTAGTTGTGCTTTCTAAAGCCACATGTATAATAAAAATTATCCACAGAATAACACATGTAAAATAAAATTAAATTAAGTTAAGTAACTTAGTAATGGTCACCATTTTCAATAAAATAAATTATTTTCATTATTTTTCAAACTTAAATTGTGTACGAGAAAACTTTATCTAACAATTTAATTTGGCAATCAAACATTTCTCTTAGTGTAACAGACATAAAATCATTTCGTTCAGTAAAAGATAATATTTCAATATCTTTTACACATTTTTTACTTGACAATATTCGTTTATTTTATATTTAGTAAATATTTATAAAATACAGATTTGAGAAATAGTAAAATAAAATGAAGTCCGTTCTTTGGATTTGTAAGATATTCAAATTTGCAAAATGTAAATGCAAAATTTATCCTAACTTCCGCTTATGATACAGATATGAAACCATTTTGATCACCAAAAGATTAAATATTTCAACATCCTACAAGATTTTAGTTAGCATTTTTATTTATACACTCACTTCCAAAAGTAAATCACGGAAAGTAAAATTATAATTTCCGTAAGGCCAATAGGAATTAAAGTAGCTAAAATTTTCTTCAAAGATAGAAGGAAATATGAAAAGACGTTAGGAAAAGACGTTAGACTAATCACAGTTTCACTTCGTGAAATAAGCAAAACAGGCAGTCGTATAAGAAGCCGGCATTGTGAAGGGTTACAGGAGTTGCATGTAAATGCTGATGAAAGGTGTTAAGAACATTCGTACAATTTGTTTTCATGCTATACGTGTTTCTATGGCTTCCAGAAGACGAATGGATGATACTGAGTGCTGGCGGGCTGTCAGACGCATTGAAGCAGGACAGTCTATCACAGATGTTGCTCTTCGGCGTTCATCATTCCGTCATTTCACTATTATGGAAACAATTCCAAACAGTTGTTCGAAGACCTGTAGCCGGTCCTCCAAGAGTTACGATCCCCCGCGGAAGATCGATATATTGCTTATATTAGCCAAGCGGAATCGAAGATCATCCTCCACACGTGTGACATCTAACGTTGCAGCGTCCATTGGTAAGACGATATCTGTCACTACTGTTCGTCGAAGGCTAGACATGAATTGTCTGTACGCCCGTGGACCAGGAGTTTGTGTTCTTTTATTCATGCAATTCAAAGGGACACGTTTAAAGTGTTGCCTTCCGCATGTGAATTGGACTGTGTCTGATTGGGGCAACGTTATGTTCACAGATGAGTCCAGATTTGCCCTACAACCCGATGATAAGCGTGCAAGGGTCTGGAAGGAACAAGGTACACGCAAGTGTCCATAGAGCATCACCGAACATCACGCATTCCGCGGTGGAAGCATCATGGTCTGGGCAGGGATTTTATTGGGATATCGCACCGATATGCACATCTTCGGGCGAGATTCTTTGACGGCTGTACGGTTTCGAGATGAAGTCTTAGACCCTATTGTGAAACTATACTCTGCAGCAGTTGGTCCTTCTTTCGTTTTAATGGACGATTATGCGCGTCCTCATAAAGCTGCCATCGTTGATGACTTTCTGGAGAGTGAGGGGATTGCGAGTATGGAGTTTCCGGCTTACTCGCCGAACCTTAATTCAATTGAAGATCTTTTGGGATGCTCTTGGCCGTGCTATATGTAGAAGTTTTCTACCTCCAGCCACTCTCAGAGATTTAGAAACTACCCTACCGGAGGAATAGCGATTTCTATACTCTGTGGTGGTTAATCACCTCGTAACAAGCGTGATCACACGCTGCATACTTTGTATGCATGTGAGGGGTGCTCATATACCTATTAATGTCGGTTTTGGATGTTTGTTTTGAATTTAAACGTCATTTTGCTAATGACGCAAATATAACGTCATCTTATAATTTATGAGAATTCAATATTTTTTTTATCTCTATTTGTAATTCTTTGTTTTGATTCGTGAATAAACATAGAGCTACTTACTTCCAGCATTTCGTGTCAATCTAAGAAGTACTTGTCCATTTTTTCGCATTTTACCACTTCGTGCTTAACTTTTAGAAGTGAATGTATTTACCTATGAACATATTATGAAATATATATGTGTTATAATGAAAACATGTACATTATTTCACCGATATTTAGAAATATAAAGTATTAGGACTTGGAAGTAATGTAAATTCACAATTAATCCCAACATCCCATTTGTAATACAGATATGAAATCTTTTTGATCGACAAAAATTTAAACACTTTAATATTCTACGTATTTTAATTTTAACTTGGAAATTATTATTTTATTTAACTAGAAAAACATTATGATGTATTGCTCTCTATAGTATTACCATTTAAACAAAAACAAAAAAAAATCTTCCACATTCCTTGGAATTAGTAAAGTATACTTGGATTTGGAGGTAAAGTAAATATAAATTTTGTTATGGTGAAAAACACTTTAATGAAAAAAATATCAAGTTAAATTGTTCTTGATTTAATAGCAATAAAAAGTTCTGAGATATCTTTAATGAACCATATTCAACTTGATGCAATATTTTTTAAATGTAACTTGCAGTTTCTTTGAAATATTAATTCATTGAAAAATATAAACTGTTACAATTATCCTGGAACTTCAAAAAATTTAGGTAAATCCCATAATTTACTTTGAAATTAGTTTTCTAATGTTTGTAAAGTATACGTAGTTGCAGAGACGTACTGGCCATATGTCCGGTGTAATCACCGAGCCAAAAATGGTCCATCGGTACTGTAGAAAAGTTTTTTTTTTTTTTTTTTTTTGTCTTTTTTTTTTTTTTTAAAGTCCTATGGATTCAAATCCCGATCTATTACCATTTATTATATATTAATGTATTTAACTTTTTATTTATTTTATAGTTTTATTATAATATATTCTTAAAGAATTATAATCTTTAAGTATATATATCATTTCTGAAGTCATATTCCAATAAACTTAAAAGCTATGTAACGTTTGAAATTCAAATTTCTTTGTTTTAGTTATTGCAACGAACTACCAACAGTTTATAGTAACCAAGTTCACTAAAAAAAGTTACAAGTAGTAGAGGTAGAGAAAATTTTATTTAATTAAACTAATTATAACAAATAAATTATTAAAATCAATCAATAAAACTAAAACTGTTTAATTACTGAAATTAGCTGTTAAATATAAATATTTAAATGATAAAATATATTAATTATTAAAAATATTTAATTATTGAAATTAGGTGGTAAATATAAATATTTAAATGATAAACAGTTTTAATAATTAATATATTTTAACTATTAAAATTAATTACTGGAATTATTTTATTTTTTACAATAATTATTTGATTAATGATTTTATTGAAAATTTGGAGCTTCCTAAATTTAAAATCACCGGGCCATTTATATGTCCCCGTTCTCCCCTACATAACCGAAGATTCACTGATGGAATATCATGTTTGTTTGTTTTTCTAGAAAGCTCGCCATGCTGACAATCTGTGGAACAGTTCATAATAATAAGTTCCTGTGCAATCTCCTACTTGTGTTATTGTTGAGAAGTTCAGTAACTCAAGGTAAGATTTAAAAAATTCACATTTAGTGTTTTAGCAATGGGAAGTTTTATTTTGTTGTTGTTGTTTTTAAAAAAAAAAAAATTATGCAATCGGTTAAAAATGCTCGGATGTTATTGAATTAATTTGTAAATTACGAATTTAACTTTACTCGATGAGAGTGAGTAAAAAAAAAAAAATACCTCAGAACCTAGCAGAGCAGTGGATTGTTTAGAATCAATTTAACGTCATAACTTGCAGCCTCTATCCCAACAGCAACGAGACGCGCACTCAAAGGAAATATTTTTAGGGGCAGACCCCTTCCTTCCCCCCCCCCCACCCTTCCCCCTTCTTTGGACCTAGATATTTGTTGTGAATGAATACGAAACAGCAATGGTAAATAATTTCAAAAGTATCATTCAGTAGGAGAGGCTTGTATACCTAGGGCCATCCCACTTTTATTGAATAATGCTTAGTTCGAAGTTTTTTTACTCACTAGGGTAAATGACAACCCCCAATTGATCTTTTGACAGCCATTTTAAAAGCTTAAAGGAGAAAACTGTGCCAAGTTATAAGTAGAAGACCTGTTTATATAGTCAGCTGTAACATTTTGCAGCTCATGTCTTTTATTGTTTTACAAAGTTAAGTACTTTTCTTTGAATTCTAGCAAATAATTTTGTAACATTAAGTACTAAATATGTGCATTTTTAATAGAAGGCATTTTATATGAAATTACTAAGTCGTGTATCTAGGGCCACATAGTTGCCTTGTTCAGTATGCAAAAAAAAAAATCCGAACGATGGCTATATCTTCAATTCTAATTATCGTAGAATCTTGGGTTTGTACCAAAACGTTTTGTTTACGATTTTCTACATGTCGGGTGCAAAAAGTAATTTCGTTGGGGACTGTATGCTAAGAAAATTTAACTCTATCTTTAAAAATTTCAATACGAACCCCTATTTTTTATACTTTCATTCGATTTAAAATACTTCGTTTACCTTAGATACCAAATTTCAGGTCATTTATGTTGAGAAACACGTCACCTAAGAGCGAAAACGTTTTAGCCGAAAAATACAAGTTTCTATTTAAAAAAAAATGTAAACTTGTTTTATTAATTAATGATTAATTATTAGAAAAACGTTTAATTCAAAAGTTGCATGTTATTTATGTTTGGCCTCTTATAAAATATCGTTTGAAACAAAAACTGCTAAAATATATTAACTATTTAAGAATATGTGGCTAAAAAATAATTTTTTTTTAACATTAATTTGCTATTTTTTTCTCATCATTTAAATTACTAACCACTCTTTGGAAAATTATGAAATTTGTTATTTATACGTTGTTTTTTTAGATTCTAAATCTAAATATAGTATAATATTATGGGGTTGCCATCGAACTTTTTAAAGTTTGGTTTAGTTTTAATATGTAGACGACCCCTCATAATAAAAAGAAAATGTATATACAATTAATAAAGACCTTATACGATTTACAACGGTGCTTTACTTTTGTTATTTGATCAATTAGAATGGCCCTAGGTACAATTGTAGTCATATCTTTTATGTTCTTATTTTATTGAAAAAGTTTTATTAATAAATGGGGATGGGATGGTCTTAATTATCTGAAGTATTTTAATTCAGTCAAATTTTTTTAATGGCTGTTATTTAAATGAGAGGGCTATATATTTTTCTATGGAATTTTTAAGTTCTTAAATTATAAAAATTACGTTTGCTATTATTATTCAGAATTATTAATTTGTTTATATAAAAATGAGAATTTACTAAAAAAAACTGCAGTATTTCTTAAAGGGTCAAATACACAAAGGTGTATTTGGACCCTTTAAGAAATAATACTGTGCAGCGTTTAGTAATTGTATGCCTGCAAACACTGGAAAACCAATCACCATATATGGCGTTGTGGAGAATGTTGAGAAATCGTATCCTTTGGCCTTAACTACTGTAAACGTTCTAGCGGTTCGTGTACCTGGTGTATGGCCAGTGAATCAAAACTTACTCATGAGTTCAAAAGTGTGACAGACAGATCAGATCCATCCATAAATTGTTTTAAAAAAATGATTTTCCCGATGAAGAAAGTGACTCAACATTGATGGAACTGGATGTTTTTGCATTAAATTTAGTTTTACTGCAGCATTTTCAGAGTTTTCGACATCAAAACCCGCTTCATGTGCTGCTGAATTTTTTGAGCTTCCGACATCTCATTCCATTTCATGTTCCATGCCAGAACAGGTACGGCCTCTTCCAAAAGCGAAGCCTCGTACATCCAAAAGGGATGACCAAGGAGATGTAGAATCTTGACAGACACTCCAGAAAAGAAAGAAATTGAAGAAAACATGCGATTAGAATGGCAAAAAGAAAAAACGTTAAAAAAATCTGTGTTTCAAATTGAGACAACTTCATCTAAAGAATTATTATACATTGTATGTTCTTCTGATTCCGCTGATGATGCAAATTATACAGTAGCTGATACAAGTGATACAATTGAAATAGGATTTTTTGGTTTAACAAAATAACAAGGGAAAATAATAAAAATTATGTGGCAGAAATAACAGACTTTAAAGAGGAGCAATATAATGTTAAATACTTGAAAAAATTGCACGTTCGAATAAGTTTCTCTATGATAAAGATGTTGTTTATGAAATTGAGAACAAAAATATTGTCTTCAAATTGCCAAAACCAAAATCTGTTGGTGTTTCAAAGCGACAATGTATGCAGCTCATTTTTTTCAATCAGTTTTTCAAGTTACGAAAATACTTGTAATTCACTAATAATTTGACACATTGCAATTTTTTATAATTATAATATGATAAATCAATTACTGATAATTTCGTGATTTTGTTTCTTTCATAAAATTCATCTGTGTATGTTTGTTTTCTATTCATTATGGAGTGAAACCTAACTAAAGAAATGGCACTAAGTACAAAAGCAACTGGCCTTAGCTACAACGAGGTCTTCGACCTAGGGCCATTTGTGAAATTTATTAAAAAACCTTCCATTTGACAGAATCTATTATTTTAGGCATTTATACTAATCCCTATAGGAAATAATTACTATAACGATGTATGCATATCAGTTTCACATTTTTAAACGGTTCAGTGGCTCATTTTTTGTGCACTGAAAAAAGGCTGCCCTAGGTACACAGGTCTCCCCTATCATCATTCGGTAAGACTGTATCGCTGTGTACAATATTCAGTAGCTTTAAAATAAATAACGAATTTTACAAATCATAGCATCAAAAATTCGTTGAACGTTATATTTGGTCTACTTAGGTGTAATATAAACTGTCATCTAAAAATGTAAAAGTAATATGGATATTTAGGTTTTTCAAATGCTGTTCATAGTAATAGTTGTGAATTACTTTAAAATGAATGAAAAATGTTGTGTTGTTGTGAATTACTTAAAAACTGCAAAATTGCAGCGATATCTCATTCAAACTGACAACCTTCAAATAATTTATAATTCCTATAACAAACCCTTATGGGATTGCTAAGTCGTAAACATTTAGGCTAGACGATACATTTACGCGTCATTTAAACGTGTAAACACTTAGGCACAATTGTACCTTTCTAACGAAAGAGTATCTATTCTTTAAAGGATCTCTCTCACTTTCAGGGGAGGGGTGTGAAGGTTTGTTCAATGACACCGATTTCTGAAACTTTGAGTACAAGAATATAAAATTTGAAAGGGAGAGGGGGGGGGGATAAAGATACTTCTCTGAAATTAGCAAAGGTTGCATCGAATAGCAACACCTGCGACAAGCGTTCGACCATTCATAACAGACCGTAAAAAAAAATTCGAATTTTCACATTCCATTAACTAATCAAATCTATCAAAATCAAATCATTGTTCTCGTGCACGAGGAATTGACTATTACGTCAGTAATAAAACCTCCTATAGTTAGATATGGTCCAGTGGGATTCTGGAGATGAAGTGAAATGATACTTTATTTATTTACATTTCTAAAAGCGTGCGTGGTTACTTTTTTCTGATAGATGTTGATAATGCCGAGATATAAGATAATTTTTATCAATGTTAAAATTGCCGACTTAAACGTTCATAAGTTTCGTTTCAGTTTCAAATACTGAACTTTGATTATTTTTTCTTTTCTATTTACAAGCGATGTTTATAAAGAAGTAAATTCGCTTCAAACAGGAACATGAGCTCCCAAAGTATGTTTTTTGTGTGTTGTTCAAACTATATTTCAAAAGTTGTTTGGATATACATTTTAGTCTGAGCATCTTTACGTATTTTTGTTCAACGTCAATTTGCAAAAAAATAACCATACAACTCAGTTAACTTAATAATCCATTCAAATATATTTATTAAAGATGATTTTTGTTTTCATAGATTTTGGAGACTTTCATCAGTTCATATGCTGAAATAATGTGATGATACGTTTCAGTTGACCAAATTAGCACTAAAACTAAAATATTTTACTTTGATGCACCTAGTTAAAATGTAATAGTTTTTTAATGTTTTGTCATATCTTTTATTTGTGAAGCATTATAATTAGTAATTAATAAACTGAATAGAAAATACTTTTAATCCCTTCATAATAAGTAAATCATACCCAATTTCTTAATAGATAACAGCAAAAATTATTTTTTTGGATTATTTATTTACATTATAAACTATATTTCTTTTTCAAAACTCAGTATAAATTAACAAGAATAAATCTACTTAAAGGATGTGCAGACGTTGAAATAGTTAGCAGAGAAAGATGGGGTGCTCGGACAAGTAAAGGAACTGAGCCCATGACAACACCTGTTCCGCATATTTTTATACATCATACAGCCATGTCAGAATGCACTGATTTTGAATCCTGTAAGCGGATGATGCAAACTATACAGAACTTCCATATGGATGATAGAGGTAGAGCTTTATTTTGTATTTATTCATACAGGGTGATGCAAAAGGGAGAGGGCCTTTAAAAAAAATTATAATACACAAACATTTGAAGGAAGAACAATGCAGTTTTTAAAGAAATACTCTGAAAGACTGATTTTTGCCTCACAAAGTAAAGAATAGTAAGTTATCTGATTAAAAGATAAAGCTTTGCTTTCAAATATCAAACCACACCACACTCAGGGCCTGACCATGACAAGTTGGGGCCCAAGGCCCGGACAATTTTGGGGGCCCCTTTTTCAAATGCGAGATTTATTGGAAATGGGCTTGACGCATATTCAAATGAATTAACAATAAATATAGAAAAAGATAATAAACTAATGTTTATATATTGTTTTCCAAAAGTTAATTTTTTATCACGAATAAAGAAACAAATTTCAAACAATCAAATTTATAAATCGAAACAGGGAAAACTTTGTAATGTAGTATTGCATTTTTACTATCGCAATGTGTAGTAACATCTGTGACAACAATATCTGCAGCATTATTCATAACTTCAGAGTCGACATTTGCTGATTTTACAATAAATTTGTCGAGAATTCCTTTTAATTTTTGTCTATCTTTCAAAAAAGCTTGTTTTTTACGCTTTTAAATGATGGTTCGGTTTACTTGAATCAATACACTCTGGGATACCAAAGACAGTTCAAGATCAATACAAAATGATTTTTATGTTAAAATTCTTTTATGCAGATTATAAAAGATATTCACATAGCTTTTGTGAAAGAAAAGTTATAGGTTTAAAGCATATTTCAGGGTCCCCTAAAATCATGGGCCCAAGGCCCGGACCTTGTGGGCCTAAGCAATAATCAGGACCTGCCCACACTTAAATTAAACTGGCCAGTTGCTCTCAGATACCTACAGTACAGATAATTTTAAAGAGCTGGAGTGACTATCAGAAATTAAAAAGAATATTCCTTTGTAAATTTACTGTTTCATTCCAGGTTGGGATGACATCGGATACAATTTCCTGATTGGTGGCGATGGGCGAGTATACGAAGGCAGAAGTTGGTACCGAGTTGGTGCCCACACATTTGGATACAATCGTGATGCAATTGCATTCTCACTCATGGGTGACTTTTCCAACAAGGCACCATCAGAACTCATGCTCAACACTACAAAGAAAATGATTGAATGCGCAAAGAATCAGGTAAATGGAGAATACCAGTTGCTTATATCATAAAAGACTGTTACATCGACTCCCATTCCTCCAACGGTTCAAACGATTTTCTCACATTTGAGACACAAATGCAAGGAATTTACCCCTTGAAAGACATCCCTTCCCTCTCTTCATTGACACATGAACTACTCTCAGTACTCCAGCCTTGATCCAATGATGTTCAGGCACAATATAACCCACATACAGCTCTTTTACTAGAAATTAAATACAACCTATCAATCTGTTTAAAACACTTATTTTAACCCAAATTGCACCGTTTTAACAACTCCTTCCCAAAAGTAACCAAGTTTCTAACTACAAGAAAAGGAAATTAAACTTAAAAGGGTTGTATCTAATATTTTGTATATTTTGCCATGTATCTTTTTCCTCCTTTATTATACTTAATATTTACATGTCTAATAAAAAATGTTGACTACAACAATATGTTATATAAAAATAACTAACCAATTAGACATTTTGTTTCAAAATTGCTAATTGCTCCTTGAATTTGAATCCTGATCTGAAACCATGATACACTGATCCGAATTGGCCATTTTACCTACTCTAAACTATAGCTTTATACTGCTCCAAATATTATATTTTGCTGCTTTAAAAATTGAAAAAGTATGATGTAACCTGACAAACTTGGATCACATTTGTTTGTCTCATTTTCTAGCTTTACTAGACTGTACAGTAAAAAAGTGGTCAAAAATGCTGTTGTAAAACATCTCGTTCAAGTGAGCATTAGGATATTGATAATATAGATTACATATTATTAGACTATTTTGATTTTTTTTTTTCTTTCTTGAACCTTGATGGAAAAATATTCAAGGTGTGAAATTTTATGTTATATTTTATTCATCGATTCTTTCAAAGTAATGAATTATTCTTGAACAATGAAGTCTCGCTTATTTATGAAGGAATAAACACAAAAAAGCATAATCCTTTTGCATTTCTTGGACATGCATTGAATAGTTCCAATAGTCTTCCTCTATCCCATTGAGGTAATGTTTCAGTTTTCTAATCCCAATATGTGTAATGAACTTTTATTACTGATGTTATAGCCATTATAAAATATCATATGTTTCAAGTCGATTGGCATAAATTGTGGCTGACAAACAAAACACTAGGTCTTTGGGGCAAATACAGACTGACATACCCACAATACATTATCTCTTTTGTCTTGTATTTCTTCTCGAATGACTTTTTTATATTCTATGTGTAATTTGTAAATATATAGTGGTTTATGTGTGTTAAAATAACCCTGTTTCAATCTTTTAGCTTCATGTGACTGATGATTACCAATTGCATGGGCACAGAGATGCAGGTTGTACAGAATGCCCCGGTACTACTCTTTATGCAATAATTGAAAAGTGGCAACATTTCAAGAAAGGACCATTGCCTAGATATAGATGTAAATAAAATTACAAACTTTTTTTAAATGCTATTATTATACAGCATTACCTAAAGAATTTTATTCCAGAAATAAATTTGAACTTCTTATCTGTATCAGAAACCAAAATACTTTTAACAAGATGTCAATAACAGGGAAAATATGAAAAACCAGGGGGGTGGAAAGGTAAATTTAAAAATATCAATGAATTTTTATTAGTGGAAACAATAAAATTTTTCTTCCAATAGCTAATATTCTTACCAAAATTTAAAAAAATTTGGGTAGGTTCGATAATTTTCTTTAAATTTAGTTTTTAATCATTAGTGATTGTGTCATTGGGGGAAATTCAGGGAAATTCAAAATGCTTTCCCACTGGTCGTCCTGATTTAGTTGTTATATCTATAAATGCTAAAATTTATCAATGTATATTATTTGTACATGTTATTTTGATAAATAAGATTATTTTTATACTTATGCTATAACTCGTATATTTAATGTAGTATGTATATAAATGTAACACTCACTACATACCAATAAAAATATTTTATGAAAATGCATATTCTTACTTTCAATTACCCATGTGTATATATAAAAAGTATAGCATTCGGTCAACAAAAAAAAAGATGCTTTTTTTTTTTTTTTTTTTTTTTTTTTAAACATTTCTTCGTGTTTTGGAACATCCTGATTTAAAAAAAATTGTCAAGAAAAAATGTGTGTAAGTGGTCAGCATAACTTCCGAACAAATTGCCCTAGGATGTTCAAATTTGATGTTACGGGTTAGGTGATGACCATGAGACCTAACATTAAAGTTTTTGTCAAAATTATGCATGCGCATAAGGAAGCTGCCATTGAAACGATCATGTTTTTCAATGATTGCTAAAAAACGGCTCTAATGATTTTGATAAAAATCGATGTGTGCTCTTAAGGTGTTCTAAATAGGGACCTAGTCAACGTCACTGGAACATGAGACAGCAGAGATCTCTTTTTGTCTAGTGGATAGAGTACTTGGCTAGGAAACCAAAGATTGCAGATTGACCCCAGAGATCGCAAAAAGCTACAACGCTAGATTGGTGAACCGGATAACGGAATCATGCTGCCATCTATCGGCGCCTTCTAAAACGAAGAAACTTCATTGCAACAAGCGATCAGAAACGCAACTAGCTTACATCACTCGTAACAAGCGGGCACAAAGATGTAACTAGTATCCAACTCCGATCAGACGTTGATCAGAACAGTATTGCTCCCTCGTCGCTGGTTGGAGTGACCTAGTCAACGTTACTGGAACATGAGACAGTAGGGATCTCTTTGATCTGGTGAATAGAGTACTTGGTTGGGAAACCAAAGGTCTCGCGATCGATCCCCAGCGATCGCAAAAAACTATTGTGCTTTAAGTTGAAGCTGATATATGATCACTTTACGACAAAGAAGTTTAATTTATTAAAACGCAATTATAAATGCAAACACAATTGGAAAAGTTAGATTAACAGACACAACCAACAGTAACACCTCCTAACCTAGTAGTCTCGTTTCCACTATGCATTTCCTTTGGGACAGGCTTACTGAGCTCATTGAACACACTAACCGGTTTTACTACGCCCCGATTGGCTGATTGGAACCATGTGTGGCCGATTTGTTAAAATTCTTATAGTATATATGGTTAAAGGAATAAAATATTCATTAAAATTTAAACTTAAAGGCTCTGATTTTCTTTTTGTTATCAACATAGATTTAATTTTAATGCAAAACTATGTGCTCAGGTTATCAATATTACTATAAAAGTTGTAAACTGTCTGGAACTATATCTTTACGCCAAAGAATCCATCCTACAGTATACTCATGGCTCATGTAATGTCGTCCCGAGGTATAGTAGCTGTCTACTAGTGGAAACTATTATTAGAAGTAGGAATAAGTATGGGGATGACTTTTTAATACGCTTTTATTAGTTTCACCTGTATATTTGCTTGTAATCGACTCTTTTGGGCTCGATTTTGCCCTACTTTGAGCGATCAGATTTGATTCAAACTTTGCACACTTGTCAAAGACCGATGACAATACAATTATTCAATAAGTTTGTCGCTTTATCACAAGGATTAGGTCGTGTTGCGCTTCCGCCGTTAAATTCCAGCCAACCAACCTTATCCGGAATCGAACCCTGGTGTGCCGTTACCCGTTACAATCCCAGTAATCACAGAACCTATCATCGACAATTGATAAGGCAGACATTTGAAAGATTTGTCATGGGCACGACGGTTATACAAAGCGTGTTTTTTTAGTCGCATTATCCTTACCAGGATCTTCAGGATTAGTGATTTTTCATATTCTTCGACACGGTAGTGTTTTGTGCCAAGTAATACGGCGTGTACTAAGGCATACACATGACTTAAATTTGAGACAAGCATGTGACTATTGGCAGGAACAACTGGAGAGTTTTGTACACTTAACTAAAAAAAAATTATAGTTTACAGAAAAAATAATCAATAGTTTAAAAAACTAAAAAACTCGCTTTAATAGAAAAGTGAACTAAAAAGTAGAAATTAATTTTAAATAAGTTTGAAATAAGAATAGAGTGATTAACAAGAAATATTTATTTTATCGTAAAAAAGCGTGGGATGCTTTTTAAGTTATTTTCATAATGGCTCTACTTTTACCAATATCTGTCATTAAATATTTACAACAATTGACATCAAGCACCCCACGCTTTTTTACGATAAAATAAATATTTCTTGTTTATCACTCTATTCTTATTTCAAACTTATTTAAAATTATTTTCTACTTTTTAGTTCACTTTTCTATTAAAGCGTGTTTTTTAGTTTTTTAAACTATTAATTATTGTCTTAAATTTAAATCTTAAAGTGGTTATGCATTATTTATAGCACAACACTTTATGTCCAATTGTAAAAGGAAGACTTACGGTATTATAAGTAAAATAAATTAACTTCAAATATTGTCACTTAACGTTTACTTCAAGTTTATCGAATTATAAATTTACATCAAAATAAAGTCATGTTAAAGAAAGGAGCACAATAGTTTCTCAAGATGGCACAAGATCGATTTCATCATTTCACGATGGGATTCGATAAACTCAATTTAACAAAATAAATAAAATTTGGCATAAGTTCAAATATTTGAAACATGTTCTATTGCAAGACTATTTACTGCCGAATTTCCATTTAAAGAGGCTTATCGTCTTGTATCAAATTCAAAGACGCTGACCATTGTAATAAGATGATAAGGGTTGACCATTTAAGCCATCTATTCCACATGGGATTTACAATTCAATTCGATATGTTGTGGAAGATTTTTATCGGACTCGCTGCCTTCTTCCTTCCCCCAAGTTCTGAGAGATTAGATGTATCATCTAAAGTAATAACTCCCTATAGACTACAGACCCCAGAGGAATCAGGTAAGATATTGATTTATAATTAATCTGTCTTAAAAACTAATAACATTTTACCAGCGAGTAACGGGTTTGTTAAGATTATCGTGATTTTATTTAATCGTGACTGCTATCGTGAAACTAAAAACCAAGCAACAATTTCTTAAAAGTAGTTTATCTAAAAATTTTAGTTAATTTTATTTAATACTTTTTGTATTTTATATTATATACTTTTTGTCTAGTATGAATTCGTCATGAACATAACAGACGATATTTTTCAAAAAGAAATCGCGAATATCCTTCGGGAATGAATCCAAAGTAAGAATTAATATTGTACAGTTACAGTGAAAACCCCAGAGTTACACACACAAACAATTATTGTAATAAAATAAAATTGCAATTACATTATAAAAACACATATATCATCAATTAATAATGAAATAAATATTATTTTAATTTATAATAAAAAAATTTTAATAATTGTTAAACTTAAAAACTAACCCATAAAAGTACATTTTTTCATATATATCCTTTATGTGCATTGCCAAATTTTTATGTGCCATTTTTATTTATTTAAGCCATTTTGAGCTCAGGTTGACTTTTCACTGTGTTTAACCACTTCGAAGAAAACCATCCATTTCGTGACATGAACTACCCTACCCCCCAAATAAATTATAGAATCTGCGAGTCTGTCTGCCAAGCTTCAGGTTAATTGGTCGTTTGGATGACGGCGAGTGGGTTATTAACCCTCGTTAGGTTTCAGTGGCGGCCCATGGTCAAAAATGTTAGTGCAGCCGGAAAACTTCCCCCCCCCCCCACATCCCACCCCCAACGACACACACTTTCCACAATCATGTACAATCAAACTTGAACTTTTTTTTTAATTATCATTTTAAAAATCGGTATTATTCACAATTAAAAGTGCATAATTAGTAATGATGTTTACTTAAAAATATGTCAGTTGTATTAAAAAATTAACTAACTAATTAACATTTAACTCGTTACAATTAGCATATTTTTGAACAGTGAATAATAGAGTTTTGATCAAAAACTGAAGCCGACCAAACGGAATAGTGGTTAGCGTGCTAACTTCTAGACCGCGAGGTTGCGAGTTCGAGTCCCGTATTGGGTATGGGTGTTTGTAAATGTATATTGGCTTGTCAAACGGCGAATGTTTCGGCGCATTATAGCCCTCGTGTTGCTGACGGTGCCAAATAATCTGAAAACAACCAACCCAAGAAATGAAATTATGGTTGGAAATTGTTCGAACATCATTCTTAATATTATAAATCTCCATCTAGTTTCTAGAACATATATATACTTTTTAATAGAATTTTTTTAACGTTGAAAGTAGAAAAAAATCGCAATTTAAAAACAAAAAAAAAAAAAAAAAAAAAAAAAAAAAAAAAAAAAAAAACTTTTGCATTTAAAAATCTGGCAAAATTCATATTATTTTCCAATAAATTTAGCAGATTGCATTCTCAAATCATTTTTCAAAAATATTATATCAAACTTCAATATCACTGTTTAAATGAAGTTTCACATGCTAAAAACACGATTTTTTTAGATTACGAGTTTAAATACACAAATTAATTTTCAGAACAAAATAGTATACTTCAAACTAATAAAATAACTCTCTAGCCTTCAGATCAATGGCGGATCCAGCCAGGGGGGGGAGTCTTTTTTTTTTACAATTTACAGAAATAAATAATAATAAAAATATTTTTTCCCCAAGTTTTTTTCAATAAGTTCACGCAACAATTATATTTTAACCTTCATCTAATTTCCGAAAAACGTAACAAAAAAAGCTTATTTTTGTACCAAGGTTCTATTTATAGCCTTCTCTCTTCCCATTCAAACGGATGTTGGAAGACTGTACAAGTATTCAAACCTCCACCCTTTTGACCTTGAAGATATCTTTTGGACCCCTGATACCCGATCCCTTTTCTGTCGAGTGGGAGGAAGAGATTTTGACTCACATGCGCAATGTCCAACGACAACCAGGGGAAAAAAAAATAATGATAGGTTGACTATTTGGGTTACCCTCGGCAATGGTCACCCGTATTCAACTGGACATGGTAATAGTCTAAACTTAAAACTTTTGAAAGAAAGGAAGAGGAAGGTTATTCATTAACTGCATACGAACTCGTCCAGCTCTAATTTCTGCTTCGGCTTGTAAATAAGCGTCATATTTGAATTTCGATTAACAATCCTCTCTTGCACCACACTGGAAAGTTATGCCAATTGTTTTTGTTTTTTTTACATAAAATAGACTTATAAACAATTTTGTAAGAAGTATTATCTGTGTAAAGTAGCACTACAGTAGCAGAATTATTTAAAAAAATATCGCTTTCAAACCCTGTACGAAATTAAACGAATGAATTAATAAAATAAATGTGTATATATTTTTACGATAATTTGAAAAGTTTTGTTCAAATATTCATCTGGACATGCTTTCAAATCCTGGGGTTTTTTTTGGTATTGCAGAAGTAATGCAAGAAATATTGCACTTTATAAGTAATTATAACGCTTACGGCATAATATATATACATACTTTTAGAGAAGGCTAAGATTACTCTAATTTTATTGTAAGCCTATTCTTCCAAAACATATTTTTTATGAAACCTCTGATTCTTGTTCAAAAGTTTCGTGAAAGAAGTAAAATGATATTGCAACTCAAAATGAAGTTCTTAAATTTTTTTAAATACAATGATCTTCCTACAATCTCTCTCTTCCAGTTATAATTGAAGGATTGGAACAAAATATTTCAGTATGCGATGTTTTTTTAATTTGTCATGGACTGATATAATTTACCTATTTTGTTTTCATTATTTAAAAAAAATGCCCAGTTTGGTGATTATTCTAAAAAAACGCCGCTGAAACGGTGAAAATTGTGACATATTTTTCAATAAACACTGCATTATCCTTTCTTTTAAGTGCAACAGAGCAGAAACAGTCATTGATGGGCGTTAATTATCTCATTATCGCATTATCTCATTTCTACTGATTTGGGAATGATTAGAAAACCTTTAAAGGCATTTTTATAGCGATTTTAATCAAAATCGTTAAAACCATTTTTTGGTAATCGCTGAAAAACGTAATTTTTTCAATATCAGCTACTTAATGCACATGTGCAATTTTGACGAAAACCGTAATGCCAGGTCCCATGGCCATCAATAACCTGTGCATAAAAATTGAACATCGCAGGTCAATCCGTTTTGGGAGTTATGCTGATAACTAACAGGCACAAACATTTTTTTGAACTCATCACGTACCAAAACGTGTAGAAATGCAATAAAATCGATTTTTTTTTTACCGAATTCAATTCTTTTATACCATACGGGTAATTGAAAGTGAAAAAAAAAAATATGGATGTATAAAATCGCACCAAATATATATATTAGTGCTGGTAAAATAGAACCTAAGACCATAAGAAAAACAAAAAAATTTGTTCGTTGAACAAACTTGGCAAAAATGCTCTATATTTGTCATGAAAATGAATATTCAAATGAGTCCATAAAAATATCTAGCAAAGAATAAGGTTTTTTTTGGGGGGAGAGGGGGGGTCAGGGGGTTTTGTGGCTGAAAAAGTAATTTTGGAGCAATCTAGGCATGTGACACATGTTTTTAGAGTACTTTTTTTTATGCTGAATCGAATGAAAAAAAGCAAAACAATATAATTAATCTAAAAAAAAGTTACAGTTCTTTTTTATAAACGAAAACACATGTAAAATCTAAGGAAAGGTAAAATACGACATTAAAAAATAAAAAAAAATTAGTCCGTTCATGAAACTTTGCAAAAACGTTTTATTTGTCACGAGTATAAAGAAACAAAGGAGTTCATAAAAATATCTAGCATAGAAGAGTGTTTTTTGAGGGGTGGGAGGAAAATTAACTGAAAAGTAAATTTGGTATAACCTGGGCATTTCACCTTACGCTAAGATAGCGAGTCAGAAATGTGACGGGGGGAAAAAAAAGGGGGGGGAGAATGGTCAATCAATGGATACGGTTTATCTTGAAGTATATTTCTAAAACACTGCATAGATTATTTTTTTTAAACTTTTTTTAAATATTCGATTTCATCCTGGCTAAGGCACAGGTGTTGCGCCCCCCCCCCTCAGGAAAATCCTAGATCCGCCACTGCTTCAGATGATACCATAACCTTGCAAAAATTCCATCTAGAGATTATTTTAAAGCAGAAAACTATTAACACATTTGACCTATTTTTGCGATATTTCAAGTGTGTACATCACAAAAAAAATGAATGCAAATTCTTTAATTCTCAAATCGAAGTTTCGTTTCAATTTGTACAAAATACTAACATTTATATTATAACAATATAAAATAAAAACAATTAATCGAATCATTCTGTATAGTTTTGATTTCCAACATCTAGTTTTTCTAAATAAAAGCTCCCACGCCACTTGAAAAGTTCATACCAAGAAATTTGAAACTTACGATCATGCTGATTTTTTCTTTGATAAATGGACAACTTTGGTATTGGTCTATCTTCTTTAATTAGTTCGTGTGTTTATCATCTTCTTTCAATCTTCTAAATGGTGTTTCCAATAAAACACACATTATCGTAATAGGTCACCATTGTTTAAAAATGACTTTCCGGGTGTTACCATGGCAACGTCGCTGCAAAAACTCTTTCCAGCGTCACTTGGCTGCATCGGTTGCGGTTTTCACTGGAAGATTAAGAGACTGGGAGCGGGTTTTTTTTTTTTTTTTTTTTTTTTTTTTTGAGGTTGAGGAAACAACGGATTTTTCTTCACTTACCTTAAAAATTGGATCTTAATTTTAGAAAATTGTAAAATGTATAATTTTAGTTTTGAACTAATAAATTTAGATGCATCCCGGCTGTACTGGCTGTAGTTCACGAGCCGCCACTGTTAGGTTTTCTTGCCACAAACCATGACCAAGCAAATCCAAAATCGAAGTTAATATGAAGGACTTAATGCTAAGATGGGAACTTGTTGTTATTTAGGAAGACAACTTGCCAAGTTGTAAATGGCGATTAGGTAGAATACTTGAAGTTACACCTGGTAAGGATAAGAAAGTTCGAATTGTAATTGTTAAAACTGCTACTGGCTCATTTAAACGGAGCATTAGAAAAATATGTATTCTTCCTATAATTGATAACATGGGTGTTGTAAAGTGAATACTTTAATGTGTAAAATGTAATTTTACATTTTTTATATTTGATATGTCGTTGTTGTGCGATGTGTTTTTAATTCGAATTTAATTGGATTCTTTACTTTATATTTTATATGATAATTTTATTAATTTAATTTTGTTGAATATTATAACATTGCAACGCCGAGCGGGATGTTTGCGCCTGATTGGTCTAGAGCAATTTATCCTTGTGGTGTCTTTTTTGGCGCCAGATGCTCAACTACAACTCATTATTAACTTTGAATAAGGGCTCCTATAGTCTTGCGGTAGAGTATCGAGCTCATAACCGGAGGGTTGTGGGTTCGATCCTCCGTCCGCTAAATATCGGTGTGTACCTAATGGGGGCTGTTGCACATTAAATCTGTAGTGGCTTCAATGTCCTCTCGTTGGTGTGGTGGGGTCGGAGAGAGGGGTTTACATTAGAAAATTTAGATCTCGTATTCTGCAAGATGCTCAAAATTACGAGACGTATAAGGCTGTGTTAAGCACTTTATAAGTGGCAGAAATAGACAGTCGGTAATTCCAAAAAAACAAAACAAACAAAACTTTGAATAATTATAAATGTTTTTATACGTGTAAGTAAATCTGTATTATGTTTGTGCTTTGTATGTCTTTAATAAATAATAGTAAAATTTCTAATCCACTACTTTAAATTTACTTAACTGAGCTCTGGACAGTATCAAAGCCACTTCTTTATATTAAGCAAAACAAGAATATTCAAAATATATTGACGTTGCCCCGTTTTAATCAAGCAGCTGGTTTTAAATTTTCAACTTCCATGATCATTTTTAAGGGGTACATATTCTCGTGTGCAATAAAACAAACAAAAGGTACTACTTCCTCTAATCAACCTGAAAAAAATAATGGATAAAATTATATTAAAGCGCTCTAGCTGTAGGTCTGGCTAAGATTCCCAAATTCCTGGATCATTTCCGATGGGTACAGACTCTCGTACGTATTAAATCATACATTAGCTTTTTTCTATAATCAGGCTGAGAAGAATAAATAAAAAAAGAATGGTTTAAATTTATCAAACCTTTCTATAGCTATTGACCTGGTTAAAATTTTGTTCAAAAAGGTAAGAAGCAGAAGAACTGAATTTCGGTTACTTCTAAAGGTTGTTCCTTTGCTCAATGTTAACAATTATGTTGTTATTTTTCTTCTACTTACCCCGGGCAATACATTGTTAAAAAATCAGGATTCAAGTTATAAAAGCTTTTACACACGTTTTTATAGGCACCTAGCTGGAGCTATGAGGGGTCGAAAACCGTCTAAAAAGCCCAGTCTACATATTTGTGTGCTTAAAGCTTTGATATCGGACTTGTCGGCGGAACACTGCCGTGTTTCTAAATATAATGCTACGTTTCTCAATCACAATACTTGCCGGAATTTTCTTTCCAAAACTACAGAGTTGTTGTTACACTATACCGAAATAATTTATTTAATTTACATACAATTTCCATTAAAATTAGATGTTTAAAATTTAATTATAACATTAATTAACTGTTCTTTTAGTTTTTAAACCCTTTACATAAACTTCGATTTTGAGTAATTGTTTTTGGTAGATAAATCTTCTGTAAGTTAATCAAACCACTTGCCGCCACCCAATCGAGTTGAAACTTGGCGGATAGACTCTTTATCGATGACAATGCATTCCATCAAATTTCAGTAGGTTGTTACTAAAAGGCCGCTTTTACACACGTTTTTATAGGCATCTCGCTTTATTAATTAATCTCCAAACGAGTTGAAACTCGATACATAGACTAATTATTAATGACAATGCATTCTATCGCGAACGATGATGATTCGATATTTATTTTGATTGATGTTTCCGACCTACGATTTTATCATTCCATATTCAAATTATAGAAAAAGGGTAAAACCCCTTACTTCAAACGGCCTTGGTGAGAGAATCATGGCCCCTACATTGGCTAGAACGCACAACCTGGCAATTTTAATACAAGTGAGTAGTTGAACCGAAACGGCGCCAACAATTACCTTGAGCTCAATATCCGACTGCCACAAATACTTTCATATTGGCGACGCTGTAATCATAGCAAGATAAGAAGAAAAAAAGAAAGAAATGCATCGCTTCGTCTGTTATAATCTGAACTTATTGATTTCACGCTCAACATGAATATGGTTCCTGACGATGACACTGAAGGGTTTTCTTTCATTTGGACAATTGAGAACTTCAGCTATTGTTTGCAGAAGAAAGGAGAGTATTTGGAAAGTCCTCGTTTCAAACTAAACTTATCAGATGCCAATGAATGGAGTTTAACCATTTATCCGAGAGGTAATGAAAAGGATGACTGCATCGGAGTTTTTCTTGATGTATATTCTAGTGGCCCATTTCCTATCAAGGTTAAAATGTATATTTCAATTCTTGCCTCCAATGGCACTTTTCAAAGAAAAATCGGAGATGGATTAACTTACGAAAAGGAATCTAGCATGGGGACTGAATGTTTTTTGAATCATAGTGAGCTTTTCAAAAAAGGAGACGATGCCTTTCTGGAAAAAGACACGCTGACTCTTCGTTGTCAAATATTTATGGTTAATTATGAGCTTCCTATGCTTGGCCAGTGCTACTCCCGAACAGTAATAGACGTCAAACGGATTGCTTTCGTTTGGTCCTTGGAAAATTTTGAGGAGCTTCTTCGCAGTGGAAGGAAAACCAAAAACTTCCATCCAGCTTCGTCTAAAGATCAATCCTTCTCCATTGATATCTTTTTGTCTGGTGGAGTTTATTGTAAGAGAAAAATCCAAGTAGAGATAAAGCAGAATGCTCAATTTCAAAAAAGGTTTTTGACTTGCAAACTATCATTGTTAGACGCTGATGGAAAAACTTCCCAATCAGTACACGACGACCATTGGTTTGAGGCTTCAGAAGAAACAAACAATTTGCATTTTCCATTTGTTCCAGTAAAAAAAGTACTAGATAATGAGAAACTGTATTTGGTAAATGGTGCACTGTCCTTGCGTTGCGAGTTCGCTGTTTCAACCGGTGTGAAATACAGTGAATTAGAAAGAACTGAATACGGAGTAGCTGATGAACACGATAAAGCATGTTATAGCAAAACAGTGGATACAGGTTTTTTAGAGTCTTTGAAGGATAATTTAGAGCGTTTTTACAATGAAGGTAAATTCAGCGACTTGACCATTCGAACGGCTGGCAACAAGGAATTTTCTGTTCATAAATTCATCCTGTGTGCTAGATCCCAAGTGTTCAGAGCCATGTTTGAACACGATACGAAGGAGAATAGAACCAGCGTTGTCGAGATTGAAGATATGAATGACGATACCCTCTCCAAAATGCTGCGGTTCTCATATACAGACATCGTGGTAGACCTGGATTGGCAAACGGCTTCAGAGCTGTACTTCGCGGCCGATAAGTACGAAATCCTGGCCCTTAAAAGAAAATGCTCCAATTTCTTAAGAAATAACATGAACATTTCTAATGTTTGTGAGGTCCTGGTTATGGCAGATATGCATCACGATCAAGTCATGAAATCGGCTGCCCAGGATTTCGTCATTGAACATGCAACTGAAATTATTAACTCTGAGTACTGGAAGACATTTATACAAGACAAATCTAATTTAGCTGCAGAGACAATGCACCTTCTATTTATAAGGAATTTAAACATCTAAATTATCTTCTTATTCCATGATATAATTAGTAGCACATAAATTTAAAATGTGAACTTTAGAAAAATCTCGAATACGTTAAATTACTTTTTAAAAACATTCATTTGTTCTAAATATGTATTTTATTAATTTTGAAATTTTTAAAAGTTTATTTTATTAATTTTTAAAAATATAGTTTATTAATTTTTAAAACTATATTTTATTAATTTTTAAAAATATAGTTTATTAATTTTTAAAACTATATTTTATTATTTTTTTTTTTTTTTTTTTTTTTTTTTCATTTTGAAGTAAGATTGTAATTATATCAATAGTTCGATTTCAAATAAACTATGTCGATGAAAGAGCACACTTATTGTATAGGTTCATGTTTTTAACCAAATAAGATATTGATATCAATGTTGAGATGAAGTTTTTTATCTATGTTTTAAAGTAGAGTAATTGATCTCTGAATATTAATAACGTTGTTTGAATGTATAAAATTTATGTATTTCCCTAGTTTTACAAAATTCTGACTAAAATGATATTTTCAGAATAAACTCGGGATGTGTGGATTTATACGTAATCCTAAAATTTCATTAAATTATAAAAATACCTTTTCGTACATTTCTACGCCATTGTGATAATATTTTAAATTTTGTTATGCTTCTTGAATGAATTTGTATATTCCATATACAATTGTTTGACAAATTAACCCTTTGCGTTCTTAAATTTTGCTTTAAGATGAATGATTTGTAAATGACCTTAGATTTAAAATAATCTAATCACAATTTGAAATTAAAACTATCAGCATTTGGTATTCCAGTAGCATTCTAAAAATTTAATGTCCCTAAAAATCCATTACTACAAGAGTTTAAATTCATTTTAATAAACTCTTAGCCAGTTGTATAACCAGGGGGTTTAGGGGCGGATCCCTAGAATTCCTAATGCCCGGTGCTGTGTTATGAGTGAAGAAGAAATACTCATTAATCTTAATTAATTTCAAAACAATTTGTTTTCTATAAACCACCATTCCAGACAGAGTAAGTTACTATATTATACTAAAGAAACTATTAGGTCCAAAACCTTTTTAATAAATAATGTGTTCATTAATCTCATACCATACAAATTAATTTTTTTACAGGTATAACTTGTGACAGGTATTTCTCGGGTAACATACACCGAAACTGTCAAACAGGGTTAATTACACTTACTCGTATGGTTCCTGGGTCATCTACGGAAATAAATCAGGAATTTGTGCAACTTGTGTTTATTATAAAAAGTGCACTGATAAAAAAGCTTTTTTTTAGGTATAAACAACCTTAGTATGACAGATATAATTAATTGCAATAAAATATTTTAATTATTACTCAAATTTAACTCCTAAACAGTGACGTGTCACATTTGTGGAACGTCATCACTTACTGGGCAATTCTCTGGCTGACGCACTGGACATTTTGGCTCTTTTTTGCTACTCTTAAACAGATAAGAATTACGAAATTGAAATTAGTCTAATAGTAATTTTTGTATTTTATATAACTCATGTTGGTGGCAAAGTTATATGGAAAAATAATAATTTTAATTAGGTCAAATGTCCCTTGCATCGGGGGCTTATAAATATATGTTTGACCTAGTTAAGTTAATTATTTTTTCATATAACTTTGCCACTAACTAGGGTTATTTAAAAAAAAAAACATAACTGCTAGATTCATCTTAATTTTATAATTCTTATATGTTTACGAGTAGAAAAAAATAATCAAAGTGTTTCGTGCGTACTATTTTGACTTTTTCCAGCGTAATATTTTATGAATTAAATAAACTTAAAATTCTCTTGACTACCCAGTTTTTGATTAAGAAAGTACTCTAAAACACATTTCTAACATTTATAAGTCAAGTTTAAGCTTTGTGTTAATTTTATTTCAACTTAAATGCATGTAACCAGGGCAATAAGTGACATCCGTGGACACCCAAAAAAGTGTCATTAAATTCTTGCAGTTGGTACAAATATTCTGTTTTGATCATGAAATCAAATGGTACACATGTTTTAAGCACGTGTTTTATTTAGTTATTTAGATGCAAAGAACAAGTTTCAGACCAGGGTTGGAAAATAACCATTTTTTTTTTTTTTTAAACTACGTTTTTTTTTTTTTTTTTTTTTTTTTTTTTTTTTTTTTTTTAGAGATACATTTTTTTATGTTCAATGTATAAAATATAATACAATAGTAATTATTTACTGCATAATGCATGGAATATTGCCTTTAGACTCGTCATTAATGATGATAAGTTGTACAAAATGATATTTTTAAGGTTTAGAAATAAGTTGTTAAAGCACAAAACCTTTATTTTTGAAACAAATTTAAAATGCAGCCGATAATTTATTTTTAATTAATAATTTTAAATAATTATAAAACATTTATGTATCCATTTGATTACTATAAAAAGTTATTGTTGATACTTATAAATACTCCAATAGCCTTTAATTATAAGATTTATTTTAAAGTACGTTAGAACTTATTATATCTAAAATATTCGTATAATTTTTCATTTACAAAAACATTAGTTTTGTAATACCAAGAATGTAGTTCTTTCATTTAGTGAATTATTGTCTAGAAAATTAATAGAAAGATTTATTTTTCTATTCCATCTAAAAACAAATTTAGATTTTAACATTTTGAACAAAAAAAAAGTTTTGCGGCTTTTTTTATACACAGGCTGTTACACAATTTTGACTTTACAGCTTCAAAAGGAAAAAGTATTCTCTCAACATTCGCTGTAGTTGCTTTTGAAGTAAAGTTCTTTTTGAAAAAGATATCTTTGGAATGGAAAACTTTTGGTTAAAAGTAAAAGTTATTTGCAACATTTAATAATTTTAAAAATCTAATTATAAATAAATAAAAATACAATTTTAAATTATTCTTTAAAAAAAAAAATGGTTTTTTTTTTAGAAAAGAACCATTTGGTTTAAACCATGCCAATCTTGCTACAGACTAAGTTATTTATGAATACTTTGGTCAAGTTACTGGACTTAACAGAAAAGGTTGTGATAAGATGTCACAACCGTGGAACTCGTAGAATTTAAATTATCAATTAGAGTCATAAAATAATTATTGGAATCTGTAATATATAATGAAATAGTTTTGTTTTGCAAATATCATGAAATAAAATCTAATGGAGAATTTACCGCCTGTAAAAGCTATCGTTTTGTCACATCCATAGAACTCGTTGATTGTCCACGGGTGAAAGAGAACGGTACATTAATTTTGTTGACATGTCTATTCCTAAACATATTAAACAGCCTAATATATTGCAAAAGGATCATAAAACAATAAACAACAAAAATTATAGGTACTTTTTGTTTTCAATTTTACTTTCTTCATTTGATTTAAAGTGCTTTGAAGTTGGAATTCATGAAATTCGATTTTTTTAAATAAATTGATTCTATGCAAATGTTTCAAAACTGGATTTCCCCCTCCCCCATTTTTTTGCATTTTTTTTATTTTAAGTGATTGGTGTTCAACTAACTTTCTTCGCTATTACTAATTCTTATTGAATCAACTAAGAGGCGAAATGAGACAACTTTCTCCTCCAAAATATCTTCTTTTTTTTCCATCTCTATTTGAAATTTAAAATTAATTATTTGTAATATTAGAACTGAAAAAGATAAGACAATTTATTCTGTATACCGACACCCCACACAGTTATATTTTCTTCTGTTTAGGTTATTTTTCAGAAATAAACAGTCAAAATTTCGTTTCCGAAAATCTTACGAAAATCATAAATCTGCACAAAAATTATTATATTTTGTCTCTTTTAAAGTTGTATATGTTCAACCAGTTGTAAAAGTAATGTTACATGTGTTTCATAACTTTTTATTCTAAATTTTAACTTCATTAAATAATTCTCTGCAGCGTTTTATATTATATGATATACGTGGACACTACTTTTTATAATATTTACAAAAAAAAGTATTTTTATCTCAACCACTATAATGGTTTTAATACACTTGATTATATCTCCATTTACAGTAAGTACCGAAATTTTCTACGAATTTTTTTTTTAATCAAATTCGTGATTTTCCGTAAAATGACTCTCCTATGTATTATATATTTATCATGACTCTACGGCATACACCATTATCTTCACCGATATACAAATAATTCCTCCTTCATTTCTCTTAAGCTGACAAAAATGAAATAGTGGAAGTTGTCTTCAGAGGAAAATGTTAAAATTCAAAGGAAATCATCTTGTATGCTCATTTAAATCTATTCTTTTATAAACGAAATCCTCTTTCTGACTAAAGACATTGTCTGCAATGTACCTTCAAGAATGGAAATCGTTTTGTTTTTATCAGAGATGGGAGGCAATTGAAGGTTGCTGCCTGATGATAAGATATCGCATTCAGATTCCCGCTACTTCAATGGTTTGATAACGTCATCGGAAATTATTTTTCTTCTCCTTGTGCTGAAAAAGGTGCCAACTAGTAGAACTTAGTTATTGTTAGCACTACTCATGTACATAGACGCCAGCTACGAAGGGGCGATCGCTCCCGTGCTCCCTCGACAGCGGGGACAAATGTATCATTTCGCCCCCACTACAAAAGTCTGTAAAAAAAAAAAATCCATTTTAAAATAGTGCGTAAAAAGAACATTTTGTAATGGTCTGAAGAAAAAGAAATCACATAAAGTATGAAGTAAACACAATATTTGTCGGCACACTGACTCTATCCAGACCCACCCGTCTCACCCAAATGAGAATCAAGCGAGTGTAGCACCTCTTTTGTGCAATTTCATAAAATTAGATATTTTTAAAGCATTTTATGATATTGGAATAATAGGGGTGAAAATCTTCTGCTTTTGTCAATTATTTTAGCTTTATTTTTTGTAGAAAATTTTGTTTTTACTACAAGTTTTTTTTATTTTTTATTGAGGTTTATAAGTCTTTCTAAAACAAAAGTTGCCACCCCCCCCCCCATAAAGAATTTCTGGTTTCACCACTATTCTGTACATAATTAGTACACAAATATATTCTAATTTAGCTATTTTTTTTAGTTAAAAATAAAGTTGCGTTTAATAAAGTTTGCGTTAAAAATAAAGTTACATTTTGACTGTTTTCATTCCTGGAATGATTAATTTTTTAATGGTGAGATTACTGGCTCTTTTTGCCAGCATTAATCATTATCCATAATTATTAAAATTTGCTTTCTTAATTTTAGTGCATCATCCTTAATTTTAGTGCAAAAGTATATCATTCAAAATAATGTATAATATTGAAATAAATTATTTTACAGTGAAGATTTAACTGGTTAGTGCTCTAATTTTTTTCCATAAAATGTTTCTGAACTAATTTAATTCAAATAACTTGACTCCACAAAGAAAACAGATTTTTTTAAAAATTATTATGTAGGTAAGTTCAATATATTCAGTAGGTAGATCATGAAAAAAGTGGTGTCTGGAAATCTTGTGCCAACCCCAGGGCCTGATTTACCATTAGGCCCACTAGGCCCGGGCCTAGGGGCCCCTAAATTTTGAAAGTTTACTGAAAATTTTAAATATAATGGTCTTTTTATGGGAAGTACTGAACAAAAACAATAAAAAAAATTTAGTTACACATCAGCAAATTCCAGATTTTTTATAGTCACAGAGAGTTAAGTTAGATAGATTAACCTAATAAAACCTAATTAAGCAAATCTTTCCGGTTCAGCCAATCATATACAACTTCTTCATATGTACACGAAGACAAGGGCTTTACGCTGCTGTTCTCCTTCTCTCGCCTCTTGTAAAGAGATGTTCACCAACCAACCATATACAACTTCTTATATTATGAAATGAAAGAGTCTTTGTGATTGGTTGGTTTGCAGGCTCTTCCGAGGACTTTTTTGGCCCTTCTTTTTGGTGAGATCGTGGAAACAGTGGAAAGCTTACTTTGTATTATTTACAATTATTGTTATAAAATTAAGTAATCTTTATTATTATATAATTTGTAGACCCTGTGGTAAAATGTAAGTTTAAAATACAGGAAAGTATGCTTTAAAATCAGTGCTCATGGGGGGTCTTGATTAATTCAAAAGTTTTGAGCAAATCAAGATCGCACTAATTATAACAAAAAAATCGTGTGAAAGTAAACTTTGAGTTTTAATTGTAAAAAGTTTGTCTTAACGAATGTAGCTTGATCTGGTAATATTGTGACGTAAGGAAATAAATATTTGCTATTGAGGGGCCCCTCTCTGAATGTTGGGCCTACAGTAAAAAAAATTCTAAATCAGGCCCTGGCCAACCCCCCTCGATCCCATCGAGTTTATCCATCAAGTCTCGCCCAGTGGTAAAAGTGGATAGTTGGCCCCCTATACTCGTATTCCAATTAGTTTATTCTCATCCTGTAAAAAATGAGCACATACCATATAGTGTTTGTATCGAATGTCAGGGTGCGTAATATGAAGTTTCGGGGAGGGGAGGACATTCAAGTTGGTTGGAAATAAAGGGTTGCTTTTACCCTCGAAAAACTTCCAGGTGGGTGATTCCTCGTTGAAAATTGTCAAGCGCTCATTAGTTCAAATGTTGTAAAGTTGTGATGCTGTTTCAATTAATAAGTTTAATATAATTAGCTTTAAAACTTAAATTAATTTGTTATATCTTATTAAAATGTAATTGTTTTTTGATGTTTTATCGTTCATTTTATTTGAGGACTATTAGAAGTAGCAATGTCCTGAAAAGGCAAGACTTGTAATCCCATCAAAAGCGAGAAACTATGCAAAATTCCTAAAAGTGGAGAATAGCAAAAGTTCCTTTTTTAGGATTATTGTTTATTATTATTATTTATGTTATTTTCTGGGAACATAATTATGTTCTCCTTTCTTTCTCCCTTTAATTACATTAAAAACTCTTTTTTTCCCACATAACTCAGTGTAAATTAACTAGAATGTATCTTCTTAAAGAATGTGCAGATGTTGAAATAGTTAGCAGAGAAAGATGGGGTGCTCGGAAAAGTAAAGGAACTGAGGCCATGACAACACCTGTCCCTCATATTTTTATACATCATACAGCCATGCCAGAATGCAGTGATTTCGAATCCTGTAAAAGGATGATGCAAAGCATACAGAACTTGCATATGGATGATAACGGTAGGACTTCATTTTGAATTTATTCATAAAGGATGATTAAAAACGTAAGAGGATATTTTTTTAAAAAAATCGAATAATATACAAACATCTGACAGATTTCTCAGAAATGCTCAAAAACTTGGATTTTTGCCTTACAAGGTAAAGAATACTGCCATCATAAATTAAAAGGCTCAAAATATTTAAAAAAAATATATAAATGCAACACTTTCTGATTAGTTCTTAGAAAATAATTTTTAATATTATTGAATGCCTCAAGTTCTTGGGTCATACAAACCAATACAATAGAAAAAAAAAATATTTATATAACTTCAAAGGACGAACGTAAAAGTTACAAAACATTCATTTGAATTTTGTTTAATTTAGGCCTTTTGTCTGTACGACGGTAAAATAGTAAGTTTTTTTTATCAACAGATGAAACTTTACATTCAAGCATCAATCTGCCCTCCCCATACTAAAATTACATTGGGCAGTTGCTCACATATACCTACAGTGCCATCTGTTGGAGAAAACTGCATTCTTTTTCTTTGCGTGGAAAAAATATTTTTTACCTGTGTAATTCAGCGAAAATAGCATTGTCTCACTCTTAAAAATTCATGAATTATTGATTTATCAAATGTCCTTTTACTTGTGAATCATCTTTATGTATTTTTATTTGAAATACCGCATTGTTGTGTTTAAAAAAGTGTAAATCAATAAAGTCGATCGCAGATGGTGCAAGTTTTGTGGAATGAGTAAAACATTATTTTTCATAAATAATAACATAACAAACAAGAAGATTGAATTTTAGAATTCGATTTTGTAGCTTTTCTACATTTACCATCTATATACTGCGTGCATTCTTATTTGTCACGTAGACATTGACGATATTTGGTATATAAAAAAAAATGGTACATTTACTTAGTAGATTTTCGAGGAGCGTGTACATTATTACACTATCACATATGCCTTCATCCATTCAGTCCTTCAAAATAATTATTTTTATTGAATATTGTTCGAGTTCGATATTTAGTGATTCGTTGCACTAATCTGGGGGCCAACTACAAAATTGCAGTAAAGAGTGATCATTTATAATAATGTACTACTACACTCTAGGTTGGGATGACATCGGATACAATTTCGTAATTGGTGGCGATGGCCGAGTCTACGTAGCCAGAAGTTGGAACCTAGTTGGTGCCCACACGAAAGGTTACAATCGTGAGGCAATTTCATTCTCACACATGGGTGATTTTTCAAACAAGCCACCATCAGAACTCATGCTCAACACTACAAAGAAAATGATTGAATGTGCAAAGAATCAGGTAAGTGGAGAATACCAGTTGCTTATACTGTACACGGCTGTTACATCGACTACAATTCCTCAAACGGTTTTCTTACATTTGAAACACAAAAGCAGGGAATTTACCCCTTGAAAGACCTCCCAGAAGACATCCCTTCCCTCTCGTCATTGACACATGAACTACTCTCAGTACTCCAGATCTTGATCCCCTAATGTTCAGGCACACTATAGCCCTCGTGCTATATACTGTGCCTGAACATCATATACAACCTATCAATCTACTCCAAAACACTAATTTTAACCCAAATTGCACCGTATTAGCAACTCCACCTAAAAAGTAACCAAGTTTCTCTACAAAAAAACTGAAATTTAAACAAAAAAATTATTACATCTTTTATTGTTTATTTTTACCAGGCAATTTTTTTTCCCGCTTTGTTGCACTTTATATTTACTTGCCTAAATTAAAAATGAGAACTCTAGCAATCTGCTATATAACTAGGTGTGTGGAACATCACACAACTTTCAATTACATTTAATGCTGGTTACCGTATTTCAATTTACCATGGATTGGTGTAATTTACTATTTTTGTTTTTATATTCTAAAAAAATTCCCAATTTGACAATAATAATTACATTGGCCAAAAGAAAAAATCTCCAAAATGGTAAACTGTTTTTCGATAAATATTACACTATCCGTTTTTGTAAGTGAAACAGAGGGAAAACTGTGATGAACAGATGGGCGATGGTCAAAGGAAGAGAACTCTTTGTTAAAGACATTTATTTTTCAAATTTTGGGGGATATTTAGAGCACCTTAAAAGAAAAACCACAGCAGTTTTGATAAAATTTGTTTGAGCAGTACTTTGGCAATTGCTGAAAAACATAAATTTTTCAATGGTAGCTACATTATGCACATGGGCACTTCTGACGAAAACCTTATTGACAGGTCCCATGGCCACTACTAACACATTAAAGTTGAGCATCGTAGTTCAATCCATTCAGGAGCTATGCTGACACAGACACACACAGCAATTTTTATGTACTACTTTTTTTTTTAACTCAGCATTAACCAAAACGGACAGAAATGCATAATAAAATAAAAACTTTTTGACTGAATGCAATCCCGGAATATTGCTTTAGAGTATCTGAAATTTTATAACAGGCTATCATCAGTAGTAAAAGTTCATTAAAACATTTTATATATTTCATTTTTTTTTTTTTTTTTTTTTTTTTTGTATTACACTTAAAAGTTTTTAAGCCAGTTTATAATTACTTAAAATTAATAATAAAAAAAAACCTACTACTCATATTTGCTTTCTAATTTTTAATGAGTTTTATTATTGGTGTTATGCCTGTTATAAAAAATTTCGTATGCTTTAAAGATGCAGAAATTGTGACTGAAAAATTAAAGCAAGTCTATGGAGCAGGGACTGAATCCCTCTTAACCATTAACCCTTTTGTCTTGTATTTCTTCTCCAATGACTTTTTAAAATTCTTTGTCTAATTTGTAAATATACAGTGGTTTATCTATATTAACACGTTGAGTGCCATGTCAGTCATCGGTGACTTACACTGGACCCTCTGTTTAGGCCGCGTCAGTTACCGGTGACTGACACTGAACTTTCCCTTTTAGGCCGCGTCAGTTACCGGTGACTGACATTGAACTTTCCCTTTTAGGCCGAGTCAGTCACTGGTTACTGACAATGTAAAATATGATATAAAACTAAAAAATTCATATAGTTTTAAGTAATTCCTGATAATTAATTTTAATTTTTTTTATCACAGATATGGATAGATTTTATTATCATTAATGCCTTTATATATTTATCAAAATCTATAAATGGATTTTATTGAAACTCAGTAAACATAAAAACGGTTGCTGTTCGCATCTATCACAAAATGTGGCAACTTGTTTAGCCATTTCTCTACCAAATTGTGTCACATTTTTTTCATAGCATGATTTATAACTACTACGATAAGAAATAATGACAGTAATATGGTGTCTATAAAATGTTGGACACATTTTGATGTTGAATAATTCATAACATAATGAAAATAAATTTAAATTGATAACACTAATAGTAAGATAAACTCAAAAACTTTTATGGCCCTAGTCAATAAACTTTCACATGCCCGCCGTTTGTCGCACGGATAATACCTAGACGGTAGTCAATTTCGCGCCTGGTACGGGCAAGCATGTCGGCATTCACAGTGGCTGTTGCGGCTGTAATCCTGGCCTTTAAGTCATCAACATTCGATACTTTCCTCCTGTAAACGATGTCCTTTACGAATCTCCAATGGCAAATTCCTGTGGCGTTATATCAGGTGATATGGGTGGCCAAGGGAGAAATACATAAAATTAATAATGCGTGCAGACAATATTTACAAAAGTAACGAGAAAAAAATAAAGTTAATAACATGGGCAGACGATATTTACCAAAAGAAAATTATATTCAAATAGGAAAAAGAAATTTTCTATGGCAACGTTCGCTATAAATGAAAATATATGAGTTATTATATGTATAAATACCATAAGTTTGTTTATATCTTTATTATTTTATGAATGATTCGATATCAAAATGTATCCAACTTTTTATAAACATCCTGTACTTACATACCTGTATCAAGTAAATTTCAATCTGTTAATAATGCACTTCGCATTGCTATACCACAATACGAGCGCATCTAAGTATCGTGCGTGGCCTGATAGAGATTTCCTTAAAAATACATTTGGCACTCAATCTGTTAAAATAACACATGTTTAATCTTTCAGCGTCATGTGACTGATGATTACCAACTACATGGGCATAGAGATGCGCGTTGCACAGAATCTCCAGGTAGCGCTTTTTATGCAATCATTGAGAAGTGGCCTCATTTCAAGAAAGGACCATTGCCTAACTATAGTTGCTAATAAAGAACACTTTTAGAAGTACTCTTATTATACAGCAGTGCCCAAAGAATTTTATTGCAGAAATAAATATTAAATTCCAGTCGGTATTAAGAACTAAAATATCAATTAGCATGATGAATAACAAGGAAAACATGGAAAACTAAGGGAGATGGGAGGAAAATTTACAATTTTTAAAATATCAAAGAATGTTTGAAGAGTCTCAAAAGGAACATAATTTTAGAAAACTAATATTTTTATAAAAAATATAAACAGTTTGTGTGCAATAATTTTCTTTAAATTTAGTTGGAAATCATTTACGTTTGCATTTTTGGAAAACTATCGGGGAAATTAAAATTGTTTTCCATCTGGACATCCTGATCCAGTTGTTACATGTGTAAATGTTAATATTTATCAATGGATATTATGTACACATGCTATTTTGATAAAAAGATCCTTATTTACTTATACCAAAAGTTTATTTCATTTCGTATGTATATATAAATGAAACATTACTTAGCAATAAAATATTTTATGGAAATGCATAATTTATGACTGGTGTACTTCTTTTATATACTTCTAAAGTATCAAGCTTTTGTCTCGTTTTATCTCTCCAATTAGTTCACAATAAACAAATGTACTTCTTTAGATCCACAGCAAGCATGCATTTTACTTACTAAACTTGAAGCTCGATAATACCATTCATTATAGTAAAACAATACAGAAATTAAGGCAGAAGACCGGATATAAATTTTTACTGTCATAAAAGTGCCCTTGGAAACAGGAGTTGCCCTTTTTTAGGAAAATAGTACCCGGACCTTTTTCATTTCTAGGATGAATCATATATTTTGAAAGAAACGCCATTGTTAATATTCTAGACTTGAAAAGAGGTTTCTGCATTCCTACTACTAAAAAATATCCACAAACAACTAATGTGACCAGACGTCCCGCTTTTCACCTCTTTGTCCCGCTTCCCGAATGTCCCGCTTTTCCTTCTAAAGTCCTTCTTAACAAAACAAAAATGTTCTTCAGAACTTCTATAATCAAGAAAAACCAACGGAGTGAGTAACTCATGAAGTTTTCTGGGATAAGCTTCGCGTGGAGGAAATTGCCAATATTATGAAAATTGTCGAATTCAGCTTTAGCTTGGCAAGAACCACTGCTGCCATTGAAAGAACATTTTCCATAGTTAATAAAATTTGGACTTCTGAGAAGATACAACTTTCTATGGATAATCTGAGACCTTTGTTAATAACTAAAATAAACTTTTCATATTCTTGCATAGAGTTTTGGGATTTCTTAAAATCAAATAAATATTTGTTTTAACTCAATAGCTTCAAATAAGAAGTGTATATGTAAAGTAGGGATGAGCTTAAAGGTTATTATCAGATAACGACAATTATTATTGATATTCTTAGCAGTGGCGTCTCATGCGTTACAGCCAGTGCAGCCTGGCTGCATCTAAATTTATTAATTCAAAACTAAAATTATATATTTTACAGTTTTCTAAAATGAAGATCCAATTTCTACGGTTAGTGAAAAAAAAATTCCGACAAACAGCAAACTTCTTGCCTCAAACACAATTCACGCGAGAAAAAAAAAGTTTCCAATCAAGGGGATCTTCCTCCGAAAGGCAGCCATGTGTTCCTAAAACGCGTTTCGGCTGCGACGTTGCCATGGTAACTAATGAAATCCAATAGAGCCTGTCCCTCCTCGTAATGTGTAGCGTGGCAGCCAGATCAGCTATTTTCCGACTTCGGCTGCCCTTGAGAATTTCTGCTTTCAAATAATTTCTAGATGGAGTTTTTGAAAGATAATGGTACTATCTGATAGCTAGATAGTTATTTTATAAGTTTGAAGTACTATTTGGATTTAAAAATAAATTTGAATGTATTATACTCATTATCTAATAAATTTTGTTTTTGGCACGTGAAACTTCATTTAAACAGTGATGACTGAAGTTTGATATAATCTTTTTGAAAAGTGATTTGAAAATTCAAATCTGCATTAACTATTAGATATTTTGAACTTCAGTCAAACCGACTGCAAAAGAAAATGAATTTTGCTAAATTTTTAATTGGTAAAGTTTTTTTTAAAAAATGCGACTTTTTTTACTTTTAATATTAAAAGAATTCTATTAAAAAAAAAAAACTCGAGTTATCACTGTTCAAAAATATGCTAATTATAACGAGTTAAACGTTCATTGTTTAAATAATTTTTGAATAAAACTGAAATTTTTTTCATTTAAACATCATTACTAATTATGTACTTTTAAATGCAAAAAAAATTCGAATTTTAAAATTATAATTTAAAAAAAAAAAAAAAAATTCAAGTGTGGTTGTACATGAATCTGGAAAGTGTGTGTGTGGTTGTTACTTGTTACATATTATATATAACATATTAATTACACATACTACATATTAACAACCTTCTTGAACTGGTCGACAAATTAAAAGCAATTGGCAAAAACATATAAACACACTTCTTTTGTGTTCCGTACCGCATTACTATGATTAACCGCCTTAGAAGCACAACCAGAAGACGAATTAACAGTGGAATTTATTAAAGGGAAATTAATCGATGAATTTAATCGAAGAGTGGAAAGTTAGACGCCAGAATCGAAGGCTCTAAAAACCACATTCGAAACTAAGAATAAGAAAGATAAATTTTGTACGTATTGCCACAAAAACAACCATTTTCAGTCGAATTACTACCATTTAGACAAACAAAAACCGAAAAATCGCCGAAATTGGCCACACAAAAATAATCCGACTCAGCAAAACAGAAGCTTAAATTATAGCAACCTCGAGAGAGATGATAAGTATTTCACATCCCATGATGATATAAATCAAAAGGAAAAAGATATCACAAGTCAAAACAAGAATAAAAATGTATTCATAATTGATTCTGGCTGTACTAATCAGCTCGTAAATAATAAGCAATATTTCACTCGCTTTGAAGATATTCCTGATGAGAAAATTATGATCGCAAACGGATCAGAATTAAATGTTGCAGGGAAAGGCAGTGTGCGCTTTAAAATAAAAAATAAAGATGAACTGAAAGAGAGATATTTATCCAAAGTATTTTTATGTTCCCGACCTTGATGTTCTGTAAAGAGAATTACTCAGAAGGGATTATCCGTTCTTTTCCAGAGGAATAAATGTTTGATCTCGAAAGAAAATAATGAAGTTCATTTGGAATGTGAATATATAGATAATCTTTACCAAACTGAACCGATCGAAATGAATGAAAGATCGACTACATACGCAGCACTTTTTGCGCAAATAAAAACTGTTCGAAACTTTGGCACAGATGGCTCGGCCATTGAAATAACGAAGATATAAAGCAATTAATATCTCAAGAATTAGGTAAACTAAATTAACTCCAATACGCGGTCCGCGGGCCTGATTTGGCCCGCGATTGATTTTTTTGCGGCTCGCCGGCACCACAAAAGACACACACAAATCAAACTTCACGATATAGACAATACATAATTGTAATCTATCCGAAATAATATGTGTTAACTCTAACCACTCCACTACGTGTTCAAAAAACTATATGAAAAAGCTTTCAGCAAGGTGGTTTTCATTAAGAATAAATACAGGTGTAACTTAATTGAATCTCCCTCATTTGGACAATTTATTAAAAGTAACTTCAACAAATATTCCAAAAGACATCGATTATATAATAAAATAAACTGAACGATTTCGACTGTCATCGTTTCACAATTGATATCGACTAAAACGGTGTAATCTGAAAGTGCAGTTTAAATACATTTGTTAAAAGTTAGGTCAAGTCGCATTGTCACGTTGAAACAAAAGATTCATTTCTTTTTCAGACTTTGATTTTCTAATAATGAAACTATTATTTTTTTAATTGTTTGGGGAAAAAATCAAATATTAATTGTAATTTTATTGAGATAAAAATATAATATTTTTTCCAGTTTTCAGAAATGCTATATACTATTAAATCAATAGTAGTTAAATATACATATTTTGGCCCTCGAAAAGCTCCAAAATAAGTTGACGTCGCCTCTAAAGTTAGTGGCGAACTCTGTTTTAACGATTGTAAGCATGATGCTAAGTGTGTCCAATGCATTAAAACGAAATTTTCCGATCTCCCATATCCAAAGGAAGCTCAATATCGAGCCAGTCAACCGCTTGAACTAGTTCATACAGATGTATGCGGCCCTATTGAAATACCGTCTGTTAGTGGGAATAAATACTTAGTTAGTTTTACTGATGATTACAGCAGATTTACAATGATTTATCTCATGAAAAATAAGAACGAAGTAACCACAAAGCTTAAACAATATGTGGCACTTACCAATAATAAATTCGAAAGAAAAAGAAAAACCCTTAGAAGTGACAACGGCGGTGAATATTTGAATAAAGAATTGTCTGAATACTTTGAACATCACGGTATTCAACAGCAATCAACCATTCATTACTGTCCAAGCCAAAATGGTGTAAGTGAGAAAAAAAATAGGTATCTTATTGAGATGTCTTCTAGCCGACTCCGGACTTCAGAAGAAATGTAGAGCAGAAGCAATTCTTACTGCAAACTACATTCAAAACATAACTCCGACTAAATCCAATAAGAAAACTCCATTTGAACTTTGGAATAACAGAAAACCAGATCTATCTTATCTGAGGACCTTTGGTTGTAAGGCATTTGCATACATACCAAAACAGAAAAGAACAAAGCCATATGACACATCCATTGAAGGAATCTTCTTAGGATACGATCCTAAATGCAAAGGATACCGGATTCTTCTTCCATATCACCAGATCGTTAAAAGCAGAGCAGTCAAATTCATTGAAAACCATGAAGAAGAAGTTCCATGTCTCCCATCCTGCAATCCTTTTGAAGAATACCCAATGGAAGAAAATATCAAAGATGAAGAAAATATGAAACCTGCAGAAAAGTCTGATGGTACTAGAAGTTCACAAAGAATCACTAAAGGCCAACATCCAGAGCGTTATGGTTACCATGCAAAACTTCAAGACTATCAAGAACTTAAATATTGGAAAGAAATCCAAAACATGTAGAAAGAAGAAAAAGAAAAATGGATAGAAGCCTCAAGGGAAGAAATGAAGTCTCAAAGAAAACAAGACTTGGGAACTCGTGGAACCACCAAGAGGAAAGAATGTCATTGGATGCAAGTGGGCATTGAAACAAAAAGAAATGAAAAAGGAGAAATTGATCGCTACAAAGCACACCTTGTTGCAAAAGGATATAGTCAGAAGTTTGTGACGGATTACGATGAAACATTCGCCCCTGTCGTCAAACACACCACAATTAGAACTTTTCTTACATCCGCAACTATCAAAGGGATGAAAATTCGTCACATGGATGTTAAAACAACTTTTCTCCATGGAAACTTAGATGAAGAGATATACATGAAACAAGCTGAAGGATACGTAAAGAAAGGAGAAGAAAATACACAAATACATACAAGCTAAAGAAAGCTCTTTATGGTTTGATTCAAGCTGCAAAATCGTGGAATCTAAAGATAGCCAATAGTCTACTACAAAATGGTTTCAAGCAGAGTCTAGTGGATCCTTGTCTATTCACAAAAGACACCATGCACGCCATTCTATACGTTGACGACATTTTACTATCAAGCCAAGATGAAAAAGAAATTTTCAAACTAATTGAAATCCTAAGGAGAGAATATGACATCAAAGATCTTGAAGAAGTCAAACAATATCTCGCAATAGAAATAACGAAAACTGGAGAAGGAAACCTTGGTCTCAGCCAGACGAGGAAAATTGAAGAACTTGTGAGAAGATTTAACTTAGAGGAAAAAACACCCACCTATTTACCGATGTCTCCTAACTATCAAAAGCCAGAAGAAGACGAGGATGAAGATCTACTTCCTGAAAACTCAAACTACAGAAAAGCAGTGGGGGCTTTACTTTACATCGCTACTGTTACCAGACCCGACATCAAAAATGCAGTCAACTCATCAGTTTCCTCAATATCACCAAAAATCTTAAACTCATGATGTACAAAAATGATTCAACTCTCACAGCATACGCAGAGGCCGACTAGGGAGGTGATCCCACAACTAGAACATCAACAAGTGGAAATTTGTTCAAATTAGGACCAACTACAATAGCCTGGAGTGCAAAATGACAAAATTGCATCGCCATGTCATCAAATGAAGCAGAATACATATCAGCAGCAAACGACGCACAAGAAGTAGAATGGATAATACAACTAACTTCAGATCTCGGACCAATGGCGGATCCAGCCAGGGGGCGCCCCCCCCCCCCCCTCAGGTGGAGTCTTTTTTTACAATTTACAGAAATAAATAATAATAATTTTTTTTTTCCTTCAAGTTTTTTTCAATAAGTTCACGCAACAATTATATTTTAACCTTCATCTAATTTCCGAAAAAAGCAACAAAAAAAAGTTTATTTTTGTACCCAGGTTCTAATTATAGCATTCTCTTTTCCCATTCAAACGGATGTTGGAAGACTGAACAAGTATACAAACCTCTACCCTCTTGACCTTGAAGATATCTTGGACCCCTGATACCCGATATCTTTTCTGTCGAGTGGGAGGAAGAGATTTTGACACACATTCGTAATGTCCAACGCCAACCAGGGGAAAAAAAGAATAATGAGAGGTTGGCCACTGTTTGGGTTACTCCCGGAAATGGTCACCCCCATTCAACTGGACATGGTAATAGGCTAACCTTAAAGCTTTTGAAAGAAAGGAAGAGGAAGGTTATTTATTAACTGGGCATAAGAACTTGTCCAGCTCTAATTTCTGGTTCGGCTTGTAATAATAAGCGTCATATTTGAATTTCGATTAACAATCCTCTCTTGCACCACACTGGAAAGGTATGCCAATTGTTTGTTTGTTTTTACATAAAATAGACTTATAAACAATTTTGTAAGAAGTATTATCTGTGTAAAGTAGCACTACAGTAGCAGAATTAATTATTAAAAAAAATATCGCGTACAAACCCTGTACGAAATTAAACTAATGAATTAACAAAATAAATGTATATATTTTTTACGATAATTTGAAAAGTTTTGTACAAATATTTACCTGGACATGCTTTCAAATTCTGTTTTTTTTTCTTCTTTTTTTTTTCTTTTCTTCTGTTATTGCAGAAGTAATGCAAGAAATATTGCACTTTATAAGTAATTATAACGCTTACGGCATAATATATATACATACATTTAGAGAAGGCTAAGGTTACTCTAATTTTATTCTAAGCCTATTCTTCCCAAACATATTTTTTATGAAACTTCTGATTCTTGTTCAAAAGTTTCGTGAAAGAAGTAAAATGATAGTGCAACTCAAAATGAAGTTCTTAAATTTTTTTAACTACAATGATCCTCCTACAATCTCTCTCTTCCAGTTCTAATTGAAGAATTGGAAGAAAATATTTCAGTATGCAATGTTTTTTTAATGTGTCACGGATTGATATAATTTACCTATTTGTTTTCATTATTTAAAAAAAATTCCCAGTTTGGCGATTATTCTAAAAAAACTCCGCTGAAACGGTGAAAATTGTGATATATTTTTCAATAAACACTGCATTATCCTTTCTTTTAAGTGCAACAGAGTAGAAACAGTCGTTGATGGACGTTCGTCATTATCTCATTTCTACGGAGGTGGGAATGATTAGAACACCTTTAAAGGCATTTTTATGGCGATTTTAATCAAAATCGTTAAAACCATTTTTTGGTAATCGTTGAAAAACGTAATTTTTTCAATATCAGCTACTTAATGCACATGTGCAATTTTGTCGAAAACCGTAATGCCAGGTCTCATGGCCATCAATAACCTGTACATAAAAATTGAACATCGCAGGTCAGGTCATTCCGTTTTGGGAGTTATGCTGATAACTAACAGGCACAAACATTTTTTTGAACTCATCACTTTCCAAAACGTGTAGAAATGCAATACAATCGATTTTTATTTTTACCGAATTCAATACTTTTATATCATACGGGTAATTGAAAGTAAAAAAAAATATGGATGTATAAAATCGCACCCAAATATATATATATTAGTGCTGGTAAAATAGTACCTAAAGACTATAAGAAAAACAAAAAAAATGGTTCGTTAATCAAACTTGGCAAAAATGTTCTATATTTGTCATGAAAATGAATATTCAAATGAGTCCATAAAAATATCTAGCAAAGAATGGGGTTTTTTTTCGGGGGGGGGGGGGGGTCAGGGGGTTTTGTGGCTGAAAAATTAATTTGTGACATGTGACACGCATGTTTTTAGAGTACTTTTTTTTATGCTGAATCGAAGGAAAAAAAGCAAAACGATATAACTATCTAAAAAAAGTTATAGTTTTTTTTTTATAAACGAAAACACATGTAAAATCCAAGGAAAGGTAAAATACGACATTAAAAAATAAAAAATTGGTCCGTTCATGAAACTTTGCAAAAATGTTTTATTTGCCATGAGTATAAAGAAACAAAGGAGTACATAAAAATATGTTTTTTGAGGAATGGGAGGGAGGAATTTTTTTTTAAACTGAAAAGTAATTTTGGTATAACCTGGGCATTTCACCTTACGCTAAGATAGCGAGTCAGAAATGTGACGAAAAAGAGGGGGGAGGGGGGTCAATCAATGGATACGGATTATCTTGAAGTATATTTCTAGAACACTGCATAGATTTTTTTTTTTTTTTACTTTTTTTAAATATTCGATTTCATCCTGGCTAAGGCACAGGTGTTGCGCCCCCCCCCCCTATGGAAAATCCTAGATCCACCACTGTCTCGGACTACCACAAAAACTACCCATCACAATTTTTGAAGATAATAAATCCTGCATCTTAACTATCCCAAACAATCAAAAACAACACATCCTAGATAGCTCGTAAATTATTACTTCTAATGTAAGCTTTTAACTCAATTAAGAATGTTAGCTTAAAACTCAATGAGTTAGCGAAAAACTTAATAAACTAAAAGACTGTATTCTAAATTTATTTTACTTGGTAACGGTTCCACTAAATGCCTGGTTGAACATCTTCTCGTATCGAAGACAAACGTATCATCCTCACTAGGGTCATTCCACGTCAGATCGACCAGTTCATGACACCCACCTCTCCAATTCTTATGAAATTCGGCATGTGGCCTTTTCTTATGGTTATTAAGAAAATTCTTCGAAAGAATATTTTTCCGATATTCCTGCCGGTTGAAAATTTACTGTACTTTAAAATTTACGACTTTACCACATTTTTAATTCCTGAAATTTTCGAAAAAGGAGGCACGTGCCAGTGAAATAATTTTTTTTATAACTACTGATTATATCTGTATCAATTTTTTTTTTAAATTTTTTTTCAATTGAATAAAACTATGCAAAATTTAAAAAAAATATTTATTATCGCTCTTCAAGTTAAAATAAAATTTCCCCAAAATTAATTAAATGGTTCATTTTTTTCCTATTTTTTTAAGAATAACATGTAAATTGTTCATTTTTGTCAATTTTTTGGTGGAAAAAACGTGTTTTCTTAGATTTAAATTTAAAGCATGCGAATATTACTAAATCCAAAGAGATTAAAAAGATGGCGGTGAATATATATGCACTATAGTCATGAATACGAAAGTAATAAGACATTAAAATTACTGTGTGAAGTTTTAATTACTTAAGACTTAAATGTTATGGTATTATCCACTTCTGGTTGAGATTTTGTATTTTTGTCAACGCTATAGGGAAAATTTCGTTTTCTGGAATTTAACATTTCCGCATGCTCCTGTGATCCTTGAAATCCAAAAAAGATTTTGTATTTCTTTATTGTGCGCCGTGAATTAATAGTCGTTTAATAAAAAATTTAAGCTTGATCATTTAAAAATATTTAAGTTTTTTGTTTAATTTTTTGTTAATGACTGATGATTTTGTGTGCTATAAACTTTTTGCTAACAATTTAACAAAAAAAAAAATCTTGTTATTTAAACTGTACTCAAGTACATAATATGTTCATTTTCATACAAAATCTTAGATGATCTTATAATGCTAATATAGTAGATTACTTGAAATTTCCCTTTACGTCAGTCAGCGTCTTGGGTATCGTTATCAGTGCACGAACCATAAAGTACGTTTGACAACTTTTGAGTAGGCGATAGCATTTATTGCTTTCAAGGAAGAGGGGAGGGGGAGCGGACACGCTAAAAGGTGATTATTTACCCCTAAACCAAGAACCCATTCAGTTGATTGAGTATGAAAAACACGAAGTGAGACTCAAACTACACATCGAATTAGTTAATGAATGCCAAGTAGAATTGCAAAAATACAGAAAGTTTCGTAGATTATTGAAGACTATTAGATATTAAATTGATCACATAAAGCTTTTTTCCTCCTACTGGAATGCGTCAAATGTAGTAAAGGAGAGTTAACTGCAAATGAATGCCATAAACAAACTGTCAGTCGTTAAAAATGGATAAAGATTATTGAAGACTTAAATGAGGAAGAAAGGGAGCCGATAAACTTAAGACCCTATGTTGATACGTGAACTCTGAAAAATATTTACTATCTCCTAGAAAGTTTATTCTTAAAGAAATTTGAATTTTTTCAGGAAACCTGCAACGATCCTTTGAAGCGACATAAAACACAAGTCAAAAAGAATTAGACACTACATAACATACACTAATACATTTGGGATTTTCCATATTTTGACGATAAAAGCTATGTGTAGTCAATTTAGTAGCTTAATAGTCTTCAGCTATTTATGAAACTTTCTGTCTCTTTGCAATTCAAATTGGCATTCAACAATTAGTGTTTAGCTTCTTTTTTTTCGTACTCAACCAATGAAATTTAAATAAACCCAGCGGAATCTTAATTTTGGGGTAGACAAAATCCTTTTAGTCAAGGTAATGTGTCACGGATTGATATAATTTACCTATTTGTTTTCATTATTTAAAAAAAATGCCCAGTTTGGCGATTATTCTAAAAAAACTCCGCTGAAACGGTGAAAATTGTGATATATTTTTCAATAAACACTGCATTATCCTTTCTTTTAAGTGCAACAGAGTAGAAACAGTCGTTGATGGACGTTCGTCATTATCTCATTTCTACGGAGGTGGGAATGATTAGAACACCTTTAAAGGCATTTTTATGGCGATTTTAATCAAAATCGTTAAAACCATTTTTTGGTAATCGTTGAAAAACGTAATTTTTTCAATATCAGCTACTTAATGCACATGTGCAATTTTGTCGAAAACCGTAATGCCAGGTCTCATGGCCATCAATAACCTGTACATAAAAATTGAACATCGCAGGTCATTCCGTTTTGGGAGTTATGCTGATAACTAACAGGCACAAACATTTTTTTGAACTCATCACTTTCCAAAACGTGTAGAAATGCAATACAATCGATTTTTATTTTTAGCGAATTCAATACTTTTATATCATACGGGTAATTGAAAGTAAAAAAAAATATGGATGTATAAAATCGCACCCAAATATATATATATTAGTGCTGGTAAAATAGTACCTAAAGACTATAAGAAAAACAAAAAAAATGGTTCGTTAATCAAACTTGGCAAAAATGTTCTATATTTGTCATGAAAATGAATATTCAAATGAGTCCATAAAAATATCTAGCAAAGAATGGGGGGTTTTTTCGGGGGGGGGGGGGGGTCAGGAGGTTTTGTGGCTGAAAAATTAATTTGTGACATGTGACACGCATGTTTTTATAGTACTTTTTTTTATGCTGAATCGAAGGAAAAAAAGCAAAACGATATAACTATCTAAAAAAAGTTATAGTTTTTTTTTTATAAACGAAAACACATGTAAAATCCAAGGAAAGGTAAAATACGACATTAAAAAATAAAAAATTGGTCCGTTCATGAAACTTTGCAAAAATGTTTTATTTGCCATGAGTATAAAGAAACAAAGGAGTACATAAAAATATGTTTTTTGAGGAATGGGAGGGAGGAATTTTTTTTTAAACTGAAAAGTAATTTTGGTATAACCTGGGCATTTCACCTTACGCTAAGATAGCGAGTCAGAAATGTGACGAAAAAGAGGGGGGAGGGGGGTCAATCAATGGATACGGATTATCTTGAAGTATATTTCTAGAACACTGCATAGATTTTTTTTACTTTTTTTAAATATTCGATTTCATCCTGGTGTGGTATCGTGGTCGAGTAAAAATTTCATTTTTAACGAAAACAAAACACATTTATTTTAAGAACTTCACAAGGAGCAGGTGTTAGTGTTCCATTCTGAATCGTCTGGTCTCTCATAGGAGACTAATCAAAAAACAACATAAAAATACAATCTTCAAATAACTGTTTTGTGGCGCCCTCTATATTTTACAACAGCAATTAACAATTATAATACGTTACAGCTATGAATTCCTCCCCTCACAGAAAACTTTTCTCTAAGAGAAAAAGGAGAAAAGTTTGTAATATATTTACAACAAAAGAACATAAACATAATAGCATAAAGAATATGTAAAAATATAAACATGATCAATAAACTAAACATACAAAAAATACTAATAAGGAATACGTTTAATTTAAAACTATTCTGCTTAGCCCATCAGCATTTTTGTTTAGCTTGCCTGCACGGTGATGGACATCAAAATTAAATGGTTGAAGTGCTAAGGCCCAACGCATTAAATGTGAATTTGAACTAGCATTTGTTCGTAACCATGTTAATGGGTTATGGTCAGTTTGCACCACAAATTTCTGTCCATCCAAATAGTAATAATTCAATTTTTTTTTAGCGCTTTGTAACATTCAGGAGTCCAGATGATCTCCCGTTTTCTTACTTTTCCCTTAAGTGCATCAGTCAAAGGTGCAGCTATAATTGAAAACATAGGAATATTGCGGCTATAGTAACCAGCAACTCCCACTTGATGAATTTGAGTTTCATCTTTCTTTCCATGTAATTCTACAGGGTAGTTTGTTTCAGAAATTTTTCCTGAAATAGTTCCTGGACCAGGCCAATGAGGAGCGATCTTGTTTGCCTTGGAAGTGGCCACTACGAGAACCAAATCTCCTTCTTGAAATTCCCTCTTGATTGCTCTTTCATCATACCATGTCTTGTTCTTGAGCTGTGCAGCTTCCATGTTTTCTACTGCTACTTCTTGACATTGCTTCAATCTGTTGATTAAAGAAAATACATATTCAGTCACAGGGCTCTCTTCCTCTTCAGGATCCATCCAGTGTTCGAACAGTAAGGTTAACAGTGTTCGTAAGTTTTTCCCATGAACGAGTTCAGCAGGAGTAAATCCTGTAGCTGCATGTGTTACAGTTCGAAGAGCAAAGAGTGCAGGACAGATCACCTGTTCCCAATCTGCTTCGGCTTCAAGGCACAAAACTCTTAGAATTCGTTTGATTGTTCTATGGAATCTTTCGACAGGATTGCTCTGTGGGTGATACACTGAACTGTGTACTACTTTAATCCCAGTGTTTTCTAGAAAGGTTGTGGTAAGTTCACTCATAAATGAAGTCCCTTGATCACATTGAAGTTGTTTAGGAAACCCCATTCTACTGAAAATTTGCATCAAAGCATCAATTACTGATGTAGAAGTGATATCGGTCACAGGAATGGCATCAGGGTACTTTGATGATAGGCACATAGCAGTGATTAGGTAACGTTTTCCACCTGTGGATACTGGAAGGGGTCCAACCGCATCAACATTAATTTTGGAGAAAACTTCTTGTATAACTGGAACTAATTTCATAGGAGCCTTCTTTCTGTCATTTGGCTTCCCCACACGCTGGCACTTATCACAGCTGCGAACGTAGTCTTCAATTTCTTTATAACAGTTAGGCCAAAAAAAATATCTGGAAAGAATATCTTTGGTCTTTGTAACTCCTAAATGACCTGATGTACCCTCATGGCATAGAGCCTTTAAACGTTCTTTAAATTTTTCTGGAACAAGCAGCAAAAACCTCTCATTTCCTGTTTTATCAGTCCTCCTTTTTATCAAAAGATTATTCTTACTGATGAGTATATCACTTGACGATCCTTCTTTATTGGTTTTAGAAGCTTCTTCCCAAAATGGCTGTAACTCTGGGCTTTCTCTTTGAGCCATAGCAAAATCAGAAGGTTTCACTTCCAGGAGTGAAAGTGCAGGTTCCTGTTGAACTTGAACTGGGGGTAACATGATCTCGTTATCCTTACTAAGATTTAGCACTGAACTTTCCGGTGTAGAAACTTCATCTGCTTCGGCGTCTTCTCCTTTTCCTAGATCAGCTTCAGCTTCTTTCTCTCGGTCGGCGATTTCCTTCAACCTTCGATGAGCTCTGGTTTGGATGGCGTTAACTTCTTCAGGATTAATTCCAATTTCTTTCCTTCTACCTTCAAGCAATGCAGCAGTTCGATTTCCTAACAGATATCTGCCTTGATCCAATGGGTTCTGAATCACAGCTGCTTTTGTGAGAATATTCCCCAACTCACATTCTATCTCTACTTCAGCAATTGGTAGGCAGGACATACTTTCATCCAGAAGATGCCGCACCCAAACTTGTTCTCCAGTCATCATATCTGAAGTAACATACTTCTGGCAGATCACATCAATAGTTGAACCAGTGTCTCTGAGAATAGACATGTTTGTCCCATTCACTTTTCCAGACAGGATAAAAGGATTCAATAACTTGTCCTCTGAACTGAAAGTTATTCTATTTATAGAAGCAGTTGTGGTTGATTTCTTCTTTAATTCAGGACAATTTGGTCTCAAATGCTGAGTTGAGTCGCATTCATAACAACGTAATTGCCTTCGTGTTTCCATATTTTGTTCATTCCTGGAATTTCTTTTAATCTCTGGACTACTTTGAACTTGATTTCTGAAGGGAGTAGAGTTTTCTATTCTGGCTTTGGAATCAACTGGAAGTTTTGTTCGCCACTTAGGAATATTCTTTTCCCCATTTCTCTCGGGAATTTTTCTCTTAAAGTTCCCATGAACGTTGTCATAAGCATCAAGTTTTGAAGCTAATTCTATAGGAGAAGTTATGTTTCCCCATTCTTCCACGAAATGATCCTTCACTTCGTTAGGCACACGACGCTTCAACTGGTCCACCACCATAAGACCCAAAAGTTGTTCGTACGTAGTTATTTCTAAGCCAGTCACCCATTCTTGACAGTAATTGTGGAGTTCATATGCAAAGTCACTCCATGTAGATTCTGCATTTTTTTGGTGTCGAACAAACATCTGCCTAAATCTCTCTGGACTTAACTTAAATCTCTTAAGAAGCAGCTTTTTAACATGGTCATATTCTTTTGCCAATTCAGATGGCTCACGGGCAATCAATTGGGTTATGTCAGATGGTAACAGTCCTATCAGATGAGATACCCAATCCGTCGATGGGATCCCAGCCCATTCTGCTTGCCTTTCGAAGAGTAACAAATACAGACTGATGTCGATTTGTTTATCATCAAACTTTTGCATGAGGTGTCGAAGCTCAACTCTTGATCTTTGCGGATCATTTTGCATAACTATAGGTCCTCTATCCGATTCCAACTGGAGTTTTTGCAGCTCGTATTCTTGTTGTAGTTTTCTCTTAAAGTTCCCATGAACGTTGTCATAAGCATCAAGTTTTGAAGCTAATTCTATAGGAGAAGTTATGTTTCCCCATTCTTCCACGAAATGATCCTTCACTTCGTTAGGCACACGACGCTTCAACTGGTCCACCACCATAAGACCCAAAAGTTGTTCGTACGTAGTTATTTCTAAGCCAGTCACCCATTCTTGACAGTAATTGTGGAGTTCATATGCAAAGTCACTCCATGTAGATTCTGCATTTTTTTGGTGTCGAACAAACATCTGCCTAAATCTCTCTGGACTTAACTTAAATCTCTTAAGAAGCAGCTTTTTAACATGGTCATATTCTTTTGCCAATTCAGATGGCTCACGGGCAATCAATTGGGTTATGTCAGATGGTAACAGTCCTATCAGATGAGATACCCAATCCGTCGATGGGATCCCAGCCCATTCTGCTTGCCTTTCGAAGAGTAACAAATACAGACTGATGTCGATTTGTTTATCATCAAACTTTTGCATGAGGTGTCGAAGCTCAACTCTTGATCTTTGCGGATCATTTTGCATAACTATAGGTCCTCTATCCGATTCCAACTGGAGTTTTTGCAGCTCGTATTCTTGTTGTAGTTTTAATCTTTCTTGTTCTTGTTCAAACTTTTCTTTTTCAAGTTCACGTTGCAATTTCAGTCTCTCTTGTTCTTGTTCGACTCTTTCTTTTTCATGTTCACGTTGCAATTTCAGTCTCTCTTGTTCTTTTTCGAATCTTTCTTTTTGTAGTTCTGCTTCCTCACGTTCTTTCCTACTCTCCATTATTACAATTATCTGTTCCTTAACGTAATCTTCGTCATAATTAACACTTGTAGTGATTAATTTCTTAAGATCTACCAGTTTAAGACCAGGTGTTACTCTTTCACCTAACTCTTCTGCTAACACCCTCAAATCTTCTTTCTTAGCACGACCCAAAAAAGACATTTTTAAATGTAATAATTTACTAGAGAATTTATATTCTTCACCCAACACAGAACACCCTCAAATTTATAATTATTCTTGTAAATATAATATAAATTTGATACTACTTAATCACTACAAAATATTCAAGTATGAAAATTTATCATAGAAGAGGAACATAAATGCTTTCAAAAAGAATTCAAAATTTTTAGCACTTAATTTCAGCAATTGCAATTTTTAAAACTCAAATCAAATTAATTGCATCTAATTTAAGTATATAGCACTCACATTTTTTTTTTTAAAAAGAGAACATGAAATAGAATATTCAGAAATAAACTTCAGATCAAGAACAAAAAATATCTAGAACTAGACTTCACTTAAAACTAACTCTTTTACAACTTTAACTAAAATTAAATTCAAATTACTTTTGTTTTAGTAATTTCCAATTCTTTGAAACGGTAGCACAAACCCAAAGCCTTTGTTATAACTGGTACATAAATAAGTGTTCTTGTTACAAGAATCTTACCAGATATTATATTATGGTATATATATAATTATATTAGCACAAATAATCAAATATAGCATTAAATTCATACCATGTTAAAAGAAGACCTTCAAAAGATATAAATTCAAATACTATCATTATTTAAATGCATGTACCAGATACTAATCAAAACTAGTTTTAAATAAATTTCAAAGAACTTAAAATCAACTATGAAGCTGAAAATCACAAAATACAATTATTTTCACTTTAATTGTAATTATATCCGAGGGCCGGATAATTCCTTTAATTTTCTTCACCAGAAAATGGACTTGCTCCACCACCAGTTTTAAAATCACTCTTGATCTACGATGAGTAAATAATTATAACTCACGTCAGATGAGGCAAATTAATCACTTGAATATTGCACACAAATGATATATGTACACACTCCACAAGTAATCATTACATTATTTTCATTTGAAATATTGCACACAAATGAAACTTTGCTCGGAATCGAAACTAAACACCTCTTGAATAACTCAAGCACTAAATGCCAACCACAAATTAGCACTTTCGATAAATTACACTTGAATTACAAACATTGAAACTCGCAACGTATCACCAATCTTGAAGTATTGCACTCCATTGACGACTTTGAAAACAGAACTTATGATTCACGAAGCACTAAACAAAAACACCACTCTTGAATCAAAACACAACAAAATATTCAAAATGAAGTATTCTTTTCTCTTCTCCGGACAGGATGTCACTGGCGATCTTCAGGACGAAGAAAACTTATCAATCTGGACGGATGTCCATCAAATCTGTAGAAACAGAACTTGTCATTCACTAATGCTGACAACGAAACACAAACACCACACTTAAAAGAAAAAACACAATATCTTCAGGTTGAAGAGGGTTCTTCTTTTCTCAGGACAGGATGTCACTGGTGATCTTCAGGACGAAGAAAAATTATCAATCTGGACGGATGTCCATCAAAATCTGTAGACCGGATGTCCACACTGAATCGAGGCTTTTCAGTTAATTTAATAAGCAAATTGCAATGCTTACCATTCTACACGACGAGTGTCCATACTCGGACATTTATAGGTTTCAGCAAACACAAGAAATATATAAGCAAGGCTTGCTTAATATTCCACACGATGGATGTCCATCAGGTACTCTTCGCGCCAAAATAACGGTCGTTATTCATTTCGTCGTTAAAATAAAACTTACAGTTCTTTTTCAAAACAACGGTTGTTTCAGGTTCAAAAATCGCACCGCTGGAACCAATCTTAAGCTGTGGTATCGTGGTCGAGTAAAAATTTCATTTTTAACGAAAACAAAACACATTTATTTTAAGAACTTCACAAGGAGCAGGTGTTAGTGTTCCATTCTGAATCGTCTGGTCTCTCATAGGAGACTAATCAAAAAACAACATAAAAATACAATCTTCAAATAACTGTTTTGTGGCGCCCTCTATATTTTACAACAGCAATTAACAATTATAATACGTTACACTGGCTAAGGCACAGGTGTTGCGCCCCCCCCCCCCCTATGGAAAATCCTAGATCCGCCACTGTCTCGGACTACCACAAAAACTACCCATCACAATTTTTGAAGATAATAAATCCTGCATCTTAACTATCCCAAACAATCAAAAACAACACATCCTAGATAGCTCGTAAATTATTACTTCTAATGTAAGCTTTTAACTCAATTAAGAATGTTAGCTTAAAACTCAATGAGTTAGCGAAAAACTTAATAAACTAAAAGACTGTATTCTAAATTTATTTTACTTGGTAACGGTTCCACTAAATGCCTGGTTGAACATCTTCTCGTATCGAAGACAAACGTATCACCCTCACTAGGGTCATTCCACGTCAGATCGACCAGTTCATGACACCCACCTCTCCAATTCTTATGAAATTCGGGCCGACCAAACGGTATAGTGGTTAGCGTGCTGGCTTCTAGACCGCGAGGTTGCGGGTTCGAGTCCCGCGTAGGCATGGGTGTTTGTAAATGTATGTTGGCTTGTCTAATGACGAAAGTTTCGGCGCATTATAGCCCTCGTGTTGCTGACGGCGCCAGATAATCTGAATACAACCAACCAACCTTATGAAATTCGGCATGTGGCCTTTTCTTATGGTTATTAAGAAAATTCTTCGAAAGAATATTTTTCCGATATTCCTGCCGGTTGAAAATTTACTGTACTTTAAAATTTACGACTTTATCACATTTTTAATTCCTGAAATTTTCGAAAAAGGAGGCACGTGCCAGTGAAATAATTTTTTTTATAACTGCTGATTATATCTGTATAATTTTTTTTTTTTTTTTTCAATTCAATAAAACTATGCAAAATTTAGAAAAAATATTTATTATCGCTCTTCAAGTTAAAATAAAATTTCCCCAAAATTAATTAAATGGTTCATTTTTTTCCTATTTTTTTAAGAATAACATGTAAATTGTTCATTTTTGTCAATTTTTTGGTGGGAAAAAACGTGTTTTCTTAGATTTAAATTTAAAGCATGCGAATATTACTAAATCCAAAGAGATTAAAAAGATGGCGGTGAATATATATGCACTATAGTCATGAATACGAAAGTAATACGACATTAAAATTACCGTGTGAAGTTTTAATTACTTAAGACTTAAATGTTATGGTATTATCCACTTCTGGTTGAGATTTTGTATTTTTGTCAACGCTATAGGGAAAATTTCGTTTTCTGGAATTTAACATTTCCGCATGCTCCTGTGATCCTTGAAATCCAAAAAAGATTTTGTATTTCTTTATTGTGCGCCGTGAATTAATAGTCGTTTAATAAAAAATTTAAGCTTGATCATTTAAAAATATTTAAGTTTTTTGTTTAAGTTTTTGTTAATGACTGATGATTTTGTGTGCTATAAACTTTTTGCTAACAATTTAACAAAAAAAAAATCTTGTTATTTAAACTGTACTCAAGTACATAATATGTTCATTTTCATACAAAATCTTAGATGATCTTATAATGCTAATATAGTAGATTACTTGAAATTTCCCTTTACGTCAGTCAGCGTCTTGGGTATCTTTATCAGTGCACCAACCATAAAGTACGTTTGACAACTTTTGAGTAGGCGATAGCATTTATTGCTTTCAAGGAAGAGGGGAGGGGGAGCGGACACGCTAAAAGGTGATTATTTACCCCTAAACCAAGAACCCATTCAGTTGATTGAGTATGAAAAACACGAAGTGAGACTCAAACTACACATCGAATTAGTTAATGAATGCCAAGTAGAATTGCAAAAACACAGAAAGTTTCGTTGATTATTGAAGACTATTTGATATTAAATTGATCACATAAAGCTCTTTTCCTCCTAATGGAATACGTCAAATATAGTAAAGGAGAGTTAACTGCAAATGAATGCCATAAACAAACTGTCAGTCGTTAAAAATGGATAAAGATTATTGAAGACTTAAATGAGGAAGAAAGGGAGCCGATAAACTTAAGACCCTATGTTGATACGTAAACTCTGAAAAATATTTACTATCTCCTCGAAAGTTTATTCTTAAAGAAATTTGAATTTTTTCAGGAAACCTGCAACGATCCTTTGAAGCGACATAAAACACAAGTCAAAAAGAATTAGACACTACATAACATAAAACTAATACATTTGGGATTTTCCATTTTGACGATAAAATCTGTGTGTAGTCAATTTAGTAGCGAAGTCTTCAGCTATTTATGAAACTTTCTGTCTCTTTGCAATTCAAATTGGCATTCAACAAATAGTGTTTAGCTTCTTTTTTTTCGTACTCAACCAATGAAATTTAAATAAACCCAGCGGAATCTTAATTTTGGGGTAGACAAAATCCTTTTAGCCAACCCCCCCCCCCCCTTCCCCTCAAAAGCAATAAATATCATCACCAACTCAAATGGTACTAGCGAAACATAATAGCTCGTTTACTGATAAATACACATAAAATCGTCACTCGTTTATAAAAAATTAATCATAAAACTTACTTCTTGTTAATTTAATTACCCGGTTAAAAAATTTCTTCCAAGAACTATTTATTCATGGTGTACAATAATGAATCGCAAAATCTCAAAATTTTAGATTTTAGTAAACGAGATTTTTCCTTTAATATTGAGAAAAATACAAAATCTTAACCAGAAGTGGATAATACCATTACATTTAACTCTACAATAAGTAAAACTGCTCATAATAATTTTTATGTTTTATTTCTTTTGTGTAGCTCAAATTTACTTTTGTATAGATCCTCAATATGGACATCTAAATTCATAATAAAGAAATGTACTACGACAAATTTGCAAATTTTAAATATAATGATGTGAAATTTGATTAACTTTATTCTTCATGACAATATTTCATATATTCACAGTCATTTTCTTGTTAAATATCTTTAGATTTAGTAATATTCGCATGCTTCAAATTTAAATTTTCGAAAACACGTTTTATTTCCGAAAAATTCACAAAAGTGAAAAATATTACTATTACGAGGCTGAAACACGTTAATTTTATTTTTTAGAAATATAATATATATCCTTGCAACAATTTTCATGTATAAAAAAATGGTTCCTGAAGGTCCCACATTCGACATTTTTGATTACAAAAAACATGTTTTTCTTAGAAAGAAATCGAGTATGAACAATTTGATAACTTTTTTGTGAAATTTTATATTAACTTGGTGAAATAATATTTTTTTTTTTGAATTTGCATATCTTTATTGCATTTTTAAAAAAAATCTGTAGTTATTGAGAGAAAAAAAATTCTCTGACTACGAGCCTCTTTTTTCGACAATTTCATGAATCCAAAATCTGATAGCCGACCAAATGGTATTATAGTGGTTAGCGTGCTATAGCTTCTAGATCGCGAGGTTGCGGGTTCGAGTCCCGTGTTAGGCATGGGGTGTTTGTAAATGTATGTTGGCTTGTCAAATGACGAATGTTTCGGCGCATTATAGCCCTCGTGTTGCTGACGGCGACAGATAATCTGAAAACAACCAACCAAAATTTGATAAAATTGTAAATTTTAATAAAGGCTGTAAAATCAGGCGCGGAATTAGGGGGGGTGCGGTCGCACCCCCCATGATGTATCTCGTCAAAATTATTTTTAAATGGCCGTTTCCTCCAAATTCAAAAAAAAAAAAAAAAAAAAAAAAAAAATTACATTTCTTTATTATTTGTAAGATCTATTTTTTATTTAATATCAATATCGATGGATTTAGAGGGGGTAAACAAAATTAAGCTTTTTCTGACATTTTTCATGTTTCATTAATACAGATTCCTAAGCCATCTAACCGAGCTCCTTATTTCACAATCCGTAGAAGGAATAGGCTTGAGAGGGGACGAATAGATCGCGATTGTGATGACGTGCAATGTGCCGGTCAACGAATCTTTATCCCTTGTGTGATTCTCAAATTTCTCACAATACCATTAAAAAATTTCTCAATTTCAGCACGATTTTCTCATTTGAGAGTAGGAGGGGACCAATAACTGACAAGTTTTTTATTCCAATTAGCATTCTGCAGGTATACTTCTTGTCTTCGTGATCAGAGGGCAATTAATTATACAGGTTTAATATCGGGGTGCCATCGCACCCCCTAAACGTACAAAAAATCATGCATTAAAAATATTAAAAAAAAAAAAAAAGAACCTTTATTTATAATTGGAAAATAAAATGCCTAATTCCTAATTAAAAAAAAGCTTTGATCAAATCAGTACAATAGCATTACTGCAATTCTACAGAGGTTGTAAGAAGTTCCGATGAAGAAGCTATCGCAAAATTAGGACCAAGAAAAGTTTCCCTTCGTTCTCTCCAGAAGATCAACAAAAACGACCCCTTCTTTCTTGACCTTGAATTTGAAACTAAGGACACAAAGCAATAAAACTTGTGGGGCATACTGTCCCCTCCCATGCACGTGACATTGCACCATTGTGAGTTGCAAATTACTAAAATGCCTCTACTCTGGGTGGAAGTGACAAGTGAATGGAATGGTCATTTTTGCTTGAGTTGGAGTGTGCGTGCGATGTCAAGACTTTGTTTCTTCAATTGGTATGGCAGTGCAAGATAATTGACAGTAATATATAAGCATGATAAGATTTTTTAAATGTTACTATTTATTTTACAAAATGTAATATTTCATTAACAATTTGTTTCAGTTTAGACGTTTGCTTTTTTTTTTCTAAATATGTTTGAATATTTCATTTTTTACAGAATAATCAGAAATAGTGATTTATATTATACACTCATATTTGGCATTTTATGCAATTATCAACGTAACTCTCAATTCAATACCACCAGTATACGAATAGATTATAATAAAATATGTAATTCTTGTAAAAATAAACTGGTTTTACTGGATTAACCCCTTGTATCTGCACCCTTTCATATGCAAAATCATAAAAGCCCTTTGATAATGTCAAACAAAATTGCTTTCGTAAATTATAAAATTTAATTTATCCTTAACAGTATAAAGTGAGTTCCATATTACCTTTTAACTTCTTTTCAAAATATTCAGGATCATAGCCAAACACGTTTTTAAATATTGCTATATGCTCCAATCTCACACCTCGCGAAAATTCACCGGATCGAGCAATATTTGGCTCTCTGTAGTCTGTTTTCAAATTGAGTAAACACTTTACAAATTTTGACTAGTAATCTCGCGTCGATTGTTGAGCTACTTCCTGATAGTTTTCTGAGGTTTCTCTTATTTAAGATGAAGTCCATTTTTCCCTTGAAAGACCATCTGGTAGATGTTCTCTGCTTGATAAACAAACTAATCAGAATTTAACGTTGTTCCGGTGCAATATCTGGAAATATCCGGTACAGCGACATTTATTGCTACTAGAATATCAAGTAATTTAACATATTGTAATTTCAAAACTGGTCACCTTAGATTGCAAATTTGTAAATATTGCGCATTCGCTGCTTTTGACAGTTTTTATTTGCTCTGTTAAATAAAAGCCAAAATTGTTTTGTGCGAGTTGATTATTTAAGTATAAATTACTGAAATATTAGGAACAATACCGATGACTTACAAATAATTTAAATCATTTAATGTTAAAATCTTTTTAAATGTTCTTTTTTCTTTTTTTTTAATTTTAAATGTGTTTTTGTGTGTGTGACTCAAAATTGATGGTAATATGACTACTAATATATCTAATATGAGACACAATATGTAACCGATTAGCGATGCTACTTGTGATGAAAAAGCAGGTCCTATGGTTATATGAAAATTATTATTATTACAATTTCACCTGCTGTAACTAATTTAGTTTGGAATTTTATTTGAATAAAACGCAGAGAGTTAAAGCAAACTAATTTTCAGATAATGTTAAGTTTATTGTTTGAAAAACCTGCTGCTTTTTTTTTATTTTTTTATTATGGTGATTTGTGCGTTGACGGTTTAAGATGGGCTTTGAGTACATTTTCCTAATTTAAGTTCTTTTTAAATCATATTTATAAGAGAAAATATACAGTTATGTTAAACCAATCTCAAAATTTATATTAAAGTACAGGTTGGGTACAATAAAAATCCGTCTTTTTAGAGAATTTTTGCAACTAAAGGAAAATATAAAACTTTAAGATGAAAAGGGCTTATATGGCTTATCAATATCAACTTATATCAATAAAGTGGTCTAGATAAAATGTCTATGCGTACATGGTCAGCATAGCTCCTAAACGAATTGACGTACGATATTCAAATTTGGTGTGCGGGTTAGTGGTAGCCATGGGACCTACGATTAGGTTTGAGCATTCACATAAGGGTGAAATCATGAATCTAATGCCTCTTAAGGTGTTTTAATCGCCCCCACCTCCGAATTTCCCGTAGATATCTGATAAAAGCGTAAAAAGTTGAAAAATGTGTGTCTTTAACGCAGAGCTCTCTGCCCTTGTGCATCGCCCATCAACTATTGATATCTTTCTGCTTTTCGTTCAAAAAAGGACAGTGTAATGTCTATTGAATATCATCACCAATTTCGTCGGTTATGCGTTTTTTTATTATTATTATTATTATTATTATTACTATTTTTCTTGTCCCACGTAAAAATTATTGCCAAAAATATCGCCAAACTCTCCATTTTCATTTAAATGAAGGAAAATTTGGAAACAGTAAATAATACCATATCCAATTTGAATGCAGTGACCAATATTATAGTGTGTAGTCTCAAGTTTATGTAACTTATATTTTAATTTACTAATGTGATGTCAAACAGAGTTGAAAAGAATTGTTTAACTTTGGAAATTATTAAAACCTTATGAATATAGAGTGTTACGTACCTGCAGGGACGACGCGAACGGGGGGCGTAGGGGGCGACTCGCCCCCCCCCCCCCCAAAGTTTTAGAAAGTTGGACAGTCGGTAAATTTCATCCCTTCTTTTAAAAATCCCTACTGACGCATGTTTCAAAACATATTGAATGGAAAAAGTACAAATAATTAAACTCATCATTATTATTATAAAATTGTGATCACAATGCAGCCTCAGTTGACGGTCGGCAATTTTGAATTGGAGTATGTCCTTTTTGACAGGAACATTAAAATAATCTAATCATTGATATCTTCACTGACATTAGATAACTTTGATGTGTCACAGTAGATGATATACTTGTATTTGTGGTATGTCAGACAACGCCTCAAAAACCATGACATACACATTAAACGTCATTTACATAAAGTATGTAATGTACAAGTACATCATATGAGTCAAAGGTTTTATACAAAATTTCAAAACACCAAAATTTTTGTATACGAAAATTGACCCACATTTTACTAAGTTATTGCAATTAATGTCAAGTAGAACTCCATAAAATGATGTTATGTACAGGATGGTCGTAAAGAAACTTTGCCGATATATGGATCTCTAAAGGCAGTCTCGTTCAACAGATCGAGATGAGATTTCAGGTATAGTTATTCAGAGATATGAGGTCGGAATTCTGTGAATTTTTACAAAATGGCGCTCACGATTATTTCGGTTATAGTTACGAATAGCAACGCCTACTTTTTCCTATCGAGAAATGATCACCGCATGCGAAAACCCTAAAGAGCGTTGGAATGGTAAGTGTAACACAAAAAACGGACTCACAAAATACAGATCTGCGAACTGCCAACAAAAACACGATCGGGGCAATGGAAGCCGCTCACCAAATATTCAGCTTAGAAAACCGATTAAATTGCCTGTGATGGCACTCATGTCAACTTTGACCTCTGTCAAATGCAAATTTCCATTGTGCGCCTCAATCGTGTTTTTGTTGGCCGTTGGCAGAGCTTTTTTTTTTAGCGTGCATAATGCTTCCGTTTTTTGTGATGCACGTACCGTTCCATCTCTCTTTAGGGTTTCCTTATGCTCTGAGCATTTTGCGACAGGAAAAAGTAGACGTTGTCATTTGAAAATTTCGTGCATGTAACTTTAATCATAACCGCCAGCGCCATTTGTTGAAATTCACAGAATCTCGAGCTCATACCTCTGAATAACTATACCTGAAATCTCATCTTGATCTGTGAAAACGGAACGAAAGCTAGAGGCCCATATATCGGCAAAGTTTCTTTATGACCACCTTGTACTTCATATATTGAAAATGCATTCCCAAAATAATGCATGCCACTTGTATACTGGAAGGCGATATCGAATTTATTCTAACAAAATAATCTATGGAAAAGTGTTGAAAGGTTTATTATAATACTATCTAAAAATTTAAATATTCCCCTTGCTCAAATGTGGATCGACATTGTCCAATACAACTAGGTTCAGTGTATTGCAAATTGTGAGTATCCTTTCACTCATTTCCTCGATTTCTGAAGCAGTTTGGCCTTTTGTGTTGCCCTTGCGCCTAATAAATTTGAAAAACAATCAACCAACCTATCCTGGATTTCACCACTTTAATATTCGAAACATCGGGAAAAAATTGTCTTTTAGATAAACTAAGATTTTTTAGTCTAAATACTTTAAAAATATTTCAAATCGGATCAATAAATCTCAAATTAGAATTATAACCATTACATGTGGGTAAGGGAAATGGGGGTAGGTTTTTGGAAATTTCATGTTGACGGTGATGTTTCTCTTGCTTTGAAGATCACATGTGCAACTTGTTCTTCCTCAAGATCGGATTAACACTGTAGATTTGAATACCTTCCCCCCCCCCCCCCACACCTTTCCCAAAAAACTCCACACGTACTATTCCTTATTATATAGTTTGGTATGTTGTGCTAAAAATTATGCCATGCTTTTTTATAAAGTATTTTGTCACTAAATTCGAAGTTCAATTAGTTGCGAATAACTTACCTTTTTGCACATAAATATTATAGTTTGGTTTAAGGCTAAAGTAATCCATTTCATTTTTAATCCTGCTTAGGAAAAAAAACCTAGCATTTTCATGTATACTTTCCTTCTTGAACAAATGATTATTGTTCAAAAAACGAGTAATATTTGCAGAAATTATTGCTGAAAAACCATAACACATCTGTAAAAAACCACAAAAAAATAATTAAATTAAATCCAGCAATTTTGATAAAAATATATATTCGAAGTAACTACTTTTAAGAAGTAGGTTCCTGGATTGAATTATTACAAAAAAATTAAGTTTTACTATTAACACAAGTAGTTAGAAAATGACAGTCCGGGGCCATGGCGGTATGCGGTATGGGATGAGGGATGATGACGTCACCGGAAGGGGGCGTGACCGGATATGACGTCACAGGAAGTGACATCACCGGATATGACGTCACCGGAAATCACGTGACCGGAAGTGGAGTTGAGTTGTTCCCCTCCTGCTGCTGTTTTAGTTTCGGGTTCATTATAAGCTGTTTGTGTATGACGTCACAGTAGGTATGACGTCATAATTTGTTTTATATTAAAGTTTAGAGCGATGGCAACACTTTTTAGTTTCGGTTTATCTAACAGACGGAGTTGAGTTGTTCTAGGACTGCTTGTAAACGAATAAGTTAGAGTGATAGGTTTTTATTGCATGACGTCACAGTAGGTATGACGTAATAATTTGTTTTATATCAAAGTTTAGAGGGATGGCAACACTTTTTAGTTTCGATTTACCTTTAAGATAGAGTTGAGTTGTTCTAGGACTGCTTGTAAATGAATAAGTTAGAGTGATAGGTTTTTATTGCGTGACGTCACAGTAGGTATGACGTCATAATGTGTTTTATATCAAAGTTTAGAGCGATGGCAACACTTTTTAGTTTCAATTTACCTTTAAGATGGAGCTGAGTTGTTTTAGGGCTGCTTCTAAACGAATAAGTTAATAGTGATAGATATTTTTACTAGTGACGTCACAGTGGGTATGATGTCATTATATGTTAAAATTTACGTTTTAAGTGATGATAACACTAGATATATACCAAATTTAGTTTTCAGGTGTTGGCAACGAGTTCTGATCGGTCAGCTAAATGCTCGCTTGTGACTGATAAGTTTTAAACATGTGACTAAAAGTTAACTTCTGATTGACTGTTTGGTTTTCTAGCGAGTTACTTACATATCCTTTAATCAAGTTAAAATACCTGCAACAAAGTTACACAAATAAAAAAAAAAAAAAAATGTTACATTTGAAAAGTTAATAAAAGTTAAGGCCATTTGCTAAGGGTCAAAAAGAACCCTAACCCCGAGCTACACGTGACATTTCAATATTTTACCAAACAATTGTTAAAATATCGACTATCGGACGTTGCCTTCATGGTAACTCATCTACCCACCCCCCTTCCCTAACTAATTTTGAATAAGTTAAGACTTTAGAATTACAATTAATAAATTTTGAAAAATTATTTATTAAAGGTGAGGACCCACCTCCAGCCCGATACCTCTTTTAGGAAGAATTGGTACCGCCTCACTCCACCCTAACAAAAAAAAAATCTGTGAAAAAAAAGCACGAAGTATTAAACACGTCTTTCACACTCAGGTATCCAAGTAGAAATGGCGAGACGGCAACAGGTAGCGTCTATATATGAGGGGTGATCACGTGACTTCACCGACCAATCAGGTTTCACGGTAGAGGGTGCTACTGACTATCGACCCGTCAGAAGGGAGGGGAGCGAGACTAGGGATGTTTCAACACGCTTCAACGCGTTTGCGAGTTGAGTTGTTGTGTAACGATCTTGCTTGAAACAGTTAAAGTAATAGATAATTTGTTCGTGACGTCATAGTGTAGCGAATGGGTTTTTAGCGTAGACAGTTGTTGCAATTGGAGTAATTATGAAATTTATTAAATATAAAGATAATATTTAGTAATAATTATCAGATTTTATTATTATTATTATAAAAAATAAACTTATAAAAAAAAAAGTGAACGTGAAAATTTACTTTGCGAATAAAAATCATGTCTTTAAAATGTGTACGAATATCACTAAATAAGAGAAAAAAGTAACATACTTAAACTCTTTAAAATAAATAACTTTAACATTAACGTAAAAAATTTACTTTTCACATAAAAATCACTTTAAAATGAGTAAAAATATCGCTAAATAAGAGAAAAAAAAGTAACTTACTTAAAATTTCTAAGATAAATATTTAACCTTTACTCGAAAATTCCCTTCATATATAAAAATCACGACTTTAAAATATGACATGCAAGAGAAAAGTAACGTACTTAAACTTTCTACGACAAATAACTTTAACATTAACGTAACATTTTACTTTACACATAAAAATCCCGACTTTAAAATATGTAGAAATACCGCTAAATAAAAGAAGAAGAAAAAAGTAACATACTTAAACTTTGTACGACAAATAACTATGACATTAACGTAAAAAATTTTCTTCACATATAAAAATCACGACTTTAAAATGTAACGTGTAAGAAGAATTAGCATACTTAAAATTTCTACGACAAATAAATTTAACCTTTACGCGAAAATTTACTACATATATAAAAATCATGTATTTAAAATATCGCTGAATAAAAGAAAAAAGTAACATACTTAAACTTTCTACGACAAATAACTTTAACATTAACGCAAAAATTTACTTTACACATAAAAATCACGACTTTAAATTTGACATGCAGGAGGAAAGTATAACATACCTATAATTTCTACGACAAAGAATTCAAACATTGCCATTCATGTCTTTAAAATGTATAATGACAACTCTAATTTTTAGAAAAAAGAAACACTAAAAATTTACAAGGCAAAGAATTTAAAATTGAACGTGAAAATTAACTTCACATGTACAATCATACTCTTATATCAACGATAAATAAGATAAAAAAAAAGCTCTAAAAATTTATAAGGCAAATAATTTAAATAATACGCGAAAATTTACCACACATATAAAAATTATGTCCTTCAAATGTGTAAGAATAACGCTAAATTAGGGAAAAAGAAATACTAAAAATTTATAAGGTAAGGAATTGAAACAATATGCGAAAATTTATTTCACGCATAAAATTTTTATCTTTAAAATGTGTAAGAATAATGCTAAATTAGAGAAGAAAAAAAAAAAAAATAACATACTTAAACTTTCTTCGACAACAATTTAAACAATACGCGACATTTTCATACACAATTATTTTCTTAGGTTAATGTTAAATAATGGGAAATTTAACAGAATAAAAATTTCAAAGATAAAGAATTTTAACCTTTACACGAAAATTTACCTCACAAAAATATCATATCCTTAAACTTTAACGTGACAATTTACTCTTCATATACAATTAAACTCTTAGGTTAATGTTAAATAAGAAAAAAAAATAATATACTTAAAATTTCTAAGATAAACATAACGTAAAAATTTCGTATCATATGTTTAAAATGTAACATATAAGAGAAAAAAAACTAACATACTTGAACTTTCTATAGCAAAGAATTTAAGCATTAGCGTAAAAATTCACTTTACATATAAAATTCACATCTTTAAATGGGAAGATAAGCAGGTGACGGTAATTAGCCAATCAGGGTAGCGGTAGGTGATACGCCATTCGCCGGCATTTTTAGATCGGAGGATGAGTCACGCTAAAACTTGTTGGAACAGGTCGGGAGATTTGTACAGCAAGAACAACAGCATCGACGCGCAAGCAGCGGGTGATGCTGTGATGTGTCAGCAGGTCTTTGAGATTATTGTTTTCCTACTTTGCCGTTTTCATAATGAAATGTTTGTGAAAACTTGGAATGAATAAAGTGGATTTCAAAGACATATTAGTAAGTGAAGGTAGAATTCGCATGGACTTTCTTCCAAAAAGTAAGATTCACTTGGAGAATTTAAGATCATTTCTACTTGAAAACTTTTCTATTATTTAAAACATTGAATATTGTTCAAACTCAGTGGGATTATATGCTACAATACGGGTAAAACTTAACAAAATTGTTACATAGAAGAAAAATAGTAAGAGATTTAAAATAAATATTAGATATAGATACTCCAAAGAAAAAATTTCACCTCTACTTTTCAATCGGAAAATCAATACAAGTTGGAAATTTATGTTACTTCAAGAAAGACTTAGACAATTTACTTTGTAATAATATACGGTAAGGTGTCGTATTAACTCGTGCAATACATGCTGACTAAGGTTTATTTTACTTGAAAGGTGAATTGGGGGGAAATATTAAATAAATTGTAGATATTAAATACATTATAGATATGCATTCAAGTTTTGAAAATCACCTGCAAGACTTTTAAAACATCTTAAGATAAATTGAAAGAAACTTTTTATACTCTGAAAGGAAATCACAAGTAATTTAGTTAACTTTTTTCATGGTAACACTCATATTCAACGACATGTTTTTAAAATTTAACCTTCTTTACATGATAATAGTTATAAATTTTTTCAATCTCAGATGCGATATACTATTATTTCTAACATATATGTTACGAATTGTGTAAAGTTTTTAAAAGAGTATATGCAAATCACCAATCAGAAACATAAAAATCTAACATCAATCAAACACACTAAAATAATAAGATATTTTCCTTAGTAGAAATAGTTAACTACTCATGTGATGGGATGTACTTAGAAAATTTAAATACTGAAAAAAGTTTGCTAGGCAAACTTAAAGAATATATATTTTTTTTCTTGTGAAAAACTAGCATAAATTTGAAAAATATAGAGTTTGTTACTACGTAAAATTGAACATCATCTGGACAAACTAAATTATACATGAATTTTTTTTTATTTGAGAGGTGCTGACAATATATCATTAATACAGAGATTTTTAACTTCCACCCATAATTTCTAAATAACTTATACATAAATTTCAGAAAACTGAAACGGAATGTGTTTTACAAGACGCTTATTTTGTAAGATGAATATTCAATATTAATATAACTGAGCAAAGTTAATTACGGAAAAAACTTGTAAAAGATACTTATATTTTGAAAATAGTTTGAAATATCCTTTTAAATTTATGAATGCTCGCTTTCGAAAGACACAAATAAAACTGATATTACACATGATAATTAACACATGCATAACATTAATCAAACAAAGTGGAATTTTTATTGCTTGTGACCGATAACTTTTCAGTGAAGCAGAACTTACATAGGAAATTTGTGCAAACTTTTTCAACTTTTAAACCAAGTATTATGTAAAATTATAAATTACGATAGGAAATAGCACACTTCAGAATCGGAACAAGTCTTCTAGTTAAGCTAAATTTATTTCTCAAGGAATTGAAAGCATACCAGACAAGTCCTTATCATTTCGCATCTTTTCTCATGTTGCAAGAAGACATACTTTGTAAAAGATCGTCGTTGCACTTAACAAAAATCAGTAAAAATAAATGTATTTTCTATGGCAAAGATAAAACTTCACAACTTAATTACTGAAATTTAGCTAAGTTGCATATGGTTTATTCACATAACTCGCATATGCTTCGAATGTTGAAATATATTTGTCAGTTGAAATCAAACTAATCGAAAATAAATGCTACCTACATTTTCAAGTCGGAAATTACTATTAAATAAACTTTACATGTAAAACATTGTCATGTTAAAAAGAAAAATCTACAAAAATGTAAATGATAATTTTACTGTTGGTACATAAATGATGAATAATTTATGATTTTATTCTAGGCAAACGTTTTATTGTCTAACAGAGAACTTAAAGTTTTAGCAGAAAAATAAAAAAATACAATTTTTATATCCTATCATACTTGTCGAAAATTGAATTTATTAGCTGTTGTAATAGATTTTTATTGTCCAAATTTCTATAGTTTTTCTTCCCGGTGCAATAAAATTAAGTTCATGTGTAATAAGTAGGTTTTTTTGATGAATCTTATAAATTTAATGAAATTATTATGACCTAAGAGATTGAGTGAACTGAATAAATCAATGATGTAAATTTAAACAGTGACTTGAACTGATACATACTATAACTGTAAAGAAGTATGACAAAGTGATAGATGAAGTAAAAATAGAAGTTGAATGAAATGTGTTGAAAAAAGTTGAAGACGACAAGAAATTCGTAATTGAGAATTATCATTGACTTATATTAACTTCGTTTTTCTTGCTTATGACAAGAAAATACACTCTTTCTTATTAAGAACCAACTTGATATCTTATCATAGAATGACAATGATGAAATATCTATACATTAAAAAAAAAAAAAATACCAAACTTAGACATAGCAAATTTCTTGAAATTCATGTATAATGCGAGAAGTTTTACTGGAAATATAGAAGATACAACATTGAAAGATGTGAATGTTTCGAAGTACTTTATCAGAAATAAAAAAAAAAAAATGCGCTGAGATTCGCTATAAAAAATTTTAGGAGAAAGTTTAAACAAAATTTAAAATCAAACATGCTTTTAAATGGGAACACAAATATTAAAACTATAGCACATTAAACAATTTATATTACGTCATCTCAGTTGTATCAAACTGAATAACATGAAAAACAACCACAAACTGAATAAACATGAAAATTATCAATATATGTGGAAAAGTTTCCTTTTTTCACATATAAAAAAATAACACATTGACGTACGTTAAGATCACGAAACATGCATAATCATATACCGATAAGAGCAACCAATGTTGCGGGGAGATATTCACATGATGGTCAATATCCCATGAATAAATTGATTGATTGAATTTATAATGCTAATTCCAATAGTATTCCACGTAACTTCAACTTCATATGTTACACTATAGATATATTTATTTTTCAAATATATTGACTTTCGAAAAATCATCCTTCAATACAAGAATGCTCATAGTAAGAATAAAAGAAAAGATACTAAGCATTGATTTAAAGTGTATTTATTTCAACTTAGCAACAAATCATATGCTTGAAACGAAAATTGCTTCGAACCAAAGTATAACCATCCAATTTCATTGATTCCTACAAGGACATTTTTCTCATCTAGTAATTGAATTTTTTTTCTCATACACATTATAAGTGATGTCCAATCAGGTGTAGAATAGTTGAAGATATCCGACCTCTTTCTAAATATTAATAAGTCACTGTTGAAAAACTTATAAAAATTTCAATTTACACTTAAAGTTTTTTTTTTATATATATTTCAAAGAATTTTTTCAAATCAATATGTATATTTAAATACTGAAACTTATTCACTTCAATAAATATATGTTTAAGTTATAAAACTCTTCGTATGTATTGAAAAATTGTAACTTTTCGTCTTCTTCGTATAAATCGATAACTTATACACTAGTTCTTCATCAATTAATCTTCTAAGTAAATCTTTCAAAGGTAAAAACATACTTATAGCTTTGCATTTGTAACAAGTTAAATTGTACATGTTTCATGTGAAAGTTACGAAAATATCTGAAATTTTGCAACTTTCACATGAAACATGTACAATTTAACTTGTTACAAATGCAAAGCTATAAGTATGTTTTTACCTTTGAAAGATTTACTTAGAAGATTAATTGATGAAGAACTAGTGTATAAGTTATCTATTTATACGAAGAAGACGAAAAGTTACAATTTTTCAATACATACGAAGAGTTTTATAACTTAAACATACATTTATTGAAGTGAATAAGTTTCAGTATTTAAATATACATATTGATTTGAAAAAATTCTTTGAAATATATATAAAAAAAAAACTTTAAGTGTAAATTGAAATTTTTATAAGTTTTTCAACAGTGACTTATTAATATTTAGAAAGAGGTCGGATATCTTCAACTATTCTACACCTGATTGGACATCACTTATAATGTGTATGAGAAAAAAAATTCAATTACTAGATGAGAAAAATGTCCTTGTAGGAATCAATGAAATTGGATGGTTATACTTTGGTTCGAAGCAATTTTCGTTTCAAGCATATGATTTGTTGCTAAGTTGAAATAAATACACTTTAAATCAATGCTTAGTATCTTTTCTTTTATTCTTACTATGAGCATTCTTGTATTGAAGGATGATTTTTCGAAAGTCAATATATTTGAAAAATAAATATATCTATAGTGTAACATATGAAGTTGAAGTTACGTGGAATACTATTGGAATTAGCATTATAAATTCAATCAATCAATTTATTCATGGGATATTGACCATCATGTGAATATCTCCCCGCAACATTGGTTGCTCTTATCGGTATATGATTATGCATGTTTCGTGATCTTAACGTACGTCAATGTGTTATTTTTTTTATATGTGAAAAAAGGAAACTTTTCCACATATATTGATAATTTTCATGTTTATTCAGTTTGTGGTTGTTTTTCATGTTATTCAGTTTGATACAACTGAGATGACGTAATATAAATTGTTTAATGTGCTATAGTTTTAATATTTGTGTTCCCATTTAAAAGCATGTTTGATTTTAAATTTTGTTTAAACTTTCTCCTAAAATTTTTTATAGCGAATCTCAGCGCATTTTTTTTTTTTTATTTCTGATAAAGTACTTCGAAACATTCACATCTTTCAATGTTGTATCTTCTATATTTCCAGTAAAACTTCTCGCATTATACATGAATTTCAAGAAATTTGCTATGTCTAAGTTTGGTATTTTTTTTTTTTTTAATGTATAGATATTTCATCATTGTCATTCTATGATAAGATATCAAGTTGGTTCTTAATAAGAAAGAGTGTATTTTCTTGTCATAAGCAAGAAAAACGAAGTTAATATAAGTCAATGATAATTCTCAATTACGAATTTCTTGTCGTCTTCAACTTTTTTCAACACATTTCATTCAACTTCTATTTTTACTTCATCTATCACTTTGTCATACTTCTTTACAGTTATAGTATGTATCAGTTCAAGTCACTGTTTAAATTTACATCATTGATTTATTCAGTTCACTCAATCTCTTAGGTCATAATAATTTCATTAAATTTATAAGATTCATCAAAAAAACCTACTTATTACACATGAACTTAATTTTATTGCACCGGGAAGAAAAACTATAGAAATTTGGACAATAAAAATCTATTACAACAGCTAATAAATTCAATTTTCGACAAGTATGATAGGATATAAAAATTGTATTTTTTTATTTTTCTGCTAAAGTTTAAGTTCTCTGTTAGACAATAAAACGTTTGCCTAGAATAAAATCATAAATTATTCATCATTTATGTACCAACAGTAAAATTATCATTTACATTTTTGTAGATTTTTCTTTTTAACATGACAATGTTTTACATGTAAAGTTTATTTAATAGTAATTTCCGACTTAAAAATGTAGGTAGCATTTATTTTCGATTAGTTTGATTTCAACTGACAAATATATTTCAACATTCGAAGCATATGCGAGTTATGTGAATAAACCATATGCAACTTAGCTAAATTTCAGTAATTAAGTTGTGAAGTTTTATCTTTGCCATAGAAAATACATTTATTTTTACTGATTTTTGTTAAGTGCAACGACGATCTTTTACAAAGTATGTCTTCTTGCAACATGAGAAAAGATGCGAAATGATAAGGACTTGTCTGGTATGCTTTCAATTCCTTGAGAAATAAATTTAGCTTAACTAGAAGACTTGTTCCGATTCTGAAGTGTGCTATTTCCTATCGTAATTTATAATTTTACATAATACTTGGTTTAAAAGTTGAAAAAGTTTGCACAAATTTCCTATGTAAGTTCTGCTTCACTGAAAAGTTATCGGTCACAAGCAATAAAAATTCCACTTTGTTTGATTAATGTTATGCATGTGTTAATTATCATGTGTAATATCAGTTTTATTTGTGTCTTTCGAAAGCGAGCATTCATAAATTTAAAAGGATATTTCAAACTATTTTCAAAATATAAGTATCTTTTACAAGTTTTTTCCGTAATGAACTTTGCTCAGTTATATTAATATTGAATATTCATCTTACAAAATAAGCGTCTTGTAAAACACATTCCGTTTCAGTTTTCTGAAATTTATGTATAAGTTATTTAGAAATTATGGGTGGAAGTTAAAAATCTCTGTATTAATGATATATTGTCAGCACCTCTCAAATAAAAAAAAATTCATGTATAATTTAGTTTGTCCAGATGATGTTCAATTTTACGTAGTAACAAACTCTATATTTTTCAAATTTATGCTAGTTTTTCACAAGAAAAAAAATATATATTCTTTAAGTTTGCCTAGCAAACTTTTTTCAGTATTTAAATTTTCTAAGTACATTCCATCACATGAGTAGTTAACTATTTCTACTAAGGAAAATATCTTATTATTTTAGTGTGTTTGATTGATGTTAGATTTTTATGTTTCTGATTGGTGATTTGCATATACTCTTTTAAAAACTTTACACAATTCGTAACATATATGTTAGAAATAATAGTATATCGCATCTGAGATTGAAAAAATTTATAACTATTATCATGTAAAGAAGGTTAAATTTTAAAAACATGTCGTTGAATATGAGTGTTACCATGAAAAAAGTTAACTAAATTACTTGTGATTTCCTTTCAGAGTATAAAAAGTTTCTTTCAATTTATCTTAAGATGTTTTAAAAGTCTTGCAGGTGATTTTCAAAACTTGAATGCATATCTATAATGTATTTAATATCTACAATTTATTTAATATTTCCCCCCAATTCACCTTTCAAGTAAAATAAACCTTAGTCAGCATGTATTGCACGAGTTAATACGACACCTTACCGTATATTATTACAAAGTAAATTGTCTAAGTCTTTCTTGAAGTAACATAAATTTCCAACTTGTATTGATTTTCCGATTGAAAAGTAGAGGTGAAATTTTTTCTTTGGAGTATCTATATCTAATATTTATTTTAAATCTCTTACTATTTTTCTTCTATGTAACAATTTTGTTAAGTTTTACCCGTATTGTAGCATATAATCCCACTGAGTTTGAACAATATTCAATGTTTTAAATAATAGAAAAGTTTTCAAGTAGAAATGATCTTAAATTCTCCAAGTGAATCTTACTTTTTGGAAGAAAGTCCATGCGAATTCTACCTTCACTTACTAATATGTCTTTGAAATCCACTTTATTCATTCCAAGTTTTCACAAACATTTCATTATGAAAACGGCAAAGTAGGAAAACGATAATCTCAAAGACCTGCTGACACATCACAGCATCACCCGCTGCTTGCGCGTCGATGCTGTTGTTCTTGCTGTACAAATCTCCCGACCTGTTCCAACAAGTTTTAGCGTGACTCATCCTCCGATCTAAAAATGCCGGCGAATGGCGTATCACCTACCGCTACCCTGATTGGCTAATTACCGTCACCTGCTTATCTTCCCATTTAAAGATGTGAATTTTATATGTAAAGTGAATTTTTACGCTAATGCTTAAATTCTTTGCTATAGAAAGTTCAAGTATGTTAGTTTTTTTTCTCTTATATGTTACATTTTAAACATATGATACGAAATTTTTACGTTATGTTTATCTTAGAAATTTTAAGTATATTATTTTTTTTTCTTATTTAACATTAACCTAAGAGTTTAATTGTATATGAAGAGTAAATTGTCACGTTAAAGTTTAAGGATATGATATTTTTGTGAGGTAAATTTTCGTGTAAAGGTTAAAATTCTTTATCTTTGAAATTTTTATTCTGTTAAATTTCCCATTATTTAACATTAACCTAAGAAAATAATTGTGTATGAAAATGTCGCGTATTGTTTAAATTGTTGTCGAAGAAAGTTTAAGTATGTTATTTTTTTTTTTTTTCTTCTCTAATTTAGCATTATTCTTACACATTTTAAAGATAAAAATTTTATGCGTGAAATAAATTTTCGCATATTGTTTCAATTCCTTACCTTATAAATTTTTAGTATTTCTTTTTCCCTAATTTAGTGTTATTCTTACACATTTGAAGGACATAATTTTTATATGTGTGGTAAATTTTCGCGTATTATTTAAATTATTTGCCTTATAAATTTTTAGAGCTTCTTTTTTATCTTATTTATCGTTGATATAAGAGTATGATTGTACATGTGAAGTTAATTTTCACGTTCAATTTTAAATTCTTTGCCTTGTAAATTTTTAGTGTTTCTTTTTTCTAAAAATTAGAGTTGTCATTATACATTTTAAAGACATGAATGGCAATGTTTGAATTCTTTGTCGTAGAAATTATAGGTATGTTATACTTTCCTCCTGCATGTCAAATTTAAAGTCGTGATTTTTATGTGTAAAGTAAATTTTTGCGTTAATGTTAAAGTTATTTGTCGTAGAAAGTTTAAGTATGTTACTTTTTTCTTTTATTCAGCGATATTTTAAATACATGATTTTTATATATGTAGTAAATTTTCGCGTAAAGGTTAAATTTATTTGTCGTAGAAATTTTAAGTATGCTAATTCTTCTTACACGTTACATTTTAAAGTCGTGATTTTTATATGTGAAGAAAATTTTTTACGTTAATGTCATAGTTATTTGTCGTACAAAGTTTAAGTATGTTACTTTTTTCTTCTTCTTTTATTTAGCGGTATTTCTACATATTTTAAAGTCGGGATTTTTATGTGTAAAGTAAAATGTTACGTTAATGTTAAAGTTATTTGTCGTAGAAAGTTTAAGTACGTTACTTTTCTCTTGCATGTCATATTTTAAAGTCGTGATTTTTATATATGAAGGGAATTTTCGAGTAAAGGTTAAATATTTATCTTAGAAATTTTAAGTAAGTTACTTTTTTTCTCTTATTTAGCGATATTTTTACTCATTTTAAAGTGATTTTTATGTGAAAAGTAAATTTTTTACGTAATGTTAAAGTTATTTATTTTAAAGAGTTTAAGTATGTTACTTTTTTCTCTTATTTAGTGATATTCGTACACATTTTAAAGACATGATTTTTATTCGCAAAGTAAATTTTCACGTTCACTTTTTTTTTTATAAGTTTATTTTTTATAATAATAATAATAAAATCTGATAATTATTACTAAATATTATCTTTATATTTAATAAATTTCATAATTACTCCAATTGCAACAACTGTCTACGCTAAAAACCCATTCGCTACACTATGACGTCACGAACAAATTATCTATCACTTTAACTGTTTCAAGCAAGATCGTTACACAACAACTCAACTCGCAAACGCGTTGAAGCGTGTTGAAACATCCCTAGTCTCGCTCCCCTCCCTTCTGACGGGTCGATAGTCAGTAGCACCCTCTACCGTGAAACCTGATTGGTCGGTGAAGTCACGTGATCACCCCTCATATATAGACGCTACCTGTTGCCGTCTCGCCATTTCTACTTGGATACCTGAGTGTGAAAGACGTGTTTAATACTTCGTGCTTTTTTTTCACAGATTTTTTTTTTGTTAGGGTGGAGTGAGGCGGTACCAATTCTTCCTAAAAGAGATATCGGGCTGGAGGTGGGTCCTCACCTTTAATAAATAATTTTTCAAAATTTATTAATTGTAATTCTAAAGTCTTAACTTATTCAAAATTAGTTAGGGAAGGGGGGTGGGTAGATGAGTTACCATGAAGGCAACGTCCGATAGTCGATATTTTAACAATTGTTTGGTAAAATATTGAAATGTCACGTGTAGCTCGGGGTTAGGGTTCTTTTTGACCCTTAGCAAATGGCCTTAACTTTTATTAACTTTTCAAATGTAACATTTTTTTTTTTTTTTTATTTGTGTAACTTTGTTGCAGGTATTTTAACTTGATTAAAGGATATGTAAGTAACTCGCTAGAAAACCAAACAGTCAATCAGAAGTTAACTTTTAGTCACATGTTTAAAACTTATCAGTCACAAGCGAGCATTTAGCTGACCGATCAGAACTCGTTGCCAACACCTGAAAACTAAATTTGGTATATATCTAGTGTTATCATCACTTAAAACGTAAATTTTAACATATAATGACATCATACCCACTGTGACGTCACTAGTAAAAATATCTATCACTCTTAACTTATTCGTTTAGAAGCAGCCCTAAAACAACTCAGCTCCATCTTAAAGGTAAATTGAAACTAAAAAGTGTTGCCATCGCTCTAAACTTTGATATAAAACACATTATGACGTCATACCTACTGTGACGTCACGCAATAAAAACCTATCACTCTAACTTATTCATTTACAAGCAGTCCTAGAACAACTCAACTCTATCTTAAAGGTAAATCGAAACTAAAAAGTGTTGCCATCCCTCTAAACTTTGATATAAAACAAATTATTACGTCATACCTACTGTGACGTCATGCAATAAAAACCTATCACTCTAACTTATTCGTTTACAAGCAGTCCTAGAACAACTCAACTCCGTCTGTTAGATAAACCGAAACTAAAAAGTGTTGCCATCGCTCTAAACTTTAATATAAAACAAATTATGACGTCATACCTACTGTGACGTCATACACAAACAGCTTATAATGAACCCGAAACTAAAACAGCAGCAGGAGGGGAACAACTCAACTCCACTTCCGGTCACGTGATTTCCGGTGACGTCATATCCGGTGATGTCACTTCCTGTGACGTCATATCCGGTCACGCCCCCTTCCGGTGACGTCATCATCCCTCATCCCATACCGCATACCGCCATGGCCCCGGACTGTCATTTTCTAACTACTAACACACGTTTCAAGAAAAATCTTTTCTTTTTTAGTTAGGAAAATGTGTTAAAAAGTATTTAAAAATAAAATAATTAAGAAATCGTTTTTAATAATAATTGTCTTTTGCAATGCAATTATAGTGTCCATGAACGCCTACATGATTATTTGCAGGGAGATGTAAGGCTACCAAAGTTTTTGTTTAATCCTTGATTTTTAGAAGATGGGAATTGGATTTCCTAATTGGACGTTAGTTAATAATTATTCATTAATGCTCTGTTCAAATTGATGAATTAATATATTTTTTTTTTAAAAATTCTTGTAAAATCTTCAATTTTTCTTGTAAATTTTACCACTTTTTTTTCCACGTTACTTTATTTTTCGAAACCCAGAGGGGAAGGAGTGCAAGTGCATATTTCTTATGTCCCTGATATTGTATCTATTATAAAAATTGCAGTGCTTCGCTTAGAGAATTTTCTGTAGCAGATATAGTCCGCCAGAATTTTAAAAAGAATAATTTTTCCAGAATTTGTTTTTTGATCAACCTTTATACAATTCATTATACAAAAGTCACCTATTTGATCAATAGTTTTCATCTATTTAATTCCATGTTAAAGTGCTATTTTCCAACCACTTTTACACGCTTAAATATTCTTTTTCGAAACTGCAATTTGAAAATTTCTAATAAAGTTGTATCGAAATGAAGCACTTGTACTTCTCAGTTTACTGAATTGGTTTCAAATTCTGAGGGGAAATTCTATCTATCTGCAAGGTATAAATGTCTCTCCCCCCCCCCCCCCTGCTCCCAAATAAAAACGCTTCCAAAAATAATCTCCTTTGTTTGGAGAGAAAGGGTTAATTTACTAAAAAGAAATGAAAAATTAAATGAATTTGAAGGAACTTTAACTATAATGTGATGGGAATTTACTTAAAATTTGACATTAAGTACGTATTAATAAAATGCCATAAAATATTAAAAATTGTTTAGAAGGTAATTTAAAAATAATTCAAACTAATTTCACATTAAATAAAACAATTTACAATTAAATAAAAAAAATGCATTAACAATAAGTTTTACATTAATTAATAATTAATTATGCATTAATTATTCATATATTAATTAAAAATTATTGATAAGTTAATTTTACATTAATAAAAATTAGTTAACAATTTATTAGCATCTTAATTTATATTTTCTACATTTACACCGGACATGCCTTGATTTCAGTCGGCAAAAGGATGTCTACGCCCCCCCCAACCAAAATTCTTAACGACGGCCCTGCGTACCTGCAATGCTGTCTAAAGTTGTTAAAAGATCTATCGCCTGCATCAATTGATTTATGATGTTGAATGTATTGGTAAATTAACTTGTATAAAAAAGTTGAATTTTCATGGTTGCTGAGCTTTTTACACTTCACCTAATCTGCATGAAATATTTTTTCGTGCTCTTAAATATTTTTTGTTTAATAAAAAATACTAAATATTTAAAATTTAATTTTTTATTACATTTTCGGGGTAATTTGTTACATGGGGTGCAAAAGAGGATTGTCAAACCCTCTAATTTTTATTTTTCATTGAACCCTGATAGTATCATACTAATTGATGATACCCCTCCCTCCCCCCCCCCGCCCCTCTTCCCCAAGTTGACAAACTATCACCGCCACTGTAAACACTCCCGTTCATAATCGCACCCCCCTTGATTGACCTCTAAATCCGCCCCTGTGTAAAATTTACCAGTAGGAATATCGAAAAAATATTCGAGATTTGTCTAAATAACCATAAGAATGTTCACGCCAAATTTCATAAAAATTGGAGGGTGAGTGTCGAAATCCGTTTTTCTGGTCGAATTTGACATGAATATTCAAATTATAGAAAAAGAGGAAAATCCCTTTTTCCAAACGGCCTTGGCGAGAGAATCATAGCACAGGGTCCCCACATTGGCTAGAACGCACAATCTAGCGATTTAAATCAACTGAGTAGTTAAGCCAAAACGGCGCCAAAAATAACCTTACACTCAGTAATCGACTGCCACAAACATTTCCTCTTTGAACTGATTTACTTCCCGTTCGACATGGATATGGTTCCTGACGATTAGGGATGGGAAATAAAAGAACAGTCTGCTATTTTGAGCCTGTTCCTTAAAAAGAGCAAGAACATCCTGTTCTTTGATCTCACCAAAACCCTGTTCCTTAACATTCTTCGATGATATCCTTCCAGCTCCGATCCTATGCGTCACACCTCTGACGTCGCACTTGAGGAAGAAGGTTTCGTTTCCCCCTCTCCCTCCACACACACATTCCTCATCCGTGATCTATCTCCTAACAGCAGGGCTGCGTTGCGCAGGCGCAGAGTAGATGAACAACATCGGTATGGAGTACTATCGATGAGCAGGTTTGTTTCAAAGAGCCAGTTCTTTTCAACCAGCTCTGTTCAGAACAGTTGAGCTGAGTTGCTCTTTCCGAACGGCTCAGTTTGAACTGCTCCGTAAAGAGCTAGTTCATTTGAACTATTCCCGTTCACTTGTTCTCTGCTCATTCCCGCTCTGTGTCGGAACGGGAGCTTCTACAGAACTGGTTCCGTGTTTCTCGGATATGCTGTTGATTTCATTATTAGGACTGTGTTGAAATGCTCGCGGGGAGGAGAGGGGGGGGGGGAGATCTTTTCAATTAATTTCAGCAGGTATAATGCTTATATGTTGTTGTTTTTTATTGTTTTAATAATAATAAGGTAATTATTTCATTTCTCGTTTATATTCAAACTATCAATGCATTGAATGAAACTGCGTTTTTCTTATATTGTAATGTGTTACAAGTGTGTTTTTAAATTAAGTAAACTTAATTTTTGGTAAATTTGGAAAAAGGAAACATAATTTATGATAACAAAATGTTGTGGAATATTTAACTTTGGAATTTTTAATTTTTTTTTTTTAATTTTTAATGTATTAGGTCTATGTTACATTGGTCCGGTAAATCCCATCCGGCAAAAAAACAAAATATTTTTTTTTTACTCTGGTTTTAAATTGAAATTATTATAATTTTTTTTCACTAGATTTGTATGTAACAAATAAAAGCTAGTTTTGAAAGAATTAAAAAAATAAATTTGCGGAGTTTATAATAAATTTGTCAAGAACATGTTCTTTCACAGAATTCTCGGCATGTGAGGACTTGCAAACAGTTTGACTTTCTTTACTTACGAAATATATACACAATGCATAATAGGAATACATAATTGAAAATGTTGAATTCTGCAATTTCGGTATTTTCTATTATGCATTCTGCATATTCGGTTTTTTATAATGTGTATTTTATAAATTCAGTATTTTATTTTGTCTAGACCAACCCTCCTGGATCATAAGCCTCTTCTTGGTCTTCTAATTTGTATTAATTAAGAAAGAAACGAAATGTCGTATTTTGTTTAACGCAATTCCAAAGGTTGCTTGTCATACTCTTAAAGTGCTAGGTTCGAATCCTTATAGCAGGCTGAGTTGTTCGTTGTGTTTCGAAATCCACTGTAATGAAGGTTGTATTTTTTATATAATGTGTAATAAAACTAGTGTGTCCCATTATATTGTAAATCTATTGTGAAATATTATTTTGGTAAAAGGACCTGGGCTATCTCTAACATTTTTGTTTCAAGTTAATTTTTTCTACACTACATTATCACTGTGGGAATCTTTCACAAATTACTCATACTCTATCGCCCCATCGGGCCAATGCAATTTCTACTATCCAGAAACGAGTAGGCACGACAGTGATTGTAACAAATTATCTCTCACTAGTTGTGAAGGTGTTACATTTGTTTTTTTTAATTTTCTCCAGTATAATAAGTGTTATATAGCAAGATAGTTATAATATTATAAGAATTTTGTTTTCAGAAACGAGTATGTTCAAAAATAATTTAAATTTTTGAGTTACTTATATAAAATTATAACTTTCTAGAAATTAAAAAAAAAAAAAAAACTAAAACGTTGTTCAGATGGCGCCGATTAAATGCGTGTTTTTCTTAGCATAGTTTACCATTGAAATGAAAACTAGGGGTGTGGAACATCGCACAACTTTCAATTACATACTGACGTGAACTTGTGTCATTTACCGTTTTTATATATTATCCTTTATTATAAGTGAATCTGAGGGGAGAAGAAAAAAACAATCGTTGATGAGGTATGCTCAAGGAAAGAGAACTTTTGTAGAAGGCATTCATTTTTCAACTTTTTACGCCATTAAAGCATTTTTATAAGAATTTCGAAGGTGGGTATATCTAGAACACCTTAAGAAGCATTTCCACAGTGATTTTGATGAAAATCGTTGGAGCCGTTTTTTAGCAATAATTGAAAAACATGATTTTTTCAATGGCAGTTACCTTGTGCGCATGCGCAATTTTTACGAAAACCTAAATGGTATCCATGGCCACCACATACCCGCATACTAAATTTGAACATCGTAGGTCAACTTTTTCGGGAGTTATGCTGACCACAGACGTATATTTTTTCTAGATCACTTTTTTGAAAGCCGAATGTTTCAAAACGTGGTGAAATGCAAATACAAAATCGATTTTTTTTTTTTTTTGACCGAATGCTATACTTTCATTACCCTATGTATACATATGGGTAATTCAAGCGTTTTTTTAGTCCCAAAATTTTTAGGTTTGCCATTAAAACACAAAAATCAATTTATATTTTGTTTAAAATATTAAATTTATTTAAAACTAGCTGAATACCCGTGCTTCACTACGAAATTTTATCATGTGCAATATTTCAGCTACCTGTGAGGCCTCGCGTTGCGGAAAACTGTCATTCGTGTATAGGAACCAGTTTTTGGCGCTTCACTAGTAGGAAGGTTCATCACTACGCAAAATCGAGCTCGCTTCGTTTGCTGAAAAGTTCATTGACACATAAACACAGGCTTACTTTACTCGTTGAAAGGTTCATTGCTAAGCAAGCATAGGTTCGCTTCGCTGGCTGAAAGTTTCATTGCTGCGTAAGCATAAGCTCACTTCACTCACTAAAATCTAATTGCTACGTAAAGCCTTAATATTGGAAGCCTCTCCCTTGTCGAGAAAAAAAATTTCCCCTTTAGTACAATAATACAACACCCCTTTAAGATTATTTTAACATGAGTTTGTGGAAAGCAAAATTAGAGACCAAAACTACTTATGTTGAAACTTTCAGAACTCTAGGCCTATTCGAAGTCGCTCTTTAGGAAAAAATTAATTAAAAAACAAATTAAAATTTTAACCTTCCTTTTGTCAGTCCAATTAGAAAGCCGTTGTGGCTTTCTAATTGGACTGACAAAAGGACTTTGCTACTTGTGTTGAAAATTTCAGAAATGTAGCCCTATTTGAAAGCGTTTTGTAAAATATATATTAATTAATTAATGAATTAAAAAGAAACTGAATAAAAATTTAAAATTCTGTTTTTCTAAAGTCCAATTGGAAGGTCAAAACTACTTATGTTGAAAAATTTAGAGCTGTAGTCCTATTAGAAATCGTTTTGTAAAATATTAATTAATTAATTAAAAAGAAACTAAATAAAAATTTAAAATTCTGTTTTTCAAAAGTTCAATTAGAAAGCCAAAACTAATTATGTTGAAAATTTCAGAGCTGTAGCCCCATTAGTAATCGTTTTGTAAAATGTTTATTTATTAACTAAAAAGAATTAATCAAAAAAGAACAAAATAAAAATTTAAAATTCTGTTTTTTAGAAATCCAATTAAAACGCCAAAGCTACTTATGTTGAAAATTTCAGAGCTGTAGCCCTATTAGATATCGTTTTGTAACATATATATTAATTAAAACAATTAATTAAAAAATAACTAATTAAAATTTTAACTTTCTGTTTTGTGATGTATACAATTAGAAGGAAAAAACTACTTATGCTGAAAATTTCAGAGCTCTACTCCAATTTTAAGTAGGTTTCTATTATAGATCCACAGACAAATAGACAGACAGACACACAGCTTATTTTACTATTATAGATGTTTTTGAATGTCTAAGGATACAGACAAAATAGCTATTATCTTGATTACTAAATACATGCGGCATTGATAAAGAGGATTGTATGATTTATTGATATGATTTCATATCCCCTCCCGAAATTTTTTTCTTCTGGCTACGCCCTTGGGGTAAATGAAAGTAAAAAAAAATCATTTCTAGGGTGTCGGGAAAAAAATTATACAATATTCACCATCGTTTGTGATTTTGTATACCTCCATTAATTTCTAATTTAAAGTTTTAATTTATTTATTTATCCCTTTTAATAAATTATAGACTAAATAAAATGCAATAATATTTGTTTTTGTCCATTGAGGTTTTGAACATTCTTTGAGTCCCAGTGTTTTGGAAACTTTATATATTAAAAACTCCATTCACTTAAAATTACTACATTATAAATGCAAATATTCAGCCTAAAATTATATGTAGAGCTTATAATTTAAGGAGTGTGACTGTCACAATCATATTTTCGAAAATATCAAAAAGTCTTCTAATTTGTATATATTATTCTGACGCAGTCATAGGAAAATCAAACAAAAACTTAGTAACTTTCCCTCTCATTCTTTAAAACGCAACGTCATCAGAGCAGCGGAGTGCGGGAAGATTCGTCCTTGACCCTTGTGATCTACCCCAAAGACCGACCGGCACTTCTTCGCAATGATTTCGGTAAATGGAAAAAAAGAACTGGTTCTTCAAAAGAACGGGTTAATGAGTAGTTCATTTTAAAAGAACAGGAGCAGAGAACACCTGTTCAGCAAAAAGAACGTAAATATCACATCTCTACTGACGATGACACTGAAGGGTTTTCTTTCATTTGGACAATTGAGAACTTCAGCTATTGTTTGCAGAAGAAAGGAGAGTATTTGGAAAGTCCTCGTTTCAAACTAAACTTATCAGATGCCAATGAATGGAGTTTAACCATTTATCCGAGAGGTGATGAAAAGAATGACTGCATCGGAGTTTATTTAAATTTATATTCTAATGGCCCATTTCCTATTAAAGTGAGATTTTATATTTCAATTCGTGCCTCCAATGGCACTTTTAAAAGAAAAATTGATGACGATGAATCAGAATTTTTCGAAGAAGATCTTGTTACGGGGTATCAGTGCTTTTTAAATCATACTGAGCTTTTCAAAGAAGGCGATGATGCCTTTCTGAAAAACGACACGCTGATTCTTCGTAGTCGAATTGGGAAGGTTAGCTCTGAGTTTCTTGTACTTGGACAGTGCTACGCCCGAACAGTAATAGACGTCAAACGGATTGCTTTTGTTTGGTCCTTGGAGAATTTTGAGGAGCTTCTTCAAAATAGAAGGAAAACCAAGAACTTTCATCCAGCAACGTTTGGAACTCCATCTTTCTCCATTGATATATATTTGTCTGGAGGAGTTTATAGTAAGAAAAAAATCCAAGTAGAGATAAAGCAGACTGATAACGACGTTAAGAAAAGTTTTTGTACTTGCAAGCTATCATTGATGGATGCTGATAGAAAAACTGTCCAGTCAGTACACGACGACCATTGGTTTGAGGCCTCAGAAGAAACAAAAAATTGGTGTTTTTTAATTATTCCAGTAAAGAAAATACTAGATAATGAGAAACTGTATTTGATAAATGGTGTACTGTCCTTGCGTTGCGAATTCGCGGTTTCAACTGGTGTACAATGCAGTGCAGTAGAAAAAATCGAATACGAAGTAGCTGATGAACACGATAAAGCATGGTATAGTAAAACAGTGGATGCAGGTTTTCTAGGGTCTTTGAAGGATAATTTAGAGCGTTTTTACAAAGAGGGTAAATTCTGCGATTTGACCATTCGAACGGCCAGTAAAAAAGAGTTCTCTGTTCATAAATCCATCCTGTGTGCAAGGTCCGAAGTTTTCAGCGCCATGTTTGAACACGATACGAAGGAGAATCAAACCGGCTTTGTCGAGATTGACGATTTGAACGACGACACCGTCTCCAAAATGCTGCTATTCACATATACCGACATCGTGGAAGATCTGGATTGGCAAACAGCGTCAGAATTGTACTTTGCGGCAGACAAGTACGGAATTGTGGCCCTTAAAAGAGAATGCTCCACTTTCTTGAAAAGTAACCTAAACAGTTCTAATGTCTGTGAGGTCCTGATTATGGCAGACATGCATCAGGATCAAGACATGAAATCGGCTGCCCAGGATTTCGTTATGGAACATGCAACTAAAATTATTAACTCCGAGTACTGGAAGAAATTTATACAAGATAAAGTTAATTTAGCAGCAGAAACAATGCACCTTCTATTTATAAGAACATTAAGCATCTGATTTATCAACTTATTCCATGAAATAATTAGTAGCATGCAAATTTGGAATACAAAGAAAAATATAGTATGCTTTAAATATCTTTAAAAAAAAAGAAATAATTGGATATTCCAAATCATTTGCTCTGAATGTGTATTTTATTAATTTAGACATTTTTAAAGGTTTATTTTATTCATTTTTAAAATATATTTTATTAATTTTAAAATCTTTATTTTATTCACTTTAAAGAAAATTTTAATTTTTATCAATAGTTTGATTTCAAATGAAATATATTGATGAAAGAGCATACTTATTGTTGAGGTTCATGTTCTTGCCCAAATAAGGTATTAATATCAATATAAAGTTGAAGTTTTATCCATGTTTTAAAGTAGAGCATTTGCTATTTGAATATTAATAATGTTATTAGGATATAAGAAGTTGCAAGTTTGTTGTTTTCTAGTTTTATAAAAAAAAGTTGTCTAGTTTAAAAAATCAAACTAAAATGATATTTTCAGAATTAACTTTCTCGGGATGTGTTGATTTATATGTTATACTTGAATTTAGTTAAATGATAGAAATACCTTTTGTTACATTTATTCTCCAATCTGATGGCAAAATAACATTTTAAATTTTTTCCACTTCTTTAATGATTTTATGTATTCCATATTCAATTGTTTAACAATTCAATCCTTTGCTTTCTTACATTAAGATGAATAATTTGTAAATGGACTGGGTTATAGTAATCTAACCATTTCAAATGAAAACTATCGGTATTTGGTATTTCAGTAGTGGTCCCTAAAAGTTCATTACTACAAGAGTTTAAATTTATTTCAGTAAACTCGTAACCAGGAGTACAAACAAGGAGATTGTTTTTAAGGTCAGAATCCTACCTAGAATTTTCTAAAGTCCCAGTGTGGTGCATTATGAAGAAATAAAAAACACTTAGTAAACTTAAATAATTTCAAAACATTACTTTTTTAATGAACCATCATTCGGACAAAGTAAGTTACTGTATTGTACTAAAGAAACTATTAGGTTCAAAAACTTTTAATTAAATAACACATTCATTAATCATATACCATCTAAAAAAATTATACATTATTTTTTGACTCTCAGGTAACTATATATTCAGAACTGTCGCATTCAATTGGCAAACACTGCTATATTACTTTTATCAGTTTGGTTCTTGGGTCATTGTATAGAAAATCGAAAATTTGTGTATCTGATGATTACAAAAAGTACACTGGTAAAAAGTACTTTTTTAGGTGTAAACAATCTTATAATGACAGTTATAATTAATGGCAATTTCAAATTATTTAAAATATTTTCATTACTCAAATTTTACTCCCAAACAGTAAAATGTAGCATCCTTGGAACATCACCACTTGCTATTTTTACTTTTACCAAGGTAATATTTTATAAATTAAACAAACTTAAAATTCCTCAAACTACATTTTTAGGTTAATAAAGTGCTCTAAAACACATTTCAAACACTTATAGATTAATTTTTATGTTAATTATATTTCAAGTTTTATGCCTGTAACCAGGGCAATAGGTCACATCCATGGACACACAAAAAAGTATCATTAAATCCTTGCAGTAGGTAATAATATACTGTTTTGATAAAGAAATTGGGTGTTAAGCAGATGTTTTATTTTGATCCAAAGAACTAGCTACAGAGTAAATTATTAAAGAATAGTTTTATCAAGTTATTGGACTTGGCAGAGAAAAGATTTTATGAGATTTATTTGAGATGAAACGTCACATTAAACTCAATATAATTTAAATTATCAATTATATTTATAAAGTAATTGTTGGAATGTCTAATATATGATGAAATAACTTTGTTTTGCAAATATAACATAAAATCTAATGGTTAATTCAGCACATGCAAAAAGCTTGTTTTGTCACACCTGTTGAACTAGTTGTCCATGAGTGAAAGAATGGTACATTAATTTTGCTGATAATTATATTCCTGAACATATTAAACAGCCTAATATATTGCAAAAGGATCATAAAACAATAAACAACCTAAGTTATATGAACTTCTTGTTTTACTTTTTATATTTAATTGCTATATTTAAAATACTTTAAAGTGGAATTCAGGATATTTTATTTTTTAAATAAATTGATTCTATGCAAATGTTTCAAAACTGGATTTGCACAGTATTATAAAAAAATATTTTATTGAAATGCATAATTTATGAATACTTCTAAAGTGTCAACTTTTTATCTCGTTCTTTCTCTCCAATTAGTTTATGATAACCAAATGTACTTCTTTAGATCCATAGTAGGCATGCATATAACTTATTAAAGTTGGACCTTAATATTACCATTCATTATGCTTAAGATCAGAATTAAACCCTAAATTATTATAATAATGAATCCATACATATACTTAGTTTTAGAATATGAAATCAAAAATGTCAGTTTTCATGAATTCTGAGTTAATATTTCTTCCACCTGAAAGAAGTTTTATCAAAGAAAACTTTTGAAGTGAGTCTTAAAAAAAATACAAGCATATTCTATATGAATAAATATTTAATTACAGAAAGTAGAGGTAACAAGCCAAACTCGAGTAGCGAATACTGCTTCATTTAACATATATTTTGATCACAGGGTCAACAGATATAGAAAGCTCTTCATAATATTTTCTTTAACTATAGATTATATACCTTCCTGAAAGAAAAGTTTACAGAAAAAGATTATAGAAACACTGGATTAAAGTATACAGTAACGAAAAATAGTATCTATTAATAGTAAATCATATAAAAGAAAAATGAGAAATATATAATTGATTGAAACTTTATAAATTCGTTAGCAGCAAAATAATTCATTAGAATTAACAAAAGAAAAAAAATTGATTCTTCAATTAGCTAATACTTCATTTAATGAAGATGAGGAATGTCAGAACAAAACCCTATAAATTGCTTTTTAAAAATGTTTCGTTTTAGTCAATAGTTTTGAAAAAAATCTACATGGTACTTCAACTGACTAAATCTACTTAAAAATCGTTGGCCAAGTAACCTTTAAACATTTTTTATACATAAAAATATTGACCGATTTTGGATTTAAGGTTTTTTTTCTGCCACTCCTCAAATATAATAGCTAACAGAAAAGTCTATTAGCCAATTTTAAAAACTAATAAAATGTCTTAAAATAATAATACACCATAAAAAAAAAATTTAAAAAAAAAATCGGTAGGATGTTCTTCATTATGAACTTGAACCTACTTCTTTATCGAGAAAGTACATGGGTGTCTTCCGCAATCATCCACAATGTTTTGTGAGAGTTAAAACATATTAACATGATTTTACATTAGCAAATAATTGACTAAAACCTAGTTTAAAATAGGATTTTAAATTTCTCAGAAGTCAATTCTTGAATTATGGGTGTGTCAAACAATTTGTTATATTAAAAATATCTTTACTCAGATCAAAATATTACTTTCAAATGATTCAAAACTAGACATGATACTTTTTTCTCTTTATTTCATCTCAGTCTCTTGTCACATTATAGCAGCGTTCCTTCCAAATGTTTGCAAAAGGATCAAAACCATTCTTTTACACTGAATTTGTATTACGTCATTGGATTCAAGAAAAACTTTTTTCATCAAGAGTGTGTTAAGCAGAGCCAGCACTTTTTGGCAGGCCGATTATTTAGCAAAGTAGAAATTTCTGATGTTTTGACTGTGCCATTTGCCTGCAAAGATATTACTTGAGGTAAAGTAAAATCCAGGCAGGTCATGTATTTAGACTCCTAGATAAACAAATCCAACTTTATTTAACAAGTATAGTTTTTTCAAAAATCTTTGTCTTTTCTATAGAGATCAAACTGCCAATAATTTTTTTACAAGGGATGAAGCTAGCACTGATTCCTACTTTTTGATATAACAACTTTTTCCTACAAGTTATAATTTCTTGTGATGACTGCATTCTAATGACAAGTTGGGAAAAATTCAGTATTGTTTAGTGATATCTAACAATTTTTAATGCTGAGATATTGAGAACAAATTAGGTATCCATCTTATTGGACAATAGAAGTAATAAAGCCAGATTATGCAATGCAAAAACGACTTAACATCAAGAATGATAAAAAAAATTAACCTCTGGAAAACTTGTGGTAGGCAGCAGAAAAAAACTTTGCATGTCATATATTGAGCAACGCTGGTGTATAGTAACTAAGTATCACAGTATGTTTATTAATAGCATAGTAAAAATTAAGAGATCTTTATTTATATTACTAATGAAATACTAAAAATAATGTTTTAATACACAAGTCCAAAATTGATACAAAATACATTTCAATTTTTAAAAATTTCCAATTTGTCAATTGAACAAAAAAAATTTTTGGTAAATAAGTGAGCATAGTGGCAACTTTTTATCGACTTGAAATTTTGAATTTCTAAAAAAAGTTTTTTCGATACGCCCTTTTGCCCAAGAAGTCTGTTTGGAAGATTCTCCTCAAGATATCTTCTTGCAAACAATGACAGTATGGAAGGGCTTCGTTCTGTTATAATTATGTATTAGATAAAATTTGCCATCTTCACAATTGTTCTTCTGAATGTGAAAAGTGCTTTATCAAACAGTGTTCATATTTATGTGGGACAACCTGTTTAAACATATGAAAAAAATCACTGCACCCTGCAGAAAACCAAATATCCTTACCATATTTGTAATATCAGTGGTAACATATACATAATCGAGGAAAATATACAGTACAATAACACTCGAAAATTATTGAAAAAAATAATGCACTTATTTGAAATGGTTAACATGGCAGTTTAATAAAAAATAGTGTTGGGCAAAATTAAGAGGATAATACTCCAAAAAGATCATAATGCAAAACATTTACATTAATATATGACATAAAAATGTAATACCTTGAAGTTAGACAATTTATTAAAGTATTATACAATTAGTTTGAAATAAAAAGTACTTCAAAGTGGATGTTATGCAAAAGCTATACTAAATTTATGAGCACATATTTATAATTATAAAATCAATAGCAAAATAAAAGGAACTTTTAAATACCTGGAACATTCCATTACAAAGTTCAATCCCAATCATCATCATCCACATCATCACTACTGCTTCCACTTTCATCTAAATAAAACATACAATATCATAAATACAAACTAATAAGCAAATGCGTAATGCATGCAGATATTCAATTCAACTTTAGTGGGTTAGTAATGGAAATATTTTCTTCCATCCAACTTTCGTACTTGTGAAATTTTATTTTGCAAAGTCAAGAAATAATGTGATTGCATTGGACTTGCCAATAAAAGAAATGGAAAGATAGTCTCTTGAAAGGCATTTTAAATGCTTATCATTTAATTGTATTGCTTATTAAATGCCTAATAAATTAGATTTTATAATGAAAGCATACTAATATTTATTAGGGATTAAAAGTAAAAGTTTTGATTAAACTAGTATTGCTTTTAAAGTCTAGGAAACATAAGATCTAGCTTAGTCAAAGTGCAGTAAAAACTCAATACTAATTTTGTGCTGCTAAAACTTTGCTTCCCACCAAGCAAACTCGTTTACTTAAGAAACTTATTAATAAACACATAGAAAAACTTACAATACATTATACTGTAAGTTTTTCATTGGAAGGCCAAGATGCTATACTAAAACAAATACAGTCAAACCCCGTTAACGTGAAGTTGATGGGGCGGCCGAAATTGTCCACATTAACCAAATTTCTCGTTAAAACGAGTAAATTAAGGTTGAGTTTTAAGTATGGAAACTACTTTTACTTTGCGTTACATGAGGTTTCATGTTAGGCGATTTCACATTAACAAAGTTTGACTGTAAATACTTATTTTTTTTAAAAAAAAACTAACAATTTTAAATTTTCTAAAAATATTAAATTTATTGAAAACTCAAAACATATGATTTTTTTTTTTTTAATTTATCAAAATAGAAAAGGAACTAGTGAAATATACATGGCAATAATTGATTGGGAAGATTTCATTTTTTGCTCTAGCAGAATTTCTTTTATTGTTTGAATTTTGAATGAAAAATATTAAATTCAAATAAATCAAAAATTCGTGAAAAATTCCAGTATTGACAATTTTCCTGTTACTGGAACACATACAAAAACTTAACTTGATTTTCCTCTTATTGAAATCGGCACCATCTCTATCCGAAGTACTATGTGAACTATTTTTTTTTTCTTCTCATCAAAATTATCCATGGCTAGTACTGAAATACAAGATTCCAAACACAATGCATTTTTGCCGAATTAATATTAAGATTGAAAAGTATCACGACTGCCTGTTCTTTATTAAACAAAATCTCACCTGTTTGATGAATAGCCCTGCTTCTATCGGCAAGTGCCCTTGCAAGAGCTCCAGCCAAGCCATCTGTAGGGGCACCAGGCACAGGGATTGGTCGAGCTTCTTCTGAAACCTGTAATTGAGCTTGTTTTTCAAAAAAACCACAGTAATATTATAAGAATGTGAAGCAAAATATGTTAAATCCCAATTGGAATATGAATGACAGAAACTAATTTTGCGTAAAATTAACCTTTAGTATATAAACTAGTTTGACATACCTTTAAAATATATACGATATAGGGGAAATGACTTAGATAGACCAAAAATAAACTAGTTTAAAAATACTAACCAGTTTATTCTAAAATCATGTTTAGCAACAAATACACATCAAGCAGAGTTCACCCTAAACACTTTTCAAGGGGCGACGCGCCCTGCCCTTTTCCTTTAAAAATAGCCGAAAAATATCCGAAAATTATTATTTAATTTTTAATGATTTTAATCTAAATCACTCAAAACGAAGCAGAGAGTAACATTTAAAATTTTCTCTGTCAACATAAGAGAATTTTGAAAAAAAGTTTAACTATAAACCATCCATTAACATGGCCATAATTTTTATAATTCAAAATGTCAGCTTAAAGAAAATATATTTGAAAATTGGAATTAAAAATTTCCTGCATTTTTAACTTAGTTATATCAAATTTAAGCTAAAAAAAAAAAAAAAAAAAAAAAATCATCAATCTTGGATTTAAATTTTACAGGGTTCGAGATTGGCAGACATTGTGCAAATTATTGAATATATATACAAATGTGGATCGAGTTTACATTCTGGGTTTATTAAAATCCAATTCATCAATCAATATTAGTCATTAAATAAATATTATTTTTTAAAAGAAAATTTTAAGTCTTATACTTTAAGTGAACCTTTTGATTTACTTACAGCTTTCAGCATTACTCCTTGTCGAATCTGATTAAGAAGAGCATTTCGTGGATCATCAGCAGACATAGCCTCTTCTTTATCATTTCCATTAATCTCCACATGCTATAAGATTCAAACAAAAAATATAACATAACAGGTAATTATGTTAGAATAAACAAAAAAACAAAAAAAAATATAGCACAAAATACAATCATGTTTATAAATTAGTTATCAGTAGCAAAAAGGAGTATTTATCCACATAAAAATCAAAATTAAGAAAGTTGCGCAAAAGAATTTGATCTACAAACTATGCATGGAAATATTTATATAGAAATATTTCATTTCAATAGAAATGTTTAAAGTTCAATTCAATAGAAAAATTTATCTTTCATTTCAATAGAAAAATTTATACTTTATTTCAATAGAAAATTTATATATAACATTTCAATAAGAAATTCATATTTTATTTCGAATGAAAAGCCAAATTGCTGTCTGATGCTAGGGTAAAAAAATCTAAAAGTACTCAATCAATTACAGGGTTCCCACTCTTATTAAAGAAAAAAATTCAAGGACTTTCAAGGACCTTTTTAAGAAATTTCAAGGACCTTTTTAGAAAAATTTAAGGACTATAATTTTAAATATTACATCAGATGTAAAATTACAAAACGGAGTTTATCGGTGGTCAGGGATGTAGTGGAGTGGAAACACGAGGCAACGGCGGTCCTTTACATTTATAGAAGGCGGAATGACGTTCCCTCATCTAAATTTTTTTTTTTTTCTTCTTCTTTTTACGTGATACTGAACTCAAAGCCAAGTAAGCAAACAAAAACATCATTTCCTGGGAACTTGCTTTCGTCTGGGATCCACAACTTCAGAGCTGAGCAGGCAAGTTCTAGTTTTTGTAAAACACTTGAAAGAGGCGCGGCAACCCACACATGGCCATTTCTCCTTGATTAGAAATGAACTGACATATATGTTTACATCTAGCTATGATTCATTCAATAGCAATTATCCTCTTCAACGAATAATCTGTATTTATGGAGGAATTCCAGACGTCAAATTTGTATGGTTCGTCGTATATACAGACTAAAACTTCCATACACAAATTCATGCCAATTATCTACATTTTTAAAGAACAAAACTGTGACCTAGCACATTCAGTTCTTTGAGCCCTTTCCTTGAAGAATATTTCGCCTCCTCTAATTTTAACGGGGACGCTAACCGATTTATCAACAAAAGTTATATATTTTTTTTTTTTTAATTTTTATATCACGGACGGATTTAATAAATTATTTGTAAACCTCTCAATGTACCTAAGAAATGAATTCGTTCAAGAGGAAAAAACAAATGACAATAAAGATGGGGTTTTTTCATAATCCAAAAAAGTTAAGCAAACCTGCGGTTCCGACGGAAAAAATTGGAGTGCTAAATATCCAGATAGGTAAGAGCAGAATGTTGATATTTTGTATTCGCTTTTAAGGTGTTTTGAGATCACGGAATTATGCATTTATATTTTGTCAGATATTGGGAAATATTTTATTCCCAGTTATTGGAAAAATCAAATGTAACTTGTTTGAACATGAAAAAATATGTTCAAAATAGTATTGATTTTTAAATGCTTCGCTTTTGAATGTTTGTGAATTTGAATATGTTTAGTTCAACACATAAAATGTTGCTTGAATGTACAGTAAAGAGACTGGCTTCAAGAGCTCCGCTACGTTGTTGTGACAGAATTGAACAGTTGTTTACTTTGTTTCACTTTAACTTGGCAGTACTGATAATGCTACATTAGCCAAATTGCAGCCCTTCACAACCCAAAGTTGAAAAGGGGTTCCAAGACTTGCGCTAAGAGCGGAGGACTACTAAAAAAAGTAATACGTAGCAAAAATTAGTAATTTTAATAACACGCATTTTATTCAATTCTTACAAAAATAATTTTATAACAATTTTTATATTTTATAAAAAAAAAAAAATTGAATTCGTGGGTTCCTTAATAAAAGCTGACTTAAAATAATGTTATTTAGTGCAGAAAACAATACGATTTTAATAGTTTGCACCCATACCATATAGAGCACCCTTACCATTTTTCGAGTGTTTTCTATACTCATTTTCATTGTAAGGGGCGCCAAAACTCATTCTTGCATACATAGCATTTTACTCCAAGGCCGGTTCTGTATATTTGATTTTCCTTAATATAAAAGTGCTAATGGTTTTGCAAATGGGTATAAAACATCGAAATTGGGCTGCGAACAAGTAGGAAAGCAATTCAGATGTACTACTTTAAAATGCAAAATTAAATTGCTTTTCGGTTTGAGAATGGGAAAGTTTTACATTTACAGTTATTACAGAATTTATTCCATAAACGTAGCAGCAGTTCTTAAAAAAAAATCATACAGTGGCGGCAATAAGGGGTATTATTATAGTAATATTAACAAAACTATTTAAAGTTGTCATTTTCACTCTCTCCCCCCTCCCCTACACACAGAAAAAAATATATACATTTGTAACAACGCAAAATAGCATTCCCACACTTTTTTATTTTACACTACACCACTGTCATTGGTCACTTAAAAATTCAAGGACTTTCAAGGACCTTATCCTTTTTTCAAGGACTTTCAAGGACCAAATTTCCTCAAAAAAAATTCAAGGACTTTCCAGGACTTTCAAGGACCGTGGGAACCGTGAATTAGTATTGGGTTTTAAGGTTTTGTAATATGCTTATTTCTGTAGCTTTCAAATAGCCAAAAAATTACTGAAATTGCTATTATTACTAATTTTTCTATTGGAAGTAATAAGTTTATTAAAGTTAAAAAAAAAAGTACCTATTTATCCATTGTAGTATTTAATTGATGGCATAAACCATTGCTAATGCAGATTTAAAAGATAAAAAAAAAAGAAGGATCTGTTGCTTTCTGGTCGAAAAATACCTGGATTTATGTACTTCCAACAAATCATTTTGGATTTATAGCTCCATGATTAAAACAATTTATCAACTGCATATTTTTTTTTCAATTAAACTATAATTAGATGGACAAAAATGTAAACTTAAAGCAAAATTTCTTTTTCCATACAATTACACTAATCATTGCCTACAACATTATTTTCATTCATGTCATAATTCTTTCCAAAATGATTGACCATGAGAAGATTCACATATCAATGACCAAGAAACAGTGAAACCTAGAATTTTTTTTTTTTTACTCTGTCTTTCAATTTAAGAGGTTTCTCATGAGAGAAAGTATAATGTTTATATATTAGATACTGCTACATTCAAAATAAATAAATTAATCCTAAACAAGATGCAAGTAAACCTTAAACGATGGAGCAATTTTTCTGATTTTTTTTTATGACAATATCTTGAAAATGATAAATTTCGAGTTACAAAGTCTTGCAGTTTGGTAATCAATATGGCATCCTATCTCCAAGCAATTTCGGATATACATATCAACCAATACATTTTCAGATGCTTTTCCAGTTGGAAGTTTAGTCGCTTTTAATTGAATATAATAATAAAGTCTAATTTTAAATCAACTTATAATGCAGCAGATAAATTACCACAGGGCAGGTGGCTGAAAAATCAACCATACAAACTAGTCCCAGTGATTTTAGCGATAAAAAATATGTATTACTTTTCTCCAAGATAAGGAATCATAGTACTTTCTGGTAATTTTTTCCTATAATATTGTAGAAAGCATTCACTTAATGCAAAGAATCAGCTTGTCTCCTTTATTATTTGATCTGCATTCAGTGATGTAGTGCAAATAGGAATGCTATTAACAAATAACAAAAGGTAACTAGAAATTTCCAACAAAAAGGACTGAATTTTTACCCTCTTAAAGAATAACAGAACAATGTTCCACCCCACATTATTCACTACATCACTGTTGGAGTTACTTTGTCTCAAAATTGATTCAGTTAAAAAATAAAACTCTTAGAAATTTCTAAATACTAATACCACATTTCTTCATACTTAACAGTGTTTTGTAGGTTGAGTTTATAATAAAAAACCAAAACACCAGCCATACTAAAAAAAATGCTATTATCAGTCTTTCAACAAGTGAAATGTACTTTTCCAGATTTTTTTTTTAGTAATGAAAATACTGTAAAAAATCATTGGTATTCATAAGTTTCTATTTGCAATACTTATTCCTTTAATTTCTTAGGATAGTTTAATCAGTGTATGGTTGGATCAGAGTTTTTTTTTTACTTAAATTTAACAGTTTATGTACAATGTATGTGTACGAAAAATTTCACACAGATATATGCGAAAGTTATTGATTGGCATAAAAATGGAAAATCTTAACGTTATTTATTGGTTTTCTTTTGATGCTCATCAATTATAGTTCTTGAAGCATCATTATTTTTTTTTTTAATTGTGCATCATTTTTATATGGTTTTGATAGCATGTACATACACTATTTGTACTAATACTATAGAAAAATTATGTATAAAATTACTTTTTTAAGACAATTTAAGTTTTATAATAACTTTTTTTTTCTAAATTTGTACACATACAAATTTGCTCAAAGATCTGTTGATTAGTAGTCTCCAGAAGTTTCTAACAAATGCACTTTAATAATTATGTCTATCCAGTATGTGTTCATGAAAAAAATTTCAAAATCTACTTAAACAAGTCAACTTACGTGCAATTCCCTCCCCTTTTTAATTTGATCAAGCAGTGCCGACCTGTTATCCATTGGAGGTGGCTGGGGCTTGCTTGCTGGCATCTTTCCGGGTGGAGGTGGAGGCATGCCCATTGCAGGTGGTGGCGGTGGAGGAGGGGGTGGAGGCGGTGCCGCTGAAGATGATATCAAAGGGGTATGAGCCATGGATGATGGCATCATAGGAGCAGGAGCCGCATGTGATGACATCATTGGGGGAGGTGGGGGAGGCGGTGGGACATTTGTCAGCTTCTGGGTGCTGATTGATGGAGACTGGAAAGCTGGCGGATGTGGGGGAGGCGGAGGAGGAGGGGCTGCAGAACGTGTTGTGGAACGTTGGGCGCTGCGAGGGGTTTGCGGTACATCTCGGGTTGGCACCGGAGGTGGGCTGCCTGGAGGAGAAAATTGTGACATTAGATCAAATTAAATGGTTCATGAAGAAACCGAAAGTGTATTTAACTAGTATGAAAGAAAAAAAATCATTGAAATTCATGAAAGTGTAACTCAATGCAATTAACATACATAGAAATAGCAACTAACTTCAATTAAGAGCAAGATTCTGAGAAGTTGAACCACCCCAGACTCACACCATCTCCGATTGTCCCCAAAAAATTACCAGTTCCTGCTACCCTTATTAGATGATAAAATCTGAAATTATTTGTTCTGTAGTTGCACAGCTCAAATTCTATGACGTCTCAAAGATCACCTTTAAAAATGAAAAAATTGATGTTTTTGTGACACATGAAAAATATTTTTATCCGTCTAAAACTTCACATGCAACTTGCCACCTGCATTTCTTCTGTTATGGAATGTACTAGAATAGATCTTTATAAAACATATAAAAAGTTCATGGCAAGTCAATTGTGCAAGGTCATTCAAGGTCATGAAATGTCCAGGTTTTCATGTTTTTTACCATTTTCAAAACTGAATTATATCTTGCGCATTTGATTTGTCACTTCAAACTAGGTGTCATTGGATAGAGCTATATTAGTACTATTTATTAATACATAAAACATTGAGGCAAGTTGAACACGTTGGAAGTTATTTGGCGCCAAAATCAAAAAATCTCCGAATTTGTTACAAATTTGAGCTTGTATATCTTGCTGCGGGAACGATATATTGACACAACGCTGAGACTATTTAAACATTCTTTTATTATACTTAATGAGAAATAAAACTTTATTGAGGCAAGTTGAAGAGAAAAAAATAAATGATTTTTTTGCACCCCATCCTTACATATTGATGCATTACTGTTTTCATTCATGTTTTTAAAAATTAATCTATTTTCACTTCACTCTTTCTCATGTTTATAACAATTGTTTGTAGTATGTCTTTTAAGCTAGGAACTTTGCCTGTATAGGCACCAGAAAGTTGCAAAGTACCAAAGAAAACTGAGCTTCGGATCACACAATGGCCACTTAAACTCATCATCTCCTCTCTGATGAAGAAATTTCATTTCAAATACATCATCCCCACAATCTTCTAGTAGTTTACTAATGTAAATCCGTTTATTGTATATAGGACAGCGTAAAAAGATTGGGGCCGAATTTCATATCCACAGTTCTTATCTGGAATTAGCTTTATCTCTTCTATGATATTTTCCATTTGTTAGCGGACAGTAATTTGGATTTCAACTGCAAATTCACCATGCAATCAGTTCCAGGCACAAGTCAGGCCACACCTTATAGACGAAGACAATGTCACTCAGCCATAAATTTATAATTCTAATCTTTTGCCCAGAAAAAAATTGCTCATCAACATTTGAAACTGCAGAGGATTTGCTCCTACATATTGCTATAGAGAAGAACATCAAATTTCTAAAATAATAACTAGTCAAGACAAAACCAGAAGTGCATTTGCAAAAGGAATGGAAGCAGTGACAAAACAGACCAATGATGAAATTACTGCAGCTTTTGAAGAACCCACTACAGATAATAAAAATTAAATATAATCAAGTCTTGTACGCAAAGAAGGATAGTCACTGAAACATAAAAGGAAAGTTCAAGAACCAAAATCAAAAACAGTTTAGAATACTTCAGCAAACGAAATAAAACAGGAAATAAATTAACACCCCAAACTGTTGCAAGTATGACGAGAAATCTCAGTTGATGGAAAGAAGAAATTTTGTTCAAATGAATATTTGACAAGGGAACAAGTTATGTCACATTTCCACAGAATGAAAGGTACTATTGAAATATGCAATGTTATTGAAGATGAAGACATTGAACAAGATGACGAATTTTATCTTGGAATCATTAGAGACAATCAGGTATGTAGATGGCATGAATAGATGCAATTTCTATTCTCTATAGTAGGTTCTTCAAAATCTGCAGTAATTTCTTAATTAGTCTTTTTTGTCCTTGCTTCCATTCTTTTTGAAAATGCACTCCTGGATTTGTCTTGACCTGTGATTGTTTTAGCAATTTGGTGTTTTCCTCTAGCAATATGTAGGGACAAATCCTCTGCAGTTTCAAACGTTGATGTGCAATTTCCTTCTAGGCAAAACATCAGAGTTATAAATTTTCGGCTAAATGATATTATCTTCGTCTGTAGGGTTTGGTCTGACTTGTGCCTAGAACTGATTGCATGGTGAATTTGCAGTTGAAATCCAAATTACTGTCCCCTAACAAATGGGGAATATCATAAAAGAGATAAAGCTAATTCCAGATAAGAATTGCGGATATGAAATTCGGCCCCATCTTTTTACGCTGTCCTATATACAATAAACGGATTTACCTTAGTAAACTACTAGAAGATTGTGGGGATGACATGTTTCAAATGGAATTTTTTCACCAGAAAGGAGCTGTTAAGTTTAAGTGGCCATTGCTTGATGTTATCGACACAGTGCATCGAAGTTCGGTTTTTTCCCCGTCTTTTGAAACTTTCTGGAGTCAATCCAGTCACAGTTCCTAGCTAAAAGACATAGAACAAGCAATTGTTATAAACATGAGGAAGAGTGAAATGAAAATAGATTAATTTTTAAAAACATTAATGAAAACAGTAATGCATCAATATGTAAGGATGGTGTGAAAAAAAATCATTTATTTTTTTCTCTTCACCTTGCCTCAATAAAGTTTAATTTCTCATTAAGTATAATAAAAGAGTGTTTAAATAGTCTCAGCGTTGTGTCAATATATTGTTCCCGCAGCAAGATATACGACCTCAAAATTTGTGTCAAATTCTAAAATTTTTCGATTTTAGCCCCAAATAACTTCCAACGTGTTCAACTTGCCTCAATGTTTTATGTATTATTCCATAGTATTAATATAGCTCTATCCAATGACACCTAGTTTGAAGGGACAAATCAAATGTGCAAGATATAATTCAGTCTTGAAAATGGTAAAAAACATGAAAACCTGGACATTTCATGACCTTGAATGACCTTGCGCAATTGACTTGCCATTAACTTTTAATATGTTTTATAAAGATCTATTCTAGTACATTCCATAACAGAAGAAATGCAGGTGGCAAGTTGCTTGTGAAGTTTTAGACGGATAAAAATAGTTTTCATGTGTCACAAAAACTCCAATTTTTTCATTTTTAAAGGTGATCTTTGACACGTTATAGAATTTGAGCGGTACAACTATGGAACAAATAATTTCCGATTTTATCATCTAGTAATTGGTCTATCAACTGGTAATTTTTTGGGGACAATCGGAGATGGTGTGAATCACCCCCTAATGTTAAGTGGCTCAATTTCTCAGAATCTTGCTCTTAAATTTAGTTGACAAACAAAAGGCACAAGTTATATTATTGGTGTGAAAAAGACAATGATTGTAGAAAGAAAGTATATATATTTATCACCATTAGCAGACTCTTGGATTAAGAAAATGCCTCTTTGGCTCTAAATTTACAGAAGTTTTATACCTCCAACTATTTGCAAAAAGTTGGTCAATTTTCTATCACATGTCATTTAATTCAACATTCTCATCAAAACATTGAATATAACACCTGTTTTTTATCTTCATAACACAAAAAAATTTCCACAAGAGAAAAGAAATGCAAGATATCACATTGAATGTACATAATTTAGTGCTACATAAAAATAGACCTCCAAGCTCTCCAAGATGAGTAATCTCTCATCTTAGTCAGCTTGGAGGACAAGTGTTTACCAGACATGTTATTGTAATGCTCATTATTGAGTAATTTATATAATTGCAATGCAACAATATGTTGGTTAAAAAGTTTCAGCTCTTTCTGAAGTTTTGATAGTGGCCTAATCTGAAAAACTTTGAAACACTTCATAGATGGTGCGAAGACACCCATGTTTTTCTCAAAACATAAAACCAGCAAATTACTATCAATCATACAATGAAATATAAGTCAATTAAAATGTTACTGGGACACATGAAAATAAAACAAAGTGCTCCCTCAACAGTCTGATTTGAGCCAAGAAGTTTGTGAATGCAAAGAAGCACAATTTCTAGGTGAAGAAAGTAGAGAATGACAATTAAAGTGACTTTTAGATCATCAACTTCTAAATGTTTAGTGTTTACTAAGCTAACTTAAACTTTTTGGTCCAAACAAAACAAAAATGATGTTCAAAGTGAATGTAACAACAGGGTGGTCATAAAATTCAGGAAAAAAAGTTCCCCGATAGATTTTTAAAACTCTCTAAATCAAACTTTCTAAAAGCAAACTAAACTAAAGATTTATAAATAACTTGCATACCAATGAGATAATATGCCTATTTTGATTTGGTAAGGGGGAGGGGGGGAATTTTGAAACAGTTTTGGCCACAGAAAAGTTAAAGTTATTCCATAACATTAAACTTCCAACAATTACCCCCACAATTCCGTGGGTAAATGGTATTAAAATATGGATAAACGGGGATGTATACCTTCAAAATAATGATAATAAATTTCCTGGATTTTCATTAAATTTAAAAAAAAAAAAAATTTAAAACCTGGCATTACCTTGATTTCTAGTTTTTCTAGGTTCTGTGTCCACTCTGAATAATACATCATTTATTTTATTGGTAAAAGTAACAATTTAAAAGTAACAATTAATGATTTGATTAAATTAAGAACTTATAAACCTCTGTATTTAGTTTTTACTATACATAGTAACGTCTTTGAAGATTGGAAACCTAAATATGGCCAACATTTTATATTGAAAATATTTTGTCACCTTCAAGTTGCTTGTGATATGACAATGCCCAATACTTATAGGTTGAATCTTTTTCCTATCCATTAGATCCATGAGGTAGAGGAAAACTCACTAATTTTTTCAGCTTTTCATAATACCCCATTGAACACTTTTTGTAGATAACCCCAGAAACAAAGTAGTCCCAGATTATAATAATAAGGAAACATAATTTACATTTAATTTAAACTGTATGAGTTAATTTATCAGGGTAGCTGCAAAATTCAGGAAAAAAAAGTTCACTGATATGTTTCTAAAAAATTCCCTGATTTTACAGCAAATTTTCTTCAAATTTCCCAAACCTTTCCAGATGTGTAGACACTCTGGTCAAATATAACATGTAAGCCAAAGACATATTATGCCAATTTTTAAAAAAAAAAAAAAATTTGGCAGTAAATGAAAAGTTTACATTATTCCATAACATGACATTTTTAACAATTACTGCCACAATCCTCTGGGTAAGGTATAAAAATACGGATGAACAAGAGTACCTTCAAAACAATAATAGAAAGTGTCCCTGAATTTCATGAAATTTTATAAAAATTCCTTGAAATTTCTCTGATTTTTCCCAGAATCTGAAAGCTCCCTAACATACAACTGATTTCCAGGTTCCTGTTGCCACTCTTTATGATATATCTGGAAAAAGGTTCTTACAATTTTTTAACCCTACATAACTAAATGTTTGTCTATTATCTAATTAATCCTACTAATAGACTTCCAGTTTAGAGGATTACAGATGTTCATATAACTTCAACTCCTTCTCACTCACTGAAACATTAAATTTTGCCCATTTCTATTTATTGGTTAAAATATTTTAATGCTTCTCTTAAGATACACCAATTTATTTGAAATAAATAAAGGAAATATAAAAATATTCTTGTTTTTAATTCATAATCTAGAATAGTTACAGATTAACACTGATTTAAGTTTAGCTATCTAGGGTGAATATAATAGGAATATATAACATTATTAAGATAGGGAAGAGAAATACAATCACTCTTGAAGGAAAAGGATAGAAACACTATAGAGGTAACAAAAAAGTGATACAATCATAATTTCAGTCTAGGAAAAAGTTTAGGTTTTGCATTAATTATTAAATGATAAATTTTTGGAGGAAAAAAACCCTACTACAATTGCTTGTGGTTATAAAATGTGACAAGTTCAAAAATTCACATTTCCTAAAAACATTTCACACACAAGCAAAAATTCACATTTCATAAAAACATTCAATACTACATAAAATTTAACATTTAATTACAGAGAGAAAATATTTTTTAAATTGCTAAATCGATAATAAAAGCTATAATTTTTTCTAATTTGTAGCATTTATTTAAATTTTCAAACATGAAATAAAACAGTGCACCTCTTCAAACTTCAAATAAAAGTTCAAAACTGAAAAATTTAAGAAGTTCTTTTAGTGAAAAAGAAAACTTCAATTTTTTTAAATTTTATCGTCGGGTTATTGATAATCACATAAAGGGTTAAGTTTATTAAATTGCATTTACTTTTGAGCTCTGTTTCTTGTTTGGCCCTCTCTACACCTCCATGGTTGGCTATAAAATCATATATAAAATTCCTGGTGTCGCAGTCCTTCAAATCCTTATCCGAAACACCTGCTTCAGTGAAGAAAGCTTCTAATTCTTTGTCAACACTTTCAACCTGTTCAAAAGAAAATTTAGTTTTAAAATTACCTTTAGTCAATAGAGTTATAACAACTTGCAACATAAAAGAAATGAATTTTCCATAAGTCATAGCATAGTTCTGATACCAGGGTTCCAAAAGAAATCTTAGATTGAAAACCAAGGACTTTTAAGGACTTAAATAATATTTTTTAACCCACTGACGGTCATGGGAATGGGTGAAATTCTGCAGTTGTTTTCCCTGCAATAATTTTTAAATTATATTTCTAATTCAAATACAATTTATTTTTTTTAATTATTTTTTATTTATTTTGTTTTAGATAGGTTATAAACTATCATTAATAAAAATATTTAAAAAGTATTTTATTTTAAATTTTATTTATAAATTTAAAAATGTTGGGTATTGCTGGAAAAACTGGGGATCAAATGACGTATATATACGTGCATGACCGTCAGTGGGTTAAGGACCTTCGAAAATTTGTTTTCATGCATCAGGTCTTTAATGTGTGACTTTTTAGCTGCTTTGCCCAGAGGGTTAATATCAAAATCTTTCATGCTAAATTTGCATTTTACCTTATAAACAGACTTTGATGACGGTCGTTAATTTTTTGGCTCGCAAAACAAACACTATCTCACATGTTTGTCTCACAGAGTACAGTGTGTAACTAAAACCATTTGATTGCTACTCTACCAATCAGCAATTGGGAACCAAACGATGTACAAGTTGATGCATACTTAATACAAATATATAACAAAAAAAAATTGCAGTATACATAAGTGAAAAAAAATAAAGACTTTTAAGGACCTCTAAACATTTTCATGTACAATTCAGGACCTTTAAGCATTTTCAACTACTTTAAGGCCTAGAAAACCAGTTACAAAATATTAAGCACTTTTAATGACTGTTAGAACCTTGGATACAAAAATATACTTGGCAAGATCTAACAAATTAGCTATGACACAACACTATTGTCAATAGAGAAAGAGACTAGTATAAGAAATGAAAACCTAATAGCATTTAATGAGATGCCATTTTTTTTAAGGCTTTTTCATAGTTTTCTGCAGTTTTTACACATTTTCCGTAATTTTTACAAATGTTCTTTGAAACCTACGGAAAAGACCTATGCAAAATATCTTTTCTCCATCTCCTTAAATTCACCCATATTTTTGTTGGTTGGTTGTATTCAGATTATCTGGCGCCGTCAGCAACACGAGGGCTATAAACCATATTTTTGTTATTGATGAGATTTACATTGTTTTCATCGATGAAATATTCGCTATTGAAGTAGGCACAACACTCATACTCATCCATCATAATATAAGAGTACTAGGGGGCTCCGCCCCCTGCACGCTGACGCTCGCCAACCCCCTGGATTGCTATGCAATCCCCTTGGCTCGCTTTGCTCGCCTTAAAGAGAAGCATTTAAAATATACCCTAGCAAAAAGCTATTTCAGCTGCATAATGCCATGAAACTGAACCTTTTATTATTTATGAAGAGTCAGAATACTTGCCACGTCATTATTCTGTTGCTGTCGAGACGCGTTAAGCAGGGACAGTGTGGCAACGTAGTAGAAAGTTCTTGGAAAACAACAAAAATAAACAGTCTTGTAGATATATTTAAAAAAGATCGTTTATTTCATTGAACAATTAAAATTTACCGGCTGGTTTTGTATGAAGCGCTAAAATAATTAAAGTTGCTTATCGAAATTTCTTAACGAAGCAATCATATGTTCACTTCATCTTTTTTGCGATACTTAGAAAATAAAATAAAACAGTGAAAGGTCAATTATCCAGCATTTAATCAAACGGAATTTTTTGAAAATCAAATTTGGCGGGAAAATTAGCCATATTTCGCCAATACTTTTTTTTTTTTAATTTTCATATGAGATTTTGAAGTTGAGTGGGTGATTTTATTCGTTATTTTGATAGTTTTTAATTCGTAATAGCTGAATTTGCACTGATTAAAGATGAGTATAGGTTCAGATTTACTGCACAACGCCTCTTAGCGATTTTTTTTTTAAATTGGCGAAGCGCTGAATGCAACCCGGCGACCTCCGGAACATGTTCCAGCAGATCACTTTTCCGAAAAGTCTGATTTATCCGGAATTCTAATCTAAAAGAAATGTACACATCTTGGATCTATTTATTCTTGCATCATCGTACCTATTAAATCAATACGTTTTAAATAGGCAATAATTTATATCTGTAGATTGTAATAAGAAAAACAAAATATAGCGAATCCAAGTTGTTGCTATTGCCAGATGTATTAGTCAGATTTCAAAAGATATATTGTGATTGGCTGGAAATTCGTGCATAAAGTGCATTTAGAAGATTGGTGATTGAAGTCGTTGCCATTCTGCTCACAGAAATACAGCCAAATTTGGACGTTACGCAAGAGAATTATATATATAGATTGGCCATGGGTAAAATGCAACAAGAAGTAAAAATCTATAAAAACTACAGAAAATCTGTAAAAAAGATGGCATCTCAATTGTCATAAGAGAAGGAGACTAGTATAAAAAAAAAGAAACCTTAGACTATTTATGACAGTATTATAAATGACTTGATTGTGAAGATATGGATAAGTAACACATTTGCAACCTTCAAAGTGGGATGTTCAGCGAGCTCAAACCGTGGAGTATCATTAAAATAATAGTATTTGTTAAATATTCAAGAGCAGCAGTCGATAAAGTGTTTTAAAACTAGAATGTTGGCTAAAAACTGGGTCTCAACATGCAAATTGTGGTCTTCATCAATTAGTGCATGTTCGGGTGGAACAGTGACTTGAATTGTAAAAGACGTCGGAAGTCGTCTTTTACAAATGTTTTGCCCCTTCTTTGAAGTCTAAGAAGAACCAACTCTGTATTAAAAGCAAGAGGTGGTCTAAAGAAACACTGGGAAAGTGTACATAATAAATTACCCACTCAGTGCTGTTATAAACATTAATTTATTCTAATGTAAACAAAGATTTCAAGTATGGAAAAATATTACTAAATTCAAGTCAATAAATCGTCAAACATTTTAGAATACTTGTGTAAAGCAATTTGCTGAGGCTCAATATATGTTACTTATGTTTTGTATAGTATATTTTTTATACATTAAATGGTAATTAAACAAACAAAAAATAAAATGAACCTTAATTTTATACACTCACATTAAAACCTTTTTCTGGATGCCATCCAACATGCTGTAAATGTCTAAAACAGAAAAACAACCTTATCATAACAAGCATTTAGAATTTGAAAATAAAATGTATTGATATAACCTGGTTTATACAGATTTTCAAAATAAAATATAAGGACTTTCTAAGCACTTCCTCAACTTTTTTAAGGACTTCAATTTTCCTTTTGGTGTATAAGATGGGAAGAAATTGAATGGGGGAAAAAACTTTAAATCATACTAAAATTCATAAATTTCTAATGAATGTAGCCAATAATCGTGAGAAATAGGTATATTCCTATTGAATGTAGTTTAACAAAATTTGAAGTGCAATATAAGTAACACATAGTTTAACGAATAAAGATATAGAAAAAATTATCAAAGTTCAAGCACATAGTTTTAATTTGATTCTTTATTGCTTTAAAATATTGTTAAATGAAAATTTAAGGAAATCACTGAGAAAACAGCAGTAAATTCGGTTGATATCGTAGCGCATAACCGGTTTTAGGATGCCACATGTTCCTCATGTGTTGTGCCAGATTTGCTGTCAAAATCCAGAATTTTCATTTGTAATCACGTTAAAATTCTGCTAAAATGTTTTTTTAACAGTGTTATAACATTTCCCTAATAGGTTTTAACTAAGAAAAAAATAAGGACTTTTAAAGAATTTTTTCAAAAATAAGAACTTTTTAGGGCCTTATAATTTTTTATTTTTTTTTTAGTTTTTATGGACCGTACAAACCTTGTATAAAATAGTTATTACGGAAAATATTTATTAAGTATAAGTTATTTATTATATAAATAGTTTAATATTTGTACTATACATCACATAGTTCATATACACATTATATTTTGAGCATCATTCATGGCTACACTTCATTAATTTGATAAAACAGGCGAATGTTTCAGATGTTTCATTACGAAATAAAAGTAATGAAGTTACTTTTATACACTGAATAAAAAGTTTTAAGATAACAGCATACATTAGAAATCGGAAAATTTGGCAAACACATTTGTACTTTTTTACTTTAAAATATTCTCTAACTTTGTAGTGTTAAAAATGTACTATGTTCTACATGATATTTAAAATGCTTTTTTAAACAGCATCCCTTTTTATGAAGGTACTCAATGCTACAAGTTTGAATCAATCAATTAAAAAAAATGTAATTTAAAGTGTATAATGCAGGTTCTTTAATTAGTTTTTGAAATGAAATTCTTCATTAACCCTTTTGCTGAGCATCCCAGGTGCAACGTAGAAGTAGCAAAATTTGTGCAGCCCGCGATTTTCGTTTTGATGCATTTTTGCCATCTATTTAACTGTGCAACCCACTTTTTCCCCATTCATGGTTTCATTTTGGCTTTTCTGTTATGTTTAATTTTTTATTCAAATCTGGGTTAACAGATGGCGTTAGATGTCTACGAAATATACAAGCATTTTTTGCAGCATTTTGCATGCTCTTTTCAAAGCTCAAAGATGTCTGGCAGGAAGCGTTTCATGCAGCGAGAGGGTAAAATTTTCTAACACTTGTGAAATAATAGTGAGTCTCATTCAAAAATTAAAGAGAATTTTTCCACTCTATAATGGTATCTTAACAATGGTGCAATAACTAAAAAACTAAATGATTAAATTTTTTCCTAAATAATTCCTCCTCAATAATAATAATAATAATTTCTTCCTAAATTTCTTCACAAGTTTAAAAGTTTCTTTCAAAAAATATTAAACTCTCATTTGAAAATTGAAAGAAAAGGACATACGTAAAATTTGAGGGAGTCCCAATATCGTCTTTTGTAAGTTTTTTCTTTTTCTTTTTATTTCTTTTCTCATCTCTGCCATTAGCCAGAGACTGAGTTGATTGTGACTTGGCTCCTGAAATAAAACGCAATGTCTTTAAAATAGATAATAAATCGGAGACGAAATAAAAAACACTTTTTTTTAGGAATGTAAAAAAATGCATCCATTATAGAAAATAACGCCAAAAAGTTGCAGTAAAATTTATCAAATATACTTTTTAAGAAGAAATGTCAATATTTTGACAGCAAATAAGCTTTTTGTAAGAGGTTCATTTTTTTAAATCCTTTATATAAACTTCGATTTTGTGTGTGTGTGTGACTGGGTATGTCGATGGCAGGCAAATCTACGGAGGCCTAATTAACCCCCTTGCTGTCATTCAATCGAGCCAAAACTTGGAGGATAGATTTGATGTTGATGGCAATGTATTCTATTAAATTTTGGAGCTATAACTGTTACTAAAAGGTTGCTTTTGCGGAATACTAATAAACCAACTTGCCGTCATCCAAGCGTGATGAAATAGAATTTAACCAATCATTGAAGACACTCTTTCCTGTTGGCAAAATTGTTTTAAAAAATAAATAATAAAATTGTTTAAATCAGAAAAAATAGAAGATATTTGGATGGGAGCGCATAAATTCACATTAATTTTTAACGAATAAATTTTGAAAAGTAGTTTACCACATATTTTGGTGATGGAGATGTTTTTAATATTTAAAATTAGATGTCAACACCAAGCACATGCTGGCAACAGAAACAGTGCTTTTTTAATGAATATAAAGGATTTATATCAAACAAATTTTTATGGGTTATATTATTAAAAGAAATGTTCACAACGGTGAGAAAACTATATTTAAAGATGAAAATGCCAATTTATTTGAACAGAAATAAACAAAAATTTTATTTCAGTTAATACTATTTCCAGTTAGATTACTGACTATGTGAAATTATAAAGAGAATTAAATGGAAATAAAAAAAAATATTTCTAAATAGCTCAAAGATTATTTATTAGATATTTAGTTTCTCTCTGTTCTTACCTTAAAATATTATAAAGTTTCAAACCATACCAACTCATAAAATTATGTAAAAAACTAGGTAAAGGCAGTGATGGAAATATTTCATTATTTATTCAATTGGAGGTGATTGAGACACTTTGCAGTTATATTGAATATAATTAAATATAAAAAGTGCCTAAAAGTTAGAGAAAATTAGCTCATCAGACGAAACGGTCGTTTCGCCGCCAACCTTTAAAAGGCAGAAACGACAGTAAGTATCTATTCTCTGCACAACTTCCAGCGAAAAAGCCGAAATTGAATATTTTCTAGCGGGCTTACGAAACTTCACATAATTATACAAAAAATACCATAAATTCGTCTCGGTAATATCTTTCAAAGAAGAAAAAATTGAGTACCTAGGATAAATGACAACGAAGAAGAAAAAATATTGAAATTTCCAAAACGAAATAAAAAAACGAGTTCTAGCCCGATTTTTATGTAAAATTTTAGACAAACGTCCAGCCCTAACTAAGCTATAAATCTTCAAACGGATTGAATTATAGGATGCGGAATGTTTCAACTTAAAATCCTACGCTGGTTTGAACTTCATTAAATAATTCTTTCTATTTTTAATTAATTTAAAACCACTTTTTTTCATTTCATAATTTGGCGACAGATAAAGGCGATCAGCTTGTAATTGAGGTTCAGATATATATGCCAAAAGTTGCCAAACAGGTTTGCTATCATTTTGAAGTCAGTTTTTCCGACATGTTAGGCTTAGGAGAGAATGAACGTAAGTTAAAGTATAGGCAGAACGAATTGGACTATAACTATATGGCTTATAACATCTTTAAAATTGAAATAATTTAATTTTTGAAGAGACAGAATTAAAGAGAAATATTTGTTCTTCAAGTTACATGTGTTATTTGAACTGTATGACAATTTAGAGAGAGTTAACTGTCAAAAACATTTTAATTTCGGAAAATCTCCATTGAAAAATGAAAACAATCACATTTTGTTGCAAGATACTATGGGCTGAATACAAAGTATAAATGTGGAGGTTATGCGAGCTGACATCACAGTCAATTCATTACAGAGGACTAAATGAACTACGCATTGCGATTGGCTAATGGAATTTGCACAAATGTCATTCGTTTTTAAAGATGTGTTGATTTAATTTTCTTTCCGTTGTAAAATGAAATCGTAGAATCATACATCATCAAATTTGTAATATCATAGTGAATTTTAAAATTGTTGTTAAGAAAATATTTTAAATTTTGTCATATATCAATGGGTTATTATGTGAACCAAAATAATGCTTGGTATAGTAAAAATAATTTATATTGCAATATTTAGACTGTAAAAAACTTGTAATATTTATTTGTAACAATTTATTAGAATACATTTTCAATGGGATGATAGCTGTGGCCTTGTATGTTAAAGGTGCCGGATTTGATTCCTGGGTTAGGTGTGGATGTTCGTTGTGATTCAGAATCCACGTTAAGCTATGGGTCGTGGGATGATTACTCGTTATTATGCACTAAAATAGGTCGTTGTGCGTATAAACTAACCAATCGAGTTGAAACTTGGCAGACAGGCTCTTTGTCGATGGCAACGTATTTCATTAAGTTTTGGGGGTTGAGTTGCCATATACAAGTTTCTATTACTCGTTCGTGGTCGATTTTGATGGTTACTGCAGTCTGCATTCAACCGGTTTGTCAATTTTCAAGTAAATTTTGACACGTAAGATATCATTGAACTTAATTTGAAGAATTATGAATATTCATGGTACCAGGTGTACCATAGGTGGTACTACTTCTGGTTTATCAATTTTGAAGATAAATATGGCATGTTGGGTGTCGTTGGGCTGGTCTTGAAAAATTATGAATGTTTAAGATACCAGGTATAGCATAGGTAGTACTACTTTCGGTTTATCGTTTTCCAAGATAAATATGGCATATTGGACTTCTGTTTTGACAAATTATGAATGTTTAAAGTACCAGGTATGCTATTGGTACCACTTCCGGTTTATCAATTTTAAGGATAATTATTGCATGTAAGGTATCGTCGAATTCAGTTTGAAGAATTATGAATATTCCTGGTACCAGGTGTACCATAGGTGGTAAATAGAAAAACGATTAAACGGACAAATTCAAAAAATAGAAGTCGCCAGTGCTTTAAAAAAAGTTCTGATATCCCCAAAAAAACACTTTTGAAAAGTAGAAGAACCACCAACATCAAAAGCACAAAAAACTTTCTTGCAATAAAAAATCATAAACATGATGAAAATTTTCAGCCACAAACACAGTGATATAAAAAATGGCCAACCTCTGATTACAACTCTCGGTTGTGACTCGCTTAAGAATGTATGCTTACATGGTTTATTTTTTTAATTTAAATTCCGCTCCCATAAAAATTTACGCTGCTTGAGGTTGGCGCCCGTCTTAATTACTAACCTTTAAAACCTCACACACAATAAAAACTTTCCAAAATGTATGTATCAACCAAACAAAAGCTTACCAGAAACACTTTAGTTTCCTACTTGAAAAATTCTTAATAAAGAGTCAAATGCAAGCGTTTGAGCAGTTTCTCTATACTATTTTGAAAATTACTTGAACATGAAGATTTACACCACTTTGTATTTCCTACCCATCCAAATGAAATCATAAACTCGAATATTTGTGCAAACAGCCATAAATTAGTTTAAACGCAAGCATTGTTAATATTCCTATGACGGGTGCCAACCTCAAGCAGCGTAAATTTTTATGGGAGAGGAACTTAAATTTTAAAAATTAACTAAGTAAGCATACATTCTTAAGCGAGTCCCAATCGAGAGTTGTAATCAGAGGTTGGCCATTTTTTATATCACTGTGTTTGTGGCTGAAAATTTTCATCATGTTTATGATTTTTTATTGCAAGAAAGTTTTTTGTGTTTTTGAGGTTGGTGGTTCTTCTACTTTTCAAAAGTGTTTTTTGGGGATTATATAAAACAGAATTTAACTATAATTCACAAATAAGACAATAGATTTAGACAATAAAATATTCAATATATATAACTGCAAAGTATCTCAATCACCTCCAATTGAATAAATAATTTTAAAATATTTCCATCACTTCCTTTACCTAGATTTTTACATAATTTTACATCACTTATATGGTGAGTAAAAGCTATTTATTACTTAGATCGAAGCCAAAAGTTTTAGAGATATTTCTTATTCTAGTGACTGACAGATTTCACAATGAAATTTCTATAGCAAAGGAAAATATTAACTAAGCATTGTAAAATACAGGTGACCTTTTTTTTTTACCTAAAATTGCAAAATATCAAACAGAGAAGCAAAATAGAAATTTACAAGGTGCAAAAAGTTACAAAACTATTAAAATAATAAGGTACTGCCATAACGACAAATATATTACAGCAACGTGCTGAAATGTCACATATTCATAAAATAAGCAATGTACTTACGAGCAGCAACAATGCCAGCATTGGAGGGCTGAACGACATTCTGCTGTGCTCTTTTCCTTTCTAAAGAAAAGAAAAATGTGCATTGAAAATACCAATCATTAAAAGGACATTTAAATAAATATTATAATCAGGGTTCACACTGAAATCATGGATTGAAAATCAATGACTTTTCAAAGATTTTTACGGACCCAGGATTCCCACTCAAATCACAGAATGAAAATCAATGACTTTTAAGGACCTAATTAATGTTTTTAATGACCTTTGAAAATTTGTTTTCAGGCATCATGACTATATAAAAAAAATTTATAAAGTATATTCTACTGAAACAGTTACAAGTAGGCACATGCGTAATATAAATATATGAAAATTCCGATACAGTGCGGATGAGTGGCGGTCAAGCGGGGATAGCAAGTCAAAGTTGTATTTTTATAAATTTTGCAGTTGGACAACATACTAAAAAATTAAGGACTTTTAAGGACCACTAAGCATTTTCAAGGACTTTTAAGCACCTCTAAGCATTTTCAAGTACTTTCAAGGCCTTGAAAACAAGTTCAAAAATATTAAGCACTTTTAATGACTTTCAATGACCGTGGGAACCCTGCGGACCTAAAGAATATCTTTTAAAGACCTTCGAAAATTTGTTTTCATGTAGCAGGTTTTAATGGATGACTTTATAGCTGCTTTCCCCATAGAGTTAATATCAAAATCTTTCATGCACAAGTTGCATTTCGCCTTATAAACAGACTTTGATGATGGTTTTTAATTTTTGGCTCTCAAAAGATAAACACTAATCTCACATGTTTGTCTCACAGAGTGTAACTAAAATCATTCGATTTCTATTTCACCAATCAGCAAATACAAACCAAATGATGTACAAATTTATGCCTGTTTAATACAAATATGCCAAACAAATTTTGAAGAGGTGCATGTAAGTGACAAAAATTACGGATTTTTAAGGACTTATAAGCATTTTCAAGTGTACTTTACAGGTTTCTTTAAACATATTCAAATACTTTTTAGGCCTGGAAAACAAATAACTTATTAAGACTTGAAATTGTAGGCCTACCATATAAAGGATTTTAACCATTATCTCTGCAATGAACAGGGTATTAACTTGCATCTTAAACTACACAAAATTTAAGTTGTTTTTCCAGGGTTCCCACTCAAATCACAGAATGAAAATCAATGACTATTCAATGACTTTTAAGGACCTAATTAATGTTTTTAAGGACCTATGAAAATTCATTTTCAGGCATCATATCTGTATTTAAATTTTTAATAAAGTATATTCTACCAAAAAAGTTACAAGTTGGTGGATGTGCAATACAAATACGTCGGAAAATTTTGATACGGTGCAGAAAAGTGGCGGTCACGCGGGGACAGCAAGTCCGAGTTGTATTTTTATAAATTCTGCAGTTGGACAACATCTGTAAAAATTAAGGACTTTTAAGGACCTCTAAGCATTTTCAATGACTTTTAAGCACCTCTAAGCATTTTCAAGCACTTTCAAGGCCTTGAAAACACGTTAAAAAATATTAAGCACTTTTAATGACTTTCAATGACCGTGGGAACCCTGTTTTCAGGGTGACCAAAAATTTCAGGAAAAAAAGTTCCCCGATTTTACAGAAAACTTTTTTTTTTAATTTTTCCAATTTTTCTATGTGTGTAGATAAATAGAACATTTATGCCAATTTTTTTAATAATTTTGCCAGGAAAGAAAAATTTAAATTATACTGTAACATGAAACTTCTAATGATTATCACAATTCTCTTGGAAAATGGCACCAAAATACAGATGAATGGGGAGATGTACCTTTAAAACAAGAGAAAAATTCACTGATTTTTGTGAAATTTAGAAAAATTCCCTGGCATTTTCCTGATATTTTCTAGTATCAAAAAGCTCCCTGACATTTCCCTGATTTCCAGGTTCTGTGGCTATGTGTTTAAGTTGAGAAGTGTATAACATTGAAGTTTACCTATACAGATTAAAAAAAAAAACATTTCAGTGGAAAAAAAATTTAATGTGAAAAAAAAATTCATAACTTTATTTACTTATTTTTAGTAAAATCCAGACTTATAATTCTTAAATTACAAATTCTAAAATAAATGTATTCAAAATATAAACTTCTTGTAGATATTTTATACAATCCCTCTTTTGCTCAAACTTAACACTTCTGGTTAGAAGTTCCAATTGAATTTTATAGAATCCTACTAATATGATTGAGACCTTCAAACTGGTATATGAAACATTGATGTCTACAACATTAATAGATAGAAGAATTGCAATACGACTTCTAATCATATTTGTATAACTTGCCAGGAGTATAGCCAAGGAAAGGAATATGGAGATATATCACCTCCCGAAATTTTCTGTTTCTTATTGAAACAGAAAAATCAGAGGATTTTTTTTTTATTGAAAATGGTAAAATTATTTTAAATGTTTTTAAGTAACCAAACATATGTAAAAAAAATACATGTTTTCTTGATTACTAAATGCACGAAGCATTAATAAAAAAAATAGATTGTGTCGTGATTTAGTGACTTGTAATTTTTCTTAACCCTTCCCGAAATTTTTTTTGTAATCATTCATAACCCTTCCCGAAAAAAAATATTGTAATCTTTCATAACCCTTCCTCCCTGTAACTTCCCCCATGAGACCTTTCACTTTACATATTACAGATGTCTGTATCTCCAGTAGTTTTGACTGAAGATGGTGGCCTCAGGCCAATAGGCGGTTAGAGTATATTAATGTAGTGTCGAAGTTAAAAGGAGGGAAAGTGTTTTTCTCTATACGTACTAAAAGAATCAAATCCCATTTCTTTCAAGTCGGAAATCAATTGGAGGAAAATCAGGGAATTTTAATTTCTTTTTAACAATTATCGAAAAATTTCAGTACAATTTTAGGAATTTTAGGGAGAAACAAAAATTCAAGGAGTATTAGGAATTTTAGGGTGAATGTGACCCCTGTATCTTAATGGCTTCATCATTTACCTCTTTTACGTTCGTCTCTTGTTTGGATAATTTTCTGCACAGCAGATTTAAAATTGAGACCTTCATCATTGTCAGCAAAATTCAGTCCAGCCATACAGTTCTACAGGAAAGCAAACAAGGGTGGAATTAAAAATCATGATTGGACACTGAAGAAATGAATAACTAACTATACTATTCGAAAAGAAAAACTTGTGATTTACAGCAATTCATCAAAAAATTATCTGGTATTCCCATAGTTACGAATTTCTCCTATAGTTACCAAACATTACCAGAATTGCCTATTTTCCTGATACTACCAGAATTTTTCCTGTTGTTGAAAAACCTGCTTTAGTAGTTTAGAAATGTGAAATTACTTACTAAAATATAGCTTAATTGAATCAATTTTTGGGGGAAAAGGGCTGAATGATGGCCCATATGTATTCCCATTCACAGTATGTATTTTTTTTTTTTTTTTTTTTTTTTTTTAACACTTATAAAATTGGCAAATGGATCCTGCATTGTTATTTCATTATACAGTTAAAAACAGTATCAGTGTAGATACACATAAAATCAATAAAAAATTAAATTAAATGAATTTAGCAAAACTAAAATTTGGAAAAAACGCATAAAAAAGAAAAGTAGTTATAATAGTCAATTATCATATCATATTAGTCAATGTTATTAACTTTCAAGTGTGTATTTTTCCCACATGAAAGTAACAAGATCTTTCATTTTTCTAGGTCAACAATATTTTTTTTGAAGAATACTAAGCCCAAAAATACTACTCATCAGTGTTTAAGCTAGGGTACACAATTTTTTAACAAAAAAGCTATTTTAGTAAAATACTAAAATGATTGAGTTCCATCACTTATGATGTTTAACACAATTATAGCTTTTTTTATAATAAAAATCTTATTAAGTTTAAATATAAAACTATTTTATACCAAATATCAACTGGAAAAATACTTTTCCCCCTTCATATTACTAATTCTTTTAAGGTTGAAGACTAACTTTGGGATAGCAAAAATGGTGATTTTTCAAGTTTTATAGCAAAAGAGCTAAATCACAATTTCTAATTTTAATATTTAAAAAAATTCTTTTAAACATTTTGCTAAAAAAGTATGCACAGCTCAATCCCTGCTTCTCATGTTCATGGACACAAAACAATTCATTAAAATGTAAAAGAATTCATCACAAGCAAAATATAATAACACTAAATAAAAATCTCTTATTTCTGTTAGAGCTAAACATTAAAACTGTTCATTTATACATGTTATAACCTAAACCAGTGTTCCTCTAAGCCATAAGGTTCCACTCAACACTTAAGGGGTTTTGCGAGTCAATGCTAAAATTCAAAAGTTAACTGGTCAAAGTTGAAACTAAAGCTTTGGAAGAAATGCATCACCAAAAATAATACAGAATGTTTTACTAATTTAAACGATTTCTTAGAAACCAATAATATCACATTTCAAAAGTAACATTGTGGAACATTTAACTGAATTGCAAAAGACATTTTTAGAATACTTTTCACCTATTTGCAATAATTTAAGTTGGGTCAAAAATACTTTTAATGAGAACAATGATGTGGATACCTTTACAATTAAGAAAAGAGAACAACTTATAGATATATTAGGGGACGCTGAGGGTTTTTAAAAAAAAATTTGGTAGGAATTTTAGGTATAATTCCAAAAATTTTAGGAACATTATGGTGATAATTTATGGAAATTTTAGAGAGTCATTTCAAAAGTTTTACAAATATTTTTTTTAAATTTAGAGGTAATTCTTTTAAAGCTGACATAGGCTTCTAACATAGAAATTTTTTTCAAAGCATGTTTCAATACCGCCAAAAAACTATCAATCGTCAAAAAATGTAACAATTGATAATTAAAATTTTGGAAAGGATTTTCTCTCCTGGAACATTATCTAGGTTTTATCACAGGTTTTAGAAGAAAATCTGAGAAATTTTGAGGTTTTTAATTTTTTTTTAGGAATTATGGAAAAATTCAAGAATTCATTTTAGAGAAAACAAAAATTTAAGGAATATTAGGTATTTTGAGGCAAATGCGATCATTGATATATACCGATATTGATATATTGATATGTACCGACACCACTTTAAATCCAAATCCATCATGTCCAAATGTAGATTTTGGCTAAATCTACATTTGGACATGATGGCATTGGCCCATTTTGGATAAAATTAATTGAAGAACATCCAGAAATTTCTAAACGCGTGATAAAAGAATTTATGCCTTTCATAACAACCTACCTCTGTGAGAAAGCCTTTTCTAAAAGTATAGAAATCAACTTGATGCTGAAAATGATATGCGTCTCCAATTAACGCACCGATCTATCCAGATATTGATACATTGTGCAATAATAAACAAGCTCAATGAAGTCATACTTCTTTTCAATATTTTTTTGTATTTATTTCCTTTGTTTTCAGTTGCATGTGCAAGTATAATGCAAATACTCTATATTTTATATGCAATAATTATCTTTATGTTTGAATAAGTGTAAATTTATCGAAAAGGTTTTATAATAAAGAGAGGGATGCACGGCTCCTTGTTCACAACATTCAATATGTAATATACCCCCCCGCACAAATCAAATCTGGGTTTGTTACAGAACAAAGTGTTCCATAAAGAAACATCTCAAAAAAGGGTTCCATTGCATGACAAAGGTTGAAGAACACTGAGCTAAACAATAGTAAACAATAACATCATAAAAGAAATATAATAACACTAAATATATAGAATTTTAGATAGAATATAACATTTAAATAATTGCTGGATATATGTTTTTACGTAAATAATTTCTTCAATATAATCAAACAGTATAAATTCAAAAGCAAAACTTTAGATAATACATAATGACAGTTAATTAATAGCTAAATTTAAAAAGTTCATAAATAATGAAAAATATATTTATCAACCGGAATATAATTACACTATGTAAATGTACTTTAGTTAGGACTAAACATTGAAATAGTTGATGGATATATGTAATCATAAACATTTTCCTTACAGTAAACAAACCAGTCAGAGAATATAAATTGAGTGCTTTATTTTATAAAATTAAGCTTTAAAACCTTAAGGAAATTAATATCTAAATTTTAAAAAAGTTTGTAAACAATGAAAGTGATATTTATATAAAAAAATTCACTTACGTCTGCTTCAAAAACATGAAAAAAAGTGCATGCTGGCTTATATATAAATGGATTGTACAGCTCTTGCTCCCAAACCCAAGAACATCTCTATAAATAACAATAATGAATCCTCATTAATAATGAAACAATCAGTGTTAATAATGCAAAGATAAAAGGGAATTTCTAAATTGAAATAGGTAGGAAATAATTTATTGGTGCTTGCTTATAAACATTATAAAGAAGCACCAATCATGCTAAAATTATAAAGTTTCTTAGTTTTTTCACTAAAACATTCAGTCAAAGTGAATCAAAGATAAATAATCAGCTGAAATGATAGTCTGCTGAAGGCATAATTATCATTTTTAAAGCAATTTTCAAGCTTCCAGTTTTTTTACAGCCACTTCAAACTAAGTGAAATGTTATGTATATTTAAAAAATTCATTTTTCTAAGCATTCAATTTCGACAATACATAAAAACTCTCCTTATAAAGTAGATTAATGCTTTGAAAAATATACCAAGTTCATTTAATGGTAAAAGAAGCATAATTTTAACACAAAATTCAGGGGGAAAAGTTCCCTGATTTCCCTGACAAATATCTAAAAATTCAATGATTTTACGACAAAATTATTGTTTTTAAATTTCCCAAACTTTTCCAGATGTATGGACACCCTGATCAAATAGAACATGTATGCTACAGAGATAGTATGCCAAGTATTTTAAAATAGTTTTGGAAATAATGAAAAGTTTAAGTTAGTCAGTAACCTTAAGCTTCTAACGATTTCCACCAAAATTCTCCGGGTAAATGGTGCCAAAATATGGATGAACAGGGAAATGTACCTTCAAAACAATAGAAGATTTCCCCAATTTTCGTGAAATTTTAAAAAAGTTCCTGACATTTTGCTAATTTTTTCCAGAATCAGAAAACTCCCTTACATTTCCCTGATTTCCAGGTTCTTTACTATCTGATAGAGTTGCTTTGTCGGTCTTGGAGTGATGATGTAATGAGTAGAATCGTTATCTGTGTTCTAAAAAACTGATGGCAGTGCCATGGTTGGTTGTTTTCAGATTATCTGACACCGTCAGCAACATGAAGGCTATAATGCGCCGAAACATTCATCATTTGACAAGCCAACGTAGATTTACAAATACCCATGCCTTACACGGGACTCGAACCAACAACCTCGCGGTCTAGAAGCTAGCATGCAAACCACTATACCATTTGGTCGGCGGCAGTGCCATGGATAACACAGTTTGTATTGGATTTGTGAGTTCTCTGTTTATTCTTGTTTTATGCTTAAGAGGATCCAGTACCGAAATTTTGTAAAAAATCTTTTCTTTTTTTTTTAATATAAAAAATAGTTCATACAATACAGAAAAGAATGATGTTTTTATCTTATTCCTTAGGTGATTAGAACATCCTGAAATTACCTGTTATTTAAACTTAACTAATGGGCGTAACAAATTGAAACGTCTGCTTAAAGTGCGTTTTTCGAGCATTAGTGTTTTACACAGACGTTGCAAATTCAAATTGATATATCTCCAGAACCACTAACAATTCAAATTTTTTGAGCATTAATTTATATATTTTTAAACATTTTCTCTTCACAGAATTTAATTTTTTAAATTCTGTTTTAAAATATAACATTTACCATAAAAGATAACATAAAACAAGCAAAAATTTCTATGTTTTAACTTAAGAGATTTTTTTTTTTTTAATTTTTGCTAATACACTCATCAAAATTCTGTGAAGACAAAATTTTCTTTATATAATTATGTATTACAAAAAGCTTTCATATTGGAAAAAAAAAAAAATCTTGACTTAAATAAAAAAAAAGCAAACATTGTTTATTATGGATTTTCTTGGTTTTTAATTTTTTTTAAATAAATAAACACATTATATATATAAAAAGATCCTCTCAAAGGCATATGAATAGTATCTCATACATAAGAAAAAATTTTGACTTTAAAATATTTATAAATAGTTTTTTTTTTTTTAATTTTTGGTTTTGGACCCCCTTAAGAAGGTCTCCGTTATTAACTTTTAGAAATGAGACATAGTGTTATCTTTATGTTCAATTTATAAATTTAATTACATTTTATATGATAAATTAAAACAGTTTCTTGGATTTCCAGTTGTGCTCTGATCTCAAATCATGCTCAATGTCTCTCCAACCCACCTGGAGGGTAACATGAGTGGAGCTTAGAATTCAAGTCACAAGTTCCAGAATTAGTATGATTTACAGAAACCTAAATATTCCTTACTTAATGATTTAAAAATGTAAACATTGAAGCTTAATATAAATTGGCCAGTCGTTAAGTTTATTGAACTATTGACTTCCTGCAAAATTTTGCGTTTTTCTGGTTTTTAATAAACAAGTTTTTAATTATGTTATTGTATGTGCGAATGTTACAATCGCCAATTTTATAAAACATTAATGATACCTAATTTAAGAAGTTTTTTTTGTATGAATTCCTACAGCATAAAATAGCAGGTTAGAAAAAAGGCATTACACTTTAAATGTAACATTTAAATTACTGTAACAAATACTTCACTCTCGGGCTTTCAACAGCAATAGTTAAGTTAAAAATTATATCAAAAGTAACTCAGATCCATATCCATATAAATACTAAAAATTATTGCAAAAGTAATTGTATTCATTGCAACAAGTGTTACGAATTGAAATTATTAATAATTATGCATCATAATATCATTGATGATAAAAATTATTTCAAGTGCACTCATAATTAGGTAAATCAAATAATTTTTTAAATAGAGTATTTCTTTATAATTTTATAACTAATAATAATAATGATGTTAAAGATATCTCACATTTCTTCCAAAAAGATTTTGAAATAAAATGATTATTTCAAAATTAATTTATCACACTTTAATGAAGCTAAAAATAATATAAAACTTCATATCCATTTTAAAGAATTTGATTAGACAATTTTTTTAGTCTATAATCAATCATTTTATGATTGATATTAATTTCAAACTCGCCACCGACATCAAAAACTTTTATAAAATAAAATGATTATTTTCAATTATTTTACAGCTGATTATCACATTATGTCAAAAGTAACTTACATCTATAGCAAAGATCTTTAATGAAACAAAATTTTAATTTTGTAATCATCAATGACGATACTAAAACTGATTTCAAAAGTAACTAACATGAGCATCAAACATGTTCCTTAAATAAAATAATTATTTTAGCATCAATGAGAGAATGATTTTAAAAGTAACTCTACATCAAGTAGTTTTAGAAAATGAAAGGATTACAGATTTATTTGAAATGTAATTCATATCCATATAAAAGAGTTCTATTTAAAAAAATTACTTACATCCAAATCAAAGAGTTTTATGAAATATGATCGTCGATCGCAGTCCTTCACAAAACAAAGAACTCCGCAATATTTCTTGATCCATGACGAATGATAAGGTTCTTCGGTCAGGTACAACTGCACAACAGTTGTGGCTAAAGTCTGGAGAGTCAGCATCCAGAAAATCAAAATTAAACATAGTAAAACCAATAACTTAAAATCAATGTAATGAAAATAAAGGTATATCTAGAAATTTATACAGTCAAACTCCAGTAACGAGAAGTTGATGGGGCCGTCGAAATTGCTCATGCTAACCGAATAAATTAACGTTAAGCTTTAAGTACAGAGAATTGCTTTTATTTCATGTTAAACAGGATTTCATGTTAAATTATTTCACGTTAACGGGGTTTGACTGTAATTGTTGTTTACAAATTTTGTTTCGTTATTCTTTTCTTTTTAAATGTAATTTTATTTTAATTGAACAGCCTTATGATTATACTATACAGGAATTTTTTATTTTATGTTTAGAAAAATATTTTTTATAATATAAAGTTGTTTTTTAACTATCCTCGTTTAAGGTACTTTGTTAAAGTGACCATGTGTTGGCGATTGCTTTTCCAAGTTGTTTCCAACACAAATACTGGCGATTTTATCTGATGAGATAAATTCTTTATAAACCTAATGATACAGTTTTGAATTATAATGATGTTAGATGAATTTTACTTGACACAAAAAATGGTGTTACATTGAAATTTGTGGCAGCTATAACTGAAATATTGTTGATAACATTTCATTAAATTTATTAAAGATTTATTAAATTTCATTAAATTAGCAAGCCATAACATTTGAAAACAGAAACACCAATTTATAATATCAGCAACTTGTATAAGTTAAAATTTGACATGAGTCCTGTGCGTTGCTGTGTTTGGCTTCAAGGTCCCACAATTAATAAATACTTACTTTAAGCTGAGACAATTAATAATTGAATTTTCATGAACATTTCAATAAAAACCTGATACCTAAAAAATGAGCCAAGTAACCAGCCATTCAGTTAGAAAAGGAATAGATAATTTTTGCAGATGCTTCTTTTGCTTCAATTTTCATCATTAATGATGCAATATCCTTGCAAACTTGAAGCAATTTCCAAAAGAAGTGCCCATTTGACTCAAGGACACAAAAGTTGTTCCTTTCCTCAAAGAAAATTAGAGTGGCAGGTCATCATATCTATTAGTTGACAATATATGTTAAATTGGGTTATCAAGTTTTAATTCAATTGTTCATCTTTTCAATGGAATACATCCAGTGCACAGCTGATCTAGATCGCACCTTTCGATGTATTAAAGGCATCCGTTTGCTAAACCTTTTATCTCACTAGCAGTTAACAGGATAATATGCAAGTACCATAAATTAATTGCATTGGATAATAATGACAATGCTTATGTTAGCGACAACTTGTAAAAGCAGTTGTTAACCTATGGTCCACCCTGACTGATAATTATTGAAATAGTTAATCAGGGTTCCAACTGAAAGCACAGAATGGAAATCAATGACTTTTCAAGGACTTTTAAAGACCTAAATAATATCCTTCGAAAATTTATTTTTAGGCATGTCTTTAATGGGTGATTTTACAGCTGCTTTGCAACTAGCGCTAATATCAAAATATTTTAAGCACAATTTGAATTTTGCCTTTTGAAAATACTTTGACGATTTTGCAATCCATTTTCCATATGCACTGTACTTGGGCCATAGCACATTAAACGTGCACTTTTGGGGAGTAATACTTGTAAAATATTTCTGTTCAAAAAACCAAACGATGTATAAGTTGACGTATACAAAATACAAATATACCAGGCAATTCTGGAGCAGCGCTGATAAGTGGCGGTCTCGAGGGAATAAGTAAACAAGAGTTGAATTTTTATAAATATTACCAACGAACACACAACATTAGTAAAAATTCAGGACTTTCAGGGAACTCTAAGCATTTTCAAGTACTTTTAAGGCCTTGAAAACAAGTAAAAAATATTAAGCACTTTTAATGACTTTCAATTACTGTGGGAACCCTGTTAATGTGTTTGCTTGCCATGTAGACCGAACTTGTTCTTCTACTCTGAAAATTAAAACTGATAATGTTCAGGTACAGAACACATGCGTGTACTCATATTCAATTTTTTTCTATAAGTTTAAGGAGACTGCGATTTGGAAAACATAACAATAGAACCACAGTAAAATATCTGAAATTCAAACTTCCTAAATAGAGAAATATCTAAAATCCGGCCCTTCCCCCCCCCCCCCCATTTCTTAATATATTTAATTGGTGTTTTTGTTTCGGAAGTTTGCCCGTATTTCTAAGCGATGACAGCGAAAACAAAATGGTTGTGTATAAAATTCCTATTCAGTGTTCCTACTCAAATCACAGAATAAAAATCAACGACTTTTAAGGACCTAAATAATGTTTTTAAGGACCTTTGAAAATTTGTTTTCAAGCATCATGTCTATATATAAATTTTTAATTAAGTATATTATTATTCTACCAAAAAAGTTACAAGTTGGTGGATGCATAATACAAATATGTCAGATAATTTCAATACGGGCGGTCACACGAGGATAGCAAGTCTGAGTTGTATTTTATAAATTTTGCAGTTGGGCACACAACATCTGCAAAAATTAAGGACTTTTACAGACCTCCAAGAATTTCCAAGGACTTTTAAGCACTTCTAAACATTTTCAAGCCTTTCAAGGCCATTGAAAACAAGTTCAAAAATGTTAAGCACTTTTAATGACCGTGGGAACCCTGCTATTGACCAATCAGTTGAAATGTTAGTTACTGCAATTAACCCACTGACGGTCATGGGAATGGGCGAAATTCCCCACTTGTTTTCCCTGCAATAATTTTTAAATTATATTTCTAATTCAAATATATAATTTTTTTTTAATTATTCTTTATTTATTTTGTTTTAGATAGGTTATAGACTATCATCCTAATAAAAATATCTAAAATCTATCTTATTTTAAATTTTACTTATAAACTTAAAAATTTTGTGTATTGCTAGAAAAACTAGAGATCCCAAGACGTATATATACGTGCATGACCGTCAATGGGTTAAAGGATTAGAACAAAGAAACTATTTCAGCATCGGAAAAAATGGCAATTCACAAAATAGGAGAAAAGTTTAGTCAAAAGTCAGAACTATCAAAACAGCTAACCTTAAAACAACTGTTTTTCAAATCAAATAAAATTATACAAGGATTTTTCATAGTTTATTCTATTTATATACTTTATTTTATTGATTTTGTGTATGAATAATGATATGTTATAAAATTTGGAATTGTCAAAGTTCCACTATTTCGGTACTTAAGACACTCTATTGTATATGATAGTGAATTACTGATACTCTCGATTAAATACTTCAACTGAAATTAAACACAATTGCAGAGGATTACCGTGCATTGTTTTCCTAGGTTGCAAAATATCTTCTGGTTTTCTTCTGCACTCAATAAAGAGCATGGGACATTCTGTACCTTTTTGGATTCTGAAGACATCTGTGGTTTCATCAGTTCCTGAAAGAATATAGAATTTTCACATTAACTATTAAATACATGTGAGGTTAAATGTAAGCATGCAATACCATCTTCAAATTGCATCCAAACAACTATCAAAAGATTATACAGGATATCCTAAAAGGTACTGACATATTTTATTTGAAAAATGAAATTTAAAAAAAGGAACACTAAAAATTTAATGTTAGCTGCATAGTACTTGGGGAATACATAAGAATTTTATTCCATCCATTTTCAAAAATAATTACAAAGTTTGTTAACAGGCACTGTTGATTAAAAAGCTAAAAAAAAAAGTATAAATATGTTGATGCTTAAACTACAAGATGAAGTTTTCAAAATTACCGCCATTTCCAGCAAAAACATGGAAACACAATCGAAACATCATTTTGAAGTTTGTGCAACATGTTCAGACCTCTTTTTTTTTTTTTTTTTTTCAATTCATTCAACAGCACCATCTGTTGGTGAATTTTGTAGCTAGTTTTTAAAACTCATGGATAAAATTACGTAGTTGCCCGAATAGTATGATGCCACAAAAGCAGGGGACGCAGTGAGCTTCCTAAAAATTTAGGTAGGAATTTTAGGGACAGTTCCAAAAATTTTAGGAATAATTTGTATAATTTTAATGATAATTCTTAAAATTTGAGGGATAATTCTTAAAATTTTAGGGATAATTCCAAAAATTTCAGGAATGTTTCCCAAATTTTTAGGAATAATTTGTATAACTTTAATGATAGTTCTTAAAATTTGAGGGATAATTTAAAAAGATTTTGGAAAATTTATTTTAAAGCTGCTATAGGCTACTAACACAGACATATTCTTTCCAAAGCTTGTTTCAATATTGGCAAAAAATTGCAAATTTTCAAAAAATTGCACTTAAAACAACTTCTAACATAACACCAGTTATATAATTAAACGATTATACTCTTTTGATAAACATACGAATTTAATTAAATTCACTTTTCTCATCTGGAGGGATTTTATGCAGGTTTTGGAGAGAAATTGGGAAATTTTTGAGCTTTTTAATTTATTTTTTTTTTTGGGGGGGAGGGGGTATTATCGAAACATTTAGGTATGATTTTAGGGAGAAATAAAAATTTAAGGAATATTAGGGCGGAATGGAATCCCTACAAATAGCACATTTCAATTTTCTTCCTGTTTTTTTTTCTTGTTTTTTTTTCAAATGTGTCAATTTTTTTCGGGACTTTTAGAAATTCTACAATTTTCTGAGGCACTGTTGAAAGCTTTCTACATCAAGAAGGAAGTCCCACATTCAAGAGTAAATTCAAATTCATAACACCTCACATGTTCTTGAGAAAACTAAGTGCATTAATAAATAAAAGTTATACCGTGGCAATGATTGGGTATAAAAAAATTTCAAAAGTGGGAGTCTGCAAACTACCAACTTTTGATAACTTTGCTGTAAAAATGATAAGAATTTAAAAAATGAGAAGCCACTGCATAGGCTTTGATGTAAGGATTTCAAAAATAAAATATATTACGATTCTATTTCAGATTTTTAATTTATGCAGTGTTTCTGCCAAAATAAAATGTCACGAATCTATGACTTTTCAAGACTTTCCAAGACTGAGACAAATAATTTTCCATGACTCAAGAAATCAAATCAAACACAAAAATAATAATAATAACCGATATGAATTTTTACTAAAGCGAACATAATAAGTAAATCAATGTACCATAAAATGATTTTTATAAAGTTTTATTTTAAATTAAGTAAAAAATCTTTGTTTCAGTAACTTCCAAATCAGAAGAAAAAGGGAAAAATAATTTTCCATTCTTTGATATTTTTGTGTTAAAATAGCTAATCAATCTTTAATAATAAAAAAATATTTGAAAAAAGAATAAGTCAATAATAATAAATTATATCATCAAAAATCAAATGTTTTGTTAACAAGAATATAAAACAGAAGAAAGAAGACGGGAAAAAAATCTTTAAAAAATGTAAACACAAGCTTATTAAAATTGTTCATTTCAGTACTCATATTATGAAGGGAAAAAATTCACCTATGAGACCTTATTTGTGTGATGTCACAAATTTTGAGTTCAGAAATGTTTTCATTGGCCGCAGTTTTTAACTGTGACCGTTGTTTCCATCAAAAAGTAAATAAAAACATACATGGATTTTCCATGAGCTAAATAGCGATCATGGCATTTATGACGTCACAGTAACATGATTTTACTTAAAATGTTTAGAAATCCATGAAATTCATTGTATTTCCATGACTTATAGCAAATTTCTTGCTCAAAATCATGACTTTCCATGACAAAATTTATCCAATGTCCAAATTCATGACTTTCCATAACATTTCCTGACTATCCATATGCGCGGAAACCTTGTTTATGTCATTTCATTAAGTGATCATTTTCGTACCAACTGACCAAATTTCAAGGTTTTATACAAAGTAGTTTCTGAATGAGCTAGATTAAAAGATTGTAACATAGTGAGTATAGGGAATGATCCTTACCAGGAGCACATCTTAAAAAGAAGTCCTCTTAAGGATCATTCGGTAAAATCCTAGATGGGCCCACCTTTTGGCGACTTATTTGAAATCTCGCCAAGTTGACTACTAATTGAATATTTGTTATTATTATTTTTTTTTTCAATTAAAAAATGATACTTGAAGGTTGGTTGTTTTCAGATTATCTGGCGCCGTCAGCAACACGAGGGCTATAATGCGCCGAAACATTCGTCATTTGACAATCCAACATACATTTACAAACACCCATGCCTACATGGGACTCGAACAAGCAACCTCGTGGTCTAGAAGCTAGCATGCTAACCACTATACCGTTTGGTCGGCGATACTTGAAGGCCAGAAATAATAATAATATATTTTTTAAAAATTAACACTTACATTAAAAGCCTTCTCCCAAGAGATCAGAAGCATAAATGACAGAAACAATTAACCTTTTTAAGTCTTTTCCAACAAAATCCAACTATCGCGTATGAATACATATTAATTAACCAATCAGGTTTCAGAATTTCGTTGCGCATTTCGAATAGGTTTGGCAAGAAAATTTAGGTTCCCATGGTTTCGAAATGCCATTGCGATCGGACGTTAAAAAAAGGCCGCTCCGTAAGATTCTAGACAGTTCTTCTTCATAATCCGTCTACGTTGCTACATTGGCGACATTATCACCACTCGTTTGGCGAGAATTCAAAAAGACGCCAAGAGGTGGGCTGTGCTAGGATCCACCCGGATCATTCCCTATACTAGCTATGTTACAGTTTTCTAGCACAGGGCAATTAGAAACTTCTTTGTAAAAAATCTTGAAACTCGGTGAGTAGATGCGGGAATAATCACTTAATGAAATGACATAAATTGTTCCAATGTCTTGTCTATCAATTATAAATGAAAATTAAAATATGCAAAAGACAAAATCAAATGGAGCTACTGCATCGGCATTGATATAAGGATTTCAAATATAAAATAAAATATATTAGATGCTATTTTTGAATATATAATTAATGTCATTTCATTAAGTGAAAGTGACAATTTTCACTAAATTTTAAGGTTTTATAGAAAGTAGTTTCTAAATGCACAAGGCAAGAAGATTGTAACATAACAAGTAATAGGCAATGATCCTTACTATACTAAACTCCAACTTAACTTGACATCACTAGACGATAGATCTTCACCATGCTCATAGGCAATTAATCCATTTTAGCGGAGTGAAGACATAGTTCTCGCCAAACCTTATAGCCTTTTGTTCTCTACAGGGTTGTGGTTTGGCAAACATTATGCTTTAACGCCGCCAAAATGGATTAAATACCTATGAGCACTGTGACGATCTACCGCCTAGTGATGTCAAGTTAAGTTGAAGTTTAGTATAGGTTGGTTGGAATGTACGCTCAACGACCTATTTTTATGCACAATGATGGCTAATAAGGCTGGAACCTACAGTTTAACGTGAATTCCGAACCACAACAAACATCCATGCCTAACCCGGGATTTGAACCAGGCACCTTTGGCATGCAAGGCCAGAGCCCTAACGCCACAGCCATCAGATGGGCGATCCTTACTAGGACTTTCTCTTAAGCTAACACAAAATAGCTGAACAATAATTGTAGATGTTGTAAAACTGTTTAAAAAGTTTAAGGCGTTAATTTAAAGATAATTATCTATTAAATAAGTCAAAAGAAAGTTACCAAAAATGTCCAATTCTCTTTAGAAAATCTGTATTTTTTTACTCTTAGCTTAACAAAAAGTTATCACAAAATCATCAAGTGTCAATAGTACAACTAGTTAATTTCGAAAAAATCAAAAAGGATCTCTTATAACCCCACAAAGAAATACATTACAAGAATAAGTTATTCATAGTCAGCAAAATTGAAATAAAATTCACTAATATTAGTATGCTATATGATAGAAGAAAATGATATCAATACGCCCACAATAAACTAACGAATTCATTAAACCCACACAAGAAACTCTAAGTCCCAAATATTAAACCATGAAAACTAACCATATTAACTATAAAAATTATACTCGTGCGAATTTTTACCTCTGGAAAAGGATACTCTCCATTCACAAACTGTTAAAAATCACCAAGTAGAAATTGCCTCAATAATAAATAAACATTATAAACGTACAAACATTGCAATTGTTGCCAAATATGTTTACATATTGGGAAAAGAATACTTGAGCATGAGGATTATATATGTGACATGCTATCTGACGTCATGATAATAATGGCGAATCGTTATTGTTTGAGTTTGCAAAATAAAATTATACTTTTTAAGGCAAATAAAAATAGAAATTCAAACACCAAAGCAGTTTTAAAGTCTAACAGAATTTGTCTAGACAAAAAAAAATACCGAATTTACAGAATATACTCAGTCTCTGTGTTTCTCAATTCTCTTAGCTGTAGCTGTGACTGTATGTGTAAGCTGTCTGCTGTCATGCAGTTGTAAAGTCACGCATTCTTTGGTTTTGAAGCCGATCAAACGGTGTAGTGGTTGCTTTCTAGACCGCGAGGTTGCGGGTTCGAGTCCCGTGTAAGGCATGGGTGTTTGTAAATGTATGTTGGCTTGTCTAATGACGAATGTTTCGGCGCATTATAGCCCTCGTGTTGCTGACGGCCCCAGATAATCTGAAAACAACCAATCTTTGGTTTTAAATATATTTCGTAATCTAGGTAGCCTCACGTTATTGTTTTTTTATTGTTGTAATCAGATTTATGATTGATGGTTAAATTACACAAAAAGAATAGTAAGCGACAGTCCTGTCAGATGAAATACAAAATAATAAAAAACGTTGCTGAGTTTAATCGAAAGCTAAAGCGGGAAAAAAGAAAAATTCATCTAATTAAAAACCCAAAGATATCGGTGTTCCCAATAGCGCACCATTCAAAGATTCAATTCTTCGTGAGGCCGTGCAAAGAAAAACTCTCAAAAAAGCCAGAATGCTAGTAGACTGAAACTCCAAATGGAGAATTGGGGCTTTGATTAAATGGTCCAGGATGCAAGCAAAAGCGATGCGTAGTTTTAATGTGATGCCGTGGAAGAAACTACTTTTAAAGAAAACATCTAAAATGTGATATCCTATTTCAAGGAACTGAAAAAATTCGTCGAGGCAGCAGATGTTATCTTGGAGGTACTAGATTCTCGTGACCCACTGGGCAGTAGATGCCCACAAATCGAGGATTTTATTGTAAAACCCGGAAAGAAACTGGTCTTAGTCCTGAACAAGATCGATCTCCTTCCGAGGAAGAACCTTGACGAATGGCTCAAGTATTTGTGCCACTCTCTGCCCACAGTTGCCTTCTAGGCGTCTACACAATCTCAAAATAGCAATCTATGTTAGGCAAAAACAGCTGCCATCCACCGCAACACTAGCCTTCAGTCGTCAAGCTGCTGTGTTGGAGCATCCTTCTTCATGAAAGTCTTCGACAACTACTCAGAACATCCGGACCTTCATCACGGTTGGCAACATCGGGTTCCCCAACGTCGGCAAGAGCAGCGTCATTAGCAGCTTGAAGCATTCTCGGTCCTGTTCTGTCGGAACGACTCCTGGTCTTACAAAATCAATTCAGGAAGTTTCTCTTGACAAACACATCAAGATCATCGACAGCCCTAGTGTTGTTATAGCCAAGGATGGTTCCTCGTCCACACTTGCCTTGCTGAATGCTGTGAAATTGGAGACGCTCAAAGATGTTATTAGTTATGCAAAAGCAATCATACAGAGAGTCGATTCAAGACGGTTATGTATGCAATACACTATTGCAGAATTTTCGACTGGTGAAGAGCTTCTTTCCATGCTTGCAAAAAGAATGGAAAAATACAAACGGGGAGGAGTTCCCAATTGCGAGGAAGGGACTTAACGACTCGTCAAAGATTGGAAAAGAGGAACAATAAAATATTTCACTCTCCCTCCAGAAAACTTCTACCCAGAAACCTACCTTGGAGCAAAAACAGTTATGGAAATGTTGAAAGCCTTTGATATTTCAGTGATGGAAAGATCTAAGCTGGATAATACTCCGGAATTGTTCCCTAGTCGATGTGCGGTGGTTAAACCGACTAAAATCATGGCTTCAAATCCAGTTGAAAAAGAAGAATCTGCGGAGTTGGATTCAATTAATAAATAATAAATCAATTAATTTTAACGAAGAAGCACATTTGGTTTTGCCTATTGAATCTGGACTTAGTTTTGAACTAAGGAACATTTAGAGCTTATTTCAGGATTTTGGCCTTTCCTTACAAATAATTTTCAAGGTGACAATAACATCCTCTGTTGCTGTTTGAAAATATTAATAAAATATAGCTGCTAATTATTTTTTTTTGTGTAACTTAGACAATATTTAAACTTGCTATTATATTATTTATTGAGTGAGAATTAAAAAGTTAATGCAAGATGTTATGATACTTGTATTTTTGCCTAAGAAAAACTATTGGCAAGCTTTATTGTTCAGCCAAATCACACTAAAACAATGATGGAATTAAACAATACTGTTTAGATTTGTAATTATTAAAATGACTTAATTGTTGGTTACTTTTAATGATATTAAGAAATTCATGCAACCCAATTGATAGGTGCAAGTTAACAAGATTTGATTAACTGGATATATAAAAATACTGAAAATATTTATCACTTCACTTAAACAAAGCTGCTAGTACTAAGGCACCAAAGCGGCTGAGGAAAATTCATCCACAGATTTTTTTTTTTTTTCAAAATAGATCTTGTAGAAGGTGCTGCAAATTTAATCTTTTCAGTCAATTTTAGTGTTATTATTTTAATGTGTGTTTTTAAGTGATTTTTTTAATTAATTTCAATCTTTTTAAAAAGTTTTTTTGTAAACATTCTTCCTCAGTGGAATGTTTAGAAATTTAGTGAAAAGTTCCAATACCAGCAATTGTGTGCGTGAAACCAAAGCAATTCTTGACAGCTACTAAGTTGAAATAAAAGATTTGTGTCTTCAATCGAGTGCATGAATAATCCACCTCGATGGTATTTGGATAATTAGACTTTTTTTGCACTTGACTCGACCCTTGTGTTTTGATTACCCGATCAAAAACGTAAGTGGCATAAGTTCAAATTACTATGCAGGCAAACTAAAAAGGCTGTTTTTAAAGTATACAAGTTTCTAATGTGACATTAAATAAGTTTCTGTACTTATCGGTGATAGAGATTATGAAGCCAAAAATATCAACGTGAAGGGACCAGGTCAAAATCTTCCTTATACTGGTTGCTGATATTATAAAAATGTAGCATAGTTCTCAAACATTGTGGTTTTGGAATTTAATGAATACTTAATAAATGCAATGAAATTTTAGCGGCAAAAGCTGAGTTTTGGCAATTACGAATTTCAAAGTAACACAATATATTTGGCGAGTATTGATCAAACCGTATTCTAATTAGAATAGGATGCTAGGAAAAGCATTTGCGAACTCTTAGAGCTCTTTAAACCAATAAGTACCCACTTTTTTTTAAATGCAATAAGCATTGTTGCCTATGTTTAAAAGTAAATATTACAAATATTGTAGATGTTCAATTTGAAAGCATTATTTCAAGTTTCTTTTACTTTTTAAATATTGGAATGGACAATTCCCGCATTTTTAAAAAAAAAAATTTATTCAATTCTAAATGTTCCGAAAAGGCCATAAACATAAAAATTTCTGCTCAATGTGCTTTTTCTTTTTTTTAATTTGCGATCAAAATTACCTTGTTAGAGGTTTGCGAGAAAATTGCATATTTCTTTGGCGTTGAATGTGACGTAAAGAGATCTCAAACATCTTGGCTTGAAATGCAGCAGCAGAAACCAGATTTGCAAGTTTCTCGCAAATCACACCAACCTGTATGGAATGTGGCAATGGTCTACCAACGCCAACTTTTTTAACGATAGCTATTTGGCAGAAACCTCGCGATAACCATAGAAACGCAGGGATCTCTTTACGTCAAGAATTTTGTTGACTGTTTTGGCTCGGTTTTGGGGTATTTTCTTTTCTTAATATTTAAATAACTAATTTTTTTAAAGAATTTTTTTTTAAATATTTGGAATCGGAAAGAAATTCTTCATATATATGTACTAATTTCACATGTTTTTAAAAAATGCGGGAATTGTCCGTTGTTCAAAAATTTGAACATAAAAAGTCCTGCCGCATTAAAGGAGTGTTCTGTTAGGACTCTGCCCAAAAGAGACCTGAACATCAAAGAATTTCCATGTTATTTTGCATTATTTAGATAGATTTAAAAAGTGACTGCCCCTAATATCATCACTGGTCGTGCACCTATTTATTGTGTCCACTTTCAAAGTTATACATTTACGACAATATCTGTACTCGTGTAAACATTTTTGTTGAAACAGGCCTAGGCTTGTGATTTAATAGCAATACTCTTTACTTGGTCCTCCCCCCCTAATATAGACCTATAATACTCCATTTTGTGGATATCTGCCTAAGTAAAACTTACGAAATTTACTATCCAATATTTAATAATGCCAAAACAATGATTAAAATGTTTGAAATCGATAAATATTCAATTTTAAAATTAGATAAATTTTCCCCCAATATTATAAATTTCGATGAAAAACAATTGAAAAATGAAATATTTTCTTGTTTACTATCATTAACTTAGTAAAATTTCACACGTTTTGAAGCAATATATCCTATGGCCTTAGTAAAAAGAAATTTTACAAAATGTTCTCAACATTAATTGGACAATTTTAGAAATTTAGATAAAATTAAAAAGTTGGACATTAATTTTGTCAAAGACAGGCATGTTATGATAAATATCCAACAACGTTTTTTTTTATTTAAGATCCAAATTACAAAGAAAAATATTACTCTAAGTAAAATTATTAATGGCAAAAAAGTTTGATACAGTTCAAGAGATAATTCACAGAAAAGCTTAAACATTCCAAAACTTTTATACTTTTTCAAACTTTGAATTTCTACTCCGATTGGTTGAAAATAAAATCGCTGTTTATGAGATATCAAACATAAAAATTTTCAAATAACCTAATCTTCACAAATACTGATCCTAATTTTGAAATTCTTACACTGAATTCTTTATAATTTCAATGGCACAAAATACAAAGCAGAGTGAAAATACACACCCGATTGCTGTGAAAGTAAAGGCACACAACCAGTTAGTTTTTTTTGCTTTTTTTTAACATCACATTATTGTATTTGGAGTGACAGTTTTAAACAAGTTATTTTCATGTGAATCCTTTTAGCTCGGAGGATATTTAAATGTTTCATCTATCGGTGATTATTTTCCACACAAAATGGTTTTTAATAATATTGTCAAAACCTATTTGAAGATTTATGAAGCAAGATTTTAAACCAACTACTATTTACAATTAGTTCAAATTTGAAACATTTAAATTAATTCCTTAAAATCTTGGATTGTTTGATGACTCAAAAATAATTTTCCTAGAATAACTACCATATTCTTAGTTATTTACTTTCCTGATTCTTTTCAAATTTTTCTGTGGGTAAATTTTATAATTGGGAAGAAGAGGAGTTTTTTATCAATGAATTTGATTTCTTCAAAAAATGTATAATAGGGCACATCTTTAAAAATCCTTTCTACTGCAGAAGATTTGTTAATTTTCATGTTTTGGAATATATGAACCATTGTGCCAAATGTTATTTCGATCCTACAACTAGTTCTGGCGTTCATCAAGTGTTATTTGTTTCAGGCAGACAGACATAAAAAAGTTTTGTTTTTGACCTTGGGATACGAATCACTAAAAATGCAATGAATACTGGTATTGTCAGTCAGCATAATTTAACACATGGATATTTACCAAAAAATAAATAAAACCCTAAGGCTAAGAATACAAAATATCAATTCAACAATATTAGGATAAAATTACAAGATAAACAAGAATTTGTAATGCAATTAAGCATAATTTTAGATACTTTATCACACAACAATGAACCAATAATATATAATATCAATTAAAAATATAAGGGCAAGTACAAAAAGAAAAAAGTGTTGGTAATGTGACTCGGCACAATTGTAAACACATTCACTTTACAATACAATAATAAAACCATAACAGAAAATAAATTCTATTCAACGATACTTTAGCGAAAAAGTACATAATAAATCAGTACTAGTGAAGAGATGCAGCATATAAATGTAACCACATTAACTTTTCTAATAAAATATAGAACCAAGAAGAAAAAAGATTAGTTTAACCAAATTAAGGTGAAGATAAACACATCTTTATTCTACATAATTTATAATCACATTAAAACTTTTATATGCAAAAAATAAATGAATGTCACAAAATATCAATTCAACACACAATAGAAAAAAACCACCCAAGTTAAAAACTTACGTGAATTGATTAAATTTTATGTGTACCTGTGCAGACACTAATTTTGATTCCTGTTGTAAATATATTAACTTTTCTAATAAAAAATAAAACCCCAAAACCAAGAATACAAAAGAAAAATTTAGAGTGAATACAAACGAAAATGGATGCTGATATTCTACATAACTTAAAAACACATTAAAATTTTAAACGCAAAAATAAAATTAATAACAAAATATAAATTCAACAAACAATAGAAAAAAAATTCAAGATCGAGTATTGGTTTTTATGGCTGCACAGTTTTAATCGGTAAATATACTCATTAGTATATAATAATCATTTTAAAATTAAGCAAAATCATTTTCATTGAAGGTACCAGATCAGATCTTGAGTCGCGCTACATAAAAATTATTTGAATTTTTTTAACAGTCAAAGAAATTTATAAGCTAGGAATCAATCTTAATATTTAAAGTCTTTATGAAGCATATTTAATATTACACTCGTAGAAATTTGCTAAATTTACAGATAGCAAATCACAGTATCACTGATGAGTACTCTTTCGTTAGACGGGTGCCAAGTGTGGAAGTTGGCTCAGTTACTGTCAAGCTGAAATGTTAACGCAAACATAATATTTTAACCTTGTAGACTTTTATTTTTATGACATTTAATTTGGTTATTTAAATACATGCATAATCTTTTCTTATAGAGTTGCAATAAATCATTCAAAGATTATTAGTTTAAATGAGTTGTCGCTGTAATTTGGATTTTTTTATTTGGTACCTGTTTCACGAAAGAGTACCAACTAATGCATTTGAGGTTATTAAAATTTCAGCACAAGTAGAAATATGATTAGGAAAAATTTTATATTTATATATTTCATATTTTACCACCTTTACAATTAATACTTCAAAAAGATATTTATAAATATTGTGTAACACATAATGAAGTATAAATAGAAAGCATTTACCCATCCATAGGTAATGTAAAAAAGAACCCTACAAACCCAAAACTGGGTCAAGTATCCCTAGTTCCCTCTGTAGCGAATAAGCATCAAAACTAAGTAAAGGCCATGTTTCATACCAAATTTTCTCTCCTACAAATTAAAAAGGAAATTATTTCAATAAAACGCTTTGGATTTTAGCAGCGTTTAAGCTGGGGTACATAATTTTTTCAGCAAAAAAACTAGTCACAATTTTCTTTTTAGTAAAATGCTACAATAGAGACATGTTGTTTCAAATTTACACTGCCAAGATTTCTCCCAAAAAATATAAAAATGGTGTGGACAGATAAAAATGAAGCGATTCTATTGGTTTACACATAATACAAATCAGTCTTAATTTTACTAGTTCCTATTGATACAACAAAGCCATTAAAGAATAATTAGCAATCTACTTTCATTAAATTACTTTTGCTATCATGGAATTACCTAATCAAGAAGAATGCTTCACATTGTTGTCTAAACGCATACTTTTGAATGAATATTGATCAACAGAATTAAATTCAACTGATCTTTTCATCTGCTTTGATGCATTATTTTGTTTCTTTATATTGCCACAATAAGTAAGAAAGGTTTTAACAGCCAGCGTTTTTAAAGTTACAGGGCGTACTTTATATAAATTACAGCGTCCTTTTACTTCAATCTCATGTTTCACATTCTTTATTATCTCGTGCGTTACTTGACTTGCTTTACCTTTTTTAATTGCAACATTCGCAATTCTCAGGATCTCAATACGAGGAAGAAGTTTGGAAACCATAGGCAGTTTGTAAAGTTCAGGCAAATCTTTGAGGTTAAAACAATTTATAATGGCTTGTGAGGACAGATTTATATCCTGCAGGATAAGTTCTTTCAGCACAGGATTCTTCAATATCAATCCGTAATCAAGACCTACAAGATATGCACCACTTTCAATCAGTATTCTAATTAATTTGATATTATCAATTGAAGATGGTGAATTACGTGATTGACTTAGAATTAGATCAGAAAATAATGATATGCCAGTATTAGAATTTGCATTAACGTCTGCCCCAGCATTTATTAAATGCTTTACAACTTTTAGATTGTAATAATTACAAGCAAGTTTTAAAGATGTCTCGCCGCAGTCAGACTTTGCTTCAATATCGGCTCCTTTCTCTAGAAGAGACTTCACAATCTTTAAACCTCCGTTTTGTGAAGCAATATGAAGTGCAGTCAATTGACGATAATTATAACAGTTTATGTCTGCTCCAGCATTAATGAGAAGTTCAACAATACCGTTATGTTTAAACTCGGCTGCCATGAGCAAAGCAGTGTAACCGTACCTAGTCTTTGCATGAATATCTGCGCCTTTCTTAAGAAGATGCTCTACGATTTCAAGCCATCCATTTTTTGAAGCGCAATGTAACAATGTCTGGTTATTCCGATTAGAGCAGTTTATGTTTGCTCCTGCATTAATGAGAAGTTCAACTATATCTTTATGTTTATTATAAGCTGCCATGAGCAAAGGAGTGCTACCAAAATCAGACTTTATTTGGATATCTGCCCCTTTCTTCAGAAGAGTTTTTACGATCTCCAGCCATCCATTTCGTGAAGCGAAATGTAACAATGTACAATTATATGAGGAAGAGCAGTTAATATTTGCACCTGCATTAATGAGAAGTTCAACAATATCTTGACGTCTACTATAAGCTGCCATGAGCAAAGGGGTGGAACCATTCTTAGTCTTTATTTGGATATCTACACCTTTCTTCAGAAGAGATTGCACAATCTCAAACCATCCATTTTCTGAAGCGTAATGCAGTACAGTCCAATTTACACTGGTACAGCAGTTGAAGTTTGCTCCTGAGTTAATGAGAAGTTCAACAATATCTTTATGTCTAGTATCAGCTGCACTGAGCAAAGGAGTCCAACCGTTATTAGTTGTAATCTCGGTATCTGCACCTTTCTGCAGAAGGGACTGTACCATATTAAACCATCCATACTTTGAAGCGTAATGTAATATTGTCCAATTATTCGAAGAAGTGCAATTTATGTTTGCTCCTGCATTTATAAGAAGTTTGACAACAGCTTTATGTCGATAATTGGCTGCCGCAAACAAAGGAGCACAACTATCTGGCTTCATATTACAAGATCTAGAGCAGTTTATGTTTGCTCCTGCATCAAGTAGAAGTTTGACAATGTCTATATATGCCTTTCTAGCTGCAAGAAATAAAGGAGTGTGATCATAGTCATTTTTTATATGGATACTTGCACCTTTTTTCACAAGAGATTGTACCATCTCTAACCATCCATTTTCTAAAGCGTAATGTAGCAAAGTCCATTTTTCACTGGTACAGCAGTTTATGTTTGCTCCAGCATTAATGAGGAATTCCACGATATCTTTATGCCTCTTTTCAGCTGCCAGAAGTAAAGGAGTGTAATCATTGTCAGTCTTTGCATCAATATTTTCTCCATTTTCCACTAAAGTAGTAACAGCCGGTAGATATCCGTCTCGTGAAGCAGTATGCAATAGAGTATCTGTCATTATAAAGCAATAAAAATTTACTTAATTAATTATTAGACACTTCGTTTCCAGTTTACTTTCCTGTCTTTGGTTTGCAAGATTGCAAGTTTCGACTGTCCAATTCTGTCTCTTATTAGGTTGGTTGGTTGGTTGAACTCCAGGCTGGGAGTGGAAAGAAAAGACTTAGTGAACTAGCACCTGTCTCCGCATACATGTGAGAGAACCACCTCTCTGGAACAGGTTGAAGTAAAAAAAGAACTAATAAAAAACAAGGGGGGGGGGGGGTATCAAATCATTTCGGTGCAGAAGGAATTTTGTGAAGTTGACATTTCAATGCTTTCTCCGGGTGAGGTTGTGGACACACACGTCCTGTTTCTTAGAGCCTGATTCTCACCTCCGATCGAATCGGGAAAAAAATCGTGACCGGCTCTCTCGGAATCGGGTCATTTCTCGTTCAGTAGATAAGAGTGATTCTGACCTCAGTTTTTCCCGAAATCGAAGTTTGACGCACTTCCTCCGCTGAAAACTGCGCGGTTAGGAATGCGCAGTAGAGTTTTAAGAACTATGTGCTGTTTTGACTTCAATTCAATGTTTATACTTTTTTTGTGGAACTCGTCCTCTCCTCGTGGTGTTGCAAGAAATGGCTTCCAAGAAAGTTGTTGACAAGAAAACTTCATTTAGTCAGTACGAAACGATGTTGACTTTCATGGAACAGCACCCAAAGCTGCTGAGTGTAAATGTAGTGAACGTATAAGAATCTATCATGATTACTTTTTCCTTCCTGTATTGGCTCCGTAGTTTTATGTAAAACTTAGGAGAAATAAGTCTTAATAACAGAAAAAATAAAGTAGTTAGCTTTTATTCAGGGCTCATATTTCTTTTTTTCCGGCACTGTGAGGCAAGTACACTTCTAATTTTTTCGATTACCAGCCATGCTGCAGGTTTCGAAAGCCGACAAACTTCAATAAAATGAATATCGTGAGAGTCAAAGGGATTTGTTTTATCTCTAAATACCAGGGGCGTACTGGCCATAGGGTTGTTCCGTGCAATCACCGGGCCGGTCAGTGTTTGTGAAAAATGGGCCGGTCAGGGAATTTTTTTTTTTTTTTTTAATTTTTAATATAAGTAATTACCTTCCTGAACGTTTTTTTTTTTTTTTTTTTTTTTTTTTTTTTAATCCAATGAATTGAAATCCCAAACATTCTCACCAGCCAATTATATAATCGTACTAGTTGCATGGCCCCATTGTGTAAAAGTCCCAATTGTTGACGCTTCACGAACCAGGCTGGCTGTTTAGAAAAAAAATTGCATTTATTGCTGTTTGTGAATAGCAAAATTAGAAGGATAAGACTACTTATGTTTGAAATTTAGAGTTATATGCTTAATGGAAGTCACTTTGCAAAGAAAATTTAAAAAATTAAAAATACTAGGTGTGTGGAACATCGCATAACTTTTAATTACACTTAATGCTGGCTACAGCAATCAAATTTGACATTAATTGGTGTAGTTTAAAGTTTCGTTTTTTTTTTTTTTTAAAGGGCTAGTTAGGCAATATTTTTGGATATAATTAATGCATTGGCAAGAGAAAAAAATACTGGCAAACGACGAATATGGGGACAAGTTTTTCGATAAATATTACATTATTCTTGTGAATGAAACAGAGCAAAAACAGTTGTTGATGGGTGATGCTCAAGAAAGAGAACTCTGGATTAAAGACATTCGTATTTAAAATTTTTACACCTTTTTCGCATTTCTACGAAAATTTCGAAGGTGGATATATTTAGTGAAACCTAAAAGACATTACCACATTGATTTTGGTCAAAAACATTACAGCCGTTTTTTGGCAAATGCTGAAAAACAAATTTTTCAATGCAACTACTTTATGCGCATGCACAATTTTGATACAAACTTTGATGACCGGTTTCATGCTCCATGTCCACCACAAAATCGTATAAAAAAAAGTTGAATATCGTAAGTAAATTTTTTCATGAGTTATGCTGATCACAGACATTTCTTCTAGATCACTTTTTTGGACTCCGCACGTTCCAAAACGTATAGCAAAAAAATTCGAATTTTTATTTACCGTTTGCAATAATTAAAAAAAAAAAAAAACTAATGAAAATTTTAACATTATGTTTGTTAAAATCACAATTAGAAGGCAATAACTACTTATATTGAAAATTTCAGAATTCTATTATTCACTATTTATAATTTTTTAAAAAATTAATGGAAAAAAAAACGCGTAAAATTTTTAACGTTCTGTTTGTCAAAAGCACAATTAAAAGGTCAAAACTACTTATGTTTATAAATTAAAAGTTTTATGCAGATTAGGAGTCATTTTCTGTTCAAGACAAAAGGATATAGCCACCGACAGACTATTTTATAGAGAGAGAGAACGCCTTTCTACTTGTTGTATAACTTTTAAGTTTAAATATGTATTGTCGTTTCGTATGTCATTTTCTAATACACTTATAGTTACATATCTGGACATTCTTTATTTTACAATTTGCATTTATTTGTTTTAGTTTTTGCAAGAAACAATCGATGGTTTTTATGGAAACCAATTTCACTCAAGGGAACTATAAATACTAGTAACGGAAAACATTTTATACGATTAGACTAATTGAAACCATTCAATTATTAAAATTAATTGATAAATAAAAAAATATTAATTATTAAAATTACTTATTAATCAGTAGAGTTCTTTTATTTTATTAACAATAATTATTAAAACTTTATTAGTGATTACATATTGAAAACTTGGGCCTGCATAAATCTAAAATCACCAGGCCGATTTTATGTCCCAGTACGCCCCTGTTAAATACTCTTTGTCTTTTCGATTCCCTGTTCACTAAGTACTGGGTAAAATTCATAAAAACTAATGTTCTTGCAAGATCTATTTTGATGTTTGTTGTTTTAAAACATCAGCAACAATAAACACTTCAACATACAACTAGAACAACCAATCAGAATAAACTTCGCCGAGATCTCGATAATCGTCATGGCATCCCAAGAGCTCCAGAGCAACCGAGACGCATTCCGAGAGATTGGACATCTCGTTAAACGAGATTTTGACGTGAGAATCGCAAATAATCGGAAAGTCACGTGACACCCCCCCCCCCCCCTTTCCAATTGCCATTCCGATTCGAGAGTAGGTGAGAATCAGGCCCTTATTATAAAGTACTTTAACACAGCCACATACGTCTCGTAATTTTGAGCATCTAGAAGAATACGAAATCAAAATCTTCTAGCGTAAACCTCTCTTTCCGATCCCACTCATCGACCCGACAGGCAATGCCGACCGGTTTCTGGTTCTGATCTCAAAGCGAATCGGAATGGGAGACTTCCCCTAGTTACAATCACTGCATGGCGTTTCGTCGGCCAATGATCGGAATTCATCAAAGTCATCGGCGATTCACCAGACTGATATATAAACACACCCGTATTTCCTCGTCTGCCGATGACCCTAAACTCATCGGGAAAAGATATCTTCCCAACATCGGTGGCCGGTGGAATTTCTGATCATCGTTTTTTTGATGGGCAAAAGATATCGGAACGACATCGGGGACAGGCGATAAAAATCTTATGTTTCTTTTTCTTGCAATTAGAGGCGATCCTTAAATGTATTTCAAATTTAAATCAAGTATTCAATTTGCTAAACATTTCGCTTTGGCAATAAGTGAAAAATATTTTAAAAATAAGTGTACGAAAAATTTTAAATGTAAAAATATATTTTGAAAAAATGCAAACCACATAATTATATATTGCTTATCTAATACGTCAATAAAATCCATAAATAAAAGTTTTTATATAGTAAAAAAATATAGGAACAATTTTCTAAAATTAAAAATAAATTCTCCATTTCAATTTCAGTATAAAATAAAAATATAGTCTTTGTTTTTAAATAGTTTTCATTATAATTTGATGAACTCATTTTGGTCCGTTTTTTAAACATCTTTTAAGTAAAATAAAAATATGTTTATATGTTTCAAAAAGTTAATCAAATTGAATATAGTTTTTAAAAAAATCTAAAAATTAAATATATTTTTTTAAATGTCAAAATTATTAAGTAAACTCTTAAATTGCATTTAAAAAAATATCATAAAATTTACACGTCAATTAGTTAAAATTTTACAAAATAGATGGCGACACTATTTATTATGACACTATATTTTTTTTGCTGCAATAAATAAATTAATATCATTTTCCCAAATTTATGGAAGATTTGCTATTTTCCGAAAATTCCCCATATATAAAAAAAAATGTCGGTCAATTTCCTTGCAAAGTCTGTATGATAGTAGAGTTTTGTACTACAATACAATTGCTATACCAAAAACTGCAAGTGCCGACAGTCTAGTGGCCAAGACAGCGCGCTTCGGAGACGATCGTCCTCGGTTCGATGCCAGGGTAAGCAATTTAGACAATTCTGGCGTGAGTAATTTGGTGGTGTTTTAACTTCGATTTGTACTCGTAATATGACACTGCAAATACTACAATATAAGAATTACGCGCTCTGGGTAAATATTTTAGTTTTGCATTATTTTAACTTGTCGTTTTTAATATTCGATACTTACATCTTTATAATTATTTAATGTTTATTAATTGATATTTTCGACAAAATAACGACCATCGTTTCGATATTTCTTGAGAGCAAAATTTTCCTCGGATAGTGCTCGTATTTCCCCCTTTTCCCTCGGCCTTCAAATCAATTCTTGTCGGCTTCTCCTTGAATTCGATCAGTTTCCGGACATCGGCCAATGGCCGGCCACTGGGACAAAATGGATTAGTTGCCAAGGGAAAGATAAGTTTAGGGTGAGTTTCCGGTGAATCGCCAATCACCGGCGATTCACCTGGGGATGGAATTCCGATCACCGCCCGAGGTAAAATTGTTACTAGGGTCACGTTTTTTTTGGTTTTATTTTTTTTAAAAAGTAGAGAAAAAAAATCATGAAAAACAATACCATTCTTTCAAAGATTTGAGCTCGGATAGATAGTTAAAAAAAATATTTAGTTTTTCTCTTTGCGATTTTTCGGGAAAACGCTACTTTTGCGTGTGACGTCACAGAGCAGGAAGTGAACCAGCCTGCAAGACGAGGATGGAGCGAGGTTCCATTTATGGAATTTCGAAGATTGGTTGTGTGTTTATTTCAACTTTGATCAAGGCAGTCTAAGAAAAATTTAAGACTGTTAAAAAGTCAGATAAAAATCCTCTCTTCCAGTACAATCTTAATCAAATAGAACCCAGAATAAATACAAAAATGCCAGGTTATCAAAGGTGCTTGCTTGATAGAGTTATTTATCCCTCGAGTATAGAATTTAAAATTGTGATTTAGTAAAAATATTAAGAAATTTTTATTTTCCAAAAGCGGAGATTGGGTGCAAAAAGTGACTGGAAAGTATCCGTAAAATAAAGGATAAACATGAGAAAACTTTTAAAACACTACTACATTTTACCACGCCTAAAATAAAATAAAATTTATTTTATTAATAACTAGTTTATTATAAATTACAAATACTATTATGGTTTGTAAAGAACTTTTAATAATTGTTAAGCAAAGAAAATTTATTAATAACTGTTTTTAATTTACAACCTTTATATTCCATGCCATGGACCATATGAAAGTACTATTCAAACTGAATCCATCAATTTGAAAATAATAATCAGACGAAACGGTCGTTTCGCCGCCAACCTTAAAAAAAGGCAGAAACGACAGTAAGTATCTATTCTCTGCACAACTTCCAGCGAAAAAGCCGAAATTGACTATTTTCTAGCGCGCTTACGAAACTTCAAATAATTATACAAAAAATACCATAGATTCGTCTCGGTGATATCTTTCAAAGAAAAAAAAATTGAGTACCTAGGACAAAAGACAACGAAGAAAAAAAATATTGAAAATTCCAAAACGAAATAAAAAAACGAGTTCTAGCCGGATTTTGATGTAAAAATTTAGACAAACGTACAGCCCTAACTAATCTATAGATCTTCAAACGGATTGAATTATAGGATGCGGAATGTTTCAACTTAAAATCCTACGCTGGTTTGAACTTCATTAAATAATTCTTTCTATTTTTAATTAATTTAAAACCACTTTTATTCATTTCATAATTTGGCGACAGATAAAGGCGATCAGCTTGTAATTGAGGTTCAGATATATATGCCAAAAGTTGCCAAACAGGTTTGCTATTATTTGACAGTTAGTTTTTCCGACATGTTAGGATTAAGTGAGTTTTAACGTAATGTTAAAGTATAGGAGAACGAATTGGACTATAATTATATCCCCCAAAAAAACACTTTTGAAAAGTAGAAGAACCACCAACCTCAAAAACACAAAAAACTTTCTTACAATAAAAAAATCATAAACATGATGAAAATTTTCAGCCACAAACACAGTGATATAAAAAAATGGCCAACCTCTGATTAGAACTCTCGGTTGTGACTCGCTTACGAATGTATGCTTACTTAATTTATTTTTAACATTTAAGTTCCGCTCGCATAAAAATTTACGCTGCTTGAGGTTGACGCCCGTCATAGGAATATTAACAATGCTTGCGTTTAAACTAATTTATGGATGTTTGCACGAATATTTGAGTTTATGATTTCATTTGGATGGGTAGGAAATACAAAGTGGTGTAAATATTCATGCTTAAGTTTTAAAGGTTAGTAATTAAGACGGGCGCCAACCTCAAACAGCGTACATTTTTATGGGAGCGGAACTTAAATGTTAAAAATAAATTAAGTAAGCATACATTCGTAAGCGAGTCACAACCGAGAGTTCTAATCAGAGGTTGGCCATTTTTTTATATCACTGTGTTTGTGGCTGAAAATTTTCATCATGTTTATGATTTTTTTATTGTAAGAAAGTTTTTTGTGTTTTTGAGGTTGGTGGTTCTTCTACTTTTCAAAAGTGTTTTTTTGGGGGATATCATAATTTTTTTTTAAACACTGACGACTTCTCTTTTTTGAATTTGTCCGTTTCATCGTTTTTCTATTTATCCCCTATGGTAAACCTGGTACCAGGGATATTCATAATTCTTCAAACTGAGTTCGACGATACCTTACATGCAGTAATTATCTTTAAAATTGATAAACCGAAAGTGCTACCAATAGCATACCTGGTACTTTAAACATTCATAATTCATCAAAACAAAAGTCCAACATGCCATATTTATCTTGGAAATTGATAAACCGAAAGTGGTACTACCTATGCTATACCTGGTACCTTAAACACTCATAATTTTTCAAGACAAGCCTAACGACACCCAACATGCCATATTTATCTTCAAAATTGATAAACCAGAAGTAGTACCACCTATGGTACACCTGGTACCATGAATATTCATAATTCTTCAAGTTGAGTTCAATGATATCTTGCATGCCAAAATCTACTTGAAAATTGACAAATTGGTTGAATGCGGACGGCAGTAACCATCAAAATCTACCACGAACGAGTACTAGAAACTTGTGTATGGCAACTCAACTCCCAAAACTTAAAGAAATACGTTGCCATTGACAAAGATCCTGTCTGCCAAGTTTCAGCTCGATTGGTTAGTTTGTACGCACAACGACCTATTTTGGTGCATAATAACGACTAATCAGTCCGGGACCCACAGCTTAACGTGGATTCCGAATCACAACGAACATCCACACCTAACACAGGAATCAAATCCAGCACCTTTAACTTACAAGGCCAGAGCGTGCATCCCATTGAAAGTTTATACTAATAAATTGTTACAAATAAATATTACAAGTTTTTTACAGTCTAATAAATATTGCAGTATAAATTATTTTTATTATACCAAGCATTATTTTGGTTCACATACTAACCCATTGATATTTGACAAAATTTAAAATATTTTCTTAACAACAATTTTAAAATTCACTATGAAATTACAATTTTGATGATATATGATTCTACAATTTCATTTTACAACGGAAAGTAAAAATCAACACATCTTTAAAAACGAATGACATTTTTGCAAATTCCATTAGGCAATCGCAATGCGTGGTTCATTTAGTCCTCTGTAATGAGTTGACTGTGACGTCAGCTCGTATAACCTCCACATTTATACTTTGCCCATAGTATCTTGCAGCAAAATGTGATTGTTTTCATTTTTCAATGGAGATTTCCCGAAATTAAAATGTTTTTGAAAGTTAACTCTCTCTAAATTGGTCATACAGTTCAAATAACACATGCAACTTAAAGAACAAATATTTCTCTTTAATTCTGTCTCTTCAAAAATTAACTTATTTAAATTTTAAAGATGTTATAAGCCATATAATTATAGTCCAATTCGTTCTCCTATACTTTAACATTACGTTAAAACTCACTTAAGCCTAACATGTCGGAAAAACTAACTTCCAAATGATAGCAAACCTGTTTGGCAACTTTTGGCATATATATCTGAACCTCAATTACAAGCTGATCGCCTTTATCTGTCGCCAAATTATGAAATGAAAAAAAGTGGTTTTAAATTAATTAAAAATAGAAAGAATTATTTAATGAAGTTCAAACCAGCGTAGGATTTTAAGTTGAAACATTCCGCATCCTATAATTCAATCCGTTTGAAGATCTATAGATTAGTTAGGGCTGTACGTTTGTCTAAATTTTTACATCAAAATCCGGCTAGAACCCTTTTTTTTATTTCGTTTTGGAATTTTCAATATTTTTTTTTCTTCGTTGTCTTTTGTCCTAGGTACTCAATTTTTTTTTCTTTGAAAGATATCACCGAGACGAATCTATGGTATTTTTTGTATAATTATGTGAAGTTTCGTAAGCGCGCTAGAAAATAGTCAATTTCGGCTTTTTCGCTGGAAGTTGTGCAGAGAATAGATACTTACTGTCGTTTCTGCCTTTTTTAAGGTTGGCGGCGAAACGACCGTTTCGTCTGATGGCTTATAACAGGCGCGTAGCCAGGGGGTGGCTGATGGGGCTGCAGCCCCCCCCCCCCCCCGAAATTTTCAAACCTCGAAAGTCAGAAATAGATCTATTTATGCTTGGATAATTAAAATTTTAAAATAACACAAGTTTTCGTTATTTTCTAATTTTTTGAAATTCTATATAAGCCCATCAATTCAAAACGAAATCATAAGTATTTTTGGAGAACTCGTACAATCCGAAATAGTTAAAAAAGTATCAAATTCAGAGTTTTTTTCCATCATTGCCGACGAAACAACAGATATTTCTCAAATAGAACAACTGTCTTTATGCATAAGGTATATTGATGAAGCAACTGTACAAACTAGAGAAGATTTCCTTGCGTTTATTCCTGTCACTGATTTAACTGGCGCAGATCTTACAGCTACAATTGTAGAAGACTTGCTAAAACTTGGCTTTGATTTAAACAAGCTACGTGGCCAAGGATACGACGAGGCGTCAAACATGCGTAGGCAATTTCGTGGTGTTCAAGCTATGGTGAGAGAAAATACCCGAAAGCTGTATATACCCATTGAGTATCTCACTCTCTCAATCTCTGCATATCTGACGCAACGAAAGTTCAGGGCATCCGAAAGGCCTTTGGTGTAATTTCAGAAATTTGCAGTTTCTTTCATAAATCTACAAAACGAACAGATATTCTGAAAAAGAATATTAAAGACTTGAAATCCAACACAAAACAGACGAAACTTAAGACGTTATGTGAAATTCGTTGGATTTTACGTCATGAAGCCATTTTAATGTTCAATGAGTTTTTAGAGCCAATCATCGCTTCGTTAGAGGAAATCGAGGGCCTCGCAACAGACGATTCGTCCAAAAAGCCAAACATTTTGTTGCAAAGCACATGCCAGTTTTCTTTTCTAGTATGTTTGTGCATCGCCAGTAAACTGCTCGGTTGCACATACAACCTATCCGAGTATCTGCAAAGTACTAACATTGACTTGGCCAGTGCTTTGGGTGAAGTCAGCAACATAACGACGATGTTGCAATAAATGAGAAACAACCATGTGGATAAGTTTAATTCTATATATAATGAAGCTGAAACCTTAGCTGAAAAACATAATATAGAAGTCAAAACACAAAGAGTGTGTAAAATCCAAAAGAATCGCCCAAATATAGCCTACAAAACAACTGAAGAATACTATAGAATAACAATTTTTACGCCCTACTTAGATGATATGATATCTTCATTAAATGAGCTCTTTTTGCCTCATAAAGAAACAATTTCTTCCTTGCAAAACCTTATTCCGCAACACGCTGTTGGGAAGAGTTTTCAAGATATTGAACCATGCATCTCCTTTTATGAAGATGATCTTCCTACTTACAAAGATGTGATTGAAGGTGGATGGGAGCTGTGGAAAAGAAAGTGGATGTCGGTCGAAATGTTACCAAACTCAGCGATTTGGTCGCTGTATGAATGCGACCAAAACATCTTCCCCAGCGTATACGTTTTGCTCAAAATCCTATCCATTCTGCCAGTGTCAGCAGCCACAGCTGAGAGAAGTTTTTCTACTCTTCGGAGATTGAAAACTTATCTTAGAAGTACGACAAGCGAAAATCGCTTAACTGGACTGGCTTTGCTGAATATCCATAGGCAATGCTCAGTTTCAGACGAGATGGTCCTCAACAAATTTGCCAGCAGTGGAACTGTTAGAAAATTCAGTTTAACTTTGTAATGCCTCTTAATTAAATACAATTGTCCCATTATTAAACTTTATTTTAAATGTGATATTTCTTCTCATTTCCTTATTTTAAAAAGCATTTTTATTGTGTTTCATTAAAGCATTCTTAATCAAGTATTATTCATGCATATTAACCCTTTGCACTCCAGGCCTTTTTCGCGCGGAGGAATCAGCAACTCGAGACATTTTAGGTTCGGCTGGTGTTTATGGATTTGCTTCATAGAAACTAAACACAGTCATTAGCCTTGCATCGAATTTCCGCATCACACCTAATGGTCCTCTAGTGGTTTGGCATCCAATCGTGTGGCGCCTGAGAGGCGCCACTGGAGTGCAAAGGGTTAATACTTAATGTCACGATTGTGAAAAGAAAGGGTCATTTGATTATTACTACATTTAACGAATAAATTTTCTTTCCAGTGAACGCTATATGTGCTAAAAGTATTACAATCCCAAAAAGTGTTTATTTGTTTTTTAGTTTGATTAATTTTGATTTGTAAATTATTGAATGATAATTATTGTTTCCGAAGTTGACATTTATAATTCCTCAGCCCCTCCCGAAAAAAAATCCTGGCTACGCCCCTGGCTTATAACATCCTTAAAATTTAAATAATTTAATTTTTGAAGAGACAGAATTAAAGAGAAATATTTGTTCTTTAAGTTGCATGTGTTATTTGAACTGTATGATAATTTTGAGAGAGTTTACTTTCAAAAACATTTTAATTTCGTGATATCTCCATTGAAAAATGAAAACAATCACATTTTGCTGCAAGATACTATGGGCAAAATATAAATGTGGAGGTTATACGAGCTGACGTCACAGTCAACTCATTACAGAGGACTAAATGAACCACGCATTGCGATTGGCTAATGGAATTTGCAAAAATGTCATTCGTTTTTAAAGATGTGTTGATTTTTACTTTCCGTTGTAAAATGAAATTGTAGAATCATATATCATCAAAATTGTAATTTCATAGTGAATTTTAAAATTGTTGTTAAGAAAATATTTTAAATTTTGTCAAATATCAATGGGTTATTTTGTGAACTAAAATAATGCTTGGTATAATAAAAATATTTTATACTGCAATATTTATTAGACTGTAAAAAACTTGTAATATTTATTTGTAACAATTTATTAGTATAAACTTTCAATGGGATGCACGCTCTGGCCTTGTAAGTTAAAGGCGCCGGATTTGATTCCTGTGTTAGGTGTGGATGTTCGTTGTGATTCGGAATCCACGTTAAGCTGTGGGTCCCGGACTGATTAGTCGTTATTATGCACCAAAATAGGTCGTTGTGCGTACAAACTAACCAATCGAGCTGAAACTTGGCAGACAGGATCTTTGTCAATGGCAACGTATTTCTTTAAGTTTTGGGAGTTGAGTTGCCATACACAAGTTTCTAGTACTCGTTCGTGGTAGATTTTGATGGTTACTGCCGTCCGCATTCAACCAATTTGTCAATTTTCAAGTAGATTTTGGCATGCAAGATATCATTGAACTCAACTTGAAGAATTATGAATATTCATGGTACCCGGTGTACCATAGGTGGTACTACTTCTGGTTTATCACTTTTGAAGATAAATATGGCATGTTGGGTGTCGTTGGGCTTGTCTTGAAAAATTATGAATGTTTAAGGTACCAGGTATAGCATAGGTAGTACCACTTTCGGTTTATCAATTTCCAAGATAAATATGGCATGTTGGACTTTTGTTTTGATGAATTATAAATGTTTAAAGTACCAGGTATGCTATTGGTAGCTGTTTGCGCCTGATTGGTCGAGAACAATTATCCTCGTGGTGTCTCCCCCTAGTGGAGAATACGCGAGAGAAGAAGCAGAACTGAATTGAATTTGATAGGAGACACATGTCTCAAAATTGGAGCCGAGTGCTCAACTATAAATAATTAACCTTAAAGAATTATAAATGTTTATACGTGTAAGTAAATCTGTATTATGTGTGTGCCTTGTATGTCTTTAATAAATAATAGTAAAAAATCTACAGTCCACTACTTTAAATTAACTTAACTGAGTTCCTGACATTTTGGTCCGTGAACGATCCGGAGAGAAGAGCAAACAATGGCTCGATTAGTTAAATTAAATAGGCAGCAAGGCACACTGAAGTCAAAACTTACACGTCTAGAGGAGTTTTGTGCACCCTTGACATTATTATTGGCTGAAACACTTAGCAGCACAAATTCAGTAATCGAACTGAAACAAAAACTTGAAGAGCTCAAGACTACCCAAAACGAAGTGAATTCGCTTCGTGATAAATATTATGATGCTGCAAAAGATGAAGAAATAGAAGAAATTGATGCAGCACTACAAGAATTGGATATTCGTATCGAAAATAGTGAAGTAAGTCTTTTGAAACTTATTAGTTTACTAAAAAAAGATACTCCAAGTGTTGCAGTAAAGCCAGAAACTAGTGGTACTTTAGTTAGAACAAAATTGCCTGTTATTCCCCTTCCAGTATTTTCGGGAAATTATGAAGATTGGAGTAAATTTAAAACCTCCTTCACTAATCTCATTACAAATAATGCTGAGTTAGATGATATTCAGAAGTTGCATTATTTAAACGCAGCTTTGGAAGGAAAGGCCAAGTCAATTGAAACGGAGGATGATACATTCGAATCCTTATTTAATGCTCTGCAACAACGATACGAAAATCGCCGGGTAATATTAGATACCCATATTCAAAATATCTTAAGATATCCTAAGCTAAATCAAGAATCTGCGAAAGAAATGCGTGATTTTTTGGATAATTTAAAAAAGAATTTAAGAGCACTTAAAGTACTGGAATATGATCGTGACAAATTGTCGGACATATTATTAATGAACATTTTAATTGATAAACTTGATTTGGAAACAAGAAAGATTTATGAAATGTCCATTTCATCGAATGAAGTGCAGAATTTTAATGAATTCATAACGTTTTTAGAAAAGCGAAGTAATATATTAGAAAGTATATCTCGAAATATGCCATCAATGAAACAAATAAATAAATCTAATGCTTCACATCACTCCTTAAATCGAAGCAAAAATTTAGTTATTAACTCGCCTACGCATTTCTGTGTTGCATGCAAAAAGAAGGAAACACATGGCCTCTTTGGGTGCGACGCATTTAGAAATATGAATGTTGTTGATAGATTTGAGCTCGTTAAAAGATATAAATTTTGTATTCGATGTCTGCGAAGAAACCATAAAGTAGACAGCTGCAGATCAAAATTTACTTGCCAATGTGGTTCGAAATTCCACAACACACTATTACATTCAGTGGAAAGAAATGATAAACCATTCGTTAATGATGAGAGTTCTCAGGCGATTCCATCAGATCTTGAGGATTCTTCAAATGCTACTCAAGGCCAATTCACTCGAAGTGAAACTTCTTCGACTATGAGAAGCAGCTGTTTATTATCCGAGAGAAAAAACGTAGTTTTACTCGCAACTGCTATAATTAAAGTTAAAGATGAACGAGGAAATTACTTCAATGTTAGAGCTATTCTTGATTCATGTTCACAGAGTAATTTTCTGACTTTTGAGTGCGCAGATCTCTTGAGAATTAAAAAAGAAAAAACATATGTACCAGTCAGTGGATTGAATGGAATGAAGGTTTCTACAATAAAGAAGAAAATTCAGATCCTCATTTCCAACCAGCAGAGCACTTATGAAAGACGTCTGCAGTTTTTGCTTGTCCCTAAAATTACGGACATATCGCCTTCCAGAGCCGTAGATATTGCGGGTTTGATATTACCGAACATTCTATACGCTGATCCTGACTTTAATAAGCCAAAAAGGATTGATGCCCTGTTAGGCGCCGAGTGTTTTTTCGAACTTTTAAGGAATAATCAAATACGACTTAAGAACAATACAATCATTCTACAAGAGACTGTTTTTGGATACATCGTGAGTGGGTCTTTTCCAGATGATGCGAAATCTACCGTGCACTGTCATTTATCTTGTGAAGAACAATTAAGTAATTTGAACTCTAACCTCGAAAGGTTTTGGAACATTGAAGATGTTGATGATTCTGAGCGTTTTGCAAACGATGAAGAAAAAGCTTGTGAAGAACATTTTCTCTCTACTCATTACAGAAATGAAGATGGGCGTTACGTGGTCCAACTACCTATGAAAGAAGGAGTGCTGGGGTCTTCAAAAGACATTGCCGCTGTCCGACTGAACTCTCTTTGGAAACGTCTGAATAGAAATCCCACATTAAAGAGTTTATATGTGGAATTCATGGAAGAGTATGAAAGACTTGGTCATATAAAGGAAATAATTGAAGAATCTGATCCTAGAGACTGTTATTATATCCCACACCATGCAGTCTACAAACCAGAAAAATCTTCTACGAAATTGAGAACTGTTTTCAACGCTTCTTCCCCAAGTTCAAATGGGATCTCCCTTAACGACTTGCTAATGTACGGAGGTGTTTTACAAGAAGATGTTTTTGATATTATGTCCAGATTCCGAACTCATAAATATGCTTTCACTGCAGATATACAGAAAATGTTTCGCCAAGTGTTAGTTGATGAGTGCCATCGTAACTTCCAACGTGTTCTCTGGAAGACAAATTCTGATAGTCCGATCAAGATCTACCAGCTGCAAACCATCACGTATGGCATGACCAGTAGTCCATTTTTGAGTACAAGAGTCCTAAATCAATTGGCAGAAGATGAACAGTTTAATTTTCCTCTTGCGGCTGCAGCAACTTTGACTGATTACTATATTGATGACATTCTTACCGGTGGATCAACATTAGAAACAGCAATAGAACTACAAGATCAACTTGTCAATATGTTGCAGACTTGTGGAATGACATTGCATAAATTTGTGTCTAACACTTCTTCCCTTTTAGAAAGAGTGCCAAGTGAGTGTTTAGAATATTCGTTCGACGATAGTGCTGAGACCAAAACAGTGAAAACCTTAGGGGTTATATGGAACCCAAAAAAGGATAGTTTCACCTTTCGGGTGAGCATAGGTGAGTCTCCGCATACTAAAAGGTCAGTATTATCAACCATTGCTAGAATATTTGACCCATTGGGGTTATTAGGTCCTTTGATATGTAAATTAAAGATTTTTATGCAAAATTTATGGCTTTTAAAAATTGATTGGCATGATATGTTACCTGAAAAAGACAGTATAATTTGGGATAGTATTATTTCCCAACTGTCAGTTATTGAGAATATTTGTGTTGAGAGATTTATTTTCATTGATGATATGGAATTGATAGAATTGCATGCATTTTGTGATGCTTCTAAGCTATCCTATGGATGTTGTTTATATTTAAAATGTGTTAATAAATGTAATGATATTAAAGTAAATTTATTGTGTAGTAAGTCTCGAGTGGCTCCACTGAAAACCTTAACCATACCACGTCTTGAATTGTGTGGTGCATTGTTGTTAGCTAAATTAGTTAAGAAAACTATTACAGCTTTAAAAATTGAAATTGATAAAATTGTATTGTGGTGTGATTCCACTATTGTATTGGCATGGATTAAAACTCCCCCTAATCAATTAAAACCTTTCGTTTCTAATAGAGTTTCTCAAATTCAGAAACTCACACCAGGTTATCAGTGGTGCCATGTGACTTCTGATAATAATCCAGCAGATCTGATTTCTAGAGGTCTCAAACCTAGCGATTTAGTAAACAATGATATGTGGTGGCATGGACCACAGTTTTTAAAACATGCAAATGCATTTGTCAGTAATCCAGGTAGTGAATATTGCATGGATAGTACTTACTTAAATGAGTTAAGGAAAAATGTGAATATAAATCTTGTTACAGTAATACATAACAGTGTTTTAAATGATATAATTGAGAAAAGTAATGATTATATGAAAATTGTTCGTATACTTGCATTTGTTTTGAGATTTGTTATTAATGTCCAATCAAAGGATAATCGTATAAGTGGTCCGCTTTCTGAAGAGGAAGTAAAAAAAGCCGCAAATTATATAATACGGCACATTCAAAGAAGTGAATATAATCTAGAAATGTATGATTTAAGTAAGGGTCACCCCATTAGTAAAAATAGTAAACTTAGATCATTAAATCCATTTTTAGATTCTAATAATGTACTACGTGTTGGTGGGAGATTAGTAAATTCTGATTTGGATTATACTAAAAAACACCAGATAATTTTGCCCCCTAAGCATAAATTGACTAAACTAATTATTGAAAATATTCATAAAAGAAACTTCCATGTCGGTCCTCAGACTCTGTTGTATAGTGTCCGACAACAGTTTTGGGCAGTTAGTGGAAGGGGACTCTGCAGAAAGGTAGTTCATGAGTGTGTAACTTGTTTCCGTAGTAAACCTATAAATAGTTGTCAAATCTTGGGAAACCTTCCGTCTGAGAGGGTGACACCCACTTTTCCCTTTAATGTTGTTGGGGTAGATTTTTGTGGACCTTTTTATATTAAATATAAGGGACAGAGATCTGGAGCTTTGCATAAAATATATGTTGCAATTTTCGTTTGCTTTGTGACAAAGGCCGTACACTTAGAAATTGTGTCGGATCTCACTTCTATTGCTTATATAGCAACTTTAAAAAGGTTTTTTGCTAGGAGAGGGAAAAGTTGTTGCATCTTCTCGGACAATGGCACGAATTTTGTTGGAGCAGCATCGGAGATCAAACGACTCCATGCCTTAGTTTGTAAGCCTGATGACAACTTGGCTGGTTATCTAACTTCTGAAGAAATTTCGTGGAAATTTACTCCGGCAAAATCGCCAAATTTTGGAGGTCTATGGGAAGCTAATGTGAAAAGCTTTAAAAATCTTTTACGAAAAACTGTGGCTAATGCTAGATTTACTTATGAAGAATTCGTAACCATGACTAACCAAATTGAAGCAATATTAAATTCTCGTCCTATTACTCCGCTCTCTTCTGATCCATCTGATCTTGAGGCTTTGACTCCGGGACATTTCTTAATAGGCCGTCCTCTTAATGCTTTGGCTGAACCTGACCACACTGATTTAAATGAAAATCGTTTATCCAGGTGGCAGAGAATAACAAAAATAGTCCAAAATATATGGAAACGATGGAGGTAATATATGGAAACGATGGATTATCTAAACAACCTCCAACAGAGATCTAAATGGCAGTTTGAAAAGGAAAATGTTAAGATAGGAACACTTGTTGTTATTAAGGAAGATAACTTGCCGGGTTGTGAATGGCGTTTAGGTAGAATACTTGAAGTTATACCTGGTAAGGATAAGAAAGTTCGAGTTGTAATTATTAAAACCGCTACTGGCTCATTTAAACGTAGCATTAGCAAAATATGTATTCTTCCTATAAGTGATAACAAGTTTGTTGTAAAGTGAATACTTTAATGTGTATAATGTAATTTTACATTTTTATGTTTGATATATCGTTGTTGTTTGATTGTGAGATGTGTTTTTAATTTGAACTTATTTTTGTTCTTTATTTTATCTTTTATATGATAATTTTATTCATTTAATTTTGTTGAATGTTTTAACATTGCAACGCCGGGCGGGATGTTTGCGCCTGATTGGTCGAGAACAATTATCCTCGTGGTGTCTCCCCCTAGTGGAGAATACGCGAGAGAAGAAGCAGAACTGAATTGAATTTGATAGGAGACACATGTCTCAAAATTGGAGCCGAGTGCTCAACTATAAATAATTAACCTTAAAGAATTATAAATGTTTATACGTGTAAGTAAATCTGTATTATGTGTGTGCCTTGTATGTCTTTAATAAATAATAGTAAAAAATCTACAGTTCACTACTTTAAATTAACTTAACTGAGTTCCTGACAGTAGCACTTTCGGTTTATCAATTTTAAAGATAATTATTGCATGTAAGGTATCGTCGAACTCAGTTTCAAGAATTATGAATATCCCTGGTACCAGGTTTACCATAGGGGATAAATAGAAAAACGATGAAACGGACAAATTCAAAAAAGAGAAGTCGTCAGTGTTTAAAAAAAAATTATGATATCCCCCAAAAAAACACTTTTGAAAAGTAGAAGAACCACCAACCTCAAAAACACAAAAAACTTTCTTACAATAAAAAAATCATAAACATGATGAAAATTTTCAGCCACAAACACAGTGATATAAAAAAATGGCCAACCTCTGATTAGAACTCTCGGTTGTGACTCGCTTACGAATGTATGCTTACTTAATTTATTTTTAACATTTAAGTTCCGCTCCCATAAAAATTTACGCTGCTTGAGGTTGGCGCCCGTCTTAATTACTAACCTTTAAAACCCCCCCACACATAAAAACTTTCCAAAATGTATGTATCAACCAAACAAAAGCTTACCAGAAACACTTTAGTTTCCTACTTAAAAAATTCTTAATAACGATTCAAATGCAAGCGTTTGAGCACAGTGTCTCTATACTATTTTGAAAATTACACGAGCATGAATATTTACACCACTTTGTATTTCCTACCCATCCAAATGAAATCATAAACTCGAATATTCGTGCAAACATCCATAAATTAGTTTAAACGCAAGCATTGTTAATATTCCTATGACGGGCGCCAACCTCAAGCAGCGTAAATTTTTATGGGAGCGGAACTTAAATGTTAAAAATAAATTAAGTAAGCATACATTCGTAAGCGAGTCACAACCGAGAGTTCTAATCAGAGGTTGGCCATTTTTTTTATATCACTGTGTTTGTGGCTGAAAATTTTCATCATGTTTATGATTTTTTTATTGTAAGAAAGTTTTTTGTGTTTTTGAGGTTGGTGGTTCTTCTACTTTTCAAAAGTGTTTTTTTGGGGGATACAATGGTACTATGGAAAACTAGTATTTTTGTAACTTTCTTAGTAGTTAAGGTTGGTTTTTAAATAACTTATAAGTTTTCGAAAATCAGGTACCATAGGAGCATTAGCACAAAAAAATATGAATGAACAAGTATTAAAAAGAGGTTGACTCTAGTACAAGAATCAAATGACTTTGGATGAAATGAAGATTCTTGAAAGTTAAGTTTTGGTTTAATATACATTTTCTGAGAATAAATAAGTCATTTCGATTAGTTCATAACAATTTGAACTCCGAAACTATAGTTAAAAATTTGTCGAGTTGAGTTGCAAATGTTAGTCAGTTTAACTGGATTGAATGATAATTGAATATAATATTTACAAATATGCCATATTCCATAAAGTTAAAGCCAAATATAAATAAAACTGTTCGTAAATTGTACACATACGTTGTAGCTTTCACTCCACGAATTTCAGTTCCATAAAATCTGGAATGCTTCCTAAGAAGCCAAACATTGTCATCGAATCAATTTTCGGTAAATTTTCCTATTACCCTTTATCAAATCCCGGCAAAACAGGCTTTTTTTTTTTTTTTTCAGATTATCTGGCGCCGTCAGCAACACAAGGGCTATAATGTGCCGAAACATTCATCATTAGACAAGCCAACATGCATTTGTAAACACCCATCATGCCTAACATGGGACTCGAGCCCGCAACCTCGCGATCTAGAAGCTAGCACGCTAACCACTATACCGTTTGGTCGACCCGGCAAAACAGGCATTTCTAAAGAAATATAACTAAACAACGACAACAAAAATTTGATGTATTACGATAATACGCTTAGAAAAAGGGGATAACGAAACGAAACACGAAGACACAGGTTACGTGAGATGTAAACACTGGACTGCATCTGTGCTAGAACGTCACATTTTTTTTTTAATATGTATTTTTGGTCACGTGACTTTTGCAAGTTAATCGCAAATCGTTCCAAGCGGACAGGAATACGGAAACTTTCCCATGTTCTTAATTATTCTGGGCAGTATTTCTTTAAAAAAACATTTTTATAACTGTTTCCTAATAAGTTACGCAAAAAAAATGATAAAAAATCCATTAAAGGAAATTTCGTTAATGCTGCCCTCTATGAGTATCAAAACGCAAAAAATATTAATGTGTAATATTAGTTTACATGACAAAATCACTTTCAGTAATGCAAAATATGCTAAAGTAAAATGTTTAAAGTTTCTATAGTTCAAAGTCCTGAAACTTAGAAACGGTATAGTGGTTAGCGTGCTAGCTTCTAAACCGCGAGGTTGCGGGTTCGAATCCCGCGTTTGGCATGGGTGTTTGTAAATGTATGTTGGCTTGTCTAATGACGAATGTTTCGGCGCATTATAGCCCTCGTATTGCTGACGACGCCAGATAATCTGAAAACAACCAACCAACCTGAAACTTAGATGGTAAGTGGACAGTTCTGCCACATCTAGTTGTTCTTTCTGGCACCACCTTTGGCGGGAAAAGTTCTGAACCCTCATTTTATCCCTTAGTTGATTTACATTCTCTTGTACATTTTCATCCGAACTGTTGGAAGTTGTGTTGTGTTGTTGTTCAATTTCTAAGGGATACACACGTTGTACGGATGAATTAACTCTCCAGAAACAGTCTTTATTTTCAAAACTCTATAGTAACCTTATCTGTACCAGGATATATAGCTGTAGCACGTCCAAGTGGCCAAAAATTTCTCTTTTGGTTGTCATTTTAAACTAAGATAATGTTATTTAATTTTAGCTCTTTACACTTGTTGGTATTGGGGCGAGCGAACTATATTTTATGCGGATTAATACAAGATCCGTGTAGGTGTAGTTTGTTCGTCCCTCTACCGGGAAACCATCTTTCCTCTGGCAGACATGAAAGTGTAAAGACCTGTGTGGTTCTGTCTGATGTTTGTAGGCTGTGTGCCGAATTGGTTCTTAGTGAACTTTATCTCCGTAGTTCGTTAATCGTCCGTCCTGTCATTAAATGTATTTGTCTACCCTACCTCATGGACTATTATTTTTATGGTAAAGAACAACAAATGGTAGCAGAGCGTGGTTGGTTAGGGTTGAACTATGTGTTAAAACGAAACTTACGAAACGATACTTCGTGACTGTATGCTCAAACGAAACTTAGTGATCAATCGAAACTCTTTGTGATTTGCGTGTGAAAAATGGAGCGCTTAAATGTTCCTGAACTGACTGGAAATAATTATTTTATTTGTGCCCTGAAAATCAAAGTGGCACTAACGTTAAAAAGACTGGATGCAGTAATATTCGAAGTGAAACCAGAAGATCTGGAAGGAGATGCGGCTGCACTATGGATACAGAAAAATGCCGATGCCGTTGCATATATCAAGTTATCCTTATCAGATGAACAATCACTCCAGTACGCGGCTGAAGAAGACGCAAAAACTTTGTGGGAGAAGATTAAAGCAAACTTTACCGGCCAAGCTGAAGACAGAAAAATTGATGCCGGAAACGAACTTAAAAATATAGAAATTCGACACAACGAAGCAGCAAATGATTATATTGCGAGAGCAAGAGGTGTATCTACAAAGTGCCAATCACTTGGACTTGAAATTTCTCATCGAGAACTGGTGTACTATACTGTTCGTGGACTGAGTGGAAAATACACGAAAGTTAGAGAAATATTAAAAACGCAGCGTGAGAAGAGTTTAGAGGAAGTGCTGGAGATTCTACGTGAAGAAGAAAAAAGTTTCGGTTCGACAAACAACCGACATGCTGAGGGGATCAATGCCGAAGCATTCTACTCAAGGAAGAAGCAGAATTCAAATTCAAAAGTGTGCTACATATGTAGACGTCCAGGGCACATTGCCAGATCGTGTTTTCAAAGAAATAAGAATCGTGGAAGTGACATTTCGTGTGGTAACAGAGGATCTAAGTACGAAAACGGAAATAACCGAACTGTGAACTAGTATACAAAAGAAAACAAATCTGCTCTACAAGTTTCTGCACAGGAGAAAGAACAGTGCGATAACACATGGGTTCTTGACAGTGGAGCGTCAACGCACATGTCTAAAGACAGGTTTTGGTTCACAGAACTTGTTCCAGAAGTCAACGATATCTATCTAGCTGGAAAAGATTCGAAAATAACTTCTGAAGGTAAAGGTACAGTCAGAGCAAATACTGTAAGTAACAAAAATTCAGTAAACATAACCATGGATAATGTTTCATTTGTACCTGATTTAAGAAATAATTTACTTTCTGTTACTGCAATGATGAATAATGGGTGTAGGATTGTATCAAAATATAACTGTGTATTAATTTTTGATAAAAATAATAAGTTTGTAACTAAAGCAGTTCTGAATGATAATAGATTAGAAGTGTATTTGAAACCATTTTGTGATCCTGAGTGTAATATTTCTAGTGCTAGTAATTATGAAATTTGGCACAATAGATTATGTCACTTAAATCCTAAATATATGACTATAATGAAGGAGTATATTAATCTTAATGATGTAAAAGATTTTAGTTGTGAAGTATGTGATATAAGTAAGATAACTAGAAAAAGTCATCCTAGTATTGATATTAATCAAAGTTCTGAAATTTTAGAATTAGTTCATGTGGATCTGTGTGGTCCTGTACAATCAGAATCATTGGGAGGTTCTAAGTACTTTATGGTAATAGTGGATGATTATTCTGGAATGTATTTTACATACTTCATGACATGTAAAAGTGAAGTGTTAAATGTGCCTTCTCAGTTTAAAGCTAAGTATGAAAATCTTACAGGTAAAAGAATTAAAAGGTTGCGAACTGATAACGGTAGAGAATTCGTAAATGAACAAGTGGATAATTTTCTTGCTAGTTCAGGTATTGCACACGAAAAAACAATTCCATACAACGCAGAATCAAACGGGAAGGTGGAAAGGGCGAACAGAGTTCTTTTAGATCGGGCAAGATCTATTTTATACGAAAGTAAACTTCCATTAAAATTTTGGGCTGAAGCAATAAATTATTGTACACGTGTATCTAATGTCACGCCCCGTATAGGAAAAGAAAAAATTCCATTAGAATTTTGGACTGGTAAGAAACCGAAATTAAATTATTTAAAAAAGTTTGGTTGTATGGCTTATTTTCATGTTCCGAAAATAAAGAGAAATAAATTCGATATTTCGGGAAAGAAAGGCATCTTAGTAGGTTATTCACGAGAAAGAATAGGGTATCGTATTTACGATCCAAGCATAAATAAAATAATTGAAGAAAGATCCGTTATATACAACGAACACATAAAAGGAAGTACATTAATTCAAAACGAAAAACAAGAGTTATGGGATGTTGAAGGATTAAATAAAAACCGTTTCCAAGAAGAAATAAAAAACAAAACAGCGGATTTCTTTTTGAGTGAAGAACTCAGCGATAAAACACAAAATAGTTTCTTGCCGACTGTTGCGCAATCAGAATCGAATGACGAGCCGGTGTTAAATTCAAATGATAAACAGCTAAGGCGATCGGAACGAATAAAAAATAAAAAAATAATATTCGCAAATCTTAGTGAATGCATTCCTCAAAATATTTCTGACGCGAAGCTAAGTAACAATTGGTTAAGATGGGAGAAGGCAATTAATAATGAGCTTGATTCATTGAATAAGCATAAAGTTTGGGAAATTGATGATATGCCAGGACACGATACGAAGTTAATCAAAAGCAAGTGGATTTTTTCTATTAAAAATAATGTGTATAAAGCGCGACTTGTTGCCACAGCTTTTAATCAAATAAAGAATGTTGATTATTCAGAAACATATTCACCAGTCGTAAATATTGAGAGCTTCAGAATTTTAATAGCAATCGCTGCAAAATTAAATTTGATTGTTGGATTTTTTGATATAAAGACTGCATACTTGTATGGTGAACTAGAAGAGACCGTTTATATGTTACCTCCACCAGGTTTTGAAACAATTATAGGTGAAGGGAAAGTTTGTAAATTAAAGAAAGGTTTGTATGGGTTACCTCAGAGCTCAAGGAATTTCTATTTAAAAATAAAAGGGGAATTGGAAAACATTGGATTATTACAATTAGCATCTGATGATTGTATATTTATGAAAGTTGATAATGGAAACATTTTCATTTTATGTATGTATGTCGATGATTTGGCTATATTTTATAATTCTAAAGAAATGTGTGATAATATTGTTACTCAAATTAGGAATATATTTGAACTGCATGAAAATGAAAAATGTAAGTTTTTGGGTTTAGAGATATTTAAAGATGATAAAGGTATTGGTTTATCTCAATCTGAATACATTGAGTTCTTATTGACTAAACATAATTTGGAGAATTGTAAATCTGTAAAAACTCCTATTGTAAAAGGGGAAAATAAAAGTTTTCCTCTCTCAGATGATTTGATAGATATAACTATGTATCAAGAATTACTTGGTGAACTTTTATTTTTGGCAAATCGAACTCGTCCTGACATTTCATTTGTAACAACGTATTTATCACAGTTTAATCATAAACCAGAAAAGAGGCATTATTTTTTGGCTGAAAGGGTTCTAAGGTATTTACAAGGAACAAAAGATAAGAAATTGTTTTATAGTAATGAGTTTGGTTATTTAAATGCAAGTTCTGATGCAAGTTGGGGTAATGCAGAAAATGCTAAGTCCTTTTCTGGAAGTGTTATTTTATTAGGCGATTCTTTGATTTCTTGGAAGTGTCAAAAACAAAAAAGTGTTAGTCTTTCAACTTGTGAAGCTGAATTGTTTGCTATTTCAGAAACATGTAAAAATATTATTTGGACATTGGATTTGTTAAATGAGTTGTCATTTAAACAATTTATAGACGATAGTGTAATTTTGTATTCAGATAGTCAAGCAGCTATTCAATATGTTAAAGGTACGAAATCTTCGAATAAGTCAAGGCATATGAATTTACGTTTTCATTTTGTCAAGGACTTGTTGATGGACAATGTAATTAAATTGAAATATTTACAGACTGAATATATGATTGCAGATTTTCTTACCAAAGCTGTTAATGAAGAAAAATTGTTATATTCACTGAAAGGTATTTCATTAGTGTAAAGGTATTTTATGTATTATTATATGTCATTGTATTGTATGAGTTTGTATGTTTATGATAAAATATTGTTACTCGCAGGAGGGGTGTGTTGGTATTGGGGCGAGCGAACTATATTTTATGCGGATTAATACAAGATCCGTGTAGGTATAGTTTGTTCGTCCCTCTACCGGGAAACCATCTTTCCTCTGGCAGACATGAAAGTGTAAAGACCTGTGTGGTTCTGTCTGATGTTTGTAGGCTGTGTGCCGAATTGGTTCTTAGTGAACTTTATCTCCGTAGTTCGTTAATCGTCCGTCCTGTCATTAAATGTATTTGTCTACCCTACCTCATGGACTATTATTTTTATGGTAAAGAACAACAACACTTTTTATAAATTTTTTATATGATTGATTTTGCTAAAATCAATTGTCCTAGATATTCAGAGCGGAAACGTTTTCGTAATTCTTCTCTTAATTTTTGTTGGGAGCGAAATCTTCGGGTGATATTGAATTCATCAAGATGGTCTAAATCGGGAACTCCCACCGTCTGAATATCTTGCAAAAACATAGCTGGAGTCAAGGGATTCAAATCTTGATCATATTTTCAGAAATATAGGTTATAGGCCTAAAATTGATAACTGATTCACAATCAGATAGTAAAGTAATCATTTCCTCATAAGAGAGACACGCCTTGCCTAAAACACGTCAAAGTAATTTATTTAACAATTGTATAAGGCATTCCCGAAAACCGCCCCACCAGGCAGCCGTGGGAGGATTGAACTTCCAGCTTATTCTTTTTATATGAGCTTCATTTTGGACGGCCTTCCAATCGATGGATTTTAACAAATTATACGCACCGGTAAAGTTTTTTCCGTTGTCACTGTAAACAATATGTGGTCGTCCACGTCTAGCGATGAATCTTCTGAAACATAACCAGAATGATTTTGTAGATAGAGACTGAACCAGCTCTAAATGTACTGCTCTAAAGACAGCGCAAGTGAATATGACAATCCAGCTCCAAGTTCCTCCTTTAAGTGACAATGATCCTGCTAGATCAACTCCAACAACCTCAAAAACAGTCGAATCTCTAATTCTATCTTCTGGCAATGGTATAAGTATAGTTTCTATTCTCTTTGCACTGTGTCTCTTGCATCTAATACATTTTGATATAATTCTCCGTGCTGTTTTCCGTGCATTTATAACCCAGAATCTTTCTCGTAAATCTATGAGTAAATTTTTCAGTCCACAATGTAATAGACTTAAGTGGCGTTCTTGTATCAGAAGTTCCACCAATTTATGTTTACTAGGCAATAATATAGGTGTCTTAAAATTTTCAAAATCTTTTCGTTCTGTCAATTTAGTTTTAACTCTGAGAATTCATTCATTATCTTCTAGGCACGTTATGGCTTTTAAACTTCTTAAATATTCTCCAGTGCAATGTTCCTTCTGAATAATTTTAATTAATTTAATTTCGGCTGCATTTATTTCTTCCACCGATAATTCACCTTTTAGGCGGTCTAGGCTACTCAATACAATTGGAAATTAATCTGTTTATCCATGCAACCATTCTCGCAATCTTCTTGTAACTGGAAAAGTATCGTAAAAACCACTTCTCATCTGGAGCATCACCAGTGTAACCTTCTTCTTTTCACGAATTGCTTCTTCTTCATTAAGTTGCACTTCAGATTTAGGCCACTCCCGTTCCACTTTTGAAAGCCATTCCGGTCCCTCCCACTAACGGGAGTTAATCAATTTTTCAACAGAACAGCCTCTTGATGGCAAATCTGCGGGATTTTGAGATTCTTGAATATGTCGCCAATCACATACGTTAGAAAGGTTTCGTATTTCTTTTACTCGATTTTGTACGAAAACTCCCCATGGCTCTTCATATTGAATTCAGTATAATGCTGTGGTTGCATCAGTCCAAAAATACTCCCGAACATCTTTCAGGTTCAAAGCTTTTTTCACAAAATCTGAAAGTCGTACTCCAATAGTACCAGCCATCAATTCTAACCTCGGAATAGACATCTTTTTCAAAGGTGCAACTCTTGACTTAGCCATTACCATTTGCACAGAAGTGTTTTCATGATTCTCACTTCTTATATACAACTGCTGCATAAGAGAGTCCAGACGCGTCACAAAAAATATGCAAACTAAATGATGTAGCTTCTTCAATAAATATATGTCTAGGAATTTTTAGATTTCTTAAGAGATGGAGTTCTTCAAACCAATTTAAAAATTTACCACAGACTTCTTTTGACAAATTAGAGTCCCAACTTAATTTTGCTTTCCAACTTTCTTGCAGCAATATTTTGGATATAAAGTAACCGGACAAGAAAATCCTATAGGGTCGAAAATCTTTTGTGTCACAGAAAGCGATGTTCGTCTAGTTAAAGACCCTTTTAGTTCCAAAATATTATTCACATTGCAAAATAAAGTATCTTCTCCTTTGTCCCAGAGTAGTCCTAAAACCGATGATGGTTCACATGTTTTATCTGGTTCTTTAAAGCTGTTTGATTCCCATCCTATTAATTCCATCTTTGCTTTAGCCATTAAATTTGTAGATATTTCAACAAACCTTTCATGTTCTTGATTTGATTTCACTGATGTAACACAATTATCTGCATAAAATGATTTCTTCAGTTTCTCCGCTATGTCTTTCACATCAGATACCGTATTATCTAAATGATGCTGTATTACAGCGCCCAATATGAAAGGAGAGCTCGTAACACCGAAAACCACTCTTTTATGCCTCAAAATTTAAATTTTTCTCTTAGAGAAATCTTCCCACCACATAAATCTAAGAAAATTTATATTTTCTGGACGGTAGAAATGCCTTTTTTATGTCCGAGATCACTCCGATTTCATTTTCTTTAAATTTCACTAAAATGCTAGGTAAAAGCTCAAGAGTGTTCGGTCCCTTTTCTAAAGATTCGTTCAGTGAACAATGGCCTTTTTCTCTACTTAACGCGTCGAAGACTGGTCGTACTTTAGTTGTTGCATTTCCCTCTTTAAAAATCCCTCTATGTGGTAGATAACAAGATGGTTGAGATAATTATTCAGAAGGCACTACTTCAATTATGTCTTCTTGCAGCCACTCTTCAAAAATTGCTTTGTACGAGTCATATTTTTTTGTGCAATTAATTTCTCAGAAGTCTTTTCTAATCTTCTTTCAGATAAAACTGTGTTGTTATGAAGATTATCTTTACACTTCCAAGGCAATTTTATTTCATACATGCCATCTTCAATCGTCATGGTCTTTATAAGATTTTCTCTCACAGCATTTTCAAGCTCTATTTTGTTTTTTGGCTCATATGGATCTTGGATACCTATAGCTTCTAAATTCCATAAATTTTCAATGTTAAAACTTTGCGATAAAAGCGAACTTGTCACCGCATCTATAGATTTCCTTGAATAACCATTTGTTAGTTTTCCCATTATTACCCATCCTAGGTAAGTTTCGATGGCCGTTAAACCTGATTTTAATGGTACTATTTTCCCAGTATAAATTTTACCCGCAAAGTCTGCTCCTATCAGTACTTCAATTGAAAGATTCTCTTAACTGACGTCTGTGATGACGATACCTTTTTCTTTCAGCTCAATTAAATCGAGTTTGTCCTTTATATGAGGTATCGGTCCGCACATTTTGGGTTGGTCTAGAACTGGAATTTCACAAGAGTATGCTGTTCTTAAATCATGAACTTGCACAGTGTAACATTTATGTTCTCGGCATGATGTTGCTCCACCAAATACCACGTGTGTTAAATTTTGAGTGAGTTGGCTTTAGTCCTAGTTTTTCCCCCGTTGATTGTAAAATGTATGAGCTCTGGGAGCCTGTATTAATCAAAGTCCGAACTACGTGCCTTTTCCCTTTATTCTCAAAAGCTACCAATAACGTTTGTAGCAATACTTCAATAGCTTGGCATAAATTGGATAAGGAGCTACTTTCCGCTGTTTCAGTTTTATCTTGGTGTGAAGTTTTTGAAACCTCTGGACACTAGGGCGTATCGAAAAAAACTTTTTTGGGAAATTCCAAATTTCAAGTTGATAAAAAGTTGTCACTATGCTCACATATTTACACGGGATAAAAGATTTTAAAGTGTTTCTATTTTTTTTAATACTATGTATTTCTTCCATATACAATTTAGATGACTACTAAGTGACATATGATTGGGTAATATAAGGATGAAAGTATTTTAATAATTAAAAATATTAGAAATCTGAAACTGTTATTTAGATTAAACGGGACATCGGTTTGGCGCGTTTTTTAGAACGTTTATTATGTCTCCTGCCAGTGAACCTTTCAAATTAGTTTAAATTTACTTTGATTCATCAAATTTGATTTTGAACTTGACGGGGAGAATATAATTAATACTTTTTTTTTAATTTTATAAATTGTTCTCATGGGCATCTTTGTTTGAATGCTTGCATTTAAGTTTTTATGTACTTGTGTTACTTTTTTAATTTCATTGATAATATAGGCTTGCGATACGATTTCAATCCACACTCCATACTCTCCAATTGAATGAATTGGGTCTGGATCAAAATTTGTCGTTACGTTTTAAACTTTTATTTTGAGAAGCTGAAAAACAAGGGTTACATATCCCCTCGTGAAAATGCATTAGTATGCATGTAAATGCATTTAGTATGTATTGATCAAAAACGGAGATGGGGAAGGGGGTAAGGACTTGTAATAAATTACAATAAAAACATTATTACTATGCAAGTTTTCATTATTTATTGTAATTATGTTTTACTATTCATTATAATTATCTTTCATTATGTATCAGAATTTAATTTATTAAAATGTGTTACTATTTTATAGATTTTAACAAGCAGTGATTATTTTTCTTTTTTATAATTATTTAATACATAAAAAAACTAGTCAATTAATATTTGTATCTTTATGTTCGTGGTTCTTTATCGTAATTTTCGCCGATTCCCAATGAAACAAAATTTCTAGTGCTTTTAACCACATTTCTTTGTTTACATGCAATTTGAGCAGTGAACTTGAGCAACCCTCCCCCATTGATTTATTTGATGACAGCAGGAAGTCGGGGGCAGGATTTCAAAAAAGTGTCTCAAGTAAAGCAAAGCTTTTCTTCCAAATAAGTTCTAGTTTAGACCGTCTGCGAGATCTGTTTTTTTTTTGTTTTTTTTTAAAGTAAGGATTTGCCATGGAGGCAATAGCAAGTGGTAAGTAGAATTTAAAATATTATTATTTTTGTTTTTGTAAAATATTTAATACTACTTACTTTTTTTTGCAAATTAACAACTGCTGTAATTCTTGCATTTTGTATAATACGTAAAATAACTAAAGAAAATGTTTGACATGGTAGTCGTGGATCATCCAAGTTATTGTAACAGAAATAAGCACTAATTTAAGTCATTGGTGGCGAAATTATACAACCAAGTTGGCTAGTTATCAGTAAAAGGAAGATTACTAGTAAAAAGCGCGAAATGCAAAATATTGAAGTGAATGAAATTCAAAATGTCAGCCGGGTTTATTTCGAAAAATGTGTTTTAGCTTAACAAGAAGTTTTGTGCCACATCCTTAATACATGTAAAATTTGAGAACATTTGTCTATCACTATTGTATGCAAATGCATGTAGTAACAATTGAGAACAGGGCAATAGGGGGGGAGGGAGGAAAAGATTTACCGATGACCCCTACGAAAAGTCACGCCTTGCCACTAAATTAAAAAATATGACACCATTTACGGACACCCACTTTAAGATCATTCACTATATTGTTTAAATCAAATTAAAATTATTTTACCACTAATAAAACAATTATTCAATGAAATTGCAGTAAATTAAAAATTCATCTAGAAAAAACAAAAAGTCATCTTGAAGGAACTAAATGAAACTTTTATAATTAAAACGCAAATATTCTTAACTTTACTAGCAAACAATTAGTAAACACAAATAAGCATCTAACTTCGTAAATTAAAGTAAAATAGGATTTACTGGAGTATTTCTTTGACAAAATACTCAATAACTGTTTAGTTTTAATATATTTAGTTTGAGAATTACTAAAAAAATTAACTAATAGTTTGAAAATTTTCCGGTACACTTGAACAATATTCGAAGGTTTAATTTGCACCTGCGATTCTACAACTTTTTTTTTTTACATGTGTGTACACTTTTAATATTATTTTTGGTTCTCAATTAAGTTAGCATGTGTCATTTTCCGAATTTATTCCATGCTTAATTGATGTGACTGTCTTTAAACACTTTGAAAACAAAAGCAGACATACAAGTTCATAAGTAAATTAAATCTATTACACAGTTTATTTACACAGCCAAACTGTTTTGATGAAAGGTCCAAAGGGGAATTTCGAAACATAACGTGCCAAGATCATGTAATACCATCGCCAAGTACAGTCATTTTTTTTTTCATGCAAATAACTCTTAAATTACACCACATGAAGGGAATAAAAAGCATATAACGATCGTATTTATGATATATGTAATGTATTGTGTTGCAGAGTATTAAAGAAATGGTATCCACTGGTTCGAGAAAATAGAAAGTTTATTAATTATGGTTAAATGATTATAGGTAGCATTTATTTAATTAGGTAAAACATAAAAGGGGAGATATAGAGACACACTCCTAACAGACTGGCATGACTTACGCGAATGAACCTTGACACTTGGATTACATATACATTGTGCAATGCGCAGTACATATGCGCACATCACTTAAAGAGGAATGTACCATTTACTAATACGAGGGGGATCGTAGAAGGGTTAGAGAGATGATATGAAAATGGGCGTTATTATCCTACAATTGCCCCCTATAACGATAATTTTCATTTCAAATAAAATTCAATTAAGAGAACACTAAGTTAACACCTCTACAACTGAGTACATTTCACATAAAATCAATTTAACACATCATAAATTCACAACTTAACAAATTAAACACAATCAAGTCCAATCATTTTACAAAGCATGTTATGTTTTAGACCATTTAAAGGTTTAGTTAGTAAATCTGCACAGTTGTTATCTGAACTGACATACAAGATTTCAATGTCTTCATGTTCATATAAATCGCGAACAATGTTATATCTGATATCTATATGCTTCGTTTTATTATGAAATATTGGATTTTTCACAAGTTTGATTGCGGACTGATTATCACACATGATGGTTATAGGCGATTTAATTAAATTAGGATAAAGTTCACCTAGTAAATTTCTTTGATGAATACACTCCTTTGCACATTCAGAAAGAGCCATGAATTCGCTTTCGCAGGTAGACAAAGCAACACTGCGCTGTTTCTTTGATTCCCAACTAATTGGTGATCCAGCATGTTGAAAAATAAATCCTGACTGTGATTTGCGATCATCTACACAAGAGGCCCAGTCAGAATCAACATAAGCAATAATTGGCTTTCCTGTACGTTTATAAACAATACCTAAATTACTAGTACCTTTAAGATATCTAAGAATATGTTTAGCTGCTATCCAGTGTGATCTACCAGGAGCACAATTGAACTGGCTTAGGAAATTAACAGCATAGGTTATATCAGGACGTGAAGCAACAGATAAAAATAACAAACACCCAATCAATTGACGATAAGGAATATTTTTCATTTCCTCAATTTCTTCTTCACTTTGAGGACACATATCCTTACTAAGTTTTAGGTTTGGGTCTAATGGTGATACAACAGATTTACAATTTACCATATTAAATTTTACAAGTAAATCATGAATATATTTAGTTTGACACATAGAAATAGAATCCTCAGTTTGGGAAAATTGAATACCAAGACAATAAGATAACTTACCTAAATCTTTAAGTTTAAAAGAAGCTGATAATTCAGTAATAACATCATAATAATACTTTGCATCATTAGTTAATATTAACAAATCGTCTACATATAATAGTAAATAGACACAAATTTATATGCACATTTATCAGCATTCATAGCAGTAAAACCCATGTTTTTAAGTTTCTTATCTAAAGTTTGGTACCAAATGAGTCCACTGTCTTTCAAACCGTAAAGACTACGTTTTAACAAACATACTTTATTTGGTTCAAAACGGTCTTCAAAACCTTTTGGGATTTCCATGTATACTTCTTTGTCAAGTTTTCCATTAATATATGCAAAATGAATGAAATCGGCAGAAAATGCCATTAATTTATTTTCAACAGCATAAGATAAAAGGGTTCTTAGAGTACTGAGACGTACCACAGGTGAGTAACTATCAATAAAATCCACACCGTATTGTTGCATGCTTCCATCAGCTACTAACCTTGCCTTATATTTGGATAATTTATCCGATTCATCAAATTTTTCACGAGATACCCATTTGGAACATAAAACTTTCTTTGATGTTGGTCGGTCAACGATTATCCACGCATCGTTTTCATTAAGCGATTTTAATTCTTCTTCCATAGCAATAATCCAAAACTGTTTCTTTGGTGAGCTCAACAGTTCATCAATTTCACTTTGAAATGCAGTTTCATGTTGTAGATCATTTAAATAAGTAACTTCAGAAAAATCACACCGTAATAAATCTTCAGATAATTTATAACACACATCAGCTGTTTCGCTTTCAAGTGGTATAGCACGATTACGCAAGACCATCGAATGCTTCCTTTCTGGACGAGATGTATCTTTTTCAGTTGAAGTACACTGCAAAAAAAATCCCGTCAAATTTACGGTTTTAAACTGGCAGCTGGGTCGCCAGTTTAAAACCGTAAAAAATACGGAAACATTCCGTATTAAGTACGGTTTTTGACTGATTGCAACAGTATTTCCCCGTAAAATGAACGGAAACTTTCAGTAATAATTACGGTCATTCCGTACAAAATACAGTTTTCTCCCGTAAAATAAACGGAAGCTTTTCGTATTAAAAACGGTTATTGACTGGTTGCTAACATTAATCCCCGTAAAATAAACGTAAACTTTCCGTATTAAATACGGTAATTTCATGCAAAATAATTTACTCCCGTAAAATAAATTAAAATTTCCCGTATTAAGTACGGTGATTCCATACAAAATGCAATTTCCACCTGTAAAATAAACAGAATTTCTGTGTTGAATAAGGTCAATTCCATATAAAATACAATTTCTCCCGTAAAGTACACGGAAACTTTCTGTAATAAATTTCATATAAAATACACAGAAATTTTTCTGTATAAGAAACAGTTTACCCCTATAAGCGAAGTTTTTCTTATACAAAAACTTCTAGTGACAAAAAAGGTTTACAAATGTAAGTGAACGGTTTGCTTTTGCAAAATATTAAGAAACTTTACATATTAAAAGTAGTTTACAATTGTAGATGGAAAAGCTTCTGCCACAAAATATATGATTAATTTTAGTATTAAACAGTTTACAATATCAAGGAGGCATTTGTGTTCTGCTAAAGGTTTTGTTAGTAATAATGACCATATTCAATGGATGAAAATCATAAAAATTAAAGTACGATTCTGTATCACAGCAAAATATTCTATGTCCCATTATAAATTAAAGCGAAAAAAATTTCCGAAGCAATAAGGTAATCCTTCAACATAAATAGAAAGGTAAAAAATATATCACAAAATGAGCATGTCACACAAAATAATTTATTAATAGCTATCAGTCTTTTCTTATATCAAACTATAATAATAAATTTATTTGGCTATCTATACTATGATTACCTAGACTTTTAATTTGATTAAAACATTAAAAAAATGCAATAATTTACTAACTTTCAAAATATTTTTTAACGCGACAGGATTTAAATGTATTTTATGACACTGTGTATTAAGTAAAAAAATTAAATTTGATAAAAATATAATTTTATTTCAATACACATAATATAAGTATACATAATTATAAAATTTCAATACACACGAATGAAAAGTGGTTCAGATTACTTTATTTAATAAACAAAATATTAAAAAATTTCTAGGAAGTATCTAGGAATAATTAATCATATCATTCAATACAAGCTACGGCAACTTTTAAGGCCATATGAAAGTCATTATTAATTTTTCAATTTAGAAAAATATGCAAAATATACGAAAAGGAAAAATTTAGATTGCGGAATGTACAAATTATTGAACACATCTAATAAATAATAATTTTAAAATTTCAATACACACGAATGAAAAATGTACAAATTATTAAACACATCTAATAAATATAAATTATAAAATTTCAATACACACGAATGTAAAGTGGTTCAGATTACTTTATTTAATAAACAAAATATTATTGAAGCACATCTAATAATTATTGAACACATCTAATAAATTTTCAAAGTTGACAGTATAAAAGTATACATAATTATAAAATTTCAATACACACGAATGAAAAGTGGTTCAGATTACTTTATTAAATAAACAAAATATAAAAATTTTCTAGGAAGTATCTAGGAATAATTATATCCTTCAATACAAGCTGCGGCAACTTTTAAGGCCATATAAAAGTCATTATTATTTTTTCAGTTAAGAAAAATATGCAAAATATACGAAAAGGAAAAATTTAGATTGCGGAATGTACAAATTATTGAACACATCTAATAAATTTTCAAAATTGACCAATGCAAGTTATATCTGAATAATTATGACTCTACAAAATCACCATCTTATAAAATGTCCAATTTACCACAGTAAACATACTTAAGGTATTTAACTGCTGCTGGAGAGTCTGAAGAATCATTCTTTCACTTACTTCTGTGTGTGGGAGCGAGTTGCCTGTTGTTGTTGCTAATCCTCACTGTTTGACGGAGTGAGACAAGATCCACGAGTTCGTTGACTAAAAGGTAGTCGAAGACTAGGAGAGGATTGCTAAAGAGACCCTCCTTAGAGAGTCCCATGTAATCCAAGAGGTGCTCAGGAGAGGCCTGATGATTTTGGCACTTGGTGCAGGTGGCGAAAGTTTTCCTGCCCTCGTTGAAAGTGAGGCACTTGATGTGACCGCTAGCAAGCCTTGATAGAACAGTTCGGGTATGTCTGTCACACGGGAGGTCAAGGGACAAACCTGGTTTTGAGATCTTGTACCAATTATGGGTTGGGGGTGTTTTCCACTCCTCCGAGATCTTTGATTTTTCCAGAGAGTACAATTCCAAAAAAATAAGTGTGGAAGAGGGAGATGTTGAAATCCTGCAACCCTCCTTAGCAAGGATATCGGCCTGATCGAGTTGCCTGGTCTGCAGGATACGCTGTCTTTCAGGCGAACAGTTGCTCCCTCAATGTACAGTAGGTTATACACAGGACGGTGCTGGCGGTATTATGCTTTAGGGGACGTTCTCTTGGGCGTCTCTGGGACCCGTGGTAGTGGTAGAGCAGACCATGAATGCTACAGGGTATCGGAACATCATTGCGGTGACTGAGCCTTTGTCTGGATTCATACCCAGAAGCACCTGTGATACAGATCAAAATAAAGTTTTTAATATAAATCCTTTATATGCATTGGCAACTTTTATGTGCAATTACAACCAGTGTTTAAGCTTTTTAAATGCCACTAGCATAGCTCTGTTACAATACTAATGTCATAATTAGCATTCACAAAAGCAAAACTATTTTTAAAACAAACCTCAAATAGTAAATGAAATAAACACTTATATGTAAATGATAGCAGATTATCAATACTATTACCGGGTGGCCACAAAATTTACGAAAATAAGTTCCCTGATTTTACTGCAAACTTTTTATCCAATTTCCACAACTTATCCAGAAGTGTAGACATCCTGATCAAATAGAACATGTATGCTAAAGAGATAACGTACCAATTTTTTAAAAATAGTTTTGGCGGTAATGAAAAGTTCAAATTATTCAGAAACATTAAAATTTCAACGATTACTGCCACAATTCTCTGGGTAAATGGTGCCAAAATGTGGATGAACAGGGAAACGTGCCTTCAGAACAAAGAAAATTTCCCTGATTTTTGTGAAATTTAAAAAAATTTCCTGATTTTTTCCAGAATGAGAAAGTTTCCTGACATTTCCATTTTTCCAGGTTTTCTGGCCACTCTGTATTAGTGTCATTTAAGTATAGCACTTCTAACAAAGGTGAAACAAGCAAGTTCTTGTAAAACTTATCTTCCCACGAAACGTTGCAAGAAATAAAAATGTTTAATTCTAATTATAATACACTAAGTAAATTTATTCTAAAAGCACTACAATTTATTCCAACAGTATTCTCACTTCAAATAAATAGTGTTGTATTTGTCCCTAAATCCTATGTATAAAGCAGTGTTGAAGCTGCTGTACAAAATTTTTTCAGCAAAAAAGCTTAAGTCACAATTTTCATTTCAGCAAAATGCTAAAATGGTTACGAGCTACATCCCTCGAGATGTTTAATTTAACTCAATGAAAACACTTTCATTGAGTTAACACACAGCATTTTGTTAAAACAGCACCCACAGCTTAATCCCAGCAACAAAATAAAATAATCTCTATAGTTTACCTGAAAAGTGCAGAGAGCTTTCGAAGTCTTCAAGGCATTCAGCACAACTGGTAGTTTCTTTTGGAAAAATTCCAATAAACTGTACAAAATATGAAAAATATTGTAAAATTTATCATCCTTATGTACATATATTTACACTCGTGAAAAGAGTCAAATGAACTAGCTAGCATGAAATCGTCTTTTAAAAACCTTATTTTAAAATATGGATCTGCACATCAGGTGGGTAGTCTAGGGATGGGATAAATCACCTTCAAAAATAAAATTTAAGTTTATCTCCTTAAAATAAAGACTCAATATTTCACACAACAATATATCTTATTATATCATTAGGTCCATGGCGTTTAATGTTATAAGTGATAAAACGATAATTTGCAGAAGGAATGGATTAGAAATTCTCAATTACTACTATCCGTTAACGCTAAAAAAAGAAATTTATCGAAAGAAAATCTTTTTTCTTTGCTCACAAACGTAGGCTCATTTTTCAGCTACGTTTTTAAAGAATTTTACATTAATTCAAGTAACACATTTCATAAAATGAAGAGGTCTTTTAAACCCTGCATTGAAAGGCTATATCACCACACCAATGCTATAGTACTTGAAAACAGCAACATTTTAAGTATCTGTTTTGCGATTAATTCAATCCCAAAGATCACCAGCCCTTCCCTTACTTTTGCCAGTGACCAAGTACGATAACATTTATGACAGATGATCTTGTCTTGACAAGCAAGCTATATAATCTTGAGGAAGTCAAAGTCCTCAGTCGAAGGCGGTGGGTGCCATGTAAAGACTGAATATTATCCCAAGTGATTTCTAATGCAATCCCAACAGACTGATTTGAAACAATCGCAATGAAACTGATGTGTCTTTTGACTGAGACTTCACACAATGGAACAGATGTAGTAGGACATTTGGCGATAAAAAAAATCAAAACAAGATCAAAAACATGGTAACTGAATAAGTTAAAACATAAACAATAATAAAATCAAATTAAAATATAAGTAATAAAACCGTTATTACATAACTAAAGAGCACATTTCTAAATGATAGCCAATGCAGTTACTTAAACTTCATTTAGTTTTACAACTCTTACAAACTCGTGAAATATTACGTACAATATTCTATATCACACGCATATGTTTCAGAAATGCAATGAAACAACAATTGCTGTGTGTTTTCCCATTAAATAAAAGAATAACATTTTCTGATTCTGATGTAATTTTATGTACATACATTAATTTAGAATTTAATACTAATGAACAAATTAATTGTATAATGAAAAGAAACTTACGAAGGAAGCCACTTTCTTTCAAAACAAAAATGCCATCCTCGCCGTTCGGCGTCTATTTTGAAGATGGTATAATGCGCATGCGCAGAGAGCGATTTTTGGTGAATGACGGTTATTAACCGTAGTCTTGCCTGTGAAAACTGCTTTAAACCGTAAATTCAGGTTTACGGATTTAAATCGTTACAATTACTGGGAATTTCCGTATAAGTGACGGGTTTTTTTTACAGTGTAGGAACTAGGTCGTTTCCTTGGCAACCACCGTTTTCATTTAAGATTTCTTCGTCTATGGTTTCTTGCTTCTGTAATGCGGGAAAGTTAATTTCCAGGCTTTCTATGATATCATCAGACGGACTTGAAAACTCTTCAATGAATTTCGCGTTTCTTGAAACACAAATATTTCCTGATTCTGGATCGTAAAAACGAGAAGCCTTTGAATGCAAACTATATCCGATAAAAATATGCTCTTTAGATCGAACATCGAATTTTCTTTTGTGACTTTTGTCAAGCACATAAGCTTTCTGTCCGAAAATTTTGAAATATGATACACAAGGTTTATTTCCAAACATGATTTCGTAAGGGGTTTTATCGTCTTCCAAGCTTCTAGATGGAGATCGATTTCGAATATAACAGGCGGTGCTGACTGCTTCACTCCAAAAGGTGACAGGCAATCCGGCTTGAATAAGCATACACCTGGACATTTCAATTAATGTTTTATTCATTCTCTCTGCTACACCATTAGAGGCCGGTGAATGAGGCGCAGATCTCTCTCTCCATATGCCTTCTTGCGATAAGTACGCATCAAAATCAGATCCACAATATTCTAAACCGTTGTCAGTCCGAAGTGTTTTAATTTGATAACCCGTCCTCTTTTCAATAGCTGATTTGTAAGTTAAAAATGCATTCTTCACTTCACCTTTGCTTTTTAAGAAGAAAACTTCCGTATACCTTGATCTGTCATCGATGAAAGTTGCACAAAAACGAGAACCACCAAGCGATGCAGTATCAATTGGACCAAACAAATCAGAATGAATACGATTTAAAATTTCTTCGCTTCGAAATTTAGATTTCTTAGAAAAAGGTGTAGTACATTGCTTACCTTGAATACAAGTTTTGCAATCTTGAAGTGAGTCAGATTTATTGAAGGATAGTCCTCGCACCATTTCCCTCTCTTGCAGACGCCTAAGATCACTTTCATTCAAGTGTCCATATTTACGATGCCACTTTTCGAGTTGGGTAACCTTAGTGGAAATGTTAGCTGTTTCAGCCTTGGATTCATCCAGTGCGCTCACAATATATAGATCACCGTTTCTTTTGGCCTTCAAAATTATTCCTCGATCTGGGTCAATTATTCTTGCCTCTTCAGTAGTAAAATGTATCTCTCGGTTATTCGCAGCTGCTTTGGAGATTGATATTAAATTAGTTTTCAGCTCTGGAACGAAAAGAACATTTTCTAAACGAATTGTTTGATTTTGATTTCCACCTTCAGAGGGAACCACAATTCTGATGGAGCCACGGCCAAGGGCTTTTGTTGACTCTCCAGTTGCTAATCTAACAGTTGTATTCTCATCTTTATTTAGCTCAAAAAATAGACTTTCGTCATAAGTCATGTGACTAGAGCTACCACTGTCAAGGACAAAAGTTGTTTTCTTTTGAAGTATTTCACTTACCGCTGCATTTGCGTATCCGGTAGTGCTCATCATGAGTGACTGTTCTTGTTTGGAAGATGAGTTTTCTTGACTTTTAATTCTTTTGAAACATTGACGATAGGAATGGCCCTTGAGATTACAGAAACTACAATTGTAGTTCTTTTGAAAGGATTTCTTGATGTTAGATGCGGCATTCCAATTCGGTTTGTTTTCATTATTCTGTTGACGATTCCTGTTTTTCGAGAAGTACGCCTGCTCCGGAATCATTGGATTATTTTCTTTCGAATTTCTTGCTTCAAATTCCTCAAGAAGTTTAATTTTCAATGCATCAGGGGTTGGAAGATCATCCCTTGTTTCAATGGCAATTCTAAAGTTGTCGTATGTTGCAGGAACACTATCTATATATTTAATAGGCAATATGTTTTTTTGGGTTAGTCCGTCCGCCTAAACTGCTCAACCAATTTCAATGATCAAGGTGTCATTTTAAAGGAAATAAGCTGTAGATTTGCCAAAACGTGCCAAAATAATTTATTAACACTTTATTAATTAGTTAAATTTCAATATTTTTCATCATTAAGCTACTACAAAGCCTCAATGATTTTGAATATATGATTGGCAACATCCTTACTTATGTAAACAACAAACCGGCTGCTCGGGGGTTCAACCAACCAACCAACCAACCGTTGCTAATTTTAAAGCTATCCTTACGTATGTAAACAACAAACCCGTTGCTAATTTTAAAGCTCTTTTTAAACTCTTCGTTTTGAAGTTGATTTTTTCTGTTTTTCTGAAGCATTTTTATATTAGAGTAATTATTATTTTGAAGTATTTCTATCCAGAAAATGCCTCGCGTTGGACGTCGTTCTCTCTTACATATGTAAACAACAAACCCGTTACTAATTTTAAAGCTATCCTTATGTATGTAAACAACAAACCCGTTGCTAATTTTAAAGCTCTTTTTAAACTCTTCGTTTCAAAGTTGATTTTTTCTGTTTTTCTGAAGCATTTTTGCATTAGAGTAATTATTATTTTGAAGTATTTCTATCTAGAAAATGCTTCGCGTTGGACTTCGTTCTCTAACGGGGCGACTTATCAGAATAAATAAAAAAATATTAGGACTTCAATGTAAGGGCATAGCTAATGAAGTTTTAAGTCAGAATGTTGGCGGTATATTTAACTTTCTATTATGAAACTTGCAATTTGGGTGTTTTCTCTATTAGGCCTTACATTAAATTTATAAAAATTTGGTTAAATTTTTTATGGCTGGCAAACCTATTCGAGCGCAGCAAGATGTTTTAACCACAAATTCGAGCGGCAAGGCCGCTTAATCCGAGCGCAGCGAGGCGTTTGGGGGTTGGCGAGCGTTAGCGAGCAGGGGGCGAAGCCCCCTAGTATAAGATTAATATGGTCAGCAAATCATCAGCAATGTTGACTTCGAGCTCGTTCAGTTTATCAACTATTTCAGAAAAACGATTTAGATGCTCTGCCATGCTTTGATTAGTCATCTTCCGTAAAAGTAATTGTTTCAGTAAAGATGCCTTTTTAGCTGGTCCCTTCGATTCATAGATGGATTGTAGCTTTGTCCACACTTCATTTGACATTCGGCAATGTTTTACGTGGCACAGCTCGCTTGGGCTCATTGACAGGATAATGTCAGCTTTCGCTTTAGAATCTGTTTTAATCCATTTGGTTTGTTCAGTTGCAACATCCGGTAATCCAATAGAACCGTTCACATATCCCCAGTGGTCATTTTTAATCAGAACTGCCTCTATTTGGATGCGCCAAATCGAATAATTTGACTTATTTAGTCGCTCAATAGTATTGTTCAGTTGAGTCATCGTTGCGCTTATTCAGGAGCAGCAGAATGAAAAAGAAATGAAATTTCAGAGGGGAGGAGATAATGGCTACCTATGATTCGCGTATCGGTTGTTGCTAATTGGTGTTAAGCCTAACTACGCAACAGATTTTCTCTACAGTGCTACGCTTTGAAGAAGGGCGAAGTAAAAGTTCGGGATCTGGGCCCATAACCATTGTTGCAGAGTATTAAAGAAATGGTATGCACTGGTTCGAGAAAATAGAAAGTTTATTAATTATGGTTAAATGATTATAGGTAGCATTTATTTAATTAGGTAAAACATAAAAGGGGAGATATAGAGACACACTCCTAACAGACTGGCATGACTTACGCGAATGAACCTTGACACTTGGATTACATATACATTGTGCAATGCGCAGTACATATGCGCACATCACTTAAAGAGGAGTACCATTTACTAATACGAGGGGGATCGTAGAAGGGTTAGAGAGATGATATGAAAATGGGCGTTATTATCCTACATATTGAATAATATTTTGAGGAAAATTAAGTTTCCTGGGCCATAAATTTACATTTAACTAACAAGATATCACATAAGATTCACTACTAGTGACAAAAATTGATCAAAATTATAAACATAATCATAAAAACTTCGATTAAATTCTTGCCTGTGAAATAGTATAAGGTCCTCCTTTCTTCAATAGCGTCTTGTAATTGCAGGGAGCAGTAATTTACCATTTTGACTATTTAACGACAACACTCCAACAAACATCCGCCATTGAAATACAATGGTTGAGAGGGTGCTGAGCCAAAAAAAGCTGCTTTTAGCAGGGCTGCCAACTCTCAGATAGCCTGAATCGCCAACAGCCTATTAAAAAATCGCCAAAAATCGCCAGATGTCAAAATCAAGAAAATCGCCAAAATATAGCCAAAAATCGCCAAATGAGAAAATATATCGCCAACTTGGAAGCCCAAACGTATCCACGTTTACAAGAGTCCCAATACAGCTAAATTCTTTATTGCGACATCACCTACTGATGGTTCTGTGATCTTTTATCTCCAAGTTGTATGGAGGTCGGATATCAGATAAAGAAATTGTGAAAAAGTGTGGATTTTTGGATGAACTTAAGAATGAGTGCGTTATGATTGGAGATGGAGGTTTTTACTTTCAATTATATATATATATATATATATATATATATATAGGGTAATGAAAGTATAGCGTTCGGTAAAAAAAAAATCATTTTTTTTTTTGCATTTCTCCACGTTTTGGAATATCCCGATTTCAAAAAAGTGATCTAGAAAAATTGTCTGTGTGTGGATCTGTGGCCAGCATAACTCCTGAACAAATGGATCTACGATGTTCAAACTTGGTATGAGGGTTAGTGGTAGCCATGTGACCTACTAATAAGGTTTTCGTCAAAATTGAGCATGCACATAAGGCAGCGGCCATTGAAAAAACCACGTTTTTCCATGATTGCTAAAAAACGGGTCTACGATTTTGATAAAAATCGCTGTGGTAATGACTCTTAAGGTGCTCTAAACATCCTCATCTTCGAAATTCCCATAAAAATGTTTTAATGGCGTAAAAGGTTGAAAAATGAATGCCTTCACTTCAGAGCTCTCTTTCCTTGAGCGCATACTTCATCAAGGATCGTTTTTCCTTCAGTTTCGCTTATAATAAACGATAATATAAGGATTACCGAAAAGTATATCACCAAAATCCCCAATTTGGCAGATTTTTTTTTTTTTAGATGCATACAAGAATTATCGTAAAAAATATCGCCAAACTGGCCATTTATTCTAAATGAAGGATTAAAATATACAAACGGTAAATGACATAAATCCACGTCAGTATTACAGTGTAATTGAAAGCTGTGCGATGTTTCCCACCCCTAGTTTAATTGAGGAATCACTAGCATTGACAAACTGCTCTTTAATCTTGCCTTCCTTCACTAAAGGAAAACACCAATTGCATGCCACAGAAGTTATTAACTCGCGAGTAATTGCACGAGTAAGGGTACTTGTTGAACGATGCATTGGTCGGATAAAAACGTACAGAATTATGAGCAATGTTTCACCGTTAAATTTTTTAAAGCAAAACAAAACTTATTTTTGGAGACCAAATTCTTTTAGTCATTTCTGCTTTTTGCAATTTCTCTCGACCTAAAATAATTTCTAAAATTTGTAGTAACAATCTGTCCAAAAATCCAAATTTTTCCATACTCTACTTTTTCTTTCAATATTAAAAAATTTCTTGTATCCTGCAATGATGATATTCTAGCAGTCTTTTTAAATTTCAGCTGATATCTCTAGAACTGTATTTTGTAAATGCATTAAATTTTTTTTTTAATATATTTCTTTGAATTATTAAGTAAATTTTAAAATATTATAGATAGTTCTTTTAAATTTGCAAATTATTGTTTGGAGTTGAATTTTTTTTTAAAAAGACTACTTTATGATTCTTTGATTAATTTAGCATAAAAAATGTAATTTGGACTTAATTTTTTTACTGAGTGTTGCTCTAATTTGAAATAGTTTATTCAACTACAATAATATAAAAGAACAATCCTTCAAATTGCAGATTTTTAATTTTTGTGTCCTATACCTCCTTAAATGTTTTGAGCTGTGTATTTGGTTTTCATGTGGAATAAAAGTGTATAACATGTGGTTTTGTCTTTATCTTTTTTTAATGGTTAGCAAAGAAAGGAATGCATTTTTAGGATAAATAAAAAACACTTTATTTATTTCGATTGATATCTTGCCCAAATAGATGGCATTGAGCAATTTAATTTCCTAAGACTTGTTTTGTAAAATGCTATAAAATCTGAAATAAAGATAAAGAAAGTGGATCCCTCTTTGGTCTGAGCCATCCTGAAAACTCATTAACAGAGACTTCAGTTCAAGACCTCATTGAATAGTAGGATGGATTGGGTTAACATTTGATGATGACTTCGAATAGAAGTTATGTATTCAAAATACACCCAAACAGGCAAAGCATTAAACAGCAGTGTTAAAACAATTGTCATGAGTATATTTAATTAATTTATTTAATACTTAATAATTTTATTTTGTTCAGTTTTTATATAAAATTTATATAAAGTCTTAATTTAATGTAGTATAAAGTTGAGTTTGTATGTAAAATATTTTTTCAAGGAGTGATATATGCTGACAATATTATAATTGCTTTAAATATAAATATTCAGATCTCAAACAAATATTTAAATAAAAATTCCAATGTTTGATTTCTGCAGAAAATTGAAAAATACTTTGAATAAATAACAAAGTGTTCAAATTGTAAATTCGATAACCAAACAAAATATGGATTCTAAAAGGTTAATATATAGTGCTTTAAATATTTTCGATGGGGGTATTTTTTACATATAACAGTTTCAAGATAATTGTTCTATGCAGAAAAAAGAAAAAGTTAACATAGAAAGTATTTCAGGTATGATTTAGACCTCACAATTTAAAGAATTGGAAAAAAAAATTTAAAAAAAAAAATCGCATCACATTTTTAAAATTTATTTTGAAAAAACTTATTAGTGTCTTCCTTTGGGATTCCCAATAGACTTCATCAAAATGAATAACTTCAAAATTCAAATCTACATTTGAATATGTAACAAAATAGCATTTCTTTACACCACATACATTCATTTAACGATTCTACCAAATTCTGAGACTGTTAACCTCCCCAGTCTTTGATTGAACCACTCGAGAGAATTTCTTTGGTCCCTGGTGGCTTTTTCAATTTTTGAAATCGCTTCCTTCAGTGGCAATTAATCGTTCCATAAGCAAGTCCATTTTCTCGTTAATGTCCAAATATGGCGGTATTTGCTTGTTCATTAATGAACAACATTTAGAAAATTGCCTGCACTATTTTCAGTTTCACTAGCTGTCAGTGGCGGATCCAGGATTTTCCTGAGGGGGGGGGGGCGCAATAATTTGCCGTGCCCTAGTCAGGAAAAAATTAAATATTTGAAATAAGTTTAAAAAAAAAAAAAAATCTAAGCAGTGTTAAAAAAAATATATACTTCAAGATCATCCATATCCATTGATTGACCCCCCCCCCCCCTCATTCGTCACATCTCCGACTTGATAGCTTAGCGTAGGGTGGTGAACACTGTCCTTTTGTTTTTTCATTTACTATTTTATTTAGTAAAAAAATTGTATTCAAAATGTACCGTACATATTGAACATTTTAGCAAGCTACATTTCCGGAGGTATCGATTATACTGAAGGAATTCCAATGAAAGCGGGAACTTGCTACTTTTATTTGTGACTAACTGACTAAGTATAAACCTTACATTATACTTACATCAAACTGGGAAATCAGTAATTGTACATCAAAATTTAACATATTCATAAAATATAGCTACTCGAGTAATCTAAAGTAAATAGGCAAAAATTGTTTTCCAAAAAGAATGTTTTATTAATAATTATAAGCAATATTTTTAATAAGGCAATAGAAACAAATACAATTTAAATATTGATCAGTTATTACAAAATAAATTCCAGTTTCGAAGTCTCTATTGCCAATAGTTATACTTGCACATAAAAAAGTATAATGATAAAATTAAATGAAAAAGTCCAGTGATAAAATTTGACATTATATAATATCGTAAAACAAGCCGCCCCCCCCCCTCGAAATAATCACTAAAAACCGTAGATCTTCCTGCTTCCCGTGGGCACCGACCGAGTACTGCTATTTTACACAAATAATACTTTTTACAAAACTGTTTGTAAGTCTATTTATTGTAAAAAATTGGCATACCTTTCCACTGTGGTGTTGCAAAGGAGAATTTTTAATCTGAATTCAAACATGGCGCTTATTTACAAGCCGAAACACGAGCTAGAACTGGACGAGTTTTTATGCAGTTTATAAACAACCTTCCTCTTCCTTTCTATCAAAACTCTAAAGTTTAGCCAATTACCATGTCCAGCTGAATGAAGGTGGCAATTTCTGAGGAGGGAGGGTGACCCAAATAGCCAACCTCTCATTATTCCCCCTCCCGGTTGGAGTTGAACATTACGCATGTGAGAGTCAAAATCTCTTCCTCCCAGCCGAAGGAAAAAGGTATCTTTGGTCCTGAAGGACGGGAAGAATATTTATTGATAATTCGATCCCAGGATACTTTTAACAGAAAGGGATGTGTTTTGAAGTGTCGTGAAGATGTCTTCAAGATCAAGGGGGTGGAGGTTTGAATGCTTGTACAGTCTTTCAACGTCCATTTGAATGAGAAGGGAGAAGGCTACAAAAAGAACCCTTATCCAAAAATAAGCTGTTTTTTTTTTTTTTTTTTCTTTTTAGGAAATTAGATGAAGGTCGAAATATGTTGTGTGAACTTATTTAAAAAATATATAGAGAGACTCAAGCTGAGGGAGGGGCGCGCGCCCCCCGCGCCCCCTGGCTGGATCCGCCATTGCTAGCTGTATCGGTCTCGCTGTCTGTAAGTACAGTGAAAATAGCAGCTGTTGGCTGACATTCCTAAAAAACAGAGTGAAAAGCAATTTTAAACACTTCAATATGTTATGAATGAGAAGGTTAGCCTGGAGCATGGAAATGTTATTAAAAGGCTAAAAATTATTTTCTTTCTTGTTTTTAAAGTGGTATAATGTTTTAACATGTATTTTTTCTGTTTTGGGAGAATGTTCCTGTTGAATTTAGGAAATTTGAATTTTTTAAATAAATATGATTCGAAGCAAGATTTTCAAAACTGGATTTGAGGATTCGAAACTTAAAATTAATTAATTCTTAATATTAGAAATGAAGAAAATACGATAACTTGTTTTGCATTAGATGTAATATTTAAGCAGTTGTAAAAGTAATATTACTTATATATTATAAATTGTATTTTAAATTTAATTTCATAAAATAAGTAATTCTCTTCAGCCTTTTATACCTCATGTCATATTGCTGAACACAATTTTTTATAATATTTATAAAAATTAAAAAATCATTTCTTAACTTTTATAATAGTATTATTACTCTCGGCCATTTTTTTTTTTAGATTTTGATCAAATTTTCCATATTTGTAAAATAACCCTATTACAAAATATTAATTATTAAAATATTAATTTTTTTTATAAAAATTAAAAGCTAAATACTCATGCTTCGATACGAAATTTTAACATGTGCAATATTTTAGCTAGCTGTGAGGCTTTGCGTTGCGGAAATCTGTCATTCGTGTATAGGACCCAGTTTTTGGTGCTTTGCTCGCAGGAAGGTTCATCTCTACGCAAAATCGAACTCGCTTCGTTCGCTGAAAAGTTCATGGACACATAAACACAGGCTTATTTCACTCGTTAAAAGGTTCATTGCTAAGCGAGCATAGGCTCGCTTTGCCTGCTGAAAGGTTCATTGCTGTGTAAGTATAATCTTGCTTTATTCACTAAAATCTAATTGCTACTTAAAGACATAATATTGGAAGCCTCTCCCTTGTCAAGAAAAAAAAATTCCCTGTTAATACAATAATACAACACCCCTTTAAGATTATTTTAACACGTATTTGTGGAAAGCAAAATTAGAGGCTAAAACTACTTATGTTGAAACTTTAAGAGATCTAGGCCTAGTCGAAGTCGCTTTTTGTGAAAAAATTAATTGAAAAACAAATTAAAATTTTAACATTCAGTCCAATTAGAAGGCCAAAACTACTTGTGCTGAAAAATTCAGAAATGTAGCCCAATTACAAATCGTTTTGTAAAATGTTTGTTAATGTAAAAAAAAAAAATTTTTAAAAAAAATCTGTTTTTCAAAAATCCATTTAGAAGGCCACAACTATTTATGATGAAAATTTCAAAGTTGTAGCCCTATTTGAAATCGTTTTGTAATATATATATTAATTAATTAGAAAAACTAATTAATAACGAACTAAATATAAATTTAAAATTCTGTTAAAATTCTGTAAGTCCAATTAGAAGGCCAAAACTACTTATTTGGGAAATTTTAGAGCTGTAGCGCTATTAGAAATCGTTTTGTAAAATATTAATTAATTAAACAATTTAATTAAAAAGAAACTAAATAAAAATTTAAAATTCTGTTTTTCAAAAGTCTAATTAGAAGGACAAAACTGCTTATGTTGAACATTTCAAAGCTGTAGGACTATTAGTAGTCGTTTTGTAAAATGCTTATTAATTAATTAAAAAAGAACAAAATAAAAATTTAAAATTCCAATAAAAAGGCCAAAACTACTTATGTTGAAAATTTCAGAGCTGTAGCCTTATTAGATATCGTTTTGTAACATATTTAATAATTAAAAAAGAACTAATTAAATTTTAACATTCTGGTTGTGATGTACAATTAGAAGGCCAGAACTACTTATGCTGAAAATTTCAGAGCTCTACTCCAATTTTAAGTAGGTTTCTATAGATCCACAGACGGACAGACAGACACACAGCTTGTTTTATTATTAGATACAGTTTGATTTCACCCACAATTACTCATTGTTAACGTTTAAAATTGAAATTTTTTTAGGGGGTAGGATAAGAGACAACGTAGGAAGACTCAATCTTCCAAATCAACAAAAACCGATTCCACAGCACTAAACATTGAATGGCTAACTTAACACAGAAGGTATAATAAATCAAGTAAGTGGTATATTTACCTTCACTATTGAAAAAAATGTTTTATAATCTTCTTCCGAAGGCAACTCAATCTGCTTGTTAGGGATTGAAGAAGGCCATTCCTTTTTTTCCCGAAGTTTATTTCAACTGCTAGTAAGGGTTCAACCTAAATAGAAAACATTTTTAAGAGTTATAATGTTAAATGACTTTAAAATGAACACAATTTCAACTTGCCTACAATATATTGGATTACAAAAATGATAATTTTGCTAATTCATTTAAAGAGTTGAAAATGTTAGAATTTCAGTACTTCTTAAGGTACTATTAAAATGTTTTAGGTATATATGAGAGAGATATGGATAATTCTATGAATACATAGGAATTTGTGTAACTGGGAAAAAAATTATACCAACAAAAATAGCTTTGTAAGTAAAAGCAGCAACTTTAGTATGACTGATATAATTGCAATAATATATTTTAATTATTAGTCTAATCATATTCCTAAGCAGTGAAATGTCATATCCATGGACTGTCATTGCTTACTATTTTGATTTTTTTCAGAGCAATATTTTATAAATTAAACATACTTAATATTCTTGAGACTGCATTTCTGTAATTAGATGTTTTAAAAACTATTTTTAACACTTATAAGTTAAAGCTTTATGTTCATTTTATTGGCAGTAATATACTGTTTCCATAAAGAAATAATACGTTAGGCAGATGATTTGTTCCAATGCAAAGAACGAGCTACAGATTAAGTTAACTATAAATGCTTTTTAGAATTCAATTCGACAGTACAATAGAATTTTTTTTTTAAATCAGAGATTAAGGCTTTTAATAAGTTTGGCCTTCATATGTTACACTGAATGCCAATTAATAACAAGTTAGAAGATAATAAATTTTTATAATGTAACAATAACAATTGTGCAATACTTTGATCATAATTTAAAATTGCATTAATTTTTAATATTTGTTTACTATTGAATAAACCTAGCAATACATAACTTAGGTGTAAGTAAATTATGTTATGTATCACCTATATGTGTACTTCAGCAGAACATATAGGAATGAAGTGTATTTCCCTAAAAATTAGTAAAAAGAAGGAAATTACCTTTTTAGCAGTCTTTTTCCAGGTACAAGCTAACGAAGTACTAGCTGGGTCTCCCTCTCTTATTGCTGCTTCGATGGTCCACAACAACGCTTCAACGTGAGAATAAACCTCGCCTAACCTGCAATATAGTCAGTTGAAACAATATAAAATGTTTTATTCACAGAGATAGAAAAATTAAATCATTTGCATAAAAATTAAAAGACAATATTGTACACTACACAGGTAATATTTCAGCTGGGGTACAAAATTTCTTTAGCAAAAAAGCTAAAATCACAATTTTCATCGAAGCAAAATGCCGAAAACGATTATGAATTCCATCACCCATGATGTTTAATATGTCAAAACACTTTTTATTATTAATCATTATTAATTTTTAAATATAATCCTATTTTATACCAAATATCAATTGAAAAAATACATTTCAACATACCGCTCAATCAAACAGTGTGTGTCGTTGTTTTCGCCGAGTTTGAAAGTGTGATAGAAATTAATAAGAATAGAAATATCATTTACGATTATGTGAATTAAATATGGATTCACAACAGATTCATAATATATTATCACAAGACAGAAATACAGCTGCAATTTACAGAGGAGTGTTAGCCTCAGATCGTATCCCAATTTTGAGTGAGAAATTCGTCATTGTCGTCAATCTGGATGATTCTTCTCAGCCTGGGTCACACTGGTTAACATTATTCATTGAAAATGAGAACAAAATTGAGATTTTTGATTCCTACGGACAATCACCCAAGTTCTACGGAGGAAATATTTTCAAGTACACTACCTTGTTCCATATTGTAGAATGGAACACAGTTAAGTTTCAAAGTTAAACTTCAAATGTTTTGTGGAGCATACTGCCTTTATTTTGTTGTCAAAAGAAGTCAAGGAAACTCTTTACACACTATTGTAAGCTCCCTGCAGCATAATAAGAAGAATGATTTTAGATTGTATCAATATGTTAAAAAGCGATATGGTGTAAAAATGATATTTCAAAAATAAATATTTTTTTTTAAACAAAGTAATTATCGCTTGTTCAGTATGTTTATTTGTTACTAGCACACACATTGCATACTTTGTCCCCTTTTAATTCAATAATATTTTTTTTTTAATTATTATTCAATAATATGTGAAATATTTTCATGTACTTCAAGAAACCTAACAACTATTTTTCTCCTTCAAAATCATTTAACACAAAATATATATTTCAACTTGTCAACGTCAGTTTTCTGAAAAAAAGAGAGAAAGCAAGAAGACAAAAAAACCACACACACACAAAACTATTTTAGAGGTAAAGAGAGTTTTTAATAGTCAACCCATTTATTTTTTCTTGCATACATTTTACGTTTTTTTCTAATTTTATATTTTGAATGCAATTTTTTCTGGACATCAAGCTGACTGGATAAATTAATTTGCTTTAAACCTGATAGGAATTCTTGTGATCCTACATGTGACTTCTTTCTATTTCGTAAAAAGTCGCTTATTAAAACAGATATGTTAAGAGTTCGGTATTAAAACACCGTTGTGGTATATTTCTCCATTCGGGGTCCACGACAAGACTTTCTGTGTACTGTCCTTGAGCTGGCATTGTATTTTTTTTGCTGTATTTCTATATTTCACTGGAGAATGAAAAAGCAACCTTGTATTTACAAATTTTGCAAAAGTACGTTGTTTTCCCGCAAATGCAAACAGTAGACAAGCCAGAAATTTCCCCAGGTGATTCCCCATCTGCAAGTGATCCTGTAAGCAAAATCATTGAAGGAAAGAAGGATGAAACTTTCATACCCCCATTTACTAAGAATGAAAAACTTAACATAGAAGAAAAAACTGTTAATGCTGCTTTTCTTTTGAGGATTTCATTCATCTGTTTGTCCAAGTCCGACAAATGAATGGTCGTTTGTAAATTCTCTGGAATAAGTAATAGCTTCTTAACGTGTTCCATGAATGAGTGAACTAATTACGGAAATCGCAGCTGGTAAAAGAAAAGTTAAGAATCCGTCACCACGTTGAATCAGTATTCGTCTTTTTTTTATATGAAGGCATCTTTTTATCAGCGAGATTTCGTAAATTCTTTTTGTAGAGTGATAATTGATTTTTTGTGATTTCATAATGGGTACGTTTCCGAGTACCACATTTAAAACACATTCACATAAAAATTTAATTGTTCTATTCGAGCATTTTCGAAGAATTGCAGATTTTGTTTTACTCTTAGTAATGTGTTTTAGCTGCTCTAACTCTCGTAGTGTACACTTAGGCAATCTCATAAGAAATGAGAGATATTTCTTTTAAAAGATGTATTTATAAAAACTCTTTCATAAATAAACTGTATACAATGCATCACATGATTTTTATGCATGCATGGACACCTTGAATGTAACGTTGAGCAGTACAAAAATTTGGGACAATCTAAATCATTTAAGTCGAAGCACTTTCTTCCAGATAAATGTTCTAAAAATACTTTTTTCTCCAAACCTTTGACATAAATATTTGAATACGTTCGGAATAAAGCATTCAAATTTGCATACAACTTATCATAAGGTAAATCCCCGTAATCCCACGGCATACCATGTATATTTCTCGTTACCCATGAAAAAGCAAGTTGTTTCTTTTTGCTTAACAATTCAAATGCATATGGAGGCATATAAGACCATCGACCATAATTTTCCCTACCATTAATCTTATAATACACTAATTCTTTTACAATAAACTAGCTGCGTGGCCCGTCGTTGACGGATAAACTCAGTTTTTGGTACTAAATAAAAGTAATATAAAAGTTTAATAAATGGAAAGTTTACAAAGCATGCTGTAGTAATATGTATAAGTATATATATGTAAAAATAAGTACAATAAAGTAAGTCTGTTTATAATATGTTACGAAAATAGTTTTAAGGTGACAGAAAGTCAGTTTTATTTATATTTCAGTTGCCATTCAGGAAATACTAAATTGTGTCTGCTTAAAAACACCAAAAAAATTATTTCGGAAATTTTAAAACTCAATTAAAATTAAAAATATATCGCCTATTTTACTCCTGGTCGTTTAATTAAGCGATATACCAAATTTCATCCTAATCCGTTAGGTAGTTTTTACGTGAAACAGTCCCCAAATCCGTGCGACAGAAAGTCAGTTTTATTTATATAGATTTACCAGGTGAAAGTTGGAAACCTTCAAACTCAAGAACGATCGAAGTCATGTCTAGTGTTTGATGATATGTTGTGAAATAACTAACGTGGATGATAAATGTATAATTTATTGTCAGGAAAACAACCGGTTCTTATTCTAAGATTTTCTATTGTGTCAGGTTTCAAATCGATTAAAAGATAGCCATGTGGGTTTTTAGTGGGGTCTTCAAAGGCTTCCTGAAAAAATTTAGACTTTAATGGGTAAAGTTGTCTTCCAAGATGCATTATTTGTGATCGATCTCTAGGATTTTTAAAAGCTACAATGTAGTGAGAATTGAGAGAAATTTTCGCGAAATTCTCGACCTTTGTGTAATATATTTTGAACGATAAAAATTACGCTAATTTTTCTATGATGACTTTGCCTCGTAAATAACCTTGTAAGTTGTGGACTGGATCCATGCTTGGCCATCAAATCATCACACACTAGTAACACATTGAAGGAAGCCCCTCTTGAAAATTTAAATTTTTCATTTCCGAATACAAGTCCTGAAATTCACTATACCACCAAATGATTGATTTTGGTAAAGGGCTAAAAACTTGATGATCAATTATTTTTTTGACACAATTGGTTTTTCCGGCACTGCTGGGTCCAGCCACGATCATTGAAAAGGGATGCTTTAACTTTGGCCTCTCCATATTAAATAATGAATTTTTTTAATTACGTTCGTTTTTAAAAAGATTAATTACAATGCAAAATTTTAAAAGGATAAAAATGATTCCGTTTCCATGCCACCAGGAGGTAGGAATCCGACTCGTTTTTTTTACCGAGGTTTCGCATTCACTTTATACTCTGAGTTGAGACAAAAGATCTTGCCCTAAATCCTCTAATAAATTTTGAATAAGAAATTTATTAATATTTAAAAAGTCTTCCGAAATATGGGGCACATCTGTTAGTTTACCATATATTGCTATTAGACGGCAATTTACTTTTAACTCATAGAGTGCTAGTCCATTTCGTATAAGAATCTTAAAATCCTCACGCTTCGCAAAAAGAAATTCTTTTAAATCTAAAAACCCTTCATGATTTAAAAGTTTTTCAGTTTCTAAACGTCAAGAAAAGCGGAATTTACAGTTGAAATTTCTTGGTTGCCAGCTATATTTCTTCAGGAACACTCAATCGGGGGCGCTTGGAAACAGGTGCTTCGATTTGAACATTTGAATGAACCGATTCATCTGCAATTGTATTGCGTTTGGTTGCATGAGTTTTCCGATGTTTCGTCAATAAATCTTTCTGAGAAAAACTTTTCGTACAAATATTGCATGCGTATGAAATGCCTAAATGTTTGCCTTTTTGATGGCGTTTTAAATTTCTAATAACTGTGAAACTAACACCACATTCCTCACTCAAGAAAGGTTTCACTGATGCATTTGAAATATCCTAAACAAAACAAAACAAAAAACCTAGTATGAATATATATATATATTTTTAGATTGTAAAAATGTACTTAAAATGTTTGCATCATTTTCTAACTTACTCTGTTTCCTGATCCGGACTGAATCGCATCTGATGTAACAACTATTTGTTTTCGAGGATTCCCAAAGGCGTCCTTTTTATAAAAAAAAAGAAAGTTTTCAATCTGGTTTAAGAAATAAAAAAAAAAATGGTTATTTAACGTAGGAGAAAACTTGCCTGGGTTGAATTATTATCTGAATCAATGGGTTCATCTTCACAAGACTGAAGTGTTTCATTTACAATCTTTAAATAGAGGAGGGTGTAAAAGCATTAAAGCATATACGCCAGTGAATACATAAATAAAATAAGAACACAATCATTTGGAAGGACTTGCCTCTGAATCGCCTTCCACATCAAATAAGTTTGGAAATGGTTCCTCTATAAATATCTGTGATGTTTCACTCAGCATCTGTGAATATAGAAAGGGCAGTTTAAAAAAATTATTTTCTAATACAATATTTATTAGACAAAACAACATTAAAAAATATTTTTTTGAGAAAAAAAAAAACTTACACTATCATCTTCATCACGCAATGAAATTCGACTGTCCTCAAACAGATAAAATGATCGCTATAGAAGAAGAAAGAAAAAAAAGTATATTTATAAGTGTTATATATTTATAAGTTTCGAATTGTATACTCTTATTTATTTATTTTTCAATATATCCCCCCTCTCCTTAGAATATTGCTGAAAAATAGAACACCACCAATAAACTCTCGATTTTAAATGCAATGGTAAGATAAGGTGAGATATAAAAATAAAAATATTAGAGATATATTAGTAAAAGAACGATATTACAAGAAACACTTTTATATCTACTAATACATATCAAACATAATAAATAATAATAAAATGTAATCACGGGGATGTTGTTGTGCAGGTCCATTTTCTGTCGCACACATTTATCGAAATAATTAATTCATAATATGAACACACAAATCAGTCAATTTTTTCTGCACAAGACAGCTGAATTCAAAATATATCTCGCAGACACATTCAATATTTTTCTCAGTAGAATTTGTTAAAAACAAGAACAAATACTCTAACGTATTATTTGGAGCTGAGAACGCTTAAATACTTTCGATTTGAAATATTATCTTGCAAATACGTACTAAGCACAAAAAACTTCAAAATTTCTTTCAAACTTGTTGAAAACACTACAGAAAACAGTTTAAGCCAAAGGATGTCAAACTGAGAATGAAGCTTCGTATATCGAAATCCTAACAGGACTCTGAAACTTGTAAGCACTCATGTAACCAATGAAAGTTACAACCAACGAAATCTCTTTCAGGAATGAGACCAGAGAGCTCTACGTCAAATTCGGGCTTCAGCTATGCAAGTGAATATCCAGGTTATATGAATCTGGTTTAAATACAGTTTTTAATAGGGGGGGGGGAGGGGATATTTTTTTTAAAAATTAAGAGAAAAAAGACAGCTGCAAGAGATCCTAAAATTGTAAACACATTTTTATGATGATGCATCTCTAACAATATTTTTCTTCTCACGATTCCAGTAAATACCTCCTACTATACAAAATGCTTTTGATTGGAATATGATCTTTTACTTAAAAATACCTCCGAGCAGCTGCAGATTAGAATTATTGTTATCTAAAAGCTTACTATGATAAATAGTTCATCAATAAGTCTTTCTCCCAATACCTTTCTCATTTTCATTCGTTATTTGAAAAGTTGAGTAGAAATGCAACTGCAGCTCTGCGCTACCTGTTTCAGAAACGACTTGACTTTGATGATGATTTATAGTGGTTTCAGCCCGAAGGCACTATGCCACTGGTCATAAATGAGCCCGAAGGGCGATCGTCATAAAATATAAAGAATATAATTTGCATAAAAAGTTAGGGAGGGACGGACGGGACAAAACAAAATAAAAGAGAAAAATTTGGTTAAATAAGTTATATGCAAAAGCTCACGCTTTTATGTACAAAAATAACTCGAAAAAATCCTTAGATTTTAACATCGTAAAGGTAAAAACAGGGGAATAAAAATTGGTTAAATAAGGAACTATTTACATAAAACTTGCGTTTCTATATACAAAATGTGGGACCGTAATACAATTAGTATTTTATGGTAAGTAAAAGCAACAATTTATTTATTGAACCTACTAGTCATGATTGCATCTGAGAGTAGAAAGGCTGCGTACGGCCTATTACTTGTGTCATTTTGAGAGATCTCGTAATCAAGACATTCGTTATATTTATATACTACGAAATATTTACAAATATACAAAAATTCGTAACAATACACTTACTTCAGATTCCGGTAGCATTTCGTCCTCGGCCCGATGGAGATGACTCGTGCCCCACCTGAAAGAGATTCATAAATTAGTCGATACGAATGTAATTGTATTCGGAAAAGTTTACAAGTTTTGTTACCGTTTAATTTCCTGCTGCCCCGGACGGGCCGGTAAGCCAGGGACTCCACCGCCTCCAAGGCCGCCTTCTTTACGTCCTTAGGCAAGCCGACCAACAAGCCTTCATCGAACTCAACCGGCAATTGGGCTGACCTGAAATGAAAAAAAAAAATGAGTAAAAATTAGGCAGCTAAGCATCTAATCAAAAGTAACAGGGTCTTGCAGGTCTGGATAACAACAGAGACTTATTTCCCATAAGACCTGTAAGGCCCATGACCAGGGCCCCAGAATTTTGAGGGGCCCAAATCGCCAGAAAAATTCTGAACTAATAAGTCAATGTTCTGTTAAAATTTGAACCCTTATTTTAATAAGTCGGTTATTAAAATAATAGCATCTCAACATATGTTAGGTTTTTACGCTCAACAACCTATTTTTGTGAACAACGGCTAATCAGGCAGGGACCTACAGCTCAACGTGGATTCCGAACCACAACGAACGTCCATGCCTAGTCCAGATTTCGAACCCGGCACCTAAGGCATGTGAAGCCAGAACGCTAACCCCACAGCCATCAGGTTGGCATATCTCAACATTAATTTAATTAAGAAGGTAATCGAAATTGTCATTAATAGTTAATTAACACCAGCAATTGTCAATGGGGGATCCATTTGCCTATGTTGTGACAATAGTAAGTGGTTTTCTAAATCGGGCCCTGTATATCAACCGCAGGGTTCATACTGTGCAGTGTGTTGCATCTGTGTGAAACCGTAAGCAAACGTGCCTTATCAAAACATGTTAAAATCATATTGCAGATGCGTACATAACTCGGTTTGGCTGAATAATATTTTCTTGGGCAAAGGCTACACACAAGGGGGCTAAACTGAACAAGAACATTGTTTGATGAATAAGTGTGAAGGGAAAAAACTATACTTTGAGTTTCGAATGGGAGAAAACGCGGTGATAACTTATAATTTATAGTGTGCAATCAAATTAAAAGAGTAATTGTTGGTTTTTCATATTTCCCTTAAATTTGACTAATGAAGTGATTTCTTAGCACTGAAGTATAGTATTTTCAGTGGAGGCTCGTGCGGTACAGTCATTATAGATGGGCTGTATCTAAACATATTAGTTTAAAACTAAAATGATATATTTTACGATTTCCTAAAATGAAAATCCAATTTCTACAGTTAAGTATAAAAAAATCCGATAAATAGTAAACTTGTTGCCTCAATTCATGAGAGGTTGGAAAAAACGCTTCCAAACAACCCAAACTGGTGATCTTCCTCCGAACAGCAGCCGATGTTCCTGTGAAGAATTTCGGCTGTGGCGTTGCCATGGTTACCAATGTAACCCAACAGGGTGTCATCGAATACCCAGTCCCCATTATATACAGATTATATCATAAATATCTCCAGATGGTAATTAAGGAACACATAAGATCATTGATGAAATAAAATTAAAGGACACAATAAATTTTATCCTAATTATATTAAATCATGGTAAATATATTTTCAAAATCATCAGTACTTGTAATATGCAACAAAACGAATAAAAATGTATCTGAATGTTAAAAACAGAAAATTTAGAATTCTGTGAGTGTCATTTAGAAATATTAAAATTTACTATAGTAAAAACACTGAAATAAGATAAAATAATTTTACATAAACCAACTATTTCACTGGAAATGAAGCCCTTGTGATTATCGAAAAGATCATTTCCGAGTTTGAGCCATTTTGTACATGCATATATTATTGTGAACAAAAGCTTAACACTGGTCAAAACATTTGACTACTTCAAGCAATGGCGGATCCAGCCAGGGGGTGCGGGGGTGTATGCCGTGTACATAGTGTATGCCGTTCATTCATCATTCAACAGAGTAGTAGTTATTATACAATAAGCGACAGCAAGTGATACCAACACTTCTGATCTCACTTTTGTTGCATTAGATTAATGAGGAAAAATGAATCGATTGAAGAAGTGGCTGAAATGTTCGAGTTGGACAAAAGCAGTTCCCAGCAACAATGGAGAGAACTGAAACCATTAATTAAATCGAACTTTGCAGGCTCAACGAATTTCCTTCGTTTATATAAAATGCTATGCAGTGATTCGCTCACTCATTTGAATGAAATGAAAAAATTGGTCAACATCCTACTATGCGTACCTGCAAGTAATGCTGAGGTACAAAGAGTATGGAGCAGGATGAAAAACACACTGGGAGAGCGAAGTTTATCTATGACCAAAGAAACTTTGCAATCTAGACTGAGAATCCAAAAGAATGGACAAGCCATAGCTAGTCAAAATTTAACGAATGCCATCAATATGTGGTGGAAGCATTCCCTAGATTCTGGTTCTACTAGGAGACAGGATTTTATTTAAAAATTTATAACACATCAGCTCTATATAATGTTGTTCACTAAATTTCTTTTTACCCTTTGATTTTGTCTGCTCACTCAATTATATTTATAATTATTCATTTAACATGCAGATTCAAAAAATTTCCTCTAGCCTGAGCTCATATGAATTTTTTTAGTGCTTCAAAGTGACATGTTCAACATAATGTTACATGTCAACATAATGTTTAAAAATTACAAAAGGAGGATGCAGTTTTCTTTGAAATATACAATGTTTACACACAGATTTTTTGTTTTTAAAGTTTGGCTACCATGTTTTGAAATTTGGCTACCATTCTGTGGGGTTTTAGTAGCCATTGGCTACCAATTAAAAAATTGAGTTTTGAGGTATATTAGGTACTTAAATTTGTAACTTCAGTGTGGAGGCAGGGCAAAAGTTGTTTATATACAAATAAGGGCAAGTAACAACAACTATTTGAGCATTAAGCACTTTATAAGTGGCAGAAATAGACAGTCGGAAGTTCTAAACATACAACTATTCGAATTTCATATGCTAGCTAACATCGTTACTGCTACCATTTGTTGATAATAATTGTCTTGGCACACCAACTTGGAACTAACAAATAACAATTGGATTTCATTGCGGAATATAAAAAAAAAAAAATACCAATCATAAAAAAAAATAATGACTTTGGCATTAAGTGTCAAACAGTAAAATTAGGGTTACATTTGAAATTGTTCCACAAGGTATACACGCAGAATTTTTTTTTAATTTAAAGAAAAATAATTTCAATTATAAAGAATAGAAATTAACTTACATCTAAGAAGTAATCCAGTCTTTTAATTGAAGGAGTCGAATCAATTTCTTGTTTCAAACACACGCAATATCTCTCACCAATCTCCAATACAACAACAGAAGGACGCCTGAAATTTGGAACTTGCATAGAATTAATTTTCGCGGTCAAAGTTAAGAAAAAGGTTATGCTAAAACGTCAAATTATTTGGAGACAATCACTATCATGCAATATGTTCATAAACCAACTGAATTATGACGTCAACATTCCCTTTACTAGTAACTAACAAATTAGGATCAAGAAGGGAAATGTCCAATCAAAACGGTCGTAGCCTCTAGCGTTGGAAAAGTGTCCAATGAAAGTAAAATACCCTAGGATAAATCAGGGTCTGGAACTTGTTGGCTAGAAGATAAGAAGGGGAACGTGATGGGTTGTTGTTATTATAATAAGAGCTACAATTTATTCGCGTTTTTTTTTCTCCATCCCTTTTCTAATTGTGCGTGGGTTAGTATATAGATTTTTCTTGAACTAAAATATGAAACGAAGCACTATTTATGGTAGTCATGAAAGTCTTCCAGAAGTAAAAAGAAAGGGTTACTATAATGTGCGCCGGTGCAAGGGAATGTAGCATTACCAAAGTAAACAAGCTGGCAGATAATTTATTTTTTGTCGGTATATTTTGGACGAGAATTTTTTGAATAATTTTTTTTTTTTTTAATGAAAATATAAAGTATAAATGTATCCTGCACAACGGACTACTTGTGCAATTTCGAGTTTAAAAAAATTATGGACCACTCGGGAAAAACGAGTGGCATTATGAATTATAGTTGGTAAACTACTGTTGATTTAAGCACTTAATGAATGGCAGAATACACAGTCGGAACTTTTAAACCAAACCAAAGGGAGCCGTTTCACATAGGTAAAAATGTAGTTTTTGAATTACGGAAATAAATATACGAAAGAAAAATACAAATAGTCTAACATATACATTAAAAAAAACAAAAAAAAACAGGTTTTTATCAGAAACAATGTTTAATGCAAGAAAATGTTATAGTAATAATTTGTTTTAATATTTATTGGATGTGAAAGTGGTTTCATTTTTGTATAGTGATTCTCTATTTCCTAGAGGCATTATAATTTTATTGGAATGTTTCTGGGATTCATTGGAAAATTATGGTAACCTTTAATACAGCTAGACTAGACAACTGCTTATCAAGGTATTGTATCCCGTCATGGGTAATAGACACTGTTTTATAATGTTCGCAGACCCTATTCCTGTACTGTAGCACTTTTGAAGGTTTACTTCTCATCTGAAATTTAGATGCAGGGTAGATCAGAGGCGACTCCAGCGGGGGGGGGGGGGGGCAGTAGCACTCCTGTCGGGCAAGCTTAGGCCCCCTACCCCCATCGGGGAAAATTAGGTTTTCCTCGCGGAATGATTTTTAATTTGAGTTTTTCATGTACTTCATTACAGGACATTCGAAAAAATTGAAAAAACTTATTTTCATCCTTACGTAAAATCTCAAAGTATAAAATAACCCCACTTCCTCACTTCATTGATAGAATGCACCCAAACATGTCGTTTACGTTGTTGCCTTATGTTGGAGATTATATAATCATAATGCAATAATTTTTTTTTGCGATTCCTTATCAACCAAATTTCGTAAAGCTCTAACCACTCAAACGCAAACTGATCTTGTGATGGAAAAAATGTGCATAAACCATAAAGTGGGGACGTGTTGCTTCACAAGTCTTTTTGTTGTACAGCAGAAATTGGATAGTGTGAAAGGAGTCTCAACCCATCACAAGTCTTTTTGTTGTACAGCAGAAATCGAATAGTGTGAATGGAGTCTCAACCCCCTGTCGGGCTATTACTGGTGGGACCACTGGAGTATATTACTTTAAACTGAACTACTAGAAGGTATCCCATTCCACTTGAATTTCTTATTTGTGGAAACAGTGTCTTAAAGCAGTGTGGGTCGACTCGAGTATTTTTTGCTCATAATACTTCCTAATTCAGGTAATACATGAAAGTTATAATTTGTACTGTTGCTTGATTAGTTTTTTGTGGTGTAAGGTGTTTTTAAGCAGCTCTTATTAGGTTTTGTTTTAGTATTGGCTGTTTGAATGTGAAACTGCCTTTTCTGTATTGTGCTCCTTTATTTCCTATATGCGTTAAATTTTTACTTGTTAAACAGGAAATGGATGTTTAAATTGGAGAAGGGGGGGAGGCCAAATGCATGTTTTGTCAAAAATAAATCTCGGTGTGAGAAATGCTGTCGTCTAAAATCATAAGGTGTTCTGAGGGATTTGTGGAAAGTACATCTTATGCAATGGATGTTAATAGGGGAGGGGGGGGAGGGGAATGGTATGTGACCAGATGCATGTTTTGTCAAAAATAAATCTTGGTTTGAAAAATGATATCTGAATTCAAAAGGCGTTTTCGGGGATTTGCGTTGAGTACATCTAAGGCAATGGACATTTAAAAAGAAACAGAAGGGGAGGAGGGGAATGGTATGAGGCCAGATGCATGTTTTGTCAAAAATTAATCTCGGTGTGAGAAATGCTATCGTCTGACATCATAAGGTGTTTTCGGGGATTTGCAGAACATACATCTTATGCAATTGATGTTTAAAGGGGGGGGGGGGGAGATGGTTTGAGGCCAGATGTGCATTTTGACAAAAATAAATTTCGGTGTGAGAAATGCTGTCGTCTAAAATCATAAGGTGTTCTGAGGGATTTGTGGAAAGTACATCTTATGCAATGAATGTTTAAGAGGGATGGAGGGGGAAGGTACGAGGTCAGATGCGTTTTTCGTCAAAAATATATGTCGGTGTGAGAAATGTTATCATTTGAATTCATTAGGTGTTTTCGGGGATTTTCGGAAAATACATCTTATGCAATGGATGTTTGGGAGGGGGGAATGACAGGAAGCCAGTTGGTTAGTTGTTTTCAGATTATCTGGCGCCGTCAGCAACACGAGGGCTATAATACGCCGAAACATTCGTCATTAGCCAAGCCAACATACATTTACAAACACCCGTGCCTAACACGGGACTCGAACCCGCAACCTCGCGGTCTAGAAGCTAGCACACTAACCAGTATACCGTTTGGTCGGCTACATGAGGCCAGATGCGTGTTTTGGCAAAAACGAATCCCGGTGTGAGAAATGCTTTCATTTAAATTTATTAGGCGTTTTCGGGGATTTGCGGAAAGAACATCTTATGCAATGGATGTTTTATAGGGGGGTGGGGGGCAATGGTATGAGGTCAGATGCGTGTTTTGGCAGAAATAAATTTAGGTGTGCTTAATGCTATCATCTGCATGCATAAGGTGTTTTTGGGGATTTGCAGAAAGTACATCTTATGCAATGGATGTTTAAAAGGGGGGGGGGGGGGAATGGTTCGAGACCAGATGCGTATTTTGTCAAAAATAAATCTCGGTGTTAGAAATACTATTGTCTGATTTCATATAGTGTTTTCAGGGATTTGCATAGAGTGCAATGCACATTTAAAAGGGGGGAGGGGGGAAGGTATGAGGCCAGATGCATGTTTAGTCAAAAACAAATCTCGATTTGAGAAATGCTATCATCTGAATTCCTAAGGTGTTTTCAGGGATTTGGAGAAAGTACATCTTATGCAATGGATTTTTACAAGGGGGAGGGGAAGGTATGAGCCAGATGTGTGTTTTGTCAAAAATAAATCTCGGTTTGAGAAATGCTATCATCTGAATTCATAAGGTGTTTTCAGGGATTTGCAGAAAGTACATCTTATGCAATGGATGTTTTTTTTTGGGGGGGGGGGGGATGGTATTATACCAGATGCGTGTTTTGTCAAAAATAAATCTCAATGGGAAAAATACTATTGTTTGAATTCATAAGGCGTTTTGGGGGGCTTGTGGAAAGTACTTCTTATGCTGTGGATGTTTAAGGTAAATAAATATTAAGAGCCCAAATGTGTTGATTGTCATAACAAAATAATCTCGGGGAGAGAAATACTATGTTTTGAATACATAAGGTGATTTCGGTAACTAGCAGAAATTTATTCTTGAGCAGTGGATGTTTTGGGCGAGTAAATGTTATGGTTATATGTGGGGGTTGACCTTGTGTTTATATACTTTTTCTATAAACTCTTTATTTTGAGGAATATTCTATTGGTTAAATGATATAATGATATGTTATGGACAATTTAGGTTCCATATTTTTTAAAAGGCCAGATTTTTTATTTGCTAAAAAAAATGCTGACGATAGAAATGCTCTTGTTTGAATTCATAAGGTTTTTTTGAACTTGCAGAAATTTCTCTTAATGCAGTGGGTTCAGAGGGATGAAATGATGTGGTTTGATGTATTATTCTTGTGTTTAGGTACTTTTTGTATGAACTCTTTGTTTTGAGGAATATTCTATTTGCTAAATGATTTGATATGGAGTATTTATGTAGTAAATTTTGTAAGAGTAACTTTTATGCTTTAAGGAATATTTTAATTAAAAGATACAAGAGAAAAAAATCCAGACTCTGCATCAGATAAAATATTAAGGAATGTTATGTCTTGCCAAGTAATTTTGCGTGATTAATGCCTAAGAAGGTTAGAAGAGATGGAGAGGTAAAAGCTATATAATTGGGCAAGGTAGTACTTTGGCAACCCTATTTTCATGAAAACTTATCAAAGCGAGTTCTTAGTTCACTCGTCTAAGTGATACGAAATAGAAGAAAATATCCACCTAAATCCATAATTGAAGTTTCAAAATGAAAATCTGTTTAGTTATCGATTGTATGAGGTGTATAACATCAAAACCAGTGTTATGAATTACTGTAAGTTTCCTTTTAATGACTCTTAAAAAAATTTGCCAAAGCAATAGTGACGTCAAAATGATGTGTCCTGAAATCCAGGCACGTAGCCGGGGGGGGGGGGGGTATGGGAATATAGCCCCATCCCTCCCCGATATATTTTATTTTTTTAAAAATTTGGATATTTTGTTGCAAGTAAAAGTTTTACCTCAGAAAAAGCAGTAGGAAATTAAAAATATATTATATATATTTCGGGGGGGGGGGGGGGAAGGGGAGGGTTATCGCACGCGTGTAGCCTTAAGGTGGGGGGTAATTTATTTACTTCCTGAGAATATAACTTTTAAGAAATAGGGATTGTAAGTAATTTTGGTTGCAAATAAAAGTTTTACATAAGAAAAGGAACATTAGAAAATTAAATGTATATATTTTCGGAGGGGGGGGGGGGGGCTGGTATATCACAGGCACGTAATTAGAGGGAGAAATAACGCAGGCGCAAAGCCAAGGAGGTTATATACACTCTCCAAAATTATATTTTAACTTTTAAGAAATTAGGAAAGTCTTATTTGTATTATAAAAATAAGAGTTAAACGCAACAAGAATCCTTTGTCTAGTTCAAGGACAGTAAGGATCCTTGGCATGGGAGGAGGTTGGTCTGGAGCAAGGTCTGTGAGGATCCCTGTCATGATATAGGAGGTGTCGAGTTCTTCTTTTCATTATATAATTCGGTTTTTTTTTTCTCATTTCTTTTCTTTACAACTTTTGATTTTTTCTTGTTTTCAAAATATTATTTATTTACCTAATAACTGCAAATCGTGTTTTACGAAGGTTTCGTGCTGTAGGTAACCTTACAACAGTTACTTACTGCATTGCAAAAGATTGTCGATCAACTGCTTAGCTGCAAAACCAGCTTCATCCGAAATTGAAATTTCGAAAATTTTTAAATTGCAAATATTGTAAAGTTAACCTTGAAACAATCAAGGATGTTTGTTCTTTCAATACATAATTAAATAACATTAAAAAAAAATAAACGGCATGACAAAGGGACGTTTATTTTTTTTTTTATTTTCTTTCTTGTAACTTTTTTAAAAACTGATGCAGCTAGTTTTGAATATACATATATACACGCCTCATACATAAAGATCTGAATTATGAAATATTTCTCTTCATCTGCTTTGATTAAACATTATTCGACTCTTAAATGTCAATATGGTTTTGTTTCAATTTAAACTTAATTAAAGAAACTACTAGGGGACTTCGCCCCCTGCTCGCTAACGCTCGCCAACCCCCAAACACCTCGCTGCGCTCGGATTGAGCGGCTTTGCCGCTCGAATTTGTGGTTAAAACATCTTGCTGCGCTCGAATAGATTTGCCAGCCATAAAAAATGTAACCAAATTTTTATAACTTTAATGTAAGGCCTAATAGAGAAAACACCCAAATTGCAAGTTTCATAATAGAAAGTTAAATATACTATCCGCCAACATTCCGACTTAAAACTTCATTAGTTATGCCCTTACATTGAAGTCCCAATATCTTTTATTTATTCTGATAAGTCGCACCGTTAGAGAACGACGTCCAACGCGAGGCATTTTCTGGATAGAAATACTTCAAAATAATAATTACTCTAATACAAAAATGCTTCAGAAAAACAGAAAAAATCAACTTTGAAACGAAGAGTTTAAAAAGAGCTTTAAAATTAGCAACGGGTTTGTTGTTTACATACGTAAGGATAGCTTTAAAATTAGCAAAGGTTGGTTGGTTGGTTGAACCCCCGAGCAGCGGGTTTGTTTACTTAAGGATGTTGCCATTCTTATATTCAAAATCATTGAGGCTTTGTAGTAGCTTAATGATGAAAAATATTGAAATTTAACTAATTAATAAAGTGTTAATAAATTATTTTGGCACGTTTTGGCAAATCTACAGCTTATTTCCTTTAAAATGACACCTTGATCATTGAAATTGGTTGTGTAGTTTAGGCGGACGGACTAACCCCAAAAAACGTATTGCCTATTAAATATATAGATTATAAATTTGAAGTCATTATTGAAACACATTTTAATAATTCCAGCCTCACACGACATACACGTAATATAAGTTAGAGAATATAGTTTTTTTTAAAGTTCAATGATGAACATCGTACTTCTAACTAAAATATTTAAACGAGTACTCATATAACGATTGTAACACAATAAGTGGTGAACCACACAGATCCAGCAGAATCAAACAGTCAATAACATGACTATAGATTGCTTGCTTCATCGTATGGGTTTTAAATAGTCAGAGGAGACACTGTCCATTACTGAGTCGGTACAGTTTTAATGGTAGTTCAGAAACCATCCGGACCGCCATTCCAACAATTATTTGACATAAATAAAATTGTATTTCATACATTATAATTTTTTTGCTGATATTGCTTTGCTTAGAAATTTCTTACCTAGCTATGGAGTGGAAGAAACAATTGTTGAACACTTTCCCTAAAAATTCTCATAGTCAAAATAGTTAAGTTGAGCGATTTTTCTAATAATTCTCTGATGCATAGTTTTCTTTTCCAAGTCTATATTTAGATATGTGATAATTTCAAGTTTCAGTGCCACACAAGGAAATTCACAAATATTAAATACTGTTTTTTCGCTCCACTGTATTCTGATGATTGATGCATAAAAACTTGATGCAGGTACAGTACCCCCCCAAAAAATCTTACATTTTCGCTAAAAAATCGAGAACTAAAAGTCAAAATGAAAAGAAAAAAATTGTGGTGGGGTTTCAGACCATGGTGAATCTAATGAAAGCAAAAAAAATTACGTTTCTATTAAAAAAAAATTAAAATTCTTTTATTAATTAATAATTATTTAAAAAGAAATTGATGCAAAAGTTGTTTGCTATTTACGTTTGGTCATTTACAAACTGTCTTTTGAAAAAAAAATTACTGAAATATATTAATTATTTAAGTATTTATGGCCAAAAAACCAAGTTTTTTATTTGACATTAATTTATCATTTTCTTTTTATCATTTAAATTACAAACCATTCATTAGAAAATTACGAATTTTTGTATTTCGACATTTTTTTGGATGCTGAATCCAAATATGGGATACTATTATGAGGTTGCTATTAAACTTTTTAAAGTTTGGTTCTGTTTTAATATGTAGATGACCCTTCATGACAAAAAAAAAAACTACATGCAATTACTAAAAACCTTCCACGATTTACAACGGTACCTTTTGTTTGTTATTTCAAGAATTAGAGCACAAGATATAGCCATCGTTCTGATTTTTTTGTGGGGTACTGTACATATTTTTCATTCTTTTTGTAGAAATACACTGAACTTCCATGAAAAACTATGCCGATGACAATGCATTCTATGAAATTTTGGGATAGTTACTGTTACTAAAAGGTCACTTTTATGGAATACTAATAAACTAACTTGCCGCCATCCAATCGCATTAAAATATCATTGAGTCGATCATTTTTAAAACTCTTTCTGCTTCCGAAATTTTTTTATTAAACGTTCATTTTTAATTAATACGTTTTGAAACGTAGTTTGCCGCAGAGTTTGAAAAAGTCAAAATTTTAACTGGCTCATGTGGCCCCAGATGTGTGAGAATATTTTTTCACCCCCCCCCCCCCCTTATCCCTTTCTCTGAAATGAAAGTTGGATCACAGCCTTATTTCAAATGTATACAGTATGACTGATTCGATTCAGATCATTATCTTTCGAAGCTAATTGGTTTTTGAAGACTTTCTGAATTTTCAATTCCTCCTCCCCCCCCCCCTTCTCCACATGTATATTTTCAGTAAACTCTTAACTCTGTCGAATTTTATAATCCCTATTTACAATACTTAATCTGCTTTTTGTAGTTTAAATGCTGATTTGTGGTTCGAAAGCATTCTCTGAGATCTGCCTTTGTAAACATATATTAGATGCCGTGGTCTCGGTAGGGCTCCCCGGTGATTTTCTGTATTTTCTTCTTATCGAGACACACACAGGGTTTAGACGCCTCAGGGAGAATAGGGAAAACGTGGAAAACTTAGGGAAATTAAATTAGCCTTAAAATTTCAGGGAAAAAAAGAAAAATTTCCTTTAAAACATGGAAAAAGTCATTGTTACTATGGAAAAAAAAATCCTGTTCTTCTGTGCTCGTTGTTTAACCCTAATTCGAAGAATTGAAGTTACAGAATTATTTGATAACACAGACTTGCAGAAAGTTTTTCTTAAAGAAAAAATATTTTTTTAAAGTTATCTGAAGAATTTGTGTAATCAAGGTTTGACTATATTTATGCGGTTCAACTAACTCCTTGATCGAGAACACGACTCTTGAAAACTCAAGGAAATCTCAGGGAATTTTTGTTTCTTAAATTGAGTATGAACCCCGACAAATATGGGTCAGTTTCTCTTTTAAGGTCCTTATGGAAGGCATTCCATCTTTGAAATTTCGAATCTTGTGATAACAACGTTGTAGTGCAGTATAGCCCTCGTAATCCAAAATAATCTAATCTAACCTGATGGCTGTGGGGTGCGACGCATGCCAAAGATACCGGGATTAAATCCTGGGTTAGGCATGGATGTTCATTGTGGTTTGGAATCAACGTTAAGCTGTAGGTATCGGTCTGATTAACCATTATTGTGCACAAAAATAGGTCGTTGAGCATACAAAGAAACAAAACTATATATATATATTTATAGGTCTATAAACTATAATTCAAAGTTGACATTTAAAAGCAAAGTGTAATTTTGTTAGTTTAAGGTTATCTGCTTTGTCTTTACAAGATTCAAAGCCATATTCAGTAGATTAACAATTTTTAAGTATTTGTGCTTGTAAGATTTTTAGGTTTTTTGATGATGGCCAAAAGCTACTTGTGAATAATGTGCTAAAACATTGCAACAATTGAATGTAATATGGGAGACAAACTTCCAATGAACAGCCTTACAATCGGAAACGTGTTTGTCATAATCGTAGTCAGGTTTACACATTTTATAAAGCATCAGGGTATCCAAAGCGATGTCACTGCAAATCTGATCCCTTGTTGTTACATAAAAAGTTCTCTTGGTAAGATTTAAATCTATAATAATAAAACAAGCTGTGTGTCTGTCTGTGGCTCTGTGGATCTATAGAAACCTATTTAAAATTGGAGTAGAGCTCTGAAATTTTCAGCATAAGTAATAAGTAGGCCTTCTAATTGTATACATCACAAACAGAATGTTAAAACTTTAATTAGTTATTTTTTAAATAATTTTTTAATTAATAAATATGTTACAAAACGATATCTAATAGGGCAACACCTCTGAAATTTTCAACATAAGTAGTTTCGTCCTTTTAATTAGACTTTTAAAAAAGAGAATTTTATATTTTTATTTTGTTCTTTTTTAATTAATTTTTTTAATTAATAAACATTTTACAAAACGACTACTAACAGGGCTACAGCTCTGAAATGTTCAACGTAAGTAGTTTTGGCCATTTAATTGGACTTTAGAAAAACAGAATTTTAAATTTTTGTTTAGTTGGTTATTAATTATTTTTTTTAATTAATTAACATATATATTACAAAACGATTTAAAATAGGGCTACTGCTTTGAAATTTTCAACATAAATAGTTGTGGCCTTCTAATTAGATTTTTGAAAAACAGAATTAAAAAAAAAAAAAATAATAATTTAATTAATAAATATTTTACAAAACGATTTGTAATTGGGCTACATTTCTGAAATTTTCAACACAAGTAGTTTTGGCCTTATAATTAGACTGACAAAAAGAATGTTAAAATTTTAATTCGTTTTTCATTTAATTTTTTCACAAAAAGCGACTTAGAATAAGCCTAGATCTCTGAAAGTTTCAACATAAGTAGTTTTAGCCTCTAATTTTGCTTTCCACAAACACGTTTCAAAATAATCTTAAAGCGGATTGTATTAACGGGGAATTTTCTTTTTATTGACAAGGGAGAGGCTTCCAATATTAAGTCTTTACGTAGCAATTAGATTTTAGTGAGTGAAGTGTGCTTATGCCTACGCAGCAATGAACCTTTCAGCGAGCGAAGCGAGCCTATGCTTGCATAGCAATGAACCTTTCAACGAGTGAAATAAGCCTGTGTTTTTGTGTCCATGAACTTTTCAACGAAGCGAGCTCGATTTTGAGTGGTGATGAACCTTCCTGCGGGCGACGCGCTAAAAACTGGGTCCTATACACGAATGACAGATTTACGCAACGCGAGGTCTCACAGCTATCTAAAATATTACACATGTTAAAATTGTATTTAGCTAGTTTGTAATATTGCAATCCGAAGAGATTTTATGAGTTGTATTACATTTTGTGAAATGTCTTTTATGTAAAAACTGAAATGGTTATCTTATTACATATTCATTGGTATTTTATTAAATAAGATTAAATTTAAAACCAGACAACTTTTCAATACCGTTATATCAGGGAATATCGTTTAAAGCAATCAATCATAACTGCATACTTAATATCCCACAAAGTAGTATAATGTGATTTAAGAAACCTCTATATAATTTTTTTACGAAAAGGTGTTAAAACATTAATCAGCATATTACCTGCCTTAGTAAACAAATATTGCTACTACCATATGTTGCAATTAATTGCCTTGGCGCAGAATCCGCCACGGATTCAAAATCCTACGGAATGCAATGTCCGAGCTTTCTCATTTACTCTTCATTTGTGTACAGAGGCTAAAAATCATTCTCCATCTAACAGAAAAAATAAGATAACTCATAAAAACAAAGTTTTTCTTATAAATCCTTTATCTGCTTTACCATTTTGTATGTATAATCAGAGACACACTGGGACATAAAAACGGCCCCGTGATTTTAGATTTATGCCTGTCCAAATTTTCAATATCATTATAAATAAAATTTCATTTTTGATAAAATAATTCCAATAATTAAATAATGAATTTTAATATTTAAATAGTTTTGATAATTAATATACTTTATTATTTAAATGTTCATATATAATAATTAATTTCAATAATTAATTAATTTTATTTATAAATTTAATAATTAAATAGTTGTAAAAATTAGTTTAGACAAATAAAATTTTCTTTGTTTCTAGTATTTATATTTCCTTGGATTTAACGTAGTTTCCATACATGATTATTGCTACAAAAACTAAAGCAAGAAATTTAAATTGTAAAATAATGTCCTGACATCCCACAACAGAATGTCTATAATTTAATTATAAATGTAATCATTAACTCTTAGGTTTATTATAAAATCACATCCGAAATGATAATATATATTTCAGACTAGCTAAATACCCGTGCTTCGCAACGAAATTTTAACATATGCAATATTTTAGCTAGCTCTGAGGCCTCGCGTTGCGGAAATCTGTAATTTGTGTAAAGGGCCCAGTCTTTGGCGCTTCGTTCGCAAAAAGGTTCATGGCTGCGCAAAATCAAGCTCGCTTCATTCGCTGAAAAGTTCATGGACACATAAACACAGGCTTATATCACTCGTTAAAAGGTTCATTGCTATGCAAGCATAAGCTCACTTCGCTCTCTGAAAGGTTCATTCCTACGTAAGCATAAGGTTGCTTCACTCACTAAAATCTAATTGCTACGTAAAGACTTAATATTGGAAGCCTGTCCCTTATCAAGAAAAAAAATTCCTCTTTAATACTATAATTCAGCACCCCTTTAAGATTATTTTAACAAGTGTTAGGGGAAAGCAAAATTAGAAGGCCAAAACTACCTATATTGAAACTTTCAGAGCTCTAGGCCAATTAGAAGTCGCTTTTTGTGAAAAAATTAATTGAAAAAAAATTAAAATTTTAACATTCTTTTTGTCAGTCCAATTAGAAGGCCAAAACTACTTGTGCTGAAAAATTCAGAAATGTAGCCCAATTACAAATCGTTTTGTAAAATGTTTGTTAATGTAAAAAAAAAAAAAAAAAAAAAAAAAAAAAAAAAAAAAAATCTGTTTTTCAAAAATCCATTTAGAATGCCACAACTATTTATGATGAAAATTTCAAAGCTGTAGCCCTATTTGAAATCGTTTTGTAATATATATATTAATTAATTAGAAAAACTAATTAATAAGGAACTAAATATAAATTTAAAATTCTGTTAAAATTCTGTAAGTCCAATTAGAAGGCCAAAACTACTTATTTGGAAAATTTTAGAGCTGTAGGGCTATTAGAAATTGTTTTGTAAAATATTAATTAATTAATTAAACAATTTAATTAAAAAGAAACTAAATAAAAATTTAAAATTCTGTTTTTCAAAAGTCTATTTAGAAGGACAAAACTGCTTATGTTGAACATTTCAGAGCTGTAGGACTATTAGTAGTCGTTTTGTAAAATGCTTATTAATTAATTAAAAAGAACAAAATAAAAATTTTAAATTCCAATCAAAAGGCCAAAACTACTTATGTTGAAAATTTCAGAGCTGTAGCCTTATTAGATATCATTTTGTAGCATATTTATTAATTAAAAAAGAACTAATTAAAATTTTAACATTCTGGTTGTGATGCATACAGTTAGAAGGCCAAAACTACTTATGCTGAAAATTTCAGAGCTCTACTCCAATTTTAAGTAGGTTTCTATAGATCCACAGACGGACAGACAGACACACAGCTTGTTTTATTATTAGATACAGTTTGATTTCACCCACAATTACTCATTGTTTACGTTTAAAATTGAAAATTTTTTAGGGGGTAGGATAAGAGACAACGTAGGAAGACTCAATCTTCCAAATCAACAAAAACCGATTCCACAGCACTAAACATTGAATGGTTAACTTAACACAGAAGGTATAATAAATCAAGTAAGTGGTATATTTACCTTCACTATTGAAAAAAATGTTTTATAATCTTCTTCCGAAGGCAACTCAATCTGCTTGTTAGGGATTGAAGAAGGCCATTCCTTTTTTTCCCAAAGTTTATTTCAACTGCTAGTAAGGGTTCAACCTAAATAGAAAACATTTTTAAGAGTTATAATGTTAAATGACTTTAAAATGAACACAATTTTAACTTGCCTACAATATGTTGGATTACAAAAATGATAATTTTGCTAATTCATTTAAAGAGTTGAAAATGTTAAAATTTCAGTACTTCTTAAGGTACTATTAAAATGTTTTAGGTATATATGAGAGAGATATGGATAATTCTATGAATACATAGGAATTTGTGTAACTGGGAAAAAAATTATACGAACAAAAATAGCTTTGTAAGTAAAAGCAGCAACTTTAGTATGATTGATATAATTGCAATAATATATTTTAATTATTAGTCTAATCATATTCCTAAGCAGTGAAATGTAATACCCATGGACTGTCATTGCTTACTATTTTGATTTTTTTCAGAGCAATATTTTATAAATTAAACATACTTAATATTCTTGAGACTGCATTTCTGTAATTAGATGTTTTAAAACCTATTTTTAACACTCATAAGTTAAAGCTTTATGTTCATTTTGTTGGCAGTAATATACTGTTTCCATAAAGAAATAATACGTTAGGCAGATGATTTGTTCCAATGCAAAGAACAAGCTACAGATTAAGTTAACTATAAATGCTTTTTAGAATTCAATTCGACAGTACAATATAATTTTTTTTTTTAAATCAGAGATTAAGGCTTTTAATAAGTTTGGCCTTCATATGTTACACTGAATGCCAATTAATAACAAGTTAGAAGATAATAAATTTTTATAATGTAACAATAACAATTGTGCAATACTTTGATCATAATTTAAAATTGCATTAATTTTTAATATTTGTTTACTATTGAATAAACCTAGCAATACATAACTTAAGTGTAAGTAAATTATGTTATGTATCACCTATATGTGTACTTCAGCAGAATATATAGGAATGAAGTGTATTTCCCTAAAAATTAGTAAAAAGAAGGAAATTACCATTTTAGCAGTCTTTTTCAAGGTACAAGCTAACGAAGTACTAGCTGGGTCTCCCTCTCTTATTGCTGCTTTGATGGTCCACAACAATGCTTCAATGCGAGAATAAACCTGCAATATAGTCAGTTGAAACAATATAAAATGTTTTATTCACAGAGATAGAAAAATTAAATCATTTGCATAAAATTTAAATGACAATATTGTACGTACACTACACAGGTAATATTTCAGCTGGGGTACAAAATTTCTTTAGCAAAAAAGCTAAAATCACAATTTTCATCTAAGTAAAATGCCAAAAACGATTATGAATTTCATCACCCATGATGTTTAATATGTCAAAACACTTTTTATTATTAAATCATTATTAATTTTTAAATATAATCCTATTTTATACCAAATATCAATTGAAAAAATACATTTCAGTAAACTGCCCAATCAAACAGTGTGTGTCGTTGTTTTTGCCGAGTTTGAAAGTGTGATAGAAATTAAGAATAGAAATATCATTTACGATTATGTGAATTAAATATGGATTCACAACAGATTCATAATATATTATCACAAGACAGAAATACAGCTGCAATTTACAGAGGAGTGTTCGCCTCAGATCGTATCCCAATTTTGAGTGAGAAATCCTTCATTGTCGTCAATCTGGATGATTCTTCTCAGCCTGGGTCACACTGGTTAACATTATTCATTGAAAATTAGAACAAAATTGAGATTTTTGATTCCTACGGACAATCACCCAAGTTCTATGGAGGAAATATTTTCAAGTACACTACCTTGTTCCATATTGTAGAATGGAACACAGTTACGTTTCAAAGTTAAACTTCAAATGTTTTGTGGAGCATACTGCCTTTATTTTGTTGTCAAAAGAAGTCAAGGAAACTCTTTACACACTATTGTAAGCTCCCTGCAGCATAATAAGAATGATTTTAAATTGTATCAATATGTTAAAAAGTGATATGGTGTAAAAATGATATTTCAAAAATAAATATTTTTTTTTAAACAAAGTAATTATCGCTTGTTCAGCATGTTTATTTGTTACTAGCACACACATTGCATACTTTTTCCCCTTTTAATTCAATAATATTTTATTTATTTTTAATTATTATTCAATAATATGTGAAATATTTTCATGTACTTCAAGAAACCTAATAACTATTTTTCTCCTTCAAAATCATTTAACACAAAATATATATTTCAACTTGTCAACGTCAGTTTTCTGAAAAAAAGAGAGAAAGCAAGAAGAAAAAAAAAAACCACACACACACAAAACTATTTTAGAGGTAAAGAGAGTTTTTAATAGTCAACCCAATTATTTTTTCTTGCATACATTTTACGTTTTTTTCTAATTTTATATTTTGAATGCAATTTTTTCTGGACATCAAGCTGACTGGATAAATTAATTTGCTTTAAACCTGATAGGAATTCTTGTGATCCTACATGTGACTTCTTTCTATTTCGTAAAAAGTCGCTTATTAAAACAGATATGTTAAGAGTTCGGTATTAAAACACCGTTGTGGTATATTTCTCCATTCGGGGTCCACGACAAGACTTTCTGTGTACTGTCCTTGAGCTGGCATTGCATTTTTTTTGCTGTATTTCTATATTTCACTGGAGAATGAAAAAGCAACCTTGTATTTACAAATTTTGCAAAAGTACGTTGTTTTCCTGCAAATGCAAACAGTAGACAAGCCAGAAATTTCCCCAGGTGATTCCCATCTGCAAGTGATCCTGTAAGCAAAATCATTGAAGGAAAGAAGGATGAAACTTTCATACCCCCATTTACTAAGAATGAAAAACTTAACATAGAAGAAAAAACTGTTAATGCTGCTTTTCTTTTGAGGATTTCATTCATCTGTTTGTCAAAGTCCGACAAATGAATGGTCGTTTGTAAATTCTCTGGAATAAGTAATAGCTTCTTAACGTGTTCCATGAATGAGTGAACTAATTACGGAAATCGCAGCTGGTAAAAGAAAAGTTAAGAATCCGTCACCACGTTGAATCAGTATTCGTCTTTTTTTATATAAAGGCATCTTTTTATCAGCGAGATTTCGTAAATTCTTTTTGTACACTGTAAAAAAAAACCGTCACTTATACGGAAATTCCCAGTAATTGTAACGATTTAAATCCTTAAACCTGAATTTACGGTTTAAAGCAGTTTTCACAGGCAAGACTACAGTTAATAACCGTCATTCACCAAAAATCGCTCTCTGCGCATGCGCATTACACCATCTTCAAAATAGACGCCGAACGGCGAGGATGGCATAATTGTTTTGAAAGAAAGTGGCTTCCTTCGTAAGTTTCTTTTCATTATACAATTAATTTGTTCATTAGTATGAAATTCTAAATTAATGTATGTACATAAAATTACATCAGAATCAGAAAATGTTATTCTTTTATTTAATGGGAAAAAACACAGCGATTGTTGTTTTATTGCATTTCTGAAACATATATGCGTGTGATATAGAATATTGTAAGTAATATTTCACGAGTTTGTAAGAGTTGTAAAACTAAATGAAGTTTAATTAACTGCATTGGCTATCATTTAGAAATGTGCTCTTTAGTTATGTAATAACGGTTTTATTACTTATATTTTAATTTGATTTTATTATTGTTTATGTTTTAACTTATTCAGTTACCATGTTTTTGATCTTGTTTTGATTTTTTTTTATCGCCAAATGTCCTACTACATCTGTTCCATTGTGTGAAGTCTCAGTCAAAAGACACCTCAGTTTCATTGCGATTGTTTCAAATCAGTCTGTTGGGATTGCATTAGAAATCACTTGGGAACATATTCAGTCTCTTACATGGCACCCACCGCCTTTGACTGAGGACTTTGACTTCCTCAAGATTATATAGCTTGCTTGTCAAGACAAGATCATCTGTCATAAATGTTATCGTACTTGGTCACTGGCAAAAGTAAGGGAAGGGCTGGTGATCTTTGGGATTGAATTAATCGCAAAACAGATACTTAAAATGTTGCTGTTTTCAAGTACTATAGCATTGGTGTGGTGATATAGCCTTTCAATGCAGGGTTTAAAAGACCTCTTCATTTTATAAAATGTGTTAATTGAATTAATGTAAAATTCTTTAAAAACGTAGCTGAAAAATGAGCCTACGTTTGTGAGCAAAGAAAAAAGATTTTCTTTCGATAAATTTCTTTTTTTAGCGTTAACGGATAGTAGTAATTGAGAATTTCTAATCCATTCCTTCCGCAAATTATCGTTTTATCACTTATAACATTAAACGCCATGGACCTAATGATATAATAAGAAATATTGTTGTGTGAAATATTGAGTCTTTATTTTAAGGAGATAAACTTAAATTTTATTTTTGAAGGTGATTTATCCCATCCCTAGACTACCCACCTGATGTGCAGATCCATATTTTAAAATAAGGTTTTTAAAAGACGATTTCATGCTAGCTAGTTCATTTGACTCTTTTCACGAGTGTAAATATATGTACATAAGGATGATAAATTTTACAATATTTTTCATATTTTGTACAGTTTATTGGAATTTTTCCAAAAGAAACTACCAGTTGTGCTGAATGCCTTGAAGACTTCGAAAGCTCTCTGCACTTTTCAGGTAAACGATAGAGATTATTTTATTTTATTTTGTTGCTGGGATTAAGCTGTGGGTGCTGTTTTAACAAAATGCTGTGTGTTAACTCAATGAAAGTGTTTTCATTGAGTTAAATTAAACATCTCGAGGGATGTAGCTCGTAACCATTTTAGCATTTTGCTGAAATGAAAATTGTGACTTAAGCTTTTTTGCTGAAAAAATTTTGTACAGCAGCTTCAACACTGCTTTATACATAGGATTTAGGGACAAATACAACACTATTTATTTGAAGTGAGAATACTGTTGGAATAAATTGTAGTGCTTTTAGATTGGTTGGTTGTATTCAGATTATCTGGCGCCGTCAGCAACACGAGGGCTATAATGCGCCGAAACATTTCGTCATTTAACAAACCAACATACATTTACAAACATCCATGCCAACGCGGGACTCGAACCCGCAACCTCGCGGTCTAGAAGCCAGCACGCTAACCACTATACCGTTTGGTCGGCATAGTGCTTTTAGAATAAATTTACTTAGTGTATTATAATTAGAATTAAACATTTTTTATTTCTTGCAGCGTTCCGTGGGAAGATAAGTTTTATAAGAACTTGCTTGTTTCACCTTTGTTAGAAGTGCTATACTTAAATAACACTAATACAGAGTGGCCAGAAAACCGGGAAAAATGGAAATGTCAGGAAACTTTCTCATTCTGGAAAAAATCAGGACATTTTTTTAAATTTCACAAAAATCAGGGAAATTTTCTTTGTTCTGAAGGCACGTTTCCCTGTTCATCCACATTTTGGCACCATTTACCCAGAAAATTGTGGCAGTAATCGTTGAAAATTTAATGTTTCTGAATAATTTGAACTTTTCATTACCGCCAAAACTATTTTTTAAAAATTGGTACGTTATCTCTTTAGCTAACATGTTCTATTTGATCAGGATGTCTACACTTCTGGATAAGTTGGGGAAATTGGATAAAAAGTTTGCCATAAAATCGGGGAATATTTTCAGAAATCCATCATGGAAATCAGGGAACTTTTTTTCGTAAATTTTGTGGCCACCCGGTACTAGTAGTTTTGATAATCTGCTATCATTTACATACAAGTGTTTATTTCATTTACTATTTGAGGTTTGTTTTAAAAATAGTTTTGCTTTTGTGAATTCTAATTATGACATTAGTATTGTAACAGAGCTATGCTAGTGGCATTTAAAAAGCTTAAACACTGGTTGTAATTGCACATAAAAGTTGCCAATGCATATAAAGGATTTATATTAAAAACTTTATTTTGATCTGTATCACAGGTGCTTCTGGGTATGAATCCAGACAAAGGCTCAGTCACCGCAATGATGTTCCGATACCCTGTAGCATTCATGGTCTGCTCTACCACAACCACGGGTCCCAGAGACGCCCAAGAGAACGTCCCCCAAAGCATAATACCGCCACCACCGTCCTGTCTATGACCTACTGTACATTGAGGGAGCAACTGTTCGCCTGAAAGACGGCGTATCCTGACACGGCCATCGCAGTGATGAATGACTATTAATCAGACCAGGCAACTCGATCAGGCCGATATCCTTGCTAAGGAGGGTTGCAGGATTTCAACATCTCCCTCTTCCACACTTATTTTTTTGGAATTGTACTCTCTGGAAAAATCAAAGATCTCGGAGGAGTGGAAAACACCCCCAACCCATAATTGGTACAAGGACTCAAAACCAGGTTTGTCCCTTGACCTCCCGTGTGACAGACATACCCGAACTGTTCTATCAAGGCTTGCTAGCGGTCACATCAAGTGCCTCACTTTCAACTAGGGCAAGAAAACTTTCGCCACCTGTACCAAGTGTCAAAATCATCAGGCCTCTCCTGAGCACCTCTTGGATGGCATGGTACTCTCTAAGGAGGATCTCTTTAGCAATCCTCTCCTAGTCTTCGACTACCTTTTAGTCAACGAACTCGTGGATCTTGTCTCACTCCATCAGACAGTGAGGATTAGCAACAATAACAACAGGCAACTCGCTCCCACACACAGAAGTAAGTGAAAGAATGATTCTTCAGACTCTCCAACAGCAGTTAAATACCTTAAGTATGTTTACTGTGGTAAATTGGACATTTTATAAGATGGTTATTTTGTAGAGTCATAATTATTCAGATATAACTTGCATTGGTCAATTTTGAAAATTTATTAGATGTGTTCAATAAGTTGTACATTCCGCAATCTAAATTTTTCCTTTTCGTATATTTTGCATATTTTTCTTAACTGAAAAAATAATAATGACTTTTATATGGCCTTAAAAGTTTGCCGCAGCTTGTATTGAATGATATGATTAATTATACCTAGAAATTTTTTATATTTTGTTTATTAAATAAAGTAATCTGAACCACTTTTCATTCATGTGTATTGAAATTTTATAATTATGTATACTTTTATACTGTCAACTTTGAAAATTTATTAGATGTGTTCAATAATTATTAGATGTGCTTCAATAATATTTTGTTTATTAAATAAAGTAATCTGAACCACTTTACATTCGTGTGTATTGAAATTTTATAATTTATATTTATTAGATGTGTTTAATAATTTGTACATTTTTCATTCGTGTGTATTGAAATTTTAAAATTATTATTTATTAGATGTGTTCAATAATTTGTACATTCCGCAATCTAAATTTTTCCTTTTCGTATATTTTGCATATTTTTCTAAATTGAAAAATTAATAATGACTTTCATATGGCCTTAAAAGTTGCCGCAGCTTGTATTGAATGATATGATTAATTATTCCTAGATACTTCCTAGAAAATTTTTAATATTTTGTTTATTAAATAAAGTAATCTGAACCACTTTTCATTCGTGTGTATTGAAATTTTATAATTATGTATACTTATATTATGTGTATTGAAATAAAATTATATTTTTATCAAATTTAATTTTTTTTACTTAATACACAGTGTCATAAAATACATTTAAATCCTGTCGCGTTAAAAAATATTTTGAATGTTAGTAAATTATTGCATTTTTTTAATATTTTAATCAAATTTGAAAGTCTAGGTAATCATAGTATAGATAACCAAATAAATTTATTATTATAGTTTGATATAAGAAAAGACTGATAGCTATTAATAAATTATTTTGTGTGACATGCTCATTTTGTGATATATTTTTTACCTTTCTATTTATGTTGAAGGATTACCTTATTGCTTCGGAAATTTTTTTCGCTTTAATTTATAATGGGACATAGAATATTTTGCTGTGATACAGAATCGTACTTTAATTTTTATGATTTTCATCCATTGAATATGGTCATTATTACTAACAAAACCTTTAGCAGAACACAAATGCCTCCTTGATATTGTAAACTGTTTAATACTAAAATTAATCATATATTTTGTGGCAGAAGCTTTTCCATCTAAAATTGTAAACTACTTTTAATATGTAAAGTTTCTTAATATTTTGCAAAAGCAAATCTTTCACTTACATTTGTAAACCTTTTTTGTCACTGGAAGTTTTTGTATAAGAAAAACTTTGCTTATAGGGGTAAACTGTTACTTATACAGAAAAATTTCTGTGTATTTTATATGAAATTTATTACAGAAAGTTTCCGTGTACTTTACGGGAGAAATTGTATTTTATATGGAATTGACATTATTCAACACAGAAATTCTGTTTATTTTACAGGTGGAAATGGCATTTTGTATGGAATCACCGTACTTAATACGGGAAATTTTAATTTATTTTACGGGAGTAAATTATTTTGCATGAAATTACCGTATTTAATACGGAAAGTTTACGTTTATTTTACGGGGATCGATGTTAGCAACCAGTCAATAACCGTTTTTAATACGAAAAGCTTCCGTTTATTTTACGGGAGAAAACTGTATTTTGTACGGAATGACCGTAATTATTACTGAAAGTTTCCGTTCATTTTACGGGGAAATACTGTTGCAATCAGTCGAAAACCGTACTTAATACGGAATGTTTCCGTATTTTTTACGGTTTTAAACTGGCGACCCAGCTGCCAGTTTAAAACCGTAAATTTGACGGGATTTTTTTTGCAGTGTAGAGTGATAATTGATTTTTTGTGATTTCATAATGGGTACGTTTCCGAGTACCACATTTAAAACACATTCACATAAAAATTTAATTGTTCTATTCGAGCATTTTCGAAGAATTGCAGATTTTGTTTTACTCTTACACTGTAAAAAAAAACCGTCACTTATACGGAAATTCCCAGTAATTGTAACGATTTAAATCCGTAAACCTGAATTTACGGTTTAAAGCAGTTTTCACAGGCAAGACTACGGTTAATAACCGTCATTCACCAAAAATCGCTCTCTGCGCATGCGCATTACACCATCTTCAAAATAGACGCCGAACGGCGAGGATGGCATTTTTGTTTTGAAAGAAAGTGGCTTCCTTCGTAAGTTTCTTTTCATTATACAATTAATTTGTTCATTACTAATATTGTTAATTCTAAATTAATGTATGTACATAAAATTACATCAGAATCAGAAAATGTTATTCTTTTATTTAATGGGAAAACACACAGCGATTGTTTTATTGCATTTCTGAAACATATGCGTGTGATATAGAATATTGTACGTAATATTTCACGAGTTTGTAAGAGTTGTAAAACTAAATGAAGTTTAAGTAACTGCATTGGCTATCATTTAGAAATGTGCTCTTTAGTTATGTAATAACGGTTTTATTACTTATATTTTAATTTGATTTTATTATTGTTTATGTTTTAACTTATTCAGTTACCATGTTTTTGATCTTGTTTTGATTTTTTTTATCGCCAAATGTCCTACTACATCTGTTCCATTGTGTGAAGTCTCAGTCAAAAGACACATCAGTTTCATTGCGATTGTTTCAAATCAGTCTGTTGGGATTGCATTAGAAATCACTTGGGAACATATTCATTCTCTTACATGGCACCCACCGCCTTTGACTGAGGACTTTGACTTCCTCAAGATTATATAGCTTGCTTGTCAAGACAAGATCATCTGTCATAAATGTTATCGTACTTGGTCACTGGCAAAAGTAAGGGAAGGGCTGGTGATCTTTGGGATTGAATTAATCGCAAAACAGATACTTAAAATGTTGCTGTTTTCAAGTACTATAGCATTGGTGTGGTGATATAGCCTTTCAATGCAGGGTTTAAAAGACCTCTTCATTTTATGAAATGTGTTACTTGAATTAATGTAAAATTCTTTAAAAACGTAGCTGAAAAATGAGCCTACGTTTGTGAGCAAAGAAAAAAGATTTTCTTTCGATAAATTTCTTTTTTTAGCGTTAACGGATAGTAGTAATTGAGAATTTCTAATCCATTCCTTCTGCAAATTATCGTTTTATCACTTATAACATTAAACGCCATGGACCTAATGATATAATGAGAAATATTGTTGTGTGAAATATTGAGTCTTTATTTTAAGGAGATAAACTTAAATTTTATTTTTGAAGGTGATTTATCCCATCCCTAGACTACCCACCTGATGTGCAGATCCATATTTTAAAATAAGGTTTTTAAAAGACGATTTCATGCTAGCTAGTTCATTTGACTCTTTTCACGAGTGTAAATATATGTACATAAGGATGATAAATTTTACAATATTTTTCATATTTTGTACAGTTTATTGGAATTTTTCCAAAAGAAACTACCAGTTGTGCTGAATGCCTTGAAGACTTCGAAAGCTCTCTGCACTTTTCAGGTAAACTATAGAGATTATTTTATTTTGTTGCTGGGATTAAGCTGTGGGTGCTGTTTTAACAAAATGCTGTGTGTTAACTCAATGAAAGTGTTTTCATTGAGTTAAATTAAACATCTCGAGGGATGTAGCTCGTAACCATTTTAGCATTTTGCTGAAATGAAAATTGTGACTTGAGCTTTTTTGCTGAAAAAATTTTGTACAGCAGCTTCAACACTGCTTTATACATAGGATTTAGGGACAAATACAACACTATTTATTTGAAGTGAGAATACTGTTGGAATAAATTGTAGTGCTTTTAGAATAAATTTACTTAGTGTATTATAATTAGAATTAAACATTTTTATTTCTTGCAACGTTCCGTGGGAAGATAAGTTTTACAAGAACTTGCTTGTTTCACCTTTGTTAGAAGTGCTATACTTAAATGACACTAATACAGAGTGGCCAGAAAACCTGGAAAAATGGAAATGTCAGGAAACTTTCTCATTCTGGAAAAAATCAGGAAATTTTTTTAAATTTCACAAAAATCAGGGAAATTTTCTTTGTTCTGAAGGCACGTTTCCCTGTTCATCCACATTTTGGCACCATTTACCCAGAGAATTGTGGCAGTAATTGTTGAAATTTTAATGTTTCTGAATAATTTGAACTTTTCATTACCGCCAAAACTATTTTTAAAAAATTGGTACGTTATCTCTTTAGCATACATGTTCTATTTGATCAGGATGTCTACACTTCTGAATAAGCTGTGGAAATTGGATAAAAAGTTTGCAGTAAAATCAGGGAATTTATTTTCGTAAATTTTGTGGCCACCCGTTAATAGTAGTTTTGATAATCTGCTATCATTTACATATAAGTGTTTATTTCATTTACTATTTGAGGTTTGTTTTAAAAATAGTTTTGCTTTTGTGAATGCTAATTATGACATTAGTATTGTAACAGAGCTATGCTAGTGGCATTTAAAAAGCTTAAACACTGGTTGTAATTGCACATAAAAGTTGCCAATGCATATAAAGGATTTATATTAAAAACTTTATTTTGATCTGTATCACAGGTGCTTCTGGGTATGAATCCAGACAAAGGCTCAGTCACCGCAATGATGTTCCGATACCCTGTAGCATTCATGGTCTGCTCTACCACAACCACGGGTCCCAGAGACGCCCAAGAGAACGTCCCCCAAAGCATAATACCGCCACCACCGTCTGTATGACCTACTGTACATTGAGGGAGCAACTGTTCGCCTGAAAGACAGCGTATCCTGACGCCGTGATGAATGACTATTAATCAGGCCAGGCAACTCGATCAGGCCGATATCCTTGCTAAGGAGGGTTGCAGGATTTCAACATCTCCCTCTTCCACACTTATTTTTTTGGAATTGTACTCTCTGGAAAAATCAAAGATCTCGGAGGAGTGGAAAACACCCCCAACCCATAATTGGTACAAGGGCTCAAAACCAGGTTTGTCCCTTGACCTCCCGTGTGACAGACATACTCGAACTGTTCTATCAAGGCTTGCTAGCGGTCACATCAAGTGCTTCACTTTCAACGAGGGCAGGAAAACTTTCGCCACCTGCACCAAGTGCCAAAATCATCAGGCCTCTCCTGAGCACCTCTTGGATTACATGGGACTCTCTAAGGAGGGTCTCTTTAGCAATCCTCTCCTAGTCTTCGACTACCTTTTAGTCAACGAACTCGTGGATCTTGTCTCACTCCGTCAGACAGTGAGGATTAGCAACAACAACAACAGGCAACTCGCTCCCACACACAGAAGTAAGTGAAAGAATGATTCTTCAGACTCTCCAGCAGCAGTTAAATACCTTAAGTATGTTTACTGTGGTAAATTGGACATTTTATAAGATGGTTATTTTGTAGAGTCATAATTATTCAGATATAACTTGCATTGGTCAATTTTGAAAATTTATTAGATGTGTTCAATAATTTGTACATTCCGCAATCTAAATTTTTCCTTTTCGTATATTTTGCATATTTTTCTTAACTGAAAAAATAATAATGACTTTTATATGGCCTTAAAAGTTGCTGCAGCTTGTATTGAAGGATATGATTAATTATTCCTAGATACTTCCTAGAACATTTTTATATTTTGTTTATTAAATAAAGTAATCTGAACCACTTTTCATTCGTGTGTATTGAAATTTTATAATTATGTATACTTTTATACTGTCAACTTTGAAAATTTATTAGATGTGTTCAATAATTATTAGATATGCTTCAATAATATTTTGTTTATTAAATAAAGTAATCTGAACCACTTTACATTCGTGTGTATTGAAATTTTATAATTTATATTTATTAGATGTGTTTAATAATTTGTACATTTTTCATTCGTGTGTATTGAAATTTTAAAATTATTATTTATTAGATGTGTTCAATAATTTGTACATTCCGCAATCTAAATTTTTCCTTTTCGTATAGTTTGCATATTTTTCTAAATTGAAAAATTAATAATGACTTTCATATGGCCTTAAAAGTTGCCGCAGCTTGTATTGAATGATATGATTAATTATTCCTAGATACTTCCTAGAAAATTTTTAATATTTTGTTTATTAAATAAAGTAATCTGAACCACTTTTCATTTGTGTGTATTGAAATTTTATAATTATGTATACTTATATTATGTGTATTGAAATAAAATTATATTTTTATCAAATTTAATTTTTTTTACTTAATACTTAATACACAGTGTCATAAAATACATTTAAATCCTGTCGCGTTAAAAAATATTTTGAAAGTTAGTAAATTATTGCATTTTTTTAATGTTTTAATCAAATTGAAAGTCTAGGTAATCATAGTATAGATAACCAAATAAATTTATTATTATAGTTTGATATAAGAAAAGACTGATAGCTATTAATAAATTATTTTGTGTGACATGCTCATTTTGTGATATATTTTTTACCTTTCTATTTATGTTGAAGGATTACCTTATTGCTTCGGAAATTTTTTTCGCTTTAATTTATAATGGGACATAGAATATTTTGCTGTGATACAGAATCGTACTTTAATTTTTATGATTTTCATCCATTGAATATGGTCATTATTACTAACAAAACCTTTAGCAGAACACAAATGCCTCCTTGATATTGTAAACTGTTTAATACTAAAATTAATCATATATTTTGTGGCAGAAGCTTTTCCATATACAATTGTAAACTACTTTTAATATGTAAAGTTTCTTAATATTTTGCAAAAGCAAACCGTTCACTTACATTTGTAAACCTTTTTTGTCACTGGAAGTTTTTGTATAAGAAAAACTTCGCTTATAGCGGTAAACTGTTTCTTATACAGAAAAATTTCTGTGTATTTTATATGAAATTTATTACAGAAAGTTTCCGTGTACTTTACGGGAGAAATTGTATTTTATATGGAATTGACCTTATTCAACACAGAAATTCTGTTTATTTTACAGGTGGAAATTGCATTTTGTATGGAATCACCGTACTTAATACGGGAAATTTTAATTTATTTTACGGGAGTAAATTATTTTGCATGAAATTACCGTATTTAATACGGAAAGTTTACGTTTATTTTACGGGGATCAATGTTAGCAACCAGTCAATAACCGTTTTTAATACGAAAAGCTTCCGTTTATTTTACGGGAGAAAACTGTATTTTGTACGGAATGACCGTAATTATTACTGAAAGTTTCCGTTCATTTTACGGGGAAATACTGTATTTTGTACGGAATGACCGTAATTATTACTGAAAGTTTCCGTTCATTTTACGGGGAAATACTGTTGCAATCAGTCAAAAACCGTACTTAATACGGAATGTTTCCGTATTTTTTACGGTTTTAAACTGGCGACCCAGCTGCCAGTTTAAAACCGTAAATTTGACGGGATTTTTTTTGCAGTGTACTTATACATATTACTACAGCATGCTTTGTAAACTTTCCATTTATTAAACTTTTATATTACTTTTATTTAGTACCAAAAACTGAGTTTATCCGTCAACGACGGGCCACGCAGCTAGTTTATTGTAAAAGAATTAGTGTATTATAAGATTAATGGTAGGGAAAATTATGGTCGATGGTCTTATATGCCTCCAAATGCATTTGAATTGTCAAGCAAAAAGAAACAACTTGCTTTTTCATGGGTAACGAGAAATATACATGGTATGCCGTGGGATTACGGGGATTTACCTTATTATAAGTTGTACGCAAATTTGAATGCTTTATTCCGAACGTTTCAAATATTTATGTCAAAGGTTTGGAGAAAAAAGTATTTTTAGAACATTTATCTGGAAGAAAGTGCTTCGACTTAAATGATTTAGATTGTCCCAAATTTTTGTACTGCTCAACGTTACATTCAAGGTGTCCATGCATGCATAAAAATCATGTGATGCATTGTATACAGTTTATTTATGAAAGAGTTTTTATAAATACATCTTTTAAAAGAAATATCTCTCATTTCTTATGAGATTGCCTAAGTGTACACTACGAGAGTTAGAGCAGCTAAAACACATTACTACACTGCAAAAAAAATCCCGTCAAATTTACGGTTTTAAACTGGCAGCTGGGTCGCCAGTTTAAAACCGTAAAAAATACGGAAACATTCCGTATTAAGTACGGTTTTTGACTGATTGCAACAGTATTTCTCCGTAAAATGAACGGAAACTTTCAGTAATAATTACGGTCATTCCGTACAAAATACAGTATTTACCCGTAAAATGAACGGAAACTTTCAGTAATAATTACGGTCATTCCGTACAAAATACAGTTTTCTCCCGTAAAATAAACGGAAGCTTTTCGTATTAAAAACGGTTATTGACTGGTTGCTAACATTGATCCCCGTAAAATAAACGTAAACTTTCCGTATTAAATACGGTAATTTCATGCAAAATAATTTACTCCCGTAAAATAAATTAAAATTTCAAGTATTAAGTACGGTGATTCCATACAAAATGCAATTTCCACCTGTAAAATAAACAGAATTTCTGTGTTGAATAAGGTCAATTCCATATCAAATACAATTTCTCCCGTAAAGTACACGGAAACTTTCTGTAATAAATTTCATATAAAATACACAGAAATTTTTCTGTATAAGAAACAGTTTACCGCTATAAGCGAAGTTTTTCTTATACAAAAACTTCCAGTGACAAAAAAGGTTTACAAATGTAAGTGAACGGTTTGCTTTTGCAAAATATTAAGAAACTTTACATATTAAAAGTAGTTTACAATTGTATATGGAAAAGCTTCTGCCACAAAATATATGATTAATTTTAGTATTAAACAGTTTACAATATCAAGGAGGCATTTGTGTTCTGCTAAAGGTTTTGTTAGTAATAATGACCATATTCAATGGATGAAAATCATAAAAATTAAAGTACGATTCTGTATCACAGCAAAATATTCTATGTCCCATTATAAATTAAAGCGAAAAAAATTTCCGAAGCAATAAGGTAATCCTTCAACATAAATAGAAAGGTAAAAAATATATCACAAAATGAGCATGTCACACAAAATAATTTATTAATAGCTATCAGTCTTTTCTTATATCAAACTATAATAATAAATTTATTTGGTTATCTATACTATGATTACCTAGACTTTCAATTTGATTAAAACATTAAAAAAATGCAATAATTTACTAACTTTCAAAATATTTTTTAACGCGACAGGATTTAAATGTATTTTATGACACTGTGTATTAAGTAAAAAAAATTAAATTTGATAAAAATATAATTTTATTTCAATACACATAATATAAGTATACATAATTATAAAATTTCAATACTCACGAATGTAAAGTGGTTCAGATTACTTTATTTAATAAACAAAATATTAAAAATTTTCTAGGAAGTATCTAGGAATAATTAATCATATCATTCAATACAAGCTGCGGCAACTTTTAAGGCCATATGAAAGTCATTATTAATTTTTCAATTTAGAAAAATATGCAAAATATACGAAAAGGAAAAATTTAGATTGCGGAATGTACAAATTATTGAACACATCTAATAAATAATAATTTTAAAATTTCAATACACACGAATGAAAAATGTACAAATTATTAAACACATCTAATAAATATAAATTATAAAATTTCAATACACACGAATGTAAAGTGGTTCAGATTACTTTATTTAATAAACAAAATATTATTGAAGCACATCTAATAATTATTGAACACATCTAATAAATTTTCAAAGTTGACAGTATAAAAGTATACATAATTATAAAATTTCAATACATGCGAATGAAAAGTGGTTCAGATTACTTTATTTAATAAACAAAATATAAAAAATTTCTAGGAAGTATCTAGGAATAATTAATCATATCCTTCAATACAAGCTGCAGCAACTTTTAAGGCCATATAAAAGTCATTATTATTTTTTCAATTAAGAAAAATATGCAAAATATACGAAAAGGAAAAATTTAGATTGCGGAATGTACAAATTATTGAACACATCTAATAAATTTTCAAAATTGACCAATGCAAGTTATATCTGAATAATTATGACTCTACAAAATCACCATCTTATAAAATGTCCAATTTACCACAGTAAACATACTTAAGGTATTTAACTGCTGCTGGAGAGTCTGAAGAATCATTCTTTCACTTACTTCTGTGTGTGGGAGCGAGTTGCCTGTTGTTGTTGTTGCTAATCCTCACTGTCTGACGGTGTGAGACAAGATCCACGAGTTCGTTGACTAAAAGGTAGTCGAAGACTAGGAGAGGATTGCTAAAGAGACCCTCCTTAGAGTCCCATGTAATCCAAGAGGTGCTCAGGAGAGGCCTGATGATTTTGGCACTTGGTGCAGGTGGCGAAAGTTTTCCTGCCCTCGTTGAAAGTGAGGCACTTGATGTGACCGCTAGCAAGCCTTGATAGAACAGTTCGGGTATGTCTGTCACACGGGAGGTCAAGGGACAAACCTGGTTTTGAGCCCTTGTACCAATTATGGGTTGGGAGTGTTTTCCACGCCTCCGAGATCTTTGATTTTTCCAGAGAGTACAATTCCAAAAAAATAAGTGTGGAAGAGGGAGATGTTGAAATCCTGCAACCCTCCTTAGCAAGGATATCGGCCTGATCGAGTTGCCTGGTCTGATTAATAGTCATTCATCACGGCGATGGCCGTGTCAGGATACGCTGTCTTTCAGGCGAACAGTTGCTCCCTCAATGTACAGTAGGTCACACAGGGCGGTGGTGGCGGTATTATGCTTTGGGGGACGTTCTCTTGGGCGTCTCTGGGACCCGTGGTTGTGGTAGAGCAGACCATGAATGCTACAGGGTATCGGATTTCTGGGTAAATGGTGCCAAAATGTGGATGAACAGGGAAACGTGCCTTCAGAACAAAGAAAATTTCCCTGATTTTTGTGAAATTTAAAAAAATGTCCTGATTTTTTCCAGAATGAGAAAGTTTCCTGACATTTCCATTTTTCCCGGTTTTCTGGCCACTCTGTATTAGTGTTATTTAAGTATAGCACTTCTAACAAAGGTGAAACAAGCAAGTTCTTATAAAACTTATCTTCCCACGGAACGCTGCAAGAAATAAAAAATGTTTAATTCTAATTATAATACACTAAGTAAATTTATTCTAAAAGCACTATGCCGACCAAACGGTATAGTGGTTAGCGTGCTGGCTTCTAGACCGCGAGGTTGCGGGTTCGAGTCCCGCGTTGGCATGGATGTTTGTAAATGTATGTTGGTTTGTTAAATGACGAAATGTTTCGGCGCATTATAGCCCTCGTGTTGCTGACGGCGCCAGATAATCTGAATACAACCAACCAATCTAAAAGCACTACAATTTATTCCAACAGTATTCTCACTTCAAATAAATAGTGTTGTATTTGTCCCTAAATCCTATGTATAAAGCAGTGTTGAAGCTGCTGTTTTTTTTCAGCAAAGCTGCTGAAATTTTTTCAGCAAAAAAGCTTAAGTCACAATTTTCATTTCAGCAAAATGCTAAAATGGTTACGAGCTACATCCCTCGAGATGTTTAATTTAACTCAATGAAAACACTTTCATTGAGTTAACACACAGCATTTTGTTAAAACAGCACCCACAGCTTAATCCCAGCAACAAAATAAAATAATCTCTATAGTTTACCTGAAAAGTGCAGAGAGCTTTCGAAGTCTTCAAGGCATTCAGCACAACTGGTAGTTTCTTTTGGAAAAATTCCAATAAACTGTACAAAATATGAAAAATATTGTAAAATTTATCATCCTTATGTACATATATTTACACTCGCGAAAAGAGTCAAATGAACTAGCTAGCATGAAATCGTCTTTTAAAAACCTTATTTTAAAATATGGATCTGCACATCAGGTGGGTAGTCTAGGGATGGGATAAATCACCTTCAAAAATAAAATTTAAGTTTATCTCCTTAAAATAAAGACTCAATATTTCACACAACAATATTTCTCATTATATCATTAGGTCCATGGCGTTTAATGTTATAAGTGATAAAACGATAATTTGCAGAAGGAATGGATTAGAAATTCTCAATTACTACTATCCGTTAACGCTAAAAAAAGAAATTTATCGAAAGAAAATCTTTTTTCTTTGCTCACAAACGTAGGCTCATTTTTCAGCTACGTTTTTAAAGAATTTTACATTAATTCAAGTAACACATTTCATAAAATGAAGAGGTCTTTTAAACCCTGCATTGAAAGGCTATATCACCACACCAATGCTATAGTACTTGAAAACAGCAACATTTTAAGTATCTGTTTTGCGATTAATTCAATCCCAAAGATCACCAGCCCTTCCCTTACTTTTGCCAGTGACCAAGTACGATAACATTTATGACAGATGATCTAGTCTTGACAAGCAAGCTATATAATCTTAAAGAAGTCAAAGTCCTCAGTCAAAGGCGGTGGGTGCCATGTAAGAGACTGAATATGTTCCCAAGTGATTTCTAATGCAATCCCAACAGACTGATTTGAAACAATCGCAATGAAACTGATGTGTCTTTTGACTGAGACTTCACACAATGGAACAGATGTAGTAGGACATTTGGCGATAAAAAAAATTAAAACAAGATCAAAAACAACTGAATAAGTTAAAACATAAACAATAATAAAATCAAATTAAAATATATGTAATAAAACCGTTATTACATAACTAAAGAGCACATTTCTAAATGATAGCCAATGCAGTTACTTAAACTTCATTTAGTTTTACAACTCTTACAAACTCGTGAAATATTACGTACAATATTCTTTATCACACGCATATGTTTCAGAAATGCAATAAAACAACAATTGCTGTGTGTTTTCCCATTAAATAAAAGAATAACATTTTCTGATTCTGATGTAATTTTATGTACATACATTAATTTAGAATTTCATACTAATGAACAAATTAATTGTATAATGAAAAGAAACTTACGAAGGAAGCCACTTTCTTTCAAAACAAAAATGCCATCCTCGCCGTTCGGCGTTCGGCGTCTATTTTGAAGATGGTGTAATGCGCATGCGCGGAGAGCGATTTTTGGTGAATGACGGTTATTAACCGTAGTCTTGCCTGTGAAAACTGCTTTAAACCGTAAATTCAGGTTTACGGATTTAAATCGTTACAATTACTGGGAATTTCCGTATAAGTGACGGTTTTTTTTTACAGTGTATATATATGTAAAAATAAGTACAATAAAGTAAGTCTGTTTATAATATGTTACGAAAATAGTTTTAAGGTGACAGAAAGTCAGTTTTATTTATATTTCAGTTGCCATTCAGGAAATACTAAATTGTGTCTGCTTAAAAACACAAAAAAAAATTATTTCAGAAATTTTAAAACTCAATTAAAATTAAAAATATATCGCCTATTTTACTCCTGGTCGTTTAATTAAGCGATATGCCAAATTTCATCCTAATCCGTTAGGTTGTTTTTACGTGAAACGGTCCCCAAATCCGTGTGACAGAAAGTCAGTTTTATTTATATAGATTTACCAGGTGAAAGTTGGAAACCTTCAAACTCAAGAACGATCGAAGTCATGTCTAGTGTTTGATGATATGTTGTGAAATAACTAACGTGGATGATAAATGTATAATTTATTGTCAGGAAAACAACCGGTTCTTATTCTAAGATTTTCTATTGTGTCAGGTTTCAAATCGATTAAAAGATAGCCATGTGGGTTTTTAGTGGGGTCTTCAAAGGCTTCCTGAAAAAATTTAGACTTTAATGGGTAAAGTTGTCTTCCAAGATGCATTATTTGTGATCGATCTCTAGGATTTTTAAAAGCTACAATGTAGTGAGAATTGAGAGAAATTTTCGCGAAATTCTCGACCTTTGTGTAATATATTTTGAACGATAAAAATTACGCTAATTTTTCTATGATGACTTTGCCTCGTAAATAACCTTGTAAGTTGTGGACTGGATCCAAGCTTGGCCATCAAATCATCACACACTAGTAACACATTGGATAATGTATTAATGTCTGAAGGAAGCCCCTCTTGAAAATTTAAATTTTTCATTTCCGAATACAAGTCCTGAAATTCACTATACCACCAAATGATTGATTTTGGTAAAGGGCTAAAAACTTGATGATCAATTATTTTTTTGACAATTGGTTTTTCCGGCACTGCTGGGTCCAGCCACGATCATTGAAAAGGGATGCTTTAACTTTGGCCTCTCCATATTAAATGATGAATTTTTTTAATTACGTTCGTTTTTAAAAAGATTAATTACAATGCAAAATTTTAAAAGGATAAAAATGATTCCGTTTCCATGCCACCAGGAGGTAGGAATCCGACACGTTTTTTTTACCGAGGTTTCGCATTCACTTTATACTCTGAGTTGAGACAAAAGATCCTGCCCTAAATCCTCTAATAAATTTTGAATAAGAAATTTATTAATATTTAAAAAGTCTTCCGAAATATGGGGCACATCTGTTAGTTTACCATATATTGCTATTAGACGGCAATTTACTTTTAACTCATAGAGTGCTAGTCCATTTCGTATAAGAATCTTAAAATCCTCACGCTTCGCAAAAAGAAATTCTTTTAAATCTAAAAACCCTTCAGGATTTAAAAGTTTTTCAGTTTCTAAACGTCAAGAAAAGCGGAATTTACAGTTGAAATTTCTTGGTTGCCAGCTATATTTCTTCAGGAACACTCAATCGGGGCGCTTGGAAACAGGTGCTTTGATTTGAACATTTGAATGAACCGATTCATCTGCAATTGTATTGCGTTTGGTTGCATGAGTTTTTCGATGTTTCGTCAATAAATCTTTCTGAGAAAAACTTTTCGTACAAATATTGCATGCGTATGAAATGCCTAAATGTTTGCCTTTTTGATGGCGTTTTAAATTTCTAATAACTGTGAAACTAACATCACATTCCTCACACAAGAAAGGTTTCACTGATGCATTTGAAATATCCTAAACAAAACAAAACAAAAAACCTAGTATGAATATATATATTTTTAGATTGTAAAAATTTACTTAAAATGTTTGCATCATTTTCTAACTTACTCTGTTTCCTGATCCGGACTGAATCGCATCTGATGTAACAACTATTTGTTTTCAAGGAATCCCAAAGGCGTCCTTTTTATAAAAAAAAAGAAAGAAAGTTTTCAATCTGGTTTAAGAAATAAAAAAAATAATGGTTACTTAACGTAGGAGAAAACTTGCCTGGGTTGAATTATTATCTGAATCAATGGGTTCATCTTCACAAGACTGAAGTGTTTCATTTACAATCTTTAAATAGAGGAGGGTGTAAAAGCATTAAAGCATATACGCCAGTGAATACATAAATAAAATAAGAACACAATCATTTGGAGGGACTTGCCTCTGAATCGCCTTCCACATCAAATAAGTTTGGAAATGGTTCCTCTATAAATATCTGTGATGTTTCACTCAGCATCTGTAAATATAGAAAGGGCAGTTTAAAAAAATTATTTTCTAATACAATATTTATTAGACAAAACAACATTAAAAAATATTTTTTTGAGAAAAAAAAAAACTTACACTATCATCTTCATCACGCAATGAAATTTGACTGTCCTCAAACAGATAAAATGATCGCTATAGAAGAAGAAAGAAGAAAAAAAAGTATATTTATAAGTGTTATATATTTATAAGTTTCGAATTGTATACTCTTATTTATTTATTTTTCAATATATCCCCCTCTCCTTAGAATATTGCTGAAAAATAGAACACCACCAATAAACTCTCGATTTTAAATGCAACGGTAAGAAAAGTTGAGATATAAAAATAAAAATATTAGAGATATATTAGTAAAAGAACGATATTACAAGAAACACTTTTATATCTACTAATACATATCAAACATAATAAATAATAATAAAATGTAATCACAGGGATGTTGTTGTTGAGGTCCATTTTCTGTCACACACATTTATCGAAATAATTAATTCATAATATGAACACACAAATCAGTCAATTTTTTCTGCACAAGACAGCTGAATTCAAAATATATCTCGAAGACACATTCAATATTTTTCTCAGTAGAATTTGTTAAAAACAAGAACAAATACTCTAACGTATTATTTGGAGCCGAGACCGCTTAAATACTTTCGATTAGAAATATTATCTTGCAAATATGTACTAAGCACAAAAAACTTCACAATTTCTTTCAAACTTGTTGAAAACACTACAGAAAACAGTTTAAGCCAAAGGATGTCAAACTGAGAATGAAGCTTCGTATATCGAAATCCTAACAGGACTCTGAAACTTGTGAGCACTCATGTAACCAATGAAAGTTACAACTAATGAAATCTTTCAGGAATGAGACCAGAGAGCTCTACGTCAAATTCGGGCTTCAGCTATGCAAGTGAATATCCAGGTTACATGAATCTGGTTTAAATACAGTTTTTAATAGAAGGCGGGGGGGGGGGGGGATATTTTTTAAAAAAAGTAAGAGAAAAAAGGGACAGCTGCAAGAGATCCTAAAATTGTAAACACATTTTTATGATGATGCATCTCTAACAATATTTTTTTTCTCACGATTCCAGTAAATACCTCCTACTATACAAAATGCTTTTGATTGGAATATGTTCTTTTACTTAAAAATACCTCCGAGCAGCAGCAGATTAGAATTATTGTTATCTAAAACCTTACAGTGATAAATAGTTCCACAATAAGTCTTTCTCCCAATACCTTTCTCATTTTCATTCGTTATTTGAAAAGTTGAGTAGAAATGCAACTGCAGCTCTGCGCTACCTGTTCCAGAAATGACTTGACTTTGATGATGATTTATAGTGGTTTCAGCCCGAAGGCACTATGCCACTGGTCATAAATGAGCCCGAAGGGCGATCGTCATAAAATATAAAGAATATAATTTGCATAAAAAGTTAGGGAGGGACGGACGGGACAAAACAAAATAAAAGAGAAAAATTTGGTTAAATAAGTTATATGCAAAAGCTCACGCTTTTATGTACAAAAATAACTTGAAAAAATCCTTGGATTTTAACATCGTAAAGGTAAAAACAGGGGAATAAAAATTGGTTAAATAAGGAACTATTTACATAAAACTTGCGTTTCTATATACAAAATGTGGGACCGTAATACAATTAGTATTTTATGGTAAGTAAAAGCAACAATTTATTTATTGAACCTACTAGTCATGATTGCATCTGAGAGTAGAAAGGCTGCGTAGGCCTATTACTTTTGTCATTTTGAGAGATCTCGTAATCAAGACATTCGTTATATTTATATACTACGAAATATTTACAAATATACAAAAATTCGTAACAATACACTTACTTCAGATTCCGGTAGCACTTCGTCCTCGGCCCGATGGAGATGACTCGTGCCCCACCTGAAAGATATTTATAAATTAGTCGATACGAATGTAATTGTATTCGGAAAAGTTTACAAGTTTTGTTACCGTTTAATTTCCTGCTGCCCCGGACGGGACGGTAAGCCAGGGACTCCACCGCCTCCAAGGCCGCCTTCTTTACGTCCTTAGGCAAGCCGACCAACAAGCCTTCATCGAACTCAACCGGCAATTGGGCTGACCTGAAATGAAAAAAAAAATGAGTAAAAATTAGGCAGCTAAGCATCTAATCAAAAGTAACAGGGTCTTGCAGGTCTGGATAACAACAGAGACTTATTTCCCATAAGACCTGTAAGGCCCATGACCAGGGCCCCAGAAATTTGAGGGGCCCAAATCGCCAGAAAAATTCTGAACTAATAAGTCAATGTTCTGTTAAAATTTGAACCCTTATTTTAATAAGTCAGTTATTAAAATAATAGCATCTCAACACATGTTAGGTTTTTACGCTCAACAACCTATTTTTGTGAACAACAACGGCTAATCAGGCAGGGACCTACAGCTTAACGTGGATTCCGAACCACAACGAACGTCCATGCCTAATTCCACTAGATAAGTGCATAGTATACTTGATTAGGTACTTAAATTTGAAACTTCAGTGTGGAGGCAGGGCAAAAGTTGTTTATATACAAAAAATGGCAAGTAACAACAACTATTTGAGTGTTAAGCACTTTATAAGTGGCAGAAATAGACAGTCGGAAGTTCTAAACATTCAACTATTCGAATTTCATATGCTAGCAAACATCGTTGCTGCTACCATTTGTTGATAATAATTGTCTTGGCACAACAACTTGGAACTAACAAATAACAATTGGATTTCATTGCGGAATATAAAAAAAAAAATACCAATCATAAAAAAAATAATGACTTTGGTATTAAGTGTCAAACAGTAAAATTAGGTTTACATTCGAAATTGTTCCACAAGGTATACACCCAGAATTTTTTTTTTAATTTAAAGAAAAATAATTTCAATTATAAAGAATAGAAATTAACTTACATCTAAGAAGTAATCCAGTCTTTTAATTGAAGGAGTCGAATCAATTTCTTGTTTCAAACACACGCAATATCGCTCACCAATCTCCAATACAACAACAGAAGGACGCCTGAAATTTGGAACTTGCATAGAATTAATTTTCGCGGTCAAAGTTAAGAAAAAGGTTATGCTAAAACGTCAAACTATTTGGAGACAATCACTATCATGCAATATGTTCATAAACCAAATGAATTATGACGTCAACATTCCTTTTACTAGTAACTAACAAATTAGGATCAAGAAGAGAAATGTCCAATCAAAACGGTCGTAGCCTCTAACGTTGGAAAAGTGTCCAATGAAAGTAAAATACCCTAGGATAAATCAGCGTCTGGAACTTGTTGGCTAGAAGATAAGAAGTTGGTTTATCGCACTTGGGATCGTGATGGGATGTTATTATAATAAGAGCTACAATTTATTCGCGTTTTTTTTTCTCCATCCCTTTTCTAATTGTGCGTGAGTTAGTATATAGATTTTTGTTGAACTAAAATATGAAATGAAGCACTATTTATGGTAGTCGTGAAAGTCTTCTAGAAAAAAAAAGAAAGGGTTACTATAATGTGCGCCGGTGCAAGGGAAAGTATCATTATCAAAGTAAATAAGCTGGCAGATAATGGGTTTTTTGTCGGTATATTTTGGACGGGAATTTTTTGAATAATTAATTTTTTTTTAATGAAAATATAAAGTATAAATGTATCCTGCACAACGGACTACTTGTGCAATTTTGAGTTAAAAAAATTTATGGACCACTCGGAAAAACGAGTGGCATTATGAATTATAGTTGGTAAACTACTGTTGATTTAAGCACTTACACAGCAAACTGAAATGTCTTAAAATAAGACACAAAACTGTCTTAAACAAGTGGCACTGTTTTAAGACGTAAAATGGTGTCTTAATCTTTAAGACACTTGAAGTGTCTTAAAATGGGGTATTTTCAGACGTTTAGACTGTCTGAATTGGGGATATTTTCAGACAGTTGATGTGTCTGAAAGGGTTGTTTATGTTACCTTTCAGATGTTGGGAAGCTAAAAATACGTATATTTAAATTAAAATGCAATAAATGAGCTTGTGTTAAATAACAAATCTTTATTAAAAGAAAAGTCAAAATTACTGTTTTATTACCATGTGCACATAACTTTTTGTTGACTATGTTTCACTTTCCTGGTAAATTTAAGCATGGGATTGCAAAACTGCAACACAACTGTTAATAATAGGCACACAACTATTAATATATCCAAGCAAGGGATTTAGGACTTAATGTAAATATATGTATTGAGATAATGGACATTGTATTGTGGCTGAATCTTAAATAGAAAAGGTTTGACTTCCAAGATTGTATCACAGTTTTAAGTTGCTTTTTACCAGTCAACTTTAACATCAAATAACAAGCGTGATGTAAACACTTATAGTAGTTGGCAAGTCTAAGATACATTATGTGGCAACATAAACTTATTTTAATGATGAATCAAGCAGTAATAATCTAATTATTCCCCATCTGGGAATTTAACTTGTTTATAACATTTCCCTATAATAACACTACCTAATAACAATGGTTATAACACTGCAATGCTTCAATTATTGTCGAATAGTTGAAGCAGATATAGGACTTTAAAAAGAAAAACATTAAAAGATAAACAATTAAAACAGAAGGCATTAGAAGTATTTGTAAAGAGACGCTTCAGAATATGGAGATAAGAGTATATTAAATTTGAAAAGTATGCAAGTTGCGCAAAAAAATTTGTGTTTCTGAAAACGTCAGTTTTCCAAATTTTTGTATGCTTGTAAAAAAATATGCCAGATATACAGTTGAAATTTGTTATTATGATTAAATAACATATTAAGTGCATACTAAAACTAAAATAATATTAAAATTCCAGTAATTTGTGGATGGGACCTTTTTACAACAATTTTCCCTGTCGCTGCGACTTTTCTTTAATCGTTGAGAAGCTAAAGAGAGGGCATTTAAAAAACCTAAAAAAATGTAAGAAAAGGGGGGGGGGGGGAATTAAAAAAAAAGGAATTTGAAATATCTGTAAAAATGGCTGCTTCAAAATACATAGTTGAAGCACATTAAATTTGGAAAACATGCAAGTTATTAAAACTTTTAGTTCTTTCACGTTTTCTCAAAACGTTGATTTTCCAACTTTTGGTATGCTCATATAAAAGACTATGCAAAATATAGAATTGAATTTTTTTATGGCAATTATATAACATCTGAAGTACATATTAAACAAAAATATTATTCAAATCTATGCAATTTAGTTTTTAATTATTATTAAAAAATTGCAAATTTTCATACGCTCAACTAATTACCACATAAAAAAACTTTTTATTATTATTTTGAGAAAGATGATATTTAATGCAGTATATAGACATTTCGAAGAAATAATAAGCAAAAAAAACTTTTTTTTTAGTTTTAAGAAGATTCCTCTACGAACGTAACCAAATTCAACTCATTGCAGATTGTTTTTTTAATCAAGTTTTAAATAAGTGATTATTATTAAATTATTAGCCTATTATTATAAACTTTTTTCTAAAATATAATTTTAAAAAGGTTTGAACAACATATGTAAAAAAAATTTCTTCATTTTGACCAATATTCAATTTATTTCAAATGCGTTGATTTTTCTGATTTTAATGCTGTCATCGAGTATCTAGTCCCCATAATATGCAGGTCATATCATAAATATCCTCAGATGTAATAATATGGAACACATAAGATCATTCATGAAATAAAATTAAAGGACACAATAAATTTTATCCAAATTGTATCAAATCATGCTAAATATATTTTCAAAATCATTAGTACTTGTAATATGCAACAAAACCAATAAAAATGTAATTGAATGTTAAAAACAGAAAATTTAGAATTCTGTGAGGGTCATTTAGAAATCGATCAATTAAAATTTACTGTAGTAAAAACACTGAAAATAAGATAAATAATAATACATAAACCAACTTTTTCACTAGGAATGAAGCCGTTGTGCATATCAAAATAATCATTTCTGAGTTTGAGCAATTGATTGTCAAGTCACTTAAATACTATTCTACTTGTACGTGTATATATTATTGTGAACAAATGCTTTTTAATGCTGATCAAAATATTTGACTACTTCAAGCACATAATTATTTCAAGTTTGAATACTGTTGTCATTAATATCTCTCGGTGTTTAATTTATGTTTTTGATGACATAGTACTTACTCTCATATCATGCAATCAAAGAGTACTGCTCCAACAGCTTGGCAACGATGCTCAGTTTGGATATGTTGCTAAGTGCTATGGAGTATGAAGTAATAGTATTAAAGGGCAATTAGAACATAGTGTATGCCGTTTGTCCATGATTCAGCAGTGGTAGCAATTCTAGAAGAGGCAAGCGATACCAACACTTCTGATCACACTTTTATTGCATCAAATTAATGAGGAATATTTTCCCTATAACCCCCAATTGAATATTAAAAAAAAGAAAAAAAACCACTCAAGACACATTTGGGTATGTGAGAAAACTCTGGCAACAATATTTGATACTTTTCCGTTAGACAGGTACCAAAAACCGTTAAGTCGGCATAGTTATTGCCAAGCTGAAATGTTTACACGAAAATAATATTTTGATCTAGTGAACTTTTATTTTTATTCATTAGTTTGGGGGACTGCCAAACCAAACCTTATCACAGATGGGAAGTTATTAGTTTGAATAAGTTATCGCTGCAAATTAGCTATTTTTATCTGGTACCCGTCAAAAGGAAGAATTCAAATGATGTTGTAATTATTGATCAAGAATAGGTTAATATTGGCCTATAACTCATGATCTACAGAACCAATTTGGACAAAGTTTGCTTTAATAGATAGAATTTTTGCTGAGAATACACTTTAAATGCAAAAAAAACTGCAATTACATATGAAAATGAATGTCGTATTGCTGTCTATGCTTTATGTCAATATAGATAGTCTTTGGGAACGGAACAATGAAATGTATATAGATGAGCATTTAGAAATTCACACACATTTATCGTGTCCAATTCAAACTTTTTACGAGTTTATAATACCTTTAAGAGCGAATGTGAGCTAACGGGATTCGAACGTGGCACTCCTAGGTCAGTAGACAGGCATGCTAACCACTAGGAAAAGTGACCACTAGTGCCTAGGTGTTGTACCTGCACCACCACATGCTTATAAAAGGCTTCGTGCAATAAGAACAACAAAAGTTTGTGTGAAAGTGTACTATATTTATGCAAATGGCAACAATACAATTATACCTTGAAGAGTGGCAACGCTTCTTAACTTCTGGAAATCTCTTATTTGAAATGTTACGTTCTATCGTTACGATTCTAGTGTTCTAAACGTACGTCAAATATTAGTTAATAAACTTTTCAATAACCTCTTTAACTCGAGTTAAAAAGTTCGTGAATGTCCTTTTCCAGTGTTTCCATTTTGATTCTGCGCCAACACACATAGGATCAACATCAAATCTCTCTGGTTTCAAAAGTCGTTCCATCTTTTAGGAGTTTAAGTTCAAAATAAATATTAGTTAATAAAATTGAAATGATTATGACATTACTGCAAGAATGAAGCTTAAAACGAAGCTTTTATTAACTAATATTTGACGTACGTTTAGAACACTAGAATCGTAACGATAGAACGTAACATTTCAAATAAGAGATTTCCAGAAGTTAAGAAGCGCTGCCACTCTTCAAGGTATAATTGTATTGTTGCCATTTGCATAAATATAGTACACTTTCACACAAACTTTTGTTGTTCTTATTGCACGAAGCCTTTAAGAAGCATGTGGTGGTGCAGGTACAACACCTAGGCACTAGTGGTCACTTTTCCTAGTGGTTAGCATGCCTGTCTACTGACCTAGGAGTGCCACGTTCGAATCCCGTTAGCTCACATTCGCTCTTAAAGGTATTATAAACTCGTAAAAAGTTTGAATTGGACACGATAAATGTGTGTGAATTTCTAGTCCAACTCTTAAGTAATTACGTATCCGCGAACGTTTATTTATGATTTGATTTGGTGGGGGTTTTGCTGGATTATGCTTCCGGGGAGAGGGAGCTTTTTCCAGACATTATCCAAGGAGATATGCGTACGAGGCTAGCGTCTTCTGCGAAGAGTAGAACTTTACAGGACAACTAATCATGAAAAAGATTGGCGTCTATATCATTCGGGAAGCAGGTTGTAAATAAAACAGTGATCAAGGTTAATCAAATCTTTTCGTGAGCGAAATGAATTTGCATAAGGTTCTGATCTTTTCTTTGGGTCGATGTGACCAGTCAAAAAGCCACAGAAAGGACAGTGGAATGCAGCCGAGATCTTTGCGGAGGGAGTCATGTTGGATATCGAACGTAGGGCATACGAGAATGAAATGCTCTGGAGTTTCAACATCAGCACAGAAATTACACTTGGGAGAGGGATTTTGAATTGATGAAGGGTGGCATTAACGGTGGCCGTTTTAGTTTTCTGTCTGGTCAAAAGGATGTCCATTTGGCGGTTGGGCGAGAAGGACAAGCAATTTTTCTGCAGTGGGTAGATCCATGGGTATCTGATAGAGTAAGGAGAGTGGTCCCAGTCGAGAGATCGTTCAGCAATGTGGTTACGCTTGATGATCTGGATAAGATCCTCGGGAGAAGTGAGGCGCGAAATCAGGGGTTTTGATAAAGCCTGGCGTGCTGCTGAATCAGCAAACTCATTTTCCGGGATGCCTACATGGCTCGGCACCCAGACCAGGGAGCACGAGACAACACTGGATGTCTCTCTGCGAATGTTTATTTATACATAAACGACTCTGAAAAGTATGATGATGCCATCGATATCCTGGATTCTTTGTATATTACAAAGAGAAATGAAATCTTCGCCAGACACTGCTTGGCATCTAGAGTCCAACAAACGGGAGAATCTGTAAATGAATATCTAGAAATTTTGAAACAGATGAGTATAAAGACTGCGAATTCAAATCCGTTACCGCTGAACTATACAAAAATGAGTACATTAGAGATGCTTTTATTCGATGTTTAAGAAATGCGTCATGTCCGCTACTCCGCTAGGCGCGATTTCACACGATCATAACGAGTTTTAAAAGTAAACAAACAACGTTACGGCGGAAGGATACAAGAAAAGTTTCTTTTCTTGTTTTATTTTTTATATATAATATTCTAATGACTGTTTTTGCTTGGTTTTGGCATTTTATACTGATAAATAAAAAATAAAATTAAAAAAAACATTTTTATAACTCTAAATTATTGATTTTAAATTTTGGTTTTGCAAAGTTTCTTATAGGAGTGAAAAAAGGTCTGGGAAAGTAGTTCTACTTTTAATAGTTAAATTTTAAAAACTATGCTCGTTTACATAAGACAACTTTGGATTTCTGTGAAAAACACTTTTTTGGGGATCCTTCAAAATTTAAAGGTATTCCTTTTACTTTGTAAATGAACTTGAATGATATAATTGCAACGGCCTGTATTGTCTGTACTGTCTGAAAGCGAGAAGCGTCTGAATTTCGAAATGTCTTAAATTGGTTAGAAGTGTCTTATTTTAAGTCACTTGTTGTGACTGAAAGCAATTTAAGACCCGTGTGATGTCTGAAATTCGAAGAAGTAAACCACTTTTGTGCAAAATAAGTCACTTAATGTGTCTGAAATGAATTTTTCAGACACTTTGTGTCTAAATTTAAGACACCAGCATTTACAGTGTAGTGAATGGCAGAATACACAGTCGGAACTTCGAAACCAAACCAAAGGAAGCCGTTTCACATAGGTAAAAATGTAGTTTTTGAATTACGGAAATAAATATACGAAAGAAAAATACAAATAGTCTAACATATACATTTAAAAAAAAAAAAAAAAAAAAAAAAAAAAAAGGTTTTTATCAGAAACAATGTTTAATGCAAGAAAATGTTATAGTAATAATTTGTTTTAATATTTATTGGATGTGAAAGTGGTTTCATTTTTGTATTGTGATTCTCTATTTCCTAGAGGCATTATAATTTTATTGGAATGTTTCTAGGATTCATTGGAAAATTATGGTAACCTTTGATACAGCTAGACTAGACAACTGCTTATCAAGGTATTGTTTCCCGTCATGGGTAATACACTGTTTTATAATGTTCGCAGACCCCATGAATTATGTAGTTTATAATATATTTAAGTATTCATGTACTGTAGCACTTTTGAAGGTTTACTTCTCATCTGAAATTTAGATGCAGGGTAGATCAGAGGTGACTCCAGCGGAGGGGAGGGGGGGGGGAGGAGCACTCCTGTCGGGCAAGCTTAGGCCCCCTGTCCCCATCGGGGAAAATTAGGTTTTCTTCGTGGAATGAATTTTAATTTGAGTTTTTCATGTACTTCATTACAGGACATTCGAAAAAATTGAAAAAACTTATTTTCATCCTTACGTAAAACCTCAAAGTATAAAATAACCCCACTTCCTCACTTCATTGATAGAATGCACCCAAACATGTCGTTTACGTTGTTGCCTTATGTTGGAGATTATATAATCATAATGCAATAACTTTTTTTTGTGATTCCTTATCAACCAAATTTCGTAAAGCTCTAACCACTCAAACGCAAACTGATCTTGTGATGGAAAAAATGTGCATAAACCATAAAGGTGGGGACGTGTTGCTTCACAAGTCTTTTTGTTGTACAGCAGAAATTGGATAGTGTAAACGGAGTCTCAACCCTTCACAAGTCTTTTTGTTGTACAGCAGAAATCGGATAGTGTGAATGGAGTCACAACCCCCTGTCGGGCTATTACTGGTGGGACCATTGGAGTATATTACTTTAAACTGAACTACTAGAAGGTATTCCATTCCACTTGAATTTCTTATTTGTGGAAACAGTGTCTTAAACCAGTGTGGGTAGACTCGAATATTTCTTGCTCATAATACTTCCTAATTCAGGTAATACATGAGTTATAATTTGTACTGTTGCTTGATTAGTTTTTTGTGGTGTAAGGTGTTTTTAAGCAGCTCTTATTAGGTTTTGTTTTAGTATTTCTTGTTGGAATGTGAAACTGCCTTCTTCTCTGTATTGTGCTCCTTTATTTCCTATATGCGTTAAATTTTTACTTGTTAAACAGAAAATGGATGTTTAAAAGGGAGAAGGGGAGGGGGGGGGGGAGGCCAAATGCGTGTTTTGTAAAAAATTAATCTCGGTGTGAAAATTTTTATCATCTGAAATCATAAGGTGTTTTCGGAGATCTACGTAAAGTACATCTTATGCAATGGATGTTTAAGGTAGGGGGAGAGGGGGATGTTATGAGGCCAGATGCGTTGTTTTGTCAAAAAAAAATCTGGGTGTGAAATTTTTTATCTGAATTCATAAAGTGTTTTCGGAGATTTGCGTAAAGTACATCTTATGCAATGGGTGTTTAAGGTAGGGGGGAGGGGGATAGTGTGAGGCCAGATGCGTGTTTTGTCAAAAATAAATTTCGGTGTGAGTAATGTTGTCATTTGAATTCGATAGGCGCTTTTGGGGATTTGCGGAAAGAACATCTTATGCGATGGATGTTTTAAAGGGTGGGGGGGGGGGGAATGGTATGTGACCAGATAAATGTTTTGTCAAAATAAATTTCGGTGTGAGAAATGCTATCATCTGAACGCATACGGTGTTTTCGGGGATTTATGTTGAGTCCATCTTATGCAAAGGATGTTTAAGAGGGTGGGGGGATTGATAAGAGACCAGATGCATGTTTTGTCAAAAATAAATCTTGGTTTGAAAAATGATATTATCTGAATTCAATAGGCGTTTTCGGGGATTTGGGGGAGTACATCTAATGCAATGGACATTTAAAAAGAAACAGAAGGGGGGGGGGGGGGGAATGGTATGAGGCCAGATGCATGTTTTGTCAAAAATTTATCTCGGTGTGAGAAATGCTATCGTCTGACATCATAAGGTGTTTTCAGGGATTTGCAGAACATACATCTTATGCAATTGATGTTTAAAGGGGGGGGGGGGGAGGGGGATGGTTTGAGGCCAGATGTGTATTTTGTCAAAAAAAATCTCTTTGTGAGAAATGCTGTCGTCTAAAATCATAAGATCTTCTGAGGGATTTGTGGAAATTACATCTCATGCAATGAATGTTTAAGAGGGACGGAGGGGGGAAGGTACGAGGCCAGATGCGGGTTTCGTCAAAAATATGTGTCGGTGTGAGAAATGTTATCATTTGAATTCATTAGGCATTTTCGGGGATTTGTGGAAAATACATTGTATGCAATGGATGTTTGGGAGGAGGGAATGACATGAGGCCAGTTGGTTGGTTGTTTTCAGATTATCTGGCGCCGTCAGCAACACGAGGGCTATAATGCGCCGAAACATTCGTCATTAGACAAGCAAACATACATTTACAAACACCCATGCCTAACACGGGACTCGAACCCGCAACCTCGTGGTCTAGAAGCTAGCATGCTAACCACTATACCGTTTGGTCGGCTACGTGAGGCCAGATGCGTGTTTTGGCAAAAACGAATCCCGGTGTGAGAAATGCTTTCATTTAAATTTACTAGGCGTTTTCGGGGATTTGCGGAAAGAACATCTTATGCAATAGATGTTTTAAAGGGGGGGGGGGATGATTTGAGACCAGATGCGTATTTTGTTAAAAATAAATCTCGGTGTTAGAAATGATATTGTCTGATTTCATATGGTGTTTTCAGGGATTTGCTTAGAGTACAATGAACATATAAAAGGGGGGGTGGAGGGTGAAAGGTAATATGAGGCCAGATGCGTGTTTTGTCAGAAATAAATTTAGGTGTGCGAAATGCTATCATCTGTATGCATAAGGTGTTTTTGGGGATTTGCAGAAAGTACATCTTATGCAATGGATCTTTAAAAGGGGAGGGGGGGGGGATGATTTGAGACCAGATGCGTATTTTGTTAAAAATAAATCTTGGTGTTAGAAATGATATTGTCTGATTTCATATGGTGTTTTCAGGGATTTGCTTAGAGTAAAATGCACATATAAAAGGGGGGTGGAGGGTGAAAGGTATGAGGCCAGATGCATGTTTAGTCAAAAATAAATTTTGAAGAAAATAAAGAAATGCTATCATCTGAATTCATAATATGTTTTCAGGGATTTGCAGAAAGTACATCTTATGCAATGGATGTTTTTTTTGGGGGGGGATGGTATTATACCAGATGCGTGTTTTGTCAAAAATAAATCTCAATGTGATTAATACTATTGTTTGAATTCATAAAGCGTTTTGGGGGGCTTGTGGAAAGTACTTCTTATGCTGTGGATGTTTAAGGTAAATAAATATTAAGAGCCCAAATGTGTTGATTGTCATAACAAAATAATCTCGGGGAGAGAAATACTATGTTATGAATACATAAGGTGATTTCGGTAACTAGCAGAAATTTATTCTTGTGCAGTGGATATTTTGGGCGAGTAAATGTTATGGTTATATGTGGTTGACCTTGTGCTTATATACTTTTTCTATAAACTCTTTATTTTGAGAAATTTTCTATTGGTTAAATGATGTAATGATATGTTATGGACAATTTATGTTGCATATTTGTTAAAAGGCCAGATTTTTATTTGCTAAAAAAAAAAAATGCTGACGATAGAAATGCTCTCGTTTGGTTTTTTTTAACTTGCAGAAATTTCTCTTTATGCAGTGGATTCAGAGAGATGAAATGATGTGGTTTGATGTATTATTCTTGTGTTTAGGTACTTTTTGTATGAACTCTTTGTTTTGAGGAATATTCTATTTGTTAAATGATTTGATATGGAGTATTTATGTAGTAAATTTTGTAAGAGTAACTTTTACACTTTAAGGAAAATATTAATTTAAAGATATAAGGGAAAAAATCCAGACTCTGCATTCCTTAGGATTCTGCATCAGATAAAATATTAAGGTATGTTATGTCATGCCAAGCCATTCTGCGTGATTTATGCCTAAGAAGGTTAGAAGAGATGGAGAGGTAAAAGCTATATAATTGTGCAAGGTAGTACTTTGGCAACCCTATTTTCATGAAAACTTATCAAAGCGAGTTCTTAGTACACTCGTCTAAGTGATACGAAATAGAAGAAAATATCCACCTAAATTCATAATTGAAGTTTCAAAATGAAAATCTGTTTAGTTATCGATTGTACGAGGTGTGTAACATCAAAACCAGTGCTATGAACTACTGTAAGGTCCTTTTGAGGACTTTAAAAAAAAATTGCCAAAGCAATAGTGGCGTCAAAATGATGTGTCCTGAAATCCAGGCTCGTAGCCGGGGGGGGGGGGGGTATGGGAATATATCCCCATCCCTCCCCGATATATATATTTTTTTAAATTTGGATATTTTGTTGCAAGTAAAAGTTTTACCTCAGAAAAAGCAGTAAGAAATTAAAAATATATTATATATATTTTCGGGGGGGGGGGGGGTGTTATCGCATGCGCGTAGCCTTAAGGTGGGGGTGGGGGGTAATTTATTTACTTTCTGAGAACATAACTTTTAAGAAATAGCGATTATAAGTAATTTTGGTTGCAAATAAAAGTTTTACCTAAGAAAAGGAGCATTAGGAAATTAAATGTATATATTTTCGGGGGGGGGGGGGGTTATATCGCGCAGTCACGTAACTAGAGGGAGAAATAACTCAGGCGCAAAGCCAGAGCGGTTATATACACTTCCCGAAACTATGTTTTAACTTCTAAGAAATTAGGTTGGTTGGTTGTTTTCAGATTATTTGGCGCCGTCAGCAACACGAGGGATATAATGCACCGAAACATTCGTCATTAAACAAGCCACATACTCGAACCCGCAACCTCGCGGTATAGAAGCTAGCACGCTAACCACTATACCGTTTGGTCGGCATTTTAAGAAATTCGGAAAGTCTTATTTGTATCATAAAAATAAGAGTTAAACGCCTCAAGAATAATTTGTCTATACTAAACTTCAACTTAACTAGACATCACTTAGACTGTAGATCGTCACAGTGCTCATAGGTATTTAATCCATTTTGGCGGCGTGAAAGCATAATGTTCGCCAAACCACAACCCTGTAGAGAACAAAAGGCTATAAGGTTTGCGAGAATTATGTCTTCACTCCGCCAAAATGGATTAAATACCTATGAGCACTGTGACGATCTACCGTCTGAGTGATGTCTAGTTAAGTTGAAGTTTAGTATAGTTCTAGGACAGTAAGGATCCTTGACATAGGAGGAGGTTGGTCTGAAGCAAGGTCTGTGAGGATCCCTGGCATGATATAGGAGGTGTTGAGTTCTTTTTTAAACTTTTTTTCATTATATAGTTCATATTTTTTTCACAACTTTTGATTTTTTCTTGTTTTCAAAATATTATTTATTTACTTAGTAACTACAATTCGTGTTTTACGAAGGTTTCGTGCAGTAGATAACCTTATTACTTACTGCATTGCAAAAGATTGTTGATCAACTGTTTAGTTGCAAAACCAGTTTCATCCGAAATTGAAATTTACAAAAATTTAAAATTGCAAATATTGTAAAGTTAACTTTGAAACAATCGTGGACGTTTGTTCTTTCAATACATAATCTATAATAATAAAACAAGCTGTGTGTCTGTCTGTGGCTCTGTGGATCTATAGAAACCTACTTAAATTGGAGTAGAGCTCTGAAATTTTCAGCATAAGTAGTTTTGGCCTTATAAAAAACAGAATTTTAAATTTTTATTTTTTTATTTTTTACTTAATTTTTTTAATTAATTAATAAACATTTTACAAAACGACTACTAATAAGGCTACAGCTCTGAAATTTTCAACATAAATAGTTTTGGCCTTCTAATTGGACTTTTGAAAAACAGAATTTTAAATTTTTATTTAGTTTTTTTTTAAATTAATTTTTTAATTAATTAATATGTTAAAAACTGATTTCTAATAGGACTACAGCTCTGAAATTTTCAACATATATAGTTTTGGCCTTTTAATAGGACTTTTGAAAAACAGAATTTTAAATTTTTATTTTGTTCTTTTTTAATTAATTAATATATATTTAACAAAACGATTTCTAATAGGGCTACAGCTCTGAAATTTTCAACATTAATAGTTGTGGCTTCCTAATTGGACTTTTGAAAAACAGAATTTTGAATTTTTATTTAGCTCTTTTTTAATTAATTAAAAAATAATCTAGAGAACCATTTCTAATAGGGTTACATCTCTGAAATTTTCAACATAAGTACTTTTTCCCTTCTAGTTGCACTTTTGAAAAACAGAATTTAAAATTTTTATTTACTTCTTTTTTAATTAATTTTTTTAATTAATTAACCAATATTTTACAAAACGATTTCTACTTGGGCTGCAGCTTTGAAATTTTCAACACAAGTAGTTTTGACATTTCATTTGGACTATAGACAAAAAGAATGTTAAAATTTTAATTGTGCTTTTCAATAAATGTTTTCACAAAAAGCGACTTCTAATAGGCCTAGAGCTCTGAAAGTTTCAACATTAGTAGTTTTGGCCTTCTAATTTTGCTTTCCACAAACACATGTTAACATAATCTTAAAGGGGTGTTGTATTACTGTATTAACGGGGAATTTTTTTTCCCTCGACAATGGAGAGGCTTCCAATATTAAGGCTTCACGTGAGCAATTAGATTCTAGTGTGTAAAGCTATTAAGGGAACTTTGAGGTTCAAGTTGAGAAAAAGCTTTAGAGTCAGAAAATAATTGTTTTTTAATTTAATATCGATAATTTTTGGACATTCCTACTTGATATTTCTATTCACTAGAATTACAATATTTCATTTTAAAATATTGAAATTTTTCCCAACTCCAAAATCCGTTTTTTTTTTAGTATTTCACAACTTAAAGTTCTTATGAGTCAAACTTCATTTACATGATCAGATCATGGGAAGTAAGAACTTTTTACGATATGAAATGTTTCGGTTTTTCTTACATAATTAGACTGTAGTAATTTCACATTCTTTTTACATGAACGTGCTTAAAATAAAATGTCTCATTATAGGAACTTTAATTCATCTTGATCTATTTCCTTCCATTCTTTTCGAATGTCTTATTTTATTCATTGTTTTTTTTCTGTAGCGATATGGCTGCATTTTAATACTGGAAAGTAATTTTTAAACATTCTGAAAATTTCAATCCCATTGGTATATGTTATCCAACTTCTTTGAGGTGGTAAAATATTTAATTATTTATACTATTTAATTCTGGAAAAATACGACATTTTTCAGTATATAGAACGCGGGGGAAAAAAAATGAAAGGGTATTAAATATACTGAGAAAGAAGCGTACAAGTATAAAAATTTAATCCATAAAAACAAACTTTTTAATATAAATCGTGTAAATACATTGCCTTTGCTTTCTGATATAAATGATTTTGAGTTCAGGTTTAATTTTCATGATATTTGACTACTACGAAGAAACTTTCGATTCTGTGTCATTAGCAAACTTTTTTTTTGCTGTTGCCCCCAAGTCTTGATTGAATGCATTGTCATCGACACACTTTCAAAATTCCCAAGCGGTAATTGAAACATGTGCAAAAGCCTAACCAAATTTTAATAATTATTGTAAATAAAATTCCAATAACTTAATAATTATGTTGAATAAATAAATAGTTTTAATAATTAACGTATTATTTTTAAATATTTGTATTTAATCATTGTTACTATTTTAGAACAAGAATTAATTCACTTTCCTAAAATAGATTTCGGATAACTATGGGGTGTCACCTGATACAGAATATATTATCTTATTTTTTTCAGTTCTAATATTACAAATAATTTAAAATTTCGAATTCTCAAAATAGATACAAAAAAGATATTTTGAAGGAGAAGTTGTCTGATTTCACCTTTTAATTGACTTCAAATAAAAATTAGTAATAACCTAGAAAGTTGATTGAATACCAGTCACTTTGAAAAAATTTGGTGGGAAAATTCAGTTTTGAAACATTTGCATAGAATTTAAAAAATCAAATTTTCTAAATTCCAACTTCAAAGCAATTTAAATCAAATATGCAAAACAAAAATAAAAAAAAGTTCTTATAATTTATGTTTATTGTTTTAAGATGCATTTGCAATATATTAGGCTGTTTAATATGTCCAGAAATATGCATATCAACAAAATTAATATACAATTCTTTTTCACTCATGGTCGGTTTATGCCGACCAAACGGTATAGTGGTTAGCGTGCTAGCTTCTAGACCGCGAGGTTGCGGGTTCGAGTCCCGTGTTAAGCATGGATGTATGTAAATGTACGTTGGCTTGTCTAATGACGAATGTTTCGAATCATTATAGCCCTCGTGTTGCTGACGGCGCCTGATAATCTGAAAACAACCAACCAACCATGGTTGGTTTATACGCTCAACAACCTATTTTTATACACAATGACGGCTAATCAGGCCCAGACCTACAGCTTAACGTAGATTATGAACCACAACAAACATCCATGCCTGATCCAGTTATTCTGTTCAATAATAATTTTTTTAATTAAAATACCCACTTTGATATTTGGTCACGAATTTAATGGTATGCCCGAAAATTTAATTTGAAGGACATTCGTCCCCCCACGCGACTATCCGCGAGACAAAAGGTCTCGCGACTAACCAAGGGATAATAAATATTGGGAAATAAACAAGTAATCTCACCAGTTATAAATATCTTAACCAGTTATTTATATTTAACTTGATAATTTCCGCCTTGATATTTTAAATTACTATTGGATTCTAAATCACTCGCAGAGAAAATATCGCACTAAAACACTAAAATCTAGGGGCGATTATTGTAATTTTGTGTTGTAGATATCGAATCCATGAATGCAACAAGGACTAACTAGCTATGTAACTTGAAATACAAGCATCAAAAGTTAAATATTTTACGAGTCCTTTAGATGCTTACAAATTATTTAGCATTGACACAAAAGTTGCTCGCGTTTACTAAGCTTGTTTCTTTGTGGCCAGTGAAAGTAGACTTAATTTAAATCATTTCAACGTAATATGTTCGATTCGCAAGCAATGTTCGATAGAACTAGAGGCATCAAATGATATTTTCCCCCTTCAAATTAGTATGATTCAATGCTTTTTCAGTTGATGAAAATCCAAGTTTTGTCCTACTCTAGTTCATTAGTCTCTGTGTTACGTTAACGGGTTGTACGGTTAGAATATTCATAAACCTGCTCCTACTATTAGTTCAAATTTGATATGTATACAGTCTAGTTCACTCAGTATCGGATCTAAACGAGCAGTGTGGATCATTTAGATCTAGTTCCAGATGAATGCAATACAACCAACTAAATTGCGTTGGACAACAGCCGAATAGTTGAGTTTAAATTTGAAGACATTGAATAAAAGTTGGAATTAAAGAACCAACTGCAGGCAACCAGGAAAACTTGAACTTCATATATAATGTGGAAATGTCTAAAAATGAGATTCCCCCATCTGTTACCCAGGTGTTTGTCGTAGCAAGAAACAGTGCTTCTAAACGTCTTCGACATTCCGTTCGTTTCGGAAGCTTGGCGGCGCCAAAGTTTCCTTCAGAATGTAGGACCCTTTTGCGGCAAACCCCATTCGAACCATAACCGTCACGTCTGGATTGTAGTGCAGTGGACATAGGAAACCTGTTCCCTGATTCGACCAGCGACAATCTACTTATGGAGTGAATGGATTTATGGGACAGATTATCTTATAGTCCGAACTATTGGTTGGGACGTTTTCTATACACTGGTCGCACCGATAACCTTGAATGGCAACTCGATTGTGGAATTGTTAATTAACAGCGGAGATACAATCTCTAAGCATCGAGGACTTTTGATAAAAATAGTATCTCTAAAAAACATACAATTTCTGACCCTCACTGTTTGGCATGTTTTTTGTATCGTTCGATGTTACAACAGGATTACATGAATGAAATGACACACGATTTTTTTGGTCGCTAGTTCCTAGACAATTTGTTATGTATGTGTGTGTGTGTATGTGTGTGTATGTATACAGTCTGGTTCACTCGTTCGCATTAATTATTAATCAAAACTAGGAATGCAATTAATAAACTCGTAGGCACATTCCTGCGAGGAATAAATAGAAAATTCCTCTCGCGGTATGTTTATTGCCTCACTTTATACGGCCATTTTTTCTCTTAATGTTATGTTGCCGACCAAACGGTGTAGTGGTTAGCGTGCTAGCTTCTAAACCGCGAGGTTGCGGGTTCGAGTCCCGTGTTAGTCATGGGTGTTTGTAAATGTATGTTGGCTTGTCTAATGACGAATGTTTCGGCGCATTATAGCCCTCGCGTTGCTGACGGCGCCAGATAATCTGAAAACAACCAACCAACTTAATGTTATGTTAAAATATTTTGGAATTGAGATCGATTTATAAAAAGGAATTTATTTAGTTTATCTCCTAAAATTAATTTGATTTTTAAAACCATTTCTTTTGGGGAGAAGAACGTTTCCCACCACCTACTGGGAGCTTTCAAAGGTATCTTACGTTTTGCATGTCTTTATATCGCATATGGTTACAAACTTCAGTCAATCGTACGCCATCTGGAATGGTTTTATTGCTGCTAAGGAAACTTACAGGTCTTCCTTTGCGTTTACGACTTGGCGACCATTTGGCAACATTTTTGGTCCCCATGTACATGTGTGCAGACTATGATCTGGAAAGTTCTCCAAATATCTACCTCTAGAAATTTCAAGAAGGTTTGACTCTTATATAAGGCCGGCCGTGAGTTGAGTCCGTGATTTTGAGTCACTGAATTAGTTGACTGGAATTACTTAGTTGAGATACTGAGTCTCAGTGAACATTCAGAGTAGTTCTAAAGCAAACTGTATTGCATTGTCTTTTGCAGCGATTTGAGCAGTTGTGTTGTCAAGTTTTTAACTGCTGTTTGTGTTCTATTGTTGTGAAAAGAGCTGTATTGTGTCTACTAGAACGAGAAGTTCTGGAGTTGTCAGAGAATCTGTGAAGAGTTATATTGGAATAAATTTCTGCAAGTTTTGATCTGCTTTGGCTTCAAATCTTTCGAACCCATCCACGCAACAGTATTTAGAATTGCTTGAAATTACAACAATGACTTATAAACAAATATTCAAGCAAATAGCCTCACGACTGAAACGGTTTAACTCTGAAAATAACTCGTTCATGAACTGCCTGCGTTTAACATGTAACGTCCCAAAAAGATAATTTGCAAGTGCTTAAGCACAAAACAATGAGCAAGTACTTTTTCAAACTCTTTAAGAAAAAAGTTTAATTCTCTGCTTAATGTAAATATTTTTAGAGAAGAGTTTTTATATTATAAACGAGTAGATGACTTGATTGGTGACAAAAAAGATAGCTGTTTTTAAGATCATTGACTTTTCATTTATAAGTAAGAGGCATTCCAGATTGCATTTGAGAAAGAAAATTGTTATTATCTTGATAACACACAATTAAGTGCATGCACAATATTCAAGTGCTTTTCAGAGCCAAAACTACCAGTTATTGAAATTCTGAATCATTAAATGAAAACAAAATATTTGTTTTTATATCCAAAAAAAAAAAATCCATGTCTTTACTTAACTATTATATTTCTCTTAATGAGAAAAAATTCTATTTATTTGAGTAAAAAAATTTTAAGTTGTGCCACAATAAAACAAATTGAGTTTGAAAAATTTCACCCGTTTAACTGCATCTTAGCATGGTTGGTTATTGTACATTTGAAGAACTGCATTCCTTACAAATGACATAAAGTTAAATGAAATTTCAATAAATTAAAAAATATATTTACTATACACAGCCTCATCCAACACAAGCATTATACCATCATGTTATTTCAACAAAATGGAATTGTTTTGTCTTTTAATAAAATAGCTTTAAATTTTACTTTAAAATTTTAGATTATTGTTACAGTCATTCAGGGTAACTTTGAGCCATAGGGTATAACTTTGCACCACCTCCTAGTTTTCAGTATTTTTGGATTTAAAGAACTGCTAATGATCCACTGCTGCAAAATGCTGGCAAGATTGTGAAATTGGATTTTTGCTCTATAGTTTAGAATATGAATTGGCAAAATAGTACATAATTTATTTGGTCATTCAGTTGCTTTTCTGAAGTACTGTTTGCAAGTTCCATTTAAATGTTTATTTGAAGTTGATGTAAATCAACTAATTTATGCAAGTAAGCATCAACTTACCACTTTATCAGTTATATAATTTTCTTAAAATAGTGAAATTGTTAGTAGCTGATGGTTATTTATTTACTAACATTTGGTAAAAAGCAAAAAACTAAGGCACTACCATTTTACCACGTATTCAGTGTAACTTTGAGCCGGTTCAAAGTTAGGCTGATGACAGTGTATAATGCATACACTGCTCATATAATTCATATTTTATTTCAATTTATGTTTGGTTTTGCTTTTAAATACATTTATATACATACAAATGCAATTTAATTTATGGAATTTTCCCTTGTATGCGAAATCCGATAAAATGCAAATATTGAGAGTGAATTCAAGAAGTACCTAAAAATATTCGAAATAATTATCTAGCAGTCATTCACAGAACTAAAAAAAAAAATCTACCTACCTGTGATGGCTGTAAAAAGCGTTTCAGTTGAGGAAGTGAAAAATTTCCAAGCACAAAAAATAAATGGTAAAGGAATATGTATAGCGAGGACATGAGGGGATCATCCAAAGTCCTCTACTATATGACCTCCTGGTAGACAGTAAGAGTATAAGTCCTAAATCAGATGATCCACCTGATGGCTGTGTGGCTAGAGCTCAGGCCCCGCATACCAAAGGTGCCGGGTTCGAATCCCGGGTTAGTCATGGAAGTTCGTTGTAGTTCGGAATCCACGTTAAGCTGTTGGTCGTTGAGCATATAAACCAACCAACCTGAACTAGATGGTGCAGATGACATTGTATGTGCAACACTATCATTTTATGAGAAGGTGAAAGTTGGACAATAAGGACATGATAGAGGTTTATACTGCTGAAATTGTTGTGGAGAATGTAACTGAAAAATCAGTGATTGTTCAAGTGGTGGCTGTTGAGCACATCAATAAGAAAGGAATTTTATACACAAAGCATGCAAGTGTTTTAGATTTTGGTTATGGCATATGCAAAGTTTACGACCACATAATTATTTAATACGATGGAGAAATGTACCCAGATCAAATTGACTTAAAAGACAACGTGATATATGGTGGTTCATGAAGAAATCTGGTGCATATTGGAAATGGCCCAATATCAATGGTGATCTGTAGTGAAAAATTAGGAGTGTTTAAAAAAATTATCTCCAGAAATTATTATTCCAGCTAGAAGACGAGATGTTTTCCAGATCAATAATTATTTTTATGATGCAAAACTATTAATCTGAAGAATGCCAAAGTGGAATTTTATGAAGTTTGAAATTTATTTTTATATTGTCATACTATTTCTAACATTAAGAATATAATATTCGTATTTGTGCCAAATTGTGACTTGCAAACATCATAGTACTTAACTAATTGCATAAGGGCGGCCTATCAGATTTATTATTTTCTATTTATCTTTTCATTTTTTAATTGATAAAATGAGTTTATATTTAAGTGAATGAACTGAAGATTATTTTTTCACTATATTTGTATGTTTAAACTGAACAATAAATAGGTTTTTTTACAATATATTCATGTGATTCATCATCCATTGTTCCGACCTAATATATTCTTTGTAGTATTATTTAAAATATACAAACTTTAGGATGTTGAAAACTGCAGCTGATGATGTTTCAAATATTTAGAAACTTAATTTTACTAGTTCAAATATTGAATAGTCCTAGGCTGAATAAAAAAAAGGTATTTTATATGAAACTTCTGATAGTGGTTCAAAGTTACCCTAAATGCCAGGGTAACTTTGCACCGGGTTATTTTCCTATTATTTGGTGCTTTCATCATCAACATTGACTAATTTGTGTAAATTAAAATATAATTTAGGGTTTATTCTTCCATTTTATGTCATTAAGTCTGAAAATACTATAAAAACATTAGTGGGGAAGAAGAAAATACTGAAAATGTGGTTCAATGTTACCCTGATTGACTGTATCAATTTTATTGAATTACACTTTTGACTTAAATGTAATGTTTAACCCTAATATTTATTGTCAATTGTTCAAAAACTCTCGAGACAAATTAAAGCCTACATGAGCTCAAAATCTACATTAAACACTATACTAAATTTCAACTTAACTAGACATCACTTAGACGGTAGATCGTGACAGTGCTCATAGGTATTTAATCCATTTTGGCGGAGTGAAGACATAATTCTCGCCAAACCTTATAGCCTTTTGTTCTCTACAGGGTTGTGGTTTGGCGAACATTATGCTTTCACGCCGCCAAAATGGATTAAATACCTATGAGCACTGTCACGATCTACCGTCTAAGTGATGTCTAGTTAAGTTGAAGTTTAGTATAGTATCATAAACAATATATTAAAAAAATGATTTTAAAATCCAAAATACAGTTTTTGTCAATAATTTATTTTCAAATAAAAATTTTAAGAACAAATATTATTTGAACTTAGAAATTACAAACACCTGACATAAGCATATACAAATTGTTGAAGGAAATTGCCCGAGTATTCCAATCTCCGTTAACGAAACACGCGTGACAGATCCTTCACATAAACAATTGAGAAATGAACGATTTGTTTGAAAGGTTGTCAGACCTTTCAATTTATGTGTTTATCCTACTCCCCTAAATAAAAGGAATTTAGGAGTTATTTATAAGTTAAAATACATTGCTCATTATATTTTAAAAACAGTTCCTCCCTAACGATTTTAAGAGAAAGACCAGTAAATACATGTTTTAAAAACATGAAAAAAAGTGGTTACTTAAAATAAAACATATATCCCGAAAATTGGCGTTGTTAAAAATCTTATGGGAGCAAAATATCGAAAAACAAAAATATACCTTACAAATAGGCCGGGAACGTTAATGAAATCTACACTGTAAAAAAAAACCGTCACTTATACGGAAATTCCCAGTAATTGTAACGATTTAAATCCGTAAACCTGAATTTACGGTTTAAAGCAGTTTTCACAGGCAAGACTACGGTTAATAACCGTCATTCACCAAAAATCGCTCTCTGCGCATGCGCATTACACCATCTTCAAAATAGACGCCGAACGGCGAGGATGGCATTTTTGTTTTGAAAGAAAGTGGCTTCCTTCGTAAGTTTCTTTTCATTATACAATTAATTTGTTCATTACTAATATTGTTAATTCTAAATTAATGTATGTACATAAAATTACATCAGAATCAGAAAATGTTATTCTTTTATTTAATGGGAAAACACACAGCGATTGTTGTTTTATTGCATTTCTGAAACATATGCGTGTGATATAGAATATTGTACGTAATATTTCACGAGTTTGTAAGAGTTGTAAAACTAAATGAAGTTTAAGTAACTGCATTGGCTATCATTTAGAAATGTGCTCTTTAGTTATGTAATAACGGTTTTATTACTTATATTTTAATTTGATTTTATTATTGTTTATGTTTTAACTTATTCAGTTACCATGTTTTTGATCTTGTTTTGATTTTTTTTATCGCCAAATGTCCTACTACATCTGTTCCATTGTGTGAAGTCTCAGTCAAAAGACACATCAGTTTCATTGCGATTGTTTCAAATCAGTCTGTTGGGATTGCATTAGAAATCACTTGGGAACATATTCAGTCTCTTACATGGCACCCACCGCCTTTGACTGAGGACTTTGACTTCCTCAAGATTATATAGCTTGCTTGTCAAGACAAGATCATCTGTCATAAATGTTATCGTACTTGGTCACTGGCAAAAGTAAGGGAAGGGCTGGTGATCTTTGGGATTGAATTAATCGCAAAACAGATACTTAAAATGTTGCTGTTTTCAAGTACTATAGCATTGGTGTGGTGATATAGCCTTTCAATGCAGGGTTTAAAAGACCTCTTCATTTTATGAAATGTGTTACTTGAATTAATGTAAAATTCTTTAAAAACGTAGCTGAAAAATGAGCCTACGTTTGTGAGCAAAGAAAAAAGATTTTCTTTCAATAAATTTCTTTTTTTAGCGTTAACGGATAGTAGTAATTGAGAATTTCTAATCCATTCCTTCTGCAAATTATCGTTTTATCACTTATAACATTAAACGCCATGGACCTAATGATATAATGAGAAATATTGTTGTGTGAAATATTGAGTCTTTATTTTAAGGAGATAAACTTAAATTTTATTTTTGAAGGTGATTTATCCCATCCCTAGACTACCCACCTGATGTGCAGATCCATATTTTAAAATAAGGTTTTTAAAAGACGATTTCATGCTAGCTAGTTCATTTGACTCTTTTCACGAGTGTAAATATATGTACATAAGGATGATAAATTTTACAATATTTTTCATATTTTGTACAGTTTATTGGAATTTTTCCAAAAGAAACTACCAGTTGTGCTGAATGCCTTGAAGACTTCGAAAGCTCTCTGCACTTTTCAGGTAAACTATAGAGATTATTTTATTTTGTTGCTGGGATTAAGCTGTGGGTGCTGTTTTAACAAAATGCTGTGTGTTAACTCAATGAAAGTGTTTTCATTGAGTTAAATTAAACATCTCGAGGGATGTAGCTCGTAACCATTTTAGCATTTTGCTGAAATGAAAATTGTGACTTGAGCTTTTTTGCTGAAAAAATTTTGTACAGCAGCTTCAACACTGCTTTATACATAGGATTTAGGGACAAATACAACACTATTTATTTGAAGCGAGAATACTGTTGGAATAAATTGTAGTGCTTTTAGAATAAATTTACTTAGTGTATTATAATTAGAATTAAACATTTTTATTTCTTGCAACGTTCCGTGGGAAGATAAGTTTTACAAGAACTTGCTTGTTTCACCTTTGTTAGAAGTGCTATACTTAAATGACACTAATACAGAGTGGCCAGAAAACCTGGAAAAATGGAAATGTCAGGAAACTTTCTCATTCTGGAAAAAATCAGGAAATTTTTTTAAATTTCACAAAAATCAGGGAAATTTTCTTTGTTCTGAAGGCACGTTTCCCTGTTCATCCACATTTTGGCACCATTTACCCAGAGAATTGTGGCAGTAATCGTTGAAATTTTAATGTTTCTGAATAATTTGAACTTTTCATTACCGCCAAAACTATTTTTAAAAAATTGGTACGTTATCTCTTTAGCATACATGTTCTATTTGATCAGGATGTCTACACTTCTGAATAAGCTGTGGAAATTGGATAAAAAGTTTGCAGTAAAATCAGGGAATTTATTTTCGTAAATTTTGTGGCCACCCGTTAATAGTAGTTTTGATAATCTGCTATCATTTACATATAAGTGTTTATTTCATTTACTATTTGAGGTTTGTTTTAAAAATAGTTTTGCTTTTGTGAATGCTAATTATGACATTAGTATTGTAACAGAGCTATGCTAGTGGCATTTAAAAAGCTTAAACACTGGTTGTAATTGCACATAAAAGTTGCCAATGCATATAAAGGATTTATATTAAAAACTTTATTTTGATCTGTATCACAGGTGCTTCTGGGTATGAATCCAGACAAAGGCTCAGTCACCGCAATGATGTTCCGATACCCTGTAGCATTCATGGTCTGCTCTACCACAACCACGGGTCCCAGAGACGCCCAAGAGAACGTCCCCCAAAGCATAATACCGCCACCACCGTCTGTATGACCTACTGTACATTGAGGGAGCAACTGTTCGCCTGAAAGACAGCGTATCCTGACGCCGTGATGAATGACTATTAATCAGGCCAGGCAACTCGATCAGGCCGATATCCTTGCTAAGGAGGGTTGCAGGATTTCAACATCTCCCTCTTCCACACTTATTTTTTTGGAATTGTACTCTGGAAAAATCAAAGATCTCGGAGGAGTGGAAAACACCCCCAACCCATAATTGGTACAAGGGCTCAAAACCAGGTTTGTCCCTTGACCTCCCGTGTGACAGACATACTCGAACTGTTCTATCAAGGCTTGCTAGCGGTCACATCAAGTGCTTCACTTTCAACGAGGGCAGGAAAACTTTCGCCACCTGCACCAAGTGCCAAAATCATCAGGCCTCTCCTGAGCACCTCTTGGATTACATGGGACTCTCTAAGGAGGGTCTCTTTAGCAATCCTCTCCTAGTCTTCGACTACCTTTTAGTCAACGAACTCGTGGATCTTGTCTCACTCCGTCAGACAGTGAGGATTAGCAACAACAACAACAGGCAACTCGCTCCCACACACAGAAGTAAGTGAAAGAATGATTCTTCAGACTCTCCAGCAGCAGTTAAATACCTTAAGTATGTTTACTGTGGTAAATTGGACATTTTATAAGATGGTTATTTTGTAGAGTCATAATTATTCAGATATAACTTGCATTGGTCAATTTTGAAAATTTATTAGATGTGTTCAATAATTTGTACATTCCGCAATCTAAATTTTTCCTTTTCGTATATTTTGCATATTTTTCTTAACTGAAAAAATAATAATGACTTTTATATGGCCTTAAAAGTTGCCGCAGCTTGTATTGAAGGATATGATTAATTATTCCTAGATACTTCCTAGAACATTTTTATATTTTGTTTATTAAATAAAGTAATCTGAACCACTTTTCATTCGTGTGTATTGAAATTTTATAATTATGTATACTTTTATACTGTCAACTTTGAAAATTTATTAGATGTGTTCAATAATTATTAGATATGCTTCAATAATATTTTGTTTATTAAATAAAGTAATCTGAACCACTTTACATTCGTGTGTATTGAAATTTTATAATTTATATTTATTAGATGTGTTTAATAATTTGTACATTTTTCATTCGTGTGTATTGAAATTTTAAAATTATTATTTATTAGATGTGTTCAATAATTTGTACATTCCGCAATCTAAATTTTTCCTTTTCGTATATTTTGCATATTTTTCTAAATTGAAAAATTAATAATGACTTTCATATGGCCTTAAAAGTTGCCGCAGCTTGTATTGAATGATATGATTAATTATTCCTAGATACTTCCTAGAAAATTTTTAATATTTTGTTTATTAAATAAAGTAATCTGAACCACTTTTCATTCGTGTGTATTGAAATTTTATAATTATGTATACTTATATTATGTGTATTGAAATAAAATTATATTTTTATCAAATTTAATTTTTTTTACTTAATACTTAATACACAGTGTCATAAAATACATTTAAATCCTGTCGCGTTAAAAAATATTTTGAAAGTTAGTAAATTATTGCATTTTTTTAATGTTTTAATCAAATTGAAAGTCTAGGTAATCATAGTATAGATAACCAAATAAATTTATTATTATAGTTTGATATAAGAAAAGACTGATAGCTATTAATAAATTATTTTGTGTGACATGCTCATTTTGTGATATATTTTTTACCTTTCTATTTATGTTGAAGGATTACCTTATTGCTTCGGAAATTTTTTTCGCTTTAATTTATAATGGGACATAGAATATTTTGCTGCGATACAGAATCGTACTTTAATTTTTTTGATTTTCATCCATTGAATATGGTCATTATTACTAACAAAACCTTTAGCAGAACACAAATGCCTCCTTGATATTGTAAACTGTTTAATACTAAAATTAATCATGTATTTTGTGGCAGAAGCTTTTCCATCTACAATTGTAAACTACTTTTAATATGTAAAGTTTCTTAATATTTTGCAAAAGCAAACCGTTCACTTACATTTGTAAACCTTTTTTGTCACTGGAAGTTTTTGTATAAGAAAAACTTCGCTTATAGGGGTAAACTGTTTCTTATACAGAAAAATTTCTGTGTATTTTATATGAAATTTATTACAGAAAGTTTCCGTGTACTTTACGGGAGAAATTGTATTTTATATGGAATTGACCTTATTCAACACAGAAATTCTGTTTATTTTACAGGTGGAAATTGCATTTTGTATGGAATCACCGTACTTAATACGGGAAATTTTCATTTATTTTACGGGAGTAAATTATTTTGCATGAAATTACCGTATTTAATACGGAAAGTTTACGTTTATTTTACGGGGATCAATGTTAGCAACCAGTCAATAACCGTTTTTAATACGAAAAGCTTCCGTTTATTTTACGGGAGAAAACTGTATTTTGTACGGAATGACCGTAATTATTACTGAAAGTTTCCGTTCATTTTACGGGGAAATACTGTATTTTGTACGGAATGACCGTAATTATTACTGAAAGTTTCCTTTCATTTTACGGGGAAATACTGTTGCAATCAGTCAAAAACCGTACTTAATACGGAATGTTTCCGTATTTTTTACGGTTTTAAACTGGCGACCCAGCTGCCAGTTTAAAACCGTAAATTTGACGGGATTTTTTTTGCAGTGTAGAAGAAAATTAAAATGCATAGAAAAAATACCAAAATTTAGATTAACTTGCTACACAAGAATTTTACCATGCCTGAATATTATTTCAGCAAGACATGCACTGTAAACTATAGTGGTAGAATAGTCTAGTACTATAAGGAAGGCAACACCTTTCAAACATTCATTTTAGCGAAAAATGTCCAGCACAAGCAGCTAAAATATAGTAATAGAAAAGCCCCTCTATACAGCTTGACAATACAAGTAATAATATGTTATATAATATATAGTAATAATATGTTATATAATATGTAATAATATATTTATTTTTTTAAGTAAGATTGCAGAGCTTTCAAGCTGGAAATTAAATCTAAAATCTCTCAAAAGTTAAGGGGGTCTCTGAGCAAGGCTTCTGACTAGCATCACTTGGGGTTCAAAGAACAGCATGTTTTAGGGGCCCTATATAAAAAAAAAAATTTGGTCGAGGGGAGGGTGCCCGATATTAATTTTGTTAGGATTTTTCTTCGACCATATGTCTAAAATAACATGTGCAAGAAAAAACTTTAGTGAAATGGTAACATAAAGAGCAAAATAATAGAATATTTGTTGCAATCATTGTTACTGAAATGCAACCTAGTATTAGAATTCTGCTAAGCAATTAGGCATGTAAATCAGAATTAGTTTTGGTAGGTAAGACATTTAGACTTTTGTAAAAGACGTCACTGAATTTAGCTTTAAAAACTAATCATTATATTTTTTAAATTTATAAGTATTTTTATAGGTAAACGTACATTTAAGAAAATTGTAAATGATTTGCCTGGCTTCATTCAGCAAGTGTATTGACAATCATTTTCTGAACTAAAAATTACACATCAGAAAATAATGATACGCTTTTAAAATTTAGATGTTTATTGGGTGCTACTTAAAATCAATAGCAGTTTTTAATGTATTTGAGTTCAAAACCTAATGGGAAATTTTGAGAAAGGACAGGTTTTCACTTTGACCACCACAACTTTTGTGGCCCCTAAAATGTCGGGATTCCAAGCATGGGTTTTATTGGTTTCTGTGGAAATCAGGTCTCGCCTCCGTGGCCTGAATTCAACCTCATCGTAGCAAGTATATTCTAATGTAAAACTGAAAAAATAAGTTTGAAGGAAACTAAACCCATTTACATTAAAATTACTTATATTTAATATTTGTGCTATTTATCTATGAACTACCAATTGTAACATTAAGCCCCCTACATTGAATAAACCTACATTAAACCTTTCTAGTTGAATATTAAATACTTACAATGAAATAACTGCAAAACCCCACTTGAGGCGGTCGTAAACGTACTTTCGGTGTCCTTCTAAAAGAATGCGCACATACTCTGAAAAGATACGGAAAATCGATCGGTAGTCACAGTCACGATAATAAAAAAGAATCAAACCTCCTCTTGGCTTTCTCAACAACTGTGCCCTGACCCCATGGGATTGTCAGTTTCCAGATGCATAATAAATTCACCAGTGGCTAACTGATTCAGCATCAATGCCACTTCAGTATCAGCGGGAAATTCAGGATCATCTACATGTAAGTAAAGCAATATACAACTACACCTTTGAAATGAAAGCAAAATGAAACAGTTTCAACTATCTGAAATTAAACAGGGTTTTATTTTCCAGAATTTAAAGATCATTATCAACACAATCGTATCTATTTAGAGAGACAGTAAACTTTATGACACGTAAATAAGTATTCATCTAATAGCCTCACAGCTGAAATGGTTTCACTTTGAAAATGACGCAGTTCATGAACTGTCTGAGAACATCAAGTAAGATCGTTAAAATAGATCATTTGCAAGTTCTTAAGGACTGAACATACAGTGTGTGAGTTTTCAGACTTAACAAGTTTTTGAAAATTTACTTAAGAAAAAAAAAAATTCTAATGATAATAATTAAAATTTAGAAAAAGGAATTTGCTTAAATAAAAACTTACATACTTACACATTGAATATTCACACTGTTTGAACTGCCAAGCCCATCCGTCTAAGGTATTCCTAAACGTTTTTTCGGTGATGCGCTAAAACAACACGTACTTGATCTGAAAAGATACAGAAAATTAAACGGTAGTTACTGTTGCAATAAGAAAAAAGAATCAAACCGCTCTTACTTTTCAAACGCTTTGCCTTTTCGGTTAGGGTAAAAGTAACACCACCTAAAGATCAAGGCCCAATCACTCTCACTTCTGGTTGTAGTGATGTCATCACAAGAAGTTATACTGAATCAGCTAGATCCTAGATCTAGTTTCTATATACTTCATCCCGATGTCAGCAGCAGAGCACATTCATATTTAGGCTTAGCGATGGCGTTGATGCTAGTGGTAGCTATTTGCGAGCATTATTATTTATCGTTTTAATTGAGAAGTATGCCATCTATGATACCTGTTGTTGTAGCTAGTTGTAGTGGAAATTGCACCCCAGACAGCAAAGTGTCCATTTTAAGTTTCCTGAAGATCAGGAACTGCGTCAGAAATGAATCCAATCCATCCCCAAAAAAGGATTCAAACCTTCAAAATATTCAAGGGTAATACAAATCATGGGCTTATTGACTTACAAAAATGTATTATTAAAAACATTTATATATGTTTTTATCCGAAAGGTTTTTAATTTTTTAAAACTAACTAAACTACAACCTACAACACTAAATGTCTCATTTTCTAAACAGTTTTATAGCCAACTATAATTAGTATTTAACTGTTTATTTTAGCTCCAAATAGTTACTAAAAATAGCCAAGTCCCTATAGTGCATTTCTACCATTGTTTCTTTTTTTTTAATCAATCAATCTTTTTTTTTATTGTTAACCGTTAATTCCGTAGTGAAAAAATTAAAATATGGGTGGAAATTCCAAGTCCGGAATGAATTCTGCGCCAAGGTGATTTTTGACAAAAAATGGCAATTTTTTTTTAGTGTCAAATGAACTGCTAATAGATGCCATAATTTAGTGCGGCTTTATGTAAACAATTTCAAAAACAAACCAGAATCCGTACCGTACTTGAATTTTTAACTGAAATGTGTATACAAATGTATTTATTTCTACATTTTGACATAATTATCTCATTTATATTTAAAATGTGTCATCTTAGTTTAAACGGTATTATTTATTTTGTTGTTTCCCTTATACATCTTACTTTCTATTTTTTTCTTAAACTAATTTATTGAAAAAATCAACAATTTTAATAATGCTTATGCTTGTTTTTAAGTATATATATATTCCTAGGTGTGTATTCTACATTTCCAAAATGAGTATATATGCAAAGTTACTGAGGCTTTTGACAGCATGACAGGATAGAAAACATCTGTAACTTTGAAGTACCCTCGCCTGACAAATAATGCTGTGCCGACTATTTTCCCTAACTGCCCTTCTTATTTATCATCTACTTCAAACATCAGAGAAAACGTGGTTAAAAAGCAAGAGCAGATTGTGAACTTCAATTTGAAAAAGGCAAATGCTGAAAGTTTACAAGAGATGAAGGAAAAGCAAGCAAGGATGGCATTTTCATCATTCGAAGAACTCTGTGAAAAAGTAAATAACATTTCTTTACCTGCTGGGCTGTCTCATTTGAAAGAATCTGGAATATTGATATTGTTTTAATTAATATTAAACTCAGAACCTCTTATTACAAAAACAATAGTAATAGATGATAAACTTTCTTTAAATATTTATATTGATAATATTCATATAACAAAATTAAATGAAATATGAATGCCTTCAAATGTAAACAGCTCTTAAAAAATTTCCACTTTGATTGAGAATTTAAATAACTATAATAGTAATGATAGAAATCAATTCTTCTCTAAACTTCAAATTATTTGTAAGCATTTTGATGATGTAAATAATGTGTGTGTTGTATGTGTTAATATTGTAAATAAAAAAATGTGATTACTCTTAACCCAGTTCCTAGTTCTTTTTATATGTAAACAATTAAATTGATATGAAAATTCAATATATTATCTGTGTGATAAAAACTTCAATAAAATTTATACTATTAATAAATATATAAATGCAAAAAAATAGAATTTTTTTGTGTTTTACGTAATTTTATTCTAAAACCTTTTAACTTGGGAAATTTTTATTTTAGTAATTGAAAATCGAATGAAAAGCATTGAATATTTGAATGCTGTATGACAATTTAAAATTTAGCAATGAATTCTCTGCAAAAAAAACTTATTCATGTTGTTTCCAAACTACGCTAAATAATGAAACCGCAATGAAAGTAAACCGTCCAACTTCTCTTGATGACGTCACAAACAAGCGGTAAGGCCTCGTCTTTAGGTGGTGTTGGTAAAAGGCAGGTCCTCCTCAATAAACTGCCACATCTTCGTCCGTTGCACCTGGGGGAGGGCTAACAGTTGTTTCTCCTTGACGTCCACTTTGCACATCTTGATAGAAAAAGAAAACTAATTAGGAAATTAAACACTTGCAAAGAATATAAGTTTGATAGAAAATCTGATAAAAAAAATATAAAGATACATGTCAAGAATATCTTTAAAATTATTTATTTTCAACTTTCATGGCAGAAGAGGTGACATGGCTTAGAGGGTTCCACTCAAGTAAGCAAATCCAACTAAAGATAAAATTTTAGAAGTTCTAATTTGTTATGAAGCTTTTAAATTCATTAGCCTATTATTTAAGGGGAAAAAATGTAGTGTATACTTGATATGGAATTCCATCTTATGTAAAAATAAAATTGCACATGCACATAAATTATAAGGACATTCGACTTATACAACATTCCTTGGCTTAAATTACGACAGTTGTTTTTATTTTGAAACAACACTCTCTATCAGTAAAACTCTTACAACAACAAGTAACATTTTGTAGCAAACTTATTTGAATTCTATAGGTAGTAAATGGTGCTTTTTAATGTCAGTGTGGCAAATTCAGTTTTCAGGAGAGTGATAAGTAGTGTTAAAATTAAGTTTAGTTAAGTAAAATCTATTTAAGGATTAGCATCTAGATTTTCCTCGTATAAAACAGTTGCTGTAGAAACTTAAATTTCTACTAACATATGAATTAATAAGTGTTCTATGAAAATTTAACAGTTTATAGGTGTTTGAAAACAATATGTAGTTAATATACAGAAACTGTCAAATCAATATTGGCCAGCTGAAAAAAAGAAATTTTAATTAACGAAGACAATATTATAGAGTTAAAGTTGCAACCAACAGAAAGCCACGATGAAAATAAAAAGATAGTTGCTAAAGGTATATTTTTATTTTAAGGAACTAAACATTGAATAATTACCCCCCCCCCCCCCAAGACCCTTGCTACTAATTCATGCTGATTCAAGGTTTTACAATCAGGTATCAATGATTGCCTTTCATTTTGACATGGTTGCCATTTTGAATAAAGATATATTAAACATTCTTGCTAAATGCTATGGCATTAGCAAGAATGCTATGGCACACAAGTATATAGTCATCAAAGGCAAACAAATGTAATTTAAAAATAGATGACTTACTATGAATTTTCTTTATATGCCTAGAAGCAAAAGGGCTTGGGCAGTTGCTTGTCTTTGCAGAACTGAATTCTCTTTCAAGAAGATTAGCTTTAGATCCTTTAGTTGGTAGTCAATCTTGTACATTATGATCTGCAATAGAAATATTTAAAGGTGTAAATTACATTAAGATAAAAGCGGCAACTGGACTTCCAACTGCAATATAGATTCCTTGATAAGACAATGCCAACAAATAGCAGCAGAAGTCATGATGCAGAGCACCCAACAGAAAAACACGTAGAAACAGCATTATAATGAGTTACAGTCTTTACATAGTTACAATAACAATCATGGGTGCCCGCAGAAATATTTGCAGGGTGTGCAAGACTAGATTTTTATCAAAATCATTAATTTTTTAAAAAATTTAAATTAATTGTTATGCATTTTAAATTATACTCTTTGAGAATAGTTTTAAAAAATTCATGATATATGTTTTTGAAAGCGCAACCCTGTTAAAAAGAAAAAAAATAGTAAAAATATTTTTAAAATATATTTTTAACAATTTTTTATCATCCAACTAGATCTCACGGCATTCAAGAGACAGTGTTTAGAACACAGGAACATGAAGATGCAAAAATACACAAGAGTAATATTATATTTCTTCCAAGTTTTGGAAATAAATAAAAAAAAAATTCAAAATGATTTACAAATGCAGTATTGGATATGTTTAATTGAATTTTAAAAATGGATTTCAAGATAGTATATCTGACGACTTAATAAGCAAAATAGTTGTCCTAGAATTTTGAGAACTACACTGGAAATGATTATACAATAAAAGAAATAAATACTTCAACTCAGCCTCCAATAATCTTAGACAATAGATGCCAGTTGCTATACAAAATGACATAGAAAAGAAACAAAAGTCCAAAATAATAGACAAACAAATGCTTATTGTAACATAAAAACCGAAACAGCATATGAGCTTTTCTTTTTATCTTGGAATTTACACCTTTTCTCTCATATATATATTTTTTTAAATTTCCATGAGCTAAGGGGATGCAAGTGCACCTCTTTGCACCCTCCTGGGGGCGCCCATGCAAACAATTTAATTAAAAATCAGTTGGTGCAAGGTGTTTAAGGTATTCTGGCACAAGGAGGGGGGGGGGGGGGTAAACGAGGGTGGCCCTATTTCCAAAAGTATCTCATGCATGAAATTGGAAACCTTTTCCAGAAGGTCTATTAAGGAAAAACTACCTCATATTTATGTCTCAAATCGGGGCAAATCTAGGCAGACCAACAATCAACGCATTTTTAAACTTTACTGGTTCACATCAATCGAGCTTCTAGAAACCCAACCTATTGGTTTCTAGATGCTTCATCTATCTCTGAGACACACTCTCTATGACCTTAGTTAAATATTCGTAATGGACAATTCCCGCATTTTTTAAAAACGAGTTAAATTTATATTTTTGAAGAATTTCTTTCTGATTCCAAATATTTAAACAAAAATTGTTTTAAAAAATTAGTTATTTAAATATTAAGAAAAGAAATTGCCTCAAAACTGAGCCAAAACCAGTCCGATCAAAGCACTCAGCAAAATGTATGATGTCAAGTTCATACAGTTTCTATGGTTATCGTGAGGTTTCTGCCAAATAGTTGGCATTGGTAAACCATTGCTATATTCCATACCAGTTAGTGTGATTTGAGAGAAACTTGCAAATCTGGTTTTTGCTGCTGCATTTCAAGTCAAGATGTTTGGGAAACCATGACGTCCCATTCAATGCCAGTGGAATGAATCGTTTTCTCATCAATGTTTACCACGGAACTTTGATTGCAAATTTAAAAAAAAGAAAAGAGCATTAAGAAATTTTTTGTGTTTATGGCCTTTTCGAAATATTTAGAACTGAATAAAAAAATAAAATATGGGAATTGTCCATTTAACTGTTCAGTTTTTAAAACGTCATAGTCTAGATATTTTTAAAGATTATAACAAGGTTATTGAATGTTAAATGGATAATTGCGTATTATCTTTATAACCTTAATTCCAAAAAAAAAAACTAAACAGCTGTATAAGACAGTCTTGTGGCATCTAATGGTTACCAGTGAGGTCAACAAACTGCAAATATAAACAAATAAAGTTTTTGTTTTTAGCTATAGTAAACACATTCTGAATTTATTTAAAAAAACAAGAATATCAAAACTTAAGTGTTTCAGAGAGAACTTCCTATTTCAACTACCAATTTGCCAAAAAGAAAAGCAGAAAACAACTTCACATTTCTGTAATTAAATTAGTTGTTCCTCCTTATTTAACAACCAACTCATATATCGTTTAATTACTTATCAAACTAAAGTTACTGAAATCCACCCAGAAATATGGAAAAAAAAAGAGGATACTTTTTAGTTAAGGGGGAGGGCCTTGGCGATATATAAAATAAGGGTACAACTTCCAAGTACAGTTCATATTTTGCGCCAAGGTGATTTTTTGCGAATTAATGACAGCAGCCACCGTTTTTTAATAACAAGTGAATTGCCAATGGTTGCCAAAATTTGGAGCAGTATTATGTAAACTAAACAATTCTTGGCGCAGAATCTGCACCGTACTTGGAAGTACCAACTGTCCATTTTAACTGAAAAGTACTAAAAAAAAGAAACATTTGTATTACACTGTAAAAAAAAACCGTCACTTATACGGAAATTCCCAATATTATCAACGGTTTAAATCCGTAAACCTGAATTTACGGTTTAAAGCAGTTTTCGTAGGCAAGGTTACAGTTAATAACCGTCATTCACCAAGAATCGCTCTCTGCGCATGCGCGTTACGCCTTCCTTCGAAAACGACGCCGAGCATGTTTGTTTTGAAAGAAAGTGGCTTCTTTGGTAAGTTTCTTTTCATTATAATGATCAATTAAGCATTCATATCAATCATTCATCATAATCATTTATCAATTAATTTGTTCATTGCTATGAAATTCATGTATGTACATAAAATTACATCAGAATCAGAAAATGTTTATTTTATTGAATGTAAGCAAAAACAGCGATGTTGTTCTATTGTTTTTCTGAAACATATGCGTGTGATATAGAATATTGTACGTAATATTTCACGAGTTTGTAAGAGTTGTAAAACTAAATGAAGTTTAATTAACTGCATTGGCTATCATTTAGAAATGTGCTCTTTAGTTTTGTAATAACTTTTGAATGTTTTGGCACAAATTTTGCAAATGAAACTTCGGAAGATCAGATTTGATATCTGAGAATTAAAATTTTATTTAAAAATTACTTACTACAGATGTAGTTTAGGACATTTTTTGGGGGCGATTTTATTTGTTATTTTTTTCTTCTGGGTAATTGTAGTTTTTGTCAAAGAGTTTTATTTTAAGTTATATTTTATACTTTATTTGTTTTGTTTTTTTCAGGAAAAATGCAGTTTGTAACAATGGGTTTTTATTTTAAGTTAGCATACTTTAATTTTATTACTTAAATTTTAATTTGATTTTATTATTGTTTATGTTTTAACTTATTCAGTTACCATGTTTTTGATTTTTTTTATCGCCAAATGCCCCACTACATCTGTTCCATTGTGTGAAGTTTCAGTCAAACGACACTGCAGTTTCATTGCGATTGTTTCAAATCAAAGTCTGCTGGGATTGCCTTAGAAATCACTTGGGAACATTTTCAGTCTCTTACATGGCACCTACCGCCTTTGACTGAAGAAAATCATGTTCCTCAACATTAGATAGCTTATTTGTCAAGACAAGATCATCTGTCATAAATGTTATCGTACTTGGTCACTGGCAAAAGTAAGGGAAGGGCTGGTGATCTTTGGGATTGAATTAATTGCAAAACAGATTTTTAAAATGTTGCTGTTTTCAAGTACTATAGCATTGGTGTGATGATATAGCCTTTCAATGCAGGGGTTAAAAGACCTCTTCATTTTATGAAATGTGTTAGTTGAATTAATGTAAAATTCTTTAAAAACGTAGCTAAAAAATGAACCTACGTTTGTGAGCAAAGAAAAAAGATTTTCTTTCAATAAATTTCTTTTTTTTAGCGTTAACGGATAGTAGTAATTGAGAATTTCTAATCCATTCCTTCCGCAAATTATCGTTTTATCGCTTATAACATTAAATGCCATGAACCTAATGATATAATAAGAAATAGTGTTGTGTGAAATATTGAGTCTTTATTTTAAGGAGATAAACTTAAATTTTATTTTTGAAGGAAATTAATCCATTTATCCCATCCCTAGACTACCCAATTGATGTGCAGATCCATATTTCAAAATAAGGTTTTTAAAAGATGATTTCATGCTAGCTAGTTCATTTGACTCTTTTCACGAGTGTAAATATATGTACATAAGGATGACAAATTTTACAATATTTTTCATATTTTGTACAGTTTATTGGAATTTTTCAAAAAGAAACTACCAGTTGTGCTGAATGCCTTGCTGTACAGCAGTTTTATCGCTGGCTCCTAACAACTCCTTAGACTTTAAAAGTTCTCTGCACTTTTCAGGTAAACTATCGAGATTCTTTTATTTTAGATAGGATTTAGGGACAAATACAACTCTATTTATTTGAAGTGAGAATACTGTTGGAATAAATTTTAGTGCTTTTAGAATAAATTTACTTAGTGTATTATAATTAGAATTAAACATTTTTATTTCTTGCAACGTTCAGTGGTAAGCTAAGTTTTATAAGAACTTGCTTGTTTCACCTTTGTTAGAGGTGCTGTACTTAAATAACACTAATATAAAGTGGCCACAGAACCAGGAAAACTTGGAAATCGGGAAAATGTCAGGGAACTATCTCATTCTGGAAAAAAATCAGGGATTTTTTTTAAATTTCACAGAAATCAGGGAAATTTTCTTTGTTCTGAAGACACGTTTTCCTGATCATCCACATTTTGGCGCCATTTACCCAGAGAATTGTGGCGGTAATCGTTGAAAATGTAATGTTTCGGAATAATTTGAACTTTTCATTACCGCCAAAACTATTTTTAAAAAATTGGCACGTTATCTCTTTAGCTAACATGTTCTATTTGATCAGGATGTCTACACTTCTGGATAAGTTGGGGAAATTGGATAAAAAGTTTGCCATAAAATCGGGGAATATTTTCAGAAATCCATCATGGAAATCAGGGAACTTTTTTTCGTAAATTTTGTGGCCACCCGGTAATAGTAGTTTTGATAATCTGCTATCATTTACATACAAGTGTTTATTTCATTTACTATTTGAGGTTTGTTTTAAAAATAGTTTTGCTTTTGTGAATGCTAATTATGACATTAGTATTGTTACAGAGCTATGTTAGTGGCATTTAAAAAGCTTAAACACTGGTTGTAATTGCACATAAAAGTTACCAATGCATATAAAGGATTTATATTAAAAACTTTATTTTGATCTGTATCACAGGTGCTTCTGGGTATGAATCCAGACAAAGGCTCAGTCACCGCAATGATGTTCCGATACCTGCTCTACCACAACCACGGGTCCCAGAGACGCCCAAGAGAACGTCCCCCAAAGCATAATACCGCCACCACCGGCCTGAGGGAGCACTGTACATGACCTACTGTACATTGAGGGAGCAACTGTTCGCCTGAAAGACTATCCTGACTCTGCCATCTGACCAGGCAACTCGATCAGGCCGATATCCTTGCTAAGGAGAATTGCAGGATTTCAACATCTCCCTCTTCCACACTTACTTTTTTGGAATTGTACTCTCTGGAAAAATCAAAGATCTCGGAGGAGTGGAAAACACCCCAACCCATAATTGGTACAAGGGCTCGAAACCGGGTTTGTCCCTTGACCTCCCGTGTGACAGACATACCCGGACTGTTCTATCAAGGCTTGCTAGCGGTCACATCAAGTGCCTAACTTTCAACGAGGGCACGAAAACCTTTGCCACCTGCACCAAGTGCCAAAATCATCAGACCTCTCCTGAGCACCTCTTGGATTGCATTGGACTCTCTAAGGAGGATCTCTTTGTCACGCACTCTGGTCACCAAGAAAGAACAGAGGTGAGTTCAAAGATTGCATTGGGTTTATTGTTTACACTGCAAGCATAAGCAACGGGCCGCCACACCGAGGGGGAAGTAGTGAACTTCTTACGCTTACCAGGGCTGGTTGCGGCAGCGATTCCAAGGCGGTGACAGCTTTTCCGGTACACTTTACGTCAGGTCCACCGACCAGCGGTAACCTAAACACCAACTCGGTGTATCCTACAGGCTAACTGAGCCTAAACATAAAACTAAAAAAACCCAGCAAGCAGCCCCGAAGACCTTAACTAGCTGCTTTTATTTACCAGGCCGCTTGGACATGCGCTCTCGCCGATGTTGTGGCTGACCAATCAAGGTGAAGATGTGCAGAAGAGGTGCGCATGCCAGGTTGAACCGTCACATCTTTAGCAATCCTCTCCTAGTCTTCGACTTCCTTTTAGTCAACGAACTTGTAGATCTTGTCTGACTCCGTCAGACAGTGAGGATTAGCAACAACAACAACAGGCAACTCACTCCCACACACAGAAGTAAGTGAAAGAATGATTCTTCAGACTCTCCAGCAGCAGTTAAATACCACTTCCACCTGATCACGTGCCTTCCACGTCATCCAGGCGAGTTCATTGCAAAATGTAGGGGTGGTCATCTTTCAATTTTAACTTAATTTTCTTATGTGAATACATTGAATTATTAGCCTTTAAAAAATTTTTAAGTATGTTTACTGTGGTAATTTGGACATTTTATAAGATGGTGATTTTGTAGAGTCATAATTATTCAGATATAACTTGCATTGGTCAATTTTGAAAATTTATTAGATGTGTTCAATAATTTGTACATTCCGCAATCTAAATTTTTCCTTTTCGTATATTTTGCATATTTTTCTAAACTGAAAAATTAATAATGATTTTCATATGGCCTTAAAAGTTGCTGCAGCTTGTATTAATTGATATGATTAATTATTCCTAGAAATTTTTTAATATTTTGTTTATTAAATAAAGTAATCTGAACCACTTTTCATTCGTGTGTATTGAAATTTTATAATTATGTATACTTTTATACTGTCAATTTTGAAAATTTATTAAATATGTTTAATAATTATTAGATGTGTTTCAATAATATTTTGTTTATTAAATAAAGTAATCTGAACCACTTTTCATTCGTGTGTATTGAAATTTTATAATTATGTATACTTTTATTATGTGTATTGAAATAAAATTATATTTTTATCAAATTTAATTTGTTTTACTTAATACTTATATATATACACAGTGTCATAAAATACATTTAAATCCTGTCGCGTTAAAAAATATTTTGAAAGTTAGTAAATTATTGCATTTTTTTAATGTTTTAATCAAATTGAAAGTCTAGGTAATCATAGTATAGATAACCAAATAAATTTATTATTATAGTTTGATATAAGAAAAGACTGATAGCTATTAATAAATTATTTTGTGTTACATGCTCATTTTGTGATATATTTTTTACCTTTCTATTTATGTTGAAGGATTACCTTATTGCTTCGGAATTTTTTTTTTTGTTTTAATTTATAATGGGACATAGAATATTTTGCTGTGATACAGAATTGTACTTTAATTTTTATGATTTTCATCCATTGAATATGGTCATTATTACTAACAAAACCTTTAGCAGAACACAAATGCCTTCTTGATATTGTAAACTGTGTTTAATACTAAAATTAATCATATATTTTGTGGCAGAAGCTTTTCCATCTACAATTGTTTCTTAATATTTTGCAAAAGCAAACCGTTCACTTACATTTGTAAACCTTTTTTGTCACTGCAAGTTTTTGTGTAAAATAGAGAAAAACTTCGCTTATAGGGGTAAACTGTTTCTTATACAGAAAAATTTCTGTGTATTTTATATGAAATTTATTGCAGAAAGTTTCCGTGTACTTTACGGGGGAAATTGTATTTTATATGGAATTGACCTTATTCAACACAGAAATTCTGTTTATTTTACAGGTGGAAATTGCATTTTGTATGGAATCAACGTACTTAATACAGGAAATTTTAATTTATTTTACGGGAGTAAATTATTTTGTATGAAATTACCGTATTTAATACGGAAAGTTTATGTTTATTTTACGGGGGATCAATGTTAGTAACCAGTCAATAACCGTTTTTAATACGAAAAGTTTCCGTTTATTTTACGGGAGAAAACTGTATTTTGTACGGAATGACCGTAATTATTACTGAAAGTTTCCGTTCATTTTACGGGAAAAAACCGTTGCAATCAGTCAAAAACCGTATTTAATACGGAATGTTTCCGTATTTTTTACGGTTTTAAACTGGCGACCCAGCTGCCAGTTTAAAACCGTAAATTTGACGGGATTTTTTTTGCAGTGTATATCTGGATAACTAAAACAGCTCCCTTCATTTTCGAAGTTAGAGACGAAGCAGACCAATAAATTAAATTGGCAACCATTTAACTAAAATTACCGAACATTGCAGATTTAATTTAGTGTTAAAATATTCAACATATCTATGCAGTGCATAGCTAGCATATATGTGAAGAACTTACGAGAATGAAAATGATGGAAAACAAAAGAATAAGAACCCATAGAGCAATGTTCTCATACACTATAAGGTAAAAGTATCAGATTAACAACCAGGCGATACCAATGGCGATATTAATTGCGTTTAAAAGCACTTACACTTAATGAAATCAAAAGTAGAGGTCTGATATATTAGATTTCAAAACCCAACACGATAAACTTTCTCTTTTTACATAGAACCATAGAGATAAATAACAGAAGTGCAATTTTGCGCGCGACGTCTGTATTGTCATTTAGAAGTTAAAGTATACTTTTTTTTTGGGTCAAAGTCGGAAAGTGGAAGCTATGAACTTTTTATGAAAACGTCATAGTAGATTGATTTATGTGTGGGAAATAAAAAGCGCATTAATGAATAGCTTTATTTTATAAATTATTTTTAAAGATGGATAGTGATTAGCTAGATCGGGAAAAAATTACCAGATACTCCATATCGTTTCATGCGTAAAATACAAGAAATTTACCACACCAGACAGCTGCTTTTTGAGGGGGAAAGGGAATCTGCATTTGAGGATTGACTATAATTGGTAAAATATTCGATTTTTTAAAAGGTGTATTTTGATTGGCTGGATTGATTGCCCAGTAGACATAATAAACATAACAGTAGACATAGTTCGACATCCGTTATGCACAGGCAACTGCTTTTCGTCAGAAAAAGAAAATACTCGTTTGTGATTATTCGGAATTTATTTTTAAAAGTTTATTGTTTTTGCCTGAATTGATTGAAGTCTAAATAATTTCCGAAAAGAATGTATTATGTTGAGATAAAAATGCAGTTTCTGGTTTTTTGATTTTTTTTTTTTTTTTATATATTCGGTTACATTTTGACAAGGATGAATCTAATTTTCAGAGTTCTTTCAGATGTTAATTCGTGTTTGTAGTGACCGATAGGGGTGCTGCAAATAGAACTGTTGCTTTCGTTTTGTTTACAATTTACCTTACACTTGGTAGGTTCTAATGTCGTAGCACGATAGAGCCGATGAAATCGCAGTAGTAATCATTTTTAGTGTTATTTATTTAATGAGTGTTTTTCAATGATTTTTTAATTTATTTCAATTACCTCAAAACATTAAGAGCAAGTATGTTAGAAGCAATAAATAAGGCTGAAAACTTATTGAAATTTTTTTTTGTTTTTGTTTTGGTGGTTCAAAATAAACTTTTTTACCCACACAAATTCAAAGAAATCTGTAAATAAAATGAATCATAGTAATAAAATTGATACTAAGTCTTCTTTACCTAGTGGAAGAGTCAGATATGAAAAACAAAGTTTCTTTTCCACATAATTGCAGTGTAAGTGTCCTACCAGTGTCCTCTTACTCCCTATTGTCATCTAAATATAACATTATCATAATCTATTGTATGATTTTCGACTATTACGAATATTGACTGCAAAAAAATATATGTTGAAGATGAAAATAAACCTCTTGAAAATATAATTGAAGAAACATGTGTTGTCGATTGTATTGCATCAACTTTTTTTATATGTTAAATAGTGGGACCGCGGCATTATACACTGTAAATGCTGGTGTCTTAAATTTAGACACAAAGTGTCTGAAAAATTCATTTCAGACACATTAAGTGACTTATTTTGCACAAAAGTGGTTTACTTCTTCGAATTTCAGACATCACACGGGTCTTAAATTGCTTTCAGTCACAACAAGTGACTTAAAATAAGACACTTCTAACCAATTTAAGACATTTCGAAATTCAGACGCTTCTCGCTTTCAGACAGTACAGACAATACAGGCCGTAGCAATTATATCATTCAAGTTCATTTACAAAGTAAAAGGAATACCTTTAAATTTTGAAGGATCCCAAAAAAAGTGTTTTTCACAGAAATCCAAAGTTGTCTTATGTAAACGAGCATAGTTTTTAAAATTTAACTATTAAAAGTAGAACTACTTTCCCAGACCTTTTTTCACTCCTATAAGAAACTTTGCAAAACCAAAATTTAAAATCAATAATTTAGAGTTATAAAAATGTTTTTTTTAATTTTATTTTTTATTTATCAGTATAAAATGCCAAAACCAAGCAAAAACAGTCATTAGAATATTATATATAAAAAATAAAACAAGAAAAGAAACTTTTCTTGTATCCTTCCGCCGTAACGTTGTTTGTTTACTTTTAAAACTCGTTATGATCGTGTGAAATCGCGCCTAGCGGAGTAGCGGACATGACGCATTTCTTAAACATCGAATAAAAGCATCTCTAATGTACTCATTTTTGTATAGTTCAGCGGTAACGGATTTGAATTCGCAGTCTTTATACTCATCTGTTTCAAAATTTCTAGATATTCATTTACAGATTCTCCCGTTTGTTGGACTCTAGATGCCAAGCAGTGTCTGGCGAAGATTTCATTTCTCTTTGTAATATACAAAGAATCCAGGATATCGATGGCATCATCATACTTTTCAGAGTCGTTTATGTATAAATAAACATTCGCAGAGAGACATCCAGTGTTGTCTCGTGCTCCCTGGTCTGGGTGCCGAGCCATGTAGGCATCCCGGAAAATGAGTTTGCTGATTCAGCAGCACGCCAGGCTTTATCAAAACCCCCGATTTCGCGCCTCACTTCTCCCGAGGATCTTATCCAGATCATCAAGCGTAACCACATTGCTGAACGATCTCTCGACTGGGACCACTCTCCTTACTCTATCAGATACCCATGGATCTACCCACTGCAGAAAAATTGCTTGTCCTTCTCGCCCAACCGCCAAATGGACATCCTTTTGACCAGACTGAAAACTAAAACGGCCACCGTTAATGCCACCCTTCATCGTTTCAAAATCCCTCTCCCAAGTGTAATTTCTGTGCTGATGTTGAAACTCCAGAGCATTTCATTCTCGTATGCCCTGCGTTCGATATCCAACATGACTTCCTCCGCAAAGATCTCGGCTGCATTCCACTGTCCTTTCTGTGGCTTTTTGACTGGTCACATCGATTCAAAGAAAAGATCAGAACCTTATGCAAATTCATTTCGCTCACGAAAAGATTTGATTAACCTTGATCACTGTTTTATTTACAACCTGCTTCCCGAATGATATAGACGCCAATCTTTTTCATGATTAGTTGTCCTGTAAAGTTCTACTCTTCGCAGAAGACGCTAGTCTCGTACGCATATCTCCTTGGATAATGTCTGGAAAAAGCTCCCTCTCCCCGGAAGCATAATCCAGCAAAACCCCCACCAAATCAAATCATAAATAAACGTTCGCGGATACGTAATTACTTAAGAGCTGGACTAGAAATTCACACACATTTATCGTGTCCAATTCAAACTTTTTACGAGTTTATAATACCTTTAAGAGCGAATGTGAGCTAACGGGATTCGAACGTGGCACTCCTAGGTCAGTAGACAGGCATGCTAACCACTAGGAAAAGTGACCACTAGTGCCTAGGTGTTGTACCTGCACCACCACATGCTTCTTAAAGGCTTCGTGCAATAAGAACAACAAAAGTTTGTGTGAAAGTGTACTATATTTATGCAAATGGCAACAATACAATTATACCTTGAAGAGTGCAGCGCTTCTTAACTTCTGGAAATCTCTTATTTGAAATGTTACGTTCTATCGTTACGATTCTAGTGTTCTAAACGTACGTCAAATATTAGTTAATAAAAGCTTCGTTTTAAGCTTCATTCTTGCAGTAATGTCATAATCATTTCAATTTTATTAACTAATATTTATTTTGAACTTAAACTCCTAAAAGATGGAACGACTTTTGAAACCAGAGAGATTTGATGTTGATCCTATGTGTGTTGGCGCAGAATCAAAATGGAAACACTGGAAAAGGACATTCACGAACTTTTTAACTCGAGTTAAAGAGGTTATTGAAAAGTTTATTAACTAATATTTGACGTACGTTTAGAACACTAGAATCGTAACGATAGAACGTAACATTTCAAATAAGAGATTTCCAGAAGTTAAGAAGCGTTGCCACTCTTCAAGGTATAATTGTATTGTTGCCATTTGCATAAATATAGTACACTTTCACACAAACTTTTGTTGTTCTTATTGCACGAAGCCTTTTATAAGCATGTGGTGGTGCAGGTACAACACCTAGGCACTAGTGGTCACTTTTCCTAGTGGTTAGCATGCCTGTCTACTGACCTAGGAGTGCCACGTTCGAATCCCGTTAGCTCACATTCGCTCTTAAAGGTATTATAAACTCGTAAAAAGTTTGAATTGGACAAGATAAATGTGTGTGAATTTCTAAATGCTCATCTATATACATTTCATTGTTCCGTTCCCAAAGACTATCTATATTGACATAAAGCATAGACAGCAATACGACATTCATTTTCATATGTAATTGCAGTTTTTTTTGCATTTAAAGTGTATTCTCAGCAAAAATTCTATCTATTAAAGCAAACTTTGTCCAAATTGGTTCTGTAGATCATGAGTTATAGGCCAATATTAACCTATTCTTGATCAATAATTACAACATCATTTGAATTCTTCCTTTTGACGGGTACCAGATAAAAATAGCTAATTTGCAGCGGTAACTTATTCAAACTAATAACTTCCCATCTGTGATAAGGTTTGGTTTGGCAGTCCCCCAAACTAATGAATAAAAATAAAAGTTCACTAGATCAAAATATTATTTTCGTGTAAACATTTCAGCTTGGCAATAACTATGCCGACTTAACGGTTTTTGGTACCTGTCTAACGGAAAAGTATCAAATATTGTTGCCAGAGTTTTCTCACATACCCAAATGTGTCTTGAGTGGTTTTTTTTCTTTTTTTTAATATTCAATTGGGGGTTATAGGGAAAATATTCCTCATTAATTTGATGCAATAAAAGTGTGATCAGAAGTGTTGGTATCGCTTGCCTCTTCTAGAATTGCTACCACTGCTGAATCATGGACAAACGGCATACACTATGTTCTAATTGCCCTTTAATACTATTACTTCATACTCCATAGCACTTAGCAACATATCCAAACTGAGCATCGTTGCCAAGCTGTTGGAGCAGTACTCTTTGATTGCATGATATGAGAGTAAGTACTATGTCATCAAAAACATAAATTGAACACCGAGAGATATTAATGACAACAGTATTCAAACTTGAAATAATTATGTGCTTGAAGTAGTCAAATGTTTTGATCAGCATTAAAAAGCATTTGTTCACAATAATATATACATGTACAAGTAGAATAGTATTTAAGTGACTTGACAATCAATTGCTCAAACTCAGAAATGATTATTTTGATATGCACAACGGCTTCATTCCTAGTGAAAAAGTTGGTTTATGTATTATTATTTATCTTATTTTCAGTGTTTTTACTACAGTAAATTTTAATTGATCGATTTCTAAATGACCCTCACAGAATTCTAAATTTTCTGTTTTTAACATTCAATTACATTTTTATTGGTTTTGTTGCATATTACAAGTACTAATGATTTTGAAAATATATTTAGCATGATTTGATACAATTTGGATAAAATTTATTGTGTCCTTTAATTTTATTTCATGAATGATCTTATGTGTTCCATATTATTACATCTGAGGATATTTATGATATGACCTGCATATTATGGGGACTAGATACTCGATGACAGCATTAAAATCAGAAAAATCAACGCATTTGAAATAAATTGGATATTGGTCAAAATGAAGAAATTTTTTTTACATATGTTGTTCAAACCTTTTTAAAATTATATTTTAGAAAAAAGTTTATAATAATAGGCTAATAATTTAATAATAATCACTTATTTAAAACTTGATTAAAAAAACAATCTGCAATGAGTTGAATTTGGTTACGTTCGTAGAGGAATCTTCTTAAAACTAAAAAAAAAGTTTTTTTTTGCTTATTATTTCTTTGAAATGTCTATATACTGCATTAAATATCATCTTTCTCAAAATAATAATAAAAAGTTTTTTTATGTGGTAATTAGTTGAGCGTATGAAAATTTGCAATTTTTTAATAATAATTAAAAACTAAATTGCATAGATTTGAATAATATTTTTGTTTAATATGTACTTCAGATGTTATATAATTGCCATAAAAAAAATCAATTCTATATTTTGCATAGTCTTTTATATGAGCATACCAAAAGTTGGAAAATCAACGTTTTGAGAAAACGTGAAAGAACTAAAAGTTTTAATAACTTGCATGTTTTCCAAATTTAATGTGCTTCAACTCTGTATTTTGAAGCAGCCATTTTTACAGATATTTCAAATTCCTTTTTTTTTAATTCCCCCCCCCCCCCCTTTTCTTACATTTTTTTAGGTTTTTTAAATGCCCTCTCTTTAGCTTCTCAACGATTAAAGAAAAGTCGCAGCGACAGGGAAAATTGTTGTAAAAAGGTCCCATCCACAAATTACTGGAATTTTAATATTATTTTAGTTTTAGTATGCACTTAATATGTTATTTAATCATAATAACAAATTTCAACTGTATATCTGGCATATTTTTTTACAAGCATACAAAAATTTGGAAAACTGACGTTTTCAGAAACACAAAATTTTTTGCGCAACTTGCATACGTTTCAAATTTAATATACTCTTATCTCCATATTCTGAAGCGTCTCTTTACAAATACTTCTAATGCCTTCTGTTTTAATTGTTTATCTTTTAATGTTTTTCTTTTTAAAGTCCTATATCTGCTTCAACTATTCGACAATAATTGAAGCATTGCAGTGTTATAACCATTGTTATTAGGTAGTGTTATTATAGGGAAATGTTATAAACAAGTTAAATTCCCAGATGGGGAATAATTAGATTATTACTGCTTGATTCATCATTAAAATAAGTTTATGTTGCCACATAATGTATCTTAGACTTGCCAACTACTATAAGTGTTTACATCACGCTTGTTATTTGATGTTAAAGTTGACTTGTAAAAAGCAACTTAAAACTGTGATACAATCTTGGAAGTCAAACCTTTTCTATTTAAGATTCAGCCACAATACAATGTCCATTATTTCAATACATATATTTACATTAAGTCCTAAATCCCTTGCTTGGATATATTAATAGTTGTGTGCCTATTATTAACAGTTGTGTTGCAGTTTTGCAATCCCATGCTTAAATTTACCAGGAAAGTGAAACATAGTCAACAAAAAGTTATGTGCACATGGTAATAAAACAGTAATTTTGACTTTTCTTTTAATAAAGATTTGTTATTTAACACAAGCTCATTTATTGCATTTTAATTTAAATATACGTATTTTTAGCTTCCCAACATCTGAAAGGTAACATAAACAACCCTTTCAGACACATCAACTGTCTGAAAATATCCCCAATTCAGACAGTCTAAACGTCTGAAAATACCCCATTTTAAGACACTTCAAGTGTCTTAAAGATTAAGACACCATTTTACGTCTTAAAACAGTGCCACTTGTTTAAGACAGTTTTGTGTCTTATTTTAAGACATTTCAGTTTGCTGTGTACACAACAACAAAACGCGAACTGCATGAATTGCTATGCAGTAAAAGTTGCAAAATAAAATGTACTTATGTTAAAAGCTTATTTTTAAGTAAAAACTACTTTAGTATCAATCGAAGGTATTCTTTATTTACCAGTTCTACTGTCTTCCGTTCTGCATCCTTCCAAAGGCGACGGGTTCAAATCCCGATTTAGTCATGGATGTTCGTTGTGGCTCGCAATCCACGTTAAGCTGTAAGTCCCGGCCTGGTTAACCATTATTGAGCACAAGTATAAGTCATATAGCGTTTATGTATTGAAAGTTTAAAAATGCTTCAAGTTCACTGAATTTCTGTCGTCCGTATTTATTTTCGCACAAACTCGTACCTCAAAGTTTAAAAAGAAATTCTGGGAATACTAGTGACAAACAAGTCAACAGTAAAGCACCTGGTGGATGAATTCAATAAAGTGGGGAATGTGGCCGATAAACATAAGGCAACAACACCGGAGAAACAAGAAATTGTGCGCGCATGCTTCCTTCAAAACAGAAACGTTTCGTCCCGTTGCCCAGCAACTGGGCTTGAAATTTTGATGAACTGGATTGTGTGTTACGCAACTTATGTCCTATCCTACAATGAAGACGTACAGACCCTTAGGTTTTTTTGTGTGCATAAAAACGTTAATTTTAAGATACAAAAAAAAACAAACCCCTCTTTTTAGTGCCAAGTAATTAATGCCATCATTAAACTCATTTGTTTCGTATTCTTCTACCACGTCCCTTTCCCAAACCCCCATCATCGACAAGCTATTGTTTATATTAGGTGAACAGGAAAATAAACAATATTACAAAATTCATTGATGTTTTTTACGCTGTCATGTAAGTGATAAGATGAGCCACATTTAGGAAACCAATGGCTTTAATAAATAAAAATATACTTTTATAGATTTATGATATTAGTGCATGTTTCTAAGTTCCGAATAATGGTTTCTAGACATACATTTGTCGTAAGCAAGAAACAAGTATTTCAGGGAATACAATTTATTAATTCAGCATTTCATAAAATCTTGACAACTGTATGTAAAAATAATGCATTATATTATAATGTGACATTGTGATTGCAGTTTGAAAGTAGACTTTTCTCACTGGGACACACTAGGTGAAGATCTTTGGTAGTCAAATAGTGGTGGGGAAAACCCTTAAAGGCATATTACAACTTCTTTGATTTCCAGTCAAGAGATTCATGAGCTGAATCTGAAAACAAAGCAAAAACTTAAGTATAATAAGAAAAAGTGAAATTTTTTTTTGATCATTATAAAGCATAGAAACCTGTTTGGGAGTTTCGCCAGTGATAGATGTAATGATTTTTCTTACGTACTCTGCAATATCTTCTTTGAAGGTTCACTTTCATTCCCAATTTATTTTTAAACCTGTCCCTCAAGAGTTCAAACATTTCCCACATAATTGAGACCTCATTAATTCCCCCGCCTTCATTAATATTCCCTTATCTGTTAGGTCTCACGCTTTTGATCCCCAGACTCATGACGTCATTCTTTACTTTATGCTGCCATAGTTCGCCTTTTCTTACACTCGCTTCCTGACTCACATAGTATCCAAAAGTGTGGTGTTGTATTTGCCCTAACAAATGTTGTACATGCCTGACAAGGATTGAAAGCGTTTTTATTTCTACGACTACCCTTAACTTTTGTTATGAGTTACATGTATAAATCTAAGTATCATATACCAAGAACGATAGTTTTCTCTCTAGTTTTCGTTAAAGTTATCCATGCTTGTACTAATTGTGCATATTGTTTATTTATTAAAAGACACATCATAATCTGCTCGGTAAGGTTAATCAAAACACTGACGGCACCCTTATGCCGGTTAAGATATTACTGAAATATTTATAAATTTTGGTTGTAAAATATAATAATTCTAGAGAGGGAGAGAGAGAGAAAAAAAAATTATGGCACATTTTTTCAACATTATTAAAAGTGAATCAATTACAATTTGTGCAACAACTTACTAAATAACGTTTTGTGCAATTCAGTGTGATTAAATGGTAAAACAGTCAGTCTTGGAACTCGTTGCTCTTACTTACTTGCTATGCAAAAAGTTAGCAAGCAACTCCAACTAGGGCATACCTCTTTTAAGCTAGTATTTCAAGGATAGGATTAATAGATCCCTTTTTCAATACCTGTGTACTCTCATCTGACCAGGAACAAAACTAAGTGAAAAGTATTAAAAAGATAAAGTTTAGGCACTCCAAACATAGTTCTTGAAATAAAATCAAAGTAATCCAAACTCATTTACCTATGTCAAATTGATGAGATCCAATCCACATTATTCCTTAATATCCTTTCTGGCTCTCTTTGCAACGGGGTCAGAAATAGATGAACTAGAGGCAGCGATTGGTTTCTAAGAAAAAGTGAAGAAGTAAAGTTAATTATGAGGCAAAGCTGGTTGAGAATATACACACACACCACACTTAAATACAAAATAAACTTACGGCTAAAATTTTGTGCCTAATCTTCTCAGGAATTGTCTGCAATACTTTTAAAAGTTCTTCTGCTAAGTCTAAAAAGAAGGAGAAAAAAATTATAATTTTAGAAACTTGTAGAAGTTTATTTACTACTAATATGTAATGTATAACATTTAAGGTTCTTTTGCTACTGTAATTATGCCTTTTAAATAATGTCTTAGATATGGAGTTTAAGAAGGCCATGAAGTATGGAAATGTAGTTATATTTAATTTACTTATTCATTATTCTAACCTTTCTATATATTCTAAAGATTTTATAAAAAATACTTTTCAAATATTTCTCGTTAATGGTCTTCCAAAACTTAGAGAGCTGTTACATTATTCAGGCAGAATGAATTTAAAATTGTATATTCCTAATTAAAATAATCAAGTTTTATATCAAATGTATGTTTTAAGCATGTTTAATTCTTTCGGGTATGCTCACTAAGAATGTGTTTTTAGCTAAAAAAAAATTTCCATGTATATCAATTTAAAAATAGTTTTTTGTTTTTTTAATATCTATACAATTGAAAAATGTAGCAAACAAATTTAAGTGACAGAATAAATACAAAATTAGGTTCAAATATTCAGAGACACTATACCCAATACTCTCTGTATATAATATATTTAGCCTTGCATTCAGTTCAATAAAAAGAATATATTTGAAGCTGGCCAATTAAAGGCGTTATATAGAGAAATATACATACTATTTAGATATTCCTTTGTAAGGGTCTGCTCAACGAAATAAAACCATTCACGATCTTCTGTTCTTGGTTTTATCTAAAAGGAAATGTTTAAGAAATATAAATACGCTACTATACATAATTTCCACATTTTAGACACTAATTTAGAAGCCGATAATTCTGCTGTCAATCTCTCACAAGAATAGCTCTCCCCACTTGGTCTTTGTTACCTTGGAACCAAGACCAGACCCATTTTCCCACGGGAAATTCCAGATGATAGAAATCTAGACATGCTGCATTGTAACTTTTTTGGATGCCAATCTCCTACATGCATAACTTCTGTTACTAATCGTACCTTGTTTTTATGACAACCAATACCACTCAGGCTATTTGGCGGGTGCTGATCTCCTGACAGACAGATTTTTGGATGCCAATCTCCTACATGCATCACCCAGGTTATTAATCGGCAAGCCTTGTTTCTATACCAACCACCAGGGCCTATTCTAACGGGCAGTCGTGGCCTATTTGGGCAGTCGTAAAAAATAGAAAACAAGGAAATTAAAAATATTGCATTTCAATTTTTAGTCATCTACTTGAATTTGCTTATAGTAACATCTAAAATAACTTTTTTATTTGTTTATACAACCCTTCCTTCTCTGAAGTTTCAGCTTTGAATATACCTATGTACCAGTCTTGAAACTTGACTTTAGGAGTATCTTTTACTAGACATTTTGTATTCAGCCATATCAAGACTGCATCTTTTGCCTCCATACATGAGGCCTCATTGTAGATTAGGGTGGTCCTTAGATGGGGTCAAAAATGAAATTTCATCCGATTTTAACAATTACTCCCTCGTTTTTTTCCCTTTTGTCCTATTTTGACAGTGTGCCAAATTTCATTCTGATAAATTAATATTAACCCGTGCCGCAATGAGCCTGAAAATGTTAAAAAAACTAACAAAAATTTAAATTTTTTGAAAAACAAAATTTCTTCGGATTTGATTACACACATCCGAAACTTTTTCCTTTTGACTAATTTTGACAATATATTAAATTTTATTATATAATAAGTTAATATTAACCTCTGCTACATTGATATTGAAAATGCTAAAAGCGGACAGAATTGGCAAAAATGAAAGAAAATAGTCCAAAATGTTTATTTCCTTAAATAAGAAAGAAAGATGCAAAATATTGATGCAATTTAACTAATAATGTTCATACAGCATAAATTTGGTGTTTTTAGAGATATTTTTGTATACATTTGCATACTGTTTGCATCGACCATCCAAACACGGCCTCTCTCTCTCTCTTTTTAAATATAAGAGTCCTTTGAATATTTTTTTTTAATTAACTTTAGCCTTCTTTCTAGTGTAATTGACTACACGGGTGTTTTGTTTTTTTTTGTGTTTTTTTTTTTAATTTATGTTGTTTGACATGTTTATAAGAAATGTTAGCTTTCTAGAAAAGTGGGCAGGATACATTTAAAAATCCTATTACAGTTCCTTAAACAGATTAAAACTTTTGACTGATACAAACGACAATTTTACTAAAATAATAAATATATGAAATATTAATCCTGTGAATTCGATTTTTATTATTTATAAAAATCTATTTCAGTATTTTATTTATAACAATATTAAAACTTACAAATTTGTGTTTCAATTTCAAATCATTTCCTTTATTACAGTTAAATGTCTTATTTTCAAAGCAATCGTAATGTGCATCACAAATAATGTATTAAAATATTACAGATATAAAATAACGACCATCTCTCAGCACAATTGAGTTGGCTATGGTTTAGAAGAAAAAAAATATCTACTAAATACCATTGTAGAATAAGGTGATTCTAATCAGAGTTAACTCTCGGAAACAATTGGTGCACTCGAAAACTCACATGTGACTATTTCTTTCGTTTACCTTTAAGTTATCTGAAATTTGAAAGTGAACTGAATTATTTTTGATAGTGAGGGAAAATACCACATAGCATGTTTTCATTGTGGTTTTATTTTTGAGTTAACATTTCCCCCTAAAAATATTATGCAGAATCCAATGCGTTCCGAAAAATCCCTTTTAGAGTTATTTTGCTTTATTCTTGTTCTTTTTAAAAATAATAAGCGTTTCTTCAAATTCTTTGTTGTTGCAAGCCTGATGTAAAAATGTTTTCTCATGCTGAAAATTCTTCGTATGGATATAGTTTTATTTTATAGTACATGTTTTAAAGCTTGATGTCTGCACTGCTTGTGGTTTGAGATAGTTCATTTTTAAGTACTCACAACTTATGTAATAACTCTACAACGGAAATACAACAGTTATTATCCAGCCATTTGTTCCATTTGATCAGCTATTAGTCAGTAATAAATGCTATGGAAGAACCAAAATATTAAGCACTCTCGTGCAATTAATTCGAATAAGACTTTCACCGATCGTTAGCTTTATCTCTAGTTCGATGTACAGCAAGACTGACAAAAGTTGTTGATTTATATATATAATTTGTTACCTGTTATCTAGTGATGAACTTTACTGATTAAAACTGTGTTACCGGTATTGCTTCTAAAACTACTCGCCATATTTGAAATAAAGAATAACAACAACTTCAAATTGAAATCTACACTGAATTAAGTGTGGAATAGTCGAGGGATAGTAGATTTTTGCCACTCTCTTTCAACTCAGAGAAGTGTAGTAAAATTCATCCCCGCAATACTTCATTCTGAGTACAGTTATGCCATTCTGCAATAATTTCTTAGTATTTGACAGTTGACCGTGTTTATGTAACGTACAAGCAAAATGGTCAGCGATACAGCGCAATACAGTAAAATGCGGCTTCAGGATGCGAACTTCAAGTTTGTTGCTGCCTGGGTAAACCACTTTGATTATTTTTTTTTAAAAATGGACTTAATAATCTCTTTATAGTCAAAGTAAAAAAAAATTGGGTGGTGAGAAAAAGGGAAATTGAAAAATAAAGGACCACCCTATTATAGATAAATTCGTTATTCGACAGTTTCTTGTAAGCATCCCCTGTGACCATCACCATTCATGCCCTTCCAATTCTTATCTGCCACGATAGTCATAGTAGTGAAAAAAAATTGACTTGTAAGTGTAGAAAGAGGAAGAGAGGGAGGGGGGGGGGAAGAAGGGGAGAAGAGAGTAGCGTGGTGAAGATGACCCCCGGAAATAGCCCTCCCCCTTTCCTTCAGCTGGACTTGGTTAATTGGTCCCCTTCCACCACAGTTTGAAAAGAAATAGACAAGGGAGGGCACCCCCTATGGTCTTTAGGGTCTTGGGTAACATTCCCAGTCTTTAAAAGGGGTTGTTAGGTCAACAATGTTATCTTGCAGACCTTGCAGTTCTATTTTGGCCATAAGGTCGCTTTTATAGAATTACTGGATTCCCACAACTTAGTGGAAACGATGTTTTTTTTTTTCTTCTTCTTTTTTTTTTCTTCTTTTTTTTTTTTTTGCTTTTCCTAGAGATCATAAAAAGAAATGTTAACAGGGGTGTCCTTGAATGTCAAACACAGCCCACCTCATGGTAACAAGTGGTTGGAGACAGTAGGCTTGTTCAAAGATTGTTTTTACAATGCTAGTAGTGTATCCTTTGTATTGACGAGATTGAAAAGGTATGCCCAACTTTTTTTATGTAAAAATTATAGAATAAACCTAATGGTTTATGCATATTGTAGAAAAAAAAAATTAACTCTCATAGGGGTATAACGATGTATCAGAAATCTTCTTTCTAATTTTACCATAATTAGATGAGAAGAAGAATTATCAAGTGATAGTTTAGTTCTTCAGAGTACTAGTTTTTTTTATATAAAACTTATTGAATTTTTTATTTAGTGAAACTATTGTTTCACGTTGAATTTAAATACAATTTTAAATATCATCATTGATACACTCATCTTTAAAAGGCATTCGACATTTACTGGTAAGGATAACACGAAGTTTGGATAAATTAAAAACAATTCTTATTCATAATTTTTAAAGAGTTTTAGAAAAATTATTTTGCAAATATATAATATTATCGAGATATATTCGTATTTCGAGAATCAATAAAAATAAATAAATCAGCGTTCGCCAATACGCGGCCCGCGACAGATTTTTCTGCGGCCCGCCAACACAGAAGATTAAGGAGAAAAAAAAAATTAAAAAAATGGGAAGTTATAAAAAAAAAAAATGGAAATTAAAAATATGATTTATTAAAGGCAAGCAATTATTATTCATCTTTTTGAATTTGATTATAATAAAATCTAAAATGACTTTTTTATTTGTTTATGCAACTCTTCCTTCTTTGAAGCTTCAGCTTCACTGAATATACCTTTGTTCCAATCTTGAAACTTGGGTTATGGAGCATGTGCATAGCCAAGGAGGCATAAATTTTTAGATTGTAGAAAAAGCAGTAGAAATTAAAAATCAAAATAAAATTAACCAATCCCTCACCCCACGATTTTCATTCTGAAATGTAGTGAAATTGTCCGCTTCTATGTTGAGTACCCCTCGTTTTCGGGAAGGCTTTCCAGGAATTGGAGTTGAAAAACCTCTTTTTCAACTCCCTTTTTTTAATTAGCCAATTATCTAACTAAAATAACTCAATTAATAATTTGATTTTACTTACGCATAAAATACAATGATGCTTGACACTACTGTAATATTATAAACTTCAATAAACTGTCTAAATCAGCGTCAGCCACAACGCGGCCCGCTGGGCGGATTTGGCCAGCGATAGATTTTTCTGCGGCCCGCCGGCACCACAGAAGAAAAAAGAAAATCAAATTTTACGGAATGGACTTTTTTTATTTTTACATAATTGTAGTTTATCCGAAATAATATATGTTAACTATGCAGAACCGATTTCTCCGCTACGTGCCCAAAGAAACTATATGAAGAAGCTTTCAGCAAGGCATCAAGAGTAAATACAGGAATAACTTAACTGAATCTTGTTTAGACAATTTATTAAAATGGACTGTAACAAATACTCCGAAATACAACGATTCTATCATAAAATAAACTGAACAATTTCGACTGCCATCTTCTCAAAAGACACGATTGATATCGACTAGACCGGATTAATTAGGAAGTGCAGTATAAATATTTTAGTTAAAAGTTTGGTTCAGTCACACTAACACGTTGAAAACAAAGATTCACTTCTTTTTTAGAACTTGATATACTAATAATGAGAAAACTATTATTTAATTATTTGAAAAAATATATATATAAATATATTTCTTGTTCTCCAGTTTTGCGAAAAATGCTATATATTATTAAATTGATAATATTTAAAGATACATATTTTGGTGTATCCGGCCCGCGGAAAGCTCCAACATAAGTCATACTGCCCGCCTCTAAAAGTTAGTGACGAATGCTGGTCTAAATAGTCAGTAATTTTATGAAATTTATTTCTAAACAATTTTAAAAATAATTTCTAATTTTTTTTTTATCTTCTCAGATTTTTTTGTAGTTGTAATAAAAATATGAATTTTTTTTTCATGCACATTTTCTTTCGTATTTAAGGTAGAAGTAAAAAAAAAAAAAAAAAAAAGTCGAAAGGAACTAAGTAACAAAAATTAGAGGATTTATGATAGATGTCTGTGTAGATGAATTTAAACGTAATCTACTCTTTTTTTCTAAGTTGAAATATCTTTTCGATTTAATTTTATTTAATGCAAATAAAAATGAACTAATTTAATGATATATTCAATTACTTAATATTTGCGTTTCATTCCTGTTAAATTTTTTAGTCATTTTGATATGAACACATTTTGACCACTCCAATTTAATGCGCAACTAATTTGGTCAAAGATAAGTTTATCCGGAGCCTCGCAAACTCTAAAACCACACTGTGAATATGAATGAGTATATTTAATTATTTAGTTGTACCTAATCTTAATGCATACCCTTTTCATCTAAAATAACGGATAGTAAACGGTTGTAATCGGCAACATTGTGTATTACAATTGCCACTGCTGAAAGGTCCTTCATATGCATCCATAGAGAAATTGACCATTGACCAAGAAGTCCTTAATAAACTCTCCAAAAAGCTTGGACTATAAATTTTATTAATATTCTATTATAAATTACGAGACAAAATATGTGCTAAATTTATTTTTCTGCAAATTTTGTGTGTGGAGTTGATTAGTAAATTTATATTTTTTATTTACTAGGAAATTATATAAAAATAGTGTCGAAGATTTAATTTACTAATTAACTAATTGACTAAGTAATTAAGAGTATTTAATTTGAAAGTACTAGTTCCGAGTTTTATAAGTACCACTAATGCAAGCAATTCTTGAATGTGGGTGAATGTGTGTTCCCCCCCTTCCCCAGAAATAAAATCCTGGCTGCGCCCCTGTATTGGAGTTTTATTTTCTCGAAGTTTTGTATTCAGCCATACAAAGACTGCATCTCTTTCTTCCATACAATGAGGCCTCGTTGTAGATGACCTTGAAGTTACAAAATTCGTTTTTCGACAGTTTCTTGTACACGCTTCCATTGCCAAGATAGTCATAAAAGTGGGGGGAGGGGAATTGAATGGCGGGGAGGAAGATGACCCCCGGATATTCCACTCCCTTTTCTTCAGCTGGACTTGGGTAAAATTGGTCTCCTTCCGCAGTTTAAAAAGAAGTAGCCAAGGGGGAGGGAACCCCCTATCCTCTACAGGGTGTTGGGTATCATTCCCCGTCTTTTTAAAGGGGTTGTTAAGTCAACAACGTTATCTTGCAGTCCAATTTTGGTCTCGAGGTCGCTTATATGAAATTTCTGGAATCGTCTTCTTCCCACAGCCGAGTGGAAACGATGGGGCTCTTTATTCTTTTTACCCAGAGATAATAAAAAGAAATGTTAACTGGGATCAAGGGTGTCCTTGGACGTCAAAACCCATGGTGACAAGTGTTTGAACTGTTGGAGACAGGCTTGTTCAAAAATTGTTTTTGCAATGCTAGCTGTGTATCTACTGAAGAGATTGAAAAAGCATGCCCAACTTTTTTTTATGTAAAAGTTATAGAATAAACCTGATGGTTTAAACAAATTATAGAAAAAATAATATAACTCTTACCGGGGTATCCTATAACGATGTATCAGAAATCAGATTTCTAATTTTACTATAATTAGATGAGAAAATCAAGTGATAGTTCAGCTCCAGTTTACAATACATATACATTATATTTTAAATAAAACTTATCGAATTTTGTATTTAGTGAAACTATTGTTTCTCGTCAAATTTAGATACAATTTTAAGTATCATCATTGATTCACTTATCTTTAAAAGGCATTTTAGGTACATTTACTGATAAGGGTAACACGAAGAGTTACAGTTGAGAGTTTTAGAAAAATTATTTTGTAAATAAGTAGTATTATCGAGATATATTCGTATTCCGAGAATCAACAGAAATAAATGAATAAGTAAGTAAGTAAGTAAATAAATAAATAAATAAATAAATAAATAAATAAATAAATAAATAAATAAATAAATAAATAAATAAATAAATAAATAAATAAATAAATAAATAAATAAATAAATAAATAATGCGGATCAAAAGCTTATGGGAACACTCATAAACCTCAATCACAAGAGTTATAGAGCTATGCTGTTTACCAAGTTAAAGGTTTCGGTAAGGTAATTAAGTTAACAAAAAATTCTCTGAATGAACATGCTTAAAAATCTGTACCGAAGAAGTGTAGAGTATCACTATTTTAAGTTATATGTTAGGCATAAAATAATGCTTATAAAGTGTTTATAAACAGCGGAAATGGATTTGGTCGGTAGGTTTTAGATTTAATTTTCTTTGGAGCAAGTTATATACTGGGGTTATTCTGCCGTCATAAGCAAGAAGTTAAAATCCATATATATATATATATATATATATATATATATATATATATATATATATATATATATATATATATATATATATATATATATATATATATATATATATATATATATATATATATATATATATATATATATATATATATATATATATATATATATATATATATGGTTTGTACGGCCAAAAAACTTGAGCCATTTAATGAAATAAAAAGAATACTTATGACGGCAGTATACTTCTACGAATGTATGTTCCGAATACGTTTCAAAGGGACTATTCAAAGGGAATGCCTTTTCGAAAGGAAGCTTCCCCTCTTCCTCACATTTGTGTCTCGAACTGAGGAAAACAAGAAAAACTCTTACCAGACAATCCAATAATTGGCATATCTGACATAATCGAAGCTATTCTGGCGGTGATTAGTTCCCTTAACGCCTCGAATTTAGTAGCGTTTTATGTTAAATAAATAGGTTTAAATTTTAACAACTTTGTGTTAAATTTAAAAACCAGGAAGACCTGAAATTATAAACGTATAAATGACTTATGGATAGACAACATGACGAATCACAATTTAAAATTCCATACATAGGAGGTGAAAATATCATCATGAGACTCCTTAATAAGACTTTTTTTTTTTTAATTCTTTGTTTAGCGTTTGTAATGAGAGGGGTGGGGGGGCGGTATCGGAAGTTTGGGCAGTCGTAAAATTTCCTTAGAATTGGCCTTGCCAACCACCACTCTCCAGGTTATCTGGCAGGTGCTATTCTAATGATAGACCTGAAAGCGATAAGTTATAGTATACTATAACTGAGCTACAGTGGACTATAACTGTACTAGAGATCAAAATTTGGCTCACTTTGACTTTAAAAATTAGCAAGTGCAAAAAAGGAACTCGTCCAAGCTTGTCCTTACCTAATTCCAAATTTTTTTATTGGGTCTAATACGAGTATTCAAATGTGTAAATTGCTTTATGCTTGACATAACTCGTTCATAAGGATTTAAAATACACACATGGAGGATTTTTTTAGACCTCAGTTAGAGTTAACAATACTTTTGTAACTAAATGAAAATAAATTGAAGGAATTTATGAAGTAGGCCAATTTGTTTGATCGTAAGAGCATTTTAAAATATTATGTGCCCACCAACCGTATGCTCGCTTAAGAACTGGACTTCTCCAGCTGCGGGCACTATATAAACTGAAAGCTAGGATTCCAACCTACGCGTGACAGTGATCTGAAAATCAATTAGCATGAAAGTTTCTAGCAACTTGTGGCAACCTTTCATATTATTAAAACAATCCGTATCTATTAGTGTTTAAATTTTAGTTTGAGTAAGTTTAAAAAAAAAAAAAAAAAAAAAAAAAAAACGATTGTTATTTTATGCTTTTCTTTGCCTTCCTATTATTGTGTTACTTTATTTTCTATTCAAAGTTTTATATTGCTTTAAATTGAGGAGTGGAACATCGCAACACTTTCAATTACACTTAATACTGGTCACTGCATTTAAATTTGTCATGGATTGGTGTAATTTACCGTTTTCATTTTCATTACTTAAAAGGAAAATTATCAGGTTGCTGATATTTTTGGCGATAACTATTTTATTGCAAAAGAAGAAGAAGAGAAAAAAATAAATAATTGGTGATATGTTTTTCGATAAATAGTACTTTATCTTGTTTTGTAAGCGAAACAGAAATAATTGCTGATGGGCGATGGTCTAGGGAAGAGAACTCTGTGTTAAATACATTCCTTTTTCAACTTTTTATGCCTTTGTCATATTTCTACGCAAATTTTGAGGGTGGAGATAATTCGATCACCAGCGATTTTGAACAAAATCGTTAGAACCGTTTAACGGAAAAAAAAAAAAGAAAAAAAAAATTCCGAAGAATATTTTTTACCAAAATTTTATCGGTATTTTGTTTAAGATCCCTTTAATCTATATAAAATATCATTTGTTAAAAATTTTACAAGAAAAGATAAGTAAAAAATTTGCAATTTAACATTACTAGTATAGGGGGTAATGAGTCCTCCTTAGTTATTGAACTAGTAGTTGGCATTTCCTTCAAAAAATTCAATTTTCAATAAATTTATTTAGCTGCGACATACGTCGAAGGCGCGTGTTTTTGAATAAATAAAACATTGCACTGGGAATAAATACCTTGCAATGTGTCCATTTACATGCTGAATGAATGCATGCGCATGCAACAACTTTTGCATTTAGTCGTCCAATCAATGAAGTGAGGCGTAGACTGGAAAGAAAAAAATAGTGAGATAAATCGTTAAGACTTACAACAAATTTGATTAAAAAATTTATTTAAAATTTTGGATACTTACCTAACATCAGCTAAAAAAAGAGACGCAGCAGCCAAGTCTTCTCCCACTGAAATATAAATTAAGCTTTGAAAAAATTGTGAGATAAAAGAAGGTTTTCAGATGAAATTAAAAACAGTTCTTGTTGTGCATCAATAAGAGTTTTCGGTCACGGAACAAGAAACTATTACGTCATGCTTTTAAATCATATCGAAAATCTGATTAACTGTAATTGTAGTGTTTTTGTACTTTTAGTTCGCATTTCGAGTTTTGGTTTTAGTTTCAATTTGAAGAATGTGGAAATGCGTTTTTAACTTCCATTAAAAAAGTCGTGTGTGTTGATGTCTTGATAAAGTTTGTCTAAAATTCCAATGGCTCTGTGTCAGTTACTGCGTTTTATAAGAACTTGAATTTTAAGATTTCATAAATAATGTATGTAAATGATAAATTTTGAAATGAATAAAATTGTTAAGATGGTATAAAAAATAAATTCTAATAAAAGGCTATTTTATTTTTAAAAAAGTTGTAAGTACTATAATGCTAAATCGAAAACTGTTTAAGAACATGTGAGATAAATAGTTAAGTTAGTTCGACATAACAGTTACTTTACTTAAGTTACTTTGACTTAGAGTATTAAATAACAAATTGATGACGATTGCATTTCTTCATTTCAATAATAAATTAAAATAATAAAAATATTTCATATCTGTGTAGAAAATTTTCAAGTAATTTTTATCAATCACTCACTTGACCGAATAACAAAGAAAAGCATTCAAATAACAACAAATTAAACACATACCTCCGACAGATTCACAAATCTCTTTTACATATTCATGGGGTGTTTCCACTCTAACTTTCAATTCTGAAAATAATTACATTAATGTAAATCTAACAATTTGTAAGAAAAGGAAAGCATGCGAAATCTATGTACTATCTACTACTATTGTATAAATATGGCAAGTAAAGTGATTACCGATGGATTAAATTGTAAGAAATTAAAACTGGGCAAATTTTGAGAGAATGATAAATTTTTCTCTCAAGAAAACGAATCAAACCCAACAAGAATAAAACCTATAGACTGAGAGGCGACTGCAATTTTTGGACCCCATCGAACATCATTCTGAACTTTTTATAGAAATTAGAGAAAAGTGAGTAGATTACGAATCCACTGGTCTGCCGTGACAAAAATGGCCGAAACTGGTCAAAAATCGACTTTTAATAAGTTGAACTAAACCCAATTGCCAAATGTGCCATAACTTGCCAAATAATGAGCATTTTTTTTTATTTGGTAACCCTCACTCTTTAATTTTCAACTAAGAAGGTTGCAGACGATTCAGATATCTGGCGACGGTCTCCTTGCATCTATTAAAAGGGAGCCAAGTTGGTAATAAACATTACGTCACTGATGACGTAACTGATGTCGCCAATTTGGCTTACTTTTAAAAGATACAAGTTTTCCGAGCCAGAGATCAGAAATCGTTTGCGCTTTTTCTCATTGAAAATCAAAATTCAGTTTGTTGCCAGACGAAAAAGTTTGTTCTCTTTTTGGCAAGTTATGACATATTTGGCAATCGGATTTTAGTTCAACTGATTCGAAGTCAATTTTTGATCAATTTCGGCCATTTTTGCCTCGGCAGACCAGTGAATTCGTAATCTACTCACTTTTCTCCATTTTCTATAAAAAATTCAGAATGATGTTCGATGGGGTCCAAAAATTGCAGTCGCCTCTCGGATTACTAGGTTTTCATGCTCTCATCTTCTTCAAGTTTATTTATCCAATGCAAAATGATAGATGCGCATTTGGACGTATTTTATTTACTTACTCAAATTTTATTACTCATTATAACTAATCCCCCATGTCAATCATAAATGCCATGTTTGCATTTTTAATTAATACTGCAATTTGACTCGTACCTTAGAATCAAAATAAGCATCTCCCATTCAATATGTCAGGGGATCGAGTCCCACTTGTTGATTTGCAAAACCTGATATCGAAAACGGGCAGGCGCAACGTCGATTGTGACAGATTGTCTGATGTCGATTATCGGATTGCCTTTTGGGATTTTTCTACGACTTCTGCCATTCGAGACGCAAATGGAGGTCACTTCCATCATTGAAATATCTTTCCGATACATTTTTTTTTTCAGGAATTTCTCTTAGAAATTACATAACTTCTCAGTCAAAAAGACGCAATTACCAAACATTGATAAAATAAAATTGTATGCCATTAAGGCTAATACATTAACGCAGCTAGTAACTGCGTTTTCCTGATTCAAATCGAAAAGATCTCCTCCGTTTCTTGCCAATGCAGTGAATTTCTGCAAGTGGCAGACCCTCCATCTGGAAAATATCCATGACAAGCTTCATGCAATTCTGAATCATGTTGTATTGGTGTTTCGGCGTATAAGAAACGTGTAGCGTTTGCGCCAAAGAAAATTCTTATATAATGATTCAGCAGACGTAAAAGTCTATGTCATGCAGCAAACAAAACTGAAAGGGCTCTTTTCTTACGAAGATAATACAGTATGAATAGTTGATGATTATCAAAGCTTAAAAATTACCTCCAAAAATATTTTTCGTTATTTGCAACTTACTGAAAATTTAAGGATGAACAAACTGTCAAATAAAATAAAAGCGAATATCATTCTATACATAAAAGATGAACCGAGCTTTAATGTTTTTTTTTTTCAAAAAAGGCTGTACTTGAGATGAGAAAGGATTTTAATAATTTAATATTAATTAAATAAAAGTACTATTTCAAAATTCGTCAGGCATTGTTTAAATAAGGTAACTATGTCATTTGAATATTTATAAGTACCTATTTAAAAACCAAATTAACTTACCTAAAGAAATAAGTAGCTCACTTTCATACCGAAGTACTTCATCTCTCGTGTTTATAAAGAGCTAAAATAATAATAATAATAAAAAAATTAGATAATCTCCTAAATTATATATGTGGTGGTCTCGTGTACAAATGACAGATACAACAACTAAGCACTATTGGTCACTTTTGTCTAGTGGTTAGCATGCCTGTCTACCGATCTAGGAGTTCCCGGTTCGACTCCCCGTTAGCGCATATCGCTACATTGGTGACTACTGGATAACACAGAATCATGCTGCCATCTATCGGCTCCTTCTGAAAATACTGCACGACATCCACTCTACCAATTCAGCCACTGAGCTAAAGAACTAAGACTGGAGTGCGGACTCCGCGAGCCGACCGCATCACACCCCATTCCGTAGTGAATGCATAAAAGAAGCATTCATGTATTTAACCAATCATTAAAAGTATTTGAACAATAAATCGGTTTGAAACAATGAATGATTATTTCATCAATTCACTAAAAAAAACAAAAAACTATTCCTTACAAGTTAGTTTTAATATCTAAAATGTAGATATAAAAAAAACCTAAAGCTTGTACTATGTGCTTAAACTTAAAGATATGAAATTGAAGTTCCGATCCACCTCTATCAATTTTCCCCATCTCTTCTCCATCTGTTTCTGCAATTAAATACTTAACAAGAAATTATCATTCTAAAATAATTATAAAAAAATAATAATAATTTTAGTTGCATAGCTTGAAAAGCGGAAAACCGCAGAATGTTTAACTATAACGCGTTAGGCAACTGGGAGAAAGAACATGTTTTGCCTATTTGGCTGTCTGAAATGCGCTTTTGTATGCTTCCGCGGAAGCTCGTTTGGTCGCTTGTTAAGTGACCGGGAGTAGTTACTCCAGTTCAGTATTGTAGCTCAGTGACCTCAGCAAGCAGCCTCCGACGACTCATTGTTACACAACAACCAACCTCTGGTAACGCCCTCAACTCACAAGCAAGCAACTTAATCGTTTGCCTCATCGCGACTCACTGGAAAGCGGCTATGTGGTGGTCTCGTGTGCAAATGACAGATACAACACCTAAGTACTAGTAGTCATTTGTCTAGTGGTTAGCACGCCTGTCTACTGATCTAGGAGTTCCCGGTTCTATTCCCCCTTAGCACACATAGCTACATACATAAGTTGGTCAGTTGACGGGAGTGGATTAAAAGGGAACCAAAGAATATACATAATTTAACAAAGGATATAAAAAATGGAACTGATTCTATGGTCACAGTTTTAGAATGAATGTCAAATTATTATGTAAGTATATGCACGGGTATAACACCCAGATTTCCTTTTAGATTACAAAACATACAATTATATTCATTACCACTAAATATGACTTTTGTGCCTAGTAAAATTTAACAACAACTACATATTTTACGTTATGAAGAATTACTTTACTCTAAAAAAAAAAAAAAAAAAAAAAAAAAAAAAAAAAAAAAAAACCTAGACGTTGTAAAAAAAATATCCCGTAATTTAAAATAGTCAGCTAGAAAAAGTCATTAATCTAATGTTTGACTCCAAGTTGCCGCGTTTAATTTATTTGGGGTACTTGTACACAATGAACAAAAATGGGATTATCGAGAGGAACCCCCAGAAGCAATCAGTACTTGGCATGCCAGAGTTATTTCGAAGTAATCTAATCTGATATGTTTGAGCTTCTTTGTACTCATAGCAATAAAATGATATTAATTCTATACAAACTCTACCCTGGCAAGTATTGATTGCTTATGCCTAGGGGGTTCTTTCCAGTAATCCCTAAATAAATTAAACGCTGCCGCTTGAAGGCAAACACTTTATTTCTCAACTTTTTCTGGCTGAACATTTTACTTGGCATTTTTTTTTTTAAAGTCTAGTTGTTTTTACGGTTTACAGTTTCGATAATACAATTTTTATACCTTTTCGATTATACTATTTTAGATTTTGAGATTGAAATTTAGAGCAGAAGCAAAAGAAATAATTTTTAGCTTTAAATTGATCAAAATCGTGTTCATTACCTGGGATGTTACATCCAGTGCTGGTTCATCAGGTTGAAAGCAGATGCGGGCGTTTCTCAGTATTGAATGAAGAGTGCGTTGGTCATCATACTCTGTAAATTTCGTCGCTAAATCTAATGTAGCTGAAGCGACACTCTAATGGAAAGGAAGAAAAATGTTTTCAGTTGAGACATCACATCCCCAAAGTCTGTTTTATACTTAAATATAATATTAGTGTGTTTTATTAGAATAAAGAACATATTGAAAACTGTACATTTCAAGTTATATCAAATAACTGAAAAAAGTTTCAATTAAAAATACAAATAATGAAATAATAATTAAGAAAAAAACTGCAGTTAATTTTACTATTAATTACTACACTTAAACCAATTTTAAAAGTATAATTTATCATTTTAGTGAAAGTATACTTACATTAACTGAATACTCCTTGAATGATTGATGTGAATGAAGCTTGTGCATGTACACAGTGGCTGTATTGATACATTCATCCGATCTTAAGTGGGAGTTAAGAATTTTTATTCATAAGCATTAATATTTATTGTTATTATTAGTTATAATGCTACTAAATATTATAATAATAATTCTTATAAAAATAATAGTAACAACATCTATAATTATAATACGAGTAATGGTACTGTTAAAGGTAATAAAAATTATAAAGTAATAATGATATTAATAATATTTCGTATGCAAGTATTAACGATACTAATAATAATTCTTACAAAAATATCGACCTTAATAGTAAGTATAATTCTACAATTTTACTATTGCTAACAATAACATTTGTTTTTTAAATAATAATATCTGTTCTATTATGTAGAAGAGACTTGTGTACCTAGGGCCGCCTTTTTTCAATGCACACTGGGCCGTTTAAAAATGTGAAACTGATATGCATACATCGTTATAGTAATTACTTTTCTTTGGGATTAATATAAATACTTAAAATAATAGATTCTGTCAAATCGAAGGCTTTTAAAGAAATTTCACAAATGGCCCTAAGTACAAGACCATGTTGTACCAAGTGCCACTAGCTGATGTACCTTAGGGTTATTCTCTTTAAGTGGGGTTTCAGTCCATAAGGAATAGAAAACAAACATTTGAATGAGTTTTATAAAAGAATCAATATCAAGTAATTATCAGTCATTGGTTTATCATATAACAACTATAATAAATTGCAATGAGTCAAATTATTAGTGAATTACAAGTATTTTCATAACTTGAAAAACTGATTTCTAAAAAAAAAAAAAAAAAAAAAAAAAAAAAAAAAAGAGCTGCACGTATTATCGCTTTGAAGCACAGACAGATTTTGGTTTTGGCAATTTGAACACAATAAGCAACTATGTGGCCCCAGTTGCACGACTTTGTAATTTCCTATAAAATGTCTTCTATATGAAAAAATGCACATGGAGAAAGGACTTATTTAAACCTCTCCTTTAGTACAAAAACGTTTTTCACTTATAACTTGCCAAGCTCTCTCTCCTCATAGATTTCAAAATGGCTGCCAATAGAGCAATTGGGTTAGCCACTTACCCAAGTGAGTAAACAAAATTAGAATTAAACATTATTCAATAAAAGTGGGTGGCCCTAGGTACACAAGTCTCCCCTACTAATAAGAGAATGCCAATAACAGTAATAACATTAATCAACTTTAATAATAATGAACTAACACTACTACTATGTATAATAATAACTCTAATAGTATAGAAAAACAACAATAATATATTTTTAAATGTCTATTTAGCTTTGAAAAGGATACAAGTTTAATTTCTTTCCTAATTTTCTTATTTTAGACACAGCAACTAGGTATAGCAACCGCTCCTCTTTGACAGAATGTTGCACTCTCGGTTGACAGCTACCGCTAATTTCAAATTGTTTGCAATTCGATGGTGATTCATTGCTAGTACTTGGCAACTCTTGACAACTATCTTCTAGAAAGATTATATTGTATTAATCATTAAATATTAAAGCTTAGGATATTTCTTTTTCGACCTACTTTAATGCATGGACTACTGCTTTTTCTTTGAACGCATAAAACCTTGATTTTACAGTGTAAAGAATAAAACTGTATTCTGTTGGGAATTTGTTCCAATTTGTAATATATATGCAAATAAATAAATAAAATATATCTGCTATTCAACTTTTGAGAAACAGTTTTCTATTAAACTTTACATCAGGATTACAACGATGTATTATTTTTATAACCATACTCAGCAATGTATTGAGTTCTATGACTACAACAAGAGCACATTTTCCAATGACCAACCATACACTTTCTTACGAAAATCAACTACACATTCATAAAAGTATTGTATTGCACCTAACGCCATTTGTATTCTATAAAGTTCAAGAAAATAATTATTTACCTTCATCCGACACCAACCTCAATACAGATGGGCACCTTTCCATTTCTTCGTTTGCAATGGTAATATCAAACTACCGTGAATAAAACTTAATACTATCTATACAAGTAATAGAAACTCTATGATTCCACGCGGAATAATGCAAGATAACAGCAGTATATGTTCTCAAGCTAATTCAGCACCACGTGTCATTTCTAAGACATCTCTACTGGCTGCGACTTCTATCTTGAAAGGGTGAGAAGAGGACGGGGGGGGGGGGAGAGATTCTCGAAGGGGCTTGCCCCCTTTTCCCATTCATGAAGTGGAGGGGTAAAGGGGTTAAGTTCGACCCCATTCCTGGAATGTACCTTGGTTAACTGTGGAGGAATTCGAAAGTGCAGCCGTCATGCATGGCAGAAGCCAAAGGGATTACAGTGCAGAAATTCCCTGGTGATGATCTTTGTGTTAACCCCTTGGGTACATTTGACGTCTGAGACACGTCATTCACTATTTCCCCCTAGGAGCGAATGACGTGTCTAAGACGTCAAACCAAAAATCCTTTGGGTACATTTGACGGCTGAGATTCGTCATGCACTTGTTTTGCCTGTTAATAATGACGAACCTAATTCGTCATTCAAACTAGTTTGATTGGATAAATTTTAATGTCAAAAGAGCCATGGTTGATTAAGTCAAACATCGGTTGGTTTACCTATACTTTAAAAAAATAATTTGTTTGGCTGTATTCCTTTAAAGTTCCTTTATTGTTTTGAACCAACCGTTCAAAACGCAAGAATTTTCCCAAAAAAATCCGTACCCAAGGGGTTAAATAAGTTTCTTCTGGTACTTAGATAAAAATCGTTAGTGTGAAATAATATATTTAACCCCTTCAATACGGGACCTTGTCTTGGAATGCAGTGTTTTAAGTTGTCATTTGACACCGGTTGAATCAATATTTATTCATTTCTGATATTCCAAATTTTAATTTAAAACTGTATTATACAAAAACGATGATTAGTATTTTTGGTTATTGCTTGACTGCTTAAGATGAATAAAATTAATAAAGCAATATTTGATGTAAATATTTCCTTCATTTAATGATGTATATAAATATAGCTTAATAAAGTATTTTTTTAAGTGTACTGAATTCTATATTTTAGATGAAAATGAGGATAAATATTTTAATTTGTTTATGATGGCTTTTAATGGTAAGTTATTTTTTTATGTTCATTTGAATCTTCATTGTAAGAAAATGATGATAAATACTTTCGGTTATAGTTTGGCGGATTAAGCCGAATAAAAACAATAAAGCAATATTTGATGTAAATATTTCCTTAATCTAATGATGTATGTAAATATATCTTAATAAAGTATTTTTTCCTTAATCAAATGATGTATGTAAATATATCATAATAAAGTATTTCTTAAGTATTTTTGGAAGTCCACTAAAATATATATTTTAGATGAAAATGAGGGTAAATATTTTAATTTGTTTATGATGGCTTTTAATGGTAAATTATTTTTTTATATCCACTTGAATCTGTATTATAAGAAAACGAGGATGAATATTTGTAATGGACTTGGGATTGCTTTTGATGATAAAGCTCTTTATGATATTCAATCGAATCTGAATTATAAGAAAATGATGATAAATATTTTTAATTGAAGAGTGATGGCTTAAGATGATTAAATATTTTTTGATGTCTACTAAAATCTATATTATAGAAGAAAATGATGGTGAATATTTTTAGTTGTTATATGATGGCTTCTAATGGTAAATTCATTTTTGATATCCATTTGAATCTGTATTATAAGAAAACGATTTTATATATTTGCAATTGTCTTAGAATTGCTTTTGATGATTAAGTGCTAAAAAATTTAATTAAAGATTTGATAGTTTCAATGAGGAACTTGCACAAGTGAGGAAAATGATTTTTTTTTTTTTTTTTTTTTTTTTGTATTTTCTAGTGTTATCCAACGAATATATTTGAGCAGGGCAATTATTTTTTATCTTTATGCTTTCAATTAATCAAAAATCTAGTTTAAAATCAAAGTAAGAGTCGCTTGAGCAAAAACGCATAAAAAAGCTTAAAATAGTTACGCAGAGACTGACGTCACACGCAAAAGTAAGTTTTTCCCGCCAAATCGCAAAGGGAAAAACAAATATTTTTTTTAACTATCTATCCGAGCTCAAATTTTTGAACGAATGGTATTGTTTTTCATGATTTTTTCTCTACTTTTATTTAAAAATAAAACCAAAAAATTTGAAAGTTCCTCTTTATTCTATATAGGGAAATAAAAGTATTGTATTTGGTTAGAAAAAAAAAATCCTTTATTTTTTTCTTTATTTCTACACCTTTCAGAAAATCATGAGTTCAAAAATGTAGCCTAGAAAAAATGTCTGCATCCGTCTGTGCTTGTGTGTGTCTGTACGGGTTGTTGCTGGCCATGGGACCTGTCATTAAGGATTTCATCAAAGCTATGCTTGCGTATAAATAGCTCGAGTTATAAAAACAATCCTTAAAAAACGGCTCGATCAAATTTAAACGTCGCTGTAGTGGCTTTTAAAGTGATCTAAATAACCCATCTCCGAGGTTTCTGTAAAAATTTGACGAAGGCATGAAAAGTAGAAAAAACAAATACCTTTAACCCTTAGTAATATTCCTTTGAGCATTGCCCATCAATGTCTGTTTCTCTTTTGTTTCACCTACCTGAAGTGACTAATGTAACAATTATCGATAAACATGCCAATTTCATCAGTTTAGCGGAGTTCTTTTCGGCTAATGCAATTATAATCGCAAAAATATTGCCACTGGCAATTTTTTTTTAATTAATGAAAATATGAGTACGAAAGCCGTAAATTACACTAATCCATGTCAAAGTTAAATGTAGCGAAGGTATTGGAGTGTAATTGAAAGTTGTGCGATGTTCCACTACTTCAGTTTTTGTATTTAATCTATTGTTTCCGAATTCAATATACAGTCTAAAAATAGAATGAATAAATATAACTTAGCTATAAATGGAATTACAATTTAAAATTTTCCTATTTTATTGATGTCATTTCTTATATACAAAGGAAAAAGTACTTAATTAATAATTTCAGTGTAGAAAAACGGTAAATTCACGGAACGAAAGAAGTATAATGTGTGTTTTTAACTAATCTTTTTAACGAGAAATTAATGCCTTAATCAATATTTCCGTAGGTCATATTATCACTTTTGGATGATTAGAGTTAGAGTAAAAACTTTCCCCTCCAAGCTTCCCTCTGAAAGTGATCTGCACTCCCCTGCAACTGCAAATTATCCTGCCAACGCCGATGCGAGTAAATTACACATAACAAACTGAAAAATTTCAATAGTAAAGACATGCTAATTGAACAGCTGTCATTTTAAGTTCAGCTGTTTCCACAACAACAATTGATGGGCCAAACTTTGAGAGGAAGAAATGTTCTGTGAGAAAATAGAAAATGTTATGCTCTGAAGCTGACGGTGTTTAATTTTCAAACTCTTTCATCCGTAACATTTTAATAAGCGCATTTTGTCCAGTGCCACGTTTGACCACATAGCAGACCACCCGGGAGAGTCGGCCCACAAGAACCACTACAGATGGTAAAGAAGGTAAACGATAGTACCCCCCCCCCCCCTTGATTCTGAACCTCGTGACAACGTTACACCCGATAAAGTGACCTCTGCTTTCTTGAAACCATAGACTTATTATTATCAATAGACTGCGCGTTCCCACTTCAATTATACAACGAGAATGAAACCAAAATGAATCACAAAATTCATCTATCAGTCATGTGGTTTTTAATTTGGCTAAGTCGTAAAATTAATCCTTTATCTAATAATCTTATTATCCTTTATAGCCTGAGTGAGGAGATACCCGCCAAATCTGCAACCCTGCTCCCAAAAAGTCCCTACTCATGTGATTCATTTTGGTTTCATTCTCGTTGTATAATTGAAGTGGGAACGCGCAGTCTATTGATAATAATAAGTCTATGCTTGAAACAGTTTCAAATCTATTTCCTGGTTGCTATACTAAACTTCAACTTAACTAGACATCACTTAGACGGTAGATCGTCACAGTGCTCATAGGTATTTAATCAATTTTGGCGGCGTGAAAGCATAATGTTATGCCAAACTACAACCCTATAGAGAACAAAAGGCTATAAGGTTTGGCGAGAATTATGTCTTCACTCCGCCAAAATGGATTAAATACCTATGAGCACTGTGACGATCTATCGTCTAAGTGATGTCTAGTTAAGTTGAAGTTTAGTATAGGTCGAGAAGAAATTACGTTATCGTAAAAAAATATACCAAAATGGTTAATAAGTCTGAAATTATAATTTATTAAGGATTTAGTCTAACTAAGAAATGTATTGGTGCAAATGTGTTTCCATACATATTAGCGGAAGTTGTGTTCAGATTGGTCTTTTACTTTGTTGGGGTCGAATAGAAATGCATTAGTGTCAAATGAGATAGAAAAACGTTTATTATAGCTGACATTTTAATTTAAAAACGACTTAGTAGTTATCTAGGAAGTAAATTGATGCAAAATGTGTTTTAGTGTTTGTTAGCGGAAGCTGAGTTCAGATTGAATTTTTATGTACCACTAGTTGTGTGGCCCCGCTTTGCTGGGAACCCATTGAAAGACATAGAAATTTACATTTAAGAAAAACTTGTGCATTTGGCAATTTTTTCATTTAACGATCAGAAAAATTGCAAAAATCAAAAACATAGTAACTAAAAGAAAACTGAAACATAAATAATAATAAATTAAGTTAAAATATGAATAAATATAAATATTAAGGGCACTCTTCCGTTCTGAGGTTACCAGTTGGCGCCAAGCCTAAATGTTTACCCATTTCTATATTTAGAATCGCCAATTCTAAGTATAGAAATTATAAATTATTTGAAAGTTGTTAGTTTGGAATATTTTGGTTTTTTTTTAGTGATTTTTATATGGTACCGGGGCTAACAGATAATAAAAAACCGTTGCGAGAAACCACATTTATCTGTAAAAAAGTCCCAAATAAAATCGCGCTAAAGAAATGTCTTAGACTGCATCTGAACCAAAAAAGTTTTGTATTCTTCAAAGTTTTTTTTAGTATTTAGAGAAAAAGTAGTCTCTTACCAACTCACTCATAATCACCATCAAAATAAAACACCAAAGAAATAAAATCACAAATGAAATACTACTCTGGTGTAAATTGTAAAATAGTTGGGTGTAAATAATAAAACATGTATAATAAAAAAAAAAATGTATTCAAATCTATAGATGAAATAATATGTAACTTGGATACAGAGTACAAAACCACTATACTAAAAATAAAAACAATAAAAAAAAAAGGAATTTTGATACTCTAAGTAAAAGAAACGAATAAATATATAACTGATAATAAAAAGAAAAGTAAAAAATTTCGAAATGACTTGAAAGTTTTCGGTGAATTTCAATAATCTAAGCCTTTATGTTTACATACAGAATATAAGTTACCCAAAAACCGCATTCGCAGAGCGTCAATTTACAGTAAATAAATGGAAAAATTATAATAATATTCGAACAGCTTATAGGACAGACGATTGTAATACATAAAAATAATCAGAAAATATAGCTCAGAAAGCCAACAGGAACTTCTTTATTGACTAAATAATTTTGCAAATAAAGGATTTCAAGTTTTCTCATATCGTTCATAAATTGAATATTTTTATTTAAAAAAGTATCTAACTTTATAAAGTAATATGGACAATGTTCCTGCAGTTTATTTTTTACTTCTCCCTGAAGAAAGCATATGCCAACTCGTCACAAACTTTTAGCATGGTGTCTTCCAATCTCTTCAGTGCGTTTTCTCTCCTCCCATTCCCTCTCCCCCCCGCCCAATAGCCCTCCTGTATACATTGGGAGTAAGATAACCGCCCGCAGTGCGAACTACCACCACGGCAACAATATCGCCATTGTGTGAAGATGGCTGTAATTTTGTTTCTAGTTTTTCCCTTCAGGAACAGTTGGTGCAATTTTTTTTTATCACCGCCCCCCCCCTCCCCCTTTCCCTTCTACGTGATATTGATGGGTGACTAACAGAACTCTAACAAAGAACCTTAATTCTGGGAATTGTTGCTGACTTAAAGATAACTTCTACGAAATAGAGCTTCCTTAAAAAAAACCAAAAAAAAAAAAAAAAAAAAAACCATGTATGTGTTAAAATGAAAAAATAGATGTCATATTTAATTTTATATATCTATAACGTGTTTTCAAATAGTAGTTAAAAACTGTTTTTATATAAGTGCAAAAAATTTAACTTTTTATAATCATTTTGAATACAAAATCTTAGCGAAAGTAGCACTTTATCGCGAGGACTTTCTAGGTAACTTTCTCCCACTATTGTGAAAAAGTACTTTCTCGCACGTCTCGTGCTCAAATATTACATTGTCTTGGCATTGAAATGACATATTTTCAGAAGAAATTCATTGACTCGAGTTGCCAACATTAATAAATATATGTTTTAAAAATATTTTTTTCACTTGATTATAAAAAATATTCTTTGCAACACGTGGGAATATACTTTTTCAAACCCGTAAATTATTTGATTCGTTCTATCGCACCCGTCAAATAAAAGTTTTACCTTGTTTGAAAAAGCATTACTCTCCCCACTTAGTTGCAAAAATAACTATTCTTTGTTTTAGACTTCTGATAATGACTATGAAATGTGTTTTTCTCGTATCAAAACCAATTTCGTCGTTTAGATAGACAATTTTTACATCATGATATGATGTAAATTGATTCATGTTTATTTGGAAATTGATCGCATTTTTTAAATCGTTTATATTAACTTCGCTTTTGTGTTTTTTTTTATGGTGGCGGAATCTACGGAGGCCTAATTAACCCTCTTGCCGTCATCCAATCGGTCTGAAACTTGGCAGATAGGTTCGATGTCGATGACAATGCATTCTATCAAATTTTGGGGCTGTTACTGTCACGAAAAGGTCGTTTATGCGGAATACTAATTAACCAACTTGCCGTCATCCAATCACACTTTAGCTAGCATTTTACACAACCATTGTTGAAACTCTTTCCTGTTGCAAATTTTTTAAAAATATATTAATAATAAAATTACTTTAATCAGAATAAATGAATGGCGAGCATAATTTCACGTTAATTTTTAATAATTAAATTTTGAAACGTAGTTTGTCGCACATTTTACAAATAGAAATGTTTGTGATATCGGTGCTGTGTTAATGAGTATAAAAATTTACAATGCATATAACTGATTTTTGAAAAACTTTTTTTTTTATCAGTTATGTTATTATGTGCCTAAGACACTTCATCACAAAGTTTTTAGCGGAAAATATATATCTTTTGGGCATGCGAGTAACCTGAAATTTATTTCATTTACAAAAACAAGCTTTACATGGCTCACTTAGTTAAAGTGTGATCCAGACTATGACCCATGACCAGAATGTCATGGATTCGAGCTAGACATACACGGACGTGTATAAATAATGGGGGCTGCTGCGAGAAAGGGAGGGAGAGAAATGGAGAAAAAGAGGGGATATAGAGGGAAGGAAAGAGAGAGGGGGGGGGGGGAGAGGGAAGTGGCTTACAACTTTCTCCCAATGGCTCTTTTAACCCTGGCCACTGAGTAGCCATGGAAGCCATACAGAGTATGAACCAGAGCAGTGAGTAGTCATGGAAACTATACAAAGAATGAATCGGAGCCAATGTAGGCATGGAAGCCATACAGAGAATGAACCAATCGCAGCCCCCCACTTTTACCAACCAATAACCCTTTACTGGATTACTATGTATAATGAGCCATGGTCCCCGTTTTGGGTTACTGTGTGCCAAGATCTCTGTATTTAGGTTTCGGGAGAATGGAAAGATCTGTATTCAGTTCAGAGTGATGTTAAATTTACTTTTAAGTGTCATTATGAAGCTAAGATGGGAGGAAAAAAAAAGGGGAAAAAAATATGTGAATAAACATAGATTAGCCTGCTTGAAGAAGCCTTGCTCAGCCTTCTAATTTTTATCTATAATAATAAAACAAGCTGTGTGTCTGTCTATCTGTCTGTGGCTCTGTGGATCTTTAGAAACCTACTTAAATTTGGAGTAGAGCTCTGAAATTTTCAGAATAAGTAGTTTTGGCCTTCTAACTGTATACATAACAAACAGAATGTTAAAATTTTAATTAGTTCTTTTTTAATTAATTTTTTTAATTAATTAATAAATATGTTGCAAAACGCTATCTAATAGGGCTAAACTCTGAAATTTTCAACATAAATAATTTTGGCCTTTTAAATTTTTATTTTGTTCTTTTTTAATTAATTTTTTTAATTAATTAATAAACATTTTACAAAACGACTACCAATAGGGCTACAGCTCTGAAATTTTCAACATAAGTAGTTTTGGCCTTCTAATTGGACTTTTGAAAAACAGAATTTTAAATTTTTATTTAGTTTCTTTTTAATTATTTTTTAAATTAATTAATTAATTAATTAATTAATATTGCACAAAACGATTTCTATTAGGGCTAATTAGGCTAACGATTAATTAGGGCTAAAATTTTCAACATAAGTAGTTTTTGGCCTTCTAATTGGACTTTAGAAAAACAGAATTTTAAATTTTTGTTTAGTTCGTTATTAATTAATTTTTTTAATTAATTAATTATATATATATATTACAAAATGATTTCAAATAGGGCTACAGCTTTGAAATTTTCAACATAAATAGTTGCGGCCTTCTAATTGGATTTTTGAAAAACAGAATTTAAAATTTTTAATTTTTTTTTAAAATTAATTAACATATATTTTACAAAACTATTTGTAATTGGGCTACATTTCTGAAATTTTCAACACAAGTATAGTTTTGGCCTTCTAATTGGACTGACGAAAAGAATGTTAAAATTTTAATTTGTTTTTCAATGAATTTTTTCACAAAAAGCGACTTCGAATAGGCCTAGATCTCTGAAAGTTTCCACATAAGTAGTTTTAGCCTCTAATTTTGCTTTCCACAAACACGTGTTAAAATAATCTTAAAGAGGTGTATTATTGTATTAACGGGGAATTTTTTTTCTTGACAAGGAGAGGTTCCCAATATTAAGTCTTTATGTAGCAATTAGATTTTAGTGAGTGAAGCGAGCTTATGTTGACGAAGCAATGAACCTTTCAGCGAGCGAAGCTAGCCTATGCTTGCAAAGCAATAAACCTTTTAACGAGTGAAATAAGACTGTGTTTATGTGTACATGAACTTTTCAGCGAACTAAGCGTGCTCGATTTTGCGTAGCGATGAACTTTCCTACGAGCGAAGCACTAAAAATTGGGTCCTATACGCGAATGACAAATTTCCGCAACGCGAGGCCTCACAGCTAGCTAAAATATTGCACATGTTAAAATTTCGAGGTGAAGCACGGGTATTTAGCTATTATTTTATAATTAAAAATATTACGTTTTTTAAACATATTACACGCCATAAGATAATTTTTTTTTATTTTTATTTTTTGTAAAATCACAAGGAAATTCTGATTTGTTCTAATTGGTCTTTTCATTAAAATTCGATTTAACAAAAATATTTATTTAATTTTAATGTACATAGTTCTACTATTATTTATTTAATTTTAATGTACATAGTTCTACTATTATTTATTTAATTTTTCAAGATAAAATAAAGATCAGAATAATTGGAAATTAGTTTTTATTTAATGTTATGCATAACAAATTAAACACATTTTATGATAGACAAATACTACTTGCCAAATTAGAATATCATAACTTACTAGTTTGGACATTTGATATCACATCTTTTCATTAAATCCCTTGTGGAGCTAGTAACCTAAAGTTGACATGGCATTTGTAAGAGATGAGAGGTTCTTGTTCATAAGGCGACATTTTCATTTGAACGTGTTCAAAACATCGATACATATATAAACAAACGGATAGCCTGTTTAACGCTGGGAAAATGAAGCCGTCGCCAGATCGTTGAGGGGACAAAAAAATACTGAGTGCCGAGGATTGAAAATAAAATCTTGGGTTCTACACAGCCGAACTGTCAATAGTAGATCTTAATTAGTAATAATGTGCAAAAAAAGATCCACTCTTGGACTTTACAAGGTTTCTCGCTTTCCCACCCAACGATAAAAGTGAACTGTGATTGGTTAATCATCCACCCATCATCATCAACCACCTGCTCGTTTTCCCCCTTGCATTGAAATCGGAGCAGTCTATCCAGTTTTTTATCTATATCGATGGTTCAAAATTACGAGGAACAGAGTTCTATTATGTAGAGATTGGACTGGAAAATGGGTTTATCTTCATGAAGAAGGATTTATGAGGTCAAATGAAGCTGCCTGTGAATCTTCCAATTGTAAGAAACCCCTCTTGGCAGATTTGTTTCAACAAATCGACCATATTTACTACTATCTAAGGGCATTAGATGAAATAAATGTACAAAGATGGATTGCAATTGTCTGGTAGAAACATTGAATTGAACAAGCATTTTTCGAATTTAGCCCTATCAAACTATGAATTCAAATTTATAATTACCAATGAACTCTTTGTTCGGAGTGTAATATAGAGTTCTTGTATGGCGACTTCACGGAAAGCTGCTATGGTGGAGGGAAGGTAAATTGTGGTTGGTTAACAGGATTGAAAACTGTTGTTGCTTTTTAAAGATGTATTACGATTCATAAGAAATGCAAGATGAAGAATTTCCACTCAAAATATAGTTTTTATATTAACAAGACTCGTCGATATAGAATCGGTGTATTCAATGCAGAAAATAGGTATTTAAGCGTATAAAGTAGATGCCTTTCTCCCGAAATCCATCCTAGAAAATGAGGCAAGTTTTGTTTCTATGATAAAAATCAACGCTAGACAAGCTGGTGGGAGCTATTCACGTGATAGACAGACATTAAGACAGATTTTTTGCGAAGTGATTTGAGTGGTATTTCATAGTTTAACAACGATTGTGACCAATCATAAATAAATTAAAATTATAACATACCATTAACCAATCACAATGAGCATTTCAACTTCTTCGAAAGTAACATTTGATTGTGACGTAGCAATGCATAAGACCAATGGAGCTTATGCAAATCATTAATTTGAGTGGGATCCCATCACAACACTTGGCACATGCTTGTGACCTACCACAAAACACCTTCAGAATTAAATTAGAATTTTCACATTCCTATATCCTATCACAATCCACATTTAAGTTTCCTGCGAACATGACAGTTGACTGTGACGTAGCTATGTGACTGCTAGTTGACTGTGACCTACATTATACGAACAAAAAGGACCCATAGTAATGTAGAAATTGCCCTCCGGAACCATAAGAAAATAACACTCAGAATAAATTAAAGGGACCTCGCTAGCCTGGTGGTCAGAGTAACGAGCTCATTATCGGAGAATGGTGAATTTGGTCCTCGGCAGCTACATCGGTGATGATGGCTGATGCACATTAAATCTGCCGTGGCCTCAATATCTTTTCGTTGGTGTGGTGGGGTAGGAGAGAGGGAAGATTTTGATCTCGTATTCTTCTAGATGCTAAAAATTACGAGACGTATATGCCTGTGTTAAGCATTTTATAAGTGGGAGAAATAGACATTCGGAACTACCAAACTAAATTAAAATCGAAGATCAATTCACTTGGAATAACGAGATAAAGCATCCAGTAGGAGAACACAAATCTCTCACTAACAAACAACCAATCAATCAATGAATCAGAAGATCAATCACTACCTAAACTTTTGAAGTGATTCCACATGAACTTATTTCTTCTCACTCGCGAGGATTTTTGTGCAGAGAAGTATATCCTCCAAGAAAATGGCTTTGACCCACAAGGAGTCCACGTCCAAAGTTCTCAGTATGGATGAAAGGATCATCACTGAAGACAAATCTCTTACTAAAGTGATGAAAGACTTATTGAAGTCTTGCAGTCGGGAAAATGTGGTGTTGAAAACTTCCATCACTCCAATTGCTGATACTACAGTATGCGTTGGCAAGGACTTTAACAACAAGACATGCTGTGCCTGGAATGAGGATAATGTTATGTGCTGCTTGTTAAAGGATGGCACGGACACTCGCTGTACTACTTGGAAAAGAGACTACGGCGATAGTATGTGCTACAGGAAGAATGGAAATCTACATTGCATATGAACACTGGGGCCGTATTGAAGGGTTTAAGTGCTTGATAGTCTTGGCCGGGAAGTTGGTTTTATAAGAACCTTTGTGCGTTCAAGATTTGTTATTGTAAGATTTTATTGTACGTGTTCTGTTTCTATGAGTTTTTGATTTGGAATGAAATTATATATAATATTCAAAGTTAATATTTTGAGCAACGTTCTTTGTAGTTTTTACTTGAAGGTGTTTTAATGCTATGTGTTTACTCTAGGGTTGATATACTACAAAATGCTTTGGTTTCATCCGTAAATTGTCGTAAATTGAGTAACCTGCTTTAAGAACTACAGGAATTGGTGCTTAAATCTTTAAGTTGATTTTAAGTCGCCTTTCGAATCCAATAGTCAATAATCAAATATTGACTGTTGGATTCAAAATGTGAAAAGATGGTTAAAATGTATATCTAGAAAAGTATATCGGGCATTGAAGTAATTGGCATCTATTTTAGTAATAGATTTAAAATAGTTTGTGCGTTCGTAGTTTCCCAGATTATTCTAAAAATTCACATTGAGTAGCAGGTAATTTTGACAACTAACATCGGAGGGCATGCGCATTCATGTGCTAAATGTAATTTCATATAAGGGTTACTTTTTGTGTAGTTTCCAATTTGTGAGGAATTTTACATTGTATCACATTTAATTACATTTTAAAAATTTTAAGAATATATGTGAAAGTTTTTATGGACATAATATTGATCCAGAGTAGTTCTATGCTGTAAATTTTTTGATTAAAGGCAATGGCTTATTTTTCATTTAGCATGTTAATTTTTATTATTCAATAAAATGATGTAATATTCTTAACGTGTGTTTTAAATTTATTGGTCGATTAAAGACAATATTTGTGACTTGGTTTTTAATCCTTTCTTGAAAAGTTTTCCATTACGTAAGATTATAAACTATTTTCAATTTTAGTATTTGTAATCTCAATTTGTAGTATGTTTAATTTGTTATAGTCATTTACTTAAAAAGAAAAAGGAAAGAAAATAGTTAAAAAAAACCCCCGACTTTGAACCTTGCTGATCTTCTAGCTTTAATGTTGCATTATCTCCATTCATGTGTTTAAAGAGGCCAAATAGTTTCACTATCCGGAAATCAGTTGCGATCGATACTTGTCCCTTCTAAAATTTACTATATAGTAAATATAAACTGTTTTTCTAATCCTTTATATTAATCACGATTTTGCTTATGGTGGTTTAAATCTTCGGAGGGCTATTAACCTACTTGAGGCAATTCAACTGAATTGTCGATGATTACGCATTCTACAAGTTTTGGGAGCAAAAAGTTGGTCCATGGCACAGAACGGATGTTTTTTAGTAGTGGTAGATGTTTTCTTAGTAGTGGTCAAACACTATCAAGCCTCGATCTGATTGAAGTTTCAATTGCACATAAGCCGACTGAACGTTACAGTGGTTAGCATGCTAGCTTCTAGACTGCGAGGTTGCGGGCTCGAGTCCCGTGTAAGGCATGGGTGTTTGTAAATGTATGTTGGCTTGTCAAATGACGAATGTTTCGGCCCATTATAGCCCTCGTGTTGCTGACGGTGCCAGATAATATGAAAACAACCAACCAATCAATTGCACATAAGTTAGCAAGGAATATGAAGAATTGCTAGTAACAATACTGTTTTTATAGGTAAATTTTTGAACTCATTTTTTGAGGGTCAGTCGCTCGGATGGGTAAGACTTTTTCATGAATGGAAGATAGTGAGATTCTTGGTGGCTGCTGCATGGTAATACCAGTATGTGATCTTTGATGTGGTGAAACGCTTTAATTTAGGTCCCGGTGCCTCATCATGATCAAATGACGAGATACCGGACCTTATGTAACACCTCTCTTCAAAGTTGCGAGGCTTTGTTATAATGTTACGGCGCAGTTTTGTCCCCGTTTACTCTTGCACCAGAAAACTCCAAAACAGCCAATTTATTTCATTTAAGTACCTTACGTTCCCACCGTTCTTTATTTGACAAGTAAGACATATTTGGTAATCGGATTTAGTTCACTTCAAAGTCAATTCTTGACCAGTTTCGGCCATTTATTCCACGGCAGTGAAACTGTTGGTTGACTGACTCCTCCTAAAGCGCCAATAACGATTTGGAATGTCTCCGTCGCGAAATAGCGAAGTGCAGTCAGCAATTATTTCAATGGATTTAGGGCATTGTTGGCGTTTGTCGGAGGCTCTAGTTTAATACGAAGTAATTTGCAAACTTCCCAAATATTTTCCTTCGTAAGCCTGAAACGCCGATAAAAATCGATATCATCCAGTTCAGAAAAAATCTGAAAGTGCGAACAATTCTTTTCCTTCAGCTTTGGCATTTCTTTAATAATTCCAAATCCTGCAACAAGTTTAGATTATGCATGATTGAAATTTTTAAATATAAAAATTTAATGAATTTTTCTCTCGTTAACAATCAGTGAGCAGCACAGGATAGCAATAAGTCTCGACTCTAGCAAAAGTCATAACGAACGACACAAATTCGTCTTCTGCGCATAGGCGGTTTATTGTGGCTTTGGTCTACCTCACCTTCCAAAATGGTGTGAGATTAGCGGGGATTATCAACTTTAGGGGAAGATACCTCGAGGGGGACTCGTCCGTGTTGAGACCTTTCTTTCGGGGGATGAGATTCGTTGACGCTGGGGTGATAATCCTGTGAATATGAGCGTCGATGCTACTGAATGAGTTACACGATCTGCTTCAATTTAGATCTTCAAACATCCTTGTATCTCTGGATTTTTTTGCTAACTAGGAAGACTAACTACTTTCAAAAGTTCTCCATAAATCCAAAGTCTTCTATGGAATATGCAAACAAAACTGTCTAAATGACAATTTGTGTCTTGTTCATGAATGGCTTAGCAAATGTAATTCTTATGATTGGATGGTTGAAACATGGGCGTCTTCAGGAACGTACATGAGGGTGCACTTGCGGTATGAGGGTGAGGGTCCCGCCCCCCCCCCCCCTGGAATTTGAAAATTAAATGTCCTCTTGAAAATAATCCTGATGGCGTCCATGGGTAGAAACGTCAATCTGTGTAATAACAAGCCCAATATGTAATGGCTAATTTCTTAGGCTTAGTCTTAGTAACAGAAAATTTCATTTTCATTGGACAAACTTACGAATCTCTCTAAATGGCTCCAAATTTTCAAAGAATATGGCTCGCATATTACTAGGTGGTTTTGATACATGGACTTGATTAATCGATTCAATCTTTAAATATAGAAATGAGTTGCAGATGTTATCGACAACTTTAACTGTAATTTTAACTTTGAAAACGAACGTGGTTTCCGATTTTCTGACAGACACGCCTTTTACCAGAAGCATTTAAGTCTTTTGTCCCACAACTTCGTTTCTTGTATTTAGTTGAATATCTTAAGTTCTTAAAAGTTCTAGATAATCAAAAATGAAGAAGAAATCATCCTCTTTGAAAATGGTTGATCTTGTAGGAGAAAGATCTAGCATTTTTGCAATACAAGATGGTGACAAAACTTCTGCAGAACTGCAAACGAGTGCCAGCATTTCAACAGGCCAAACCAATGCCGGCATTTCCACTGAACCAGCTATCGCCAGTATTTCTACTGAACCAGCTATCGCCAGTATTTCTACTGAACCAGCTATCGCCAGTACATCTACTGAACCAGCTATCGCCAGTACTTCTACTGAACTAGCTATCGCTCGTATTTCTGCGGAGCAAGCTATAGATTTCTCTGAACAACCTAGCGTTCTACAGTTAAAAAGGTTATTTAGAGACTTTCCCAGGCTTAGTTTGCCTGCATACGTTGATTTCGGAAACTTACTTTCCATAGCACAAAAATATATCGAATTTCGCCCGATAATCAGACTTATACTTAGACTTAATAGAGCCTTAACCTTTCTGACTAGAACTGAGCAAAGAAAAGTTGTTGCCACCGTCGTGGAAGTCGAAGGACTCATAAACGAGCTCCTTCCGTTTACGGACAAGCCCTACGATCCACAAGAAATAGACGACTTATTTTGCCGATTAGGATGTCGGCTAGATTATGTGTGTAACATATTGCAAAAGACAATGGTACAAAGGTATTCGTTGTTCTTGGTTTTCGGCTTTGATGTTTTTCCTTCAGAGAACAGAAGGGATCTTGTATTGCGTGAGAGACATGAAGAAGTGGACGAAAACTTCTTAAGACGAATTGGCCAAGCCCAGACTTACTTGAGGACGCGGCTTGACACGAAATATCTTGGTGAAATAAGCCGCGACCATCCAGAATTTGGTCCCAGCATCAAAACTACACTCGCCGTTAATTCGGCCATGAAGTACCTGACTTATGAAGGACAAGTGAAAGTCTTCAAAATTCTGTACGAGATTCAAGAAACCATTAAAGAGCTTGTTATTTTCAAAACTTACCATTCCGTTTATAGTTTCGAAAGGTATGTTCCTAGTTTGATAAGCAAGGCAAAGGATTTATTTAACGAGTTGTTTGAAAACTTGAGAAAACAGATCGAACCACCAAGAAAAGTAGACATATTCTGCGAGCCATGCCAAGAGGTCACAAAGTTTGTCAGGAATGTAAATATCAAACCGCAACAATTGCAAAAGAATTCACCCTCTAATCCTAAATATGTTCTCAAAGGCGTTGTCTCGTATGCAAATGCGGGTATAAACCAGAAGCGAGTCCAAAACTTGGAATCTTTATTTCACCATTTAGCTGCGAAGAAAGGAGCTTTCATGCACGTGCTTATGTACCAAAGTCGCATCGACTGGTCAGAGATTGCCCGCCAGTACAAAGCGTACCAAATTGGCACCAGCATAGACCGAGCCCAGCTTTGTATTTGGAAGGATCCCATTTTTTGGAGGTTGGTTGAAGCTGAAGAGGTTATGGTAGAAGCTCGAGCTTTCTGTGATAGGTTTCGTAGTACAGGTTTCGAGACAGGGAATGAGACACTTTCTGAGTGTATAGCTTTGGGTGGTGAACTGGAGTTGCTTGCGTCAGAAGCTGAGGAGTATCTGACTACCCTTGAAGAACTTATTGGACACTTTCTTAAGGACTGGCAGAACTGTTCGACTGCGAATCACAGAATTCGGAGGAATCGGTTTTTCTTTTTGACGGAAAATCAATGGAAAGCATTTCGCTTCCCCTATTGACTTAACTTGATCTAATTTTAACTTATTGACAATACTCTGCTTGCAATTTTTTAAAAAAAAATATAGATATTTTATCAATGATAGTTTATAGTGATCATTAACATAATTTTTATCAGTGATCGTTTTATATTGATAATATTTTATCAATGATCATTTTACATTTATCATTAATATTTTATCAATGACTGCTTAGTAATTATCGTGATGTCATTAATATCTTTAATATCGTACTCGTATGTGCGTAAGTTTCATTTTACAAGTGTGCATGATTAGAAAAATGGTTGATGTGTCGATGTTATACTTCCTTGTATTCTAAAATGTTTTAATAAACTTGTTACTTAGTACCAGACTGCAGTCAATTTATTTGTTACAATGCACATTATTTCCTTAAATATCTTTATGCTGCATTTATAAATTATAATTCTGTACTTTATTTCTGTTGTAGCCTTAACTCTAAAATGCAAAGAACTGTGATGTGTGGCTGTTTTAAAACTTTATACAACATTGCAAATTTTTTAAAAGTTGAAATTGTTGTGTGAGGGTTAAACGAGTGAAGTTCATATAAAACAAGCAGACTTATAGTTTGTAGTGAATAGCATGCGAAAGGTTACGAGATTAAATTCCGATAGGAGATGCACTGCTAAATGCTCATTTTTGAAAGTGCTAGATGCAAGTGATGACAGTGCATTTTTGAAAGTGCTAAATGCAAGTGATGAGTGTATTTTTGAAAGTGCTAGATTTCAAAAATGAGTAGACACTACGGTTGGTTTTGAGTTTCGTGGTCAATTGTGTTATTGACTACACATTTTTCGGGTTTGTTTCCCTTATGGAATATTCGAACCTGTGCAATTTTCTCCTTGAAAGATGTCCCAGAGGGTGATTTCTGCTATATTTCTAGTTTCAAACCATGTTTTGGTAAAGCATAGCTGTAGTGTAGCTCGTGCGTAAGATAATGTTTAAATCGGACAACTAAACAATTTTGCGAATAACTTCTGAAGTTTAACGACTGTAAATCACTGTTTTTTTTGTTTTTTTTTAATATAAATATATAATAGAAGTTTTTTATTGGTTAAAATCTATGCATTAATTAGATTCATTAGTTCTTATACTAAAGTTTTCACTAAATCGACACACTGCCAACATGGATAAAGCGATTTGATTCACTATAGCTCTTAACCTTATAGAAGAAAAACTGGTGAATAGAATCTTTAATTTTCGAAATTATTTTTTCGACCTCTTTAAACTCGTTTTTATTTGTCTTCAAAATATTTTAAATCAAAAACGGATCTTAACCCTTCAAAATAGTTGTAGTCAATTATAGAAGTGGGTAAAAAAAGTGGGGAGGGGGGGGGGGCGAAATGGCCAAAGGTTGGTGACAAGTGCAATCTCCTGCCCCGTAAGGATAATTTTATAATTTTGTATCTAATAATAAAAATATTAGCCAGTAAGGAAATAGTACTTCCTATGACATTGATCAAGGGTCCGAAATGCATTGTTGTAATGTATGTTCTGTGGCTTAGTTTTTTTAATTGGAAGTAATAAAGTGAGGTAATAATTCAACATAATAAACATAACTGTTTAATTAGATTTAAATAGTGCTTCTAAACGTGATGCTTTCATAAAATAAAATAGAGAACTTTAAAAAAAAAAAAAAAAAAAAAAAACTTATTGTCTTTATATGAAACAAGAACAGAAATTTAATTTAGAAGAAAGTTCCTCCATAATTAAAAGTTAACCAAGTGTAACAGAATTTGTTAATAAAAATACATATATCTTTATACAAAATAGTACAATACATTTTGATAAGAGTTTGATATATATACACCATAAATATACGATTTCTTTTGTATTTGAAAACTTTAAATCACTTTTTCTCAGTGTCACTACAATTAAAGGTTAATGTTATTTTTCTTTAGTAGTTTTTAGATGGAATGAGTGCTTTTAAATGTTGGGAGATGAATTTGACTGGTTTTAGAAGTTGGGAGACGCATAGGTACCTTCTTGAAAAGTGGGGGGGGGGGGGAGACGCGTCACCCTGCGTCTACCCACAATTCTAGCATTGGTTGTAGTATTCTAAATAGCAATACATATACAACATAAGGCGCTGTTTGGCCCTAGTGTTGCCCCCTTGTGCTAGAAAATCAACCAACCAACCATATACAGCATAATGTCGGCTTACAAATAAAATACACTAAGTCAGTTTTTTCACCTTTGGTGCCACCTTTACTACTATTCTGGCTATCCTGACTATACCCTCCCCTCCCTATTAAAAACTTAAATGTTCACTGAAAATAAAAATTTATTTAAGTTTAAAGTGTTAAACAATGTTTGCAAATCGTGAAACTTGAAAGCATTTTCTTTTCGTTTTTACAAAGTTTGGTTTAGGTTTTTCAAAGTGTTTCATATGCAAGCCAATGATGTACAGAATAAAATATATTTTTACTTCTATAACAAAACTTCTTTAAACAAAAGAGATTAGTTGGTTCGTTTGTATACTCAAAGACCTATATTTATGCTTACACTGTTAAAAATTTGGTTCCACCCTGCACCAAAATTTGGTGCCCATTTAGCTGCCACCAACATTTGGTGCTTAGTTTCACGAAATAATGGTGCTGCCTCGGACACCATATTATGGTGATAGGTTGCACCAAAATTCGCGTTTTTGCTACACCATTTTATGGTGCATGGTTGCACCAAGATTCCCGTTTTCGCTACCCCATTTTATGGTGCATGGTTGCACCAAAATTAGTGTTTTCGCTACTCCATTTTATGGTGAAACGTTGAACCAATATTTGCGTTTTTGTTATACCACTTTATGGTGATAGTTTAAACCCCCTTTTATATTTTTTGTACCTCATTTTGAAGTTAAGGATGAATCAATATTTATGATTTCTGTCCTCAACTTAAAGGTGCATTAAATGTTGAATAATGCGTCCCCCCCCCCCTTGCTTGTTATAGCTGTGGATAGAATATATATTTTTAAATTAAATATTGTTTGTATTAAATAATTTTTTTTGTTTTAAATTATTACTTTTTCATATATTATATAGTTTTATAAATAATATTTTGTATATAAATTATTTTAATGTATTATAAATAAAAAATAGTTATCATTTCAACATTCAATGAGGATATAACTGCATGGGTTCTTCAGCTAGGGCAATGAAGTAGTATAATCATGCATTAATTAAAAATATATCCATTTGGAAACAACCAATATTAAAGTTTTTTTTTTTTTTCAAAAAATAAAATATCCACATATTAAGTAGAAAATATAATTAAAAAAAATTCTATTTCTAATAAGCATTACTATTTATTTAAAAACTGAGTACCTTTATTTATTGTTACCAACAATAACCCTTTTAAATAATTAAAATTATGATCAGATCAACAATTATCATATTTTAGCAAACTATTTTTATAGCCCTGTATATTTCACACAGAATACTTGAACAGGAAAACATTGTTTACTTATTCAATCAGATTTCAAATGCAATAAAAATGAGTCATATGACACCCTCAATTTCATATATATATTCAAATTTAAATAGCAGCTTCACATTATAAATGAAAATACAAAATCAAAATATTTTATTAATTGCTCATTACAAAAAAGCAAACTGAACAGATGTAGTTACAAAACATTTTATGAATAACAATACGGTTGGTAAAATTAGCATCCCACTTTCTACACCGCAACTTGTGTTAAGGCAACCACAGCTTCAGAATACCATTATATTTTGCCCTGTTGGACATGTGTATCTAAATTATACTATCAAACAAATTCTGTTTAAATATATTTGTAAAAAAGTAATATATTATAAACATACATTTTTAATACAGAAGAGACAGTACTTTTCCCTTAAAGGGTGCTATTGGCAAAAAATATCCAAGTACAGTACGGATTCTGCGTTAAGAACTGTTTACGTAAAACCAAGCCAAATCATGGCGACCATAGGCAGTTAACTTATTAAAAAATGGCAGCTGCTGCCATTTATTGGCAAAAATTATCTTGGCGCAGAATCCGTACCACACTTGGATTTTGCCAATGGCCTCCTTTAACGGAAAAGTACTGAAGAGGCTTTTTAAAACATTTAGTTGTATAAAAGTCTGTAACTGAGCACTAAATCAACTTATTACTTTGCAGATTATATTTTTTATCATATTACAGCAACCTTTCATTATGCAATGGTATCATGTAGCTTAAAATAGAATATATTTTTAAAAAAATTATTTAAAGTCACCTTCAGAGAAGTCATTTTACTGTTATTTGTACTAAATGCAAGTTTTTCATGTTGAAATAGGGGAATTCTTAATAAAGAATAATTAAAAAAAGCTGAGGGACAACCAATAATACCACAAACATACCGAAAAAGATAGCTCATGTTTATGTTTATTACGAGCAGGGTAGAAATGAAACTTTTGAAAGTCTACTTTATTTAGCACACAAAAACATTGTTTTTAATCAGGGTTCCCACACTTTTCATACAATAAGAAGCTATTAAACACCTTTACTATTTTTCATAAGAACTAACCTTAACTTGCATACATGAATTAAAAATCAAACCTGAACAAGATTTTGTATGATAATTAGCATAAACTATCTTATTTAAAAATAAACAACACATGTGAAACCATTAATACCACAAACATATCGAAAATGAGTCAAATCTAGTTAGCTGTAATAAATAAGCTGGAATTTTAAATTACTATTAGAGAAAAATAAGAATTATTAAAGGTTTTTATAAATGAAAACTAAAAGTAAGGATTTCTTAAAGAGCAAGACCTAGTAGAAACATTGTTTATACATTATAAAACATGTACTAGATTATTTAAAGTTTTTTTAGAATAAAACTTGTAATAAGTTCTAGTCTTCTTGAACGGAGCATCAGGTTACTTATCCAGATCATATACGAACTACGTTCTGGTGCAGCATAGTCTTCAATTGTGTACTCATTTGACTTAGATCCATTTCTGCTGCTACAATGATAGGTTATCAAAATTTAATGGATTTTGAACGTGGCATTATAGTCAGCGCTTGAAAGATGGACATAGTATCTCCGAGGTGGTAAATAAACCGTACCGTGGTAAATAAACTGTAACGTGTGTATCAATTACCTGGTAAAACATCAAATCTCAGAGAAATCGATGCGGTTAGGAAAATACCTTGAAAGACAGGGACCATCAAGTAAGGATCATCAAGTAGAAGTGCACCACTTCTACAAATTGCCACAAATTTCAATGCTGGGGCATCAACAAGTGTCAATGTGCAAACAGTTCAAAGAACCATCAATGATGTGAGGCGGAATCCCACACATGACGTTGTTGACTACATGACACAAGGATTTACGATTCGCCTGGGCCCACCAATATCGCTATTGAACTGTTGATGACAAGAAACTGTTGCCTGGTCTGATGAGTCCTTTACAATTGTATTGGGCAGATGGACAAGCAGGGTTTGGAGACAACCTTATGAATCCAAGGATCCTAGATGTCTACAGGGAACTGTTTAACTTAGTGGAGCCTCTGCGATGATATGTGGCATATGCTGTTGGAGCGATATGTGACACCTGATTAGTCTAGAGACGACTCTGACAGGTATGTAAGCATCTTCTCCCATCACCTGCACTTATTCATGTCCATGGCGCATTCGGCTGGACTTGGGCAATTCTAGCAGGACAATGGGACACTCCACATGCCACGAGTAGCTACAAACTGGCTCCAGGGACACTCTTTTGACTTTGGACATCTTCGTTGACCACCTAAACCCCCAGACAGGAATATTAGTATATCTGGGATGCCTTGCAACGTGATGATCAGAAGAGATCTCCACCACCTCGCACTCCTATGGATTTGTGAGCTGAGCTGAGCATCATCATAGGGAAACTGAAATATACAAAAGAGCATGATTAAGTCCCGATTTTATTATTATTTTTATTACGTATAAAATTGTGTTTACTTTACTGCAATTTCATTGAAATATCACTGGTCGCTCTACACAGAATAATTTTTTTTGTTATTTAATCGATAACTATCCGAGACGATTTATTATTTATGCAATTTATTTCTCAATTAAACTCTTATAGTCCGAAGGAGGGCTGCATGTTAAGGTACTCCATCGGACATCATTATAATTTTTTTTACAGAATGTGGAGAAAAGTTAGATTATGAGTCCACTGGTCTGCCGTGGCGAAAATGGCCGAAACTGGTCAAAAATCGATGTGGAATGAGTTGAACTAAATCCGATTGCCAAATAATGAGCATTCTTTTTTTTTATTTTATAACCCTTAGTTCTTTAATTTTCAATTAAAGGCTGCAGACCGTTCAGATATCAGGCGACGGCTTACTTGTATCTTTTAAAAATGAATCAAGTACACAATATATATTATGTCCCTAATGACGTAACTGATGTTGTCAATTAAGCTCACTTTTGAAATATGCTAGTTTTCTGACCCAGAAATCAGAAATCATTTGCGTCCTTCTTCATAGAAAATCAAAGTGCGTTGGCTGACCAGAAGAAAAAATGGGTTAATATACTAGCAAGTTACGACATATTTGGCAGTCGGATTTAGTTCAAGTCATTAAATGTAAATTTTCGACCAGTTTTGGCCATTTTTGCCACAGCAGACGAGGGGATTTACATTCTTCGCATTCTATAAAAAATACAGAATGATGTTCGATGATGTACCTCAACATGCAGTCGTCTCTTAGTCTATTAGTGATACAGGTAGAATTGAAATAAAGGATATATAAAAAGACAATAAACTACGCGTGAAAAAAATACATTTAAAATTGCAGTAATTGAAAACGTATAATTTGAACGAAAGGGGCCTTAAACATTCTTTTTCAGAAAACATGTTTAGATGAAAATGCATTGAATTGTTCAAGAAATTGATTAAATTGAACTTTTGAATATTTTGTATGATTAAACTTTCATCTGCAGTGGCATAAACTGTTACATAATTCATATGAGCGGCCTCTCAAACCATTCTTCCATAAGCGTGATTAAAAGTTGACGGAAAATTAATAAAATATTATTTAAGTACTATTATTTATTTGAAAAGAGGAGGGACCATTGTTCATTTTCAAGGGTGGAAACATTTCATGAAAAATTACTCGGGTCTGAAACTGCATACAACAGTTAAAGCTTATAAACTTTAAGATAATGCTGATAATTATTGAATAAAATAATTTTTTATTCATACATATATTGCACCCTTTCTACAAAAATGACATAAGTCCAAATTTATCATTTTGAGTAAAAAATCCGAGACTGCATGTACTTGAAGCTAGTTGAATGGCACAAGATTGTTTTCATATTAAATTCAAGTTGAAACAGACTTAAGCCTCCTTCCAGCCCATATAATCTATGATTATGTATACACTTTAACTTAAAAAAAAAAGAATTTTGGGTTGTGTCACTTTTGTAGCAAGAGTGCGATAAAACATCGCGAAATCAGAAAATTTAAAAGTAATTTCACTGGTAATGCATTGCTGCGAATTTGTCAACATCACTTAAGCCTAACTGAACACAGGGCAAATCAGTTTCTGCATCGATAAATAATTTACAGTAAGCAAAAAACATTTACCATATATGTAAAATAAAGCATTTTACTTACCTTGATATTCGATTAATGATTTAAATACTCTGTGCTAGACATTGCTTTAAGTCTTCATGCGGTTGTTGTCGATTTCAATCGAAGTTACGGTTGCGGTGATCCGAGGTTGCACCATATTTTCGTGCAACCTCCCCATCAGTATTTTTCGTTGATGGAAGTTGCACCAAAAAGTGGTGCAACTGCCTGCCAGCCATGAAATTGCACCAAAATTTGGTTCAACGTTGAACTGAATTTTTTAACAGTGTAGTGACGCTAATTAGGACGGGACCTACAGTTTAACGTGGATTCCGAACCACAGCGAACATCCATGACTAACCCGGGACTCGAACACGGTACCTTTGACATACGATGCCAGAGCGCTAACCCCACAGTCATCAGCCGGGTTTAACCAAAAGGGAAAAATTCATACCTATTTATATTCTAGAAAATACGGATAAAAAGGAAGCAAGATAAAATGTTGTTTCATGTTGGGTTGTTTTGAGTAACTCGAAAACTGGACATAAACCATTTTAATATTTTGTGGCAGTAGGTAACAAATTAAGAAAATGAAAAAGTATTGATTATTAGGTGACAAATACGGGACGAGAAAGTTTTGTATGGAAGTTGTTTTTCATACAGCGAAATACTGGAGCAAACTTACAAGGGAACCTTACGGTTTCGGAAATTCAGATTGGGATGAAACTCGGCAGAATAGTAGTATACCTTAAGGGTATCCACACAGTAAAGTAATAAAGCGCACTAGCTAGATGATTCCGAGAAAATAGGCTCTAAAGTGTTACGCGTTTCTTACATACTAGTAGAGATTTTTGATCTACAACTCCCCGGTGGCTAAATGGTCAGCGTGATGGGTTCCCGTACTGGCAATCCGGGTTCGATACCTCGTGCGGCATTTTTTTTTTTTTTTGTCAATTTACAAAGTAACTGTTACAGCTAATTGAAATTTGAATTAAAGATAATACTTTATTTTTAAGTACTTAAAGTATTTTTAATGAAGGTACATAAAAATTCTATTTATTATTCTCACAAACAAGTGATTATAAATTTTGAGATATTATAAGTTGTAGAGAAACAAATGATTTCCGCAATAAACATGAAGAACCAGTTTCTATATAAAAAAGTAGGAATGTTGTCCTATTGTACAAAAGCAGGTAGTCAGAAATTTTCAAAACCCTAACTGTTTTTATCGAATAATGGTTCTACCCCTAGCCAACCCACTTTATAAATTAAAAAAAAAAGAAAAAAAAGAAAAAAGTACCTCAAGACGTATCGAACCCGAATCGCCGGTACGGGAACTTAGCACGCTGACCACTTAGCCACAGTGGTGCCGCACAGCAAAAATCTCTATTAGTATGTAAGCTGTTTTCTCGGAATCTTCTGGCTAGTGCGCTTTATAACTTTACTGTGCGGATACCCTTAAGGCATACAACTAATCTGCCGAGTCTCATCCCGATCTGAATTTCCGAGACCGTAAGGTCCCCTTGTTAGGTAAAACCTCTTCCACAGATATTTTCTAGTTGCGCCATTGCTCGCTCACCGAGTGCTTCGCACCCGATCGCTGTGCATTAATGCTATAGCACATCATGACCTTTTCTGCAAGACATTAAGTTTATTATTAGTTCTTGAACTAGGGGTGTGGAACATCGCCCAATTTCCAATTACACTATATTACTGATGTGGATTTGTGTCATTTATCGTTTTTATATTTCCATCATTCGTTCAGAAAAAATGGCCAGTTTGGCGATATTTCTTGCGATAATCCTTTTTTTTTTTTTTTTTTTTTTTTAATCTTAGGCAAAATGGTGCTTGGGGATATACTTTTTGATAATTCTTATATTATCCTTTCTTATAAATGAAACTGAGAAGAGGAGAAAAAACGGTCGTTTATGAGTTATGTTCAATCAAAGAGGACTCTGCGTCGAAGGCCTTCGTTTTTCAATTTTTTACGCCATTAAATCATTTTTACGGAAATTTCGGAGGTGGGGATGTTTAGAACACCTTAAGAGGCATTACTACAGCGATTTTGAACGAAATAGTTTGAGCCGTTTTTTATCAATCATTGAAAAACATGATTTGTTCAATGGCAGCTACCTTATGCGGACGCGATAGCAACGAAAACCTTAATCGTAGGTTCCATGGTCACCACCTACTCGCACACCAAATTTGAACATAGTAGGTCAATTTGTTCGGGAGTTATGCTGACCACCGACACACACAGATACACAGACAGAAATTTTTTCTAGATCACTTTTTTGAAATCAGGATGTTCCAGAACGTGGAGAAATACCAAAATATCGAAATTTTGACCGAATACTATACTTTCATTACCCCATGTATACATTTGGATAATTGAAAGTAAAAGACGAAAGGTATTTAAGTGTAACTAAATGGCAGCGATTATTTTACAAATTTATCATTGACGTCTAGCTAGTGAAATTTACTTTGTTTATTAATATTACTTTCAAAACTTATTTTAACACATTGTTGACCGGTGACGAGTGAACTCGTCTTTGATTACTGTGTTTTAATCAACAAACGTTGTAAAATTACCGGTAAAAAAAATTGTTCAGATTTAAAAACTCTAGAATTAAATTTGGGCGATGTCAGAACTCAAGAAAAAGTACCACGGATGTAGAGGGGTAAAAAACTAGCTAATTTTACGATACACTCGAATGTTAAACGTCTGAAGTTATTTCTTTGTTATAGGCATGCCAAAGATGCTAGGCTTGAATCCTGGGATTGGCATTTATTTTCTTTAGTGTTCGGAAACCACGTTAAGCTGTAGGTCTCAGGCTTATTGGTCATTATTGTGCTCGAAAATATATGTCATTGAGTGTGTTAACGCCTGTGTTATTGCGCAACCCTGCCGCGCATCTTCCATCCTACCCCACCCTCTTTATTCCTCTATTAATTACTGTAGCTTGATTCCCGCTTTGTGGCGGATGTGAGAGAGATTCCTTTCAATTCTCATGGTAACTCCTAGGTTAGTTATCATTCTATTTTACAGTCCAACTTGTGAATGTTAATAAAACTGTGCAAAGCTGCCAACACTCGTCGTGATCATTTTTTGATTAAATTTATAAAAACTGAGCTATCGCCGAACAGAGTGTATAAACCAAACAATGTCTGAATTTAAGAAATTTTATTAAATCAAAATAATTTTCCCGGAAATTCTTCGTAGTCATTTAAGAGAAAGTTCTAGTAAGGATCATCCCCTATAATCGCTATGTTACAATTTTAGACTGAGAGGCGACTGCAATTTTTGGACCTCATCGAACATCATTCTGAATTTTTTATAGAAATTGGAGAAAAGTGAGTAGATTACGAATCCACTGGTCTGCCGTGGCAAAAATGGCCGCAACTAGTAAAAAATCGACTTTTAATAAGTTGAACTAAATCCAATTGCCAAATGGGCCATAACTTGCCAAATAATGAGCATTATTTTTTATTTGGTAACCTTCACTCTTTAATTTTCAATTAAGAAGGTTGCAGATGATTCAGATATCTAGAAACGGTTTATTTGCATCTATTAAAAGAGAGCCAAGTTGGCAATAAACATAACGTCACTGATGGCGTAAGTGATGTTGCCAATTTGGCTCTCTTTTAAAAGATACAGGTTTTCCGAGCCGGAAATCAGAAATCGTTTGCTCTTTTTCTCGTTGAAAATCAAAATGCAGTGGGTTGCCAGACGAAAAAGTCGTTCTCTTTTTGGCAAGTTACGACATATTTGGCAATCGGATTTTAGTTCAACTCATTTCAAGTCGATTTTTGATCAGTTTCGGCCATTTTTGCCACGGCAGACCAGTGGATTCGTAATCTACTCACTTTTCTCCAATTTCTATACAAAATTCAGAATAATGTTCGATGGGGTCCAAAAATTGCAGTTGCCTCTAGGCCGATCAAACGGTATAGTGGTTAGAGTGCTAGCTTCTAGACCGCGAGGTTGCGGGTTCGAGTCCCGTGTTAGGCATGGGTGTTTGTAAATGTATGTTGGCTTGTCTAATGACGAATGTTTCGGCGTATTAGAGCCATCGTGTTGCTGACGGCGCCAGATAATCTGAAAACAAGCAAGCAAGCAGTTGCCTCTAGGACTATATTCTAGCCCAGTGCATTTAGAAACTACTTGCTATAAAACCTCGAAATTTGGTAAGTATGTACGAAAAAGATCTCTTGATGAAATGACGTAAATCGTTTTCATTTAACTTCTATTTACTATGAATGAAAAGTAAAATAGTAAACCAGGTGGAGCCACTGGATATGCATTGACTAAAAGATTTCAAATATAAAATAAAATATATTAGACGCTATTTTCAAGATTTCAATTTATGTCATTTCATTAAGTGATCATTTTGGCTCCTACTCATCAAATTTCAAGGTTTTATATCAAGTAGTTTCTAAATGCACTCGGCTGGAATATTGTAACACAGCGAGTATAGGGAATGATCCTTCTTCTTCTTATCGAGGACTATGGGGACTAAGTCACCTCTGCTCAAGCATTTTGTACCAACCCTATATCCCGTACTGATCGGTAGTAGGCAGTACTGCATAGGATGTAAGCGCACACTCGCGAGAGGAAATGCGCAAGTCTACCTATAGCCACCGAAGAGTTAATTTCTACCTCTTTCGGTAGCTACCCGGTAGATGGCAGCACTACCGACCGTATGTAGAACTTCTTAATTTAGAGGCAATACCAAGCAGAAGATTCCACCAGAAGACTTTACTTTGCCATCCCCAGAGGAATTGATTTGTATGGGAACTTCGAGGACTTTGCAACCATGACTGATTTAATGTGCTCCAGTCACCATTAGCAAAAACGGCGGTCTTTAGTCGATCCCAGGCTCGAACTCGCAACCTCAGGGCTCGCAACCTTCTAGTTGCGAGAACGATACTCTCCCGACTGGGTTACGCGGCTAGAACTTCCATTTAAATACTCAATTTTTTTCAAAAAAGATATAAAAACTCCGTAAGACCTAGAAAAATTGTTCAATAGTCAAAAGAACCGATGATAAGTTAGCAAAATTCTTCAATGTCTAAACTCATATGTACAAATTTTTACGTATTTGACTTTTACCGTGCAATATTGTTTGTAGTATCGTATCTTTCAATATGCTAGAATTACAAGAAGGCTTTATTTTATTGCTCTATAACATCATTTCCAAAAAGATGCAACAGTTCGTGGGTTGGTATGTACTCTCAATGATCTAGTTTTGTGCACAACACACCCAATCAAGCTCGGGATTACAGCTTAACGTGGTTTCCGATCCGTAACGAACATTGAGGCCTAACCCACGATTTGTACCCGGCCCTTCAAAGGCGAGACCTGATCGCAAACAGCGTATCCTTCATGTACCGTAGAACGGGGTAAATAGGAACAGCAGTAAATCGAAACGAAACTTCATGAAATTACAAAGAAATTATTATTTTACATAAACAAAGCAGTTTTATTATTTATATATCTATATATTTAATAGGCAATACGTTTTTTGGGGTTAGTCCGTCCACCTAAACTGCTCAACCAATTTCAATGATCAAGGTATCATTTTAAAGGAAATAAGCTGTAGATTTGCCAAAACGTGCCAAAATAATTTATTAACACTTTATTAATTAGTTAAATTTCAATATTTTTCATCATTAAGCTACTACAAAGCCTCAATGATTTTGAATATATGATTGGCAACATCCTTACGTATGTAAACAACAAACAGGCTGCTCGGGGGTTCAACCAACCAACCAACTGTTGCTAATTTTAAAGCTATCCTTACGTATGTAAACAACAAACCCGTTGCTAATTTTAAAGCTCTTTTTAAACTCTTCGTTTCAAAGTTGATTTTTTCTGTTTTTTTAAAGCATTTTATGTATTAGAGTAATTATTATTTTGAAGTATTTCTATCCAGAAAATGCCTCGCGTTGGACGTCGTTCTCTAACGGGGCGACTTATCAGAATAAATAAAAGATATTGGGACTTCAATGTAAGGGCATAGCTAATGAAGTTTTAAGTCAGAATGTTGGCGGATAGTATATTTAACTTTCTATTATGAAACTTGTAATTTGGGTGTTTTCTCTATTAGACCTTACATTAAATTTATAAAAATTTGGTTACATTTTTTATTGCTGGCAAACCTATTGGAGCGCAGCAAGATGTTTTAACCACAAATCCGAGCGCAGCGAGGCGTTTGGGGGTTGGCGAGCGTTAGCGAGCAGGGGGCGAAGCCCCCTAGTTTTTTTTTATTTGGCTAACGTGTTTGAAATCACACTTCTTTGTAAAAAAAAAAAAAAAAAAAAAAAAAAATATCATGCTTACAATCCAGTGTGAGTAATCAACCTCTGCAAAACTTATCCCGTAATTACTAACACGTACAATATGTTTAAAAAAAAAAAAAAAAAAACCACACAATCTGGACGATGACTCAATCTTGTATTCTAATTGATGAAATAAAAAAAGTCAAGTACCATAGGTAAATCGTGAATGGATTTGAGTAATTGTACATAGTTTTTTTGTGTGTGTCATGAACCAAACTTGGAAAAGCTCAATGGAGCCCCATAATATTATATTTAGATTTAGTATAAAAAACAACAACAGCGAAATACAAACTTTTATTATTTTCCAGTGAGTGGTTAGAAATTTAAATGAGATCAAAGAATTGACGAATTAATGTTAAAATAAAAAGTTACGTTTTACTCCATAAATTCTGAAATAATAAATTTTGAAATTTTAATAATTTTTCTTTCAAATGATTAGTTTGTTAAATGCCTAACGTAAATAGCAATCAACTTATGTAGTCCGTGGGACGAACGCCAATATCGTTCAGTTCCGTTTGCCATGTTTTGTCACTACATAATTTTTTTTATTAAACTATTGTACTTAATCGAATTTCATCTGAAATATCAATGTTCCCGCACTTAAATGTGCACATTATTTAGAAAAAAGCAATTTTATAGAGGACTATATTTTGATTTCTGTTTACAGCCATTAGTAAAACCGCTACTAGATGACGCAGTCAAATTTCAGTTAAAAATTTAACACACTATTTTTTTATAATAATTTCCTACTTTTAATTTCATTTTATACTATTAGAAATATTAATTTGGGTCTTCATACACTTAATATTTGTGTTTTGTTTTTATTTAATTCGCATAGGAATGAAGTTTGTATTCTTCCGCCGTTTGTTTACCTTTCAATTCAATGTTTACGGTTGTCATCATTTAGTTATTGTCAGTTATTAGTGTTTAGTTAATCATCATTTTATTGTATTATAAGAACAAGTATAAGTTATAAAACATCAGTGTATTTTAAAAATAAAGAAAAACCTTACTGTTTTATCAGTTAAAAAAATAATAATTTGGGCAATAAAATAATAATGGTATAGAATGATACAAGGGTAAAATCCTAGAATAAGTTACACGCTTGGCGCGATTTTGAAAAATATCGCCAATGCCAAAATGATGCGTTGACGCTTGTCGCCAAACTGTTGTCAACGCCCAAATAACGTTTTTATGATTGTCGCCAAGAATTAGCGAAGAAAAAAACATAAACAATCGTAACCTGAAAATAGGAAATACATAAACATACAATGAAAAAAAAAAAAAAAAAGCATATAAATTTTATCCTATATTGCCAAATTCACCGTGTAACGTATACTAGGATTAAGTCATGCATATTAGTACCCCAATTTTGTCACAATTTTCATGAATTATACCTAGATCGTTTTTCATACATGTATTATGAAATAATTATTTTCTCATTTTTATAAATTTCTATTTTTGATAAGCAAATGATTTCCATAAATAAAGCTTGAAATGCAGTTTTCAGATAGCGATTTGAATTCGTCTATCGTCTCTATGGCAGAATGTAAACAATAACAAATGGCGGAAGGTTAAAACGCATGTTTAAATATAGGGAAAATATAATCAAAAAATGAATATAAAACAATGTTTAAGATCGTATTAATACTTTTCATAATAATGGGTGGTATAAAAAAATAACTTAAAGTGTTAAAAATGCTATTTTTTAAATCTTGATATAATTTTGACTGCGCCATCTCATGGCGATTCTAATAATGTCTGCAAACAAGTCGGGGAAAAATAGTTCTCAATATAGTTGTTATTTTATAAGTTATGTGCATATTTAAACGTGGGAACATCGTCATTTTTGTTAAAATGTAGTCATTAAAATGCTTAAGTAAAAAATTTTTGTAGTTTTGTTTGATGGCAAACGAAATCTTTTTGTAAGCGTTTTTCTCTCTCTTGTCTCATAGTCTAATGCCCTAAAAAAATTTTTAATAATTAATTATTAATTACTAAACCAAGTTTTAAAATTTTTCAAAGAGAAACGTGTATTCTTTTTGTTGCTTTCATTAAATTCATCATGGTCGAACCCTTCCCCCCTCTCCTCTAGAATTTTTTTCATTCCATCTTGACTTTTGGTTCTCAATATTTTAGCAAAAATGCTCATTTTAAGGCACAGATATACCGATAGATTACGTTTCGATGCACTTAAATTTTCGATTTTTCCCCGCTTTAAATTAGGAGCTTGGATTTGCCCTGAAAATAGGCCAAAACGTTTTCGTTCTTAAGTGGCTTGTTTCTCCCCATAATGAATTGAACTTTGGTATTCAGGGTATACGATGTAGTCTAAAGTCTAAGTCGAATGAAAGCATACAAAATAGGGATTCGTATTGAAATTTTCAAAGATAGAGTTAAATTTATTAAGTATTCAGCCCCTTTAGAAAAACATTCAGTACCAGACATATAGAAGATCGTAAGCAAAACATTTTGGAGCTAACTGCACGATTTTACGATAATTAGAAACGAAGATATAGGCACTGTTGGGATTTTTTTTTGCGTACAGTACCTGTTATAGCCTGCATAGCATACTTAATTTAACTTGATTTTCAAAACTTTTTATTTTACGAATTTTCATAATCGCCTTGATCTTGAGACTTGCGAGTTGATATGAACCCAGAAAAGTGGTATTAACCCTTTGCGCTCGAGCGGCGCCTCTCAGGCGCCATATGATTGGATGCCGCAACTCGAGAGGACCACTAGGTTTGATGCGGAAATTCGATGCAAGGCCAATGACTGTGATTAGTTTCTATGAAACGGATCCGTAGTCACTGACCGAACCAAAAATGCCACGAACGTTTCGAGCTGCTGGTATTTCCGCTTGAAAAAGGCCTCAAGTGCAAAGGGTTACATAGCGGTTTTTGGCAAGATTATGTTCCACACAAGATTCAACGACTGAAGAAAAGTCTAATTACTCCATTCAAGACAGTGATTAAGAGTGCAGACCTGAACAAATGTCAGAAGAGGAGCCTAGATTTCTACTTTGAAAGTTGAAAAGTATTTCTATTAAAACCGTTTTACGTTACAGTTCAAGAAAAAAAAAAAAAAAATAAGAAAAAAATCCACATTTGTGTATCGAAAGGAAGAAACCCCTTTAACTCTTTGAAGCCAAATTTTCCAAATTAAATTAAAAAAATATTAATGTATTTATTACAGTAGCCTCCATATATTGTTTCGATTTATTGCAGCAATGTATTTATTGCAGTAACGTTATGTACTGATAACATACATATAGCCAAATATTAATAACTAGCTGAATACCCGTGCTGCGCTACGAAATTTTACCATTAGCATTTTAGCGATCAAAAGGCATTCATATATTCTACACTTCAGACGTTTGCTCCCATTTCGATCCCGACAAATTGATTTATCAAAATAGGAACTTTCCTTTGTTGACATTTTAAACGAAATTTATAATTGTGGATAGTAAACTGGAATAGTTTATTGTGTTTATGTTTGCTCTTAGTTCTAAATTTCAAAGTAGTAGCTGTATTGGAATTAAGTTAATTAGACATTAAGTTAATCCTCGTATATTTTCAATGTTGCGTCGTCTTTTCATCCCTTAAAAATTCGTTAATCGATATTGGAATGACTTATTTTTTTAACATTTGCAAAAAAATATCAGAAAAATGACTACATTGGAAGAGGAATATTGGATATCCCTCGTTTGGAACATTTAACCCCTTTTCGACCCCTTAAAGTTGGTTAATCGAGAACAGAATAGCTTACTTTTTCTATGTTTAATCTTTTTTGACATTTGTACCAAATTTCCGAGTTGTGACCATATGGGAAGTGGTACATTCGAATATTCCTCGTTTGGAACGTTTAACCCCTTTTCCACCCCTTGATCCACCGGAGATCGGAATAGTTTACTTTTTCTGCGTTTGTCTTTATTGATATTCACACCAGTTTTCAGAATTGTGAAAATATGAGAAGTAGGACATTCGAATATATCGCTCGTTTGGAACGTTTAACCCCTTTTTGACCTCTTAAAGTGGGTTAATCGAGATCGGAATAGCTTACTTTTTCTATGTTTACCATTGTTGACATTTGTACCAATTTTTAGAGTTGTGACCATATGGGAAGTGGTACATTCGAATATCTCTCGTTTGGAACGTTTAACCCCTTTTTGACCTCTTAGAGTGGGTAAATAGAGATCGGAATAGCTTACTTTTTATACGTTTGTTTTTGTTGATACTTGCACCAGATTTCAGAGTTGTGACGAAAGGGGAAGTAGGACATTCGAATACCCCTCGTTTGGAACGTTTAACCCCTGTTCCACCCCTTAAAGTGGGTTAATCGAGATCGGAATAGTTTACTTTTTCTGTTTTTACCTTTGTTGATATTTGTGCCAATTTTCAGAGTTGTGACTATGTGGGAAGTAGGATTTTCGAATGTCCCCCGTTTGGAACGTTTAACCCCTTTTCGACCCCTTAAAGTTTGTTAATCGAGATCGGAATAGTTTACTTTTTCTATTTTTACCATTGTTGATATTTGTGCCGATTTTCAGAGTTGTGACTATGTGGGATGTAGGATTTTCGAATGTCCCCCGTTTGGAACGTTTAACCCCTTTTCGACCCCTTAAAGTGTGTTAATCGAGATCGGAATAGTTTACTTTTTCTATTTTTACCATTGTTGATATTTGTGACGATTTTCAGAGTTGTGACTATGTGGGAAGTAGGATTTTCGAATGTCCCCCGTTTGGAACGTTTAACCCCTTTTCGACCCCTTAAAGTGAGTTAATCGAGATCGGAATAGTTTACTTTTTCTATTTTTACCATTGTTGATATTTGTGCCGATTTTCAGAGTTGTGACTATGTGGGAAGTAGGATTTTCGAATGTCCCATGTTTGGAACGTTTAACCCCTTTTCGACCCCTTAAAGTGGGTTAATCGAGATCGGAATAGTTTACTTTTTCTATTTTTACCATTGTTGATATTTGTGACGATTTTCAGAGTTGTGACTATGTGGGAAGTAGGATTTTCGAATGTCCCCCGTTTGGAACGTTTAACCCCTTTTCAACCCCTTAAAGTGGGTTAATCGAGATCGGAATAGTTTACTTTTTCTATTTTTACCATTGTTGATATGTGTGCCTATTTTCAGAGTTGTGACTATGTGGGAAGTGGGAGAATTAGTGATGAGTGAGTCAGTGAGTGAGAGTTTTGCCTTATATATAGAGAGATAAACCAATTGCAAAAATACAATTCGATTTAAAAGTCCAGTATCAAATTTAAAACTTTGGGCATTTAAGGGTTAAATTCCTACTAGCCCAATGATTGTAACTTTGGTTGGTATTTTATGGCCTCAAAACTTGCTGACTTGCAGAATCGATTATGTTCATCATAATGAGCAGGATTTTAGTTTTTCAGAAAGCATTTGAACTAAGGCCCCTTTCACACGTGACGGTTTAGTTGATTCAACTAAGTTGCTTGGTAAACTCTCAACAAGTTGACTTGGTACTTTCACACGAGGCAACTTGTGGAATCAACTTCTCTTTCCAACGGGAGGTCAATACGATATTGAATCAACTAGTTAGGATGAAAATGTTAGCGGCACTTGTGCCTGCAAACAAATTGCCTGGGCGGATGAGTTGACTGCGTGTGAAAGAGTTCAGGCGATTCCCTATCATTTCCAAAATGGCTACACTCCTAATCACCCGAGCCGACCAAACGGTATAGTGGTTAGCGTGCTAGCTTCTAGACCGCGAGGTTGCGGGTTCGAGTCACGTGTTAGGCATGGGTGTTTGTAACTGTATGTTGGCTTGTCTAATGACGAATGTTTCGGCACATTTTAGCCCTCGTGTTGTTGACGGCGCCAGATAATCTGAAAACAACCAACCTAATCACCCTCCTGATAAACTAGTTAAATCAACTAGTCGCCTCGTGTGAAAGAGGCCTAACGTTGAATACTTTCAGTTTAATAGATATTTTTTGAAATAAAATATTCTTCACATCCTAGGTTTGGCTGTTAACTCTTGGTTAGAGGCGCGACCTTTTTTCTCGCGGTTAGTCGTGCGGGGGACAAATGTCCCCCCAAATTCAAATTGTTGTGGATACCATTAAATTCGTGATCAAATATCACAGTAAGTGAGTATTTTAATTAAAAACACGACATTATTGAACTAAATAAAGTAGAAATTAAAAAAATATGTAAAAAATAATTTGTAAAAATCTGTAAGAAGGCTTTGATAATGAGCTGCTATCTATTGAGAAATTGATTGTGGGAGACATTTGTCAACCGCGTGACTAACCAAAGGTTAAGAGTATCTCGATTTTCATTGGAAATCTTTCAAAAACCAGTTGCTTAATTTGAGAATTTCTTCAATCCCCCCCAAAAAAAACACTTTTGAAAAGTAGAAAAACCACCAACCTCAAAAACACAAAAAACTTTCTTGCAATAAAAAAATCAGAAACATGATGAAAATTTTCAGCCACAAACACAGTGATATAAAAAATGGCCAACCTCTGATTACAACTCTCGGTTGTGACTCGCTTAAGAATGTATGCTTACTTAGTTTATTTTTAAAATTTAAGTTCCGCTCCCATAAAAATTTACGCTGCTTGAGGTTGGAGCCCGTCATAGGAATATTAACAATGCTTGTGTTTAAACTAATTTATGGCTGTTTGCACGAATATTGGAGGAGATATGATTTCATTTGGATGGGTAGGAAGTACTAAGTAGTGTAAATCTTCATGTTCATGTTGATGTAATTTTCAAAATAGTATAGAGAAACTGTGCTCAAACCCCCGCATTTGAATCTTTATTAAGAATTTTTTAAGTAGGAAACTGAAGTGTTTGTGGTACGCTTTTGTTTGGTTGATACTTACATTTTGGAAAGTTTATTTTGTGGGGAGAGGAGGGGGGGGGGGGGGGTTAAAGGTTAGTGATTAAGACGGGCGCCAACCTCAAGCTACGTAAATTTTTATGGGAGCCGAACTTAAATTTTAAAAATAAACTAAGTAAGCATACATTCTTAAGCGAGTCACAATCGAGAGTTGTAATCAGAGGTTGGCCATTTTTTATATCACTGTGTTTGTGGCTGAAAATTTTCATCATGTTTCTGATTTTTTTATTGCAAGAAAGTTTTTTGTGTTTTTGAGGTTCGTGGTTTTTCTACTTTTCAAAAGTGTTTTTTTGGGGATATCAGAACTTTTTTTAAACACTGGCGACTTCTATTCTTTGAATTTGTTCGTTTAATCGTTTTTCTATTTATCACCTATGGTACACCTGGTACCAGGAATATTCATAAGTTGAAACTGAGTTCGACAATACCTTACAAGCAATAATTATCATTAAAATTGATAAACCGGAAGTGGTACCAATTGCATACCTGGTACTTTAAACATTCATAATTCGTCAAAACAAAAGCCCAACATGCCATATTTATTTTGGAAATTGATAAACTGAAATTGGTACTACCTATGCTATACCTGGTGCCTTAAACATTAATAATTTTTCAAGACAAGCCCAACGACACCCAACATGCCATATTTATCTTCAAAATTGATAAACCAGAAGTAGTACCTCCTACGGTACACCTGGTACCATGAATATTCATAATTCTTCAAGTTGAGTTCAATGATATCTTACGTGTCAAAATTTACTTGAAAATTGACAAACCGGTTGAATGCAGACTGCAGTAACCATCAAAATCGACCACGAACGAGTAATAGAAACTTGTGTATGGCAACTCAACCCCCAAAACTTAATGAAATACGTTGCCATCGGCAAAGAGACTGTCTGCCAAGTTTCAACTCGATTGGTTAGTTTATACGCACAACGACCTATTTTAGTGCATAATAACGACTAATCATCCCACGACCCATAGCTTAAAGTGGATTCTGAATCACAACGAACATCCACACCTAACCCAGGAATCAAATCCGGCACCTTTAACATACAAGGTTCATCTCATTGAAAATTTATTCTAATAAATTGTTACAAATAAATATTACAAGTTTTTTACAGTCTTATTATTGCAATATAAATTATTTATTATACCAAGCATTATTTTAGTTCACATAATAACCCATAGATATTTGACAAAATTTAAAATATTTTCTTAATAACAATTTTAAAATTCAATATGAAATTGTAATTTTGATGATATATGATTCTACGATTTCATTTTACAACGAAAAGTAATCAAAATCAACACATCTTTAAAAACGAATTACATTTTTGCAAATTCCATTAGCCAATCGCAATGCGTGGTTCATTTAGTCCTTTGTAATGAATTGACTGTGACGTCAGCTCGCATAACCTCCACATTTATACTTTGTATTCAGCCCATAGTGTTTTGCAACAAAATGAGATTGCTTTCATTTTTCGATGGAGATTTCCCGAAATTAAAATGTTTTTGAAAGTTAACTCTCTCTAAATTGTCATACAGTTCAAATAACACATGTAACTTGAAGAACAAATATTTCTCTTTAATTCTGTCTCTTCAAAAATTATTTCGATTTTAAAGATGTTATAAGCCATATAGTTATAGTCCAATTCGTTCTGCCTATACTTTAACTTTACGTTCATTCTCACTTAAGCCTAACATGTCGGAAAAACTAACTTCGAAATGATAGCAAACCCGTTTGGCAACTTTTGGCATATATATCTGAACCTCAATTACAAGCTGATCACCTTTATCTGTCACCAAATTATGAAATGAAAAAAATTAGTTTTAAATTAATTAAAAATAGAAAGAATTATTTAATGAAGTTCAAACCAGCGCAGGATTTTAAGTTGAAACATTCCGCATCCTATAATTCAATCCGTTTGAAGATCTATAGCTTAGTTAGGGCTGGACGTTTGTCTAAATTTTTACATCAAAATCGGGTTAGAACTCGTTTTTTTATTTCGTTTTGGAAATTTCAATATTTTTTTTCTTCGTCTTTTTTCCTAGATACTCAATTTTTTTTTCTTTGAAAGATATCACCGAGACGAATGTATGGTATTTTTTGTATAATTATATGAAGTTCCGTAAGCACGCTAGAAAATAGTCAATTTCGGCTTTTTCGCTGGAAGTTGTGCAGAGAATGGATACTGTCGTTTCTGCCTTTTTAAGGTTGGCGGTGAAACGACCGTTTCGTCTGATGAAGTCCAATTTGAGAAATCAATTTCGAGAGAAACTTCAAGCTTATGTTTGCTTGGTCTGACTGATTAAACAACCGCATTCCTCAACCAAAAACAATATGTTTCTGCTGTAAAATACATGAAATACTACTCGGGTCGATTGCGCTTTCCAAGGGGAAAATTGGCGGCTACTACCATTTATTGGCGAAAATCACCTTGGCGCAGAATCCATACCGTACTTTGATATTGCTAACTGCTCCCTTTAAGGGGTCTCAGGACCCTTAACTTTTAAAATTATCGATTTTTTGAAAAAAATATATGTTATGAGCCATTTTATTCTGAATATTTTGGTACCAAAATTATGAAGATACTCAAATTATTTGCGAAGTTATTCGAAAAAGTTTAAACCAACATTTAGAAATCAGTCGATGCCACGCCCACTTATTGTTAGCAGACGATACAATTTCAAGCTTATAGTATGTTTCATTTCACTTTTAATCTACATGCAAAGCCTTTGCTAATATTATTTTAATGTTTGTAAACAAGCAGAAGGTATACAACTAAACTTTAGAATTACTTGCTGGTTATTTAATGTTATTATTTTGTTTTGGAGCGCGTGTTTTGGACTGTTCTTTTGAGGATTCGATTTTGTTTTGATTCCGAAAGCTTTTTAAAGTCATGAAAATGCGAGTAAATTATCATTAAAAGAGATCATGAGGACAGCGGTCGAAAAAGAAGAAGTTTAACGGTAATAAATATGCTTACAAAATGTAAATAGTAGCAGTACAACATTCATCAAAGTGCATGCTTCTAAAAGCTTATCAGCAAAAAAAAAAAAAAAAAAAATGCCTTCTGCTAACTCTATCATAGAAGAATGATGATATTTCCACTGAATTTTGTGGATATAGAATTGTTGATATTTTTATGTTTGATAATTTAAAAAACTGTTTGTAGTTTTTTGTATCATAGACATATAAAATTCTCTGAGAAATCAACAAGTACACAGTTACAGTACTCTACTTACACAGTCACGTGTGTTCATTGTACTTCTGAGGCTTCATTTAAATCTTGTTCAATGATTGGCCCAAATAAAAACATTCCAGAAATAAATTGACTTTAGCCATGAGATATTGTGGAGCTGAAATGACTTCTCTTCAAACATTCTGCAACGTGATAAGTTTATCAACACCCATTTAAAAAAAATCATATGCTATATCAACAAAAATTTGACTGAGGTCATCCAGGTAGTTGCCGAAGACTCTTTGAAACAGGCTGCGTCTGATGAAATTTCCCTTAATGACAACAATAGTTCCGTTGCTATTAGTGGGGATAGTAGTCGAGGCCACATGTCGCTTGTCGGTGCCTGTGTGTTGATTGACAGTGATTCGGGTAAAGTCATTGATGTCAAGGTAATGTCGGCACATTACAAAGGATGCCAGTTGTACAAAGGTTGTAAATTTGGACCCAGATATAAATCTTGGATTTCAAAGCACAGATCATTTTGTACTAAAAATCATGTTTGGATCTGCAGGAAAGATGGGGGTCGATGGAATCTTTCGGAGATCGGAAACTGAACGAGGGTTGAAGTGTAAAGAGTACAAGACATCTGCGGCTGTTTCAGAAAGCAAACAATGTGGGATAGATTTTAAAATTAAGATAGTAGAATACGTGGGCCACATACAGAAAAGAATGGGTACTCGTTTACGAAAAATGAAGTCAGTTCTTGTAAATAAGAAATTTTCAGATGGCAAAACTATAGGCGGCAAAGGTCAACTAACAGAAACCAACGTCAAGAAACTGACTTCATACTACGGGAATGCTATAAGGGACAATTCAATTAGCGTTAATGACGAGGCAATCTATTTCGGCTGTATGGGCTCATACAGGCAGCTCTGACCAAGAGCTTATACTCTGGGTTTGCCCGAAAGGTGAAAAGACTTGGTGTAAGTATAACATTGCAGAAGCTAACGGTTAACTGAGGGTTTTTAAGCATAAGAACACTTTACCTTTGGCCGTTATTGACACTATTAAACCCGTTTTTAAAGATATATTCCAAGTGGTTCTATTATGGTAATGCCTTGGCGGTCGAACACAGAAAACCAATGAATCCATGAATTCTCTCGTATGGAAGTATAGTTCGAAAGTTATTGGGCCGTGTATAACAGTAACTAAGCTAGCTGCATATTCAGCTTCCTGTATATATAATGGTGAAGAGAAGTCAACATTAGCTAACTTGAAAGTTTTAGACTTAAAATATACAAAAAAATATTTATAACTACTACTTGTATTTCACATAGCAAACGCGTGTCGCTGTGGCTGAAAAAAGAGCCAGCAGTGCTTTGTTAGAGGCTCGGAAAGCCAAAAAACTAAAAAATGCTGTAATAAATGAGTCTCTGTAGGTGAAGGAAGGAATGGCTTATGGTACAGGAGAATTTGATTAGGTAATTAATCTCATTTTATTTACTTTAGGTAAAATTTTAACTTTAACTTGATTTTTCTCAAAATGTAAATTTCTAGTTTGCGCGCATGATTTAAAAAAAAGTATTTATTGTATGAACTTGAAATTTGTTGCAAATGTTCTTTATAACTTACTCTATAACTTATACTTCAATTTGGGAAGATTTTTATTTACAAAAAAAAATTGGAGCATTTTTGTGTGAAAATTTTTCGAAAAAATTAATTTTTTGAATTTTTATTTAAATAAAAAATACTTAAGCCTTATAAAATATACTAAAATGATGTATAACTTCTAGGTAGCTATTGTATGGGTTATTTGAAACCAATTTGAGACACTTTGGGTCATAATTTATTTCATAATCATGCGCGCAGCAAATTGCATTTTTTTCTGATTATTAAAAATTTTATGATTTACATTTCCAAATATATATAATAATTATTTGAATGCTGTTTAAGTTTAAGGGTGATGTAAATAACAATAGTGTAAAGTTTCAAATGTAAAAAACCAGAACCTTAAACTTTGCTTGGTTAAAAAGTTATATTGACTCGAAAACTGAGATTTCTCATATGCCTGCAGAATTTTTTAAGGGTACTGAGACCCCTTAACGGAAAAGTACCCTATTAGCTGGAAAAATATAGCATTAAGTTTATAAGGCAGAGACAGACTGACATTCTTTCTTAAGCTTTCTTCGGTTTCATGCCGGAAACCAGGCATGTACTGATCTAGAAGTAACAGTTATAAATTAGTGGTTCAATATTACGAGATGGTTGTTGGTACTCTCAATGATCTACTTTTTGGTACAATAATGTCTAATCATGCCGGAACCTACAGCTTAATGTGGTTTCCGAACCACTATGACCCTCCATGCTTATTCCAGGATTGGAGCCGCCACCTTTCGCATGCGAGGCCAGAACCCTATACCCTATCCCCAGAGCCATCAGGCGGGCAATCGCGAGGTTTATTCAGTGGCAGGTTTCCATATTAATATGGTAATTGAGTCATAGAAACACCAGGAAAATCTAGAGAAATCGAATGCAACTTGAAGGGAAAAAAACGGTTTTACAAGTGCTTAGGAAATATTGAATTCAGTATATGAATTGAGTAGATATCAGATAAATAGGAATTTCACTAAAATGGTAATCAATCTTTTAATATAAAAATCAAACATTATAAGGGTAAAATACGTTTACAAATAATCAAGTAAATTGTTCGTCGCTTACAGCAATTTTGAAGATAAGCATCAAGAGTTTTAAAATATCAAAATGTCTATAATCGGTTTTAAAATACTAGATTCTCAAAATGTTATTAACGCAAAAAAAAGCTATGCATGAATGAAAATTTCACATTAAAAATATCAGGCATATTGTTTAGGTTTTATTTTAAGTCGTGATTATAAACCTTTCATACGAATGATATTAGATTTCAGACTATCGGTCAAGGGTGCATTGTAAAATACATTTAAAACATAACCATTCATTCATAAAATATATTGTAAAAAGTAAAATATAGTTTTAAATGTCTTAATATAGGAAGATTCACATCACCACATTGTAAATTAATCTCCAAATTTCACCGTTAAAACTCCAAGAATTAACCCGCATCGTTAAAATTACACAAATTAAAAATTTCAACTTCAGCTCACAATTGCTAGTGTATAGTCAAGATCATGAAAATGTCATTTATGACACTAAAAGTGTGGCTCTACAATGTCAATGTCACTCAATATTCAAAATCAAAATTCAAGTCTGTTTCGTCATTAGGCTTGTTCAACAGGACACTCAATCTTGACAAATACTCAGCTCATATTCTCATTTTACACTAACATTTTCCTATTTATACCAGGATTTCAATTAAAAGTTTATTGCGACAGCATCTTCACTAAGCATTTGAATCCTTTGGAGTCTTCTCGGTTCCTTCTCGAGAAAATGCTTTTTTTATGTAAGATAATTTTTCTTTGTCTACACGCAATTGTCCATCGTCCAATCCACACAAAACTTTCAACAACTTGTTCAACCGCATATCGATCCCCTCATTGCCCTTAGTAGTCAGAATAGTGTACGCCAGTATATCTGACCGAAATCTTTCTAGGACATCGTCGACTTTGCTAACTGTCGACATAGTTCTACCAACTAGATACTTCAACTTGTCATTTTGGATCTTAAGAGCTTCTTCTGTGTCACAAACCTCGCTTCGGATCTTCTCGATCTTGGTGGCAAGACGTTGGGCATCTTTCCTGACCGAATTCATCGCTGGCAGAACCTGATTGATGCTCTGCTCTACTCCTTTCTGTTTGTTGTTCACAGTTCGTTTATAGTCCTGGAAGTCCAGACAGTTGAATCTCACCCACTCGATATTGTCTTTGAAGTCAGTTCTCGATTTCGGAATGTTGTGAGAAGGTGACCGAGTTTCAGTTGAAGTCGATGGTTGAGGTTCTTCGGATTTTGGAAGGTTGTGTGAAGGTGATCGAGTTTCAGTTGAAGTCGATGGTTGAGGTTCTTCGGATTTTGGAAGGTTGTGTGAAGGTGATCGAGTTTCAGTTGAAGTCGATGGTTGAGGTTCTTCGGATTTTGGAAGGTTGTGTGAAGGTGATCGAGTTTCAGTTGAAGTCGATGGCTGGGGTTCCTCTGATTTCGGTGCGTCAGATTCCACGGCAGTAGAAGTTGATGTTTGAAGCTCCTCGGATTTCGGCTCGTTCGATTCTATGGCAGGTTCAGGGATTTCTGGGAACAGTTCGGTCTTTATTTTGGGTTTGGTTGGAGTCTGCCTACGAAAAGGAGGAAGAACTTTCGGTGGGGTTTTGGTGGAATCCTTTGTGAAGTACTTTGGTACGGCTCCGGTTGACTCCCAGAACGTTTTAGATGGTGGAGATAACTCTACAGACTTTATCGAAGCTGTAATAATATTTTCCAGAGACTCATAATAGTCCGCACCATCTTCTCGTTTGGGTTTTGTGCAAGTTGGAGATTTATTGCAGTCGTCAGTTATTGGCTTTATCCATGGTTTCGCTGCATATTTATTTCTTAATATCAGTATAGGAGGAAATTTTGGTTCATCTCCTACGCCTCTACATGAATAACCAGTTCCTTTTATGGGATTAAGAACGTGATGTCTCATAACCATTCTTGAGGAAGAAGGTATCCTAACCGGAGATCTCCCTCGTTTTTCCTTGACATCAGGGGTCGAATTTTGAGAAGCAGATTCTGAAGAGGAAGGATCTTCGGACACTTCGGATTTCTCATCTGCGCCCTGAGGATTGGAAATTATCGGTTTCTTATCCATGCCAACTTCCAAGTAGACCAAATCTAAAGCAGAAATTATAAAATACAGAATCTCTCAGATGGTTTCTATAGGTGCCATTATATATGCAATGATGGTGGCTATTACGGTTGTATCCTTTCACCTCAGTTACTGATCAGTCACGATAAAGATTCGAAAATTAAGATTCGATTGCGAAAGCGCGTAAAAAGATTTCGATAGTTTATCGATCCCGAGTTTACGAACTTCACGCGTACATTGGGTTAATCTTTAACTGCTGTTGTTGGATGGTTTGACATTTTTGGCGCAAGCCCAACACTCGGTCCATATTGCGCCCAACAAATTGGTGAACATCAGTTTAAGTTTAAGAAACATAATATCAGAAAAATTAATGTAAAAGTTAGATGTGATATTTTTGGGGATGGAAGCATTCCACAAAAAAATGACTTGCGGTCTGTCAGACCGCTTACAGCAGTTAAAGGTTAAATGAGTTTGTAGTTAGGTTCCTCAAAATACTATTGTGTGTAATGCTTTAACTGACAAAAGTTTTAATTATTCAAAATAGAGAGAGGTTTGAGGTACCAAATGATCTAACATTCAAGCATTTTAATGCAAACAATCAAACGAAACATTTTCAATAACGTTTTGGTGTCTTATTATCTCTCAAAGCGCTGGTGCCGAGGGTTCAATAGAAGATTGGCTAAATGGTTCAGATTCTATTTTACAGAGCTCTATGCTGTCACTTGAGAATGAAAAGCTTAAACAATGCGTAGTTTGATTTTGACACTTCATAGGTTGAATTTTGTCATGTTTTTACATTTTGTCGTTTCAGAGCTACAGATCCATGGTTACACACGGGATTATAGATTTGGAATAGATTAAGCATTTTCTGTTGGAAGAGCTAACACAGCGGATCACAGTTTTAGATTAGATTGTATATTTATACTGTCGCAAGAGATAACACAGGGGATTACATTTTTGGATTGGATATTTTCTGTCGCAAGAGCTAACAAAACTGGTCCTATCTTTGGATTCGATTAGATACTTTTTGACACAAGAGCTAAACTCAAGGGATATACCACCTGATGGCTATGCAGTTAGATTTCTGGCCTCGCATGCCAAAGGTGCTATGTTTGAATCCCGGGTTAGGCATGAATGTTAGTTGGGGTTTGGAATTCACGTTTAGATGTAGGATCCGGTCTGATTAGACATCACTGTTAAAAAAATAGGTCGCTGAGAGTACAAACGAAACCAAGGAATATACTGCACCGAAAAGTCGTTACAGCAAGTTATCTGAGCTATTAAAAGTAGTTCGAGAGTCTGAAAGGTCTTTCAAGAAAAACTGGTCCGAGTTTCGTCTCGAATGCGAGAAAAGGAGAAAGGGGAACGAAAGTATGATCATAGAATTACGAAAGAGATTTATTTCGTTGAAAACTCGTTACAGCATTTGGACTTAGTAACTCAAATGCAATGGAGGAGCTTTCAGGAATGTTTATCAAACGTTTGATTAGTGAGTTTAGAGTTTTCAAGCCTAAGAGCTACACTAGGGTCATACACTGATCTCGAAATAGAACTTATGGATAGTGCTGGCTTGGTTATTGACTTGAAGCTGAAGAAAGCTTAACAATTAAGGACTAGAAATAGAAAATGATCAAGTCCAAAAAAATCAAAAAAAAAAAAAAAAAAATCAGGAGAGCCGAAAAATGATCGCATCTTGTACTTAAGGCAATGCTTAAGTACATACTTCAAATTGAATTTGGGCAGCATGGCCCTAGAGAAGCCCCTTGCGCCATAAAAACCTCAACCAACCAAACTGAATTTGAGCTATTGCCACTGGAGTTCGCACTTTGAGGGTTCTCCACTTTGTTTAGCTTGCTATTTAGGACATTTTTCCGTAAAAAGGAAAAAAGATTTTCGATTTTTTTGGTACTTAGGTCGTTTTCCATTTTTAGTTCCTCAATTACTATAAAGATCTATATCAGCAACTTACCCCTCAAGCAAGTTATAATAGGTTAGCAATCATGGGCAACCTATTCATGGGTTGATGTTTGGAAACAAATCCCAAGTCGTCTCTGATTGGAAGACTTCCCGCCTCTTCCGGTTACTCACTTCCGGCAGAGTATCTCCGTATGTTTTCAATGCTTTTGTCATTTTGATTCAAGGTTTGTTTTGCTTTTAAAAACTCAAATGAGTAGAGACTATTTTAAAAAATTGGAGCTTTTAGCTCAAATGAGATACAAAGAGAAACTAACTCTAGATGGAGGAATCGATTTACCCGATCCATTGGATGTTTTTTTAAAGCAAACTGTGTTTGTTGATGATACCAGACATTGACCTGAAGTCTCGTTTGGATACATTTATATGTATCTAGTAGAGACTCACTGCTGGTATAAGAAGGAGGAATTTCAAAGTTACAAGCATCTCGATGGTTACAACGTCTTTCAAAGCGGTAAAATAAAATACATGTCGACCTACTGTGCCCCAAATCGAGAAGCCTGCGTTATTTTGGCCGACGTTGAAGCTGGACAGACGTTCGGCAAGATGTATCAATCGTGGACCGTTTTGGAAGGAAGTGGAAGAATTTTGAGCGCCCACTGCACTTGTATGGCAGGGTGAGTAATATTTCTAAATTTTATATAATATTGTTACGAATTTTTGTATATTTGTAAATATTTCGTAGTGTTAATTTTGTAAATAGATAAATTTCTGTACATTTCGCATAAGACAATGCAATGGTTTGTTTCCCTGCAATGAGCCTCCCAATGCTTGATAGCGGGTTTTACAGAGGTAACTCTGGGAAGCGAGTTTCAAGGGGCAGGGCATTTAACATTATGGTAATGGGAATCTAGCCAAATTGGCGAGATAGAGCCAAGTTGGCGACGGTTTTGGCGACTAATTTTTGTCGCCAAATTTGGCGAGAAATCGCCGAATGTCGCCAAACTTGGCGACCATTTGGCAACATTTTCGGTACATGTATGGGTACATGTATCCCATGTACATTTATAAGGACTTTTCGACTCCTATCTGGAAAGTTCTCCAAACATCTACATCTAGGAGTTTCAAGAAGGTTCACGTACGTTCACCTCCCCTATAAAAGCTCAGGGAGCGGGTGATGGAGTTAGTTGACTGATTTTGAGTCACGGAGCTAGTTGTTAGCTGAGTCCGATAGTTGATTTTGAATCACTGAGTTAGTTGTCTCTCAACGTTCATTGTGAGAGCTGTATTCCTGACTTGAGATACTGAGCATTCTAAAGCGAACTGTTTTGCATTGTCTTTTGCGGCGATTTAGCAGTTGTTTGTCAAGTTTTTAACTGCTGTTTTGTGCTCTGTTGCGGTGAAAAGAGCTGTATTGTATCTACTAGAACGAGAAGTTCTGGAGCTGTAAGAGAACTGTGAAGAGTTATTTTGAAATAAATTTCTGAAAGTTTTGATCTGCTTTGGCGTCAAATCTTTCGAACCCGTACAACGCAACAATATATGCTTAAAAAAATGTATCGGCTGTTTTAAACAGTAAATGCTATTTGACTGTGATAGGATTTGAATGTGTTACATGTGTAAGGATATTTCATTGAACTCTCTGCTTTAGTTCTTAATATTTATTTTCAGTAAAGACTTTTTCGAAACATCAGGCCTACTTAAATAAAGTATTACTTAAGATTATTTGCTAGATGAATGATACAAAATATGCATAGTTTTGTGTTTAATGTCACTCGATGTTGACCCATCTGATGGCTATGTGTGTTTAGCGCTCTGGTCACTCACCACAAAACTGCCGGTTTCAAATCTGATTAGGCATGGATGTTCGTTGTGGTTAGGAATCCACGTTAAGCTGTAAGTCCCAGTCTGATTAGCTGTCATTATGCATAAATATAAGTCATTGAGCGTAGAAACCAACTAACCTCTTGATGTTGCTCTATGGTACTGGTGAAAAAATTTCGTAAATGATCAGTTATCCGTCCACTCCTAGCCAAATTATTCTGGATAGTCGATGCTCTACTATAGTACAATTGTAACTATTCCAGTCAAACCACTTTTGCTAATGATTTCATTTCAGTTGAATAAAATGACATTGGTTTTGGCAACATAATTACTTGTTATCCAAGAACTTTTTGAATTTTTTCAAATTGTCGTTTGAAGTTAATTTTGAATTAAAGCACTAGCTAGTACAATTTTGAACAAGGATAATGATTTTTAATGTTGCTTTGCAACCTGTTTTTTTATTTAGGAAAGCTTTACACCATCATTTGTTTACTGTAAAATTATATCTTACCATAGAGAAAGAAAAAATTGCACGTTGCATCTTCCAATAAGAAAAAAAACCTCACAGTATTGTGCTAGTTGTTCTGAAATACTTTTTTTTAAATTTCAGACTAGGGGAAGCATGCTCCCATATTGCTGCCTTACTATTTGCTGTGGAAACTACAATTAAGTTGGAATTGAACAAGCCATCGTGTACTTCCCTTCCTTGTAAATGGAAAGCTGTTGTTCAGAAGGTAAGAATAATTAGTTATTAATAGTTCCATGTATTTTATGTGAATGAAACTATCACAACTTTGAGATCATTACAGTGACTCAGCAGTATGGCATTATCTTCTCATCTAAACTAATTAGGCGTTGATGGCGTTTTTCAATGTACATGGTTTTTGTTTAAAGTATATTAATTTTATGTATGAAACAGCTTTAAAAATATAAAATTGAATTCAAATTCTCTTTTTTTTACATAGGTAGTGCCAAGTAGGGTGGCACATATAAATTTTAAGAAGCCCACGCTAAAGAAAAGAAACGAGGTATACCAAGAAAGTATGCAAAATAAAAATCACAGGCCTCCTTTAAAAATAAGCAATGAATTGAAGCTAAACTTGATAAAAAGTATTATGGTAAGTTTATACAATATGTAGGAAATTTTTTCTATCTTTAAATAATGTTAGGAAAAAATTAATCGGAAATTATTACTTCCTACAAAACAAAGTTTCTGTTTAGCTCCCACTTTTTGATACAAAAAACATTTGGATTGATGCATGTTAACAGAGTTTGAAAATAATTATTGATGTAGTAATATAACTAAATAGTTTTACAGTCAATTCTTGATAGCTCGAAGTCTCACAAGTCGAATATTCGTTTATCTTGAAGTTTTCATTAGGTCCCAAGACAATTTAATCTAATAGAAAATAACTTCCGAGTGATTTCCGAAAACTTGAAGAATTTGGCCAGTCCCTTGAACGTCGAGTTATCGCGAGTTGACTGTATTATGATTCAATATGCAACACCTTGATGAGGATTCAAAATACTCTGCCGAAATAATTGATAATGATTTTCATATTAGTTACTATAACTTAGATTTTCTCCGATATCTAGAATGCCACTGAAACATCTCATATCCATGCAATGTTCAGTGACAGTGAAGATACAGACACTGCAGACTCTTCAGATGAGTCTGCATCTGTATCTTCACATTCCACTCTCCTTGCTCTGTCCGAAAAGTTTCTTTACAAGGATATGAATGAAAACACTGCCCTCAGTCGTACAATTGCCAAAGAGCAAGCTGAAGAAATTGAAAGGAGGACGAAGGAGCAATCTCACTGTCAACTTTGGAAAGACCAGCGGAAGGGAAGGATCACTGCATCATATTTTGGACGGAGGAACAAGGTAATATTTTTCATGAAGCTAGTGATGCTAATATGACTTTTCTTCTAACCTTTTCTAATAATGGATTTGATGCAATCAAAAAATTTAAAAAAAAAAAAAAATATCTACTGTGCTGAATTAAAAATAAGTTCTTGAATTTGAATCCAGTTAATATAAAGCAAATATTCCCTTGCTTTACGAGTGTTCAGAACTTACAGTGGCAAAAACGTGGCTCATTTTTAGTGATCTTTGATATAACATTGTATTACAATTTGCCTGTAATACAATGTTGTATTGTAACTAATCTCCAAGCTAAATTTGCAATAATTTTTCCTATAAAGTACTTTTAAATTGTATACTCTCCAATACCTTTTACATTTTTATTACTCTGACAGTTGAGAAAGTATGGCACAGAAGGATTCACATTTTCCTTTTGTGTGTTATAAAACAATTTAATTGTGCAACAGTATTTTTGTTTGTCAATTTATTTGCAATATTCTAATCATTTAATGTTTTAAATCAAATTATGCCTTTAACATTTTATATTAAGGTTAAAACTGGAATGGCTAATCTCGTTTCTCAAATTATGGGAGAATCGGAAGCTCCTGATGGACTTCCCAGTTTGCAGTGGGGAAGGAAAAAAGAAACCGGAAGCCATGATTACGTTTGAAAAACTAGAAAGCCCAAAACATCAAGGTTTTAAGCTGACAAGGTTCGATTGTTATTTTTGAATAATGTTTGGCATTAATTAGCGTTTAACTTTTTCATTACTTTTTTTTAAATTTTATTTTATGGGTCGGGTCTGTGGGTTTCCACTGAAAGGCCATTTATGGATGTTTCACCCGATGGCCTTGTAAATTGTGCTTGCTGCCCGGATGCTGTTTTGGAAATAAAATGCCCATACAGCATTAGAGCAGAAAAAATGTCTGCCTCGTGCGGAAAAACAAAGCTTTTTCCTTGATGAAAATGCCAAACTAAAGAAAAAGCATAATTATTTTTTCTAGGTACAAGGTTTGATGGCCTTAACCGGGCAAAAAAAAAATGTTTCTTTGTTGTGTATACCTCAATTGATATACACATCGAAGAAATTTTAATTGATGTTAAATTTTGGGAGGACACAAAACAAAAAAAATGAATTGTTTTTCCTTAAATATGTTCTGCCAAAACTGAAAGAGCCTTAAAGTATTGGTTGGAAGTGGAACCTACCATTTTAAATTTAAATTTTTTTTTAATAAATGTACGATTAGGAATGTGATTTTGTTTAAATGTTTTTCAATTCATTAAATTATGCCTCACTCACGGCCGGGAAGCAGAGTGTCTAACTAGCATGCAAGAGGTCTCAGTATTGAGTCTCGTCGGCATTCTGTAGTTCTCTTTTCAAAGTGAGTAGACATAGCAGATATTATGACAGTCTCATGTCGGGCTGCTTGGTGGGAGTTTTCCGGGTTTTCTCCCCAAGACGCAAATGCGGGGCAGTTTCCACTTGAAAGACCTCCCGGAAGGCATCCCCCTAATACAAATCCCAATGTTCCTATTTCTTAATCCAACCATTGCATTAATATTTAATAGAAAGGGGGGTAATTATGTCAAAATTGGTGAAAGGGTTGGGATATGAGCACCACAAAGGCATCGTCCGATTTTAATGTTTTACTATTGCACAATCCAGTAAAATGTTGAATTATCACGCGTGACTCGGGAATAGGGCTGGACCCCTATTGCCAATGGCCTTTTTTTTAAAAAAAATATCCAAAATATGATTTTCTTTTCATGTATAACTTTGCTTCTGTGTTTCAGGTAAATAACGGAAGAAGTTGTGTTCCTGATATTTTGTAAATACCTTTTTAGATACCAATTTGATGAAATAAAGATTTTTTTTCCTCAAAAGTTTCAGCTCATGTGATATAACTTTACATTTTAAGACATAAATAATATATTTAATATTAACTTCATTTGCTTGACAGGTTTGCATTTTTACGAATTCAGGCTGTATTTCTTGTAATGCTACACAAACGTGTCGGTGGTGCGATTAAAAAAAAACTATTAAAAACATGAATTTTAAGGTGTTACAGGGGGAGAATTATTTATGTAGGTGTTTCTAAAGGATGTATTATAACTTCAAATGGTGTCTGCTAAAATATTTAAGGGAAGAGGAAAACATTTTAATAAAAAATTTAATTTATAGAATTTTTTGTACAAAAAGATTCAAAGTTCATTCCTAGAAGTGCCTTTTTTTTAATAAATTAATTTCTAAAAGTTGACAACACTCGAATTACTGTTGAATTTGTTCAATTTTGATGGAAGTGGGTGGTGCGATTAAAAAAAACATAATTTATTTTTTGCCAACAGTTATAGTAAGGATTTTTTAATTACTATATTAGTTCAATATTAAAAATGATTGAAACAAGTATTTCATAGATTTTAAAATGGATAATTTTGGGTAACATAAGTTGCCAGAAATGTGTTTACTTTCATGTGATGTTAAATTTTTATTTAACAGATATTTGTTAACATAAATGTTTCAGTTGTTTTAGATATGTACTTTGTTGTCAGTTTTAGTTGCAATGTTATTAAAGACCTGCGATCTTTCTAATCAAGCCTAAGGATATCAATTTAGAAATTTATATTATATTATGTACCAATATTTTGATATTAATAGTGGTGGGGATCTATTGGTGGGGATCTATTGGTGGGGCATATTGGAAATGGTCCAATATCAATGGTGATCTGTGGTATGAAAAATTAGGCGTGTTTTAAAAAACTATCTCCAGAAATTATTATTCCAGCTAGAAGACGAGATGTTTTCCAGATCAATAATTCTTTCTTTGATGCAAAACTATTAATCGGAAAAATGCCAAAGTAAAGTTTTATGAAGTTTGAACTTTGTTTTTATATTGCTATACTATTTCTAACATTAAGAATAGAATATTCGTATTTGTGCCACATTGTGACTTGCAAACACCATAGTACTTAACTAATAGCATAAGGGTGGCCTATCAGTTTTATTTTCTATATATCTTTCAATTTTTAATTGATAAAATGAGTTTATATTTAAGTGAATGAACTGAAGATTGTTTTTTACTATATTTGTATGTTTAAACTGAACAATAAATAGGTTTATTTTGCAATATATTCATGTGATTCATCATTCATTGTTCCGACCTAATATATTCTTTGTAGTATTATTTAAAATATACAAACTTTAGGATGTTGAAAACTGCAGCTGATGATGTTTCAAATATTTAGAAACTTAATTTTACTAGTTCAAATATTGAATAGTCCTAGACTGAATATAAAAAAGGTACATTATATGAAACTTCTGACAGTGGTTCAAAGTTACCCTAAATGCCAGGGTAACTTTGCACCGGGTTATTTTCCTATTATTTGGTGCTTTCATCATCAACATTTACTAATTTGTGTAAATTAAAATATAATTTAAGGTTTATTCTTCCATTTTATGCCATTAAGTCTGAAAATAATATTAAAACATAAGTGGGGAAGAAGAAAATACTGAAAATGTGGTTCAATGTTACCCTGATTGACTGTACAAAGTGCTAAAAACTTATTAACTTGTCTTGGATTAAAAAGCACTGATTGCTACTATAATTCTTCTAGACATGAAGGTCAGCAAGATACAACTGACTATGCCAAACCATCAAATAAGAATATTTATTGTGAAGATAACATAAGATTGCCATGATTTCTATGTTTCGAAAACACAAACTAATAGGCTTAATATAAAAATGACAATGGGTTTTAAACTGATGAACTAGATGAATCAACATTTTTAAAATTGTGGTAATTATCAGTAAGTCTGAAGATTTTTTGTCTATCGTATTTTCATGTTTAATGCCATTTTACTTGCTGGGGTTACTGACTATCAGATGTATTGATATTATACAAACAGTTTGTCAATAAATATGTACTGTTTCTTTAAAAGTACAATAGCAATAATATTGTAACTCTGAAGAATTCATTTTTTTTTATCCTAATGAATGTTAAGTTTTATGGTTTGGCACCAATGGCATATTTTTGTTGATAAATTGAATGTTCTAATAATAATGTGTTACATTTGCTCATTATTAAGGAATTTATAGTATGTGATTTTTGGTTTTGTGCACAACTTGATAATTAGCCATTGAATAAGAATGTTTTTTGTATTCTAGCAAAAAACTATTTAGTAAATAAGAATACTTTTTTTGGAAAGATTTATGTTTATATATTGTGCTATTAATAAAATATTAAAACGTTTGTCTGCTCTAATGTATAGAACAAAATAGTGATTTATTGTTAATGTTATTTTTCTAAATGTAAAAACCTTTCTATTGCAAAGCAATTCTTAGTAAAAATGGTTTAGTGTTGTTAATTTACAAATTAGTAAATAAACACTAAAAATATGTTGTATTACGTGAAAGAATGCAAACTTATTTAACTACAATAATTTACTTATAGATTCGTGTTAAAAAAAATTGAACCTATATAAATTTTATTATGTGATGTCTCTAGTCGTAGAAAATTATTTGGAAAGTCATGGATTTGTGACATTTTATTTTGGCAGAAACTGTCATTGGATTAATCCCCCGACCAGACGGTATAGTGGTTAGTGTGCTGGCTTCTAGACCGCGAGGTTGCGGGTTCGAGTCCCGTGTAGGCATGGGTGATTGTAAATGTATGTTGGTTTGTTAAATGACGAAATGTTTCGGCGCATTATAGCCCTCGTGTTGCTGACGGCGCCAGATAATCTGAATTCAACCAACCAACCATTGGATTAATCCAATAACAGATAATTTAATTCCTCTTAATTAATAGTCCCTTTCCTTTTATGTGTTATTTTCTGTATTGTAGAAAGAAACTATTTTGTAAATAAAAGTTATTGGTATGTTGAAATAATGTGTGTTAAATTATACTATTAATAAAAGTTACAAATATTGTCTGCTGTAATGAACTATTCTTTGCCAAACAATAATACTGATTTAATGGTAATGCTATTTTGTCTAAGTATAAAAAATGATCTTTGCAAAGTAATTTTTAGTAAAAATGTTTTTATCTTTTGGTAACAATTTATCTAAGGCAACAATAAAACATTCAGTTAATAATAAAAGAAAATTTAACAGTCCCTTATTTTTAATTGGTTTTTTGTACTCTAGAAAGAAACTATTTTGCAAATAAAATGTTCTGTGTGTGTTAAATTATACTATTAATAAAATTTTAAAATATTGTCTCTTTATTAAAAAAAGGGATTTTATGGTAGTGCTAGTTTGAAGTATGGAAAAATATCTATTGCAGTCTAGCGTTGATGATTAAGAAATAGTTAACAGACACTGAAAAATATACAATTCTCCCTCTCAAATAAGGTTTTATAAATTTACATACTTTATAAAATCAGCAAACTTAAAAACAAAGCAAAAAGTTGTAAAATCAAATTCCAAAAACGAAAACTATATATTCAGATAATAGTGAAAGATAAATACAGAAACTGACGAAAGCTAAATGAAAAACTGGTCAAAGCTAACTACAAATAGTGGTGAAAACTAAATCCAGAAACTGGTGCAGGGAAAAACATGAAATCTGGTTCAACCTTTCACCATGAATTTCGTATATGAAGTTGAACCACAAAAGTGGTAAAACATTTCACCAAATAGTGATTGCAGCTACTATATTACCAGATTTCTGGTGAAACCTAGCACCAAATTTTTAACAGTGGATCTATGTTAATTGTTAAGCCTTACAAGTCAATAACGAAACATGCACTACCCAGAAGCTGAAGTTGGAGACCAGAGTGCAAAATTAACCAACTTTGACATTAGATTAAACTGAATTAATAATTCAGTATCATTGAGTTTCCACTACGAACAACCGGCTATTGTATGTTCAACTCTTGGCCTAAAGTTATATCAAGCAGACCGTTCGAAGTTTATTTGACCAGACGCCATGAAATATATTACTTGTGCTTTGGTATAGAGCTTTTCTGACCATACTTTACAGTAATAATCCACTATTATGCGTCGTAACTTTGAACTCGTCATAAATGGCATATACACCCTAGATACCTATTAATTGTAGACGACATTATGACCGAGTTCGATACATCGATATTCCGATTATGCAGGACAGAGTGAAGGCACGATTGCAAAATGCTTCAGTTTATTTCATTATGAAAATTTATTTAGTTTTTTTTCTAAAATGTTTTGAGGATCAAACACTAACATCCTAAATAGCTGTCGGATTCTTGTTAAAATATTTAGACTTGCACTCCGAAAAAATTATGCTTGGAAAGTTCAAAAAAAAAAAAAAATTAAAAAAATACTAGCGATACGATTAATTGTTGAAAGTTTCAAATAGGTTTAAAACAAAACACACATAAGCCTTTAACTACTGTGGTTGGTGGTTGGGTGGTTTGAGTATTTTGACTCAAGGGCAACACTTGGTACATACTGCTCCAAATAAATTGGTGAGCATTAGTTTAAAATTTAAGAAACCGAGTATCAGAAAAGTTAATATAAGTCGAAAGAAATATTTGAGGGGGTGGAGGCATTCCACACAAAAGGAGGGAAAAAAATCGTGGTCTGTCGGACCGAACACATTAATTAAAGGTTAAGTATAAGTAAACAAGGCTATTGAAAAAATAACTTTAAAGAGATCTTCTTATGGCTGAAGTACAAGTGGTTTGAAATTTCGCAGCTAACTGAACGAATGCCTAGTGGGAGAATTAAAGATGAATTAGCATACAACTTTATCAATAAACGGGAAAGACGAATTAAAAATACAGCATTGTAAAATTTTATATATTTATTAATCCTTTAAGAAAACAACTAAAAATTTTATATTGCGAAATAGCAAGAGTTATTCCAGTGCAACTTAAAGCATGTCAAGCATTACATCAGTATAAAACTTAAATGATATTTAACAAATAGAAATGTATATATTTAAAATATGCCTAAGAGTACTTAGAACCAAGTCTATTTAAAACATCTAAAAAGGTAGGCATTATTGCCAATCAGTTGTAGGATTAGGGAAGTTTAAAACAAATAGAAATTGCTTTAGTCCAAATTAATTTGCAATATATTAGGTGGGCAACGTTGATCCGCTGTTATGCATTCAACAGTTTTAAAGCAATTAAAGAAAACAGCAGAATTTAATTCTGCAATTAGTCTTTCATAACAACCAAACACACATTGATGCTTACGGATCTTTCATAACCTATTTGACGTCCATAACGAGTCCGAGGTAGCACACAACCTATCGTCCCGATTAACGTTCCAACTTCTTGCAATGGTCAGGCTTCTTGTCCGATTGATCACATGCCTCAGTTGTAGACTCGCCTAAATCAATCGATTTATCATCATCAGAAGATTCCTCTTCAAGTTCAGACCAAGAAAACGGAGATTCCAAACCACTCGATTCTTCATTCATTGATGTCTTAAGCTTAATAGCCGCTTTGTTCTTGTCACTATCCAATTTTGAAGCAGAAGTCTCGCATTCTTCATCGGAACTATCCGAATCTTCGGTCAGAGACGATGATCCTCTGGTAGAATCTGAAGACTTTTTGGTTGGAAGTGCCGTTTCGTCTTCATCGTCACTGGATGATTCAGCAGTCTCTTCGTCATCACTCGATTCAGAAGTCTCATCATCAGAATCTGAAGACTTTTTTGGAAGCTCCGTTTCCTCTTCGTCATCACTTGATGATTCAGTAGTCTCTTCATCATCACTTGATTCAGCAGTTTCATCGTCAGAATCGGAAGACTTTGTTGGAAGAGCCGCTTCATCTTCGTTTTCATCATCTTCATCACTCGATTCCGCAGTGTCTTCATTACCGATTTCTCCTCTCGGAGGATCCTTTACGTCTTCATCAGAACCAGAAGATTCCGTAGAATCTTCATCAGAATCTGAAGACTCTTCAGAGGAAAGTGACATCGCTTTATTAGTAAGTGTGTCGTGTTCAGAACCTGAATAGTCTTCATCAGAACTAGCAAGTCCATCTAAAAAAGAATCTGTTTTTTCATCGGACCTAATGGTATCGCAGTCATCCAAATCTACGGAATAATCCGAATCTGAAGATTCGTTTTCCGAATCATCGTATAGTGTGATAATGCAGTGCTTGGGGCTCACCAGTTTTGGACGAAGTATCATTTGATGAGAACTGGAGTTACCCGTCTTAACATCCGAAACTTCATCGTTATCTCGAGTAGATTCCCCAGAAACAGATTTACTATTAGAACTGTCTGCACTCAAAGAACCAATACCACTTGAAGTAGTCAAAGCATAGTTTTGAAAGTTGCTTGGCTCATCAAGAATACGATTCGATTCACTAAAGCATATATTTGTAGCCCTTTCGTTGCGGTTTATATCCGATTCTGGTTGGTTGTCAATTTCTGGTGTCATACAGTTGCTTTGAGGCCATATTGATTCATCGGATGTTACCTTAAATAAAGATAAATTGTCCATTGCAACTGCTTCAATATTAACCGGATAACGGGGCGACGCGGGATATTTACAAAAGGAGTCCATTATGCTACACCGACAATACTCGAGCGAGAGATCAGTTTCGGATTTAAAAGCAAATTGAAGGTAGGTGGAAATACCGAGAGGTTTTATGTTGCCTAAAAATGTTCTACGCATGCGTCAACCTTCGTTAAAATGAATAAATCAATTGTTGGTGCAATTCAATTACAAATCCGACAGTTAAAAATGGAAAGCGAAATCACGCACTAGAATATAAATTACAAAATAGTTTTAATTTTCGTATAATTTCGATCAATGTTATTTTCCAATGTGCAAGGTTATAATTTTGGTGTCATTTATCTAAAACGCAAGTATATGAATATCTTCAGAGAAGAATATATTTCTCTATAGGACCCAACCAGAAATAAATTTAATACGAGAAAAAAAGTATATGCTAGGATAATTTATAAATTAATATATTTCTATTCAAGAATTTGTTACATATATGCTTTTTATGAAACACTTGAATTCAACAGTTATAAATATTTTTTTTTTTTTTTTTTTATCGTGGTTAGTCACCATGGGTTAAATCTAGTGCCTCTCAGAGGAAATCTTTTGAAGGATAATAAACTCATGGAAGATAGTGAGGATCCTTTCACACAGACACGAGTTTAAGAATCATTGTCGGAACTATATTTCAAGCAGATATGGGAATAAATACCTGATCAGATTGGAAGAAGCTAACGCGCGTTAACAGAAACAAAATTTTTGTTATATTCTGTAAATAATATTTCTATTTTTTCTGCTCTGAATCTTACACTTCTTAGTTCAACGATACACCATTAAAAAAAAATTGTGCATCCAATTTAAAGTTCATGGACTAAAATTTCTTATGCTGCCAAGATTTTATCTCTGTACATAATTGGGTTTTAAATCTTTTAGTGCCTCGCGAAAACGGATGCCTGTGCGAAGATAATAGGAGGAATTTGACGAATTTACTAGGGGTGGGAAAAATGCTCATAAAAACCAAACTAAAAATGACATTTAAGAAATTCAAAATGCAGCGCATTGTGGCAGCCTTCAAGCTGACTCTAATCCACTCCGCTCTGTTCAACCTACAGTGGATGCCTAGCTTAAAAGAAAGATTTTAGTCTCACTGTGCTGATGCGACACTTGAGCTAATCTGATAACTATCATAAAAAGATTGCGATTACGGTTCCAAAAAACTATTCCGTGTCGAGATTCTATCTTATCGCTCTAGCGTATACAGTGCTTCAGCACCAACCAGCAGAAAACATAACAAAAAGTTCTAATACATAATTTTTTTTAATTGCAATGCAAAGAATTTGAACCATTTATAACGTTTTATAAAGTTATTTTGAAATACAGAACTCTTGTGATGCGTAATAAGAGCCAACGCTTGCTCAACGATATATCGTCGTTGGCATTTTTCGCAAGCATAGCTAACAACGATCTATTGTTGCTTGGCACTAAAAGGGTTAAGCGAGCTCTGTAGTCAATCGCCTTTTGACGAAATCTACAGAACTGGAAAAAGAAAATCGCTGAGCTCAGAGATACAGACAGAAGTTTTAAAAATAGGAATCTGGAGTAAATTTCATCCTGATTAGTGTTCACTGTTGCTTACTTTTTTAGTTGCTCTTTTTTTTTTCTTTTCAAATTCCTTATATTAACATGGATTTTGTGTGAGTGGAAAACACCATCTAAAGTACAAGGCCCAATCACTCTCACTTCTGATTGCCGTGACGTCATCACAAGAAGTTATACTGAAACAGCTAGATATAGTTTCTTTACTTCATCCCGATGTCAGCAGCAGAGCGCATTCGTATTTAGGCTTAGCAATGGCGTTGATGCTAGCTATTTGTGAGCGTTTTTATTTATAGCTTTCAACAGACTTGTAATTGAGTAACCATTTGTGAGCGTTATTATTTATCGTTTTTATTGAGAAGAATACCATCTATGATACCTGTTGTGTAACTAGTTGCAGTGGAAATCGCAACCCAGACAGCAAAGTGTTCATTTTTAAGTTTCTCGAAGATCCGGAACTGCGTCAGAAATGGATCCAATCCAATACCAGAAAAGGATTGAAACCCTCAAAATATTCAAGGGTAAGTACAAATCTTGGGCGTATTGACTTATATAAATGTTTTTAATAATAAACTTGTGTAAGTTTTTATCCAAAATGTTTTTAACTTTTTAAATTTAACTAAACTATAACACTACACAGTTTTATAAAAACTATAATTAGAATTAAACTGTTTTAACTCCAAATAGTTACTAAAAATAGCCAAGTCCCTGCAGTGCATTTCTACTATTTCTTTTTTTTTTAAAACACATTTAACCTTTTTTTTTTTTTAATTGTTGACCGATAATTCCGTAGTAAAAAAAAATTAAAATATGGGTTGAAATTCCAAGTCCGATATGAATTTTGCTCCAAGGGGATTTTCGCCAAAAAATGTCCATTTTTTTTATGTCAAATGAACTGCTTATAGTTGCCATAATTTGGCGCGGATTTATGTAAACAATTCCAAAAACAAACCAGAATCCGTACCGGACTTGGATATTTAGCTAAAATGTGTATACGAATATATTTATTTTTACATTTTGACTTAATTATCTCATTTATATTTAAAATGTGTCATCTTAGTGGAAACGGTATAATTTATTTTGTATATATAATTTATTTCCCTTCTTCTTAAACTAATTTATCGAAAAACTCACCTATTTTAAGAATGCTTAAGCTTGTTTTTCTTGATTTTAAGTATATATATTCCTAGGTGTGAATTCTACATTTCCAAAATGACTATATATGCAGAGTTACTGAGGCTTTTGACAGCAAGAGAGGAGAGAAAATATCTGCTCCGTTGAAGTACCCTTGCCTGACAAATAATGCTGTGCTAACTATTTTCCCTAACTGCCCTTCTTATTTATCATCTACTTCAAACATCAGAGAAAGCGTGGTTAAAAAGCAAGAGCGAATTGTGAACTTTAATTTGAAAAAGGCAATTGCTGAAAGTTTACAAGAGATGAAGGAAAAGCAAGCAAGGATTACATTTTCATCATTCGAAGAACTCTGTGAAAAGTAAATAACATTTCTTTACCTGCTGGGTGGTCTCATTTGAAAGAATCTGGAATATTGATATTGTTTTAATTAATTTTAAACCTAGAACCTCTTATTACAAAATCAATAGTAGTAGATGATAAACTTTCTTTAAATACTTATATTGATAATGTTCATATAACAAAATGAAATGAAATATGCATACCTTCAAATGTAAACAGCTGTGAAAAAATTACCACTTTAATTGAGAATTTAAATAACTATAATAGTAATGATAGAAATCAATTCTTCTCCAAACTTCAAATTATTTGTAAGCATTTTGATGACCTATCAACTAATGATTTGTTCCATAAAATTGTACTAATTTGAAAATGCCAATGTTGGCAGGTATGTAATATATCTGTTAAGTTAATAATGTGTGTGTTGTATGTGTTAATATTGTAAATAAAAAATTTGATTACTCTAAACCCAGCTCCTTGTTCTTTTTATATGTAAACAAATTGATATGAAAATTCAATATATTATCTGTGTGATAAAAACTTCAATAAAATTTACACTATTAATAAATATATAAATGCCAAAAAATAGAAATTTTTTGAGTTTTATATAATTTTATTTTAAAAACTTTTAACTTGGGAAATTTTTATTTTAGTAATTGAAAAGCATTGAATATTTGAATGCTGTATAACAATTTGAAATTTAGCAATGAATTCTTTGAACCAAAAAACTTATTCATGTTGTTTTCAAACTACGCTAAATAATGAAACCGCAATGAATGTAAACCGTCCAACTTCTCTTGATGACGTCACAAACAAGTGGTAAGGCCTTGTCTTTAGGTGGTGTTGGAGTGGATGCGTGGTTGTGTATTTCAATGGCAAGCAAATCTTTGGGGGACTAATTTATCCCTTTCTGTCATCCAATCGGGCTGGAATTTGGCAGATAGATTCGATGTCGATGACAATGCATTCTATCAAATTTTGGGGGCTGTCACTGTCACTAAAGAGGTCGCTTTTACGGAATACTAATAAACCAACTTGTCGTCATCCAAACGTGCTGAAATAGAATTTAACCGATCTGTGAAAAAAATCTTTTTTGTCGACAAAATTGTTGTAATAAATAAATAATAAAGTTATTTTAATCAGAATAAATAAAAGATATTTGGATGTGAGTGTATAAATTCAAATCCATTTTAACCCTTTGCACTCCAGTGGCGCCTCTCAGGCGCCACACGATTGGATGCCAAACCACGAGAGGACCATTAGGTGTGATGCGGAAAATCGATGCAAATGCTATGAGCAAATCCATAAACATCAGCCGAACCGGTTGCGGGTTCGAGTCCCGTGTTTGGCATGGGTGTTTGTAAATGTATGTTGGCTTGTCTAATGACGAATGTTCCGGCGCATTATAGCCCTCGTGTTGCTGACGGCACCAGATAATCTGAATACAACCAATGAATACAACCAATCAGCCGAACCTAAAATGTCTCGAGTTGCTGATTCCTCCGCGCGAAAAAGGCCTGGAGTGCAAAGGGTTAATGAATAAATTTTGAAAGTAGTTTACCTCATATATTGCTGATAGAGATGTTTTTAATATTTAAAATTAGAGGCAAACACCATGCATAAAAATTGATAATGCATACCAAGAATTTATATTAAAAACTTCGTTTTTATGTGTTATAGTATACTGAAGAGCCAGAAAAACTGATACACCTGCTAAATATCGTGTAGGGCCTCCACATGCATGCAGTAGTGCCGCTATATGACATGGCAGGGATTCGACAAATGCTTGAAGGTATCCTTGAGGCAATTCGCACCATGGATCCTGCAGTGCAGTCCACAAATCCATAGGATGGCGAGGTGGTGGAGATCTCTTCTGAGCAGCATGTTGCAAGGCATCCCAGACATACTCAATAATGTACATGTCTGGGGATTTGGGTGGCCAACGCAGATGTATGAAAGCAAAAGAGTGTTCCTGGAACTACACTTTGTAGCAACTTTCGACGTGTGGGGTGTCTTATTGTCTTGCTGGAATTGTCCAAGTTCGGCTGAATGCGCAATGGACATGAATGGGTGCTGGTGATTAGACAGGATGCTTAAGTACCTGTCAGCTGTCAGAGTTGTCTCTAGGGATATCAGGGGTCCAGGGCTACACATGTCCCATACCATCACAGATTGGTTGGTTGTTTTCAGATTATCTGGCGCCGTCAGCAAAACGAGGGCTATAATGCGCCGAAATATTCGTCATTAGACAAGCCAACATCCATTTACAAACACCCATGCCTAACGCGGGACTCAAACCAGCAACCTTGCGGTCTAGAAGCTAGCACGCTAACCACTATACCGTTTGGTCGGCACCATCACAGAGGTTCCACCAACTTGAACAGTCCCCTGTAGATATGTAGGGGCCATGGATTTTAATCTCTTCATTAATGATATTGTAAAAAAAAATTTCAATCCTCTCTATTATTAATTGCTGTTGATTTAAAATTTTGTAAGTGCATAACATCGCCTTATGACTGTAAAGTTCTGCAATCTGAACTCTCCAAATTAAATAGCTGGTGCCGATAGAATAAGCTTATTCTTAATATTGATAAGTGTTTTGTTTTAACATTTATTCGGAAACAAAAACTAATTTTAAACAATTACTCTATAAACAATATTTCTATCTTTAGAAAATCTTATGTAGAGGACCTTGGAGTAACTTATGAATCTAGTTGTATTTTTAATTTACACATATATGGGGAATATTACAAAAAGTGCAAACAAAAAAACTGGGAATGCTCAAACGAACTACTTCAAATTTTACAGATATTTCTGTACTTATTAATCTTTTCAATTCTGTAGTTCATCCCATTTTAGATTACAATTGTAGTATATGGAATCCATCTACCAAATTGTTAATTATAACTATCGAAGAAATCCAAAGCAAGTCTGTACGTTATATTTCTTTCAAATCCAATGACCACTTAAATACATCAATCTTACTAAACTGTACACTCGTAAATGTCGTAGATCTATATCTGTATTTAAACTCTTCTACAATTTATTAAATAACAGAATTGATTGTCCTACAATACTACAACTACTTAATTTATATGCTCCAAAACATGTTACTCAAAATAAAATTGTCTTCAGTAAACATTTCTGTACAAAAAATTATATTAAGAACCAACCTATTAATCAATTTCTTTACTTAGTAAACAAGTTACTCGCTCATTGTGATATTTTCTTTGATAATTTTTTTAAGCTAAAATGTGATATTATTTCCTTATTTTCGTAATTGTCATTAATGTTTTAATCTTTTTTTGCTATTGTTTGTTTCCATGTGTTCTTATCCTGATGTCATGTAACTGGAATTGGTTTTTCTGTTTGACAGTGTAAATAAATAATAACCCATAAAAACAAAGTTTTTAATATAAAGCCTTTATATGCATTGGCAATTCTTATATGAATTAACATAGCGTCTATTCTGTTATTAGAACTGCTAGCGGTTGGCATCTAAATATTTATAACGTCTCTAACAGTAAAACTTGGTAACAAAAGCTCTAACAGTAAGCTAATGTAGCACGAGCCTCGTGCTACAGTAGATGCTGGCAGCCTTGTAATTGGCTCTAGTCCACTCCGCTCTGCTCAACGATAGTGGACGCCAAGCTTAAAGCCGGATTTACACTCTACCAGTCGAAGTTCCAGTTTAGATCGCCAGTCAGTGACGTCATGTGACGTCACCAGGCTACTGGTTCCAGTAAACTAACCATTTTCTATTTACTGGCGCCGGCGACTCCAATTAACCAATCACGTGCGCTCTCCCGTCATCACCGATAGACGGCGCAACGGTCGCTTAGCTGACGTCACAGAATTGGCGATCTAAACTGGAGGCCCGACTGGTAGCGTGTAAATCCGGCTTAAAATATGCGGCAAACTACGTTTCAAAATTTATTTGACTGGACTACAGTCCATAATGGATTTATGCACTCATGTCCAATTATCTCTTATTTATTTTGATTAAAATAATTTTGTCAACAGGAAAAGAGTTTCAACAATGATCGATTAACTGGGATTTATTAGTATTCCCCCCCCCAAAAAAAAAAATTGTAGAAACTTGTGTAACAGCGATCTTTTAGTGATAGCTCCCAAAATTTGCATTGTCATCGACATTGAATTCATTTGTCAAGTTTCAACCCGATTAGTTGATGGCAAGTCTGTCAATTAGGCTTCTTGCCCGGCAGTCACAGACGCACACACCTTTGCCCCCACATGACCCTTTGCACTCGAGGTCTTTTCGCGCGGAGGGACTAGCAATTCGTGACGTTTCGTGGCATTTTGGTTGGTTGGTTGTATTCAGATTATCTGGCGCCGTCAGCAACACGAGGGCTATAATGCGCCGAAACATTTCGTCATTTGACAAACCAACATACATTTACAAACACCCATGCCTAACACGGGACTCGAACCCGCAACCTTGCGGTCTAGAAGCCAGCACGCTAACCACTATACCGTTTGGTCCGTGGCATTTTGGGTTCGGTTCGCGGTTACGGATCCGCTTCATAGAAACTAAACAGTCATTGGCCTTGCATCGAATTTCCACAACAAACCTTGTGGTCCTCTCGAGTTGCGGGATTCAATCATGTGGTGCCTGAGAGGCGCCGCTCGAGTGCAAAGGGTTAATATAAAGGATTTAAAAATGGAGTTAAATCGTCAAAAATACAATCGTGTAGTACAAAAACTAGCGTACAAATAAACAAAAAGTTGTTTGAAGAGACTTTGAACTATATCTCAATGAGATATAGATAGATGTGATTATTGGGGCGAGTGCACGCTTAACCCTCTAGTGTGTGATTTTTTCCCTTTTTTAATATTTTTTTTGCCTTGCGATGAACCTTCCAGCGAACGAAGAGCCAAAAATTGGGGCCTATACAACATTGACGAATTTCGGCAACGCGGGGCATTACAGCTGGCTAAAATATTTCACAAAGTAAAATTTCATGGCGAAGCACGGGTATTCAGCTAGTAAAATAATAATACCTAATGTGTAAATAAGGTAAAACAATAAACTAAACAAAACACGCATTCTTCAATGCAACATTACATTTTTTTTACACACATACCGTAAAATGGGGTGAATCGGAACACTTTTCAACTTTCAAAGTAATAATCGGTTGTAATAAAATCGTTAAGGAACATAATTTTGACATAGAAAATTGGGTCTTACCTTCTTCTTTGAGAAACAACCCAAAAATTTTTGTAAAAACTAGGACTTTAATTTATTTTGAATTTTTTTCATGGTGTTCCGATTCACCCCGCAGAAAGGGGTGAATCGGAACACTCGTTACAATTTATGTCTGATCTTATTTAAATGTTTACAGGGTGGCAAAAAACAATTAATAATGCATTGTGGTGAATAGGAACACAAAATTATCATTAAAAAATCATTTAATATCCCGGATAAAATTTGTGTTTGTCAATTATTGTCAAAACAAATCATATGTTTGAAAGCGTATCAACTCTTAAATAACTCTCCTATAACTCATCCAAATAGTCATTAAAATTAAAAATACCTTTTAATCTACTTTATGTTTGCGTGTCGTACGACTGCAAATTCTTTAAAATATCTTGAAAAAGGGGAAAAGCATCCTCATTTGTTTCAGAAAATCTCTTCGTTCATTAGCGCTTTTTGTAAAACACACTTATATAGCAATAATCTTGTGGGTGTAAAACTTTTCTCACATAGAGGTTGGTTGTATTCAGATTATCTGGCACCGTCAGCAACACGAGGGCTATAATGCGCCGAAACATTCGTCATTAGACAAGCCAACATACATTTACAAACACCCATGCCAACACGGGACTCGAACCCGCAACCTCGTGGTCTAGAGGCTAGCATGCTAACCACTATACCGTTTGGTCGGCTTTCTCACATAGAGTCTTCATACATTTTCCCATATAACTTAAAGATAACTAAGTCATTTAGAGAAAAAACCACTGGAACAATCGGGTTTTCTGCCATGCGGAAACTAGGCTCCTCTTCTGACATTTATTCAAGCCTGCAATCTTTATTACTGTCTTGAAGGGAGTAATTAGACTCTTCTTCAGTCGTTGAATCTTGTGTGGAACATAATCTTGTCAAAAACAGCTTTTTAATATCACTTTTCAAGTGTTCCGATTCACCCCGCAAATCTCAAAATCGAGATGAAGCAAAACAAAAAAATTCGTAAAATAAAAAGTTTTTAAAACCTAGTTAAATTAAGTATGGCATGCTGTTGTGGATGTTTATACTTATCTAAAAATATATTAGTTAAGTCTATATCTGGTACATGTTATTAATTATGGGATAAGTTTTGGAGAGGTTAAAACTCATTGGATTGTATGCACGCTGTTTCAGAATTTTTTTTAAAAAAAAGGACAGTGTTGAAAACCCTATAAAACATGTTCCAAGATTAAAAACATGTTAACCAAATGAAAAATATATATATAATTAATAAAACTGCTTTATTTGTGTAAAATAATAATTTCTTTGTAATTTCATGAAGTTTCGTTCCGATTCACCCCGCTGTTCCTAATTCACCCCATTTTACGGTACTTCTCAAAACTTTGTTTGGTTTGTACTTTCAACGACCGATTTTTGTGCAGAATGACGGCTTATCAGGCCGGGACCTACAGCTTAACGTGGATTCCTAACTAATTTGTTGATTACAATGAAAGTAAAAACTAGTCATTCACAATAATATACATACAAGATGGCTTTCTACTAACAAAAAGCAAAAGGGCCACACTAGTGATTTTAGTAACAGTGATTTTAAAAAGGAAATTTGATTGGAAGGGCAATGCAAAATAAGGCACAAACAAATTTGAATGCACACACTATTTGGTTTTTAATACACTTACTTAAAGATTTGTTAGATTCAGAAATATATCCGTGTCAGACAGCTTCAGCAAACATAGCATTCTCAAAGAATTATAAAAATTATTAAAAGCACCTTTTTGGACAATATAAAGTTAGGCCCAAATTCTGTGCTGAAACAAGTGTGGGAAAACCAAAGAGCCCTTTTTAGGTAAATTGAGGTATTCGATAAATTGCATGAGTGCACGTGGCACAGGACTCAAACTTAGAAAGAATCTTAACCTTTAACTGATGTAAGCGGTCTGACAGACCGCGAGTCATTTTTTGTGGAATGCTTCCACCCCCTAAAATATCTCATCTTTGACTTTTATATTAATTTTTCTGATACTATGTTTCTTAAACTTTAAACTGATGTTCACAAATTTGTGTGGCGCAGTATGGACCACGTGTTGCTCTTGCGCCAAAAACCTCAAATCACCCAACCACAGCAGTTAAAGGTTAACCTCCTCGTCCTTGATTGCCACCTCACCGTTGGTCATCGTCTCCTTCCACTGATCAACAGTAGCATCATAGATCTCTTTGATGGCCGCTTTATCCAGGTAGTTGACGAATTGCTTGGGGGTTGAGTGATTGGACGAGCCGTTGTTGATGTTGGTAGTTGGGGGTGGTCGAATCGGTGTCCGAGTCTTGACCATTGGTCAGCTTCTTGAGGCTTTCGATGTGGGCTTTTATGTTCTCGATGTGCCTCTTGGAGAGGATGTGCTCCTGGAGTGTAGAGGGAGAAATCTTGAGGTTGTACTTGACGTTGCAGGACGAGCACTCTTCACTAACTTTGGGGGGGGGGGGTTCCATCTTACGGCCAAATGTCTTGAGGAAGACCAGTCTTGCTTTTCTCTCTTTGGCTCTGGCGTTCTGGAACCAGACCTTGACAACTCTTTTATTGAGGCCAATTTCTTTGCCGAGTGATTCGCATTCGCACATAGATGGCATTTTGTAGTCTACAAGGATGGATTGCATAACCTTAAGTTTTGTTGTTGTCATTTGAGTCTTAAAAAGTTTATTGGAGCTGGATGAGTATCGACTAGAAGGCGAGGTCGGGTTGCTTTCATCCTCTGCGTCCATGTTATCCGTGGTCTCGGAATAGGTTTCAGAACGTGCATCATCTCTCAGCCCACACCGAGACGGGCTGTTCTCCAAGTGAAATTTCTCAACGAGATTCCCGATGCTCTTCTCGATCAAAGCCTTCAGAGGTCTGCTAAGGTCAAGAGGATGGTCTTTGGCAGGGCTACATTCGGATGATGCCTTATCCACCACTTTACTCAAGGATAACTCGGCGATTAGAGTAGCATCTTTACTGTTCTCTTTCGAATTCGATACTAACTCGTCAAAGTACTTCCTCAGTGAATTCTCGTAGTACCGTTTCATAGCGACAGCGTCGGCTGGATTGGAAGAGAAGTTGGGATACGAAGTCAGGATCTTGTCCTCGCGTTCAGCGTCTTCCGGTTTGGAATCTCCTTCACCATCGGGAAGGGCGTCGATGTTGATGTCGCCCTTCATGTACTGGTCGACGTGTCGTATAGCCAAATGTGATTCAAACACAGATCTCGCTTTGAAGAGAGCATGGCAGAAGGGACATCTCTTGTGAATGACTTGCTGGTGTACCCGGTCTGCCTTGCTGGTCTGCCCATTCCTCTCGCGAGCCCTGATATTCTGGTACCATACTTGGACCACTCTTTTCTTGAGGCCAACTTCCCTCGCTAAACTGTTTGTATTTTTGAAATCTTGAATATCTGTTTAATAAATATAGGGAGGGTCTTTTAGTAAATTGTATTAGCTTTTCTTTAAGAATTAAAAAAAAATAGGAATTTTTTGTGAAAATTTAGAAATATCTTTCGAAAAACGCAAAATGTTTCTTTAAAAATTGCCTGTCGAATATATTGGAAAAAAAAAAAAAAAAAAAACCTATCTCTACATCTTTCGATTATAATTTAATATAATTAATTAGTTTTTAAATTAAAAAAATATATATCAAAAATTGAAGGAGGAATAGTCTTTTTAAAAAGGAGTATATTTCGTCCAGAAAACACTAAAGAATAAAAATATGAAAAAATATTAAATTTAAAAGAAATTAAATTGTATACATAATTGTTTAAAAATAGATGTTTTACTTATATAAAAAAAAATTTGATGCCACTAAATTCATTAATGAAAATGTTAGGTTTTTGCTTATGGGTCTCCCTTAAAGGTTGGCCTCTTTTGGAGTGGGAGTGTTTTCGCTCATATGATTTAGTCGCAAATTGGAGTTCCTGGATGTAGGAATTTCCTATTGGTGTAACAGGGATCGGTCACTCATTGTGCCTCTCAGACTCGGTGCAAGTATTTCTTGGCACAAGCAGGACATTTCCGAAGCACTGAGTTGGCACCAGTATTTCTTTCTCTCTCTCTTAAAAAGAAATAAAAAAAAATGAGCTAAATATTTAAATTTGTGTCCAGTTTTAGAGTTGTACAAAATAACATATGGGCCTCGATAATAAGTGCATGGAAATCTTGATTGTTCATTTTCTAGATGAATCTGAGATTTGCGTTGTACATTCAAATTCAGTTAAAGAAAGTGGTCAGGTAGATTTTTTTTTCAGATAATTAGGGTGTTGAAACACGTATTGGTAAACGAAAATATCCGTATTTTTAACGGAGAAATAATAGTAGACAAAAAATGACGTCCAATGATTTTTTGATGTCATGGGATTTACAAATCCGTTATTTCATTCCATGTTCTTGGACCTATCGGATACTTTAGTGGGATACAGTAGGCGCACTCTCTTTCAATGATACAAAATTAAAAATCTATTCTATAAAATAGTTTAATTTACAATTACTATTTCTAATTATTTCTAAACAAAACAAATGAGTTTGGTTGTAAACCTTCCCCCAAGATATTTCTCTGTCTCATTTCGTAACTAGGAAAGATATTGCCTTTAACTTCATCTTAGGTTTCATGGGCGCAGACGAGTTTATCAATAATTATTTTTACTAAAAAAAAAAAAAAAAAAAAAAAATTAATAACGTTTCTAGTTATAAGAACAGGCAGTTTTTTGCCTAATAAAGGTTTTAAAACATATTTATTTTACGCAAAGGAAAGCTACAGAATTTAGATAAAAACCACCAAATGAAATCAATAAAAGTTCAACTGCACTTTTCTATTAATCACCACCAACAGAGCAAAAATTATATTTACGTACAATCCCAAAATATTACACCTGCGTTTAAAATCCTCAAATAGAAAGAATCAATTAGAAAATGAAATCGATCAGAAATAATTTTTTTTTCTTGAAATCACAGACATTTGATTTTTGGCCGAGTGCAAGTATGATTTGCTTATGTTACTTGTTGCACGGGACCGATTTTTAGTTCTGACACTTGTGACACATAGAGAGATTAAAATTCATCTGAGGCGCCATCTGTGTTTGAGAATTGTAGGTTGCGAAAGAGGATACAATGATAATACCAAGAAAAATACCCAAATATCAGAAGATAATGTATTTAATTTTCTATTTTCCCTGTTATCACGAATTCTTTATTGAGAAGTGTCTTTCAAGCGGGGAAGGATCGAATGTTTTACTTGCTTGAAGAAGTAATCTATTAAACGGTCCCTTAAAGTGAGCTTTTTTTTTTTAAAAACATTTTTGCTAAAATATTGAGAACCAAAATGCAATGAAAAAAATTCTGGAGGGGTTTTCGAACATGATAATTCTAATGGAACCAAAAAAAAAACAAAAAAAAACAACATGTTTCTATTAAAAAATTTCTTTGGTAGGCAATTGCTGTATCCCGTACCAGTTGGCATGATTTGTGAAAAACTTGCAAAACTGGTTTCCGTTGCTGAGTTTCTAGCCAAGTTGTTTCAGATCAAGTGATGTCACATTCGCTTCGAGCCGAATGAATCGTTTTACCCCCCAAAACTAACACGCAAACTTAGGTTGCAAATTAAAAAAAAAAACAAAAAAAAAAAAACACGCAGCGAGCAGAAATGTTTGTGTTTATGGCCTTTTCGAAACATTTAGAAGTGAATAAAAACAATGCAAGAATTTTCCATTGTAACCATTAACATAGCATTTGATAAATTAAAAGACACTCTGTCATTTATTGCCAGTCTGATCAGATATCACACCTTCTCATTTTGAAAATTTCCAATTATTTTACTATAAATATGTTGTTTACATGGACCTTTTCGCAGTCTTATTAGGATTGGAATTGCATTGAATATCAGCATTGTGACTAGCCTGTGTTTAATCATAACGTATTAAAACACAAATTCGAATTTCCATATTCCATTAGCTAATTACAGTGCGTGTTTCATTCATCCCAGTGGATAGTAATCGACTGTGACGTCATCAAACATAAACACCATTCGTAAATGTACAATTTGATTCGACTTGAAATTTAATCGTTTGAATTGTTCAGTCAGTCTAAATGGAACATAAAAAGGACGTTATTTTGAGAGAGGTTCCATGGTATGGCAACACTTGTGACATCCTTGTGACCAATCATTTAAACTCAAATTCGAATTTTCATATTGCATCAGCCAATCACAATACACATTTCATTTACCCGCGAACTTAGCATTTGACTGTGACGTAACCTTGTATAAACCCCATTTTTTGAAAAGTAACAGTGGATATGTAAATTTTTTGATCGGAAGATAGTAACAAGTTAGTATCATTCGTATTCTGGTTTCGGAACTTTCGATTTGGAAGCCGTTGTTTAATAGAGTTTTTTGGTGTTACTGAAACGTGCAGATTTTAAATTTGTTTTTTAAGTTTACCACCAATTCATCTACTTTTATGGTGGTAAGTACACAAGTGATTTCCGTTTCGGATTTAAAACTTATTTTCCCAATTTTAAAGTTAATATCCAATCTTTCTATTTAACTTCCACTACAGTTTGGTCCTTGTGCTACCCTTACGCCAAATAAAGTTTTAAAAACACAACCAACCAAGTTCCGTACAAAACCTTAGAGTACAATTTTTTCATCTGGTGCAAAAGTTGAATATGTCCTTTTTTACCCCCAAATATTTCGTAGTATTGGACACTTTTCATGGAGATGTGTTTATTAGAAAAGTGTCTGATTGTATTGTATATAGGCAGCACTAGGGCATAATGCACTTAAATTTTTTTTAAATGGATATAAACAGGTACAATTTAGTTGACTAGTCCATGTACTCAGACTGTTTAAAAATGGTTTTCTTTCAACATATTTTTATGTGCTTAATTTTAGTTGTACAACTAACTCTTTGTTAACTGAACCCTTTAACCTAACCCGTACCCTTTGAGCTCGCGTTGTTCAACAAAATGTCGCGCATTTTGAGTTGCAAATAAAAGTGCTATGCTTTTCCCAAATGACCTTAATACGTTGACTGCCACGGAATTTTTCGATTCCGGTCTGACAGACCGGGAGTCATTTGTTGTGGAATGCTTCCACCCTAAAAATATTCATCTTTGACTCATGTTAATTTGTTCGACACTTTTTCTCTTAAATATTAAATTGGTGCTCACTAATTTGTTTGGCGCTGTATGGACCACGTGTTGACCTTGCGTCAAAATTATCAAACTACCCAACCACGTCACGAGTTGTCTCGTAGTTGGCAGACAACTTGTTAACCCAAGATAATTAAACATTAGTCTCGTAGATTACCAGTGGTAGTTTTGCTATTTGGAGATCTTCCCGTTGTACTTAACATCTGCCAAGAGTGGAAACCCTGATTTTTACAATTAAGATAATATAGCTAAGATTCATTAATTTGTTCGAAATAAATAACAAAATAGTTTTTTAATTAGTCTATTTGTTCAACGGTTAGTTTAATTAACACCGATTCAAGTTTAGTTATCTAGAGTTAAAAACTTTTTTACACTTTTCTTGTCATTAGATGCCATAGACTATATTAGAAGACAACCTGATTTGATCTCGCTCATTGTTTTGCAGCCATAGGAAAACCGGTTCCTACAGCATACTCAGTGAGCTTACTTCATCCTATCCTCAAGGATAGAACCGCTCAAAGCCATTAATTGGGGACAATCCAGTACTGAAGCAGCATGATCACTTCCGGTCTTTATCCCACAAACCCCATACCTGCCAACCAGTGCCGAGAGTTCAAGTTAATGCAGTATTTTCCATTTATTAGCGAGTCCAAACATAACTGGTGCCCTCCCGTGACCAGACTTCAGACCTAATGCTTGTTCAATAGCTGGATTGTTCTAATTGCTGGCATTGTGTGAACTGGTATTCCAATCAACGCATGATCAAGACCTATAATAAAATTAGTTGGTGTAACAGTTAATATTGCCGGTTACGTGTTTACAAAGAGTTATTACTGACTTCACATCATTGTTGTCCCAGAAGCTAGATCGTGTTTTACTGGCGATACTTGTAGATTAAGCATTTTCTGTTTATTAGCGGATCGACTCCAATCATTGAATCACCTACTCTCATGTGACCACCGACAGGCGGTGCCGGCGTAATGATCGCTTAATAGCTGGATTGTTCAAGCTGGTGGCATCGTGTAAGCGCAAAGCTAACTTTCCGACCGACGCTTGTTGGTGACCTGGCAATTATCTTACCTGCTGATGTTCTAATGCACTGGCTGGTATAGTGGTTAGCGTGCTAGCTTCTGGACCGCGAGGTTGCGGGTTCGAGTCCCGTGTTAGGCATGGGTGTTTGTAAATGTATGTTGGCTTGTCTAATGACGAATGTTTCGGCGCATTGTGGCCCTCGTGTTGCTGACGGCGCCAGATTATCTGAATACAACCAACCATAAAAAAGCGCCAAATTATGCCAACCATAAGCAGTTCACTTGCTACTAAAAATGGCGGCTACAGCCATTTATTAGAGAAAATCACCTTGGCATTGAATCTCTACCGTTTTTGGAAGTTCTACCCATATTTTATTTATTGCTCAAGGTTAATTTATCTGTTAATATTTCCACCGTGATGTTATATTTTAACACTGCAGGGTATTTATCGTTAATTTGAAAATAAACAGTGCTTTGAACCTGGGCTTGATAAAGCCAATGCGACAATTGCAGGGTTAAAAGGTTAGGACTTGCTTTTACATCAAACTAGCTAAATAACCATGCTTCGCCACGAAATTTTACCTGGTGCATTTTAGCAATTAAGACATTTATGTATTCTTAACTTCAGTAGTTTGATTCGATTCGATCTCTAAATATTGGTTATAAAAATCGGAAAACTTTACTACCTCTATGCTTTCCCTTGTTGACATTTGTTCCAAAATTTATAATTGGGAATATATTTTAAATAAGACTTGAATACCTTTCGTTTAAAACATTTAACCCCTTTTCGACCCTTTAAAATAGAGTTTGCAATAGCTTTTTGTGTTTCTTTGCTCTTAGGGTTCTAAATATAAAAGTTGTGACTGAATTGGAACATTCCTTGTATAGTTTGAACGTTTCGTCCGCTTTGCATCCCTTAAAAATTCCTTATTCGAGAACGGAATTGCTTACTTTTCTTTGTTTGTCTTTGTTAACATTTGTACTAATTTTCAGAGTTGTGAACATATGGGAAAATTAGTGGCGAGTTAATATATATATAGATTAATCAAACAAACCATTTACCGTAACAAATATCAATGTAAATTTTAAAAAGTAACAGTTTCAAGCTCTTAAAAATATAACTTAAACGCAAGTAAGCTATCAACATACCATCCAATAATGACTTAATAGTATAAAGTAAAGGATTTATAAAATCAGACTAAAGTTTACCTATGTTTTTCAGTCCCCTGCTCACAAGATGCACTCTCTGATCTCTGCAAGTTTTGTGGCCTCTACTGTTCTGCAGTGTATTCGGAGATTCTCCACAACTGGTAAGTTTTCATAGGTTTAAAGAAGCGTTGCAACTCATTCAAGAAAACCACTACATCCAAGGTATGTCAATTTCATCTGCTTTTTACTTATAGATATAAATTGTGCGATCGCTTTTTCCTCATGACAAATGTGTTTGAATAGTTTGTGTTTAGTTGGATGAGCTTTATGGTTTGCAATTTAGGGTTATGTGTAGTGTTCATCGCCTGTTAGGTCGTTGTTGTGAACTCTATGAAAACTATTGTATCGGGTTCAACTTTTTGCAACGGTTGCCCTTGGTTTTGCTCACTGGCAATCGAGGGGTGGGATAAGGGGATATATCCCCTCCCGAAATTATAAGGTAATCTAATTAGATCACAGATCCAATATGAATTTTTCACGTCTTTTTTATATTACTAGACCCATAGAGTTAAATGTTACTAGTTAAACGATGGCAATCTGACGAGAGATTAAAAATATCCAATTAAGACTTCCTTTTTAACATTCGTGACTGCTTGAAAAATTAAACTAAATTAATGTAAATATTTTTTTGTATACAAAACATGGGTTCAGTTCTAGGCTGCGTTTTCTTTTGCATTGCCCCAATTTTCGAGCTATTTAATGAATATATTCCATGCTAAAGGTCTTTTACGTCTATATTTAAAGGCTACATCACTAGGCTAATGTTTTTCTTGCAATCATTCACTAATGTTAGCAAACAGCAACGTTCTAACCTATATTTTATAACCAATTTCGCCTTAGGGCACAGAAGTTCTTTTAAGAAGTTTAAAAATCCTTGTTACTAAAAATGCTCCTTATTGATTTCCAGTGCAAACCTAACGGACTACGTAGTTTATTATACTCAATAAACTATTGGATTTGTGCAAATTTGTACTTGCTTTAAAAGGCGCTAAGAAAAATTTCCGCGTATTAATAATGTGTTTAGCTAAATACCTGAGAGATTGAATAAAAAAAAAATGAAATTTCATCACAGAAATTTATTTCATATATCCTCCCGAAATAATTTTCTGGCTACGCCCCTGCTAGCAATATCGTACATCTTTAAATCTCATCGAGAGCTATGCTGATAGTCAAGCTTGCTTTTCCAGTACTGGTTATTAGACATTAAATGTCATGTTACACCTGAAATGCATAAATGATTTGTCAAGGCTAATTGATGTTGGATTTGTTTACAAAATATACACTTTAAATGTAATGTCAAAAGTCGGGATATGCACTCATCTGTGAAAAGTCTCCGTGAGACGTTCTTGGCATCAATGCCTCGCCGCGCCCCCAAACGGAGGTGGGGAAAACCGAGGTGCCAGGATGTAGATATGTTTATTGGTCTATCTGGTAAACTAAGGCTGATACTGGATTATGCGACCATCCAATCACTACTAAGGAGTGATAGTGATCACTATCAAATTGAGACTCGCAGTACTATTCGTGTTCTCTTGTCTTAAATTGCATTTGTTCTTGTTGAATAAAAATAAACTATGGGAATAACTGACATTATTTTGGCAATGCTTTGTCACCGATAGCAATTTACTGCTGTCAGTGACTATCCATTGCCAAATATACAGGGGTGGGACGGCGTAACGCTACTTTTTGATTTTTTGTTTTATTAATAACTTATAACTCTTAAATCTTCTTGCATGTGTTGTAATATAAATTAATGAGAAAATAAATGCGCAAATTAAGAATATTTAGCTTTTCTTTTATCATAAGTTATGTAAAATATTGGGATTTTTTCATTATTAAATGCAATTTTATAAGCTTTTAGTTGAGGTTACTGCCACGATTGGCATGCTTGCGTACAGGAGAAGTTAATTTAGCACTACAACCCTCCCAAACAATGTTGGTTATTACCGTTACACAACTAATTGCGATCGATGCTGTATAGCTCACATTTCATGAATTTATCTTTGAAGAATATAGAAATATTTAACCTGAGGGAAAAGTCTTTTGGACGTTCACTAAAACATTCTCGCATTTAAAAGTATATACTCAAATTTTTTAATATTTTATGTCCCTCCAAAACGGTGGACACAAATCCAGTGGCTAAGATCAATCTTAAACATTAATCGAGCAATTTGTATTGCAAATCGTTTATATTTACACATTGGGTTATAGATTTTTATGATCAGTTTTCGAACATTCGAGTAATCGTACTATATTTTGAAGTGGTAAAACAGATTATTTTGATATACCGATTTGCATACAATTTTTTTGGCAGTTAAATATCGTTATATTGTGTAGAATTGCAAAACTTTATAATTCTAGCGTTTGGTGCAGTTTGATCCTAAAGACACTAGCGCCATAAGCAATAAATCAATCCATGTTCTTATTCTGATAGTTTGATTTTATTCAAGACGCCGAGAATAAAATCAAATACAATTTCGTCTGGAGCAACTTGTAATAAAGCTCTGTTACTTGCTGTATTTAAATTCGTTGGGTATAAAGCATGACTATGGAATCGCATCGCGTTTTAAATTTTTCAGGGCGTTATAAATATCTAAAATTCGTACCATTTTAAGATAATTCTTTTGGACATATTATTAATAATGGAACAAAAACATAGATCAGGAAAGTGCGAATTTTGCCAATTTACCCTTTGCACTCGAGCGGCGCCTCTCAAACGCCACACGATTGGATGCCGAAACACGAGAGGACTACTAGGTTTGATGCGGAAATTTGATGTAAGGCCAATGACTGTTTAGTTTTTATGAAGCAAATCCATAAAGGCCAACCGAACCTAAAATGTCTCGAGTTTCTGGTTCCTCCGTGCGAAAAAGGCCTCCCGAGTGCAAAGGGTTAAATAATACATTTCAACTAAATGGTAATAAAAAAAATGAAGGGGTGTTTAGTACAATCACAACTCCACTTGTATAATTTGTTAGTCAACTCGCGATAACTTGAAATCTCATAAGTCCCAAGACAACTCAATGTTTTTCAACAGTTATCTCCATATCTCGAAATGTACGCCTCTTAAGTCGGAAGTTTTTGGGAAAATATATTATTACAAACACCCTCCCCCCCCCCTTCCACGAAATACTAAAAAAAAAAGAAAACGATTTTTATTTTTTTGTTTCCTCTTTACATCGTGTTTTACAATTTTACTTGTTACCCGGGAAAAATCCGTTTGCATTGAAGCGTACAAAAAGTAAACGGCCTTTTGCCTTTACACTCCAGATTTGAAGTGTGCATCAATGGTGTTGGTTTACGATGAAGTTAAATAATGTTAAAACGTAAATTGAATACGCTTAGTTTAAATCAAAAGGTTAAATTAATGAAATGAAACAAAATCTGCTCGAAACTCTATCCATTTAGTAAATGAGTGAGGGTATGTGCCTTTCCTGGTGTTGAAGCTGCTCTTTGAAGTGGTTTGGGACATATCAAAGCCATTGTTCAAAATCCCTCTTATTTGAACCTTTTTGGAAACGGGGCAAGTGAGTAGAAATATTACTTTGGGTACGAAGAATTCACTGCGATTTCACTCCCCCTTTAAACGAAGTCTGACACGCCCTTCAAGCAGGTAATTTAACTTGTTCGTTTCATGTCCATGCGACCCCCTACTAGAGTTCACAGGATTACCGTTTTTTTTCTAGAAGTGTTGCAAGATTAGAAACTATTTAGTTTGTGCTGGATAAAAAATACCCACAAAAATTGAAATCTAAATTACTGGTTGAAAAAAAATTTCGATGGTATCAATTAGAATATAGATATTGCTGCATATTTTCTGTAAATTATCTATTTGAATATTTTATTGATACACGACTGTAAACATGTTTATTTTATTGCAACCTAACTGAAAAGCTCCAAATGCTATACATTTTGACTTTGATACCTTTCCTTAACATATCAATGTATTTAATTTTCGCTGAGAAAGAATAGTATTAAATTTTAAAATTTCCAATTCTTGACAAAATTGAACTACGTTATTTTTTTTTAGAAAATCATGCATTTGAAATATTAAATGACAAAAAAAAAGCTCTACTGTACTTTATACAACTTGCATTTCATTTTGATATTTTTAATTTTTAAAAATAATTATCAGATTTTTTTCATTGCAATTAACATTGCATCGAAATTTATGCCAATTATATACCACTAGAAAGACCAAATTTAAGTAACATGAACGAACTCAATCAATTTGTTAAGGTTTTACATTAAAATAAATATCTTAAGTTTGCAACTTAAATAATTAAGTCCATGTTTAAGATTGTAATTTTGATTGTTACGATTTCAAATAATTTCTTTTTATTTTATTCATTCAATTAAAAATTGCATTTCTTAAATTTTTAATGTAAATACAAGTAACCTAAAACGCTCTGTATATTATTGAGACCTTATCACGTTTAATATATTATATTGAAAACAATTTCCAATACGAATATAATACGAAAATAATTTCCAATAATTTCCTTTCACGTCATGATGTATCAATACGTGACAATGGAAATTATTTCCAACTTTCTTTTCTCAGAATATACTGCATAGAAAGAAAAAAAGAGTAATATAATTTATTTTATTCTCAAATGACAGCAGACTATCAGTTGACAGAAATTGTACAGTTTATGGTAGCGTGTACTTTTTTAATCAATTTATTTTCAATTCAAAGATATGTCAAAAGACTTCACTTTATATTTAATGGAAACCGTTCGACCATGGGTTTCACAATTTTGTGGCTTATACATAAATTTTTATGATCACTTAGCAATTGTTTCTTTTCAAGATACACTTATATCATAAGAATACCCATTCTCATCGGTCAATTTGAATAGTTTAATACCCCATCTCTTGTTCTTTTTGGGGATATACTATTTGGAAACAACCCGTCCTTTAAATTTTACAATTACTTCATCTACGGCTGCATTTTCGGTCGGGTTGTAAATTTCTTGAAAGTTGTTGTTTAGTAACTCGAAAATGTCTCTTATCTTCCATAAACGGTCATACTAAAGATGATCTGTTTTTTTGTTTCTTACTATTATCCGAAAAATGCAAATATTTCAACAATAGCAAGAATCTGTCTCTTGGCATAGTCTTATTAAATATTGGAGTTTCAATTAATACATCTTTCGACCAATAGTCAGAAATTCTATCCTTGTCAACATGACCCATTAAGAGTATGAGACAAAAACATTTCAAAAGTTCTTCCTCATTTGTTGCTTTCCATTTTGAACTGTGGCTTCTTGGCGTCGACTGTAGATGACTGCGATTTGCTAATACTTCTAAGTACAATCATTTGCACAATATTTTCTCATTAAATGCTAGTTGAAAATAATCTAATTCATGGTGCAGGTTACTTGAAACGTTTTGTATCAATCCTGGTTTTGGCCCAATGAATTTTTCAATTTGCAATCATCGTAATTTTCTGGAATTTTCCAAATAATGTTTGGAAAATTTTGTTCCTGTTGAATTTCATCAGGGGTATCTTCATCAGAATCTTCGGAATCATTTTCTTGTAAACTACAATCACTGTCACTATCAGCATAATTTTCATCTTCTCAATCATTTGCAACCATCAATATGTCGATTTCTTTTTCCGTCAGAATTTTCCTTCTAAACGCCGTATTTGTAAGTTGGTAAGCGCTTTAAGCAAATCTTGTATAGCATGAACTCTTTGGACTCGAAATGGTTTGTCACATTTCAAGTTCGTTGAAAAGTTTGCTTGGCATTCACATTTCAACAATAGACTCGTACATTCCAGTCAGAACTTTCAAAGAAGCTTTTAGCCAGAGAACTGGTGTGCCCAGATGTCATCGTAGAATTGTTAATGATGTGGTAGGCACAGGATACCTGAAACCAGCTTCTTCCTTCACCACTTGCAATCTACTAAGTTTTGGAGAGATACACTGACAAGTATTACCTAATTACTATATTTTGAATCTTAAGAACTAGATTAAAAAACAGAACATTTCGAGTTGTAAGTAAAATAGCTAATGAAATTCGGTTTTATGCAAAATGTATGTTTACTGCCTATTAACGATGTTGAATTGTGCATGCTTGTGAAATTCCTTTTCTGAATGAACTTTCTGAAGGCACAGCTCACATATATACATTTATTAAAACTTACAAATTCTATCTGATATTTGACAGATACAAAATCATAGCCAATTCTTGCTTAGTGGTGTCGGCTTGACACATTTATAGTAAGGAAAAAAAAGTCCATGTGTTGCCACTCGCCATGATTTAGAATAAAGAAAAATAAAGGAGGGCCGCAAGGTGGCATCGTGCCTTCCTGGTGGTCAAGATCGCCCAGATGTCAAGCTTTCCAAATATTTGCATAAAGCTGTTCAAATATACATTCAAATAAATTTTTCTTATTTTAGTTTTCTTTAAAACAACAAGCTTAGCCAATCTCATTTCTTTTAAAAAAAAAAAGTTTAAGAGAAATTCTAACGAGATATTTGCTCTTTCAATTTAAGGATTAACATTTTCTTATTTCAAAACTGGCTTACATTTTTAATTAGCTTAATTTTAGTTGAAAGAAAAATTGCTAGTTTAACTGAGAAACCAACCCATAATTTATTATTATTAATTTGCTCACCATGTCTTCTATATATAAATCCACGTAAGCAAAAATATTAGAAATAAATTAACTTTAGAAGATAAAATAGTATATTGATTATACACATGAGATAATGCTAATTTCATGTTAAATTAAGACTTTATTATCTAGGATATCAAGATAATAATCTATAATTCAAAGGCAGTATTTATACAATTGAATGTTTTCCTGAAAAAAAAAATATTAATAAAGCTTAACATTTAAAAAATAACATAAAAGCAAAGGCCCAACCAAAAAATTTCTTTGAGAGATTTTCAATGAAGCACTAAGTTTTCCTCTGTAGTTCTGCATAAAAAGGACTGGTATCCAGAACTTTCTCATCCTATATGTGTCACATACCATTAATATTTTTGAAATTCCTTAATCTTTCACCTACTTATACCAAAATATTAAAATGGTTTTGTCCAATTTTCGAGTTTTTACAAAACAACCCAACATGTGATAATATTTTAATTATAAGCCGTATAAGCCATATTATTTAGATTATAAATTAACATGAAAATATTCATGTTTGTCTAAATTCAATTAGAGAAGTAATATTTTTAGATGAACTGTCAAACATCAATATGTTTTTATATTTATGGTGCTTTAAATACAAGAGCTGAATTTTTTTTGATTTTACGAAATTTACAAATATAAATTACCAAAATTTCATTGACTTAATCTCTATAAAAGGCAGACTGATTCACTCACTCATGACTAATTCTCCCACTTCCCATACCACGTTCTCACTTCCACAACTCTTAAAATTGATACAAATGCCAACTAAGACAAACATAGAAAAAGTAAGGTATTCCGATCTCGATTAACCAAATTTGAGATCTTTTCGATCCCTCAAAATTTCCGAACGAGGGATATTCAGAAGTACCACTGTCAATACAGTCATTTATCTTGATATTTAATAGTAAGTGACATATGAAGATAAATGTATTAAGGTATTACGATCTCGATTAACTGATTTTAAAGGGTCGAAACATTCCATACAAGAAATATCTCGCTTTCAATATATTCCCCAATCATAAATTTAGGAACAAATTTCAGCAAAGGCAAGCATAGAAAAAGTAAGGCATTCAGATTTTTTGTAAACCAATTTTTAGGGGGTAAAAAAAGGTATCAAATGTAGAATGCATGAATGTTTTAATTGTTAAAATGCGCATGGTAAAACTTCACACCGATATTTAGTAAGTAATTTTATAAGGCCTTGGTGATTTTATCCAAACCACAAATTGTTCTCTAAATAAGACCAACGGTATTGAGAAAAGCAAAGTATAATTCTGTTTATTGAGTATCAATGGGAGACGGTTTTATCTGAGCTTTAAAACGGGATATTGTTTATCTTTTTTCTAATCAGATGACTGATCAGCCTGTTCAAAATAAATGCTTCATTAAATTCGTCTAAATACAATCTTAGCTGCTCGGCAGAAAATTGGTTAATGCGTGTTAATCCTAATTTATCTTTGCAGCTTGATATATCATTTAATGTCTCTGATTTCGTTGAAATAAGATTTCGGATTGTATTCCTAATGCATTATCTTAAACGAAAATATATTTTGAAAGTTGACTCTAACACTAGTATGTAAATTGTAAAATATGTTTTCCTTGAATTGATTGGAATCTATTTGTAAAATTACCTTAAATTTTTTTTTGTGAATTTTATAGTTAAGGTTATTATCACCCTAATTTAGTCGAGTATATTGATTTTAACCTTTGACATTTAGCTTTTTTTTAACAAGCATAAAAATTTTGCCTTGCTCTTATGAGTATGAGTGGATTTGAATGTTCCGACTTTTCTTGATGCAACATGGTTGGTCCAACTTCCCCCAATTTAAAGCAATAATTGGAAATTGCCTCCTTTTTAAAATGACTTAGTAAAAATAGCGTTCATTTCAATAAAAAAGTATTCATACGGTAGACCAAGTGCTGTGAAAAAGTAGTTTAGCTGGATACCCAGAGATGCCAACTTATGTAGCTGTATCGAAATTTTACTGTTAAGGACGTTCTTTAAATTTAAAGCTCATGGTATTTTTTTCGTGAAATATCTTTCCTCAATCTTCTGTCAATACTCTTGAAATTAGCAAATGATTTCGCTATTGCAGAGATTTTCACCGTTGTGGTGAGTAGAAATTTCGTATGTATTCTTCGAAATGGAAAAGTTATAGCCATAGATAAACTATAAATATCCGTGAAGAAGTTTGCATCTCTGGCTATCTTGATGGAGTCATATTTTTATCACCCATTTTAAAAGAAAGTCATTTAGTTGCATGAAAGGTACATTATTTGAAGGGCTAAGAGGTATTTTGAAACTAACGTCGAAGGGTATGGTATATCTTAGTAATTTTATATTCTAGTTGTAACACTCGTTCTTAATTGGTTAACACATTTAAGCTTTTCAGAGAGTTTGGGTGTGAATGCCAGAACTTTGTCTGAATCGTACCACCTTCAGAAGAATTGCTTGAATTTTTAGTGTACACTATGGTGGAAACTAAAAATTGAAATAATTCTCACTTCACTTTGCCCATCAAATAATTGTAAATGAACTTTGGGAACTGACATTATGGTTTACATACAGTATTAAATTCTCAGCTTTGCTTTTAATTGTACATATCATGCGAACTGAAAAATTAATTTCTTTCGTAAAGAAATTATTTTTAAAGAATAATTTAATGAAAAATTTAAGTATTTAATACTATAATAGCAAAAACAACATAAAAAATGAATTTTTCTCCTATTTACACTCAATTGCTTGTCTTTAAGTTTTACTCGACAAGAAAATTTTAATTTTATCTATTGGTTATGGGATGGCTTGAGAAATTAGAGCAGAAGTTGTTAAATGATTAAAATTAGCATTAGACTTGTACTGCTTTATCAATATCAAAATGCTTGCAGTCACTAAAATTTAAATTGAACTTAAAAAAAAAAAAAAAAAAAAAATATCGCATCGTGTCTGCTTTCATCTATCAGAGTATCACTATTTTTTGTGAAAATCATGCTATGCACTTTGGCTGTCATCTGGACTATTGAAACTCGTCTGATGGCAGTAATCAAAGCTATTTCAGTTCGCCTGAAATATTTCAACTCGTGCAACGACAGTCGTCTGAAGTAGTGCTATTCTCGTAGTGATTTTTATATCGTGATGGAGTCGACCAATCAACATTTAATGAAAAGTGAGAATGAAAAATTATCTGTTCTTCAGAAACCACTTGGAACACATACTGCAGATTACCAGCTGCTTAACTTCAAAAGCTAATGTTCTTCAGCTGGTTTCTGACACTGGAAACTCCAAACGTAGGGTAGCCGACCAAACGGTATAGTGGTTAACGCGCTAGCTTCTAGACCGCGAGGTTGCGGGTTCGAGTCCCGTGTTAGGCATGGGTGTTTGTAAATGTATGTTGGCTTGTCTAATGACTAATATTTCGGCGCATTACAGCCCTCGTGTTGCTGATGGCGCCAGATAATCTGAAAACAACCAACCAACCAAACGTAGGGTAACTTGGTACCAGAAATCTTCGAAAGGAAATGGTAAAGATCTACGTCATTCAATACCTTTAAAGATGACCAGTTATTTGGGAGTTTGAGCTAGATATGACCCACGCATTCCAGAGCATGACCAAGAATTATTCGAACAGGTAATGTGCCATTTCTTCATAGTCTTGGCTTCATAAATAAGATGGCAGCCTTATTCAAAGATGGCTACAGGCATTGAGGTAGCTTTAGTTCATCAGTTTTTGTTCCTCTAAAAATACTTACTAAACATCCATAAATTGAGAAAGCTCTTGATAGTGACGACTCGGATGCGAAATGACACGCCAAGAGAGAAGCTGTGCTTTTCCTGCTGCTGGATTGTCTGGAAAATTTGAAGTTGACATGGTACGCAAGCAGTACCTACCTTAAAATTAAGATACTCAACGTTAGAGATTACAAAAGGAAAACTGATGACGACGTGATTGTCCCCAATTTTCAGACATTCATTTTAAGCTCCACCATTTCAGAGACGTAACCCGAAACTGTATTTTGCCCAGATTGAAGGACAATTTGTGATGGCGGGATTTGCAGGTTATGAAACTAAGTATCTTTACGTAATTTTTAGATACTGATGGCGTTACCTTCGTGAGAGAGACAATATTTTAACTTCACCTGAGTAGCATAAGTATGACGTCATAAAAAATTGTATGAGAGCAGATTCCAAGATTCTGGAACTTGTTCAATTAAACTACAGCTGCAAGAACTTCAACCAGGCAATGTCCTGCCGTCTCAACTCCTCCTCAAAATGAGACCTAACACCAAAGTCCCAGATCACTTTCTACACAACATTTCTTTAGAGCGCCTACCTATAGGCAGTGCAGCAGACCTTAATATCGAATCCCCAAGACTGATAAGTGAGCCTAAAATGATTAAAGCACATGAAGTACGTTTCCTCATTTAATACATGTGCTTTGACAACCAGTGCCCAAACTGTATTTAATTTTAAAGAGAAATATGTCCCTAACAACATCAATGCAGCAACTGGCAAAGAAAATGAGAAATTCCAAGAAGTAGGAGTTTTAGCAAATACTCATTCCAATTAATCACGACAAAGGTTCGATGATACTTAAATCACTTGTAATAAAATTCCAGTTTGTCACCACGCTCACGTTATGGAAAGCTGCTTAGTCACTGCCGGATTCAATGACATAAATATAGATTTGTGTGATGTATTTCAGAGGGAGTAGATATGTTTCAGGTGGAAGTCGAGTCGTCCCGTTTGAACAGAAAGTACTGCAGATACATAAGGGACTGAGAACGAGAGGAAGAAAGATCAGGAGACAGTTCTTGGTGTTTCACCCCGTCAGGGGCAAACGAAAACTGTGTAGTAACAATTGTTGTCACTTTCGAAATCAGTTTCACAAATATACTATGACCGAGAAGCCAACCACGGACGTTACATTTCAGCAAGTTGTCGCCTGTTAAGAACTGATACAGGGCTTGCCCTAAGTCAGCACAACAGTGGTGAAGTGATACTACAACTACTTACAAGGGGTGGCTCCTTTTGATGCGGGATTTGCACCAAGCAGGGTTGCTGACTGAAAGGAAACGGGCTTCAGACAGATAATCGAAACATTTCTTTTCCTGCCCTTTGATTTGTTATTGATGAACTTGACTCATAATCATCAGGTTTTTACTTATTAACCCTTTGCACTCGAGCAGCGCCTCTCAGGCGCCACACGATTGGATGCCGAAATACGAGACGACCAGTAGGTTTGATGCGAAAATTTGATGCAAGGCTAATGACTGTTTAGTTTCTATGAAACAAATCCATAAACGCCGACCGAACCTAAAATGTCGAGTTGCTGGTCCCTACGCGCGAAAATGGCCTCGAGTGCAAAGGTTTTATAGACCACTCTTTGAATTCCTGGATGAGGGTAAGTGTTGTAGCTTTTGCATGTTTCGTAAACTCTGGGTGTATGCATAGAGGGATAGTAAAAGGCTGCTAAGGAAACGAAGAACTTGCCTTAAAATCAAAGCTTGTTTTCCCATACACAAGTTCGGCTGAACTCGTCCCCAGATCCTCCCACACCTGGATCTTGTGTTCAGCAGAACGCTTTGCAGTACTTCTACCCATGCGTCTTAATATTGAATGGCTTGTGTTAATTCTCGATGGAACCTTTACACATGTCTAAGACTAGATTATAGACAGTCATCCTGTACTCCTGCGTACCCATGAACCTTATCGGTGCATGGAAAGCCTTGGATTCAAACGATCACGGTCTGAGAAAATAAAGTGAAACACCATACCTGGATTTTCATCAATTGAAGAGCTCGGTGATTCGCCGTTCTGTTCAAAATAGGATACATCTCTGACCATCTAGTGTATCTGTCGACGCATGTCATGTAATGGGAGAAACCGCTTGATGAAGGAAGAGGACTAACCACATTTATGTTTAAGTGACTAAACCTGCACTTTGTTACAGGGTGATTTCCGACTTACTATGACGTTGAACTTTATTCTTCTGTTACTCCATGTATGATTTGAACCAGTGCTTTACGTATTTTAAGTCCTTCCATCAACCTCTGCCGAGTCAAGTTGGTTGTAGACTTACTGTTAGATTATGCAGTGTTAAAAGTACTAAAGCAAAAACCTTAAGGAAATAAAACCATATGTTTCAGTTCATGCTTCAGACTAATTTTGGAGCAATTTGCGAGACCTGAATTAAATGTTGCAATTTTTTATCATGCAACTACTCCTAGATATAACATCCTAATTAATTACCACTGACCCTGTTCTAAAAATCAAGCCCTTGCTTCAACAACACAAATTTTGTATACCATATATTTGTTGTGAATTGACTAATGAATTTTAAATTATGTCATTGACTTGAACATTTTCCCTATTTTGGTACGCTAACGTAAAAGGTTATGATCCGTGAAAATGTACAACTTTCTATCCTCCACCATGTGTCTGAAATATTTAAAGAGGATATTCATTATGGGGGGGGAGGCTGAGCAGCAAAAGCTAAAAGAAGCCCACAAGGCGAGTGGACTCAAATTAGAGGCTCTGAACAAATGGTTCAAGATGGCTAAAATGCATAAGAAGCAAAAGAAGCGAGACCTGTTGGCTCAAATATAAAAAATAAAAATTTTTGCTGAAAGATGCCGATGTATGTCTTGCGTTTCAAGTCGCAATATGCCAAAAATTCACGATCATGGGTACTGTATAGGCGTTCCGTAGCGTTTAACTTAAAATATGAAACCTGTTGCAATGTATTTGGATAAATTTTGCAACAAAACATCTATTGCCATCGCAGAAGTTTCACCCACCAAAAAGTATCTGGCATCCTCTTAAAGATGATCTAATAGTGGCTTAAGAAGTTGTCACGTCCAGGTCATCAATGTTGAGGTAAAAAGTGTGCATTAAAAGTCCAGCCATTCCACCATGTCCAAGTTACAGAAGGTTCCTTTATAGGTTATCATACTGAAGGACGAGAACACAACAGTCAGGCTTGTGCTTGATAGCATTTCTATTGAAAATCGACTCATCTTAAACGCTTTACATCTTTAAAAATAATCAACTATTAATAATTAACAATTTTTAAGTAATTAAGTAAAATCACTACTTGTCGCTTTGAGTCCTGGATTGCCTCAAGTCCTGACGGTCCCGAAGGGAAGCTACTCTGTTTCGCTGCACCCGTCATTTAAAGTAGACAGGTTGCTGCTCAATCTCCATATGCATTTCTAAGCAATACTGGAAAAGAAAAATTGTTCCAACAGAAAGTCCCTCTTATCTTATTGGTGCAACCATGCAATATATAAGCAACCATGAACGCTACGCTCCTTCAAGTGGTCACTATTTAGGAATATTCGGAGTTAAATTAGTAATTCGCTGTATATGGAAGAAATGTCAACACATTTGAAACACTTGTAGTATTGAATTTGAATCTCGTAAAAGCTTTCTTTATCACTATTTATCATAGCATCAGAAACGATACTTCAACCTTTCACAGGAGCTGTTTGTTTTAAGAACTTCAGTTTGCTCATCGACAAAGAATGTAATCTTTGACACCAGTAACAAGATGACATCCACAGCTAAAGTAAAAACTGGAAATTTTGGTAAAATCGGTCATCGCTCAAAATTTCCTTTACAAAGAACTTTTTCACAAATTCAATGAAACAATCCAGGATACAAACAAACCTGAAGCCAAACATCTGGTGGTACATCACATAGCATAGATTTGCGATCAATATTAGTTTTTTTATGTTTAAAGAAAAGGCTAAGTCTGAAGCCATGTACAAGCATCTGATCGCGAACAATTTACAGCATTTTCCTTCATGAAACTCTCCCGACACAACTTGAAGCTGAAAGCGGGTTTCGGACAACTTCACTTTATCAACCAGTCTTTAGAAAGCATTCGTTCATATCAGTGGTAATTAAAATATCATCGTCAATGCCTTCTCAAGAATATATTCCAATGACCTCGCTTCAAAAAATGTAACAAGGGAATATCACTAACATTTTCTTTTGCAAACTGAGTAAAAAAAAATTCCAACCTATGCCGTTTGAAGGCTCTGGACCATGAAACAGCAATTGTGGTCTCATAAGGAGTCTTGACCATTTTTTCCAAAATGTTTCCGAATATTGATTTCCAATGAATTCCATATTCTATAATCTGTGAACAACTACGAAAGCAAGGTTTATATAGCCTTCAAAAAGGAAATGTACCACAATGAACTCGATCTCCACTGGAATGCCAAAAGAGCAAGGTATACAAACAATACTATACCATTTAGACTATCAGTTATCAACAGAAAGATTTAAAGTGGGATAGTTGACTTAGAAGTCTTGGAAGTTCTCCCCGCACAAATAATATATTGCAGTGATATTTTCCACACAACTCTTCTTGCTAAGCAGCAAAAAATTGATCCAACTTAAAAATCCTATGACAAGTGTTCGGCCAATTCCAGCTTCACCTTATTCGCTCAAGTTTTATTTCAAAGATTTTAGGAAGTAGCACTCGTGTTTTTGTTCGTCAAGGAATTAATAAAGGCCAATGAACTCCATACCAAGAGCCTTTTAAAGCATTGTCAAAACCTTAAAATTACTCAAATTGTAAATAATATTACATTCATTAGTAAAGATCAAGGTCATGCTTGCAAGTTTCCGGTAGACCAATTTGATGGCTGTGGGGATAGCGCTCTGGGCCTTGCATGTCAAAGGTGCCAGTCGCTCGTTGAACTCGCAAACCAACCAACTCCGGAAGTACAATTCAGTGCCGAATGAAAAATAATTGTCAAACATTAGTCGTGTGGCAGAACCAACTAGTAAACAAATAATAATAAAATAAATGATTACCTGCCCTTTCGGAAGCAATAAAGATCTTAAACTGCAGATGACAAGTTGCATAATTTAAATGCTAATGCTCTGCGGTTTATTCCAATAAGAAAAGTTCCAAACCTAGAAGCTTTCACAGCTGCTTCCATGCAATGACCTTAATTCGAAATTTTTCACTGCGGCATGCAGAACATTAGCAGCAATGGCAGCCACCCAGAACTTTTGCCCTCTGTACAATGGCAGCCACCCAGAACTTTTGCCCTCTGTACAATGGCAGCCACCCAGAACTTTTGCCCTCTGTACAATGGCAGCCACCCAGAACTTTTGCCCTCTGTACAATGGCAGCCACCCAGAACTTTTGCCCTCTGTACAATGGCAGCCACCCAGAACTTTTGCCCTCTGTACAATGGCAGCCACCCAGAACTTTTGCACACTGTACAATGGCAGCCACCCAGAACTTTTGCACACTGTACAATGGCAGCCACCCAGAACTTTTGCCCTCTGTACAATGGCAGCCACCCAGAACTTTTGCCCTCTGTACAATGGCAGCCACCCAGAACTTTTGCCCTCTGTACAATGTCAGCCACCCAGAACTTTTGCCCTCTGTACAATGGCAGCCACCCAGAACTTTTGCCCTCTGTACAATGGCAGCCACCCAGAACTTTTGCCCTCTGTACAATGGCAGCCACCCAGAACTTTTGCCCTCTGTACAATGGCAGCCACCCAGAACTTTTGCCCTCTACAATGGCAGCCACCCAGAACTTTTGCCCTCTACAATGGCAGCCACCCAGAACTTTTGCCCTCTACAATGGCAGCCACCCAGAACTTTTGCCCTCTACAATGGCAGCCACCCAGAACTTTTGCCCTCTACAATGGCAGCCACCCAGAACTTTTGCCCTCTACAATGGCAGCCACCCAGAACTTTTGCCCTCTGTACAATGGCAGCCACCCAGAACTTTTGCACACTGTACAATGGCAGCCACCCAGAACTTTTGCACACTCTACAATGGCAGCCACCCAGAACTTTTGCACACTGTACAATGGCAGCCACCCAGAACTTTTGCACACTGTACAAAGTTACATTGACTGGTAAAGATGAAGGTCATGTTTGCGTGTTTCCGGTAGACTCACTAACCAACCAACTCCGGAAGTACAATTCAGTGTCGAATGAAAAATAATTGACAAACATTTGTCTTGTGGCAGAACCAACTAGTAAACAAATTATAATAAAATAAATGATTACCTGCCCTTTCGGAAGCAACATAGATCATAAACTGTAGATGACAAGTTGCATACTTTAAATGTTAATGCTCTGCAGTTTATTCCAATACGAAAAGTTTCAAACCTAGAAGCTTCCACACCTGCATCAGTACAATGGCATTAATTCGAACTTTTTTACTGCAGCATGCAGAATTTTAATAGCAATGCCGCCACCCAGAACTTTAGCAGCCATGGCAGCTATCTGAACGTATATCTAAGGCTAAAGACATGCACTGCTGAAAGTTTCGTCTTGGAACTTCTTGAAAGTCGATTCATACATTTTAAAAATGTCGCTCTACCACACTTCTATACTTGCAATATATCAGTGATAAACTTTCCGTTCGAGAAATTAATCAGATAATCGATTCCATGTTGTAGGATCTTTTGGACGTCTATTTAAAATATCGTGATGAATATTTTTTTATACAACTCAAACAGTTAAATTATCAACTTTGATTTGCTTTCTTCCAAGCATTTATCAGATTAATCCTCGATGCCATAATCGTAGTCCTGTTGAAACTGCCTAAATTCTTGGATGTGAGGTGTATTCCATTGTAATGGTGTCGTTTTCAAGACGTACACATAAATTTTTTCAAGGGATCTTTCACATACTTGTCTTCAGAATAGAACGTCCTTTCTAATTAACGTTTTAAAAGCTATTGAATACGGGAACAGCATCATTGGTCCAGTTCGTCTATTTCAGAAAGTGAATATAAAATTAAGGAGTTAAGATGAAAGAACTCCCATTCCAAGATTTTGATGTACCATGCCAAATGAATTGTTTCTTTCATTATACTCCGGCATGGTATGATGTTTTTTTCTTTTTAAAATAAAGAATGCTGTTCTTGTCCGTGGGACATGGTGAGCGAATTATCTAGCCAATAAAAACTGTAATACTAAGTGAAACAAAGTTCTTCATCTAGTCCATTAATAGGATTGTTGCAAGAAATATGATTTAGTGGACTATATCCCACAACTAAGTCAAAGTACCATTAACAGGACTTAATTGGCTTCACAATTCCAACAGTCTGCTCCATTTCTGATTATTTACAAGAACTCTGCAACGGGAAATTTTCTAAATTGCATTGTCATTCAAATGACTTGAATAATCTAGACCAGATGCATTATAGAGAAATTACCTGATAATTCCCAAGTGCAAATGATGAGTTGGTTTTGTCGTACGGTGGAAAAAATCGTCCGTGAGTAAGAACTATGTCAGCATTTCTTACTAAAGAAAAAATTACTTCTCAGCTGGAAATGGAGGTGTTGCAAATAAAAAGCAAGCGGGAATAGGTTTTCCTCGAATTAAATGATTCCTATTATTCTAACAATGCATAATTCTAGAGCATATTTCGTAATTAAAGAATGGGAGTCGTAGAGTGTACCTACAAAATGAAATTTCTTCCAATACGAAACGATCTGGAATTCATGAGAGCTAACTGTCCATGAGCTACAACTGTTCATATTTATTCTACTTGTATCCATTACCCTACTAAATATCAATACAGTGGATAGAGTTTGCTTACAACAAATTGAGACTCCAACTTCAAATATAAATATGATGGAATTCCTACGATATTTTACCATCTTCTATGTATACTTGTATAATTGTTCTCCGTTTTAAGTATACTACATGCATAAATGTGCACCCAAATAGGACACTGACTTCGGAAATTTCCAGGATTTGTTATCTGCAAGGTGAATTACTGACTCGGTTTCTTCTCTGCCGAACTCCATGTATAGTTTCAGCGATGCACAAAAGATAATTGCTCACAAAACAAGATTCAAAGTTTCATAATGTGAAGTATTACTACGGCATTTGTTATGACCCTAGTGCAGAACTTTTAAGAATAACTTTGGTAACACTCGACCATTAAACAATAGCAGCAAATCGGATCGAGTGTGTCCAACAAAGTGGAGTTTAACATTCCCAAATTAAAATGGGAATATCAATAAGGGATTTTACTTTCCTGTAGATACACCAGTCTGTACCCCATGTGTCTACATATCGTGAAAATATTTAATAACCTGAAAATAGGATGTATCATCAAGCAGGTTTCAGACTTAAAGAATTCCTTTGGGATTTCTTATCCTGAAAAAGCATTCCATGGCATCAAGCGTACTCTTTCCATCACCAGAATGCCAGAAAACTAATGAAAATTGTTTACAACAAAGATTATAAATGTATCGGCAGGTTTGGATACAAAATGTATTTGCTGGATAATAACAGGAAATAAAATTGAGTGCGTTCGGAAAAGTGGTATTCTATATTACAAAATCAACGAGGAGTGATTCTTTGCAGGATATTTGTCATCTATGCTCACCACTGTTCCTCCATCTCATGGGAAGTGCTCCTTGACGCACTATCCTTCACTGTAGAGCATTACATTAGAAGTGTTGAATTGCAGTTTGGCCAGATCCCTTTTCGACCATCCCTTTCCAAGAAAATTTTAGCTTTTGCGTTATAACCATGATTTTACGTGGCAATGCAAGTTCTCTCAATTGTTCAGTTTTCATTTACTTTCGTAAAAAAAACTAGCCATTTTGAGGCTATTAACAATTAAGGCTGATTTTATTTAGTAAAGAAGCTACCGTTTTTTTTTTGGAAATGACAACTTTTTTAAATATTTATTTTGTTAGAATTGTACTTCGAATTCTCTTTGCCTAAGTGTTCATTTAATTTCTAGGGGGTGCATTGAAAGAACATTCTCGGCAACATTTTGAGTATAATTGAATGAAAATGTATTCAAATCCACCATTTCGGAATTCTTTTTCGAGTCTTTGCTTAATAATGCAATATTCTTCACTTAGTCACACGTTAAATTGTTATTTATACATTTGGAGACAGACATAAGTGACTCGATTCAGTGTTATCATTGATTTGGAAACTCCATAAATTTGAGTTGAGCTACGGCTATGAAAAAATAATTTCTGCTTAAAAGACTAAATATTCTAAAACTCTTGTTTAGAAAGAGTAGATACATTAAAATGAAGAGAAAATGAATTTTCAATTTAATTTCTTAATTCTACTTCAATGCTAATTGAAAAGTTTCCAGTTTAGTAGCTAACTGTACTAGATCGTGAAATTTAAAGCATCATGGTCTGTAAATAACAAGCATGTGCAGAATTTATTCCATTAATTATTAACTGACATTAATTCGTTTGAAAAGATGCAGTGAATTAAATCTGGACAAGTGCATTGTAATAAAATTGAATCGACTCTGAGAATGCAGTTAAAATACATCAGTAATATAGCATCTTTATGAAGAGCATATGACGACTGTAATGAGTAACTCGTCAGATTTCTATTCTAGTCGATGGTTTTTGAAGCCACGTTATGATTCACAATTAAAACTTCACACGGAGTTTAATTGGTATTGGTAATAATTAGCTTTATGATCGGTTTATGGGGATAAACGTTTTTCTTTCATGCTTGTGAAACTAACAATCATGGGAGGAATTTACATACCACAATATTACTCGGGATATTCTTCCGATAGTTATAGTTATTATGGAAAAAAAGTATTTAAAATGCTTATTGAGAAACAGTAAAAGTATTATTTACCTAAATTTTTTAAACATTTTAAGGGGGTATGGTACCGAAATTTCTTCAAAAATCCCAATTTTTTTTAGAACGCCACAAAATTACCTGCGATTTAAACATCACTAATGGGCGTAACACCTTGAAGCGTCTGCTTAAAGTGCGTTTTTCGAGCACTAGTGTTTTTCACAGATGTTGCATATTCAAATCAATATATCTCCAGAACCATTAACAATTGGCTATTCAAATTTTTGGAGCATTTAATTTATATAGTTTTAAATATTTTGTCTTCACAGAATTTTATTTTTTTAATTCTGTTTTAAAATATAATTTTTAGCGTAAAAGATAACATAAAAAAAAGCAAAAATTTCAATATTTTAACTTTGAGAATTTTTTAATTTTTTTTAGTTCACCTATCAAAATTCTGTGAAGACAAAATTTTCTTTATATAATTATGCATTACAGAAAGCTTTCACTTTGAAATTTTTTTTATTTTTTCTTGACTTATATCAAAATACGCAAACATCAATTATTATGGATTTTTCTTGGTTTTTAATTTTTTTTTTTTTAAATAACAAAACACAATATTTAAAAAAAAAGTTTCTCAAAGATATATAAATAGTATATCATACATAAAATAAATTTTTGACGTAAAAATGTACATAAAGTTTTTTTATTTTCGGTACCGCACCCCCTTAATTGTTTATAGGGAAAAACATAAGGTACTAGCATGTAATGCAGTTGATCATTGATGAAATTTAGATGGTCTAGTTGTGATATTTTCAGCGAGTAATTTGGCCATTTAACATCGGTGACACCCAGAAGTAAACTTTTTTTGTTGTTTTCAATTCTAAAATCATAATTCGCTTATGGGACTTGATCAATATTGATAACTGTGAAACGTTATCAGTATTGACCAAGGTTTCTGCTATTTAGTCTTCCTCCTTGGAATGAACGCTATTTTTAGGAGGTCAAGTCGTAATATTTTCAGCGAGTAATTTATCCAGAAGTTGAACTTTTTTTTTCGTCATAAATTTGGTTTCATAGAAATTTTGGGTACGTACTAAAATGAGCACAATCCTGGGCATTGGGGAAATCGGGAATATATACCCATTAAATGTAAGAACGAGTGTCACGGTTCACGTACCCTTCAGGGGGTTTACTTTCTATAAGTAAATACGGGCTTCACAACCCCGGGGTGCCCCAGTGATCTATCCCTCCTTCTGTTTTACCTTCTCGTTTTGATTTTGTATTTATCGTTTGACTTCTTTCTTCCCTCGTTGTGGTTACCTCTTCAGAGGTGAGGGCTCCCCTTGAGAAGCTTTGTGCCGCTCTGTTGTCATCAGCTCCTCTTGGGGATTAAATCACCCACGTGTTTGCCGTGCGTGGAGACCCGTGTCTCTGGAAAGGGGGATCCTGGTAGTTGAGGGACGACATACTGTCCCAATACACTGCTTTGGCCCTTGCTTCTGATAAACGGGAGGTACACATTGGTCCCGTGTGTATCAATCGGCTGGTAGTTCGACTTCATCGGCGGCTAGGGATCAAGCGTCCGGCTCGTTTGCTGGGAATCTCGTTAAGGGTGGAGACTTCTACAGGGACGAGTCGGTCGCGTATAGGCACTGGATAACCCGTTAGTGACTTACCGTGCGTAACTTTTTAGCTGTGATTTTTTTTCCTTTTCATTATTTTAGTTACTTGCCTGTATTCACTAACCCCGAGGTCGAGGACTCCATGGTGGGTGGGACTCTAGTGCCCGAATAAAATAAAAAAATAACTTATGGAAACTAAATCTCCTCTTTCTTTAAGCCCGACGGGAGGCCCAAATCCCCAAAATCCAAATAAATCTGCTAAACGTACAATAACAGATATTCATGTACCTAATTCTCAAATGTCACCCGAACAACTGCTTAAATGTTTTTCCCCGCTCGTCAAACACAGTACCTCTTTATCTCAGACAATCTCAATTCCCGGAAATTCGAATTCTAATAAAAATCCCCCCCCCCCCCAAAACTACTGTAAAACCTCTAAAAAACAAAAAGCAATCTGAAACTAAACAAACCAGTAAACCCGGAGAAGCTCTAAAAACTAAAATCCAATCAAAAATCCTGTCAAATAAACAACAAAAAGTAAAAACAAAGAAAGAGAAATCGGAATCATCGGAAACATCCACAGATGATGAAACCCATGTCATCTCGGGTCTGGAGTCAGGTGACATGGAGGTTGACCCAGGCCTCGAGACCCCTGCTCTTCATTCGAGGAGCAAGTCACTAGACCGGCGGATCGGCAATTCTTCCAAGTAACATTCAATATGTTATCTTGGAACTGTCGCGGTTTCCACCACAATTCGGTAGATATAAAACATCTTGTAGATTTATACAAACCTGTCTGTTTCTGTTTGCAGGAGACGCTCTTGAAGCCTTTCCAGAGCTCTCTTGTTAGGGGGTATAATCCTCTACGTAAGGACTACCTCAACGGCGACAGAGCTAGCGGTGGTGTTGCTATATTCACATGTAATAGCAGTCCATCTACCCCGCTATCGCTCACGACCACCTTACAAGCTGTTGCCGTTAGAGTAGCCGTGAAAAATCTATTAGTAACAGTTTGCTCAATCTATCTCCCCCTAATCGTAACATACGACAATCAGAATTAGACAGGCTTTGTGACCAGCTTCCACCCCCTATTATTTTAATGGGGGATTTCAATGGTCGCAATCCTCTTTGGGATAGCCCAGATGCAAATCAACGTGGAAGACAAGTTGAAAAGTTATTAGACGACTATAATCTTTGCGTACTTAATAACGGGCAACCCACACATTTCCACACCCCATCGAGGACATTTCACGCCATCGATCTTACCTTGTGTTCACCATCTCTACTACATCTATGATCTTTTCATGTCGGACGGGATCCTTACCATAGTGATCCTTTCCCTATCCGACTGGAGATGTTAGGAGTCGATGCTGTTCCCTCTGTTCGTATACCTCGTTTCAAAATAGAATCGGCAGATTGGGAACAGTTTTCTTCCGTCGTCCATTTTTCAGACGAGATGGTGAACCAAGATGACATCGATGATGCAGTAAATTCTGTCAGCCAGGCCATCTTGGAAGCTGCTCGCTTTTCCATACCTGTGACATCTACCAATCTACCGAAAATACCAAAACCGTGGTGGAACCACTATTGTATAATTGCTCCCAAAAAGCAGAGGAAGGCCTGGGGTATCTTTCGCCGATACCCCACTGAATCCAGCCTCATAGCTTTTAAATGCGTTCGAGCTGAAGCTCGTAGGATCCGCCGGCGTAGCCAGAAGGACTCTTGGATGCATTACGTCAGCACTATAACATCGAATACCTCCTCTAAAAGGGTCTGGAACAAAGTTAATAAAATCAAGGGCCAATATCCTAGACACTACTTCTATCTTGGAGACTAATATAGGAATAGTTTCAGATCCAAAGGTATTGCTGACACTCTGGCTGATTCCTTTGCTAAAATATCTAGCAATTCGAATTACCAAGAGCCGTTTGCCTCTATTAAACACAAAGCTGAGAAGACTAAATTGAATTTTACATCTACCGCGTTGGAAAACTATAATGCTGATTTTACCATGGCCGAGCTGATGCGAGATCTTTCAAACACTCGCTGCTCGGCTGTTGGTCATGACGAAATCCATTATAGTATGCTGAAACATCTCCAGCCTTTCCAACTGAAATTTATTCTCAAGCTGTACAATAGGATCTGGCGGGAAAATAAATTTCCGTCAGCATGGCAACGTGCTCTTGTGATTTCAATAGTCAAGCCAGGTAAAGGCCCTAAGAGTCCTTCCAGCTACAGGCCTATAGCATTGACTAGTTGCATGTGCAAGTTACTTGAAAAATTAGTCAACGCTCGCCTCCTTTTTTATTTGGAAGATAACAATTGTCTCTCTCGGTTTCAAAGTGGTTTCCGTCGTGGACGCAGTACACTTGACAACCTGCTCCTCCTTGAAACATCCATTCGGGAGGCATTTGTCAAGCGGAACCATTTGGTGTCTCTATTTTCCGACATGGAGAAAGCCTATGACCGTACTTGGAGATATGGTATCCTCAGAGACCTACATAATTTAGGTCTCAGAGGAAATTTACCACTCTTTATTGAGAATTTTCTTTCTCGAAGAGTCTTTCAAGTACGTGCCAACTCTATCTTATCAGATGAGTTTATTCAGGAGCAAGGCGTTCCCCAGGGAATTGTATTGAGCTGCGCACTGTTTATCGTCAAAGTTAACGACATTATGACCTGCCTACCACCTGCAGTGTCTGGTTCGCTTTTCGTAGACGACTTTCAAATATCGTGCGCCTCAATTAACATGTCTCTTATTGAGAGACAGATCCAAATTGCCATCAGAAGGGTTTCAGACTGGGCGAATCAGAATGGCTTTGCATTCAATGTGCAAAAGACCGTGGCCATGCACTTTTGCAGGAAACGTGAGCTTCATAACGACCATGAGCTTTTTTTAAACGGGGCTCAGATACCTATTGTATCAGAAACGAAGTTTCTTGGGGTCATTTTCGATCCGAAGCTCACGTTCCTACCTCATATAAAACATCTCAGAATAAAGTGCACTAAAGCTCTGAACCTTCTAAAGGTGCTTTCTAACACTTCCTGGGGTGCTGATACTACCTCCATGCTACGGATATACAGATGCTTTGTTCGTTCGAAGCTTGATTATGGGTCTGTGGTGTATGGATCCGCCAGAAAATCTGCGTTGATGCTCCTTGACCCTGTTCACCACCAAGGTGTCAGAATCGCGTCAGGAGCCTTCCATACATCACCAATTTCAAGTGTACTTAACATATGTCTGGAACGACTTTTGAAACTGAGACGAGACAAGCTATCTTTAAAATTTTATTATAAAATCAAGTCATTCACGCCATCCTCTCATAATATTTATAACCCATCTCATACAAGACTTTTTAATGCTCGTCCATTCTGCATCCCATCATTTTCATTGCGAATACATCAAATCCTTTCATCTCCTAGTTTGGACAGCTACAAAGTTCGTCCTGTCATTTTTAATGTACCACCTTGGCATCATCATATCATTTTTAATAATTTTAAAAAATGCGATACCCTTGACATTGTTTTTACTACTCTTTTTCATTACCATAGGACTAATTTTTCTCATTTTAAACCAATTTATACCGATGGGTCGAAAAGCCAGGGACATGTCGGAGCTGCTGCAGTTCATGACAATATCATGTCTCGCGAACTACACAGTAGCAGTTCTGTCTTTTCAGCTGAGTCCCTAGCTATACTCTTGGCCTTACAATATATTCTAGGGCAAGAGCACGGCCAGTGGATTGTTTATACAGACTCGAAGAGCTGTTTGGATGCCTTAAATAATCCACTGAACCAGACCCATCCTTTCATCTTAGACATTTTAAAAACACACATTTTACTTTTAGAGAGGTTTTAAAGTTATTTTTTGTTGGATCCCAGGTCATGTGGGAATCATGGGTAACGAGCGCGCAAACAATTGCTCGATCAGCAAGTGGACCTAGGAGCACTTGGCTCTGCCCTGACGACGCAATAAAAGCTTGTGACACTGCTCTGTCTCTCACTTGGCAGGCCATGTGGGATGCACAGACGGATAACAAGCTGCGTTCGTTTCAGCCCTTAGTATCCGGATTTGCCCCCATACAGCAATCCCGGAAAAGGGAAGTGTTTCTTACACGTCTTAGAATAGGCCACACACGTTTTACCCATGTGCATCTTCTGCTGGCAGATGATGTCCCCACATGTAATTCCTGTGGAGTTGTTTTTTCCGTTTTACATATTTTATCAGAGTGTCCTTCTTTTAATCTGACAAGGCAACGCCTTTTTAATTCACATCATCCTTCATTATTCTCGCTTTTAAGTTCACCCCCTCATGTAAATCTTTTTAAGTTCTTACAAGAAATTGGATTTTACTACCTCATTTAATGTATTAATTGAAATGTTTTTATAATCATTTTTTTAAATAACATTTATTGTTAATGCTTTTATGGTTTCGGCGCAGTATAGCCTAGATGTTGCTCTTCCGCCAGTAAACCCAAAACCAACTAAGCACCGTTCACGTTAAGAAAGTCTGTGTTGCGCGCCCTTCCGAACTTGGAATTTGTATTTGAAAACAAGGAGATGTTGTTTCGTCCAAGCCTAAATTCCATCTTGCTGTGATAAGTTACTGGTTGCAATCGGAGAAATACTGCGGTGCTTGGAACTGTACACTATACTAAATAGATATCGTCCGACAGTGCTGCTTAGTGCGCTAAATTGTTGCTGTTTAATATCTGTAAATAAGTCGTCAAATATAACAATCCAGGAACCATCACAGAGGGGGATCATTGTCTTTTACATAAATGAATAGATAAAGAGGGCATAGAGTACATGTTTTCATTAAGACATGCCTTTTTTTCGATTTAGATGTTCATGTTTAGACAATAATTGTTTTTGGTAGTCTTCTTGAAACGGTATCAAACGCATTTCAATTAACGCGATAGTTTCAGTACTAAAATTCTTAATATAATCACGTTATATTCTATAGAAAAAGAAGGTAAGTAGTTTGGTTGCATTAATTTTGTTGCTCTTAATATCAGTTTACCTATTGAAGTTAATTTGAAATTTATTCACAAATTTAAAAAAGTCAATCAATTCAAGGAAACAATCGTAAATTGTACAGTTGAATTTGCACAGGACGTGAAATTTAACTCAACGTTAAATATGACCCATTGAATCTGTCTTTATAAAATGTCATTTGAGGGCCTGAGGAACAATGGGGTCCAAGTGACTTTTCTTAACTTATGAGAAAATACGCTTTACAGTTTCTTATAATTTTCATACAAATTTAATATAAATTTGTTGTTCAAATACTAACCTCTGGAATGAAGATATCACTAGTTTTAATAGAATTTAGTATAACTAAGAAACTTTAAAGGGCATTTTCTCAAAAGTTAAGAAAAGCCTTAGACCCCTTTGCTTCTCAGCCTCTCATTTATGTGACCTAGTCTCTTCGTATTTAACCTTGGCTAAGCGATAACTTTATGGTTGAAAAGAAATCTTCAGTCTATTCTGTTAATAACAAACTCTTAATTTGTTTAATTAAACATTAACGTCAAATGTGCATGAACAAAGTATCGGAAGTCGTAAAAATATGAACAGAAGTCATAGATAACTATATAATACTTCAAATAATATCTATTTTCTAGAATATACAACTTTTTTTTTATAAAGAAATTTATTTGTTGAAAAAGTTAACAGTGGTCGTTACAATTTTAAAGTGTATAGTTGCAGCTCTAAAGCATTTAACAACATTTATATATTAGATAAAAATCAACTTATGGGCTGTGGTTATTTTGCCGGACAGGTCCAAAAATCCCATTAAAAAAGATTTAAATATAAACCACAAGACATATCTTTCATAATTAGGCGTATATAAACACCAGTAACTTTTACCGTTAAGTTTTAACAGAGTGTCAAGTTTTATTAAAATATATTGCATCACAACATTTTGAATTTCGTAGTTTACTCACAAGTACATTAAGAATTAACTCAAGTTAGCGTTGCCAGACCTCGGACTTAAAATTCTTAGGTAGGCAATTTTTCATGAGGGCATTTTGGATATAATATATATAAAAATATTTTTTATCTATTGAAATATCAATAGTATTTTAAAAACTAAGACTTCATGCACTTTAAAAAGTACTATGGAAGTGGTACTTAGTCGAAATATAAGTGTAGGAAAAACAGTGTAGAAATAAAAACTTAGTCAGGCAACGCTGCTTCTACTGCATAGTTTAGCATATATGCTACGTAACTTATCGAGGAGAAATATAGGAAAAAAAAGCTTTGTTAGCATATGATGTTGCATACATGCTACAAAACGGTTTTAATTACTTAATTAAATACATTCACTTTTTTTTGCATTCAGTGATCCATGGGCAAAAAACGAAAAAAGCTTCATTAAAAAGAAACATGAACTAGAGGGTTAATGTAATGGATAGTGTGCAATTCCTACCAAAATTGGCATGTTACCAAAGATGAAATTGTTTAATTTGGCACCTTGTCTTTGAAAATCAAAATAAAGTGTCCAATTGTAAAAATATATGCATTACTGGTAAATATATTGCTATAGGTATTTTCTTTGGGGGTTGTGGATCACTTGGGTGTTCTTCATGAATCATTCCTCACATGAACATGCAGCGTAATTAGATATCGCTTCGAAAGACGTGGCTCTGTTTTCCCCCATTAGCTTTGAACAATTTTCTGCTCTGCCTTTGAACTTGAGCTGCTTACACTTTACATTAAAACCTTAAAAATGTCCACTATCTACCCTGAATTAAAAACAATGTCAATTGAAATTTTTTTTTTTACAAAAATATGCCATAGATTTAATATGGCACTAACTTAAATTAGAATATAAAAGACAGTACAGAAATTTTCAGAATTTAAATGTAATAAGTATATTAACGATTTAAAAAAAAAAAAAAGTCTATCCAGTTTATTGTAAATACCACGGATCTCCAACTTCTGGGTAGTGCATGCCTGGTTGTTGACTTGAAGCCAAAGAAGGCTTAACAATCACCACAGATGATGGTGATTGCTATGGATGCACAAATGATGGCTATGTTAGTAACTTCGTCCCAAACTATACTAGCGGACACGCCTACTAGACCCCATTGAATACGCTGTAGGATGAATCCTTCCGCGTAAAAGATATAGTTCCGGACAAACAGCGACTTTTATTCTAATAATGTACCAGGGCAAATAGTTTCGTATTAAATTTAAATATGTTGACAGCAAAAGGAAAATAAGTGATTTTAAGTTCAAATTTTAATTAATATTTTACTTTTTTAACCACGGATACTATAAGAGTTTAAATGAATCACCCGCACATCGTTACCGTTCAGCCAATAAGGATGTAGTGAAACCGGTTTACTCAGCGTTGTAGCGAATTCAATGAGCTCAAGTAAGTTTGTTCTAATGTATAGTTATTGTTTTCCTCCGCAATTGTTTTCCGACAGACGGTATTGCACAGCATTAGACGGAAAAGAGTGGTAGTTATTCAACTGGCATCATCTGCAAGCATAATAAATATAGCTTATGAGCCATTCAGAACTTGGTGATCAATGGGCAATTTAAAGTGCTAATTGGAGGCGAATTTCTTAAAAAACCTAGCTGAATATCAATGCTTCGCAATGAAATTTTAACATGTGTATTTTAGCAATCAAAAGCCATCATGCTTTCATTCTACATCTTGGGTGTTTGATCCCGTTTCGACCCATGAATATTGATTTTGTCAAAATCGGAATACCTTTATCTATTTGTTAATATTGTTTACATTTGTTTCAAATTTTATAATGAGGGACTTTCATGTTTTTTGCTTTTATTTTTAAATAAAAGTAGAGAAAAAATCATGAAAAACAATACCATTCTTTCAAAAGTTTAATCTCGGACACATAGTTAAAATATTTAGTTTTTCACTTTGCGATTTGGAGGGAAAAAGCTACTTTTGCGTGTGACATAAATGCGCAGATGATAAACCAGTCTAAAACCTGTTTTAGACCAGGTTCATCCTCGGATTTTCAACGAAATCTATGCTTCACGGTTTCTTATGCGTTTTTGGTCTCGGGACTTTTGCTTTGGTTTCAAACTCGATTTTTGATTAATTGAAAGCATAAAGATAAAAAATTATTGCACTGCTTAAATACATTCGTTGGATAACACTAGAAAATATAGTTAATATTAGTTAACCGAAATCTCAATAGCTTACTGTTTCTATTGGCCTTGTTGATTTTGATATGAAATTTCAAAGATGTGACTCTATTGGAAGTGGAACCTTGGGATATTCTTTGTTTGGAACTTTTAGACTTCTTTTCGACCCTTAAAAATTGGTCAGTCAACATCGGTATAATTTACTTTTTATATGCTTGCTTTTGTTAAGAATTGAAACAATTTTCAGAGTTGTGGCAATATTTCAAGTGAGACATTTGAATATTCCCAGTTTCAAACTTTTAACCCATTTTCAACACTTTAAAACTGGTTAATCGGGATCGGAATAGTTTACTTTTTCTATGCTTGCTTGACATTTGTACTAATTTTCAGAGTTGTAGGAATTGGGAGAATTAGTGGTGAGTGAGTGAGTCAATTTTGCCTTTTTATATATATTTACAATGTATATTTACAATACCCATAAGTTTGCAAGTTGAGTATTGGATGATTAGGTTTTCGGTTGTACTTTTAAATATTTCAAGAAAATATTCTTTCGAGTCTGCTACTTTGTGTTTCATTGCTCTGTTTGCAATTGGTAAATTTTTCTTGCACTGCGTTGAAAATTTTTGTTTAGAAATATGTTAATGAATATCGTTATAGTAACAAACTTAAGATTCAAAGAAAAAAGTCCGTTTGATTTATTTCCTTATCTCGAGTAATGAGTAAATGGTTGTATTGGTATATAATTGATTACTTTACTTATTAAGGAGTGTAAGAACATTGAAAAGTTGAAACTATCAACTTTACAGATTATTTTATAAATAATCTACTAGAACACTTTAGTTGGAAAAGATCTGGTGATTGAAATACATATTGTCTAAAAACATTTAAAAATTGGAAATGCTTTTAAATGTTTATTTTTAGGTATAAAGTATCAATAAATGTGTAAGTTACCATAGTTCACAGCTAATTCATATGCATTTTGCAGCTTGTTCTGATAATAAAGTTGTATTATTTTTCCAAAGTTATACGTTTCGGTTTATACTTTTAGTTGATATAACTTTGGCTTCGTTAGCTTAAGTATGGCATTTAAACAAATAGTAATTATTAGTTCAATACTCGTATCTCAGTATAATTAGTTAGAAAATATGTAATGTTGCAGATGAAAGTCAACACTGATTTTTTAAATAATTTTATTATTATAATATGGTGAGAATTACTGAAAAAATCATTTTTAAAATATAAGTCTTTCAATCCAATTTTTGTAAATTTAAAATTTAATTATAAATAGTATACTTTTTATGTCAATATTAAATTGTTATAAGAGTTTGAGTCTTCACTTTTTTTGTGTCCTCAAAATATCCTGGATCATTTTACTTCAATCGTATAAGGATATTGTGATAAAATGATCACAGATAGTATTTATTCTACTGTCAAATAAGATTGGAATAATATATCCCACAGATAAAACCCGGACGAATATGCCTATTTGGTTCTTAAGGGTTAAATTGCTCGGAAACGTGGCAAAGTTATTGGTTTCACAACTGCCACAAGGCAAAAATAAGAATCTCGCATGTGAATTTTCCCGGGCGGCCTTCAAAATTATTTGGAGAAATACTGTTTGATGAACAATATTACACTGCTTGCTATGGCAAGATTTCTGTATTGTTTACTATACTAATGGAGTTGTGTATAGCAAACACACAACGTTTAGAGTTAGAGTAGATTTTGATACATCCGTCTTCAATCCAGTTTGAATTTTCCCTAGGAGTACATTCAAATCTATATCTGGTTAGAAATTTGTGTTAAAAATTACGAATCGACCCATCACAAATGCTTTTAAGCCAGTGCTGTAGAGCATTGGTTGCACCAGGAACTTGGGTGTCCAAAATTCAGCCTTTTTTTTCGTCTATTGCTCTGTTGGAGACCTTTTCAATTTTAATAAGGGATCGTATACTTACAGAAATTATATTTGAAACTTTTGCATACATCAAGACTTAAATTGGGGTTTCATAAACATGAAGTTGGTGTTGACACGAACTTCCTCTCTTTATAGACATATTTAATATAAGCATACATATTTAATAGACATATTTAATATTGAAACCTCCCACTTGGAAAAATTGCTCTCAAACAGCACTTTGTCAAATTGCACTGCTATACAACAGGTAAAAAAAAAATATATAAAAAATTGTTTCCTTTTTCAAAGGCAAAACCTGAGTGGTAAGTTAAATTCAGTTGCATTGCATCAAGAGAAATTCTGCATGCCCATCAAACTAGCACGTGATATAAGTAATGGTGATCTGCGCATGCGTCATTAGCAGAAAGCTTAATGACATTTATTCTAAGTATGAACAGTTGACGAATTTGTAGGGCGCTGACACAATTTATTCAAGCGTTTATATTTTACACTTATTGTAGTCACTTAAGAAACAATCCGGCTTGTGTACTATATAGTTGTAAAAATGGTCCTTAAGCGTTTTAAACAGGTTCGTTTTTCGGCATTGTAAAAAGGAATTGCTATAACTACTGGGTTATTAAGGCCCGTGAAGTTACGTTCATTAACATCACGCCACGTATATAATAATATAATAATTGCAGTTTATTTTCATATCCGATTACCGTAAAGATGGATTATTCTGAAGGTTTGGGTTGCTTTCATTTTAGTGATTATAAAAACTAGTACGATTGATAATTTATATAAAACTTGTGTAAATAATTTTGCTTTGCGAATTTTAAGTAAACATATTTCTATAATTTTTTTAATTTTTGTCGCTTTTGAATAATTTAACTATATCGGAAATAAAAAAAATGTAAAGGTGTGAGATTATGGGCAAGCAATGAAACCTTTGCTAAACGTAAATAATCGTCACAAGCAATACAACTTGATCGAATGAGTCGATCGATGGTTTTTTTGGAGCTCCTTTTTTGTAGAGAAACTGGAGCGTTGTTTATAAGATTTTGGCGACTTTCAATCAATTTTTTTTAGTATAGTACAGAATTATTCCTTTTCTCGCTGTGGTAAATAGTTATACGTGATGTCGTACGTTTATGTAAACTAGAAGTAGTTCTATAAAAGACTCGTCTTTTCTTACTAAACAATCTCTTAATACTCGCTACAATAAATCCGTAGAATGTACTTAATGAATTTTAAGGAACACTAGTTTTCAATAACCTTTAAAAAAAAATAAAAAAAAATCAATTGAAATGGGAAATATAGTTTTAAATTTATTCTCAGTACACATACATTTTTTGTTTGCGATAGAAAAGATTAAATTAGAAATTTTATTACAAGGGAATACGAGTTCCTTGGGAGAATTTCTCAAGTATGGTTTTGTTTGAATGTTTTCTTAGTAGATGGCGCCACGAGAGTTCATCAATATACGATTAAATTCAAGATATTAAATTAAAGAGTGACGTTACAAAACTTTTGAAACGTTGCTGAAGAGGTTAAATATAAAAAAATACAAAAAAATAACATAATTGGCTATATGTAATTTAAAATATAAAAATGATTGGAAAAATGGATTACTGAAGAAATTAAAGCGTGCCAGGAGAAAATGGCGCATCCATTCCAGGGAAACATTACTGTTGATATATCATTGGAAGCTGATCAGAATGTATTGACTAATCCATAAATGCATGCTTAACACATTGACTGCCAACTACGAGAGATGATTTTGTTTGTTTCCTTGCCCACGACGCCTACTAAGAGTTATCACGTCCCTTCACTAGTTGCCATATTTGTACAGCTACGAGGATAATCTAAGTTTAACAGTGTAAATATGAATACATGGCCTCAGGAAAGAGAATAAAAAAAAAATCAAGTTTGGTTTAAAAAAAATTAAATTGTACAAGGAAATAAATTTCAATTCAACGAGTTAAAACAATAAAAAGCGTAGTAAATTGACACAATTCCGATTACCTATCGAGCTTTTGCAGTTCTTTCTACTGCAAGCTTTGAAGGTATTGCTCCCTTTTAAATCTTCATACCTTTGCTAAATGCAGAATTTAATTGTTCTGCATTTCATGGCAATGGTAGGACATAAATCATTTTTCTTAAACACAAATTCATTACTTGTAGTTTTCCTCTTTTCACAAATCAACTTTCTTTTTGACCAATAAAACGCGTGTAATTTGTACTTTATAAATTTGGTGCATAATAAGTGGCTTTTTTAGTCCAAAAGTTTACTCTAAAGAATTTGTAATGTCTTCAGGGGATCAAAACTCTTTATTCAAATGACAATATTAAATAATTATTCCAACAATTAACTAATATTTTATTTAAGAATTAAAAATACACTCATAGCTTTATCTACAATAACAAAAATTTTACAATGAAATTCAATGTAAACTTAATGGTGTACGGTGAGAGAACATGTTGTGACAATGCTGGCTCTCCAAGCAATTTTTGCAGAAGTATCTAAAGCACGCCACATCTCTACAGAACATTGGTCCTTATTGGATCCTGCAATGCGAGCAGTTAGCCTTTACAAGATAAAGATCAATTTGAATCTATTAAAATAAAACGAATTTTACAACATTGTTAATATATTACCTATTCATTCAAATATTATTACATTCAGAACTACATTGCAACCTGGTATAAGGATACAGATTATAACAATAACCTTGTACATAACAATACTATCTCTAGTCCCGATAAGATTCTTATTCACAATGTATTTTGAGTTTACTCACATCAATGAAATATCTTTGTAGATGCAGCCGTCAATAAAGATAAGTTTACCTCTTCAGAAAGCAGGTAGTATATATGGAGGTGGTATACAAGTTGAGGAATATTAGAAAATTTAATGCGAATGTGACCCCTGAAATAATATTTTAGCGTTTAGAATATAGTGGATTTCAGTAGAACGGTCTTTAATTTACATTTTTTTTAAAGAAAAACGTTTTTAGTGAAATCTACAGTTTGTATGGTGACATAAGCTGTCGTTACAGCTTTCATATAGCTACGTGTATTTAAAAATTTTACTCTAGCAGATCCTGTAAATCAAAAGTAATCAAACATTTATTTTGAGTAATACATGGATTGAAGTGTATTTACAGTTCTCCAGTTTCGAAAATTCATTAGAATAAATTAAATATAGTAAGAAAAATTAATACAAGCTAAAAATCTTGTCTTAAACTATATAATATGTAATTTTAAAACCAACTATATTATACAATTTTAGCTTTTATAGACGAACGAATTTATTTATAAGCATTTGTCTAAATTAAATACAGCGAAGCCTAAAGTATTACTACAGCTTGTAAAATAAATTCTGTCTAAAGATTCCACCTATCTCTATATATATAAGGCAAAGCCCTCACTCACTGATTCACTCACTCACTCACTCACTCACTGACTCACTCATCACTAATTCTCCCACTTCCCACATAGTCACAACTCTGAAAATCGGCACAAATATCAACAATGGTAAAAATAGAAAAAGTAAACTATTCCGATCTCGATTAACCCGCTTTAAGGGGTCGAAAAGGGGTTAAACGTTCCAAACGGGGGACATTCGAATATCCCACTTCCCACATAGTCACAACTCTGAAAATCGGCACAAATATCAACAATGGTAAAAATAGAAAAAGTAAACTATTCCGATCTCGATTAACACACTTTAAGGGGTCGAAAAGGGGTTAAACGTTCCAAACGGGGGACATTCGAAAATCCTACTTCCCACATAGTCACAACTCTGAAAATCGGCACAAATATCAACAATGGTAAAAATAGAAAAAGTAAACTATTCCGATCTCGATTAACCCGCTTTAAGGGGTCGAAAAGGGGTTAAACGTTCCAAACGGGGGACATTCGAAAATCCTACTTCCCACATAGTCACAACTCTGAAAATCGGCACAAATATCAACAATGGTAAACATAGAAAAAGTAAGCTATTCCGATCTCGATTAACCCACTTTAAGAGGTTAAAAAGGGGTTAAACATTCCAAACGGGGGACATTCGAAAATCCTACTTCCCATATAGTCACAACTCTGAAAATCGGCACAAATATCAACAATGGTAAACATAGAAAAAGTAAGCTATTCCGATCTCGATTAACCCACTTTAAGAGGTCAAAAAGGGGTTAAACGTTCCAAACGAGCGATATATTCGAATGTCCTACTTCTCATATTTTCACAATTCTGAAAACTGGTGTGAATATCAATAAAGACAAACGCAGAAAAAGTAAACTATTCCGATCTCCGGTGGATCAAGGGGTGGAAAAGGGGTTAAACGTTCCAAACGAGGAATATTCGAATGTACCACTTCCCATATGGTCACAACTCGGAAATGTGGTACAAATGTCAAAAAAGGTTAAACATAGAAAAAGTAAGCTATTCTGTTCTCGATTAACCAACTTTAAGGGGTCGAAAAGGGGTTAAATGTTCCAAACGAGGGATATCCGAATGTTCCTCTTCCAATGTAGTCATTTTTCTGATATTTTTTTGCAAATGTTAAAAAAATAAATCATTCCAATAACGATTAACGAATTTTTAAGGGATGAAAAGACGACGCAACATTGAAACTATACGAGGATTAACTTAATGTCTAATTAACTTAATTCCAATACAGCTACTACTTTGAAATTTAGAACTAAGAGCAAACATAAACACAATAAACTATTCCAGTTTACTATCCACAATTATAAATTTCGTTTAAAATGTCAACAAAGGAAAGTTCCTATTTTGATAAATCAATTTGTCGGGATCGAAATGGGAGCAAACGTCTGAAGTGTAGAATACATGAATGTCTTTTGATCGCTAAAATGCTAATGGTAAAATTTCGTAGCGCAGCACGGGTATTCAGCTAGTCATCTATAGTCGCAACATCACCACATCGCGCTATTTCAAGCTGAAAGTCCCAGAACAAGATATTTCTGTTAATTCCTCTGCTCCGCAATGATCATTATACGCAGTCCTACAAGCTTGCACATGCGTATGTCCTTTTTTATTTTTATAAGACATGATACCCCCACCCTCTCTATACAACTGAACATCAGCAAGCATATCTTTTTATACAACCAGGCAGAGCAGGCGCATTCCCACGCACTGCCTTTCCCGCGCATGCTCAAACATTAAATGGGGCCGGACACCGGACCACACTTCTCACCAATTAAAAACAATACCCTTGGGGTTAAGGCCCAGGGTCAAAACATGTTTGAGTTTTAGGAACAATAAAAATATCAGTTTACCATTAGGATATTTACACTCGTCAGTATTTGTACCAGTTAGAGCACGAAACATTAACAAATGAATAATCTTTATTCATCCTAAGGAGAGAACATAGGCTAAAGCAAAGCAGAAGCACAAGAAACACTCACATTTATACATTTGCTAACAGTAGCTCCGCAGCAATATTACGTCACGCAGGACGCTATAAAATTAGAATACCGAAGAAGAACACATCTCCAACATAATGCCTTTCCCACGCATGCGCAAACATTAAGTAGGGACGGACACCGGACCACACTTCTCACCAATTAAAAACAATACCCTTGGGGTTAAGGCCTAGGGTCAAAACATGTTTGAGTTTTAGGAACAATAAAAATATCAGTTTACCGTTAGGATATTTAGACTCGTCAGTATTCTCGTCAGTATCTGTCCCAGTATATACTGACGTGATCTTTAGAGTAATTTGGTACAAAGCGTTGAGCCGTAAGATGTTAGTATACTAAATTACCAACACCAGATAAACCAAAGTTAAATTACTTAATATTTTAAAATTTCAAACCAAAATAACCAGTCCGGCAAATCAATCTACCTGTTTATTCAACATACACTATGTTGTTGTCGTGTGACTTTGCACCTGTCATAGAGAGGGTTGCCACTGCCTCGAGAGATTGGACTTCTACCTGTTGGTCCGCGGAAGGTATTTTATTTCCCTTCTACCACCCACTGGAAAACCAGAACATACACTATAAATGGACAGATAAATTCCTCAAATGAGAGTAACATTAGCTTACTGTCATGCATCCAAGTATTAAAAATAAAAATAAGCTAAAGTAAAAATTTCTTCATTTTCTCTGATAGCAATTAGCGAAGTCAATTTGTGATTCACCGATCCCCTTTTCTAGTTTAAAAAAAAATCCCTTAACTGAAGTGTTACGAATGCGTAGTCGGTAGAATTTGATAATTATTGGTCTGAAATTAAGTACCTCAGTGCATTTCCCTTTAGCCTCGTTTTTAAAATAGTCAGACGTTCTCTATTATTCCAATTTGCAATATTTGCAACTTCCTCGAATTGTCTGAAAAAGTATTCATTTCCTTCGAAATACGTTGACAGTAATGCCAATCCACTGATTCGACTACTCTCTGCCATAGCCGTTCCTGTGATAACCGCCGGTCCTAAATTTTGACTTAATTCACTGTCATCTATATCGCCTGTTCTATCCGTTCAATTAATTCTTCTAGAATTGCGTTTAAAAGTATGCGCACTCGATTTCTTGACTCTAACCATTTTTATTGACCTGACCGAAAACCCTCGATGATTGCCCTTTGAGTATTAGTGAACCACAATTCATTTTATGTTTCCACATTAATATCGTATCTGAACAAACCGTAGACAGAAGACTGGATCAAGGCACCATAAATAATGACGTGATCTTTAGTGTAATTTTGTACAAAGCGTATGCCGTAAGAAGTTAGTATACTAAATTAACAACACCAGATAAACCAAAGTTAAATTACATACATTTTAAAATTTCAAACCAAAATAACCAGTCCGGCAAATCCATCTACTTGCAAACAAGTCTCTCATCACATTGGCCAAATTCTCTGTAGATAACTTCCCATGGACACCGCCAAGAAAATACAGCTTTGTCGTAATTCTTAGATTGGTAATATTGACTCTCATAGCTGTTATTTGTTATCAACCATGGAATTACTTGCACCTGAAATAAGTCGAATAAAAAATATTTTCTTCTGAAAAATTGTGACTAAACTACATTTGAGTGCAAAAATAATACTAATTATGTAATACAGCAATGAAATATTTAAAAAAAGCACATATCATGATCGAAGTCACAAATGTTTAGGGTGTAATTGCACCAATCATGACTAAATTGGTAATTTATTTAAAAATTTAGTTTTCATAACAAATAAGTTATACTGTAACTCTGTAACAGAAGTTTTTTATAATAGCTAATTAATCAAGATTGCGATAGAGCCACTAGGCCTAGAGGTTTATTGGTGTGATATACTGTACATCCTGTTTCTTGTTTATGGCAATCCCAAATGCCTGTTGGGAAAACTTGCTTATTGGAGAATTTAGTGTGTGGTGCGTGCTGATCACGTAGATTAAATCTGACTCCAGTTTAATATCATTATAAACTCTTTAATAATGAAACTTAACATTTAAGAATTAATATAAACTTAACAAAACATGATTAAAATCTCGAGTTACGAAGCCAACGTGTGAGTCTGCTTCAGCTTTTATACCACTTGAAGGGACGGTGCTTTGCTCGACGCTGTCCGTCCAGAGTTGAGTGGTATAGGTAAATATCTGTATTTGGTAAAGTGCCGTACCTCCAAGAACGACAAAGGTTTGAGATGAATGCTGCCGTGTTGTAAAAAAGTCTTGATCCAGTCTCATCGAGCTTCTCTCTGCAAAGAGGAACTAGAATATCTTCCAGTATATATGTATAAATTCATATTGTAACTTTCTTCCATGGATTATCTGTGATTCGCTATCCACCCCTACAAGAGACACTTCTTATATTTTTCTGGCACGTCCCTTCTACATCAAAGCTCTATGTGGTCAAAACACACAATTTCCCACAGGGATCCTCCTAGAATTGTAAACATAGAATAAATAGGCCTTTTCCCATACAATTTTCTTTTAACGTATTTAAATTATCCACTTTTTATAAAAATATGAAGCCTCAAAATTAGTTCCTTGGATGTGTTCGATTTTAATGTCCTCTGCCCTGTAAATACACTGTCTAGTTACTTTAATTTTTTTAATTGATTCAAACTGGAGTTATCTCTGTAAAGTCTTTCTGTGTAAAATACTTTTTGAAGCAATATTTCCGGTTGTAACAGGTGCTTTAATTTGCAACTGATTAGCATATGTTTTTGCTTCAGTGGAAATATTTTCTAGCGATAATTTTGATGTGGTCATATTGTCACGTATAATAAACTGAACACATTGCTTGGAAAATATCATTAATAAATACCAACATTTAGTTGCAGAAGAGACAATCATTTACCTCCCTCAACTTGAGCGGCTCGCTTTTTTTGTTACATGGAATCTTCCAGAACCGGAAATAAGTCGTGCCGGAAGTGCATCGGAAGTTCTAGAAGATTTTGCTAGAAGTAAGAAATAAACAGAAATTAAGAATTATTAGAAGTGGGTTCAGTTGAGATTAGAACCATCGACCTTTCGATCACCAGTTCAAAGCTTAACTACTAGGCCATGATGCGCATTTTGTAATTTATACATATTGGACAATATCCTTATTATACAACACCGTGAAAAGTCAGAATCGGAAAAATCGTTGCTAAAATTTTAAAGGAATATCTTTCTGAAGTTCTTTGGTTATAAAATATTCAAACCAGTTTTTTTTTTAATATGGACTTTAAATACGAGTCACTTCAATAAATTTTAGCACATATATTTCCAAGTCAACCTGATGGCTGTGGGGTTAGCTCTCTGGCCTCGCATGCCAATGGTGCCTGGTTCGAATCTTGGGTTAGGCATGGATGTTTGTTGTGGTTTGGAATCCATGTTAAGCTGTAGGTACCGGCCTGATTAGCCGTTACTGTGCACAAAGATAGGTCGTTGAGTTTGTAAACATTGATTTTCAATATCTAGGTGCTAATATCGCTGTCCTACACCTAGTTTTTAGAGAATGCTAGTCGTTTTAAAGAATCGTTTGTCCGTACCTAATACTAGAGCTTCAGATAAAGACTTCTTTTGAACAAGAATTGAAAAACCGAAAAGGGCCAAAACCACATGTTTAATTTATTGAACAGTTTAAAGTAAATTCGGTCCTACTTTAAAAAATTTGGTGCTCTTACAAAGAGCGAGAGTCATATATTAGAATCATTGCAACCATGAATCATTGTGGATAAAATCCTAGGGAAAAGTGCCGACCAAACGGTATAGTGGTTAGTGTGCTAGCTTCTAGACCACGAGGTTGCGGGTTCGAGTCCCGTGTTAGGCATGGGTGTTTGTAAATGTATGTTGGCTTGTCTAATGACAAATGTTTCGGCGCATTATAGCCCTCGTGTTGCTGACGGCGCCAGATAATCTGAATACAACCAACCTAGGGAAAAGTACGGTTGCTAGATTGTTAGCAATGGGATAAGAAATTAGTATGCAATCGAATATCCTTAAAATCATATGGGAAAAGATAAATGTGAATAATTTATAAACAACTTGGTCTGCTGGATTTCGTTTAGCTGGAATGGTTCTGATCGACACGAAGTATTTGAATTAGTACTATAAAGCACTTTATGTGTAATTTTTTAGTAAAGAGTTGTCTCATGGATAATGTATCGCACTACTTTTCTATGCGATATATCAAATTTAATTCTATAAATCATTTGTTTTTTCTATTTTTAAAAAAATTTGAAATTAAACATCAGGGTGCATGAAATCTATATTCCAGTACTGCTGCAAGCCAAAGAAAAGCTTTCAGTTAAGCTTGGAAGTCCATTGATTCAAGAGAAGTTTTTCAATTAGAAAAAAAGTTGTTTTTTAAGTTTGTAAATAACATTTACCCAATGAAGTCCCATGTATCCTCAGCATAAATATGACAAGTTATAATAACTTAATTAATGAAAGTTATCTCTTTAGATAATCTACCAAAATTAGAAAACTAATAAGAACGATGCAATTTATTTAATTTGCAAGAACGATGCAATTTATTTAATTTGCAAAAAAACTAAAATAATTTTTTTAAAGTTTTGTGTTAACATGTTACGCCGGCGCCGATATTCAGCTTTTTCTGTGTGGCGGTGCTTGAATTAACGGTCCGCTTCGTGGGGCGGCGCAGCGTCAGATTGCACTGTTCAACACGATTTTTGACCGGTAATATCCACTAGTTTATTCTTATAGATCTCAATCAGCTAAAAGCGAATCAGAAATCAGTTCTTGTCCATTACCCTCAGTTTTGGAGAAAAGGGATTTTTAAGAAAATTCCAATTTTTTCCATTTTGACTTCAATTAAAAAAGTTAAAAGCTAGACGATTCAGTGAGACAAACGCGACCGCGATGTAAACAATGTTATAAAAGCATGGCTAGCCTAAAAGGTAGACAGTATGCCACGAATAAAGCCAAAAAAGTAACAACGCATTGTGCTCGTTGTTAAGGACCAGAAGGCACTGTATTGAACACGTTTTAAAAAAAATTCACAAAAATCTTAAATATCATAAACTTAAATGAGTATCGATGCTTTTTTTCGAGCTCGTTTTTGTATCGAAACTGAAGTTTTGATATAAGATTTTGCGACTTTCAATTCATTTTGTTGCGTATATTACAGAATTATTCCTTTTCTCGCTGTGGTAAATAGATATACGTGAAGTCGTACGTTTGTGTAAACTAGTGGTAATTCTATAAAAGACTAATCTTTTCTTATTAAACAATCTCTTAATACTCACTGTAATAAATCCGAAGAATGTACTTATTGAAAACTAGTGTTCCTTAAAATTCATTAATCTTTAAAAAAAAAAAAATTCAATTGAAAAGAGAAATATCATTTTAAATTTATTCCAAGTACACATACATTTTTTGTAGAAGAGATTATATTAGAAATTTTATTACAAGGGAATACAAGTTCCTTGGGAGAATTTCTCAAGTATGGTTTTGTTTGAATGTTTTCTAAGTAGATGGCGCCACGAGAGTTCACCAGTATCCGAAAAAATTCAAGATATTAAATTTCTAGTTCCTCCAAAGTTAAAATTTGACCAAGTGAAAATGCCTATATCTTTATACAAAGTAGTATAATACATTTTTATAACAATATGACATAAATAGTTTTTTTTTTCAGTGACTTAAAACTTTTTCTCAGTGTCATTACATTTCGCTTTTCCCTGCATGCTTGGTATATTTAAGAAGAAAATCTATGCTTAATTAATTTTAGTACTATCTAATATCCTATGCCCAGTATTTCTTAAGCGTTCAAAGAAATTTATAAGAAAAATTAGTGATAAAAACTGAAAAATATAGTCGGAAATAAATAAAAATTATACAATTTTGAATTACATGACTCGGAAGACAGTGATAAGATGAATTTGTTTCAACAATTTTGGCATTGGTATATACAAGTATTGTATCGTGCATTCAAAAATTGAGAGTAAAAAAATTGCAAAATGATATTTTACCTTCTTAAAGGAAATGTTTGCATTTTTTAGCTTTCTCGTTTGGCTTCATGGATAATTTGTCCTGCACATTTTTGAGTTTTACTGGTTTTGTGTTTAAAAATCTGCTTTCTTAAGGATTCTCGTTAGTCAAATTCCTTGTCTCCATGTGGCAGAATGTTACACCCTACCCATTCGTTAGAAAGTTTCAAGCCATGTTTTTTTCTGGTTCCAAGCTTTTTAGCAGCCTTTTGTATGTGTTGCATACAAGTTTTTGTTCTTCACAAATAAGCAATGGATACTCGTTGTATTTCTGAAGGTGCGTATCAGTTTGTGTCCAATACTTTGGATAATCATTACTGCAGTGCGTTTTTGCTTACTGTTGGTGCCACGTGCTAGTCTCTCTCCAATTGGTCTCTTCAACTTGATGAACTTGCACATTTTCCACTGCTCCTTCCTCAACTTTCTGTAGTGCATCGGAGTCATTTTTCTTACAGTTTTGTAGCCAAATATATCAATCTCATCTTGTTTTGTACTAGATGGATTACGAAAACAAATGCCGTTTAGAATCAGAAGTAAAAGTTAATGGTTAAGTTGGAGGTATACACGGTTTTCTACTAAAAATCAACAAAACGCAAAACATTTTAAAGTAAATGGTCGAGGACAGAACAGGAAATGATAGTGCAATAAATATGTCTTTTTCTATCCACTCCTCAATAATCCCAGACAACGGGCGTCGAAACTCGTCGCGCATTTCCAAGAAAAATCGACCGAATCTGCTTTAAACAAAACAAAAATGAAAGTATAAAATATAACAAACAGCCAGAAAAAGCAGAGGTAATGAGAATGATTAATTCTATTCCCCCCCCCCCTCCTCCCCTTTTAGTGTTTAGACGGATTGAATTTTTTTTTAAAATTGGGGGAATAGATTTTGGTAGTTTTAGAAATGGGGGATGGATTTCAGTGTTTTTAGAAGTGGAGAGACGCGCCACCCAGCGTCTACCCACACTTCTAGCACTGGTTTCGTCAATAAATCTTTCCGAGAAAAACTTTTCGTACAAATATCGCATGAGTATGAAATGCCTAAATGTTTGCCGCCTTTTTGATGGCGTTTTAAATTTCTAATAACTGTGAAACTAACACCACATTCCTCACACAAGAAAGGTTTCACTGATGCATTTGAAATATCCTAAACAAAACAAAACAAAAAACCTAGTATGAATATATATATATATTTTTCGATTGTAAAAATTTACTTAAAATGTTTGCATCATTTCCTAACTTACTGTTTCCTGATCCGGACTGAATCGCATCAGATGTAACAACTATTTGTTTTCGAGGATTCCCACAGGCATCCTTTTTATAAAATAAAAAGAAAGTTTTCAATCGAGTTTTTGATTTGGTTTAAGAAATAAAAATAATAATGGTAACTTAACGTAGGAGAAAACTTGCCTGCGTTAAATTATTATCTGAATCAATGGGTTCATCTTCACAAGACTGAAGTGTTTCATTTACAATCTTTAAATAGAGGAGGGTGTAAAAGCATTAAAGCATATACGCCAATGAATACATAAATAAAATAAGAACACAATCATTTGGAGGGACTTGCCTCTGAATAGCTTTCCACATCAAATAAGTTTGGAAATGGTTCCTCTATAAATATCTGTGATGTTTTACTCAACATCTGTGAAAGGGCAGTTTTAAAAAAAATTCTAATACAATATTTATTAGACAAAACAACATTAAAAAATATTTTTTTGAGAAAAAAAAACTTACCCTATCATCTTCATCACGTAATGAAATTTGACTGTCCTCAAACAGATAAAATGACCGCTATAGAAGAATAAAAAAAAAAGTATATTTATAAGTGTTATATATTTATAAGTTTCGAATTGTATACTCTTATTTTTTTTTTCAATATATCCCCTCTCTCCTTAGAATATTGCTGAAAAATAGAACACCACCAATAAACTCTCGGTTTTAAATGCAACGGTAAGAAAAGTTGAGATATAAAAATAAAAATATTAGAGATATATTAGTAAAAGAACGATATTACAAGAAACACTTTTATATCTACTAATGCTTTGTTATCAAACATAATAAATAATAAAATGTGATCACGGGGATGTTGTTGTGGAGGTCCATCTTCTGTCACACACATTTATCGAAATAATTAATTCATAATATGAACACACAAATCAGTCAATTTTTACTGCACAAGACAGCTGAATTCAAAATATATCTCGAAGACACATTCAATATTTTTCTTAGTAGAATGTTAAAAACAAGAACAAATACTCTAACGTATTATTTGGAGCCGAGACCGCTTAAATACTTTCGATTTGAAATATTATTTTGCAAATACGTACTAAGCACAAAAAACTTCACAATTTCTTTCAAACTTGTTGAAAACACTACAGAAAACAGTTTAAGCCAAAGGATGTCAAACTGAGAATGAAGCTTCGTATATCGAAATCCTAACAGGACTCTGAAACTTGTAAGCACTCATGTAACCAATGAAAGTTACAACTAATGAAATCTCTTTCAGGAATGAGACCAGAGAGCTCTACGTCAAATTCGGGCTTCAGCTATGCAAGTGAATATCCAGGTTACATGAATCTGGTTTAAATACAGTGTTTAATGGGGGGGGGGGAGGGGATATTTTTTTAAAAATTAAGAGAAAAAAGAGACAGCTGCAAGAGATCCTAAAATTGTAAACACTTTTTTATGATGATGCATCTCTAATAATATTTTTTTTCTCACGATTCCAGTAAATACCTCCTACTATACAAAATGCTTTTGATTGGAATATGATCTTTTACTTAAAAATACCTCCGAGCAGCTGCAGATTAGAATTATTGTTATCTAAAAGCTTACTATGATAAATAGTTCATCAATAAGTCTTTCTCCCAATATCTTTCTCATTTTCATTCGTTATTTGAAAAGTTGAGTAGAAATGCAACTGCAGCTCTGCGCTACCTGTTTCAGAAACGAATTGACTTTGATGATGATTTATAGTGGTTTCAGCCCGAAGGCACTATGCCACTGGTCATAAATGAGCCCGAAGGGCGATCGTCATAAAATATAAAGAATATAATTTGCATAAAAAGTTAGGGAGGGACGGACGGGACAAAACAAAATAAAAGAGAAATTTGGTTAAATAAGTTATATGCAAAAGCTCATGCTTTTATGTACAAAAATAACTCGAAAAAATCCTGAGATTTTAACATCGTAAAGGTAAAAACAGGGGAATAAAAATTGGTTAAATAAGGAACTATTTACATAAAACTTGCGTTTCTATATACAAATGTGGGACCTTAATACAATTAGTATTTTACAGTAAGTAAGAGCAACAATTTATTTATTGAATCTACTAGTCATGATTGCATCTGAGCGTACAAAGGCCGCGTACGGCCTATTACGTGTGTCATTTTGAGAGATCTCGTAATCAAGACATTCGTTATATTTATATACTACGAAATATTTACAAATATACAAAAATTCGTAACAATATACTTACTTCAGTTTCCGGTAGCACTTCGTCCTCGGCGCGATGGAGATGACTCGTGCCCCACCTGAAAGAGATTCATAAATTAGTCGATACGAATGTAATTGTATTCGGAAAAGTTTACAAACTTTGTTACCGTTTAATTTCCTGCTGCCCCGGACGGGACGGAAAGTCAGAGACTCCTCCGCCTCCAAGGCCGCCTTCTTTACGTCCTTAGGCAAGCCGACCAACAAGCCTTCATCGAACTCAACCGGCAATCGGGCTGACCTGAAATGAAAAAAAAGAGTAAAAATTAGGCAGCTAAGCATCTAATCAAAAGTAACAGGGTCTTGCAGGTCTGGATAACAAGAGACTTATTTCCCATAAGGCCTGTAAGGCCCATGGCCAGGGCCCCAGAATTTTGAGGGGCCCAAATCGCCAGAAAAATTCTGAACTAAGTAGCGGAAACTTTCAGTAATAATTACGGTCATTCCGTACAAAATACAGTTTTCTTCCGTAAAATAAATGTAAACTTTTCTTATTAAAAACGGTAATTTCATACAAAATAATTTACTACCGTAAAATAAATTAAAATTTCCCGTATTAAGTACGGTGATTCCATACAAAATGCAATTTCCACCCGTAAAATAAACAGAATTTCTGTGTTGAATAAAGTCAATTCCATATAAAATACAATTTCCCCCGTAAAGTACACGGAAACTTTTTGCAATAAATTTCATATAAAATACACATATAAAATACACAGAAAAATAATAGATTAAATCTGACTCCAGTTTAATTACATTATAAACTCTTTAATAATGAAACTTAACATTTAAGAATTAATATAAACTTAACAAAACATGATTAAAATCTCGAGTTACGAAGCCAACGTGTGAGACTGACTGATTTGGTGTTCTTGGAGTTCCGACTGCCGGAACGGCCGTGCAACCTCCAGGATAAAAATTTAAAATAACATAGCTACTATTAAAATCACATAAGTTTAAAGGGAGAAAATTGAATGAGATACAAAAATTAAACCAGAAAGTCGAACGAAACATTCAGACTATTCAAAGCAACCAACAGCAGTTGGGGAGGCGGAGCTAAAATCGTCTTAGAATTTAGGAAGCAAAGATGGAGGGCTGAGAAAATTTAATTTAACAGCTGCAAAATGGTACTCGGTGTTACTGGAAGAGTTAACCATCTGTGGTTGACTGGTGAAAGTGGATTTATCCATCGTTGTTTTATTAACCTGCATGAAGATTGGGGTGTCAGGGATACTAACATCAGTGTTAGTTCCCTGACTTTTAACATTATGGGTCCAGAAATACAAGATTGTGAGGCGACACTGGCATATGTGCGCTTGGGGTTGGAATTTAAAGTGATAGGTCTTGGGATGAAAATTGGCTTCGTGGCGGGGGTCGCCTTCTTGACCCCGGAACCACTAGGCCGTCGTTTACTAAGTTGGTTGACATAGAATTTGCAAGAATGGGCAGAAGATGCATGGTTTTCTTTGCAATTAATACATCGCCGCACACTGCTCTTATTAGGACAATCCCGACTGGGATGCTGTTCGGAGCAGTGGCGACATCTGGTGGGATATGGGCAAGTTAACGCAAGATGGCCATTCCATCTTTGGCAGTTGAAGCATTGTTTGATAGCGTTTGGTTTCTTGCCAAGGAGGGGTTCGATTTTAATATGGAGAAAGCCGAGGTTTTTCCACAAAAAGATAGCAGGTTTAGAATGTGAGTTTGAAAATTCAATAATGAAAAGTGGAACATTGGTTCCGAACCGGTTTTTCATTTGAGAAATTGAAGTGGGGGTAAAGTTAGGATGGGAATAATTGATCCATTCTTCAATTTCTTGGTTAGTGGTATCAAAGGGCAAGCCCATGATAACCACTTTGAAAGTTTTAGCCGACTTGGGCAAAGAAATTGGAGTTGGGCTACTGGTCGTTGTCAGAAATTTAGAAATGAGCATCTCCTCAGTCAAGTTTCGAGGGGTGATTATGAATTTTCCCTTGGAAAAACGGGCAAAAACCTCACAGCCTTGGTCGAGCAATGACCTGGTCATGGCTTGCAGTGAGGTTTTTTCCCCCTTTGAATTGTTTGGAAAGCTAACAGATTTTGGAGAGAAGCAGTCAGTCCGGGGCACGTGGTTAGGCTTACCAATATCAGGAACGAGGGTAGAAGGCAGGACAAGGCAAGCAGGTTCATCAGCTTCTGCTTCGTCTTTTATACCACTTGAAGGGGCGGGGCTTTGTTCGATGCTGCTCGTCCAGAGTTGAGTGGTATAGGTAAATATCTGTATTTGGTAAAGTGCCGTACCTCCAAGAACGACAAACAGGTTAAGTAGATGAATGCTGCCGTGTTGTAAAAAGTCTTGATCCAGTCTCATCGAGCCTCTCTCTGTAAATAGGAACTAGAATATCTTCCAGTATATATGTATAAATTCACATTGTAACTTTCTTCAATGGATTAACTGTGATTCGCTATCCACCCCTACACTTGCCGACCAAACAGTATAGTGGTTAGCGTGCAAGCTTCTAGAGCGCGAGGTTGCGGGTTCGAGTCCCGTGTTAGGCATGGGTGTTTACAAATGTATGTTGGCTTGTCTAATGACGAATGTTTCGGAGCATTATAGCTCTCGTGCTGCTGACGGTGCCAGATAATCTGAAAACAACCAACCAACTTGTTATATTTTCTCGCACGTCCCTCCGATATCAAAGCTCTATGTGGTCAAAACACACAATTCCTACAGGGATCTTCCTAGAATTTTAAACGTAGAATAAATAGGCTTTTTAGATACAATTTTTTTTTAAAGTATTTAAATTACCCACTTTTTATAAAAATATGAAGCTTCAAAATTAGTTCCCTGGATGTGATCGATCTTAATGTCCTCTGCCCTGTATATACACTGTCTAGTTACTTTAATTTTTTAATTGATTCAAACTGAAGTTATCTCTGTAAAGTCTTCCGGTGTAAAATACTTTTTGAAGCAATATTTCCGGTTGTAACAGGTGTATTAATTTGCAACTGATTAACATATGTTTCTGCTTCAGTGGAAATATTTTCTAGCGATAATTTTGATGTGTTCATATTGTCACTTAAAATAAACTGAACACATTGCTTGGAAAATGTCATTAATAAATACCAACATTAACATGCAGAAGAGACAATCATTTACCTCCCTCAACTTGATCGGCTCGCTTGTATATAGTTGCATGGAATCTTCCAGAACATTCATCCGGAACCGGAAATAAGTCGTGCCGGAAGTGCATCGGAAGTTCCAGAAGATTTTTCTAGAAATAAGAAATAAACAGAAATTAAGAATTATTAGAAGTGGGTCCAGTTGAGATTAGAACCATCGACCTTTCGATCACCAGTTCAAAGCTTAACCACTAGGCCATGATGCGCATTTTGTAATTTATACATATTGGACAATATCATTATTATACAACACCGTGAAAAGCCAGATTCAGAAAAATCGTTGCTAAAATTTTGAAGGAATATCTTTCTGAAGTTTTTTTGCTATGAAATATTCAAAACAGTTTTTTTTTATACGGACTTTAAATACGAGTCACTTCAATAAATTTTAGCACATATATTTCTAAGTCAACCTGATGGCTGTGGGGTTAGGGCCTTATTATACAGAGCCACTCGAGTGACGAACGCGCGCGTTCACTTCTAACGCGGACGCACGCCACTCTTTGCGGACCATTATATCCTATGGAGCTTATTATACTGAACCACAGCAGTGGCTAGTGGTCGCGTCTGTGGCATAAGCTGTCCACTGCAGTCGCCTACCCTCGCTACTTGTGGCGTGCGTGCGCGACTGTGGTTTGTTTTGAAGCTTATTAAATTTGTTTAAAGACTTGCCTTGACTCAGTTATCTAGTCAGGCCCTGATTATTAACTAAGCCCACAAGACCTGGCCCTTGTGCCCAAGATTTTAGAAGGCCCCGAAATTAGCTGTAAACCTGTAACTTTTATTTCACAAAAGTTATGTGAATATCTTTTATTATCTGTACAAAAGAATTTTTACATAAAAATCATTTTGTATGAATCTTGAAGTGTGTTTAGAATACCAGAGTGTATTTAATCAAATAAATTAAACCATCATTTAAAATCTTAAATAATATAACCCATAAAAATAGTTTTTAAAAAATCCGATATGCATTGTCAATTTTTGTATTCATTAACACAGCGTCGATATCAAAAACATTTGTATCAGCAAAATGAGTGGCAAACTACGTTTAAAATTTTTTTTATTAAAAATGGACGTGAATTTGTGCTCTCGCATAGAAATATAATTTATTTATATTAAAGTAATTTTATTATTTATTAAACAATTTGCCAACAAGAAAGAGTTTCAACAATGAACGGTTCAATGTTATTTTAATGCGATTGGATGACGACAAGTTGGTTAATTAGTATTCCGTAAAAGCGACCTTTGAGTGACAGTAACAGCTCCAAAATTTGATAGAATGCATTGTCATCGACATCAAACCTATCTGCCAAGTTTAAATCTCATTGGAGGGGGGTAAGAGGATGATTTGGCAGCTGCAAATTCCGCTTTCATTGACAAACTAACACACAAAGTCGAAGTTAATATAAAGGATTTAAAAACAAGACTTCTTGAAAGATAGAGAAAAAAAAAATTAAAGAAAGTCTTGACGAATTTATTGTGAGATCAGCTTTTCGAACTCTTCGAATATTCACTCTGAAATTGTGAATAAAGCTGCAGATATTGTTGTCATGGATATTACTATACATTATGATAGTGAAATGCAATGCTATATATAACAAATTTTTTCCTCTTTTGATCTATAAATTTGATTGTTTGAAATTTGTTTCTTTGTGATTAAAAAATTTAGAATACAATATTAACCTTACTTTATCAACTTTTTCTATTTTTAATATTACTCCATTTTACTTTTTGTCAAGCAAATTTCCAACAAATCTCGCTTTTGAAAAAGAGGCACCTGAAAGTGTCCCAGCCTTGGGTCCCAACTTGTCATGGTCAGGCCCTGTGTCAAGTGTTCCTTGAACATTGATTATTTTGATATCAATATTTCAAACGATTGTTCAGATGAACAATCGAGTGAAAAATCGATAGTATTGAAAAAGGGCAAACTATCGATTGTTTCATGCTAAATAAGACGATCGATTGTCGAAATTTAGTAAGAAACAATTGCATGCGACGATTATTTTTCTCTTGGCAATATTATTGGGCTGTATAGCTGTTCAGGATATAAATTGAAATGTTGCATTACGTTGTAGAAAAAAGCTTTTACAGAGGCTATATTGTTTTTATATAATATTGCATATAGAGCATTGCACACCCTGTAAATGCTGGTGTCTTAAATTTAGACACAATGTCTGAAAAATTCATTTCAGACACATTAGGTGACTTATTTTGCACAAAGGTGGTTTACTTCTTCGAATTTCAGACATCACACGGGTCTTAAATTGCTTTCAGTCACAACAAGTGACTTAAAATAAGAAACTTCTTACCAAATTAAGACATTTCGGAATTCAGACGCTTCTCGCTTTCAGACAGTAATTATATCATTCAGCCGTAGCAATTATATCATTCAAGTTCATTTACCAAGTAAAAGGAATACCTTTAAATTTTGAAGGATCCCAAAAAGTGTTTTTCACAGAAATCCAAAGTTGTCTTATCTAAACGAGCATAGTTTTTAAAATTTAACTATTAAAAGTAGAACTACTTTCCCAGACCTGTTTTCACGCCAATAAGAAAGTTTGCAAATTTAGAGTTATAAAAATGTTTTTTTTTTATTTTTTTATTTTATTTTTTATTTATCAGTATAAAATGCCAAAACTAAGCAAAAACAGTCACTAGAATATTATATATAAAAAATAAAACAAAAAAAAGAAACTTTTCTTGTATCCTTCCGCCGTAACGTTGTTTACTCACTCACAGCTCTAACTTGCAACTTGGAATGCTGTTGTTTACAATCTACGCCTAGAAGTTTTGTGCTATATTATATAATTAAATTTAATATACTGCCATGCCCGATCGCTGTTGTGTAACTGCATGCAAGTCTAACTATGACAAAGGCCAGGAATATGTGTGTCTTTAAATTCCCAGAAAACGAACCCGAAAAAAAAAAGCGTGGCTTCGAAACATTCCGAGGAAGAATTTTAAGCCGAATTAGCGGACCGTTGTATGCTTAAAACATTTCGAGGCGGAATGTATCATTCGATTCGACGAATTTCCTTCGACAAATGGCGAGAATGAGAAGAAATCGGCCAAAATTAAAACAAGGATCAGTACCAACTCTATTTCCCGGCTGTCCTTCCTATTTAAAAAGAAATTTAACTGTTGAAGTGTTTGTTGAAGAACAACAACTCGATGCAAGAAACTTGTCACGTTTGCTTCCCAAAGAAACCCTGGAATCATGGAACCAGCTAGAAAACTTAATAACACTGGTCAACACACATTCTCCAATCCAAGTCAAGATGCTTAACCACTATGACGCAGCGGTTGGAGAGTGGAAAATGTATACCGAGGATAAGAATACTTCAGAGGCTTACAAAAAACTGAAATTCCTACACGAACAAATGGAGCTGAGCTCAAAACCAAAAGCTGCTCGTAGATATTCCACCGGCGCTAAATATGTTCTCACTGCCAAATTTCACACGAATGCCCTCGAGTTCAGGTTCTCACAGTATCGACGAATGTCAGGCTGCAACTACCATGTGTCGTTGCAGCAAGTACTGGAATCCGAAAGGAAATTACGTGTAAAATCTGTGCTCATATTGCACTCTTCGCAGTATGGGGACATTCCTCTGCGATTGTTTATAAAAGACATTTGTGTGTCAAAAGACGAAGAAAGTGATTTGGAACCTTTTGTGGGTATTATAGAAAATATTTCTTTAAAGCTTATTTCAGATCATGAATCTGAAATTTTAACCTACATTGCAGGGTACTGTGTTTTTAAATTAAATTTGTTATGCGATTCCTGCAAATATTTTTTTATGGTGCTTTCGATTTAAGTGTTGACATCGATGAAGATTTGTTTGTTTGTGATGTAGAGAAATTGCCTCACACCGAGTATCTTAACTTGATCAATCGGGGAGGCATGAAAACATCTGCCAATGTGGTTTTTGCAGTAAGTGTTTGCTATATAATATTTCAAAAGTTAATTTCTAATGAATTCAAAACTCTGTTTATGTCTTGCAGTATTAAGCAACATTCATTAATTTCCAAACTAACTTAGACTTATTTGAAAGATTCTTTGATTTTTAATTTCAATAAATTATGTACTGTTTGTAATGTTCACTTCTCTACTCTTGTAGTAAAAATCATACAAACCTTTTGCAATATTTGTTTAAATAATTGCACTAAAAATAGGAATAATGTGGCTGCATTTAAGCAAGGTGTCTCTAAAGAAACAAAATGTACTAAAAAGAAAAAGGCAACCATAAGCAAATGTGATGAGAGGAAGCTTAAGAAATTTAAAAAAGTGTAAATTCAAATTGTATCTAACTTAAGCAAACCAATTCTAACAAACTTGGGAATTTTACTATAAATGTTTTTATAATATGATCTTTTTCATTGTAACAAGATATATATAGTTCATGATATTTGCTGCAATTGAGTTAATACATACTTTTTAATTTTTGCTTATTGTACCGACATAAAACAGATATAACATATTACACTAAATGTATAATTTAGGAGCTAATTTTGAACAATTGTAAGCAAAGATATTGTTTTCAACGTTTCTTAAAATTTGTTAACCAACATTCTCTGAGAATTTGTTGTACAGTTACCGATATTCTATTAAATATATATTTCTGGAAGTTTTTATATTATTGATGTCATAGGCAAGTTAGAAGATTAACCACTTTAAATAATTTTCTATATATGTCAATTAGAATAATATTTTTTCTTTAAAACTATTTAAAAAGTTATATTCAAAATATTTAAAAAAAAAACATGATATATGAAATTAAATATTGGATATATTTGTTTTTGGGAGCAGGTTTTATTTACAACTTTACTGAAAGATTTTGTCAATATTTCTTAAAATTTATTAATTAATGTTCTCTCAAGATTTGTTGTATAATTATATTCTAATATATATTTTCTGGAAATTGTGATCATATATTGATATCATAGTCATGTTAAAAGATTAATGTCTTCAAATTATTTTCTTGTTTTAGTATAAAAAGCTTTTTTCCTTTAAAAATATATAAAAAGTTATGTTCAAAATATAAAAAACACATGATATATGAAATTAAATATTGTATATTTTTTTGTTTAGTAGCAAACTTATTACCAATTTTATTGAAAGATATTATCAATATTTCTTAACTAACATTCTCTCAAGATTTGTTGTAATTATATTCTACTAAATATATATTTCTGGAAATTGTCATCATATATTGATATCATAGCAAAAAGATTAAAAGCATTGTCTTGTTTTATAAAAAAAACTTTTTCTTTAAAACTATATAAATAAAGTTGTTTAAAATAAAAACATAAGATTCAAATTTTAACATAATATATATAAGTTTCGAATTTTTTTACAAAAAAGTATAACTTATATCATAAAAACAATCTTTTGAAAATTTATGTTTAAAGAAAAAACTTATTTAAACCAAAAAGATTTAGGTAATTTAAATTGGGATATGTTCAGCTTTCTCCTCTATCCTCGGACGGAAAGCGCCGCCATCTTGAATCCAGTTACTTGGCCTTCTCAGTCTAGTGGGCCATGGCCTAGCGGAGTAGCGGACATGACGTATTTCTTAAACATCGAATAAAAGCATCTCTAATGTACTCATTTTTGTATAGTTCAGCGGTAACGGACTTGAATTCGCAATCTTTACTCATCTGTTTCAAAATTTGTAGATATTCATTTACAGAATCTCCCGTTTGTTGGACTCTAGATCCCAAGCAGTGTCTGGCGAAGATTTCATTTCTCTTTGTAATATACAAAGAATCAAGGATATCGATGGCATCATCATACTTTTCAGAGTCGTTTATGTATAAATAAACGTTCGCGGATACGTAATTACTTAAGAGCTGGAGCTTATTTTCCTCGGTAACTTCTTCAATGAGTTGAATTTGTTTTTTTTTGCTTTTTATTTATTGGAAATGTCTATATACTGCATTAATATCAGCTTTCTCAAAATAATAATAAAAAGTTTTTTTATGTGGTAATTAGTTGAGCATATGAAAATTTGCAATTTTTTAAGTAATAATAATTAAAAACTAAATTGCATAGATTTGAATAATATTTTTGTTTAATATGTACTTCAGATGTTATATAATTGCCATAAAAAAATTCAATTCTATATTTTGCACAGTCTTTTATATGAGCATACCAAAAGTTGGAAAATCAACGTTTTGAGAAAACGTGAAAGAACTATAAAAGTTTTAATAACTTGCATGTTTTCCAAATTTAATGTGCTTCAACTCTGTATTTTGAAGCAGCCATCTTTACAGATATTTCAAATTCCTTTTTTAATTCCCCCCCCCCCCCTTTTTCTTACATTTTTTTAGGTTTTTTAAATGCCCTCTTTTTAGCTTCTCAACGATTAACGAAAAGTCTCAGCGACAGGGAAAATTAATGTAAAAAGGTCCCATCCCCAAATTACTGGAATTTTAATATTATTTTAGTTTTAGTATGCACTTAATGTTATTTAATCATAATAACAAATTTCAACTGTATATCTGGCATATTTTTTTTACAAGCATACAAAAATTTGGGAAACTGACGTTTTCAGAAACACAATTTTTTTTTTTTTGCGCAACTTGCATACTTTTCAAATTTAATATACTCTACCTCCATATTCTGAAGCGTCTCCTCACAGATACTTCTAATGCCTTCTGTTTTAATTGTTTATCTTTTAATGTTTTCTTTTTAAAGTCCTATATCTGCTTCAACTATTCGACAATAATTGAAGCATTGCAGTGTTATAACCATTGTTATTATGTAGTGTTATTATAGGGAAATGTTATAAACAAGTTAAATTCCCAGATGGGGAATAATTAGATTATTGCTGCTTGATTCATCATTAAAATAAGTTTATGTTGCCACATAATGTATCTTAGACTTGCCAATGCCACTACTATACAAGTGTTCACATCACGCTTGTTATTTGATGTTAAAGTTGACTTGTAAAAAGCAACTTAAAATTGTGATACAATCTTGAAAGTCAAACCTTTTCTATTTAAGATTCAGCCACAATACAATGTCCATTATCTCAATACATATATTTACATTAAGTCCCAAATCCCTTGCTTGGATATATTAATAGTTGTGTGCCTATTATTAACAGTTGTGTTGCAGTTTTGCAATCCCATGCTTAAATTTACCAGGAAAGTGAAACATAGTCAACAAAAAGTTATGTGCAACATGGTAATAAAACAGTAATTTTGACAGTAAAACAGTAAATTTGTTTAACACAAGCTCATTTATTGCATTTTAATTTAAATATACGTATTTTTAGCTTCCCAACATCTGAGAGGTAAAATAAACAACCTTTTCAGACACATCAACTGTCTGAAAATATCTCCAATTCAGACAGTCTAAACGTCTGAAAATAACCAATTTTTAGACACTTCAAGTGTCTTACAGATTAAGACACCATTTTACGTCTTAAAACAGTGCCACTTATTTAAGACAGTTTTGTCTTATTTTAAGACATTTCAGTTTGCTGTGCATTTGTATAACATGATGTATTGCAAATAGGTAATACCTGGATGTATTGCAAATAGGTTTTGCACATGTGCATTGCATATAAGTATTGCACATGTGCAGGACCGACGCTAGCGGGGTGGGGGAGGAATCGTCTAGGTCTTTAAGTTTTAGAAAGTTGAAGAGTTGAAATTTCCGAAATTTCATTGCATTCTTTTTTTATTCAGATTCAGAAGGAAACCGAATTGAATGAAACTAAAAATGGGGCATAAAAAAAATGTGTAGAACAACTGTATTGAAAGGCTGTTCAAACTGGGTTTGACGAATCGGAAATTCTATACTAGAAGTCTGCAGTTCATCATTGTAGGGGGAGATAAAGAGTCCTCACCTATACTTTCCCTCTACCTACTTTGATGGCTTGCGAACATAATTATAACCATAGATAACTTCAAGATAATTGAAATCGTCAAATAGTATTCAAAAATCCTGTTTGTAAGCAAGTCTGTGACAGCTGCTAAATGAAATTAAATATAAAAATGCATGGCACATTGATAGCATATTTTTGTTTGAAGGAAACGGAAAATCATTCGGTACCACATATTTTTATTTTGTGGGATCAACTTATGCTTCTGCTTGAGTCAGAAATATATCATTGTGACTTTTTGTTTTAATATGGAATGATGAGTTTTTAAAACAAGCGAATTATCAAGTATAATTTTTCACGTTTGTGCGTCACACATACCACGTTTTCGAATAATCATCTTCCATTTTTACTAAACATGCAAATGACTAACTGAAGTTTAGTTTCGTAATAAAAAGCAAATTTATTTTTCTTTAGTAAAAGCTATTTGACGAAAAATGCAACAAGTTGAGGAAAAAATGTTTTACATTTAATATTGACGGAATAAAAGGGGAATGTAATGCGAAAATAAAAAGATAATTAAAATAATATAAGGCATAATAAGCAATTTGCAGGGAAAGGAAGGGAGAGGGGGAAAAAGCGTATTCATGGGCATTGCCAAGGAGGTACAAGAGTGCACCCTCCCTGGTTTTCAAAATTTTAAAATGATGTGGAGAAAAGTGGTATGATTAACTGGAAATAAAAGTATGCTATAGGTTTTAAAATATTCAATGGAACAGAAATTTAATACAAAACGATTAATAAAAATTTCATTTTGACATCCAACTGAAAAATCAAAGTTAAAGCACAAAACTAGGGGTGTGGCACATCGTACTTTCAATTACACTATATCACTGATGTGGGTTTGTGTCATTTACAGTTTTTGTATTTTTATCATCCATTGAGAAAATATGGCCAATTTGGTGATATTTTTTTTTTTGCAATAATTCTTATACGCATCTTTAAAAAAAAAAAAAAAAAAAAAAAAAAAATTCGCCAAAATACTCATTCTACCGATATTTATTTCTATCATTCTTATGTTATCTTTTTTATAAGTGAAACTGTGGAGAGGAGTAACAACGATCGGTCGATGAGCTATGCTCTAGGAAAGAGAATTTTATGTTGAAGGCATTCGTTTTTCAACTTTTTACGCCATTAAAGCATTTTTACGTAAATTTTGGATGTGGAAATGTTTAGAACACATTAAGAGGCATTACCACAGCGATTTTGAACAAAATCGTTAGAGCGGCTCTTTAGTAATCATTGAAAAACATGATTTTTTTCAATGGCAGCTACCTTATGCGCATGCGCGATTTTGTCGAAAACCTTAGCGGTAGGTCCTTGGACCATCACCAACCCTCACACCAAATTTGAACACCGTAAGCCAATTTGTCGAGAGTTTATGTTGACCACGTACAGACATTTTTTCTAGATCACTTTTTTGAGATCAGGATGTTCCAAAACGTGGAAAAATACAAAAAAAAAATCTATTTAAAAATTTTTTTTTAGCAAACACTACACTTTCATTACCCTATGTATTACATATGGGTAATTGAAAGTAAAAAATAAAAAAATAACCACCTTGCATTCTCTTTAGAGGTCATTTACAATCCCGCGAAAATAATTCAGCCGGCACTCATGGCCCCGTGTTGCTAATGCATATATGTTGTGCAGATCCAATAAGTGCTTCGCTTAGCCAATCCTGGCTCTTGTGCCATTAAAATCCATACAACCAACCAACCAATAAGTGCTTCTACTACATAAATAGTGTGGTGATCAATTTCCAAAAATTCTCTACAAAATGGATAAATTTCGTTTAATTTCAAATCAGTGTATATTAATTATATAAGTTTGACAAAAGACTGTCTTAATTAAAGAAAACTTAATTTACTCAACTGCTAAGTACACCAATACTCTTAGAAAGAAATAACCGACAATATTACTTATTATTCCAACTAATGGACAAATTTGATGTGTTGCAGTTACAGTAAGTAATGTGCTTGTAGTAAGTCAAGTAACATCTAAAAAAATTATAACATACAAATTAAAATTATTTACACAGAAAAAAACTTGTTGTCGCCTTCTCTTAAATCGTCATGCAGAGTATGAAATAAACCTTTTGAGGACCTTCTTGATAAGAAGGAACGCACTCCTAAAGTTCTATTCTTTCTTCGTTTCTTAATAAGATAAGCATGCGCAATTCATCCTCCTCACTTGACCAAAACATTTTGAATACAGAAAGGGGAACGAAATCATAACAAACACGGAAGCTAGACCTGGCCACTGCAGTCGCTAGCTCTGGCGTCTAGCGAACGCGCGCGTTAGCCACTCGAGTGGCTCTGTATAATAAGGCCCTTAGCTCTCTGGCCTCGCATGCCAGGGGTGCCGGGGTTGAATCTTGGGTTAGGCATGGATGTTTGTTGTGGTTTGGAATCCACGTTAAGATGTAGGTACCGGCCTGATTAGCCGTTACTGTGCAAAGATAGGTCGTTGAGCGTGCAAACAAGCATTTATTTCCAAAATCTAGTTGCTAATATCGCTGTCCTACACCTAGTTTTATAGCGATAACTTCACAGAGAATGCTAGTGGTTCAGGCCCGTGCTGGACCCCTTGATAGTGCGGTGGACGGCCTTGGCCAGAGGGCGCCAGCACTATGCTGGGGGGGGGGGGGAGGTATGGAATATAATAACTAAAGCGTTAATCGCACATGACGCTGGGTTCAATATGCTTTTCTGGCAACAGGTCACGGTACGAACGGACCATCACACTTACTCATATCGTACCGGTATTTGTCAAACAAAATGACCATGTATTGTTTGCTAAATTCTAATGTTCATTTGATCCATTTCAAATATTTGCAATGTCTTGGGGTGAAATAAAAGACAAAGTATTCGTTGAAACATAATTAGTGTAATTTTGGTAAACTAACACACACATAGAAAATTAAGACGAGATAATTTAACATTACATATATTTCAAAAAAAGTTACCAGCATGTACTACTTAATTTCTTAAGGAAAGTAACAAAAACAAATATGTTCACAAATGTAATGTTCTTTGATTGAATTTACAAACTAAACCTGAAGAAGTCTTTTTAATTCGGAGCTGGAGTGGCAACGATAATCAATAACGGTGTCTGGATCTATGGAATTTAAAATATCAGCTTCTGAGTGCATTAACAGTAAAGATTCTAAATTTTCGTTTGTCAAAGACGATCTCAATCTGGTTTCAATGAGTTTCAATTTAGAAAAGGCTCGTTCGCAATAAACTTGAGTCAATGGAATGGTTAGAAGAAATTTATATACTTTTAGTGCGTCTGTGGGCGAGGTCAACAAAACGGAAGGGATTTGTGAATAATTATTACAAAAAGGTCAATTATGGCCAAAATATTGACGCACTAATTCTGGCAGTTGGGTATTCTGAAAGCACTAATTGAATACATGTTTGCATATGTGAGACAATTAGTGCGTCTGTGGGCGGGGCCAACGAAAAGGAAGTGATTAGTGATTAATTATTACAAAATCATGGACGACCGCAGGATTATTTGCAGGGGGGTGCAAGACCGATAGAATTTTGTTTAAATCGTTAATTTTTCAAAAATATGGATTGCAATTTCTAATGAATTGTAAATTAACAATTATGCAATAATTTTCACTTTTATAATAAAAAAAATCACTGTATATATTTTTGAAATCCTCTCCTCTGCAGATTTTATTTGGTAACCAAAACATTCATGTTAAAAAAAAATCTTGTGCAAGAAAAAAAAAATGTAAAATTATTAATAATATTAGAAGATTTTTTTTTTAAAAATACAAAAAAACAAACAAAAAACTAAGTAGTTCTGGTGATATTCAATAGATAGTGTTTGGAACAGAACCAGAGAACACAAAATATAACTTATTAAAAATAAAGTTTTTAATATAAATCGTCTACACTATGCATTGTCAAATTTTAGGTGCAATTGCAAGTTATTGAGCTCAAATCGAGATTTTTTAGTTTTTGACCACTACGAAGAAAGTACCCATTTCGGATTATTTACTAATTTTTTTTTTTGCACCAAAAACTTAATTGAATAGATTGTCACCCAAAGCGAGACTCTCTACTAAATTTTAACTCGATTGGATGACAGCAAGAGAGTTAATTCGAACTAAGAAGTGGTAATATAGTGATGTGTGCAAAAGCGGCCTTTTTGGGACAAACCCAAAAACGTGATAGATTCGAGGTCGATGAGAATGTATTCTATGTGTCAAGTTTCAGCCCGATTGAATTATGGTAACTGGGTTAAGTAGACCTGCGCAGATTTGCTGTCCACACATAAATAAATAAGTTCGAAGTCATAGCTGCCAACTCTTAAATGCCTGAAATTACCAACAGTCCATTATAAAATCATCAAATCTAAAGTTTAAGAAAATCATCAGAAAATTCTCAAAAAGGAAATATATCATCAAACAGTAATCTCTCTCAGAAAAATATATTTTTATCAATAGTTTAATGTATGTATGACTGATTTCGGTGAAAACCTCCCTTTCTTGTGTATTTACCCTGTCCTCGAGTGGAAACAATTCCTCCAAGTTAAATTTGTGTTAGGACCGGACGTATCCACAACGGTGGCATAACGTAGTTGTCTGGGGTCCTCATACTAATTATTTTTCTAGCCCTCTACCTACTCTATTTTTTCGTCAAAATTAGAAAAAAGTACTTTTATGCTTAGCAACTTAGGAACACTAAAAAATAGGAAATCAAATGTTGAATTGTGTAATGCAACTTAAGGAGGAAATAAACTTTATTCAAATTGTACTAAATTTCTAAAAACAATTGTACATTTTGTTTACTTAGCAGTCAGAAGAGAAAATCATTCAACTAAAATGGGGAAAAAAAATCATTTATAAGCAATAAATACTGAAACTAATGCTATCAGTTCATGCGCTAGTTCCTATTTTATTGACTTTAACAGAAGTATTATAATGTAGCTCAGAGTAATAAATAACCACACTTATCTAAACTTGAACAAACTAAACAGAAGTTACGAAGCCAGAAAATCCAATCTTATGTTAATAAATAAAACGCCTTTCTAAAATAATTGAGAAAAGGAAAAAAAAGGTTGCAAAAAAAAAAAAAATCCCACTGTTTGAGTTTGCAATTATGTATCTTATTTCGATCTTGAGCTCAATCATTTTGTTTGAAAAATAGTAATAATTTTCAATTAGCTGTCAGAATGGATGAGTCTGAATGATGGGATTTACCATAATACCCAAAGGAAGCATACCCTGAGGTTAATATCAAAGATTTAAATATACAGAAGTGTAAAATATTTGTTTCTTCCAAGTTAGAAAAATAATTTTAAAAAATCAAATGAAATATAAAGGAAATGCTCAATTGAAATGTAAAAACTTGCTATGTCTTATATCTGATATACCCAATTTCCAATCCTCAAGAATCGTCAAGAATCCTCAAGAATCGTTTTAAAGAATCGTTTGTCTATACCTAATACTAGAGCTTCAGATAAAACGTCTTTTGAACGTAAATTGAAGAACCGAAAAGGGGAAAAAACACATGTTTAATTTATTGAACAGTTTAAAGCAGATTTGGTCTTGCTTTAAAATATTGGATACCCTTACAAAGAGCGAGAGTCCTGCATTAGAATCATTGCAACCATGAATCATTGTGGATAAAATCCTAGGGAAAAGTACGGTTGCTAGATTGTTAGCAATTGGATAAGGAATTGGTATGCAATCGAATATCCTTAAAATCATATGGGAAAAGATAAATGTGAATAATTTACAAACTTGGTTCTGCTGGATTTCGTTTAGCTGGAATGGTTCTGACCGAAACGAAGTATTTGAAATGGTACTATCAAACGAAACACTTTATGTTAATTTTTTTAGTAAAGAGTTGTCTCATGGACAATATATTGCACTATTTTTCTATGAGATAGATGATTTATAGAATTAAATTTGATGTTTAATTTCAAATTTTTAAAAAATAGAAAAACATCAGTGTGCATTAAATCTTCCATTACTGCTGCAAGCCAAAGAAAAATATTCAGTTAAGCTTGGAGGTCCACTGATCCAAGAGAAGTTTGTCAATTAAAAAAAAAAAGTTATGGTATTTAAGTTTGTAATTAACATTCACCCAATGAAGTCCCATGTATCCTCCTCAGCATAAATATGGCAAGTTATAATAAGAACTTAATTGATGAAAAAGTTATCTCTTCATTAGATAATCTACCAAAATTAGAAAACTAAGAACGATGCAATTTATTTAAAAAGAAAATGATTTTAATTTTGTTTGCTATTTAAGTTTCGTGTTAACACGTTTACGCCGGTGCCGATATTCAAGGTTTTCTGTGATGCTGTGCTTGAATTCACGGTCCGCTTCGTGGGGCGGCGCAGCGTCAGATTACACTGTTCAACATGATTTTTGCCCGGTAATACCCACTAGGTTATTCTTATAGATCTCGATGAGCTAAAAGCGAATCTGAGATCGGTTCTTGTCCATCACTCTTAGTTTTGAAGAAAATCGCCTTTTAACCCCTTGGGTACATTTGACGGCTGAGATTCGTCATGCACTTGTTTTGCCTGTTAATAATGACGAACCTAATTCGTCATTCAAACTAGTTTGATTGGATAGATTTTAATGTCACAAGAGCCATGATTGGTTAAGTCAAACATCGGTTGGTTTACCTATACTTTAAAGGAATACAGCCAAACAAATTATTTTTTAAAGTTCCTTTATTGTTTTGAACCAACCGTTCAAAACGCAAGAATTTTCCCAAATAAATCCGTACCCAAGGGATTAAGAAAACAGCAATTTTTGAACTTGTAAGCTTCATGACAAATTTCAAAATGCCTTAATTGAAAGTTCTGGATTATTTATATTTGTAATAATCAAAGGGGGAAAAATAAGAAATCCAGTGACTCAAATAATCTGTTAGTACTTGAAAATTATAAATAAAAAATAATTGTATTTCAGATGCTTTAAAAGCTTTATTAAATAATGAGAATTATTTTGAAAAAATATAATAAAATGGGTGCTGTGCGTCTGTTAATATCTCAAATAGTATTTCGTTTAATCATATAATTAAAGTAATAAATACGAGGGAAAAAAAGCAACTTAAATGTTTAAATTTTGGTATTTTATAACCAACTACTTCTCCAAATACACTAAGACACGCTGTGTTAGGACTATATATGGAATCTGTGAGAAAAGCGTGTTTAAAGTACTCTCATCCATACAACTTAAGATATTATTCAGAATAGGTCAAGCGTACAGCACAAGAAAATGAAGCGATTCAAACATAAATTTATGTTAAATATTTTAGCATTTTAATATCTATTGAAACAAATGCTTAGGCAAGTGCCTTGCAGACAGGCCCTGCCAATAATTTCATTGTTTATTCTGGTTAAATAATCCTTAAGCTCATAAGCTAGTACAAAACTTTTCAGCCGACCAAACGGTATAGTGGTTAGCATGCTAGCTTCTAAACCACGAGGTTACGGGTTCGAGTCCCGTGTTAGGCCTTGGTGTTTGTAAATGTATGTTGGCTTGTCAAATGACGAATGTTTCGGCGCATTATAGCCCTCTTGTTGCTGACGGTTTTAGATAATCTGAAAAAAATAACCATTACTTTTCATAATCTTATTTTTTTATATCTGTAAGGTGTTTTACTCTACGACATTAAGGTTTGAGAGCTGAAAATTAAAAATCTATTGATTCAACGTAAGATTTCTATGAGTTCATAAAATTTTATTCCCACTATGAATTAAAGGCTTTGAATACGAATAACGGAAAACATGAGTTAGATTGAGGTTAGCGAAGTAGCATATCCCATCCGCTAATTTACGCGGAGATATTCTGAAATAAATATTGTCGGCTTGCCAAATTATTATTCTAGTTATAGTTTGGTTTAAAAGTTTTGTTTCTACATTCGTATTGGCAAGATTGTGCACAATCTAAGATGTACAAGGATTGCTTGCAAAACGTTAATATTCTGTCCACACGTCATATTTGATCGTGTAAATATAAAGCATAAAAAAGACTAGTACCTCAAACTTAACATAATTTATTAAAATACGGTAAATGACTAGAAAACAACGACTTCCATGAAGGAAGTGATCCTGCTCGTATACGGGAGCAGTTAATACAGCCACTGTCTGTGCAAAGACGGAGATATTAAATACATATAACGTAGGGTATGGTTACAGGAGGTTGGCACAGAAATTTACATAAAGGCAATTACTAAGTCTAACTAAATCTTACTAAATCTGAAATTACTAAAAGTTCTACACAAAAGCAGGCAGTCTGATCAGGCTTAGCGGCAGTCTGTGCAGGCTCCATGTGCTGGTCGCCACAATTCTCTTTGTGTTTTAACTGATTGTGAGGTATTGGCGAAATATTATGAATTAGCTAAATACCCGTGCTTCGCTACGAAAATTTTAACATGTGCAATATTTCAGCTAGCTGCGAGGCCTCGCGTTTCCTAAATCTGTTATTCGTGCATAAAACCCAGTTTTTGGGTCTTCGCTCGCAGGAAGGTTCATCGCTACGCAAGATCGAGCTCGCTTCGTTCGCTGAAAAGTATATTGACGCATAAACACAAGCTTACTTCACTCGTTGAAAGGTTCATCGCTATGCCAGAATAGGCTCGCTTTTCTCGCTGAAAGGTTAATTGCTGCGTAAGCATAAGCTCGCTTTACTTACTAAAATCTAATTGCTGCTTAAATATTGGAAGCCTCTCCCTAATCAAGAAGGGAAAAAAAATCCATGTTAATACAATAATACAACACTCTTTTAAGATTACTTCAACACGTGTTTGTGGAAAGCAAAATTAGAAGCTAAAACTACTATGTTGAAACTTTCAGAGATCTAGGCCTATTCGAAAATTAACTGAAAAACAAATTAAAATTTTAACATTCTTTTTGTCAGTCCAATTAGAAGGCTAAAACTACTTATGTTGAAAATTTCAAAGCTCTACTCCAATTTTAAGTAGGTTTCTATAGATCGACAGGAGCCACAGACACATATTGTTTTATTATTATAGATTTTCACCCATTTTCCATGAATAAGCCATTTACCAAATAGCTGAAAGCGTGCATTCTTTATAAGTGTCTATAACGTACGGTAATGGAATGTTTTTACAATAAAAGGTTCCTCGCCTTTGAGATTTGATTTTGATATCAGTTTTTAATTCTGAATCAACTTCCACTTTGGATAAAGGTAAATATTATTCCATTATATCCACTGTTAAAACGTACGTAAAATAGAAACACTTTTTTTAAGAGGGCTTACCTTTCTTTTTTTATGTTGCTTTGGTTAACAATACGATAAGCTATTTTTAAAATATTGGTTTATATAGCGGTTCGAAAGAATCCCAAGCATTGATTTAAGCAAAGTTATAAAAACATCGTTGTAGACAAAGTTTTGCTTAAAAGGAACTAGCAAAAGCTTAGAATATTACGTTGAATAATGTATTGTATTGAATTCAATTGTTTGATATTTAGCAGCCCTAAAAGTTTTTGAGGCTAAGTTTTAAACTTATAAGATATTCAATGTTATATTTAATGTTACATTTTCCAATTTCGGTATGACTAAATAATTGGCTAATACTACGTACGTATTGGACTAATGCGTTCTCGGAAAATAAAATGGTTCTCTTCATTGAGCAAATTAACCAATAATATTTTGAATGCTCTACTTCAATTTTTCCTTCTAGATATTGATTCTTCTGAAATTAGCTTTTAAAATTCTATTCAATGTAACCAATAAGTGTTTCACTGTTTTACACCTGAAAACTTCTATTCTTTTATTTTAATATAACTTCGATAGATGGCGCCAGCAAGCGTTCGTTGCTGTTTTTTACTGTAGTTTTAATTTCTTAAATTGAAACAGGAATTCATATTTGAGTACAAGAGAAATGTTCCAAAGTAATTTTAGCAATACAGTGGTAGCTGAGGGAGAGGATAGTGATAGGGTTTATTTTAAGGGGAGAAATACTAACAGTCAAATTATTTATCTTGCCTTACTGAAGAGGTTGAAAAGGTGTTTTATATTGCTCTTTTTATCCAAGATTCGATGCACTGCATACAAAATGAATTCCATTTGACAAAGAGCGTTCGAATAAGTAATGCTGGGACTTAGTGTGTGGAGAAAATGTTTCAATTGGGCGAACTATTTCTTTAAGGCCCTGACAATAGAAAACGCTTCTTTCGTTTCCAAGTGGAATGGAAGTTCATTTGACTACAACAGATTTCACTGGAACCAGTAGTGAATTCAAATTCGAGATTTGTTTTGAAGGAGTATTTCGTGATTTGGGTGCTGATATATAAGAATTGAAGAGCAAGGAGTGGTTCAATATACTTGCACTTTTGCAATTTGGGGTATGATTTTTGCAAACATAAGATGACTAAATAGCACACTCTGTTTTTACACTTGAAGGCATTGGTCATTAAAACATTGTATCCATAGAATAAATACATACTCTCAATCCCGTGTATTATCTTGAGATTTAAAATGAAATATTTTACCACCGAGCTTACACTCCTTTGTAATTATCGGCATAGTTAAAAAGTTATTTAGAAAAGTAATTTAAAACATAAATTTATTGAAACAATGGTAAAGAATTAGATAAATAACTTCCCATGGGAAGTCATCTTGAAAAGTAGCCCTTACCATAATAACAAAATGAATAATATGAATACACTCAAAATTTCAAGCGGTGGTTGAAGAAACAGGCTCAACATTTTCGATTTCTTGTCCTCGGAATTCAATATCTGATGTCACAGAAACTTCTAGTAAGTCTTCAAAGTAGCCGAAACTTCAACCTAGTGAATAAGCATTGAATATTAATTTCATAATTGTAAATTCGCCATTGTAAGAAGAAAGCATCGACACGGAGATCGGTTTGAATAATTTAATGCTTTTTTAGGCATTTTAGAAAAGAACGACATATTCTGACAGTATAACATTGCTATATGACACTTCTGTTGACTAATAGACATGTCAAAATATGAATATAACAGGCACAGCCAAGCAATTTCCTTTTTAAATGCGCTTACTACGCTTACATGGCAAGTACTAAAAGATGTTTACAGAATTAAAGTTTCCTTATTACTAGCCAAATGTTAGTGTTGAACAGGCCTGTAGCTAGAGGGGGGAGAGGTCGGGCATTGTCCGACTTGGAAAAATCTTTATCCCGTCCTGGAAAATTTTATCCCAATCATTCGTCTTTACTTGTAAACCTTTATATCTATGATTGAATAGAAACGAACTTTTTGCTGCTGTAGATACCTTCGGTTGTAGCACAGCAACTTCGAATCTACCTTTTCCACTTTGACGGCCATAAATCGTCCCCAAAGAATGTCAATGGGCCACGAAAACATATTTACATTTTTATATAAAAACTATATATAACTTTTTAATGCTGAAAGAATTTCTTAAATGACAAGTTTGTTAAAGAGTTATGTAGCTGTTCCACAAGACCAATGATAGGAAAATGTAATTTGTTTAACAATATATATTTTTAAATAGAAATGTTAGAACGGAACTTCAAAAAAACTTTAGTACAAATTACTTTATGTAAAAGTTTTTTTAACAATTTTTATATTTGTAATTATTTTTAAAGTAGATATTCTTAAGTTGAAATGTGTGGAAAAATTAAGAGATGGACAAGCATAGAATATTTTAAAGGAATAGAATTGTATTAAATATACTTAAAAACAAAACTTTCAATTTAAAATTTTTTAATCAATTTTTTTTTAGTGTAGTCTTTAAAAGAATTAAAAAAAAAAATAACATTACATCAAAAATACATTAACAATGTTTCTTTCTTTTAATATTTTTTTTGTATATGTACTTAAAAGTGCTCTGATAAATGCTCTTTTACGTGTAATCAATTGTAAAAATTAGTTGAAAACCAATTAAATAATTTATATTTCTGCCCCTCCTGGGAAAATTTTTGCCCTTCCTACAAACTTTGGCCGGCTTCGGGCCTGGTGTTGAGAAAGGATTATGAGAATGAGTGTTGAGGAATCGAGTGTTGAGAATGAAATCCTGAAACTCAGATAGCGACCTCCATATGACGAGAAGGAAATAAAAATCTCGTTATTAACTGCATGCATTGCACCATTAAGGGATGAGTAAATTCAAACTTCACTCTTAATTGAGGTGGAAGTCGTGCTTCAATGGGTCCATATAGAATGTTCTTTTCAAAAGAATTCTCTTTGTGAGTTTTCCACATACCACAAGCATCATTTGAAATATCATCTCAAGAATCCCTAGCCGTCCAAACCAAACAAGTTTCGTTAGTACAAGTCTACCTTTATCAATCAATCGATGTTGAACAGCCGAATTATGTTCTGATCTATGCAAGGTCCCTACAAATGCAAGACCTGCATATATTCTGTAAAATAATTATTCCTTTAAGATGCACTTTATTACATTCACGGGTCAGACCACAATCATGCATTAGGATTATAACCTTTTACAATATAAAGACGGTCTGTAATCTCCAGGAAGAAATGAAAATAGTTTGACATGGTGAAAGGGAAGTCACAAGTTTACAAACTCATGGCTTGATTGAAAAAGTCTTCTGCAAGTACCAAATGTCGGATTGTAGAGACTTCCACAAGCAATAATTTCACATTCCTAGATGAAAGTTCTCTATCTTGTCATGACACATAGATGCAAATTTGGGGTTATACTGATATTTGGAAAAAGGCACATTATGACACAATTTTTAAAATAGGCGCATATACTGCAACTGTGAGGGCGGGATCTCAAATAATGCTCCCAGATGGAAATTTATTTGGTTCAATTGCATCAAAATGCTTAACACAGCGTTTCTCAACCTTTCAGTATTCTCGACCCAGTTTTCAATCCTAATTTTCACCGCGCCCCCCGCTTACAATAAAATGTATACAACAATAATGTATATTGAGTATTTTGGATTCTGTTTTTAAATTATTTTTAATTAACTGCCAAAACAAGAGTAAAAGCGAGCCAATGTTGGCGAGAAGCCACATCTGGACATTTTGCCAAGCGGGTGGTGAACACGACCGATGCCGTCTCGAGCATGCGCAGAGCAAATGTTTTCTCATAGAAAGAAAGAAAATGTTTGATAACACAAGTTTTACTTCCAGCCAGTCTCATTCGAGTCGATCCTTCAATCGCTATCGAATTTATCGTGAATGTGTATGTTATATATGTTTTCGTGTTAATTGCAATTCATCATATTAAATATTCACAGCAGCAGATTTATGCAGACTCATGGATAAATTTTTAAGCGAAAGTAAGCGAGCATTGGATGATAGTCAAGCATCAACAAGTACACAGACGAGCGTGGTTCCGAAAATAAAATCAAGAAAATTTTCTCAAGAATACTTAAATTTTGGGTTTACCAGTACTGAAGTAAATTGAGAAGAAAGGCCCATGTGTATCATTTGCTCAAATATCGGCCGCAGACAGCATGAAACCTAATAAACTTAAACGACATTTGGAAACGATTCATAGTGAGTACGTCAACAAACCCAGCGAATTCTTCGAATTAAAATTAAAATCATATAAAGAGCAAAAATATTTTTTTTAAAGAAACTTTGTGAATAAAAAAGCTTTAATTGCATCTTAAAAAGTTTTATATAAAATAGCAAGATGTAAAAAATCTCACACCATTGGTGAAGAGCTTATTATGCCAGCAGCAATTGATATTGTCGAAACTATGTTTGGAGATAATTTTTCAAAATAATTGCAGTAAATACCTCTTTCAAATGATACTGTTGCTCGTCGAATTGGTGATATAGCTGAAGATGTACAGTGTCAGCTTTTCTCGAAGTTGTGTGACAAATTGTTTTCAATACAGGTTCATGCAGCAACATATAGTAATAAAGATGCTAATTTAATTGCCTATGTTCGATTTTGTGATAATATGTCAGCTATAAAAGAACTACTTTTCTGCAAATTAATAGAACGCCAAACAACATCGTTCGCATTATTTTCTATTTTAAATGATTTTATGAACGAGGCAAACATAGAATGGAAAAATTGCGTCAGAATATGCACCGATGGTGCTCGTTCAGTGTCCGGAAGATTCCAAGGTATACAAGCACTTGTAAAACAAAATTCGCCTCAGTGCGTCTGGACACATTACATGATCCACAGAGAAGCTTTGGCTTCGAAAGAAATAAGTCCTGGTCTGAATATTGTGTTAACTACGGTTGTAACCGTAGTAAATTATATATAAATGTGGGGGATAGTGGTTCGGTTTTTTAAATGTCTAGGGGATTTATTTAGGGAAGCAAAAAGGAAATAAAAGAGAAATAAACTTCCAAATCAGAAACGGAAAGTACAGTTAAATTTATTAGACGAAGCATCACAATCACTTTTAAACAAAACAAAGGGGGGAAAAGTATTAAGTTCTACTAGCCAAATGGCAGCACAAGTCGACGAAAACTAAGTGTTTAATTAGTACATTACCCAATTAGCGAAGTGAGTTGAGTGCACCCAAAATTGGCTGACAGAGTTCAGCGTGTTTGCTCTCGAATGGGAACCGGTGTGCTTCTTGCTTAAAAAAAAAAATCGTGGAGCACGAATACTTATTCGTAATAACAAAAAAAAAAAAGAAACATCGTCTTGCAGTGCCATCTGTCTTTACCGTACATTTCAATTTCCTCTTGTAAACAATTGATATGGGATAATAAAAATCCTACATAAATGAGACCCCTGAAATCGAGAATCTTTTCTGCATTAATCCCCGCTCTTAAAGACATGGGTTCAGAACATTCAGCGTTACTATTTTATTGCGAGGCAAGATGGTTATCATGTGAGAAATTTTTACAACGTGTTTATGAATTAAGAGAAGTCGCAATTTTCCTAGATGAAGAAAAAAGACCAGAAGCCAAGAATTTTCGAGATGGTTTATTTGTGATGAAATTGCGCTACTTGGTCGACATATTCGTGAAATTAAAAAACTTGAATCTTCAATTCCAAGGAGCAAATACCCATATGTTGGATACTAGTGATAAAGTTAATGCTTCTTGTAGAAAATTGGAATTGTGGAGCAGAAATTTAAAGCAAAAAAAACTAACGATGTTGGCAAGTGTGGATGATTGTACTAAAACTTACAAGCCTGAAGAAGAACTTGTAAAAGTTGTTTTTGTAACCATTGAAAATCATTTAACCATGCTGGCAAATAATTTTAAAAAGTATTTTCTTGCTGACGACAAACTGATAACAAGTTACGAGTAGGTTAGGGATCCATTTCATAAGACACCCGAAGGACTCTCAATTGATGAGGAAGAAAAATTCAATGACTTCACGACAAGTGGCGAAACCAAAAGACAATTTAGTAATAAATCACTATTCGAATTTTGGGAAGGAGTAGAGAATGATTGATTTTTCTGCACTAGAAACAAGGGCATTTCGCATTCTATTACCATTTTTAACCCTTTGCACTCCAGTTGCGCCTCTTAGGTGCCACACAATTGGATGCCGAACCACGAGAGGACCATTAGGTGTGATGCGGAAATTCGATGCAAGGCCAAATATATTATTATTTAGAACGTCGTTACGGATGTACGTAAAATGCAACGAGTTACGAGTACGTTTATTCTGTAAATAAATATGCATGTTTTCTAAAGATGTTTTATTAATGTTAAATTAAGTACACAGTAAGCCAACATACATTATAAGTAAAAATTAAAAAAGCAGAAGACTGTGTAGGTGGCGCTGCTACATAGGCATTGACCTAAGGATTTCAAATATAAAATATATTAGACGCTATTTTCGAATTTTTAATTTATGTCATTTTATTAAGGTATAATTTTTGTACCTACTCAACACATTTCAAAGTTTTATACGCAGTAGTTTTTAAATGCACTGGGCTAGAAGATGGTGCCATACTGAGAATAAGGAATGATCCTTACTAGGACTTCCTCTTAAGAACTGATCATGCGTCTCTAATTTGGTTACTGAATGTCAAGAATACTGAGGGACAAATAGCAAGGTGGATCCAGCGCCTACAGGAATACGACATAGATATCCGTCACAGAAAGGGAACGTCTCATGCGAATGCAGATGCTCTTTCCAGAAAACCATGTCCGGAGAATTGTCGATTTTGTTCCAATGCGGAGTCTAAGTTTGGGACAACCGCATCTGCCGTTCGAAAAATAACTTCCAAGTCAACTATTTCAGACGTGGACCCTTGGAGTGATTAGAAGGTCCGAAAAAGTCAGGTCGAAGATCAGGACTTGAAACCTCTAATTGAATTCATGGAAGCAGCTACCGGAAAACCCAGTTGGCAAGAAATTGCACGCTATAGCCCAACAATGAAGAGATACTGGGCTATGGGGGACTCTTTGCACTTGAAGAATGGAGTACTCTACCGTTGATGGGAGTCCGATGATGGCAGGAGCTTCCGGTGGCAATTAATCCTCTCAAGTTCTAGAGTTACCAATGTTCTAGAAGAACTTCACAGCAGTTCTACTGGAGAACATTTTGGTGTCATGAAAACTCTTCAGAAAGTCAGGGAGAGATTCTTCTGGGACAAAGCAAAGTCCGACGTGGAGAAGTGGTGCAAATCCTGTGACGCATGCAATTCGCGGAAGGGACCGAAGACCCGAACTCGTGGAAAGTTGCAACGTTACAACGTAGGAGCACCATTCGAAAGAATTGCTTTGGACGTCTTAGGCCCCCTACCTCACACAACTAATGGCAACAAATACATCCTAGTTGTTATGGACTACTTTAGCAAGTGGCCAGAAGCATACGCGATTCCGGACCAGGAAGCCACAACCGTAGCAGAAGTCCTCGTACGGAATTGGATCTCCCGATTTGGCGTACCCCTGCTGATACATTCCGATCAGGGGACGAACTTCAACTCTGCCGACTTCACTGGGCTGTGTGACTTGCTCGACATGGAAAAGACTCGTACAACTCCCCTGCACCCACAATCTGATGGAATGGTCTAACTGTTTGATAGAACGATTCTGAATCATCTCTCCTTGTTTCTTTTCAAGAACCAGCAAAACTGGGATCAGAAACTTCCATTGTTCCTGTTGTCTACAGAAGTGCTACTCACTAGACAACCGGATTTACACCTTCTCAAATGATTTTTGGAAAAGATCTAAGATTACCCTGCGACCTCCTCTTTGGACGACCACCGGACACTCTTTCCTCGCCTGTCCAGTACCTAGATCTCCAGGCCCGTTTGGAAGCCGTACATCGATTCCCCAGAGAGAGAATCAACATGACGGAGCTCATGAAAATCCGCTACGATGCCAAGGCCACGGAACGTTCATTCCAGAAAGGTGACAAGATGTGGTTATGGAATCCTAAACGTCGGAAAGGACTCTCCCCTAAGCTCCAGACGAACTGAGAAGGGCCGTATGTGGTCCTTAAGAAGATTATCGACTTCGTTATAAGGATTTAACGAACACTTTCCTGTAGACCTAGAGTTGTTCATTACAATAGGCTAGCCCCACGTTATGTTAATAATGAATGAATGGTCTTTCCCCTTATGGACTTCACTGCCCAGGACTTGCAGTCTTTAAGAAGGGTGAAATGTTGCACAAATTTTCTGTATGTAGTTGTAAATAGTGACTTATTACTTTAAAATTATATTTTATTTATTAACAGTGACAATATAGGTTAGAAAAAGGTGGCAACACCTAAAGCAATCGAGAAATTTCGAGATGTTTCTTTTTCGACGAGTTGGCTGGATGTTTCGAGAAGGTTCTCACGTGCCTGGATAAATTCGACCACTGCTAAAATCGACAGACAGTTTGACTTTGGAACTCGATGAAAGCTGAACGCTTTGAGTGTTGCCTGACCTGAATTATCGCTGAATTCGAAGCTGTTGTTATTGAAGCTTGTGTTGAAGCTTGAGAGTGATTGCAGTGTTGTTAGGAGAGACTTTGTGAGCCTTAAAAACTAATATTTATTCACTTTTTAATCTAATAAAAACTGTGCCATCATCATTGCCACTATGGAAATATTCATAACAATACGAAGCCGGTGATCACTGTTCCTTCCGTACTATGTATTCAGTCCGATGATTCCACCTACCAGGCTACACATTTGAACCTGGAAAAGGCCTTCCAAAAGTCGCCTCTTTAAGCCTATATTTGGTCGTACGACACAATTATTTTCTGGTTTTCTTGGAAATTGATTCAGAAGTAGGAGCTATGGAGTCGGCTCTTCGCTTTAAAGATAAGTGAGAAAAAAAAAAAGAAGAAAAAAAAATATTGATGCTTTCTCATTGTAAAACAGAACTGGTTATAAAACTTTCTGTATCAATAATTTGAAACAAGTTTGGTGTCAAGTTTAACAACATAAAAACATTAATATTTTTCTTAAAAAATGATTCTAGAATGTGCCACTCACTATCGTGCATCCCTGAATAAATCACCTTTGACTTAAATTGAAAGCTCAATCGCAATAAAGCGGTACGAAGTTTGCACCAAAATATGCACAGCATTATAAAGATTTTGTTTTGAGGCATGCATTCTGAAAGGTTGATGTCAACAAAGCTTCAAAATGTAATGTAGTTGTAGGTTGTATCCCAGCGGATAAAGATTCCTTTACCGATAAAAGTAGAATGCAACGTCAATTCCTATATAGATCAAATGTTCGAAATCCTCGGTCACTTTTAAGATTAAGTACCGATTTCTTTGTTATACTTTTCATCGACAGTTAATTTAAATAATCACTACTTGAAGTATTAATCAAATTGTGTCACATTATTAGTTTTTTGAGCTTGATATTAACACTAGATTTACCAGACCAATCATTTTGACTGGTCGTGCACTTTCAATTCAAAATTCCTACTGCATGTAACATTTCCTTTCCGAAATTATGACTTTTGTAGCTATAAGTAGAGAATACATTTTATGAACTTAATGCTACTTTATACACTGACTACCAATATGTATTTGGACATCTGTGATAGAAAAGAAAAAGTAACTTCATTCAAAATCAATAATTGGTAGAGCCTCCACGAGAGGCAATTACAGCGTGAACTCTCCGGGGCATACTTTCCACAAGTCTTTGTATGGCAGCTAGTGGTATTTTCTTCCACTCGGCTTGGAGAAGACGTAGAAGTTCCTTCACCGATTTTGGACGGGTAGTGCACCCCTGAATTCGGCGATGCATCTCGTCCCAGAGGTTCTCGACAATGTTGAGGTCTGGGCTCTGGGCAGGCCAGTCCATTCTATGAACTCCATTGGCAACATACCAAGCCTTGGTTAACGTCGAAACATGACAACTAGCATTGTCGTCCTGAAAGTAACAGGGGTCCAATCCGTAAAACTGCCACAACGTAGGAAGCACATTGTCATCCAAAATAGTGCAGTAGGCATCGGCGTTGAGCTTACCATGAGTGGGGACCAAGGGTCCCAGCCCATATCAGGAGAAACACCCCCAGACCATAATTCCACCTCCACCGAACTTGACTGTTGGCACAATGCATTCTGGCAGGAGACGTTCTCCAGGCAGACGCCAGACCCCAGACCTTGCCATCCGAACGGTAAAGGGTGAACCTTGATTCGTCACTCCAAGGAACCCGTTTCCACTGATCTACGGTCCAATTTCGATGTGCTTTGCACCACATTAATCGAGCAGCGCGGTTGGACTTTGTGATCAAAGGCTTATGAGCAGCAGCACGACCATAAAAACCAAGCAGATGTGCTTCCTTACGGATGGTATTCATTGAAACAATACTCCCGGATGCCTGTTGAAACTCCTCACGGATAAGGGCCATCGGTTGGGTGCGGTTCTTCCGAATTTCTCTGGACAGCACTCGTCGGTCTCTGTCTCCCAGTTTCGTTGGTCTGCCGACTCGGGGCACATTCCGACAATCACCGCTCACCTTCCACTTCTTAATCACATAGGCAACTGTCGATTTTGGGTACTTCAGATCGCTAGATATGTCCCTTAAGGATCGGCCACATTTGTGATACCCGATAATTATACCTTTGTCGAAAGTAGAGAGCTCCGAACTGCGCGGCATCTTGCATGCGACTAATGCCGATGTTGTTTCCTACACGATATATACCGGCGGAGGCCGTGACGTACCTCAGGACCACAGATATCGTTATTTTCATAGGTGTCCAAATACTTATTGGTAGTCAGTGTATATATTCGTAACAAATTAATTTTTTGTTATTGACACTTGCACCAGTCATTTTGACTGGTACTGATATGTTTCTATGAAGAAATTCTGTGATGAAATGACATTAGGGCAGCTATAACAATTGAATGAAGAGTAGAACTGTAACAAACGATATTTTTTTTTACAAGTATTTCTTTGGCGTTAAAATTAAGATCTAAAAATACTTCGTTGCTTGGAACATTACGCTGAAACAAGAGGGAACTGCCGAAAACTTGCAAACTGAAAAAAGATAGCATGGCTCGTTTCTCAACGTTGTTGTACCAATCCAATGGATGCACGCTTACCGTTTACAAGAGCAAACCAAATAAAAAAAAGTACTTATTCTAAGTACAAAACATAAACACCACAAAATTGATAAAACTGCTAAGAAATTATCTGAAACTGTATTGTTTTAAAATAAAACTAAATTTGGCGTCGATATCACTGATCAAATGGCACGAAAATGTTCCTTGAAGTGTCCACCTTCTGGAACCTGATTTCAAGTCTTTTTCATTATTTTAGATTGAGCCGGAATAAATTGCTGGATATTGTACAAAAATACAACTGGAGGAAATATGTAATAGAAACTTTCTGTTTCGATTAGCAGTAGCACTTGCTCCAGAATATCAGACTTCAAGGCAAAAACCACACGAATCTGATATACCAACTACAAGTGGCACGGTTCCTGTACTCAAATGGTGTCAAATAGGATATTGCAATAACAATAAGACTACAAATATATGCAATACATGCAAAAAAAAACTGTATGGGTGTAGTGTATAACTAGCAAAATAGAAATTGTGACCGACAAACGGTTAACAATTAAGCGTTTTGTTATTTAACAATGTCTATAAATCCCTTTATTACAATTGGTATTGTTCAACTTTTTGTCATTTTTTAAGAGTGAATAAAGACTGGAAGCCTCACTAAGCCATTATTCCTATACAGCAGTCATTCTGACAGGTTTTGGTAGAAATAGGTAAATTAAATAGCTGGTAAATCTAGTGTTAGGTGTAGAATGTCAATCTGTGAGTGGGCGAAGCTTGGTCAAGATAATGTTATATTTTTTTACCTCGTTTTAAAAGTGATTCATCCAATTGAGCTCTTTATTTAGTGCAAGTCCAAGGTTCTTGGATTAATCAACGATGGGGATTTTCTCACCAGAGAGGAATGCCCTCACATGTGATGGGTGTTTATGATTTTTTTTATCTCCTCTCCATGAGAAGTATATTTGATTGAAATGCATTAATAACTTTCCATCTCTCGCATTAGTTGTTAATATCGTTTCTTGTCAATACAATTTCATTAAAAATACAAAGTATCAATTACATGTCATAAATTTGAAAGGTACTTACGTATTAACGCAACCAGGCCAAAATTCGCATAAATCGCCAAATTTGGCGACCCTACTTACGGCAACCAAAATTCGCAAAAATCGCCAAATTTGGCGACACTACTTACGGCAACCCTACGTGTTATACGTGGTTTTTGTAAAGAAATTATTTTGCTTACTGGTTAAATTGAATGCCGTCAAATCGCGCCAACCTGGTTGCGATAATACGTAAGTGCCATTTGAAAATCCATGATATCCATGAAAACAGTGCCTCTTGTTTATATCAGTACGCGGTATAAGCCAGAACTTGGCATTGTCATGACTGGCAATATTTCTATAATAGATAAGTGCCTAAAATACCCTATTGTTGCACAAATTGTCTGTATATATTGTAAATAGTGACGTATTATTTCAAAATTCTATTGTAATTTATTTTTATCCTATTTTATTTAGTAATTAATAGCGATTATACAAGTTAGAAAAAGGTGGCAACACCTAAAGTAATCGAGAAGTTTCGAGATATTTCGTTTCCGATAAATTGGCTGGAAATTTCGAGAATGTCTCACGCGCTTGTATATAAAGGACTGGAGAACGGGAAAGTTTTCAGATGTACTTCGGATTTCGTTGAAAGCTGATCGCTTTGTTGACCTATTGGAGTGCGCTTGTATAATCGCTGAATTCGAAGTTATTTTTGTTGAAGCTTGTGTTGAGGCTTGAGAGTAGTTAAACTGTTGCCTGTGAATAGATTTTTGTGAGTTTTCTGAAGAGAGAATAAATACTTTTAAACCGTGAAAACTGTGCCATCATTGCCTCAGCGGAAAAATTCATAACACTATTTAATAATAAATACTTTTCAACCCTACAACTTTCTAGTTAGTTATAAAATGAATATGTTTGATTAAATATTTCGTGTTTATTAATTATTTTTTCTTTTAATATTGTGCAAATAAAAACTATTTCTGAAAATCATTTTGACAACAGGATGAAGTGAGCTCACTGAACCAGTAGGAACCGGTTCACTTATGGCTGTAAAGCATCGAGTGAGCTCGGCATAGTGGTTAGCGTGCTATCTTCTAGACCGCGAGATTGCGGGTTCGAGTCCCGTGTTAGGCATGGATAATGTATGTTGGCTTGTCTAATGACGAACGTTTCGGCGCATTATAGTCCTCGTGTTGCTGACGGCGCCAGATAATCTGAAAACAACCAAGCAATCATTGAGTGAGCTCAAATCGGGTTGTCTTCTAGTATAGTGTTTCTACGCAACGCAACATTGAATTGATTGAACCTCACTCAATAATTTAGGCATGCAATTGAGGGCCTGAGAAGCAAAGGGATCAAAGTGTATTTTCTCAAAAGTTGAGAAAAGTCATTTCGAAGTTTCTTATTTATATTAAATTCTAGGAAATTTATTTGATCAAATACTAACCTCTAGGATGAAGATATCATTACTTTTCATAGAATTCAATATAAATAAGAAACTTTAAAGTGTATTTTCTCAAAGGTTAGGAAAACTCATTTAGACCCCTTTGCTTCTCAGTCCCTCAATGATCTTTTATTTATTCTGATAAAAGCAAGTTTGGCAACAGGAAAGAGTTTCATCAATGATTGGTTAAAATTCTTTCACTTACAGCGTTACAGGGTGAGGGAGATTTACAATTGCACATTGTGCTATTGGTGAGAAAATCGAAATTAAGTTTTTATTTTTATACTTTTAGAGTTGACTCTATGCAGGTTGCCCATCGATTTTGTCCGGAAATAATCTCTCCAACCATAGTATTTTAATTCGCACTATTAATGCTTTATTAATTTGTATAATTTATAAATTACAATTTTTAAATTTTTTGCTTTGAAAAAAGAATAAATTACAAAAAATCATTGCTCACTTTAATAAATTTTCTTTATTTTATGATAAATTATACTTAAATGTAGTCCCATTAATTAGTATTATAAATGTTCGGACAGCAAATTACTGCAATGCAATGTCTTATCGGATGAACTCTCCAAAACATAATTCCTCTGAGAAATATTAACCCTTTTGCACTCGAGCGGCTCTACACGATTAGATGCCGAAACACGAGAGGACCACTAGGTTTAATGCGGAAATTTGAAAGGCCAATGACTGTTTAGTTTCTATGAAGCAAATCCATAAACGTCAACCGAACCAAAAATGTTTCAAGTTGCTGGTCAATCCACGCGAAAAATGCCTCGAGTGCATAGGGTGAAGAGACGGGATGGGGGACTGAGAAAATATTTGAAATATATATAAAAAATATTGCTTAAAATTAATCGAAAAACACAAATTATACGTCCACTTTGAGTAAAACTAGTTATTTTAAGCGAATAAAGATTTGACATTACTTACTAGCTTATTGGTAACTTTGAATCCATTTTTCTCATTGTTGATTTTTTTTTCTACCTGTTTTATGAAGTTCAAATTGATGAATTTTCAGATCAATTTGAAGAAATACTTTCAAACTTGTTATAATATATTTTCAAACATGTTACTTAAATTTTTCCGTAAGAATTAATTTAGTTGAACTTTATTCATATACACAACTAAGTTAGTGGATTGGTGAAATTTAAAAAAAAAAAAAAAAAATCTTTTGTAAATAATAAATCTGTAGACACTTTGTAAAATACATATTTATGTTTTTTTAAAGTTCCTAATTTATGTTTCTCAATAAATAATTTGACAAGCATAAAAAACAAGAGCATCACTTTTTTACATATTTTCAGATTTCGTCTTTTAAAATTTGACAGTGTGAAAATTTCATTATACTTTTTATATGATCTATACAAAATGCATTGATAATTTTTTTTTTATAAAATTCATATAAAATTGATTATTTATATAAAATTGAAGAAAATATTGAAATGTCCCCCTTCTCTTAAATTGGCCGGCTGCGCTAAGGTCCAAGTCAAATTAAAAACATTAATCAATTTAAAGTTCATTCTTCAGTATCTTCAAACAAAATCCTTTTAAATAAAAATTTCTAATATCCTTCTTTATTCATGAAATTTCCTGAACGAGAAGTCCTTAAAGTTGAAGTATATAAAAAAAAGGAATATTTTGTGTACGTGTTCATGCCTCCTATACCGGATCTCCTTCAATCACCGACAAAAAAAAAGTCGGCGTTCCATTTTTTTTAACCTTAAATCCCCCAATTCTTCTTAAATGAAGGATGATGGCCCTTGTAGATACAGAGAAGCAATACAGCGATCCAATTTACGATACGGCTAATTTACCGATATTCTCTAAACGACAGAAAAATTGCCCAACGTCCACGAAGGGGAGGAAAGGTTGCTTTATTAGAGTTTCCTTCCATTTCCTACCAATCTTCAGGGGCCTCTGTTAAAGAGATTATCTCCGTATCTCTTGTGATGAAAATTGGAGATAGCGGGGTATTTTTTGTTGTTGTTGAATCCCGTTGACTTTCTCTGGGACAAAAGACCAGGATAACTCGCGTATTGATTGGCTTGTTGGGTTTGGGACTTTTTATAATTTACGAGAAGGACTTGTTTGTAGTCTGATGGGGATCCTTAATTTGATAATCTGGTTCGTTTGATGGTGCACTTTAATATTTGAGGTTTTTATGTTTGTAGTTGGTTATTCATTGGATAAATATATAAGTATGGGTTTGTGACTTCTCATATAGACTATTGTTTGAATCTGAATCGAATGAAAATATATTTTAGTTTCACCTTTTTAATCAATTTTTTCTTTTCAAAATGAGACTTCTATTTTTTTTTTTTTTTTAAATCCCTTCACAGATCATCAATTTCAGTCGATAACAACTCGCGTTTTATTTCCTTGTCAGCTCTTTCTCAGCAGAACTATGTATTGAGAAGTTACATTAATGCTCGCCATTGCGTCATACCGATTTAGTTCCCATACATTTTATATTTTAATTTTTGATGAGTCAGGCACAAACACCACGCGTTATTGTTGTGCTCAAGTATAGGTCGTTGAGCGCACAAATTAACCAACTCAAGTAATTTAATAATTTGCATAACTACAAATTAAGAAACCTTCTTCCTGACTTAGGATATACATTTCAAAAAGATTTGAACATTTCATGCATATCATATTAAGGTAAAATTTTTTCTTTATTTTGTGTCTTATATTGTATCGCTAAGTATACGATATTACACAAAATAAAGCTAAAATTTTTGGCCATAAATTCTTAAATAATTAAACTAGTGTTCAATTACTTAAATATATTAAGGCCAAACATAAATAACAATTAACTTTTGCACCAAACTGTTTCAATAATTAATTATTAATTAATAAAGAAAAGTTTAAATTAAAAAAAAAATGGAAATATGTATTTTTTTCTTTTATTAGATTTATCATGGTTGAAAGCCCTACAGATTTTTCTCATTGCAATTTGACTTTTGGTTCTCAATATCTTATCAAAAATGTAAAAAAGCTCACTTGAAGGGACCGTGTAATAAACTAAGTTTTGAAGTATGCAAACGTTCGATTCTTCCCCGCTATAAAGAGATTTGCCATGAAGATCGGCCAAAACATTTTCGCTCATAAGTGAGGTTTTTCAACATAATGAACTGAAATTTGTTATTTAGGATAAACAAAGTATTATAAATTGAATAGAAACATAAAAAAAAAGGTTAGTTTTGAATTTTTCAAAGATAGAGTTAAATTTACTCAGTAAACAGCCCATAAGATTTTTTTATTGCTATAGACATAGAAAATCCTAACAAAACATTCTGGTGCAAACCGCAAGATTCTGCGATAATTAGAACCGAAGATATTACCATTGTTCGGATATTTTTTTGTTTAGTACTATTCCATTAACTCAAGCTATCCTAATTGGAGGAAAGTTCAATTCAGCTACCATGTAGAAATCGGTGTTAGTACTTTGCTTCGAGCCTGTAAAATCAGCCTTTTAATGAGTGATAATCTAACTTGTTTGAAGTTACGCAACCAATTTAAAGAATTTACATTCCAAATTCTAAGGGAGAGAAATTGCAGGCATATATGTCAAACACTTGAGATAAATGCGATGATTATCTGAGATTTCCCTGGTCAGACATCATATAAGAGTCATTACATTTATACGCACATTCTTAAAGTGAGATTATATTTTAGTTACTTCCTTTTATACAATATTCAAAGTTATTAGCTTTTAAAATATTTTATAAAAATTGACTAAATAGCTAAACTTTCATTAAATTTACACACAACTATAGAAATGCAATGACTATAACTAAACTTCAACTTAACTAGGCATCACTTAGACGATAGATCGTCACAGTGCTCATAGGTATTTAATCCATTTTGGTGGCGTGAAAGCATAATGTTTACCAAACCACAACCTTGTAGAGAACAAAAGACTATAAGGTTTGGCGAGAAATATGTCTTCACTCCGCCAAAATGGATTAAATACCTATGAGCACTGTGACGATCTACCGTCTAAGTGATGTCTAGTTAAGTTGAAGTTTAGTACACCTAACAATTTTCAAATTACTAACGTGCAACTCCCGTAATAAATCAGCAAAGTAGGCAAATTTAATTCCGTTTCCTGTACTAGCTTTCTACATATTGAGTTCAAACTTTAATTACTTTATTAACTCCATTTTAAATGGGCATCGGCTTGCAGATTTCGTTAGTTCAGATATTTTATCTCTAAATGCTAGAGTGCGTAATGATGAATGACTTCCTTAAGGATTATTTGATACGGTAATGACAAATCCGTTGGTTTAGTTCATGAGAATTTAAGTTAAATTAATGGTATTGGAACTGACTGAATAACCGATAGGATGAAAGAATTTACAACGAGAACAAATTCTTCCGTTAGTTAAATTAATCGATTTTATGTGGATTATTTTGTACAGTCATCGCAGTAATTCAGTGACTGGTTATATAAAGTGGTGAGGGTTTTCTTCCATAACTGATGCAAATGCGGCTAATTCCTCTTATAAAAATGGTTCATCCTCCACATAAATTTGGACTGTCATTAAACTGCTAAGTGCCGATAAAACGGTATAGTGGTTAGCGTGCAAGCTTCTAGACCGCGAGGTTGCGGGTTCGAGTCCCGTGTAAGGTATGGGTGTTTGTAAATGCATGTTGGCTTGTCTAATGAAGAATGTTTCGGCGCATTATAGCCCTCGTATTGCTGACGGCGCCAGATAATCTGAAACCAACCAACTAAACTGCTAAGTTGCAATGTTTCATCAGATATACATTCCTCGTATTTTTTTTATCTTGCATTTAAATTTGCTTCGTGCATCTTGCTTATCACTTGGTTGTAGGCTGGTTTTATGATAGATCTTATTTAAGGGGGTATGGTACCGAAATTTCTTCAAAAATCCCAAATTTTTTTTCTGATTTTAAAAAATAGTTCATACATTCCTGAAGAGAATGATATTTTTATCTTATTCCTCCGGTGATTAGAACGCCACAAAATTACCTGTGATTTAAACATCACTAATGGGCGTAACACCTTGAAGCGTCTGCTTAAAGTGCGTTTTTCGAGCACTAGTGTTTTTCACAGATGTTGTATATTCAAATCGATATATCTCCAGAACCATTAACAATTGGCTATTCAAATTTAAAGCATTTAATTTATATAGTTTTAAATATTTTGTCTTCACAGAATTTTATTTTTTTAATTCTGTTTTAAAATATAACATTTGGCGTAAAAGATAACATAAAAAAAAGCAAAAATTTCAATATTTTAACTTGGAGAATTTTTTAAATTTTTTTTAGTTCACCTATCAAAATTCTGTGAGGACAAAATTTTTTTTTTATAATTATGGATTACAGAAAGCTTTCACTTTGAAAAAAAATTTATTTTTTCTTGACTTATATCAAAATACGCAAACATCAATTATTATGGATTTTTCTTGGTTTTTAAATTTTTTTTAAATAACAAAACACAATATTTAAAAAAACATTTTCTCAATGATATATAAATAATATCTCATACATAAAATAAATTTTTGACGTAAAAATGTACATAAAGTTTTTTTATTTTCGGTACCGCACCCCATTAAGTACTACAGGGGGAGTATACATAGTGGGATCCAAATTAGATTGATAGGAGGCTTCCAGTTACTCCTTTCAAAGGGAAATTGTCGTGTAATTGCACTTCGAATGGGAGAAAATCTGGAAAGTTTCTACCAGGCAGACACTGAAAACCGACCTGGGACTATTTTTCAAGAGCGCTCTCATGTCTAAACACAATGAAAAGAGATTGCAGATCGCCGGAGAGGCTTGATTTACAGGCATCTTGAATATTAGGTGAGTATTCTGGCTCTAAAAACTTGATACTAATCTAGTTTACTTAATTACCACTTCGCAGATACCTCTATCAAAGTCGATAGGAATTTAAAATGAGTATACATGACGGCGATTGTGATGATCTATCCTAATGCAGGTTGCTCTTGAGAGTTTCCAGGCTTTCTTGCAGTTAAGGTTAAAATTTGGGGAAGATTTCCTTTGAATTCTATCAAAAGTTCTTCCCGCAGTTCCTCAGTACAGTAATTTGGGTTTTGCTTTAATTTTGAAATCCTTGTTTTCCCGTGAATAGTGTCGCTTGTCAATTCTTTCATATTCTTACAACCGATATCTAGCTGAATATTAGGCGGGAGTCCCGATTCCAAAAATACCATACCTCTAGTAAACAAGCTATAAGTATCTGCAAAGTGGCAATAAAGCCAATCTGAAATTACAAATGAGTAGACATGATAATTTTGAGGCTCTATCCGCGTCGAACATTTGATATTTTCTTAATAGCTTTCCAGTGTTGCCACTATCCAGTCTAGTAGAATTGTTTAAAATTGTAAGTACCTTAAAAAGGTATTTTTCTCCCTTCTCAATCCTTTTGGTTGTCGCTTTGATATCTCCATTATCTTTTGAATTCTACTTTAGTAATCTTGTGATTCATGTCTGATCATCAACTAAACTGACTACACTAAACTACAAATTCGCTTATTTTCTAAAATAGTTGAATAGCTTAATTGTGAAAACATCTATGGTATTACATTTATATTATACTAAACAATCTTGAGGAACTAATTCAGAGTCGCTTGGTAAAAAATAAAGTTATTATAAGCAATTATTCGTGTCTACCTCTTTGGATCCACAATTAATCAACTTTGAAACTTCAATATAGCACCAACACCCACAATTCTCTGAACTTATATACAAATGTTAAAGATTTTATTACGCACCAAATGTAATTGCGCTATATAATTGTAATATTTTGATCAAACATTCTATATAAAACTCATTTAAAATTGGTGGTAAATAAATTTAATGTATTTATTGAAATGCTTATACCCATCCACATGACAAAATAAAACGCACCATTTAACCCCAAATTGCGTTCAAGTTGACTGATTACTTCCGGTTTGTAAATAAGCAGAAATCGGGACATTTTTTAATTTTGAGTTATCATAGATTTGAATGTTTTTTTTTTTTTTTTTTTCGCGTATTCTAATCGTTCAGAGGAAATTTATTTGAAGGAAATAATTAATTTCGAATGCAGCTGTCGTTTTTCATTAATTCTACCAGTTTTTCTATTTCAATTTCATTAAGGGAAAAGGCGGAAATTAAATTCTCGAAAGTGGTTTCTATTAAATGTCTTGATGGATTTGAAGTGATTAAAAAATCTTTGGGGTTTTCAAAGATCCTTATTGACAGCGTAAGTTAGTAGTGTTTAGTAGAATCATTATATTATATTACATTGCATTTTTGACTAGCATATGCGTGTTTGAAATTACGAATATCTCCATTTGTGGGTAGTTTAAGTAAAGTTATTGCGTAAATCGATTTTAAGGCTAACGTGTAAAATAGGTATCGAAGACTTTAAATATGAAAATCTCATTCCCCCCTCCCCCCGAAAAATCCAATTTAAAGATTGCTAAAGGCTCTTTCACACGGTGCGGATGTTTGCCCATATCACATACCTTTTCATGCGAGCACATACGTGCGGACGCTTCGCCCGCTTATTTTAAGTCTGATTATTATTTTCACTCAGTGAACGCAATACGTGGATAGTATTTAGTTATTTTTTTGCGATTTATTTTATAATATGCGTATAAAATGTTGAATTTTGGACAAAAGAATGTTGTGGTTTCCATTATCTTAATTAGATGTACCCACATACGCGTTTCTTTTTAAGACACCTTCATATGATGCTTTTAAGGGAGTTCTAATTTTTTGTTACTGCAAGCTTAGTGAGGGCAGTGACAAGTTCAACTTTTTTCGCATGATAGTTGACACATTTGACACACTGTTAGAAAAACTGAAACGCTACTTTCAGAAGACTCCAACAAATATGAAAGAAAACTTACAATCAGTGAAAAGATTACCCTTTACGCCGTATGAAAAGAAAGCTTAACAAATTAGAGCATTAGAACATATTCGATGTACGAAATTTACTTGAAATTATTAGTAATAAGTACAAAATATAACTCTGGAAATAAAAATTTCTTTATTGTTGGCAATAATATGATAATTGGTGAATAGTAGTAGAGCAAACAGCTAAACGAATATCGGTACTAATGGTATTAACCCTTTGCACTCGAGAGGTGACTCTCACTCACCACATGATTGGATGCCGCAACACGAGAAGACCACTAGGTTTGATGCGGAAATTCGATGCAAGGCCAATGACTGTTTAGTTTTTATGAATCGGATCTGTAATCGTGAACCGAACCAAAAATGGCGGGAAACGTATAGAGTTGCTAGTACCACCACGCGAAAAAGGCCTCAAGTGCATAGAGTTAATATATAGTCAGCTTGGTAGTGAAGATGTTCCAAGTCTGTCAAAGTTTTCAGGAGCATGATACAACTTTCTAAAGTTATGTTTCAACAAAAACTTAAATTTTGCGTTCACTTATGTACCACAAATTTATTTCTGTGACCAAGTTGCTGTTTCTGTGATCAAGTTGTTTTTATTCACTGATCTCTAACTATAACTTCTGGATAGCACATTCTTGGTTATTAACTTGAAGCCGAAGAAAGCTTAACAACCACCATACTTATCTATGCTAGCAACTTCCTCCCAAGCTAGTTACAATGTGTAAGTTAGTAGTACATTTCCAAAAGTGCCTAATTGACAAAATTGGAAAAGTTGAGATTTCAATTGCATGTTGTTGGCACAACTGAAATATATATTTTAAAATAGTTTGACAGTGACAAAAGTTTCTAAATCCTACTTAAAAGAAAAGGACTGAAAATCGAGTACTAGTTCATACCGGGCCCAATTGCTTTTCATTCCATTTCCAAAACTATCTTGTTGCAAACTCGGATACTATTCCAAAACTACCTACTTGTTAGCATCTAAGATGGCAGCTTTTATGAAGTCCTTTCCAAAACTAGCTAGTTGCAATAAAAAAAAAGAGCCATACTCGGTAGTTGTAAGCTTCCGCAAAATTGTTTATTCTGAAAAACTGGGGGACATTTTCATAGTGCAGACCTATATTTTTACACTTTTTACTAATAATTACTGTTGGCTAACCTGCTACTTTTAAGGAATCAGTTTATTTTTGTTCAGCTGTATTGATTAAAAGTTGAATGATTTCTCTGAGGTTATGTTTCGTGTTATGGTGTCTTTTCTGGTAATTTTGTGAAAGAAAATGAGTTTAAATATTGCAAATGGGGTTGAAGAAGTGAGAGTTGAAAGTGTTGTGAAAAGTGTAAGTGGAAATAAAAGTAGTTTAATGAAACTGAATGTGATGTTAAAAAGTTTGTTTTATTTTTTATTTCCAAAACTGACCAGTTGCATTTACAGTGCTAAAACTAGCTAATTGCAAAATGTCCAATTCTAAAACTAGCTAATTACAAAAAACTTTTCCAAAACTGCCTAGTTGCATATTAAAATAGCTTATTACTGCTTTATATAAAGTAATACCGACCTAAGACCATGCAAATTGGGCTTATAATTTATTTACAGATTTTATAAACAACAGTCTTAAATTAACTCTTAAGTTTAATAAAATACAAGTTTTTCTCCTTTCCTGAAAAGTTATAGACAACTAGGCACTTTTAGAAATGAATGGATCAAGAAACCATGTCAACTCATTTCATAGCAATATGGAGGGAAGTATTCAATTGATTTCATCTGCTTGCAGAAACCGTTTATAAGCTATCCAGAATTTATAGTTTAGATCAGTGTTTTTACTTATGGGCTTCTATTTCTAAAATGCCAAAAAAGAAGTTCTGACCATTTTAATCTAAGTCGACGATCTAATTGATCAATTAAAATTTAATTACGTAGTTAGAGTCAAATTTCGCCTGTCATAAATTAATTTGTAATTCAAAATTCTAAATTTAATTGCAAATGATGCACACTGATTTGGTACCGGAAAACTACTAGAATGAAACATAACTTAAAAATTATTTTCATTCAATTTTATTTTGAAAGTATTTACAATTAAACACTTTTTATAAAGACTTCAGGATAGAAATTAGATTAAAATTCAATCATTGCACGGAATAAGCTTAACCCTAGTATGTTGTTTGTCCTGTACTATACACGTTCAATTACTATAAAAACTAGGTGTGTGCAACGTCGCACAACTTTCAATTAAACTGTAATACTGAAGTAATTTTTGTCATTTACCGTTTTTGTATTTTCATCATTCATTTAGAATAAATAACATATGGCAATATTTTTTACCATAAATCTTGCATGAGTTTTTCGATAATTCTTATATTATCCTTTCTTATAAGTTCTGGTTCTTTGTTTAATTTCTAACATGACATTGTTTTTTATCATTTGATTTGATTAAGTTGTTTCTCTAATCTCCGACTTTTTATATTTTAAACTAATAAATGAGTCGTATAAATCAATTTAAATAACGATCAACGATTGGTTGGGGCAGTATGGCCCATGTGTTGCCCTTGCGCCGTTTAACTCCTACCAACCCACTTTCTTTTAAGTGAAACTGAGGAGAGAAGAAAAACGACCGTTGATGAGGTATGCTCAAGGAAAGAGAACTCTGTGTTGAAGGCATTCGTTTTTCATCTTTTTATGCCATTAAAGCATTTTTACTGGAATTTCGGAGAACACTTAGAACTCTTAGAACACTTTTTTTTAGAACACTTTAAGAGGCATTACTACAGCGATTTTGAACGAAATCGTTTGAGCCGTTTTTTATTAATCATTGAAAAACATGATTTTTCAATGGCAGCTACCTCATGCGCGATTTTGACGAAAACTTTAATGGTAGGTCCTTGGGCCATCACCGCCGACCAAACGGTATAGTGGTTAGCGTGTTAGCTTCTAGACCGCGAGGTTGCGGGTTCGAGTCCCGTGTCAGGCATGGGTGTTTGTAAATGTATGTTGGCTTGTCAAATGATGAATGTTTCGGCGCATTATAGCCCTCGTGTTGCTGACGGCGCCAGATAATCTGAAAACAACCAACCAACCAACCTTGGGCCATCACCAACCCTCACACCAAATTTGAAGATCGAAGGTCAATTTGTTCGGAAGTTATGCTGACCACAGACTTTCTTGACTCTATACTTTCATTACCTTATGTATACATAAAGTAAAGATGTAATCGTTTGATTCAAACTGAAATTTTTATAGAAATTGCGAGGATGCACCGTTCGCACCCGCGTCATGTGAATACCTTCATATACAAATCCTGTTTATGCGGGGGCTGAACCCGCACTAAATTTTGACAAGTGCGGATGCCATGCGGATCCACACAAATACTTAAAAGTGGTCGGTACTATCCGCATCGTCTGAAAAGGATGGATAAACATTGGTGAAAAATTTTATGGGCCCAATCCCGCTCCGCGTGAAAGAATCTCAATTCCTATTGTTTTGAAATTTTCTCTCGATCTCTAGTATACAAACATTTTTTAAATGTAAATTTATGTCACTTTCTAATAAAATTGAATGATTTTGACTTTTCTAATGCAAAAATAAAGAATAAATAGAAATACTATTTGTTTTCTTCTTTCTAAATTGGCTCAATTTATTCATTTTATAGAAACATACGTGCCAGCATAACATTCGAGTCATTAAATTTAAAAAGGAATTTACGTCAATAGGTTTTCAATTGGATATCGCAACTTTTTACAATAATTTGAAATCACTATTCAGCAGAGGATATAAGTTCAAATAAAATTTTAGGTCTGCATGGACTCTTTAAATAATTACTTCTTTGCTGTGCGATGAGGTCTTGAGAACTTCTGAAAGAAAACTATTTTGCAAAAAAAATTATATTGTGCCAGTTTTGAAGCTCATGCAGTAGAATTTGAAGATCGGCATTTAAATAATGAACATAGTTAAGTCCCCATTTAAAGAATATTTCAATGAGCATATTTGCATAAAAATAGATGCATGCGATATTTTGAAAAAATAATCATAGGTTCAAATTTTGATCACCAGATGGCAGGCCTTTCATGACGTAAATGGAAGGTACCTTTGCAGGCTGAACCCTATCGGGAAGTTAAAACGAAAGTTTAAAATCAAAGAATTCCGTAACTTTTGAATAGTTGGTTTCTTGAAGAGATATTTACGACAGTTTGGAATATTGTTTATTTCTTAACCCTAGGATAGACACGGTCTTGCGGTTAGTCGTGTGGGACAAATGTCCCCTCGAATTCAAATTTTCTTGCATACCATTAAATTCGTGACCAAATATCAAAGTTAGTGGGTGTTTTAATTAAAAACATAACATTATTGAATAAAATAAAGTAAAAATTAACCTTTAACTGCTGTAAGCGGTCTGACAGACCTCCAGTCATTTTTTGTGAAATGCTTCCACCCCCTAAAATATCTCATCTTTGACTTTTATCTTAATTTTCCTGACACTTTGTTTCTTAAACTTTAAACCTATGTTCACCAATTTATTTGGCGCAGTATGAACCATGTGTAGCTCTTGCGCCAAAAACTTCAAACCACCCAACCACAGCAGTTAAAGGTTAATAAAAAATAACTTAAGAAAAAAAATGCCAGCTATTGATGAAAGATTTTACAAGAAATTGATTGTGGAGGACATTTGAGGACTAGAAATGGAAAAGTCCAAAAAATTAAATTTTTCAGGAGAGCCGAAAAATGAAAAACTCTCGCACCTGGAATTTCAGGCAATGCATACTTCAGATTGAATTTGAATTATTGCTACTGGAGTTCGCACTTTGGGCGTTCGCAACTTTGTTTAGCTGGGTCTTTAGGACATTTTTCCGCAAAAAAGATTTTCGATTTTTTTTGGTACTTTTAATTTCAAGTCCTCATTTGTCAACCTCGAGACTAACCAAGGGTTAATCACTTTTCCTGATCTGAGTATTGCAAATGCCGTTTTCTGAAGACATGTTGATTTCTACAGGATTAAAACAAGGCCAGTTTAACGAAGGCTACCCTGTACTTAATAGCAGTTTTTGATGTAGGATTTTTTTGCTTTCTGTGATCATTAGAAGTGGATTTGCTAGGTTTGTTAATCCGATAAGGTTCAGCTTTCAAAGCTAGCTTCCATTAAAGTCCTGTCATCTGGTGATCAAAATTTGAACCTATGATTATTTTTCCGGAATAATAATTATAATTTAGGGAGTGGTGACACTTAATGACACAAATCTCGCCAAGTTGTACGTTTCTCGGTCCAGCATGATATTTTTAGTTGATTAAAGATAATCTAGTACAGTGTTCATTGAAATATTTAAAAAAAACAACAAAAAACGTAGGTTTGTATGTAGTAAAATAAGGAATTTGATAAGATGCGTTTAATTAGATTTTCAGAGACCAGTTAATAATTGCAATTTCAGGATATTTAACATGCATTATACAAAATTAGTCAAAAGTAACTGAAAATGTAAAAAATCGATAATTTGAACATTTCAGAGTTGGTTATGCGGTTTCAAAATGACTAACAGATTGACAGATAAGTTTTTCACTACATTAGTAACTACATAATGATCTAGAAGTATAAATATTTTCTTTGGGCTATTTCGAATTAATGTACAAAATTAGAATATCTGAAAACTATTTTTTTACATAAAATAAAACTTTTTTAGAAAATATAAAATGTCAATTTATTTATCTGGCATTGGTATATTTTTAAGAAATGTAAGGTACATTTTTTTTTGACTGAATTATTGGATTTGGTGATTGAGTTATTAAAGAGGTCTTGTAGAGATCTTTAATTTTAAAATAGAAAGGTTTGAATGAATTTTAACAAAAATAGACAAATTTACATAATAGAAGTCTTTAAATGATTAATAGATGCCATCTTTTTACGGATTTTTATTTTTTACTTCTTGATCATGGCCAATGCTCTTAGATTACGTGAATGAAAACCAAATTTGCTCACACTACTCTAGCGCAAATCTTGACAATAGAGGCTATGGCATCAGTATTCAGCAAAAACAAACATCATAACAACGTAAATCTCCGCAGGAGCTAAAGTATTGGTGAATTTCAAGAGTATTTGCCAAACATTGAGAAAAGATAATTCACGTAGTTCGTTTCCGACGGTTTCAAAAACACATCTGTAAACTCATGGGATGCATGGAAGACATCGAGCATTACAGTGGGGTTGTATTTGCCACTTTATTAAAAACAAGTTTTTCCTCTAACCTAATTTATTTTAATATATAATTTCATTAATGAATGCAGAGAAAATATTCATACAAATTTCGAAACTAAGTATCGATTATAAATATAAAATTCCAGCACAACATTTAGTTTCACCTCAATCATCAACAGCAAAGTCATTTTCCACTCTAGTGATTCCAAAATTAAACCAGAATCTTCAAACACATGTTCATTGTAATCCTGTTGATTCCCCATCGCCAGAGATTGCTCGACAAAATATGCATTAGATTCAAGTTCTTGGATCCATTATTCATGAAAAATGACTCCACACAATGCAGGTTTCTCAAATTGTGTTTGCATTGGCTGCCGACCTCTATCGAAATTAATACTGTTGCTGCTTCAGTGACTTAAGACACATTTGAAAGCGAATTATAAATGAATTGTGACTATAAATAATTTGAGTACATAAGATGGAGATTTTTGAAATTAACTTGGGGATTGTCAATGCGGTTCTGGAATACGCGGTAGCATTCATCTTAATTTGTTTTTCTAAGATTTCATATTTTAATACTTACTTGCTGATGAAATTTGTCCACGAATCTTCTCGTGTCTTGACTTTATTAACTGTGACTTGCTGACTTTCGTAGCTTTGAAAATGATACATAAATGAAATGAGTGCCGATCTATCTCGATTAGAATTCAATTTAGATCTGAGTGTTATTTAGTAGGGAATTTAATTCTTATATTTCTACAAACTCTGGTCCAACGCACTGAAAACTTATATTTTCAATACAAATCAATTGAAAGCTGTTGTAGAAAATTCTGAAACAAAATTGAGCTTAAAAAATGTATCGGAAAAGAAAAGTTATACATTTCTGAGAAGAATGATGGACATTTAGAAATCACTGGCTAACCTGGAATGTTGTTTCGACCAAACAGTATTGGCCAATTTCGGAAACGGCTGATTCTGGAGAATTGACCAATTCTAGCCGAGACTCAAGCATCGTTCCAAAATACCGGATTTTTTACAAATAAACATGTTAAAACCATCACGAAACATACTTTTTTACCCCTCCCGTCCTTTCATATAAAAATATATTTCAATTTTTTAAACTGTGCAGGAACATTTGACAGCTTCCATTATGTTTTATACAGTACCGGGCGAGATTTGCTAAGATCCATAACTACCAGTCTAATCTGGGGTCAATCATCGGGATTGGTCAATGCCGAGCGATATTAGCCAGTGTTTTTGTGTTACTGGGTTATAAACTAAATTAGGTCAACTTTAGATAAATCTATCGAAGCTCTCAGTCTTAACACAGGCTTTAACACTAGATTGCCTAAGCAAGTCATTTTGACTGCTTTTGAATTTCAATTAAAAAAATAATTATTTAAATAATCACACAGCTTCTTATAATTTTGTGACTTTTTCTACAACATATAAATGGGTAAATTAATCATTGTTGTTGCCCTCCCCCCCCTCCTTCACTTCCGGTATATATATGTGTGTTATACCTATATTGCCGAAAAGCAGTCATTTTGACTGCTTGGAAAAGACCAGTTCGGCTCTGGATTGGAATAACATGATAACATACAAGTTCATGATAAATTGTCGATTTCGACATATACTTGATAAGTTGCAGTTGTTCAATAACTAAAGTTATTGTTATTGTTATTCGAATCTTTATGCCAGGCCTGGCCACGCGCTTTGTTCCCTTTGAACGCGTTGTAACGTAATTCAGATGGGAAGGAGGATCACCGAGTGTATGATCTCATACTGGTAATCGATAGGGCTGCGCACGTGTCGACTTTGGTCAGGCCTGCTTTACGCACTGCCAGTCGTTCTAACACGTTATTCAGTTGATAATATTTGTCAAAAATGTAAAATGTATGTTTGCGGAAGATGTACATCCAAAAAGATTTGCACTTTCATTTGCTTAAAATGTCCAGATAATATATAAATTTTTTTTTTCTAACTGAAATATATTTTTTTATTGTTAATACTTATTAATAACTTGTTATATGACTGTAAGTGATATAAAATATATTAAAAATTACTGTTAAACAAATTTCTTTGCGCATTAGTTATTTTTTCACAATGCAGTCATTTTGACTGCTTTCAGGCAATATAGGTATATACTAAGCTCCCATCCTTCTAGTGTTAAACTGCGGCAACTTTGTGTTTGTGTCCTTAGTTCAAGAAACCAGTTAAGTTACAAAACATAACCTTTTTTATCTCGTTGCACCATGATGGACGCTTCTTAAATCCTGACGACTTTCATGGCAAGATGACTTTTCTATTATCTTCTCTCCAAAAGCTCTTGGAAGATCTAATAACTTTGCCACGCTTGTGGAGTGCAAGGTTTCAAGCTTAAGTACTGTTTGCTTTATAGCTACACGGATCATTTGAGGCAGTTAGCAGGTTCCTAAAAATTTATAATGTCATAAAATCCTTTTATTGTTCGCTTGAACATTTAGGCTTTATGTAGCATCTACTTATCTTTTATGTCTTGCGTTCTGCCAAGCATGGCGGTGGACTGTAAATCAGGTATGTCATTGGACAAGGAATTGCATGGGTTCGATACTTGAAAAGTTTGATGTGTGTATTTCATGGTAATCTTATTTGATGTATGCGAGGAGGTTCAATGGAGTTGTAGGGTGTTCTTATGTAGGAATACGTCTTAATAGTAGATAAATAAACATTCGTCTAATATCTAATAACAGATTTCCAGTTTATAGGCTTAGTTCCTATAGCACTAATTTCTTACTCACCGAAACGTTAAATTTTGTGCATTTCTATCTATTAATTAAAATGCATCTCTTAAGATAATTCCTTTATTTTCAAACAAATTAGGCTACGAATTAAAAACAAATTTTTTGAACTGAATCGAATGAATAGTTAGTCACTGATCTAGGAACGCGGCAGTGTTCCGCCGCCAAGTCCGATGTTAAAGCGGCAGACATGCAAGTGTATATTATGTTGACAGAGCTTAGGCCCGTTTTCGACCCCTCACAGCTCGGCTTCTATTAAACTAGAATACTGATTTTTTTTGCCACAGTGTTGCCCAGGGTGAGTAAATGAAATATAACAACATAATTTTTATCATTGAGCAAGGGAATATGGTAAAAAAATCCTTTGAAAATAGCCGAAGTCACTGGAATTTTGTTCTTCTGGTTCTGATCAAAACTTTAGCCAGGGCTACAGCCAAAACTATTCGATCAATTTTGAACTTTTTTTCTGCTCAGCTTGATTAGTGGAATTGTCTTTTGTTTGTTCTGATGAGTAGGAGAGTCTGATTCCGCCCCCCCCCCCCTCGGGAAATAATCCCGGAAGTTGGGAATTTTAGCCAGGATAATGATAAAACAGGTTAATGGATTTCGGATATTCATCTTTTACTCAATTTCAAGAAGTGACTTTGATACTTTAAGTTGAACTATTGAAACAGTAATTAGAAAAAAGTAAAAATTACTTATTGCTTATTACCGAAAAACATGTTGCAAATTTCGCAATTTTGGCAGTGTTTTGTTTTGTCACTGTAATAATTACCAAAAATATCGCCAAACTGGCATTCTTTTTTTTAACCCTTTGCACTCCATGCCTTTTTCGCGCTTAGGAATCAGCAACTCGAGACATTTTAGGTTCGGCTGGTGTTTATGGATTTGCTTCATAGAAACTAAACACAGTCATTGGCCTTGCATCGAATTTCCGCATCACACCTAATGGTCCTCTCGTGGTTTGGCATCCAATCGTGTGGCGCCTGAGAGGCGACACTGGAGTGCAAAGGGTTAAGTATTGAAATTAAGAAAACAAAAATAGTAAGTTACTCTGATCCATGTCAAATTTAAATGCCGTGACCAGCATTAAAGTGTAATTGAACGTTGTGCAATGTTCCACACTCCTAGTATTTGAATTTTTTTATGTAACGCAAGTGTAACTTTATTGCGTTTTAAATGTTGTGGGAGATTACTCAAAGAGACATTAGTCATGTGATGGCAAAGTGGTAAGATTATATTGCCGCATTTGGTTATTCATATATGTGGCATTATATCCGAGAGGTAGCGCACGAGGCTGGTGATCGATAGATCGGTGGTTCGAATATCACTGGCACCCACTCTACTAATGCTTAATTTCTATTTATTTCTTGTTCCAGAAGAACCTTCTAGAACTTTCTATCATTTCCGGTACGACTTGTTTTCGGATGGATGTCCTAAGTGCTTCTATGCAAATCCGACTTGACTTGTTTCCGGTGCCGGGTGAATGTTCTGGAACATTTGATCTGGCTTTATAAGAGTCACTCGAGTTGAGCGGGGAAGAGGATAGTTTCTTCTGCTACTGAACGTTGCTCTAGAATTCTTTCTAATAAATACTTACGAGACATAATTTACACACAATATGGTAGGCACAATATGTGACACAATATGGTAGGGCAATGGCTAGAAAAATGACGAAACGAGTTGTCACATTTTGTGATACCTGCGAAGGATAACCGTTTTTTTATTTTCCGTCTTTCTATAAAATACCTTAATGATATAATCCTGTAATAAATAAAAATTAACAACATTTAAAAAAAACTTTCAGTAATTACTTAAAACAACGTAAATTTTTTAGTTTTATATCATATGTTACACTGTCAGCCACAGATGACTGACAAGGCTCTCAACGTGTTAATAATGTTCACGAAGATAAGGATTGTTTTCATCGATAATAAATAAGTTTATGAGAGTTATATAGATTTTCTCCCATTAGAGAAGTAAATGCGGATTTTTTTTCTTAAAAGATTTCCAGTTAGTTTTTTTCAAGTTGACAAACGGACGACTTTCACTGATACATATCTATCCTATTGTGAAAGTTTAGTACTACCAACTAAAAGAAAACTTATAAAAATAACCTTGTTAATTCAATCACACATTAGTATCTCAAAATATTATATAACATTTTAAGAAATACATTTACTTAACTAACGTTTAATCTGCCAAAACTTCTCCTTAACTTAATTAACATCTCCCGCTTAAAATTTATAAAGGAACAGATGTTACCAAGCGAAGCAAAGGTCACGAGAGATAAGCTTTTACGATGTCTAATTTCATGAACAGTGTCTTCAGATTTCCATGTAAAGCAGCGGGGTTAATTAGGCTTCCATTATCCTTATCAACTGTATAACTTATACAAGGCAGCAGCTTGTAGTGTATTGTGTTATAGCAGTTTAAGGTAGTCCTACTTTTATTTATATCAACTTAGATATATCTTAATAGTATTTTAACTGTTATTTCTCTCATCTAGTTTATAGTTTTTTAACTAGTTAAACATAGTATCTTAACCAGTTTTCTATAGTATTTTAACCAGTCGTCTACTAAGGGGACTGAAAGTAATGTCGCTTTTGCGCATGCCGATATTCGTCAATCAATTTATTAGCTCATTGTGTACTTCAAAATGTGGCCAAAGACATTTCAAGGTTAGAGTGTCTTATTTACTCTCAAGTATTTTTTTTTGTTGTAATTTATGGTGAAATGCCCAAGCAAATACTCAGAACAGGTACATATTCGGCATAGTATGTTTTTTGAGTTTCCCAAGGATAGTAACGCAACGACTGCTACCAAAAACATTTGCGATGTTTATCCAAACGCATTAGACGTTCGCAAATGCCAAAGGTGATTTTCTAAAACCAAATCCGATGATTTCGATTTTTGATTCGTACCGACCAGGAAGACCAACTTTAGACAATGTCATTTTAAGGGCGAAAGTGGAAGCAAATGTGTCGAACATTCGGGGAACTGCCAACCACTCTTAACCAACCTTGGTCGACCATCCAAGAACATCAAGTAAGCAGAGCAGGTTTTGGGTCCCGCGCAATCTGTCCGAAGAAAACAAAGTAAACCGATCCACCACATACAACTTATTGCTTCAGCGGCATAATACAGAAGCGTTTTTTGATTGTTTGATCACTGGAGATGAAAAATGCGTCCATGATAATCCAAAATATAAAAGGCAATGGCTCTCTCCGAATAAATCGCCACGAAAGAGGGTTTAAATCTCAAAAAGGTGTTTTTGCGTGTTTGGTGAAGTATTCACGGAATCGTTCATTTTGAAGTGCTGAAACCTGTTACCTTTTAAACTTGCTTGCTTGAAGTGTTGAACCCTTACTGTGACCAATTGTGTCTAGTAAACCAATCTTGAACTGAAAAGTGTCCAGTGATTATCGATAGAAAAGGCTTTATTCTGCAATATGATTGCACTGTGCAAGACGAACCATGGAAAAAATTAATGGTTGGGATAGGAGATGTTGCCTCTCCCACCATACTCGCTCGATATTGAGCCATCGAATTTCCATTTATACCGATCGTTAAAACATTTTTTAAGTGGCAAAAAATTTGAAAATTTGGATGATGTCCAAAATACCATTTCCAGATATTTTGCTCAAAAAACAATTGATTTTTACCGATCCGGCATTGAAAATTTGCACTCTCGATGGCAAAAAGTTTTTGATAACGAAGGTGATTGCATTATTGATTAAAAACAAAATCTTGGTAAAAATTTATGTTTTTGAATTTAATGTGGAAAAACGACATTACTTTCCGATCCCCCATAGTAATAAAACAGTCTGTGCTGTCAATAGAAAGCTATTAAATCCCTTGACATACAAATAAAAGTTAGTGCAATGAATATACGTGCATTACTTCAGAGTTTGCCAATGTGATTTTTTTTTATCGGTAATGTTGAAAGTGGGAAAGCATCTTCAACAGTCTAAAGGGTCAATTAAATAAGGAGAGTTTACCATCGATATAGATGAACAACTGGATAGACTGCTCCGATGGCAACGCAATGCGTAAAACGCGCCGGCAGAAACGATTGCCTACCTGCCAATGGTGGGACGATTTCTTGAATCATGGTTAATTACTGAGTTGTATATAATTCCAACAACAGCGCAAATCGGGAAAATATAAACAATAGTTTTCACCGGCAAGTAAATTTAGTCATTCAACTATGTTAATGTATTTTTTTTTTAATTATTTTTTTGTGTGAAAAATATCTAAAATGACCCTTCTAACATTGATCGCTCGTGGTTAATGATTGATCTCTTAAATGGCAATTCATATCATAAACAATCTATTTTACATTTAGAACGAATAGTATTGAGATCTAAAATAAAACACTTGATGTATATTTATTTAATCGTTTTTTTGTGTGTTTTCAAGGACATTTGACAAAGAAATGGGAAATGAAAGCGAAACTGAAACTCTACTTGTCATTTTTCTATTCTACACTCATTTAATAATTAAAATAATTAATCTGTTTATATCTACAAAAAAATTATCCAGTTAAAATATTTTATTTAATCTGTTTTTATACGTTTTCATGAACATTTAGTGATTGTATTTAAAAAAAAAAGGTGAAATGGAAATTGAAACAATAACTCAAAATGCTGTTGTTCTGTAGTAAATTTATTTAATAATGAAACGGCGAACTGCAAACCAAAAAGTTTATCAGTTTCTTTATTACTTACGTATTTATTTTAAAAACTAAGTAATTTTTAACTGTTTATTAGAATTCGAAGTCTCATCAAACTGTCGAAAGCAATTTGTATTAGTTTTATTTTTGTTTATGAATGTAACCCTTGAATTTTAGAGAGAATTTGTCTATCCTCTTGCAATCGTTTACAAATGCTTGTACTAAATTAAAGAAGTTTATTTTAATTTATTTAAATCTTATTAAATTAGGAGAAAGTGAAGATGAGAAGTTTATGCGTTAGGAAGGCACAAGTTTTATCATAGTTTCTAATTCTCAAATTTCATTTATTAGAATACACTTTATTTTTTATTGTAAAACGCATTCGGATTTAACTCTATACTTGTTTAAATGAATTGTTGTATATTGGATGGATTTATTGAATAAATGCTAAATTGATTAAATTTGTTTCATTGGCACATTATTTTGATTTAGTTTTTAAACTAAAATAGTACCAAATGTAATCCAGTTGGTCATTTTTATTTTACAAGATTCCCCAATTTTTATTAATCAATGTAATACAATTAAGATTTTTTCAGAGACCTACTTCAGAATTAATGGAAAATAATGTCTTTGATTTGCAGTAAACAAGTTTCAAAACCTGTATATTTAAATTCATAAGTTATCTAATAATATTGAGTATTAAATATTAATAAAATAGTTTGCCTTTGAAACTAAAATTGTTCTTTGTATTACATTAGTTATAGTATAAAAGAATTTGTATTTTGCAATCTTGTTATTACTAATTTTCAAATGGTTTACTGTATTTCTTCTATTATCTTCAATTTCTACTTCTAAAATATACTTTTAAAGTCGATTTACATTTGTTTACTGTATTCTCATAACTTGTAGTTAATAATTTATTTTTAAAACATTGAATTTGTGTGACTTAAAATTTAAAGAATTAAATTTATATCAATAAAAATTAACACGTTTACACATATTGACAGCAACTAATCTCAAATGTTTGTTCCAAATATACAAATCCTATACTTAGAATTATTTTTATCAGTTTTATTTATTGATTAAACTATTTTCTTCCAATATGTTTTATTTTTAAATTTTTGGCTTTGCTAAATATCAAAAGTAACGCGAATGTACCATAAAGATCGAAGAAAATCCACATCGGCTATACAAATTCCTCCATCCAAGCATCTCGCTACAGGTGTGGAAAAGGCTTCGTTTCTCCAGCGATAAGCAGTCTATCCAGTGGTTTTTCTATATCGATGGAGTTTACTAGCTACTAGCCGGTTAGTTTACCAGTTGATAGGATGACATGGAGCTAGTTTACTATCACTAGTAGGGCTAGCTGCTAGTAAAAAAGCTGGAGAAAAACTTGATCTCTACTCGCCTGTGTTTGAGCTAGCTAGCAAATTAGCAATGAGTCATCAGAGTTGCTAGTGTAAAAGCGGCAAGTCGGTGCCAAAGAACAAAAACGCGTAGTTTTTACACATCAGCTAGATGACTAGTGAGCGTGTGGGGAGCTTTTAGTGTAATCGTCAACTAGCGGATTCGCCGGTGACTAAACTAGCCGGCTTTTAGCTTGTAAACTCGCCAGCTAGAAGCTAGAAAACTAGCCCGGTGAAATTGACCCTTAAACAAAACAGCATCAATGCACGACCAAAACAGATACTAATAATATACTGCCCGGTGTATTCCAAAAACAATTCTCAACGTCATTGTATGACAAGGGATTAAAATAGAAGTAGAGCTCTGAAAATTTTAACATAAGTAATTTCGACTTTTTAATTTGACTTTTGAGAAACAGAATGTTAAAATATTCTCGGAGGGGAGAAGCATTTGTATAGTATTGACGGGGAGATTTTTTCTTTTATGACAGGGGAGAGGATTCTAATATACGTAGCAATGAACCTTTCAGCGAGCGAAGCGTCAAAGGCTGGAACTTACACCAACGATGGGCTTCCGTAACGCGTAGTCTCGTAACTAGTCTTGTATATTACAAGTGAGTTTCCTCCATTGGTAGCTATAGATCACCAACACCTCCGTGATTGTTTCGCAAACCATGGAGATTTCTTCGCAATCAAGTAGTCTGCTTGGTAACGCTCGTCAACCCCGACCTCTCTCAGCAGTAGCACAAGTTCTGCCAATATTGGCTGACATTGACCGATTCCGATACGAAATGTTGTAATCGGTCGTTGAATATCGATTTTAAACTTTACTACTTAAAATAATGCTCCCAAAAAAATTATGTGAAAGTGAGGAATATACATGGTACGTCATTGGTAACTCCTGATGAGTCTTGACCAATTGAAGCAGGAATTAAAAAAATCTTGGAATTCAGGGATTTGTCCTCGGGAATCAGACGATTTGGCTTCACTGGTGCCAAATACTTGCATCTCTTTTTTTCTTAACAAAATATGTAACAAGCAACATCAAACTGTCATATATTGAATTGTAAATTCGTTAAATTAAGGCTACAAATGAAGCACGTGTTCTTCTTCTTCTTATCAAGGACTATGGGGACTAAGGCACCTCTGCTTGAGCATTTTGTACCAACCCCATATCCCGTACAGATCGGTAGTGGGCAGTACTGCACAGGATGTAACAGCACACTCGCAAGAGGGAGTGCGCAAGTCTACCTATAGCCGCCGAAGAGTTCATTTCTACCTCTTTCGGTAGCTATCCGGTAGATGGCAGTACTACCGACCGTATGTGGAACTTCTTAATTTAGAGGCATCACCAAGCAGAAGATTCCACCAGAAGACTTGGCTTTGCCACCCCCAGAGGTATTGATTTGTATGGGAACTTGGAGGACTTTGCGACCATGACTGATTTAACGTGCTCCAGTCACCATTAGCGAACACGGCGGTCTTTAGTCGGTCCCAGGCCCGAACTCGCAACCTCAGGGCTCGCAACCTTCTAGTTGCGAGAACGATACTCTCCCGACTGGGCTACCCCGACTTTGCACGTGTTCCTCACATAGAGACTGAACTTAAAGTTTCGTATAATATTAAAAAAAAAAATGATAACACTGAAATATTTAAGAGTTTGACGATGCCATTTTCAGAAGTCTTTTAAAGAAAAAATGGATTTTTACAAAGTAAATTTTTAACGTTTCTTATCAATAGATGGCACTAAACTTAAATTTTTTATTGAATATGAGGGGCTGAGAAACAAAGGTCCAAGAGACTTTTCTTAACTTTTGAGAAAATACACTTTAAAGTTTCTTATTTATATTCAATTTGTACGAAAATTATTTGTTGTTCAAATACTAACCTCTGGAATGAGGATAACACTAGTTTTCATAGAGTATAATAGAAATAACAAATTTTAAAATGTATTTTCTCAAAAGTTAAGAAAGGTGACTTAGACCCTTTTGCTTTTCAGGCCCTCATATCAGTTTTCAGGATACTTAAACAGCCTCATTCAGTGCTCCCAGATACCTGCAGTGCCATCTTTTGATTAAAATTTTAACACTTTTGTATTTGTACAGGGAAAAATGTAAATATCGCAAATTCACAAAAGAAACGTTTGATAAGTACACATGAAAGATTTAAGATTTGTCACAGAAGCAAAGAACTTTCCGACTTCTAATGAAGACCAACATCTAATGAAAATTTTGCAAGGTTACTAAACACCTAATAAAGGACGTAGACATCTGTTTTAAAGCTCTACTGATACCTGTTTCTTAGTGTCGAAACAAAAAAGAAAAATAATTTCGGAAAAATCCAGGACATTCCTCTTTTAACATCGAACAAATTAAAGTTCATGAATAATATTCCCACACTGTTTAAATAGATCACCCTATTTGGCCGTTTATAGTATGCAACTTTAGTACAAATATTTTAACATTTCCTCCAAGCCAATGCAATACCACCTTAGTCAGAACTGGAGTAAGATTTCTAAGGAATCGCAATACAGGCATGTCACGTTCCTGTAATGGAAAACTTTTAATACGAAAAGTCGAAAGGCAACGAAAAGTTCTCCGTATGAGGTGTTTGATATAAACATTCAGTGGAATAGTATTGTTGAACTTGGTGTGTGTTTGACAGGTATAGAACGAGTCGGCTTTTTCCAGAAAACACATCTTTTTAAAAATGGGAAAGTTTCTATTGGAAGTATAGTCGTCTTTTTTTCCCCTTCCATACATCACGCGTGTGTTTACTAAGTATTATCGACATGGTCATTTACTTGGTAGTAAAATATCCGCTTTGAAATGTATTTTATAAAAAAGTTTTTATATTTTGACATTGCGAAATCAATTTCTTTGTAAGAAAGTCTGACCCAATTGAAATATTTATTTTTAAGTCTTAATATTAGAAGTGTCCGAATTTGAGCATATTTTATAGTATTCAAACTCAATATTAAGTTTCTATTTCTAACGTTGAAATGAAAATTAGGTTTTTGAAGTGAATGCAATCCAATTCGAGCACGCAATGTTCAATTAAATTTCCTGCAAGGAAGGATTTTGGTATAAGTTTTCTTTTCAAAAGAATTCCTAGTAAGGAACATTCTCTATACTACAGTCTTCTAGCCCAGTTCATTTGGAAACTACTTGGCGTAAAACCTTGAAATTTGGTGAGTAGGTTCGAAAATTATTACTTAATGAAATGACATGAATCAAAACTCAAAAATAGCGTCTAATATATTTTATTTTGTATTTGTAATCATTGCATCAATGTTTATGCAGCGGCGTACCTGCAATAGTCTTTTTTACTTTCAATTACCCATATATGTATATATATATACACATAGGTTAATAAAAGCATTCGGTAAAAAAAAAAAAAAAAAAAAAAAAAAAAAATCAATTTTTTGGCATTTCTCCAAGTTTTGTTCTATCCTGATTTCAAAAAAGTGATCTAGAAAAAATTTCTGTCTGTGCGTGTGTGTGTGTGTATGTATGTGTGTCTGTGGTCAGCATAACTCCAAAACAAATTGACCACGATGTTCAAATTTGAGATCAGGGTTAGTGGTGGCCATGGAACCTACCGTTAAGGTTTTTGTCAAAATCGTTCATGTACATAAGGTAGATGCCATCGAAAAAAAAATCATGTTTTACAGTAATTGCTAACAAAAGGCTCTAACGATTTTGTTCAAAATCGCTGTGGTAATGCCTCTTAAGGTGTTCTAAACATCTCCACTTCCGAAATTTACGTAAAAATGCTTTAACGGCGAAAAAAGTTGAAAAACGAATGCATTCAACACAGTTCTCTTTCCTTGAGCATATCTAATCGACGATCCTTTTTTCTTCCCCTCAGTTTCGCTTATAGCAAAGGATAATATAAGGATTAACGAAAAATATCGCCAAAATCACCATTTTGGCAATGGTTTTTTCTTTCATTAGGCCCATTCAAGAATTATTGCAAAAAATATCACCGAACTGGCCATTTATTCTCAATGAAGGATGAAAATGTACAAACGATACATATTTAGCATTAAATTCAGTCAGTATTATAGTGTAATTGAAAGTTGTGCTGTGTTCCACAACCCTAGTTTTTTTAATTTTCATTTATAAAATAAAATATATTGGACACTATTTTCGAGTTTTTAATAGGGAACCACTTAATGAAATGTCTTTCTTTTTGTATTTAGAAATTCATTTTTACAAAACTATTCATCGAATTTATCTCTATTTATTTAATAGACAACACGTCTATTTGTGGCAGTTGTACAGTTATTCAACCAATTTTATGATCAAAATGCCATTTCGACAGGGCTTAAACTGTTGATGCGCCAAAACGTAGCAATAGTGCAAATATATTTCATTAGTTTAATTTCAATATTAATTGTGAACATGCCTCAACTACACCACTGTTTTTCAATAGTCGGGATGATAACACCTAACCTTGAGTTAATACTTTTTACAACACTGACCTCTAAGTACATCGTCTAGATGGCGCATGCTTCGTAATACCACCGCATCGCTTCTAACAGATTGAAATTTACTCAATACAGTTGAGTAAATATACTAGGGCCATTTTTTCGTATCGCAATAAAAGATATTTACGCTTAGAATGAAATGCTTATAGACATTCAATCCACACATTTATGCAGCGTTGCCAAACCTCGAACTTCAATTCTTAGGTAGGCAATTTTTCAAAATTGCATTTTGGACATAGTTTTTGAAGTACTATTCATATTTCAATAGATAAAAATATTATTAAATATACTAAGACTTCCTGCACTTTAAAAAGTACTATGGCACTATGCAAAGAAAGGCACTGTCAAATTATAGGTGTGGGAAAAACAGCGGCTGACGCGCACTCAACTTGTTAATGATACTATCCTGTAATAAATAAAAATAAAATAAATTTTCAGTTATTGCTTAAAACAATGCAATTTTTTTTAGTTTTATATCATATTTTACACTGTCAACCACCGATGTCTGACGCGGTGCTCAACGTGTTAAAGACGAGGAAGTTTAAGAATCACTATATTAGCAACTTTCAGTCGAAACTGTTACCATTTGTTTGTGACTATGGACAACCTATTACATAGTATAGATGCACAGCAAATGGAAATGTCTTAAAATAAGACACAAAATTGTCTTAAACAAGTGGCACTGTTTTAAGATCTAAAATGGTGTCTTAATCTTTAAGACACTTGAAGTGTCTTAAAATGGGGTATTTTCAGACGTTTAGACTGTCTGAATTGGGGATATTTTCAGACAGTTGATGTGTCTGAAAGGGTTGTTTATGTTACCTTTCAGATGTTGGGAAGCTAAAAATACGTATATTTAAATTAAAATGCAATAAATGAGCTTGTGTTAAATTACAAATTTTTATTAAAATAAAAGTCAAAATAACTTTTGTTGACTATGTTTCAATTTCCTGGTAAATTTAAGCATGGGATTGCAAAACTGCAACACAACTGTTAATAATAGGCACACAACTATTAATATATCCAAGCAAGGGATTTGGGACCTAATGTAAATATATGTATTGGGATAAAATGGACATTGTATTGTGGCTGAATCTTAAATAGAAAAGGTTTGACTTCCAAGATTGTATCACAGTTTTAAGTTGCTTTTTACAAGTCAATTTTAACATCAAATAACAAGCGTGATGTAAACATTAAAGTAGTTGTATTAGCAAGTCTAAGATACAATATGTGGCAACATAAATTTATTTTAATGATGAATCAAGCCGTAATAATCTAATTATTCTCCATCTGGGAATTTAACTTGTTTATAACATTTCGCTATAATAACACTACATAATAAGCACTACAATGCTTCAATTATTGTCGAATAGTTGAAGCAGATATAGGACTTTAAAAAAAAAAAAAACTTTAAAAGATGCATAAAAGATAAACAATTAAAACAGAAGGCATTAGAAGTATCTGTGAGGAGACGCTTCAGAATATGGAGGTAGAGTATATTAAATTTGAAAAGTATGCAAGTTGTGCAAAAAATTTTGCGTTTCTGAAAACGTCAGTTTCCCAAATTTTTGTATGCTTGTAAAAAAAATATGCCAGATATACAGTTGAAATTTGTTATTATGATTAAATAACATATTAAGTGCATACTAAAACTAAAATAATATTAAAATTCCAGTAATTTGGGGATGGGACCTTTTTACAACAATTTTCCCTATCGCTGCGACTTTTCGTTAATCGTTGAGAAGCTAAAGAAGAGAGGGCATTTAAAAAACCTAAAAAAATGTAAGAAAAGGGGGAGGGGGGGGAATTAAAAAAGGAATTTGAAATATCTAAAAAGATGACTGCTTCAAAATACAGAGTTGAAGCATATTAAACTTGGAAAACATGCAAGTTATTAAAACTTTTATAGTTCTTTCACGTTTTCTCAAAACGTTGATTTTCCAACTTTTGGTATGCTCATATAAAAGACTATGCAAGATATAGAATTGAAATTTTTTATGGCAATTATATAATATCTGAAGTACATATTAAACAAAAATATTATTCAAATCTATACAATTTAGTTTTTAATTATTATTAATTAAAAAATTGCAAATTTTCATACGCTCAACAAATTACCACATAAAAAAACTTTCTATTATTATTTTGAGAAAGCTGATATTTAATGTAGTATATAGACATTTCTAAGAAATAAAAAGCAAAAAAACTTTTTATTAGTTTTAAGAAGATTTCTCTACGAACGTAACCAAATTCAACTCATTGCAAATTTTTTATTTAATCGAGTTTTGAATAAGTGATTATTAATAAATTATTAGCCTATTATTATAAACTTTTTTCTAAAATATAATTTAAAAAAGGTTTGAACAACATATGTAAAAAAAAATTCTTCTTTTTGACCAATATTCAATTTATTTCAAATGCGTTGATTTTTCTGATTTTAATGCTGTCATCGAGTACCCAGTCCTCATAATATGCAGGTCATATCATACATATCCTCAGATGTAATAATATGGAACATATAAGATCATTCATAAAATAAAATTCAAGGACACAATAAATTTTATCCAAATTACATCAAATCATGCTAAATATATTTTCAAAATCATTAGTACCTGTAATATGCAACAAAACCAACAAAAATGTAATTGAATGTTAAAAACAGAAAATTTAGAATTCTGTGAGGGTGATTTAGAAATCGATCAATTAAAATTTACTGTAATAAAAGCACTGAAAATAAGATAAATAATATTACATAAACCAACTTTTTCACTAGGAATGAAGCCGTTGTGGGGACCGTTGTGAATATCAAAATAATCATTTCTGAGTTTGAGCAATTGATTGTCAAGTCACTTAAATACTATTCTACTTGTTCATGTATATATTATTGTGAACAAATGTTTTTTAATGCTGATCAAAACATTTGACTACTTCAAGCACATAATTATTTCAAGTTTGAATACTGTTATCATTAATATCCCTCGGCGTTCAAGTTATGTTTTTTGTGACATAGTACTTACTCTCATATCATGCAATCAAAGAGTACTGCTCCAACAGCTTGGCAACGATGCTCAGTTTGGATATGTTGCTAAGTGCTATTGAGTGTCAAGTAACAGTATTAAAGGGCAATTAAAACATAGTGTATACCGTTCGTCCATGATTCAGCAGTGGCAGCAGTTCTAGAAGAGGCAAGCAATACCAACACTTCTGATCACACTTTTATTGCATCAGATTAATGAGGAATATTTTTCCTATAACCCCCAATTGAATATTAAAAAAAACAAAAAAACACTCAAGACACATTTGGGTACGTGAGAAAACTCTGGCAACAATATTTGATACTTTTCCGTTAGACGGGTACCAAAAACCGTTAAGTCGGAAAGTTGGCGTAGTTATCGCCAAGCTGAAATCTTTACGCGAAAATAATATTTTGATCTAGTGAACTTTTATTTTTATTCATTAGTTTGGGAGACTGCCAAACCAAACCTTATCATAGATTGGAAGTTATTAGTTTGAATAAGTTATCGCTGCAAATTGGCTATTTTTATCTGGTACCCGTCAAATGGAAGAATTTAAATGAAGTTGTAATCATTGATCAGGAATAGGTTAATATTGGCCTATAACTCATGATCTACAGAACCAATTTGGACAAAGTTTGATTTAATAGATAGAATTTTTGCTGAGAATACACTTTAAATACAAAAAAAACACACAATTACATATGAAAATGAATGTCGTATTGCTGTCTATGCTGGAGCGAATGTGCGCCAACGGGATTCGAACCCAGGACTCCTAGGTCAGTAGATAGGCATGCTTACCGCTAGGCAAAAAGAACCACTAGTGCCTAGTTGTTGTATCTGTCATTTGTACACGAGACCACCACATAGACTCTTCGCAGTGAGTTGCGAAGGGGTCGAACGATTGAGTTGCTTGTGTGCGAGTTGAGTTTGTTACATGAGAGTTGAGTGGTTGTGTGAGAGAAAAAGTTGCTTGCTGAGTTGGTAGTGTGGAGGTCGTGCAGTAAATTTTTCTGAAGGCGCCGATAGATGACAGCATGATTCAGTTGTTCGGTACCCACTACTTTGGAGCGAATGTGAGCTAACTCGATAGGTTGCGATCTGGGAGATTAGTTCCTCTATTTTGGGAAGCGGATAGGCATCCAACATAGTAAATCTATTAATTGTCTGGGAGTAGTCTATGACCATTCGAGATTTTTTATTATCTCCTTTGATGACAAATGCTTGGGCTCTCCATGGGGAATTGCTTTGTTCGATGACTCCTTCATTGATGAGTCTGTCCACTTCTTTAGCAATAAATTCACGATCCTCTGAGGGAAGACGTCTTGATTTTGTTTGAATGGGTCTACAGTCAGGCGTAAGATTTGAGAACAAGGAGACTGGTGGGACATCAGCCTTGGTCAAAGCACAGATTTTTAAGGGAGGCCTAACACCATCAAAGTTGATCACAAGAGAAGAGTGTAGTTTTAAAATATCTTGATCAATAAGGAAGTCAGCACATAAATTTTTCATCACAATGACTTCAACTTCAGCATAGAAGTGACTTTCTAATTCAATTGTGACTTTACCACATCCGGCAATACTGGATGTAACGGCAGAGTTCGCCATAGAAATCTTTCCTAAGTAGGGTTTCATCTTTAAATGGCACCAGTGGACCCACCTGGATTCAGCGCCCGTGCACGTGGGTTCAACGTCGAACCATTCCGGCTTAAGATAATGATCCATTATAGCTAGAGCTCAGTTCTTAATAATAATTTACTTTTTCTTGTTGATTAAATTGTTATAGAAGTAAACATTACAACGATAAAACTTAAGAAGTTTTAATCAACAAGAGAATTGTGCTACATGATGTTTTGTTTACGTTTCTCAACTGGCGAGTGTTGCCAGGTTCGATACATGGAAAATCACAACAACAAATTTGGATTTCTGTGAAAAACAACACTTTTTTTGGGATCCTTCAAAATTTAAAGGTATTCCTTTTAGTTGGTAAATGAACTTGAATGATATAATTGCTACGGCCCATGGTCGTACTGTCTGAAAGCGAGAAGCGTCTGAATTTTGGAAATGTCTGAATTTGGTTCGAAGTGTCTTATTTTCAGTTACTTGTTGTGACTGAAAGCAATTTAAGACCCGTGTAATGTCTGAAATTCGAAGAAGTAAACCACCTTTGTGCAAAATAAGTCACCTAATGTGTCTAAAATGAATTTTTCAGACATTTTGTGTCTAAATTTAAGACACCAGCATTTACAGTGTGGGGAGGGGTGTATTTAGTTAGTTAGCTTCATCTGATTTCTGAGCAGAAATCACTTATAAACTATTCAGAAGCTATGGTCACAGAGATTAGTGTTTTCATTCTAGACTTTACGTTTTTGACATATTGTTGCACAAATTGTCTGTATATAGTGTAAATAGTGACGTATTATTTTAGAATTCTATTGTAATTTATTTTTATCTTATTTTATTTATTAACAACGATTATACAGGTTAGAAAAAGGTGGCAACACCTAAAGCAATCGAGAAATTTCGAAATGTTTCTAATTCTATGAATGGCTGTATTTTTCGAGAATGTTCTCTCGCGTCTGTATATCTAAGACTGGAGAACGGGAAAGTTTTCAGATTGATTTCGGACTTCGATAAAAGCTGATCGCTTTGTTTACCTATTGGAGTGAGCTTGTATAATCGCTGTATTCGAAGTTGTTTTTGCTGAAGCTTGTGTTGAAGCTTGAGAGTGACTGTTGACTTTGCATAAATTTTGTGAGTTTTCTGAAGTGAATAAATAGTAGTTTTATTTTAAAAACTGTGCCATCATTGCCTCAGCGGAAAAATTTATAACAATATTAATAATTACTTATTAAGACAGTCAGCACCTGCACCGTTATATATATATTTATCTAAAGGATTTTATTTCATCAAAATGATTTGGATGCTGACAAAGTGGCCCGTTGAAATGGGAAAATAGAAATTTTAGCTTAGTTAGCATCCATTTTATATTCCAAACAAATATACATTACACATTTTAATATGAATATAACTAAAAATAGTTTAAGGAAAATGGTAAAAGTTAAGTCGGAATGCGAGTTGAGGATAAGTGTGTGCTCTTATGTTAAGAATTCTGCAAATAGTTTGGTACAACCTTGCTTCATTCACTGAATCCTTAAACATCTAATGTGGGTAACTACTGCCATCTCTTTGTAAAGCTGCTGACAGCGTAGTCTAAAAGTTTTTCAATAAATATCTTTTATAAAAAGATGTTGAACGAGAAATGCGATAGAGCAGTAATTCAACTTTTATAGAAGTTTTTTCTTCTTCATAGCTTGAGCTTCTTCTTTTACTTGACAAAATATGTTTCTTAAGAACTTTTTTAGTGTAATACTTGCTTTAGAGTGGATGCAGGAACACACAGAAATAAATTTCGATGAAACAAAACTAAAAGTTTTTGAGTTAATGGTATACTAGTATGTTGTAGAAATATCAAGAAGGATTTCAAGTTCTTCTAGGATTTTTATTTGCCCAATTTTCTCTATTTTTGAAGGAAGATGTCTGTTTAGGGAAAGTAACCATTAAAAAGTATTCTGTTTGGTGGGTATATTCTAATATGATTCTCTTTTAAAATATGTCTTCATACTTAGGCTATATTTTAATAACGCCTTAAAATAGTCACTTATGTATCTAAAGGGGAAAGTAATGCTTTTTCACACGAGGTAAAACCCCTATTTGACGAGTGCGATAGCACGAGTCAAATAATTTACCGAGTTTGAAAAAGTATTTTTCCACGAGTTGCTTACAATATTTTTTATAATCACGTGCAAAAAATATTTCTAATACATATATTTATTAATATTGGCAACTCGAGTCAATGAATTTCTTCCGAAAATGTGCCATTTCAATGCCAAGACTATATGATATTTGCCCTCGAGGCGTGCGAGAAAGTTACTTTTCAGCAATCCTCACGAAAAAGTGCTACTTTCACCACGATTTTTGATTCGAAATGATTAAAAAAAAGTTTATTTTTTTGCTATTTGTCATAAAAAGTAAATTTCGAACACTGATGATTAGATAAAGTTGCTGAATTGAACTTTGTGTTTTCAAAGAATCACCCGCTTTGAAGAAATGTTAAACTAAATATGGGTTTACCCAAAAGTAGCCATGAGATAGCTCATTAAGGATTTCCTTTACGCATACGCGTAAGATAGCTACCAGCAATTTCAAATGGTTTTGAACAATTACCAAACAGCTCTAACGATTTTGATCAAAATAGCTGTGTTAACGCCTTTTAAGTGTTCCTACCTCCGAAATTATCATAAGGATTCTATTAGGTTGGTTGGTTGTTTTCAGATTATCTGGCGCCGTCAGCAACACGAGGGCTATAATGGGCCGAAACATTCGTCATTAGACAAGCCAACATACATTTACAAACACCCATGCCATACACGGGACTCGAACGCGCAACCTCGTGGTTTAAAAGCTAGCACGCTAACCACTATACCGTTTGGTCGGCGGATTCTATTAGGATTTTAAATTAAAAAACGAACTTCTTTAAAATATTCCTCTTTTTTTTTTTTTACCAATGTTATTGTTTCCCCAAAATATCGTCAAACTGGTCATTTTTCAAAATAATAAAAATGTGAAAACGAAAATGGTAAATAATTCCAATCCATGGCAAATTTAAATGCAGTGACCTGTATTAAGTGTAATTGAAGGTTATGCGAAGTTTCAAACCCTTAATTTTTCAGTTCAATGTGCCGAGTTTTCTAATGGAGAAAAGTAGAGCCAACAGGTTTAATGATTTTAATGACACAAGTCACCCAATAAGCAGTATGTGACAGTGTAAATTGCATTTAAAGAGTACATGCAGTTCTTCCATTACGTACACCTCCCACCCCTTATCTCGAAACGAAGTCTAACTTAATGAAGCTGCTTCACTCAAAATACTTGAAGTGCTTTCAATAATAATTTGATGTAGATATAACAAAATTATCTACTGTAAATGTTCCTCATCTGTCAAATGTTTTATTCAAATTATATTGTACGAGACAATGATCTAATACCCGTTAGTTGGTGCAAGAAGAGTTAAGGTTAATACCGTAAACAATTTACAGAAGCTGCATTTTAAATAGGAATGCTTGGCCGTTCGCATATTCTATAAAATATAAACGTCAAGAAAATTGAAATAGTCTTCTTGATAATTGTGTTTTGGTTCAAACAACACCAAAGGCAATTGATTAACAAATACATCAAACAACTCTTTGAAAACTTCAGATTTTGAATATATCTGACAGGTTCTTGAACATTTAGGAATATTAATTTAACAAACTGTCGATTTCGTTTGAGACCTTTCAAAAAACTTTTTAGACTCTTTGCAGAAAACTTAAAAAAATAATAATTCAAAAGGCATATTGATAGCTATCACTTCAGTCTGTAAGCTCATATTTTGTGGAAAATTTAACAATTTGCATATCTTTTAATCAATATTGCTTGTTTTGCAAGGTAGTAAAGGAATCCGTTAAGACTGTCAAAATAATTTTTCAGATGCTTCAGTAATGTAAATCAATATAGTAGGTAAATATAATATTTCGGGGATTTAGAAAGTACCTGAAATGTCAGTTGCAATTACGTGGTGGATCGTACACTTAAGTAACACTATATGAAATAACCAACTGGCTGGTATTGCTGTTTTCTTGGATAATTATATATATTTCTAGTCCTTCAAACTAAGAGATATATAATGGTGGTTCAAGCAGATGGTAGTTCTGATGGGAGCTTGTTAGTGAATGGGTTGTTGACTGGGGAAATAATTAAAGTATTCTTTGAGAGAAATAAAATAATTGAGCAATACTCAGAGAAGAAAATTCGTAATTTTACGTTAAATTAGAAAGAATGTTGCACTTGTTATAAGTGATATTTTATAATTTTCAAGTTCTAAATTTTTTTTGTCAGTTAATCTAATGAATCAGTGTTAATGCAGCCAATTCCTTCGACGCCGAATGCAATTTTTGATTTCCGGGGTTTTTGCTTAAATTTAAGTATTAAAAATGGTATTATTCATAGAATTATTTAATTTAATTTTTTAACACAGCCACCCCATTTGAAATTTTTAAAACCAAAACTTTTCAAAATGTCATCAAGTTCTGTTTTCATCCAAATCCACTTTAGTGCAAGCCATAAATCGATTTGCACAACAAGCAAGATTTGTGTTCGTATTCTTCGTCAACAAATTCATTAGGCTGTTTCATGTAAATAGGTTGTCTTATAGTTCCATAGAAATGTCTTACCATCTATTTAATAGAGTTGACAGTTTGCAATATAAACTAACAATAAATAACTAATACTAGATACATGTATTACATGAAAGAATCTATCATGTTAATCATTTTCTTATATTTGCTTATATCCCAAAGCTACTAGACATGCCTTGTAAATATTTGACTTATTATTCTCATCTCGCTTTATATTGTTCAGACTTGCTTCCTTTAAATATTTGCACTTTGACACGTTTGGCACTTAATAGACCCTTCACAATCTTTTATTTAATTTTTTTTTCAGTATCCCCTTTTGTTTTATCAGTGCAGTTTTGAGTTCCTTAAATGTTTCGGGTGATTCCATAACATAGCTTACATGCTGGAAAAAAATTCTACTTGGTAATCTACATAATTTTGATCACTACTAGAACTATCTGGGTCATTAGACCATCCAATTTCTAATTAGTTGAAACGGTTATCTTAAAGATTACCCTTCAAAATACAATTTTAAAATATTGCAGCAATTAATTAGTCATAGATTCGAACTACTTTAAAAGGACATTATATTGCTGTGCTAGTCTTAAAAATAACTGCCTAAAAAAGTAGTACTGGTAATTTTTTATGCTTATTAAATAAGAAACGTCCTAAATAATGATTCAAATCATCATAGAAACTTAAATTTATACATACAACAATATTTTAACTGCCTCAACCTGATTGACAAACATCATAATTAGTAAGGTCAACTAAATAAATTTTGTTTCACTATTAGATGCTTTACGAAACAAGTTATTCAATTTTACCCAAAAATCAAATCATACTATAAAATTCTTTCGGTATGGTAGGAAGGAAGAGGTTTGCCTTCCCTTTTGTACCAAATTTCAGGGCTTATAAAGCACTTGATAGTGGTAGTAATAGGCAGTCGTAACTTTGCCAAAATGCTATAAAATAAATGCACTTTTACACAATTAGTAAATAAGGGGACCACAAGAATAATAAAAAAAATATATATTTAATAATAATTAAATAATTTGTCTCGGTGCTCGTTTTTTCGTTCTTTAACGTGTTTATTATGTGATGCCTTTGTTTCCGATGGAAGGGAAGTCATTGGAAGATAAGGTATGAGGTAATTCAGTACACAAGCAGGATCAAACTAGAATTCTCATTTATTCAAGAACTGATCCTTTTTATGCAGAAGAACAAATACCTGGGCACATGCTCAAAATCTAAGTCGTAAGAAATTTGCAGAAGAGATATAACTCTGTCCAAATTATAGCTTTATAATTGAATTAATTTTTGAAGGTTGTTCTTGAACAGTCTTTTATTTAGAGGTACTGACAGTGACTGCTCTCACAAGCTGGTCTTTGCTGGAATGTACTTTCTGAATCCTTCCTAAAGACCAGCTAGTGGTAGATTGAGTTCCTTAAGAATCACTAGGTCTTTGTTATACAAGTTTTTGTCATCACAAGATTTTTTTTGTTTTGAGATGAGTATCACTTCGGCATCTTTCTAAGGCTTAGGTAACACTTCTTTCAGGCAATAATTGAGGTTGCTTCTAAACCACCCAGGGTTAACTTTGTTGCTTTCTTCAATAACTTCAAAGAGCTAAACTGGGGCTATAGCTTTCTCGGTTTTTATATTATGGAGTGAAAAATTCATTTTTTTTTTGATTTTATGATAATTACCAATGGGAATTATATCACATTTTTGGTCAGCAGTAAAGATGTGGCTCTTCTATATATTTCATTTATGATTTGAAGGCATTGATCTGATGAAAGTTGATAATTTGGTTCTTTTTGTTTCAAATAAGTTTTTTTTTTTTATTATTATTTTTTTAAATTTTTTTTTTTATATATAAGTATCGTATCTGAGCAAGTGTTGTATTTTATTTTCCATTATAATTTCTTTTGAGGGTCATTAGCTTTAAACATTTTTCGTAGTGATAATGCTTGCGGTCTTAGTCTGAAACTCTCTTGTTTACCATGGTATGTTTTTTTTCCCCTTATTGTTATTTTGTTGATCTCATCAGAGATTTCTTTGATTTAAACATCGACTTGATATTAATCTATTAAAGATGGTTGGTTAGAAAACTTACCAATCAACATTTTAGTCTCTTTCTTCGTTAATAAATTTGGATTGTGGTTCCTCTTAGTGTTTTCTTAATAATCATAAAAATATTCCAAAAAATCTGAAAATTCTAAATATATTTTAAATGTTCTAAATGAAAAACTTAAAAGTTAAAAACAATGGCTTTTTATCCATTTTAAAATCGTCTTTAATGGGTGAATGACAAATCTAATTTATTTAGATGCGTAAGACCTGTTGGGTCCTGATGTGTTAAAGCATGAGGAGTAAAATGATTTCACAAGAGGTTTTAAACAATTTTTAGATCTGGAAAAGCCAGTAATTTGTATTTATAGCCTTTTAAAGGTAGTATATATACGTATCGTATATATATATATTTTTTTATTATTTAGCTGATTAATATTCTTGTATACAAACGTTGTAATAGAGGATGCGATGATAAAAATTTCTGTATTCTATCAACAGATGGCGTTAGCATCTCGAGATTTCTTTTGTCTTGCTGTATATTTTAATAAAAGTACAAATTAAATTTAAATGTGTGAAAATTAACCATTGAGGATTAAAATTTCAAGTTTTGTATAATATTCACTAATTCTTCTTGAACATTTATAGATAGTACAATATTTAAAAAAAAAAAAAAAAAATTCGCTGGGAATGGTATTTTAAAATTTGTAAAGAGTCACTTTTACACAACATCAAAAAGTTGAAAATTTTAAACATTGCTGCACAATCCTCAAACGATTTTTTTTAGTCTCATCGATTGATAGAAATTAATACCCGTTAGAAAAACTCAGTAAAATCGATAAGATTAGGTTTTTAACGAAAAGTTTCAACAGAACAATATAAAATTCCTTGTGGTAAAATTTTTTTGATAATGTTTTCACACAAAAAGTTGAATGAAAAATAAAACAAGTTTATCTCGACTGTATTATCTGATTTTGGATAACATTGGATCCTGGATAATTTTAAGTTTTTTAACCCTTTGAGTACTGAATTATTTGAAGATTTTTATGCCTATGGGACGGATTTGGATGGACGGATGACGAGTCAGACTCGTTCACCGTAACTTCGCCCAAGTAAGCTGATGACGAGTCTCACTTGTCAAATGTACCCAAAAGGTTAAACTAATTGTAAGCAAATTTTTCCATCAATATAGCGTTACTTGTATAAATATTTCAAGTCGTATAAATATATATTATAAATATTTAATAATAAATTTTATGATGCTTGAATAATAAGCTTTTATTCCAAAGCTTGAAAAGGAGTAGTCTATTGAAATCTGGCAACAAAACCAGTTTTATACATTGTTTGAATTTGAAACGTATGCCAACAACAACACTTCTCAATTTTATTGCACTTTGATTTTACAAAAAAAAAAAAAAAAAAAAAAAAAAAAATCAGAGAAAACCCAGCTGAAACCATTTCGAATTCGCATTTTTTTCAAAGGGATAACACGGCTTCTCTATCGCAAGAAAAACACAAAGCATTTTATTCTGTTTTATATCAAGAAAAATTTACGCCGGATTCTAAAAAAATACTTTTTGATTGCCATTCTACCCCTTCAAGAATAGGTAATTTCGCATCCTCTCCTAAATCCAATTTCTTCATACGGATTGAGAAAATATCGTCTGTTTTGGAATCTGGAAAAGAACTTCTTCTGCTTCTGTCGAATGTGTTATTTATCTTGCACAGACGGGAATCATCAAACATCTGAGAGTAGGTATAGACAGAAATGATCCTACGGTTATGACGTATTTGGTCACCGTTAAAATATGAAATGTATAAATGGAATTTATGATTTATTTTTGGCAATGGTTTTAGATGGTTTATCTTCACGGATTGATGGCCAAATAAAAACGAGCTATGACATGTCGTGAATTAATTTGTTTTAAAAACGATTAGAGAGTGTTTTGTTTTTGATAAATGATAAAAACAACTCCATCGTATTTATTTAAAGGCTTTTTTGTTGTCTCTGATGTAGATCATTTAATAATTTTATTTGAGATTCTCAATAATGATAAATTTTACCTCAAACACATGGATTATTTTCAATTTATAAATTGAAAATTATTTTAGCATGTTATTGAAGTTAAACGACGTTAGTTGGGTCAATAGGTTCAAAATGCACTAATTAAATTTTATATTTGGAATTTTACAATTAAACAACAAATTATTTTTCATAATTGGGCTTTGTCTGATTCTAAAATTTTAGTTTTATGCTAATTCCATAAACAGTATAGGCTAAAATTTGGATCTATTCAATGAAGTAGATTTTAAAAGTAATAAGAATCTTTCATAGAGAAAGTTCGCCACACTATATACCTAATGCCTCATTCTTTCGGCTAAAATACCTTTCGAAGTCTTGATTTTAAATAATGAACTTATGTAATAGGAATAACAGTGATAAAATGTCATCAGTAAAATGCGAAAGGAGAATAACTAAAGTTCTGTAAATTTGGTTTTAAGATATTTTTAAAGTTAAGAAAAAAAGTTATTTTCCTTTAAAATGTGATATTTTATTAGTCTTACCCATCAATATAAACTGAATAGATAGCCATTGATATATATAAAGAACGGCTTAACGGCGTTGGTCAAATGAAGCCGTTGACAGATTGATGGGTGAACAAAAAGTACGAATTGCCTAGGATTGAAAAAAACAAAAAGCAAAAAACAAACAAAAAAACAATACAAATAATTCTGGATTGTACCATAGATATAAACAACTGGATAGACTGCTCCGATGACAATGCATGGAGAAAAACGTGCCGGTGGTTGATGACGCTGGGTGGATGATTAACCAATCACATTTCGCTTTTATAGTTGGATGGGAATGCGAGAAATCTTGTAAAGTGCTAGAGTAGATATTTTTTTGCACATTATTATTAAGGTCTACTATTGACATTTCTGCTGTGTACTACGCAAAATTTTATTTTCAATTCTCTGCAATTCGTATTTTGTGTCCATCCCACGGCATCTGGCCACGGTTTCATTTTCCCATCGTTAAACAGTCTATCCAGTTGTTTATCTATATCGATGAATTGTGCACTTCAGAACTGTCATTAATATAAATAACTAGCTAAATACCCGTGCTTTGCAACGAAATTTTAACATGCGCAATATTTTAGCTAGCTGTGAGGCCTTTCATTGCGGATATCTGTCATTCGTGTATAAAATCCAGTTTTTGGCGCTTCGCTCGCAGGAAGGATCATCACTATGCAAAATCGAGCTCGCTTCGCAGTCTGAAAAGTTCATGGACACATAAACACAGGCTTATTTCACTCGTTAAAAGGTTCATTGCTATGCAAGCATAGGCTCGCTTCACTCGCTGAAAGGTTCATTGCTGCGTAAGCATAAGCTCGTTTCACTCCCTAAAATCTAATTGCTACGTAAAGACTTAATATTGGAAGCCTCTTTCTTGTCAGGAAAAATAAATCCCCGTTAATACAATAATACCACACCCCTTTAAGAATATTTTAACATGTGTTTCTGAAGAGCAAAATTAGAGGGTAAACTACTTATGGTGAAACTTTCAGAGATCTAGGCCTATTCAAAGTCGCTTTTTGTGAAAAAATTAATTAAAAAACAAATTAAAATTTTAACATTCTTTTGTAAGTCCAATTAGAAGGGCAAAACTACTTGTGTTGAAAATTTCAGAAATGTAAACCAACTACAAACCATTTTGTAAAATATTTGCTAATTAATATAAAAATAAAAAAAAATGTTTTTCAAAAATCCAATTAGAAGGCCACAACTATTTATGTTGAAAATTTCAAAGCTGTAGCCATATTTGAAATCGTCTTGTAATATATAAATTAATTAATTAAAAAAATTAATTAAAAAAGAACAAAATAAAAATTTAAAATTCTGTTTTTTAGAAGTCTAATTAAAAGGCTAAAACTACTTCTGTTGAAAATTTATTTCAGATCTTTAGCCCTATTAGATATCGTTTTGTAACATATTTATTAATTAATAAAAAAAATAATTAAAAAAGAACTAATTAAAATTTTAACATTCTGTTTGTGATGCATAAAATTAGAAGGCCAAAATTACTTATGTTAAAAATTTCAGAGCTGTAGCCCTATTAGTAGTCATTTTGTAAAATGTTTATTAATTAAATAAAAAATTAATTAAAAAGGAACAAAATAAAAATTTAAAATTCTATTTTTTAAAAGTCCAATTAAAAGGACAAAACTACTTATGTTGAAAATTTCAGAGCTGTAGTCCTATTAGTAATCGTTTTGTAAAATGTTTATTAATTAATCTATATATTTAATAGGCAATACGTTTTTTGGGGTTAGTCCGCCCGCCTAAACTGCTCAACCAATTTCAATTATCAAGGTGTAATTTTAAAGAAAATAAGCTGTAGATTTGCCAAAACGTGACAAAATAATTTATTAACACTTTATTAATTAGTTAAATTTCAATATTTTTCATCATTAAGCTATTACAAAGCCTCAATGATTTTGAATATATGAATGGCAACATCCTTAAGTCTGTAAACAACAAACCCATTGCTAATTTTAAAGCTCTTTTTAAACTCTTCGTTTCAAAATTGATTTTTTCTGTTTTTCTGAAGCATTTTTGTATTAGAGTAATTATTATTTTGAAGTATTTCTATCCTGAAAATGCCTCGCATTGGACGTCGTTCTCTAACGGGGCGACGTGAACGAAACAATCACTCTCGACGTAATACGTCTATGGACAATTGTATGTTGCAGCAAGTCGAGCACGATCTTTCGATAGTTTAAGATTTTATGTCTCAAATACAAATGAGCAGGGGCATTTAAAATGTGATGAGCGTATCTTTACAAAAAACATAGTTTATAGAGAACTTCTTTAAATTTTTGTATTATAAGTCTATTGTAATATTTTGAATAGTTTAGTCTTATTTATACTATTTGAATGCTACTGTTTAAAAGATTAGGATAATGTGCATGGGTTTTATGAATCATATATATTTAGGAAGTGTGCATTAATTGTTTTGCATATATAAAAATGTAAAAATTATTTGTTTTGTCACAGATGTATATTACTTAGAAATCTATGATTGCTGTACTGATTTAGACTGTCAGGCGTGCTTCAGAAACAGGATACATCTCTGGCTAATTAATGCTCTCTTTAAAATTTTAATTGAATATAAATGTTTTTTGCTTAGTTTATTATCAGGATGGAATTGGGTCCTTATCTATAAACATTTACATTTATTGTTCTAATTTGCAAACAATAACATTTTTTAAATGCCATTAAATTTAATTGGTTATATTTCAGAAATTAATGGACCCTACAATGTTATCCTAAAGGATTGTGTTCAAAATCTATAAAGAATGTTAGAGCATGTGAATTATAACTTCCTTCTCTGTCGATAAACAAAAATCCACTCTATCCTTAATACAACTACTCTTTAATTAAAATTTTACTATTCTGTTTATGTAAACTTGAATTTTCCGAGCGTAGTGAGGTGTTTGTATCCCGACCCAAGCGAGGCATTCAGGGGTTGGTGAGTGTAGCTCGCGTTGTTTTTATCAGAATAAATAAAAGATATTGGAACTTCAATGTAAGGGCATAGCTAATGAAGTTTTAAGTCAGAATGTTGGCGGATAGTATATTTAACTTTCTTTTATGAAACTTGCAATTTGGGTGTTTTCTCTATTTGACCTTACATTAAATTTATAAAAATTTGGTTACATTTTTTATGCCTGGCAAACCTATTCGAGCGCAGCAAGATGTTTTAACCACTAATTCGAGCGGCAAAGCGTTTGGGGGTTGGCGAGCGTTAGCGAGCAGGGGGCGAAGCCCCCTAGTTAAAAAATTAATTAAAAAGGAACAACATAAAAATTTAAAATTATGTTTCTTAAAAGTCCGATTAAAAGGCCAAAACTACTTATGTTGAAAATTTCAGAGCTGTAGCCCAATTAGATATCGTTTTGTAACATATTTATTAATTAATTAAAAAAATTAATTAAAAAAAACTAATTAAAATTTTAACTAATTAAATTTTTTAAATTAATGTATAAAATTAGAAGGCCAAAATTACTTATGCTGAAAATTTCAGAGCTCTACTCCAATTTTAAGTAGGTTTCTATAGATCCACAGACAGATAGATAGACAGACAGACAGACAGCTTGTTTTATTATTATAGATAATGTGTAAAAAGTACCTACTCTAGTACTTTACGAGGTTTCCGCATCTTCACCAGACGATAGAAGTGAAAGGTAATTAGATGATCGGTCTTGCATTGCCATCAAAGCAATCTATCCAGTTTATATATATCGATGGCTTTACCTGCTAAGAATACATGTATTTTAAAGCTATACTCAGGGACGGAACTAGGTCACTTTTTACCCGGGGCAAGAATTCATTTTGGCGCCCCCACACAATAATTTTTTAGATTTGAAGCTAACTATATATACATTGAAAATTAACAAAGGTTTTTCCTTTGTAAAATTCTGTTTTGAAACAAACAATAAAAGAATTAATTAATTGAAATTTTAAATAAATATATTTGGCAAGCCCTTTTTAATGACCAGGGTTCATTCTGCTTGCATAAAGATTTGCATAAAGACAAAAAAAAACAACTAATGAATCAATACAAATAATGTCAGTTACAATGAAATAAAAGAACATAGTTGAATGATATGTAACACTTTTTAACACAAAATCTGGTAACCTGGTTTCAAAACGTCTTAGATTATAAACAATTAAGCTGTTTTACATTTCAAAAAATATTTTCTTATGTAAAATACTAATACAAAAATTTAAAAAGCTTCCGAATATTACCAGAACTCATTGAACACAAAAGCAAATTAATTTAATGACTTGTCTACAAAAATCATTGAATAGTTGGTAAACACATAAATGTTTATTTTAGAACAATTAATTTAAACTTATTGAAACTCATTTTAATAATAGAATGAATAATATATTACTTACTGTGCTATGTGTGAGTTCTCCATTTTCTTGGAGAATTTAAAATTCTCACTAATGCAATGGACAAAATTTGACGAACATGACATCTGTTTGGTGAAAAATAATGCCGTCAAAATGACAATATAACTCACGCTGAAAATTGGCGCCTTTTTCTCGTAGCATGGAGACTGGATTATTTTTATTTTATTTATCACTTCCTGGAAAATACTTTCTTTTTCGTTATTTTTTATGAAAAATAAGGCCTTGAGATCTATTTTTAGAATTCATGCCTTGATGTTTTATTATTTTTTCATTATTTAGGAATAGATAAAATGTTACACTTAGGCACTTTTATGCTTCCGTTTTCTCTTTTTACGAAACATGTTTGAATGCTTGTGTATGATCGAAAAAGAAAAGTAGGAGTGTTAATAATTTAACCTGTAAAAAACAAACTTTTTAATCAAATCCCTTATAAGAATTATCAATTTATTAACAATAAAAGTATTTTTTTTAAATGATTTATTAAAATGCTTTCAAAACTCCGCGTTGATTAAAAAAAAAAAAAAAAAAAAAAAAAAAAAACTTAATATGGGATTTATCCCCGAACAATTATTTATCTTAATTGATAAAATACTGGCAACAAGACTTCATCCAGTGGTAAATTCCTAGTTCACGTTTATGGGTTGGCGCACTTTTGAAAAGTTGGCGACAAAGCCAGAATGTCGCCAATTCGGAATTCCAATATGAAAAATTGAGAAACGAACCAGCTCCATGATTTGTAGTATAGGAAGGTTGAAGCCAAAGCGCGTCAATAAAAAAAATGGGATTGCCAAATTTAGAACTGTATCGCCTACAAAACAGCGCCAAATCGGCTTGGCGATATTTTAACGTCAACTAGGAATAGACCCAATGTATTGTCATGATGGGCTTTAAGCTAATTGGCCAAGTTTCAGGACGATAGGATGATGGGAAGGGGGTTAATTAAGCATCCGCAGATTTGTACGCCAGGCTCAAACGCACACTCAAACAAAAGTGAAGTTAATATAAGGGATTTAAAAATATATAGTAAAATATATTGTTAAAAATATATAGTCACATATTTAGTCAGTGCATTTAAATTGAGATTTGGATAGGATGTAATTTACTGTTTTCGTTTTTATTTTTAAAAAATCGATATGTTTTGCGATAAATAGGAATTCTTGTGCTCAATAGGAATTCTTGTGTCAACTTTTTATCGCATAATTTTTTTGTATTTCTTCACGTTTCAGAACATTCTGAATCAAAAAAGTGTTCTAGAAAAAAAGTTTGTGGGTCCGTGTGTTGTCTGTGGTCAGCATTACTTTCAAACGGATTGACCTACTTTGGCCATTACACCTGGCGTTACGGTTTTTGTCAAAATCGTGCTTGCGCTGTCATTTTTACAGCCAAAATAATTGCTAAATTAAATGAAGGAAACAGTGGGAATTAAAAGTTGTTCAAAGTTCAACACCTCCAGTTTTTTTAAACTCAGCACGATTCAAAATGTGTAAAAATGAAAAAAAAATCTGTCTTTAGCTGAAGAAATACTAAATTATTCTCTTAAAGAAAACGTTTCAATCGTTAATTATTTCAATTTTTAATTAACTTTTTTCTAATTAATTTTCATTAGGAATCGCAATGAACCTTTAAAGTTAATGATAATCAACCTCAAAAACAAAAGTAAACGATTTCTAAACAATTCAACATCTTGCAGCCCCCTGTAAAAATTCCTGCGGACTCCTAGAGAACAATAAATATATTTGGCAAGAGATATATCCCAAACGTAACCCTTGTCCTTAATACACATCTTCCGAAGTTTATTAGGTTACAAATTTAAAAAAAATATTACCTTCATTGGTTTCAGTCTCGTGAACTAGCCAAGATGATAAAAGGTTGGGATATTCTTGCAGTTTCTTTTGCTTTTCTGCGATTCTGCGCAAAAGATAATTTCTTCGACATATTTCAATTTACAAAAATTTCAACAGCATTAAATTGTTGTAATGCTAAATTTTATCTAACTACATTGCGACTATATTACCAATGCGATTTTAAATTAGCATTTCTGGCAGCCTGCCATGTAGCACAAACCTATTCTTCATCAGGGGGTAGGGAGAATTCGTTGTCATTCTTTTGTAAAAGGATAGATTATTACTTTCTTTGTACAGAAATGTATTATTTTTTTTTCTAGTGGATTTTTTCTTCTGTTGGATATCTTAAAGATCATCCAGAATTTTAAGAAAAAATGAAAATTTATTTATGAAAAATTATCCTTTCGTCCAAATATTAAAATTTATACAACAAATAGTGCTTTGTTGGCTTTTCGGCGCCCCCTCTGGTTAGCGCCCGGGGCAACTGCCCCGCCTGCCCCCCCCCCTAGTTCCGGCACTGGCTATACTTCGGCAGATATTGGGAACAAAAAAAAAAGGATTAGGTCCATAGGAAAGAGACAGGCGAAAAATCTCTCTTGACATTTCAGACCCTATTTTACTAAATTGTAACTGAATTTAGACTTACGAAAATGTATAATTTTAGATCAAATGTACAAAAACTGAATATTAAAAAGCTTGTCCCTATTCCCTGTATTAGTATTGTTATGAATTTTTTAAGTGAAAATTATGATACAGCTTTTACAAAACAAAAACTGATAATTTATTTTTCGTCTCGGAGCCCTACAAAACTTTTTTAAACAACGGTGAAGTCCTGATGAAGCTTTAACAACAGCTTCAGTGCGCATAACTGCATGCGCACCAATAAATCAGTCATCACAACAGCAAGCACTGAGCTCCTTTCAAAACAGCAGTCAAAATCCAACTGACCAGAACTCTACGCCTCGGCGGTGTTTATATCCTCGAGTGAGGATTTTTTCAAAAAAATCTGGAGCAAATTATTTAGCGATCAACACGCGCTGGAAAATATTTCAAAACTTTTCAACTCGCTCTGGTGTGGACAATTTTTTCAAGCCTGTATTATCGTTGTTGACAAATATATTTAAGAAAATAGCACATAAAAGAAAGAGATGTACACAATTTAGAATCATATATTGGAAAATTGTATAACAATATAAATCAAGTTAAATGTTTGTTGTGGAATTTAATTTTATTTTTAAGTCTTACTTCCATCTTTTCTCTAAAATTCCATTTCCGTTTATGTCGTTGTGTGCAATAAATGTGAATGTACCGTCACTACTGTTTCTCATTTAAGATATTATTAGAAGAATTATCATGAGCACTCACTTACTGATTGACTCTCTCTGTAACGCTGCAAGTTAAATTTTAACCGCTCATTGTTGAAACTCCCTGTTGTCAAAATTGTTTTAATCGGAAAAAATAAGTTCATTTAGACATGAATAATAAATTCACGTTCATTTTTAATAAATACATTTTGAAACGTACTTTGCTACAAATTTTGCTGTTGTGGATGTTTTTTATTATTTAAAATTAGAGGCAAGCACCTAGCACACGCTGACAACAGAATCGATGCTGTGTTTATGGATAGGCAGATAATCTATTTGATGGTAACTCTCATATTTATTATAATCCGATTTTGTTGTCAGTGAAAATCCGAATGATGCACTCACTCAATTTCCCTGTTGAATTCGCCCATCTGATGGCTGTGTGGTTAGCACTCTGGCCACGCATGTTAAAGGTGCCGGGTTCGAATACCGGATTAGACCTGGATGTTCGTTGTGGTTCAGAATCCAAGTTAAGCTGTAGATCCCCGCCTGATTAGCCGTCATTGTGCGTAAATGGGACATTAAGCGCATAAACCAACCAATTCTGTTGAATTCAATTATAAGTTTTTCAATAGGTCCTTCATTTTGACACATTTTATGTGAAGTATTTTCTTATCGTTTTATATACATATATCAGAGATAATTTTCATTTGCTGAATAATAAATACTTCGTACATATTAAATAAAATATATATATATTTTTTTTCATTTATCAGTTTTCAACGAGATTTTTAAGCTTTTTACAACTTTCTAATTATTTATCGAAATGAATATAATCCAAGGAATATCCCATGATATTTTTTTATCCTAACACGCATCTTCATACTTAAAATTTGTAATTTTTTTTTCTATAACTTTTCTATATCACAATGGACAATTCCTGCTTTTTAAATTTCTTTTTTATTCAATTCTAAATATTTTGAAAAGGCCATAAGCAGAAACATTTCTTTTCAATGTGCAATGCAATCAAAGTTTCCCTGTTAGACGTTGGCGAGAAAACGATTCATTCGGGTCGAATTGAATGTGACGTCAATGCTTCCCAAACATCTTGGCTTGAAATACGGCAATGGAAATCAGTTTTGCAAGTTTCTCGCCAATCGCTCCAACCTATACTGGATATAGCAATGGTCTACCAACGCCAACTATTTGGCAGAAACCTTATGATAACCATAGAAACGAAAGGAAGGTTTGACGTCATAGATTTGATCGTCGATAGATTTGAGTGTTTTGATCAGACTGGTTTTGTCTCGGTTAGGGGGCATTTTCTTTTCTTAATATTTAAATAACTAATTAAAAAAAAAACAAAAAAAAAAACGTTTGTCTAAATATTTGGAATCTGAAAGAAATTCTTTATAAATATAAACTGATTTCACTCGTTTTTGAAAAATGCTGGAAATGCTCATTAATGGAAACAAACCAGGTAATTCATCGAACCAGCAAACTAAGTCCCACTAACCTTACCAAACCTCCATTACCATATATAACGTTAACAGCACTTTTCTTCTAATGTGCCATTTAAAAACAAAAACGTTTACTTACAAGAAAAGGCATTACACCCACCCGATCTAAATTGCAACTTTTACGATAATATAGGAGGAAAACTTTCCCCCCTTCTCTTAGCCTCAATCCATATAAAATCCTTTTCGTTCAATATTCAAAACTGACGAGGCAAAACTTGGCCTCCTTTTAAGTTTTCAAACTGACATTATGGCGACTTTTGGCGTGGAAAAGTTGTCAGGCGAAATAATAATAAAAAAAAAAAATGGAGTCTTTCCATTTAAAGCTCGTTTTCTGCCTGACTGCTTGGGTGATTCGATAATTTTAGTAGGGTAGGGGTGTGTGACATTTTTACCTGGGGTTGTAGAGTTTAGTTGTTGCGATGCTGGTTGTTCAAGGTGGCTGTGTTGTCAGGTTTGGCGCCAAAAGGTACGAAGTTTTATGTGATGGGAAATTGATTTTGGTCGTTTTTGGGCTTTTTGAAGGGTATTCGTATTTTGCTTATAGAATTTGCGGGTGAAAATGTATTTTGGTTTATGCTGTCGCAGCAAGTATTTGTATTTATAATAGCTAAGTTTTACTTTGCTAAAAATTTTATGAACAGTGAGAATTAAAAAAGACTGACGTATTGCTCTTGGAAAAAAATGTGTGTTACTGAGAAAATGGAAAATTTACATCTATTAAAAAATTAATTATTTAAAAAAAAAATCGAGAGTTACAGTGGGGCGGTGAATGTGCGTCTAGGCGTATGAGTATTACCTGGTAGACACACAAACCTTTCAAAATAACGCACTGGTTTGGAAAAAAATATATTGGGACTTATTAGGGAATTTATTTACAAAGTTGCAGGATTTTATTTTTTACATCAAAAGATTCATTGGGAAAAATCTTATTAAAATGAATAAAAATTAGTATCCTTAAAGTTTACTGACATCAGATGCATAAAAAATTATTTAAATCAATAAAATAATCGATTTGTAATAACGGTCTAATTCCTTTGTTCAATTCCCCTAAAGTCGTGTCATGTAATGCGTTATATTTCGGTTAATGTAGTAAAATAGATTTTCAGTTGTTTTCTATTAATGTGATTTGCCCTCGGAAACTGTTAAATTACCTTTTCCTTATCGGAACAGTATATGAAAATACATATTATATAACTTTTAAAACTTACGAAAATTACAATATTTTTATAATTTAATTCATAATTTTAAACATTTCTCCACAGAAATTTAATGCTTTTGCCAATTTCTACCTAAATTTCCACAGTCGTGCTTTAACAAGAAGATAAATACATACAAATAAACAAAATTGGCATAAACTGCGTACTGCAGCAATAAAGCAGTTTGATAAATTTATTCTGTAAAAGTCGTTGGAAGGGAACTTTAAGCCGAAGCACATTTCGATAAAGTAGCCATTCGAGTAATCGACTACTTGAAGAGAGAAATATAGTAGACGTTATATATTTTGATATTTAAGATGCAACAAAGGGTTTCTAGGTTAGATAACTTTTTTGAATGATTGAATTGGTGTTTAAGGTTCTGTTTATAGAAACTTGTCTTTTTTACTTTCATATACCCATATGTAATACATAGGGTAATGAAAGTAACATATTTAGTCAAAAAAAGAAATTTCGATTTTTTTTTTGCATTTCTCCACGTTTTGGAGCATCCTGATCTCTAGAAAGTGATCTAGAAAAAATGTGTGTCTGTGTGTACTTGGTCAGCATAGCTCCCGAACAAATTGACGAACGATGCTCAAATTTAGTTGGTGATGGTCCAAGGACCTATCATTAAGGTTTTCGCCAAAATTGCGCATGCGCTTAAGGTAGCAGCTATTGATTGAAAAAATCAGGTTTTTCAATAATTGCTAAAAAACGGCTTAAACGATTTCAATAAAAATTGCTGTGCTAATGCTTCTTAAGGTGTTCTAAACATCCTCACCTCCGAAATTCCCGTAAAAATGCTTCAATGGCGTAAAAAGTGGAAAAACGAATACCTTTAAAACATAGTTCTCTTTGCTTGAAAATATAGCTTATGAACGATCATTTTTTCTTCTCTTCTCAGTTTCAGTTATAAGAAAGGATAATATAAGAATGATCGAAAGTATATCGCCGAAATTTCCATTTTTTTTGGAATTGGCTTTTTTTTTTAAAAGAAAGTTCCATGTTACAATTATTACAAAAAATATCGCCAAACTGGAAATTTCCTCTAAATGAATGATGGAAATATAAAAACGGTAAATGACACAAATCCACATCAGTAATGTTGTGTAATTGAATATAATGCAATGGTTCCACACTCCTAGCTATGATGTATGATATATCATGGATCATTCAAAGCATTTTACTTTTTGTTTAAAATGGATACATTTGCATATATTTCTCCAGCCTCATAAACAGTCATTGTGCGTAAAAATAGGTCATTGAACATATAAACCAACCTATGCATATATTTCTGGACGGTGTTTTTAGTGAGGATTCCTGTTTCTTTTTGTATAAAAAGCCAAAATCGATGAATTATATTCTAATTTAAAGACTGCGACTTACGATTTTGTGAAATAGTTAATCTACAGTTGTTTAAAAAATCGGAACTAATCCAAAATTTAGAAACGTTGATGTTATGCAATAGACGGCAACACTATAGAAAAGTGAAAATATTAAATTAAGTACGTTGAAGAAATCCAAAAGATCTTGTATCGGGCATCATTGGAATATAATATCGAACTTTGATCAACCTTTAAAAATTTATTCAGAGTATTGCGAATGTTCGCACATACTCTAGTGTAGCAATAAAAAGGCAAATTGTTTTTCCTCTACTTGGAAGTGTTTTAATTTGTTGCTGCTTATTATATTTTTTAATACTAATATCCATTTGTTGCATCATAAATTTGGCTATTTTTATACCCTTATATGCTGGTGGTAGATATACCTAAATATGGTGACTATCACATCTTTAGTAATTCGGGAAATTCGAAAACGAACCTACTAAATCATTTTTTCTTTTTAATTATTTTGGATTTCTTGCAATTTCAATTACGTTATAACATTGTTGATTTCTAACTAATAAATTGAAAATAAATACCTACAATCAATTTTAAGTCACTGACATCAAAATACCTCTTCTACACGTGCATTTTATATACAGGGTGATCGAAAAGCAAAGGGGCATTTGAAAAATTGGCAAGTTTCGAAAATTTGACCGAAGGATAAGGTGGTTTACAAGGAAAAAAAATAGCTTTGAAAAATCGAATATTTTGATCCTTTGTTTAATAGTATATTTAATAAAAACAGTAATTAAAACTACTTACTCTCTTAAATTTATATTATTTTTGTAATTAATAATTAAGAGTAGAAAGTGAGATGAAACGGCCGTTTCGCGCCAACCTAAGAAAGGCAAAAACGATTTGGTGGGATTATATTAAGATTATTTTAAATATTCTGCAAAATCAGTGTGCTATATGTAAACCAAAATAATGCTTGGTTAATCAAAATAATTTTATTGTAGTAATTAGACTGTAAAAGAAGACTTGTAACATGTACTTTTTCTATAATAAATTTTTAAAGCATTCTATTTTCTCCTGGAATCTGTGGAGTTTTCCTCCCGACCGTTACGTTGATAAAACATTCTCTTCTGGGCGAACTCCTATGGTATAGCCAGTTAAATGCATTTTATCAAGTTTTGGGGATTATCTCTAATATGCTGTTTTTAGACACCTATTAGCACTGAAGACTAATTAACACACTGCCGACCAAACGGTATAGTGGTTAGCGTGCTAGCTTCTACACCGCGAGGTTGCGGGTTCGAGTCCCGTGTTGGCATGGGTGTTTGTAAATGTATGTAGGCTTGTCTAATGTCGAATGTTTCGGCGCATTATAGACCTCGTGTTGCTGACGGCGCCAGATAATCTGAATACAACCAACTAATTAACACACTTGCGCTTATTCAATCTATCTGAAACGAAAGATAGACTTGTAGTTGACAATCCGTTCTATCAAGTTTTGAATCTGTCACTAACAGACCTCTTTAACACTCTTTTATTATTGGTGCTTCAGAGGACTATTAAAACCACTTTCGTTCCTCCAATCAAGTTGAAACTAGTCAGATAGGCTTTTTGTCGATGATAATATATTTTATCGAGCTTTGGTGTAGGGAAAACTAGTCCATGGCATGGAATCGATGGTTTTCTAAGTAGTAGCCACACACTATGGAAACTCGATCTAAGATCAGGATCACTTAAATAAGTTACAATTGCACAAAAATGTTGGCAATTTTTATAAAGGATTTATGTTAACCCCTTTACATACAAATAAAATAGCCTGGTGCCGAAACTTGACTTCAGATTTCCACCGGGGTCTACAATCTACACAATGAGTCTAGTAATAATAGTTTGAGACTTCTGGATTTTGCCATTTCAACTAATATGGCGATTGGAAGCCCAACATTCACACATAAGGACATACATAAAGTTATGTGGAGATCTCCTGATGGAAGAACTCAAAACCAAAATGACTACGCACTAATAGATCTCAGACACCGAAGTTTCCTATTAGACGTTCGCACATTCCGAGGAACAAATGTGGATTCTGATCATTATCTGAATATTTTTAAAACTACGTCAGAAGATCAATAGATCTTTCGAGATAAAAAAGAGAACATAAAGCTAAAAGGATTGATATTGAATAATTGAAAAAAAAAAAAAAAAACCACGATGATATCTTGATGAATTATACAAAGAGGCGGAAAGTTTTATGACTCAAAAGGAAGCTAGACAATTTTATCAGCTGGCAAACAACATCAAAGCAGACTTTAATCTTAGAACAATAGACAGCAAAAAAGAGTAGGGTGAAATTACCAGAGACACAGAAGAGGTTCAGACTAGGTAGAGTGAACATTTTAAGAATCTGTTGATGGATAGAGATAACGAAGAAGAAACGATTGTATTTTATGAGCTGCCAATCATAAGTGGTGAAGACAAAAGAATAAAGCACAACCTTATGATGTTCAACTAGCTATTCAAAAGATAAACAACAATAAATCTGCTGGACCAGATGGTATCAAAGCTGAGCTTATAAACATCACTGAAACTAAACTATATAAAACAATTCACGATATTATTAGTTACATTTGGACACATGAACAAATGACTTCTTAGTGGGAAGATGGATCTGTTTGCCTTATTTATAAAAAAGGAGACGAGCTAGAATTTATTTTATAATTACAGGGAAATTACCCTACTGAATACAGCACATAAAATATTCTCCACTATTTTATATAAACGACTGCTTTCATACACATCCAAAGAAATTGGGAACTACCAATGTGGTCTCCAAAGAGGAAAAAGTATGACTGATCAAATACACTCTATTAGACAAATGCAGGAAAGAATAAAAGAATACAACATTGATACTTGCCACTTTTTTATTTTTGATTTCAAAGCTACACATGACAGCTTGAACAGAGAAAAATTTCTCGAAGCAGTGGTGGAATTTAATATACCAAAAAAATTGATGTCTCACAAGGATGGCTCCTAAGACCGTGATATGTAGAGTTAAAATTATGTCGCAACCTTTCTATACTGAGAAATGTTTACGACAAGGAGACTCACTCTGATGCCTATTGTTTAACTTGGCTCAAGAAAAAGCAGTGAGAGACTCGGAATTAAACACAAGCTGAACAATCCTACAAGGAACAATCCAAATGCTAGCTTTTGCTGATGACATTGATATCATTGGGCGAACTAAACAGGCTGTTGTAGAAGCTTTTATATCACTTGAGAATGCAGCAAGGAAGATGGGTTTAACCATTAACGAAGATAGAATTAAATTTACGATTGCAACAAATAAAACCACAGATATTATAATGATTAAGATCAATCATTATACTTTTGAGACAGTAAAGCAGTTCAAGTACCTGGGTGCAATGACCTTAAGCTGCAATGACATAAAACCCAAATTAAAAATCAGACTATCCATGGCCAATAGATGTTTATATGGCTGTAGATACCAACTTAAATCTAAATTAATCAGCATTAAAACAAAAATAAGCCTATATAAAACACTGATATGACCTGTGGCCCTTTATGGGAGTGAATGCTGGACACTGAACAAAGCAGAAGAGGGCGATTTACTGATTTTTGAATGAAAAATTTTAAGGACAATGTTTGGACCAATGAAACAAAGTAACGAATGGAGAATCGCCTATAATTATGAAATCTATGAAAAATATGGCAAACCCTATGTAATAAAAATAGTAAAAGCGTATAGTATTAGATGGCTGGGGCATATATATCAATATAATATTACATCCTCAACCAAAAAAAATTACATTTTCAAATTTAGAGGGCAAACAACGAAGGAGACGATCAACCCCACCAGATGGATTGATAGTGTTGAAAAAGACCTGAGAACAGATGGGAGTGAACCAATGGAGGAATATTGTGCCAGATGGAGAAGAATTGGAGAGACAGCCTTGGCCTGTAGTGCTTGGTAAGAAGTTAGGTTTATGTATGTAAAATATTTATATAATCACTTAATTTTTTTAAAAATTAACTGACACTTTAAGTGAGTGTGGTAGTGAACTATATTTCATAAGTAAGATAAGGCTTTGCCCCTTAAGAAGACAATATTACGATTTTTAGCATTTCAATAATAAGTTTGCTACAAACTATGAGAGTCCATTGCAAATCCATATCCTCCTACACTTGTATTTAAAAAATAACAAATAACTGCGAAAGCAAGTGTACATAAAGTAAATCATAGTATACATAGAGTAAAAAAATATATTGCGATCGAGTAGTTTTCTCTTGAGCTCACATAAGTGACCATTCTATAAAATTACTATAATTAAGGATATCCCAATCCAATTTATCTGTATACAAAACCGTTGTGTTGAATCAGATTTCCATGTACGTAGTTTCAGAAACTTTCTTTGCTTTGATCTTTCGGTACCAACCATTTCTAATCATTATCTTATATTTCCTTCCTTAGTAAATTTCCTTTTGATCATATGGAAATTGGTATCTCAAATTTACAGAAGGAAAATACTGTCGTGCTAAGCCCCAAATGTCGTATCTGCATGATTTGGCTAAACTGAGTTATTGTCAACAGAAGGTTCTTTGTAATTTGCTCCAAGTTAAATTGTCGTATATGTGTATGCACAGGAAATACTAAAAAAGTTAATAAGTTTGTCAATAACTTAATTATTAAAACATGAAGTTGTTAAGCTTTAAAGCGCAATTTCTCATTTTGAGATGAGTTGCAGATGCTATTTCTGTGCTTAACTGGACATAATCGTCTGTCAAAACCAGCTTAAGGTGTACTGCTACCCTGTGAGAAATGTTCTTCAAAGGCAAAACTCGTTTTACAGTGAGGCATTGTTATTTCTTGCATTGTGGGTGTAAAACGCCTTGAAATAATATTAGGTGGTTGAAAAGCTCATGACAAATTTTGAATTTCAATAAAAAAATCAAGTAATCGGGGTAGTGTGTGCGGTTCACACTTCATACCCTACAAGATTGTTCTGATCGAAGAAATAAAATAGTTAAAAATCTTGCACATTTTTGGTTCTGTACCTTTTCAAAACAACAACAATGCATCGAAAACTTAAGGAAATTTTATGTTTAGTTGATGTATGCTTCCCCCTGGGGTATTTGTAAATGCATTTCCTGTGTTTTTTATGTTTGCAAGTGGTTTAAACTGTTATTTTCTTGAGTTTTTGAGGAACTATTTTTAATTCTTTTTGGTGCAGGGCCATCTATATTATACTATAGGAATTATTTTTTTATTTTTTATTTGCTTAAATGCTTTTCACAAAGAAAAGTTTTTTTTTTAAATGCATATGTCGATAAATTATTTTATTGAAATTTATAATGTATCAAGCTTTTTTACTATACTTGATATCTTGTGATTGGAAATATATTACGTTTTATCTATAAAAAGGAGGAAATAAGCAGAAGAACTCTATTAACTATCGTCTGGATCTCGGATGCGTTGAAGTTATCACCAGGAAATTTATTTTCTTAACGTTTATTGGCAGAAGTTTATAATATCTACATCATACAAAGGGCTGTTTTACCCAATATATTTTTATATTACCGTGTCAACGAAAACACTCCTAAAGTAACACAATTTTCAAACTCGGGAGATGTGCATTTCACATCTTAAAAGACGACTACAAATATTAAACTTTCGAAACGATATTATTCCCTATTTTGAAGTTCCTTTTTGGATCAAATCTCTAACACACTTATCTGCCAGCCTTGACTTTAACGTAGAATTAAATTTACGTTATCCAAGAAGGAACTTTTCTAATTCCCTGCAAAGAAAATGTTTCCCTTTTACTGCGATAAAACTCAGAAAAAAAATATTTTCTCTCATAACCTGTTATTATTATATTTCAGGCGAAAAACAACAAGGTTACTGAGACGGGGAAGAGTTATAACTTGCCTAAGCCTGTTATTTGTCAGAAAAAAACTAGTATTTCTTCTAAAAAACGCTGTCATTTTTATGTTCCTTAGAAAAACATATCAGATTTTTGAAAATTGCCTTTTTGTTTCGAGGGAGAGGGACACTGATGTTGTATATAGTGCTCTCTTGCCTTTATCTTTTATTTCTGCACAGTGATGTATTATGTGATAGCTGTGATTTTTGAAGTATCTAAAAAAGTTATTGAGCGAGTTATTACGTTTTCTTTGGATTCTGAGTTAGCAAAACTTTCTACCTTATATAGCTTATCCTACTAGGATTCGAGCAAGGATTTTATATGTTTCAAAACAAATTACTCAGCTTCCTGAGCGTAAGTTGTTTTCAGTCAGGGCAATCTACTGGAACATGCGTTTGAATGTAAATATCAAGTCATATGTATATAGTAACCATCTATTTCAAATTCTTTTGATTTAATTTTCCCTTTTATAGCTATTACTTTAATCGTTAAGTTGTTCTATTACTTTTAATCGTTTACCGATTCATTCAGTAACCTCCCACGCACGGCTTACTTTTGTGAGAATTGTTTAGGTCAGCGCTTTTCTGGCAGTGAGTCCCATAATTAATATTTTTTAATTCTAGTCATCGTCTCAGACAGTTTTATAGTGTCACACTGGTATTTTAATTTATTTTTGCGAAGCTCAGCATAATTCCCACGGTTCAATACAATGATAGTTTACAGTGTTCTCTTGACGATGATTCTACATTTATTCAATTGTCACTTATTTAACGTTAAAAACATATGTTAAACCTCATCTATCTCTCTCCCAAAACTTCCAACTTAACTCAATAAACTCTCTTAACTACTGCACCTTAAGACTGTTCACTTTTCTCCACGAACTGCTTGGTACCCTAAAATTTACAAATAATAAATTTTGAGTTTATTTTTGCTTATCAAAGTTTAAATTCTCCCCTTTAAAAGGATATCTCATTTGAAATAATTCCTGAACTAGAAGTACTTTTAATAATTTTTTAACATAAAATTGCTAACTATTAGTGTAAGTAATGTTTTTTTTTAAAATGTGCTTTTCTCAAAACTACATTTTTCATTATTCATGTGTCTTTTTTTTCAGAAACTGCGCAAGTCATCTTCCTAAAATTTCCACCATATATTCCTTTTATGTATCTCTATATACTAAAGTGAGAATTTGTTGTTATTTTAAAAATATATTTTTTGTTTTGGCTTATTTTGACGTAAAAAATTATTATTATTATTATTATTTTTTTTTTTTTTTTTTTTTTTTTTTAAATTTGAGTGATTTTTACGAAAATTGATTTAAAAATAAAAGTAAATGAATTAAAATCAAAAGCTAATTTCAGTAGAACAACAAATGTCTTCTAAATGCACTGAAAAAAAAATAGACTTCTATGTCAAATACTTTCTGAGAAAAAGGTACGTGAAATATTCCAAATTAACATTACCGGTATAGAGGGTACTAACTCCCTTTAACAATTCTAAAAATATGTTTACATTACAAACACTTATGTCACAAGATTTAAGGTTCTATATACAATTTGCAAGAGACTAAAATCAATGAGGGTGAGCTTATTAAAGGCATAGATGTGTCAATTATTAAACCTTATGAGTTCTAGAATCATTGTAAGGCAGCAAGTAATAAAGCTAATAGGTTACGATTCATCATTAAGACTATCTCGTCTCAATCTTTTGATGCTATTGTCTTATAGAGAGTTAAGTAACATTTTCAGTATGCAGTACAGTTCTTGCAGCTTCATATTAAGAAGGATATCACATGAGAGTTCATAACAATTCTGTAGCTAAATTCACAATTAGCAGTAATTTTTTTAGTGACCCATTCTGAAACCATTTCCAGATACTTTAAATTTCGAAGCAACCAAATAAAATATAACTAGTTAAATTATTAAAATCTTTCAGAAGGGTGGTTGAAGATTGTGACAGTCTCGCTCCGTTTGCCAATCCGCCTCGTGGGACTATTTGGGTTTTCTTCCCTTCTAGTTACAAATTCGGGGAAATTTCTTCTTCAGTTACTTCCCAGAAGGCTATATTACTTAACGTAGATTACTTTCATTTGTCCAGATGTTTATCAAATGATGTTACGATGAAGTATTGCTCTGTATTAGCTTTTAAGCAAGAAAAACCTTGAAACCATCACTGGTATCCTTACATTACTCTTGCATCTGGATAAGTTTCATTTATTATTTACGTGAGTTCCATGAACTTTAAATTTTTCCTCTAATTTCTCTCGATCTATGTTTTTAAGGTACCAGTACACATTGGAAATTAAGAAATTTACTGAAAATACCCATTTTAGTTTTTTCATTCTAAGATATCCTTGATAGTTTTAAAATGATATTTTGTGATTTACGAGATTCAAAACTTCTTAAACTACATTAAATTTTATGAAGGTCCATAGTATTAAAAGACAGTACTACAAACTTTAAACTCGATGTGTGAGAAAATTGTTTTTGTCACTATAAGACTTTTTAAATTCTTTATATTAATTTCGATTATGTTTGTCGATGGGAGGAAAATCTGCGGACTTCTAATTAACCTCCTTGTTCGCATCCAATGGGGCTGAAACTTGGCAGATAGGATAGGTTTGGTGTCGATGATAATGCATTCGATCAAATTTTGGGGATGTTACTGTCATTAAAAGGTCGCTTTTGCGGATTACTAATAAACCAACTTTGCCGTCATCCAATCGAGTCCCGTGTTAGGCATGGGTGTTTGTAAATGTATGTTGGCTTGTCTAATGACGAATGTTTCGGCGCATTATAGTCCTCGTGTTGCTGACGGCGCCAGATAATCCGAAAACAACCAACCAAACAACCAACCAACCGTCATCCAATCGCCCTTTGTATAGCATTTAACCTACCATTGTTGAAACTGTCTCTTGTTGCCAAATTTTTTTTTAAATGAATAATAAAATTACTTTAATTAGAAGAAATGATATTTGGATGTTAGAGCATAAACTCACGTTAATTTTTAATAAATAAATTTCGAAACATAGTTTGCCATACATTTTGCTGATAGAAATGTTTTTGATACTGTGTTAATGAATGAATGTAATAAAATGCTGTGTTAATGAATGAATGTAATAAAATGCTGTGTTAATGAATGTAAAAACTGAGAATGCATATAAAGGAATTTTTAAAAACTCTGTTGAAAAATAATATAACCCATAAAAACAGATAACTTCAATTTGAATCAAACAATTAGAACTTTTTTTTATTGGATTTTAAGTGGATATTGCAGAATAAGGAATATACTAGGATCTAATATATCCATGCAATAATTAATTTTTAACTTGATTTTGATTATAAGTGTTTTTATAATTGGTCGATTTTAAATATTTTCAAAAATAGCCTTTTTATATGGAATATTGTTAAGTTATATTTACAATTTTAGTAGGTTACCTGTAGCAAATAATTTTTTCATTTGCAATTAAATTTTAAATTCTAAATAAATAACAAATTGAGTTGTAACTGGTGAAATTAAACTTTAATTAGATAGTTGAAATGTTATTATACAATTAATATTAAAGAATGAAACTTGTTTCCGCATATATGTTGCACTTGTTTAGTGTGAAGAAATTGGGATTCTAGCTTAAATGCATTTTTTCCAATATGTACTGGAACTTCAACTCTGTACTAATATTTAATTTTTCTTAAAACTAAGAAATGGGCTTATGAAGGAAAATAAGGTACAGACAAGATAAGCCATTGCTCATTCTTTTTAAGCATGACTGTCAAAAAGCAGTTGAATTAAAAAAAAAAAAAAAAAAAATCTCTATCCTACCATCCTAAGACCTACCATCAGTTATTATTGTCTTATGACCGGCAATGAATTGACCTTAATAACATACTTTACAACTTGTATTGAAGACAGAGTTCGAAATAGTATCCTTTGGAATCGAAGCCTTTTTAAATTGGGATCATACGATTTCATGGCGTCATTACTAGACTTATAGACCATGTACTAGACGGTGAAAGTCAAGATGATTTGTGTAGATTCAAGAAAAACTAAAATTGCAGCTATTATCATTTGTCAACTGTGCTCTCCGCCTCTTATGACTTTCCATTGAAGAGATTCTGAAACAATCCTCAAATATTGTTTGTTATTGCTAGAGATCGTTTTCGTTACAGAAGTAAATCGCAACCCTGGAAATCAGGGGAAAAACTTTCAGTCATATGCATAATGTTTCATAAAGATAAATTTTAAAAGATGTTGCTGAAAGCAATATAGAGTGTCCATAAAATGTTGGACACATTTTGATGTAGAATAATTCATAAAATAATGAAGATATAAACAATCCTCAAATATTGTTTGTTATTGCTAGAGATCGTTTTCGTTACAGAAGTAAATCGCAACCCTGGAAATCAGGGGAAAAACTTCCAGTCATATGCATAATGTTTCATAAAGATAAATTTTAAAAGATGTTGCTGAAAGCAATATAGAGTGTCCATAAAATGTTGGACACATTTTGATGTAGAATAATTCATAAAATAATGAAGATATAAACAATCCTCAAATATTGTTTGTTATTGCTAGAGATCGTTTTCGTTACAGAAGTAAATCGCAACCCTGGAAATCAGGGGAAAAACTTCCAGTCATATGCATAATGTTTCATAAAGATAAATTTTAAAAGATGTTGCTGAAAGCAATATAGAGTGTCCATAAAATGTTGGACACATTTTGATGTAGAATAATTCATAAAATAATGAAGATATAAACAAACTTATGGAATTGATACATAGAATAACTCTTATATTTTCATTTATAGTGAACGTTGCCATAGAAAATTCCTTTTTTCCATTCGAATATCATTTCTTTTGTAAACATCGTCTGCGCTAGTTATAAATTGCATATTTTATCCTCTTGACCACTCTGATCACCTGATATAACGCCACTGGACATTTTCCTTTGGAAGCATCGTAAAAAATTCGTTTACAGGAGGAAAGTGTCGAATGACGTAAAGGCCAGGATTACAGCCGCAATGGCCTCTGTGAATGCCGACATGCTTGCCCGTACCTGGCGCAAAATTGACTACAGTCTTGATATTCTCCATCGAACAACGTACATGTGGAAGTTCATTGAAAAGTCCATAAAACTTTTTGAGTCTATCTAATCATTGGTTTTATTAATTTAAATTTGTTTTCATTATCTTATGAATTTTTCAACTTCAAAAGGTGTCCAACCTTTTATAGACACATTGTATATTAATCACGAATCTCATTTTAAAAATGTAAGTTTACTCTCCCTAAAACATTAAATTTGATACTTGGTAAGTGTACATCTCTAAAAAGTTCTTTATTTAGCATCATGGCATTATTCTATAGCTAGTACTGAAGTTAGAATCTCAATGTTTTTGTAATAGTTATTATCCGCGCATTGAAAAGACATGCAATATTAATTCGAAAATCACTAATGTCAACATATTATGACCACCAATTTTGCATGTTTTATTGAGAAATTGTATTCCTATCGCCAGAAAATTAACTCAGGATCAAGAAATTTTAGTCAGAAATGTCGAAACTAGATCAATAGATTTAAAATATACTTGTTTGTCTTCAACTTCATGTGAAGAAGTGATTTCTAGTTAAAGTTGTAAAACAATATTGCTGAAACAGTATACTTGGATATATATCACACTTGCTCAAATTTACAAGTAAATTGCGTGTTTATCTTAACTCTAAGAACAGCTGTTTCAATTTTGAGCAGGGAAGGCACCTCTACTTTTAAATTAGTCTGAAAATACAATTATGTGGCTAGTCAGTTTGGATCCACGTAATAACCAGTCATTAACTTGTCTACTTCGCCAGTAAACTTAATTTATTTCCTCATCAATGTGATGGAAAACATTTTTCAAATTTAAAAAGAATATTGCTTGACAGCTTACATTTTTCAGTACGCTTCTTTGAAATAAGTATTTCAAACGGGCAATTATCTTTTTAAAATATGTTTAACTGAATAAGAAAGTTTACATAAAAAGTGTAATAATTTAGTATTTTTTTACAAGTATTGTGATTTTTCGTTTTTAAGTAAAGCATTTGAGCAATTATTTAAAACCCACTGACGGTCATGGGAATGGGCAAAATTCCCTAGTTGTTTTTCCTGCAATAATTTTTACATTATATTTCTAATTCAAATACAGAATTTTTTAAATAATTTTTTATTTATTTTGTTTTAGATAGATTATAGACTATCATCCTAATAAAAATATCTAAAATATATCTTATTTTAAATTTTATTTATAAACTTAAAAATTTTGTGTATTGCTAGAAAAACTGGGGATCCTAAGACGTATATATACGTGCATGACCGTCAATGGGTTAATATGTGCATGAGACATTTTTGCTCTTTTTTCTATTCATAAACAAATTAGGATAAATTTAGTAGTCATATTTTTGTTTAAATAATATTACTTGGTGTTAGTTATGTAGAAAAATTATGAAATAATTAGTTTAACTAAGTCGAACATACATTTACACCTAAACACTCGCATACACCCAAATTCTAAGATAATATAAAAGATTTAATATTTAATAAAAAGAGCCAAAATGCACCTTGAGTACATCAGAGAATAGGCCGCTTATTTTATTTGTGAGTCTTTGTTTGCTTATCTTGATTAAAATCTCATCCGATGATATATTTTCATCTCAGAAACGTTCTTTTTAAATTTATACAATGAACAGTGATTGAACAATTTGGAGGAGTCAATTATAAGGCTATTTCAAATTTTCTTAATAAATTGATCACCGAATAAAAAAAATCTAGACACGTTCGTTGAACACCAAATCAAGCCAATTTATTTTACCCAAACATTCAGGGGCGGATTTAGAGGTCAATCGAGGGTGGTCCGGTTATGATCGTGATTTTTTTTCCAGTGATACAGCCTGGAGGAAGGGGGTCATTAATTAGTACGATATTACTAGGACTCGATGAAAGATAAAACATTATAGGGTTCGACCCCCCCCCCTCTTTTGTCCATAACTAATTATCTCTAAAAATGTAATGCGAAATTAAATTATAAACATTTAATATTATGATAGGTTAAGAAAATTTAAGAACCCATTAAAATGATCGCATGTAGAACTGGCGAAGTGTACGAGTTCAACTCCTCTAATATTATAAGTTAAATTATCAATGATTTCAACATCTTAAATAAATTAATTCACCGAAAAGTATTCTGCCCAAATTTTCAATTCATCAAAGTGACAGAATTCCAAAAAACGTTATTAAATTTTTTTTGAAATGTAAACTTTCTCAAACGACGCATTCGTCAAATGACCTTCAAAGGAAAACAATGTATTTAAAACTTCATTACATTCATTTCACTTTGATCTATTATTTCATTTGTAAGGAATAACGTCTGTAAAGCTAACTCCCATATAAACTCCTTCCTCTCAAAGTTTCATATTTCTACTGGATTGCGAAAATTCTCTAAATAGGTGCAGTTTAATTAGGGCCACTCTGTACTTAAAAAAAAGATTACAAATTTAGAGATTATGTAAAAATAACTTTATATTTTCTCATACAAATATTATCTAAAGGGGAATTAAATTGAGAAAACAACGCAAATCCTCATATTAAGAAGAAAGTTTTCAAATAAACAACTTTACGTTATATGAAAATTTGTTTAACTTTCTACAATATATTAAAAAAAAAAAAAAAAAATCCAAACAACAATAATTCAAGCAGGTAAAATTAAAATAATAATATTAATAAGGCTCTAATAATCACAGGACTTGCATTTTCATCTCGAGTGGCATCTCATATCGGTTACGTGTTGTGCCTTATATTAGACAAATTAGTCTAACAGATGTATCATCAAGTTTGAGTTACACACAAAAGCACATTTGAAGTTGGACCAAATATTTAAATAAAACATATTAAAAGATTTCGAATTAATTGAAGAAAATTACTTGAAAGACATTGGTATTGCTCTTTATATTTCAGTCAATTATAAAACAATTATCAATTAATAGAAAATAATTTTGCTTTTGTTTATCAGAGCAAATGAAAAGTTAAAAAAAAAAAAAAAAAAAAAAAAAAAAAAAAAAATTGAATGCGTAATATTTATAAAAGTGCAACTTTAAGTTGGTTTTATTATGTTGATTATTTTAACAGTTTTATATTGATAACTTGATATTCTTCGAATAGCAATAAATGTCATTTTATGGAATATTTTCTGGTGCAAGAGTTATAAGAGGGCTATATTGCACCAGAATATCGATAAATCAAGATCTGAACTACTGATATTAGTTCTTCCATCAAGGAACGAATATCTTCCAGGAGGTAATTCAAAGTTTAAAAATGTACTTCGTAAGCATTTTAAATAGAACAAACTCTGGAAAACTCTTGCAAAGTAGCTCAATAATCGACACAAGTATATCTGTTATAATTGCTAAAGTGTCTGCTTAATTTGAAAAAAGACTACATAGCTCCACATGTAGCTCGATCTTAATATTCCGAAAAGAATTTAAGAAAATTTGGAACTCTCTTTAAACATGACATGTATCCTTAACAGTTTATAGTTTAAGGAAGTAATTTTATTTGGCATTTTGCAATTGCTTGTTTGATTTCCTATTTTAAAAGGTGCAGGTTCACATTCAGATTATATTTTAAATTATCGTGAAGGTTTGTTCCAGTGACAGTTGCTAGGATTGCATTATCTTCATGTTACAAGACTATTTCTAATAATAAAAACAATTCTTTAGCTGTGACTTTTATACTTGTAACAAAGCATTATACAATGAATTATTCCAATAAAATAAGTTTATTTTTCTAAGAATCACAATTTCTTATTTTAAGCTATTGATGGTATTGGATTAAGAGTTGCGTTGATAATTCCATATAAAACCATATATGTGCGTCTAGGACGAATTCTACTAATTCGGACGAAATTGAAATATTCAAACACACACAAAAAAAGCAAATATCAAAAGCAAATTGTTAAGTAAATCTTACCTTTTGTCAAATAAAGAGTACAGTTTAAAACAAATCAACAATCTTACCATCACTATATATTGTTGTCAATTATCTTTGTCACTTCGATTAAAGACACAAATAATCTTATACTTATAATAATCGCAGATTTCAATGCAAGAATTGAGGACTAAAAATGGAAAACGACTTAAGTACCAAAAAAAATCAAAAATCTTTTTTTTCTATGGAAAAATGTCCTAAAGATCAAGCTTAACTAAGTGGAGAGTGCCCAAAGTGCGAACTCCAGTTGCAATAGTGCAGATTCAATCTGAAATATGTACTTATCGCATCTGGTAGTTAATTCAATGGTTAATTTTTTGGCTCTCCTGAAATTTTTTATTTTTTGGACTTGGATCGTTTTCTATTTCTAGTCCTTAATTGACCATTCCATTCGATTCCACCTCATAGTAGAGATATTTCAGTAATTTGATACCCACGTGTGGTAAAGCGAAATGTCACGTGAAAGGGAAGGAATGGCGTTACCCCTCAGGTTTTATGGCTTTCTGTCTATGACCTTTGTCTCAAATTCAAGGATCAACGAGAAAGGGGTCATTATGTTCCCTCTCCCAAGTTATCTGGAAAAACTAAGATCTTTTGGAAAGAAAGCGAGGCTAATCCTTCTGGTCATTCTAATTTTGCGATAGCGTCGTGATAGGAACTGTGGGTTCTTACAATATTCCGTAGAACTGCAAAAATACTATAGTGCCGATTTTTTCAGAGCTTTTTTTTTCAATCATGAATTTGGCATTTATTTTAATTTCCAATTATGTTTAAGATGTTTTTATAAGTTATTTAAGTGAGTGATTTTTGTACATAGAATGAGAATGAAATTAAGGGGGTGCGATGTTTTACAGATATTAATCTTTTATAACTAATTGGCCTCTTGTTAAGAAGTAATAGACCGGCAGAATATTGCAAAAACGTTTTAGTTTTTCGTCCAAACCCAGATTCACAGATGAGAAAAACATTCCGAAATTGAGGGATTTTTGTAGTTTTAGAACCTCACAAGGGATACAGATTCGTAGGACAGTGCATTGCAGGTGGTTAAAATCGTGGCCACTCTATTCCCACTTCATCGGTACCTTCTGCGTGCAAAATTAAAAAAAGCTCGGTGTAATGACTTTTATTAATGAGGTAAGGAAAACGTCAGAAAAGATAAATTTTGATTGATGATTTCGAATGATCTTGATATTAGGTGAAAAATATACTTTGAAAAAGTTAATGAAATCTCTATTTTTTTTTTTACATTGTAACGTGTGGTGGAAACTACCATTTAATACTAATTTAGGCGACCTACTTTATGGAGGGTGCAATTGCACCCCCCCTAATTCCACCCTTGCAAACATTGTTTGGAAGCCTTTTACTAGTTTTGGGGAAAATAGCGATTTAACAACACAAGGTATCACCTTCTCATATGCATACCATTTATTTGCTAAAATTTTGTAATTACTATTGAAAAAAAATTGTATTAAAATGCAACAATAATACAATACTGTATTATAATGTATTTTATTCTATTGGAAGGCTTTCACCCATTTGTTTAATTTTTTTCCAATTTTGTTTGCCAATTCTCTTTACCACCAAGGAAAGCCCTTCCAGAAACACGAGGATATCCTCTTGGAACATTCTATAAAGGGAAGACACAAGTACTAAAAAATTCATTTCAGTATGTCTTCTCCACATAATTGGCACTGAAACTTTCCCTTTCTCTTTGTTATCTTTTCCACAAAGAAACTGTCATAGAAAAAGTACACAAACAAATCAACTTTTAACCCTTTGAGAATTTTTACGTTCCTGCCAAAGCTGCATCACCAACTATCCCAATCTAGACAAGTCCCGAACCGGAAATATCATTTAATTAAATAAACATAGATGAATCAATTGTAAATTACATATTAAGAATTAATGTAATTTGCATTATCAAAATACAGTCATAAAAATAGATGGCTGAAACAAAATCTAATTATTGACTATTTTTAACCCAAACATCTTTTTTTTACATTCAACCAATCACATGTTACCGTATTAAAATATTGTTGCCTATATATTTTTTTTATTATATTTGCATTTATCCACGTTTTAGAACATCCTGACTTCAAAAAAGTGATCTAGAAAAAATGCTTGTGTGTCTGTGTGAACGTGGTCAGCATAACTCCCCAACGAATTGACTTATGACGTTTATATTTGGTGTACAGGTTAGTGTTGGCCATGGGACCTGTCATTAAGGTTTTCATCGAAATTGTACATGCGCAAAGGTATTTGTCATAAATTATTATTAAAAAGTTGAAAACCTAATGTCTTCTTCTCTTGAGTATCGCCAATCAATGACCAAGAACTGTGTTTCTTCTTTCACTTACAAGAAAGGATAATGTAAGAATTATCAAAACATATATCGCCAAATTTGCCATTTTAGCGTGTTTTTTTCCCCATATAAATATTTTTGACAAAAACATTGCTAAGCTTATAATTTTTAAGTAAATGAAAGATAATATGAAAACGGGAAATAACACCGTTCCACGCCAAATTTAAATTCAGTGACCAATATTATACTGAAATTGAAAATTATGAGATGTTCCACATCCTAAGTTTCTATTAGAAAGCTATTCCACCCATTCAGTTAAAACTTTCCTTCTCCTTTTCTTCCACATCTTATCCAGAAACAAAAGGAATCACTTCCAGAAACACCACGATTCTCTCTCGGGACACCCGACAAAGCGAAGGCACAGATACGGAAAATATCCCTTTTAGATCTTCTCCACATAACTCTCTCTTCAACCTCCCCCCCTCTTCCTTTGTCCATCTCTTACACAAAGAAACAATCCTTCAGAAGTAGTGCACAAACAGACCGGGTGGGTGAGGTAATTTATATGCCTATTTGTTTATTTATTTAGGCCAGTGGATAGATGGCCTTACAAGTGAAGGCGTCTTGCCCCATTTGGAAAAAGACTCGCTCTTCTTTTCGAAGTCGGTGACAAATGGTGGATGAGAGGAAATGGTCTGCTTCTGTTATCGCTTCAATGGAACTCTCTTGTTAACTGCTGGGAAAGAAAAAGTGGAAGAGGATGATCGTTTTTTTAGTTTTGTTTTAAGTGGAATAAGTGTTTATTTTTGTAAAAAACCAATCCAGTTACACATCTACCCAATATTGACCTACAGCAATATTGACCAATGTCGGAAAGAAGGTTTTTGGAAGATTGGTCAATCATGACCGAAACTCGAGCACTGTTCCAAAACACATGTTTTTGACGTGTTTTTATTAAAAAAAAAACATTTAAAAAAAATCACATAATATATTTTTAAATCCTTAATATTAACTTCGGTTTTGTGTGTGTTGATGAAGAATAAATCTGCGGAAGCCTAATTAACCCATCGATATAGATAAACAACTGGATAGACTGCTTAACGCTGGGAAAATGAAGCCGTTTCCAGATGCAATTGGTGGGATAAAAAATTTATATATTGCCGAGGATGGATTGCCGAGGATTGAAAATAAAATTTTGGGTTGTACACAGCAGAAATGTCAAAAATAGACCTTAATTAGTAATGTGCAAAAAATATATGCTCTAACACTTTACAAGGTTTTTCACATTCCCATCCAACTATAAAAGTGAACTGTGATTGGTTAATCATCCAACCAGCTTCGCATTCCCCGGCGTGTTTTTCTCTTTGCATTGAAAATGGAGCAGTCTATCCAGTTGTTTATCTATATCGATGAATTAACCTACTTGCCGTCATCCAATCAGGCTGAAACTTGGTAGATAAGTTCGATGTCGATGACAATGCATTCTATCAAATTTCGGGGCTGTTGCTGTCACTAAAAGGTCGCTTTTACGGAAAACTAATAAACCAACTTGCCGTTATCCTATCGCTTTAAAATAGCATTGAACCGATCGTTATTGAAACTCTTCCTAATGCCAATTTTTTTTATAATAAAAAAACAATAAATTGTTTAAATCAGAATAAATTAAAGATATTTGGTTGTGGATGTGAGTGATATTCATTTTGAATAAATAAATTTTGAAACGTAATTTGCAGCACATTTTGCCGATAGAAATGTTTTTGATTTTTAAAATTAGATGCAAACACCAAGCACATACTGCTTACAGAATCGGCGTTTTCTTAATGAATATAAAAATTGGCGATGCATATAAAGGATTTATGTTAAAAACTTTGTTTTATGGGTTATATTATTTATTACCCTGGGCCTTAAGGCCATGGGTATTGTTTTCTTTTGGTCAGAAGTGTGTTCCGTCCGCACTTTTCAAAGGTACGGCAAAAAAGGGTTTCCATCAACTTCAGCCACTACCGGTTCCTAATGGAGGAAGTTGGATGAACAAGTTTGCGCGTAGCACTACGATGGTCGCACCGTTGAAACTTTTCATAATGCAAGTTCGACACCAAATGGTATAGTGGTTAGTGTGCTAGCCTCTAGACCATGAGGTTGCGGGTTCGAGTCCCGTGTTAGGCATGGGTGTTTGTAAATGTATGCTGGCTTGTCTAATGACGAATGTTTCGGAGCATTATAGCCCTCGTGTCGCTGACGGCGCCAGATAATCTGAAAACAACCAACCATAGTGCAAGTTCTTTACTGACGGCTTTTCCATTGTGCAAGGAGAAAACCACACCACACTACGCTCTGCAGACCTGTTAATTATCCAGATAGCTATGGCATGTTGGATGTCTTAGAAGATTAGATTTGAGCAGGGGGGGGGGGGGGTTGGTGGCACCGAGTGTATCGTCGGTGGTACCATTTCTAGTTAGACATTTTTCGTTAAAAATTCTTTAATAATATAGCATTCCATATCTCTTCAAATAACACAAAATAGACGTAATACAGCAGAAACCTAAAGCGTTACTTCTCGTTAGGATCATTCCTTATACTTTCTAAGTTACAATCTTCTATTCCAGTTCATTTAAGAACTACTTTGTAAAAACCCTTGAAATTTGGTGAGTAGTTGCTAAAATGATTGTTTATTGAAATGACATAAATTGAAAACTCGAAAATAGAGTCTAATATATTTTATTTTACAACTGAAAATTAAAAAGGTAAATGACTATTGTAGAAGGTGCCACTGAATATGAATTGACGTAAGTATTTCAAGTATAAATTATATTAGACACTACTATGTCATTTTATTAAGTGATATTTTTCTGCTCTTCAAATTTCAAGATTTTATACAAAGTAGTTTCTAAATGAGCTGGACTAGATGATTGTAACTTAGCAATTATATGGAAGGATCTTCACTGCGAGTTTCTCTTAAAACGAAAAATAAACTTTGGCATTCTTTGTATTTAAGTGCTGTATTTTGGCTCTAAAATTGAGAAAACATTGAACTTGAATGTTAGGTGAAAATATTTAATACTTTATACGTGAGTGATAATTTTCACTTTAAGATCTGTTACTAAAAATCATCATGCTGTTTTAAACTGCATTATCGTCTCCAGTCCAGTTCCACAAAATTACATTTTTAAAAGAAATTGGATTGTATCATTTGATTTAAGAATCTTTACTTTTTATTTCAAGTTAACTCAATGTGGTTCAATTTTTTTACTGTCTTAAAATCACCACCTTATAAATGTTTGGTTAAATTCTGTATATTCTTTTAGATTTTATCATATAATCTAATTTTATATACTCTTGCTTCTTCATTCATCACTTTTTTGGAATTTGACTTTTTAACCATTTAATTTGTAAGATATTTACTTTAATTAACTGACTTTATTTGTGTAGGAAATGCTTCAGCTATTGTTTAGCGTAGTATGGCCCAAGTGTCGCCCTTGCGCCATAAAATCTAATCAATCAACCAATCAACCAACCAGTTTCACAAAATTCTTGAATAGTTGTAAGTAATTAACAATTTTGTATGAAAAGAGACTTGGAATTAATAATGAAAAATTACTAATGTGGTTTTCTTGCATCTAATTCCCTCAGTTCATTACCTCTGTCTAAGGTAAAATCTAATATGTTTCATTTCAACCAAAGTACAAACTAGTGAATGAAACTTTCAATACCTTCTTCAAAGATTCCGAATATAAAGAAGTTAGTTCACACAAAAAAAACCAAAGCTCAAAACCCTTTCCATCTTCAGAACTTCAATGCGTCCAATAATTTGCCTGTCAAAACTTTATTGAATATATGCAAAGTTATCTACACTTAATAATTTTCATCATAAAGGAAAATTAACAATACCACTCATTTCAAATCAAGAATTCTTAGATTCCTTTCAATGATAATTAAAAAAAAAAAAAAAAAAAAAAAAAAAAAAAAAAACCTTATCTACGATCCATCACCGACATTCATAGAGTAATTCAATTAATCATTTTCTTCTGTCACAGCCACCTCCATTATTAAGCCCACGTGACTACATGTCTCAGTAACCCAATTAACTGAGTCGCCAATAATTATCGATATAATAAACAATTCCTAGAAGCTAGTAGGTTTATAGGTTGCGATCCGGGATAGTTTGCCCAAACGCACTTGTCGAGCAGAAGTGATTTATTGCATTCGGAGTTCGTGGGAAAAAAAGCGGAGAAATCAATTTCGTGTTAACCTCCGTCAGTGATGAGGTTAGTGGGAATTGATACGAAATTGTTGAAGTGGAAGGATCAAATAATAAAGCTTAGTTTATTTTAGCTCCTTGCTCTAACGTTTTAAGCTTTTTCGCCTCAAACTAAGCTGTGTACTTTTTGGGTTGAACGGGATTGCAAATTTTAAAGTAAGCCTACAACGGACTTTGACCATTTTACAATTCTACAAAAAACCCAAATCAAGTACTTCTAAGTGTCAAAACTAGGGGTGTGGAACATCGCACAACTTTCGATTACATTATAATACTGACGTGTATTTGCGTCGTTTACCGTTATTATATTTTCATCATTTATTTAGAAAAAATTGACAGTTTGACGATATTTTATTGCGATAGTTCTTGTGTGGGTCTTTTTAAGAAAAAAAACCCCCTCTTTCACCAAAATGATGATTTTGGCGATATACTGATCTATAATTCTTTTATTATCCTTTCCTATAAGGGAAACTGAAGATGAAGAAAAAACGATCGTTGATGAAATATGCTCAAGGAAAGAGAATTCTGTGTTATAGGCATACGTTTTCCAACTTTTACGCCATTAAAGCATTTGAACGGGAATTTCGAAGCTGGGGATGTTTAGAACCCCTTAAGGAGCATTACCACAGCGATCTCGACTGGTATTGCAACTGGTAGCGTACATAATTTGCCTTAAAGGATTATTTGGAAGGGCATTAATTAACCGAGATGAGAAAAGGCTGTCAATTTCTATGTTTATGCTAGTTTATTTTGTACTAAATTCTTAAGTTAATTCTCTTTGAGAATTTGGTTAGTTTGTACGCTCAGTTGCTCAGTACGCTCATTGTCGGGTACTTCATCTATTACAAAAATAATCTAAGTATTTATTATTTTTAAATTCTCTTTGATGTCTCTGAATATCAATAAAATTTTTACCGTTATTTACAACTTTACTTAGATTTGACCTCAACTTTTTTATGATCGTAAGTTATCCTTAAAGTAAATATATCTCCGAAGATTGAAATAAATTTTTTAACCAGTGGCCAAAAAGAAAGAAAAAAAAAAAATGCCATTTATTTCTGCAGGAGTTTTTGAAAATTACTTCCAAGTAAAGTTACATTCCACTTTCGGAAAAAGGCAATTTCTCAGAAAAACGCGGCATTTAAAATGACCCTATTTTTCTCATTTAAATTGAATACGTGAGCCATGGAAAGTTCCTTTTTTGGACTCCATTATTCCACTACACCGAAGCCGAAAGAATTCTAGAATTATGTTCATGAGTGGCGATTCTAGACAGATAAGTGAAGCTGAGTTGAGTTGTTAATAATCTGAATACATTCGAATATTCTTTTGAACGAGACGGAAAAGAATTCTTGCTATTTTGTGTTCGGAATGTACGAAAAGTAACTTCTCAATTGATTTTTTTAGGAAACTATTGTATGTGGAAGCTTTCTGACTGACTTTAAACGAAATTATAGAATTCTGTTTGTGATAAGTTTATATTTTAAACGATTAGCTATTAGTTTTATTGAGTTATTTAAAAAAAATCTGGAAATTCATTTCGATGAAGTTTGGTCTTTAATATTAGCTTTTGAGATGAGGGTAAAAGTAAACTATTAACATTCATAAACATAAAATTATTTTGTATTTCAAAACTAGGTCTTACATTTTTTTTAACCTTATAATAGGGATGAGTAACATTAAATTTACAGCATCTAAAATCATGTTTTTAGAAAAAAAAAATGTTTGTACAGTCAAACCCAGTTAACACGAAATCGATTAACATGAAATCCTGGTTAACACAAAGAAAAGTAGTTATATGTATTTAAAACTTAACGTTCTTATTTTACATGGAATTCAGTTAGAGCGGCCCCATCGATTTCGTGTTAACGGGGTTTGACTGTACTTGGGATATAATTATTAAGGTTCGCTATCTAAAGGTTTAAAGCCTTCGTTTTGATTTAAAAATAGTTAGTCATAGAAAAAAGTTATTAATGGATATTTTATGGATAAGGATGTTAAGGGAAAAAAATGTAGAATAAAGGGTGCCAAGGAGAGAGAAAAGGTTGCAAAAATCCATCATAACCTGCAGTTGGTATTAGCAGTTGACTTATGAAAAAAATTGGCATACTAGCAACTAGTAGGGATTTATTATTCAGAAACGATTTTGTAAAGCTTGGATATTATGGTAAGCAGATATTTCATAAAGTTGTATTAAAATCCATAACAATCCATATATTTTCGTTACAAAATGGTACTTCAGAAATGCATCTAATAACTGATGTCATGATTTTGAAAATTAGCATAATTAACTTACATCAAACTTTAATCGTATAGATGATTTCACTATTTGTATGGCACAAACTTATTTTTCTCTTACACGAACAAGAATGGTTTTCAGACTTATTTAGCATATAATTTAAACAAGTCAAAAAGTTTCTGAGATCTTGTTTCCTTTTAGCATCATTTTTTCCCTTTTTTATTTCTTTTAAAGCAGTTCGTTAAGTTCCATTATAAAATTATTCACAGCTTAATGTTAAGTTTCCCGAGATGTTAAAAGTTAATGTGTTATCGAATATCGGTACGCTATAGAATTCAGAATTTTACAAAATTGTTCAATGTGAGCTTTATTTTAAATTACAGTATTAAATCATTAATTATTCCCACTGTTCAATTTAAATTTAAGTAGTGTTGAAATTTATCCTCGTCTAGTTTTTCCAACATATGTCGTTTCTGAAGAGGGTCTCTAAGAATTTGACTAGTATTACTTCGTTGTGTGAGATACTCGGTAAGATTTTCATAGGAAGCGACATCTCTTGATAGAAATTTGAAATATTTTTTACTTAAAGGAGGAATTTTTTATTTTTTTAATTTATATAATGCATCCTTCTCCCCTTAGAGTTCGTTAATTATTATTTTTTCGAATGTCATACTTTTGGTTCACACTGGCCTTCCTAGTTGAGCTTTAACCTTCTGAGGGTCATGGGCATATATATATACTTCCTTTGATCCCCAGTTTTTCTAGCAATACACAAAATATTAAATTTATAAATAAAATTTTAAATAAAATATTTTTAAATATTTTTACTAGGATAAAGTTTAAAATCCAATTAAAACAAAATAAATAAAAAGTAATTAAAAAAATATATTTATTTAAATTAGAAATATAATTTAAAAATTATTGCAGGGAAAACAACTGTAGAATTTCGCTCATTCCCTGAAAGCTCAGAGGGTCTGTACAAAACAAGTAACGCACTTTACTTTACAATATTAGCGGGGCCGCCGCGAGATGGCGCTTTCTTTCCCTAAGCGGGCCAGGAACAAACTAAAATCTTTACGTCCAGACGTTTGCTAAGCGATGGGATTTCATTTTCGTAGATGCATGTAAACGTTGTGAATTCGATTCGTTTTGGAGTATTTTTTTTATTTAAAAGCTGTGAAATTTGACGATATTAGATGAGAAACTGCTGGTGTGTCATTGAACAACTCTTTTTAAATTAAGGTAAGTTTCTTTTATTATTTATTTTAGTAATTTGTTGAACTCTTAAGCCTACTAATGCGAAGCTGATGTTCTTACAGTGCTTTAATATTTGACGGATAATTGCTGATCATTGACTGTTTTCAACATTTATTTACTTAATTTCAATGGACTATTTGTCGTTGAAATAAAAAGATATTGCTAAAATTTGCTGAACATCTTTTACGTTTCGTTAAATAACGTTACTTGCAATTCTTTTGAAGTACACGCAACTGTGTTTGCAGCTTCCAACTTATAAGTCATTTTATTGAAATATTATATTTGACAACTTTGAAGACATGTTCAATATAAAATGTTGTGATTAGGAGTTTTTGCATAGTTTGAACATCAAGTTCCCATTATTTTATGATATAGTTACAGTAACATTCTATAAATTTTTTGACCAAACATAGTTTCATAGCTTTGTTTACAATTTCCAACATTACGTATTTCATTGAAACATTTTAGTGAGTAACTTTGAAGTTAAACATGTACAATTTAGCTCATTTTAATTTTTACACTAGTGTAAAGGCAGAGCAAGTTTCAAATATTTTATGATATATAGTAACATTTGTTGAGTAATATGCCAGTTAAATTTTTGATAAAGCATTATTTTTTGGCTAACTTTTTAAAATATACTAGTCGCCAATTTGGCCAATTTCCTGTTCTATGTTTTAAGTTTATCTGGATCACAAATGTCATTACCCAAAATTTTCCTGCTAGTCTGAGCGTTAAATTATGTGAACAAATTATACTATTTGAGAATTTACTGTTATTTCATTCAAAACCTTCTGGACGCCTTTTTTTTTTATTATAATGTATTACAATTTTTCATAAAGTCGGTCTATCCCTGTCCATAGACTAATTAATATTTTTTAAATTTTTTTTTTCAGCCATAACTTTTTTTGGAATATTGCTTTGAAATATTAAAATTTTAATACAGACAAAACATCAGTTATAAAAGTTCTGTTAAAATTTACTGTATGGTCCCCTTTGGTGACTTTATGAAAGTTGGCGATTCGGCACCGAATGTGCAACCCGTCGCCAAAGTTTTCCTATAACTTTAGTGACAGTTTGGATTTGGCGACACGGCGTGTTTTGACACTATTTTCGATTTGGTAACACAGCCTTTTAACTTCATTTTCAATTTGGTGATTTTTTTGAAAAATTGCCAAGGAGGACCATACAGTAAATCTTAACCAAAAGTTCTTTATATATGTATCAGTGTTTATTTTTATTATTACAAAAAAGAAAGTCTCTATTTCAGTTTCATTTCCTGCGTACGTTATAAGTGTGTTCATAGATTTTATTGGACCCAGACTTCCATAATTATTCATCAATAATATATTGCAGTAAGAATCCTAATTTCCACTCCTGCTTTAAAAGCCAAATAGCTTGAACCGTATCGTATTACTGCTTAGTTTTAAATAATTATTCATTTTCCTTACATTTTTTTTTCTTCTTCCAGGAAATACCATCTTCTTGCAGTGTTTCTTGATGTAAATCCAACTACAAAGCTCCTGACTCGATGAGAGTTTTTAAATTTCCAAACGAAGGAACAGGACTGTACGACAGATGGATGAGAAAAATTCCTCAACAAGATTGGAAGCCGGGTCTTCGAACTGTTGTTTGCATCCTTCATTTTCACGAAGATGTTATTAAAAACATCTACAGACAAGCAAATGGAATTGAAGTTACTGTGCCTCAAAAGCGTTTCAAACTACATGAAAAAACAGAACCTGCTATTATTCCATCGTTACTGAAATATCTTTCTGAAGAAAATAAGTTTACTAGAGCTAGTCGTAATAAACGACATGAAATGTGTATACAAAGAGGAGAGGATTAATTGTTTTCTAGAAAAAGATAAAGTCTTTTGAAGATTTAAAAGACATCCCGAAATAAAAAAAAAGTTACTGGAGGTGTTTAGAGGAGAAATCCTTATATTTGTATGTCGATGTATATCAAAATCCTAGGATATTCTTTTTGCTAAGATTTGTCTTTAAATGTATTCGTTAAAGATACTGAGATTATGCTAAAAGACTTGAAGTGGATATTTAACATAAAAAATAACAGACTTTTGCTGTAAAGATATTCCGATATGTTTGTCTTTTCTTTTTTTCAATAAGATGAAAAATTTGTTTTGAATACATTTCTCTCCTATGGCGTATGAATTCTGGTGAAAACTTCCTTCTATTTTTAAGTCTTGTTTTTTAGTGTGCAAGTGGAACATATCTATTGAAGTAAATTAACTTGTACTAGTGAATTAAAAAGTTCATAATTAACTTATAAGTATCTTAACATTATAGATTTACTTTTGTATATTCATTAAATATGCTTTATAACTTTCTTGCTGAGTAATTCTAAAAATATATTGAATTTCAATAAAATTACCGATGAAAATTTGTTTGCTTTATTTTGCTAATAGAATTGCTTATTTTATTTTAAGGAAAAAATTCTTAGAAAACCTACGTATTTTACAAAGTGATACAAGTCTCAAAATACTTATTTATAAATCTAATGAATTTTAGAAACTGTAAAAAAAAAAAATCCTCAAACTCAAATTTGCTCAAGTATAAAACTTTGAAAAACAAAGTAATCATTTAAGCAAGTCTGGCGGTTACGTAGTCGAAATCCCATCGCTTAGCAAAATCTTTTAAAAGCTTGTTCCTGGCCCGCTTAGGGAAAGAAAGCGCCATCTCGCGGCGGCCCCGATATTAGCTATACCAAACAGATTATTTTTAATACAACGTAGCTTTTAATACAGCGGAAAGTAACTTTCCAATACAAATGTGGAAACATCTTTCCCCGCAAGCGTTGAGCTCAAATTTTATTTAGAAATGCCATTTCTAGAAGAGATTCATTGACTAGAATTCCCAACATTAATTTTTATATCTATTAATAGTTATTTATGTAACTAGTTGGGAAAGTAGTACTTTTCAAACGTGGTTAAATACTTATTCGACGAGTGCGATTGCAAGAGTCGTGGCTTGAAAAAATGATTTCCCACATGTTGGATTTAAAAAAAAAAAAAAAATCTCTTGCAAAATATATGTTTAATACATATATAGAGTTGGCAACTATAGTCAATGAATATTTTCTAAGAATGTCATTTCTATACCAAAACTATAGAAAATTTGAGCATGAGGCTTTCGGTATAGTACATCTTTCGCGCTAGTGCGACCAGGCCCTGGGGCCCCGATTTTAGGGGGCCCCAAAATTAGCTGTAACTCTAACTTTTTTTGCTCAAAATCTACGTAAATATCTTTTATGAAAAAATTCTTTAATACAGAGTATAAAAGTTATTTTGTTTTGATCGTGGACCGTCTTTAGTAGGCCAGAGTGTTTTGATTCAAACAAACCAAATCATTTAAATGCATACTTTTGAGCTAGTCCAACAACAACTCAACTTATTTTTAAGAGGAAAAGCTCCCGCCACGCTCGCTCACACATATTATTTTTATTTACCTCCTTGACTGAGTACCATTGTAAACATGTGCTAAGTTAAAGTCTCTGCATCATGGAAGAAGTAAATAACACCAAAACCAGGTTTTATAAATCTGGTGCTGAAAAACGAAAAAAAAAGCTTTATTTAAAGACCAAGAAAAAAAAATGAAAGGAAGTCTAGACAAATTTATCAAGAGATCAACAAATGCCGATTCTGAAGTTGGGAATAATGCTGGAGATATTGTTGTCACGGATTTTCTTACTCATTGTAACAGTGATATAACTGCGAATCTAGAAGAAAATAATGAAAGCAACCAGAATACAGGTGGATGCACGTTAGAAAATTTTAATGATCCAGGTCTGTGGCCAAAAGAAGATTTAGAATCGTACAGAGAATATTTTAGTGCCAACAATCCAAAACAAAATAAAGATTTGCTGCATACATCTACTCGGCAAATAAGCGGTAAAGAAAGAACACTCACAGCAAACCATTTTTTTAGATTGAAAAAAAATGACGAATCGGTTTCTAGAGACTGGTTAGTATATTCACCAAGTAAATGTGCTCTGTTTTGTTATATTTGCAAACTGTATAGTTCGAATAAACAACAATCCTTATGTGATCCAGGATATACAGATTGGAAAAATATTTCCCAACGGCTCAGCGAGCATGAAAATTCATCTGTTCATCGAGATGCTGTGTGTTCTTTTTCAGCAAGAAGAAATGCAAATTCACGTGTGGACTGTTCTATTGTTCTGGAACAAGAATCAGAATTAAAATATTGGAGGAATGTGTTAAGGAGAGTAGTAGAGGCAATAAAATTTTTGTGCCAACGTGGATTGCCTATGTTTGGGTCCGATGAAACTGTTGGCTCACTATCAAATGGCAATTTTTTAGGATCTCTAGAGTTGATTAGCCTTTTTGACCCTTTCATGGCAGAACATTTAGAGAAATTTGGAAATGTTGGGAGAGGGAAAGTAAACTACTTGTCATCAACTGTCGTGAATGAACTTATTGAAATAATGGGCGATAAAGTTCTAAAAAAGATTTTGCAAGACCTTTATGCTGCAAAATATTTTGGGATTATCTTGGACTCGACTCCTGACATATCTCATGTTGATCAGCTGTCTGTTATTGTGCGTTATGTAGATAATTTAGGGAAGCCTGTTGAACATTTCCTTAAAGTAATACCATTAAATGGTCATTCTTCTAGTAATTTATTTGAAGTCATTTCAGATGAATTAAAAACTTTGTCGATAGATTTTAATAATTGCCGAGGGCAATCTTTCGATAATGCGAGCAACATGGCTGGTAGGTATTCAGGCCTACAAGCAAGGCTCAAATTTGTAAACTCATTAGCCGAGTATATACCTTGTTCTGCACACTCCTTAAATTTAGTTGGCTCTGTTGCTGTGGAATGTTGCAATCAAGTAGTTTCTTATTTTGGGTTTGTACAAAGTTTATATAACTTCTTTTCTGTGTCCACTCATAGGTGGGAAATTCTTATGTCTAGTTTAAAAGAAAATGAAGAATTTCTTACGCTCAAAAATTTATCTGGGACTAGATGGTCGGCAAGAGCAGATGCAACGAAAGCTCTGAGAAAAGGATACTTACGAATAAAGATTGCATTAAAGGAAATAGGGCAGAATTGTGATGAGAAAGTTGCCACTTGTCATGAAGCAAACTCATTATTAAAACAGTTGGAGAAATTAGAAACAGCAATCCTCACTGTTGTATGGGACACAATTTTACAATGGATAAATAAAGTAAGTAAAACTCTGCAAGGACCTAGATGCAGTTTAAGTATTTTGGTGCCATTATTTGAATCTTTAGAGAAATTTGTAAACAGTGTTCGTAGTAAATTCGAAGAATATGAATCTGAAGCACATCATTTAGTCGAAGATGATGTAACATATGTTCAAAAAAGAAAGAAAAAGGTATCCAAAAGCAGAATGTTAGATGATTCAACTAGTAAAGAGGCTGAATTCGATGAACGTTACAGATTTATTTATGAAGTTCATTATGTACTTTGTGATTCCTTAATAACTCAATTAGCTAAACGCAAAGAAGCGTATGCAGAACTTGAAGTGAAATTTGGATTTTTATATAAAGAACTGAATGAACAAAATGAAGCTGACATCTACAGAGATGCTGAAAAGTTTCAGCAGCTATATGCTGTTGATGTTGACGAAGACTTTGTAGATGAGTACATTCAGTTTCGAAATTTTCTCCCATCCATCATTAATCCTGAAGAACAATTAAAAAAGGTAAAAGAACTTAAAATGGAGCATACTTTTCCAAACGTCGACACTTGTTTGAGAATACTTTTAAGTATGCCAATATCCAATTGTTCTAGTGAGCGCTCATTTTCAACTTTAAAAAGAATTAAAAACTATCTACGTTCTAGTTTAAAACAAGAAAAATTGAGTCATTTAATTTTGTTATCTGTAGAAAGTGATATTACTTGTAAATTGGATTTTGAAGATCTAATACTAGAATTTGCAGAGAAAAAGAGCATAAAGAGACATTTTTAATGTAATAAGATCAAGTTTTGATTTCCAATGAGATTTGATTTGAATGTGGTAATGTATTAAACTAAACAATTTCTTATTCAATATAAATGTTATTTTTAATTTATGTTATACATAACAAAAATTATGCTATCCTACATACTATGCAATGCTACACATAACAATAATAATGTTATGCTACATATTATACAATGCTATACATAACAATAATTATGATTTGCTACATATTATGCAATGCTGTACGTAACAAAGTTTTCCTCTTTTGATCTATAAATTTGACAGTCAGAAATGTGTTTATTTGTGATAAAATAAATTAATTTTTTTAGAAAACATTATTAACATTAATTTATAAGTTTTTTCTGTTTTTAATGTTAATTCGTTTGACTTTGTGTCAAGCCCGTTTCCAATAAATCAAGTGTTTTAAATTTTTATAACCATAAGCAGCATAATTAGTTAATATATATATTTGACTATAATATACAATGTTAACCAACTTAAGTTAATACTTCGCAACCTTACCAAATTAAGTCACAGTATCATTCGGGAAAGGGGCCCCCAAAAGTGTCCGGGCCTTGGGCCCCAACTTGCCATGATCGGACCCTGAGTGCGACAAGCTCACTTTTCGGCCCTCCTCGCTGTAAAGTGCTACTTTCACCACGATTTCTGATTAAAAATTAATAAATAAAGTTTAATTTTTTGCATGTTGTTATAAAAAAATATCATTTGCATTTGGTTATATAATGTATTGTATGCCACATGTGGGAAATCACTTTTTCAAACCCGGCAAATTATTTCAATAGTGCTACAGCACGAGTCAAATAAGCATTTTTCCTCGTTTGAAAAAGTATTGCTTTCCCAACTAGTTGCATAAATAACTATTTTATAACAATGTGCCAAAAAAAAAATTGTCTTTATCAGAAATCGTGGCAATAATAACAATTTATCACGACAAGTGTGGAAAAAATACTTTCACGCACGCCTCGTGTTAAAATATTATATGGTCGTGGTATTGAAATAACATTTTTTCAAAAGAAATTTATTGACTGGAGTTGCCAACATTAATAAATGTATGTATTAACCATCGATATAGATAAACAACTGGATAGACTACTTATCGCTGGGAAAATGAAGCCATTGCCAGATGCCGTTGGTGGGATAAAAAATACGGATTGCCGAGGATTGAAAATAACATTTTGGGTTGTACACAGCAGAAATGTCAATAGTAGACCTTAATTATTAATAATGTCAACAAAAATATGTACTCTAACACTTTAAATGGTTTTTCGCATTCCCATCCAGCTATAAAAGTGAACTGTGATTGGTTAGTCATCCCACCAGTTTCGCAATCCCCGGCGCGTTTTTCTCTTTGCATTGACAGTGGAGCAGTCTATCCAGTTGTTTATCTATATCGATGGTATTAACAATATTTTTTGGTACGTGATTACAAAACATATGCAACAAGGGAGAATACTTTTTAAAACTCTGCAAACTATTTGACGAGAACTAACGCTCTCTTCAAACAAGCATTTTACTATGTGTGAAATAGTCATTTATGCAGCTAGTTGGGAAAGTATAACTATTCCATATCAAAACTATTCAAAATATGAGAATGAGGCGGGTAGGAAAGTACTTTTTCACACTAGTGCGGGAACAGTTGTTTGTATAATTAGCTGGGAAAGTAATACTTTTTCAAACGAGGCAAAATGCTTATTTGACTAACTCATAAGAAAGCATTTTCCACACAATTTAATTAAGAAACCTTCCATTAGAAATTCAAAGAAATTGCACCGAAACACAATGGAGTAATTTTATTCATCACTGGATCTGACACGTGTGGATTAAGGAATTAGCCCACGTCACAATTCTGAAACCACTATCGATGCATAAATTTCTTTTCCAATTGTACTCCCTCCATATCCCTTGATTTGGCAACTGATTAAGGGGTATTTCTAAAGAGCGTTAATTACGGATGGCGGAATTTGTATAAGATGAGACATTTAATTTGAAAGTCAATCGCGTGTATGTTATATAAGTTGTCACGCGTTAAAAGATTAATTTAACGTACTGTTATTTGTATTTGTATATTTTTTTTGGACTATTTAGTTTTATGAAGTGTGATTAAATTTTTATTTTGTTTAAGTTAAAATGTTTTTGTTTTTTAAAGTGATAATTTGCGAATGTTCAGACATGAGTTAATAGTTCTTTCGCTTATATAGTATGCCGATGAAATCACACTTTCTCACCGATTGTTTGACAGCAAAAAGGACGTAAAATGAATTGTATGAAAATTCCAATTTTTAGAAAAAGAGAATTACTCAGATTCATATTACTCAGAAAAATAAGTTTAGTACTTAAAATATAGAGTGAGAAAAAACTGTCGAATATTTGAAATATTGATAATTCATGAGTAATTGAATGAAGAAAGATGCGGTTTTTACAAAAAAAAAAAAAAAAAAAAAAATCTTCTTCACTAATAAGAAAATTAGTTCTCGTGTCAATGAATAGCGTTTTGTTGTCCATTTATCCACGTCGTTCAGCGTTGGCTGTTACTGCCGAAACAAGGCTAGTCCCAATTTCCAGTAGGAACTCTAAGAGAAATCTAACTTTATTTGCTATGTATCGTAACAATTTTGGACTTCAGTTCCCCCATGCCCTTATTCTAAATTAACGAGTATTGTTTGAAATGCTATTGACACCATCCAGACTATCTGGTAGGATCCATTCTCCTTTTACACACACATTCAGTTTACTAGTATCCATGTTACTAATGTGAGTTTCGAGCACTGATACATATATTGTTGCTGGATTGAGTTTTCTTCAGGAGGCGGGTTAAGGCGGCCTGGAAACCCAATGTTAAGTCTACGTGGTTTTGCTTAAGAATGTCAGGAAGATCTAAACTGTTGTTTGGTGGTGGTTGGCATTGATACAAAAACAATTCAAAAGAATGGTACCAAATAGAAAATCGGTAGCTAAAAGTATGTTGAAAATATGCCAACCTGGTATCGAAATACCTCCTCTACTCTGTTTAAAACATCCAAACAAAAATACTGGGTTCGAAATCCCGGGTTAGGCATGCATGTTTGTTGTGGTTCGGAAACCATGTTAAGTAGTAAATCCCGTCCTGAATAGCCGTTATTGTGCATACAAATAGGCCGTTGAGTGTACAAATCAACCGACTAAAACATCCATTTAGGCGTCTTGTCAATCTAATGGAATACAAATATTGGAGATCTATTCCAATAGATTGATTAGAAGTCTACATGGATATATGCTGCAGACGCTAATTGCCAAGATTTTCTATTATGGCACTATCTAGCGACGGAGACGGTCATTTCTTTGTGGAAGAAAAACTAGTTGGAATCTGGTAGTCAATAAAAATATGCTTCTGCTCACTTTTTGATTGCTGACGTCTGATTCAAATACCGAGATCTTTCGATTTGTTGACGTTTAATGGCTAAAATATCTCTGGTATACTTGATGACGTGTAAAAACTTTTTTTTTTTAATAATTTTAGAGTTAAAAAATGGTGCTTAAGTTGAGAGTTTGTAGGTGAGAAATCTTGTTGCCGAAGTTCAAATACGATATTGCTATTTGTAGCCTAGGTATGAACTTTCCGAATAATTGATGCACTTTTTAAAAACTTTTTCAAATACTTTTGATCTGACATTTCTGTTGGATTTTTTTAATTCCACTTGATAAAAATGTATTTAAAACAGATATCACACATGTCCGTTGCGTTTGTAGTTAAGAATAGAGAAATTAAAAATGGAACTCCTGTCGTATAACCTTCAATTAAATTTTTATATAGGAATTTGCTTCAATGAGAACTTTTATTTGACATATTGCATATCTATAAAAATAGTCGTTATATGAGAGAATGTTGATCATGTATGCGCAAAAGATTTTCAGTGTATTAGTTTAAAAGGTAAAACTCATTTTTATATATGTTTCTGAATTATGTCAAAAGTAAAATAAAGAAAATTTCATTCAAGTCTATTCTACACTTATTATAGTTTTGACACAATCCAAATACTTTTACATATTCCATATTTTCATAAATTTATTATTCCAAAATCAAGCCAAATAAAAACTGCAACATATTCTGAAGACTTAATGATTACGTTGCTAATTAGATGCCAAATTCAATATTTATAAACTAGCACTCAATGCAGACTTTGACCGAGTCAACCTCATTAGCGAATTTACCAATAACATCAAGAAATTCACCATTAATTAACACTAAAAATAATGACACACGTTTAAAATTAAGGAGGTTTATAAGCCACTGTAAGCCGTTTGTAGTAGCAAACGTGTCAAGAAACTATGATTTATTACGTACCAAGTCTGTAGAGAAAAGAAAACATTCTCATTCATACACCAACTTCTGTCATTGCTGTTAGGTTAGTGGCATTTGGCATGGTGTCTGTGTTGATTAGAAGAATATTTTACTAGGGATCTGGCTTTTTTTTTTCTTTCTTTTTTAATGTTTTAAGGGGATATGGGACACGTTTTCCAAAATTCTTGAGTTTGGCTTAGAATTAAATAAAATTTGGCACAAACATAGAGGTAACTTGTAACACAACGAAACAATTTGAGCAGATAATATAAAATAGATAGCAAATTATTGAGAAAAGTGCATTAAAATAATGCAAATTTAAATTTTTTCAAAATGCTCCTCACGACACAATATTTTGACGAATATTAAAGAAAAAATGTAAGTTGTTTATCAGTATATAATAAACATTTTCACACATGTTTTTTATCTTTAGGTGCTATAGTTGAAGAAAAAAAATTTCAAACTTGGCACAGATGATTTTTTATTACAAAATGCACATATTTCCCAATCCCAACAGGAAAAAAATAGAAAAAAATTATGTGACATAACAAAACATGTGTGAATTTCTTTATAGTACATTAAAAATTATTTATACAAAAAATTATTTGGTTTTATTAAAAAATTAATCGCAAGGAGCGTTTCGAACATACGCAAAATATGAAAAAGCGAAGCTGTGAAAAATGCATTCTTAACTTTTGCCAACTTGTGTGCGATACGTTAACATAGTTACTTAAAATAAAGGTTTTACCAATCAAAATCATCGAATTTATAAAATTCAAACGCGAAATTAAAGCTGGTAACGTCACAATTTTTATAAAACGAAAACAAAAAACGTCATTTTTGGTAATTTCAGTGTCCCATGTCTCCTTAATTTGCAACAATACATTTCTTCCAAAGCTGTTCCTGGAAGTTCCAAAGCTGTTGATTTATATAGAGCTTCAAAAAATCGTTAAATAGTGCATCTATTACACGTATGGAAAACTTTAAACTTGTCTCATATATTTTAAGTACACATGTATATTTAAGTACGAATATGTTTTGAAGTACACATGTATATTTAAGTACAAATACGCTTTTAAGATGTATTTTTATACGTAAATGCATTTTATACGTACGCATGTATTTTGCTTACACTTGAGCTCTGCCCATCAACAACTATGACTCCTCTGTTTCTATTTTTTTTAAATTAATGGAAAAATGAAAATGGTAACTGTAAATTACACCAATATATGGCAAATATAAATTCAATATTAAGAGTCATGAAAGTAAGTGCGATAATCCACACCCCTAGTTTTCTTTAGTCCTGATACATTATTTTATTTCTATTGATTGCGATTGTAAAAACGTGACTTTTGGGGTTATAAGTAGAATTTTATTTAATACAATTTGTAGCGAAAGGTAGCGTTTTTACAGAATTTTCTTTTTGAAATGTCATCGAACGTGCATAACAGAGCAAGGTTAAATTGATACTGAATAAATCATCTTATTCTGTTAAAAGACAATCTTTAAAGAATAATAAGATTTATTTTGCAAATTGATATGCATAACTTTACATTTATATAAAAGTTACTGGAATTGGAAACTCATTATATATCGGATAAGATATGCTTAAGTAAGGAAATTAAAATGAAATGACTGTAGATACTTAAATAAAAATCCTTTATTTTAATTAGGTTACAATTGATAGATATTATTTTCCAATAAAAATTGTATGATATACATTTCAGGTTTTAATTTGATTTTGCTACGTGAAAAACTATTTTTAATGAGAAATTGGTTAAATTAAATTGTTATTGTTAAACTTAATTGGAATCTTAAGTGTTTACCATAATTTTCTTTAAAAACAGTAAAAATTTTTGTATTCGTCACAAGTCTTTGCGTAGGCTTATACTTAAAGATGGTTTAAGGTCTAGATTAACTTAAATAATGCATTTTAACCCTTAAATGCACATATATGCCGATTGTTTACATTCCTTAAATGCGTAGCCATGTAGATCTGCATCGTATGTTTAAAATATCTCTATGTAGAAACCTTTGCATAGTGGTTTTTTTTTAAATATTTTTTTTTTACCAAAACTATTTTTCCGAATGCAACTACAATCTTCGACAGTTTATTTCTGAGTCCAATTTCATTTTGGCGGGTGTTACGAATTACAATAATTTATACAAAAATTAATAAAAAGACACAGGAAAAATAGAGGATTAGAAATGGAAAACGGATTAAGTCCAAAAAAGAAAATTTTTCAGGTGAGCCGAAAAATGAAAAACTCTCGTATCTGGTATTTAAGGCTATGATTAAGTAGTAGATTGAATTTTAACTATTGCTACTAGAGTTCACACTTTTAGGCATTCCCTACTCTGTTTAGCTTGCTCTTTAAGACATTTTTTTTTTTTTTTTTTTTTTTTTTTTTTTTTTACGGAAAAAAGAATCGATTTTTTTTTTTTTTTTGGTATTTAGGTCGTTTTCCATTTCTAGTCCTTAATTGTTTTCGGATAGAAACAAGGAAAGTGTAAGGAATAATATTTATATTTTAGCATATACTGATAAATTTATGCAAGAAAATGTAGTTTTTTTATGTAAGAATGCATCAATATGCCAACTTATGTTTTTTTATTCTTTTCTCATTAGCTACATCTAATATCCCGGTTGATTTCAAATCTATTTATTACAAATAAAAATTCATGCATTTTAGGGGTAATATCCGTTACTGTTAATTTCTTTGGGATTAATGTGAGATAGGAAAAATTGGCAAACGTTAGGCTTAGTAAAATTTCGAATACTGCTGGTTAATGTGATAGTTTATTTTGTTGGACTAATGTATTAAGGGATTTCTATTCATTGTTTAAGCTTAACCCTATCTACTTTTTAAAGGTTTAATTAACTCAACAAATATTTAGAATTATTTCTAACTCGTAAAAGAAAAATATTCGTTGAAATATGGATCACCGAGTGCATGTGGTAGCAAATAAAAAAAAATATATAAAATTGGGCAATTCCAATATGAAGTAAAATTCCTATACCAATAAATTTGAATCAACTGCTGATGATTTTTTATTTTTATTTTGAGAATACACTTAAGTTTCCTGATTTATTAAAAAAAATAAATAAAATAGTATGGATCGTTTAGCTCTATCAGAAAATCCTCAACAGAATACGAAGCAGGTTACAAATTTGAGTATTGATATACTTATAAATTTATTAAAATATAAATTGTTAGTTCCATTTGTAAAATTTAAAATAAACTTTGAAAGAGTATGAAATTTTTTTTTGAAAATATTCAGAATCATTTGAAAGGAAAGTAAAATTATTTATTAAAAAAAATAAAAAAAATGTAGCTCTTAATAAGACGCCATTTCTTTTCAAAAAAGAACTCATTCTAAAAGAATGCGTGTCCCACAGACACTCTTACTTTTTACCATCTTCCATCATTCCCCTAAAAAGCAGTCGAAGTAACTCTTGAATTTTCCCCACAAATAAAGAACCCAAAAAGATAAGTGAAGTTAAGTTGAGTTGTTAATATTCTGCTTCCCTTCGAACATTCCAGGGAAAAAAAATAAGCGGCGCAGTTTCAAGAACAGACGATTTTAATGCTCTTTTCGTGTTCCAGTTGTCAGAAAATTAGTTCTATAACTGAATTTTTTTTCTTCTTATTCCGTTTATTTGGGGGGTTTTACTAAAGAATTTGTTCCGAGTTTGTCAGTCTTTAAAAGCTTCCTGTCGTTTTGAAGTGAAGTAATTTCTTGAATGATGAGTTATTAACGTGTTGCCAACGCCGAAGAAAAGAATTCTTGAGTGGTGTAATTTATCGCCATTTTTGGTTTTCTGTTTAATTTTGCTTTCATTGAGGTATTTGAAATTGTTCTGTATGCTGTCTTTTTTAAATTTTCGAGGATTAATGTAGTTCTAAACGCGATGTTTAATTTTGCTAACCAAAGGCAATTCTATTTTCATGCTTTGAATCTTAACTTTATAATGAATTAGTAATTTGGTGAACTAGATTTCTTGAAGCTGTTAATTCGGATCTTTTTGCAGTAAATATTAATTGAACAATTGATTAAAAAATCTATTCGAACTTGTAAACCAATTAAAAATAGCTAAGAAAATATTTGAAAGCTTCATTTCTTGTAGTCAGTTAATTTTATGTTTCGGAAATGTAGTTTTAATTATAAAGCAAGTACGTCTACATTTCGAAGTTATTTGTACATTATATTTTTTTCATATTGTGGCTCCCTATTGTGAACGTCTAATATATAGATATATAGATATATATATTTACGTCATTTAAAACAAATATTATATTTGATAGATATCACTTGAGTATAAATATAAAGAGGAATTAAAACATGAATGTATTTTCCCAAAACTTCTGCAGCTAAAATGATGGTTTTTTTTTTCAAATCATTATTTTTACAAATAACTTACGAGATTCTTTTATTGGTGTTGTATTTTTACAATCATTTGCTTGCTAAATATTTTGTTTTTACTTTTTAACGAATATTGATGTATTTTAACTCTTCTCTGATTTTAGGTAAATACAAATTAGCCATTAATACTTCGTGTAGAATAAAAACTAAATGTTTTAAAAATGTGGGTTGAGTGCTATACTTTTCGTCTTAAATTTTATTAAAAAATAAAAATGTTTAATAAACTTTGTTTAATTCATGGCAATTAATTAATTTTATAGTTGATTTAAAATCCTGAATATTTTATTTAGAGCATTATTAAATTAAAAAAAATTATTTTAGATTAGTTTAGTCTTGTGACGAAATTTTTTTTTTTTTACTTTCGTATGTATAAAGGCTATCTTAAAGTAAATATTACAAACTAAAATGGCGTAACTCCATGAAAAAAAGGGATGCATTTTGAGCTACTTCAATAAATCTATTAGTGCTAATTATTGTTAAATTAAATTTTTTTTTATAAAAGTATCTAAGTTGATTGGTAGGACATTCAATTCGAGAAATAGGATTTGATGAACACAAATTTAACGAATTTCAATTCTGTGAGCAAATATGCACCTGTTTTGATAAGAAGAGTTGACTACTCGAAATTAGCATGATGGATTGTAGTTTCAATTATAATTTAAATTGAATCCCCGCTTTTGGATTAAAAAGTAAAACTTTAAAACTTTATTTACAACTGCCCCATTGTGATAATCATTTGAATTTTTTTTTTTTTTTTTTTTTTTTTTTTTGTGAGAAGCAGATGTTCTATCCTTTAAACTGGTGTATCATTTATCAATTTTGATTTGGGCAATAGGTGAAAAAATCTTTACAAAAAATCCTTTACATGCAATGCCCAGTTTTTCTACAATTGCAATTTATTTAAGTGATTTTGCGCTCAAAATGAGTTTTCATAGCTTTTGAACACTTTGTCGAAAATATTTATTTCGTTGCTATTTTTTCTCTTTTGCACTCAATTTGATAAACTACATTTTTTTTGTGAAATGTATTTCATCTGTCTTGTTTCATCTCGATTGGATGAAGGCAAGTGGGTTAATTAGTTCTTTAAAGACTTTTTCTGATACAAACAAACAATAAACTTATATAAGGGATTTAAAAATCTCAATAGCATAATAAAAAAAATGTCTTTCTCAAACTTAAAGAGGAATACTTCAATCATTCAATATCGCCAAATCGTGCATGCTTGCATATGTCTTAGTATCTGTATCTTATGTACATCAATAGAAATAGATAGAAGTGTGTAAAATCGGACATTTAGTGACATACCAAAGCTTGATAGAGTGCTTTGTTATCAACAACGAGTCTATCTTCCAAGTTTCAGTTAGTTTGAATGACAGCAAGTGGGTTAACCCTATGAAGCATAGTGGTTTCACACAGAACCCATTTAAATTCTTGCATCATAAATAATCTAAATAATTCTTCGATTTTGTATAACCTGAAACAAAGTGCATTTTTTTTATGCAGAAATAAAATTGATTAAGTATGTCAACGATACTGTGTTCACTTGTGGTTTCATAATGTAACCACTTACAAATGTTAAAATAAATATTTTTTTGCAAAAAGGAAGTATACTCCATCATTTTGATACGCATTAAGACGGCCCATACCAAATGTCATTAAAATCTATATAAATAAAACTGAGTTGACGGTACGTCTGAACCTTATATAAATCCATATTTTTGCATTTAGAGGTACGAAATTCGGTGGATAGAAGCTTTAGTACATGGAGATTTCAGAAAACAACTTTTAAATTCGATTAAAAGTTGTTTTCATTAAAATTTAATGACATTAAAAAAAATTCTTGGCATGGCAACGATATTTTTTTATTACATCAGAATAAAACCTAAAGTTATTGTAATGAGTCCCCCTTATTTTTCTGATTTTTTTATGTATCACAATCGTCTGTCCACAAAGCGATTCGAATACTATTACAATTTTACATATATTTACTATTAATCGGCGCTCTGCGCATGCGCCGTTTGAAAGAGTAACATAATATTCATATAATATTATTAATAACATAATATTCTGAATGTGAATATAACTGCTAAGATTATTGAAATTCACTGACAACTTTCAAATCATTTCTACATTTCTTAATATTTCTTTTTATTCCCAAGTAAATACTTATTCTTTTCCTTTAGTATTTAACCCAGAATATCAAAATTCTTTCTTTTGATTATTTTCAATTGTAGAGTGGATTTTTCCCTGTGTATCATGTTCCATATTATTTAATCTATACTAAATTTCAACTTAACTAGACATAACTTAGACGGTAGATCGTCACAGTGCTCATAGGTATTTAATCCATTTTGGCGGAGTGAAGACATAATTCTCGCCAAACCTTATAGCCTTTTGTTCTCTATAGGGTTATGGTTTGGCGAACATTATGCTTTCACGCCGCCAAAATGGATTAAATACCTATGAGCACTGTGACGATCTACCGTCTAAGTGATGTCTAGTTAAGTTGAAGTTTAGTATAGATTTGAATACATTTTGTGTATTAAACATGTTTTACAACTTACACCAGAAACGTAGAATTTCATTTTCGATTTTATTTCTTTGTTGCTTTATTTTGGTCGTTGTTTTGAAGTTAGTAAGAGGGTTCTACTTTTTTGTTTTGTGTACTAAAAAATGTTGAAGAATATTAACCATTTTTGTTATAGATTTAAGTATAAGATATTTCTTTGGCGTGATTTTATTTGATGTTTTGTACAGATAAATGTTGTTTCTCGAAACGGTTTTTATTTTCAGTTGTATTTTAATTTTATTTTAGTATTTATATTTTAACTTATTTTGTTACTATTCTGTTAGCCGCGTAGCAGTTAAAAACCACCAAATTGCAGGTCTTACAACCTTCAAATAATGTATCTCATATATTTAGAATTGGCGATACATTTAAACATCATTTAAACAGGTAAACATTTTGGCTTGGCGCCAACTGGTAACAGCCTGATGGAAGAGTACCCTTCATAATTTATATTTTAGCCTAATTTTATGATTATTTGTGCTTTAATTTTCTTTTAGTTAATGTGTTTTTGATTTTTGCGATTTTTCTGATCGTTTAATGAAAAAAAATCGCCTAATGCTTCACACTACATCAGTTCCACCTTTTCTTAAATGTAAACTTCTATGTCTTTCAATGGGTCCCCAGCAGCGCGGGGTCACATTGTTAGTAGAAAATAAAATCGGAATTCGTGCTTCAAATTGTTAATTTACCCTCCGAGAACTTTCCTGCTACAAATAAACAAAATAAAAGTTGATATAAGTGGTTTAAATAGGACTGTTTCAAAAATAAATCGTTCAGAAATAATGTATAAGTTGGTTGGTTGTTTTCAGATTTTCTGGCGCCGTCAGCAACACGAGGGCTATAATGCGCCGAAACATTCGTCATTAGACAAGCCAATATACATTTACAAACACCCATGCTTAACACGGGACTCGAACCCACAACCTCGTGGTCTAGAAGCTAGTACGCTAACCACTATACCTTTTGGTCGGCAAATAATGAGTAGTATTTCCAAAAAAAATTATATCTATTACACATTATCACATTATAATGATACTTTGTACATTATTATTGTATTATAAAGATACTATAAGCATAGGTTATGTTTTGTTTTGGACTATCTAATGGAATAGTTGTGGGGAATTATCAATTCCCCTCAAATGACGTCACAAGCTGCAGTCTATAAGAACTGCCGAAAAACTTTCTTTTTAGAGTCTGGCACCACTGTACTAGATAGCAGATCGAATACAAGCTGTTCTATGAAATGTTGTAACTTTTATATCATCCTTAATGCTTAACCCTTAAACTTAAAATTTATCTTCAATAAATATGTTATGTTTCTCGAATGTGTTCGGTACCTCAAGTTTTTTAATCTTCTGATTCTGAGTCCACTGTTTATTCAATTTCTTAATATTTAATTGATTTTGGTACTACGTGTGGATACTGTCTTTACTAATTACCAAAGCTCTATCTAATGAAATTCATGTACTTTGATAAACCAGAAACCAGATTAATTAAATTAGAGAATCACCAACGCTTATAAACAGAATTCGTAAATAGAATGACTCGGCCTTTGATTCGCTTAAGAGCAGTAACGGCTATTCTTACAAACGAAAACTTTTTCTTTAAATCCAAACAAAATATTGCTTTTCCCCATTTTGTCTTCACACAAAAAGATCAAACAGCAAAAGACTAAATAAAAAATAAAAAAAATCTTTAGAGCCACTGAAAGAAAGTCGTCGACACAGCCAACTTGGCTTTATATCTCGTCTTTACACTAGAGCTACTACAATCTCATAGCAAGGTGTGTAAACGCTTTGAGAACAATGGGGAAAACGGTGGGAACATGTAGTTTTAAACACCCCGAGGGAATTCCCAGCTTTTACACGAATCAAAAGTAATTCTCTCCAGCAATGTTTTATCAACACCGAAGGTATAAAACCAGGTTTTCTAAGACGACTCCTCTTTATCTGTTGCAGTGTAAGTCTTTCTTAGGTTTTCGTATCTGTTGAAAGCTTTCGTTAGGCTTAAGTTTTTTTTTTTTTTTTTTTTTTTTTTTTTGTAGACTTGTTAAATTCGAAAAGGGATGAGATGAAGTGTTTAGAGGTTTATGGAGGATAGTGTGTTAGCTTGGGACAGGTGGAAGGGAATTTTAGTGTGAAATTAAGATTGTAGAATGACAATTGGAATGTGTTGGGAGATTTGGAACTTTTCTTGGAAGTTGAATTTGTCGTCTGAATTGTTATATGAACTAATGAACTAAAGGAAAGGTATCCCTTTTTTTCTTCTTCTTTTTTTTTTTTTTTCTTTTTCTTTTTTGGGAGTAAGAGATGAAATAAGAGACTTGTATTTTATTGGATTTCTGAGGTGCCATGCAGGATTTAAAATGTGCATATTTTTACTTTCAATTAAACATATGTACTATACATAGGATAATGAAAGTATAGCATTCGGTAAAAATTTTTGCCCCGATTTTTTTGCATTTCTCCGCGATTTGAAACCACGGATTTCAAAAAAGTGATCTAGAAAAATGTATGTCTGTATGTGTGTCTGTGGTCAGCACAACTCCAGAACAAATTGACCTACGTTGTTCAAATTTGGTGTGAGGGTTGGTGATGGCACAAGGACATACCATTAAGGTTTTCGCCAAAAGCGCACATCCGCATAAGATAGCTGCAATTGAAAAAAAATCATGTTTTTCAATGATTGTTAAAAAACGGCTTGCTGTGCTAATGCCGCTTAACGTGTTTTAAACATTCCCACCTCCGAAATTCACGTAAAAATGCTTTAACGGCGTAAAAAGTTGAAAAACGAATGCGTTCAACACAGTGTTCTCTTTCCTAGAGCATACCTCATCAACGATCGTTTTTTCTTCTCCCCTCAGTTTCACTTTTAATAAAGGATAATATAAGGATTACCGAAAAGTATATTACCAAAATCACAATTTTGGCTGTATTTTTTTTTTTTTTTTTTTTTTTTTTTTTTTAAGATCGACGCAAGAATTATCGTCATACTGGCCTGTAATTGAAAGCTGTGTGATGTCCCACACCTCTAGTTTAGGGATGTTTCATTGAATTGTAGATAATAAATAGTAAATTTTTGAACGAAAGGAAGGGAAAAGAGTTTTAAGAGTCAATAATTACAATAAAGTTGGTATTTATAAAATGCATAATTAATTAAATTTTGATTAAAAATATATTGAGGGAAAATACTAAACAAGATCGAAGGAAAGGGGTAAAGAAAAGGGGAACTATTATTATTTTTATTTTTGAATAATATTTATAATATTTGACCTATGCACCGCTTTACCATATAAGATTGCTTAATGGAATTACGTTTCTGGAAGTTCATCAGGGTTAGCTATTGTATTCCGTTACTGAGGGATATAAGATTAGTTAGGTTTTCCCATCATGCTTAAAGTTGTAGTTCTCTCTTTTTCTTAATACTTTATCTAGTGTGTAATATTGCATTTAAACGTGATTTTTAGATTATGATTTCTGAGCTACCGTTTAAAAATTAGCACTATGCGCAATTAAAAAAAAATAACTATTCGTAGGTCTTGGCCTTTAAATTGGTAAATAGTTTATCAATTTTGGTTTGGCATAAAGGAAGGAAAAGGATCATTAAAAAAAAATACCTTTCCGAAATATCATATTATAGATTATTGTAGATTAACCCATGCATTCAATTGGTTTGAATTTAAGATATTTTTTAAAAATTGAATTGTGATTATTTCGGGTAATAAAAATGTATAAATATTAAAAGGAAAAAAAATCGATCTACAAAATAAATGTTCTTTCAAGTAGTCTAGGAAATATAGTTATTTCAACGTTATATTTTGGAGTTCAAGAAACAAACGTAAGTTTTTAATGGATTGAAAATTAGTCATGAACAGTTTCTGAATATTTTTAATATATTTAAAAGCATTCCTTATCTCCTATGTGAATAATTCAGATTAAAAAAGGAATGTTTGTCTCGGGTAGTTTTGGAAAAAAACATATAAAAGCTTTTTTAGTTCTGTTACTTTCTTTATAAATAGATTTTAATGTAATGATGATCCGTTTTAATGGATTGGAAAGAACGGTTAGAATTGTTAATTACAGATGCTCTCTAGCACGTACTTCACAGAAGTGTTTGTACAGTACCCCCCCCCCAAAAAAAATAATCAGAACGATGGCTATATCTTCGGTTCTAATTATCGTAGAATCTTATGGTTTGCACCAAAATGTTTTGCTTACGATCTTCTATATATCTAATGCAATTTTTATTCTTAAGAGACCGTTTACTAAGTGAAAGTAACGCTATCTTCAAAATTTTCAATACGAACCCGTATTTTTTATCATTTCATTCGATTTAAAATACATCATTTACTTTATAGACCAAATTTCAATGCATTATGTTGAAAAACACGTCACTTATGAGCGAAAATGTTTCGACCATTTTTGGACCGATCTTCAGGGAGAATTTCCATAAAACGAAAGGTATTTTTAAGGTTCTACTTCACCACGGGAGAAATCGAACGGTCAGTGCGGCGTTTCCAGACGTTAAAAAATACAAATATTAGGTAAAATTGCATAGAAACTACTTGGATTTATAGTGTCATGTTTAAGATTAATACAAAATTAGCAGGTAAACGCAAAAGGAACATAATTTATTTACAACATTAAAGATGTGCATTCTTCACACGAAATAAATAAAATATCGAAAACTGTAATTGCAGAAGTATAATGTATACAACTGATAATTTGAAAATTAATAAATATAAAATGTAGGCATTAGTAAACAGTATTAAGCAAAGTGTGATTATTTATTTTACGGAAACATTTCACTGTAAACACAAATGAAACATGATCGTTGAAATTGTTTATAAAATGAAAAAATCACATATTTCAGTAAAATTTTTGAAGGATAACTTGTTGAAATTGCTTAAAAAATGTTGTTTTAAATAAATGGAATTTAATGAAAGTAATTTGAAAAAAAAAAAAAAAAAAATCAGGCTGTATAGTGCCCCATCGTGAAAGATAACTTGGTTCATCCATCGGGGCAATGAATAGATCAAACTGAATTTGATGTCCGGATCAGCCCGTAAGGATTTCCAAGAGTTTTCAGCAGCTCTCCATACTTCTACTTCTGCAGTTGATTGTACACCGGAAAAATCAATCCGGGCTTTCCATAATGCCCACAAATTTTCCCTGAGCGTAATTCCTGAATAAATGACTTGCGATGTTCAAATTTTATATACGGGGTGGCCATAGAAACTGGTTTTAGTTAAAATCGGGCATGCGCCTAAGGTTGAAATCATGAAAAAATCATGTTTTTCAACTATTGCTAAAAAACGGCTATAACGATTGCGTTTAAAATTTCCGTGGTAGCCTCTTAAGGTCATTCCCACCTCTGGAATTCCCGTAGAAATGCAATACAAGCGTATGAAGTTGAAAAACGAGCGCGTTTAACACAGAGCTCTCTGTCCTTGAGCATCACCCAACAAATTGTAATGAGTAAATACCATCACCATTCCCCCCCCCCCCTTCTTTTTTTTTGCCTTTGTAAAAATTGTTACCCAACACGGTAAATAACACCATACCAAATTTAAATGCAATGACTAATATTATAGTGTAATTGAACATTGTGCGATTTTCCAAACCTCTAATTTACCTTGAATTAATCTTTGATTGTTTTCAAAAATCGTCTACTATACGGTCCCTTAAAGTGAGTGTTTTTTACATTTTCGCTAAAAAATCGAGAACTAAACGTCAAAATGGAAAGAAAAAAATTGTGGGGGGTTTTAGACCATGGTAAATCTAATGAAAGCAAAAAAAAAAGATGTTTCTATTAAAAAAAAATTACATTGTTTTATTAATTAATAATTAATTATTAAAAAAGAAATGGATGCAAAAGTTGATTGCTATTTATGTTTGGCCATTTACAAACTATTTTTTGAAAAAAAAAATTACTGAAATATATTAATTATTTAAGTATTTATGGCCAAAAAAGCAACTTTTTTATTTAACATTAGTTTATCATTTTCTTTTTATCATTTAAATTACAAACTATTCATTAGAAAATTACGAAATTTTGTATTTCGCATTTGTTTTTAATGCTGAATCCAAATATGGGATAATATTATGAGGTTGCTATTGAATTTTTTAAAGTTCAGTTCTGTTTTTGTATGTAGATGACCCCTCATGATAAAAAAAACTACATGCAATTATTAAAAACGTTCGTTTATTACAACGAAAAACGTTTATTTACAACGGTACCTTTTGTTTGTTATTTCAACAATTAGAGCACAAGATATAGCCATCGTTCTGATTTTTTTTTGGGGTACTGTACTTGTATTATTCGTCTTGCATCTTTAAAAGGAAAAAAAAAATATTTTGTACAATAACTTCGTTGGAAGTCATATTTAAAAATAAGTTAACTTACTTATTTTACCCCGCCGATCCTCGGTGACCCGTCACGCTGTATCTTCAAGAGACCTCAGCTTGCAAGGAGATTTTTTTTTTCCAATTTTTTTGCGTTTTTCCCTTTTTTGGGGATCCAATAACATAAAAATAATTTACCTTAAAAAAATTTATTGCACAAAAAAATTACAAAATATCCATTTAAATGGACATTTTGTCATATACAACACACAATTCAAATCTATTTGAATTACTTTTTGAATTGATATATCACATTCAAATCACATTTGAGATCAGTCTTAATTATTATTACTTGATGAATCACAAAAAGACGGAACTTAGATTAATTAATTATAGTAATAATAGACTAGAAGCCGTATTTAGTTTAAAATATGAAAAATTTATAAACGAAGCAGTAGAATAATGTAAACATAGATAAAGCAGTGTTGCCACTGTTCTCTAGGTCTAAAATAATGCAAGGAACAAGGAATAAAGTTGGTACCATTTGAGTAGAGAAAGTAGAGGGAATTCAAAAGTGTGTCCATTTAGTGGACAGCCGGTTTCTAGATATTATAGGACCCAGTTATTGATGCTTCGCTCGTTGAAAGTTTTATTGCCGCGCAAGCATAAACTCACTTCACTGTCTAAAAGGTTAATTGCTTCATAAACCCTTATTATTTGTCCCCCCCCCCCCTCTGGTTTAGAAACTAAAACAAAAATTCCCCGCTAATACAATATCCTCCTCTCCTTCCCCTACCTGAGATTTTTTCAAAATTATGTCTGTGAAAAACAAAATTAGAAGACCAGAACTACTTATGCTCTAAATTTAACTTTTCAGGCTAACCTGATGGTTGTGGGGTTAATGCTCTGGCTTCGCATGCCAAAGGTGCGGGGTTCGAATCCTGAGCTAGGCATGGATTTTAGCTATGCTTCGGAATCCACCTTAAGCTGTGGGTCCCGGCCTGATTAGCCGTTATTGTGCAAAAAAATAGGTCATTGAGCTACAAAATAATCAAACAATCTAACTTTTTAGTTGTACGCTTATTGGAAATCGCTTTGTAAAAACATTTTAAGAAATAATAAAAAAAAAAAAAACGTAAAAGAAGTCGTAAATTTTTTAAGGAGGGCAGAATTTTACGTCTATTAGAAATCGCTTTCTAATAATATATTAAAAATTCAAAAAATACATTTAACATTTTTATTTTTATTTTATTTGTTGAAAGAGTTCTTTTTTAGGTTTTCTTAACTTGCTTTAGTTGCTATTTTTCTCTTTTCAATAGTGTTGCCATCTACTGACTACTATCCCAACTTCCTATTTTTTAAAGACCATACCTGATTTTTTAACATTTATTCTCACACAAATAACATATAGTGTAATTGTTAATAAGCTATTCGATAGAAGCCAAGACCTTTAATTTGGTACATCATTTATCAAATTTGGTTTTGTGTAAAGGGAGAAACGGGTGAAAATGTATGTTATTTCTAAACTGTGTTTTTTGTGACAAGATTTTCTGAATACTTAGTCTAAAATATCTCTTAAAAAAGTGTAAATCCAACGAATTATATAGTTTTAATATCTATAAAATTTTAAAATAAACGGCCTTTATAAAGTTGCGTTTTAAAATGACTATAGCAGAAGAAATACAAAATAAAATGTTATCAAACTTGATAAAAGTGTACACGAGTTCATGGTAGGTTGTTTTACATAAAAAAAAATAAAAATGGTAAACGAAACACGATATTGAGAAATTGGTTTAAGGTATACGTATGGGTTTAATTTTTTTTTTTTTTTTTAATTTTTAATTTAAAAATTAGACCTTTGCACCTTGAAAAGAACATTATTTGTTAAACTGTTTCCAATTTTTTTTTTCTTTCAATTTTAATAATTAATTAACATTTAATCAACTAATTAGGCTAATTTCGAACGGTAATGACAAAAATTCTAATTAACCCACAGATACAATTTTAGTGTTCAATAATGCGAAATACTCTGTTCTATGTTTTGACCCTAATAACAGAATTTTATAGTGTGTATATTTTGTGATATCTTGCTTTAAGTGAATCTATTATAAAAATCCAAGTTTTTTTATACAGAAACTTATCTTTAAAATTCATTTAAAAAATATTTATTTACAAATAACTTAGTATATAGGGTCAAAACATTCAACAATGTATGCAGATAATATAGCAAAAAACAAATTTCAAAAAATATTATTTAAACTGGAGTTATTACTGTTTGAATGAAATGAAAAATAGAAAAACTACTATTTGAGAATAACTTTTTAAAAAGTATTTTTTATATAAAAAACTGTTATTATTATACTAGTTATTATATATTTCCTTTTTAGTATGCTCCTCCATCACAGGGTTTTCTTTTGTGTTGTTTTTATTTTGTTTTTACGGCCTTACAAATCTTCCCCGATTTTTGCGAGTTTTGCGATTTGAAGCCTATACGTATACCTTAACGCATTTGAAACCCATTTCTTCACATCTTCCTTTCAAAATATAACTAATTCGAATAATTTTAAAATAAAATTACAGAGTCATTCTCATTTGGAGGTGGGTTTCGAACTACTTTTTTTTGTGAAAAATACAATTCTAATGACACCTTACACACTTTTACCATGTTTGATAACATTTTCTTCAGTAATTTTTCTTTTATGGCATATCAATGTGGAACTCTGATTATAAAACCCTATATTTAATTGTTACTTGAAGATTTTTTTCAAACAATTTGTGTGCAATCAAATTGAATAGGCTAAAAAATTATTTATACATTCCAGATAGTATTCAATAAAACTTGCTTCTAAATTGTGTGATTGATCACAATTATATTAAAAAAACTAGGGGTGTGGAACATCGCACAACTTTCAATTACACTATAATACTGACGTGGATTTGTGTCATCTACCGTTTGTATATTTTCATCTTTCATTTAGAATAAATAGCCAGTTTGGCTATATTTTTTGCAAAAATTCTTGTATGGGTCTACAAAAAAAAATCGTTAAAATGGTGATTTTGGCGATATACTTTTAGATAATCCTTATATCATCCTTTGTTATAAGCGAAACTGAGAGAAGAAAAAACGATCCTTGATGGAGGTATGCTCAAGACAGAACTCGGTGTTGAAAGCATTCGTTTTTCAAATTTTTAAGCCACTGAAACATTCTTACGGGAATTTCGGATTTGGGGATGCTTAGAACACTTTAAGAAACATTACCACAGTGATTTTCATCAAAATTGTTAAAGCCGTTTTTTTGCAATAATTGAAAAACGTGATTTTTTCAATTACAGCTACCTTATGCGCATGTCTGATTTTGACGAAAACCTTAATGGTAGGTCCCATGGCCACCAGCAACCCACAAACCAAATTTGAACATCGTAGGTCAATTTGTTCGGGAGTTATGGTGACCAGACACACATAGGGCATTTTTTCTAGATCACTTTTTTGAAATCAGTGTTCCAAAACGTAGATTAATGCAAAAAAAAAAAAAAAAAAAAAAAAAAAAAAATTTTTACTGAATGCTATACTTTTATTACCCTATGCATATATAATACATATGGATAATTGAAAGTAAAAAAAAAACAAAAAAAAAAAAAAAAAAAAACATACAAAATTTGATACTGACCCCACCGAATATGATTCAGTCGCTCTCCTTTTTCCCCTTACATCCACAAAAACGGGCTCACAAAAAGATATTCTTCAAAATGTTACCCAAAGGCATAAGCTACGTCATTGACGTAGGGGAAAACGTCTTGGCAAAAATGCTTACAAAGTGAAATTCCCTCACTCTTACGCACACATCTCCATGTATTCCCTGTATACTGTAAATATAAATCAAAATCCAGGATCAACAACTCTTTCCGTAAACCTTGTTCTTCCATGGACTTTGCCATATTTATATTTTGATAGAAGGTAGAAACCTGCCGATATTTTACATCATAAGCAGAATACATTTATTTATGATATTTTTTTCCTTCGTCCTTGCCAGTTTTTCTGGAGGATTTCTTCATGGGGAAAAGAGGATGTTAAATTGCTTGGCGGGTTTGGAAGCATTGAAGCATAAGGTTGGGGAAGTCTTCGGAATTTTGCCGCTGAGGAAAGTTATTGTTTTTGTTGGTGAAGATGGGATAATATCTACCATACAAAATGATATCTTTTCTTCAAGGAGATTTATGGCAATTCTCGAGGGTTCGTTGCACTCTTGAAAAATGAGGGTCGAAAAACACACTAGGTTTTTGATAGACCTTTTGTTTATTTCGTATTGTGCTTCACCCTACTGTGGGTCTAACAAAGAAACCATTTTTTCTGAAAAAAAAAAAAAAAAAAAAAAATTAAACTCATCTGGATGGGTATCGAGAATGCAGTGATAAAAGATCACTGCAACATACTTTAAACTTGATTTGAGAAGAACTAGTTTTTGCCCTCGTACTATTTTTTATCAGTTCAAAGTTTTTGTCAGGTTTAAAAGAAGTTCATTTATGTATCATAAATGAGAAAATTTTTGCTAAATTGTCCATTCTTTGAGCAATGCTTAAACAACTTTTCTGTTGAGATTGGTATTGAGTGTGTTAGGACACTAAACGACAGTTTGTTCTTGTTTCATCAAATTCATTGCCAGATTGTTAGGCTTTAAAATAGTATTTATATTTTCAATCAATATATAGAACTCTCAAATTAATTAAATGAAGCTGATGAACCCAATTTAATTCCTTTATTCTAATTAAATGGAACGGCGTGTCTTTTAAAAAATTAATGGTGGTACATGGGGTTGATCACTCTGATGATTTTCGAACAGTGGTCTGGATCTTGTACAAAGCAATTGGTGTATATATAACGGTACCTTGGATGTTAACCGTTATAAGTAAGCAATCGTGGATGAGTAACCGTTAAAAGTAAGCAATCGTGGATGAGTTGCGCACAAGTTTATTTCCAGAGACAAGGGAGGAGACGGGATGACGATTGGCTAGTTCTAAGGGTTCATTATATCAAAAGGCGTATCAAAAGGCGTGGCAAACTGAAATATGGAGCATTTATAGGTTTACTGGGGACACTCGATCATTCAAGGCGCATCTCGCTAGCACCGAAAAATACTTGAGAATACTAAATGGGAAATTGAAGGTTCCAAAGGGAATACCTTACATACATAAAACTTTGCATAAGTACTTTTGACACCATGGAGCACTAAATTTAAATAAAAAAATAAAAAATAATTAAGCATAAATTTTCAAATTTATTGGTAAGTCGTACATACGTAAACTAATCTGAAGCGGTTTGGTGGATTTATAGGAAACTTTTAGCATGGTTTTCAAAAGTCAAATTCATAGTATATTTTATCTGGAGTTGCTCTGTGAGCTTATTTTAACAGTTTTTTTTTTTTTTTAATTACTATTATTCAATTTCATTGTAAAAATTAGATTTGTAAATAGCTTTCTTATCCCAAATATAATTATTTTTGGAATTTACGTTTGAAAGTTTCGAAGATCAAAGTTATCCATTAAAAAAATGCAATCTCTAATTTTTTTTTTTTTGACAATTTTTTTTTTTATAGAGCAACAGTTATGACATATATTCACAACTTGATTGAATCGCATTCTTTTTAAATCCTTCAGATTCTTACTTCGATTTTGGGCGTTTGAGTGTAGCAGGTAAATCTTCACAATCCATCACTTACCGCCATGCATTCGAGTTGAAACTTGACAGATAAAACTCGTTGTTGGTGACAAGGTAAAGGGGAAAAATTTAATCCATGGCACCAAATCTATGGTTTTCTTTGAAGTGGTCAAATACTATGAACAGTCTATCTGAGCCTGTAATAGCTAAAATAAGTGGCAATTTCTTTTAAAATTGACAATATATATAAAGGTTTTAAATTAAAAAAAAAATATTTTTAGGGTAACTTTGGTCTAAAATTACAATAGCAGGCTGAATTTCATTTAGAAAGTTAAAGTTAATTTCCCTACCAGTCTTTAAAGTGCAATATTTCCACCTTCAGAAGAAAGTTAAGGGTAGGTCGAAAGGCTCTATCTAGTCCATGTTAAAAAGGCCATTTTCTGTGCCTTTTCTCAGAAACTACTCATAGCATTGGTTCAAAATTTTGTACAGCCAATATTACACTTTTACATAGACTGACGTAGCCGACCAAACGGTATAGTGGTTAGCGTGCTGGCTTCTAGACCGCGAGGTTGCGGGTTCGAGTCCCGCGTAGGCATGGGTGTTTGTAAATGTATGTTGGCTTGTCTAATGACGAATGTTTCGGCGCATTATAGCCCTCGTGTTGCTGACGGCGCCAGATAATCTGAATACAACCAACCAACCATAGACTGACGTATGCTTTTGTAAAAATAAAATTTTATTTGAATTTATGATGTTTTGAAATTTTTTTATAAAATTGTAAAAAAAAAAAAATGTAATCAACATTTCTTTAAAAGCATATGTCTGTTTGTGTAAAAAAACAATATGTAACACGAAAAAAAATTTCACAGCAAAATATTGAGTAGATCCTGAGAAAAAGGTACATTTGTATGAAAAAACAGCATTTTGAGAAAACAGTTTAAAGTACAAAGCAGACGGGTTTTATCAGTGGAGTTATTTTTTTGAAAAGTATTTTTAAATATTTCAGATGAGCACATTGCCCACCAAGTCGAACGATTTTGTAAATAACATTACAAATATTGTGATGAGCTAAAATCCTCAAAATGGATTCCCAGAAAATTTTTTGCCTTCCGACCCACCTGAAACTATTTTGTCCCTTCAGAAAAAAAATTCTGCTATTTCTTTTTAGATATCACTTTTCACGGTCCCATTGCACAGCAAATTCTTTCCCAGTTGATTGGCAGTCAATTTTGGTGGGTCATGAGAAGATTTTGAGAAGACCAGACAGAAGAGTTTGCCAGTAATATATTTCCAATGGGTATTTTCACCCCTCCCTAAATTTTAAGGGGCATCTTCTAAACTAACTTTGTAACTAAAGCAAAATAAGTTTTGGGACAAAATTAAAAACTACAACAAAAACAGTGATGCACGATCGCAATTCCGCGTATCAGAGCGGAAATATGCTCTTTAAAGGATTACTAAAACACTTAATGGTTATAAACCTTAAACTAACTTTTAAAACTATTCCGTTCGGTGACACCACGTTGGTGTCCCGCGAAAACAATCGGGTAAATGCCGGTGACATCTCGGAAACTATCATTGGAAAATAAACAAAATGTTTGCATTTTTTCAGAAAAGGATGTTATTTTCAAAGAAAAAAGGAAGGGAGGTAACGCCGCTCTTCTAAAAACGGTTAGTAAGATCTATGATTTTATAAAAAGAAGGATTATTTTTAAAAATTTAACCATGATTGCCGATGAGTGAATTCACGCATGAGGTTAATTCAATGGGGATGGAATTGATTTTCAATGCTCTTTCACGCATATTTCATGCATTTTGGTGAACTCTAGAAGATATCAAAGACGAGAGTTTTAAAATATTTCAAAAGTTTGTAATTAAAAATAACCTGAACGTATTTGATAGTATTATTATATTGTTACTGAGATCACAAATCATTTTAATACTTGGAAAGAAAGTTTGAATTATTACTTTATTGAAGAAGGAGAAAAAATAGATTTCGCACATCTTCCAGTAAAACATTTCTATTGTTGAAAGCTGAGGAAAAGACGAAGAAATTGCAACCTATCTGAAAATTCATGACAAAATTTAATTTAAATGAAGTAAGTTAACACAATTCTAGTTTTTTGTCCTACAAACTTTTTCAATTATTTCTCATAAAACATAAAAGTGTTTTTCAGATCTTCATACCTTTGTAAAGTTGGATGGTTGGCAATGGTAGGAACTAAAACCAAGTATCAAAATAAGTTGCAATAGAACTCCTTTCGTCAAAATAAAAAAAAAAAAAAAAAAAAAAAAAAAAATCTCCAGTATTTCATTAACAGCTATTAACAATACCCTTTACACAGACCTTATTAGAAAGCTCTTTTGTAAAACTATATGTAATAACTGATGTTTTGTTCTTTATAAAAAATAATTTTGAACCTTAAAATCTTCTTTTGTTAAGAACGTATGCTGTTTGTCTCTGAAAAAATTAAATGCACCGAGGATGAAGTAGGCCTGGGTCGTAATACATTCGGTTTTTAAAAAGTGGGTCGCAATGTTTAAAAGTTTGGGAATCTATTGCATATTACATTTAATGAATATAAATTCATTAGTCCACAGTACAGGTTTATACAACAGGTACTCACAACTAACAAGTTAAATACAGCAGTTTGTTTTGACAATAAACGCTATTGATTTCCCACTGAGTAAGCCTCAAATAGCTACGAGTAAACAAACCAACCAGTCGCATATATCAAGTGGCTAAAGAACAGGACCTCTTGACAGACAAATGTAATTGATTTAAGGACGGTATGATAGGGGGTTGGGTAAAATTTAGCAAACGTCCTAGCCATCTGGTAGCTGAAGCCCCTTTTCAGACCCAAAGCCTACTGATTCGAGAGGAAGATGTCTCTTCAACTTGAATCATCCCTGATTGAAGTGGTGATTTTGTTTTGGTATGGTGGTTGAGGTTGATGAGTGGAAGGGTATATTAAAATAGTATTTGAAAATTAAGATATCAACATTTTTATGCTTTGGGTTTTTTATTTTATGACATAAAGGGCGATGATAAATATCAGAGCATTTGAAACGATAATCGGAGAACGTTATAGAAGAGGATGAATACTTAGAAAATAATACTTAGGTTAAAAAAAGTTTTTTTCTTCTCAACATTATGCTTTACATCAATGATAGGTGACCCGCTGTCAACTCAAATAAAGGCAGATGATGAATGTACTTCAGCCTCCTTAGTTGATAAAAAAAAATCTTATTTTCCATTTTTGGGGACCAAATCCTTATATTTTTCTGACAATTTCATTGAAATCCATCCTAAATGGTCTCTTTTCAAAAGTTGTGTACTACCTATTTTTTAAATGTCCTGTTATATTTTTATCCCCCCGAACATTTTTTTTTCATCTTTTACTTTACATTAATGCAGTGAGAAGCATTTACAAAAGCTCTGTGGGATCGTTCAATTTAAGTTTAATTCTCGCTGATAAATTCGCAAATGTGGACATGTGCAATGTACCAAATGAAAGATTTAGCAAAGACAAAATCGCAAATCAAAATTTATCACCGTAAATGTGGGAAATGTTAACTGGGTAAATTTCTTATTCGTTAAGCCTAAACTATTGTCACAGGCATATGAAAAAGGACGACTCATAATGTATGGGATAAAAATAAAGCATACACGTGAACGCTGCAATTAATTCATTTACATGGAAAGATCGTTATCGAAGTTTGAATAAATGCTTTATAAGTGTCCTTCAATGACACGACAATTGCCTATGCGATATTACAGTTCATTCCATACTTCTAATAGAATATCCCTTGTTAATGAGTCTAATGCGTCCTTTTTCTACTGATTCAGTTGCTATAAATTCGGTGAAAGTGTCGGCACGAAGACTTGGTCATTAACAAAAACTCATAGACAGTATCGTAAGGTGTTAGATCTGGGGATCTTGGTGGCCAAGAAAGTAATGGCATATCATTCCAATCCAGAGATGAGGTAGATGATCTTTCAGGTATTCATGCACGTTGCTATACTGCTATGAATTTTCTTTTAGGAAATAACGACGCATTTTTTACCAAATAAAAATCATAATGTATTCCTCGTTCAGAAGCTCACATAACTTCATAAAACAACAACGAACTCGGTATCAAGCTTTAGCAATGCATACAACTTCACATGCACAACGATATTTCAGAAAGCGTAAAAGTAAACAAGCACTTAGCTCTTTTCAATATAATGCTCGAAATCCAATTAAATTAATTTCGCGAATCGATGACGCTTTTTATACTAGCCGAAGAAGGCTCAAGAAAAAGTGCAGACGATTTTGCAATCTGAACACGCAGTACAGTTGAGAAACTTCTCGACTGGACCGCATGTTACCAACCTTTTCCTGCCTGTATTTTCGCTGGCTGACAAAAAAACAAACCAAATAATAGTAATAATAATAAAAAACATCCATAAAAAGAAAAGAAAGAAAAACAAATAAAAAGAAACGCCATTCACAACTATTTTTCAGGGAAACTGCGTGACAATACCAATGTGGTGAAATATTCTCTTGCTGCAGAATGAACCGCTTCCTTTATTTGAGGGAACTTCCAATCTGACAGATTAGTACCATTCAATATGAATCAACTTATGTTAGGGGAATTGCATAAAATTCAACAGGAAATGAAGTTCCATTTGGAGTCCATGGTAATTTTATTGGAAAATCACAGCCTGGTGCTAATTAGGGAGTATCAATTTATCTCCAAGTTCTAGTTATATAAGTTCAGTTTCCAAGTTTCTTCTTGAACTAGCCAAATTGGCAGCATTACTTTTATAATGTAATTATAATGTTTTTTTGGCCAAGTTAACATTACAAACGGTAGTTCCTGGCATCAAATATTGTTAAATTGTAATTCTCTAGTATCAGGTTGAATGTTTTCTACCCTCAACGGCCTATTTTTATACACGATAACAAATAATCAGGCCGGACCTACAGATTAGCTTAGATTATGAACCACGACAAACATCCATGTTTAATTCAAAATTCAGCGCCTTCAGCATTTGAGGCTGGAGTGTAGCCATCATGTGGGCCTCCTTGTATCAGGACATGATATTATGTAAAAAATATATTTTATTGAGCGAAAACTTAATTTAATATTTTTGACCTTAGAAAAAACTGTGGATAGAACTCTAAGAATTACCCACTAGCTTCTCTATTTTTAGTTAGAATTCTAGCCACGCTTGACATTAAATATCGGGATAATTGTGGTTTTGTTAGAATCAGTAAAGGACACTTCTATTGTCTGGAAATAATCTACAGACAGTAATGAGTGGGGAAAACTTGATTACTCACTACAAGTATAACAATTCAAAATAAATAAGCTTCAGATGTTAAAAAAAATTTAGAAAATATAGTTTTGAATGATTTTTGTTTTATTTATTTTATAGTTGAAAAATGAAAAGAAAATCTATCTATATATTTCTCTTAAGAGTCCTCTATAAATCTCATATTTGATAGATTTCATTAATAAAAAAATGAAGTAATTTTTACTTTGCATGGAAAAAAAAAATTCTGATACTTTTTGTGAAATCAGCCGCATTTTGTCTTCCAATGCTTATAAATTATTATTTTTGTTTGTTTCCTTTGTATATGTCTCACTACATCAAATATAATGGCGAAGCTTCACTTTGGTGCTCATTAATAAAATATTTTGGATTTATGTATTATTTTTTCTCTTTGCCCTTATGCTGAATTATTTTTCAGTGCTTATCTATAATCAAGAAATTTTTATTAAAACCTTGAAAGATCCTGTTTGTGAAATCAGTTAAAAAAATCCTTTTTTATCTTTGTATATCTTTCTCAAAAACGATACATTTTCATATGATTATTTTAACTTATAAATTATATATCATCATATGATTGTTTTTACTTTACATCTCCATTATGCAATTTGCTTTGATTAAATGAAACTACTACCAAAGCTCTGAAAATTTAGATAAGGCGAGCTTTAAATGAAAAATCACATATCAATGTTACATATTTTATTTATTTTACGTAATATTTAATGATTTAAAAATATATGAATGATCGAACATAACATTGGAATTTTGTTGATAAAGTATCAGATTTCAGATGTTTTAATTTACTTACCTCAATCCTGTCTTTAAACATTTCAACACTACAAACTCTGAAATTTTACTGATTTATCATTTATTCCGTATGTACAAGGAACATTTCAACAATACGAACTCTGAAATTTTACTAATTTATCACTTATTCCGTATGCACAAGGATAAAAGCTTTGCAAATTTTGCGCCGTTAAAAAGATTCAAACTTTTCAATAATTAGTTTTATGAGCCGAAACAATAAATTAATTACTTAATTAAAAGCCAGAGAATGGTGGGTTTATTAGTTTTTAACCTAGACTCTTGCTAAGAGCTGTTTCACTATCTTTTTGAAGAAAAAAAATGGAAAACCACTTTTTCGAGTATTAACCGCAACCATTAGAACAGTGTGGACCATTACCTTTATTAAAAGTGCGTAAAAAATAATTACTTGGAAGACCAATATTCTATCTGCATAGTGTTCGTTCTTTTTATCCGTGTCCATTATTTTTTTAAAGTTAATCCACTGATTAATACCTCCTTCTAAATTGGATTTTTAATAAGTCAGATTAATTTGGGACTTATTTTTTTCCATCAGTTTTAGAATTAGTTAAATAAAGCTTTAAACACATTGAGTAATTGTATGATGGACATTACACGTTTGATGAGTTTGTAAGTAAAATATAATTTTAGTTTATGATTTAGGCAGCTGTGTATTTTTACGAATTAATTCATTATTTTAAAGCAGTATTTGAATAAAGATTAATGTTATACGAATACACTATTATTTAACTGATAACAATTACATCATCCCTAAATTTTTTATATGATTTGTATATTACATAGTTTTTTTTAAAACTATAATGAGCATAAAAAACGTTAATTTTTTTTTTACTTGCAAAACAAATAAAGTTTTATGTTTTATATTATTACTAACTGAATACTCGTGTTTCGTTACGAAATTTTACCATGTGCAATTTTTTAGCTAGATGCAAGGCCCCACGTTGCGGAGATCCGTCTTTGGTTATGGGTCCTAACTTTTTGAGCTTTGTTCACACGAAGGTTTATTGCTACGTAAGACGAAGCTCGCTTCGCTCGCTGAAAGCTTCATTGTTGCGTAAACGTAAGCTCGCTTCACGCACTAAAAACTAATTGCTACGTAAAGCCATAATATTCGAAGTCTCTCCGCTGTCGAGAAACAAACAAAAAAATTCCGCGGTAATACAATAATACAACAACCCTTTAAGAATATTTTAACTCGTGTTTGTGTAAATCAAAATTAAAAGGCCAAAACTACTAATGTTGAAACTTTCATAGCTCTAGGCCTATTAGATGACGTTTTTTGTGAAAATATATATATATATAAAAAAAATAACAATAATAATAATAAAAAAAAATAAATTAAAATGTTAACACTTTTTTTTTTGTCAAAAGCCCAGTTAGAAGACAAAAACCACTTATGTTGAAAATTTCAGAGCTGTAGCCCTATTATAAATCATTTTGTAAAATATTTGTTAATTAATTAAAAAAACTTAATAAAAAAAAAAAATAAAAAAAAAAAAAAATAATCAAGATTTTAATATTATGTTTTTCCAAACTACAATTAGAAGGCTAAAACTACCTATGCTGAAAATTAAAATTTCAAAGATGTATCTCTATTTGAAGTTACTTTGCTAAAAAAAAAAAAAAAAAAAAAAAAAATAAATAAATAAATAAATTAATTAAAAAGGAACTAATTAAAATTTTAACATTCTGTTTGTTATAGGTACAATTAGAAGGTTAAAACTACTTATTTTGAAAGTTTCAGAGCTCTTTTCCAACTTTAAGTATATTTTTATACATCCATTGACAAACACCCAGATAGCTTGTTATATTATTATAGAATTTTTTTTATTAATTCTTACCTCATGATGAAAGAAAAATTCAAATTAACGCCGATTCCCATCTCTAAAAGATAAAGAAATAATCATATCCAGTCAACTCGTGATAACCCGCCTGGCCAAATTATTCGAGTTATCCGAGATTCGAGTCATCGGAAGTCGCTCTGAAGTTATTTTCTATTCAAGGCATATTTCATCAGGGACATCTTTTGCTTGTTAATGTGGAGTTCGAAAGACAATACTGTGTCTTGCTTTAATCTTTTCTAGCCACCCTCCACTTGCTATAAATCCTTCAACTTTTAGTAAACGGGCAAAGTCCTTTACCTTTTCTTTTAACATCATCCCACTTAGAGGGATTTTGGAATTATGGTTTTGATATGTCTCAAACTATTTAAACAAGCAGCATCGATACCAGGAAAGGCACATACCTTCACTCATCTACATGATGGATTGAGTTTCGATGCATGCCTTCTCAAAATCGCCTTTGTTTTTCAAAATTGTTGAAAGAGTATTCGGAAGAATTCTGTTCTTTAAAACAACAACTTCCATCTTGCATCGCAGTTTTTGCACAGTTTCATTGATCAATTTAACCTTTTGAGTTAAATTAAGCGTATTTAACTTGCGTTTTAACGTTATTCAAAGCCAACGTAATCCAATACTACTGATTCACACTTAAATTCTGAAATGGAATGTAAAAGCAAATGCTTGTTTACTATCTGTACGAGTCTCTGCAAACGGGTTTTTCCCGGGTAATAAGTTAAATTGTAAAACATAATGCAAAGAAAAAAAAATAAAAATCGTTTTTTTTTATTACTATTTTGTGGTTTTTTTGTGTGCCCAAAACTTCGACTTAAAAGGTGTATACTTCGAGGTATGGAGAAAATTCAGTGTTAAAAATCATTAAATTGTCTTGGGACTTAAAGAAAGCCCCGAGATAAGCAATATTTGATTTATGAGACTTCGAGTTATTGCGAGTTGACTGTAACTAACTTTTTGGGGAAATCCTTATGCTTTCTTTAGTACTTAAAAGACCCAAATTCAAAGTGTTTAAAATGAATGTTGAAGGTACTAAAATGCTCCCATCTGATTTGTCACAAGAAAAGTTTTTTTATCTGATTGATATATTATATGGTTTGGATTTAAGGTCTGTATTTGACATGATTATTTTCTACGAACAAAAAAATAGTTAAATGCCCTAAATACAATAGTGTATATTTTATGTTTTTGAGAATATTTTTTAGCTTAGACCAGAGTACGCGAAAAAAAAAAAAAAAAAAAAAAAAAAAATCCGAACGATGACTATATCTTCGGTTTTAATTATCATAGAATTGTGCGGTTTGCACCAAAATGTTTTGTTTACGAATTTCTATATGCTTGGTGCAATTTTTTTTCTCAGGGGGCTGTATACTAAGTAAATTTAACTCTATCTTTAAAAATTTCAAATCGAAGCTCTATTCGTTATGTTTTTATTCGATTTGGAATATTTCGTTTACCCTAGAGAATAAATTTCCATTCATTATGTTGAGAAACACGTCACTTATGAGCGACAATGTTTTGCCGATCTTGAGGGCTAATTTCTTTAGGGCGGGAAAGAAGCAAACGTTTTGCGCGCTTTAAGAGGTAATCTATTATACGGTTCCTTAAAGTGAGCTTTCTTGCATTTTTGCTAAATATTGAGAACCGAAAGTCAAAATGGAATAAAAAGTCTGGCGGGGTTTTCAACCATGATAATTCTAATGGAAGAAAAAAAAAATTATGTTTCTATTTAAAATTTTTTTAAAACTTATTTTATTAATTAATAATTAATTATTAATATGAAAGATGAATATTATTTATGTTTGGCCTTTTATAAGCTATCGTTTGAAACAAAAGTGCTAAAATTTATTAACTATTTAATAATTTATGGCTGAAAAACAAATATTCTTTTTAACATTAATTTGTCATTTTTTGACATTTAAATTTCTAACCACTTATTGGAAAATTTTGAAATTCAGAATATAGACGTTTTTTTTTTTTTTGGATTCTAAATCTAAATATGGTATAACCGACCAAACGGTATAGTGGTTAGCGTGCTAGGTTCTAGACCGCGAGGTTGCGGGTTCGAGTAAAATGTAAGGCATGGGTTTTAGTAAATGTATGTTGGCTTGTCAAATGACGAATGTTTCGGCGCATTATAGCTCTCGTGTTGCTGAAGGCGCCAGATAATCTGGAAACAACCAACCAACTAAATATGGTATAATATTATGGGGTGGCACCATCTAAATCAATCGGGAAACTCCAAGGCGTTTTCATTGGGTGATTGGTTGTCTAGATTTTTCTAGAAGTTTCTGGAAGGACCGATGGATAGAATCATGAGGGTAGTTGAATTTTGTGTGCTGCTTTGAAAGGATCTGAGCTTTGTTGATCTTTTGTAGTGCCTGCGTTATCACTGTATCTGAAGTACAATATAATGCACAGAGACTTTTCTTAAAGTTTGATAGAGATATTACTGTTCAGAGAAGTTGTTTGATTCTTCGAAAGAAGTATAAATTATACTTTTTATTTAGTAAAAAAACTGCGTCTTCACTTTTCTCTGAGAACATTCATAACAGTATAATCCAAAGTTCAATAAATTACACTGTGTATATTACTTAGCATTTTCAGTTTCATGGCAACTAACAATTACGTACCCATTTAAAAGTTACGGGATTGAGTGGTTAATTATTTGGGTCTATAAATGAAATGTTAAGTCAAGTATACTATACGAAAAGAATCTGAAATAATATAACCCATAAAAAAGTTTTTAATATAAATCCTTTACATTCATTACCAATTTTTATATTCTTTAACAAAGTATCGTTTCTTTTGCCAAGGTGTTGGCATCTAATTCTAAATATTAAAAACATCGCTATCAGAAAATTATGCGGTAAACTACGTTTCAAAACTTATTCATTAAAAATGAATGTGAATTTATTTAGTCGAGTCCAAATATATTTTATTTATTGTGATTAAAAGAACTTTATCGCTTATTTATTAAAACAATTTTGTTAACAGGAAAGAGTTTCGTCAGTGATCGGTTAAATGCTATTTCAGTGTGATTAGATGACGGCAATTCGGTTTATTAGTAATATGTAAAAGGGACCTTTTAATGACAGTGGCAGCCGATAGAATGCATTGTCATTGACATTGAAACTATAAGTCAAGTTTCAGCCTAATTGGATGATGGCAAAGGGGTTAATTATACCTCCGCAGATTTGTCCGCAATTGACATACCCACCCACACACAAAATCCAAGTTAATATAAAGAATTAAAAAAAAAAATCCATACCTACCTAGAGTAAAAACAATCCTTTCCTTTTTCCGTTACCCAAACAAAGAAGAAAAACTTTAAACAGAATCTACAAGAAGTGCCCGAACTCCCAAGTCTGTAATAGCGGAGGGTGAGTAAAAATCTAAAAGTTTTTCTCCCTCGTATCTCTCCATCTTAGGTTCCTACCCCATCTTAAAAGAAGAAGCTCCATTGCAGCAAAAAAGCAACTCGAGATCGAGAAGAAAACAACAGAAGAAGAAAAGAAATAAGAAGAAAGAAGAGTTGAAACGCTGAATGCGAAATGCGAAAACGAACCCTGGAATTTGGAGACTCTGTAGGGATTTGGGGAGGGTAATTGTATGCGATATATCACAGGGGAGATAGGACGGGAATTGAGGGCTTTTGTTGCTTTTGAAAGAGTGCATTGTTTGGTTTTAGTTTTAGTTTTTGTTTATGATAACTTAAACAATTCAAATTATCTTATTGCCTCATTAGCTCTGATACTTGGATTGTGTGTGCCGTTTATGATATGGAAAAAGTTCTGTCGATGGAATTTTTGAAAATGTTTTTTTTTTTTTTTTTCCGTTTGGTTTTAGAGTTTGTTTCGATATTTTTATTTATAAAGTTTTTTCTGCTCTTTAAAGAATTGTTTTCTTTATTTTATGGAATTTTTATCATTAATTTTTAACACATTAAACTATGAAAAAACATTTATTAAGGAAGTTTAGAAACCATAAATTAAGTACATAACAAGACATGTTGATATATCTAGACGCATGTCATAATTTACAGTTATAAAATAATCAAGATATATTTATCAAACATCATTATTTTATGTGTGTATTATGAACAGACGTATTTAATTATCCACACATGATGTTTTGCAAGTGTAAATTATGACAGGAAGAGTTTATTTATATACACATAATTATTTAGTATGGCTATGATTTTCAATTATTAAATTTATGATATAGGTATTGCTTATATATGAACGAATATAATAAATTGAATATATTTATTATATTTGTGCCTATAACGTAATTAATTATTTACACACTATTATTTTAGGTGTATATTATTACAAGATGCATTTATTTACTCATTATCATTTACTTGTGCATAATATGACAAAACGCATTTAATTACACATGATAATTTTATTATAATTATATAATAGTCTAGACAGTAGACTATGAAACTATGCTATGAGATATTACTACGCCTTACAAAATTTATGAATTTAGGACAAGATGATAAACTGTCTAGCAAGAAAAGATCTACCGATAGATAGTCTAGATGGTGGAAGTTGCTATATAAACATGTCTCTTTGATTTGTAGTAGGAGTGAAGTATGCAGGAAATTGGTGGCATTATAAAGTTACAAAACAGAATTTGTCTTGGTGATGAGAATTTATTGACTTGAATTTTTTATAGTCAATAAAGTAAAGTCAATACTCCATTAAGTTGCTAAGCGAGCCAATATTAATCTCCTGGAATCCCCGCTTGAGATATGGGACTACTCTTGTTCCCTCGTCAAGAGACAACGCTAGACAACTTGGCGGGAGAAATTCCTGTGATAGACAGAGAGTACTGTATGAACTTATTTCTATCATTATTCTAAATGATTAAAGTGTAGTTGCTTAGTTTATTTCTTTTTTTGTGTGCATATTTGTCAAGTTTGCCTTTATCAATATTTAATCAAATAAAAACTATCCTTTTCGATTATGAGTTTGGGTAAATGAAGTAGTAATTATATTCCAGAAGAAACAAATACTTCTAAAGTTACATTGCATTTGTTTTTACACAATAGCAGTTCAATCACAAAACCAACTTATTTCATTGACTTTTTTTTACATTATTAAAAGACGAATATCCCTAAAAATATTGTCGTCAAAAAGTCAAACTTTTTCCCCTAAAGGATCTAAAACAAGTGCTTTCTTAACAATTCTTTCTTCGAAATCTCCTTCATTAACTCTATCCTCTTACTTATAAAAGTCCTTACTACATAAAGACCATAAAAAAAACCAGTTTTTGTCACTTGAACATTAACTCAATACATCCAAATCCCGCTCGAGAATACGTCCCAAAATACCTATACCATAGCTGCATCCGATTAGATAGCTTAACTTCTACAAGCGACAATAATAAAGCGCTAATGCGTTATAAATATGCATAAGCTTCTTCAAACTAAAGTTTTTCTTCACAAAGACTTCTGGAAAATAATGGGATAGAATAACAGTTAATGCAGCAAATGATTAGAGGAGGGTTATTTTTAATGATGCTTTTTGAATGACTCTGCTCATTAATGGGAAGTATCTTAAATACCAGGGTTGTTATAGACACTTGAAATTCTTAACATTTAATCCAAGTTTTCCACCTATCTAAGCTTAATGGAGATCTCTTATTATTGTTTGAGTTGTAATTTATGCCAAGCTCTGGGGCCTGTTGCTTTGTATTGTCTTCAGGGGAATTGGAGAGTTTTGGATCGAGTTAATGATGTTGTTTGGCGTTTGTTTAATGTGATATTTTATGCTTTATTAGAAAAGAACCTTCTTTTGCCATCAAACATGTGATGGCTACATAGTCGAGTTGGATGTAAGTTTACTGAGGGGAATAAAATATTGGAAAGTGTAAAAGAGATGAGAAGCTGCATGAATGTTGTAAATATATCAATGTAAAGTGGATATACAGTTTTGTTATTATCAATTACCCATATATTAACATAGGGTAATGAAAGTATTGTTTTCGATAAAAAAATTAACTTTTTTGCATTTCTCCATGTTTTGGAGTATCTTGACTCCAAAAAAGTGGCATAGAAAAAAAAGTGTCTGTGTGTACGTGGTCAGAGTAACTCACGAACAAATTGACCTACGATGTTCAAAATTGATATACAGGTTAGTGGTGGCCATGGAGCATGTCATTAAGGTTTTCATCAATATTGCGCATGCGCCAATCATGAAAACATGGAAAACTGTTTTTCAGCAATTGCTAAAAGACGTCTCAAATGATTTGGATCAAAATCGTCAATGCCCCACCTTTAAAATTCCGATAAAAATGCTGTAAAGGTGTAAAATGTTGAAAAATGAGTGTCTTTAACACACAAATCTCTTCTCTTGAGTATCTTTCATAAACGACAGTTTTTCTCCTCTTACCTGTTTCACTTACAAGAAAGTATAATGTAAGAATTATCGAAAATTACATAGCTAAATTCACAATTTTGATGTTTTTTCTTTTTCTTTTTTGCTTATGTAAGAATTATTTTTCATCGTAGTGGTCAAGCACTAGGAAAATTCGATATAACCTCAAAATCATTTTTGAAGTCAGATCGACTAAATAAGTTGCAATCGCACATAGAATGCATACGAAGGAATTATACTAAAACCTTGATTTTTTATATGGAATATTTCTTATATTTACTTCGATTTGTTTGTATGTGTGACTGTGTGGTGTGCTAATTAACCCATTGTCATCATCAATTAAGGCTCAATATTGATAAACAGTCTCGTTGTCACTGACAATGTCTTGTAAAGTTTTTTGAGTTAAAAAAAAGGAGTTTCTTAGCATGGAATTGATAGTTATCTCTATACTTATCAAATACTATGAGCTACATGATCTCAAAATCGCTTAAATAGTTTGAAATTGCACATAAAAGTTGGCATTGCTAAAATGGAATTTAGAGTAAAACTTTTTTAACTTAATTTTTATTTAAATGTGTTTGATCGCTCAAAAGTGTCTTTCTAGAACTTCCTTATTGCTTTTATCTTATGCTAATGATTTGGGTTTGGATTTTATGGCTCAAGAGCAACATTTAGGCTATTGTTACGAATTTCTGTATATTTGTAAATATTTCGTAGTATTAATTGTGTACATTTCGCATAAGGCAGTGCAAGAGTTGACTTTACTTCGCTTTCCTGCAATGCGTCTCTTATGCTTGAAAACGAGTTCTACAGGGATCATGCTGGAAAACGAGTTTTACAAGGGGCAGACTATTTAACATTATGGTTAATGGCAATCTCGCCAAGTTGACGATGGTTTTGGCGACTAATTTTGGTCGCCAAATTTGACAGGAAATCGCCAAATGTCACCAAACTTGACGACCATTTGGCGGCATTTTCTTTCTCCATGTACATGTATAGGGCTTTTCGACTACGATCTGGAAAATCCTCCAAATTTCTATCTCTAGAAGATTCACGAAGGATTGACTTTCCTATATAAGGCCGGCCGTGAGTTGAGTTAGTGAGTTATCTAGTTAGTTGTCTCTCAACGAGTATTCAGAGAGCTGTATTGCGAAAGTGAACTGTATTGCATTGTCTTTTGCGTCGATCATAGCAGTTGTGTATCTAGTTGTTAACTGCTGTTTGAGCTCCATTGTTGTATAAAGATCTGTATTGAATCTATTTGAACGGGAAGTTCTGAAGTTGTAAAGGAATCTGCGAAGAGTTACATCGGAATAAATTTCTTCAAGTTTTTATCTGCTTTGGCTTCAAGTCTTTCGAACCCATCCACGTAACACTATATTGCGCCCTTACGGTTATACATTGATAAGCTTATACAAAGATTTTTTTTTTCCTATCACACGCGATACGTTCAAAATAATTTACCGTAAAAATGCGTTACTGTATATGCGAAAATTTATCCGTAATTTTAGCCTCAGGTTGAAATAGTGACCGTCAATTTGTAATTCGATAAGCATAAACTGGAAATGTGACATTCATGTGTAGTATGTGAAATTGAAAGTCTCATAAGATTAATGGGACTACTGCAGCATTTTATGTCTAATTTAAAGCACTGGTTCGGAGAAACTTATGTCAAGAGGTAAATAGAAGAAACTGTCATCTATACATAATTTTCTTTGCAGGGCGAAGAAAAAAAAAATCACATGTAATATAATAACTAAATTAAACTTTTAACACAATTTTACTAATAGTTTTCAGTATATGCTAAAAATCTACAACTGAAATCCTTTTCGTCTCTCCTTTGAAAGATTTCGTATAGAGAAGCTATTTTATAGAAGTTAATAGTAGCAGTAGGTTAAATTAGAACGAAAACACCTGGTGTATGGCGAACTCCTCAAGAGGGTACAAAGTTAAACTTTTTCCACACCCAGGTTAATAGTGATATAATCTAAACTGTATTGATCTGTATCAATTATGACGAATTAGTTAGGAATACAAGGATATATTACAAAAACTATTCTAAGCAGCTTTTTCATAGTTTTGCAATAATAATTCAATATCTATTTGCATTTTATCTTTCTCTAACCTAAATTAGTTGTCCCAGAAAAAGATGTCTAGATGAGGTGAAAGGAAATTTAAAAATGATGGTAATCAAAAAATTGGATGATAAAGGCCAAGGATAGGAAGAAGTGGAGCTATGTGATACAGGAGTTCAAGACCTTGCACATGCTATATAGCCGAGGAGTAGGTAGAAATTAGTGATTGCCCAAATTGCATCGATTATTTTTCATCTTTCCACCCTTCAATTTGTAACATAATTTATAATGGTTGCATATTATGAGTTGGGCTTTTCTTAATTAATGTAGTTAGGTAGTCTAAATGGTTATTTAAACTATAATTTTCATAAATATCCATCCAGATGGAGTAGTTTAACCTTAAGTACAAAATAATAAATACAGAATACAAAAAGTATGCAAATACAAGAATAACGACCAACAACAGGCACAAGGACAATTTACAACTACAGGTTGGTCCATTTTTACATTTCTGCACAATCCCCTAATATAGACCCAGCAGTCATTTAAAACTGTTGACTCGGGTACAAAACGAAGAAGGAACTTTTAAAGTTATATTTGTGTTTTATAAATGTTTTTAATAAAAATTCTCGATTTTAAGTTGCACTAACTTTATTATATTACACCAAAAACCTTGCTGGAATTCTGGTAATATATCGGATGAGGCAGATAAAGTTTTTACGGCAGATAAGTTGAAACAATCTAACCAACAAATGACTATACATTTAATTGAAATGTTTTTAAACAAGCTTGTGAAACCGTTGAAAACGAAAGCATACGAAAAATCTCCAGTCTAACACTTTTTCTAATCATTAAACAGGAAAAAAAGCTTAAGAATTTAATTTTCGTTTCTTATCTTTCGAAAAAAAAAATACCCTTAATTTTTTTTCTTCTTAATCGTACCCTGTTTAGAGGCAATAAAATTCCTTCTCAAGTAGCTGAGCGCTAATCTTCAAAGAGAATATCTTTTATTATACGAAAGGAAGAAAAAGCAGGCTTTTTAAATAGTTTTTCTAGCACTTTTATGTCCTGTAAAAGCACTTAAGTTAGTTTATATTTGGGGCAGTATTTTTTTTCCGGATACTGTTACGATGCATTTTTGAAGCCTCTTTAGAATATAGTTTGCTATCATTGAATTTATCTTAGTTAATTTTAGAACTTAAAAATGTTTTAAGGTTCTGGAAATAAACATGTTCAGGAGTTGAGTATAAAATTGATACTTATGAAGTTTTTTTATACTCCAAGTTACTTTCTTATGTTGAATACCCACTTATGTTTTTAAGTTACAGTATATTCAGTTAACGGTATATAGACAAGTTCTCAAAGGTTTATCTGGGTCTCACATATGTACGTCTGTTCATATTAGCCAAATCACCTAATTTTACTGTTGTTATCACATTTATTTTTCCAGTTGTTAATTATATACATGTAATGTATTTCTTTTAGTACCTCTTTTTTCAATATTTTCTTTAGAGTTTTCCGGAATTAGTGAGTCACTCATTGGATTTGGCTGGATTTTGCTTGGACCGGCTCAGACCACTTCTTTTACGCATGTCCAATCTATAAAAAGCCCACGATTTCTGTTCGGCTTTAAGACTTTGCTATTGGATTTTTCCTTTCACCAAGTGTCACTACGCCCCTGCCTTCCTCGTTTATGGAAATAAATTCTTGTTTTTATTCGGACCCGACTTGCTTCTTAAGACAGTCTACACTACTGCACCGTTTTATAGATCAGTAATGATAATCTTTTAGCACATACATTAATTTTATTCATACTTTCAAAGTGAGTATTTCTATTTTTAATCCTTTCACAGATTTTCACTATCTTTCTTGCGTTCAACTAGCGTGACAATTGTTTACGTCAGCACTTTTCTAACAGTCTCATAATTAATATCCAGTATTCCTCATCTCTGCATCAGACTGTTTTCGTTCACACACTCATTTTCTGCATACCTCAGCTCTATTCTCACGGTTAGTTTCCAATGTGTTTCAAGTGATGATTCATTCATTCGATTGATATCTGTTTTCCTGGACACTTGCAGTTTTTTTCTTTCGCTCCCCGCCCTTCCAACTTAACTTAATACGTTTGACCACCTCATAAAAAAACTGTTTCCTGATTCGCCACACTGCCTATAATTACAAAATCACGTGAACATTTTATAGATTGTCAGATTTCATAGTGATTCGCCACACTGTCTATAAGTATAAAATCACGTGAACATTTCATAGATTGTCAGATTCAGTGATTCGCCACACTGCCTATATTTACAAAATCATGTGAACGTTTCATAGATAGTCAGATTTCATAGTGATTTGCCACATTGTCTATATTTACAAAATCACGTGAACATTTCATAGATTGTCAGATTTCATAGTGATTCACCACACTGCCTATATTTACAAAATCATGTGAACATTTCATAGATTGTCAGATTTCATAGTGATTCGCCACACTACCTATATTTACAAAATCATGTGAATATTTCATTAGATAGTCAGATTTCATAGTGATTTGCCACATTGTCTATATTTACAAAATCACGTGAACATTTCACAGATAGTCAGATTTCATAGTCTTTCAGAAACGATTTCCTAACTTTGAAATGACATAAGTGCGAAAGAATGACAGACAGAGGGAAGAGACAAGTGGTATGCTTGATCGACAGGTATGGAATTTTAAATGCATCGGTAGGCGAAATTAGTTATTTGAAATGTAGCACCAAATTGCTGTAAAATTTTAATATAGGGGAATGAGTTCATCGTTTACCTAATATAAAAGGACCCTATGATCTTTTACTGAAGAGTGCAGCCTAAATGATAATTTTTGCAGAACACAGTAGGGCTACAAGAAACACAAACGGTTTTTCAGTACCCAATATTTATTAGTTTTGTGTATTGACAAATCTGTCCGAATGAAATTAGTCTTCAGCTGTAAACTATGTAAGATTACCATCAAATTTTCTCCAATCATTTCTTTTTGTAAATCGGTATATTTAGGATTCCATAGTTGTCTGTATCCAATATATCACTTGATGTAATATATCCAAACTATATAATATATCACTTGATCATTGAGTCATTGTGAAGATCGGTGAGAAAAGGTTTGCAAAAAAAAAAAAAAAAAAAAAAAAAAAAAAATAAAATAAATAAATAGAAGACGTGCTTTGAAAATAAAATTAACAGGCGGTAGTAAAATAAATTGGCATTACATTCATCTTTTTGCACGGTTCAAAGAAAATGTTACTGCTAAATATAAAGTTTTTAGAATTTGATATATTTAACTCACAGCAGAGTCGAAAGTCAAAACGTCAACCACAAAATTTTGAAAAATGCCACCCAATTTGTTTAGAAAATAATGTTTATCCTTAATGTCGTGTTTCTTTTGTACTATCTCTTACTATTTACTTCGTAGTTCTTGGAGTCTTATTTCCTTTAGAAAAGAAATAAGATTTGTACTAAGCTTTAAATGTGTTTCGGTTATTGCCTCAGCCTTGAAAATACACAACCGAAGAAAGTACATTTCTCGGGGCCTGAGTTATAAAGCGAAAGTATCTTTGCTTTTTCTTTGTAAACACAAAGTCTTGGATACTTCACTTCGATACGAAAACAACACGATTCTTTCTTATTTATTCAATACTTAAAAATTCTTAACTTTATCAAGTAAATTCACTTTTTGCAACAGTTTTTTAGTCTACGTTTAGCTTTGGCTTATGACTAATAATATTTTCTTTTTCTTATAAATAGAATTTGTATAATGGGTAAATCAAATTGCTAATATTCGCGGCGGTATTATATATAGTCACGTGATAAGTTTGATTCTAGTATAGAATCGAATCAAATTAGACCTAATATGCTAAATATCTATTGTCTTGCATGTTGTTAATTTTTTTTTATAGAATGGTGATAAATGCTAGTATATTATTAATATATTGGTCTGGCGTGGAAAAAATAACCGAAACAGTTTATAATTTGACTTTGAATGGAGTTGAACTAATTTTATTTGCGAAATATATCATAGCTTTCTAAATATATAATAAATTATGAGCCTTTTTTTTTTATTTGATTCAAACGATTTCAATTATCTGGCTTTAAATACTTGCATCTTTTAAAAGTGAGCCAAGTGGTCGTTACATATTACGATCGACTACATATTACGAATCGATTATTGTTCAAATACTGTACTTAAATTTGCAGTCGTATCTCTGTCTCAAACGGAAATTGGTTATTATGAAGTGGGAAGTGATCTCTGACCTCATTGGTCCATTCCAATTCAAAAGTTATGTAACGTCATTGGTTACGTAGTTATGATGTCACACCGGTTAAAAAGATTTTCGTACTGAGTAAATATATAAGTCTAAATTGAAACAAGTCCACTTGATATTAATAAATTCAGTTTTAAAAAGCATGTAGGTATCAAATGTGTCAGAAAATTTTACCGAGGAATAAATTATGGGAAATAGTTTTAGAAATAACACACCTGTAACTGTTCTTTTCCTGCAATTCCTCTTGACCAAAAGGTAATTTAATTTTTGATTCATACAGAACACAGATTAGGAAGTTTTAAATCACTGTTATTGCATTTATTATCTCTTTCATCTAAGTCTACTGAATCCTCCACTGACTATGTCAACACATTGAACGCCATGAAAATTCTTAAGGAATTCCCCTTCAGGCCACGCGCACTGCTTAGAAGCGCTGGTATTGCTGTATAGCTAGTAACAGATTGACATTTATTCAACACAGCTGTGTAAATATATCAGGCCCATTGTTTCTTATCCCAGTAGAAGATATTTATGTTTAGAATGAAATGCTTATAGACATTCAATTCACACGTTTAAGCAGCGCTGTCAGACCTCGGACTTCAAATTCTTAGGTGGACAATTCGTCACAAGGTCATTTTGGACATAGTATATTTAATAATATTTGTATTTATTGAAATATCAATAGTACTTCATTACTAGGATTTTCTGCCATTTAAAAAATACTAAGTAAGCACTATGTCAAATTACAGATGTGGAAAAAACAACAGAGTACTGTCAGCCACCGATGGCTGACGCGGCCTATACGGAAAGTTCAGTGTCAGCCACCTATGGCTGACGTGGCATTCACCGTGTTAACTAAGTCGTAGGTCTTATGACTGTTAGTTAGTGGGATCGAGCCAGTATGCTTCCAAAACTCTTTAGTGTCTCAGTGTTCTTTCGTTGATGTGATGTGTATATATTGAGGAAGATGTTTGCACAGATGTCCACGAGTTGCCATTTGGGGAGGTTTAAAGTTACGTGACTTTAACCGTTTATTTAATAACGGGACTTATAAGTCCAGTTTCTTTTGTCATGGTAATATGTTTATTTAAACTATATCTAACTCATTGAGATTTTGAAATTTACTTCTATGAAGTTTTTTCTTCGTCAATTGTTTGATGGCAGCACAAGGTTATATTTTTTTGAAAGCTTGCTACATACAGGTATATAAAACGAAGTAAGGCCAAGATGGATGCCTACACGATTGACCATCGTCCATGAGTGTGCACATAAAGAGAAAAAAGCTTATACTGCTATCCAACAACCAAAGAACGATCATCATAAAGGTGTATTTCAAATTCTCAATGGATGTCAAAGCACTTAAATTAACATAATACATGACATATAAGTCACATCATTAAAAAAGAGGGTAAAAAGAGTGTTACGGTTCAGTTTGTCCCACGTATAGCACTTATGTTAAAAAGGTGAAATCATATTATATGGAATTTTTACAGAACAGTAATATGTTGCTTAGAACACAACGCTACCACTTCTGTAAAAGTTCCATATCAATTGATTTACTTCATCAAGCTACATTTACATTGGCCGTAATTTTAATGTTCGATGTGAAATGCTTTTGGTGTAAAAATAGTTTTCAGAACTGAATCCATTAAGTTTTTTATAACAATTTTCAGTTCTATATGAGGTGTTTAAAAACATTGGTTTAAATCACATTTTCAATAATTTTGATTTAAGTCCATAAATACAATCTATAGGGCTAAAATGTTGAAAATAAAGTGAACCCGTTCTCAACCTCAATGTTTTTTTTTTTACACCAGACTATATCGCTGCATTTATATTCCATTATAATGCCGGTCACTGCATTTAAACTTGTCATGGATTTGAGTAAATTAGCATTTTCCCACTATCATATTGATTTTTTCCCCAGTTTAGCAATATTTTTAGCGATGATTGTAAAACTATATTTGTCTAACCGTAAGGGAGATGGAATAGTCGTTGATGTACAATGTTCAAGAGAATGAAACTCTGTGTTAAAAGAGTTTACTTTTAAAATATTTATGACTTTATCAAATTTTTACGCGAATTTATAGAAAGAGGATGTTTAGAGGGCCTTAAAAAGCACGACCCTATTGGTTTTGATCAAAATCATCGGACACTTTTTAAGGTAACTGTTGAAAAATATTTTTTTTTTTCAAAAGTAGTTAGCTTTTTTTATGACCATACGCCAGTTAGAGATAACTTTGATGAAACGTTACTTGGCTACCTTTGATCTGTCTACAAAAGCTGAACATCGTAGGTTATTCTCTTTGAGAGTTATGCTGACATTGAACACACATTTTTTTAAATCCCGTATATTAACTTCGATTTTGTGTGTGTGTGGTGGCCGGGAAAATCTTCAGAAACCTATTTAACCCACTTGCCGTCATCTGATTGAGTTGAAACTTGGCAGATAGATTCGATGTTGATTACAATGCACTGTATTAAATTGTGGGGGCTGTTACAGTCACTAAAAGGTCGCTTTTATATATGCTTCTATAATCGTTTTGGAATACTAATAAATCCCATTTTAACGACCATAGTTGAAACTTAGGAAAGACTTTCACCTACGATCGGTTAAATAGGGTTGCCAAAATTACTTTACTCAGAATAAATAGAAGATTTGTAGACGTGAATGCATAAATTCACATTCATTTTTAATAATCACATTTTGAAACGTATTTTGCTGCATATTTTGCTGATAGAGATGTTTTCAATACTTAAATTTAGATGCAAACACCAAGCACACGCGTACAACAGAATTGGCACTATGTTAATGAATACAAAAATTAGCAAGACAATACAAAGGATTTATATTAGAAACTTCGTTTGTATGGGTTATATTATTTCTTAGACACATTTTTATGTCTCGAGACGTTCCAAAAACGTGTAGATATATATAAAAAAGATTTTTTTTCTGTATGTAATACTTTCAATACTTAAATATAGGGCTATTGATAGTTATAAAGAATAAAAGCATGTCTCTTTTTAAAAATATCCACAAAAAATAGCGTTCTAACGACTACACAAACGTTTTCGATTCATATTTAAGTATCAATAGATATATTTACCTCCAAAAAATACAATTGTTTTCGGCCCAAACAAAACCTATAAAACGCTACTTCTCGACGAAAACATAAATCTATCGAAAGAAGAACGTAATAGAAACACTCAGCAAACGATATTTCTGCGAACTTTGGATCGTAAAACGACACTGCTGAACATCCCCGAATCCCCTAAAATTCCTGGGAAGAACTTAGAAACGACATATATATTATGTTTTATCACCCCTCTGAGAACAGTAAGATCTCCCATGCGACAGGTTTAAAATTTGCATACGCACTATATCCAACGTAACGACGACGCGTCCCCGTTACAGAATCTAGGACCCGTTATGGATTTCGGGACCCGTTACATGCATAAAATCCTAGGACTAACTGAAGAGTGAAAACCGGTTGCTTGGAAATCTTTCGGCTTTTGCTAAAGGGATATTAATGCTAGTGATGATAGATAGATAAGCTATAGATAAGGCAAGCACCGTGAAAGGTTTGGTTCGGGATTAATAACGGTATTGATAAGTTGGAATGGATAGGTTGATGCTAGGAATGTAATATTGGATTATCTTAAGGTTCTTCTGTCTGGATAAATTTTTAGAAAATTGATTGATTTTTTTTTATTTGAAAATAATGCTCTTTAGTTGGATGGATATAGAAAAATATAGTTTTAAAATAGAACTGTGTATAAATATCGTTACGTAGATGTGACTTTAAGAAAAATTAAATGATGACATATCTCTGGCTAGACTAAGCTCATGAAATTTATTTATATGGTTTAATTTTTACTTTACGCTACAACAAGAAAAGAAATTAGAAATTAATCTGAATATGTCTTATAGAAAAAAGAAAACATCCATATGTCTTAGTTTGTTTATGAAAATAGTTTCTTCTTGTGAATATTTTTCTGTTCATCTACTATCTCTTATTTTTATCAATGTTATAAGAATAGATTTTAAGGAAAAGATCTGTATTTTTTTTACAGATTAAATATTTTGGGAAAGGTAAATTGTAAGAAACAGATTAAACAGCTATGGATATTTTAAGCTTATAATCACTATGGGGTGGCAAATAAAAAGGCAAATAGTGGATATGATTCGTTAGGTTGATTATATTACCTAAATCTAATTATATTTTGCAATTATGAAGAGGGCTTGTTAGGCCACATCTCGTGTATGTAGTAAAATCTAATTCCATTCATCTAGTAAAGAAAATTGATTTGTCACAAAAGTTATAAGCTGGTTTCAAACGAAAAAAATGCAGGGAAGATATAATTTAGATTATAATGTTAGATTCAGTTAATTTTAAGAAAGAAAGTATAAAGTAGACTTGTTCCAGGTGTTTAAAATTGTATAGAATGAAGTTTTCAAGGAAATTAGAGAACAATACAAGGACTAGAACAAAAGGGCTTGTTACAAGTTATACAAATAATATGTTGACTTAGAGGATTTATTTCTTTTACAATTAGCGTGGTTGATAGTTTGAATAAACAACCAGACTCCATCGTAAATTATACTGGAGTTAATAGCTTTAAAAGTCAGCTGGATCTGATTTTCAGGATTGTTAAGAGGAGTTAAACTGGACCAACCTAGATAGACTAAGTGTCTGTAGTTGGTACCCATTTATTTTTAATTTTGAAGGTACAATTAGTAACTTATAGTGGATTTGTTCCATCCTTATAAGGATAATTCTATTTGATTCATTATTTATATTTAATTTGTTGATTAGCATATAAAGGTCACTAAAATCAGTTAAAGATCTGTGAAGTAATTTGAATTTGATTTCATTAATGCATTTGAACAGATTTTTGAATTTCTGTATTTTTAAACACTAAAATTTGAATTGTAAGGTTTTCAAAGGAAGCTGGTTCAAAACCCAATGGGAATTATTCAAATGTAGTCTCTTACAATTTAACATTCCCAAAATATTCAATCCATCTTTGAAAAAAACTGAAGAATACATATATATCCTATTGATAAATTATAGATGAAAATTAAAAAACAAAACAAAAAACAACAACTAGAAACTGAAAAATATATACTTTGATAAAAATAAACTAGAAACAAAAAAATATTTACATTAATAAAAGGTTGATTGGTTGTTTTCAGATTATCTGGCGCCGTCAGCAACACGAGGGCTATAACGCTCCGAAACATTCATCATTAGACAAGCCAACATACAGTTATAAACACCCATGCCTAACACGGGACTCGAACCCACAACCTCGCGGTCCAGAAGCTAGCACGCTAACCACTATACCGTTAGGTCGGCACATTAATAAAAGGAAACTAGAAACTGAAAAATATTTATATTGGAAAAAAACAACAAAAAAAACAAAAAAACAACAACTAGTAACTGAGAAATATTTACAAATAAACTAGAAACTGAAAAATACTTTCTATTGTATTTTATTTGTTGTGATTGACTTAACTTAAGAATGACGTCATCACCAGACAAACTACATAAGTTTCTCTTCTAAATAGCTCTCAATAAACTGTTGATAATTATAACTGAAAAAATAAATAAAATTTCGTAGGCTTAAAAAGACCTCGTTATCAGATGATTTTGATGAAAAGAGTTTCCAGAATGCGTTTAAAGGACCACACTAATTAGGTAGGTAAATAAAATTCAGATCTTTAATTTGAAAAGTTGAACTTTTCATTGAAGGTATTATTGTGATGAATTACAAATGAAATGACGTCATTTGTTTTAGAGAAATATATAAAAAAGCACATTTTAAGAAGGGCTTATATTATTGAGTAGTCATTGTATATTTTAAATGATTTTTGAATCTTTTATTGATGATTGGACACATAACTAATTAAATGTTCTAATAGAAATTGACTGAATGCACATTTGTACTGGGAAAAGTTTATGAATTCTGGTTTATGAAATGGTATTTTAGATATTTTACTACCATTTGGTTATTTTCTGAATTATTTTCACAGTTTTAAACAACTCCAGAAAAAATACATCTATAGCCTTTCTGGAACTAAAAATATAAAAACTGAGCTTTACTATTATTTACAACTTATTTTAAATATTTGTTTATATTTGTTCTAGTTGCACAGTGTGTTCGTGAATTTCTTTAAAAATTTTTTAAAACGAAATAAATTCTTATATTTTTTCTTAAACCTTTCATTTCTTTTAAGTGCAAGATCTCCGCGATCCAATTTAAACAAAACTTTTTGGAAAAAAAATAAACTCAAAATATACGTTTTCTATTAACTTCAAAATCCAAGTACTTAAATCCAAATTGTTTACTCATTTGAAAAATAAAAAATTAATAGAAAGCTGGATATGAACGTTTCATAAAATTTTCGTTATTCTTTTTTATACGCACCTTACTTTTTCTTTTACCAATTTTAATAGAACACATATATTAGGAAAAGCAAAGACATTTGATCCGAGGCAAACACTCGTACGAAGGATGGATCTAAAAGAACTTAAAAAGAAAGAAATTTGAAGACGTTTGTGATATAAACTAAACACATCCTTAAAATAAGTGGGCAAAAAACCAAACAAACCAGGTGCTGGCATGGGAAATTCAAGAGATATCCCTACCTTTCAAACGCTTTCCACATAATACCATTTTCATGTGATGGCCTTATCTTTTTTAGTCATAAAGAAAGGGGACCCCGAGTTTAAGTTGGAGTTTAAGAATCAAAGTGGGAAATCTTTCGACTTGGAGAAAGTCTTAAATTATTCTATTATTTTTAGCATTCTCCTTTCCCAAAATGACCGTAAAAAAAGCTCGGGGAAAATCTGGAATAAAAGTTTATCGGAACGTTGAGATAGGAAAAGATATGATGCTACTGAGGAGAAATTTATCCTGCTTTTAACGGAAAAGTAAGCATTGTTGGAAATTTTTTACTGTGAGTTTCGTTTTTGTAAGTCTTTTATAAAAGTAAAATACTCTATGGAAAATCTTATCTTATGCAAAAATATATTATGGTATTTGACTACGTAGAAAAATCAATTTTCTAAGAAATTTCTAATTTCTTTATAGCATAATGTTATTGATTATCTAGTTTCCAAAACAGTCTTTATTTTTAGTGTGGACCTATTCGAGCAAAAGTAAGGGCAAATGTTGTAAGGACAGATACGTGTAAAATGATGATATTTTAAACTTAAGGGAACTTGGTACTCTTTGTTTTCACAAGTTTTTTATAAATATTTAAATATATTTTTTTTTATTTTTTCCATGTTTATAATCTCTGAAACCTTCTCATTTTTTTGGCAAGTTTTTGAGCTGATCCGATAAATGTAATTTCAGGAAAACTATATTTATATGGAAAATTCAGCATTGTTGCAATAGCTTCTTTGATGTTTCGAACGCATTTTTCACAGTTCGTGATTTTCAAAATTCCCACCTTACTCAAAATGCTAAAACTTCAGCAAATACTAATGAAATTACTTGAATTTTTTTGTGTCATTCTTAATATCTATTTGAAAAAAATAACCACAGAGTTTTAATAAAATATTTTATTATTTTTTGTAAATTTAAATGTTGAAAAATACCCGTTTTTTACGCTTTTTTTACATATAGGTACAGTAATTATAGTTTTTCTAGAAAACTATTTTACTTATTCTAAATTCGATGCCTAAAATATTCAAGTATATTAGTAGGAACATTTAAAAAAAAATATCAGGGAAAATATTTATATATATAAAAAAAAAGAAAAATAAGATAGAATTTAAAATTTGAAGATTTTTTAAAATTTTGAAAATTTAGAGCACTATGGCAACTGTTTTTTAATAAAATTTAGTTTTTAATTAATAATACTTCCGCATATGTAAACAAATATAATTTTAAAGGCTTAAATAAAAAAAAAAAGAAGTTTCGCGGGTTCCAAGTTCCCTTAAAAGGCTTTTTTTCATTTTTTTTGTGAGCTTTTTTGTATGGGTTATGCTAAAAAAATTCGAATAAAATGTTTGTTAACTTATAATTATGAAGCATTATTTAAAAATTAAAACGTAAAAAAAAAAAAAAAAAAGTTGAAAATTCTGTTTCGATGTCAGTTAAATAATGTATTCTTTACTTTATTACTATATCCTCTAGATATAAGTAAGTAGTTTAATTTTTTAGTATTATTTATTGAATAAGTTAAATAATTTTTCATCTACCATTTCGGAAATTTCTTCAAAATTTCATGTAAAATTATACGAATATATTAAAAAAATGTTTCATGATTCTCTAATGTTTAGTAGTGCTACTTTTAAATAAACTATTATATTATTTCTTAAAAACATTTTTTAAAAATCTGATTTCTTAAAATATATTGGTTAATTATTTATTTATAAAATTTTCTTCAAATTTGTATGAACACATAAATATATAAAATATCGCCCGATGAGACACGCACTAAAAATTATAATATACTTAAAATTGAATTACTTGGAAACTGTAAAATGTGAAATTATTTTTGAACTCATTTTTAGATCCTTTTAAAATAATACAACGGTAAAAATATTACAATTAGGGGGGGGGGGGGTTATTCAGAGTTTAAATCAAATACTTCTTTAATCATCTGACTTAAAATATATTTTTTTACCTTTTGACTTCTAAAATAAAATTGAACTTCAGAAGTATATGTAGCTTGTTAATCAAAAAGTAGTCGAAACGATGTTTTTAATTTGCAAAATATTTTTTTTTTCAATTTTCATTTAAAAAAGCTATCAATTTTTATGATATATTTTTTCCCATTGGTAATGGGTTTTCCCATTTGTATGATACATTTTTTAAATGAAAATAAATTGTCTTTGATGAAAAGTGGAACTTTACTACTTATTGAAATTGCCAAAATTTTACTGATGCTTTTCATTTTTCTATTTAAATTTTTCTTTCTCCGGTAACGTTCGAGAAAGAATCAAAAATATTTGTAAATCCTCAGTGGAAGTATTTCAGTCGCTTTTCAATAGATAGTCTATCAACTATAAATTAAAATATATTGTTACAAAAATCGTCTATATATAATTGTAAATAGTGACGTATTTCCATTAAAGTTCTATTTTATTTTATTTAATTTCTTAACAGCGATAATACAGGTTAAAAAAATGGCAACATCAAAATCAATCGAGAAATTTCGAGGCATTTCCATCAAGTGATTGGTTAACTGGATTTTGCTAGAAATTTCTGCCTCAAGAATATAAAAGGAAGCGAAAAAATAGAATCCGGAGTTCAATCAAGTATCGTTTGCTGTTCGGAAAGCATTGGATGTTAGCATCGGATTGAAAAGCAACTAAAGCATCGGATTGATAAGCAACTAATTTTTCAATTTGCAAACCATATACTCTTAAGTTTATAAATTTTGTTATATAGGTGTTTATTTGGGAGATGGGGTGATATTGCTGGCAAACAAATATATGCAACAGTGTAAAACTAATTTCCTAGTACGTACTTTTGTATGTAAACTGTTTTCATATATTTTAGAAAGCGCTTCTTAACTAGAATTTTTTTTAATAATTAGGTATTTCTGGATACATTTGGGTTGAAAAAATGTATAATGATTTTTGGCATAAATGTGTTATTGTAATGTATAAGATTAAAAAAACATAAGTCAACAATATTGTTATAAAAGTAATTTTATTGAAACATGTATTGGTTTTACAGATTTAATGTCTTGTCCGAAAATTCTTATTTTTCATAAAAAAAAGTTAATGCTGGAATAAACAATCAACTATAACTAGGAATATTCCATTAAAGAAAATGAAGGATACTAAGAACAAATCTGTGTAACAAATAAGTATTATGAATATAGATAGATTGCAAAATAGTATTCATGTCTCTTATAAATATTTGCATTATTTAATTGCAATATTTATATCATTTTTGATATAAATATTTGCCTTATTTAAAGCTATAATATACATGTGAATGTTCTCCTGCTTTCCAATTAAAATGGAAACTTCCTTTCTGAGCTTATTATTTAGGATTAAAAACAATCTCAAACAGTATTTTCAGATATAATACGTCTAATTACTAAATAAGTAATTAAATTAAGTAGCCAAGGCAAGCTTTTCTCTTAAGAAAATATCTCTAAAGGCGTATCCTGGTTCTATTTCCACTCACCTGCCTTAAGTTAAATTACCCTTTCAAGGAAATTGCCATTCTACTTCAAAAATTCAATATCCCATTGATTTCCGTAAAAAGACATGGCATCGTGTAATGACTAGTATTAGGATCAAATGAAAATCAATGTGTGTAATTAAAACAAGAAACCATTGTGGTTAAGTACATTTGCTAATGAATTTCCTTGCCTAACAAATGATAGAAATACATTAGTTAATTTTCGAGTGTAATCAAATTAGTTTTTACTTTTGTATCTATTGTTTTGTTGATTATAAATGATTGCAAAATATGCAAAAGGCTATTGTATACTGAAATGCTAGAAAATTATTATAATTATGCATTTGGGAATGATTCTCATAAACTATTAAGAAGTTGAGCGCCACGTGTATTTTTAAGAAAATCCCCTCCAAGCCGCAGTTTGTTTAAAAGCGCTCGTATTGTACAATCTTGTAATGAATAAAAATTAAGTAAATTTGTTTAAAATTTTCAGTAATTACTTAAAACGATATAATTTTTTTATTTTAATATCATATTTTACCCTGTAAGTCACCGGTGACTAATGCGGTCTCAACGGAAAGTTAAGTGTCAGTTACTGGTGACTGATGCGGCCTAAACGGAAAGTTCAGTGTCAGTTACTGGTGACAGACGCGGCCTAAATGGAAAGTTCAGTGTCAGTTACTAGTGACTGACGAGCATAAACGGAAAGTTAAGTGTCAGTTACTGGTGACTGACGTGGCCTAAATAGAAAGTTCAGTGTCAGTTACTGGTGACTGACGTGGCCTAAACGGAAAGTTCAGTGTCAGTTACTGGTGACTGACGCGGCCCAAACAGAAAGTTCAGTATCAGTCACCGATGACTGTTGTGGCATTCAACGTGTTTATCAATTTGTATTCCATGTCAAACAGTTATATACTTAAGTTTTAGAGAAATTGGTAAAGTAGTTCCATGCATCGAGGCTTATCAGTAGTCGGTACTATATAAAGCCTATATCATGAACTGAGCGTTCCGTAGGTCTTACAATAATGTTTATTAAAATCAAATAATTGATTTCTGATTTTCTCTCTCGTCAATGATGGTCACCTACTGCCGCACACAAAAACTCAGTTAGTTAGAGCATCAGTCTCATGGTCGCGGGAGAGAACCAGATCAATTCTATAACACAGGCGTGTAGAATTAATGGTGGCCGCTGCACGTTAAATTAATTGAGCGCCCTCAATGTCCTCTCGTGGGGTGGCGTGGTTGAGGAGAGAGAGAGGTGCTCGCTCATATAGCGGTCCAATGTTATCTGACCGAGTTCGATATTACGTGGCTTAATGAGGAACTTTCACGTTTTTAGGTTTTATTTTTAAATAAAAGTAGAGAAAAAAATCATGAAAAACAATACCATTCTTTCGAAAATTTGAGCTCGGATAGATAGCTAAAAAAATATTTAGTTTTTCATTTTGCGAAAAAAATTTACTTTTGCTAGTGACGTCAACGCGCAGATGATGAACCAGTCTAAAATCTGTTTTAGATCAGGTTCCTCCTCGGATTTTTGACGGCATCTCTGCGTAACTACATCACGGTTTTTTATGCTGTTTTGGTCACAGAACTTTACGCTTTGATTTCAAACTCGACTTTTGATTAACGAAAGCATAAAGATAAAAAATAATTGCACTCCTCAAATATATTCGTTGGATAACACTAGAAAATACAAAAAATATTCATTTTCCTCACTTGTGCAAGCTCCTCATTGTTAATATTTTTGGAGTTAAAATGTTATGGTGCAGCATACCCAGTAGTGTAGGCTTTGTTCTAGGAAACTTTAAACTGACAATTCACTATCCTTTTTGGCCACAATGTCGAAAATAAAAGTTTTTGCTAGGTTAGTTCTATTTAAGGCGTACATTTTCGACGATAGTACCTAGTTTTTTTCTTGTATACCTCATAAACAATTTACCCAAATTCTCGAGTTCCAATAATTACACCAAGTTAAAATTTTTTACAAAAAGTTAATATCTGAAAATAGCATTTGAAGCTACGTGACTACGCATTGCGGACATCCGTCATTATGTATAGTTTGACGCTTCACGAACCAGGCTAGCGTTGCTCATTGAAAGGTTCATTTTTAACCAGGTAAGCTTGCTGAAAGGTTCATTGCTAAGAGTGCATAAGGTTAATTTTTATGTAAATCCTTATTATTAGATTCCCGTTTCTTTTCACCCCTCAGAATATATATAAACGTTCAATTTGTGAAAAGCAGAATTAGTGGACCAGAACTACTTGTGTTTATTATTTCAGAGCTCTACGTAAATCACTTTGTAAAGAACCTTTAAGTAATTCTAAATACATAATTAAGCATGTAATTAAAATTTAAACATTTATCTTGTTAAAAGCTCATAAAAGGCTAAAACTAATTGCGTTAAAAATGTCAGAGCTCTACAAACATTGGAAAAATAATGAAAAATTAAAAAAATAATAATAAATAAATAAATAAATAAATAAATAAATAAATAAATAAATAAATAAATAAATAAATAAATAAATAAATAAATAAATAAATAAATAAATAAATAAATAAATAAATAAATAAATAAATAAATAAATAAATAAATAAATAAATAAATAAATAAATAAATAAATAAATAAATAAATAAATAAATAAATAAATAAATAAATAAAATTGTAACAATCTCTCGGTCAAAAATCCAATTAGAAGGCCAAAATTATTCATGTTCAAAATTTCAGAGAGATACGACTATTGGAAGTTTTCTTCTGTATAGTCGCAGTCAGGTAGGCAAAATAGACCCGCATAATAGGGTTGATAAAAAAAAAACTATTTTTGTTACTATGTTTTTAAGTGGACATTTACAGTCGAAACCAATATGCTAAAATATGAAGTTCATGAAAAAATATCTTAGGATTCCTCAGAGTCCCTCATAATTGGATTTTTTCATAAAAAATGCATAATATCGAACATTTTAGAAAAAAATATTTAAAAATCAAAAACATAAATGTCACCCAAAGTGATAATTTATATAAGATACTCTAAAGAAGTATGCAACGCATGCAATAATTGACGCAATTATTTAAAGATTCAAAATTCCCTCGAAAATTTTCATTTTTCTTGAAAAATGCATACAATAGGAGATATTAAAAATATCGAAACATAAATATCACCTAGCTCTATTATTACTTTAAAGTGTTAAAAGAAAAACATTAAACTTTTAATTATTTGAGCTGATATTTGAGGGTACTTTAAACACTTGAAACTTCGATTTCTTTTATATTTTTATGATAAAATTTAAGTTTTTGAAACGGCTTTTCAAATAAAGGACAGTGATTAAGAAAAATAAGTTTAATTTTTAATGATGCATGATGTGAATAGAAAGATAAATATAGATGAATGTGAACTTGTTACCGACGGAAATAAAGTGAGAGAACACAAAAACCCGGGGGAAACTACAGGATGATACCAGAGTGCAATCCGAATTTTTTGGTGGCAGACATATTTCTTAAAAACATACAAACTAATGATAATAAATATCATAAACAAAGTATATGGGAATACCATTTAACATCAATTGAAGAGGCATACTCCATTTACTTAGGGTACCTTGAACTAAGAAGTAAAAGTGCCAAGAGTATTTTTGAAGGAATACTCAGCTTTCTCGTAGGGAAAAAAAAAACTTCAATACTTCAAATTTAATCGGTAGTTGATATGATGGAGAAGCAATAAGCACTGGAATAAATGGTGGAGTGATTCGGCTCTTGGAAGAATATCTCAACATATCTATGCACTGGATTATTTGTCAGTTGCATTAAAATGAACTGTCTCTTCGTCATATTACAGAAAATCTAGATGGTAAAACATCAAGGCCTAAGAGATTCAATGGTATGATTGGACATTTTCTACAGCTTGAAAATGGCATGGAACTTTTTTGAGTATAAAAAAAAATCCTTGCTTCCATTGTATTAAATCGATGTAATTATTTGCCAGAAAATTCATTTGTGGAATTTTAAATTTTTATACTCCTGCTGATGTGACTTTAACCCTTTGGGTACATATAACGAGTGCGACTCGTCATCTGCTTACTTGTGTGAAGTTACGGTGGACGAGTCTGACCCGTCCATCCAAATCCTTCCCATTGGCATAAGAATCTTCATATAATTCAGTACTCAATTTTTTAAAACATTTCCAAGTCTTCAGAATGGCACGTATAACAAATTGTCTAACAATATTGTAGGGAGCAGATTTTCTGGATAAGGGAAATAATCATTATCTTGAATTACTTTATGTACAATTTATTTAAGCTCATCCGCCAGACAATATGATCGACTTATGAATTACTGAAAATTTTGTGGGATGCATATGAATTGTTAATTGTTTAGTAAACTATGAAGGCGCATATACTAGCATAATAAATGTGGATAACGATATCAATTGCTGCATCACACTGCAATTGCACTTTGATATCACTTGCTGGTTGGCTGAACATTTGCGCAGTACAGTCGTAAAACGTGGCTTGAAAAAGTGAGCCATCGGGAACGGGCGATCTTTCCACGATATTTGTTTTCTAAAGCTCCTGAACATTTGCCTTCAGAAATTGCTTGACACATTTACCATAAATAGTTTTAGTCAGTACTAAGATCTTTAACATTGAAACCATATTCAAATGTAAAATCAATTCTTTGGAAATTAACAACTGGTAATTTTTCACATTTTTATAGATGTTCTCATCACACCATTGAATCCCTTATGTCCTGATGTCTTACCATCTAGTTTTTCCGTAAGATGACGTAGAAATAGTTTATTACAATGTAACTGACAAATAGTTCAATACATAGGTGTCTTGATATTTTCTTCCATGAATCACTTCAGCATTTTGTCCAGTGTTTATTGCTTCCCCATCACATCTAATACAGATTAAACTTGAGGTATAGAGGTGCATTTCTTCGAGAAAGCTGAGTATTAATTCAAAAATATACCAGTCACTTTCGCTTCTTAATTCAAGATGCCTTACGTAAATGGTGTGCGGCTCTTCTACTAATGTTAAATGGTCTTTCCATATATTTTGTATATGATATTTAGTATCATTAGTTTGTGCATTTTTAAGTGTTTCATCTCGTCTTCCATAAAAAAAAAAAAAAAAAAAAAAAAAAAAAGCTGTAATTTTGTAATGCACACTGGTACCACTTTGTAGTTTCCCTCGGGCTTTTATGCGTTCTCTCACTTTATTTTGGTCGATAACACGTTAACATTCATTTATATCTATCTGGCTATTCACATCCCGAAGCAAATTGAATATTTTACTAAAAATTAAACTGGTTTTTCTTAACCACTGTTCTTTCACTGAAAAGCTTTTTAAAAACTTCGATTTATTTTATATTTTTAAGATAAAATCTAAATTTCAAGAGTTTTAATGTACCCTCAAATATCAGTTCAAATTATTAAAAGCTTAATATATTATTTTAAGCACTTTAAAGTAATAATAGAGCATGGTGATATTTATGTTTCCACGTTTTTAATGTTTTTTTTATATATATAAAATCTCCTATTTTATGCATTTTTTATGACAAATGGCAATTTTCGAGTAAAGTTTGGATTCCTAACTCATTGCTTCGCATAATTCATATTTTACATTATTGTTTAGAGTGCTTTATCGAAATTATTACGTGGGATAACATTTGTGTTTTAGTTTTAAATATTTTTTTTTTTTAAATTTTCGATTTTATGCATTTTTTATGAACAATTCCAATTTTTTGGTTTTTGAAAAATCCCAAGATATTTTTTCGTGAACTTCGTTTTTTAGGGTCTTGGTTAAGACCCCAAATGGCCACTAAAAACGTAGCACTAAAACAAATTTGGGAAAAAAAAGTGTTTTTTTTTTTCAATCCATCCTAACCTCTCACTTCTTTTCATTATTATAGATAAAGCCTTATGTAGTTTTTGCATAATACTCAATTAATTACAAACTAAAATACACAAGTTTGCAAGGCTTTCATAAAATTAAATCAAAATTATACATTCATATTTTTTTAGTAGATTAAAAGTAATAAAAAAAACACAAAAATTAGTCACACTTTCCTATTACATATATGAAATAAAAAACTTTGTACTTATTTGTTCAGATGGTCTTCTGGATTTTGTTTTAAACTCGAAACTTGTCTTAATACTTCTCTCTTCTCGATTTTTCTGTAATTCTAAGATATTCAAAACAAAACCTGAAAAGAAATTCAAAAGAATTTATTTCGTCCCTGGATAACAGTCTGTCACATTTCTGTACATCTAAAAAGAGAACCACAAACTCGAAATAGTGTATGATGGGAAATTTAGAAATTCAGATTTTGGATACTATCTTTCCTTTTGCTCTTTCTAGTGTCTCATAGCACGAAAACATTTTTTTTTCCTTTTCACTCAGAAACTGTGTCTGTGTAAACTCATCGACTGTTCGCTTCACGTTGTGTTGTGGATTTATTTATTTTGTTTCACAATATGCGAAAGATGTTCTTAAACAAAGTGTATTTTCTGGCCAATATCGTATCTAAGAAACTAGGGTTGTGTAATATCGTACAGCTTTCAATTAAACTATTGTACTGACGTGAACTGGTGTTATTTACCGTTTTTATATTTTCAACATTCATTTAGAAAAAGTGACCAGTTTGGTGATAGTTCTTTATATGGGTTAAAAAAAAAAAAAAAAAAAAAAAAAAAACCCTTCGCAGAAACGATGATTTACTTTTCTATAATTCTTACATGATCCCTTCGTTTAAGTGTGAAACAGAGGAGATGAAAATACACGGTCTTTGATAACCCATGCTCAAGAGTACAGAACTCTCTATCAAAGATATTCGTTTTTCAACTTTTTATATCTTTATAGCATTTCTACGGATATTTTGTTGGTGGGGATGTTTAGAACATCTTAGGCATTACCAGAGCGATTTTCATCAAAGTCATTAGAGTCGTTTATAAGCAATTTCTGAAAAACATATTTTCAAAGGCATGGTGAAACATTAAGGGCATGGTGAAATTGTGACGAAAACCTTAATGATAGATTACATGGTCCCCACTCACCCATGCACTAAATTTGAACATCTTAGGTCACTTCATAGGTTGAGAAAAATTAAGCAAATATACTGCGTTTTTTTTTTTTTACTCAGCCAATTCCTTACTGATTATTACACAAATCTTCCATTAAATTTCATTATTGAAAATTATTCAGTGTTTTAGTGAGGTAATCAAAAGCTATACCAAGCTGCGAGACATTGCGGGGTAGCCAGACATTTTTTTCGAGAGGGGATTTGAAATTATAAGTCAGCAAAGTTAGATATAATCATTAATGTCTCATATATTTAGCAATCAAGATAGCAGATATTTTTTTTTTCCTACACATGTTTCAAAATTTAATAATATTTTAAATAAATGTACTATTTTAAACAATAAAATCCTTTAATTTTGGCGTTCTAATAGCGAAAAGAAAAATTTCGGGAGGGGATATATCCTCATATCCATCCTCCTGGCTGCGCCTCTGACGAGATATTCACACAGCTAATATACCATTGAAAGTTTTTCAAACTGCATGGACATTGTTCGCAGGCTACTACATGCTAACCCCTCCCCCCTCACTCCCCCGAATGTGCTGGGGAGACTTGTTTTCCATCTCGGGAAACATGGATTCTCATGGAAACATGGATATGTAACTGAAGTTTTAGTCGCGCTGTATAACAAATCCCAAACATGATTTTTTCATGTTTTGCATATGCGCAATAATGACAGTCCCATGGCCACCAGTAACCTGTCAAGTCAGTCAATTGGGGAGAGAGTTATGCTGACCATGTATACACAGACATACTTTTTTTCTAGGGCTCATTTTTGAATTTAAAAGTTATAGTGTTTCAAAACGTGGAGAAATACAAAAAAACAAAAAAAAACACCTTTTTTGAACGAAAACAATACTTTCATTACTCTATTCTAACAAATTGGTAATTGAAAGTAAAAAAATATATTTTATTGCTTATGGAAGTTTATTTAATATTAATTTTTGGCTGTATATGTTTGAAATATTTCGAAGTGTTCTTCACTAGCCCTTTCTTGTTTGCTACTCCTGAAAAAGTTTCTCCGAAAATATTGCTTTCATATATTGTACAATTATATCAAATTCTTTCAATTTCGATGTTTTTAAGAACATTTTCCGGCTTTTTCTTTCTTGTAAAAAAAGAAGGGCGTAACCTTCAGCCGGAGGTTTGGAAAATTATACTTCTTAAATAATGTGAGTTTTTTTCCAATGAGATTTCTTTCCTTTTTTTCTCCTCTTTCTTCCCCCGCTCCTTTTCCACTAATGTAGCGAAATCATATTTCTTGAGATTAACCCCCCCCCCCCTTCCCCATTCATCAATCCTAGTACGCATATGTCTGAATGTATGTCTACTTCTGGTCAGCATACCACCCTTACGGACTAACTTATGATCTTCAACTATTGCATACGGTTTAGCGATAGCTATAGGACATGTCAATAAGGTTTATGTCAAAATTGCACTATCGCACATGGTAATTGCCATTGAAAAATTAATGTTGCTGTATAAAATATGCATCTGGCATTTCTCTTTGTATAAATCTTTCAATAGATTTCACTTTTATTAATTTTTTTTTATAAATAATTTTGTAACATATACTTATAAATAATAGATCAATATATAAGTGTATACATGCAGTGCGATGCACAATCTAGACATTGAAATGGACACTTGAAAAAGAATGTCTAAGAATACTGTATACCTACTTTACCTTCCATTTCATTTTGGAGATAAACAACAATTTATAAAAAAAAGTTGAAGATAGTTCTCAAAAAGCATAAAAATTCTTATATCTACAGTATATGGTGGATGCTTACAGAATCCTACCATATCGATATCAACACAATCATCACACAAGGTGCATAAATGCAATTTTAGCAAGGTATACTCGTTAGGAAATGGTGAATGATCGTGGTGTTGCATAGGACAAATGTGATTGGTGGACGAGGAATCTAATTTCCTTTTTGACCAATCACATCCCTGGTTTTTCCCCAAATGACATCATTTTTGTGTCGCATTTGAAAGGAAGAACACCTTGTCTAAATAGTATTCGAGCACCGTACGTTTCGCCAAAAACAAAAGAAACTCGAGTGGAACTTCTTTCTTTTTCGATCTGTAACGGGTCCCTAGTTCCGTTTCACTCGTAAGGGAGACGCATAAATGCTAAGCGATTCAAAAACTTAACGTTTGCCATGAGACATCTAGGTGGGGGTTAGAACATTATTTATCGTCTGTTTTCCAATTCTTTCAAGACGAACTGCTCGATTGGGAGGTATTTTGAGTTCGTTAAAGTTCCGAACTTATAGGATGTCGAGATGTTATTGTGTTTTGCTGAACCCATTTCGTTTATTTCTTTTCAACTATCGAAACAGATTCTTTTTCTAAGATTTTTAATGTTGTTTTTGGTGATCGGCATAAAACCCTATCTTTTGTGGAGGTATTACATGTGTGGAGATCGATTTATTTTCTCGATATTTACAAATTGTAATAAGATTAAATTATATATGTAATACAAATCCTTTTTTAGAACCCACAGTTAAATTAATTCCTCTTTCCAAATCCCAAAACTCTCTTTAACCAATTCATTAAACAACTTATTTATGAAAACTACCCACTCCAAATTAATGTGTGACATCTTTGCAGAGTCAGCATTCTTGTTATTCATATCCCATAATTAGCATTCTGTTTCGGCGCCAATATGCTTGCCTTCTCACTTCGATGTTTATAAAATACCCTTGCTAATTCAGCGATTCTCACGGTTTTAACAAGACGCTGCTCTCTGTTAGACAATAATACGCATGACATTCTATTTCCTATCATCATGTAGTTAAGACGTAATTTCTAACGCTCTCTCTCCGAGCTGTTTTAATAAATGTTTTCGATTGTTCCAAATTGACTCTTCACTCTTCCACGAACTATATATATATATATATATATATATATATATATATATATATTGTTTGGTAAACTAGATAGATTATGTACTTTGTTTAATATTTGATTAAATGAAATATGATAAGCATAAAAACTTTGCACAATTTTAATTTCATAGATTTTAGATGCTAATAAATGCGTTTTAAAGTTTAATAAATTTAGAAAATATAATGCTAATGGGTCTGGCTGACTCACGGGATATTTTGGTTCTTTTTTTTTTACTCGTAAACATATAAGAATTGTAAAATTATGATGAATCAAATATGTGTTTTTATTTTATATAACATTACTTGATGACAAATTTATATGGAAAAATAACTACTTTAACAAGGTCAAATATGCAGTTATATCTACCTACGCACGGAACATGGTGGCTGTAAGTATAATTTTGTCTTATTAATGTAGATTTGATTTATTTGAAATCCTTAATTTTAATATTACTTTGCCACCAACTAGAGTGATATAAAACAAAACCTAACTGCTAGATTAATCCTAGTTTTAGAATTCTAATTTGTTTAAGATTAGAAAACGGAGCCAAAACGTTTCATGCATACACAAGAGATTTGCCCTAATATGATTTTATTTTGAGATCCAACTCTTTATTATAAAGTCTATGCTTAGTTTTAAAACACGGGAATGCAAGATTATATGACATATTCCTATCAAATACATAATAAATTTGTGCAGCATTTTAGTAACTATTAGTTTAAAAGTATCTGGAAGTGGGAATAACCTTATAAACCGATAATCTAATTAGGCCGATCTTTCGGATTAGACATTTAAACTGAAATTCAGTTTATAACTTGGAAAATTTGAATTATTAATTATATTGAGATATGTAAAGTAATTGAAGTTCTAGACGAGTTTTAAAAGAATACTAAGTTTTAATTTAGTGTGCATGAAAGTTTAATGCAAATCTTGCTTACATAGTATTTTGGAAAATGTTTTTTTTTTTTTTTAGTTTGGGTTAGCAATTTTAGGTTGAACTTTCCAGTTTGAAGTTAAATTTAATCATGTTGAAGTATTTTATAGTTGAATTTATAATATGTGTTGTCGACGTCAAAAATACTATACTGATTATATATTGTTTAACTTGTAAAATATCGTTTGCTATTTCTATAAATGTAAAACTGTTGGCAACCGGTGAAGTTTTTGTTAGAAATGTAAAATAATTTGTTTCCTTCTAAAATGTGTTGCATAATAAGTTGATGTATGATTTTCAAATATGACTCATGATTTTAAAATAACTATCAATATTTAAAAAAATAATATACGTAAACCACTTAACATGGTTTAAATTCTCAAAAAAAAAAAAAAATCTAGTTCAATTGAAAGACTCATCCTGGAAGGATATTCATGCACGAAGAAATTGAATTAGATTAAGTAAGATTTTAGTGATTGGTAAAATAGTGAATTCTAATTAAAAATATCATTTAAACAACAGCAAATTTTTTGATAAATTATCTCATGAAAGTTCCCGAAAAGTGGTATTAATATTTTTTCTGCAAATACTAATTGTGAATTTATTGGAAAAAAATCTTGCTACTAATGGACAATTTTAGATTGCTCGAATGAATTTCATTTTTAAACATTCTTAAGAGCAAGATAAAGAGTTATTGCTGAGATATATAATTGAACTTGTTTTTGAAGCAGAACTCGGTACGGCACTGTTCGTGTGGCTGGTTGATTTGGTGAAAGATCATTTATCATAACGTTTAAGTTCAATTAAAGTAAACAAAAGCACTAAATAAATTATGCAATGTGCAATTGTATATTCAAACAAATAATACAATGTACAACTATATATTTAAACAAATAACTCAACGTGCAATTGTATATTTAAACAAATAACGCAAAATGCAATTGCATATTAAAAAAAAATAACGCAATGTGCAATTGTATATTTAAACAAATAACACAATACGCAATTGTATATTCAAACATATAACACAATGCGCAATTGTATATTTAAACAAATAACACAATGTGCAATTGCATATTCAAACAAATAACACTACATGAAATTGTATATTCAAACAATCAAACCATACAATGTGCAATTGTATATTCAAACACGTTACACTATGTGCAACTGTATATTCAAACAAATAACGCAATGCTCAATTGTATATTCAAACAAATAACACAAGGCGCAATTGTATATTCAAACAAATAACACTATGTGCAATTGTACATAAACTATTTGTAATTAAAGTGCGATGGGCAGAAGAAATTTTTCCAGGCCAAGTTGGCGTATCCCTTACGTAGATTACCCTTTCATATTCTAGTAGAGTATTAAAACAATAATAAAAAAAAAAATAAAAAAAATAAAAAAAAAACCTTCGATTTTCAAATAAATAACATAGTGTGCAATTGCACATAAACTCTTCATCAAAAGTGGATGCCTTTAACTTGGTATGTCACTTATCAGTTTTTAGTCTAAAACTAAAATTCACCTGGGAGCTAAAAACTTTCTCGGATTCAGTGACTGACAAAACACACATTGTTTATTTTCTTATGATGTATCCTAATTTATCCATTTTGAATATATATTACCCGTAAACATTTACTATTTCAATTTTCTGTACTCAGCCAATACATTAACTCAAAAATGCTATACATAATGAAATAAAAGCCTAGTAAAAGTTAACTATCACAAGAAAAATTTCTCTAGTTCTCTATCTTCTGATGCAAGTCAAATCTTAGTTATTCCCACTTTAAACGCAATTTATATTCTAGGCACCAGAGGGCACGATCTGTACGTTAGTCAAAATTAAATGCCTGGTAACAGCTTTGCTTATTTAGTATTCAACTACAGTGATATATGCATTCATAAGAGTGAAGCAATTTAACTGCTCTGAAAAGTGTTTTGCATTTATTTTGGGATTTATATGTTGATTTAATTTTTTTAAGGGTTTTAGAGAAATTTTCTTTTAAGTGCGAACTGTTATTTATTTTCATTCGTTTGAATGAATTGAATTATTTAATATGGTCTAAGAAATTCTGCTTTTAATACTGATAAATTTATTTTTGGCTTATACCATTTGAAGGCGTGAATATAAGGGTACACAATGTGCCCTGTATTAAATTGTCGATATATGTATTCTGTTCATGTTCGTTTCAGATTAAACTTAATTGAGTGAGAAAAAATTAACGAATAAAAACAAAGTTTTTAGTATAAATCCTTTATTATGTATTATCAACTGTACATTCTTTCTGTATTCTGTTCATGTTCGTTTCAGATTAAACTTAATTGAGTGAAACAAAATTAACGAATAAAAACAAAGTTTTTAGTATAAATCCTTTATTATGTATTATCAACTTTTATGTGCGATTTTCAATTATTTAAGAAGGAATGTCAGTTTCTCTCTGCTAAGAAGACAGTTTATTCTTTTGGCTACAGTGTCTGCCGGAGAACTGCATTGAAAGCTATAAAATCTTATAATATTCACAACATCAGTTATAAGAGCTCATTAAAAGAATTTAGTTAAATAAGTAGTATATTAGTTTAAATAAGTAGTTAATAAGTTAAATAAGTAGTATATTTAGTTTAATAAGTTCTGTACAAAATAAGTAGTTTTTTTTTTCTTTTTGTTTTGTTGTTACACTTAAAAAGAAATTTATAAGCTACTTCGTAATTACTTTAGTAATTAATAAAAAAAATACTAGGTATTTGGCCTTTTTAATTTTTTTAATTAACTTATATTATTGACATTGTACCCATTGTTAAATTTCACATAGCTAAAGCAATACTCCGGCAGAATTTGATCTATGGGGAAAAAACAGACTGACGTTCTTACTTAGCGACAATGAACTTTTCATAGTTTTTGGCCAGTAGGGGGGGGGGGGGGGGACCATCAATTCCATGCTACGAACTAATTTTTTGGCTCACAAAACTTGGTAGATTGCACTGTCATCGACAACGAGTATATCGTCGAATTTCTGTTCGTTTTGAAGACTGTAAGCATTTTAAATAGCCATCTGAAGATTTGCCACACACCAACACACAAACTAAATGGGAATTAAGTGAAAAGATTTAAAACGACATCGATTCAATATTATTCTTTCTGTATAATATTGTCCTTTCTGTCCTTTTATTATACTTTTTGTCCTTTAAGAACTATTTTTGATAAAATTTGAAGATATTTTTTTTTTAATTTTTACTTGTTACATCTGAACAACCATGCTCCTTTCTGATATATCACCATGTGTATATTTTAATAGCTACTTTCTTTCATAACTCATAATTCCCCATGCGTAAAAAATCATTTTATATAAAAACCATTGTTACACCTGTACTCGCTTATGGTTCAAAAACCATTGTGATCCAAGGCTTCCTTCAGAATTTCTTTCATTGTAATCCCTTCTTCAAAAGAATGTTCATTTAGGTGATTCTTAGTTTTTTAAAGTTCTCGTTGATACAACTATCCCACACCAGTGGGAATCTATTTCTAATTCAGAGTCCCATTGATTTAATATTAAAATGTTTTGATGTTAAAAAAGAGGAATCCATTCAGATGATATGTCAGCAAATTTAATGCAATGGACAATTTCCAAGATATTTTTTTTACTCAATTCTAAATGTTTCGAAAAGGCCATGAACACAAAAATTTCTGCTCAATGCGCTTAAAAAAAAAAAAAAAAAAAAAAAAAATGCAATCAAAATTCCCCTGTTAGACATTGACGAGCAAACAATCAATCTGGCTCGAATGAACGTGACGTAAAGAGATTCCAATTTGGCTTGAAATGCGGCAGCGGAAACCAATTTTGCAAGTTTCTCGCAAAATCTCGCTTCAACCTGTAAGGAATATGGCAATGGTTTACCAACGCCAACTATTTCCACGCCAACTATTTCGCAGAAACCTCATGATAACCATAGAAACGATAGGATTTCTTTACTTCACGGATTTTGTTGAATGTTTTGATCGGCCTTGTTTTGGCTTGGTTTTGGGGCATTTTCTTTTCTTAAAATTTAAACAACTAATTTTTTTAAAAAACTTTTGTTTGAATATTTGGAATCAGAAAAAAAAAATTCTTCATATAAATCTATATTAATTTCACTCGTATTCAAAAAGTGTGGGAATTGTTCATTAATTTAAATTAAGTGCCTCTTGTTTAATCTTATATTCCTAATTGTTATATGTGTGCCTCCATATCCCATTAATATTTATAGTGCCTAGAATCTTTTTCAAAATTTTTCTTTCAAAGATAGTGAGTATGTTTTCTTGTGAATTTGCCATGGCCATGTTTCAAGCTCATATGTGAGTACAGGTCGAAAAATAATTACTTTTTTATATACTGAGAAATTGAAATGTAACATTCGGTGAAAATATTGCACTATTTGTTAGTGGTAATGTAGAATTATTTTGACTACAATTCGAGTTACTTATGGAATTGATGGTACGGTAACGTAATGATTATTTCCTGACATAAAGTATTAATTGGATAATATTTAACAATATGCACTTATTGTTTTTATATGCCAATTTACAATTGACGTTTGCTTCAACGAACATAATTCTAAATGTGATTGACAGTAATCAATAAACGAAACAAAAACAAAGTAATTGCATATTGTGGCTATAAATTATCTTTATTTTGCGTGTGTGTAAATTATTATATTACTGTCATATGTCTTCAAGGGCAAGAAACATGTCACTTATGGTCACTGGCAGGATTATATGCAGGGGGGGTGCATGTCCATTTTATTGTGTGCTAATCAATTTTTCAATCATTATAAATTAATTGATAAGTTTTTATTTTTATTTTAATTGCTTACAATCTAAAACGTTTAATTAATATTATAATTAAAAATTTTAAAACTAAAAGTCACATAATAAATTTATTGCTATTGCTTCAAATACTGACTCAAATTTTTTGCATCGAAAGAGTATTTTGGATGCCATTGTAGAACAAAAACTTTTAGTTCTGCAAGTCGTAAACTATATAAGTTTAGAACATATTTGCATGGATAAGCATTGAAATGAGAAACATACATTCTATTTCGGAATTGTCAAAATTCGAAGCTTTTGGTGCCTCTGTTTCTTGGTCTTTTAAAACTTCATGCAAATATATTTGTGACGGTAAAATTGAACAAAAGGTGGGTGTTAAAGCCTAGAAAATGTTCGAGACAAAGCTTTCGATTAAATCCATCGTGAAGACTCAATTTTATAAGCAAACTATTTTTTTTTTTGCTGTCATCGTTAACTCTCTATAAAACTGTTAAAGAAAAGTCATGTCATTCAATTCGGGGCTCAACCAGTTGTTCTCAACCGTTTATGTTGAATCTGTACTCTGATAAAAAAAAGCACACAAAGATAGGGGAAGGGGGGGTCAATGAAATAAATATACGTTACAAAAATAAAGCTAAAACCCTAAACCATTCTACGAAATGTTCAACGAATATCTTGAATATAATTCAAAATCTGGATCTTTTCCAAAAACAATAAATTTCTTGTAATTTACAATAGAAAATAATTTCACAAAATCATCCTACTATTCAATGTTTTAGTCCCCCTCCCCCCTCTTCTCGAACTGTATTTCACCAAACTTTCTAATTGTAACTTTACTCGTTTGTTTTACATATTATGTGTAACAAATAACCAATTTCTTCTCACAGCAAAAAAAAAAAAAAAAAAAAAAAAAAATCAAAAAATCCAAGAAATACTAAAAGTGTATGCTACTTATAAAGAAATGTCACGAAACTAGAGTCAATGTATGCAATGGAAGATTCTCAAAATGGAAGTAGAAAATTTGAGATAATCTGAGAGGTATGATGTAATTTTTAAAGATTTTTATTTTTTCCATACTCTACAAACAAATATTAAGTTCATATTATAGGAAATTAAGTTATATTGTGCTGCACGTTACGTCAAAAATAAAAAAAGTGTAAAGATAATTTAGAATTTTTAAAGATTTTAATTTTCCAAAATCCAGGGGGATGCAAGAGCGCGCTCTTGTACCTTCCTGGCGGCGCCTATGATGTCACTGAAAGATGTAATTTAAGACACCGTTTTTAAAGCCAACTGAAATTTAAAGATATTTTTCGAAGTAGATTTATAACAACTGAGTCAAATATAGCGCTTAAATTGTTTTTATTTCGAATCCAGGGGGATGCAAGTGCGCGCTCTTGCACCCTCCTGGCGGCGCCTATGATGTCACTGGAAGATGTAATTTAAGACAGCGTTTATAAAGCCAACTGAAATTTAAAGGTATTTTTCGAAGTAGATTTATAACAACTGAGTCAAATATAGCGCTTAAATTGTTTTTATTTCGATTACTGTTGAAAGAATGGTTTAAATATGGTATATTGGGATTTAAGAAATTTCAGGGTACGAAGGCCGTAAGGATTCAACTTTGTTTTAATTTCAGCATTTTCGATTTCTCTTGAAATGGTTATTTTAATTAAACAATTAATGAAGTATTAATATTTATTGCATCTGAAAAAGATCAGTAATAATTCGAAATTTGAATGTTAAAGTATGCTGTAATGTTGAAAATTATATCTGGAGAATGCCGTTTTATCTTTTTATGACGATCCTTTTCTCCCTTGATAACGAACCGAAATTGATAAATGATACATCAATTTAAATTCTAGATGATTATATATATAAGCAGGAGATCAGATAGTAAACTGACTAAGTTAACTTCCCTTGACAATTCCTTAATAGGAAGGGTGGATCGAAAATTGTAGGGTGGATCGAAAATTGTACTTTTTTAGCGAATTTCAGAAAATAAGTTAGCCTGTAAGTTGGAAAGTTGTCTTTCATTATTATTTGAAAAACAAAACGTTTCTAAAGTGATATCTTCCGCTTCCCCAAAGACCTTGAAATATCAATGTTTGCATTAAATACGTATATTTCATATCTTCTATTACCAGAAACTTTTCTGTGATAATGATAAGCCTGGTTTAAACAAATGTTGTTATTAAAATGTAATAATAATATAAAAAAGAAGAATGATTATTAATTTAAATTTATTTTACCCCAACGAGCGAAATAAGAGAATTTTATAAGAAAACATACGAAAATGATGCATAATAATATAATTGAAACTGCAGGCAGTTTATAAAAATAAAAATAATTACTATTATGTGTTCATCAATTCAGTGTCACTGCACTAACATTTAATTGAAAGAACTGGAAATAAAATAATTATATGACTTTACAGTTTAAATTCCATTGAATGTCTTCATTTTGTATTTCTTAAATTAATTGTTACTTGTCTTCTCCACGTACACTTTCTGCCGCTTCTGTTACCAATTTTACAAATCTCTCCGTAGCCTGAGTGTGTTATAGGATTTTAGAAATGGTCATCAATACATCTCTATCGTTCATCTTCATCTGCAGAAAACCTTCAAAGGTCTGTCGTGGAATATTTCTCAAAAGTGGTGGACAAATTATGCTGATGTTCTGCCAGTCTATCAAGTTTATATAATTATTTTCAGCAAGATTTATTTCAGGAATTTTAATCAACCTTACAGAGTATTCTGCTTCTGTCGAATACATTTCTGTTAGAATCCTCCTTTATCCAAGCTTGCGAATAGACTCTATATTATCTGTAATCATTGAATGTAGCAGGTTTCAGGATGTGAGTAGAAAGAATTCCTTTTAATTAGTGCATTCACTATATTCCACAACTTAGGCTCAAGATACCTGGAACAGACAACCATGTTCCACAGATGTTGTGAACCTTCTTGGCAAGACCACTTTGTTTTCATGCAATTAAAAAGGTGCATATACTTTAACGACATTTGCAGAATGTATTGAAGGATTCTCGAATGCCACGTAACGACGTAATAACGTTGATGTTGTTGTGAACCAATCTGAAATTGTTGACATGACAGGACCTGGTTTAATATTTTCTTTTTCAGTAGTACATACACCATATTAAACACTACAGCAAAGATCGTGTAGGAAACTCTGATCAGTACTAAGGTCATGTAATCGTGAATGAGGTGGTAACTGCTCTCTAGTAATTGGTGTAAATATAACTATTGGTAATTTTTCGCAATGTTCTATCGCTTTTCCTAAAACACCGGCGAAAGATTTCGGCTCTTTTCTTACCTCAACAAAAGCCTGTAGGAGATGGCGCAACGGAAATTTATTAATATTTAACAAGCATATTAACCACTAAAGTGTCCTTCCGAGGTGGTGTAATCTTATTGCACCTGCATTTTCTCCTATATTCACATTTGTGACATCATATCCAACCACACTGATATGTTCCAAGGACGTTTTATGCTGTGAACAGAAATTAAAAATTCCTTCCTCTAAAACAAGAGAGGTGCCATTGGAAACAGTGAAATGCCCTTTATATTTCGGGGAAGGCTCTTGAACCAAAGTTATGTGCTTCTTAAAAATACTAGAGTGGAATTTGCAACCTTTCTTTTCTTCCTTCATTGCCATGTGTTTCCTTCCATCAAAAAATCATGCAATCAGTAGATGATAAATCGGAATAATATCTCTAGCATCTATTCTCTTTTCTATGCATCTCCTTCGAATTTTATTATGCTTCTATAGAAAGAACATTTCCACTGAGCTCTGCTGGAACACCAAACAAGAGACACAAAGCATGCTGTCTCTTTGCTAGACACTTTCGATTTGCCGTTTATAAATATTCAAAGTAATATTTTGAATAATGAAAACAATAAATTTTATGTTATTATAATTGGTAATTACGTTGAAATAAGCTAAAACAAGCAAATCTTAAAGCCATTTAAAAAACGTTGGCTTACAATTTCGAGAGATGAAAACTCTCCTTTGATTTGCGCGTAACGCAGTCACAGATACCAAATACCCGAAACTTGACTTATGGCAAGCTAAATCACTCGAAAATGAACTTTTCTTTCACTTACAATATCATCTATCGGGTAAAATAATAGTATCGTTTTTCTACCAAACATAGTTTTGTGAAATTTCAATTAAAAATAAAAATTGCTACTAATTATTTAAATAAAATTTTTTAATGTATTAACACATTTTTGCATATTTAATCATAACTTTATATAATAATATTTATCAATAATAATTACTTATTAATAGCTGTATTATTAATGATAAATATTAATAAGTAATTATCATTTTTATATCATTTATGTTATGTACAGGTGGTGTTATACAAACGAGGCTTTGGTGCAGCACAAAACTTTGAACTAGAGGTTTGATTTTTTTGTATTTCAATATAACAACAAAATGCAACTTTATAGCATACAGGCCATTCGAAATTCAAAATTAATTTTTTCATTGCACCCTAATGTAGAGCCAGTGGGTTCTAAAAAGCCCCAATAAAGTGGCAAAATAGCATTGTTTAATTTTAATGAGATGATCTTCTTAATGAATACTAACTTTGTATTTGCTCATTTCCTTGCTACCCAACATTGGCCTTAGTGTATTTTCCATGTACTTGACATTCCTAGTTATAATGCTTATACGAAGATCTGTATGCATAATGTTGGAGATGAATGTGAGAGATTATGAAATATTTCAGCCGTCAAACCATTACGATTGACTTTTGGTTTTGATAAAATTCCCAAGTTTGAGGTGAAATAAATTTTGTCTGTTGTAGTTTTATCGAGAAATTGAAATACCAATACTTTTAACACATTTAAAGAAATTCAACATTAGTGATAGTTGAAACTTTTTTTTAATAAAAAACTAGATGTTTACTTGAAAACTTTGTATTTGTAAACTATCTAAACTTAATGCAATTTATAGATTTTCAATTTGAATTTCATTCAATTGGAGTTACTCATAATGTGGAATGTATCTACAGTTTGATCTGTGTGCCATTAGAATTGCATGCAATCTAAATTACTTACAGTTTGAATTACATACACTTTGAATAATATAAGGTTTCTTACATACAATAAAAATGTATTGTACACTAATTCAAATTTGAATATCGTACAGTTTGAAATATGTGAAGACTTGAATTGCATATTTTTAAAAAATTATGTTCAATTTAAATTTCAAACAATATGAAGTACATTTTGATGTCTAGTTCAGTTTAAATTGGTATGTTAAGTGCGTAATAAAAGGGTATCAGGAATAAACAAAGAATTTATTCTAACAACAAACAGTCACAAGGACACCTCACAAACTAACTAACATAAAAATCTACTAATTAAATACAATCACAAGGCAAAGAACATCAAGCATTAATAAAATCATACCCTACTCACAGAGGGGAGAAACGACACTTCTTGGCCGGGCTAGGTTCCTGCCTAGCTCTGTTACGTTATACTATACTATTCTCTCACACAAGATACCCGAATGGGTTTCTTACACTACATACATCTATTGTGAATATCATACTATTTCAATTAAAGTAATTAAATTACATATTAATATAATTTGCAATTTAAATAACGTAAAGTTCTATTTTAAAAAGATTTTATTTACTTGCAAGTTGAAATAAATACAGATTGAATATCGTAACATTTATCTTTAATACAATTTACTTTCATAAAATATTCTTACATATAATTGAATTTCATAAAATTTGTATTGCATACAAATTGAATTTCGTACAATTTGTGCTAAATACAATTTGAGTTTCATAAAATTGGTATTACATATTCTAAGAATTTCATACAATTTGAGTTTTATAAAGTATACAATACATTCGATTTGAATTTCCTAAAAATTATATTGTATGCAATTTGAAATTCATAAAATTTGTATATCTTAAAATTTGTATTACTTATATTTGAGTTTCTAAACACTTGTACTACATACATTTTAAAGTGTTTACTTTTTTAGTGAATAGTTTTGAAAAATAAATTTTGAACTTCTTGCAGTTATTTAACAAGTTAGAGCATTTCATTCTTTCTATGTTACCTTAAGTATAGATAAATTCTACTCTTTACACCACAATACAAAATAAACATGCAATGGCATATTTTAATTTGAATCTATTATTATATCACTCAATTACAAAAATAGGGGATTTTTGATTAATACCAAATTTTCTAAAGACATGCTCGGTTTGATGAATTGTTATTGCTATTACAGTAGTACTTCGATATTTCGAACTTCAATATCGCGAAAAACTTGATATGTCGAAAGATAATTTTTTCCCTTGATATTGCATATTCATCTAATGTTAATTTCAATTCTTATGTTGAAGAGTTTTCACTCAAAACCTTGTTGTGTCGAAAAAATTTCGAAGTAAGAAATGAAATTTTCCAGAAAAATCGCCATTCAGTTATGTAGAAGCATTTAGTATAATCATTTATCAGAATCAGAACACACAATTCTTTTTCAAATAAAATACGCTCATTTGAGAAACAGATGTCCTTCACGAAGCATCATGCAAAACAAAACACCTTTCGAGATATTTTTTGGCAGAAAACCAACTGCATCGTATCTAAAAATCTTCGGTCAAAAAGCTTTCGTCCTCAACAAACGCCACAAGTCAAAATTCTAACAAAGATCACAAGAACTCATTTTTATTGGTTATTCCGATGAAGCAAAAGCCTATCGTTTTTGGGATTCAAAATTTCCCTTTTAGCCAGGCCACGATGCTGGACTTTTTTAAGTAACTACTAGTGAATAAATCCATCCTTGTACATTTTATTTAATATGTACATTACTATAGTGTAATTACTAACTCTTTTCAATTTCATGTACTCGTTTATTATTTTCGACTAAATTAAAATTGCTGTATTTGGACTTTTTCAACTATTATTACATATTTATACTTATTCTCATTTACCATGACTAATTTCTAGACAATTATTCAGTATATTAAATTTTTAACTGAATTGTTAAGTTTTGGTTACGACATTGTTATCTCAAAAACTCGCTATCTCAAAAATTTTTTAGTGTCCCCTCGACTTTGAGATATCGAGCTAATACTGTATTATTATTATTATGATTACTTTTTTTTGTTGAGAATTTGTAATATATTGCACATTAAAAGTATATTTTGATAGTTTATGAAAAAAAAAAAAAACTGGCAGTATAAACTCTATAACATATTACAAAAAAACTAAATATAAAACTATGGGCGTCAATCAGTAAAAAGTAATATAGTTTGTAGCTTAACACTTGTTACTTTTTTCGTAAGAGATCATTAATTAAAACGCAGGTTATCTACCAATTAAAACCAATTATCATGTGGAAAATTCTACATGGGTCTTTTTTTTTCTTGTATAAAACAGATAGTAGGAATTGTATCTTTGATACAATTGCTGAGTTATTGTTTATTTCCATTTTTATGCAATCAATTAAGTTTTTTTTTTTTAGTTTAATAGATCAATTAAATACAGCTTACTCACAATTACAGTTTATAGTTCTCTTTCTCGAGTAGTTTTTCAAAAAAGATAATTTTTGGGACAGCATATACTCGGCTTATATATATTTTCCGCACAAAGCTTTAACGTTAAAATTAAAAGGATAACATTTATGTAATTTGGTGTTATTTATAAATTTAAAATATTTTAACTGATACCGTGTAACTTGTAAATTTAATGCATTTTAGATGATAAATTATAATTTATAAATTTAAGAATTTGTAATTGAAATTGTAATTTAGGAATTTAATTAATTTTAAACGTATTTTATAAAGTCAATAAATTGTACATAGTTTAATAGATATATCCCACAAAATCTAAAGAGGAAAAATGGTTACCATCAGTCAGTTCCTACTATCTGTTTTAAAATTGTTATAAAAATATCTCTTACGGCAATAGTTTTTATTCAATCCACAGACAATCCAGAAAGCCAATATGTTCACTTTATATAATAAATTTTACATATTATTTTTTAAATATTTCTTGAACTTTAACCAGGGTTTAAACAAGGATTTAACTGGATTGAAACAAGGATTTAACATGATTTCAAGAAGGATTCAACAGGATTGAAACAAGGATTTTATATTATATGAAGAGGGATTTAACAGGATTAAAACAAGGGAGATTTAATAATAAACTTTATGCTGTACAATCTCCGTTCTGATAAATTTTAATAAGGAAACTTTTTAGTTTAAATATAAGAACTTCAGAAATACAAACAAAAATGGCCAAACCATACCCTGCTAGAAGTAAAACGAAAGCTCCCGTCAGATCCTCAACTGTCAAACTTTTCGATTTAGGATCTTCAGAGGAAATTTCTGTCGGCCTCTGAGCAAGTTTCGCCCGAAACGAGGAATCTTTCAATATTTTCTTGTATATACCTGCCGCACACATTCTCAGTACAAACTTGTCGATAACATCTGAGCAACAAAAGTCGGTCCTTATCGCTACAGCCTGATTCGAAGTGTAGAACGAATTACTTGAGATTAGAAGATTCTGAATGTTATTTTCGAAAAAGTTCCTCGAAGCTAAAACTGCAGTTTTGCCATCCATCATGGCATTCCCAATCGCTTCTTGATCAGGCTTGATGAACCAGTCATTTTCAAGAATTTTCTCAGCAATTCCTCTTACTGCAGCTTGCGGACTGTTCTTAAGTGTCTGAACATAAGCAGTTCCACTTAGTGTCACGGCTTTGTAACTTCCATCCACAATTCTGTTCGATAGGTCTTCTATGTCTTTAATTCCATATTCTTGCAAAGGTATCGTCAGAAAAGACAATAGAGAAGAGGAATAAATTAGAGGGATAAATCTGATCATCACAAGCCACGTGATCAACAAAATGTTGATGCTTACAGCTTGGGAAGCTATATTCAAGGGTTGCTGTAAAATATAGCTTAATATTTTGAAAGTGGCCCTTTGGAGCGAGTAATTATTTCGCTTGACAAATCGGAAGGTTATAATGAAGATCATGAAGACAGTAATAAGAGACCACCATATGGAGGAGTTAAACGGCATCAAGATAGCTTTTGTTTTGGGTAGATTTCCCGGAAGGGGAGTTGCAAAAGTAAGATCATTTATGTCGTAAGTGTGACTAAAATCCACCACCGTTTTTCTCAGTTCAGTCAGAGAAATTCTTGCCATGCCGATATCGGCTTGTCCACGATGCACCATTCCGACAGCTCCGTTCCACGAGCCGTTCTGAATTTCACCCCAAGCACCAGAGACTGGAACAAAAACTTCGTAGTCGAAGTTCAGTGCTTTGGACATTAATTCCAAGAATTCCTTTTCGGATCCTCCAGTTACCTGCAAACTATTGTTGTTGGTTTTGTTTACTAGAAATATGCCAGCATGAGGTACTACTGCAATTTTTAAATGCTTTGGAAACTTCATGATGGTTTACTGATGATAAGTAAATAATTGTATTTATTTTAAAACGATATTATATTTAGTCATTATTTTTATAAATGCAGTTAGATCAACATTTTTAAACAGTCTGTCACAAACGTTAAGTAAGAATCAAACACTTTCCTCAAGTCATCTGATGTCAATGCTCTTCAATGTTTGATGTCAACGCTTCAGAATAAATATGATTTTCCTTCTGTTTTATTGCTTGTGCACAATAAAATATGCTAGTTTAAGGTACAACGGAGTTTCATACAAAGTTAAGAAAATTCCAAATGTTGTACTTGTATGATTGTAGTGAAATTCTACCATCTTTTGAACCAAATTTTCAAGTACCAACATCCGTAAGCAGTCATTATTTTTTTTAACTTCTCATTGCATTGGACAACTCGTCCGGTGATACATTATTTACCATGGCATGAATCAATTCGATGACTCTTGGAAAGTTCGGAAACTTCTTGTTAGTTTTCCAAAAAAATATTGGTGCCTTTTTTCAGAAACTCTGAAGTTGTAAAGACAAAGGTTAAGGTGAACTATAGCGATTCTTGAATGTTTAGAAACTCCATGGTAGCCTACAGGTGGAAATGGCGTATTACTTTGGATTCTATTAAAGTAAGATACATCTAGTTTTTACGAGTAGTGCCATTATGGCTCACACGTGACAGCAATTGAAAAGATCCTTTATCACACCCAATCACGAAAGGCTATTGATCCTTAAAGAGACTACTTGATTGGATTTTTCATGTATTAACTTGGCTTTGTTTGCATGTTCGTAAAATAGAAAAGATCTTGTACGTTTTTATCACGGACAATAAAGGGTCATTATTTTGTTACAGACAATCATAAATACGTCAAACAAAATTAGCTTACTTAGTTTTCAGTTTACTCTCTTTGAAGGTCGAAATAAATGGCAATAATAAAATAAAAATAAAACTGGCTTCAAATGAAAGAAAGCGGATGAATGATAATGGTTTGTGTTTTTTAAAAATTTACTAATTGATATAAAGGAAATTGCTTTTATAAATATTAGTAAATGATAGGATGAAGTAGAGTTGTTCATTTATTTAAATGAATAAGCAATTAAAATTACAACTTTGTTTCAAAACTTTAGGATTTTTCAAACATTTGTAAAGACAAAATTTTCTTTAAATAAATTAAAACTACTTTTTCACTGAAATGTTAAAATTATGTTTTCAATTCCAATTCTCCCTTATGCCTTTGATTGCTGTAAGAAAAATATAAGAAAATTGCGCTGATTTTTTTTTTTTTTTTTAATATTACAAATTGTTATTTTAGTAATTTTTTTAAGCCTCAAGGTTTGTGTTATTGTCATGTTTGTAATTTTACCTCTATTAAACCAGACTGAATTACCAATGTTTTCTTCTGTTTTTGCACTTGTATTCTGTAAGTTTCGAGGTTAGGATTGATGGTACAGTTACCCCGGGAACTCTTGCTTTTACGGGGTAACTGAGTCATAAATATAATTGTATGTAGCTGTTAAGTGTGAAGGGGAATATTTCCTTGGGAAAGTTTTTAGCCTATGAGATGGATGCTGAAATATCAGCAATGCAGAAGACTCTTAAGCCCTGGAAGTGATCAAGTAAAGCTGATTTTGTTATGTACGGCTTTGAAGTCATCATTAGTACAATTCAAAATCAAAATTTATTTCTAAAATATGTTTTTTTTATATATATATATTAAAGAATTAAAACATTTGTGAGATGCCCGAGAAAAAAAACTCAGGCCTTTTCAACTCTTTATTTTATAAATTGTATTATAGCTTATTTAGAATTTTTATAGACTTAAATTTGAAAACATTTAAAGAATTTAAATGGGAAAATTATTTATTTAATCATTTTTTGCTAAAAATTAACATTAAATTCCCTCTTTTTTACAAATAAATCAGTTGTATGTGAAATGCGTTTAATTTGTGCACTAACCTCAACTTAGAAGGCTCATATTTTAATAAGAGAGATTTGATTTTAAATCGACCGGTGCCCTTGCAAAAATTCTAGCTTCGTCATTGCTACATTTAAATAAATGTTAGTCATTTTTTTTTTATAAAAGTAAAAATGTATTTGATACCCAGACACGCCACATAAAGCTACTTAAGCTAATATGACATTGAGTGTCAGGTTATTCCAGTGGTCTCAGTTTCAAGGGGAAACTTTACCCAACGGACATAGCAATTATTAATTTATTTTATTTCTAATAATAATGATAAAATCAAAATAGTTTAAATACCATCAATTTTAACTTATGTTACTAAGTCTTTTACTTTAGCAAAAACATAGTTTGACTCTCTTAGTAAAAAATAGCTCACTTACCACAACCAACCTTATTAATAAATTAATGAATAAGGACAAAAAAAAACAAAAAAAAAACTAATTTCAAAACTATTTACTGGCATTTCAATACTTTCAGTAGATCTTACTCGGCACTGGATGAGATTGGCCAATATATGCAACAACGGCCGGTTTACAACAGTCCACAGAGTTTATGTGTACTGGGGTGGTTATGAACGTTAGAACATATTTAATTTATAGAAGAATTTAAAATCATTTTAATACTTATACTATTTTCCAAACATTAACATCCTTTTTATTGGCTGCGGCTGAACTTGCTTCCTCCAATCAAAATATTTCGAAGTGAAATAAATTACTATAGTTATACTGTTTTGGGGCAGTTAACCCTTTGCACTTGGACTTTTTATCACCTAAAGCTTTCAGCAGCTCGGACTTGGATGTTGCATATCAAATCACTTGTACACAATATAGTATTCAAAGTGTTCATTCAAATTAATTATTTGTGGGCCACAAGTTTTGTATCCAGTTGAAAAATCAAATTGCTCAGGAATAGTGTCTTCTTTGATGATTTCTTGCGATTTATTAAAAGGATGATTTTTGCTAACACTATCTAAATTTTCTGACACGTTTTCATCACTTACACTAGAATCACTATACTGCAATATTTTCTTTTTTTTCTTCTCTGGTGGAATAATGTATCTGTCATTAGAATCATTTTCGTATTCATCCACTCTAAATTCATCATCACTGCTATCTCGAAACAACGCTTCCTCCATTACATTTTTCGCCATGTTGAATAGTATATTTTTTTTAATGGCCAAACAAATAACTAAATACTGAAATCAACGAAACACGTGCTATCAAAATTTAACTGTAAATTACAATTGCTTGATCTTGAGTGCAGTTCAGTTGGTGTGCCTTTAAGAGGCATACTTCGAGTACAAAGACAATATTTTTACCCTTTGCACTCGAAGTACTCCTCACAGGCACTGCGAGGAGTACTTCGAGTGCAAAGGTGTTCAATATGATCCATTACTCCATTACTTAGAGAAAATGTTTAGTTGTATATTAGACACACACAACATCTGGAACAAAAATTAAGCAAGATTGAATAACTACACAATCTACGATCGGAGAGCAGTCGAGTTTAATTAGTTTCGGGTTTGTCAACTGAGAAGTCCCTATAACGTGCCAAAACATTGAAATTATTATATTAAATAGGTGTGTGGAACATTGTAAATTTTGAATTACATTAAAGTACTGGTCACTGTATTTGAATTTGATACGAATCGGTGTAATTTATGGCGGCCGATTTTCGAATTTTCATTAATTTATAAAAAGGGGCCCGATATTTTTGACGATAATTATTACATCGGGGAAAAAAAAAAGCAACACTAAAATGGGGAATTGGCTATTTTGTTAAATATTACATTATCCATTTTTGCAAGTGAAACCGAGGTGGAACAGTAGTTGATGGGCAATGGGAGTCTGTGTTAAAGGCATTCGTTTTTCAACTTTTTACGCTTTTATGGTTTTTCTGTTGAAATTTTGGAAGAGATGTTTGGAGGTTTACATATACAATTGAGATGATTTTCTTTATTTTTCTGTTGAAATTTCAAACTTTTTGGCAGTATACCAGAATTAAACAGGATGCATTTTTGTATGTAAAATTTTTTCTTCCGTTATTTTTTAATTAGCTAATTGCAATTAAAATGACTAATTAGGACGTTATTAGGCATAAATAAACTTGTAATCAACTTAGAGGTATTATTTTTATTGCAAATAAAATATATTATATTGACGCAGGTTTTCATACAGAATTGTGAATTTGGCTTCCATATTTATTTAATTATAAATTTTTAAATAAAGAGTTTGAAAAATACATAGTTTTTAACAAAAGATTAAGATAAAAATATTTATAAAAATGTGTTTGCAACAATATATATTATATTCTAGATTGAAACACATTAACAACTATTGCCTATAATACACAATTAGAATTTTGTAAATCGGATCATTTCTAATGAAGTTATGACCGTTGGCGTAAAGTCATATAACACCAAAACGTCATTCTTCAGAAAACGCGTTTAAAGTTTACTACCCTAATTAGTGACACAAAACTTGTTCACAAAAACCACTGTCATTTAAAAAGTAATTTGAATCTCAGAAATAAATTATTATTCAAAGATATAAATTAGATTAAATTAGATAAATTAGATTAAATTATTATATATCATTTCAAAGGTAATGAATTCGGAAATATTCTAAAACAAAAAACAAAAACGCATACTTTAGTTAAATTTCGCAATTCCTAATGTATATATATACCTTTTAAAATGCATTACTACCATGATTTTGATAAAAATCATTGGAACTGTTTTTTGCCAATTACTGAAAAACATTAACTTTTTCAGAAGTTATATTGTCTACATACATATTTTTAAGCCACTTATTTCGACTCAGCACGTTCCAAAACGTGTCGAAATTCAAAAATAATAATAAATCGATATTTTTTTAACCGAATTCAATACTTTCGTTATCATATGTTAATATATTGGAAATTCAAAGTAAAAAGAATAAGAATTTGTGAGGAAAAATAGGTATTTGATACCTGTTGGATTCAAAAAAATTTAAAATCTAAATCCTAAATGACTCGAATCACTTTCCAAAACATTTGATAAACAAAAGATCTTGACAGGACACTTATTAAACAGAAGAACAAAGTCTGTTATCATATGACAGAAAATATTTACTTTTTAACTTTTTAGAACGTCATATTTTTACAAACCAAAAAACAGAATTCTAAACATTAATCTTTTCCTTGTTGCCATACTTGGCGAGTAATTAAAACTTAAACAGAATTAAATTGTTCACATTAAATAATTCTTTAAGAATAGAGTTTATTCATATGACGTCATTGTGTTCGCAACATCCTCCCACCTTGAGTTGTCAAGAGAACACAACTCAACCTTTCTTTATCTAAAGATTCAGTCTCTCAGGAATTTTTATGGTTCGTCCAGATTTTGTTTTCACAGGTCTGACATCACTCTTCTGAACTGTCTTTGGTACGCTAGGGTTTGAGCATTGTCTGAAATCTCTTGTGGGAATCAGTATGACATTACTGTTGAAAAGTGGATCGGATGCAGTCACTTCTAAAGGATATAGGCGCTGAATTGGTCTAATGCAATCCCCTCGTGCCGTTCTCAGTTTTACTAGTCTAACGATACCTTCTTTACTTGGAAGAAGTTCAACAACTTTTGCTAGTGGCCAATTCATTCGCTTGATTTTGTCGTTCCCTATTAGCTCTAAATCTCCAACAGCTACAAAAGATCTTTTCTTGTTTCCTGGCCTTTGAATTAGAGCACCCAGGTACTCAGATCTAAAACGATTTCTCAGAGCTTTCTGCAAACTAAATCTATGTTTTAGTCTCTTGTTCAGGTTCGTATGATCTACTTTATCGCAATCTGGAACACGGGATTCTGTTATATCCTGTAAGAACATTGACGGTCTGAGTGGAATTAATTCAAAATCACACTCTGAAACATATGTGAGTGGTCTGGAGTTAATGACTGATTCAGTGTCGCATAAGACGGTAAGCATCTCTTCATACGTCAAACATGCTTTAACTAAGACTCTCTTCAACAAGTCTTTGATGATTCTTATCAATCTCTCCCACCACTGGGAACGAAGTAAATAGCGAGCAGAACACCCTCTGCTTGGCAAGTCAGCCGGATTCAAAATTCCCGGTACGTGTCTCCATGCTTCTTTGTATGCGAGACTTCTTATCTCTTGGACACGATTCTGGACGAAAACTCCCCAGGATTCATCTCTTGTAATCCAAGAAAGCACAGTCGTTGAATCTGTCCGAAAATATACTTCATCTGTTGGTAGCTCAGGCAATATATACGACACAAGACGTGAAGCTATAGTTGCACCTAGCAGCTCGAGTCGGGCAATGGTTGTTTCTTTCCTTCCAGTGGGTGATACTCTGCTTTTAGCTTGCAATAGTTGAACCTTTACCGAGTTTCCGCATTCAACTAGTATAAACACTGCCACAGCATATGCAAACTTACTGGCATCACAGAAAAAATGCAAGGAAAACGTTTCTCCAGCTTGACCAATCAATAAATGTCGTGGGATCTGTATGCCATCTAAATGATGGATATCCTTTATCAACTTCAAAAATTCGGTCTTGGTATTAGCATCAACTTCATCCTCCCAGCTTAATTTCAATTTCCAAGTCTTCTGTAAAAGCAATTTTGGCATGAGAACAACTGGACAAGTGATTCCTAAAGGATCGAAGACTCTGTGAGCCGCTGAAAGAATTACTCTTTTTGTAACTTTTTCCAAGCAAAGTTATTTCACATTTTCCGTATAAATGGACAAAGAATCAAGACGTCTATTCCATTTCAAGCCTAACACATTAGTAAAGAGGGCAAGATCAGAAGTAGCGTCTGTGTACTCCCACCCTCTAAGGTCGAATTTCCTTTCAACCATTACATTGGTCGCTGTATCAATAAATAACTTCAGTTCTTTTTCAGTTTTAACACTTGTCACGCAATTATCAACGTAAAAGATTTTCTTGAGTTGCTGAATTATGTTATTTGGATAGGCAGGACCTTCTTCATTGTCTCTTTTCAATACGGTATCCAAGTGATGTTGGATAACAGCGCCCAACAGGAAGGGACTACTAGTGACGCCAAATACTACACGGCAGTGTCTAAAATATAGCAGCTCTCCATCCTTTCCTCTCCACAAAAAACGTACAAAATTTTTATATCTTGGATAAAGACTGATTTGGAGGAATGCTTTACGTATGTCTGACACCACTCCGATTTTTTAAATTCGAAAACGTGTTAGTATATCAGGTATCAGTTCAACAAGATTTATTCCTTTTTCAAGGCATTCATTTAAACTCGGGGAGCCTTTCTGCTTAGCCGAAGCATCGAAGACGGGTCGGGTCCTTGTAGTACTATTTTCTTTTACAACGTGCCTGTGAGGCAAGTAATGGCCAGAATCTTCAATTTCTTCCTTGGGTATTTCTTCGATTATTTCTTCTTTTTGCCATTCTTTAAATACCTTTCCATAGTCTTCGTAAAGATTTTCAGACTTTAGTTTTCTCACTGTTGAGTTAAGTCTTGATATGGCTAGATCAAAATTATCTTTTAATGGTGAGTGATCCTCTCTCCAAGGTAGATGAACCATGAAACGGTCATTTACTACAGGAACAGTCTTGAAGAAGTGTTGTTGGATGGCCGATTGCAACTCAAGTGCACTCTTTTTTTCTGATGGATCTACAATTCCCAAAGTATCTAGAGTCCACAGATCAGAGATACATGCCGATGTAGAAAGCATAGAAGTGGTAATTAAAGAAGATACATTAGAATCTCTTATTTTTCCAATGCAAGTCCACCCTAACTTCGTCTCTATCGCTGTTAGACCTGAAGATAGTTGCTTGCATTTTCCTATAAACAGCTTTCCCGCAACGTCGGCTCCAATCAAAATTTCAATAGGGCCATCACTGTCCACCATTTGTATTCCATAACTTTCTAGTTCTTTTGAATTAAACAAGGACTTTTCTATAGGAGGTATCGTTTGGCAGATAACTTCTTGCCCTAAAGCCTCGAAATTACAGTTATACGTTCCATTAATGTTAGATAAATATATTTGGAAAACGTCATGTTCACATGTCGATAAGCTTGTTCCACCAAATAAGGAATGGTTTAGATATTCCTTCCCTTTGGATTCATAGTTCATGTCCTTAGCAGTATCTTTCAGTATGTAAGATTTGTGAGAGGCAGTGTCTATAACGGCCCGAACTCTACGCTTTGTTCCGACTCCTCTAAGTAGAACGGTAAAGGTTTGCAGAATAACTTTTGGAGTAGTAGAAATGTTAGCTAAAGTTTCATCATTTTTAACATCAATATAATTTTCATTCTCCTCTTTTTCAGAATCTTCGTAGTTTTCATTTGGGGTATATCTGTATAAAAGTGTGTTGTGTCTTTTATTACAAGTTATGCATTTCAGCTTAGCTTTGCAGCTCTTAATTCCATGACCATATCTTAAACAGAGATAACAACAGTTTGAACTTTTAACAGCTTCTTGTCTTTCTTCAAGGCTCAATTCTTTGGCTTTTTCACAAAACCAGGATTTGTGAGTTTTGTTGCAAAATAAACATGTTATCTTATTTTTCTCAGATGAAGTTAAAAGTTCTGAAGCAGTAGAGGGTTTTATCACTGATCGAGATCGATTACTAGTTCCGGATTTTCTTTTTACGAAAGTATCATTTTTTACAGCAGGAAAAAAACTTTGATGGGCAAGCAAAATTCTTTCCTCTGCATCCACTTCCTCTTGAAGAAAAGAAATTATCAAATCTAAATCAGTTTTGGCATATCCTGATGTGCTATCTTCCGAAAGATCATCTTTTGATCTTCGATGAGAAGATCTAAAACGCTCCCATGCAAGCAAAGGTTTCATCCGGTAAAGATGACTCCACTAACGGAAACAACATAGCAGCGTATTTATCTCTGGTTACGCCTAAACTTTCCAGTGCTCGAAGTTTTGTCTCTAACTCATCATAAAGTTTTCGAAGAGATCTTTTATTCAAATTTTGCTTCTGAAGAACTAACGATAGTAAATCACGAACATAAACTTGTATCAATAATTCTTCTTTTCCGTATCGAGCTTTCAATTGATTTAAAGCTTTCTCGTAACTTGCACCTCCTGGTGGGAAGCTATTTATTAACTCATAAGCTGAAGTATCTCTAATCATAGCTTGTGATAAATAAGCAAATTTATCATGTCTATCCAAATTCTGATCTCTGTCAATTTTTTCGAACTGTCCCCAAAAACCCAACCAATTCTTAATATCACCGTTAAACGTAGGTAATCTAATTTTTGGGTAATTCATCAGAGCATTATGATTAGAAACTTCACTTACTTCAGAATCTGCTTTTATTGTGTTTTGAAGAACATCTAATTTATTTTCCAGAACACGCCAGCGATCTATGTAAAGTTCCGATTCATCCATTTCTTTATTAAGAAAATCTTCATTATCGTCTGCTTCAAATAAAGCTTCTCTTACTTGATTTTCTGCTAATAACATGGACTGAGCTTTGTCTTCTGTTACGTCATCATGGAGTTGCTTATAAGAATTGACTTTTGTACTATTCGGCTTGTTCTGAATTCTGTTACGAACTGAAAAAGTGCAGACGATAATCTTTTTTTAGAATGTAAAAACGGTTATTTTATATATGTTCTTGTTCTAGTTCTAAACTTTTTGTAATTAAAGAAAGACGTGAAGGATTTTGCTCTCGTTTCTTAAGTGTGCTGGCGTTTGTTACCTTCCATAATTTGAACCTGAAAAAGGATCCAAGTGAGATCCTACATATATTTTTTGTGGCGTCCGCGACTTTTGACTTTAAAACGATTTAAAGATTGACTATGGAAGGAGAAAACACGAAACGCAAAGCGTTGAGACAATCATTCACGGTGTGTGCCAATAATGTTGAAGAGGTTTTACGAAATGATGAAACTACGGTAAACCAACTATGTCTTTTGCAAAAACAATTATTGGATAAATTTTCTCGCCTGGAAGCCGTACAGGAGAACATTGCACAAGCTCTCTTGGATGATGAAGATTTGGCGACGAATTACGATGAAGATTTTGCAAAAGCGGAAACCTACAGGGACAGATTTTGTGCGGTCTCGACACAGCTGGAATTAAAAATTAACATGAATATTGACGCATCGAAAAGTGCTAACGCGATGGAAGAAAAACGTAAATTTAAGTTACCCCGTTTGGAGTTGAAAAGATTTACAGGTGAGCCGAAGGATTTTCTAGCCTTTTGGTCGCAATTTAGCAAAATTCATAGCGATGACAATATTCCGGATGAAGATAAATTCCAGTATTTGTTACAAAGTGTAGTGCCAAAATCTAAAGCGGCGAGGCTGGTAGAAAGCTACCCGCCCACGAGAGAAAACTATTCAAAAGTTATCGTTCAACTGAAGGATAGATTCGGTCGTGATGAATTACTCGTTCAAATTTATGTACGGGACCTTCTAAGCCTGGTTATGAAAAACGCATCCGGCAAAGGAAAAGTCGACCTATCTGAACTGTATGACTTACTTGAGAGTAAGCTACTTGCTTTGGAAAGTTTGGGGCGCACGAAAGAAAAGTTTGCCGATTTTCTGGAACCCCTGGTGGAGTCCTGCCTTCCGGAACAGGTGCTGCGTGCCTGGGAAAGGAGTCGATCCATTGATGAGGCATCCAGTGGAACAGCTGACGCAAGCGTGCGTTCTTTGGAAAGATTAATGTCCTTCCTTCGCTCGGAGGTGCAAAGTGAGGAGATGATCATACTTGCTCGCTCGGGACTTGGAGTGCCACAGAAGAATTTACCAAACCGCAGGGATGAGGAGCCATCTTTGCCCACAAATGCAGTCTTGATTAATGCAGGTAAGGAAGAGGGGCCAGCCAAATTTAAATGTATATTTTGTTCAAAACAAAATCACTTTAGTTCTGACTGTTTTTTGGCGCAGAAAATGTCTTTAAAGGATAAGAAGAGTATTCTTATAAAAAATAAAGCTTGTTTTAAATGTTTTAAATTAAACCATTCGGCACGATTTTGTCGAAATAAATTCATTAAATGCGGTTTTTGCGATGACAAATCCCATCAAAGTTTAATGTGTCCCAAAAAAGAGGACATTAAAGTTGAAGACATTAAAGTAGAATCTGATCCTAGTATCACAGTTATAGGCAATACGCTTTCTAATCAGTCAGAAGTATCCAATATATATTTACAAACAATTATGATTAAAATTAGTCATAAAAATAAAGAGCTGGTTTTGCGCTGCCTTCTGGACAGCGGTAGTGAAAATTCCTACATTACTCAACGGGCAATCGAAAAATTGAACTTGACACCTGTAGCAAAACAAATCATGTTACACGGTTTGTTTGGGGGGAAGCAGACGGGTCCCAAGCAACATTCCCTCTATAATGTTGAAATAAGTAGTTTAAAGGGTGACTTTTCTTGTAAAATTCCAGTTCTTTCAGAGAATAAAATTTGTGGGTGTCTACCTAAGGTTAGGAATATATTGGTACTATCAGAACTAAAAGAAAAATATATTGATGTACCTGATATTTATTCGTCACATTATGAAATCGATTTACTAATGGGAGCCGATTCTATTGGGTTAATCTTAACGGGTATGAGCATTACACTCGAATGTGGTTTAACGGCTGTTGAAACCAAGTTAGGATATACTTTAATGGGTAAAATTAAAGAAAATTTTAGGGAACATGTTGTAATCTCAGTGCCTGCTATAAGTGAAAGACAATTGTCAAAACCAGTGGTAAGTATGTTATCCACACAATTGTCCACTTTTAATATCAAAGAATTGTGGGATCTGGAAACAATAGGTATTCGAGATCCAGTGGAGAATTTAAAAGGAAACATCTGTTATGCAAAAGCAATTGAGCAATTTGAGAATAATTTAAATGTGCTTCCAGATGGTAGATATGAATTGTCCTTGCCATTTAAAACTGAAAGCAAATTACCCAGTAATAAAAGTTTAACATTGAAAAGACACAAACGAATGTGTCAAGGTATAATTGATAAGGACTGTCTTGAATCCTATGTTGCTGTATTTAAAGAATGGGAGAGGTTAAAAATCATTGAAAAGGTCCCAGATAATGAAATTAAAAATAATGGTTATTATATGCCCCATAGACCAGTGTATACACCTTCTAAAACTACTAAGATCCGCCCCGTATTTGATGCATCTGCCAGGAAAAGAAGTAAACCTTCTCTTAATGATTGCCTTCATAGAGGTCCAAATTTAATTGAACTAATACCGGATATCTTAGATAGATTTCGTGTATACCCTATTGGCATATCAGGAGATATTGAGAAAGCTTTTCTGCAATTAAGTATAACCCCCAAACATAAGGACTTTTTAGGGTTTTTCTATCCCCATGAAAGTGAAGAAATAATTTATCGTCATTGTCGCGTGGTGTTCGGTGTCTGCTCAAGCCCATTTCTATTAGCAGCCTCAATAAAGCATTTGTTAGAGCATAGTCCCCCACAATATCGAGATTTGGTTAATAAACTGCGTCATTCCTTCTACGTAGACAATTGTGTTACCGGTGTATTCCACGCCCAGGAAATACATCCATTTATTTCCAAGTCTGAGGAAATTATGGAAATGGGGTGTTTTAACCTCAGAGCATGGGAAAGCAATGTTAAAGGGGAGGGCGTAACTAAATCCGAAGGTGATACAAATGTATTAGGAGTTGTATGGAATTTAAACAGGGATACTCTTAGGTGTTTCATCGATAAGGAACAGTTAGGAAAAACTGAACAATTGACTAAACGGTCGATGTTATCTGCCATTCAGAGAATCTTTGATCCTATTGGCATATTAACAGCAGCTACATTGCAGCCTAAAGTTTGGTTGCAAGAAACATGGAAACTAAAATTATCATGGGATGATCCCTTACCTCCAGATTTATATAACAAATTTAATAAATGGTTCACTGATATTTCCTTGTTAGAGGGCTTAGAAATCCCCAGATATTGTGAGGCTAATTCCTCATCAGACATGCACGTTTTCGTAGATGCTTCCAAAACTGCTTTCGCGGCTTGCGTTTTCTTAAGATCAAAAACACCTTTCGGAATTAAATTACATCTAATTAGAGCAAAGGCTAGGGTTGCTCCATCTAAAACTGTATCAATACCTAGGTTAGAACTCTTGGCTTGTTGCGTGGGTGCCAGATTGGCCAAATCCATTCAGAAGGCATTGGACCTGCCTGATTTGACCACTACCTTTTGGACGGATTCTATGGTAGCTTTATACTGGATAAAACATTATGGGGAATGGTCAATTTTTGTGGCAAATAGAGTAAGAGAAATAGGAGAAATTACTCCTTCTGAAAACTGGAGACACGTTCCAGGTCACTTGAATCCAGCAGATGTTCTTTCTCGTGGCTGTTCACCCAGATATCTGTTGGATTCAAAATGGTGTGAAGGCCCAGCATGGCTAATTGAGGATTCTAAAAATTGGCCTACAACTGAGATCAATTGTGCAGTGAAAGAGGTCGATTCTGAAAGGAGGAAAGTTAAATTGTGTCACATTAATGTAAACAATGAGGAATGGTATTCAAATAAGTTTTCGAATTACCACTCTATTATCAGGTTGACTGCATGGATCAAGAGATTTCTTGATAACTGTCGTAAAACTCCTGAAAATAGAGCGACGGGAAAACTATCGTGTACTGAAATTGAAAGAGCCGAAAAGGTTCTTATTCGCTCGGAACAATCAAAATTCTTCCCTAATCCAAATTGTGTACCAATAATTAACGTATTTAAGGATGATGAGGGATTGCTGCGTGTTAAGACCAGAATAACTGAGCGTAAAGATGACCATTGTTTTTTGTCACCTATCCTCCTTCCAGAAAACTGTACCTTGACTGTGAGGTTGATCCAATACTTACACCATACAAATTGTCATGCTGGTACTCAAATACTTCTCTCAATTATCAGAGAGAAATATTGGATTCTAAAAGCTAGAAAAACTGTCCGAAATATCGTTAGGAAGTGTGTGAGGTGTCGAAGGTACAGTGCAAAACCAGCTGTTACTGAACCAGTAGCTCTGCCTCCTGACCGAGTTAGGGATACTAATGTTTTTGAGGTGTTAGGTGTTGATCTGGCCGGCCCTCTCTTCCTCCAGAATGGTGAAAAAGTCTGGATTGTTCTCTATACCTGTGCAGTCTTCAGAGCAGTGCACTTGGAGCTCATAACTTCGTTGTCAACAGAGAACTTTCTGCTTTCATTTCGACGCTTTATCGCACGCAGAGGAAGACCTAAGATAGTGTATTCAGACAATGGTACTAACTTTAGGGGTGCTGTAGCTGAATTCAAAAATCTTGATTGGGAGAGTATAGAGCGGGAGACAGAAATTCAACAAATAAAGTGGAAGTTCATCCCACCCACCGCTGCATGGTGGGGGGGATGGTGGGAGAGACTTATAAGAGTGGTTAAAGATCTCTTAAAGCGTACTTTAGGAAACGCGATTTTGTCGTATGAAGAGCTTCTAACTGTTTTATGTGACTGTGAGTCTATCATAAACTCTCGCCCATTAACTTACATTTCAGAGGATTCCGAGGATCTTGTGGCAATTACGCCAGCAATGTTTTTGATGAGTAATTCTTCTCTTGATGTCACTGACTTAGATTTAAGTGATTTTGCCAAGTTTCAAAAACGAGTGAAGTTTCGGTCTAAACTTCTTAAGGATTTAAGGAGCAGGTTCCGAAAAGAGTATTTAGGTTTGTTAGTAGAAAAAAGTCAAAAACCATCATCTCGTTTCTTTACTGTTGGAGAAGTTGTGCTCATTGAGAATCCTAACAAGAAGCGTTTATATTGGCCTCTAGCCAAGGTATTGGAATTGATCCCAGGTAGAGATGGGAAAATTCGTTCTTTACGACTCAAATGTGGTAACTCAATAATAATTCGTCCTATCCAACGAGTATTTCCCTTAGAGGTACAGTCTGAAGATATTCCTGTGGCGGTCACTACCCCTTCTGATGTACCAGACGTTACTGATGATCCAGTTCAAGGTCCTGTGAATGCCGAGTCAATTCCTGATGCTTCGGCTGACGATATCCACGGGATTTCAAGATATGGGAGAAAGGTGAAACCCCCGAAGAGACTGGACTTGCTCAATGTGACTTTGTTTTTTGAGTAAATAAATACTCAAAAAAGGTGGGAGTATGTTACGTCATCATGGAGTTGCTTATAAGAATTGACTTTTGTACTATTCGGCTTGTTCTGAATTCTGTTACGAACTGAAAAAGTGCAGACGATAATCTTTTTTTAGAATGTAAAAACGGTTATTTTATATATGTTCTTGTTCTAGTTCTAAACTTTTTGTAATTAAAGAAAGACGTGAAGGATTTTGCTCTCGTTTCTTAAGTGTGCTGGCGTTTGTTACCTTCCATAATTTGAACCTGAAAAAGGATCCAAGTGAGATCCTACATCTTCTATTATCTTTAACTTTCTTATTTTCACCTCACTGGATAATTCGTTTTCCATCGCATTGTATTCATTAACAGCAATTGTAAATAATCTTCGATACTGTTTCCTTGCCGACTTTAACTTATCCATCGTAGGAGCCGATGATGCAGTCGTCCTGTCAAGGACGCCATAAAATGTTGGATTCAAAAAAATTTAAAATCTAAATCCTAAATGACTCGAATCACTTTCCAAAACATTTGATAAACAAAAGATCTTGACAGGACACTTATTAAACAGAAGAACAAAGTCTGTTATCATATGACAGAAAATATTTACTTTTTAACTTTTTAGAACGTCATATTTTTACAAACCAAAAAACAGAATTCTAAACATTAATCTTTTCCTTGTTGCCATACTTGGCGAGTAATTAAAACTTAAACAGAATTAAATTGTTCACATTAAATAATTCTTTAAGAATAGAGTTTATTCATATGACGTCATTGTGTTCGCAATAATACCATTATATAGTGAGATAAATCGTAATTTTTAGATTTGTTTAATTTCTAAGTACATTTGAATCGTTTTGCAATCCTTTTTATTAGCATTGATTCTGTTTCGTGACAGGAAAATATTTGAAGGGCAAATTAATAGACTTCTCTTCATTTAACCAAGCTACAACTTGGCAGATTGATAGACTCTAAGTCGTTGGTAATGCATTCTATGAAGCTTTGGGTGCAATAAAAAAATATGGCAGGAAAATATCTTTTTCTTCGTAATAGTCAAACACTATAAGAACCCGATATGAGTTCAAAGTCGCTTAAATAAGTTGTGATTGCTCATAAAAGTTGGCAATAAATATTAAATTTTTATATCCATTGAAATAGTAAAAACTTTGTTTTGATGGACTATTTTATACATTTTGAAATACTACAAAAGATGATTTTAAAACTTTATTAATTAACAATATTTCTTTGATAGACTAAATCATATTAACAATTAAGTAACAATATTTCTTTCATAGACTAAATCATATTAACAATTAAGTAACAATGTTTCTTTCATAGACTAAATCATATTAACAATTAAGTAACAATATTTCTTTCATAGATTAAAAACTTAAGCTTTTGTTATAATAATCTTATGAATGTTAACAGTTTTCAAACATTTGCAATTTGAGTTTTTAAAAATTGAAAATTTTAAATAAGAAAGGAAGATTTCACAATATCCAAAAATGTGTCGTTTAAAAAGTATCTCTAAATTTAAAAATATTAATAATGCAATACACTAAATAGGGAATAATAAAAATTAGAACTCATGAAAGAAGGGAAATCAATACTCTAAAGATTACATATGAATAAAGTATTTTCTTTCTTCATTGTCAAAAGCGAAGAAAATAGAATAACAAAATACTTTACTCTCTCTTATATCTGTCTTCACGAAACACACAAATTCGAAAATAAAATTGCATTTTAACATTTACAAAACTTGGAATCATCCAACAAAGAAAAACGAAAAACCCGATAACAATTTCTGACTTCCTGGCGAAGTTTCCTTCTCAAATATCGAGGCGAAATTTCTTTTGTGCCTTCCTCGTTAGCAACAAAAGTAAATGAACGAACATATCTACCAATGGTTTTCTTTACTTCTTCATGGAAATGTAGCCATGAAGATGAGTAGATGATAGTCAATTTGATTTCCTTTACATTATGATATTCTTGTATGGAGCTGAATATTAGGCTGACAGACCAAATATACTGCTATATTTTTTTTTATGATACGTACCGATTCCGATAAGGGTGTATCATCAAAAGAATTCTGATCAGGTTAGGATATATCTTGGAAGCAAATTTCGCATGTGTTTCCTTAGAAGGAAATTTCGAATATGTGTTCTCCTCACTGCTTATTGGATTATGTGTGTAGATTTCTACTATTTGAAAAAGTTGTGTTCCTTATAAAATCGTGTATTAATCAAGGCTATTGATTGAAAAGTGTTTTTTTAGTGTGGTTAATTTTGTATTACTAATCATTAGATACTTAAAATGTATATATTGAAAAATTGTTACTAATTATTGTATTGATATAACAAGTCAAGTTTCACTTTTATTTTAGACGGTGGAAGAAGTAAATAAGTTTTGAATTGAAACACTGAAATAAAATATAAATCTAATAAAATATTTGTAGAAACTAGTGTGCTTAAATTTGTTCTAATTAAGATGTTTTTGCATTAAGCGATGGAACATTTGAATAACAAAAAGTATATAGTTCCTAATATTATGAAGGTTTTGGATCTAAAATAAGTTGTATTACTACAGTCTTCTTCTGTTAGATCGACATTTTTTTGTTTACCAATGCCTTTCTCGGAATCTTCTTCTATGCAGCATTACGTTCGCTTCTTCGTCATAGCGGTAAAGTTGGTGACATATAGTTTTTTTAAAGCCCGATATAATCAGCATACCTTAGCTTGGACCTTCAACTGATTTAGGATAATGGACACTTCCTGAATTTTTTAAAAAGGAGTGAAATTAGTTTGTATTTATGAAGAATTTATTTCCGATTCCAAATATTCAAACAAAAGTTCTTAAAAAAGTTAGTTATTTAAATATTAAGAAAATAAAATGCTCCAAAACTCAGTCCGATCAAAAGTATCCGCTGCAGCTGTGACGTCACGATATCCTTTTGTTTCTATGGTTATCGTGGGGTTTCTGCCTAATATTTGGTGGGTGTTTTGTAGGCAATTGCCATATTCCGTAACGGCGGGGGTGATTTGCGAGAAACTTTAAAAACTGGTTTCCGCTGCTGAGTTTCAAGCCATGTTGTTTGAGATGAAGTGACGTCACATTTGACTCGAGCCCAATGCATCGTTTTACCAGCAAAATCTAACAAGCGAATTTAGACTGCAAATTAAAAAAAAAAAAAAGAAAGAAAGAGAAAGCGTTGGGAGTTGAAACTTTTGTGTTTATGGCCTTTTTGAAACATTTGGAATTGAATAAAAAATATGAAAATATGCGGGAATTGTCCATTGGTTGTCAATTAATTGTGACAATCACTGTCTTTGAATGCTTTCGCTATAAATATTTTCATTGTGGTATATCCCAAATTGTAGCAATAACTCATTCAAACTAACAACCTTCAAATCATGTGTAATTCCTTTAACAAACCCTCATAGACAGGGGCGTACTGGGACATATAATCGGTCTGGTGATTTTAGATTTGTGGCGGCCCAAATTTTCAATATCATCACTAATAAAATTTTAATAAAATCATTACAATAATTAAATAATTAATTTTTAATGATTAAATAATTGTAATAATTAAATAGTTGCAATAATTGAATAATTTTAATAATTAACATATTTTATTACTTAAATATTCGCATTTAATCATTGATTTCAATAATAAGTTATTTTTATTTATACATTTTAAAAATTGAATTGTTTTAATAATTAGTTTAATTAAATAAAATCTTCTATGTCGCTGGTATTTACATCTCCTTTGAGTGAACTTAACTTTCATAAGTCATTGATAGTTTGTTGCAAAAACAAAGAAATATAAATAGTAAAATAAAGAATTTCCAAGAATATAACTAGCAGGTTTATTAGAAAATGACATCCGAACTGATAATAAATATTTAACCATAAAGGCTATAAAATAACTATAAAGTAATATGATAATATATAAATCTTAGTACGTCTACTTTTCTTAGAACCTCTTACTACCCCTACCAAACGAAAAACGTCTTCACCTGGAGGCTGGGGGGAGAGGGAGGGGGAAGGATGATTGGCATTTGAATGCATTGGATTTTTTAAGAAAACGTTAAGGAAAGCAACTATTTACATCTAAAAATAATTATAAAAACACTTCGTATCCGATCTGCCCACTTTTTACAGACACTGACCGGCCCGGTGATTGCACCGGATAACCTTATGGCCAGTACGGCCCTGCTCATAAAGTTACAATAGCAAATATAACACAAACAGTAAATACTTCGGCTTGGTGATACATTTATGAGTCATTAAACATATTAACATTTTGATTTGGCGACAAATGCTCCAACTGGTGCCCGTTTAACGGAAGAGCATCCTATATCAGAGTACTAAAATCACCACTTGTTAATGTTGCTGATACACGTTAGCAAAAACTTTGCCAATCAGCATTTCTTACAAAACAAAAATATTACCAAAATGGCAAGTTCAGTGACCAACTTAGCGAGAATACTTATCATAAAATACTAATGTTCCTTAAATTATCCAAATTAACTTTAATGTTTTAAACAAATAACACAACGCGCAGTTGTAAATAAACTATTTACCAAAAACGGTGGTCCTAGCATTTAAATTTGTAAATCATTTATCAATTTACGTTTTGTATAAAGAAATAATAATATAACCCATAATGCTTTATATGCATTGTCAGTTTTTATATTCATTAACACAGCGCCGATATCAAAAACATTTCTATCAGCAAAATGAGCGGCAAACTACGTTTCAAAATTTATTTATTAAAAGTGAATGTGAGTTTATGCTCTCACACACAAATATCATTTATTTATTCTGATTAAAGCAATTTTATTATTTATTTATAAAAAAAATGTTGGCAACAAGAGAGTTTTAACAATGATCGGTAAAATGCTACCCAAAGCGAGATTGAATGATGGCAATTTGGTTCATTAATATTTTGTGAAACGACCGTTTAGTGACAGTTACAGACCCAAAATTTGATGAAATGCATTGTCATCGACATCAAACCTACCTGCCAAGTTACAGCTCGATTGAATGACGCCAATGGAGTTAATTAGGCCTCAGCAGATTTGTCCGACCAACCAACCAACCAACCAACCAACCAACCAACCAACCAACCAACCAACCAACCAACCAACCAACCAACCAACCAACCAACCAACCAACCAACCAACCAACCAACCAACCAACCAACCAACCAACCAACCAACCAACCAACCAACCAACCACCTACATATACACAAGATCGATGTTAATGTAAAGGTTTTAAAAAGGGTTTGAAGCCCCGTTCAGAAATAGTATACAAGATATCTGGTTTCTTTAAATTGAAACCTCGTAATAAATGAATTTTTAGTCTTGGAATTCATTTATATAAAAATTCCGTACGTCAACAGGTTCATAAAATATTAGAAAACTCTTATCCGCTACGAATGAAAACTACTAAATCCTTTGAAAAGCAAAACTATAAATAGTTCTAGGAAAGATTGCAAAATCTTGGAGATAGTTTTTCAAATAGTTTTCGGTAATGCTTTCTTTTTCCCGTCAGTTGATTTTATTTGCCAAGTCGTAAAGACGATTTGGTTTGGAGTTTGGTCAAAGTATAAAAACTTGAAAGGGTTTAGTGCTCTATGAAAAGTATTAAACGTTTTTTATTTCTGTATCCAGTTTTCCTCTTTGGTCATAAAATGTTGAAAATAGGATCAATCGTTTAACCTCTTTTCCAATGTTTCGAAAATAAAACACTTTATAATAAATTATAGAATTTTAGGTGTTGTGACAAGCCATACATTTATGTCCATAATTCAATCGTGAGCTTCAAAAAAAGTGTAGCAAATATTTTTTTTTTTTTTCAAATGGTTTTTGTTAACTTTTTATTCAATCTTTTTATTAACTTTGATTTGTTAAAATTCTTTAAATAGGGAGATTATAACTATTCATACATTCTTAAAATAACTACATTTTATTGCATGAATTACATTATTAATAAAATATGTGCCATACCAGAACACCTTTAGTACATTTCAATGTGTTCTCCCTTGCACATCTTATCACAGCACTCAAGGTTTCAACGTGGCCCAAGAAATTATGGCGCAACATAGCTGGTGTAATTTCCTCAATTGTGTCTGTAATCCGTTGTTTAAGATGTTAAATGTTGCGTACCTTCATATGGTACATCTTGGATTTTATAAATCCCTATGCCAAGAAATATAGAGGTTAAATCCTGGTGACTGTGGAGCCCATATTCTTGAAGTGACCCGTCCAATCCATCCGTCAGGGAAAGTATGATTGAAGTAGCTTAGATCAATCAAAGTGAAATAGGATGGTACTCCATTCTATTGGAACACAATGGTATCTACAATCACATCACTTCTTAAAGCCACAATTGAAGAAATTACACCAGTTATTTTACTCCATGTTTTCCGGACAATTTTGGAACACTGGGTGCCATACCCACAAGAATCGGTTGGATAGTGAATGTTATTTGGCACCATACTGTACCACATATAATGCTGTGTAATAGGTTTCTCTTGGTTACCAAATAATGTCTATAAGAAAAATGGCCCCCGCCAGATAGTCTAGATATGGACAGTCTCTATACAGCGTGTCCCCGTATAACCTGGCCGACCTTTATTTTCGACACCGTTGGTCCTAGATGCATAGTCCCAATTGAGGAAATGTTTTAAATCGCTAAAATATTTTTACTGAATAGTTTTTAAGTTAGAAAAGGGGTTGGTATAAAAATTACGGATTGTAAATTTTTATATGGTCCCCAGTTCCCCCAACTCATATTTAGAAAAATGTTGCCCATGAAAAAACATTTCAAACAAAAAAAAATCGAAATTTGTACGACCAATATTCATGGAGATATGAAAAATCGAATTTAGTGACTTATACCACTTTACACCCATGGTCATTAACATATTTTAAGGGCATGTACACAAATTGAAATACAGAGAAAAAGCAATTGCGTTCGGAAAATTATTCTGAAATCAAACGCATGAATACGATCTATCAATATCTGTAGTGAATTGCGGATGCTAAACTCGTTTTAAAGAGATAATAGGTGCTATACTCCCTGAAACTAACAAAAATCTTTGGATTACGTATTTTCAAAGCAAAAATGAAATCTGTCGAGGCAGAACAAATTCACACTCTTGTGTTGTGCAAGGGTCGCATTATCCATAAAATTCCTATAATTCCTTAAAAAGTATGAGAAACTGTTACAGGGACCTTTATTTGACTTTCTGGATGACTATGTCGTGTTAGCAGACCTTAAAAAGATGTGGTTTCAACAGGATGGTGCACCACCCCACAAGGCAGGAAGCTGTCTTGTGGGATGGGTTTCAAGGCTATGGAGGTCCGATAGAATGGCCTCCTAGTTCTCCAGATCTAAATCATTTAGATTTCTTTCTTTGGGGATTTTTGAAAAGCAAGGTCTATGAAAAAGAATCGACGAGTCTATTAGATTTGGAGAATCGAATTTTATCCGCTGCCAGGTGTATTAGGCCTGTAATGCTGAAAAATTTTGAAAATTAATTTGAATTACGTATGCGCTTAGGTATTTTAGTCGAAGGAAAACACTTCGAGCATATGTAATTAAGGAAGAGGTTATTTATCCTTTTCACTTTGTTCATTTCTATCACCTTTCACTTTTGTTTGTGTTAACAAAAAGAGCTGCTTTCTGATTATGTTATTATTTAAAATTACTTAATTAAAATTGTTTATAAGTATGTTTGCTGTTTATTATGTGTTGTACAATTTGTAACTTTTTTTTTAAAGCAGTTTCTAGTCAAAAAGTATAATGTTTTAGGCGATGAACAACAACTTGTTTGCCATAGTCAAACCTAGTCTAGCCCACTGACGGATGGGAATGGGCTAAATTGTTGTTTTCCCTGCAATAATTTTAAATTATATTTCTAATTCAAATACATATTTTTTTTAATTATTTTTTATTTGTTTTGTTTTAGATAGGAAATATCTAAAAAATATTTTATTTTAAATTTTATTTATAAATTTAAAATGTTGTGTATTGCTGGAAAAACTGGGGATCGTATGACGTATATATACGTGCATGACCGTCAATGGACTAGAAGCTCGTTGTTATTCCGATAAGACGATATTTTATCATTTCAATTTATGTACGGGCCCCCCAAATAGCGTTAAAACTTTAAGCTCCAATAACACGGTGGCTATTGGTCGGAAATTTTTTTTTTTTTTTTTTTTTATTTGAAATGTTTTTTCATGGGTAGCATTTTTCAAAATATGAGTTGGGGGAACTGGGGACCGTATAAAAATTTACAATCCGTAATTTTTATACCAACCCCTTTGCTAACTTAAAAACTATTCAGTAAAACTAATTTAACTATTTAAAACATTTTTTCAACTTGGACTATGCATCTAGGACCAACGGTGTAGAAAATAAAGGTCGGCTAGGTTATACAGGGACACGCTGTAGAAATAAAGCGTAGATTTAAAATAAAGGTGAATAAAGCCAAAAATTGTCGTCCAAAAAGTTTACAATGGGGCAAACATAATGCCTTTTTCCGAAAGCCTCTTTAAAAAATAAGATTAGTCTTGTTTATATGGTAACAGACAACGCTAGACATCGTTGTGAGAGCTGCTCTTGTGATAGACAGGCAAACAGAAAAGTTTGGATGAGAGTTTGTTTATATTGTAGATCTCTCTGGTTATTGTAAAATTACCAAGCATGTACTATTCAGAAGTTAAAGTTAAAGATAACTGCAATGAAGTGGGCGATTTATTCCCATGATAAATATACTTTATAATCCAACTTCCCTTTCACCATTTTATTCAAAACAATTATTTTTATTCTCCAACAAAGCAACGAGCACTCCCATATAAATCCATTCAAAATGCTTCCTTACTAAAATTTAATGCCTCTGAATGACCTCTCTAAATTTCAACTAATTACCCACAGAACAATAAATCCAGAACTAAATTAACTCCAACTTCCACTTCAACTTTCACTATGTCACGAAAGCAGATGTTCATCTCAACTCAACTAAGCTGGATCTGGGAGAAATTAAGATTTTAATTTCGTTTGAAGAGGGCTCTTAGGTCATGAAACCTCTTTCCTTACCTTAAATTAAATGTCTTGTTTCTGCAACTCTTTTGCTTTTTAATTGCTAATGGATTTTAAGTATGGTGTTGTGGCTACAAGTAACTGTTTCAATTTGACCAATATAAAATGGAATACTGTTATTTAGGACATATATTTTTTAAGAAGACTATTTAATAGGAAGTTTTAGTAAGATCATTCTCTATACTAGCTATGTTACAATCTTCTAGCCCAGTGCATTTAGAAACTACTTCGTATAACACCTTGAAATTTGGTGAGTAGGTACGAAAATGATAAAGTAATGAATTACATACATTAAAAATTAGAAAATATTTTATTTTATGTTTGAAATCTTTACGTCAATGCATATGCAGTGTCTCCACCTGGTTTTGTCTTTTGCTATATTAATTTTCATTTATAATATAATTTTTTTTGTCATTTCATTAAATGGCCTTTTTCGTAGCTACTCACCAAATTTCAAGGATTTATAGAAATTGGTATCTAAATGCACTGGGCTAGAATTGTAACATAGCAAGTATAGAGAATGATCCTTACTTGCACTTCTTCTTAATTTCATTAGAAATAAGGTTATTTACCTTCAGTTGGGTACAGATTCAAACAGGCACAGGTGATTCTGTCCCATCATTTAAATGCCAATTTATGGCTTTATTATAAATATGGATGAGCTTAACAGTTATTGTTAAATAACTGCAGTTACATTAAAATTATTAGAAAATAACGAAATATTATAACCGTTATCCGTTATTTTTAAAGTAAAAGGTAAATAAAAATAAATACATGGAATAAATAAAACATACCTGTTTTTCTACAAGATTCTCTTTAGATATCAGTTAATCGATTTTAAATTAGAACATCTTTCAATATAAATTTGTAAAAATATCAAAATAAAAGAAATCATTTATAGTTTTGAGGTTATTTTATAAGATTTTTTTTTTTTATTTTTTTATTTTTATGATTTAACAATAAATTGGAGAAAGAATTTACAATACAACATAATTCATAACTGATACATATAAAATAAAAGTGATTTTTAAATGAAAACACATTTTGAAACATTTTACGTGCACAGGCTTTAAAATTATTACTTACATATAAATTTTATGTAATATTGTGAGAAAAATGTACATTTTCAGAGGAATCTTTGAAGTATAAAAAATATATGTTTTAAATATAGGGATATTATTATTATTTCAATAACTATATTTTTGAAATTATTGTAAATTAATTATGGAGCGTTAAAACTATTTATAGAAATTATGTATTTTATAAATAATTGTGCCGTCACGACCACATATATGTATACATAAATTCATGAAATAAAAATTTATAAACAAAAATTATAAATTTAAGTTACGATATTAAACCCGAATAAAAATATTTTTAATAAAAAATTTGAAGTAAAATTCAAATATTATAAAGTTAATCAAACTAAAAAAGATGAATGTCATGTTTATTTAAAAAATTCAATTCATAATTAATCAAGAAAAGCAATTTTAAAAATAATAAATTCCCTTTATTTAGTTCAAATTGAAAAATTATCATAAAAAAATTAAAAACCTCTCAGGTAATGCGTTAAATATAAAAAATATATGTATAAACAAATTTTTGTTTAACATTAAAACCTATTTAACTACGCTCCAAATTTACTACACAATCTTTTGATTATATCGAATTGAAATTAGAAGCTTGCTTTACAAGGAAAAGAACATAATTTATTTTCCATCAAAAGGAAAAACTCAAATCCTACGCTCTCTTTATTTTTTATATATAGTATCATTTTCTTATTCCAAAACAATAACGAAAAATTTTCTTACCTCCAACCAATACGAAAGAAACACAGCGAGTCTTTAAAAGTCTCATAAGAAGACTGAAATGAAATGCGAACGAACGTTCAAAACCTCTCCCACCAAAGGAATTCTTGTAACATAAAAAAAAGAACCTTCCGCAAAAACACGCATGCATTTCTTCCTAAATCCTTAATCCTAATCCCCCACCTTCTTTCCCCCATCTCTGTCATTTAAACCCAAAGAATGTTGCGTCAGATACTTCCCCCCCCCCCCACGCACATTCCTCTTCACCCCACCACTCATAATGTGCATCCAAATAAAACTGAAACATCTATTCTGAAACCGAGATATAAACTATAACAAGAAATTGGTGCAGAATTCGAATTAATTTGAATAAACAAAATATCATAACGAACTAACAAAAATCAACGAAAAAACAAAAAAAAAATCGAAACGAAATTTAAAATACCATCTTGAAAAGCAGCGCTAACAAAGAATGGTCCAAAAGTTATTCCAATACAAAAACTTCTGTCAATATCTTATAACAGTTATATCTACTTTTATTGAAAATTATGTCAATATCAACTGATACCAATCGGACACGTTAATCCATTCAGACAAGTTATTTCGATGGATACAGTTAGTTATTCCAGGAATAACGACCAGGATCCTAACATCAGAATCACGATAAAAAAATATATTTTTTCCGTTCACCGTTATTAGAAAAATATATTTTTCCGAATCACCGTTATTAGAAAAATATATTTTTATTTCGTGATTCTGATATTATGATCTTCAATAACAGAAATATATGGACATACTAGCGCCATCTATTGCATTTATAATAAATGAATAACTGTTACTTAGAAAATTAGGTAACTGTTACTTCGCGTGAGTTTAAGTATCAATAACTTTTAACTGTTATTAAAATATGGCTCATCCCTAATTATAAAGAGCCACTCGAGTGGCGAACGTGCGCCATCGCTTCAGTTGTTCAGCCAAGTCACTCTAAGCGAAACATGCAATCCTACGGAGCTTATTAGACTGAGTCACTGCTGTAACTAGAGGTTGCGTCTGTCGCTTGTAGCGCTCAGATCTTAAGCGATACATGCAATCCTATAGAGCATATTATACTGCACCACTTCTGTGACTAGAGGTTGAGTCTGTCGCTTGTAGTGCTCAGACCCTAAGCGAAACATGCAATCCTATGGAGCTTAATTATACTGGACCACTGCTGTGACTAGAGGTTGCGTCTGTCTCTTGTAGCACTCAGACCCTAAGAGAAACATGCAATCCTATGGAGCTTATTATACTGAGCCACTGCTGTGACTAGAGGTTGCGTCTGTTGCTTGTAGCGCTCTCCGATCTCGATTAACCAACTTTAAAGGGTCGAAAAGGAGTTAAACATTCCAAACGAGGAATATTCGAACTACCCACTTCCAATGTTGTCGAAATTCTTATACTTGGTGCAAACGTTAAGAAGGGGAAATATAGAAAAAATAAGTTATTCCAATATCGATTAAAGAATTTTTAAGGGATGAAAAGTCAACTTTACATTGAAACTATACGATGAGTACCTTAATGTTTCACTTCCAATACATTTACAACTTTGAAATTTAGCACTAAAATCAAGCATAAACACAATTAACTATTGCAATCTCGATTAACTAATTAAAAAGGGTCCAAATGGGGTAAAATGTTCTATATGAGGTGTAAATCAATTTGTTGGAATCGAAATGGGAGCAAACGTCTGAAGTGTAGAATACATGTGTTTTGATTGCTAAGATGCACATGGTAAAATTTCGTAGCGCATCATGGGTATTCAGCTAGTAAAATATATGTAGATAAAAAAAAAAAAAAAAAAAAAAAAAAAAGCAATTTCAAATTTTGTTTTTATTTAACACTTTACTTTTCTAACTACGGATACTATATAGAGGTCGGAAATATGGATCAAAATAAATATCGATACTATATCGTTGCATAGAAAAAAATATCGATAAAAAATCGATATACATAATTTTTGTTTTTTTATTTGATCAGACGAAACGGTCGTTTCGCAGCCAACCTTAAAAAAGGCAGAAACGACAGTAAGTATCTATTCTCTGCATAACTTCCAGCGAAAAAGCCGAAATTGACTATTTTCTAGCGCGCTTACGAAACTTCACATAATTATACAAAAAATACCATAGATTCGTCTCGGTGATATCTTTCAAAGAAAAAAAAATTGAGTACCTAGGACAAAAGACAACGAAGAAAAAAAATATTGAAAATTCCAAAACGAAATAAAAAAACGAGTTCTAGCCCGATTTTGATGTAAAAATTTAGACAAATGTACATCCCTAACTAATCTATAGATCTTCAAACGGATTGAATTATAGGATGCGGAATGTTTCAACTTAAAATCCTACGCTGGTTTGAACTTCATTAAATAATTCTTTCTATTTTTAATTAATTTAAAACCACTTTTTTTCATTTCATAATTTGGCGACAGATAAAGGCGATCAGCTTGTAATTGAGGTTCAGATATATATGCCAAAAGTTGCCAAACAGGTTTGCTATCATTTTGAAGTCAGTTTTTCCGACATGTTAGGCTTAGGAGAGAATGAACGTAAGTTAAAGTATAGGCAGAACGAATTGGACTATAACTATATGGCTTATAACATCTTTAAAATTTAAATAATTTAATTTTTGAAGAGACAGAATTAAAGAGAAATATTTGTTCTTTAATTTGCATGTGTTATTTGAACTGTATGACAATTTAGAGAGAGTTAACTTTCAAAAACATTTTAATTTCGGGAAATCTCCATTGAAAAATGAAAACAATCACATTTTGTTGCAAGATACTATGGGCAAAGTATAAATGTGGAGGTTATACGAGCTGACGTCACAGTCAACTCATTACAGAGGACTAAATGAACCACGCATTGCGATTGGCTAATGGAATTTGCAAAAATGTCATTCTTTTTTAAAGATGTGTTGATTTTTACTTTCCGTTGTAAAATGAAATTGTAGAATCATATATCATCAAAATTGTAATTTCATAGTGAATTTTAAAATTATTGTTAAGAAAATATTTTAAATTTTGTCAAATATCAATGGGTTATTATGTGAACCAAAATAATGCTTGGTATAATAAAAATAATTTATACTGCAATATTTATTAGACTGTAAAAAACTTGTAATATTTATTTGTAACAATTTATTAGTATAAACTTTCAATGGGATGCACGCTCTGGCCTTGTAAGTTAAAGGTGCCGGATTTGATTCCTGTGTTAGGTGTGGATGTTCGTTGTGATTCGGAATCCACGTTAAGCTGTGGGTCCCGGACTGATTAGTCGTTATTATGCACCAAAATAGGTCGTTGTGCTTACAAACTAACCAATCGAGCTGAAACTTGGCAGACAGGATCTTTGTCAATGGCAACGTATTTCTTTAAGTTTTGGGAGTTGAGTTGCCATACACAAGTTTCTAGTACTCGTTCGTGGTAGATTTTGATGGTTACTGCCGTCCGCATTCAACCAATTTGTCAATTTTCAAGTAGATTTTGGCATGCAAGATATCATTGAACTCAACTTGAAGAATTATGAATATTCATGGTACCAGGTGTACCATAGGTGGTACTACTTCTGGTTTATCAATTTTGAAGATAAATATGGCATGTTGGGTGTCGTTAGACTTGTCTTGAAAAATTATGAATGTTTAAGGTACCAGGTATAGCATAGGTAGTACCACTTTCGGTTTATCATTTTCCAAGATAAATATGGCATGTTGGACTTTTGTTTTGATGAATTATGAATGTTTAAAGTACCAGGTATGCTATTGGTACCACTTTCGGTTTATCAATTTTAAAGATAATTATTGCATGTAAGGTATCGTCGAACTCAGTTTGAAGAATTATGAATATCCCTGGTACCAGGTTTACCATAGGAGATAAATAGAAAAACGATGAAACGGACAAATTCAAAAAAGAGAAGTCGTCTGTGTTTAAAAAAAATTTATGATATCCCCCAAAAAAACACTTTTGAAAAGTAGAAGAACCACCAACCTCAAAAACACAAAAAACTTTCTTACAATTAAAAAATCATAAACATGATGAAAATTTTCAGCCACAAACACAGTGATATAAAAAAATGGCCAACCTCTGATTAGAACTCTCGGTTGTGACTCGCTTACGAATGTATGCTTACTTAATTTATTTTTAACATTTAAGTTCCGCTCCCATAAAAATTTATGCTGCTTGAGGTTGGCGCCCGTCTTAATTACTAACCTTTAAAACCCCCCCACACATAAAAACTTTCCAAAATGTATGTATCAACCAAACAAAAGCTTACCAGAAACACTTTAGTTTCCTACTTAAAAAATTCTTAATAACGATTCAAATGCAAGCGTTTGAGCACAGTTTCTCTATTTATTTTGAAAATTACACGAGCATGAATATTTACACCACTTTGTATTTCCTACCCATCCAAATGAAATCATAAACACGAATATTCGTGCAAAAATCCATAAATTAGTTTAAACGCAAGCATTGTTAATATTCCTATGACGGGCGCCAACCTCAAGCAGCGTAAATTTTTATGGGAGTGGAACTTAAATGTTAAAAATAAATTAAGTAAGCATACATTCGTAAGCGAGTCACAACCGAGAGTTCTAATCAGAGGTTGGCCATTTTTTTATATCACTGTGTTTGTGGCTGAAAATTTTCATCATGTTTATGATTTTTTTATTGTAAGAAAGTTTTTTGTGTTTTTGAGGTTGGTGGTTCTTCTACTTTTCAAAAGTGTTTTTTTGGGTTTTCAATTTTGCCAGAAAAGAAGTTTTTCGGGGCAAATTTCTACTCTATTTCTACTACTATTGTTTTAATAAATAAATTACAAAAATTGGTTTTATAAATAAACTATATTATCAATCAGAATAAATAAATTCATTTGGATATCAATGCATAAATTCACATTTATTTTTAAAGAAGAAATTTTGAAAAGTAGTTTACCGCATATTTTGCTGATAGAGATGTTTTTAATATTTAAAATTAAATGCAAATTCCAGGCACACGTTGGCAGCTGAAACGACGCTATGTTAATGACTACTAATAAATAATCTTATCTTTCAATTACATAATGTTTTATTTTTGGTTAGGGTGCCATTTTAATAGTCTCTCAGCCAAGTTCAAACTTTAGTTTGGAAGTTTTTGAAAGGGGAATAAAGAAAATAGAAACAACACATGGAACTACAAAACGATCAAATAAACTAACAATGTTTGAAAATATCGATATATCGGTGACTTGTATCGATATCTTTAGTATCGATATTTTTTCAAAAATATCGATAAAAATATTGTCGTATCGATATATCGCCGACCTCTAATACTATAAGAGTTTAAACGAATCATATGGCTTTCACCGAGCTATTTCATGACGTCACTCACTTGGAGAATTCCTATTGGCTAACTCTGTCTCCTCTTAGTTCTAGACGTCACATGTAAAATTATTGCGCAGTCAATCAGCGCTTTATAAAACTGGATCACACATCACTGTAGCTAATTCAATGAGGTCAGTATAAGTTGTCTCGAACTATAGTCTTATTCCCATGGCAATAGACAGTGCTGGAGCAGATGACGCGAGGTATAATTGTGATAGACAGTATTCCCAGTCGTTCTGATGTTCGGTAATAGACCCTTCAAGTAGCTCTTGCGCAATGAAATCAATAAATCTCTTATATAGTAGACACCCTAACAACAATGATAAACATTTACTACTTCAGATAATAGCGCCAAGCAGGAATAAAGAGCTCCAAGAATAACGCCAAACCTGAATAAAAGCAATCAGGGGGATTCGCCATTGTTATATTTCCACGCAAAAGTATTTCATGAATATCCACTCTTTTCGTGGATTGAACGAAGGGTCTTTTTTCGATCTCTTTTTGCAGTTATAAAAAGGGATTCCCGAGGAAGGGAATAAGTACAAAAAATCCCTTTCTGTATATTTTCCCCTTTCATAAGAAGAAACGTGCTTGGAAGAAAGGAGTTTCTCTTCCATGTATTGGTTGAGGTGGGGGGACATAAAAACTGGGGGATTCCCTGTAGATGAAGGGATTAAAATTTGAAAGAAGAGTTTGTCAATGGTATTGGCTGTTTTTGCTACTTGGTCTAATTAGTTGAGTGATTGGTTTTACTTTTGTGGTAAAGACAAGTATTTTCTAAACTGTTGTATATAAGGGGCGGCTGGAGAGTGTGTGTGTTACTAAAAGTGTTGTCAAAAGTTACTAAATTGTCGATAGTAACTAATTACGTTGTATATAGAAAAAGAATTTGGCGATTTTATTTACTAGCTCAAATTAGTTGAGAAAGTGGTTTTGTTCTTCGGAATTAGATCAGCGCACACTTGGGTATTTCATCGATTCAGCTGGTCAAAATTATTTATTGTATTACACGGATGCGGAGGGGGTTGTTTTCAAATATAAAGTTTTTTAGGTGTTTAGAGTAAGTATTGTAGTTTCTAGGGGAGTTGGTACACTAAAATTAGAATTTTTTTTTTTTCGAATGAATTATTGATTATCAAAATCTAAATTTTCCCTTTGAAACTGTTCATACTTTGTAATAATACCTCAATTAGAAGTATATTTACTAATTTTTCATATACTGAAGGGGGAACTATTGATGTAAGTAAAGGTTTCTTTAAAATTAGATTTTTTCATCACTCGTGTACCTTTTTCTCAGAAACTACAAGGACTATGTAGCTAAAATTTTTACCACAGATTCCTTTTATGTATCTGTATGTACTGTAGTAAGATTTTTGTTGATTTAGAAATATTTCTATTCTGTCTTATTTTGTCAAAAAAACAACTTTGTGATTTAAAAAAAATGGAGTGACTTTCACGATAATTCCTTTTTAATAATATAACCCATAAAAGCAGAGTTTTTAAAAAAATCCTTTCAATGAAATTGACAATTTTTACATTCATTAACACAGCGCCGATATCAAAAACATTTCTATCAGCAAAATACGCGTCAAACTACGTTTCAAAATTTATTTATTAAAAATGAACATGAACTTATGCTCTAGCATCCAAATATCCTTTATTTATTCTGATTAAAGTAATTTTATTCTTTATTTATTAAAAAAAATTGGCAACGGGAAAGAGTTTCAACAATGGTCGGTTCAAGGCTTTTTTAACGCGACGGATGACGGAAAGTTGGTTAATTAGTAGTTCATAAAAGCGACCTTTTAGTGACAGTAAAAGCCCCAAAATTTGATAGGTGACAATCTATCTGCCAAGTTTCTGACCGATTGGATGATGGCAAGGGGGTTAATCAGACCTCCGCAGATTCCCCTCCCATTGACAAATAAACACACAAAATCGAAGTTAATAATTTAAAAGATTTAAAAAGAAGTAAATAAGTTAAAATTTAAGATCAATTCAGTAAAATAACAAGTGTCTGTTAATTGTACTAAAAAAAAATTGGCTTATATGTCAATTACTTTTTGAGAAAAAGGTACGTGAAATATGGAAAATTAACATTATTGGTATCAAGGGTACCCCAGAAAATCCACTTAACTCCCTTTAAAATCACATCATACTTTTTATTGCTTAACATAAAGCATTTAATTAAGGATGAATTTCATTTATTAGTATTTATACCATAAAAAAATTGTATTTTGCTCAAGAAAATACGTTTTCAAGCGAAGATAAAGCTAGGTATTATACTGTTCAAGATGTCATTGATGTATTCAAGATGTATGGTTTGAATAAACTTTAACAATATTTTTCAAAATTTTCAAATGTCTTTAATTTGTTTAATTATCATTTGGCTGTATTCGTTTTTTAATGTAACAAAACTTTGTTGGCGGTTCCATACCAAGATGCAAAATTAAATTATGAAATGCAACTACTACAAACAAATATCTTAATTAAATAAATATTCGTAACAATCTAGCGTCTAAACAAACATTTCAAAATTTAGTATTTTTTGAAAAATAATACTAAAAATGACCAATACAATGAACAATATGAACTTTAATGGCAAATTATTTTTATGCAGCTTGAAAATCTACACAAGCCGACCACATGGGCGTGTTATTTAACGCTAGCTCAGTCGCTTGTTTGTGATCTCCGACGCCTCATGATTCTACTCACAGTTCAATCATCTCTTTTCAGTTCACGATTTTTGAAATTCTTATACCTTGTATCTTAAAGATATGGGTATTTTGCTACTTCAAAAAAGATAAGTTCACAATCTAAGTAGTATTCCATTATAGAGTTATTTTAAATATCGAAAATTTAAGATAACACACGAATATAACCACAGGAACATGTATCTTGAAGCTGAATACAAGCTGAAGACAACCGGTTCAAGTGTTGTACTTCAGCGATTTTGCAGAATTTTGCTATTTGTCTTCGTCACTTCATAGCCATCGATGGCAATCATATAAATCATGTCATGAATTGAATTCGAATGTCTGTAGTTGCTTTTAAAATGTGCATAATATTTTTAACTCGGCAGTTTTTGAATTCTTTTTTTACTTCAAAACAGCTGAGTAATTGTCACTCTATAGAACAGCGTTAGCCGATACGCGGTCCACGACTGACTTTTCTGAAAAAAAAAATCAAACATTATGGTATGGACATTTTTTTTTTTTTATATATAATTTTAAATTTAACCAAATTAGTATGCGTTAGTATGCATGTAGAACAGAGTTCTTTACTATGTGCTCGAATAAACTATATGAAAAGGTTTCAGCAAGATAGTTTTCATTAAGAATAAATACACGACTAACTTAACTGATTCTCATTTGGACAATTTATTAGGATTGGCTGTAACTAATATTGCGAGAAATAGTGACTCTTTCATAAAATAAACTGAACGATTTCGACCACTATCGTCTCACAATTCCTATCGACAAAACAGGGTAATCTGGAAGTACAGTTTAAATACTTTTATAATAATTAATAGTTTAAAAAACTAAAAAATACGCTTTAATAGAAAAGTGAACTAAAAAGTAGAAAATAATTTTAAATAAGTTTGAAATAAGAATAGAGTGATTAACAAGAAATATTTATTTTATTGTAAAAAAGCGTGGGGTGCTTTTTAAGATATTTTCATAATGACTCTACTTTTACCAATATCTGTCATTAAATATTTACAACAATTGACATCAAGCCCCCCCCCCCACGCTTTTTTACAATAAAATAAATATTTCTTGTTAATCACTCTATTCTTATTTCAAACTTATTTAAATTATTTTCTACTTTTTAGTTCACTTTTCTATTAAAACGTATTTTTTAGTTTTTTAAACTATTAATTATTTTCTACTTTTTAGTTTGGTTTTCTATTAAAGCGTGTTTCTTAGTTTTTAAACTATTAATTACTTTTTCTGTAAACTCTAATTTTTTTTAGTTAGTGTACAAAACTCTCTAGTTGTTTCTGCCAATAGTCACATGCTTGTCTCAAATTTAAGTCATGTGTATGCCTTAGTACACACCGTATTACTTGGCACAGAACACTACCATGTCTCTGAATATGAAAAATCACTAATCCTGAAGATCCTGGTAAGGATAATGCGACTAAAAAAAACACGCTTTGTATAACTGTCGTTCATATGACAAATCTTTCAAACGGCACACTAGAGTTCGATTCCGGAAAAGGTTGGTTGGTTGGAATTTAACGGCACAAGGGTAACACGAGCTAATCCTTGTGATAAAGCGACAAACGCGCCTTGTAGTTTCCCTTATTGGTCTTGACGCAGACACTCCGGGTCTCAGGAAAACAAAAAATCGCTAATCCTGATTATCCTAGTAAGGATCAAACTTTTTAAAATATTGAATTGTCATCGGTCCTTAATAAGTATGCCAAATTTCGAGTTAATCCGACGTTTTGAAGGGGGTTAAAATCATGTTAAAAGATTCTGTTACATAATAACATACTAACATACATATGTCTGAGGCTAATAAAAGCGTATTAAAAAGTTAGGTTAGCACGTGTTATCAAGTTGGAACGAAAGATTCACTTTTATTTTAGACTTTGATTGATTAATAATGAAAATTATCATGTTTTATTTATTTAAAAAAAATAATCAAATATCAATTGCAATTTTATTATGATAAGAAAAAATACCAATAATTTTTTTTCTTCAATTTTCAGAAATGGTATATATTGTTAAATCGATAATAATTAAAGATACTTATAATAATGTATCCAGCCCGCAAAAATCTCCAACATAGGTCATACGGCCCGCCACTAAAAGCTAGTGCCGAATGCTGCTATAGAAGAATAGTTTGGCGATAGTAATGGCGCTGTTTTACTTTCTCAAATTAGGTGAGCAAGTAGTTTTACTCTTGTGCATTAAGGGTCAATTACACGGGGCGAGTTTACTAACTACTTGCCGGCTAGTTTAGTCGCTGGCGAGTCGGCGAGTAGGCTAGTTGACGATGACACTAAAAGCTTCCTCCACGCTCCCTAGCTGGTGTGCAGAAACCACGTGCTTTTGCTCTTTGGCACCGACTTGTTGCTTTACACTAACAACTTTGATGACACACTGCTGATTTATTAGCTAGCTCACTCAAACACAAGCGAGTAGCGTGTAAAGTAGCCCGGCTTTCAACTTTCCCCCAGTGTTTTAACTAACAGCTATACCTTCTAGTGATTGGATGACACGGAGCTAGTTTACTATCAAATAGTAAACTAACCGGCTAGTAGTTAGTAAACTCACTCCGTGTAATTGACCTTTAGACCAGAGTTTCTTAGACTGTGGATTAACTATAAGAGGATGTTTGGTGGAGAATCAAAAGTTACAAAATACGGTGTTGGGATTTTTTCAAATTGAAGCTCGTGTAACTTATGCAATTTTAGAATAATAAAAACTAAAAATTGCTTGTTTTTTCATGTAGCAATTTGTCTAGACACCTATTACGTAAGAATGCATAAATGTCTTACTTGCTAAAATGCACATGGTAAAATTCCGAAGTGAAGCACGTGGATTTAGCTAGTCTTTATATTAATTTATAGTTGGAAAATATCAAACTTGTGGTGACTAAAAGATAAAAATTAACAAACGAAGATAAAATATTCATCCCACGAAAAATTCATAGTTAGAAGTGGTATAATTTGAGTTTAATTTACTCAACTGTTAAGGAAAGTAACAGATAAACGCGAGCATTAATTGCATACTACGTTAATTACACTGTTAAAAGAAGAAAAAAAAATTCACAAGAAGTTGTATAGTAATTAAGATAATAAAATTATTAAATAAGAAAAGCTTTATTTATAATTTAGCACAGTACAAATATATTGTAACGTAAATTTCTCTAGATTTCATTGATAGATAGTAATTTTTAATCACTTAAAGGGGTAAGTTGATTTTTTTTATGATGCATAGATATATAACGGATTTTAATGTGTAAACATTCTTAAAAAGTTGCATAGTTGTAGCATATATGTTGAATAGTTAAAATATTAAAAAATAATATTTGTAAATACACTATATTACAGTACACAATGAAACATTTCACACCTCACCAGCAAAATTAATTTATTCAGCACAATATGTTTACATTGAAAATAAAAGGAATTGCTGATGTGAATGCTCATGTTTTTTTCATACATTGGCAATGAAAAGCAAAAGAGAATATAATTTTCTGTAATAAAATATAATAGTCAAAGTTCACTCACTCATCACTAATTGCCTCACTTGCCGTATATAGTTACAAGTCTGAAAATTGTTACAAATGTCAACAACGACAAAAATAGAGAAAACTATTTCGATCTCGATTAGCCCACTTTAAGGGGTTGAAAAAGAGTAAAACGTTCCAAACGAAGGATATTCAAATGTTCCATTTCCAATGCAGTAACAACTCTGATATTTGTTGCAAATGTGAAAAATTGCAAGTATCGAAATAGTAAACTATTCCGATGTTGATTAAACCATTTTTAAGTGGTTGAAAAGGTTGAAGTTTTGCAAACGTCGGGTATTCAAATGTCTTACTACCAACATATTTACAACTCTGACATTTGACAAAATTTTATCAAGGGCATGGATCCATGGATAGAAAGATTCAACCATTCCGATATCATTCAACCAATTTTAAAGAGTCGAAAAAGGGTCTAAATGCTCTAAACGAGAGATATTCAAATTTCTAACTTCCAAAGTAGTCACAATTCTGAAATTTGGTACTGAGGGCAAGTGTAGATAAAGTAAGCTATTATGACGTCAATTTAATTACATTTAAGGGATCGAAAAAGGGTCAAACGCTACAAACATGGGATATTCCACTTTCATTATAGTCACAATTTTAATATTCTATACAAATTTCAACAACGACAAACATTTAAATAGTAAACTATTTCGATATCAATTAATTTATTTTAAAGAGATGTAAATAGGTAAAAAACACTCAAACTGTGAATATGCCAATGTCTCTCTTTCTCTGAAACTTGATGCAAAGATCAAGTATAGATAAAGTAAGTTTTCTGATGTAAATTAACCAACTTTCAGCAGTAAAATAAAGGAATTAAACGTTCCATACATGGGATATTCCACTTCCAATATAGTCACAATTTTATATTCTTTACGAATTTCAACAAGGGCGAATATTTAAATAGTAAACTATTTCCATATCGATTAATTTATTTTAAGGGCTCTGTCTACTTTCAGTGCATGAGAAAAACGCTATTTTTATTAATTTTCTCTTAAGAATACTGTTGTGTTTATTGATATAAGACTTGTTAAGCTTAACAAAAACATTCGTAAATTACAAAAAAAAAAAAAAAAAAAGAAAAAAAAAAAAGATTTTAACCACTTTTTTAGTGTGAAAATGCCAGGTAAACAGGAGTACTCAAAAAGTTGTGCTGTTGAACAAATTTCAGAAACTACTTAACTGATACTTATGAAATTTTAACCACATATTTTGTACACTTATCGCTATATCATGTACCAGAATTATTGCAATATTTTAATTTTTATTATTTTTTTCGGCCACTAACATGCAAAAAAAAACCACAAAAAAGCAACAACTTGTTTTTATTTTTTTTTATTCACCATTTTCTAATTTTTGCATATAAATTAATATTAGAGGTACTGGATATAGCCACTGTCACGCTAAACCTAAAACCATTCAATTTTTTGTTTTGTTTAAGATGGGCCGTTGTTCAGATTTTTTCACCTTCACACACCTACCTGCTTTTTGAGGACTTCTGTTAACCTGGCATTTTCACACTAAAAAAGTGGTTAAAATCAATTTTTTTTTTTTTAGTAATTTACGAATTTTTTTGTTAATTTTTACATCAATAAACATAAGTGTTGTTAAAAAAAATAAAAAAAATAGCGTTTTTTTCATGCATCCAATGTAGACAGAACCCTTAAAGGGATGTAAATGAGGCGAAATATATACAACCAATGAATGTATTTGTACAATCAATGAATACTTTTCCTAAGAATTTCTTTCAAAAATCACATAGTTCTTCTCTGAAACGTTCGAGGAATACTTTTTTTAAGACTAATTTTTTTTTATCGTCTTTTATTTATAAATTCCAATCTTTTTATTTAAGAAACAAATATATGTATAAACCACCAGCCATAAACGAGCAGGCCATTAAACTTCAACCCCACCCCCACTCCTCCTTCTCTATTTCATAAACATCAACCAGTTAGATAGTATTGAGATGAGATCACACCTGGTGTATTATTCCAGGTGAATCACTGGAACATACTAGCCCTTTTCCACAGCCTGGATAAATCTCATAAATTCCTCGAGCGTCTTTATTGTTTTCATCAGAGCAACTCTCTCCTACATAGATAACATAAAACCTTTGAACTTGCAAGATTGAGTTTGAAAACTTTTATACCTAATTACTTTTGAACACATTATTAGCACTTATTGCTTCCTAGATACTTCGCATTTCTTTTTGTAATCAATAGATTAAATTAAAGTCATGTCTTTGTTTAATTGTCAAGCACTGTCATCAAGCAAAAAAAATTAGGTGTGTGTCTAGTGCAAAAATTACAATAGTACCGTAATATTGGTTATTTCATTGAAACCTGGTTTGAAACATTGATACCAATTCAGTGAAATGGGTACAAAGTAGCTCAATCATATGAAATGAGATTATTCTGAATGCGTACTAGCCTGCCAAGTTCCGATTGCCTATGGTGATTTCTTCCAATAATCCCAATTTAGTTTATTGTGTACCCCATTAGTTTATTGTGTACGTTTCAGTAAAGCATAAAAATAGTCAAACGTAACATTTGCCTTCATTCAAGAATCAATCCAAATTAATTTGTTGGTCAGTCGATGGTGAAGATGCATTATGGTTTTAAAAACCATAGCATATACTATACTCCACAGTTGTAATGATATCGTCATAAAGAGTAATCACTTATACATGATGTAATAAGTTCAGCTTTGGAGTTATAGAAACTATATTGCAAACACATTTTGCATTCTGAGTATCCTCAATTTCAATTAGATAGTTAATCGTGATAATAATACACGTCTTGATCAGCAATTTCAGATTGGAAACCCGCAGTCAGCCAGTAAAACTTTCAGGAAAACCAAACATAAATTAATACAGTAAAGCATACGTAGGTTAGTAGTTTAGCATAGAAAAGTCTGAAACTAAACAGCTGAGGAGTAATTTACAGATACTCAATGTATTCGTTCCAGGACGTTGTAGAAAAAGGGCACCGGGAGATAAGAGTCTATCGTATTCTCTCAAATATAACTGGTGTCAAATTCATAGTGACAGAAGCAACAACAAATCTTGTAATGATATCTTCTAAAGAGTCTTTGGAGAACCATACACTAATTCATTGAAGTGGTTACAAAAGAAGAAATCAGCTGGATAGCGCAACTTGAAGGTTGCAGGTCCCTCAAACCCAATCCATCGCTGGGACAATGGAAGCATGCAACTGGATCCCACTTCTTAAGCAGGCGCGTTGTCCCTACATTTCTGACTGAGTAATGGGATAGCAACTACGGTCCCTTATTCTGAAATTGTGTGTCTTTAAGTGCATTATTACCACTTTTATTTAATCCAAAGAGACAGGGTAGAAGGTTCGAATACAAGAAGACACTTAGGTGAAAGTTAATAAAATTCTGCATAGTTATGTTAATTTGCATGTTAATTCTTACTTAATTCTGCTGGTTTTCGGCATATTCGAAGGACACCTAGACTCACTCATTCTTCATTTCCAGGACATTTGCCCTTTGGGCAAATGGAGTGTTTCATTTGGGATAAACTCTGTAAGATACATAGTAAGTACAAAATTGCACATTAAAATATTGTTTTAAAAATTAAAATTTCTACTAAAATAGTTGATACGGATAGTTCTATACGGCTTAGTGGTGGTCATGGGAACTACCAATAAGGTTTATGTCAAAATTGCGTAAGCTCATAAGACAACTGTCTTTGAAATAATCTTGTTTTTCAGTAATTTCTATAAAACGGCTCTATTAATTTTGAACAAAATTGTTGCGGCCTCTTAAGTGTTTTAAACATTCCCACCTCCAAAATACTAGTAAAAATTTTATAAAGGAGTAAAAAGTTAAAAAACGCATGGCTTCAACATTGAGCTATTTCCTTTTGAGCATCGCTCATTAACGCCCGTTTTTCGCCTCTAATCTGTTTCCCTTACAAATAGGAATAATGTAAGAGTTATTAAAAAAAATATCGCTATTTTGGTGGAGGTTTTTTTTTAGGATCTATTTACGAATTAGTGCCGAAAAGATTGCCAAAGTGGCAATTTCTTTTAAACAAATGAGGTAAATTTAAAAATGGTAAATAACACCAATCCAAGTGAATATTATAATGCGATTGAAAGTTGTGCGATATTCCACGCCTCTAGTTTTTTAAACTGTGTTTGGTCTGGTGAATAATTATATTTAAAATACCATTTGAACTTTTTTCAGAAAAAATAAGTTTAAAACATTATTAAAACAAGGTTCATTAAAAAAATCAAATTAACAAGAACAAAATCAATTTCCTTCTTTTCTATAATTATATGAGAATGCAAATGGTTAGGTCTAATCGCTTTAGTATGTATATACCAGTTACAGTGTAGCGTAGAAACCAAAATGGAGTTTTATTGTAATTAGAAAAATTAAGGTAGTAGGTAAGGTTAGGGTGACCATTTTTATAACTTATATTTTATTGTATGACCAGGGGCGGTCAAAGCAAATTTTTAACACTAAGCGAGAACAATTTTGGCGCCCTCCCCCAGTTTTGTCGCCCCCCCCCAAACTTTTATTAAACTCTTATCCCTCTTCAATTTTTAGAGTTTGGAATCCAAATATTTTGAAAGATTTATGTTCTTTGCAAATTGCAAATTATTTATTAAGTATTAAAAAAATATATACTTAAAAACCTTAAAATTAACAATTAGTCCGAAAAAAAAGAAGGTGAGAGAAATTTTTTAAAAAACAAATTAATTAAATTTGGCATTTATATTATTGAAATTTGTTACCCATTTTTCTTCATCTACTAACATGCATAATCATATAACAAATATTATAAACATGTAAATTTATCCAAAAAAAATATGTTTCCGGCACTTAAAATACGATAATAAATATTACTTGTCAAAAATGGAATGTAATCTAAATTTTAAAATGCCACTAAAAACGAAATCGAAAATTTAAAATAAATCTTTAAAATTCTTTGACATGACATGTCTCAATTAACTATGTATGAACAATTATTATTTTCTTATTTATTAACATGTTCTTCTTGGTTTTGTGGGTATCCTTCTAGTATCACCAGAACGCTAGCGATTTTTGAGGTGGTAAACAAAAACCACATTTCTTACCGATAAGGCATAGGGGCGCATTTTTCGTTTTGGAGAGGGTAGAGCAATTATGGTAGGGGTTTCATTTTTCATTTTGGGAAGGGAGTTAGCCAGTTTGAGGGACACATTTATTGATTTAACCCTGAAAATATTAATTTTCTATTTGAAAAATGAATGATTCAAGGAGAAAAAAAAAAAAAAAAAGGGAAAAAAAAAAAAAAAAAAAAAAAAACATACAGAACTGAATTTTTGGCGCCCCTCCGAAATTTACGAAATTTCCCTAGAATAATAATTTTTTTTCAAGACATAACAAGATGGTAAAGACAGATAAAGAATTGAGGTAGACAGATTTCAAATATGTATCCTTCTAGTATCACCAGAACGCTAGCGATTTTCGAGGTGGTAAACAAAAATCAAACTTGACGATACGACACAGGGGCACTATTTTCGTTTTGGATGGAGGGGGGGGGGGGGCATGTTTCATTTTGGGAAGGGAGGGAGGCACGTTCAGGAGACACATTTATTGACTTAATCCTGAAAATGTTAATTTTCAATTTGAAAAATGACTAAATAAAAAAAAAAATCGTATAGAACTGATTTTTGGCGCCCCCTCTCAAAATTTCGCAAATTTGGCGCCCCAAGCGAAGGCTTGCTGGGATTGCACCTTTGACCGCCCCTGTGTATGACACTCACTGGCTATGGCACCTTATTCCAAATTCAGACAAAGAGTAAGTAAATCTAATTTAAAGAAAATATATACTTACATACTCTACCAGGCACGGCAGAATTAAAGCAACGATAAGCATAGAAGCATGCATTGCTATGTTTCTGCTGGATCTCAAAAGCACAATTATCCCTGGGACACTAAGAATTATTGTCACATCAATGGTTATTTTCAGAAGTACTTTTAGTTCACAGAATCTATAAAAAAAAGCCATTTTACTAAGTAATAGTTTTCTTAGTTGAAAATGTAATATTTTTTTTTATTTTTATTATCCTCGATATAGATAATCAACTGGATAGACTGCTTTGATGTCAATACAAGGGGAATACGCACCGGTGGTTGATGATAATGGGTGGCTGATTAACCAATTACCGTTCACTTTTATAGTTGGGTGGGAATCTTGTAAAGAGCTAGAGTACACATTTTTTTTTAACATTATTTCTAATTAAGGTCTACTATTGAGTACAATCCATGATTTTATTTTCAATCCTTGGCAATACGCATTTTTTTGTCCATCCAACGATCTGGCAACGGTTTCATTTTCTCAGCGTTAAGGAGTCTATCCAGTAGTTTATCTATATCTATGATTATTATTTACTTTTTCAGCTGCTAAACTCCCTCTTGCTTATTTCAAAGCAAACAAGTGAGCTTTTAAACGTCGCTTTCATTAAAGTTTCTCTCCTAATTACGCTTTTATTGCTATAGAAAGTAGCTACATACACAAACAAAATTGGTGACATTTATTGGCTGAAATATACTATGGTTGTGGTTAATGACGTATGGTTATTGACTTTTTAATACGTCTTCAATCTATGTGTTTTTTTTTTTTTACTAGCAAATATTTCACAATGAGCGTTAGTAACAAACTTGGTGAAAAAGTTTTTCGCCAAGTTCTAACCCGATTTTTCAGTTAAGAGCCAAGTTGTGAAAGTCCCATAGAGTTACAATAGGAGCACTCTTCCGGTCTAACTTTAAAGGAGTTCTATGTAAAATTTTCGGGCAAATTTTATGTAATCTTACAAGTCATGTATGCTTTTGAAATACATCTAAAATTAATGTTAAGAATTGCTCATTGTCTAAGTCCGTAATTTATCCAATTGAATTTTGGTATGGACACTGGTTACAACAAGACCTTTATGTTGAAATATAGCACGTGTCTGTAAAATACAGTTTATCAGGAGAATGGCTTCCATCAGATAGTCTGCATGATGGCGGTTAATATAGAAACAATATTCTTCGATTTAGAATAAGTGTGATGCATGTAGACATTGGCGTCTAAGGCCCTTATTATATAATCATTCCTGCTATACTGAGCCACTGCTGTGACTCAGTATAATAAGTTCCATAGGATTGGATGAATCGCTAAGGGTCTGATAGCACAAGCGACCATCGAAATAGATAAACAACTGGATAGACTGCTTAATGCTGGAAAAATGAAGCTGTTGCCAGATGCAATTGGTGGGATAAAAAATACGGATTGCCAAGGATTGAAATTTTTTTTTGGGTTGTACACAGCAGAAACGTCAATAGTAGACCTTAATTAGTTATAATGTGAAAAAAAATATATACTCTAACACTTTACAAGGTTTTTTGCATTCCCATCCAACTATAAAAGTGAACTGTGATTTTTTAATCATCCCACCAGATTCGCAAAGCTTCGCAATACCCGGCACGTTTTTCTCTTTGCATTGCCAATGGAGCAGTCTATCCAGTTGTTTATCTATATCGATGCAAGCGACAGACGTAACCTCTAGCCTCAGCAGTGACCCAGTATAATAAGCTCCAGAGGATTGCCTGTTTCGTTTCAATTGGCTTGTTTGCCAATCGAGTGACTCTTTCAATTTGCCACTTTCAATTTGCCACTCGAGTGACTCTTTATAATAAGGCCCCCATTGCTTCAGTTGCTCAGACAAGAAATTCGAAGCGAAACATACAATTCTTTGGAACTTATTATACTGAGCCATAGCAGTTGTCAGAAGCGGTGGTGCGCGTTTGCCACTCGAGTGACTCTGTATAATAAGGCCCCCATCGCTTCAGTGCTCAGACAAGAAATTCGAAGCGAAACATACAATCCTTTGGAGCTTATTATACTGAGCCACAGCAGTGGCCAGAAGCGGTGGTGCGCGTTTGCCACTCGAGTGACTCTGTATAATAAGGCCCCCATCGCTTCAGTTGCTCAGACAAGAAATTCGAAGCGAAACATACAATCCTTTGGAGCTTATTATACTGAGCCTCAGCAGTGTCCAGAAGCGGTGGTGCACGTTCGCCACTCGAGTGGTTCTGTATAACAAGGCCCCACCACTTCAATCGCTCAGATATGAAACTCGAAACAAAACATACAATCGTTTGGAGCTTATTGTACTGAGCCACAGCAGTGGCCAGAAGCGGAGGTACGCGTTTGCCACTCGAGTGATTCTGTATAATAAGGCCCTCATCGCTTCAGTTGCTCACACAAGAAATTCATAGCGAAACATACAATCCTTTGGAGCTTATTATACTGAGCCTCAGCAGTGGCCAGAAGTGGTGGTGCACGTTCGCCACTCGAGTGGTTCTGTATAACAAGGCCCCACCACTTCAATCGCTCAGACATGAAACTCGAAACAAAACATACAATCGTTTGGAGCTTATTATACTGAGCCACAGCAGTGGCCAGAAGCGGAGGTGCGCGTTTGCCACTCGAGTGATTCTGTATAATAAGGCCCTCATCGCTTCAGTTGCTCACACAAGAAATTCATAGCGAAACATACAATCCTTTGGAGCTTATTATACTGAGCCTCAGCAGTGGCCAGAAGTGGTGGTGCGCGTTCGCCACTCGAGTGATTCTGTATAACAAGGCCCTACCACTTCAAACGCTCAGACAAGAAACTCGAAGCGAAACATACAATCCTTTGGAGCTTATTATACTGAGCCACAGCAGTGGCCGAAGCGGTGGCGTGATTGATGTCGTGAACTATTTACTGTAGGATGAGGAGTTGTTTAGAAAATAACCATATTAAAAAAATCTGTTGTTTTTCCAAGTTTATATTTTTGTGAAAATAACTGGTTTGCATTAAACCGGATGAATAGAAATTGTTTTAAATTTAAGAAAAATATGACACCTATTTGTGTTTGCTTCATATGAAGTTGAAAATTTTTATATAGGTGACATAGATTCTACATTTTTAAAATTAACCTGAACTCAAAGTGAAAAAATGAATAAAACATAACAAAAATAACAAAATCAATCTTATTTTCATTCAACTTCTAAGAGCTATAAATTTTTTAAAATGAACTATTTTTAATTTATTTTTTGACTTAGTTAATAATAACGTATTTAATATGATAATTACCTTGATATTTTTGAATTTTATACGTACTTTAGGTAATAAGCCGATATTTGAGACTAAGAATTTTAAAATTATTGTAAGGCAACTTTAGGTTGGATACACCTTTCAGAATAAATATACAATAAATTTACATAAACATTTTACCAAATGCAAATAAACTCTCTATTTCAAACAGTTAATCTTTATTACCCTTTTGTACCTTTAAAATTATATTTAAAAAAATAATACATTTTTATATACAAATATTTTCATTTTTCGCAACATAAAATATTTCCCAAAATATTTAATTTTCCTAATTTAAAAAATATTTTAGTCTCAAATATGGACTTATAATATAAAGTATAATAATAACATAAGCATAAAAATTGGAAGTGTCATATTCATAACAAATATGTTATTATTGGCTATGCCCCAAATTTTTTTTTATAACAATTTGCAAAACATTAACTTTATTTGATCATTTTTAATTAGACATCATGATGAAAGTAGCATTTTACCGCGAAGAGTAAAGGAACTGACTCTAATTGGACTCTAATTTTTACATACATCATACCCATTTCAATTAAATACTTTTTTTTTCTATATCTATCGCCATTAGCCCGAATATCTACCGAAGGCTAATTTCCTGATTTAGATTGGTTGGTTGTATTCAGATTATCTGGCGTCGTCAGCAACACGAGGGCTATAATGCGCCGAAACATTTGTCACTAGACAAACCAACATACATTTACAAACACCCATGCGTAACACGGGACTCGAACCCTCAACCTCGCGGTCTAGAATCTAGCACGCTAACCACTATACCGTTTGGTCGTCGTTTTCCTGATTTAGGAACGCGGCAGTATTCCACAATTAGTCACCTCACAGCTGAATTTCTATCATAACTAGAGCACTAAATTTTGTGCCATCGTGTTGCTCCGTGTGAGTTGACAAAAAATAACCGAGTAATTGTTGATACTGAACACGAAAACAGGCAATAGTGTTGGCTATTATTTTTCATTTTTCTCAATTTGATTAGCGGGACTGCCTTTTATTCGATTTGATGCGTACGAGGATCTGTACCTCCCAGAAATAAATCCGATACATGGAAATTTTAGCCAAATTTACAACTTAAACATTTTGAAATTTTCAGACCATTCTTTTTTTTTGTATTCCTCTCAGCTTGATTGGAGGAAATGTGTTTTGTATGAATTAATGCATACGATGGTCTATACCCAGCAGAAATAATCTCGGAAGTTGAAAATTATAGCTAGGGAAATGTTAAGTTAAAAAACATCATTGGATATTGGATAGTTATTTTAATTCTCAATTTTAAGAAGTTAATTTAATACTTTAAGTTGAACTATTAAAACAGTGTAATTAGAAAAAAGTAAAATTTACTCATTTTTCAATTAAATTGTTTTCTCATCAAACTTTTAAAAATGCTTGGTTCAACTTTGAGTTAATAAACCATTTTCATTAAAATAGAGGTTTAACGCATCAATGTGCATGAGTGGTTTTGAACCACGCATGTTCTAGATACAAGCTTGGCATCCTAATGACTGTACCACAGAAGACTACTTAAGTCTGTCTTAAAATAATAACACATCTTATTTTCTAAACTTAGAGTAAAAGCTGTTATGAAATACATTTTTATATCTTTTTGTAGCTGATAGCTGGTAATACTTTGGTTCATATACTATCAAGCAACTATTTTTATTTTTATGGCATGCTTACTTTTTATTATTCTGCATTTATTTTTTAGTATGTATTAATATGTTTTGCACTCAAGTTAAAATTAGTATATGCATATTTTTTTTCATCAACTCTTATTTCTTAGTGTGATAAAAAATATTTCTACTTGAAAGAAACGATAAGGATTTGTTTTGCAAACCTGAATATCTCTACAATATTTGATCATGGTATTTATTGTATAGAAAGAATAATATATAAATATAACGATATTGCCAATTATGTTATTTTCCCCTTAGAGTGACGACATTATCACTCAGGCTAAAACATCCATCGACCGTATCTTAATAATTTAGAACATATCAAAAGCATATCACAAAAATCAATTGGCAATTTTGGAAAGAAAAGATAAAGGCCAAGTAAAATTGTCAGCCAGAAAATGTTATGAAATTTATTATTTGGCCCCAAGCTGCCACGTTTAATTTCTTTGGGGGTACTTCTACACACTTAACTAAATTGGAATTAACGGGAGGAACCCCCATAGGCTATCAGTACTTGGCAGGTTAGAGCAATTCAGTAATTATTTCACTTCATATATTTGAGAAGCAACTATGTACTCATTGTCTTGAATTGAGATTATTTTTACTAAAACATTTGCCTTCCAAGTACTGATTGCCTATGGGGAGGATTCCTCCCATTAAGTCAAATTTAGATAGTATTGTACAAGTATCCAAAGAAATCTCAACACGTCCTCATGGCGGCAAACATTACACATCATAGCTTTTTCTGGCTGACCATTTTACTTGGCGTTTTTCAACAACGTCTAGTATTTTTTGGGAGAGAGATACTTATCTACGGATATGTGTAATATATTGACGCAAATGCCTTATTGAGATCAGTACCGATACCAAACTTCAAATGGAAATTAATACCAGAAGTCTAAGCTTTACATGCTACGGACATGCGTATATGACAAGTTGAACGTTTTGATATTTATAACAGGATTCCATAAAACTTAACCAAACCCAAGTTGCAAAGCGGTAATATTGGCCAATCCATATTGAATCTCGAGCATTATTTCAAAATGCACGATATTTTTTTTTTAATAAACATGTCAAAACTATCATACAACATATTTTTTAAGCATCCGTCTTTTCTTATAACACTATATTACAATTTTAAAACAGCTCTGCATCAACCTTTCAAAACTTCCAGTATATTTCACCTAGCACTAGGGTGAGATTGACCATTATCCGTAGCAACAGTTGGTCTGCTATTGTCCACATAGGGCCTGACTAGTTTCCTGCCGATATTGGCCAACGGATTTGTGCTACAGTTAGAATTTCGACTCAAAAATGCTTTTTACATTTAACCACAAAAGTACTTCAATAGTAACTTAATGATAGTTTCACAACGTGGCTCATAAATTGAAAAATTGGGTAATTACTTGGCAAGAAAGACTTTTCAACGTTTGTCTCCCAACGCGCTTATTTTGAATTTTTGTTACTAAAAAAAAACTTTTAGATTAATGACATATCTCACCACTTTCTTATAAGCCATCTACCATAACCATGATATTTTTCAGTCAATAAATGTGATTGTGTGTGTAAACCGTTTCTAAAGGAATAAAAATGTAAGCAAGAGTCAATTTCAATTATATTTAATTAATATTTTGATTGAAAACCCAAGTTGATTCCTTTGAAGTAAACAAGAGGATTTTATAGTAGAAATTACTTCCATTTATGAAAGTACAAACCTATACACTGCAACTGCTCAAACACTCGAACTGCTACGTCAAACCCAAAAAATCGTAATTAATCATAAGGGTTTAATTGCTGCAAAATAAATAAACAATAATAAATTGGTTTGTGAACAATCTTTTTGCTGTCCCTGTGATCATTCTACTTTTAAGAACCAGTAGAAACATAACTATGCATGCTTCTATCCTTATTGTTCCTTTAGTTCTATCGTGTCTGATAGAGTATGTGAGTATAAATTGTTTAAAATAAATTTACTAAGTTTAAGTTTACAACAGATTGGCGTAAACAGCATGTGCCATACAATAACATATAGGTTAAAAAAATATCCCCCTAACCTTACCTAATACTTTAATTTTTCTAATTTCTATAAAACTTCATTTTATCTTCTATTGCTAGAACTATTACTTAACGCCTCACTGTTCAGCTATCAAGTCCGATATATGAGCGGCAAACATGCAATATGACCCAGCTTAGCCCATTAGCTTCATCATTTGAGGACGCTGTAAAAACTGCGATTTCTATTGTAAATTAAAAAGTATTATTATTATCATATTATTATTTTTTTTTTTTTTTTACAAATTGGTCTATACAATGTGTAGCATGTGATTTGCTTAGAATGAAGTAAAAATGGGCGGTTAAATGCACTATAATTTCTCGCTTTTTTGTGCTAATGGTATTATGTTAACTTCATACTTAGGTATCGCACTGGATATATAAGGTAAATTCTTTCAGTTTGGCATATGGATAACCAGTATAGTCCATATTATACTGTTAACATGCTTTTCAATATTCATCGTCATTAATATATCCGTAATAAGCAGGAAATCTTATCCGTCATTATTTGAGGACGCTGGGCGTTTGTGTATACTTCTTAATCACCATTTAGATTTGTTTTCAAGCGTCTTACATTTTTTGCAGTCAAACTATAAGTGAACACTCAAAGATGAGTAGAAGAAAATTATTTAAAAGCTTAGGAAGTGGCAACTGCTTATCTTTTTTCTGAAGAAATTGAAGAAGATATAGCAAGGCCTCCAGATGCTGATTAACTAACAGATGAAGAACTATTCGATGGTGATAACTTGGGAACTCCAGTTGTATCAGATATTGCAGACACATTAGAGATTACATTACCAGATGATAATGATAATTCTATTATTTCTGGTAAAAAAACGATGATAATTCCCGTTAACGTAAAAGGGAAACATTAAAAGTCTTATAGACGAACGAAAATACTTCTTATACATTTGGGACTTTGGCAAACTCTTCTAAAGCCTCGGGCATGATACGAGCGGTGAAAGACTTGTGGCAGACCGATTGAGTAATAGAACAGTGGGAGTTGTTCTGGTTAAGATGAGAGTGAAGGTGATATTTTCCATAAATTCTAAAAGTGACGTCATCTAGCGAACTAGCTGAGAGCTTCATTTTGATAAATTATCACATATTAGTATCTAAAACCAAAATTGTTTAATAGTGGTGAGATTATCACAAAACATCACTTGAACATACGTTTTTTAAAAAACAATAAAATAACATTACAAGTTATATTTTAAAAACCACCTTCACTCTCATCGTAGCTAGAACAACTCGCACCGTTTTATTACTCCTTCGATCTGTCGCAAGTCTTTCACCGCTCGCCGCTCGTATCGCGCCCGAGGCTTAAGAAAAATTCTGATAAATTGACAGCGAAAACTAGTAATACGAAACCAATTGAGCTGTTTGAAATTTTTTTCGCTGAAAGTGTTATGATATGATTGTAGAGGAAACTAATCGATATGGTCACGAAGTGAAAAATAAATTGAATTATAATCAGACTAAGGATGGAATAAAAACTTTTATAGGTTTTTTGATATTTTACCTAGTGAACGGGAATACTGGGCAGAAGCCGATGATTTAGGAATAACAGTAATGAAGAGTGCTATGACTAGAAATATCTACTTATAGCTCAAGAGATTATTACATTTTCAAGGTAATAAATTACATCACAAAAACAAACATGAAAAATAATTTGAAATACTTCTCTTGTTAGAAATATTTTCCAAGAATTTTCAGAAATGGATAATTTTTCATGAAAATTTGACTGTTGATGAAAAGACCATCAGGTTTTATGGACATCATTTACTGAAGCAGTTTATAAAATCGAAACCTCTCAAATATGGCTTTTGCAAATGGTTATGTCACTTATAGATACATGGTTTTTAGTTGATGGTGGTACATTGCAGTAGCCTATTTAAAAATAGGAACCAATTCAAAAACAACCCTAGGAAGACCGGTATAGAGAGAGAGAGAGAGAGAGAGAGAGAGAGAGAGAGAGAGAGAGAGAGAGAGAGAGAGAGAGAGAGAGAGAGAGAGAGAGAGAGAGAGAGAGAGAGAGAGAGAGAGAGAGAGAGAGAGAGAGAGAGAGAGAGAGAGAGAGAGAGAGAGAGAGAGAGAGAGAGAGAGAGAGAGAGCTATCATGCTTCCTGATATAAAATTCGACAAAATACATCATATGATTGGTAATAGGGAGAAACAAAGGCGTTGCCAATGTGATATCTGTTCTTCAAAGCCAAGAACATACTGTATGAAATGTAATGTAACATTATGCATATAATGTTTTCCAATTTTTCATATAAGAAATCACTCTTAAAAATGTTAAAAAAAAAAAAAAAAATTCTAATAAGTGTAAAAATAAATTTTGTTTCTTAACTTTTTATTGCTTATTAGTTTGTTTATATATTAAAACTACATAATGTTATATAAGAAAATTGAATTTTATAGAAAATTACATTTTTTTGCATACAAACTCTCTGAGTCATCAAATGAGGGCGGCTTAAAACATGCTTACAGTTAAAATTTTTCAAAATGCTTTTGAAATGCTCTTAATTTATACATTTCTACCCATATATCAATTTCAAAGGAAATTTCCGAAATTTGTTAATTTGGACGTTAATGGGTTAGGCCCGTTTACTTCTCTAAGTTGAACTTTCCAAAATGGTGTAACTAGAAAAAAATAAAATTTTATATTTTTCAATTAAATTGCGTGCTTGCCAAAGCTCTGTAAACACGTGTTTCAACTTTTTACTTAGAAAACCACTTTCAGTTTAAAATAAAGTTTCCTAGGTGTCTGGTTGGATTTGAACCACACACCTTCTGATCACTAGCCTGATATCTTAACGACTCCACCACTAAGTCTTGCTGAGTTTCTCTTAAAATAATAACAAGTCTTATATTTTAAACTTAAAGCGGAAGTTACTTTGAGAAGCATTTTTTTAATCCTCTTTTATTCTTATGCAAAGGCTGGTAATCCTCAATTTCACATACAAGCAAGTAATTTGTTTGTATGTTTTACTTACTTTGCACAATTACTTTATTTTAGTATATAATTGTATATTGTTTGCCCAACTTATAATCGATGCATATTTTTGAATATGAAATTGTTTTTCTTGTTGTGGTAATGAAGATACCTTTTTAAATGAAACGAAAAAGGATTTGGATTGCAAACCTGTCTCTGTGCAATATTTAATCATGATATTAATTGTCATTATCAATACAAAGAGTAGTATGTGAATCTAATAATAGTGTTTGCCACAAACTAATAATTTTATATGTCAATCTAATAATGGTGAATCGATAATGGTGTTGTCATTTGCGCCATTTTTTTTTCTTCGAGCGACGATAGGATTATTCACGGCAAAATAATTATTGGTCATATCTTACTCATTTAGAAGAAAACAAATACAACAAAAGGAACTGATATTTCCAAGAGAAAAACAGAAAAAAAAAAAAAAAAAAAAAAAAAGACTTTTACAAAAAGCCCACCAAGTAAAATAAGCAGTTAGAAAAAGTTGTGAAATCTAATGTTTGACACCAAGCGGCCGCGATAATTTTTTGGAGTACTTGAAATGAACTAAATTGGGATTGTTAAGGGAAATTCCTATAGGGAATCAATACTTAGCAGTCTAGAGTTTTTATAAAATTAATCTCGATTTAGAGCAATGGGTGCAAAGTTGCTGAAGCAATTGAAATGTGATTAACCAAAAATAACTCTAGCTTGCCAAGTTCTGATTACCTATGGCGATTCTCCCTAATAATCTAAATTTAGTTCATTGTGTACTAGTACCCAAAGAAACTAAACGTGGCCGCTTGGCAGCAGTCGTTTGATTTCATAACTTTTTCTGATTGATTATTTAACTTGGAGGTATTTTTGTACAACGTGTAGTTTTTTTTTTGGGGATAAATAGTATGCCTATACGTTTGCATTCTTAAAAATATTGCAATTTTTATAAAATAATAATATCTTCTGATCTCCAACCAAGACCACAATTAAAGCAAGATGAAAACATAGTCGGCTACTTTTATTTGTAACGACTTGGTAGTAAATAGAAGTATTGATTTAAAAAATGTAATCATTGAGTCAAAATTAAAGAATGGTAATTACGAGGATCATAGAAAAAAATTTCACCGAAATTTGAATATATTTATCAAATTTTTTTTTACTGAAGTCGCAATATATTTTTAAAATTTGAAGCAGCTACTATTGCCACCTGAGTTTATGGAAACATAATAGCTCTTCTTCTGAACAAGAATTCAAATTTTGTTCCATCATTTCATTGTTTAATGTGCAGTTTTGTTTTCAAAATATATCTTCATACTTCTACATAATTCGCCATTTACAAATATATATAATTTCTGTGCTTCACTCCAAATATGAGATTTTGTATACCAGTACTATACTATCTATATACCTTCCAGAGTTTGTCGGCTCGTAATTGTTAACTATCCATCAACTGTCCGGGAGATCAAAAATGTGTGAGAACTATCAATGGTCAACAATGCGAAAAACCAGCAAAATTAAGTAAGCATTCAACATGCAAATTAATATAATGATGCACATTTTATTGCTTTTTCAAATATGTGACTTCTTGCATTAGAATTTTACTGACAAGGGGACCTTCCGGTCTCGGAAATTCAGATCGGGATGAGACTCGGCAGATTAGTAGTATACCTTAAGGGTATCCACACAGTAAAGCAATAAATTGCACTAGCCAGAAGATTCCGAGAAAGCAGGCTCCAAAGTGTTAGGCGCAGCTTATATACTAGTAGAGATTTTTGCTCTGCAACTCCCGGTGTCTAAGTGGTCAGCATGCTGGGTTCCCGTACGGGCTGTCTGGGTTTGATACCGAGTGAGATAATTTTTTTATTATTGTTATTTTTTTATTATTATTTTTATTTATTTATTATTATTATTTTTTCGTCCACTTATAAAGTAACTGTTACAGCTAACTGAAATTTGAATTAAAGATAATATTTTATTTTTAAATACGTAATGTGTTTTATGAAGGTACAATAAAACTCTATTTACATTTCACACAAACAAGTGATTATAAATTTTGAAATATTATATGCTGTTGAGAAATAAATGATTTTCGCAATAAACATGAAGAACCAGTTTCTATATATGGAAGAGTAAGAATGTTGTCCTATTGTACATAAGCAGGAAGTCAGAAATTTTCAAAACCCTAACCGTACTTATCGAACAATTGTTCTACCCCTACCCAATCCACTTTATAAATTGACTTTATAAATTAAAAAAAAAAAAAAAATACAACTCGAGGAATCGTACACGGATCGCCCGTACGGGAACCCAGTACTCTGACCACTTATCCACCGGGAGTTGCAGAGCAGAAATCTCTACTAGTATATAAGCTGCGCGTAACACTTTAGAGCCTGTTTTCTCGGAATCTTCTGGCTATTGCAATTTATTGCTTTACTGTGTGGATATCCTTAAGGTATACTACCAATCTATCGAGTCTCATCCCGATCTGAATTTCCGAGACCGTAAGGTCCCTTTGTGAGTCTTATAACGTGGAAACAAGAGTAATGAAAATACACATAAAGAGTTATAATTTTAGAATAGGGAACCATGGTTGCATTCCAATCGATCATCCAGAAAATAAGGATCAATGTGGCTGCTTAAGATGTGAGGTCCAAATGCGTTGTTTCATTGTCACAGCCATAAGTTGGGTACAATTGACATGTTACTTAGTATCATAGTTGCACTTATTCTAATCCAAGAGGTTTCTTCTTTTGTGGTCATCTCAGTGTGCGTTGGATTGCTTTATTAAGCCCCCCCAGGAGTTAAAAAGATACTTAAATTCGAATTCTTTTAACCGTATTTACGTTAACTTGATGTAGACAAGACTTCAATTGTTAACGATTACTTTCTAGAACGTGTTTATTGATTGTTATGTTACATTTTTTTTTTTTTTTTTGTCCTGCTTTTGCATTTCTCTAATCTAAATTTCAGCAAGCCTGCGTGGGACGCTTTTAAAATGTCCACTGTGGAAAGTTTTAATGTATTAGGAATTTTCCATCTCATGCAAACAATTAAAAAGGTGGGACGAGCAATTCTCTCACTGAAGGTCAACTCCTTGGTTTACGTGATTTTTAATGTGGATACATCTGTACAACTGCATACTAATAGTGCTCCGTTCTTTTGCCTATGCTCTCATTGTTCACTTTGCATTTCAATTTGTGACTGAGTTGTTTTACCTATCGTTATGTTGCAAAAAGATGAATCTTTGAAGTGAATTTAGTTTGTTTATATTGCTTCTCTGCGAAGTTATTAAAGGAAAAACTGGCAATCCTTTAATTATCTTAACTTCTTGCATGATTTTCCAAAAATGCCGAAAATTCCACATAAGTAGAAAACTTGCCGTTTTCGATTTTCAATTCCCATTTGAGTCTTAAATTGCCATCAAATTTATTTTGAATAGTATATATCAAAATCAAGTCTGCCAATTCATTTACCTTAAATCCCAAAATATCCAGATTTCGTATGGCTTCATTGCACGTATCCAAGATTTCCAAGAGAGATTTACAATTATAAACCTTTGGAAACTTCATGTTAAAGATTTTATTCAATTGATTATAAGCCAAAAGTTTGCTGTCATCACAGCTAGATACTAAAGTTTCCCAAGCTTTTCCCAGAAACAGGAAAACCCTTAATTAATTTTGCTGCGTCAGAGCTTAATGAAGCAGCTAAATATTGGAATTCTGACAATGAAGACTAACTCTTATTTTAATCAATTGTCGGAATAATTATTTCTTTGAACGTAATCCAGTCATCTAAATTATCTCTAAAAATTGGGATTGAGATTTTGGAAGTCGAATATTTTGTGTTTCACTCAAATTTGACTTATCACAGTACTCCGAAACAGAACTAACGTTAACACTTGCCTTGCTAAAATATTCCTCAATACCAGCGCAAGCAATGATTACCTTTTCATTTGCATCCATATAAACATCAAAAATGTTTCGTTTCCATCAATCAACTCAACTATTAATTATTCTAAAGATTTAATCAGATCACCCAGTTTTGTTTTTATTTCTTTCAAAATAAATTATTTATTATCCTTAAAAGTCATTAACACGTTTGACATATCTATCAATTTCTTTAATCAAGAAATTAAACCTAGCTTCAACTTTAGAATTATTTCCCTTTCAGCTCGCCGTAGTTCAAAAACTCAAAGAAACACATCAAACATTTACGACAATGATTCAAAATAAATGCCAAAAAGAGAAAAAAAAAATGTACATCTGAAAGAAAGGGGAAAAAAATGATTCTCGGAATTATTGCTTTAACCTCCGGCTCGACGGACCAAATTATGTTGGGATATAACAAAGTGGACTGTATATTAATTGATTAGTTGATTTAAATAATTTTAAATAAAAACCTTACCATGCCTTGAATAAATGATTTATTTGAAATATTAACATCTTAACTGCACAGCAAATTAATTTTTCGCAATTAAACGGAATAAGATTCAAATTTGTAATATTTAAGCAGCAAGCGACATATTTTGATTCGATTGAATTTCTTACAGACAGAGATTGAGAAAATAAAAAAAGTTTCAGTTTCAGTTTGCTTTTCAAAGAATAAAGTTATAAACAATGATTATTTTTCCCCCCTTGTTCTGAAATAATGTCTTATTTCTACTGTAATCTGATTTTAATCTCAAGACTGAACAGTGGATGCAACTGCACACTAATAGTGTTCCATTATTTCGCATATGCTTCCATTGTACACTTAGCATTTCAATTTATGACTGAATTGTTTTACTTATTGTTATGTTACATATAGATGTATCTTTGATGTGAATTTAGTCTGTTTATGTTGCTCTACTGTGAAGTTATTAAGGGAAAAACTGGCTACCTTTTAATTTGGTTTTACCAATGAAGTTTAGGCAATTTTATAAAACGATATTCCCGATATTTTAAAACACTTTGCTACTATACTTAGAGTAAAAATAAAATAATTTAAATTAATCAAAAGGTTATGTGAAAAATATGAGTATTTGGTAAATAAAATAAGGTTTTCATGTAGATTCCAGGAAACCTTAATGTTACATGATTGATATAATTTCTTATTACTGTTAATTAATATTCTAAACTTTATATTTTTAAACTTGACAATGTTCTTAAAACAAATTAAAAATCTTCATTTTCAGCAAAGAAAATCAAAACTTTAGGTCTATTCTTTAAGTAATACGAAATATTTTTCAATTGAACTAAAAAACGTATTGGTAAATATGTTAGCAACTAATTGTTATCGACTTGAAATTTTGAATTAAAAAAAACATACGTAAAACACCCAAGTATAATATTCAACTGAAGCTTTTTAAAAATCTTATCAATAACAAAACAGACCAAATCCTTGTAATTCAAGCAAAATAAAGTGAATAAATTAGTTGGAAACTATAAGAAGGATAACTTATAGGTATATGGTTTTACACAAATATTATTGAACTTTGAACAAATCTTTCATATTTTCAGGCCAACAATGTGAACCTTATGGTGCAGGTATAATATATCTAAATAATCCACCATGCGAGAAGACATTAAAATGTGACGAATTTAGAAATCGAGTAAGTTCGTACTATAACTTAATGCTGATATGTAATTTAATATAGAAGTTTTCAGTTTACAGTAAACAGTAACAAAACTAAAATAGCTTAAGTTTATATTGTAATAAAACTAGAAGAGGTTGAGTTTACATGTGGTAATAAAACTAATATAGCTTAAGTATAAATTGAAACAACTTTAGCATATGTTAAGTTCACTTCTTCTTCTATTGACAACCCTTTATGGTCCAAAGTCTTCTTCAGAATCCTCTTCCATTTTGATTTCTTCCCTGCTAAGGTGTTCTTATAAGTGATTCTTAATGTTTTAAATTACATGTCGATGAAGTCAACCCCTCTTAGACTGGGCTTGTCCCATATTCGGGTTTCCAATGGTTTGAAATTGAAAACTTTTGATGTTAAGAAGGATGAATAAATTCGGCATATGTGCCCAACAAATTTAGAACGAGTTTTACGAATAAAGTAAATTTTACATTGTAATGAAACTAGAATTGCTTAAGTTTAAACTGCAAACAAATTAGTATAGGTTAAGTTCGCTTCTTCTTCTTCAATTGCCTTCTATTGACCGTCCCAAAGTCTGTGGCCCAAAGTCTTCTTCAGAATCTTCTTCCATTTTGATTTCTTCCTTGACAAGGTGCTTCAATTAAGGTCTTTTAGTTTTTTAAAGTTCATGTCGACGCAGCTAACCTATCTCAATCTGGGCCTGCTTCTTATTCGGGTTCCCAAGGATTTGAAATGGAAAACTCTTGATGTTAAGAAGGAGGAATAAATTCGGCATATGTGCCCAGTAAATTTAATGCGAGTTATATGAATATAGTTAAGTTAACATTGTAATAATACTAATGTAGCTTAATTTTAAACTGTAAAAAAATTAGTATAAGTTAAGTTTACTTCTTTCTCTTCTTCAATTAGCTCCATAGCCCTTTGTGGCCCAAGGTCTTCTTCAGAATCTACATCAATTTTGATTTCTTCCTCGCCAAAGTATTCCTATTAGTGATTCTTAGTGTTTTAAATTTCATTTCGATGCAGTTAACTCTTCTTAGTCCATTTTAGCCTGTTCCTTATTTATTCGGGTTCCCATTGGTTTGAAATTGAAAACTCTTTATGTTAAAGAGGGGGAATTCATTCAGCAAATGGGCCAAGTTTTTTTTATTACGATATAACACACCTAATTATATGAGTAGATATTTCACATTAAATGGTATTTTTACACTTTATTTTGTAACGAACACATCCAGGGAGAAAAGGTATAAAAGATTTATCAAGTTGACCATAATTCATCTGAAAACTCCTCATATATAACGACATGAACGTACAGTGGAAAATTAAATTGTGTTGGTAAACTAACTTTCAAACAAACTTTCTAATTACAAAGGGAAATGTTTAAATGCTATTAATACTCATTAAATACAATCAAAATGTCAATACAAGCTGAGTACAATACATCTTTGATAGTAACATGGTAACTTTGAAGGTAAACAAAAGTAGGATGGATGTAAAACGTAGAAATACAAAAGGCTATATAAAAAAAAAATAATGTTAAAATTGAGACAAAATGAGACTTCATGTATAACGCTTTAAAACCACGCATGCCCAAAGAGTTTGTTTACGGTATCTAATAAGAGTAAATAAATGAAAAAATTACAATAATAGTCGTAGCGTTTATCAGACAGACGATTATAATACATAAAAATAATCAGAAAAAAAAGAGAAACACTTTAAACTAACTTTAATTTTTATTTTGGTGTAATAAAAAATATCGCTGCCATTCCAATAGTTTTTTTAATGTCATTAAATTTTAATACATGCAACTTTTGATTGAATTTAAAACTTATTCTCTACGATCTCGATGTATACTAAAGCATCTATGTACCAAATTTTGCAACTCTCAGTTCAAAAGTGTGGATTTGTATTACGTTCAGACGTAATGAGAGTTAGAGGTGGAAAATTGGAAACATTATTACTTATTTCAAAAGTTTGATCAATTCAAATAAGGAGGAAACAAAACTTTTTATTTTCAGTTTATTTGTAGAAGACACTGAAGAGGAAATGGCTGTCCTACTCATTAGGTGTACTACAACCAATAAAATACTTTAATGGAATTCGGTATACAATTTTTAACGTGAGTTTGTATCCACTTTTTATACTGTCACCTAAATGTTAAGTTAATGAAAGATGCCATGAACTTATCATGTTTGCACATTTAGATGAATATTTACTTATATTGATACAGGAAATAAACCTTTCTATGTCTTACATAATAAAGTTTTCACATATTGATTCATATAATATAACACATATTGATTCATATAGTATAACGCATAGTATATCGTATATTGATTAGTATAGTATTATGTGAGAAATCTATGTGTTTGAACCAAAAACTCTATAAAGTACTTCACACTATATATAAAACCCTTTTGGGTTCAACTATTAGTCCAAGAGGAGACTGTAAGTTCATGTACCTCATCGAATAATCTAGAGAAATTTTATTTCATCATGAATCCACTGGTCTGCTGAGACAAAAATGGCCTGATAAACTATTCAAAAAATTGACTTTGAAAAATTTACTTTGAGTCCGATTGCCAAAAATGTCATAACTTGCCAAATAATGACCATTCTTTTTTACGTGGTAAACAGCTATTCTTTAATTTTCCAGTGCAGACGATATCTATACTCCGACAAACTTACATCTTTTAAAACTGAGCATGACGTAATATTTGTTGACAATTTGGCTGACTTTTAAAAGATGAAAGATATTGGTGCTAGGAAGCACAAATCGTCTGCAACGTTTTTTATTGAAAATTAAATAGTGGTAGGTTACCAGACAAGAAAATCAAGTTATGACATATTTGGCAATCAGATTTAGTTCAACTTTCTCTAGGTCAATTTTTGAATAGTTTCAGCCATTTTTGCTTCAGCAGACCAGTGAATTCATGAAATGCTAGCATTTTCTATATTTTGTAAAAAATTCAGAATATTGTTCGATGAAATGCCTAAACTTGCAGTTGCCTTTCATTCTAATTGGGATGAAATTTGTAATATGAATCGAATTATTTATCATAACATAAAATTTAAAGAGTGAAAGATTTGGGAACCAATTATTAATGAAAAGTGTCAAGTGTTAACAGACGTGCGAGATTTCATGATTTTGTTTGATATTGCAGCGTATATTGTTACTAATATGAATTTACGAGATTTAATTTGAAAATAATATATGACTAAAAAAGTTATTTTAAAACATATTTTCGAATTTCCATAGTATTATCAAATTTGTCATTGAAGTATATTGTATTACAAAATAAAAATTGTAGAAGAGTTTTTGAATTATGTCGAAGTTTCTCCTTATTAGGTATGGTAAATTACCGCCTCTATTAAGCTAACAATATAATGTCGTTATTGTGCTAAACCAGTTGGGGCTATTTCAACAGTGAAAGAATATATCAATTGTTTATTGCAGAAAATGGCCCAAGTACCCCAAATCAATTATTGATAGTTTAAAATAGTTTACATAGGTATATTTTATTTTATTCTCTATTATGAACTACGATAACTACAAATTTACGTTTAAAGTACAGTTATTTCGGTTCAAATGTATGGTTATGAATGATAAGTAGAATGATTTAAGTTCAATTTTTGTGAAAGCACATCAGTAGTAATAACCAATATAAGAAAATCAAAGAGAAATAATTATATACATTCCATATTATATACATTCAATATAATTACTGCTATATTTTTTAAATGATCTTCCACTTGTTTTTAAACTTTTAAATTAAGTTTCCACAAAACACCACTTCCATGTGACTTAAGGGGATATAATACGAATGATGAATGAAATTACCACAATGGTATTAACATAACTACTGAAAAATTTATTATCTCTTCTTCTTAAGAATCAATCACGCCCTCACAAATACAGGGGGAAGAAAAGTCCAATTGAAATCTGAATCAACACTGCCCCCCAACCACAAAAAAATCGTCAAAGAAACACAATCTCAGTTATTTTTATTGTGAAACAAAACACGCACCATCTAAAAAAGAATAAACGAAAACTCAAATAGATAAAGGAATTTCCCAAGAGAACGTATCTTGTAGCAGTTAGATCTTAACTGCAACCGTACTCGTGGGGTTCCTCGCCAGGAATTGAAGACTATTACTGGAGACAGTCCTGTGTCGGTGTTACTGTAGGTACACGGAACTTCGATTACATTCTGAGCCGTTGAGGACTATGATTTTTCATTCATTGTAATTTCAGCTTCGATTTCAATTGTGGATCTGATGCAAGGGTCTCACTGGGTTATGACATATTTCGCTTCGAGTTAAAAAGTATTTTTGTACGTGACGGTTTTATAGATAAAGGAATACATATATATACATATTATATACAATATTATACATACTTTTATTACTTTTATACATAAAAGAATACATGATAAAGTTATATTGGCAAATAATGTTTCGTTATCACTGTCAGATATGCATTGTATTAATAATAATTGGAAAAGAAAATGTTTTTTAAGTATCAATTTTAAGTTTTTTTTTTTCATATTTTGGATTTCCAATTTGTTGTCTTGCGATTCAGGTATAGTTTTTTTCTGTGACATAATTTGAAGTATAAACACATGTAGGGTGAATTTTTTCCTTCTTAAATCTATTATTCTCAAAATGTATGTTATTTTTTCGATGTACTTTTTTTAGAAAATTTCCATGAATTTAACATAATTTTTTTTGAAGAGTTCTATATGTGGGTAGGTATATACTGAAATGCTCTAGTCAGAGTAAATCGTACAGTATTTTTTTTAATGATATTTTTTTTATGAAAATAAATATCAAATTTAGAGGTTTGTCATTTCCAATTGTCATTTCCTTTATTGACTTTTAGGAGAAATAACCATACACATTATTTAGAGTGAATATCTTAAAAAAGATTATTTCAGAAAAGTAACAAGCGTCCATTTTGTAAACAGAAAGATATTAAGACTTGTATAATGCTTTATGATATACATCCAAATATGCCAATTTAACATGGAGAGTATAGTAGCTTTCTACTCCCTCTAAATCAGATCAATAACTGATTACTCCGAATACATTGAAATTGATGAGGCTTTTAGTAAAAAATATGAATTTTAAGTGTAAATAATGTAAGTGACAGTAATTTGTTTATTTCGTCATGTACAACCTATTAAGACAACGTCAACTCACTATAGAATGGAGTTACATTTTACAGTGAGATAACTTTGCACATTTTTGTAAGAAAGATATCTAGCTTGGAAGATTACCAAATCAAATTACCTCATTACGATGTGATTAGCCTGGATGATTACTGTCTTCCTGTTACAAGAGTACTGTCCCATTTTCCAAGGGGGATTTCAAGAGGTAGGTATTTACTTTGTATGCTTTAGATGCAATTTTCTGCATACGTAATCCATATTATATATCAGCATTTCTTATTTGTATGTCGACCTCCATCAACCAGACTATCAGGCAGGAGCTATTTTTCTGATTTATATACAACAACTGTGATGCTGGAAAAGCCCAGAACTGAGATCATATTTAAAAAGATAGTTTGCCAGTGGCGTTTGGCATATCAATCAGTGCACATCAGTTAAATGACCTTGGGTGTACGACGTAGTTATACATGATAACAAATGGACTATCTGGATCTAATAGATCAAAGATCAATAGATATGTTGAAGAAAAAAGTATGCTTTTAAATCCTTTATACTAAATTCGATTTTGCGTGTACGTATGGAGGGCATTAACCTCTTTGCTGTCATCCAATCGGGCTGAAACTTGACATGTAGATTCAATGTCGAAGATAATGCATTTCATCAAATTTTCGTAGCTGTCACTGTCACTAAACGCCGCTTTTACGGAATACTAATTAACCCCCTTGGCGTCATTCATTCGCGCTAACATAGCATTTAACTGATCATTGAAGAAACTCTTTCCTGTTATCAAAATTGTTTTAATAAATAAATAATAAAAATTGCTTTAATAAATAAATAATAAAATTGTTTTAATAAATAAATAATAAATTCTTTTTAATAAATAAATAATAAATTCTTTTTAATAAATAAATAATAAATTCTTTTTAATAAATAAATAATAAATTCTTTTTAATAAATAAATAATAAATTCTTTTTAATAAATAAATAATAAAATTGTTTGAATCAGAATGAATAAAAGATATTTTGATGTGAGTGCATAAATTCGAAATCATTTTTAATGAATAAATTCTGAAAAGTAGTTTACCACATATTTTACTAAAAGAGATGTTTTTAGTATTTAAAATTAGATGCCAATACCAAGCTCATGATGGCAACAGAAACGGCACTATGTCAATGAATGTAAAAATTGATAACGACTATAAAGGAAATAATAAGCTTGGCATAGTAAAAATAATTTATATTACAATAATTAGACTGTAATATTTATTTGTAACAATTTATTAGAATAAATTTTCAATGGGATGAATGATCTGGCCTTGTATGTTAAAGGTGCCGGATTTGATTCCTGGGTTAGGTGTGGATGTTCGTTGTAATTCGGAATCCACGTTAAGCTGTGGGTCCCGTACTGATTAGTCGTTATTATGCACTAAAATAGGTCGTTGTGCGTATAAACTAACCAATCGAGCTGAAACTTGGCAGACAGGCTCTTTGTCGATGGCAATGTATTTCATTAAGTTTTGGGGTTTGAGTTGTCATACACAAGTTTCTATTACTAGTTTGTGGTCGATTTTGATGGTTACTGGCGTCCGCATTCAACCAATTTGTCAATTTTCAAGAAGATTTTGGCATGTAAGATATCATTGAACTCAACTCGAAGAATTATGAATATTCATGGTACCAGGTGTACCATAGGTGGCACTACTTCTGGTTTATCAATTTTGAAAATAAATATGGCATGTTAGGTGTCGTTGGGCTTGTCTTGAAAAATTATGAATGTTTAAGGTACCAGGTATAGCATAGGTAGTACCACTTTTGGTTTATCAATTTCCAAAATAAATATGGCATGTTGGGCTTTTGTTTTGACGAATTATGAATGTTTAAAGTTCCAGGTAAGCAATTGGTACCACTTCCAGTTTATCAATTTTAAAGATAATTATTGCATGTAAGGTATCGTCGAACTCAGTTTGAAGAATTATGAATATTCCTGGTACCAGAGGTGATAAAGAGAAAAACGATGAAACGGACAAATTCAAAAAATAGAAGTCACCAGTGTTTAAAAAAAGTTCTGATAACCCCCAAAAAAACACTTTTGAAAAGTAAAAAAAACACCAACCTTAAAAACACAAAAAACTTTCTTGCAATAAAAAAATCGTAAACATGATGAAAATTTTCAGCCACAAACACAGTGATATAAAAAATGGCCAACCTCTGATTACAACTCTTGGTTGTGACTCACTTAAGAATGTATGCTTACTTAGTTTATTTTTAAAATTTAAGTTCCGCTCCCATAAAAATTTACGCTGCTTGAGGTTGGCGCCCGTCTTAACTACTAACCTTTAAAAGTCCCCACACAATAAAAACTTTCCAAAATGTATGTATCAACCAAACAAAAACTTACCACAAGCACTTCAGTTTCCGACTTAAAAAATTCTTAATAACGATTCAAATGCAAGAGTTTGAGCAAAGTTTCTCTTTGATATTTTGAAAATTACATGAACATGAAGATTTACATCACTTTGTATTTCCAACCCATCCAAATGAAATCGTAAACTCAAATATTCGTGCAAACAGCCATAAATTAGTTTAAACGCAAGCATTGTTAATATTCCTATGACGGGCACCAACCTCAAAGCAGCGTACATTTTTATGGGAGCGGAACTTCTGGTGTATCTTCACAGGTGCATTGACTTCCTTTTTCCACAATATTCTTTGCAGATAGAAGTCAATCTTTTATCAGCTACATTTTTGGAGTATCTGAGATCCTGAATGTTGGCTTCCTTCACAGGCATATGCACGGTGTATCGACCATCTTCCATTCTTTGATGCGTTTGCAGGAAAGGATTTTCACAATAGCTTTATTCTTGGCCTTTTAAGACCGGCTCGTTCAATGCCTCTATTTTCCAAAACATTTTTAATGTATTATTTATGTTATCATTTGCAATAGAAAGGCCACAATGTGAATTTTCATTAGGCTTGAACGAAGTTTCCCCACTAACTTCGTATCTGAAATAGGTTTCTTGAAAAATAAAACTACTGTTAGGGGAATGAATTTGATTGATTTTTAGAATCTCATAAAAGACTTGAGCACCTAACAAAACATAAATTTTTCTTGGAATTGAAAATTGTGGATTAGTTAATTGGTAATTAGGCGATACGCAATTAAAGGAAAATTCTATAGGTGATGAAGGTGTGATATCTGCAATTTTTGGTACAATTAAACATTCAACTTTTTTAGAATAGCAGTCAGTAATATTTGTAATTAAAGTATCAGTTCTGGCATTTATAGAAATAGATAATCCACTCAAGCCACAAATATAAGCGCGAGTCTTAGTTTGCGGCAACCCTAAGATTGTACAGCACTCACGAGTTATAAAACAATTTTGGCTCCCTGAATCTAAGAGTGCACGGCAGGAGATGAATTTTCCCAGAGAGTTTCTTACACAAATTAGGGCAGTAGGTAATAAATAGCGCTTCTGTAACCTTGAACTTGAAGCTACGCATATGGGCTCAGTGCTAATAGCTTCGTTTTCTGAAGTACTTGAATTATTACTGTCATTGCTTGGAGGAGAAACTGAGATTTGATTAACTGCTGGTTTGTTTTTATCTGGGTCATGTAACATACTACGATGAGATCTGTTGCAAAATCTGCATCTGAATTTTGACTTGCAGGATGCTAGTTTATGAGAATTAAAGCAATTAATGCATATATTTTGGCATTTTACGAATTAAAATCTCTCCTTGGCATCCAGACTTTGAAATTCCAAGCACTGGTAGAATGGATGTGGTTGCCTACAGTTAATATATGTCTTTGATTTGTTGTTTGAATTAAGCAGAAAACTGTTGTGCATTAATAAGAGTTTTCGGTCACGGAACAAGAATGCTTTTAAACCATATCGAAAATCTAATTAACTGTAACTGTTGTGTTTTTGTACTTTTAGTTCGCATTTCTAGTTTTAGTTTCAATTTGAAGAATGTGGAGATGCATTGTTAACTTCCATTGAATAAGTCGTGTGTTATGTGTTTCGTGATGTCTTGATAAAGTTTGTCTAAAATTTCAATGACTCTGTGTCAGTTACTGCGTTTTAAGAACTTGAATAGTAGGAATTTTTTTTAGACTTATTTATAAATTTAAGTCTAGATGGATATGAATTTTGCCTTCTTTGCATATTTTCCAAAATTTGGCATCAATTTTTTAGAAAGTCAATAAATTCGTTCCATTCTGGTGGATCTGTAGATTTTAATTACATTTCAAATTGTTTTCTTGTTTCTTTATCTACCTTATCAAGAATAATATTTATTAGAATGGCCTCGCTTAATTCATTTTGTTTTAAATTAATAGATTTTTATGCTCCTACGTTTTTTATTATTGTGTCCAGAAGTATTCGAAGATCCTTTCCAGATTCCCTCGTAATCTTGGAGATGCTTATTAGTTCATTAATATGTGTATTTACAATTAATCGTTACTGTCAAAACGTTTTTCAAGGGCGTTAAACAGGAAAATTAAAGTATCTTCTGTAGTTTCTACATTTTTGGCAGTGCCTGTGAAGACTGACTGTACATAATATAACTTTTGACATTGGATTAGTTGGTTATTTTCCGAAATTAGAGATATAAATTGAATTTAAAATTTTTTCCAATCAGCATGTGAGCCAGAGAACTTTGGCAAAGGTATTTCAGGAAGTTAATAAATAATTTTTGAAATGATGATTCGTCTAATATTCGATTTGCTATTTTAGGTAAGACAGAATCACGCTGATTTAATGAGCTGGAAATTCTCTTGAGGCTTACCTCCATATTTTCAAGGTCCACTTGCATTGCGACAAGGATTTCCTCAAACTCGGGAAGGTCATTGTCATCCTTCACAGCTTGGTAATATTCCGAGTTCAAGTCTTCAAGTTGACCGCTAATTTTTCTAAGCTTGTCAATCTTAACATTGATCTCCACTTCATCATCCGCATTTACCTCATCTTTGATGTATGCTGCAATTCTTGTTAATTGTCCCCGGATACGGCCACGTTTGCAATTCAGTTCAATTAATTCGGATATGATAAAGTTCTATTTTGTTATTTAGAAGCTCCGGTGGACTGGACCAATGTTTGTGTCTGGTTCGATCGAAATGTGATGTATGGACTGTATCAAGTTAAAAACCTCATGGATTTTCTATAGTTTAATTCTCCACATAAATTCAATATTTAGTTGAGATTGAGTCTATTGGTAGCCACTATACTAAGCTTCAACTTAACTAGACATCACTTAGACGATAGATCGTCACAGTGCTCATAGGTATTTAATCCATTTTGGCGGAGTGAATACATAATTCTCGCCTTTTGTTCTCTATAGGGTTGTGGTTTGGCGAACATTATGCTTTCACGACGCCAAAATGGATTAAATACCTATGAGCACTGTGACGATCTACGGTCTAAGTGATGTCTAGTTAAGTTGAAGTTTAGTATAGTTGGCTTGAGGAATGCAGGCGCATGCCTGCACATTTGAAGCGAAATAACAGAAAAGCGAGAGATCCTTGCAAATGACTCGTGTGATCGAAACGAAGTTCATTTCTCGAATGATGAGGTAGGGATGGGAAATAAAAGAACAGTCTGCTATTTTGAGCCTGTTCCTTAAAAAGAGCAGGAACATCCTGTTCTTTGATCACACCAAAACCCTGTTCCTTAACATTCTTAGGCGAAATCCTTCCCGCTCCGATCCTATGCGTCACACCTCTGACGTCACACTTGAGGAAGAAGGTTTCGTTTTACCCTCTCCCATCTCACACACATTCCTTATCCATGATCTCTCTCCTAGCAGCAGGGCTGCGTTGCGCAGGCGCAGAGTAGATGAACAACATCGATATGGAGTACTATCGATGAGCAGGTTTGTTTCAAAGAGCCAGTTCTTTTCAACCAGCTCTGTTCAGAACAGTTGAGCTGAGTTGCTCTTTCCGAACGGCTCAGTTTGAACTGCTCCGTAAAGAGCTAGTTCATTTGAACTATTCCCGTTCACTTATTCTCTGCTCATTCCCGCTCTGTGTCGGAACGGGAGCTTCTACAGAACTGGTTCCGTGTTTCTCGGATATGCTGTTGATTTCATTATTAGGACAGTGTTGAAATGCTCGCGGGGAGGGGGGGGGGAGGGGTGAGATCTTTTCAATTAATTTCAGCAGATATTAATGCTTATATGTTTTATTATTATTATTATTATTATTTTGAGTATAAAAAAATAATAATAAGGAAATTATTTTATTTCTCTTTCTATATTCAAACTATCAATGCATTGGAATGAAACCGCGTTTTTCTTTTATTATAATGTGTTACAAGTGTGTTTTTAAATTAAGTAAACTTAATTTTTTTTTAATTTGGAAAAAGGAAACATAATTTATGGTAACAAAACGTTGTGGAATTATTATTTTTATTATTATTTTTTTTTTTAATGTATTAGGTCTATGTTACATTGGTCCGGTAAATCCCATCCAGCAAATAAAAAAAAAAACATTTAGTTTTTTTTTCTTTTTTAATTTTACCTTGATTTTAAATTGAAATTATTATAATTTTTTTCACTATATTTGTGTGTAACAAATAAAAGCTGGTTTTGAAAGAATTAAAAAAATAAATTTGCGGAGTTTATAATAAATTTGTTAAGAACATGTTCTTTCACAGAATTCTCGCCATGTGAGGAATTGTAAACAGTTTTACTTTCTTTATTTACACAATATACACAATGCATAATAGGAATACATAATTGAAAATATCGAATTCTACAAATTCGGTATTTTCTATTATGAATTCATGCATATTCGGTTTTTTGTATTGTGTATTTTATAAATTCAGTATTTTATTTTGTCTAGAATAACCCTACTGGATCTTAAGCCTCTTCTTGGTCTTCCAATTTGTATTAATTAAGAAAGAAGAGAAATGTCGTTTTTTGTTTAATGCAATTCCAAAGGTTGCTTGTCATATTTTTAAGGTGCTAGGTTCGAATCCTTAGCAGGCTGAGTTGTTCGTTGACATTTCGAAATCCACTGTAATGAAGGTTGTATTTTTTATATAATGCGTAATAAAACTAGTGTGTTCCATATATTGTAAATCTATTGTGAAATATTATTTTGGTAAAAGGAACTGGGCTATCTCTAACATTTTTGTTTCAAATTAATCTCTTCTACACTACATTATCACTGTGGGAATCTTTCACAAATTACTCATCCTCTATCGCCCCACCGGGCCAATGTAATTTCTACTATCCAGAAACGAGTAGACACGACAGTGATAGTAACAAATTATCTCTCACTAGTTTTGAAGTTTTTTTTTTTTCTACCTCATTTTAATAAGTGTTCTATAGAAAGATAGTTGTAATACTATAAGAATTTTGTTTTCAGAAACGTGTATGCTCAAAAATAATTTAAATTTTTGAGTTACTTATTTAAAGTTGTAACTTTCTAGAAATTAAAAAAACAAACTAAAACGTTGTTCAAATGGCGCCCATTAAATACTTGTTTTTAGCATAGTTTACCATTAAAATGAAAACTAGGGGTATGGAACATCGCACAACTTTCAATTACATACTGACGTGGAATTGTGTCATTTACAGTTTTTATATATTATCCTTTATTATAAGTGAAACAGAGGGGAGAAGAAAAAACGATCGTTGATGAGGTATACTCAAGGAAAGAGAACTTTTGTGAATTCATTCGTTTTTCAACTTTTTACGCCATTTAAGTATTTTTATGGGAATTTCGAAGGTGGGTATATCTAGAACACCTTAAGAGGCATTTCCACAGTGCTTTTGATGAAAATCGTTAGAGCCGTTTTTTTAAGCAATAATTGAAAAACATGATTTTTTCAATGGCAGTTACCTTGTGCGCATGCGTGATTTTGACGAAAACCTAAATGGTACCCATGGTCACCACATACCCGCATACTCAATTTGAACATCGTAGGTCAACTTTTTCGGGAGTTATGCTGACCACAGACAGATATTTTTTCTATACCACTTTTTTGAAAGCTGGATGTTTCAAAACGCGGAGAAGTGCAAAAACAAAATCGATTTTTAATGACCGAATGCTATACTTTTATTACCCTATGTATACAAATGGGTAATTCAAACGTTTATCCAGGGGAAGGGATACGGGATATATCCCTTCCCGAAATTTTTAGGTTTGCCATTAAAACACAAAAATCAATTGATATTTTGTTTAAAATATTAAATTTATTTAAAACTAGCTGAATACCCGTGCTTCGCTACGAAATTTTAACATGTGCAATATTTCAGCTAGCTGTGAGGCCTCGCGTTGCTGAAATCTGTCATTCGTGTATAGGACACAGTTTTTGGCGCTTCACTCGTAGAAAGGTTCATCGCTACGCAAAATCGAGCTCGCTTCGTTCGCTAAATAGTTCACTGACGCATAAACACGGGCTTACTTCACTCGTTGAAAGGTTCATTGCTATGCAAGCATAGGCTCGCTTCTCTCGCTGAAAGATTCATTGCTGCGTAAGCATATGCTCACTTCACTCACTAAAATCTAATTGCTACGTAAAGCCTTAATATTGGAAGCCTTGTAGAGAAAAAAAATTCCCCTTTAAAACAATAAAACAACACCCCTTTAAGATTATTTTAACATGTGTTTGTGGAAAGCAAAATTAGAGGCCAAAACTACTTATGTTGAAACTTTCAGAGCTCTATGCCTATTCGAAGTCGCTTTTTGTGAAAAAATTGATTAAAAAACAAATTAAAATTTTAATATTCTTTTTGTCAGTCCAATTAGAAAGCCAAAACTACTTGCGTTGAAAATTTCAGAAATGTAGCCCTGTTTGAAAACGTTTTGTATAATATATATATTAATTAAAAAAATTAATTAAAAAGAAACTGAATAAAAATTTAAAATTCTGTTTTTTCAAAAATCCAATAGAAGGCCACAACTATTTATATTGAAAATTTAAAAGCTGTAGTCCTATTTGAAATCATTTCGTAACATATATATTAATTAATTAAACAAATTAATTAATAACGAACTAAACAAAAATTTAAAATTCCGTTTTTCTGAAATCCAATTAGAAGGTCAAAACTACTTATGTTGAAAATATTAGAGCTGTAGCCCTTTTAGAAATCATTTTGTAAAATATTAATTAATTAATTAATTAATTAATTAATTAAAAAAAAACTAAATAAAAATTTAAAATTCTGTTTTTCAAAAGTCCAATTAGAAGGCAAAAAACTACTTATGTTGAAAATATCAGAGCTGTATCTCTATTTGAAATCACTTTGTAAAAAAAAAAGATCAATTAAAAAAGAATTAATTAAAATTGTAACATTCTCTTTGACAAATATGTACAATTAGAAGGCCAAAACTTTTTATGCTGAAAATTTCAAAGCTATACTCCTATTTTAAGTAGGTTTCTATATATAAACAGACAGACAGACACACAGCTTATTTTATTATTATAGTTTTTTTTTAATGTCTAAGGCTACAAAAAAATAGATATTATCTTGATTACTAAATACATGCGGCATTGATAAAGAAGATTGTATGATTTATTGACATGATTTCATATCTTCTCCCGAATTTTTTTTTTGGCTACGCCCTTGGGGTAAATGAAAGTAAAAAAATAAAAATAATAATTTCTTTTGTGTCGGAAAAAAATTATACAAAATTCACCATCGTTTATGATTTTGTATACCTCCATTAATTTCTAATTTAGAGTTCTAATTCATTTATTCATTCCTTTTAGCATATTAAAAAGCATATTAAAAAACAGTATCCGTGTTGTGGTAAGGGTTTAGTATATAAATGAAAAAAAAAAAAAAGTTGAAAGAGGAGAATGACCCATATGCAATCTTGAACTTGTCAACCTAAACTGCCAAGAATTTCAGTCTTTAAATCTCATGGCTTTTTTTAATGATGATGTGAATAAATGATGTTTCATGTTGTGCGTAGACTTTTTCCAGATCAATAAAAACAAAATAGGATTGGATTTTTGTTGAAATCAACTTTCAAAATCCAACCTGTTTGTTTTAAAGTAAGCAAGGCAATTTGTTAGTAAAAGTTACTTACATTTAAGTACTTAAAAACTATACTGTACAGAAAATAATATAAATAAATCCTCCAGAGTTTAACAACAGAAAGGTTAGTGAATATTAATAAAAAAAAAAGCATGTAATATTGATTGAAGTACTATTGATAAGAAACTACTATAAAATTAAATTTACATTGGAATTACTACAGTATATATTTTGTGCACTATAAGTAGACTTCAGTGACAAACCATTGTTGTGTCGATAATACATGGTGCCCCTGTGAAAATATTGCCTTTTAAACACTGTAAAAACGTAAAAATTAATACTTTTATGCTTATTGTTTCTTTAGTTTTGTCATGCTAGGTAAAGTATGTGAGTATACATTTTTTTATCCAAAATAAATGTACTTATTTAAAGTTTGAGTTTAGAATCAAATGATAATGGCACGTTTTATGGACATAGCAGGTTAACACATTTAGGTGACGATATAAAAATTTAATACAAAGACACAATACAAAATACATGCAAAATTCACTTAGAGTATTTCATTGGTCGTAGTACAGATAATAGAAGTTGAATGCAAGTTCCTCTTCAGTTTCTTATACATTTTCTCTACAAATAAAAAGTTTAGTTTCATCATTATATGGATTAATCCCGCTTTTGAAGTAAATAACAATATTTGAAATTTTCAAAATTTATGAATAAAACTTTGCATTAGGAATTTTTTTTAAAACAATATCAATTTCTTGCATGATTGTTTGCTGAGTAATACAGTAAATAACTTAATTTTAGCATTTTAATTTAAGCTTTTCCTTGAATAAACCATAGATAAACATTGATTATGATGTAATAGTTATACATCAATATTCTATATACAAGGTGATTATATTTAAAGTTTAACTTTCAAAAAGTTGTTAAATAGAGCTTCGGGTCAAAATGACTTGAAATCGGACCTGAATATATGCAAAAAATGGCGAAATGATATGCGATAAGGAAATTATTTTGGACATTTTTGTTTTTAAGCCATGTCTTCCCTTCATCCATGTCACCCTTCATCCCGTGTATTCAGATCAAATTTCAGGTCATTCTGGTTGGTGGATTTTTTACCGCTTTATATACTTTCTTATAACACAACAGATTTTGTTTTGTTTTAATTTAGATGAGATAACTGGCTCAGAACTCATTTTTACAATGATATTCTGACGGTTACATTTTGATCGAAAAACTACAGTTAAAGGGATAAAAATGAATTTTCTTTGATATTGCATATAAAATAAGGAAAGATCAATTAAATAATGTCAAATGAAGTTATATTTCGTATTTACAACTCTTACTATCAATAGTTCAAAATTTTTGCATGCGATCCACATTAGTTATTTATTACAGTTGTGGCTAAATTTTAGTAGTATGTGCTGCAATACTGATAGAATAATCTAAAACATTCTCAGATATTAGTTTGAAGCACGCCTGCAACATTTGAGAACAGTTTGTAGAAAGTAAATATTATTTGATGTTGTTGGCGTATTTGGTAATGTATTTTGTAACACAATTATCAACATCATCAGCTACGTAAATTGCTATTCTAACTTTGTTTCTCAATCAGTTGCAAAGATATGAATTTTTGAATAGATATTGAGGAGGGTTATATGGATCCCGAGACAATATGGATTGAGTGGTTTGATTTCTGTACTAGTTATTTCACTATAAAACTGCTATACTACTTTTTAAGTCGTTTATATTAACTTCGATTTTGAAAATACGTGTGTCGTACCTGGCGGGCAAATTTGTGTAAGTCAAATTAACCCACTTGCCATCAAATAATCAAGTTGATACTTTAAGAAAAACTCGATGTTAATGGCAATGCATTCTATCAAGATTTGTGAGGCTATTGCTGTCACTAAAAGGACGCTTTTCCACATGCTCCCATTATCAGTTTCTGAATAAGAAAAAACCAACTTGCCGTCAGCCAATCGTGCTGAAATTTAACAGATAGATTCGTTGTCAATAAGGATGCAATGCAAAACTATTAGAAGTTGTCTCTGTCATTAAAAGTCCTTTTTTACACATACTTCTATTGTCGCTTTAGAATAAAAATAAAGTTACTTGCCATTATCAAATCGCGCTGAAATTTGGAAAAAAAAAAAAAAAAAAATATTGTTGTTAAGAATGCATTTTATCAAGTTTTGAGATCTGCCACTGTCACTAAAAGACCACTTTTGTACAGGCATCAACTACGCTTTGGAATACTAAGTTTTGAAGTCGAAAAGAACCGTAGTACTAGTTAGAAATGGAAGTTACGTTCGTAATGATCAAACAATCAATAGCAATCGCCAATAAAAAAAAGGCATTGCATATGCAAGATTTATATTAAAAACTTTGCTTTTATAGGACACTAGCTGAATACCCGTATTTTACTACGAAATTTTAACATGTGCAATATTTTAGCTAGCTGTGAGGCCTAGTGTTGCGGAAATCCGTCATTGGTATATAGGTCCTTGTTTTTGGCGCTTGGCTTGCAGGAAGGTTCATCGCTACGCAAAATCGAACTCGCTTCGTTCGCTAAAAAGTTCATGACACATATCCATAGGTTTACTTCACTCTCTGAAAGGTTCATTGCTGCGTAAGCATAAGATCGATTCACTCTCTAAAATCTAATTGCTACGTAAAGCCTTAATATTAGAAGCCTCTCTCCTGTCGAGGGAAAAAAAATCCCTATAATACAATAATACAGCACCCGTTTAAGATTATTTTAACACGTGTTTGTGGAAAGCAAAATTAGAAGGCCAAAACTACTTATGTTGAAACTTTCAGAGCTTTAGGCCTATTAGAAGTCGCGTTTTGTAAAAAATATTAATTAAAACACAAATCAAAATTTTTATATACTTTTTGTCAATAGTCTAATTAGAAGGCCAAAAATACTTGTGTTGAAATTTTCAGAACTGTAGCCCAAATAGAAATCGTTTTGTAAAATATTTGCCAATTTATTAGAAAACAAATAAAATATTAAAATTCTGTTTTTCAAAAGTTCAATTAGAAGGCAAATATTAGAAATCGTTCTGTAAAATATTTATTAATTAAAAAAGAACTAAATAAAAATTTTAATTTCTTTTTTTGAAAAGTCCAATTAACAGGCCAAAACTACTTCTGTTGAAAATTTCAGAGCTGTAAACCTATTATAAATCGTTTTGTAAAATATTTATTAATTAATTAAAATGAACTAAATAACAATTTCAAATTTCGTTTTTAAAAAGCCCAATTAGCAGGCCAAAATTACTTATGTTGAAAATGTTTGAGCTGTAGCCCTATTAGAAATCGTTTTGTAAAATATTTATTAATTAAAATAAATAATTAAAAAAACCAAACAAATAAAAATTTAAAATTCTGTTTTTTAAAAGTCTTATTAGAAGGCCAAAACTACTCATGTTAAAAATTTCAGAGCTGTAGCCCTATAAGAAATCGTTTTGTATTTTTTTTTTAAATTAATTAAAAAATATCTAATTAAAATTTAAAAATTCTTTTTCTCAAAAGTTCAATTAGAAGGCCAAAACAATACTTATGTTGAAAATTTCAGAGTTCTACTTCAATTTTAAGTAGGATTCTATAGATTCACATAGCCACAGCTTGTTTTATTATTATAGATATTAGTACAATGTAAGATATTATCAGTATAATAAAATATAACTTTTTTTTATCTTCATCAAACATGTTTTTATTTAAAACAAAATGATATAGAGAATGTTATTTTAATGGTGAGCAAAATTGGAAAAATCAGAAACATGTATTTAATATGGTTAATAATATCTCGATTTAAAATTGAGTCATTACAATATAAACTTAAACTACATTTTTTTTTTTTTTTTTTTTTTTTAAGTTTCATTATTTGAACTGATAACTTTTACAATCAATGTTATACAGTATGAAGTTATAATGCAAAACTTACTCTATCGTTTTCCATCTTACACTGCAATCCCTTCTCGCAGGGTGAAAAATTTAGATATGCATCTTGATTCTTGTTATTTACAGAGCATGGATCGCCTGTAAATATAAACCATTTAATTGCAGTTTAAAAATATTTATTCGAAATAATATAACTGGTGGTTATAACTACTATAGTTAGTTACCAGCTAATGTAACCACTTAATTTTGCTTGAATTATAAATCTTTGATCAGTTTGCGATCAATAAGTTGTCTTTGAAAAGTTTCAGTTGGACATTATGTTAATCTAGTAATGATACTTTGAGTCAAAATGGTTAGAGCCATTTCTTAGCAATGCTGAAAAACGCGATTTTTTCCTGATTTTTCATGATTTCAACGTTTAGTGCATGCGAGATTTTGACGAAAACCTTAATGATCATCTCAAGGCCATCACGGCTTACTCCATAGCCAACGTTAACCCACACACAAAATTTGAAAGTCGTAGATCAATTTGTTCGGGAACTATGCTGACCACGTACACACAGACGGCGAAAAAAATCGATTTTTTTTTTCTATCAAATGCTATATTTTTTATTACTCTGTGTAAACATGTGGGTAAATGAAAGTAAACTAGGGGTGTGCAACATCGCACAACTTTCAATTACAATATAATACTGATATCAATTTGTGTCACCTACCGTTTTTATATTTTCATCATTCATTTAGAAAAAATGGCCAGTTTGGTGATATTTTTTACCATAATTCTTGTATTGGGCTTTAAAATAACAATTCTTCGCCAAATAGATGATCTTGGCGATATACTTTTAAATAATTCTTATATTATCCTTTCTTATAAGTGAAACTGAAGTGAGTAGAAAAAATGATCGTTGATCGTTGATGAGGTATGCTCAATGAAATAGAGCTCTGTGTTAACGGCATTTGTTTTTCAACTTTTTACGCCATTAAAGCATTTTTACGGGAATTCCGGAGATGGGAATGTTTAGAACACCTTAAGAAGCATTACCACAGCGATTTTGAACGAAATCGTTCGAGCCGTTTTTTAGCAATTACTGAAAAACATGATTTTTTTCAATGGCAGCTCCCTTACGCGCATGCGCGATTTTGACAAAAATATTAATGATAGGTCCCATGGCTACTACCAATCTGCATACCAAATTTAGACATCGTAGGTCAATTTGTTCGGGAGTTATGCTGACCACTTACACACAAATATAAATTTTTTCTAGATCACTTTTTTGAAATCAGAGTGTTCCAAAATGCTAAGGGGGAAAAAAACTTATTTTTTTGTTGTTGACCTAAAGCTATATTTTTATTACTCTGGTAAATGAAAGTAAAAAATGAAATATGTTGGATTAGATGCAGTGGAACTTGGAGGCTATATCATGAGTTTATTACCTCAAGCAACCATGGTCTATCCTGTTCTAATTATTTTTATTTGGATGTGTAATCACCACTTGTAGTTATAAGGTAGAAAATTAGTCAAATTCTAATACACGAAGTCATTTAATGTAAGAAGGTATTAAAATTATGCATCATTATAATAATTCGCATGTTGAATGCTCACCTAATTTTGCTGGTTCTCTGCATGCTTGAATTAAACCCATGTACACGCATTTTTGATCTCCAGGACAAGTGCTGGAATTGTGACAAAGCCTTGCTGACAAACTCTGTAATATACATAAATAGCATGTCACTGGTACACAAAATATCACATATGAAATACACATAAATCAGAAAAAAATGGGTAACTATAAAATGTAAGGTGAAGAGATTTTTAGAAGACCCCACATTAAAAAATCATGTGTTCTGAAAATTTTTAATATACTTACAGCAACATCAGAGGAATAGAAGCCGTGGGAAATTTTAGAGAAATATTTAATTAAAATGTAATTAAGATTGAATTAAACTGTTTAGTTTAATTAAATTTTGGCACTACGGTTACATTTTTTAAGGTACCGCTTTTATTTACCACCAAGTCCTTATATACAAAGGAATCCATCAGTTTTTTATTTTGTTTTATTTATGTTGATAAGAGGTAATTACTATTTCTGAATCCTTTACATTAAATTCGATCTTATTTGTGAGTATGTTCGTCGTTGGGGAATGGGGGGGGGGGGATATCTGTTTAGGCCTAATTAACCCCCTTGCCGTCATCTAATCGGGCTGAAACTAGGCAGATAGTTTCGATGCCGAAGACGATGCATTCTATCAAATTTTGGGGCTTTTACTGAGACACACTTTCATTTTAATGAAACTATATAAACATTTTAACACATAATAAAACAGTTTTTAGAAAATCAATTTCTTAAAAGTAACACATAAAATATTCCCCAAAAAGCTTCGTACACTTAATTTTTTTATTTTGCAAATTAGTAAGTTTTTCTTATATATATATATATATATATATATATATATATATATATATATATATATATATATATATATATATATATATATATATATATATATATATATATATATATATATATATATATATATATATATATATATATATATATATATATATATATATATATATATATATATATATATATATATATATATATATATATATATATATATATATAAGATATATATAAGATATATATATATCTTATATATATATATATAAAAGAGCCAACAGAAGTTATGATTTAATGCTGTGTGCTCGGATCATTTTATCTTGATAAAGAATGAAAATATTTGTAATACTCAAATTTGGTGCCGACAAACATAATGTATCATTCAAAGTATTCAAATAGAGTTCATTATTCATTATTCCATCAGTAAATCAAATTACCAAGTCCTAATGCTGACAAGCACCCTAACACATGTACATTACCACAGCCATGCTTTACTGTTCCAGCAAAGTACTCGGGATTAATTTCATCATTCTTTCTTACTCACACATAAATTCACCAATCGAAATCAAACATGTTAAGTTTGTTTTCATTTTCAAATAAAGCATGATTACAATACGGTTCTGGCTAACATACCATTTGCCTTCGCTTAGGATAGGCGAAAATTTCTATTTTTGGCATTTACAAATTTTTTTTTTTCGGGCCGAACACCCAAGTAGTCTTGCTGATCTGACTACTTTTCAAACAGTTTCAGGTCAAATTGAAGTCAAACATTTCCCCATTCATCCCGAAGAATCTTATAGCACCCAAATGAGGATTTTTCACAATTTTTCTCATAATAAATATTTTTACTCGTTCAGATAACAACGTTCAGTTGAGCAATCTTTTCTTATCTTATTTTGGATCCTATTTACTTGTTTGAAATGATTTATTACATATACCACACAGTTGAATGGAATAAATTTAATATATTAGCAGTACATCTAATGGATTTACTACTAAAACGATGAAATATGATCAAATTCAGATTGCTGTCAGTGGTTTTATTACGGCTACCAGTCATTTTAAATAAGAAATATATTATAATAAATAGAGAACGTATGGATTACTGGCAATAGAGTTTTTAAATATTGTCATAATGCAATAACAAAAGTGTCAGAAAATAATTTCATTGATTAAGGTATACATATACAATTGAGATGATTTTCTTTAATTTTTAGGTTATAATTTCAACCTTTTTGGCAGTATATCATAATTAAAAATGAGGCATTTTAATATATAACTTTTTTTTCTGTCAATTTTTTAATCAGCTAATTGCAATTAAAGTGACTAATTAGGACATTATTAGAACATACATAAATGAATTTGTAATTAACTTAGAAGTATTATTTTTATTGCAAATTAGATATGTTATATTGACGCATGTTCCTATGAAGAATTTTGAATTTGAATTCAATATTTATTTAATTATAAGTTTTTAAATAAAAAGTTTTAAAAAATAAATAGTTTTTAACAAAAAATTAAGATTAAAATATGGATAAAAAATGTGTTCATAACAATATATATTAGATTCTCCATAGAAAACGCATTCACAACTATTGACTACAAAACACAATTTGAATTTCGTAAATCGGACCATTTATTATGAAGTTATGACTGTTGGCGTAAAGTCATATAACACTAAAATGTCATTCTTCAGAAAACACGTTTAAAGTTTACTACACTAATGAACGTGATACAAAACAGGTTCACAAAACCTACTGTAATTTAAAAAGTAATTTGAGTCTCAGAAAGAAAATAGTATCATTTTAATGGTAATGAATTCGTGAATATTTTAAAACCAAAAAACAAAAACGCAGATTTTTGTCAAATTTCGTGATTCCTAATGTATATGTATACCTTAATTCATCAAAAAATGTTATGGTGTACGAATACTTTTGTGGTATTTTTTTCTCTCTGGTTCTATGAATTAATATTTTTGTAAAAATAAAACAATTAAACACTTTTTAATTTTTTAAACTGTACGAAGTCTTTTGGGCGACACTATATTTGCATGATACCTTTAGTATATTTTACTACCTACAGTGTAGCAAAAGATCTAAAATAAAATATTATTGATATACGAAAAATTATAGCGTTAGGTAAGATTGATAAGAGTTTTTCTTAATAGATAATATATTGTACTGCAGCTACTGACTATTCCAATATATTATGAATTTTTGCTTAAATTAAGTAAATATAATTTATAAGAAAATATGCCTACTCACATAATCTGCCAAGCCCAACAGAAAAAATGCAAAAATAAGTATTGAAGTATGCATCGTATGTTTCTACTGGATCTTAAAAGCAAAATTATCCCAGGGACACCAAGAATTGTCGATACTCCAATGGGAATTCACAGAAGTCTACTTATAGTTTGTAGAAGCTATAAAGAAGATATTTTTCCAATGTAATATAATTTTATAGTAGTTTCAATGGGATTTCGAAAAATGTTAGACAATTATATTTTTTTTTACTTTTTATGTGTTTTGCTGCAGATAAACTTTAAAGGTTTTACTTAGACTTTTCCTTTGTCGTAGCAGCAGAGTTTTTACTTACTTACATTGATGTAACTTCTACTATCAAATCCGCTTGCTTTATCAAAGCAAAGAAGGTGGGATTTCGATAGTCATTCTCTTTAAAATTCGAGTTCTACTTAGCCTTTATAGCTATGAAATGGGTCGACGTCTACATACACTAAAGCAAATTTGGTGACATTTATTGACTGAAATATACCACAATCGTTATGGTTGACAACTTACAACATAGCGGTGATACATGTCATCAATCTGTATATATCATTTTTGTATTAAAAATACCAAAATGAGCTTGTTTGGTGACAAAAGTTAAATAAGTTTTTCGCCAAATTCTAAGCCGATTTTTTAGTTTAGGAGTCAAATTGGGTAAGTGCCATTAAATAACTATTAAAGCACTTTTCCGGTCGAATATTAAATCACTTTTGCATTTAATTTTCGGTTGAATTTTATGCAATCCTGTACAATGAGTTTTATGCAATGAATGTATGTATCATTTATAGGTTAAAGAACTCCATATAGTGTAGGTCGCTTTATCCGGCACTTTCGGTTGTAATTTCCAATTGAATTTTGCTATCGGTACTGATCCAAACAATACATATGTATTGAAATATAGCACGTGTGTAGAATACGTTCTTTCATAAGAATGGTTCCCGCCATGTAGTCTGATTGATGGCAGTTAATATATTAACATAGCTTCTTTAATTTATAATGGATGTGATGCATGTAGAAATGTAAGTTTAAGGAAACACTCTACCATTTAAACTTTTTTTATTATTGTATTTTTGTATCTTCCTTATTTGAATTTCAATATTTCACAATATATATATATATATATATATATATATATATATATATATATATATATATATATATATATATATATATATATATATATATATATATATATATATATATATATATATATATATATATATTTAATTTAAAAAAAAATTAAAAATTTCAATTTTTTTTACATTTTTATAAAAGAGCAATATTTCACAATATATATATATATATATATATATATATATATATATTTAATTTAAAAAAAAATTAAAAATTTCAATTTTTTTTACATTTTTCAAATTGCTAAGGCTTTTTAAACACTAAAATTTTTACCCACAATTTTTTCTAAAAATTCTTCAAACTCTACTGTGTTGCTAAATTTTATTGGTCCAAAATTATAAGGACACTTGATATACTTTGCCATAGCTACAGCGCAAGCGCATAATTTTTGTTATCGATATTTAAATTTTTTAACTGCGGGGTTCTAAGTTTGTAGTTATTTTATTCACTACCATTTTTGACCTGACGTGATTTAGAATGCCTCGTAGAAAAGAACTTACTGAATTTGAAATTAAAATTGTATGAAATTTGCGTGGAATTGATAAGTCTACGTTATATTATCAATGTTATTTAAAAATCAAAAGGTGTTGTTAAAAATGTTATCAAAAGAGGAATAAATGGTTCTGTACCGAAAAGAACAGGGGCGAAACCGAAATTGTCTCAAAGAGGCCGGAGACGAATTGTTCATATGGTTGTCCAAAAAGTATGCCTGCTCATCGAATTGAAGATGCTTTTAGGGGGAGGATTTCAAGGTCAACTCTTACCTGAGCTTTGAATAAATGCAACACAATGAAATACATAAAAATGAATAAAAAACCGTAACTAACGACAAGACATCAGCCTTTGCAAAGAGAGACAGCACTAAAATAGTGAACTGGAAAAGTGTCATATTTTCTGATAAGAAACGTTTCAATTTGGATGGTCCCAAAGGTTTAAAATTTTATTGACACGATTTAAAGTCAGAGAAAAGTATCAGGAGGAGCAGGCGTTTTAAAGAATGGTATTTGATGTTTTGGGATGATATTTATTCTAGTGGAAAGACTTGATTATGCGATTGTTCCTACAAGTATGAACACAATGGCGTATCTTCAAATACTGGACAGATAACTTTTATCATCTAGTTCTCCTTATGGTGGTAAACACTTCCTATTTCAGCAAGATCGTGCAACATACTACACTTCTAATGAATAAAAAAATGGTTGGAAGAAAGAAACATAAAGCTCTTACGGTAGACTGCGAATTCTCCAAAGTACAGAAGTTATACAAAGCGTTTGGGGATATCTAGTAAGGAGGGTTAATGCGAACGGAAAGCAATATGACACATTGGCAGAGCTTTAAGGGAAAATTTACAAAGTATGGAGTGAATTTGATCCTAATTACTGGAATGAAGTGGTAAGCAGTATGTCCGAGAGGATGGTTAACTATCTAGAAAGAAAAAGCCTATGAAGCAAATATTGACTTTGTGAATAATTTGCAATATTCAACTAAACAATCCTTACATTTTTGCGCATGTTAAAAATCTTGTTTTTCATGTTATTTTATGGTACCCTAAAGCAAAGTGATATAAATAGAGGTTAAACATTTCTGATTGCCAAATTAAGCAATATATATGTTGTTTAGTTCATGTTTTGTATTTAATTTTATGATGAGAATAAAATATGTGATGTTCTTATAATTATGAATCGCACTGAAGAAGCAGTGGGACATTTTGAGAAATATTAAGATTTTAAGGAAATTTATGCTTAATATATTCATATATCGGGTAGGTTTTATTCTTAGACCAACAGGATAGAAAATATTTTAAGTTTTGACTCTACTATTATTTTCTATAAAGCACTGTTTTTATTTACCAACAAGTCCTTACAAAGAGAAAAAGCTATTTTTTTCGATCCGTTTTGATTATTGTCTTGACTGGGATAAGAAGAATTTACTACTTTTTAAAATATGTTTCGAACATTTCCAGAAAAAAAAAAAAAAAAAAAAAAAACTTTATCGATATTAAGTTATTAACAAAAAATAGAAAATTAGCAACCATTTTTTTTGTATTATTGCATGAGCATACAGATGTATAGACGTACTTTATTTAGTAAGCCACAATGAGCGTTGAGATATGCATTGTTATTTTTTCATGAGATCTTAAAAGCACAATTTTGCTAGGGTTATTCATATAAATGGTTATATGTACTACACAGTGGTACAGTACGCAAAGAAAAAAAATCCGAATGATTGGCTATATCTTCGGCTCTATATATCATATAATTTTGCGGTTTGCACCAAAATGATTCTTTTGTGATTTTCTATAGGTCTAATGAAAAAAATAAATTGGGGGCTTGTATACTGATTACATTTAACTATATCCTTAAAAATTACCATACGAATGTCTATTTTTTTATGTTTTTATTCGATTTAAAATACTTCGTTTACCCTAGGTACCAAATTTCAGTTCATTATGTTGAGAAACACGTCAATTATGAGAGAAAACCTTTTCGCTGATCTCGAGAGCAAATTTCTTTAAATCACGGAAGAAGCAAACGTTTTGAGTGCTTCAAGACTTAATCTATTACACTGTCCCTTAAAGTGAGCTCTTTTAACATTTTTGCCAAAATATTGAGAACCAAAAGTCAAGATGGAATTAAAAAATTCTGGAGGATTTTTCGACCATGATAATTGTAATGGAATAAAAAAAAATTACATGTTTCTATTTTAAAAATTTTAAAACTTGTTTTGTTAATTAATAACTAAGTATTAAAAAACTGTTTAAAATGACAGTAATCAGTAATTTATATAACTCTTGGTGTCGCACTCGTCAAATAAGCCTTTTTGTCTTATTTAAAATAGATTTATTATCCCATCTAGTTGCATAGTTAACTATTGTTATGAATTTTTCCCTTGAGGCAATGAGGGCACAGTTTTTAAGATAAAAACTACTCTTTATTCAATTCAGAAAACTCACAAAATTTATTATCACTCTCAAGCTTCAACACAAGTTTCAACAAAAACCACTTCGAATACAGCGATTATACAAGATCACTCCAATAGGTAAACAAAGCGATCAGCTTTCATCGAAGTCCGAAGTCAATCTGAAAACTTTCCCGATCTCCAGTCTTATTTATACTTGGCGCGAGAGAACATTCCCGAAATTTCCAGCCAATTCGTCGGAAAAGAAACGTCTCGATTGCTTTAGATGTTGTCACCTTTTTCTAACCTGTGTAATCGCTGTTAATAAATAAAACAAGATAAAATAAATTACAATAGAATTTTAAAATAATACGTCACTATTTACACTATATACAGACAATTTGTGCAACACTATTCTTCTATAATAATATGCATCGTAGCAACAGTAATTCTTCAAATAAAATCTTGTAATATGTTATTGAAATCATTGCAAAACTGCACCTAAATTCTGTACAAAAATGAACTTTTCTTATCACTTCACTGTAAGTACTTATGACTCTTCGCTTTGGAATGCTTGTCATAATTGTTACACCGAATTGTTAACTAGGGATAGTTGTAATTATTATGATATTATCAATTAAACAATTATTTGAATTTAATTTTTCCCTTCTAAATTGTATTAGTCGAATCACTGTGCACCGCAAGAGTTCTTTCTGGAAGAGTCACTTTCTGCGATCTTCAAAATCACTATGTGGAAAAAACTACATGAAAGTTTGTGATGTTGACAAGCAATAGTATAAAGAGCTGCTACACCAAACTCAACTTGAGTTCAAAGTAGTTAAGAGGATCATGGGAAAAAATACATTTAAGTAAAAATTCAGCTATAGCAACTGATTGAAATTTTGATCTTTGATAACTGGCTTGTTTTAGTTCTTTTTATAATAACGATATTTTTTTTTTATTTTGTAGGAATAAAATACAAGCAAAGTAGTTTCAAAGCTTTGATTATTTAAAAACGCCTTTTTAAAAAAAAAAAAAAAAACTATATTAACAAAATTTTATTAAAATTTGGCCTAGAAAAATATCATGAGTAAATGAAATTTTTACTAGGTCAAAAGTAGAGGACATCGAGTATTATGGCAGTATTAATAGCGAGCATTATAAACAGATAAAATAATCAGCCTCTTGCAGCATTAATCTCTGCAATGTCTATGACAGATGATGTGAACATTTGAATGTATAGTTTTGTTTCATATCATAAAGTACCACAACTATAGAACTTTAAATTAAAGTATTGGATTGTTCTAGAGAGTTAGAAGAAAAATAATTTTTCAAAAAAAGTTTTTAGGTGTTCTTTCAAATCAAACTGTTAAAGAAAATTAAAAAAAAAAAAAAATGTTCACTAAAATTTAGCTCTTGGCTTTCAAGTTTCTTTAAAGGAGATCTAGGTATTCACACCTGGTTAATGTCGTGATGAGTTTTTTTGAAATGCGACTGTCCTCTTATTGGAGCACCTGTCTTTATTTTAAATGCGACTTTAAGAGCACCCTTCTTGCGTTTGACTTTCTTCTTACGTGAAAAACAGCACATGCTTAACAGGTGAAACTCTTGAACAAATAATCAATTGTTGGTATGCCATTTTCTATATATATTTTTAGACTATCTCGCATCAAATGAAGTTAGATTCCTAATTTGAATTGTTCTGGCAATATTTGAACGTTTAAATCATTGTAACCATAAAAATGGAAATTATTTTTTTGTCGATGCATTTTTAACATGATTTTTACTTTAAATTACATGATTTTTACTTTAAATTACATACGTTTACATAGGGTAATGAGAATGAATTGATTTCAAAAGTGGTCTAGAAAAAATGTCCCTCTATGTGTCTGTATGTTTGTGCGTCTGTGGGTACGTAGTCAGCCTAACTCCCGTTTAAAATGACCGGCAATGTGCAGGTTGGTGGTGTCAGATAATGTGGTGGGTGGTGTCAGATGGGACTTACCATTAAGGTTTTCGTCAAAATCGAGCATGAAAAATCATGTTTTTCAGCAATTGCTAAAAAATGACTCTTACGATTTCCATTAAAATCTTTTAAAGTATCCTATATGTCCTCACCTTCAAAATTTCGGTAAACATGAGATAAAAATGTAAAAACTTGAAAAACGAATAGAACTCTTTGCACTTAAGCATCTCCCATCTACGAATGATTTTTTTTTCTTTTTCACGCGCAAGAAAGGACAATGCAATGTTTATCGAATAGCATTGCCAATATCACCATCTTGACGGGCTTTTTTTAAAGCCCACGTAAAAATTATTGCCAAAAATTTTGCGAACTGGCCACTTTTATCTAAATGATTAAAGATATAACAACAGTAAAAAACACCATAAATTTTAATGCAATGACCAATTTTGTATTGTAATTTAAAGTTATGCATGTTTCCACACTATGTATTTGGACATTTTCTTTTCTAAATATTAAAATAACTAATTTTTTAAAAGAACTTTTATTTTTCACAAATATAAACTTATTTCACTCGTTTCTAAAACATGCGGGAATTTTCCATTGAATAAATTTATTGGAGGTCGAAAGTTTCTGTACTCTCCGCATTAAATTCTCATATCCGGATATACATTTCTTATAAGCAACTACACATACAAGTTTTAACTATTTTTTTGTACAAAATGAAAACTTTTTTTTTTTTTTTTCGTTTTTTTTAAATGAGTTTTTAAATAAATTCACTCTAGATTTTTTTTTATAATTGTTTTCTTTATAAGGCACTTAAATTTATTTCAATTTCTTCAAAAATTGAAATTTTTCATCAAAAAATTTATAAAAAATAACTTGTAGAGAAAACTGACATTAAAATACATGGAAGTTCCTTATATCGAACATAGAAAACACATTTTAAGAAAAACGCACCGTGAATGCAGGCTTCTTTGGCCTTGGGGAATTTCTTTGGGCCAAACTGAGAAAAAAATATAAAGTTCTCTGCTAACCTTCAGGAGGCAGTTTTTAAATTAAGGTATACATATACATTAGGAATCGCGAAATTTGACTCAAGTCTGCGTTTCTGTTTTTTGGTTTTAAAATATTCCCGCATTCATTTCCATTAAAATGATACCATTTTCTTTCTGAGACTCAAATTACTTTTTAAATTACATTAGGTTTTGTGAACCTGTTTTGTATCCCGTTCATTAGTGCAGTAAACTTTAAACGCGTTTTCTGAAGAATTACATTTTGGTGTTATATATGACTTTACGCCAACGGTCATAACTTCATAAAAAAATGATCCGATTTACAAAATTCTAATTTTACTTTGTAGAAAATAGTTGTGAATGCGTTTTCTATGGAGAATCTGATATATATTGTTATAAACACATTTTTTATGCATATTTTAATTTTAATTTGTTGTTAAAAACTATGTATTTTTTCAAACTTTTTATTTAAAAATATATAATTAAATGAATATTGAAGCTAAATTCAAAATTCTCCATAGGAACATTCGTCAATATAATATCTCTTATTTGCAATAAAAATAATACCTCTAAGTTAATTACAAGTTTATTTATGTGTGTTCTAATAATGTCCTAATTAGTCACTTTAATTGCAATTAGCTGATTAAAAAATTGACGGAAAAAAAAAGTTTGTATATAAAAATGCATCATTTTTAATTCTGATATACTGCCAAAAAGTTTGAAATTATAACCTAAAAATTAAAGAAAATCATCTCAATTGTATATGTATACCTAAATTTCGACAGTTTCCGCTATTGAGCAGCTCCCATAGCAGAAACTGTCAAAACTAATATATATATATTATTTATCGTTATATTTTTTTCTCAGTTTGGGCCAAAGAAGGACTCCAGGGCCAAAATAGCCCGCATTCACGATATTAAAAAAAAAAAAAAAAAAAAAACACATTTCATTACATTAATTTGGATTTAAAAATACATATGCTTATATTTCTAATTAGGGGACAGAAAAAGTTTATACGTGAATGGATGCCCTATAACTGTATTGTTAAAATTTATCTTTGTAATACTGCTATGTGATAGTTTATGAACTATTAGAGATAAGGATTAATCGTAAAATCTATAAAAAAGGCCTAAAATACGGTATTGAATCACAAAAACATATAGAATGTTGATTTCATTTGTAATTTATTTTAAAGTAAAAATAAATGTTATTGAGGTCGAATCACATTAACGCAAACATATGATACTTTATTTTCAGAAAGTTATGAAACAGAACGCAGTAAAAAAAGTGACTAACACCATATAAACCAGCGTCAGCCACTAGGCCTGATACGGCCCGCGACAGCTTTTTCTTCGGCCCGCCCGCAGTACAGAAGAGCAAAAATCCAATTTTGAGGAAATAATTTTAGTTGTCTACAATAGTATGTGTTTACTACCAAAAACCGCGTTTTCCATCAAGTAGCTCGCGTCAGTAAGTCTGAAAAATCATTTTTCTTTCCTGAGACTACCAGAAAAAAGAGCAAAAAAAAAGCAATTGTTTGAATTATTACCAATGACGCATTGCTTAGTTTTGTACTAATGATAACCTACACCCATGATTCGTGAATGGCACAGTTCGATTTCTGCTGTTCTGAATGTGATGGGCAGGAGTTGGGTGTTTCAATGCATACCTGTTTGGTTTTGACGTGAAAAGAAGTATCGCGATCTGTATGACTCCAGTGCAATAATGGCGTCGAACACTAGTTTTAAACGCAAAGTAGATAGTGAAAAGCGGACCTCTCGTCATCGTCTTGCAATGAACATCGAGTAAAGTGGAAGATTTAGGAGGTATGGCTTAGTTATCTTTATTGATTATGAGTTTATGTCGTCACATTTTAATATTGTCACTAAAGATTAACTTCTTTTATGACTTTGATTTACGATGTGCAGAAAATTATTTTTTTTAATTATTAGAAACGAGAATAAAAAATCAATTGATATTTTATTATTAAAAAAGTTAAATTATTTTTTCAGTTTTCAAAATTGTTTTATATTATTGAATCTTTAGTACTTATCACATTTCTAATATTGAACATATGTATTAAAGCATTATATTTATTGGCGTATTCGGTATAAATCTGCGGCCCGCTCAAAGTTAAAACATAGGTCATGCTGCCCGTTTCTAAAAGTTAGTGGCGAACGCTGACATAAACAATCACTTTAATTTATTAATGATGGTTGGTAAGAAAACTTGCCAATCTAAATCTTAGGGTTTTTTTTTCTTTCTTTCTTTTCTTTATTAATAAATTGGGATTGTGGGTTCACTTAGTGTTTTTTAAAAATTTTAAAAATAATTTTCCAAAATATATATATATATATATTTTGGAAAAATAATTGGAAGTATATATATATATATACTTCCAATTATCTTAATCAACAAGGTAAAAGTTAAAAACAATGACTGTTTATACATTTCAAAGTCCTCTTTAATGAGTTAATAATGGTGCCAAATTTCCCTCATCTAAAACTGTGTAAAGCATGTTTATGAATATATTCCAATTAGGTTATTTTCAAAGACAAAGTGTTTTTTTCCCATGGTATTATTCATGGTGTTTGAAATCCCTTTTATCAATGACATGTTTTTCTTGGAATTATGAAAAATAATATTCTGTAATTTTTAGAACAATCTGATAACCCATCGAAGTATCCTTTTATTATTCCTTACCTAATTTTGAAACTAAAAATTGCAACTTACACTGATTCTTTGCGAGTAATTCTTGAAAAAATATTCACAATACCAACCCTCTTAGGATGATCTATAGACCACAGCACTTCCTATTGTACATGTGATATATTTGACCAATTTCCAATTTTTATACTCAAAAACCGAGAAATGTCCATTTCCTTTGAAAATGAGAGAGAAAAAGTTTAATTTAAGAACAATGCTTTAATTGTATATCTATTCAGATGTGAGGAAAAGAAAATCCTCACAAAATTAGAGTATTTTGTGACACTTCTACAACATAAATATAACTAATAGAATCTAAAAACCAAAATGAACCGATATCCGTGTCAGACTAGTTGCCATTTTCATTAAAAAGAAAACTTCTAAATGAGATTACATTGTCTGATACTAAGATTTGTTCGTGGATTTAAATGTCAAATAGAAATCTACTTTCTGAGTGCATGAAAGATTCAAAACAAAAAAGTTTAATAGATAAAAAAACTATATTACTTCTAGTTTTATTTCAGTTGGTAACATTATTTATAGTTTAAATAAATACTTGTATTAATATATTTTGTATCATCAATATTTCTTATTTTATATGGTAGAGACGATTTTAATTTGTTTTGTAAAATCCAGCATAAGTGCATACTATGTAATGTTTTTTACATTACAAGTACATACAAAGCAATGTATTAATTTATGTAGGGATGTAATTATTTTATAACTGAACTTTGTGTTTAAATATTTAAATTTAAGGTTTTAATTGTTTTTTACAGTTTTATGTATTTATGTATTTTATGTAATTAAAGTAGTTACACTTTCCGTATAAACTATTGTTAACTTAATTTCAGTGGTTTGCATGATATCTATATTATTATAATAGTTAATTTTAATAATTAAAAATGTGATTTGTAAAATAGAAAAATTCGTTAGGGTTTTTATTTTGTATAATTTTGTAAAAAGTAATGAGCATGTAACGCGGATAACAATGAAATATCTGGAGCATTATATATCATAACGTATAAATATCAAAAATACTATCTAAATTAAATAATAAAAAATATGCACACCGGTATTATAATTTAAAAAAATAATCGTAATATTTGAAAATAGCATATGTGCTGTATATATTTGCGTAGGTTATTTTCTGTCTAATTTTCAACTGAGATATAAAACCGCAGAAGATTTTTAGATGCTTAATTTTCTCAAGTATGTCCAATTATCTTAATTTAATTAGCTTTAAAACCTAAAATGTCGAAAACAGCTGTTACTCTTCAGACGTTGTTAATTAATTAAAGTACATTTATATATAAATAACTATTTTAAAAATTCAACGGCAAAATGTGTTAAGTAAATTTCTTTAAAAAAATACTCAATTACTCGTGTAATGTAATTATACCCAAATGCAATCACATGTTAGAGAAAAAACAAGTTAAATGAGCACTTTTTTCTATAAATAGTTAATTGTTTTTTCTATCTTATTCTTTATTTTACACTGTGAATACTTAATTATGAATTTTTGTTTTTAAGGAAATATTCGAGATAATTCAAGACTAATATCACATTTGAAAAATTGATAATACTTAGAGTAAGATGTTGCGGTTCCTTACTAATAGCCATACAAATTGGATATTTTTCGTAATAAAGAAAAAAAAAAACAGTTAATTTATTCATCAAAAGAGGATGTTGTAGGTATTTGCGAGCGAATTATTATTATTATTTGTGAACTAAATGCTAATAATCAGTAGGATTTTGATATAAAGGGACACATATAAGCATAAAAACAAATTATTTTTATTGCGTGTGTGAAATCCGAATTTTTGTTCCCTTTCTTTTTTTCTGAGTTTGCCATTCTTCCAGCCTTAGAAATTCTAGAAAAAAATCCTACAAAGGCGTAAAAAGTGGGGAACAAAATGTTTTTAACACGGAGTTCTGTTTCTTTGAGCATCTCTTATCGACTTTTTTTTTGCTCCTCTCCCTTTGTAAAGTTATTCTCTTCTTTTCTGTTTCCCATACAAGAACGGATAATGTAAGACTTCTTGAAAAGAGTATCGACAAAATCGCCATTTTGGTTGTTTTTCTTCTTCTTATTATTATTATTTTATTTATTTATTTTTTAAGTTCCATATACAAATTACCACCAAAATGGTAATTTTTTAAATTAGTGATGAAAATATAAAAACAGTAAATAACACCAATTAACATCACTATAATATTGTAATTGAAAGTTTTTCGATGCTCCACTCCATAGTAATTAATACACTACTATCTTCTCAATGGATAATTTTCTCGGTCTTCCAAATGTTTTACCCCCTTTCATAATAAAATGACATACATATTCTGATGGATTTTTTAAATATTTTACAATTTCTTTATCATACTTCCCATCTGCTTTTTATTTTAATTTATTATTATTATTATTATTATTTTATTATTATTATTATTTCATCTTTGGAAATGTCTTTAGCTCTTGACTTTGCGACTATCTCTATATATAGTTCTCTTGCGTGCCTCCCGAATTCGGCTGTATTTCTGTGAGCAGAATGGCAACGACTTCAAACATCCAATCACAAACATTCTAAATGTACTTTATGCACGAATTTCCAAATTCAGCAATCCAGCCAATCACAATATATCTTTTGAAATTTGACTAATACACCTGGCAACAGCCAACAATTTGGATTCGCTATATTTTGTTTTCCCTATTACAAATACGCATTATTGCCTATTTAAAACGTATTGATTTAAAATTTATGATGATGCAAGAATAAAAATGCAAGATGTGTGCATTCCTTTTGGATTAGAATTTCGGATAAACCAGACTTTTCGGAAAAATGATCGGTAAGAGCATATTTTGGTTGGTTGATTTGAGCTGTACTTGCACAAAAGCAACTTAAAGACCACTGCGCCGAGAGCATATTCCAGACTATGTGGCTGTGAAATGTGGTTAGTAGAATTTCGAATACAAAACTTTCTTTTGGGCGCAGTATGGCCCATGTGTTGCCCTTGCGCCTTTAAATCTCAACCAACCAACCAAACTTTATTTCTTATGCAATTAGAACAAGCTATATTTGTTTAGATTCTGCAAATAACCAGTAATAAATTATAACGGAAAGTTTTCCGGATGTATGCGCCTACCAAACGGTATAGTGGTTAGCGTGATAGCTTCTAGACCGCGAGGTTGCGGGTTCGAGTCCCGTGTTAGGCATAGGTGTTTGTAAATGTATGTTGACTTGTCTAATGATGAATGTTTTGGCGCATTATAGCCATCGTGTTGCTGACGGCGCCAGATAATCTGAAAACAACCAACCAACCAACCGGATGTATGCTGAAAAAAACAGAACACGGAATTTGATTTAAGAATATTAAGGTTTCTATGCTACAAATTCATAGTACATTGAATAACTGCAGAATTCTAGATAGACTGGGCCGACCAAACGGTATAGTGGTTAGCGTGCTAGCCTCTAGACAGCGAGGTTGCGGGTTCGAGTCCCGTATTGGCATGGGTGTTTGTAAATGAATGTTGGCTTGTCAAATGACGAATGTTTCGGCGCATTATAGCCCTCGTGCTGCTGACGGCGCCAGATAATCTGAAAACAACCAACCAACCATGTACAAAAGCTTCTATGTACTAAATTTCGTACCGCTAGGTGCAAAACTGTGGATTTGTAAACGGTCGCATCGAGCGGTACGAAATTTAGTACATAGAAGCTTTTGTACATGGAGATTGTAGAGAACAACTTTTAAATTTGATTAAAAGTTTTTTTCATTAAAATTTAATGACATTTAAGAGAAAATCTTGGAATGTCAATGATATTTTTTATTACATCAGAATAAAACCAAAAGTTATTTAGATTTATACCCCTTACTAAAATTTTTCTAATCCCTAATGAAAACGAACTTTAATTAGTAATAAGAGTATTTTTTGAAGCAGCTCTAACAACAATAGGAAATATATTTCTTGTTTCAATAAGCGAAATATGGTACTCAGAGTTCTTAAATTAAAATAAATTTATGTGTCTCTTTAGTGTTCATATTGAGTACAAAGTTTCGCTGTTTTAAAATTTTGTGCACAAATATGTCGACTTTTTAAGAGCAATTGAAAGCAGACAAACACTCTACAACTTATCTAAATTTGTTTCCAAAGCCGTTTCGAGGTATAACCATATATGAATCCGTCTTTTTAAAATTGATCGAATCGAAATAATCTCAAAATTAAAAGGATGATTAGTTCTAACAAATATTCAATTATCTACTGCGATTTCATAAATAAGAAATTGCTTATTCTAGGAATTCACACTTAATGATAAGTATATGTTTGGGATATATTGGTTGAGAGCCCCAAAAGGTAATTCAAAATTTTTGAAAAATTTCGGTATAGTGCGCAAACAAAATAATCTAACCCATAAAACCAAAGTTCTTGACATAAATCTTTTATATGCATTGCCAATTTTTATATTCATTAAGGTATACGTATAGGCTTCAAATTGCAAAACTCGCAAAAATCGGGAAAGATTTGTAAGGCCTTAAAAAACAAAAGCAAAATAAAAACATTATAAAAGAAGGAAACTCTATGATGGAGGAGCATACTAAAAACTACATATATAATAATTAGTATAATAACAGTTTTTTATATAATAAATACTTTTTTAAAAGTTATTCTCAGATTGTAGATTTTTCTATTTTGCATTTCATTCAAACAGTAATAACACCAGTTAAAATAATATATTTTAAAATTTGTGTTTTGCTATATAATCTGCATACATTGTTGAATGCTTTGACCCAAAATACTAAGTAATTTGTAAATAAATATTTTTTTAATTGAATTTCAAAGATAAGATTCTGTATAAAAAAACTTGGATTTTTCTAACAGATTCAGTTAATGCAAGATATCACAAAATATACACACTGTAAAATTCCGTTAATAGAGTCAAAACATAGAGCAGGGTATTCCGCATTATTGAAAACCAAAATTGTATCTGTGGGTTAATTAGAATTTTTGTAATTACCGTTCGAAATTAGCCTAATTAGTTGATTAAATACTAATTAATTATTAAAATTGAAGAAATTTAAATTTTTTTTTATTGGAAAAAGTTTAACAAATAATGTACTTTTCAATGTGCAAAGGTCTAATTTTTAAATTGAAAATTAAAAAAAAAATGTTGAAACCTATACGTATACTTTACAGTGCCGATTCTGCAAACAGCGCGTTCTTGATGATTACATATAATTTAAATATCAAAAATATTTCTATCAGCACAATGTGCGGCAATTTGCGTTTCAAAATTTATTTATTAAAACTGCAGATGCAGTTTCCAGAAATCAAGTCTGTTAAGTTGAAACTACGAAAACATCAATAGGAGAGGCAGATTTTCCGGACGTAGTAATTTTAATACTAAGCTGTTATTTTTCCCACACCTATATTTCGACATAGTGCTTTTCTTAGTATTTTTCAAATTTCAGAAAGTACTAGTTTTTTAGTGTACTATTGATATTTCAGTAGGTAACAATATTATTAAATAAACTATGTCGAAAATGCATTGCGAAAAATTACCGACCTAAGAATTTTAAGTCTGATGTCTGGTAACCCTAAGGAGAGGATTAGTTGGTTGTTTTCAGATTATCCGGCGCCGTCAGCAACACGAGGGCTATAATGCGCCGAAACCTTCGTCATTAGACAAGCCAACATACATTTACAAACACCCATGCCAAACACGGGACTCGAACCCGCAACCTCGCTGTCTAGAGGCTAGCACGCTAACCACTATACCGTTTGGTCGTCACTAAGGAGAGGAAGTACTTGATGTACTAAGATATTGTTTGAACACGCTGATCGATAGTACTGTTTCAACTTCTTTAAGCTATCTTTTATTGAATCGTTTAATCAAAACATTGATTATTTGTTTAGTTTGGATTATGAAAAATATGTATCTTAATTCATTGTCGTATTAAATGTTATTGTATCCACCTGCGCAACTAAACTTGTGCAGGAACGTATATATATGAGGAATAAAAGATTCATTTTAAAGGCTTCAAATGAAACACAATGTTACGGCAGTGCAATTGCAAAACCACATTTTTATTAGTTTTTCTCCTGAGAGTTAAACTATATCGGACTTTTTTCCTATATTTTCATATTAATCGAACAGGATACTTGTTATACCAATTAAACTAAAGGAATAATGACAGATATATAATTTTATTTATTCAGACTGTGGTTTGTTCGCAATGATACCAACACAATTCAAAATAATTGTTCTAAAATATTGATAACTATGAAATACAGTAAAAATGTATTTAAATAATATGATAGAAATAAATAATTATTAACATAAAAGAAATATATCGAAAAAAATATCCTGTTCAATTTCTGAAAGCACGTCTTTCCTAAAATCAAGAGTGGGAAGAAATTATACATTAAATGGTAATGTTTTTCTTCTGAGATAATAAAGGTTTTTCAAACGTGAAAAATTATTAATAATAATACTCATATTCAGGGATGCTTCTTTATTATTTATAAATGCATTCACTCCATGTTTTTTTTTTCATGTATAATAAATAAAACTGCATTGAAATTTAACCATTAAAATGCTATTTTTAAGCTTAACTAATACTAGACTGAAAAGCAATTAAAATTTAAAGTTAAAATCTTCACTTTCCCCTAATTGCACGAAAGTATTTTTTTACATATCATGTGAATTATGAATAAAAATTGTTTGGAAAATTAGGTGAATTGTTTGGAAAAAAAGAATAACCTATTTTAAATAATATTTGTAATTAGTACAATCACTTTATTTTACATCTTTCTCTTAGTCATCATAAGTCTTAAAATTGTATAATGTTTAAGCTACTGAGCTACACTAATGTATAGCTTACACAAAGTGTCTGCCTGTCCACCTGTCTATTATCTATCCATCTAAAGCCAATATACTCATTCAAACCTACATACTGCCTGTGTATAACTAGAAGAATAGCTCCCGCTAGCTTGTCTAGCGTTCTGTTGCCATGGAGATAAAACTGGTTCAATTCTATACAGGGGATTTCAAGAGATATACATCTGTTTTAAATCCTTTATATTAAATTCGATTTTGTGATGTTGTGGCGCATTAATTTTTAAAACGTTTTCCTGTTGCCAAAATTGTTTTAATTAGAATAAATAAAATGTATTTGGACGTTAATGCATAAACTCACATTCATTTATAATAAATAAATGTTTCAACGTAGTGCCAAATAATATGTATTAATAAAGAATGCGACTTTATTCATTATGGATGTTAACCTATTAGGGATGTGTTTTACTATTTAAAATTTGATACAAAAACCAAGCACACGCTCACAACAGAATCGGCGCTATGTTGATGAATAGGCAGATAATTGATTGAACTTAATGTAACTCGATGTTATAATTGCAATACAAGAAGTTGCAATTGCACTTTGAAATTGACAATGCATATAAAGGATTTATATTGATAAAAAAAATTATATGAGTTACATTATTTATAGGTTTTGGGCGTAAATTTCTGCATGTATCACAACCATTTAAATTAACAACTCTTGTTAATACATCGTCCGCCATCAACCATACTATCGGAGGGAGGTGCTCTTGTGAAAAACCGTATTCTACACACGTATACTGACACATAGGTTCCCAAGGATAGGTCTTCTTGGGATAAGGGCTAATACTAAAATTCAATTGGGAATTACGACCGGAAGTGCCGAAAAAATGGCGATCCAAACTATATGGAATACTTTAAGTATCAACTAAACGCTACAAATATGCGTTATATGTTAATTTGAACGTTTTGATAGGGCTTGTAGGATTACATAAAATTCAACCTTAAATTCCACTAAAAAACGCTGTAATCTTCAACCGAAAGAGTGTTTCAACAGTAATTTATTGACATTTTCACAATTTAGCACCTAACTGGGTTAGCATTTGGTGAGAAACTTTTTCAAGGTTTGTCACCAAAACGCTAATTTTGAAAATTTTATAACTTAAAAAATTATAGATTGATTGTATCACTATGTTGCAAGTTGTCAACAAAAAACATGGGATTATATTTAACTTAATAAATGTCGCCAAATTTGTTTTAGTATATGTAGAGTCATTTCATAGCTATAAAACCAAGTCGGAGTCGAACTTTACAGAAATTGACTATTAATATTCAACTTGTTTGCTTTGAAGTAAGCAACAGAATTTTATAGTAGAAGTTACTTCCATATAATTAAATAAAAACTGTGCTGCTACGACAAAAGAAAAAAAAAATCCAACTGAAACATTTAATGTTTGGCAGCTGCAAAATTAATGAGTGATACAAAAAAAAAAAAAAAAAATACCAAAAAAATAGAATTCTATAACATTTTCGAAATATAATTGAAACTACTATAAAATTATATTGGATTTGAAAAGTACCTTCTTTATAGCGTCTGCAAACTATAAACAGACATCTATGTATAACCATTGGCTTATCGACAATTTTTGATATCCCAGGGATAATTTTGCTAGGGGTAATTCCAGCAGAAAAATAATGATGCATACTTCTATGCTTATTGTTCCTTTAGTTCTATTGTGACTGGTAGAGTATGTGAGTATACATTTTTAAATCTTTTATATTAAGTTCGATTGCGTGCATGTGTCGTTGGCAGGAAAATATGCGGAGGCCTAATTAACCCACTTGCCGTCATACAATCGCTCTAAAATAGTATTTAACCGAACATTGCAGAAACTCTTTCTTGCTGCTAAATTTTTTTCTTCAAAACTAAATAATAAAATAAATAAATAAATAAGTAAAGAAAATAAATAAATAAATAAGTAGAGTAGAGTAGAGTAGAGTAAAGAGTAGAGAGTAGGTAGTAAAGTAAAGTAATTTATCAGAATAAATAAAAGGTGTTTGGACGTGAGTGCATACATTCACTTTCATTTTTAATAAATAAATTTGAAATGTAGTTTGCCTCACATTTTGCGATTATATGTATTTTTTAATATTTAGAATTAATTGCAAAAACCAAGCACAAGCTGTTTACAGAATTATCATTGTGTTAATCAATATAAAAATTGGAATGCATGGAAAGGATTTATATTAAAACCTTTTTTTACGTGTTATATTATTTAGGTATAAATGGAAAAAAAGCTAAAATAATACAATTAATTATTTTTGTTTTAAAACGATAGTTTGTTAAAGGCCAAACATAAAGTTTGGGAATAAACAAGTGTTTGTGTAGCTTTTAAAATATGTGTGCTTACTTATTGTTCACAGTATATGCATAGTGTAATCAAACCATTGCATCAGCATTATATCAGCAATATTACGTTACTTATTAGCACAGTAATGAATCCTTGAATTTTGCGCCAATAATTCAAAATTACTGTAATATACCGAAATTGCATAAATGAAATTTTGCATCAGTAGTGCATCAATAAAATTTAGCTTTGGTTCAAAATTACTTATATATTTATATAAAGTAGTATTGTACTATTTAATAACACATACATGATTAAATTTTAATATTAATGTATCAGATATATTTAGAATATAGAATTTCCCTGTATACTTATTTTATTTTTTAATGTGGGAGTTAATACACATTGATTTGGAAGAGAAAATATTTTATGTAATATATATTTTAATTTTTAATTGCAAAATAAGCAATGAGAAAATTATCATTAATCAAAACGTATTTGAAGTACATTTGTAATTTAGAGTCAATCTCCAAAGCACCGACAATATTTTTGAAAAAAAAAAAAAAAACTGCAAATAAAATGGTTAGCCAGAAAAAAATATGAAGTATAATATTTGCTGCGAAAGCAGTCGTGTTTAATTTCTTTGAGGACTATTGAGACCAGCCATCGTAGACAATCAGTACTTGGTAGGTTCGAGTTATTTGGAAATAGTCTCCTTTGATATATTTGAGCTCATTAATACCCATTCAATTGAATTGTAAGTAATTCTGTAAAAACTATAGCCTACCAAGTACTGATTGTCTATGGAGATTCCTTCCACCCAAATTTATTTATTGAGAAAAAGCTTTCTAAACAATTAAACGGGTTTTCTTGTTAGAAAACGTTCACACTTTTTTTAACTAACAATTTTACTTTAGTGATTTTTTTTTTTTTTTTTTTTTGCAATCTTTATTTGTTTTTAGGAGATATCAATTATTTTTGTTACATTTGCAAAGTTCGAAATGAGTAAGATAAAGTGGAGAGTTGTGTTTTTAGCGTGAATATAATCAGAATGTTTCACTTAGCGCAAAATGACGTAAGCGAATGACAATTCTTTGTATTGAGAGTGAGAATAAATATCCGGATAAAATATTGTACAGAGATTTAGGTTTAAAATCAAAATCAAGTTAGTTTCCTTTTAAATAAAATTTCTTTACCACTCCGAGAAAAAATGTTTATTCATAATTAAAAATATGTACTGACTAGTATTAACTTGAGAGCAAAAACTATGCATACACATACACAAATAAGTAAAAAAAAACAAAAACAAGTATAACGTTCTAAAAAATGAATACTTTGTATAAGAAATAATAGAGGATTATCAGCTTTACATACGAATAAATATAAAAAATGTGTATCTAAACAAATTTTTTTTTTAATATGGAAACATTAATTTGAGAGAAGGTATACATATAGGTTTCAGCATTTTTTTTTTAATTTTCAATTTAAAAATTAGACCGTTGCGCCTTGAAAAGTACATTATTTGTTAAACTGTTTTCAATATTTTTTTTTTTTTTTAATTTCTTCAATTTCAATAATTAATTAACATTTAATCAACTAATTAGGCTAATTTTGAATGGTAATGACACAAATTCTTATTCACCCACAGATACAATTTTGGTGTTCAATAATGCGGAATACCCTGCTCTATGTTTTGACCCTAATAACAGAATTTTACAGTGTGTATATTTTGTGATATCTTGCTTTAACTGAATCTATTAGAAAAATCCAAGTTTTTTTATACGGAATCTTATCTTTAAAATTCAATTAAAAAAATATTTATTTACAAATCCCTTAGTATTTAGGGTCAAAACATTCAGCAATGTATGAAGATTATATAGCAAAAAACAAATTTAAAAAAATATTATTTAAACTGGAGTTATTACTGTTTGAATGAAATGCAAAATAGAAAAAAACTAGAATCTGAGAATAACTTTTAAAAAAGTATTTTTTTATATAAAAAACTGTTATTATTATACTAATTATTATATATTTCCATTTTAGTATGTTCCTCCATCATAAAGTTTCCTTCTTTTGTGTTGTTTTTATTTTGCTTTTGTTTTTTACAACCTTACAAATCTTCCCCGATTTTTGCTAGTTTTGCGATTTGAAGCCTATACGTATACCTTAAACATTTTGTGAGAAATTTACAAAAAGTTCAGTGGTGCAGTCATTAAGGTTTCAAACTAGTGATCAGAAGGTACGTGGTTTAAAGCCAACCATGCAACTTAATATGGTAAAACTACATTTAAAAAGGAAATTAATTGTTTTAACTCAAAGTTGAAACACGTGTTTTTAGATCTTTATCTTTAAAAAAAATATATTCAAAATATTAAAACTAAAAACTATTACATTCTACACCAATTTTAACTTGAATTGCCACAATAATCTCTGGCAAATTCAACGACCAATATTGAAAACATTCGAAAATAGCTTCATTTCATATCACTAATAACACAGCTGCAGTATTTTTAGGCAATGTGTGAAATGTTCTACAAAGTCAGAGGAAAAATAATTTTTCAAAATTATTTTAAGACACAAAATAATTTAGAATCAAACGTTTAAGCAAATTAGAAAGTTCGCTAAAATTCAGCTCTTACCTTTCAAGTTTTTTTGAAAACGTTTACACTCTATTATTAACTCTTCACTAACTATTCGCACCTGTTTGTCTTGGTGAGAAATATATTTGGAATGTTATTTACGTAACTCGGAGGCAGCTGTTGAACCAGTTGATCAAGCTCGAATATTTTTTTTTTATTTCGTATACACGTATATCTTTATATACGTATCAAGGGAAATTCTGAACAAAAATAATCGACTGTTGCTATGCCATGTTCTAAGTATTTTCAACAAAATCCCATCACCTATATCATGATGTTAGATTTGTACTTTAAAGTGATTACGGACCATATTTGAACATTTAAAGCATTGTAATCATATAAATGGGAAATCCCATTTTCACTTGGTTGTTTTTTTAAATTACTTTTTGTGTAATATTTTGTTTTTATGTGTTTTAAATTCCTCATGTTTCGTTTTCAAAATTTCTGCTTATTGAAAAATGTATTGTGCTAGTCTGGGTACAAAAAATCAATATTAAGATTGATTTTAAAAGTACATAAAACATAGTGTAGCAACATATTATTTTGACTCGAATGTTTAGGGACTTGAGGGTTTAAATGTATAAACTCATGGTTAGCTATTTTCTAAATATTTACAATTTTTTCCAACCAAATGTACTGCTATCTTAAATATCCTCTGATTCATCTGGTCGTGTCCAACCTCACTGTTCTGGCAATAATTTGTTACCAATCCACAAGTATACTTGGTATCTGTAAAAGTGATGACACGTGGGCAGAAATTATTCCCATTTGACACAAGCCTTTTTCAATGACTTTTGTATACAAGGGGTCCAAGGTGGATACAATTTCTTTGATTTTTTTTATTAATAATTGGTTTCCCAACTACAATACTAATTGATAGTTACACATGGATTTTCAATTCAAATGAATAAGTTTACACCCATATTTAACTTTGCTATACCAATTCGCATGCCTAAAAATTAAAATAACCGTTACAGAACGGATGCCAGATCGCGAAAGAACTCTTGAAATAAATTACAGAATTTTTCACAAATTTTCTTTAACTGTGCATTATTTTTCAGATTTTAAATCTAGGAATCAGCCTTGAAATTTTATAAAAATAAAATATTTAGATTAAGAAAAGGAATTTACAAATAATCATCTCAAAATAAGAGCAAAAAAAGTTTCCAAAAGTATAAAGTGTGACGACATATTCCATTCTATTGGGAATATTTTACCACTTTACTAAACTTTAATTTTCAAACGAAATTGGCGTGAAAGTGCTCATCTTTGAAATTCCTTGGTGGAGCCCATATTTCCAAAATATAGGTATAATGCTTCCATAACCACTAAGTGAATGGACCAGCAATATGTATTTGAGAATGATTAAATTTTTTTATTGTAGAGGTGTTGATTATAATAGTCTCTTATTAGTTCGACTTATGTTTGGTTTCAATGAATATATTTCAAATGTTACACCTTACTATTTCCTCCCTTTTTACTTACTCCTTACTATTTCCTCGTCTTTAAAATAACTATAACTTTTATTCAATGGGACAAGAGCTGTCATGGGCAAAAGTATATTTAAATTCTCTGTAGCAATTGCAAGTTGAAACTCTTGAGCCTTCTAAGTTGACGTTAACAATTAGGGTATCTGCCTACTCGCAGTGACCACAAAATTGCTTTTGTGTAACGGAATTTGTAAAATTTAATTAGATGTTTTTTGTTTTCGAAATTAATGAATCACCAGTTTTGATTCCAATTCCACCCGTATCAAAAACTAAGAAGCAATATTGTTGTTTCGCGTACGTAAATGTTCAAAAATTTTCATGATATAACTGTCATTGCGCACGTCAAATGCTATGACATGTCATTCCATTGAGCGTCCAGGGAATGGGCAAAATTGTACAGTGGTTTTCCCTGCAATAATTTTTAAATTATATTTCCGATTCTAATTTATAGTTAATTTAATTTATTTTTTCATTCAATTTGTTTTAAATGGGTTTTAAATTTTCATCCTAATAAAAATACTTAAAAAATATTTTATTTTAAATTTTATTTATAAATTGAAAAATGTTGTGTATTACTTAAAAAACAGAGGATAAAAGGACGAGATAATCAAGAACAGCCGCTCTATGGGTTAAAATTCTTTTGGATTTGTCTCACACATCTATATAGATAAACATCAGGATATACAGCTCCGATGGCAGTAGAAGGGGAAAAAAAAAAAAAACGCCGGTGGGTTGTTAATGATGGTTGGAGGACCATCCTATTTTGTAGGCGGGAGAGAATGCGGGAAATCTTATAAAGTTCTGGAGTAGACAGTTTTTTTCAGTTTACTATTTATTAAGGTCAACTATTGACAGTTCTGCTGTGTACAATAGAGGACGGCGATATATCGATACGATGATATTTAAAAAAAAATATCGATACAAGTCACCGATATATTGATATTTTCAAGCATTTTTATTTTTTTGATGATCGTTTTGTAATTCCATCTGTGTTTTGTATTTTCTTTAGCCCCTTTTCAAAAACTTCAAAACTAAAGTTTGAACTTGGCTGAGAGACTTAGCCTTGGCTTAAAATGGCACCCTAACCAAAAAGAAAACATAATGTAATGGAAAGATAAGATCATTTATTAGTAGTCATTAACATAGCGCCGTTTCTGTTGCCAACGTGTGCCTTGAATTTGCAACTTATTTTAAATACAAAAATATCTCTATCAGCAAAATATGTGGTAAACTACTTTTCAAAATTTCTTCTTTAAAAATAAATGTGAATTTATGCATTAAAATCCAAATGCACTTTATTTATTCTGATTGATAACATAATTTATTTACTAAAAAAATTTTTATAATTTATTTATTAAAGCAATTTTACCATGAATCCATGAAAAATAGATATTTGCCCCGAAAAACTTCATTTGTGTCTAAATTGAAACTAAAAAAAAAAAAAAAAAAAAAAAAAAAAAAAAAAAAAAAATGTATTGATATATCGATATATTTTCTATGCAATGATATAGTATCAATATTTATTTTGATCGATATTTATTTTGATCGATATTTATTTTGATCGATATTTCCGACCTCTAATGTACAGCTCAAGATTTTTTTTGCGTATCGGCAATCCGTATTTTTCGTCCGACCAACGATCTGGCCACAGCTTCATTTTCCTAGCGTTAAGCAGTCTATCGAGTTGCTGCAACCGTACTCGTGAGGTTAATCTTAAGAAATTGAAGACTATTACTGGAAACAGTACTGCACCCGTTTTGCTGTAAGTACAGAGAACGTAGATTACATTCCGAGGCGTCGAAGAATATTCTTTTTTATTCATTATAATTTCAGCTTCAATTTAATTTGTGGATCTGATGTAAGGGTGTCACTGGATGATGACGTCTTTCGTTCCCAGTTATAAAGTACTTTTGTACGTGGGGGTGTTATATTTTACAATATGCAGCTAATTTTTCATTATTCGTTTCAATTTTGAGATTTTTTTTGTTTATTTTGAACCTCTAATTTTTACCATTTACATTCCTATCTAGAATTTGTCTGTTATCTAATTAGAAATATAAACAAATGTATTTTCATATTTGAATTAGTATAAGTGCAGAGGTCGGAAATATCGATCAAAATAAATATCAATACTATATTGTTGAATATGAAAAAATATCGATATATCGTTAAAAGATTTTTTTAATTTGATTTTCAATTTTACCAGAAACGAAGTTTTTCGGGGCAAATCTCTACTTTTCATGAATTCATGCCAAAATTGTTTTAATAAATAATATATAATTTTTTTTGATAAATAATTTTTATTTTTTTTGATAAATTATATAATTTTTTTTGATAAATAATATATAATTTTTTTTGATAAATAATATATAATTTTTTTTGAGAAATAAATTTAATTTTTTTTTTAATAAATAAATTATAAAAATTGTTTTAATAAATAAATTATATTATGAATCAGAATAAATAAAACACATTTTGATGTCAATGCACAAATTACCATTTATTTTTAAAGAAGAAATTTTGAAAAGGTGTTTACCGCATATTTTTCTGATAGAGATGTTTTTAATATTTAAAATTAGATGCAAATTCCAGGCACATGTTGGCAACAGAAACGGTGCTATGTTAATGACCACTAACAAAGGATCTTATCTTTCCATTACATTATGTTTTCTTTTTGGTTACGGTGCCATTTTAACTGTCTCTCAGCCAAGTCCAGACTTCAGTTTTGAAGTTTTTGAAAAGGGAATAAAGAAAATCGAAAAAACACATGAAACTACAAAAAGATCATCAAAAAACTAAAAATGTTTGAAATTTTCGATATATCGGTGACTTGTATCAATATTAAAAAAAAAAAAATATATAAATAAAAATATCGTTGTATCGATGTATTGCCAACCTCTAATAATAAGATGTTTTTAAATTTAAATCCGTTTTTCTTAAATTGTGTTTTCTATGTTCTATATTTCTTTCAGAAAATAACCACGTGTACAAATTATTGAAAAACCATTTTTTAAGGAAAAATTTCAATTTTCGAAGGAATTGAAATAAGTTTGTGCGACTGAAAGGGAACACAATTCTAAATCTAAAGTGACTTTATTTTAAAGCTCATTTAAAAAAAAAATATTAAGCGTTCATTTTGCATATAAATATACATTTCAAATTTCTATATGTAGTGGCTTATGAGAAATGTACATCCAAATATGCCAAATTATCACGGAGAGTATAAAATTTTTATACTCCCAATAAATTTGTTCAGTAATTGATAATTCAATGGGATGAAATTGATGAGATTTTTTTAGTAAAACAAGAATTTAAAGTATAAATGATGTAAGAGAAAATAATACGCTTATTGTCATGTATAACTGATTTAAACACCGTCAAATTGGACTTACCTTCTTTAGTAGTGTGGGCCGAAAAATCTTTATTTCGAAATCGATATTTGCATAGTGTGAACCTCGATGTAAAGTGGAGGCAACGGGACTTTATTGGTATCAACCAAACTTTCCTTTACGACATTTATGTTTCCTGGTGTTAATAGTTTCCTTTACTGCCACTTCTTTTTGATCCAATACTTCTTATACTGTTTGTCCCATTCCCCCAAGGTAGCAAGGGTACTTATTGTATTGTTTGTTATCCAAGAAGCAAGGACAAAATTTTTAGATCACCCCACATCATCTATTTATTTTCTTTATATTTCAAATGGGTGAGAATCGAAGCTAAATTTTCTTAAGCTCCTTTCAGATAAACAGAATGCCTTAAGGAACTGGAGGATAAGTGTTGCCAATATGCAGAAACATTGCTTTGAGGCTTCTTTTTGAGGAGTCAATGAACTTCCACTTGTTTACGTCATACTGTATATTAAAATCCTCCATTAATCCAGGGACAATGCAACAGTAAACCAAGGTTGGGGGTTCGAGTCCCGTGTTAGGCATGGATGTTTGTAAATGCATGTTGGCTTGGCTAATGACGAATGTTTCGGTGCATTATAGCCCTCGTGTTGCTGACGGCACCAGATAATCTGAAAACAACCAACCAAGCTACTGTCTTGAGAAATGTATGGAACGAAATCTGTTTATCTCTTTCTGAACCATGAGAAAGGGATACCAGAAGCCAATTAATTATTTTGCTTTAAGTCTAGCGCCCAAGAGTTAAGCAGATACTTTAGAAAGGCCGAAATCTCTGGCTAAATCAAATTCCAGCAGCGAAAAAAGTTGGGATAATGTGCTATCTGAAACACCGTGATAGCTCTCGTCATAAGGCTCACCTTCGCCATCATACTTTTCAGGAATGTCTTGTAGTTTCTCAGTAGGTTTAGGTGCAAGTATTTCTGAGTTATGAGGATCCAGGCAAATTGCCGACTAAATGTTTGGATAACATATTTGTGTCTTATTAATTAAATTGAACCCTTTCACGTTACATGAACAAATGTATCAGTCATCACTATGATATTTGGGTTCACTCCGGATCATAGGGATTCCAAAAAGGAAAGACTTGTTTGTGCCTTTTGACCACTTTCGCAATTTCTCTACACAAGGGAAACACAATTTATGTGGGGCCCATGACTCATCTTGGTCATTAAACTTAAACATCGAAATATGCATAATTTACTTATATATTTATAATGTAGGCAATCGATGAAGAGCCATTTTTAAGTAAACTGTGTCGAAACATAATTTATTTAGACATATTCAGTTTAATAACTAGACATATAACTATATAGATATATAACTATAAGACATATACTAGACATATAACTAGAAAATTGTTTCTTTTTCTCGTTTTTTTCTTTTTTTTCACACAAGCGACAGAAAAATCTCCAGTTTTCTCCAGTGATGACTACTTATAACACTATTTGCTCTACTCACCCTCTTCAGTATTTAACACAATCGATTAGTTGCTATGAAAATCAATATTTTCGATTTTTTTGAAAAAATTGTACTTCATGCAATTTCTTAACTATTTTTTCTGAAATCAGAGTTCAAAAATTAATTAATATCATCTATTGATTTCCAACTCTTTTTAGTATTTGGTTGCAGGTTTTAAAAAATAAAAACATTTCAAATTTTTTACACGTTTTTTTTAAACGCTAATATTTTATAATATTTTTTAAAATATATCAGAATTGACATTAAAGTATAGAATGCTCTCAGTAACAATAATAATAGTAACTAAATATTTAAAATACTAAATTTTGATATCCAAAGAATAAACTTAAGGGGACACACAACCATCTAAACTTTTGGTTTTATTATTTTATTTTAAGTAAAACATACATGTTCTTTATTTGAACTGATATGAAAGAAAAACATTTCATAAGCAAACATTCAAAATTTTGGTTCATTTTTTTAAAACACTAAGGCTTTTTTATATACTAAAACTTTTCCCCACCAATTTTTTCTAATACTATTTTTAAACAATATTATATAAGAATTGATATTAAAATAAGGAATACTCGTAGTAAATAATAATAGTTACTAAATATTTCAAATGTCAAATTTTGATATCTAAAGAATAAACTTAAGGGGACACACGACCATATAAACTTTTAGTTTTATTATTTTGTTTTTAAATTAAACAAATATGTTCTTTAGTTGAATTAAATTGAAAACAAAAATTCATAAACAAAAATTTAAATTTTTTTTCATTTTGTAAAAAATTTAAACATTTAAAGTTTGTATAATTTTTTTTTAACGCTAAGTATTCTTTAAATACTAAATCTTTCCCCACAATAATCAAATATTTATTTTAAACTATATTATATGAGAATTAACATTAAAGTATGGAATACTCGTAGTAAGTAGTAATGAAATGAATGTTCATTCATAATAAAAAAATAAAAAAAAATATTTAAATCAGCAATACTTTTTTTAAGTGTTAAAAAATGAAAACTACAACACATTTTTCTAATTAGAATGCAATTTTATAAAATAAATATATTTTACAACATATTCTTAAAATTACAAATTTCTCTGATAATTAGAAAAAAAAGCCTTAGCTTTTCAAAAAATCTAATATCAAGAAAAAACAATGTGAAAAATCGATTTAAAGTTTTCTTTTCTTAAGAACATCATCCTGTCATCTAGCATCAAATGTCAAATAACTCATTAAAAAAAGTAGATACTGTTTAAAAATGTTTTTTGCGTATTTAGAAGATTCCAAACTCCAATTATTGCACACACAAAATACCGAAAATGTTGCTATTTTTAAGGTATTGTGTGCCTTCAACATTAGATTTAATGTGAAGATTTCTAAAGATTTGACACCAATTAATAATTGAATTTTATTAGCAGAGGTTACATTTCTTGATAAAGTTAAGTGCGGTAACTTTAGTGGCTAAATAAACATACGACATTTGTATTTAAAACCGAAGTAAAAACTTCCTAGGAGATCACGGTACGTTTCATGGACATAGAATGTTAACACATCTCGGTGACAATATACAAGTTAGTACAAAGTCACAATTAAAAATGTAAGCAATATTTACTTAGAGTATTTTATTGGTCATACTAAAGCTAATAGAAGCTGACTGCAAGTTCCTCTACAGGATTTTCTACATAAAATGCTACAAATAAAAACAACCTACCTACGAAAAAATTTGGCTGAAAGAAAAAGTTTCTTCAATGTTCAGTTAAATAATATTTTAGTGCGATTGCATGATGGCAAGTGAGTTAAATTGGCCTCCACAAATTTGCCCGCCATCACCACATGCACACAATCGAATTTATAATATATATATATATTTTTTAATATATATTCACATACTCTAGCAGTCACAATAGAACTAAAGGAACAATAAGCATAGAAATATGCATCGTTATTTTTCTGCTGGAATTACCCCTAGCAAAATTAACCCTGGGATATCAAAAATTGTCGATAAGCCAATGGTTATACATAGATGTCTACTTATTGTTTGCAGACGCAATAAAAAAGGTACTTTTGAATCCAATATAATTTTATAGTAATTTCAATTATATTTCGAAAATGGTATTTATTCTACTTTTTTATTTTTAATTGTTCATTTATTTTGCAGCTGCCAAACATTAAATGTTTTACTAGGATTTTTTTCTTTTGTCGTAACAGTAGAGTTTTTATTTACTTACATGGAAGTAACTTCTGCTACAAAATTCTGTTGCTTACTTCAAAGCAAACAAGTTGAATATTAATAGTCAGTATCTGTAAAATTCGACTCCTACTTGGTTTTATAGCTATGAAATGACTCTACATATACTAAAAATTATTTGGAGACATTTATTAAGTGTAATATAATCCCATGGTTCTGGTTGACAACTTGCAACGTAGTGATACCATCAATGTATATTTTTTTAGTACCAAAATTTTAAAAATTTGCGTTTTGGTGACAAACTTTGAAAAAGTGTTTTGAAAAGTGCCAAATGCTACCCAATTCGCTAATTAGGTGCTAAGTTGCTAAAATGTCATTTAATTGCTGTTGAAACACTCTTCCGGTTAAAGATTAAAGCATTTTTTAATGGAATTTTCGGTTGAATTTTATGTAATCCTATTAGCCCCATAAAACTCTTCAAATTAACATATAACGCATATTTGCAGAGTTTAGTTGAGACTTAACGTATTCAATATAGCATATAGTCTGGATCGCCATTTATCCGGTACTTCCAGTCGTAATTTCCAATCGAATTTTGTTATTAGACCAGATCCCAACAAGACCTATTTGTTGATATATGTGTGTAGAATACGGCTTTTCACAAGAATATCTCCCGCCGATAGTCTGATTTATGGCGGATGATATATTAACAACAAGAGTTGTTAATTTAGAATGGGTGTGATGCAAGCAGAAATTCATGTCCAAAGCCTATAAATATTATAACCCATACAAAAAAGTTTGTAGTTTAAATCTTTTATATGCATTGACAATTTTTAAGGGAAATTTCAACTTCTTGAATTGCAATTATAACATCTAGTTACATTTAATTCAATCGATTGTCTTCCTATTCATCAACATAACGCTGATTTTGTTGTGAGCGTGTGCTTGGTTTTTGCATCAAATTTTAAATAGTAAACACATCCCTAACAGCTTAACATCCGTAATGCATAAACTCACATTCGTTATTAATAAATAGTATTTGACACTACGTTTAAAAATTTATCTATTATAAATGAATGTGAGTTTGTGCATTAAGGTCCAAATATATTTTATTTATTCTAATTAAAACAATTTCGGCAACAGGAAAAAGTTTTAAAATCTAATGCGCCACAACAACCACAAAATTGAAGTTAATATAAAATACTTAAAAGAGATGTCTGTCTCCTGAAATCCCCCGTTGAGAATTGAACCAGTCTTATCTCCATGGCAACAGAACGCTAGACAAGTTGGCGAGAGCTATTATGCTTCTTATAGGTCATACAGTAGGTAGGTTTAAATGAGAATGTTGGCTTTAGATGAAAATATTCTTCAAAATAGGTTATGCTTTTTCCCCCAAACAATTCACCTAATTTTCAAACAATTTTCTTTCGTGCAATTATTTTTTAGCAGAAAGTGAAGTTTTTAACTTTAAATTTTAATTGATTTTCACTCTAATCGCATTTTAATGGTTAAAATTAAATGCAATTTTATTTACTATACATGAAAGTAAACATGAAGGGAATGCATTTATGAATAATAAAGAAGCATCCATGAATATGAGTCTTGTTAATAATAATTTTTCACCTATGAAAAACTCTTATTGTCTCAGAAGAAAAACATCATTCAATATTTAATTTCTTCCCAATCTTGACTTTAGGAAATGTGTGCTTTCAGAAATTGAGCAGGATATTTATTTTCGATATATTTCTTTTATGTTAATAATTATTTATTATTATCATATTTTTTAAATACATTTTTACCGTAATGCATAGTTATCATTTTTTTATAACAATTATTTTGAATTATGTTGGTATCATTGCAAACGGACTACTGTCTGAATAAATAAAATTAGATCTCTGCAATTATTCCTTATTTAAATTGATATAGAAAGTATCGTGTTCGGTTAATATGAAAATACTGGAAAAAAGTCAGAAAGCTTTTAGCTCTCAGGAGACAAACAAATAAAAATGTATTTTTATTTCAATTGCATGGCCGTAACCTTTTGTTTCATTCGAAGCCTGTAAAACTTTACTTTTGATTTTATTCCTTATATATATAAATGTTTCTGTATCATTTTAGTGTCGCAGGCGGATATAATATCATTTAATACGACAGTGAATTGAGTTACAGATGTTTTATAACCCAAACCGAAAAAACAATCAACGGCGGGATTAAACGATTAAAAAAAATAGCATGGAGAAGATGAAACAGTACCGTCGACCAGGGTGTTCAAACACTATCTTCGTAAATCAAGTACTTCCTCTCTTTCGCGTTACCAGACATTGAACTTAAAATTCTTAGGTAGGCAATTTTTCACAATGCATTTTGAGAGTACTATTAAAATATCAATAGTACTATTAAAAACTAGGCCTTCCTGCAGTTTAAAAAGTACTAAGAAAGTCACTATGTCAAAATATAGGAATGGGAAAAATAACAGCGTGGTATTAAAAATACTACGTCTGAAAAAGCTGCCTCTTCTATTTATGTTTTCGTAGTCTCTACTTAACATATTTGTTTTGTGGAAACTGCAATTTCAGTTTTAATAAGTAAATTTTGAAACGTAGTTTGCCACGTATTTTGCCAGGTAATTTAATCCCTTGTCATTACGTAAATAGTTTTTTTGGTATGTTGTTATTTATTAGTATTTCAAAATCCGAAGAGATAAAGAGTTATATAACTTTTTGAAAACACATTTTATTAAATAATATTAAATTTAAAACAATCCACTTTACAACATCGTTTTTTCTGGAATATATCGTTTAAATCAATTGGTCATAACTACACACTTAATATCCCACACTGAGCTAATGATAGCTCCTCTTCTATAAAAGTCCATCCGACAATGTAATATAACGTCATTTGCGAGACTTTTATGCATTATTTATAGTGCGAAAAGAAGTGAAAATAATAATGAACACTTATCCTACTTTCGTAAACAATGTTTGTGTTACCACTTTTTCAAATTAATCGTGTTGACGCAAAATCTAAATCGGACGCAGAATTCCAGGGAATGCAATATAAGTGTTTTCACCCTGCACACTTCATATATAACAACATAAAATCTTTCCAATTTCTTTGTAATTCGAATGTTTCTTTTTGTATACAAGTGCACATTATTTCCCAATTTTTCTTGTATATTTAGGTCAAATTTCAAGTCATTCTGACCAGTGCATCTTTTTTACAGCTTTTTCAAAGTATAACTTTAATTATAATCATATATATATATATATATATACAGTCAATCCTGGTTATTTTCCCCCGGTTAATTAATCACGGTTAATTTTTCTCATTAACCGAATTTCGGGTTAAATGTATAAATTAACATTAAGTTTTAAGTACTGAGAAGTTCTTTTACTTTGCTTTAAACGAGATTTCATGTTAATTGATTTCGTGTTAACGGGGTTTGGCTGTATAAATGCTTAACTATTACACCAAAATCAATGTTTATTTAAGATTAAATTCAATAAAGCGCTTAATATAACTTACGGTTATCTTAAGCAAACAAATATGAAAATAATTGATAGCAAATATAAAACTGTTTCGTAAGCAAATTTTTCCATTAGGTTTGAAAATTTAAAACATTATTTTTAAATTCAAAAGTGTGATCTATTCATACAATGATGACATTGAACTTTTTACTAAAGCAGGTATGTAGGACGCACTGAAGAGGAACTTGAGGTCTGATTTATCAACTGTATTATAAATAATACAATACTCTATGTGACTATGTGACTCATGTATGTTATTTTAGTTTTGTCAGTGTATTATTAACTTTTTAACCTCTCTCTCCCTCTCCTCTCTCTCTCTCTTGACGACAACACAAAATGTAAACAAAAAATATGCATACAAAAATAATGCTTTAAAACCGCACATGCGCAGAAGTTGTCAACGGTATCGACTGACAGTAAATATGTGGAAATATTACATTAAATACTAGTATTACTTATAGGACAGATGATTGTAGTACTTAAACATAATCAGAAAAATAATGGGAACACATTAAAATAACTTTTGGTTTTATTCTGAAGTAATAAAAAAATATCATTGCCATTCCAAGTTTTTTTTTTAATTTCATAAAATTTTAATGAAAACAGTTTTTAATTGAATTTAAAGCTTTTCTCTACAATCTCCATGTACTAAAACTTCTATGTACCAAATTTCGTACCTCTAGGTACAAAACTGTGGATTTGTATATGGTTCAGGCGTACCAACTCACTTTTATATACATATATATATATATATATATATATATATATATATTTGGCATTTCGAACTCTTCAAAAAAACAAAACAAAAATTCTATGTTATAAAATATATGTTAAAAAGTGTGTTCTCTTATTACAAATTTAAAAGTTTTTGTTTATAACTTTAATTATAAAACTAGACTTTATCTTTTAATAGAAGTTTTTTTTTATAAATAAACCCACAGAAATATAACAAACCCATATGAATTCATTAAAATGTTTGTAAAAAACATATACTTAAGTTAGGACAAACGATATATATTTTTATTTCTTCATTAGTCCAATTTATGTCAACATTCCAAATATTACAGATACATGTGGTATTTCAAATAATTGGTCTCACCGAGGCGAATTGCCATACCAAATATAACTGAATAATTCTGATTTGAAGTACCGGAAATAACAAACGAAAAACAATGCTTGAAAAACTCTTCCATAAGGTGTAATATATAAGTTTCAAGATATTAAAGCTTAAATATGCAGTGTTCTTAAGTTCTACGAAAAAAACACTACCATAGTAATGCTATGAGAAATGTACATGCTGGGTCCAATTCCATAAATTGGATTAGTACAGGGAATTCCACGACAATTTTGTCATTAAAGTCATTGTCTTTGCAATGTTTTTGTTTACAAAAGAATTACAAATAGGATGAGTTTTTATTAATGTATGCCACCAATTTTAACTGGGTGAGATTTCAGTTTGTATATGTGTCAAAACTACAAATGCTTGGTCTCTGGATAAATATACGTTTTAGTTTTAATAAATGACAACATCCAACTTGCTTAATTTAGTAAAGTATGCAACGGTAATTTGATTAATTTTTAACGTATGAGTATTATTTAAGGATAAAGCGCTCCTTAATTATGAATTTTTAATTTATCAATACATTAGATTTTGAATTTCAATTTATGAATAGTAAACAATATTTCTTCTTATCTATATTTCCAGTAAAATATATCTTTTTTTATTGGCAAAAAAACTCTTATAAAGAAATGAATTTTCCTTCTAACAATTGAATATCATTTTCTTCAGTTTTTCATCTGGCGTAACAATACAGGTAGTTTTTTGCGAATTTTCTTTTTTAACGTTTGAACATCGTCTGTTTCGGAACAAAAAAGTTTCACATGGGAAAATAGAAAAATATACAAAGAAAAAATTACTATCGGAAATCCATGCTTCAAAAATGTTAATTTTTAAAAATATATTTAAAACTGAAAAATAATATGTTGCAGATATTTGAGTTGAGTTTTAGAAGATTATATAACATATTTAGTGATAATTTACTTATATCTACTTCAGATTAACTTTGAATAAATTTACTTTTGACCCAGCGTTGCATAAAATGCCATAATCACAATCAATTATTATTTCCCTATTACTAGTAATATCAATTAAAATTAACGATTAGAACACTGATATCTGTAATTAAAAGGTATTGTAACATGTTCTTACAAATACCATATGTTTTCTACCCCAGTATTGTACACGGTTAAAGAGTAATATATTGCTCTACTTCATATTTTCGTCTATTATTTTTTCCCTTTTAGCTATAATTTTAAATCTTTAATGAAAGTGAATACTTAATGCTTCTCTTATTGTTAAACCAACTTCTACGCTAAAATAGTTATATTTTTTTGCAAATAACTCCTCTTCAATAGTCGCAAAATCTTAAAAGTGAATTTTTTCATGAAGCTCCCCCATATAACGTTTACAAAACTTTCTATATTTTGTAAACTTATTCTTTATCTCTTATTGTTAATAAATGTTCCCATAGCAATAACACCAATGCACATTTTGAAAACAGTTATATTTTAATCAAAACAGTTTCATGTAAAAATTTTTTTTTATACTTTTGATTATGATTTTTCTGGAAATCATTTATAGAAAAATATATATTTTAAAGAAAAATTCAAATGCTATAAATACATTTATATTTTCCTTTCACTTTTTGCATGTTATTGCTTGATCGTGTTACCATTAAACAGAACCTGTGGTCCTATTCTTCGCAATTTTATATACTGTTTATTCTAAAGTACAATTATAGAGTAATCAAAGCAATTTCATGTAAAATTGTTTTCGATAATTTTGATTGTAATTTTTTTGAAAAACATTTATAGAAAAATACATATCTTAAAGAAAAATTCATCTGTTATATATAAATTTGTATTTTTTTCTCACTTTATGCATGTTACAGCTTGATCGAGTCATTATGAAATATTAGAGATTGGGAATAATAATAAAATATATAAAAAATGCCTAAAATACTGTATTGAATCATAAAAACATAAAGAGTTAATTTCATTCGTAATTTATTTTAAAGTTAAAATTTTTTTCTTGAGTTCGAATCATATTAACGTAAAAATATGACATTCTATTTTCCGAAAGTTCTGAAACTGAACGCAGTCAAAAACATGATTAACATCATTTAAACAATCACTTTAATTTATTAACATTGGTAAGAAAACTAAATCTTAGTTTTTTCTTTGTTAATAAATTACGATTATGGTTTCACTTAATGTTTTTTAAAAATCATAAAAATAAAACACTTTGAAAAATTCAAAATGTTCTTCAAACAGTCTAAATCAGCAAGTTAAAAGTTACAAACAAATTCTATATATCCATTTCAAAGTCCTCTTTAATGGGTTAATAATGGTGCCAAAATAAAAATTAACTAAAACTGTGTATACCATGTTTATGAATAGATTCTAATTAGGTTATTTTTATGGACACAGTTTTTTTTTCATAGAAACCTTTATATTCATTGTGTTTGAAATCCCATTTACCAAAGACATATTTTTCTTGGAATTATAAGAAATATTATTCTGTTACTTTTAGAAAAATCTGATAATCCATCCAAGTATCCTTATATTATTCCTCACCTAATTTTGAAAAATGTTGTCAAAATTTTGAAAATAAAGGGGGGAAAAATGCAAGTTACACTCATTCTTTGCGAGTAATGCAAATTATTCACCATATCAACCTTTACTTGAAAAACTTGATGACTTATATTACTTGAAAAATTATTCACCATATCAACCTTTACTTGAAAAACATGATGACTTATATTACTTGAAAAATTATTCACCATATCAACCTTCACTTGAAAAACTTGATGACTTATACTACTTGAAAAATTATTCACCATATCAACCTTTACTTGAAAAACTTGATGACTTATATTAATTGAAAAATTATTCACCATATCAACCTTTTTAGGATGGTCTATGTACAACAGCATTTCCTATTTACGATGTGATATATTTGACCAATTTCCAGTTTTTATACTCAGAAACCAAGAAACGTTTATTTCCTTTGAAAGTGAGGGAGAAAAATTTAATCTAAGAACATTATTTTAATATTATACGTATTCATATATGAGAAAAGAAAACTCCCACAAAATCAGAGTTTTTAGTGTCATGTCTACAAAATAAAAATAATACAATTAATTCATAGAATCTAAAACAAATATCGATAACCATGTCAGACTAGCTGCAGGTGCATTAAAAAGAAAACTTCTAAATGAGATTACATTGTCTGATACTAAGATTTATTCGAGGATTTGTATCATCAAATAGAAATCTACTTTCTGAGTGCATAAAAGATTCAAAACAAACGAGTTTAAAAAAAAAAAAATATATATATATATATATATATATATATATATATATATATATATATATATATATATATATATATATATATATATATATATATATATATATATATATTACATTTAGTTTTATTCCAGTTTGTAAGATTATTTACAGTTCAAATCAGTATTATTATATTTTATGTCATCAGTGTTTCTTATGCAGCAGACACGATTTTAATTTGTTTTGTAAATTTTAGCTCAAGTACATACTATGTAATGTATTTTGCATTACAAGTGCATACAATGTAATGTATTAATTTACATATATAAATGTAATTCTTTTAAAACTGAACTTTGTGGGTAGATATTTAAATACAGTTTTTTAATTATTTTTATATAGTTTTATGTATTTATGATCAATCAGTAGTTAATTGAAGTAGTTCAATTTTCCATATAAACTATTACTAACTTAATTCTAGTGGTTTGCATGATATCTATATTATTATTATAGTTAATTTTAATTATTAAAAATGTGATTAAAGAGTTAGAGTTTTCATTTTATCTTATATAATTTTGAAAAAAAGAAGAAGCATATCACGCGGATAACAATTAAATATCTAAAGCATTACATATCAATCCGTATAAATATCAGCAAATAGTATCTAATTTAAATAATAAAAATATACACACAGGTATTTTAGTTTAGAAAAATAATCATAATATACACACAGGTATTTTAGTTTAGGAAAATAATCATAATATTTAAAAATAGCATATGTGCTGTATATATTTGCGTAGGTTATTTCTAGTCTAATTTTTAACTGAGTTATAAAACGACAGAAGATATTTAGATGCTTAATTTTCTCACGTATGTCCAATTATCTTAATTTAATTAGCTTTAAAACCTAAAATGTCGAAAACAGCTGTTACTCTTCAGACGTTGTTAATTAATTAAAGTACAGTTAGATATAAAGAACTATTTTAAAAATTCAACGACAAAATGTGTTAAATGAATTTGTTTAAAAAAATACTCAATTATTCGTGAAATATAATTATATCCATATGAAATCACATGTTAAAGAGAAAAAAACAAGTTAAATGAGCAGTTTCTTCTCTAAATAGTTAATTTTTTTTCTATCTTATTCTTTATTTTACTTTGTGAATACTTAATTATGAATTTTTGTTTTTAAAGAAATATTCAAGATGATTTAAGACTAATTGCACATTTGGAAAAATTGATAATACTTGGTGTAAGATGTTGCTGTTTCCTTACCAAAAGCCATAAAATTAGATATTCATCGTAATAAAGAAAAAAAATAGTTAATTTATTCATCAAAAGAGGGTGTATTAGGTATCTGCTAGCGAATTATTAGTAATATTTGTGAACTAAATGCTAATAATCAGTAGGAGTTTGATTAAAGTGACACATGTTGGTATAAAATTAAAAACTATTTTTAGTGCGGGATTGAAATCTGAGGGCTTTTTATTTATTTATTTTTGAGTTTGTCTTCCTTCCTACCCTCACATATATGACAATCAGAAAAATTATAAACTTATTATTTTAATATCATCGGCAATTGAAAAAAAGGAAATTAATTTAACTATTTGAATTGTATTCCTTACACTTAAAGACCTTCACAAAGGTTATTTTTTCGCAAATTTTCTGTATATAATTGTAAATAGTGACATATTTCTTTTAAAGCTCTATTCTATTTTAATTTATTTATTAACAGCAATGTTATTTTATTTAAATTGTATCAGGTGGAAACATTTACGTAGATTAGGAAGTTTCGAAGCATTTCCAACACGTGACTGTTTAACAGGATTTCGCTAAAAAAATTCTGCCGCGAGACTATAAAAAAAAGCGGAATATAGAATTGCCTGATCAGTCGAGTATTGTACGTTGTTAGGAGAATATTGGATCTTGGGTTATTTTCGCTGTGCCTGCATTATCACTGTGCTTGAAATTGCATGCACCGAAGCTTGTATCGCAACTTGATAGCAATTATCCTGTTGTTCGTAGAAGTTTCATGAGCCTTCAAAGGAAGAATAAATCATAGTTTGTATTTAGTAAAAACTGCGTCTTCGCTTTCTCTGTGAAAATTTCGTAACAATATATTGCTTGATGGAAAGTATTCAAAATTCAAGGAGCGAGTATCTTCTCTAAGGTAAAAAAAAATAATAATAATAAAAACAAATCATCAAATTTCAAATTCCATTTTCTTCTTCATTTTTCAATATTTTTTCCTGATTTAAAAAAAAAAAAAAAAAAAAAAAAAAACTCGTAATATACTCTAACTCTCTGCGGATCGGATTTAGAATAAGTAAAATAGTTTTCGTGAAACGCGATAGTTACTGTACCAATATGTAAAAAAATGTAAAAAATGGGTATTTTTCAACAATTAAAGTAAAAAAAAAAATATTTTATTAAAAAATCCAGGCCTATTTTTGTCAAACAGTTATTAAGAACGACACACAAAAAATTTAAAATCATTTCATTCATATTTGCTGAAGTTTTAGCATTTTGAGTAGGGTAAGAATTTTAAAATCACGAACCGAGAAAAATGCATTTGAAACATCAATGGAGCTATTGCATCAATGCTAAATTCTCCATAAAAATATAGTTTTTCTGCAATTGCAGTTATCGGATCATCTCAACAACTTGCCAGAGTAAGGAGATGGTTTCAAAGATTATAAATACGCAAAAAAATAGAAAATTGATATTTTTATTATTTTTTCTCAAAACAAGGGGTACCAAGTCCAATTAAGTTGGGAACGTAAACTGTAATACTCCCATCGATATGAGACTACTAGTAACACTCATAGTTGCTGTTATTTTTGATATTAAATACTGATTAATTTTGTAAGACGCAGAAAACTGAACCTGATTTCTCCCCCATCCCTGTATTTAAAAGTTATTGCAGGTCCCATCCCCACCTACTCTCCTCTACCATAACATGAGACGTACGTGTTTATTATATGCTTTTTCTATTAAATTTCAATAAAGTTTACTATAACATGGGACATACGCTTTTATTATATGTTTTTTCAATTAATTTACTTTAAAGTATAACACAACATGAGACGTATGTGTTTATTATATGCTTTTTATATTAAATTTCAATAAAGTTTACTATAACATGGGACATACGCTTTTATTATATGTTTTTTCAATTAATTTATTTTAAAGTATAGCACAACATGAGACATACGTGTTTATTATATGCTTTTTCTATTTAATAAAGTTTACTACAACATGGGACATACGCTTTTATTATATGTTTTTTATATTAATTTACTTTAAAGTATATCACAACATGAGATATACGTGTTTATTATATGCTTTTTCTATTAATTATGTTTAAAGTATGCCATAACATGAGAGGTACGTATTTATTATATATTTTTTCTATTTTTTATAACAGAACATGAGACATGAGTATTTATTATAAATATGTAAATAGATATATAATGCACTGCACGTCTGCCAAAAGTATATATATTATTATTATTATTATATATATATACATCCATTACACATACACCATTATACATCCATATATACATCCATTGTATAAATTTATCTTCATGCTTCAAAGTGATGTAGGTGAAATAAAGAACCAGAATTGTAAAACCAATGTTTTATACGTTTGGAAACACAAATACTATTCAAATATATTCCCAGTGCAAGATTAAATGTTAATATTTAATTCTTTTTTCTAGAATACTCTACCTATTTCCTTATTTACATTGCTTTTATTTTCCTATTTCTTCAATTCTGCAAGTTTGTTTAGAAAGTACTTCTATGATCTAGGATTCAGTGTTCGGAGACTCTTAAAACTTTTTCATACCCAGTGAAGAATAATCCTTTCTAAATTTAAATAAGTTGATTTTCATGAACTTGAATTGGAAAAAAAAAGATTTTTAAACTTTTCTTTTTTAAGTATGTGATACGGTTTTAGACATTTCATGAACATATTTTGAAACGAGTTTGAATTTAAAAACATATTTAAAAACATATTCAAACTGACAAACGTACGCTTCAAAATCTTATAATATTTTTTTTATTTTGTTTTAGCTGGCAGTGTAAAACTCTATGAATGTCCATATTCCATCCTAATATGATACAATGATTGAATCGATTGTTGATTTAATCATTGAAAATATATTATAGTGGTTAGAAATGGTTCTAATTTCCCTTGTCTGTTACACCTTTCATTGTGTTATCATACAGTGTCTTTCAGAACGGACTTTTTAAATTTGAAATGGCATAACTGTAAAACAGTAAGAGACAGAAAGACAAGACTAGTGGTATATTGGATGGACAGGTATGGAACTTTAAATACACTGGTTTGAAATATTAATTAATGTGTGCAATATCAATAAACCAAACTGGAAAAAATAAAAGGACCATTTTCCCATACGGGAAACAATGATCATTTCATTATAATCATATTTTACTACAATTTGTTGCAACTATTCAGTTGTAATTAAATTTACAAACTGGCGTATATAAAATGCCATAATTACCCAACTTACTCCGTGTCTCGTCTTTCAGTCCCTCACTGTTACACACTTCACATTTTGGTAGACGTTTCTGAAAGACCCCTGTAGGTTTACTATCATTAGTTGAATAGTCAATGTTTATTAAATCTATCATTTCCAGAGAAACAGTTTTTTACTGTAGGACAAGATCTGTAATTTCTCCTTCTATTTACCAGGGATGACTCACAAATCGTTTTTAATATGCATGAATTTTTATTTTTAATAAATAAAATTTTAAATCAGCCTTGAAATGCATTTAGATAAAAAAAATGTGAGAATTTGGCATATTGGTGTATTTTTACATCACAAAAAAAAGCTAAATTTTTCTTGCATGAATTGAGGACTAGAAATGAAAAACGACCTAAGTACCAAAAAAAATCGAAAATCTTTTTTTTACGGAAAAATGTCCTAAAGATGAATCTAAGCCAAATGGAGAACTCACGGAATGCGAATTCCAGTAGCAATAGTTCAAATTCAATCTGGTACTTAGTCAGCCTTTAGTACGAGAAGCTAGTGTTTTTCATTTTTCGGCTCTCCTGAAATTTTTTATTTTTTTGACTTATGTCGTTTTCCATTTCTAGTCCTCAATTTATCTGTATATGCAAAAATATAAATATTATTCGTTACTCCTACCTTGTTTTGATCCAAAAACAATTTTTCCTATTTGCTTTTGTTACTTTTTATTTAAAATATCGTAATCTGTAACACCCGCGGAAATGAAATTGTACTCAGCCAAAAGCACCCCAACAATAAAAATTATCTCAGATAAAGAAATAAATTGTCAAATATTATAGTTGCGTTCGAAAACGATAAAATAGTCTTGGTAAAATTTATGTATATATAAATAAATAAAAAAAAAAATATATGAGGTTTTAAACATAGATGAAGATCTACAGATCTTTGCATTTAAGGAAAGTAGACAATTGGCAACAATTTGCATTTAAGGGTTAATCCTTTATAGCTTAATATTTTGTTATCATGTTCTTTTAATATTTGAATCAAGTGGAAGTCATTAAAATGAGTATCAGTAAGAGATCGTCAGGAAAATCAAGACTGACAATATTCATAAACAACAAAATTATTAAATCGTTGCATACCTTGAAATTCTCCAGCAGTTAATGCCATTGTGGCTTCATTACCATTAAATAGTATCTCAATGTTCAAGAAATAGATTTCGTCACCCAGCGAGCTCAGTAAAGAGCATCTGGATTCCAAATGATAAATGAATTGTCTAATCCAATCATTAATGATATAAAATTTAGAAGATTTCTGTTATCATCCATATTTGACTTGGTAGAAAATTTAAACTGATCAGAAATAAAGTTTTTTTTTTTCTTTTTTTTTTCTTCTTTTTTTTCTTTCTGTTATGATGGATATTAATTGCTTTTTTGATTCATACGGGGGTTGAACTTTAATTATTTTCTTGGAATATCTTATTTAAAAATAAGAATGTTCAAAACACACACTGAATGTATCGGAAAATCGAGCCATAAACATGGTGATTCCGATATGCTATCCTCAAATGTTTCTGCATGTTTTCTGCTCAAGAAGAGTTCACACTCAATTAAATCTTTCCATGTTTCTTACGGTAGTAGCGAAATGCACACCAATAACTTGGCATTCTCACTTACACCATTGTAAGAGCTCGAAAACAGTTGATCTGCCAATTCCAGACAATAACTTAAGATCGTCAAGAAGCTTAGTGCTTCCATCTTGCAAAGAATGAGTTAGTACCGCTAAACAATCAATCATTAATGTGAATTTTTATGAAAAATTAAATAACTATTTGTCATTCCAATAAACTACTAACTTTGATAATTTTAACTGTGTTTTTAATTGTTCGCAGAGTTTACGGGAAGAAGTTGATGCTCCCAGTGGACAGTACTTTTTGATAACAATGTGGACTTTATAAACTTCATGGAAGAGGGATAGCAGTCATCTTATTTATTATAGATGCTGTAATCATTGTGGACCTTCTAAGCATGATATTACTTCAATTTGAAAATGTAGCAACTCTTGGAGTAATGATGGATATGCCTTTGCGTCGGTTTGCTTTATTTTCTGAATTTTATTTTACTGCAAATTCTTCACCAGAGCTTTTTTTCTGAAGTTGTATTATTTTCATATATATTGAAAAGCATATCCTAAATCAATTACATATTTAAATTCTCTAAATTTTATACCTAAATTCTCATTTTGAGTTATTTAATTATTAACATAAACATGATTTAAATACAAATATTTATTTAATAAAATTAAGTTAATGTTTGTTTGTTTTTCTTTTGATTCAGCATCAATTCCATTTTTATTTTCATAATATTCTAATTTAGGTGAATAATGAAAAGTTTACGCAGATGCTTTTGTCTTTCTGAGATTTATATTTCAATACAATTTACTATGATCCTTCAAGAGATATATGTCAAATGAAAGGATCCACCAAGTATATGGGTTCTCTTATCAAAATTCAGTTTGACGTCACAACTCGAAACGGTTATGAGCTGTCAGTTTGCAATCATATTTCGTAATTACTGCAGACATATATCACATATCAGTTTGAAGGCAGAGATATACTAGTAAGTTTACATAATATTCAATTTCTACTTCAAATCTGAAGTGTTTTAATGTTGGGCAAAAGGAGTTTTTCCATAGAAATTATATTAGAAGTTCATATCTTGGCTGCAATTAAACGATATAGGATTCAAATTTGAATATTGAGCAAATATTTCTCTCCAGTTTTTTATTCAAATTCTCCAGTATTTTTGGTTAAAAAACACTATATTTCCAAGGAATTTTTTAACTCATAAAGATCATGGTAAATAAAAATTTAGTTAACTTTTAAATGATTTATTGAAAACATAATTTAAAAATTTGAAAGCACGGGGAAGCTTTTTATTTAAGTTACCATTCAAACTGTAAACTTAATCATTTTTAGTTACATATCATAGGTAAGTACAAGTAATGTCAAAATATAGTCCTCATGTGTAGAACCGGCATTTTGGTGACTGTGTCTATAAAAATACCAACTTGTTTTATAATAAAATATATAGTTTTTGATAAAAAAAAATTCCACTTGATATATATTTTGCTAAAGAGACATTTTCTATTCCCGGAGGTTAAATTGGAAATGGAAAAATCAGTTTCTGGAAAACTGAAAATGTAATTTCGGAAACTTTTTCGTTAACCTTTCAAAAGTCCAAGACATTTTCTGTATCAACTCTGCTCAGAATAAGGAAAAAGGGATGAGTATGATGGTGATGATGGATCTCTTTAGCTGTTGGCATTCCAAGTAAATTAATTTTCAAAATTGTATTTTTTGAGTTGGAAATGTGCTCTCATATATATTGAAAAAATCACAAAGTCATTCAGAATTCATTGTAGGAAAGATTGTAGTTTTACATGATAGTGTTTAAAGCATTGCAAATTATTCGACGCAACTGAATTTTTTATGCTCTATTCAAATGTCTTTAATAGCTTCACATAAAGTTTATCATTTGACAAACATTCTTTCAGTTTATAGGGCAGTTTATGATTTTTAAGTAATAAAGCAAGTAAGTATTAAAATACTAATAAAGTAATAAATAAGTATTAAAATACTACTTTATCTATATTTTCTATTAGTATTTGATACTTAGCATTTTTATAATATACACTCATAAAAAGATCATTTATTGTTTATATATATATAAATAATTAAAAAAAAAAAAAAAAAAAAAAAAAAAAAAAAAAACCTCTTGAAGAACAAATGATTTTGTTTTTAGAAATGTAGAATTTTGTTCCATATTATTGCACTTATAGCTTTATTATATCCAATTAATTATTGCCAGTTTTTCATCCATTATTTAAAATTGCAAAAGCTCATTTTGGAACGTTCAATAATTTAGATATAATTAGTTCTAGAAGCGGTAGTAGGTAGGTGAATTCTGATATATTATACAAAGTCTGGTTTCAAATTCAAAGTGTGAAGTATAAGGAGTATGGGTACCAAGTAGCGACGAAAAACAAAATGTTTAAAACATACAAGTAAATAAAAAAAATTATTATGTTTATGTTGTTTTGTTAAAAAAAAAAATTAACTTTTCTTAAATGTGGTGTATGGTATCATTTGAAAGACTTTAAAAATATTTTACGTTTCTAGTATTTTTATACTGTACTTATTTAAAATATTTAGTAAGCTTAAATATATTCTCCTTCATATTTTCATAGTTCTTATTCTATAGATTAATTAAAAATAAATACCACCCATGCAAAAAATAACTGCTTCAAATTATGTCTCTATTTTTAATGCTTCTCCTATTCTTTACTTAATCATTGTATTTGCTAAACGCCGTAAATTATAAACTTATATTTCTCATGTCGAATAAATGTTGTTGTTGTTGTCGTGTGACAAGTGCAGAAAAAAGGTGATAGGACAAGTCAAATGGGACCAAAGGCATTGAGCACAGCCATGGCCACATCTCCGACTTTATCGATATAAAGGGTGTCATGGCAGCAGTTGAGATCGATGTTGAAGAGGGTCGAGGCAACAGAGATGCAACTGAAGAGATGCCTCGGATCCAGCTGAACTCCTGGGCAGTGCCTGCATTCTGCATAAGTTCTGAAGCCGTCAGGCATGATCTTCATACCTCTCATGTGTCCCGTCCGCAATCTGCTGATGGTAGTGGTGATTTCGCGGTCAAGATTAAGATCCGGAAGGCACCATTTCTTCCGAAGTCCCCCGCAGAGGTGATGTTTTGCAACGGCATTTGCATCAAAGCAAGTGGTTTGCATGCTCTCGGGGGAGCCTGTAACCCCTAGAGAGCGCGTCCCCAAGGTGGCGGATAGGGGAATGCCTCCACTGGTTTTCCAGTGGGTGGTAGAAGGGAAATAAAATACCTTCCGCGGACCAACAGGTAGAAGTCCAACCTCTCGAGGCAATGGCAACCCTCTCTATGACAAGTGCAATGTCGAATTAATAGAAATATTAAATGTAGAATTTTTTGTAACTGATTAGTATGTAAATAACATGTTAATTATCAGGTAAGTTAAAAAATTGCAATCAAGAGCAAAGTCTTTAATATAAATTTTGTATATGTATAGTCAACTTTTAAGTGTAATTGCCATTTGCTTAATTATTTTGAGCTAGTATTGACTTCCCTTAATGCATGACTTTTAGAAAGAAACCTATCGATTCCGTATAACAGACAAACTGACTCTTTTTCGGCTCCATAACTTGATAGAATGCAGTGCCATCAACAACGAATCTATCTGTAAAATTTCAGATCGATTGGATGACCGCAAGTGGGTTAATTAGTTTCCCATAAAAGCATCCAAACTTAATGGAACAACGTATCTATCTGTCAAGTTTCAGTTTAATTGAATGATAAGAAGTGGGTTAGTTTGCTTCTACAGATTTTCCCATTACAAATCACAGAATTCCACTAAATTAGAAGTTATTTAAAGGATTTAATAAGGGAAATTAACTTAGGATTCATAAGAAAATTATTTGTTATGCACAATAGAGTATACAAAAGCTAAAATTAATGAAATAAAAACTTACTATTATATACAATTTAAGACAAAAATATGATGTTTTGTGTTTCAAAATTTGAATTTTGAAAATTGTTAAAATGTTTTATATACATTAAATAACAATGAAAATTCAACAAAGAATTGAATGCACTGAGGAAAAAGTTTTGTATGAACGTTTTATCGTGGGTTTCAAATTCATCTTCCCTTTAATGTAGTTTCTTTGCACGTAAACTCTTGCTAAAGAGAAACAAGTTCTACAGAAACAAATTCGACAAGTGAATAAACAATTTGATTGCTATTTTTAATATTCGATCTTTAAAAATGTCTTTTTTTTTTTTTTTTTTGAAAATTGATCAAGTTTACATGCATATATTTTATAGAAGAACTCTAACTTCATAATTTTATATAATATCATCTATTAAAACACCTTCATCAATCAATTAATTTAATGAAGATTTCTGTTTCACTGCTGGGATACAATCACTATAGTGAAACAACTTCTACAGATTTAGTTCATCGAACTACAGGCTTTTGTTTAAAAAATAAAATGTGTTCATATATGTTTAAAAACAGCTAACATTTTTATCAAAACACGTCCTGGTATAATTTTAAATAAAAAAAGTACATTTGATATTGGATTTAATGATGCCATTCGTTTCATCTCAACACCGTTTCGCTGTATGGACTTTAATGAAATGAAACAAGTTCTACAGAAATTGAAATTTGAATAAAAAAAAATTCAAACCGTATACCTGCTTGCCATTTTAAGTTAACGGGCTATTTTTTGTAGTCATTCATGTCAGTTTTTTGAAAAAGAGCCTCTTAAAATGATTTTGTATTTTTAGATTATAGTTTAGTTTGAAAATGAATTATATTTTGAGAAGTCTTTTTGCAATAAACAAACTTTCAATTACTGGTTAAGATAAAAGAAAGCTTTTATCATTGTAATATTTTGTCTATATGTGAAACCTGTCAATAACGTTACTGAATAGATGTACAATTTTTTTTTTATGTATAGGTTATCGTTGTACGTAAAAACTGTACATAACAGTAATTTAAATAAACAATATTATTACAGGCAGATTTCCCTCTAACATTTGGAACATTTTGGGCATATAATGTTAACAACATATATTTATGAGTACATGAACAATTTGGATTATATTTAAAGATCTCAATTTCACTGTGTTCAAATGATTTAAAAATAAATATATTTTTACAAAAAATAATACGTTTATTAGTTAATAAACAATCATTAGCAATTAAACAGTTCAGTGCTCTTATTTTTTTTTTTTTTTTTAAGACAAAATATATTTACCTTCATGAGCAGCAATTCAGTTATTAGTAGGAACATATTACATATTAAATAAATTTGGAGAAGGCCTACTTAACTAATGAATTTCTATTTTAGACATAAAACAACAGATATACCATTAATTATCTTTTTCTGATTTTGTATTGATATTATATTTTCTTTCGTGATTCATTAAAGTAAAAATATTTGATTAAATTTATGTTACAATTCACTGAGTTCAAATGATTTAAAGGTAAATATATTTATACAAAAATATAACACGTTTATTAATTAATTAACAATTCATTACAAAAACCATTCCGTGTTGTTAAGTTTTTCTTTAGAAAAAAGACAAAATGTATTTACATCCGTGGGCAACACTTCAGTTATCAATAGGCACATCTTACGCACTGAATTAATTTGGAGAAGGCATAACTTAACTAACGAATTTGTTTTTTAAGCGTGGCATAACAGGTATACCATTAATTATCTTTTTATAATTTGATATTAATATAATATTTTCTTTTGTGATTCAATAAAGTGATAATATTTGTTAAATTTCTGTTAGAATTTAACAAATTAAATTTTTCGTTTATATTTAAATCAAAAATGATTTGAAGGTAAATATGTTTCCTTTAAATTATTTACCTTGTTGCAAAATTTTATTTAAAAAAAAAAAAAAATGTGTTACTTAATCAGAAAAAAATCTTTTAATTTTGTTTCTTTACTTGCTGATGCAAATGAAACGTGCATACACATTTATTAAAGTTCATTTAGTGAGTTAAAATGTGAAAAACAAACATATGGTAATATTGAAACAAAAGTCTGTTGATCTAACGCAGGTTTACTGTTAAAAATATCATCGTTAAACGCAAGTTTCACTGCATTCTTTTTAAATTTTGATTTTTTTTTCTTTGACGCAACAGATTTTTATTACGTAACTTGTTACGTTAGTCTCAAAAGATGTTATGGTAATTTATTCTGTACTATATGATATTTAATTTCAACAGGGAATTAAAGATCTATGTTTATACTCATTAAGGTTTTTAGTTTTGCATCGCTTGTATTTGGTCAGTCAGTAGATTTTAGGTCTCTGGTTCAAGATTATATTTTCAATACTGCCTTAAAGATAATGCTTTCAAGACGATATGCAAAATATTAGACTTGATTTTTAACCAAATTTATTCAAGATTTTTTTTGCAAAACTGTTTTGTAAAGCCAATAAAACTATTAGTTGGAGACTCTTGTTTTAGATCCACTTACTGAAACAAATATCTCAAGAAAATATCTAGTATCACAGCAGTATTGGTCATTGTAAGGTTGGTTGAACTGGAACTTGGTTCTTAAACTGGAACTTTTATCCAAAATGTTTTTGTTTTTTTTTCAAAATTAAATATGCTTAAAAACACGAACCATATTTTTTTTGCACTCCATCCTTTCTTATTAATAGAATATTTCTGTTTTAAAACTGAGTATTAATATTTCAAAACTTCCAGTATATTATACACAGCATTAACCGAGATTGGCAGTTCTACATCATTCCACTACGAAATTGCTCAATGTCGAGCGATATGGTCAGGGTTGTTGTAAGTTCAAAACCAGTCATTTAATAAAAAACTTTAACAGTTTCATTTTAAAACCATTTCTTTAGTTCACTTAATCAGAAAAATTAAAAAATCCTTTTATCCAATGCCAAACCAATTTCTCAAGTTCACTCGCTTCAATCAAGTGATACCATAAAAGATCTTTTTAAATATCTCACCTACACCACTTTTCCTTACACACCATCCAAAAGTAGCAATGATTTCTAATTATATCTATCCCTTCTCTATTTTGTCCGGAAGAAAAATGTTTCCCCCTTTTTCCAGGGGTTGTCCCTATCGATTTTCCCCCTGTTTCCGACTGAGGGCGCTGAACGTTAACAGTTAACCATGACCGCGAGAGTTAAAGCCCCCTTCTCTATCTTACACTGTATTCGTCCTGTGTGGCTACTGCCGTGGTCGATTTGTTTTGCAGGTAAGCAGCAACCCTTCCACTCACCTAATGCTATTTTCTTCTCTCTTTGCCTGTGTTTTTTTTTTTTTTTACTGTATGTCATCGCGTCTCGCGATCCTGCGTGGGCGTTTTTGTCGTGTTACAGTTATATATTTTTTTATTGTTTTTTCGCACATGAGTTGAGGCGGTATTTTTGATTGGTTGTTTTGATGGTGGGATCAACAGGTGGGAGAGGTGAACAGGTGGGCTGTGATTGATGTATTTTGTTGGGGTTGAGTGATATTGTTGTTAATTGCGTTTCATTGCAGGTTTATAGCAAATGGAGGATTGTTATTAAATAGGTTTTCTATTTAATATAACATAAGACTTGCAATGTATTCTGATTGTGTATTAGGTAAATAATATTTTCATAATCTAGTATGTAAAATAATTCGATGATAAACATTTAACTCATCAATTTTTTTTTTTTTTGGGGGGGGGGGTAAATGTACATAAGATCCGTGCAAATATACTTGGTATAATAATATATGAATATTTTTCATTTAAATATATTTCTAGTTCTGCCAACAAAATATAACTTGAAGTAACTTTTCCGTATTTAATTATATAAGTTTGAAATAAAATATAAATATTAAATTCATAACATATGGTATAACCTTAATAAGAAGTAAGATTGATAACGAAACTATTCCGAAATATATGAAACTTTGTTTTAAAATTTAAAATTTAGACTATTATAAGCAATTAGACAATGTTTGCGTTGTAGTAAACATACATACAATATACAAATATACATACTATGTTACTCAAAAGGTATTTATGAAGTAGATGAACAATAAAGTATTCAATAATGGAGATCTTTAAATCGTGTGCAAAATATATTTATTGAAATAGTGTGAGACATAAATAATACAAAATGATTAACTGCTCATATTACTTAATGGTAAAAGTGTGTTACAAATAAAGTATCTTTAAAAAATATTATGCTTTTATAACAAACAATTTATAAACACATTTATCAACATCTTTTATTATTTAGACTCGTGTAATTTTTATGCAATTGACGTTTGTTTGATATCTATAATAGTTAAATAAAACTTACTTTCCAAAGAACTAGGTTTTTTTACCATCACAATTAATTTCAAATTTAGCTATAACTAGTGCCAATCAAACTATAATGAAATAATTCTAATTACAGTGTATTGGCACTAATTAATCTGATTTGAAATTTTTTATTCAAATATGTAAATATTTTAATACTTGTTAACTGTAAAGAAGATTGTAAGTTTAGTTAAAAGAATCGTTTTTGAAACTGTTTACATATAAAATCATTTTTCGTGTGAACATATTTTTGTTTTCAAAGTTATTGAGATATATTTTACTTAAAAATAAAATTTTCTATTAATTTAAAAAGTGTTCATTATGATTTGTAATTATTTGTGAATCTTACAACTTCTGAATTAAAACAATATTTTATAAATATGAAAAACATGAGGTATGTTTACAAAAATTATGAGGCAAAGTGTTTACGTGATAGCAATCGTTAATTTACTAAATATATATTCATTTGTGCTGAATGTATTCATAGACATCTATATTAAAAATATATATAACACAGTAAACTATCATCTTGTAATTTTAATTTCTTCAAGAAGCTGCCATTTTTTAATAAAAAAACAAACAAAAAAAACAACATTTAATTATGATACGAAATTTTATATTTGCAAACCTAATATACCTAGAATATTTTTACAATCAGTTACCCATATGTTAACATAGTATAATGAAAATATGGTATTTAACGAAAAAATAGATTTGTTTTTGCATTTCCCCACGCTTTGGAGTATCCTGACTTTCAAAAAGTGGTATAAAAAGAATGTATGTCTCTGTGTGTAGGTGGTCAACATAATTTCCGAACGAATTGATCTACGATACTACGATGTTCAAATCTGATATACAGGTTAATGGTGGCAATAGGACCTGTCATTATGGTTTTATTCAATATTGCGAAAGAACAAAACATGAAAAAATCATGTTTTATCAGCAATTGTGTTTTGAAATGACTCTAATGATTTTGATCAAAATCCCTATAGTAATACCTCTTAAGGTGTTCTACAAATCCCCTTCTCCGAAATTCACGTAAAAACGCTATAAAGGTGAAAAAAGTTGATGAACGTGTGTCTTTAACATAGAGTTCTCCTCCCTTGAGCATCTCTCATCAACGACTATTTTTTTTTCCTCTCATCTGTTTCATTTGCAAGAAAGGATTATGTAAGAATTATCGAAAAGTATACTGCCAAATTCGTAATTTTGCCTGCAATTTTTTCCAATATATATATATAAAAAATAATATTAAAAATATTTCCTAACTGGTCTTTAAAAAAAAATGAAAATATGAAAATGGTAATAACACTAGTCCAAGTTAAATTTAAATATAGTGACCAGTATTATAGTGTAATTGAAAGTTGTGCAATGTTCCACACTCCTAGGTTTTGTTTCAAATGATTATCAACCACACTTGCTATTCAGAATTTAAAATAAACTATACAATGGAAACATTTTATTTTCTTCTCTTTCAACATTCTCATCCACATAAGTTAAAATGGAAATTAATAACTTAATTTTATGGCTCAACTAACACATTTATTTTGAATGATTCTTCTTATGTAAAATTTCGTTGAAATGCACATAATCGAGTTTTGTTAACAAATTGTTTCATGTTAATGCGAAATAGAAATTAAAAGGATGAAATTATTCCTTATCAACACTTGTATATTCTTTTATAACTTAAAATGCATGTTTATTTCTCGCTGTGTTGAAAATAAAAATTAGCCGATAACGTCAAATAATTAATTCTTTCATCCACAATTTATTTTATTGAATTTTTAAATTTCATGTTGTTCATTAAAATAGTTTGCGTTGTTATTTTGTTTATCTCTTAGATGTTCCTTAAAAATATTGAATCAGATTAATATCTCTCAATTTGGCTTTAGGGTACTGATAAAATTAGCTTTATGATTGTTAAAAACTACTATGTTTAGATTAAAATCTATTTTTGTTGTATGTATTCATAATAATTGAAATTATTTAAAAAACATGATTTTTGTCCATAATTTGATGATTAAAAATACAACTTGTTTTATTCATAGTAAAAATGTTTAAAACCTCTTTTCGAACTTTTACAAAAATAAATAATAATATTTAATCTACGGATTATTTACATCTAAATAGATCCAACAATTCTGAGTACTTACTGTAGGATAACTGAAATATTTATTAGAAAATTAATTTGAATTTTTATTTTTGCAGAGAATACTTATGATGTAAATTTAAGAAAAGCTTTTAATTTTAAACTTTCAAAATAGCTTTTGTATCAACATTTAATCAAATATCGGTTATAATCGTGATCTTAAACATTATTCGCAATTAATTATTTAAATATTTTTCACTTTTTAGGAAGAAGAATTGAATAAAAAAGTATATTCCTTACATTTTAAAATTATGTTATAAAAAAAGTAAAGAATATATTGTAGTTTATACAGAGGTTACCAAATTACATTTATCCCAAAAATAATACGAATATTTTGGGAAAACTCAAATTAATTCTGAATATAAAAGTGTATATTATTAAAATTGGAATGAGCCAAAATTTTACTGAGGATATTAAAATATTAAATTCATTTGAAAGATATTGTTAAATATTTCTAAGAATCTAATTAGAAATATTTAACTAAAAAAACTTAAATTCAATAAAAGTTTTCTAAACCACTATATATTTACAATTTATTATATAAAAAAAAAAGTTTTTCAAATCCTTATAACAATGGGAACTTAATTATAAGGAAAAAAAGATAAAGAGTTGTATTTGTTAATATTTTTTAAAACTCATCAATGTAAGATATTCCAAATGATTTTTTTTAATGATTGCATCAATTACTAGATTCTATCGATTATTATATATTTCTATAATAATTTTAGTTACCTTCCTTACATCAAGTATGATATTAAATTATTTTAAATGATAATTATTATGATTTAATTAGTCAATTTTCGTACATCTTGTTTATAATATCCTAACTGTGGATTTTTTACAGTGACATTTTCTAACTTCATACAGAACCAAAACTGTTGTACAATATACTAATTTAAAAGCTTAAACCTCTGCTTATAAAGAATAATTTGTTTGAAATTGCACATTATAATACGTTTTTGAAAATAAATTTTTATAAAATCGAAAATTAACCCAAAAAGTGTTTTGGAGTTGTGTTTGCATACAGTAGATGGCAGCTCTCTTAGAAAGAGAAAATCGCAATGTAACCCTATATATGTGGGGTATATTTCAGGAAAATGTGTCCATAATTAAATTCTGCCGGGATCAAAGAAATAGTATGGTTGGATAATTTCAGTTTACTGACTAAGGGCAACTCTAGGGCCATGCTGTGCAAGGATTCTTATATTGGTCAAAGCCAGTTTGGGCATACCAAATTTGGCAGGTGTAGGTTGCCCGGATTTGATCCCTACTGTCTAAGGGTTAAACACATCGAGGAACCTAATAAATATTTTATCTCTTAGCAATACAGTATAATATCTAACACTGATAAGCTTTTAAAAAAGTAATTACTTGAATTAATATTTACTGCGAATTAAAAATTTAAAATAAATAAAATGCATTATAATAAAAATTGGCCATCCCGATTTCGTTTTTAAGCAAAGCCTGAAGCGGAATATGCAAATAGTATATAAAAATTAATGTGATACTTTCAAGGGGTCTGGGTTGGTTGTTTCAGATTATCTGGTGCCGTCAACAGCACGAGGGCTATAATGCGCCGAAACATTCGTCATTAGACAAGCCAACATACATTTACAAACACCCATGCCTAACACGGGACTCGAACCCGTAACCTCGTGGTCTAGAAGCTAGCAAGCTAACCACTATACAGTTTGGTAGGCTTCACCCGATCTGGGACTCAAAATTTGAAAAAATATCTCATGTTTTATTACAGAAAGAAGGTAAGTCTAAATAAAATGACACAACTTTTTTTTTCTATTATTAGTAGAAATTGAAATATTTAAGTTAATTTTGACAAAACTGTTTATCGAATACACTATTTTAAAACTTAGAAGTTGTTTTTCCTCGATCATGGTTTTATGTCATTTTTTTTTAAATTTAAATGGACATAACTTAAAAATTACTTGTTATAAATATATTAACATAGTACAATTATTTTTGTATATATATTTCTTTAAATTAACTTCGGGAATTTTATATTTATATTTAAATTTTCAGAAAAAAAAGTTTTTACAGCGTCGCATAAAATGGGATTTATACACTTATTGAATAAAATATTTAAAAAAAATTAAAATATTCTAAATATTTCATTGGAAAATCCTAATGCAATTTATAAAATTAATTATAAGAATTAATTTTATTTAAAAATGAAATGATATTGAAATAATAATAATAATTTATCAAATTTCTACAACATCAAAAATATTGAACTGCATAAAAAATTTCAGAAGAAAAATTAATCGAAAAATAAAGGTATTAGATTTTTGAGTCTCGGACCCTTTTAACAGTTTATTTTTCCAGAATTATACGATTTTTTCATCGTTTTGTCATTTGACCAAGATTTAGTATTAAAGCATTAAAAAATTCATGAGTTTTTCTAAAAAATTAAAAAACAACATTATGAGTGCAAGGGTCATTTTATCATAATGTTTTCCGTCAAAAGAAAGTACAACAATCTCCAACAAACCAGAAACCTCCAAACACAAAAACTCAGACAAATACATCGTTGGGTAAAATCAGATAAGCACAGAAACAACAAATCGTGAAAAAATTCGTCGATTTTTTTTTATCATTCGATCTTAGTCGAATCGAGTTTTTTCATTCTTTCAACTCTTAGGAACATGCCACGTAAAAGGGATAAAATTGTGGAAGAAAAGAAAGATCAAAATAGAGAACCTATCCTAGGAAATAAAAATAAGTTTATTCTCGACATCAATCAATATTTTTTTTGTTGAATTTTTTGATTTTGTATTTAATGAAAAAAAATAAAAAAATATTGGGTACCAACAAATCGAATGGAGAGCGTGGAATAACACACCTCTTTTGAGGAAGAGGTTTAAAGGAACAAAAATAAGTGGGAAAAAGAAAATGGAGGGGGACATCAAAAAGAGGGAAAAAAATACGTGTTTTCATAATGAAACGAAACTAAATCGTGTTTTGACTTGGAATTCAGTAAATTCGAATGATGTTTCTTCCGTCTGAAGTAGCTATAGATTGAATCGTTTGTTAAAAATTTGAAAAGGTACTCTTGAAAATATTAAACTAGATCCTAGGGCGGCTGAAATGTTAAGATTGCAGAAAAGGCAGGAATACAAAATTTGACTAAATAATGCTAATTCTAAAACTATATGCTGTAGGATGATGTGGCTTTCCCAGGTATGCAAATAAATATATAAATATTTTTTTTTTTTCAAAAACAATAAAAAAGGTCCTGAAGATCAGGAGATTTTATTAGTTAATTGCTTTCACCATAAAACCATCAGCCTGATAAAAAAATTGAGTCCTGTTTAAAAAACCACGGAACTTTATCCCAACATAAATATATAATAGTCCCAATTTCAAGGTAAAATGCCTTGGGGAATAATATTTTTACGGGAATTTCTTTGCATTTTAAGTATCGAATGGGAGAAGTTTCACATTTCGAAATACTTACATAGAAAGCACAATTCCCGTAATGCATTTTTTTTTAAAGTTTTTTTTTAAAAACTAAATGTCAAGACGAAATAAAAAAGCTTTCTGGGGGTTGGGGTGAAAATAATAAATCTAGTGAAAGCAAAAAAAATATGTTTATATTTAAAAGAATTAAGAATTGTTTTTAATTAGTAATTAATTATTAAAAAACTGTTTGATTCTAAAGTTACATGAATTTATATTTGTCTTTTAAGAAACTGTCATTTGAAGAAGAAAATCGTAAAATATATTAATTATTTTACAATTCATGGCTGAAAAACATTTTTCTTTTTAACATTAATCTGCCATCTTTTAATTTACTAACTACTCCTTCGAAAATTATAAAATTTGGCATTTCCCCTTTCTATCGAATTCTAAATCTAAATATTGCATAATAATATGGGATTACTTTTGAGTTTTTTACAATTCGGTATAGTTTTAATATGTAGATGATTCCTCATGGCAATATATATATTAGCCATATTATTACCATAGAGATCTATATTAGCAACCCCAACATAGTTAAGATCGGTTGGTAACTAACATAGCATTACGGGGATAGCATTCAAAGAAACCGCTTATGAGCTTTCCAGAAGTTATAGTTAGAAATCAGAGGGTGGGGTAATTTCGGTAATAGATGGCATCAGTTCTATAGCCCGGCTTCATTACCTCCATCATACAAGCCTACTGGTCATAATACATTTGTAAAGTTACTTCATGTCAATTTTCTTAGCCTCACCAACAGCTTTCCTTGTTGTCAAATTTCCTCTCTATACATTAGCATTTGGAGGTCATGTATTTACCACTAAAGTAATAAACCAGTTGTGTGGACTTTGTATAATATAACCAGATTTTTTTTTCTCCAGAAACTTCATCGGTTACCAACTCTCTTAGTGTTTTTAACTAACGAAATCCTGAAGACATTTTTGTCTTGTTCAAAAGGACTTTGGCTGGACTCTGTAACGGGAAAATGCGACAATTTGATGCGACATTCGGTCAGTGAGACAGCGAGGTGAAAAGCTGGACTGTCCCACTAAAATCGGGACGCATAGTCATATTAGTTATGTAGTCTTCCTCTTGAAGTAAATGCATGTTGCATATTAGTGCTACTAAGTATTTACTATAGTCAAGACAAGACGATTTTTGTAAATGGTTGGTTGGTTGGATGGTTGAACTCCCAGCTGGGAGTGGAAAGGAAGGACTTTATGAACTAGCACCTGTCTCCACGTACAAATGTTTTAAATATATTAGATGACTAGGTAGACACCTGAGATAGATCCACTTCTCTCTCTCTCTCTCTCTCTGAACAATTTAACCTGTCGAAACCATTAGACTACACAGATGTTTCAACTAAGAAGAAACCCAAAGTCGCGAACCTCCAGTAACAAGCTCTCAGTGCTCAGATGATGGCGCCTATGTAAGAAAAACTGTGAGGATTTTCACTTTTAAAGATATGGTTTAGAGCAGTACTTTGAGATAAAAACAGTTTTTTTCGTTGAAAATATTCAATCTATCAGTATAACATTTCCATCAAGTGGTATTACAATTTCGAGTAAACACGTTAGCTGTCGATCACGCGCCAGCGCCAAATGTCGGGGTAATCCCCAGAAGTCTGTCCTGATCAGACTGCACCCGATCGGAGTTCCATTCATACTGGAATTCACTGAAGCAACAAAATAATATATCCCATTGGCATAAATATCAGATACATCTTGTCTTTCTACATAAGTTTAGCTGGAAGCTTGTATTTTTAAAACACATTTTCAGATAATTTCATCAAAGAACACAATTCCGATCGGATGCAGTCTAATCTGGACAGTCTACTGGGGAACAGCCCGACATTACACGCTGGCACGTGATCGGCAGCAAACGTGTTAAACACTGCACAAAAGCCTGGTCAGACTGTGAGTTTATGATATTTCGCATAAGAAAGTATCCTATCATACGTCTCCATTGACCATTCGAAATACAAATTAATAAATACAGAAAATACACTTTACTACCTAGACATTAAATAAATTCGAATCCATGGGTTGAGCGCTTACCTATTTTAAATAACTAAGAATCCACAATTAAAATATATACTAAATTTAGCTGCTGTTATTTCAACACTGATTTAAATATTTAGTCTGATCAGTCCAACAAATGGACATTTTAACTGTGTGAGTAGTCCTATTGCATATTGTGGGATGGAATTAAAACTAGCAGTCATTGAAGAAGTGTAATTGGGCTATCTATTTTGTAATATTTTATTTCCCCCATTGTTTACGGGGCAATGTAGTCATATAACGCCATATTTTTTGTAGACAGTTAATTGAACAATCTAGTTTGTGGTATTTTATTTTTACTTATTATTTACAAGATAAACTATTAACTTAGTATTTAGTTTTTCGCTGTAGACAATACAATTGGGTTATCTACTTTGAAGTCTTTAATTTTTACCCATTCCTTACGAGAGAAGCTACCCACTTAGTTCAACATTTTTCTTTGTAGATAATATAATTGAGCTATCTACATTGTAGTCTCTTACTTTTAATCATAGTTTACATGACAAGATATCCATGTTATGCAAAATGTTCTTTTGGTGGCAATGTAATTGAGATATCTACTTTGTTGTCTTTGTTTTTACCCATTGCACCAAAATACAGCCTAGTGTAAGGTAATTAGTTTATTTCGGGTGTAATCTCCAACACAAAACGCAAGCATGAAAACAATGTATTCTAGCAAGTAATTATCAAAGGTAGACCCTTTAAACTAGCGACGTTCTGTGTCACTTTGATGAAACGTATATGTTGCCTGCAAATTAATAGGATTTTTCTCAAATTGTATTGCTTTTCTTGTACTGTAGAAGGCTGTGGTAAAATTTGGTAATGTAAACAACAACGTCATCGTCTTTAGTTGAACGTGGAGTTATTGAGCAAACATCAAGAAGTATCTAATTCTACTGGCTTTGTCAATACATTGAATATTTAAAATAAATCCTAAATTAAATGGATTACAATAACCGTAGGTTGTATTGACATTTCCCAAAATAGCATATTTAAGAAGAGGTAATTTATATTGTACTTTTGTGAGCTCGATAATTCTAAATGAATAAAAGTTTAGAAACTGTTTGTGCCTTGGAACAATATAATAAACTAAAACGTATTGAAATGGTACATTGGTTGGTTTGTACGTTCAACGACGTTTTTCTATGCACAATGACTGTTAATCAGACCGGGACTTACATTTTAACTTGGATTCCGAACCACAATGAACATCCACGCCTAGCCCGAGATTCAAACCCAGCACCTTTGGCATGCATGGCCAGAGCTATTACCACACAGTCATCAGGTGATTGAAATGGTTCAGAGGATAATTTTCAACGCAACTGTAAGTAATTTATTTAGTTAGCTAAACTTCTTTCACTGTGATTCTATACTATATTGTATTACACTTGGTTTTAAATTTAATACCGTTTTTTAAATTGATCAAACATAAGCTCTAACAAGGAAATAAGAGTATTAGACTTTTTAGGAAATTTTAATTAATTTTTATCTCGTATATTAATGAATGTTAATAAGTATTAGTGTTATTTAAAGCTTATTTTTATGTTTAATTTTGACAACAAAATGTATGCAAACGAAATTTTATGTCTGGAATATTCTAAAGAAAAGCTTAGTTATTAGCGGATGTAATTATTTGAGCTCAAAGCTTCTTATTAATGTTAGCTTGAATACTGATGTTATCTATAATACCCGATGGCAAACATAGAAACTAATTGATGTATAATTAATATTTGTAAATTAAGTAGTACAAACTACATTTTTTTCCCTTTAAGATAATTGTATTGATGTATAAAATACCTAATCTTAAAAAATGGTTCTCGTATCTTTTTCATGGAATAGTTTTATGTTTATACGGCTATAATTCGAGGATACAAAAATTAATTAAATTACTATGTTTTTAAAAGCTTTGTTTGTTTATTTATGGATATACGGATAATAGGCTGATATATCAAACACTTTTTTATTATCATTCAATGAAGGTAATGAAATTTACTGAAGACTTTGATAACAATTAGTTGCAAAAATGAGTGTTAATACAAATAAATTATAACGTTTTGTTAGAAATCTGTATGGAAATTTATGAATTTAAAATTAACCAATTTACAAGACATGCATTAATCATTACTTTTTAATCTCAGTACAACAATCAACAGTGATGTACACTCACTATCAGAAATAAGTAACTGTCTGTCTTTAAGGGAAATAGCTCTCCCCAGATAATCTGGTTGGTGTTGGTCGTTTTAGAAACAAGATTCGTCAATTTAAAATAGGGGTGATGTATGTAGGAAATTGTTGCCGGAAGGCTTTAATACGGCAAATGTAGAATCCTTTTACCTAAAATCCATCATGGAAACGAGGACTAAGCTTTTTTCAATGGCAGCATTACTCTTGGATGGCAGCGTTACTCGGTTGTTGTTGTATTCAGATTATCTGGCGCCGTCAGCAAAACGAGGGCTATAATGCGCCGAACATTCGTCATTAGACAAGCCAACATACATTTACAAACACCCATGCGCCGACCAAACGGTATAGTGGTTAGCGTGCTGTCCTCTAGACCGCGAGGTTGCGGGTTCGAGTCCCGTGTTGGCATGGGTGTTTGTAAATGTATGTTGGCTTGTCTAATGACGAATGTTTCGGCGCATTATAGCCCTTGTGTTGCTGACGGCGCCAGATAATCTGAATACAACCAACCAACCAAACACCCATGCCTAACACGGGACTCGAACCCGCAACCTCGTGGTCTAGAAGCTAGCGCGCTAACCACTATACCGTTTGGTCGGCGCAGCGTTACTCGGATTTAATGGAGTTACTCTTGCGATATACAGTATGGTCTTTTTATATCAGTGTAAAAAAAAAAAAAAATTATGCGACTTACTAGGTAAAAAATAAATTGATTGACTTACTAAATTAAAATAAATTAATGATGCGATTTACTAAGTAAAAAAAAAATAATACGACTTAGTTAAAATAAATAATGACGCGAGTTACTGTGTTCCAAAAAATTAAGGTTGCAACTTACTGACATTAATGACTTCTTGAATCACAGCTATCCTTATTACAAACAGCACTATTGTTATGTAACATTGTGGAATAGCCGAAAAAACACTTAATTGTAGTAGTATTCTTACGATATATGCAAATTTTACACCACTTACATTGAAATGAAATTCATTTAAATATTGATGATCAGTGAAGTGAAGCATCAAATCTACATCACAATATGCCATTCGAATTTGACTTTAGTATGTTGGTGCATTGAAATGAGTCCTTTTGAGACTTTTAACATAATGGTAATCTTTGTATAAGTTATGAGTTTGTTTAGCCTGAATATTTTAATCTCAGAATTGTGACGATACTAAATACGCTAGGTATTAATAACCTTTGGTGGTACAAAACACCCCAAGGCAACTCGGAATACCTGAAATGTTGATATAGTATATTCTCAATGGGTAAGTGTACTAAAAACAATTTATACGAGCAAACAGTTATGTGTACATTACTACGTCATACTGTCGACAGCTCTTCTAATATCATTTATAACCCATAACTCTGATATTGTTGACAGTGTAATATGTTGAAGCGAATTGAGAATTCAATCATTAAAGGTTCTGACGTGGTATCTAATAACTGTTATCGGTACAATTCGATAAATGAATTATTCATAATTGATTTTACTTTTAATAGTTTATGATTTTATAATTGTTGCTATTTTTGTGAGTACAAGACACATTATAAATTATAATTAAAATGGCGCTATAATTTAACCCACTGACGGTCCAGGAAATGGGCAAAATTCTACAGTTATTTTCCCTGCAATAACTTTCAAATGTAATTTCGATTTCAAATGTATAATTTTTGTAATTATTTTTTATTCATTTGCTTTATATAGGTTATAAACTATCATTCTACTTACATATTTGAAAAATATTTTATTTTAAATTGTATTTATAAATTTAAAAATGTTGTGTATTGCTGGAAAAACTGAGGATCAAATGACGCATATATAAGTGCATGACCGCCTGTGGGTAAAATGTATAACATAATAATTCATAATTAAAATGATATTACAAATTATAATTAATCACATAACTTAGATATAATAATATTATATTTTATTCTTAAAAGCGTTATAATTTACAATTAAAAGGACTTTATAATTACAATGTATTCATTTAAAAAAAAGTTAACGCCGACCAAACGGTATAGTGGCTAGCGTGCTAGCTTCTAGACCGCGAGGTTGCGGATTCGAGTCCCGTGTTAGGCATCGGTGTTTGTAAATGTATGTTGGCTTGTCTAATGACGTATGTTTTGGCTCATTATAGCCTTCGTGTTGCTGACGGAGCCAGATAATCTGAAAACAAACAACCAATCAAAAAAGTTAACTAAATAACTTTTGAGAACGTGATCAAATGTAGTTGCGATTTAGCTCTACAAGAAACAACACCTTTTCAAAAAATGCAATAATTACAATATATTTACTAAAATTAAATAGAATATGAAGAAGTTCCTTATGTGTGGATGCATTTTAATCGGTAAGAAATTACAACTTTAAATTGATCTGAATGAAATATATGCACTCTTGATCTTTTAAATCAGAGGAGGATTTCTGGATAGATACAATTTCGAAAAAACCTTTCCTTCCTCCATGTTTTAACCCTTAAATTGGATGATTATTACTTGGACATTTTATGAAGATTTTGATGAAGTTTTTATACTCTTGTTGTAAAGAGAAACTTCACGGTTTCTCTTTTGCAACTCTACCCAGTTAGGCTAATGTTGGAAATAAAGGAGGAATGAAAATACAAGCTTACCTATGTTCTGTATTTGAATACAATTTTCAATGTTCATTTTTATTAACCTTCTGCAACGTAGATTATAAACATTGACAAAATGAAAGATTCACATTAATTACTGATTTCTTATGTTTAATTTCAAGGTGAGAAAGTAGGCATTATCCATTTTTACAAAAATTAAAAAAAAAAAAAAAAAAAATCAAATAAAAAGCACACCTATGTTTTGTATTTGAACAAAATGACCAGAGCTCATTTTTATTAACACCTTTAAATGCAGATTATAAGAATCGAAAAGTATGGATTCAAATTAACAACTAATTTATATTATGTTTGAAAACAAGATGTAAATTAAGCATTTTCCATTTATACATGAATTAAATTTCGATGTTGTAAAATCATTGTGTGCCTTTTTGATGCATAAAAAACAAATTTAATCAACCTACAGAAGTCAGATTTTATAAGAAAAAATGTGCTGTTGTACAGTTAACATACCAACACAATCGCATTGATATTCTTTAAAATGACATTTTATATAAATGATTATATCTAAACTTACATAAGAAAGAAATGCGATTTAAAAACGATTAAACTGTCTATTTCTTTAACGCACATGCTTTATCATCCATGATCACGTATTGAAGAGCACTTTTAAATGCATTAGAAACCACAATTTTTTTATTTCGTATTCTGTTTAAACAACTTACTTGGAAAATTTCTGGTACATGCATTAAAGCAATGAAAACGTCAGTTTTGCTTCGCACATCATTCAATCATACGCATTGGCATAGTAATTGGGTTTATAAGGTAAAAAAAAAAAAGAAAAAAAAACTTGCAGTTATTTCAAATATATCTCAAAACAGGGTTTGTTCTAATTACCTATAAACACCTAATAAAAAGATATTGAAATATATTTCCCATTAGGAAACTTAACAAAAATTAATACCTAATCAACAGATATCGAATTATATTTAGATCTATTAAATTAAATACTTAAGATGTGCATACACACTTGACTTTTTTTAATTATCACTTTGAAAATATGATTTTTTGCTTTTAAAAGTACACATTTAGTGTTAATTTTCGCTTAAAAAAAAAAAATTACTCAAAAGTTCAAAGTTCAATAACTAATTAACATATTGTTCGTTAAATTTTATTAGACCAAGAAAATAAACTAATGTTGGAATTAGTATGTAATACCACTCTTAATATTTCGAAAATCCATCAAGATTTTTGAATACGTAGTTTTTTAATAGAATTTTTTTTAGCATTGAAAGTAGAAAAAGTAATAATAAAAACAAAAAAATTAAAAACTGTTTATTTCTTTTCCAATTAGTTTGACTGTGAATCAAAATACTTAATAGTTTAAGCAGATTTTAATTCTTCAATCATTTTTCAAAAAGATTATATCAAACTTCAGGTATTACTTTAATAATGAAATTTCACGTGCTGAAATCACTACTCTTTAGATAACGAGTTTAAAATAATTAAATTTATTTTTAGAATAAAGTAGTATTTTAAACTAATAAAATAACACACTAGCTTTATGATGGTAAAATTATCTTGTAAAAATTCCATTTAGAGATTATTTTAAGGAGGCATGGTACCCAAAAAATGACGAAATGTAAATTTTTAAACTTTTATCTCATAATGTGGAGAATATCTTTCTGAATAGCTGTGCAAAAAATTATATTTGTACCTTTGAGAGACAAAAAGTTATATTGTATTTTCTAAATCTCGCACTATCAAAACTGAAAAAGAAATATTTAACACTGTTTTCTTAGTTTGTTATTTTTCAGTTTGAAATATATGAAATTTATATACATCTGATAAATAGAAGAAGTTAGTATGGAATAAGGTATGGTATGTTTATTATTTTTAATTATATATATATATATATATATATATATATATATATATATATATATATATATATATATATATATATATATATATATATTAAAAAGTTGAAAACTTGAAAAAAACAACAACATAGTTTTTCTGCTGTTTTTAGTGTAAAAACCAATAAAACTTTTTCAAAGCTTGCATCTTCAAATCCATTCTAACTATTGTTAACAATTATAATACGAATACATTGGGAGAATTTCATGAAAAAATACTTAAAATTATGGAAGGAGTAGCATTTAAAAAAAAAGTTTAAAAAAATTGAATTAATCAAAAATTATTTATTCAAAATATTTTTGTGCGTTGAATTATGTTTACTTACCATCAACACAATTAAAAATTACTATAGTTTAAATTTTAGTGGTGCAATTTTTGAAAATAATTTTTTAAGGGTACCATGCTCCCCTTAAAGCAAACAACTAAATACGCATTTACCAATTTTGTGATATTTCAAGTGTGTACCTGTGCATACACATTAAGTGAAATAAATTGATTTTAATTTATAATGAGATTATGTGTTGCTTTGCTCCTTTAAATCAGAGTTATCACTCAAATAGAAGACATAAAATGTGCAATTTATTAAATATTTATTTAGTTTAGTAAAAAAAATTTATTTGTATATGAAGAGGGAAACATTTATTGTAAGTATTAGCCTAGTTATATTAATAAATGATTAAAACTATAAAAGCTCTACTTAAATGCATTTATTCATACAAATAGGCTTATGCTTACAATAAATGTTCAATCCTTCGTAGATGAATATATTTGTTTTCTTAAAATTGAGACTAAATAAATATTTAATAAATTACACTTTTTATTTTTTGGCAGATGCATGTATTTTTATTTCCAACCAGGAATAATAATTAGAAATATTCATAATACTTCAAAAGGTAATGATTCCATTATAATAAGAAAGTATTCTCAAATGAATAATTTCGAATACTTTCAAAAACTAATCTTAATGCATTAGGTTGAATATGCATATTTCAGTTTAGATTCTACAATTAACTTTGTTAAGCCTTTACAAAGCTATATTTGTTATGATTAACATGGAAATAGCTGAAATTTCTTTAAAAATTTGGTAGTTGAATTTGTAGTTTGAAGTTGATATGCTTGCATTTAAGAAAATGTTTTTAATCCAAATAAAGATTGATTTTAATAAAGAAAAGTACTAAATGCAATATAATAATAAGAAAAATAATAAGTAAACTTACACATTTATAAACCCACTTAAAAATAAGTAAAATTAAAATTAATAACGTTTTTTTTTTTTTTTTTTTTAAATTTTTTTGTTTATTATTTATTTATTTTTGAGCTTGTAATATTAGTAGTACTAAAATGTGTTTTTTCCTTATAATATAGCAAAGTCTTTTAGTTTGACTTTATAATGATTATGGTTAAGGAACATAATTTAAAATGCACAAATCAACAAACTTCTTAATTTTGAATTAGATGGATTAATACTGATAATATCCAAGGTCCGATTAATAAGTTTCAGCAAGGATTACTAAAAAAGCTACGTGACAAAATTCAAAATACCTATTACTATAGTTACTTAATAAAAATAAAAATGTAATTTGCAATTTTTTGAAAGCCAGATGCATAATTTGAATAAAATCGAATATAAAATATTTCATATTGGAAAATGTAAATGTAAGGAGTTGTATAAAAATTAAAACTAAGACTCTCTTTTCAAGTCATATTTCAAAATATATTGCATAACAGAAGCTTATGTTATTTAGTTGACTACGCATTTTTAGAATAGATATTTCAGCAAAATGAAACTTAAACAGTTTCTTTTAAAATATATTGAGGATACTCGGTTAAAAAGATATAATTTTTTGGAAAGTGCATATTTTTATGCATAAAAATCGACGGTAATACTAAAAAAAGATATTTTACATATTAAATTCATTTCAATTTCTTTCAACATCCTCTTAATTAAAGAAACATATTTAGCTTTAATGAAACCTTTGCATGTGTTTTTTCTTCTTCGTCGCAATTTCTTTCTAGTTTATTTAACACTTGGGTTTTGCTTTGTAAGTTGAGTGGAGCTGCATTTAGTTTGCTTTAATAAGACATGTTTCGATGTCTATGAGCTTATTTTAATGAACAAAATATTAAATATTCAGCAATATAAGAATACCTAAAAACTAAAGTGTTATTTTTGAGTTTTACAAAATATTATTAATGAGGAGGATTGAACAGATTCGCTCTTTTACATCGTCATAAACCTAAAAAAAAAATTCTTAGAAAAATTCCTCTCCATAAAATTGCTTTTAAATTTATAATAATGTGTACCATATCTAAGAATAATATTAAAATATAATTATGAAATTTGAAGAACTAATAATATAAATAAAGATAAAGGATAATTATATTATGAGAAAAGATTTGTACTGTTAATATATTAAAAAAAAATCACTTTAGAATGTCTTCCTCTTTTTCAATAAAGGTATCTGATAAGACAAGCATGCCAATATTAAATATTTAAATATTAATAATGAACCACTTGCAGTCTATACGTTAATTGAAGATTAATGTATTTTGGGAAGTTTATCAGTCTTCCTTTGTTTTCTCTTTTCTTTAGAGCTTGCCACCTATTGCATACTATCACAGCTTCCTTTTTTTAAATTTCATTTAAAAGACCTCCCGGCATCTTACATTACAAAACTTGGTGGTGCAGATATCATAACGATATGCAGAAGTGCATGTCTCTTGCATGTCTGACCAGTGCATGTCTAGTGCATGATGTGCATGACCATTTCATGTCTCTTGCTCCAGTGTTCGAGTATCCAATATGATGTTAAACGGTATAGTGGTTAGCATGCTATCTTCTAGACCGCGAGGTTGCGGTTTCGAGTCCCGTGTTAGGCAAGTGTGTTTGTAAATGTATGTTGGCTTGTCTAATGACGAATATTTCGGTGCATTATAGCCCTCGTATTGCTGATGGCGCCAGATAATCTGAAACAACCAACCCAGACCCTTTAAAAGTATCCCTTTATTGTTTATAAACTATTTCCATATTCCGCTTCAGGCTTTACTTACAAACGAAATCGGGATGGTCAATTTTCATTATAATGCATTTTATTCCAGTTAAATTTTTAATGCGCAATTAAGATTAATTTGAGGAATTGCTTTTTCAAAAGTTTGTCAGTGCTATATATTATATTATATTGCTAAGAGATAAAATATTCATTAGATTCCTCAATGTGTTTAACCCTTTGACAGAAGGGATCAAATCCGGACAACCTACACATGCCAGATTTGGAATGCCCAAACTGGCTTTGACCAGTATAAGAATCCTAGCACAGCATTACCCTAGGGTTGCTCTTAGTCAGTAAACTAAAGTTATCTAATCTTTCTATTTCTATCCAAGCACCCTTACTACCAACCAACCAACCAATATGACATTAACCACAGAATGCTACTATTTATAGGCAGAAGAAGGGAATTGTATTGGATCGAAGAGGGCTTCGTAATTTATCATGTAGAGGGCTTCATAATTTATCATGTATAGTTATTTGATATATCACATAAAAATTTGTTATTTACTTCTTGAATGATTCAGTAGTTCATCTTTAGCAAATTCTTCAATCCCGCTACTTCCGATTAATATTTCATCTCATGATTTTTCATATAATTAATACATTTTGCACTGTGCTATCTGTGGACCGTTGGCGAAAGAAAAAGTTCGTCTATCTTTATTACGTTGCAACGGATAGTCTGGTCAGATATCCGTTCCGCAACGACGCTGATATATTCCAGGAAAGACTACAACACTGGTTAGGGACAAAAAGGTAGATTTGTACGCTTCACAACAACTTTGCTTACTACTCCTTAACATGAACTTTGTACAACAATGAAAATCTATGCCTAATGTGAATAGACGTCCCGATTTTGGCGGGACAGTCCTGCTTTTTACCTTGATGTTCCGATCCCCTAATGTCCCACTTTTCCATTTCATAGAATGTGCTCCATAAATACAATACGCAAAAAAGTCCCCTTCTCCATTGGTAGACGTGGTCGAATTGTTAGTCAGAAAAATATGGTCACGTTATTTAAACCTAACTCAGGATTCGAACCTAGCACTTCCGGTATGTCAGCCAGAGTGCGAGTCGCACAATCATCAGGTGGGATGAGTCAGATCGAAAATTTGAGGGGGCAGACGATTTTTTTTTTTTTTTTTTTTTTTTTGTCGCCAAATAAGAGTTTACTTACAGTTAACAGGATGATACATAAGAATCATAATTTTGAACATTAATAATTTATTTACATTTTAACACTATATATCAATTATACTAATGCTAATAATTCTATCAATTAGCGATTAAATACATAGTTACTTTTCTACTATGTATTATTAAATCTATTTTTTCAACTGTTTCTTCCGTTACCTAAAAAGTATTCTCCTCAACTTCCTGAAAGAAAAATAAAAGATAACCTTAAAGTTTACAGCCTTCCACACCAAAGCCTCACTTAAATCCACCCAAAAGTCACTTACACCCCAACAGATAAATCAACCTTCTCGAGTCAACCGAAAACCCCAAACCGACCGAATAAACCTTTTCATCCGGGCGAAAACCCCAAAAAGGATTTGTTTTCCCGAAAGTTGCGAAACCCAACACTGGGAAAAGTATTTCCCACAGGCTTCGCAATGTGTCCTTCATAGCGTAAGGGAAAAACAATATTGATGGAATGGACTCGAGCTTATATTGGAGGAAACGTCTACCAGTTATTGTTGTGGCTTTGATATTTGGGCTAAGGATATGGCTTTGATGACTTTGATGACTTTTGGGGATGTTTATTGTTGGAATTGCAGAAGTATATAGTTGATGAAAATATTCTGATGAGTTATATCTGTAATTAGCCTAATAGTTTACAGTTTTGCTCTATTGGGGTTTAAAGCCCTTTGAAAAATGAATAAATAAAAAAGAGTTAAGGCTATATATACAGGATACAGTATAGTTTTGATGACTTTTAGGGTTGGTTGGTTGTATTCAGATTATCTGGCGCCGTCAGCAACACAAGGGCTATAATGCTCCGAAACATTCGTCATTTGACAAGCCAACAAACATTTACAAACACCCATGCCTAACACGGGACTCGAACCCGCAACCTCGCCGTCTTGAAGCTAGCACGCTAACCACTATACCTTTTGGTCGACTTTTAGAGATGTTTATGGTTGGAATTTTAATTTGCACTGATATTTTTTGTCAGGGTAAGACTTTTTTTGATAACAGTCGGATTTGAAACAGCCAAATATATCTGCAGAATTTTTTTTTTTTTTTTTTTCAGTTTCGGGTCTCAGTTTTTTTTTGTAAAAAAAAAAATAAAAAAAAAAAAAATAATACTTGTAGAATTTCAAAAGAAACGTAATGAAAAAAATCATTAAGTTACTTAATTGAATCTCTGCAATAAATCAATATGTAACTTTCGCAATTAAAATACAAAACTCGAAATTAATCACAAATTGAGTTATGCCTTTTGCTGTTTTTTTAAATAAGTAATTATATTTCATTTAATTAATTAAATATGATCAAATGATGACGTTTACGTACATATCCATCCGTTTGTAACACTTGTTTGGTGTAAAAACAACTTAGAGTCTATTTTCAAAATTTAAGAAAAATTATTCTAATGTACACAGGTAGTTTAATCTCTCTATGCTGAATGAAGCAGTTCGATGCTAAAGTACATATTTTTGTAGCAGCAGTTATTTTTGTCACTAATGCGCTACTGAAATAGAAATTGTGCCATTAACAAACAAAAGTGTCATAAAAATAGGAAAGTTACTTGGAGTACATTAAAACTATTTATGTGTGAAAAATGTTGCATATTTCTGTGGTTTAAACAAAATTTAATGCCTAGCATTCCAACAATTAAACAAGTGTGAAACCCGGGAACATTTTATCTCGTTGACTGAGAAATTCTTTCGTTAAAGAAGATAAAATTTGATGCTGCCACTTCCATAGTACTTTCTAACGATCCACGTTCATCTTTTAGAACGTTTCCTAATGTTTATTAGATCCTCTAATGTTTATTAAAATTTTCCCGCCCAAAAATATTCCAAGCTCCATAAAGCACAGCTAATAGAAAACAAATGGTTTCATCTAAACATCGGCTATTTTGACGGTGTTAATGACCACTTTGAAATGAACGAGCCATTTCGGTGGTTGGAGAATGCAGGAAAAATGTAATTTTAAATGATGTGTTCCGAAATTGATGGATTCTGATTGGATGGAGTGAGTGGCGTTCGTGTTGCCAGATACACTTCTCTTAATTATGTGGTTTTACGTCTTTTGGAATGCATCAAGATGGATAATTTAATTTCATTCATTCTGTGGAAGTTCTGATTGAACATGTTTGGATTATTGAAATATTTAAGTTTTTAGTAAGAGGGGATTCAGTGATTATTGAAGAATTAATAAATCTGGTTATTTACAACTTAATTAAATCCGATATTCATTAGACAATGTACAAATTATTTTACGTAACTGTGAAATGTTATTAATTCCTAGAAACATGAAATTACAATAATTCTGTTGAGTACACATTTCACACACACAAATTCGTGTTATTATATATGTTTTGAAATAAATTTATATTTATAATGTCATATACATATACATCGATTTGAAGTTTTATTTAAATATTATGAAATTGTCATATTGATACATTTAATTTAATTACAACATTTGATATTTGTGTTTTAAGAGCATATTATTGACCTGTATAACTCTAATAAATAAATTAAACATAACTTTTATTCTGGGCCAAGTCATGATACACAATATTCCTAACATTAATTTTATATTAAAACATTAATTTTCTTTTAAAATTTACATTATATGCACATTTATGTATTTTTTGGGGAATTTAAGCCGATTGTTTTAAAATGATAGAGAAAAAATTACATTTTTGTAGTTAGGACCTGAAATGTACTATTTTACACAAGACAAATACGAAAATACATTTAAATTTTATACAATGAAATAACTTAAAAAAGGACTTCCAATTTATTTGCAAATTTTATCCGAAGTCATTATAAGAAATGATTAAATTATCACCTTGTAATAATGCTTTTAGACGTTCCTTGCCTTAATGGTACAGAATCAATTTATTAAATTCCAAAGAGGTAATAATGACCAACAAATGTAGTACTATGAATAGAAAACAAGAGCTTAAAGCGTTGTTGTGACGCCCTAATTACAAATGAAGTAGAATTCTGTTTTCCTCTGTGCGTCTCCGAAAAAAAAGGTGTTATGGCAAACATTGATGATAGGCAGCTTGAACATGAGAGAAAAGGATAAAAAAATTACTGGTATTTCCAATCCAAATTGTGTTTCATTATGTCCAATCAAAATAATGAAATTGAATTCGAAATAAATTTAAATTAGAAAGAACTGGATGTTTTGATTTCAATTCATTTGTGCATTTTATTCACATTAAATAGAGAGACGGAAAGGTCTTATATTTAGGAGGAAGGGAGGGGCCCTACAGTAGAAAAAAATAAGGCATATTTCAATAATCTTATACAAAGCAGCATGACAGTACTGATGCTTGTAATAAAACGTTATTTCTGCATGTAATCTGGGATACTTCCTGTGTTAGTCATCTAGTTGGAATTTATCAATTTCTTTGACTTATTGTACCCAATTTTACTAAAAAATATAGTCTTTACGCGATTATTAAAACTTTATGTTCTATGCCGTTTCGGAGCGGATATAGTTCGTAAATTCTACTATAATTTTATGCTATCAATGTGCAGATTCCGACTAGACATAAGCTCAGGCCTCGCATGCAAAAGGTGTAGGGTTCGAATCCAGGGTTAGACATTGATATTCATTGTGGTTTGGAATCCATTTTAAGCTGAAGGTCCCGGCCTACATGCTCTTCAACTTAGACACCCGGCTGATGTTGTGGAAAAAATAGATCGTTGAGCGTGCAAACTAAATCAAAACCAGACAGAATATATATAAATAGCACAGGCAAACAAACAAACAAAAATTGGTGCTTAAGGTTATTTAACTGATTTTAGCTATATTTGGGGTGCTGAATCTAAATATAAAGTCACTTTTTATCCATCAGCTCTAATTTCTTAGATCAGTGCTTTTTTAACTTGTCTTGTTAACGGCATTGTACGAAAAGTGTAATTTTAACTCCTTTTTGTGAAGTTCAAAACCCCATATACAAGGGTTGGATATTTATTTTGTCTAGTAAATAATTCTGGAATTAATCGAAACAACCGTATTAAGAAGAATTATCCTAATTTAGTGTCTACAAGACGCCTGGTCTCTCACTCAAATGAAATGCCGATTCTAATGTTTCACCAACTACCAAAGCTCTATGGGGACGAGTATTGTCCTTCTGATCACCTTTCTGATATTAATGAAGGTGATAGTGATTATGAGGGATATCAACAATTTCTCAACGTTTCAACCAGAGGTCGGCGATATATCGATACGACGATATTTTAATCGATATTTCTAAAAAAATATCGATATTAAAAATATCGATAAAAGTCACCGATATATCGATATTTTTAAACATGTTTAGTTTTGTGATGATCGTTTTGTAGTTCCATGTGTTTTTTCGATTTTCTTTATTCTCTTTTCAAAAACTTTAAAGCTAAAGTGTGAACTTGGCTGAGCGACAGTTAAAATGGCACCAATATTCAATATTTTCCATACACTTAAAAGCTATTGAAAATTATCTAAATTTTTCTTAAAATCACTGCACCAATTAAGCGAAAATATAACTTCTTTTTTTTTGTAATAGATCCATTTCAGTTAAAAAAGAAGTCACCTTACAAAAAAGCAATCATGAAAAATAGAAATTTGCCCCGAAAAAATTTGTTTCTGGCAAAATTGAAAATCAAATAAAACAAAATCGTGTATCAATAAATCGATATTTTATCGATATTTTTTTCTATGCAACGATATAGTATCGATATTGATCGATATTTCCGACCTCTAGTTTCAACCAGTAGGAATTAATTGACCTCAGCAGAGATCTCAACCTTTCAAAAGAAGCTTCTGAGTTACTGGCTCCCAAGTTGAATGAAAAAAAAACTTAATGGAACAAAGAACCAAAATTAGTTTTTATCGTACAAGCGAAAAGTATCTGCTAGTCTTCTCTCAAGAAGACCATCTTGTATTGTTTCACGAAATTAGGGGACTCCTAAAAATAATAAGTTTTCCTGAATATTTTCCAGATGATTGGTGCCTATTATTAACGTCTAAAGGAGAAGTTTGAAATGTGTCCTTCTACTAAATAGGAACAAATATGGTTCAAAATCTAATTGCTCTCTCAACAAAATTTAAAGTAGAATATAGCACCATAGCAGATAAAGTTTCATGAACATCAATGGGTAATTCGTGTGGATTTAAAAATGGTTAACTTTCTCCTTGGACAGTGACGATCAAACGGTATAGTGGTTAGCATACTAGCTTCTAGACCACGAGGTTGCGGGTTCGAGTCCCGTGTATGGCATGGGTGTTTGTAAATGTATGTTGGCTTGTTAAATGACGAATGTTTCGGCGTATTATAGCCCTCGTGTTGCTGACGGCGCCAGATAATCTGAAACCAACCAACCTCCTTGGACAGTAAAGTGGCTACACAAAATATCATTGCTTCTTGTCTCTGGGATAGCAGAGACAAAACACACCACTGTGATTAAAAAGAGTGGCTAAAGAGAGAGAAAACATGGACGTTGGGGAAAGGAATGTCATAAACGAGCCCTTAGTTATACGAGAGAAAATCGTCTTGAGTATGGAAAAGATTAAAGCAGGGATATTTGACGGCTCATAAATAAAACAACTGATTAAGCATCCTACCATCGTAAATTCAATTAATGAGACAGAGCGAAAAGCCGGGAAATTGGGTTGAACAATGCTGAAAACTATCTTGAATTGTTAAACGAGATGCTTAACAGGTTCCAATCCCTAGTTGAAACATGAGTATTAAGGTACACTATTTACACAGTCACTTAAACCGTTTTCCTGAGAGTTTAAAAGACACCAGTAAGGAACAAAATAAAAGTTTTTACCAACATATTAAAACTATAAAGGACCTCTACCAAGGAAGATGGGATACGTACGTAATGGCAAATTACTGCTGGAGCTAAAAAGGGATAGTTCCTAACTACATTCAAGAATGTCACGGAAAAAAAAAAACTTCCAAAATGTTAGGTGTCTATAGTTAGTTTCATTGATAACTTTCCCCTTTATCTTTGTATATAATAATATTGTTTAATTAATTAATAAAAATCGTGTGTTTAGTTTTATATTTGATCCATGAATTTAACTTAAAATAGTGTAATGTATTTTTTACTAAAATGTTGTATCTTAGAAATTCAAGCTGATAGGCAAAAACTAATACTCTATTTGATTTCAGAGCATCAAATTCATAAGAAATCGGCTCCAAATACTCTGGCCCTAAAACCACTGTTGGCCAGTGCAATAATAACATACAGCCCACTCTAAAATATTACCTTATATTACAAGTTGAAAAATTCCCATTCAAAGTTCTGCTCTCCATGCACTCCGTTAAGTAAGAAGATTTTCGAACTGTCTTTCTATTTTTGTCATGATCATATTTCTTTTAATTAGTTTTAAGCTTGCTCTTAAAGCATAGTAGCTTTTTGCGATCGCTGGAAATCGATCGTGAGACCTTTGATTTCCCAGCCAAGTACTCTTTCCACCAGACAAAAGAGATCTCTTGCTGTCTCATCTTCAAGTAATGTTGACTACAAGGTGAGACCGAAAAGTAAGATGACTGATGTCATAATAATCCCTGTATTATACATTTGCAGATAAATACATCCCTGTCATTCAATGTAGTTCCCGCCATCTACAATACACTTCTGAAAACGTTCATGTAAGTTCTTGAAACTTCTAAAAAAGTCCTCCTTTGAGACTGTCTTAAGTACCTTGGTAACAGCAGCTTGAAAATTGGTTTCCCTCCAGTGCCAATTTTACACCTTCCTTATTCCTCTGGTCTAGGGCCAGCAGGTTTTTTCTTCTTCAAGCATCTCAGACATTCACGCTTCTGTTACCAAGGAACTTAAGACAGTCTCCAAGGAAGACTTTTTCAGAAGTTTCAAGAACTTGTATGAACGTTGTCAAAAGTGTACTGTAGACGGCGGGAACTACTTTGAAGGACAGTGATGTTTTATCTGCAAATATATAATAGAGTGATTATTATGACATCAGTTACATTACTTTTCGGTCTCACCTTGTAGATCACTACTCTCTCAAAGTGAATTATGTCATATAGTTTATAATTATTGTTACTTGTTTTTCTAAACATAAGTCAATGGTTAAAACTTTTTACTGTTAAGAAAAGAAAAAAATACTGAATAAGTAAATGACCCAATTTTATTACCTACCAGTTTTTGTGCGGATCAACTTTAAGTCTCATTGACAGAATTTAGAACATTCCAGATATATCTGTTTTTCCAAATGAGGAACATACGACTACTGAATCGTATACTCTTTCAGTTTTAAAGTTTTTATAGTGTGCATATTTCTTTGTCCTAAAACAAGATGATTAAATGAAAACGGATTTAATGTAAATAGAATTTGAAATAAAATCCCTGATATTCTTCCAGATCGACTTGAAAGAAGATTATCTTAAACTATTCAAAAAAAGCAATCACTGTTCTGCTACTTTTCACAAACAGGCTATTACTAGAAAAGGCTTTCTCGTTCTACACTTACTAAAAATATAAGTACGGAAACAGCTTTTACATTGTAAAGTTAATTAGTAACAATATTTGACATGTTTCGATTAATATTTTAAACTAATTTAAAGCAGCTAAGCAATTTTCCAAGTTCCTACTAATTCTCTAGTACATAGTGTAGCAAACATGCTCCTCAACTTATCGGGGACAAATCTTGGGGAAAAAAAAGTTTCGTTATCACATGATGTTGCATATATGGCTACACAAAATTGTTATTATTTAAATAAATAGGCACTGAGGATTTTTTTGGTATATATTTTAGTGGTCCAGAGACAAAAAGAAAAAGAAAATAAATATGTCCTTAAATAGACAAAAAATATTGCACTACTGTTAAATGTGCTTACTGGAAATAATAAAAGATGTATTGTTTGATTAAAGAAAAGCAAGCAAGCACTCCAATCATTATTTGTGACGCAATACACTTCAGCACAACATACAATTAAGGCTCCGCTTATAGGAGAAAATAAAATCTCTTTAGACAAAACACCTTACCAAATGGTAAGTGTTAGTAATTATACATAATGGGGATGAGATAAGGATACTTGGAACAGTGATGATAGGCCAAGGTGTCCGCAAGAAAAAGAAAAAGGTTGGTTCTTAATGGATGATTGTTGAGAGCACTTTCACGAATCTTATTATTTTTGAGCATTGTTTTATTTGTTATGATACCCTTTTCCCCCTTTATATGAAACCACAATTGATTAAGGGGAGTTGGTACCCAAAAATCTATAAATAATCAATTTTGAGTTTATTATTGTTTATCAAAATTTAAATTCTCCTCTTTAAATAGATACCTCATTTGCAATAATACCTTAACTAGATGTATTTTTAATATTTTTTTTAACACAAATTTTTTAACTATTAGTGTTAATTAAGTTTTCTTTAAAATGCCTTTTTCTCAAAACTACATTTTTAATTATTCATGTACCTTTTCTCAGAAACTACGCAAATTATCTTCATGGCATTTTTACCACATATTTCATTTATGTATATATATGTACTTAAGTAAAATTTTGTTGTTATTTTAAAAATATTTTTTGTTTTGGCTTTTTTCATAAAAAAAAAAAAAAAAAAAAAAAAAAAAAAACTTGTGATTTTTTGCAAATTTGAGTGACTTTCAGGAAAATTCATTTAAAAACAAAGTAAATGAATCACAATCAAAAGCTAACTTCAGGTAGAATAACAAGTGTCTGCTAAATGTACTAAAATTATGCTTCTATGTCAAATACTTTCTGAGAAAAAGTACATGAAATTTGCCAAATTAACTCTACCAGTAGAGAGAGTACCAATTCCTCTTAATTATGTACTCATTTAAAGGCTAAAACCTATACTTCTGACGAATACTTTATTTAATGTTGCATATTTTGTTATTTTTTTGAAGTCGAAGTTTAAACCAATCAGAAACAGTTTAAGTAACAAACCTAAATTGTGGTATATACAGTAGGTGGCAACATTGTAGAAAATCAAAGTTTAAACACAGGGAGGAAACATAAGGAAGCCTATCTATTAGCAATGGGATACAATATTAAAATCTGTAGTTTGCGCACGAGCCAACAACTTTTTTTTTTTTTTTTTTTGACGAAAAACTAACAGGACATACTTATTCCGCAAGCAAAGAGTTTTCAATCGTTATTCCATCCATATATTTAAAACAGAATCAGGGAGATCTGCATTGAATAGAAACAAACCCCATTAGAATCCTGTAACCCTTAGTATAAAAATATTAGATGAGCCTTGTTTTATAATAAGTGTAAATAACTAATTTTATCCATCATGTTATCACTAATCTGTAAGACGGTGTTTTATTAAAATGAAATTTTACAGGAGAACAAAAATCTCCTTTCCCCTTGTTAATTGAAAGAATGCAGAAGTTTTATAATAGTTGCATGACAGACGTCCAAGCTATTATAGAGATTTCACCAAATAAATAAAACAGTAATAAAATTTAAGTAGTGGAATTTTAGAAACAGGACTTAAAACATGACTTTCCCTGGGAAAAAAGACAAAGTTGATTATAAAAATGCTACATAGATATTCTATAATACTTTATTTGTAGAAATACAAGAACTACATCAATTTTATTGTTGCAATAATAAATGCGTGACCAGTTATTATTAATAACCATTAAACCTTAAGTAATTCTTTTTTATTTACTATGGGTTGACTTCTAGGACACAAACAAAATAATTACTCGTTAAACACTAACACTTCTCTGCTGCACTCCAAAACACTCCTAGTTTAATTGAGCATTAAAAATCAACCATCCAATTTAGGTTAATATCCTCTACGATTTTCTGTACGATATGAGCCTTCACTTTAATGTCCATCCATGTCTTTACATTCAGAAAGCATTACCAACCTCTGCTACATAAGATTTTTTTTTTTTTTTTAAATTTGCAAAATAACAATAGCGTTTATTATTAATTAAACAATTTCCTCACATTTGAATGTTAATTTGTAAAGTAACTTTTTAATTAATTTATGTCTGAACATCCTAGTTCCAACATAATATCTGAACAACATTCTAACTGAACTAACTTTTCATCATTCAGCCTAACAATTAGTAAATATAAGTCTTTTATACAAATATTAAACTTTATATAATACTTCATTCATGATTTTGCGTTCAAACAGTCTTACCAAACTCCACTGAAATGAAACCATGCAGAATCACTTATTAAACACTTTATCATATTTTTGTGTCACTAATTAAACCCCTTTATCACAATTACGTATTTATATGCAACTCAACTAGCTCACTAATTTCTACCTACATACTCAAGTTCCAACAAAATAGAACAGTATTCTTACAGTACTAATTTTTTAGCATTCAATCTATACAATAAATAAATATGAGTCTTCTTTACGAATATGAAACTTCATTTCAATACTTCATCCATTGGTTTACGTTTATGTATCACTTTCGATCTCCACTGGATTAAAAGAACTGGCAGAATTATTGACTTAACACCTTATGAAATTTCTGTATCACGTTATGTATTTTATATTATGTATTTTATATTATGTATTTTATATTATGTATTTTATATTATGTATTTAATATTATGTATTTATATGTAACTTTAAAGTTTTTTTAAACGTATTTATATGTTACTTTTTCACTAATTTCTACCTACATACGCAAGTTCCAATAAAACAGCTGAACAATCCTTTTACTAAATTAATTTTTTATCATTCAACCGATATAATTAGTAAATATGTATTTCATATTTCATACGAATATTAAACTTCATTTTAATACTTCATCCATGCTTATACGTTCATACAGACGAACCTATCCCCACTGAACTAACAAACCTTGCATTATCAATTATTAAACACCTTATCACATATCCGCGTCACTAATTAAACCCCTTTATCACAGTTACGCATTTATATGAGATGCAACTTGTTCACTAATTTTTATCTTCACAATCAAGTTCCCGCAAAATAGCTGAATAATATTTTTACTGGATTAATTTTTCATCATTGAACCTATATAATTAGTAAATACGTATTTTATACGAATATCAAACTTCATTTAAATACTTCATCCATGATTATACTTTCATACAGCCTTATCTATCTCCACTGAATTAACAAACCTTGCAGAATCACTTACTAAACACCTTATCACATTTCTGCGTCACTAATTAAACCCCTTTATTTCAGTTACGTATTTATATGCAATGCAACTTTTTCACTATTTTCTAACAACAATCGAAGTTCCAACATAATGACTACAAAACATTTTTATTAAATTAATTCTTCATTCAGTCAACCTTATCCTTGTGTACCAGATACAGACAGTCATTCTTGTAGAAATCATCAACTTCTTATCTTCGTCATTAACTAAGAAATGCGATACCTCTAAACTAAAACTGCCACCGACAACAGATTTTTAACGCTAGGCACCAGTAATTAAAGCGTAACAACTTTGGTAATTGAAACTCGACCGAAGTTAGCGTAACAAAGGCCCAATTATCGTAACATGCTTTTTCTTTCTATACCTCACCAGCGATTTTCCTCCCGATTTGAGCCAGCGAAGTGAACCTAGGTCTTTTTAATGTTAAAGATAACGGATTGTCTTGAAATCCTTGACAAAATTAGATCGAAGGAAGTGTAATGTAAACAGTTCTTGGAGTTGAAAAATGTAATAAAAAATTGGGATAATTGGAGCCTGATGAACTCGTTTTTTTGTGATCTGGCTAAACTATGGACAGTTTGAGGATAATTTAAAAAATGTTTTATTCGGTTGATTTGATTTGACTATGCTACAGTTATCAATAAATTTCTGTAAGCTTCTGTATGCAAAACCACATATAATAAAAATGTCGGAATCTAATGCAGCGAATTTATGTATGACAAGTTTACGCAGGGAGACATATTTTTCTGTTAATATGCTTTTTCTAAGGTGCAGCATTTTCTCTCTAGCTGCGCATCCCTCGAAAATGCAGGGATGCATTTTTGCTGCCTAATTAACTGTGCAACCCGCTCTTTCCCCGTTCATGGTTTCATTTTGGCTTTTCTGTGATTTTTAATTGTTTATTCAAATCAGGTTTAAAAGATGGTGTTAGATGTCCACATTTCTGCAAAATATACAAGGATTTTTTTGCAGCATTTTGCGCTCTCTTTTCAAAGCCCAAAGATAACTGACAGGAAGCGTCTCACCCTGCGAGAGGGTTAATGGTGTTACTGAAATGATAGTTGAGACAACAGAATAAACTCTGAAAAATTTATGTAATTTTTAAAAGTCAAACAAGGTCCTGAATTTGATATGGTAGAAATAGAATATGGAAAATGGAGCTATTTACATAATGACAACATTGTTTTGTAAATTTATGTTATTTTTCAACACATAATTTAATGATCTCAACACAGAATTCTCAACAATTATCAATACAATTATCAACACAGAATTCAATGATCTGGGTTTCAAAATCATGTTAAAAATTTTTTGAATAGATATATTATAAATATGTTTGTAAATATTTAAATATTTTAAATAATTACTTATATCCAAGAGGAGATAATTTCAACAAGAGAATTGATATAAAACCCATTGTAAGATAATCTTGTGTGTGTGTGTTGCCATCATATATAGGCATTATATTGTACATTAGTTATTTGAAAGAACTTACTTCAATTGAACTATTGAATGTAGATTTATTAAAAAAGATATGGTAGATTTAAACGATCACTTCTTGAAGAAGAAAATATAAAAGTACAATAATCATTTATTAGTTTATTGTATGCAAATTTGTTATCAAAGATAAAGGCGATTTTTAAATAATATCTTTAAGAGGAAGATATGAAAGTGCAGTAATCATTTATCAGCTTATTATATACTTATTATTTCAAATGAGTTATTGTGTGCAATTTATTAAAATAAATAAGCTATATTTTAAAATACATCATTTCCTAATGGAGAAATATGAAAGTGCCGCAATCATTTATCAGTGTGTATGTTATGTTTTTAAAAAATAAATTATGTTAAGAAAATATAGTAAAAAAGATATGGCGAATTATTAAATAATATCACTTCTTAAAGAAAAAAAATAAGCATTATGAAAGCATTTCAATCCTAACTAATTAAGAGCACTATTAAAACTGGAAAATGCGCATCAATATATGAGTTAAAAAAACTATATAATGTATATTACTAAATTTATTAAATATTTTATAGGCGCATTCCTCAACGACTACTTGCAAATTAAATGTTTCAAAGTAATCATAACTTCATTCTAATCATATATATTCAACATATAAAGCAACACAGAAACGCTCGAAGCAAAACTGATATCATACGTGTATCCTTAGTTCAGGAGAATTCATTAATTTAGGCGAGTTTCTTTGCAAATGTTAAAGTTTTCGTTTTCCTAATAGCTCGATTGATTTCCTAAATAAATTATTTCTTTCCCGGAGTGCTTTTTTGAAAAGTATTTGAGTATGATTATGTTTATTTTTTCTAAGGAAAAAACCTGACTAATAAGATTTCACAGTAATGTAAAAAGAGATCTTTCTAAGTGAAAGTTGTGTTTATATTTCTTTGCGAAAGTAAGTTTGAAAAGATTGTGTGCTTCCTTCAGTAAAAATAGATTTTTCTGTTAAACTATTTTTATCAGATTTGTTTGGATGAATAGGATGCAATTACTTTTGAATTTGTATTTTTTATGTTTCATAGAATCCCGGATCTTTTTTAAATGTCACTATATTGTTTGGACTACTTCAAATTAAAACACGAAAAACTAATTTATGATATATGTTCTTTACCCCATATGTTAACATAGGGTAATGAATGTAGTGCTTGACGTTAGAATTTTTGTTATGCACCTGTGTGGAGTCTCCGTGTATATGGTCAGCATTGCTCTTTAAATAATTGACCTACGATGTTAACATTTATTGTACATGTTAGTGGTATCCATGTGACATGTCATAAAGGTTTTCGTTAATATTGTGCATGCGCAAAACATGAAAATCATGTTTTTCAGCAATTGCTAAAAAATAGCTCTAACGATTTCGATCAAACTACTATGGTAATGTGTCTTAATGTGTTCTAAACATTCCCACCTTCAAAATTCCCATAAAAATGCTATCAAGGCATAAAAATTAAAAACTAATTTCTTTGACACATAGTTCCTTTTCCTGGAGTATCGCCTATCAACGAATGTTTCTTTGTTGCACTTGTAAGAACTAATAATGTAACAATTATCGAAAGGCATATCGCCAAAATCGCCATTTTGATACTTTTCTTCAAAGGCTATTGTAAAAATTATCGCAAAAATATATCGCCAAACTAGCCACTTTTTTTAAATGAATGATGAACATATAATTAGGGGTATGAAACATCGCACAACTTTCAATTACTCTATATAATATTGGTCATTGCAGCAAAATTTGACATGGTGTTACATTTTTTTTTTTTTTTTAAATATTCACTCATTTCAATAAAAATTGACAGTTGTTTAATGACATTTTTTTGCAATAATTTTTACAAATTAAAAAAAAAAAAAAATGCAGTTATAGCAAAGTTGGGAAATTTATTCGATAGATATTACATTGTCTTTGCTTGTGGGTGAAACGCAAAAATATCAATCGTTGATGTACGATGCTCAAGGGCGGATAGATCTGTGTTAAAGGCACTCGCTTTTCACTTTTTTACGTTTTTATCGTATTTTCATGGTAAGAGATTTTTATCAAAATAGTTAGGGCCGTTTTTTAGCAATCATTGAAAAACATGATTTTTAATGGCAGCTATCTTATGCGCATGAGCGATTTTAATGGAAACCTTAATGGTGGGTCCTTGTGCCCTCACCAACCCGCACACCAAATTTGAACATCGTAGGTCAATTTGTTCGGGAGTTATGCTGACCATGTACACACAGACACACACACTTTTTTTCTAGATCACTTTTTTGAAGTCAATATGTTCCAAAAAGTGGAGAAATGCAATTTTTCTTTTTCAACCGAATACTATACTTTCATTACCCCATGTATACATATGGGTAATTGAAAGTAAAAATGGTTAGAGACGACAGCATAATAGTGCGATTGAAAGTTATGCTATGCTCCACACTCCTAATTCAAAGTTAAAGTTAATTAAATGGGTAATTTCAATGTCACTTTTTTTTTTGGCATGTTAATGAGGTGTAATTTTTTAAATATATAACTTATAAAACCCCTCGTTGTATGATATAAAGTTTAAATTTTTTTTATTTTTTTTTATTTTGAATTACAAAACCACATAAAGCGCAAATCCCACAATTCACGTTTAACGTTCATCCTTTGTACCTGTTCAAAATTATGAAACTATAACTTGCAATTAAAAACGAGAAAGTGCAAATTCTTAATTACGGTGGTGCCAAAGGGAGTTTAGATTTAATGATGTATATTCGAAACTAAGCAGGGTGAACTTTCCGTCTGAATATTAAATAGCTTTGACGCTCTTTCATTTCCTGAGGCAAGTCAGTCTCTTATGTCTGCCGAAATTCTTGACGGAATAATAACTGGATTTGTAATTGGATATCTTTTGAGTTACATCACGAATTATGTTTTAATTTGCTAGGTGTACTCCGATGAATTGGTATTTTTTATTATTTTATAGCAACACCATAAAATATATTTTTAAATCCTTTATATTAACTTCGATTTTCGTGTGTATGTATGTCGATGGTCAAATATGAGGGCGCCTAATTAATCCCATTGACGTCATCCAATCAGGCTGAAACTTAGCAAAGGAATTCGTTGTCTATGACAAAGCTACAGCCCCAAAATTTGATAGAATGCAGTCACTAAAAGGTCGGTTTTACGGAATACAATGAACCGACCATTGTTGAAACTCTTTCTAATTTGCCAATTTTTTTAACAAAGAAATAATAAAATTACTTTAATCATAATAAATAAATGATATTTAGAAGTGATATAATAAATTCACGTCCATTTTAAATAAATAAATTTTGTAACGTATTTTGGCTCACATTTTGATGATAGAAATGTTTTTGATATTTAAAATTAGATAAACCAAGCACACGCTGTTTACAGAATCGGCGCTGTGTTAACAAATATAAAAATAAGGATAAATATTAAAAAAATTGTTTTTATGGGTTATATTATTATTATTTTATAACTACTTGAGTTAGGCAATACCAATGAAAGCATATTGATCTAAATATATGAATTTAGTTACAATTACGTTTCGCCGAACAAACGGTATAGTGGTTAGTGTGCTAGCTTCTAGACCGCAAGGTTGCGGGTTCGAGTCCCGTGTTAGGCATGGGTGTTTGTAAATGTATGTTGGCTTGTCTAATGACGAATGTTTCGGCGCATTATAGCCCTCGTGTTGCTGACGGCGGCAGATAATCTGAAAACAACCAATACAAATACGTTTCATATAATTAAAGCTAAACGAAATATAAAACTTTATATTTTATCAATAAAAATCGTAAGACTTATTAAAGCACATAAAAGTAAAATTTATAAAACGTACTTACATAATAATAATAATAATACAAATAAATATATATATAAAAAAAAAAAAAACGATGAAGTCAAACCTATCATTATGATTCACAAGCACACTTAATGGTTGTATGGTCTGAGCTTCGATTTCTCATGTCAAAGGCTCTGGGTTATGGAATATGAGTTAGGCATATATGGTCGTTGTTGCTCAGAATATACGTTAAGATATAGGTTTCGGCTTCATTAGCCATTATAGTGCACAAATATAGTTCGACAGTCTGATGAGATTCTAATTAGTAACATTACTGTCGAAACTATATTTGCACTAGGTATATTTGCACAGTTTGAATAGCACTTGTACTAGATATACTGACACTAATTGAAATAGTTTGAACTTCAGTATAACAATTGTGACCATTTTGGTATTTTTGTAATGGTCCTAAATGAACGTAGATCCTTAATATAGCATTATCATTTTTAACTAAATAAGGTCATGAAGTATCTGACTGATTTAATAATTCGATCTGGTATACAAATTATTTTGTTTCCGATAAAAAAAAATTGATTCAGTTTCAATACTTAAAGAGGTTTATTGGTGTGATCATGATAAAACATAATATCTGCAATAATATTTGTCTAATATCTGTGTGATAAGACATAATATTTGTCTTTTACAAAAATTGCTGAATACCTGGGGGACGAGAATAGCCTCATTTTCCACAGGGGATTCCAAAAGAAAGAGCCGACCAAACGGTATAGTGGTTAGCGTGCTAGCTTCTAGGCAGCGAGGTTTCGGGTTCGAGTCCCGTGTTAGGCATGGGGTTTGTAAATGTATGTTGGCTTGTCTAATGATGAATGTTTCGGCGCATTATAGCCCTCGTGTTGCTGACGGCGCCAGATAATCTGAAAACAACCAACCAAAAGAAAGAAATCAACATCTGCTAACTTATAGCTTTAGGACGTCAATTTCCTGCATGTATCTCCCCTTTTCTAAATCTGTATGCTTTGTCTCTATGGTAACCGTCACCAAATAGACTATCTGGAAGAGATATTCTACTAATATACAGTTGGACGTTTTTACTATAGAACAACATATTGTTTTACGTTGCTTTGAACCACTGATTAAAAAAAAAAAAAAAAAAAACACTTTAGGAATTTTGGTTTCAATTTTTTCATTGATAATTATCAGGGCATTGAAAATGTACTTCAAGTTCCGTTTTACACAACCTAAGTAATTATTGGATTTTTTTTGTTGTTGACCTCTCCGTTTGTTTATTTGATTGTGGAAATTTGAGGCCAGTTGTAGAAATGAAAATGGTGAGGATTTAAAGTAGACAGTAAACAATTGATGTTTTTAAAATAATTGTGAAATAAGAACATCTTACCAAGCCTTGCCTTAAATTGAAAATTTATTTTCGTACTTACAGATAAGAGAGAACATCCTTTTGAATGTAATATAATTCTCACTTAATTTCACAGCAAAATAAATACTTCGGATTAGAATTACATCACGGAATAAGATAGTTCGGATTTCGTCCCAGTATAGCATCGAAGATACATTTATTTTGATTCTTTAACACAGAGAATGACTTCAGTTCGTTTTCCAAAAAAAAAAAAAAAAATTACAAAAAAAAATTAAACGTTTTTTAGTTCTCAGAAAAAGTCTGATATACATACTTAGTATATTTTTGGATTTTTTTGTTGTTGAACTTTCCATTTGTTTATTTGGTTGTCCACATTTGAGGCCAGTTGTAGAAATGTAAATATCCCAAACGTATTGCAAAATTTAAAATCTCTATGAAATTAAAAAGCGCATTATCGAAAATAATCACTTTGAGATTACCATGACAATGTTATCTTTATTTTATTTAAGCTGTAGCGTGTTTATTCTGCATAAAAGCAACTCAGTCCTAATTTACTATAGCAACAGTAATCCAAAATATCCAAATAATATCTACCTCCATATTTTTAAATGTATACATATACCAATCTTCTCTGATATTATTTATATCTGATATTATTTTAAATACAATCATAGATTATTTTGAAAATATGCTTGATTGTACTGTATATTTAAAAATCGTCTCTGATATTATTTATAACTGGTAACTAACTGATTGCATTGCATATTTAAAATGCATGTCTGATATTATTTATTTGAAATTATTTAATATACACATATATATCAAGTTATTGTTGAAATTATGCTTGATTGTATTGCATATTTAAACTGCCTGTCTAATATCATTTATTTGATATTATTTAATATACAACCATATATCAAGTTATTGTTGAAATTATGATTGATTGCACTGCATATTTAAACTGCCTGTCTAATATCATTTATTTGATATTATTTAATATACATCCATATATCAAGTTATTGTTGAAATTATGCTTGATTGTATTGCATATTTAAACTGCCTGTCTAATATCATTTATTTGATATTATTTAATATACAGCCATATATCAAGTTATTGTTGAAATTATGCTTGATTGTATTGCATATTTTAAATATGAATGTTTTAATGGAGGACATACTGAAAGCCATACTGTATCAAAACGATAAAAAATCTGGTTGGTTGTTTGGTGCACTCAACGGTCTATTTGTGAGCACAATAATGTATAATTTTGGCATGCTGCATATAGCTTAACATTAATTCCGAGCCACAACGCATATACATGTCTAATCCAGGATTCGATTCCATCACCTACGCGCCGACCAAACGGTATAGTGGTTAGCGTGCTAGCTTCTAGACCGCGAGGTTGTGGGTTCGAGTCCCGTGTTGGCATGGGTGTTTGTAAATGTATGTTGGCTTGTCTAATGACGAATGTTTCGGCGCATTATAGCCCTCGTGTTGCTGACGGCGCCAGATAATCTGAATACAACCAACCAATCCATCACCTACGGCAAGCGAGGTCAAAGAATGTATTGGTATATAGAAATAAGGGTAAGCATGCAATGAGAGTCGATTCGACTTTATATAGAGAAAGCATGCTTTCCTATATATATATATATAGGTTAAAAATTCAGGGTGGAATGTAAGTTTAAAGTTTAATTCTAAAGTTTAATCGAAGAACGTAAATATTTTATTCGTATACATTTCACTAGACAAATTCCCTGACTATTTTAAATCCCCACTTCCACCATTCTATATCGCCATCTTAAATTCTACAAATATCTCTCTGGAGAAAACCTTTCGATTGAGATTACCGGGTTACTTCCAAAGGAAGTTACCATTAAATTCTGGATTTAAAGTAATTATTTACCTTTGATTCCATAGACGAAAATATATATTCCGAGTAATCCCTTAACAATAAGCTTCCGTCGGGTTATGAAAATATTAAACTTTTAGGATTTGCTTAATTTATTCCTATTAATGCATTCGCTTATTATAAAGGATTGTATTATACTTTAATATTTTAATACTCGGTTTATGAAAATAGAAAATAATTTTTATATTTATTCGTATGAAACTTGTTTTTCTTTTTAAAGTTTGTTTTCCTTAATTGGTATTATCTTAGGATTAAATTGTATTACTTTATGATAAAGATCTTATGTCAATAATTACTTTTTTTCCATCTAATTTTTTTCTTTAACTTATTTAAAAGAGTATCATTAAATTTTGATGTCGGTTCTTTTCTATTAAGTACATAGCGATTCGTCTAAGCCTGTAAATAATTGATGAAACAATTTAATAAATGCAACTGTCTTCATATACTGTAGAAATATTAGTTTAAAATCATTTATTACATGTTTTTAATTATTTTTTTGGGATAATACTGTTATTTTGTGTTTTGTAAGAATTACATTTTAACTTAAATTTAATAGCATTTGTATATTTTCCAATAAAGTAGTTAATTTTAGTGAATAGTGTTATTCTAATTTATTGCTTAATATATATATTTAAATTTTGTACGCAACAAGGATATTTTAGTGAATAAAATTATTGCAAAACAAATGATTGAGTTAAGGTAAAAAATTTTCAGGCGAGATTCTAACAATGATTATGTTAAAAAGAAAATGGTGATTAAATTTCCTACATATACGAGAAATGCATTCTTTCTAATAATTATAAATATAATAAATAAAAAATAAATTTTTTCTACCTCTTATTGAACAATTTGATGACTAGAAAATTCACTACACTTTTTATTAAAATACCTGGACTTGAATAAAATTACAATTTTTAGTTTTGAGTCTTTATTACTTACGTTCTGTAGCTATTATCGGTAATTATCTGTCATAGACAATTTGCCCAAATAAGTGTGTGTTTATATGATATTAAATTTTTTTGTTATGGTAAATGGTTTTGTGTACAACTTTTTTTTTTAACTTTAATTTGTATTTATGATAAGAGAAAATTATAAGGATATATTGAAACATAACTATTTTTTTCTTTATTTAACGAAACTCTCGTAAAAAGATAAAAAGTTACTATCAACTCAAGCAATATAAATGTAATTAACATTGTAAATAAAATTGTAAAATAATTTAGGTAAACAACCTGAGTGTATCAAGTTTCTTAAAGTTTTATTTAGTAGTGTAATGTTGAGACAGTATGTTGATATATTTTTAAAATATATATGTAAAACGTCTAAAATTTACACTTTACAATGGCTTAGAATTTTTAACAAAATTATTTTATTTTCTAAACTAAATGCTTTCAAACACGTAATTATTTTAGAATTTTTGAAAAATTATGAAATTGAATAAATTTTGCACAAATACACCATACATGCAAAATATAATTTTCAGAGGAATCATTTAATTGAATACGGTGTATATATTAGATCATATATAAAAAATGCCTTCGAAAATCCGAATTATTTTCTTTACATAGAAAATAAATTGAAACTGACAAAGATATAATATTTATATCATTTTGAAGTAAATATCTAAAAATGTATGCGAAAAAACGTGAAGTTAAAGATGTAAAAATTTTGAGAAGTAATTAATACATGTTGTAGTTTTTCAAGATATACTTAATAGTTTGTTAAACAGAATATCCAGGATGATTATTGAATGTTAATTTTTCACTGTAAATGTAGTTCAATAATATTGAAATGTATGATAAATGGAAAGCTTTTGGTAACAAGACTACAAGATGGTATGAATCGATTAACATTTGTAATTTATTAGGTTAAAAATCCTTATCTATTGAAAAGGATTAAATTACGCAGTCGTAAGATTTCTTACATTTGAGGTGTAAGAAACGGCTTTTTAGCATATTTTTTATAGAATGGTGGTATAATAAGGCCAAATAATGTTAGAACGAGATTTAAGTTTTACTATGAAATGTATCTGATAAAAGGAATTAAGAATAATGTGAGTGCTTGTTTTCTCCGATTGTTTTATTTGTACACTGCATTGAAAAAAAAAATAAGCATATAAAAATTCAATGAACCACTACCATTTTAGAGTGGGTAGCACTTTAATACCCATAAATAATATAATATATTCTAAAAGATATATATATATATATATAATATATAATCAGCAGGATGAGCATTACATTCAAATATTACTGAATAAATCATCCCACTGATTTCTTAAATTTCAATGGGCAGTTTCTCACAGATGTCATAAGCGCCATCTGCCGATGAAAAAATAACTATTTTTTTTCTTTGTGGAGAAAAACACCCGATCGATTTTTTTTCCTCAGTCTATCTCTAAGAACCAAATCAACCTACTCTCAAACGCTCATGAATTATTAATTATTCAAAAGTCCTGTTATTTTTAGAACAACTTGCATTTTGATCAGATAACAAGTTTAATAGCTGCTCCTATCCCTTAGGATATTAGATAGAGGATTCAACTCGCCTATCCTCTAACCATCCATCTCAAAACTGATGCTCTATCAGCCAAGAACTATAACGCTTCTCATTTGCCGATATCATCCAAACCCGGGATGGGATAGTTCCAATAACGTTCTTTTTGCCGCTCTAATAAGGATTACTCCTACCATAACCTGTATTTTATACGTTTCCTCCACCGTTATGAGATAATAGATTTATAACAGCAGCTGCGCTCGATAGCGTTATTTATTCGAGGAACTCTCATATGATTGGTAGTAAGGGTGTTTCTGTTAATTGGGTGGTGATGGATTAAGTTTTTTATTATGGTAGACAGAAGCTATCGTGGCAAAGTTGGTTGGATGCTCTTGAACGTGATGTTGATTACATATAAAATGCATTGAGGTTTGTTTATTTGTTTTTGAAAAAGTTTTAGTTCAATAAGTTAAGGTATACATATACATTAGGTTGGTTGGTTGGTTGTTTTCAGATTATCTGGCGCCGTCAGTAACACGAGGGCTATAATGCGCCGAAACATTCGTCATTTGACAAGCCAACATACATTTACAAACACCCATGCCTAACACGGGACTCGAACCCGCAACCTCGTGGCATATACATTAGGAATTGTTTAATTTGACCCAAGTCTCCATTTTTTAAAAATTTTTTTTTAAAGTATTCCCGAATACATTACCTTTAAAATGATACCATTTTCTTTCTGAGACTCAAATTACTTTTTAAATTACAGTGGGTTTTGTGAACATGTTTTGCATCACGTTCATTAGTGTAGGAAACTTTAAACGCGTTTTCTGACGAACGACATTTTGGTGTTGTGTGACTTTACGCCAACGATCATAACTTTATAATAAAAGGACAGATTAACAAAATTCTAATTTTTTTTTCTAGATAATATTTGTGAATGTGTTTCCGAATGAGAATCTAATATATATTGTTATAAACGCATTTTTATGCATATTTTAATTTTAATTTTTTGTTAAAAACTATGCATTTTTAAATACTTTTTATTTAAAAACTTTTTATTTAAAAACTTATAATTAAATAAATATTGCATCCAAATTCAAAATTCCCCATAGGAGCATGCGTCAATATAACATATTTTATTTGCAATAAAAATCATACCTTTAAGTTAATTACAAGTTTATTTATGTATGTTCTAATAATGTCCTAATTAGACAATTTAATTGCAATTAGCTGAATAAAAAAATTGACGGAAAAAAAGGTTACATATAAAAATGCATCATTTTTAATTCTAATATACTGCCAAAAAGTTTGAAATTATAACGTAACAATTAATGAAAATCATCTCAATTGTATATTTATACCTTAAGGAGACCGGGAAGGCAAAGAAATTCAAAAATATCGATTTTTTTCCCCCGTAAATATAGCCTGAAATGTTGTTTTTAAATACCTACAAAAATCCGAAGATGTTTTTATGGTGCTGGACTTTTTCCGTGGAGCTAATATCAAAATTTTGTTTGTTTGTTTGTTTGTTTGTTTAAGGTAATTATTTTCTTTATTTGAGTTTTCTTCTGAAAGCATTTTCCATGATTTTCAATAGATTTAAATTGTTCCTTGCGATTTAAAAATGTGTAATTTTTTTTTAAATTTTGGGGAATAGTTCCTGTTACTATTTTGAATATACTTGGGGATGGGTTTTAAAATTTTATATGTTTTATTTCCTTACTTCAATTCTAGTATAGGTATGTCATGATAAAATCAAGAATTCTCCTGGTATCAATACCTTTTACTTTTAACTGATGAAAGAATGTGTCAAATCAAAATTCCATGCCCAATTATTTTAACCTTTATTTAAATAGAATGCAAAAAAAAAAAAAATAACAGTTTAGTGACAAATTGAAACGCAAAAAGCATTTTTTTAAAAATTTATAATTTTGAAGTTGAGGTGTTTTAAAATGAGAAATAGTTGAAATAAATTTTTGAAATTTGAAATTTATATTTTTTATCAAGTCATTAAGTTTGATAAAAAATTTCATTCATTTTGGTATGTAACTTTTTTTTAAAAAATGTCCCTCCCTAATCGTCTTAGGGCTATATTCGAATATTTCGAGTTTTTATTAGTAGCATTCCAGCTTTTATAGGTGTTATACATTTATTTTTATTAAAGATAATCTAAGAAATTTCTGAGGGAGTTAACCCTCTTGATCATAGTGCAGCATATATGCTACACAACTTATCGCTGAGAATAAAAAAAAAAAAAAAAAGATTAATTAACACATGATGTTGCATGTATGATACACAATGGTTTAATTAATTATTCAATTAAATATGCTCTTAGGATTTTTTGTATGCTTTATCAGAGATCTAGGTACAAACAAAATCACTTAATCAAAAAGAAAAGTTACACAATAAAGAATTAAACACACATAACGGGAGTTCAAACCAAAATTTATATTATTCTTACAATAATATGTTATTACTTCTAAAGAGGAAATTCCGCCGTGAATCCTTCTTCTATAGCATAATGACAGGTCTTTGTCTGTACCAAGTTACCTTTTTATTTTCTTAATGTCCATCTTATCTCGCATTTAGCGAGTACGTTTCAGTATACCATCAATGACTACGAAATACTCCAATTTCATGTAATCTTTTATGTAATTAAACGTTAATGTCGTAAATATTATTGTCATCAATGTTTGTTCTCTTTGTATAAGTTAATATATTTAGGTACATATGATGATATAAGGACTAAGGAAGAAATATATACCCTTTTAACCCTATAAATAAGTGGTTGCCAAATAATGTTTCGATTTTAAATAAACTAGTAATTAATATTTATTAAAAAAAGTTCTAAATAATCGCACACAGTATCATTCAAATAAATGGCAAAATACTGATGATAACGAGTATAATGCATAAGAGAGTCAACGCATAAAGTTTTTAAAATTCGAAAATATTTAATAAATATTTCTATTTTTCTTTTTGAAAATATTTTTATGATATAAACATATGACGCATACGCACTTTATTCTCTATCAATAATCGTGTATTTAACAGTAAATTTCCATTCATGCATTCCACATCTTTTTACATTCATGCATTCTAATTCACAAATTTACTTTCATGCATTCCAATTGTTTTGATCCACTGATATGTATCTACAGCTTCTGGCTAGCCTATAAGGGTTTTCTGCTCTAAAAGTAGATAAAGCCAATTAAGGGGGTCAGTACCGAAATTTCTTCAAAAATCCCAATTTTTTTTTCTGATTTTAAAAAATAGTTCATACATTCCTGAAGAGAATGATGTTTTTATCTTATTCCTCCGGTGATTAGAACGCCACAAAATTACCTGTGATTTAAACACCACTAATGGGCGTAACACCTTGAAGCTTCTGCTTAAAGTGCGTTTTTCGAGCACTAGTGTTTTTCATAGATGTTGCATATTCAAATCTATATATCTCCAGAACCATTAACAATTGGCAATTCAAATTTTTGGAGCATTTAATTTATATAGTTTTAAATATTTTGTCTTCACAGAATTTTATTTCTTTAATTCTGTTTTAAAATATAACATTTAGCGTAAAAGATAACATAAAAAAAAGCAAAAATTTCAATATTTTAACTTTGAGAATTTTTTTAATTTTTTTTAATTCACTTATCAAAATTCTGTGAAGACAAAATTTTCTTTATATAATTATGTATTACAGAAAGCTTTCATTTTGAAAAAAAAAAAATATTTTTTCTTGACTTATATCAAAATACGCAAACATCAATTATTATGGATTTTTCTTGGTTTTTAAATTAATTTTAAATAACTAAACACAATATTTAAAAAAACATGTTCTCAAAGATATATAAATAGTATCTCATACATAAAATAAATTTTTGACATAACAATGTACATAAATAAAGTTTTTTTATTTTCGGTACCGGACCCCCTTAAATTCTTTCACCATTTATGATACGTTACAGGTCACCCTTGGTTACAAACGCACTCTAACTAGTTTGCGGGTAAGTAGCTAATATAGATCGCTATGTATTCAGCTCCAATTAAATAACAAAGCACACATTATCCAGAAATCGCAGTTAGAGATTAATGTTTCGATTTCCTGAAGAATGGTTTATCAAGATTGGAATGGATTACTGTTTCTGTTATTGTCCTTGTTCACATTTATGCCAATTTTGGAGTTGTGATTACTTTGAAACTTTGACTTTGTTATATTCTTCTTTTGGCATATTTGGAATAATAGACATTTCTATGTTTGTCCTTGTTAACATTTGTACCAAATTCCAAATTTGTGGCTTATTAGAAATAGGAACATTAGGGATGAGTGATTGAGGACTTTGACTTTTATAAATCGAGATTATATTTGATACTATTTGTTTGCTAAAATATACGCTCGTTAACTAAACGTTGGACTATTTCACCTATATTTCTATTGTGTGTTTTTAATATTATATTGAATTAAAATACCATACATTCATTTTTACTATCTTTATGAAATGAGTATTATAGAGTATTAGGCTCCATTAATTTGCACTTGGATATTCGAGAAAATTACAGTTCTCAGGAAGATATCTCAGATAGTGCTTTAAACTTTTGCTTAAGGTTTCAAACTACTGAAAAGGGAATCCGAACTCTCAAACTTCAAACCCCTATAAATTCTTTCAGAATAGGTAATCAAAGCAAAACTGCTTATTTCAGAAAAATACTGGCATAAATCACGCATGAAAAATCACCTCTCTCTCACAAATCGAATCCGAAAACAAAAGCCTCATGAATCAATCCATTCCGCACCTATCAATTCAACTCAAGAAATATGCAAAGCGGCAAAAAGAACCAATCCCTATTCATCTCCGGATTATCGTGACATGTGCTACAGAGGGGAACGAGAAAGCAATCTTTTCTTCTTACTTCGAATCCAACATCTATCGATGCAAGGATGACCATCGATTACGGTATTTCATCGTATCAATCATCGTTGGCCGCCTCTTCGGAAAAGCTGTAATAAGTGTCAGACAATTGCACGCGTTGCATTTCGGGATATCCCCTTCCTGAAATATGGCGGCTGCTTTGATATTCCACAATTTGCGAAAGTTTTTCTTTCAAGGAAGAGTGGGTTTTTTCTTTCGACCCGTTTTCTTGAAACTTATTTTGTTGGTTTTTCTTAGAGATTTTGGTTTTTTGCTGAGTCTGCGTTTGAAAATCGTTTGGTATGGATCTAAAGTTTTAGTTTTTGTGTTTATTTAAAAAAGATAAAAAAAAAAAAAAAATCTGGCAAAGAGTTTATATATTGGAAGCGTGTGGAAAAGTTTGAAAAATTAATGTTATTCCAAATTAATATAAAAAAAAATTAGATACTTTTTAATTTCATGAAAACCTTTATGCAAATAATTTGTATATTTCTTAAATATTCATAACTAACAAATTAATCTAGCTAAACTAACAATCATATAATTCAAAAACAAAATCAAGAAAATAATGATACAAACCAAATCATAATTTTGAAAAAAATGTCTTTGGTATGATCCAAATATTATACAGCAGTTGGCTGGAACCAAAAATTAGATAAATAGCTACACTATCTGGCCAAAAATATCCGGACACCCCTTAAAAAAGTGGTTCTGGTGAGTGACGCAATTTGATACGTAATTGAAAGCCATAAAAGTGTTGGTAGTGGTTTGTCAGATTGTATTTATACGTTTGTGAGGCAATGAGTAAGTCAAAGGAGCTTAGTGAGTTTGATCGTGGCAGAATAATGGGATGCCACCTTTGTGGGAAATCAGTTAGAGAGATTGCGGACATTCTACAGAAGCCTAAATCCACTGTGAGTGATGTAATTGGGAAGTGGAAACGTCGAGGCAGTGAAACGGCAGAAAAACGAATCGGTAGGCTGAAAACACTTGGTGAACGCAGCCGCAGAACTCTGAAAAGGGAACTCTGAAAGGGTAGTGAAACAAAATCGCAAGTCCTCGTTGGTGGAAATTTCTCAGGAGTTCCAAAGTTCATCAGGCGTTAGTGTTAGCAGCAGGACTGTCCGTCGAGAGTTAAAAGACTTGGGATTCCATGGTCATGCAGCCGCTCACAAGCCGAACATCACTCCACAGAATGCGAAGCATCGATTGCAATGGTGTAGAGCTCAGCGTCATTGGACTGCGGACATGTGGAAAACTGTTCTTTGGAGTGATGAATCTCGTTTTACAGTCTGGCAGTCGGATGGACGCGTCTGGGTTTGGCGGTTGCCCGGCGAACGTTTCTATAGAGACTGCATTGTGCCGATTGTTAAGTTTGGTGGTGGAAGCATAATGGTGTGGGGGTGTTTCTCGTGGTTTGGCCTGGGTCCGTTAGTTCCTGTGGTTGGAAACATGAACTCTGAGATGTATGTGGACATTCTGGACAATGCTGCACTCCCAACTCTATAGCAATATTTCGGGGAAGGCCCATTTCTCTTCCATCAGGATAACTGCTCCATTCACACATTGAGTCTTGCACAGACGTGGTTTGACGAAATGGGTGTTCAAAAACTGGACTGGCCTTCTCAGAGCCCCGATCTAAAACCCATAGAACACCTTTGGGACGAATTAGAGCGCATATTACGTATCCAGCCAAATCGACCATCTTCACTGCAAGCACTCGCTTCAGCTGTGATGGACGCCTGGAAGGCAATTCCTATGGTCACCTATCAAAAATTGTTGGAAAGTCTTCCCAAACGTGTGCAGGCTGTCATCGATGCAAAAGGGGGACCAACATCATATTAATATGTGCCTCAGGACGCTCTAAGTCCATACCACTGGGTGTCCGGATACTTTTGGCCAGATAGTGTATTAGATAAAACTGAGTTATATATACCTATAATATGTTTACCTATTTATACTAATTTATACCTACTTACAAACATTTATGCATGCTTAGAGATAAAATTCTTCTAAGGAAATTATTTTGAACTACGCTGCAAATTCATGTGGCATACTTTATTAGAATTATGTATACAGTTGTGTGACCCATAAAAAGTATAACTAAAAATATTTTACAACGTTTTTTCTATTAAATAATGAAGGAAAACTGTTTAATATTATGTAAACTGGCAATTGAGAAATAACCCATGATTTTGAATTTCAAAAAAACCAATTGCTGAACTATCTCTATCGAATCTGGAGAGATCATTTTAAATATGTCTACAAAGACTTATTAATCTGGCAAATAAAAATACATATTAAACTCAGAATTGCATTTTGTTTATCCCGATTATCTAAATAGCTATTCTTTTCAAGCATTTTCAAAAAACCAACAAAAAACTAGCTCGTTCAGCATAGCTTTCAACCATAGTTAATAACAATCCCAATACCCCAAATCCAAAAAATTCCGGTCAGCGAACACAAATAATTTCATTAGAGATTCAAGAATCCGATAAAGAACAATCTCCCCTTGATGAATAGAAGACAACCCCAAAGAGATCTTGGAACACAAAAATCGAATCTCCCATGGATATAACACTAACAACTTAATAACTGAATAAATACGATAAAAATTGTAACTAAATCATAGAGCCCTTGGGGCGCTTCGTGATTGAGAGCTTTCTATGATTTCATTAGGTTTGTTGTTACGAGATAGAGGAGATTCTTGATAAGATTGACTTACTAATTGATACTCAAAGATGATTGGATGCTTTTTTTGTTTTGTTTATGTTGGTGTTCTTTATCCTGTGCTTGAGTATGCTTGGGTAAGGTTTAGCCTAGTATTTGAGATTTTGGGTTGAGATTTGTTGTTTTTATTTTGTGGTTTGATTTTCTAAAATGTTATTGATATTTTTATTTTTCAGGGTTAAGTTTTTTTTTTTTTTTTTTAACCATAAGGAGAAAAATTGCGAATGAATCTCAAATATTTATGAAATGAAATATTAGTCCCTTATATTTTTAATAAATGATTATATGAATTTGACTATCAAATACTATATATATATATTTAATTTATTGCTTCATATTTGTTATTACATTTTTATAAAATATTTTAATTTTGCTAAGTAGATATTTTTTATTTATAAATAATTTTTTTTTTTTTTTTTTTTTTTTTTTTACATAATAAATGTATATTGTATTACGTTTTAACATATATTTTTGTTAAAAAATAAAAATATTTTCTATTATTTAAATATCAATATAATAAAGATTGATAAATATATAATATATTATTAATAAATTAGTATTTTATTATTAAATATATATATTTTATTATTGATTTATAAATGTATATTGTATAATAGATTCATAACTATATATTTAGCTTACTAAGTGGTTCTGAAAAATGATTGGGTGTTTTTTCCCCTGTAATTCGTGTTCTTTGTTTCCTGAGTGAGTAGTCTTGATATAGGGTGTAGCTAGAGAGAGAATGGTTGATTTTGATATATTTATTTTGTGGTATGATATTGTAATAACAATGTGCAATTCTGCATGACAGTAAGTTCATATTAAATGAAACAGGGCAAAGAAATGTCTGATGTGTTTCATGGTTTATTTGATCCTATTTTTTTTTCTTACAACTTGAAGATAATTATATGTTTAATTATCTGTATCAATGCCACACAAATATTATAGTAAACGTTTGAAACACTAAAGTAATAATTGTTGAGTGCTGTAAAATAACAGCTGGCATAAAAAATGTGATATAATTACAATGAATGCTATAACTCATCACTAAATGCAATTTGAAAAGTCAAATAAAAGATTCTGATAATATGAAAATGTCCTGTGAGCTTCAATTTTAAGAAATTCCAACTTGTTTATATTTTATAAACCCAATTCAGGTGTTACTGGTTAATAATTGGAAAAACTTGCAAAAAGTTGCTTTTTATATTTTTATATATATTTAACTTATAAAAACAGAATTATGCATATAAGGAACCCAGTTTATTTCACTGTTAACCAAAACATAAAAAAACTTGTATTTTGTGATTGAGCTTTTAATTTAATTAATATATATTTTTAAAATTAATAATTAGTCTACATTTTTGATGAATTTAAATTATGAAATTCCCCATCATTACAAATGGAAAAATAATTTATTATTCTAAAATACGCAGGACACAAAATTTTTTTATAAATTTAAATACGGTTTATTTATTTTTACTTATTTGTATAATTATTGTAGAATCAAAGAAAATTCACCAGAAATCTAGATAAAAAAATCTATGAAAAAATAACTAACCTACGTTTTGTTAAATTCATTTATCTTCCTTGTAAATGTAATCCATAGGGATTGACTACAGCATCGTTAACTAAAAAATAAAACAAAGAAATATGTGCAATCCATCATACAGCCACAAATAAGATGAAGAAAATTGATGTGAGAAATTTTTTCATTGTTGCACATATTGATGTATATAATTTTCTTTTTAGCAGGAAATTCTTAACAAAAGTTTCTAAAAAATAAGTTTAAAAATTTGGCTATGTTTAATGCTATGCTTCTCCCCTTTTTTTTCAGTTTTTTAAAATATTCCATATTAAATTTGAAGTTCATCAGTGGTACTTTTAAATCATTTACAATTAAGAAAGCATAATAGTAACAACGTCTGATACACATAAGAAATTCTAAAAATTTTGAAAAAAAAAAAAAAAAAAAAAAAATGAAAATTATGAAACCCGATTCCAAGCAATTTGCTAACTTTTTATTTTACCTACAAAATTTCTTAAAATGGATTGTATTTACAACGAGTCTAACTGTCAAATTTCTGCTCGACTGGATGTAGTAAGTGGGTTAATTAACTGGTCCGCAGTTGTAATAAAAACGTGTGTAAAAGCGGTATTTTAGTAACAGACCTTAAAATTTAACAGATTTCATTGTCATTGGTAAAGAATTAATATACCAAGTTTCATTTTAGTTAGATGAAATCAAGTGAGTTAATTAGTCCTCCGCATGTCATATTATGTGCCACATTCAATCTTGGAATTTGAGTTTATATCAACAAAGATAAACATTTAATTTGATTGAAAGGCACTTACATGTGATAAATTAATCTACCATATCCCCCTATATCAATCAAAAGGGATTTCTATAAGTATGATGAATTTCAAGTATTTCCAATGGCTAATTCTCTATATTCTGACTTTTAAAGTGAGATCTGAATATTCCATAAACTATTCGATATCTATTCAATGTCATGGTAGAGCTATAATGAGGTTAGTTAGGCAGGGAATGTAAGCTAGAGAAAGAACAACTTTAAGATGAGAGATATATATTATATTAGTATTTATAATGAGAATTTGCATAATTTTTGTAGTCAGTATTTGTTTGCATGATGATCCAGTACATTATGTGAACCTAATAAGTTTGATGCTTGCATCTGTTGTAACATACAAACAATCATAGTTGTTGCGCTCTAAGATCAGACGGCGATGACGTCACCGCACATAATATAATTGTTTGCGCATAATATAATCGTTTGCTGTTTTACTGTGTGAATGTATTTGGCAACAATAGTATCACAATGATGATCTCGATTGTTCAAGTTTTTTTTGTCAAACGCATTCGCGTATTTAATTTTTTTTCCATCAGATATTACAAATACAAAAATGATGACTAACTAATAGCACAATTCTCATTTAGAATGGTGCAGTATAACTTTTATGAACAATCTTTCAGTGTTAGACCCCAGATGTCTCTTACCACTGTTTACATTAACACAACTTGCGATGTAGTCTGGAGGATTGTTCAAATTTTGGTAACCGGTGTATTTAAAATTCCATACTTTTCTGTCACATACAAAACTTGTATCTTTCATTTCTTTCTCACTGTTTCGCAATTATGTCACTTCAGTGTTATGATGTTTTACAAATTTTCTGTATGTAATTGTAAATAGTGGAGTAATTCTTTTAAAGTTCTATTTAATTTTGATTTATTTGATGACAGCAATAATAAAGGTTAGAAAAAAGGTGGCAGCATCTAAATCAATCTGGAAATTTTAAGGCGTTTCCATCATGTAATTGGTTGACAGGATTTTGCTAGAAATTTCTGGTTTGTCAAGTTTTGACTTTGTAGTGAAAGGAACGGAGCCTTTCTTTACTTTCGTTGTACCTGCATTATCGCTGTATCAGAAGTGACATGATACGAAGCTTGAGATGAAGCTTCGATGCATATAAAATTTTGTTAGTCTTCGAAAGAAGATTAAAGTAGTTTTTATTTGGTGAAAACTACATTATAATAACCTCGGGGAAAATCTTCATAACAATGGATTTCTTTCTGAAAAACCATGTAGTTTTTTTTTTTTTTTTATTTTTTTATTTTTATAACACAATCCCTATTTTACATTCACACTTTTAATCTAATATATTTCAAACGTATTTATCTACTGAATCACAATCCTCAAAACAAACTAATAAACTTATTAAAGGTTCAAAAAATCAACAACATAAATTGAACTAACCATACAAGATGTCCTCAGAAGAATGATTTTCAGTCAATAAACGATCCGTTCTTAATATTTCAGAATTTACAGCAACTATAATGAAATTCTTTCAACTATATCCCAATTTAATGTCTAGCATAAAAGCTATAAACCAAATCCCGTTTCAGAGAAATAAAAATATTTAATATTCTTTATGCGCTACCCGTAAATCCCTTAAAATTTTTTTTTATTTTATGCATCGTTTCGAGAGAATGTAAGGCTTGTAATACTTCTATCGATTTACTGGGTGCAGAAAAATGTATACCCAAAACCTTAAAGCTTAAAGATAAAAGAAATTTATGGAATACTCCTTGATTTGCATTTTATGGTAAAGGTTTCCGAATTTTATATTCTTTGTCTTAATGAAAATATTTGTTAAAGTTAGGAGTCGAGACTAAATATTTGGAATTCCGGTTGTGTACTTATCGTATATTTACTTATCGCAACGAAAATTGAATTTGTTGTCTTGATAAGGAATCTTTTCTTATAAATGTAAATATATATTTCTTTGTTATTTTGTCCGCTTTTATTGGGTTAAGTTGTTTTGTTTCTTGATATAACAATATGGGAGCGATTTGTTTTTGTTCTGAAATCCATGAGAATAATTCTTCAAAGTTTTATGACATCGATATCCAATAGTTAAACTCAAAAGCTTATTCTGAAATAAGTTAAAAGGAAACTAACATTTTTAAATGGCCATTGTATAAAGTAAATAAGAACATTTTCAAATTCAAAAGTTGCTGAAAACTGTATGCTTCAAAATGAATTGAAATTTATCTAGATATCTGTATAACATAATAGTTATGTACCTTGTATTAAGAGTAAGCATTGTCAATATATTCAGTTCCAAAACCTTTTCAATAGAAACACAAACATAATTAGTAATTATTGCTTTTTAAAATAATGTTTGGTAATATTTGAAATAGACTATTAGAAGATTTGATTCCGCATTTTCAAATGTATTTTTTAAAGTATATCAAAATTAATTTAGATAACAGTATAATATAAATAAATATAATCAATGTATAATATAAATAAATATAATCAATTGATATTGAATCAGTATATGCTTATAGATATATTTATATACCGATTCAGTATCAAGCAATTCCAATGTATTTAATTTTGAAAACATGATAATAAAAACGCAATTGTAATTTGAGAATATTGCTATTGTTTATTCATGGCTATAAGGAGAAAATAAATACGATTGCATTTCATTCGATATTTTTGAATAACTTTCTTAAAATTGTAACGAAATACATTTTGATGTAAATTACTTATTTTAGATCAGTGTTTTTATACCATTAAAAAGATTAAACACTTTTAATAAAAGGAATTTTTAGGAAAAAGTAAATTGATTTGAGAACATCATTTTCGATTACTACTATTCAAATGTGTAACTCGATACTTTTTGATTAGTTTTTAGAAAATAATCTTTTTATTCATTAAATAGCTAAAATTTTCAAGTAAAAGGCATACAAATAAACGCAACAAAAAGTATGTAATTTCAAAGAATGAACTCAAAAACGTCCAAACGTTCATTTGATATTTTTTAGATTCAGTGCTTTTTTACTTAGAAGTATATTGATATCAACATAACAAAATAACTGTCTGACATTTAATTATATGTCCTTAAGAAAGATTTAAAAATATCAATATATTCAGTTTTAAGAAATTAGTAAATATAATTGAGAACATTATTTCAGAATATTAATAGTCTGTTATAATTAATTTTTTATATGAAAAATTATATTAATATTCTGAAATAATGTTATGCTTTCTATTTATGATTATACTTAGATTAGAAAACGGGAATACCTCAATTTAAAGTGTTTTCAAATGTTATATTCTTAGAAACATAGATTTATCTAGATATAATTGTGATATTACCGACACTGGCTTCCATAAGTCACATTATACAAGATCAAGCAATGCAAATATATTATAAGTTCAAAACATGTATAGGAATTCAAAAATAATTTGGCGAATACTAATGATGAATATAACAATAATTAAAATACAACTATACAATATTTGATCCATAATTTCTAATAATATACTCGTAAAATGTATATAAAATGATACAGCTAGCAACATTTACATATATCCTAACAACCATCAAGAACATCAATATTTGTATAGCCTGCTTACACAATTTCAATATATTTAGTTTTCAGAGACAAATAGAAATACTAATTTTCTTTATTAAAAAAAAAAAAAAATTAAAAAATTGAAACTCAGAAAAGCAAGTAATAGTTTAGGCTTTTCAGACATAAATATAAAAAAAATGAATATTTACAATCATATTATAGTTTCTAATATATTTTAGATAATTGGCATTTATTCCAGGTGTACATTCACACTTGAATTTTTTTTTTAAATTATCACTTCAAAAATCTAATTTTTTGCACCTTAAAGTACATAATTAGTTTTGATGTTTACATTAAAAAAAGTTTAGTTTCACTAAAAAATTAATGAGCTAATTAACATTTAACTTGATAATTATATTTTTAAACAGTTCTTACTTAAGTTTCATCAAGCCAATGTTATGAATTATAATTGGAAATTGTTCGTGATATCACTTTTAATGTTTTGACCCTCCATCCAAGTTTCTGGAATATGAAACTTTTTAATAGAATTCTTTTAACTTTAAAAATAAAAAAAATCTCAATTTTTATCGAAATTTTAATTCTAAAATAATTTTTAAAAAAATTGTATCAATCTTAAACTATCACTGTTTAAATGAATTTCCAAGTTCTAAAAACACAATTCTTAAGATAATGAGTTTAAAATTTTCAAGTTTATTTTAAAATTTAAACAGTACTTAAAACTAATAAAATAACTCAATAGCTTTAAAATGATACCATTATCTTTCAAAATGTCCGTTTAAAAATTATTTTAATTAAAGCAAATAAACTAAAATCAATTGGACTGTTTTACGGTATGCGGAGTGTGTATTTATACCTTAAAGATGCAGAAATGTGTCAAACAAATACCGATCGGTTACTCGTGAAATTACTATTTTTCTCTTTTTTGTCAAGATATAATCGAAATATTGAACACGGAACACCACACGTGGAACTTCTTCAGATATTATATATTTGCTACAAATAAAGATGTGGGTTATAATAATCGAAAATACTGAATATTTACCCCGATAGCACAGTGGTGTTGGCCAATGTCAGAAATTTGGGAAGATTATTCAGTCGATGCTGAAACTCGAGCATCGTTCCAAAATACACGATTTTTTAAAAATAAACGTAACAAAATATGTTTTTTACATTCCCTCCCCCATCCTTTCTTATAACACTATATTTCAATTATAAAACCCTGCATCAACATTTAAAAACTTCCAGTATATTTTAACCAGAACTGGGAGAGATTGGCCAAGAACCGTAGCAACGGCCCCTCTGCAATGGTTCACATCGAGGTTGGCCAGTGTCGAGCCTATGTTGGTGTTGGACAGCGGATTTGTGGCACTGGGGCAGTGTAATGGAAAGTGACTAAACACAAAGAGGCATAGGTTTTAATTTATTTTAACAAAAGTTATGTTCTTCTTCTAAATGCAATGAAAGTTATTTGTTAGCATAGTTGTTTGTTATCGAATAAAAGGAATTGTTATTTGGAATCTTTTCTTTGACTAAAATTCTTTGAGTTGATTATTTCAGATACTTTAAATAGGTCTCTGTGTAATTGAAAGTTTTGCGATGTTCCACACACCTAGCTTTTATTTTGCGGTTCTTAAAATTTGTTGAAATTGTGATTAGTGAATGGGGGTGTGACTCTTTGCACAGAAGCGTCTGCCGACCCTTGCCCTATCCATAATGTTTTGTCATAAAATTGCCTGACACTTTACTTCCATTAATTTACTCTTTGTTGATTAATGATAATAGTCAATATCAAATTTAGAAAACATAATATTAACTGGCTTCCAGGTAAGTATTTAACTCCTTAACATAAAAGAGAACAATTTAATTATTAGGCACATAATTACTTTATATATTATACATCAATAACTTGTTTAATAAATTTCTCAGTATATTTTAAGCCATACCTTAATGTAATTTATATTAAGACGTCAATATTTGTTGGTACTTAAGGCCTCTTAAAGTTTCTTAATCTAAGCACATATTGCCTTTCTTGATAATAAAGTAGGAGGTGATGCCTTCGCTCAAGTACATCAATTACATCTAATTTCATCATCTGTTTCATAATATGAGAGTTTAAGTAACGTTATAATGATCGTTACAAAATCATTTTATCTTATAAAATGATGGGAAATTATATTAGACAAGTGCTTAAAGGTAATTTTTTTTTTTCATTCATCTTTTAGGATACAATATATTAAGAAGTTAATCGAGTGAGAGGATTTTTTTTTTTTTAACTTTTGAATAAGAAATGCTATAATTTGATACTTCGCTATATTAAATTGTGTTTTTAGTTTGCATATTTGTGTTGGTTGGCATATTTTAATTGACATATTCGGCGCTTACACATCCTGCATATTTAAGATTGATTTAGATGAATTAGATTTTTAGATGTTCTTCAGATTTATATCTTTCAGTTATTTAATAAAATATCTAACTTTCCTGGCGTGGCTTCATCAAATTGGTCCTCCAATTGAACTCCAAATTCCAACTAACTATAACTTTCCTTAGATTTCCTCTACATACTTAAATTGGTATTTTCTATTGTGTTGCCATCTATAGTACTAGCGTCACTTTCCAACAATTTATGACTATTTCTGTCTTTTTATTTCGATTTCCAAACAAATAGCAAAATAAATAAAGATCATTGACATTTAAAAAATGGACATAAATTAAAGTTTAGTGGGTGACACATGTTCATTTAGAAAATACATTTCGATGGGGATGAATCTGATAAAATCTTCTTGAAGTATTTAAACCGCAAATAAATTATAAACATAAATCTCGGATACAGTCTAGACCAGGAAGTTTATTCAAAGGATCTTACTATGTATCGCTGTTAATTTCAAAGTTGTGTCCCATCGGTAATATTAGGCCTTGGTGGTTCCTAATGAATAAAATAAACTATGCATGTTTTTTTAGATTTAAAATTTGGAAACTAAGCAAAGTCAGTTTGTTGATACGTCTCTCACTTTCCCTCGTACCGTTGTTTTTCTGTAATCGTATAAATCACGTTTTTGAATGTGTTTGATTTCGGTAAATTTAAAAAAAAATAAACAATTCTTTTAAAATAAAGTTATTTTACTTCATGATTTTTTTTATGCATTTGACATTTCGGCATTGAAGAAAACTGCCAGGATTGTATTGAAATAAATACAGTCAAACCTCGTTAAAGCGAAATCGCTTAGCATGAAATCCATTCTAACGCGAAGTAAAATAGATTCATCCAAAATCTCTACGTACTTAAAACTTAACGTTAATTTATTCGCTTAACATTAACACGAAATTCGGTTAACGAGAACAATTTCGACGTCCCCATCAACTTTTGCGTTAATGAGGTTTCATATTCTATTACTTGTAAAATATATTATCCATAAATATCAGATTATTTTATGACTTCTTATCTTATTTAAACATTTTTTAAATCTGAAATACCCATCCATATAAATAAGCAACTGGATAGACTGCTTAACGCTGGGAAAATGAAGCCGTTGCCAGATGCCGTTGGTGGGATAAAAAATAAGGATTGAGAGGATTGAAAATAAAATTTTATGTTGTACACAGCAGAAATGCCAATAGTAGACCTTAATTAGTAATAATGTTCAAAAAAATATATACTCTAGCATTTTACAAGGTTTTTCGCATTTCCATCCCACTATAAAAGTGAACTGTGATTGGTTAATCTTCCCATCAGCTTCGCAATCTCCGACGCGTTTTTCTCTTTGCATTGACAATGGAGCAGTCTATCCAGTTGTTTATCTATATCGATGGAAATACCTCCACAGCAGAAAAGAAAAGAAATAAAATACGCAACAACTTTTTTGTATTGCCTCGCATGAATGGTATATTACCAATTGTGATTGTAGTTTGACATGTGTTACAACATTTCTTTATTAAATATCTATATTGAATTGAAACTACAATGATTAAAACAAATTAATTACTAAAAAAACTGCTAACGCAAAATTAGGTATTAGTTAAAACTCGTATTATTGTTTTCCACGAACCAACTATTGATTGTGTATCTTTCAAAACAGGATTTGCTGAAAACTTATTTTTATAAAATATAGTCAGGGACAGCCAAAATAATAAAAGTGAGTACATTATTAGCAATGTTTTCATCTAATTTAATAAGCTTCAAACTAGGGAATACATAGATTTACTTCAGGAAAGTTTTCGGAGTCTAATAAAATATATTGCGAGTAACTTGAAATTAAATTCTTTAAGTGATTACATTAGGCTGTTAGTTAAAAAATCTATTATCATATGAAAGAGGTTATCAAAGTCTATTTATCTTTTGCGAAGGCATTCATTTTCTGAATTGGAGTATTAAAGCTCAAGCGTTTGTTATGGTTATAAATAATCTTTGGGCTGAGTGTTAAGTTTTTAAATGCTGATTAAATTTTTTTCAATTTATAATTTATTGTTGGATATTCAGATGTTGGATTTTAAACATGGATACTTATTGTTGGAATAAATCTAAGTATAATTTAAAATTTGGTGATCGTATTTAGTTCGTTAAATGCAAATATATAGTAAAAATAGAACATGTCCAAATGAAAACTTATTGACATGTTTTCTTTTTACATTTAGCGACTTAATAAAAAATGTAACTGAGTATGCAATATATGTCTCTATTTAGTGTCATCTAAACATAAAGACACATCCAAACATAAAGACACACATTTCTTAAAACTATTTACAGAAAGTAAAAACTAAATTTCAAAATAAGCACTGAATTTTTTTTGAATTAATACATGGAGGATACTTTACAATTTATAAAGTAAAAGTACTAACAAATTTGAGAAAAACAAGTCTTAACTAGATAATTTCAATAGACAACATGCATAATTAAATGGATTACAAGCTGCAGGTATTCCTCAATAATGCTTTTTCAATACATTTTTTATAATTACAATGTATACTTAAATTATAAAATTACAACTAAATATTTTTCTGAGTTTAATATTAATGTTAAATCTTAGCCCCTTTATACTGTAATATAATACACAAGTGCTTTATTATGTACATGTGTACGCCATTACTACAACTGAATATTCCAACATCGCCGTGCGGACATTATTCTAACAATTCCATTTAACTAATAGGATTATACTTGAGCCTCTAAATCACAGTCAAGGGAATAGATTAGTAATCAATGGTTAATGTAAAATAGTTTGGTACTCTCCCGGAGAAAGTGCAAGAATAAGGAAATTATCTAGATACGATTATATATGTATATTTTATTTAACCGCATATTGAAGAACTGGACAACTTAAAAATCTCGGATTAAACCGAAGATTGCACTATCGGGGTGTATCTTGGTTTAAGGAAGTAATTGTTTGGTCTTCATTTAACAAGTTAAAAAAGGGTAAATTAACAATTTGGTATTTTATTGCCGTTACGTGACATTTCTCCAGTCCCCCCCCTCTAGATTTACGTTTCAAATAATAATTTTTAATTAGATACAATGAAGATTTGAATGAAGTATTTTTGGATGATGCTTAAGTTTTAGTTTTAATATGCCATGCCTTTGTAAAATATCTATAATAACAGTTTTTGAGAGAATCGAAAACCTTATCACGTATTTAGTTTCACAGAAACACTTGTATGATTTACCTTGAAACTAAACCTATTAAAAAAGGTTTGTTTATTATTAATTTGATAGGTTAGAAACGTTGAGATTTTTTTTTCTTACATTTAAAAGAAAAAGATCTTTAAATAAGATACAATGTTTTTTCTATGGATGTCTTTAGTGTGATTTAATACTTAGGATGTAGTTATACACTCAGGATTTAGTTATACTATATGCTTACATTTGTTCTTTATTAGCTAAATTATTAAAAATATTTAATAAAATTGAAGCATACTGTATATTTGCATGTTTTTGTTAAAATATATTCTTTTACGGTTTGTCTGCAACGAGTAACTTTGAACTAAGCTCTTATTAATAATTTTTATTTTAAGAATGCCATGGTTGTCTCTTATTTTATCTAAAACATGTTTTTTTCTTTTTTTTCTTTCTTTCTTTCTACAATAAATATGAAAAAATTCTTTTTGTATACAGACTAGTTTTTTTTTCTTAATGAAAGTTTGCATTTTCTTGATTTTCATGCGTCGGTGATTCAGTTATCTAAGGCGTTGAGCTCACGATCATAATATTGTAAGATTGAACCAGCGCACTTTATGGCATAAGTGAATAGATTTGATGACAAACACTGCAGGTAAATCCATTGAGGCTTCAATTTCTTTTTTTTATGTGATGTGGTTATGGTTATAGAGATGCTATCTCAGGTGTTATCTCCTGATCATCTAAATCAGTTAAAAATACTAAACATAAAAGCAGATGTTGCATATAATTTCTGTGCAATATTGTCCCAGTGAAATCCTTGCATCAGAAAAATCTAAAAGAATCAACTTAAACTATCTAAAATACAGCATATTTCGTTATTAAACAAATAAACGTTTTAGGGTTTTTATCTCATAAATATAATCATTTTAATATATTTTACATAGTTCTTATAACTCAAGTCGAACTTGCAACCAATTACTTTACAATATAAAATAAACTTTTACACACTCATCAGTTCTCTCCAATGGCATCTTAAAACTTCTTCAATAAAGAACGCTTAAAATCAAAACTAAAATACTATCTCCTCAATTGAACCATTTACTTTAGCATTGAGAATAACCCCAACTGATTGAAATGCGCATCACATCCCGCTAGAATAGTGGGGTGGGGGGGGGAAGCACACTTTTTTTCATCATGTTAACTTATTGTCTTAAGGCTAAAGATTGAAGGATGCGGCAGAGTAATTTCATTAGACGACGCCTTTAGTCTTCGTCTGTGTTAAGGAAGCGGTCTGACTTTGATCAATCGACTAACTACTAGTAGATCCATTAATGTAGACTAAGGAAGAAACTTGTAAAGATTAAAGTTATTTTAGTTATTTGTCGTTAACTATTTTGGTTGTCCTAATAATACTATGCAAGAATAAATACGAACTTGTTTTCGTTATGTTTAGTTAACACAAGATGGTTTTATATGGGACCGGAATGCTAAAAGCTGAAATGGAATATAATTATAGTTTAGTTTCGGGCGTTCTTCTGGTTATTAATGCTAAAATAAATAAAAATATGTTTGCATTATGTTTATTTTAAGCATAAATTGTTTTTAATGGTACCGGAATACTATACATTTAATTATAGTTATTGTTTCTTTTTTATATATATATTTTACGATTATATTACGCTAGAAAAATAAAATTTGTTTTATACTTGTTTTAAAATAAATGGTTTTCATGGATACCATAATGCTGAAAGTTTAGTTGAGATACATTTGTAGTTTTTTTAGGTTACTTTCTTATTATAATGTGCTATAATAAACACAAATTTGTTTTTAGTATTTTGCATATAGTTCTTTTTTCAATAAGCCGAAAAATGAAAATAAAATTAATCAGAATGTATTTCTATTTCATTTTGATATATTTTTTATTGAAATACGCAAGAATATATATAAACTTTTATTTTATTTGAAATAAAAATTAATTGGGGTAAACTGAATGCTAAAAATTTAGTTGAAATACTTTTATAATTCATTTTGATACATTTTCTGTTTATCATATGCTAAAATAAATACAAACTTATTTTTATTGTGTTTTACTCGTAAATTACTTTTCAATGAGATTGAAATACTAAAAACGTAATTGGAATACATCTCTTGTTCATTTGGGGTAATTTACTGTTGTAATAGGCGAAAATAATTAAACACTTATTTTCATTACTCTTATATTTTACACGGAAAGTGCAGAATGATAAAAGTTTATCTGAAATATAATTTTTGTTTATTTGGTCATTCATGTTGCTATATTAGTCTTGAATAAATATAAACTTGTTTTTATTGTGATTATCTTACAAATACATTTGCACTCGCGCTGAAGTATCCTTTGTCAGAATTATTTAAAAAAATGGTTTTCGGTATTTTGTTTCGTCACAGAATTTCAATATTTAGAAAGTTGTTTCTTTAAAATAAAAAATTGGCAAGTTAAGGAACGCTTATATTAAACTATATGCCTTATTCTAAATTGAAATACTTATTAAACTACTTCAAAGGAACTTTTCAAGTTTCATAAGAAATAACTGAAATACTTTTGAAATTACTTTATAAGTACTTTACTAAGTTTCATAAGTATTAACTAAAGTACTTATAAAACTGTTTCATAAGTAATCTACTAGTTTCATAAGTGACCATTGACATTTAGGAAACTACGTCAAAAATACTTTTACTATTTTCATAATAATTTAGGTAATATTGACACGACTTTAAGTTGGACGTAGAATAATTTATAAGATACTAAATTATTACATTTCTTAAAAATAACACTTTAGTTCAGGATAAGCAGAATTAAAAATAAAAATGATCATACGCATGTTATGCAAGAAAAATTGGATGATATGTACTTTGTTGTGAGTGATGAAGTTTCTATTATATATGACAAGACAATATCCCTGGATTCCTTTCTATGTAATGAAATTGAATTTAAAGCCTTACAGTATCACGAAACAACCAGTTGTGTATGGGTTGTAAGTGAAAAATAAAACTTGTCAAAAACTTCAAAACAAGGAACACACTGCAATATGAAATATATAAATATAGTATCCAAAAAAGAATTGAAAATGAAACTTTTATGAATCTTGCCAAATATAAAGATTTTAAAAGTAATCTCTTTATTCTACAAATTTCCAATATATGTAATTTTTTTGTAAAAATGAATATAAAATACAAATACCCATGTGCATAAATACTTGGTCAATGTAGCTGAACACTGGCCATTCCCACTGTGGACAGTTGTAGACTGGCCGGTGCTATGGATCTTGACCAATCACGCCCAGTTCTGGATAAAATATACCGGAAGTTTTGAACAAATTTTGGTGAAGGATTTTAAAATTGAAATACATTTTTTATCAGATAAGAGGAAAGAGTAAAAGCTATGCTTATGATGATTTTGACAAGTTTATTTTTCAAAAAACCGTGTATTTTGAAACGATGCTTGAACTTATGTATTTTGTATGGCTATTATACTATTTTGTCTGGCTATTAATTTCCAGGGCTGATCTATAAACTCCGAAAAATAGTTTGTGAATAACACATCCATGTAAGTGTTGCAAAGTAATTTTCATCTACTGTAATACACTTCTGTGCTTGGTGGAAAAATTTCAAAAACCACTTTCAAAGTCCTCTTTCACAAAGATCTTCTGATACATGGTATTCTTAATATCTTTGACAACCTTAAACCATGTACTCTTCAGCAAATTTTTCAGTTTTAAATACAAGAATGTCTGCGTGTGAAAAGTCTGGAGAAAAAGAAGGGCGATTCATCTCCACAACATTATGCTGGACAAAAAATCGCTTACAAGACAACTCAATGTAGGGTCATGCATTGCCGTGCAAAAGAAGTCAATTCTCTTTCTGTCAAAAACAAAGTCTTACATGATCTTACAAGGTTATATCCTTTGTAGCTTGGTAAGAATTTCTGCTCAAAATTGCATATGACAGATTGGTCAGGTGGAACAAAGTCACGATGATTAAGCAAGGTTCGATGACGTCAAAGACATTCAAGCAAACCGTGACGTCAAGATTGAAGACTATCCCAGATAATTACTTTAAAATTTGTTTCCGAAAATTTTACAATCAAACACAGAAGTGTATTCAAGCTGATGAATATAACTTCGAAACATACGTGTTGTGTGTAAGTAATTCACATAATATTTTCCTGCGTTATAAAATAACTCCTGGAAATTAATAGCCACTCAAATCAAAGCATTTGTGCGACTGCTTTACAGAAAGTTTGAAATATTTCCGAATATCCAGCCCGAAATGTATCTTCCCATTCAGATTTATTAGGAATGCAAAACAAACAAATTCAAGGTTTAGTTTTGCCACCTTATCCTAAAACCAAATCAAGTTCACAAGAGCAAATCATTAGAATAGTCACTTGATTAATAATTTAAATGAACAATATCAATCAAACTATCCTTGTTTTTAAATCAGTTATATTAACTTCGATTTTGTGTGTATATCGATGGGAGGCAAATCTACGGACACATAATGAGCCCTTGCCGTCATCAAATCGGTATGAAACTTGGTAGATAGATTCTATGTCGATGATCATGCATTCTATAAAGTTTTGGGGCTGCAACTCTCACAAAAAGGTCACTTTTACACACGCTTCTATAATCGCATCTGAGTACTAATAAAACTCATTTAACCGATCATATGTTGAAACTCTTTCCTTTTACTAAAAGTGTTTTAATCAAAATAAATAAAATAAAATCAAGCGTGAATACAAACATTCATTATGGAAATAAGTCCAATCAATTTAACTTTACATTGAGTAGTAACGCTAGTGAAATAATTTTAGCCTATCATTATTGAAACTCTTTCCTGTTGCAGCCGATCAAACGGTGTAGTGGTTAGCGTGCTAGCTTCTAGACCATGAGGTTGCGGGTTCGAGTCCCGTGTAAGGCATGGGTGTTTGTAAATGTATGTTAGCTTGACGAATGTTTCGGCGCATTATAGCCCTAGTGTTGCTGATGGTGCCAGATAATCTGAAAACTACCAACCAACCTTTCCTGTTGCCAAAATTTTGTATATCAAAATAAATAAAAGATGTGTTTTTATTGCTTTACATCAGACTTATCAACTTTCACAAATCGTTTACTCGTTTTTGATAACAATGTATTCAATCGAGTTTTGAGGGAAATAAGAAGTTTGCAAATAGTTCAGAATGAATCTTATGTTCTTAGTGGGTCAAATACTGTGAAAACTCTCTCTGAGCTCAAGAAGTTGCCATTGCAGGTAGCAATTGACAATTTATTGTAAAAACTTTGTTTTTGTGGGTTATATTTTTGATTCCGATTGCACTGAACTTAGTGGCGATTATTATAACTCTCTTTGTAAAGTTGATAATTTTATTTCGGAAGATTTCTTAAACTTGTCAATTTTCATTACAAATAAACTATGTCATACATACCTAAACGTTTATATTAGTTTTGGGGGCCATTTGTTTTTATTGTTTTGTAAGACGGTAAAATCAAACTCAATTAGTAGTTTCGTTTAAGATATTTTAGCAGATACATCAAAAACTCTGTTCTTTAAATCAACATACATTCGTTTCGATCTACTCATCAGTACATTATAAGGAAAAACTTTTCGAAATCCAAATAAATCAATGCATTTAAAAAAGAAAATGTTTTGATTACAAACACATTTAGAATAATTTTTTTTTCAATTCAAGCTTCATTTAATCTGAGCGAAGAAGATAAAAGCCCACTAGCTGTAACCGAAAGAGAAGCGGCAATTAATGAAACGGCTTCTCGCTATAAATCACAAGAAGCATAACGAAAGAATGGATTGCTCTAACAATTATCGAAGTATTCGCTTAGTGTCTCTAACAATTAAGGACATTTAGAAGGTTAATGGGTAAAAAGCGTGTGTAATCAGATGGAATTTTGCAATTCGTTTCATAATAGTTTTACTCGATTGCTTTTCAAACCATTGAAATTCATTATTTCTCTTTTTTTTGTTATATGAGTTTGTGTCCTTGAAATGGTCATTATGTTTAATCTTAATTGCTTTGGGGAGGTATTTTGGAATGAATTTTTTAATGTGTTTTATAATGATTAAGGTGAGCTATTTAATTTCTTTATAAAAATATAGGGTGATTTAAAAATTTTATTAAACGGGAAATGGTAATTAGTTTATTTAAAGTAGTTTTTCACCTTAAGATTCTAAGAATCGTTAAGCCATAAAATGCTGATTTCAGAACAGAATGCAAAGAAATAAAAACACCTTTTGGGATGATTCCAAAATAGAATAATCTGTTTATCTATAACTTAAAAATTATTAAAGTTTGAGCAAAAATAAGTTTCATTGAAAATTGGCATATAATTATCCTTGATATTTATTAAGTATTTATGCATCTTTTTACTTGTTTTAATAATCTCAATAGATATTTCCAGCGATTATTTTTAAATGCAAGTTGAAATGATCAAGTTTATACAGGATTATTCAGAATTCCCTCCCTTGTTTCGAAGCTCTATAGTAAAAAAAAAAAAAAAACTTAGACTAATACCGCAAATGAGAACATTTGAAAGAAGACAGAAACAATTTACGTTTTATTTACATAGCTTACAGGTGTTCTATGTGTGAACCCTTGGTCACACGGCATACATCAATGCGATAGTCTAGTTCCTGTCGAAATGTCCAGTCCTTGCTTCGAAACCCGGAGTGAATTCTGAATAACCCTGTGTAATGGAAACTTTCATATTAATAGGAATACATTATTATTCAAAACTTACAAAATTAATAATTAAAAATAACTATCATTATCATATATATTCGGCAAGTAAATTTTTAAACTCTAATTGTAAATTTAAAAACTTATTAACTTTCATGATAGTTCATCAAACATTTTTTTTTGTTATAGTATATTGACAGTAAAAACTGTATGTTAAAATATATTAAATAAAACTGTATATTAAAATAAATTAAATAAAACCGTGTATTAAAATATTATGTGCATTGTAATATTAAATAAAACTGTATATTAAAATATTTTAAATAAAACTATTTTTTTTTATTTTTTGTGTAAGGCAAGTTTATATAATAATTTGTTTTTAATAATTACTAGATTTAATGTTACACTTTGAGTTCGTTAAAAATTTATGTAATCAACAATATTGCATAAAATTTACAAAAAAAGAAACTTAAAATCATGTTCAATGTAATAAATAATTTACTTTTTCCTCTATATTCACTAGGTTCGTTTTAAGATGCAGTATATTTAGAATAAATATTATAAAAAAAATTATCCTTGATTCTATGATTGCAAATGCATGAGTGAATGTGTTACATAAAAAACATTTTTTTAATCATTTGATTTTGGAAATGTTGAAAATACTTAACTTAGTTTTGTTTATGATATTTTATTATGTTAATCTATAAGTTTCAAAAAAGGTTTGCTGATATTAAAAATTCTGAAATTTCCTTAATTTCACTAAAACAGAGTAAGTAGGCTAAAACTGGCTTAACAAACAAAAGATAGTAAACTGTTCATTTTAACTTACATTTTCACTATATTGTAAATATTGCGAAATAGTACACCTTAAAATCATTGTTCATAAAAATGATTTATTTTCATTTTTATGAAATATTTTAAAGACACAAAAGGTTAATTCGATAACATTCAGGAATTATATATCCAATTAAAATATCTCATATACAATGTTTAAAAGCAATTAAAAACTATTTGATTTGAACCTAAATAACTTACTATTGTATACAATTACGCCATACATCAATCTTCCAAAGTCGATAGCAATTAAAACATATTTAAACTTTCTTCATAACTAAGAATAACGCCCAACATTGTTCAGCAATTAAATAGAGCAACCGGAGATTATATTTAACAATTCTCAACGTGATGTAAGACAATTAAGAATATTCAGCAAGTTAATGGGGATAAAGATATACAGTTTTGTAGAAATTGAATACAAGCCCAGAACTACTGAACAATAAGAATGCATTGTAAGTTTTTTTTTATTGTTGGAGCAATGTCTTTGAAAACAATTGCAGACCTTAATAGTTTTGATGAGGATCTGAGATACAATTTATTTGGAAGTGGTTCAAAAGTAAAGCATATTTGAATTTCCCCTCTTTAAATGTAGAAATTTTGGATATTGTTTTGGCTCTTAAGTGCTCTAAAGTGTTCAAGCAGTTATAACGTTATTTCTATTCTTATGCAAATGAGACCTGTTTATGCAAATTATAATTTGTTTTTACACACTGGTATAGATAAAATAATTTTTTCAATTTCATTCAACAACAGTTTGAGTTTAGGTCATTAAAAGTTTTTCTCAAATTTTGTGATTACTAAATAAAGTTTCTGAAGTGTATAAATACTTATTGAAAATTATTATTCCGTATTGTTTGAATGTGATTGTATGCATTTTGATCCACTACGGGAACTCAGTAACCTAAGAATAAAAAATAAATCGATTCTGAGATTTTTATTTCATGTTACTCTATGCATTTTTTCCTTCCCATTGATGCATTACTTTTGTTTTTGCTATAATTAGAAGTATGTTGTATTTTGTTTTTAAAAAGCAAATTATCAATGTTAACTGTGTAAGCCTTTTACATTTAACTCTGATTTTCTCTGAAAGTGATATTTTTAAACTTCTATGTACCTTTTCTAACTAACTAGTAAAGATATATCAATGGTTTTTTTATGAAATAAATACATAATCTACAGATTAAACTAATGTTAAATTTGGTAAAAATTATAATCATATAATAAAAATATTCTTTTAAATTTTTATCAATTTTCCAAATTATTTTCGAAAAGAACCCTCTTTTTTTACAAATATTTGGTATTTAAAAAATAATTAAGGATTTAACTGGAAATTTGTTAACCTCCGTTTAATCTATAGTTTATGTCTTACAATTTAAATAAAAAATTACTAGTATATCGCTACGAGTTAGTTAGAAAAGGCACATTGAAGTTTAAAATATCATATTTAGAGAAAATCAAAGTTAAAGGTAAAAGTCTTATTTAATTTATATTGAAAATTGTCATTTTTAAAACAAAATACATCATACTTTTAATTTGATTACAAATAAAAATAATACATAAATGGGGGAAAAAACATAGGATAACATGAAATAAAAAACACAAACACGATTTTTTTATTGTTGGGGTACTGAATCCCCTTAAATCTTTCAGTTAATTAACTAATAACTGAAAGGTTTGATTAGTGCTTTACAGCTTATAAGCTAATTAGTGAAAGTAATAAGATATACGAACAACATTTTAGAATAAAAATTATTTTTGTATGTTTTAAATTGTAAGCAAATACGGTTTCATTAGATGAAAAAATATTCATATTGAACAAATTACATATTGTTACACATTTTTCTCAAATGAAATGATGACACAGCTTTAACTAAATAAAACTATAATTTAATCTTTTTTCGATGGCTCATAAACTTCTTCGAACAACAAAACAGTCGCTATCAGCTTTATATACAAGCTACGGTACATTTTACTTCGAACACAGCGTTAATTCAAGCTCAGAAAGTAAACATCGGAAGCATTCGGAATAGCAAACGATTCTCAACGACCTTAATTGACCTCGATTTCATTTTTTATTTCTTTAAATAGTGTGACGGAAGAAAGTTTAAGCAAAATCTAGCCGATAAATTATCTGATCGAAATGCCATGAAATTTCTTGTATGATTTAGGTGTTGCCACCTTTACCTACCTGAATGATTGCTGTTTACAAATTAAATAAAAATAGAACGTTTACAATAAATGCGTCACTATTTACAATTATTTACAGGCGATGTTTGTAATATTACTAAAATAGAACTTTAAAATAAATACGTCACTATTTATAATTATTTACAGATGATTTTTGATAAAACAAATTTCACAGAAAAAGCCGTAACAACTTATATATATGATATATTAATAATATTATTAACTTTTCAAACAATTATGCGTTTAATAGAATAGATGATTAAGCTACTATATCTTAAGGTAAGAGGATAATTAATATTCTTGCAGGTTACAAATTTATGAACTGTTTAAGCTAAGACACTGTAGGATACTTAAAAGAGGTACAAAATTAAGATTATTTCCCATAAAAGAACAAAACAATTTTTAGAATAGATAGCGCTTTTTACTTAAAAACGTTAATTATCTTGCAGCTTTTTTAATGCATTTAGTTATTTTCTAGCAGATACCTATAGCATTGAATATTCATATAAATATTCTGATTTTACGTATAAATGAACCAATTTTTTCAGAACCGTTCTGATAAAACTACTTCGCCTTTCACCTAAATGTTAATGAAATATTAATTTTCAAACAAGTTATTACTTTTGGATCTTGCATTGGAGTTTGGTAGAAGTTTAGAGAACAGCCATATTTAGTTTTTATCAGCCAAAAATTGAATATTATTATGTATTTTAGTTATAACTACTTCATTTTAACATAATATTGTTAACCAAAATCATATGATAAATCCACACTCAAAATTCTTTACAACAACGCAATCCATATGCATTATTCATATTCATTTAAAAACTAACCCATAACATTTCTCTTATAAATCCATTAGATAGATTAACTTTTATGCGCAATTGCAACTTATTTAAGTGATATTGAGCTCATCTCGACTCTTTATATTATTGAACTACTACGAAGAAGCCCATCAATTCCCCGTAACATGGACTAACTACTTCCTCCCTCCAAAAAAAAAAAAAAAAAAAAAAAAACTCAATATAAAGCATTGTCATCAACAATGAGTCTATCGGTCAAAATTCAGCTCGATTGGTGGAAGACAAATGCCTTAGTTATTTACCCTCTACAATCAATCCCACCCACCCACATACACAAAAATAAAATCAATGCAAATATAAATGATTTTCAAAACACATTTGACCTATAGCACACACTTCAAATTTTAATAAACGATAAAAGCATCAAGTAATTTTTTTTCTTGCATTCTCTCAAAAGAAAAAGCTGTAGAAGTATTAGTACTAACCAAAAGGAATATATCATTCCACTCACTAGTATCAAAAGAAATTCCAAATAAATCCCACTCCACCACAGAAAAAAAAAATTAAAAATTGCATGCTGTAAAAATCAAAGTCCGACATTTAATCGACGTAACGTTCGATCGATTTTCGATTAACCCCTCTACCCCGCAACCGTGACTCGAGAGCAATATTTCGTTTTGACTCTAAAAGTGAGTCTAATGCTTTTGCTTGTCTATGCAAATGAAGCAAGAGCAAATGCATTCTCCGAAATTCCGTTAATAATGGCGGGAAAATGAGTTAGCGTTTTGTTCACACAGAAAAGGAGTAGAGTTGAGGTGTTTACAAGAGGTTGTAATTATTATTCTGAAGATATTTAAGGAAGGATTATGGTTGATGCTTTTCTTTGCGCTTTTGTGGTATTAATCGAATGTTTGGAATTGTTAATGTAGCATAGTTGATATTTATATTTATTATTAATTGTTTAAATATTTTTCTTTATGTCACAGAGATATACAGTTATTTAAATAATAAATTTGAAATCTTGAAAGTTGTTAGGAGGATGTTGTTGCATTACTGAATGTTGCTTTCTAGTGATCAAGCAGTATTAAATATTAAGTTTGGAATTGCTGTTGTTGTAAGCTGTGTGGTAAAAAGGCTGCTGATACATTATGACTATTGTTTTGCGTTTTGCTATGTCACTTTCATCAAACTTTCAAAAACTAATACACTTGGAAGAATAGTTTCAGCCCCCCGTAAATTTTTATGGGAGCGGAACATAATTTCAAAAGTAAACTAAGTTAGCATGCATTCTTAAGTGAGACACAGTAGAGAGCTGTAATCAGAGGTTGGTCTTTTTTTATATCACTTTTCTTTGTATCTACAACTTTTCCTAATGACGCCTTGATTTGTTGCTTGGTACGCCTTCCAACTATTTTGATTTGAATGGCAATTAAGAGGGTGACAGTTGATAGAGAGCTTAATATTGAATAGTAAAATGTTTTTCAATATGCATAGACCAAAGAATGTGATCCCCTCACCTCCCCCATTTCATTTCTATTAACCAGAAGAAGGACGTTAAACGTAGAGAAATAGATCATGCTATTTATTATTCTTTTGAAAACACACACACACACAACTAAAAGCCACGTGTTAAGCCCTTGTCAACATGCCATCAGTTTAATTCCATATTTCACTTATTTTGAAGAAGCAATGCTCATAGGTACGGCTGTACCTCTGGTAAGGCAGTCCCTCTTACAACTAATAAAACACCCAATGTTTATCCACCGATGGGAATTTTAATATAAATGAATATTGATGAATTTTAATTAAGATAATTTCTGAGATATAATTTAAATAATGCAGAAAAATATTTTAATAACTTTCGGATTTTGCATTTTCCCGTATTACTTTTACAGACAAGTAAAATTCTGAATCGATTTTTGCCAATACTTTAATGCTTTTTCAAGTTGGAGATTTGGTTGGTTGTTTTCAGATTATCTGGCGCCGTCAGCAGCACGAGGGCTATAATGCGCCGAAACATTCGTCATTTGACAAGCCAGCATACATTTACAAACACCCATGCCTTACACGGGACTCGAACCCGCAACCTCACGGTCTAGAAGCTAGCACGCTAACCACTATACCGTTTGGTCGGCTTTCAAGTTGGAGATAAAAACAATTTCTAATTCGTAAGATTTGATATAATAAGAAATCTAGGAATGCGAGTACTGTACACACATACTCCAACTGTTGGAATTATAATGCATTATATCAGCAGAACATTTTAATAAACATTCAAAAAGTAATCCCCATTTCAATAAAAATATGTTATAAAAAGTTATAATAAAAGTTTATAACTTATTATTAACTATTATTAGTTTATAATAAATTATAAAATCTTACAATAATTTACAATATTTTATAATAAGTTATAATTAGTTATAATCAGTTATAATTAGTGAAATGAGCATGAATTATTAACACAAGGGGTTCTAAAATAGTTTTCCAAAAAATCACAAAATTATTATTAGCAGTTGGTAAATATATTCTTCAATTTCTATGCAACAACTAATATTTACGGACACAATAATTGAAAACTGCCAAAACAATCTGACGATTGAAACGAAAACCTCTGCGACCAATTTCGTGACACAGTATCCGCCACTCTTCAAAGCTCCCAATCATAATCAGAAGAGGCTTTTAATACCGAAAAGAGGTTTTCTGTCAAAAACACATCAAGCTGTTTCTCCACTCAGCAAATAGGAACAGAGGATTTGTGTCTCTTCATCAACGTCAACCAATCAATGAGGCCGACTAGGATAAGCTGTTTCGGGATTTAGCTGCTGGACAGTATTAAGGGTGGATGAAGCAATTTAAACAACATAGTCATATAGAATGTATTTGCAAAAGCTTAGAGATATTTTGTTTTTGCGTGTAAGGTCAAATATGAGTGTTTGAATCAGCAATTTAATTTATATATCTACAGAGTTTTACAGAAAATAATTTCTAATTTTGAAATTATATAACTTCGAAACCGTGGGAGTCGGAAAGAAGGGACTAGTGATAAGTTGAATAGACAGATATAGAATTTTGAATACACAGGTATGCAAAATTGAATAATGGAAGTAAATATGTTGATGGCCATGTGGTGGTCTTGTGTACAAATGACAGATGCAACACCTAGACACTAGTGTTCACTTTTGTCTAGTGGTTAGTGTACCTGTCCTCTGATCTAAGAGTCCTTGGTTCAACTTCCCGTTAGCGCAAATCGCTACATTGGTGACTACCGGACAAAATAATCATGCTACCACTTATCGGCGCCTTCTGAAAATACTGCATGACTTCCACACTTCCACATCAGCAAGCAACCTACGGCGACTTACTGCCACATTTCAAGCAACACAATCATTCGCCCACTTTGCGACTCACTGGAAAGGGCCTATGTGGCGGTTTTGTGTACAAATGACAGATACAACACGTAGACACTAGTGGTCAATTTTGTCTAGTGGTTAGTGTGAATGTCTTCTGATCTAGGAGTCCCTGGTTCAACTACTCGTTAGCGGACATCGCTACAACCGTATACGATTTACTGATGAGGCTTATTTTCATTTGGACGGATTTGTCAATAAACAAAATTGGTGAATATGAGTTATTTAGCTCCCGTATGTGTGTCTTGAAAAACTATTGCATTCTTCAAAAGTGTCTGCTTAGGCTAAACTATATGGAAAAATAATGAATCATAGAACCCTTTTCAAAAGAGAAACGTTAAACTCATTATTCCACTATATTCAGATTTCAAATAATTTGCTGTTACACTGCAAAATTGTAATTGATTTTAAATATCAGTGTATTTAAAAAATTCCATACCTGTCCTTCTAACATTACACTTGTCTCCTCTTTCTGTCTCTCACTGTTTTGCAGTTTCTTTCTGTAGATTCTGGAGTCCTTTCTAAAAGATTCTGTGCTAACAAGTTGGATAGTAAAATAATGTATCCCTGCTCTTTTTCTTTAAAAACATCGCCCTTTTTTGAAAAATGCAAAATTTCCGTTTATTTTCCAAAGGAATGCAATATGCGGGTCACCACCTCCGAAATTGCTTGTCAAGCATGTCCATACATGTTCAAATGTGCCTCGCACAGACCAGTGACTAACTAGAGTCATTGAATGGATGCTGATACTAAGTGTGTCATTAGTGTTTGGATTGTGGGGGCCGTTCCACAATTTCCAACTGATAGTTAGCATATATGACCATTTCATACGTCCCTTGATTAAGTGTATTCCGCCGGCTTTTTTCTATGTCTTTTTGCTTAAAATAGAGAAAAAAGTTAATGGAAAACGTAGATTAACACTATGCCGTCCGCACGTCTAATTGGGATTTTATTATATATTTTTTTTTCGCGCCGGTGTACAGTCAGTCAGAAGGGGTGAAAACTTAACCAAAATTCAGAAGTGTATTCATTGTAGCCAAATATTGATAGTAAAGTTTCTTATGAGTTTATAAAAGTATACTTCCCCCTAATTTTGGCTTTATTGACACATTTTAAGTATTTTTAGGTAACATTACAATGTGCATTGGGATTTCTCAGTTTGTTTCACCTAAAATTAATTACGAAATATATCTCTTTAATTAAAGTTTTTTTGTTAAAATTATTATGTTATATGAATAGATAAATAATATTTGTGTATTTGGAAACATTTTTTACTATATTTTTGCGGCAATTTACAAACAATACGTAACATTATCATTTATGAATATTGCAGACTTCAAACACTAAGATCAACTTCAAATTGTATTGTTATGTTCCTTCAAGCTGATTTATATAAAAAAAAATCGTATCATAATGAATCACTTAAAAGTTCCCAGTTGTTTTTAATAATAAAATGTGTCCTTAAAATTGATATGGTAATTTATTTTACACAAAACTTTTAAAAAAAAAAAAAAAAAGATTTTTTCTTACAATGGAAAAATTGTGTTGGAAATTATACTTCTGTATAATTCTATTAATAGGTAAAATAGATGTTGCAAACATACTATATCTACACTTACTACTCCTCATAATTGTTTTTATTTAACACAGTACACTTACAATGCACGAATATAAGAGAGTCATTTTTTTGGCTTCCATAAGCATTATTTGAAAAGACATTTGTGAAAATATGCACTTATAGTAGTAATAATAATAATAGTAATAATAATAATGAAATATTCCAATTATTTTTTTTTGTTTTAAAATATAAACTAAAGAAAAATTCAGTTGTATTTGAAGTCCTGAATAGTGAAATAATAGTTTCGTAACATAACTTGAATATAGTTTAAAGATCTGAGAGTGAAAATGGATCTTCTGAAGGATAGTTTGTGTCGGAATTAGATTAAAATTAATTTATGGATTACTCTTGTGAGAAACGAAACATTTTTACATCTTTAGACAATGTAATTAACTTCTTTGTTGATAATTTCCTTAAACTAGAGATTGCAATATCAGATGGCAACAAAAGTCGATGGGATGCATCTTGCAGATTTTTCACTCAACACTTTCTTGAAAATGCTTCCCGATAATTTTTAATGTGTTTATTAATAGCTACCTGAGCTTCTTCTGTAAGCATTCTAATGGGAATCAGCACATTTTATACTATTTCTGATTCATGAACTAATATTTTATGCAGGGTGCATGGCATATTGAACAATGGATGGAGTTATATGTACAATTTTGTTATTTCAAAACAATATGCCCTAAATCAGCGATTCTCAACCTTTGTGGCGCGAGCAGACTAGAGGGGAGGCGCGAGAATATTCAAGAGAAAATATTATTTAAAAAAAAAAATTGATTAACTGATTGAAAAGGAAAGCACATAAAAACATAGAAAACAAAATACATTTCGACATATTTAACAAATAAAGTAAAACAACTTACTAAATTAAAAACAAATTTAATAATTATTAGTGACTTCCTTGGGCCTGTCTTGTAGAGCAAAGTTTTTCGAAGGAAGGTTTCATATTAGAAACAGCCACTCTCAGTTCTGTTTCTATATTTAGCAGAGATTTATATTTTGTCTTCAAAGAAGCCACAGTAGAAAATCCAGTTTCACAAAGGTAGGATGTTGAAAATTTGAATAGAATGAGAAATGCCCTTGTTTTTAGTGCAAAAAAATTATCCTCTACTCCTGTCCAAAATTCAAATAGTGATTTATTACTAAATTGTCTTTTGGTTTCGTCACTTGTCGTGAAGTCTATGAATTTGTCTTCCTCATCAATTGAGAGACCTTCGGGAGTCTTATGAAATGGATCCCTAACCCACTCGTAACTTGCTATCAGTTTGTCTTTAGCAAGAATATACTTCTTAAAATTCTTTGCCAGCATTTCAATGGTTACAAAAACAACTTTTACATGTTCTTCTTCAGCCTTGTAAGTTTTACTACAATCATCCACATTTGCAAACATAGTTAGGTTTTTTTGTTTTAAATTTCTGCTCCACAATTCCATTTTCTACAAAAAATATTAATTTTATCACTCGTATCCAACATGCGTATTTGCTCCTTGGAGTTGAAGATTCAAGTTATTTAATTTCTCGAATATGTGGACCAAGTTGCTCAATTTCATCACAAATAAACTATCACGAAAATTCTCGACTTCCAGTCTGTTTTCTTCTTCTAGGAAAATGGCGATTTTTTCTCTTAATTCATAAACATGCTGCAAAAATTTCCCACGTGATAACCATCTTGCCTCGCAATAAAATAGTAACGCTGAATGTACTGAACCCACGTCTTTACAAAGTGAGGAAAAGATTCTCGATATCAGGGGTCTCATTTTTATATAATTTACTACGGTTACAACCGTAGTTAACATAATATTCAGACCAGGACTCATTTCTTTCGAAGCCAAAGATTCTCTGTGGATCATGTCCAGACGCACTGAGGCTATTTTTATTTTACAAGGGCTTGTATACCTTGGAATCTTCCGGACATTGAACGAGCACCATCGGTGTATTTTTCCAATTCTACGCTTGCCTCGTTCATAAAATCATTTAAAATAGCAAATAATGCGAGCGCTGTTGTTTGGAGTTTTATTGGTTTGCAGAAAAGTTGTTCTTCTACTGCTGACATATTATCACAAAATCGAACATAGGCAATTAAATGAGCATCTTTATTACTATATGTTGCTGCATGAACCTGTATTGAAAACAAATTGTTACGCAACTTCGAGAAAAGCTGACACTGTACATCTTCAACTATATCACCAATTCGACGAGCAACAGTATCATTTGAAAGAGATATGGACTGCAATTGTTTTGAAAAATTATCTCCAAACATAACTTCTACAATCTCAATTGCTGCTGGCAAGGTTGAGGTTTTTTACATCTAGCTATTTTATATGAAACTTTGTAGGATGCAATTAAAGCTTTTTTATTCACAGACGAAGTTTCTTTAAAAAATGATTTTTGCTTTTTATATGATTTTAATTTTAATTCGAAGAATTCTCTGGGTTTGTTGACGTACTCACTATGAAGCGTTTCCAAATGTCGTTTAAGTTTATTAGGTTTCAGGCTGTCTGCGGCCAATATTTGTGAGCAAATGATACACAGGTGCCTTTCTTCTTCATTTACTTCAGTACTGGTAAACCCAAAATGTAAGCATTCTTGAGAATATTTTCTTGATTTTATTTTCGGAACCAAGCTCGTATGTGTACTTGTTGATGCTTGAGTATCGTCTAATGTTCGCTTACATCTTCTTAAAAATTTATCCATGAATCTGCATAAATCTACTGGCGTGAATATTTAATATGGTGAATTGCAATTAACACGAAAACATACATAATATACACATTCACGATAGATTCGATAGCGATAGAAGGATCGACTCGAATGAGACTGACTGGAATTGAAACTTGTGTTATCGAACATTTTCCTTCTTCCCATAAGAAAACATTTGCTCTGCGTATGCTCGAGACGGCATCGGTCGTGTTCACCGTCCGCTTGGCCAAATGCCAGATGTGGTTTCTCGCCAACGTTGGCTCGTTTTTACTCATGTTCTGGCAGTTAGTTAAAAATAATTTAAAAACGGAGTTCCAAATACTCAATATACATTATTGTTGTATACATTTTATTGTAAGCGGGGGGGGGAGGGGCACGATGAAAATTATGTTTGAAAATTGAGCCGCGAATACTGAAAGGTTGAGAAACGCTGCCCTAAATACTTTGGACTCATCTATCCTAAATGAACCCTGAGAGTCATTTGTGCTGCATAGGCCAACACTTTCGGAGTTGCTTTTGAACGTAAAATTTCTGTATTTTTTTGCGTTTTGATCATCCGCTGCTTCCAAAAAAATCTCAAAAATTGTTGACTAAAATTTCTGCTTAAATATAATGGAAAGTAAACATCTTCATTTAGTCATTCTTTATTTTAACTTTGAAAAGCATTTCCGGTTCTGTTGCTGGCTTTCCAATTTTTTTCTTTTTTCTTTTCCTTTTAGAGTCAAAAAATTACACAAAAAAATCATGGATTCGGAATAAATATTGATCCGGACAGTTCGTACTTTGCAAAACATATATTTCTTAGTTCGATTATATGAGATGTTTGAAACTTATTGGTATGTTAAAAAAACTATTTTTACAGATTTTTACATGGTTCTTACAACTATTCAAATGTAAAATCTTCGTGTATTTTTTACAATAAATTGAACTGGTAAAAAATATTAATAAATAAATATTAATAAATTTGAGTCCCATTTTATATATTTTATTAACTATGAACTTTAAAATAATTAAATTTGTTTACAACATGGCAAACTAAACCTTTATATTATATACCTAAAGCAGTTATTAATAAATGAAGTTATTTGTGTTTTATTTTGAATCGATTTACAGTCAAATTGGCAAGTTTTGGCAAATTGTTTTACGCAATTTCTAATACACAATTAAATATTCTTTCAAAATATGTAAAAAGTGGGATGATCCAAGGTAATTTTATCAAACTTGTTTACTAATAAATGTATAAGGTTATAAAAAAACTCAATAAATATGTAAGGTGTTTTTTCAAAAATAAATAAAAAAAACTTAACAATTTACCCAAAAATTAATAAAAAGTGTGTTACATTCTACTAACCACTTGCTATAGGCTCCATAGCAAAGTTTTACTTTTTCGATAAAAACAAAAGTTGAAGAGGGTTTGAAAAAAGCCGTCGCTCTGAATAATATGTGCTGAACGTTTCTGTAAGTTCAAATTTTCACCAAGAACAACTGCCCCGAAAAATTCAATTCATAAAGCAGCTGAAAAAGGTGGACCAGATGCTCAAGACATTTCTAAACAAAACTATGTAGTGTAAATAAGAAAAAATGTATATATATATATATATATATATATATATATATATATATATATATATATATATATATATATATATATATATATATCACTTTTGACCAGCTTTTTCGTCAATCTGCCCCACTGTGCGGCGACTGGTCCAGGATTTCAGATCATTTCGTCTATCGTTGGCGATTTTTTTAGGTTTTGGTGATATCGTAAATCAGAGAGTTTTACTTCACCATCATTTGCCTGATAGTTTTTTGGCGTTCCACCGGCATTTTCCTGGTAGTTTTTGATGTGTCACTGGCATTTGCCCGATAGTTTTTGGGGGACACCAATGAGGTGTCATCGGACAGCATAGTGTTGATAGTTAGTTTAGGTTTATAGACATCAAGTGTTTTTAGGAAGTGTTTAAAAAGCATATGTCTGTTCTAGTACTAGTTTTAAAAATACCCTTTGGATTTTAAAAATAATATTTAAAATCTTGAGAGGGGGTGAAAGTACTCTTTGGAAGTATTTAACTAGCGAACACTATACCCATTTACAAAGCACTTACAATTTAGTGACATTTACTGACTGAAATAAGGGATATTTATGCTTGAGTGTCGGGAGCGAGATAGGTTTCAATCGCCAATTTGGCATCTTTTCATTTCGTTGGCAACCCCGTCATTCGAGGAATTAACTTCGTGTAAAACATACATAGTAGTTTTTTTTTTTTTTTTTTTTTTAACGTATGAGGTGAAAAAAGTTGTTGCATATTTTGCTAAGAGAAACTGTAAAAAAAAATAGTATCTTCCGATCGCAAATATCCGATTCAACACGAAATTGGGAGAAAAAATAACTATTTTTCCTAATTTTTTAAAAATTTCTAAATATTATAAATTTGAAAGGCGATAGTTTGCAATTTGAAGTGATAGGTGGTATGACACAGGAAAATAATATTATAAAAAATTTTAAAGCATATATTAAAAATTAAAAATATTCAAAAATTCATTTTTCTGTTAAAAAAATTGATGTTTCTATAAAATGGATACTAATTTTATTTCTTGCATATTTTTATTAAACTTGTTTTATTTACTTCAAGCATTCACTTCAAAGTTTTGAATAAATACAATTTTTTTTTTTTTTTTCCATCAGTTTGTAGAATGCATCAATCAATAAACTATAGAGGCACATTAGTTTGTATTGTGTGGAATGAAGTAGATAGAACTTTGAAAAAAATTAAATTAGTAATTATTCAATAATAATCGTTCACGCATAACCTTTGAAACATTGATAAAAACTGTGTTTTGGCGAGTTTCAATCTGGATGTCTTTTCTCGTGGCACCTTCTCTTCCTTTGAAGCTCATAAATTTACTTGGTCATTCATTGGATCATAGCGCACATGGCTGTGATTTGGACTGCCATTAATACTAGCTGGAAATAATTTGACATATCAAATTGCTCGTTGGGAGACCACTAGAGTAAGATATATGCCTCCTATACTTCAATGAATTATCATTCACATGCCTATTTAAACATGTAGAGAGTATTACAACAGTACAAACATCTTTCAGTAGGAACATAGATAAAAAATGAAGAACTGGGAAAAATTTCATGAAAGTACTAAGCACATATCAGTTATATCTTCTTGATATTATTGCATTAAAAAAAGTTAATTTTCTGAAGGATCTAAGATCATATATGAGGCAATTCGATTGTTTCGATGCATCCCTGAATATTTATTGGAAGTTTTAAACTTGATTACTGAACGAAATACTTTCTTCCCTCACTCAAAAAATTTCATTTCGGCAATGATTTTGTACGAAAGAAGAGATGTAAGAGAAATGTGTCGTCGGTTTATGAAATTTCGAGAACTTTCCTAGAGAAAGACAATCGGGCATTTCAAGGCAACCAAACAATTTTATTGCCACTATTGGACATAATTAATTGAAGTTCTTGTAATAAGATTGAGAAGTAAAAAAACTAACATTTGCTATTAACCCATTAGCGCCCAGTGTCCTCATTTGAGGACGCTGTAAAAAACTGCTATTTCTATTATTAAATTAAAAAATATTTTTTTTACAAATTGGTCTGATAGATGGGAGCACTAAACAATGTTTAATGTGTGATTTCTTTAAAATGAAATAAAAATGGGCGGGGAAAATGCACTAAAATATCCCGCTTTTTTGGTAATAGCGTTGTGTTAACTTCATACTTCAGTATCGCACTGGATATATAAGGTAAATTATTTCAGTTGTGTGTATATATAATCTAGATAGTCCATATTATACTGTTAACATGATTTTCAATATTTGTTGTTATTAGTATATCCGTTATAAGCAGGAAATCATGCCCGTCCTCATTTGAGGACGCTGGGCGTTTGTTTATACTTTTTACTCACTATTTAGATTTCTCTTCAAGCGAGTCTTAAATTTTTTGTTGTCAAACTATAAATGAACACTGAAAGATGAATAGAAGGAAAATATTTAAAAGCTTAGAAGAGGCAAATGCTTATATTTTTTTTTTATCCAAAATTATATTGTTAATAATTCCCGTAAATGTAAAAGGGAAACATAAAAAGTTGTATGGTCAAACAAAAACCCTTCCTATACATTAGGTACTTAGACAAATTCTTCTAAGGAAAATTCTGAAAATTGACATCGGATAGTAATATGAAACCATTTGATCTGTTTGAAGAAATTTTCTCTGAAAGTTTTTATGATATGATTGTAAAGGAAACTGATTGACATGCTCACAAAGTGAAAAATGAATTATAATGTGAATATGGATGAAATAAAAACCTTTATAGTTTTGTTGATACTTTCGGATTTTAATGCTTTACCTAGTGAACGGGACTACTGGGCAGATGCAGATGATTTAGGAGTAACAATAGTGAAGAATGCTATGACTAGAAATTTCTACTTTTAGCTCAAGAGATAATTGCATTTTCAAGGTAATAAATTACATCACAAAAACAAACATGATAAATCACTTAAGATACGTCCCTTGTTAAAAATGCTTTCCTAGAATTTTCAGAAATGGGGAATTTTTTATGAAAATTTGTCTGTTGATGAAATGATTATCAGGTATTATGAACATCATTCACTGAAGCAGTTTATAAAATATAAACCTATTAGATATGGCTGCTTGTAAATGACTATGTCATTTATAAAAAGATACATGATTCTAAGTTGATGTCAATCAAAAATTTTAGAAGGTATATTGCAGTGTTAAAAAAAAAAAAAAAAAGATCCGTTTCAAAAGCAGCCATAGGAAGACAAGTACAGAGACGTATAACATCTAGATCCAAAATGTACTTCCTCAAACAAAATTTGACCAAATACAGCATATCATTGGCCAAAGAGAGAAACAAAAGCGTTTCCAACATGATACCTGCTCTTCAAAGAGAAGAACATACTGTATTAAGTGAAATATTATGCATTAAATGTTTTCCACATTTTCATACAAAAAATCAACCTTGAAAATGCAAAAAAAAAAAAAAAAAAAAAAAAAATTCTTACAAGTGTACGAATAAATTTTGCTTTTTAACTTTATACTATTTATTAGTTTGCTTATATATTAAAACTACATAAGTTTAGGTAAAAAAATTAAATTTTTTAGAAAATTATATTTTTGTGCATACAAACGCCCAGCGTCCTCAAATGAGGATTGCTTAAAACATGTGGATACAGTTAAAAAATTTCAAAATGCTTTAGAAATACTCTTAATTTATGCATTTCTACCGATATAAATCAATTTCAAAGAAAATTGTCAAAATTTGTTAATTTGGGCGTTAATGGGTTAAAGACTGGTTAGAAGCACAGCTGTATTGGAGGAAACAAGGAAGATCGGTTAATTCTGTCTGAGCATAGTTTCAAAATACACGATTTTTCAACAAACAAACATGTCAAATCCGCCACATTGCTTTATTTCTAATAAACACAATATCTCAATTTTAAAACTGTGCCTCGACATTTCAAAACATCTTATATATTTTATCCAGAAATGGACGAGATTGGCTAATATTGTTTCAAACGACCGAATCACAATGTTCCACATCGGGATTGGCCTATGTCTGGCGAAATCGGCCAGCATTTCTGTGCTACTAGGAACCTCTTAAATCAGACTTCAGCTCGTTTTCTAGTCACTCACAAACAGTGGAACGCTTGTGTTGAGAGGGAAGACAAAAAGTGGGTGGCGATGATGCCAAAGACGTTGGGACAACACAATTTTTTTAAAAGACCCATAATGCCCGACTTTCGAAAGTGAACCAAATGTATAAAAGTTTTTTTTATTTTTTAAAAAAAAAATTTTTTAATTTTTTTTTTATTGCAAGATATACCGTTAGTACCGATTTTACAGAAAAAATCATTGTTTATTACAAAAAATTGTACTTTTGAGTATTTTTAATTATTAATATAAGTTTTTAAAATGCCAACAATAGTGTTTTCCTGTGTTTAATCACCCTTTCACTACACATTGCATACAATTGCCTTTCAAATATATAAAGTTTAGAAATTTAAAAAAAAATATAAAAAATAGTTATTTTTTTGTGTTTTGTATTATTTTTTGTATGTGTGATTAGAAGATATTATTATTATTTTTTAATTACATTTTTTTTTACAGTTTTTCTTATCAAGATTTGTAACAACTTTTTTTGCCTCAATCTTTTTTCTTTCTTTTTTTTTTTTTCGATCCACCCTAATCCATAGAGTAGGGCGTATCGAAAAAAACTTTTTTTGAAAATTCAAAATTTTTAGACGATAAAAAGTTGCCACTATACTCAAATATTTACCAATACATATTTTATTCCAATTGAAAAATATGTAGGTCATCCGGAATAGACCTGATATTCAATTTTTTTTTTTTTTTTTTTGTGTGTGTGTGACAAAAATGATGATTTTTAATAATAACATTAAGAAAAAGCACATTTTTATTTTCAAGCATAAAAATGTAAAGTTTAGAATAATATTAACTAACGTTATAATAAATTATATTTGCCGTTCAACATTTAGGTCTCGCCGAATCCTACATGAAAACCTTATTTTTATTTATTTTTTTTGTACAAAATATGCATAATTTTTAATTTTAAACTAATTCATTAGATTAATTTCATTTATTTTCATTATAGTCTACGTATAGTAATACAGAGACACCTTCGAAGTTTATTTTGGAAAAAGCAGCAACACATGTTTGATTTTCAGGAAATGCTAAAATTGAGTGAGTGAAAAAAAAAAAGGACATTGTTATTATTAAAGGTAGAAATGGCGTCATGCTGGGGATCTTTAGCATTAATTAGGGATAAATGAAATGTGCAACCCTAGGTTAGGGAAACACGTGTCTGAGAACTAAGACACATCAGAGAGTTTTAATGAAATCGGGAGAAATTATTGAGGTCTCGAATATGTGGGAATGGTTTCAATAGAAATGAGCATATAAAAAAACTTGCAAATAACTTAAAGATAAGATTTTTATTTCAAATAAACGATAGTATTTTGGCACTTGCTTTCAACTAGAATAGTGAATTTTGACTGCAATATTTTTTATTACATTTCAATATTTTTTATTACATTTCAATATTTTTTATTACATTTCAATATTTTCATTACATCTATATACATTTCAAATTTTTATCGAAAAACTTGAGAAAAAAAATATTGCAGCCAAAATTCACTATTCTAGTTGAAAGCAAGTGCCAAAATACTATAATTTATTTGAAATAAAAATCTTATCTTTAAGTTATTCACAAGTTTATTTATGTTCATTTTCATAACGTCTTTAACAGTAATTTAATGTCATTTAATAAATTAAATAATTAATGTAATATATATATATATATATATATGAATATATTTCAGTTTTAATTCTGGTGTATTATATAAAATTCTGAAATTAAACCATAAAAAATAAAGATAACATCTTAAATGTATATATATACCTTCAATTAAACACTATTTATTCTATACATGTGGACTATTTCTTATTTACTAAAACTGAAGACTAAATTTAACGTTTACACTTATAAGTCTTTTTAACAAATGGGAGTTAGAACAACTATACAAAAAAAAAATTTTTGTCACCAAATTCGAATAAAATGAATGCATTCATTGAGCTGAAAAAAACAAATGAAATTTAACGTCATTTGAGTGGATAATGAAATTTAAACATTTTTTTTTCTTTTTCTATTAATGAAATATGTTCTTTAAGTAGATCATTAGGGAATTAAATCCAGAACTTTCTTTTTGCTAAGTACGTATAAAATAAAACGTTGAATCAGAGTTAACATTGAAGATAAAGATGTTAAATGTAATTACATTTCATTAACAGTTTTACGTTTGTAAAATTTATATCATTAACTCATCTTCTTAGTAAAATAAAAAAATTAGCATAAAGAGTGTGATTGGTTTAATCTGGAAATGTGTATGTAGTTATTTGGTTATAGTTTTTGTAACCACTAACTATAAATTGCACAATATTGATGATAGTGTACATGTATGTTTCATTACTTACTACCTGAATGATGCGAAATTTTACGATATGATATATTTTAGCTAGCTGAGAATCCCCGCATTTCGGAGATTCGTCATTGGGGTATAGTTCTTAGTTTTTGGCGTTTTAAAAATGGGCTCGCTTCACTCGTAGGAAGGTTCATCGCAACGCGAAATCAAGTTCTCTTTGCTCGCTGAAAAGGTCATTGAAAGGTAAGCACAGGCTTACTATACTCGTTGAAGGGTTTACTGCTGCGAAAGCATAAACTTGCTTTACTCACTAAAATCTAAATGCCACGTTAAACCTTAATATTAGAAGCCTCTCATCTGTCGAGAAGTAAAACAAAAAAAATCCATGTTAATACTGTAATACAACGCCCCTTTAAGATTATTTAACACGTGTTTGTGGAAAGCAAAATTAGAAGGCCAAAACTAATTAAGTTGAAATTGTCAGAGCTAACGATCTATTAAAAATCACTTTTTGTGAAAATATTAATTAAAAAAATAAAATTTTAACATTATTTTTGTTAAAAGTCCAATTTGAAGGCCAAACTTAGTTGTATTGAAATTTTCAGAACTGCAACCTAATTAGAAAAGGTTTTGTAAAATATTTGTTATAATTAAAAAAAATAATTAAAAAACAAATAAAATTTTAAAGGTCTGTTTTTCAAAAGTCCAATTAGAAAGCCATATTTACTTATGTTTAAAATTTCAGAGCTGTTGCCCTATTAGAAGTCGTTCTGTAAAATTTGTTTTTAATTAATTAAAAAAAAAATAATAAATAGCTGATTAAAATGTAACATTATGTTTTTCAAAAGACAATTAAAAGGCCAAAACTACTTATGTAGAAAATTTCAGAGCTGTTAGAAGTCGTATTGTAAAAAAATTTGTAAGTTAAGAAAATTAATTAAAAATTACTAATTAAAATTTTAACATTCTATTTTTCAAAAGTCCAATTAGAAGGCTAAAACTACTTATGTTGAAAATTTCAGAGCTGTATCTCTGTTTGAAGTCACTTGGTAAAAAACAATAATTAAAAAAGAACTAATTAAAATGTTAACATATGTGCAATTAGTAGACCAAAACCTTTTATGTTGAAAATTTCAGAGCTCTACTCCAATTTTAAGTAGGTTGCTATAGATCCACAGACAGACAAATACACATACATACAGCTTCTTTTATTATTATAGTTTAGTATATATTTCTAACAACATTAATAAAATATCCTTAACAAAATGTATGGGTAAAAAACAGGTGTTTATTACCTATACTGTTTATTACCTATATATTTTGTTAATGATCTGTTTTATTAAATTTTACCAATATACTTCGTTAGTGATTAATTATTATTATTTTTAAAAATTGCAAAAATTCTAATTTTTTTTTAATTCTAAGAACAAAACACTCTATAACATCCCTTTCAGGCGATATTAATTTTTATATGACTTTTATTATACTCAGAAAAAATTCACATATTATACTTTTCATGCAATACATTGACAAATATTATGCTCAAAATTAAGCATTTTTCAACTTGGTAAAGGTTGACTGGTTTATATCGTATAAATGCAATGCGAAAAATGAATTTACAGAAATTGCAATATAAATTTACTTTTATAATTAATCGCAGTACATACTTATTTCATTCTAATTTCTCAAAAATTTACATATTTTTATCAATAGAACAGCCGAATTATTCCATTTTGATTACTTTCACAATTATTTTAAAGCCTTTAATTACCTTTCCCTGCAATAATTTTTCATTGAAATCTACAGATTTCACTTTAATAAAAAGTAAAAATAATGTTACAACTTTTTGAATGCTATAGAATACTTAATACATGGAATAATACCCAAAAGAGCTACATTTAAAAATAGGAAATCTAAATGTTTCCATTTACTTTTAATTTCCATTTACGTTCCTAAGAAATTGCATTCCAGATTCCCATTCAAACTACTGAAATAATCTCAATTGCTTTCAAAGACAATGCTCAAACAATTGAATAACTCTGCAATGCATTCAAGCTGTTAGAAAGCATTGTATTTCAATTTCTTCATATGAAACTATATGCTGACATTAAATTGCAAAATATAGTTAATCGTTTGAAATATCTCTGATAATTGTTTAAGCCATTCTTTGTTAAAGCAGGAGTGTTATGCAATTGTTATGTTTGTAATCATTAATTGCTGTACCATTTTATGCCGCATTCTTAATTGTAGCAACATTTCACAATGTTTTAATTGTTACCTGTTTCGAAGAATCAAATTTAATATAAAGTGTTGTATGTTCCAATGGACAATTCCCGCATTTTTTTAATATTTCTTTTTATTCAATTCTAAATGTTTCGAAATGGCCATAAACAGAACAATTTCTGCTTAATGCACTTTTTATTTTTTAATTTGCAATCAAAGTTCCCCAGTTACACGTTGGCGAGAAAACGAGTCATTCTGCTCGAATTGAATGTGACGTCAAGGCTTCCCAAACATCTTGGCTTGAAATGCGACAGCAGAAACCAGTTTTGCAAGTTTCTTGCAAATCGCGCCAACCTGTACGGAATATGACAACTATTTGGCAGAAACCTCACGATAACCATAGAAACGGAAGGAAGATTTGACGTCACAAATTCTGTTGAGTGTTTTGATCGGACTGGTTTTGGCTCTATTTTGGGGAATTTTCTTTTCTTAATATATAAATATCTAATTTTTTTAAATAAATTTTGTTTAAATATTTGGAATCAGAAAGAAATTCTTCATAAATATAAACTAAATTCACTCGTTTTTAAAAAATGTGGGAATTGTCCATGGAATATAACGTAATAATATTTAATTTCAATAGAATTCATTTTTATTGGGTTTTGAGCATATGACTTGGAATAGGATATAAAATACCTGAGCTCAATTATATTTTGTAGCAATATTTTGCATAATCATCAGAAAAATAGTTTTTCCTGTGAATTCAAGGTCCACATAGTTTTCTATATTTTGAACTATTTACATAATTGCGAAAAATTAAGTTTTTTTTTTTATTACTATATTTTGCAAATATTAACTTTTAACCATCTTAGGAATTTGTGAAATTAGATGTGGCCCAAGGTTCAATTTCAGAAAATTGGCTATGAAATTTAAAACGTTTTGCATTGATCATGCAAACGATCATAAAACAATCATAATCAATAACTATTTTATTGTAAAATATCTTTTAGTTATAAGACATTTGTAACTGCAACCAAAAGATTTAAAAAAAAGTGCAAATAAATTGTTTTAATAATGATTAAGTATCATATATAAACCATTTAGTCTTGTAACCACAATCATAGTACCAAAAATATTTTTCGAGTTTCTTCGTACTGATATTTATATATAAAAAAAAAAAAAAAAAAAAAAAAAAAAACACCTGCAAATGAACATTTTTATCAAATATTGTTTTGTTTACGTTTTATATTATTATTTATTCTTTAGAAACCAAAGAAGTCTTACACGTTTGCAATAATGATTTCTTAATATATGTCAATTTTTGCACAAAATGTATCTTTTGAATACAAAAAAAGTAAAATATTTAATATTTTAGTTACAGTAATATTTTTTTTGTTAGTTTAATGTACTTTTTTGGTCTAGATATGTTTAATTGTAAGCTTAAACTATTATAGATATAATTTACTTAATTATATAATTCTAATTATATATTTTTATTTACTATCAATGTACCATGTTATAAAACAGGAAAAAACTTTTTATGGTAATTTAAATTTTATATATAAAAAAAAAAAAAAAAAAAAAAAAAATATTTTGTTGAATTAAGTTTTACAAAACATCACCAGTTAATCTGTTACGTTATCGTCAATACATAACTACAATTTTTTTTTTTTTTTTTTAAGTTTTGAATATCAGTGTATTGTTCCTTTATTTGAAAGTGTCTCTTACATAGAGCAAATATTCAATAAGTATTTAAATCAGATGCTCAAAATAAAATTCATTAGTGGGATCAATAAGACACATAAAAAACAGCACTTACCATCAAGTTCATCATTGACAATACCAAAATTTTATTAAGGGGACTTGGTACCATTAACCTACAAACTTTTTTTTTTTATTTAAGCCTTTCAAATTATAATTTTTCCATATTTGTAAGTAGTACTTTTCTTCTTCTTCTTATCAAGGACTATGGGGACTAAGGCACCTCTGCTTGAGCATTTTGTACCAACCCCATATCCCGTACAGATCGGTAGTGGGCAGTACTGCACAGGATGTAAGAGCACACTCGCAAGAGGGAGTGCGCAAGTCTACCTATAGCCGCCGAAGAGTTCATTTCTACCTCTTTCGGTAGCTATCCGGTAGATGGCAGTACTACCGACCGTATGTGGAACTTCTTAATTTAGAGGCATCACCAAGCAGAAGCTTCCACCAGAAGACTTGGCTTTGCCACCCCCAGAGGTATTGATTTGTATGGGAACTTGGAGGACTTTGCGACCATGACTGATTTAACGTGCTCCAGTCACCATTAGCGAACACGGCGGTCTTTAGTCGGTCCCAGGCCCGAACTCGCAACCTCAGGGCTCGCAACCTTTTAGTTGCGAGAACGATACTCTCCCGACTGGGCTACGCGGCCCTTGTAAGTAGTACTAAGTAAAAACAATTTAAAAAAAAAAGTTCACATAGTGTTCTAAATTTTCAAAATATTTACATTTAAAAACAAAATCATCAATATTCAAATTCTATATTTTTCATTTTTCAATAATTTTTCCTGATTTTTGTTAAACAAATGTTCCTAGTAATGTACTCTAACTTTGTAGGCATCGTATTTAGAATAAGTAAAATAGTTATTGAGGAAAACGATAATTACTGTACCTAAAAGAATAAAAAAAGCTTAAAAATCGGGTATTTTTGAATATTTAAATTTGTAAAAAACAGTTTTTCTTCTAGGAAAAAATCCATGGCTATTTTTGTCAAATAGATATTGAGAATGACGCATAAAAGTGTCAAGTCATTTCATTTATATTTGCTGAAGTTTTACCATTTTGAGTAAGGTGGAATTTTCAAAAATCACGAACTGAGAAAAATGCGTTTGATATATCATAGGAGCTATTGCATCAATACTAAATCCTCCACAAAAACATAGTTTTTCTGCAATTGTAGTTATCGGATCTGCTCAAAAATGTACCAGAAAAAAATAAAAGGTTTCAAAGATTATAAACACGCAAAAAATAGAAAATTTATATTTTTATTATTTTTTGTTTAAACAAGGGGTACCAAGTCCCGGATTCTCTTAGTCTATCGACACGATTGGTCCGGGCGGATGTCCGGACTACCGTGCAGATGAGACATTCTTTGGTAAGGCCCTGACGCTGGTCTGAGTCGAACTGAATCTCTGTGAAGGCCAATTGGTTCAAACTTTGGTTGTGAATAAAAATGTCTTCAACGGTCGACGGAATATTACGTAAACACCTAAAAGCTATATGAACATTTTAAAAATCGTTAAAATATCTTATTCAAGCTTACAATTTTCAAAATTACTTTCGTTTCCTGTTGATTTATTTTAAAGTTGGATAAAAAATTATTTACACAAAAAGGCATTTATTTTTATTTTTTGTTATTTCTCTTATTATCACATCATCAAATCATTTAAACAATTCTATAACCTTAAAAAGAAAAATTATTCGAAGTAAAATTATCATTCCTCTCAGTAAAGATTTCCAATTAACTTACATTTTAATCGACTAATTAAGTATTTCACCTTTTTCTTTATAAAACACAGTGAAAAAATTCATTCCAAAATACATCTCCAAAGCTGTTATGATTAAACATAATGACCCTTTCAAGGACATAAACCTGCATAACAAAGAAAGATAAATAATGAATTTAAATGGTTTGAAAAGCAATCGAGTAAAAACTATTATTAAACGAATTGCAAAATTCCATCTGATTACTCACGCTTTTTACCCATTAACCTTCTAAGGGTCCTTAATTGTTAGAGACACTAAGCGAACACTTCGATAATTGTTAGAGCAATCCATTCTTTTGTTATGATTCCTGCGAATTATAGCGAGAAACCTTTTCATTAATTGCCGCTTCTCTTTCGGTTACAGTTAGTGGACTTTTATCTTCTTCGCTCAGATTAAATGAGGCCTGAAATGAAAAAATTATTTTAAATGTGATTTTATAGAAAAAAAGATTTCGAAACTTTTTAAATGTGTTGATTTATCTAGGCTTCGGAAAGATTTTTTATCAATACGCACTGATGAATAGGGTTAAATGAATTGATGTTGATTTAAAGAACTTTTCATTTAAATTTATTTATAGAAGTTTGTTAGATAAAGATGTCAATTTACTTTTTGTTCTTTCTTTTCAAAGTATTCAAAACATTTGTGGTGAAGGTAGAATAATATTAAGACTTTGAGATCATTTTTAGTTGTACTTAAAGTTTAGAATTAAACAATTAAATAAGTTAAGTAATTAATAATTAATCAAGTTAGCAAGTTTGTTCTAAGAAGTACAATCAAAACTTAATTATTTTACTGTATAATCTTTTCTTAAAACCATATATTAAAATAATTTACATTAAAACCTTTATGATTAGGAGCCTTTAACTAGCTTGATATCATAAAGAAGATATCGCTGAATGAATTGTAAAATTAAAGAATTTTTACGATTTTAATTATTTTATGTTCTTTGCTTGGAAATAACAATAACTAAATTACAATTCTAAATGTATGACATATTAATAGAAGGGATATTTAATTTTAGAATGTGATATTTGATTTTAGAATCTATGTTTCACTTTCAAGATACGGACATATACTGTTGTCGGTTCATTTAATATTAACATTTATTGACATTTGCCCCATTTCAAATCGTAAACCTTAACAGGAGGGATATGTAGGGGCAATAAAACCTTTAACTAGCTTGATATCATAAAGAAGATATCGCTGAATGAATTGTAAAATTAAAGAATTTTTACGATTTTAATTATTTTATGTTCTTTGCTTGGAAATAACAATAACCAAATTACAATTCTAAATGTATGACATATTAATAGAAGGGATATTTAATTTTAGAATGTGATATTTGATTTTAGAATCTATGTTTCACTTTCAAGATACGGACATATACTGTTGTCGGTTCATTTAATATTAACATTTATTGACATTTGCCCCATTTCAAATCGTAAACCTTAACAGGAGGGATATGTAGGGGCAATAAAAGCTTAATTGCACGTGATTGCAATAAGGACCTGATGCTATGATATATATATAACAACTTTGTATTAAAATAATTAACTAGGGGTATTTAACATCGAGCATCTTTCAATTACGATTTATTACTCGTTTACTGCATAGAAATTTGACATGTATTATTGGGACCATTTTCATTCGATTTTTTTTTTTTTTAATATGGTCAGTTTTGGCAATATTCTGGCGATACATGGAAAAAAAATTCACCTCTAAAATGGCGAAATTGGCAATATACTGTACGAGAATTTAACATTATTATTTCCTGCAAGTGAAACAGAAGCGACACAGTCGTTGATAAGTGGTGCTCAAAGAGAACTGTATGTTAAAGGTATTTTTTCAACTTTTTACGCCTTTATAGAATTTCTATTGGTTCTTAGCAGATAGAGATGTATAAAGCACCTTAAAAAGCTTTATTATACCGATTATGATCAAAATAAATAGAGCAGATTTTTGGCAATTGCTGAAATTGAATTATTTTTGACAAATTGTATTGTTAATTTTATTTATAATTATTTTTTTCCAAATTTGAATGGTTTAATTATTAAAAATTATTTTATATCAACTTAATTATTCTCATTGATTGTATGAATGCATAATGGATTGTAGTGTGGAGCTTCGTTGAAATGATCTATGTATTTCTCCAGGTTTTACACTTTGTTAAGAGTGTAATTTAAACTTTCTTAAAATCAAATAATAATTTAAATTAAAATAAATTCGACAACCAAACCAATAGTTCACTTAAGTGACTGTCAAAAGCAAGTTCACCAACAGATTATGGTATAATACCTATGAAAACAAGGGAACTTACGTGTTATTTTTGTCGCAACAAAAAGTTTGCCAAATATTGGTGGTCAAGCCTATAGTTCACGTATTTGACCATCAACGAAAAGTTTACGAACAGTTGACAGGCTAATTTATAATAACCTATGCTGTACACGTTACCCTCCAGACTTTTTAAATGAGAAATACTTTATGGCCAAGCACTCAATAAAGGACTAAATTCATTTTGACAAGAAAAAGAAAATCAACAATTGGCGAACTTTTTGTGATGAAAAAGAATTCGACGGGATAATACATAAGAAACACGCATTTTTCTTCAAAAATCTTTACTTCCAAGAATACCTAAGCAATATAGAATCGATCCACGTTATTCTCTCTGTGTCCAATATCCTTTAAGGGAAACTTCTTACAGAGGCAAACCCATTGACTTGGCGTAATTGCAAGAGGCCAAATAGAGCCAAATAAATTGCTAGCATCCTAAGTACAGGCAAAGGTGTTATAGTAAATAGAGGAAGCCCTCATTGATTTTTCATTAACTTTGGCGCCCGGAGCTGTATTGGTCATTTACTATCCCAGAGAAGATGCAAATTGAAGCAGCGAAAATCTTTTAAACTGGCGGAAGCTTTTAATTGGTTCAAGGGGGACTAATCATTAGCCTTCTTGATGTTGTTTTAACCAATTGGGTGAGAGAACTCAATAGGGGGGTTTGCTCAGCTTTTAACTTTTCTTTTCGAAATTAGTTTGGTGCAGTTTTCTTCCCACAGTTGATGGTTTTGCATGTTAAATGCGTTTAGTTTGTCTTTATGCTGTTAATTATGCAAAGTTTTGAAGTTGGTGAAAGTTTGACTTTGAGAGGGTTGGTAAATTGTTGTATTGAACGGATTTTTTCCCCATTGTTTGGAAAAGGGGGAAGTTGGAAGGTAATACGATGACCTGAAGAACCCTCAGGGAAGACCAATTTAAAGAAAAGCACTTGTTTTATCAAACGTTTGGCAGCTTTGTGGTGTATATTGCAAATTAAGGTAATGAAAATGAAGTGCCCTCAATGATCATTATTTTCCGAAAGTAATATTGCTTATGAAAACTCTAAAGCTTATAAACTTGAAAATGGATGGTCATAATAGCAAAAATGGGGAGTTTGAATGAAGACTGAATTAGAAATTGACCGTATATTATGATTATCTTTTCTTTCACTGCTATTCGTTTAAATCAAACAATTTTTATTTTTGTGGTTTGGACATAAATTATCCTCTTATGTGTCTCATATAAGAGTATTTTGAATTTACATAAAGACAATGGAAATATAGCGTTTGTTGTATGTCATTTCATAAAACTAATAAAAATTAATTAACGATTCACTTGTACATTGAGAGATATTATGATAAAAGATTATTGGGGATAATCAACTTTAATATGATAATTTTTGTGTGTGTGTTTGTTAGTTGTATAAATTAGGTGGATGGAAATGAGTGTCCACAAAAGAGGTATGGTTTTGAAATCTAATAGTGCTTTTATATACTCTAAATATTTTGAAATGACAAAAATGAAAATTATAAAAGCAATAGGAACTAAATTGGAATTTTTTTCGCATATTTTTTCTTTCGATCTCTCAGTATTGGTTTGCATAATTCAATGAAAATTATATTCTTCCCATACTTATTGTACAATAGTTTTTCAATTATATAAGATATATTTGACAGTTTTTTTTTTTTTTTTTTTTAATTTACTAACTTTTAATATATTAGCTATTCTCTTGAGTATATTCTTTTCTTGAAAGGTATTGACGTATGCAAAATATCTTTTGAGGATTACTAATTTCGTGAGGAGACCTTGTTTATTAACTGTTTGTAAATTTTGTAATACATACTGTCATATACATCTTTTCAGAGTCTTTTGCTTTTTACAGTATAATATTGCTATTAGTAATTTTGATAGTAATTATATCAAGAAAAATGTGTTCATTATTAAAAATTTTGATATTCATTAAAAAAAAAAAAAAAAAAAAGCTTAGAGAGCAGAAAGTTTTGTCAATTGTCTTTAATAACTTTGTTTTTTCTCCTTCAAAACTAGTGAGTTGATTAAAATGTTTTTATTTTGCTTGGCAAAAACTATTCACATATTTTTTGGTGTTTTGAATAATAAGATAAATATTTTTTTTCTTTTTACATTCAATATTTGCGTATCTCAAAAACGTTGAACATTGTCTATAAACTTTAGTTAATGGTCTGTGTTAACTTATTTTTATTCAGAAATACTAAGTCAAATACAGTTATTTTTTTTAATTTTTTTTTTTTTGGGAATAAATTATTCTTTTATTATATTTTTGTAAGAGAATTTTTCTTTTTTTACATTCAACATTTCTGCGTTCTGGAAATGTCGGACGTTGTCACCAAAAGTTTGTCAATTGTATTTAGTATTGTTTTTTCTTCCATACTACTAACTCAAATATAGTTAGTTTTTATTTTCTTTGACAATAAAATAATCATATATTATATTTTATTTTTGTTTAATAGAAGAAAAAAAATTACATTCAGCATTTATGTTTATCGGAAATATAGGACGCATTGACTAGAGTTTCATTTAAAACTAGAGATCAAATATAGATACTATTTTTATTTTGTTTCGCAGTACATCATTCACACATTTGCTTTTCTGTAAATAACAGGGAAAGTTGTATTTTTTATATTTATTGTGTCTGCATTCTATATTTAAATAAAGCTATATTCATTTTTACTAATTTCACAAACGGTATGATCAAAATTAAGAAAATATTTTTCTCATAATTCTTTCACTACTCTCTCAAAATTAATAACTCCATTGTAAAAGAGTGTGCGAAAAAGTGTTGCATACCTCTGAAAGAATCCAAAACAAATATTATATCGCAATCATAACCTGAAAATAAAATGTGGCATAGTACCTTGCCACTGAGTTAAGACTTTGCATTAGATGACTCTTTCTTATCAGTCCATTTTCGATGGTTTTGTATTGTTTTGATTATTAATTTTGTATTGTTATTTTTTCTAATTAGATTGGATTGAGATATGTAAAATACAGATTTATTTCAGGAATTCCTGTATTCCCCAAAGGTCATGTAAGGTTTTTTTGGTAGATGTATTATTTATTTTACTTACATTCATATAAAACTTTCTATTTTAGGTAGTCTGTTGGTTTGCTTTTAAAATAGATCAAACCACGGATGGTTTTAGCAAAGATCGAATGCATCCAAATAAAGCTCAGCTCTTTATATGCCATATGGGAAATCGATAAGAACATATATTTTGCGGCTAAAATTCAACGCTCCAAAAAAAAAAAAAATAATAATAAAAAAAAATAGAAAATTATACTTTAAAATTCCTTATACGTTTACAAATGTATGAGTTATACAAATTTATGTTGGTCAACTAAAACCAAACTTTAACAAGTGGCTTTTTGCTCACTTTGAAAACTACTTAAGTTATTTATAATGACATATTAACAAACATTTTAATCAATGGTATGGACTTAAAATATTTATAAAATATAATGATGTGGACAGGCTTACGTCCGTGATACATAAATCACGTTTGGTATGCAAAAAGTCTTGGTATCGTGCCTTGCCTACACGCATTGACCTCAATCTGTTTTTTTTTTTTTTTTTTTTTTTTTAACTAAGTAAACACGACAGTTATACAAAAAAAAAAAAAAAAAAAAAAAAAAAAATTAACTTACTCTCGATTACAGTCTCGTATTGGTTCTCGGTTTGTGAAATTTATTAATTTCTCGAAATTCGAAACAAAAATATGGAGTAATTTACTCTTAGAAGACCTTTCGGAAGACAATTACTTCTTTGTAAAGTTTGTGATTTAAATATGTTCTATACAGCCATACCAGAAAATCATTTACCAAATTTCCATCAGTTTTTCACACATTAACTTTTGAAACTTCAAATATGTTTGGACAACTGTACTGAATAACCTAATACTTGTGACATTATTTGATTATTTGTTTTTAAATTAATAACTGATAAACTAAGTTGCATTCAAGTATCCTCATACATACAAATATCTAATTGAAAATAAACAAATTTATTACTACCAACTGATCATGATCTAGATTCATCATCCTACGATCTCGGTAAAAGTTTGGTCCGAGACCAAAAAGATTGATTGCAAAGTATAAAACGCCATTAATCCAAGCACCACCATGAATTATCAAGTCCAAGCCCCCCTATCAAGGAAACAACACCCATCCAATGAAATATCACCATTCCCAATTAAATTACTCAAAACAGCCCCTCAACTTCTCATCAACAAGACATCCAAACCTTCTCAACAGCAACAACGACTTTTCGGAAAATTCCACCCACTGCAAACATGCCGGCAATCAACTAACTACAACAACTGCATCAACTCAGCATTGTTTTAAATAGGAGGGGTAGAAAACAATTTGTTCTCCTTTCCCGCTGGCCTTAGTGGAAGAAGTTAGCAGTCGAAATATTTGCCTCGGCGTTGTTTTAATTAACGCGAATTGCTTGGTGCAACCTTTGGAAAAGGATAGAATGCATAGCCTTAAAGATAAATGGGTTGTATAACGCGATGGGGGAGAGGGATAATAAAGATAATACAGATTTTAAGAGCTATCCCTGTCATGGGCAATAAGTGGACAGTTTGTTGTGGGTTTTCAGGGGCGAACCCCAAATTGCGTCTCTGTACAGTACAATGAATCTTGCACAATAGGTTCAGATATAAAAAAAAATAAGAACGACATAACTATGAGAGTAATTTCCTTCAATGGTAAATAAAATGAGCTAATTGTTCAATGCCCATTAATGAGTGTTTAGAGAAATTACTTTATTGAAGTTCATATGAGTTAGATGGTGCTATTCCATTGCAAGGTCTATTACAGAGAGATTTGAGATTCCTTGAGTTTTCTCAACGTGTCCAAATGGAAAATTTCTCTTTTCTAAAATGCTGCCATCTATTGTATTTTACCACAACTTCCTTACATTTTTGGACTATTTCTGAATTTTTTATCTCGATTTTCAAACAGATAATATTCGTTAGTTAACAAACTATTTATCAAAAGCACCGGTCTTAGCATTTAAATTGGTGTAACATTTCAAAGAATCAAGCGACACCGAAATATCAACTGTGTTTTAAAAATCCACTTATACCAGTTAAGGAGGAAATTCCGCGAATAGCGATTAAGGAATAATGAAAATCATGGGAACGAATAGACAATAGACAATTCACGCACTTTTTTTTTTTTTAATTAAATTCTAAATGTTTCGAAAAAGCCATAAACACAAACATTTCTGCTTACGGGGTTTTTCTTTTTTTAATTTGCAACCAAAGTTTGCTTGTTGGTTTTGGCCGGAAAAAAGACACATTCGGCTTGAAGCTAATGTGACTTTACAACATCTGAAATTACTTGGCTTGAAACACAGCAGCTGAAACCAGTTTTGCAAGTTTCTCGCAAATCACGCCAACGGGTACGGGGTATGACAATTGTCTACCAAACCATCGCCAACAATTTGGCAGAAACCTCACGATAACCATAGACACGGAAGGATGTTTTGGCGTCGCAGCTATAGTGGATCGTTTTGATTGGATTGCGATCAGATTAAGCTTTCGGGCATTTTCTTTTCTTAATATTCAAATAACTAATTTTTTTAAAGAACTTTTGTTTAAATATTTGGAATCGGAAAGAAATTCTTCATAAATATAAACTTATTTCTGAAAAATGCGGAAATCCTCCTTTTTCATTTTCCCCCCTACTGCATTATAATAAAAACAGGATTTCATATAAAAATTGGAATTTTCCCCACATTGAATCTTATTTCAACTTATTTAAATTATTCTTCTTTAAAAAAAAAAAAAAAAAATAGACCTTGCTGAATTACTAGAAAGGTAAGGTCAAGCAAAAAAGGTACTTCAACTTCTTTAAAGATTGAAAGTTGTTGAAACTCCAGAAATCCAGAAGACACCACATTCATCTCTATTTTATAGACCACGGCTTTCTTCTTCTCTTAGTTTTAAACTGGATATACACTCAACAAGTCGTGTTTCCAGTTTAGATCGCCAGTTCTGTGACGTCATCTAAACGACCGCTGCGTTGATTGGAGTCGCCGGAACCATTAGCCAGGTGACGTCACATGACCTCACAGACTGGCGATCTAAACTGGAAACTCGACTGGTAGCCAGGGCTTGATTTACCATTAGCCCTACTAGGCCCGGGCCTAGGGGCCCCCAAATTTTGAAAGTTTTCTGAAAATTTTAAATATAATGGTCTTTTTATGGGAAGTACTGAACAAAAATAATAAAATTTTTTTAGTTACACATCCGCAAATTCCATATTTTTTATAGTCACAGAGAGTTAAGTTACATAGATTAACCTAATAAAACCTAATTAAGCAAATCTTTTCGGTTCAGCCAACCATATACAACTTCTTCATATGTACACGGAGACAAGGGCTTTACGCCGCTGTTCTCATTCTCTCGCCTCTTGTAAAGAGATGTTCACCAACCAACCATATACAACTTCTTATATTATGAAATGAAAGTCTTTGTGATTGGTTGGTTTGTAGGCTCTTCCGTGGACTTTTTTGGCCCTCCTTTTTGGTGAGATCGTGGAAACAGTGGAAAGGTTACTTTGTATTATTTACAATTATTGTTATAAAATTAAGTAATCTTTATTTTTATATAATTTGTGGACCCTGTGGTAAAATGTAAGTTTAAAATACAGGAAAGTGTGCTTTAAAATCAGTGTTCATGGGGGTCTTGATTAATTCAAAAGTTTTAAGGAAATCATGATCATACTAATTATAACAAAAAAATCGTGTGAAAGTAAACTATGAGTTTTAATTGTAAAAAGTTAGTCTTAACGAATGTAGTTTGATCTGGTAATATTGTGACATAAAGAAATACATATTTGCTATTGGGGGCCCCTCTCTGAATGTTGGACCTACAGTAAAACAATGTCTAAATCGGGCTCTGCTGGTAGCGTGTAAATCTGGCTTTAGTATCGTTTTAGGTAATGCTGATGCTATCTATCGAGTAAAAAGGAAACTATTGAGTATTGACAACTATCTATTGAGTATTACCCCCATGCATTGAGTATTTCCAACAATCTATTGAGTATAGCCAACGAAAGGGGAAAATGCAAAAGAAAGTGACACACATTTCAAAGTGTATTTTAGAAAACTATGAATATGATGGTGAATAATTAAAGAAGTAAATTAATGATTAACTTACAAACGTTTTAAATTGGTATTATCTAGGTTAAATAATTACAGGTTACACCCTGGGTAGACAGAAAATGGCACAAGGGGGCAAATAAAGTTGCAAGGTAGTTGGGATATAAATTGTTCACATTCTTGTGAATACTTCATATGTATGGGGTAGATTGTTTGTTTGTCTTGTAGAAATATACTGTTTTATTACGATTTTTATGAAATTTTGAACTATTGACTTTCCAAACAAGAGGAAGGTAATTTTTTAACTTTTGATATCCACTGAACTGGCTTTTTCTATAGGTACCTCTACTAGTTTAGATTATCGGTAATCCAATTGTGGAGTGCACGGAGAAATCATTAACTAAAAATTTTCAAGAAACTGAAAATAAAAGTTTCGTGTTCATTTTCCCCCATAGCCTTATGTTTTCAACTATATATTTTGAATAATTCTTATCGGGTATACCACGCTTTCTTACTATAGTATTTAAGATAAATTCGGTTCTCTGGTTCTATCTCTGGTTCTTAAAGTCGTAGAATATTGTAATTTGCTTCAAAGTAATTTGTTTTCGATTTTCTCTAGGTTTGGTGTTAAAAAAGTTCCTTGGGGTTGTTTACTAAGTAAATTGTACTTTAACTTTAATTAAAATTTATTAAAAATTTCAATGAAAACCCCTTATTCTATAACTTTCAATTACTCATATTTAACATAGCGTAATGAAAGTATAGCATTCGGCAAAAAAAAATAAAAAAATCCCATTTTTCCACGTTTTGAAACACTCTAATTAAAAAAAGTGGTCTAGAAAAAATGTATGTGTGTGTGTCTGTATGCCTTTATGTCTGCGTGCACATGATCAGCATAACTCCCAAAAAGACCTACATTGTTAAAGTTTTGCATGCGAATTAGTGGTGGCCATGGGATCTATCGTTAAGATTTTCATCAAAATCGCGCATGCGCTTAAGGTTAAAATCATGTTTTTCAGCAATTGCTAAAACACGGCACTAGGGATTTTTATTAAAATATCTGTGCTAATGCCTCTTAAAGTGTTTTAATCGTCCCTACTTTCAAAATTTCAGTAAAATTTCTACAAAACATAAAAGGGTGAAAAACGAGTGCTTTTAACACAGAGCTATCTGATCTTGGGCATTCCCCACCAACGATTGATTTTTATCTGTTCCATCCACAAGAAATTACACTGTAATGACTCTATCGAATAACATCGCCAATTTCGCCATCTTAAAGTGATATTTTTTTTTTTTTTTCACATGTAAAAATTATAACCAAACAGATTGCTGAACTGGGCATTTTTATTTAAATGAGGGAAAAATTGAAAACGGTAAATAACACCATAAATTTTAATTCAATGACCTGATCAATATTATAGTGTAATTAAATGCCTAGTTTAGCTTAGATAAAAAAAAAAAATCAAAAAAATCCAGCATCTGATGTTGAAACGCACGTAAAAAGTGAATAAGATTTTGTCAAAATATCGAGAAGCGTATTTTTAAGGTTTTAGTAGTAAAGGGGAAGAAAATAAGCGTGCGCTTGCTTCAGGGTTTAGTTAAAAATGCAGTTATAAATCTAAAATTACTCGGAATCTATTTAGGGCGAGTGTCATGTTCAACAACATGCTAATTCAAAATATGTAAGGTATTCCAATAGGAAATTTTAATGCAACCAATTTTTTTTAAAAAGTTACAGATGGGTCAACTTGAACCGTAATCCAATTAAGATCGAAAATAAAAATTAAAGGTGTATCTCATACATTAGTGTGGATAAAAAAAAATTGACAATTATTTTTTTAAAAATATTTTTTAAATACTTTATGTAAATTTGGCCATGCTTATTTTTTATATGTTTCACTAATCAAAATAAAATAGGATTACAAATATTATTATTTTTTTTTATAAATTCGATGACCACGTATTCGATAAATACTTCTACGCATCACTCGTTTAATTATAAACTAATAAAATCACGTATCATATTTATGCAAGGCTCGATATTAACATTTCTATGATTATACCGACTTTTTCTATACCATAAGACATCAGTAACTCATTAACCCTCATTGTATATCGCTGAAAAAAAAAATCTTAGTATCATTCCCTTCATTTCTCAAAGCAAGTACTTTATATAACAAAGCAATCAATGACCATTACGTCTTCCATTCTATGAAACCGAAAACGTCGTTAACCCAATCTTACGCAAGACAAAACATTAAGGACCTCTTAAAATCTTCTATTTGTAGAATCTCAGAGTAAAACATCGATTAACATTTCGTAACGAAGCATTCATTGACCCGTTATCTAATGCAACTCATCAAGGTGCAATTCTGTGTACACAATGCATCGCTTAGATTTGCTCAACCACACCAATCTGGTAACCTGGTCCCTGATTATTCAGAGTTGGACGAGTTACTGACCAATAGTCGAAATACTTAACTCATTGATTACTATTGTACAAGACATATTCTTAGTTCGCACATTGTGAAGATACAACTACAAGTAGAGCTACGGAGGATACAACAAGTAGAGCTGAACAAGCGACCTCAATGGTTACTCACACAACGCGTATTCGTAATGGTACTACACGTCTTTTGCTATACATGTACTCACTTCAGCTGGCATGTTGGTTACACGAGGCAAGTCTTAATATAAGTTAAACTGGTGGTTTACATGCTTAGGTGACGCACTGATAAGTATTTTACAATACAGATTTTAAACCTATTAGGTGTTTTGCACATTACGATGACGGATAGTAGTTGTGTTCATCAACTGCTTCTCCAAATTGTAACACACATAACACGCGCATTCATATTTGTAATCTTTTAAAACCCTACACGCGTATTCCAACTATTTGGTCAGTTAAAGTAGGTAATTCATAAGTTAAATTCATTGTTCACGTATCCAAATGGCTCATTATCGTACACTACCTAATTCATTCGCGTACGTAGTTATTTCTCTTATAGTGTACGGACATACTTAGTGCTTGAAAGGTTGTAGTGTATACACGAATATTAAATGATTATTTATATGTATCATGTACTCATAATGGTACTCTTTTAAGGGGGTGTTGGAAGGCATATTTTTTTCTCGGAATCCATTTTGAAGCTTTAACTCATCACAATATTTGAAATGTTATCTATAAAATGATTTAACATGGTGAGCAATGCGCTCATCCGAAGTATATTAAAATATGTTTCGAAAAAATAACATCACTGAAAAAAAAACAGTCTGCTTTGTATTTAAACCCTGTTTTCTCAAAATGCTGTTTTTTCATACAAATGTACCTTTTTCTCAGGATCAACTCAATGTCTTGCTTTGAATTGTTTTTTTTTCTGGAACATATTGTATTTTTACACAAACGAACATATGCTTTTACTGAAATGTTGATAAGATTTTTTTAAACAAAATCCTAACCATATTTTTTTGGGGAAAGTTTTATAATTTTTTTTTATTTCAAAACAAAATTTATTTTTACAAAAGAATATGTAAGTTTAGGTAAAAGTGTTTTAATATTGGCTGGTACAAAATTTTAAACCAATATTATGAGTAGTTTCTGAGAAAGAGGCACAAAGAAAAGGCCTTTTTAACAAGAACTACATAAAGCCTTTGACTCCCCAAACTATATTTACGCCATAAGGTATCGACTACTTAATTTAAAATTAAGAAGCGTATTTGGCTGTGATAAGCACTTCATAGAGGCAGAAAAAGACCTCTGGTCAGAAACATGCAAACTGAGCTATGTGTACTCATTTCAGTGGCCAAGAAGACAATGAAGTATATACTATTCTTGGTTGATCCTGTAAAACAAAAATGGAAAAATTAGAACTACTTAAATCTTTTTTTAGGACGGCAGTATTTGTAAATGTTTATCTTGAAAAGCAGTATCTGAATTTATAAAAACTAGATACCTCGTATTTTAAAGACCTCGATGTTATGTCATATATTTCGAAAAAGAGAGATAGTAACGACAATGTATTCCTCGAAACACTGATGTACTTAAGCCACAACTTCAACTGCTGCATTCAATTGCTTTTCATTAATTGGTAACAAGTTATGTAAAGCTGTTCCATTGCGTCTCAATTTGTGAACGACCCCTCAAACCATTTTGGTTTGTAGGAGAGGGTCGGACGTAGTTTAATGGTTCGTGGTGGAATTGCATTACACAGCAAATATCTTTGTTGTTGGTTTCGATCCTGAGAAGATGGAGACGCTCAGCGTGCTAGTCGGTTAGAAAGGTTGTTTTATAGCGTTTTCCTAAAATAATTAATGAGCCTCGCGTTAATTTACGTTAAGTTGGGAGTTTCAAAGAGGTGAGAATATGGAATGGTTAATTTTGATGGTCTAGTCATTAAGTACAGGGAGGAAATAAAATAAAAGGGATTTTTGAAAAATATATTATTCAGGAACTTGTGAGTTAAAAGATGCAGTTTTCACAAGAATGTTAACAAAAAACTAGATTTTTTTCCTGGAAATAAAATAACTTTTACACGATACTTTAAATTTTTTTAAGGGTTTCAAGAACCTTCTAAGGATATTCACTAGTAATAAATAAGGATATAATTATAAAGATAAGTATCTGCCGATAAATACTATTAATAAATCTGAGGATATAATTAGAACCAAGTTTTACAGGGTGTCTATAAAAGATTGGACACAGTATGATGTTAATAATTCATAAAATAATGAAGACAAATTTAAATTGATGACTAATGGTTAGGTAAACTCAGAAAGTTTTTGTGGTCCTTGTCAATGGACTTCCACGTTCCACAAATGCGACGTTTATCGCAAGGAGAATATCAAGGTGGTAGTCAATTTCGCGCCAGGTACGGGCAAGCATGTCGGCATCCACAGAGGCTATTGCGGCTGTAATTTTGGTCTTTAAGACATCAACATTCGACACTTTCCTTTTGTAAACGATGTTCTTTACGAATCTCCAAAGAAAAAAGTTAAGTGGCGTTATATCAGGTGATCTGTGTGGCCACAAGGGGAAAACATACAATTAATAACGCGCAGACGATATTTGTAAAATATATGATATTCAAATGGGAAAAGGAAATTTTCTGCGGCAACATTCGCTATAAATGAAAAGATATGAGTTATTCTATGTATAAATGCCATAAGTTTGTTTATTTCTTCAATATTTTATAAATTATTTTGCATCAAAATGTGTCCATCCTTTTATAGACACTCTGTATAAATGCATAAGTGTTATGTATGAGACATCTAATGATGTCAAATGTAATATATACAACAAAAGAAAATTTTCATACTAAAATTGTAGGCATTTATTGTACCTTACTTTTACTACTCAAAGTTTCAGGAATTATGTAAAAAGATAATGGGATTTACTAAAATGGTATTTAGAAAACATACTATGAGTAAACTAAATTTAGTTACAGTACTAACAAAAGTGTTAATTTTGCTATTCTCTTAATGTTAGTGAGCCCAGTTTATTTTCAGCACAAATTAACTTCAACTTTTACATAAGTGTTCACTAATGTAAAAACATTTATAGCTCCTATAAGTAAATCTGGTACTATTTATCAATAAAAAGAAACACTTTTTTTTTCTTTTTTTTTTCTTTTTTTTTAATAAGAGTTTATCGGATTGAATCAGTTTAATTTTTTTTTTTTTTTTTTTTTTTAATTTGAGCCTTTAAAATTATGATTTTTACATATTTGGAAGTTTTATGTGCCAAAAACTAAATTTTATTTAAAAAAAGTTTACATAGTTCTCCAAATTTACAATTCTTTTTTTTTTTTTTTTTAAATTCATAAAATTTCAAATTTCATCGTTTTCTTATAACTGAATATTTTTTTCTGAGTTTTAAAAACAAAATGTTCCAAGTAATGTGTACTCAAAACTTTTAGGCATTGGATTTCAAATAAGTAAAATATTTTTGGAGAAAAACGATATAATTTATACCTTTAGGTAAACAAGTCGTAAAAAAGGATGCTTTTCAATATTTAAATTTGTAAGAAAAAGCTTATGCTTTATTCAAAAACCCATGCCTATTTTTGTCAATTAGATCTTTAAAATGAAAAAAATAAAAAATTCAAGTCATTTAATTTATATTTGCAGGAGTTTTAGCATTTTTAGTAAGGCGGGATTTTCAAAAAACACAAACTGAGAAAAATGCGTTCGAAACAACGAAGCTATTGCAGCAATGGTAATGTATAATTTTTATGCAATTGCAATTATCGGATCAGCTCAAAAACTTGCCAGAATAAGGAAAATAATTCAAAGATTATAAACATGCAAAAATAGTAAATAGAATATTTTGTAATTTTTTGCGAAAACAAGGGGTACCAAGTCCCCTTAAATACTAGCTAACAAGTTCTTTAAACTAAAACTAATTAACAAGTAAAGATCTCAACTATATGAGCTTACTATAACGAGAGCATTTCATTGACCAGAGCTCGGGAGCATTACCAATGCGTGAAAATTCATGTATGAGATTTAGAAGAAAGTTCACGTATGTTTATAAAGAGCCAAGCCATTTTTAATTGAAACTTTAAAAACAAATTACAATGGCGAAATGAACATTTATCCTCATAATTTATAATTCTAGTAATAAAGATGCATTTCTCAAATTCTAGCAGAAGAATAAAATTAAAAATACATTCCAACAGAACCAAAAATGTTCTCTAGGAATATTATAGAGTGTGAGTGAAAATCTCATTTAGTAAGTTAGCAAAATATTTTAGATTGTGAGAGAAGTTATCATAGAGTAAATTCAGAAAATTTCATAGAGTGCGAGAGATAATCTCATATGGTATTCCAAATAATCATGAAATATTTCAAAGTATGAGAGAAATTCTCATATAGATGAGAGAAATTCTCATATAGATGAGAGAAATTCTCATACGTATGAGAGAAATTCTCATATTTCAAAGATGAGAAAAATCTCCTCGAAATCTCTTACTATATGAGAATTTTTCTCACCTACTAAGTTTTCGATGTATTTTAGAGTGTGAGAGTAAATCTCATGGTGTCTCCTGGGTTAAAATTCTACATTTCAGTATCGGAAATCATCAAAGTTTTAATTTGGGAAAGATACCCTGCAACTTTTCATCCACAAAAATCTACTCATAATTAACAATGCGTCATAATACAGCTTCATTTCTCCTCGAAATTAAATTATATTCAAACTGCAATTTCGTCACTTCTCGAGTAAAACTCGTTAATTTTATCTCGAAACACATTCGAACCTTTATTAAAAAGAAGAGAAATACGATTAAGTCAAATATTAGCATTCCTTTTACATTTAAAAAAAGATACAGCGTAAGTATTTGCATTTGCACTCAAATTAAGCATGCTCTTGTTTGCTGATTGGGTTAATTACTTTCGATTTAAACTAACGAAATTTTTATTCTGTATATTTTTAGTAAGTGACATTAAACTGAATTCCGTGTTAGGTTTCTCCGTATATTAGTTTGATTGAATTACTTACGTATGCAAATCTAATTGTATAATATGATAACATAGCATTATAAATTAAACGTTGGGACACATATTGTCTGCAATTTAATTAAGACTAGGTAAGCTTTTCTAGTATTTATCTAGTATAAGTGACAAGTTAGTATTAGTAATGGTATTAATATATCATTCCTTAATCAATTATCAAGTTATTAGTATCACAAGTTATTCAAATTTAACCAATTTTATTAATATCACTTTAAGCATGGTTGAAAAATATAAAATGGAAACTAAGATACCTACATTTATTAACTTAGGGTGTGAAACATTTTGAAACTTTCAATTACACTATATAGTCTGGGCGCTAATGTCCAAAAAAGTGGTCCCGTGGGCCACTTCATGATGCAAACATGTGGGTGGTGTCATTCGCTTCGTATGAATGGGTAGAAGATGAATTCCGATGGTGGGTATCTGGCAACCCGGTATGAGCGGCGCTACAGTCGAAAATTCAAAATGGCCGCCTCCTTACCACATAAAGTACGTTTTTGTCGAATAATGGCTTCCCAGCTCATTTTATCAACTAGTTGACTATTAGAAAACTTGTAGGGAAAAAAATGTCCTTTTCAATGGTATATAACACATGTATGTTAGGTTAAATGACAAAATTCAAAATGGCCGCCGCATCGCGAAAGTACGTTTTTCATGTTCGTTGATTGGTTTATGCACTCAGCGACCTATACTTATGCACAATAATGGATAATCAGAACGATATCTGCAGCTTAACGTGGATTCCGAACCACAAAGAACATCTATGCCTAACCCGGGATTCGAACCCGGCACCCTTAGCATGCGAAGCCAGAGAGCTAACTACACAGCCATCAGGTCAGTTAGAAATGTAAACTGGGATTTGCACTTGGCAGTCACACAGGACTTCATAAAGTATGCCTTTGATTGTCTAAACTATGCAATAATGATTTCACACTACTTAATGGGTATGGAGCATCGATATAGATAAACAACTGGATAGACTGCCTAACGGTGAAGAAACGAGCCTTTTCTCCCGCGGAAGCGAAATGCTTGGATGGAGGAAATTGTATTGCCGATGTGGATTTTCTTCGATCTTTATGATATATTCGCGTTACTTTCGATATTTAGCAAGCAAAAAAAAAAATTAACAATAAAACATTTTTGAAGAAAATAGTTAAACCAATAAATATAACTAATCAAAATAATTCTAAGTATAGAATTTGTATATTTAGAACAAACATTTCAGATTAGTTACTGTCGATATCTGTAAAAATGTTTGATCTTTATTGAATCGAATTTAATTCTTTAAATTTTAAATTACATAAATCACATGTTTAAAAAATAAATTATTATCTACAAGTTATAAGAATACAATAAACAAATGAAAATAGACTTTTAAACTAGATTTATTTTAGAAGTAGAAATTAAAAATAATTGAAGAAATACTCTAAACCAGTTGAAAATATGTAATAATTAGATTGCAAAATACAAATTCATACATTCAATACACCAATTCAAAGAACAATTTAAGTTTCAAAGGCTAACTATAATACTAAATTTTTATACTCAATATTATTATATAACTTATGATTTTAAATGTATAAGTTGTGAAACTTGTTTATTGCAAGTATTTGGTCCTATAATTTTGAAATGAGAAAAATGTAGATAACTTTATCAAAACTAAATAATTTCAGGCATTGTTCATAATAATATTACAGAAAATTGTTTTTGAGGATTTCAACTTAAAAATCAAATAAATTACATAGTTTAATAAGCAAAAATTTAAAAGGAGGAAAATTTTTAAAAGTAGTCGGAGAGTTTTTCCCAAGAAAAAAAAATGGTTTGTGGTTAATCTAGATCTAAACATTGTTAAAAAGGACCAACTTATTCAGTTTATGCCTGATGGTAGTTTTGTTTCTTTGATGATCTAGTGTTACTCTTTTGGCATTCGAAAAAAGTCTAATATTGCCATAAGTTCTGGCAATTATTAGTTGCGTTTGGTGGAGATCCTCCACAACAAATTCACCTTCAGTTGAATGCATAAAACCCAATGTATTCAATTTTTTAACAGTGTTACCCTGTGACAAATACTTAGAAACAGAATAAACAATGTAATCTAAAGGTTTTTCATATTTGTTTTTTTTTAAATTTGACACATAATGACGAAATAATTTTTTAGTTTGTTGCACAACAAACAATACTCCATCAGAAGCAAATTTTAATCCACCTTTATTTACATTGCATGTAAACGATTTGGCATTTTGATGGTATTGCGTATCATAAGTATGGCTATTTCATTGACCAATTTTTAATTTAGCTTTTGTATACGATTGTAAGAGGAGAGACAATTTATCTCTAAAATTCAAGGGTTATATTTATAAACAGAAATAAAACTGAAATACAAATTGCTTTCCACAGTTTGATTTGACTTCGGATTCCAACAAACAGTTAAAAACGACTTTGTTTTTAAAATAAATACGTAAGTAATAAAGAAACTGATAAACTTTTCCGTTTGCAGTCCGCAGTTTCGATATTAAATAAATTTACATCAGAACAATGCATTTTGAATTATTGTTTCTCATTCCCACCCCCTTTTTTTTATTTTATTAATACAATTACTATATGTTCATGAAAACGTATAAAAACATAGATTAATTAAAACGTATCGAAAATAAATTATCCAGTTATAAATAAACAGTGTAATAATTTTAATTATTAAATGAGTGTAGAATAGAACAATAACAAGTGGAGTTTTAGTTTCGCTTTCATTTTCCATTTCTTTGCCAAATGCCCTTGAAAAAGCATAAAAACAAGGATTAAATAAATATAAATCAAGTGTTTTATTCTAGATCCTAATGCTATTTGTTCTGAATTTAAAATAGATTATTTATGATATGAATTGTCATGTAAGAGATCAACCATTAACCACCAGCGATCAATGTTAAAAGGGTCATTTTAGATATTTTTCAATAATAAATAATTAAAAAAATATATATTTACATATTTGAATAACTATTTTTTACTTACCGGTGAAAACTCTTGTTGATATCTTTCCGATTTGCGCTGTTGTTGCAATTATATGCAACACACGAGTTAACCATCATTCAGGAAATCTTCCCACCAGTGGCAGGAAAACAAATATTACTGCCGGCGCGTTTTTCGCCTCGCGTTGCCACCGGAGCAGTCTATCCAGTTGTTTATCTATATCGATGGTATGGAGAGACCCTTTTAGTGCCGCGCGAAAACGGATGCCTGTGCGAAGATAACAGGAGGAATTTGACGAATTTTTCAGGGGCTGGAAAAACGTCCGTAATAGGCGCCAACACTTGCGCAACGATATATCATCGTTGGCATTTTTCGCAAGTGTAGTGAACAACGATATATCGTCGTTCGGTACTAAAAGAGTTAGTAAAAAGCATACAACTATATGGCAAGAATTACAGCAAGGAAAGCGGGTTGTCAATGAAACCAAAGTACCGTTTTGCGTTTTAGAAGCCGATGAAGCTCTGGAACACCAGAACAGAAGACTTTAAGTCCAAAGTTGACTTACAGGCATCACTCTAAACGATAATGCTCGGACAAGATTCTTTCTGGCAGATCCTGAACTCACAATAATTGCTGCAGCAACCGAAGCAATGATTAAAAATGACACCCCCAATGCAAAGTGTCATCATGAACATTGTCTATCGGTTCATAAGCGTCAGGATCACAACATTAAAAAGTTGATAGAGGGTTTTAAATCGACAACTAACCCTTTTAAATGCAACACAGAACATCTTATGACATCTGGTGACTAAGCAAGTTCTTCCCGATGACGTTCTAATAAACATGTGTAGTTGCTTACATTGGTGAGAGTCTTCTTTCCAAATTAATTGAGAAACGCATTAAAATGATCAACCAACCAACAGAAGAATCAGTACCAACAAAGCCTTCAGTACAGTTTTGAGCACCAATGAAAAAGGCGAAACTTAAGCCAGCAAATCAACATTCAAAAATGTTAAAGTAACATTGAAGGAAAAAGTGTTTCTTCAATATTTTCTATCAATTTATATATGTTTTCTAGACTGATGATTGCAGCAAAGAAGTCGGTGTGATATAGATTTAAAGGAAACTTTTTGTCGTCATGAAATCTCATTATTGCCACCTGCTTTGTTTCCCCTACATGGATGTATGCATTATTGCTCGTAAAAAAACCAAGTTTATGGGTAGGAGAAGCTACCTGAAAATCTATACCATTCATTCAATGAGAAAAACGAATTCTCACATAATTCATTTCCAGTTGATAAAGCTGCACAAACTGTTAAAGTAGTTGATGAAAAGGTAGAGATTCATTCCATTGATAAACTTAAGACTTACAAATCTTGTGAAGAACTTGAAGATCACTTTGTTAGATAAATGTCAAAGAAAATTTGGTATGTACAAAGAGGTTCACATAATATTTGACACCTACAAACATAATTCGATGAAGGCATCGACAAGGGTGAAAAGTCAGGGTAAATCGGTCGCTATCCAATACTAAGTGTAATCATCAACAAACATCCTTAAATTAACCATGCACCAGTTACTTTTACACTAAATGACTAAGGATGAACTGGCAGAATACCTGACATCGAATATTCTGGACTATGCAGTCAATTATGATAAACAATTTGTTTTCAGTTAGAGAAATCATGCAAATGCAAACCATATAGACGTGTCGTGTCTTGAAACCACGCAGGAGGAAGCAGATACTAAAATAATTTTGCACATTATAGATGTTTCTTCCAGAGGCATTAGCAAGATTCCCATATACTCTCCAGACACAGATGTATTAGTTATTGATCATTGGAGATATCTAATGCTTCCAAGAGAATCCAGCATTATAGTGGGTAGTAGCAGAAACAAATGGTTAATTCATTTTCAGTCAATCTATGACATGCTAGGGCCCAATAAGACTTCAGCATTATCAGGACTTCACGCCCTTTCTGTTACTGATATCACAGGATCATTTTCAGGCAAATGAAAAATTATACGGTGGAATGCTTTTTATGCACCTAGTGATAACATTATAACTGCACTGGGCCTTATGGGTCATTCTGAAACCATTCCCTCAGAAATGTAATAAACGTAAGAGGCATTCGTTTACCAGGTGTATGTACCGCTTACCAAAATGACAGATAGCGGTCATTGTGGAGGTAAGACGGTAGCTCTTTACTAAAAAACAAAAGACTGGGGAACATCTTGCAACAATAAAAGCATTTCTCTCTCAATCTCTTTTACCCAGGACTTCACACTACCAAACAATGATTTGGACACAAGATACTCGACAGCATCCTTACATACCTCAACCTATTTATTTTGGCTGGCTGCTTGTGGACGGGAAATTTGAGCCTATTAAGTGTACAGAACCTTGTGCTCCGTAAGGACTTTTAGAGTTGACTGTTGCTAAATGCTCCTGTCTGAACTCTGAAGCGTCGTAGTGCCTATCCCTGCCGATGCAATCTCAGCAATCTGCTTTGCACAGAGATGTGCTTAAGGGGTGGAGATGATGACTTATGTGACAACAGTGCAATTGTTGACCTGATGATGAATGATAACGAGGAAGATGAGGATGAAGATGTTAAGTTTGTGATAAGATAATGTTAAGATGAAGTTTAACTTAATGATAATGAAAAATCTTAATATTGTTTACACTATTTGTTACATATAACAAAAACTATTACATTGTTACACTCTTCTGTAACATTTACATTCCGAATAGTAAAAAGCTTTGTCGTATCAATTTTGAGCTGCCGTAGTTTATTATCAGTCTTTTGTAGTTTATTTTCTTGTGAAAAGTGTCAAGGCTTTATTTTATTGTCCAATCTGTAAATATTATCTATCTGTGATCCTCATTTATCTTACAATATAACGTGGAAACTATTATTAGAGTCCAAAGAGATGCCCAATGATGGCGTCCTTTTGAATTTTAAATCTTGAAACGACAATGTAAAGGTCTATTACAGACATAAAGCATTTTATTCATTAATTCGTCAGAAAGCTTATTATTTTATTTAAAACTTCTAATAAGCAACACGTTCATACGCACCGGAAAGCTATTATTCTGAAAAGACGTTCTGGCAATGGTGATGCAGCGGCCATCTTGAGTTTTGACTTAGGTAGATATTAATACCATTATAAAACTTATTTTATTTTCTACGGTGTATAAAGTGCACTGAGAAGCGATTATTCTAAAATCGTACTGCCCACTTGATGGTTGTGTGGTTAGCGCTCTAACTTCGCATGCTAAGGGTGATGGGTTCGAATCCCCGGTTAAGCATGTATGTTCTTTGTGGTTCGGAATGCACGTTAAGCTGCAGATATCGTTCTGATTATCCATTATTGTGCATAAGTATAGGTCGCTGAGTGCATAAACCAATCAACCAACATGAAAAACGTACTTTCGCGATGCGGCGGCCATTTTGAATTTTGTCATTTAACCTAACATACATGTGTTATATACCATTGAAAAGGAATTTTTTTTCCCTACAAGTTTTCTAATAGTCAACAAGTTGATAAAATGAGCTGGAATGCCATTATTCGGCAAAAACGTAATTTAGGTGGTAAGGAGGCGGCCATTTTGGATTTTCGACTGTAGCGCCACCTATACCGCGATGCCAGATACCCACCATCGGATTTCATTTTCTACGTATTCATACGAAGCGAATGACACCACCCACATGTTTGCATCATGAAGTGGCCCACGGGATTACATTTGCTCCCGGACTAATATTACTAGTCACTGCATTTAAATTAATTAATATATTACTACTTAATCAGTTATCAAGTTATTGGTATTACAAGTTATTTAATTTTGACCAAATTTATTATTATAATTTTAAGCATACTTGAATAATTTATAAATACAACTAAGATATCTATCATTATTAACTAGGGGTGTGAAACATTGCACAACTTTCAATTACACAATAACACTGGTTACTGTATTCAAATGTTATGTTTTGCGTAATTCATCTATTTCTTTAATTATAAATAAAGCCAAATTGGTGATATTTATAGGAAAATTTAAGTGGCGAGAGTTAAAGACTTGACATTGTTTCTTGATTTAAATATCAGTATGTAATTTTGTAAAGCTCTTAATAAAACTATTAAATTCGCAACGAAGGTGCTCGTACATTATTTTCCGGATTGATTCTTCCAAGCATCCAAGCTCAAATGTAATACCACTTATTAAATATTTTTTAACTCGGAATAAAACTTCTTTCAATTTCAGTTTTATGTATTGAAATTTTTTTAAATATAGAATATATTTGAATAAAAAAATATCAATCTTGACTAAGTAAAAAATGATGGTAGTTATTTTTAGTATTTGCTTTTACATAGATATTCCACAAATCAAACGTTTATCCAAAAACAAAGACCTCAATATTTTAGTAAATTTTCAACTTTTTTAAAGATACTTAGGATCTTTGTTGTTTAAATATCAGACATTTTGTTGGTTTAAGGTGTCAACATATTTTCAAAAACTTGAAAACTAATATAACTAAACCTCAAAGGAAAAACACTAAACAAAGATGGACATAAAAATTCAAGGAGTTCTAAAAGTAAAACAAGTTTAAAAAAATAATATTTCCTAGATAATGTGGAAGAAACGTAAATGGTAAAGTGACACAGAAATGCGCAATTATATATATATATATATATATATATATATATATATATATATATATATATATATATAAATTCCAGTTTATCTTTACGCAAAATAACATAAAATTGTTTATATTGTTTAAAAAGTTTTACTTAACATAAAATTTGCTGATTTTTGTTTTTGTATTCAGCAGACAACTGAAATAGCATTAGTCAGTTGCTCATAAATACTAATGGCTGAGGGGATAAACGTATTTTCCCTCCCTAGAGAACATCATCAGATTTTTCTCTCCTTAGGGTAAAATATCGGGATTTTTTTCCACCTTAGGGAAAACAACAGATTTTTTCTGAGCATACTTATAGAGCCCTTTCAAATGTTTATTAATGTACTCTTATAATTCAAGACTTCTTCAATCTTTATAATATTCTGTTACTTATGGATATGCATATAAGTACATGTGTATGCATTTAAAACTATTTATACAAAAGTTAAGTATTATGATCAGGAATTTCAAGTAATTATTATGTTTATAAACATTTGATTCTTAAAAAAAAAAAAAAAAAAAAAAAAAAATAATATAGTAAAATATCTATTATAAAATGTATTTATACTAATCTGTTTTTAAAAATTTATTTTAGGTGAATTGAAATTATTTCTACAAGTTCTTCAACTAACCCACAATGTGATCTATTTCGGACTTGTAGTTGCATGTAGGGTAGATTACAAACTTAAAGGTATGTGTATTTTTAATTCAGTAATTAGTATTCAACCACTTTTTTTTTTAATTAGGGAGATTAATAAATTAGGACAAAGCACGTACATAAAATATCTTCTGTAGTCCACTAAGCTGAGAATTGACCATTTAATTTGCAAGGTCTTTCATAAAGAACTCCTTAACTATGAAATAATTATAACTGCAAAACAGTACGGCTAAGACCACACCTGCGTTTTTTCATGAAGGAACACAGCTTGAAAACAAGCAACTAATAATAGACCAGCTGCTGCTACATACACGGTGGCCAGATGTAGCTTGCTTACACGCTGAATGAGGGATAGTCTATCGCATTCTCAATTTTGCCCACTGGAGGTTGTAACCAGAAATGTTTTCGAAGCACAGTGACTACCACACGCTCTTGAAAACACTTCGCTGCATATTATTGTTACTGTTGTAGATATAGTTGTGTGTTATCGTCTTAATTTTTTTATATTGAAAATAATTATACCATGAAATACTACTTGGATTGTGAACTTATTCTTGAAATTGGTAAATATCCATATCTTTAAGATACAAGGCATAAAGATTTCAAAAACTATGAGCCTACCTGATGGCTGTGGAGTTAGCACTCTGGATTCGCATGGCAAAGGTGCCGGGTTCGAATCCCGGGTTAGGCAAGGATGTTCCTTGTGGTTCGGAATCCACATTAAGCTGTAGGTCCCGGCCTGATTAGCCTTTATTGGGCATAAGTATAGATCGTTGAGCGCACAAATCAAAACCAAATAAAAAACTATAAACTAAAAAGAAATACTTGGATGGAAAATGAATTCATGTTGCACTGGAGATCACAAAGTGACTGAACTTGCGGTGAACAACATGCACATGTGGCTGGCATGTGAAGAATTTGAAGCTGAATTACACAGCGCGGAAAAACGCTCGCGTGGCCATAATCTACGAGATACCAAAATGAGACAAGTGTTATTTTGGATAGACATTTATGGAATTTTAAATACATCGATTTGTAAAATTGATAGATTCTAATTGATGGATGGAAAACTAGTGGATTTGGGGTACTCAAATTCAATCTGTGTGTATTGTAAAACACTGTTCGAAAAAACTGTTTGGATTGCGCTACCTGCTAAATGATTCATGGGACACGTTTTCCATGAAGAATATGATTAAAGCTCTCCACTACAATCATATTTTAAAGCAATTTGCTGCTACATATCAGTATTGTAAATACTTTCCCAAATTCTTTCAAAACACTGTTCGAAAAAACTGTTTCGATTGCACTATCTGCTAAAGGATTCATAGGACACGTTTTACGTGAAGAATATGATTCTCTCCACTACAATCATATTTTAAAACAATTTGTTGCTACATATCAGTATTGTAAATAATTTCCCAAATTCTTTCAAAACACTGTTCGAAAAAACTGTTTCGATTGCACTATATGCTAAAGGATTCATAGGACACGTTTTACGTGAAGAATATGATTCTCTCCACTACAATCATATTTTAAAACAATTTGTTGCTACATATCAGTATTGTAAATACTTTCCCAAATTCTTTCAAAACACTGTTCGAAAAAACAGTTTCGATTGCACTATCTGCTAAAGGATTCATAGGACACGTTTTACGTGAAGAATATGATTCTCTCCACTACAATCATATTTTAAAACAATTTGTTGCTACATATCAGTATTGTAAATAATTTCTTAAACCAGTGTATTTAAAATTTCATACCTATCAGCCCATATTACTCTTGTCTCTTCTTCTGTCTTTGAATGTTTCACAGTTTGTGTCATGTAAATGTTAAGAAATCTTTTCTGAAAGATCCAATATATTCAGGAAAAAAATATATGATAACCACTTTGACTGATATATGGGCAACACATGTTTCATATTAGACCACGGATTTCGTAATGTTTAGATCATAAATAACACGTTGGCAGTTATTAAATGGACATCAAGAAACAATATATTTGAGGGTAGCGAACTGTGATTGATGAATGAAAGTCTGACATCGTTCAGCTTTGTAGTGGGTGTGAAAATGTGTTTTGTTGAGAACAAAGGATACATGTTAGAGCTGCACTAAAGAAAATGAATTACGAGTAGTTGGACAATCTTAGAGACATGATTTATTTAAACACATTTTCTTTCTTATATATTTGAAGATGCTAATGACATTTATCGCTTACTTAAAATATATTGTTCAATGATTTCTTTACCGAAAGAAAAACAACTAGAAGTTGCGATAGTAAATGTTCCTTGTCAATTTTAAATAGAAATTTTTTATCGAGATCCTTTCTTGTAAAATAATTACATTGATCTTATATATTGTTATTCGACGGAGTTTTTTGTGTGGATGATGTTTTTCTCTCTTTATACCAAATAAAAACTGTTACATGTAAAACCAATTTGAAAACTAAGACATCCGTTTCTGAAGAATAGCTAATTTATAATTGCACAATGTGTTATTTGTCAGAAAATTGAATTTAAAACATTCATATCATAATTTTTTGACAGTGCTCAGTGTATGGCAGCATTCTTGAAACTGGAAAATTGCAATTTAAGTACGTTGAGGAAACCAAGGAATTTTATATCTCTAAGCAACATATTAAATACATTACAATATTTAACACTGATTAACTTCCTGCATACAAAATTTCTTAAGCAATACTATATGCCCGGACGTAATAGCCCGAATCTAGCCAATGGGTCAAGGATTAGTGGAAATTCACATTTAATGTTGTTGGAAGATGAAATAATGAAAAGGAAAGTGCTTATTTAGGACAATTAGAGGGAAACAGCAGAGGGAAGAAGAGAATAAATGATATTTCATTTATTTTGGCAAAAAAAAAAATTAATAAGTATTGCTATTTACCTCTTGACTTACAGAGACAGATCTCAAAATTATGACATTCAATCCTATATAAATACTTAAAAACCTCAAAACAATGCAAACAGTCAACTTTCATAATCAAGAAAACTCATACACATATTTTACATCAGTCATGTAACGAGAAGATTATGCAAAGGCTCCTTTCATCTGAGGCTAACGTTTTCATAGAATAATGCAGATGCTACCTACACTTTCAATGTATCAAATGAAACGGCTCATCAAATTTAGTTCCATACTAAATTACTTCTGGAGGTTACGACAGGTATTACTATCAAATTACGACCTAAAGTCAATTTACAATTATTTGAAACTGTGCTAAAATTGCTGATCAACTGAAAGTGCATACACATTTGACTGGAAGTGTGAATTTATGAGGAAATCTATGGAAAGTTCACATCTTAACAACAAATAGAGCTATCCGATTATAGCTAGGACACTTTTAGGGGACAAGTTTTATTACCTCCTTTGTGAAATGTGTTATAAAAAAAAAAAAAAAAAAAAAAAAAAATCCAAAGGGACAAGGTATTGTTGCTTGGATAGGTTCGAAAGATTTGAAGCCAAAGCAGATCAAAACTTGCTGAAATTCATTCCTATATAACTCTTCGCAGATTCTCTTACAATTCCAGAACTTCTCGTTCTAGTAGACTCAATACAGCTCTTTACATAACAATAGAAAACAAAACAGCAGTTAAAAACTTGACAACACAACTGCTAAAATGACCGCAAAAAACAATGCAATACAGTTCCCTTTCGGAACTCTCTGATTGCTCGCTGAGAGACAGCTAACTCAGTATCTCAACTCAGTAATTTCAGTCAACTAACGGACTCAACTCACTCTTCCGCTCTCTAGGCCGGCTAATATAGGAAAGCTAAACCTTCGTGAAACTTCCAGAGATAGAAATTTGTAGGACTTTCCAGATCGTAGTCGAAAAGTCCTATACATGTACATGGGGACCGAAAATGTCACTGCCGACCAAACGGTATAGTGGTTAGTGTGCTAGCTTCTGGACATCGAGATTGCGGGTTCGAGTCCCGTGTTAGGCATGGATGTTTGTAAGTGTATGTTGGCTTGTCTAATGACGAATGTTTCGGCTCATTATAGCCCTCGTGTTGCTGACGGCGCCAGATAGTCTGAAAACAACCAACCAACCGAAAATGTCGCCAAATGGTCGCCAAGTTTGACGACATTTGGCGATTTCTCGACATTTGGCGACTAAAATTAGTCACCAAAACCGTCGCCAATTTGGCGAGATTGCCATTACCATAATGTTAAATGGCCTGCTACTTGTAAAACTCGCTTCCCAGCGTTATCTCTGTAAAACTCGTTTTCAAGCATTAATAGACTAATTGCAGGAAAGCGAAATTAGGACGAACTATTGCACTGCCTTATGCGAAATATACATACATTTTCCTATTTACAAAATTAACACTACGAAATAATTACAAATATACAAAAATTCGTAACAGTATTTTATTTGTATGTTGACAACCATAATAGGTCATTGTCATCAGTAAATGTTGCCAAATTGTCAAACCATGGATTTAATGTGCCACATTAAAAACGTGTGTTGAAGTATAAGTGAGCTACTATTATTGAGAATTGTTTTCATAATCCAACTTTGTTAACGTTTTTAAAAAAATGTTCATGTGCGTGATGCTTTGAGAATTAAATGAAACTCCTGATATGGTTTTTAAAAATAAAAATGTCTGTGGTTAATTTAAATTTGCTAGTGGAAATATCGAAACAAATATGTAAATTAACTTTTTCTATTTACCTTTAACACAGGTGTGCGATTAAAAAAACTGTTTCAAAACTAATTACTTTTTCTTTGGTTGCTAATTACAGAAAATATAATTAAAATTTTCATAGCATGCAGTTTGATTACAAATTGAAGATCTAATATGTGCGAGTATTTTTGTTTTTAAGAGCAACGTAACATTATTTATCTAGTTTTAAAATCACATTTCTAGTAAGTTGCTTTTTATAAATCCAATCCAAGAAATTATTAACTCTAATTTATCTAGAATTTTCCTCTAAACTTGTAAACTGTCTGTTAAAAACAACAATAAAAATAGACAAAACAGTATAAAATCAGTTCAATAGTCTTGCCATGTGTCTTTTCGTCCCTCCGACTCATTCATTAGTTCAAGGAATGTTAGTTCAGTGCCGTACTTGTAATCAAAATATCTAGCTAGAGGAGATGTAATTTTTTATTTTTATATTTAATTAGATTTGAAAGAAATGGTTTCAAAAAGGATGTGTTATAGGTATGTGAATATCTCTGCTATAGTTATGATATATACACCTAAATACAACAATTGAATAATTTTGAGGAAAAATTATGCTTCGCTTATTTTAGCAAGAAATTCGGAGAGAGAGGTCTGAATTGAATAACAAATAATATATATTATTCTAGCATCCCACCTGGAATTTTCTCAGTACCTAATACTCCCAGTACACCAGTTACTTTCCAGTTCCATTGGTTATTTTTTACAAAAACAATATGTTAAAAGACTAAATTTAAACATTAAAAAAGTGTATCGTATTCTAACATTTCATCTGCAATATGTGTGCACCTAATACACCTGGAATACAAGTTTTGCCCTTCCAGTTGTATTGGATATTTTTCACAAAATAATATGTTTAATGTCTAAATTTAAATAACAAAAAAGTATATATTATACTAATATTTCACCTGTAATATACTTTGTACCTAATACACCTGGAATAGCAGTTTCGCCCCTCCAGTTACATTGGCATATTTCACAAAAAGAATATGCTAAATGTCTAAATTTAAACAACAAAAAAGTATGTTTTATCCTAATATTTCACCTGCAATATGTTCTGTAGCTAATACTCCTGGTATACCAGTTTTGCCCCTCCAGTTGCATTGGATATTTTTCACAAAAATAATATGCTAAATGTCGAAATTTAAGGTACTTGCCTACGTTCGGAGTACTTTAAAAAAAAAAAAAAAAAAAAAAAAAAAAAAAAAAAAAACTTTATGTACGAATATTTTAAGTGCCTTTTGATATTTAGTACTACTAGAAATCAGTAATGCAGTGAAAAAAATTCAAATTTATTACTATAATTTTTCAAAAGTTGCAATTTTGTATGAAATTTTGATGAAATATTTCAAAAACTTAAAATAAGATAAATAAAAAACTATTAAGTTTTTAGAAAATAAATTATATATAAATAAACTATATCTAGGGCATATGCTACATTAAAAAAATATATTCCGTAAAACTTTTTTTATGGATAGTCGAAAAATAAGTTCATGATTTTTTTACAATTTCACCTTGTTTTTATTCAAACTAAAGGTGGTATTTCATAACATAACCATCCAATCTAAATTTTTATAGCTGATGCACTAGAAAACAATCAACAAAAGAAGTACAATTTTTTTTATAATGATTCATGAATAGTTATTTGAGTATGACATTTCAAATTAGCAATATTTGTGTGAAAATCAATTCCGAGAAAAATGCATTTAAGCTTTAAAACACTCAATTTCTATATAAAACATATTACTTACACACTTAAAATGCACCTTCTTCTTTTTCAATTTTTTTATTTATTAAAAAGAAGAAAATATTGATATTTAGAAGAAAATCACTTTTTAATCAGCAACTTTTGGTTTTGATATGCTATTTCCGGTTATAATTTACAGTTTTAGATCAGTTTCAAATTGTAATAACTTTTGTTCAAATCAACGCAGATATAAAAAGTAGGCATTTTTAGAAACTTAAATATTTGGGCTTAAATATTTGCTAATATTTTTTTGGTCAAATATCATCAAAATCGACCTTTTCAACGTAGGCAAGTACATTATACATAATCCTAACATTTCACATGCAATATGCTCTGTACCTAATAGACCTGGTATAACGGTTTCGCCCCTCCAGATGCATTGAAAATATTTCACAAGAAGAATTTGTCCATGAGGAAGTAATTATGATAATTTAACCCATAGAACAAAGCTTTTAATATAAATCCTTTATTGGCATTCCTAATTTTTATATTCATTTACAAAGCACCGTTTCTGTTGAGAGTTTGTCCTTGGTGTTCACATATAATTTTAACTATTTAAAACATCTCTATCAGATCAAAATATGCGGTAAACTACTTTAAAAATTTATTCATTAAAAATTAATGAGAATTTATGAACTCACATCCAAATGCATTTAATTTATTCTAATTAAAACAATTTTAATATTCTTATATTAAAACAATTTTGGCAACAGGAAATAGTTTTTCAATGATCGGTTAAATGCTATTTCAGGGCTATTGGATGACGGCAAGTGCGTTTAATAGTATTCCACAAAAGCGACCTTTTAGTGAAAATGGCAGCTCACAACATTTTATAGAATTTGTCTTCGGCATCGAATCTATCTGCCAAGTTTTAGACCGATCGGATAACAGCAAGGAGTTTAATTAGGCCTCAGCAGATTGGTCCGCCATCGACAAACATATACGCAAAATAAGAGTTAATATGAAAGATTTAAAAATACACTTGACTCAAGCAGCTATGAACCTAAACATTTTATCCATTCTGAATTAAAAGATTTAGCCAGACTTTGAACTTCTAGAGGAAATGGTATAGGTTTCAGTTGGATTGAATAAATTAGTACACATTTTATATAGGATCCAGTTAGATGGAAATAAATTTATCGGCTCCTGGTACGTCATTTTTCTGTTTTTTTTTTTTTTTAGTAGAAAAAAAGTTTTTTCCGTTTTTTCTCTCAAGAGGGGGAATAGTTTATTGCAACGATATTCTAGAACTCATGACATATGACAGTATTCAAAATAACTATGAAAAAAATAGACTTTTATTGCGTATCCAAAAATAAGTACAAAAACAGTGGTATTGCATAATGGAAATGAGTATGCTTCTGTACCTGTTGGAATTTTCATTCATTTGAAATATTGCTATGAAAGTTTTGATTTGATGTTGAAACTAAGACGACCCTGGTTAAATTCATAAAAAGAGAAGCAGCAAAAGTAGTTTTGAGAAGAGAAAATACTATTAAAGTGACTTCCAAGCTTTTTCATTGATTAATTTATCATTTAAATTATAACAGTACTAGGATATAAATGTAAAGTATGTATGAGGTAATGTAATCAATGTGCAATTATCAAAATATATTGATTTTATTTAAAAAATTAATAAATCATTTTGTGAAATTTTTAAAAAAATTCAAGTTTTGTAATAGAAAAAATTAATTTCTCTTCTCAAAATTTGCAATTTTTTAAAAAGCAATGAAAATAATATAAAAGTCGGTTATTAAATTAAAACAATTTTCAAAAAGTATTGTTTTGTATACCAGTTTTTTTAATAACAGAACTAAAAGGAAATAAAATTCAATTATATTTTTCATTTTTAATTGCAAACTATATTAAATTAATCTAGAATTAAAAAAAAATAATATAAAAACCAAAAAAATTTAATCTACAAAAATAAAGTTATAATATAAATCATGTATTTGCATTGCCAACTTCTGTGTACAATTGCAATTTATTTAACGATTTTTAATGCAGATATAGCTAGCATAATATTTGAACACTACGAAGTAAATCATTGTTTCCTATCACTGAAGGCTTTTTCTGTATCCCAAAACTTAATATAATGCATTGTATCGGCAGCGTCTTTATCGATCAAGTTTCTGCTTCATTAGATGAGTGAAAATGAATTAGTTAGTCAACCAAAGCGCCGCTAGAAGCGCCTGTAAAAGTGGTGTTTTAATGACAGCCCGTAAAACTTAATAAAAAGCATTGTCATAGACAACAGCTCGATCAGTAAGTTTCAGCTCGAATGGATGACGGTAAATGAGTTTATTTTCCTCCAAAGGTTTTGCTGGCCACAAACACGCATGCAAAATCGAAATTAGTATAAATGTTTTATAATCCGAGAGGCAACTGCAAGTTCAGGTACTATATAGAATATCATTTAAATTTTTTATACTTTATCAGTGCAGAGAAAATTGGTTAGATTACGAATCCATTGGTCTGTCATGGCAAAAATTGCCGAAACATCGAAAAATCGACTTTGAATGATTTGAACTAAATCCGATTGCTAAATACGTCATAACTTGCCAAGAAGTGAACACATTTTAATGTTTGGAAACTCACCACACTCTGATTTTCAATGAGAAAAAGCGTAAACGATTTCTGCACTCTGGTTCAGGAAAACTTGCATCCTTTAAAAGTAAGCCAAATTGGCGAGATCAGTTACGTCATCAGTGGCGTAATATTTATTGCCAACTTAGCTCATTTGTGAAAAGTGCAAGTAAGCCGTCGCTAGACATCTGAATCGTCTGCAACCTTCTTAAGGTGTAAGTATACCCTACAATTCACAAAAATCGATAAGAATATTCATTTTTTTGTTATTATATAATAATATTCTCTGATACTTTAGCTTTCAAACAATACTAAACGTGTGAAAATATCCTTAATAGTTTTTAAGTTACAATCAATTATAGGTAGGTACTTCCCCTGTTAGTTACCACGTTTTTAAAACTTTAAACCTGTTTTCTGACGAACTGTATTTTGATTATATCACGCTTTATTCAAACAATGATAATTCAACAACAAAATCTTCAATTATAATTTTTATTGTATCATAGTAATCTACATAATATGCTAGATGTTTTGAAACTCAATTATATAATATTGGTTCAGAAATTGGTTTTTTAGGGATTTTAAAACTTGGAATTCTTTGAAAATATGGATTTTTTTTCATGTTTTCACACAAAATAAATTGTAAAACAAAAATTCTTCTATATAAGAAACTTAATTGAGTTTCAAAACATTAAGAATAATATTTCGAATGGTTTCCAAGTAGAATTGCTTTTCTAAGTAAATTAGAATTATGGGTATCTAAACTTGCATTCGCCTATCAGTCTATTAGGAACGAATTATTAGCAGAAATAATAGGTGAAACATGCTTCGAATCATGAACAATCAAAAGAATGACTACTTGCAAGCACCATTGGTCCATTTGCCATTGGCCCCATTGGATTTTTAGAGCAAAATTATTAATTCTTACTTATATTTCGATTATCAATCATTCAATCATAGATTTCAATAGATTCTCACTTCTCATTCGTTGAAAATAACCTCCCCGTGTCAATGTACACATGCAATGTAAAGAGTCTATTCCAATCAGTCCCACCAAATGATGTTAATTATTGGAAGTGATACTGGAATGTCCGTTGGATGTCCAATCAGAGGGTTCCAGCGTTTAGACGAAATGAGCTTTCGCTTGCAGTTATCCTAATGCAAGGACAGGAAACGCAATTTGCGATAATCCAGTTTGGATTATTGATCTTGCAAAGAATGTTGGGTTAGTACAAGATGCGATTGGCGTGACCCATTTAGCCTGAGTTCTCATTGAAATTGTGAAATTGGAAAGGATGATGTTGACGATGGATTATATATATATATATATATATATATATATATATATATATATATATATATATATATATATATATATATATATATATATATATATATATATATATATAAGGTTTAATTTATATGATGCTTTAAAGGTATGCGAATATTCATTAAATTAATTATTCTGCTCTAAAAATTCTTATTGATTATTTACCAACAGTCTATTTACAAACAGTACTAACCGGTTGCTCACAGATACTTACAGCGCCATCTTTTGGTGGAAACATTTACTAATTTGTCTTTTTAGTGAAAAATACCCTGTTTTCTTCTGTGTGAAAATCATTTTTTCCTGCTCTCAATTATTCCTGCTTAATCGATATTTCCAATCGTTCAATTACTTTTCAATCCCTCTGTAAATTTAAGGAAATTCTGTATTACATGACAAATCGGATTCAATTTTAGAAAACAAGCAGACATGAAAGTTTTTCAAGTTTTCTCAAGTTCACTAGATAATCTCTTGTTTAAAAATATACCGTAACTTACTTGGTTAATGTCTTTTTTTCCCTTTTTAGTTATAGTAGCACATTTCTCCTTGTTTCTTGCACTTTCACTTCTCTTTATGCTCAATCAGAAGATTTTATATTTATGGTCTTTTATATGATAGGTGACTGAAATTCATTGAGCTAAAATATCTTTAATGCAACTAATATCTAATTTTCAGGAATATTTTTAGTTTTAAGTTATTTATAAATTTCAAGAATATTTATAGGTTAATGAATGTTTTATTGATACTAATTTGTTATTTTTTATTGTATTCTCTTGTTATTAAATGTAGTATTTTAAATATCTGTTTGATACTTTTGAGTTCAGTTTTGCTACCACTATTACAGCATTTAAACAAATATAATTTCAAAATATAATATGTGTAAGCAATTTTTACAGATTGCTCATTCGAAATTCATTGCTTGAACATTTTTTGAGTAAATTATTGTGAAATCTTACATCAACGCGAAGTTGATTGCCATACACATACTTTGGGTTTGTCACATACTATGGATTAGCTATCACACATTTCGAGGTTGATTGTCAGATGTTATTTAATAATATAGGAAAATAGGTGCATAAATTTTCAGTAGACTTTTTTGTATTACGAACAAACCATAGGCAAAATATCTAGGTACAAGGCAGTGCACCTGCCAAGTTTACAGCCAGACACCGTTTACTGGAAGCAACTCAGCAGTATTTTGACTCTCTCGTATCTGTACATTACAGTATACCATAGATTTGAATTTTTTTTACGTACAGGTGTAAGAGGCAGCTGTAGTAAGACCCCTAGGTTTCAAGTTTCCAATTATATTGGTTGTCGAGGTAATCAAATTAAAAAATGGCACAAAACGGCTAATTTTGCTACCGATTTACTCACTCACTGATCATCAATATTCTATAGTACTTCTAGTAGAAATAGACCTATGAAATATGGCATGTTTTTAATGATTAACCTGAACGACGACCTTTTTTAAAAATTTATATTACATTCAAATATTTAGGCACTAATTATAAATGTCAAGGACTTCTCAAAATTATTAATCTATTAGCCTAACATTGATTCTTTGCAAGATATATTTTGTTCTTAATTATATTTTGATAAAAATTTGAATTTTTGTTCTCCTAATGGCATGGTTCTTAGCGTTACCCGAGAAACACCACGAGGAGGTGACCATGCATCGTTTCTCATGTGGGGAGTTTTATTTTCGGCAGGCCCCCTTGCCTACTGCCGTAAGCGATAGTTTAAAAAGTAGTTCTATATTTGTTTAAATCCAGATGTCACAATTCAGTAAGTCACAAATCATGTGAAGTCATAAGTTTGAAGACACAACTCAGTTTGTCATACATCAGGAAGTCATAAATTGGAAGTCACAATTCAATTAGTCACATATCAGTATTTCATAGAGTCACAATTCAGTAAGTCTTATGCCATCTTTGTAAGTCTATTTGCGGAAAATGTGCTTTGAAACAAAGCGTTTGAACTGTTTCCACTTTCCATTGTCCTTCCTTTTCCACTTCCCGACAAAGTTGAAACTGTCTTTGCGATCTTGAGTGGTATCCTCCGAAACGTTGGCTGCTGTAGTTGGCGCTGGAAGTACTGCAGCTTCGGAGTTGGGCTGGCGGCGATGTGTGGCGATCCACCAGTCTATAAACTGAGAAACATCATCTGGTCTTTCGGCCAGCATCCTTGAGTAGGTCAAGGAGGAATAGTCTTGCTCTGAAAGAAGCGCCAAGTCGAACTGTGTTTCCTCTAGGATGGCGTTAAGTGATGGGCAGTATTTGCGTGTTCGAGTACGAAACTCCATTCTATATGAATCAACTCAAAAGCAAAAAGAAATCACGCTTTTCGATTTATCAATCGTAATGGCAAATTCGCTTGATTATCACAAAACTTATAACTGAACTGAATTAAAATTCTCTATTGATAATAATAACTTTCTTAGATTACATTGTTTCTTTTGTTAAAAAAAAGTATTATTAATGTCTTTGAAAGATTTGTAAGAATCGTTATTTTTAAACAATGCTTTAACAATGCAATATATTCATAAAGCATTGTTATGTTTTGCCAAAAATTCACACTTCTGGACAAATGTGAAACCATGCTAAAAACGAGTTTGCACAATGATAATTTCAGATGAAGTTATCAATACGAATGTCTTTGGCTTAAAAAAATTCTTATACAAAGATAATTAATTTCTTACTAGTAGCGTAGGTGCTAGTAAATCTAGGTGTAGGACTGTATAATAAGTAATAAAAAAATATATATACTTAACCGTTTCAACTCCAGATGAAATTTATCACACGGTTTTAGCACCGGTTGGCATGAAATATAGAGAATGGTTGGCACGCTAAGACAAATAAAACTATTTATATATTATTATTATTATTTTTTTTTCCATTTCTTTTACGAATCAATGTTTTTAAATCATTAAAAAAATCAGGAAAACATGCTTCAAACATCTTGCCATGATGAAAGTCAAATGCTCTTTTAATATTCACTTAAATTCATATTAATACTTTTAAATTTGCATTTTATTAAAATTTCTTGAAACTTTTAATCTTTTTGTTGTAAACATAATCCCAACAAAATCATCTCTGTAAAATAGCGCCAAGTTCTACATGCAATCGATGAAAGGTATTGAGATCTAAAGTAGAGTCAAGTTAAACCTTGTTTAAAATTACGGGTAATGAAAATTAGTCAGATTTTCTTCTCTAAGTCAAAATTCCCTTTCATAGACCTACATATCCATCCAGCTACAAAAAAAATTTGTGATATTTAGCCATTACGTATTCTGGATCACTTATTTGCCGTATTGGCGCTATAGCACGTAATGGCCAAGTTGCACAAGAATTTTTGTACCTCTATATTTCGGCCCATGAACGGGAATTTTGACTTCGAAAAGAAAATTTTACTAATTTTCATTACCCGTTATTTTCAACAAAGTTTATCTTGACTCTACTTTAGATCTCAATATTTTTCACGGGTCCTAATGGAAAATTAGTACCGTAGATTTGACTTCATTTTTTATTGGGAAAATAAACCAGACTTTGATATGTGTTTTTTGTTTTCAGTGTCTCTGAAGAATTAGGGAGTAAATACATTATAAATGAAACTTGGGAACACAATCAGATAGCAAATGACTTATTTGTATATATGAGTACGCACGTAATTTATGTTTCAGTTGGTCTATTTTTACTTTCAATTACCCACATGCTTACATAGTGTATGATTTTTTTTTGTCTTGTCCACGGTTTGGGGCATCCTGATTCCAAAACAGTAGTCTAGAAAAATGTATGTTTGTGTATACGTGGTCATCATAACTCCCGAACAAATTGGCCTACGATGTTCAAATTTGGTGTGCTGGTTAGTTGTGGCTATGGTACCTATCATTTAGGTTTTCGTCAAAATCGTACTTTTGCAAAATGTTAAAATCTCGAAAAATCATGTTTTTCAGCAATTGCTAAAAAACAGCTCCTACAACTTTGATTAAAATATGTGTGCCAATGCCTTTGAAAGTGTTCTGATCGTTCACAACTCCAAAATTCCCTTAGAAATGCGATAAAAGCTTAAAAAGTTGAAAACCGAATGATTTTAACACAGATCTCTGCCATTGAGCATTGCCATCAACGATTTATTTGTTTCTGTTTTACGCACAAAAGGGGCAATGTAATGTCTCCCGAATAACATTGCCAATTTTGTCTTTTTTTTTTTTTTGGCCCTTTTAAAAATTATTGCCAAAAATGTTGTCAAACTGTCCACTTTCATTTAAATGAGTGAACATACAAACGCTAAATAATACCCTATAAATTCTCCTTGTATATATGAATATTTCTCCTACACGATTGAGACACATAATCCTAAACGATTATACGATTGGGAGCTATTGTTCCAGGATATATCAAATAAAAGAAGAAAGTGAAAAATATGAAACTCATAGTAACCATCTTTTAGTATAATTTTTTTAAACTACTTTCCCTGCTTTTTGTCGTTAAATTTCAATCATGCAAAAGTCGGATAGTCGGATGTAGTATAAGTAATTTCTATGGCACAATTTATTATTATTATTTTCGGATAAAAGCGGTTCTTGGCAAACAGGTTTTGTTTCAAATTGTATTTCATTCAATCATTCATATTTTAACTTAACTATTCTATTTATTTTTCAATTGAATGATTATTCATATTTAAATTAATATTAAAGTTTTTTATATTTTAATTTTACTTTACTGTGTTTTTGATTTTGGCGATTTTTCTGATAGCCAAATGTCTTATACTAAATCTTTTCCGGATAGAGAGCCAATTCACAAATTTAAATTCAAAGTACTCAACTCACACCACTCTTCTTCCCAACAACTCACGCCCCACTGAGCTCATGACACCAGCCCACGCGATAAGCTCGCCAAAAGAGGAAACTGATCTGGTTTCATCCGGAACCACTCCCTGTCAATTACCGCCGCATCAACCCCCCCTCAACCAGATATGCAGACGACATATCTCGGGCATTCCCTCAACCGATGCCAGGGAACGGAATAATTGCACGTCACCTTGACAGGATTGTTCTGTATAGATTTTATTCTTTTTTGAAAAGTTCTTTGTTCTAAAGGAATGTAGCAGGTTGCCATTTTGGATAAGGGTGGTGGTTTAAGTTTAGTATGTTTTTTGGGTTAGGCGTTGATGTTGTTTTTGGTGTTTTTTGGTGAGGATTTTTTAACCTTTCATTTACTTACGGGACATAGACGTACTGTCCGTTTTCTCATGCAGTAATTTCAACCCTTTGTGGCCCATTGGAACTATAAATTCCACTTTTATGAAAAAAGTTCATCAAGAACAGAAGAACATCTGTTGGATGTCAGCACAAGCTTGTTTCTCTTTGAAAGCTTGCTAGGGACAAGTATATCAGATGATGTAAGGAAAAGATGGATCCTTAGAAGATTGAAAATCGTCCATGTGTTTGCATATGAAGAAAAATAAGATTCTTCAAAGATTGGAAAAAAAACCTTCAAATAAGATGATTTCAAAGTCGCAATGTGTCACAAAGCGTTTAAATTTGTACAGTAGCAGGAGAAAAACTGACGGAACTCAAGTCTCGACAGTAAATAAAGGGTAAATTTTTTAACGAGATATACTGACTATATATATATATATATATATATATATATAATCAGGCATTCTCCTGATCTAACCTATAACTGTTCGATGCCAGTACTGTCTGTATTTTATGTGCCTTTATAGTTATTTCAAAAAGTAAATATTCTAAGAAGAGTAAAAGCCTCCAGTTTGAATAAGAATAGTGTGTTTTGTTGAGGATGCTTGTTGGTTTCCGGGATGGGCTTGGATGTTTGAAGATTTGGTGAAAATTTGCGTAAATTGGTCCTACGTCTGACAGTATATAAGTATATAAGCAACAAAGCATATACATTGGTTTTTGTGTATTTAAACGCATCCCGATCGTATTGTACTGAAAGGATATACGATTTCTTGATGGGTGCATAGGGCCCATTTATATATTAAGATGCAGCAGGTCAAGAAGGTTATTTTGAATTGTAAAAAGCGAAATTCTCAGTGATGCTTCTAATTATAATCTGATTTCCCCATGCTAAACAGAAAATCACAAGGCTGTATTCTGAGCTTCAGAACTCCAACATTAGTTTGAGAACTACTCTGAGATCAGTTCTCCACCATGGCAAAGTCTTTTCAAATTTTCTAAAATTTGGCGTTGGATTTGTTATGGACTTCCCGCAATGTATATTCTGCAAATTCCACTTTCCAAATATGACCTCCGTAGAAGGTCATGTTCCACTCTTTATCAAGCAACATTATGGACAGAGATGCGACTGCACGTTTAGGAGCTCCATTGAACAGCTTTCTGAATTTGATAACATAATATTTATCGCCAAGTTGTCTCCCTTTTCAAAAATGAGAACAGTTTTCGTCCACGAGGTGAAATCGTCTGCAGCCGAAAATCGTCTGTAGTCGAAAAAATTATATTCATATTTGGCAATTGTATTTAGTTCAACACATTCAAAATCAATATTTGACCAGTTTCAACCATTTTTCATTGTGCACCAGTACTTTAATACACTAACTTTTCTTTACATCCTATAAAAACTACAAATGGTATTATATGAAGTATCTAAACTTGCAATCGCCTCTAGGTCTAGTTTTCGTGGTAAGAAAATTTTTCTTTACCGAAACTTTGAACGTTCCTGTAAAATAGTACAACCCATAAAAACTGCTTTAAATATATATTTTTCATATTCATTGCTAATTTTTATATTTATTAACAAAGCGACGTTTCCGTTTCCAGCGTGGAATTGGTGTTGGCATCTAATTTTAAATATTAAAAAGATCTCTATCGGTAATATAACGGACAAACTACTTTTCAAAATTTATTCATTAAAAATGAATGTGGATTTATGCACTCGCATCAAAATATATTTTATTTATTCTGAATAAAACAATTTTGGCAACAGGAAAGAATTTCTTCAATGATCGGTAAAATGCTTTTTCAGCGCAATTGGATGTGGTCAAGTTGGTTTATTAGTATTCCTTAAAAGCGGCCTTTTAGTGACAGTGGTAGCCGCAAAATTTGATAGATTGTCATCAATATCAAATCTATATGCCAAGTTTTAGCCCGATTGGATGACGGCAAGGGGGTTAATTAGGCCTTCGATACCACACAAAATCGGAGTTAATATAGGATTTAAAAAATGCATTACTTTTCTACAATATTTGAAAGACAAAACCAATTTAAAAAGTCATACAAATTACCTTTTGAGAAAGAAACGTGATAAACAACTATTAAAATCAGAGTTCTTATTAAGCGCAGCAACTTACACAGAGCCATTGAATGATCAGGCAAACTTTATCGAGACATCACGAAACACAAAACACACACCTTCTTCAATGGAAGCTAACAAAGCATTAAAACATTCTTCAAATTGAAACTAAAAGTATAAAAAGACTACAGTTGCAATTAATTCGATCTTCGATATGCTTTAAAGGCATGTCGGAATAGTTTTTTGTTTCGTGATTGAAAACTCGAATCGACGCACAACTACAACCTCGGAATCCAATCAAAGTCAAATGGTTCAATTGCTTGAGATAAACTCAGAAAAACAATTATTTGCCTTATCTGCATACATTATCATTTATGATGCTCATTGGAGATGAATAAATTATCTATAGAAACATTAATGTCTTGTTATAGTTTCATTATTTTTTTTTGTCAGTAATTAATTTAACCTATGTTATATGAATAAGAGAAATCCTTTTGTAGTACAAAATAAACATAAAAAATACTATAAAAGCTGCAATTTCAATTTATCTAAATAAAACTATTCAATAATGAAATACAATCCTGTCATTGAAAATTAAAATGTATAATATGAATTCAAACTTATACACTTTACATATTTTTTATTTCAATTATTTAAGGGAACATGGGACACTTTTCCAAAATTCTTTAGTTTTGCTTAAAATTAAATGAAATTTAGCACAAACATAGAAGATATGACTTATAAAACAACAACAAAATTTGAGCGGATAGCAGCAATATAAAATAGATGGTAAATTATTAAGAAAAATGCATTAAAATGAAAACGAAATTTTAACTTTATTCAAAATGCTCCTCGGGACACAATATTTTAACGAACATGAAAGGAAAATGTGAAGTTGTTTATCAATATATAAAATCATTTTCACACTTGCTTTTGTCTTTAGGTGCAATAGTTGAACAGAAATAAAATTTCAAACTGGGAGCTAGTGATTTTTCATTTAAAAATGCACATATTTCAAATTCCCAACATAAAAAAAAAATTGAAAAATTTATGTGACTTAAAAAAGCATGCACGTATCTCTTTATAGTACAATAAAAAATATTTCTACAAAAAAGTATGTGGATTTATCAAAAAATTAATCGCAAGGAACTTTTTGAACATACGTAAAATGTGAAAAAAGGGAAACTGAGAAAAATGCTTTTTTAACATTTCCCAACAAATGTGCAACACGTTTAAATAATTAAAATCAAGGTTTTACCCTTTAAAATCATCAGATTTCAAAAATTTAAACACAAAATTATAGCTAAGGACGTTCCAATTTTTATAGAAGGAAAAAAAATCGTTTTTGATGATATTTGTGTAGTTTCAGTGTCTTATATCTCTTTAAAACAACATATTTGTGTTGAAGTTGACCAAAATACTTAATCCTAAGCACGCATATAGTATAGTGTATTAAAAATACCTGAAAAATATTGCATCATGAACATTATATCAACAACTATGCATCAAACCATTTTATTTCGATACATAAAACCCACTTCTTCTAAACACAGAACATTAACTTCAAACTCAAACTAATATTTCGCTTTTTGTGCAATACCCTATCATCTAACACACCTGTAGATCACATTTCCATTTCATGGAACGGTGAACATAAGCATGGTAGTTGACATTCCGAACGATTTTGGCAACTTATTTTGCGTGAAATGTGTGTTTTTACCTTTAGCCACAAAAAAAGCAATAACACCATTTCAACTGTGACACCGTCTATTTTGAACCATGAATAAAATAGACACTTTCAGCAAACAAGTAAACATATCTATTGTATCTGGATGCATGGAAGCAATCTTCCTCCTGTTGCTTTGCACTCGATTCGATGGTGTAAATCGCTTCTTCCGATTTGTTTTTTCGATCTTGCAAAAGAATCGATTCAAAAGAAAAATCGAGTGTGTGATTCGACTGAAAACTGTTTTTGGAGAATGTTGGATATGGATTTATATTTAAACTAGGGGAACGGAACATCGTACAACTTTCAATTACACTATAATGCTGATCGTTGCTTTTATATTTGACATGTGACGGTGTAGTTTAACGTTTTCTTCAGAAAATTTTCATTAATTTAAAAAAAGTCCAGTTTTGCAATGTGTTTGGTGATAATTTTCACATTCACGTTCTAAAAAAAACTCCAAAATGGCAAAATTGGTGATAGTTATAATATTATTTATTTTGCGTATGTTAAACAGAGGAGAAGCAGCCGTTAATGGGCATTCTTCAAAGGAAGTTAACGTTGGTTTTTTACCTTTTTAGGCTTTTATCCAATTTTTACAGGAATTTTGTAGATGAGAATTTTTCAATCATTTAAAAAGGCATTAACACAACTATTTTGATCAAATTAGTTCAATTTGTTTGCACCATTAATTGCCGAAATACATACATTTTTCAATGACACCTACCTCAGACACATGAGCTATTTTGACGAAAACCATAATACCAGATCCAATAGCCACCCATATACAAAAGTTGAACATCGTAGATCAGTCAGCTTGGGAGTATACCTGACCATTGGCGGCAAACCGATGGGCACATAGTCATTTCTCGAGATAACTTTTTTCAACTCAAGAAGTTCCAAAATGAATCGAAATACGAAAAAAAAGAAAGAAAAATCCACTTTTTTTTTTTTTAAATCGAATACAATAATTCCATTACTCTATATTGTATAAAAATTTAATTGATTTTTACAAATCCTTGTATCAATATATGTTTTGTATCTTGCCAATTTCAATTCTCCAAATATATCAGTTTTAATATAATAATTGGTAAGATATAGTGCATACTGTTTGGTCAAGGTTAATATCGGAAAACAATGTCAAATAGACCATTCAAGCAATGGTAAATAATTTTGTTTAAGAATTGATGTTAAAATAGCAAAGTTTCTAAATTGCTGAAAATAAGGTAATGAGATTTTTAGTTAAATATTGTCTCACGCTAACTATATTTCAATAAAATTTTAAATCGCTTTAAATTATAATTAACTAAGTTAATTGACTTGAATAGATTTAAAATAACTGATTTCTATATACTTGTGAAGATAATGTTGTAATAACTATTTTTAAATAATATAATTTATTTGATGTGTTCTTCTTTGGTACATTCTGGTCATGTAATAGTTTGTTTTGATACATTGTATTGAAAATATGTGTAAAAATTTGTATAAATATTTTACTAGTGTAAAAAAAAAAAAATGACAATTAAAATTTTAGACTTAAGTTTAGAAAAATCTCAATTTGTAGTATAAGAAAAATATTTTACTTTCTTAAATTTTTTATATTAACTTCGATTTTGTATGTGTGGCGGGAAAATCTTCGGAGAGCTAGTTAACCTATTTCCAACTATTTCATTGATACAAAACTTGGCAGATAGACTCGTTGTAAATAACAATACATTCTATCAAGTTTTGATGCCGAAAAAGTTAGTCAATGACCCCAAATGGATGCCCTATTCATAGTGGTCAAACACTATGAAAACTTTATCTAAATTCAAAATCGCTTAAATAAATGACACTTCACATAATATCTGGTAATGAATATAAAGGATTTACATTAAAAACTTTATTTTTGGGGTTCAATTCTTTTACTTCTGAAAATTAATTTTGCAGTATATATTTATTCAAATATATATTTATATTTGTAAGAAATTAAGATCTCAAAGATTCAATTCATATTCAATGAATATGAATTCAATTCATATTAAGTAATTCAATACATGTTTATAGTAAGTAGTTCAATTCATGTTCATAGTAAGTAATTAAATTCATGTTCATCGTAAATAATTCATTTCCTTAAATAATTAAATTGATATTCATTTCTTTATTTGGCAAATAAAATATACGCATACTACTATGATTATTACTTTTATACTATACTATAATATGTATAGGTATAGTGTAATATATATACTTACTGTAATTTTTAAAAAACTATTATATTCAAAGGTTTTGAATTTTTTTCTAATAAAACAAGTGATTTATTATGTAATAAACTTAAATACTATTTGTAAGCAGAGATTTTTTGTCAAGACGACAAGCCTTAAATCCTGAAGATGCTTTCTTCCACGAAGTATTTTCTTTATCCAGGTTAATTTGTCCAGTAAATTTTTAAGAAGAAAAAATATATAACGTTTCTTATGATATAAATCAATACTATTTTTATTTTTAAAACAGTATTAAAATATACTGATGTTAAATATTTCGATGATAAAAATTAATGAAAAGTTTAAGACTTAAATTATGCCATTTGGCATACCTACTCCGATAACTCAAGTATAAATAACTAAGCCTTTTAAAACTTGAATATCAATGCATTAAACTTAATTATTGGTACAGAAACCCATTCAGGATTACCAACAAATATCTCTTCCGAATCTTTGGTACATCAATTATTTGATTAATTGTTCCTTAAACCAAAATAAATACTTTAATTCTCTAAATATAAATAATAAGTTAAAGTAACATCCCTATTCAGATTTTTCTTTAAAGAAAACAACTCGTAAACGTAATTTAAGCTTATTATCTTGTACCTGTCTATCACTCTCCTTTCTCCGGGGTCCTTATCATGTGTTTCAGATATACTAAGCATACATTTGAGAAGTGATTCACATATATCACAGCTGCAACGTCTCCCAATGTTTTATCGACTCTGATACATCTTCAAAATCGTTCCTTAAAATGGGCTGAAAGTACAGGTTTTTGCTACAACTACAAAACAAATAAATAGTTTTGGTGCCTTATTTAGTGAAATTTTATCCGTTTCAGTAAGTTGCTATTTCCGATTTTTAATTAATCTTCTTATTTTGTATCGAACATTTTACGATGCGTATTTTTGTTTTAGCTATAAATAGTTCACAAGTAAAATGTGTTGCACATTGGAATACTTAAAACTGCTATAACCATAAAGTATATAATTAAGTTTTATTAAAATAGTTTACAAGAGTTAAAAATTTTAATGATGTTTAGGAGGTAGCTGTATGATCTAAATAATTGCCATATTTCTATATTTCGGGATAAAGATATTTAACTGCTATTGGAATTCATTCGAAAATATGTCTATTTTCCCCCTCAGAGTGAAATGCGATTATCAAGTTTAAAAATAAGTAATGTGAAAAAATACAAAATTTGTATAGTAACACTCGTTATATAGTGCCTCGATGTATCGCATATTCAGATATATCACGCTTTTGTTACGTCTTCTCGTTTTTCGATTTTATTCTTTTAACCTCCCCCCAAAAAAGGAAAAAATGTGCATTCATTTGGACATAATATTAAAAGGTAAATGAAACTTTTCTGTCTTTATTATTTAAGTGATTCTTTCCCATTGTTGTGAATACTTATTATGTTTGAATCTTGTTCAACTCAAGTTATGTTATTATGATGTTACTATGTTTGAATCTTGTTCAAAATTATTAGATGTACATGAAGTGCTGGATTCCAAAGTGGCTTTCTTCTTAGCTTATGTTATTTGGCATTCATGACTTTTGAGTTCAAAATATATTTCCACAATAATCTATCATAAAAAATTCCGTATGTTTAAAAAGGATGTGGTGAAGTGGCATTTGGATGAGTGTTCTCACCCAAAACACTTCAACCCCTTTTAAGTGTTTTTGAATTAATTTGTGAGGTTTAATTTTGTGTGGTTTTAATTGTGTTTGCAATGGTGGTTGATGAATCAGTTTAAAAGTAAAGGGTCTGGTATACCCTACTGTCCTCTGTCTCGTTAAAACCAGATGTTTTGGGGGAAAGAGTTGTGTTAGGGGATTTTTGTCGGTCTGGGCTAGCTTAGAGCGGATGCAAGTCGGATATATTTCGATGCTGAATGTCAAGCAGGATGTGTTTATATGACGGAGGTCAGAGAGGTGAATTTCGCAACGAAACCAATAATCGCCTGGCCGGGCAAAAAGGGTTCAGCCCTGATTGCTTGTAGGCGTAGGTTATGGTCCAATGAAGGACGCAGAATCTATAGCAAAGCTGGTAGCGCACCAATTGCATTCTGACCAAGTTTTTAAAAGCTGGTACAACTCTGAAAAATGGAGATTTCACGACCCTCTCTGCTCTGCCTACCTTGTCTACCAACAGGTGCGTGGGGGACGCAACGCTCTCGCTCTGACCGGCTAACTCTAGGGTAGAGCCCTGTGATGATGTATTCCTGCATGCACGGGTAAGTCCTTCTGGCATTCGTTCTCGCTTGCACAGTAAATCCGCAAAAGTTTAATTAGTTTAAAATTAATTTAATTGTTAAGTTAATTTAAGTTTGGAGGACAGCTTTTTTTAGTAGAAGAATTTGTGTTCGCGTAGTGAGAAATGGCAACGTTTACTTTCTCAGTAAAATTAAGTTTAGTGCGATTGTAATTTAAATATAAGTGTGTTTAATTAATTAAATAACTGTCTAGTTTAATAGGTTGACTTAATGTGTATTTGGAAACAGAGTTTAAGTAGTAGTATGTTCCGATTTAATATTGTGATATGACAATGTCACGAGTCTCTCTCAACCACAGGCGCCGCACCGTATTTGTGACTCTATGTATTGTATAAACTATTGTGTTCTCTTTCGTATTAATTTACGGTATTCAAAATAAATTATTTAATTTAACCTCAAACTGGACTCTTTCTTTGTAAGAGAATCGTTCTTGGGTGCGGGATGTTCATTTCCCTTACAGGTAGGGTTCTGTTGCTGTCAATGCTGTCGTTGGTTCAGGTAAATTTGTTTATTGTACTTAGGTCGAGAATTTAACTTAATGTGGTGTAACTTATTGATAATCCTTGTTTTCAACGAACCTTGCCCTAACACGTCCGTAAGATTTGACGCTTTTGAACTTAAAACACAACGCAAACTGTCAGGAAACAATTAATTGGTTGATTAATTTAATCTATATGTATTTTTGGGCTAAAGGAAGCGGGCGTCGCCTTACGACAATTGGTGCCGTGACTATTAATTGAAAAATAAAAGGAACGGAAAAAGGGATTAAATAAGTGAGTAGTCAACGAGTCAAGAATTAATTGGATTCAAGTGAGTTTAGAGAAAAATAAATGACAGGCAGGGGTAGGCCAAGTAGAAGCGAAGACATTTCCGTTAATGCAAATATGGCGAAGAATACAAATTTAATTGGTTTAGTAGGTAATTTTGACGGAGAGGAAGATGGGAACACCTGCAAATTTTTTTTCGAACAATTCGATCAGATAGCAGAAATGGCGAAATGGACAAATACCGAAAAAGTAACTATTCTTAAATCAAGATTCAGAGGCAAGGCACTGCGATTCCTTATCACAGATGAAAACCTAACAAAAGCTAGGAACTACAACGAACTAAAACATGCGTTTTTAGAATATTTCAACGAAGAAATTAACATTTCAAACAAACAGTTACAGTTTAACAACATTAAACAAAGGGAAGGAGAACCCGTAAGAGATTTAGCACAACGCATTGTGATCGCATCCAATAATTATTTAGGAACCTCTGCGAACAGTATGAATGAAGAAACAAAAATAATGCTTGATAAGCTACGGCTGGCAAAATTCGTGAACGCTTTGGAACCACCGTTACAAAGTGATGTACTAAAAGCGAATCCAGATAATTTTAACGAGGCCATTAGGATCGCAACCAATTCTCAAAACGCTCTGAAAACGATGGCAACAATAAAAATCAATAATTTAATGACAGACACACAAGGCTACTTAACAAGGCCAACACAGGAAAGAGATGACATTGAAACACTGCGACAGGAAATAAATCATCTAAAGACAGAAAGATTTGCCCAACCAAGTCAGCAACAAAATTGTTTTTGCCATTTGTGTGGAGAAACTAACTCCCACTACACGGCACAATGTAATGTATACAGGGATTTACAAGGCTTTAGGCAAATACAAAATAGGCAACAAATGGAACCACCAAACCAGTGGCGACCAAATTATTTTAGAGGAAATGTCAATCGAAGATGGCAAAATAGGGGAAGGCAATTTGCAAATAATCAAAGACCCGCCGAGACTGAAACGCCACATAATCATGGTGATAGACAGGCCCAACAGGCAAGCCAAGCCAATGAGGGGTCAGCGGTCAGTTTTTTAGACCCAAATGGGCGGAGCAACGAGACCCGATGACAAGTGTGAAGGAGGTATACGTAGCATTAAGGGAAGAAAATATGCATAATGAGGAGACAATAGGAAGGGCAGGCCGAAATACTAACGCACAAGTAAACAGAGAAGAGATTTCGAATATTTACGAAAATATCACGGGGAACTTGCCAATCATACAAATTAAAGTAGGAAATGAAGTTTGCTTTGGTCTTTTAGACACCGGAAGTTCGATAACATTATGTAACCCTAACACATTTAGAAAAATAAAAAATGCACAAAAGGTTAAAATTATAGCAAGGAATGTAAGCGTTACAACAATTACGAACGAGCCAGTACAATTTGAATGTTGCGCTGAACTGATGATTACAATTGGCAATAAGAAAGTTAAGCACCCAATTTTTGTCACAAAATATGAATTAGGTCGCAAATATCAGGCAATTATAGGATATGATTTCTTGAGAAAATTTAAGTCTAACATCAACAACGAAACCCGAATTTTTAATTTTGAAGGACAAGAAATTACAATACTAAATACCATGGAGAACGCACAAAATTGTATCGAACAGATACCTGTAGCGTTAATTCATAAAACAATAATCCAACCGGGACAGACTGCACCTGTGGCTATGAAAATGAAGGCAAGATATCAGAAAGACGAATCATTCTTATTTATCCCAAAGAAATTAAAATCGAATGTTGAAATGCTTCCAGCAGTATGTTTAATAGATAAAGGACAAGTCATCACATTAATTACCAATTTGGAACCATATGCAATTAATTTAAATAAAAAAATGAATTTAGGATGTTTATATCGAGATTTTGAAGTAGAAAATGAACAGCAGAATAATGCAGATCATAGCAGAAATATTACAGGTGATCAAGTCAATTTAATTAAACCCTCCGAGGAGATACTACGTATGAGACAAGAAGAATTCTCTATTACAGATTTTCAATTGGACCATCTATATTCGAGTCAGAAAGAAATTTTAGAAGAATTACTCAAAAATTATTATCAAGTCTTCTCAAAGAGTCTCAAAACTTTAGGGCAAAGCGATGACATTATACCCTCTGTGGAATTGAGCTGTGACATGCCCAGAGCAGCAAAACCGTATAGAATCCCGTATGCGCTACAACAGACAGCACAAAAACAAGTCGATGAATTAATTGCAGCAGGCATTGTGGAGAAAAGCGACAGCCTATGGTCCAGTCCACTACTATTAGTTAAAAAGAAACGCATCGGAAATGAAGAACAAAAACATCGATTGGCGTTAGATTTACGCTTAATTAACGAAATAATAATTAGTCAACCGATCTTTCCTCCAAGAATTAAAGACATTGTAACAAAATTGAGCGGTAAAAAATATTATTCAAAATTTGATTTACAATTTGCATTTCATCAAGCGACGTTACCAAAGGAATTAAGGCAGTATTTTGCATTTAATGCACCTAACGGCGAACGATGCCAGTACACACGAATGACATTTGGAGCTCGAAATTCCTCAGCTAGTTTTACGGAGCTCATGAACTTGGTATTTGGAGACCTCGGGGATAATGTTGCTTATTACATTGATGATTTAATCTTAGCAGTGAATTCATTCGAAGAAATGATCACAATGTTGCAAAAGATATTACACAGATTGAAGCATTATAATCTAACGCTTGCAGCACAAAAATGCGAATTAATGAAGGAAAACATAGAGTACCTAGGGTACAATATTTCAAGTGATGGAGTGAGTCCCACTAATGCCAACATTGGCAAAATAAATACGTTTCCAATTCCACGCACGGTTCGACAAGTCAAGAAATTTTGTGGTCTTGCAGGATTTTACAGAGCACATTTACAAAATTACGCAGAATTAATTGCACCTTTAGATGAACTCACGCAAAAAAACAAGAAATTCAAATGGGACCAAAATTGTGAAAACAGTTTCCAAGCTTTAAAAGGGCAATTCTTCGAAAAACCCTTCCTCATACAAGCTGATATGAATGAGAAATTTTATTTACAAACTGACGCATCAATGATAAGATTTTCTGGCGCAATCTCTCAACTTAGAGATGGAATTTTAAAGCCTATTGGCTATTTTTCAAAACGTTTAAATCAGGCAGAAAAGCGGTACCCAGCTACAAAAATCGAGCTTAAAGCTATTTTGTTAACTGTAAGACATTTCAGAGATTATTTATATGGGCGCAAATTTGAAGTACTATCAGATCATAAATGCCTACAATATCACTTAGCAATTGAAAACCCTGTCAGCATCATCGGGAGGTGGCTATGTGAGCTATCGGAATATGACTTCACATTTAAATATGTCAGTGGCAAAGAAAACATACTGGCAGACTACCTTTCACGCTTGGAAAATGAAGAGAAAATAGACCCACGTGAAGATACATGCGAAGACGAAATAAACGTATTACAATTAAATGACGCTATAACCGAACAGGTCATCTTAGAAGAGCAGTTAAACGATAAGGAATTAGTAACATTAAGACAAGAAATTGAGAAACAAAAGTATAGGCCTAAAAAGACGTTAGAAACAATATACATAGATACATATTCACAGTTATTAAAAGTTGTCAGATTTGAGAAGAGATTAGGAATTGAAAAACAAATCCATACGATAATTGTCCCACAAGCCTTACAAGAAGCAGCAATAAGAGAGGCTCACCGAACACACCTGGGTATACAAAAAACGTATGAAATTCTACGCAAAAATTACACGTTTGTGAATGCTTTTGCAAGAGTGCAGAATTTTGTGGCGTCTTGTCACCAATGTAATTCACTTAAACGAAATAATCAGATTCGAAAACCTACTGGCAAGACGATTACACCAACTCAACCGGGAGAAATCATTTATGCAGATATAGTTTATTTAAAGGAATCAAACCACTATGCATTAACGGTAATTGACAAATTTTCCAAATTTCTCCAAATTTACGTGATCACAAATATGAAATCGCAGACCATTGCAGAAAAATTCTTGGAATACTTCACGGATTACAATAAACCAAAAGCCATTTACACTGATTTAGGCACCCAGTTTACCTCCCAGATATTTGAGGAAATGACGAAATTATTGGGAGTGCAAGTTAGACATTCTTTGAGCTACTCCCCCTTCATGAATGGGTCTGTGGAGAGGGTTCATGCTTCACTAAAAACAACAATCGCTTCTTTAAAAATGGAAGGCTATACTTTAAAAAGAGCAGTCGCATTTCACAAGGGAATCTACAATAATACAGTACATCCAAGTACGGGTATAGAACCAGCTACTCTTCACTTCGGAAGAGAAATACCACAGCTATTTAATTTCACAGAGCCAAATGTGATGGAGGAAGTGGAACTCGGAGCACCACAATTTGTGCACAAGTTGAGATATGACATCCAAGAAGTTTATAAAACCGTTCGAGAAAAACTACTGGAAACACAGAAACGTCAATCAGAAAAATTGGCCAAGAGTAACAGGGGTGCGGAAATCAAAGTTGGACAAACCGTGTATATCAATAAGCCGGGGATGTTCTTAAAGGAAAAGTTTGAGGGACCATTTGAAGTCGTGGCCATCAAATCACCATCGATAGTAACGATACAAGACGATGTTAGCAAATTAGAATGGGATATTTCGGTCTCAAAGTTAAAAACAACACAAAAAAGATGGGAAGCTTAATTATTTCTTTTCGGGAGTCACAGTATTCAGTAAGCTGTACATTCAGTAAATAGTAGTAAATAAATTAATCAGTACTAAGTAATAAATAAAGGGGTGTAATGGGTTATAAAAATTACTGTTGTATGCATGAATAATCCTCAGTACAACACATTCAGTATTGTACGAGAAAAAACTGCAGTTGTTAATATTTCTTCTGTTTGTTAATTTTGGCTCACGAATGGAATAATCCATTTGAGCACCATCACACTTTTACACAAGCGATAATTTTGGATACCAATAATTTATAGATATAATGAAGTTGGCATTTTAACATTTTGTATAGAACTTGAGTAAGTTTTTAAATAGACACTAACCTGTTATCTAGAACGGACTTACAATGATGGATACACGTGGATGGATGCACGTTTAGGCTGGCTCCCGGTACTTTTTGCCATAATTGACAACTATGCACTTTTCACTAAGGAAAAAATTAAACAAACTCATCCAAACTGGGTTTACACAGTCTTAGTTCTTCTTGTCACAATTTAGAATTAACGTTTTACCCGTGCGGTGGAATCGGATACAAAAATGACGAGTTATTTTTCGCGTTCTTCACAAAAAATGTTCTAAGCTTCTAAGTGAGGGGTGGAAATGTAAGACCACGGTTGGGATGTTTGTGTACACAGTTAATAATACAAAAAATGCAATTGTCATGCTTCTATGGGACAACTTATTGGTGACGTAGGACAATTGGGGAGAATGCTGACAATAAGTCCGTCAGAGAGCGATGATTGGTCAAGAAAAAGGGGGAATTTGAACAATAGGACCCACTCAAGAGTGAGGGGTTGGCCGTCGCCTGTCGCTGTTACAGACACAGGGGTCGAGCGTGGATTCCGAAACTAAGCTGTCATTTAGGGGAGGAGAAACGACGTTGGGTGATTTATGGAGAAGTGAACTCCAAAAAGAATGACGTTCGGCGTGTGTTGTGGAGAGAAGGCTATCGAAAGGAGTGTTTAAGAAAAGAAGTAAAAAAAAGGGGGAACTACCATTCCGGGATTTTCGAATATATCTTTGCGGTAAAAGCAAAAATGGGACTAATGGTAGATTAAATATTGTTTTCTTATATATATATTTTTGGTTACTAAAAGGATTGCTGTGCGAGTGATATGAGTGTTAGACGGGACTCGTTTGGCCCAATAAGTGTATTTAACCAGATGAGGCCGTGAACTGGAAGTCACAACAACATCCACAAGACCAGATGGGTTGGCCATCCAAGCGTGGATCGCTTATTTTCCAACTACAGGCAAACCGATGGACTATAAACGGATGATGAATGAAGGCAGGAGCCCACTTTATCCATACGCCCAAGGACCGGATGGAAGGTATTCCAATGGAATGCAATCAGAGACACATTCAGGTATGTCTTTGACTAACGGTTATCGCCAAAAGATAGACTGCAAACGAACTCTAAAAGAGACATGTCAACAAGTGAAATAAAGACTTCTTAGCGATTTGCAGTGCAATTAAACTCAAACAACAGTGAACTACTATGAACTTAGGTGCGCTTCAACAAAATATTATTCAGTGAAGTGGAAATGATGGCTCACTGCGACCGCAGTGATATGAAACATGTTATATCACACAAGACTGTATTAACAGTTGAATAACTCCTGAAGGATCACAAAAAAACGTAAATGAACATTAATTTATGTGAACATCACATACCAAAATGCTATTAAATTAAGACATGTAGTGCAGTGTTGCTTACTGACAATTAGGAGCCAGATATTCAAATCCGGGAACATTTAAAATCCCTATTTTTTTCAAAAACATTGAAAGCCTTTCAACTCTAAACTGGTTGCTATATGATAAAACTGCTGGCACCTATATGAACAGAACACACTGGAGATGAGCAAACCTGTTTTAAACATTGATGAACAAGTGATCGTACATGTGGAGTAAAGGTTAGGTTACACAGTTAGCATTTGGTATCCGAAAGTGTATGCTGCACAATACATGAAACTATAACACTGAAAGATGGGAGTGCATTTCATGATATGATATATAATTAGACATTGATTTTTGTTAATGAAGTGTTTTAAATTTTAGATGATGGAATGCCAAATATTTCACATTCATGATATGATATATAATTGGACATTGATGTGTGGTTAATTAAGTGTTTTAAATTTTAATTTATGGAAGGCCAAATATTTCACATGCATGATATGATACATAATTGGACATTGATTTGTAGTTGATTAGGTATTTTAAACTTCATTTTGCGGAATGCCAAATATTCCATATGACTGATTTCTTAAATTGAATTATAGAAAGTTGGAGTGATATATTGAAAACTTGATAATTACTTCATATTGCATATCAATTTAGGTGGACAAATTGTAACTGTCGAGTAATATTTTAGTAATGACAATTTTGTGTTATTGGATCTGGTAATATGCATTGTAAGAGGCAGTTATTCTGTTTCTTGTGTTTGATTAATGAATGCTATGTTGCAAGATTAGTATTTTATGCATAAATGACTATGTTAAAATTTTTTAAATATTTGGATGGGGTGTAATGTGGTGAAGTGGCATTTGGATGAGTGTTCTCACCCAAAACACTTCAACCCCTTTTAAGTGTTTTTGAATTAATTTGTGAGGTTTAATTTTGTGTGGTTTTAATTGTGTTTGCAATGGTGGTTGATGAATCAGTTTAAAAGTAAAGGGTCTGGTATACCCTACTGTCCTCTGTCTCGTTAAAACCAGATGTTTTGGGGGAAAGAGTTGTGTTAGGGGATTTTTGTCGGTCTGGGCTAGCTTAGAGCGGATGCAAGTCGGATATATTTCGATGCTGAATGTCAAGCAGGATGTGTTTATATGACGGAGGTCAGAGAGGTGAATTTCGCAACGAAACCAATAATCGCCTGGCCGGGCAAAAAGGGTTCAGCCCTGATTGCTTGTAGGCGTAGGTTATGGTCCAATGAAGGACGCAGAATCTATAGCAAAGCTGGTAGCGCACCAATTGCATTCTGACCAAGTTTTTAAAAGCTGGTACAACTCTGAAAAATGGAGATTTCACGACCCTCTCTGCTCTGCCTACCTTGTCTACCAACAGGTGCGTGGGGGACGCAACGCTCTCGCTCTGACCGGCTAACTCTAGGGTAGAGCCCTGTGATGATGTATTCCTGCATGCACGGGTAAGTCCTTCTGGCATTCGTTCTCGCTTGCACAGTAAATCCGCAAAAGTTTAATTAGTTTAAAATTAATTTAATTGTTAAGTTAATTTAAGTTTGGAGGACAGCTTTTTTTAGTAGAAGAATTTGTGTTCGCGTAGTGAGAAATGGCAACGTTTACTTTCTCAGTAAAATTAAGTTTAGTGCGATTGTAATTTAAATATAAGTGTGTTTAATTAATTAAATAACTGTCTAGTTTAATAGGTTGACTTAATGTGTATTTGGAAACAGAGTTTAAGTAGTAGTATGTTCCGATTTAATATTGTGATATGACAATGTCACGAGTCTCTCTCAACCACAGGCGCCGCACCGTATTTGTGACTCTATGTATTGTATAAACTATTGTGTTCTCTTTCGTATTAATTTACGGTATTCAAAATAAATTATTTAATTTAACCTCAAACTGGACTCTTTCTTTGTAAGAGAATCGTTCTTGGGTGCGGGATGTTCATTTCCCTTACAGGTAGGGTTCTGTTGCTGTCAATGCTGTCGTTGGTTCAGGTAAATTTGTTTATTGTACTTAGGTCGAGAATTTAACTTAATGTGGTGTAACTTATTGATAATCCTTGTTTTCAACGAACCTTGCCCTAACACGTCCGTAAGATTTGACGCTTTTGAACTTAAAACACAACGCAAACTGTCAGGAAACAATTAATTGGTTAATTAATTTAATCTATATGTATTTTTGGGCTAAAGGAAGCGGGCGTCGCCTTACGACAAAGGATTATAAATAACTAACTTTATTATATTGTAGTTATTTAGTATAATTGCACTCAAAATACTATTTATCTAATATGCTTTTGGTTCAATTTAAAATATAGCTACTTAATAAAATTAACTAAATATTTAAAATATACTACACTTCAATTTGTGTTTCTAAAACCTTGAGTTGAACCGTGGGTTTTCTTAACACAACAGAAATGATATACCAAGAATGTTGGAAACTAAATCAGTCGAGTAAATAAGTGGGAAGATCGGAGAAAGGAATTAAAAATATCAGACGCACTGCGAAATGAAAAATTAAAGTAAAGGCATTACTAAAATTGGTGTGTCATTGCAAATTCTTTTACCAAAAAGGAATACTGGATGGTTAATAAATTACTTGTTGCAATTTTAATGTTCAAGACATAGCAGCTCGGCATGCACAACTAAATGGTAGGTACCAAAGGTATCAAACAGCTAGATCGGAATAGCAGTTCCCTTCCAAATTGTAAGACGCTGCCTCATTTTCACACTTGTAAAGATATTGAAGGAAATGTCAGTTCCTGTGAATGGACTATTGTGCAACGATACAGTTATATGGTTATTTCAAAGGGCCTGTTTGGTTTGTAGTTAGAATTGCCAACACTTTAATTATCAAAGGAGTGATAAAGGAGCAATTGTAAATTACTACCAGGGGATGAATTATTAATAATAGTGTAATTGAATGGAATTCATTTGCCAATTGTAGAAGCTATGTAACTTATTTCATCTATGGTTTTCCATAATTGTGAAAAAAACGGGTTTCTTGAAATGCAAGATGTATTAAAATTTATCCACTCCAAAACTATGGATAGTATATTTGACAAAACTCTTAATATCATATGTATGATTTAAAATTTTTTAGTTTATAGATTAATGAGATTTAGAATTCAATATGGTTCACTTATCTGTAACTGTCATTTATTTAAGACTAGCTGTGTGAGCCCGCGATGCTGGGGACCCATGGAAGGGCATCTATCAGTTATGTTTTACATAGACGTGGAATTTATTCTGATAATTTTTTCAGAGAGTTGGTTTTCTTCAGAGAGTTGGTAATCAGCTTTCAATGTACTATGTTTTCGTTCATTATGTAATAGCGCTCTCGGTCATTTTCCAGTCGATGCTGTTTTTACAGTGGAGATGCCCTAGCTCTCTTGACGGCAAATGCTCTATACTTAGCATCGATATTCGTTCTTCTCTTTGGCGGCCCATTAGCAAATTTCGAAGTGATTTGAAAGTTTTAAGTGAATTTCAATAATTTTCGACGAATCTACAATTGAGGCTGCAAGTGATGAAGTAAAATTGAAAAATCCGCTTCTATGCAGGAGTCTAAGTATATTTTGACTCACTCTCATTAAATAAAGTTAGATTCATAATTTTAATTATTTAGCCAGAAAAATTTGACCATTTAAAATTGTGTGGAAATAATATCAAAATATGCCTAATGTCTATAGTGCATCTCTAGCCTCTGTTTTAAAAGTAATCATGAAAATATATTGTACCATGTTCTTAATTTTTATTTTTAAATAAAACAAAATCCGAATTAAGAGAAAAATTAACAGGCATTGAAATGATAGTGTTATCTACCAAATTGTTCGCCAACTGAAAAATTATGGCCAACTTGCCTGGATATAACGTAATAGTACCAATGTTAGTCAACGCGTTGCCACGCAGCACACCTAAAGATATACGTAGGTGTTTCACATTAGATGGATTTCTTACATTTGAACGAATTTCAATCGATCGTAAAAAATAAAATCTTAAAAAAAAGATATAATATATTTATTAAGCTGACCAAAACCCGACTGAAAATATCCCATAACGGCACCAACGTATTAGTGGTAAATTATGTTGATAAACGAACTTTTATATGTTATATATTTATGACAATTGTAATGCAGACGATATTTGGTGATAAAATACAAAGGAATTTAACGAATTTATATTGTTTAAATGCTATTAATAGTCATTAAAAAAAATCAAAACGTCAATACACGCTGAGCACAATACGTCTTTGACGACAACACAAACTATAAACAAAAGCAGGACGAATTTAAAACCTCGGAAAACAAAACGATGCATAAAAAAAGAATGCTTTAAACCAGCCCATGCGCAGAAGTTACTAACGGTATCGATTTACAGTAAATATATTGAAATATTACAATAAAAATCGAACTGTTTATCGGACAGATGATTGTAATATATAAAAATAATCAGAAAAATAAGAAGGACATATAACTTTTGGTTTTAATCTGATGTAATAAAAAATATCGTTGCCATTCCAAGAATTTTTTCCCATGTAATAAATTTTAATGAAAGCAACTTTTAATCGAATTTAAAAGTTGTTCTCTACAATTTCCATGTACTAAAATTATTAACCAAATTTCGTGCCTCTAAATGCCAAACTGTGGATTTCTATAAGGTTCAGATGTACAGACAACTCAGTTTTATAGATATAGATTTGAGCATTGTCTGAATGTTGGTAGCTTTAACTAGATTTGAAGTGGCATACATAGATTAGTATTATTATTTTTTAAATTTTACATAAATGTTATATTTTGAAAGGCTGCCTATTTAGATTATTTATACACTCACATTCCCACTAATTTGACTACATTTTATATTTATTTTCTGTATACAATTGGAAATAGAGAACATTATGTTTGATTTTTTTTTAAATATGCGTCTGTATTAGTATTAAAAAAAGTTACATGAATAGAATATTATTGCAACTTGGAACCTAAGTTTACGCTTTTCGCTTGTTAACGTTAGTAAGTAACGCTTTTTCCGAATATTCTTAATGATATTTTTATAGAATTCTATATTAAATTGCCACACTTAATCTTAGTTGGAATGTCTTGTAGCACATATACTCATAGGTGAATCTGAAATTATTAGGACGGCAATTTTTTACAACAACCTCCTCTACACAAAAATTTTCCTACAATATTTGCTCAATAAAAATTTGTAATGGTATTTTCATTTTCTCTCTTTACATCCACAGAAAAATCTATAGAAATAAAATTGCATATTGTTATCAAGTTTATTTTCAATATAAACATGTCTACCTATAAATTCCTTCACTAAACGCACCCAAGAGAGAAAAAAATACAGAGCAAAACAAGATGTAAACTTCAACCATAAAAAATAGTTTTCTTTCCATTCTTTCATACTTTTAGTAGAATTGCTCTAGAGAATTGAAGGTCCCATTAGTATGTAAACCAATCTCTTACTTGACTTTGAACTGGGATTTCCTGAATCTGCATTTCCTCTTTATCTTAGACTTTGTGATCTTGTCAAGACCCACAATCTTTACAAACTCAAGTACACAACTTTTTTACAATTATTATTTATATATACATTTTTATATGCATTACATTTGCATGTAAGCATTTATATTTATATATATATATATATACACATATTTATATGTAATAACAATCTCTTTTATAAACGACAATTATTTAATTCATCCTTTCAAAGCGCGTAATGCTATTTTTAATTCTTTCAACAATTAAATCAATAACTGTCCACTCAAAGCTACTCGTGTGAGATTTGTTTAGGTTAGAGTCTTTTCTAACAGTGATTCCCATAATTAGTATTCAGTATTGCTCGTTCTTGCGTCAGATGGTTTTATAGTTCATACACTTTAGGTATTTTAATATCCGCTAAGCTCGACAATATTCCCACTTTTTAATACAATTATACTTTCCAGCGTGTTTCACGAGACGATTCATTCTCTTGATATTTCTCGTTTTGATAATAAGTAACTTGTTAATCCCTCTCTCCTTGTGCTTGTGTGTGTGTTCCAGTTTTTTTTTTTTTCTGTATGTATGCAAATTATTTCTATATAAGTGCAACTGTAATTTTTTTCTTCTCTTTGACTGCTGGCTCAGTACAGTATGCTGTAACTTATGCTACTTGATAGGGATGTGATTTCTATAAAATATTTCATCTTATAAAGGAAGTATTTTCCATCATTATCTTGGATATGGATCTTTTATTTACCTGAACTGATTATTAATAAATCTGGGAATCTCAATAGGATATCATTAAGTTTTATAATTTCGGCCTATAAAGTGCAGATACTATTACAGAACATTTAGCAAATATATATTATGTTTAATCCTTTTGTGACTAGATGGCATTTTATATCGAATTTCCATTTTTAGTATGCCCACCTTAGTTTTTAAAACTTAGGATGTTTTGAAAACTTTACTGAGAAACATAGAATGTGTCATTTGCTATCACTAAAAATGTTATTTGACGTTTTGACGTCATTGTTGAACTAACCTACACCTAAATACTAGTCTGCGTACTTAAGATTTTATAAACGCAAAAATGACATTGAAATTTAAGTTTTTATGTGTATCATTTGTCTCTGGTATATTTATCCTTTCACCCTAATTTTCAAGTTCATTTTAAATTCAGAGCTAAAATAAGAACCATCACCACCTACAAAACTCCCCTTAAAGCCACACACACACACACCTTATCCAATACAAGACTTCAAACAGCTCAATCACAGTCATCACACTAGTCTGCTTACTTAAGATATTATAAATGCAAAAATGACATTGAAATCTATGTATTTATGTCTATCATTTGCCTCTGGAATTATATTTGCTTATTTATCATTTCTCCCTAATTTTCAAGTTAATTTCAAATTCAGAACAAAAATAAGAATGATCACCACCTACAAAACTCCCCTTAAAGCTACATATACACCTTATCCAATACAACACCTTCAAACAGTTACAATCACAGTCATCCCACGTCAAACCCATCACTTTTCGCAGTCCAAATTACACGCTACCATCCAAGCCTCAATTTCCTGGTGGTTCAACAACTGGCATCGCGTTATCTGTCCATCTACTTATAGTATCGGACATTGTATTTCTAATCGATATATCTCTGTCCATCCTCTTTCATGGGACAGCTACGGTGGGAGAACATCTAAACAGCATCGGAATTGTATCAGACGTGATTATTGGTCTTCCCACAAGGTGGCGTCCTCAAAGCACCTGGTGGCAATGTCGTGACGCGGATTCATATCTCCGAGTTGAGTTGTTGGCGTGGGCTTAATTACTATACTACTCACACGTGACCTTGTTGTTTGCTATGGGGATGGAAGAAGATTAGTTGAGGCACAACTTATTGGAGTTGCGCTCGTTATCGTTTAGGATGGGTATGCTGAACTTTAAGGAGTTTAAAGTATGTTTAATTGAAATCGTTTCGTTTGAATGAGATTATTTTGATTAAGGCTCTGTAGATTGCAGGGAGTGTGAGTGAGGGTTGATTGTGTGGGTTTTATTATTAAATGCTTGGTGGAAGGAGGAGAGTTTTGTAAATGGGAATTTGATTTTAAGGGAGATGTTGTAAAGAGATATTTTCATCTGGGTTTGTAATGCTTTTATTTTAATAAGACGGCTTATTGGTTATATTAGAATGGATTTTGGTGGTCAGAAGGCTTAATCTAATCAAAAGAGCTTTTTTTGTGTATCTTTTTCTCGAAAAGTACCCTTAGTATTGTTTTAAAATTATGTCCAGCTAATCACATTTATAGAGTCTGTCATTTGGTTTATGTAAATGAAAAATTGTTTACAATGTATGATGTTTTGATTTTTTTTTTTTTTTGTATAGAATTTTCAAAAAGAATACGCCTAAGAATTAAAAAGAAATTAGTTACATAAAGCGTAGACCAATTAATGTAAAAGCAAAATATGTCTGTGCAAAAATACAATGTGTAAAATACTAAAAAGTTTAAAAACAAGATATTTAGTAAACTCCGAGAAAAATATATTTTTGTTCGGAATAACAGCATTTTTAATAACAGCGATTAGAGTATTGGAATGCATGCTTATATTGGGATGATTTTATTCTGAAAATTACTAAAAATACTTGTAATGGATGCATTTCTGACAAAAGTATGTCAATTTGTAGATGACACTTCAAATATTAAATTTCACCTCAAAATTATTTCTGAGGTAAAATTTTGCCCTCCGCTGTCCCCCTTAATATAAAAACAAACTGTGCGATATATTTAGTTTTGAAAAACAAATCGGAGAAAAATCAAAGCATGATTTAAATTTGATCGGAAACTGATTAAAAATAAGTTTAAAATAATTAGATTATTTTGATTGTAGAAGGCACACTTATATTTTCGCTTTAGTTTTTGTGCGATATGAAAGTGTCTTTAAATTCAATTAATGATTACTTTAAGTAATCCTTCCAACAAATTTGATTACTAATACAATTATGTAATACTTGCTACTGTCCTTGACAAACCTAATTATAATCGGATTCCTACTTGTATTTTTTTATTCTTTCTACCATGATTATCTTAGAGGATGATTTAAGATAATTTACAACGACTTCCACTCTTTTGAAATTCTTTTCTTTCATATTTTTCTGGCTCATTTTCACCAAAAAGTCTTTTGAAGTTAGTAGGAAACTAGAAAAAGTGTTTCGATTTAAGCAAGGGAGTTTTTATTGATTACATATTCTCTCCAGTATACTATAGAGGTTTCACAACTTAATTTTTAAACGATATAAGATAAACACGCTACAGAAACTTTAGAAACTAATTAAACTAAGGTTATATAAACCCCCTCCCCCCAAAAAAAAGACATGATGTCCCCAAAAAGTCGTTATGGGGCAAATTTCGTGTTTAGAAATATAGAATCTGTAACTTTGAAAATGTTCTATATAAAATATAAAATTATAATGATGTTCTGTAATTATTATGAGTGAAAAAGGTGTATTTATATGAAATAACAGCATTTCAAATAACAGCGATTAGAGTATTGAGATGCATACTTTTATTGAGATGTTTTGTTATTCTAAACATTAATAAACATACTTGTAATGAATACATTTCTGACAAAATTATGTCAATTTGTAAATAGCATTTCAAATATTTAAAATGAGCTTCAAAATTATTTCTGAGTAAAATGTTGCGTCCGGTGTCCTCTTTAATATAAAAGCAAACTTGTTTAAACTTTAATAAAAAAGCAGTTTTGAAAAACAAGTCAGAGAAAAATCAGAACATGATTTAAATTTGAAAAAAACTATCAAGATCGTAAATAACTCAGAAAAACAATGCATTGATGCTTACGATTATCCTGGAATTTAAGATTTTCCCATGTGAATACCTCAATTGGGATTTTTAAATTTTTTTTTATTTGTTTCTTTCAAGAAGTATATTCGAAGATTTGTTTTATTGCTTTGGTTCATTTGTAGTTTTATAAGTAATGATAGAAGCTGTTAATAGTTTGTATCACGCATGAATTTATTCAATATTATTGTAAATTTCACAAATTTTAAGATCATAATAGCAAAAAATACTAACAATTGAATGTATTTCTGAAAATTTAAATTTGGCCTACTCATTGGTTAACAGAATTGAGTAGTTAGTGATTTTTTATTATATTATATCAATGCACATTACATGGAGGACTGAGAAACAAAAGGGGTCTAAGTGACTTTTCTTAACTTTTGAGAAAATACACTTTAAAAGTTTCTTATTTATATTAAATTGTATGAAAAGTAGTGATATATTCATTCCAGAGGTTAGTATTTGAACAACAAATAATTTTCATACCAATTTAATATAAATTAGAATTATAATTAAGAAACTTTAAAGTGTATTTTCTCAAAAGTTAAGAAAAATTACTTGGACCCCCCTTTTTTTTTTTCTCATGCCCTCGTAAGTTTTTATCTGAATATCGACAGTGTTTTACTAAAACGAGCATTTTAAGTTTCATTTGACAGTACCTTATACTATAAAGTATTAATACAGTTAAAACGTAGAACGTGTATCGACACATCGCGATCTGTCTTATAAACACAAAAACGAACATGTAGCTTTATAGATAGTATATTTTGATGTTATCTTCGAAAATCTCATTTCATCAATAAAAATGTTCATCATTTAAATTTATAACCCTGGTATGTCTAAAATATGTTTTAAAGGAACATCATGCTTACACATTCAGGGAGTGATTATTATATTGAAAAAAAAAGTCTTTTATTTCTTATTTTAGTTGAAATTTCACTTTTTAATTGAACGATATAATTATTAAACAATTCAACTTGTTTAATATTTGCCAATAATTTGAAAATATTTTCAATTCCGTAATATATTTCAATCACGAAAATATATTAACAATCATTTTAAAAGAATTATATTATTTTGATTAAAGATACCTCAGTAATATTCTTGTTGGATGTAAAACTGTCATTAAATTCAATTAATGATAACTTCAAGCAATCATTCCAACAAATTTGATTACTAATAAAATCATATAATACTTCCTACTTTCTTTGACAAACCTAATTATAATTGGATTTCTATTATTACTTTTTTATTCATTTTACCATCATTTTCTTAAAGAATGATTTCAGATAATTTACAACGACTCTGACACTTTAGTGATTCTTTTCTTTTTAATTTTCTGGATCTTTTTGGCAAAAGCTCTTTTGATCTTGGGAGTTATTTTTGATTACATATTTCGACCAGACTACAAGAGAGGTTTCGCGACTACATTTTTTAAGCAATATAAGAAGTTTCTCGTAGCAAAAAGTTTAGAAACTAATCATACAAAGTTTATATGGAACCTAAGAAAGACGTTCTGTCCCAAAAAAGTCATTATTGGGTAAATTTCTAGTTTAGAATATAAAATCTGTAATTTTGAAAATATTCAAAATAAATTTTAAAATTAGAAAATGCACTGTAATTATTATGGTGATATTTTTTAGACATAAGCAGTTGAATAAAAAAGGTCAAACCTTTAAACAAATACCTTTTTGAACGTTTAAACAAATATCTGCTTAAGGGTACAATCGTATATTGGCATGAGTAAATCAATAATGTTTTAAAAAAATAATAATTTTGTTTAATGTGAATAATTTCCATCTTAATACTGACTCTAAAAAATGCTTTTTATTTCAGACTAAAGATAAAATATAGATGCAATACTTTTTTGCATACATAAAACTTGTCGAAAATCGTAATAAATATGTAAATTCTTTAAAACTGTGATTGAGACCAACTGTGTGAAACAACCATCCTTTTTCTCATTTCTGTTATAATAATAAGTAAGGACTTTTATAAATGACCCCCTAACTTTGAAATCACTTAAGGGGGCCGGTACCGAAAATAAAATAAAAAAAAACTTTATTTATAAATTTTTTTTATGTCAAATATTTATCTTTTGTATGAGATACAATTTATATATTTTTGAGATACAATTTATATATTTTTGAGATACAATTTATATATTTTTGAGACACGGTTTCTATTTTAAATATTATGTTTTTTTTTTTTTTTTTTTTTTTTTTTTTTTTTAAAATTAAAAACAAGAAAAATCCATGAAATAATTTATGTTGGTGTATTTTAATAATAGTCCAGAAAAATTTAAAAAAAAAAAATTCAAAGTGAAAACTTTCTGTAATACATAATTATATAAAGAACATTTTGTCTTCACATAATTTTAATGGGCGAGTTCGAAAAAATTCAAAAAATTCACATATAGTTAAAATATTAAATTTTTTTCTTTTTTTTTAACTCATCCTTTATGCTAAATGTTATATTTTAAAACAGAATTTTAAAAATAACATTCTTTGAATACAAAATGTTTAAAACTATATAAATTAAATGCTCTAAAAATTTGAATAACCAATTGTTAATAGTTCTGGGGATATATCGGTTTGAATTTACAACATATGTGAAAAACATTAGTGATACTGAAATTTCAGTACTGGACCCATTTAACTTCAAAACCTTGAGAGACAGAAGGAAGAGACAAGTCGCATTATGGATAGACAGGCATGGAATTTTAAACACACAGGTGCTCAAGATTCTTTTATAGGAATGATTTGATGACGTATCCATATGGTTCACCAATGGGACAAATTTTCATTGAGATAGATTTGTTATTAAAAAAATCTGTTGAAAATAGGGTACTGAAAATTCATCTGTGTGTTTTGCAAAAGTACTGCACTGTCTAGTAAAAGGATTCTAGATAATTTGTTCTTTCATGATGCAAACTATTAAGACATTCCAATGTATTCAGATTTTACAACAATTTGTTTAACGCATTTCAAAATTGTAACTAATTTTCAAATCACTGTATTTAAAATTTTCAAATTAGAAAGAATCTTTCTGAAAGGCTTTGTATTTATATTTTATAGTTTAACAACTCATGACATTCAGAGCCAACTTCTTAGGATAGATTTGCAAATGACAAATTATTGGAATTAAATAAAATAAAAAAACTATACAAACAAACAAAAATGTATTATAAATGTTTACGTTATTTTTCAATTCAATGAACATTGCACACAATTTATATTAAAGCTAACCCTTCTCATGAAATATTTGAAGCATCACATTTAAATAAAAGCAGCATAACGTGCTTTATTTTGAATCAGTTTTGGAGGCAAGCATGCAAATGCATTTGTTGAGGGCTGTCAAATTCAGAACTAACAAAATCGTATAGATTCGAAAGAAACAAAATATCTAAAATAGAAACTAAATCCTGAAGATGGCAGGGACAGGACAAAATCCATTCTTTGATGGTGGAATTTCACGAATGTTCCTTTTTGGCATTCGAATAAAGAATGTTTCAATGAATAAAATTCCATTTCATTAATATGTAACGGTAAAATCGTTAAAATTCGGCATTAGTAAAGGAATTAAATTGGATACAAAAGTATTGTTTAAGTTGTTCGATTTATATCAGTGTTGTTTTATTGTTAATTATTTTAATAAGCGAAAATAATGACATTTTTTTCGGTTGCTTAAATTTTAATTATTTGAAATGTTATACATTCATTTACATAACATTGTGATTTGCGATTTTATATTCTAATGAATATTTAATATTTAATGACTTAGGTTGTTCCATAATAGTTTCGAAGTTTATTTATTTCACTTTTATAGATAAGGAATCGGTGTAAAATGTAACAATGGTCAAACTAAAATAAAGAATGAAAATACTGTGTGATTTTTATGACTCCTTTATTTTCAAAACAAAAGAATTTTAATATTTATGCTCGATCTCTGGGAAAAAACTATAAATTATAAACTATTTGAGGTGTATTAACTTTCAACCAAACATAAAAAGGAAAACTATCTTATGAATTAATCTTTATCTTAAAACTATCTTATAAATTAATCGAAATTGATCGCATTAATTTTTAACTTAAAACCTAAAAGTAATAAGTTTGATTTTAATGCCCAAATATTTTTTTCCTAAAATAGTGTTAGTTCGATTTTTTAAATACTTTTTTAAAGATTTTAACCTGTAACTGCTGTATGCGATCTAACAGACAGCGAGTCATTTTCGTAGATTGCATCCACCCCCTAAAATATTTCCTCCTTCTCTTTTATATTAATTTTTCCGATGCTATTGCTTCTTAAGTTTTAAATTGATGCTCCCGAATTTGTTTGGCGCAGTATGTTACCCTTGCGCCAAAAGTACCAAACCCTCTAATCACAGCAGTTAAAGGTTAACTTCAGAAATACTTTTGTGAAACCTTGATATAACACATTGTGTGGTAGTAAATTAAAAACTAAAGACGCATCATACTTACTTATTATAATACCAAATAATATTTTTAATTTTTGTTTTGTGAAATTTGACAGAATTATTTTTGTTGTTTGCGATTTTTACACGTGATAAATTTTTGAAATTTCAATGAGTTTGGAAAATGAGGCAATTGGAAGTAGCAGTAGAATGAGAAAATTTTAAGAAAATACTAAGGATTCTTACGATAAAAGAAACGGTTTTCTACACTACATTAAAATATAAAATCGGACTTACTCTATTTTAGAATACAAAAATCATAACAAATGCATGTTTTATTTTTGCATTGACCATAACCAAAGAACTCTCTGCAATTCACGCATCAAGACTCTCTCCTCTACTTTTAACGTACCCATTCTTGCTTTTGTAGCACAAATATTAAAAAAATAAAATGTCTATTCTAAGATTTACAACACACTTTAAATTACAAAATTATAAAATAAGTCATTTAAAATGAGAAAATGTCGTAAAAACTTATTTTTCAATCCATTTAAGACAGCTTTGAAATCGATGAAAAGTCATTGTTATAATCTTATCTGGTAACTTGTTTATTTAGATCATTTAACCCATTGACGGTCATGCACGTATATATACGTCTTAGGATAACCAGTTTTTCTAGCAATACACAACATTTTTAAGTTTATAAATATAATTTAAAGTAAGAAATATTTTAGATATTTTTATTAGGATGATAGTCTATAACCTATCTAAAACAAAACAAATAAAAAATAATTAAAAAAATTATGTATTTGGATTAGAAATATGATTTAAAAATTATTGCAGGGCAAGCAACTGGGGAATTTTGCCCATTCCCATGACCGTCAGTGGAAAGGGGGGGGGGGGTATGGGACTCAAATTTTTTTAAAATTCACAAATTTGTTTTTATTATTGATAAAAAATATTGAATAAAATGGCACAAGAATTTTGATTTTGTCATCAGTGGAACTTGATTTTTTTTTTTTTTTTTTTTTTTTCACGACAACTGTAACTCAGACAAGCTATCTTGAAACTTTGAAACTGTTTTTCTCGATAATGGCATTTTGTCTCTTTTTTGAGTTAAAATTGATATAACTTAAAAAGTACTTGTTTTAAATCAATGAAACTTTCCACAATTGTTTTTCATATATATTTCTTTAATTTTTTTTCAGTATGTAATTTTTTTTATTTAATTTTTTTTAGAAAGTTTTTGAAACTTAGTAGTATATTACCGATTCTATACAGTTTTTGCACAAAACATGTTTTTTAATTTTTTCTAATTACTTTATGGAAAAATCATGAAGTCATTTTTTATATAAATTATAAAAAGTAATTTTATGGACAAATGAAGTGATTTTTTAAAAAAGTTTTTAAGATATATCAAATTAGGAAAATATCAAAATTTTGAAGTTTTTTAATTTTTCCAAAAAATATTTTTTACATTTGAAAATTTAAAATAATTTTTCGAGTGTCAGTGCATAATACATTACTGCATAAAAAACTTCAGAAAAAATATCTATAAATAAAGATTTTAGAATTTTGAGTCCTAAACCCACTTAAAATATATTTTGAATTTTTCATATTTTTTGGAATTTTTTTTTTATGATTTTTAAAAAATGCGAATTTTTTTTACCAAACGTCATTAATTGTCTAAGCACATTATAAATATATATTATTTTTAAACTTATCCGAAAAGATAACACATTTTAACGATAATTATAAATAATTAAATTAAAAAATATCATCATAAAAATGATAAATTAGATAAATCTAAACTATTATTTAAGTAAATAAACAATAATATAAATAATTTCAACAATATTCCTCATTTTAAACAATGGCCAAAACATTTCGTGCAGTCCCCATACAAAAACCTTCACTATTTTAATATGCATGTAACATCAATTTTACATGTACTTTTATGCTTTTTTTTATTTTTTTTATCATACATTAATTTATTAATGAATAATACAACTTTTTATACTTTTAGATATAGAAAATTTAAATAAGAAAACCTTGTAATTCATTTTATTTAAAATTATATAAATATGCTTTCATTAAAAAATATCCTCTCACATAAGCCATCGTTTAAATTAATATTATAAAAAGAATCAAAATATTAAAGAAATACATACTGACTTAGCAAAAATATTTTTACGCACGAAATGTGTTTCACAGTGGCATTACTCACCTTCGTTTCCGCAGTCGTAACTCAAAGATTTCTACTTCAATGTTCATTCACATCATTATTAAAGATACAACTTTATTTTGTATCATACATTGATTTCGTATAAGAAATGCATATTTTTATACTTTTAGTTTTCATAAATTTGAGAATAAGGAAATGTTAAAATATATCTAGTTTGATTTGAAAATATTTAAAGTATATTCTGTTTAAAACTTCACTGAATAAAAAGACAATGTCTGAGTTATAATAAAAAATAAGAAAGAAAAGTATTAAAGAAATCTTAATGTTATATTTAAAATATCAGATGTCCTCTTCTTTACAGTTGTCATGTCATAAACAAAAGAATTTTCGCATGAAACACGCATATACTCCCCACTACATTAACATGCATTACATTAAACCATTATTCAATATACTCTTTTATATTTTTGCATCAACCATTTTTTCTTAATAATAAATATTTTCAATGTAACGAATTAAATAAGATAAATTAAATTATTAAAAATAATCGATTTAAACAATAAAACAATATTCTATTATTAATTTTGTTTTTAAATATTACAAACATGCTCTGCGTTTTCGAAACCATAAAACATCGTTTAAATAACGTTTAAAAATCAGAAAACAAAATATTGAGATAATTAAAATATATCATTAAGAACCTCAATTTTTCAATGGTCATAAACCATAAAATTTCCAGTATTTTTCTCATAAATATCCTACATCAGCTTACATTAAACCATTATTCAATAAACACTTTTGTATTCTTGAATAATCCATTTATTTCTCAAGAGTAAACTTTTTCGATGTAATGACTTAAGTAAGATAAATTAGGTTATTAAAAATAATCAATTTAAAATAAGAAAATTATATACCATAGCTCATTTTATTTAAAAAAGAATATTACAGATATGGTTTGTTTTAAACCTTTTCTAAAAACGCAAGACATTGTTATAATTAAAATTAAATATAACAAAACACTACCTGAGATAACAAAACTATCTCATCAAGAACCCTCTTTTTTACAAATGGTCATAAACCAAAGAATTTTCTACAATGTATGTTGTTGTTGTAATGTATGTTGAAGGAACTCCACTACTTCAACATACATTACATTACACTTACGTTCAAAATACACTTTTATATTCTTGCATCATTCATTTTTTGTTAATAATAAACAGTTTCAATGTAACGAAATAAATATTATAAGTTAAGTTATTAATTTAAGAAAATATTACGCTATAGTTAATTTTACTTTTAAGTATTCTTTGTTTTTAAATTTTTCTGGAAACAAAATATTTTATTATATTTATGAAGTTTATATTTATGAAGAATTTCTTTCTGATTCTAAATATTTAAATAAAAGTTATAATTAGTTATTTAATTATAATTAAAAATTGCAAAATAAAACATTTACTGAAATAACAAAATTGCCTCATAAAGAACTCTCATTTTTACAAATGGTCTAAACGAAACAATTTTTAGCAATCCCAAAACCAAGAACTCCACTACTTCAACATACATTACAATTCACCGACATTCAACATACACATTGATATTCAAGCATCATCCACTTTTTATTAATAATAAACATTTTAAATCTAACGAATTAAACATTATAAGTTAAGTTATTAATTCAAGAAAATTATAAACGATAGTTAATTTTATTTTAAATTTTTTTCCGGAAACATAAGACATCATTCAAATTATAATTAAAAATAACATAATAAAACATTAACTGAGATAACAAAACTACCTCATCAAGAACCCTTTTTTTTTTACAAATGGTCATAAACCAAAGAATTTTCTACAATCCCCACACCAAGAACTCAACTACTTCAACATACATTACATCGCCATTCAACATACAGTACCACTTCTTTTAGTCTCTCGCATCACCCATTGATTTCTTATAAATGAGTTTTCCACCTTTTTTTCTTTGACAGTAATGATGCAGCGGACAAGGGTTCCATTTTTCACTGATGTTCCCATTTAATTTCATTTATTCAATGACGTCTCTTCGCCTTTAATCCACGTTGCTTTCTGTTTTATTTATCATATTTCTATGTTGTGCTGCTTTTTTCTTTTGCTATCGTCACTTTATGTCCTACGTTGTTACTTTTTTTTTTGCTATCGTCACTTTATTTCCAACGTTGTTACTTTTTTTTTTTTTTTTTTTTTGCTGTTTTTTCAGTTGTCGATTATCATGCCATCTAGGTGCTTCTTACAATGAGTACATTCATTTTTATTGAATTTCACTTTGTCGTAAGGGAATGGTAATGAATAATGTGGAACTGTATCGCACCTAACAAGTATTTACTTATTTAAATTTTGTTAGGAATGTATCAGTCAATTTTTAGAAGTAGTATTAGATTTTGAATTGACTCCTTTAAAATAAATTTAAATTTGAAACGATCGGGATTTGGATTTTATTTTAATCAGTTTAAATTCGTTGAATTATAACGATAATAATGTTTTTCTTTGTTTTACAATTATTTTGTTGGATTTCGTTTTTGAAGATGGCAATGAATTATTTGAAATAAAATAAATTGTTCTTTGTATTATATTTTAAAAATATAATAAAAGTGAACTAAAGTTGATGGACACATTTTGCATTTTATGTATAACAAAAAAAAATTTCGGGTTTTTTCAATTCTAATTAAATTGCAGTCCATCGGTCTGAATTGAAATCAGAATTAATTTTAATTAACTCAAGTTTTACTACATATATCTTAGTTGTTTTGATGCTGCAGAATTCTGTTCCTATTTCAATTTCCCTTAGGGAGGTCTCTAGGATTGAAAATTTTAAAAATTCTAATTTTTTAAAAAATTTTTTATTATACTAAATAATAAGAAATATATTTCTGGATAAAATGACATTAAAACTTTGTTTCTGTCATTATTAAAACTTGTAATTTTTAAGTTTTTGTTAGAAGACAACTGTATCTTGGAAGTGCTATCGTGAAACTTTGAAACTAAGGGATGGCTTTTTATCCTTTTTTTGAGTTTAAAGGGATATAATTTAAAACCAGGTGTTTTAAATATATGAAACTTTCCCCAATTATTCTTTATAGATATTTCTTTAATTTGTCTTCAGGAATTGTGTAATTTGATTTAAATTTTTTTTAAAAAAGTATTTGGAACTTAGCTTACTAGGAGTTTTATATAATTTTTAATTTTGCAAACAAATATTCTTTTATTACTTTCTTCTAAATATTATATAGAAAAATCAAGAAGACAATTTATTATATGAATTATAAGAAGTAATTTAATTTAAAAATGTGAGGATTTCTAAAAAGTTTTCTAAATATATTAAATTTAGAAAAGGTCAAAATTTCAAAGTTTCTTAAAAAAAAAAAAAAAAAAAAAAATTTTGAATTTGAAAATTTAAAAAAGTTTTTTGAGTTTCAAAGCATGATAAATTACTACGTAAAAAACTTCATAAACATAATTCTAATAATACAGATTTTAGAATGTTGAGTTCTGGACCCCCGTAAATATATGCCTATATTGTTTAAAAAAATAGAAAACAAAGATATAAAAGGCAATAGAAATCAAGAAAAATTAAACAAAAGTTAATTCTCAATATGAATATTATTCGAGATAAGATAAACTTTTATTTAAATTCACTCAAAGTATTTACAACAAGATGGAATCTATAAAACTATCGGTCTCGATATAACCACTACTTTTTCTGGAAACACTCTCATTTTATTGAAATATTGACCAGCTCTAATGGTATATCTATGTTCTTAAAAATAGAATATGAAAATATAAAATGCGATAGAAATAATGAAGAAATATTAAACTAAAACCAATTCTCCATACGAATTTCATTCAAACAACAATAAACCACATATAGAGGAAAACATTTGTAAAAAAAGTTAATAGTTTGTTTTTCCTAATGTATTGTATTACTTTAATTAAAACAATGACACATACTATAAATGTAGTGTTCATTTATGCTAGAAAGTTAACAATAACAAACATATTGATTTTAAAATTTCGGCCTTCACATTTTTCAAACTTCTTTTATAATGTGACAAGTTTTTGAGCGGATTTGAAAACTATTCATGCATAAGAAATCATGTTAAAATAGTGATAGGGTTGTGTCTTTTATGAAACAATCAATAAATACACTTAATTTCTCAGTTCACTATATTTATATTCTACACTTCATATTTTTATATTTTATATTTTTATATTCTACTTCTTAATTTTAAATTTACTCAAGTTGTTAAAACTGTGACTTTCAATTTTTTCGGCAAAAGTGTGGATGTTTTATACTTTAAATAAAGTTAAGATTGTTATGAAATCAAAACGTTAAAACACAATATTTTTTTACGAATTTTTGCTTATACATATATATGGTTTAATTTTTTAATAATTATTATTAACTGATCAAAATTCGAAATACATAAAGTTATCCAGTAGGTACATGGAAACATTAAAAAAAACAAAAAAAAAAAAAACGATCAAGTTAAAATCTTTGAAAAATAAAAAAAACAAAAAAAAAACAAGCTTTTTGAGAGCAAAATTTAATTCTTAAGAAGAAGAATTTTAAATACTTACAAAATGTATGTTTAAACACTTCTCTATCTAGTTCATGTTAAAACTGCCTTTTCTATGTACCTTTTTCTCAGAAACTACTCATAGTATTGGTTTAAAATTTTGTACAGTCAATATTAAAACACTTTTACATAGACTGACATACGCTTCTGCAAAAAATAAAATTTTGTTTAGGATTTGTGATGCTTTGAAATTTTTGTATAAAATGTTTTGAAAAAAACATGGGTAGGATTTTTTTAGAAAAATTCAATAATCTTTTCTATAAAAGCAAATGTCTGTTTATGTAAAAGTACAATATGTAAAAGGAAAAAAATTGCAAAGCAAAATATTGAGTAGATCCTATGAAAAAGGTATATTTTTATGAAAAAACAGCATTTTGAGAAAACAGCGTTTAAAGTACAAAGCAGATGGAGTTTTGTCAGTGATGTTATTTTTTTTTTAAATATTTCAAATCCGCACGTTGCTCACCAAATTAAACCATTTTGTAGATAACATTTCAAATATTGTGATGCACTAAAAACCTCAAAATGGATTTCGAGAAAAAAATTTGCCTTTCGACTCCCCTTAAGCTAAAATATACTTTCAAGTATGTTTACCCAACTTGCGATAAATTTTATTAAGTAAAATTTGTATGTAATTTTATGTTTCGCTCTTAAAAACTGAATAATTTGTTAATTAGTTAATTAGTTCTAAATTATCACTTCTTTGCATCCTACTGTTTCTTTGCTGGCATAATTCGTGTTTTTAGGCACTTTATTTTCAATAATTACTAAATGTTTTATCAAATTTTATTATTATTACGATAAAGGCAGTAAAGTTGGTCCGTTTCATACTTAAAACTATTTTGTTATCTTTTAGAATTTCTTACATTTATAACGCTGGGAATTTTCTTAAACTTGAATTGTATAGTAATGATAAGGTAGACTGCGGCATAGAATAGACTGTGGTAAAAGTAGGGCGCATTATAATTGGATCTATATAGAAATGACTATGTTACTATTGTATATTCGTAAAGCTTGTACTATATTTTATTAAATGCATTTACAGGAAGTTTTCCTTTACGTATCCTAGGCCACAGGCACGATACGAGTTGCGAGGGGTGAAACACTTGCGGCAGACGGAGGTAGTAATACAACGGCGCGTGTTGTTCTGGCTACGATGAGAGCGTAGGCGGTATTTTCCCATCAATTCCTAATGTGACGTCATCCAGCGAAATTGCTGAGCACATTTTGAGTGATTATCTCAAACAAGATGAAGTATCTAAACCCAAAATTGTTTAAGGGTGTCTGGGACTCAAAATTCTAAAATCTTTATTTTTAGCATTATTTTTCTGAAATGTTTCATGCAATAATGTATGATGCTTTGAAACTTTAAAAACTATTTCAAATTTTCAAATTTAAAAAACATTTTTTTTTTTTTTTTTTTTTTTTTTTTTTAAATTAAAAAACATCAAAGTTTAGATGTTTTCTGAATTTGATATATCTAAAAAACTTTTATAAAAATTCACTTAATTTTTGCATAAAACTACTTTTTAGAATTCATATCAAAAATCGTCTTCGCGATTTTTTAATAAAGTAATAGATTTTTTTTTTTAAATATTTTGGGCAAAAACTGTATAAAATCCACAGTACGCTAAGCTTCAAAAGCTTTTTTTAAAAAAAGTTAAATTACAAAACATAATTCACGAAGACAAATCAAAGAAATATGTATGAAAAATAATTGTGGAAAGTTTCATAGATTTATAAGAAATAGTTTTTAAGTTATATCAATTTAAATTCAAAAAAGGGACAAAAAACAATCTCCGAGACAAACAGTTTCGAAGTTTCAAGGTAGCATGCCTGAGATACATTTGTCATGTAACAAAAACTTAAATATTTAAAGTTCAACGAAAGGTAGAAACACAATTTGTATGCTATTTTGTTAAAACATATTTGTATTATTTTTTACAATAATAATAAAAAAAATTTGAGAATTTTTAAATTTCTGAGTCTCAGAACTACTTAATAGTGGTGAGATTATTACAAAACCTCACATAAACATGTTTTTTTTTTTTTTAAATAATAAATAACATTTCAAATATAAAACTTGTTTGAATCACTGTGAACCGTAGTCAGATCTCTGCCGCCTGTTGCATACAGCCCGCCGCTCTAATCATACAAGAGGTCTAAGGGTACGTTTCTCTCCAAAAATGAATATATTTTATCCGTCCTATGGGAAGTCAAAGATACGGTGTAATTTTTTAAGGAATTATTTTGTGATGTATCTTTTGTTAAAAGCATGTTTAATCATATCTGAATAAAGTGTAATCCGAAATAAAATATCTTAAAATATCTTTGTCAATGAACATTTGTTAGTTTATCTACACAGTTTTATCGAAAATGCTGAAATAAAAATTGCGTTTTTTCTTACAAAGTTAAATTTTTTATTTCCCATCAACAGGTGGTGATCTAGTTATCCAACTGATCAATTGTCCTTTGTTTTTTAAGTAATTAATGAGCTTCTGATGTTCATTTATATTTCAATAAAAAACTTCATCTGTTGCTATAAAATAAACTATTTTTTTAGTTTAGGTGGAAAACCAATTCCGAGTATTTTATAAAATTCAACTCAGCCAAATGTCAGGAAATTATCGATTTTTATTTGTTTTGTTAACTTTTATATTTTTATTCACTAAAAATTAATGTTTAATATAAACTATTTTTCAAAATCTTTTATATTAACTTCGCTTTTGTATGTATGTTTATCGATGGGAACGGAACCTACGGTGGCCTAATTGACACCCTTGTTGTCATCAAATCTGTCTGAAACTTCGTAGATAGATTCAATTTTGATAACAATGCATTCTATAAAATTTTAGGACTGTTACAGTCACTAAAAGGTCACTTTTACGGAATACTAATAAACCAACCTGTCACCATCTAATCGCGTTAAAATATCTTTGCACCAACCATTGTTGAAACTCTTTCCAGTTGCCAATTTTTTTATAATAAGTAAATAATAAAACTACTTCAATCAGAATAAATAAATAATATTTGGATGACGTACGCAATCATTTTTAATAAATAAATTTTGAAACATAGTTTGCTACACATTTTGCTAAAGGAAATGTTTGTGATATCGGTGTTGTGTTAAAGAATATAAAAATTGACAATCCATACAAAGGATTTTTTTAAAACTTTGTTAGTATTTCATATCATGCCACAACTTCAATTAGATGCTTTTTTACATTCAATTACCCAAAATGTAATACAGGGTAATGAAAGTATTATATTCAGTAAAAAAAAAATCAATTTTTTATTTCTATAAGTTTTGAAACATTCTGAGTTTAAAAAGTATTTTAGAATTTTTTTTTCTATATGTGTATGTTTGTCTGTTCGTATAAATCACTTTCTGTAGGCAACATTACTTCCAAAAGAACTTACCTGCGATCTTCAATTTTTGAACACCGGATAATGTGACCATATGATGAGTCATTAAAATTTTCGTAAAAATATAGCATGTGCACAAAAAAAATGCTATTGGAATTTTTTTTGTATAAAAATCACTGTGATAATATCATCAGCTCCCATCTATGAAATTCCCATAAAAATATTATTAAGGCATAAGAAGTTAAAAAACAGACTTCTTTAACATGATTTTCCGTTGAACATTGCCCATTAAATTCTGTTACTCCTCTGTTTCACTTATCCGAAATGAAAAATTTAATTATTGCTAAAATATACCACCAACCTAACCAATTATTTTAAATAAAGAAAAATTTGAAAACCATAACGGAAAGTTTCTTCGATCTATGCAAAATTTAAATGCAATGATCAGTTTTAAAATGCAATTGAAATTTGGTGACGTTCTACACAGGTAGTCATAGTAAGCATTTTTTTTTTTTTTTTTTTTTTTACAATTTCAGTGCATTACAAAACTTAAAAGGAATAAATAAAACAGTTTTGCATTTATTTTTATCCTTGATTTTTTTTTACCAATTTAAATTATTGTTTAAAAACCGTTTGAAAGCATAAAAAGAATGTCAATGTATTGTATTACCTATAATGAATTTTAACGAGTCTGAATTCTATGAAAAATTAAATTTTATTTCTTTCAACCTCACTCAATTTATCCTTTATATTATTTAACATCCTAACTCGGTGCTAAGTGTGTAACGTATCAAATTGAAATTAAAAGCTTTTGTTATTTTATACACATCTTTCTGCAACTTAAAAAATGCGCCGAAAATTCTCAGCAAAACAATTTTGTATTTCAATGGGATTTATTGTTAAAATTTGTTAGATGTATTCATACAATCAGTAATCTTGAAAATATTATTTTCAGCTACATCTCACATTTTTCCATATCACATACACGATCAATACAAGATCCGAAGAACGTGACATATTAAAAAAGATCAAAACTTTAAAGCTCGCATCCAACTGTAATATCCCTAAGACGTCCCATCTACATCTATCCATACATCATTATTAGTATCATGGTTTGTTTACCCTCAAAACAAAATGACACGTCCAACCAGTCAAAGCAATATTAATGTTCCTCATAATATTCCTCAAGAAATGCTTCTAGAAGTATAAGCCATCCGTATCAATAATAGAAGCCATCCAAACAAAAATACTTTCTTTTAAAACTCATCACATATTGATATGCTGCTTCATATGATGGAATAATCCGCTCGTCGATTTTCCCTAAAATTCCCTAAGCTCGCATCATCTGGGGATTTTAAAACATTCTGCGGAAAGTGAGATTCGGAAGATTTCTTTTGTTCGGGGATTCTGGGTTGTTGCCATTTTGAGAAACATAATAATGATGACACAAAGGAATTATTATCTGGTAGAGTTGAGGTGCGTGTGTGCTGCAGATTAATGAGATGTAGGTTTGTGTTATGCGTAAATGGTTTTGAATATGGAGATTTGTAGAATGTTTTAAGAAATAATCCCGTCAGTTGAATGATTGGGGTGTTTAGAATTTTTATAACTTAGTGTAATTCAATTTTATGTTTGAAAGAAAATATTTTAATTAATCATATGTGTTTTAGTTTCATTGTAATAAAAATTTAAAAGAATAGAGTATGTCCACTTCAACTATAATATTTATTTTTGGAATTTAAAAGCGTATAGATATTATGTTCTATTGAGAGTTTTAAAGTCAGAGTGGTGTATGGTTACATGTTCAATTACCAGAAGTATATTCTAGAAGTTCAGTATATTTTAGAAATACAATGTATTCTAGAAGTGCAGTATGTTCTAGAAATGCAATATATTCTAGAAGTGTAGTATGTTCTAGAAATGCAATCTATTCTAGAAGTGCGGTATGTTCTAGAAATGCAATATATTCTAGAAGTGCAGTGTATTATAGAAGTCCAGTATATTATAGAAGTCAATTATATTCTAGAAGTCCATTATATTCTAGAAGTCCATTATATTCTAGAAGTCCAGTATATTCTAGAAGTCCAGTATATTCTAGAAGTCCAGTGTATTCTAGAAGTCCAGTATATTCTAGAAGTCCAGTATATTCTAGAAGTCCAGTATATTCTAGAAGTCCAGTGTATTCTAGAAGTCCAGTGTATTCTAGAAGTCCAGTGTATTCTAGAAGTCCAGTGTATTCTAGAAGTCCAGTGTATTCTAGAAGTCCAGTGTATTCTAGAAGTCCAGTGTATTCTAGAAGTCCAGTATATTCTAGAAGTCCAGTACATTCAAGAAGTCCAGTATATTCTGTTTTATCTTTTAGAAGGGCTGAACATAAAGAAAAGTGAACTAATTCACAAAAAACCTCATTAGTGGATTAATGGGCTGTAACATAATATGGGCATGTAAAAAAAAGCAAATGATTCGATAAGAGTAAATCTTTTTATATCTCATAATTAATTATTCGACTTACACCACTGTGACTTTACCTCCTTCATTAATTATATTATTTAAGAGTTTTATGTGTTCTTGTTTCAGACTTCCTTTCTGAACTTCTTTTAAATACATTAGTCAATTAATAATATTATTTTATGGGAAAGTATAAATTAAAATATGACATCTGTTATTTAAGAATTCGTATTTGTATTAAAAAAAAAAGAAGACTGGTAAGTTGTTGAGTCCATTTTACATTAGAAATAATATTTTGATGCATAAAAATATTAAATAGTATATCCAGAATATTTATTATTTTTGTTAGAAATATATCGAGGAAGAATTGTTATTTTAATGCACTACTTAGTTTTAAAGATTAAAAGTATTTTACGATAAAAAGTATTTTATGATTAAAAGTATTTTCTGTATTGTTTAAAATCATTTTTTTACTTTATTCCATGCTTTTGTACCCTTAAGATAAAATGTTATGTGATATATAACTTGTGTTTAATATCATGAACCAGAAAACAAAAATTGTTTCATCAAATATCGGTTTTATTTTAAAACAAGATTGTATTTTTGGAAATATTAATCAAATTTTCGTTACAAGAGATTTCTATCGAAAAAGCATTTGTTTTTAGCAATACATTTATACAAAAACAAACTGTTCATCCTTAAATTGGAAATACAAATGGAATATCTCACAAAAGAATTCCGAATAAAAGAATACCAACCAATTTTCCGAAATTTTATGTTTTTATAAATATGTTCGGTATGTTTATAAATATAAATATGTACGATAATAATAATAAATGAAAACCTTTAAGTATTCATTCCTGAAAGTCTTCAATAAGAAAAGCTCTTTGAAAATGTTAGACAGATGCTTAATGATAAATAGTAATGTACTTTACAGAACCAGTACAAAACATTTGGCAAAGGATTTCTGAATCAAATTTATTTGATTGAACTCCCGATAATAAAAATATAACTTATTCAATTAAATTTATTAAATCCTGTATTTTAATAACACTAAGTATTCATACCTAAAAGCATCCTGTAAACATTAAATTGGTAACTATTCTTCACACAACTGTATAGTCATTCCATAATAGAGCTACTTAATGCAAATATAAAGCTTAATTTAACGTTTACCTCTAGAATCAACTCATGGGTAATGGAGGTAAGTTTAAATGTTGTTATATGTTTTCCTAAGCACTTTTCAAATTCAAATTACACATTGATATAATAGGTTCCAAATAAACTTTGCTTTTTACATTCGAGTTCACAATTTATTAATTTTTAGGTTAAGATAATATGGCTTAAAAGTCAGAATTTTATAAAGCGTTCAGGAAAAATATATGACCCAAATACTAAATAAGTTCCAAAGCATGAACGTTGATATTTATAAAAAAAAATGTCCTTTAAATATATTTTTAATATTTATACTTCCTAAAATAACATTTCATTTGACAATTTCCGGGAAATGAACTTATTTCGATTTAAAGTGGACATCATATATTTTATTTGAGGATAACATTTATTGAAAAAATAACTGCAATTACATGGTCATTAATTACCATTTAAATCATTAAATGTTTGAAATTTAGAGCTTTTCAGGACAATTTTTAGTTTAGTATTTTTTTAAATACTAGCCACGTAATCCTACGTCATCTGTCAATAAGTATCGAAACTAGTCTTTGATGTTTCTCTAACCAGGTTTGCTTTACTCAATAATTTAAAGGTTCATCGCTAAGCAAACAACCCTTTCTAAAATATATATATATTTAAAAAATATTACTATACTAAAATTCCATGATAAACACCATTTATGTTTAAGAGTTCTACACGTATTGCTAGTTACTTTTTGAAAAGTCTCTGTGACATAAGTGTAAATACTGTTATAACTGTAACTGTGATCAACATATATTATATTTACCGGAGTGGCAACGCCTTGTGGTCATTGCAGCTTCATTTCCAACGATTAAGTTTGCGTTCTATGAAATAGCCAAGGATCCCAATGCTAATTTCTCTTCTTTATAAATAATGCCCACACACTAAGTGATAAGTCATCTTTATGATGTTCTAAAATACAATAGCCACAGAGAACAGGTTCACAGAGATATACTCTTTATTTTATTATTTTTGATTAAAATGATATTCATAAATTATTTCCTATAACATTTTTATATAAATAGCACGATCCCAATATTCATTAATTAAATAAAAACATCATATCGAAAATATTCAAATTACAAAAAACATATCTACTTGAAATGCAAAACTTAGGAAACTTTAAAGCATTTAAATAATGATTTTTGAATATCGGTTGATTATTAAAACGGTGATCATAATACATTTTCATCGTGATCAATTTTGTTTTAACTTTTCATCGTTAACAGTTTTGTGTAATCTGAGACTTTCTGAAATACACCGTCATTTAAAGAGTGTTTCAATTTCTACTTCTTTTAGTAAAGCAACGAGTTCAAGTATTTTTCATTCATAGTTTTCAGTTAACTGTAACTTAATATAAAATAAACGGAATGATTGTATTTTATAACTTGTAAGTATGTTGTTGAAATAACGTTTGTCCGATCAAAGCATTTCGAATTATAAAGCGTAGAAACTAGTAGAAACATTTAAAATTATTTTAGAATGGAAGTTAGCAACATATATATCAGCATAATTTATAAATTTTTTATTGAAATAATATTTTGTAAAGTGAAAATTTTAGTAACAAAATAGGTATTGTTCGAGAAATGAATATTTTTATTGTAAATAGGGAATTATTTTTAAAATAAAAATTCTACCCCCCCCCCCTTAAAAAAAAACTACTTAAAAATTAAACGTTAAAAATAAATGTTTTTTTAAAAAGTAAATGTGCTTTGAGGAAAAAAATTGTTTAAGAAGTTAAAATTTGTAAAATTCATGTTTGTTTAAAATTGGAAAAAAAAATGCTTTCTTTAATTATATGTTGTGTAAGTTTTGATACTTAATGAAGAATAGATAAAACTGAAGTAAGTACTGTTTTCAAAATGAATGATGTTACCATATTTTAAATGTCTTAGTAGAATATGTGTAGGCCATTAAGTGACGGTTAAAATCACTTTACAACTTTTTTTAAATCAATTCATTGGTTTCTATGATACATGAATTTTTCTTCTTCCATTACAAGTTCAAATAAAACACTTTTGTAGAGTCACGTATTCAGTTGAGTTTCCAAAAAAAAAAAAAAAATACTCATCAATAAGTGAGTTTGTTCATCTGATTAAATAAAACTGTTACTTTAATATCAATATTGATACAAGAACTGTATCTTTTTCTGCAAATATAGATGGTTGAGTTCTTTTATCAGGTCGATAAAAATTAATACAACACATTTGGAAACATGATACTGGATTGCAATTTGTATAAGATTTTTTTTATAATACTTCAATTATTATCAAAATTGTAAAAGTTATAACTGTTTTATTTACTATTAAATAAAACTTGTGTTTTATTTCCATGAAGGAGCTTTCTTAAGATTGAAGTGTTTTTAAACAAGCTTTATGACTTGGTATTTGTATTATATATTAATAATTAAATTATAGAATATAAATATTAAATGTAAACATAACTTTAAGATTAAACAAAACATTTAGTCCTAAGAGGGGTGGGTGAAATGACATTTAAAATTGTCATCTGAAGAATTACCCCAATCTGGTAATAAGAATGAATATGTAAACACGCGCATTATAAGTGTTTGCTAAGCGAAAAATTATTGTTCCCCGATAAAAGATTACATGAGGAGTATCTCGATTGAAATTTATTTAATCAATCTTATGAACAAATACTTACGTTATCTGGATTTCACTTCTCTTAGTAAACAAACAACGGGATAAAACTTTACCTAATTAGATTTTAAATAACTCATGTTCCTAATTCCTGCGATTTAGCCTCGCAGTTAGTGATGATCCAGTTAGTCAGAACTTTGCTTAATATATTTGGTATATAAGTAATGATTTTATTACGCACCATTTTCACTTAATTCCTTATCTATATTTGCATTACACTCATTCAAGAGTTGAAAGCCAGTTCCCCTCATTTTGATGCTTCATTATTCTCCCGCCATAATCAATATTCGCTTAGCTGTCATCAATCCCTGACCTTGAGTCTACACGTGGCCCATTAGCCATGAAAGAACCTCTTATATTATCCCTATTTAATACTAAGGATCCCCAAATTCGTGGAATCAACTTTTGGTAAGTCCAAATCTTGCTTTCCTTAGGCATTATATCTCTTGACTGACTTGCTAGTAAAAAGTACGTTGCTGCTGCTAAACTAAGAGTGTGGAACATCGCACAACTTCCCCTTTCACTGTAATATTGGTCATTGCACTAAAATTTATGGTGTTATTTTCCATTTCATATTTTCACTCATTAAAAATGGTTAGTTTGGGGATATTTTTTTGCAATAATTTTTACACGGGTTAAAAAAACAACCCGCCAAGATATTGAATTTGGGGATGCTATTCGATAGATAGACATTACATTGTATCTTCTTGTGGTGTAACAAAACAAAAATCAATCGCTGATGGGCGATGCTCAAGGGCGAGGGATCTGCATTAAAGGCACTCGTTTTTCAACTTTTTACACTTTTATCGCATTTTTATGGGAATTTCGGTGGTGGGAATGTTTAGAGACATTACCACAGATTTTTAATCAAAATCGTTAAAGCCGTTTTTTAGCAATCATTGACAAACATGATTTTTTCAATGGCAGCTACTTTATGTGCATGCGCGATTTTGACGAAAACCTTAATGACAGGTGCCATAGCCACTAATAAGCTGCATACCAAAGTTGAACATCATAGGTCAATCCTTTAGGGAGATATGCTGATCACGGACACAGTGTAGATATTAAAAAAAAAATCGATTTTTTGTTTACAAAATCTACTACTTTCATTCACTTATGTGAACATATGGGTAATTGAAAGTAAATAATATAACCCATAAAAACACAATTTTTATTTTAAATCCTTTATATACATTGCCAATTTTTATAATCATTAATACAGCGCCGCTTCTGTTGCCAGTGTGTGCTTGATGTTGGCATCTAATTTTAAATATTTTAAACATCTCTATCAGCAAAATGTGGGATAAATTACTTTTTAAAATTTATTCATAAAAAATCAAAGTGAATTTATGCACTCACATCCAAATATCTTTTATTTATTCTGATTAAACAATTTTATTATTTGTTTATTTAAACAATTTGGCAACAGGAAAAAGTTTCTTCAACGATCGTTTAAATGCTTCTTCAGCATGATTTAATGACAACAAGTTGTTTTATTAGTAGTCCGTAAAACTGGCAAGTTTCAGCCCGATGGGATGATGACAAATGGATTGATTAGGCCTCCGCAGATTTGTTCTCCATCGACAAACATACCTATAAACATACATACACACACAATAGAAGTTAATATAAAGGATTTTAAATTAAATTGCTTTTTAAAAGACTATATTAATTTGTGACACAAAATTTATATTATGTTAACGAGATTTTCATACAACCCAAACACTATGACTGCATGGAATTACAATAATTTTTGGGAACCCCATGCAACTCTTCATATGAAATATAATGTATATGAAAGAAATATGATAATATGAAAGAAATATGATAATATGAAATATGATATATAAATATAAAATATGATAAATATATGATATGAAATATAATGTATATAAAAGTAATGGTAAATTACTTTCTATTGAATAGTTCAAATTAATATGGTCAGCAAATTTGCAAAGATATTCATATTTTTCTGAATTGTTCATAGAAATATATTCTGTTCACGATCCTTAATAAAATTGTTTTGTTATCTAAAGCAGAAACATGATAAATTCGTTTCTATTTTCAAACAAAATTAAACGTTTTGAGAAAATATTTTTTTTTGCTGTAGTAGTATTGAGTAAAATGGAATTTTGTCGTGTTTTTCGGTTTAGAAAATATATATTTCGAAGATTGATATTTTTGATATCTTGAGACATGGAATTCATCTAATGTTTGTAAAAAATAATTCAAAACAACAATTTCTTCTAAAAATAAGTTGTTGTTTTTTGGGTTTTTTTAGCTTGAGGGAATTCAAGTGGAAACTTTGAGTGATGAAATGTTTCTTCAAAATAATTGTCGGTTAAAATGATAGTTAGTTCTATTGTCTTTTAAAATAAAAGGAAACTGATTCAATGAAAGTGAAGTACTTTAAGTCTGATAGTAATTAGAAAATTAACAGTTGATACTTTAATATGCAATTTCACCATTCACAATCATGACTTGATTATTTAATCTGGTCATTCACAATTAAGACGTCTAATCAAGTATCAACAAAAATTATGTATCACAATCAAATTAAGGTTTACCCAAACATTTTAATTTCTTTAATATTTGTTGGATCAACACACTTTTTTTATGTGATTGTAGAAAAGTGTACTGGTCTATAAAATCTATTTAAAAAATGTTTTTTGTTTTAAATTATTTTATTTATTAAAATTTAATAATTACTATAAAACGACGCAATAAATATTTTGATATAACTTAATAAACTTAAAAATTATTTGTATGTGTTCACAAATATATAACAGGAAAATTTACCAAACACAATTTTGATATTTATAGCAAATATTAAAATAAAAAAATTTAACTATAAAAGTTTATATTGTTTTCTTTCAAAATTAAAAAAAAATCGTACCTGGAGTAAAAAACAAAATTTTAAAATTTTGTTTGGTAAATATTTTCTAAAGTGTTATTTCAATATGCACGGGAAATTAGGGGTATGTTACTTATCTACACATGGAGTTATTTTGAATTATGTAAAAAAAAATATATATATATAATAATAATTACTGTACCTATACTTAAAAAAAGTGTGAAAAATGGGTATTTTTTAACATTTAAATTTGTAAAAAAAAGTTTGTATTTTATTCAAAATTCCATGCCTATTTTTGTTAAATAGATATTAAGAATGACAAAAAAAAACAACACATTTCCAAGTCATTTTATTCATATTTGCTGAAGATATAGCATTTTTAGTAATTTCAAAAATCACGAACTGAGAAAAATGCGTTCGAAATATCAAAGGAGCTATTGCAGCAATGCTAAATTATCCATAAAAATATAGTTTTTCTGCTGTTGCTATTATCGGATCAGCTAAAAAACTTGACAGAATAAGGAGGAGTTTTCAAAGATTATAAACACGCAAAAAGTAGAAGAAAATTTATATTTTTGTTATTTTTTGTGAAATCAAGGGGTACCAACTATCCTCAAACAACTATATCTCAGTAATTTCTGAAGTACTGATTACTCTTTCTATAAAATGACTTAACTTGAAAGTCTTTTTATTGAAAGTTATATCATATAAAATTCATAACCATTCATAATAATTTACTGTCAGTGTTTACCGCAAACGTCAAATTTAAATATAAATTATACAATTTTTTAAATTTGTAAAATTTGTTTCCTTAATTTTACAAATTTTTCACTCATTTCTCCCCTTTTGAATGCTATGAAGAATAATAGCATGAAAAATTGTATTTACTTCTTTTAAAAAAAAAAAAATTGAAAGTAGTCTGATGTCGTTTTAGTTCATTATTGAGTATCAAATCCTACTTAAATTAGTATTCTCAAATAACATTTAATACTCACATAAGACAAAGTGTATGTATCGTTATCTTACTCAACACACAAATGCTAATGACATTTTTGAACTGTACTTCTGTAAAAGCAACTGATATCCGAGAGTATGGTAAAATAATATAACACATAAAAACAAAGTTTTTATTATAAATCCTTTATATGCATTGTCAATTTTTAGGTACAATTGCAACTTCTTGAGCTCAGATCATGTTAGAACAAAAGATCCATTCCAAACTATGTAATAACTTCTTTTTCCCCATAAAAAACTTGATTGAATACATTGACTTCTACAACAAGTCAACAATCTACGAAAGCTTATAAGTCTGTCGAAAGGCAATAAAAACACACGTCTTTTATTCATTTCGATTAAAACAATTTTGGTAACAAGAAATAATTTCAACAAATGGTCAAATGTGATTTATTAGTATTCCGAAGCGATTAAAGAAGAGTGTGCAAAATCTACCTTTTAGTGGGAATAGCAGTCCCAAAATCTGATATAATGCATTGTCATCATATATATCTGAAAAGTTTCAGACCAATTGGATTACGGCAAGTGGGTTAATTAGGCCTCCGTCGATTTGCCTGTTATCGACACACAAACACACACACACACAATCAAATTTAACGTAAATGATTTATAAAATCTACATTCATTCCATATTATGGTATTAATGTTAATTTTAAAATATTCTGTGTTCTTGGAATTCACAATTATTACACTCCTTTTATATTCTTAACAGAAATTTGTCGCCAAAGTATATCGATGCAACAATAAAATATACAAAAAGTTCAAACATTTTATTTTGTGTATCCTACTCCATAAAACTTGTCAATGAATTTAGTATCCCACTTACAAACAGTAACTCTCCTTCACTAGAACAGCCTTCAGCAAAATATATGACCCTATACACAATTCATCTTGATGCCCAAGGCACCTATCTCGGATGACGTCATATTTCACGCCACACTGGCGTTCTTTTTGTGACTCTTTGGCGACGAAAAATAATTCCATGGAATAATAAATTGCGGTAGGTCCCGTGAGATGAGTATTATATCAATTTCAAGAAATTTATCTTTGCAAGGAATGCTCTTTTTTTGTGGTTGTTACATTGAATTTTATTAATAAGTCGTGACATAATCAAAGTGCTTTTTACGGTTGACGGCATAATACGTAAATACCAGAAATCTTTGTGGATCAATGAATCCAAATCTGAGTACTTATGATTTCATTTTAACCACGCTACAGCTAAAGTCACAAAAAATTCATTTGCCTATTTTATGTGAAAAAGTTAAATCTCTGTTGAAATTCGTCCAAGTAATGCTTATACAAGAAGTTGAGCTCATGAAAGAGAGAGTGTGTTTGTATTATTGAGGTACGTAATTCTGAGACACAATATTGTTGGGATAGCTCGTAGAATTTCACTTTCAATTATCCATATGTAATACATAGGGTAATGAAAGTAATGGAATTGGGGAAAAAAAATCGATTTTTGTTTGCATTTCTCCACGTTTTGGAACATCCTGATCTCAAAAAAGTGATCTAGAAAAAATTTATGTCTACGTGGTCAGCATAACTCCCGAACTAATTGACCTACGATGTTTAAATTTTGGTGTTCAGGTTGATGATGACCCAGGAACCTACCATTAAAGGTTTTGTTAAAATCACGCGTGCGCATAAGGTAGCTGCCATTGAAAAAATCACATATTACTAAAAAAAGACTCTAACGATTTTGTTCGAAATCACTGTGGTAATGCCTCATACGGTGTTCTAAACATCCCCACCACCGAAATTCCCGTAAAAATTAACAATAAAGGATAATATAAGAATTATCTATAAGTATATTGCCAAAATTCCTTAAAAAAAAAAAATAAAAAAAAAAAAAGATATATATATAAGAATTATATAAAAAAATATAGCCAAACTGACAATTTCTACTGAACGAATGATGTAAATATATAAACGAAAATGGCACAAATCCATCTCAGTAATATAGTGTAATTGAAAGTTGTGCTATGTTCCACACCCCTAGTTTTTTTATCTTTCATGTTTATACTGTAGCGTAAGATGTAGTGCACCTTAAAATATTTTTAATGATAACGTTTCTTTTAAAATGCTTGATCAATTCTTAATTATTTTTATAACAATGTAATATAGTATAATGTAATATAGTGTATTATTACTATTATTGTATTATATTATGAAACAATAACATTTAAATATTTTTCCCAATTGACCAACTTTGAGGAAAATATAATCCATTTTCAAAAATGTGTATTCGAGAGATTTAAAAGTGTTTTTTTATGTGTTCTGGCATGCATGTAGATTAAAAAGAGTTACATTTTCTATTTCTAATCTTTTCTTTTTCTATTCTTTTATTGATCATACTAGAAAAAATGCAATAAAATTATAGAAAAATATGTACATACATCCCGCATGAAATATACTGATGGTTATTACAGATTCACTTCTCTGCTACTGTTTATCCACTTCACTGTTGCAATTTGCTAACTTCACTATAATTCTACCATCAATTCACTTTTTCAATCACAAATCTGATCGCATTGAAGTTTTGTTACATTTATATTTGGACACATTTATAATTGGTAAAATTTGTATTGGGTCCTATTTATGTATATTTGATTAGTTCTCAAATTTGTTACATACCCAATTTTTTAGTTCCCTAATTTTTTGCATCCCTAAATTATCTAATTTATATCTTGTCACATTAATTTATTGACACATATTTTGTTACATACCTATCTTGTCACATACCTATCATATCCCATATCTATATTGCAACACCCCTAGTATTTCACTGCCTATATTGCCTCATCCTTATCTTAATACCTACCTATTTTGTACTTGTAACATCTTATAATATCCTTAGTTCATCACGTTCCTAGTATTTCATATCTCTATCTCTCCACATACATATCTTGTCCCATTCCAAATTTGTTATAGCCCTAGTTTGTCACATCATTGGTATTTCACATCTATATCTTGTCGCATCCATATCTTGACACATATCTATAATGTCACATCCATATCTTATTACGTACCTATCATTATCAATTATATAATTTTACGTTTGAGGAGACGAAATGATTTTTCCTGATTATTTATCATACTTTATTCATATCAAATATCACAAAAGCAATAAAAATAATCAATATATTTGAATAAACAACTAGACGTTGTTAAAAAAACTCTTAAGTAAAATGGCCAGCCAGAAAAAGTTGTGAAATCTAAAGTTTGCCGCCAAGCGGTCTCGTTTAAATTCTTTGGCGCATTTGGGAATAATAAACTAAGTTAGGATTATTTCGAGAAACCCCTATAGCCAATGAGTACTTCCCAGGCTATAGTTTTTATAGAATTAATTTCAATTCAGGGAATTGGATACAAAGTAGGTCAAACATAGAAAAATAGATTATTTCAAAATAACACTAGACCTACAAGAACTGATTGACCATGGCATTTCTCCCAATATTCTAATTTTTTCCAAGTATCCAACAGAAATTGAACGCTACCTCTTGACGATATCCATTAGATTTTATAACTTTTTCTGGCTGACCATTTATATTTACGCTTTTATTTTAAACATTACTCCGGAGATAGCTATCAATTCCCATTGTAGTTCAATATTTTTCTATTACAAGAACTAAAAAAAATACTATTGTCCCCATTACAAAAACAGATTTTCATTTTAAAAGACTATAATCAATCTTCCATGAATAGAAACATCCCTAACCAGACACCCCGCTAGACACTGTAACAGAAACAATTTTCAACTCCTTCCGATGTAGACCTAATTCAAGTCTAAAGGGAGACTTTTCAACTCAAAAGAGAATTCACCAGGGGGCTGATACGTCCTTTTAGGAGACATCCTTTGAATTTAATGTGTGTTGACACTTTGAAGTGTGCCCGTTCCAACGCCACCCAATCTTTCACACTAAGTAGAACTGAGAAGAAGTTCGAAAATGTTTGGAGAGGCCGGTATCTTTTATATTGTGGTGTGACGTGCTTCTTTGAGTTTTGTGTGAAAGTGTGGCAAACACTTAAAAGAATATTTTTGAGGCGCTATTAAATTAGTTTCTCTAGGATGTTTGTTGCTCTTATTATTAATATGTGGAATATATTTCTTAGATGACACACAATTTTAGGATGCTTAAGGTATACATACACAGTTGAGATGATTTTCTTTAATTTTTAGGTTATAATTTCAAACTTTTTGGCAGTATATCAGAATTAAAAATAATGCATTTTTCTGTATAAAATATTTTTTTAAGTCAATTTTTTAATCAGCTAAATGCAATTAAAGTGACTAATTACGACATTATTAAAACATACATAAATAAACTTATAATTAACTTAGGGGTGTTATTTTATTGCAAATAAGAAATATTATATTGACTCATGTTAGGAACATGATTTTTGAATTTGGCTTCAATATTTAAATTATAAGTTTTTAAATAAAAAGTTTAAAAAATTACATAGTTTTTAACAAAAAAATAAGATTAAAATATGCAAAAAAATGTGTTCATAACATTATATATTAGGTTCTCCATAGAAAACACATTCACAACTATTGTCTACAAAACAAAATTAGAATTTTGTAAATCGGACCATTTATTATGAAGATATGACCGTTGGCGTAAAATCATATAACACCAAAATGTCATTCTTCAGAAAACGCGTTTGAAGTTTATTACACTAAGGAACGTGATACAAAACAGGTTCACAAAACCTATTGTAATTTAAAAAGTAAATTGAGTCTCAGAAAAAAAATGGTAACATTTTAGTGGTAATGAATTCGGGAATATTTTAAAACCAAAAAACAAAAACGCAGACTTGAGTCAAATTTCGCGATTCCTAATGCATATGTATACCTTAATATATACACTAGAAGTGTGAAACAACGCACAGCTTTTAATTGGACTTGATTATTGTTCAATTTTTTCATGGACTGGTGTAATTTACCGATTTTGTTTTTATATTTTTATGAATTAAAAAATGGATGACCCAGTTTGGCGATTTTTTTACTGTTAATTAATGTATTGGCAAAAGGGGAAAAAAACACATGCAGTGTGTAATAACAAAGAGGCGATATGTTTTTTATCATTGTTGCAGGGGAAGTTCTCTGGTAAGCGTAAACAGGTAAGAATTATAAAATTAAGATGAACCTAATATTTATATTTTTATTTTATATTATATTACTTAGTGACAAAGTTATATGAAAAAGTAATTATTTCAACTAAGTCAAATATGCATTTCCAAGTCTGTGCCCCGTGCGTCGGACGATATTAATGCATATTTGACCAAGTTAAAATAATTATTTTTCCATATAACTTTGTCACCAAATAGAGCTATATAAAATAAAAGTATAATTGCTAAATTTATAATAGTTTTAGAATTCTAATTTGTTTATGAGTAGAAAAACGAGGTAAAATGTATCGTGCTTACAACAGAGTATTGCCTTAAGCATTCTTTCAGGTAAGTTAAACAGAGGAAGAAAAGTCTGATGGGCAGTGCTCAAGGGAATATTATTCTTTGTTACAGACATTCATTTTTCAACTTCAAAATTGAAACCAATAGTTTAACTTAAAATAGGAGAATAAGGGATGGCGATACATATTATTTTTAAAAACATATTTATTTGTATAACATTATTTATTGGTGGTACATATTTTTAAATGTATGCTTCGTTTAGCATTTTCAGATACATTTAAAAAGCAGGTACTTATACTTAGATATATACTGTTTATTTAAAAATGCTCTTATAGAAATATCTAATATTATTCTTTAAAGGAATTATTTTTCACACACAATCTATTCGGCATTACAACTGTATAGTGGTTAGCGTGCTAGCTTCTAGACCGCGAGGTTCGAGTCCCGTGTTAGTAATGGGTGTTTGTAAATGTATGTTGCCTCGTCTAATAACGAATGTTTCGGCGCATTATAGCCCTCAGGTTGCTGACGGTGCCAGATAATCTGAATACAACCAACCAAGTATTCAGCACTACAATAATATGTTTGACTGTTTTCAAACAAGCATGCGAGGGTCTTGTGCTAGAGATTTGCGACAGCCTTCAAACTAACTCTGATTTCAAAATGAATAGACACGAATGAGATTGAGACTTATAAAATTGTATAGGTTGGCTGCCTTTTAGTTTTCTGAGTTTTTTTGCACTCAAGCTGTAAATGCGGGACAGTTTAACATTAAGGGGGTCCTCACCTCCGTTGGAGCCCATGTTAAATTCAACAACTTTGGGGTGCATCTCATTTAATAACCGATTCTTCAATCATTATTAAACTTTCACAGTATAATATTAGGATACTTTTAAATACTTCAACCCGATATTTTTCTTGTTTTTTGAAAATTAAACTAATTATGAGTTTCTAAAAATGTGTTTAAAAAACTGTAAAAATTTTAGACAAATTAAGTTTAAAAAAAAAAAAAAAAAAAAAAAAAACTATGCTACTTATCATTTATTTCTAGTGTAAACTTACTTAAATATGTTAGAGAAACATGTACAAAAAAATTTCAAGAATGTTTTTCAAATAGATTTTAAGCTATGTGCCCCCAAGCATGAAAAACGGCATTTTTAGAAATCCGGCTTTAAAGTTAAAAAACGTGTATTAAATATTGACATTTTATTTATTTCAAAAAATTATTAAAAATACTGATAAATAAAATATAATTTCAAATGAGACAACATTTTAAAGAGAAGAACTAAAATTTTAATAAACATTAATAAACTCAAAATTAATAATCTGAAAACTTTTCATGTGCCGGATTCAATTAAGAATCCTCATAGCAGATATCCACACTTAACCTTCCGTCGGGCATAATCTGTTGATTGTTGGGCACATTAACAAAATAATAAATACAGAATTAAGTTCATTTATGTAACCAGAAAAAAAGAGACTGGTGGTATATTGGATTGACAGGCACGGAATTTTAATTACAATGGATTTGAAAATTGGACACAAGGTATAAACGGTGACGGCTGAATACGGTTTATCAGTAAGCCGCATTTAGTTTGGACATAATTGTCAGTAAAATAAAACCTGGAGAATATGAGATACAAAAAACCCGTCTGTGGTGTCTTGCAAAACCAATACTACATTCTGCATGCGGTCATCATTTCTTGCGAAGGAAATGGTAAACACATTGCAGAATATTCAGTTTTTACATCAATGTGTAATTAATTTTCAATAAGGTAACTAATTTTGATAATCGTTGTATTTTAAAATGTCATACCTATTTAACCACTTGTCCCTTCTTCATGTTTCGTATTGATTTTGTTTCAAAGTTAGGGAGTCCCTTCTGAAAACCCTGTAAAAGGTTGTGGCACGTATAGCTTTGATGTAGCTCATGTATAAAAAAAAATCTTTATTACACTGACTCTATCTCAGTGTAAGCTGGTAAATAGAAGTAAATATTTATGCTTACTTAAAGAGTATTCTTACGTGTTTCGGATTAGTTTTTCCTAGCAGAATATCCTAATTTATATTATTGGAAATCATTTTTTTATTATACGACATTCAGAAGCAAATTTTAATTTGCGACACCTCACAGCAAAAATATTCAGTGGTTTATATAGGGCTATTAAATATATATATATATTAACTGCAGTAGATTTTGGATCTATATTTAATAGCCACTAATATAGCTATTAAATAGATCCAAAAATGTATATTTGTTAATTACAGTGTGTTAAAAAAAGGACTGATAAAATTGATAAATTATCAAATTTATCAAATTATAGTGTGTTAAAAAAAAGGACTGATAAATTTATCAGTCAATTTGATAAACTTAAAAAAAGGATCACGATACAAAGGAACTACTGTTTGCTACATTCTACTTGAGGAACTAAAGAACTTAACCTCATCAATTTTCAAAAATTGTTACAAAGTTCACCAACAGATTGTGATGTTGCTTAAAAAAACTTTAAAATAATCGATCTAAATATGTTGCATAAACTACAAAACAACCACCGTTTCCACCAACATTTTGGCGCAATTGAAACATCGTAATATAATTTCTGTACCATGTGCAGACCCGCTTTTTTTTCGTACTTTCATTCATTAACGACATCTATTAGGTAATTTTTGAAAAGTGTCGGATAAAATTCCGTAGTTGTCCAAGCAGAATTCAGAAGTGATACATTTTTATCGCCTTTCATTTTTTAAATTTCGTTTTTCATAGGTGTCCTTTTTTTTCAGGAGGGGGGGACAACCTGTTTCGGCCAGAATATTTAATTTAATCCGAAATTACTTTCACAAATATGCAAAGCGGAAAATTTGCACTTTCAAATACCAATTACCATGGAATTTTAATTATCACCAAAAGCCGACATTAGAAAACTAAAATGTTAAACGACTAGAAATGAAATTTATAACAGGCTCAAATACTTTAATACCACTTGAGATTAATTATTCACAAGAGATAGATTTCAGAGGATGAACAATATTTCATTCTCTCCCTTCAGGGTGGAAACACTCATTGTTTGAATACTGAATCGAATTCAAGAAATAATCGATCCGTGTGTCATTGGGCTTTGCAAACCACGAAAACTCGATTAATTTCTAAAATTCCCAACCGGGCGATTAATCGTATTTTGTTGTGTTGTTCAATGTGCTATTAATACTCATGAGTGTTGTAGACAAGAGAGGACAACTTTAATTGATTTAGGTTTTGAATTTATGAAAATATGTGTATTTAAAGGATAATGATTCGAATAGCGTCAAAAGTAATTAATTGTCTCTGTTAAATTAGTTTTTGAGACAGGTTTAACTTTAAAGATATTATTATGTTTTTTTTTTTAAATTTCTTTTCTCATTTAACAATTATTATTGTCTTTTTACAAATTCTACTTATGTATAAGGCATAAATTGTTATATCAATAGCAATTTATGAAAGTGTATGTATGATATTTATTTGCTATTTTGCTTCATTATGCATATTTATCAAATCGATTAACCCTTTCACGCTCAAGGGAAATATTTTTCCCTTCTACAAAAATCGTTATCGATTGTTCAATTATTATTGAATCGATATTTTTTTTACTGAATGTCAAAATAAAACGTATGTCCAAGGCGGCAAATGTGTTTCTGAACGAATAAAAAAAAACGTATAGAAAATAGGACACATAATAAATGTGTTATGTGCAATGTCCACTTGTGCTTCACAAGTAAACGAAATTGTTTCGTAGAATATCATAACTAACTATTTATTTTACTTTTCTGATAATTTTTATTATGTTTTTGTATTACAAAGCAATAAATAAAATACCGATACAATAAACCTAACTCTTCGTTTATTTACTTTTATGGTCGATAGGGAAAAATATTTACCATGAAATTATAGGAAACCTATACACCCTGCTATGTTTTTCTGGTGATATTCTCTTACTTTACACCCACAATAGCTAAAATATTGTGTTGTATTGGCATATTTAGTCTTGGACATCTTATGGTCCTGTAAGGGTTAACTTCTTTTTGTGTGTTTCTGGCTTTACTGTGAGAAAATCTTCGAAAGGTACCCACTTACCTTTACCGGAACATAGCAGGTGTACTCGTTATTGATGAAAATTCATCAATGGCGGCAGTGGTAAAAAATATTAGTGCTTCTGGAACATTGACAGTGTGGATACTCGATTTGAGCTAGTTTAGTTTGTAAGTCGTTAAGTTTACAATTGCACTTAATAGATGGCGATTTAAAGAATTTATCGTAAACATTTCGGTTTAGTATAATAATTTTTTTTAATGGTCTAAATAAGTAAAACACATGAAATATATAGAACATGTGAATGATATTTATGTCCAACAGATAAAATTCTATATTACTAGAATAAATTGTTAGCCAAAATATTTTATCAAAAATTGGAAATTTTTATTGGACATAAAAATAGCCATTAGTTCAATTTTAAGTTCAATTTAATGATAGTTGAAATTTTAAATTTTAAATAAATTTTGGAAATTACAGAATTTTTCATATTAAAATCTTATATTAACTTCGTTTTAGCTTGTTTGTTTGTTAATAGAGGGCAAATATTCGTAAGGCTATTTTACTAGCTTGCCTTCCTCCCATCGATCAGAAACTTGGCAGATTGATTCGTTGTCGATGATAATGAATTTTATAAAGCTTTTGGGAAAATCGTCAATCAATGACACAAAATGGATATTTTCTTCGTAGTGGTCAAACACAGTTGTGTCGATAGCTTAGAGAAATTAGTACTTTAAATCTGGAAAAATATTCAAATTCTTTAACAAAAAAAAAATACGACATTTTAATTATTCCAATCGATTAGTGAACGGAAAGAAAAGTAGAAAAAAAAAGGATTCTTACATTTCTCCCATGCGGGATGGGTAACAGTTAATTTTTGTCACACCAGATGGCGCAAAGAGTACGTAACAAACACTATGAAAACTCAATCCGAGTTCAAATTCACTTCAGCTACCAAAATACAGAACACACGTTATTTCTTTAGTTTTTGAACTAAACACACACATAATTTCAAATTTAACAAGAGTGTTCAGGTTAAAAAAGATAACAAATACACTTCATTTGATGATATATAAAAGACACTTTAAAAACTTAAGTTATGGTGCAATTAGCCTTATTAAGTTCTAATTGCACCATTTATAAATCGAATTGCAAATTATTTAAAATTTCAATTTCAATTGCAAATGAAACACAATGATTTGGTACAAAAATTCCACTATAATTGTAAACATATTATAAATAGCTTATTTTCGTAGAATTTTGTTTTGTTAGTATTTAAAATTGCCTACTCTTTATTAAAACGTAAAGATTCAAATTAAGTTTTAAAAAAAAAAGTTATTATTGCATGGACTATATTTGATTCATGTAGGTTCCCTTCGCAGCATTTTACACTTTAGATAACTTTTATCTTACTTAATTGGTTGAATAATTAAAAAATCTAGTGTCAGTGTAAGGCATTTTTAGTGTGAGCAAATGTCTCACACTAACAAAAACTAATTCCCCACAAATCGAGTTTAAAGTTCGTATTAGTGATTTTTAAACACTATGCATCTTCATAAAAATTACATAGTTTAAAGTATTGTTAATGTCATAAAAGAATATAGTACCATTTTAAAGCTACCCAATTCGGGAATATTTTATTGTAAAAACGCTAAAGAATTGGATTAAAATACTGTGAAACAAGGTAAGAATATGGTAAGAGTAAAAAAGCTTCTATTGATAGTTTTTGATTTCAAATTTCTTTAAATTCTATTATTAGTTTCACATCTGTGTAAAATATCATATGTTTTGAAGTAATATTTTTGTTGTCTTTATATTAGAGAAAACAAAACGTTAGGTATAAAAAGATTAAATAAAAAATAATAATAATAATTATAATTACAAAATATATATATTTCCTTTTTATCTTTGTTTAAACAAAAGCAGCTGCACTTTAATTTAAAAATAACCCAAACTTTTTTATTAGAATAACTCGCAATTTAAAAAAGATCTACAAATTAAACGATGGATTACGTTTGATTATTTGAAAGTTAATACTTCATGCCAAATAAAATATTTGCTTTGAACTATTTTGAGCTAAATAATATTCTTTTTGATGAAAACAAAATAATCGTATTTTATTTTATCGCATTTAAAGACTTGTAACTTCATATAAAAAATAAGGGTATTTGCTTAAGACATTGCAATGGGTAGATAAATAAACACCAAAAAATGACATCTTTAGGATTTGAAAATCAAGTATAAGTGTCGTCTGCTTAAATTCAAAAACCTAATAAATTGGGTAGCTTACAAAGAAATGAATAAGAACATATTTTTTTTTTCTGTTATTATACTCGATGCAATGGTAATTTCTATAAAGGAACATCGATCAAAAATTCTCTCACCACAAGTACAATGACTGTTTTTGCATTCACGACTTTTTCTTCCTCGTTGAATCTATTCATTTGGTAGAAAAACAATCTTATGATTAATGAGATTCAAAATCTATAAAAAAATAATTATCTTTTTGTGTTTGTTCAAAATGAAAGCACCTGCATTTTTATTTGAAAATAAACCAAACGTTTTTATTAAAGTAACCCTCTTTTTAAAGAGCTCTCCAAATCAGACAATGTTTTAGGTATGGTAATTAATCTAGTAGATAATTAAAGGAAAATAAGCATTTGTACTTATACTTTTATTTGTAATTGTACTTTGTATTTGTACATGTACATATAATTGTACATGTATAAGTATTTGTATGTAATATATGTATGTACGTGTATTTCTATGTACGTGTATAAGTATTTGTTAGTAGCGCATGTAATTATACGTGTCCTGGTATTTGTACATGTACTTGTATTTGTGCATGTACTTGTATTTGTGCTTGCATTTGCGTTTGCTCGAGTAAATGAGCGCTTACTTGTATTTGTACTTGTATGTGTACAATTAATTGTTCATGCAATTGTATTTGTAAGTGTACGTGGTGTTGTATTTGTTCTTGTAATTTCTCGGGGGGGGGGGGGGTATTTGTAACTGCATCGATACTTTAATTTTTAATTGCACGTGTACTTGTATTTGTAATTGTACATGTATTTGTATTTTGTGACATTAGATTTAGTAAGGTGACCTAAATAAAGCACGATATTATCTTTAACAGTGCATTGTCTACGAATGGTGTTCATGGGCTGACTATAGAACATACTTCTTATACTGTACTATACTATACAATGAACAGGCAATTATTATACCATACTATGCTATGAACAGCTTACTTATACTATACTATAATATGAACAGGCTACTTATACTATACTATGAACAAGCTACTTATACTATTCTATGAACATGCTACTTAAACTAAACTAGAAACAGGCTACTTATACTATACTATGAACAGGCTTCTTACATTATGGGTACTCATATTATACAGCTACTTACATTATGACTACTTATACTATGGACAGGCAAAAAACATATCTCAGAGGCAGATTACTTACCTAACATGCAAGAGACCTTGAAATAATTCCCTGCAAGTTCAACTCAAAATGACTTTATGCAAGGTGAAGATTGTGGGCAGGACCATACTCGTGTTTTAAGACACTTGAGAGACAAATAGAGGATGTTCCCTTTGATGGTTCTCCCAAATTCGGGATAATTTTTGAATTTGAGACTTGGTAATAATGTATTAGTTCAAAGAGTATGTTATTAGAGTTATTATAGAATAGTTATTATAGAATACCCGCACTTAGTTATTACTGATTAACACAGTACAACCAATTAACATTGTCTCAAGTTTTTTGTATTACTCAGAGCATTCAAGGGGAAGTCTGTTATATCAGGATAATGGTGGTGGTTGTTATAGAAACAAGATTTGTCGATTAAGTATTGAGGTGATGTAAATAGGAAATTGACGACCGAAAGGTTACAATATAACAAATCTAGTAGTCTTTCTCTTGGAATAATCCAGGAAAGTATGGACAGTCTTTTTTTCACGTCAGTCGACAACTCTAGATAACATGATTGGATATATTCTTCAAAATTCTTTACTATTCTTCAGAATGTTTACGATATATCGCAAAAAATCAGGTTGTTATTACGTTTTTTTAAGTCGCATGTTTATATTCAAGTTCATTGTCAATACTTATTTTCAAAAAATATGTGCCCTTGATGTTAAGTATAACTAAGTGTCTCCCACTGACTGAATTATATTTTCATGATTTCAATTCTTTAAATTTACTAGATGTAATGATCAAGGTGTTATGTTTACTTCATAAACTGCTGATTTCTATATTTCATTCTTTTCCACGAGTCACACAAAGTCTAAAAAAACAAAAGCATAAAAATATCTATGAAATTATTGAATGCGAGAATTGCTAGGAAAAATATGTCAATGGCGTGGGAGATATATCTACAGAGTAACAGAAACAAATTAGAATAGCGAAAACGATAGAAAAATTGGCGACTTATTGTTAGAATTTATTTAGTGTGGGCCATGCTTGTCAAGAGAAAACAGTGCACTGATTCTTTAAAGCTTCGATTTTGAATACGGTAATAGAGAACTCGGCCGAATGTCTACGAATTAACTGTCATTATGAATACTAGGGGTGTGGAACATCACACAACTTTCAATTACACTATAATACTTGTCACTACATTTAAATTTGATTTGAATAGTCTTATTACCATTTTCATATTTTCATTCATTTCAAAACATTGATAGTTTGGCAATTATTCTTACATGGGTAAAAAAATCCCTAAAATGGAAAATAATATACTTTTCGATTATTCTAACATTATTCTTTCTTGTAAGTGAAACACAGGAGAAGAGAAAAACGGTCGTTGATGGTTAAAGCTCAAGGCAAAGAAACCTGTCATAAAGACAATCGTTTTTCAACTTTTTACACCTTCATAAAATTTTTAGGGAAAATCTGGTTGTGGGATTGTTTAAAACTTCTTTAAAGACATTCCCATATATATTTTGATCTAAAGCGTTACATCCGTTTTAGCAATTGCTAAAAAACATAATTTTTTTCATGTTTTGCGCATGCTCAATTTTGAAAAAATTTTTAATCACTAAGCTGTACACCAAATTTGAGTATAGTAGGTTAATTCGTTCGCGATTTTCGCTGACCATGTACACACAGACACATTTTCCTAGATCACTTTTTTTAAGTCAGGATGTTCCAAAACGTTTAGAAATGCTAAAAAATCGATTTTATTTTTACCGAAAACAATATTTTCACTATCCTATAATAACATATGATAAATTGAAAGTTAAAATATTTAATCAAGATTACTACTGCCATTGTCTTTGATTTGCTGAATGACAGGAAAAGGGCTCGACTGCATCAGCAATGGTCGTCATTTTTAAATGATGAGTAATTAAATTTAAATCCCCTAGATACATGGTTGGTGATGTAGTAATGCATAAACAGATCTACAAATAAAGATTCGATACAGATATGCGCTGTATAATGACATCAAGTATTCAAATGAGTGTAATGGGTTAGCTTTTAAAAAGAAGTTTTTAAAATATTTCATTCTCGTATAATGGCGATCCTATTCTTATGACAATAAACGTACTAGTATTGCATTTGTCTATTGAAACCATTTTTCCAATACGATGATCAGTGTTTAAATATATTTCTGAGTCCTAAAATGATATTTATTAAATAACTTAATATTTAAGGTAATAGTAAATAATGGTCTATATTTTCAATTTAGTTTTAAAGGTATATGGATAGGTTAACTTTGAATGAGTACACATGATAATAATTTTTTATGAAAATGAGATTGTTTAGTTGTTTTTATTGCATCACATTAAACAATAAATAGTCTTGCGTGTATAAGTTATAACAATTATATTACATTACAGTTACTGTTGATAATTGCTACAATTAGAGCAACACATTAAACACATAGTTTCAAAATTTTCGCAATCTATACAAACCTATTGTCAGAAAGTGATTACATACTAATAATAGTTGTGAAACAAGTTCAAAGACCAATTAGTTGAACAAATTTGCTTGGACTATTATGTTATCACTTTCTGTACTTCCAATTTGTTAAAATGAATTGCTATCTGTAGACCAATTAATAGGTGACATTTAGGGAATTCTGTCGACATCACGAATATCTGATTATTTGTATAGATAAGATATTTAAATATACAATTTAGCCAGTGAAATGTATTTTTCACGAGCAGAATAATATAAGAATTCCTGCAATATAGTTATCCAAGTAATTTGAACTTGTAATATTAGAACAACTTCTCATTAATGTGCTTCGAAGTTTAAGGTAAAGGTGCTAGTTTCTTTGAAGTGAGCAAGATTACATTTATTTTAATCATCAGTCGAATTCTATTTGTCTATACTTTATTTTTGAAACATTACTAAGGCATGTACTTTTAGCTTACATGTTTATACAAAAATTACAGTATAATTTGAAAATTAATATTTTACGAATATTTGAGAGTAGGACAGTAACATTTTCAATGAAACAATCGATTTTTTCCCACAAAATAAAAAATAATTATTTTTTCATCAACAAATGGCTCTGTGTACCACAATCTTACTAATTGTTAATTCGCTGCTATAACTTTAGCCAAATGCTAATACCTACCTACAGCGCCATCTTTTGATGAACACATTAAGTAGGTCTTTTTTTTTTTTTTTTTTTTTCTTTTTTAAACCGGGAAATTACCTATTTTTTTTATGAACATTTTTTAAGTTATTTCTCAAGTGTTCGTGCTCACTTTTTCAATCGTACTATTACTTTTGTGTTATTTTGAATATATTTTATTTTAGTATATTTTGAATTAGTTTTATGTTAAGAGTCACACTACAAAAATTGTTTCCTTTCATTAACTTCATAGTTTCTCATATTTACGGTATTTACTTTCATAAGTTGTTAAGCTAAACTAAACTTTATTAATATTTCCAATATTTTAAAAAATAAATGTTATTTGTAACCGTCCTTCTTTTAAGTACCTATATCATTTACCTCCCTTGAGAATTAATATATGATGTGTTTAGAGTTATCGTACCCAAAGGATTCATCAAATAATCATCAACCCTTTAACATGAATTCATTGTATAAAGATAATATCAAAAGTTAAAATATTAAACTAATCAACATATTCTTAAATTTTTAATCGAGAAAAAATGGATTGCTGTAATATATTAAATAATTTAAACAGTATTTTAGTACGGGGATAAAACAAATAAATAGAATATTTTTGTCTTTCATTTAAACAATTTCCTTACCAAATTATTATTATAAACGTGTATAAATGAAACGAATTAAGCTTTTAATTAAGTATTTTAAAGAGGGTTCGTTAGGCTACACCCCTAATGTTAAAAGTAAATTTTCCTCTGAACCTTTTCTAAAATATAAAAGTACGTATTATATTGAAACTTTCGTTAATATTATTTAAATCTTATTTAATAATCTCATGTCAACATTTGGAAAATACATTGGCTTTAAAAAAAAAAAAAAATTGCAAGTGATAAAACATCAAAAAATTTTAATAAACACATTTGTTCGACAAATTAATTAAAAAAAAATAATAATCAAAACTTTTCTAAAAAGTACCTAGTTTCTAAATCGTTAAATATGTAGTTTTCCTTCCCCCCCCCCCCCCAAAAGCCTCATTAATGTTTAAAAAGTGATAATTTTTGATAAATGTATTTTTATGTGAAATTGCAGCATGACAAACCTATGTTTACCTTTTTAAAACTAATTTTTATCCACAACTAGAAGTAGTGAAGGTCAAAATTGTTTAATGTAAGAAGCACAATAGTTTAAAATTTAAATATATTCAAAAATAAAGAAATCGATAATTTTGAAGTTTTTAGCCGACTGAACCACCTTTAAGTTAGGTTTTTATTCATGAGGTTATAATGTGGTATGTGTTCAATCGATCCTAACAATTATTATCCAGATATTTCAAAATATTATTATCCAGATATTTCAAAATATTATTATCAAGATATTTTAAGATATTATTATCATTATACTACAACATATTATTATCAAGATATTACAAAATATTATTATCAAGTGATTTCAAAATGTTATTTCCAAGATATTTCAAAATATCATTATCAAGATATTTCAAAATATTAATATAAAGATATTTCAAAATATTATTTCAAAGATATTTCAAAATATTATTTCCAAGATATTTCAAAATATTATTTCCAAGATATTTCAAAATATTATTTCCAAGATATTTCAAAATATTATTATCAAGATATTTCAAAATATTATTATCAAGATATTTGAAAATATTATTTCCAAGATATTTCAAAATATTATTATCAAGATATTTCAAAATATTATTATCAAGATATTTCAAAATATTATTATCAAGATATTTCAAAATATTATTTCCAAGATATTTCAAAATATTATTTCCAAGATATTTCAAAATATTATTTCCAAGATATTTCAAAATATTATTTCCAAGATATTTCAAAATATTATTTCCAAGATATTTCAAAATATTATTATCAAGATATTTCAAGGGTGGCATTTGAAGCCAATTTCACACTACACTCTTTAACATAAGCCCCATTAACTCTCTGATCTTGCATGCTAAAGTTGCCGGGTTCGAATCCACGGATAGACAGGAATGTTGGTTGTGGTTCGGAATCCACGGATAGACAGGAATGTTGGTTGTGGTTCGGAATCCACGACTGTTGGTCCCGGTCTGATTAGATGTCATCGTTCATAAAATTAGGTCGTTGAGAATACAAACCCACCAAACCAACCAATCAACCCCATGGGTCCAATAAGCTCTTCGAAATGTTTTACAACTCAATGATAACATATTTGAAAGCACCAATAAATAATAGAACACAAATTAAAAGATATTCAACCATACTATTTTTTTTATAAAAAAACAAACAGTTCTTGACAAATTGTTTTTAAAAAGTGCTAGTTTTAAATGCAATTAATCACAAGAAATTGTATTTTTTAAACAGTGTTTTAATTAAATGCAATTAATCACAAGAAATTGTATTTTTTAAACAGTGTTTTAATTAAATGAAAAAAATATTTTTATATTCTATTTTCTCGGAGAGAACTCTCTCAATTTAGTTTGTTGGCGAGTAGCTTTCATTATGTTTTTTTAGAGCTTTATTAACTATTTTTGTTTAAAATATTATTTTTTAATTTGATAGTTGTTAATATTTTGATGTATTACTACTATGAAGAATTAATGTGAAAATTAGATGTTCATGACTGTTTGATGTAAGTGAATTTACACTAATTAAACTTATATATAAATCAGTATTTAAATTATAAAACCTTTTTTTTTTTTTCGTACTGCATTCATTTGCATTTTTAAGTAGGAAATTAAGATTTTCAATAGTTAATTTCGTATACCACTTGAAAACCTGAATAATTGTTACAAAACTGAAAAAAGAATATATGTATAGTCGTGTACCCTTTTATTACTAAAAGATTCAACTATGAAGAATGGGAACTGGATCAAAATGTATTAATTTTGCATTCTGACACTCATCTTTCAAATGAATCAATTATAAAAATATCCGTCTTAATAACTGTAATTTAATCTTAAATTTACTTTATTAATTCAGGTAATTTTATTATAGTTTCTTCTGATACATTAATATAGTTATAAGCTAATGCTAATTCTAAGTTTATCTGTCTGTAGGAATTCAACATTTTTATATGAAAATAGAAATTGACCAGTATTTTTTTAACCAAAATGTTTTTAAGTTAACAAATTCTCTATAATTTAGAAATTAATAAGTGCCAAGATATTGCAAAAGATACTGTATTGACAAATGTTTTATGTGGTAGTTTTTGACTTAGGATAAAAAAAAAAATCAGCGTTTCTTTAGATTCCAATTTCCATAAAAGTAATTTTTGTTTAATAAAATAGCATAACAATTAATTTGAAGAAACACGAATGATTATTTTTTTTTCAGAAATATATTTTGCCAATACTTCTATCCAGCACTCATTCTCACAAAAATACACAATTTCCTCCAACCATTTACATACTTGAAGGAAAAAACTATAATTTATCCCAGACCATTCCCACGAAATCCTCCAACTCTTTATCTTTTACAGATCCCGAGGACATCCAACAAAAGAAATAAAAACCCATCCCAAACAAAAGGAGGATGGAGAGCAGCTCTCATCCCATCCCAGCCATCCCGCAACCTGTTTGCAACCACACTCAGAAATACCTCCTAGTCACAAGTTGAGTCTTCTTCTACTTTACGAGAGTGCCTTCGCTGCTAGAGATCTTCTCCCCACTACAACAGAGAACTAGATATCCAAAAGAGCCGCTGTCTCTCTTAAGACTTTTATCATTGTGGTTATTTTTTTGTTCGACCGGAAGCTGCGAACAGATGAAGATGATGAACAATATCCGTCAGGTCCGACGCAAGCGGCTGACAAGATCTGAGAACACTTATGACTTCAGCTACGGGTGGCACTCGCTGATTCGCGAGTCCCTGCTGCAAACTTCGTGGCCACTATCTATGAGCGTCGATTCTGAGGATGATGAGGATGCGGTGGCAGCGGCGAGGGCTTTTAAAGGGTGAGTTTTGCTTTTTTTTTTTTTTTTTTTGAATTGGAAAGCGTTCTTTGGGTCTTTTGTGGAAAGTAACTTTTGTTGGATAATTTCATGAAGAAGATAAAAGTTTAAAAAATGCTGAGAACGTTAATAGTTCTATTTTTATTTATATAAATATATATTGTAATTGTTAATAATGTTTTAGTAATGTATATATACTCCGGATACCAAAAATCGCAATATATTAGAAATATGAGGTACATAATTTATTTGTGAGTACGAAATATAAATTAATAAGGACTATGGAGGATGAACTAAGAGTTCGTGGATTTATTTGTAAAGTTCGCTTGTGTGTTTAGTAATGGTAATCCAGACAGGAAATAATGGTTTAATACGCTCCCGTAGATAAAAAAAGGATATATATATATATATATATATATATATATATATATATAATTAAAAACTCTCCTCTTTTAATTGAATTCCATACCTTAATTATTTATTCCTTTGAAATGAATCGAAATTACTTCATGGACTGACTACCTTTAAATTAAAATGAGTTATATTAAAATTTGCGTTGTAGTAATTTAAAATTGTAAAACTTTACCAAAGTAAATAGAAAATTAAAACATACGATTTCTTAAATATAATATGCACTGTAATGTATGATTTAAAATGTATTAGCATTTTACTTTAAGCAATTATGGCAGCAAGTTCAATTTTTCAGTGCATCATTTATCTCGGAAGCGCAGGGTTATGTTACTTAATTAAAAGAGGGAAGTTTGACTTACCTCTGGTATGTGCTGGGATCAGAGCAGTGTCGGTGTGGCTGGCTTTTGGGTGCTGGGCTCCAGGCAGGGTCATGGGGATCGAGGCCGGGTCGGATGTTTTGTTCTGCTGGCCGGGTTCTATCTGCTGGATTGTATTGTCTGGACACGAAGTTCCCTAGTGGCTGCATTGGGACTTTTCCATTACGTGTTGCTGGAAAGGTCCTTTCGTAAAGAAACTTAAAAATGGGTAAAATGGAGCATCTGGGACTCCGAGGAGCAGAAATTGATGCCTTCAACGCTTCGACGTAAAATAAAACTGCTGCCGTCTAGCTAATTATAGCATCTTCAAGCAAAGGAAAAGTATGGAAAAAATGGCTCCTGATAGCTTGCTCATTCTTTTACGTCCAAATGATATTATCTCTTTTTTCCATGATATTCAATTGCACTTGAGGGTCCTCCCCCAAGAAAACACCCCATCTTCCCCTTTGCCCAATCTACATCAGGCTTTAAATTCATATCCGACCTCTTGAGTCTGTCTCTCCAACTCTTGGGCCAGCAAGTGTAGTCCCATCTCGTAAAATTGGAGTTACATGTAGGGTAGCCCTTACTAACCCCCCCCCCCCCAATACATATAAAAATTGTGATGGTGTTAAAATACTATCACAAAAGAATCTGTAATTTTGTTATTTATCCATCTTAAATATTCGAATCTAATAATTAGAATTTAATGACCTATGAAAACACTTCTGATAACTAGCATGAAAACATTTAACAATTTTGAACTACCACCAATAAAATACAAAATGCGATTTACAATTATTTTCTAATCGATATTATGTATCGGAATATATGATTTAAAAAGTTTTAGCGATACAAAACAGTTTTGAAATTCATGTCTGACATTTAGTATACCAATATTTTACAAATTTTAAATAATACATCGATTTCAAAATTTAATGTTTTACTTATCCCTCAGAGCTATTCAAATTTATGAATTAAACAGTTATCGATGCGACATTGCGAAGAAATCAAATATTATTCAAAAGTCTCTAAAAGTCTTGAAGAGGTCGTAGAATAAATACATTCCGAAAACGTCTCAACATATGCACTTCAAAGTTCTATGCAGGAACTTGGATGCGTGATCAAACATACAGTTTTCTAATTTGCATGCGCTGATTATTAGAAACTCTAAGCACTGCCTTTGAATCTTGAGATGTGATTTGCTTGAGATTTCGACTTTCCTTGATAATAAAAGATTTCCCGGCGAATTTCCTTCGTGGACTTTGTCCTAAGAGCTAAGCATTTTCATTTGTACATGGAATAATCCTGATTCTTTTATTTCCTTTCCTTTATTTATTATTGTGTTTTAGAAATGTAGATAGACTACATATATTAATGATATTTCAGTACTTCAAAGTTTGATGTCATATGCTAATCTTGCATATTTCAGTACTTCTACACAAGACGATGCACTGTCAATGTCTTAGTTTTAATATACTAGCGATGAAAAATAAAGGAGTCCTTAGTATCAGGTATACAAATAAGTATGAACTAATCCATCTGAAACGTTGCGATGACAGTTATTTTGAATTATTTTTATTTCTAAACGGCATTGGATTCATCTAATTTCTTCAATGTAGTCCTTATCGACAAACATTAAATTTATTTATGTCAATTTTTGTACTTGCATTTAGTTTTTATGTATTCATAATTAATAACAAATATTTACTCATATCATAGACAAAATTCGTTGTAGTCATAATAAAATCTAACCATCGAGCCAAACCTGACACATTGAATTTGAATAGTAAAGTAAGGATGGAAATAAATTCATTCAGATGGTGGATGGTGCTGCATGGTAGCTGTAAATCGAAAGTGATAACTCGGTGCATTGACACTATTGTAACTATTACGACATTGTAACTATTACGACATTGTAACTATTACGCCATGAACAATTTTTAAATACCAATTTTGATTCTGTTATTACTTTCAATTACCCATATGTATACATAGGGTAAAGAAAGTATACTATTAAATCATTTTTTTTTTAAATTTCTCCACGTTTTGGAACATCCTGATTTCAAAAAAGTGATCTAGAAAAAATGTGTGTGTCTGTGGTCATCATAACTCCCGAACAAATTGACCTACGATTTTCAAATTTTGTGTACGGGTTGGTGATGGCACTGGGAACTATCATTAAGGTTTTTCCTCAAAATCGCGCATGTTCATAAGGTATCTGCTATTGTAAAAATCATGTTTTTCAGTAATTACTAAATACCCCCCCCCCCCCCTCTAACTATTTTGTTCAAAATAACTGTGGAAATGTCTCTGAAGGTGTTCTAAACATATTCCTACTTCCGAAAACCTCTTGAAAATGCGATAAAAGCTTAAAAAGTTGAGAAACGAGTGTCTTTAAGGCAAAGATCTCTGCCCTCGAGCATCGTTCATCAAAGATTTTTTTTTTTTTTTTTTTTTTTTTTTTTGCGTTTCATGCACAAGCTAGGGCAATATAATGTCTATCGAATAAAACCACCAATTTTTCCATTTTGGCGAAGAGGGGAGGGGGGGGGGGGTTCACTAAAAAAATATTGCTAAACTGGCTATTTATATTTAAATGAGTGGAAATAAGAAAATGGTAAATAACACCATGTTAAATTTTACTGCAGGGAACAATATTAGTGTGACTGAAAGTTGTTCGATGTTCCACACCTCTCGTTTTTTTTATTAAAATTTGAATTCGTCTCTTTTACTTTTAGTAAAACTTAAAATTAAAGCAGTAAATTTCATTTGAAGATACAAAATACTGAATGACTAGTGCATGTACATTAACCTAAATTACATTTTATAATAATTCTCTCTTTAAAATTATGGTCAAAAGCTCTTTATTTTAAAAATAGAATTTGGTTAGATAGAAAAACAAATGAACAATGATTATTAACCCGTTGCAAATTCTCAACTACTTTCATATTGTATAGAAAAAAGACTATAGAATATTTTATTGAATATAAAAATCAAAAAACATCTCCAAGTAATTAAATGCTATTGTCTTGAAACTGTATCCCAGTTTAAATAGATTTGAAGAAATCTAATAAGAAATAAATAGATCCGATTTATTTTATAGAAAGTATTTATTTCTGAAGTAATAAGACTATTTTGGAAGGCAACTTTCAATCATGCAAGCCAAACAATATCTTTCAGCATATATATTGCAAACTTCTTTCACATCAGATAGCCAGTAAGTCCTCAAAAATCGCCTCTTACAAACACTTTAATATGTTCCCATCACAAATCCATTCAGAAATACAAAAACAACTTCGAACATTGGGAATACCATCTTGCAAGCAGTCCAAAAGATAGCCATCACTTTCTTTTAACAATAACGAAAAAGTTTCCGCTTTTCTTCCTCGCAGCCCACCATTGACAACTTCTTTCAGTTAGATGATCCGATCGAACGTCAAAATGCGAAGATATTGACAGGTGAATGCATCTAGTTCTTTTATCCCAACAACGCTGTGATATCCATTCCGAATGCAGAATAACTTCCTTTTTTTTATGTCCACCAGCAACAGTTCCATCATGTTTTCCAGCAGCTGAAAAAAAGAATACAAAATGGTGTGAAACACATTCAGAAAACAGAAAAGTTCCAGAAAAATAAATTCAGCGTTCCCGCTTTTTTTTCTTCTTTCTGCAACAGTGGATGGAATTCTACGATTTTTTTCTTCGTTTTCAAAATGGCGCTGAGAGGAAAATTCTTTTCTCTTTTTTTTTTTTGTTCGAACTTTTATGTTACGGTTTTTCCTGGACATACTTTTTTTTATCATTTTTCTAAAACGAAGAAAGAGTGTATATAGAGGGGAAAAGGGGTTAAGTAGGGTATAGTTGACATCGGAAATGATTGATGAATACTGTTAGATTTTTTTTTTTTTTTCTTCTTTACTTTGGATGTTTGGGTTCTGGAAATACGTCCACTTCTTAAAGGATCTTGGGGGAGCTTTGTAAGCTATGCAAATGTTGGTATGAAGAGGGTGTTCAAGTTAAAGGGTCCGTGTATCGGGGTAAAGTAGTGTTAGATGTTTGTTTAGTTATCAGGAATCTTCGCTTTGCACTTTCCTTTACATTTTCTATCTTGGGATTCTTTGCAAGTTTGGATTTGTTAGTATTCAAAGAACTATGTTAGCAGTACTTTAGTGCACTTCCTTTAAGGGGAGTTGGTACCCACAAATTTATAATAAATCAATTTTGAGTTTATTGTTGTTTATTAAAATTAGATTTTTTTTTACCTTTAAAATGATACCTCATTTGTAATAATACCTCATTTAGAAGTATTTTTAATAATTTTTGGAAGAAAAAATTTGGAACCATAAGTGTAAGTAATATTTTCTTTCAAAAGCGTTTTTCTCAAAACTACATTTTTCATTATTCATGTACCTTTTTCTCAGAAACTGCATAATATGTCTACCTAAAAAATTTTTTCGCATATTACTTTTATGTATATGTATATACTAAAGTGAGGTTTTGGTATTATTTTAAAAATATTTTTTGTTCTGGTTTATTTAGTAAAAAAAAACCTTGTGGTTTTTAACAAATTTGATCGAATTACACGATAATTCATTTAAAAAAAAAAGTAAATGCATGACAATTAAAAACCAACTTCAGTAGAATAACAAGTGTCTGATAAATGTGATGAAAAAAGAATTAGGCTACTATATCAAGTATTTTCTGAGAAAAAGATACATGAGTAATGAAAAAAGTCGTTTTGAGATAAACGCATTCTAAAGAAAAGCTTACTTGAACTAACAGTTCATAATTTTATCTTCAAACAATTATTAAAAATACTTCTAAATGAGGTATTATTACAAATTAGGTATAATTTTAAAGAGAAAAATTTAAATTTTAATAAACTATAATAAACTCAAAATAAAATTTTTATAAACTTTAGGGTACCAACTCCCTTTAACAGTTTAAGTATGTTAGTTATGATTAAATTAAATATATTAAATGTAATTTTATTATTATTTTTTTTTTTTTTTTGTAATTTTATTATTTTTAGAAAGCGCGTCTTATTAGTTTATAAATATAGGTAATTATTTTGTAACGCACCACCCAATTGATAGTTTCTTACCCTTTTCACTTTCATTCTCAATCTAGTTTTAGACAATTGTCACTCAAGAGCTCAACCCATTCCCACACCTCATTAATTTTAGCTGACTTCGTCGTTCTCAGTCCTTGGAGAACACAATTTTCCCTTAACATAGGGATAAACTTTTCACCATCTCGATTTTAGTTTCAAATATTCTCAGACTCGAACTTTAATCTGATCTTTTGTTCTAGCAATTTTCCTAATCTCTGACATTCGTTTTCTTATTATCTGAAACTACTTTTCATTGTATCCAAACATGCGGTGCTGTGTTCTCTCTAATAAATTGCGTATAAGGTTGCTTGACAAGGATTAGCCTGTTAGTACGAGAAGCACTTCTTAAAAAGTATGACCAAAACTTGAGATATACCAAATCAATTTAGGTGGACCAAAGATTCAAAATTTTATAGGTATCTTGACTAATCTAGATTGCCAGAAAACCTTTTCATGCCAGTTTTTTCTCAAAACCTTCTGAGGGTCATGGGCGTATATATACGTCCTTTGATCCCCAGTTTTTTTAGCAATACACAACCTTTTTAAATTTATAAATAAAATGTAAAATAAAATATTTTTTAAATATTTTTATTAGGATGATATTTTAAAACCTACTTAAAACAAAATAAATAAAAAATAATTTTAAAAAAATTATATATTTGAATCAAAAATATAGTTTAAAAATTATTGAAGGAAAACAACTGTATAATTTCGCCCATTCCCTTGACACTCAGAGGGTTAAAATATTAAGCCATTACAGACGACTTTGAAATGGATAAAAAGTCACTGTTTTTAACATTTAACTTGATTTATTTAAATGATTTAAGGTATAATTTGAATTTTTCAGATTATTTGAAAAAATCCTTTCATAGTATTTATAAACATTGAGTGATGCCACAATCGCAATTTATTATCAAAGAAAAAACTAAAGTAAATTGGCACATGTTGCTACCAAGTGGGTTAAAATAGGGGATACGGTTAAGTGAGGGTGACGTGATTTTTACTTACAATTAGCTAAACATGGTTATTCTGGGAAACCCCATCGTAAGCCGGCACTTTAACAACAAATTAAAAGCAAGCAAATTGCATTTGATTAAAAGTAAACAAATTAGGTTAGATTAAAGGAAAACAAATTAGATTTGAATTCTATGTTTCTTTAATGAAAATAGTTAGTATAAACCATTCAATTATTGCATACAATTAGCTATGGATGCTTAATATTTCATGAATGATTTATTGGTTTGAATTTTTTTAATTATACTCAATTATCAAGTTACTTAAAATCACTAACTTGTATACATATTTTATGTTTAATAACTATCTCCCAAAAATGGGATTTACTAATTTGACACCTTAAAGATAGTTACGATAAAATAAATAAAATTTGCATAAACCTTTTAGAAATTCACGTCATAAAGTCAAAGCCTTCATCTCATTGAAATAAACATAAACTGATTGAAACTAATAAATCCTCAGACATATTTAAGTTTATAAAAGTTTCATGCACATTTACAGCATCTGGTTTATTTCAAAAGTTAAAAAAATGAGTGACACATCGTAATTAAAATACACCCACATCGCAACCAAACTTAAGCCCTCCCCAATGCGAAATACGTACCAAATAAGCGCTCTCAAAGAAAAACATGACACCAGCATAAATACAAATTCTACTGGCACTTTGACATTTTAGGATTAAAATAACTCGAGGCGTCACATAACTCTTTAAACCAACCCTATTCGCACGCATATTAAATACCGAAGAGGTGTCATGAGTATCATAAGTACACAAAAAATTTCCAATTTCAACTTGGCGGTCTTTAATACAAACCTCCTGAAACATTTTTCAAATATACATGCTTCAGTGAACGTCCTGAGTCTTCTAATAACTCCCTCTGAGGAGGAAACGAGGTGAACATTGCTTGCTCAGAACGTTAGTGAAGTAATGCTGAAAATAACTTGTTGAGATATTCAACTCTGATGTTGTACGCAATGAAACGTAAATTTTAAAATTATTTATGATTTTCAACTGATTTCCTTGGGTTGTTATGGTGTTCAAGATGGACATGCGGCGAAATAGTTCTGTGAAGACTTGTTGAAGCGGTTTGGTCGGTTTTCAGTAACAAATGCTGTTACTATATTTTGGTAAATTATAGACATCTTATAGTCTATGTACAACTTAACTAATATCTCCAAACCACCGTATTGTTCTTTCTTATTATTTATATTTTTAGGCTATTTTTCAACTGACTACTTTAGAATTTTATGTTGTTTAAGACAGAGAAATGCGGAGAAATAGTCATTTGAACACTTGTCAAAATGTTTTGGTTTTTTATTTCAGTAGCAAATGCTGTTGCGATATTTCGGTGCATCATAGCCATCGTATAGTTCTTGTACAACGTAAAATTCAATTTGACTAATACCTCCAAGAAACCACATGGTTTTGTTTGATAATTTTTACCATGCGTATTTTAGTTATGACTAAAAATAATTAAGACATCAAGATTTGTCGAATGGAACTAAACTATAGTCACAAAAATACGATGTGGGGAATAAACGTTTGGAAGTAGGATTTGACTATAAACGCATTTGCCATTATGTTCATTGTTATTATTTTACTGATACTTACAATTTATTTAATGAATTTTAAATTAACTACTTAAGTAGATTTTGAACATATTGCCGTGATAGAAAAAACAATTGACATCTGGTTTATCTCAAATGCAATTTGTTTGGAATAAAAAATTGGGTTACGGTTGCTTGCAAATGTATGATGTTAGAAATAAAAAAAATATAAATGATTTGTTATTGAACATACGATGTTAGACATATGATGAAACTACGATTTCTCAGAAATGTACAATGTTAAGAATAAAGAAATGGGACTACGCTTTGCATACATTCATAAAACATTAATTAACAAATTCAATTGTACTATTCCCAATACAAAAATTCAATTATAAAAACAAATTCAGCTATTATTTGTATTCATAATTAAATTTTACTTTGGCTACAAACACACGATTTCACTTACTAAGAAAAGTCAATTGGCAACTGTGCGAATGGAACTAAGTTTAGGAATACAACGCATTATCTTAGGAATAACCGTGTGGAACTATTGCTTTAATTACAAATGCAACACATTAAATTAAGCTTTGGCCATAAACAGGCATTATTAGGTTATCAAAGAGTCTTTTGAATTATTTGCAGATGTAGCTTGGGAACATCCAATTTCGGGTTACGCCACTATCATTCTAAGCGGGTCTGAGCACTCAAAAAGCCGTAGTAAAGTTACCAGGAACTTACTGCGCGCTGGTAAGCATGATTTTCTCCCCCTTCAGTATTTAATAGTTTTTTGCCAAGTGTCGTTTTCGGGTTCTCTGATGTATATATACGTCTTCTCTCAGCTGTCTCATAGGAAAAGAAATCATGTTTCAGTAGTCGATGATAAAAAACATTCAGCTGCGAAGTGACGTGTCAGGGATGGTGTGCTAATACTGTTGGGAATAAGGGATATGGATGTTGGTATGGGATTTAGATTTGTAGTGGTACCTTATTTGGATAGTTGTCATTGAGATTGAAACTAGAAACTGATTTTTTTTCCAGTGAAGTTTGAATCATGGTATTTCGATTGGAATGGACTTTTTTCAGTAATAGCCTGGGGAGAAGTGTTTAGTAGATATAAATGGTATCGTTATGAATGTCCTTTTAGTTGTCTTGGGGTGTAGTATTATGTCGGTGTGTAAAATTATTTAGCTATATCTAAGGAATTTTACAGGAAATGTCAACTTATCAGTATATAACGAACAGAGTTACTCTAAATCGCATAGGGATAGATTGACCATTATATAGGGAGATTTAAAAGTAGCAGGATAATTAAAAAAAAAGTGAAAAGTCATGAACATTTGAGGATAGGTAGATAAGGGGGGGGGGGGTGACTGAGTTTTCTCAAAGCTGAGTTCTTTTTTTATCCATAGATGGCGCTTTGCATCAATATTTGTCTGATTTATAGTTCGTAGTAGAGTAGTTGCAAGGCATACGTTGATTTTTTCCCCTTGCATTTTCAACGGAAATTAACCTAAAATGTTGCCAATTGGTGTGAAAATGAAATTGCCAAAATTTTAACTCAATAAAATTTCAATGGTGGCTTTATCTAACTTATAAAACATTCTTAGTTTTTGAACCCAGAGCGAATTTTTTTTTTTTTATTCAAATAAATCAAAACAAACATAGCTGTAAAACTAATATAATTCTAGCAAAACAGGGGTGATGAGCTGAGCAAATTTTTGAACTTGTAGAAGGAAATCTACAAGACGATAAGATAGTTAAAGCATATTCTTTTTTTGCCTCGCAAAGTATTCAATTATTTTATTACACTACAAACTTAGAACTTCTTCAGAAGGTTCAACATCTCAACTAATTTTTTACATACCGATCTGTTTCTTTGGAATGAAGACCTATTTGTTTTGAAGAGACTGGGAATTGTCAAACTCTTCAAAGAACTGTGTCGTATACTACCCTGAAAAGTATTCATGGCTGAGTGTGTATTGTGTATTGATCCGAAAAGGATGCACAATTCATTCAAAGCTACAATGCAAGCTTCGCAAAATATGAAGATGTTTTTCAAGTAGTTGGTAAGATTAGAAAATTATTCCCAGACACTTCGATGTCTCCCCCTTTAAAACCTCTATTAATTGGGGCCTTATTATACATAACTTGAATGGCAGTCGCTCAGACAAGCCACTTGAAGCGAAACATACAATCCTATGGAGCTTATTATACTGGGCCATTGCTGTGGTTAGCGGTTAAGGCTGTCGCTTGTGGCCCTCAGACCCTGAGAGAAACATACAATCCTATGGAGCTTATTATACTGGGCTATTGCTGTGGTTACCGGTTACGTCTGTCGCTTGTGGCCCTCAGAGCCTGAGAGAAACATACAATCCTATGGAGCTTATTATACTGGGCCATTGCTGTGGTTAGCGGTTACGTCTGTCGCTTGTGGCCCTCGGACCCTGAGCGAAACACACAATCCTATGGAGCTTATTATACTGGGCCGTTGCTGTGGTTAGCGGTTACATCTGTCGCTTGTGGCTCTCAGATCCTAAGCGAAACATGCAATCCTATGGAGCTTATTATACTGGGCCATTGCTGTGGTTAGCGGTTACATCTGTCGCTTGTGGCCCTCAGATCCTAAGCGAAACACGCAATCCTAGGGAGCTTATTATACTGGGTCACATCAGTGGCCAGAGAAGGTAGGTCGTGTTCGCCACTCGAGCATAATAAGGTCATTACTTGACTCTGGTGACTCTATTTGATAAATTTACCCATCTATATATTTAATTGTTTGTAAAATTTAGACATACAATTTATTTTGATATTAATTCTTACATTTTAGAATGATTTAACTCAAGTATTACCAAACAAAGTTCAAGAATTCATTATGATGTGATAATAATACACTGCAAAAAAATTGGATCCATCTTTCACCAAACATTGGTTCCCATTTAGCTGCAACTAACATTTGGTGCTTAGTTTCACGATTTAGTGCTTCTATCTATAACTGTAAGCTCCATTAAATCGTCTCTCAAAACCTTTACCACTTACTTGTTTGGAGACTAAATTTGCCAAATCTACCTACCTATTTATTTCATTGTTGAAAAAATTTAGAGATTACTATTTGTTGTTTATAAATATTGAACTAAATTATTAATAAACAATGTTTAAAAATTCAATATGGTTTTAAAATAACTAATTGATTCTAAAATAACTAATTGATTCTAAAATAACTAATTGATTCTAAAATAACTAATTGATTCTAAAATAACTAATTGATTCATGTATCAATGTTTACTTTTTTCCTCGCTATTCACCTTTTATAATTCTTATCCCCATCTAACCCTTGCCAGGTTATAAGTCTATTTTTTAAAAAGTATCTTACTTGAACTTGTTGTTAAATCATACGAAATTATTTAAAAAAGCATTGCAAATGATCATTTTAGGCCGAATTCCTCATTTTTTCCTGGAATTATGAAGGGGAAAAAAACACATCTATACCGATATTTTTTTGCTTACTAAACACTTAACAGGAGTGAAAATTGAAGCTGGAAATATAATGTATAAAAAAAATACAAAAATCATATATCAGTTCTGATTTCGTAGCGAAAAAACTTATAAAAACAGCTAATTTTTGTGAAAAATAGCTGCTTTTTGAAACTTTACGACTGATTAGACAAGTCTTGACGCAATCCGATTGGGTTTGAACTTTGGAAATCTCATTATTATTCTAATTGGCAACTTTTTAGGGGTCACTGTTGATCGATTTTCCCACGACAACTCGAGTACAAAACCCACTTAAATAACACTAGCAACTCCCAGATTACAGCAGCATCTTTTGTTAAAAAAAAGTAACAATTTTTATTTTTAGTGGACAAAAAACTATTTGTTTCTGAGTATTTCAAGTAAAATCCAGTCTATTGTGGAACGTTTACGTACAATGTAAAAAAAAAAAAAAAAAATTATTTTGATACTTTTCGTAAAAAAATAGTTTACGATACAAAACATATCAACGTAAAATGACCATTAACATATACCAACTCTAGATTTTAAATGCTAGCCGTTTAGTAAACCATCATCCATTTCTTCAATAAGCCATAGTCATATCAATCGCCTTTAAAAAAATTAACTAAATTATTGTGATACATTTCGTAAAAAATAGTTTACGATACAAAACATATCAACCTAAAATGCCCATTAACAAATACCAACTCTAGGTTTTAAATGCTTGCCGTTTAGTAAACCATATGCATCCATTTCTTCAATAAGCCATAGTCATAGAAAACGCCTTTAAAAAAAAAATATATATATATATATATATATATATATATATATATATATATATATATATATATATATATATATATATATATATATATATATATATATATATATCACTCAATATACTTGTCTCCCATTGGCGATAAATTTTCAATTCAAATCTCTTTACTGCATAAACAACTTCGTATAAAAATATACTTCAGGAGAAACATTCTCTAAAAAATATTCTATACTCGTTTCCCATACCTCATTGAAAGTGTCAAAAGCAATAACAGAGACCTTTCTATAATGCATACAGACAACCGCAGAAGTGGTCAGCCACACAAATCCCCCCCCCACTCCTTGGCGATCTTTTTATTCTTCGTGGCCACGGACTTGGCGAACTAAGGTGACCCAAAACAACGATCCAGGCCAAGGCTTGAGGATGTACGAGTAGTTGGTACTGTAACTTTTACCTTTGTTAACTAGTAGTTATGTTTTGTAGGAACGTAACTGTTTTACTAAAGTGAATATTGGATGCTGAATGATTTTGTTCATTTGAATTAGACAGAACTTAAAGCATTTGGGTTCAGAGATAATTTAAAAGATAGAAACTATATAATTCATGAGTACTGAAAAGACATGTACTGGGAATTATGATTTGCCTTTAATTTTATATGAACGGTAAAGAGAAGCGTTATGTTAGAAATATACATTTTTAAACTAGGTAATTAATGTAGGAATTTTTCGCACTGGTTTATTGCAATTGTATAATTTTGTCTTAGAATTCTTCTACATTTAAATTTTGTCTGGCTTGTTATTAACATTGTTCTTCGTGACCAAATTTTTCTCACCTTTGTATGCTATTTAAAATTATTATATAAATATAAATCACATGAAATAAATTACAAAACAACATACAAGAGTAGAATTGATTAACGCACAAAATATAAAAAAAATATTGTATATCCTCTAATAATTTTGAGGAGAAGAGTGAGTGACTGATTTTGCAAGCAAAATCCCATAACTATTTTGCACCGTTTATAAAAACAGGTCAATAAAAAAGGTTGGATATATTAAAAATCTGATAATAATTTATTTTTTAAGCTTTTCACAGTTACCTTACCTCTTTTAGCCACAACATGCTTTAAACCTTCTTCTGAACAAACACCAATTAAATGAATGAATCCACTATAAAAACCTCTTTAAACTTCATATTCTTATTATGGCTACAAAATAGTTAATTTAAAGTCCTTTAAAAAGAAAGGCATTGAGTTATATCAATTTCAATTGGAATTAAGAATATTTTTTAAATCTTCGAAAATGTCAATGATATTATCCTACCAAACATTAAAATATCCTATTGGCGCATATAAATTACTGTAAGGTTAACTTTAAACCTTTCTTCTGAACAGTATCCAATTCACTGAAGGAATTCAGCATTAAGAACTCTTTCAATCTACCCATACTTTATAATGACTTTGTCCTATCCTACATCAAAATGTCCTACAAGCACAACAAGATGGCTACAAAGTTAACTTTGTCTCGTTTCATCACATTTGTACCACACGCTAAGTTTGTGATGCAAATCACATTTGACGCGCAACACATTTTAGTTACACACAAATTTCATTAATTACGTTTAGAAATAAGATTTTTTTTTTAGAATAAGAATATCCATACTTTTTCCAATGTCCTTGGCCTATCCAACATCACAATGTCCTACAAGCACATCAAGATGGCTGCAAGGTCAACTTTGTTTCTCATGTCTTACAAACCAGGATGACATAGAAGATCTTCAGCTACATTCAATGGGAAATACAAACTTACGAGATTAGCTTCGCGTTTGAGTAATAGCCTTGGCCCCAAAACAACGTTCCCGAACTGCTGCGTGACCGGCTGCCTGGAATTAGATCTTCCTTCTCTTGGACCGTTGCCTAGGCGATCTCTTGAGACGTTGTCTTATAGAAGACATTGGATTATATGTCATAGTTGGATTTTTTCGTCGTAAAACGAGACGTTTTAGGAACGACGCCGGGACGTGAATGGGAAAAATATATTTTTGGAGCGATTTGGGAAGAATATGTTTTTATGCTTTTTGAGGAATTTGTGTTGCTTACTAAACACTTCTTGTTGTGTAAGCAACTGTTCTGTTCTTGCAGGCTGATTCACTTTCGCTATTATAAAATATTTCTGTGTTTAAAGAGTCAAATAAATGATTATCATAAATAAACGAGCTATATGCACATTAAAATAATTGTGAAATAATCCCCTTGTAAAATAGACATCGTAAGTTGCGAGTCGGATAAATTTCATAACTGATGGGGACTCAGTGTTCCGATGTCGAAGGTGGGCAAACCTGCGGAGGTCTGAGTTACTCCCCTGCCGTCATCCAGTCGGTCTGAAACTTGGCAGGTAGATTCGATGTTGATGACAATGCATTCCATAAAATTTTGGGAGATGTAACTGTCACTGGAAGGTCGCTTTTAAGGAATACTAATAAACTAACTTGTCGTCATCCAATCGCATTGAAATAGCATTTAACCGATCCTTGAAGAAACTATTTCCTGTTGCCTAATTTGTTTCAATAAATAATAAAATAAATTGTTTTAATCAGAATAAATAAACGATATTTGGATGTGAATGTGTAAACTCGCATTTATTTTTAATGAATAAATTTTGAAAAGTAATTTACCGCATATTTTGCAGCTAGAGATGTTTTTAATTTTTAAAATTAGATACTGTTATGAATTTTTCCACTGAGGCAATGATGGCACAGTTTTCACGGTTTAAAAATATTTATTCTCTCTTCAGAAAACTCACAAAATTTATTCACAGGCAACAGTTTAATTACTCTCAAGCTCCAACACAAGCTTCAACAAAAATAACTTCGAATTCAGCGATTATACAAGCTCACTCCAATAGGTAAATAAAGCGATCAGCTTTCAACGAACTCCGAAGTCAATCTGAAAACTTTCCCGTTCTCCAGTCTTTTATATACAAGCGCGTGAGACATTCTCGAAATTTCCAGCCAATTCATAGAAAAGAAATATCTCGAAACTTCTCGATGGCTTTAGGTGTTGCCACCTTTTTCTAACTTGTATAATCGCTATTAATTAATAAATAAAATAAGATAAAAATAAATTACAATAGAATTTTGAAATAATACGTCACTATTTACAATATATACAGACAATTTGTGCAACATTTCCCCCTTCTTAAAGACTGCACGTCCCGGGCAGTGAAGTCCTTAAGAGGAAAGGCAATTCAATCACTTCTACTATAATATGGGGATAGCCTATTGTGATGTACTACTCTAGGTTTACAGGAAGGTGTCCGTTGAATTTTCATCACGACGTCGTTGATCTTCTTAAGGACCCCATACGGCCCTTCCCAGTTCGTCTGGAGCTTAGGGGAGAGTCCTTTCCGACGTTTAGGGTTCCCTAACCACACCTTGTCACCTTCCTGGAATGAACGGTCCATGGCCTTGGCATAGTACCGGATCTTCATGCGCTCCGTCATGATGTTGTTTCTCTCTCTGGCGAACCGATGTACGGCTTCCAAACGTGCCTGCAGATCATCTAGATACTGGACAGGCGAGGAAGGAGTGTCCGGTGGTTGTCCAAAGAGGAGGTTGCTGGGGAGCCTAAGGTCTCTTCCAAACATCGTTAGAGATGGAGAAAATCCGGTGGTCTCGTGAGTTGCACTCCCGTATGCCAACAGAAGCGGTGAAAGTTTCTGATCCCCATCTTGCTCGTTATATGATTTTGAGATTGCGTCCGAATCATCCGCGGGTGCAGCTGATAGATCCCGGGACCTCCGTTCGATGCTTGTAACATGAGCATGGATGTCGATTCCCTCTTCACTGACTTTGTCCATTTCCACATGAACCACTTCCTGGGAGGGTTTCATCAACGTCGCTTTCTTCGGTTCTCTTTCCGAGGCTGGAGAGGTACTTTTCATAGATGTGGACTCTTCAGCATTCTCTATGACATTGTCTTCATGCGCTACAATCCGATATACGCACAGCTCTTTCGTGTCTAGATCGTGCAAAGGAACTTCGCCTCTCCATGTTTGCAGCTTGCTTTTCTCAAAATTCAGCGTAATTCCATTTTTCTTCAAAAAGTCTAGTCCGAGAATGCACGGATCTACAATTTCGGCAACATAAACGGTGTGCTTGTAGGTGTTAAATCCAAGGGCAATGTCCACTTGCAATTTCCCATGAACAGAGATATTACCACCAGACACAGTTTGTAGAGAAACAGAGGGCGCTGTGTAGAGGAGTCGGCTGTTCAGGCGACGAGCCACGTCCGTCCTTACGATCGTTACGTTCGCTCCCGAATCGACGATTAGACGACATGGAGTTCCGTTGATCTCCCCCTTCACGAATAAACCCTGGTTTCCTCCTTGTCGGGATGAACCGTGGAAACGACTGGTCGTGGCTTCACCTGTTCTACATTGCAGCTTCTGCCCTGCGAGATGACATCTTCTTAGATTCAGTTGTGGAGAATCCGTGGTAGTGTTATCCCTTCTCTTTTTCAAATCAAGGCAGTTTCGTCGTAAATGCCCTTCCCGTTTGCAGTGCCAGCAAACGACTCTGGTCCTTCGATCCCAGGCTCCGGGATAGCTTCTCATCATTCTATCAATTTTGCTTTCCAGTTCTCGCAGCTTACTGGTGACAAAGTCAGAAGAATCCTCGGCTAATGCACCACGCACATATCGTCGGTCTTTTCCAGAAGCTAGCTGTGCGGCTTCCACTCTCATGGCGTACACGAGGGCCGACTTCAGGTTTTTGTTTTGGGATAACCTTACCGCCTGCTGCACATCGGGATCTTGAATAGCGTCGATGAAATACTGCAGAGAAAGATAGTCTCGTACATCCGGGGGACAGTCAGGGAAAGCGAGGAGCGACAGTCTTTCTACATCCGATGCCAATTCTTGAAGAGTTTCATTGGCCTTCTGCTGTCTCACTTTCAATTGCAGTCTGTTGTAATCCTTAAGATGCTGCTCACCAAACCTTAACTCCAACGCACTCGCCAGCGACACGAATTCTCCCCGCTTCTCTTCAGGTAGTGTCTGTAAAATGTCAGCAGCTTCACCTCGAAGAGATGCTGCGAGATGGAATGCCTTCGAAGTATCGTCCCAACCATTCGCAGAAGCAATCATTTCAAATTGCGTTTGATAAACGGGCCAAGACGACTTCCCATCAAAAGGGGCCACTTTGATGTTAGAGCGCGGCGCCATAAAGGGGATGGAAGCGTTATCCCAATTAGGTGACGCTATGGCCAGAGCTTCACGCGTTTCCATTTCTCGCAGTCCTCTTCTGAGGGCGTGGGTTCGAATCCCACTTCTGACACCACTGTTATGAATTTTTCCACTGAGGCAATGATGGCACAGTTTTCACGGTTTAAAAATATTTATTCTCTCTTCAGAAAACTCACAAAATTTATTCACAGGCAACAGTTTAATTACTCTCAAGCTCCAACACAAGCTTCAACAAAAATAACTTCGAATTCAGCGATTATACAAGCTCACTCCAATAGGTAAATAAAGCGATCAGCTTTCAACGAACTCCGAAGTCAATCTGAAAACTTTCCCGTTCTCCAGTCTTTTATATACAAGCGCGTGAGACATTCTCGAAATTTCCAGCCAATTCATAGAAAAGAAATATCTCGAAACTTCACGATGGCTTTAGGTGTTGCCACCTTTTTCTAACTTGTATAATCGCTATTAATTAATAAATAAAATAAGATAAAAATAAATTACAATAGAATTTTGAAATAATACGTCACTATTTACAATATATACAGACAATTTGTGCAACAATACCTACACCACAGAAAGGTAACAGAGGCTACACTGTTTTATTGCATATAAAAATTGGAAATGCATATAAAGGATTTATATTAAAAACTTTGCTTTTATATATTATTTTATTTATGCATTTTTTCATCAAAATTTCTTAACAAATGTGTTTCAATTTTTATGCAGGTTAAATAGAGCTTAAATTTGATATGAAGGTTAAGGTTTAATTAAAAATACCATCGGAATATATTTTTATTATATTCCAATTAATCTTACAATTTTTTGAAAACAACCTCCCCCTTCCCCTCTTTACCTTTTTTTTCAAAGATATGGTAATTAAAAAAGAAATTATGAAAATTACAGGATATTTGTTTAAACTTCAGTTTAACCTATAGGCTATGTGCTACATTTTCTTAAAAAAAAAATTGAGTGGTTTATCTCTGCTAATTAGTCAGAATGGTGCATTAAAATTTTAAACATGACGTTTCAAAAATATCAAAGTGAAAGATAAAAACCTTATATAGTAATTAATTGATAGTTTCCCTTTTAAAACAAAATATGATATGCTTCTAATTTAAGCACAAACTAAAATAATACGTCAATGGAAAGACAAACATACATAAAATAAAAATCCAAAATCTATTTTCTTTTTATTTCAAGTGTACTGAGTTTCTTTAAGAGGTATACACGAGTATACAAGAGTATGCTTCTGTCTTATAGTGTAGTGCTATACCTTTCTAGAGTTGTTTCTATTAAACCGTTTGAAACGCTGCTTAAGGGAAGATAATTTATTAGACGTCATCCAATCTTTCGTCGTTAACTGAGATATTACAGGAACGGCATCTGGATTTAATTAGGAACCTTGTATTTCAATTACCTCGGTGCATATTTGTTTCATAAAATTCCAGGAAATCAGTGTAGAGAATATAATGATATTAGGTCTTTAATATTAATTTAGTTTATCAATTATTTAAGAAACTATTGGGTTCACATTTACCAGGAATGGATGCTTAAAATGTATTCAAATACAAAAATACATTTTTAAGATTCTCCAATGTAGATCCAGTTGTCTTTTAAAACTATTTAATCATGTAAATATAACTAACTGGTTTGATAATTTATTATATTTTACTTTAAAGAAAAATACATGTTGCTTAGGGACTAAATTGAACTCTGCGTTGTTTGATTTGTAGTGTGATATCGGGACAAGAAAATGGTAGCGTTGTTCGGAAACTTCTTTAATTTACAACATCCTCAACGCAGGCTTGTTTCTACAACAACACACATACTAGAACTTACAAAAAAAACACAAAAAAAAACACATGTCCATCAATTTTAAATTCTTGATGACCATACACAACCATTCACAGTTTTTAAAACGTTCTTGCATCCATAAACAACATCCAACGCTCCGTCCTTTAATTTTTAAAACGTTCTCGTTCATACATCATCTTACCACACCTAACAGTTCGCTCGCTGTTCAGTTCAATTGTCCGTTTTGAAATCCGGGGAAGTCCCTAAAAAAACATGAGTGAAACGTATTCTTTCGAATAGATGAGCCCCATCTATTTGAAATTGATGAAGTCATTACAGTAGGCATTATCTCTTGTCTTGTTATTTGTAGTTAGAAGTATTTTACTAAGGGTAATATGGGTACTCTAAGAGCATATAGTAAACTCTGTATCATTAGAATATCCATATTAAATACATTTAAATAATACAAGAAAAAATTCCCTGTTGATCTTCTGATATCCGCTGTATGTATACTCTATTTCCTTATCTAAGCCCTACAGTTCAAACTCGAGTCTACCTATATTTACTGAAACGTATGTTTTGAAAACTTGCCTACATATTAATATTAGTTTTAAGTGAAGGTAACTAGAATTACACAATCATTTTCTTATAAAAAATTACATGTTTCATACAAACTAAATTGTGCTCTGCGTTGTTTGATTTGTAGGCATTATCTCTTGTCTTGCTACTTGTAATTAGAGGTATTTTAATAAGGGTAATATGGGTACTCTAAGAACATATAGTAAACTCTGTATCATTAGAATATCCATAGTAAATACATTTAAATAATACAAGAAAAAATCTCCTGTTGATCTTCTGATATCCGCCATTGTCTAAGCCCTACAGTTCAAACTCGAGTCTACCTACATTTACTGAAACGTATATTTTGAAAAACTTGCCTACATATTAATATTGATTTTAAGTGAAGGTGACTAGAATTATATAAGCAATTTCTTATAAAAAAGCGAAAAGCCTAGAACATGAACAGTTAGAGAATTTTTCGATTATTTTTTTACAGCTTGATTTAAGTATGGACTTTTTGCTCCATTGAGATGATAGTCCTTATTTCCAGGAAACTGTGCCAAAAGTGGGAAATATTTATAGTGATATTAATAAAAACTTGTCGATAGATTTTGGATAGCTTTCTTTTGTTCTAGTTTAGATTGATGGGATGAAGTTCTTTTGAATACTTAAGTTTCACTTTAAAATACTTGGAGTAATAAATTGATTTCGTGTTCATCAAAGATCTGATTTGCAAACGTCAACTTTGATGACGATGTGTATTTTATTACGAATATATTTTTTTTTTAACCCTGTACCTTCCTACAAAAAAATAATAATCTGTGTGGTAACACCAGTGATGGTTAATTAATGTCATCTCAAAATAACATCTAAAATTTATGAAGCTAAAATGTTCATCCCAGAATGAAACAGTGGTTTCCCCATAATCACTACTCTGTCATTTTTTTTTTTTTTTGTTCTAATACAATTTTTTTTTAGGGGAGTTGGTACCCAAACATTTATAAATAATCGATTTTGAGTTTAACATTGTTTATAAAAATTTGATCCCTATAAAAGAATACTTCATTTGTAATAATACTTCAACTAAAAGTATATTTATTAGTTTTTTGAAGACAAAACTGGTAGCTATTAGTGTAGGTTAAGTTTCTTTTAAAATGGGTTTTCAATGGGTTTCTAAAAACTACATTTTTCATTATTTATATACCTTTTTCTCAGAAACTGCTCAAACTATCTTCCTGAAATTTTTACCACATATTTCTTTTATGTATCTGTATATAGGAAAGTGAGATTTTGCTGTTGTTTTAAAAATATTTTTCGTTTTGGCTAATTTCAGCAAAAAACCCCCAAAACTTGCGATTTTTAACAAATTTGATTGACTTTCACGATAATTCTTTTATTAAAAAAGCAAATTAATTGCAATCAAAAGCTAACTTCAGTAGTATAACAAGTGTCTGCTGAATGCACTGAAAAAAGAATTAGGTTCTTATGTCAATTACTTTCTGAGAAAAAGGTACATGAAATATGCCAAATTTACACTACCAGTATCGAGGGTACCAACTTCCCTTAAATGATCAAATGCAAATCTCAAAATGTCAACAAATGTTATTTCTTAAACTTAGTGAAAATAAGTTTGCAAACACATTTTTTTTTTTTTTTTCATTTTAGTCCATATGTATCCTGGAGTATTTTACATGCGAACAAATTTTTTGTATTTAGTTGTGATTTTATGCTTTTGTATTGAAATTAAAGCTAGAAAATACATATTTATTTTCGTAATATTTTGTTAGTGTAGTAGAGAGGACCCTTATGAACTGAAATTAAAATTTTCAGTGCAAGTCTTGATGTAGTGTCAAATTGTATTGAGAGTGATAAAGAGGTTAAACATTTTCTAAAATTTAAACATGAACATCACTGACACCTTCAACAAGATCGTATCATGGTATTAATCATTTTCAACATAAAGAGGTGTAATTGTATCTAGTGTTGATCTTGTATACGCTTCTTTGTATTGAGTCCAGAGATATATTTACTCCTGAAAAAACATCCACCGACCGTATTGTATTAATCGAACATAAATACTGTTACACGAAATATTATACCTTTCAAAGAACATCACTTTACAAAATAACATGCTGAGTAAAATGGTCAGTTAGAAAAAGTTATAAATTCTAGTGATGCTGCAAGCTTGATTTCTCTGGGGTACTTCGAACACGATGAAGTAAATTGGACTAATTGGGAAGGAATCTTTTCAGACATTCACTACTTAGAGGACTAATGTTTTTTAATTTAATCTCCGAAAATATATTTTAACATTTTCCACCCCATAAAATTTCGATATTGTGAAATAAATTATTCGTTAAAATAACTAAATTTTAAAGAACTAAATGCCTGAAGGGTAACTTTTCAATGATTCCAATTTAGTTTATTATGCACTAACTATTACTAGCAATTAAACATGGCCAATCGTCTGCATACATTAGATTTCATTACTTTTTCTGCTTGATCATTTTTCTGAAAACTTGTTTTACAACGTTTAGGTTTTTTTTTTTTTTTTTGTAATATTACAAGTTCTTATATAATTAATCCCTCCAGCGAATATTAACATGATAATTATTATGGTATCGTATAATCACATAAATCAGTTTTCAGTCTGTTACTGCAAAATACATTATTTGTTTTATTTAAGATACAATATTTTATATCTTCTTTCACAACCCACAGTGGAATAATTATTATCTTAATTAAAGTTATGATGAGAAAGAAAGTAGCTGAGATATGCACTTAGGTTTGCCATACATTAAATCATTAGAAATAGTTATCGCTGTTTTCCTAAGTAAAACGAATACTAAAATAAAAATAATTTATTTGATAGTAATTTCTTTTTATTGAATAGTAATTTCTTTTTATTGAATAGTAATTTCTTAAATATCATAATCAGCCGAAATAATATAAGCAAAATAACATTCTACATTTGCCTAAATACTCCTACTGGAAATATTTTTTACATTACTTTTTTCTCGAAAAAGTTTTGAAATTTATTTTAATATATTTTTGAAGAATTATTATTTCTCGAGAAAGACGATGTATATATATTATCACTAATGCCAAATATTTTTCTTCAATTGTTTTCCCACTTAAACTAATGCAAGTGAATATTAATTCAAGGCTGTTTCTTTCATTAAAGTAAAAAGTATAATCGTTAAATTTCGAAATTTTACTTTTATGTTAGTAGAAAAAAAGATAATAGCATCACAATTACCAGAATCTATATAAAATAAAAAAGTTTTTTTTTTTTTTTTTTTTTTTTTTTTTTAATAAAGCTGCCACTAAAAGAAGTGATTAGTTAAAAAGTTTGTAACAATAAAAATAATGCGTTATATATGCAGCTAAAACCTTTTAAAATTGATTAGCTATCAAGAAAGTTAGAGAGATAATAATGAAGTTATATTTTGTATTAAATGATTTATTCGCAGTTAAAATGATTTCGTAAATGTACGTTGCATTAAAAATTCTATATAGCTAAAAAGTGTTGCAAAATATTTTAAATTGATTATTAGCAATGAGTAACTATAGCACCTTGCATGCGTAAAAATAATTTATTTAAGTGCTTAACATGATTTATTTGGTTTTTAACTTATTAAATCTTCAATTATTTATATTATTGAAATTTTTTTATTCATATCAACTGAAAAAAAAAAATGAGCATAAGGCTTTTTTAATATTCTGCATATAATTTGTTTTATATATTTACACTATTCATAAAACAATAAAATATGTTTTATTGAGTAATTAATCTTGTTTTATTTCTTTTACTTTAAGTTTAAAATTTACAATCTGCCGGATAATGTTGCCAATTAAACATATATATTTCTTCCAAAAAACTTTGAACTACTTAAAAAAGTCTCTTCATTAATTTTTATGAACAATCTACTATAATTGAACAAAACATTTCAATGTAGAAACTTTAAATGTAAGAAGAAGTAAACAAATTTAATTTTATAGTAAATAAATTTTTAAAAATATATTTAAAAATAATTTATCAGTGTTTTACCTTTTTTTAAAGCAGATATTGATCGTATAAAGATATCTCAATTACATAATTAGTTTAATATTAATAACCCAAAAAATATAGAGTGTAGTCTACTTATAAGTCTACTTTTAGCCAGTATTTATTGATAATTAGCACAAAATGTATAAGTTTTTCATGTTTAACCCCTTTGGACCAGTGATTATATATAGAAATATCCGCACATGCATGTTCGTATTAGTTTTTCTGTTTTCACTTTTTCGCCTTAAACTTAAATTGTTAATGATATTTTAAAATACAAGCACGTGGTTTGTGTTGGTTCTTTGATTTTTTTTCCTCAAAAAATAAAGTGTCAAAAACAATTATTACCCTAGATAGCCTTGATCCTTAAAATGTTAAATATCTATAATACTTTACTATTTTAGTCATAATTTATTATAAAACTAATTATATTGAAACATATATACTAATACTGGATGGTGTTCTTTTATGCGTGCTTTTCTCTCTTTATTTGAAACTAAAATTGATAAATGATGTATCAATTTAAAGGCTACAACCTCCATTTTTGACGGATTATTTATTCACAATTGTTCAAGTTAAAAAATCAGAAATTGTTCCACTATATTGGAAAGGGGTGATAATTTACAATAGATGGCAGTAGTATAGAAAAGAGAAAACTGCAAGATAAGCACATTGTGGAAAACGAATGAATCCTGGATATAAGATTCATTAATTACAGAGTAATTGAATACATATATAAATCTAAGAAACTTTAAAAATTTTTTTAATGAGTTGCTCTTTACTGTACCATTTAAAACGTATAATATATTATAGGTAATATGGTTAATTTAAAACCTCTTCCAGTGCATATGTTACTAATAGAGATCAACAGCTGTTAATGGGGCACGTTAATGTTAATCTATAGATTAACTGATTTGCTCCTTAGACATGCGGGATCAAGAGTTTTCCACATTTTATCTAGATAATGTGGACATTAACGACTTCCATGTTGTAAAAGTTCAGAAGAGTTAATTTTTTGATGATTGAGTATATCAAACAATGTGTTGATTGTTTGATTGTATTAACTTGATTATTTAGAAATCGAAACATAAGTAAATAACATTATGTTAATTTAAACATTCAGAAACGTTACTGTTCTTACAGCAAAGATCGTATTTTTACTTTAACAAGAACTAAGTAAGTGATGTGCAGGTTATCTAGGTATTTTGAAGATTACCTAATTTTAGAAATAACACAATTTTTACATTTTGAACACTCTAATCTGCACAATACTTGGATAATCTGTAGAATAACTGACTTCTGCACTTTAGCAGTAACATGTATAACAAATGTATATAAAGTTATGCAAAAAATTTACAAAATCTAATGAAACAAAAAATAAATTATACACGGACATTTCCATCTTAGAAAAAAAAAAAAAAAAAAGAATGCAATCCATAAGAAACTAATATCCCCATAACTTTATCTTCATTTCTTTTCATGATGAATTTCATGACTTCAAATATTTATTCCCAAACGATATTTAAATAATAAAATCCTCCCACAAACTTCAACTTCCACTTCGCTTCCGCCACAACGCTCCTTCCTGTCTGTCCCCGATCTTTTATTTACGGTTAGGAGCATACTTCAGCGAACCGCCCCTTATGATTTATGACGTCATATGTTCTAGAATGTTCCTGTTCGGTCTGTTAGGAATTTCGACATTTGTGTTGCGATTCCATTGTGGTCGTGTTGCCATCCTAGAAGCCTGCCCCGGTTATTTGTGGGAGCACGGAAGATTTAATCCGTTCTGTGACTTGGTGGGTTTTAGTTATAAATGTAGATAATTATGGTTTGTTTGTTGTGTTAGTCGCGTATGTTTTGACAGGTTTTATCGGTGTTCAGTTTCGCGTGGTGATGTTATTTATTAAATGTGTTTGAATATCGTTGTGGGGGGGGGGGAATAAATTATCGACGGTGTCTTCAGACAGCACCCATTCTATAAGAAACCCTGCTCATAGATTGGTGACGTCATTCAGGTGGTCCTATATTGACAAAAAAGCATGCGTGTGTGTGTCCTTTGAATATGCACTGCTTTTTTCTATTTAAGGTGAGATATCGTCACCTCAATGTTATAGCTAGGAAGCTCCAGGTTTTTTTCTTTTCTTTTTAAGATATGCTCTCAATGAGTCATAAGTTACTAGCCTTTATTGTATGTTATAAGTGGATAATTGTAGCAAGGTCCAATCATATTCTATTTTGTACTAAAACATGTCACAGAAGATCGAATTTTCAGAAAAAGAAAATAATTTCAAAGGGGAACTTTAATTATCCATATTGACTTTGTACAGTGCCCGTTATCGCATCACTGCTACAACTAGATAACTTCAAAATTGTTTTTGTTTTTTTAAATATATTCAAGAGCCATAAGTTACTGGCCATTATTGTAAAAGTGGATAATTATAAAAAACTCAGTTTTATTCTATTGGTATTAAAGTCTGTCAAAGAAGATCGAATCATCAGATAAAGAAAATTACCATACAGTGAGACATTAATTATACATATTGACTTTGAACAGTGCCTATTGTATAAGAGAGTCTACTCTACGTCACCAAAATACTACGAGTAGATATAACTCCAAAAGCGTAGTTTGCAGTTATCTAGTTTAACTACAAAACCGTAGACTACAAAGTAAAAATCTAGGCATAACTGCGATTTCAATGTTTAAAAAAAAAATCAAATGCGTTTTTCTCAAAACTTGATTTTTGCAGTTAACTAGTTGTAACATTAGGGGGATGATAAGTAGATTTTCTTTTAATGGGATCTGTCCAAAGACGATATGGGTAATTCAATCCCTCTTATAAAGTTTCTGTCTTTGTCTGGGCAGGCTTCTTTGCCGTATGTCTTTGACCAATTTTCACTGTATAAAAACGCACAATTAATATCTTTGAGGGATGGGTAAATTAACCACCATGTCCTTAAACTGCGCTTACTATTTAACTTATTTGGACAGTAAACATATTTATGTAATCTAAATAGGAAGTCTACTTCCAGAATAATGTCGTCATTCAGATGGTTTTCTATTTACTATGTCTTGGCCTTTGGATAATATTCTCTTTTTGAGGAGGTTAAGTGCAAAAACAAACAAAACCGTAAAAAATCAAAAAAAAAAATTATGAATCGATACATTTTTTCAGCCTCATTACTATCTACTACTGTAGTCAATTCCATTAGCAAATACTCATTCAAATTTTTTTTTAATTTTGAAAATTGGCGTTGTGCACACACACACATACACACACACACACCTCCTTACTTGTGTTTCAAGCAAAAAAATTACATATTCATTGCAACCAATGATGAGCTACGATTGAGTCACGTGACTCTCACAATTCAACGAATGACATTTTTGCTCTTAATTTTCCGTATATTTACATAGGGTAATGAAAGTATAGCATTCTGTAAAAAAATCGATTTTTTTTTCATTTCTTCACGTTTTGCAACACCCTGATTTTAAAAAAGTGGTCCAGAAAAATGTATTTATGGATATCTGTGTGTCCGAGTATACTTGGTCAGCATAACTACCGAACAAATTGTCCTACGATTTTCAAATTTTGTTTGCGGATCAGTGGTGGCTATAGAATCTACCATCAAGATTTTCGTCAATGTCGTCCATGCGCATAAGGTTGAAACCAAGCAAAATCATGAAAAAATCATGTTTTTCACAAATGCTATAAACGACTCTAAGGACTTTGAGTAAAATCTCTGGGCAAATGCCTCTTATCATCCTCACCTTCCAAAAATCCCCGTGGAAATGCGATAACAGCGTAAAAATGAAAAACGTGAGCTTCAACACAGAGTTGTCTGCCCTTGAGCCTCGCATATCAAAGATTGATTTTTTTCTGTTTCACGCGCAAGAAAAGACAATGTTAAGTCTATCAAATAAGATCACAAACTCACCGTCTTGGCCAGGTTTTCTGCCATTGTAAAAATTATTCCAAAAATATCACCAAGCTGATCATATTTATTTAAATTATTGAAAATATGAAAACAGTAAATTGCACCTTAAATTGTAGTGCAATGACCAATATTATTGTGTGATCGAAAGTTGTGCGATGTTCCACACTCCTAGTTTTGTTTGTTGAGTAAACATTTTGATGTCATGGTTGTTTATCAGTTCACATTTAATTATACAGTGTATTTCACTGTTATAATGGAGTAACAAACTGATGAAGATGGTATAATAAATGTGGAAGACAATTTAGGTCAATGTCATGAGGCACACAAAAAACTAGCATATTCACCTATTTCAAGCAAATAAAAATATGTCCATATTTTAAAGTCAAATATTGAAATACCAACTATATTTTTATCAAAAACTACCTACAAATACTGATATTGTATATAAATAAATAATAATACATTTTACTTGTGTAAGGTGTGAAATAAATAAAATAACAGTATTTTTGTATTTTCCAAGTAATTTTTTTAGGGAAAACTTCTTTGCTTTTGCATGGCACCTCCGCCTGCATGAAAGCCCACTCCCAGATTAGTGACGTCATTCAAATAATCCGCTATCGAATATAATAGACAAGTAGTGTCAAAGAAGTTGTGTGTTCAATTTCCTCAGAATTTACATATTCTTAAAGATAGTATGGAGTATTGTTCGTTAATGCTTTAAACCCAAACTGAAACCAAAATTGAAAAACCTTTTATATTTAGAATTTTGTAGAAAAAATCACGAAGCATATCACTATATTAAATTTGCAGCTTATTTTCAGTATTTTATGAAGAATATTGCTCTAAAATTTGAAAAATAAAAAAAAAATCTCTTCAGAACCTGAAACTGTCAAATATTCATAAAAACCGTGATTAACGATGACATATGTCGTTGCATTAATAAAGACCATCATATGAGTAGTTTCGCTGATTAACTTAACAAGTTAAATAATAAAAAAAAATCTTTCGAAATCCGTCTTTAATCAAAAATGCATTAGGTTGAGAACAAATTTAAAACTATTTGCTTTCATGCATCTTTAACATCTAGTGCGATCAAAGAATACTTGTCCCCCCTACACTGAAATATAATTCGTTCATCACAAAAAATTTAAGTATAGTCGACATTAAAGTCTAATTATCTTGTCAAATAAAAGTTTGTAAGATTTTTTGATGTAATAAAAATCTTTTTGACACTCGTTTAGAAGTATTCTTCTTTGGTATACCAAGATGATATTTTACAAAACAGAAATAATACAACCCATAAAAATTTTGTAATATAAATCCTTTATATGCATTGCCAATTTTTATATTCATTAACACAGCGCCGTTAATGTTGTCAGCGTGTGGTTGGTGTTAGCATCGAACTTAAAATATTGAAAATATCTCTATCAACAAAGCATGCGGTAAACTGCTTTTCAAAATTTATTCATTAAAAATGAATGGGAATTTATGCACCCACATCCAAATATATTTTATTTATTCTGATTAAAACAATTTTATTACTCATTTAATAAAACAATTTTGGCAACAGGAAATAGTTTCTTCATTGATCGGTTAAATGCTATTTCAATGCGATTGGATGATGACAAGTTGGTTTATTAGTATTCCATAAAAGCGACCTTCTAGTGACAGCACAGCCACCCAAAATTTGATAAAATGCATTGTTATTGACATCGAGTCAATCTTCCAAATTTCAGACTTATTGGATGACGGCAAGGGTGTTAATTAGGCCTCCGCAGATTTGCTGATCATCGACATACCCAACCCTCACCCATCCCCCTACACACGCAATCAAAGTTAATATAAAGGATTTAAACAGATATGAATTTACCTGTTCCAAGTCTTGTACATCAGTCATATTTTAACCTTAGATTAGTTTAATATGATAAATTAAAAATGTGTTCAATTGCATAGATACTGATTTATAAACTGAGAAATGATTCTATTTTAAATTTGCCGAAACAAAACAATTTGTTAAAACTTATTTCTCGTATAAAAATGGCAATCCTCATCACATTTTAGTTTTACTCTTACCTATATGAAAATTTTAAAGTATGTTAATTTGCTGACTTAACTTAAGAGGAGTTAGTCCCCTCCCAGTTCCCCTCCCCCAAGTTTATCTGTCCATGTTACCTCCCCCCAAAAAAATCCTTTGTGGTCTGTTCAGGGCCTGCCTAAGAGCAAAATGTATTGAGTGCAAGAATGAGTTTTGGAGCCCCTTAAAATTAAAATGAGTATAGAAAATCCACTCAAAATGGTATAGGTGCTCTATAACTGAAATTTGCTGGAACTTAACATTTGAAATTGGCATTTTAAAATGATAAAAAATTAATAAGTATAAATAAATGATAAATATGTAAGTAAAATATTTAGTACCTTTTCGCTATTTTTATAATATATTTTAAAAAGATTTCTTGTATTGCTAATTCTTTTTTAGATGACTTTTTCAAACTTCAATTAGCCTGTTGTACTGTTACTTGTGTAAAGAGCAAACTCCTAAATCCTTTACTCAAGTTATATATTTATCAGGTAGACAATAACAGATACATTTTGTAACCACAACAACAGTTTTATATGATTATATTCAAGAAAAAAAATATTAGTATAAAATATCAAATGAATTTTTTAACCCCAACAATAGTTTCATTTGATTTAATATTGTTATGAATTTTTCCACTGAGGCAATGATGGCACATTTTTTCAGATAAAAACTAGTATTTATTCTCTCCAGAAAACTCACAAAATGCATTCACAGATAACAGTGCAATCACTATTAATCTTCAATACAAGCTTCAACAAGAACAGCTTCGAATATAGCGATTATACAAGCTCACTCCAATAGGTCAACAAAGCGATCGCGATCAGCTTTCAACGAAGTCCGAAGTCAATCTGAAAACTTTCCCGATCTACAGTCTTATTTATACTTGGCGCGAGAAAACAATCGAGAAATTTCCAGCCAATTCGTCGGAAAAGAAACATCTCGAAATTTCTCGATTGCTTTAGGTGTTGTCACCTTTTTCTAACCTGTATAATCGCTATTAATAAATAAAATAAGATAAAAATAAATTACAATAGAGTTTTAAAATAATACGTCACTATTTACATTATATACAGACAATTTGTGCAACAATATTGATAAAAATGTTGGTGGAAAATAACAGATTTATTATTTTGACCACAACAAGAGTTTTATTTGATTTAATATCCATAAAATATTTTGGTAGAAAATAACATATATACTATTTTAAACCACATAAAGATTTTTATTTGGTTTAATATTCATGAAGAAAAAAAATTTAATCTAAAAATAAAATATTGCTAAAAATAGATTATAATAACCAGTATTACACACTTAGAAGTGGACCATCCTAGCTTTATCAGCCGTAAATATTTTTATAAGTGCATCACAATCTAGTGACAATACGATATCATTTTCAATGGACAAAGCAAGGCTGCTGAGTCTTCTTTCCGAAACAGTAGACGTTAGGTAGGTTAGTCTAATTTACATTCGAAACAGCGTAAACATTTAAACTGATTTATAATCCATGAAAAAAAAAATTAATCTAAAAAAAATATTATAAAAAATAGATTAAAATAACCAGTATTACACACTTAAAAGTAGACCATTCTAGCTTCATCAGCCAGAAATGTTTTTATAAGTGCATCACAATCTAGTGACAATACGATATCATTTTCAATGGACAAAGCAAGGCTGCTGAGTCTTCTTTCTGAAACAGTAGACCGTAGGTAGGTTAGTCTAATTTACATTCAAAACAACATAAACATTTAAACTGCTACCATATTATATTTTTAAATATTTTTTTCTCATTTCGGCTTTTCTCAAAATCGTATATGTGCGATCACACACGTGTTAAGCCTACCATGGATATGTTAATTCTGTACTGAGTGACTGTTCAGAAAAGTTAAGCTAGACCAACCTAGATGGACTATGTGCCTACAGTTGGTTGTCACTTTTATATTTATTAAGAATAAATAAGCGTTGTGAAAAAAAGAAGACAACATTTAGAAAATTGGTATTAAGCAAACAGTTTCAAAGTAGTGCGGTGTGATTTATACCTAACTTAGAAAAAAAAATCTTTCAAAATTAAGTTATAGTTTCAATTGACAGATGCCGCTGTAGTAAACAGATTTTTAAATCTATACAAATTCACTTCTGACTTGAATAATAACATCATTAAAACATACAAACTACACATAAGTGCGTTAACTGTTTCTTAACAGAAATACAGACTCGCCCTGTTAAAGTAATAACCATTCCATAAAATACAAAATATCTCTAACAGTTTCTTCAAGCAGGATATACCATGTAATATAACTTATTTTTTGTAAAAATACACTTCATTCTTATGAAAAAATGCGTTTCATGTAATAGTTGAACAATAAAAACTGCAAATAATGAATGAACCTACTAACTATATTTACGTGTTTTATAACAATGAAAGAAAAAAAAATACTTAAGATAACCACTTTAAAAATCTCCCATTTATTAGTTTAAAACAAAACTTTAAAATCTCACAATACTTCACGTCACTAAATCACTATTAACGATGCTATCGTTGATGTGTATCACCTCCAAGATGGGGCCATCAACATTTTTTCTTTGCATTTTGGCGCGAAACTGTCAAAGAAACGTGTAGAACCATTTTTATTAATGACACCATGAGATTTATCAGCAAACAAAACAAGTTTTTTTTATCTCCCTCCCCCTTTTTCGTTGCATTAATTATTCCTTTTCATCTTGCCGAAACTTTCCACATCTTTTCCTGGTATTTCTGAAAAATCATTCTACGATAAAGCTAATCGCTAAAAAAAAAAAGAAGAAAAAAAAAAATCGTGACACATTATCGTTTGGAAAATGCACCACTCTTTAAAATTAATTAAAATACTGGAGGATAGAATTAAGTTTAAAGGAAGTTTTGGGGAAGTTTTAAATGCGATTTTTTCTTTTGGTTCCGTTGAACAAGGTGTTTTTATTGACACTTTGAAATGCTTTATTTTCGAGGAGAAAGTTTGCTGTATTCTAATTTGTTTATGTTTGAACGAATGGAAAAGGTACAATGACAAATAATTCGACAGGTTATGGAATTTGATAGTTGTGCAGTAGTGTTCCTATACGAAGATTTTTTTTCAATGCAGAAGTGTTTGATAATATAAAACGTGTGGTTTCCTTTTGTGTTTTACTTTTTGAATGGAGTCGTATCGACCAAATTAAAAAATTTTGCCACTGAATTTTTTGTTCAAAAAGTATAGTTATTAAGATTGAAGCAGCCACTATTACCAATAAGCCACTTCTATACGGCTATATTAACCATTTTCATTCAAAAAATTATAATGAATGGATGTGTTTCATAGAGGAATATGTGTCATAACATGTAATTATACTTTTCTTAAAGCAAATTATAGATACTAAAATAATTTATTTTCAAACAATTTTACTAAAATAATTCATTTTCAAAAATTTTTACCAAAATACTTATGATTATCTTTATATTATACTTAAACTTTAGATTATACCGTAACTTTAGAAAATTCTTACGATTATCCTTAGACTATACTTAAACTTTAGATAATACTTATGTCTATCTTTATATTAGAGTTAAACTTTAGATAATATTTATGAGTATATCTTTAAACTGTACTTAAACTTTAGAAAATACTTATGGTTATCTTTAGACTATACTTAAACGTTAGATAATAATTACCTTTAGACTATACTTAGATTTTATATAAAACTTATGATTATCTTTAGACTACTTAAACCAGTGAACTCGTGGACAGCCTGCACATTTATAATTCCGTAGAGGAATTAATATTGTTGAAATGTCATCAGTGTATGATATTGTATCTGTTGCTCAGAGATGTAAGTTTTTATGGGTTACCTCAACGTGCTTAAATTATTGTTCTCTTTTTTTTTATAGTGGTGCCATCTACTAGAAACTATCACAACTACCCAATATTTTGGAACTATATCTGACTTTTTTTTGTTTGGTTTTCAAACACATGTCATTAATCAAATTTGGTTTAAGCATCGTCACAAAAAAAAGACTTTCAGAAAAAATATATGTATTTATCATTAGCAAAAAGGGTAGTGCAGTACTTTTATAAAAAATGAAAGAAATGCAATACTTATGCTCAAAGATCAATACAATGTTTTTAAGTTCTAAAACATTCCGTTTTTATGGACATTTTTGTCAAAGCTTCTTCTTTGTCCTTTAGCCCCTGAGGGAATTTGGGATAATATGTTTCGCTTTTATATCCGTAGTTAGTCATAAAAAATCCGTTAACAATTCGCTTCATATGATTTCGAAATAAAATATAATAATATGCGCTCTTAAGCGAATAAGTTTCTGAAACTGCAGGGCATATCCTTATCAAGAAAGAAATGCATGGCATAACTCATTAAGTAAAAAAAAAATCTTTTATAAAAAATTACCAGTGAGAAAAAATAGAAAACTCTGTGTTATATTAAAAAAAAAAAAGGGTTTATTCATAGTAAATATAATTATATTTTCTTTATGCGTTTTTTACATTTATTTTATGAACACAATACAATATTGACACATACTAAACTGAAAGTCATGGTTAGCTAATACTACTTAGAGAAAGTCTAGCGCTATTTTTATTAGTTTTTCTCATTTATATTTAATGTATACATTGTATAGTAATTTATATTTAAAAAAAACTTTGAATTAGAAATAACATAATTCAATTTAATTTATATATTTTAAGCTGAAATGTATTAATTTACTATCCCACGATATATAGAACTCATTTCAAATGTCAATACTTCAACTTAAAAAACACAAATTCATTTCTTCTAAAAACTCTATTATATGTAGAAATATAAAGTCTAAATTATTTACTTGTCTAATTAACAAACAAATCATATCTATATTTTCAAAAGAAATGCTCAATGTAGACGGTTATGCCTACATTGTAAACTGATTATATTTATCAATGAAATTAATAATATTTATTAATAAACACTTTTATATTTATTTAAATGCATGTATGCAACTTATAAGCTTAGGTATTAGACATTTAAATAAAGACCACTTTTTAAAATTAAATGTTTTATGAATTAAATGGTGCAAATATTGAGATGGAATTTAAATTAATTTATAACTTTATTTAAAACCTTTATCGTAAATCTAAGTCCATAGCTAGAAATGTGCTACTCTCTGACACCAGCTTCGATTGGTAACTAATAAAAGTATGCATTTTTAATTTTAACTCGTGTTTTATTACGGAGAATCAAAAATTATAATTAGAATAAGATTTAATTAGAATAAAATGTGTTTCTTAAAGGTAAATCAAAATGCTCACTTCAAGTAATTAAAAACATGTCTTTAGGCCTAGCTAATTTAGTGAATATTATTATGAAATTTAGAAAGTTACGTAATTCAGATTTACTGTAAAGTGCCTCTAAGTGACTTTTCGAAAGTTGGCGATTTCGCCCGAATGTGACAACCTGTCACAAATTTGTTTTTTGGCAACCCTAATGACAGTTTGGATTTGGCAACACGGTGTTTTGACGGCATTTTGGATTTGGCAACTTAGCCGTAGACGTCATTTCAACTTGGTGACTTTTTTGAAAATTCGTCAAGTGGCATATTTTTTTAAAATCATAACCAGTTACATTATGTTTACAAAAAGCGCTCCTATTAACTGACTCCTTCACCGCGAAAACCCAGTCTCATGGGAAGCCACATAAAAATGGCGTCGTGGACAAACATAATTTACCATACTATTGCGATTCTTTTGCATCTTTCGATCTCGAACATCGTTGCAAATATTCTCATCAAGAGATTTATAACTCGTTGCAAATTATATTAAAACGTTTTCATAAGAAATAGTTGCAAAAAGTTTGAGTTTATTAACAACCGAGTGATTGTTCAATGGGGTATTACATGAATAATTTTCAATCTTTAAGGTGTTCATAGATCAGAAGTGCTGATATATAGACATTTGCCATGAAAATCATATACATGTGACTGCTGCTTAAGGTCCAAGTGGAATTATTCCTGATATTTCCATTTAGGAGGCACAAATGCCGAATAATTCTTTTTAAATGTCTTCCAGGAAGCCATCTTAATAGTTATTCTTTGCACAATAGCCCACGTTAGACTTTTCACCAAAAATTTCAATCAAACAAAATAATGAATTTTAGTTTTATTTGTGGTCATGTATTTTTTATTCTTTACTGGAACTCACAGTTCAAATACAGAATACTTGCTTAGCTTGGGAGAGTTCTAGTTTATACTTATAGTGCCTCTATAAGTTTTCTAATATTTGAGTTAAAAAATTAGCCCATAAAAAAGAAGTTTTTAAAGTAAATCCCGTATTAAATATTACCACCTTTTATGTGTTCAGCTCGATTATATTCTCCCAATTTAATTAATTAGTCATACGTTGTGATAATAGAGGCGTATGTAGAAGATGCCATTTAAGGACAGCCCCAAAACTTGATAGAATGCATTGTCATCGACAACTAATCCAGTTGTCAAGTTTAAACTCGATTGAAAAATAGCAAGTGGGGGTAAAATAGTCATCCGGAATGGTAATAGAAGCATAGCGTGTTTAAAAGCAGTCTTTTAGTGACAGCCTTTGTTTTTATTTCAAACCGATGATATCGATGACTATGCATTCTATCAAAACTTGATTGAATGTATTGTCATCGATAACGAATCTAGCTGGAAAGTTTCATTAAATGACAGCAAGTAGATTAATTAGCCCTCCGCAAATTTTCCCGACACAAAAATGTAGTTAATATAAATGATTCAAAAAGGAGTAGATGCGATGTCGAATATGATTGACAGCCTCGTGATGGCTGCCAGGCTACTTGTGAGAGTTTTCTATCCATTTCCCTTTAAATAAAAAATGCACACTTGGACCAATATCATTACTAAGTATCCTGATGTAATGATGTTGTGGAGCAGTATAGTTCGAATACAACCTAAGTAAACATTAACTATTCAACTGTTTTCTTCAGTTTTCATTTTAAGAATTGTTATTTTATTCATCATACTCATTGTATTGCTGTAACAGCTAAGCATATGTGACACAAATTGCGTCACAACAATTATATACATTATTTTTTCTGATATTTCAAATTAACGCAAAGTATAGAACACATCATGGTGAAGATGAAGAATCAGCTTCCTGTGCAGACGAAATTAATTGTTTTTGGAGCCATGTGGTTCTTTCGGAGATTGGCAGGAAATGCTTGTTATACATGTTGATCTGAAAACAAATATGTTGGATTTTTTTGGAAACGAAATAAAGGTTCATGCAACTGGACATATTATACTGTAATTGACTAAGCGTACAATAAATATAAAATATTAAGAAAATAATTAGCGTGTCTAGTAGTCTAATATGAAAATTAATTATAATAAAAATTCAACTTTTGGAAAGATGTTAAACAAGAACCACTCGTTAAAATGAATCGAAATTTGACCTGAGAATTAACACCTAGAGGAGAAATGGTATGACAAAAATATTTCAAAATAGTTTTTTTTTTTTTTTTTTTTTTTTTTTTTTTTTACTTATGCCTTATAATTTTCTCTTTCTTCGTTTATATTCAGATACAATTTGAATTCACCCAGTTCATTTATTAATTTATATTATTCTTAGTATTACATAATACTTAATTGGTCAATTGATTGGGTGGTGTGAGATTTTATCTCGCCTACTGACTGCTTTATCTTATTATTCCTGAATTGAATCAACTTCTATAGTATCCGACTACATTTAAAACGGCAAAATAAATGAACATTTCAATTTTTTTTTAGTTCGTTTCAAATGAATTAAACATTTCTCTTTTCAAATCAGTTTGTGTTTTTCTTGTATTTTTAATAGAATTTTTTTTTTATAGTTGTTGAAATAACGCTTGTTAATAACAAAATCCTTCTATGGTTACGTGCACAAAAAATAATAGAATAAAGAAAATTGTCTACTCCTTGAAACAGTTTATCGTTATTTGATCACACGGTATTTAGTACTCAAATACCAAAAAATTTCTCGCATCCCCTTAACAATTTTTGGCATTTTTCTCAGACACCAAAACCAAAGAAAATGAAAAGTGAATAATACTCAAAAGCACACCTCTACTTATACTATATTTTTATATCTCCTCTTACCATTAGATTGTCTCGACTAAGCTTTCAGGATACTTGGTAAGTTATTCGAGTTTCCTCTTATCTGAAAGACAAATGCGGAGTAGTTTCGCTTTCAAAACCCTTTCAGAAGCTACTCTCTTTTAACACAGATATTGATTTAAAAAGGTCCGAAATAAGTATTGCCATGGTGCAGAGAGTAAGTAAGACAATCCTCAATCGTCATGATTATTTGATTCTGCTTAAAAATTTACATAATTTCCATGTCGATGACCAACCAAGCATTTTTATATAAAAAAAGATAGGATATAAATATGGGATACAATTTTACAAGGGGACCTTACGATCTCGGAAATTCTGATCGGGATGAGACTCGGCAAATTGGTAGCATACCTTAAGGGCATACACACAGTAAAGCAATAAAGTGCACTAGCCAAAAGATTCATAGAAAACAAGCTCTAAAGTGCTATGCGCAGCTTATATGCAGTAGAGATTTTGGCTCTGCAACTGCAAATAAAGTATTATCTTTAATTGAAATTTCAATTAGCTGTAACAGTCACTTTATAAATTAAAAATAAAATAAAAAATACCTCACGAGGTATCGAACCCTGATCGCCCGTACGGGAACCTAGCACGCTGACCACTTATGTTAGCCACCTTTTAGATCAAAAATCTTTACTAGTATATAAGCTGCGCGTAAGACTTTAGAGCCTGTTTTCTCGGAATCTTCTGGCAAGTGCGCTTTATTGCTTTACTGGTTGGTTGTTTGTTTTCAGATTATCTGGCTCCGTCAGCAACACGAGGGCTATAATGCGCCGAACATTCGTCATTAGACAAGCCAACATACATTTACAAACACCCATGCCTAATACGGGACTCGAACTCGCAATCTCGCGGTCTAGAAGCTAGCACGCTAACTACTATACCGTTTGGTCGGCTTATTGCTTTACAGAGTGGATACCCTTTAGGTATACTAAAAATCTGCCGAGTCTCATCCCGATCTGAATTTCCGAGACCGTAAGGTCCCCTTGTTAAAACACATGCAATTTCAATACCCAATGAGAGCAAAAAATGTCCAAATAAACTTGACAACCATTCAACTTAAGATCATTGTTTCTTTGACAGCATTACTTAAGAAGTTAATGAGAAGATATTTTAACACTTACCACACTACAAAAGATTTATACCCTTTTGTATGATAGATTATATCTTAAGGAAGTGTCTCATACTGAAAACAACGGTATATGAAGTCATAGTTCATATACTTTGGCATATGAAGTCATAGTAAATGAAGTTTAATAGTTGTCTGAAAGCAGGAGTTAACTTAGAACACAAAACAGTCATCTATCACCTAATGACTTTGTCAGTTATTTTCCCTAATTACTTCAGAGAACTGACCCTAATTACCCAACACAAATTTGATAATACTTTTAGGATTCTATAAACCTCTATTTCTTCATAAAATAACTAAAAACTTGACGAATGATTGACATTTTAATTCTAGTAAAGAAAAATTGTATGTATACATGTATTATTCATATTTTCAAAATTTCAAAAAAGAACATTCATTTTGAGCAGTATTAAACTAAATTATATTAGTATTTATCACTCATACTTAATAATACTTATTAATTATATATTTATGTCACTCTTGGTGGCAATGATTTTCCTACTTCGTCTCGACAAAAACTTCGAAAAGGTATCAGTTCCCAATATTTTTTAAAGCCATTACATTAAAATTAAATTAGGTTAGTATTATCTATTAAGTTCTTGTTTTTCAAGTCTTAAAAAAAAGAAAAAAAAAAACTCCAGTGGTACCTAAATTATTTCAAAATTTTCAGTTTCCACAACCTAATACAACTTCTTTACATCTTTAGGCCACTCTTGATCTAATACTTTTCCTACCTTCTTCGACTATATAACTTAAATGTGCATTACATTTTTGACCACATCTTCATCACATTAAGATTCCTTTACGTATGTATTTTTCATTAAGTTCTCATTCATCATTGAATTTTTAAGCCTAAAATAGCAAACAAAACAATTGACCACTCATTAGCGATTATCATTCTTATTACTCTAGTATTTACCACTCTCATACAATTATACATCTTCATTACATTTTTATGCCATTCTTGATCGCATATTTTCCCTTCCTTCTTCGACCATATTACTTTTATCTTCATTGCAGCTGTTGCCACATCTTCATCACATTAAGATTCATTTACGTGTGTATTATCAATTAAGCTATCTTTCATCATTGCAGTTTTAAACCTAAATTTAAAAAAAAAAAAAAAAAATATTGAACATCTCTTAGTGATAATCTCACTAATTAGTCCAGTCTTTACAACTTTCACAAAATAATGCATTAACTTTTTTAATCGCATTTATTCATTACATCTTTAGTCTTCGCTTGACCTCATACTTTTCCTTCCTCCTTCGATCACATAACTTATATATTCATTACATCTTTGGCTACATCTTCATCACATTAAGATCCATTTACGTATTTATTATCCATTAAATTCTCATTCATCATTACATTTCCAAAATAAAATTAAACAATTGACCACCCATTAGTGGTGTCGACCATAATTAGTCAACAACAGTAATTACAACTCTCACAACATAATACATCTTCATTACACATTTAGTCCACTCCTGATACTATATTTTACTTCCTTGTTCAACCATACAACTTTAGAAACTAAATTGTTATTGCTTTCTTAACCAGTTTAAGTACCCTCACAGAACTATTTTGTACTTAAGTTTACTTAAACGCCTATCCAACCATAATGGAAAAAAAACTGTTTAATGGCCACTTATTAGTGCTGCTCAGCCTCTATTTACTTCAATATTTACAAACAAATCAAACACAATGTTAACTTGTCATTACATCTTTAGGTCATTAAGTATTTTATATATCATGCTCTTATATGAAAACTTAATCAGCAGAGCGGTCAGTAACACTTAATCTTAGTACCGTCATAGAAATATTTACTTGTGTATGTATTCATTGCAATTCGTCAACGGATTTCCAAGCGTAACATAAAAAAAAAAAAATTCACTGGCTATCCATTAGTAGTATTCACCCTAATTTCCCCAGTCTTTACAACTCTCACACAATAATAGCTCATCATTACGTCTTTAGTCCACTCCTGATCTTATCTTTTTCTTCCTTCTTCAACCATATAACTTAAGAAACTAAAATGGGATTGCTGTTTTAACCAATTTTAGTACCCTCAAAAAAATATCTTGTACATAAGTACATTTTATTCGTTTACTTAAACGCCTTTCTAACCATAATTCAATAAAAACTATATTTATTGTCCACTTATTAGTACTATTCCCCGTAACTGCTTCAATATTTACAACCAAATCAAATGCAATATTACCTATTCATAACATCTTTTATTCATTAATGACCTCATATATCATGATCTTATTTGACAACTTAAGTCGCAGAGTGGTCAGTATCACTTAATTTTAGTACCGTCACAGAAATATTTATTTGTGTATGTATTATTCATTGCAGTTCGTCAACGGATTTCCAAGCATAAAATAAAAAAATGCCATTGGCTATCCATTAGTGGTATTCACCCTAATTACCCCAGTCTTTACAACTCTCACACAATAATACCTCCTCATTACATCTTTGGGTCACTTCTAATCTCGTTTTTTCTCCTACTTTCCCCCGACGACATAACTTAAGAAGCCGAAGAGAGAAGAGGTCAGTGTCAAAGATACCACCACAGGCATCCAGTATTGATTGCGACCGATTTAGCGCCGCCAATCGAACTCGCCAAGCGCCGCCAAATCGCCCCGTTTCGGGAAGAAAACTTAGGGCGTAGGAATCCAGACACAGATCAGCCCCGGCATAGGGCGTACAACAGCAGCCCCGGTCTTTTATCAGGTCTTTGTCCAGCGTTGCATCTCCTGCCTGTTGTTGAATTGGAGTTTTGATTTTGAAGTCTGTTGGCGGAAAAGTTGCTATGGGAGAAATGTGATTGGTGATGTATTGATGATGTTTCTGATGATGATTTTCTTAGTGATGTCTTAAATGGAATTGAAGTAGGAAGCAATTTTTTTGTGAAGTGAAGAATTATTTTTTTATTGTAGTCGTTAATAATGTTGGATTTTATTTGAAGGTAAATAATTTGATTGGGTTAGTATGATACTGATTAATTATATGCGTAGGTTTGAAGATTTTTTTATTGAATATTTTATTAGTTGATTTTAACGCGAAATAAAGGCAAGTCTCTGTAGAAGAATTATTAAGTAATATATTATTGAAAATATGTTTTTAAAGAAATACGATGGTTTACAATGTTTATATCTTGAAGAAATTGCGACTTCATCTTTTGAAGTATGGAAAGTTTTCTAAGACATATGTTTTTGGAATGATATTTTGAAGATGGTCATTTTTATAAAGCAACTGCACATTTAATTGTTGGAGAGCTTAGGATTTATTGGCGTTACTCTAAAATGTGAAACTACCCAAATGTATTAAGATTGAGTTTCACAAGGTGAAATAAATTGTGTTAGTTTGGCTCGAATATAACTGTATATGTAATATGGAGATAAATGAAAGAAAGTTAATGCTACTTAAGTAATACTTAAACCATACCTCAAGGTTAACAGGTTTGTTATAAGAAAAATATTCATTTGATATTGACAGAATATTATTTTTGGACGAACATAATTTTACTTTAAATTATAGAAGACCAAAATATTTTAATTCAGACGGTATGGTAGTATATATTGCATTTAACGCATTGTGATTATGATAGATGTTTAGTATTGTAAAAATCACTTGATGTTGCTCAAAGTAATATAGGTTTAGGCTTAATGTCGCTGTTGTAAAGTTCTTTATATTTTGTATGTAGCCGGTATCTACTATAAATATAGCAATTGCCAAATTTATTTTCTTAGAGTCAATTTTTACATATTTTTACTTTTATCGAATATAGTGGCGAGTGTTTGGCTTTTGCGAAGTGTTGCTTTGTACGAATTGTTTTTAGTAGCAAATATAGTTACTATTTAGAATATAGAAAATGTTTAGCACTTAGAGAAATCTTCATAAATAAAACTATCTAGTGATGCAAGTTCTTGGTTTTTCAACATAGTCAAATATGTAGTTTGAAAACTTTCAGGAAACTAATCATTTTTAAGAAAAATTAGTTTTGAAACAATAAGTGAACGTAAAAATTTTTCAAGAGAATAACTTTATAAAAATATGAGTTTAATAAAGTTGTATGATATTACAAACTTAAACGGATGAGTGAACCAACGTAAATGCCAAGAAACTTATAATTGCAAGTGAAATATATTTTTAAACTTTTTGAACATTTGGTACATATTGTTACAAGCTACAACAAATTACAAAATGTTTTGTGCCAAGTTTTTTTTTAATATTTCTTCTCTTAGATGAATTGTATTATGCGTAGAATATGACTGATGCTCAAATAAATGTATTTAAACAAAGCATTTAAATGTTCCTCAAAGTTAATATTTGCAAAGTAAGAAATTTCTTCATATTTTCTAAAAAAACGAAATTGAATACTTAGGCAAGTACAATACAGATTGATAAAAAATAAACAGATTGTACTATGTTTTTAAAGACTTCCAGTAAAAGAAGATTTCTGACATATTACGATAATAGTACTGCATACAAATCGGCCTCTAGTTAATATATAATTTACTTTTCACTATTCATAAATAAATCTTAGTAAATTTAAAGTCGTTTACAGATCCCATCACGATCAAGGACATTTGATCAACTACAGATTCAAAAGTCTTCAATTCCATCATTCAAGAACATTTCTACAGAAAGAGTTGGATTTTTTACGTACTTTTGATAACTTCAGAATAACTTCGAAACTTCACACAAACTTATACTTTATCGACATCATAATCTTGAAAGACTGCAATTTCAGCAAATTCTCCCTATCACATTTATTCTTCATAATAATTCATCATCATTTCAAAATATTTTTTAAACAAGAATTCGAAGCATATACTGAGTGTGAATCGGTTTCAGAATGATGTTCTGGTCAAAAGAAATCAAACGATACTGAAATGTATATTATGAATATTCAATTCGATCAGCAAAAATAAAACAACAGCATAAAAAAAGAAAATAATCGTTGAACAAAAACAATAGAAGAAAAAAAAAACAATATATCGGCTTCCATACATCCTTCGATATCCAAATCCCTGCCAAATCTTCCTATCAGCACCCAAGCACCTGCCGTTTCTTCAAAAGACACTTTATCTTTTGTATGTACAAAGATTCAACAGTAACATATGTTCCTTTCTCATTGAGTGCCGTGATTGGACGATTAGCGAAAGTGGTATTTTCGGACAATAGAAAATCAAAGTAGCTGGCTTGTATCTGCTAGATGACTGTGTCTGGATTTTTATGCGTCTGATAGTGTCTGAAAACTTGATCAAGCTGCTCACTGAGAGACTGCATCTAAAGAAGAACTAATTTCTTGTGTCAGAACTATTTTGTCTGTGGTGACTGATTGTCTCTGATTTATTACCTAGACGTATTACTAATTTGCTCACTACAAAACTGTATCTCAAGAAGACCTGATTTCTTGTGTCTGGACTATTTCGTCTGGTGACTGATTGTGTCAGACTTGTTAAGTAAACATATTATTTAATTGCTCATTACAAGACTGCATCTGAATAAGAACTGATTCCTTTTGTTTGGACTTCTGTGTCTGGTGGCTGATTGATAGTGTCTGAACTATTTTTTGGAAGCATGAATAGGCCACTAATTGAGAGACTGCATCTGAAGGCTGATCGAAGGAGTGCTAGCTTGGAAGTGGTGGCACGACCACCGGTGCCAACGGTGATGGCATGGACAAGGTAGGTTGATCTTTGTTAAGCATTATTATAAGTTTGTCGATTCCTGCTGAATCTGTGTAAAATTTAACTGAAAGTCCGTGTTAAACAATAAAAGACATTTCCTTCGGTATGCGCGACTATAAAAATATCTAGGTTCAACTTGATTGTTACTTTCAATAAAAAAAAAAAAAAAAAAAAAAAACAGATCTGAAATAAGTAGATTGCGTGAAAAAGACACATAAATCAGTGCATCGAATGAATGGTACATTAATAGACATAACAAAAAAGTACATTTCAATAAAAAAAAAAAAAAAAAAAAAAACGTACATTGACTAAACACAAAGTATATTAATTACAAAGTATTGTCATTAAATTACACTAGAAGTGTACATTTAATAAAAAAAAACACAGACATTAATTGAAGAAAAAGTATTTTGATAAGCAAAAGGTACTTTAAATAATATATTATTTAATAAACAAAATGTACACTAAACAATAGCTCATTAAAATACACTAAAATAGTAGGTTAAATATAGAAAAAAGTCACTAAATAAAAGTAAACTATAAGTATAGTAAAAATGTGCATACCAAAGTACAAAAAAAGGTAATATAAATAAGTTAAAAGTACATAAAAAGTTGAGTAAATACGCATTAAATTACAATAAAAGCGATAATGCATATAGAATAGAACTAAAAAAAGTACTTTAAGAAAACAAAACCGTCAATAAATAAAAGTAAAATAAAAGCAACTTATAAAGCCAATAAAATGCATGAACAGAGTAAACTAAAAGTACAATAAAAAGGTAATAAAAAATAAGTTAAAAGGTACACAAAAATACTATAAAATAACATTAAAAGCACAATACAAACATAGGCCTCAGTAGTTGTTTTAAACTCTTTTAAATACCACAATTTAATTTGTTATATTATTTAAATAACTTGAATGAATTTATTAATTTGAATGGAGGATTTTAACTATCTACAAATGCATAGCACTATGCAAAATGATTATTTTATTAAAAACAAAAAATGCTCTTTGGAGGAGAAAGAAGACCTGGTATCTGACGATAAGTTTTACTAAAAAAGAAAATGAGCATGATATCAAGAGTGTCAATCCACTCGTTCCCTTCCTTCCGTCCCTGACATAGCAGACAAAAAGAATCACCAGTTATTGACATTAAAGAAAACTAAACTTCTTTCTGATAAACTCTTCAAATAGTCCTCTCGGATTCCGGGTAGTTTTATTTTTGCGATTGAGTTGATAGACAATTTCGGGGGTTCTTCGATATGAACAATTGGTATTAAAAGATGCTTGAAAGAAATTGTTTACCGAAATAAAAAGACTCGTAGCCAATACAAAACCGTCAATACAATCTGCTATTGTATTGATTTCATTCATAATTTAAACTTCTATTTGAAGATATTTTATCGTGCAAGACAAACCAACTCGGTGCATTAAATATACCATTAAAAGCATACCCAAATACTGGTGTTAATTGTAACTTTCAAACATCTTCAAATGCCTCAAAATTTTTCTAGAGATTTATTAAAATTTCTTAAAAAAATTGTAGTCAAAAAAATACTTTCAAAAAATGTCAACAGTTTTTAGAGTTCTAAGAGGAAATTAATTTTAGAGATTTATATTCAATTGATCCGTAAATAATCTATTTTCTTATTTTTCTTTATGTGAATTAAAGCCTTTTTTAAATTTTATACAATATTTTAGGGTGGGAAGATATTATAAATTTAAATGGATTTATTTAAAAAAATTTCGATTGTGTTAATTAATTTAAAATAATTCATAGTAAAATAATCCAGTATTGGTTATTTTATTCAAGTAGTGCCGTGCTAGCATCTAATTTTGTGTCGTTTTATAACCCAAAGTAAAACGATCACCAATAGAATTATTCCAAACTTCTTTAACGTGTTTCTGGTTGAGAGGAGATTGGGTTTCGTCTAAAACTTGGAGGTTCGGTAAAGGCTGGTGATATATGTATATAGTATTCGTATTTCAGATTCTACTTTTAGGTATCGGTGAACACGATTCCTAAATTTCATAGTTATCTCCTAACTTTCTTAGTTATTCGGTTTGGTAGAACTGTTCCTGGTTTCTTTTAAACCCTGAAGAATACAGGTAAGCTCCCCCCCCCCCTCACTCCCTTCCCCAAAATCTAAAATGTGATCCTTCAATATTCAAATTGATTTTGTCTTTAACCTCCAACTGATGCTACGAAATTTAAGTAGTTATTGTAGTTTTCTTTATTGTAGTCTTCACAGATTTTTAATGAACCCATAAGAACTAGTGTTTTTGATCCAGTTGACTAGGTTTGACCTACTAACCTACATATAGTCATTTTCTGAGACTAAGTAAGTGCATATCTTACAACGAGAATTTATCGACAAGGCTTTACTTTGATTCTACTCTCAAAGTAAAAAAGCAAACCACAAACTAATAAAGTTGAATATCATTATTGATATCGATTAGCTGGATTTCACAACTACAGTTTGTTTCTTATTATCCAAAAAAAAAAAAATTTTTTTTTTAAACATATCTTACAAATAATAATAGAAATTAAATGTGTAATTGCTGAATATTTTGAAGAACGAGCCCACTTAATTTTATAGTAAAAAAAAATATTCTAAAAATATTCTGTTAAATCTTTTGTTTTACTATCAAACATTTAGTATGCAATAAAATATCATTCAAATATATACTAAAAAAACATATATATTTCAAAAGCCCATGCTAAATACTTTTGAATAAAAACGTTATTGATATTTCTCATTAAATAATATATAATACTAAATCATAAGATAAAAGTTTTTAAGTAAATAGTTAAGTTAGTTTGATATAGCTTTTATGAGATTTTCTATGCTGCCGAAGTCGAAAGTCTTCGAATATGTGTTTTATATTTCTTTAGTATAACATTAAATTCTGAATTTTGAAAAGGCACGTATTTATACGGAAAATATGAAATAAAAGACTTTTTGGTTAAAAATTATCCTTAATATCTTAACAAAAAATAATTTTATTTGATATAATGCATGGTATCATGAATAATTTTTTTCGCATAATGATTTGCATAGACAATCATACAGATCATCCACTTGTATGATTGTATATGCTTTTAATATACAAAAACCAATAATAACAAAGTACATTATTTACCAAATTATACAAAATATTACAATTCAACTTGAGCATTTAAAATAAATTATTCCTACCTCTTATCTAGATCTTTAGTATTATTACGTTGCATTTCTTTACTTTTATATTCGGTCTTACATTGTGGAAACTTGTTAGCTTCAGGGAATATACGTTAATTTGTATTCACTTAACAAACAAAAGCGACAAGTGAAACCATTAAGTATGCATATATATATATATATATTAGATGCATGTATATTAAACATATTTTCTCTGTTTCGGAAGTTTGGTTTTTTCAGTACAAAAAGTAAAAGTGTGTTCATATCATTTTTTATTTTTGTTTTTAAAGTTTCTTTTTTTCAATATTGAGTCGAACAATTATTAATGTATTTACAGCAATTTAATATAGATGAAATAGATATTCCTGTTATATATAATATTTTAAGATATTCATTTTTGTTTCACGCTCTTAAATTAACTTTAATTTTTTACTCGTTGAGCATTTAAATTGTTATTTTTATTTGAGTAAACTTTTTATTTAGAAATTCAATGGTTCTTTTTTTACATTAGTAATAATATCCAGTGCTCATTTACTTTTCTTTTGTTACTGTATTTAATTAGATGCATGTGTTTTAGAAATACTTTTTATTCGCATTTAGTACACTGCAGATGTAATTGAATTTTTTGTTCAATACACAACGGTGCTAATTCTGAGGCTACTACCCTCTTTTGAAATAAAGAGTGAATTTTTTTCATAAATTAAAAAACGAGTTTAATTTATATTAATAATACAAACTTATAAAAGCAAACTGATCATGGAAACTGAAGAAATCATGCTTTGTCATACAAACCATATTATAACTTGCTCTTCAATAATATTGTAAACATACTTTAAATATACTTTAGAGTTTGGATATTCTATATACCATATATGACATGTAAGAGTGAGTATATATGTATATATGATGTATATATATATATATATACATACATACACACACATGAAGTGAGCTCTTGAAGGAACATCATAAAGAAGATTCAATATTGGTAATAACGATAGTCAGTCCTTATGAGGCAGTTAACACCTCAGTTGCAGGCTTGAACAGCCTGCAAAGAGGGTTTCTTATAAGGCAGTCTGATTGTAATTAAGGATAAGTGATTATTTGGAGACAGCAAAAGAGTGATATCATGAGTCTGGGGATCTTTAGTGTTAAAAATTGATAATACGAGAGTTTTATCCCTATGATAGGGGATACGAGTTCTTCAAAGTCTGAGAACGACTACAAGACAATATATTGATGAGGATGGGAAATATTAATGAGGTCTCGAAAATTTAAACATGTTTTGTGGTCTAGAATGACTGTAATAGAAAAAAAATCGAGAATGAAGTGAACATTTGATATAACTCTTGAGTGGCAAATTACACAATCATATATGTTTATACATGTGCTATATAGAAATACGTATATATGTGTATGCATATGTATATGTATGCAAATACATGTTTGTATTCGAATTTATTCGAATATATGTTTGATTAAATTTATAAATGGTATAAATGTGTATGCATATATGTATATGTGTATTTGTATGTATACATATAAACTATTTTAACTGCTTGCAAAAACAGTTACTTTTGAGCTGAATCTGAATAGAAAATTTTATAAAAAAGCTTCTTCTATACTTCGTTTAAACTACTTGCGAAAATAACAAGGTTATATCCAAAGAAACAAATTCTATATGTCGTATTCTATTTACATCCTCCACCTTGCATACTTGTGTACAGACCTCCTACGTATTCATCGTTCATTTTGTTCATAAATTCAATGCAACTTCACAGATTTCCACTTGCGCGATTTGAATTCTAAAACCTAGTTTGGGACTCAATTGCGTTGGAAAAGTCGCTTTGCAACCTGGAATACAGATAACCCTCTTAGAGAAACGTACAATCGGTATATATTTTTTTTTCTTCAAACCGTCAGGAAATAAATTGATTTGAGTTTTTATGCGTGGTGAAAGCGTATACTGTCACTGTTATTCGCTCGCTTTGTATACATACCTCGAGGTAGCATTGGTGAGGAATTTTACACCGGTTTTTATTTTTCAGATGCGATAAGCAGGTTTTGTTGAATTTCTAAAAATATTTTGGATGGTATTACGTTTTGAAATGGATATGCACGTGAGTAAGGTTTTGTGTTTGTGGAGTTTTTTTTTTTTTTTTTTTTTTTTTTTTTTGTGAGAATCAAGGTGTGGTTTATTCACGCTGAAAAGAATTGGATATTTTTTCTTAGGGTATAGAATCAGAGAGATATGTATCTAGCATCACTAGCGTTCATCACCTTGTATGCTCATTTCATGCTGAAAAATTGATCGTATTTGTTGGTGGGTATTGAATGGAAACGGGAATGGACATTTCCATTTGTCAGTTAAAAGTTCATTGCAAATTTAGTCTTAGAATAATATATTGAATAGAAATTCCCATTATTTTAATGAATGGTATTCAAAATTTATATATATATATATATATATATATATATATATATATATATATATATATATATATATATATATATATATATATATATATATATATATATATATATATATATATAGGGGAAAGTACCCCAAAACGGGATAGCTTATCTATTCTTCGCTTTATTTCTTGTTGTGTACAAGGTACATTCCAAAGCTAGACGTCATTTAAAAGTATACCTTTTCAACTACTTAAAATAAGACTTTTGTCACGTTTGTTCAATAATATTTATGTGAAAATACCGGTTTCACAAAGTCTTACACAATCCCGTTTTACCCTACCAAGGGTGGGTAAAAAGGGATAGGGATTTTTATGTTATTAGGTTTTTGCTGATTTTACTTTTGATTTAGTTTTTAGAACAAAAATAGGCTATGTATTTATAGGAAGAAACTTTTTAATTGTAAATTTGAAAAATTACGTAACACAGAAATCGCATAAAAATGTGTCGTCTTCTTCTTCTGCTCTGGAACAGGCTTCGTGGGCCCATCCCTGGCAGCTCGAGCATTGTATCCAGCCTTCTCCAGATTTCGATTCAAGATACAGAGCGTTGCAGTTAATACATGCTTCATCTTTTTCAGCTTCATCTTCTGAAGACGACTTCCAACCTTGGCTAACTGATAATTTTTTTTTTTTTTTTTAGGTTTTCTTATGTTAGGTCCATTTTCTTCGATTTTTGAAAAAAAATTCAGATTCAGAGTAAAATTTTTTAACTTTATCTGCCTGTTTTGCATTTCCACTTGGTTTTCTTTAACGCCTCGTTTGTTTTCTCTTAACAACATTCAAGAGATTGGTTTTGGCAGCCCTTTTTTACAGCTTTTGAGTTCTTTTTCGTTCTTTTTTTTCACGCTCTTCTTCTTCCAACTCAAGTTTATATGGGCTTCATGTTATAATTTCTGTTTAGTTGTGATTAGCTTATGTTTTTATAATATTATAGTGCGCACAACGTGTGGTTTTCTGGTTTATCTCTGTATACGCCGTCCCCATAAAAAATATTTAAAAAAAAAAACTCAACTTTTTTGAATTTAAAGCTTAAATTTTTGGTCAAAATATTTTTCTGACTTACAGTTTTAACCCATAACTAAATTTTGTACATAAATCATGCCAATTATTTGTACCCCAAAAGTAAAGTAAATTATTTTATTTCGAAAATATAATTATTTAAAATTAAAATTGTTGTAATTGATTATACATATTTTAATTCATTATTTATTTCAATTTAAATAACTTTAACACATTGCCAAACATTAATGGAAATGGTCGGGTAAAATGGGACACATCAAAATTGTATCCCATTTTGGGCACCCCAAAAGTGTCCCGTTTTGCCCGACCGTGATGCTTTCGACAACATAAATGGCTGACCACTGAACCGTCACTCACTAGCAATATTTAAATACATGAAATTGTTGTTAAATGAGCTATGAACAAAACACAGTACTTACCGGAATTGTTCAGAAGGACGGAGAAGCACAAGGATAGTTGTTCTGCAGTCGAAAAAAGTACAAAGTAAGTACAAATCTCACTTGAAAACTTTGAAAAAATATTTCTTTGCGAAACAAGTGGCTAGAGTTGAGAGATTAGCTGATAATGTTGTCATGGCAGTTGGGAACCAGTTTAGCCTTTCTCTCTCGAAATAGCACTAACAGTCAAGATCCGAGGCTCAATATCCCGCTTTGCCCGCCTATCCCGTTTTGGGGAACTCTCCCCTATATATATATATATATTGCATATGACTCTTTAGAATGTAAAAATATCTTTAACTCTGAATTAAAAAGAAGGAATTACTAAAAGATTCTTATATCCTTCAACATTGAAATTTTTTATAATTGCTTATAATTTCAAAAAATACATATTGCAATTAATTACGACGTTCACTTCCACTATATAAATAAAAAACGGTATTTAGGTAGTATACCACCGATCTTTAATGAATTTTAAGTTAGCGACAAAATGTTCGTCAATTTTTGAATTGGCTTTTTGCAAATCTCAATAAACTTTATTGATAATTAAAAAATTTGCTCTAATTTAATGCATAAATGCATCATGCACTAATGTCTGGTAAATTAAGTTTTGAGAGCGAGTATCATTAATGTTACAAAAATATCTTATTCACACTGGATAGTGGAAAAAGTATTTCAAACTTTCTTAAATTAAAATAATAATTTAACTTAAAAGAATAACGAAGGTAACAAATCCAACATCCAGCGTAATCTGCAGCTAGGTGTCTGAAAACTTTTGTAGTTCAGCCTAAAAGCACAAATGATTAAAACAAAATGTCCATGTATTTGAAAATCTACAATTGATCTAAAAATAAAACATAACATTATATTTTTCCAATTATTTTATTACATAAAAAAAGTAATCTTATCATAGGAAGAAGACGATCACCTTAGAAGCCAAACAAACTCAAATTTCCATGTACATATAAAAATTTAATCAATAAATTTCAATTTGTATATTGCTAATAACTTCCTTTGGATTTCTTTTCAAGGTTGTAAATTATAAGTAAAAGTGTTGATACAAACACTGAGACCGTTAAGTAATCATATTGCTAACACCATCCTGGTTACCAATTATTGCTTAAAATATCTCTAAGAATATTTTAATTTATTACAAATTAACTATTTAGAATGCCTTCTTTGTGTCCCCAAATGGATTTTCGAAACATTAACATTTACTATGCTAAAAGACAGACTTTCTATACCCCATTGAGTACTCTCTAGGATGTATTCTTCCGCGCAAAGGTATAGTCCCGGGCCAATCACAACTTTAATTAAAATATTGATTACCAGCTCACTTAGTTTTGTGCTAAACTTAAATATAAGTGGTTCACAAAAAGAAAATAAATGCTTTTAAGTTTGAATTTCAATTCATATTTTACTCTTCTAATCACGGATACTATCTGAGTTTTAAGGTATACATATACATTAGGAATTTAAAAATTTGACTCAAGTCTGCATTTTTGTTTTTTTGTTTTAAAATATTCCCGAATTCATTACCATTAAAATAATACCTTTTTATTTCTCAAACTCAATTTACTTTTTAATTTACAGTGGGTTTTGTGAACCTGTTTTGTGTCATGTTCATTAGTTAGTAGTGTTGTTCATTAGTTAGTAGTGTAGTGTAGTAAACTTTAAACGCGTTTTCTGAAGAATTACATTTTGGTGTTATATGACTTTACGCCAACGGTTATAACTTCATATTAAATAGTCTGATTCACAAAATTCTAATTTTTTTCTGAAGACACAAGTTGTGAATGTGTTTTCTGTGGAGAATCTAACATATATTGTCATAAATACATTTTTTATGAATATTTTAATCTGAATTTTTTGTTAAAAACTATATTTTTTTAAACTTTTTATTTAAAAATTTATAATTAAGTAAATATTGCAGCTAAATTCAAAATTCTCCATATGGACATGCGTCAATATAATATCTTTTATTTGCAGTAAAAATCATACCTCTAAGTCAATTACAAATTTATTTATGTATGTTCTAATAATGTCCTAATTACTCACTTTAATTGCAATTAGCTGATTAAAAAATTGACGGAAAAAAAAGTTTATATATATAAATGCACCAAATTTAATACTGATATACTGCCAAAAAGTTTGAAATTATTACTTAAAAACTAAAGAAAATCATCTCAGTTATATATATATATATACCTTAAATAATCGGTCACACATCGTTCCAATCTGCCAATCAGGGGTTAGTAAAACCGGTTCACAACTCGTTATAGCGTATACAATGAGCTCAAGTAAGCTTGTCTTAATGTATATATGTCTATGACATGAATAGCTCTCGCCATAAAGTTTAGCATTGTCTTTTGAAGAGGTAATACTAGCTCCGTTTTCCATGGGGGATTGCATGGGAGAAACAAATAAATAGGTCATATTGAGACTATTTTGGACGCCAATATCATGATTGTATAGTGCACATTCCTATTATTTTTTTACGTGTATTGTTTTGATAGCGGCCGTCATCTACTAGACTATCTGACATTAGCTTTTCTCCTGATACACAGGTAATACAGAGCTATCGCAAAATATTATACTATCCTCACAAAGTTCTTATTGATGGTGGTGTGGTAAGTACTCCGACATCGCATGCCAAAGGTACCGGTTTCGAATTTTGCTTGCCAAAGGTACCGGTATCTCGCAAAATCAACGGTATCTACAGGTAAATCTTATATCAAAGGTACCAGTCTCGAAACTTGTATGACCAAACCAATCATGAAAGGTTACCATGTTCGAATCCTAGGTCAGGCATATTATTGTTATTTGTTATTATTTTTTTATTTTTAACATAAATCACACAATTTTATTAAACACTAATTTTAGTGTTTATAGCATAAATATCAATACTCAGGTTTCATTTAAATGAAGAAAAACTTTTTTTTTTAATTTTTTCAAAAACACTCACTAATTAATAAGTACACAATTTTTAATTTGCTAAGACATTTTTATTAATTTTTACTCTCAATTATTTTGTTTCAGATATTTAGATAAAACCCACTTCCTAACCATTCTTATATTAATTTAGATCTATGAATAATTTAATTGCATTGAATAGAAAAACAAATTAATTTTAGTTAATTGAAAGACTAATTAATTACATTTAATTTAAAGACAACTTTCAATTAAAAACATCCAAGATTATTTTTTTAAGTACGTTAGGTATAATTAATTTCATAAGAGTATTCAAATGCAGGTAACATGATTATACACAAAATTAAACAACTTTGCACTCTATAAAAATTAACTTCAAATTACATAATCTAAAAATGTAATTATAGAATTTAATTAATTTAACATATGTGAAAAGGACCATTACCTGTTGAAAGGGATATTGTTTTTAAAAAATTAAAAATTTTGTCATAAGTTCTTTAAATGAAACATTACGAAATAATAAAATAAACTGTTTTAAATTATCTGTAGCTTCTCTTATATAACACCTGTTATATTCCCATTCAAAACTGGAAGAAAAAAAAAATAGGGGAAGCTTAAGTTAGAAAAAAATAAATTACAATTTAAACTAAATGTGTGCTTAGGATTAATGTAAAGAGAGCTTTCAGCGATGCACAAGATATTTTAATTAATTGCTTTATACCTTTTTAATTATGTATAGATTCTGGATAATACAAAGAATTATAATTATTTTATAACTTTAAATGTGGGAATGAGTGTATGACTTTTGTTTTATCAGTAAGAACAATGTTTACGTGATATTATTGTAATATGATAAATTTATAATATTTAACTTTAATAAATAATTACTAATACATATGAGATATCATTTAAGTATTTAAGTGACTCGTTTCTAAAATACATAAATGGTTTAATGATTTTAATAGTTTTTAATTAGTTTTAAATGAGAAAATTTTTAACTACATAGATAAACTAATATTTCCTTTTTAAACAAAATAAAAAATTTACATTCAACTTTTAAAGTATTATAAGAGATATGTGTATTTATTACATAAATCATTTTTTTTTTTTTTTTTTTCAAAATAATTTGGGTTTACAAAATATATAAATATATTTTTTACATTACAAAAATTTGAAATGAATAAAAAATTCATATTTTTTCTTTGATAGTTAAATTTCAGATTTCAAAAATTAATAAAAGATATGCTCTAAAGAATGACTATTTCTAGGAGATAAATTCGGAACAATAATTCAGTCACTAATATTATCTAATGCACAAATAGCTATGTATTACATACCAAATAATTAGAAGCTTTTATCAAATATTCTATATGTGTGTCACAAAAAGTACCATGAAACACAATAAAATACCTTGTCCATAGTAAATACTCAAACACCGAATGTTCTGTAACCAATCCCTTTGTTTTGAATACTCAGTTACTGTCATTGTTAATTTTTTTATTCACAAGAGATAGGAAGGTAAAACCATTATATAAAAATCCATTTTAAGAACCTTAACAGACAGACAGAAGTTTGCCCATAAGTATTCCAATTTTGACTTCACGGTTACTAATCATTAAGCCCCCCTCCCCCCTCCTCCAACTACCCTATTTAAGAATTCGTTTCTACTTTCAATAAAGAAAAATACAGGGTGTCTATAAAAGGTTGAACTCATTTTGATGTTGTATAGTTTATAAAATAATGAAGACACATTTAAATTTATAACACTAATGGTTAGATAGACTCAAAAAGTTTTATGGCCCTTGTCAATGGACTTCCACATGTGTCCTGTTCGTCGCACGAAGAATATCAAAACGGTAGTCACTTTCCCGTCCAGGTACGGGCAAGTATATCGGCATCCACGGAGGCTATTGCGGCTGTAGTCTTGGTTTTTAAGTCATCAACATTTGACGCTTTCCTCCTGTAAACGATGTCCTTTACGAATCTCCAAAGGAAAAAGTTCAGAGGCGTTATATCGGGTGATCCTGGTGGTCAAGAGATAAATTCAATTAATAACGAGAGCAGAAAAACATATAACATGAAAAACATAAAATTAATAACGCGCAGACGATATTCTCAAAAGAAACGAGAAAAACATATAACATGAAAAACATAAAATTAATAACGCGCAGACGATATTCTCAAAAGAAACGAGAAAAACATATAACATGAAAAACATAAAATTAATAACGCGCAGACGATATTCACAAAAGAAACGAGAAAAACATATAACATGAAAAACATAAAATTAATAACGCGCAGACAATATTCACAAAAGAAACGAGAAAAACATATAACATGAAAAACATAAAATTAATAACGCGCAGACGATATTCTCAAAAGAAACGAGAAAAACATATAACATGAAAAACATAAAATTAATAACGCGCAGACGATATTCTCAAAAGAAACGAGAAAAACATATAACATGAAAAACATAAAATTAATAACGCGCAGACGATATTCACAAAAGAAACGAGAAAAACATATAACATGAAAAACATAAAATTAATAACGCGCAGACGATATTCACAAAAGAAACGAGAAAAACATATAACATGAAAAACATAAAATTAATAACGCGCAGACAATATTCACAAAAGAAACGAGAAAAACATATAACATGAAAAACATAAAATTAATAACACGGGCAGACGATATTTACAAAAGAAATTATATTCAAATGGGAAAAGGGAATTTTATATGGCAACGTTCACTATAAAGGAAAATATATGAGATATTCAATGTATAAATGCCATAAGTTTCTATATATCTTTATTATTACTATGATTTATTCAGCATCTTCATCTCCTTATATTAAAAATACGCATTCATGTAAATGATCTTAAAAATGATTGTCTTATTTTAAAGTTCTACACTACGGAATATGCCAGTTTAAGTAGTCAGTTGCGTAAATAACCTTTTACTTCACATCAATACCAGTAATAATCATTTGTTACCCTTATTCCAGTGATTGCGGTATCGACAAATCGAACTTTGACCATGACTTACCCAGTCCAGATACATTTGATTCATGGCCAGGGTATTAACCCTCAAAGAACTGCCCCGCCAAGAAAGGTCTTTAAAGACAAACGGCTATACTTATCGTACTGGTGTGCTATACGGGAGAGAGTTAAGCATTAACCATTGTTCATAGTAATTGTAGTGGGACGAAAGATGGGGTTCATAAAGCATTGCCAGCTGTTGATGTCATAGTTACTGATTGCAGGTTTATCCCAAGATTTATTTTAAGTTGGACTGAGTTGATGAATTGTGGTTGTACCTATTAGATGGCTTGTATTATGTGGATATAGATGTAATACAGAACATATATGCAAGTTTTTCATTATCTTTTCATACTTAACTTAAGATGATTGTAATGTGTTTGCAATTTTATTTACTTAAAATATGCCAGAGACAAAGGGCACACAAAATATAATTTTTATTGATTTCATAAGTATTTTTCAATTATGATAAACCCAGTTAAATTATTAAATTTTAAAGTGTAAAATTATTGAATTTTAAAGTGTAAAATTATTAAATTTTAAAATGTAAAATTATTAAATTTTAAGTGTCAAATTATCAAATTTTAAAAGGCCAAATTAAGTTTTAAGTAGGGTGCGTTTTATTTTCAAAGGTGTTAATTTTATACGGGACACCTTCTCATTTTGTTCCATTTGATGAGATAAAAATTCCCCTTTTTTTATTAAAATCAAATGATATTTAGAGGGTGTTACCAGCTCTAAAAAATCTGACAAATTTATCATTACGCAAGCATTGCAATTAATGTGTTTCATGTATTCATTAGAATATTTAGTTTTTCGGGCAGTAGTTATTCAATCATTTTATTTATTATGCTTCAAGTAGCTTATATATTAATTTTAGTCCAAGAAACTCTTATCAATTTAGTAGTAACATATCGATTTTAACTAAAGAACTAAAATTAGAAAAGTACTAAAGTTGATATTTTAAAATATTTCTTCAATTGATGGGATTAATTTTTTATCTCATTACTTTAATTTTTGTCCTCTATTTATTGTTGCCGACCTTGTTTTTGTAATAAAAAAACTATTACTCTTTAAAAGGGAATTAACGTTGTTATTTAACTGTTTCTTAATTTTAAACTCAACCATTTCACTGTTTATGATTACTTTCTTCTAATGCAACTGCTTGTACCTTTTGTTTGCTTTTTAATGATTTTAATCAGCTTTATTACATTGAAAATGTATTCTAATCTTTATCACTCTATTTGTAAGATTAGTTTAAATTATCTACAAATTTTATAAATCATCAATTTAATTAGGTCAACACTATTGTTTTAATGGTAAAACCGACTACAAGAAAGCAAACCGTCTCATAGGTCAAATATCCTTTTTGAATCATAGAAAACTTCCATCCAAAAGAGAAACCATGTCTATTTTTTTTATTTTTTTTATTTTTTTTTATTTCAAGCTGATTTTGAAGCAAGCCATTAAAAATGCTTGGCATTCAGTAGCTATACTTGTCAAGGAGGTGTGGACTAAAGCCTGAATACCATCGACATAAAAACAACATTTGGTTGCTCCAATAAAATAATTTTTTTGCGATTGGGCAAACTTGAAGAAGTTAAGTAGTTAGTGCTTACAGGTACATTAAGGTTCGCAGTCTTTGAGGGAAAAACACAACTTTCAATTACATTATACAATATCGGTCATTGTAGTAAAATTTGACATGGTGTTACCATTTTTTTTTAATTTTCACTCATTTCAATAAAAATTGCTAGTTGGCGATATTATTGGCAATAATTTTTAAATGAGCAAAAAAAAAAAAAAAAAAGAGAGTGAGAAATGCCAAAATCGCAAAATTGGGGAATTATTCATTCGATAGACATTACATTGTCCTTGCTTACGCGAGAAACGCAAAAAGATCAATTGTTAATGTAGGATATTCAAGGGCAGAGAGCTCTGTGTTAAAGACGCTTGTTTTTCAACTTTTTATGCTTTTATAGCATTTTCATGGTAAGCGATTTTTATAAAAATAGTTAGGGCCGTTTTTTAGCAATCAATGAAAAACATGATTTTTAATGGCAACTATCTTATGCGATGCGTGATTTTAATGAAAACCTTAATGGTAGGTCCTTGTGCCACCACCAATTCGCACACCAAATTTGAACACAGCAGGTCAATTTGTTCGGGAGTTATGCTGACCACGTATACACAGACTCACACACATTTTTTCTAGATAACTTTTTTGAATTTAGGATGTTATAAAACGTGGAAAAATGCAAAAAAAAAAAAATCAATTTATTTATTGAGTACTATACTTTCATTACCCTTTGTATTTGTATGGGTAATTGAAAGTAATAAAAGGTTAATATTTTTGTTAGAAAAACCCAAGATGTTGTTTGTCAAAAAAAAAAATTAAGTATAACTCGATAAAATATGCGTCAGTTAGCTAAAAAAAAAAGTTTGAAAGTAATGAACCATAAATTCTCACCTATATATAACTAAAACTGGTTTATCTTTCCTGTTTTGCAATTTATTTTATTTTTGAATTTGACAAAAGAAATTAAATGTAAAGCTTCCATAGATTTTTATCAAATAAATGTTAGGAATAAATAAAAAAAAAAAAAAAATTAAAAATAAATCCTGAATATTCATTGCCAATTTGTATGTGTAATTGCAACTTATTTGAGCAATTTTGGAACTAAGATAGGCTTCATGTAATGTTTGACCACTATGAAAAAAACTATCGATTCCATAGCATTAACTTTTGTTTTACGCCCCCAAAACTTGATTGAATGTATTTTCATCAATAAAAAGTCTATCTACAAAGTTTTAGCTGGCTTGGATGTCGGCAAGTGGGGTAACTGGTCCTCGGAAGATTTTCCAGCCACAAACACACTCAAAACTGAAATTAGTATGAGTAATTGTTGACTTTGTACCTTTCAAACTTTTTTTTTTTTAATTTAAGCCTTTAAAATTATATTCTTTACATATTTGGAAGTACTACTAAGTAAAAACTAAATTTTATTAGAACAAAATTCACAAAGTGCTCTAAATTTTCAAAATTTTAAATTTCTTTTAAAAAATTCATAAAATTTCAAATTCTATCTTTTCCATTTTTCAATTATTTCCCCCACTTATTTAAAAAAAAATTCCTAGTAATATGCACCTAGTAATTATCCTAGTAATATTTTAGGTATCGGATAAAGAATAAGTAAAATAATTTTCGAGAAAAACGATAATTACTGCCTGAACTGAAAATCAATGCCTATTTTTGTCAAATAGATATTGAGAATGACATAAACATATTTCAAGTCATTTCATTCATATTTACTGAAGTTTTATCATTTTGAGTAAGGTGGGAATTTCAAAATCGATTCTGACCTGATTCATTTCAACCAGAGAAAATTGCGTTCGAAACATCGAAGGAGCTGATGCAGCAATGCTAAATTCTCCATACAAATATAGTTTTTCTGCAGTTGCAGTATAAACTACTCAAAAACTTTCAAGAAAAAGAAAAAGATTAATATTAAAAATATGCAAAAAATAGAAAATTCATATTTTTATTATTTTTGTTGAAAACAAGGGGTACCAAGTCCCCTTAATATTTATACACACTTTAAGAATTGGTCTGCAATAGCATACTTATAAAATAATAATCCATAAACTGTATTTAAATTTTTGCAAGAAAACGGTTTAGTTTATTATCTTTTAACACAAATCCATTTAAATAATATTGCAAAATTATTTGAAAATAGAGGACACAAGTATTTTTATTCAAAAAAAGGCTTAAGAAAATCAGTTCCATGCATTTTTGCAACCCCCATCAATAAATCTTTATTCGAACTTTGTTGAACTTGCAGAACTTTAATATTGTTCCTGAAACAGTTGTTATAAATAAGAATTAAGGACTAGAAATAGAAAAGACCTATGTCCAAAAAAGAAAAAATTTCAGGAGACACGAAAAATGAAAATCTTTCACATCTGGTACTTAACACTATGACTAAGTATCAGATTGAATTTAAACTATTGCTACTGGAGTTTGTCCATTGGACGTTCTTCACTTAGTTTAGCTTGGTCTTTGGGATATTTTTCCCTAAAAAAATAAAATATTTTTGATATTTTTAGTACTTAGTACTTAAGTCGGTTTAGTACTTAGTCGGTTTCCATTTCTATTCTTCAATTATCCTATCAACAATAAACACAAAATACTCGTATCTTGATTTGTAGAAGTATTTATTGCTAAAACGTCTTTATAAAAAGGTTGTTCGGTTATTTGTTGATCAAACTTTAGACGCAGAATACAATTCTCCTTTAGATATTTCTATTGTATACTTCATATAAAATACTGAATTTCAATTTAGCACTTTTCGAAACACTGAAGAAGTTAGAGCAATAGGTACTTTTTATTTGGGCGAATTTGAACGTTTTGGAAAAAGTTTTGAAATCATTTGTGAATAATTTATACAAACTAGTTATTTATATAATTAGTACCTTAAACATTATCTTGTTAAATTTGTATTTATTACTTTAATGAATAATACATGTGATCATTACTCTTTATTAAATGCCTGAAAATAATTAAAAAGTTAAAATGAAATCAAAATTGAAGTAGTACTATGTCTGTATGTGTTTTTGCATGACTTGTAATTTACGCTCGGAAATAAAGTTGATATTAATTGATGATAATTATACCCTAGTTGTGATTGTTGATAATTCGTATTACCACATTTTTTTTTATGTCTTTTTTAGTTTTTGTACTTTAATAAATTGCGGCAATTATTTTCTATTCTTGAAAAAAATTAAAAACGACACAATGTTACTGAAGTAGTGCAAATTCAGTATGTGTTCTGATACGATTTGTAATATGGGTTTTGAAAGAAATCTTTGATGTTAATTATAAGCAATTTATGATTCATTAGTTGTAATTTCAGATAATTACAACCACTCCTCAAATATTCTCTTGTTTGAGTTCTATTTTATTTATTGCTTGAAGGAATAATAGATTGGGTATTTATTAAATGCTTAAAAATAATTATAAACCTAAAAACGAAATTTCTTTTAACATTGGAAATGTAAAGTACAGTACGCAAAACAACCAAACAATGAATACATGTCCTGTTCTTAAAAGTGTTAAAAAAAGCTGCCTGCTATGTATTTCCTTTAAGTTTTATTACGCTTTTGTATAAAAAGGGATTACTTAAGGGTAGGTACTGCTTATCTATCTAGAGTATAGCTCCCTCCGGATAGTCTGGTTGGTGGCTGTCACTATGGAAACAAGACTCGTTAATTTTGAATAGGGGTGATGCAGGCATGATATTGGCGTCCGAATTGTTTACAATACTCTAAATATACTTCTTACAATACCAAATGTACTACTTACAATACCCAAATGTACTACTTACAATTCCAAATGTACTACTTACAATACCCAAATGTACTACTTACAATACCAAATGTACTACTTACAATACCAAATGTACTACTTACAATACCAAATGTACTGCTTACAATGTACTGTTTACAATGATCTAAATGTAGAGAAAAGCTCCCCCCAGATAGTCTGGTTGTAGGTTGTCACTATGGAAACGAGACTCGTTAATTTAGAATAGAGGTGATTCAAGAATGATATTGGCGTCCAAAATGTTAACGTAATTGCAATTGTACATGTTTTTCTTTTGGAAAACCTCGTCGAAAATGAAGTTAATTTTATTTCCATGGCAACGCACAGTGCTATATTTCGTGGTAGAAGCTACTTTTTTAATAATCGGAGAATAGGTGTACGTTTCTATAAAATAAGAAATTCTTGTATTTACTAGTACTTTGGTAACCAAAAGTTTGAAGAGAAAAGAAAAATCATTGGTTTTATTACTAGTGAGAATCTAAAAGAGGCCAAAAATATTCTACTTATTAAAGTTAAAATATGCTGTTCAATCGACTTTTATCGTTTGAAACAGAATTTAATAAATCCATTAATTATTTGATGATTTGTGGTAAAAGAACTATGTTTTGTTTTGGCATTAAGTAGCTGTTAGTAGTTCTTTTAACAATGCAAATTTTACAAACCTTAGTGTTTCGTCATTTTTTGGAACACAAATGTAGAATAAATGAACTTTTAAAATTTAGATTCTGATTTAATACTCAAATGATTTATTATGACAAATAACAATACAGACACTTCTTTTAAAAACATTCCGTTAGAGACAACGATACTTTCAATTTCATAGTTCATCTTTAGATCAAAAGATATAGACATCTTTCATGTCTAGAGCAGTGTATACTGATTTATAAGTTCCGGCCAGATGATAGTACATTTGATTAAGGTATACATATACATTAGGAATTGCAAAATTTGACTCAAGTCTGCATTTTTGTTTTTTGGTTTTAAAATATTCCCGAATTCATTGCCATTAAAATGATACCATTTTCTTTCTGAGACTCAAAATTACTTTTTAAATTACAGAAGGTTTTGTGAACCTGTTTTGTATCACGTTCATTAGTGTAGTAAACTTTAAACGCGTTTTCTAAAGAAAGACATTTTGGTGTTAAAAAACTTTACTCCAACGGTCATAACTTCATAATAAATGGTCCGATTTACAAAATTCTAATTTTGTTTTGTAGACAATAGTTGTGAATGGGTTTTCTATGGAGAATCTAATATATATTGTTATAAACACATTTTTTATGCATATTTTAATCTTAATTTTTTGTTAAAAGCTATGTAGTTTTTTAAACTTTTTATTCAAAAACTTATAATTAAATAAATATTGAAGCCAAATTCAAAATTCTCCATAGGAACATGCGTCAATATAATATCTCTTATTTGCAATAAAAATACCTCTAAGTTAATTACCAGTTTATTTATGTATGTTCTAATAATGTCCTAATTAGTCACTTTAATTGCAATTAGCTGATTAAAAAATTGACGGAAAAAAAGTTTATATATAAAAATGCATCATGTTTAATTCTGATATACTGCCAAAAAAATTTAAATTATAACCTGAAAGTTAAAGAAAATCATCTCAATTGTATATGTATACCTTAAGCTAATGAAAGATAATATTTTTAAAATAGGTCATACTTTCGAAGAACAAAAGAATAAAAATAATGCACATCACATTTTAAACCAATTTTTCTAACTATTTATCTTACTGTTAAAACTGAAGCAAATTTACACGCTTTGCCCGTTATTATAACTACCAAGACTTTCGCACAGACCTTCCCAAACAAAGAGATCCTTCTCCGAATATATCTCGTTTCAAATGACTCCGAATATATTGTTCCAAAATGTCACCTGCCTGCTCAGAATATTCAAAAGGATCACGCTCCCAGCCTTTGAATAAAGAGCGACTATCCAAAGTTAGGACATTTGTCGTAACTTCAAACAACTTTGAAGTATCTCGGGACTTGGACTTTTCAAAATATTGCAATGAAACGGAGCGAGTTGTGCGAGATAATAGACGTATGGGTCTAAGGGTTAAATTGCATTGGGTGGTTTTCTGTCTAAGATGGGTTGAAATGATTGAAGATATTTAATGTTGAATAACGGGGCAGATGTTTGTTTAAAATGAGACTTTTAATCATTGGTTGGTTGGCCGAATAAACGGTATAGTGGTTAGCGTGCTGGCTTCTAGACCGCGAGGTTGCGGGTTCGAGTCCCGTGTTAGGCATGGGTGTTTTAAAATGTATGTTGGCTTGTCTAATGACGAATGTTTCGGCGCATTATAGCCCTCGTGTTGCTGACGGCGCCAGATAATCTGAAAACAACCAATCAAACAACTTTGAAGTATCTCGGGACTTGGACTTTTCAAAATATTGCAATGAAACGGCGCGAGTCTATTAAGCTAGCACGCTAACCACTATACGGTTTGATCGGCTTGCATATTGGTAATATAAAATTATAGTACAATGTACGCACTATAGCCACTCCGAAACTACATCTAGACAGAGAGGTTGCGGGTTCAAGTCCCAAGTAATGCATGGGTGTTTGTAAATGTATGTTGGCTTGCCAAATGACGAGTGTTTCGGCGCATTATAGCCCTCGTGCTGCTGACGGCACCAGATAATCTGAAACCAACTAACCAACCGAAATTGCATAATACATAACATTTCAACTATCACATAAATACTGTATTGTTGTACGATTGGCTACTTTAAAAAATCGGCATCTTAGACATGTGACCCCAGAGCATTAACCACACAACCATTAGGTGGGGGAATTCAAATCGATAACGAGAGTTTGGTACTTTTGTATTTGAATTATTATTATGTCCTCTTTTTACAAACTTAATAGTATAAAAATATCTTGAAAGGATTTGTTTGAAACTTAAAAGGTAAAAACTTAACTCTTGAAAACGAGGTTGTTATTTTAAACCGTTTTTGTGCATTGATAAATTTTATTGTGAAAATTAAACTTATTTAATTGATTTTGAGTTTAGGTTGAGTTTATATAGTATTTGACCACTACGAAGAAAATCGCTTATGGATTTAATTTTGCTCCCAAAACTTGATAGAATGCATTGGTACCAACAATAAGTCCACCTGCAAAGTTTCGTTTGAATTTGATGATGGAAAGTGGGTTAATAAGGTTCCATGAAATTGTGCCTACCAGGTACACAAACACTGAAGTTAATATAATGGATTTAAAGATATAATTTGTTTATAACTTATTTCATGTTTCTTAAATCTGTAACCTATAGCATTTTTTCATGAAGCTATTTCTTCCTATTTCTGAGATCATATTATCTCTTTTTACCACAAGTCCACATTTCACAACTCCATATTTCTTCTACTAACTTTTATTCATAAAGTCTAAATTTAATTTGTTGGTTTTATAGAGAGTAAAATGTATTCACCCTTTGTCGATTTAATTATTTATCGGTAATCAATATATTTTAACTGATGCTTTAAGTATTAAATTAAACTTCTCTCATCAGTATGATATTGACAAAATAAAGGTCTAGTATAACAGATATTCACGTGAAAATATTTTTTTTTAACCAACCGAGACAATTCGTTCAATAATTTTACATAAAAAAAATTAATTACAATAAAAATCAATTGCCATATAAATATTTACAGACGTTTAAACAGTGACAAATTCATATTGAATGTTTAATTAGCTTTATTTTAAAAAGCGATTCTCTAATTCTATTATAGTTATGAATTCAAATATTTAAATTTTCATATTTAACAATTTCACAGAAATTTTTTAACGAAGAGTTAACCTTGACAAAAATAACAGTTAGAGGAAACCATGCTCTACTGGACTATATTTTTTTTATTTAGATAATAACCTTCATTATAGGAGAAAAGTATGACAATATTTACCAATGAATGCTTCAAAGTTTATTAAGATCCGTAAAGAAAAGAAACAAAATGAACGTTGAAATGTAATGCTTAAATCAAAGTCTATATCCAGATAGTATTTTAACCTTTTCTACATCTTATGTCAAGCTTCTACACAAAAAGGATGTAAGGTTTAGATGAAAAAAATTAAACCTTTTCAAAAGCTTGAAAATAAGTCCTAGTTCACAGAAACGTTAACACGACCAACATTTCAGCAAGGCTTACATTGTAAAAGTATGTGTAAACCATTTCATAATAAGCCTTCTTCATTTTTTACATTGTAAAAGGGTGTGTAAAGTTTTTTTTTTTTTTTTATAATAAGCCTGCTACAAAGCTTACATTGTTGGTTGGATGGTTAGAGTTTAACGGGGCAAAGGCAACACTCGGGCCATACTGCGCCAACTTACATTGTTGAACGATGCATTCCTCAAACCTTTGGCATGGAGCGGGGGTTACCCCTGAAACATTGTCGCTGCAAGTCTTATTAATTGACAATGATCTCATAATCTTGCATGCAAGCTTCCTGGGAACCACTTAATAATCAAAACCGCAATAGAAGCCTCTTATTTGAAGAGGACGTAAGCAAAAAAGAAATCTATATCAGATATTTTTTTATATATGCCAGTAGAAAGCTGATCTAACATACTTACAGTATCACAAATAATGACCAATATATCTTTTCACTAGTCAATCCAGCCGACCAAACGGTGTAGTGGTTAGAGTGCTAGCTTCTAGACCGCGAGGTTGCGGGTTCGAGTCCCGTGTTAGGCATGGGTGTTTGTAAATGTATGTTGGCTTGTCTAATGACGAATGTTTCGGCGCATTATAGCCCTCGTGTTGCTGACGGCGCCAGATAATCTGAATACAACCAACCAACTAGTCAATCCATGTGTGGATCTTTGAAGACTGGCTGTTGGTGCGGATCTTGGCCTATCTGGCACAGTGTGTTGGTAAAATATACTGGAAGCTTGGGAAAAAGTCGTTGGAGAATCTTACAACTAAAATGCATTTTTATTAAAAGGACGAAGGGGTAAAAAACTGTTTTGTAAGGATTTTGACATGTTTAGTTTTTAAAAATCGTGAACTTCGGAATGATGCTCGAGTTTCAGCATGGATTGGCTAATCATCCGAATTTCTGTTTGTTTCATACTGCTGTGCTGCCTGGTACTAGAGGTCTTTGTATCGAGTCACATCTCGTGCTATGTAATTTTAGTAATAAAGAACACACCCAACGACGATTGTGACTAATAGTGTCGTGTTTGAATCCGAAATGCCTCTTGGGAATTTTCGATGTTGTTTCGTGCTGAAGATACATATGCAGGATAGTTCTCCTTGGAAGAACTCCTGAATGACTTTCTTCCACTTTAGAAAATGTACTACTATTTTATTATTTGTTACTATTATAATAATTATTATAATAATCTACTACTATAATAATCTATTTTAGAATCGACATTAAGTTAATCCCTCGTTTCCAAGTGCGTATTACATTTTTTTAATCCCTGATGTTCACTTTCTTTCTTATGTTCGACAACCCATTCATTTGAGACTTGTTGTGTCAGCATTTTCGCAAGAGAGTCTCATAATTAATATTCAGTATTGCTCGCTCTTGTGTCAGATGGTTTTATAGTTTATAACCTTGGTATTTTAATTTCTGCTAAGGTCAACACTATTCCCATGGTTCAATACGAAGATAAGTGTTCTCTACGACGACGTTACATTTTTTCCCCCTTTAGACTTCTTCTGGTTTTATGAACATGTTTATTTCCCTTTCACTTCGAGCTTTCAAATTATTAACTAAATGTAATGAATGCAAGTTCAAAAGACTGCCACATTGCCTTAATTTACTTTAAAATGTAAAGATTACATGTATATTCACTTTTAAATTTTTTCAGCACAGTTATTTTTTCCGGCGCGTGCTTACGGTAGTGGATAAATCAACGTTTTTATCTCACTGTGAACCAGGGTACTGCCGTCATTAATTAAAAAACATAAATGCCAAAAAAATTGGAAAAAAATCAAGCGCAAAGTTTGACAGTTTTTGATTAGTCCTTAGAAAATAATCTTTATTTTGTCACTGAATATTTCAAGTTTTTAGGTCAGGCGAGCATATACAATAATACAAAATAAATAATTGCAAAGGACGAACGCAAAAGCTTCACAATATGCATTTGAAAGTTTTTTTTTTTTTTTTTTTTTTTTTTTTTTTAACTCATAACAACAGTGTGGCCAATATGTAGATTCATTAAGTATAGAATACAAAAATTACGTTGGAAGTTGCATTATTTTTAAAGAAGTTTTTATGAAAATGTTTTTGTTTTTTTCTAAAGATTATTTTTTCCTTGGAATTTTAACTAATATAAAATAAATACCACCCCTTGAGCGAATAATTCTTTAATACAATATACATAACCCAAAAATTCATCAAACAACTCAAAGAGAAAATCAATAAAACTGTTTTATTTGTAAAAACACATAATAATAACTCAATTGTGTCTCAAACATCTTTAATATGGAATACATCTATGCATTGAAATTAATTAACGCAACATTTTCATTTCCGAAATGAAATACCTATTTGAAATAAAAATTTAATTTCAAATACCTTTTTAAAACCTAACCTCAAGTACTATAACTAAACGAAAGTTTCGTATTACCCAATTCTCAAATTTCAATTAAATTATTGTGTCTTACCGACTCAAATTATTTAATCACGATTTTAATTTCATGTATTGTTTATTTTTTACAAAATTCATATACTTATCAGAGTCTTTATACGAAAGGGAGAACTTCTACAATAATATAATTATAAATTTAATTTTCAAAATGAAGAAAAGGTTTTTTTTTCTTTTTCTTATGAAAGCTTTCACTGCAGAGTTTTAGGTTTCTAAGAATATTACTCTAAACCATTATTGCATTTTTATTTAATTCCGGGAAAGATTCTACTTAAATTTGCCGAAACTTATTTTTTCGTGAAAGATGGTTTTCAATTAAATACTTGCTTAATTAAAATTATGTGCTGTTATTTTAATTTAATGTACATAGTTTTCGCTAACTTTATGTATTTTATTTTGAGAAAACTTGGGCTTTTTTTTTCCAATTTATATTAGTATTATTAAATTAATCCGAAAAATAAATCCACCTAATTTTTTCTCTCACAATTATTCTTGAAAATATAACAATTTTATTATTTGTTATCTTCATTTATCAATTATTATTATTTCTGCTGCGCTGCGTTAGTCAGTGTTTCGCATTATATCGTAGGGAATAAATATTAAAATACATAATTTTAAGATTAATTATAAAATAATTATATAAATATCAGTTTCCGCTTTTTAAGCGCTGGGCCTATTACCAAAGAATTTACTTTTTTATTGGACTGGGTTTAGACTGTCCTAGTTAATTATTTTTATTAGACTAAAAGAAGCCTATGAGGCGAATATGAGTTACTCTTAATCACGGCCTAACGAAATTACTTTAACTGCAAAGTGAAAAAAAAAATTCTTAAAACAAATTGCGAATGTAAAAAAATATTATACGAACAGTTTTTTTTTGTATAATCGGTGCTAAAATCCTCATATAATTTTTCTATTGCAAACTCTTGTATGTTAAAACTCGTTTATTTGTTCATATTAACCCGATTTTTTTAAATTTATTTCACACCTGTTATTAAATCGATGAAATAACCCGTACAATTTGTGAATTTTATATTTACCAATATCAATATTATCAAAAACTCTATTATGTATAGTACAGCTGAAGAAGTATGAAATTTTTGCTACTATATTGGGTAGAAAAGGGGGATTTGGGTGGTTTTTCAAAATTTCATGACGATAGTAACCTTCCTCTGATGGATCAATTTATTGGTCGGATGAATTATTTACGTCCAAACAACCCCTAGACGTTTTAAAAAAATGCGTCCATTAAAATATTCAGCCAGAAAAAGTTGTGAATTCTAATATTTCTTCCAAGCGCGTTTATTTTAATTTGGGTACTACACAATGAACTAAATTCCGATTATTAGGAGGAAATCGGTATGTTAGATTTATATTGAAAAAAATCGAATTACTTTGTACCCATTATAAATTGATATTCTATAAAATGTATATCCTGTCAATAACTGATTGCCTATGGAGGTTTCTCCTAAAAATCATAATTCAGAAAATCGAAATTCTTGATTTTTTAGTGTTTCTTTGAAATATATGTATAATCTTACTGTAAAATGTTTCTGACTTAATTATTTTTTCATTTATGCTGTGAAAATGAATGAATTATTTTTTCAGATCACACTGTATTTTTTTTTTTTTTTACATAATATTAAATTAATGATAAATAAAAAATATCAAGAAAATAAAGTTTTCAAACTAATTTATCAATATCCAACATTTGATATCAAACACAATGCAATACGAGAACAATTAAAATTAAAAGACGAAAATAATATCAGTTTCGTCAAATTCTGGGTATTTATAAAACAACGTTTTATCAAATTTCCTCCATGTTTTCAAAATGGTTCTTACTTTATTTTAACTTCAATACAAATAAATGACAAATTTAAATATATGTTTGATCAAGAAGAAAGTTGTAAAATAGCGTTTTGTATTTGTAAAATAATTAAAATTTTAATAATATATACTGTAAAAAAGTAAATTTACAGTTTCCTCAACATTAGTTTACTCGAACCAGTTGATAAATAGACATTTAATAGATTCAATCCATTTCAACACTTTTGAACTCTCAACAAATCTAGCAAAAAGCCGTTAAATACCAAACCAAAAATTAAAAAAATATAGAGAGAAAAAAATTGCTTTTTGTCATTTATCTTTATTTACAACCCAAAACCACGATGCTAAGTTAAGTGACATTTTGTCAAAACGCAGCGAAGTAATGAAACCGTTTCCACCGAGGCAAAATTTAATTAAATATTAATCAGATGTAATTTTTCAACCTGTCGCTGGTGCCGGTGTCAAGAGATGTGAAGCAAGTAACTCGTAAAATGCGCATTTCAGTTGCATTTCAGAACTTAAATTACAGTTTCAGTTTTGCTGAAAGTAAGGGTCGTTTTCAAAATGAGATAATTTTCGGGGTGAAATAATGTGTCAAATAAAAAGAAGCGATGCGTTGAAATAATTTGTTTAATTTTATGATTTAATTAAAGCAATTAATTATTCTTCGTAGGATACAGGGTGGCGATATTTAAAAAAAGTCATGTATATTTAATAAATGGAACAGTGAGTGTCACTAAATGACCACTTTTACACATGATCCTATTGTTAAAATACATGAGTTTCAGGTACCGTTGGGTAATATTTAATGATTGAAATATCACTGTATTAATGCCGACCAAACGGTGTAGTGGTTAGCGTGCTAGCTTCTAGACCGCGAGGTTGCGGGTTCGAGTCCCGTGTTAGGCATGGGTGTTTGTAAATGTATGTTGGCTTGTCTAATGACGAATGTTTCGGCGCATTATAGCCCTCGTGTTGCTGACGGCGCCAGATAATCTGAATACAACCAACCTCTGTATTAATGTTGAAAAGATATAGCAAAAAAATATGTATCAATTTGGAGGTTTTGTATGAATGACTAGCTCAAAAGCTTGTAACTGATTATCCAATACATCTATTTGCAGCCAAGATAGGAACTTCCCATTGGGCTGCTTATAAAATGATTTTAATATTTTTTTTGGCTGCAATATCCTGTTGAATGTTATGCAATTTTACTATGGAAACATTCAGATCAATACGTGGGCCACTGGCCTATGTATGTGACAATATAGGTTATGCTAATTCAATTATAATATCTCATCACTATTTATTGGGCTTTCAATTAAAAAAAAAAATGATAACAACTTATGGGAACCTATGATGAATGCAATGCACGTGTCTGTAATATTTATAGATTTGTCTGGAAAAGTTAATTAAAAGAAAGACTAATAGTCAAAGCCAGTGTAAAATATTACATCTACGTTAGAGTAGTGTACAATTTAAAAATGTGTGTATGAAGTTATGTTTTGCAGAAAAATAATTGTCAAGGAGAAGAATTGTTTGTAATGCATTATATTTATGAAGGATTAATTAATGATGCCTAAAATGTCCTTCATTAATTTTTGAAGTCTTTACGAGTAATTTACGTCATTTACGTCTCTTATGAGAAAAATTTCCGAAATATTCACAAAGCAACTCAACAATAAATCCAGGAAATCTCTCACAATCTCTGTCGTGTCTACTCCTTTTTTTTAAATTAGAACTTTTGCAGCATGGACCCCAATCATTATTGAATCATTCGATCCCGAGACTCTACACATTATAAATAAATGCTCTGTTCCCAATGCAATGATCTCTCTGTGCTTGGCAGGTTTCTTCTAATCAAAAGGTTAGGAAGACGTTTAATTAGTTTCTTGACCTTATATTACTTAATATATCATGCTATTAATATCATACTGCTATCATACTATTATTATCATACTGCTACCATACTATTAATATCATACTGCTACCATACTATTAATATCATACTGCTATCATACTATTATTATCAGACTGCTACCATACTATTAATATCATACTGCTACCATACTATTAATATCATACTGCTACCATACTATTAATATCATACTGCTACCATACTATTAATATCATACTGCTATCATACTATTATTATCAGACTGCTACCATACTATTAATATCATACTGCTATCATACTATTGATATCATACTGCTATCATACTATTAATATCATACTGCTATCATACTATTAATATCATACTGCTATCATACTATTAATATCATACTGCTATCATACTATTACTTTTATTGATAGTAGTAAATCAAATTCAAGCTTGTATATTACACTAATGTATTAAGATGCTTACACTAAAAAGGTTGTGTCCATCTGACTATCTGAGGTCAATTTTTCAAACAAACATAAAAATAACACTTACTATATGTCAATTAGGAGGGTCATAAATACAGTCTATATAACAAATTAGAGGTATATCAATACAGACTATATATCAAATGATAGGGTCATCAACACAAGATATATCATATAAGAGGGGCATTGGAACATGTCTTCCAATCAAAATTCATGTTATAGCGGAAATAGCGATTGAAAGTTAATATGTAATTCCTAAACTATAAAGCCGACAAAACGGTATAGTGGTTAGCTTGCCAGCTTCTAGACCACGGGGTTGCGGGTTTGAGTCCTGTCTTAGACATGGGTGTTAGTAAATGTATGCTGGTTTGTCTAATGACAAATGTTTCGGCGCATTATAGCCCTCGTGTTGCTGAGGGCGCCAGATAATCTGAAAACAACCAACCTATACAAACTAAAAACAAGTGCCCCATCATTTTGAAGGTCATGATAAGCTTAGAAATATTTAATTAAATATTAAAAAAGTTTAATCGTTTCTTGTACATATTGTAAGTACATTTCTTGTACATATTTTAACGTAAAGCAACACCGCAGGCATAGACTATACATAAGAGAAAACAGATCTTTAAATAAGGACCCAAAGATAAATAAGTCAGGCTCTAAAAGTCAATGTAAGTCAATTCTAATCTCTCAATCTCTTTGTCATGACGCTGGTTTAATTTGTTTTCTCGCTACAGGCACCAGGGCAACCAGCAGAGCAGATAGAAAACAATACATCAAATGGTTCTCGGAGATTACAGTTGTCACTCACAATAAACAAATAGATGCTTTAGGACTTTAAACTGCGCAGCGTTTTAAAAGTGCCCGAGATCAAGATGCTAAGATATCCAATGTATCTCCCATCAGTGTCTTGATGCTGGAGTGTTTGAGATTGGAGTTTAATTTCCAAGAGGAAACGGACATTAATTTCAATCGCAATCTAGAATTAATCGCGTCGGATCGAGATAGAAGGGAGATAGTTCTAGGAGTTAATTTCCGATTGATTGCATTTGATATATTGATGTGCTACGTAATATTTGTTGTTTGGTTCTTGATTTTTTGCATTTGGAATTTTTTTGGAAGTTGGAGTTATATATTGTATTTTATAGCTAAGTGGTATAATATTTCCTATGTTTCATCAAAGTGCTGCCGACCAAACGGTATAGTGGTTAGCGTGGTAGCTTCTAGAACGCGAGGTTGCGGGTTCGAGTCCCGTGTTAGGCATGGGTGTTTGTAAATGTATGTTGGCTTGTCTAATGACGAATGTTTCGACGCATTATAGCCCTCGTGTTGCTGACGGTGCCAGATAATCTGAAAACAACCAACCAACCTCAAAGTGCTTAAATTGCAAGTTTCCCTTTTCCATAGTTCTGTTTTTTAATCTATATTATGTCAACCGAATTTTATTATTTAATAATTTAAATTTTAAAGTTTGAGTTACTGGATTAATGTTAAGATGTATGCTGAGATAGAATATTTTAAATTTTATAAGTTTATTTTAAATATATTTGAGCGGTATAACTTCCATTTTTTTCCCCCGTTGAAGTTATATTGATAAAATGGTTGAAGAACCAAACATACTTATCTTGGATATTTCTCATTGTCTAAGACATGCTTTAAGAAGTTATTTGCCACATATATTTACAAAATGGTTTATAAATTAAAATATGATTACACACATTTACAAAATAAGTGTCGAATAAAAAAATAATGACTTAATATTTAATAAATTATAAATTATAGTAACTCAATTCCCATATAATTGTTGTAAAGGAAAAGGTCAATTATATAAGTATTCTTAACATCAATATTTGTTACTGAGAAAAACAATACTCTCTTTAAAATTATTCGAAATTCAAACCATTAAAAATTATGTATCACACTAGCTGAATACCAGTGATTCGCTACACAATTTTAACATGTGCAATATTTTAGCTAGTTGTGAGGTCTCGCGTTGTGGAAATCTGTCATTCGTGTATAGGTCCCAGTTTTTGGCGCTTCGCTCGCAGGAGGTTTCATCGCTATGCAAAATCGAGCTCGCTTCATTCCCTGAAAAGTTAATTGACACATAAACATTGGCTTACTTCACTCGCTAAAAGGTTCATTACTGTACAAGCATAGTCTCGCTTCCCCCGCTGAAAGGTTCATTGCTGCATAAGCATAAGCTCGTTTCATACACTAAAGTCTAATTGCTACGTAAAGCCTTATATTGGAAGCCTCTCCCTTGTCGAGAAAAAAAATTCCCAGTCAATACAATAATACAACACCCTTTTAAAATTATTTTAACATGTGTTTATGGGAAGCACAATTAGAGACCAAAACTACTTATGTTGAAACTTTCAGAACTCTAGGTCTATTAGAAGTCACTTTTTATGAAAAATTTAATTTTTTTTTTTTTTTTAAAAAAAGAATTAAAATGTTAAAATTATTTTTGTCAAAAGTCCAATTAGAAGACCACGACAATTTATGTTGAAAATTTCAAAGTCATAGCCCTATTTGAAATCGTTTTTAAAATATATATTAATTAATTAAAAAAATAATTGATAACGAACTAAACAAAAATTAAAAATTCTCTTTTCCTAAAGTCCAACTAGAAGGCCAATACTACTTATGTTGAAAATTTTAGAGCTGTAGCCCTATTATAAATCATTTTGTAAAATATTAATTAATTAAAAAAAAAAAATATGAAGAAACTAAATAAAAATTTAAAATTCTGTTTTTCAAAAGTCCAATTAGAAGGCCAAAACTACTTATGTTGAAAATTTCAGAGCTGTAGCCCTGTTAGTAGTCGTTTTGTAAAATGTTTATTAATTAATTAAAAAAATTAATTAAAAGAGAACAAAATAAAAATTTAAAATTCGGTTTTCCAAAAGTCCAATTAAAGGCCAAAACTACTTACGTTGAAAATTTCAGAGCTGTAGCTCTGTTAGAAATCATTTTGTAACATATTTATTAATTAATTAAAAAAATTAATTAAAAAAACATAAATAAAAATTTAAAATTTTATTTTGTAAAAGTCCATTCAAAAGACCAAAACTACTTATGTGGAATATTTCAGAGCTCTAACCCTATTAGAAATCGTTTTGTAAGAAATATTTTTAATTAAGAAAATTAATTAAAAAAAACTAATCAAAATTTAAAAATTCTGTTTTTTAAAACTACAATTAGAAGGCTAAAACTACTTATGTAGGAAATTTCACTGCTGTATCTCTATTTGAAGTCGTTTTGTAAAAAAAAAAAAAAATAATTAAAAAAGAACTAATTAAAATTTTAACATTCTGTGTGACATGTATACAATTAGCTGGCAAAAACTACTTATGTTAAAAATTTCAAAGCATCTACTCCAATTTTAAATAGGTTTCTATAGATCCACAGAGACACAGACAGACAGACACACAGCTTGTTTTATTGTTATAGATGAAATAAAATGTTTTTTAATAGTCTGAGTTTAATAAAAATAATTTACTCAAGAAAAAACCCTCGTGGAGCAGTGATATTGGTCAATGTGGGATTTGGATCTTCTGAGATGACTGGTCAATCCATGCCAAAAGTATAGCATCATTCCAAACTTGAGGAAATCCAAGCGAATGCATTCAACTTTTTGTTTAATGGTTGTGTTTGAGTAATGCATCTCCAAAACTAGTAAAGCAATTAGTATTATTTAATGGACATTTTATTTTATGAGTACCGCAACAGCGTTCTCTATAATACTCTTAATACTCTAATAAACTATTAAGCGTTCATTTTATAACCATAGTACAGTTGCAAGTTTGCCCCGTACTTCTTTTTCCCCTTTCTAGTCCTTGCCCTTTTTTTCTGCTAAAGGACCAGTGACCATCTTACCACTACACATAAACAGGATTTTTTTTTTAAATATATAAATATGTAAAAACCATCACAAAACAATTTGTGTACATCCCTCCATCTTTTCTTATAAAAATAAATTTCGATTTAATTTTAAAACTCTGCAGTGATGTCCATTCTACATCGGTCCACATTGAGATTAGCCGTTGTTGAGTGATATTAGTTAGGGTATTTGTTGTACTGGTGAAACTATATTTTATGCACTATATTCCCCTTCTTAAAAAAATTTGTGTACCGCCCTCCGTGCTTTTCTATAAAAATATATGTCAAATTTAAAACTCTGCAGTGATGTCCATTCTACAACGGTCCACATTGAGATTAGCCGTTGTTGAGTGATATTAGTTAGGGTATTTGTTGCACTGGTGAAACTATATTTTATGCACTATATTCCCCATCGCAAAATATTTTTTGTACCGCCCTCCGTGCTTTTCTATAAAAATATATGTCAAATATAAAACTCAGCAGTTACGTCCAGTCTACAACGGTCCACATAGGGATTAGCCATTGTTGAGTGATATTGGTCAAGGTATTTGTTGTACTGGGGACACTATATTTTTTTGCACTATATTCACCATCACAAAACATTTTTTGTACCACCCTCCATCTTTTCTTACAAAAATAGGTGTCAATTTAAAAACTTTGCAGTAAGGTCTAGTCTACAGAGGACCACATAGGGATTCGCCATTGGTAAGCTATATTTGTTCCACAAGGGGAACTTTTTTCTATGATACTTAAATTTGTTTCTAAAATTTTTGAAATTAACAGTGATTATTTCCAATATCTTAAAAAAAAAAAAAAAAAAAAATCAGTAACAACCACTTTAGGATACCCTGAATAATATGAAATTAGTTATCTGCGAATATATTCAATGTTAAATACTCCGATGATTCAAACTATATAAAACAAAAATAAAACCAATCCTCTTAACCTACCAATACATCACGCCAATCACACACCAACTAAATACATAAACCACAAACTAAGCATTTCCAAACGAGACTAAAAATACATCCCTAATTAATTACGAATCAATAATCCCTGACAATTGCATTCCAGTGAAACGGTTAATATAGATTGCTGCTCAAAAGACCTGATCTAATAACCGTGATCATTAAGTGCTAAAACACCCATTCCCAAAGGAAATAGTATTTAGCCACATGCAGCTAATTACCGCTTCGAAGAGCCAGTCGTTATGACTTTCCAATATTTTACTCATTAAGGAACTTAGTAAAAATGATAACAACGATAGGGAATGTGCATGTAAAGGTGTATCTGGGAAATTGTGTTTTATTCGGAGATTTGTAGGACGGTATTGGTGATGAAACATGCTTATTTAGTGATTAATTATTCAATGGATTCTGTCTGAGTATGGACGTTTTTCTGCACTTAGTTGAATGTTAAGGTTTCTATTTCTTGAAAAGGGTTAGATTCAGTACTCCAAATTATTAAGAGGAAAATAAGTGACTTAAGTATATACTTTTTTTGGTTGTAAATTAAGTAAATATGTTGTTTATTGGCCTCATATATAATTGCACTTTGATGAATGGTTAGGGTGTATGCTTTTAGATCATTTATATTAACTTCGTGTTTATTTTGGTTGAACAGAATCTTCGGATAAAAAATTAACCCACTCGACTCATCCAGTCGAGATGAAACTTATCGCATTAGCTGCCGATCACTTATCAGCACGGAAAGTCTTGTTACTCTCCATTAGTCTGCCCTGATCAGACTGCACTTGATTGTAGTTTCCGTTTATGCTGGAATTAACTAAAGTAACAAAATAATATTTGTGGTTGTTTTTATTCTAAATAATGAAAGATGATATTTTAAGATGTTTTTCTTACACCATTTGGAATTAAATAAGTTTAGAATATTAGTAGTTACGCATTTAGTGGAGGATTTGAAGAAAGTTTGGAGACAATATCTTTCTTTGAAGAAAGATTGAATATGAATTTTGTATATGGGTAACTTCCAGTGTTACTTTTTGCTCACATATAGAATCTTTTGATTATTAATGTCACAGTACGGCACTGTATAGAAAGTTAAAGACATGAATGTCATTTAAAAATCGTTTGCAAATTATTTTATGGTTGTGGTGGGGAAGCATTATTATAATTGTATTAATCAATCTACAGCACCTTTTAAAAATCATGTAATTATTGTATAGACTATTACACGATTTTCCCGATTACGAATTACTGAATAGACAGGTCATAAGAAGAAATTTTGAAACAATACTCATTCAGTTGACATATTACAGTATTTTTAACTATTATTTTAATGTTTAGTTAAAATTCATTGTTAGGGTTACTTTGTTAGAGTTGTTTAGAAATGTTCTTGAAAGTTTCAGTTCCCGTTACACCGTAAGTTGGCAAACACCCAAAACTCCCTTCTGGTTCATAAAACGTTTTCTTACACCGAATAACTCTACCACCAAACATCCCAACAACATATACCCCCCCCCCCCCAAAAAAAAAAAAAAAACAATTTCCCAAACCCTCTCTCAAAAACCATCCAGCCAACATATTTTCAACCCAAACCCAAGATCCTCATAACCTACAATTGTAGGATTCCAATTTTAGCCTGTTGTCTGGACATGTTTCCATAGAAATACACACACATCCTTCGCTTGAGCAACAAAGCATCGCCACGGTCAGATAAATGTGACCCAGAGAACCCATCCATACAAGATGGATCTGCAAGAGAATTTATAGGATGGTAAAAAAAAAAATGGTAGAAGACGTCCTTAGCCTCAAGTCATTTTCTGTCTGCAATTTTCTCTTTGTAGAAGATTTCTGCTATCTTTTGCTAGTCGTAACTTTTTTTTTTAAATGGAGGAGGGTCTAGATTTATTATTGACAATGTCTGCCCAGAGAAATATTCACTTGGTGCCTGTTTTTATGGTCTTTGGTATTTTGTCGATAAGAGACGACACGTATATTTCTGGTTCTTGAAATATTGGTGATTATTTTGGGGGTTGGAAAGGTGCCCTTCGGAAATGGGATTTGAATTGGTGAAAATAATTTTGTGAGGTTGGGAATGGAATTTGATTGCTTGGTACGGGACTTATCTTTTAAAGGTTTGGTTGCTAGGTTAAGTGTTGCGCTGGAATAGGATATTTTTAAATTTGTTAGAGTTATTTTAAATATTATTTTCTTATTTGCTTTGTAGTGTATTTTCCTGCGTTAAAAGTTACTTTTATTGTGATTGTATATTATAATTTTGAAAAAATTATTACTATGAACAATATTACAATATAAATTCGTTTTGAAGAAAATCTGTATAAAACAATTTATAAAAATATAGGATAATTAGGATACATTTGAAATATCAACTTTTTAAATATAAATTTTATTGTTACGTGATAAATTTTTTATAAAAAGTTCTCCGAAAAAGATTTATTAAATTTTTTTTTTAAATGTATAACTTGAAGAAGTGAACTTTAACAAAAGTCAGTTTTGTAAGAAAAATGAAGTATTTCAATTCCAGATTTATCTTCTAACACCTTTTTGAAAAAGCTCATTGACAAAGAACATTTATTTTTATAACTACCATATGAATTTAATTATACTGTTTAAAAATTACATATATTTGTTGAAATCTTGCTATAATTTTATTTATTACATTAAAACAAAACTTCACCCTCCCCCCCCCCCCCTTAAGTATAATAATTTTTTTTTGTTTTTCTATCTTTCATTTTAAGGTTGGTTATACACTATAAAAACAGTTAGACAAAAATCAATTTAAAAGACCTTTTCTTACAAAAGCTGAGTTATAAGAATCCCATGTTCCTGTTACATCCTTATTAAATTACATTTAAAATATCTTCATAGATTAACGCCTCTAAGTAAAAGAGGAAATAAACTGTTATTTATTTTGCACTGACTACAATAAACTGATAATTAAATTGCTTGATACTTTTTACAATAAGCAAGGACAGAAAAATTGTATTGGGTTTTATCATTTAATTATTAGACATAACACATCCGTGTGAATAGAAAAAAAAAATCTTTAAAGTAAGTGTTGAATCCTAAACAATGTTTCATGAAAAATTTATCTGCAAAGTTGAATAATTTAATTTTTATACAGGCAATTTATAGGAAAAGAGTATCCCTGAAGATTTTCTAGATTACAATCAGTTCAAAATTGATTGATCCGTATCTCTATTATTAAAAATGTCACATGTTACTGATAAAACAGTCATAAAATCTGTTATGATAAAAAAAAGTATTTGATAACTAAAATGTCTCTTGAAGGAAAGTTTTTCCGTTATTTTATGTAATCTAGATAAAAACTAATTAAAGATATGAAAATTAAAATAATATAGTAGGATCTTCCTTATTTTCCATATTCATATAATTCAACTATACTAGTCTAAATCATGTTTCTAATACTTCTATTCATTTAATTGCTTATAATTACATTTCTCTTGTCCGAATTTGACCTCAGGAATTGTTTAGTAATTATTTCTTTTTCTCTAAATGGGCTCTTGAAAACAAAATTTTTGAACTTTAAAAATATATTATTCATGAAAACCTGATTTACTTTTTATGACTTTTTACTTTAGTTTGAACATTTTAGAGTTATAGTCCTGTCTCTAATCCTTAAATAACTCTTAACAATCTTTTTTAGGGCACCTTGGGTAGTTGATAATCAAAGTCACTAATGAGGTTTAGTGACTTTTAACAAAGCTTGAAATGTACTTTAATTGCAAAGGAGTAAAAATTTTAAGCCATTTAAAGCGGATAATGGGATAATAACAAAATACTTTACAAATCTGAAACAGTATTTTGTTTAAATATTCAAGATTGTAATAATAAAAATACTTTTTAGTAAAATAAATATATCAATAAAATTATTCTTCAAAATTGCAAGATTTTCTCAACGTTTAAAAATGTATTGAATAATGCAATTTGATTACAGCATATTGTATGGTTATTAGTATAATTATAATCTAATTGCGAATTTGCAATTCATGGGTTTTCTTAATCATGAACACATGCTGTTTATAAATTTCAATCGAATAATAATTTTTGCTGATTTCATAACATTTTAGTTGTACAATAAAAATATCACTTTGATAAAACACAATGATTTAACAATAGCTAATTCAATAACTGTTAATTTAAAAATGTATGATATTATTCCTAGCTAGTAGCTTAATTCAATCTCCTAAAAAGATAAATGACCATTACAGAAATATAATTTATTTATTTGTAAGAATTAATGCTATGCAAAATAATTATGTACTAAAGAGGAATAATTTTAGATTTTTTTTTTTTTTTTTATAAATAATTTTAAATTTAATAATATCTGAAAGAAATACTTAAAATAAAGAATAAACAGTTTTTTTTCTTTAGTAAGTTTGTGAAGAAATGAAAACATTTAAATAATTGGTCAAATTAAAATGTTAAGTACAGTGAAGAGCATTAAAAATGATAATTTCACAGAAAAACATATGGCTTTTATAATTTTATTAATTATTTATTAGAAAAAAATTTAATCATGCAATGATTTAAGAGTTTAGGTTAGTGTATTTTTCATTTTTGTTAATGAACATAGATGATTTAAATTTCAAAGGTGTTTTTATTCACTTGAATGATAGGGTAAAAAATTCCATTTTCTAAAAGGAAAAGTATGTCTTGTTTAGAGGAATTTCAGATATTATATTACATTTTTTCTATCAATATTGTTCTTTTTTTTTTAATTAGATTTTTTTTTTCATTTACTTAATTAGTTTTTTTATTATATGCTTTTTTTTCTCATAGGCATTATTGGTAGCATGGAACTCAATAAGCCACTCATTAAATTATTTTATTTAAACTCATTCTCTATTTTTTCTCTTACTACTTACTTTCTCTTTTTCTCTATCACTACATTATAAATTAATAAATTCATGATATATCATGAAATAATCATATTATCATAAATAGACCACTTGTAATTTTTTTCTAAATTATTAATTTAAGATACTTATTCCCACGTATATAAACTGTACAGCAAATATTATACATTCTTGTAATATACAAATGTTATTTTCCCGCTCACTTTGTTTAAGGTACTTGCCTACATTCGAAGTACTTTTTTAAAACAACTCTATGCAGGATTTTTTTAAGTGCTTTTTTATATTTAGTACTACTTTAGATTAGTAATACAGTGAAACAATTTCAAATTTATTATTATTTGTCAAAAATTGCATTTTTGCATGAAATTTTAATAAAATATTTAAAAAAACTTAAAATAAGATAAATGAAAAACTATTACGTTTTTTAGAAAATAAATTGTATACAAATGAACTACATGCTTATATCTAGCGCTTATACTACATTAAGAAAAATATATTCATTAAAACTTTTATTACGGATAGTCGAAAAATAAGTTCATGATTTTTTTTAAATTTCACTTTGTTTATATTCAAGCTAAAGGTGGTATTTCATACATTAACCATCCAATCTCAATTTCTATGGCAGATGCCTTAGAAAACAATCAACAACAGAAGAACAAAAATCTTTATAATGATTCATGAATAATTTTTTGAGTTATGACATTTCAAATTAGCAATATTTGTTCGAAAATCAATTCCGAGAAAATGCATTTAAACTTTGAAACACTCAATTTCTATATAAACCATCTAACTTACAAACTTAAAATGCACCTTCTTCTATTCACATTTTTTTTATTTATTTTTTATTGTAATTTTCTATATTGCTGCCATCTATTGTATACTATCATAACTTCTTAATTTTTTATTTTTTTCGGAAGTTGAGAATTTCGTCAAAAAACACCATCCAAAAAAGTTATATTACATTTTTAAATACAAAATTAGACCACAAAATTCCTAAAATCGTAAAATATTAATAACTTTAATAACATTTTTATAAATATCCAGGAAAAATTAAATCTCGATATCTGAACAAATTCGCCTACGTGTCATCAATTTTTACAACTTCTTACACCAAAATCTTACTCAAACTTACCAACCTAAATTCCATGGTACAAATACTTTCACACTTAAAACTATAAAAAAAGCTACTATCTAAAACTCCGAAAACGACTTTGACAGTTCATTCACACTTACAGCACTCCATATCCCCAATAACTGCACTCTTTATCGTAAAATAACAACGATGAAGAACACTTACAGAATATTTTACATTCTGTAACGTTCACAAAAGTCAGAAAAGAGAGAAAAAAATATATGAAGTCTTGCCATTCCAATAAGGTAATATAATTTTGAAGACTATGAAAAGGGAGATTTTATTTCTGAAGACTTTAATGTTGGATTTCAGTATAGTTCTCGAAGTCGTAAAACGATGCAATTCCTTGTTTCGAGTTCTCGAAACGTCGAAACGACGTTTTGAATGACAATTTCTGACGTGACATTTGTTACGTGCCAAATAAGGAATGTTTTCTTTGCTGCAAAAAATGACGCGTTTGGATTTTTCTAATAGAAGTTTTGAATGTTTAATGGTCATATTTCCAAAATGAAGTATCCGTTATTGTTTCTTGGGTTTTTAATGGCGAAAATAACTTGGTCATTTAAATAAGAGATGCTATTATAGTGTCAGTGAACGAAGTTTATTTGGTGCAGAATTTAAATAGCAACTCGGCTACTAAATAATTATTTATGCGGATGTGGATTTTATAATTATGATGAAATAATAATAATAATAATAATAATAATAATAAACTTCTGCATTACTTAATTTTTATGTTTATAATTTGTTGCTTATTTTTTTTTTTAAAGTAATACATGTTAAAATAATGTAATTTACTTTAGTATTTTATTATACCTTAAGTGAAACAGCCTAAAACGGATTACAACTAATCCTGCCTAATCAAAAATATTTCTATTCACAAATTTTAGTGAATTGAAAGATATACATCAATAAACTATTTGGTGGGAGACATTCTTCTTATACCATAGAAAACTTGTTCCTGAAGATACAAATTTTAATCATGTTTTTCAATTATGAGCCAATAAGTTCACACAATCATTATTTCTCTTTAAATGTAATTTATTTTGCCGCAAGTTACTTCCGGTTAGTTGTGTGGTGTAGTTTATAACATCATTACTTTGGTCAAACTTAAAATCATTTCCGGTTGAGTTTTAGATAATTTAACATATCTTAGCGATACCTTCGAATTAATAACAAAAGACATTTATACAACATTTATACGTTAATCTCAACAAATTCTAAATCCTCCTTGTTTTTGATGTTTTCGAATTTTTGTATGGGAATCCATCTAAACAAGACCTTCCATTTGTCATATTGCAAATGCATGTAGTATAATTTGCGTATATTCCTAAAATAGCTATCTCCAACTCATTCAACGTTGTTTATTGCCACGAAAACAAGACTACGGGGGATTCCAGAAGAAATAAATCTACTTTAAACTGTAGACGCCAATTTTCTGCATGGATCACCCCTTTTCAAAATCGTACGAATATGGTGTTTATAGTGAATGACATCAATATATTATTTGGCAGGAGTTTTTCTTGTGGTAGAGAGACTATATGCAGTTTTGTTTAAGAATGAAAAATGACAAACTATTTGTATAAAGTTTTTACTACGTCAGTTTAATGTTGAATCTATAACAAATCTATCATAACTTTTTGAAAGCTATTCAAAATAGTACGTAAAATATCTACTGGGAGTTTTAATTTTTTGGCTTTAGTTTTCCAAACTTTGAAAAAAGTAATTTGGGTTTAATTTTTAAATATTCATTCATTTTATTATTCAAATATACATCCAGAATACATCTAAAAATAATGACCAAATATTTACATTTTCTCTCTTATAATTCCATCTTTAAAAATAAGAGATGACAGTTTGAAAAAAAAAAAAAATTAAGAGTAAAATAAATGCATGCAAAGGTTAATTTCCATAATTCCGCTTTAAAAACCATTATCTAAAAGGTTGAATAAGAAATAGAATACGTTTATTTTCAAGAAAATCAGCAGTTTTTACCTTTTTTTCAACAAATCAACTAAATAATGCATGTGGTTTAGATTGATATTGTTCTTTAAACTGACTTTTCTTTACAAAGTTTTTTTTTTTTTTTTTTAATTCCTAGTAAGTTTAGGAATAGTTATCAGTATTGTTCTATTTAATGGTTATATGTATGCTTATATGTAAATTTTGTATTTGAAATGCACTTAGAATTCGTATTTTAAACGTATTTATTTCGTTTTGAATGGATCAGTTTCACATTTTTAGTTTTATTTTCAAAAAGTGAGCTCCAGAATTAATCTTAGATATCCGAAACTATAAATACAATTTAAATGAAATTTGTTGTGTGTTAAGATAATTCTGGAATACTTTAAATTTATAAATGTCTTCCATAATTAAATTAGTAATATTTTATTTATATCTGATTCATTTTAATTGAAGTTTAAAAAAGGTCAATATTGTAGGAAATGCTTAGTTTAGAATGGCAACAGAATGACAGTACTAATTAGAAGACACTATTATAGTCCTTTCAGAAATTTATAAAGAGTTGTGTTAGTTTACTACGTGCATTTAAATTCGAGTATTAAGTAAGCTTGTAAATAACTTACCATAAATTTCGAAACATACCAGACTATGCATTTTCAACCGCCATCACGTCTACTTATTTATTGACAAATAAGTACTTCTCACTCTAGTTATCCATACATTAGTGATGGATTTCAATTTCAACTAATTTTGTTTCTACCTTAAAAAGACAATCTTTTAACCCTTAAATGCATAGCAATGTAGATCTGCATTGTATGTTTAAAACCTCGTATCTCTTTATGCAGTAACCATTGCATAGTTCTTTTTTTTTTTCTTTTTTTTTTTTTTTTTTCTTTTTTTTTTTCACCAAAACTATTTTATCGTTTCGAAACGCAACTAGAATCGTTGACAGTTTATGTCTTTATCAGTGACAATTTTCATTTGGGGAGTGCTGTTGGCAGAGTACAATTTCATTTCGACGCGTGTTATGAATTACGATTATTTATAAAAAAAAATAATAAAAACACACAGGAAATCGGTTCTCGGATAAAAACGAAGTAAGAGTTACGAATACTATTTATAGTTTTGCATGTACTGATAAATTTATTCAAGAAAAATGTAGCTTTTTTTGCGCTGAGTAAATACATCAATCTACAATTTTTTTTTTTATTATTATTATTGTTATTAGCTACACTCCTTTTCCGGTTAATTTAAAATTTTATTTATTAAAAATAAAACTTCATGCATTTTAGGTATAACTAAATAAAATATTTTTGAATTCTTTAAATATAGACAAATAAATTGTGCAATTAAAATAATGTTGAAATGCCACTTGAATAAAAAACCTCTTTCTCACAAAAAACTAAGTATGCAGTTCAAATCAGACGAAAGCTACATAAACGAGATTCAAATTTATCTAGTGATAAATAAGTTTTTCTGTAGTGAATAAATATTTAGAACGTATTTATTTTCAAACTATGGGGTTTGCAGCAATCCCAGTTAAAATCTTTCGAAATTCCATTTACCTGTTATATTAAATTACCTATTTTAGTACCTTTTTTCGAAAATTTCGTTGTAAATGATTTTGAAATATCTAGATTAAATAGATCTAATACAATTTAGTCTATATTTAAAAAAAAAAATATTTTTAAACAATGCATAACAATTCTTTGGTTTGTTATTAATATTCTGCATTATAGTATATATAAATTATACGTGTATTCAAACAACAAGTGTAATACACATTGAAATCTAAACATGTTTAACAATTCGACTATTCACATTTTTCATGACGAATAATGAAGTCCATTAAAAATGTACTTTGTCTGCTTGCATTATGTACCGTATTTTTCCAGTATGATTGTCAAGCTCTGTGTCAACTTTGTATATTGTATTGCATTATCGTGTATGATCATGTAACTATTTTTTTATGTATCGCTCTCTCTGTATATATATATATGTGTGTGTGTGTGTGTGTGTGTGTGTGTGTGTGTGTGTGTGTGTGTGTGTGTGTGTGTGTGTGTGTGTGTGTGTTATTCGACTAACCCTGTTGGGTCTTGAGTCTGTTCTGTTGTTGGTTTTAAAATTTGTAAGTGTAATCATTATTTGTATACATGTTTCAATAACTGTCAATAAAGTATCGAAGAATATCAAACTTTGTTATTAAAAAAATCTTCTGTATGGGTTCAAATAAAAATAACCAGGAAAATAATCGAATACTATACAAGCTATACAGAAGGTAGCAAATTTAGATACCAACTATCCTAACAATTTTTATCATTTTCTCCCATAAAAGAAGTTGACATTAACTTCTAAAAATAATCTTATTACATACTCCTGAATTACCCCGATAGGGTCGAAGCTAAATAGAAAAATGCCCCGACTGCCCGAATTATCAGTTAATAGCTTTAACACGACTTACTTCTGATCGAAGGCAACTTTTCCAGGAAAAAACTTCACAGAAAAAAAAAAGTACTTTCCAGGAAATAACTTTAAATCTACCGCTGGAACCGAGAAACTTTCCCTTTAGGAGGGAATTTTTATAACTTGGGTAAATACAGCCCGTACCTTGAACAACCAGAATTCCATCAATGGCTAATAGAATCACCTCAGGATAGATCTGAAGCAGAAAAAAATGGACGGAAAAAATTCTGAGAACGCTTTTCTATCATCATTTTATTTATTTTTTCGACAATGAATGGGAAAATCTCCCTTGAGTACTTTTTTTTTTGGTGAAAGAATTGACTGAAGTATTAAATTAGAAAAAAAAAAAAAAAAAAACATCGATGTTGGGCTATTGAATAAAGGATTTTGGTTAGAAACGGTTAAGAAAAAGGATTGGTAATCGATGTTGTTTTTTTTCAAAAAAAATTGAATGGTATTTGTTAAGGGTTTTGTAATGAATAGAAAGGTCTGTGGATTGAGAAATGGCGCTGATTACGTGCTTGCGTTGCAAAATTAGTCTTTTGAAATAAATTGTATGATTTGCAGTTTAACCTATACTGGAAGTTTCTTTAAGAAAGTTGGTAAATAAATGGTGTCATAATAATTAAAATATATAATAATGTAATTGATATTCTCATAGTGAGTAATATTAATGAATCTATGCTATATAATATTTCTAGACGGGGTTTTTCTTTTATTACGATCCATTTTCGTCCATTATAGAATACATAAAATTGATAAATGATATATTAATTTAGTAGGTAAGGTTACTTTCAATGAATATTATGAACATTATTAGTTTCAAAATGGATTCTTTATTTTGGTCTTTCTTTCAATAAAAAGTAGTAGCCTCTTACAAAATTCTACACTATTATCATCGTGATAGATATATTTATCTACATGAAATCGTTTTACAACAGTCAAGATAAAAACATTATTAGGCTGTTTTAGATTATTTGAAAAAACAAACAAAAAAAACATCGGGTTCATAGACGATCTCCTTTTAATGAAAAAATTTAATTTTATTTCATCACTGTTTGACGTTTTTATTTTGTTTTCTGTTTGCCTTTCATTAATTTTAACAGCCCAGATAAAAACATTATTTGGAACATATAGATTAATTTCGTTTTTAAACATCGAATTCGTAGATGATCTCCTTTTCATAAAATTTTTTAGTTTTATTTCATTGCTATTTGACGTTTTTATTTTGTTTTCTGTTCGCCTTTCATAATTTTTTACAGCCCAGAAAAAAAAAAAAATTGGGCTGTTATTATTTATTTGCATTTTAAAATATCGGATTCGTAGACAATCTCCTGTTAATGAATTTTTTTATTTTATTTCATTGCTGTTTGACACTTTTATTTTGTTTTCTGTTTGCCTTTCATTAATTTTAACAGCTCAAATAAAAACATTATTTGGATGTTATAGATAAATTGCGTTTTAAAACATCGGATTCGTAGATGATCTCATTTTAATGAAAATTTTTAGTATTATTGAAATGCTATTTGACGTTTTTATTTTGTTTTCTGTTGGTCTTTCATTAATTTTTACAGCCCAGAAAAAAAAAAAAATGTTGGCTGTTATAGATTATTTGCATTTTAAAACATCGGATTCGCAGACGATCTCCTGTTAATGAATTTTTTTTATTTTATTTCATTGCTGTTGGACGTTTTTATTTTATTTTCTGTTCGCATTTTATTAATTTCATTACATTATATGCGGATTACAGCTACACAATTTTCTTGATGGAACAAAACAAATTGAATGACTTAGCGTTGTTTTTTAGAAATAACGAAAGTATAACAGCAACAGTAATATAAAAATCCTTTTTTAGATAGTTATTAATAATTTTGAGGGAACGAAATGAGTTCTAAGTAAAATGTTCACATTTTATTTCGGTTATATAAACCTAAGAAAGAATTATATTGATATCTATAGGTAATTGAATATTTCACTTTGAAAAAAAATAATCAATTTGGAAAAAAACTTACTTGTCCTACATACTAAACACTATAATTTGAATAATAGGTTAGCTATGCAGTTTCGATGCTTTTGAATGTGAATGTCACATACATATAAGTAGTAATCGGAAACAATATGTAGCAGTTTCTAATAAAATGCAGGCTTTCAAATACAATTAGGAGTATACCTGAGTAGATGATTTCGTACTGGCTTTGTGTAGAAAAAATATATACTGTTTTTATTTTAGCTGAATGCTTTACGATTTTAAATGGAATGAACTTTTTATCTGTGTTGCATTATTTTAGACATGAATTAGTCAAGAACTGCTAATATGTTGTTTACGAAATTAAATAGCATGATATGTTTATAAATAAACACTTTTTCATATAATGATTTTTTATTTTGCATTCCTCCACGTTTTGGAGCATCCTGATTTCAAAAAAGTGTTCTAGAAAAAATCTATGTCTGTGTGTATGTGGTCAGCATAACTCCAGAACAAATTGACCTACGATGTTCAAATTTGGTGTACGGGTTGGTGAAAGAGGATGCACAAGGATTTACCATTAAGATTTTCGTTTAAATCGCGAATGCGCATAAGGTAGCTGCCATTGAAAAAATCACGTTTTTCAGTAATTGCTAAAAAACGGCTTAAACGATTTTCTTAAAATCGCTGTGGTAATGTCTCTTAATGTATTCCAAACATACTCATCTCCGAAATTCCCATAAAAATGCTTTAATGGTGTAAAAAGTTGAAAAACGAATGCCTTCAACACAGAGTTCTCTTTTCTTGAGCATACCTCATCATCGATCGTTTTTTCTTCTCACCCCAGTTTCACTTATAATAAAGGATAATATAAGGATTATCGGAAAGTATATCGCCAAAATCTCTATTTTGGTGAAGTTTTCCCAAGATCCATGCAAGAACCATCTAAAAAAATATCGCCAAACTAGCATTTTTTTTAAATGAATAAGAAAAATATCAAAATGGTTTAGGGAAAAATTCCAATGCACTCTTCTTTACGAGAAAATGTTTCCTGTAACCATAAACCATTATTACAATGTGTGGTCTGTGCCATTTTTGCCGTATAACTAGTATTAGTAAACCGGTAATTTAAATATTTTTAAGATTTGAAATTATTTTTCACTTACTGACATTCTTTCTTGAAATATTTAAGTTTTCATTTAACAACTTATCTTTAAAGTTTGTTAAAAAGAATGCTACTTCCCACAACTAAGCACTTTATACTTAAAAATTCTGAAACATTTAATTAAAAACTAGAAGTTCAATAGCCACATTTGAATACATTTTCGCCAGATGAAGTTGCTAAGGTTATACATTAATGCAAATTAGATATAGTATGCATTGAAACTCAACCACCGCAAGTTAAAACAAAAACTATGAAATATGAATTATTTTTCTTAAGAAGTTAGCGAAGTGCATGTAATCGTGAAATTTGTTCAACGGAGGAAAATGCCAAGGTCGTAAACAACACTAATTTTACGCATCATTTGATAATCAATAAAAAACCAAGGTCCAATAAAAACTGTTTAATTAGATGAGCCATGATGAAAAAGCTGTCTTTAAGTTTTTTTATACAGAAATTCCTTTCTTTCTAAACTAAGGCAGGAATTTAATGGAATTCTAATTCATAACACGTAAAAAAATGTTTCCGTGTATAAAGAACGAACCTAATTTACCTTGTTGATGCTTTTTATTAATATGCGTTCACGTGAGATAAATTTAGAATGAAAAGTGAATTAATATTAGAAGCTTTTGCACAACTTGTAGTTCTTTGAGCATAAGCAGTGTCTCTTTATATGCCTATCATTACAGTTTTTTTTTTTTTTGTACTATTGATTAAAAAAAGGCCTGACAAATTGTTTTAAGGTTCTAATATTTGCTTTCATAGCTGGATGAACTTAAAGAGTAATCCAAATTTGATAGGACATTTTTAAAAGTTGGGATCACCTATCAATTAGCAGAAATGCTCAAATAAGGATAGTATATTTTTTTCCCTGAAAAGAAAAAGTAGTTAGTGTTTTTATCAATAGATGGCACGGTAAGTTTCAATGTGAAACCTATTGTTTTTGAAGAAATCTATTGTTATTTAAGACAATTGTTTTTAGTCAATACCAATAATAATAATATTAGTAAAATATCTGAAGATTTTTCTTTTCTTTCTGATAACTTATTTTATTACATATGATCGTGTAGTGATCACATTATCAGATGTTTACTTATGACAGTAGAGTCATAGTGTGATCATATACTTACTAATGGTGTACTGGTTTGACTTAAATGAAATTAAAGTACGAAATTATATTTTATATATCAGAGAATAATAGACCAGTTATTTATGGCATGACAAAATATCCGATGCATATTTTACTAAAATAATCTACAATGGCACAACTCATAATTCTTACTGAATTGATATCTCCATAGAGATTTCAAAAAATTATTAACGCTGATGGGTTATTAATTTATTTTTTTCAAATACAATACTTATCTTAGAAAACTTAGCAATTAATATATAATTCTGAACCTGACGAAAATACAGTTAACTTAATTAGACAATCATTTGGTTTCTTCAAGGTTCTAGTAAACCTTATTTACTCATCTAGGGGTTTCTAACAATTGTGTATCTCAGAGATTCTTAACACTTAAGGGGTCTAGGAACCTTTAAATGAGAAAATAAACCCAATTTTTTTTATGACGTCATGTGATAAAGCCGATTGTTTTCTTGCATATAAAACAAACCGCTTTTTGATATTACATTTTTTAATGAAGTTATGGATAATTTTCTAACACCCACTTTAGTTTTGGTTTCCGTTTTATCGTCTGCTTTATTTTGTTTTTCGCATTTTGTAGAACATAAAAACTGTAAAGCTTATAATTATTTCTTTTTACGTTGTAGAAGTATGCATGCAACTCAACTCGTTCGTTAACATTCAGTGTTTGCTTAAAAGCATTTTGTTTAATATCAAAACGCGCACGTTTTTTGAAAACTTAATTTCGAGAATTCTTTATTCAGCTATATATTTTAAATTGTTTGACATATTATCTTTAATGATGGATAATAATTGCAAATACAAGCGTCTATGCAGACCGAAGAAGCGTAGATTTCATGGAAATAAATATGCAACACTTTCCAATACTACCAAACGAAAGGTAATTAGTGCTTCAGAAAAAAAGCTAGTAACATCAAATGATAAAATTGAAGCTACGAACAGTCATTTTGATGGTTATCGCCTAGTTGATATTGCTTCTTTTCTGGACCAAATAAATGAACATTTGTCATGCAAGAAATGTGGAAGTGCTATTAAAATACAAGAAGTTTTGATAGTAGGACTGTCTTCGAAGTTTGAAATCAACTGTGCAAGTTGTGAAAACATTTCATCCTTCAGAAGTTGCCCCGTGCTTGGTAAGAATAATAGTGTTGCCGAAGTAAATAGAAGAGCTGTTTATGCCATGCGTTGCATTGGACAAGGTTACGAAGGACTTGTAACTTTCTGTGGAGTCATGGATTTACCACAACCTTTGTCCCGCAAGTCCTATGATGTTGTCGTTCAACGCCTTGTGTTAGCTTCCAAGAATGTTGCAACCAACTCGATGAAAATCGCTGCTGTCGAGGAATGCAACAAAACAGGAAGCAACTCAATTGTCGTAAGTGGTGATGGTAGCTGGAAGACACGTGACCACACCTCAAACATTGGTGTATGCACCATTATTGGGGATTTGTCCGGGAAGATTATCGACGCTGAAGTGATGTCGAAATACTGTAAAGGTTGCGATGATTGGAAAGGAGAAAGAAGAGGCGAGGAATACAAGGCGTGGCAGGAGTTACATGCTCATAACTGTAAAAAAAACCATTCCGGATCTTCCGGTAAAATGGAAGTAGATGGTATGATCCGTATGTTCTCTCGTTCGAAGGAAGATCGGAGCGTGACCTATGCTAAGTATATTGGCGACGGAGATAGCAAGACCTTCTCGGCCATATATGAATCTGATCCATATGGGAATGACATCAAAGTTGAAAAGATTGAGTGTGTAGGGCATATGCAGAAAAGAATGGGCACTCAGCTACGGAAATTGAAGGCAAGAATGGCGAAGAAGAAACTACCAGATGGGAAAGGGCTTGGTGGAAAAGGGCGATTGTCAGATCGACACATGAACCAACTGACAATTTACTATGGTAATGCAATTCGGGGGAACAAGGACTCTTTGGCAGACATGAGGATGGCCATTTGGGCAATATTTCATCACACAAGAGCGTCGGATGAAAATCCAAGTCACGACTTTTGTCCCAAAGGTGAGGAATCGTGGTGTAGATATCAACAAGCCGTTTCAAATAAAACAGTGGAATCCTTCAAGCATAAAAATTCTTTGCCGATTGCAGTGATGGATTGCATCAAGCAAGTGTTTAAGAACTTGTCGTGTCCAAAATTGCTTCGTCGATGCCTAGGAGGTAAGACTCAAAATAACAACGAGTCTGTGAATTCTCTAATTTGGAAATTGTGCCCCAAGACATCTGGATGTGGACGAAGTATTGCTGAAATTGCTGTAAATGAGGCTATTGTTTTATTTAATGAAGGAAAACTTGGCCGATTGTCCATCATGAAAGAGCTGGACTTTCTTCTTAGTCGTCATTCCATCTATGAAGCAAAAGAATCGGATGCTCTGCGCCTCAAGACAGCAAGTATCAGGTGCAAGTCCACTTCGGTAGAAGCTCGGAGGGCCAAACGATTGAAAATATTAGCCTCAAATGAACGAAAAAGGATGGAGGAAGGTGCCACATATGAAGCTGGAGCTTTTTAGCATTTTTCTTCAAAGGGTAATTAAGTATTTTAGTTTTAATTTGCATTTTTATGTTCGACGGCTGATATCTAGTAAACCATGTTTTTAACATTCCGTGCGTAATATTTCAAAAACTAATCCATAGAAAGTTATGAAAATTTTACAGTTTGATTATCACACAAGTACAATTAATGTGAACTTTTTACTTTAAAAATAATTTGAAAAATATTTATTTTGGAGTGTTTTTTTCTTTAAAAATTTGCCAAGGAAAATGATAATTTGATATAATGTTCTCAAACTCTCTTAATTCTTATTAATTTTAAAAACTTGAAAGTTTAATAAATACCTACAATTATTAAGATTGTAAAAAATGTAAAATGAAGGTTTTAAGTACATTTGAAATTTAGTTATGCTGCACGCAACGTTGTAGCAATATTCATGTCGGTTTCGCTCTGATGTTTTTAACCCCCCCCCCCCTCGTTTAATATAAATATTATATTTATTTTATTTTTTAAAGTTGTTTATGATTCTTCATACTTGATTATATATGTGTGCCAAAAAACAATGCAGTGTGAAAATTAAATCCTTGTTCGTTGATTACTTGAAAACAGGCCCAAAAGCGTTGGTTTCGACAACTATAAGGGTTCCTAGTAATTTATATGTAATAGTGTGAAGACTACATACTTCTACTGCCAAATGCTCATAGAGTAATAATGTTTTCCGAAGGTCTACAAATCTGGAAAACCTAATACTTAACATAAAACTCTGAACTTGACGAAAATATAGTTCATTTAAATAAACAATCATTTGTTGCTTTCAAGGTCCCACTAAACCTTATTTATCTACCAAAAATACAATTCTGCAAATTAAACTGCATATGAAAAACTGAAACTGTACACTTGTCATAGGGAGAGGAGAAATAATTATTGAGGAATAATATCTTGAGAACTTTGATAAAGAAAACTGTTTTCTATTCTTAAGTTCAAGTGCAACAATTGAACCTAAACTCTACTGAAAGCATTAAGAAGGCTGATCTTTTTTATGGACCTATATGCTTAATATTTTTGGCCATAATTTCTGACGAATTATTTCTTCAAAGCTTATAATTTTTTTTTCTAATTATAACAACAGTAAATAAGTATCATTGAAAGGAAAAATATATATATATATATATATTTTTCTTTTTTTTTAATATTTAAAAAAAGTTTTTTAAAGCTAGGATAAAAAATACTTTGACATATTTATCTTTAAAAAAAGCATTATTTTTTTTTCCTTTAACATTTTTCTTATGATCTTTTGTTGTTGTTGTTGTTGTACCTTGTGTAAAATTTCGTACGTTTGAAAGCAATGCGAAGTGAAAAATTATGGGTCAAAAAATGAAATATTATATGTATGTGGTATGAGCAGTCTGGTAAGGTCTCAATTTTTTTAATATTTTATTACGATTATAACGCATGTGAAATAATAAGTTAAAAAAACTAGTGATAGTCTGACATACATTATACCATATTTATGAACAAATTCTTACAACATGTTCTGTAAAGGAGATGCCGAAAATAAATTGTAAATTAATTGTAGAATTTTAGGTTGGAACTTTAAATGTTTTCTAGTAATCATGATTATAATGTTTAATCATTTTACAAAATAGAGTTTCCTTGAAAATGAATATTTTCTTTAATAATTTGTTCGACACATACAATGTTATGGTGACATAAATTAATATATTTATATTTTTAGATGAAACACAACCTAGTTTAAAAACTCCCTAAATTTAAATTGGATTTAATTTCATTTGATTAATTTTTTTTGTGTATCTTTGGATATGTTTGGTATTGTCTCTTTACTAAGATTGTAAACTGCTACACGCACCATTTATGTTTCAGCAGACCAATGGATAATAATAATAATAATAATAATAATAAATCTGATAGAATGATGTCTGATTTGTTAAGAGTATAGGTAACCCCAGAAACCTAAAATGCAACAATCAAAAAACTTTGAATTAAAGAAAACAATAATTTGTTATTTTTATAGTTTTTATGCAACTTTAACAATATTTGAATTATATTATACTACAGATTGTATTTGTCTTAACTTGGCTACTTATAATTTTAAATATTTTGTTTTAGTTTTCAGTTTTAAACCTATCTTCTTCATTATAAGCATAACGATATATGTACACATAAACTATTTAATGTACGATAAAGTTTAATATATTTTCAATCATTTCGAATCAAATTCTATTCAAATCTGTTACAAGAATTTCCATTTTAATTTTATAAGATGAATCAAAAGAGATTATTCATGGATATTTGAAAATTAAGTTACTTTGAACGCATTTTCTGCATCTTCACTTTTTTATATTTAGCATAAAAGTAATAAAGTAAATTGATTTTCAACAAATCAATTTGCAACCGAAAATGTACTACTTTCCCGAAAGCAAAAGGTTTTTAAAGAAACACATTAAAATTACTTTAACATTATTTCTCTTATTGTTAGTTGGAAACAAATCTGAGGAAGCATAACATTTCGAATATTGATTTTTAACTCTCAATATTCCTTTATATTTATAAAACATATTTCAGAAGCTTAACTTTTTTCAAATATTTGTAAATCGTCAATGAAAAGTCACTTATTTTAGAATAAAATATAAATACACATTTCGTAATCGGTTATTTCACTATATATTGAAAGCGAAAGTCCTTATCTACAAAAATTCTTATACATCTTAAGTACATAGATATATTTATCTAATTTAACAAGCCCTAAAAATGAACTCCATAAATTTAATTAGTTAAAAGGCAACGCCATTTGCTCAGATAATAACGCATATTTTTTTTGTTGTCGTTGTGTATTGGTTTGCTGATTTGGTTTTTAATAAGTTCACAATCCATACATACATCAAGAATTCCTGCGAAGAACTTTTTAAATATCTTTCATCAAAAGTTTCCTCTTTCCTTTCACTTAAAAAAAGAATCATTTCCATTTCAAATGTTCATTTTTCACAACCTTTTAAAACCTCCATCATTCCATTTTCAGAAAGAAAAAAAAAATCGATTTTAATATTTCCTTTCTAGCTACTAAAATACTCTTCCATGCCCGGGCACATTTGTTCCGTTCTAAAAAGGGGCAAAGGCTTCTGATGTTCGCCGTAATTACCCCAGTTCATTCTCAGACTACTTGTTCCAATCGTAAAAGGCTTAACTCTCGAAATTCTTTGGCGACTTTAAAAGGATTAGAAGACACACGCCTAAAAAGATCGCCAAGGCAACAAAGAATGTCTGTGGAAATGGGTTTATCTTCGCCTTTTAGACTGCTTTCTCTTCACTTTATTTCGTAAGTCTAATTTGTACTACCGCTCATATATTCGAATGTGTTGTTTTTTGTAGAGTTTTGTTGTGGTTTGAATTAGCGGCTTCCTTTGTGTCAATAAAGATGGTTAAACAAAAGAGTTTTTAGTTGTTCCTTTTATTCATTTGTTTTTTGTTCAGATAAACCTTGTGATTTAAACTACAGTTCATCTTTTGGTATAGTTAATTTTTAAGATTCCGGCTGTCTATTTCTACCACAATTAAGTACTGTTCACAGCTAAATATGCCTCGTAATTTTAAACAACGATAATATTATGGGGTCGAAACCTTATCGCGCATATTTCTCTCTCTAACCTCACCACACCAATGAGAGGTAATTAAAGTCACGACGTATTTAATGAGTACCAGTTCTCATTATCGTACACAACAGTATTCGGCGATGAAATGACTGAACCCACCTACCGGTTTAAACTCAGTGACTTTTACCGCCGGACCACTGGAGTCCTATCTCTTAATAAAAGGATTAGCTGTAATTTTTAATACCATGTATATCGTGGGCATACCAGGATAGCTTATTAAGTAAAAATGTGAAGAACATTAGTTATTGGGTGAATATTTTCCAGTTTGATGGAAAAACTGACTATACATTGAAAGTTTCTCTTCTGTTATAAAAACACAATTTTTTTTTTATCACATCCAAAACTAAAGTTTTATACATTATTTTTTTTTCTTTTCTTTTTTACTATTTTCAACTTTTTCTTATCACTACTTAAAACTATTTTTGATTTGATCAGATTATCCTGCTTACCCATGATATGTTTCATAATTATAAAGAGTTTTATCAACAATTCCATGTTCCTTTTTCTTATTATGAGTACAAATATGTTTCCACCGTTTGATAAAAGATTTCCTGACTAGAAAGTAATGTTGAAATTTGCAGATGTCAAACGTAATATCGTAAGTTTGGACATTTGGCAGATACATAATCCTGAAGTATTAGGGATTCCGTATCAGCATCACATAATGTTTTTTGTGCGAAAATGCCAAGTTTTGTACCGAATAAGCGTCATTTGGGGGAACTTTTGTTTTACTTCTTTAATTTGAGGAAATCTGAATCGATTGCTTGTAGAAGCATATGGGGAAACTACTTTAAGTGAGGAAAGTTTTCGTGAGTGGTTTCAAAAATTTTAAAAAAGGGAGTTTGACGAAAAAGACACAGAAAGTAGTGGAAGGCCGAAAGTGTACGAAGACACAGAATTGGAAGAATTTTTGGAGGAAGATTTGTGCCAAACACAAGAAGAACTTGAAGCTTACATTAGAAGTAACTCAATAAGCAGTTTCACATTTTTTTTAAATCGTTGGGAATGATTCAAAAACAAGGAAAGTTGGTTCCATATGAACTGAAATTGAGAGACGTTGAACGCCGATTTTGCACGTGTGAAGTGCTGCTTGCCAAGCTTAAAAGAAAGAGGTTTTTTTTTTTTTTTTTTTTTTGCATCGAATTGACATGATCCATGCTTGCTTCAACATCGACAGCTTAAATGAATATTCATTGAAAAAACTCATGATGTGTACTTGGGGAATCAACTTAGTTCCATGTATCATGAGTTACTCAAACCGAGAAAACCATTACTAGATCTTTCTACCGAACACAGTCAATGAGATTGAGCCAATAACTCAAAGAAAAATTACTCCAGACACGAAAAAATTATTCTTCTACATGATAATGTTCGTCCGCATGTTGCGTCGTTGGAAAAACCTACTTAGAAACACTTAATTGGAAAGTCCTACCCCACTGACCGTATTCACCAGACATTGCCCCTTCTTTGCATCATATCAAGATACTATAAATTGGGTCGATTCGTGGATAGCCTAAAAAGATGAAAAGTTCTTCCGACGTGGTATCCGACTGCTGCCAGAAAGACGGAGAAAAGTAAAGGCTAGTGTGGGACAATACTTTGAATAAAACGTAAAGTACGGTTCTTTCACAATAAATTCCTAATTTTTTTTATAGAAAACGGCGGAAACTTATTTGTACTTCCAATATTTAGCAAATGTTCACAATTTACAAATAAACGCTTTTTATAATAAAATACTAAAAAATATATTCCGTTTATCAAAAACTTTTACATTACATCAATTTCGCAAATAGTTAAATTTTTTGTAATGCCAATAGTTTACAGTACAAATAACTTTCTTGAGTTGGATTTCACGTTCTAAACTTTGATTTCAACAAATTCTTCGTAAACAAATATAAATGCAGAATTATAATGGACTTAATGAAAGGTTTGGTACATCGGCATATGTATTCGGAACATACATCGGAATATGTATTTGATGAATACCACTCCTTTATGAGACTGAGCTACAAAACAAAACCTGTGATGACCTACCTTTTGTGAAAACCACTATTCTACCTCATCTACCACATATCGAGTATGCAGTGCAACTGTGGATCATCGTAGGAAGTTTATTTATTTGTACGAAAAAGTTCAGCGTAAAACAACAAAAATGATACAGGGAAGTTGGATTTTAGTTTATGGTGCTAAATTAAATAGCCGCAATATGCATACATTGGATGGTAGGAGATCTAAAAGGGTTAGATTCAATTGCTTAAATTAATCAAACAGGGTGATTCGTAAATTGTACTAGAAAGAACAGTTTTAAAAGTCTGTTGTATCTTTATTGAAGGATTGTTCAAAAAAGTTAAACTGGACAAATTTAGATAGATCATATGCCTGTAGTTGTCATTATTTTTGTACTCGTAAAAATTACAAATTCGTACTTAATTTATTTTGATGAAATCCAAATTTTATTTATAATGATATAATGTAATTTTCTTAAAGACAAATCATTATTTTGACAGTTGTTAATGAAATAAATATAAGCCATGTGTGACTCTTATTTGATTATATAATTTCTAAAATGTTTTTTCATAGTAATATTTCGGAAAAAGTGTTCATAAATAAATATCCTTAATGTGTTTTTAATGGTTGTTTAAAAAAAGTTATCTGATAAGAGTTAATATATGAATGAAAAACAATTGATAAATTATATGAAACAGTCAACATATTTATTTCTGAAACTATCTTCATTCCTAATTTCGGAGGTGTGTGTTTTTTGTGTAATTTAAAAAGAATTAAAATATTAATTTGATACACACATCTTTTTTTTATTCTTCTGTTATTTTTCCCTTGGGGATTTTTTTCATTTTGTTCCCCTGAGTTGATTATTTTTTGTCCCTTTCCCCCGATTTTTTCTTCCTCGGGACTAATTTTTATATTTTTATTTCTTCCAAATTATTTTCTCTTCATTGAAACTCTTATTTTCTCCAGAGAGTTTTATTTTTTTTATTTCTTATTTTTATTATTATCTGTTTATGTTTTCCATTAGAATGTTATTTATTATTTAACCTAAGACTAGGCCATTATTTATCGAAAAACAAACTTATTTAGAGTAAAGTTATATTTATTTCCCCTTAGGAATTTCTTCCCCTATTTATTTTTAGTCCTTTTTCCATACTTTGTTTCTGCAGTTGAGTAATTTTTTATTTCCCTAAACAAGTTTTGTGATCAAGTGCCATTTCATTTAATTTTCTAAATATAGTTTTCTTACATAGTCTATTTATTTACAGTTTTCTTACATAGTTTATTTATTTACAATTTTCTTACATAGTCTATTTATTTACACTTTTCTTACGTAGTCTATCCTTCAAAAAGACAAATGTTATTTTGGAAAACAGTAAATAATAATGAGAATGATTAAAATAGTTTTATTCACAATATGTTAAGATAGATAAAAGTTGTATAAAACGAAATTTGAGCATTACTTATTAAAGGTTGGTTGTTTATATAAAAAATATGAAATTAAAATTAATCTACTTGTTGCATTTTGGTAACCGTGTTGCAATCACCAAGATATTCGAAACGAATCTGAAATATACTTGTACTTTTTTGCTTCGTTATTCGACTAGAGAGTGCCTAGGAAATGAATGAAATATTAGAACTTTAACCTAAAATCACCAACATAAAAAATATCCAGTTCTGTAAAATGCTTAGCTATTATTTTATGGAATACTGACTTTCATACATTCCTCACCTGATGGATGTGGTGGGTTCGAATCCTAGGTTAGTCATGGATGCCCGTTGTGGTTCATAATCTTCTTTGAGCTGTAGGTCCAGGCCTGATTACGGCCGACCAAACGGTATAGTGGTTAGCGTGCTAGCTTCTAGACCGCAAGGTTGCTGGTTCGAGTCCTGTGTTAGGCATGGGTGTTTGTAAATGTATGTTGGCTTGTCTAATGAGGAATGTTTCGGCGCATTATAGCCCTCGTGTTGCTGACGGCTCCAGATAATCTGAAAACAACAAACCAACAACCAACCAGGCCTGATTACCCATCATTTTGCAAAAAATAGGTCGTTGATCGTACAAACCAACCATACATTGCCGTAAACAAATATACAAAAATCGAGAAATTCAATAAACAATTTAAAATTCGATAACAATTTTTAAACTATCAAAAACCATCACCAGCATTTCATAAAAATTGAACAATGATACTTTAAATACAAATATTTCTTATACCCCTACATGTCACGGATCGCTCTAATAAATCCCATCAAATCCATACAAGCACAAGTCTTCCAACCACGCATACTTACTTATTTGCCTTACATAACCACGGCAATTACTGCAGATTACTCAAATCCTAGTTCTACATTTAACCACCATTACATACTAATTACTACCTACACAACCGAGAATTTGTTTCAAATGCAACTACACGGGCTGTTATTAAGCTCTGGCTGAGAACCCGCCACTGGAAATTCTACTTAGTGGTTACATATTCGCAAATAATTCGGTGCACTTTAATATGTCCCACTGCGCCAATGCGATTTGAGGTAAACCCCGTCTAAGTAAGCATATAGCTTTTCAGAGGTTTGTGTACTTAGAGTGCGTGAAAAGTAACTTTTGCTTAGTAAAGTTAGTCAATGTTTTTTATTCAGAAACCTTGAATTTGCCTGGTGCTATACTGATATATTAATTTAAAGCCATCTTTGATTTGGGTTGAGTCATTGATGCATTTTTAGAATGAATAAATATAATCGTGCGTAGATTTAGAATTGAATAAGTTTTGGTTATGAATATCTGCTTTAGATTTTGATTTTTTTTAAGGATTGTGTGTAAAATATAAAACTACAAAACATGTTTATAGAAGGAGGGAAATGTAATAGTTTCATTTTAATTAATTTTGTTTGGAAGTTATACAAATTATTCTAATATTTATGGATTTATCTATGCTAAACTATTAAACCAAAATAATTAGTTACTATTATACTCAAAGTTATAACATGTTTTAATTATGAGATCATTCTGTGAATCAATGCTTATGAAATGCTTTGATTCAGTGAATGATAGTAAACAAAACAACTAGTAAGTTTTTTAAAGACATGTATTTCTTTCAATTATGCTATGATAATTAAATATTCTTCTTTTATCTGTCTTTGGGATCAATTTTCTCAGACAAATCTAGGAACTGGTAACCCATTTTCTCAACAAAACTTGCCTACTTGGTGGTACCTCTGAAAATAGCTGTCTGTAAATATGTCACCATATTCCACAAACGGCGTTTTTTTTTTTTTTTTTTTTTTTTTTTTTTTTTTTTTCTAATTTAAATATATTTCAACAAACGCGAAAGTTTAGCAATACTTTTGAAAGTTAAAAGTAGTGGCCAGTACGATATTGTGTTTGAAAGATGTTTGATGTTCCATAATCCTAGTTTTAAATAGAAGTTAAAATAACTAACCCCCCCCCCACCCCAAAAAAACCCTAAAAAAAAGAAAATTAATATCAGTAAATCAGACCCAAACAAGACCAAGCTCATATTTTATAATTTTTTTGTGTACTGCTGATTGTATGATTAAATTCCGTAATCAATCTAACCAGAAGATTATTTTTCACTCAAAAACGTGTTAAAACATTTAGAGAGACTTATAATAAAACGCTATTTAGGGACTTATATAGATTTGTAGGTTTTAGTCCCTTATTTTCCTATAAATATCCCGTTTGTGACTTAGTCACTTCTGATTCTGACTCTGAGTATTCATAAAACAACTATTACATATAATAGTCCCACCGTAAAGAACAATGATAAACTATAACGACTGACTATTAAAACAGCTCATTAAAGAGGTTTTCACCCCTATTTCGAAAACTCTCCAAAATAGTCACTTTAGCTCCTTTTATTTTAAATTTCAACCAATGATTCAGAATTATGAAACGTCGCTTATCGTCTCAGCTTCTATCTGCAACGAAGTTAATGGCCATAATAACCGTACATGGGATTTCAGAAAAGCAAGGGAAGATGCATTTGGTGAAATATGGTTATTTATATAAATAGGATGCATTGTTCCTGCATCGTTAATAAGGAATTGAACATCTTTATACTTATGCTTAGGATACCCATTACGTATTAGATTACAGCTTAGGGACGGAATGGGGATGTATTCAAATGTTGGGATGTGTGTGAATGCTTTTAATGGGATCATTTGGCTTGTGTTTTAGCGACGGTTTATCCTTGAATAGAACGGATTAATTTAAATGGTTATTTTTGGGTATTCGTGGGTTTGGAGATATCAGTAACGGTTGATGACTTTGCGAAAAAAATAAATGTGGCTGTAAACAAGGTAATGTGTCATTGCGATGTTATGGTAATTGAACCTACAGTCGTTAAATTGCTTGAAATTGTATAGATATGTAATGAAAAAAAAAACATTAATGATACCTCACAACTAAGAATATTCTACAACGGAAGTTAATATAAAGTTATATACTCTAACTAGTGTAAATGTGGAGCCATTATACTAAACTAACTTATCTCTATATGTAATTTTATTATTATTATTATTTTTTTTAAGCTTTAAGTAAAGTATGAAAAATAAAAAAAAGTACAATTCTTCAAGCAGATTAAAATGAAATTGTGAAATCATTTATAGAGATGTTTAATTTGGCAAAAAAATGAGTGCGTAGCAAAAACAACACGAAGGCCTATATAAATAATTATCGGTAAGTTTTCACAATTCGCCATCCGTTGATGAATCAACTAACTGTTTTCTTTTTTTAGCAAAAAAAAAATATATCATAGTATTTCCATGAAACCACATATCCTACTCTCACATAGTCTTGAATTATGAATTTTCTATTATCAGGTTGTTTTTGGAAATAAAATGGCTGACAAATATAAGCTCTTTTCTGTTTTATAAATGTATTTGTTTTTTGTTATTCAAGATAAAATATAAACTATTCCCTAGTATCTTAAATATAAAAATACAAAATTTTGCTGTAAAGTTAGTTAACTTTAAAGCCACTAGTAATTCTTTTAAATAGCTCTAAATCTTCCATTTGAACAACACAAATGAAAATTCAAATAATTTCCGATTCGTTACCCACCACGTAATCAATCATCTGGAATAACAAAAAAACCATTATTCTAAATTTTTAAAAGAACTCCGCAGTTCCAAAACAACAACTTCCTTTGTTGTAGTTAAAAGCCATGATTACTCTATCCCTTGTCAAATACATTACCTCTTCAGCATCTGAAAATTCAACACAATCCCTTAGTCCATACCCGGCCCTTTTCCAAACAAATTAATCATTGTCAGGTTAATGCTATTCAAAAGGGATATCAACAAATCCAAAACAAAATGCGTATATATTCATTTTTCGGGAAAAAAAAAGATAAAATACCCCTGAATTTGAATGCTGCTCATTGAAAGCCCTTTTCAAAGAGAATGCGTAATTCAGTCTAAAATATATGTGTACAGTAAATTTTTTTACCCCTTCAATAGCTATGCCCAAAGCATCGCTATTCCGAGATGGATATAAGTCTACATTGAAACTGGGAAGAAATGAATTATTCAGTAGTTTCAGAAGAGCATATTTGTGAGTATAATATAATTTGGTTACATACTCGACAAGAACTAGACTCTATAAATTCACTGGAAACATATATTTTTTTTTATAAATGCTTCTCGGCTGTGAATTGGTGGTAGGGAACCGTAGTATAAAATGAATTCATACGTAAGGTTAAGATTACCACTATCACTTACTGCTGTAGTGGTAGGACGAAGTGCCTGTGGGGCATCACCCCGTGTGAGTACAGATGGAAAAGTTTTTGGTGACTTGAGTGTGTACTGCATTCTTATTACTTCATTAAAAAGTATGATTTTAGTGTGTTGAAAGGAACGTTTGGATTAGTTAAAGTGTTTTTTACCTTCATTTTCAGATTTAAGGTTTGAATATGGTAGAATATTGACATCACTTTAGATATAGCTGTCCATTGCTTGTTTAGCAATATATCCAGCGTTTAACGTTAACGTATATACATTAGGAATTGCAAAATTTGACTAAAGTACGGGTTTTTACTTTTTTGTTTCAAAATATTCTCGAATTTATTACCTTTCAAATGATACCAGTTTCTTTCTGAGACTCAAATTACTTTTTACATTACAGTGGGTTTTGTGAACCTGTTTTGTATCAGATAAACTGGTGTAGTAAACTTAAAACGCTCTTTCCAAAGAATGACATTTTGGTGTTATATGACTTTACGCCAACAGTCATAACTTCATTATAAATGGTCCTATTTACAAAATTATAATTCTGTTTTGTAGATATCAGTTGTGAGTGTGTTTCTATCTAGAATCTAATATTTATTGTCATAAACACATTTTTATATTCAATTTAATCTTAATTTTTTTGTTAAAAACTATGTAGATTTTCAAACTTTTTATTTAAAAGCTTATAATTAAATAAATATTGAAGCACAATTCCTTATGGAAACATGCGTCAATATAATATATTTTATTTGCATAAAAATCATACCTCTAAGTCAATTACAAATTTATTATTGTCCTTTCTAATAATGTCCAAATTAGCTATTTTAAATGCAATTAATTAATTAAAAAATTAACGAAAAAAGTTTATACATAAAAATGCATCATTTTTAATTCTAATATACTGTCAAAAGTTTGAAATTATCACATAAAAATTTAAGAAAATTATCTCAATTGTGTATATGTTTACCTTAAAATACACTATTTGACATCTTAGAACATCTCTATAGATATTATGCATAAAGTCATTACTACCACTGCAACAGCTTAAGTTACACAACTAAATATTCCCAAAGGTAAAATTTTTTAATTTGTGTAGGAATTCAAGAATATAATACTAAATTCAACCGTATATTACTAAATTAATAATTTATTACTAAATTTAAAAGTTTATTTCTAAATTCAAAAGTTTATTATTAAGTTCCAAATTTTTTTACTAAATTAAAGAATCGAGAATTCAGTACAAAAACTGAATTCAAACATTTAGTACTAAATTCAACAACTTCTATAGTTACTACAGTCAAAAGAACCGTATGTTAGAATTCAACCATGTGTTATTAGTTTCAACTTTGCACAGGGTGATACAAATGTAGTAGGACATTTGAAGATTTTATAGGTCATGAACGCATGAGAAAAAATATTTCAAATCTTTGTCAAAAGATGGCACTGTATGTATTTGTGAGCGACTAGCTAGTGTAATTAAGTCCTCTTTTAATATAAAATGTAACTATTTTTCACTTTTGGTGCAATTTTTTTCTAAGCATTCCTGTGAAACTGCATTGTCTTTTTCTAAAATGTTTATAAATTACAAAATTTTAAAATCATGTTACTTTAAAAAATCAAATTTATATGAAATTCAATAATAGTAATATATTTAATATAACCAGAGATTATCATTTATTTATAACCACATATTGTACAAGATAACTGTATTTTATTAAATTCAAACAAAAAATAATAAATTCCACCAAATGTTACTAAATTTACCTACTTAATAAAAAAAAAATTAAAAAAAAAAAAAAAAAAAACATGACCAACTTTTCTTGAAGTCAACAGTAAGATTCAAGTTTTTCTTCAATGAAAATCTGCATTTTTTCAATTTACACCACAATAAAACGTTTTTTTTTTTTTTTTTTTTTTTTTTTTTTTTTTTTTTTTTTATAATCAAAACCTAAAAGGTACATTTTTTAATTAGAACTTAACCAAATTCTGATATCCATAAATTATTTTCTAAAGCAAGGGCAAAAATTAAAAAATAAAAAAACTGTAGTCTATACATTTCCCAACATAACAGCTAGCTATACGTACCACATTTTCCCTGGACAATTGATTGATTGAGTTCCTGATAAAAAACCAATTCCGAGAAACACTACGAAAATTACATCAGCAAATTTTCAGCAAAGTAGTGTTCCCCGCGTGGCTGAAACTATCAGCAAACAATCGAGTACAGAGCCACAGCTACAAGCAGAGATACCGGCAATGATAATAAAATCAGCCATATAATTTGCGCTGCTTCAGCCAATTTTGTTGCTTACCACCCTGGTATCTTTGCAATCTCGTGGGGTAGTAAAGCTTAGGAGATAAGTGCTGCGATGTTGCTGTAAATCAAGCAACGGGGGTTAAGTGTGTTAATAAAATGTTTTTAAAAGAAAGCGGGTTGAATTAAACCTGGAAGTGAAGAGTATTTTTTTAACAGTGTTTTTGTTAAGATAAATGGGGATAAATTTGGGGTTGAATATGTTTATAGTTGATAAATATTTATTGTTTTGTTTGTTAATTTGTGTTCATTCATATTGAAGAAATAGTTCTTTTTATGAAAATCAAATTTTTTTAGTAATTCATTTTATTAATAAAGCTACTTAGTGTTGTAATGTTAATGTAAATAAATCTATGGCGGTGAGTGAATTTCTGATCACAGTTGTGTATATTAATACATTAAAAATGGAAATGAGGTGAGGTTTTTGTGAAAGGGAGTTGGGACTAGGCTTGGGCGATGTATCGATACATCGTCCAATACCGGTGGGAAATCAACATCGTTAAATCGGTGTAACTATTTTCGCAAAACCGATACATCACGCTGTTTTTTGACGACTCAAGACACTTGCGCGATACTTGCCGATCATTTCATGAAAGAAGAATCGTGATGCCCCGATCCACCCTACATTCATGCGCGATATTTCTAAGATTGTATAGAAATGTAGTGCAACAACTAACATCGCGTCGTTTAAGACGAATTCTGTTTGCTCTTACGCATGCGCGATACCACACTACATCGTGGTAATCCTATCCGCCCAGCATGTGCGCGATGTTTCCAAGACTGTATAGAAACGAAGCTCCGCGGGCAACATCGCGCATAACGAACATAGTGCACTTCACTTATACATGTTCCATTCGCTTTTACACTATACTTTATCAGTAAAACTAGAAAAAACCATATCGCGTTTTGCGATTTCTTTCTTGGTATTTAGAACGGGTACAATAGCACCAAAAACCATAAGAAAAAAAATTGGTCCGTTAAAGAAACTTTGCAAAAATGTTCCATTTGTCATGAAAATGAATAATCAAAAGATTCCCCAAAAATATCTAGCATAGGAGGGTATTTTTTTCTGGGGGAGGTGGGAGTCAGGTCGTTTTATAACTGAAAAAATAGTTTTTGGAACAATCTAGGCACGTGGTACATGTTTTTTGATTATATTTTTTTACTGAATCGAATGAAAGAAAAAGCAAGAAGATCAAACAATTCTAAAAAAAGTTGCAGCTCTTTTTATAAACGAAAATACATGTAGAAAGTGAGAAAAGGTAAAATACGACTTACAAAAATAAAAAAATTGGTCCATTCATGAGACTTGGCAAAAACGTTTTATTTGTCATGAGAATAAGTAAACAAAAGATAGCAAAAAAATATCTAGCATAGAATGGTGTTGTTGAGGAGGTAGGTGGTGAGGGGGGTTTTATAAACTAAAAATTCATTTTGGCATAACCCAATAATTTGACAAATGAATGTGGAGTGATTTTTGACTGTGAAGTGAATGAAAGAAATATCATTAGGAATATAACTTTCCTATAAAAAGTATTTTTTATAAACGAAATTACATGTAAAAGTGAACATTATTTCATGGCTTATTTTTTATCCCTTATGCTTTTGTTTACTTACTATTTCAATAATTCACTACTACTTACTTATTATATCACTAACTGGTACTTTTTCTATTAAATTTTGGTTATTTATTAACTTTTCCACTCAGTTTTGGTTCATTACATGTACTTTTATATTTGATAAATATTTTCGTCTATAAAATAGACAAATTGACTATAACTTCTTATAGGATTGTTAAATCTTCTAACTTTTTTTTATTCGATTCAGCATAAAAAAATACTCAACACACATGGGTCACATGCCTGGGTTATAATAAAATGAATTTTCCGTTAAAAAAAAAAAAAAAAAAACTTCACCCTCAAAAAACAATTTTTTTTTATAGATATTTGTTAAGGACTCTTTTATTTATTCATTTTCGTGACAAATGAAAAGTTTTTGCAAACTTTCATGAACGTACCAAGTTTTTTGTTTTTAATATCCTATTTTACCTGTACTTATTTATTCTAGATTTTAGTATAATTGTTTCTGCACAAAAGGTCAATTTTACTAATACTGTTTGTTACCACGTTTTACAGAAATATGTCGATTATAAGGATTGAATTTTGCTATTTGAATGTTACTTCGTTATAAATTTAACAACTACTTCGTTATAAATTTAACATTGATGTGAAGTTTAGGTTTTGTGAACTGATTTTTTTGTTTAAGTAAAAAAAGAGATATAAAGCGACAGTTTTTTTTATATTTGATAAAATCCGTTTCGTTTTTTTATGCATTTTTACATAGTTAATAAACACATTTCCATTTATATTTTAAAATCATAAAACAAATATTAATATTGTAATGTTAAGAGTGTCAATATTGATTATGCAGGAATTTTGAAGTTTCTGAAAATTTATTGAAGCGCTTGTTAGTTTTTAACGGAAAACTCCAATGCCGTCTTTGGATAATTGGGTAAATATTTTAAACAGTTCAGTAAAATTAATATTTGTGTACCATTTCTGTAAGATAAATGTGAAAATGCTGCGTTATTTGGTAAACAAATATTTTGATTACATTAAAAAGGATAAATGGTAAAAAGACGTTGTTTATGTGTTCATAAGAAAGTGCATTTTATAGCATATTTTTGGCAATTACGAATTTAATTTAAATTTCATTAAGAAATAATATTTTGTAAGCTATTTTTTTTTTTAATGTTTAAAGTAAAGATTTAATGATTTTTGTTGTGTTATTTTAAACTACACAACTTTCGCTAAAGATTATAATAAAATTCTGGAAATAAGTTTTTCAGATCACCATTTTGTAAATTAAATTTTTGAGGTTTCTTTTTAACTATTTTTTTATTTAGGTGACTGAGAACAAATGGGGATGATTAATTTTTAAATGCAATTAATTTTCCAAATTAAATCATACCATATTTTTTTTTGTGTGTGTGTGTGCGCAATAATTAAGTGTTTTAAGGCTAAATAAGTAAGAAGTGGGATTTTCTATTAAAAAAAGCAACTGCGCTTTATTAATATCTAAAAACGGCATTTTGAGCTACTTTCAAGAATGTTAAACATGGAGGTATAAACATTCGTATAATCGACTGGGACAATATATCGTCTTCTGTGACAATACTAATCGTAAAGTCGTACTGAGTCAATATATCCCAATCGTATCGTCGAATGGGATAATAAACTCCAATTACATAGTCTACTAGAACAATATATTTCAATCGTATAGTCGACAAGTTCAACATATCGCAATCGTATAGTCTTCTGCGATAATATCAATCGTAAAGTCACACTGAGACAATATATCTCGATCATATAGTCGACTGGGACAATATATCGCAACCGTATAGTCTTCTGCGACAATATTAATCGCAAAGTCGTACTAAGACAATATGTCCCAATCGTATAGTCAACTGTGACAACATATCGCAATCGTGTAGTCTTCTGTATGACAATATCAATCGTAAACTCGAACTGAGACAATGCATCCCAATCGTATAGTCGATTGGTATAACATATCCTAATTGTATAGACTACTTTAACAATATATTCCAATCGCATAGTCGAATCGGTCAATATATCTCAATCCTATAGTCGACTGGAATAATATATATTAACTGTATAGTTTACAGGGACAATAAATCCCAAACGTATAGTCGGTCTGAGATAATATATCACAATCGTGTAGTCGAATGGGACCCAATCATATATTTGACTGTGACTATTAGTACCAATTATTTAGGATACTATAATAAATATAGTAACTTGTTATAATTTAATATTTTATAGGATGTACTGTCCGACTATTAAATACGTTTAGGACAGTATATTCCACAACAGCCGTGACGTATATGGCCGATCGGGCACGAATAGGTTAATGCATAACGCCAATACACTTCAGAATAATAAACAAAATTGCCAAAGACCTTATCCTCATGTATCATGCATTAAAAATGAGTCACTTATGAATGAACCTCAATCTTTCATCCATGGCGTTGTACCCACTCTCTCTCTTACACTGCACAAAAATCGATCTAATCCAAAATACCTAATTCATTACAGTATCCAAACTGATTCTACGGTTCTTGGATTCTGCAAGCCAATAAAACTCCAACACTACCAGACAACTACTGCCTAAGATAAATGATAGCTGACCAGCCGATTGAACAGAACAAATGGCTTTGTCCCCATTCTCTTTGAATATCGGAGGGATTAGTACTGGCTTTGTGCATTTGTTGAACAAGAGTCAATTAGGGACACTCTGGCTTATAGGAGGGTTGTTTTAGATTAATTGAACGATACGGGTGTATGATCGCGGGTATTAATTTTGGAGGTTTGTTTTGGATTTATGTCTTGGGAATTATTAGAAGGAGGGAGTTTGTGTGGTTTGTGATTGTGGAGTTTGAGATGTGGAAGAATTGTGCTGTTCGTTAGTCAATATATTTATTGGATATATACTGATGTGTGTTTGGTGCTAATTATATAATAATTAAATAATGTAATAAAATTGCAGACATATTCCTGATTGGTTGGTTGTTTTCAGATTATCTGGCACCGTCAGCAACACGAGGGTTATAATGCGCCGAAACATTCGTCATTAGACAAGCCAGCATACATTTACAAACACTCATGCCTTGCATGGGACTTGAACCCGCAACCTCGCAGTCTAGAAGCTAGCACGCTAAACACTATACCGTTTGATCGGCAGGCATATACCTGATAAAATACATAAAGGTACAAGATAAAAATGTAAAGTGACACATGATTAAAATAAAGAATGATACATGATAAAAATACAAAAAAAAAGCACATGATAGAAACATATAGAAAAGTGATAAAAAACAAATATACATGATACAAATTCAGAAAAGTACTTTTTAAAACAACAGAAGTGTGTAAAATAAAAATACAGAAATATACATAGCACAAATACATAAATATTTTTAACAAAAATACAAAAGGAAATATTGTAAAAATTCAGAAAGATACGTTATAAAAATACATTATGATGGTACATAAATATACATAAAAAAAATAAAGAAATGTACATGGTAAAAATACAGAATTATATGTAATAAAATACAGAATGATAAATGATAAACATGCAGAAAGACATTTGATGAAAATACAGAAATATACATGGTAAAATACATAAAGATATATACTAAAACACGTAACATACATGATAAACTTACACAAGAATGAGCATAAGCATAAATTGAAAGTATTTCATTGTAAATGCATTTAAAATCGTATGTTTGTAAGTTCTGATTATAATAATCTAATATTTAAAAATAATTACCATGTTTTAAAGTAAGCAATGAGAAGTTATATTCTATTAAAAATGCTTTTACAATTATTAATAGAAATACAAAGTTAAAAGATATTTTTTTTTCCAATGGCAGGCCTAAGTGATCGCAGTCACTTGGCCACAACGAGGCTGGTAACGATGGCCCCTTGTGAAGGGGCACCCAGCTGGAGATCCATCGTTGCCCCTAAATTAGGCCATCCATATCCTACCCCGGATTCGAACAGAAATCCACCAGCTTGGTAGTCTGATGCGTTAACCACTACACTGAATAAGGGAGAAGATATGAAAAATAAAATCCTCTTTAAAATAACAATAAACTATCTTATAGTTTCTAGAAAGTATTTACTGTTTATTTTTCTAATAAATATAGTAAATTATTTTAATAAACAACGCAAAATACATATACTTTTTTACGTAAATCAGTAACACTTACGACATAACAATGAAATAATTTTTTTTAGAGAAATAACTCATAAATCAATAAAGACAGCACACCAATACAAATATAGAAAATACAACAAATAATTTGAAATCTAATCCACCTCTTGAATGGTGTTCTGAACAAACTCAGATAACCCAATATGCAAGGTTTTGATATTAGCCTAAGTTTGGATTAATAACATTGACTTTGGAATATTGACATTGTTCAAGGCTAATGAAAACCACCTACGCAATAATATCAATGGGAGTAGATAATGTCAGTTGGGGGAAGTATTTAGTTGAGCTATAAATAAATCTTAGAGTTCAATAGGAATACTGGTTCATGTCATTAGGGTTTTAAATGTTTCTGCTTTTTACGATAAAAAATGGAATTAAGTTGTGATGATTTACATCTACCAACAACGACAAAATGGTTATTTTTAAAAACTGGCAAATGTGTTTTTTAATTTAATTAGGTCTGAAATTTAATGTGGTTTTTTGTATAGGATTAAATGAATTATTTTAATATTATTTAAAATAATTTAATGAAAGAAAATAAATTGAATAATTTCAAATAATAGAAATAAAAAAAATATTTTAATAATGATAATATAAATAATTAAATCGTATAATAATATAAATAAATAATATAATGATAATATAAATAAGTAATTAATACAATAATACATAATACATTATTTGTTAATATAAAAAACAAAAATTTCAAAATGATATAAATTATTATACCCATTCCTGTACATTATACTAGATTAATGATTTTCTAGATGTAATATTAAATTGAATTTATTATTTTTAATGGATATAGAATGCACATATTTTAATATGATTAATTCAAATTAATATGATGAAAATAAATTATGTAGTTTCAATTACTATGAATAAGAAATAAAATAATATAAATCGTAATAAATAACAAAAATAAGGTAGTAATACTTATTTTATAAAAATCCAAAATAGTATATGTCCCAAATAGTATATGTCCCAAATAGTAAATAGTATATGTCCAAAATAGTATATAAAATAGACCCAATCATATGTTTTCTGTTTGTTTTTTGATTAATATTGAATTATAAAATTTAAGAAATTTTGCTGGATAAATTTGGATTACTTTAATATGCTTAATTCAAAATATTGAAATAAAAATAAATGTAGTTTTAATATAAATAATAATACACACAATTATGTTACATAATTATAATAAATTATATAATAAATAATAATGAACACATCTTTCGATTAATAAAACAATAAAAATATAAAATTAATAATTCATTTGTCAACATTGAATTTAATTTATTTATTATTACGGTAAAGAATCGAAATTATTTTAATATGATAATTATAAAATAATAATGAAAATTCATTATTTAAAGAAGTAAACAAAAATAAATTACACAAGTAATAATCAAAAATAATTAAAAAAATCATAATTAATACTAAATATTAATAAATTATATAGCTTTCAAATAATATAAAATGATAAGAATAGTGCAAACACATTCATGTAACTTCTCACATCTTTATGTTAATATTGGATTTAATTTATCAATTATTACAAGATAGAATGATTTTTTGTAATACGATTAAATACAAATAGTTTTTAAAAACTCTTAATTTTACATTCCTCCCCCCCACCCCCTTTTTTTTTTTTTTTTTTTTTTTTTTTTAAAAGGTGATATTTAATTTTAAATAGAAGATTGGATAAATGCACTCCTGCAATAACAGATTTTTTTTCATTAAAATATTTTTTAAATAACATTCTTCTACCTATTTGTATGACAAAATGAGAAAACCTCCTATTTTATATATCAACTTAAAATATATCTTTCAGTAAAACAAATTTTGTATGAAAAATATAAGTTATGAACGCATTTTTACTTATATTTAAACGAGTACTTTTCTTAGCATCAATCATTATTACTTCCCTTGCCCAAAACGTCTCCCTTAATATCAGAAAATTTAATCTACTCACATCTCAAAAATCTCCAATATTCAGCATACATTCCAAAGAAAATATCCACAAGTACGAAGCATTCCACAAATCAGAACTGGAAAACTTAATGAGAGGGAATATCTAAATCATCAGGGATTTGTGTTTAGGGAAAAACGGGGGGAAAATCTCATAAATTCCGATGGACCCGTGTAACTCATAACTACTGGAGGATTCAAATTATGTTCTGTCAAACTTTTAAAAGGAATGAGATATTGCGATGGAATAAAACGGACGAAGGGTTATTTCGCCACCAACATTCAGTGATTGGTGTTCCTCTGATTGGTTTAAATCCTACATGACAGCGACGATGATAAATTAGAATCATATTCGAAGTTATGAAAAAAAAAAAAAAATGGCGCGGTGTTTGGTGACATTCATTCCTGTTTGCTGATAGGGTATGCAGATTGGGGAAGCAATGGGGAAACGACGCTTCGATATTGCATTTTTTCCCCTTTCGATGTTTTGATTATGGTTGGCGTTTGACAAATCATAAACCTTTCGCTGATAGTGCTCGCTGATATTGTGAATGTTGGTTCTCAATGTGACGTAATTTTATTCTGAGCGGGGAGATTATTTTTATTAAAATTTGGTTCTTTCTTCACTTCATTTTAAATGGTTATAGTTCGAAATAGGGGAATGATTAATATCGTTTGGAGAATTGTTCTGTTTAGGGAAAGCTGTTACCAGGGGAAATGAATTGCTGCTCTAAGTTTATTCGTGATGAAAAGTATTCCTATGTTTTTTAGATTTATTGCAGATGTGAAATAACATTAATTAAAGGGAATTTTGTAATTTCAATTATTTACGTCTTTGAGACACTGCTATTTGTTTTATTTTTTTCTTGTTTGTAGACAACATTTACTATAATTTGTTGACAATTCCCAAGAAAAACATTTCAAAGAAAGTGTCATGCAATATGGATGGTGTTTATAATTTATTGTTTAACTTTCGAAATGCTATAAATATACCAACTGTCAGAATAACGAAATTTGACCTGTATATACTCGAAGAAGTTAGGCCATAAAAAAAAAACTATTTCGAACATTACTTTCCTAATTCAAACCACTTTTTCCCATTTTTCGCGTATTTTCCAGTAACATTGTAAGGCATTTTGACGATTTTTTTTTTTTTTTTAAATAAAATTTTGAACATTAACTTAAATTATTTTCACCTTGTGGTAGGATCAACTTTTAAGAAGCGTGATTTTAAGAGTACGATTTTTTTTCTTTCACCAAATCATGACTATACAACAATATAGCATATATACATATATAGCACAAGAAAAAGAATACAATTCGTAATATTTTTTTTCTTATGCCATACAGCTCAATTTGCAGATCATTCTGATCAGTAATGTTTTACAAATATTTGAACATAGACCATTAATTATAAAAATGTAAGGAAAGCTTATGATTTCACACTGTGCGCAAAAAGGAAAATTAAGAATGTAATTTTTATTTATAGTTCAAAGTTTTCTATGAACCTCTGGCGAATATCAAGAGCTCAAATTTTGAAATAGATTGATCTAGTATTTTTATTGCAGTCTAGAAAGTTAAAAACACAAGACGGTGCAGATAACAAGAAATATCATGGAAAAAAGTGAGCTCATTATAAAAGAACTACAATATTTCAAATAAAATCTTTATTTTAATAAATTACTTTTTACGTTTAACATTAGTTAAAAACTAATATTTATGCATTCCTAAAATCTAGAATTGGAATACGCTACAATTTTAAACTCATCCCTTAAATAAAATATTCTTCAGACATTGCAATGTTTATAAATTTAATAGCTCGCTATTAAGGTAATCTTCCTGTTTTATCATCAAAATATTAAAAATAAAATCTTTAAATGGAAAAAGTAGTTTACTAAAATAACGTTATTTTAAAATTATTAATTATACATTCCTAAAATCTTGAATTTGGGTACGTTATAATTTTAAACTCATCCTTGAAATAAAATATTTTTCAGATATTGCAATGTTTATAAATTTAACAGCTCGCTATTAAGGTAATCTTCCTTAATCTTCCTGTTTTATCATCAAATTATTACAAATAAAATCTTTAATTTAGTAAACTTTTTTTTCCGTTTAACATTATTTGAAAATTATTAATTATATATTCCTAAAATCTTGAATTTGGATATGTTATAATTTTAAACTCATCCCTTAAATAAAATATTCTTCAGACATTGCAATGTTTATAAATTTAATAGCTCGCTATTAAGGTAATCTTCCTGTTTTATCATCAAAATATTAAAAATAAAATCTTTAAATGGAAAAAGTAGTTTACTAAAATAACGTTATTTTAAAATTATTAATTATACATTCCTAAAATCTTGAATTTGGGTACGTTATAATTTTAAACTCATCCTTGAAATAAAATATTTTTCAGATATTGCAATGTTTATAAATTTAACAGCTCGCTATTAAGGTAATCTTCCTTAAACTTCCTGTTTTATCATCAAATTATTACAAATAAAATCTTTAATTTAGTAAACTATTTTTTCCGTTTAACATTATTTGAAAATTATTAATTATATATTCCTAAAATCTTGAATTTGGATATGTTATAATTTTAAACTCATCCCTTAAATAAAATATTCTTCAGACATTGCAATGTTTATAAATTTAATAGCTCGCTATTAAGGTAATATTCCTTAATCTTCCTGTTTTATCATCAAAATATTAAAAATAAAATCTTTATTTTAGTAAACTATTTTTCTATTTAACTTTATTTAAAAATTATTAATTATACATTCCTAAAATCTTGAATTTGGGTACGTCATAATTTTAAACTCATCCTTTAAATAAAATATTCTTCAGACATTGCAATGTTTATAAATTTAACAGCTCTCTATCAAGATAATCTTCATGTTTTATCATCCATGGCAAAATGCCAGCAGCTGTTTCCTCGTCATAAACGAAATGTATCATTTTTATATGTTGCAAAGTTTGACAACATTTGGTGTGAGATGTTTTGTCGAAATAAATTAACTTTTACCCTGTTCCCATTTATATAGCAAATGGGTTATGAGACGAATTTTTGTTTTTCATTAAACTTAATGAAATGTAGCGATGCTTTTAAATTGATAAATGGACTTGTATTTTTCATTTCAACCACGATGAAAGAATTTTCAATGAATAAATTGCTTTAAATTATCATGCCATGAATCAAAAACCAATAATTATATATTTTTATTTTGAAACAATTTTAGTTGTTTCTAAAAGCGCAACAATAAGAGCTTTTTAGAGATTGCTGTTTTAAATTTAAGAGTACATTGGTCGGAAAAAAAATTACCAATAAAAGTAAAGTTTTAATGTAAGTCTTTTCTATGCATTGTCAACTTTAACGTATTGTTGCGTGGATGGGTTCGAAAGATTTGAAGCCAAAGCAAATAAAAACTTGCTGAAATTTATTCCAATATAACTCTTCGCAGATTCTCTTACAACTCCAGAACTTCTCGTTCTAGTAGACTCAATACAGCTCTTTTCACCTCAATAGAGCACAAAACAGCAGTTAAAAAAAACTTGACAACACAGCTGCTAAAATCGCTGCAAAAGACAATGCAATACAGTTCGCTTTAGAACTACTCTGAATGCTCACTGAGACTCAGTATCTCAACTCAGTAATTCCAGTCAACTAACTGACTAACCTCAGTCAATTCCTCCCTCCCCACTCACTTGGCCGGTCTTATATAGGGGAGGCGAAGATTCTTGAAACTTCTAGAGGTAGATATTTGAAGAACTTCCCAGATCGTTGTCGAAAAGTCCTATACATGTACATGAGGACCGAAAATTTCGCCAAATGGTCGCCAAGTTTGGTGGCATTTGGCGATTTCTCGCCAAATTTGGAGACAAAAATTAGGCGCCAAAACCGTCGCCAACTTGGAATGTTAAATGCCCTGCTCCTTGTAAAACTCGCTTCCCAGCGTTATCTCTGTAAAACTCGTTATCAAGCATTAAGACACACATTGCGGGGAAGCAAACTAACGACGAACTATTGCACTGCCTTATGCGAGATGTACATACATTTTCCTATTTACAAGATTAACACTAAGAAATATTTACAAATATACAAAAATTCGTAACAGTATAATTTAACTTATATGAGCTATTTTGAGTTCAGACCGAGTTTTCATAATGTGCAGAAAGCTATCTATTCCGACCATTGATTAACTTGTTTTCCCTCCAAATCCCGAAAGAATGCATTGTCATTGACAATGAGTTTGTCTGCCAAGTTTCAGCATGATTAGATGAAGGCAAGTGGGTTAATTAGCCTTCCGCGGTTTTACCCACCTAAAACAAACGAACAAACACTCACAAAGAAATCGATAAATATAATGGATTTAAAAAGAATAGAAACAAAGGGGATTTGAAAAGATTATCTCACGTTTTTTGATGGAATGTTTGGTGCAAACCATTATTGGTATTTCTAGAGTATGATATGAAAATAAGAACAAAATTAACTTTAAAAGACCTCCTAAAAGGTCTTCTTTCCAGCTTTATATATATTCTAAAAATTTTTTATAAAAGATGCTTACGTAACAATAATGGTTACTTGTGTTTTGGGGCTATGAAAAATTCAATTTAGCTAAACCTACATTTAAATTAAAACACCATCATGCATTCAAGTGCTGTGTTCCATACCTAATTTATAACACAATTTTTGCTATTTAATAAACTAGAAATTAAGATATTCAGTAAGACTTAACTTCTAATAAAACCAATATTATACGATTCTCCCTTTAAATAACTTTCGAAATATTGCCAATAACAAGACTAATCAGCACGGTTATCTCTTTTCATTAAGTACGTACAAGTTTCCTGGAAACATCAAGAAAAAGGAGTTTCCTAACTTATACAGTATAAAGTGGTCATCTCTCTAAGTAAAATGTCATCTCTTTTCATTAAGTACGTACAAGTTTCCTGGAAGCATCATGAAAAAGGAGTTTCCTAACTTATACAGTATAAAGTGGTCATCACTCTAAGTAAAATGTCATCTCTTTCCATTAAGTACTTACAAGTTTCCTGGAAACATCATGAAAAAGGAGTTTCCTAACTTATACAATATAAAGTGGTCATCGCTCTAAGTAAAATGTCATCTCTTTCCATTAAGTACTTACAAGTTTCCTGGAAACATCATGAAAAAGGAGTTTCCTAACTTATACAATATAAAGTGGTCATCGCTCTAAGTAAAATATTTTGACATTTAGAAAAATAAAAACTTAAATTTAGTACTTACAATAACTATAACTTAGCACGTAAAAATTTGTATGTCTACCATAGCCAATTTATAGCACAATTTGTATTGCTTATAAAACTCGAAATTAAAATGACTCAGTGAAACCTAAGTTGTAATATATTCCACATCATACGATTCTTCCTATAAATAACAAAAAAAAATATATCCAAGAACTAGGCTAATCAGGTCGGAAATATCTTTGCATTAGTTACAAGTTTCCTGGAAACATCCTTGGAAAAAAAGTTCGCTAATTTACACAGGAGCAAGGGATCATTGTTCAAAATGCAAATCTAATAACGCTTGGAAAAATAAGCACAACATAAAAATTCCAAAAACTTGCATTCATAATGACTTGATCTCTTGACTGCTTTGTGGAACTTATTACAAGAGAGAGTTGCATTTAGAGGTTGGAAAAACTTGAGGGTAAATCTTTTGATGAGTACTTTTTCAGTATAAAAAGATGAAGATATTAGGATATTATCCTGTTTGTGTTTCTCTTTGAAGTTCTTCCTGTAATTAGTGGAAGTTAATTACAGAGTTTGATAACCGTCTTATGGGTACTTTTGTTTTCGTTTGAATATGCAATTGGAATAAGATACTATTTACTTTGACTGCATTCTTTGAGAATAATATTCATGGGGGAAGATATTGGGTAAGAAATAGGAAATTTTATTCTTTTGAGAAAATATTGCTTAAAAACAACATTATTTGATGTCTTAGGGTAACTTGTGATATTCTTAATTAATATTGTAATGTCATTTTATCTTAATATAAATAATAAAATGAAATTTGAAAATTATCTTTGGAGTATGATTATAAATCGTATTGTTTCTTGTAGTATTGTTCTTTAAACTTTTCAGAAAGTTTGAGCGAGTTTTGTCATTTGATTTATTTCTTTATGTTGGAGAAAAAAAATTAACACAATTTAAGTACGAATATTTCCTCATTTCCAAGCAAATTATAAGTAGTTACAAGCATTTTAATACACAATTAACTCGAATGCTAAGATTTTTATTATATGTAAACCTTTTTAATGTATGAGTAACTACAATAACCCATTGTATACATTATGTATTAAATAAAAAAACTTTAGTAATGGCAAGCATATATCCAAGTAGCACACCAGTATCGGAAACAGGGGCTCTGAATGATTGGCCAAGCCTGACCGAAACTCAAGCATCGTTCCAAAATAAATACATTAAAAAAAAAAACTTATTTTAAAATTTTAAATCAGCATTTCAAAACTTCCAGTATATTTTATCAAAAATTCACAACAACAGTCGGTTTACAACTGTTCGCATCGAGATTGGCCACTGCTGCGCGATATTGACCAGCTTTGAAGAGCTACTGGGGTTAGTGCAAGCTTGACTTTGTCAAAAATATGGATAACCACTATATTACCCGAAAATCTTTCAATATAAGAAAAATTTTGCGTCTACCCTAAAAAAATCAATATTTCTCACGCTGAATTCTTGGCTAGAATGCAAAAGGTCTTGGGATGGAGTCCCCGGAAGCTCTGCGGCCATTTTTTATTTCAAAATAAATAACCTATCTTTGCGGCAATTGCACCATATAATCTCCTATTGTTGAACTCTCTGAGACTTTTCCTTGTAATCTCACATTCGAGACGCAAGAGAAACAGACTTAAAAGACCTTCCTAGAGACGTATGCTTATGTAATGATGTTTCGTCACAGTATAGACCTCCTCAATCTCTTGTGCACAAACAACACAGTAGCATAAATACGCCGCCAACCGCTGGACATTGGTCAATTCCGATGTAGATCGTTGTAGACTGGCCGTTGCTGCGGATCTTGGTCAATCACGCCCAGTCCTTTGAAAAATATACTGGAAGTTTTGAAAAGATAATGTAGAGTTTTGGAAAGATAATGTACAGTTTTGAAAAGATAATGTACAGTTTTGAAAAGATAATGTAGAGTTTTGGAAAGATAATGTAGAATTTTGAAAAGATAATGTAAAGTTTTGGAAAGATAATGTAGAATTTTGAAAAGATAATGTAGAATTTTGAAAAGATAATGTAGAATTTTGAAAAGATAATGTAGAGTTTTGAAAAGATAATGTAGAGTTTTGAAAAGATAATGTAGAGTTTTGAAAATATGATGTAGAGTTTTGAAAAAGATAATGTAGAGTTCTAAAATTGAAATTTAGTGTAATAAGGAAGGACGTAGGGGAAAAATTATGTTTTGAGATGGTTTTGACATGTTTATATTTTTAAGTCTTGGCATGGATTTGTTAATCTTTCCTGAATCTATGTTTCTAATAATGACCAATACCACTGTGCTACTTGAAAAATCTTCAAATACAACCAAACACGCACGGAATTTGTCTGAAGAACTCAGAAACATTAAACCAACTGCTTAATTCAACATCATTGAGCTCCATCAGAATGTCCTTATAAAATTAATTCTCCGCACAGGACGGTCATAATGACTGACGTACTTAGTCTCTCAAATCATGGCTGTTTGCCTTCGATAATCGGCCCACACATTGTAAGATTTCCCTCCGGACTTACTGCTTATGAAGCGAGACACTGTGCTGATCACAGTGGAAGCGTCAGGGGAATAATTCTGGATTGGCGAGAAAAAGGTTATCTAACGAGTTTGGGTCGCCAAGTTGTTTAGATGGTGTTAGGAGTCGTAAAGGTGTTAGTTGGGTAGTTTGAAATTGTTAAACAATAATTAAGTCTAACTAATATATAAATTTCATTATTCTATGAATTATTATATTTCGGTATATCAATGATGGATATTTCATTATGTTTGCATCTCCGTGAAAACTTTTTCGTGATGTTCTTGGGGAGAAATGCTAAGAGAATACTGAGATTTATTAATGGTAAATAGTTGGTTATTTTGTTCACTGTAAAAATTTTTTAGAGGTGTTCTTAAGAATAATTTCTAAAGTAAAAATTATAACAATTAATGGCGAATATTGTATTATATTTTCGTTTTCATGAAAATATTGCAATGATGTTTTTCGTTACAAACGTTAAAATAATTATTACTGATAATTATTTTAACAATATACATTTTAGTGAACTTCTTAAGAAGAAAACTTAAAATGTTTATATGAATATAGTTCTTAATGAATACATCCGTAAAAATATTTTAGTAATGTTATTTGTTAGAAACGTAAAGAGAATAAATGTTTGTGGATATTACGGCATGTTTGAATCTTCGAAATAAAAGCTTTAATGATGTTCTTAAAGAGAAACGTTAATAAATTTATTTTTGATTTTCTATATTTTTGTAAAGTTTTCATGAATATATTTAAGCGATGTTATTTGTTTAGAAACATTAAGAGGATAATTATTTGTGGATATTGCGGAATATTTAAGTCTTCGTAACATTACTTTAATGATGTTAGAGATAAATGTTAAAAGAATAATTTTTTGAGGATACTTCATAATATTTTTATATTCATAAAACATTTGAGTACCGATATTTATTGAAAACTTTAAGAGAGTAAACAATTGTGGATATTGCATGATATTTGAATCTTGGCGAAAACTTTTTATTGATGTTCTTAGGACGAAACGTTAATAAAATATGTATTTTAGTAAACCTAATAATTCGTAAACTCTTTTATTGATGTTTTTAGAAAGAAACCTTAATGGATTTTATTGCAAGTGTTTGAATGATTGTGAAATTTTTTTTTAGTGATAATGTTAGGATAAACGACGGAAGGAATAAAATAATTGAATTTTTATTGCCTAGGTATTGTTTTAATGCTTTAATTTTCGTGAAAACTTTTCAATGATGTTCTTATAGAAAAACTTTAAAGGAATAATAAGATTAATTATTGCTGGATATCGTGCAATAAATTTGCTTTTGTGAAACATATTTTACTACGTTCTTTGTGGAAGCGTAAAAAGAACAGCATTGGTTTTGGGAAAAAAGATACTCTCACATTTTAGGTCTATAATATATTAATATGATTTTTAGTAGCATAAAAAATTATATATTCAGAGATTATTTGGATGATTTTCATTTTGGGAATTAACAGTATAAATTCTTGGTACATACTGAGAATGATAATTTCAACTCTTGAAGAATTTATGTAATTACTATTCGAAATATAAAGTTATAAAACTTTGTCACATGAAAGAGAAATATTAAAAAGAAATTATAAACTCAAAATATTTCATCTATAAATTCTATTCTTCAAGGCAACATTTATAAAGATTGAGAAAAAGAAGGCCAGAATTTTGAATAAAATAACATGTAACTTTTAATTATCATCTAAGATAATCATTAAAATAATAGTATACAAAATTTACCTTTACAAGTCACAATTTTTATATACTCAAAAATATTAAATGTATAATATAATATAATATTTTAATGTATCGTCAAATTAAAAAAAGAAAAAAAAAAAAACTTAATAAGATGTTTTGAAATAAATTTAAAAATTGTGAAATAATACACATTATTAATATTATAAAGCTATTAATTAATTATTTTAAAAGAGTGGTTAAGAAAAATTTTTGCGACAAATTTCCGATTCCAATGTGAAAATTTCAATTTTAACATAAAAAAAATAAAATAAAAACGAAATAATGTTAAATTTGAATAATTATTATTTCATGAGGTATTTTCATTAATACAATGTTTTAATATAAAAAATAGACATTAAATTTGGATTCTAAAGAATACTCAATTTTCAAAAATGAATAATAATTATTAACAATATATCAAAGTCCAACAATTAAAAAAAAATATTATGTAAGAATCCTTTGAGTTTTATTGTTAATATTAAAAAAAGAAATCTATAATTTATGCTGAAATTAGTTAATTAATATTAATCATCAAAAGAGGCGGCCAACAAAATCGAATTCTTAAGATGAAACTAGAAGTTTATACAGCTGTTCATAGATGGCAGCATGAGATGTTAGCAACATTTAAAAATAGTTACTCTGGATTAGATTAGTAGATGCTGCCATCTTTGCTGTGTAATAATCAACAAGTGTTACAATCAAAATTAAATTGCCATATTTATAATATTAATAACTGTTTTTAAATATTTATTCTGCGGGTTTAAAATTAAATATGTACATTTTTTTCTATAATGTTGTTTTTAAATGTTTTTTTTTAAATTTTTTATTTTAATTCATATATTATTTATTTTAGGTAAGCTAACTTCCAGTATCTTTCTTCATTCATTAATTCTCTCTTGTCTTCAACATATGTAAGTTGGAAATTTGTATCCTTTTATTTTCTTTTAAAAAAATATTACAATAATATTAATAGAACCAGTGATATAAATATATTGTATTGTGTTTCTAATACGCTCAATTATTGCTACCAATTTGTAATATAGCTTTGTAAATTTTAAACTATTTATAGCTTAAATGATTTTAAGAAAAATATTACAATTGACTCCTTTTGTAAGCTATCTTCATTTAACGAAATGCAACAAAAAATAATATAAATGGATGAAAATTACAATTAAAATAGCAAAATGTTAATGCCAGAATGAAATTTAAAATAAAATATGGTAAATATTTGGAAAGGATGAATACAAGAGTTATTTAATTTAACATTTTTAAATTTAACATTTATTTTTATAACTGTTTTATTATAATTTTATAAGTTTTTTTTATAAATGTTATATTATAATTTTATAACAGTTATTTTTATAATTGTTATATTAAAATGTTATAACATTTATTTTTATAATTGAGTTACAAATGGCATATTGTGGTCACAATAGGAAAAACGATAAAGATAGAAAAGGATTAAAAAAAAAATAGTAATCTTGAATTCAATATTTATAAGTAAATATTTTATCGAGAAACTATGATATTATAAAGCCTCATTTTTACTGTTAAAATAGTTTACACTAGCCTTGTCAATCATGTGTTAAATTTTTAATGGTTTTATATCTTAAACTATCACCTATTAACACAGTTCAAACTCGTAAATCCAATATCCCTAATGCATCACTTTTCAGGTCATGATATCTGCCGAATTATTGTACTATATAATTTCTAAATGTTAACATTTATGATCGCTAAAACTTAAGATATGGTTCATAAATGTTAATGTGATCTCATATTTGTAATTTAACATATGATTGTTAGTATTTAACGTATGGTTTTTAAGAATTAAAATATGATTTTTATAATTTAATATACGATTGCTTAAATTTAACACATGATTGTTAAAATTTAGCATATGATTACTGAAGCATCGATAAATCGATAAATGACTGACCCTGTTTTAAATATTTAAATGTAAATAATTAAAATAGGATTGGAGGTAGGAATGCACCTTTTACTGCATTGGTAACAGAAAACATAAAGTTTCGAAAAGTACATAAAGTACATAATTTTGCTAATTAGTTTTAATTGTTTAAATTCAACAAGAGTCGGTCATTCATTGGACACCATGTATGATTATTAAAATTTAATTAGTGATTGTTAAAAATTAACATAGTTATTTATTAATCTGGAAAACAATGACAATTCCTCTTAATATACTTAAAGTATTTATTTTTTTCAAATTGAATAAAAAAAATGAAATTATTTCCAAATATTTTATAAGTTTATAAAGTTAGTGCTACAAATACACTTGGTTAAAACTCATTCCTTCATACCTTACATTTGGCTCAACCTAACAACATGCATTATAACGCTACAGTTACAATATCTTACCCTGTGAAAACTCCATTCTGTATTCCATCTGCTGTTGCTTACGCAAAGATAAAGCCCACTTCTTGTTTAAGTGACAGGAAAACATTACCAGAGTAAATATGATGATGTTGATTTACTGATAAGTGTTTGAGTCTTTGACGTCATTATCCCCAAGGATAAGGATGATCTCTTTTGGAGATAATGTAAAGGTAATGGATGGAGTCCCCAGGAAATAGGTACGTCTGTCGTGATACTAAATGTGAAATCGAAGGGTTTATATTTAGCTGTATGTGGAGTAACTTCCTGATGTGTATCAGTGGGACTTTTGTATGGATTTAGATGATTAGGTATTTATTATCTTATTAAGAGTGATATTTATAAGTGATTTCTAGTTTGCCAGGATGAAAATGAGTATAGTATTTTATTGAATTTTTGAATTGGTATGTTATTCATATTAAATATATTAGTCAGCAGCGAGCATTTATTCAATTTATTAAGCAGTATTGATTAAGTTTTAAACATTGTTCACTGATATTTCTTATTTAGGTGGAATCGAGTTTTAAAACATATAAATTAATTTCTATGAATAATTTAAATATTTTAAATAAAGGCTTTGGCAATTAAACCTAGTCTTTTTATAATATATTTTTGGATACTTAGATCGTTAGTTTCGGGATATTAGTAAAGATGACTACAAGTTTATTTACATCATTGAACATCATTTTGATTTTTTATAGAATATATACAAATATTAATTTTTTTATGAATATACTGCTCTGTCGGGGAGAAAATGGTCAGAATAGCTCAAACATTGACTTTGAAAAAGTTGAACTAAATCCGATAGCCAAATATATAATAACTCACCAATAAAATAAAGTTCTTTTTATTTGGTAACCCACCGCTCCAATTTCCAATCAGAATGGGGTACAGACACTTTCACTTCTCTGGCACTGTAAACTGGTAAGCGAGCCAATTTGGCAATAAGTATACAGTCACCGATTTGGTTATATTTATTAACGTAAAATATCATTGATGTGTAAACCACATCGCCTGAACAAAAAAGTCCATGGAATATTATTCACAAATGACCTGTAAGACTGGATAACCCTGCATTTGGTGTTGTGGTAAAAAAAGTTATTCTTAAAACAACATTTCCCAACTAAAGTACAGTACATCTTCAAACTCATTCCAGATATATTTTCATTTACTCAAAACAAATGCCTAATAACCCCCAAAGTAAGTGCATCCTCTCCACAACAATAAAACAACTAAGTGTCGAAAAACAACAGCAAAAACATCAAATTCCCGTTATCCTCCACACAAAACAACTACCCCTATTTAAACCACACACACTAACCCTGCGATTACGACTTCCCTGATAAGCACAACTCAGCCAGCAGTTATTAGAGTCGGTGAATTCCCCGAATAATAGGGAAGAACTGCAATCTTCCTCCGCTTGCATAATCAAGGCCGAAGAACCTTCATTCTCCCACTACTCTCTGTATATTATTCTTATTTTCGGGATTACAAGAAAATGCTGATCTTTTTAAGAGGAAAGCATTCCCGAAGAGAGAAAATGAAAATTCTCTGAGCAGAGCTCAGGAGAAAAAAAAAAGGGAGGGGGGAGGATGTGCATTTTGCTTTGAAGTCTCTCTACCAGAATGGACTTAAAGGAGAAAGTTGGTTTTATGGGTAAATATGTTATTATTATACGTGATGGGGATTTTTACGATGCTTGGAGTAGTTAAGAGGTTTATGTAGAGATTAAAATGGTTCTGGATTTTGTTTTTAGTTGTTGATGCTGATTATGGAATTCGGGTCATGGTTGTTTTTGTTTTTTGTGGTGCTTGTATGAAATGTTTTCCAGTCATCACTAACTACTTACGATCGCTTAGAGTTTAAAAAGAGAAATGTTTGGTAGTTACTATTTCTGTTAAACATTGTTTAGGCTTAAATTGTTAAAATATTAGCTAGGTTCTACATTGTTGCCTTCTGTAACCACCTATTTTTTTCTTATTTTTCCTTCAGTCGTCTTCAGCGCTGAAAAAAATTGTCTGTCTGCTTAGTAGTTTTGAAGCAGTTATAATATAACCCAGCAGCAATTTGTTTTTGTTCTTTTTACACCTTCTCCTTTTGTATTACAGCAGTATTGGATAATTCCGGAACAAGGGTTCTGTGAGATTGGTTAATTCTGGCCGAAACTTGAGCATCGCTCCAAAATACACATGTTCTTAAACAATAAACATGTCAAAAACACACACAAAAAATTGCCCCCCCCCCTCCCACACACTCTTTCTTGCATAAAATATTTTAATTTTTAAACCACTCATTAACATTTCCAAACTTTTAGTATATTTTATGCAGCATTGAGCTAGATTGGCCACTATTTGTAACAATGGCCGGCCGCTTTACAACGTTCCACATCGGAATTGTTCAATTTCGGACGATATTGGCCAACGTATTACTGCTACTGGAGTTACAAACGTTGAATTTTTATATTATGCTGAAGGTTCGATGGATATGTTTCATGTTTTAATTCAAATAATAATTAATTCAATAAATTCCTAAGTAATTCATAAATTTTCAAATGTCACAGGAACATTAGAATTAAATTTAAAAATTAAGCTACAAATCGCTTTCGCTAGATGCAATTTCATATATACAAACCTATACAAACCCAAACCACTTCTATGTACAAAACACCTCTTGAAAACAAACCAATCACCAATATAAGCTTCCCCAAACCCCCTCTAGAATCCCCATTACTTTCAAGTTGACACCCAATCCCTTTCTTGCGATAACCCCCTTCACCAAAAGGTAGTCTGTCACTTCAATACAGACTACTGCAGTAGTCTAGAACGACGGATACCTTCACAAAGACCGTTGTGTGGACTTTGATGTACGGAAGAGAGGGTTTAGCGGGCATCGTATATCAAAACTAGACTTGACGTCTGGAATATGTTGGTATGGGTTTATATATGGATGGTTGCTATGGTGATGGAGATATTGTGGATGGAGACTTTGCATACAGAATATAGTTTTAGTTTGTTGGAAATGGCAAGGGTTGCATTTAGGTTGCTATCGTGGATGATGTTGATGTTTTTCATCATATCAGTTTTAGTATTTGATTCGTGTTAGTGGATGCAATTTCGTTTCTGTTTGTTTAGTTTGTATTATATTGGATTATAATCAAGAAAATATTTAATTTTGGAGAATTTGAGATGTTTAGATGGATTGCCTTTGACAATCCTGAATTTGGACGAAAGTATTCATTTTGATTTTTGTTTAAATATATTTTTCAATTTTTTACCTATTAAATTATACCATTTCCTTTCTGAAACTCAAACAACTTTTAAAGTACTGTGGATTTTATGAGCCTCTCTGTTCTGTATCACATTAATTAATTTAGTTAACTGTTAAGTTGTTTTCTGAAAAATATAGTAAAACATATTTTGATAAACATCTAAAAAAGTAATTCCTTTAAGTAATTTAAAATGAACTATCTACATGCGCGCAAGATAATTTTTAGTAAATTGTTGTGACTTTTAATCTAATTTCAAACTTATATGGTAAACTCTAAATTCCATTTATCTTTAAAATAACAAATACAAACTTTGATGGAATTCTCATGAAAGGATATAGAATAGATTGATTTAAAAAATTTCTCTTTTCGATTGAAAGTGCTGTAAATAGAAGTAAAAAAATAGAAAATAACATCATTTATTAAAGTAATGACTGCTGAAATAATGTTTTGATAGCGCATTTCAGGTATTTGAGTTTTTGTTTTCTTAAATTTTTTTTTAGTGTAATGGAGAAAAATATTATTCTGTAACTTTAATAATCTTTTTATCCTTATTTGAATTTATTCAATTCTTGAATGCAGCTTCTGAGTTTTGATGGAATTTTAATTGGTTTAATTAAGGTGTTATATTCGAAAGCTCAAATAAAATGAAAAGGTTGAAAACAATTTTGGTTTTCTTAAGATTTTAATTTCATTGCTTCTGAAACATAATGTTTTTACTTTATGCTGTATTGTAACTTAATATATATTTTAATACAATATTCTAAAAAGGGAAACTTTTAAAGATAGTACAAAAAATAATATTTTTTTTTTTTTTTTATTATAATTATTTGAGGTATCCGATCACGTTCTAAGTACTGTTTTAAAAAAAAAAAATGTTTTTTAGAGACAATTTAATTGTATTTTTAAAAGTAATACTGCTAAACATTAGTAATTCATGCAGAAAGTTTTAATTATATTCTGATAATTTTATAAAAATGGTACTATTACATGACATTTTGAAGAAATTTTCCAAAATCTTCAAAAATGCTAGATGAAAAGTTATTTAACTTATTCCAAAAATAATACTACCAAATTAAACTACATACTTATATCTTGAGTATATATTAATAAAATGAAGACAACTTTAATAAAAAAAAATTTTACGTGTCATCGAAACATGACTTCTTCATTTTCTACATTTTTAACGAGTTATTTTTTTAAATAATGCTTCATAATTATACGTTAACAAATATTTTATTCAATTTTTTTAATCTAACCTCTATATAACAGTTTAAAGAAAGAAAAAAAAACGAAAAAACAAAAAAAAAAAAAAAAGAAAAAAAAAAACAGCAGAGTAATTTTTTTTATAACTTTTTGCAAATATAGGAATTTATGCATAAAATTTAACTACGAGAAAAAAGAGTTTTAAGTTTAAAATATCATCATTTTACATGTATCTGTCCTTACAATATTCACCCTTACTTTTATTCCAATTGAACCACACTAAAAGTGAAGAAGACTGTTTTGAAGACAAGATAATGTAACAATAACATTATGCAACAAAAATAAGACAGTAATTAGGTGTTGCTAAAATGAGTAAGAAAGTTTGTGAAATGCGAAATAAAGAACATGATATAAAACGTAGTAATGTAATATTATGGAAAGCGGTGATTGTGACAAATGACAAAAAACTGGTAGAATTTTTTATTTTTTTATTTTCTTTGTGCATTTAAGAGCCAGGTGTTTCCTTGAACGACCTTCCGTAAGACATTTCCCTTCCCTACACATTCTAATTTCTGTTGTCCAAACTTGGTCAAACGATGTACCTCTTTCATCATAAAATCTCCAATAAACCTCCTTAAAACATATTTAACTTTCTCTCTTTTCATTACTTGTTTACCAAAACTCCAAAAAACAGCTTAAAATTTAAAAGCAGCAATTTAAAAATCCCTACACTATTTTGCCAGAAACACTCTTTAAAACTTCCCAATCCAATTCCCCAACTCTAACTCTTCATTCACTACAAACCTCAAAAACTGATTATGCATTCTCCTAAGAACCCCAGAAGAAAAAAATTACACTCCCCAAACCACAGTTCCAACTACAAACCTCTCACTGGAGTATTTGTTTTATTGCGGTGGCATCAGCAACATCTTTTCACTTTTTACCCCCTCGATCTCGTTAAATTTTTCCGCTCCCAAAGTTCATGTAATGTATATTTCATGAAGACTCGTACTCCAAAAGTCCTATACCTACCTAATGAATAAAAAGCGAGGGATGTTAAAAGCACTGTTTCTTTGTTGTTACTCTATGGACTTCAACAATGTCGGTGTTGTTATGGATTGTCATGGTTGAGAAAGGATGTTGTATTTGAAAAAGGATTTTTTTTTCTTTCGGGAAACAAATGTTATATTGATTTCTGGTAAGGGATACGTTTGTATTTCTATGTGATTATTTTTCCTATCGATCTTATTTTTTATTTGGTTATTTTAAGATTAATAAGTTTGTATCACGTTAGTGATATTTAATATAGTATTATAAATTGTACAAAAGGTTTTTGATAGAATTTTAGTTTTTGGTTTTATCTAGAACACTTTTGTTTTATAATGCAGCTACATTGTTCGTCAACATTTTCCATATTTAATATTCAAAAATAATTCTATTTCAGATTCTAATTTTGTATGTTAATTCTTTATTTATTTTTATAAAGCCAAATAATTAATTCTTACAAAATACATGAAATATTTTAGCACAAAACAAGAACAAAATAGTGAAGACCAAATTATCTAAAAAAAAATAGCTGTATAGTTTCTAGCCTAATGATATTTAATGAGCTAAGTTTTTGTTGATGTCCTATGAACTTGAGTAAGTCAGCAATGCAAAATATGTTGTTATTAATTTTCATGTTTGAAAAAAAAAGTAATATTTAAAAACAAAAGTGTTTGTCATTTTGGAAACAAATACAGTATATGTTTCTGTTAAGATATCCACTCTTAGTTTAATTTTAGGAATATTTTTTTTACCTACATATATTTATTCCTCATACATTTAAAAATAGTTGTCTTCTATAAAATCAATCACTTTTTTTTTTCATATTTTGGCCTAATTTTTAATATTCTACGCTAATTCCAAAAGTTAATTTTTGATGTTGGTTGTTTCTTCAACCGTTCATTTGTTACGTTAGAAATTGTAACGAGAAATATGTATGGGTTGAAGATCAAATGATCCTAACGCAAATTCATATTCAAGACTAGATGCTGACATATTAAGAGTTCCTTTAACTTAACACAAAAGAATGTACTATAGTTAAAGAAAACATTTTATGACAATCAGCACAAAATACCAATTCTCCATTTTGTTTTTTCTCTTGCCAAAGATTTTTTTAAAAAATATTTTCATTAATTTTATTTAATGTTATTTTGTTTCTACACTCATATAACGATCGATTTTAATGTGACAAGAAAGATGTATGGGGTTTGGGATCAAATGGTCCTAATGCAAATTTCAGATCCCGGAATGGAAGCTCACATATCAAGAGTTATTTTAACTTAACACAAAGGAATTGACAATAGTTAGAGAAAACATTTTAAAACAGCAACGATATTGGCCAATGTCGAAAAAAGGAATTCAGTGAAATTTGGCTAGTCCATGCCGATTGCCGAGCATCATTCAAAAATACATGGTTTTCTAAAAATTGCACCTGTCAAAATCATCATAACACATATTGTTTACTCTTCTATCCTTTCTTATAACACTATATTTCAATTTTATTTATCAACATTTCATAACTTCCAGTATATTTTACCCAGAAATGAGTGAGATTGACCAATATCCATAGCAACGGTGAGTTTACAATGGTCCACATCGAGATTGGTTAAGTGTCGAGGCCATACTAACCAAGCGATTTGCGCTAATGAAGAGTAAGGAATGGTGCACTGTTCAATCTTCGTGTATATATATTTTTTTTGTCTTCCCAAGCAGTATAATTTTATTTTCAATAAGTTTTTTCATTGTTATTGTGCTTCTACACTCATGTAATGATCGATTTTAATGTGACTAGAAAGCTGCATGTGGTTGGGAATCAAATAGTTTTAATTTTCGTTTAAATAGTTCATTAATTTTATTTAATGTTATTTTGCTTCTACACTCATATAACGATCGATTTTAATGTGACAAGAAAGATGTATGTGGTTTGGGATCAAATGGTCCTAATGCAAATTTCAGATTCCGGAATGGAAGCTCACATATCAAGAGTTATTTTAACTTAACACAAAGGAATTGACAATAGTTAGAGAAACATTTCATAACTTCCAGTATATTTTACCCAGAAATGAGCGAGATTGACCAAGATCCATAGAAACGGTTAGTCTACAATGGTTCACATCGAGATTGGTTAAGTGTCGAGGCCATACTAGCCTTTCGATGTATGCTAATGAAGAGTAAGGAATGGGCTTTGTTCAATCTTCGTGTATTTTTTTTTCTCTTCCAAGCAGTATAATTTTATTTTTAATAAGTTTTTTTATTGTTATTGTGCTTCTACACTCATGTAATGATCGATTTTAATGTGGCTAGAAAGTTGTATGTTGTTAGGGATCAAATATTTCTAACGCTAATTCAGGTTTAGGAGTGGAATCTCACTTATTAAAAGCTGTTTTTCAATGGCAACGTTTACTACAAAAGAAAATAATAACGATAAAACGAAAAAGTAATGTTTTTGTAAATCGTATGGAAATTGCGTAAACTAATTTTTCTTAAGAAAATTCTTATCGTCATGTATAGTGATGACATCTTCAATGATCAATGATTCTTTTCTTCCACTATAACAAAAGTGCAGCCGTTCTCCATTGTCATGGGTTGTAGGAAAAGTATTTGTTTTGGGGACACAAAAGTATTGATTCCTTGTAAAAAAAGGGATAACACTACATCGTTTGTGGTTTATAACAATATGTTCACTAGATATTTGTTACTTTTTTCAATTTTTTATTGGGAATTAAACAAAAAAGTATTGCCAATTGTAAAATAATTTTATTTGCTGATTTGCTGATAGGTACTCAAGCCTAAATGAAGTTAAAGGTGCCTTGGAATATAGTTGTGAATATTTTTTATCTTTATGGCAACTATACATTCTTTTTTCTGTAATTAATTTTGATGAATAATTCATAAAGTATTCTTAATATTAATTCCATCATACAATAAGGGACTCAAAACAAGACATCAGACGATACACTAATTTATATTGGTAAAGTTTTTATTACAAATGATACTAATAATATACTTGTGATACAAAATACAGTTAAAAATTGAACTTTTAAATAATAAGTACGAGTATAAACTTAATTTGAAATATTAATATGTATAATTATAATTATAAATTGGTCTTAAAAATTTTAATTATAAGTAATTTTTTAAAATATAATAAATATGTGGATATTTATTAATTTGTTTTTTAAAGAATCTTAAAACAACAAATACTATACCATCGTAATCAAAACAAACTTGCAAAAAATGTACAAAATTTAAATTACTCGCTGATTCTAAGGCTGTTTTGGTATCACAAAAGCAAATACAATTTTGAAATTACTTAATGTACATAGAAAGGTAATTACTGTTTTCAAATTTTTAATTTTTCAAAAACTAATAATGAGTTTCAAATGAAAATATGATTGACCTTTTAAAAATATGTAACTTAGGAATTTTTATTAATATTTTACTGTACAGAATCCAATAAACAATTTATTTAATTATCGGAGTATCAAAACAAGCTGCCAAGTAGAAATAAATATTGAAATGACACTCTATAAAAACAGGAACTTTTTTAATCGATAAAATAAAATGATAAAATTTTGAAATTAATTGATACGCGAAGAAACGTTTTCTTCAATAAAGATTTTTTGAATGTGTTTTCTTTAAGCATATTTTTAAAAATGAATAAAACTATATAATTAAGAACATATACCGAAAGCTATATTACAACAACAGTAAAGTTTTTTTTTTAAAGTTTTTTTTTTAATTTATGGCTTATTTAAAGACCAACCTTCATAAATATAATTAGTCAATTCACAAGCAAACGTCCAAACTTACCATGCAGATATGACGAATAATCAATCACACACTAATTAGAATTTTTAACGTATCGACAATTTGTTCACCATCTAAACTTTTCACTTAAGTGTTTGAAGAACTTTTCAGAGGCATTTTGCGCTTTTGTAAACAACAAAAATTTTATAAATTAGCTTATGTTAGTTCGTACGTTGTTGGAGTTGACATTGACAAATAGGTTATCGTACTATGTTTTGAAGTAACTAAAAACTAATATTTTAGAAATTTTCATTTAACTTATAAGTTGGGTTTGATACTTTGAGCAAAAATGGAAAAAGATTAAAAGTTTTTAAAATCTTATATATTATTTCTTGAAGGAGTTTTTTGGTGACTATCCCTCTTTCACCCTTTTTACAGAATATAAATTGATAAATGATATTCCTATTTAAAGGCTCTGACTTCCGCTATGACAAATAGTTTATTTATAGTTGAAAACTGACTTATTTTTTTTTTTGAATAATGTGAGGGGACTCCATCTAGAGGTTACAGGATAATACATGTAGAGGATAATATATGTGGAGAGTACAATATGTTGAGGTGAATCTATATTGAGGACGTATCTACGTATATATATATATATATATATATATATATATATATATATATAATCTACATATAAAGAGAATACTCTATGCAGATTGAATTCGATATACAGGGTGTCTCTAAACTCATGGTACAAACGCTAGGGGGTGATAGAACACATCAAGACGAGTAATAGTAAATAGGAAACCAAGGGTCCCAGACGTATTTCAAAGGAGATAGGCGCCATCAAAGTTTAGGGTCCCAAATTGCAAATGATCATAAAAAAGGGAAAAATAAGTCGATTTATTTGAGGTTTTCGCTGAAATAATTCTTTACATTAGTATTTTCTTTAAAAAAAAATTTAAAGGTAAAGTTCTATACACACACTACTTCACACTCGAATCAGTGGCTTTTATGTTAGCGAAAATTTGCATACGCGTTCCTCTTCTTCCCCATATCACATTTTTATGTTTACCGCTGCCGATGATTCCAATTATGAGCTCAAAATTTAAGTTAAGGTCTGAGCTTTAGCAAACATTTAAAACAGTTAAAAAAAAAAAAAAAACGGTAAAAAAGTAGTTTTTCGGTACTCCAAAGTCTAGAGCGCCCTCTACCGACATTTTTAGAACTTTGTCTTTAAATTTTTGTTCAAAGAAAATACTAATTTAAAGAATGATTTCATTGAAAACCGCAAATAAATCGACTTATTTTTCCCTTTTTTATGATCATTTCCAATTTGGGACCCTAAACTGTGACGGCGCCTATCTCCTTTGGAATACGTCTGGGACCCTTGGTTTCCTATTTACTATTACTCGTCTTGATGTGTTCTATCACCCCCTAGCGTTTGTACCATGAGTTTAGAGACACCCTGTCGATGACAATCTATGTAGAAAATAATCTATGTAGATTATAGTCTATTTAGAGTAGGGTGGATCGTTCTTCTATGGCGAAAAAAAAATTATTATTAATCAAAATCTACCTATGAGGAAAAGATGTTCTATGATATATAGATTAGGGAAAAAATAATTAAAAAAAATAATTTTAAAATTTTGCACTGCCACAAAGGGGTTGAATTTTCGAAAAAAATGCAAAAAGTCATAATTTTTGTTAAATGATTTTACCATAAAAATAATTATTTTTTTACCATATAAATCCTAAAAAAGTGATGATTACTGAATAATTAGTAGTACAATGTACATTTCAACCTTTTGTCCCAACTCCCTCCTCCCCCCATATCACCTATCACCGTTGAATTAGTCCTACAACCCTATAGTGCAGTTGTCAGCGGCTTACGGAATTCGACGCCTAATCGGTGAGCGCTGTTCTTGTAAAGTAAATTAAATTACAATTTTATTATGCGACATTTGTTTGTTTGTGTACTTGGACTAATACTTTACTGTGGCATTGTTAAGAAAATACATGATTGGTCCTATATTTGGGTCAGGCTGTAATATGCCCACGATTATGCTTCCTACGTACGAAAAACGTAATAAGGTGCGTATATTGGCATTCAAAAAGAGAAGCAAAGTACAGTGTATTTAAATACACTTTTCTCCGCGTGTCAACAAGTTGCAAGTAAGTTAGGAGAAACATGGAAACGAGCTTTAATACCAATAAATGACCACTACAGCATTTTGAGAAAAATAAGTTCATACTACGACCAATATCTCGCTTTCAAAGCTAGAAAATTAACTGAAAGCTATCTCAAGGAAAGCACATCGTAAGTTTTGTTCATGCGTCGACTTGGTTGTTTTCAGATTATCTGGCGCCGTCAGCAACACGAGGGCTATAATGAGCCGAAACATTCGTCATTTGACAAGCCAACATACATTTACAAACACCCATGCCTTACACGGGACTTTACCCGCAACTTCGCGGTCTAGAAGCTAGCACACTAACCACTATACCGTTTGATCGGCTAGGTCATGCGTCGACAATGACATAGATACAACAATGTTGGATGCGATAATATATAATCTGTCAACACAGGTATCAAAGAAGGTGTTATACTAAATATGGAACTGATTCTGAAGGATCCACTACAATGGTTTGTGTACCAGTTACAAGCCAAAGAGTGACCGTATGCGAGATACTACCTGTAGTTTCATTCACGTAAACCCAACCTATGTGAACTGACTAACAAGAAAGACTTAAATACTGATCAACTGTTCTTAGTGGAAATTTGTGAAGCCATCACTGTGGACAAAGCAGCGAAGGGCTGTGGAAGAGAAACTATGGAAAGATTCGCCACTCAAGGTGGTTTACAACCCCCAACAGAATTCTCATGTTCTATTTGGCTTAGAAGAAGTCCAACCAAAGCTTTATTGACATTAATTAAGTTCATCGTAAAAGTCTAGGCACCTATGTAATTCAAGATCAAAACCGAACAATCGGTAATCTATGGTGCAGAGCATTTGCATTACCAAACAATCGGTAATCTATGCTGCAGAGCATTTGCATTACCAAACAATCGGTAATCTATGGTGCAGAGCATTTGCATTACCAAACAATCGGTAATCTATGGTGCAGAGCATTTGCATTACCAAACAATCGGTAATCTATGGTGCAGAGCATTTGCATTAATCAGTCTTTCTATCGCGTTATTTCTCAATTGATTTGAAGAAAGTCATTGATCCAGTAATTTTTGAAACGGGGGTTTGGGCTTTCCTGAAAATATCCTGATATCAATGATAGCTAATGACAAGAATAACGCAAAGAAATCGGTCCTCCAAAGAATTTTGAATTTGTGCAAAATCAAACGGTCTGCTGCAACCCAAACCCTTTTAGCGATTTATATCCGTATCTTAAACATACCAACTTTTGACCCTTGTGTGACAGATTATGTGAACTTCATTAAGTGGGAGAATGTGACAGAACGATTTAGTGATGACATGATTTCAGGAGCAATAGTAAATCCACCAATCATTTATTCGGCAATACTATATAGTATTACCTACTATCAAGGGGTATCCCTGTCGTACTCAAGCTACAGAACGAATAGTCACAGAAGCATTTTCTTCTGTAAGCGGATCATACAGAAGAGATGGGTTAAAAAGAAATAGCCTGGAATCACGAAACCTCAAGCCAGGTTTCAACACCAAACGTGATTATTGTTCACTGTCATTCCGAAGATTTTTTGATTTTTCTTGATTTAATTCTTAAGAAGCTGTAATATGTTCCTAAAGCTTTTTTTTTTCTGTAATCATTTAGTATATGTCCTCTCATTCCAATAAACATTTAAAAGTACTAAAGGCCTGTTTCACTTAAACAAAAATCACTTTGAGATTTTACCATTAAAAAGCTTAAATACCAAAACTTCATCCCCCTTGCAAAGAGCTTAACATAAAATTTATTATTTTTATTTTATTTTCCCCTTAATTAATGTACCTCAGAACATCTTTTCAGTACAGGTAGGTTCTGAAATTCTTCAGAAAAAAAATTCAATTGACTTTGACTTTTTGCCATAAAAAAGCTCAAATACCTAAACTTCATCCTCCTTGTGGCAGTACTGAACTTAAAATTTAATTTTTTTTAATTATTTTTCCATGTATCTATATATCATAGAACATCTTTTCCCCATAGGTTGAATTTGAAATTCTGAATTTTTTTTTTTTCGATCCACCCTAATGTAGAGGGTAATCGATATAGAGGGCGATATGTGTACAAGATAATTTCTGTAGAAGAAATCTATGTGGATGAGCACCCTCTCCATTGGGATGAAGGTTGTAATCTATGTAAGCAGCGTTAGTCACTAGGCGGCCTGCGACAGAATTTTCTGCGGCCCTCCAGCACCGCAGAAGATTAAAAAAAATTAAATTTCATGGTACGGACTATTCTTTAAATAATTGTAATTTATCCGAAATAATATGTGTTGACTATGTAGAACAGAGTTCTGCACTACGTACCCGAAGAAACTATATGAAGAAGCTTTCAACAAGGTGTTATTCATCTAGAATAAATACAGGAATAACTTTACTGACTCTTGTTTGGATATTTTATTAAAATTGACTGCAACAAATACTCCAAACCACATCGACTCTATCATAAAATAAACTGAACGCTTTCGACTGCCATCGTCTCCCAATTGATACCAACTAAAACGGAGTAATTTCGAAGTAAAGTTTAAATACTTTTATGGTTAGGTCAAGTCGCATTGTAACGTTAAAACAAAAGATTCCTTTCTTTTTTAGACTTTGATTTACTAATAATGAAAACTATTATTATACTTGAATTTTTGAAAATAAAAAAGAATTAAATATCATACATTACAAACATTATTAAATCGAAAATAATTAAAAATATATATTTTGGTGTATCTGGCCCACGGAAATCTCCAACATAAATCATACGGCCCGCCTCTACAAGTTAGAGGAGAACACTGATGTAGAGGTTACTTACTATATGTAGAACGTAATCTTTGTAGATGATAATCTATGTAGAAAGTACTGTTTTAAAATGAACTATATGTAGAGAGTAATCTGTGTAGAGGGTACTATATGTAGGGGTAATTTTTTGTAGAGGATAATCTATGTAGAAAATACTGCAATAAAAAGGGACTCTTTGTACTGACTCTCGATCTGGGTAAAATGTACTTAATGGTAGGGAACTCTATGTAGATGGTAAACTATGAGACAGTCATTATGAAAGGAGACTCTATGATAAAAGACCGATACCCTATTCTACTATCGTACTTTACTCTATAACAAATGTATTGCTTTTGTATTAATGTATTACTAAATATGTAGTTTTCCGCTTTAAATAATTCATTTCATTATTTGTTGAGTAATCCAACTTATATGTTAAACAAGTTATATTATTTGATCTTTAAATAGCATACAACTAACTCTGATGAACTTCCAAAATAGTAATTCCTTTATGAATACTTAAATGCAAATGGCTACGTACGAATCAACAAGTTAATTATTAAAAAAATAAAGAAGTTGCAAAATATTTTTTTATTAACTGTCTAAGTCAACACTATATTTTTTTATACTAGCTTGTACCATATAACCAGGACTGTTTGTGCTCTTATTATTAATTTGTTAGTGATTTCATGTCCCTTAAAAAAAGTAATGTTTTCATCCATTTTAGTATAAATATTGACTTTGTAAAGCATGATCATTCATGAAGTGAACTCTATTATTATATCTTCTGCTCGTGAATTATTGCTAAAATAGGAAATAAATTATTTACACAATATATGAAACTAATTAGTGATTAAAGCTTTAATTAGTCTCATATATTAAGTTTAATTTAATGATCGATTTATTTTTATTGTTGGATGAATCTATTTTGTTTCATTGAGTCAACACTTTTAAGAGTTTCATTATTTCTTATGGTAACTTATTTTTAACCTATAGACTCGGTCAGCTTATATACTGGTAATTAAGCTGCACTTCTTTCTTTACTAAAATTTATAATAATTTATGATGTTTTTTAACAAACGTGATGGTCACCATCTGTCTTATCACACAAACAGCTCCCCACGCCAAAGTCTAACGACGTTTATTTCAATAGGAGCAAGATTAGCCCAATTGTTTATGACATATTTCAGGAGAGATATATTTACTTTCTATACTTTGTACAAATTTCTTGCATGAATCCATATTCTACATCCACGATTTCTATTTCTACAGCAATCGTCACCACAAAACTATCTGAAAGGAGCTATTTTCCTTATACACAGACAGTATGTAAGCATATACATAGTAACTTAAAAAGTATCACCGAATAGACACTTTTTTAAGTTTATTTTCTATTTCTATTCGATTCAAAACAAAAGTAATATCTCGAAACAAGACAAAATATTACTTCGGCGCAAAACGAAAGATTATATTCGAAGCAAAACAAAATATTGAATTCAAAGCAAAACAAAAGACTATATTCCAAACAATAAATAAAAGATTATATTCGAAACAAAACAAAATATTATATTTGAAACAAAACAAAAGATTATATTCAAAGCGAAATAAAAGATTATATTCAAAGCGAAATAAAAGATTATATTCGAAACAAAACAAAAGATTATATTCGAAACGAAACAAAAGATTATATTCGAAACAAAGCAAATGATTATATTCGAACCAATAAAACAAAAGATTGTATTCGAAAAAAAAAATAAAAAAAATATTATATTTGAAACAAGCATTCTACAAAAAAGATTAAAAATTTTATATATAAACTAATATTATCAAACCCTCATCACAATTCTAACCTTAGTTTATTTACTTACCTACGATCAGGAATTAGTGACTTATAGGTGAATACACAAAATTAGATTACCTTTTTTAAATAAGTCCAACTAATATCACGATAAAACCTTTCAAAAGACATTAAATAAAAGTTTAATTTTCGTCAAAGAATTTTTTCTCATCTCTTCGTCTTTGTGAGAAATTTTTTTGACTTAAAATCAATAGTTATTTATCGTGCATCATTACCTATTTATAAAAAGTCGTGTCTTTAATCGTTACTTAAATTACCTATACAAGCGCGAACTTTTAATGAGATAGTAATTACGTCAAGTGTCAAAATTTAGTGGCTACACGAAAATATTCTAATACGACTACTTTTTAAAACTTTAAATTGAAAATAAATTATCTGGTGTATACGCAAGTACTTAGTAATATTAATATGAATGTTTTAAAAGAAAATATATAAATTTAATTAATTTAGTAAGATTAATAGATAATTATAATATTGTTCATCACAGAGTTCGATATATTTTACATTTATATTATGCGATTATTAAGGTATTTGTGTACCTTAAGATTATGATTTTTTTCAAAATCAGCACACAAGTTTTTTGTTATTAGATTAAAGAAAATTAGCAGTTTAAAAATGCCACAGTTTCTTTATACTTATCGTTTATTTAAACCAGAACACCGTACTTTAAATGCGTTTTTCACATTTTGTTTTCCTTATTTGATAGTTCGTAACAAAACATATTATTTATAGAATTGTAAAAACAAGCTTATATATAATGTTTACAACGTTGTCTAGTAAATGTACTAAGCTTATTAAAGTATTTCAAATATTTTAAAATTAGATGTGGTCTTTTACTGAGGCACAATTGTTTTATTAAATAAAATACGAAATTATTTACACGATAACCATTTACTTTGCTAAAACTCTAAATGTTCTAACTATTTTACTCAATTCTCTAGAGAACAGTTTATAAATTGTGTTACCATATCAAAAAGTTAAGAAATATAAATATTTTCTCAATAAGAGTTTTTAACGAGTTAGTAAAACTTCGCTTGAAATTTCCAATATTTTTTTTTTTTTTTTTTTACAATTGTGAAAATATATTTAATTTTATAAAATTATTTTTGTTTTTTGCTTCATTCTGACACCACAAAATGCATTAGTAATATTTGCTGAATCACCACTCGAACGATATTTTGAATATTTATTCATAATAACAAGTGGTTCCATTAAAAATTATTTTATAGCAAATGAACTAACTATTAAAGCATTATTATTAAAGCAAATTGATTGATTGATTTGTTTGTTTGTTTGCTTGTTTATTTTTTTTTTTTTTTTAATTTTTTTTTTTTTTTTTAATTTTTTTATTTTTTTTTTTATTTATTTCAAATTGTTTAATGTTATTTCCATAATTAGAGCATTATTTATACAAAATGTGTTGTACTTTTTTTTTACTATAGGCTTCAATTAACTTAAAACAGTTGAACTTTAACTACACCATTTGTATAAGAATTAAATTACATGAAACACAATAAAAGCGTTAAGCAACATATTCAAGTCAATCCAAACAATATTATTTCTTGGCTGCCTTTTAAAATCAAGAAAGCTTCCGCAATAACTAATTCTCAATCACTACCATATTTCATAATAAAGTATCATTCAGAGGTAAATTTTGATTAATGTCAGGTGAATATTGAATTTCAATGACTTTTTTGGTGGTTTTTAAATTGAAACTTGAGTCGAGTTCTTTTGAAATCATTAACCATATACATGTCATCGAAAATGAATCTTTAGTTGTGTTTTCAAATACAAATTATAAGTGAAACAATTGGAGAACATGAAATCGAACCATTGCTTTATTTCACTCAAAGAAAAAAAATGCTAATTTACTTCCTGGTAACCCAGAACTAAATCGTGCTTTCGTTACATCATAATGAAACAATACTCATTTTGTATATTCCTCGTCTTTGTTAAATCTAATTGAAATCAGGCAAGTCAGTCGTAAACTATATTTTAAATAAATGTAAGAAAAATTTCTCATTGAAGCTTTGTATTGAATCGTCAAATTTCTCAATGCGATTGAAAGAATAGCTTTCATTACAATTCGTATAATTCCTTTTAAACATAAAGGAAACTTATTTTTGTATAATTCAAGAGTTTAATTTTATGTGTAGGTTATGCGACATGATTTTTACACCGTACTAAAACATTATTAGGATTATTATTTAGACATATCGAATTATTTAGACAAGTCAGTCGTAAACTATATTTTAAATAAATGTAAGAAAAATTACTCATTGAAGTTTTGTATTGAATCGTCAAATTTCCCAATGCGATTGTAAAAATAGTTTTCATTACAATTCGTATAATTCCTTTTAAACATAAAGGAAACTTATTTTTGTATAATTCAAGAGTTTAATTTTATGTGTAGGTTATGCGACATGATTTTTACACCGTACTAAAACATTATTAGGATTATTATTTAGACATATCGAATTATTTAGACAAGTCAGTCGTAAACTATATTTTAAATAAATGTAAGAAAAATTACTCATTGAAGTTTTGTATTGAATCGTCAAATTTCCCAATGCGATTGTAAAAATAGTTTTCATTACAATTCGTATAATTCCTTTTAAACATAAAGGAAACTTATTTTTGTTTAATTCAAGAGTTTGATTTTATGTGTAGGTTATGCGACATGATTTTTACACCGTACTAAAACATTATTAGGATTATTATTTAGACATATCAGAATTTTCTATAAAATGAAGTTTTTTTTTCGATAAACCGAATTCCTTAAAATCGGTATTTAAAAGATAACTTTTATCTTTTTATCGTCTTTTTAATGTTTTTCCTGATAATAAGGATTCATTGGATACTATGAGCAGATATCAAATTTAAAGTAGTCTAATGATATTTGTTAAAATTCAATGCATATTTTGTGTTCACATCTTTGAAGGACATTACTCTGTTTAACAAGACATTTTATACAATTGTATTTAACAATTTTCATAAAAATATAAATAACCAGTTGTATACAGAAAAAAAAATGTAACAACAAAACCCTGTAACTTTAAAAAAGCGTTATTCACATTTTTGTGATTCAAAGCATTTTTTACCTTAAAACATTTTGATGTTTTGTGATTTCAAAATTTCTTTCATTGGTTCTTCAAAACGTTTAAGCATTTTGTGGTTCAAACGTTTAAGAAATTTGTGATTCAAAATGTTTTGAAATTTAGTGTTTCACAGTATTTTAGAATTTTAAACTTCACAAATTTCTAGCATTTTGTCGTTCACAACATTTTGTTCATTGTACAACAACATTTTAGGATTTGTGCTTCAAAACATTTAGGCATGTTTTAATTTAAAACATTTTGGTATTTTGTGGTTCACAATACTTTAAAATTTTGGGCTGCAAAGCATTTTAGCATTTTGTACTTCACAACATTTTTAATTTCTTTGTACTTTACAACATTTAGGAATTTTTTAGGTCATAAAATTTTGTTCACCGTTTCATAATTCAAATGATTAAAAAGAGCTATTAGTCATTCCTAGTAAACCACTTCCTATATAACAGAAATGTCATCTCTCAATGCGATATACCAATTAACCATTTAGCTCCTGAGCCATATTTCAACATAAATAATATTTCGTACCCATTTTTATTTTTTATGAAAATATTCAAAAATTTTTATGAAGAATATCTTTAAATTTAAACGCTACTCGATAGTATATTACGAACTGTTTTTCAAAATTTTATAATTTTTCGTAGCTCTTTTTAAATAATAAAATTCACACAATAACCTTTAAAAAATAAGCCAATAAATCCGCAACAAAATATTACACTTAACCGCAAAATTCTTGTCCATTGCTTCCTAAAAAAATCACAAACCGACCACAATCAAATAACATGGAACACTGCCCCACCATTTTCTTTCTCGGACAAAGAAAAAAAATGACACGATTCTTTTTATGTTGCCAAACGACTTTCCACAGCATTTATTGGACAAAATCCAACGTTTCGATTCCCTGATTTAAAAGATGGCATCAGCCTCGATCCGCTTTCTGTTAAAGTTTATCAGAAATTACAGATATCCTTCCGTTTAAGTAGATATTTCGATCCATTTTCGTGAACAACACTGAACAGAAGTCGAAGGATAATGGAATTTAGGGGAAGGATTATAAATGGCCCTTTCGTCTCTATCGGAAGATTTTTACAGATTCATCATTACTGTATGCTGCGAGTGTGCCATTGGATAAATTGGTTCTGGTATGGATTTTTCCCATGCTGGATGTCTATCTGAAAATTGATTGTTCTTTTATTAAGTAAAAGGGAAACCGAAAATGATGGGTTAGTTTCGCCATTTTGAAGAATTTTTTTTTTGTTCTTGTATGAAGCGTTTTTGTGGATGTTATATTGATGGTGAGATTAAAGGTGCGTGAAGTATAATGCTCTAATGGATGGATGTGGATTTGATCCAGATCTGTAACTTTGGTTTCATGCATTCATTGATTGATTGAGACATGAATTCATTTCTGTTGATGGTACATCTGGTATTTTCATGAAAGTGAAAGAGTTTTTGATAGTATTAATATTTTTTTTTTTTTAAGAAACAGGGTGTTAAGTTTATATCTGGTACTCTGAGGATAAACCGGGTCGTGCTTTGATCTTCAGGGCTGATAGAGGTGATCAGACTGCGTACACTATACTAAACTCCAACTTAACTTGACATCACTAGACGATAGATCTTCACCGTGCTCATAGGCATTTAATCCATTTTAGCGGAGTGAAGACATCATTCTCGCCAAACCTTATAGCCTTTTGTTCTCTACAGGGTTGTGGTTTGCCGAACATAATGCTTTCACGCCGCCAAAATGGATTAAATACCTATGAGCACTGGACGATCTACCTACTAGTGATGTCAAGTTAAGTTGAAGTTTAGTATAGATTCATCAGTGGTCACCTCAAGTGCATGAAGTATGAACTGCAGTGACCTACTTGCAATAAATTTTTCTCCAGTGCAGCCAGCCCAGCCCATCTCCTTAGATGTGTGGATTTTTCAAAAAAGAGGATTTTCTGTGCTATCCGCTCTTGTTTTTCGATTTCCTGACGATGAGTGGACTCATATCGACCTGGTCTAATGAGAAGCAACAACATCACGAAACAGGCTGTTAAGTCACAAATAGAATTTGGGAAAAGGATCTGAATAGTGTGATGTTCCTCAACTATTAGGGTCCTCTTTGTGTTGATAAGGTGAACCGAGGTGTCGACCACATGATTGGAAGGTAGTGGGTTTAGTATTGCCACGGCTAATGCCGGTGCAAACGATAAATGGTTTTGGTATACAAAGAACTCAATACCTTTCAGATGGTATAGTGGGTCTATAGAGAGAAGGTCTAGCTTGGGTACTGCCCTTGTAATTTGTCTACGTTTAAAATACAAAGTATTTATTGGTAGTGTTATGTTGTGAATGGAAGAAATAGGCAGCCAGAAAAGGTTTAAATATAAGTTTTAACTACTGGACGAGGATTAGGACTCTGATTTGTATGTAGACTTTAAAGTTTATAATTCACTGATTGAATTTGGGAATCCCTTCTGTATTCAACACTTCATCTTTAGTTTTCAAGGAAAAAATAAGAAAATAATGTAATCATGAAGCATGTCTATTAGAACAATTTCTACATTTAAATAACACTTTAAGGTGGAAATTTTCAAAGAACGAATATCTTTGCTTGAATTTAGACGCTTATTCCGGAAAATTTCTTCAAATAAATGATTTCTTAATACTTTATATGTAGTCTGTTATATAATTCAACATGAACTTTTCTTTCAAAAAAATACTTTTTACCAATTTATAGGACCAAATGTGCAAACAGTTATACAGTAATTTTGAAAAATATTATATAATAACAGTTATAAAATTTTAACACTAAAATTCAACACTGAACTCACAAAAAACTCATCTTACTCTTTAAAACACTTGAGTCAACACTCATGAAAATATGTTGAATATTATTTTAAAAAATGTTCTTTATATAAATGGATCTATAAAAACTCATGTTAAAGTCTTTAACACAGTTGAATTAATATTCATGAAAAATATTATGGCTTTTTGTTGAATAGTTTTTTAAAAAATGTTCCTTATATAAATGGTATTTTATCATTACCGATACCGGGAAAGTGAAATATGAAGGACTCACCTAAAGAATTAAGAAAGTTCCAGAATATAAAAATGTTAACTAATAAAATAGAAACAAAATACTTAGTCATTTATTTAGTCAGTCATTTTTAATAATTCAATTTCCACTCGTTTAGCAACTCACACTAGTCACTTAAAACAAAAATAAACTGTTTGATTATCGACAGCTTTGATCGTTCACTGCTCGCGTGCACCTGTGCAGATGAATATTTGCTTACTCACGAACACCTGTTACTTCGTGTTTGCTCATTCAGCAGCACGCAAACGATAAATTTATTTCGAATTCATGAGCACGTATGAATTGGGTGTTTATGTGAGCGCACCTGTTGTGAGGTTATTAAACGAGAAAGTACGCTCAAACATGATTAAACTTTGTCTCAATTTTTGGCAACGGTGAATGACTGGTCATTTTTTAATCGTAATCGAAATGTTTCCGAATTATTATTTTTTATAAGAAGTTTATTGAAATTTGATTACTTGTGTATTATGGTATTGTTGTGTCTATGGCTTGCAAATAATATAAAAATATAAAAAGGTTAAATGGCTAAAAATAAATACAATTCTTTTGGTAACCGAATTAAGTATTTAATTTTGATTTGCCATTAAAAACAAATTTAACATTTTACATATGAAAATATGTTTGTGTTTACTACATCGAGTATCATAATTTATAAATTGCTAATTTTAATATGTCATTATTATTTTTTAATATTTTAACTTTTAATGCGTGGAATTTTATTAATATTATAGATTTGTTTACAATTTAAAACACACTATTACTTTTATTCCTTTATTTATTTTTTAAATATTATTAACACTTGAAATTTACAAAATCTCATGTTTTAAAAAGATACGAGTTTTTAACTGTTATGTATCTGTTTTTTTTATTTATTAAACATATAAATACCATCTCAGCTATTTTAAATAATGGTTTTAATATATTGCAATTTGAATTATTATACCATAACAAACGCGATTAACAGTTTAGGATGTTATAAATTTTAAAAGGCTACCATTAGTAATGTTACCACGTTTCTAATCAATGTAAACAATATACTAAAACACTTGCAAAGACTAAGGAATTGCAAACATATATTACTTAATAAATTTATATCAATAACGTTAAATAAGTATTGTGTATTGAGGTATGTAACTTTTTGCAAAGAGCTTTATTTTGATTTTGCCGTATATTTCCATTGAATGCTGATTGTATTCCAATGTTTAAAGTTATTGCTTTACGCAAAATGTGATGATAATTCGACCTTTTTGAATTCTTTATATTAACTTCAATTTTATGTGTTTGTTTGTCAATGGGTACGGAATCTGCGGAAGCCTCATTTTTGCCCTTGCCGTCATCCAATCGGGCTGAAACTTGACAAATAAGTTCGATGTTGATGACAATGCATTATATCAACTTTTGGGGCTGTTTCTGTTACTAAAAGGTTGTTTTTACGAAATACAAATAAACCAACCAATCTCATTAAGATTGTTGAAACTCTTTCCTGTTGCCAATTTTTTTTTAAATAAATAATAAAATTACTTTAATCAGAATAAATAAATGATATTTCGATGTGATAGCATACATTCACGTTCATTTTTAAAAAATAAATTTTTAAACGTAGTTTGCTACACAATTTGCTGATATAGAAATGTTTTGATATTGGCGCTTCATTAATGAATATAAAAATTGACAATGCATATGGGATACATTTCTCATACATACTCTGTTTTTATGGGATACATTTTTATTAAGAGTTCAAATGTGTGTGTTTATAATAATTGACGAAAATATGATTTTAGTAAATTGAATAGATAACTTTGTATCGCTTAGGAACGATAATGCTTTATAATTGGATATAAGCGATACGTATCACCAGACCAAGCAAATACACATACCATGCCAAGTTTTGCTTTCCTCTAAACAATCTGAAATGCGAAGGATGCGCACGGATCCACTATTAATAAAATATAAATACCTTATATTTTATTAAAAATTTATATTTATACATAGGATGCAGACACTGGAAATTTTGCTATTTTATTTCAAAACTGATGAATTCGATTAAATAACATAACCAGTTACCTAATCAATAAAAATAAAATTACATATATTAAAAAAATAAATAATATTGTATTGTTTTGATATAGTGTCATGTTTCCCAAATAAACGAAACCAATGATTTAAATCAAGTATTAAAATCGGTCATCCCAATAAAATACATTATCTTTCAATTCCAAAACTGAATTCGCATTATACTTTGAAATGAAATTGAAAAACTAAATTTCAAAGGATATTAGTATAATCAAATTTGGCAACACCAATCATACGAAATCGACCTTCACTTAAAGAGAGCAGTGTGCTCCTTCATTCATCACTTCCTTGTAAAACAATGCTCTTTTCTATATTCAATACACAATTACACATCAACTCGTCAATAACGTTCCTTGATTTCCAATGTATTGTGTGTCAATAGTTATCTCGTGAAGATGATGTGTAATATTTCAACAATACATTACAGTTACGAGTTTAGCTTACGAGTTATCATCAGCCGCCATTGACCTAAGGCTTTATTTTTACTTTTAGTATAGTATACGTTTAAAAAGAATCGAGTTTTTTTTCATGGAAAGTGATAGGTAAAAGTTCATAAATTATTGAATACAAAATATATCTAATTTAGAATTCCTTTTATAGATTTTAGTACTTGAAAATTATAATTCATAAATAGTATGTAATATGATATAAAAAGAAATGCAAAATATAAGCTGTCATATTTTTTTAATAGCTCCTAGTAAAAAATGTGGAAAACATACTTCCCACCAAAAAAAAATGCTTTTAAAAATCAAATTAATTTTATTTATTTAGCTAAATTAATGTTTTATTGTAAATCAATCTCATTCCCAAAAATATAACATAACATTACTAAAAAAATGGCCCTATAAAATGCTAACTTTTGATTTCTCTTAATTCAATATTTTATTTATTAATATCATTTTTTTAAATAGCAAAAATAAGTGTGAATGTTTGGGAAATTCAATGTCATGTGCTGCCTAAAAATATGTAGGAAATACTTTACCAATTCTAAATAACTCATAATAAAAGTTCATTTTTAAAATTTGAAGGTAGAAGAAAGGGTGTTTCTTTATGAATGTTTTGTAAGATTTTATAATACCTTATTCAGTAATTCCAACTTCAAAATTTATTCTGCGCTATTTTTACTAGTAGTATGCCTAGTAAGTACACATAAGTTTTTAAGCAATTTTTCGACATATATTGTGGCACAAAATATAAAGTATTATGTCTATGATCATAGGATATCGACAATTCTTAAACACCGATGTTGAATATTTTAAAAGAATGTACAACACATATCTCCAGAACAATTTATTTAAATTTGGAAATGTTCTTTTAAACACATGTCCCTGTCTTCGACGCCGTTTGACGCTTTTTAAAGAGAGTTCAAACACACCGACACCGAAAAAAGCTATTTTAGCGCATGATTTGTAATCATAGTTAGAGGTTTTAAAAATCAGGGAAATGAAACTATAGCACCATCTGAAAATCAGACATGTTTCCACAGTATAGCTATTGATTATTCATAAAATAAAATTATTTTTATAACAATCCCAGCCTCACAAATTTATGAAGAAAACTGTAGACACAATAACAGTTAGATATCAATCGAAATAACACCATTGATGGGGTATTTTACCACAATCCTTATAATTAGCGCTATAACCAAACTGTTTTATTAAGAAAACTGGAATATACCTCCCAAATTGTGTTAAAATAAACTAAAAAATGTATCCAATTAATTATTTTTTATTTTGTACAATTTTACTTAGAGAATTGAAAAAAAATGCTGACAAATAAACCGATTGAATTCACTTGATTTCAAGACTTTTTTTGCTTAAGTTTATTTAAAAAAAAAAAAAAAAAAATGTTGCTTATATTATTATGATATGAAAATAAAAAAATAACATATATAATAATTTTTAAAAAATAATAATAATAATAAATAATTTAAATAATTGATTATGGTGATTAATAAAAATTCTTTTTTTGTATACAAATTATATTTAAACCTATCTTATGTTGATTAAACAAAAACAAATAATTTTATTTTTCATCTATTACTAAGTAGCTTTTATTAAACTTTTAAACTATTGGTATTGATGAAATACATCTCATATTACACAAACGAAAACTTTTAATGAAATAGTACTTATTAAAGAATGAAGATTATATTGACAATAAAATTATCTGCAAAAGATAATTTCGATAGAAGATCCACCTTCAAACCCAACCCTTAAGACAAGATGACACAAATGGCGAATATTTGTGTAGCACCAACCTAAACTATCTACCCTTGCGGCTACCCTTCCACAGATGCAGATGGTTATGATACAAGCAGAACACTTCTATGATACGCCGAGCGCAAAAGATAAAAGATAACGTAGTGGAACAGAAGAACCCTAACATCTGGATAGAACATAGAAGAAATATGAAGCAAAAGAGCTAGACAAGTAAAAAATTATTACGCTATGATTAGGAACAATGGAAGAATCCTAAGGATTATGATTGGTCCGTTTTTTTTTTTTTTTTTTTTTTTTTTTTTCTTCTTTTTTTTTTTAGTGAGTCTGTGTTAATGTGCGTAAAAAGTAAAGGATAATTTGGGCTTTTGTATCATTTAATTGAAAATGGATATTTTTTTTTAAGTGAAAAGGATAGTTTTTTCCTCAAATAAAAAGTTGTTTGATGTTTTTTTTTTAGTCAGATAATAAGGCTTTTATGTGTCGTTGTGTAAAGAAATTCTATAGCTTGGTACTAATAATGTTGCTTCATTTAAGTAAATTATTGAAGTGTTGTGTTGTTTTTAAGGTTCCTTAAAAATTGGATTATTTTTTTTTTAATTATCAAGCTGTTATTTGGGTGTTGTATTTCAAATGAATGAAAGTTTTATTGATATTGATTGTTTTAGTTAAGAGTTCATTAAAAAGGTTATTTTTCTTTTATTGTAGTACCCGATTGGATTGTATCTGTATTTTAAAGCTATGTGTGCAGATCTATATTTTGTTGCAATTATGGAATTAGTTCCTTCAAATTTTGAGTAAATTTTTAAAAATCCTACATTGCAGAACATTTGAGAATTATCCTAATTTATATATATATATATATATATATATATATATATATATATATATATATATATATATATATATATATATATATATATATATATATATATATATATATATATATATATATATATATATATATATATATATATATTGCCATCAGAAATACATGTAATTAAAAGAATATTTGAAAATACATCGTTTTTTAACAATGGACAAAATTATCTCAGCTTAAAAACAGTATACAAATTATGTTTACTAAAATTTAAATATGTTTTAAATGTTATATTAATATCTTTAATTTAATTTTAATTTTAATTTTAACTTTAATTTTAATTATATTTTATTGTATTTATAATAATACAATGTATTGCATTTTAAAAAAATTCTGCGATATAATAAAATTTCTAAATTTACTCGTTTTAAAACACTTTTCAAAACCATCTTTATTTGCAGATCATTTCAAAATTATCTCTATTTGAAAAATATTCCGACATTGTCTTTATAAAAACAGTACAAAAAAGCTTTTGCACAGAAACTAAATTTGATTTTTCCAGCTCAATACAAACACCTAACTCTATGTCAAATAATAAAAATTCAACTACTAGTATTTTCATTCACACTTTTCATAACAATCTCATCCTCTAAACTTTTCAAAACAAAATTAGACACAACAGCAAGAATATACCAATTAAAATAACACCACTGACATATCTTTTCCAGAACTTTCCAGACCCCTCATAATTAGCACTGTATCCAAACTCTTTTCAGAAGAAAACTTGAGAGGATACCATCCCATACCATACAAAACATAAAACTTATTTTTCTCTCGTATTTCCCTCATAATAACGGAACACAATTACTTGAAGAAGAAAGAGGCAGGCGTTATTATTAAACTTTCTTTCTTCTTTTTTTTTTTTCAAAATGGCGTCTTCAGGAAACTATTGATTCCAACAATGGGATCTACACAAAACTAATTACAACCGTTACTGGATAATTTTTCATTCTTTTGGGAACATTTTTTAATTCCTAATAGCGATTATTAAGGGAAAAAAGAAAGTGCAATTATTACGGTTATTCGTTGGGTTGTCAATTGGGGAGTTTTCTTTGGGTGCAATTATTGGAGTTTTAATAACAGATCATCTACTTCTAATTTAGAGTTTTGGAAACTCTGGAAGTTGCTTGAATCAGTCAGTGGTAATATGTGAAAGAATTTTGGAGAATAAATCTTCGCAAGGAGCTTGATTTTTGTGTTGAAAATAGCAATTGACAAAAATAATTCGATAATATTGGGAAAATATGTATTATGGGTATATGCATGAATTATGTGTTATGAATGAATTATGTGTTATGAATGAATTATGTGTTATGAATGAATTATGTGTTATGAATGAATTATGTGTTATGAATGAATTATGTGTTATGAATGAATTATGTGTTATGAATGAATTATGTGTTATGAATGAATTATATGTTATGAATGAATTATGTGTTATGAATGAATTATGGAGAGTCTTCTTTGGATGCAATTATTGGAGTTTTTATAACAAATCATCTACTTCTAATGTAGAGTTTTGAAAACTCTGGAAGTTGCTTGAATCAGTCAGTGGTAATATGTGAAAGAATTTTGGAGGGTAAATCTTCGCAAGGTGCTTGATTTTTGTGTTGAAAATAGCAATTGAAAAAATAATTCGAGAATATCGGGAAAATATGTATTATCGGTATATGCATGAATTATGTGTTATGAATGAATTATGTGTTATGGGAATGAATTATGTGTTATGAATGAATTATGGAGAGTTTTCTTTGGATGAAATTATTTGAGTTTTTATAACAGATCATCTACTTCTAATGCAGAGTTTTGAAAACTCTGGAAGTTGCTTGAATCAGTCAGTGGTAATATGTGAAAGAATTTTGTAGAATAAATCTTCGCAAGGAACTTGATTTTTGTGTTGAAAATAGCAATTGACAAAAATAATTCGAGAATATTGGGAAAATATGTATTATGGGTATATGCATGAATTATGTGTTATGAATGAATTATGTGTTATGAAGGAATTATGTGTTATGAATGAATTATGTGTTATGAATGAATTATGTGTTATGAATGAATTATGTGTTATGAATGAATTATGGAGAGTTTTCTTTGGATGCAATTATTGGAGTTTTTATAACAAATCATCTACTTCTAATTTAGAGTTTTGAAAACTCTGGAAGTTGCTTGAATCAGTCAGTGGTAATATGTGAAAGAATTTTGGAGAAGAAATATCCGCAAGGAACTTGATTTTTGCATTGAAATTAACAATTGACAAAAATAATTCGGGAATATATATATTATGGGTATAAGCATGAATTATGTGTTATGAATGAATTATGGGGAGTTTTTCTTGGATGAATTTTTAGAGTTTTAATAACAGATCATATACTTTTAATTTAGAGTTTTGAAAACTCTGGAAGTTGCTTGAATTATTTTCAGTGGTAATATGTGAAAGAGTTTGGAAAGCGATTATTTTGTAACTATTTTTGCAAGGTTATTAAAAGCTTATCGAATTCCGAGTTTACGCTAGACACAAAAATAATAAAATAACAAGAATCTTATCCATCAGTCGGTGAGAATTATTATTTCCATACAAAACTTCACCAACTACAGACATATACTTGAAATTTCAATCAGAGTTTACAAAAATTCAACCGGACATTTCTATCAGAAATATTAAAAATTAAGATTGGAAGTAAATTTTAAAATCGTTTAACTTAAATTGGAAAAGATATCGACATTTGTAAACATAAGTTTGAATGAACCGATAAGATCAATACCTATAAAATTTAACTTTAAGTTCCAACCAAGTTAAAAAAGGTCAACCCAGAACTTCACAGAATCTATATGAGTATTCTCGGTATAGGTTTCCTCACCAAATTTATCAACGAACTCGCCAACTTGGCAACACATTGATTTATAAAAAAAATGCCAAATTTGGAGAAGTTTGTTATCATACGTCACAAAATAAAAAAAAAATGTTCAAACCAATTAAAGGATGTTCTTTTTCACGTAAAATTTACTAAATTGTGAACGCTTGGCTCAATAGTTTTAAGAATTAGGAACAAAATGCATTGTTATGACTAATTGTAATTTTCACTTCAAAAGTAATTTCCGGAAAAATTAAAATATTTAAAAGATTATAGTACAATATGTCTTATAGTACAATATGTCTTATCATTTCCCAGATTTACCCAACTTTACAAAGATATTGCAAGACGTCTTTTATCCAATTTTCTTTCCTAAATAAATTAAGAAAATAATTAATATTTCATAAAATAACTTTAGGACTGCCCAAAATACGAAATCCTGCTTTATAAGTTATTGGAACCTTAATATAGTAAATTTTACAAACTGGCACATATTTGGCGAGACTTTTATTTGCGTTCGTAGGCATTCTGTTAGTTTATAAAGATCCAAAATTATAATTTTAGATTTCCAAATCTTCCCTATTTTAAAAAGAAGTGTATACTGACAACAGAAAAAACGCAAATTATAAATATAGAAAGCCATATTCTATAAATGCTTTTACTTCTATTAATATTTTTTTATATCGAGTTGTAAATTAATTACCGAATTTTAATTTATTTATACTGACGAAAGTATATATATTACCAAATGTAACTCAACAAAATTTTAAACCTTAATGTTAATTAATTATTATTTATTTTTAAAATATTCATTCGAATGACTTATAAAAAACTTACAATAAACTTTAATAGATTTTTTTTTTATTTCAAACATTTTCATTATAAATTATTCAGTTTAACTACATTTCATATAAAAATCAATTCTATTAAATACAGAAAAAGTTTGAAATTGTGCATCGTTTATTTTGAAAGCAAATTGGCAGTGCTTTTGAATTTTCATTAAATGAAAATAAAAATTCAAATGATTTATTTCAGTTATTAAAATATAAATTTATTCGAAATAAAAATGACCTAACGTACTGAAATACAGATTAAGTTAAAAAAAAAGAGAGAAATACCTACACATGCATATTCTTGTGAAATAAAAGTAATTAAAACGTTTGTAGTAATTAATAAACCGGAATTATTCACTAAAAAAATATTTTCGTTTTGTGAAACAGAAAAACTTTTTCTGTATTTAATAACATAGAAAAAATATCGGTTTGAAGGTTAAATATGCAAACTTTCTCAAAAATGCAAGAATGGAATGGGAGAAAAAAATAGGCATACTGTTTAATTTTTTAATTATATGTTATGTGTTCGCTTAATTTAACCCAAATTAATTATTATTTTTGTTTGGAAGTTAGAAAAAAATACTTTTATAAAAAAAAAGATTTATGTTGAGTTGAAAGTGAACAAAAAGTTTTGTTGAATCGCAGCTTTTTTTTTTTGTTTGGAAAATGCTTTTAAAAATACTTTGTGATTGCAATAGCAGAAAATTTCTTATTGAAATTTGTTTGAGTTTTTTTAAATAAATTAGTTTGGCATTGAATTTTCTGTAAGACAATATAGCCTAAAGGTATTTCAATTGTTAAAATGTATGATATTTTATTAAGTTATTTTGTTTTAGTCATTCAAGAGTTCTTATGAATTTAAACTTAGAATACATTTTTTCATACATTTAATTATGGATATAAAATAAAAGAAACACGTATAGGGGCTTATTTTGAAGGTATGTTTAATAATTTACCGCTTTAAATAGTTAACAAGAAAAGTTTAATTTTACTAAAGCACTTAAAAAAAGGGTACAGGACACAAAACTTCCAAATCTGCAACTTCTGATTCTTCTGAACTTTTAGAGGTAAATGTATTTTAATTAACGCAGTTAGATAAATTATGTTATCTTAAACTAACATTATTAAAAAAAAAAAAAAAGGAAAATTTTAATTTGTGTAAAATGTTCACTATTTTTATTTTTGATGGTAGTCCAATAGTATACTCATGGGCGTATAGTATACTCATGATAGTAGTTTACTCATGGGAGCAGGCAGGAAGTTACAAGGGTGTGTGTGGGCATCTAATCTGCAATTTGAAAATTAAATGTAAAGTAGGTAAAAGTGGTTCGAATCACTGAAAAAAAGTGGTATGAAAGAGGTTTTGAGGTATTCAAGAAGCAGACATGTATTACCTAATTATGTTTTAACTTTTCATTAAAAAATCTAATTAAAAACCACGCTTTGGACACAATTTAACCACTTGCACCCTCTAGTTTACGATCTGTACCCTCTGGAAACTAATCCTGCCATCGCCTATAATTCGATTTACGATTTTTTTTTATACTTAATAATTCCCAGAGATTCATAAAATATGCATTTTTAAATTATATTACTTATCGTTCGAATGAACTTTTATTACAAAAACTGTAACTTAAAAACTCCCATAAATAAAAATGTTTCCATAAAATGTACCACATTAAGCTAAATTTCATTTCCCCCTCGAACAATGCCATATTTAATAAAAGCGAATCGTCGCCAAATACAGCAACCCTTCCCAACCCCAATTGCGATCCATTGAGGCAACCCTATCACCTCATTTTAACGGAAATTTCTTCTTCTTCTTTCCAATCGCCATCTTCTCTGTTATTTCGAACTATACACTCAAAATTCCTTCACATTTGTCATCCGTCCTTTCAATAAAACTGTCTCCTTCTTCGCGCCAACTGCGACAAAGATCCGATTATTTCTTCCTCAAAAGGAAAAAAGAAAAGGGTTCGAAAAAGCTTATTTCAGGAACGCATTCCTACGCGCCATTAAGTTCCGAGTTCGAACGGTCCTTTTCGGAATTCATTAATGGATATAGATTCTTCCGAAAAAGGCTTAGGCCCTGTACGAGCGAGAAAAAAATTGCCAAGAAGCAATTATTGTCAGTCGGTAACGTGTCTTCGAATGTATATTGAAAAAGAAATGGTGTGAGTAGTATTCTAGATTGAATCAAACTTTAGTTAGTCGTCAGAATAGTATAAATTATTCTAGTCTAAATTTTTTCTCTATTAAAATGGAATTTGAATCTTATGCGCAGCTTTTTTAGGAGTGGGTCGGCAACTGTTGCGACGAACTTGTTACCCATCACATCTTTCAAAACGAATTCGAATTTTCACTTTCCATTAGCCAATCACTTTCCGTGTTTTATATATTTCGGCGTTAAGGAATCGTCTGTGACGTCACCATACATAACATTTTACATAATGTTATTAGGAGAAGGGTGACATGGAATGGCAACAGTTGTGACGTACTTGTTACAAATCTTTCAAAGCGAATTCGAATTCACACATTCCATTAGCCAATCACATTGCGAGTTTTATTTATTCTGGAGTGCAGAAATTGTCTGTGACGTTGTTACGCATTACCTTATGGGTAATGCTCTTAGGAGAAAGGTGACATAGAATGACAACACTTATGTCGTACTTTTGAGCAATCACAACTTCTTAACCGAATTTGAATATTCACATTCCATTAGCCAATCACAATGCGTGCTTTATTTAGTCTGGTATTAAGGAATCGTCTGTGGCGTCGTCACGCATAACATTATGCGCAACATTATTAGGAGTGGATTGAGATCGAATGGCAACACTTGAATGCACTTCAGACCAATTACAACTCATTTTTGAAACTGAATTCAAATATTCATATTCCATTAGCCAATCACTGTGAGTGTTTTATTTCTGCACAAAGGAACTGACTGTGACTTCACCAGGCATTACTTGTTGTATGTTTAATCGTTTGAGCTTTAATCACGCCGAAGTGACTTTACCGGTTGAAATGAGATTTTACACGTTAATAAATGCAAATTTAGACTATAAATTAAACTGCTTATTTAACCACAGGATTCGAAGTACTTTTAGAACTAATATTTTGCACAATTTATTCAACATTATAGTGACGACATTTCGCGACCGAACAGAATTGTAAAAGGGGATATCGCAGGAAACTGCTGAAAGTTACATTTTCATGAAAAGTGAAAAAGTTAATAAATTTCCCTTTGAACTGAATGACGCCTTTCAAATTGGAACCCGTGATATTGTTATAAGAAGTGTTAGAATTCTTCCGTTGTTCTCCTGGATGCATTAGGTAATTATTGATACAATAGAGATCTTAAATCCGTTTAGTTCCACTATAGTGGAGGTATTAACAGGTTTTTCCAAAAATGACTACCTATTAAAAAAAAATGTAAGAGTGTGAAACATCACACAACTTTCAATTACACTTATTCAGCATTTGAATTTGTAATGGATTGTTGTAATTTTCCTCTTTCATATTTTTTGTACTTAGGACGAAAGTCTTAATGAAAGGTTCCATGGCCACCAATAACCTGCACACACAATTTTAACATCGTAAGTTAATTCTTTATAGAGTTATGCTGACCACTCAAAATAAAGTTTAGAAACAATGTTTATGTGTGTGTTAGTGGTCATCATAACTCTATGAAGGATTAACTTACGATGTTAAAATTGAGTGTGAAGGTTAGTGGTTGTCATTTATATACATATATTTATATATGTGTGTGTGTGTGTGTGTGTGTGTGTGTGTGTGTGTGTGTGTGTGTGTGTGTGTGTGTGTTGTACTGATTGAGATACTGTCCTTTTCCTATGTTAACATATAGGTAATTGAAAGTAAAAATATCTCAAAAATGGTCACTCATAGATGATTCAAACTACGAAGATGTTTAGTCGAGGGTCAATAAAAATTAGAAATTTGAATTAGGAATTAGAATTCTGAATTTAATTGCCTTTCTAACAAAAAGTAGTTTAGTACTGTTTAAGTAACTGTTTTCTAGATGTTTATTTTTAAATATATGGAGTAAAAATTGGGATTGATTATAACAGTAGAGCGCTTATTACCAATGACAGTCTTTCACCAACTGATACCAATATTAATCTCATGAATATCACGTGACTATTGACTTTTGCAGTTTGGAATGTCCCGATTACGCAGTAGGAGTAATGTTACCAATTATTTTGCTTTTGAATAAATAATGTGCGTACATCATTAAATTGTAACAATATAAAAATGAAACATCCTCCCACTCATCGTTAAGAAAATTACTTTTTGAACATGATCGATTCGGTTTTTTAATTGTGATTGGGCATTTAATTATTTAAAATATGACTTGACGATACAACAGAATATGTATCGATACGATATAACGATATACCTGATACCGCTATATCTATATAAAAATAACTAATTCAAATATTCACACCTCCAGCCGAAAAGGTTGTTGATAAAACCAATACTGATTGAATCCTTTGGAAGGTACAATTATTACAAAGATAAAGGTTTTTTTTTTTTTTTTTTTTTTTTTTTTTATGTCTATTATTTCAAGATCAATAAATATTCAGTTTTTAACATATTTATTTATTATAAATAAAACTAAAGTATTACACAAAATTACATTTAAACTTTTAGAATTGGCTTTATGAAAATATGACAGTAAAACAACTGATCTCTCACTACAACTTCTGGACAGAGCATGTTTGGTTATTGACACTTATGTCTACTAGAACTTTTGGATTGCTTATAAGCTGTTTCTACACTACAAGCAAGTGAAGCCACTTGAATGCTGCTATGCAATTGGTTGTCTAGGGTTACAAATTGATTCGAACTAGTTTTTTGAGAAGTTGCCAGTATTGATTTCTATGATGATTATTAAGCCTTTTTCGACTTCAAGTAACTAACCAAGCAGGCTTTATAAAGAAATTGCAGTTAGAGACCAGTTGTTATTGACTTGAAGCAGAAGAAGACTTAGTAATCACCACAGAGATCTATGCTGTCAACTTCTCCCAAAACTAGTTAGAACCAGTTTGTAACCATAGACAACCAATTACCTAGCTTAGATGGGGAACCGTATTCAAGTGGCTTCGCCTGTTTGTTAAGCCTAAACTGCTTATAAGCTATGCATAATTTACAGTCACAAATCAGTGAGTAAAACCAGCAGATTTAGTTTTGTCACCAAATGTGGTGTCAATTTCTTTTACCTATGTCATCTTTAGTAATTCTATATAATTTTCTTATTTCATTCAAAATCACATATTTAACAATTTTTTTTCAAAATATGCAACTGAACTGATGTATAAAATACCCTTTTTATAACAACGTGCCAAAATTTGAACTTTAATCACTTTTAATCAGAAAACGTCGTGAAAGAAGAACTTTACCGCGATTAGTGCTGAAAAGTAACTTACTTATACTAATGTGAAAAAGCACATTTCCGCATGCCTAGAGCTTAAATTTTAAATAGTTTTGGTATAGAAATGAATTTTTTTGAAAAGATTCATTGATTGTACCCTAGTAACCATGTGACGAGTATGTGACGAAAAGCGATATCGCATAGAGATTACGCGATGTAACGGCGATATCACACAGGGGTCACATAGTCGTCCAATGTTCGTTTTAGAGGGGATTTTGAGACGTAACTTTGTGATATCGCTGCAATATCGCAAAGATCACATTGTGACATTGGTGACGAATTTGCGATTTTTACGATATCACATTTTGACCTCTATGTGATTTTGGCGACATGTATGTGATTTTGGCGACATGTATGTGATTTTGGCGACATCTATGTGATTTATGCGATTTTCGCAACGAAAGCCATGACGCTGCGATATCACTTTGTGATCTGTATGTGATCTTAGTGACTTTGGCGACATCCAAGTGATTTGTGCGATTTTCGCAACTTAAGCTTTGTCACTGTGATATCACATTGTGATGAAGATATTTTAAAGATATTTTTTGCACGTGATTACAAAAAATATCGTATGCAACACTTGGTAAATTACTTTTTCTATCTCAGCGAATTATTTGACTCGTTCTATCGCACTTGTCAAATAAACATTTTGCCTCCTTTGAAAAATTATAATTATCATTAAAAATGATCATTAAAAATCCTTAAAAATTAAAAATTATAATTGCATAAATAACTATTATAACTCTTAAAATGCTGATTCTGCGATTTTTTAGTAAAATGAACCACGATATGGTTTTTATTTAATCTGTTACCAAAATATCCAATAAGTTTTGTCGAAGTTGCCAATTTCGTGCTAAATCTCATTCTTCAAACTATTTGGTATTTTTTTGCAATGATAAACGTTTATGGAAAAGCTACAAATATATTTTTGAGCATAATAGGCAATTTTAAAAAGTATTACTCTAAAATAAACTATAATACAATCCAGTGTGCTGCAAAATTTGTTATTTCAATTCTTTTTCTAAGTTTCTTATTTTATAATAAAGTACATATTTGTTTCTTTGCCTTATTTTTACGATAAATCAATCTTAAACAAAGTAACATTTAATAAAAATTGTTTCGCTTTAAATCTGGTCTGTAAATGCCAAGGCGTAAAATAAATTGATTTTAGAAATATTGGACGAAACTGTTACAAAAGTAAAATGCTTCTATTGTTTGTTTGAAGAAATATTATCGAATCGAACTTTTCATTTTTATTTCTTTAATATAGTAAAAGAACCATTTCTTAGTTCCATTTCTGTTGATAAAAATATTATGCTTTTCATTTGATCTCTTAATTTATATTCTTTTATTGTACTAGTGGCACAGTACGCAGACTGTACATTTAAATTTGATTACGTTTTTTGAAGTTCATCGGAGTTTATTATTGTATTCTATTTCTGAAAAACAATAGATTCTTTAAGTTTTCGAACGTACTTGAATTATTATTTTCTTTTTAATATCTGGTGATGTTGTCTACTGTAAATTATCAGAACTTCCTAAAATGTTTGCACAATTTTTGAATTTTTATATTTCGTTTTTCAAACAAATAACACAATGTGTTTTTGAAAGTAGAGTATTTAATCTGTACCTACTATAGTTTATAATTAATATTAATTAACCCATTAAAGAACATTCTTCGGTTATATTTTATTTTTGAATCGTAATCAATAAAGAATTATAGAGGAATCATTATAGAGGAAGAAAGTGTGGTTAGAACAAGATATGGACAACCGAAAAATTTCCATAATCAAAGGAGCCTTCCGGGAGGCCTTGAAGGAATTTCTTTGAATTGCAGAACATTTTTATAGAAGTCAACCATTATAAAAACATGGATTAACAAATGATGAACTATAAACACATCATGCTATGAAGTTTTAGTATTTAAATGTACATTTTAATATTCTCTTTAAAATAAAAAAAAACAGTAAACACGCATGAAAATAAATACGGAGGTAAGAGTTTAAAGTGTACTATTCAATATAGCCCAGTGGCACAAATACGCCATATCGTCCAACACTAGCCAATACCAATGTTGATTGTTGTTTACTGACCGTTGTCATGGATCTTGGCCAATCTCACCCAGTTCTTGGTAAAGTATAATTTAAGTTTCGAAATCTTGATGCAGAATTTTAAAATTGAAGTGTCATAAGAAAGGACGGAAGGGTAAAAAACATGTTTATTTGTTTAAAACATCGGGTATTTTGGAATAATACTCGAGATTCGGCAAGTTCAGGTCAATCTACCCAGAATCCCTATTTTTGACATTGGACAATACCACTGTGCTACCTTGGATAAGACTTTGTTATTTCAATGAAAAGAAAAAAAATATTTAAGGAAATAAGATTTTCCTTCTGAGTTAGTAACTTAAATTAAATTAGAAAAGAACTAAGTAGAAAAGTCTTAGCAAAAACACATACAAGAATAATTAAAAAAAAAAGTAAGTAAACAAGATAAACAACACCGCAGGGTTGTTTAGAAAAAGAGAAAACAAATCTTTTACTTAAGATTTTGGATGCAACCTTGTATTTTTCATTTCAAGTCAAATGACTGTAAGTTAAAAAATCACGCAGATTTTATGGCAGCTATTTGCGGAAGAAAGCAAATGTAAATGAAATTTCCGAAACACAAAGGAACTTTACTTTATATAAACCGCAGTCACTTTTTTCTAGGTGCTTTGAGGTAAATGGGGAGAAGATTTTACAACTTGCACCAAGTGCAAAAAGTCATTAAAACTGTTGTATTTTTGTGAAGAGCGGGAGATGTTTTAAATGTTTCTGGGGGTTTTCTTTTCTTTATCAAGTCGTTTTAAAAATCGTTTTGGAGAAGGTCTAGAAAAAAGTTTCTCTAGTTGAAAACAAATGAGTCTTTAAGCGATATTTAACAAGGCGTAAGAGTATTTTAAATGTAGAATAGGTTTTTCATTTTTTGACAATAAAGGTTTTTTTTTTTTTTTTTTTTTTTTTTTTTGAAATTTAAGAAAGTACATTTCTATGGTAAAATTTATATTTTTTGTTGTTAAACAATGAATTATGATGTATCATGAAGTGCAATCTAAGGAAAAAAAATAAAAAATCTAGGTTAGATACAGTGAAAAAGAAAGCTTGAACTATAATGGAGCTTACAATTGAATTTGTGGACAGTTACAGAACATTAATGGAATCGAATAGTTACAAACGTAAACACAATTATTAATAATATATTTTTTACAAGGCACACATATATTTATAATATTAAATTATATTTCTGAGAGAAATGCATTAAGAAAATGAATTAAAAATGAACTACTTATCTCTAATTGTAACTTCTGTATAATATATGCTTAGTTATCAATATGAAGTTGAAATGCTCGCCATAGATAAACATAATGACAGCACTCCAAATTTATAGTTAACGTCTGTAGATAACCAAAGGAAACATATTAAAAAGCGGTAGATGAAGAGAGTATGGCAATTCTCTCTATTTCTGTCATCATGAAGTGCTTATCACAGAAAAATTCGCATGTAATTTAAACTACGATAAGATTACAAGGTCGAAGCCTTATCGCGCATGCTTCTCTCTCCAACGTCTCTACACCAAGGAGAGGGCATTAAGGTCAGAAGCTATTTAATAAGCACCAGTCCCCCTTTTGGTACATACGAATTCGGCGAAGGTGTTATCGAACCCACCTACTGTATATGACCTTCGAGCTTTTAACCACCGGGTCACTAGAGATCAAGTTACTACCCTAGCATTACAAATACGTTGGACAATATCGCTCGACATTGGGCAAGAACGATGTGAAACATTCTAAACCGACCGTTGTTACATATATTGGTCAATTTCGCCCTATGCTAGGTAACATATACCGGGAAATTTGAAATGTTGATGTGCAGTTTTAAAATTGAAATATGTATTGATAAAATGGATGAAGGGCAGAAAAATATGTTTTCTGATATATATATATATATATTTTTTTTGTAATGATCTTCTAGTGTCGGCCAGTATCCCCAGTGGCACAAATACGCTGGCCAATATCTGTCAACACTGCCAATCCCGATGTGAACCGTTGTAGACTGTCCGTTGCCACGGATCTTGGTCAACTTCGTTCAGTGCTGGGTTAGAAATTCTAAAAGTTTTGAAATTTTGATGAAGAGTATATAAATAAAATATAGTATCACAGGAAAGGATGAAAGGGTAAAAAATAAGTTTTGACAAGTTTATTGTTTTAAAAAAGCGTGCATTTTGGAACATTAAACGAGATTTGGCTTGTCCTGGCCAATCTTTCAGACACCCTGTTCCTCGAATTGCCCAATATTGAAGTACTTACCCAAGTAAGGAATCATAAGTTACAACAATAAAATCACATTAAATTTCACAGTTATAAATGCGTTTGTGTTAGTGTAATACGTAAAATTTAGAGAACCCAGTTTATGGTTTTGCAAAAAAAAAAAACAATCTTAGAACCATTAAGATATTGAACATTTGTCCAGAATGCAATAAATGACTTTAAAGCCCGCTGTAAAACTTATAAAAATAGTAAACACATAAAAAAGGACATCAAAATATTAAGGAAGAATAAGCGTATGGAATATACACAAAAATGAAACATTGTTGAATTTTCCACAATGTTTGAAGTAAGGGTTAAAACAAAATATCTACCCAATTCAATAAAACTTCAGAGCAAAATCCATTTTAAAATGCCACTTTTTACATACTCAAAATATGCCTCAACAACAAATATTTTATACTCCATCGATAAACAAGTACATCGATTATAATTGAATACAAATTCCCAATCCTTCCGCCTTTAATATTTATGGACCAGTCTACAAACTGTATTTTTATCTCTTCAGAAGTAAAAAAAAACAGGAGTGTTTTCAATAAAATTATTTTTTTTTCCGTGAAAAACAGTTCGTAGTGAAAGAGCTTCAAAGGGAATGTTATGTCTTTTCTTCTATTGAAATATCTGCTCTGTCTCAGGCAGAAAATATATGTCCACTCTATGGAAGGCTGCTTATATATAGAAAAAAATAAACGCTATCTTTCTACGCTTTAAAAATGCATTGGAGATTTTACTATTTTGAGAATGGAAAATAGTCATGGTATAGAAGAGTCTTAGATATAAAGTGGAGAGGATATTTGAATTTATTTCGATAGAAATTTAAATTGAAGTTCTTTAGAATGCGTTTTCTGACAAATTACTTCCTTGACTGAGTGGTCAGTAGGGTACTTCCAAAAGCCTATTTAAATATATAACATTTAAGACTTATTGTAGATAATCATTTCAAATCGATTGATCACTTTTTCATTACAATAACCCACTGCATTAAGGAAATATAGTTAAATATAAAAAAATGAGATTTTGTTGTTGAAATCGATAAAATTTTTCTTCCTTTATTACAATATATTGACGGTAAAAACTGATAAATACGATAAAGTTTAGATATAGTAGTTGATGACCCATTGAAGTGCAATACTTTTTTTTTCCTTTATTTGTTACACTGTACTGAGGGCAAACCGATACATTTAAAATTTTAGATTTAGTACTTAGTAATCCATTAAAAAAGACAAATTTGTCTTAATATATTACAAACATTGAGGGCAAAACTGTTAAATACACTAAAATTAAGATTTAGTAGTTGTTTATTCATTGAAATAGACAAAATAATCTTTATTTATTACAATGTATTGAGGTCAAAACTATTAAAAGTTTAGATTCAGTAGATGATGACTGATTGAAAATACACATTTTCCATAATATATTACAGTGTATTAAGGGTTAAACTATTAAATTTATAAAATGTTAGAATTAGTAGTTGATGAATTTTTCTTAATTTATTGCCATGTATTGAGGGAAACAATGTTAAATGCACAAAGGTTTAGATTTAGTAGTTGATGACCATTAAAATGCAAGACTAATTTTCTTTATTTGTTACACTGTATTGAGTGTAAACTGATACATGCAAACTTTTAGATTTAGTAGTTGGTGATACATTAAATGGACACAATTTTTCTTAATTTATTACAATATATTGAGGACAAAATTGTTAAATTCACTAAAATTTATATTTAGTAGTTGTTGAGCTATCGAAATAGACAAGATATTCTTTATTTATTACAATGTATTGAGGTCAGAACTGTTAGATACACAAAAGTTTAAATTCAGTAGATGATGACCAATTAAAATAAACACATTTTCATAATTTATTACATTGTACTGAGGGAAACACTGTTAAATACACAAAAGTTTAGATTTAGTAGTTGATGACCCTATAAAATTTAAAACCTTTTTCTTAAATTACAATTTTGTATTGAGGGAAGATCTATATTCTTAAACAAACAAAAAATAATTTATTGAATAGTTGATAGCTCATTGTTCAATTTTTTTGTAATTTATTACGCTGTATTGAGGGAGAACTGATAAATACTGAGTTGGACATCCAAGGAGACCCATTCGATTCAAATATCTTTCGCCCAAAAGAGTCCATTAACGATTGAGAGGATTATACCTAAGTATCTAAAATTTTATACCAAATACAACGCAACAATGTTAAAAGATCATTTTCAAAATTTGACGAATAAATAATAATTAATTTATTTAATAGTACGAAATCGTTTTCAGAAACCATTTTATAAAAACTCATTTTTTAACTATATTTTTTTGTTGCTATATATAGTAAAAATATTCTTCTTTTAAAGCTATATTTCGGTAGTTATTGTGATCAAGTCAGTGGGGTAAGACTATAGGTGCATGAACTGTCCAACGATGCCTCTGAAGTTAAGAGCAATTTAACTTCCGATTCTTATTTCTTGTAGACTAAACACGGCACTTTGATGGTATACAACTCCAAAAGCACTGAGTTACATAAATAGTTATCTTCCTTTCATATTTTAATAGGATTTAATCGTTATATTACTATCTCAAACGTAATTTTCAGTTTAGTCTTTAACTCAACATCATGACTTTATTGAAAATCACTAAAAAATAAATTAGACTTTGTCATCAAAGCATCTAGAATTAATGTAAGAGGCACTATTTTTCAAAGATCCCTTCAGATTTTGACATATTCGGACGATATAAATATTATAGGAAGATATAGACAATCAGTGGAGGAGGGCTTTACCGCCCTTTAAGCAGCAGCTAAGGAAATGGGACTTACCATTAAAAACGTATATAAAACCAAATTCATGGAGGTACGTAAAAAGTATTCCAAGGTATCTCCACTACGAGTTAATGACTATATATTTGAAGCTGTTGATGTATTGAAATATCTTGGGACTATAATAACCACCAAAAATGACATCACCACTGAAATTGATAGTCGGCTAATCATGGCAAACAAGTGCTACTTAGGATTAAAAAGCCATCTAAAAAGCAGACTCCTCCGACTTAAAACAAAAATCAATACCTACAAAGCACTCATACGACCTACGATCTTGTATGGTAGTGAGTTCTGACTACTCAATAAATCAGAAGAAAATAATTTGTTTTCTCTTTTTTTTTTTAAATATTAAGAAGAATCTTTAGAGCAGTCTATAAAAACAATAAATGACCCATCCACTAGATCTATAGAAAATTCAAACAACCAGACATAGTTCATGTTATTAAATCCAACCCCATTCCACGGTTGCTGGGACACATCTACATATCTGTAGATAATAATCCGTCTAAAAAGATAACATTCTCTAAACCAGACAGAGTTAGAAAAAGGGGTCATCCTCTTACTAGGTGGTTTAAAAAACAAATTAACTTTTGGAATTCTTTCGCTACGTTATATAACGAGTGGTTTTTCTGTTGACTAATTCCGAAATCATTGCAACTTATAAAATCAAAAAAGATAAATAATATTAACCAATTTAAAGGCTAAAACCTACACGTATGATGATTATACAATTCTAAATATTAAATAGATAGGATGTAAAAAATAGTTACCGATTGTATAATTCATATTTTTTATTAAAGAATAACATTATAAAATGGTTGAATTAATGTAGATAAACTCATTGACATTCTAATTCAAGCAGCTAATTATTTACAATTAATTCTACTCAAAAGACAAAACGTAAGACAATTTTCAGTTTAAAAAACAAACAAAAAAAGTATTGAAATTAAACCACTAAGGAATATTACAGAGATGCAAACTTATAATTCTTTCAAACCGATAACCGACCTTAAGCCTTAAAATCTCCAAAATGAATAATTAAAATATCCATCTTAAAAAGTTTTAATGGATCATCACTTCACAGCTTAAGCGAATTACGAACTTAATATTATTCTTCTATTAGAATACTTTTTTAAAAACTGCCTCTTCCAATTATGGAGCATGTCCTTACGGTTACCGACCGATGAACGCGTAAAAGAATGTAATTAAATCCATTAAAACTTCGTCGAATTCATAAAATTGTCGTTTAGTTGAATTCACTTAAGTCCTTTGTTAACTCTTTTGTTTTTAATTTCTAGGTGGTATTCTTTGTTGACACAAACTGCTTTTGTTTGTTAAAAAAGAACTTTATTGATTTTCGCATTATTTGAAAGAATGTTTCTATTTTATTGTTCTGCAGTAGAGGGTTATAAGATAGAGTGTAATAAATGAAAATATTCCTATTTCTGATTAAAAACTAATGAATGCCATTGCATTGAAGATGTTGAATATTTGAGAAAGGAATCAGTAGTTTCGAAATGGCATAACTTTGGAACAGTGAAGGACAAAAAAAGAGACAAGTGGTGTCTTGAATCGAAAGGTATGGAATTTTAAATACACTGGTTAGCGAAATTAGTTACAATAAAGAATTGTGGCAACAAATTGCAATATTGAATATAGTACAATGAGTATCGTTTCCTTCCTAAAAATCGGCCCTATGATCACTTGACTGAATAGTGCAACACAAATGGTTGGTTTTGCAGATTCTAGTGGTTTTGCAAGACACGCAGATGGATTTTCAGTACCCATAATCATCAATTCATTAATAATAATAATAATAATAATAAAATATCGACAAATTCATCTAAAGAAAATGAGATCCATCATACAGAATATACAATTGACAGCAAGTTTACTCCCATCAATGAATGTTTCAAACCGGTGCATATAAAATTCATTCAATACATGTCTATTCAACATATATTTTGCCTCTTCTTTCAGTCTCTAACTTTTTCGCAGTTCAAAGTTAAGGGATTCTTTTTAAAGACCCTGTATATCAGCGTTAGCCACTTCGTGGCCCACTGATTTTTCTGCAGCCCGCAGTACAGAAAAACAAAAGTCAAGCTTCAGGGTAAGATCTTTTTTTTTACACAATTTTAACGGAGACCCGTGCCCCAAATATAGAAAAAATGTAAGCTTTTTTATTTTTTTATTTTTTATTGTATAAAATTAAGCTATATAGATTTAAGAAAACATGGGAGAAATTTCAAATTTCTAGGGAACTGCAAATATTCAATTTTTAAACTTTTGCATACCAATCTACAATGTGGATGTATGCAAGTTTTTATTTTTAAGCTCGATTTTCTCAAAATCTAGAATTGGCAATTTTAACTGTGTTTAAAATGCTAAGGTTTAGAGAAAATTTACTTAGATTTAAATTTTTTAATTATTGTATATCTGCTTTATAAATGTCGGGAGAGGTTTTTTTAGTAAATTGTATTAACTTTTTTTTAAGAATTAAAGAAAAATTGGAATTTTTTGTGAAAATTTAAAAATTTTTGTGAAAAACGCAAAACCTCTTTTTAAAATCCCCTGTAAAACTAATTAAAAAAATATCTCGCAACATCTTTAGAGTATACTTTAATATAATTAATTAGTTTTGAATTTCAAAAAAAAATATTAAAAATTGAAGGAGGAGTAGTCTTTTAAAAAAAGCGTATATTTCGGCCAAAAAACACTCAAAAAACAAAAGTATAAAAAAATATTAAATTTAAAAAACAAAAAAATTGTGTCAATAATTGCATAAATATAGATGTTTTATTTATACCAAAAAGTTGGTGTTACTAAATTAATTAATAAAAATTTTAAGATTTTGCTCACGGGTCTTCCTTAATTTGTCCAAAATAGTATGTGTTTACTATGTAGAACTGGATTCTCCACTAAGGCCAAAGAAACTGTACGAAGAAACTTTCAGCAATATGGTTTTCATCAAGAATAAGTATATGAATAACATAACTGAATCTCATTTGGATGATTTATTAAAATGGCTATAACAAATACCGTTACTCTATCATAAAGCAAACTAAACAATTTCGATTGTCAACGTGTCACAATTGGTATCGATTAAAACCGGGCAATCTGGAGGCATGGTTTAAATATATTTATTAAAAGTTAGGTTATGTCAGATTGTCATGTTGGAACAAAAGATGAAATTCATTTTTAGACTTTGATTTATCTTATAATAAAAACTAATATTTTTTAATTATTCAAAAAAAAAAAAAAAAAAAAAAAAAAAAATAATAATAATAATAATAATAATCAAATATCAATGGTAATTTTATAAAGATAAGAAGAATTTCAATATTTGTTTTCGGTTATCTAAAATGCTTTATATTGTTAAGTCAATTATTATTATAAATACATATATTACCGCATTTAATATAAATTTGCAGTCCGCGAAAAGCTTCAACAAAAATTATATATTGAAAAGTTAGTAACGAATGCTGCTGTATATAATCATGCAAAAAAAAAAAAAAAAAAAAAAAAAAAAATGACAATAATATTCTGTAACTTCTAGAATAACTGACGAAATAAACTTCACAACATGAAGTGGAATCAAATGTATATAAAATGGCGCTTGAAAGTAGACAAAATAAAAGTTATACCAAATGCGTATGGAAAGTTCACAAAATAAGAATAAAGATTATTTGTGAAAAATCCTTTATCGAGCAAAAATGAAACACGTATTGTGATTGGCAAATAGTATTTTAACATTTGAATTCATTTTCTAAGATGTGTTGTGATTAGTTTGAAACACGTCACAAGTGTTACCATACAACCCAATCCTAATGACTCGGCGTATAAGGTCCATAAACCAAATTAGTTCATCCATATCTGATCTAGACGTGGATTTGCATAAAACACCCTTACGATATTTGATTATCCAAAATATTCAATTATGTGGATGTTAGTGGCCATTAATACGGATAATCGGAGTTCTACTGTTTATGATATTAGTGTACTCTACTAATAAACTAAAATCTAAATCCAACATCAAATTTGAAATTGCTGTAATCCTAGCGCTATATTAATTTATTACCGAAGCCAAAATTTGCGAATTTGTTTTTGGTAACAAAAAGTTAGAACGAAAAAGTTACTGAAATTGCTCATACTGGCTTCCTTTGAAGTCCAATTCAGCTCGGACCAGCTTCAGGGCCTGTAGTTGAATACTTCAAATTCACGGCAGACCTGATCCACCCTGTCCGACTGTTTTGACAGACGAAAGAAATCCGTTTGATGATTGGTTGGTTTGCACGCTTAACGACTTATATTTTTTGCACAGTGACGGCTAATCAGGCGAGAACCAACAGTTTAACATGGATTCCGAACTATAATGAATATCCATGACTAGCCCAGGATTCAAACCCGGCACCTTTGTTTGCGAGGCCAGAGCTCTAACCACGCAGTCATTAGAAAGGCAATCCGTTTGATGAAGTTAATTACCCAAATGTATATTGTATGACATTATTTTCAAAACGGCTAATGTTGCAAGCCTGATGATTATAATCTCAGATACTATTTTATTTATACTTAGTTTGATGATGGTATATGACTTTATAAAGGATAATTCCAACTAATTAAACAACTTTTCTCAACCCATCACAACTTTGATTTTAACCCAATAGTGAGACGCTATCCACAATTAGGTAAATGCTGCTTAGATATGCAATCTTCCTAATTGACATTAACATGCATTTTAACCAAACAGAGTCTCGTAGACTAATAATAACAATAAAGTATTTATAGAAGGTCTTGTAGACAGAATGATTGCAGGATCCCAAATTAAATTGTAAATAGTTGAACGTAGAAGTCAGTTATTCAGATCGTTATTGCTTTGGCTGCATTTTCAATTAAGTAAGATATAAGTTATTGAATTCCTGGACTTATTTATTATATACTGACGGCATGACATTTAAATTTTTCGATATAAGAATCAAATGATTTTCAAACTGAATTTAGTAATTTTACAATAGCAAGTTCTTAAAGAATGCGAATGAAACGTAATGATAGCCAATGTAAACAAATCTGTGACGAAATTTCTTCACGAGCGTCAAGAATTTTCTCGGTATGAAATGTATCTGTTTATTTATTCTTCTTTTAGAAACTCATAAAACTTCTTTAAAAAAAAAAGAGAACTTGTTAACATGCTTTAATATTAGTTTCAGTAAGCACAACTTCAGGGACAGTGATAATTCAGGCACCTGAAATGTAAATAAGTGCTGAGGAGTTTTAAAAACAACGCTCAAATTCCAACTACAGTCACTACACGCGTTGACGACTACTAAATACTCGCTAACGAATGTTCTCAAAGAATCAGGAGCAAACGATTTTGCAATCAGAACACGACAAATAATCGCGAAATTTTTTGATTATTTTGCGTGTTGCTAAATTTTTACTATAGCCTGAATTATCACTGTTTACAAATAAATTTTATAAATATCGATTTTTAAAAAGGAAATTGTCGATTATTTTCGGGAAAATTGTGTTACAATTTATAATAATTATTCATTTTGAAGTAATAAGTAGTTACTACGAATCACTTCAACATATCGTTGGATTATTAATACTTGGTCAGTCAGTAAAGTCGATATATGTGAGACCTCATCAAATTATTGAAAACAACAGCCCGAATATTGATTTAGGTAAAAATTCTTACACGTGCTCTCTACCGCCTGCAAAGAAGTATTTACGGAAAAAAAAAAACAATGCTAAATTAATTAGTGATTTTATAATTAATTAAAGATGATTACTAAAAAATATATGTTGGTGTAGTGGTTAGATCTAATTTTATGGCTAAATATATTTTTAATTAATATTTTCTTTCCTGATTTGAAGATTTTTTTGTGTGTTGTAAATTGTTATTTTTTTTTTTTTTTTTGGACCTCGAGTATAGGATTAAAACTTAGCCCTTCAAAATTACGCCTAAAGACAATTTGAATTATCTACAGGATTAAACTAAGCTGAGATTCAAATCAAGTAAAATATTCAACAATATTACTCAGAAAAATTATTTTAATTTATATTGTTAAACCACCTATTTCAACATAAAATTACTATTTAAAATGCATCACCTATCTGTCTCCTACAAGTACCTAATGAATCATTGGCTGGCTACAATATCTGCCAAAGTATTGTTATGAAACAATAAACATAAACTAGAGATGTTAAACATCGGACAAGTTTCAATTTCACTTAACACTGGTCAATGCATTCAAATTTGCTATTGATTGGAGTTACTTACCGTTTCTGTTTTCAGACTTTCATTAATTAAAAAAAAAAATTGCTAATTTGGTGATATTTTTTGGCGGTAATTATTGCATTGGTAAAAATAAACACCACCAAAACGGTGAACTTGGCAATATTTGTTTCGAAATAAATTACATTAATCTTTCCTATAAGGGAGACAGAGAAGAAATAGTCGTTGATGGGCGATGCTTTAGAGAAAAAACTCTGTAAAGGCATTTGTTTTACAGCTTTTAACACCTTTATCGTATTTCTACTTGAATTTTGTTGGAGATGTTTCGAACATCTTAGATATTATCAAAGCAATTTTGATCAGAGATTAGAGCTGTTTTTTTGGCAATTACTGAAAAACATAAATTTTTCAATGGCTATTTTGACCAAAACCTTAATAATAGGTCCCATTTGTATATAGGGTAATTGCAAGCAAACAAATTATAATAACAAATACAAGTTGTTTCAACTTTAATTTTTATTTATAATCATTTATTATAAGGGACAATTCCCGAATTTTTTTTTTCAATTCTAAATGTTTCAAAAAGGCCATAAATAAAAAAAAATTCTGCTCACTGCGCTTGCTCTTTTTTTTTTTGATTTACAGCCAAAGTTCGCTTGTTAATTTTGGTGGGAAAAACGACTCATTCGGCTCGAAGATCACTTGATCTGAAACAACTTGGCTTGAAATGCAGCAACGGAAACCAGTTTTGCAAGTTTCTCGTAAATCGTACCAATCGGTATGGGATATGGCAATTGTCTACCATACACCGATGCCAAACACACACCAACTCTTTGGCGGAAACCTAGAAACGGAAGGATGTTTTGACGTCACAGATATAAAGCAGAGTTTTGATCGGACTGTGATCGTACGAGGTTTTCGGGTATTTTATTTTCTTAATATTTAAATAACTAATTTTTTTAAGAACTTTTGTTTGAATATTTGAAATCAGAAAGAAATTCTTCATAAATATAAACTAATTTCACTCGTTTTTAAAAAAAATACGGGAATTGTGTATTGTAATACATTGTGGCATGTGTAAGAAATACTTTGTCAAATATTTTGGCCAAAATATGAACCATTAAATATGATCAACAATATTAGTATTTTAAAATAGCAGTGCAAAACTAAAATAAGTATTTTAATTTAGTACAACCAAGTATAATAAGTTTTTTACAAAAAAAAAAAAAAAAAAAAAAAAAAAAAAATCCACTGATAATGCTAAGCAAGTTGTTTTATTGTTTATATTTAATTTTCTTGACAGTAAAGCAATGCTTGCAATTTATCTTCGTGAACACACGCAATTTATTAAGAAAACGCTACTAAAAATTTACAAAAATAATTTATGAAAAAACTTTTTTAAAAAAAATGCACTTTAAAATTCCTTTACAAAACGAGTTAAGAAAAATAAATGGCTTTACGAAGAATTTTGAAGCATTATTTAAGGATTTAAACATTCAAAACAAAGGCCTCCCTTCTGGAGCGAAAAAACACAACCCCAAGCCATGAATACAAACATTCTTTTTCTCCAGAACCAGTGTGTAAACATCAAGGAGAAAACTTCACAATGTTACCTCTCTTCTTTTGTTTCCCAAAAAAATGGATTCTCAAAATCCTTCACGGTCTTGCCATTGATCAAGACGTTTTCCTTGTGTTCTCGAATTTCCCCAAGGCCGAGTATATTTTATCCCTATTTTTTCCCTTTTTCGAGTGCATATGCTTATCGTGAACAAAGGGCTTGCTTTTTTACCACCTGCCAAGTAAAAAAGTTTTTGCTTCTCAGAGGAAAACGACTAAAAGGCGTAACCCCTTAAATCTCACTACCAAGACTATAAATTTCATTTTTACTGAATTCTTTTTTTGTATCAAATTTTTTTTTTTTTTTTACATCGCTTTATAAATATTATTAACCCGTACTGTATACATAAATTTGTACTGTTATAAAAATATAGAATTTTAGCTTCTGTACTACGCTGCTGAAATAAATTTACACATGAGCTATATTCTTTCGTCTATTCTGGAAAAGTTTTTTATGGCCAAAAACAGTTTACAGGTTTTGTCACCAAAATAACATAACTTGGTAAGATTTGTTTGACTGAAAATTTGAACTGTATGTTTTTTTAGTTGGTTGGTAAAGTTTTATAATAAAAATCAAATACTCCAATGAAATTTTCAATACATGGTGTACAAAATCTTCTTAAAGCAATACTAAAAAAAAAAAAAAATCTCCTGATTTTTAATTTAATTCTGTAAAGAGTATTTTCCCATGTTCCCAGCAGTACATTTAAAAAGTTTAATAAAGAGTTATTTATTTTATAGTTTAGATTAACACCAATTTAATAAATATGTTGTTATTTTAATATATAAGTAATATGAGATTCTTATAAATTGATTGCAATATAATATCACAAAAGTTTTTGTACATCATTTTTATTTCAATTGTTTCTTATTTTGAATGCTAGTAAAACAGTTATAATACTGAAGTGAAGTTTTTGCATCCCCGAGTAGAAAACTTTAATTCACCCTTTCCTTGGACCATTTACAAAACTGAAGAAAGCCTATAACCATATCTGCGAAATAAATATATATTTACAGGAAAGGATCAAGATAATTGACTTTCCAAATAATAAAAAAAATTGTCATATAACTGCAATAATTAAGGCTTTCCGGTTAAGTCTGGCTCCTGTAGTAATTGTAAGATATTTAAAACTGAGTATACATATTACAGCAATCGCGGGAAAGTTAACCTTCTGGATTGAATGAACATTTGGATCTTTTTGTATTGATAAAGAGATTACTTTTTACCACATTTTGATGAATATACTAAGAATATGTGTTTTATATAATATTAGTAAGTGGAAAAAATTATTTGGAAAAACCAATTTTAACTAGGTCAAACCATCGATATAGATAGGTCAAACACGTCCGTGTGCAATGTGTCAGAGAGTTATAAATGTATATTTGATCTATTTAAACCAACAATTATTCATAAAACTTTATCACCAACTAATATTTAAAAAAAAAAAAAAAATCTTACTAGGTGATTAATTGTAATTTTCCAATTTTGATGTGTTTATGAGTAGTAAAAATGAAGCATTGTCCCGTGTGTCACCCCAAGATAGTGCCCGAAATAGAAACTGAGGGCCAAAGATGCAAAAGGTCAAAGTGACTTTTCTTAACTTTTGAGATACTAATCTTTAAAGTTTCTTATTTATATTAAATTTGTACGAAAATCATTTGTTGTTCAAATACTAATTTCTGGAAGATATAACTAGTTTTCATAGAATTTAATATAAATAAGAAATTTTAAAGTGTATTTTCTCAAAAGTTAATAAAAGTCACTAAGATCCCTTTGCTTCTCAGGCGTACAATTTTTAAAAGAAGTATTATATGAAATGTGCCAAGTTTTTACAAATGGCTTATTTTAAAGACAACACTTATAAGAAAGATACTGAAAAATTCGTAAGATTTTGTTTTAGTCTAAAACTACATTTACTACTTTCCCGATAATTAGGCGTTTTCAGTTATAATCCATATAAATACTTAATGTGCCATATTTCTACTTGATCAACAAAGTTTTAAATAAAATTTTTTGTCACTTTAGAATTCATTATCTCAAGACCTAACCGTCATTATCATCACTTTTAGGTCCATCACATCATGTAAATCTTTTTACCTTTTTAAAAAAAAGAATTGGATTTTATTATTTGATTTAAGAATCTATAGTTCTTATTTCAAGTTAACTCGATGTGATACAATTTTTGTTGTCTTTGATTATTTGGTTTATTTCTTTCTTTGGTTATTTGGTTAAATTTTGTATATTCATCTAGATCTTATCATATCATTTAATTTTTTATGCTTTTGCTCCTTCATCCATCACGCTTTTTAGAAATAAACCTTTTAACTATTTGATTTGTAAGATATGTACTTTTATTAATCTGATTTTAATGTGCATAAGTAGTAAAGGAAATACTTCAGCTATTGTTGGGCGCAGTATGGCATAAGTGTTGCCCTTGCGCCAAAAAACCTAACTAACCATCCAACCCAAGCGCTAACTTGTTTACCAAATTTTGTGAAAATCAGTGTTTGTCCGAAAGGTGCCATGAAGTTTAAGTACTCCCATCGAACATAATTCTGAATTTTTCATACAACGTATAGAAATGTTAGTATATCAGAAATCTATACTGTTCTGTCGGCGCTAAAATGACCGAAACTGCTAAAAAATCAAGTTTGACTGTGTTCAACTAAATCTGATTGCCGAATCTGACATAAGTTGCCGAAATAAGCATTCTTTTTTATTTGGCAAAACACCATTCTTTCATTTTCAACGAGGAAGGCACAGACGAATCAGATGTCTGGCAATGTTTCACTGTCAACTTTTAAAAGAATTTTCAATTTGAATTTTTTTTTTTTTTTCTTTCCTTCATTTTCAATGAGGAAGGCACAGACGAATCAGCTCTCTGGCAATGTTTTAATTTCAACTTTTAAAAGATTTTTCCTCCCCCCCCCCCTTAATTTTTAATGAGGAAGGGACAGATGTACCAGATCTCTGGCAACGTAACATTTCACTTTCAACTTTTAAAAGAATTTTGTATTTGATTTTTTTTTTCTGATTTAATTTTTCCTTAATCTCATTAAGCGCGTATTCAAAATTTATAAAATTCTTCTGATTATTAAGCTACAAAAGACTTTAAACTCAGCCAATTGACATTTTAAAAGGAAATTGTAATTTGCACTGTGATTGGATACTTTAAAATGAAATTCGAATTAGTTTTTAAAGGTGTATTTGAGCAATGGATGTGATTGGTCACAAGCGTAGCATAAGTGACACCATACGATGTAATACCAATCACAATAACGCATTTCCTAAAGGCCTTTATTTCTGTTTCTATTTAAAAATATAGTTGAATATTTCAAATTCTTCATTAAAATGTTCATACCAATGCCAACTACTTGGAAGTAATTGATTTCTGTATTGATATTCAAAATAAGACAATTTTATTCTATAAAATCATAAAACTGTTTTAAAATTAAATTTGATATGCAAAGCATAGTTTAATATATATATTTTTTTCTTTCCAGGTAAGCTGTAAACTTCAATCAATTATTGCCTAATTTGCATGAATCTACAAAATGGTAAGATAAAATAATAATAAAGAATAAATTATCCAACAACATTCTTTATATTTCAGTGGAATAACTTCTATCGGTTCACTTTGAAATAAAATCCGAAACATCATTAAAAGTTGTGCACTTATATTTTCATATGTTAAAGTGCCTTTAATGAGTTTTTAAAATTCTTTAAGATAAATGATAACGCAGGACTGATAAATGGTTTTCTGCTCATGTACATTTCACAAGTGCCAAAATATCTAACGTAAGAAAACAACGTAGAATATGGAAAATAGAATTACGAAGAATGTGCGCTTCCAAACTTTGTCAGCCTTTCCGAAAATATTGATAAATATAAGTCTAGACATTTCGCGTATACTCGAAATATTTTTGAGATACTGAAATGAAATAGATATCCGCGAAATATGCAAAGAAACAAATCCATTTTCATCTTTCAAAATATTCCTTTGAGTCTTAAATTCCGGATGAAAGAAATAGTCAAAATATTTTTATTGAAAACATAAGTGACTTATATACATATGATATTGCTATTTTTTTTATATGTATACGAATAAGTGTAAAGTAGAAGAGGTTAATATAAATTATATGATGCCTGTGCAAATTGGCGACTAAATTTTGTCGCCAAAAGGATAATTTTCTCTCACTTGGTAATCTTAATCTTTAGTAACAAGTAAAATAGTTAGGGTTAGATAAGTTTAATTCTAAAATTATAAAGACATAATTATCAAATTAAAAATAACATGGGATGTTTATGATTAATTCAAATATTAAAACCTGAAAAATGACTAAAATACAGTAAATTCTAATATTAAGAAGCTTATCATAGTGATTCTCAGCCTTGCGGCTGCCTATAATTTTTTTTTTTTTAAAACTCATAGACAGTACAGTAATAGCGGTAGAATGTCTCATTTGAATTTTATAAATTTTTTATGGGGGGCTGTAATTTTTTTTCTTCTTTTCTATATGAAAATGGTGTTAACATTTTCTATAAATTAATAGACATGGTGCATCATAGTAATCCCATTACATGATAATATTTCCTTTTCAATTTTATCTCCACTTGTATCACAAATTCACTTACTAAAATCTAAAAATAATAAAAAACCAACGAATTTAAAATTTTTGAAAAGTTAAAGCGTTATCAAGATAAACAATTATTTTACCCTAAATGAAAAATGCCATTTTGGAGTAGTATTTTATCGTCTGCCAAAATTTATGACCAATCACAATTCCTTTTAAAATAAATTCGTTTCTAAAGTTTCAGTTAATGAGAAACATTCATAGGTATGATGAAGTCTCGTATTTCAAAGAGCAGCTGTCAATGACGTCGAAGTTCATGACAGTAAAGGATTTATCAGTATTGGCACGTTTTTGAGAATTGTATTTTATTACAATCCTACTGTTGTTCTAAATACAATGAAGATGGTGGAGGAATGTGTTTAAACTAATTGCTTTAAAGATTTTGGTAATGTAATTTTATGGTAAATTATATTGAGGAAGGAAAATGAGATATTTTACATGGTTTATAAGGCTTATTGATATGATTTTTATAATATTTAAGGATAAATTATTGAAAAATATGCAAAATGTAAGATTGGTTTAAATGTCAGTTTAAAAAGAAGAATTAGCTTCCAAAATTAAAAATTTGTATTTATCGATTGCTAAAGATACATTGTTTTTTCATGTTAAAAATAATCTATTTTAATTAATGCACTAAGCAGTACTGATAAGGAAAGCAACGGATAAATAAAATGTTTGCAAATCCAATTAAGTGTGTGGAACATCGCATAAGTTTCAGTTACACATAATACTGCGCACTGTACTTAAATGTGCCATGGCTTGGAATAATTTACCGGTTTCATTTTCATATGATCCTTAATTAAAAAATTGCCAGTTTGGCGATAGTTTTTATATTGGCCTAGAAAAACGCCACCAAAATTGAGATATGAGCTTTTTTTTTTCCTATAAATATTAAATGATCCTTTCTTGTAAGTAAAACCAGAGGAGAAACAGACGTTGATGGACAATGCTCAAGGGAAGATAATTATGTGTTAAAATCATTCAGCTTTTTACGTTTTCAGCTTTTTACGCCTTTATCGCATTTCTACCTGTATATTGGTGGTGGAATGTTTATAACACCTTAAAAGGCACTATCAAAGCGATTTTCTTTAAAATCGGTCGATCCGCGTTTTTGCAATTGCTGAAAAACACAAATTTTTCATTAGCCTTATGTGCATGCACAATTTTGATGAAAACCTTAACAACAGGTCCCATAGCCACCACTGAAGGCTTTAGATACTACTATCCCGTATTCAAAAGTAGAACATTTCAGGTCAGTTTGGTTGGAAATTATACTGACCAGCTACAAACACATAAAATGCTCAACACGTTCCAAAATGTAGAAATTAAATAAGATTCCATGCCTTTTTTTTTACAAAATGCAATGCTTTCATATCCATTTGATAACATATGGGTAATTAATAGTAAAAAATTTTGATATTTAAAGAAATGAATAAGGCTTCACATTTTAAAAGACATAAAATAATATAAAATACGAATATTAAATATTTAGCATCGAAAGAAAACCTTTAAATATATATTTTATATGAATCTGCGACCTCTTTTCCGAACTTCATATCATAAAGCAAAAATCTGCTGCAACCGATAAATTAGATTAATAAAAATTAACAGAATTAATACACTCTACTGCATAAAATCTTAAAAATGTTTCTCTCAACTACGCAATATGTACTTGAAATGCGAAATGCTCTCTCCTGATTAACAAAGCTATTACTCCATCCCCAACTAAATAAATTAGTATCGCAACCAGAACTTTAATATATCCGTTCTCCTTGGAATTCTAAACGTTTGACCAAACTGGCGTACGGTGTAACGACTGCGAATTCCTGAATGAATAAATTCTTGGCTTGATAATTACATTTGGGTGAGAAACTTTCGCTAATTCGTTGAGTTTATATCCATTTTGTATCCGTATATCATAACTTGTTTAATATTTAGAAATTAGGCAACCAAGAGTTGGCGCGTTTGGCGAGAAATTGATCTTTTAGCTGATTGTTAAAATGAAGAAATGAATTAAAGAATTATTTGAAAAAAAGGTGAATTATGTTTTTTTTTTTTTTTTTTTTTAATTGTATTAGGGTTTTGGTGTTGGTTAATTTTCAAAAAGTTTTATATTTTCTTCAATTGAAAATTTTTATTGTTTAAAATAGGAAGATTTACGATAAGAAAAGTTGGTTTATCGCAATTAAAAAAATTTAAGAAGATATTGACTGTTTTTCTTTTGTAAATGTGTATTAATGCAAGTACACATTAAGCAAATTAGGAAATTACACAAAGTATTTTAACACGTTTCACAACATGCTCGTATTTTAGTTATATACTTTATATTCAAAGATTTTAAATACAATATTAATGGTTAAAAATGGTTAAATACAAGTTTAACACGATTAAATCATTACTTTGTATTCATTTGTTGCGTCAGTGATTAATTTTACATGTATTTAATAAAAATAAAGGAATGTAAGTATGTTGCTGTTGCAAAATATAACAATGGTTTTTATCAGATACATCCTATAATGAATGATTTTTGTTGCACTTAGAAATTTCATTATCAGATTTTCACGAGACAAATTGAAATAATTGTTTTTAATATATTAATTTGGTTAGCTTATGCGATATATAAATGAACAGTTATTGTAAAATTAGAACTTAATTTTTTTAACTTTGAAATTCACCTAGTATATGATTCACAGACAAGACAAATCCACACAGATATTTAAAATCATAAAAAAAGTATTATTTGTTTTTTTTTCCTACAAAATATAAAGGAAGTTCTTTTTTTTTAATTGTTTCTATTGAGTGAATGATATTTAAATTTTGTCTATTAATTTACCATCGTTTTGAATTTTGTTATTATTGAAAATGTACTTTATTACCGAAAACTAATTAAAACTTTTTTAACTACTGAAAACGAGTTGAAACTATGAAGTTTACTTAGTTCACAAAATCAAAATAATTATCTCCTTTAGTGCAAAGAGAACTTGGCGAACACAATTTGACGATCATTTCAAAATTCCGCCAACTACCTCTTTTCCAGAACGTTAAGCTTTTGCGAATTCTTAATTTCATAAGCGTTCACTCCCATTGGATTAAAGTCCACCAATACCGTTAATGCGTTTTGCAGAAACTAATGAATTTCACTAATGGATTGTGTACTTGAGCAGAGTTTTCTAAGCAGTTTCCTAAGTTTGCTATTTCGATCCAAAGTCTCAGCTTGAGCTTGTGTGTCCGGTGGATTAGCTTAATGGGGATGAGAAGTAATTAATTGATTTTCTTGAAGGATTCAATGCATTTATGTGTTACCTAATGGTTAACGGGAGGAAGTTTTTGGTATTTATTAAATATAGGGAGATTCACAAACACTCGGAGGAACTTATTTACCTTGTTTAACATTTTAAGAAATGTGTGTATGGGTGTCCAGGACTCAAAATTCTAAAAAAAAATTTTTTTAAGAATATTTTTCTGAATTTTTTTATACAGTACTGTATTGTTATTTTTAACTAAAATCAACATTTTAAATTTTCAAATTTACAAGATAGTTAAAAAAAATTTAAAAAAACGCACACACATTTCCCAAATTTGATACATTTAAAAAACATTAAAAAAAAAAAAAAATGTTCAGGATTTTGCAATAAAATATTTAGAAAAAAATCAATAAAAAAAATTTTAAGTAGAAAAACTGTATAAAACTCATAGTAGGCTAAGGTCCAAAAACTTTTTTAAAAAACGTTAAATAAAAATACACAATTTCTGAAGAAAAATTAAAGAAATATGTATGAACCATAAATTAAAATTCCCGCATTTTTAAAATTTTTTTTGTTCAATTCTAAATGTTTCGAAAAGGCCATAAACATAAAAATTTCTGCTCAATGCGCTTTTTCTTTTTTTTAAATTTGCGATCAAAATTGCCTTGTTAGAGTTTGGCTAGAAAACGATTCATTTCGTTGGCATTGAGCGTGACGTAAAGTGTTCACAAACATCTTCGCTTGAAATGCAGCAGCAGAAACCAGATTTGCAAGTTTCTATCAAATCACGCCAACCTGTACGGAATGTGGCAATGGTCTACCAACGTCAACTTTTTTAAGGCTAACAAATTGGCAGAAACCTCACGATAACCATAGAAACGCTAGGACCTCTTTACGTCACGAATTTTGTTGACTGTTTTGATCGGACTGGTTTTGGCTCGGTTTTGGGGCATTTTCTTTTCTTAATATTTAAATAACTAATTTTTATAAAGAACTTTTGTTTAAATATTTGAAATCAGAAAGAAATTCTTCATAAATATGTACTAATTTCACTCGTTTTTAAAAATTGCAAGAACCACTAATGATAGAAACAACATTTTTACGTCTTTTTATTCAAAAATATTTTTATTATTTCTTGCAATAATAAAAAAAAATTGAGAATTTTTAATATTTTGAGTCCCAAATCCCATTAACCAATCATTACTTTTAGAGTTAGTGCATATTGAAATCGCCTTTTGGGAATTTTAGTCTTCAACTAATCGATTTGTTGTTCGATTTTAAAGTTGGTTATTGTAGAGGTAGATTTCTTTCTAATCATAGTTTTATGTGACTATATTTATTTTGATTTGTGCATGTTAATGCTAAATTATTTATTTGCTATGGGCACTGTTTTTAAAACAACTGCTCTATTTGTTTCATCAATTTTAGTAATGCTCATACAGTATTGTGCAAAAAATATAACTTTTTTAATAAATTTCAAACAAAGAAATTGTAAATATAATCAGAGGTATTTCAGATTTGTTTATATTGCTGTGAATTCATTCTTTCTTATTTTAAAAATATATAAATTCATCAAAAAACCACTTCAAAAAATTCAAACTCTAAAGAATGGTGCATATATATTTAATTTTTATTTTAAGTTTCTTTCAAAATAAGAAAATAAAACACTATTTTCCATGCAAAAAATATTTTTTTAGAAAATTGCATTATATTTCTTCATTTAAAAAACAAATAAAAATAACCTGTAAAAATATATGCACGATTCTTTAGACAGAATTTTTTGGAGTAGGGAAGTACTATAGTTCAAAAAATAAATGTGTTTGTGTAGATATCAAACAAAATTTTTAAACATTTTTCAAAATATTTAAATGTTAACACATTAAAAAGGAATTTTAATCATTCATTTTGAAAGAGATTTATTCTTTTTTTCTAGGAAGAGCAATTTTTTTTTCTTGAAAATAACTACCTGTCTTTTATTTAGAAAATGAATTTATACCTCCTTATTTCGAAATGTATCACAACAACTCACAGTTTTTTAACATACAACTGATATACATTATACATATACTTTTTTAAATATCAAGCAAGACCATGGCAATCATTATTCTAATGTGCATTTAATATTCTCTTACTAATGACTTCGTAAAATTTCTAATTTTGAAAATGAATCCATTTCTTTCTAACTAGAAAAAAATACATAATTTTTCGAAAAATTAACATTTTTATGTTTTGAAAATAAATTTTCATATTAAAAATAACTTTGTATTTAATTTTTTAAAACAATTTTGTTTTTTTAAATAGAGAAAATAATTGTACACTTTCAGAATAATTATTCTGAAAATTCTAGGCACACAAAGCACACAAAAATGTTTCGATCAACAAAGACAAAAACAAAACCTTCAATAATAATAAAATAAATTCAAATATTAAAAATTTGAATCTGACTAGTTATACTTTTTAATTGGATACATTATTTAGCATTCGTGTTTTGGCTACAGTCTTTTAGCTATATTCAGATTTTTTCAAAAATAAAGTTGAAAAACACGTATAATAGTATATATATATATATATATATATATATATATATATATATATATATATATATATATATATATATATATATATATATATATATATATATATATATATATATATATATATATATATATATATATATATATATATATATATATATATATATATACGTCATCATATCACGATATCATTTTACGTCATTATCGTAATTGGTCTAAAGATTGTTATTCTTCTGACGGAACTTCTGACAGTTAAGTAAATCTAAATCTCTTAAGCTCAATTATAAGGGACTACCTTTGGTCCATAAGAACATCAGCACTTCCTTTAATTCTATAAATACACCCATTTTCAATATATATATATATATATATATATATATATGATGCTGATGTTCTTATGGACCAAAGGTAGTCCCTTATAATTGAGCTTAAGAGATTTAGATTTACTTAACTGTCAGAAGTTCCGTCAGAAGAATAACAATCTTTAGACCAATTACGATAATGACGTAAAATGATATCAAAGTATTCTTGAAATATATATATTGAGAGAGAAAATAAGCCAAGAGATGTTACAAGGTAGACCAATTATCCATAGAAGATAACTTTATATAAAAGAAAGACGAACTACCTTTTTAGATTCTAATTTAATGACAGGAAGTCAGAAAAACATTTCCAATTAGTATTCTCATTAAATTTGAGTAAGAATTAAGTATTACTAAATATATTTTGACCGGAAGGCAGTCTGAAGTAAGTTTATTATAAACTATAAATACTTCAGAGATGTTCAGATATATACCTCAATAAAAAGACATTGACAAAATGTGTGATATTACATGATTACATTTCATCGACAAGTTTAGAAGAGCATACAAATTTGACATAAAAAATTTTACTTCCAAAAGTACCTAATGGTTAAAATATTTGCCGAAATAGATACATGAGATTGAAATATGAAAAATTGAAAGTGATAAAATATCATGTGATAAGTTTTCTCTCCAAGTTGGTTCCTAAACTTAATTGTTGCCAAATTCTTGCCAAGTTGGTCCCTAACAAATAATCTATAAGTTAGCGATAAGTAATATCTCATTTTTGAGAGTCTTTTTATGACCATCCCTCTTTTTCCCATTTTTACATAACCAAAATTGATAAATGATATACTAACTGAATAGCTAAGATATAGTTTCTGTAGAATACTTCGTTTACGATTGTACATTATTTTATTTTTATATAAACTATTTACACAACTTATTAAGACCATTGCATAAAAATAAATTAAATTAAACTAGTTTGGTATTCTGTGAGAGTGTTCAATTTGTAGAAGATATAGATACTTTATGTGAAGGGATTCTATTTAGAGGACACTTTGGAACTCTATGAGTAACTACTCTATGTCTAGAATGTTGTATAAATTGAATACTTAGTCTTTTCCCGGAAATGTCCCTTCCCTTTTCTCCCATATTTATAACTACAATAAATAAATATATAAGTATTTTAAATTCACCCTTAATTTAATAAATTTCCTTAATTTAATGTACAATACATCTTACCTAAATGTTAACAAAAATTCAATTTGACATGATGTATGAGATGAGATTTCTCTCATGATCGACAAGCTACACTAGCTGTGCCATGCCAAGCACTTTTGAAATCAAATTTCTTTATTTAATTGTCTGCAAGTTATACATGTTTGGTATCAGGGCCATATTTTTTGTAATTAAAATGTGTAGAAGTAGTCCTTTAGGAACAATTAATATCCAATTTGTTTAATATTTCAAACTTTTGTACGAATGTTTAAAAACTATTGCAAATTCATTATATACTCATATCCAATTATAACTGTGATGACAGGCATTTCTAGATGTACTAGTACATAATGAACTGGTAATAATGCTCCTAGTATTTTTTTAACTTCCAAAACAGTATTTCTCTCGTATTAGTTTCATAAAAAAGCTGAAACTGAAAAAAAAAGAAAAAAAAAAAAGAACTACTGGTAATTCCAACTCAGTTTTCAATGTTTACAAAAAAGTATCTATCATTTACTTCATACATGAGCGCATATTATAAATTCTTACAAACGTTAATAATTTTACCTTATCTTCTCTACGTTTATAAAATTTACGATTCCAATTTCTGACAAATAAAAACACTTCAAAATAAATGTAAAAAAAAAAAAAAAAAACTTCCAAATTTAATTAAAATCATACACCTTTTTCTTCCATTTTGAAGATAAATTGAAAGTTATTATTAACATTTTACTTTTGTTCTTTAAACTCATAATAGGTCAAATTGTCAAGAATAGAAGATAGAAAATTAATTTGCATGAATATTTAAGAAAAATTCTTCAAATAGAACAATATGTATATGCAGTTACTTAAGAAGATATCGTTCTATAATTTCTACTATAATTAAAATTTTGCTCTAATTTTAAGGGAGCTCAATGCCACCTATACCCGTGATGTTAAATAACCTGTTTTCAACAGATGTTGGAATGTTCTTAACAAATAAGTTTGATAATTTTATATAGGTTAAATACCTCTTGTACAAAATACAGAGGTTAAAGTTTTGTAAAAAATATTATAAATTTTTTTTTTAATAAATTTTGACCAATCCTAAAATATTTTTATTTTTTTTATAAAGATTTAGCAATTATGAAACCCACAGAATATTTTTAACCTCAGTTTAATCATTGGGTTCAGAAGAATTTCATGAAATATCACTAGTATATCTGTACTGGAAGTTAGAAAAGTTGCATTGAAGTTAGAAATATTCTGTTTATAGAAAATCAAAATTAAATATAAAATTTATTTAGTTTATAATTGATAGTTTGCTTTTTTGAAACAAAACAAACTCACTTCTTACTTGAATGCAAACTTATGGAATTTTCTTTTGTCTTTTTATTTATAAATTACTTAAAACATCATATAATAAAAATTCAAAAATTTATTTATTTTAATTTCAAATGTTCTTTTAAGTCCTTTTAAATCAGTAATTTTAATATTGTATATTTAAATATGCAGAAAACTAATATATATCCACGCAATACAAAATTATTTAAACCATCTCCTAATATAAAATCTTTTAACTTCAAATAATCAAAGCCAAACCAACATCAAATAATCAAAATTGATTTATTTTTATAAGTATTCTCCTCAAATCAGTACCAGTAATATTGCACATTAAAATAAGCAGAAAAATTATATCTATCAACGCACTACAACATTCTTTAAACCATCTAGTAACATAAAGTATTTTTACTTTTTACGTCATTAAACAACACATTTAGACTATTTAATAATAACACTAAGTCTCAATAACTTTTTTACTGAATGTAACATTTACGTGATATGCCTCTTAAGACTAGTGTAATGTAAACCTTTTATTTACGATATGATCCTTACGGAGCTTAGTATTTTTTTTTTTTTTTTTTAACTTTGTTGCCATTTCCCTTCCACAAATTTATTTGCGTTGTTTAGCCTAATGATGCAGTAAATTACTGTATTACGTGAAGTATAAGGATGGGTCTACTTAGAAAGTAGGCTAGCTTCCGGCATGAATTGTCCGCAAATGTTTCTCTCCATTGTGATTCATTTTAATGTCGTGGAGCCTCAATGATAACTTTTTATTTTGATATAAGCATTTGTGTACTAAATGTTGGTATTTGTAACTAAAATAGTTTTAGGTACCATTATAGATTGTAAGTTGGAAAATTTAGTGAAAATACTCATTTTGTTTGCTCAAAAATATTCAGTAACTTGGCAGCTTTAAAATTGTGCTATGTTCTCTATGATATTCAAATTACACTTTAAATTACGTTTCATTTTAAAACGATACAAAGTACAACTTTGAACTTTTATTTTTGAGGAGCTAGGTTTTGTAAGTACCTATATATAGGCAGGAAATTCACTATGATACAATTAATTCATCCAATAATTAATTTATAACTTAAAATGTAATCTTGATGTGTTTATAAAAAGGAAGTCATTTGAAGTACTTTCAATACAAATTTCTATTAAAAATTAACTATTTAACTTGCATTTATAATTCTAGTACGTTCCCTGTATCAAATCCTTTTGTATTATTTGTAATTAAAACTCCAAATAAATTACAAACAAATTTGTGTGTGTGATTGGTGAAAACCAAATGACTGGTGAAATTTGACTAGCAATCAAAGTTTAAAAATTTAAATGCGCAATGATTTTATTTAGTCTCTCTTGACTAAGAGATATAAACTAATGACTTAAGTAGATATGATCTGGCAACATCTTCAAACAAGAATTTTGAGTATGTGATTAATACTCAATGTATAACTAGGTAACTTTGGCAAGGATAAAAAATTGGCCAAATATGTACTTGGCGGAGATATTTAACGAAATAATAGATAGTTTACGCAAATTGATACATATTTTAAAATTGGATATTATAAACTTTTCGAAAATAAAATATTCATTATATTTAAACCTGAGGCATCTCAGCACTTAATTAAAAAAGGAAACAGATTTAGTTTTCTTCAGACATATGTAAAATAGGTATCTAATTCGTTCAAATCTAACTTCACTATCACATTTTAAATGCTTTTAAAGGATTTGACAAGAGGAAATTTGATGTTTTAAGTATTAAAAAATGAGCATCTATAATATATTCTCATAAATGAGAACTGAATATTAATTTGGATTTCATTAATTAAACATAAGACAATTGGTCGTTTTATTAAATACATGACATTATAAAATTAGTTGTCTATATAATAAGTGCATATCACACAATATTTGCCATCTCAAACAACAAATAAATACAGAATCAGTCGCAATAGAAATACGAGAATTATAAACTAGATACAAAAATTGATCCAGACACAATTTCTTACGATATACGAACAAGTGACAATAACACATAAAAAAAAAAAACCGCTTCACAATTGGAAATAACATTCGTACAAAAATATGAACCAAGCGGAATTAAAACAACTATACATATAAGTCACAATTGAATTTGAATTTTCGACAAATCCAATTACAATTGAACACAATACAAGAACAGGTAAAAATTCAACACCGACTATGTACTGTATGATAATAACTTGAGATAAACTAAACCAATTTGAACAGATTTTTGTCTTGGATAATCCAGATTACCGGGAACACATGTTCATTATAATGTTTTGTGATTAAAGTTGTCCAATCGAGAATAGAGGAGAAAGAGAGAATGATCTTATCGTAAGATCAATTGAACCGATTTGAATTTCTAGAGGTATCCTAAATAATCCAGATTATCAGGAATATATTTTCAATACAATATTGTTAATTAAGGTTGTGCAATCGAGAATGGGAGAGGAAAGAAGCATGGTCATAAATTGAAATCCCCTGAACCAATTTGAGGATACCTATAGAAAAACCAAAATTGAGGACTTGGTATTTTATATAGGTATCATGAACAATCCAAATTATTAGGAACGTATTTTCATTCCAATACTGTTTGATTAAGTTTGTGCATTTGAGGATGGGAGTGAAAGAAATCATGGTCATAAATAGAAATTCACCGAATCAATTTGAACTTTTTTTTTTTTTCTATAGGTATCTTGAATAACCCATATTATCAGGAACACATTTTTGTTGCTATATTTTATTATTAAGGGGGGGATATTCAGGATGGGAGTGGCCGACCAAACGGTATAGTGGTTAGAGAGCTAGCTTCTAGACCGCGAGGTTGCGGGTTCAAGTCCCATGTCTGGCATGGGTGTTTGTAAATGTATGTTGGCTTGTCTAATGACGAATATTTCGGCGCATTATAGCCCTCGTGTTGCTGACGGTGCCAGATAATTTGAATACAACCAACCAATCAGGATGGGAGTGATTAGTAGCATGCTCATAAATTAAAATTTACTGAACCAATTTAAACCGGGTTTTTTTTAATGGGTATCTTGACTAATCCAGATTATCAGGAACAAAATTACTTTCTGGTATGCTGTGCCTAAAGTGCGAACATCAAGGATTGGGTATAAAATTTCCATGCTCATAACTTACAATCTCCTGAACCAATTTGAACAACATTGTATCCAACAACGCAGTACCACCAACTATTTACCCCCGGGAAACGCTGGAATCTTCAAATAGTACGATACAAAACGATACAAATTATCGATACAAATAGTCTCGTCAGCATTTTTACAAATTAGATATAAGCCATTCCAACAAATCATTCAATTCGATACAAAATATCAAAACTTTTTCATCGCTATTGATTTTTAGATTCACCATTCGATAACTTTCCAAACTTTCTCAAACTCACACGGGCTTCCCTTTGGAGAGTTTAGCATTAAAGTTAACTTTAGTGTGTTCCCGAGGAAAACTGTATCGGAGGAGAATTCAATTAAATTTTCCACGATTCCCTTGTCTTCTTTAAAACACTCCGGACAGTAAATGTCAGAAGTGATTTTGGCTGAAGTTTCCTTTTCGCCATCTGACGTCTTTTCTAATGAGTGGTGTCAGGTTTAAGGTTGGAAGTGTTCCCTTAAAAGTTTTCGCGTCACTTTTCGCTTTTGGCATATTGTGGCGTTTGGATCTCAGGGCATGATGTGGTGTTAGGATATTGTTTTCTAATTCACCCGAGGGCATTTTAAAGGCAACTTTTGGGTGTTAAATTATATGAAAAATGCTTTTAAACAATACATACGCTGTTTGCTTTTTGAGGTTTTAGTTTTCTATTGTCAAAGGTTAAAAAGAAATTACAGCAAATTAAGTTGGTATAAATGATTTCAATTCTTATAAATAAAAATAAATGTTAAGTTTTATATATCTGGATGAAAGGTTACTTATAATATAAATGAATAGTCGACATCAATTACTTTTTGATGATATCATATAATCTCTTTTCGTTAGAAGAAACAATGTGTTTATTTTTAATTTTACACCAAGGAGAGACGAAATATCAGTTCTTAGATATATTTAAGGGGAAATTGTGTGCTTAAAATATGTGTATTTTACCTCATGTAAAACACACCATTCCATCACCGCATGCATTGTTCAGACAAAATATATTCGGTACGGATGTAGTATAGAACATTTCCTTGGCGCGATTTTTTGGGGCGGGTTTTTTATCCGTTTAAATGCGGTTTTTGGTAAAGTTTTATTTTAAGTTATATTTAACTTTATCGACTATATTATTATTTAAATTTTAGCTTAATTTATTACTATTATTTATATTTTAACTAAATTTTATTATTATTATTATTATTATTATTTATATATTAATTAAAGTTTTCATTTTAATTTTATTTATCGTGTTTCTTTTTTTTTTTCTTCTTTTTTTTTTTTCTTCTTTTTTTTTTTTTTCTTCTTTTTTTTTTTTTTCTTTTTTTTTTGGTGATTTTATGATCGCCAAATGAATCAAATCGCCAAAAGGCGTATAGTACATCTGTTCAATTTATTCTTTATCAATCTAAGAAATATTCATCTAAAAAGTATCAATATAGAAAATACATTTTAAAATCAATCCGATGAAAAAAGAAAAATGTTTCTTTAATTATGATGAACTATAATTAAAGGTTTTGAACAGTTATTTTTAAGTCTATTATATTTTGCTTTATATTCATAGCTAAATTGAAATACTAAAAAAAAATATAAAAGCACGCTTTACCAGTTAGTTCCAAATTGTGTCATAACGAAATGTCATCTTCCACACAAATATATTTCTTGCGAAAATTAAATGCAACCATGTTTTCGGAAGAATAACGATCAACCGTAACTTGAGATGTAAAATTACGGATAAAGGAATGCATCAAGTATCAAATATTATCCATGTTTAACTTTACAATAACATTTTCGCTTTCGAACAATATTAGCTTTGAGCACTACACTCCCCATCCAATACCTATTCATCATCTCCTCCATAAACAAATTCCCTTTCTTAAATAATCATCGCATAGATTAAACAATTTCCATCTCTGATTTCTTCCGTTCTCAAAACATCACATTAAATCACTCATCTCCCAGAATACCTTACTTTCGCTTTGATTAATATTCGTCTCCCACTTCCGTTGAGGCGTCCGTTTGTTCGACACAATTTATGATCCCTGTGTTAAATTTCGGGTCCGCATCCTACGTGGTGAAATAAAAGTGATGGCAGCAACAATACGAGCGGTAAGTTTCCGGTTTCTTGTGGCGTTGTGATACCTATTATAAATAACGGTTACACTGTTATAATTCAATGTTGTGTTAAAATAGTCGCTGCTGTGCTGATGCCAGCAGGATATGCATTGAAGCGGTATTATGAATGATGTCTTAATTTGTTGCTTTGTTTCTTTTCGGTTAATTAGATTGATGTTGAGTGAAGAATTGATAGTTTTCCGTTGTTTGTGTTATTGGGTAGTGGATAAATAATTGTGATTGGGTCGTTTAAGGTATATACATATACATTAGGATTCGCGAAATTTGACTCAAGACTGCGTTTTTGTTTTTTGGTTTTAAAATATTCCCGAATTCATTACAATTAAAATGATACCATTTTCTTTCTGAGTCTCAAATTACTTTTTAAATTACGGTGGGTTTTGTGAACCTGTTTTGTATTACGTTCATTAGTGTAGTAAACATTAAATGCGTTTTCCGAAGAATGACATTTTGGTGTTATGACTTTACACCAAAGGTCATAACTCCATAATAAATGGTCAGATTTACAAAATTCTTATTTTGTTTTGTAGACAATAGTTGTGAATGTGTTTTCTATGGAGAATTTAGTATATATTGCTATAAAAACATTTTTTATATATATTTTAATCTTAAATTTTTTGTTAAAAACTATGTATTTTTTAAAACTTTTTATTTAAAAACTTATAATTAAATAAATAGTGAAGCTAAATTCAAAATTCTCCATTGAAACATGCGTCAATATAATATCTCTTTTTGCAATAAAAATAATACCTCTAAGTTAATTACAAGTTTATTTATGTGTGTTCTAATAATGTCCTAATTAGTCACTTTAATTGCAATTAGCTGATTAAAAAATTGATGGAAAAAAATGCTTATATATAAAAATGCATCATTTTTAATTCTGATATACTGCCAAAAAATTTGAAATTATAAACTAAAAATTAAAGAAAATCATCTCAATTGTATATGTATACCTTAAAATAAATATGTTTGGACTTCAGAAGAAGTTCTGGCAAGGCTCATTATTTACATTCGCTTCTATCCCAGTACATTTAGAAACTACTTTGTATAGAACCTTGGAATCTGGTAAGTCCGAAAATGAACACTTAAGGGTACCTCTTGTTTTCACAAAAAGTAACAAAAATATAAATTTTCTATTTTTTGCATGTTTATAATCTTTGAAACCTTATTCTTTTTCTGTCAAGTTTGTGAGCTAATCCGATGACTGCAATTGCAGAAACATTATTTTTTTAAGGAGAATTTAGCTATGCTGCAATAGCTACTTAGATGTTACGAACGCATTTTTCTCATTTCGTGATTTTTGAAATTTCCACCTTACTCAATATATTAAAACTTCAGCATATATGAATGAAATGATTTTTTAAAAAATGTGTGCCATTCCTTATATGTATATAACAAAAATAGGCATGGATTTTTGATCAAAAAACTTTTTTTTTTACAAATTTAAATGTTGAAAAATACCCGTTTATTACGCTTTTTTTACATATAGGTACGGTAATTATCGTTTTTCTCGAAAACTATTTTATTTATTCTAAATCCAATGCCCATAAAGTTAGAATATATTACTAGGAACATTTTTCTAAAAAAATCAGGTTGGTTGGTTAGAGTTTTACGGTGCTGCGCCAACTGCAAAAATCAAGAAAAATGAAAAAGAAGACAGAATGTTATATTCGATTAATTTTTTTTTTAATTTCAAAACTTTGAAGATTTAGAACACTATGTGAACTTTTTTTCAATAGAATTTAGTTTTTACTTGGTAATACTTCCATCAAATGTGTAAAAATTATAATTTTAAAGGCTTAAATTGAAAAAAAAAAAAATATGTTTGAGAGGTATCAAGTTCCCTTAATGAAATTACATAAATTAAAAACTTGAATATAGCGTCTTATATGTTTTAGTTTCTAGTTAAAATCCTTGCGTCAATGCCTATGCAGTGGTACCATATGCAGTAGCGTTTTTTGTTGTGTTTTTTTCATTTATAATGGATAGGCATTAAATGAAAACAAATTATTTCATTTCATTAAGTGTTTTGCACCTACTCACCAAATTTCAAGGTTTTTATATAAAGTAGTTTCTAAATGCACTGGGGTAGAAGATTGTGACATAGAGACTATTGGGAATGATTGTTATTAGAGCTTCCTCTAAAAGGTAAAAGTAAAAGGCGGGGAATATAGAAAGAAAGGATGTAATGGGAAAAGTAGTTTTTAAAGAGATTACACTTGTTTTTTTTTAAATTTCAGGCGTTGCTGAAATCATAAATGCGTTAATGTTTTATCTTCTTCTTATTAAACAGACAATGTAGACGTTATATTAGATTTAAAGACATATTTATTAATTTTTTTTAATTATGAACTTATTTGCACAACTTTTACTGCTAAATAAAGTATTTTATTATGTTGATACAGTTGATTGCTTGTGCCTTGGCATATTACCTAACGTTGCTATTTTACTTTTCTACATAAAAATTTAAGTTATGAGTGACTAGGTGTTTCGAACAACATCTTACACTCTAAATTAACTTTAATAAAATCTATAGGAATAAAACATAAATATTTTTCAAACTCTATTGGATAAATATGTGGCATTATCGCGAAACATTGATACTTATCAACACATAAATTCAAGCAATGGCATTTTAAGGTGGCTTTTATTTTGGAGTATTTGCTAAAATGTTTAAATCTTTAGAAATTTCACAGTACATGATATATTGTTTCAAAATTAGAACACATCGTAAGGTAATTTGACTTAGTTTTAAAATTATATATATATATAAAATATCAATCCAAATTAATTGATTTACTTCCACATCCACATTTCAAATGAATAACTCACCAAACTATAAATAAAAACAATTCCATGGCATTTTACGTAAGAAAATAAACCTCATACCATTTTTGAATACATGAAAATAATAACTGACAAACGCACGCATTGTATTCACAACCATAAACCCATACCCTCGAGTCATACTCGGAAATTTAAATTTTCAGATGACACAAACCTAATTTAAAACCATTCAACTTCAAATCACAAAACCTTACATACAGCTGAATCCGAATCTAAAATCAAACCCTTGTCCCCACACAGTGTAGCCTCCAACTCACGTCACCGACATCTGTTTTCGAAATCGAAGAGTAGAAAGTATCGTTTGGTAGAATTTTCCCGCGCTTATCTAACGGAACAAAGGCTTCCACTGATCAAATATGGCTTGCCGAGATCCCGCTTTGAAGTTGATTTAGTTTAATTTTCCGTTCCGGCGCTTGGTAATGGATTACAGACGCGTCCGGTTACAAAGATCCGATTAATCTGCCAATTAATAATAAACTCTTTTAGGGTGGAACGGTGTTTGGGATTGTCGTTGGCTGCGTTTATTCGTTATGTGTTGCCTTTTTTGTGTACCATAATTTTTAGAGGTTTCGAATAAAACTTGTAGGATAATTATATAAATTGTGATGGTAACCAGCTTTGAAACCCTCTTTTATAATTTTTTTTTTTTTTTTTGCGGTACATTAATCCTTGGTGATAAGCAAGTTAAATTTGACTACATTTAATGACGGGATATCTTCACTATTGAGGTTGAAAACATATAACACAAATACTGCCAATTTTGGATTTTTTTTTTAATAGAAGTCTTCAAATTGGCGTTAACCCTGCCTTAATAAAAACCATGGACATTTTATTAAAAGAAATGTCGCTTAATTGGGGAATTAAGCAAGAAACTTGGCGCGAAAACGTTACCGAACATCCATGTGCTGAGCAGCCATCACATTTTGTTACAAAGGGGACATTAGACATAGAGTTTTTAAGGAAGCTCTTTTCTGTTTAAATTTGTAGGCACTCTCGGTTGAAATTCATTGAATTGTATGTAAACATATTAATGGAATCAAGATTTCCAAGCTAATAAATGGCTCATCAGTAGATTTTACCGTCTGGGCTTACCCTATTTAAAATTGACTTTCGGTCTTAACTTCTGGTTGAATTTTGGAATAAAAATTTCGTTTGACGGGACCATTCCTTTACCATATAACACTTTACTATAATAATATATGGCTATATAAATATTTGGAAAGTAGACATCAGATGTACAGACTTATAGATCATTTTTGTAAGCTTCCATATTAGAGTAATGCAGGAGATAAAATGCGCAAAAAAAAATGTAGCATTACCTTCCATTTGATTATAATAATTGTTAAATGATAATAAAATCTAAAAAGGAAATGCTATTTAACACCAAAATACAGTGTTGATATAATTTTAAAAGCACAGCACTTTTTGTATCTTATGCCAAATGATTGCTTTGTTCTATTTTATGCCGAGTCATTTCTAAAAGAAATGGTAGGTCACAAGAATGAAAAAAAAAGTTCGAAATCAGTTTTTTTCTCAAGTTATATCATTTCCCTCTTCTTCTAGTACGCAGAGATCACATTTTAGGTCTCTCAAACTTGCGTTTTTGTACAGTTTTTTGAAAGTTGAGCTTTATTTACAAACCAATGCTGAACTTTACATTATTGCCAAACGATAAAAACTTTCAATCTCACTAAATTGACATTTACTGAAAAGTCATCGAACTTTCAAAACAATACAATATCTTCATGTTTTTTCTCGAATAAAAATATAAAAGTTATTCTCCTCATTCTTTCCCCTTAATTTACTGCAGTCTATTGAGAGCGGAGACTAATTTGGTATAAAGCCAAGAAAGTTCGAGTTCGGAATCATTAATTATCCCGTTTCTCAGTCGAGTTGTTTTGCTCTTTTCTGGTTTCATTCGAGAAATGTCTTCATTGATGGTTGGTATCGGATGCTTTTTAATCAGTGTGACAACTTCCACTTTTAGATTCTGGAAATTTATTCCGAAACTCCAAAGTGTGTTCTAGATTGAGTCTTTTGTGTTTGAATGTAACAGAACTTGCTGTCAATTGTTTCTTTATTCATTGATCTTTAGAGTTCGATGACCCGTTAAAGACTAATGAGTTGGCTTGTGACAGGGACTGTCATTTATAAAATTCACTGATATTTTTAAAAAGTATCAATTGATGAACACTAATGTGCCTACAGTCCCTACTGTGAATACCATTAAATTCTTTTAAAAATCAATGGGAATGCTTCTTTAATGGCCTCACACAAGACCACTGTCACACGCGTTTGATTATTTTATTATTACCATAACATATTTTAGCTCTTGTTATCTTAGTGTGTTCACACATACTTTCAACTACTGCATACTATACGAGCAATCGGCCATGTCAAAATTTGACTAACCAATAACAATGCTTCTTGAATAGCCTCAAGCCAGATTAATCTCACACACAAGTGTTATTATTTGTATTGTCCTTATAAGACTTATATATAACCCAGGTATCACATCGGTATTGGCCTATGGCGGAAACAAGCCAAAACCATCACAAATCATATTTTTTTACCCCTCTGTGTGTTTTTTGTTTTTTTTCTCTCTCTTTTTTTTCTGATAACACTATATTTCAATTTTAAAAATCTGCATCAACATTTCAAAACTTCTAACCAGAACTGGCTGATATTGGCCAAGATCCGTAGCAAAGACCGTATGTATGTGTGTGTGTGTTGTGTGTCCATGTCCGAGGGCTACAGACAATGAGAGCAATCGACCTCCTTAAATTTAGTCTAACCTGTTAGAATTCCGATGTCGGCGATATATCGATACTATACTATCGATATAATCTATATATTTTTTAAAATATCGATTGTAAAAATATCGATACTAATCACTGATATATCTATATTTTCAAACATTTTTAGTTTTTTGATGATCGTTTTGTAGTTCCATGTGTTATTTCGATTTTCTTTATTCTCTTTTCAAAAATTTCAAAACTAAAGTTTGGACTTGGTTGAGAGACAGTTAAAATGGCACCCTAACCTAAAAGAAAACATAATGTAATGGAAAAATAAGATTATTTATTAGTAGTCACTAACATAGCACCGTTTCTGTTGCCAACGTGTGCCTGAAATTTGCATCTAATTTTAAGTATTAAAAACATCTCTCTCAGCAAAATATGCAGTAAACTACTTTTCAAACTTTCTTCTTTAAAAACAGATGTGAATTTATGCATTGGCATCCAAATGTATTTTATTTATTCTGAATATAATTTATTTATTAAAAAAAAATCATAGTTTATTTATTAAAACAATTTTGGTATGAATTCATGAAAAGTAGAAATTTGCCCCAAAAACCTTTGTTTCTGGCAAAATTGAAAATCGAATAAAAAAAAATCATGCGTCGATATATCGATATTTTTTTTCTATGCAACGATATAGTATCGATATTAATTTTTATCGATATTTCCAACCTCTAGTTAGAAAACCCCTCACACCAGAGAGTGAACACGTACAACTCTAGTTTTACTTTTCTTATGACACTTTTATTGTTTGTCGTTTTAATACGTGTATATATACTTTTGAGGACTATGGGCTCAACATGGCCAACAATCCTCTCAAACCTACCTAACCAATAGGAGCACTTCTGGAATAGTCTCACTCCAGATCATTGTCACACACAATTGTTATTCATTTTATTATTCTTATAACGACAATCGTTTTTGCAATGCTAGTTTATTTATGTATACCTCCGAGGACTATGAGCTTCATGGGTCGGCGATTATCTTAAACCTTAACTTAGGAATGCTTCTTGAATAACCTAATACTAGATCATTGCCACACACAAATATAATTACTGTATTATTCGTATAACACTTATAATTTATATCTTGTCCTTGTAGCACGTTAATATATACCATTCTCAATACGACATCCCAGAAACGTTCATTATCTATGGAATTCAATATTTCTACAGAAAATCCCATCGTCAACAATGCATCCCAAGCTTGAATTGTTAAATCTTTGTATAACTATATATTTATAAAATTCAGCACTACTTCTGTTGTTAAATTGAACAAATTAGTATTTTCTTAAACATTCAACCTATATAATATAACACTTCTTAAAAACTCTTATTTATATATATATCTAAAGATATTTCTTATAAAGAAATTATTAAGAAACAACAAAGTACTTCGTTCTGAAAAATTTTATTTCTCAAAAAATATAATCTTATATAAACTGCTCTTTCCTAAAAACATATTTTATTAAAAATTAAAGAAAAAAGTATTTGTGAAAATAAAACAACTAGAAAGACATATCTTCATTGTCTTTAAAATTTTCTTTTTTTTTTTAAATCTTACCAAACTCAGAGCCAAAATCACAAATCTGATAAAAAAAAAAAAATCAATTGAGCTTATATACACAATCAGACACAATCTCATTATTCTCAAAGTTAGTCAAATATGAAGAGCATATTTTAAAAGAGTATATTTCTTTATATCCACGTTCACGGTAGCCACGGTCGGTTCATTATTTCAAAGAAATAAGTTGAGCTTATTTATGTAATGATACACCAATAAAATAAAATATAAAAGAAATAAATGTTGTTAAATGTTGCTAAAATAAATGTCGGATTTAAGTTTGATACATCAATAATATACTTTGATATACTAAGATTTAGAGTTATTTTAAAATTATTAAATTTTGTACTTGTTTTGATGTATAGTCATACTGAGTAATAATATAATGCATTCTTATATTAGAATAACGACTAAGTTTTGTTAAATGAATCACGATATAAAATAGTACCTTTCTTCAAGTGGGAAAATTATATTTTGATGATTTTTATTTAGGAATGATTTTATCAGTATAATATCAAAATTGTTAAAAAATATCTTCTATTATATTTTTTTAATTTAATATCAGTAAAATAAATGTAGTTCGAAGTTCTACAACCTGTTCATGCCATCATTATGTTTGTTAATTAATATTGCATACAATTTATTATCTTATTTGGTTAATTATTTTTTACAATTATATTTAATTAACAACAATTTAACATACAATTAATTTATTAAACAACAATTAATTTATTTTGTATTTAATTGTTGAATTTAATTAAATTACATTTACTAGTTTATAATGATGAGATAAAAGTTGAATTCATATTAAATAATCACTTTTCAACAGATTTTCAACTGTGCACTGTTTCGAAAACAAAAGTTAAAGTATTGTTGTTAATAGTTAATAACGTCTTTAATGGAATTTGTAGAAAAAAATTTGTTGATGAACAACTCTATTGTTAAACTGCCTTAGTGAGGAAAGGATTAAATGAATATTAGTAAGTAGTATATCAATAGAATAGCTCCCGCTTGACAGTCTAAGGGGAGACAATTGCTATGGAAACAAGACCAGTCGATTTCGAATAAGGGTGATGCATGCAGAATATTTGCGGCCTATCGTTGCATTACGACATGTCTAAGTGTTACGAAATCATGTAATTGAATCAATCTATTTTGATAATCGAATGAAATATCACCAATACGCAATTAAGGCTTTCAGATATACAATTATGAAGTCGTTCTTCTGGAATCCTCTGTGGAAAATGGGACTTTTTTCCCCTTGACAACAGACAATGCTAGACTACTTGTTGGAGACTATTCTGCGATAGACAGATAGTAAAGTTAAAAAAGGACTTGGTATAGTTAAAACTATTTTTTTTTTTTCATTTAAACTTTTAAAATTATAATTTTTACATGTTTGAAAGTTTTACTAGGCAATAACTAAACTTAATTTAAAAGAAGTTTACCAAATGCTCACAATATTCAAAATTAAAATAAAAAAAAAAAAAAAAAAAAAAATCAGAAAATTATATCTTCTTTTTAATTTTTCAATATTTTTCTAATGCTCTAAGTAAAAAAAAAAAAAAAAAAATTATATCTTTTTTTTTTTAATTCTTCAATATTTTTTCTTTATTTTACTATAAAAATATTTCTAGTAATATGCTCTACATTTTTATGCATCGGATTTTGAATAAGTAACAGAGTTTTTGAGAAAAACAATAAAAACTATACCTAGGTAAAAAAATCTGTAAAAAGGATATTTTTCCGCTATGAATTTACAAAACAAAAATTTATAATTATTAAAAAATACATACCTAGCTTTGTCATATAGATTTTCAGAATGACTCAAAAAATTATTCATTTCATTAATATTTCTTAGAGTTTTTGCATTTTGAGTAAGGTGGGAATTCGAAAAACACGAACTGAGAAAAAGGCGTTTGTAACATTGAAAGGGTTTTTGCAGGTATGATGATTTCTCCATAATTTTTTTTTTTATTTAAATGTTTTAATAAATTTGTATGCAATTATAGTTAAAGGATCAGGTAAAAGCTTACCAGAATAAATAGAAGGTTTCAAAGTTTATATAAACGCAAAAAAAAAAAAAAAAAAAAAAGATAATTGATATATTTATAATATTGCGCCAAAACAAGAAGTACAAGTTCCAAGTATGCATTAATAAAAGATCTTAAATATCATCTAGATAAGCATACACATTTAAAACGTGTAAGTTAGATCTAATTATTTGCTTGATGTATTAATATTTTACCCATTATTAATGCATGACTGAAATAGGAAAAAAAAGCAATTTTTAGTATACCTTGCTAAATAAGACTTAAGTATGGCATATATAATCAAAATCAAATCTCTGTGTTCATTGTTTTCTTTAAATTTATTTTTGGACACATTTCTAATTAACCTTCTTTTGACAAAAAAGTAATGATTGTACAACTGTTTGCCAATCCATTTACGTTTTCGAAAGTAAAGAAAAGTTAACTCTTCTGAGTGGTATTATAAAGAAAAGGTAATTGCTTTGAAATAGCTTGACAGGAAAAAAATAACATTAAGTTGTTAAATTGAAATTACGTTAGTTTAGTTGAAATAGTTATAGAAGTTTTAATGAATGTCTTTAATAATTGTTATGGGAGTTTAAATTAGTACTTTTATGTACTGTAAGAGGGTTTGCAACGAAATTTTTTTCTATTTCTTCCCGACATTTGAAGCTTGTTCGGTCTATAAATTCGTTCTACTTAGTTTCATTAAACATACCATTTACTATATCGGCTTCGAGACTCTAAATTACGATACTTATGCCGGAAAAAAATTCAATTTATTATTCTTAAATAAGTATTCAATTCATATACCAGGAAGTATATAAAATTTTTGATAAAATTCTGAAACATGGCATGAATTTGTACGAAATGATAGGATGATTAATTGATATACCAAAACCAGCCATAAGTTATAACTGACTATGTAGGTAACAAAATTTTGAATCGCGTCTTTTTCCTCATAACTATTTTTTTTTAGTTTAAATAATCATGAAACCCATAGCTTATTAATTGTTTTGTCAATAATATAATGAAACTTAAGATGAATTTAATCATTGCATAAGGCACCTATTTAAATTAACTTATTCAGTTTTAAGATTATTATGCAAAGTATTTAATACTAAAACTTGCTTTTTAGAGTAACATTGACCCTGTAGTAATCCATATACATCCACAACATGTTCTTTGCTTACAATTGAGAGCATAGGAAAAGCATTTCTTGAAAAAGTATTAATTCGTTAATTTTTTTGCAAATGACACATCAAAGCTGTGAGGGGGAAAATAAATATAACCCCCCCCCCCCACTCACATCATAAGTTAAAGAATAATTATTTAGCTACATGCTATAATAAAGACAAGGGCTTCATAAACGTATTAATTTAAAATATTTAGTATAAATAAAAAATGTAATTTATATCTTATAAAAATATCGAAGAAACCAAGCGTTACGTCTACGGCACCACTAGGACTAAACATTAGTGGAATACCGAAACTTAAGAGGTCTGGTACCGAAAAAAAAAAAAAAACTTTATTTATAAATATTTTATGTCAAAAACTTATCATATGTGTGAGATACTATTCATATGTCTTTGAGATAATGTTTTTTAAAAATATTTTTAGAAAGATTCCAAGTCGATTTTTGATCAGTTTCGGCCATTTTTGCCACGGCAGACCAGTGGATTCCTAATCTACTCACTTTTCACCAATTTCTATAAAAAATTCAGAATGATGTACGATGGGGTCCAAAAATTGCAGTCGCCTCTCGGTCTAATATGTATTGACGTAAGGTTTTCAAGCTTAAAATAAAATATATTAGACGCTATTTTCGAGTTTTAAAATTTATGTCATATCATTAAGTGATATTTTTATTACCTACTCACCAAATTTCAAGGTATCATACAAAGTACTTTTAAAATGCACTGGGTTAGAATTTTTTAACATAGCAAATATAGGGAATGATCCTTACTAGGACTTACTCTTTAACGTATGTATATTACAGGTATAAGATGACTCGAAATAGATTAACTTTAATTACTAACACCACGCTCATATGAAACGCTTTTGGTGTATAAATATTTTCGACACAGTTGGTAGACATTCCTCAACGATAATATATCCTCTAAAACAACGAGAAAATTATAATTACCTAACTTTTTTTCAACAATCCTCTATCTTGTGTGTTTCTGAAAAATATTCCCCATTTTTTTCCCCAGCTTGTCATATCAGGGAATTTTTCTTTTCATAAAGATCTTTTTTCACTACTTTAGTACACACTGTAACTTTTCCTCACCAAAACAAAAAGTACCTCTTCAAGAAAAAATCGTAAATTCCTCAGAATAAAAAAACAAGAGTTTAAAAACATTAATTAGGCTATGCTTTACTAGAAAGAAGAACAGGAATTTGTCTCGTAAGTTATTAGGATAATTTTTCCATTATATTTAGCTCTTTTGTCGACAATCTCGGTAATAGAGATAACTGAAATGTTTCCTTCTCGAGTCAGGTATCTCTAATTTACCTGTATTTTTTTTCTTCTATTTCGTGCTATTTAGTACTCTTTTACAACTTATTATTATTATTATTATTATTATTATTATTGCTAAGCAAAGTATTATTATTGCTAAGCAAAGTATTATTATTGCTAAGCAAAGTATTATTATTGCTAAGCAAAGTATTATTATTGCTAAGCAAAGTATTATTATTGCTAAATAAAGTATTATTATTGCTAAGCAAAGTATTATTATTGCTAAGCAAAGTATTATTATTGCTAAGAAAAGTATTAGTATTGCTAAACAAAATACGAATATATGTTTGTTGAATCATCAAACGTTGTTTAACGTTTGGTGGAAGTTTCAAAACTGTGCATTATATAGGTTTATAGCTATGAATTAAATTATTATAATTATTCATTTTGATACAAAAATATATACTTTAAAAACAATTATATTAATTGATTTTGAAATTGGTAATTATATTACACACAGAAGTTTAAAAAATAATAGTTTGGAAAAATATAATGTACTTATAATTAGACGACACAATATAATGTAACATACTTCGACAAAAGATATAATAAACCAATTTCGAAATAATTACAACTGTAAACATTGTAGTACTATCTTTATGCATTATTTGATGCTACTCAAAATAGTCCAGAAAAAAAAAAGTATATTTTTTAATTATTTCAAACAATCTTTTCAAAAAATTTTGAATTTATAGTTTCAAACATTTGAACTCGTATATGAAGTTGTTGAAGCAACAAAATAAGCTAGGAAATATTGAAAACATTTTATGAAATATATTTTATAAATATGGCAATTGTAATGGTTATATTTTAAAATGAAGCATAAAAAATCTAAGCAGATCCAAACAATTTGCATATTTCGTTTAAATGAAGTTGTACATAAAATTTACGTAAACAAATTTAAAGCATAGATGATTGTACTTACATACTTGATTGTTGTTTAAAAAAGTTCAATAAACAAATATAACAAAAATATCTATTTTTTAATATGTTGCTTTTTTAGGAAAAAAAAAAGTATTATTAACTTTAATTTATCGAAATCATATCGAAAGTTAATTGTTAAAGTAATAGTGAACTCACTTCTTTTCCAAGATATCTATAAATGTTATAAATGGAAGATCAAATACTGCCGAGTTGGCTTAACTAGTATATAAATGATAAAAGATGAGAATAAAATAAAAGAGCAAACGATTTTTAAAGCTATCACAACAACTAAACTCTCGTAACGAGCTAAGAATCGTTGTTCGTTACAAACCACAAAGGATTAGAAGAGAAATTCTCTAAATTACAGCCAGTTAGTTTTTGTTTTGACAGTTCATGTGGCAATCTAAACTGTATTTTATGGATTAAATGTCTAATTCACAGAGTTGAATTGTAAGTATGAGTAGAAACCGTTTGTAACATTAGACTAGCTGGTAAAAATCGACTATGCATTGTTTCTGAGTAATTTTATAGTAACTGTGATATGGTATGAAACGTATTGTTTTATTCATTTCCGTTATTATCAGAATTCTAGAAATTATGTCATAATTTTTATAATCTCTATCATTAAAGATGTAAGTTATATTGCTCAGTTATTTAAGGAAGCGTATATTTAGTACAAATATGTAATTCTTGAAATTTATTCAAGCGTAACTTTGAAGAAGTAAGAGAAGAATATAATAAATTGTTCAGTAAAAACTTGTATGTTCAAAGTTTAATTAACTGAAACAAGCAATACGTTTTAATGAAGTGTTTTGATATGCATACATATTACATTTAACAACGTTTCATTGTGTGAGAGTTAATTAAAATTGTTCGTATTGATTTTTTGAAAATGTTATAAGTTTTTAAGACATTTACATATTCATTATTATAATCTGGATTATGTTCTAACATGTTTTTCCAGTCCCACAATTGTGCTGGTATCAATTAATCGTAATTTTATTTATTTGTAAGTATTGATATAAGTTGCGCCAAGCATAAATTAGCAGAAAGTAAAATGTAAATTCAACAGCGAGGTAAAGATAATGAAGTATGTAATGCAATTTATTTAAATGTTTAGTAGCATAGAATATTTCTTAGTGTGTTGCAAATTATGATTGATAATACTAATTTAATTATTCAATATTGTTATGGGGAAAAGTGTTTATTGATATTCACAACACGCATTCTAAATTGAAGCACTTTTTTATAGAGTTTCCTTTACAAAAAGCATACCGACATATTTTTTAAAAATTAAGTTGGAATTTACTACGTCAAAAATTTAAATTTGAATTTAATATTCTAAAAAAAATTCAAATATTTCTAAATACAGCAATGCATTTTTTTTTAATCTTGCTAAATAAGAAGTATATTTTTAATTTTTAAAAGTTATGTTGATCATTAATTTGTAGTTTCGTTTCTAACTTTAATGACCAATATCTCGAAACAGAAATTGTGTATGGATTTTTTATTCAAAGACTATTAATGTTAACTGCCTAAAATTGTTAGCATATGTTTTTCTTAATAAGCTAAACAAATTGAAGATAGCATTTCCTAATATTTTTAAAATTGAATATTTTATACATTTTTATTTTCATCAAAAATGATAGTCTTCGAATATTCTCAACATATTTTTTTTTAAAGTATGTAAATGGCTGAGACATTTTTCTTTTAGTAAGGTTTTATTTATTATTGGAATCGCATCAAGATTTCTTAAATTTTCCATACATATTTGTAAAATATATTAAAATTTAGATATTTATTAACAACTAATTTTATGCTTATTATAACATTAAAAAGTCAGTGGTCAACATTTTCAAATTAAACATATTTGATTATTATAAGAACAGAATAGACATGCAGATATATTCGTATAACTTAAAATAATACATAAATAGCTTACAAACCTTCCCCATTTAAAAAGAAGCTTCAATAGCTGAGTTTATTCGGTGATTGAGCGATTTAGACATAAATCTATATACTTCCCATAAATAATATAAATTTACATTTCAAATAATCCAATACCCTTCGTCAAAGTAAACTTTTCTAGTCATTGATTATCAAAACGTGATGTGACATTTAAACAGTTCCTTCTAAGCTACAGTACTAGTTAATAATCAACCGGCGTTTATGAGACTTTTGTGAAATATCGTTTGCAGTATCGCGTGAATATAATATTTCATCTACTGACGTACATTATTTCTAAATGACCGTACTTTAAAAGGTAATGTGTTTGCGTAGGTTTTAACTAGGGCAATCATGGCATCTAATCACGTATCGTAGAGTATTTGGCAAGGGTGATTAGTCTTAAAAACATAATTAGAGACTGTTCATAATATTCAAAAGCGTTTAGTTAGTGTGTTCTTAATTTATGGTTTTTGTACTTAAGTCTTTCATTTTTATGTATAAAAATAATGTTGAACTTTTATGAAATGTATTTCAACGAAACCGTAGATGTATAAATTAAAAATTCAATTATTATTTTTGTTTTTTGTATGAAGATTAAAAGATCAATGACATGTTGTATAATAAATTATAATATTATAAAATAATTAGTAATTGAACATAAGACTAACTTTTGTAAAACAGATACTACAAATATCAAGATTGTACAAAGTTTTAAATCGTATTGATATTCAGTTATAGAAATAATTTAATCTAGAATTAATATATCATTAATTCAACGTGTGTATTGATTACATTATGTTTTGTTTAAAATTTACTTTAACTAAAGGTAAGTTTTACAAAATAATTAGTAATTGAACATGAGACAATCTTCTGAAAAACAGATACCACACATATCAAGATTGTACACAAAGTTGTGTAAAATTTAATTTAACTAAGGATAAACTTTACACCAAAAATAATATAGTTAATACACACATTGAATTAGTGATACATTAATACTTATGAAAATGTGCATTTTACACAAAAAATAATATTGTCAAAATACACTTTTAATTAGTGATAAATTAATACTTTGCAAAACGTTTATTTTTATAAATGTTTGCAATACATAGTGTTACACCTTAAAAGCACTAAATATAGCTTTACAATAAATTCAGCTGAAACATAAATTAGTTAACTAAGCACATACTTTTATCATTTAGTTCATTATCTTTTTACTCTATGATCAGTCCATAAATACAAAACTTTAACAATGATAAATTAGTAATAAAATAGTTAAAAATTTAAACGTTATTATTTTATGTGGGAACCAATACAAACTTTGAATGAACATCAATGTAGATGCACAAATAAATACTTTATTGTTTTATATGTACTTGGATTGAAGAAAAAAAAAGGAATTGAAAACGAAGATTTTGAGTTATTATGTTTTTTCCAACAACAAATAAAACATAAACAATTTTAAATTTAAAACTAATTTTGAGATTTAAAACAAAACATAGCACCCCAGGGATCTCGTCAGTTTCTACTCTCTACAAAACCACACAATCGCATCCCTACTATGGTATTTACTATTAAAATACATTTAGTAAACATACCTCAAAACTGACCATTACGCCATTTCGCCATTTTTGTACCAATATACATCCACATATACGCATCCACCAATATACTTCCACATATACACATCCACCAATATACTTCCACAAAGCAAAACAACCCAAATTAAAAAAAAAAAAATAATAATAATAATCCTAATCATTCACCCGTGTTACGAAAACGTATCCCAAGCCATAAACTCTCCTTCATCCAAAAAACAAACCCTAAAAAAAAAAGCACCATACAATCCTCCTAACACCAATTCTTCCTTTCTTCACCTGCACTGCTGGTATCGAGGCTTCTCCACCCCCTCTTCCTCTCCCCCACTTTTACTCCGCCACTGCCATTCCACCAACCTCGGCAGCTCAGACGACAGTCGGAATCTCAAGCATCCCGGTTGTATTGCGCCCCTGAGCCAAGGCACCTCATTTTTCTGCCCACCGAGTCATGTTGTGGTCACAATGTTACTTCGGGATTATTCGCTGCTAAATGTAACACTGTAATGTGACGAAGAGTTTATACGTGCTTGTGGTGGATGGTCACGCACAGTGTCCCTTGCGGGACGTATAAATATGCATGGGTATCGTCGTTTTTGGTGATTAGTACGTGTTGTGATCAATTTCATTAGTTTTCTGGTGTTGCGATATTGAGGTATGTTTTTCTGGATGTGTAAGTCTGTTTTCTTATTTACATTGAGTGAGTGAATTTGGAATTATTTTCTGCTGAGAGTGAAAGAAGCAGTTTTTGTGTTTAACTTCGTTAGAAAAGTTATTAATTTGAGGGAAGGTTATCGATAATTTTGGTTATTTAAAGAATTGGTTGTAAATAAATTATTATTTATGAACTAATTAAGAAAATCTGTTGATGTTCTTGAAATTGGGTTTATCGTTTGGAAAAATATTGTTGTTTTCTATAAATTTATGCGAGTTTCCGTACCGTCTGCTGAAATTGGATTGGACAAGAAGAAGTTTATGCGAGTTTGAATATCGTTCGTCGGAATCGTACTTGTTATGCACAAATTTATGAGAGGTCCAATATCGTTTGGTGAATTATAAGTGGTTATATTTCAATAAACTAAAGATTTTAAATAAATTCCCTACACTTTTGTAAAGGAATTTTGGAAAGAAACTAAATAGCCCAAAAGAAGAGAACGATATAAAGTTCAATTTCAAAAGAATATGTTATTGCTGTATCTGCTTTTCAATAATGAACTAATCGGTTTCTATTCTAAAATAAGTGTTTTAATATTCATATCTTGTATAGTTTTATCAACTTCGCTATCTTAATTGAATATGCATATCTTGTACGTGACCAACTTTATGTGGAAGTGAACAACCAAACGTAAAAGTGAGTCATTTTTGCTATTTGTGATTATTTCCATAAAACCTGTAAATGAGTAAAATTCTTCGGAGTACATGACATTGAGTATCAATTATGTTGAAAATTGATTCTATAAAATTTATTCCATGCTAAAACAGAAAATTTATCATATGAGTAGTTGTTTAAACGACGTAATGTGACGTAATAGACGTAATGTGTGTTGAAAACTAATTCAAAAGTTTTAGATAAGAAATAAACGCAAAGTATTTAACTTGAAAGAAAGTATTCTTTGAATATCTACGTTTTGAAAATAAAAATATCGGATGTTGAAAGTTTGTGAGGTGCTAAAAAGACTTATTATACAGAAGAAAGTATTCGAGCTTTCTATTCAAAGTATCACTTTGGGTAATATCAAGTACAACTGAATCTACACCAAAAACATCGAAACTTTATACACTAACAGCACTTAGTAAAGGATTTTTTCCAAGGAATATAAGATTGATATTGAAAAAGTATATAAACGTTAGTGTTCAGAAAAATTTACGAGAGAAAAATTGAAGGAAACGGATATTTGATACTGATAATATTTCCGATTGTTGATATTGAGTATCGAATAGTTTATTTCAAAGAGTTATAAGAGGTGATTATACAGCAGAATAGTAGTTTTTGATGTGCTTTTAATAATTGTAACAATTTTCTAAAATGCCATAAGTGAGTTAAAAACTGAATACTTTTGACTCTAGTATTTAATATCCCTATTAGTATTTTATGCTGTTGTCTATAAAGGAGGCGATAAGCTTGAAAAATGCTATAGTCATATCTTCTTTAAACTTTGAAAAATACTGAAATCTGAAAATAATTTTTGCATTTTCAAGAATATTATATTCAGTAACGTTACATATTCTCGAGTTTGTAATACATCAGTTTTATATAACTACATTTGCTTGGATTAAGCAATCTAGTTCATACTATGTTACATACCTGCATGAAAATTGTTATTAAAGCACTTATTACAAGTCACATAAAATGATTTAAGAACTAAAACGCTTATAGTTCAAGTTAAATCGATATTTACTGGTACTAACTTAGTACTGGACATTCCAATGGATCCAATTATCGATGTATCGGAAACGTAAGTTCTTCTGGAAAATAATCATATACTCGCAAATATTTTGACTCTGACCGTGCTTTTATGAACAATTATATTAGAGCTGAGCGACTTATGAATTAATTTATGTTAATTTGTTTACATTAATCGACGACTACTTTACATCGAATCTTGCAATTGAATATATTTATAAAACAATTCTTAAGCCATATCTTTGAGTACGTATATATTAGGATACCTTAGTAGACTTTTAACATAGCTACCAAATAATTGGTAAAATACTCTAGACCTCATTTTAGGAAGTTGTAAAGCTTTCAAAATATCATTAGACAATTTCAGAATATATCTGAAGTTTAGATAAACATGAATTTTATCGCAGTTGTCTTTAATTAAATTGAGTACTTCTAAGAATGTACATTAAATACGTTCTCTATTATATATCCTCTATCGGTATTTTGAAATAGTTAAGTTGCTTTCATAAGCGTTGTATTTTAAATGCTCTTGCATTTATTATGGATTCTTGAATAAAACTAAATTTCAGTAAATTTGAGCATAGATGAGTTTTAAATTAAAGGAAGTCAATTTCAAATAACATTAATAACTCAATTACATTTGACGATAATTTTACAATATAACTAGATGTCTGGAAGACACAGCTGGATATTCTTCTAAACAGTAAACAGTTGAAAACACATCCGAGTTTTAGAGAAAATAGCAAATATTTGCATTTAAGGTTATGAAGCAATAATAAAAGAAAATATTGCAATCCTTTAATCTAACTAAATATACTGAACGCACGTGAAGTTGCAACAGAATAGTGTGATCTGCAAGAATAAAATTGATAAACAATTCATCATCAGTATTTCAACTATTATACTACACCCAGACGATTATAAGACGTAACTTAAGTGTTCAAAGCAATAACGTTTTTTCCTAACCAATTGGACTCGCAACCACAAACCAGACAGAGATCGCAAACCAATTCAGTTCAACCCATTTAAGCAAGCCAAACGAAAATTTCAAACCAACCAACTTGACTCACTACCACAAACTAAGCAGAGGTTAGAAAACCAATCAACGTTTCATGCGAATCAATTCAGTTCACCGAAGAAAGACATTTATTTCAAATCAACCAACTTGACTCAACCACTGCACACAATACATACTTTTCAAACCAACCAACGTCACATTTAAACCAACTCGACTATCCACCACACTCCAGAGATTTCAAACCAACCCAAAGTCTTATCCCAACTGAACCTACACAAACCAAAGGACTATGCCGTGGTACAGAGGCCCAAGCGGATCAGCCCAGGACTTGGTAGAACTGCAGAAAGAAGAATCGGCTCCTGCTAATGAGGAAGTGAGCAAACTGAGACGAGTCCTCACGAGTCACGCCAAGAGGAGGAAGAAGAAACCTGCTCACCACGTCGGAGGTTTCTGTCTGCATTCTGTGCTCAAGGAACCGCTGTGTCTGGTCAACTCTGTGCCGCTCAACTTCGAATTCGGGAGGTGAGTACTTCATTTTAAGATTTACGAATTTTAGTTTTATAGATTAGATTAAGTTTCAATAATTTCTAAATTTCACTGGGTAATGACAATTTCAGAGTTGTAGTTTCTGTTATTTACAAGTTTGAGTAGTTGATGTCGATTTGAAATTCTTAATTTGTGAGTGATATTTTTATATGATTTACAGTGTCCTTGATTTGTGATTCAGTAATGACGATTCGTTGTTGGTAGTTTGTATAATTTAAAAATTTGACTGGGAAATGACGTTTTTAGAGTTGTAGGTACTATTATTTACAATTTTGAGAAGCTAACGTCGATTCGAAATTCTAAAGATTTTTATGCAATATTTTTATATGATTTATAATCTTGTTAATTTCGTATATAGGAGTCATAGTTTATATAAACTAAGAATTTAAGTCGGCAGTGTTGATGTGTAGTTCTTTTTAATTATTACTCTAGGTTTATATGTTGATTTAAGCTGCTTAAAGTACGGGTATGTCTTGGTAATAATGAGATTGTGTTAAAAAAAAATTGTTGGTTTAAATTCACATGTATTATTAATTTCAGTAACTTGAATTTTTATCGGGTAACAATATTAAGAATACTTTTTACCTTGCGCCTATTTCACTAAAATATGCAATACTAAAACTCCAATTGTATGTTGGCTTGTCTAATGACGAATGTTTCGGCGCAATATAGCCCTCGTGTTGCTGACGGCGCCAGATAATCTGAAAACAACCAACCAACTAAAACTCCAATATCATAAAGTTTAACTAGTTTTGGCAGTGTAACAGTTTCCTCGCTAAATTATAATTTGTCATAACTGATTTGAAATAATTTATATGCGATTTGTGTCGTATAATGTTGGTATTGGATATTATACTTAAATCGAATATGTAAATTGAATAATTGATTTTGAATCTTAAATTTTTTGCGCAATCTTTTATACTTTAAAAACAATATTCTGTTACCAAAACGTTATTTTAGTTGGGTACATTTTTCTAAAAAAGAAACAACCGTTGAAAAAAATAAATCGAAAACTGAGTAATGACCAGATTTGTTAGTTCTCTAACATTTTTTAATAGTAAAAGATTGGAGTAATTGGTTGAGCAAATAAAACAAAATACAAAGTATATGTATAGCAATGCAAAGGGCACGGAAAAAAACAAAACATAGAATGCAAGTAGATTCGAGTTTTAACCTTAGATCTATGGCGTTTTCAAAATCGTGCTTACAAATGACGCTTTCAATAGATCGTATTACGATGATTGTTGTGTTGGCGCAGTATGTCCCACGTGTGGCCCTTGCGCCGTTAAACTCCTACCAACCAACGATGATTGTTGTATACTGATTGGTTGAAGAGGATTTCCCTCCGCACTCGTCTAAATAAAAGTATGTCTCATTAGTATGACTTTGCCGAGCAAACGGTATAGTGGTTAGCGTCCTAGCTTCTAGACCACGAGGTTGCGGGTTCGAATCCCGTGTTAGGCATGGGTGTTTGTAAATGTATGTTGGCTTGTCAAATGATGAATGTTTCGGCGCATTATTACTCTTGTTGCTGACGGCGCCAAATGATCTGAAAACAACCAACCATTAGTAGGACTTCCTGGTAAGTCTTCCATTCTTAAGGATTGGAATATATCTCTGCAGTCCATATTTTACAGTTTCAGGTTTTGTCGGTAGATTTGTGTGATTTGTACAAGAGAAAACTAAGAAAACTTACTTATTATCCAGTCGACCGTAGGTGAGAAAAAAGGTTTTAAAAGCGGCTACCCCTACTCTGTCAAAATCATAGGTCGAAACTGTAGGTCCGGATGGATACCAGGTTCATTAAGCAGCTGAAGCATTTTACAGGAAATTCCTTATGCTGTTCCAATTCAAACAGAGGTAGTCAGGCAGTTCTACTTTTTTTGTGGCTAACAAAAAGTTTGACAACGGTCGACGGGGTAATACGTAAGTGCCATATAAAAAAATTTAACAATGAAGTTGAAAATATAGAGTAAAAAAAATCAATTAATGAATGAGTAATTTAATTATAAAATAATCAATGATCGCATTAAATTTTTCAAAATTTCCATATTCATTTATGTGACACTGATTTCCACCATGCATTAATGACTTCCCCCCTTGACTTAACCTTATACACAGGTACAGGAAAAAAACTAGTTGTACTATACGACTATTGGGAGAATAGCTCCCACCAGGTAGTCTGGATGATGCCAGTTGCTGTAGAAACATGACTCGTCGATTTAGAATAGGGGTATTGCATGCAATGAATTAAATGGCCAAAAACTACAATAGTGATACAATAGCAAGTGATAGATGTCTTTCTCCTGGAATCCCCCGTCAAAAATGGGACTACTATTGTACCGCAAATGCACAACCATAGATAACTTACAGAGAGCCGTTTTTGTTGTAAGCAGTGAATTCAACTGATTTTTTATCGTAGAATATGGCATTTTTTAGATAAAGAATCTTATTTAAAGAATCTCATATCTGTAAATCTAAAAAAGAATGTATATCAAAACGTATTTTTTACTATTCAAGAAAGAGTTCCTGTATCTGCAGCTTATAAACTTAAAAACCTTAGACACTCTGACTTTTACATTCCCCGTCATTAAATTATTTTAATGGCTTCTAGCAACCTTCCATTTCTTTAATATGTAATGGTACTCCAAGTCAGGAAACGGGAATGGAAAGCTTTTGATGAACCATATTTAATGGCATGGTTCATCACGAAGTAATGTAACGAGACCCCATTAAGTTTTGATTTTTAAACAATTTATCTAACGCAAAGTGATTGCGTTTCGAGTTTTGATTTTACTTTTTTTTTTTTTTTTTCAAGAATTCGAAATGAAGCAAATGAACATAAACTTTAGTTTGCGGCTACCTTTGAATATACAATTCAATTTTTAATCGTAATATTTATTTCGACATTAACTTTTAAAAATCATTAAGTAAAATATGACTCGTGAATGAACTTTTAATGACTTAAATTAAATTTATAGATTTAAATTTATAGAAATAAAAAGTAACTCAAAAGAGTGAAATACGTTAGAAATTCTTTGTCGAAATATGAATGTTTATATCGTTAACTTTGAAGCAATCATTATTTTGTTATAATTACGTAATTTATCAAGAAAGCACAGTCTGTTCTTGTTATTAGCTGTTATTTGAAATAAAATCATATTGTACTTGCAGTATTCCTCAAAATAGAAATTCGATACATTCAAGAAAAGAAACCGCATAATGAATAACTCATTTAAAAATGTGACTTATTCTAAATCTTACCTTTTGGAATAAAATAAACTGAAGAATGTGGAATTTAAATAAACATAACCTATTAATAACTTAAGAGGTAAACAATGTAGAATATTTTTTATTAAATTTTTTCGTATAAATCCAGAAATTATTGTTAATGATTATCTGAATTATTAAACTTTTACCTAAATTATTTCTTGTTAACTCGCATTTAAATTGTTACTTGTTAACTTGATCTAAATTGTTCCTTCTTAACTATTATCCAAATTACTTGTATCTAACAATTGTTGAAATAATTCTTTAGTAACAACTATCTAATTTAAAAAAAAAATAATAACCATATTAAGTGAAATCAGGGTTTATTGCAATTATTGAAATTGCTTTTTGTTAACAATTATCGAAATTATGTTTGTTGAAAATTATCGAAATTATGTTTGTTGAAAATTATCGATAAAGTTTTTTTGTTAACATTTAACCAATTTATTTTTGTTAACAATTGAGGACTAGAAATGGAAAATGAACAAAGTCCAAAAAAGAAAATTTTTTCAGAATAGCCAAAAATTGATCGCATCTTGTACTTTATGAAATGCTTAAGTACATACTTCAGATTGAATTTGAACTATTGCTACTGTAGTTTGCACTTTGGGGATTCTCCACTTTGTTTAGCTTGCTATTTAGGAAATTTTTCCGTAAAAAAAAAAGATTTAAATTTTTTTTTGCTACTTATGTCGCTTTCCGTTTTTAGTCCTCAATTATCAAAAAAAAAAAAAAAAAAAAAAAAATAATTAACATTTATCGAAATTGTTTTGTGATGGCAAATGCTGGAATTGATTCCTATTAATAACTATACACATTTTTACTTGTTAACGTTTGTTTAATAATCACACTATGTTAGTATTTTTTGTCATCAATCAGCAATCAATTTCAATATTAGCATTTAAATTTTTATATAAGATACTAAAATGAATTATGTGCCTCACTAAACATATTTTTAATATTATCCCTTTTAAGTTTGGCAATCACATTATTGAAAATGCACAATTATCTATTATTACTATTTAACAAAAATGCAACATTAACTAATCAACCAATATGTTTTCTAAGTAGAAAATAATTATGTTCAGTTAGAGCTAATAAATGCATTAGCATTGATTTGTCGTAAAAATATGGCGTTCCACCTTGTTAGGCTTTTTAGAGAACTTAACGATGTGCAAAGGTAATAAATACCTCAAAATCACATTTCGTATAGTCTAATTATTAGTTTAAAATTGCTTTACGATGTAATTAGTGGCTAATGAGGTTTTTCAGATTTCGGAGAATGAATTGGTTTCAATTTTGATTAAAAATGAAAAAATGCAGGTTCTGTGAGTTTATTTATTATAACCTTAAGTTATCATGGGAACGTTGATTTATTTAGTAAAACATTCTATAGCTTGTCTTTTACCATTTATATTTAATTGTATTTTATTTTGTTAACACAATAGTTTTTAATTTACAAGAATTCAAAAATAAAATATTTTTTATAAATGTATTAATAAAGCTTTAATTGATATGAAATATGTGATAACAATCTTGCGAATCGATTATATCTGATTAAATTGAAAATTTGTAACTCCACTGGACTATTCCCGCTTTTTTTAAAAACGAGTGAAATTGATGCATATTTATGAAGGATTTCTTTCCGATTCCAAGTATTTAAACAAAAGTTCTTAAAAAAAATTAGTTATTTAAATATTAAGAAAAGAAAATGCCCCAAAACCGAGCCAAAACCAGTCCGATCAAAACAGTCAACAAAATTCGTGACGTAAAGAAATCCTAGCGTTTCTATGATTATCGTGAGGTTTCTGTAAAATTGTTAGCTTTAAAAAGGTTGGCGTTGGTAGACCATTCCACATTCCGTACAGGTTGGCGTGATTTACGAGAAACTTGCAAATCTGGTATCCGCTGATGCATTTCAAGCCAAGATGTTTACGAAGTCGTGACGTCACATTCAATGCCAACGAAATGAGTCGTTTCCTCACCAACCTTAAACAAGGTAATTTTGATCGAAAATTTCAAAAAAGAAAAAGAAAAAAAAAGCGCATTGAGCAGAAATTGTTATGTTTATGGCCTTTTCGAAACATTTAGAATTGGAATAACATTTTTTTTTAGCGGAAATAGTCATTCGTGAAAGGTACATATTACAGTTGGCTTAGATAATCATTGCGGATCGGAATGTACATTAAAATTGTTATCCTTATGTACGTAACAGCTTACAGTCAACCTCACGGGTATTGTTTGCACATAAAAATTCATTAATATATGTTCTATCAAAAAAAGATAACTTTATAAAGCAAAAAGAGGAACTACCTTCTTACATTCTATTAAGCAAGATTAAAAATAACAGCAAGTTAGAAATATAATTCAACTATAGTTCTCGTTAATAAAATTTAGATAAAAATTAAATTAAGGATTACTAAACATATTCCGATTGGAAGTCAGATTTGCAAACTTTTGCATTGTTGCATTTTGTTGTATTTTACAACTCTAAAAAGAGTATTCCAACCAAACATTCAATAGTCATGTGATGATCCTAATTTAAATCTTCAGATACAGTTACTAACACTTGAACAACAGCTGCTTGTAGTTTTTAAGATTGCATTGGTATAGATGATGCTCCATGACTCCTGGCTCCGCAAACATCCCACCATCCATTAATCACTTGGCAGGAACCTTTAAATTGGTATATCATTCATCTACTTAAGAAAACACAGTCCGGAAATAATATAATTTTTTGTTGAATCAAAAAGGACAATTGATGTTTACAACTAGTTTAAAGTCTTTTAAAAACTATGTCATTAAAAGTTTAAAACACCTCTCCAGTAGCACAAATACGCTGGCCAATATCGGTTCAAAACTGTACAATCCTAATGTCGACCAAAGTAGACTGGCTATTGCTACGGATCTTGTACAATATCTCCCAGTGCTGGGTTAAATATATTGCAACTTTTGAAATGTTGATGCAAATTTCAAAATTGAAATATAATGTTTTAGGAACTGACGGAGGGTAGAAAATATGTTTTGTGATGGTTTTGACATCCTTTATTTTAAAAAAATCGTGTATTTTGGAACGATGCTTGAGTTTCGGCATGGACTGGCCAAACTTCCCAGAACCCCTGTTTCCCACATTGTACAATACCATTGTGATACCGGAGCTATTAAATCAAATTTGATTTCAAATTTTCATGGAATCTAAACTGCATTAAGAGGAGTTGGCACCCTAAAATATATAACTAATTGATTTTGAGTTTATTATTGTTAAAATTTAAATTTTCCCCTTTAAAAGATACATCATTTGTAATAATACCTCATTTAGAAGTATTTTAAATAATTTTTTTGAAAACAAATTTTGTAACTATTAGTGTAAGTAGTTTTTTTTTTTTAAATGCGTTTTTCTCAAAACTACATTTTTCGTTATTCATGTACCTTTTTCTCCAAAACTGGACATACTATCTTCCTAAAATTCTTACCACATATTCTTTTTATGTATCTGTATATACTAAAGTGAGATTTTGTTATTTAAAAAAAAAAAAAATTGGCTAATTTTCCGAACAAAAAACTCGGTGATTTTTAACAAATTTTGGTGACTTTCACAACAATTAATTTAACAAAAAAATTAAATAAATTACATTCAAAAGCTAACTCCAGTAGAATAACAAGTGTCTGCAAAACGCCCTGAAAAAAAAAAAATTCTATGTCAAATACTTTCTGATAGTCAGAGAGGCGACTGCAATTTTTGAACCTCATCGAACATAATTCTGAATTTTTTATAGAAAATGGAGAAAAGTGAGTAGATTACGAATCCACTGGTCTGCCGTGGCAAAAATGGCCGAAACTGATCAAAATTCGACTTGGAATGAGTTGAACTAAAATCTGATTGCCAAATATGTGATAACTTGCCAAAAAGAGAACAAACTTTTTCGTTTGGCAACCCATTGCATTTTGATTTTCAATGAGAAAAAGCCCAAACGATTTCTGATCTCTGGCTCGGAAAACTTCTGTCTTTAAAAAGTAAGCCAAATTGGTGACCTCAGTTACGTCATCAGTGACGTAATGTTTATTGCCAACTTGGCTCCTTTTAATAGATGCAAGGAGACCTTTGCCAGATATCTGAATCACCTGCAACCTTCTTAATTGAAAATTAAAGAGTGAGGGTTACCAAATTAAAAAAAAATGCTCATTATTTGGCAAGTTATGACGCATTTGGCAATTGAATTTAGTTCAACTCATTAAAAGTCAATTTTTGACCAGTTTCAGCAATTTTTGCCACGGCAGACCAGTGGATTCGTAATCTACTCACTTTTCTCTAACTTCTATAAAAAAATTCAGAATGATGTTCGATGGGGTCCAAAAATTGCAGTACTTTGCAAAAGCAATTTTAGAGAGTCTTAAAATCTATTCAACGTTAACATTCTCATCGATGCTAAAAAGCTGCCCAAAAGGAAAGCACTCAAGTATCGAAAACGAATTAAAAGACCTCACGGAGATAACCAATCACTAAACTGTTTTCGATAGCAGTTTACAGTTAACTAATTTGTTTAGGAAATGAGTTTCTGGGACGCTCATTTCAGAAATGGGATGCAAGTAGATTTTGTGTTCGTATCCTCTTCAGTTCTAGTGTAGATTAAGACATGAGATAAAGCCTAATCTTGGAATGTTTGGTTGTAGAAAAGTTTTTTTTTTTTCTGCAAATCAGAAAATTGCGATGCGAGATATTGGATAATGGTACATTAACCCTTAATCTGTTTTTGAATGTTGAAAAAGATTATGAAGTAATTAGGTTTCTTCACTTATACATTATTGAAGAAAATCAAAATTGAATGATTTATGATAATTGGATGTATGTTTAATAAATATGAACTTATCATTTAGAAAATACATTTACCTTTAACTATGTGTCATAAAGTATACTTGGAAAGTCCCGATTTAAACTATTAATTAGTCTACACTTTTTATCTAGAAAATCTTGATATATACTTTTTACTTGGAAAGTCCTGATCCATACTATTAATTAATCCCTACCTTTCATCTGGAAACCCTTCATTTTCTATTAATTAATCCTAACTTTTAATATGGAAAGCCTTGATCCATGCTTTAAGTCAATCCGTACTTTCAATATGGAAAGTCAGCCTTGATCTATGCATTAAGTCAATTAATATGAAAAGCCTTGATCCATGCCTTAAGTCAATCCTTATTCTTTATTTTTTATTTGGAAAGACTTGATATATACTATTAATTCCTACTTTTCATGTGGAAAGCCTTAATGTACTTTTAATTAATCCTAACTTTTAAAATGGAAAGCATTAATTAATATTTTAAATTAATCGATACATTTAATCTGGAAACCCTGATCCATTCTTTTTATTTGTTTAGCCTTAATCCATACAATAATTAATCCCAACACCTGCTCCAGAAAACCTTAAACACTACTTTTAATTAATCCAGAAATTTAATCTGGAAAGGCTCAATTCATACCCTTTTATTTAACGCATACTTTTTATTCGGAAATCTTTTGTTAACACTTTCAGACTTATCAAAATATTATATCCATTTGATTCGCATACAGTGGGTAGTTTCCAATCGAAAGATTTTTCAAAAGATATTTTTTCCTTCAAGTTTGGCATCACATTTTAAGGATTTTCAAAACATCTTGTGCCATTTTAAATTAATACAACCAATCTATTAAGAAGCTTAGTTTTATTGGGTGATACTGTATGAAATTGAACCTCGATCTATTTTTTCATGACAATGCTGTATTACATAATGTTTACTACATAACACAATTTTACTAGATTTTACGTTTTAGTTTTTGAGAGTGAGCAAGCCCTCAAAAATAAGAATTTAAATTATAGACATGGTGTTAATGCCTAACATCTAGGAATTTAGTAATTATTACTTATAGGGATTTACATCATCTCCCAAGCAATTAATAAAAATAGCAACAACAATCTATTTACAATCACCAATTTATGTGCACATATTAATAAGAATTTATTTGCAAAATGCCAATAATAATTAATTTTTAATCAGAATTGTGAATGTAGACATCAAAAGTATACTCATTTTTGTAGCAATTTAAAACGTTAAATATTAATAAGAATTTCCTTAATCACTTTACAAATCATCATCAATAAGAATTTACAGTATAGCCTTAAAAGTAATCATCAATAAGAATTTACAGTATAGCCTTACAAGTAATCATCAATAAGAATTTACAGTATAGCCTTACAAGTAATCATCAATAAGAATTTACAGTATAGCCTTACAAGTAATCATCAATAAGAATTTACAGTATAGCTTTACAAGTAATCATCAATAAGAATTTAAAGTATAGCTTTACAAGTAATCATCAATAAGAATTTACATCATTACTTTACGAATATTCCACAATAAGAATTTGCATAACATTGTATTGATGTTTGCATTCTAGAATTTTGACACTAGTCTATTGGTACTTTTCAACATAACGCAATGACTAATTACAAAATGCCAATAGCCAACCAGATGACTGTGGGGCTAGCGCTCTGGCCTCGCATGCCAAAGGTGCCGGGTTCGAATCCTGGATTAGGCATGGATGTTCTTTGTGGTTCGGAATCCACGTTAAGCTGTACGTCTCGGCCTGATTAGCCGTTAGTGTGCACAAAAATAGGTCGTTGAGCGTATAAACAAAACAAACCAACAGAATATCAATAATAATTAATTTTCAATACGAATTTTGAATGTAGACATCAAAATATACTAATTTTCTAGCAATTTAAAATGTTTAATATCAATAAGAATTTTCATAATCTCTTTACAAATCATTATAAATAAGAATGTACAGTATAGTCTTACGAATAATCAACAATAAGAATTTACATCATTACTTAACGAATATTCCACAATAAGAATTTACATAACATTGTATTAAAATCTGCCTTCTAGGATTTTACCATTAGTCTATTGGTACTTTTCAGCATAACGCAATGACTAATTTTATCAAGACCTCCATTGATCCCAAACAAATCAATTCTCCAGGTAAACGATTGATTAAAAAAAGGAAAGTGAGACATTCATTAACGTGACGCATCTTCTTCCGCTAATTAAAAATGCAAAATTGATTTGTTTGGAGTTAATGAAATTTGGGAAAACTTTCTCGCCAAATTGAACAGAAACGAAATGAATTCCCAGCCAAGTGATAATAATAGAGGTGAAAGAAATTCAATTAATATGATTTCTTGGGATTAATAACGACTTGATTTTTACGCACTTAACTTAAATTTCGCCCTTCTAGCTGCTAAGTTAATAAAACAATTAAGAAGTGGAAGAAGTTAATTTTTTGTGAAAATTATATTTTATTATTTAATACCAGTGTAAAATGATTTTTTGTGAGAAATTAAGCCTAGTCTAATTTGCTTCGCATATATTTTTCTAGTATGAATGAAAAACATTACTAAGAACAACCTATTATAACTAATTAAATTAACTATTTCTATTATCTAGTTAGTAATATGACCTTTAAAATAATATCGCCGTCAAATCGATATATCTCATGGATATCGATAAATAAGTATTTTGCATCGATGTTACTTTAGAAAGTTTTTAATTATTTGTGAAGTTTACTGAAATGTAATGATTTTGATATCGGTTTGTGTAAATGGTTTTATAAGCTAATTCTCAATTCTTGCTTTTATATATACTATATCGATTTTATATATCAAACGGTATCGGTTTGTATCACATTTGATATATCATTTATAATTTTGTGATGTAGAACAATAAATGATGCACACATTACTAGTTAACCTTTGCTCCTCGTATGTGTTTCTTAATGGAATTACTTTATTGGAAGGCCATCCGAGTTTGATATTGTATTTTATTGCTAAGAATATAATATGATTCATTAGGTTTCCTCAACGGGCTTAAATTGCAACTTTCTCTTTTCTATAATGATGCCATCTACTGTAAATAATATAAACTTCCCAAAATTTATGAATTATTAATGCTTTTTCTTCTTTAACTTTAACAAACACAATTTGAAATTAATCTTTAAGGTAGATCAGTACCTTGCTTTTCTTAAAAACCTTAAAATTTGTGATTTTTATTTTAATGCAGAAAATAATCTTAAATTTATTGATGTGTGCAAAATATCGAAACTCTACGGCCTTGCATATTCATTTTTCATTTATTATCAGCCATATATTCGTATGCAATAGTTAATATTCAAACGCGTTTTACTCGAAACTTTGTTTTTAATTTGTGTGACTAAAAAAGTCCTTAGGCCTTTTCCCATATGGACATCTCATCTGACTATAATTATTTTTTTGAAATACACTCATTTTTATACTGAATAATATTATAAAGAAGTTTTTATAAGTTATTAAACATATTTTCCTTAAATGCATTTTATAGAAATGAAAAGGACGATTTTTTCCAAGAATTTGTTTCTGTCATGTATTTTTTTTTTTTTTTTTTTTTTTCACAATACTGTAATCATTCTAAAACATGATTTTTCTAAACTCTACCTTAAAATGAGGAAAAGGAGTAGGCTTTTAAAAAAACACTGCATTTTTTTTAAAGAAAGTAATAAAGTTGAAATAAATTTTCATAAATTAATTTTTTAATTGCAGTGTATGATTCATCTTAGAGTACTTCACAAGTATACCAAGTTTCAGATTTTTCAGAAAAAAAAATAAGGAAATGGATTTTAAGTACATATCTGCCTTGAAGAAAATTGCCAGATACTGATGTCTTGGCATCTAATCAAGTACATCATTTATAAAATTTGATTTTGTATAAAGAGAAAAAAAATTTCCCAAAAAAACATCTAGAAACAATACATAAGATTCAAGGTGTCCGAAAAAGTTTAAAATAGCAAAATCAATATATATATATATATATATTTAAATAGAATGTTAGTTACAGTCCTTCAAAGACGGTTGTTAAGACGAAAATCCATGAGTGGTTCAAAAATCGTGATTTCTAAAGAATATATTTTTTTGGTAATTTTGAAAAACAGTTTTTGTTATATCGCAAAATGTATTTAATATATAGTTATAATTTTTTGTACAGTTTTTCGCTATACTATGTTGAGTATAATGGACTACAGATTAGATTGTTCCTATTTTTTTCGAAAAGTTATTGCTATATATACATAATAATATGTCGCGAAAATATTGAAATTTATGTGTAATCTTATATAACAGCCTCATATATATATATATATACACTCAGATTTAAGTTCATTATACTCATAAATGTCATAGAATAATGTAGTAAAAACTAAAACAAAATATATTTTAAAAGTTTTTTTTTTTTTTTTTTTTACAATAGCCGCTTTGACAAATTATTGGTTGATTTCAACTAAAAATCTCCTTTTTTTCGAAAAATAAATTTAAAAAGTTAATATTTTTGTCAATTTCATGTTTTTATCATATAATGCACATTTTAATGCAATAAAAAGTTTCATTGATAAGTTGTTTTTTTTATTTGCTCCGAACGTTGTCGGATTACACCTACCTACTAATAGAAGTAATCTCTATATTATTTCCTTATATATTCACAAAAAAAAAAAACTATAATAATACGTATTGAAGACAAATCTGCTGAAATACTGAATCCATTAAAACATTCTGTTTGCATAGTTTTGTCCCCCAACAGAGATCCAATATTGGCTTCGTTGGACCCTGCAGAATTGTCAACATTTGGACCGATATTTGTCAAAATGAGTAAACATGGGACGAAGGCAAACATTCCAATAACATGTTCCGCCATAGTAAACAAGTTTACGTAGCTAAACTTCGTGGGTTTACCATATACCCTTTGATCTTCAAGAGGGATATTGATACGGTTAGAACATTTTAAAACTTTTCAGATTTAGTGGGCCAGAATGAAAATTCAATGACAATAAAAGAATTCGTACTTTAAAGTAAAAGTATTCAATAGAAATTTTGTGAAACTTTTTTATTTTTAATATTCTAGAACTTGGAAATTTCTAATTGGAACTATGTTCTTTGTGATATTCTAAATACTTTTTAAACCATGTTCAATTTTATAAAGATGACGAGTATATAAAACTATATTCATACTTGATTTGTGATAAACTAGATTTTGTCAGTGTAAGCCTTTTTTTTTTTAGTGTAAGTTTGAATCAACTAAAAATATTAATGTAATTTTTAAATGTATAATTCAGGGCACAAGAAGTCTACTAGAATCTAATACAATTATGCAATAATTGAATTTTTAACTACAATTTTAATTTTAATGTTTTTAGTAAAATGTCCGCAGTATCAAATACTTTGAAAACGAACTCCATGAAAAAAATAATACTTTATTTACTGTTGAAACTTATACAAGTTTCATCAGTAAATAGACTTATATTTACTGATGAAACTTAGAGGTCTATTTACGGATAAACTTTTAAGCCTATTAACTGATAAAGCTTATAAGTATATTCACTGATGAAACTTATAAGCTTCATCAGTAAATAGACTTATAAGTATTTACTGATGAAACTTATAAGTCCTGTCAGTTTTCTCATGTTACTGTAATAATTCAAACAATTTGATACCCCTTGGGACTTCAAAGTCCCTTTCTATGAATTTCGTTCTTCAATTGTGGGATTGCAGCATAAGCTTATTTTTCTTTATTTGCAAACACGTGGACGATTTCAATCTCTTAAGTATAATTTTAATCTTTTAAGGCCCTACATCGTTTTATATACTTATCTCCAACAAGCTTTCAAAGAGAAATAAGCATATGCTGCTAAAGGCACGTATATTAGATGATCCAAGGCCAAGATGGATGCCTAGAAGATTGAAATTGTCACATGTATTTGTATAGAAAGAGAAATAAGTTTGTGCGGCCATCAAACAATCGGAGAACGAGCTTCAGAAAAGTGGATTTCAAAGTTTCAATGTGTCTCAAAGTGTTTAAATTAATACAGTAAGTACCATCTGAAAATTGAAGGGACTTATAAGCCCCGTCAGAAAATAAAGGTTTAAGGCATAATTAATATTCAAATGGGTTCGTTGTGTATCATTTACAATTAAAATCCTAAATAACTAGAAAATGATTTATAAATGGCGATTAGACTTTATTTAGGTAATTTCAATTAATCATTTAAATATCATTAAATGAATAAATGAATTAAATTGAAGATGTGTTTATTTTCTAACACTTAAGGTGTGAAAAGAGATTAAAAGTCTAGTTCAACAATTACTGAACAAAAATTTACAATGTATTCTGCTACCTAAAAAAAATTAAAGAAGAAATCGAAATTATGCATTTAATAGTTAGTGAAGGACTAAGCTTTCTTCATTAGCTCCACGTTATAAATGACCGTTTGTCTGAGACGACCCAATGCGTTTTTCATTTTATCATATAAGTCTCCAAATATTGCAGTTTTAAAAGTTTTTATGCAGTTTATTATGGAATTTTATATTCATAGAATCTGAAAAAATCGTACTAGAAATAAATGACAAAAAAATTTATATATAAAGAAAATCCGTTTTAAGCCAACCTAAATCGCCAGCTGTAAAAAAAGTTCTTTAGACATATGGGACTCTTCCCATGGCACATTTCCAGCTGTTTGATTTTTGTGCTAGAAGCGGCTGTAAGTTTTGGTACCTCATCGAAATCTTTTGAAATTTATTTAAAATATAGATGGATATTAGAAGTTTGGGAATATGCTGCTTTATATTTAAGCAAAAATAAGCCGAAACTGTTTCGAAATAGTCTTCAAGAGTTGAATCGAAACAGTTTTCGAAGAAATGGTTTATAACTTACCAGGCGATGAAATACTATTTTTAAATCCTTTATATTAATTTCACTGTTGTGTGTTACTAATTAAAACACATGTAGCCGTCTAATATGGCTTAAACTTTGCAGATAGACTCATTGTTGATGACGATACAGTATATCAAGTTTTGGGGTATGTCACTAGAAGATAGATATTGCCATTTCGTAGGACTAACTCACTTGCTGTCATCCAATCGAGCTGATCCCTGACAGATAGACTAATTGTCAAAAGCAATGCATTTCCAAAATTTGTGTGAAAAAAAAACAAGTTAATCAATGGAATGGAATCGATGGTTTCCTTCGTATTGGTCAAATACAAAGGAAACTTTTTAAGATTAAAAATTGCAAATACCCTTTACTAAAAATTTCACGTTTACTCCTTGCTGAAAATGCACGTATATTCAATGCTGAAAAATGCACGTATATCCCGTACAGAAAATTGCACGTATATTCTTTGCTAAAAATGACACGGATATCATTGCTAAAAATTACACGGATACCATTACTAAAAAATTGTCCATATATCCTACGATAACTAAGAGTTTGCAACATCGCACAACTTTCAATTACACTATAATACTGACAAGGGATTGTGTCATATTTATCGTTTTTATATTTTCTTCATTCATTTAGAAAAAATAGCCAATTAACGATAATTCTTGTATGGGTCTAAAAAAAAAAAAAAAAAAAAAAACTTCCCTAAAATGGTGATTTTGGCGATATACTTCACGATAATACTTAGATCCTTTATTATAAGTGAAACTGTCTAGATACGAAAAGACGATCAATAATGAGGTATACTCAAGAAAAGACTCTGAGTTGAAGACATTCGTTTTTCAACTTTTTACGCCGTTAGAGCATTTTTACGGGAATTTCGGAGGTGGGGTTGTTTAGAACAACTTAAGAGGCATTACCACAGCGATTTTCAACAAAATCGTTAGAGCAGTTTTTTTAGCAATTGCTGAAAAACATGATTTTTTCATGGTAGCTACCTTACGCAAATGCGCAATTTTGGCGAAAACCTTAACATTAGGTCCCATGTCTGCCACCAACCCGCACACCAAATTTGAACATCCCAGATAAACTTTTTTGAGAAGTATGCTGACCACACAAACACATTTTTTCTAGATCACTTTTTTGAAATCAGGATGTTCCAAAACGTGGAGAAATGTAAAAAAATAGATTTTCTTTTTTATTTGACCGAATGTTATACTTTCATTACCCTACATATATACATATGGATAATTGAAAGTAAAAATTGTTTCAATTGTTCAATTGCTTAGCTTAAAAATCTAAACAACTAATGCAAAATATAAAACGTTGTTACCAATAACAGAAATCTTACAACAGCATTGTGTGAAAGTTTAAAATAATTTAGTCAATACAAGTATGCATCATATCGATACTTATGTTAAGTCTGATAAGAATATTAAATCAAATAACCAATCTGGTAATAATTAACCATACAATTAATTGGCTTCGGAATCCTTTGAAGATATTCCCAAATCAACAAATGCCCAAATAAATCATTCATCGTACTGTTGCCACCCAAGGCAATTCATTCTGCTGGATATTCTTCACCGAAATCTATCAATTTCTGTTTTCTTAAATCCTTTCTAAACTCTCGGAGCATTCTTCATTCTTGAAGTAATGAATACCAGGGTCGCAGACAGTTCTGCCTCACTCCCATCCCTTTTCAAAGGATTTTCTCAATTATTCAAGAATACCAGAGCTTAAATTTCATGTGCTCTTCTGTTCGCGCATTCGGTAATAAATTCCTTCTGGAAAACTTTCTGGGAAAAGTTGAAGTGTGCCAACATTTTAAGACCATAAACGCTCGTTATTTTAATACGCTGGCATAATTTCATGTGTATTTACCTTTTGTTAAAAGTAGTTTTAAATGTAATCATATTGTGTTTTCAGTTCAAATGTCTATTGAATCTTTTTTATATCAAATGTTCTCATTCATATTATAATTAAAGTTCAACTTTCAAAAAGCTAAAAAAAAAAAAAAAAAAAAAAAAAAAAAAAAAAAAAAAAAAAAAAAAAATAATAATAATAATAATCGCTGGTCAGAATGACCTGAAACTGAAAATGAGTATACAGGAATATGTGAATAAATAGCTCTATTTTTTTTATGCCATACTATTTTTCTTATGTTCGTGTATATTCAGGTACAACTTTGGGTCCTCACCCACCTCAGTATTTGTATTAAATGGATACAAACAACGTCAACCTTTGTTGTGCATCAACGTTTCAATCCTTTATGAACGTATCAAAGCACCAACTGTCACTACATGTGTTCACCAACGTGTTAACGTCTGTTGGCATTTGTACGAAATTTCGGAGTTGCAAATACACACAAAGTGAAACATTGCAAGTTTCCTGATTTGGAATGCTTCAACCCCTTAATGCTGGTCAGTCTACATCAGAATAGCTTGCTTCATTAATGCTTACCACTGGTTCCAAATTTCCATTTTTTTTTACTATATTGGAGGTGTGACATTGGAATATTGCTCGTTTGCCCCTTTTCAACTTTAAAATTTGTTTCTAGATGTCAGTATGGATTAGTAGTTCTATCTTGATCTTGCTAACATTTGTACCAAATATCTGAATAGTAACAACATGGGAAAATATATATTTGAATATCCCTCATTTGGAACGTTTGGCCCCGTTAAGACCCCTTGAAGTTGATTAATAGGCATCGGAATAGCTCTTTCTATACTCGCTCTTATTGACATGTGTACCATATTTCAGAATTATAACTGCATCAAATTGGGACATTGCAATTTTTCTGGTTTGGAACGTTTCGACCCCTTAATTCTGGTCACTCGACATCGGAATGGCTTACTTCTTCAACGCTTTCCCTTAATTCCAAATTTCCAATTTTTGACTTTATTGGAGGTGTGACATTGGGATTTTGCTCGTTTGCCACTTTTCAACTTCAAAATTTGTTTCTAGATGTCAGTATGGATTAGTAGTTCTATGCTTGATCTTGCTAACATTTGTACCGAATATCTGAATAGTAACAACATGGAAGATATATATTTGAATATCCCTCATTTGGAATGTTTGGCTCCGTTTCGAACATTTAAAATTGATTAATAGGCGTGGGAATAGTTCTTTCTATAACTCGCTCTTATTAACATTTGTAATATATTTTAGAATTATAGCTACATCAAATTGCAATTTTTACTGGTATGGAGCGTTTCGACCCCTTAGTGATGGTCAATCGACATTGGAATGGCTTGCTATATTAATGCTTTCCCTTGAGAAATATCCAATTTCTGACTGACTATATTGGAGGTGTGACATTGGTATATTCCTTGTTTACTTTTCTTCAACTTTAAAATGTCTTCATAGTTATCAAAATAGCTTTGTAACTCAATGCTTGCTCTTGCTAGCATTTGTTCAGAATATCTGAGTTGTGATTACATGGAAGATATATGGTTGAAATATAGTAATTATGTACAAAACTAATTGGTCCGTGTGTAGCCTGCATTGTTAAAATTTCTTAGAGGAATTACTTTTTTGAAATTTCATCCAGAGATAGATATTCTATTCTATTGCAGAAAGATATTGGATTCTCTAGATTTTCCCATCTTGCTTAAATTGCAACTTTCTATACATCAGTATAAAACATTTTTCTAAACAGTTGCGCCATCTACTGTCTACTACCACTATACATTTTTTGAATAATTTCTTATTTTTAACTTCGATTTTCAAACATTAACACGATATGCAAGTATAAATAGAAGAAGCGTAGGTCCTTTAAATTGGTACACCATTTATCATTTTTAAAACCGTTATATTAACTTCGATTTTGAGTGTGTGGGTAGTTTGGGTGTAAGTCGATATCAAGCGAATCTGTGGAGTCCTAACTATCCCCTTGACTTCATCCAATCGGGCTGAAACTTAGCAGATAGATTTGATGTCGATGACAATGCATTCTATCAAATTGTGGGTATTGTCACTAAAGGATCGCTCTTATGGAATACTAATAAACCAACTTGCAACTCACGCTGAAATAGCATTTAACCAATCATAGAAGACATTTTCCTGTTGCCAAAATTCTTTTAATAAATGAATAAATAAATATCAAAATTGTTTTAATCAGAAAAATAAAAGAATTTTAGATGTGAATGCATAAATTCACATTCATCTTTAAGAATTAATTTTGAAAAGTAGTTTATCGTATATTTTGCCGATAGATATGTTTTTAATATTTAAAATTAGATCCCAATACCAAGCACATGCTGGCAACAGAAACGAGCGTTATTATGAATATAAAATGAGCAATGCATAAAGATAATTTATATTGAACACTTTTTTATGGGTTACATAATTTGTTGTGTACAAATAGTGAAAACGACATCGTTAAAAAAAAAATTACACCGTCCAAAAATAGTATTTAAGATAATTACTTATAATTTCACGAAATTGTTTTAACATTAAATTCTATGTTGTAAATTACATAACAAAATCAGTCACAGCGCAAAAATCAAACAATTAATATTGCTTCAATAAATAAAACCAGACATGCGCAGAAACCCAGAGAGTGCAGTTTTAATCAGTTCCCACAGTCATACCTTACGTTGGAAGGTAGCTAGTAATAAATCAGATGACGATTTTATCTTCTTTTTTCTCCCAAGTATCTGTAATGCAGTGGAAGATATCATACAGAAAATCTCCCATGGGAAATAATCTGAATAAGAGCTGAATTGCTTGTTTCCTACGCTATACATTACACTGGAATTGCTTTACCTTCTAATGTAGGGTTAATCTTTCCTCAGGTATAGGTTCCTATTACTCTTTAGTTTGTATTAAGTATTTTCATAAATAGTTTGAATTATCGCCTTGCAATTCAAAAGCTGTTCACTTTTATTTATTAATATAAGAATAATTTAATAGGTCACATTAAACTGCATATCTTATTTTGACTACGCTTTTTGTGACTATTCCTTTTTCTCCTATTATACCAAACCAAAATTAATAAATGATATATAAATTTAAAAATTAAGACCTGAAAAATTAGTTTATTTACAATTTTAATTTGTAATATTTGTTTGTAAATCGAAAATAAAAATATAGTATTGGTACTCTATGTATTGGAACTCTATGTATTGGATGCTCCAACTCGTAATTTCTGTTTTAAATATAGTTCTTCACTTAAAACAATTTTCATCATTTGTTGATAAATTGTACTTAAATATTGTATAATTGCTTTGAATTTTCCAGAGCAAATTGCGACACAGTTTTACATAGTACAAATATTTTATTATTATTCTCAGAATCTAACAATATGTTTTTTAAATATAATAATTTTAAACAATAGTGAATTTATTATCAAATTTAACAAAACCTCGAGGCGTACAACGTCAGATACAGCTATAATTCATACTCATTAAAATAAGTGTAGAACTCCTTTCAAAACAGCTTTAAACTACCAACTAAGTCAAATTCCACTCTTCATCAGTTTTTGTATTCTCACGTACGAACTTTACTGAAAAATCAAGCAGTTAATCTGGCACTCAGTACACGCAGAATAATCTCAAAATCTCTAGATTAAATCCTCAGTGTTGTCAACATTTTCTAGCATGTATTATCACTATTAACAAAAATAAATTTAGGAAAATATAACTTTTAAAAGAACTATATACACTATTTGCAATTACTTACAGAAACATTACTTAACAATTCATTCCGGAATTTTACAAGAGGAAATACTTCTGGACATTTGAAAACTGAACGATAATAGGATTAGAAAGAGCATCCAAATCTATCCACAATGTATCCGCAGCAACTAAGTCACTTTCTTTAATGCCTTTCTTGAGAAATAAGATACTAAGCCATAAATATTTCCACACCATTTGTTTCCACCCCATAATTTTAAGGGGAGGGGAAGAGAAAAAGATGGGACTATAGATGCATTCGTTGGCCACAGAGCCCTTCTTTAAGTGTGTTGCCATTTATTTCTTCCCAACTAAAAGCTGCTTCCCAGACGATATTTTCTATTTCTGATGTTCCATACCATTTACAAAAGTCATCGTTTAAAAGGCTTCCTATTTATCCATCGTTTATGGATCCAAAATGGCTTTTTGAAAAGTGGTGCTGGGTGAAAAACTTTAAAGTCAATCTATTTTAATAGAATAACGTGTTTATCTCATCATATTACTGGGATAGGAACTGTAAGTAAACTTTTTTTTCTTCACATGTACAAAAAGTTAAATGTCTGTAGATAGTAGAATTTATCATGTAGTGGTTTAGACCAATAGATGACCTCAAGTTTTAGTTCATTATCGAAAACCATTTTGAATTTTTATAAAAATGTAGAGGAGTACTGGTACTTTAAAATTGCACTGGTCTGCCAGAGGAAAATGACCGAAACTGTTCAGAAATCGACTTCAAATGAGATGAATTGAAAACGTTATAAAATTCCGAAAAGTCATCATACTTATTTCGTCTGATAGCTTGCAAATTTTTAACTTTTAATACAGACAGTTTTATAACTGAAGAGTTATTTTTTTTTTTTTTTTTTATTTTTTTATTTTTTTTTTTTTTTTTATTTTTTTTTTTTTTTTTTTTTACCGAGCCAAGTTTTTGAAGAAGCACGTGGAATAAATAAACAGTTCCTACTTACCTCCATTTGTAACTTGAGCATGCTGACTTATTGTCTTGAATCCGAAAAAGGTTTAAAAATTACTTTAAAGATCTGTATTATTCACTCTCCCCCAAACTAGTTAACGTCTGTCGGTAACTAAAGGAAACCTATCACAATACAATAGATGGTAGCTAGTATCTGATCTCTAACTGCAACTTCTGTATTATGCTTGTTTATTGACTTCATCATGATTTACTTCTACAACTGACTTCTGCTTTGTTATTGATTTCAAATCAAAGAAAGCTTAACAATTACCTTGGGGAACTGTATTTGAACCTCTCTTCAAAAATATTTAGCATCTGACAGTAACAAAGGGTAACCTATTACAAAGCATTAAATGGTGGATAGAGACTGGTCCCTAACTGTAAAGCCGGATTTACACGCTACCAATCAGGGTTCGAGTTTGGATCGCCAGTTCTGTCACGTCAGCGAAGCGACCGCTGCGCCATCTGTCGGTGATGATGGGATAGCGCACATGATTGGATAACGAGAGCCGCCCGTGCCAGTAAATAAAGTGTTTTATTTACTGGAACAAGCTGTCAGATGACGTCACATGACATCGCAGACTGGTGAGCTAAACTGGAACCCCAACTGGTGGGTAACCCCTTTCAAAAGTGGGTAAATTCGGCTTTACTTTTGGATAGTGCATGCTTTGTTATTGCCTTGAAGCTGATGAAGAGGAATTACCAAAGATATCTATGTTAGCTATTAATGGGGAATAATATGGTGGTAATTCAACTGGTTTCATATGAGCTATGAAAAGTTACGGTTAGAGATCAGTTTACTTTTCTGTTAAAGGAAACATTTGGTACTTCCAAGTACGGTACGGATTCTGCGCCAAGAATTTTTTACATAAAACCCTGCCAAAGTAGGGCAATCATAGGCTGTTCATTTGTTATTAAAAAATTGCTGCCATTTATTGGTGAAAATCACCTTGACACAGAATCCGTACCTTACTTGAAAGATTTAACCATGTTTTATATATTGTCAACTGCCTCCTTCAACGGAAAAGTACCAGTATCAGTTAATGTTCCCTTCCTTATTTCAAATTGAAATGTAGTATTTTAACTAACAAAAAAAGGATGATCATTATTCTGCAAGTTAATATATATTTGATATACTTGTATTTTAAATTGTGTTAGAAATTCGAAAGAGTTAAAGCTGTGCTATAAAATATATCTATTGATATCTATAAATTTGAAAAAATCTATAAACGATTTATTTCTTTTGGCAACTTATAAAGTCATTCAGTGGGCTGTGCTGGGTCGTTAAAAATGGACACTCTTACTTTAAAATAACATAACTACGAAATAGTGAAAAACAGATGGAAGAAACATGTTTGTATGAACTTTAAATACACTGGTTTACATAACAAAAATACACTAGTTAATACCGAAAAACAGCAACATATTGCTGAAAAATATGAATATAGAGGAAAAAGTTTATCATTTCCCACATGAAAAAAGGCGTTATGATTCTATTATTTGAGACGATTCCATTACTGGTGATGATACCATTACTGGCGATTATCCATAGCAACCCAAACGGCCAATTATCAGGAATACAGTGGCTTTGCAAAACATCGTGACGGATTTTCAGTACCTCATATTCATCAATTAAATTTATTGAAAAAAATCTGCTCAAATGAAAATGGACATTGTCAGTAACCATACATGCAGTCTTCATTATATTTAATTTCATCAATCAAATTTTCATACCGATGTATTTAAAATTCTATACATGTCTATCCAACGTACGTCTCTTCTTGCTGTCTCTCGCTATTTCGCAATTATATTATTTCAAAATTATTGAGTCCTTTCTGACTGACCATTTAAACGTATTTGTCACAAAACCCTTAAAACTGAGGACCAATCCAAATTATCCACATCGACTAATCGAAATGATACTGTGCGGGAAGCAACCAATCAGAAGGCCCGTTTCATCAATGCAGGCTGAAAAGATATCATGACTTTAAGATACAGACCTTGTAGATACAGATTTTTCCCAACTGCACACATTCCAGATCTATATTTTCTTCCTTATACATTTATGAGATCCCTTTGCAGACTTGAGGACTGCAGATAAGGTATCTTATCTTATTCTTTTACCCCAATCGTCTTTACAAGCTCAACACTAATCCCTTTGAGATATGATCTTTCGTTTCTCTTGTTCAAGACACTTACAGAAAAACGCTTTCTAGAGAAGGGTTTTGTTTTATTTGTTTCGAGATACGATCCTTTTTGAAGGAAATGTTTGTTTGAAGTGTGATCTTCGGGGAATATGTTCGAGGATTGATGATTCATTTGGGTTGTGGTTATTTTGTTCCAGGAATTGTTGTCGTTTATGAGAAATTTTGGTATAGGTATGGATTGTTAAATTTTAATTCCTAGAAGGTGAAGTTAGTTTAAATATTGCAAAATAATCTAACTGGAGTGTAAGGAAATTGGATCCCATAGCTCTAAATGTAATGCTTGACTAATTAGAGTACGTTTTTTTATTGCAAGCTATATTTCTTTCATTCGATCTAATTGTTCTTAGAGTTTGTTTTGAAACATCTACTTGGTGTTGGCAAAATTTTATTCAGTGATTGTCATCAAGTCGTTTCAGTAACTATCACTGAATCGTTAGTGTGGAGCTAGCGCATTTAAGGGGGTCCTGTACCTTCATAAGAGCCAATGTTAAATTCAATAAGTTTGGAAGCATCTCATTTTACAACCAATTCATCTATCATTCTGAAATTTTCATAGTGTAATATTTGAATACTTTAACACAAGGTTTTTATTTTTTAAAATTCCAAAAATGTGTGTGTTTTTTTTCTTATGATTTCAGACAAACCATTCAAAGAAAAAAAGTACGATACTTATAATTTGTTCCTTACATTAAAGTTTTAAAATATATTATAAAAAGAGTAAAAATTATTTCAAGCATTTATATTAAATATATTTTATATTATGGGTCCCCAAACATGAAGAAACAACATTTTAAGATATTCGGGTAAAAAGTTTTAAACCATGATATACATAACTATTTTGTTTTTACTTAAAAAAATATTAAAAAATACTTCTAAATAAGATATAACTATAAATGAGGAATCATTTTAAAGAAAAGAATTTAAATTTTAATAAAAAATAATAAACTTAAGATCAATAATCATAAAATTTCCAATGTGCTGAACCCTTTTAAGGTTGACTAGAGAAATTAGAGTTTTCACATCAGTTATATATTGTATTCTATTGATGAGAGGTATAATTTATTTTTTAGGTTCCTTCAATGTTATAAAATTGTGATTTTCAATCTTTTATAGCGCTGGTATCTACTATTTACTACCATTATTTCCTAAAATATTTTAATTATTTTTGATTTTTTAACTTGGAGTTTCAAACAAGCAATGGGCAATTATATGTAAGCTATTTAAAGGAGTTCTTAGCATTTAAATTGTTATATCATTTATAAATTTTGGACTTGTATAGATATAAAAAAGTAATTCCACAAGAAAACGTTATCAAGAAATAATGCATATAAGATTGATCCAGAAATAAATATAATTTCCAATGCAGATATAATTTGGTATTACTAAATCTCCGTATATTTTCACTCTGGATTTCTTTAGAAATTTTTTGAAGCAACAGTTTTGTAATTTATGCCAATTTATGAACCTGTTAAGAAAAATTTAGATTTATTCAGTACATAAATTATTACCCTTGAAAAACTTTTTTTTTACATTGAAAAGTAAAGGTTTTTATTTTTAAAGGTTAGACAATTTTAAATATACTTACAGACATTTGCATCAATTCACTTGCATAATGCAGGCATTTGTTTGCATGCTTTAAAGTAGCTAGACCACCAAAAATCATAAAAATATCGCTTTATTTACAAGGTATTAAACATAGCTGCTATAACACTAATGCCAAAAATCATAAATACGTTTTGAAAAATGTATCACTGTATACCCTCCGGCTTCTTATCTTTATCTACTAAAACATCTGTGCAATCCGAAACATCTTATAAAAGCATTCATTCGAAAGTATTCTTCGGTAAATATTTCCCTTTGGCAAAAAACAGCCGATTGAAATTTCCTTTCAAAAACGGAATAATAATATTCCTATCGATTTAATGAAATCTCTCTTTTTAGCACAATTTCGTTTGCCAACCAATAAATGGATTGTACTCCATGAAAAATATGTTCCGCATCTCGTAGTCGTAGCACAGACCTCGGAGGAAATACAATCGACAGCTAGATGCGAAAATACTGTTTTTTCTATTGGATCTGGCATCGCTTGCGGGATTTACCCACAATGCATCACTTCAAATATTTATCTTATGGAAGAAACGGTTTGAGGGGAAAAAAGTGAAAAGTGTTATATCTGGGAAGTGAAATGTTTTTCAGGACGATTCTTATTTTTTATTGTGAGATGTGTCGACAAGTATTCTTTTATTATTTGGGTGATGGTTAGGTAGACATTTCTAGGTTAACTGTTATCAGGGGAATTTATGGTTAAAAAACTTCGTGGAATTTTTTTAGAATTTCATTTATATACATTGTGTCTCGTTTTACTTTAAATTGATTTTTAAGGTTTAGAAATGAGTAGCATAGAAAAATGGCTCTGGTTCAAAATGGAAATTTTATTTGTATATATCAATAAAAAATTTATATTTTGTGTTACTAAAGAATTACTTTCGATAGTTTCTTTTGAATTATCATTCTGTATTAGTGCTCTTTTTTTAAGTAATTAGCTTTAATTCTACAACTCTTGAAACAATTTTGGAAGCTCTTGTGATGTAAGAATTGAAATAACCTTTCAAAGATTCTATTATATAAGAAATACAACAAGTTATGTCTTTTCGAAGAAAATACATTCCACAATTTCAGTAGTTAAACCTCACCATATGAAAATTTTTCATCACAAACTATATATAAAATGTTTGCGCAAATTTAAAACTGGCAACATTGTGCGGCTACTTAATTTCACTTAAACTGTCAAACATAAGTAATATAACTATGCATTTTAAAATTTCAATTCCTAATTATTTAAAACCCTTTAATTCAATTACATTTAAAACTAACTGTATACGTACACTTGTTTCAGTATCCAAAGTGCTTGTACTTATTTATACTTTTAACCATTAAATTTTGTCAGAACATTACCTAAAAAATTACATTAATACATTAACTATGTTTCAGTTGGAAATATTATTTAACCCTTTGCACTCCAGCGGCGCCTCTCAGGAGCCACACGATTGGATGCCGAAACACGAGAGGACCTCTAGGTTCGATGCGGAAATTTGATGCAAGGCCAATTACTGTGTTTAGTTTCCATGAAGAAAATTCGTAAACGCCAACCGAACCTAAAATGATTCGAGTTGCTGGTCCCTCTGCGTGAAAAAGGCCTGTAGTGCAAAGGGTTAAATAACGATACGAGTGGATAAATCTTATTTCACGATACATTTTCCTAACAACTCTTATCTCTTTTTATCAATTACTAAATTAACTCGATTTATTGAGCGTGAATAAATAGAATTAGTACCACGAACGTCAGTAGAAAAATTTAATTATCTTACTATATTTATTATTAAGAGGATAAGAAAAATTATAAAAATTGCACTTATGTTTGTTAGTGCATTAATCACCGATTGTGTTTTAATATTTTGTCAATTCTTTCTTGAGTTTGTATTATTGTGCTCTGTTTTTCTTTGAAGAGAAGTTTTTGAAAGCAATTCTTAACAGTGGTGGACCATGATCGAAAATACTAGCGCAGCCGGAAGTATCCGTCCCCCCCCCCCCCCTCTAAAAAATCCCCACACCACACTTATAATCTTTAATACTCAAACTCAAATCAAAGTTTCCTTTCAATTTTTATAAAATGAATCAGATGAGAAAAAAAACACTTATTTTTTTTAAAACAAAGGCAATCCTCCTTTCTTTTAAACTTGCGAATCAGTCAATGATGGCGTCATAAAATGGCGCTGTTTTGGTAACACTCTCACCTCACCCACTCAGATTATCATATGTTGAGCTAATCAGCTCATCGAATTCTCAAGGGCAGCCGAAGTTAGAAATAATACTTGATCGGCAGCACCGCTATTACATTGAGTAGAGGGAAGGCTTCTATTGCTTTCCATTGGTTACCATGGCAACATGGATGCCCGAAACTGGTTTCTGGAAACACGGCTGCTGTGTTCGGAGGGGGATCACTTTGATTGAAAGCTGGTCTTTTATCATGAATTATTCAGGCAAGAAGATTGCCGTATATTGGATTTTTTTTTACTTACCGTAGAAATGGATCTACATTTTAGAAAATTGTAAAATAAAGAATTTTACTTTTGAACTAATAAATGTAGATACAGCCCGGCTGTAGTGCACGAGCCGCCACTGATTCTTAGTTGTCAAATATAGATGGCATTTATATTATTTTTGTTTGTTTATTATTAAAACAGCTATTAAATATGAATGGTATTTCAGTTATTTTCGTTTGTTAATTGTTAAAGGGGATAATAAGCATGTATGGCATTTCAATTATTTGTGTTTGTTAATTTTTAAAACGGATATTATATATGGCCTTCAATTATTGTTGTTTGTTAATTTTTAAAACGGACATTAAATATTTTTGGCCTTTCAGATATTTTTGTTTGTTAAATTTAAAAAAGGCTATCAAAAATAGATGGTACTTCAGCTATAATTATTTGCTAATTTTGGAAACGGTTATTGTTAATATTTCCTAGATTGTGGATATTAAAATTCTCCTACTAATTAGCTTTCACGGAATTTTTTTTTACCTAAAATGAGTAAAATAATGTCTTATGCCGTACTATATAGTAACTAATTAATGCATATTTTAGGCTATAAAAGCTACATTTAAATCCATTCAAATAATATCTAATTTGTTACTGAACATAATAAATAAGTTTTAATTATATTATCAGGCACCTATAAAGAAACCTTTTTCAAGAAATTGACTTATTTAGATTAAAAATAATGAAAAAAATAAACGACTTTGCCTTTATTCAGAAAAATGTTTTTCAAAAGGGAATCCCGAATATTTGAAATGACATAACTGCATAACAAAAGAAAGAACGAAGAGACAATTGGAAAAACAGGTATGGAATGGGAAATATATCGATTGGTAAAATTAGTTACAATAATGAAATGCTGCAACAAATTGTTTTAAAATCTGAATATTGTGGAATAAGTTCACCGCTTTATTCATGGAAAACGATACTACGATCCCTATACTGGATAGTGTAACCTAAACGGTCACTTTTTCATAATGCAATGGTTTTTCAAAACACACAGATGGGTTTTTAGTACCCCAACTTCACCAGTTTTGTTAATTGACAAATCCGGCCTCAAGGGCAAGCCATACACAACCATCATCAAATTGACTCCCATTAATCAATTTTTAAAACCAGTGTTTCTAAAACTCCTTACCCGTCTATCAAACTTACAACTTGTCTATTATTTTTGTCTCCCAGTTCACAGCCATTTCAAAGTTAGAGACTCCTTTTCTAAAAGACCATGAACTCTATGCCAGCAACTCTCCCAAACCTTTATGCACCCCCTACCAATCGATCATTCAATGAAGCATCTGTTTCCTATAATGCAATGATTGGATCAGATTACAAACTAGTATTCAAGCATGCACACAAGCAGCCATGGATTCAATGACACTCCCTCCAGTGAAAACGTACATTTCGATCCATTAACTAATCCCATCAGCATGCCTGACAAGCTGCCGGACCTGTTTGGAGCTTCAATATGTCTACAAAACAATTCGCAGTATTATGTGTAATGACTTCCCAGTACCATGTGTACCGGCAATGTTGTTTAATGGCTGAATATTCATAGCAATTGATGATGCCAGTCTTGTTGGATAAATTAGTTAATTTATTGCTGATGGTCGATGACTAATGATAACTAAGTAGTGCTATTTTAGTCCTCGGTAGAAAACTTGAACAGAAATCTGAATGACGTTGTACGTGGTGGTAATGTTTTAGATAAAAGGTGTAATGTTGAGATTTGGTGTGATTATAAGGGCTTGGTATTGAGAGATGAGTCGCATTTGGCTATTGGAAATGTCTTTAAAAGTTATCGTTGTTATTTAAAGAGTCATTCAGAAATGACTCCATAACGTTTAAATGACGTAACTGTGAAACAGGTTACAGGTATATACATTGATTGATGAATGTATATTTGATGTCGGTAGCATATGCTTTATTGATGAGGCCCATTTTCATTTGAACTGATTTTTTTCAATAAACAAAAATTGGGATTATGGGTAACCAAAGACTCTGTGTGTCTTTCAAATTAACAGCATATGCAAAAGTGACAAATAACACTATGCAATAAAGAGATCATAGATCCATTTTGAATGAGAGATACGATTAACACATTTCGCTATATTAAGATTTAGTGCCATAGTTTCAATATTGTAACTCAGTTTTCAAACCGGGTAATATAAAATTCTGTACCTGTCTAGCCGACAAAAGACTTGTCTGTTATTTCTGTTTCACAGTTAATTTTTTTCAAAAATAAGGATTCCTTTCTGAAATATCCTATATGATAATGATGGGTTCATAGTACTATGTATTTTAATATTTTTACTCACCTTGAATTCCATTAAGAAATGGCCGACCAAACTGTATAGTGGTTAGCGTGCTAGCTTCTAGACCGGTTGCTGGTTCGAGTCCCGTGTTAGGCATGGGTGTTTGTAAATGTATGTTGGCTTATCTAATGACTCATCTAATGACGAATGTTTCGGCGCATTATAGCCCTCGTGTTGTTGACGGCGCCAGATGATCTGAAAACAACCAACCATTAAGTATAGTGTCAGGTGTTTGTAGTTATCATGATAACTGTATGATTGGTGGTAGTCACCTTTTTAAATCTTAATAGTAGATAAAATTAAATTGTACGTAACAATAACATTTTATACCCACGCAAAGACGTGATATTAGTTTTAAATTTGATATTTGATCGATTACTTAATAGTCACCTACAAGTCATATTTGGCTCCTTAGTCACACATATAGTCACTTAACTACTACATGACTACGTTTTTAGAAAACTTCCCGGATCTGTCAAAAGTAGCAAAAAGAGTAAAAGATATTTCCTGTTATCATTTTAAGAAATCCAATATTGGGAAGATTAGCAATATAATTCAATTACGTATCGACAGATGTGTCAGCCCATAAACTTTTCCACTAAAGATATAATATTAATTTTATATTTAATATTTGTTCGATTACTTAGTAGTCATCTGCAAGTCATATTTAACTCCAATGTGACTTATCTTCTGTTTAGTATAGTTTACTTAACTACTACATGACTACTTTTTTAGAAAACTTCCCATAGCAGTCAAAATTAAAAGATATTTCCTGTGATCGGTAAAGGAATCTAATATTGGGAAGATTAGCAATATAATTCAATTACGTATCGACAGATGTGTCACCCCATAAACTTTCAAAATTAATTTTGTTTTAAAAGAGATAAAAATTTATCATCTGGTATCATAGAGGCTGCACTCCTATCCCATTGGATCCAATTAGCTCACATTTTGATTAAGATTTCGACTAAATCCGCTCTATGAATATGTAATCTTCATTAGAACACCTAATGAGGTGGATCGATGAGAAGTTGAGTTGTTTCCAAGCTGATGTGCGATGACTTTGAAATACTAATTGAATTCTAGGTGGTGTACAATCGATATGATGAGTATTTACTGAATCTATTATATTTCTACTTGGCATGCATGGCCGATAGCAGTTTCAATTGCTACCTGAAGTTGATTTTGAATTATGTTGAAGTTTTTTAAAAGTTATTCATATTGCCAATGGTAAACTGGATGATTATATTTAAAGCTTAAATTTAAACTTAATATACTTATTAGACATTTAAAAAAAAAAAAAAAAATTGTGTTTGCTACTCCTCCTCAACCACTCGACCAAATTTTAAGATCAAGGTGTCATTGGAAAGATATTGAAGTTTAGATATGCCAAAACCATCGATATAGATAAACAACAGGATAGACTACTCCATTGTCAATGCAAAGAGAAAAACTCGCCGGGGATTGCAAAGCTTTGTGAAGCTGGTGGGATGATTAACCAATCACAGTTCACTTTTATAGTTGGATGGGAATACGAAAAACCTTGTAAAGTGTTAGAGTATATATTTTTTTGCTCATTATTACTAATTAAGGTCTACTATTGACATTTCTGCTGTGTACAACCCAAAATTTTATTTTCAATCCTCGGCAATCCGTATTTTTTATCACACCAATTGCATCTGGCAACGGCTTTATTTTCCCAGGGTTAAGCAGTCTATCAAGTTGTTTATCTATATCGATGGCCAAAACGCTAAAAAATAACAAAAAAGTTGTTAATTAGTGTTTAATTTCAGTATGTTTCATCATTAAGCTATTGAACATCCATCCACAATGGCAAGAATTTTCTATGACATCCGTGTGTTGTTTACATTTTGCGGAATTTTTGTAAACAACATTTTTTAGATGGGAGTAATAATGATTACTAGTTTCACTTTTTAAAGTAATTATTGTCCTAACTGTGAGATTACCAATTGGTTTATACTTTTGCCAATATCGTATCCGGCAAATAATTCAAATGCAGTATCAAAGACGCTAGTTGTGACTCTTTATACTATTCGGGCATTTTATTTGGATGTTAAGGGTTTGTTAAAAAATTATTTCTGGCAAATAGTATATACTATCAATATTTAAATTTCTGGAAAAGGAGGTTTGTTTCGGCTTATATATGTCTAGTCAACAATATTGATCGAAAAAAATGCTACCCAGTGGTTTCGTGGGGTTCAGCCATGTGCAAAACTAATTAAGACTGCAGAACTGTACAACGCTTAAATTCATACTCAGGAAATTGACTCATTCGTTGCTTATTTTGAATGTTATTAAGGATTTTAGGTTGCCTTACTGGTCAATTGATAATTGATCATTAAACGTTATTTGCATATCTGCCCGGGTTGAAACACTTCTTGCAATGCGAAAACTGAATTTCATTAATTGAATGAGATAAATTCATGAATTATTTATGAATATATTTGAAAAAAATATGCTCTTTTTATTATGTGTTCTCCCTTTTTCTTCATCGGTGTCTTGGTCCATTAATTTTTGCTGTAGAAATAGCATTCCAACGCCATTCATGGTTTTTCAATGATCTTATGACTCAGCAGCAGTACATAAAAGTGGATGTTGCTTTTTGAATCTTTAACAATTCCTTTAGTGTAACACTGCTGTGAGTTCGGTTTTATGTTCGAATCTTCCCTTTCAAGCTTACATTTTGAAATAGTTATATTGCGAAATTCATACACCTGTGTTGATCATTGTGTTGGTCAAACTACTTTTTGACACCCTTTTCTTTTCTTTAAATTATTGGCTCCCAACCAGTGGTCCATGAACAAGAGGTGGTCCACGGTAGTCCATGCAGCTATTTATATTTAATCATAAACAGAAGCAAACTGCATATGAGGTAAATAGAGGATTTCTTTTAATTCTTTTCTTTTCAAATTTATGTAACGTCATCCATTCCTTTCGGAATAAGAAAACTTGTATTTATATTAGGTGCTTAACTATCCATATCACAAGAATGGATAGTCTTTTATATCAATTCCAGACGAGATTTTGTTTGACTATCCTTTTTAATCACTTTTTATAAAACGGAAATTGATAAATGATTTAAAAATTTAATGGCTAAAATCCCCACTTTTCACTGATTATTTATTTTGATGTTTTTTGACAATCGAAATTAAAAACAATAGGGAAGAATTCCAAAATTTTTATAAATTAAGTCTGTATACAGTCGGAATTTGGACACTAAAAGAATCTTCTATTTTTTTCTGAACGGTGTTTTTGTCTAGATGGTGTTTCAACTGCACATTGTTATTATTCGTTTTTAACTCGAAGTATAAACATTTAAGTACTTCTCGTTGATCCAATATAAAGTGTCCATTTTAACTTCTATTTTCAAACAAATACTACAATGCAAGAAATAATGTATGACAATGCCGAGTTTTGCTTTTTGAATTAATGAATTTATTCAATACTAAAGAGTTCATATTTTTAAGGAATTCCATATTTGCTGAACGTATTTAATCTGTAATTACATACACATTTAACTTTGCAAATTTATTCTGACAGCAACTGTTTCTTTTAAAGTAAATTAATATTGAGATACATGGTTTAATTAATTACAATTAAGAATATTTATATTTGGCAACACATTAAATTATACTAATATATTTCATGTAAATATGCGAACCTAATAATTAATAAAATAATTTTTCTAAGCAAATTTACTTGGTAAAACAGGTTTTTTTTTATACATAATTGATTTCATTAAAAATAAGTAATTCTATATATTCCAATTCATGAACATACTACTTTAAATGGAAAGGCTATCATCAGTGCGAAACAATAGTTAATTATTCTCATAACAAAGCATTTCTTTTGTATAAGGCACTTTACTTTTCTGAATAATATTACATTTCGTAAAACAAATAAGTCCATTGCGAAATGAGTTTGTCGTTAGTTAAACAAGATTTTAACTTGCATGATAATATTTATTTCAATGAAAACAAATTCATTTTCGATAAAATTCATCATTTGTTATTTGGTTTGATTATGATCTTATTTTGTTCCATAAGTTTTGATCAAAACTAATTGTTACTCGTTTATCATGCGGAATGTCCCAGAAAGTCGAATATAGCGAATTTCTATATGGAATGTTGGCAAATAATAGATAAAATAAATTTAAATAATAAATAGTATTCGATCTCCACATTGAAAAAAAGCACTCCTTTATCGTAAAAATTTATAGTTAAAGGATTTAAAAAAAAAAAAAAAAAAAAAAAAAAAAAAATGCTAATGAATCCAAAAATAATTCAGTGGATTGTTATTGTTATAGTAATTTTGTTATATTAATTTATATTTTAATTTTACTAGAGTTAATTTATATTGTAATTTTACTAGTGTTAATTTATTTTGCAATTTTACTAAAATTAATTTATACTTTAATTTTATTAGAGTTCATTCATATTGTAATTTTACTAGAGTTTATTTATATTTTAATTATATTTGGAGAAATTTATATTGTAGTTTTATTTGAAAAAAATTGTGTTGTAATTATATTTGAAGTAATTTATTTTGAAGTTGCATTTCATATAATTTATACTGTAGTTATGTTTAGGGAATTTATGTTGTAGTTATAGAGTTAAATTATATTGTGGTTATGCTATATAAAATTTAAATTGTAGCTATGATAAATTAAATATATATTGTAGTTATGATATGTTAAATATATATTGTAGCTGAGTTTACCATGAGTTGAAAGTAAATTAATATTATAATAATTAACTTATAATTTATGTTTATACCCCATGAGAGGAGAATAAATTAATATAATAGCTATACTACAGATAGTTTATATTTTACTATTATATACCTTGAGGGAAAAGTATATTAAAATTATACTACAGTTAATTTAGTTTTATTTAAATTAATCGTTTATAGTTTTAAATTTTATAAAATTTCAATAATAATACTTCATCTCTACCACCAACATATAAAGCTACCAAATGCTATAAATGTACATCCTTTTCCCATCCTTATAAAACAGGTCCCATTTTCAACATTACATTCTCCTTATGCATAACACACATACCAAACCAACCAAGTCTTCCCCAAACCAATCCTTCTCCATTGCCATCACTCACTCCCCAATAGCCTTGTGATTGCCATCCCTTTCAAAATGCACATTGGGATTCATCCCTTCAATCCCAATGCATTGGGATTCAAATACGCTCCTAGCACACCCCATGACGTGTAGGTGAGGAACATTTAAAGTCATGTGACATTCCACCTGATCTCTTTTGAGCCTACAACCATGAAACGGGGCATTTGATTGGCTGCTTTCCACACACTATCATTTCGATTAGTCCACGTGATTAATTTGGATTGGTCCCGAGTTGTAAGGGTTTGTGACAAATGTGTTCACATGATCAATTAGTAATGATTCAATAACTGTGAAATGATATAATGGACAATTCTCGCATTATATATATATATATATATATATATATATATATATATATATATATATATATATATATATATATATTCAATTGTAAATGTTTTGAAAAGGCCATAAAGACAATAATCAGCTCACTGCGTTTTTTCTTTTTTTAAATTTGCAACCTAAGTTCTCTGGAATTTTTTGGCGAGAAAAACGACTGATTCGGTTCGGAGCGAATGTGACCTCACTTGATCTGAAACAATCCTGGCTTGAAACGCTACCGCGGAAACCAGTTTTGAAAGTTTCTCGCAAATCGTGCCAACCGGCACATGATATGGCAACTGTCTAAAAAAAACCTCACACCAGCTATTTGGCAGCAACCTCATGATAACCACAGGGAACGGACGGATATCGTGACGTCACAGCTAAAACGTAGCGTCTTGATCGGACTGCAATCGGACGAGGTTTCGGGGCATTTCTTTTATTAATGTCTATTGTGAAACATTGAGAGGGAAAGAAGAGACAAGTGGTATGATGGATAGACAGGTATGGAATTTTAAAAACTCTGGTGATGGTTGTAAGAGGTTTATCATCGAGGTTCATTTTCTTGTGGATATATTTGTCAATCAACAAAACTGATGAATAGGAGATACCTAAAACCAGACTATGTGTCTGGTTGCATCCTGCAAAAGTGACCGTTTGTTCCGTTTACAGCTGCCCTATCCAGTAAAAGGTTCATAGGATACTTTTTCATAAGGGAAAGGAACTCATGTTGCTCTATTTAGAATTTACAATAATTTATTACCAGATTTAAATATTTGTAAACCTATGTATTTAAATTTCCATACCTGTATGCCCAACATGCCAATTATGTCTTTAAATTTGATTGGGTATATATATTCATACATTAAATTATAAAATATTGATGTTAAATTATTAAATAATCGATGTTCATGCATAGTTTTTTTTCTACACCTTTTTGAATGGAACGATATCAGTTTTAAGTATTGAAACAATGTAATTGTATGGTTTGATTTAGTAGCAACTCGCATAATTTTTTTAGTAGTAATATCAAATTGAATGGCAATCTGTAATTATAAGTGTATTGAATAATGTGGGGGGTTTGATTTGTCGTAAAAATTTGATTCTCATATTCTAGATGCAATAAATGTAAATTGATACACAGGGTGTCTATTAAAGGTTGGACACATTTTGATGTTGAATAATTCATAAAAAAATTAGGACAGTTTTAAATTGATAATTAGATAGACTCAAAAAGTGTTATAGCCTTTGTCAATGGACTTACCCATATGCAACATTCGTCGCACGAAGAATATCAAGGTAGTAGTCAATTTTGCGCCAGGTACAGGCAAGTATATCAGCATCCATAGAGGCTATTGCGGCTGTAATTCTGGACTTTAAATAATCAACATTCGACTCCTGTAAACGATGTCCTTTTTGAATTCCTAAAGGAAAAAGTACAGTGGCGTTATATCAGTTAATCTGGGTGACCAAGAAAGAAAAACATACAAGTAATAACTCGCGCAGACGATACTTACAAAAGAAATGAGATAAACATAAAATTGATAACACAAGCAGACGATATTTACAAAAGAAATTATATTCAAATAGGAAAAATAAATTCTCCATGGCAATGTTCACTATGAATGAAAATATGAGTTATTCCCTGTATAAATGCCATATGTTTGTTTATATCCGTCATTATTTTATATATTATTCAACCTCAAAATGTGTCCAACAATTTATAGACACCCTGTATTTCAAATTTTATTTGTTGTGGAATATATTTTTGTCTGGTATTTCTATAAAGCTATTGAAAGAAGAATGACCCAATTTTACTTCAACTCTCTAATTAAAGATGGTCGAGAGGAAGAAATAATCTTTAATTTTTTAACTAGACTTTCCCTTTTTTCAAATTTAAGAAATTTAAAAAAAATCAACGTATTCTCTTAAAAAGATTTAATGATTATATTTAAATTATTAATTAAAATTTAATTATGTAATTAGGGTGTAATTGCACCAATCCTAACTAATTTCGTAATTTAGAATTTTAATGGCAAGTGAAACTCAACGATTCACTACTGGGAACCTACTGGAATTGTAAATACAACTTAAAAAAATTTTGTTTTCAGAGACATTTCCTTTGAAGTATTTCGAATTACCCATTATTTATAAAAATATCAAGATTTAAAGTTAAGTTAAAAATTAATTGTTGCAGGGATATAATACAACCTTGTGAGCTCTCTGCTTGCTGCATTATTCATTTTAAATTACACAAAAAAAAATATTGGTTGATTAAAACTTATATCTTTCTTGAAATAAAGTTGTACACTGACAAAAATTGAATTCTCAAAAATAAAAGTTTACTTTTTTTTACATAATTTAAAGAGTATTTTATTTACGATAAAAAACACCATACTATTTAATAGCTGCCACCTCGTAAATTTTTTTGAGCAAAAAAATTTTTTTTTACAAAGTTTCTCAATTTCTGATTATTTTTAAATTAACATATAAATTAAAATTAAAATATAAGCTTGGAATTACAACGGTATTATTTTGCTATTCAAAATGATTTTAATTTTTTTTTATGAATTTTTATTCCTCTTGAGGTAATCAATTGAAAGTTCCTGAAAGCTATTTCTAATCAATTTCAATTAGTGTTTAATAATTATTTTACAAGGTGATTCAAATTTGAAAAAAGGGAGGAAACATTTATAAATCAAGAACATTTAACATTAGAATGATTTGGTTTTCGTACAACACACAAACAATCTAATACTTTGCCCAAAATTTGAAAAAAAAAAAATTATTTTCAATTAAATGACAGTGCTGCTCAAATTGCAATGTAAAATAACAATCATGTCGACAATCAACAGTGCTCTTTGAAATAAGTTATTAAGAATGATTTTAATTGATTTTTTTTTATTCAAACATAAAAATCTTCTCTTAAACTATTATTGCCGACCAAACGGTATAGTGGTTAGCGTGCTAGCTTCTAGACCGCGAGGTTGCGGGTTCGAGTCCCGTGTTAGGCATGGGTGTTTGTAAATGTATGTTGGCTTGTCTAATGACGAATGTTTCGGCGCATTATAGCCCTCGTGTTGCTGACGGCGCCAGATAATCTGAAAACAACCAACCAACTTAAACTATTATTTATTACTAGAGCAGATTTATTACAACTCCAGACAACACTGGACTAAAGAAGATTTAATCAACATTTTATTTCAATTAAAATAGAGGTATAGCAACATATGCTCTAATAAACTTAACAGAAACTCAATTTAATTAAAAAACATCAACGATTAAAATATATTCTAATGACGAAATACCGTCTTTAAACAAAAACTCCATGGATAAAATAGATTTTATCATCCAATGAAAAAACGCCAAGCGATAAATAAATTCTTTTCATCTCAACGGATTTATCCAATACACTGCAGATTCTAATTCTTTCCCCTTAATCGACCAATCTTAAGTTAAAATCAAACAAAGAAAAATATTTTCGACGAAGTTTGTTACGTATTTTCTTTCCCTCAATCGAGATCTAATTAGAACAAAAGAAGCTCTAAGAAAGAATATCTTCATTATAACTGCTTCATTCTCTAATTGTTTAATATGCACAAAAAAGCACTTGAGCCTTGGAACTTTTTTTCAGGCGTAAGGTTTTTTAAATATTTTTTGATGATGTGATAATTGAAGTTATTAATTGTATTTCAAAATCGGAAGTAAATATAATGAGGAGTCCTTAATTTAGAGCTTGGAGTACTTACGTTTTTTTTATAGAAATGTTCTTGAAAATAGGATCATTATAATTTGAAAGCTTCAGCGTTGCTGTTATTTTTTAAGAACTTTGCTGTTTTTATTGAACCGTTCAGATTCTTTCGTTTCTGATTTTGTATTTTGAGCTTCAAGAAAAGAGGTTAAAATGAAATGCTAATTCCGATTCGACTAATTTATACAAATTGTTTGGAAATTCTGTATTTTTAGCTTTGAATACTTAAGTTGAATGCAAGAAAAAAGCTAAATATAACTTTTCATGTAATGTTAATTTTTAAAATGTTCATATTAACTTCGATTTTATCTGATTATGGTGAGCATATTGACTCATTTGTCATCATCCAATTGTGCTAAAAATAAGCAAGCAGATACACTTGTTATTGATGACAAGGCATTGTATAAAGTATTGGGGGATGTCAATAAAATCGTTTATTTTGACTTTTATATTGCGTATATCCAAATACCAACCCATGTTCAAGAGTGAACAATTTGGCAATATTTAATGATTGAAATCTTCTTTTGCTCAAGTTAAAGACATATAATAAAAGAAACCTGCTATTTTGATAGAAAACGAATTTAAATGATCAACTTATAATTATTTTACATAATAAATTGACAATAGTACAAATATATATTTCAAAATTTTACGTTATTTATTTTTCTGATAAGCATTAATGTAAATTATCTTATGCACTAACAACACATTTTACTAACATAAACATTCCTATACTGTTTATAGTCTCAAATTTACATACATAACTCTTTCCTTTTCCATACATTAATTTTAAAACAACCTTTACGAACAATAAGAACCTAAGAAACAATTAAAAACAACTTCAAAGCAAATATTCATAAAGCGCATCACACTTTTTCTAACTCTCATACCTTTTACAATAACACACACTTAAAAAAGCTTCCTTCTTTTCCAAGTAATTCATTCCCATTTCTAGTTCTTCATTCCAAGTTTTTCCAAGGATGACTTTTTCAACAAGACAAAAAACACTTCTACTTCCATTCTTTATTTTATGCTTCTTAGCAACGCCAGGGTATGTTTTATTCCTTGTTATATATGCACGTTGCACCCCTTATGACGCCAACAGAACTTGAGGTGGCCTAGGTCTGTTTTTTATGCTGACTGCGTTTGTTTACTTCTTCAATGAAGGAAGCTGGGTTTTGTTTATAGAATTTGAAGACGCTCGAAGGAAACGCTTTTTTTCTTTTTTTTTTGTATTTGGATCTTGGATATGGACCATAAATTTTCTTTGTGAATATCCTGGGAACTAGGGAATATATGCGATATATTTTTTAGAAATGGAAAATAATGTGCCAAAGTGTATTTTTAAGCATCGAGCTCAAAGCATACGTATGTGGGAATTTATTAATGGAGAATAAAATTTATGGATTTCATCATTTGATTATTTTACTAAAAATTTATTATATATCGTTCTCAGACTTATATTGTTGGTGTATATGGCAACGGCGGATATTTATTTAATGAATTAGTATATCTGAGATGTCAATTTTCATATAATTCTGTAACGTTATGGCTGTTTAAAATGTCAAATCCGTTAATCAATGCATATCCAGTTATTTTATTTATTATGCAGTGATCTTTCTGAAAAATAATTATAAATAAATATTACGTAAATTAACTCTGCTAATATTTCTGTAATGAATCTTATATATCTTGATGGTGAGTGTAATATATATGTAAAGTTATTCATGGACTGCAAAATACATAGATTTCATCAATGGAGTTTTCTTATTTAGTTAAAAAGTTATTAGTTAAATATCATGCTTAGAGTGTATATAGAGTGTATATCTTGCTGGTGCGTGTAATATACAAGGGAGATTATTCATGGAGTTCAAAATTCATATATTTCATCAATGGTGTTTTATTATTTAATTAAAAAGTTATTATTTAAGTATCGTACTCAGAGCGTATACATTTTAGTATCTTACTAAATTTAACTTATGTGGGAGATTTTTCGTGAATTGAGAAATTTATAGATTTCATCAATTTTATTAATTTATTTAAAATGCATAAGAACCGAAATACAATGTTCTGTAAGTAACATTTCGACATATATTTTTAAAATTAAAGGTGGATAATGGTATTTTATTATATTTGTATCTTGAAAATGGTTTGTGAGACTTTTTCGTTTGAGAATATCCAGAGAATTTGGTAATTCTCTGGTTTAAAATGTATTTAATGCTTATTATATGGTAAAACAAACGAGCATTATATTTCCTGCAGTATACTATAATATTGGAAATAAAGGGTAATATGCTTTTTTTAATATATGGGGACGCTTTTTTTTTTAATTTGGTTCATACACATTATTTTAACTATATGTTTGTGTGAATATCTAAGGAATTGAGAAAATAAATACGATTTTGTTTTTAAAAAAGGAGTTTTCGAGAGAATTTTCTTAGATATATATTCATAATTTTTAAGTAACTTGTTGAAATTGCAAGTACTTAGAGGGTGGGAAGTGATTACTGATTATATTTGTTAAGTGAAATAAGCAAAATCAATGCTAATGTATTCCCTTTTGAGAAAGAGGCCGAATAAGAATGTCATTAATATTTATACCAAGTAATTTTGAAAATTGTAATTTAAATTTAAAAAAATAACGTATTTATTGCACTGGCTATTCTCGAAGTTAAAACTTTCAAAACAGAACTTCTTAATGCTGCACAAAATTAGTTTGTCACTTTTTATTTTTACTTTGGAAGGGCATGATTGTAAATATTTTTATTTAAATACGTACATTTTATCATCTCAAAGAAGTATTTAAGGCATAATGAAAAAAAAAATAATAATAAAAATTGAAAAATATTTCTCTTATGTATGAAAATAGAAATTGAGTAAGTGAATCGTCCATTTCCAAAAGTGCCTAGTTGACAAAATTTTAAAAATTGAAATTTTATTTCCATGCTGTTGGCACAACTGAAATACGCATTTTAAAATAGTTTTACAGTGGCAAAAGTTTCTAAATCCAATTTAAAAAATTACAGAAAATTTAGTGCACATTCAAACCGGGCCTAGTTGCATTTCATTCCACTTCCAAATCTGTTTTGTTGCAAACTCAGATACTGTTTCAAAACTACCTACTTGCCAGCATCTAATAGGACGGATTTCATGAAGTTATTTTCAAAATTTGCTAGTTACAATAAAAAAGAGCCTTGCCCATTAGTTGTAAGCTTCCACAAAATTGTTTATTCTGAAAAACTGGGGGGTGGGGGCATTTTCATAGTGCAGACCTATATTTCTACACTTTTTACTAATAATTACTGTTGGCTAACATGCTACTTTTAGTTAATTAGTTATTTTTTTTTCAGCTGTATTGATTAAAAGTTGAGTAATTTCTATGAGGTTATTTATCGTGTTATGCTGTCTTTTTTTGTAATCTTGTGAAAGAAAATGAGTTTAAATATTGCAAATGTTGAAGAAGTGAAAGTTGAAAGTGTTGTGAAAAATGTAAGTGGAAATAAAAGTAGTTTGTTTTAAACTTTTTGACATCACATTCAGTCTTGTTGTTTTTGATCTCCAAAACTGACCAGTTGCATTTACGGTGCCAAAACTAGCTAATTGCAAAAGGTCAAATTCCAAAACTAGCTAATTACAAAAAACTTTTCCAAAATTGCCTAGCTGTATATTAGAACAGCTTATTACTGCTTTAGATAAAATAATACCGACCTAAGACCTTGTAAATTGTATTTCTAATTTATTTACAAATTTTATAAACACAAGTCATAAAGTAATTCTTGAGTTAAATAAAATACCTGTTTTTCTCGTTTCCTGAAAAGTTGTCCCCTAGGCAACTAGGCACTTTTTGAAATGGACTATTCATATATTTATAGGATTTGAAGACGATTCGTAGTCTTTTTTTTAATTGAAAAACAATCAATTTCTTATGTCTGTATTTTTATGTCTTCTAAGTATTTCAAATTTAGTGTGATATATTTTACTACTAAATATACGGAAACTAGGTATATGCCCTCGTATGCTATAGGTTTAAATAGCGTAATTTTAAATGTACATTCGTGAAATAAGCGTTCTTTCTGCTCACCAAAAATTTATGAATCAAATCTAAAATTTAGAAATTAAAATAATTTTGCTTTCAATCTTATTTCAATAAAATATAAATTTGTGAAATACATTTGCTTATGTAAAAATCTAATTTTAAGATATATTTTTATAAGTTCAAAAAAAAAAAAAAAAAAAAAAAAAAAAAAAAGAGAAAAATCTCACTTTGTATTAAAACACTACCTATCGGAATTTAACATATTGTACGCTTTTACTTCACTTCAGAAAATGCAAATTCACATATTTTATGAAACTCGCATTCTTTAATATTTCTATCACCTAAAATCCGCCAAAATCCAACAAACTGAATCTTCATTTTTCCAATGCAATCCCTTTTAATATGCATTTATGTATTTCTCGTTGTCCCACGGTATACACATCTAAACTCTTCTTCAAACAAAACCGAACCCTTCTCAAATTTATTTTCCAGCATCTATCGGGACCATTTGTTTTCTTTATTCCACTTAGTAACTTAAAGTCAATATTGGGTTGTATACCTTTGTTTTTTCTTCCCGGTTTCGTTAAAATAGAAAACCGTTAAATGATTTTTTCTCTTTTATCCATACTTCGTCCTCTACAAATCTATAGAGAAACGGGGAGATCTTATAGAGAAAAAAAAATACATCAGATAATTCCAGTGGAAACCTATGGAACTTAGTTTCTGCCTTTTTTTTTATCTAGTTTATTATTATTATTACTAAATTGTTTTCTTTTACTAGATATTTATGAAGAAAGAAAGGTGTACCATTTGTTTTTGGAAGATAGTTTAGATTGGTTTTCAAGACCAAATGCGATTTTCGTATCGGATTTGTAATTTTTCTCTCTGTAGTTGGTGTAGCTTTTAGCTCAAGTAATACGAGATATAGCGATTAAATATAAATTGCTGTTTTGAGTTCAATTTAATATTTTATTACATTATAATATATATATATATATATAATTTTTTTTTTTTAAGAAAAACTATTTGTCCATCTATCATCCCGTAAATTCTAAAAAACATGTATTGCAAAGCAAGTAAAATCTTTGAATGGTCGAACTTGCGAATAAGTTTTTGCCTCTCTTATTATATGCTGAATGGTGTTTTGGTTTGAGAAATGTGTTTCTGTTACAGTGTAACAAGTAAAAACTGTAACGAAATATGCAAATAATTTTATTTTTTTTAATTAACAAAATATGCATAAATTGTTTTTAAAAATTAGTTATGAATATGTACTTAGTATTATCAGTTTTACCTACATTTTTAATACAATTTTAAATAGAGTTCTGTATTATATACAACTATATTAACGTATGTTTAAAATTAACTTTAAAAAAAAATAAAAAAATAAAAAATTGAATACATTTTAAAATGCAAAATGGTATTGTAAATTTTCATATATCACTGTGTTTGATAACATTTATACATAATTTACATACGTTCATAAAAAAACTGATTAGCCGTTATTGTGCACAAAAATAGGGCGTTGAGCGTATAAACATACCAAACCAAAATGCAAAAATACCCTTTCTGTAGAGTACGCAGAATAGTTTGAATAATTAATAGCATTTTATAATAACAATATTAAAATAAACATTTCAGAAGTATACTTTACAATTGAACAATATACTTCCAATTGAAATTAAAAGACACACAAGGGCTATTGAAGGCTGAGGGGTTAGCGCTCTGGCATCGCATGCCAATGGTGCCAGGTTCGAATCCCGGGTTAGGCAAGGATAATAGTTGTGGTTTAGAATCCAAGTTAAGCTGTAGGTCCCGGCCTGATTAGCCGCCTTGGCGCATAAAGACAGTTCGTTGAGCTCACAAACCAACCAACCATCCAACCAACCAAAATACACACAAGATCCAACTGATAAAATCGTTGTACATCTCAATAAATGAGTAATTCACTTATATCACTGTCTTTGAAAACTTTTATGCATCATTTACATACGTTCATGAAAATAAATTTGTATGACGGATGCACTCAAAATATTCCGAATTCAGTTCCATTAAAATCAAGACATTTCAAAGCAGGAAACTACCTATTAAGCCTTTTTGTTTAGAGGTTTTCCTGTGAAATGCATTTTATCAAAATCGCTATTTTTATGGAATATAAAATGACGCTTCATGAATAAAAATCTTTCAGCAAATGCTCTTATTTATTTTATAAAATACCTTCAGTCACGTTTTGAAATTTATATCTTCTATTTTGCATCATACATAAATAAACTGTTATCTCTGAGTCAATAACAACATTCATATCTTTCCCCCAAACGATTTTTTATTTTTTTTATTTTTCCTATTTTTCCCTATCGAACGCTAACAGAAACTATACTTACCGTTCTTCACTAATTACATCACATAAAAAAAAATATTCAATGTTCTTAAAGAAAAATGAATCGAAAAGGAAGTCAATAAAAAAAATCCGATAGCCAAAAGCTCAACTACGGCGGAATTTCGAATTAATGATTTTGTGCTTCAATCGTCGCTAAAAACAAGAAAGGGAAAAAAAAATTAGAAAAGGGGAAAAAATGGGGAAATGAAATAAAAATGCATGGGAAAGGAACTGGCAACAAAATAACGAATAATGAGTTATAAAAGGGGGATGGCATCAGCAACATGAAGTAAATGTAACATAATGATGCCAAGCCCTGAAGAAGCGATTAAACGACTGCGTAACATGCGATATAAAGTAAGAAAAGCTAATGGTTAGTCAAACTGTATTTTGCGTGACTTCGTAGCGTTGTACGGGAGTTGTACCAAACGGTTCTTTTTGATGTAGAACTAGTTGTATTCTGTGCTAGGTTGATGTGTACGTTTGTGTTTTGGCAACTTTTGTATAAATTTTTCTCAAACGTTCATTTTTCCATTAAATTTTTATTATAAGTAGTACTCATTGTCTTTATAAATATTACTCAAAATAAGAAACTTTAACAACTTAATGCATCGCCAGAAGCATAAGTCCGTTGGCTAATCCCTAAGTAGATCATTGTAGACTGGCCGTTGCTACGGGTCTTGGTCAATCTCAATCAGTGATGGGTAAAATACACTGGAAGTTTTGAAACGTTTATGTAGAGTTTTTCAAATTGAAATATAGTGTTATTAGAAAGTGTAAGAGACAGAAAGAAGTGCTATGTTGAATTGACCGGTATAGAATTCTAAATACACCTGTTTGTAAAATTATTTAGAATATTGAGATGTGGCAATACATTGTTGTAAAATCTAAGTGAATTTCCATTTGAAAAGGTGGTTGTGATCCCTTTTTGCTTAACACACATGGGTTTCAGTACTCCATATTTATCAGTTTTGTTGTTGTTGTGACTTATCCTTCAGCTGTCTGACGAAATCAGACAAGGTCCATTAGACCGTTGACCCTAAGGAAGTCGAGTACCAGAAGGGGGAAAGAGTATATGTCCTCTGTGGAAAGCCCCAGACAGTCAAGGATGCGTTCAGGAGAAGCCTTATGAGCTTGACATATAGAGAAAATTGCAAAGATCCTCCTGACCTCGAAAAATGAGAAACTATTTGTGTGACTGCTTGCTAGTCTGGATATTGCAGTTCGGAAGGTTTTGTCAAAATTGAGAACGAACCAAGAGCTCGGTTCTTTGCCCGCGTACCAGTGATGGCTGGGAGGAATCCTTCACTCCTTCGAAATTTCAGAATTAACTATGGATTGATGTTCTAATAAGGTAAGGGTTGAAGAGGAAGGATTATAGTGACTTCAACCCTCCTTGTCCAGTCTATCTGTTTGCTCATTGCCGTATATGTCAACGTGAGATGGAATCCACTGAAAATAAACATCATGGAACTCTGAAATAAGTTTGAGTTGAGAACGATAGCAATACTAGTTTGATCTCGAACTGCCATCCAATTGTGTAGGTGTTGAAGAGAGCTGTGACTGACCGAAAGGATCCAGAGGTCCATGAAATCGTTTTCGTTGAGAATAACCTCAAGGCCTTGTTCAAATGCAATTAGTTCGCTTTTGAAGATTTAAGAGGAATCAGGGTTGCGGAGGCAGATGGAAAATTTATCTTCCGATTTCTCAATGTAGATGCCACTGCCAGTGCGGTCTTTCAGTTTACTGCCGTCCTTAAAGATAACAACTTGTGGTCCTCTGCTTAAAACACAAGCGCGTCCTTTATTAGACTGCGCTACGGACGATGCAGTATCAAGATTCTGGGTCAACGAAGTCGAATCCACTCAAATAAAAAAAAAAATTTCATCTGTAAACCATAAGTGGCCGTCATCAAATTCACTCCCATCAATTAATTTTGAAAACCGGTGCATTTAAAATTCCATATCTGTCTATCGAGTGTACAACTTGTGTCTTCTTTCTGTATCTCACTGTTTCGGAGTTATGTCATTTCAAACTTTAGAACACCTCTGAAAGGACCATGAAATATAACATACTATCATACATGAGTTACTAATCGAAAAAGTAACAATATAAATGAAGCATTTAACAAAATGTTAGGTGAAGCTTTAGCATACTCATTTTTCCTTTGCATACAGATGGGCAGATGGGCAATGTATCCTCTGGTTTATCAATGTAGATGACACTGTCAGAGCGGTCGCCCAGTTTACTGCAGTCCTTAAAAATAACAACTTGTGGTCCTCTGCTTAAACCACAAGCACGTCCCTTATTAGACTGCGCGACGGACGATGCAGTATCAAGATTCTGGATCAACGAAGTCAAATCCTCTCAAATAAAAAAAAAGTTTCATCGGTAAACCATAAGTGGCCGTCATCAAATTCACTCCTATCAATTAATTTTGAAAACCGGTGCATTTAAAATTCCATATCTGTCTATCGAGTGTACAACTTGTGTCTTTCTTCTGTTTCTCACTGTTTTGCAGTTATGTCATCTCAAAGTTTAGAAAATCGCTAAAAGGACCATGAAATATAACATACTATCATACACGAGTTACTAATCAAAAAAGCAACAATATAAATGAAGCATTTAACAAAATATTAGGTGAAGCTTTAGAATACTCATTTTTCCTTTGCATACATTAAGAGGAAAACCAATAAATTTTTCTCAGCTAAGTATTGATTCTGGTACATCGGGATGAAATAAAATTAGCATTCTAATTGGGATCGATTGTATGTTTTATGTATTATGTCAGTTATAATTATTATATTGCATAATAATTTCATGTTAATATATACTATCGCAAACTATGTGTTTGATAGTAACCTTTTCTTTTTCTTTTCTAGGTAAGTGCAATGAAATTACCTGTTTTTGAAAGAAACAATATTATGGTATGTAAACTTAAGATTTATTCGTTTTATAATTGATTTTCTGAGTGTGAAAATCGTTTCAGTTCAGGTTTATTGAATCAAACAAAATTTCACAATTTTTTTTCAAATTATTTTTATTTTTAGCATGTTTCAAATAATACTGACTCTACAAATAATAGTCTCTAGATCCTTTTCTATACATCCCAGAAAATCTCCTCTAAACCTCACGGGCGTTTTGGCAGATAAAGATAACAACTCTTCACTCTCTGTGTCCTAGGAGATTTAAAATAAAATTCACAAAAAAATTTACACTATTCGAACATAAATATCCCTCCACACCTTTAATATTAATACAAACTCACTTCCTATAAACCATATCTTCAAAAGGCCATTCACAACATCGTAAAAAAAAAAAAAGCAATCCGCCATTTTTCTTTTTCGAAAATAATGAGATCGCCGCCATCTTTGTAGGGGCAAAATGCCCATGTCAGTTTTTCCGTTTTCACCAAGTCACGTGACACAGGATTGCCTTTCTATGTCGTGAAAACATTCCCATCACATCCGACATTCTATCTCGTCCAGAATTTTAACAAAAATATATATATAAAAGATATACTTGTATTCTTTCAGTACAAAAGGGAATAGAAATGTTAGGATGGCATTGTATTGTGTGCCTCTTCCGTGTACGTGGGATATCTTTCTTAGCCGAGATATTTCTTCTGTATATAAATGTTTTATTGGATGCGACTTCCTTTGGTCTCGAGGGAAGGGGGTGTTTTTGGAATTTGAGAAAATGCCACAGTAATGATGTTTATAAAACTTCATCACGAAAGTGAGTGATGCCTTTTTACTATTAGTTTGTGATAGATTTTGCGTGGTATCAAGCAGGTTTAACCCGATACTTACTGACAGGACTATTAAATACCACCAGTTTTATCATGGTACTGTATTAATTTAAACGCTTTGAAGCTAGTTGGGGCAATGAAGACCATTTTTATAAAGTCGTTCTTGATTTGTTGGATGGAAGGACAAACTTATTTATCTTTATATGCAAACACATGGACGGTTTTCAATGTTCTATTCATCCATCTTGTCTTACATCGCCTAATATACTTGTCTTTAGCAAGTATCTAAAGAGAAATAGGCTTGTTTCTGCCATCAAACAATTGAGGATTAGAAATATAGAACGACCTAAGTCCAAAAAGAAAAAATTTCAGGTCAGACGAAAAATGAAAAAAAAACTTTTGCTACTGGAGTTTGCACTTTGGGCGTTCTCAAATTTGTTTAGCTTGGTCTTGAGGACATTTTTCCGTAAAAAAATTTTGGATTTTTTTTTTTACATAGGTTATTTTCCATATCTAGTCCTCAATTGAAGAACGAACTTTCTCGAAGTGTATTTCATAATCTCAGTGGGACTCATAGCGTTTAAATTAATTCAGTACCTAAAGAAAAATATTGGGATTTAGAACTGCCATCAGATCTTTCTCGACATCTTTAAAAACAAATTCGAATTTTTTTAATCCATTATTCAATCAGAATGCCTGATTTATTTTTTTCCTTCGCAAACGCATTGACGTCATTTGTGTGTCGTCATCATTGAATGTGACGTCATAACCTCCATGGTCTATGCATGAAGTGATTATGCATAAATCATATACTTTTCTTTTAGTGAAGTCCATGATATATGATGATTAAGGAAAGCTAGCAGTCATGACTTCATATACTCACTAGATAGTTAAGAAATTGTTTGTCTAAACTTTACATTTAATTCACTATTTAAGTTTGTTGGCATAACATATATGTGAAATAATGAAATTAATGCATCTTCCTTCTAATGTACTCATAAACTAGTTCATTCATGTTCGCTTAAAATCCATGTTAAGTTAACAATTGGGGAAACACTAAGCTGTTACTTTAGAATGTTAGTTAAAAGATAAGCCATAATTTACTATAAAAAAAGTCATTAATAAACCTTTAAAACGGATTTAGAAGTAGTTTTGTTTTAGCATATTTTATATTTCTACTTAACAATGAATATTACTATATTGAAATACTGGTTTGGCAAATAGCTTTCAGATAATGAAAATCAGTTTTATGTCTTCCACTTAATGATTGATTCGGTTCAAAATACTGATTGTCACGTGCTACATGTCAGATCTAATACACTCTACGACTTCGGCAAACACGCACCCAATTTAAAACTACAAATCCTTAGCAGACCTTTGGTAAATTGGATCGTATTTTAGTTAGCTATTCAAGAGTAACCAATGCGGAAATACTAATTAATCTTCACCTCAGATATTTTTAACATACCCATTATCATGTAAACTCATTAATTATTTATGTAAATTTGGTATGAGTGAAAAGCTATCTGGGTTTTCCCGTGACAAATTATTTGTTAGAATAGGGAATGGATTTAATTAGCTGTACTCAAATGAACATTTCTGTAAGCCTATATTTTAGAGTATAACATGGTTGGGTGTCGGAAAAGAATAAGCACTGAAATGAATTTTGAAAATCATATGTATTTCACTCATGAGTTTCAGTTATTTAGAATTTGAATTAATTTTAAAATTATTTTATTAAATGATATGTTATGTATTCCATTTGCAGGTAAACGGTGCAAAATTAAAAAAAAATAAAAAAATACCACTATTAGATACATATTTTTATTGCAGTACTTCTGTACCTTAAACCTAAGCAAATACAAGTCCAAATTTTGCAATTTTTGTTACATTAAATATGTTGTGTTAAAAGTTGGTTTCCTATCAAACCACAACTCTTCAAAGCATTTAGAGCGAATTCCGACAGGTCATTATACTAAGAGTTTAGTTTTATCACATTCCTGTGAATTTTTTACAATTCAGACTTAGGTTCTGAGGTTCATATTTAAGTAACTTTGCACAACACTAAGTAATTTTGCACAGCATATTTCTGAATATTTAATGGATTCAAAGTTAAAGTTAAATATGTAAGTGTATGTATATGTATTAATCACCTAGATGACAGTAGTGCAACTTTTACAAGATTATTTAGAAGCAGTATAGCTCTTATTCTATGAAATATACAGGGTGTCTAGAAAAGGTTGGATATATTTTGATGTTGAATAATTCATAAAATAATGAAGATATAAACAAATTTATAGCATTTATACATAGAATTACTCGTATATTTTCATTTATAGTGAACGTTTCCATAGAAAATATCATTTTCCCATTTGAAATCATTTCTTTTGTAAATATCGTCTGCTCGAATTTTATGTTTTTCTGTTGTAAATATCGTCTTCTCGAATATTATGTTTTTCTTTTGTAAATACCGTCTGTTCGAATTTTATGTTTTTCTTTTGTAAATATCGTCTGCTCGAATTTTATGTTTTTATTTTGTAAATATCGTCTGCGCGCATTATTACTGGTATGTTTTTCTTTCTTGGCCACCCAGATCACCTGATACAAACGACACTGTACTTTTTCCTTTGGGAATTCGTAAAGGACATCTATTACAGAAGGAAATAGTCGAATGTTGATGACTTAAAGGCCAGAATTACAGTCGCAAAAGCCTCTGTAGATACCGACATGCTTACTCGTATCTGGCACGAAATTGACTACCGTCTTGATATTCTCCGTGCGACGAACGGCGCATATGTGGAAGTCCATTGACAAGGGCCATAAATTTTTTTTAATCTTTCTAACCATTAGTGTAATCAATTTAAATGTTTCTTCTCTATTTTATGAATTATTCAACATCAAAATATGTACAACCTTTTTTAGACACCCTGTGTAATACAATCGCTTTAATATTGTTGTTAAATAATTAACCAACCTTACTTAAAGCTGGAGAAGTGATTATTCAGATATTTTACAAACATAAATAATGTAATTGATCCTTGAACAAGAATATGGCAGTAATTAAAATCTGGAAAGGTTATTCTTCCAGAGTATAACCCTTCGTGTAGGCAAAGTAAATCAAAATTTAACACAGCTTTCAGGACCACTTTTCCTTGAGATTTAACCATCTTTACTTCAAAACAAGTAATTGTTGGGATAGTTACAGTAGATAACGGCTGCAGTAGGGATTGTTCATACTGAATTAGCTTAAATGAGTTTTAAGCATATATGGAGTGATTAAAATCTTCAAATTTAGAAAGATTATTTTTAGAAAAGTAGAAAAATTCAAAGTTGCATACTATGCACAATTCCTTACAACTTCCGAGACTATTGCCACCTGACATTTAACCATATATACAGTATATCAAGATACAGTTTATATTTCAAAGCTGTTATTTTATATACTGGAAAATTTAACTTATCGTCACAGCTCATAGATGATATAAGTCGAAATCTAATAAAGTTATTTCAATACAGTATACATATTCGAGCATCTACCCCGAGCAAAATTCGGTATGTTTTTAAGCAATTACCATCCCTACTGTTGACCAAAATGATTTTCGATTGGAAAGCTATTATTTTTTATAGTAAGTAATTTAAATAAGCTTTAGTTGGCAATAGTTCAATTATGGTAAAGTTAAATTCATGCAGTATAAAGCTTCAAATAGCTTCATTCCATGAGATATAATATTACCACTTAACTATTGTTGCCAAACGGTAAAAAAAAATCGTACTGTAGATAAAACTATGGTAAGGATTGTAAAATACATTATATACTGGATTATTTAAACGAACCGTGAGCAATGTATATAAGTTTGTTATTTAAGTAAACGAAACCAAATATCCTATATTTTCCTTTGAATCGTTTCTGTTTCGGAACACAACCTAAACACCAGTTTGATGGATTTTTATTTGGCTAAAACGCCCCACTCACTCAGATCACTAATTCTCCATTTGACATACTGGTACTTTCTCCAACATTCTCTTCAGTTCCTTGTTTGACGTTAAAAGCTTTTCCGTTCAACTTTAAAAAAAAAAAAAAAAAAAAAAAAAGTGGTGGAAGAGAAAAAAACGACATGAAGAATATCGACCATCTCCAAATCTTTTGTCACCAGTGTCTTTAGCTTTTCCATTTAATGGTGCGTTTCCAGGTAATTTAGTAAGTTGTTCCTCCATTTAAGTTTCTTTTCCAGCTTTTGATCGTTTTTCGTACTCGTATAGCGGTCCTGTCGTTATTTTGCGTATACTGGAATAGCGATTAGAGTATTTCATAAGATAGACGTTGGAATGGATAGTGAGTGTTTGTTTTAAGTCAATTTGCGTCGTTTCATAAATTTTAACGTTTTGTTGTGTTTTATTGAATGGATCTTCTACTGGATAAAGTGGTTTTAGTGTTTTAGGAACTATATGTTTTAGGATAAAGGATCGTAATGGATAAAATACAAACATGAATCGGATCAAAGAAAGGGCTCTTTGGAAATAACCATACATTAGTAAGATTTTCCTTCAGGATACAGTGTAATTCTGTTGCATGTTGGAAGCATTTTTAAAATACTCGTATAGCGGCCCTGTCGTTATTTTGCGCATACTGGATTGGCGATTAGAGTATTTATTTCATGAGGTAGACCTTGGAATGGATAGTGAGTGTTTGTTTTAAGTCAATTTGCGTCGTTTCATAAATTTTAACGTTTTGTTGTGTTTTATTGAATGGATCTTCTACTGGATAAAGTGGTTTTAGTGTTGTTGTAGGAACTATATGTTTTAGGATAAAGGATCGTTATGGATAAAATAACAAACATGAATAGGATCAAAGAAAGGGCTCTTTGGAAATAACCATACATTAGTAAGATTTTCCTTCAGGATACAGTGTAATTCTGTTTCCTGTTGGAAGCATTTTTAAAGCCCTTAATTTCATTTGCATTGTTCCTTATAGTTTCATGTTTGGGAACTGCATTGCTGTACTGCTATGCCAGCTGGATTTTAAGGCAGATTAGTTGGAATTGAAATCTTTTCTGAAAATCAAACTAATTTTAGTTTATACAATACAATATTGAAAGAATGTTATATAGAGGCTATGGTACAGATATCTGAGGTAGAAATTGCCAGCATTTAACTAGATAGTCTGAAAATAACATAAATTATTCTCAAAAATCCATCTGCAAATCCTATAGCCTGAACAAAAAACCCTAACTGCAACACACAAAAGGTAATGACGTAGCATTAGCCAATTTGAATGTGTTCGAAAGATCAGAATGTTCTACCGGAAGGGCTTGACATATGGACTTAAAAACTGCTGCAGTAGTAATTTAAAACTGTGCATATTGGCTCCAAATTGTGACACCTAATGAAAATGTATATTTTGCCAAAATTATCACCAAATTCATTCTATAGGTTAAAGATCTGAAACTAATAAATGGAGTATGGATTACATTGGGCATATTTGTAGGACTATTTTACATTTTTGTCTTTTAGTATTATAACTCATTAAGTCCCTTAATGCTAATCGCACATTAATTTCTTTAAAATCACTTTAAGTAAAAACGATTTCACCAATGTCACGCTACATAAAATATCTATTTTTTAATAATCCTCGCGTGGAGGTTGCTACAAAACTTAGATCCCAAAAAATAGTTTTGCCTTAAAGTTAGGTTAAATAATGACACTGTTGATTACATACTGGTTTAAACAATGCACTATTTTTTGTTTGAGAATTAAGCAGTGTACTTTTGTAAAGAGTGATAGGAAATTGAATGAGCCGCATTACTTAGTACATTGCAATAATATTTTTGCCAAAATATCGTTTAATGTTATGGGTTTTAGTAAGCAAATAAGTCCAATGAGTTTTAAAAACATACTTTTTTTTCTCGTAGATGTTCATTTTAATTTCCTAATTTAACTATTTACTGTATTTCAGAAGTATATTTAAAAATTTATCGCAACCTAATCGTGGCATATAAAACCACATTTTCTTATTATACGAATCAAAAGGAATTTACACGACAATGATTGCGACATAAGTCTCATGCCATTTAATTAGTGCACTAAGTACAAATTTACAAGTTTTATCCAATTAAAAAATAAATGTGGAGCACTTTACATCTGAAAGTTGTTACCCTTTGATATTTTACAGTTTAAACTTTTGACACATAGTAAGAACTTAATGTTTAAAACCAACATGGATTATTTCTAGAAAACTCATACAAAAAACATTTCAAAGACAAACTTTTCATTTTCCCTGTTGAACCTATTTAGTAAAACGACCTACTTATGGAAAGAACATTTCATGCTAATAACACAGTGAGTTCTTTTAAATCACCTCCTTAAAGTTTCTCCTTTATACATATTCACTTCTACACAGTTCAAAACCCAATAATGTCTCTTTTAAAAAGATAAGAAACCCAAGAAGATGGGAAAAATTTCCAAATAGGGATCATTGACAAAAAGAAAGCGGGGAACATCAGAAAACTTCTACAAAAGGAATATCAGGAAGTTTCTAACACATCCAAGGGTTATTCTGATTAATTTTTCTGCTGTGCATGTTCATCATCCATTCAGATTTGTGCAAATAGCATGTACTTCTTTAGAAATAATACACTACAGCGTAGATCTATAATTGTACAGGAAAAGCATTCAGACGTTGCAAATAAAGACTTTTTGTTCGTTTGAAATGTCTGACTATTTGTTTACGTAGAAGTATGCAAGATTTCAACCATTTCCGACTATAAAAAACGAACAAAACAACTATCATTCACAACATATCAATCAACTGATCATTGCATTAAAATGTATGGTGTTATTTACATATTTTCACTCGTTCAAATAAAAATGGCGAAATTGACGATGTTATTCTACACGTCCTTTCTTGTGCTTCAAATAGAAAAAAATCAATTGTTGATGGGCGATGCTCAAGGGCAGAGAGCTCTCTATTAAAGGGACTCGTTTTTCAATTTTTTACACATTTATCGCATTTCTACGGGAATTTTGAAGGTGGGAACGATTATACCACCCAAAGAGGCATTAGCACAGAATTTTCAATCAAAATCGTTAGAGCCGTTTCTTAGGAATTGCTGAAAAACATGATTTTTTCATGAATTCAACATTTTGCGCTAGCGCGATTTTAAAGAAAATCTTAGTAGTAGATCTAATGGTTAGCACTAACCCGCACACCAAATTTGAACATCGTAGGTTAATTTGTTCGAGAGTTATGCTAGCCATTTACACACATACATTTTTTCAAGACTTTTTTGAAATCAGGGTGTTCTGAAACGTGAGGAAATGCAAAAAGAAATCATTTTTTTTTTACCGAATACTTTACTTCCATTACCCTATGTAAACATATGGGTAATTAAAAGTAAAAATTCATAATTATAATAATATTCTTCTAAATGAAAAAAATCCTCTGCAATTACAATGAACAAAGAATTAAAAATACGATTTTGTAAGCGATTGAACAAACTTTTCAACTTCCACCAACACCTTATACAAATAACTTATACGTAAGACCACCAGACTGCTTAGCATGTTATTGACAGTACATTCGTCTTAGTATAAAGTATAAGAGGTACTATGGACTCATCAAGCCTAAGTAAGTTCGACATTGACACTCTCAAATCTAATCTAATCACCTATACACTATTAGTATCGATGACTTTATTACAAAGTATATATAACAAAGCGGAACCCCAGTTCCCAATCTGAATCATCAGTATTCTTCTTTTCGTCAGTAAATAAACTTTCAAAACTTCAATAAAACGAACGTTCATCTAAAACTCTATTCCATGCTAATCACATTTTTTTCGAAAAAATATCACACCCTAATGCTTCTTTTTTTACAATCATCCACCGTCACCCTGTAAAAGGCACATTATGTCACTTCTTAAGCGATAATATACCCTGGAGGAAGAAAGTTACCACCAGGGAATCGTCGACTAAAAGAACGTTCAACAAAAAGAGCGGGAACACCATAAAACTTCTAACAAAGGACTTTTAGGCAGCTTGGGAGATTCCATTTAATACTTCAACTGTCCACCCACGGGCTCGCTCGTCAAAACTTAGGCCGGGAGATTGACGTTTTTTCCTCGAGTTTTCTGGATCAATGGATTTCACTGCTAAAGAAGTTAGTTTTGGTTTCTTTATAGTTGGGCATTAGTACGTACTTTTCAGTTTGTGTTGAAAAGATAAGTGAGCACTGGTTTTATATTTGGTGGATATTGCATTTCAAAGAATTCCAATGTGATGAGTACCAGTTCCTCTAGTGTGTCTTTTGTATGTATGTGATTGTGTTCTCTGTACATTGTGATAGTGTGATTACACATTCAACAATATTCTTATCCCATTCGAGTTCTTTTATTTACTATATTTACACCTCATATCTATATTTTTTGTCGGACATTGTGATTGTGTAATCACTATCACAGTACACTGTGATAGTGTGATTACACATTCTACTATATTATTTCATTCGCACTTCTTTTATCTACTATATTTACACCTCTTATCTGTACATTTTCATTGAGCATTGTGATTGTGTAATCGTACTATCACAGTATATTGTGATTGTTTGATTACACAATTTCAATGGCCGACAGAAAATATAGATACGAGGATGACAGGAAATTGATCTATTATAATTAAGATATGTTTAGCTTAAAATATTGAACATGCTAACTGTGGTAAAATTTATTAAAAGGAATCATTACCCTTTAAATAAAAAACACCTCGATTTTAGGATTTTTATTCCAGTTTTTTTTTTCCTTCCCCCCCCCCCTCCTTTCCTTTGATGTTTGCTTTAGTCTCTGCTCCTATTAGAAATACGTTTTATTTTGCTTTAAAAAAAAGCAAACCAGCAATTATTAACTGCAAGAATTTTACCTTTAACTTTGATTTTCTCTAAACGTGCTATTTCGAACTTCAAAGAACCTTCTCTAACTAGTAAATATATATACCATTATTTTATTTTATGCAATTGTAGTACATAACCTTCAAATTACACTGAAGTTAAACTAATTCCTGTTATTTGTAATTATTAATTATTTTTTAATTTTTAATTAATTTTTAATTATTTTTTTAAAACATCAAATATTTGTTAAATAATAGACTTTAAATAAAAAAAATTAAATATTTATTCAACGTAACAAAAAAGCTATTTTTTACCAAACTTTAACCTCAGTATTTTGAAAAAGATTTTTATATAGGTTTAATACAACCTATATAAAAAAAATCTCAAACGCATTTGTTAAGAACTTTTCAAGAAGAGGTACATAAAAAACAGACAATTTAACATTACAGGTATAAGAGATACTAATCCCCTTAAACATAATTAATAATTACAGTAACGAACACGATCTAACAGTTATTTTTTTCTAATAAGCAATATAGTTCAGATGTCAGTGTGGTTAGCGCATCATGTCAAATGTGCCAGGTTTAAATCCCGGATTAGGTATAGTTGTTCGTTGTAGTTCGAAATCCACTTTAATCTGTAGGTCCCGGTCTGATTAACTAAAATTTTGCATAAAAAAAGGTCGTTGTGCGCATAAACCAACCAATCAAATGTCATAATAATATACAATTATTTTTACCCACAGAAATTACTTTGACTCAATACACTTTTTTCGACAAATTACAACTCAAAGCAATTACTATTCAAACATACGATCGCAAAACATTCACAATTCCTGCAAGACACCCTATAAAAATATTTAAATTTAATCACGCATACTTTGCTACCTCCTTGGAACTACATTTTCCTAACACTTCACGGAGTTTAAAAGAAAGCAAAAACTAACGAATAAATTCCTTGGATCTGATTTTATTTGCCTTTACAACTGCCATTCGCAAAACGAGTGATAAAAAATTGCTAAAAAAAAAAAAGAAACTTCTACTTCGACTTTAAATTGAATCCGAGTAAATATCATTAACTCCAACTTCGACTTTGATGTTTCTTCCCCTATGCTTTCAAGCAACAGCAGCCATCTTGTAAACTGTTTACACAATGTTTTCTTTTTATACGTATGAAAAGGGATTTGAGTTACGAAGAAGGAAGATTTTCCCTCTAAATGAGATTTCCTTCCTTATTTTGCGATTGGTTACTGAAACTTGGAATGTTTTCTTTTTCTACCAATCCGAAAGCCATACCTTGTTCTGGATATACCAGCATTCGGTGGAGTTGAGTTGAAACAAGGATTATGTTTGAAATAAAAGTATTTTGTGCATGATAGAAATAAACTAAAATATTTTAAATCTAGAATATTTTTTTTTTTTAAATAACAATTGTTATAAGTGGCCAATTAAAAAATATTTCATGATGAAAATATAAATGTTATTTCTTACTATGACGTCAGCGTACATTTCACCGCTATGATGAAACAATGACGTTAACTATGAAAAACGAAATTTTCAGAAAACGCAAAAAAAAAAATGTATTTCACTGCAAACTTAGTGAAGTATACCTACTTAAAACAAGCAATAATGTTTTTACAATAAGTGTTCCGCCATTGTTCTCGATTCATTAGATATTCCTTGACACAATACCAGTCTTAATTACATTTTTACAAATTTACAGTCATCATAGCGGCTATTTGTCTTTACGTTAACACCTGATTCGTATTTGGAAAAAATAACTTAACACGTTGACTGTCAACTACGATATATCTCGTAGGTTGACTTGCTCAGGGCGCCTACTATGAGTTATATCAACAGTTTATTACATGCCATATTTCTACAGCTACAAGAAAATTTGTAGCATAACAGTGCAAATATGTTGCGTGGACGGGTTCGAAAGATTCGAAGCCAAAGCAGATTAACACTTGCAGAAATTTATTCCAATATAACTCTTCACAGATTCCTTTACAACTCCAGAACTTCTCGTTACAGTTGACTCAATACAGCTCTTTACACAACAATAGAGCACAAACAGCAGTTAAACTTGACACACAACTGCTAAATCACCGCAAAAGACAATGCAATACAGTTCGCTTTCGGAACTCTCTGAATGCTCACTGAGACTCAATACAGTAATTTCAATCAACTCACCAGTCAACTAATTCAGTGACTCAAAATCACGGACTCAGCTCACGGCCGGCATTATATAGGAGTCAAACCTTCTTGAAATTTCTAGAGGTAAATATTTGGATAACTTTCCAGATCGAAGTCGAAAAGTCCTATACATGTACATGGGGACCGAAAATGTCGCCAAATGGTCGCCAAGTTTGGCGACATTTGGCGATTTCTCGCCAAATTTGGCGACACAAATTAGTCGCCAAAACCATCGCCAACTTGGCTCTATCTCGCCAATTTGGCGAGATTGCCATTACAATAATGTTAAATGCCCTGCTCCTTGTAAAACTCGCTTCCCAGAGTTATCTCTGTAAAACTCGTTATCAAACATCAAGTCCCATATTGCACGGAAGCCAAGCTAAGAAGAACTATGCACTGCCTTATGCGAGATGTACATACATTTTCCTATTTACAAAATTAACACTATGAAATATTTACAAATATACAAAAATTCGTAACAATATGAATAGATGTCTTCAGGAAAGAGAATGAAAAATCTGGTTTGGCTTAAATGAGCAGAAAATACAAATATACAAATTGTATTCAAAAAGAAAAAGTTTATACAATAAAATAAATTTTTATGTTTTGTGATAATTTTTAAAACAATCTTCCTCTCAAAGTGCTGGCTCCCTTGCCAATCGTGGACCGGCAGTCAACGTGTAAAAATTCGTAACGCAAACTTATCCCTTTTTTTTTTTTTTTTTACATCGGCTGCATCAATCATCATTTCATTTATTTTTGTGAGGACTTAAGGTTTTCTCAAAAAAGAATCGTTAGTAAATGGAATGTTAAAAGGGAACATTACTGAAATCAGAGGTTGAAATTATTAAACTATAAGTGAAAATATACTTTTGTAACATATCACAGTTTTGTCAAAAGTATACTACAATTAAACATATCATTTAACAGACCTTGAGTTGAGCCATTATGGCATGACATTATTCTAATAATCTTGTTGACTGGATAACATAACTTTCTGTTGTTTCAATGAGACTTTAACAGTTCCCTTAAACAGTATTTTCAGAAGTTAAAGGTTTGTTGTTAAACAAATTTTCCAAAGCTGATTTTTTTCTTTTCTTTTTTTATCAGCTTAAAAAAATCTGCTTGGACTCTCTATATTGCAATCCTGTTCATAGATGAGTTTCAGTTTATACGTAAAGTTTAGAAAAAAGCTCACTTCTAAGATTACGAATCCAAAACAATGAAGGAAAGATATTTAATCATAAAAAACTTTTAACTTGTATAGTAGAGTATAACTCTTTCAAATTACTCGGTCATATTTCTTCAGTTAATCAAATAAAATTAATTCAAAAGCACATATTTTTATTTTTATATAATTAGATGACATTTGTTTAAGAAAGCAATTAAAGGAATCATACTCCCAATGTTTAAGCTCATTGTATCCATTTAAGTTGGAACACAATATAAAAACATTTAAAAAAAATTAATCAATACGGTATTCATTTTTACGGTATTAATTTCTTTCATCCCCAAATTATTTATACGAAAGAATTTTCCATTTCTCCAATTGAATTTCCCAAAATGCAAATCAAAAACAAATATATACCCACAGTTAACTTACCAAACAACAAAAAATTTCAGTTCTTCTATTTTCAAAAAAATAATGGTTTTTGTCCCGAAATTATTCCAGGAAATATAAAAAGATATCGCAATTTCTATGCAGCGTTGAGTTTTTTTTTTTTTTTTTTTTTAGTACTTCAGGTAACTTCATTTGTTCCCAAGCATCTAAAAATAAAAGATTCGTTATTGAAATAGCTTCTTAGAAGTAATATATTTCAGTGAACTAGGTCCATTCATTAAGAGAAATAAATGTTATTTTTATTAATTATTTTTACGGAGGAAAAATTCTTTGAACAAGGACACTGCCTATTCTAATAAAAACCAGTTATGCTTTTGTAATGAAAATTCCAGAAAAAATTGAGTCGAAAAATTATTTTTTTAGATTCTTTGTCTTTTAAGAAACTTAATTTCGGGAGTGCCTTACTCTTGGAGTTGAAATTTATATATTTCTTTTGGACACAAATTAAAAAGTTTCTGAGGCAAATGTGATTAAATTTGGAGTTCTTTAAGTACTTTACTGGATTAAAACTGCTCCGGAGGTATTTTATTATTTAGTTTTACAAAAATGTAAAGGTATTTTTTTCCCCAAAAATGATGTTGAAAGGTCAATATCTCTATATAAAGAAGAGTTTCTTGAATTTATGATTTTTTTATTAAAGGCTACAGTTTTATTTCAATCTTGATGAAATTTTTTTCGCTTGATCTTTGAAAGAAAAGGCATTTTTCTGACTGCTTGAAATTTCGAAAAACCCTCCTATTCCCTCTTTTTTTCTCCCCTTAATGGGGTACCCCCTTAAACTCATAACGTTGGAATCGCCTATTTCTTATGTACATTTTCTTGGAAAGTTCTAAACAAATAAGTTTGAATTTTTTATATAGGTTAAATATATATTATACAAAATACTAAGCTTAAAGTTTGGTAAAAAAAAATCACCAGCTTTTTTTTTTTCAGTAATTTTGCACTTTTGTTTATAAAAACCTATTTTCTTACAAAGGTTTGATGAATAACAAAAAGTTTGTTAACTTCAGTTTCATCTGTGGATTGTATTACAGTTTCATATAAAAATTAATGGTATATCTCAACTTGTTAGCTAGAAAAGATGCATCGAAGTTTGAAGTATCACATCTGGAGGAAATCAACCTAAGAGGTAAAAGTCTTATATATAGTTAGTAATTGATGGCTTGATTTTTTAAAAGAAAATATAACATACTCCTAATTTGAATAGAAACTAAAGTAATATATCAAGGAAAAAGCAAAAAAAAAAATAACATAAAACGTTAAATAAAAAAAAAACTTATAGTCAATTTTTCTTCAGTTTAAGGGTACTGATTCCCCTTAAGTGATATCAAAATAAATTTAAATCTACAGTTTTATTCCGATATTGATGAAATTTACTCTTTTTACAATACATAAAGCGACATTTCCAACCACCAACTGACCATCTTATCTCCAAAAAAATTCATACCATTTCTTAACGAAACTTATCACTAGAAAAAATTGAACTGGCGTCACACAATAGTCACTTCAATACCCAACTGTGTATTCTACTGAAAAGATAAATGATCCCTTTAAAAGTATTAAACTTCTATACTACCTTTGTGACGTAACCATCCATTCTGACGAAGACCAAAATCCTTAAGAGGAAAACTTACGCGATGACATCAATGTAGTTGAAGATCCAAGCTTTCCCTATAATCCCAAAAAGTAAGCTCAAGTTTTTCCCCAAAACCTTCTGCGTGAACCTGAAATCTTATCTGCAAATAGGATTTCAGAAAAAGGTGAGTCCAAGCAGCTTTTTTGTTAAGCTGAATTGAGAAAAATTCCTTTGTGGAGTTCTTTCTTCAAGCGCTTGTCTAAAAAATGGACTTTTATTCTCAAGTAATGCTTGATGACGGTCCAGAATGTTTAGGGAATCGTCGGATTGGAAAAGTATTTCCTGTTTTCAAGTAAATAGAAAAAGTTGGTGTATTTGTTTTTTTGACGATGTCAATTCATAAACTTGTTTCATTGTAAAAAAAAAATGAAGAGATGGAAAGAAATCTAATCCTTGGATATATTGATAGAATCCGAAAAAAAAGTATTTTTGAAAATAATTACGAGTTTAATATATTGGCGAAGAGATATTAAATTTGGTTGTTAACCCTTTCCGAACGCTGACTTTTTTCAGCCGTGTAAGATAGCAGAACGAGGCAATTTTCGCATATATGTCGTGTGTTTTTTTACACACGACATATATGAGATGATATATAAAAATGATCTAATATACAAATTATATTATTAAAAAGTTACATTTTGATAAATTATCGATATTTGCACTTTTAAGAATTTAACTTTGAAAACATTACGATTTGTGTTTTAGTTTCGTATGATAATTTATAAAACATTGGCCAAGATGCATTCTAAGCTTATCTGGACATGTATCGCATCCTATTAGGTCGTCTCGTGTCTTCCTCCTGATTTGTTTCGAATCGGACAAACTTCGCAAAATCGTACGTAAGAACATCAACAGCTAAAAAACCTTTCCAAGAACCAATATGTTGAGAGCGCTATGGGAAAGGCCAGTGCCTGATCGGTCTGGTTTGGTTAGGTTAGTTGTGGTAGTTGAGTAACTTTCAATAAATGTTGTGTTTGTTTACACGCATTATTCTTATTAAATCCACTACGCATGGATTCTACAGAAACACAATAATGCGTTCCTATCGTCCTAACATAAACACTGTTGCACTTATACGTCACGTGAACGTTGCTTTTGTATAAGCTTATCTCTGCATTAGTTATTTGGTTAGAACAAGCCTTCCAGGCACTGGTCGAACCTGCTGACGTCATTCTGTGCAGCTTATACTTCTCCGTTTTGAATTTTTACTATGGCTCATCTGTCAACGAACTACATCTTCAGTGCGCTTTTCAAACGAGCCACTTTAAGCTTGAAAAGTTGCTCAGCATTATTTTATTTCTGAAAAGGCTAGAGGGTTTTAATTTGGTTGAACTTGTACTACATATTTGTAGCTTTCAATTTGAATTCAGAATAAATATCTGGGAAAAGGTCAGATGATCCGTCAACAGTCGTCAAGTTTCTTCTACTGACATAAGCCCACTCTGGTCATTAGTGTTAATGCCAAGAGAGTGAGGGAAAAAAACACAAAAAACTTGATATAATGCATTCTTATCGACAACGAATCTATCTGTTAAATTTCAGCGATTAGCTGATTTCACAATGACTATAGTAGCGTCTGTAAAATTGGTGTTCTAGTGACAGTGACAACCCCAAAACTTGATAAAAAGGCATTGTTATCGACATCGAATCTATCTGCCAAGTTCCAGCTCGATTGGAGGACGATAAATGAATTAATTAGCCCTCCGCAGATTTACAGGTTTAGCACACAAAAATATCGAAGTTATTATAAAGATTGTTTTAAATAAATGCTTGATGTTTGTCATCAAGCATTTATTTAAAAAAAATTTATATTAACTTCGATCGTAGATGGAAAAATATTACTTTTAATAAAATATTGATGCTTAAAGTATGATAATTTTCGTTCAGGTGAGTTCTATGATTTAGTTTTTAGTTTTTGAAGTTAATTTTTCCTGATTACAAAGACTTGATTGTAAAGAGGAAAATTAGTTTTAGGTGAATCATTTTCGGTAATGGCTACCAAATCGGTGATCCATAAACAGATTTTTAAATTAAAAAAAAAAAAAAAAAATTGGGGATATTCCCAAATAAATTTTGGATGGCCACACCTACAAGTTCATTAATAAAGATTTATAGTTTACCAATCTTCTATCATTCATTTGAAAAAATATATAATTTTTTTATTTTTAAATTGAACGAATGAAAGTTAAATAATTCTTGCATATAATGTTACCATTCTTAAAACATACACACAAAAAAACTCCAGTTTCGCAGTGCGACCAAACGGTATAGTGGTTAGCGTGCTGGCTTCTGGACCGCGAGGTTGAAGGTTCGAGTCCCGTGTTAGGCATGGGTGTTTGTAAATGTATGTTGGCTTGTCTAATGACGAAAGTTTCGGCTCATTATAGCCCTCGTGTTGCTGACGGCGCCAGATAATCTGAATACAACCAACCAGTTTCGCAGTTTCCTTTTAAATATAAGCCGACCAAACGGTATAGTGGTTAGCATGCTGGCTTCTAGACCGCGAGGTTGCGGGTTCGAGTCCCGTGTTTGGCATGGGTGTTTGTAAATGTATGTTGGTTTGTTAAATGACGAAATGTTTCGGCGCATTATAGCCCTCGTGATGCTGACGGCGCCAGATAATCTGAATACAACCAACCTTTTAAGTATAAGATAACACTTTATGATATCAAGATACTGTCATACTCCGCTGTTATGTAGTGCTCTAAAATATTTACTCTGACAGTTGCATAATTTGATTCTGTAAAATTTAGCAGCAATGGATCACTATGTTAATTTCCGATTTTATTTCACTGGCAACAAGCTACTGCTTCTTTATAGATAGAACTTTACACATACAACTTTAATTTTCCACTATTCAGGCATTCCAAAACACAGCTGACGTTTCCAGATACTTGGAATTATTCTAATTATGTTTTCATTACCAAGCCATAATGACTGTGGTAAATCCGCGGACACATGATCACTTTGGCAAGCGCCATTTTGAATTTCTATAATTTCCAATCTAAATTCTTCTCGAAGGACGTGTCCTCTTAATAATTAACTTCAATCAGTTTGTTCATAACAGGCGATACTTATTGAGATTCTTCTGCAAATTGAACGAAAAGCATTTCCGATTTCATTATCCTCAAGCTTGTATTTACAGGATATCTTCGTCTGACATTTTGAATTATAATGATTTGCAAGCTGCATTATGTGTTATATTCCGTACGTAGTAGCATTCAATCTAAATTGCTTATTGGAAATTTTACAATTGTGTTACTCATAAGGATATAATTTTCAGTGAAGAGTTATTTTATTACCTTTACATATAAGGTTATTTTCAAAAGCCCATTTTCTTAAAGCGAAAAGGAAGTTTACCATTATGCATAATGCTCGATTTAATATCTGTTTGAATATTGTGAGATAGGTCTATAGCATTTCAATTTAAATTAATCAAATTACAACCAGTTAGTCAAATACTAGATTCCAGTAATTCAAGTATTCAAATCAATCAGCCATTGTATAGTGTTAAGGCTTAACTATCTAATTATGTTATTGATATGTATATTTTAAAATACCTTATGATCAAATTTGGTATTGCTATTCTATTTGGATTAGGAACTGTGTGATTGGTTATTTATCTGGTTGAAATATAATTCGAATAATTGGTTAATATTGAAAAGTGGTAGTTATGCTCAAGTACTGGTTGGTCGGTTGGTTTTGTGCGCTCAACGACCTATACTTGTGCACAATAAAGACTAATGAGAATGGGTTGATTGGTTAGTTTATACGCTCAACGACCAATTTTTATGCACAAGGATTGCTAATCAGGCCGGGACAGCTTAACATGGATTCCGAATCACAACGAACATCCATGCCTAACCCGGGATTCGAACCCAGCACCTTTGGCATGCGAGGCCAGAGCGCCAGCCCCAGTCATCAGATGGGCTAATAAGGACGGGACCTACATCTTAACATGAATTCCAAACCACATCGGACATCCATACCTAACCCGAGACTCAATCTCGGCACCTTTGTCATAAGAATCCAGAGCGGTAACTGCATAGCCATCAGGTGGTCGTACTTTTACCGGCATATCAAAGTGATGTGTTTGTGAAGTTTTTAAAACAACCTAACTTTTCAAGAACGTATTGCGCTAGGTACCGCAATTAAAACAATTCTGCGTTGGTGTGGAACAAATTTTATATTTAAAAGAAGCTATAATTAGAGGTAATTTGTAAAAAAAAAAAAAAAAAAAAAAAAGAATTGAATGAAATTTCAGACTGAAGGGAATTTCTAGATTTTCTTTTATTTCTAAAGTCAAAAGCGAAATTTGCCGATCAAACGGTATAGTGGTTAGCGTGCTAGCTTCTGGACCGCGAGGTTGCGGTTCGAGTCCCGTGTTAGGCATGGGTGTTTTAAAATGTATGTTGGCTTGTCTAATGACGAATGTTTCGGCGCATTATAGCCCTCGTGTTGCTTGCCGCGCCAGATAATCTGAAAACAACCAACCAACCAAAAGCAAATTTCTTCTTTCTTGAAATAACCACCGAAAGACGTACCTCTCTTATATTAGTGATGTATCGATGTGTCTTTGCACAGATCTTGAACAAATACAAATCCGATTTAACATCCTGTCAATCAAATTCAAGCCGCATTCTTGCAATACCGAAAATAAATTTAAAATACCGCTCAATCAACTGTAAGTTCCTCAGACAGAACTTAAAGAGACAACAAGCGTCCGATTAAGAATTCCCACCCCCATTCAAATCCAAACTTACCCGAATATAATATCTCCCATCCCTCATAAACTGAAGCAAACTCATTACCTTCAATACGTGCGTCTACAGACAGAGCAAATCCCGGAATTACATTCAGTGCCATTCCGATCCCGGATCCAATGTCTTGCGACATAACATATCTCCGCAACGAAAAGGACACTCTTACGGCTTCCTATTGGATGATTGTCATGGGCGTACCCTATCCATTTCAACTTCAATTGGATGGAAGCAATCACAAAGTGCGTGACGCTTCCTTATATTTCGGGATTTTATGGCTGGTTCGAGTAGAACAAAGAGACGATCAAAGGATCAATTGTGAGGCTTAATTCCTTTGAATCTTTGATCGGGAAGAATTGGGAATTGCTTGGGGATGGGGATGCTTACACATGGACGTGGGGTATTACTATGGGTTTAATTGTTATGGTTGTTTTAAATGCGCTTGCGTTGGAATTTATTAGAAGGCGATCGACTAATGGCTTAAGAATATGAGATCAGTGTTATTGTATATTTGAATTATTTAAAACGGCTAATATCAATTGAAGCATTATCATATCAGATGTCAAAAATAATTTTAAAATGGATTGCGGATAACTAAGCACTTGAACAAGTGTTTTAAGTGTGTAAAAGGTCATGTGATTGTTTGGTAGAGGGTACCTGGCTTAAGAAACATTAACTTGGGGGTTTTCGTATTGGATGATACCTTACATTTTCAGTTCTAAAATTAAAAAACAAACTATGAGACTTATTGTTAAGACATTGGCTTTGCTTGTAAGGCTGCTTTGATGTAATTGTCTGAGAGTATATTTTTATTCGAATAGTCCTATTTGTATTTCAGACTGTTTTTGATTAGTTATTCATATATTTTAAGATATTTTCACCTCAATATGAACTTTATGTAGTCCTTATAGCCGTGTGAAAATCAAATACTGATACCTATTCTAAAATAAATCACAATCTTTCATTCAGGGCACTGGACTCACAAATCAGGCAGTTGTAACGTAAAATTTTTATTATATAGCCACTCAGTTTGTAAATATTCTGAATTAAGCATTAAAAATTACGTATTTTTCAATGAACTTCAAGATATCGAATCACACAAGATATGCACGCTGATAAAAATATAACAATTTCTAATTATTATATATTTACAAAATATAATGAAAGACAATGTATAAATGCTCATTTCTATATATTTGTAGCATACAGTTCTCCATCAGGATTTTATAATACAATACATGACAAAATATATGTTTCATAGATTAAATATATGATCAATCATCATTAATTCTCAAATAATTCCCGTTAGTCACTAACCATCAATATCAAATTCCCAAATAGAATTCCATCTGAAAAATGCATGGACATTCCAAACACGTAAATAAATAAAAAAAAAAGTAATAAAATAACCCACCCTTAATCAGTCAGCGCAATTCAAGCTCCAAACATTTAAACCCATTTAACCTCATTTCAAAACAATCCACATTTATCAACCCACTACCCTAACATCACATTCCAGAATAGAACTTCTAATAAAGTATTCATGGTCACACAATCAAAAGAATGAAAAATCTATTACAAAATCATCGGCGTATCGCAGCAAGGGAACCGTCACAGAGCCGTTGCAAATAACTCGAGATGTCTTGGTTCAGTGGTGTTACCAAGGCATCTGTAGGACCAAACATGGATCCCTTCCAAACTTCTAATCTGCTTGTATAAGGCTATTCCACCATAAAAATAATCTCGTAATTTTGTTTCCTACATTTGAGGCGTTTAATGCCAGAACGGACCATTCCACAATTTAGTTTTTGCTGCTTCTATCCCGTCTCTTCAAACCCATTCATACCAGAACGGATCAAATATAGCTTATCTATTATATTAACAGCATTTGGCCCATTTTGGCATGAATGGTTTCGAAATAACGAGATAGAAACAGCAAAAATCAAATTGTGGAATGGTCCGTTCTGGCGCTCAACGCCTCATTTCAAAACTTGTCGCCTACGCATTGAGTCGGCCAACCGTGGATCGCGAGCCGCATGCGGCTCTTTAGCTACTTGAGTGCGGCCAAATTTGTCAATTCATAAGATTATTATCATAACTGGTTTTATTTAATGGTCATCTTTATTTGGTCATCTCAGTGACCAGTCATCTTAATTTGGTCATAGCTTTGTAGCTGCTTGAGTACGGCCAAATTTGTCAACTAATAAGATTATTATTATGATATCTGGTATTATTTCATGGTCATTTCGTCTTTAGTTACTTGGCCATCCTAACAATTATCAAATGGTGCGATGGTCCGTTCTACCGCTCAACGCCGCATTTCAGAACCTTTTTTGTCATCTACATCACAAGTTGACAAACCGCGGATAGCGACCTACCTGCGGTTCTTTAGCCACTTGAGCGAGGTCAAATTTGTCAATTAATAAAATTATTATCAAGATATATGGTTTTATTTAATGCTATTAGTTAGTTTAAATCAATTCCTAAAAACAAGGTTCTTGAAACCCAATTTATCTTACAAAATAAATCTTATTAGTAGCTTTGTTGATCTTTGACTTTTTATTTTTGGCAATTTAATATAGAAATTCTCGGGACAAAAAATCTTTTCTCAAATATATTTCTCAACTTCTTCTATTTTTTTTTTTTTTTACTTGTTGTTTTTAACCCTCTATGCTTGTGGTTGACGACCAAATAGCTGAATTGGTAACATCGCCATCTAACATTAGAAAAATGTAAAAGTGCATTTTCTGTGATAAGCCGATCGAATTGTGTAAAAAACAAACGTAGTCATTCATGAATGAATGTTCAAAATACATAAAAATATATTACTAATAGACACTTAAAATTTATTTGTAAAATATAGACTCTGATGACTGTTCTTGAATGTTCACTAAGTAAACGTATATCCATATTTTTCTGCTGTCATTGTCGGTAGTGGCAGTACGGCACAAGATGTAAGCACAAACTCGCGAGAGAGAGTGAGCAAGTCTTCCTATAACCACTCAAGAGTACATTTCTACCTCGTTCGATGACTATCATGTAGGTGGCAGCACTACCTACAGTATGTGGAACTTCCTAATTTAGAGGCATTACCAATCAGAAGACTCCAGCAGAAAACTTGGCTTTGACACCCCCAGAGATATTAATTTGTATGGGAACATGGAGGACTTTGCGACCACGGCTTTTTTAACGTGCCCCAGTCATGAAAACGGTGGTCTTTAGTCGGTCCCATGCCCGAATTTGCAACCATCTGCTTGGAAGAAGAATACTTCCCCGACTGGGATACGCGGCCCTATGATTTTTCCATAATCCAATTATTGTCCTGAGTTCAAACGTTTACAGTTAACGTTTCTCCTTGAAATTGTATGCATGTATTTAAGACGTTGGTTTTATGTTTCGTTTTTCTTATGTATTTACACTTAACTTCCAAAATGTCATCAATGAAAATTTAATACTTTATGAACGTTATATTCTGTTTCTTTGAATATGTCAAACAATGTTATGAATTCAAGTGGTTGAAAACCATTCCTTCCAACTTTAAGTTTTCTTTTCAAATTTCAAACCGTTATCAAGTGACTTCAATGACGTCAGTTTAACATAACCGATAGAAACTATCCTTAGAGACGTACTCTCAGTGACGCAGTAACCTGAGCGTTCAAGGAATTACGAGCAGTCCTCTTACATCAACTAACCGTGCTACTTGGTTTCTCGATCACGGGTCATAAATAACAGATTTTTGATGGGGATGGGTGTGAGCTGGTGCAATGAACTAGGATTCTACTTAAATCGATTTTTATGTGGTATTATGTCAAAGAAGATTGTTAAATAATTTTCTTGATTTTCGATGATCATTATTGACTTTGAAAATTTTGATGTTTTGTTTGAGTTTCTCTTAAGGAGATTAAGGTTTTGAAAAGGAAATTTGACATTGCATACGACAGAAATTGACTTGTTGACCTACGAAATATTTTACGAAGTAACATTTGATTAGGGAAGTTAATAAAGATTTTGCTGAGAAGTTAGTTTGTAAGGACAAATTGGGATTGTAAGGACTTATCGTCATGAAATGAATTTAAAATAAATCAAAGTTATTGTTACATTCTGTATAATACTAGAGAAGATACCCTTGAGCGACGGATGTTTACCTTTTGAATAATTTATGTCTTACGATTCAGTGCGATTATCTTTACTACAATACAAATGAGTAAGTTACTAGTGAACCAATGCGAGCCTATGTGTTTAATAGCAGTTACTTTTCTCGATGATTGCCTTTAATTTGGTGTATCATTTAAGAATTTTAGTTTTGTAGAAAGGGAAAAAAATATATTATATATAATATATTTTGCATTAAATCTTTCTTTTTTGACAAACTGTCGGCAAATTATTCCAATTTACTTTCTAATTACAGAAATTCTTTTAAACATAATGAAAATTAGTCTTTTTAATCTTCATTTTGATTACTCGATATATTTAAATAAACAAACATAAATCATCTTCGGTAAAAACATATATCTTCCCCTAAATATGCAGTTGAAAAAATTATTTTTATTCTGCTTGAAAAGAATGCTTGGCTGTTGCTAATTTTACGTAAAAATTTAATTAAAACTAAGTGAAATGTTCCAATTTTGCTATTCTAAAAAATATTTTAATTAGAAATAGAAAATGCCGACGTAATAATCATTTTAAATATTTTATTTTTTTCTTACAGAAAATTAAGATTTGAAATAGATAAGTCTGATTTTGATATGATTCTTTTGGATTTGAGTGTTTGTTTCAAGAATAGATTTATTTTAAGGTTTTTACTTTTTCGATGATCGCTTAAGATAGCAAAACTATTAATTTGTTTAAGGAAATTTGTTGTTCATTATTTTACCTTTAATTAGATTACAAATAAAATTTTTAATTTTGTTGGTATTTGTTAAGTAAAAATTAAATGGTACTTATGTACCAAATGTTTTATTAATTGTTTAATTTAAATATCTATCAAATCTATCAAAATGAAGATAATTATCGTATACTTAAAGTTTTATATATTTATATATATATATATGTGTGTGTGCGTGCTTTGATATTAAAATAAAAATAACTGATATTTTAAATCCACAATTTTGTAGGTGAAATTAAAACGAATAATTGTTTCTCGAATATTTTATTTTTATTAATAGATTAAAAAAATAATTTAATTTTTTTGATTAGTTTCGCAAACTATTTCATTTTATAACTGTTATAGAAATTAGTAATTTTTCCATTAAAATTACCTTACTATTACCTTTTCAAAACTATTTAACGAATGTTTCCCTTATATATTTAATGATGAAATTTCAGCTGATGCTTTGATTACAAATAATTATAAATACATATTTAATTAAATTGTTATTAAATTATTAAACATACTGTAAAGGTACAAATGTTTAAAACTTTAATGAATCTTAAATTAGTTAATCTAAGTTTATTTATTCTTATAAAACAGACTAATTTAAATGGAGTCAATGAGTGCTTTCAAAGGATTTAAAAGGTCTTCAAATGAATTGAAATGCACAATTTTAAAGGGAATTCGGTACTTGCTTCCAATCATGTTTTTAGCTACTCTTAGCTAGACATTCAATACAACTATTCTTGTAAATAGCGAATATTTTGGGGTGTGCTTTTAAAAGCCCTGTCGAGTTCCCAGCATTACCCATTATGTTGATTTGCAGAAGACAATGTAATTAAATTGTCTTAATGAATGCATTTATTGTGCTGAGCGAGTTCATGTAAGTTCTTTATACAAAACAACTGTGTTCTTATTAGAATAATACAGAGTGAAGATGTTTCGGCAACTATTCACACCAAATGAAACTTGTTGTACAAAAGTACATCTCCATAACATTGTGAGCTACAATGAAAAGCTTCTGGGCATGTGCTTCGTCAAGGAGATTTAAAAGAGCGCTCTCGTACCCTCGTGGAGTTTGAAAAATAAAAGTTAAGAGGTAAAAAGTTGTAAAATTTACCGGAAAAAATATGTTTGCTTAAAATTATTGATCTGAAAAGACAATAATGCATGCATATTGGTTAGTACTTACGAAATCCAATAATCACTTTTTTTTTTTTTAAATCAAGTTTTAGACAAAGTTTTAGTCCCATTATACCCTTCCAAGCAAATATTTCTTCTGGCACGCATGGTTATGTGTTTCTCCAATAATTGGGTGCAAAATAGTAACAAACCATTTGGCCCACTTAAATATGCGACAGTCTGAGTTCAAATTCAATGGAAATTCCTATTAGTTTAGTACTGAATTGTTAACAATACAAATCTATAAGACTAGTATTAATCATGATACAACCTATTATATCCTGATGCATGCGATATATTCGTTTAGTTATTGTTGCTTCCCTCGCACATAGAGAAACAGCATTTGCATAAGTCCATCAGACATAATCTATCTCGTATCTGATTTACGCATACTTTTGTACGCATGAAAATAGTATTACTAAATAGTAATCAAATTTCAATCTGCAAATGGTGCAAATGCTGTTTACTAAATAGTAAACAGCATTTGCACCAGTCCATCAGACATAATCCATAGCGTATCTGATTTACTCATACGTTTGTGCGCATGAAAATAGTATTACAAACTAGTAATCAAATTTTAATCTGCAAATGGTGCAAATGCTGTTTACTAAACAGTAAACAGTATTTGCACCAGTCCATCAGACATAATCCATAGCGTATCTGATTTATTCAAACTTTTGTATGCATGAAAATAGTATTACTAAATAGTAATCAAATTTTAATCTACAAATGGTGCAAATGCTGTTTACTAAATAGTAAACAGCATTTGCACCAGTCCATCAGACATAATCCATAGCGTATCTGATTTACTCATACGTTTGTACTCATGAAAATAGTATTACTAAATAGTAATCAAATTTTAATATTCACGTTCAAACTTTTAAATTAACAAACAACAACCTATTTATCAAGAGCACGATGCTTGCCAACGAGCAGTGGTTTAATAATCAATGAAGTGAGGTTTCACTATAATCATCCGGAAAATACCCGCATTATGAAGCCTTCCTCCTTCGTCAACAGAGTGCTTCGTCATATGAATAAAGTATTGGTCATTGAACCCAATATGAGTTATTTGAACATAAACAAGCCCAATTTTCCTAAGGAAGTCTGGTTCTAATGTTTATCCTTGTATGGCAAACATACTATTATGTGATAGTTAAATAAGAACTTCGGCAGACAATACATGTTGACTCAAAGGCTTCTTTGAGATTAATTCAATTTGAGTCATTTTCTAATAAGTATTAAAACATTATTAAGATTTTATTTTCAAGAACTTCGATTCAATTATTGAGGTTCGTCTTCAAAAATTAGATTTTGAGTTACTTTTGATATAATAGTATAGATTACAAAATCTAACTGTCAAATGAAATGTTTTAACTATGGAAATATGGAGGTATAATTTTAAAAATCATAAGAGCCACAATAGATGGACTTATAATGAGGTAAATCACTTTAATAAAAATGTATAAAAATATAATAAGTACAGGGTGAGAGAAAAATTACGTTGAGGTATCTCATTTTAGTTTGTTTTAGCTGATAGTTAAGAACACTCTACTTTGTTTTTTAAATTATCTTATTTTAATAATTTTGGAAAATTACATTGATTCCTTATCACTAATGATAAAAATGTATAAACCACATAACCTCTCTATAACACCTTGTATGTGTCGATTAAACATTATTCGATTGCTGATTTAAAAACTGTTTATTTTGTATTTTACACTAAGTTTAGTGCGCACTACTATAACGCACAAGATGGCATCTTGTTGGAACTGTGACTGCCCCGTTATTACCAATATAATGTAAAGGCTGATTTACACGTTACAATCCGACGTACCTGCTGATATTGCCAGTCATTACGCACCAGCGCTAGCACCGAGTAAAAGTTTTATTCCAGTCCCATGAGAATCCATTTTGTCACATGATCACCTTTAGCTGATAGCTCCTGTAGATTACACATTTTGCGAATCAACTTCCATAATCCAAACACCTGCGCTCTCACGTGACCACCGTAATTTAGTAGGAGGAATATTCCAATCCTGGCAGTGTCTTAACGCAAAGCATCCGCTCTGATCAACGCGTGACAGTGACCATTACCAGATGACGTTCCAGCTGACACAGGTAACATGTAATGTAGAAGATTGTGTACGTTTCATCAATGGCAATAACGTTACTTCTTGGTGAGGTAAGACAACAAGTTGTGTCATAGCTTCATATCCTTCTATAAAATAATGAATGATACGTATTTCCCATAAGCCATCTCTTTTTAGATTGTATAAACCTTTTCTAGTGTTACCGGTCTCAATTCGACTTTTAGTGAAATTTTCTACAGATTTGGCTAGATTCTACCAGTCCAAGCCAGTTTAAACTAGTTCTTAGGTCATGGCATGACTTTTGTTCTTGCGTCATTCCGACGGTCCATAAAAGGTTGAGATTCGTTTTCGGCTTGGCACTTCACATTTTACTTGCCTGGAAGTCATTACGTTGCTGCTCTTTCCCCGTCTCTTATCATAATAAATTCTTGAGTTACCATGACAATAATTTATGTTCTTGTCTCGCACCCAGTTTCTGATTAAGATGGTGTAAGTCACCTACACGTATGCCGTTTTATGATTTACAAAACTAAGTTTGTAAAAAGTTTAAAATGAAGAAGGCAAACCGTACCATCGTAGCTCCTTGTTGGTTAATCTATTTCCTATATGACAGTATTGAAGTGTGCCGTGTTCAGTACTCTTATGTTACAAACTAGCATAGTGGGAGTGTTACCTCAAGTTCCTCCAGATCCAGAACCCTCCTTTACACACTACTGAGAGTCTAAGCACAGAATTGTAATTAAATTAGCACTCTTAAGCCTACATTATTTCAACAACAAAAAATAATTCCAACACAAAAGTAAATACATCACTAAACACTCAGCTTTCCTCGATCTCAAACAAAGAAAAATCCCCTCGAAATATTATTAAATATATTCGGCATCCACCATTCATTGCGTTCGAAGAACTGCTTCTCTAGAGCATTAAATATTTATGAAAAAGACGAACCAGAATACACCAAAGGACCATTATTGTTCATAAAAAAAACTCCATCGGCTAAAACTATAAACTTAAAACTGGCGTTGAAGATTTTCCACTTTTGGAGCACTCTGAGAAATAAAACAGAAAAAGGGTAGATAGGAAAAAAATAAATCTTCGCCGCAGGGAATAAACAACTCAACTCTGCAGGAGTTCGAACATCCCTCTAAAGAAGTTTCTAAGTGCAGCAACATCAAACACAGGAAGCTAGTACTAATGAAGATTTATGGCTGAACTTAAGTGGTCCATATTATTTTAACTAATCGGGCGACATTAAATTTTAGACAGGTAGTCACCTAGTTAGTTTATTTAGTCGATTTAGGGGAAAAAATTGATGAAATAAAGACATTAAGGATATATCCGGTAGTTTGTTCTAAAAAGAAACGAAATTCTGGAGTAAGACTAGAGAACCAGTTTTCGAGATAAAAGTAAGTATTTTCTAGCTTAGTGTAAGTTGGTAAAAAAAGATCTGTGTGTGACTTGTTTAAATTATCGGTTTAAAACTTTTGAAACAAAAGACTGCAAGACTTACTAAGGACAACTAAGCATGGTATTTTCTAGCTACTAAGTCTCTTCTATAGATGGTTTATATCTTTGACGACTTGTTTCATGTCAAATATTTCTTTAATTACAAAAATAGCAAATGTTTGGATAAATAATTTTTTAATAGCTTATAAGTATTTCATGTTTAAATGATAAAAATTTCGATAACAGAGTATTTATAGGGCTAGTCTAGTGATAATTTATAAAATATAACTGTTTACGAAATATTTCTAAAAGTACATACATTAACATTAATTGCATTTTTCAATCGATGTGTAATTTGAGAAACCCAAGTAGGTTTTACACCTACATTAATTATATCTAACCTAATTCAAAAACATCTAAAATTAAAATCGTAAAAATCATCTCCCAACAAATATCTTCCGTGTTCTCAAAGAAATAAAACAGATGGAAAACTCGCATGAAAAATAAAGTAAATCTTCACCGCAGGGGATAAACAACTCAACTCTGAAAAGTTCGAACATTACTCTTTAAAGAATTCTCAAAATATAACAACTATCAAGAAGCTAAGCCTAATGAAGATTTATGGTACGGAAAATAGATACATTTTATTTTGATTCAGACTGCATTAAATATTCAGAACTTACAGTCTCGTTTAATTTGTATGATTGTAAAATAAAATCGTTTGATGGGCATGCTTTAGAATATACTGTGTTATTATTTTTCTTTTGAAATAAATTGTAACTATTTTTTCAAGCCTCCAGCGTTAGCTTTTGAAATTAAAGTCTGTTTTATATTTTATTTTTTTGTTGAGACTGAATGTTTGGAATAAGATTTTTTTTTTATTTACAATTCATTCAAGTTTTTACTTTAAACGACTTTCGGCTTTTCTTGTTTCAAAAGAATTCTAGTGAAGAAAATAATCAAAACAGTTTTTACAATTCTTTTAATAAAATGTCAAATTGCATAAGACGGTTCTTTCATGTCAGTTCTACGTTTCAATTTAAACAGAGTGTAAAATAGTTTTTGAGCAGTAACTTTTACACATTGGTTAAATTGAAACGCGGGCTACAAAACATATGCGAAAATTTTAATTCTTAGAAACTTTGTCGCAATAGAAATAAATTAAATCACTATTGAATATATATTTTAGAGAACTGATATAATAATGCAGATTTGAAAAATATTAGAAGGAAAATATCAAAAATAGAATTATCTCCTCGTTAAAATGTTCTATTATTATAACAAATCGAAGTTATTTAGAATACTTTTAAATTAGGTAAATTTATTTTAAAATGCATTACCTGAATTCTTTCTACATTTTGCATAACCCTAGGATATAAATACAAATAGAAACTTTAACGATGTATTTCTAAATAGAGTTTTAAATAAATGTAATGTTGAAACAGATCTTTAATGCTTAATTTAAAGTAAATTGTATATCGTTAGTTTAACTTGAATAAATTGAACATAACTTCAAGTAATTTTAAAAGAAAAAGTGTAACTAGTATATAAAGCTGTATAACCTGCCATGGCTTTTTCAAACAAAAGTCGCAAATTGCATCTTGTGATTATTTTTAACCTAATGACTCCGTAAGAAGTACATTCAATAAGTACATTCGTAAACTCAAAAGTAAAAAAATAAAAAATCAGCAAACATTATTTTTTGTCAACCTTCAATCATTGCAACATCTTAAGCAATGTCTCTACCGCCTATTGCATAACATCTTTATGGCACATTGGACAGCATTTTTGTTGCACATTGTGCAACTTTTTTATTGCACATTGCACAAAAAATTATAACACATATTCATTGTACAACATCTTTATTTAACATTTTACAGCATTCTCATTTCACAACATATTCATTACACATTGTTTAACATTTTTATTATACATAGTACCTCTTGTACAATGTATGTACAAAAATAAAAAAATAAAAAACATTGTACATATCTATTGCACATTGTTCAACATCTGTATTGCACAGCATAAACACAATATAAAATAAATACCTTTAAACCTCCATAAAACCAAACCCTTACGCGATCTGTCAGAGATAAAACAGAATAAAACGCCCCAGAAACAGTGGTCAACCACATTATATAATGGAATGGAAAACAAGACATTTGATTTATCTTTCCAACTGATCAAAAAAAGCCTTACATAGAAAACATCTAGTCTTGGTGTTGACTTCTATGGCGATGTTCTATTCGGTTTAGCATGTCTGCGGGTCTTGCTTTCAAAGGTTGAATTTCCGCTTGGGAATGTAACGCACTTAAATAAATAGGTTGTAGAATGGGTTAAAATTGAAGAATGTTTCAGAAAGTGAGTGAATAGTGGCGCATATAACTTTTTATCCGATGTTGGAATAAAGTTTGGTTCTAATATAATAAGGGTGATGTTTTGTGATTTTGCTGTTGACATAGATAAACTTAATGGAAAGTCTTAGCAAGACTAATTCCCTATACTCGCTATGTTACAATCTTCCAACCCGGTGCATTTAGAAACTACTTTCTATAAAACCTTAAAATTTGGCGAGCTGTTACGAAAATGACCACTTAATGAAATGACATAAATTAAAAACTCGAAAAAAGCGTCTAGTATATTATATTTTATATTGGAAATGCATATACAGTGGCTCCACCTGGTTTTGTCTTTTGGTACTTTAATTTTCATTTATAATAGAAAGACATAAAATGAAAACAAAATTTATGCCTTTTCATTAAATGATCACTTTTGTTTCTACTCACCATATTTCAAGGTTTTCTACAAAGTAGTTTCTAAATGCACTGGGCTAGAAGGTTGGCGAGAAAAGGGAATGATTCTTATAGGACTACATCTTAAAATACACTATGTTGGGTTTAGTTTCTACATATCTTAATCTATAAAATCTTTAACAATTCAGATGTGATGTCAACATTTGTAAGAATATCTACAAATGCTACCGACGCGTGCAATAGGCCAAATGAAAGGTCTCGTCGGAATGACTTCCAATACAAAAACCCAACCTATACTTATACGTCTGGATAAGACGACAGGAAGTCAGTTCAGATTTCTTTAAGCTAAATCTGTTATTGATAAAGACCTTCAACAGTTTAAAGTTATTTATAAGGTTATTAGAGTAAAGTTTCTGTAAAATTAGGGAGAAAGAATCGTTTCGTGGTAACTATATAGGAAGTTTACCTATAGACTTCTAATTAGGACAAGTGGGTTAAAATTCGGATAAGTTTTTTCGACTAGTTTGTCAGAAAACTCACCAATTTGGTAACATTTTTGCATATGAAAATTATGCAGATCATCTATAAAACAAATATGCATGGATGTGTAAAAACTGTTCCATATCCCTGAATTTTGGGTTAGAAGCGCTTTGAATAACTACTCTCTTTAACTTTCAATAAGAAAAATTCAATCGATGTTCCCTTTCATTCAAAGTAATCTATTCCTCAAAAAGATTAAGACAAGTTTGGCTATAATAAGACTATATCATCTTTGACACAGTGCAGAGGGGGGGGGGGGACACCTATTTTGTAAGTGGTAAGAAAATGAGTGATCAGTTAATGGACATCGAATTGTCTGAAGAGTGGAAGTTATTAATATATTGAAAAATATTTTTATACCAAATTACTAACAGTAGCAAAGATATAGTACATAGCAAAGGGCAGAATACTTGTTGCTGCTTAACATGTTCGCTGCCGATCATAGACTTTTTTCTCCTAATATGCACTGTTGCAATAAATCCATATCTATTTGACAAATGTTAATTTAAATTAAACATTTTATCACTACTAAAACAAACCACTTATATACCTCGAAATAAAAGATTAACAGCGCTTAGATTAATCTAGGAAAAGATCAAAATTCTATTTTCAAAGCTTAAGTAGAATATTCTATTTAGTTATTTAAAAAATACATTTTATATTACTAGAGCATCTATGCCTGATGTTGATTCGAGTGGGTGAGTACTTATTATAAATTTTTCTCTCCAATTAAAGCATGTTTCAATTCTAAAGTGAGTAGGTTGCCTCAAGAATAAATTCAAATACTTATTTATTATCTCAGTTTGATAAAAAAAAAAAAAAAAAATCGATAAGTGGTGCGTTATTGTAAATTTAGATAAATCATAGTGCTATTAGAATATCGAAATGGTTTGTATTGAGAGAGAACTCAGTTTATATAAAAGGTTATAATAATTAAATATCAACGTTTAATTAGCTGTAGAAAAAAAGATACTTGTCATAATGACTTAAATCTAGATTTGAATATGCGCGACCAAGGAAAAACTGGTTGGGGATAATCAGAAACAATAGTGACAAAAAGTTGTTTTTCTTAAGATATTCCATTCTTTTAGCAATGTATATTCATTTCAAATTTCAGGTCATTCTAACCAAGTGTTATTTTACAATTTTTTGAAATTTGAACTTCAAATATAATCGCCCTGAATATAAAATCATAAACCCTAAATATTACTATATGAAATGGAGCTACATTTTAATTTATGTGTTACTGTATTTTCAGAAAATTTCCTCCCTCCCCTTTTCCAGAAATGGACAATTCCCGCATTTTTTAAAAATGAGTGAAATTAGTTTATATTTATGAAGAATTTATTTCTGATTCCAAATATTCAAACAAAAGTTCTTTAAAAAAATTAGTTATTTAAATATCAAGTAAAGAAAATGCTACGAAACCCAGTACGATCGCATTCCAATTAAAGCGAACCGCAATAGCTGTGACGTCACGACATCCTTTCATTTCTATGGTTATCATGAGGTTTCTGCCAAATAGTTGGTGTGAGTTTGGCATCGGTGTTTGTTAGACAATTGCCATATCCCATACCAGTTGGCGCGATTTGCAAGAAACTTGCAATACTGGTTTCCACCGCTTCGTTTCAGGTCAAGTTGTTTCAGATGTAGTGACGTCACATTTGATTCGAGCTAGATGTCTTTTTCCCGCCAAATCTAACACGCGATTTTAGGTTGCATATTGAAAAAATGAAAACGTGCAGTGACCAGAAATTTGTGTGTTTATAGCCTTTTCGAAACATTTAAAAATTGAATAAAAAAAATGCAGGAAATGTCAATTGAGAGTAAATGCAATGTGATCAAAAACCAACAAGGAGTTGGGAAAATTTATAATAAAGTTAATTTTAAGTTAGGTTCACTTGGTCCTCTTAAAAATCACGATTTTTATGCACACAATGTAATAGTTATTTGATTTCACCAAACAATCCATGATTCTATCAAAATATTACTGATTTTCATTCACAACCAATTTAAGGTATACATATACATTAGGAATTTCAAAATTTGACTCAAGTCTGCATTTTTGTTTTTTTGTTTTAAAATATTCCCGAATTCATTAGCTTTAAAATAATACCATTTTCTTTCTGAGACTCAATTTACTTTTTAAATTGCAGTGGTTTTTGTGAACCTGTTTTGTATCATGTTCATTAGTGTAGTAAACTTTCAACGCGTTTTCTGAAGAATGACATTTTGGTGTTATGACTTAACGCCAACGGTCATAACTTCATAATAAATTGCCCGATTTACAAAATTCTAATTTTGTTCTGAAAACACAATTTGTGAATGTGTTTTCTATGGAGAATCTAACATATATTTTTATAAACAAATTTTTTATGAATATTTGAATCTTAATTTTTTGTTAAAAACTAGGTATTTTTTTAAACTTTTTATTTAAAAATTTATAATTAAATAAATATTGCAGCCAAATTCAAAATTCTCCATAGGAACATGCGTCAATATAATATCTCTTATGTGCAGTAAAAATCATACCTTTAAGTAAATTACAAGTTTATTTATTTATGTTCTAATAATGTTCTAATTAGTCACTTTAATTGCAATTAGCTGATTAAAAAATTGACGGAAAAAAAAAGTTTATATATATAAATGCATAATTTTTAATACCGATATACTGCCAAAAAAGATTTAAATTATTATCTAAAAATTAAAGAAAATCATCTCAATTGTATATGTATACCTTAAGTAACATTAGCTTTCTTACATTATGTTAAGATAATCTGTTGTTGGCGGCAGCTGCATGGCTTCTGTTTGATGGAGGTTATGACAGACAATTTTTCTGTTGTGTAACGTTTTAAATAGCAAAATAATGAAAAATGTTTATTAGGAAGCACAACTAGTTACGCAGTATGATGTAAAAGTAACAAGACATTTTAAAAGTTAATAATTTATTAATATGCGTAAATAAAACGATGTAATTTCATCTGAAAAAAAAATTAAAAATTTGACCCCATAAAGAATAAAAATAATTCCTTTTTGTTCAAAAGATGGCGATGCGTGTATCTTTAAGCAACATGTCAGTGTTGTTTAAGTGAGTTAAGAAGACTAAAATTCAGTATATTATGTTTTGATGCAAAGCGTCATCTGTTGATAAAAAAACAAAAACACTTTTGCTTTTGTTGAAAACAACCTGATGTATTTTGTGAGCTTTTTTGTGAAAACTACATCGTCCAACTATCAATGCTCTAGACTCCTCGATTTTTAAAATTACCCTTTTAAAGTTACTTTTACTACACGGTTTTGAAAAAAAATCTGTAATTCTGCAATAAACATACTTTTAAGTAAAATTTAATAATTATCTTAATCTTGCCATTTTAATTCTTTTTAAGGAGATTTTAGCTCTTTTATTTAATATATTTAATTAAAAATTTCGTAAGTGAACCACGAGTATTATTTATTTGACCTTTCCATATCAATGGAAGACTGATAAAATTCCGTACTTTAATTAAACAGTTTTTGCTTTTATAAGGTAAAATCGCTTCTCCAGAATGAAACATTAAAAAATTTATTTTTCTGATTAAATTTAGGAAGAACTGTTATTCAGCTGAACACTTTAACAGTAAAAAAAATGCATTATTCTGTTTAAAAGTTGCAAAGTATTACTTTTTAAATGAAAATACGAGAAATACCAACTTCAACTTTAATATTTTAATGATATATCCCTTGAAATTATAATTTAATAAAAACTATGATGATTTAATATGAAGAATTGTAATATAAGAATGAGATTAAAAATAAATCCTATTTTGTAATTAAAAATGTTTTAATAACAATTCTAGTAGTTTTCTTGTTGTAACTAAATTACCTTTTTTTTTTCTTCTTGTAATTTCAAATGAGCGTCATATAGACACAAAATTAAAAGGAACTGTATATTAAAATTTAAGACAGAATGTGTTTTATATTTGTGAAGTTATTGCAATTAAGTCCTTTTTAATTAAAAAATAAAGAAACTGGTATAAATTTCTAGTAAAAGTTATACCATTAAACATTGAACATTTTTACCATGTTCTATATTCCATCACAGAATCACCTATAGGTCTTCGTGTTAATATTTTAAGGAATATTCACTATTTTCCTGAGTAAAAACTTCTCTGCAGGACGCAATGCATGTTAATATAAATGTATACTAATATTTTAAGTACTATTTAAGGTGTATGCAATAAAATAAAAGACTGTGTATCATTGCTTCATAACAATATAAATTGTTGTGTTTTAATAATTTATTTATACAGTTATAAATATATACAGAGGAAATGATAACACGTCTCTTATAAAAATGAAATCTAATATTTATCTTACCTTGATATCTCATAGGTTCGAGAAACTTATTAAACAATAGTGAACTCACAATCAACCTTTAGCATAAGCTTTAGTACGCACAACTTCAGGCACATCGGTAATTCAGACTCAGAAAAACATGTGTTGAGCTCCTTCCGAAAACATCTCTGAAACTCCAACTGACTCAAATTCCGTGTCTCGATGGTTTTTATATCCTTACGTGCAAAATTTCCCGAAAGATCTAAGCTAATCGATCTGACGATTACGATTTCGAATTTTCTTATTTAACTCAGGTGTTTCCAACACTTTCAAGCCTGTATGATCGCAGTTTACAAATAAATTTAAGAAAATAGAACTTTGAAAAGAAATGCTCACTATATAGAATTATTCGGAAAATTGCGTAGTAATACATGAAACTTAAAATGATAAAAAGAAAAAATAGCGATTTATAGATAATAAATTTATTCTAAATTAACCAACCATATTTAACAAATGTTATAATTATTATTAAAGGTAGCAAATTGTAATTCAACTGAATATATTTAATACCTTATTACAAATAAAATACAAATATTTCAATTCTTTTTAACCTTTTTCCAGACAATTTCAGGAGAGTCGGAGTTTAAGAACGTTAAAAAATCAATTTTGCTATGTATATTGAAAACAAATGTACAATGAATTAAAGAATTTTCAATTCGACGGTGCAAAAAGTTTTAATCTCACTAAATTAGAAGTATTTTTTATATATTTTTACAAAACGTGTTGTGTATTAATTTATATTATCGTTTTCATTTATCATTTATCTTTAACGTCCCATATCTCCAAACGCAATTTTGGAAAGGTAGGACAAAAACTATTAAAGATAAATGCCTAAAATTTTTAACATATTTTCTTACCAATATATTACACAACGTGAGTGTTGAATTTTCAAACATTTTGTTTTGTTTCTCGAAAATATCTCAAAAGATCTGACATTCTATAGAATTTCAAAAAAATATCATTTTTAATGACAATGAAACAGTATAAAATTAATTACAAGAATATTACAAAATACTACCCTCAAATTGTGTAGTATACTGGTAAAAATATACATAAAAAATTTTAGGCATTTATTTTTAATAGTTTTTCAGAAAGTTTTCCTAACATCTCCAAACATGTGTTTTTAAATATGAGCTGTTCAAGTTGAAAACGATAATACAAATTAATGCACTACACTTCTTTTTTTTTTTTTAATATATAAAAAAAAATATTTCGAATTTAGCCAGATTAAAACTTTTTGCCTAGTCGCATTCAAAATTTGCAATATTTTTTTTTTTTTTTTTTTTAATGATATTACTCTCAAAATTTATTTTTTGACGTTCTTAAACTCAGACTCCTCTTGAATCTCTGAGTGAAACAAGAGTAAAGTATACCCTCCTATTAATTTATATCTTGCATTTATCAACCAAACAAAGAATTAAATAATTCACTTTAAAGAAATGGTCTCCAATATTCAAAACCATAATTATATTTTAAAGTTTCGGCACCAAACGTGCGTGTACTCAATGCTAAATTACCGACACCATAAATTTGACAGCACATATTTTAATGACTCCCTAAGGATACATTTTAACTTAATTTATAGCTCTTGGTAACATCAGGGGTCCAAAAGGTATATTTTTACAACGTAAAAGACAATACTGTTAAAAACGTGATTCGAGTTATCAAACGTTTTGGAGTTTAATATATGGTGTAGATATATTGACTAAATGATTTTTAGGTAGTTATATAGAATAATATAATTCAGAAAAACAAAGTTTTAATATAAATCCTTTGAAAATCCATTGTAAATTTTTGTATTCATAAACACAGCGCCGATTCCGTAAAAAGCGAGTGCTTGGTTTTGGCATCTAATTTTATATATCAAAAACATTTATATCAGCAAAATGCATTATCTAATGCACAATCATTGAATTACGTTTCAAAATTTATTTATTAAAAATGAAAGTAAATTTATGCACTCACATCCAAATATCTTTTATTTATTCTGATAGAAACAATTTTATTATTTATTAAAAAAATTGGCAACAGGAAAGAGTTTCTTCAATGGTCATGTAAATACTATATTAGCGCGATTGGATGACGGCCAGTTGGTTTATTAGTAGTCCGTAAAAAGCAACCTTTTAGTGACAGTTACAGCCCCAAAATTTAATAGAATGCATTTTCATCGACATCGAACCTATTTGCTAAGTTTCAGCCCGATTGGATGACGCCAAGGGGGTTAATTAGGCCTCTGCAGATTTGCCAGCCATCGACAAATATACACAAAATATAAGTTAATATAAAGGGTTTAAAAACAAGTGTGACATTAATTCTTATTAATAGGTCGGCTCTATTTGTAATTCTCTTTGTATTGGTATTTCTCTTATACCAGGTTTTGTAACACGAAGGTGCAATTTTGGTGAACTTTTAAGACTAAAATCTCCTCTTCATAACAAAAATGTCGCCAGGTGGGGAATTTAGTGACCGATTCGGTGAGAAAATTTGTCATCCATCGACTTATGATGTTCGTTTTGTATTCGGGAGAGTGGTAGTCTTGAAGCCTACTATTAAGGGTTTCGTCAAAATAGCCCATTAGTACAAGGTAGCAGCAATTGAAAAAATTTAAGTTTTTCCTCAATTTGCTTTATAATACTAGTGACTGTATTTAAATTTTACTTGAATTGGTGTAGTTCAACATTTTTATTTTCATTAATTTAAAAATGGCAGTATGGCCTTATGTTTTTCGATAATTATATTATTTTTTCGGGTAAGTGGAAACAGGTTGAACAGTCGTTGATGGGCGATACTCAAGGAAAGTGAGCTCAGTGTTAAAGACATTCGTTTTCCACCTTATTACATCTTTATCACATTTTTAACGATATTTTGGATGTGAGGATGTATAAGCACCTTAAAATGTATTACCAATACCATTTCAAAAACGTAAACTCATGAACAAACAAAAACTGGCAGACCAAACGGTATAGTGGTTAGCGTGCTAGCTTCTAGACCGTGAGGTTGCGGGTTCGAGTCCCGTGTCAGGCATGGGTGTTTGTAAATGTATGTTGGCTTGTCTAATGACGAATGTTTCGGCGCATTATAGCTCTCGTGTTGCTGACGGCGCCAGATAATCTGAAAATAACCAAACAACTCATGAACAAATATAAAAACATTACATTTTTCAAAGTCAGATACCTTAAGCGCAAGCGTAATTTTGGCGAAAACTAGACGAGAAGTCCCTTTGCCGCCAGTAACCCGTACACAAAGGCTGAACATCTTAGGTTAAACCGTTTGGGAGTTTTGCTGACTCCAGACATACACACACATACATTTTTTAAAGAATACTTTTTTTTTTACTCAGCACGTTACGACATGCGTCGAAAAATATTTTTAAAAAAATCGATCTATTTTTTTTTTAATCGAATGCAATACTTTCCATTCCCTATGTTTCATAAAGGGTAATTGAGAGATGAATTCAATGGATTCTTTATCCATGTTATGAATAAACCATAAAACTGTACTCGATGTTTGGATTATCTTAAAATACAATGTTGATTGATCAATATTTACAAACTCTCGAAATTCCTTAAAAAAGGAAAAGATCCCATAAACCAAGTCAAACATTGTGAAGTCTTTAAATCAATACCAATTTTTTCCAATATTTAACAACGAATAACTCTTAGTTTTAAAAGCGTTTCAAAAGGAATCGATCGGGTATACTCCAATTTATTAGGGAAACATATTCTAAAAGAAACTTTCATTTCTTCAAGAAATTTTCACTTTGAATTGCTTATGAAAGAATATTTGATCTGATATTTTGTTATTTTATAAAGTCAAATATTATTCAGAGTTTATACAGTAAAAAAAATAATAAGATGTATATTGAAAACCGAAAGAATGAAAATATATTTAAATTTTAGATTTTGAATGTCCTAGGAGAAGTTTAAAAATTAAAATATTGCTATTCATTACATAAAGATACATACGAGTTTGGTTTGACTTGTTTTCTTACCTTTATCTTATTTTTTATCAAAAAAATACTCCGAAATTTGATTCTAAAGTGAAATAAAATCCGAGTTAATACAAAAATAATATTTTTGGGTAAAGTTACTCTTTTAATACGATTTTTTTAATGAAAAAAAATCTGCTTGATTAACATTTTTATAAAATGCGAATATTGTAGCGGTAATGTAGCGGGAAATAATATTTTATTTGTCCGGAGTTATGCTCATAATATTCAGACAGCACCTGAATAGAGACGTGTGTAGAATTGGCTTTTTAGTGACTGTGCAATTTCACTTGTTTATTTTAAAATACAAATATAAATTGCATTCGTTGTGATTCGTTAATTTTTAAGTGCTATTTTTGGTATTTAAAAATCAATGAATCACAAAGGAAGTTTTAAGTTTAACAATGTCATGTAATTGATGCGCTAACTTATTAAATAACTTATTAACATTATTTTCAAAGATACTCGGTACTCTAAACTATAAAATAATTGATTTGGGAATTTTTTATTTCATTTTCATTAATGTATTTCTTTAGCTTTTGTTCAAATTACAAGTATGCCATATTTTATTTTAATAACACAATCAATGAATTATTATTTATATACGACTTACCTTTTAAATTTTATTTTCTCCAAACATGATATTTCAAACTTCAGTGTACCTTTTTTAACAAACTAGTATGTATGCCCTTATTTTTAGCGAAATTGTAGATGAATATAACCTAGAGATTAAACTTAGTTTAAAACAACCTTTTTTTTTTTTTTTTTTTTTCATTATTAATTTTAAATACCAAATCTTTATAAAAAAAAAGGGTTTTCTTTAACATTTTGTAAGATTGATTAAAATTTAACAAAAAATGTACTGATGATATTTTTTTACCAAAAGTTAGCCTCGGTATCTCATGTAAGGGCCATTTAACTTAGATAAAATTGTCTAACTCATTTGTTAAGAATTTTCCAAGAATGGATACATCAAAAATAGGCAATTTAACATTACTGGTATAGGAGTTACTAACTCTTAAATTTTCTCATGCAGATACTAACATGAAACTTCCCTATTAAGTAGAATAAATTACAGGCAAAAAATCAGTAACAATAACACAATTTGGCAAAAAAAATATAGAAATAGCATCTCTAAGTTCAGCATGGTTTCATAACAGTCGAAGGTGAAGACACATCGTCAACTATGCCGGACCATACAATAAAATTACTTCAACCATATATCATTTCCTAGAGCTATCCTAATACTGCAGATTCAACAAAGGCTGCTTTAGTTTAAGCCCTTAATCAATCTTTATTAATTTATTCCTTAAAATGTGCAGCAAAGGCTTGTGCCACTTAACATTCAAATCCGGTTATGCCATCAGCAACGCTTGGCATGATTTTAGAGAGCTTGCTTGATGGTATATCGGATTAGCGAGATTAGTGCAGCCCTGTATGTGATGACGGCTTGATTTCGTGATTTCGATACGTTGTTTTAAATAGGATTTCGTGTTTGCATCAATTGTTTATATTGATTTGTTCTGGGAGTCTTACAAAATAATAGATTATGTGGTAGATTTTAGCTTTTTTATTTGCAAAACTACTTTGGGTGTATCGAAACATATTTTATTTAAACTTTAATTACTGACTGGATTTTCCCGATTAACCCGTCAGTTCTTTCATGGTATTGAATTAATTTACCCACTGGGACTTCGAAATCCATTTTTATGAAATTCGTTCTTCAATTGTTGGATAGCAGTACAAACTTATTTCTCTTATAGGCAAACTCATGGACAATTTTCAATCTTCTTGACATCCACCTTGGTATTGCATCGTCTTATATTATTGTTTCTAGCAAGCTTCTGAAAAGAAATAAGCTTGTGCTGTCATCGAAAAATTTAAGAATGAACTTCAAAGAAATGAATCTCAAAGTTCCAATGTGTCACAAAACGTTTAAATTGGTAGAGTACCGTAAGAAAACTGATGAGACTTACAAATCCCGTCAGTAATTAAGGTATACATATACAATTGAGATGATTTTCTTTAATTTTTAGATAATAATTTCAAACTTTTTGGCAGTATATCAGTATTAAAAATGATGAATTTATACATGTTAACTTAATTTTTCCGTCGATTTTTTAATCAGCTAATTGCAATTAAAGTGACTAATTAGGACAGTATTAGAACATAGATAAATAAACTTGTAATTAACATAGAGGTATGATTTTTACTGCAAATAAAATATATGGACGCATGCTCCTATGGAGAATTTTGATTTTAGCTGCAATATTTATTTAATTATAAATTTTTAAATAAAAAGTTTAAAAAAATACATAGTTTTTAACAAAAAACTAAGATTAAAATATTCATAAAATATTTGTTTGTATCAATATATGTTAGATTCTCCATAGAAAACACATTCACAACTTGTGTCTTCAGAACAAATTTAGAATTTGTTAAATCGAACAATATATTATGAAGTTATGACCGTTGGCGTAAAGTCATACAACACCAAAATGGCATTCTTCAGAAAAGGCGTTTAAAGTTTACTACACTAATAACGTGATACAAAACAGGTTCACAAAACCCACTGTAATTTAAAAAATAAATTGAGTCTCAGAAAGAACATTGTATTATTTTAAAGGTAATCAATTCGGGAATATTTTAAAACAAAAAAACAAAAATGAAGACTTGAGTCAAATTTTGAAATTCCTAATGTATATGTATACCTTAAAGGGTAAAAAAATAATTTAATGGAAAAGACTGTGCCATGAGTTGGAGAACTCCTGGTTATACAGTATGACAACAAATATAGTTTAGAGTTTTATATATAATATTTAACTAATTGAGATATTTAATGTAACTTGCAAAAAAATCGCAATCAAGTAAGGAATCGTATATAGTAGTGTGGTTTTTAAGAGAGATATTGTAAGGGAGAGTTTTAATGTTTTACAGTTCCTAAACGGTTAATTACATAAATGATCCTGCGATTCAACAACGTTAATTCAAAAAGCGGCAATATATCTTTATAAGTAACTGAAATAGAATGCATTAAAATGACTCGCACTTCTAAAATAACCAATTTGATAGTCTAAATTCCTTATTCACATAGTTCTTCTGATGTATTCGGTCAAATTTATTTGCAAATAATAAAAAATATTAACATCGAAATACATGGTTTTACTTAAAGTTAACAGCTAGTTGTAAACTAACTTTTAAAAACATGATTCGTAAAACGAAACTTTCCTCTTTAAAGAAACCTTAATTGTTGAACTGCTATTCTTTAGCTCTTTTGAGTGATCAGTTTGCCGACCACTGACATAAGTCATGATTTTTAAATTGTTTTATTTTGGTTAGAATTTTTAAAGAGAATCTTAATATTGTGTTAACATTAGCGCGAACTCGCATGCCAAAGGGGCTGAGTTTGAAACTTGGGTTAGACGTGGATGTTCGTTGTGGTTCGGAATTTACGTTAAGCTGTAGTTATCGGCCTGTTTAGCTGTGATTGTGTATAAAAGTAAGTCATTGAGTGTGCAAACCAACCAGCCTGAAGAAGCTTAATATAAATTTAAGTTCGTTAACTTTATAAATGTAATAACTAAACAAAACAACAACAAAAATCACTGATTTTCTGCCATGAATTGTTAAAAAAGAATAGAAACCTTTTGATAACAATATAACAGCTTTTTTGGGGTAAATTTCAAAAAACTTCAAAGCAAAATGTATTTTTCGATTTTTAATTGATATTTTTATACGTCATAATGTGTAATTCCTCCTTGAAATGCATTAATTATTTCAAGCATTTTTTTTATAGTTATCAAGTGAAACGTAATGATGAAAAATTTGGAGAAAAAATCTAAACATAATTTTGAACATTTTAAAAGACAATAACTTTTTTTTAATCATACAAGTAACTTCGGCTCAGATTTTTCCCGAATTTTCCATCATTAGGGTTCAGTTGATAACTTTTTAAAAAAACATATACATGATTAAATTCATTATTGTTTTTCAAAAAAGAATATAATAAATACTATGTTGCTTAACAAATATCAAATAAAAATGATTTTTTTAAAGACAATCACAAATTATTTCAGAATTTTTTTTTTTTTTTTTTTTTGGTACCAGAGAAGTTTGTAATGCCTTTTAAGAAAAAAACCACATACCAACGTTTTTGAGACATCTTTACTTAAAGCTGCTTTAAATTTGAAATTTTCAGTAGAAATGCTTGAATAGGTTAACTTTAATATTGAAATCCTATCAATAAATATTCACTAAATATAACTTACTCAATAACTATTTTATATAATTTTCATCACCGTGAGATTAGAAAAGCGATAAAAATCTCAGCCCTAGAATTTTAGCAAATGCGTTTAAATCAACCACTTATACATTCACAGCTACAGAGCATAAACTACAAATGAGTACTCGAAAAAATAAAGAAACCACAAACGCAAATAGCTTATGGCTCCAAAATAGAAGTACCACTATCTCCATAGTAACGTCAAAAATACCACTTTTTATTTACCATGCAAAGTAATTCTTTAAGGCATCCACATTTCTTCACGGAAGTATTCAAAAGTGTATTTTTTTTTTTTTTTTTTTTTTTTTTTTTTTTTTTTTTTTTTTTTTTTAAGTATGAAGTAAATTTGGAACTTCACGCATCAAAAAATCGCAATTCTTTTTCCGTTCTTTGGAAAAATGAAGAACTATCTGTAATTTTTATCTCGTTTTTGTGGGAAAATATAAACAAATTTTGGAGACATTAGGGTTTTTCTGATTGGGATTTTTATTGTGCAGTTTTCTATACCAAAATTAAAATTAAGTTAATGAAAAATTTAATAAAATCATATTCTTCATTCCAATTTTTTTCCTTTTTTTTTTTATATAAGCATTGTATATTTTACCTTTTCACATTATGTTTTCGTATGTTTTTCACTTTGGGAGCGATAGTGCATGTGACAAAACAATGAATAAAAATTATAAAGCATTTAAAGTATGGATTTGGAATTTTAATTATTTTTAGAAAAAGAAAACTTAAAAAAAAAGAATACAAAAATATAGGTCCAAAAAAAATGTGTTATCGCCATGCATTTTAGACATAATTCTGTGATTGTTTACAAAATGCTTAAATGTACTTGTTCTGTAGCTTAGTATGTAAAAAAAACAGAATTTTAAATTAGTTTTGTTAGTTATAGAAATTAGTTTTGTATGCTAGTAATTTTCTTGTTTATCCGCACCTTAAATAAATTATATGGAAAAATAATTATATGGTACAAATATGTAATATATGTAGTCCCCTTGTATATTCTAAATACCACCAGTCTTATATCCAAACCAATCAAGTTCTTTTCGTAGACTTTGAAACATAAAAGATTTGTAACTACCATCGTCTATAGATTCAATTGTAAGACTCCGTCACATTTTCCGTAAATAAAGCTTCGCAAAAAATGCGTTTAACATTAAAAATACTACGTGGAATTTTGCACAGTATATTATTAATGTAACTTGTTTTGAAAATGTGCTTTAATGCTACAGAGTTTTTGCAAAAAGCTCAGTTACAGACACTAAGCACACCAAAGAGACATACTTTCTAACGGATACCTTATTTGGTTAGCGTGTTTTTCCAACGCCTAATTGCTTACAAATTATTTCTTTGACTTTTAGAAGTGAACTCGATTTGTGATTTTGTGGTGTTTTGACTATATTATAGTCAAAAACACATAATCGTTAATTTTTTTTCTATAAATGTTTAAAAAAATCTTCATTATTTATAGAAAAGGTATGATACTCTTGAAGTATATCCCAATGTTAAACAAGTCTGATTTTGAAATTGTAATACTAATAGAACTCTTATTACATTCTTCTTTTGCATTTATAACTCGTTTATTATTCAGCTAATATGGCGACAAGGTTTTCACAAAATTGCTCAAAGACAAACGAATATTTTTCTAAAAAAAAAAAAAAAATATTTTTTTCTGATCGAAATGTAAAAGTCTTTATATTTTATTTACAGTAAATTTGTTATCATAATATTCTACTATTACTTCTTAAAGCTATTAATGAAAAAGCAATTACTTTTTCTTTTTGGTGGAACATTTTTTTTTTTTTTTAATTTTTTTTTTAAGATCACTTCGGTGGAAATCACATAATCTAATCCACAAACGTTGGAAATTTTTTTAAATGATCTTTTATTTTTGTAACAATTTATATAAACAGAAATGTGTCCTAGGTTCCATCATTATTTATCTTGCAATCTAACATGTTACGCAACTGTTAAAGTGTCTTTCATAATCTTCATCAAACAGAAGTAAGACAGCCATCTCCAGCAATAGATTATCTTTACAAAGTGGAAACTTTTCCAGTACGCTTCCATTCACCAACAAAGACTCCCAAAGAAGAAAATTTCTTTGACATTCAAAAGCGAACTTTAATTCTTGATTTCGGCGTTTTGTTTCTTTCATATTCTTTGTCATGAAAAGTGTGGGTGTTAATTAAGCTAACATTTCATGTGGAAAGAGGCCGGGTTTGTTTGAACTGGTTCTCTTGAGTCAAAAGCGACTGGTGAGATTAAAATTTCGTTTTGAGAATAAAGTTAATTTTGTAAAAATTGTGAGTTTTAATTGGGTTTCACGGCAAAGGGTAGAAGTTGAATTGCTCTGAGTATTCTTTAAGAATGTGTTGATATTTAAAGGGACTTAGTCCACTTCAAACTTTTTTTCTTCTCTTTTTTTCTCTTTCTCTATTTCAACCTTTAAGTGGACAAGGGACACTTTTACCAAAATTCTTTAGTTTTGCTTAAAATTAAACAAAATTTGGCACATACATAGAAGATGTGACTTATAACACAACAACAAAATTTGAGCAGATAACATAAAAAAGATAGTAAATTATAGAGAAAAATGCATTAAAATAATGCGAAATTTTAACTTCTTTCAAAATGCTCCTCGCGACACAATATTTTAACGAACATGAAAGAAAAATTTGAAGTTGTTTATCAATATATTATAAACATTTTCACACATGCTTTCATCTTTAGGGGCTATAGTTCAACGGAAATAGAATTTCAAACTTGGTGCTGGTGATTTTTCATTAAAAAATGCATATATTTCAAATTCCTAACATGGAAAAAAATTTGACATAAAAAGCATGTGTGATTTTTTTTTTATAGTACATTAAAAATTATTCATACAAAAAATTAGGTGGATTTATCTAAAAATTAATCGTAAGGAGCTTTTTGAACATACGTAAAATGTGAAAAGCGAAGCTTTTGCCAACAAGTGTGCGATACTTTAAAATAGTTAGTAAAAATAAAGATTTTACCACTTGTAATCATCGGATTTCAAAAATTCAAACGCGAAAATAAAAGTAGTGACGTCAGCAATTTTTATAGAACGAAAACAAAAAACGTCATTTTTGGTGATTTCAGTGTCCCCTGTCCCCATGTTATAATTTTTTCATATTTGGAAGTATAATTAAGTAAAAACTAAATTTTATTTTTTAAAAAAAAGTTCATATAGTGTTCTAAATTTAAAAAAAAAAGGTCATCAAATTTCAAATTCTATATTCTTTTTCCTTTCTCAATATTTTTTCTTGGTTAAAAAAACAACAACATTTCCTACTAATATACTCTGAATTTTTAGGCACCGGATTTAGAATAAGTAAAATAGTTTTCGAGAAAAACGATAATTACTGTACCTATAGGTAAAACAAGCATACAAACCGGTTATTTTTCAACATTTAAATTTGTAAAGAAAATGTTTTTATTTTATCCCCATGCATATTTTTGTCAAATAGATATAAGAATGACACAAAAAAAATATCAAGTCATTTCATTCATATTTGTTAAAGTTTCAGAATTTTGAGTAAGACGGGAATTTCAAAAATCACGAACTGAGTAAAATGCGTTGGGAAGTTCAAAGGAGTTACTGCACCAATGCTAAATTCATCATAAGAATATAGTTTTTCTTCAATTGCAGTTATTGGATCAGCTAAAACACTTGCCAGAATAAGGAGAAGGTTTCAAAGATTATAAACACGCAAAAAAAAGTGATATTTGTATTGTTATATTGTGAAAACAAGGGGTACCAAATCCCCTTAAAAGTAAAATAGTGTGTAGAATTATATTCAGAATCTAAAATTTAAACTATCATTCGCTTTTTTTTTTTCTAAAATTAGCCAACTTTTAAAAATTTCCGATGTGGAAAATTTAAAATGGGAATTCTGAAATATATGCAATATGAAACTAATGATTTTTTCTTTAATAGTATATTTTTCATAACACTTCTGTGAATAGTGTAGTTAGATCTAATTTTTTCAAGAAGATACGTTCTCAGTTTGGCTTTGAGAGTTGCTTAAATATCTATTAAACTATCTTAACAAGTGAATTTAGTTTGAAGTTTATTAAACAAATATTTAACGTCGATTGAAACGATTCTTCACATGGTTTTAATTTAATCGGTTAAACGTAATTGTTTAAATACACGAGTCATTTATCATTAGCCAGTATGACCTTATTTCTTAAATGGATTATAAATGAATTTATATTTTATTTTATTAAAATTAAGTACTTTTAACTAAGTAGTTTATAATCTAGTTTTTTTAACAAAAATGTTCTTTATTAAAATTATAAATTCAGCGGTATAATTAAAAACAGTGCATTTATAAGAATGCAGAAGAATAATTAATATAATTCGTTTTGAAGAAAATAGTTTATTTACTGCATGTAACTGTTTATATATATTTAAAAAAGCAATAACAAAAACATTGAAAATTAAAGTTTTTTGAAAAAGTAGTTATTACGTCATTAATTTAAGAGGTTGATTTCAACCACCTTTTACAGCTACCTTTTACCTACAAGTTAATGGCTCAATTTTTTAATTCAAAATAGCCCAAAGTGTAAAGTATTTATTATACCAAATATAGCTCTTTCGGAAAATTATACAAGTTTCTATAAACACTCGGGTAATTATTGAACATGTAAAGAAACTAAAAAAAATAGATCAAAACTTGCCCTCAATGTGTATTTTATAATTAAAAAGCTCAAACTCTAGTAAAAAATGCCACGTCGATAAGAGTACATTGACCTCAACATATCGAATACATTTTACATGCTTCATTAACTGCAAACGCATTCATAAACTAATCCCAATTAAAAATTCCGGGACCACTTTATAAACGCCATCATGTTCGTCCATTTGAGTTATTAGTAAATGTATAAATTATGTTGTTGCGTGATTTTTTTTTTTTTTTTCCTTCATGGAAAAAATTCAGTAAACAAGTGAAACACATGCGTTAAGTTCACACGTTGAAAAAATTACACACGATTAAGTAAAGAAGTCTCGTACTTAACAGGATTAAAACTCCATCAAAAGCTCACACATGCCTGAATTAATTGGATTAATGTTCTAAGAGGGAGTTTTTAGGAGTAATTACATTTTTCCATAAATATTTATTTCTTGGTTCTTAGGAGGAAAAAGTTTGAATTTATGGAAAATTTGTTTTTGAACATAACGTTAGGTTACGTTCAAATTTCCAGACAGGATCATTTGAATAAAAAAGTAACGTGTAAAAACTAAGTTGCTTTAATAAATCCTTTATATGCAATTAATAACTTTTAAGAGCTATTAAAATTTATTAAATTTATTTTGACTAGTTTCTTAACGTTTGAACATTGCCAAAACATCAATTTCGTATGATTAACAAATGTTTCCCCCCAAAAGCTTAAGAGTATGCATTGTCATCGAAAATGAATCTATCTGCAAAGTTTCAACTCGATTGGATGATTGCAAGTGAGTTAATTAGCCCTATGGAGATTACAACCGCCACAAACAAAATCAAAGTTAAAGTAAAAGGTTTAAAAGCAATCAAAATGGCAGGTTTTCTTAACCATATATCATCAAGCTTAACAGAAGAAGGTTTCAGTCACTTAGTATCTAGAAACATGTGCAAAAATGCTCTTTTAGTGACAGTTTCAAATTGATAAAATGCGCCATCGTCGAGTCTATTTGTCAAATTTAAGCTGATGATGATACCGGTTAATTAGCCTTCTGAAGATTTTAATGCCACAAGAAAACACAAAATTGAAGTATATATTGCGGATTTAATGATTAAATCATTAAAAAATATCAAATATATGTATCGCAACAAGTAAACTCTAACTCTATTAATCCATGCTTCCAATACAACCAGTCATATTTAAAAACTGTAAAAAACAAATAATACATTCTAATTCTATGAAATTCAGCTAGTAAATAGTGATATCAAATACTAAGCAAACAAACCAATTACAAAAAAAAAAAAAATCATTATTTTCAATCCATCACTAAATAATTACATTTGACTACAAGCCTTCATTAAATACATTTTATACCTGAATAAACCATTACAAACTTTTTTTTATACCACCATCCAAGTAATTTAAGTCGTTACACGCCATTACTCTGGGCCATAAAAAAAAATATTTCGAAGTTTATCCCCAAAATTCAATTTTATATTTTTAGAAATAATTTTCCAATCCCGTACTGAACCAGGTAGCATCGAATATTAGCCGAAGAGGTAGCTTCTCTAAATATTGATCGCGGTGAGTGGAAAGGATTGAAAAAGTGGTATAACGGCTTATTTATTCCTTTGGAAACTGGAGTTCATGGTTTAAATAACAAATATTCAGTGATTAAAATATGCAAAAATTAATGAGTGTTTAGTTTAACTATAACCGCAAAATATAAACAAATTTATTCATTTTAGGGTAAATGTATTAAACTTTAATTAATAACTAATAGTGTTTAGCCATTGTTAAAGTAAGCATTTATCTGAAGCGCTTAGAGATAACGTGGCTTTTAAAATCAATACCTTTAGTTAATTCAGTATATTAAACTCAATAAGAAATATTGGCAGATTTAGAAATGGCATGGCGCAAATAGTTGTATGGATAATTTGTTTTTATGCCTTAATAAGAAATACTAGTTGATTTGAGGACTAAAAATGGAAAACGACCTAAGTCCTAAAAAGAAAATTTTCAGGAGAGCTGAAAAATGAAAAACACTCGCTTCTGGTACTTAAAGTTATGACTAAGCACCAGATTGTATTTGAATTATTACTACTAGAGTTCGCACTTGTTCACTTTGTTTAGCTTGGTCTTTAGGACATTTTTCTGTAAAAAAGATTTCGATTTTTTTGGTACTTAGGTCGTTCTCCATTTCTAGTCCTCATTTAGGCTAGTGCAAAAGCTACTACGTATCTAAATCATGAATTATATTCGAGTCATTATACCCTAATTATAAATATTATTTCATTTAGACATCTGATACAAGAACAAAACTGGGTCTATATTGTCAAAAACTGCCCTGGATTTGCATCTCGATTGAGAGAAAAACCGTAAAATTCTCGCAAGCCAGCCAGACAATTGTAAGAAGTTAACTGTCACAATGGACGTCGTATCGGTTGCTTTCTGAAATTCGAGCTTTCAAAGGGGCTACTACTATAATATGTAATGGACATTCCTTACCATTTTATTTCAATGTTTAGCGCCCGCTTAGTCATGTAAGTCAGCTAACAATAACTGTCGCACAACTTTGAATTACATTATAAAACTTGCAACTTCATTTAAATTTGACATTAATTGGTGTAATTACAGTTTTTGTGTTCATACTTGGATTAATTTAAATAGAATAGACAGTGCAACGACGTTTTTTTTTTTTTTTTTTTCCCTATAATTATTACATTAGCCAAAAAAAAAACGTTATAATGACGTTATGTTTGAAGATACTTATTACTTTATTTTGGATACGTTAAACAAAGGAACAATTGTTAATGGACTATCCTCAAGGGATCAAAGAAGTTCATCTTTTTAACATTTTACGCCTTAATTTTTACTAGTATTTAAAGGGTGTTGATGCGTGGGAAACTTTAAATGTAAATTGATCAAAATCGTTTGAACTTTTTTTTGTAACAGTTACTGAAAAACAAATTTAAGCGCATGCGCTACTTTGACGAAAACCTTAATGGCCATCACTAGCTCTCTTACAAATGTTGAACATCGTAAGTCAATCTAATGATAACCTGATACAGGCACAGACAATTTTTCTATTTCCTTTTTTTAAACTCGTATCGTTCTAAATGTGTAGTAATGCTATACAAATAAAAAATAAAAAAATTGGCAGAATGACTTTCGTTACCCTATGTCACATCGGGTAATTGAAATTTAAAACACCCATATATAACTTGTTTTAAAATTCAACCTGAGCAATTGAACTTGAAGTCAAATTATTTCATAAGCGTAATTAATGGATTGGAATGGTAAAATGGATGAAGCTAAAATAACGAATGTTCAAATGGATTTAAGTGAAAATCCATCTTAACTGGTTGATTATTAAAACAATGTTGCAAGAAATATTGTTTATATATATATGGGAGAAAGACTTACAAAATTAATCTCGTAAATTTAAACCCGTAGCTCTTGCGTTAGATAATGTTTAAATCAACCCTTATTTATCTTTGTGATATAAAGACTAATTAACCGGGTCATTCAGAAAAGAATCCATAACTTTGAAATGACATAACTACGAAACAGTAAGATGCAGATGAGAAGAGAAATTGGAATGTTGAATTGACAAGTATGAAGTTTTGAATACACTTATTTGCACAACTTATTACAATTTTGAAACGTCGTTGTAATACATTGTTGAAAAAATCTGCATACAGTAATACATTTTAATTCTCTTATGAAAAAGGACCTTATGATCCCTATACTTAATAGCGCAGCCCACACCATAACGTTTGCAGAAGGCAATGAATTTGCAAGACGGACGGGTTTTCAATACCCCGCTTCACGCTTTTTGTTTATTGACAAAAACGTCCAAATGAAAATGTGTCGAATATTTAAAATTCCATACCTGTCACTCCAACACACCACTAGTCTCTTCTCACTCTGCTTCACAGTTATGTCATTTCAAAGTTAAGGATTCCTCTCAGAAAGATCCCATGAATATTTGTCATGATTTGAACATCAAGATGAAGTCCTAGTCAGGATCATCTCCTATACTCTCTATGCTACAATCATCTAGCCCAGTGCATTTAGAAACTACTTTCTATAAAACCTTGACATTTGATGAGTAGGTACGAAAATGATCACTGAATGAAATGACATAAATTATAAACTCAAAAATGGCATCCAATATATTTTATTTTATATTTGCTATCCTTACGACAATGCCTATGGAGAACCACCACCTGGTTTTGTCTTTGCCATTTTAATTTTCATTTATAATAGATAGACATTATAATAGATATACATTAAATCAGCGTTAGCCACTACGCGGCCCGCGACAGATTTTTCTGCGGCCCGCCAACAGCATAGAAGATAAAAAAGAAATCATAATTGAAATTTGTTCGAAATATTTGAGTATGTGTTAACTATATAGAGCAGATTTCTACATTACGTGCCCTTTAAGAAACTATATGAAGAAGTATTCAGCAAGATGATTTTCAAAAATACAGGAATAACTTAACTGAATCTCATTCGGAAAATTTATTAAGATTGGATGCAACAAATACTGCGACACACATCGAATCTATCACAAAATAAATTGAATGATTTCGACCACCATCGAATAACAATTCATATCGACAAAAACTGAGTACTCAGTAAGTACAGTTTAAATACTTTTACAAAAAGTTAGGTCAAGTCTCACTATCAAGTTGGAATAAAAGATTCACTTCTCTTTTAGACTTTAATTTACTAATAATTAAATTTATTATTAATTAATTATTTGAAAAAATAATCATATCTATATTAATTTGATGAAGTTAAAGATTTTTTTTTTTTTTTTTTTTTTTTTTTTTTTTTTAAATGCTATTAATTGTTAAAACGATAATAAAAATACATATTTTGGTGTATCCGGCCAGCAAAAAGCTACAACATAAGTCATACGCCCACCTCTAAAAGTTAATAGCGAAACGCTGAATTAAATGAAAACAATTTACCCCCGATTTCATAAAGTTCACTCACCAAAATTCAAGATTTCATAGAAAGTAGTTTCTAATAGACAGAGAGGCGACTGCAATTTTTGGACCCCATCTAACATCATTCTGAATTTTTTATATAAATTAGAGAAAAGTGAGTAGATTACGAATCCACTGGTCTGCCATGTCAAAAATGGCCGAAACTGGTCAAAAATTGACTTTTAATAAGTTGAACTAAATCCAATTGCCAAATGCGCCATAAATTGCCAAATAATGAGCATTTTTTTTTTATTTGGTAACCCTCACTCTTTAATTTTCAATTAAGAAAGTTGCAGACAATTCGGATGTGTGGCTATGGCTTAACTTGCATTTTTCACAAATGAGCCAAATTGGCGATAAACATTACGTCACTGATAACGTAACTAATGTTGCCAATTTGGCTTAATTTTAAAAGATACAAGTTTTCCGAGCCAGAGATCAGAAATCGTTTGCGCTTTTTCTCATTGAAAATCAAAATTCAGTTTGTTGCCAGACGAAAAAGTTTGGTCTGTCTTTGGCAAGTTATGACATATTTGGCAATCGGATTTTAGTTCAACTCATTCCAAGTCGATTTTTGATCAGTTCCTGCCATTTTTGCCACGGCAGACCAGTGGATTCGTAATCTACTCACTTTTCTCCAATTTCTATAAAAAATTCAGAATGATGTTCGATGGGGTCCAAAAATTGCAGTCGCCTCTCGGACTAAAAGTTAATAGCGAACGCTGCATTAAATGAAAACAATTTACGACATTTCATTAAGTGATCATTTTCGTATTTACTCACCAAATTTCAAGGTTTTATAGAAAGTAGTTTCTAAATGCACTGGGCTTGAATATTGTAACATAGCGAGTATAGAGAATGATCTTTACTAGGACTTCCCCTTAAAAAATAATAAAACGGACTTCATCCACTTCAGCTCTGAAAACCTCCCATACCGAGTTGATCCACTTTAGCCCTGGGCGCGTCGTATGTAAGTACAGGTTTCATAGAAAGAACATCATTTTCAGAGCTTTTTTCACGGGCTGGTTTCCATTTTTTTTCTTTTTTTTTTCACCCAAATGGAAATATTAAATTACAGGTAGGGCGTAACACGCCCTCTCTTCATTCCAATATAGATGAGTGATCACGTGTTGTCTTTTAATTGGATGACAATGTGGACCAATGACGCGATGAGGTTTTTGTGCGTAATGGCTGATTTTGGGTCGTTTTTGTTCGTTTGTGCGAAGTGGACTGGATATGATTCATGTTTTGGACTGTCACCTTTATTAATAGGGTGGGAGGAATTATGTAGTGGATGGTCTTTTTTTGATGGATGTAATGCGTACTTGGGTGAACAGTTCGTATTTGGTTGGAGATGGTATGTCGAAAGTAATTTCCGTGTGTTGAAAGTAATCTGATAGTAAATCTGACAATTAAATTTTATAAAAAAAAAAAAAAATTGTGATAATTGGAAAATATATAAAGAAAGAATATTTAATCTTAAGCTTTTCTACTCCAAATGAAGAAGTGGAACTTTAAAAATTTATTAGAGAGTTACTTTATACGAGAGTTTATACGAAAATTACCTTAAAGTAACTCTGGTAAAAAGTTACTCTCGTAAAAAGTTACTCTCGTAAAAAGTTACTCTCGTAAAAAGTAACTCTCGTATAAACAAGTTACTTATATACGAGAGTTACTTTGAAAGATAAACCTTATTTGAAAAGCTGTGAATAAACTTTTATTTAAAAAAAAAAGAAACAAATAAATAGAATTTTGAGTATCTGGTCTATAATTTTTACCTTTGACTGTTCTTTGCGAAACTTGGAATATCTTAATGTTATTTCTGGATTGTGTTTTTTAAGACTTTGTATTTTCTCATTTGAAGGGGCGATGGTACCCAAAAATTTATAAATAATTTATTTTGAGTTTATTATTGTATATAAAAATTTACTTACACTAAAAGCTACCAAATTAAAGTTTCTATTGAAATGTGTTATTCTTAAAACTACATTTTTCATTATTCATGTTCATTTTTCTCAGAAACTGCACAAACTATCTTCCTGAAAATTTTACCACATATTCATTTTATGTAACTGTATATACTAAAGCGAGATTTTGTTGTTATTTAAAAAAAAAAAAATTGTCTTGGCTTTTTACGAAAAAACAAATAAATTTGATAACAAATTTGAGTGATTTTCACAAAAATTCATTTAAAAAAAAATTAAATGAATCACAATAAAAAGCCAACTTCAGTAGAATAACAAATGTCCGCTATGTGCAGTGAAAAAAAATTAGGCTTCTATGCCAAATACTTTCTGAGAAAAAGTACATAAAATATACCAAATTAACATTACCGGTACACAGGGTACCAAATCCCTTTAAGGGGAACAAAATTGGTAAATAATATACCAATTTAAAAGCAAACACCTCTGCTTCAGACGTCTAGATTTATCCACGATTTCTAAGAAAAAACAATTGGCAGGAATATCTAAAGCTGTTGTTTCTCATTAGTCTAAAACAAAGTACTACACTATTAAATTTTGAAAAGGAGATGGACAAGCTTATTGAGGTAACAAAGGGGCAGCGGCTTTTTGTATAATAGAAATTTTAAGAAAATATTAGAAAATCAGTATGCTTGATATTGACGAATTACGCAGTTGCAACAAACCGTTGGTTTGAATCATAATTTTTAAATTATTTACATTAACTTCGATTTTGGATGTATGTAGACGTATGGCTATGTATGTTGATGGCGGGTAAATCTGCGGATGCCTACAAAACCCTCTTGCCGTCAACCAATTGGTCTGAAACTTGGCCGATAGATTCGATGTCGATGACAATGCATTCTATCAAATTCTGAGGCTGTTTACAGTCACTAAAAAGTCGCTTTTAAGGGATACTTTTAAATAAACTTGATGTTATCCAATCAAGTTAAAATAGCATTGAACCGACTATTGTTGAAACTCTTTCCTATTGCCAAAACTTTTTTAATAAATAAATAATAAAACGGTTTTAATCAGAATAAATAAACGATGTCTGGATGTGAGTGCATAATAATTTTGAAACGTAGTTTGCCACACATGTTTCTGATAGAAATGTTTTTGATATTTAAAATTAATCCAAACACCAAATAGGAGCTGTTTGCAGAAACGGCTTTGTATTAGTGAATATAATAATTGGAAATGCACATAAGGGATTAATATTAAAAACTTTGTTTTCATGTGTTATATTATTTATTTTGAAATAAAAATTCAAAACGTAAAATATACCATCATTTATATTACATCCTGTCCAAGACAAACTAAAAATTCATTTAGCATCCCCTGTCTATCAACATATGTATGTATATATATATTCACGAGTATCTTATTCATTGGCAAGTGCTTGCAATAAATTTTCATTATTATAAATTATCATTCATAACCTTGATTTCCAAAAGTACGTTCAAACTCATAAACTATTTCATGACAAGCGTCTTCACCTTGCCAAATGTGATAAAGACCGTAAATCATCTTGTCAGCGGCTAAAACTTGATTTCAAAAATATAATTCGAGGATGTAAAATTCTTCCAAGAGATGAAAGTATTTCAAGTATGAAAAGATAAAAAAGATAAGAATCATCATTAATAATTTGATTAAATGTTTACAATTAACTCTTTGCGTTCATAAACATAAAATCCTTGTTAACCAGAAAGCAATAGTTCAGATTCGAAAACCGGCAATTAAAGCTTCCTTGATAGCTCTATGACAGGAACCAGTTCTTAAGATAAATGACTAAAATATCATTACTAAAGATGTTTAACATAAATTTTTAACCAGTGAATTATGAAAATGATGCGTAAGTAATGATTTTGCAACAAGCATCATTAACTATGGGGGAAGGAAATAAACCATCCTGCAAAACTTGAAATTTATTAGCTCAGGAATGTGTAATAGTTTTTTTTTCTTTTCTTTTTTTACTTGCAAGATTAATTTTATCATGTGCCATTGAACTTATGAGAAAGTGTCATAGTTTGACTTTTTTTTTAATTATCTCGCATGGAGAAAATTGAAAATGCTTGTAAATTAAAATCTGAAGTTGGATGTGCCAATGAATTTAAAGTCGACCCACTAAAAATATTTATTTACAAAAATTAAAATGACCATTTCTGTTGAGGGGGTCCAATACTTTTGGAATTTTATTTAATATTTTTGTAATTACACTATCCAAATTAGTTTTTCTTACTAAGCACGCATAAAAAACACTATTCAGTGTTTTAAAATAGAAAATAATTTGCCCAATTTTATAACAGTCTAAAAAAATTTTAACAATTTTTTTTTTTTTTTTTTTTTTAATACAAGTTTGTACATAAGGTTTTGAATAATATTTAAACAAATATGTGCATCACAATTTCATTTCAGGTGTACCATTTAAAAAATAAATATTTATAGCAACTTTGCCTTAAAAAATTTAGAAAAAAAATGAATCTTTAACTTTGAGAATTTTAAATAGGAAATTGGCGACAAATACAGAAAATCTGAATGCGTACATCTCTTCAGTGTATTTTTATTTTGTTTAATGCAAAAAAAAAATAATAATTTTTTTTATAATTATAATAGTTAAAAGGCATTAGCATTTTTAATTTTGTCAACATTTTAAAACTGCAAAAAACAGAAATTAGCTTTTGAAGTTTAGTTATAGTAATACAACTATATTTAAGAAACAATACGTAAAGGAATACATCTTTTAAGGAGAGTTGGTATTCTAAAATTTATAAATAATCGATTTGGAGTTTATCAAAATTATTACTATACATACTAAAGTGATATTTTGTTGTTATTTTAAAATATCTTTTGTTTTGCTTATTTCGTCTAAAAAAGCTTGTGATTTTTACATATTTGAGTGACTTTCACAAAAATTCATTTAAAAAAAAAAAAGTAAATGAATCCCAACCAAAAACCAACTTCAGTAAAATAACAAGTGTTTGTTAAATGCACTGAAAATAAATCAAGCTTCTATGTCAATTACTTTCTGAGAAAAAGGTTCATGAAATATGCTAAATTGACATTACCGGTATATAGTGGGTACCAAATCCCCTTTTAAAAATGGTGAATTGTGTAGCGATTGAAACAAGTGGGCAATATATTGATTTCAATCCATTGTTTAGGAGGTCCAATGTCCAAAAATCGAACAAAACTGTTTTGTAAATGCCCCCCCCCCCCCCCCCTCTCCTAGTTTTAAACCAATTTTTTTTTATGGCTATAATTCCGAACCACCCAAAACAAAGTTCATCCAGCATTTAAAAAAAAATCACATTCAAATGAACTAGAATGAAGGAATTTGAGTTTTATTTTTAAAGCAAGGGTGCTATAATGGATAATTAAAAAGTAATGTGACATTTAAAATATTATTAATTAAAATTTAAATGTAGGGATAAGTTTTTCACAGAATTACTCAGAAAAATCAACCTTTTTTTTTCAACGTAAGATAAAAAATAATTCGTTTATTTACCAACAGATGGCACTTTTCATTAAAATCCTATTAATGCTACACCGCAGTCCACTTTCACTTATTACTCGCAGATACATACAGCATAATATTTAGAAAGAAAAGAATGAGTCTTTCGAGGAAAAATACCATGTATTTTTCTGAGTATTTATGGGACTACAGCATCATCCTACATTCAAATGTTCGTGTTTTGTTTGTCTTTTTACATGTTGTGTTCTTTGGTTCAACGTGTAAATTTTTATGGCACATTATATCTAGACAATAAACTATTTCAATAATTCCACCTGTATAAATAATAGTAAAAGCCACATTTGATTGTACTGTGCATTAGTAACAACATATTAATTATGAAATTTCTATCTTGTCTCTACGTGTTTGTTAAAATGACAAGACTAATTTATGTCTTCAGATGCTCGTGAGTTTACGTATTATTAAAGATCACAAACATGCATCGAGTAATTATTTCATTTACTAAATTTTCCCCACCTATAAATTGTCCGATTTGTGATGATACAAATTCCACTCATATGCAGAGAAAACTAGGGGTGTGGAACATCTCACAACTTTCAATTTCACTTTGATATAGGTTATTGCATTCAAATATATTGAGTTGAATACCGTTTTAGTATTTTTCACTCATTAATAAAAAGGGCTATTTTTGGCGCTATTTTAGACGATAATTTTTTCACGCGCTACAAACCCCCACCAAGATGGTGAAATTGGCGATGTTATTCGATACATTGTCTTTTCTTGTGCGAGAAACAGAAAAAAATCGATCGTTGATGGGCAATGCTCAAGGACACAGAGCACTGTGTCAAAGGCGCTTATATCGCATTTCTACAGAAATTTTGAAGGTAGGGACGATTAAAACACCTAAGAGGCATTAGCACGGATATTTAAATAAAATCATTAGAGTTGTTTTTTAATAATTGCTGAAATTAAAAATTGCTTTTTTCTGATTTTTCATGATTTTAACCTTAAGTGCATGCACGATTTTGACGAAAACTCTAATGGAAGGTCCCATGACCATTTTTAAACCGAACACCAAACTTAAACATCGCAAGGCAATTTGTTCAGGAGCTATGCTGACCACGCTGACACAGACCCACCGATAGACAAGTTTTATAGACGACTTTTTTGAAATCACGGTGTTCCAAAACGTGGAGAAACGCAAAAAAAAAAAAAAAAATCCATTTTTTATTTACCGAATGCTATATTTTCATTACCCTATGTAAACATATGGGGATTTGAAAGTAAAAATCGGATATTTCTGTAAGAAAAACATAGTATTATTTAGCGTATTTATTTACGTAGTCGTATATTTTTAACAACCACTTTTCGATTCATAACTTGAATAAATCTTTACTACTTGCGATAAATTTTGAGGTTCATGCTAAATGTAATAATTTTCATTTTCCACATCGCATAACATTTAACGATTTTCAATATTTTAAAATAAAGTGGTAAAAGTAACGAAATATTTTTACCTATTTACCGAATTCCACAGACGGTTGTCGCACAAATTTGAGTAATAAAATCCTAAAGAGCGTAAAATTTCAAATCTACTTTAATTTTGTGAACACACAAACAACACAAACTTCACTTTATTTCTCCACAAACCCTTTAGACATACCAGCTGAGATAAGCTTTGTTTTTGCCCTTATTTATTTCTTCAACCCAAAAAATTTAATTCAAAGTTTATTACACAGATAAGAAAAGACCAGCTTTGGAAAAAGTGGAGTTCGAATCAATTTGTTTTTAGAGCAACTCCCATAAAATGGCGTGGAAGAATTTGCCTTAAAAACCCCATTTTAATAAAGTGCTTGAAATATATTTTATTTTAGCCTTTGCTTTTTTTATTGGATCAGCTTTCGGGAATTTTTCTCATTATTAATTAATTTTAGAATAAGGGCAATCTGGAAATCTTCAATTAACACTTGAACACTGATATATATGATTTCACGAAACTATAAGTTTTTATCTTATTAACTCGCATTATAAAATCAGTTTATTCCATTAAACAATATTAAAATCGGTTTATTCTATTAAACAGTATTAAAATCAGTTTTTAAAGGTTACTCCAAACTTCTGAACCAATTTTGATTAAGTTATCAGTTGTATAAAATATGTGTACCGTAAGTAATAAACAATAGTAATAATGGTTTTATAAACCAAAGTTGTACATAAATTAATTGGCTGTTCCCTTTTTAAATATGTTGTGCATCAGTAAGATATTTCTGTCACGAAACAAGAAACTGTAACGTCATGCTTTTATAGCAAACAGCAGATCTAATTAATTGCAACAGTAGACTTTTTCTGCTTTTAGTTCGCACTTATACTTTTAGTTTCAATTTGAAGGAAGGAAAAAATATCCTTGTTTTTCACTATTTTTTTACTAAAAAAACAATGTTATATATATATATATATATATATATATTTGGCAAAATGTGGTAAATTGGCATACAAAACACCTCAACGAACAAAACAAGACCAAAATCATTGAAATCGGCGGAGTAGTTTTGGAGATTAAGATTCCGCCATTTGAAAAAATGTAGTTTCGAGAAAAACGCGTTTAAAATTTTTACTCGCTATTTTTTTCAAATAGTTTTTAAAAAATCAAGTTGTTTCACTTACAATTTGTTAATCTGCTATCCCTGGACCGTAAAACCCTGGAAAGGTTCGAGAAAATTATTTTTTTTTAAATTTATTAGGTGGTCAAGTACCTTAACGTTCTAAAATTAGTCATATGTTTGTGTTTCCTTCCGCCAGCGTTGCCAGACGTAGCATTTTTAATATTACACTATTGTTTTCCCCACACATATATTTCGACATAGTAAATTTCTTAGTACTTTTTAAAGTGCAAGAAGTCATAGTTTTTGAAGCGCTATTGATATTTCAACAGGTAAAAATATAATTAAACATACTATGTCCAAAATGCTCTAGTGAAAAATTGCCTACCTAAGAATTGTAAGTCCGAAGTCTGGCAGCACTGCCTTCAGCCTCAAAAGGCGTGATTGCATATTTCGTAGGCTTTGATTGTATCCTTCAGCCTGAATACCTTCATCAAGTGACCTTGAGAATGCGACAGACGATTCCCAGCCAACTTGAAAAGAAGCTTCGTCTGGCCACCTGTATGTTACAGGAGCTTGTCTATATTTTATAGCTTAACCCCCGATTTTGAAATCGATAAACAACTCTATTATTTAGATCATTTAAGGTATATTTTGGAATTTTTGAGATATTTTGGAAAAATATTTTTATTGGGAAAATTATTATTAAAAAAAAAAACTAAGTGGAACCTCAATCGCAATTTCATAGCAAAGAGGAAAAAAAAAACTAAAATTTTTATTGGCAGTAATTTCATGCTGCGTTTCTGCATGAAAAACGCTCGTGTAGCGTTTGCCTTATGACTTCAAACAAGATTGCCTTAACCTTTAACTGCTGTATGCGGTCTGCCAGACCGCGAGTCATTTTTTGGGGAATGGTTGGTTGTTTTCAGATTATCTGACGCCGTCAGCAACACGAGGGCTATAATGCGCCGAAACATTCGTCATTAGACAAGCCAACATACATTTACAAACACCCATATCTAACACGGGACTCAAACCCGCAACCTCACGGTCTAGAAGCTAGCACGCTAACCACTATACCGTTTGGTCGGCTTTTTGGAGAATGCTTCCACTTCCTAACCTATTTCATCTTCGATTTTTATATAAATTTGTCCGATTTTTTTTTTTTTTTAAATATTTTAAATTGATGCTCACTAATTTGTTTGTGTTGCCCTTGCGCCAAAGTTATCAAGCCACCCAACCACAGCAGTTAAAGGTTAGATATGAAAAATATATAAAGTTAAAAAAGGTAAAGACCTAAAAGATTTTCTGGCAGCTTCATATAGCTCTTTCTCCAGATTATCTTCTGCCGACCAAACGGTATAGTGGTTAGCGTGCTAGCTTCTATACCGCAAGGTTGCGGGTTCGAGTCCCGTGTTAGGCATGGGTGTTTGTAAATGTATGTTGGCTTGTCTAATGACGAATGTTTCGGCGCATTATAGCCCTCGTGTTGCTGACGGCGTCAGATAATCTGAAAACCACCAACCAACCTGACTATCTTCTCTCTAACCCATTGCATAACAAAGTGAGATCACCCAAATAAAGTTAGGTAATGACTAGTTAAAGATATTAAATAAAATAAAAACTGACAACCCCAGAAAAAGAAACAGTTTGAATACGAAACGTGCCCGATAACTAAGCACAGATCACATTACGAACAAACTAAAACTTGCTTAATGAACTCGCCCTCAACAGATACTCGAAACTGTAAACACAACGAAACTCCGACATAAACACCGCGCGTAAACAATATCCCTTTCCATCTACCAATCACCGGCAGGGATTGAATTACCGAGTCAAAATATGCAAACGGCAGCGGATGTCTAAAGCACCTAGTATTAAATTGCCATCCCTTTCAGCATCGCTGGCAATTACCCGATGAAAGTAAAGGCTCTTATTGAAATGCGAGTAGTTTGGGGCAATTACATCGTCCAGAGTCTTCAGAAGGTTGGAGATTTTGTATGGAATTTCCAATGCGCCATTTGCATGCTGGGAAGGGTTCGAACTAGGAATGAGTGTTTTAAGTAATTGCGCTGGTGCAAATAATTTTCATGGTTATTAGGGTATTTTCTATCGTTAGGTAATTTGTGAAGGTAGTTTAGGAAAGTTAATAAGAACTGAATAAAATGAGGGATTTTATATCCGAAAACTTCAAGAAGTAATTTACTAGAACAAGAAATACGTATTTTTCTGATATCGTTAAATGGGACGAATTTTTCATGTTTATGAATTAATAGTTTATTTGGATTTAAAATGTGATTTCATGTATTGAAAGTTAATAGTTTTCATATTTTGAAAAGAAAACGGGAAGGAATGAAAATGTAGAAATGTAATGGTTAATTGGAAGTAATTTCGAATGTTTGGAATTGAATTTGAGTTGTTCCTTTTTGTCTAGTAGTTACAAATATTTCAATTCAGATTTATTATTGATATTTTACTCATTTTTTTTTTTTTTTATTTCAAATAAATAATTAAACGCAAGTAATCGAATTGGTTAGTATTTCAAAGGATAAAAAAACACATTTCTAACATTATTTCTGTATAAAATTATAAATATATATATATATATATATATATATATATATATATATATATATATATATATATATTTTTTTTTTTTAAAGCACATTTACAAAATTTGGATAGTTGATATTTTTTTTTCCATTGAAACATAAGACATTCAATTTAATAAAAAACTCTTTCGTAAAAAATTGTGCTTACATAACATTATTATATAGCATAATTTGTTTACATAGACAACAAATTCATCACCCATTCGTACTATAATTGCCATATCCTTAGTCCTTATTATAAGATATCTAAAGTTATACTTCTCACATAGGACAGTAAATTATTATCCATACATATTTATGTCATTATATTTCACATAAGGCGAATGTCCAAAATTCCGAATTTGCAGAAGAGCCATTTTAACTAAATTCTAACTCCTTAGTATTCAGGTTCACAAATGCAAATTTAAATGACATCTAATGGCTTTATTTTAAATTAGGACTTGTTACATTTACAAATGTATATTGCATGTATTTAGTAGGAACCATGGCAACGGACTTTTTTTTTTTTTATCGTGTGTGTGTGTGTATATTTGCAATCGCAGTTCGCATGTTAGATTTGGAGGGAAAACGACACATTCGGCTCGAAGCGAATGTGTGGTCACTTGATCTGGAACAACTTGGCTTGAAACACAGCAGCAGAAACCAGTTTTGCAAGTTTCTCACAAATCGGGCCGACCGGTACGGGATATAGCAATTCTCTACCAAACACACACCAAAAATTTGGCAAAAACCTCACGATAACCATAGAAACGGAAGGATGTTTTGATGTCACAGCTATGGTGGATCGTTTTTTTCCGACTGGGATTGGTCGAGGTTTTTTGGCATTTACTTTTCTTAATATTTAATTAACTACTTTTTTTTTAATATTTGGAATCAGAAAAAAATCTTCATAAATGCAAACTAATTTCACTCGTTTTAAAAAAATGTGGGAATTGTCCATTACATTTTTTAATTTATTTGATCAAATCCACTTATGAAGATATACTCAAATGACCAATACGTTAAATCAAATTCCTGTAAAAATAATAGAGGCATTTTTGCCTGTAAAATAAAACTGCAAATCATTTAGTAATAAAATAATATTAAGACAACTCTCATAACTAGATTTTTTTTTTACAAAGTTATAATGTTAATTCCACCAAATAAATATTGATATAATTCTACTATTTTCTGAAGTATTTCTAAAAAAATAGAAGAAAATGCTATAATACTAATTCTGACGTATTCAATGCCTATGTACTCAAATATTCAAATTGTTTCAAGAGAGGCTTTTTCCCACCTTAAAAAATTAACTGCATATATAATGAGCATAATATAAAAAGAAAATAACACAGAAAGAAAATTCTTATGCAAATATCAGATCGGTAAAAGTCGCCTGGTTTTCGGGAAAATGAGTTTGAAGATTTTTTGGAGGATACATCTCTGCGGAGATTAGCTTAACTATTCTGCAAATAACTTAGGATATAATTAGTATATATTAAAGAAACACTTATACAGTAAATAACTAGTTATTACCGACTCAATACAATAACGCTAAAATTCAATTTCTTATAGTTTGTTGTTTAACTGGTATTTGTATAAATAAAGCCGTCCAATTAATCAGAGGAATTGAATTAATCAAAACAAATTTCTGTTGAGTTTTTCAGGAATCGATCAAAAATAATTAAAAGAAACAACTTGTCAATCCGGCATTCATTAGCGCTTTTTTGTTGTGTGTTCGTGGCCGAAAATCTGATAAAAACATCGCCAGACAGTTGCCACTAATACTAACTAAAAACAACTTATATAAAAGTATAATTCAAACACAACAGAACCAGCGTCTAAATTAACGGTTTTAATTACCATAATAGCAATACATAAAATAAATTAATTCTTTTATTAGTTTATGATCATCCTAGACTATTTTTTACTTTCTCACGAGACTTACGCGCTCAGCAAATAATCGAATGGAAGCACTTGGGACATGCTTCTGAACAATCTCAACACTTCTTTAAAAACACAGTCGATTTTTTAAAATCTTTTAGCCAATCACAGCGTGTTTCATTTAGTCACGTTCCAATAAACTGTGACGTCACCTCGCATAACATCCAAGAAGCTAACATTTAATAACTACCAATAAATCAAGTAAATAAGTGTCGCCAACATGATCGCCCACTCCGTCGATGCCAGATGTGCTCGGTGTTCCAATTTGTAGTTGTAATTTCAATTCGTATTCAGTATAATTACTATGCAAGACTGACAATAATCCAACATTTAATACTAAACTATATTAATCATTATTAAACCAGCATAAACCTTTAATAAACATATTAACGATAAACCTACAGATGTAAACTCTCCCTTATACCAACCATAAATCCCACCAGCATTGATCCAGAGAACAATTTTACGACCAAAACTTCCGTCTCACCATACACAAACCGATATATCGCCATTTTGGCCAGACCCTGGTTGTAATTATCAGCAATATGCCCTGCCTCGACAAACAATACGACGGCATACACTCAACGAAGCATTGAGTGTGCCTTTGCAAGCAGATACTGGCACCAAGACATAGAATACGAAATGCAGATTATTAGGACACTGGCAAGAGTGAGTTTATGATCAGAGTTAGCCAGGGCTGACTGGGATAAAGCTTCTGTGTCGGAAATTAAGGGCTTAGTTTAGTCTGGGATTGAGCATAGTAACTAGGTGTTGGTCGTAAAAGGTTGCATTAGGCGGATTTTAGGCGGGGATTAGTTGTCTGACAATGTGATAAATATCTGTGTAGTTATTGGTTGATTTGGATGGGTAAGGGTAGCTTTTAGCTTTGATCGTTTAACAGGACTATAATAATGTATCAATTGATTACTGCAAATATAAAAATAACTCCAGGGGAGACTTATGCCATGGAATTGGTGATAAATGCAAACTTTCTGTTCTTTTGGGGACTTATTGAATTTGTGGAGCTGCTAGAGATGTGTTAGTTGTACTCAATTGAAAATTTTAAATCTTAAATCTACTATTATCATGAAGTATTGGCTTTATCCACTCGCTTAAAATGCTTTTAGTAAAACTCATTTATGAATATTATAAGCCATAAAGGAATAGAGGGAACAGATTTATAATAGGACATTTGGAGAGTTATTTCATTGGGAGACCGAAATAAGCAACCGCCAAAAACCAAAATATTATTAATTAAAACAAAATATTTCTAATGTTGTCAAATGTTGACTAAATATAAATATTGATAAAGTAATGAAACATTTCAAATAAATTTCAAACACACTGAACAAAATTACTTAACTGTAATTTTTAATGCCACCCAGTTTACATCCCTAATAATTTCAATATTTATTCACATTCCGGAACTACCAAAGAATTAACATAGGAGGCCGAAAATCACATTGACCAAAGAAAGAACTCCAAAAAATCATTCCAAAAAAATTTCTTATAATGCAATTATACCGAATAGACTTCTGAAAGTAACGTCTTTTTACCACTTAACATAAAACTTTTTTAAAATCTGAGCATATAAAAATACCTCATTACTACACATAATATTGATAGCAGCGAACAAAAAAAATCAATTTATAATGCATTCACACAAATTCCTCGATTCAAAATAGAAAACTGATGTTTACGATGTCAAAATAAATGCACATTCATACATAGCCCAAGATGTAATTTCCTAAATATCAAGATAATTTTATATGAAGTTACTATTTTTTGTGGAAATGCACATTTCAAAATCATATATTTTAAATTTCTAGATTTATACACAACATTTCCATTACTTAAAATTGATACCAAAGAGGATCTAAGTAATTTACCAATATACAATGACTAATACATCGAGAACGTATTTTTTATTTTTTATTTATTTGTGTTTCCAAATCAATCTAAAAACATAGAATACTTGTCAGAAATCATTACTATTCATAGCATTGATACCATCGTTCACAAAACTCGATTTTCAACAAGAATTGCTGTGTCCTATTCTTTGAAAACGTTTAGTCCAAATTTTCCAAACAAAAAAACCAGGAGTCCTAATTTTCAATCACAAACCTCATTATCAATTTAATGCCAAACGAAAATCAATGCGCTACTAGTAACGCATTTTGAAAAAACTAAACTATTTTTTATAATTTGTACTTCAGAAATAACAGCGAATACCAAAGTAGTCCCTCACCCCACCCCCCTCTAAAAAAAAAACAAGTCACAGAAACTTTTAAGACATGTTATCATTTCCTTACCACGCACTGTACATCAATACTGCCAAAGTGTTCCACAATCATACATTTACAATTTCAAACTTTGGAAACAGCATTGTCATTCCTAGACCTAAAGTTGGTATAAACGAATACATAGGTAAATTGCCAAAAGGAAATTGCTAATGCATCACACCCAATTAATCACTTCAAAGTTTTGCAAACAAAAAATTAATTATAAGGATTCACTATTCCAAACATATTTACATTGAGAAACACATGTAATTTCCAAAACTCTGGACTGTTACTGTGCCCAGAATTTCCCAGTTTTAGTTCCCAAACACATACCTTCTCCACTCAATTTAACGCTACTCCAAGATGGTAAAAATACAGAAACTAAACAAGCATTCTCTATATTTTGTTTCATTCAAATTAAACAGCAAACAGTTCTAAACCTCAAAAAAAAAAAAAACTTTACTATAAAAGGAACCTGTTATACAATCCTTTCATTATCAAAAATATATCGTTACGATTCTTTTTCAATCATTTTATAGCAATGCACTCCAGAACAAAATTCCAAAATACATTCTTAAAGACTCTATTGCTATTCCTGCACATAAACTTAATACCAACGAGTCTCAAAGTAATTTACCAAAATTCAATTACTAATACATCACCCCCGATGACTCATTTCAAATCCTTCCAAACAGAAAATGGATTCTTAGAATACGCAAATCCATCCACATTTACACGGAGCCACAGGTGTAATTTCCAAAACTCCAATCTCAGCGAGGCTTGCTACTGTGTCCTGAACTTTCCACTGGTAATACCTACACACAAATCTTCTCCATTCAATTTAATACAAGAATCCCAGAAATCCAGAAACTGTATCGCTGTCCGTAATTTAATACCACGAAGGCTTGTAATGATAATTGGAATGTGGCTGGCTGGTAATTGATGTTGTATGTGGATGACATTTATTTAGGGTACGGTTAGAAGGTATGCCGTTTACGCAGGTGCTAGATTTGGAGATTTTGTGCCAACGTTGGAAAATATGCCTTTTGTAACATTAAGGACCTTCTTGACTTGTGGAGCTGTTAAGCATGTGTGATGCGTCATGTGTAGTTTGTTGCGTGTTCGGTGTGGTTTTGCTGTGGAGTGATTTCGCGTAAGATTTGGTGCTAATCAGTTTTCAGCTGCAAGTAAATTAGGGTAGAGTTAAAAAAAAAATTGCATCGTATTTATAATTCGCTTAAGAGTTCCATTAAGAGTACAGTCACTGGTTTATAAATGCAGCCTATGTATGACTTTTAAGTGGCTTATGCTCTGCAAGAAGATGAAGCTAATTAATGCTCTGCAAGAAGATGAAGCTTATTAATTCTCTGCAAGAAGATGAAGCTAATTAATGATCTGCAAGAAGATGAAGCTAATTAAATTCTAATCCTCACTATATCATGTAATAGACTGCCTGCCCATGGTCACAAGCAGATTCTCAAATGGGGGAAGGGAATTACTAATAATACTCTATGGGAATTTTTAAGCCTTCTTCGACTTCAAGACAATAACAAAGCCTGCAATATTCAGAATATAGTAGTCAGGGCGTGAATATAGTAGTCACCCCCTGACGAAGTTACTGTAATCGACAAATATGCCTTTTTCTGTTGTTTATCCATTTTCTATTTTTTTCTCTGCTGTTATTTCAAAAGTTGTAGTTAAGAGATCAGTGCTTACTATGCTCCAAACGAGCGTATTTAATTGCGAAAAGCAGTCCTTACCATTTAATGTCTTTATTAAAAAATTGTATTGTTACATCTGGTGTCAAAAAATAAATTATTATGCATACGCACCTTTAATCAAAACAATTTGTTTGAATTTTTGCCATACATTGTATGGACTTTATACGTATAGGTAGGATTGGGGTTGAATCGAATGACAACAATTGTTACTTATTCTTAACCAATCACAACACATCTTTAAAAATGAATTCAACTTTTAAAGTTCTATTAGACAATCAAAGTACATGATTTATTTATTCCCTCACAAAGGAATCTAACTGTGACGTCATCACCCATAGTCTTCATTGATAACCTCACAAAATCTGTTCTTTTCCGCATCAATTTTCTTGGCCAAATCTCTAAATCGATAACTTTTGTCGACTAAAGTGCTACCTAGCATGTCAATCAGTGATAAGCCAAACTACCGTTAAACTCTCGAAATTTACAAATTGATTTTCTTCAATTGGCGACGAATTCGCTTGGCGATATTTTCAAGTCAACAAGGAATAAACCATTACAGTAATTTTGCATTGATAATTATTCATGTTTGAGCTGATAAGTAGAAATGTTTTGTGCAGTAATTACATTTTGTTGAAGAGAAATGTATTTTTCTAAGCATTTTAATGAAGTCATAGTTTCTTAAAAATGTTAATTGATATGTGGAATGCGTATTATATTTTGTTCTAATTGATTAAATTATTGATTATATTTTCTCAATGAATTAACTACAATTTCAAAAGCATTTAATATGAATTTTTCTTTTTAGGTAAGTTTTCTGATTGAAATATATGGCATAGCGTGTGTGCATATATCTATATTATTGAATTATGCTTTGACCTAAAAAGGTGAGTGAGTAAACATGCATTTTATTAACGAATGTATTAGAGGTCGGAAATATCGATCAAAATAAATATCGATATTATATCGTTGCATAGAAAAAAATATCGATATATCGATACATGATTTTTTTTATTTGATTTTCAATTTTGCCTGAAACAAAGTTTTTTGGAGTGAATTTAAACTTTACATGATTGCTTTTTTGTAAGACGATTACTTTTTCAACTGAAATGGATCTATTGCAAAAAAAAAAAATATTATATTTTCGTTTAATTGGTGCAGCAGTGCTTTTAAGAAAAATTTAGATAATTTTCAGTAGCTTTTAAGTGTATAGCAAAATTTTGAATATTGGTGTCATTTTAATTGCCTCTCAGCCAAGTTCAAACTTTAGTTTTGAAGTTTTTGAAAAGGGAATAAAGAAAATTGAAAAAACACATGGAACTACAAAACGATCATCAAAAAACTAAAAATGTTTGAAAATATCGATATATCGGTGACTTTTATTGATATTTTTAATATCGATATTTTTTTATAAATATCGATAAAAATATCGTCGTATCGATATATCACCGACCTCTAGAATGTATGGATATAAGTTGTTTTTTATAACTTGCCTAAATAATAGTCTAAGAGTTATTGACAATAAAAGTCGCGTCATTTCACCACATTAGTTTTTTATAAAATAATGTTGTGTCTAAGAGGTATCAACAAAAAGTTGTGTAATTTCATTAAACTAATTCTTATGTAATTATAGTGCTGGAGGAAACGTCGTTTCATCACAATTTTACATATAAGAATAGTATTGCTAAGTAATTCATTTATTATTATTCATTGCAAGTCGATTAATTTATTAAGATAATTTCTATGCAACTATATACTCTGATAGCACTGCCAATAATTAGTTAGAATGTCAGCCATGATTCTGCTAGTGTAAAGTATTATGTGAGGATCACGAAGAGTTAAACTTCAAATCATTCGCCAAATCTTCCATATCTTACCACACGAAGTACAGGCATTTTCTCCTTGCAACCTCTTGTCGGGCTTTTAAGCAATCTTAAATCTTGAGTTTTTTCAAAACTCTAAAAATAATAACAGAACTTCCGACTTGTTATCAACAACGTTAATTTCTAAATTTTAACTGTAAAATCTTAAGTGAATGTCATAGTTGTATTTGTCAATGGCAATCAATCTATAAATTTGGCACTTAAAAGTCACTACTTTTACGCAAATTCATTTGGAGTCTTCATTTAAAATGTGGGATGAAATTTTGGTAGAGTAAAACATTATAATCTGAAATCATTAGATACACAAATTCATTTGGAGTCGAAAGCATTTAAAATGTGGGATGACATTTTGGTAGAGTAAATCATTATGATCTGAAATCGTTAGATTTTCGTAGCTACCAAGTACCCAAGTACCAAGTAGCAAACTTTCTAACTTATTATCAGTGAACTCCTAAATCTTAATTTTAAGGTTTTTAATGATATGGTTTTCCTTGTTAACTAACTATCATCTATAACTTTAATCTTTTGTTCCAAAATACCACTACATTTACACACACTCATTTGTTCTCATCATTTAAAATTTGAGATGAATTTCGGAAAAATAAACCAATCCGGAAAAATATACAAATAACAATGTTATTGTATGTCTATCAAGAGTATCACACCTATCAGTTAGTCAGGTTGATGGTAGTCGATATAAAACAAGAATCGTTGAAGTAGAATGTAGGGGAGGGAGATATGTAGGAAATTGAAATCCAAAACCTATAAAGAGTAGATGGCTTTTTCCTGAATCCCACCTCAAAAAGGGGGTTAGTCTTTTTTCCATGCCAGCATACAACACTAGCCAAAGTGGTGAAATCTATTCATATTAATAGACAGACAGTAGTTTATTTGGCATTTCAAGATGTATCTCTACTTTTAGGGTTGTTGTACAACTTTATTTAACATTTCAATATGGAAAGCAACCTATTAAACAAATATTTGAACGAACAACTTTAATATAAATATTCCATAATGTTAATCCTTAATTCTGAAAGCTACTGTAATGTATCAATACCTTATAGTGCGTCGTAATTTTTAAATTCTTTGGCATTTTTTTGCGTATCTTAACTTTTTGGATTACCATACAACTTTAATTAATATTTAAATCAATAAGCTATTAAACAAATACTCGGTAGAATAATTTTAACAGCAATATTCCATAGTGTAATTCTTAATTGGAAAATCGACCCAAGTCAGTCAGTATTTTATAATACCATACATTCCCCCGTACCTTTTTAAATTTTAATAAAAATCACTGTATATAACATTAATTTTTAAACTGAGGAGTAGCGGACCTTAAGTAACTTTATCTAAACAGCTATTTTCAATTTCATATGAATAGTTAAAATTCAAGCACTTGCAAAAGTTATCAGAAATATACAACTTTATTTAACACTTCCATTTGGGGAGCAACCTATTAAAGAAATACTCGATTGAACAACTTTAATAGAAGTATTCCATAATGAAATTCTTTATTTGAAAAACAACTGTATACTATCAATATTTTATAATACCATATAGTCCATCGTACCTTTTTAAACTTTAGTAAAATTTCCTCTTTATATAACATACATTTTGAAATTGAGGAGTTCCGAATCTTAAGAAACTTTATCGAAACACTCATTTTCAATTTCATACGAATGGTTAAAATTCAAAAACTTGCAGAGGTTTATCAGAAATATACAGATTTAATTCAATAACATAAAACAAATTCTCACTAAAAGAAAAAGAAAGAAAGAAACCAACTGTACATTTCTTTTTGGCACCATTCAACTTTCAACTTAAAAAAATATCTTCAATTAAATTATTGAGCACAAGCCAAACGAAAAAAAACTCCATAAAATAATATTTCCAACAGTCCTTCCAATCCCATTAAATTCATTTCTGAGTCTTAGAAATTAAATTAATGGAAGAAGGACAAGGGAGGGTAAAATGTAAATTTTTATACCTTCCAGCATCAACTTAAAAAAAAAAAAAAAAAAAAAAAACTTTCTAGAACATTCCGAAATGAAAATGGAACGAAGTACCATTTTTCATGTCTTTGACGCAGACCTGATTTATTTTCGAAATTCTAATTAAATCTTTATTGTGTTGAGAAAAATATTAAAGACTTCTAAAAATTCGTGTTTTCTCGTATGATTTCGAGATTTATAGAGATCGGCTTTAATAAAAGGTTTCATTATACCAGATATATTTTTAAGGAGGAGGGAGGAATAAGCCTACGTTATTAAGATCTGAAATTGAAAAATTTAATAAATGGTGATTTCTTTACTTCGAAATAAATGAATTGTAAAATGCAGTTAATTTAAGTGATACGACTACTTCAGTTACTTTTAAGATCAACGCAGTATTATGTCTTTATGGGAATTCTCTTTTAGATTTCTTTTGGATGTAAAAACTTTTAAGAATGGGATTTGGATTTTATTTTTAAACCTGATAATGGGATGCTTTTAGTTTTATTTTTCTTTTGTTAAAGTATTTAGGTGTAGATTTTATTTTTAAGTATTGTGCCAGAGATTTTTAATTTAGTTTTACGTTTTTAAGTTGGAGGTTTATTTATAACTAAGTGTAAAATCTTTAATTAAAGTTCTTTATTTTAGTAATTTAGGAATTATGTTATTATTTATAGAATTTTTTTAAAGAAATGTGGTATTACCTTTACGCATAAACATCCAATCAGAATATGAAATTTACAAAAAAAATGATGTCATAAACAGGGAGAGATAAACAGGGAGATAGGAGAATGAAGCTGTTTTTACAGAAATATTCAGTGGAAAAATGAGAAAATAGTTTCAACACAAACGCTGGAGAAGCGAAATAACTGCAAAAGTGGAATCTTACTGGAAACACAAAAACACAAATACTCTTGGAGGGCTACGGCAAAGAGTCCGTTTTTCTAAATTCTCCAGAAAAGCTGATTTAAAGTTTCAAGTGTCAGGGCTTGTATCATGGTTGAGGTAAATGATTGATCCAAATATCACATACCAGGATATTTATTTGTTAGAGGACTCCGCGTAATTAAACTGTCTGCGAAAACCTTGCAGATGGCCAGAAAATCTCGCTATCGAAAAAAAGTGACTCTAATCGTTCTTTGCCGTAGCCCTTCATTTATTTCGCTATGAACTTAGAGACGACCATCTACTTGGAACTTACAATAATAGTTCGGTTCATGTTCCTCTCAATGCGTTGGGTATTCATTGGTACAATAGAGACATGAACTTAGTTGCATCAATTTTTTCAATTTCGTAATTTGCTCCAAAAAGCGTCGATACTTCGCAAACTCCATCGTATCTACACGTTTTTTTAAGCAAAAAACACTTGAGTTTGCCAAAAGGAATCAGATGTATATGCATTAAAATGCCAAAATATACTTCCAAATACTATCAGTACATAAGTGGCAGAAACTCGTTGAACTTTTAACTCAATACGAGAATGAACAGGTATTATGATTTAAATAGTATTCAAAGATGAAGCATGTGTGATGGTTATCTTCTGAATTGATAAATTTGCAAGATAATAAGAAGTATGTATTTTCTTATGTTTTCATTGAAATAATGACAGTAACCCTTATTTTACTTACTGAAATTATAAGTTCCACCAGTTTTATTATGATACTTTATTAATTTGAACGCTTTGATATATATTGAGATGTCGGAATCCACTTCTATGGAGTTTGTTCTTCAATTGGTAGATGGTATCATAAGCTTATTTCAATTTAGAATTTTGCTAGATACAAGTATATAAGATGACATAAAACCGTGATGAATGCCTAGAAGATAGAAAATCAACCATTATTTTGCATAGATGGTGATAACAGTGAGACCTGGAAGAGAGTTTCAATAAACTTTGAGAGTTTATAGAAACGTTGAGAGTTTGAACAAACGTTGAGAGTTTGAACAAACGTTGAGAGTTTGAACAAACGTTGAGAGTTTGAACAAACGTTGAGAGTTTGAACAAACGTTGAGAGTTTGAACAAACGTTGAGAGTTTGAACAAACGTTGAGAGTTTGAACAAACGTTGAGAGTTTGAACAAACGTTGAGGGTTTGAAGAAACGTTGAGGGTTTGAACAAACGTTGAGGGTTTATACAAAGGTTGAGAGTTTGTGCAAAAGTGTTGATTGATAGGAATCATTTCTCACTATGTGTGAACCATAAATATGCAACAGTTTAGTTTTGAAGTCACTGCTAGTTCCTTAGCAAACATTGTGTAAGGATTATGGAACATTATGTTTATGATATGGGTTGAATATTGTATCAAAATACACAACTATTCTAGTTTTTCTGCTCCTGCTGTGTATATATGTCAATCTATCAACAATTTTTAGAAATTAAGAGAGTTGATACAAGTAATAGATTCTGTATCAAAATACTTATACGATCGTTGGTTTTTAAGGTACATTAAAAATGTTTTTTAATATAATTACCCAATTTTTATTGCTATTAGTTCTACGAACTCTATAATATTTATTTATGCTCTCTCTCAAATATTTATTTATGCGTTTATAGTATGAAAGCTTTATTTTGCTTTTTTTTTTTTAAATAATGTCTATAAGTACATATATTTCTTCCAAAAACACTAAAATTTTAATTCCTATTTTAGTTAAATATTTTTCCATTGTTTTAGGGTAAATTAATGGGAAATTTAAAAAAAATTCTCTTCTTTGGATATAAAACATTTCGAAAAAACATGGATTTAGTGAAAAACATATTTAATGCCAAATAAACAACTTTTAAAATTATAAAAAAAATATTTCTATTGTGGACTTCACACTAAACCCTAAATGGACTGACGGTTTTCAAAAATGAATAAAAAAGGGAAAGAGAAAAAAATGAACCATTTGTTTAATTCTAATTGGGCAGCTAGAGAATTCTATCCAATAAATGTTCAAAAATAATTACAAAGTTCACTAGCAGATGTTACTATTGATTTGTAAAAAAAAAAAAAAAAACTTTAAAAAATAGTCGGAGCATATCGCCCAAATCGCAAAACGATGTTTTCAAAAATCAAGATTTCCATCAACAACATTGCGCAAAACAACGCATTTTTTAGTTTTTGAAGCATGTTCATACCATTTATTCTAATTTTCATTCAACAGCGCCATTTATTGATGATTTTTGTAACTACTTTTTGGTAATTTATGGATAAATCTCCGTAATTCCCCAAGTAGAATTCAGCAAACGGTACATTTATATCGTTTACCATTTTTTTATTATTATTTTTCTTTCATTTTAAGAACCCTCATGCCATTTTTGGCCCCCCTTTATCATCACCCTTTGTTAACATTACTTTTTGTTTCCCGATGATAGTATTATACAGGAACAAGTACAGCTATCATTATCCAAGCACGTAGACATAAAAATTTAAGACTAAAATGTCACAATATAATAAAAAAGAAAACTTTGTTAACTATCCTATTCCTCCCGCTTAATTCCTTCAAACTTTTATTACATAGTCATGCAGTCCGGCACGATGTTATCCAGGTCTTAATCATGCCTCTGAGACCACTATCAGGATTTTACTCAACAAGATTTCGTTCAATCCGGCAGATTCTCTAATGTTACCTTTGGGAATTGAAAATGAATTTAAAAGTTCCAACTTGGAGCAGTTGCCTATTTTGTGATTCCCCGTTTTGCTCAGAATTGGCAACTTTTTAATGAAAAAAAACTTAGCATCTCCTTTAAAGTGTATTGTTAGAAGAGAATGTTATTAAATAAGTAATTTAACTGAGATAAAACTTTTATTTTAATGGAGATTAAACTTTATTTTAGCCGTTAATATTTATGGTGATAACCATCACTAAATAGTTAGTAAATTTGTTTGATTATGTTAGAAATTATGTTGTTTTCACTTTAAGTAAGCCTTATTATTTTTGAGAACTTGCAAAATGATTCGCTGAATGAATACTTTTTGAATTTTCATTGACTTGTAAATATGTAATTCTTTGATGATAATTTGTTAATGTTCTGGTAACAACATGTTCAACGTATTAAAAAGTCTCAAACTAAGCATTAATTTAATAGTTGAGGTTAAGGTGGAAATTAAACGTTGCTTTTAAATCTAAGAACTTGAAATATGTGTGGCGGATATGTTCTGGTGCATTCACACAAAAGTTAGAGCAATATAAAATCTCAATCATCCGCATATGATGTTTTCGTGAGTTTCTCTTCTCCGAAAACATTCTATTCCAGGTCATACATACCCAACTAGAGATTTTTTCCATCCAATCACAAAAGATCTGTATTCCACGTGGTATAAAATCAACCAATAGAATACAACCTTTTCTCAATCCAATTTGATTCTGGTTGAAGAAGCATATCTGTTTGACACTCGACTGCTAAAATCATTTGCATCAGACATGCTGTCATATTGCTCCATCTACAAAATCCTCAGCACTTGTTGGATCTCTTGAATTAATGTTATTTATTTTAGTAGCTTAAAAAAGTTGTGTTATGTTATGAAGTTAAGAGTTTAATTAAATACTTGTTCTGTTATCAAGCGCCATCCTATGATTTAACCATAACAGCAAACCAACTTTTTGATAAGTCGTTCTACCGAGGGTTTAATTACATCACACATGCAATACTGACAACGCAACCCCGGCACATTATTTTCGACCACTGGTCTAAGAATTTAGAGCCATAAGATCGAATGTTATAGCCAAACTTGATTCCTACGTTGTGCGTAGTGTGTCAAATGTAAATAATGCTTAAGTTAATAAGTTGAGATAGTTTATTCTTGTTAATACTATTAACATTACATTCACTTGATACAATTATTAATTGTATAAATATTAATATTTGAGGTTAATTTTCAGTATTTGTAATCAATATTTTATGCATAATTTAAAAAAAAAATGAATAGAAAGTTTCAGATATGGTAACCTATGCATGAGAGTTTTAAAATTAGCATCAATATTTTTAAAAATAGTTATTTAATAAATAACACCTCAAATTGTTTTTTATGCTCAGTTATATAAGATTAATCACATAAGACAACTTATTTTCCATTAATATTTTTTTTTTAATATAAATATCATGTGTAAGCTATTTGTTTGAACAACATTAAACCTGCAAAAATTATTGGTGTAGAGTGTTAAGATTTATGGTGTTACTTACCGTTTTTATATTTTCACTCATTTAAATAAAAATGACCAGTTTGGCGATATTTTTGTAAAAAAAAGGACAAAGTTGGCGATGTTATTCAATGTATATTTCATTGTCCTTTCTTGTAAGTGGAACAAGAAAAAAATCTATCGTTGATAGTCGATGATCAAGGGCAGAGAGCTTTGGTTTTTAAATTTGTTAACACTTTTATCACATTTCCACTGGAATTTCGAAGGTGGGGACGATTAGAACACCTTAACCGGCAGTAGCACATAGATTTTAATCAAAATCGTTAAAGCCGTTTTCTTAGCAATCATTGAAAAACATGTTTTTTTTCTATGGCATCTAACTTGTGCGCGATTTTGACGAAAACCTTAATGGTAGGTCTCATGGTCACTACTAACCCACACACCAAATTTGAGAATTCCTAAGTCAATTTGTTCGAGAGTTATGCTGATCACAGACACACAGCCAGATATTTTTTGTAGACAACTTTTTTGAAATCGGGATGTTCCAAAACGTGGAGAAATTAAAAGAAATCGATTTTTTTTTTACTGAATGCTATACTTACATATGGGTAATTGAAAGTAAAAATTATCCTGCATAGGGAGGGCAAATATATTAATCGAATTTTTAGAAAAAATAGCATGGAAATAATTACTCATTAAAATATACTTTTATGGAAATTAAGGAGATTCGGTAACCTTAAAACTATTTTTTTTATTTAATCCTTTAAAATTTTATTTTTAGGAATGAGGAAGTAATATTAAAATATAACTAAATTCCGTAAAAAATTCACGTAAAGTTCTAAATTTTGAAAATTTCATTTAAAAAAAAAAAAAATTAGAAAACTTTAAATTATGTCTTTTATATTTTTCAATATGTTTCCTGCTTTTTTTAAATAATACTCCTAGTTACATGCTCGTACTTTTAAGCAATGGATTTTGAATAAGTAAAACAGTTACAGAGAAAAAAAAAAAGATTTCAAAACGGTAAAAGTTAAAACGGACAAAAAATTTAAATTCTTATCATACTTTCTCCTTTTTACAGTAAATATTTACCATTTATTCACAACTTACACAAATTGACATTTTACTATTTTTCTTTAAATTAGTTTTTATGACCCTTAATAAAATATGCCAGTAAGCTTGATAGTTTAAAACACGTATTACCTTAGGCATTAATAAATCATGTATACTTTTACAAAAACAAATAAACAAAAATAATGGATAATATATATATTTAAGAGCTTGCCATGCAGTTTTTCATTATTAATAAAATAAGATATCCCTTAAATCACATGAGACTTTGAATTGCAAGAAATCCTTTGTCAAAACAATTCTACTTATTTTTTTTTTTATTTTTTTTTAAATACTGCAATCTAATTCTTTCCGATTGTCTGATTATATCGATCATAGCTTTAGGGTTATTTAATAATAAGACATTGCAATATATTGTTCTTGGAGTATGTATAGTGTGTTTAAAAGAATGAAAACTAAATTTATTTCATTGTATTGTTAACTTTTATTACGTAATTATTATTTTTTTAACTAATAAAGAATTGGCATAAGTTTTTTTTTTTTTCTTTAATTTTTTTTTATTAGTTAAAGATGTGGATGTAGGGATTAATACCAGAAATATTTATAATAAAGCAAAAGATCCTAAAAAGGAAACTTTGAAAATCCAGTTAAAGTTTGCCTATCGACGTAAATATTTAATTCGGAAATAATATTAATTGTGATTACCAAATCATATTCTAACTAAGCTATTTAATAAAACGAATAAATTGGTTTTAATTTACGAATTTTTGTACAATGATAACGTGTATGCTCAAGAACTCTTTGTTTTATTTATTGATCATAACAATAACATTCAACATTTAAACTGCAAAATCATGTCTTTTTACCATGATCATTTATGTAAATCTATCAAAAATATTGTTTGTTTAACATAACACTAAAATTTAATAGTGTCAGCTCCAAATCTAGCTCTTTGATCACAACAACTAGTATATAAATAAAACAAATACATTGCTTTCCAAACATTAAATGTTGCTAATTCCTATACCAGCTCCTTTTAAAAGATCATTAATGTGAACAAAACACATGTATTGTTGGTTAATTATAATACCAACATTCAATATTGTTAGCTCGCAAACCAGCTTCTTTAGCATGTTCATTAATCTGAATGAAACACAAGTATTGTTTATTTATCATTAGACCAACATTCGCTACAATAAGCTCCTTACCCAGCTCCTTAGCATTATCATTAATATGAATAAAACAAATGTATTGTTTATCATAACACCAACATTTAATATTATGCGCTCCTAAACAGCTCCTTTATCATGGTCATTGATGTGAATAAAACAAATGTATTGTCTATCATAACACCAGCATTCAATATTATGAGCTCCTAAACCAGCTCCATTAGCTGGCGCAGCATAGCCAACACTGGATCTTGTGCTATAAAACATCACTTTACCAACTAGCTCCTTTAGCATGGTTATTAATGTGAATGGAAAAATTTATTGTTTATCATAACACCAACATTCAATTTTGTAAGCTCCTAAACCATATCCTGTGTCATGACATGCTTCAGTGTGGCGGATACATTTCATCCACCGAAGGGTTCAAATTACTCATCAATCCTGGACATTGACAGCTCCTGCTGCATACCTCCAGAGACCAAAACATCTGTTTGAAACAGTCTCGTTAACTGGGACATTCCCCTGAACAAATACCTAAGGAACGCAAACAATTACCTTTTACTGGACATCTCCCCAACACCCCCTCCCCCTACAAAACACATCCTTCTCCCAACTGTTCCGATTTATGGGACAACTAAACTTCACTCAACCCCCGTTCCTTGTTCTATGGTCTGACGGCTCCTCCACTGGTGCCACTATGCACCGTTAATTAAATCATTTAATTAGGGGTGCACGCAGGTTCGCTCGATGGTGCGTTAAATTTTGATGATGGGGGGGGGGGGTAGAGGAGGTGCTTTAGGATTGAGGATGTGGAGGGGAGGGGGCTAACGGTGTTTATGAGCTGGGACGAGGAAAGGTGTAGTTGCAAAGTATAGATTGTAGGTAAGTATCCGCAACGTCCTGATTCAAACTTTGTTTGGAAGTTGTTGCAATTACTGAATTGGCCAGGGGTGATTAGTTAATCCTTGTGAGTATTTTTATTATGGAAGTTATCTGGTAGAAATCAATTTCGCGTGGTTTATCGTTAGTTTTGTGTGTTGTATCTTCAGTTTCAGAGATATATCGTTTGGGAATCGTGTCAGAATAACGATAGGGTATAGTAGCAGTGGTCTTTTCGTTTACTAGAAACTAGTTGGTTTTGCTTTCTTTTTTTGATTACTGTATAGATTTTAGATCAGTTTCAATTATTCAATCCTGAAAAAAGTTAAGCTAAGAAAAATCAAATGCATCAATAACTGATGTGTGTATGTTGAGCAAGAAAATTTGTTTGGAAGTTGTAATTACGGAATTGACCTGATTTCGTGTGGTATACCGTCAGTTTTGTGTGATGTTTCTTCAGTTTCAGAGATGTATCATTTGGGAATAGTATCAGAAAAATGATAGGGTATGGTAGCAATGGTCTTTGTTGACGCGGAACTGGTTAGTTTTTCTTTGAAGTTATGATTTACTGTATAGGTTTTAATTCAGTTTCAATTCTTCCTTTTTGAAAAGAGTTCAACTAGGGAAAAGTTAGAGAATCAATAAATGATGTTCATGTCTTGCAGGAACATTTCTTTGGAAGTTATTACGGAACTGGCCACGGATGATTAGTGTATCCTTGTATTTTTTTATTATGTAAGAGTCATTTGTCAGAAATCAATTTCGAGTGAGTTCAGAATGGTGAATCATCCGTGAATTGTAAATAACAATAATGCATGAAAACTGTTTTGTTTTGGGGAAATGAAGTGTAAAGGTACGATAGCTAAGCTACTTTGATAGCTAAGTTACTTTAATAAATTTTAAGAGGAAATTGACATGATATTTTTACAAGTACTATTTACAAAAGGAGCGCTTGTGCAACTGACTCCTTACATTACGAACACCAGTCCAAATCTAAGCCATATCAAAAATGGCGTCGTTTCTCGAACATCGTCTAATACTCTCGCTCCCAGTTGCCTTTCTCGATCTTCAAATAGCGTAGCCATCTTTTTTTGTCGCGAAACTTTTCATCTTTTTACGAGACTTAACAGTTACTGTGGTTCCTTGTAACCAAGAATTGGTTTGTTTTGCTTCCTATTTTGCACTGAAGTACAGGAGCGATTTCAGTGCATTTGCAATTCCGTCTTTCTGAAAAGTATAAAGCTGTGAAAGAGTTCATGCATAAATAGATGAGCGTATTGAACCTAAAGTACACACATCATGTAATGCTCATGTATCTTAATGTTTTGACTGCTTATTTTTTTTTTCTTACATTTTGGCGAAAGTTACAAGAATGAAGGATAGTAATATAATTAAAATGTTCTTGGTAACTTTATTTTAAGAGTATATTTTTAAGAATAATTCGTTAATTACTTATTTGGGAAAATATACATTACAATGTACATTGCATGAATTTTACACTCTTAAATATACTTATAAGTATCTTAAAATAATTGGATACAAATATCGATAATTGGTAAGTGCACCACACAGCCTAAAATAAACCGACCAATTAAGTATCGCTTAACATGTTTTTCGATAGAAAAGGTAAAATCCCCAAATTTCTGCTAACTGCCAATTACTACAGAAAAGTATTCGAATTGCCAACCATAGGAAAATAATGAGCAGAAATTGACCAATGTTCTCAAGTTGTTGACCTTATCCCTCCTAACTTATAATTATTAATCGTATCACATTGCCCATTTGCTATCGTACCTCATTAGTTTAAACTAATTGGTTGGAGAAATAAAAATCTTCATATGGGTGTATCTTACAAGGCCAAAGGTTTAAAAATAGGTATTTTGGGAACTGAATGAAACCACCAGAGTTTCCACTTTTACATGAAACTATCATCTGAATGAACACAATCTGTATGGGCTCCTGTTGATATTGCCTGATGCGTGTCGTTATTGGATGCAAAGGTGTCTTAGTGTGCATTCTCTTGGTATGTAATCACTCTTTATTCTCTATTAGTGCTATTCTTTAAGCACTAAATAAAAAAATTAATTATTATAATTATGTAGGATGGTTATATGTCACAGAATACTTAAATATCGGTAGATCCTGCACATTTGCCAATTCGAACGATACTCTTCAAAGACTTGTACAAAATTTGTTTTCCTAAAAATAAAAATTAGTTAGTTTTTACAACAGATGGCGATGTGGATACTTGTGAGCAAATGGTAGTTTATTTTAAAATAGGTGATGGGTTGTTACGGTGATATTTAGAGGCATTGTGATGTAAATCCGTATGTTGATGGCAAAGCTTTATTTTTACTTTGGGTGGAAAGATAGTTTCTGAACATTTCTGTGAAAGTAACTTTTTTCAAAGATTTTTGTGAGAACCGCATCACCCTACCTTCAAATATTCATAAACTATCGCATTTTCAAATGTTTTTTTTTTTTTTTTTTTTTTTTTTTTTTAACCTTGTATGTAAAAATAATGTCACTTTGTCGCAGTCTACATCTTCCTCAACTTGTTCGCTTGAAAAGTTATAATACTGGTTTCCTAGTTTTACAGAAAAACTATCAAGTATTACAAGTTTAACCTTTTCGGTATCGAATGTTTCATATAAAACTATGTCCTTAATTCTCACTTAAGTTTGTGTCAACTGTTTGAACTATAACTATGTAAACGTTTCACATACAAATTTGTGTGGTTTAAAATCTTTTTACACACTCCCAAATCCCATAAATAAATTAGGTCTAGTCTATTTGTGCAAACTATTGTTGGTGTTTTTATAAGGATGCTGATTGATTATTTTATTAAATATAATTTATGCTTTCCGATAGATTAATTCAAACTCTTATCTCAGAATTATGATGTAATTTTACAAGGTACAAGGGGTGTCCCAATTAATAGTTTAAAAAACTAAAAAACACGCTTTAATAGAAAAGTGAACTAAAAAGTAGAAAATAATTTTAAAATAAGTTTGAAATTAGAATAGAGTGATTAACAATAAATATTTATTTTATCATAATAAAGCGTGGGGTGCTTTTTAAGATACTTTCATAATGGCTCTACTTTTACCAATATCTGTCATAAAATATTTACTACAATTGACATCAAGCACCCCACGCTTTTTTACGATAAAATAAATATTTCTTGTTAATCACTCTATTCTTATTTCAAACTTATTTAAAATTATTTTCTACTTTTTAATTCACTTTTCTGTTAAAGCGTGTTTTTTAGTTTTTTTAACTATTAATTATTTTTTCTGTAAACTACAAATTTTTTTTAGTTAATTTTTTTAGTTAAGTGTACAAAACTCTCCAGTTGTTCCTGCCAATAGTCACATTCTTGCCTCAAATTTAAGTCATGGGTATACCTTAGTACACGCCGCATTACTTGTCAAAAAACAATACCGTTTCTCTGAATATGAAAAACCACTAATCCTGAAGATCCTGGTAAGGATGATGCGACTAAAAAAAACACGCTTTGTATAACTGTCGTTCAAACGACAAATCTTTCAAACGGCACACCAGGGTTCAATTCCGGAGAAGGTTGTTTTTTTGGAATTTAACGGCGCAAGGGCAACACGAGCTAATCCTTGTGATAAAGCGACAAACTTATTGAATTATTGTATTGTCATTGGTCTTTGACAAGTGTGCAAAGTTTGAATAAAATCTGATCGCTCAAAGTAGGGTCTGTTAAAGATTATGTTACAAGCATACAGGTGAAACTAATAAAAGCGTGTTAAAAAGGACTGACGCATTTGAAAAATGAATAATAATAAAAAATAAAATTAAAAAAAGTTTGATGATTGAAATGTAACATTTTCAACATTCTATTTTGCCAATTACGGAATTTTATACATTATTTTCAAAAATAACTACACATTTTGCTGATAGATGGCGCTGTTTATTGAGAAAACTATAACAATCGGTCAGAATATGTTGCAAAACCCTCAAAACGTTGTTTTTATAGCACCATGTTTTTTTCTTTAAATAGTGGCTATCTTGAAAAATTCGATTTGTAAATAGTGCAACATATTCTGACCGATTATTTTAATTGCTTCAATCAACAGTGCCATCTCTCCATGAACATCGTAACTAATTTCAAAATGGATTCCCAATTACAGTAGAATTCCCAAGTATAATGCAGCAACCGGTTCACTTTAATCATGATCCCTTTTTTTTTTCTTTCCCCCCTTTGAAATACGACAGTTTTATTGAGAACATCCAGTATATGTGGCCAGTTCAGAATCCAATGTAGCTCTTGAGTTAAGAAAAATCCAATACAATCACCCAGCCATCCTCATTTACAAATGCGTAATCGATATCACCAATGCGTATCCACAATTTTATCTAGGCACACATATATCCCTAATCCTTTTACCCTATAAAATTATTACTTCAGTTCAGAGGTTGAATCTCTCCCCCCAACACATCCAGGCACTAAATATCGGCAAAACCTCTCCAGATTATATTTCAAACCCCCTCCTCCCCTTCCAAAAATAAAACTGGGGTAGAAAAGTACCATATCGAGTGTTCCCCACGACATCAGGTAAAGAAGTCAATAAAAAAAAATAAGGAACCCTAAAACCCGATACGGTTTTACACGATATCCTCATTTTATCTCACGAGGGGGCGCTGAACTCGTTTTCTACGGGAAGTTGCCACAAGAAGCAGAGAAATAAATAATCCTCTTCCCGCGGTGGAAAAAAAGGAGATTCTCCAGATTCTTTTTTATCGAATTTTCACTCTTCCAAGGAGTCGATTTAAAGGGGGGGCGTAGGACTACTTTTCTTTTTTAGGTTGTCTGCTTATGGGAAGTGTCCTACTTGTCCGATTTTTTTCTTTCATGGTGGAAACTGTATGGATGAATAGGAAGTTTGAGGTTTTACTAAGGCTTTTTGCTGTTTGGGGTAAATGTAAATAGTCCACAAATGGAAGGGATGTGAGTGTTCGATGACAAAACTGGTGTTTGCTTTTTGTTGTATGTATTATGTAGAATTTGTGTTGAGCTTTTTCTGGAAGTTTCCATATCTGGTCTGGAAATGTGAATGTATCTGCTTCCTTTTTTTTGTTGTACTCGGCAGTAGAATAGATCCATGCTCTCACCGGAATGATGAATAACTAGTATTACAAATAGAAGGGCAACTTATTTCTTATCGGTGACAACAATTAAGTTATAAAATGGACTTAAACATTTGATAACATCTGTTGAAGTAAAACTACACCTAACTATTGCATGCATTAGATGGAATTTGTTAGGGTTTTTCAAGATGTATCCATATCGAGTCTTTAAATATGTATGGGAAATGGGAAAAATGTGTCTGGTCCTTTTTCTTTATTTGTTGTACTCGGCCGTAAAACACTACCATGTTTACATTGGAATGATAAGTAACTAGTTTTGTAAATGGAAGGACAACTTATTTCTTATCAAAGACAGCAATTAAGTTATAAAATGCAGTTAAACATTAGATGCCATATGTTGAAGTAAAACTATTCCTAACTATGGCATGTATTATGTAGAACTGCTCAGGGTTTATCTGGAAGCTCCAATATCCGGTCTGGAAATGTGAATGTGTCTGCTTCTTTTTTCGTTGTACTCGGCTATAGTATTGTAGGGACAATATATTTCATATTTGTGACAGCAATTATGTTAATTAGGGATTTACCATCATATTTTCATTTATGGAAGTAAAACTACATCCAGTTATAGCATGTATTATGTAGAATTTTTTTCTCGTCGTTTCCATATCTACTTTGGAATTGTGAATGTGTTTGCAGATTTTTTGTTGCACTCTTCTATAGAATATGCCCATGCTCACACTGGAAAGATAAATAAATAGTATTGCAAATGGAATTACTATGCATTTCTTATCTTTGACAACAATTATGTTGCAAAATGGACTTAAGAATAAGATTTCATATATTGAAATAAAACTACACTTAACTATTACAGGTATTATGTAAAACTCTTTATCTGGAAGTTTGCTCGTCTACTCTGTAAATGAGAAATGCAAATGTGTCTTCTTCCTTTTTTATTGCACTCGGCCGTGAAATAGGACCATGCTCCCACTGACATTATAAATAACTCTCAATGTAATTCAGAGAAATTTATATTTCTTATCTGTGACAACAACTAGGTCAGAAAATGGAGCTTATCAGATGATGTCATCTGTTGAAACAGAAATACACCTAACTAAGGTTAAACTTATATTTATTTTTTGTTGTAAGTTTTTTTAAACGAAAACAAACTTTTTGAAAGGATATGCGTTTTCATGTTATAAAATAGAAATGAATTTTTGATTTTGGCCGGTTTAATTAGAATTAAAGATATGTATAAACTCGGAGAAATATTCAGTATTTTCCATAGATGAAATAATATGGAGGACATTAAATTGAGAAGTACTCTTTTTTTTCGTTTTCATGTTCTTTTTTATAATTTTTTGTATCGTTAATGAAATGTTAAAAAAAAATTTTGTATCGCAAGTGTTTATAAGACACAACGTTTTAATTCTATATTTTTAATTTAAAAGTAATTGATATTTCTCGATCAAATAAAACTAAAGTTCCTCCGGATGAATTAAAACTCTTAATATTCCAAATTTAATCACAATTCGGTTCCTATTTATAATTTCGCATTAATTTGGGATCTTAAGGACAGACGTAAATGGTTGATAATTTTTTTTTTTTTTTTTTTTTTTTTTTTTTTTGTACTTTTTAAAAAATCAAGCCATTTGCTTCGATAGGAAATATATTGTTCTGATTGATACAATATATAAGTATTTAAAACTTTTTGAAAGTTAATTCGCATGTGTTACCGCTTAGCAATACATAACCTTAAAATGGCTGTATCTCAAAACATGTTCTTTTTAATTTTATGAACCTTTTTCTCGGAAAGTAATGGTAGTATTAAAACAAAAATTGGAGGTACGATTTTTAAATCTCTATTTGAAAGACATTTTGTAAAAATTATTTTATTTATGTCATAAAATGCCCCCCCCCCCCCCCCGAGAAAAAAAAGTAGCGAAAAACAAGGTATAAAAGTGAATAAAATGTGATTAATTTTAAAAAATAAAAAAGCTCTATTCAGTAGTTTAAAACCGTATAATAATTTTGTGTACCAAGTTTTAGATTTTTTTTTTTAATAAATTCTGAGAACTAGGTCAATTTAACATGGGCTACATCGGGACTAACGTACACCCTATATACTACACAACCTACTAGAATCCCTCTATAATTAATGTTTTAAACACCATGAACAAAATTTCTCCAACAATTTGAAATTTTTTATTTATATTTCTTTGATGTAAGAAAACTTATCTAGTTACTAGCAAATTAAGTTAATGGAAGTTATGCTATTGATATACGTAGAATCGCTAATGTGTCTTTAATTTTTTAATTCCTATTTATTATTTTCTATTTTGTGAGTGTGTTTGTGTAATTGTGAAGAGAAAATGTTCAGACGGCAAATTAAACCCTTTGATGTTATCCAATCGAGCTTCAATAGAATCGTTATTGATGACAATGCATTCTATCATGTTTTGAGGTTAAAAAAATTTTAGTAAATTTTACGGAATCGATGGTTTCCTTTGTAGTGGTCAAACACTAGCTTAAAATCGACTAAATAATTTCTTATAAAAATTGACTATGCAAAGATTTATGTTAAAAACTTTGTTTTATGGGGTTTTTTTTTCGTTTCATTCTAAGAAAAGACAAATGAAGTTTCATTTCAAAACAATGCAGATTTGTTGTGCGGATAACAAAAATACATCCTCTAATCAGCCAAATTATAAGAAATTTAAAAATAAAAACACTGATGCTATTATACTACCACCTGATAATATTACATTTATTCCATACAATTATCTAATGCAATTTATATTCGCAATTTAATTAAAAACTCCAATTTGGATAAAATTACGACAGGAATTAATTACATTTATACTATAAACTAATTGATAGTTTTACGATAAAAATACTCACATTTCACTTAACGAAGCTGAAAACCATTTTATACAGACTTCACTTTCTTTTTATTAGTTTCATCCTAAAGATTTCCATCTTAGACGGAAGATATATTTGAACCAATTAGAATGTCTGGAACATCGTTACTCCACTGGGTTTTAATTATGTCTGACTTTTGCAGACATAGGTATGAAATTACAGATGATTTATTTTCCTTTACCAGTCTTTGTATGTCTGTAAGAATAACTACCTTATTATAAAATGCAATTGCAGTTATGCACTGGATATTTTTTTTAAAACAAAACCTACAATTATTTGTGTTAGATAATATGCGTTATGTATAAATATTTATTTTTCTTAATGACAAACACACATTTAAACGGTAAAATAAATTTAAACTATTCAAAGTTTTAAATTTAAAAATATATTGTTTGCCAAAGTGTCTGCATTGTCTAATAACTAAAAAGCCTTATCTATAATAATAACTAAAAAGCCTTATCTATAATAATAACTAAAAAGCCTTATCTATAATAATAAAACAAGCTGTGTGTCTGTCTGTGGATCTATAGAAACATACTTAAAATTGGAGTAGAGCTCTGAAATTTTCAGCATAAGTAGTTTTGGACTTCTAATTGTATACGTGTCAAACAGAATGTTAAGATTTTAATTAGTTCTTTTTTAATTTTTTTTTTTTTGTGCAAATCAACTTCAAACAGAGATACAGCTCCGAAATTTTCCACATAACTAGTTTTAGCCTTTTAATTCTTGTTTTAAAAAACAGAATTTTAAAATTTTGATAAGTTTCTTTTTTTAGATTTCTTAATCAAGTAACAATTTTTATTTACAAAAAGACTTCTAATAGGGTTACACCTCTGAAATATTCAACATAAGTAGTTTTGGCCTTAGGATTGGACTTTTGAAAAACAGAATTTGAAATTTTTATTTAGTTTTTTTTTTAATTAATTTTCTTAATTAATAAATATGTTACAAAACGATTTCTAATAGGCTGCAGCTCTTAAATTTTCAACATAAGTAGTTTTGGCTTTCTAATTGGACCTTAGAAAAAGAGAATATTAAATTTTTGCTCAGTTCGTTATTAATTAATTAATATGTATTTTACAAAACGATTTCAAATAGGGCACCAGCTTTGAAATTTTCAACATAAGTAGTTGTGGCCTTCCAATTAAATTTTTGAAAAACAGAATTTTTTTTTTTTTTTTCATTTTATTTGTTTAATTAGTTAACAAATATTTTACAAAACGAGTTGTAATTGGGCTACAGTTCTGAAATTTTCAACACAAGTAGTTTTGGCCTTCTAATTGGACTGAGCAAAAGAATGTTAAAATTTTATTTTTTTTATTTAATTTTTTCACAAAAAGCGACTTCTAATAAGCCTAGAGATCTGAAAGTTTCAACATAAGTAGTTTTGGCCTCTAATTTTGCTTTCCACAAGCACGCGTTAAAGGGGTATTGTATTATTGCATGAACGCGGAATTGTTTTTTCTCGACAAGGGAGAGGCTTCCAATATTAAGGCTTTACTTTGCAATTGTGTCAATAAACTTTTCAGCGAACTAAGCAAACTCGATTATGCGTAGCGATGAACCTTCCTGCGATCGAAGCGCCAAAAACTGGGACCTATAGACGAATGACAGATTTCTGCAACGCGATGACTCACAGCTGGCTAAAATATTGTACATGTTAAAATTTCATAGCGAAGCACGGGTATTCAGCTACTTATTTAATAATTTAGTTCTAATTTATACACTTTTATATTATTTCTTATGAATTGTATCCTTTTCATTTAAAATCCTTAAATCCAACACAATCAAAATGAACAGAATAACGTAAAAAAATAATTTTCTAGCTGTAAATGAGAAAACATAAAATTGGATATATCAAGAAATGTAAGTTTAAAGATCAGATTTTTTTTTTTTTTTTTAAATTTGGAAATATAACAAATTTTTAATTGGATACTTTTGAATTCTATTCAATTTTAAAATCATAGCATAAATAACGCTGAAAGGTCAATACTGTGAAAATTATTCATTATTGTTATTAATACAAACATCATATAAATCAAATCGCTGATATTCACTGTAATAAATAATTAGGGATTATTTTTTTATTATTATTATTATTATTAAGTAATACTTTTCACGTCACTAAGTCTTGTGCCAAATAACTGATTTACAATCTGACACTAAATTATTTTTAGACAACTAATTCTTAGTTGTTCAACGTTAAGAAAATTACTACGGAATATTACGAAATGCATTGGCATCAATTAGAAATGCGTTAATATATTCTAAATTACTCAAAATATAAAACATGTCATTCTTCAAGTCGGACTTGTGTATAAATTTTTGTTAACTAGTTATGAACAGTTTTAGCTTTTAAGACATTAGGTTTTTTTTTTCTTTACAATAAGATACAAATCACACTTCGAGCTATATTACTTGGATTAAAATTATTAAAAAAAAAGTGAACATTTAAAAAAATAAATTATTCATTTCCTGTTTTATGATCACATTCAGAGTTTAATTTTCCAGACCATTATACTTATTACATTGTTACATTTACTTATTATATTACCCAATTCCTATTTGTTTGTGTTGCTTTGTTCTTCCAGCGACGAATGCATTTTTCACTTTCCAATAAAGTTTAATTTTTTTCACTTAAACATATCGTTTCAATGCAACTCGTTTATTAAAAAACATACAATAAAAATTTCCCTTTCACTTTCGAAATTCAAATATTACTTTTCTTAACAAGATCAAAGCTTGCAAATGTTTTTTCCCTCATATTCCAAGAAAAATTTCGTTTTTTTTACTAATTATTTTAATTTAAAATTATTTGAAAATGCTTCCAAAAAGCATCAATAACATTTGTGCAACAAAGTTGCATTAAAATAATATGTATTGTGTCGCGAGTTTTAACGTTTTAAAGTTGTTTTAAAGTGTTTTCAAGTAAGCACCAATAAGATTAAATGTCTTGTGTTACCAAGTTGCATTAAAATAATTTGTAATGAGTTGCATATTGAAATCCCACTATTACCAGTATACTTTCCCGAAAAACAAATTTCTTTTCACACCTCACACAAAAATATCCCGGGAAATATTTTCAGACGCCAAAATACAACATCAGTATGTAAGTTGATGACCCAAAACCCCTCCAAAAAAAATCACATTCAAAAAATTCACCAAGTATTTGGAATAACCAACATTTCCAACTCTTTTTCCCTACATAACTCTTTCACTACCCTGCCTTGCTCGATGGATCGAATAACTCCAGAAAGAATAAAAATACAGTCCACGGCAGAAAATATGCCGCAAGAATTATTAATAAACCCCTTTCCCAAGCATCTTGAACTCTGGATGCCGTAAAGAATAAGAAATAGAAATTCCAGACGTATTGGTTAGGGGATTTAGATGCGCCATTTTGAATGTAAGCTGTTGCCAAACCAGAAAAAAAATGTTTTACGAGTCGGATTATTATGACTATGTTTGTTGCAATTGTTGGAATGTTTTTGAAACTTGATATTTGGAATGTATATTATTCAGTTAAATTAAAATTCTGTCGAATTTGTGTATCTGAGCAAATTAAAATTATGTCGAATGTAAATTAAAAGAAATGATGGCATAGTTTGTTGAATTTGTTTCATTTAATAAAATGTGAAAGGGATTATTTAGATTTTCAAAAACAGGTGGAGTAATTGGAAATATATCCTTTTAGGTTTGTTTTTGTTGAACTTAATGCAGTTTTCGAATTATTTCAGTTCTAAGAATTTATTTCGATTGAAATGTATTCTTGGAAGATTGTACATTAAAAGCTTACTTACAATACTTATTTTTGCAATTAGACCATTAAAACGGATTACAATTTCAATTAAAGAAGACGATGAAATGTTTAATTATTCAGTGTTTGATTATATTAATATGTAATTTTTGCATAGTAATTTCTCTTTTCAAAGTTAATCAATGTATCTAAAACGCGTTTTCAAATGCATATCTAGGAAACTTTGTTTTCAAAATTGATTGAATTTATGAAATATATTAATAAAACCATGCATGAATGTATACAACTATTTCTAGTTAAAATAACGATACGGAATTTTAAGAATGCATACGTATGTATAATTTAGCTTCTATAATTCATTTATATAAAAGAAACTCAAACAAAGTATTTTTCTGCCTGTTATAAATCTCAGGTAAAGCTCAAAATACCATTAACACGCGCAATATGCCAAATAAAAAATTTAAGTGCGCTGTTAAGAAGGTTGCAATTGAGCAAGGTTTGCTGACTCCATATTGAACAAACATGATTTAATAGAAACAAGGTTCAACATAACAACAAAGAATTAGTAAGGAATGAATTAACGAATGACCACCTGTCCTCTCTGATGATCGCTGGCAGTCCAATTTGAAGAAGGTTGCAATTGTGCAAGGTTTGCTGACTCCATATTGAACAAACATGATTTAATAGAAACAAGGTTCAACATAACAACAAAGAATTAGTAAGGAATGAATTAACGAATGACCACCTGTCCTCTCTGATGATCGCTGGCAGTCCAATTTGAAGAAGGTTGCAATTGTGCAAGGTTTTCTGACTCCATATTGAACAGACATGATTTAATAGAAACAAGGTTCAACAAAACAACAAAGAGTTAGTAAGGAATGAATTAACGAATGACCACCTGTCCTCTCTGATGATCGCTGGCAGTCCAATTTGAAGAAGGTTGCAATTGTGCAAGGTTTGCTGACTCCATATTGAACAAACATGATTTAATAGAAACAAGGCTCAACATAACAACAAAGAATTAGTAAGGAATGAATTAACGAATGACCACCTGTCCTCTCTCATGATCGCTGGCAGTCCAATTTGAAGAAGGTTGCAATTGTGAAAGGTTTGCTGACTCCATATTGAACAAACATGATTTAATAGAAACTAGGTTCAACAAAACAACAAAGAATTAGTAAGGAATGAATTAACGAATGACCACCTGTCCTCTCTGATGATCGCTGGCAGTCCAATTTGAAGAAGGTTGCAATTGTCCAAGGTTTGCTGACTCCATATTGAACAAACATGATTTAATAGAAACAAGGTTCAACAAAACAACAAAGAATTAGTAAGGAATGAATTAACGAATGACCACCTGTCCTCTCTGATGATCGCTGGCAGTCCAATTTGAAGAAGGTTGCAATTGTCCAAGGTTTGCTGACTCCATATTGAACAAACATGATTTAATAGAAACAAGGTTCAACAAAACAACAAAGAATTAGTAAGGAATGAATTAACGAATGACCACCTGTCCTCTCTGATGATCGCTGGCAGTCCAATTTGAAGAAGGTTGCAATTGTGCAAGGTTTGCTGACTCCATATTGAACAAACATGATTTAATAGAAACTAGGTTCAACAAAACAACAAAGAATTAGTAAGGAATGAATTAACGAATGACCACCTGCCCTCTCTGATGATCACTGGCAGTCCAATTTGAAAATGACACATTTCTTCAAATTGGATATCGCAATCACGTGTACACCGCATGTCAACGATCTGTTATGTTATGTACGTGATTGTCACGTTTCAGAGTAAGATGTAAACTTGGTACCCCTTGTTTTTGCCAAAAAATTATAAAAATATAAGTTTTCTCTTTTTTTTTCTCTTTTTCTGCGTGTTTATAATCTTTAAAACCTTATCCTTATTCTGACAAGTATTTGAGCTGATGCGATTACAGCAATTGTAGAAAAACTATATTTTTTTTTTGGAGAATTTAGCATTGCTGCAATAGCTCCTTTGATGTTTCGAACGCAGTTTTTCTCAGTTCATGATTTGTGAAATTCCCATCTTACTCAAGCCGACCAAACGGTATAGTGGTTAGCGTGCTAGCTTCTAGACTGCGAGGTTGCGGGTTTGAGTCCCGTGTTAGGCATGGGTGTTTGTAAATGTATGTTGGCTTGTCTAATGGTGAATGTTTCGGCGCATTATAGCCCTCGTGTTGCTGACTGCGCCAGATAATCTGAAAACAACCAACAACCAACCCATCTTACTCAAAATGCTAAAACTTCAGAAAATATGAATGAAATGACTTGAAATTTTTTTTGTGCCATTCTTAATATCTAGTTTACAAAAACAGGCATGGATTTTTGGATAAAATAAAAACTTTTTTTTTACAAATTTAAATGTTGAAAAATACTCGTTTTTTATGTTTGTTTTACCTATAGGCACAGTAATTATCGTTTTTCTCGAAAACTATTTTACTTATTTTAAATAATACTTAGAACATACATTGGAAATACTTGGAACATATTTTTAAAAAATATCAGGAAAAAATATTGAAAATTGAAAAGGAAGATAGAATTTGAAATTTTGGAAATTTAGAGCACTATGTGAACTTTTTTTTTAATAAAATTTAGTTTTTACTTAGTAATACTTCCAAATATGTAAAAATTATAATTTTAAAGACTTAAACAAAATTTAAAAAACACACACACAAAAAAAACAGTTTGAAGGGTATCGCATCCCTTTAACTAATTTAAGGTGTCAAAAAGATATCGAACGTTCCAAACCTGGAATATTCTCAATAGTCCACTTCCAATGAATCCACAACTCTGAAATTCGGTACAAGTGTCAAGAAGGAAAAACATAGAAAAAGTAAGTTATTCCAATTATGACATACCATCTTTCATGGGTCAAACCGAGAGTCGATTGTTAATTCCTAAATGAAAGTTATTGCTAAAATTTTGGCTGGTAAAATTTCGTCACAAGGTATTCAGATAGTTTATTATATTCGGTTAAAAAAAGCCTATTTGTTATATTTTAGATAATTTATTTGTAGAGCTGTTTCGATACCAACATACATTCTTGAACTCGTTTACCCATTCGGATATTAAACGCGTCTTTTCAATATAGTTACGTGTATTATTAATGAACTGTAGTCCTGTTATCGATACCCGAAATGGTTTCTATCTATATTTTGTGGATATCAATGGGAAATCCGATAACACCCAATTATGCAGCAGATGTTCTTATCGATTTTCTGACAGAAAGTTCCCTCTTGATAAACGAGAAACATTTTTTACAAGAATGAACTTTTCGAGAGAGAAAATATTTTTAAATTCTCATCGTTATCAGATTGGAACTCGGTTTTACTTTTTCTTTAATTAGCTCCGCTTATCAACACAAAAGAGTAGTTGTGAAAATTATATATAAAATAATGTAATATATATTGCTTAAAATGTACAAAGGCAGAATATTTTGTATGTTTGAAGTTTTGTTTAAAAGTAAATTCAGATAATATGTATACGATTTTGGACGGCTAAATGGATATAATAAATGTAATGCATTCCCTTTGGAACCTTCAATTTCCCATTTAGAATTCTCTAGTATGTTCCGGTGTTAGCAAGAGGCGTCTTGAATAATCGAGCGTCACTAGTAAACCTATAAAAGCTAAGTATTTCGGTTTGCCTAGCCTTTTGATATAATAAACTCTTGGAGCTAGCCAAACGTTATCCCGTCTCCTCCCTTGTCTCTGAAAATAAACTTGTGCGCAACTCATCCACGATTGCTTACTTAACAACGGTCAACATCCAAGGTACCGTTATATAAATTTGAAGCTACAGTTATAGTTACTCATTTTAGAAATTATCAAAATTAACTATCCACTGACTAAAACTCTAATTGAAATACATTTAAATCGATTTACACAAAACAATTATTATTATTGTATCTTCCTGTCGGTATGAAATATCAATGCTATTCATTTTGTTTCTCATATCCTCAATAAAAATTTATTTAATTCATTGCCGTATTTTGATGAGTCTGCCTCGTGATAACAATTTTGGTCCAAACACGGATATCACGAGTCAGACTCGTGAAAAGAAATACGGGCCAAACGTAAACATCGCAAGTGAACCAAGTTGCTAGTTAATACATTAGTTTTTGACACTGTTATTTCTTATCTATTACGCATGATTTATAGCACTAATATTTATATTTTGAAATATTGACTGAGATATTGTATTAAAATTATGTGTATGAAAAGCAACAAGAATTAAATTAGTGTTGAAGTCCACAAGAACATTATCGCGTGGAACAATTAAGCTATATAACAGGTATCCGCAAGTCGACTTCTATTGTGACTGTCTCGATCATTACACTGCTAGTTAAGTGCGCATCATCCCCAACCGCTTGGGCACGGATTTCGTTGAGCTAAATGGTACGGCAAAGGGTTAATATGAGCATTATTACAGTTCAAGAAACCATTGAAATAGATGCAAAAATAAGTTCCAACTGTACAAGTTACATCCGTAACATTGACAACTCGACCCAAGCAATAAACCTGATGTAATCTTATCACTCAACTATTCAATTTCTCCTAAAATCAAGAAAAGAAAAATACTTCGGTTCCTTCATCCTTAAATTACTTTTCCCCCGTTGTCACGACCACTTCTTTTCTCCCGCTAAGCCGTCTGTGGTAAATCGTTCGCTACAATAAGTGATTCATGTGAATATTTAAACATCTCCTAGTGCTGTTTCTATGAGAGGATTACTGTATAGCTTTTCTTATTTTGATTCTGGGAAGGCAGTTCATAAACAATGTGGAATGAATTTCTGGCTAAGATTTAAAGATTCAAATAATCGTATCCTTTAATCTGATTTCCCCCCTCCTCCTTTGTGTATCCTCCCAACGATCAATTTACTATAAAACAATCATGTCTTAGTTGCCATCCCTTGTGACATCAAAATTATTCGTAAATGTCATTAGATAGATTAACATAAACTCCTAGTAAGGATCATTCCCTATATTCAGTACTGTTGCGTGGACGGGTTCGAAAGATTTGAAACCATAGTAGATCAAAACTTGCCGAAATTTATTCCGATATAACTCTTTGCTAGTTCTCTTACAACTCCAGAACTTCTCGTTCTAGAAGAATCAGTACAGCTCTTTTCACAACAATAGAGCACAAAACAGCAGTTAAAAACTTGACAACACAACTGCTAAAATCGCTGCAAAAGACATATTTATACAGTTCACTTTCGGAACTCTCTGAATACTCGCTGAGAGACAGCTCAGTAACTCCAGTCAACTAACTGGCTTAACTGACTCAACTCACTGCCGGCCTTATATTGGAGTCAAAACCTTCTTAAAACTTCTTCTAGAGATAGATATTTAGATAACTTTCCAGATCGTAGTCGAAAAGTCCTATACATGTACATGGGGACCAAAAATGTCGCCAAATTTGGCGACAAAAATAAGTCGCCATAACCGTCATCAACTTGGCTCTATCTCTCCAATTTGGCGAGATTGCTATTACCATAATGTCAAATGCCCTGTTCCTTGTAAAACTCGCTTCCCAGCTTTATCTCTGTAAAACTCGTTATCAAGCATTAAGGCAAAACCCTTGCCCTGCCTTATGCGAAATGTACAGAAATTTATCTTTTTACGTAATTAATGCTACGAAATATTTACAAATATACAGAAATTCATAACAGCATATTATAATCTTCTAGCCCAGTTCATTTAGAAACTACTTTGTTTAAGGTATACATATACGTTGGAATTTTTTTTTTTTTTTTTTTTTTTTAGTTCTTATGCCAGCGTGTCAAATTTTTGTGAGAATTACAAGAGCAAGAAATGTAATGTATTTGCAGTACCAAAAAGTAAAAAAAAAATCAAATATTTATTTAATTAATTGAATTTTAATTCACTAATTAAGGCCTAATTGCAACGATGATAAAATAATACCTAATTAATTTTGAATTATTTTTTTTTACTGGAAATTAAAGACAAGGTATTGATACACGGCCCCAAGCAAAATATAGCGCATAACTTAAATATTTTTTAAATTTTAACATTTAACATGAAAAGTACTAGAAAAAATAAAAAATTTCCAAATATAAAAATATTCTAAAATACGTAAAAAAAATCTATTTTTTACCAAACTTTTTGTAAACAGCTAGGGCCCTTGCTCTGAAACAATATCTAAATTATACAGTTTAAATTATAAAAATCAGTTAATTAACTCTTAAAATATCACATTTGGAGTACATTCACTCAACAATGAAAAGCAGTTCTCCAGAAATTGAGTTCAAAGTTTTCGACATTTTCTTTTTTCCAATATATTTTAAACGTCGACCTTTACGGAATTGCATGTAATTAAAAAAGTATTTTAACTATAAGAAAGTTATTGGTATCATTTTAAAGATAATGAATTGGAGAACATTTTAAAATGAAAAAACAAAAATGCCTGTTTGTTTCAATTTTTGCGATTCCCAACGTATATGTATACCTTAAACCTTGAAATTTGGTGAGTAAATACGAAAACGATAACTTTATGAAATGGCATGAACTAAAACTCGAAAATAGCTTCGAATATATTTTATTTTATAAATAAAAAATAAAAAAAATAAAAAGACTAATGCAGATGGAGCCACTGCATAGGTATTGACGTAAGGATTTTAAATATAAAATAAAATGAATTAGATGGTATTTTCAAATTTTTAATTAATGGCATTTCATTAAATTATCATTTTCGCAACTACTCACCAAAATGTCACTGTTTTTCACAAAATAAACTAGTTTTGAATTCCTGCCATTTAATATATTTTAGGTGTATGATTCCTGCCATTTTCCTAGTATTCTGTCATATGTTACATACGTTGAGACAGTGCCCATTATGTTCTATATGTAAAGCTATTACGAGAGCTTGTAGGAAGAGTCAAGGAAAGTGCACTTACACCTTCTGGCATCCATTACAAAATTAAAAACAATTTTTAAAAAGTATCAAAATTCACAATAAAAATATCTTATATAAACTAATATAAATTTTAAAATACGCATTTTAACAAAATATTGATAAATGATTATTAATTAACTAATATTTTATAAGAAAATTCAATTATAAGGTAGGATGGAAGCTGATTTGAATAAAAACTTTTTTTAGCCGCTTTTTACCTTCCCTGTAAGGAATCTGCACTTTCTTCAAATTAGCCTGCCGAAGCCCGTAAGTATCATTAAAAGGATGATGTGTATTTTTAAAATTTCAAGCTGTAAACTCAGTAGTTAAATAATAGCTGTAAAAGAGACACCCCACTTTGGATTTATTACTTTTTTTTTCTTGATTAGCAAAATATAAGAGTACAAAAGTATTCCTAAATATCAATTATTTTTAAACATACTTTGAATAACTTAAGAGCATGGACAGTATAAAGAAACAGCACACTGATCAATCTACATTATTTTATCTACATATTTAATTAGAAATAATGAATACGGCAGCTGCTTCACAAGCAAAAATTAAGAATAATTACAACCTTCTAAGCAAATCAAATTTTCAATTAGCTCTCGAAAAGATTTTTTTCAATGATTATCAAACAGTTTCAGTTCTTCATATCCCGTACAACAATTATATCCTTCATTTTAAAGTCTCAACAAAATCCAGGAGGGAAAAAAATCCCTCTCCTTCCAAATCTACATCATAATCACCTCTTTCTCATCCAACACCATCACCTAATAATTTCCTAAAAATATAATAACACTTAAAAACATTTTGGACCCGCTCCAAAGATCCTACAGCCATACTTTAACAGCCACTTATTGTAGCGGCCACCAGGGAATTTCAACACGAAAAGGAGGAAAAAAAGCTCTAAAGTGACAAATTTAATGTTATTGACACGCCATTAAAAAGCGACAGTGCCGGCAATTCAGAGCTTAAGGCTCGAGCTCAAATGATCCCTACTTAATGCTGTAAAAGGCTACACACTAGATTAGTGAAGAATTTCCCCTTCTTTCAGTTGGAGATGTTATCCTTTGGAACTAGTCCAAGTATACTTGGAAGGGATAAATTCTTTTTAAGATATTGGGTTGGGTTCTTGTCTTAAATGTTGTTATTTCATGCAAAATTAGGCTTTTGAGTTGTTTTTTTGTTGGAGAAGCGTTTGCAACAATGAAGAGTTTAGAATTCATTTAAGAGGATTATGTTTTTTTACGAACTGAAAGGAAAATATGAATAGAAAATGCTTAATTTGTTTATTGCTTTAATATTAATTGCTGTTTTGAAACATTTGTATTTTAAGTAAAAATTTCCTTAGTTTGATGTGTCCCTTATACTCGATGAACTGAATTTAAAATGTCAATATGTATTAAGCTCTTTATTTAATGACGGGTATTTTAAGTCCCGTGAGATATTTCCAAATATTGTAACAATTTAAACGCTTTAAGACCCATTGTGACTTTGAAATCCATTTCTATAAAGTTCGTTCTTCCATTGTTGGATGGCAGCACAAGCTTATTTCTATTTTGAAGCTTTTTTTCCATTTCCATGAAGTTCGTTCTTCCATTGTTGGATGGCAGCACAAGCTTATTTCTCTTTTGGAGCTTTTCTTCCATTTCTATGAAGTTCGTTCTTCCATTATTGGATGGCAGCTCAAGCTTATTTTTCTTTTGAAAACTATTCTTATTTCTATGTGTTCCTCATACTCGAATAGCTGAACTTAAAATGTCAATAAGTATTAGAAATTTAGAAATTTGTAGTTAGAGAGCAATAGTTGTTTTCCTTTCAAATATTTTCAAAATCGTTTATTAGGTTTATTATTCCTGGCGAAAAATGTATTTTAAATCAAACAAGACAATGCAATTATAAATATTATCTCAATATGTACATTATTATTTACTTTTAACCTTACATGAATAAAATAAAGGGGATTCGTGATGGATTTTAGAGCTCTTTTTAAGACAATAATTTTCAGGTGTAGATATTTTGGTAATGTTCAACTTTGCAATCGGTCTAGAAAATGACTGGGAGAGTACGTGGCAAACGTTGACTAGGAAAAATCATTTCACGTGATAGGAGTATAAGACTGGACATCCGAATTCAATAATGATCTGAAAAGGTATCAATGTGAATTGTGAAAAGTTAGGTCTATGATATGGGTTTTATTGAAGACGTACCTTTACTGAACAGGGAAGAATTATTCTAATATGTTAGATTTTCGATAATTCGGAATCTACTCATCCAGAAAAAGAAATTTTGAAAACAGTGCAATTCATTCCAAAACACAAATATTTAATAATATTGTATAATATAGTGGTGTCAAATATTACAAACACTTGATACAGAATCAACAGTACATCTTTCGTTTGATATTATTGAAGAGAATATGGTCGTAGAATATATCATAATAGTCGTCCAGATATGATGTGCAAGAATTAAGGTACAATGCATGTAGTCTGAAATATCCCCCTCTCCACCTCCTTGACAGTTTGACATACAGTATTGATCCGAAAGAAACAGGGCATTTCAAAAATCATTAATTGTTGATTGTTTGAGGTAAGACGATGTGGTATTAGATAAATATTCAGAAAAAAAATCGAGTTTTTCCCTCAGAAAAAATCAGTTTCTTTTTCTATCAACAGATGGTGCTATAAGTATGTGTGAGCAGATGTTCAGTGTTACTTAAGTAAGAGGCGAACTGATATTCTGTCAAAGTTTTATGTAAAAAACCATCTGATGATTAAAAAATAATAGATATTGTTTTTCCTTGTGTGTAAAAACACATTCTTTATGGGTGTTTCTATATAAAACAACATTGTATTACTTTTAAATATCCGTGAGTTATTGATTTTCAAATGCTACTTAACTTTATATCACCATGCATTGTAAAATGCTAGTTTTGAAAATCGCTATCTTAATTTGTAAAAATAAAAATCCAAACCCTAAACACAAAATAATTACGCAGATAATTTTTGCCATAGAAGTTATACGCACATTGTAACTGCAATGACTTTTCCTCCTAAATCCTGTTAAACACTTTGATCCAACACTTTACCAAATTTAAATAATTACGTACCAAATTGAATGGAATTACATATTCTTATTTACTATATATGATTCAAGTGCCATAAATAATAAAAGAAATAAAAACACGTTCAGTATATTGACGTTTCAAAAACGCAATTTCAAAAAAGATTATCTACAACTTTCATAACAAGGAACGAATGATATCCCAATCAAAAAGCATCCCTTAGACATATCTAATTGTCATTATATCTCAAGACTATTGTCATCTTATGTCAGAGCTCAATATATATTACATCAAATCCCTGAACACAGGACATGTCGATATCCTGGAGAAGCATATGTCGTTACTCAGTGATCGCTATTTAATGCTACAAGAAGCTACCATAGATTAGCGAAGACTATCTCTTCAGAAAGGAAACTACGTTGGAACTCTTCCAACAACATCTAGGAAGAGTTATTTTATTTCTTTTACCTATTGAAGCAAAGTGCCGTCTTGAATAATTCCATTTCTAGTGAAATTAGGCTCTTCTTGGGTCTGTTCTTGTTTTTTTAAGGCTAGTGCTGTATGTGTTTGGTATTCCTGTACGAGTACAAATTTTAATTTTTTAGGAGAAATTTAGATAGCGACTTTGGGCTCTGTAAGGATAAAATATGTGGGTTTATTCCGGAGTTTCTTTGGAAGTAAGATGTAACGAAATGTGATGTGAATAATTTAGTTACTTTATATGGACTATGTAGTTGAATATATTATTATAGGAAAAGTAACAAAACATTGCACAGACTGTACAATTCCAGGCTTCTTTTACAAATGAAATATAAATTATTCTATGCCGAATTTCTACTTTTAATTATCTATATGTTAACACTGGGTAATGAAAGTATTGCATTAGGTTAAAAAAAAAACTGTTTTTTTTTTTTTTTTCTTTTTTTTTTAACTTCTACACGTTTTGGAATTTCTTGAATTGAAAAAAGTGGTTTAGAAAAATATTGTGATTGTATGTGGTCAACAAAACTCCCAAATGGATTGACATATAATGACCAACTCTTATATACGGGTTAGTGGTGCATTGTAATCTGTCACTGAGGTGCTAGTCAAAGTTACGCATGCGTATGAGGTAACTGCAGATGAAAAATGTATGTTTCTTTGCAGAAACCAAAAACCTACTCTAACTTTTTGGATGAAAATCGTTATAGTAATGTTTTTTTTAGGTGCTCTGAATCTCTCAAATAAAATTTCTGCAAAATTTCTTTAAATGTGTAAAAAAAATATATAAAAAGTATCTTTAACATAGAGTTCTCTTTCTATCAGCATTGCCCATGAATGAATGCTCCATCTTCGTTTCAAGGAATAATATAATAGTTATCGCCAAAAATAACACCAGCCCGCCAAGTTACTTAAATCTTGAATTATAAAGGGTATTTGAAACTTCTATGATGTACGACACCTTTAGAATTTAATTGCAATAGCAATTGTGTGATTTGCAATCCTAAACATTCATACATGGACCGGATTCATCATTACCGTGGAAGCAAACTGAAGTGCTATTTTAACGCATACCGTATAGATGGTATCAAATTTACTTGAGAAAAAATTGTTTTATTAAAGGCAATGTTTAATTGTTTCAATATAAAGCATTTTTTTAAATACATTTTCTCAAGATCAATATTTATTTGCGATTATTAGAATTAAAATTTCAGTTACCATATGATAAAACAATTATTCATATTTAAAGCTTTTTTGTGCAAAACTATTGTTGGAAATTCGTGGCAATACTTGGACAACAAAATAAATTATAATATTATAAAATACAAAACCACTTGTAGAGTTTCAATTATATTTCACTTTAAACTGTATCAGTAATTAACTAAACATTTCAAAATTATTTACTTATTGATTCACCTACTAGTTAGAATGGGATTCAAATACATTTCAAATGAATTTACTTACGCTAAATTAAAAAAAAAAAAATTTACCTCTAATGGTATAAATAACAAGGTTGTGGCCTTAGTGCTAAAAATATTCGATAAACCAAATTATTTTCATGCAATCAATAAACAGAATACTATAACTATTTTATAACTCCCACGTTATATTTAAATTTGGAAATATTTCATAAATATTTTCAAATTGAAAAAAGAACTTCATTTTCTATTCAGTAATAGTTTGTTTTTCAATATCCATTTTTTTTTTTTTTTAATAAACTTACAATAGTTTAAATTACGGATTTGTTGACTATCATGTACAATCATTTCATCTTTACGCCTAACCTAATTGAATTATAAACTTTGAAATAGAAAAGATGATATTTCTTGCTAACATTTCTAGAGCAATGTTTGCATTAGAAAATTGCATTTCTCACAACTCGTATATTTTTCTCATCATCATTTTTTATTTTGAAAAGAAAAATCTACCTTGTTTACTTTCATGCAATTTAGAAATATTGATTTACATATTGTAATGCAGTTTTTTTTTTTTTTTTTTTTTTTAAAGGATGTTTACTTTAAAGAATATGATATTCTACAATTGAAAGATTTTCTAAAAAAAATATTCGGAATCTTCTGAATTTTTATTTTGTTACCCATAGGAATATTTTGTTATTTATAGTTATAAATAGAATGATAAACTTGATATTTATATTGAATTTTGATAAAATTTGATACTATTACATATACTAAAAACCAAACATAAATAAAATGTGTATTGTAAGAAGAAATTTTGTTAGAAATATTTTATATTCTAAGCAAATGGAAAAAGTTATGTTTCCTAAATTTTATTTAAAATATTGAATATCTCTACATATATATAAAATCCAACGTCTCTCTGTATATACGGCTATAGCTCAAGATCTACTTAACCAATTTAGATAAAGTTTCTGTCTGTTGATAGTTTAATTATTGCAAATATTTTGAAATACATTTAATGTATTCCCGTTATTTCTTCTTCTAGAAAGCGAGGTTGCGAGTTCGAGTCCTGTGTAAGGCATGGGTGTTTTTAAATGTATGTTGGCTTGTCAAATGACAAATGTTTCGATGCATTATAGCCCTCGTGTTGCTGAAGGCGCCAGAAAATCTGAAAACAACCAACCAACCCATTATTACTTTTCTTTTCTTTTAAGTATTTTCTAGTGTTTTTCGGAATAAATGAAAGGCGCACTGAAACTGGTCGGATTTGGCTTAGAGCGGTTTAAACCAGTTCCTTGAGTATGCATAAAATCCTTAGATTTCTGTTCGACTACGCTTTTTTGGCTTTTTACACACTTTGAGACTTTGCTCTTTTTCCACTCGCCAAGCGTCAATCCCCTGTCCTCCTTGTCTCTGGAAATAATTTTTTGTTATTCGACCACGACTTGCTTCCTTTGACGGTCTACACTACTGCACCTTTACATACACTTTTACTACACTCTAAACACAAAAAGCGAGCCAAATACTGACAAATAATTTTTAACCGTATTGTAGTCTACCCTTCATTCATATCGGACAGTTTCTTCGGAAACGAAATATTGCTGGTAACAGTTTCAATGTAAACAGAAGCGCGATTGTACTTCAAAAGTTTAATTACAATCACTGATCTCTACTACAACTTATGGATTGCTTATTAGTGGTTTCTGCCCTGCAAGCAGATGAAGTCATTTGAATACTCCCCCATAATGCTTTGAAATAAGTTGACCATAGTTACAAACAAATTTGAACTAGTTTGGGGGAAAGTTGTTAGTATAGAGCTCTTTGGTGATTAGTAAGCCTTCTTCAACTTCAAGTCAGTAACCAAGCATTTGCTATCCAGAAGTTGTAGTAGAGATCAGTGGTTACAATACTAAAATGTGGTAAGACATTTTTATAAAACTGAAAATAAAGGAATGTTTTAGTCGTTTCCTCCCCGAAAATGGACTCTATGATGCCTTTACTGGATAAGCCAGGCGAAACGGTCATTTTTGCAGAATCCATGTGTTTTACAAGACACACAAATGGGTTTTAAATCTATCATGTCCACCTGTTTTGTTTGTTGACAAATCCGTTCATATAAAAATGGGACTCATCGGTAAACCATATACGGCCGTCATCAAATTTATTCTCTGCAAACAATTTTACAAACTGGTATACTTCAATTTCTGTACATGTCTATCCTTCACAGCACTTACATCTTCTTTCTGTCTCTATTTGCATGCATGCCATTTCAAATAGAGGGGGTTATTTTTAAAGATGCTGTACAAATAAGTAATTGATCGCTAAATGATTTTAAAAATCTCTGGTTTCACAGGCTGAACCCTTTTGAAAAATGTATCATTGAAATTTTGGATTATAAATAAAATTATTCAACACTTAAAAAATCATTGCCCTAAAGCTCATTTAGGACTATTTAAAAATATGTTTATTTCTTTTTTACTTTTTTTTTAAAGTTAAGTTTTGTTTTTAATTTATCTCTTGACTTCCGGGAGATGCCTCTATCCCCTCTTCCTGACTACCTAAAAGTCAGTGGGAATTATTTATTAAAAACGTATCATGAATTTGATTGAATTTATTAAGAAATATTTGCATCTAAAAGACAATTCGATTCCTTATTTTTTATCACTGAATTTTCAACAAAAGTTTGTTGAATTGTATTATTGATTTTAAATGAAACCACTCCATTCATATGCATTTCACACTAACTTGAAATTATTGTACGTCAACAAAATAATTCATTTATTTAAATCCAATTGAATTTCAAATGTTGCATTGAATTGAAGTATTAAAGGGATTTGTGATAAAGAATGTATCACAACACTTTTATTGTAATTAAAACACTTTTATGCTGTATGCTTCCAAAAACGAAGAATTAAAATTAATTAATTGAATTCTAATTATTATGGATATAATACTGAACGAATTCTAAAATATACTAATAAATTTAAAATAAACCTTTTGTACAAAGTAGTAAAGCCTTTTCTCATGAACTGAAAATATTAGCAAGTTTTAAAACAATATGTGCATTGAAATGTTTTTAATTGCATTGTATTGAATTCGTAATTATAATTTATAATTATATATATATAAATGAAAGTTGTCTAAAGGGTATTAATGGGTTTAAAATAAATCTCCTTAAAGTAGTAAAATATGCTGTCAATAACTGAAAATCTTTACAAATCTTTAAAGAATTATGTAGGAAGTATTGAATTGTAAGTTAATTCCTTGTATTAAATTAATAGTAGGAATATATTATAATAATTCTAAATTGAAAGTTGCCTAAAAGGTACTAAAGAATCGGGAACTAAACCTTTTAAACAAAGTAACACAATAAATCCAACTCTATTTTAAATTAATTTAATAGAAAAGCTTTTGATCACTTTAAAAGTTTACAGTTCCATTCACTCCTCGAAATTTCAAAGAAACTAAGCGACAATCTTTGGATACAAAGCAACGACTTGAGTAGTTTTTGTTTTCAAACGAATATTATTAAATTCACTTAAATTCACTTCCTACAAAACAACCGTCAGCATAGTCTTACTCACGGAATTCACGGACAGAAAATTCACACAAAAGATTTAGTCCTAAATTCTCAAAGTGCACCATTTAAATGCTTCTCCACGAAATGTAAACAAAAGAGCTGTTGCCAAATGCCCGTTGATAATGTGATGAAGAGACTCATTTATTTCAACTAAAATGCTGTTGCCACCGCCGTGCATCAATAAATCTATAATGTTAATCAGGTGGAAGAGGAAAGTTCGAAACTGTGCATTCCTTCCATGTTATTAATGATTCGAAATTCAATTTACCCACCATGGAATGTTCTGAGTTTAAAAACATCCTTTTTCAAGCTAAATCGCATTTAATAGAACATAAATTCAGATGAGACGTGCTTGGATCGGTATATTTTCTTTGTTGATGTTTTCGGATGTTTAAATTTTGTCTGATGGTGTTGATTCGGTAATAAATATGTTTAGTCTCAGTTATTTGGAATCTTAATTTGACTTGTTTTCCTTTTCTTGAATCACTTTGGGAATGCTTGGATTTGAATTCCAACGCAGCGATAACTGAAGGAATGTCATGGATTTGAATTCCAAAGTTGGGGTTAAAGAAAAAAAAGCGTCGAAGTTAAATTTAATTATTTTGATAGCAAAAAGAATTTTAGAAGTTTTACAAGCTGCAATTAACTAATAACCCTAGAATCTGTGATCATTTCGGATTAGTTAACTCGGGCACTCTTAAATTGAATTTACTACTATTTTGTTGTAACAACTAGACCATACTACTATATTGTTGTAACAACTAGAGAATACTACTATATTGTCGCATATTACTATATTTTTGCAACAACAACTAGGGTATATTACTATATCGTTGTTTCAAGAACTAACAGATACTATTATTTATCTTGTAGCAACTACTAAAATATGCTATTATAATTTTGTTACTTGGGTATACTACTTATTGTTGTAATTGTTTAGTATACTACTATATTGATGCAACAACTAAATCAAACTAATATATTGTTGAAACAACAACAACTAGAATATACTAATATATTGCTATAACAACTGCAAAGTAGCACTCTATTGTTGTAACAACTAGAGAATATTATCTTGTAGTAAGAATTAGATTATGCTACTATATTGTTATAACAGCGAGAATAAACCACTATATTGTTGTAACAACTAGATAATACTACTTTATTGTTGAAACAACAACAACAACTAGAATTTACTACAATAGTGTTATAACAATTAGAAAGTACCAATGTATCATTGTAAAAAGTAGCTACTACTACATTGTTGTAGAAAATTAAGTCGTAGCTTTTCAATGAACTGACTGATATATAGAGGTTATCTGGCTGGAAGGGCAAAGAAAACTAGAAAGTAATGATTGAAATGCAAACGATCGCCAAATCTGTCATAAGACGGTAAATCAAGAAGCATCCAGCAACCTCCTCCATTGAGTTATCATAACAAGGCGTTAAGTTTAATTGCTTAAGAAGCTCTTTATATTGCCATGGCGGGAATTTGACAAAAGTTGGTGAACAACTGCATCATAATAATTAAGCAATCGACGAAATAACTTTTGTTAAATTTGTTGTTAGGAATGGGTATACATTTGTGGCTCTTCAATGTGAAAGCATAAATGTTTGTCAATTGGATTTGAAAAGTTCACTAACAAACCATTTCAAGTCAACGATAAGTTCTATTGTTTGTATCAATATCGTTATAATGAAATATTTTTTATTGCAACTCCAACGTTTAAAAATTATCAAAAGAACATTTTAGTTTCATGTTATTACTTTTTATTATTTTCAAAACAGCTATAAATTTGCATTCTTAAGATCTTAAATCTATGTGAGTATTTTGGATTTCCACTGAAAATTTACATAAATTATGCACAGTATATTATTTGTATATGAATAGCAAACAACTAAAATATTGCAAATACGAAGCATTGCTAACATATTTTGTATGTTTTTATTCTTCTATTTTAGAGGTTTATGGCTAGTATACTTAAATACTTTTTTTAATTGTTCAACGATAAGTATTTCTTATATTTTTAAAATATTAATATTTTGTTAACTACCCACAAGCAGAACCAATAATTATTTTATGCATAAGAATATCAAATGAAACGGATTGACTAATATATCAAGTGGGTTCTGTTTTTAAAAGTGTTCTTAATATTAAATAATTAATAACTCGATTGCTTGATGCGTAATCCTATTAGTGATTAATTATTTCTTTTTAAACTTAATACAGTTTGAATTAATTAAGTTCTTTGTTAAATTGAACAAAGATAGTATTCCAAATTTTAATCTGTTATTGTCGATCAAAGTTAATGTTTAAATAAAACTATATTTTTAAAAGGATTATTGCAAAATAATAAATTTCTTACCCTGTTTCCTAAATACACTTTTATTGTTTGATCATTAATAATTATTTTCAAGCTTTGCATCTCTTAAGTACACAGCTTTAAAGTAAACAAGCCTTGTGTCTGTATTTCTTTAATCCCTTTATTGCATGTATAGTCATTCAAGTTTACAGTATGCTTAGATTAAACAGCTTTTACGAATTTAAATAATGCTTAATTGTTTCAAAGGTTTATTTTCATCATAATTTTTTTTTAAATATTTAACTGATGAAAACGAATAATACTTTAAATAAATACACTAGGTTTTGTTAAACGCTAAACGTGATTAACATCATTTTCTACATTACACAATTTAATGCAATATTTTCCGAATATTTTTTTAAAAGTAAGAAGTATTTATCATGAAGCAACTGAAGTACAGCTAATATTAATGTAATTTGCATAATAATTTGAAGTTTTGAAATTATGCAAACACACTCAGCAATTTTCCCCAGTAAGTGGATATACGAATTCCTATAGAAGTATCTCCCTAATAGCACACATCCTCCCAGGGAGGTCCCTAGGAAGTCCCCAGTCATCCCCGGGACTACGAATGACTTCACAGGGACCTCCGTGGGAGGATGTGTGCTATTAGGGATAGCCATAAATAATAACGCAATAGCATTGAATAGCAATGTCAGAAACAGGAGTTCTGTAAAGTTGGCCATTTCTGGTAGAAATTTGAGCGTCGCTTTAAAATACACTATTTTAGATAAACATGTTAAAAACATCACAACACATATTTTCTGCATTCTGTCCATTCTTACAAATAAAACATTCAATTTTAAATCTGAGCATCAACATTTCAAAACTTTCAGTATATTGTTACACACATTTACTGTATATAGCTGTAAATAGTGACGTATTCGTTTAAAGGTCTATTGCTTAGTATTTTATCTTATTTGTTAACAGCGATAATACAGGTTAAAAATAAGGTGGCAACACCTAAAACAATCGGGAAATTTCGAGATGTTTCTATTACTTAACCAGTTGGCTGGATATTTTGAAAAAGTTCTGACGCGCACCTATAAATACAAAACCGCAGATCGGGAGAGTTTCAGTTTGACTTCGGATGTTGATGAAAGAAGCTGAGTGCTTTGTTTACTTATTGGAATGAGCCTGAATTATCGCTGTATTCAAAGTTGTTTTTACTGTAGTTTGTGTTGAAGCGTGATAGTGATGGCATTGTTGTTCCGATAAATTGTTTTAGCCTTTAAAAAGTGAATAAATAATAGTTTTTATTTAATAAAAACTGTGCCATAATTGCCTCTGAGGAAAGTTCGTAACAATATTTTATCCAACACTGAGTGAGGTGACCAATATCTGAATCAACGGCTGGTTTACAATGTTCTACATCGGTATTGGCCAATCTTAAGCGATATTGATCAGCATTGATGTGCTACTGGAGACATACTCCTGTTATGATACATAAAGTCCGAATATTATGGACGACCAAATTTGTAACATTTAATTACTTTTCGTTAATAGAATCCACCGCTGACCAACCAGTTTGTTTTCAACAGAGAAAATTTCAGTAACTAAAAAAATTTAGTTTCTGAAATCTCCCCTTGTTTAGACTGACAACGTCTGTAACAAAACCCTTGCCAATTTTAAGGTTTTCTTTTATAAAAAAAAATATTTTGCCAAGTTGGCTAAGTTTGGTCACAGACTTGGCGATAAAACTTTTAAACAAAAATCCAGGTTTCAATATTATATCTAAATTTGAAACCAGATTTGAACTTCCCATAAGGATACTACCGAAATACTTTTCATATCGATGTCCTTAAATGTAATTTGAGTTTGAATTTCCAGTAAAATTTCATGTAATCCTTCTATTATCGTTAAGACCTATAAATTGATATGACGTATGTCTGTAGAATTTATAGTTTAATCTTAATGATTTACACGTTGACTTACATTTCACATATCAGGTCATTTTGCTATGAGGAGGAGAATAAGTATCAACGATATCTTTCACTTGATATATCGCATGTGTTTGTACAACTTGTGATGTCACATATGTTTATATCATTTCTAATCTTTGAATAAACTTTTTACTACAAAAGTGGATTTAACATTAACATTTAAACACAACACTTAGCTAATTAATTAGTTAGCATATTATCCTTCAAAATTCAGTAATCATCTTTTATTATTGTTGTATATCTTGAACAATATATTTCAAACATTTTAAACGATAATATAACAGGAAAAATATTTTCTTACATCTATAATGTGGGAAAATATTGATCATTAATCTTAAATTTAGCAAATATAAGAGGAGAAATCCTCACTCAGAAATGTTTTCGTTCCTTATTACTTTTAACAATATTTGAAGAAATAAATGCTTAGGTTAATTTTGACTAATTGAATTTAATTTGTGTTTCTAAATGTGTCTTTGAACTCCATTAATGTCAACTATTTCTCTTTCAGGTAAGTTTCAGAGAAAACCGATCTTAATGTTTTCTGTTTGAATGGGAATTGTATATCAATGTCTCTCTATTTGTTCAATGGTGAGTTATTTAATTTATGAATTAATTTTATATATTACTTAAGTTTCTGTGAATCGATTATATTTCTATAAAGTCAGAAAGTAAATGGCATTTCATTCAAATTTAACGCTAACTCTTTATATAATTCCACTTAATAATTTCTGAAGATTGTTACATTTAATTCCATCAATAATTACTGAAAAATAGTAATTTATTGAAGCAAATTATACAAATTACTTTTGCATTGAATTACTTTAAAATTAAATTAATAAATTTCTACACCTGAGATATAACTGATAAAAAACATGAATTTAAATGTTGTTAGTATAAAAAGATATTTTACTAAGAAATAAAAACTGTTTGCCACTAAAAAAAAATAAGTAAAGACTAAAATTTTCTTTGTATTTACCTTTTTGATGTATTCAACAGACTTTTACTTTTAGTTTATTCGCTAAAATTTAATTTTAGATCTGAACTTCCAATAAAATGTGATACGTTATGCTCCCCACTAAGTTTTAACTACAGTTCAATTAAAAAAAAAATTAACGTTTCTCATACCAAGGCACCTAATAATTTCTGTAAAATGTTATCACCAGTTCCATCACTAATTACTAAAAAATGGTAATTTATTGAAGAAAATAATACAAATTACTCTTTCATTTAATAACTTTCAAATTAAAGTTTTGATTAATAAATTTATTTAATTACACCTGTGAGATAACAGATAAGAAACATTAATTTAAATGCATGTTAGTATAAGCAAGTGTTTTACTAAGAAATAAAAACTGTTTGCCATTTGAAAAAATAAATGACTAAAGACTAATTTTCTTTTATTTACCTTTTTATATATAGTAATTCAACAGAATAATATTTTCAGTTTATTCTCTAAATTTAATTTGATTTCTGAACTTCAATAAAAATATGCTACGTTATGCTCACCACTAAGTTTTAACAACAAATTCGATTAAAAAAAATTAACGTTTCATAAGGCATCTGTTTCTCGTTAATTATTATAGCATAAAATTTCATTCCATAAAAGGAAATTGTTATAAAGCACTAACCACATCTCCAGAGAAATCATAAAATTCACCCATTTAACTATCAAGCAAACTAAACTCAAACAATTCATTATTCTCAATCACATTTCACTATAAACTTTAAGCCCCGTCCAAAGACGAACGCCAAATCACCAAAAAAATAATCAATTTACTTATTTGGCGACAAACTTGAATTCCCTTACTCCCTCAACGAAGACATAACGTTTACGTCCAATAAAAGCCATTTTACGACCAAAATCCTTCGACACTTGGGAACCAATCAGAAGAGAGACGAACGCCCGAGATGAAAGCACTTATGTTTACGTATCCCCATTCGTATTCTTCAAGTATAGGGATATACCTCAAGAAAACTCTGAAGCATATTCGTTCTTCCTTAGTGATTAATTAAAGCGATAAATTTTTTAAAATTGCTTTTAGAGAAACTCTTTTCAATTATTGGTTGTTGTTGAGTTTTATATTTCCTGTGAAGTGTTTTTTTTTTTTTTTTTTTTTTTTTTTTCTTTAGTTAAGGGGTTGGATTATTTGGGATTGATCGTTGGGCATTGGAGTGTATTGGAAACTTAAAGGAAGTTGTTTGGACGTGTTTTAATTAGTGTGTTGTTTTGTTTTTGAGGAGTTTGTTGTTTCTCGGATTGTAAGGTTGGTAAGTGAAGGCAAATGCTCTTGAAGTAAGGGCGTGGTGGTCTTATTTTAATGGCATGTGTTAAGTAAATGTATCTTCAATTAAGTGTTAACTCCTTGTATTTCAGTTGGAATAAATCAATTGAATTAAAGGGAATCTCATAATCTTAAAATACAAACATGGAAAGTACATAATACCTAATAGATCAGTTTTTGTAATATATCTTAGGTCAAGAACTATTTAAATAATCATATATTTTCTGCCTGTCTAATTTATTCAACCTGTTCTCAGTAAATAAATAATTAAATTTAATATTGGAAGTTTTTAAAGACAGTCAAATTTTTAAAATGATTAAGTTAGACAATATTTGGCTTTATATATTTATAAATTTTTCTGTAAAACGAATTGTAATTTTTATTAAAAACGCACTAAAAAAAAGTATGAAATTTTTTAAATACTAACAAAACAAAACAAAAACTCAGTGGAGATAAATTCATAAATGTTTTAAGTGATTATACAAAATATTGAAAACATTAATTGTCATATAAAAACAATTATAACAATTTTGTAAAATTTTCAATATATTTTGTTTATTTAAATGCACAGTTAAAAACTTGTCATGTATTAAAAGAACATAAACAAAAAAATTTAAATAAATGTGTTCAGTAATTAATTATTCCACTGCGTTAGAAAATTTATAATATTACTAATATAGAAATATATGCCTACCAATTTTGTTACAATATACATAAATCACTTTTCCTAAGTACTCAAAAATTCGATCTATCATCAAGCACCTATCCCCTTTTACAAAAAGCATACTTATAACAACTCACGTAAAATATTACCTAGATATGCATAGAGCATTTATCACAAACCAAACTTTCCTTTTATCGTAACATATTTATTCTTACCCTTATAAAATATCCGTTTCCTCACAAACACAAAACATATTTTCCTCATTCCCAAATTTTCCCGTTCAAATAAAAACATACCTTCCATTTTCATTTGGCAAAATAATTATCTATCTATTGCATATCGAAAACACTCTTTCTCTACGTTTAAAGTAATCTCAAAATCCAATTTCGCAGTCCATTGTATATCAAAAAACAAAAACAAAACTCATCGGCGAAAAGAGAAAAAAAAAAAAATTAAATATCTCTATCGCATTTTACAAGTATTTCCTCTCGAGTTTTAAAAGTAAGAAATCTAATTTATTTCTCATCTTTTGCCATCAACTCTTCGCTTCTGAATCATCTGGTATCAGAAATTCTTCAATGTAACAGTGGGCGGCCTTATGCAATCATAAGTGCACAAAGAGTACTGCTGCTTCTTTCATTGAAAAATGCTCAGTCCGTATCTATTCTCGCTGTGTGTTCGCATCTTTTTTTTACCCACGTATCTTTGACTGATGCACCTTTCAAAGAAAGTGATTGCATGATATTGTGAAAGGAACTGCATTTCTTTTTATTTTTCCTTTTTTAGTCATTTTTTGTGCTTTTTTGTGATCTCAAAGGAATGGTATTTTTTTTATTATTTTTGTTGTTATTCTTCATATTTATCTTTCTGTGTGTCCTAGTTTGTTTTAAGAGTGCTTTAAGTATATTGAGTATATGAATAAAATAGAAATATATTTCGAAAAAGGTTAAATGTAATCACCTATGAAAAAACTAAGGATATATATGATGTAGGAAAAACTTTGTTTTTATTTATAAATTCAAAAAAAAAAAAAATTCAAAAGTTTGTAGAAGAAGAAAATACTGCAAAAAATAATTTGATTTTTTTTAGTGTTCCATACTACAAGATCAAAATTCGGAATAACTTAGTTTTTATATACGTCTGTCTAAAATATTAAAAGTGAGATAACGTGCAAATTTATTAAATGATTTAATTGAAATTTTGCACATCGCTATCTCGTACATATATAGTACCTAACATAGACAAGGACACTTTCTTTAAAAAAGTTTTTTTAGGTTTACAATTGCTTTTAGGTTTTAAACTTAAAGTTTTCTACTAAGGTAAAGCTATTGATTAAAGGATTTCAAAAATATAATAAAAATATTGGATTCAAATAAATAAATTTTGACGATACAAATAAATAAAGTTATGGGGGGGGGGGGGGAATCTGTTTTTCCCCTTTCTTCAGATAAACATACTAGCTTAGTTGGTAACGTATTAAATTACTGTTTGAAGTATAAGGTTTGATATCCTCACTATCAGTTTAACTCGTCGGAAGTTAGTGTCCTATTTGAAATTTCAAAATGTTCATAAATTGTTTCCATCTAAATTTTTGGAAACTTCACATCTATTTTTAAGAGTATATTGAGAAAAAAAGTGTCGGCAAATATCTGTAGATATTTTATCAAATTACATCAGTGGTAAAATAATAATAAACAAAATGTATCCAAATAGTCCTAAAAACTCTCGCGATAAATGAGTTCGTCAGCTACGAAAGTAATATACTCTTGTGATGGAAAAGGGAAAATTCTGAAATTCACTTGTTTATGAATTGCCTTGTTAGTTTTGTTACGAGCAGAAAATTGTAAATGTGTGAAAATACATATGCGCATGTTTTCTGGTACACTCTGCGGTGAAAATCCACACATGACCAGATATTTTAGTTTCGGGTTTTGTGATCTCAATTTTACAGTTCAAATACTCTTTATTTTTACGCCATTTTAAAGTAATTGTTATTTTCTTATTTTTAAGTAATTGTTATCCTTGGATGTTATTTTTACGTTATTTTAAAGTAGTTGTTAGTAATCATTATTCTTGGATGTTACTATAACTGTATTTTAAAGTAATTGTATTTTTAAATAATCGTTATTCTTGGATGTTATTTTTAGGTTGTTTTAAAATAGTTATTTTTCTTATTCTTATGTAACCGTTATTCTTGGATGTTATTTTTACGTTATCCTTACCTCTTCCTATTTGTATTATTGTGTGTCTTGGTTTTATTTTGTGATTGCTATAAATGCACTGAGGTATGAATAAGAATCAAATACACCAAAATAATCAATAAATAAAAAATATTCAAAAATAATCATAGGGTGATAAAGAAGTTTGGAAATTGTTATTATTTATAAATTGCAGAGAAATTTCCACAGAGTCCTTCGCTAAAGCAAACATGGCTAAAATATATTTTTAAGAAAGTCATTTATAGTTTTAAAATGGGAAATTAATAAATACAATTGTGATGCAATGTGCAGTTTCCAAACAATTTTGACGTTTTTTACAAAACTTACTTAACTAAGATGCTACTAACACCATAAGTATGTCTCCAAAGATATCTTATATAAGAGTATTTGAAACACGAAATTCTCTTTAGAATTTACTGTTTATTTCTAGAAAAATTTCATCTGAACTAAATTGATAAATTCATTAGTGTTTCAAATTTGTAGCTTAGTTTGTAAACAGAGTTGGCTTGTTATACTAAACTTTTATAATCCATTGGCAAACAGTTCAATGATAAAATATGCATTATTTGCTACAATTCATCAACATTAACATAAATGTCACACACAAACAACTGTAAATATGAATAGATATTTAACGTAGTACGAGGGCATTCGCTTAGTTTAATTCAATAACCAGAGGTAGGTGGTTTTTTAAATAGACAGGGCGTTTTTATAATCAAATTCTAGACATTTTTATTAATGCAAAATATTAATATTATGAAAAATATGTAAAAAGTTTCTTATTAGATGGAGTTTTGCTATCATGAGAACACCTCTCACCAAAGACTCGTATTGATGATAGTCATAATAGAAAAAGGCATTTAGTATATAATAGGAGTGATTCATGCAGGAAATTGGTATTCGAAAAGGTTAAAGTATGACAAGTACAAGTGTCTTTCTCTTGGAATCTTTAATGAGAAAATTTTTCTGGTCTTTTTTCCATGACAACAGCAACATTAGATAGCATGGCGGGAACTTTTTTTCGTGATAGATAGACATTAACTTTAAAGTAACCAAGAATAGAACATCATGAAAATGTCGATTTTGAGACAATAATTGTTTCAAATAATGGTTTTCATGATGTTTGCAGTGATATATAACACTTTGCAATTCCAAAATTGGAAGTACCAATAACAAACAGACATATGCTGCAGGTATACTGTAAATTACGGATAATTGATTATTTTGAACTTGATTTACTCAGATTTTTTTTTTTTTATGCACCTTTTCCCGAGGGCTATTACAGTTAGAAAGAGAATTTCAACACTGAAATATTCATTGAATATTGCTACTTACTCTAACATCGGTTTTTAAAAATAATTATGCATTAAAAAAAAATATGGATCATCAAACATTAAAAAATGCGTTTTTTGTAATGTTTTAGAAAAAAATTACTTTATTTAAGAAAATAGGCCTTATTTTTAAAAAATCCCTTTAAAAAGTAATAAACAATGTTTGATTTATCACTAACAATCAATTTTAATTCAATATCTCTTATAGTTACTTATAAAATGTACATCAAAATTCAATAAAATAGTTTTGAGTAGTTAATAGTAGTTAGTAGTTTAATCCCCCTTAATTCACAGTACACCTACACCATATGTCTCTTTGTTATTGTTAATTCCAATTTAGGTATTTAAAAGTATTATATATCACTCTAAACATCATGAATGCTGCAGTCTGAAAGAATAAAAATCTCAAAATTTTCATTTTTCATGATTTTCGATTCCGGGTTACTTTAACATTATAGCCAATATTGGCCAAATAAATACAAATTGCAAACGTTATGCTAGTATTTATCAATTTGAAAAGTTTACTTCCATACCAAAACATCTAAAGCTTTTAAATATATAAGAATATGTTGAATTTTAAAGATTTATTACTTCTGATGAAATGCACTGTGCATTTACTTGCATCCCATAAATTTGGAAATTCGCACGTTTAGAATAATATTTTTACTATTCGTGAATTTAAAGGATCTAAATATTCACAACGCAATAAACTATTTCAAACGCATTCCTGTAACTCTCATCAAATCTTCAAAAACTCCTTTCTGTACCATCCCTCTTTTTTTACTGTCTACCTCTTTCAGCTAAAATCCTTTTTCCATTAAATAGTTTTTCTACTTTTAAGAAAAAAGAGGAACAAAATATCAACTAGTTTCATCTCTCCAAACAAGATTTCTTCGAAGCATCATTTACAATATTTCCGCAAAGTATTACGCTTCGAAGGAAAGTGTACGGAATAGCGAAAAATAGGGGAAAAAACTGCGTAAAATGCGGAAAAGGCAATAAAGCATATCTGCATGGAGTACAATGCAAAGACTATTTCAAAATAAGGGATATTTTTTTTCTGGGTAGCTTCTTCAGATAAGCTTTACTTTGCAATCCTTTTTCATTGCCAAGATAACAAGGACTTTACAGAAATGTAGAAAAAACAAGGAATTGGAATAAAAAAAATCCTCCGAAACGCATAGTAAATATTTGTTTTCATTTGTTGGCAAAGATGACTTGTGTATGTAATATATACGTATGAATGGTATGTGTACAATAAGGAATGTATAGAAAAAGGATTGTGATGTTATCACTTTAAATTATTAATAAGTTGTTGTTTTAGAATTTTTATAATTTATCTTTTAAGTAGTTTGATAATTCATCGTTTTATTTTTGGATATTCTCATTTAATATTACGATAAGTTATCATTTTATTATTTTTATACGTCATTATTTTAGTATTTTGATAAATTATCATTTGAAGATTTTTATAAGTTATAATTTTAACATTTTGAAAAGTTATCTTAATATTTATAAGTTATCATTAAAGTATTTTTTTTAGTAATCATTAAAATCTTTTGATGAGTTATCATTCAATATTGCGATAAGTTATCACTTTATTATTTTGATAAATTATAATTTTAACATTTGGATAAGTTATCATTTTAACATTTGGATAAATTATTATTTTTATATTTTCATAAATTATAATTTTTTAACATTTTGATAATCTATCATTTAGTATTTTATGTAATTATTTAAGTATTTTTGAGAAATCATTTAAGTATTTTTAAGTAATCATTTAAGTATTTTTAAGTAATCATTTAAGTATTTTTAAGTAATCATTTAAGTATTTTTAAGTAATCATTTAAGTATTTTTAAGTAATCATTTAAGTATTTTTAAGTAATCATTTAAGTATTTTTAATAATCATTTCAATATTTTGATGAGTTATCATTTCATTTTTTGGATGTTATCATTTATTACTGTGATAAGTTATCATTTTAGTATTTTGATAAGTTATCATTTTATTATTTTTGCAAGCTATCTAATGCTTCGATTTTATCATTTAAGTATTTTGATGAGTTACCAATGAAAATGTATACAGATTAGAAAATGCTCTTTTATTTTAAAATTCCAAATGTTTTTAATTAATTCATTATAAATGTAAATATAGAACGTAAACAAGACTTAAAAAATTTATTAACTATTATTTGGTGTTTTCACACTTAAAATTTTATTAAAATCTGAAAAGTAGTTATCTTAATCCTAAAAATCATAAAAATGTTCAGAAGGATTATATGAATGGGTAGAGAAGGGAAAAAAAATCCATTGAATATACGATTATACAGTAGAGCAGTGATTATTTTAATAATAATTTTATGATTGTATAGTTTTTATATACACTGGACAGGAAACATATTTCAAACTGAATAGAATATACAAATTATTTAAAAGATACATCTATGAATCTGTGGCTCGTAACTCGTAACAACAATAACTAGATTCCGAATAATTATCAAAATAAGCTATTTAAATGGTTGGAAAGATCAGCGCAGAAAGGTTGTTACGGTGTTAATTTCTTTGTTTTTTTTGTTATAAACACAAGTGTTATTTACAAAAATACTCAAAATAAGTATGGAATCGTAATTAGTGTGATTTCTATACGTAGTATATTTTAAAGTTACAGAATTATACTTTGTTTACTTTTGATGTTCGGAGAATAGGTCAATTCTAAAAATACTTTTGAGGTGATTGTTAAATCAAGTTATTTAATAATATAAAAAACATTCTATCTTCAAAATGCAGTTCGTCAGAAAACAGGTTTAAAGTTTTAAAAACGTGGTATCTAACAGTTGAAGTACCTACCTATAATTGATTGTAACTTAAAATTTATTAAGGATATTTTCACACGTTTAGTATTGTTTGAAAGCTAGAGTATCAGAGAATATTATTATATAATAACAAAAAAAAGGAATATTCTAATTGATTTTCGGGAATTGTAGGGTATACGTACACCTTAAAGGTATTGTACAAATATAAAAATATATAAACCCAAACAAATGTCAACTATTAATCGCAAATATTTATTGCGTGAAATAGTATTTCTAATACTAAAGCTGAGTATTCATTTAATTTTTATCTTCAGTCTGTTTTTCAGCTTATGGTTAAAAAAAAAAATTAACTAGAAAAAATGTGTGCTGTTTTAGAGCCTAAGTTTCTTTAATATAAATACATTTCTTTCTTTTCTTCTCTGCATATATCAAACTCCTACAGTTTCCAATTTACTGCTCTATGAATATTTAAGGAACAAATTTAAATTATAGAGTAATACAGCTTTCAGTGTAATTTCTAAGTTAGGTAACCAAATAGTTAAAAATATTTGATTACCAAGAATTTTATAACCTTTCTAGAAAATATATCTATAATAGTTTTTTACTGTTTGAAACATATTCCTTATCCATAGATGGAAATCTAATCAAGTCTGTATCGTAATTTGCTTAAGGTACACATTTATCAAGATCTAATATATATTTATAGGTGAACGAGTACATTTTAAAATTTCGCTTAAATACAAAACTAACGCTTTTAAATAGTAAATGTGTACATTTTATTCTATAAAATACTATATGTGTATGTTCTTTTGAGCTTTTAAAGTATATAGTGTTTCAGTTTTGAATAAGTATCTCTATGTTCTTTCACATTATAAATAGTATAAAAAATATTGTTTCTCTATTTCTTAGCAAATGTATTGCTATAAGTACCGCATTAGAAAAATCACTTCTTTATTCATAATATAAACAGATAGAAATATTTAATTTCCGAAATTATCGAATATTCTTTTTATACAGTAAAAAAAAAACTAGTTATCTTAGAAAGGTACTATTTATATATTATTCTTTAACAAAAGAGTCTGAATTTCGAAACTCAGTGACATTTATAAAAAAAAATAATATAAAAATGCTCTCCAAAACATAATATCGCTTTCTTGATAGAAGATCAAAAATTCAATTTTTCTCCTTAAAAATACATTCTCAAAAATAGAATCCCTTTCTGGTAATATTCTTCAAGAAGGTTTTCCCGAGTCGAAATCAAAAAACGCAACAACAAAAAAAATCCTGACCTATTTTCCACCAATGCGCCGAAATATCAATATCGGAGAAGAAACTCCACATCAAATGGGGAGCCTCATCACAAGCGAAGACGAAAGAAGTTTTGGATGCGAGAAAGTTACGTGGCAGCGAAGGTTATTTGTACCGATTCAAGGATAGCTTTTGGTGCTAAACTACTTTGAGTCGGTACGAATCACTTTCCCCACGCTATCAACTGTGAAGAACGGGGAAGCACTTTCCCAGTGTCATCAACGACGACGAAGAAAAGGAAGAAAGACATCAACGCCAACTGTTTTCCCCGCTTGTCTTTTCTTCGGTAGGAAAAGTGTCATCAGGTTAGTTGATGAGATTGTCGACAGATGGCGCCACGCTATGTGTTTGTGGTTCCTTTGCTAGTTGGGATATTTTTATGACGATGACATTTTTCGGATGATAGAGTTGTTGTTAATATAAACTTATTAATCGTGTGTAGATTTCTGATGTATTGTTAGATTTTAAAATAGTTGCATTTTTCATTCTTGATAATTTATTAATTGTTAGTTATATATTTCATAATGGTTTATTAAAATTAATTTGAAAATTAATAATTTAAATTGTAAATAGAATGGTGAAATGTAATATTTAAAAAAAAATAACTTAAAATTACTACAAAATAGTAATATAGATAAATTTCTGAAAGTTGGGACATATTTGTGTAAAATATGTGTTAATTTAATCATTTTTAGTATAAAAGTTAATTTTATTCATTAATGATACCGTTTGTTTGTGCCTATTTATTATAGAAAATTGTTTTCATGTATGAAGGTAGGTAAGTGTTTTTACGATTATTTATTTTTAGTTTTTAAGATTGTGTTGTGTGTATTTTTTATTTCGGGTTTAAGTATAATTCTATCTATCTATATCTATATAGATGTATATATATATATAATTCTAAGCAAACAATTTTATAAAAATTTTACTTATAAACACAAATTATTCAGTGCTTTTTACATCGTACCCTTTTAAACTTTATTTCATTTTTTTTTTATGTGTAACATTATGATAGAACATTTAAGAGTTTACACTGCAATATTTTCATTGTTTTAACGTTCGATGTAAGCTTTTATTTTTCAGAAAAAAAAAAAAAAAAACTATCACTGTACAAATGCCCTATGTAAATTTTAACTGAAAAGTACGTTTTTGTTTAATGCAAAATATTAATTCATAGTAACAAATTTAAAGTGCATATGAGAAAGAAGATGAATGTTTCAAAATTATATTATCAACTTAATGTGAAACTATTCACATTAGTTGGAGTTTAATAGATTAAGAATAAGTTTTAAAAAGCAATGAAATTTAAAATATCTTTCATTGTGTTGAAACTTTTGCAATGAAGTGTGTCCAAATATTTTATCGATTACACAAAAGTTTTTTTTTTTTTTTTTTTTTTTTTTTTTAATCCCACTTGCAAACTTTGAGTACATCGTAAAATATTTTCTAAGTCTTACAGTCTTTACGATTTTTTCATAAAACTCTTACGAATTTAAGAGCATAAAAGTTAAACTTACATTTAAGCACTATTTTTGTTATTAGTTTTTATTCCACTGTAAAAAGAAATCACTAAGGCATTTTTAACAACCAGTAATTTTAGCTTATAACTATAAAAAAAAATATTTTCCAATAAATGTTCTAAGAATTTTGATTATTTTTTCAAACAGTATGCCTTCTATAATAATTATTAATTACATTATTTAAAAATGCTTGATATTTTGTATGAACTTACCATTACAAAACCTGATAGTGTTTTTATAAATGTCACTGTGTTTTTTAATTCCTATGAAGCATTTCATATGTACCTAAGTGATTTAAGATACAAAAATAAACATTAGAATTTCGTAGCATATGCTAATTTTTGAATTTAAGCTTATTGTTTTAAATGAATATTTAAATTGGTTATTATCAAGGTATTCAAAAATCTTCGTTGAAAAAATATCTAATGTGTGTAAATGTGTGTGTGTGTTTTAAAATTAAAACATACAGATGATTTAAAATGAAATACATGCATTATCTTTGTCAACTTCAGTAATAGGTTTGAATATAAAAACGTCATAAAATTTATATAATATTTATTTTGTTTTATTTTTTCATTTGTACACAATCTAATTAATAATTGTCTTTGATATATAATTTTTTTTTATTTAATTGTTTAAAATTTAACCAAATAACTATTTTTGAGCTATGCTATTTTTTAACCAATAACTATGCTTAATTCAACTGACATTCAAATATTACACTTATCACGTTAAGGTATTTGCAACATAATTGCTTAATGATTGAAAAATGCGTTACATTTTCGTAATCTTTAAACTTTATTTGAAAATTGTTTATAATGTTGACGCTAAAGAATACCTTCCGTGAATAACTACTATAATTTAAAAAATAAGTTTTTTTAATGGCTCAACAAATTTGTTTGGAGTTAGTTTCTTTCTTAATATATCGAGTTCAACATCAAAATGAATAAGCATGAATTGGTTTCCAAATACGGGGACACATATCGATTATTCTATAATCCATAACATAATCAATTATATTAGGGATAGCAAGTCAGTTTTATTAAGAAATATAAATAGTTTCACAAATAAAATTTAAATTAATTCAATAAATAATTATAATTTGATTACATAAAAAATTATAAATAAACTCGATAAAAGATAAGAAATGAAATCTTTAAAAGATTTTAAATCGATTTCATAATGGATAACAAATCGATTTTATGACAGATGATAAATCGATTTTAGATTCTTCGATTATCAAATATTTACCTGATGTTAAATCCTGCCCATGAACATATTCAAAATCTTAGTTTGAGTATTAAAGTGGTAAATAGATAAAGAAAAAAAGTGATATATGGATTATCGATTCTGTGATAAAAAAAATAAAAAAAAACCTTGAAAGTCATAAATCAAATTTTGATGGTTGATGCTATTTATGAAAATCAATGGCCATGTCTTAAAGGAAGACTGAAGTTTTTGCCGCCATTTTTTTCTTTTTTTTTTCTATTATATTTTTTGTCCACTACTATTATTTAAATGACAGATGATGGTGCATCAACAAACTACTGAAAGAAAAATAATCGAATATTTTTATCTAACGTGAGAAGTGGATTTTGACGTTAAAATGTTTACCTGATTTGGCGATACATTGCAAGTTTGGTTACTTCGAGCAAAATACTTTAAGAAGTTGTTAAAAATATTAAACTTACTGCATAGAGTGTTCAGAAATATCAAACTTACTTCATAACTCAATAATTAATTTTTAACGAGAAATAGATCGTATTAACTACTTAGAAATATGTATTTATTTAGTTTTAATTAGGGCATTTTTTTACCTCATTATAAATAATTTTTAATTAATTGGGTCAGTATGATTAGGTCAGTTTTTTATACGTGTGGTTTATGTTTTATTAATTAAATCTCCATTACAATAAGTATGCCGGCAAATATTGCTGAACATCGGGTAATACCGATGGCGAACGTTATCAACCGACCGTTGGTACAGATATGGGCCAGTCTTATACAATGTTGGATAAATTATACTGGATGTTTTGAAATGTTGATGCACGAAATTAAAATATTTTCTTTTTAAGATTAAGTTGGAGGGCAAAGTTACGTTTTTGATATGTTTATTTTCAAAGAATCTTATATTTTTAAGCTATGCTTAAGTTTCCACCAGAACTGGTCAATAAAACTCCTGTGATTCTACTCGTATTAAAAATTATATTGCTTCTGAATATATTAAATTTATTTGAAATGTAATTGCATTTTAAAAAATTCTAAATATTTATTAACTCTTTCCAGTGTTCTCATACATTTTTCGGATTCGGGTCTTTTGAAATGATCAGTTTTCTCAAATCGATAAAACTCCAACTAATACTAATACATAATATGCATAATACATAATATATTCTAAGTATTATCCTAAAACCTAGCTTGACAGAGCTAGCCATGGATATTTGAATGAAATGAAACAGTTAAAGTGTAACAAACTATCAACTTTTTAGCTATTTTTGACTTACACCTGTAAATTTCAGTTTTTTCACAACAAATTTGCTTATTGAAAATTGAACTCTTAAAAATATAAATGCGTGTTTGTCTATGTAATAACATTTAATTAACATTCAATTCACAAAATTATTCATAAAAATTTCAAAATTAGAAATGTCCTTAGTTTTTTTTAAGAAATTCAAATATCACTTATTTTAAAAGCACTTGAAATTTCTTCAGCAAATTATTAAACTTAAAATACTTCTAAATATGTAAAAACTAGTGTTTCAAAAGTTTAAATTAAAAAAAAAAAATAATAGTTCTAAAACACACAGTTTCCCCTTTATGTTTCAAATTAGGGAATTTTCATCCATGTTAGATATATGGATTAGTAATAAAAATTGTGATTTTTTAAATTTTTTTTGAGAATTAATTTTAGTTTGCAAATCATTTGGAAATTCATTATTTTTCACAAAAATGTTTCGCTGAATTTTTCATTAAAACAGACTTGATTAACAATTGATTTTGCTATTAAAAGGGAAGTTGGTACCCTAAAATTCATAAGTAATCGATTTGGAGTTTATTATTATTTATCAAAATTTAAATTTTACCCTTTACAAAGATACCTCATTTGCATTAATTCCTAAACCGGAAGTATTTTTAATAATTTTTGGAAGACAAAATTGGTAAATATTAGTGTAAGTAAAGTTTTCTTTAAAATACATTTTTTCAAAACTACATTTTCATTATTCATGTACTTTTTTCTCAGAAACTGCACAAACAATCTTCCTAAATTTTTTTTTCACATATTCCTTTTATGTATCTGTATATACTGAAGTAAGGTTTTGTTGTTATTTTAAACATATTATTTTGTTTTGGCTTATTTTGGCAAAAAAAAAACTTGTGGTTTTTAACAATTTTAAGTGACTTTCACGAAAATTCATTTAAAAAAAAAAAAAAAAAAAAAATGAATGAATCAAAAGCTAACTTCAGTAGAATAACAAGTGTCTGCTAAATGCACTGAAAAAATATGAGGCTTCTATATCAATTACTTTCTAAAAAAAAAGGTACATGAAATATGCCAAATTAACATTACCGGTATTGATGGTACCAATTCCCTTTAAAAGTTACAGAAATAATCTTAAGAAAGAATTGCTGCAAAAACATAGTAGCCAACAATTTTTAGTAGCCAATTTGGCGATATTGGCTTCATAAAAAGATAAAGAAGACCATAGTAGTAATGTACCCACCCACTTCAGATCTATCATCCTAGATCGACTGGGATGCCAATATCTGATGGGTAAAAACTTCCAGTTCGGCGCTCTGGGGTTAGGCCCACTTTTGTTTTCTTTTTGAATATCGTCTGCAGAAACTTCCCAGGGGTTGAATAATGAATGCCGATGCTGTGACCGTGACAACAGATAAAATGGATTTCTTTTTTGCGGGTTGAGTTGGCAACAATGGGAGTTTTGGTTTTGAAAAGTTTTGACGCGGGAAAAAATGGGGAGATAAAGCTATTTCTTGTGTAATAAAGATTCGCGTGGATATATCTTATAGTTTGTTTTGATGTTTAAATAATGGTTCGATTTTAAATTATTCCTTTATTTCTTGTTATCTTTGTGGTTGCTGAAGATAAGTTATCTACTGCTTGACTCTATGCCTGTACAAAGAAATTGCAAGTATTTAAGAACCTCAAGGGAAGAACTAAATATTTTGAAAACTTAATTATTTTACGTTGGACTTTTAAAAGAGAAAAAATAAAAAAAATATCCAATATCTCTTCTTTTTCCATCTAATGGTTGTGTGGTTAGCACTTTGGCCTCACATGCCAAGGATGTGAAATTCGAATCCCGGGTAAGGCATGGGTGTTCATTGCGGTTCGGAATCTACATTAAGCTTTAGTTCCTGGCCTATTTAGACGTAATTGTGCATAAACTCTGTCGTTGAGCTTAAACCAACCAACAAAATCCAATATCTCTTCTAAAACAACTTTTTATTATATTTAATATTGTCGCATATTTTACATTATTCAACTTTAAAATACTTCTGACATCCATCAGGGTAAACTTTATACTCTATAAAATAAACTAACTCAAAAGTAAGAATTCCACATACAAGTGATCAAACGGTATAGTGGTTAGCGTGCTAACTTCTAGACCGCGAGGTTGCAGGTTCGAGTCCCGTGTAAGGCATGAGTGTTTGTAAATGTATGTTGGCTTGTCAAATGACGAATGTTTCATCGAATTAAAGCCCTAATGTTGCTGACGGCACCAAATAATCTGAAAACAACCAACAACCCCATACATGGTGTGTGAAAACTAATAAGACATTTGAAAAAATCACTAATTCATGAATTTTTGTAAGCAAGACGTGTGAATTCCACATAGATGCTGAAAAAAGAAAGAGTAATTTCCTCATTATTTATTTTCATCCAAAGATGGCGCTGTAGGTATTTGTGAAGAACTTACTAGACGTATTTCAGTATGCATTAAACTAATAATCAGTAACATTTTGGTATAAAATAGCATAGCTGAATTAAAAATTGTGAAAACAGTATTGCCTTACTTTCAAAACGTACTCTTTTCGTAAATTATAATTTTTTAAAATATCCACTATTATTAATATATAGACTAAATATTTTCACTAGGATGGATGATATAAACTATCATCCATCCTAGTGAAAATATTTTAAAAAATATTTTATTTTAAATTTTACTTATAAATTTAAAAAGAGTTGTGTATTGCTGGAAAAACTAGGGATCAAAGGACGTATATATACGTCCATGACCCTCAGAGGGGTAAAATGGGGAACTATACCTTAAAACAGTAATATCACGTGTGTACAACACCTACATAGTCCCCTCTCATAGAATACCCTCTTTGTTGAATCTTTTTTTAAAGAGTACTAAAATAAAAAGAATTTACTTCGATTATCAAACAAATAATCTAAAACAAGATAAAAAGAAGATCGATGTAAAAGCCATAGTCCATAAATAATATATAAGATAGGAAATTTTCTTAAAATATGAAGGTTTTGGATAATAAGCTTAAAACCTTACATAATTATTCAAACATAGTTAAAAAGAAAACATCTAGAATAGTCACAACATGAGGATAGAGCTAATTTTAGTTTCAACCCACTTTTTATTAAACCAAAAAATACATTCAAAGTTATTCCACTAATGTATTTGATCAAAATACTTAGGCTCTCTGCACCGTATTATATACTTTCAATTTCATTAAAAAAAACTTTAACTGATTGAAGTTATCTCTCTCAAAAGAAAGTCTTAGACTAACATAAATTAGAATCAAGTTTCAAATTTATAGTATTGATCTTCCAAAGCTGTGTGATTTCACTATAAATAAAGTAGTTTAAAAAGTATTTTTAGTATCGTAAAGAACTTAGTTTCACTTTAAGTCCACTGAACTTCGAGAAAAGATTTAAAGTACAGAAAAAACTTTATGTTAATAAAATTTCTCAATTTTGAAGATTAACTGATAATTTAAATGTCAATTTTTTAAACTATATATTAACTATTACAGTAAGCTATTTAAATTGTGAAGAAATAGCTTTAAACCTTATCATTATAACTAGCATCATTATAAGCAATACATTTAATAAAGTAGCAAATACAAAAATGATAAAGCATGTTTTAACGAGAAGTATTAATTTTATAATTTCTAAACTTAATATAAGGATTAATCCAATTAATTATATAAAATACTTCATAATTAATTGCTTCAATGTTTTATAAAATAAAAAGTACATAAAGGCTCAGACATGAATGCTAACAAAAAGTGTTTTGTAATTTTTAAACTTGTTTTATCATTCATTAATAAGACCAAGATTTAAGTAACAAGCGTTTCAAAGAATATTTTAATAAACTTTATTTTCCTCCATTGTTCATCTTTGGAGAGTTTTAAGTCAATGAATTGTGAATAAAAGGTTAAAAGAGATTCGTAGGGTGTTTAACTTTAACCTTTTCAAATTTAATAAATCATTAATATCAACAATCGAAGTTATGTGGAAAGGATAACTAATCTTTTAATACTCTTACGACTTTTATTTTCTTTCGAAACATACATCAAAAGCTGAATTTAATTTAAAATAGAAAAAAAAGAAAACAAATTCAGAGAGAATAGTCTCAAGAAAATTAACTTACTTGCAATTTTTTTTTTTTTTTTTTTATATATACACTGTTATTTTAATCCTTTCCATTTGAGAAAAACTTCAAACTCCTTTATCTTATTATTAAGTTTTTTTTTTCATTTCTTATGAAAACTAACGGGATTTATATTAATATTTCAAATGTTTACACGCAAAATTGTCTTTGGAAAAATTCGCTTTCTTATATTTGAATATGGAAAAACAAAATAAAAAAAAAATCCGCGGAAGTGGTTTTTATGCCATTCACGCAATTTCTTATGTTTGTACTATTTTAAATAATCCAATATTAATTGTGAATATATACTTTCAAGGGTTTGCTTTTTGGGAAGCGTAAAAAACTTCAAATATAGCTTAGTTCTTCACATACATCATCATCTGAGTTCTTAAAAACTTTTCCTTTCTTATTTATTCATGTACGTTTTTTGTGAAAGAGTATAAAAGGCATAAAAATAAATATACATAAATACTAACTATAAGTATTTTATCATTTTAAAACCTAATATAGCAATAACAACATTATAAATAACCTCATCAATATATCATTTATAAATCAAAATTATCGTCATCAATGTATCATTTACATATCATACATCGTAATCATCTACATATCATAATTATCATCATCATCATCATCAATATATCATTTATATATCATAATTATTATTAATATATCATCTAAATATCTTAATATATCATCATTCATATCATAATACCTAAAATGCTGTTTTATTTTTTTCATATAAATATACATATTTTTCTAAAATCTACTCAAAACATTGTTTTGAGTTTGTTGTGTTTTGCTTTTACATATATTACTTTATATTGTACTTTCACACAAACAGACGCTTTTACAAAAACGTAAAATAGATTATTTTTCTTAAGCATATTTTTTGTGGACATTTTATGAAAAAAAATAAAATCATCATATTTTTTGGCAAAAGTATTTGTTAATATATGTAAAAGTACTCTAATATTGGTTTTGGAAAATTTTAAACGAATGTTGTGGAAAGTTTCTGAGAAAAAGATACATTAAAAAGCTCTGTAACAGTCTGTTACTTTTGTGTTGTGCTTTAAGTATCCCCAACTCAATGTCCGTTGAAATTCGTTAAAGGAGTAAAAAGTTGAAAATAAACGTCTTTAACACAGTTCTCTTCCTTCGAGCATCTCTCATCTATGAGGCTGTTTCTTCTCTCTTTCACTTACAAGAAATGATTTCATCGAAAAACGTATCGCCACTTTCCTAATTTTAGCGGTCATTTTATTTGCCAATGTAATAATTGTCACCAAAAGTACCATCAAATTGACCATTTAAAAAAAAAAAAATAATAATAATTAATGAAAATATGAAAAATTATATGAATCCATAATAATTTTAAATGCAGTATCAGTATTAAGTGTAATTGAAACTTGTGAGATGTCTCACACTCTTAGTTTCATTAAACTGCTGTTTAAAAGAAAACTGCAAATTGAAAATTTGTTGAAAAAATTGATAAAATTGTGCAAATTGAAAATTGTTGAAATTTTTTTTCGAACGAATGACACAGTTTTTTCGAACGAATGACACAGCGTCTGTATGGTAGGCGAAGAACATATGGTAGGCGTTGCAATTAACCTGTTAATAAGTAAACAATTCACTAACAAATCGTTAAAAAAAAAGCGCGTCAACCGTGGACTACAACATTAGAAAAATTCAAAAACGGAATAGAAAAAACCGCTTCTTCAAAAGTGGGAGAGAGAAAATAAGACGACACAAAATAAGCGACTTAAAAATGGAACAGAAAGCATGTACATCCAATCTTTTCTTAGGTCAAACAAGGTACAAACACGGAAACTTGTACACAGGGTTCCCACTCAAATCACAGAATGAAAATTAATGACTTTTAAGGAGTTATTGACTTTTAAGGACTGTTTTATTAGGAGAATACAAGGCGAAGGCAAATATGACGACAAATAGCGCTGTAGTTTTTCTTCATTTCAAGAAGTTTCTCTTTAAAAACCTCCCTTTAGGCGTTCCATTACTACTCGGTCATCTTTCAGTAATCCAGTTAATTCTCTAACGATTCTTCGTCACAGTGTAGCTCTAGTAAATAAAAACTTCGTATCCAACAAAAGTAAAATCCACTATATTGAAAAATAATTATTGAACATAAGTATACGATTCGGAAATATCATAAATTGAAAAATTTGAATGATAATTAGAAATTTAATAGTTATCACTAGAAATAAATTTTATGTGAATTGAATAATGATACGTTGACTTTTGTAAGGTGATTATGATTCGTGTTTTCGTTCAATTCGTATTTAATATGAATCTTATCGAATTATAAGTGTTCGTTGTGAATTGACCGTTAAAGAAACTAACGCTTTATTTTTGTCTTGTTTATAATCTAGTAACTACGGCACCGCGTACTTATGAAAAATACTGTAAATACATCATCATGCGTTTACACTATTGTTATTGGAAAATTCATCAATTAATTGATTATAGTTTTCGAATAAAGTTTTGAGAAAACAAATCAATTACGTGAATTTGTTAATGCTTTTTATAAAAACCTTGTTTAAAAATATCATTTCAGTTGATTCACGTTTAGTATTTGAATGTGAAAAATATAAAATTATAAAAATAATTACACATAACTTGCGTAGCTCTATCAATTCTTTAAACTTTTGTGTAATTGAACAATTAGATAAAAAAAGTAATGGAGTTCAGTTTTAAAATATAGAGAGAACAGTTATGATGTTTATTTTTGAAGGGAAAAAAGCGTAAATATGAGCAAAAATGTTAAAACTCATAGTCATAGCGTTTTTTTTGTGTTTTTTTTTCCCCTTTCCTGAGAGAATTTAGCAGTATATCTCAAAGCTTACTGGTTATTTGATTTGCTATGTAACAACTCTAAAACAAACCTAATGTAAATAACTTTTACTTCTTGGTGGCGCCATCTACGGAGAATTATCTGAAGTTTTCTAGCCAAAAAGAATCGAGCCCGTTTCCCTAATACATTTAAAGTTCATCAACAAACTGCAAGTTTTTCTATTTAAGTATAAATACGCTAAACAAAAACCAGCATTAAGAAGTATAAAGTCAATAACACATTCAATTTATGTAAAAAAATAAAAATTCAAATGCTAATCGTTCCCCATTTAAATTGATATTAAATTATTACTACAAAGATAAGTCCACTCGAGATAAAACACTTATCTTATCACATTCAGCGCTACTCCTTGCTACTTGTCGACACGCAAAGCTGTCATCTGCTGTTATTTTCTTAAGTAAAGTACTTTATGCCAGATTGAGAACAAAGATATGTTTTGCATTAATCAAACTTCAAGGAATATGGTGCTGCTGCACAATGACTGCAACTATTTGGTACGTTGTGCTTAGGTAAGTCATGTTTAAATAAATTTAACAAAATCAGAACAATTATTTGCAAATAATAATGTTATAAATCTTTAATGTGATGTGAAGTAATTATGTTTCGACTTCGAACTACGTCAAGTTATAATTGTTTTTGTGTTATTTTGGTATGCTTTTTTTTTTTCTTTTTGTTCAGACAGATTTTTGAATGCATTTAACGTATAGACCTATTGTGTTGCAAATATTCTTCTGAAGTATTATATGCATTGGTTAGCAGGGTTTTGAACTTAGTTTAGTTTAAACTCAATTTAAATTTTTTGTTCAAACCTTGGTTTTAAAAATTTGAGTTTGTATTTCCTAAAAAATTGTTAATCAACATATGGGCATTAACTTTCCATAGAATGTAATTTAAAATTCTAAATTAAGCGGAACTTAACTTCGTTTTTCCTATTTAAATGCGTGAATTTTATCACCTTTCTGTGCTTCAATTTTTATAAAACAAAAGTGGATGCAAGTGCATTCTACAGACGTCGAACATTTTCATACCATCCTTACTTACATTTAAATCCTTTACATTAACTTCAATTTTGTTATGTTTTTGTGTATTTGTGGCTTGACATTCTTTGAGGGCAAAATAACTCACTTGCAGACATCCAATCAACATGAAGCCGACCAAACAATATAGTGGTTAGCGTGCTAGCTTCTAGACCACGAGGTTGCGGGTTCGAGTCCCGTGTTAGGCATGGGTGTTTGTAAATGTATGTTGGCTTGTCTAATGACGAATGTTTCGGCGCATAATAACCCTCGTGTTACTGACGGCGCCAGATAATCTGATAACAACCAATCAACATGAAACTTAGAAGAGATATTCACTGGGGATGACAGTGGACTCTATCAAGTTTTGGGGTCAGTCTCTGAAAGACCGCTTCTACATATGTTTCTTTTGTCTAGCGTCATATCCAGATGCGAATCCATATTCAAACATGTACAATTTAGCAATAGTTAATGGTGTAATCCTTCCCCTGTTTAGGTTGAAATGGGGAAAAAGTTAGCCAATGGCGCGGAATGAATGTTTTCTTCGTACTGGTCAAGCACTATGAAAACTCAATCTGAGCTCAAAATCGTTTAAATAATTCGCAATTGCACATTTATAGTAAAAAGGGTGGGTACTTTTTCGCTAAAGGGGGCCGTTGATACTTCCAAGTACAGTACGAATTCTACGCCAAGAATTGTTTAAATAAAACCGCACCAAATTATGGCAACCATAGGCAGTTCACTTGTTATTAAAAAATGGCGGCTGCTGCCATTTATTGGCGAAAATCCCCTTGGCGCAGAATCCGTACCGTACTTGGAAGTTTTACCCATATTTTATGTATTGCCAACGGCCCCCTTTTGCGGAAAAGTAACAAGGGTAAAGTAAAAGGGTTTATAGTAAAAAGTTTGATTTTATGTTGTTTTTTTTTTTCTTCTTCTTAATTTTTTTTTTTTTTTTTTTTTTTTTTTTTGTAATTCATTCTTATGTATTTGCATGTATGTTTATATTTGATTTTTCTGAGAGATTGAATACATTTTACCTATTTTTTTTTTATTCATACTTGGGAAAGGAGGGGGGGGGGGTGCAAATGACTTATATCTGTATTAAACAAATAATTGTTATGTTTTTGATCAGCAATTTACTGGTCATTCAATCGGAGGATTGCAAGCTGTTTTTACGAATTGATTTTTTGCGTTTGACTTGCAATAATTGGTTTCATTATTATTGGTGGCAGTATTGGTTTTTAATAAAATAAGGTTATGAATGCATCTCAAAACGACAATCATACTTCTAACAAGACCAAGTTAACATAAGTTTTTAGTTATTTTTGTTACAACCTTTAATAAATGAATGCTACGTAAGGTATTGAAAATATATTTATTGCCTGTTTCTTACGCACTAACTTCAGCTCTGCATATTTCACTCAAACTGTCCTGTTCTATCAATATCTGTCACTATTTTAACATGAGCCCGTGCATCTAATTATAAGTGATACCAACATTCGACCATCCTGGCATACAATCGTCCTCGATTTAGAGTAATAACTAATACTAATAATGTAATATACAACTAAAAACTTAAAGTTCGAAACCTAACCTAAATACATAAACACTGAATAATAACAATCATTAACTTAGAGTTGAAAGTTCTTGAGGATTTAAGTCTCTCAATTTTAGTTCGGATATCGAGCAGGAACTCTTCGGGTGCGTCTAGGATTTCTCCTGGGTGGCGATTCCATGTCCTGGTCATCCGAATCCTCGTCTTCCTCGCTCTCACATCGCCACGCCTTCAACTGACTAACGTGAGCGGTGGTGGAGTAGAAACGTCCCTTCTCTATAGGTTCGAGTTGAGAAATTCTGTAAGTGTCGCTTGGGAGTACCTCCGTCACTACTAATGGACCACGATATTTTAGTTGGTTCTTCCGTTGGTCTCGGTGATCTTCTGACCACGACTATTTCTCCTTGATCAAACTTCCTAGTTTTGCACTTCTTTCTGTCGTAATATTTATTTGCTTTTTCCTGTTTATCTTCGATTGTGTTTCTTGCTTCAGCTTGAACCATTTCTGGATCTTTCCAAACATCAGCATCATCATCGGCCAAAATTCGTAGTATTCCGTCATTGAATCTTGGGGAATAACCATGCAGCATTTCAAATGGCGTTTTGTCTGTAGTGTTGTTTACCATATTGTTCAAATTTCTTTCGCATTGCTTAATTCTTTTGTCCCAATCTCTGTGTCCAGGGTGTGGCATGCTCGTCACAATTACAGGTAACACAGTCCTATTTACTCTTTCAACCATTCCATTTCCTTGTGGTCGTTGGGCAGAAGTCAAAGTCTGCTGAATTAAATTTATCCTGCAGTACTCTTCGAATGCATGCGACGTAAAGCACGAGCCTCTATCACTGATGATTCTTTCAGGAAGCCCGAATTCATCAACAAACACTCCTAAGGCACTGATTACATTCTTGACTGAAGTATTTTTAGTGGGAAATAGTCTTACGAATCGTGTAAGGTTATCAATTATGATCAGCAAATAACTATTCAATTTAGAACTTTTAACAAACGGACCTAGGTGGTCTAGATGAACTATAGCAAACGGTCTTTTTCCTGGTTTGATGGGGTGCAAAGTTCCTTGTTGCTTTCTACTTGGTACTTTATTTACTAGGCACTCGAAACACATTGATATGTACCTTCTGACATATCTTTTCATAGAAGCGAACCAGTAAAGTTAATTGATTTTGGCTGTTGTTTTATCAACAGAAAAGTGTCCCATTAAGTCGTGAAACCTGACTGCTAAACTTTTCCTCATACTTTTAGGAACCACGTACAGTAACTTCTTTTCTTCTTTATGTTGAACTATTCGATATAATCTTTTTTGTTTGTAGTCAAAGTCTTTTATTTTCTGTTTCTCCTCATTGGTTCTCTCGTGAGGATCTTTTTCAAATATCTTTGTGAGTAGCTTCAGTTTTTGATCAGCATGTTGCATTATTAAGACTTTTTCATCCTCCGTAAATGTTTGATAAATATCTTAGTTGTTTTCGACTACTGTATCTAACGTGTCGCCTTCTTGTAAAACAAGAGAACGACTTAAAGCATCTACGTGACCCATCTTCGTTCCAGGTCTAAACTTCACGTCAAAGTTGTATTCTTGTATCAAGTTACTACATCTAGCAATTTGAGGGTTCTGCGTCTTCTTAGTATTTAGGTAAACAAGAGCCTGACAATCTGTAACAACGGTGAACTCTATACCAATCAGGAATTGGCGTAGTCTGTCTAGAGTCCAAACAATGGCCATCAATTCTAATTTGCTGGAATAATATTTTGATTCAGCTCCTGTCGTTTTCTTACTAACACAATATACTAAATGAAGTTTTCCATCTTCACCTTGTTGGAGTAGCATACCAGCAATACCGTCAGAACTTGCATCAGTATGTACCTCTGTTTTGGCGTCAGGGCGATACAACGCCAAAATAGGTTCTTCTGTCAGATTATCTCTTAACTTCTCAAATGCCTTCTGTTGTTCTTCATTCCACTGGAATTTTGTATCCTTTCGTGTAAATCGACTCAGTGGTTCAGCATGTGTAGCATACTTTGGTATGAAACGTCTGAAAAAACTGGTGAGGCAAAGAAACCTTCTAACTTCGTGCACATTACCTGGTGTTGGAAATTCAGCAATAACCTTTATTTTCCTTCGACCTGGTTTAATTCCATTCTCGTTAGCCGCGAATCCTAGGAACTTTCTTTCTTACTGAATTCACATTTTGGTAACTTTTATGTTAGTTTGGCTGATTTCAGACGATCCAAAACTCGCTTCAATTTATCCATCATCTCCGACCAATTTTTCGCAGGTATGAGAATATCGTCCAGATAACATAACACTGTATTGTTCAGCAGTGGTTCCAATACTACATGCATCATGCGCTGAAATTCTGAAGGAGCGTTAGTCAATCCAAAAATCATTCTTTCAAACTGTCCAGTCTCATAGGGAGTTATGAAAGCCGTCTTTAGTTTAGCGTCTTCACTTAACGGAATCTGTAAATACCCATGGGCCAAATCAAACGTTGTAAACATTGAACAGTTGTTTAAGGACTCTAACAGATAATCCATCCTCGGTAATGGATATTTATCTTTTATCGTTTGCAAGTTTAACTTTCGATAGTCAACTACTAAGCGGTGTTCTCCCGTCTTCTTTACAATCATCACTGGACTTGCGTAAGGAGATCTTGTTTCAGTAACGATTCCGTTATCTTTCCATTCTTTCACGATTTCCTTTATTATTGATCGTTCTTCGGCATTTGTTCTGTATGGACGCATGGAAACTGGTTTGCTGCCTTCTATCTCTTTAATTTCCATCGTTATCAAGTGAATACACCCAAGCTCACTCAAGTTTAGAGTTCTAAGCAATCTCTGTATTTGTTTAGAAGATGAACTAACTCTTGCTTCTCATTATAAGTAACATCTTCGTCAGTTTTTATGTCTTCACAATTGATTGGAAGTTTTATTTCAGAAACTTCGTTTGAAGTTTTAAAAATTTGACTGTCGAAAATTTCGAAATTGTTTGAGTCTGAAGCTTCATTAACCAGGATCGAAACGACACATTCTTCATTTCCTAAACAATCATTGCTTGGAAGCAATTCTACTGCGTCACCTCTACCAACACATTGGTTTTCCGTTAAGGTAATATTTTGATTTTGACTATTTGTAATAGGTATTTTTGCTTCTCCTTTAACCACTTCCAATAAACAACCTATCTCTTTATTTCTCTTAAACATGACTAATCCGTCATACTGACTTTCAGTCCTACATTGAATCAGATTAACCGTATTTTTCTCGAGTACAGTAGCTTGCACTGATTTTAGAGTTATACGTGTGTTATCCAAACTTAGCTGCAGTTTATTGAATGGTGCTTCATCTATATACAATTCGTTACCCATTCTAGCATAAGCTATATGAGGCATATCTAACCATGTTCTACCAATTAACAGATCCACTGGTTGATTTTCATCACCTACAATGAGAACTGTTATGTCCTTTCCTAAGACGATATCGATTTCAATATCAACTACTTCTTTTTCAAGAGTTTTAGCAGCTGGTGTAATTTGGTTGCCAAATCCGTAAACTTCATTTATTTCAGGAATAACTTCAATGTTTAACTTCTTTGCGACTGATTCTTTTATCAAGCATCCTGAGCTTCCTGTGCCAATTAATGCACTCACCCAGTTTTCATTGTTAAGCTTGGCCGTTTTGAGGTAGAGAAATGAATTTGAACCATCTCTAATCTTCGTAGTTAAATTGGTAACGTTATTTCCAGAATTCTGCATCTTCTCGGGACATTTCTTCGAATAATGTCCATAATCATTGCAATTGAAGCATTTGGGCTCACCTTTCTCGTTACGTAAAAGTTTCCGGTAACCTTGGGTCTTGCTATTTTGTGTTGATTTCGTTTGGGGTACTCGGGGCTTTGATTTACCGTTGTCATATTCAAAACGTTGAAATTGAGCATTACCTTGATTCTTTTCGAATCGAACTGTCTGCTTTCGGTCAGAGTCCTTGACCCTAGTTCCTCTCACCGTTTCATATTCGTCTAACTTGTCAGCGAGTTCTTTAGGAAATACGAACTTCGACCACTCATCTATAAAATGATCCTTGAGTTCAAAAGGGACTTTTCTCTTCATCTGGTCTGTAATCATCAAATCTTTCTGACCTTGAAAATCTACAACACCTAATCCTGAGATCCATTCCTCAAAGAAGTTTTGTAATTCAAAAGCAAAATCACTCCATGTACTGTTTGAATTTTGGTGATGAATAAATTTTTGATGGAATTTTTCTGGACTAAGTTTAAAACGTTTCAATAACAACCTTTTAACGTGTTCATAATCGCTTGCCGTTTCCTCAGACTCTCTTGTGATTATTTGCAAAATTTCGTAAGGAAGCAGTCCCAACAGGTGCGAAACCCAATCCGCTTTTGGTAAATCTGCTCTCCGCGCTTGTCTTTCAAAGAGAACTAAATAGAGACTAATTTCCGCCTCCTTAAGATCAAACTTACGAATCAGCTTTTGAAAATCGGTATTCGGCTTATTGACAATTGCATCTTGATTAAACAAATTTCCAAGATTCGTATCATTGGGACTATTTTGATATGCAATTCTCAATTTTTCTAACTCAAAAGCTCTTTCTCTTTCTTGTTCTCTTTCTACTCGTTCTTTTTCTTGCTTTTCTAACTCAAAAGCTCTTTCTCTTTCTTTATCACTAATCATTATTTCTAACATTAATTTCACAAACTCTTCTTCATAATTTTCAGAGTTTACAATTAATGACTTTAACTCTACAACTTTCATTCTATCATTGATTTTCAAACCCAACTCATCTGCCAACTCCAATAATTCAACTTTCTTAGCTTTCGCCAAATAAGACATTTTGCACAGAAAAGAAATTCAAATAAACACTATATGAATATTTATCCAACAACTCCTTTACTTGAAGGTTTCCACAATGCGTTGGAGCTCAAAAAGTTCAGTCAATGAGTTACACTAGAAATACACTTTGGATATTATAGAAGCACGTACTTTACAAGTCAGTAACGAAAAGGTTTCCTTATTAACTGGAAAAGTTCACAAAGGCTATGCACTTGAGAACAAGTCCCGTCAGAGCTAAATCTTCGAATAAAACTTAAATCGCAATTTTTCGCCTATGCTATTTTTCAGATAATCATAGTAGTCCTTTATACAAATTATTTCTTCGTAGGATCGTATAAATCTTCGGTGGACTTTATCGTTGTACGTCGGCGTTGATCCGTATTGAGTATTCCGTTAGGCTTAATCGTTGCCTGTTGTAATGTGTAAAGTACGTTTACTTAAGTTATTAAAACTTTTTTTTTTTTTTTTTATCGTTGTCCGTTGGCGGATTGTAGATATCAATCCCACTTCTGAAATGTTATAACCTTTAATAAATGAATGCTACGTAAGGTATTGAAGATATATTTATTGCCTGTTTCTTACGCACTAACTTCAGCTCTGCATATTTCACTCAAACTGTCCTGTTCTATTAATATCTGTCACTATTTTAACATGAGCCCGTGCATCTAATTATAAGTGATGCCAACATTTTATTCTAAGTATTTAATCTAGAGGTATATAATGTACGAAGAAATATTCGAAAGTAAATAAATAATTTTAGTATAAAATATATTGTTTTTTTAAATACAATGTCTGGACCACTTCTTCTTTCAAACCAATCACCCTCTCTTTATTTTCCTCAATAAAGATAAACATTTTCCTGTTCATTTATCCTCTTTTCTGAGTTAACACTCAAATATGTTATTAATATCTTCTGAATGAATATATCCTTTTGAATAATATGTTTACATTATATTCAAAATCACAAAATAAAAGACAAGACCTATTTTTTTACAATTTTGTATAACAGAAGGTTGATTGTAATTGAAACGAATGTATCTAAAGTTCTAGTTTGTAAAAGTTTTTTAATCTAAATATTCTAAATCAAGAATACTTGAAAAACTATTATTAGACACAGTTTTAACGTCGGTGTATATTACTAAATACCTTGTTTTATAATTTGTTTATGGAATAATAACTCATAAAAAAAATTTAAAAAAATAAAAACCTGCTTCCAAATAAAGTCGAGGATTAAAAAGCTAACGGTAAAAGTTACTTGTTCTTAAACTTAATCTTCTGCTGTGACAAATAAAATTAGGGAAGGAGTCCTCACAAGCCCAGCAATTGACTACAGAACAAAACAAACAGCTATTATATAACAAATTTAGTGATCCCCGTATGATGTAATATTTTCAAAATATTAGCCGCAATAGCTTTTTATATACTCAATAAGACCGCGAGGTTGCGGGTTCGAGTCCCGTGTTAGGCATGGGTGTTTGTAAATGTATGTTGGCTTGTCTAATGACGAAAGTTTCGGCGCATTATAGCCCTCGTGTTGCTGACGGCGCCAGATAATCTGAATACAACCAACTATATACTCAATAAAATGTAACTTAACATTTTTTTAGTTCAGTTGGAATCGTTTAATAAATGTACAAATTTTTATATATCAAATGGAGAAATATTAATGTAATTTTAGAAATATTAATGTAATTTTAGAAATATTAATGTAATTTTAGAAATATTAATGTAATTTTAGAAATATTAATGTAATTTTAGAAATATTAATGTAATTTTAGAAATATTAATGTAATTTTAAAAATGTTAATGTAATTTAAAAAAAGCTTTTTTACATTCATCGCTGAGACTTCAAGTATATCGTAACAATATATTTATAATAAATTCTTACGCCATTTAATGGACCAATTTTCAATTTTTGAGGAAGGTCATTTGATATTTAACAAAGACCAATTGATTTATTTACATTATAAAATCAGTGGACATCAATTGGTCAGTTAGTTAGTCCAACCAATTTATCGAATTTTACAAAACAACATCACCCTTACGACTTGAATAAAACCAGAATAACTTTTCACAATTTTCTCTTGAACAAAAATGGTGAAAATATTTAACATATACCTGAATATCTAGTCCATTCACACATATCAGAAATTCCAATTCCTATTACAGACAAACAACCAAAAATAAGTAATTCTCCAGAACAACTTTCAGCAAACATGTCATTCAGAATGCAATCCTACTTTCCCTAAACCTTCAACAAACTCGGAATATGTACATAGTCCTTTTACCAAAGACAATATTTCCCACAAAAGTTTCCAAACTTAATGCCATCCTGTGTTCCTTTAAATCCCAATCGATTCGGCTTCAGTTCGAAGTTGGAAGTCGAAGTTGTAGTTAGTAAATTCCCTAAAGGGAACATGTCAGAAGTTTTGGCGAGGTTTTGAATAAGGACTGCTGGCTCTCAATATTATGATTTCCTGAAGATAAAGGTCTAATTTTAGGAAGGACTTATTGTTGGGAGCTGAGCTTTGCTGATTGGATGCTTATTCTGGAGGTAGTGAGAAGTGTTTTGTTTTGGGACTGTTGATGAAGGTGATTGACTTTTGGATTGATGTATTTAGAGTTTTGTTGTGGGTTTGGTGCGTGTTTGCGTTTTCTGTTGTTACTTGTACTGTCTTCAACTGTGGATGGAATATAAATAATAATTTAACAGATGTGTATCGGGTTTATATTAAGGTTCAAAGTATTCAAAAACGTCTCGAAATTTCTTGATTCACTCGAGTGTTGCCAACTTTTTCTAACCTGTATTATAACTTTTAACAAATAAATTAAAGAAAATATAACTTTAAAAAGAAATACGTACACTAATTACAATTATATACAGTAAAATTTTGTAACATTACATTTGTAGAAATTCAAACAATTACTATAACAAAAATTATATTACTATATATAAGAATTACGCTCATCACTGATTCTATAACACTGTAGCATCACATAAACAAGACGTACGTTGCCATCTGAAGTTTAATAAAAACACTAATGAATGTGGCAAATAAATGTATTGCATTTAGATAAATTTACGCAAAATTCTTCAAAGTTCACGTGCGTCTGCATTCCATGAAAATTTAAAATCAGATAAAAATGTTTTAAACTGATTCTTCCTATCTTACGATAAACAAGGCTCGAAGATAGGCATTTAATCATATTGGCTTCAATTAGGTATCAGTACTTTCACACAGCGAAATTTATGTGGCTTTGTCACAGTCAAGAGTTACAAGTCAAATATATTGAATCAATCCATAGAAAGGAAGATTATTGAATGAAATTTTCATTTGCTCAATAATTCAAGAAATTGAATTTTGAATAAATATTTCATGTATATTAAGAGAAAGTCCTATTAATGATCATTCCCTATATTCGCTATGCCCTATAATCGCTATATCCCTATATTAACTATGCCCTATAATCGCTATATCCCTATATTCACTACCTTCTAGCCCAGTGCTTTTTTAAACTACTTTGTATAAAACATTGAAATTTGGTGAGTTGGGACGAAAATGATCTCCTAATTTAATGATATAAATTAAATACTTGAAAATAGCATCTATTATATTTTATACTTGAAATCCTTACGTCAATGCATATGCAGCGGCGCCACCTGGTTTTACCTTTCATATTTTATTTTTCGTTTATAATAAATGGACATTAAATGAAAACAATTTATGTCCTTTCATTAAATGATATTTTTCGTACCAAGTCACCAAATTTCAAGGTTTTATAGAAAGTAGATTCTAAATGCAATGGGCAAGAACATTTTAACATAACGAGTATATGGAATGATCCTTACTAGTAGACTGAGAGGCGACTGCAAATTATAACCATCGAACCATATCGAACATCATTCTGAATTTTGCATAGACATTTTAGAAAAGTGAGTAGATTACGAATCCACGGGTCTGCCGTGACAAAAATGGCCAAAACTGGTCAAAAATCGACTTTTAACAAGTTGAACTAAATCCTATTGCCAAATGAGCCATAACTTGCTAAATAATGAGCATTTTTTTTATTTGGTAACTCTAACTCTTTAATTTTCAATTAAGAAGGTTGTAGACGATTCGGATGTGTGGCTATGGCTTACTTGCATCTTTCACAAATAAGCCGAATTTGCAATACACATTACGTCACTGATGACGTAACTGATGTCGCCAGTTTGGCTTACTTTTAAAAGATACAAGTTTTCCGAGCCAGAGATCAGAAATCGTTTGCGATTTTTCTCATTGAAAATCAAAATGTAGTGGGTTGCCAGACGAAACAGTTTGTTCCCTTTTTGGCAAGTTATGACATATTTGGCAATCGAATTTTAGTTCAACTAATTCCCAGTCGATTTTTGATCAGTTTCGGCCATTTTTGCACGGCAGACCAGTGGATTCATTATCTACTCACTTTTCTCCAATTTCTATAAAAAATTCAGAATGACGTTCGATGGGGTCCATAAATTGCAATAGCCCCTTAGACTATAGGACTTAATTTTAAATTCAAGTTCTAGTTCAAAATATTGCTTATATATCCAGTAGTATCTATAAGTGAAAGTTTAATAACTACAGACAATTTTCTCAGCACAATACAATTTTAACAAAATGACTGTTAACAAATGGATTTATCTGCAACTGTGTAATTTCATCTATATTTAGGAAATTGAGATGATTTTACCAGAATAAATATTTACTATAATGATTGCATATGCCTTGTTTGATGATTTGTGTTGCCCGCCAATAATACTTCAATTAATTTCGACATTGGATGAACTGTTATTTTGACAGCAAGCTTGATGGAGAATACACCTTTAGATAACCAAACTTGTTCATCCCTTTAGTAGAAGCAATTAATCATTCACTGCAGTATGAATAATGAATTTGGACATAGTCATTTGCATTATACTGACACTATATCATAGCTTGATGAATATCAATTTGAAAGTGAGATTGGAACAATAAACTTGAATCTGTTTACATCAACTTTATTAATTAGAGTGCGATAATATACTTAACTAAATGTGATAAATTTAGTAAAAATCAGGAAGATGATTAGAAAACAATTAAGGGTACTCCGTACCCTCAATGCCCTTAATGTTAAATTACATATTTTCGATTAACCTTTTTTATGAAGTTCTTAATAAATGAGTTGAAAAACTTTATGCAAGTTATATGAAACTTACACAAGATACTGAAGTTAAAGTTTGGTAAAAATGTCACACACATTTTTTAAAAACAAGTTTTAGCATTCCTCCAAAATTTTTTTAAAAAAATATTGATTTACAAAAGGTTTGGAGTTTTAAAAAATAATTACTAAAATAATCTAAGTTTTTAACCTCAACTTAGTCTGAAAATGTATGTATTGCAACTTAATGTAAAAATTAATGATACAACTCTACTAGTTAATTTTAAAAGGTACAATGAAGTTTTTAGTATTACGATTACCTAAATTATCATTAAAGATTAAGTTTTATATAGTTAATAATTTATTGTTTGCTTTTTTTTTTAATAAAATATAAATATAACAAAATATTCTTCAAATTTAAATAGAAAATAAATTAATACGTTAGGTGGAATAGCAAAAAAAAAAAAAAAAAAAAAAAAAAAAAAAAAAAAAAAATATAGAATGATTGTTATTTTATGATGTTTTATTTTTGTATGCGCTCTAAAAATATGTTTTAACATGTCAAAGATGAAATTTGGACAATTTAGTCTAACTTTTGTAATATTTCCAACGAAACTACTTTTTTACACTTTTTTTTTTAATTAATATTATTGAAAAGTGATGTCGATATTTTTTCGTCTTTAAATGTTAAGTGTGATCCAACAGAACAAATATGTTTTTCATATTTAATTTCATCTAAAGATGAAGAAACGGACTGTTTTACATTGTATGAAAAAAAAAGCAATTTTTTTTATTTAGGTTTTCTGTAAAGACCGTATCGTTCTACCATCAAATGTTCTCGAATCAGCAATTTATCAACTTTCCAGATACTTTTGAATGACTATATAACGCTATTACACATGTTAACAGCTAACAGTGTAGGCATAAATAGCATGCATACGGTCCCAAAAAATTTATCCATTTTTTTATTCTTTGAGACACATATTGTGTGTGTTTTTTACCTGGAACTCTTTCTACATTTTTCAGCGTGTAGGTAATTAAAATATAACTTGATTAGAATTAAAGTTCAACTTTAAAAACTATGTAAAAAAGAACCACTAATCAAAATGATCTAAATATTGAAATGGATATACGCTGAGAAATGAAAAATTGTATAGCATAATTTTATTTTTCGTTCTTATACTATATGATTCCCCCTTCTTCGCGTACACTCAGGTCGAATTTCAGGTCATTCTAATAAGTTGTACTTTTTTACAGCTTTTTAAAAGTTGAACTTTATTTATCAAAATTTAAATAAAATTTAAAGTTCTAATTTCTAATTTAAATTTTTTTTAATTTCAAAATTTAAAATAAATTGTTTTTTCAACATTAGGCACATTTTAGTATCTCATTGATTTCCAAAGGATTAAAGGCTTCATTGGTTGAAATTTTTCACGAAAGTTGAGAATGAGGTCTTACTCCGAAAAGGGGTTTGGAACAATTCACAACTTTCAATTACACTATAATACTGACGTAGATTTGTGTCGTTTACCGCTTTTATATTTTCAGCATTCATTTAGCAAAAGTGGCCAGTTGGGTAATTATTTTCTTCTTGTATGGGATAATTCTTGTAAGGGTATTTAAAAGAAAAAAGACAACAAAAAAAATTGCGCCAAAATGATGATTTTGACGATATACTTTCCGATAATTCTTATATAATCCTTTCTAAATAAGTGAAACTAAGGAGAGAAGAAAAAGTGATCATTGATGAGGTATGCTAAAGGAAAGTGGACTCTGTATATAGGCATTCGTTTTTTTCAACTTTTTACGCCATTAAAGCATTTTTATGGGAATTTTGGAGGTGGGGATGTTTAGAACACCTTAAGAAGCATTACCACAGGGATTTTGATTAAAATTGTTATTGCCGTATTTTAGCAATAATTGAAAAACATGCATGCGCGATTTTGATGAAAACCTTAATGGTAGGTCTCGTGTTTACCAGTAACCTGCTCACCAAATGTGAAAATCCTAGCTCAAGTTGTTCGAGAGTTATGCTGACCACAGACAGACATTTTTTCTAGACAACAATTTTGAAATCAGAATGTTCTAAAACATAAAGAAAACAAGAAGAAATTTTTTTAAATTTTTTTTTTTTTTTTTTTTTTTTTTTCCGAATGCTATACTTTCATTACCCTATGCATGCATATGGGTAACTGAAAGTAAAAAGTGTTAAATATATGTTATATTGTTTTTGACTTTGAAACTATCTGGACTATTTCTGTACACCAAAATTTTTTTATTATTTATTTTTAGATATTAAAATCTACATCGTCCAGTAATACACATAACATTTTATAAACAGAGCGATTTATAAAAGTTACTAAAAATAACTCAAAAATTAAAGGAGATTGGCCAAAAAGTCCAATTAGAAAAATGTTCAATTAATATGACAAAACCACAAAACAAAAACAAACAAACAAATTCACGAAATTATCTGTAAAACTGGCAGAGATATTCGTGGTTAAAATTTTGAACTATTCGCGACTTAAAATTGGGTCCGTCTTAAATTGAAAAACGTGTTGATGTAGTCATTCAACTGTATAACAACACAGGGGAACGCATTTTTCAATTCCGGATCAGAATTTTTTAATTTGACTGTTTCCCATTAGTTTTTTAGTTACTTTTTGCAACTTCCATAAATTTTCGATAAGGGCACTGTAAGCTGTCTCAAAATATTTAGCATATTGACTTTACTATACGTATATGTTACTTCTCCGGTCATAAGAGATGTTGTTTCAAATTTAAAGGACTGAAAAGAACTTTAGGGATTACACCCTGTATATAGAGGATGGTCATAAAGAAACTTTGCCGATATATAGATGTCTAGCAATAGTTCCGTTCAAAAGAGAGGAGATTTCAGGTATTGTTATTCAGATGTATGATCTCGAGATTGTATGAATGGCAATAAAATGGCACACACCGTAACGGTGATAGTTACAAAAACTCAAAATGTATGAATGGCAAGACCTACTTTTTCCTGCCGCAAGTGCTCAGCGCATGCGAAAATCCTAAAGAAAGTTGGAAAGGTACGTTGAACACAAAAAAAGGACGCGTTATGCATGCACAAAATACAGTTCTGCGAATGGTCAACAGAAACACGAATCGGGCAACACGGAAGAAATCTGAACATGACAGATGTAAGACACCAATCACAAAACGTTGCTCGCCAGATATTCATTCATCGTAAAAAAACGATAGCATTGCCTGTGATGGCGCTCATGTGAACTTTGGCCTCTGTCATATGCAAAGTTCCACCGTGCATAACGCTTCTGATTTTTGCAATGCCCGTACCATTCCAACACTCCTTAAGCTTGGTGTCCACTGTCGCTGAGCAGAGTATAGCAGAGCAGAGCGGAGTGGATTAGAGCCAATTACAAGGCTGTCAACGTCCATTGTAGCTCGAGGCTCGTGCTATAGTAGACATTGGCAGCCTTGTAATTGGCTCTAATCCACTCCGCTCTGCTCTGCTTAGCGATAGTGGACGCCAAGCTGTAGCATTTTGCGATAGGAAAAAGTAGGTGTTGCTATTCAAAAATTTCTAGTTTCTGTAATTATAACCGTTACCTTGAAAGCTATTGTGTTGCCATTCACATAATCCTGAGCTCATACCTCTGAATAACTATACCTGAAATCTCATCTCGATCTGTTGAACGGAACGGAAGCTAGAGGTCCCTATATCTCCAAAGTTTCTTTGACCACCCCTGTATATGTTGATTCATACACACTTCTGACGTCTACAAACAGTGCCAGTTTAATTACAGCAACCCTGCTAAAATAGCAGTGCTGGGTACAATGAGGGACACATTATCAAGATTATTCACACAATACGTGCATAATTCACGATTGATGAGAAAACTGAGAGGTTTCTAGTTGTCAACGCGCCCACTGGTTGCCATTCGTCTTTGACCCAATTATAAGTGACTGGAAATGGCACCACAATAGTTATAGCGGAACTGTTAGAATTATAGTGGAACTGTTAATATAAAGTGGAACTGGTTTCAAGTTATGCTTTAAGGTACCAGTATTCATTGAGATTTGCGAAATTTGGTGAATATAGACTAGCGTTCGCCACTAACTTTTAGAGGCGGGCCATATAACTAACGTTGGAGCATTTCGCGGGCCGGATACGCCAATATATGTATTTTTATTATCAATTTCACAATAAGTAGCATTTCTAAACACTGAAAAAAAAATTATTTTTTAATCTTAATCAAATTGCAATTGATATTTGATTCTTTTTTTTAATAATTTAAAAATAATAATTTTCATTATTAGTAAATTAAATTCTAAAAGTGTGTCTTTTCTAGAAGTGAGTCTTTGGTTCCAATGTGACAATTAAACTTGACCTAACTTTTAATATAGCTATTTAAACTGTACTTCCAGATAATTCTGCTTTAGTTTGTAATCAATATAAATTGTGAGACGATGGCGGTCGAAATCGTTCAGTTTATTTTGTGAAAGAGTCGATGTCTGTTGCAGTATTTTTTTACAGCCAATCTTAATAAATAGTCCAAATGAGATTCAGTTCAGTTTTTCCTGTATTTACTCTGTATGAAGACCATCTTTCTGAAAGTTTCTTTATATAGTTTCTTCGGACACGTAGTGGAGAACTCTGCTCTACATATTTAACACAAACTATAATATTTCGGGAAAATTACAATTATGTAAAAAAAAAAAAGTTCATCCAGTGATTTTTTAAAAAAAATTTTTTATTTAATCTTTTGTATTATTGGAGGGCCGCAGAAATATCCGTCGCGGGCCAAATCCGGCCCGCGGGCCGCGTAGTGGCTGACGCTGAATAGACGTTTAATTTCTTACTCTTCAACATTATCTAACTCGATAGCTTTGGAATAATACTATGTTATTACTTACGTATTATCCTATAAACCGTTGGCGAACTTTTTCGGCAGCAAAAAACTGAAACCATCTGATCTCCTTAGAGGTCCGGGTAGGCTCAAACCTCCGTCTAAGTATTCATAAGGATAACATCAATTGAGCGTCGGATCGGGCATCCGTCAGGACTGGCCGTTTCGCCAAACTAAGAGGATCCAATTGCGAACTTTTTGTCTCACCAACGGTTGGTACGATAATACTTGACGTGATCTTTAGTGTAATTTGGTACAAAGCGTTGAGCCGTAAGATGTTAGTATACTAATTACCAACACCAGATAAACCAAAGTTATAAATTACTTAATATTTTAAATATTCAAACCAAATTCCGGCAAATCAATCTACCTGTTTATTCACATACACTATAAATGCACAGATATATTCCTCAAATGACAGTAACATTAGCTTACTGTCATGCATCCAAGTATTAAATATAAAAATCAGCTAAAAAAAAACATTCTCCAAATAGGTAAAATTCAATTATCTCTACAATTTGCTATTAAATTCAGGCATTGTTAAAGTTACTTAAATTGAAACTGGCTGAGGATAGAGGAAGAAAGGCAAATCAACTTACTATAATTTCAGGGGTAAGCAATCGGCAGCGGGTCAACATCCCTCCTTTGAGAACTCTCGTAGTTTTTAAAACCACAATCTTATCTCTTCACCCTCGGAAAAACGTCTCCCCCTTTTCTCCGATCTCAGATTCCTCCAGACCTTCTGACATCCGTTCCATCTTTTTAATTGGTTGACTCAGCTTTACTTGGGGGGGGGGGGATGTGAAATAATTGCTGTGTTGTTACCCCTCATGCCAAATAGTAGGAAATGTCAGATTGCATCATGACAATACTAAGTTTCTAAAAATGTTCATTATAATATTCAAAATACTTTCAAAGCTACGCTTATAATTGTGAAAATACGCATTATAAATGATCAGTGTTGCAAACATTAAACTTGATTTGTGAGGAAATATTTATTTTCGGTGTCAGATTTTTTTTCCCACAGGTATAATGTTTGAACCAAACAATTAAAAAAATATTAATGGGTCTTAAAGATTATAACTAAGCGTATTGAACATATTAGGATAAAATATATCCCTGGAATAATGGATGCATAACTTAAAATAACGTAACTCTTTAAAAGGTTTTCAATATATATCCTTTATATGCATTGCCAATTTTTGTATTCATTAACAAAGCGTCGTTTCTGTTGTCAACGTGTGCTTGGTGTTTGCATCTAATTTTAAATATTAAAAACATATTTATCAGCAAAATATGCGGAAACTGTTTTTTTTTTTTTTTTTTTTTTTTTTTTTTTTAATTCAAATCATTATTTACTTGAAATTATAAATTTTAAAATATAAAGCAAAACATTAAATAATTTGAAATCTTAAAACTGACAAGTAATAGTTTGCTAATAAATATTACTTTATAAAAAATATAACACGTCTTCCAGAGCCAAATTTCGGTATAAATACTTTGAACTTGCATGTATTGTAGTCACTTGTAAACTATAATTGTAGAAAGAAATGTCAAAATATTTTGTGATCTACAAAAAATGTCTGTCTGTGAGTCTACTGTCAGCATAACTCTCGAACAAACTGATCTACGATGTTTAAATTTGGTGTGCGGGTTGGTGATGGCTCAGGAACCTACCATTAAGGTTTTCGTCAAAATCGCGCTTGCTCATAAGGTAGATGCCACTGAAAAATCATGTTTTTCAGTAATTGCTAAAAAATGGCTCTAACGATTTTGTTCAAAATCTCTCTGGTAATCCTTCTTAAGGTGTTCTAAACATCTCCTCTACTGAAATTCCTTAAAAAATGCTTTAATAGAGTAAAAAGTTGAAAATCGAATGCCTTTAACACTGAGCTCTCTTTCCTTGAGCATACCTCATCAACTATCGCTTTTTGTTCTCTCCCCAGCGTCAGTTATAAGAAAGGATTATATTAAAATTATCGAAAAGTATATTTACAAAATCATCATTTTGGCGGACTATTTTTTTTTTTTTTTTTTTTTAAACTCATAACAGAATTATCGCAAAAAATATCGCCAAAATGGCAATTTTTGCTAAATGAATGATGAAAATATAAAAACGGTAAATGACACAAATCCACTTCAGTATTATAATATAATTGAAAGTTTTGCGATGTTACACACTCCTTGTTTAAAAATATATCTGTAAAATTTAGTTAAAATGAAACAAACACTGGATGAAAGACAGAAAAAAAAAAAAAAATTAAAAAAAAAAAATCAGAATGTGTAACTAGAATTCAATGTTCTAATACTAGTAAGTTAAGCGATGCGGTGATGGTCTGTTTTTATTGATTTTTTTCTTCTGAGAACATTTCCAAAATATCCTTTTACGTCATATTTTATCTTGGAAAAAAACATTTAACTGATATTTGGAGTGGGGGCGAAATGACTCTGCCCCCGCTGTTGTTAAAGTACGGGGGCGATCGCCTCCTTGGGCATGCCACCATGTAGTTTAAGGCAATGAATGTCGCCAACGTAGGACAAATAGATTTTTTTTTAAATCGACTGTTGAAATTAGGGATATTAGATTTGGACACTATGCAATTCTTTTTTTAAGAAATGATCGATTCGACGTAAGTATAATTAATTCTAGGTTATAGATAAATGGAAATTTTTATTGTAAATATCAATTAAATTTTAAAAATGGGTGAATAAATTACATTATCAATCAGCTGATTAGCAAACAAACATATGCTATGTAATAAGTTAACCCGAAATTGCATTCATTAATTTAAAAAAAAAAATAGTGAAATCATTACAAATAAATGAAGGGGAAACCTGTATTTAATGCAATAACTCATAAAAGGATATTTATTATTTTTTTTTTTTAATCATACTTTAACGTTGGTCGAATGGTTGTGGCCTCCAGTTAAATATTATTTGTGTAATGATTTCAACTTGTAATTAATGCAATCAAAAACAATTTCTGAGTAATTTTATTCAAAGTTTCATTTAGTGCAAATCAACGACATCAATTATGATGTCGAGTAATTGTTGTTTGAATTAGACTAATTCATCTTAATTGTGTTGTTTTGGTTTGTAGCTAATTATTATATAATGCAACAAACCTATTTTTTAAGCAAAAAGTAATATATTAACGAATAAGTATGGTAAGGATATTAAATGTTAATACTATAACGAAATTAATTATGTCAAAAAAAATAAAGATGTCTCTTAATAATAATGTCACACGCATTCAATTATTACTTGTAGGCATTTTGACAATTATTACTTCTAAACTGGTTAAGATTACTTAGATGAAATACATTTTTGAAAGTTAATCAAAGTTAAGTTATGTATTCAATTACTGAGAGAAATAAGAATTCCTCAACGTGCTTTAATTACGTTTTTGTATAATGCTGCCATCTGTTGCATGATACCAGAACTTCTATATATATATATATATATATATATATATATATATATATATATATATATATATATATATATTAATTTTGATTTTCAAACAAATAACACATCTTGTAATTGTAAGTAATCAATTCGTCAGGATCGTAGGATAATGCTTTCAAAGTGATATATCATTTATCAGTTTTGTATTGTATAAAAAAAGAAAATTGGATTGTTGTAAGAAAACACCACCCATAAATTATATATAGGATATCCTTATTTCTCTTAAGTTGGCACTGCAAGATATATAATTTTAAAAACTCCAGTTTTAACGGGAACAATCTCGAGGTCGGAAATATCGATCAAAATAAATATCGATACTATATCGTTGAATAGGAAAAAATATCGATAAGATATCGATACATAATTTTTTTATAGATTTGATTTTTAATTTTGACAGAAACGAAGCCTTTCGGGGCAAATTTCTACTTTTCATGAATTCATGGCAAAATTGCTTTAATAAATAAATAATAAAAATTGTTTTTATAAATAAAATTTAAAATCAATCATTTTAAATAAAATACATTTGGATGTCAATGCATAAATTCACATTTATTTTTAAAGAAGACATTTTGAAAAGTAGTTTACCCCATATTTTGCTGATAGATGTTTGTAATATTTAAAATTAGATGCAAATTCCAGGCACACGTTGGCAACAGAGACGGCGCTATGTTAATGACAACTAATAAATGATCTTATCTTTCCTTAACATCATATGTTATCTTTTTGGTTAGTGCGCCATTTTAACTGTCTCTCAGTCCAAACTTTAGTTTTGAAGTTTTTGAAAAGGAATAAAGAAAATCGAAAAAATACATGGAACTAAAAAAATGAACATCAAAAAACTAAAAATGTATGTAAATATCGATATATCGGTGACTTGTATAAATATTTTTACTATCGATATATTTTTTTAAATATCGATAAAATTATCATCGTATCGATATATCGCTGACCTCTAGAACAATCCCGTTAAAATTGGAAATTATTTGAGTTTTTTATAAATATGGCAATAAGAAAATCTATATTTACTATTTTTTTTTTTTCTGAATTTTTGTAATGTAAAAGTTTTGACTGTTTAATTCTTGATAGAATTTCAAAACCAATATTCAATTTACAATTTTTAATACAATTTACTAAAATAGAAATATCTGTATTAACCAAGACACACTTTTGTTAAACAAATCAACTCTAACATTTCAAATAAAAGATTTTTTTTTTTTTTTTTTTTTTTTTTTTTTTAATTTTACATCTTTTTAAAATGTATACATATAGAAAATATATTAAGCAAAAGGTATATTATGTTAAAATTTCACGCATTGACAGCATATGACTCAAGAGTTTTATCGATTCAAATTTCAGAAGAAGGAAAAGTATGATCACCAATAAAAAAATTACTTAAAATCTGCAATTACCTTTATTAGCAAACGATAATAATTAAGATAAAATCTAAATAATCAAAGTCCTAATGCAAGTACAGAATAATTCTAGTTTGGTTTAATTTAACTCAGAATTATTCTAAAAGCTTTCTTTTATCATTTAAAAAAATCAACTTGGAAAAATTCAGATTTCATGTTCGATCGCTCCTTGCAAAACTTATTGAAAACAGTTCCTATTTGCAATATGACTAGCAGTTTCTATTGAACATAAATTATTCACCCCATCTAACCTAAACAAATGCAAAACTAGCAAAATAACGTAAAAATGCACTTAAGTACTACCTTTTAAGTTACAAAAGTACTTATACCCACTCAGCCATATTAATTTAATTACCATTCTCAGAAGCATTTTTACGAATTATCCTTAATTAATTATCACTTTTTCCTCATTAAGGATATTCAAATAAGCGCTGCATCATTGAATATAATAATTAACGTTAAGGAATATGGGGAAATTGCATAGTTATATGCATAGCCGAGTTTCGCACAGATGAATTAGTTGCAAGACATTATTTGGTATATGATTACTTTGTAATATTTAATCCTGTTAGTTGGGATATTTTTCTCTTTTTTTTTATCGAATATGTCTTCGGTAAGTTGAGCTTAAAGAGATGACTTTTCAAGTTGAATAAAAAAAAAAACTTTCTCAATAGAAATACCAAAAATGAAATAATATATTTAATGGCTGGTGTAAGGTTTAGAAACAATGTTTTTGTGTTTATGCTTTAATTTTTAAAATGACTTAAAATTTATTTCAGTATGTCTATGCTAATAAAAAAATTTATCTATTGAAAAAAAAAATGTCGAAATGTGTCTATAAAAGTTTAAAAATATATAATTTTTCGTCAAATATAATTAATGAAACTTTTTTAGATTATAAATTTGAAAGATAATCAGATTGAAAATAATAATTTAGCTTGCGTATTTATACTTTCTGTTATTTGTTTAAGTGTTTGCATAATGTTCTTTTATTTAATACTAATTTGAGTTTTTATTATTGGAAACAGGTTTGTGTAATGAAAACGAAAGATGTTGGTTTAATCAAAGAATGCGCTAATGTAAACAAATAAAAAAATCTTTAGTTAATTGGATGATATATTCCATCCAATCAATATTAAAGGATATTTGATTAATGTACTCTTTTATTATATATAAACTCAATCAAGTTATTATTCAATGCATTACCTATCCATTCACTTGAAATAAAATTGGTTAAATAACTCAACAAACCATCCATCCAATTACATGATACATCACAGTTTCTATTAATCGGGGCATTATTAAGTAAATTACTCAACAATTGGTTGATCTGAATGATATTATAGCTATTTACATACATACTTTTTTAATACACAATTTACCCAAATTATCCAATTATTCAATAGAAAATCGGTTCAACAAATGAATGTATTGTCCACTCAATTACTGTATGCATTGTATACCCCCCTACCAAATAGATATTGTATATCAAATTTCCCGATGCATCATCACATCAAGAATTCAAAGCATTATTAATTAAATTACTCAATTATTCATTGACCATTATACTTAATAATACTATTACTATATTTAATCATTTAATACATCATATACCTAAATATAACTAATTATTGGATAGAGAATAAATCCAATAAATTTACATATTGGCCACCCAACTACTGGATACATTGTATAAACTACCTATTACAAATTGTGCATCAAATTTAACGATACATCATCGAACCAATAATTAAATGCATGATTGATTAAATTATTCAATAATTCATTAACCCATATATTGAATAATACATTAGCTATATTTTATCATATATCCAAACTATCCAATTATTCAAAAGAGATTAGACCAAAAAATTGACGAATTTCACACAAAATTACTGTATACTCGTAAATCATATACGCACCAAATACACATTGTATATCAAAGTTCATGATAAATCGTGGATACAATTAATCGATTCATTAATGATTAAACAATTCAATAATTGATTGACTATTTACAGGTTAATATTCAATCAAATTACGAAATACATTGTTATATAACCAAACAAATAACTCGATACAATATTAACCCAATTTTTACTCGATACATGCATACAATTAATCGATACAGAATCAGTCCAATTACTCCTTGCATCGACAACCCAATTTTTATCGATGCACCATTGTCCTCTCAATCGATACATCATCGATTCAATTGCATGACGTATCAGACATCCAACAGTTGAAAAAATCACCAATCCAATTATTGGATGCGTCATTGTTTCAATTCACTCAATATATCCTATACATATGTCGATGCATCAGCAACGTTGTTATTCCAATCAATAATTATTCAATAACTGAGTACAAACGCAGTTTGTTACTTCATGTCAGTCGCTATCTTTTTCGGTAAACAAAATAATACAAAATTCATCAAGTTTCACACATCGATATGCAAGGTGAGACCGAAAAGTAAGGTGACAGATGTCATAATAATCACTGTATTATATATTTACAGATAAATACATCACTGTCCTTCAAAGTAGTTCCTGCCTTCTACAATACACTTCTGACAACGTACATACAAGTTCTTGAAACTTCTGAAAAAGTCCTCCTTTGAGACTCTCATAAGTTCTTTGGTAACAGCAGTTTGAAAATCGGTTTCCCTTCAGTGCCAATTTCAGTTGTGGAAAGAGGAAAAAATCTACTGGCGCTAGGGGGAATAAGGAGGGTGTAATAGATTTTTCCTCTTTCCACGACTGAAATTGGCACTGAAGGGAAACCAATTTTCAAGCATCTCAGACATTCAAGCTGCTGTTACCAAGGAACTTAAGACAGTCTCAAAGGAGGACTTTTTCAGAAGTTTCAAGAACTTGTATGAACGTTGTCAGAAGTGTATTGTAGACGGCGGGAACTACTTTGAAGGACAGTGATGTATTTATCTGCAAATACATGATACATTGATTATTATGACATCAGTCTCCTTACTTTTCGGTCTCACCTTGTAGATAAACAACTGGATAAACTGCTCCGATGGCAATGCAAGGGAAAAAACGCGCCGATGGGTTGATGATGATGATGGGCGGACGGTTATCCAATCATACTTCACTTCTTTTGTTGGTTGTTAATGCGGGAACCCTTGTAAAGTTCTAGAGTAGATAAATTTCGGACATTATTACTAATTAAGGTCTTTTGTTGACAGTTCTGATGTCTACAGCCCAGTATTTTTCTTTAAAACCTCAGCAATCCGTATTTTTCGTCCCCCCAACAATCTGGCAACGGCTTCATTTTCCCAGCGTTAAGCAGTCTATTCAGTTCTGTATCTATATCGATGGTTTCACAACGAACTGTCATCTTATTTTATTCTACAAAACAAAACTTGTTGCCATTCACCACAAAAGCAAAACCAAGCACGTGAATTCAAACACAATGTGGGGGACCTTCAGTTTGAGATCTCAAATTTCATAAATGATAGTTTAATGTACACGTGCATAATAGCCAAGCGATAATATGCATGAAGTAAATAATTGCGAATGAGTAAAGGGAATCATAACCGAAAACTTAGACTCAACAGAAATTTAAGTTGAGATTACTAGTTATCAATGTTATCTTGAAACCTGTCATTTCCAGGTGTACAAAAGGAAAATATAAACCATTAAATCCGTAACCATCTTCCTTACACAATATGTATCTTATTTTTATCATATAACAACTACCGTTTTTCTTATTTTCTCCTCGTATATGCACTGCGATGCAAAAGTTTAGACAAAAATGTCATTCGACTTCAAAATTTAAAATTGTGATAGTAGAGTTACAAAAGCTTAGAAATATATTCAAAAACTCTTTTAAAATACTATAATCAAAACAAAGTTATTTCAATTGCCATAATAATCATTTTTTGGGTAAAAATAGAAACGTGCTTGTTGCAAAAGTATAGACGCATTCACAAGTTTCTGCAAATTTTTGTTTGCATATGCAAATTTAAAAGATATTAGGTCACAAACTTTGAATAATAAGTTCTGCAAACGATAACACTTCCTAATCGAGATGCCGCGGACTAAAGAAATTCAAACGGATGAACTAATGCAAATTTGGTACTTGAAAGCTGAAGGTAAGCTCGTTTTGTCGATTTTTAGTATTATTAATCGACATAAGACTTATATTTATCAAGTTTTATCTAATGGATGCAAATACAAAACAAAAACTCAGATCTGACAGGCCGCATGTGCGAATAAACCCGATAATCGTCAGATCCAAAGACTGTCAAATGCCCAACAAATTATTGCTCGTGAATTTTAAAAGTCATTAGGACGTATACGACTCGTAGACGAATTTCGGAAACAGGAACAATTATTTATTGCAAAATGAAAAAGATACCAGCTCTGAAGCCATCATAATTCTCAGAGAATGTTGTGGTTTCGGCATCATATGTCATATGAACCAAAATGGCAATCAGTGGTGTTCAGAGATGAAAAAAATGGAATATGGTTAGTCTAGATGGCCGGACATCGTACTGGCATGACTTGCGAAAGGAACTTCGTCCTTTTTTTAGTCCAAGACAATTTGGTGGCTCGGTGATGGTTTGGACTGCCTTTTGCTACAGTCGACAATTGTCCATCAGTGTCGGCCCGTGATCGAAAATGTTAGTGCAGTATTGGATTTTTCGCACTTAAAAGTATATAAATAGTAATGATGTTTGCATGAAAAAATGTTCTTTTTTATTCAAAAATTAATTAACTAATTCACATTTAACTAGTTATAATTAGCATATTTTTGAGCAATTACTCGACTTTTATGGGGCCAAGAAAAGAAATTAAGGTTGGAAATTGTTCATAATATCATTCTTAATGTTATTAACCTCCATCTGCTAGTTTCTAGAGTATATAGTTTTTTAATAGAATATTTCTAACATTTCGCTAATCGCAATTTTTCTAAAAACTTATACATTGAAAAATCTAGCAAAATTCATTTTCTTTTTCAATCAATTTGACTAAGGTTCAAAACATCTAATAGTTAATGCAGATTTGAATTATCAAATCATTTTTCAAAAAGGTTTTATCAAACTTCAGTTATCACTGTTTAAATGAAGTTTCACGTGCCAAAAACACGATTTTTTAGATAACGAGTTTAAATATTCAAATTTATTTTCAGAGCAAAATATCACTTCAAACTAATAAAATAAGTCTCTAGCCTTCAGATGATACCATTACCTTGTAAAAATTCCATCTAGAGATTATTTTAAAGAAGAAAAACTATAAACACATTTAACCTATTTTTACGATATCGCAACAAAAATGAATGCAAATTCTTTAATACTCAAATAGTTTCGTTTCAATTTGTACAAAATACTAACATTAATATCATAACATTATAAAATAATAACAATTAATCAAATCATTCGGTAAAGTTTTGATTAAAAAAAAAAAGAATTCTCATCTTGGCCTCTAAAATGTAAGTTCTTAGTTACTTAACTACAATACTGCTTTGATGAGTAATTGCATTAAGCATTGAAGCGTCTACTAATAAGAGGGCTAATTTATTGAGAGCTACCTTATTATCTATGTTTAATCCACATGTGTTTCAATCCACATTGTAGACAATACAAATGCATGATTTAATTCTCAGAATTTAAAAGTTTTCGATTGGCCAGCATATAGCCCTGATAATAACACAGTAGAGAATATTTGGGGCATCACGTGTCGTAAAGTTTACAGCAATTCTAGACAATAACCTTCGATAAATGAATCCAAGAGATCGATAGAGGATATATGGTACTAAATCGAGCCCCAAACCATACAAAATTTAGTTTCTACGATGGAAACTCGTACTTATAAACTAATCAACAAGAATAGATCTCCAATTATGTTTTAAATCGTGTTTATTTTAATTTCCTTTCATTTTTACCTAAACTTTTGAGATAATGTTAATTTGTTTTATTACCAATTAATAACTTATAATATGCTCAGTTAGCTTTTATAAATATAAATATAAATATTGTAAAATTTGCATTGCATATTACACTGAGACTGTATTACGAAAATGTATTACATTTATTTTGAAATCAGTGTGAATTTGTTCATTGTCTAAGCTTTTGCATCACAGTGTCCATATTAACTTCCAAATGTTATTTTTTAAATTGCTTCTCAAGACTCCATAGTTCACTACACCATCTAGAAAACCACCAATTCCAATTGAATAGCACCTTGAATATAACGATTTTTTTTTATTTTTTTTTTATAACCTCGGTTTAGAAAATGACACCGACAATAAAGTGATGGATTACCGAAAGTGTATCAAGTTTCCGCTACCATGAATCGTTGCACAGCAGAAGATCGATTATTTAAAAGACTTCGAAGCAGCAAAATATTTATAACTCTTTCTAAGCTGCTCTGGGAATGCAAATACAAAATTTTTAAAACTAACTAATGAACGTATTTTAAAGACTTATGTTAAGTACTTAGGGTTTAGATATAATTATTTGTCGCAAGGGTCGCGATTTTATTTACGTGTATTTCATTTTCTTAGGGTTTATTTTTTTCTTAGCATCGTAGGCTTTCATCAAAGTACACATATTTTAAGATATCCCCAAGAGTTTTTCGCAAGAAGTAATAAATGTAGTAAATTAATTTACTTCAATTTATCTTATCTAAGCAAAGCAAAGCCCTTTTTGAAATCAATGATCACTAATTTTCAAATTTCCCCAAAAAAATCTAGAAGGGGGATATTTGGATGTGTTCTTTATAAGAAAAATAAATATGTTGTTTTTTTTTTAGAATGTTTTAGAGTTTCGGAAACAACAACTTTATGATCATTATAAGTTTTTGATTAAACACAATTATTATCAAATAACTGTATTTGGGCATAAACGTTAGTTATTCCTACAAAATTATTAAATTTCTCTAATACTATCTAATACCTCGTCTAATCTAATAAGTAATGTAACTTGCTTAATTCTATCTATATAGCGGAAAACGACATGCCCTGCTCCTGATTTCTATTTATTTCAATGTTAATTGCATTACTTCTTCTTATTAAATGCAGAAAATACAATCAGGATTTTTATTTCAATAATTTACAGTGATAATATAATTTTATCTAAATTATTACGATACTTTTTTTTTTTTTTTTTATATCAAAATTCATTTCCTGATAAGTATTTCGATATTCATTTCCACTTAGATATTTCAATGTGTGAATCATTTTCAGATTATATTGTTTCATTATTTTTACTTGATTATTTTCCCATAATAATCAGTACAAATATATTTTTCGTTAATCCTAGCTCATTATTCAAGAATTACTCTTTTTACTACAGCAATTCAAAATAATTTTTTAAAAATAAAATATGTCCTTAGTAAATACTAGATCTTAAAAATTGAGACAAAAGTTATGTCATCTCCTTTATAAAATTCTTCATTTATTTTATTACAATATTTTTTAATAAATCAAAAATATTTCAATACTCTTTCTATTAGTCTTCACTATGTCTATATTATATAATTTCAGTTCTACAATAATTAAGCTAGATAATCAACCTTTGTGCAAATAAGCAATCCTGTGAGAACGAATGAATAAAAGAAAACTCGAGTGTTAAAGAATCGATTCAATATGATCCAGGGAAATAAGGTAATCCGAAGGTATATGCTGTCAAACAAATATTGAACACATTATATTTCTTAATTTGTTTACTACTTGTTTGACACCATATGGCTGTACCTTCAGATTACCTTATTTTAAGATTACATTAAATCGATATTTAAAACTCGAGTTTTTCCTACATTTACTCGATCTCACTAGATCGCAAACTTACAAAGATCGATTATGAAAGATAAACCGCATGATATACTCTATTTGATGGATGCTTTAGAGGACTTCAGTAGTTATAGAGTGTGACACCTGCTTCATGATGGATCACCGAAAGTTTATCAAGTTTTCCGGTTTATGAACAGGTGGCGAGTGTAAACACAGGACAGGCTTAATCTGCTTGCGAGATCTATGAGCCTCCCACGCAGGTGAAGGAAAGTCGCTTTGGGGACAATTCAAAATTTACGTAATGCTAAATTTAAACATAACCTTGCATTTAAAATCTGATATACAGGGTGTCAAAAGACACTAACTAATTTGAAAAAGTTAATTAAAAAAAAAAAAACTGAAGACGATGTAAATGTACCGTTTATTGCATTCTAATTGGACAACTACAGAATTTTATTCACCAGTTTTAAAACATAGTTTCAAAATTTCCCAATAGATGGAGCTATTGAATAAAATAAAAATGGTCTGAATATGTTACTCAAACAAAAAAACGATATTTGAATTGCACCATGGTTTTGCTGGTGATATTGATTATTTTTAGAACATCTCTTTGTTGTTTGCGCTACATGTGCAGACTGTTTTTTTTTATAGTTTTTCCAATCTACTAAACTATATGTTAGTGAACTTTATAACTAATTTGAAAAATTGATAGGATAATTCCTAAGTAGAATACAGCAAGCTGTACATTTCTATAGAGTTCCGATTTTTTGTTCCTTTTTTAAATAGGTCAGGTCTTTTGGGGAGACGCTGTATATTTTAGATATTTTTACCTGTGTAAATGTAAATATTGGCTAAGTAAAATCAATAATTCTCCAATTCCCTTTATCCTTAAGAACTGAATTTTGGCACAGATGTTTCTTTTATACCAACTGGGGAATAAACATGTTATATATTCCAATGTTTTGTGATGTAAGGGGTAAACAGGAAGAAGGGGGGGGGGGAGGGACTTTCCATCTACTGACACAATTTGGGCTATGTTTTATTAATTTCTATTACCATGTTTTGTAATTGTGGTTGTGAAATCAGAATAAAAAGGTAATATGATCATATATTTATGTCTACTGAATTTTTTTTTTAATCGTGGTTCGTTTCTATATATATCTTGACTAACACAGATTATCAGGAACAATATTTTAAATGTTTCTTGTCAGCCACAGCCAATCCTATTTGATAGAAAATTACTATTTTGTAACTATGATAACCCATTTTTTTTACATGATTCCATAGCGAAACCCCAGTTTATTTATCAAAATAAAATTCATTTCATTCTTTTGCATATCCCTCTTAAACTTATTTATTTAATATCCTAAAATTAAATCTTTATCTAACGTCTATCCACTTTTGGATACCAGACAACTCCAGGCCATGCAGCTAAGTTAGTTAATACGAGATTCGGTCATTAAAAAGATGAATAACAGCTTCTAATTGATAGATCTTAAATCATAAGTAAGGTCTGTAGTGACTGCCTAAGAAGTTGGCAATTACTACTATTTCTCAGATAGTTTCCAGTAGTGAATAAGAAAATAAAAGGAAATAAGGCGCTGAGCCCTTGTATAAGCAAAGAACATGTATGCGGGGGGGAGGCTTAGCAGATGCTCGTACTAAAGAAGAATAGAAGGAAGCACATGTCAGAATAAGGTACATTTGTCATGACTGTGACAATAAATTAAATTTTTAAAAACAAATACATGTAATCTAATTCTTTTACTACTTCCCTTTTCGTTTTTGCAATTTCTAGCGTTTTGCGGAATTTGTTGGATGTGCATTGAATCTGGTCGGGTCTACCTTAAACTGGCTCGGACCGGTTCTTTGGAGCCTCACCCATCTATAAAATCCCAAGTTTTCTGTTAAGTTGCACCTTTTTGACATAATTTAACTCTTTGCTCTAGCCAAGAGTCACCTTGCCCTCCTCGTCTCCAGAAATATATTATTGTTATTCGACCACGACTTGCTTATTAAAACTGTCTACACCACTGCACCATCACATACATTTTAAAAACAAAAATACACAGGTCACCAACTTGTATGGCCAATGTCTTTAAAAAAAAAAAAAATTAATAAAACAAAAATACAATCGTGAATGGTTGCAATTATAATTGAATTTTTACCAATTTTTTATAAATAATATTAATTTATTAAAAATATTGGTAGTATCTTTTAAATTTTTGCCATGTACTTTTATAAGCAATTTCCACAAGTTTCGTAATATCCATCATTTTAACAAATATCCACCTTCCCACGCTTCAAGTATAGCAAATATACCAGAAGACTTTTAAAACTTCTCCGGTATTTGACTTCCATTTGATTCGTAATGTTGTGTTATTTACCAACTAAGTTTGTCGGCGTTTATTTATATTTCTAAAAGTAGTACTTAGGATACGAAAATGAATAATATCGCAAAGGAACTTACAGAAATTCTGTTTTTCTATAAAGATGGTTTTTAGTACACCCACTACCCATGTAGCTAAGCAGTATTGACTAATGTTGGAAAAAGGGATTCTGGAAAATGGAATCGAAAACTGGACAAAACTCGAACATCGTTTTAAAAGACACGATATTTTAAAAATAAACATATAAAAAACATATATATATATATATATATATATATATATATATATATATATATATATATATATATATATATATATATATATAAACGGTACCTTGGATGTTGACCTTTATAAGAAGTAAGCAATCGTGGATGAGTGGCACACAAGTATATTTCCAGAGACAAGGGAGGAGACGGGATGATGTTTGACTAACTCCAAGAGTTGATTATATCAAAAGGAGTGGCAAACCGAAATACAGAGCATTTATAGGTTTACTAGTGACGCTCGATTATACAAGGTGCCTCTAGACTATACCAGAAAATACTAGAGAATTCTAAATGGGAAATTGAAGAGTCCAATGAGAATACATTACATATATACATATTTTTTGCTTGCCCCTAGTAATTTCTTATTAATAAAATATTTCAATTTTAAAATTGCGCATCAACATTTCAAAATTCACGATATATTTTTATCCAGCATTGGATGAGATTGGCCAATATTTATAACAATGGCCGGTTTACAACTTACCACATCGAGATTGGCCCATGTCGAGTGATATTAGAAAACCTGGTTGTGTTCCTGAGATGCCTGTGCCTCCGAGACAAAACCCAAGTTAAAATTTTAAGATTTTTTTTATTACAGATTATGTCTTAAACTTACATTTTCTGTTGAACTAATGAAATACTTGACTAACTCAAAACATTTCTGAGACATTTAGCGAGAGTTAATACAGAGCTTTAATTAAAGTTAGATGAGAAGAGGATTTAGGTTTGTCACTCTCAAGGGTAAAAATTTTCAGTTGTAACATAAGGCTCATTTACAAGCTGCTAGTGCCTCGAATATCATTAAGTAAGATTACTGGAATGTCACTGTCACCCTTTAATTGGAATGCTAGTTTTTCATTGACACGGTGCCAGCAGCTTAAATAATCCAGCAATTGATCGGTGGTCACCGGAAATTGCAGGTGATTGGATTATAGAAGTTGACGCACCAGTAAATAGAAAATGTTTAATCTACTGGAGATACCAGTTAGAGGTGATCAAGTAACAAACTGGCTTCTTTTGTGACTGAAATAAAGCGATTACACAATGCTAACACTGAATTCTAACGACTGGCAATCTTAACTGGTAATGTGTAAGCCTGCAGTGTCTTCGATTCGATAGTGTATATTAGATAATATTTAATTATTCATATTTATTTCACTCTCTGATTTATTTCACGCCTGTGAAGATTGATCTACATAAAATTTCCTTAGATTTAATGTCGTTTAATTATCTATTCATCTGATTCATTTGATTAAAATGGTGCAAGGTTCATTAAAAACCTTTGAACAAATGGATTTTCGAATTTCCTGCCAAGGTAATGAAGATATCACAACGGAATAAGGAATACCTATACTGTAGTTTAACGTTTCATCCCTCTTTTTGAAAAAATGTTTTCTGTAAAACACTAAACTAATTGATGTTCTGAATAAAATAATAAAACTTTCCGTTTACATGAATTTTAGAATTTTTCTGAAAGGGTTTTGTTTATTTTTAGTGGATCAGAAAATATGCCTTTTTTGTGGATAAAAATCTAACTATCCACTCGGTGAATCAAATGATATGAAAAAATAAAATGTTCAAGTTCTCTGAAAAGATACGATACATGTCAAGAAGAATATACAGCTGCTGCCATCTATTGGATAAATATTTAACTATTGACTTTGTCTACTAGATCTTTGAAAAATAAATTAACACTCAACCCAGGCAATTTTAATAAAATCGAGAATAAGATAGTTCGTCCACTTTAACTCCAAACCCTCGTACAAAATCTGAACAAAAATAAAATGAACTTATTCCTATCTCGATCCAAGTTGCAATAAAGTCATCTCTAATATATCTTACTGAATCCTCTTAAACAATTCAGCAACAGGTCCCCTTCACTTGCAATACCTATCCTCTTCAGGTGTAAGGTTAATAGTAGAATCAATGAAAACCTCATAAATTTACCATTTCTCTCTGGGTTTACGTCACAAAATGGCCGCTGAAAAGGAGCGCAACCATTGGGTACGAGCTCGTATAGCATTATACATGGCCACGTGGTTGTTAAATACAGCCATTTTATTGGTCAGGCTACAATGAGATGCTATTGGTTATTATTATTTTTTTCAACTAATTATCATATCAACTGTTTTGCAGTTCTTTCATATTTAACAAAGTGAATTATTTTATTAAGATTCTTAAAAATCATACAAAAGTCATTTTTGTTCTTTCTAATACTTAAATAATATCAAATTAATAGTTTGATTACAAACTAACTTGATAAGAAAATCAACATGTCTAAAGCATTATTATACAGTAGATTTCAATTTTGAGGATTTTTATTTTTTAAATTTAGTAAGATTATGATAATTATTTATATTGCTTTGTAAACAAAAAATCGTTGATTGTGAAATTAAATGATGCTGTCGCATAATAGATTAACACAAATCTCATGTTCAACTTTGTTATTTGACTGCTTTATAAATAAGTTGATAAAATAATTGTTTAATACTACAAATTTATTTAAATGAATTGTATGCCTAGAACATATTAAAGAACTTTCGAAATTCACGAGACATATTTTTCTCTGAGTTGACCAAAATGCAAAGAGAATGCTAACACATTATGAAAATCAAAAACTAGATCAAATATCATTAATTTCATAAAAAAAAAATTCCATATAAATAGATGCCAATTATTTTGTCCAATTGGATTTTAAACAACAGACAAAATTTAGACAAAATAGACAAAATTTTCTAAGAGGAATTAAGTTATGTTTTTTTACTTTCAATCCGATATAAGAAAATTAAATTTAAAATCAGAAATAGTCAAAAAAAGTTCAAATAACTATAAAGTATATAGCAGTATTATAGAAAAAAAATCGCAATTTAAGCACGTTGAAGAAATCTAAGATATCTCACAGCAAAAGCTCTAAGCATTTTTAATGCACAGGCTAAGCACGAGCTTATTAGTTTTCTATTTAACGTAGAAAGACTCAATAACTTACATACCTAATTTAATGGATAATCATATTGAAATAGTATTCCAAAAGAATGTTTCAAGAATAGTAATGAAACGGTTTAAGTTTTCTATTTAAAATAAAGTAATCTAATAACGGATTCGGTTGACTCGCTTAGTAAAAATGGCGCATTAGACGTCTTGTGACGTAATACTTTCCCTAAACAAGTTGAAGAATAACTATGATGCTGCTTCTTCTTCCTCACTAACCTTGTTTCGGATGTCGGATTTTCCATCTGTATCGATTTCAGGGCTCCTCTACCTGGGGGAATAGCATCCCTGGCAGAAATGGAGTGGCTATTCATCCTTGTTAATCAATGATGGGTTCGGATACGATGGAGATATAAAGAGACCGTTGTAAACAAGTCAAATGCCTTTATTCATACTTTATTATGAATGGATGCGTCTATTGAAATGGAATGTTTTTTAATATGTGCATTTTGATTTCTAAGTGATTGAAATCTAACTTGGCGTCGAGTGTTATAAGTGACGTATTACATGGAAAATGTAGAGTAAATTGTGACTTAAGAGTTAAATTTAAATAGGAAAAAAATACTTTCAGAAGTCCTAATTTTGTTTTATAATTTTGTTAGTCCTTTCGAAACCCTGAAACTTCCATTCGACGATTGCAACCACATTTGTCTAACAGTTATAGTTTCGGTCAAGCATGCTGTGAACCTGTGAATGCTTTGCATCGTCACCTATTCCCGTCTTGTCTTTATATTTTCCACTGTGGTAAACCTGGGCTAAGTACAAAGAAAACGGAAACTTTTGCCACCAAACCACCCACTTCAATGCCATGCTTTTTACTGTACTCACGTGACTAGTTTCGTTCCATTATGCTCCCATCCGACTCACTGCGGATCGACCAAACGGTATAGTGGTTAGCGTGCTAGCTTCTAGACCACGAGGTTGCGGGTTCGAGTCCCGAGTTAGGAATGGGTGTTTGGAAATGTATGTTGGCTTGTCTAATGACGAATGTTTTGGCGCATCATAGCCCTCGTGTTGCTGACGGCGCCAGATAATCTGAAAACAACCAACCAACTCACTGAGGAGTGAGAACTGTAATTATTACCTGAAAACCCTTAAAGTTCCCTTCGATAATGACGTTAGCTTTTGTCTAACAGTTAACCATGCTGTGGATTAATTGCCTTGGGATCTCTTCCTGCTTGGTTCTTATATTCTCCACAAGTGGTTGTAACGTAATTATCAGTTATATTTTAACACCTGATTTATGAGTTATAAATTTATTTTGTAATATGAAGATGCACTAATGATTGGCGAGTTATATATACGTTAAAAATACAAGGTTGATAAACATGGCCATATCTGCTCTGTATGTTCTTATTAATTTGTAATCATGTCTAAAAATATGCAATGTTTCCTTATGTGTTTTATTTATCAATCATTGAGATCATGGGAAAATGTGAGAAACACCATAAAGTTCATGTAAATAAGGTGTGTTAGAACATTTACCAATTGGTACATTCAGGGCCTGATTTACCATTAGGCCCACTAGGCCTGGGCCTAGGGGCCCCCAAATATGGGGGCCTCCAAATTTTGAAAGTTTTCTGAAAATTTTAAATATAATGGTCTTTTTATGGGAAGTACTGAACAAAAATAATAAAAAAATTTTAGTTACACATCCGCAAATTCCATATTTTTTATAGTCGCAAAGAGTTAAGTTAGATAGAGGAAATTAAGATCATACTAATTATAACAAAAAAAATCGTGTGAAAGTAAACTATGAGTTTTAATTGTAAAAAGCTAGTTTTAACGAATGTAGCTTGATCTGGTGATATTGTGGCGTAAGGAAATAAATATTTGCTATTGGGGGCCCCTCTCTGAATGTTGGGCCTACAGTAAAAAAAATTCTAAATCGGGCCCTGGGTACATTTGGTAAACATGATAAATAACATTTCCAAATCCAAAAACGTAGCAATTCTTTTATGTTACCGGAACTAATTATATTATATTCTTCAACACCGACAATGTAAGATGAAAAGTAAAACGCAATTAAAACTTTATTTCCTTTAGAATATATTTGATATTTTTAGAATCACACTAAAAAGAATGATCATAACTACAACAAAAAAAATATTAAAGGATATACGGGGCAGAGCATGTCATTTTGGTAATTTTCTATGACGAAAATCTACCCTTGTTAAGGTTTATGACAGATGATAATTGCAATAGTGCCAATTTGGAATATTTTATGAACAATAATTTCGGCAAAGAGGCGAATTTGGGGATAACCTTAACGAGAAAGACTATCAAAGTATATAAATGTATTTAAAAATTGGATGTCCTAATATTGTCACATGCCTGTAGAGTTTGTAGTTTTGATTTGGAATATTGCCTAGGATTCGCAAAGAGTTTTTATAAAAGCATTTCAATAAAAGTGTTGAATAGAAACTTAAAATCGCCATATAACAAATGAGGAATACAGCATTCCTTAGCATGATCTTTACTTTTGCAAACACATAAACTACTCTTTGCAAATTATAAACAGCAGTCAAAAACACAACTTTTTTCTAAGCAAGAAGCATCTCTGGTACGCATACCTCTTGCGTAACAGTGTGGCTTCTTATTTAGTAAACAGTTTTGTGTCTTTGACTGCTGTTTATAATTTGAAGAGATTATTTTATTTTACCTAACTGTTGTATTGCGTAACAGTGTTGTATTTCATAACAATGTTGTAAAACTACAGCTTTCCGCTTACATTTTAAAAGGAAAATTATCATTCCAAACATTTGTTTGCTAACTCTACCCATTGAATTAAACTTTCACTAAGATAGGCGCATCCATATAAATTAACAACTGGATAGACTGCTTAACGCTGGGAAAATGAAGCCGTTGCCAGATGCAATTGGTGGGATAAAAAATACGGATTGCCGAGGATTGAAATAAAATTGTGTGTTGTACACAGCAGAAATATCAATAGTAGACCTTAATTAGTAATAATGTGCAAAAATATATATACTCTAACACTTTACAAGGTTTTTCGCATTCCCATCCAACTATAAAACTGAACTGTGATTGGTTAATCATTCCATCAGCTTCACAATCCCCGGCGCGTTTTTCTCTTTGCATTGTTAATGGAGCAGTATATCCAGTAATTTATCTATATCGATGATATAGATACACAACTGGATAGACTACTTAACTCTGGGAAAATGAAGCCGTTTCCAGATGCCGTTGGGTGGATACAAAATACGGATTGCCGAGGATTTAATAAAACATTTTAAGTTGCACACAGCAGAAATGTCAATAGTGGATCTTAATTAGTAATAATGTGCAAAAAATATCTACTCTAGATCTTTACAAGGTTTCTCATCCACTTATAAAAGTGAACTGTGATTGGTTAATCATCCACCCAGCGCCATCAACCACCGGTGCGTTTTTCTCCTTGAATTGACATTAGAGCAGTCTTACCACATGTTTATCTATATCAATGGAAACGCGTCAGCGTATTAAGGAATTTCCGAGCTTCAAGCAGTGAAAGTATTATTTGGTCTTCATGTCTTCATTCCAGTTCTCTACAACTCAAACTAAAAATTATTGTGTGCTTTATGAAAGTTTTAACAATTCCAGAAAATTTACTACAAATTGCAGACTGTGGTACTTCAAATCTGTTCTGAGATCTCATTTGCAAACATGGAATTGAACGAATTTAATCCTGCTTCAAAACCATTGTCAATTATTCAGTAAGAAAAGTCTGGGACGAAAGATTAAAAGTATGTTTCGTCGCCTTGTCCGAGAGTTTTATTTCGAAAATGCTTTGAAAGAAAATTATTTTTCGTTTTGTACTTAGCTTGGTTGTGAAAGTTAGTCAAATTTTAAATCATTTGAAAATTAAAGTGAATATAAATGCAATCATTTAAAATATACCTACAAGATATTTAAATAAATGGATGTTTATCTGAACACAATAATTTAGTAAATGTATATTTCATTTGATGTAATAATAAAAAATAAAGCAAATAATTATTCATGTATAATTATTAAAACGCTTGAATAGAAAATAAATAGGTTGAAATAATTAGCAAAACTGAAAATAACTAAGCAAATAATTAATTGTATACATCATAGAATAATCGAGCAATTAAGTAATTGAGTATATCATTATTAATTAAATAAATAAGGGCATTATTTATTGTGTTATAAATGATAAACTAATTGAGTGAATTAGGATTTAGTAATATATACATAATAATTAAGTAAATAATCGCAATTCAAAACAATATAATTCATTTAATGATGAAATAAATGTTAAATATTTAAGAAATTACCGTTGAAAAACACTTAAAAAAAATAGCATTTTTCAATAAAAGTTTGTAAATATTTTTAAACAAATTGTAGTGCAAAGATAATCTACAATCCTTTAATTTTTCTCGTCATTTCAATAGTATAAAAAACTTATGGAGAATCAAATTCTTCTAACCAAATTTGTAATTAATTTTTTGTCTGACTTGAATTAATTTATGGAACTTATAATTTTTATACATTCGTTTATATGTATATACTTCAAATATTTGTTGAAGCCGCCATTCATATAATCCTGGACATATATTGCTAGGAAAGTATTACAGATTTAGGACTGTAATACTTACACTCATGTAAAACTTTATTGTAATACTAGACATGCCGTTTATGTGTATCTAGAAATGTGTAAAGGAGAGAGACATAAGTTTTAGATATTAAAAGAGTATTGAAATATCAACAGAACATGTCGCACTTATGTGACCAAACTACTATTGAAATTCAATAGCAGTTCAGTCACCTTTTCACCGTAATATTGTATAATTAATATTGCAAAATAGTTAGAATTAAAAAAAGGACAAAAGGTTAAATTCACGGCTACCTTTATTTGATAGTAGAACCATTTGAAAAAGGAATAAAAAAAGGAAGACGGTTAGAAATATATCGTTTGCTGCATTATACTTGGTCAACTACGGAACTTTATACACCGATATTCAAAAATATAGTTACAGAGTGCTCTAACAGATGGCGCTGTAAAATAAAAATTTTTAAAGAAAAAACATATATGAACATGTTGCCTAAATAATAAAACTATGTTTCAATTACTTCTTGTTGTTGATGGAAGTATGGAAATTATTCTGAAAACACTATTCTTTGCAACTGTTTCTGAAAATTGATGAATAAAATTCTTTAGTTTTTAGAATATAATACAGCAAATGGCACATCTCATCTTTAAATGTATTTTCAAATGTATTTTTCAAATATATTGATGTTGATCCTCTTTGGGACACTATGCAGAACTTATATGCAAACACGCATATTACAAGTTTTTTTTCTAATATGCAAATTTTTGTTTCTAATAATCTGGATTAATAACACATAGAATAAAACAAAAACAATAAAAAAAAAATTTAAACACTTTATTACTAACACCTACTACTTTATTTGTTTTTAATTACCTATTAGTTCGTCAGACTGCTATTCGTAATCTGGGATTAAGAGCTACAATAATAACATATTTGATCAAAGTAATTACCTGTCTGTTCCAGACTACTTGAGAATAATTACACGAATAATTCTCGTATTACTTTATTGATTGGGTTTCTGTCCTAATAAAAGATTAATGATGATCTGTCGAAGGAAATAATTCTATTAATAGAAAGGTTGTATTTCTGCGATGGAAGTTAAACACGTTTCAACCTTCAGTTATAATGTATTTTGTACCTTAAAACGACAGTAAACAATCCGATGAATAATCGAAGCGATTTATGTTCATGATTTGAAAATTTAGCTTCAGCTTCACTATGTAATCAGATGATTTTATAAAAACTCTTTTTTAGCATACTTTCATTTACCTTCTTAATTCTATTTCGCCTTCATTAATCACAAATCATCGGATAGTATCTTTTAGTTTTCCTTATAGCTTATAAGAAACTAATGTTCAAATTGCAAACTTTCTATAACATCTTGGTAAGTATACGAAAAAGTTCTTTCATAATAGTTATAAAAGAACACTGTAAGTTAAGTAATAAAGATGCTAGAACTACTTCCCAATTAACATTTCTAGGCTTCAACTTAAAAAATTATCCTTAAATTGCTAATTTCAAATTCTTTAATTACAAGTTTAAAAAAAATCTTCAATTTTATTTCCTTAAAGTAAAGGAATGGCTTTAATAATCGTCTGCAAAACAATTTCATAATTACAAAAACAAAATCTAATACAAACCCAGAATTAAATCGCGTTTTTCCAAAACGAATCTGGCAACAAGTCCTGGATTTTCTTTTCATCACTTTCTCTAAGCATGCTCCACTTAAAGAAGTTCAGAAATCTTTACGAGAATTATATAAATGTCTAGTTCATGTTGACAGATACCGTTAGATGAGCAATTAATTAAGGATAATTATGCAGCGAGTGCGTGACAGACTAATGAATGTGTCACTTAATTGGCTAATAAGATTCGAATAGGTATTTATGTGGTTCTTTCTATTTTAATATAGTGGTGAATGTAAACTAATTGGTACTGATGCTTGTAAATCAGTTGAAATGTAATTTTTCTATTATTTTTTCTGAAGATGATCCTTAATGAGGTTGTAAGTAATGACGATAAGTATTTATTCGCATTCTGCAAGAATCGTGACAAATGCGTAACATTTTGGGGAATTATAATATTTTATTGAAAGGAATTATGTGAACATAAGTTTTGGGAAATTGTTCCTTGTATACGCTTAATTTTACAAATCAGTTATTAGTGCATTTGGGACAAAATAAATTTGTTACGGTTGTTTTTAAAAAAGAAACTCTAAATACTTGTGTCATATAATATATGTAGTTTCTTTATCGAATCATCAGTTCATATGATTATGTTAATTATTTTTTTTTTTGCTTTGGATGTTCTCTATTGCGTTAGAAATGATTAAAATATTTTCAAAGTTATACAATCTTTTGGATCCTTCATTTTTCAATTTTAATGAGAGAATTTTTGTTGTCCAATTTGTATTTTTCATTATATTTATTTTTATTTATTTATAATGAATTATTTTTTATAATGAAGGGTGATTATAATTAAAAATCATTTTTTTAAAAGTTGTAAAAAAGAACTGCAAGTAGAATGACCTGAATATAAGCAAAGAAAGGGAAATGGTATGCCGTAAGAAAAAAAGGCAATTAATAGTTCTTTTTTTCTTTCTTATATCATACCTTATTTCGTGTATTTTCAGATCATTTTGAAGAGTGCTTTTTTACGGCGTTTTGAAAATTGAACTTTAGCTATAATCATCCTATATTTTAATTCATGTATTTTAATTTTTGTTCTTGTATTTTTATTCTTTTATATTTTCCTTTTCATTCTTTTATATTTTAATGTTCATTCCTTTATATTATGATGTTCCTTCTTTTATATTTTAATTTTAATTTTTTTTCCTCATATTTTATTATACTAATATAGTTTGTATCTTTTATTAAATTTTAATTTTACGGTTTTATATTTTAGTTTTTTGCTTAGAAAACCTTACAAACAAATTATGAGACTAATTGCATTACATTTCTTATTAAAATTGCAAATTAATTTCCTATTACCACCCATGCAGAAATATTTTTAAAAATTTTAAAAAGTAAAATGATTTTCTGTTATGAAAACTAATAAGAATACACTTCTTTTTCTCTTCTAAAAAACAACCTCGAGTCATAGTAAGACCGTCATTAGAAACAGTCAGCCTTTTTTATCTGACATGAATAACTAGAGTTGGTTAATATAGAATCATTACGAATTAATCAGCAATAACATCTTAAGATGGCAAAAATCCTTCAACGTTCAGTTTCATGACTTCGTTTTTATTTTTTCAACAGAAAATTAAATTTTTTATTTACTAAACTGCATACCGTCTAACATTTTTACCTTCTTTTAATTTTCTTTTCCTATTTCTTTTCAAGGCTTGGATCCAAACAACTGTTGAATTCAGAAAGTAGTTTCAATATAAAATGATTAAACTAACATATTCAATCCTACAACGAAAAGCCGACAAAACTAACACCCATCAATTCCATTTTCGTCTGAAATTCCAAAAAGCCTGTTATTTGCTATTACATTTACACATTATTCAAATGTATAATTTAAATACGACATTCCGTACTAAAAGACTGCTTTCAAAAGACATCTTTTGACTCCAAATATATCTGTATATTCCATACATTCCCCAATATATTCATGAATTCGTATGCCTTTCAGAATTCTAAAGAATATATGTATTATCCATTGAGTTCTATTCTTCTCTGTGCCACACTCAACTATACGACCTTAGAATGTATTTCGTTTTGTTACGAAAGGTACATGAGCAGTACACTAAACTTTATCTTCCTATTTGATGATAAAACTTATGCGATTTTTTAAACTAATTTGAACTATCCGTATTCTATTCGAGTCTGCAAATAAAATTACTTTTGGTATGTAACTATAAAACTGAATTCCAAAATACGACAATGCGAACTTGTTTCTATTTCTAGCAAGAGTTGAATTAAAAAATTAAAGTCGAGTAGGTGATCGTAATTCTAGAGTTCGTTCTATTCCGAGTATCCATGTCAAAGAGGCTAAGTGAATTTGGCGCCAATTAGTAGGCAATAATATTTCCAAAGTAACAACTATATTTTGATGAGTACATGCAACAGCAATTTTACTGTAACTATTTAAGTGTGTGGGTGTCCATTTTTAACATTTTGGAATTCCATCTTGACTTGGCGATAACGACATTTTTGACTTATCGCCAACTTTTCAAAATCGCGTCAACTTGTAACACATACTAGGAACTTACCGAGTGTTCCTTACCTATTGGTTCAGTATATTTATCAATAAAATAAGAAGGATTTCAATGGAGTGTTTATTCCGTAAATTGTTTCTCGCATTTATAGTTGTGTGTTGTCCATTTTAATTTGATACCTTACAACGAAGAGGGCGGGACAGCATTTTTGGCCTAGCAACTTTAGTTGTGATTGTTTCTAAACTTTCTACATACCTATAACCCCTCCTCTCCTCGGTAAAGTAAAATGAGTGTTGTTTAGTGCTAGTGTACAAGTATGGGATAACTCTTAAAAGTATGAGTTACAAGCATATATATAAAAACAAAAATGATTTGAATTATACGATCCGAAAATTCTTTACACTTGGAACACATAGTTATAATCATAGTTTTTTCTTACTCTTGTATCTCATCGAAAAAAATACATTATGCGTTTTATTCTATTATTTTGAAAGAACATGAGGTTACTGAATGATAACTTTACAATAAAAAACATATTATGAGGAATACATTAAAAAACATATACTAAAGAGCATACTATAAAGATTCCATAATAAATTCATCATTATTATGAACTCCTAACAGACACTTTTTAAACAGAAAGTTATTAAATTTAAAGGTTTAAAAATGGATTAATAATAAGGAACTCATTATTTAAAGATCGTAATAGGCAACATGTAATAAGACTGTTATAAAGAATAACAATAAAGACCAAATCAATAGGTTGATTATCACAATATGACCTGCTAGTTGCTCTTGTGCCATTAAAATTTAATAAACCAACCAAAAAAATCAATAAGTTGATTTACGAAATTCCACGTAAACTTCAAAATGACGTTTGATGACTTACTAAAATGTGCAGTCGTCTCTGACTACAACGATAAAATAGGAAAAAATAATAAAGAACTCATTATTTAAAACTTTTAAGGGAGAACACATAATAAAGATTTTAAAATAAAGAACTATTTATTAACAATTCATAATAGAAAATATATTATAAAGAACAACAATAAAGACGAAATTCCATATAAACTTCAAAAGGACGTTTGATAACATACTAAAACGTGCAGTTGTATTTCTGACTACAACGATATAACAAGAAAAAAATCATTAAAAAAAATCATTATTTCAAACTCATAATAGAAAACATGTAGTAGAGGATTTATAATAAAGAATGTTATTAAGACATCATAATAGAAAATATATAATAAAGAACAACAATAAAGAGCAATTCGATGTGTCGGTTCACGAAATTCCATATAAACTTCAAAATAACTTTTGTTGAAGTACTGAAACTTGCAATCGTCTCTCTGACTACAAAGATATAACAAGAAAAATTTATAAAGATCGCATTATTTCAAACTCACAATAGAAAACATAGAGTAAAAGTTTTATAGTAAAGAACTAAATTATAAACTCTTTTAATAAAGTACTACATTAAAAAGAAATTCATTAAGTTAGATCACGAAGTTCCGTATAAACTTCGAAATGACCTTCGGTGATGTACTAAAACTTGCAGTCGTCTCTCTGACTACAACGATAAAACGAAAAATTAATAAAGATCGCATTATTTCAAACTCACAATAGAAAACATAGAGTGAAAGATTTATGGTAAAGAATGTAATTATAAACTCCTTTAATAAATAACTTCAATAACAAGCAATTCGATAGGTTGGTTCACGAAGTTCCATATAAACTTCAAAATGACCTCAAAATGTACTTTGGTGACTTGCTAAAACTTGCAGTCATCTCTCTGACCACAACGAATTGATCCTCGAGTCCTACTGAAACACCCCAATCTATTCCACCAACCCTTCTAAGAATGGAATCAACAAGCCATTAGCAATGTTACACGTTCTTCAAACAAATGTCCCCAAAGGCAGTATTGAAAGCGAAGCTTTACACAATTACAAACGCGTTAGCAATTGTACGATTGCCTTTTATTAGTCATTACTGTGATGCATCACTTTATCCGCCACTACAGTGACCTGCCATGATTAATACAATATTCATTCAACCGTGTTCTACAGAGCATAAGTATTATTTGGATAAGGTCTGCTCACTGAATAGTAGGGCGTAAGGATGACGTAATATGGGGCAATTATGATTGGTCGAACTGGAAATTAGGAGTTTTTTTCGTGCTTTGTAATTTTGAAATCTTTTAGGTTAGCTTTTATTTGTTTTACTTATTTATGTGTTTGTGGTGGTCAAATCTGCAGGAGGGAGCTAATTAACATACTGGTCGTCGTCCAATCGATCCGGAACTTGGCAGATAGATTCGTTGTCGATGAAAATGCATTCATCATTCAAGTTTTGAGGCTCAATCAACTTTGACAATCAAAACATGGACGCTTTTACACAAGCTTTATTTATACGTATTTCGTAGTGGCAAGCACAATGAAAACTCTATGTTAGTTCATAACTGTTTATATAAGCAGAAATTGCAAATACAAGTTAACAATGCATATATAGGATTTATAGTAATAACTTTGTATTTATGAGTTAATTGTATAGCTTTGTTTTAGTTGCAGTGATATCACAGCTTATTATTAATAGTTGTTAACGAAGACTAATTTTTATTCACTGAATTACAATACAAAGAAATCAAAAATCAACAAAGAAAAATATAACTGAAATTTTTAATTGCAACGATATCATCCGTTTGCTACGCAACAAACAACTGCATCAAGTTATGGAACGAATTTAAAATTTGTTGCATGATATAAATTTTGCAATGTGAAAAGTTGAGTATATATTTGTTGGGTACCTGGCAGGTTAATAACAGTGTGTTCTGCATTATGCTTCTGAATTATATATTTTCCCGTATGATTTCTAAATAATTAGTTCTTTATTATATATCTTTATTGGTTGATCTTTATCATATACACTAATAAAGTCGTTATGGTATATACTCATGGATACACTAAGAAAAGTCACTATGGTATGCTTTTAACAATCTGAAATAATAAAAGTAGAACTACGAGGGAGTTTGTTTAGACTAACTAAATAAAAATTTTTCACATATATAGACTATTAATGCCCTAACACAGATAATTTTTGTCTCTCAAGTATATGTCGAATATATAGCTTGTTCAAGAGTGAGTATTTACATACTTAGTTCAAGTACAAAAAAAATTGTCAAATGAGTGGTCATACTTTACTGGTTATTTTATAATTTTTGTTTACGCAAAACAAATCCCGGCACTAATATCGATGTTAAAAGTTTTCAAAATCGATGTATTTTAAACCACATTCTAATAGCTAATACGTCACATTCATCTCGGTAACACAGCATTATTTGTCCAATCACAATTTCCTATGATGACATCATAACCTTACCCTATTTGTAAGTAAGAGCAACATAACTAAAGATTTCAAAGATGTACGCGCCTTGGCGACGTACATGAATCTCAGTTAAAATTACAGTTAGCGGCAGACCGGCTCCTGTATCGCAGCCGCAATTAATAATTTTGACTGCTGTTGCCAGATTTTTCCGTATTCATATCCGATTTATTTTCATTATTTATTTCCCTCTAGTGGAACAATGCCAAAAGTTTGCCCATGAAGATTCTGTTATGCTTTTGGCCTGAATCCATATTCCACCATATTTTCTGTTTTTATTCTATGGTTCTATGCGAAGAGAACCATCTTTATGACATAGATTTAATGAATGGTTAGATTTATGTTTGGATAAGGGTATGAAAGGATATTGGGTAAAGCATATTTTAATCTTTTTTTTTTTTTTTTTTTTTTAAGTGTCTTGCATAGAATTGGTTATATGTGTCGTTGCGTAAACAGCAAAGAGGATTTTGTGAAATGATAAAATCAAAGCATGCAGGATTTGGTTGAAAATAAAAGTTTTCTTTTCATGTAGTTAGAAAGTGTTAAATAATTTTCAAATGAAAAATTTCTTTTTCATCCTCGAATGTGTCAACATGTTATTTCGTGTTACAGTTTATTTTTCGACAAAAATTTCCGTTGAATATTTTTATAATATCTCTTGCATTGCAACTTCAAATATTTAACATGTTTAATTAAGAACTTAATGAATATCGTCTAATGCAGGACGTTATTTTAGGAGATATTAAAACATAATCTTATCGCATTACTATCACTATGAGACCAGAAAAAGGTCTCACTGAATTAATCTACAATTCTCTAACTTTCCACAAATCCGCAACTTTAAAATTTAATACAAATGTCCACATTAACAAACATAGAAAAAGTAAGCTACTCCAATCTCTATTATCTAATTTTAAAAACTCTAAAATGGTTCAAAGTTCCAATGGACAATTCCTACATGTTTTAGAAACGAATGAAATAAGCATATATCAATGGAGAATTTCTTTCTGATTCCAAATATTCAAACAAAAGTTCTTTTAAAAAATTAGTTATTTAAATATTAAGAAAAGAAAATCCCCCGAAACCCGTCCGATCGCAATGCTGTGCTACAGCTGTGACGTCACGCCATCCTTTCGTTCACTATGGTTATCATGAGATTTCAGCCAAATAGTTGGTGTTTGTTTGACAGGCAATTGCCATATCCTGTACCGCTTGGCTCGATTTGTGAGAAACATGCAAAACTGGTTTCCGCTGCAGTGTTTCAAGCCAAGTTGTTTCAGATGAAGTGACGTCGTATTTGATTCGAGCCGAATGTGTCGTTTTACCACCAAAATCTAACAAGCGAACTTGGTTTGCAAATTAAAGAAAAGAAAAAGTGCAGTGAGCAGGCATTTTTATGTTCGTGACTTTTTCGAAACATTTATAATTGAATAAAAATAATAATAATAATAATAATAATAATAAAAATGCGTTAATTTTCCATTGTGGAATATCCCAATTCCCAACTTCCTATCACCCAAGGACACTGAAAATTGGAATTCACCAGCTGTATTTTTCAGTGATGTGACAATTTCAATTGTCTTATCTTAAGGGGACGTAACAGTCTTCGACGAAATTTAAAAGCAGTATTTACATCCAACTTCAATGTCCTATAAATTATTTAATTTTCAATATATATGCACATTTTTTGCACAGGATTTATTGTTGAATATTTGTTAATATAGTAATTGTGTAAAAATAATCAAAAAATTTAAAAATTTAATTTCATAAACATTTTTTGAACGATGAAATTTTTTTAGATTTAAAAAATAGTCATTTGCCTTGGTACACTTTAAAAAAAATCTATTTCATATTTCATATTAATTTTTGTGTAACATATTATACAGAAGTGAGTTTTATATTGTAGACCTAAAATATTTACTATAAATATGTATATATATATTTTATTATGGATTTTATGTCGAAAAAAAAGTTATTTTTAGTGCATACAAAATGAATAATTTTTTTAATAAATTTCAAAAGCCCTATTGCTTTAAAAAGTAGGTCAGCAAATTAATTCCAAATGTTTACTTAACATTGGTATTTTTTAAATAAATATTTATAGATTATTTTCTTTATAAAGTGTACCAAGGCAAATGACTATTTTTTAAATCTAAAAAAATTTTATTGTTCAAAAAATGTTTATAAAATTAAATTATTCAATTTTTTGATTATTTTTACACAATTACTATATTAACAAATATTCAACAATAAATCCTGTGCAAAAAATGTGCATATATATTGAAAATTAAATAATTTATAGGACATTGAAGTTGGATGTAAATACTGCATTTAAATTTCGTCGATGACTGTTACGTCCCCAAGGGTTGGGGGTAAATTGTTCCAATTGTGAAATAGTATTCCAATGTCCTATTTTCCATAAAGCCAAGACATTGAATTGAATATAAGTGACTATTAATCTTGTACATAGTAAAACTAAGCTATCACTTTTTCAACTGGCAGTCCATTTGAGGGGTCGAAAAGGGGTAGAATTCAAAATTAGGAATATTTCATTGTCTTACTTTCCATTAAGCCCATGACGCTGAAATATTGGTAAAATTTCGTTGCGAATCACTTTTATTCGGCAAGTATTTAATATCGGAACTTTTAGGCAGAAATTTATATCTTTGGAGTTGCATAATTGCGAAACATGGAAAGAGAGAAAGAAGATACAGATGTCTTGTGGGATAGACATCAGATATGGAATTTAAAATTAATTTGGTTTACAAAATTAATTGATGATTAATTTGAGGATTTAACGATGAAGCTCATTTTCTTTTGGCGAGGCTTGTCGGCAAACAAAATTGGCGAAGATGGGGTACTAAAAACACGTCTGTGTATTCTACAAAACCATTGCATTCTTCAAAAGTGACCATTTTGGCTGCATTGTCTAAGGAATCCAAGGCATATCAAGAGCTTATATTTTTTTCACGAGGAAAATATAAGCACATTCCGATATATATACAAATTTTACAATTCGTTGCCACATTTAAACGCAACTAATTTGGCAAACCGGTGTATATAACATTCCATACCTGTTGATCCAGCAATGTACTTGTCTCTCCTTAAAAAGAGTTAGTCAACGACTCCGAATCAATGTTTTTTTTCCTAATGGTCAAGCACCATGGAAACACTATCTGAGCTCAAAATCGCTTAAGTTTCGGTATAGATATACAATTGAGATGATTTTCTTTAATTTTTATGTTATACAGCCAAAATGTTTGAAATTATATCAGAATTAAAATGATGCATTTTTATATATAAACTTTTTTCCCGTTAATTTTCTAATTAGCTAATTGCAATTAAAATGACTAATTAAGACTTTATTAGAACGGACATAAATAAACTTGTAATTAACTTAGAGGTATGTTTTTTATTGCAAATAAAAGATATTATATTGGCGCATGTTCCCATAATGAATTGTGAATTTGGCTTCAATATTTATTTAATTATAAGTTTTTAAATAGAAAGTTTAAAAAAATACATAGTTTTTAACAAATATTACGATTAAAATATCTACACAACATGTGTTCATAACAATATATATTACATTCTAGATGAAAACACATTCACAACTATTGTCTACAAAACAAAATTAGAATTTTGTAAATCGGACCATTTACAATGAATCTATGACAGTTGGCGTAAAGTCATATAACACCAAAATGTTATTCTTTCGAAAACGCGTTTAAAGTTTGCTAAACTTATTAATGTGATACAAAACAAGTTCACAAAAAACACTGTAATTTAAAAAGTAATTTGAATCTCAGAAAAAAAAAAATGGTATTATTTTAAAGGTAATGAATTCGGGAATATTTGAAACAAAAGAACATATTTTAGTCTAATTTCGCAATTCCTAATGTGTATGTATAACCTTGTTTCAAATGAACATTAAAAGTTGACAGTGCGCATAAAGGGATTATAGCATAAACTGTGCTTTATGGGTTACGTTCCCTCATTTTTTACTCAATTCATTGTTTACATTTTTATTTTTATTTCGTCACGAACCACGACGTTTTAAAAATATATAGTTTATCAAAAGTTTCATTCTAATTTAACTAATTTTAAGCTTGAAAGATCCTGTTTTAAAATGAACTACTAAATAACTTGAAATGTAAATAAATCTATGAAAACCAAACAACGATGACTGCAATTACAGCTAGTGGTTGTCAGACACTTAACACTTGGAATGTATCTCATATGGTGTTTATGAAAAATTTCATATGGTGTTTTTTTTTTTTTTTTTTTTTTTTTTTAACTATATCCACATTTGAAGAAAACTATGTCAATTAACTTTATAAGGCACAAAAGCAACATAAAAGCAGGTTAAATACATCACATTTGCATTTGGAATGGGTAAATATTTAGGTTTTTTTTGTTTTATTATTATTATTAAAAAAAAAAAAAATACGTAAGATGTGTGAACCAGAAACCAAGTTGCGCATTTAAGATTACTATGAAATTACTATTTTCAAAATTCATTAGAATTAATTATTGATTCAATTACTAATATATGTAGTGGAGTTTAATTTGGAAATCAAAACTTGGCTTGGCACAGCCTTGTCGGTCGGGTGATAAATCGTATTATATATACATCGTATTATACATACATCTTAATATATATAAATTACATATCACGTTGTTTGTTCCCAATGTACTCATAAACTATTCAACCGATTTTAATCAAATTTGCACACCGTGCGCAGTTTGGTCTAACTTAAGAGATAGGATACCTTACATGTCAATTTATAGCCGCAATATTATTTTATTGCAAATTATTTGTTTATTATTATCTGTTAGCTCCAAACGATTCTAACAGATGGCGCTGTGTTGAAAGTACCAACGTTTCACATAAGCTACAATTTAATGGCATGGGATTTATTACCGCAACTGATTTATTACCGCAGTACTGAAAAATTTATTTTTGTGAAAGGGTTTAGTTCTTTATTTCAATATTAATACACGCTGCACCGAAGTAGTGAGCAAAAAAATCAAGTGTCTTGCTCAGGCCCAAAACAATTTTCAACATAAGAAGTTTTGGCTTTCTAATTTTATGTATGTCAAACAGAATGTTACAATTTTAATTAGTTCTTTTTTTATTAATTTTTTTAATTAATTTATTTTTCACAAAGTGACTTTAAATAGAGATACAGCTCTGAAATTTTAAGCATAAGTAGTTTTAGCCATCTATTTAGACTTTTGAAAAACAGAACGTTAAAATTTTAATTAGTTATTTTTTAATTAATTTTCTTAACAATTCTTTTTTTACAAAACGACTTCTAATAGGACTACAGTTCAGAAATTTTCGACATAAGTAGTTTGGGCCTTCTAATTGGTCTTTTGAAAAACAGAATATTAAATTTTTATTTAGTTCTTTTTTAATTAATTTTTTTAATTAATAAATATTTTACAAAACGATTTATAATAGGGCTACAGCTCTGAAATTTTCAACCTAAGAAGTTTTAGCCTTCTAATTAGATTTTGGAAAAACAGAATTTAATTTTTTTTTGTTCTTTTTTAATTGACTTTTTTAATTAATTAATAAATATTCTACAAAATGATTTCTAATAAGGCTACAGCTCTAAAATTTTCAACACAAATAGTTTTGGCCTTCTAATTGGACTTTTGACAAAAAGAACGTTCACATTTTTATTTAATTCTCTTTTGATTAATTTTTTAATTAATAAATATTTTACAAAACAATTTCTAATAGGGCTACAGCTCTGACATTTTGAACATAAGTAGTTTTGGCCTTCTAATTGGACTTTTGAAAAACATAATTTTTAAATTCTATTTGTTTTTTTATTAATTAATTAATTAACAAATATTTTACAAAACGATTTCTAATTGGACTACATTTCTGAAATTTTCAACACAAATAGTTTTGGCCTTCTGATTGGACATTTGGCAAAAAGAACGTTATAATTTTAATTGTTTTTTTTTAATGAATTTTTATATAATATTTTCACAAAAAGTGACTTCTAATAGCTCTGAAAGTTTCAACATAAGTAGTTTTGACCTTCTAATTTTGCTTTTTACAAACATCACGAGTTAAAATATTCTTAAAGGAGTGTTGTGTTATAATTATTAAAAGGGCTTTTTATTGTTTCTTGACAAGGGAGGAGCTTCTAATATTAAGGCTTTCCTTACAATTAGTTTTTACTCTGTGAAGCGACCTTACGCTTACGCACCACTTGTTATTTAGACTGAAGTATAAATTCAATTCATATTATAGTAAAAGTAATACAGTGGAATTCTTCTTGCTTTTTAATTATTAGTGCTTCATTGTTCAAAAATCTTTAATTCAAATATATACATGTAAGTAATGGGTAACTATATGTTGCATGTTCACGTGTAGAAAAACCGTCGAATCTAGTTGTGTTAGCTAAAGACAGGTTAACCAAAAGTATTGTGCACCGATTAGTGCTAAATTAAATTGAAATTAAAAGTATTTATAATTCAAAATAATAAACATTATTGTTAAAGATTTAAAACTATCTGCCCTACCTACCTTATTTATAAGTTTAAGTGCCACGTGTTATTTACTAACAACTTTGTAATGTATTCATTTGTTACAAACTTGAATACAAAAAAAAAAAAAAAAAAATTAAATTTATTTCTTTTGTATTGATTTTTACTCAATATCAACGGTAGTAGAAAATCAATCATGGAGGTTGCCATGGTTTTTTTTTACAAATGGCATCTGTGTAAAAATGCATGGTGGTCCCCATGACTGGTGTTCTCCTACCGTTTCCCTTGAATAGTTTATTACTATGTAATATAACAAAAACCTTAACCGCAGCAACGCGTGGCCGGGTCTGCTAGTCGTATTATATATACATCCGTCCTATGGTATCTAATGGAACTTTTTGAATATTTATCAAAAGAAAATGAAAGGAAGTGCTTAATTTTATCTACAATACCAATTGAAAATTACATATTAAAAACTCTAACAAATTTATTCATGGTAGTTAGAATTATGGTGTGAGAAGTGTGGATCATTGCTGGTCAGAGTCAACGCAGGGTACAAAGAATTCCTCTAGTAGAGTACCAAACTACCCACAAATATAAATCCGTTACAATATTAGAAGATTCCTTATGTTTCCTTAGCGTGCTTAAATTGCTGTTTTCTCTTTGAATGGTGCAGCCATCTACTGTAGAATATCGTAACTTTGAAAAAGTTTGTGATATATCTGATTTTTTTCAACTTCGATTTTAAACAAATAACCCAATGTGCATTCGTCATTAGCAATAGTCTTAACCTTTAAAATTGGTATACCATTTATAAATTACGTTTTTTTTTTTTTTTTTTTTTGTAAAGAGAGAGAAAAAAGAAAGGATAGTCACAAAAAACACTATCCAGAAACAATTTATAAAATTCAAAAATACGATTTTTGGCACATTGGTGAATTATTATCACAAAATGAAAGTTTGTAGTGAAACAAAAAAATTCAGAAAGATTAATAAAATAATAAAAATATATTTATGTACATTTATCTACAGAATTTTAAAATTAAAGATTCCATAAAATAGTTAAATCGCTACTTTTGTAACAGACACTCTAATGATCAAATACAAAATTGTAATCATTATCCAATAATTATATCATAATAAACATGGTTTCAATCAATATCCAGTATCATAGTGAAAATGTATAAATGAAACTTGTAAACTTTAAATAGGAATTCGAATTAATTAATGATTTTCGGAATAAAACTGATTACAAATCTACTTAAAGTTTTCACACAGACCGATGTTTTTGAAAAATATTGATTTGATTAATCGGAACATTGGGGGCGCGCAAAAATAATTATTAAATGTTCATTAAAGTGTGATTTTAATTATAATCTTGATGATGTCGCAATATCGAATATTCCCAGTTGTTTGATAAACATGCGATTTCGACAGATGATTACGAATTAGTTGAACATTTTGTGTACGTTCGATTTTAATAACCGTCTTTGCGCTGTTCAATTTTCCGTTGGAAAACTATATATAAGTTTTAACCATTTAGGTACAATGATCATTTTCATTTTCTAGTAATTTTTTTTATTATTAATATAATTTTTTTACTTGCTACCTGTTAGAAAGACATAATCTAGATTAAATTTATTTTATTAACCATATTTATTGGATCTTATGCACCGCGATATTAGAAGTGGAGTTGTATCGAATGGCAACAGCTGTGACGTACTTGTGGCCAATCACATCACCTTTTTAAAAACGAATTCGAATTTTCGATTTATTTGAGACAATCACCAATGCGTGTTTCATTCATTCCTGTGCAAAGGAATTGACCATGACGTTCTTATGAAGTTTTTTATTTTATCGTCTGTAAAAGTCTACGGTTTCAATACTGATTAGTAATTTTTTAACAGGACACAAACAAGCAACTTTTCTAGAACATATTCCGCTACCAGTTGAAATCAAAGATGGCTGCTAAATATTTCAATTTAGAAGATACATTTTATTCAACGAAAATGATATTTTAACGGTATAGAACTGTTTATTTTCTAGTTTAAAATTAAATTTCAATTTAACTTCATTTTAAAATCTTAGATTTGTAGTGAAATAGGTTAGTTTTGAATTTTTACAGTTGCTTATTCGAAGATAACTTGTTTACTTATTAATATATAAGGTTGAATATTTTAAATATTAACAACGGAAAAGATATTTTTAAACCGATTAATTGTAGAACTTACTTTTTATGCATTTGTCAAACAAATTTGGTGAATTTCAAAATAATAGTTTGTAATCAATCAATTCATTAAATATACATAACTTTAGCTACCAATATTTTAAAAACTAATTCTAACAAATCACTACTAATTCATTTCAAAGAAAGGCACTATTGTATGAAAAATTCATAAAACCTTTATAAAAAGCAGTAAACATCATTCTTTGAACTTAGCATACATTAACTATTCAAATTCTCATCTCAAAATGTGCTTTATTTGTAAAATAAACAGAGAAATATTTTGTAGACATAAAAATACGAATAACAAACATTTGAAAAGATTCCGAGAATCATTTTAATAATGGAGAGACCAAAATATATTGCAATTTCTCATTTTAAAATGTATGTTATTATATCGCAATCTTCACGGAAACAAATTCGAATATAATGCATCTGCTCTTAACAATTTCTAAATCCCTTAAATGTGGAACAATTTACATATGCATACACGGAACAGTATTTACATAATCCCTGAATTAACTACCAAACGATTCTTTACCCCAGGAAGAGTTTATGAATTCAATGTCGCTTAATTTCGAAAGCGAGGTTGGCAACGGTATTAAAATTCTGTTCAAACTTGAAATTATAAATGCGGTTTAGTGTTACCTTTATAATATCCGTTGCAATTATTTCTCCGAAGATGTTCTGTAAATTATTGTTGCAGCATTTGATACCTCGTTACTGGATATCCTTTCGAACTAATTGCCTAGGCGCTGCCAGATCCTTCGAATATTATTATAATCCGGTGCAATTTCAGATGCAAATTATGCGTGGGTTTGTGGCAATATGGTGGAAATGTCACCTAACGAATTTGCGCAGTGGAGATATTTGTAACTGGCAAGTGGTAATCGGACATTTATGACTGGACTTTGAATGCAGTTTTGAGAAGGAATTGGATTTTGTGTGTCGCAATAATCATATTTATGAATCCATTAGCGCAAACAATTATTTAATTCCTGAATTATTATGATATGCAGTTGTTCAGTTGATTTTCGAACTTAAATACATTTTGAGATGACGGGATGGATAATAGATTTCTTAAGGCATGAACATGGCATTGCAATGTTTTCCCTGTAAGTATTAACATTCGGGTTTGCTAGTTAGCCTAAAATTAACCTTTGTAAGAACTACTTTGCCTTATAGCTAATTCATGCATTTCACTTACAATTATTAATTAGATTAAACTGATTTTGCCATATTTAGATACTTTAAGATTTAAGATAAAAGATTTTTTAATCTATTTGGAGTGTACACCTCAGTTTTTGTGGGGAATCTCAAGATCATTTGTAGACTTCTATTTTTTATTTTTTTTTAGGATCTGAAAGAATAAATCTGCCAGTCTCTCAAAAATTAAAAAAAAAAAAAAAAGTTATAGACGAACAAATCAATTCCTATTGCATTTATTAAAAAAATCTTAACTATATGCCCAAATAATTAAATGTACAGTGGTTAAATGTGTATGTAATTTAATGTATAAAGCCTCAGGCACGATACGAGCGGTGAAAGACTTTAGGTAGACCCAGTGAGCACTAGAACGGTGGGAGTTGTTCTGGTTACGATGAGAGTGAACGCGATATTTTATATTAATTCTAAATGTGACGTCATCCAGCGAACTTGCTAAGCGCTTCGATTTGAGTGATTATCACATACAAGATGAAGTATCTAAAATCAAAATTGTTTAATAGTGGTGAGATTATCCCAAAACATCACTTAAACATACCTTCTTTAAAAAATAATAAAATAACGTTTCAAATTATATTTCAAAAACCGCCTTCACTCTCATCATAGACAGAACAGCTCGCACCGATCTATTACTCCTTCGGTCTGCCTCAAGTCTTTCACCGCTCGCCGCTCGTATCGTGCCCGAGGCTTAATACTTGACTGCTGAGCTGAAGAAATATACTTTCTCCTAACATTTGTTTTGTTTTGAAACCACCGACTGTCTATTTCTGCCACTTATAAAGTGCTTAACACAGCCAAATACGTCTCCTAATTTTGAGCATCTAGAAGAATACGAGATCGAAATCGTCTAGTGTAAACCCCTCTCTCCGACCCCACCACACCAAAGAGAGGACTTTGAGGCCAAGACAGATTTAATGTGCACCAGCCCCCATTAGGTACACACCGATATTTGGTGGACGGAGGCTCGAACCCACAACCCTCCGGTTATAAGCTCGATACTCTACCAAAAGGTTATCGGGAGCCTCTCCTAACATTCCACACACCACTTAAATTTTGTAATAAACTCTGTTTCCACCCACCACAATATAAATTCTTATTACTAAAATTATATGTTTCTTAATATGGATTATATAATCGACTTTATACAAGGTGACGTCAACTAAAACTGCTATACATGTTGCATGAAGACTTAGTGATTGGATGAAATTTAGAATTTATTTTTTATGGTGTACTGTGATTGATCATAGGTGTGTTGCCAAACTCAAATTCCAAATAACTTCTTATATTAAGTGCATTATATAATTTAAATTGTGTAATTAATTGAGTGCAATAGAATAAAACATAATGGAACATTTGGTGGTAAACTAAATGTAATATGTCTGTGAATGGATTGGATAATGGATTGAAAAAAAGTAACTAAATAATGGGAAAACAAAATAAAAATTAAAAAAATACTATTTTTAATTAATGATAACTGAAAATAAATTAGCCTTTTTTCAGAAATTGTTTAAAGCAAACTCAAAAACAAGAAATTATTATTCATAAAAAAACATTAAAAGTGCTGAAGTATAAAATTATAGCTAGGTACAAAATATATTCAAATCCATTACATAAACTAAAAACTGAATTACGGACAAGGATTCATTCATTATATCAAAATAATAATCCTGAGGCGAAAATAATTCGCAGAAGTAAAAGGTGATTCTAAGAACGGCATGAAATAAAACAGCAAACGATAAATAAAACAGAATAAGAAAAATCCCATCTGGCAATAAATTTGTTTTATTTTGCTTCTTGACGGACAACTGCAATCTTTTACTGTCGAAGGCGAACACCTGATAAAGCGAAGAGCCGACACACGATATATTATTACTTTTTTTTTTGTTCTTTTTCAAATGAAAAAAGGGGCCGTACCATAGCCCCCGCTCCGGCGAAAAGCGTTCGATGTGCTCCACTGCGCATGCGTCACGGGACTTAGGAGCCTATCTGCAAAATGATTCAAAGGCTCAGATTCAAACTGTATCTGAGCTGAGTTAAAAGTTCGTTCTCGCCGCTTGTTGTTGCGAAAAAGACCGCGAAATGGGAAATTACGATTATTTTAATCGTTAGTTTTTTTTTTATTCCTTTTGTGGTGTGCATTGTTGGATTTTTTGCTCAATACATGGAAGAAATGTGAAGCGCCGAATTCTATTCCTTGGAATTTTTACCACCTGTGGAATCGGGAAAGCAGATGCCTGTGGAATGCGTTTGTTTTCTTATGGATAAATGTTCTATTGGGTGAAGATTTATTTTATTCTTTTATTGTTTTCAAGGTGAAGATTTGCGCAAGCGATTATTTATTTTTAAGATTTGGTGAAATGGTATCGATGACATATTTTTGGTAAAGAATCTTAAAGCTTTTTTGAAGTATTGTGAGTATTCTAAATTATTTTGAAAAAATATTTTAAGCGAAAATATATGACATTTCTTAGGATGTATAAAAAGTTATAAAAAATTTATGGACAATCAATGTAAAAAATATGACAGTTATCAAGTAAACAATATATTTTTTAAGAAACATTAATTTTATATGCAACTACAAGAATTATTTTGAATTTTAAGAGTGCGCAAATGTTGTGGAATTTCGAATAAGTGTCTCGAAAATTTTGGGGAAAAAACTTCCCGAATTACTTAAATTGAAATCAAAACGAAATGAACACAAATTTATATTGAAAATATTTATATTTAAACAATTGTATAATTAGAGATGTTTAATAAAAAATATATTATCAATTATAAAATATGTTATAAAAGACATGTCATACATCTAAAAAACTGTTTCGTGTTTATAAATCAAATGCTATAGTGCGCATTTTCAAATCGCTACTTTCAGCGCCTAATAAAAAACATCTTATAAAATAGTATTATTAAAATAGTATTTTTAAAGAAACTTTTCAAGTTAAATGTGAAAGATTAATGATATACATGGAGATTTAAATCATGTACAAAGATGCTTTAAAAATTCGGTTATTATTCTAAATCTAAATAAGAATATTCGAAACATAATATCGGGTATTTCACAAGCAAAACCTCTTTTGGAATTAAGCAATAAACTAAGTCTGTAACTACAAACACGATTTTTCTAACTTCAAAAGTTTTGACCAATGATTTTTTTAAATAAATTCTTCTGTTCTAAAATCTACACCATACATGAAAAAAAGTTTTACTATAATTTCTTGAACTTGTCTTGAAGAAAAAGAAAGTAAAAACCTAAAGTGTTTTCGTCTATACTGAGAAGAAAATATTTAAATTGAATCTCTTAAACAATTCTTTCAAAAACAATTTTTATCCATAGAAACAATTATATGAAGTGGTTTTTGGGGTGTTTTATACAATTCATCTGATCTGAAAAACCAAATAAGTCCTCAAGATAGAACTGCACCTTAAAGAAAAAAAATATTCGGCTTGGAATCCCAACAAGACAATATCTCCAATGTGAATTTCTGTTTTCATACAAACATTCTAAAGAAGAGATTTGTGCGAATGTCGTACCTAGTTTGTTCTGAAAAATAAAATCGTCTGACAATGCCACTAAAGCACGGTCAACCTCTCAACCCATCTCTATCCCACTTCAAAGGGCTAGGGGGCATGCCGAAGCGAGATCGTTCACGGTCCCTCTGTGTCGACCGTTCGACCCCTTTGCTCCCAAAGTGGGGGGAGACTAAAGCTAGTCCCCCTTTTCTTGGGAGGAGGGGGTCAGCCAGCGGAATCGTCGGGATATTCCACACGACCAATATGCTACTCTGGTGTCATCCTGCTACACTGGCTGAATGCGAATCACCCAGGTAAATTTTTATGTATTTTGCCCATCGTCTGACATAAAAAAAAATTAAATGTATTTGATGATATTGTTATGCTATTCATTTCCTCATTATAATCTGTTTTTGTTGCTGTGCTTGGGCATATAATGTGTTCATCCCAGGTATCCATCCCTTCCTATCGTCTGCAGCTAAATTGTTTCTTCCCAGCTCGCCCATCCGGCTCCCGTTTCTTTCTAGATCATTTTGGGCTAGTTAAGTATGGAACTACCCTTTCGGCGACTTCTGTGCCCAAAAATGGACAACTTTTGAAATTACATTCATATTCATTCTTAGGATAATGCCAGTTAAGCGCCATCTTCTGATTTTTATTTCGTCATCAATTGATCTTAATTTTGCCTCATTTAGAAGTATTTCGCTTGAAAAAATATATTGGGCCAAAAACCGCCTCACACATAGTAATTTTCAAAATGTTTAATCTTGGTCTTTTGGATCAATGTATGAAACAGTTTATATTTAACACAATTCTGAAGTATTTAATGTAAAATACAAATCTGATAAGCCCCAAGGAATCAATCTATTGAACGTTCAAATGTCTTTTAATATTTTACTTCAATAACATTTGCCATTCTATTTAATGTCTAGATAACAAACAATACTTTGAGGTAAATTATCTATACTTATAAATATATAATATTATCGCCAAATGGTGGTATGTAATAGCCGATGTTCTAAATATTGAATAGAAATTATATATAATGTCAGTTCTCCATACATCATCACAAACATAGATGACATAAACCTATGTGGTGATGATCAATCGTATGATTTGATCACAAACATAGACGACATGAACCTTTGTGGTGATGATCAATCGTATGATTTGAATAGGCCCATATGGAATGATGTTTAGAATAAGATGATAAATTGAAGTGAAATGGATAGAAATAAATGTAATTTTAGGGTGTCTGGCAGCAGGAAAAGTATGGAGACAGATAATTATCTTTGAAGTTGGCATTTCTGGTGATATGAAGAATTTTCAGGAAAATTGTCTATTCTGTACATATTAAGTGCGTATCAGGTAAATGAATTAATCTGGGAATTTCAGGGATTTATCAGAGAAATTGGCAATAATGACATCGTTTTATCAGCGAGTTTTTAAAAAATGCGTTACTTACACGAATTTAAGTCTGTTTTTTATGTATTAAAAGTTTAAAATACAATAAAAAATATTGCTCTAGAGCAAGAGACTCCGATTTTCGAATATTGTCATTCCGGTAAAATTTACCGTAAAAAACAATGTCCTTCCCGATGTGCAATATGCTCTATGATATTTATTTTCAGCTCTTATTAGATGTTTAATCAGTATATAAGATATTCAAACAATTTGATTTTAGCTGAATTTCTTTAAATGTTTTTAATCAGATAGCATTACTGTAAGAGAAAAAAAAAAATAACAATGAATTTCAAGTAACTTAGTTCAAACTACAATTATTATCCTAACTAGCTAACTACGTTTTAAACTACAATTATTTTAATCCTAAACTGCCATTGCAAAATAACTCAATTTCATGTGCACAAATTGTAATGATATAAAATTTAAACTTCGATTTAAAAAAAAAAATAACATAAAGTTAAAATTACTCGTTTATTGGATTAAAAACAAAAAATCTAAACTAAATTTGTTTTAAAGGACATTCTCAAAAATAGTTTGGGACTGAAATATCATACTTAAAAAACAGTAGCATTCAATGGGGTGCTATAAAACAACATAATCCAAAACAACGGTAAACTTTTGTGATAAAATATATGTATTGTGTTTTTATAAAGCTTTTTAAACAAAAAAATCCAGCTTCTTCAACTTTTTAAATTTTGAGAAGAAGACTTAAAAAAAAAAAAAAAAAAAAAAAAAAAAAAAAAAACCGCTCATGGTGTCGATTCTGTAAAATTATATCCATTTTCTTAGTATAACATTGTAATTAGTTTTTTAAATATAGTTAAAAATTAGAACTTACAATGATATTGGAAATCATTACAACTCACAATATTATTATACACTTCACCAAACAGAGATTCATGTCTAGACCCTGTTTGAAAATGTTTCGAGTTCTTTTCCGTTACAACGCCACTACTACAAATAAATAAGGGGAGATATTTAATGTGATAGATTAAAAATAACTCTCTAATCTATCCCAAGCTTCAATCTTTTCTTTTTTTTTTTCAAATTTTTTTAATTTTCTATCTTTCCTTCATATTGTGTTGACACAGATGACAACTTAGCCTGTCATCCTTCAACAAGGAAAAAAATTCAACTTAAAACAATCACCTGCACTCAAGACAAGAAGACCGGAAACTTAACTGCCAACCGCGCAACACATCTATCTCGGCAGGGGAGGCCTCGCCTAAAACACTTCACCAATAAATGACTTCGACTTTGATCAAGCAGTAAGGTACCGGTGTATAATAAATACCTTCGGAATTCTTTGGTCTTTTTGTGAAAAAGTTAAGAGCGTAAGAAATGTCGTCCTTCATTTTAATCTCATTTGCGAACAGTTGAAAAGGAGAAAATTTGATTATTGTTTTTCCTAGTTTTTATTTTTTTTATTTTTATTATTATTATTTATGTGCGTTAGTCGCCTGTTAGGGGAGATTTGTTTTGTAAAGTGTGGAAATGTTCGGGTGAGTTCCAATTTAAAAAAAATTCGAGTTAGAAAAATTCGATGGTTTAAAATGGATGGGAAGGTTGGAAATAATCGAATATGGAAAGTTTGTTTGTAAAGAAATATCAATGGAAAAAGTTAATAAATGAGAGAATATTTCAATGTGTCAAGAAAAGAGTGATTAATTCAATGAATAAATAAACAATTGAATCAGTGAAATTTTAATAAATGCATGAATAATTATTGAATGAATGAATAAATAATTAAGTTAATAAGGGAATAAATGAATGAATGCGATTGAGTAATGATTGAACGAAGTATTATTACAGGGATTGAGGGAATAACTGAATGATTATTATAATGAATGAGTGAATAAATGAATGATTATTATAATGAATGAGTGAATAAATGAATGATTATTTTAATGAAGAAGTGAATAAACACAGGATATTTTTAAGAATGAGTGAATTTTACTAATTAACTTAATGAATAAATGAATGATTGAAAAATTGATGTATAATAATTTAAGGTATGATTTGTTGAATAAATAATTCTGAATAAATATGTGAATACTGAATAGTGAATACTACGAGGTCCTTCTGGGAAAAAGTTAAGAGCGTAAGAAATGTCGTTTTTTATTTTAATCTCATTTGCGAACAGTTGAAAAGGAGAAAATTTGATTATTTTTTTTCCTAGTAATTATTATTACTTGTGAGCGTTAGTCGTCTGTTAAGGGAGATTTGTTTTGTATAGAGTGGAAATGTTTGGGTGCGCTTAAATATAAAAAAAATCGAGTTAGAAAAATTCGAAATAGAATAAAAAATCGAAGATTTAAAATGGATGGGAAGGTTAGAAATAATTGATTATAGAAAGTTTGTTGGAAGGAAAATAAAAAGAAAAAATTAATAAATAAGAGAATTTTTAACTGTGTGAAGAATTTCAATGTATCAACTTATAGATAATATATTTTTTTTAATGTGTCACCAATTCATTCAATGAATAAATAGGTAATTGAATAAGTGAAATTTTGAATAAATGCATCAATACTGACTAAATAAATGAATAACTAATTAAGTTAATGAGGGAATAAATGAATGAATGCGATTGAATAATAATTGAACGAAGTATCATTACAGGGATTGAGTAAATAACTGAATGATTTTTATAATGTATAAGTGAATAACTTAATGATTATTTTAATGAAAAAATCAATAAACGAATGATTTCTTAAAGAATGAGGGAAAATTTTACTAATTAACTGAAAGAAAAAAAATGTTTGAATAATATCATGAATAATATTTTAAGGAATGAATCTTTCTCCAATGAATGATTCGTTGAATGAATAATTGATTCTGATTTAATGAATGAATAATGAATAGTGAATAATTGAACTAATAAGTAAACAATTGGAAGTATGCAACTGAATTAATGAATGGGTAATTGAGTCATTATGCGAATATTTGAATGATTGAAAATTTTTGTGAGTTAGTATTTTAGTACGTATTTGAATAAATAAGAAGATAATAATAAATAGGTAATTTTATTAAAAATGAGTATTATTCAATAAATGAATTACTATTATTTTTTAAGTGAGTAAATATTCCTAATGATCAATTAAGTATAGCATGAATGATTAATTCAATGAATAAATGAATAAAGAAATACTCATAAATGAGAAGGCAATTGCTTACAAATTATTAATTTTTTAAGTGAAACAATTATTGAATGAATGATTAAACTAATGAATTGTTAAATGAGTAAATTACTGGCAGAATTATATATTATCATAAAGAATACATGTATGATTACATAAATAGAAATAAATAACTAGTATAAAGAAAGAATACACAAACGTATGTAAGAAACATAATTAAATATTTCTGTTATCTTAGTATTTTATACCACGTAAGAATATCAGGCAAGAACAATAAATTTCAACTACATCTTTCTCCTTTTATAAATCAAATAAACCTCACTAACTTTATTGTCTAAACAAATTAATCATTTCAATGTACCATTTAAGATAAATTTTAAATTATTTTTGGCTCATCCTTTCTAAAACAAGAAAGATGGTATTCAAAATTGATATGAGACATATTTACATATTCTTATCACTGAAGATGAAATAATTGATTGTTAGAGTCCTGATACTTTTTTTAAGTATCTGGATTATAATTATAAATTATTAAATCTAGTTAATTTCGCTTATTATTTGGAATGTAAGTAATTTGAGTAACACATGTGATAAAAGAAATTCAAACATCATAAACGATAACATTATAATTCGAAAGTAAATTTTACCTGTAGTATTTCCTCACATAAATGAGGTTATTAAAAATATTAATTAATTTTAAAAATGTGGCATGCATCAAATATCTAAATGTAATAAAAATATTAAGAGCGCATGATAAGAATAATTATACTTAACCGTAAAAAGTCCAAATCTCTACAGAGCATAGAAAATATGAAAAGGACACTTTTAACTTATTTTTGAGAGTCGATGGAACAATTATATTTTTCGTTATGTTATGTAGCCCCAACATTCATATCTTAGATTGGCCATAATTCTTCCTTTCTATTAAAAGTTTGACAAACTATTACTTCAGAAATGACATTGAATAAGATTTTTATTCGAACAAATATAGCAACTAATTATTTGCATATAATTAAAATCTTTTTAATAGATTGAAAACGTGTAGAAAATCATTTTGCATCTTAACGGGACATGGGACACTGAAACTACAAAAATATCACCTACAATTGCATATTTTGTTTTCGTTCTATAAAAATTGCCGACGTCACTACCTTTAATTTCACGTTTGAATATTTGAAATTCGATTATTTTAGTAGTAAAATCTTTATTTTAAATAACTATTTTAACATATTGCACACTTGTTGGCAAAAGTTAAAAATCCATTTTTTTTCAGCATCACTTTTTTCATGTTTTACGTCTGTTCGAAAAGCTCGTTGCGATTATTTTTTTGATAAACACACCTAATTTTTTGTATGAATATTTTTGATGTACTATTAAGAGATACAAACATACTTTTTAAGACATATAATTGTTTCTACTTTTTTTTCCATGTTGGGAATTTGAAATATGCGCATTTTTTTAATGAAAAATCACCTGCTCCAATTTTGAAATTTTATTTCTGTTCAAGTTATAGCACCTAAAGATAAAAGCATGTGTGAAAATATTTATAATATATTCATAAACAAATTCAAATTTTTCTTTCATGCTCGTTAAAATATTGTGTCACGAAAAGCATTTTTAAAAAAGTTAAAATTTCGTATTATTTTAGTACATTTTTCTCAATAATTTACTATCTATTTTACGTTATCTGTTCAAAATTTGTTGTATTATAAGTCGTATATTTTATGTTTGTGCCAAATTTTATTTAATTCTAAGCAAAACTAAAGAATTTTTTAAAAAGTGACCCATGTCCCCTTAATTTTTGTACATATAATACGTTCTAAAGTGTGTATAAATTTTTTATTTCACTTCATTTAAAACCTTGTTTAATATGTATTTGTCATTAAAAAATAGTTTACGCTTAGTTCTATTATATAATGAACAACTTCAGATGTTGAAATCATAAGTAGTTATTGAAAAGGCTTCTCGAATTTAGCTTCACGAACTGTGCTTCGTGAATTCTTCGTAATCACTTCATTAACTCTTAAACCCTTCTTCATTAATTCTTCGTTAACTCTTCTTCGTTGATTCTTCGTAATCACTTCATTAACTCTTAAACCCTTCTTCATTAATTCTTCGTTAACTCTTTTTCGTTGATTCTTCATTAACTCCTCTTCGTCAACTCTTTTTTATTGAATTATTCTTCGTGATTTTTTTTTTTTTTTTTTTAATTCTGTGTGAATTATCCTGAACTCTTCTTCATGAATTGCTATGTACTCTTCTCCGTTTTCTTTTCTGCTTTAGAAGTTAAATGTATAACATTTACAACGAGAGATAATTGGATAATGTTTCAAGCTCTTAACTTATGCCATATCGCATTTGGGTTTTTTACATAAGAGTAAATATATGCACGCCTCTAACTACTCGGAACTCTACTCAAAGTTACAGAAAAGAACCCATTCAGGTCAAAAATAAAAAAGCCTCATTTTCCCCAAGTTGCGTTTCAACATAAAAATTACCTCCAACACAAATAAACAAGTCAAACATATAATCACGGTTTTTCCAAGGACGAGCAAAACAAACCTTTTTGAAAATCTAACCAGGGTAAAATATATGCATTCGCAATTCAAACAAACACGGTCAAATAAAAACCCGATCTAAAAGGAGAAACGGGATAAAAAGCACCTTTTAACAAACGCTTTTACTTTAAATTTTTTTACCACTAGAAAACTACTAAGTCAGGTATTTTTAGAGTAAAAGATAGTTCAACTCTATATCCCCAGGAAAAAAAAATTCTTTGGTTCTTTTCTGTGGAGAACTTTTATTTTTGCCATTACTTTTCGAAACCCAAGATAATGGTCCCCGTTCCATACATCTAAGGGGGGCGGGAATGCTACGCCACCTCAGAGTACCGTTACAGCATATTTTCATTATCAGCTTTTAGTTGTTTTATTTCACTTTGGCTGATTTTTTTCATCGCCAATCTTGTTTTTTTTTTATATACATGGACATGGTTTGGCTGTTAGGTTTGATACGGTTTATTAATTTTAAGTGAGTCTGGCTCTGTCAAACACGCTTTTCTTTATTTATGTATCAGTGAAAGTGTTTGCCTTTATGTGACCTTTAAAAAACTACATCAAAAAGCTATTTAAGCAATGTGGTTTCAGTTTTTATTTTATCTGAATATCAGATAAGAGCAATGCAATATTTGTTTGGTGGAGTTTGTTTAACATTAGCATGTGTTTGTAGATAGATTCAATTGTAGAAGTAATGGAGGAAAATAACCTTTTAAAGACACTTTTACTTTAAACTTCATGTTGTTTTTTTATGTAGCAATGTAATTCTAAGGATATTTTTCTAAGTACAAATAGCACTTTGAAAATAGTACGGTGACAAATTTGTGATAATTTTTTGCCACTTTATCTGTATTGCTTTAATAAAAATTGAAATACTGAATAAGAAACTTATTTTTAACTATAGCTTATTCTTCGTTTATTCCAGAAATTAATTACTTTTGATTTTTATGTGAAGTATTCTTATTCAATAACAGTTTGATTTTTTCAATACTGAATAACAATTTACGAAGAACATATTTTTTACATCTATCTTAAAAATTTAAAAATATGCTTTGGTTTAATATTAGTGGAAGATACTGTTTAAACATTTTATATTGGTTTAACTCTTTCAAAAGCTACTTTCTAACCATCCATTTGAACAGGTTTAATAGTAAGCTTTTTAAATGCCATTAGAACATTTTTCACAACGCAAAATCTCTTTAAAGTCATTTGCAATTTTCTTAGTAAATCATTACAAAGAAATAGAAATTTAGAGATACGATAATTTATGAACATGGTGACAGTGGGCCGATACCGATTTTACAGAAATACTAATAAAAAAATCTGGTATTTTCCTCACAAAGATAAAAATAGTTAGTTTTTTAATCAAAAGATATCGCTTTAAATAACTGTAAGCAGTGAGTAATGTTATGTAACAGGCTTCGAACTAACAATCATTGAGTTTTGGATTTTAAGATCCTTCTCTTGATGATAGAAAAAAAAAATTCACTTTATATTGGAAAAAAAAATTGTTGTTATTATTTCTGTGAAAAATACGCCTTGATACCCAAATATTCATAAGTTAAAAAGTTTTCAAATAACTTGTTTCCTTTGAGTGAACCTGTACGCCAATTACTTTTTTTCTCATAAAATTTTTGTTAAGTAAAATAATTAAACGTATACCATGATAGTATAACAGTAATAATTATTCTCCAACTTCAAAAACATCATTTTGAAACACTTAAACTCTTAAACTCAGATTCATTAATCACAAGCAAATTGTTAAGTCACTGTTACAGTTTTTAATCTTAACCTACTTCATTATTTTTGTTTCAATTAAGAATGTAATGAGTTTCATCAAAGCAAATACCCCATTAAATATCTTCGAATGATTCTCTTAACGATATTCTAATGATGCCATTTATTTTGCCAAATTGTTATCGAAACATTTTAATGACGTGAAACATTGTATTTCCTAGCTTTCAAATACCGAAGTTAAGTATTTCTTTTCAACTAACAGACAAACATTCTGTTTTCCCAAACTGATGGTGATATTAAATGAGTTTCAAATCATTTCTTTACTTTGAATTCTGTTAAACTACTTTATAAAATAAGATGGCGTGTAAATGTCACAAACGGGACTCGAAAATTGCTTTTTACAAACAAATATCCTCCACGCTAGTCTTTCAACATCCCTGGTAATGTTTATTAAACGCTGTGATGTTTGAAACGCTGACGTCGTAAGAAAGCAGCGTTTTTTCTGATTTTGTATTTTTCACATTTTGAAGCAATGAATTTTAATTTATCAATTCCATTCCCTTTACCATTTAAATGATACTTAGGAATAAATTGAATATTTGAGTAGCATAACTTTTTATTAAAATATGGTAAACAACATTTCTTTTGTAGGTCTGAAACGATTTATTGATAAATGAATAGTTGTTAAAGTATTTAACAAGTTGAAATAGTCCTTTATATTAACTATGATTCTGTGTCTGTGTGTGTGTGTGTTTGTGTGTGTCGATGGCGAGCAAACCTGTGGAGGCCTAATTAACCCCCTTGCCGTCATCCAGTTGGACTGAAACTTGGCAGATAAATTCCATGTCTATGACAATGCATTATATTAAAGTTTGGGGATTATCACTGTTACTAAGAGGTCGATTTTACGGAATACTAATAAACTAACTTGCCGTCATCCAATTGCTCTGAAATAGCATTTAACCGACCATTGAACTGTTGCCAAAACTGTTATAATAAATAATGAAACTGTTTTAATCAGAATAAATAAAAGATATTTGGATGTGAATGCATAAATTCACATCAATTTTAATGAAAAAAAATTTAAAAGTATTTTGCCGCATATTTTGCTGATAGAGATATTTTTTAATATTTAAAATTAAATGCACATACCAAGCACTTGTTAACTAACAGAAACAACGCTATGTTAATGAATATAAAAATTGGCACTTTCTACAAAGGATTTATATTAAAAACTTTGTTTTTATTAGTTATATTAATATTAGTAAATTTCTTATAATAAATTATTATTACTGGGTTTGGGACTGCTATAAATACTTTACATATTTATCACAAATGATATATTTTGACAATTTCAACGTTTAGATAGATGTTGATCAAAATAATATAAATTGTGTGTTTGTTTTAAAATTTATATTTTAACTTGAAATGTATTTTTAATTATGAGTTTCCTGAATTTTATATCTTTTAATTATTTGTTTGATAACGAAAACATGTTATTCACACTTGATGTTGTTAATCTTTCAACTTAACTATTCGTATTTCATTAGAATTATTTTTATGATTTATTTTTTTAATGTTGGATAAGTTAATTATGGATTGTTATTTATTATTATATTTTAAGTACACTTATTAATTACACTGTATTTGTTATTAATTATACAGTATTTATTATTAATTGTGAATTATTTTGTATTAATAAGTAGTATTATGTGCTATAAATAATATTTTATCTGTTATAAATAATACATTATCTGTAATTAATTATACATTACTTGTTATTAATCATGTATTATTTGTTATTAATTATATATTATTTATTATTATTATTATATATTTGTTAAGAATACTAAATTATCTGTTTTTAATTATGTATGATTTGTTAGTAATTATATAGTGTTTTATATTAATTATTATATGTAACATTATTGATTGATGTTATTAATAAATTTGTTAATTTTGCAATAAGTATTGATTAAAAAGTGGATATAAGCGATTTTAACAATGCAGCTACAATAATTTTCCCCACTTTTTATATTATTATTAACTTTCTAAATGGTATTTGCATGCCTCAATATTTTTATTAGTAGCTATAAAATGTCTTACTTTACCTGAACATGAGCTTTTTTTGCATCGATGTGTACAGCTAAGTCAATATCCATTAGCAACCTTTCTACAATTATTCAAATGTATCGCTGTCGATATTACCAAATATGACTTTAAAAATTTCTAAAATGACACTTCCTCACCAAATTCCCAGAAAATACTTCTAAATAAACTTTACAAACATTTAAAAGCCGAATTTACGTATTTTATTTACTACAAACTCATATAAAAACTACCATTATCGTAAACAAACATCAAACATTATGAAATATTCATAATATTTAAAAACTAAGCATAATAAACTGTGTTTACTAAAATATTTCTCAGTTATCGTCTCAAAAAAATTTTCTCGCAATGCACTACCTAAAGCTATCTATTTGATTAAATTGTTTTTAACATACAGTTACCATACTTTTTATTTAAGCTTGTTCTCATTTAATATTCAGAGATAATTACATACAAGCAAACGATTCAAATGCCCCGTGCGTGATTTAATATACGTAACGTTACGTTTATGACACTCGAATAATAAAGTTTGCGACGTAGATAAATTTTTATCGTTTGCGTGAGGCTCAAGTACGTGACTTTGAATGGAAATAGAAACGGAATTATAAAATATATGTGAAGAGAATCTTAAATTGTATAGAAGTAGAGTTTGGAAAACTTTGAACATGGGATTTTCGATGCCAGTAATTCATTATGTAACGTAGAAAGTCCATAATTAACTTGCTTAAATTCCTCTTTAGAGTATATTTGAAATGGTTTAAGAATATGAAAGAGAAATAGGAAATGTTGCATAGAGCAGCGTTTTTGGGAAATAAAAATAGTTGAAAACTTTCTAGAAGAATTTAGTTTCGTATATTTTAAGTTTGATGTTCTATTCAATGTTTTGTATTACAAATGAGGTTGTGCCAGTTTAATTAAAGAACAGATTTGTCAAACTCTTAGAAAGGATTGTGAAACCATGTGAATCATATTATGGTAGAAAAAAAAATTTCTCACAAAGATATTTAATAGTATTTTTTTTTTTTTTTTTTTTTTAAATCCTTTATATTAACTTTGATTTTGTGTGTCAATGGCGGCGAAATCTGCAGAAGTCAAATTAATCCCCTTGCCGTTTCCCAATCGGGTTGAAACGGGGAAAACAGATTCGATGTCGACGACAATGCATTCTATCAAATTTTGGCGGTTGTCACTGTCACTAAAAGATCGCTTTTACGGAATACTAATAAACCAAACTGCCATTATCCAATCACGCTGAAGAAGAATTTAACCGATCATCGAAGAAGCTCTTTCCTGTTACTAATTTTTGTTTTAATAAATAAATTATAAAATTGTTTTAATTAGAATAAATAAATGATAGTTAGATGTGAGTGCATAGATTCACATTCATTTTTAATATATAAATTTTGAAATGTAGTTTCCCGCACATTTTGCTGATAGAAATGTTGTTGATGTTTAAAATTAAATGCAAACATCGATCATACACTCTTTACAGAATCGGCGTTGTGTTAACGAATATAAAAATTGGCAATGCATAAAAAGGAAATAAATAAAAAACTTTGTTTTTATGGGCTATATTTTTATCTAAATACCTTTGCATGGGAAGGTGGGTAAAGTTTGTCAAAAAAATAGTTGGGTAAAGTTGTGGACCACAGAATATAGTTTTATTAATGAGATATAGGCCACTAAATTTACTATATTTTCAGTTTTTTCTTTACTATTTTAAAATGTGATACTAATAGACTGATTGAAAGAAATCTACATTGGTTGAAAGAATTATAACTTTTAGTGTTAAATAATTAACACCATAAAGTTGCTTTTTAACCTCGTTATTATACAACTTAAAGTCAAGTTTTCTTGATAAGGATATTTTAATCATCATTTGAATTTTGAGTCGATAAAGCTCTAGAACTGTATTTTATAAATGTTTGAAAATTTTCACTGGTATATTTTGAAGGTATATGTAATTTGCCTTTTTGAATAATTGATATATCTTTTTAAAAATGATAGGTTTTTTTAAACATGCTTGTTAAAATATTATTTTAAGTTTGGGAGTTAATTAAAAAAAAAATTTAAAAAAATTAAAAAAAACTCTAATGAAGAGTAACAAAAATTTAGACTATAGTTTATTTTATGAATCTTTGTGTTTTATTTAGTATCACAAATTGTTATACGTTTTGGACTTGTATCATAAATAGAAATAGAAATTTTACAAGTAGCTAAATATTAAAAATAAAAAAAGAGTTGTTTTAAAATTTAGGTAGTTTAATTATAATACTTTTAAGGTATACATATACGTTGGACAATTTTTTTTTTATTTCTTATGCCAGAGTGTCAAATTTTTGTGAGAATTACAAGAGTAAAAAATGTAATGTATTTGCAGTAACAAAAAGTAAAAAAATAAAATATTTATTTAATTAATTGAATTTTAATTCACTAATTAAGGCTTAATTGCAACGATGATAAAATAATACCTAATTAATTTTGAAACAAATTTCTTACTGAAAATTAAAGACAGGGTATTGATACATGGGGCCAAACAAAATATAATGCATAACTAAAATATTTTTAAAATTTTAACATTTAACATGAAAAATACTAGAAAAAATACAAAATTTCCACAAATAAAAATATTCTAAAATACATAAAAAAATCTATTTTTTACCAAAATTTTTGTAAACAGGTAGAGCCCATGCTCTGAAATGTTATCTAAATTATACAGTTTAAATTTTAAAAATCAGTTAATTAACTCTTAAGATATCACCGTTGGAGTACATTCACTCAACAATGAACAATGGTTCTCCAGAAAATGAGTTCAAAGTTTTCGACATTTTCTTTTTTCCAATATGTTTTAAACGTCGACCTTTACGAAATTGCATGTAATTGAAAAAGTATTTTAACTATAAGAAAGTTATTGGTATAATTTTAAAGATAATGAATTGGAGAACATTTTAGAATGAAAAAACAAAAATGCCTGTTTGGGTCAATTTTTGCAATTCCCAACGTATATGTATACCTTAATATAAAATCACAATATTTAACTCCCTGCCTTGTTGCGACATCAAATATTGATGTAAATGTAATGCAATAAAAAGTAATGGAATTCAAAACTCTTACTAATCTATCTTATAAACAATTTTTATTTTCCTTAAAGTATCATTAAAAGTTTATTTCAAATAAATTTTAGATTACACACCATTTTTATTATTTCGTACAAAAAAGAATAAACCTCACAAAAACTTGAAAACAACATTGATTTGCATGATAAAATATCGGATTATTCTACTTCAATTAAATAGATCTCCTTTCCATTTAAAAAAAAAATACATATATTTAAGCGTGTTTATTGTTTCAAACTACTTATTATAAATGAACAAGTGCGTAGAAAAGATATTGCTGATCTCGTTTTTCATCCATCAGCCATTTTCTTCAAGTGAGATACAATTTATTTATTACAAGATAGGATAAACTAAAGTTTATCCCTTTAAATTTTCTTTGGTGCGATATTTTATAATAATGTCTTATACATTCCGTATTTTCAATAAAAATTCAAATATTTTTCTTGTCAAAAGTTTATTTTTTTAAGATAATTATGAAAGATCTAAATTTTTTGCAAATCTTTTCAAAGTGATTACTCAACCTTAGCATTCTTGTCTAAGTATTGAGTTTTAGAAACATAAGTACACTAACATTTATGTTTTTGTTTAGATGAGAATAATTTTAAAGACGTGATTATATCTCGATTCTGAAAATATATAACCAATTATATACTTATTCAACTTAAAAGCTTTTGTCGTTTCATTTGAATTTTGAAATTTAGTTTTCTTGTATAGTTTGTTATCAAAACATTAACGTTAAATCGTCGCCTGAAATGTTAAGAACCAGTTTCTTAATCTCATTAAATGCACCTTTACGTTAAGAAAGAATCAAATAACTTTTTTTTTCATTAAATATTTTTTCAAGTATCGTTAAATAATTTGAATATACAAGAATTTTGCTAAACCAGTACATTTTGTGTTACAACATTTAATATAAATAGGAGACTAAATACTGAATCACATATTTTACCTCAACCACAAAAAATTTCATAATCAATCAATATAATCAAGTTATGATGACAACAAATCCTAATTTTATGAAACGTAAACAAATAATAGTACAATAACTTAAAGACATAAAAATTTCTTTCTAAAATTTCATCGTTAGAAGATAACTTAATATTTTTGTTTGTTTCTCACAATTCTTAATTTATTACAAGCTTATAGCTATAAATTGAAATTATGATTAATAAGAATTAGATCTATTGGAAGAATTATTAGTTTCAAAAATCAATTTAAACAATTTAATTACAAAAACTTTTCAAAAGCTGAGTAAACTTTTCACTGAAATAAACTTACCGAAAAGTTGAAGTTAAAGGTCAAACTTGTGCTACCTAAAGTTTTTTTTCTTTTTCTTTTTGGCAACTAAAACATAGTTTATACTAAACATTTTCCCTTCACTTTTGAACTGCTGGATGCAGTTTTAGTATCAAACTTGGCAAAGATAACTAATGATAAGGCTAAAGTTAATATTGCTTTGATTAAAAAATAAATTACTAGGCCTTACACAGAAATCTATTTACATTTAACTCTGATTTTAGTATTTATTTTGTTTTTGGAGAACTGAAATAAAAAGTAATATTACCCAATTTTTTTTATCAAAGATTTGGTAATTTAGAATTTTGACGCAGAAGGCCCTCAAACTTTGATTGCACGACCAATTTCCTCCGTTTCAGTTTTATGCAAATCAAAAAGAATATCTCAAGCATTTTGGTTGTATATTACTTAATTAACAACATTCTTTAATATTTTTAACAACTATATGTCTATAACAACATTTCCCAAACTGCAGGGGATAAACCACTGTAAAATATTAAATGAGGAATATTAATTAATACAATGGAAAATATTAACTTATTTAATTTTAATTTAATTTAGTTAACATTAATTTAATTAATTAAATATTAACTTAATTAATGAAATATTAATTTAATTAATGAAATATTAATTTAATTAATGAAATATTAATTTAATTAAGGAAATATTTATTCAATTAATGGAATATTGATTTAATTAATTAAATACTAATTTAATAATTAAATAATAATTTAATTAGTGAAATATTAATTTAGTAATTCATATGTTAAAATTGCACTTTTTTACATTACTATTATTTTATTTCAATAGTCAACTCTCTATGAATATCAACAATTAAAATAGTTAAAATAAATTTTCAAGTATTGGTCCTTTTCTAAAAATCCACTTGTAAGCTTTGTTTACTTTTTAAAATCAATAACCACTTGAAAATAAGCAATAATTCCCTTTATTTTACAATACCTAAGCATCGAATACATAACACTCGATTATAATAAAAAAATCAATCATAATCATAAAACTTTATATGGCCGTTATACTCATAAAAATCGATGCAACCATAAAAATTAATTACAAGTAAAAAAATCGATTCAGCCTCAGTTCTAGACGTAAAGTTCAAATTATCTTGAGTCCATGTAATTTTAGAATCAGCTTTTCAAAGTATTCTTCTAGAAAGAAAAAAAATTAGGAATATATCAATCAATGTCAAAGGACTTCTATTGGGAGTTTCGGGTTTAAAAAAATTGGCTGAATAATACTCTTCTAAGTTCACTCTTAAGTTGAAGTCAGTCAATCATTTGTAGCTAATAGTCAGGTGGTTTCCTTTACCAAAGAAATATTTCAAGAAGGAGAAAATGATCCGTACTTCTGATGACCTGAAAAGTATTCAAATATCGAGTTAAATAAATAATTTAAATAAAGATGATTAAAAAAGAATTCGATATTTTAAGAGGTATTCTTTGCTTGATTTGTATAGAGAATATATTTTAAAATAGGAAGAGTGTGGTATTTGTGAATTATATGGCTTGAATTTGATAAAATAACACATTCTTTTTCAGAATACAATATTTATGAATAACAAGCTTTTTCGTATATATGGCTATATCGGATAAATCATGTTACATTTTATTTGCATAATACTTATTAGTATAGATAACAGATTTTATTTTTTTAAAGTATGCATTTTTAATTTTGATTATTATATTTATATACTATAGTATAACTTTCTTTAAAGTGTGGTATTTATTAAGAACAAAATTGTTAATAAATTATATCACATATCTATTATAGTGCCACGCTGTTTTTGAAAATGATATTTATTTAGAATAAAATAGATCTTAAATAATTCAAATAGGTGTCTATCTGGTGGAAAGTTGGTATACTTTTACTCATCTGATTTGTATTAGTGTAAAGAATATGTTTAACATTTTGCGAATTATATAAGTTGGGCATACTCCAGTTCAATTTATTATAGGAGAACGTTATTCAGTTACAAAAAATATTCGTAAAAACGTTAGTAGGACTAGAATTTAGTTCTTATAGTGAAAAGTAATTTGCGTATGTTTTCATGGCTTTTAACACATATTTTTAGTGCAGATTTGTTCGCAAGTAATGTAAATAGTGCTGGTATTAAGTTCTTTTAGGCAAAAGTAATTTACGTGCTTTACTAGTCGTAAATTGCCCGTAAAAATGTAAATAAGTCAAATTCAGTCCTTGAAGACGAAACTCCGAAACGTATATTGCAACTGGATTCCTATTTCAGTGAAATTTACACCAGGTTAATATGACTGATAAGAATCACCGGCTCATACTAAATTTAAATAAACCAGAGCAACAAAACGATTCAACGAATTCCCAAACCTACAACGGAAAATTTAAATCTCACACAAACAAATACATACGATTAAATTTAACTCGAAACATTTCCAAATATACAAAAAAAAAAAAAAACCTTCCTTCCACCAATATCTACCCCTAGGGTCTTTAAAAGTGACTGCATTCAATATGGTAATTCTGCATTGCAACTCTCATACATCTATCTCTGAAATTTGAATATCTTTACCTGTAAGCAACTTTGACGCATTGCATGGCGCACTGTTAAATCCCCGGGATTATATATTTGGAAATTCGCTTTTAAATTGAACTCACTTAACAAAGGATTCTGAAGGTTGTCAAAGGATTGGGTATCCGAGTTTTATTTTGTAGGCTTGTTTACGAATTTTCGTTTTTGGAGGTGGGCGTTGTTGATTGTGATTGTAATGTAGGTTCTTATGAAGTGATGCCCACGTTGTGAATAAGTGGTTGAATGTATTCTAGGTTTGAAATCTGGTTATGCTTAGATGTTTCGTAATAAAGAAAGAAATTTGCGTTTTTCCTATTGCTTTTCGGTCTTTTTCTGAAGTAAAAGTTGTTTACTGAAAAGAATATTCGCGCAATAACTCTGTATACATTAAATTTGGATAAGCAAGTTAGGTATATATGAGAGAATCAGTTTCGTTGATGCTAAATAATTTTCAAATTTATAATAATAAATTTATAAATAATAAATTTTAAATTTTAATTAGTGTTATTTCATTAAAACTTCAATAAAAAAAATTCCAACAATGTATTTACACAATTCACTTTGAAAAAAAAAAAAAAAATCTAACTTATTATTCTGGATTTGTTATGTATTTTAATGAACAAAGTCAATGTAAAGCATACTCAAATTACAATTCTTTCAAGTATGTTTCTTGCCTTAACCAAATATATCACTGATTAAAAATTTAATAGAATACACCAAAATGTGACTGTTTGTATAACTATTTACGATAGTAGCTTATCAAAATATCTGATTGATTTAATGAATAAAGACATCAGAAATAGTTTGGGGTTTAGAAAAAGTTTTCCTTCATTATTTAAAAACTTTCTCTAGAATTTAACACTTTATTAATTGAACTCAATATCCTTTATGTAAATTCAGTGGACCTAATCAAATATAGTTGGCAGTTGCGAAAACCTCAAATAATGAGGATTTTTTTTTTTACATTTTATAAATAACTAACAACCTGTTGTAATTTAATGTACTGCCTTAAATCATTTTATACGTTCAAATAAAATAACTATATCTCATGCAAAACATCAATATTTATCAATATATATATTTTTTTTTATTAAAAATTCTATCTTTCAATTAAAATATCTATGGAGAAGCAAATCATTTTAAAATGTTCCCAAACATTACCATTACTTCTCTCGGTAATGAAATATTTTCTCCTCTCATATCGTCCTGGAAATAACTATGGTTCAGAATCTACGTTAAGCTTCACACTTTGATCTGTTTTTTAATAAGCACAAGATAGCCATTAATAAGATGTTACATACATCAAATGCTTATATCAAAAGTGATCAATCGTTCATATTCAATTTCATTTTTTTCTTTTCTCTTACACAAAACAAGCAAAGTTTTTCAATTTCGATTTATTGTCATTAAAAAAAAATACATTTTCTCCTAATTTCATTTTATTTCATTTCAATAAAACAAATTATGTTACCCTCAAACAAAACTAAAAAAAACTTGAAGATCCATTTGGAAAAATATCCAAAAATTATTGTCGGTTAAATACTAATCAGTGACAACACACTTTAAATAAATTTACTGAAGACTTGAAAACCCTATAAAAATTTGCTTGTATTTTAAAGTATTTATCTTGGTCCTTAAATAATTTCCGTATCATTCTAACCTGGAAAGAGCTATGAAACCACGTTCTACACACGCTTTCATCTGAATCTGTTAAAAAGGGGATAGCACCGCTATAGGAGCCCATGTTAAATTCAAAAACTTTAGGGGCATCTCAGTTAATAAAAAATGCTTCTATCTTTCTGAAATTTTAATACTATTAAAAACTTAACCTCGATGTTATTATTTTTAAAAATTCATAAAATTATAACTTAAAAATAATGATTAAAAGGTTACTAAGGTTTTAGACGATTTTTTTTTTTTTTTTTAATTTATGCTATTTATCATTTATTCATTGTGGTAATGTATCTAGTGGATTTTATTTAGAACTTTAATAAAAAATTGCTAAGATTTTCAACGAATTATTATTTTTTTTTAAAAATGTGTGTGCTGTTTATTATTTATTCACTGAAGTAAAGTAATTATATACATTAATAAAAAATGCTTCTATCTTTCTGAAATTTTAATACTATTAAAAACTTAACCTCGATGTTATTATTTTTAAAAATTCATAAAATTATAACTTAAAAATAATGATTAAAAGGTTACTAAGGTTTTAGACGATTTTTTTTTTTTTAATTTATGCTATTTATCATTTATTCATTGTGGTAATGTATCTAGTGGATTTTATTTAGAACTTTAATAAAAAATTGCTAAGATTTTCAACGAATTATTATTTTTTTTTAAAAATGTGTGTGCTGTTTATTATTTATTCACTGAAGTAAAGTAATTATATACATTAGAGAACGTGTATAAGATTGTTAAACATTTATTTTAAATGGATTTTAAGTTATATGCTCCCAAACATGAAAAAACAGCATTTTGAGTTATTCGACTTTAAAGTTAAAAAACATGATTTACTTACGTATTTTTTGTTTACTTCCAAAAATAATTCAAAATACTTTTAAATAAGGTATAACTACAAATGAAGTATCATTTTAAAGAGAAGAATTTAAAATGTAATGAACACTTAAACTCAAAACCAATAAAATGAAAAATGTTATGTACCTGACCAATACCAGAAAGGGATTGATAAGAAAAGCTAAAGAGCAAATGCAAGTAATTCAAATAATCAATCAAACAGACTTTCGTTTTCAATTATCATTCTACTACTACAAAACAGCATGGTTTTTTGTTGTTGTTTTTTTAAGATTGTAGTCATTCAAACAAAACAGCCTTTTTACCCCGATTTCAATTTATTGAATTCCAACAAAACAAATTATATTACCCTCAAACAAAACTGAAAAATCCTCCAGAGAAGATCCATTTGGAAAAATGTCTTCTAAAAAGTAATGCCTGCTAAAATAATAATCAATGGCGCGTCCCAATAGTCAGACAACCATTCCTCTTCCCCTCAGCATATTCAGTAAGTTTTTAGACTGACAATTTATGAAAGAAAACCTATTACGCTTCTAAAGCAGTTTATTATTATTATTGTTGTTGTTGTGTTGTTATTATTTCTTCACAAAGGAAACCCTTTGGGAGGAGCTTTATTTGCAAAAGTTGGTGAAAGGATTACAAAACCCTATGCTGGAAGAATGTGTCGCATTTGCATAATGGCAGAGTCATGTCCTTTGTCATCGTTAAATGCTTCTACAAGTTTCTCTAGGGTATTTAACGTGTGGAGTTGAGTTGTTGATGTGCTGCCCTTGTCAAGAGGGTGAAAGGAAGTGGATGGTTATTAATTGGACGAAGTGACTTGTTTTGTAGAGTTAGGTTTTATGTGTTAGACGTTTTGGGATAACAGGGTGTTAATTTATTTTTTGTGTTATGTCCATTATTTTTAAATGGTTTTCTCGAGGATTTGTTTATGTGATACGGAGCGTTAGGTAAATAGTTTGTGTTTAAATATTAGGGTGTTCAGCAGAGTGGAAAATATGTAAAACAGGAAATATAGGAAAATGGCTTTTCTGCAAATATCAGGAAAAAGTTGTATTTAAATTGTTGACGCTATAGAGAGGTTTAACAAAAGAGTAAAGGCTTTTATTTTACAGCAATAAATTTGATATATTTGATATTTTTATAAAAGTTTTAAGCAAATTCATTTGTGCGCAATAAGATTTCCTAGATAGGATTTTTAATATTTTATATTTACATAATTGAAGAAGAAAGCCTAATTGGGATTATCAGAAAAATATCAGAAAAATTCGAATTATTATTTCTCTGATAGTTTATTAACTTTATTTCTTTATAATGTTAATTATAATAATAATAATAATAATAATAATAATAATATAAAAAAAAAATAATAATAAAAAACATTTGTAACCGTATGGCTGTAGACATTTTTTCTCTCCAAAAATCCTTTTATCCATTTATTTCATATCCATATTTAAATTTATATTAATTGTTTTTTAACTCAAAATTATTTCTTTTGGAGTAGTTTATATATTTTTAAGAAAGGTATACATATACAATTGAGATGATTTTTTTTTTAATTTTTAGGTAATAATTTCAAACTTGTCGGCAGTATATCAGTATTAAAAATGATGCATTTATATATATATATAAACTTTTTTTCCGTCAATTTTTTAATCAGCTAATTGCAATTAAAGTGACACATTAGGACATTAGGACAATTAGGACATTATTAGAACATACATAAATAAATTTGTAATTAACTTAGAAGTATGATTTTTACTGCAAATAAAATATATTATATTGATACATGTTTCTATGGAGAACTTTAAATTTGGCTGCAATCTTTATTTAATTATAAATTTTTAAATAAAATGTTTATAAAATACATAGTTTTTAACAAAAAATTAAGATTAAAATATTCATAAAAAATGTGTTTATAACAATATATGTTAGATTCTCCATAGAAAACACATTCACAACTTGTGTCTTCAGAACAAAATTAGAATTTTGTTAATCGGACAATTTATTATGAAGTTATGACCGTTGGCGTAAAGTCATATAACACCAAAATGTCATTCTTCGGAAAACGCGTTTAAAGTTTACTTCACTATTGAACATGATACAAAACAGGGTCACAAAACTCACTGTAATTTAAAAAGTAAATTGAGTCTCAGAGAGAAAATGGTATTATTTTAAAGGTAATGAATTCGGGAATATTTAAAAAAAAAAATTTTAAAAATGCAGACTTGAGTCTAATTTTGAAATTCCTAATGTATATGTATACCTTCCATAGTAAACGTTAAAAAAAAACATCCCTTGTATAAATGTGCCATAACTTAAGTTTATTTCCCTATTGGAAACGCTGCCGTTATCACAGACTTCAATATGATGCGTAAAGTTAAATTGCGACTATTATGATTCCACGATTTTTTTCCCATAGTCAAACATACTGTTTATATAGTTCTTCATCATACTATTTTTCAATTCAATGACAAATTTTTTTTAACTACTTATAATTTATCATAAAAGCTTCAAGACATACTACTTTTTCCTATTGACAAATTAGATTTTCCTTAACATGTTGGAGTTATTTACTGGTCAAACTAGTTTTTTTCCAAACATATGATAAATTAGTTTTTCATACACCAAACAAATTTATTTCAAAACTACCAATATAAATTTGGGTCTAAATGATCGTAACCGTTAAAAATAATTTAGTTTGGACATGGAAAATCTAGTTTATCCCTAGTTTGTTAGGATACAAATTTGCATTTTGAAAACTATTTTATCCTAAAAATCTCAGGATAGAACAGTTTCCCATTATAAAAACTAGTTTTTTCCAAATGAGGCAAGATAGACAAATCCCGACTCAAGTTTATTCTGAGACTAATTTTAAATCAAAGACTAGTTTATCCCATGGCAAGGTTTTAGTCAAAAGTAGTTTTTCTAAGTGCGTCAGAATAAACTACTTTGGTCTTGAAAACAATAGTTTATAATAAGTTTACCAAGATCAACTAGTTTTTTCAATCATTTTATCGCAATTTCGTCACGACAAACGAATTTGAAAATAGATAACATTTACAACAGCAGGAATTTTTGGTGCTTACGCTTTATCCCACCTTTTTGTCGTAACATAAAGTTCGCTACTTGTTAAACTTCTTTCTTTGAGCCAAAATGACAAAATAAATTTTTCAGTTATTTATTGATTAACTCCTACTCCTTTCTCATTCAAAAGAGCTGTAAGGTCAAGTGCATTCTTATTAGCTTATTATTATCCTATTGACCATTGATGAACATTTCGTTGGCAGTCAACTATGTGAACTATCGGATTGGTTGATCAGGTTAACGAAACTTTTATTAAGCCAAAAAAGTCGATGGGCGTTTTATTCCGTTGACCATTAGCCAACTTTTTATTGACGGTCGACTACGCCATTCGTTGAATTTATTATTTCAGTTTAAGAAAGTTCATTCCCAAAAATACAATATGAATGTGAGATTTTATAAATAGTTTTAAGCACTCTCTCAAAGTTTAATTTACCGGAAGATAATTCATGATGTATGTATGCTTCATGAGCACTAATATATATATACTAGGGGGCTCCGCCCCCTGCTCGCTGACGCTCGCCAACCCCCTGGATTGCTATGCAATCCCCTTGGCTCGCTTTGCTCGCCTCAAAGTGAAGCATTTAAAATATGCTCTAGCAAAAAGCTATTTCAGCTGCATAATACCATGAAACTGAAAACGTTTAGTTATTTATGAACATCATTATCCTACTGCTGTCGAGACGCGTTTAGCAGGGTCAGTGTGGCAACGTAGTAGAAAGTTCTTGGAAAACAACAAAAATAAACAGCTTCGTACATATATTAAAAAAAAAATCTTTTATTTCATTGAACAATTAAAATTTACGGGATGTTTCTCATGAAGCGCCAAAATAATTAAAGTTGCTTATCGAAATTTCTTAACGAAACATTTATATGTTTGCATAATCTTTTTTGCGATACTTAGAATATAAAATAAAACAGTGAAAGGTCAGTTATCCGGCATTCAATAAACCAGAATTTTTTGAAAATCAAAGTTGGCTAGAAAATTAGCCCTATTTCGAATTTTTTTTATTTTTTTTAAATTTTATATGAGATTTGGAAGTTGAGTGGGTGGTTTTATTCGTTATTTTGATAGTTTTCAATTCTTAATAGCTGAATTTGCACTGATTAGAAATTAATATAGGTTCAGATTTACTGTACAATCGATGCCTCTTAGTGACTTTTTGAAAGTTGGCGATTTAGCGCTGAATGCAATCCGGCGACATCCGGAACATGTTCCAGCAAATAACTTTTCCGAAAAGTCTGTTTTATCCGGAATTCTAATCCAAAAGAAATGTACACATCTTGGATATATTTATTCTTGCATCATCGTAACTATTAAATCAATACGTTTTAAATAGGCAATAATTTCTATCTGTAAATTGTAATAAGAAAAACAAAATATAGTGAATCCAAGTTGTTGCTGTTGCCAGATGTATAAGTCAAATTTCAAAAGCTATATTGTGATTGGCTGGGTTGTTGAATTTGGGAATTTGTGCATAAAGTACATTTAGAAGATTTGTTTTAAATCATTGCCACTCTGCTCACAGAAATACAGCCGAATTTGGACGTTACGCAAGAGAATTATATATATAGATTTCAATGGGCATTATGTGCAGCGTTATTATGAGTGGAGTTGCATTGAATGGCAATATTTGTGGAGTACTTATGACAAATCACAAACGTCTTTTAAAACGAATTCGAATTCTAAAATTTTGCCAATTCAGATTTTATTTATTTCCGCGCAAAAGAATTAAGTGTGACGTCGGCCACACATCTATATTCATTCCATTCCATATCGGCCACACATAACCCTTTTTTTTTTTTTTTTTTACGAATTTGATATAGTCTATTCAAATTCGTAAAAAAATATTGGCAACAGGAAAACATTCAACAATTGGCGAACATTTTATCAATCACTAACAAAAAGTTCGCCAACGGGATATAACCTAAGCATCGCATTTTTTGCTCAACTCTTAATATTCATATGCAAGAAAAAGAAAGTAACATTCCTTCAGATTTACCCCTTCACAATACATAAAGACAATTACACAAACACAACACAAACTACACTAGGCTCTTACAAAGCAATCCTTAAGCCTTTCCGCATGATTCTCCAGCACTCCAGTCCTAATCGCAACGTACTGTTCTCCCTAACTTTCCTCCAGTTTATTTCTATGTCTAGTTCTCCTTTTTTTTTTTTGCCCAGCTAACCGTATGTCTCCAGAGAACGGTTCCCAGTGTCGGAATCGCATTATGTCCGAAACTCTGTTTATCCCGGTTCTCCGGTAATCCTGTCGGATGAGCTTTTCCTTGTTTTTTTTTTTTCTTCCTTGTCCTGGAGCAGTTAAAGATTATATTGCTTGTAATGGGATCTCTTCTTTTGGGATGGCATTAAGATGAGAAGTCACGGGTTTCCTGGTGAGGATTTCGCAGAGAAGATGTTTTTGTGTTTGTGTATTCGTGGGTAAATGCGGGCTGATGGTGTTTTATGCTAGAAGTACATGAAAAAGTTGAGTTAAATGCTTTTATACGGTACTATTTCAAAGTTTTTTAATTTTATTGTACAAGGGCATTTTTGGATTGAGTAGGAAACCTTATGGTATTGTTAGACTTGGTAGTCAACTGCCAAGTTGGTTACTCTTGCAAATGAATGACAAAGTTTTTAAATTCTTTATACTAGCTTTGATTTTGTTGGTAAGTGGAGAACAAATCTGCGGAGGAATGATTAATTCACTTAGCATCATCCAGTTTAGCTGAAATTTGGCGTATAAAATCGCTGTCAATGAAAATGCATTTTATCAAGTTCTGACGACAGAAAAGAAAATTAATATCACAGAACTGATGGCTTTCTTAGTAGTGGTCCGACACTATTTTCACTTAAAAGTGTTCAATGCATATAAACGATTTGTAAAAAAAAGCTTATTACAGTTGTTGAGATAGTTTATTATAAATGTGATAAAAATTATTGATTATATTAAAAGGAAGTCGTAGTAAGGATCATTCCCTATGCTTGCTATGTAACAATCTTCTAGCCAGCCCAGTGCATTAAGAAACTACTTTCTATAAGACCTTGAAATTTGGTGAGTATGTATGAAAAATATCACTTAACGAAATGACGCAATTTTTGTTTTCTTAATTTCTATCTATTATAAATGAAAATTAAAATAGTAAAAGACAAAACCAGGTGAAGCCACTGCATATGCATTGACGTAAGGAAATCAAATATAATATAAAATATCTTAGAAGTCACTTACGAGTTTTTATTTATGCAATTTCCTTAAGTGATCCTTTTCGTACCTACTCATCAAATGTCAAGGTTTTATACAAAGTAGTTTCTAAATACACTGGACTAGAAGATTGTAACATAGCGAATGATCATTATAATGATCATTCGCTATGTTACAATATATGTTACAATATAGTTGCTCCTAATCATTCTGGTTTTTTATTATTGTACCGAGGTGTGATTACATAAGATTCGAATTTGCTCAGAATGCTTTTAATATAGGACAGATGATCAAGTGGAGGATTTAATTAAATTACTATTCTATTTAAAGTTATTAAAATTTAAGTGGCACCCATTTCATAGAGAAAAAAGTCAGTAAATTGGTACACTATAGTAAATCCGACAAATTCAGCAAGTCAATGATTACAAAAAATCCTCCTACGAGTGATTACGCTTTCAAATCCTCATTAGAATTTCATCCAAAATTAGCGTATATTACTTTACAATATCGTTTGGTAAGAAGGTTAACTACCTATCGTTAGCAAAAGAAGATTTTTTGTTTTGGAAAAATGGAATCTAGGTTCACGGCAGTGCACTCTCCAAGCGCCAGACACCTTTATTGAAATCCCTGTCGCAGTCAGACACCTTATTACCCGTTACTGTCAGATACCTTTTATTGAAAAAATTCAGCCTTCATGTTTACCGAACCCGCCGGTTGGCAAGTTGACCCCGCCGTATCTGTGCATTACACTGTACCATCAAGCTTAATTTTTTTTATGGTAACAACCACTTTAGTAAGAACCATAAATTTCATACCTCCAACTGTATTGGAAAATCAAATTCGAAAACAACTTATTTTTATTCACACTCACAGGTCATCAATATTCTAATGTACTTTTAGTAGAGCCTTAACTATAAAAACTGGTATGCTAGTAAAATTTAACATATATACACTATAAATATTCTCAAAATCAAGATTATCCTCACGTCCTTATATTCCTGGTGAGATTTTTGCACTCATGGCACAAACTGTTATGCCAGTAATACAACATAATTAAATGTCCAGATATGAACAATAAAATAAAATAACTAGGAGAATAAAAAAAAAATCATACCACAGGTATTTTAGAGCGTGAGAAAAAATCTCACATAAGAAGTTTTTGACTTATTTTGGAACAAAAGAAATAACATCTTAGCGTAATTTTTCCCTAGCAAGCGTATTAAAAATATAACGTATTTCACACCAACGGACAAAAGGTAAAATTACCGACCAAACAGTACTAACACATTATAAACTTCAGTCACTAAAAATTACAATGCAGTCGGAAACGGATATTCCTCATCAAACTAAACAAAATTTTAAAATCATCCGAAATAAGCACCATTGTCACAAACTGTCTTATGCTCATTTTCAAAATTCGTATGCTCACTTTCAATATTAATATGCAATTCCCAATCTATTAGGGGCAATTTCGCCTCATGCCCCATTGGTTGCCATTCTTCCCTACTTAGGTAAATTGCTTTTAACGACTTTACTAGCTCTAATTAATTCTATTTATACCCTGGCATCCTCAACCTGTGTTTATTATTAAGTTTAATGGTGTATTTTCTGCTTGTTAGATTTAGAACACATTATAAGAGGCGAGGGTAACTAAAACCATGTGCCGTGTTGCCCGTAATTACCTCTTTTAATTTTTGTGGTACATCGCGAAATGCTTAGCGTCGTAAGCTGTCTAAGCTTTAACGGAAGTTAATCCTAATTGGTTATGATTAAGTGGTTAATGTTTTATTTTTTAACTTTGCAATACTGTCTAAAATCTTCCAATACGATAGTGTATAAATATATTTTCATTCTGTTAAATATTTTAGTACTCATCTGTAAAATTAAGTATTTCATTTAAATTTATAAAAATAAGTGTTTGAATACTTAGCTGCACTTAAGTTTTCACCAAGTGGTTACACACAAATTCATTAGAGGTTACAAGTTAGTGTTACGAATTCATAAGGGGTTAGTGTGTATCGTTTATGAGTGGGGCGTGTCCTGTGAAGCACATTCCGATGAAATTGGCAATCCAAATGCAGAAACGAAAGGGGTTAGATTTGATGTGACTTATAAAATGATTAAATTATTTTTAAAAATCATCTTCGAATTTTATTAACGATATTTTTGCTACTGAAAAGAGCATGGTAGGTTTAAACCTTTAGTGAAAAAGGTCACAAACTCCAAAAAATCTCTTAATAAGTTTTCAAATTTGGGGAACTATTAGATGCAAACAGTAAGATTGAAATAAAATGCAATATTTTTCACAAGTTATATTCTATATTTAAGTCGGCGCACGTTATTTTTAATTTCTTAAGATTTATTTTTTGAATTTATTATTGAGGTCCTTGATTTTTGTTCGGAAAGTACTTGTAAAGTCCTTAGAAACTACATTATTTTATTTTCGGAAAATCCGTATGAACCCTGAAGATGTCTGTCTATAAGAAGAACGGCTCTCGCTAGATAGTCTGGTTGGTGACGGTTGCTAAAACAAGACGTGCTGATTTAGAATAGGGGTGTGCATGCATGAATTGGTGTCTAAAAAGGTTACAATACGGCACTTTTAGATGTTTCACTCCCGGAATCCTCTGCGTAAAATCTGTATAGTCTTGTTTCTATAGCAATTGACATCCCTAGACTTTGTGAAGGGAGCTATACGGTGCACAGTTGGAAAGCGTTTTTTTTTTTTTTTTTTTTTTAATAATATTATTAATAAGCATATTTTATTAAATAACGGTCAGTGGGTCATGAAAAAGCTTGAAATTATGACAGGAGATTCCCATGCCAACAAGGAGAGTGATATGCACAAAGATACAGAGTTTTTAAGAAATGGTTCCCTAACTTTGAAATGGTATAACGACGAAACGCTGAGAGGCGAAAAGCAAAGAGAGAGACAATTACTAACAATCCAAAAGTTTCAGCTAGAAATCAGTCAATTGATATCGTATTGAGATGCAGTGAATTGCTAGAATGAAGTTTCAAAACACTTCCGTAACGTTGTGGAACGTTATTATCTCGCATGGAAAGAGTTTGCAAACTTTTCTTAACGTTATTTGAAATGACTACTGCTTTGTATCTTACTGGATTACTACATTAAAATGATCTTAACTTACTGACTTTACACTTTTTTTATACCTTTTCTATGTTTGTGAATATTGTTTCCTAAAATTATTTTGGTGCATAAAATAAATGCATTAAAATAATACATAACTTACATATGTGTAGTTTTAAATTTAAAAAAAAAAAAAAAAAAAAAAGGAATGTATTAATTTTTTTATTATTATTTTCGCTGTGCATTTATTAATGTGTTTTTTAGCACAATCTTGCTAAGTTTAATTATTGTATTGTATCAAAGATTTAATTTATAATATGGATCTAAATACAACTTAATATTTAGGGATTAATTTATTCATTGATCTATGATTATTTGTTGACTCAAACAATATATTATTGTATAACTTAACTTATAAATAGGAGCACACGCATATTCTGAAAGCCTTAATTTTTCAATATAGGGTAAATATAATTATCAAAAACACACTTTTTATGAATGAATTTATATACATTTTATTCTACAGCATTACCATCAACTCCATTATTTCATAACTTCCCAAAATAAAATAACTATTTATTATTATTTACATGGATTTTCAAACACGCAACACAACGTGCAAAATTGTAAATAAATAAACAATTGTTTAGAAGCAGAAATCTTAGTATTTAAATTAATACGCCATACATCAATTTTAGTTTGGTATAAAGAGGGGAAATGAATCAAAGAAGAAAAAAAACACCTTTCAGAAATAAAGTACATAAAATTGCACAACAAATTACAGTACGACTAAAATTTGCATCACAAATATTTTTACATTTTAATAAGAGCACTTAAAAACATTTCCAGCATAATTTCGCCTGAATCTTCAACCCCAAGATTATTAGAAATATATTTTCTTTAGATTTATTTATAGTTGGTAGGTTTCTAAAATCCTTACAAAAACAATTTAGAATGTTTGTTGTTTTCAAATCTTGACCAAGATGAAAAAGTTTGTTTACAGAAAATATCTTAAGAAATTTCATATTTCTTAAAGCCTTTCTTGGAATTCAAGGGCTTTCAAATAAATGAACTGGGCGGAATTCTATCGCTTTAAAAGTCGTCGGAATTCTGAGAAATATTTTTTTTTCTTTTTTTTTTCGTTTTTAAACTAAAGTTAAAATATTTTCTGAGTTTTTGTTTCGAGAATTGGATTATTCATTTTAAGGTTAAATTATATTTTGTAGTATAACAATCTTTTATTTTATAAATTGAAATACTGCTATAATAAAACATAGCGCACATTTTTTTTCCAGTTCCTTTAAGCTTTGAAAAAATACGTAGTCATCGTCTAAATATCGTCTTACTGTAATCAATAAACTACCAATGTAATTTATTATTGCTTGATATTGTATTTTAAATTGTTTCTCTTGTAAATTGAAACCAAATATCACAGTTCTTAAATACTTCGATGATGAATTAGATTCAGTTTTTATTTAACCATCAAAGTACACTAGATGTTTGGTAATTGGACATCTTGGATTTTTTTTTTTTAATTTCTATAGCAAAACTTATCCTTAAATCTACTATTGCGAGAAAAAATTGTAAAGCTAAAACAATTATTGCACGAAAAATATTATCACATACCACAGCTATATTTCTACAAAAACTAGGGTTATGGAATATCGCACAAATTTTCATTGCAGTTTTATACTAACGGGGATTGATATTATTTACCGTTTTTATATTTTCATCATTTAAAAAAAATGGCCTGTTTATGCGATATTTTTGTTGATAATTCTTACATGGATCTAAAAAAAAATCTACCAAAATGGAGATTTTGGTGGAAGACTTTTCGATATTTCTCACATTGTCCTTTATTGTAAATGAAACAGAGAAGAGAATAAAAACGGTCATTGATGAACGTTGCTCTAAGGTAACTCTATGTTAAGGACATTCGTTTTTCAACTTTTTACTTCTTTATAGCATTCACCATACAACCATTAATATCCGACTTCGGCTCTTTCAGCCGCATAGGAAGAGATAAGTAATTTTATCACGTCTTGCATTGGCCACATGAGCTTCATCCATGTCACCTTCTTCTGGCAGAGGGTGCCCCCATATGTTCCAACTGTAATCAAGTATTTAATGTTTCACATATTGTAGTGTACGAAATATTACGAGAGGCCCCATTCGGGTATCTTGTATGATTGTTGGTTGTATTCAGATTATCTGGCGCCGTCAGCAACACGAGGGCTATAATGCGCCGAAACATTTCGTCATTTAACAAACCAACATACATTTACAAACACCCATGCCTACACGGGACTCGAACCCGCAACCTCGCAGTCTAGAAGCCAGCACGCTAACCACTATACCGTTTGGTCGGCGTATCTTGTATGAGAGAAGGCTATAGTATAAACAAAATGAGACAGGGCGAAGCCTGGCCGTGAGAAGAAGTGTCTTTTCTTCGTTTTGTGAGTTGGGTATGATTTTATTAATGGTTTTTGTTCTTTGTCTTGTGACTGTTTGTTGTTAGAATAAATTGTTTGTTTATTCATGATACCCTTTTATTAAGCACTCAACATACCAATTAAAATTGAACCAGACATCACACACATTTTAACTGATTTTCCTCGCAGGTGGAATCCAAGAGGGTTAACTCTTGGATTCCACCTATTTCTTAATATTCATCCTCCATTGTCATTACTTCTAGGTTCCTCACCGCATCGAAATCTTTTTAAAAGAAATTGGTTTTAAATATTTAATTTAAAGCCTTTACATAGGTTTTTAACTTTTTTTTTTAATTTTTACCGGAAATAGGTTTTTATTACCTCGTCGAATTTATTACTTTTAAAATTGCTTTAATTTTATATATATTACCTCCCAAATACTAAAACTCCTGAATTAGATTGACTTTAGCTTTATTTAAATGTTTTGTTAATACTTTTATGGTTTCGGTACAGTATGACCTTTAAGTTGCTCTTGCGCCATCAAAATTCCGAACCAAACTTTATAGTATGTTTACTGGAATTTCGGAGATGGGGATGTTTAGAACACCTTTAGGAGCATTACCATAGACAGTGATTTTGATAAAAATCGTTAGAACTGTTTTTTAGCAATTACAGAGAAACATGATTCTTTTTAATGCTACTACCTTATGCGCTACTTTATGTGTAATTTTGATTAAAAAAAACAAAAACTTAAAGGTAGATTCAATGGCCACTACTAACCCATACACCAAGTTTGAACATCGTAGGTTCATTTGTTCGAGAGTTATGCTGACCAAGTGCACGCAGACACTTTTTATAGACCACCAGTAGATGGTGTTCCAGTAGATGGTTAAATGCCAGTAGGTAGGGAAATGCCAAAAAATATTTTGTTTTGACTGAAAACAATACTTTCATGACCCTATGTAAACATATGGGTAATTGAAAGTAAAATTATTCAAGCAATTAACAATTCAAGAGAACTTGATATTTTTTTGTATTAACCCCCCCCCCCTTTTCTCCCCTAAAAAATGTGCCACCTCACTAATGCTATATGTCAGTTGCCTTTTCTATCATTGAAATCAGTTAGAATTCAAACCTGGTGATTTTTATACATGATTCAATACAATAATACAACAGTTTGCATTTTTTATCGAAAATGTTAAGTATTGAACTTTAACGGTCGGTTTTTTTTTTTTTGTTTTTTTTAATTTTTTTTTTTTTTTTTTATTCCATACGCTTCCCCTTCTTAAACTATTTTTCCTTTTTTTAAATTTTATGTATCCCTTCGCTGCAAATAAAGTTTAAGTAAACGTTTTCGAATAATAAGGTAATGGTTATTAAGTATTAGAAGAACTAAGTCTTTTAACCAACAATAATAAATGTGGATAGTCAAACATTATTAAAGTTATAGGAAAATAATTTGAGGAGGGGTTGCAAAAAATCCTTTCACTAATAAGCGTATCCAAAAGCAGATGGAGCAAATAAACTACAATTATTAAATTATTGAATTTTAACGGTTAAGCTATAAATTTGATTATATGCTCGTGCATTTTTTGTATGAGTTCACGTGAATTGTCATTTCCATTGTTGAAAAGAAATTGTTCACGTAAATATGTTCGTTCTTCACTTTTTTACGTTTTTATGGCACTTTTACGGGAATTTTGATGTTGAGGTCTGAAGAAAACCTTAAAAGGCGTCTCTGGAACGATTTTTACTAAGCCGTTTTCGAAGCAATTTAGGAAAAATCATAATTTGTCATTTTTGTCGCCTTCTGCGAATGCGTGATTTTGACGAAATATGTTGTCACGTTTTATGTGTACAACTGTTTGTGTTTGTGTGTGTGTGTGTGTGTGTGTGTTAATAAAATTTAAATATCGCAACACAGTCACTGTTTTAGCTATGGCATTCACAATACATACAGATCATTTAAAAAAAACAAAGAAAAAACAAATTTTTTTAAGTTAGGAACCTTCCAAACATTCGAGGTCATCAAAAAATTGGATATCGATTTTTCTTACCTCGTTTCAATACTTTCATTAACTTGAATCATATAATGGATTACTATGCGTACACACAAAAAATTAAACTTCAGCCTTCCTCAAAGAAATTCAATCAATACAATGATAATTTGGTATGTTTTTCACTACTGAAACAACAAACACGCAAGTTTAAATCCATTCCCAGAAAATACAGCATACATTTCCTTGGTAATAAATAGGTTAAGACAATTTTCATTTCTTTTCCACCTGATTTTAACTAGTATCGATTAAAATAAATGCCTTTTTCAACAAGTCCTGGTAAAAATCGATTTAATTATTCATGTTATTTTATATTTAAATGTTTGCTTCAATCACACCGATGCATTTTCGATTAAAAACATTTATAAGTAAGGAACTCATTGTACTCTCCACGTAGCACTCAATCTAATTAAAACGTTGATTGTGGTTCTGATTTTGTAATGACTAAAAAGCCATATCAACTAAAAATCAGGTTTGGTTAAAATTATTGCATGAAACTTTTTATAAACGTAGGTGAAAAATATTGATTTATAAATATTTTTTCGTAAACAAATAAATCGATTGTTGTCTCACGAAATAAAAATATTTTAACTCCTGACGAAAATACATTACATCATTAAGATTGTTAAGAATTTTGACTCGGATATTTTCGTTTTGTTTGTAGGCCTTAAGACATATTTTTATGCACAATAACGGCTACTAAAGCCGACAGCTTAACGTTGATTCCGAACCACAATGAAACATGCTTAACCCGGGATTCGAAGCCGGCATCTTTGACATGCGAAGCCAGAGCGCTAACTCCACATCCATCAGATGGACCTGACTCAGATGTACGAATGATTACATTTATGACATTTACACTTATCTTGCCAACTTATTTTTAAACTCACTAAATTTAACTTCCATTTTTTGGCTTACACTATTCAATTTTGACAATCCCTATAAATTAGAACTAATAAAAATTATTTATTCATGAACTTTATCGGATCATTCTTTTCATTGGTTTTCTTGGCCAGTTTTTTTTTTTTTTTTGGCAAATAGTAAATAAGAATGTATGCGTTTACATCCAATTATATTTTATTTATTCTGTTTAAAACAATTTTGACCATAAGAGTTTCAACAATGATCAGTTAAAATTATTTCATTTACAACGTTACAGAGTGAAGCAGTGAGTGAGTGAGTCAGTAATCAAATTAACTCTTATAGTAATGAACTCAACTGCCTTCAGTCAATATCAATCTTCATTGGATGCCATTTCCAATACTAAGTAGTTTTGCAAATGAGGGGGAAATTACCAAAATGCATTTAAAAAAATTGACAAATTATTAATTTAAAAATTATAAAATAAGATATTTAATGTATTAAATATTAAATTAATTCATTCATAATATATGTAATGCATTCCCATTGGAACTTTCCTTTTCGCTTTAGTTCGCTATAGAATTCTCTAGTATTTTCGAGGGTTAGCCCGAAGCGCCTTGAATCGTCGAACGTCACTAGGAAATCTATAAAGGCTCCATACTTCGGTTCGACCACGCCTTTTGATACCATCTAAATCTTCATGCTAGCCAAACGTCTCCTTCGCCTCCCATCTCTCTGGCAATAAACGTTTGTTTGTTTACCTCAACAACGATTTTTTTTTTTTTAAAGACTGTCTACACTATTTCAGCTTTATATATAAATATCAAATAATAAGTAAAAATATATTAAACTAGTATTTTGTATATTTTGTGAGAGAGGCTGTTTGAGAGTAAACTATGGTAAGATGCATGTGTAGGAGGTGTTTTCTACCCTATGAAAGTGCCGGAGATTTTGTGTCGGTATTGCCTGTGATACTTAATAAGACATCTGAAAGAATAACTGTCAGATGGTTGCTTTTAATATTATGGTGTAAATAATAGGATGGCTCTTGATAATAATAATAATAATAATAATAATGGTTTAATTACACGCTTAACTTAGCTCCACACGTTTCTAAACTAAATGCTACTACGTTAGAGTCCAATAAGTGCTGAGGTCTTCATAAAAAGAACACTGTGGCAGCATGTCTGGTGAACATGAATTCTAGTTGCCGAGTGTGATGTTACTTCAGCCAGAATCAAATTAGAATGAGGAAAATGCTGAACACTATTGGTCGATTTTGTACCACTTGGGGTACAGATCTTATGCGATAGGATGGGAAAAACTCAAGTTGGGTGGTATGGATGACGAATGGATTGTCTTATGAGAAACAGGGTGGCTACAGAACCTGGAAATCAGGGAAATGTCAGGGAATTTCACTCTTCTGGAAAAATCAGGGAATTTCACTCTTCTGGAAAAATCAGGGAATTTCGTAAAATTACCCTTTAATCTGGGAATTTTGAAATTTTTGAGTTTCCCTCGCATGCACCGTGCGGATATCTACCTCGGCTCGCGTCACGTGAAGTGGATGCTGTGATGTCATCACGTTGAATACAGTTTTTTTTTTCATGTACATATTTAAGTCCGTCTAAAAAGCCATCGGTATCTGGCTACTTGACCGATTTGGGAGAATGACGATTCTGAACTTTTCCTACTCTCAGGTACTAATCCAAACCATCGATATCCCGCCCACAACCGCCTGTTGATGTTCCGCTTTTTTTTCTTTTCTTTTTTTTAGTATTATTATTATTATTTTTTTTATTATTATTATTTTCTGGGATCACTATTTTAGATTTCTTATGATCCTATAACTTAACAGCGCAGCTATTATGCTATGAACATGAAACAAGCATGTGACATATATTAAAGAAAATAACATGTTTTATTTGTGTTATTTTTGAAATTAAAAAGAAGAGTATTGTACTGGTTTTGCGTCCTTGAAGTTAGCAAGTATGACTGAAGTTGGTGAATTTTGTATATTTTAATTCTATTCTTTTTCATCTAAAGATGTTTGTTTTGATTTTTACCATAAATTTATTATGGCGCAATTATATTTTGACTATTTCGAATTAATTTTTGTGTTTTTTTTTAGTTTTTTTTAGTTTTTTTTTAATTCTCCATTATTTGGTTTTTTGAATTATAATGCACATCAGGGAATTTTTAAAGAAATCTTCTGGAAATCAGGGAAATGTCAGGACATTTGATTTCTCAAATTCTGTAGCCATCCTGAGAAAGGAAATTCACGAAAACACCATACGATTGAAATTTGCCATTGCTATTGCCTCTGTGTGAATGCTTCAAAACATATCCGCCACAAAAACGTACTATGTAAATGGTATTGTAAGGGGTCTCTGTAAGGGATGCGACTAGTCGCACGGCAAATACCACCTCCTCTCCAATGGTACTTTAAACTAAACTAAATAAATGCACTACTGTTTTAAATCTGTAGTTTTCCACTTTAAGAGGATGTCCAAGTAAGGATCATTCCCTGTACTTGCTATGATACAATCTTCTAGTCCAGTGCATTTAGAAACTACTTTGTATAAAACCTTGAAATTTGGTGAGAAGGTTCGAAAATGAGCACTTAATGAAATAACAAAAATTAGAAACTAGAAAATAGAGTCAAATGTGTTTTATATTTGAAATCTTTACGTTAATGCATATACAGTGGCTCCACCTGGTTTTGTCTTTTGTTATTTTAATTTTCATTTATAATTAGATATACATTAAAATGAAAACAATTTATGTTATTTCATTAAGTGATCTTCTTCGTGCCTACTCATCAAGTTTCCAGGTTTTATAGAAAGTAGTTTCTAAATGCGTTGAGCTTGAAGATTGTAACATAGCGATATTAGGAAATGATCCTTATTAGTACTTCCTCATAACTATTATTATCCTTTTTTGTTAATAAATCTAACTGAAATGTTAAAAATTGGATCACATGACTCGTGTGGATCGACCATCAACACGATCCATACCGAGCCGAGTTCTGCTTTCCAAATCAAGTGGCATTATATACCTAATCACTAGAATACAATACCTTTTTCTGGTTAAATTCTAAAAAAGTAATTCCTTTAAACAATTTTAAATCTGCGCACAAGTCTACTAGTTTAATATAACTGTATAATATGTTCTTTTGAAACAACTTCGAAATAACCAATACTTAAAACTTACCGAATGATACAATAAAAGAAATCTAGCTATATAAGCAGTTGTGAAATTCAAACAACCGTCTTGTGCTCCCCTCACATAAACTTTTTCTCTCTTTTGCAACTTAAGGCACTTAAGGAATACATTCTATAAGTTTCAACTGTTTTAACTTCACTATTTCGACTTTTAATGACTTCGAATAAAGTATTCCACTAGGAATTTCTCAAGTTTTGCTTCAGTGGGTGTATCTTAGTGCTTGTTAAAGGGCTTAGAGAGAATTGTTTTAAAGTGTAGGAGGAATTAGGGCTGTTGTCTTGGAAAATGGGATGATTTGGATCAGGTTGGGCACTGAGTACGGTTGTTTTGTTGAATTTTTTTTTATTTTGAGTGGTAGTCAAGAATTGTTTTAGAAGGTGAGAGTGTATGTTTGTTGGAAGGTGTTGTTTGAAAGAACTTGAGTTAAAGACGTAAATTTCTTTTCAAAAATAAGTTGCTTTAAACATTGTTAGTTAAAATTTTAAAAGTATTTACATAGTATGAATAAAGAATTAAGTATTACCTAATGAAATCGTTCACGGGATTGTATGAGTCTCAATTAATAAAATAATTTGACAAAAAAATTCATTAATGTAATGATTTTTTTTATTTTTTTTTTACATCTAATTAATAAAATAATTTGACAAAAAAATTAATTAATGTAATGATTTAAAAAAAAAATAATAATAAATAAATTGTTAAATAAATAATTTAGTTAGTAAAATAATTAAAAAAAATATTATTTAATTAATAAAAAAGGTATAAAATAATGTAATTCAGTTATTAAATTTATATGGATGTTAATATAATTTAATTTTTAAAGTAAGTTAAATATTAAATTCTTTTAATTGATAAAATAATTTAAATAATGAAATAATTCAACCAGTAGCTGTATTATACTAATTTTATGAAACCATGTATCAAATGCCTTTACTGATACCTTGGGTAACAATTTAAGTCAAACGATGCCCTTGCTCTGTATAGCCCTCGTATAGTTCCCTCTCAAGATAGCTTCAATACAACCCATGTTGTGCGTATGATATAAAAAGTTTTTATAACTTCAATATCAATTAATGTTTCATTGAATAATTCTTAGAAATTATTGTAAAGAAGGGTGTTTTTCACAGTTCTTAGAAAATTTAAAAAAAAATTTAATAGAAAAACTCAAGAAATTCCAATAACCCAGATTCACCTATTCTTTATTCGACGTTTTTTTTTAACATTAAAGCTTCCTTTAGATATCTGTTGATTTATTCTCCTTTAAAAGTAGTATATTTAATACTTATAAAAAAAATCCTAAAAGTAGTTTTATGATTACATAATAACTAATATTTCAATGTAATAAGCACGCCAAAAACAAATATTTATATTTTAATTCATTCATCCGTTTACCTATGTTTTATTTTTCACATTTTTTAAAAAATAAAACGATAACATCTAAAAACAAAACTCTAAAATATTCTCTTATCGCTTGACAACGTCCATAAAAATATTTATGACCCCGAAATAGCATCACGGATCCAATGCCATGCAACAACACAACTATTCCCTCGATGTTGAAACGATTACCACCTCCAAGTTCGATCCGAGAAATAAAATTTTCTTATATCGAAGTGTGGTACCCAGAAGAATAATGCAATGGTGTCGTCCAAACCCGCTGACGTCACAAAGTCAAAACTTTCACGGGAATAAATATTTCACTTTTGAAGACCTTCCACTTCAACTGGCAACAGCGAGGAATGTATAAAAGGTCAAATGGAATCTTATTTCGAAGATCCGGAATGGCAACACACGCTTCGTTATTAGTTTCGAGGTTTGAAGTGTCTGTTTGGGTTGAGATGTTTTGGGTTTGCGGGGGGGATTTTGTTGCTCTTTTGATATCTCGTTTGTGTGGCAACGTATTCGTCACCTCTCTTAAGCCTATTTAGAAGGATTTTATAGCAACGAAAATGATGGTATTTTGATTTATGATTTTAGGACATTACCATATTCGAGGAGATTTGCTGGGTCCAGAATTTGCATTTTTTGTTAAATTTTTTTATTCCTGTATTTGATAAATGCGATTATTATGACGGGATATATTGCAGTGCTAGGCTAAACAGTTGTAAATAAATAATAAAATACCACGGGCTTTATGCATGGGTACATCACAATCGGAGCAAAAATGATATGCGTATTATGATTGGCTAGTGGAACTGTTAAGAGGAATTGGTTTTTAAAGATGTATTTTGATTGGTCAAAATTATAGCATAGTTTTTATCATTCGATGGAACCCCACTCAAAATAACACCTTTTATAAGGACCGTTTTTAAAAGGGTATATTTTCCGCCCGAGCAGATATTGACCTGTCCAGGTCCCATTTTATCATTAATAAATGAAAAATGCTTTATTTTAATTTATGTTATGATCATTTCAAACTGCAATAATTGTGATTGATTACCGTATACTTTCCAAGTCCCACTCTGTCATTATTAAAGGAAAGCTTCTTTTTGTTATGGTCTCTACAAATTGCAGTAGTAACGACTAATTACCACATAATTTCCAAGGCCCAGTCTTTCGTAGTCAAATGAGAACTTTTTTTATTTTAATTTATGTTATTATCATTCAAACTGCAATGTTAACGATTTATTACCAGAAATTGTTTTTAGAAAAGTGAGAGGAATTTGTAGTATCAATTACCAAACATTAATTGTTCGATTACAAAATATTGCAAAACGAAAAACAAATATTTTGACTTGGTGATTGAGACTGGTAAACAATAATACATATATTGTGAGAAAGATAACCGTTCTACATTTTACAGCATATATTCGAAGAAGACATCTTATTTTTAGGGACCCAAGTTGATTCAGTTTCACCCAAGAACAAACTCGAAAGAAGGCGTCGAGTTAAATCCTGATGGTTTGAGGATCGTGACAAAAAGTGTTTTACCAGCCATTTTATTATTATACACCTGAACATCTTTAAAACAATTGAGTTAAATTATAAAGTACACGAATGCCAAAATGTCTAGGGTTGTCTGCAAGGGTAGAAGTAGGGAAAAAAGTGGGGGGGATTCTCAAAAGTTAGTGACAAGTACCCCCCCCCCCACGATAAATTTTATAATTTCATATCTTATATTAAAAATATTAACAAGTAACGAAATTATGTATTCTTCCTAAAACTAACATTGAACAAGGGTAAAAAAACTTATTGTTATTTTAATGAATATTTTGTGACTTCGATTTTTAACTAGGAAGTAAGATATTAAGGAAAGTAATAATAGAACAGCATATATCAGATATATACTGTTACACTGATTTATACTGTTATACTTATATATACTGTTGTGTGTTTATACACACAACAGTATATATCAGTGTAACAGTATAAACAAAAAGTAATAAACAACAGTATATATATAAAACTTTATTTAGTTTTAAGTAGTACTTTTAAATGTACATACTCTCATGGAATTAAATTAAGAGATAACTCTAACATGTTCTTTAAATAGTTTGTCTTCATATGAAACACACATAGAAATTTAACTTAAAAAATAGTTCTTCCAAACTTGAAAGTTGATCAAGAGTAACAGTATTTGTTAATAAAAATACTTATATCTTTATACAATGTAGTATAATACTTTCTGCCTGAAGCTATTATCCTGATAGGCAAACACAAGGAATAGCTATTGGGCCAATACTTGTTTTTGTAACTTACATTATTCTTTTATTTTTTTAAATTCTTATAATGAATCATACTAACGTTTTTTTGTTATTTATTTTACAGTTGAATACTAAAAATTTATATAATCTGAACTTTTTTTTTTAAAGTTAGAATCTGAAAGCATTTGTTTTAATGTGTTATTTACTTTATTGTGTTCGTTGTAAATGCCCTTTTTGATGAAAGATAATGCTTTCGTTAAAATAATGAAAAACTGCTTGCTGTATTATACTTTACTTAAAACTCAAGTTTCCTTGTATCTAGATTTCTGTTCAAACTTCTAATAAACTTATAACCTTCAAAACGTATGTTTAGTTTTTATCGATGTATAATATAAATTATAAAATACTTGTTCAACTGTTTTACATTTCTAAGTAGTTTATAAAACTATTTCACTTTTTTGCAACATTTTCTGTTTTTAAAAGACTTAATCACCACCAAAAACTAACATTCATCATATTTAACTACATTATTATTTTCCTTTTAGCTCTTCAACTACAGATCTTGCTGCACGACGTGGAGTTTTCAGCAGAAGGAGATATGGATCAGTGGAAATGGTAACAGTTTTTCTATTTAACACATTTTTATAAGCATTATTTAAACCTCTATCTAGTTTCAAAACTCATTATTTGTTACGTACGTGAATGACAATAGCTAGATTGTCAAATTGAATAGTTTGACTAGTTACTTTCAATTACCCATATGTAATAAAAGTATAGCATTCTGTAAAAAAAAAAAAAAAAAAATATATATATATATTTTTTTTTTTTTTTTTTGCATTTCTCCACGTTTTGGAACATCCTGATTTCAAAAAAGTGATCTAGAAAAAATGTCTCTCTGTGTGTGTGTGTCTGTGGTCAGCATAACACCCGAACAAATTGACCTACGATGTTCGAATTTGGTATGAGGGTTAGAGGCGGCCATGGGACCTACCATTAAAGTTTTCGTCAAAATCGCGCATGCGCATAAAGTAGCTGTCATTGAAAAAATTCATGTTTTTCAATGATTGCTAAAAAACGGCTCTAACGATTTTGATAAAAATCTCTGTGGTAATGCCTCTTAAGGTGTTCTAAATATCCCCACCTCCGAAATTCCCGTAAAAATGTTTTAATGGCATAAAAAGCTGAAAAATGAATGCCTTCAACACATAGTTCTCCTTTCTTGAGCATACCTCATCAATGATCGTTTTTTCTTCTCTCAGTTTTGCTTATAATAAAGGATAATATAAGGATAATCGAAAAGTATATCGCCGAAATCACCATTTGGGCTTATTTTTTTTCCCTTCCCATCCCCCTCCCCCCCCCTTTTTTTTTCTCTCTCTTTCTTTTCTTAAAGACCCATACAAGAATTATTGCAAAAAATATCGCCAAACTGGCCATTTATTCTAAATGAAGGATGAAAATATACAAACGGTAAATGACACAAATCCACGTCAGTAATATAGTGTAATTGAAAGTTGTGCGATGTTCCACACCCCTAGTTTTCATTTGCAATTAACGCACAAAAGTCAATATTATATTTCCCCAAAATTAGCGTATTTCTAAAGGATCTTATAGAAAGGTATCTCTAATTATGAAATGAAATGACTGCGAAACATTGAGAGACAGAAATAAGAGGCCAGTATTAGGTTGGAGAAACAGGTATGGAATTTCAATGTGTACGTATACCTTACAATTCACGAAAAATTATCAGAATATTGATTTTTTTTTAATTTTATTATTATATCTTTGATTCTTCAGCTTTTCTCAAAAGTTTACTTTTAGGACAATAAACGTGGAATAAATAAAATACCTGTTTAGACAAAATTCAAATATCCACATTAACTTTGAAATTTCCAATTTTTTAAGGGGGTCCTGCACCTCCAAAGGACTCCATGTTAAATTCAACAACTTCGGGGTCATCTCATTTGATTACCAATTCTTCAATCATTATGAAATTTTCACAGTATAATATTTAGATACTTTTGAATACTTCAACGTGAGATTTTTATTATTTTTTTTAAATTAAAATAATTAGAACTTTCTAAAAATATGTCTCTTTGTCTCTCTTGTTTCCCTTCTTTATTTTTTTTTTTTTTTTTAAATATGCTACTTATCAATTATTCCTTGAGTTAAAGTACTTAAATACATTAGAGAAACGTGCATAAAAATTTTAAAACATTTATGTCAAATAGATTTTAAGCTATGTGCCCCCAAACACGAAAAAACGCATTTTGAGAAATTCGACTTTGAAGTTAAAAAACATGCATTAAATACTTACATTTTATTTACTTAAAAAACTGTTAAAAAAACTTTAAAATAAGATATAATTACAATTGAGGCATCATTTTAAAGAGAAGAATTTAAATTTTAATAAACATTAATAAACTCGAAATTAATATTTTGAAAAATTTTCATGTGCCAGACCCCCTTTTTACCATTAATTATAGGTAGGTACTTCCGCTGTTAGGTACTAAGCTTCTAAAACTTTAAAACTGTTTTCTGGCGAACTGTATTTTGATTAGGTCACGCTTTATTCAAAAAATGATAATTCAACAACAAAATGTTCAATTATAATTTTTTTTAATATCATAATGATCTAGATATATGTTAGATGTTTTGAAACTCAATTATACAAAATTAGGTGAAAATTGATTTTTTTAGAGATTTTTAATATTAGAATTCATTGACAATTTTATTGGTTTTTTTCATGTTTTCACACAAAATAAATCGTAAAAAAAACCCTCTTCTATGTTAGAAATTTAATTGAGTTTCAAAACATGAAGAATAATATATCGGATGATTTCTAAATGGAATTGCCTTTCTAAGTAAATTAAAATTTGATTTATCATTGTTTGAAAAAGTTACTAATTAGCTAATTACAGTTTAATTAACAATTAATGAAATTTGATTTTTTTTTTATGAAATGATTTTAAACATATACCTTCCAACCACTGAAAAAATAATTATATTTTTTAACCCAAAATTTAAAAAAAAAAAAAAATGTCTAGGGTATACTTACCCCTTAAATATAGCGCTTTGTAAATTTGCTTGATGAGAATAAATTTGATGAAGAATGTATACAGTTTGTCGACCAGGTCCATTTTCATCTTCATCGATTTGCAAAAAAAAAAAAAAAAAAATCTGATAAATACGGGGATGTCCTAGTATAGATCATTCCCTATACTCGCTATGTTACAATCTTCTAGCCCAATGCATTTAGAAACTACTTTCACAAAACCTTGAAATTTGGTAAGTAGGTACGAAAATCACGTCACAAAACGACATAAATTAAAAACTCGAAAATAGCATCTAATATATTTTATTTTATATTTGAAATCTTTACGTCAATGAATATGCAATAACTCCACTTGGTTTTATCATTTGCTATTTTAATTTTCATTTATAATCGATAGTAATTAAATGAAAAACTATTCATGTTGTTTCATTAAGCGATCTTTTTCATACCTACTCACCAAATGTCAAGGTTCTATAGAAAGTGATTTCTGAATGTAATGGGTTAGAACAGGGATATGCAACCTATTGAAAAAATAGGGTCAAAAGTTATAATTTACAAAATTTTCCAGTTTTTAAAGAGCCACTAAAAATTTTCGTTTCAATATTATAGTATTTGCTTGTATATACTTGATTTTTGATTTAAAATAAACGGTTTTAAATAAGGAATAATATGTATTCATATAAAAACACATATATAGATAGTTACATCAATGGGAGCATCGGCTTTGCATGCCTTTTCAAAGTTTGATTAAATCTGGTTTATAACTTGCTGTTTTAAGTTTCAAGCACGACTCTAGATTTTTATTTGTTAGTTGACTTCTAACTTTACTTTTTATTATATTCATGCAAGAGAATGCTTGCTCGCACGAATATGTCAACCCGAAGATCGTCAGCACTCCATATGCCAACTTCTTCTCCTCACTGTAGCATTCTGGAAGACTATTCCATGCACCGAATATGAGGGCCTCAACTCGCAGAATTTCTTTTAGAGCTGTCCACTTGTGCTGTGCAATGTGCATTCATTTCTGGACCTCCTACTCTTCCAACTTGCTCTTGAGTTCTGTGAACTTACCACTCCACAAGTCTTTGGTTTTCAACAACAAAACAATAGTTAAACATTTTCTCATTACGGTCATCTTAAGCTTAGCGATTTGTAATTAATGATTATGAAAATAGAAGCTATTGAGAAATTAGATTCTTAAAAATATATGTTCTTATTTTTTAAGGGTTTGATAGTAAATTATTAATTTTTTCGTATATAGCTGAAGGGCCTCAAATTTACATCAAAAGAGCCGCATGCGTCTCGCGAGCCGCTGGTTGTCGACCCCTGGGATAGAAGGTTTTAAATTAATGAGTATAGGGAATGATCCTTACTAGGACTTGTTCTCAAAACCCGTCTATATTTCAAAAGTGATCGTTTTGGCTACACTATTCAGTAAAGCAACCATATGACAATTTTTCATGTGAGAAACGATAAATTAATTTCACTTTATTAATATTTTGTAACAATTTTGTAGCAACATTTCAATATTGTAACTGATTTTTCAATCCGGTATATTTAAAATTGCATACCTTTCTATCCAAGCTATCACGTGTCTTTTCTTTCTAAATCTCTTCTAACACGCTACCAGTCGGGGTTCCAATTTATAACGCCAGTTCACCTCAGCGCCTCAAGTTCTGTCGGTGATCACAGGAGAGCGCACGTGATTGGTTGATGGAGGGTCGTCGGTACCAGTAAATAGAAAATGTTTGGTTAACTGGAACCAGTAGCCATGTGATGTCACATGACGTTACAGATTGGCGATCTAAACTGGACCTCGACTGGTAGCGTGTAAATCCGGCTTCACTATTACACAATAATGCCATATCAAAGTTAAAGAGTTCTTTCCGAAATACCCGGTAATAAGTTTTTAAATGGAAAAATTTGATTTGTCAATTGAAATTAATGTGCAAAAGTTCATATTATATTTCCCAAACATTAGCGCATATCCATCTGCATTTTGCTTTTATACAATCGAAGGGTCTAAGTGGTTATAGGGTATATGTAACAAAAATACATTTTTTACTAACAGTCTTAAAATTTATATATTGTGTTGTTTGTTACTTTTATTAGTTTAAATATCTGTCATTAAGATCTCTAACCGGAGTATAAATAACAGAAATAATTTTAGAAAATAGCCCCTTCATCCAATAACTTAATGTATATTTTTTTATTTAAACTTAAACACAGTTAGTGTAACTTGTATTGCATCTATGGTAAATAATAATCATTTGTATTAATGTATCATTAGAAGAATATTAATAAAAAAAAAAAAAAACTAATGCATGGTTCATGTCAGTCTGACATGCATTTCATATCGAATATAACGGTATTAAGTTATTTGGTTTTGTGTATAAATTGAAATAAATTTCGGCAAAAAAAGAATATTAAAATAGAAGATTTTTATACGAATTTCTCGAATAATTCGAGTCCAAATTTAATTTAAAAAAAAAAATCTAACTATTTGAACAGAAATTGTTCAAACCATTTTGATTGATTTAAAGAATTTCTCTAATATTAACCTAAAAACATATCCTCGTAACAATCAAGTCAACATTTAGTTTTGCATAAGTAAGTAAAACTTATACTATTAAAGTAATGATGAAACTAACTATTATTCTATTAAATAATAAGGGGTTGACGAAACTTTCCGATTGCAAAAATTTAAAATGTCTGTTAAATTTTATTGATTTTATTTTATTTTTAAAACATCCACAGAGCTCAAAGTGCGTGCAACCTTCAGTCATCCGTGAGCGTAATTTAAAATCTTTAATTAAAAAAATAATATTTTAATGCACATTGGATATACAGTGCGTATCAGAAAAGTTGTTATATAGTTTAATTATATTTTTTGGAGATATGGCATTAATGTAAATTATGGAAATTCTAAGAAAAAATAATTAATTAAAAGATAACTGAATGTAACTTTTTTTTTAAATTACGAAGTTTTTATACTTCCTCTGTCGGAAAAAAGAACGATTATAAAAGTGTGCCTGATGTAAAATATTATTTATTCATAAAATTCAATACTCTATCTTTAAAACTAACCAAAATATAAAGCATTCAAACACGAGATTGGTGCCTTTTTTGGAAAAAAAATCTGGTGGGGAGGAATTCAAATCATCCAAATTGACTACATTCGAAAGAACCAAAGGTATTCCAAAGATTATAAATTAGTTGCATCTAAGAAATCTTGTATATAGGTACAGTTTTTTATTCAGTAGAAGGATTTTACTAAGCTTTTAAAAATATTGCTTCAATACAGATTTAATAACATTGCAATCATGTACACGTTAAGTTATTTCCTCAATATATATACGGCTCAACCAATTTCCAAATCATAGTAAATCATAGTAATCATAGTAACATTTTAATGTTATACTATTTTTTTATTTATTATTATTATTATTTTTTTTTTTATTATTATTATTTTTTTTTATTTTTTTTAGAATTGTTGTTATATTTTCAGAAATTTCCGTCAAAACATTTATGGGACTCAGTGTATTTTACGAACACTTAACACAATTGTTACTTTTCTTGGTATAACGTTGGTAAAATAATGAAAACAAATATGCAACCACGTATGTGCATAGCAAAAGAGGTAACCCTCATCTCAAACAATTTTATATGATTGCGATATCACAAAGGAAAGAGATAGTTTGCATTTGGAAATTGCTGCCTGTAAGTGCGGCAAGATACTTGAAAACCCAAGATTTCGTATCAAGTACCCTTATTTATCTCCTAAATTATTTTACTTTCCAGCGAAAACTGTTTTTAGGAAATTTTTCAGTTGGAGAGCAATTTAAATGTACGTGTTTTCTTGTTGGGTTAGATAAAATAATGCAGTTGGGGAAATGGTTTTGCAAAATGTAAAAAAACTAACAGTAAATGAAAACTTTTCTACCGGAAATTTGTTCTCGTAATTATTTTCAAGCATACTGCTTATGTAAGAGTTTAAAAAAAAATCTAAAAAAAAAAAACATAACTGATTTCAAAATGACATAAATAACAAAAATACCTCATTTGGAAATAAAAATAACAGTAAAAATTAATCTCAGAGTCGATTAATATGAAAGACCATATTTCAAACAAAAGTATTTTCAGAAACTTTAATTAAGTAAGGTATTTTATTTTAGATAAAACTACACCAATTCTGGATTTAAATTAAATTCTTTTCTGTACCTAAAGATAAAAGCCTTTGAAAAATAAAAAGAGATTTTTCAATTATTGTAAATCTTCTCTTTATCGTTTAACAAGAATCACGTGATCACATAGCAGAAAAACGCGCCTCTAAAATTAAATACTTGGTAGTTATCAAAAAAATATTTAATTTGAGATCTCTATTAATAGTATTATTTGTGGGGGGGGGGATGGTATTATTTTAATTGAACCGCTGTGTAATCCTTTTGAAATTCGGCTTTTAATACCAATTTATAAATTTTAATTAGAGTTTTTAATTAATTTATGTTTAGCTAATCATATTTGCACACATATAAATAAAATAGAAATTGAATCAACACTGTTATTTCTTAAGATTAATTTTCTTAGATTAACGTTTAAATATTAATTGAATTACACAATGAAGCATCAATACTAATACTTTCTAAAGTTATCATCAAGGAAAAGTTTATATTTTTTTGCAGTTTATAGTTTTATAAATTAGCTGTAATGCCTCAATGCTAATATTTTCTTATGTTATCTTTAAAGTAAAATGAGTACAAATACTGTTTCGCAATTTATAGATTTGAAAATTTATTAATGATATTTCATTTAATTAGTCTGATTTTTGAAGTGTAATGATGAAATGAAACATTGCCATTTATCGAAAAAAAAAAATCTCAATATTTTAATGAAATGAACAAAATTCTTATGTTTTGTAAATATCATAATGATGTATTACAACGAAAATAAACTAAGTATGTAAAATATCATAAAATAAGAAGTGTATACTAAATTTTAGAAGAAGGAGAGAAAATGTGGAAACCTATTTTTTTTTATTATTTATGTTTACCATTTTGTTGTTTCTGTACATTATTTTTGTAAATTTTGTGTTTTGTAGAATATTTAGTCCGATTTTGTATTCTATAGAATATTTCGTTTGATTTGTAGAATATGTTGTCCAAATTTATGTTATGTAGATTATTTCGTTTGACATTATTTTCCATTGTATATGTTGTCCAAAATTGTGTCCTGCACAATATTTTTTCCGATTTTATATTTTATGGAACTTTTCATCTGATTTTGATTTCCGTAAAATATTCCATCATGTCAATGGGACAGAAAAAATCAAACACTAACCACTTAAAACTGTATTTACTGACAGGACTTATACATCATGTTAGCTTTCTCGTGGTCCTCTATTAATTTAAACGCTTTGAGACCTATTTGGGACTTTGAAATATAAGTCATCACAAGATTATTTCTCTTTATATCCAAACACATGAACGATTTTCAATCTTCTAGGCATCCATCTTGACCTTGCATCGTCTTGTATACTTGTCTCTAGCAAGCTTTCAAAAATAAATAATCTTGTGCTGCCATCCAACAATTGCAGAACGAACTTCATACGAGTAGACTTCGAAGTCCATGTGACTCTCATTACACTACAGTACCATGAGAAAAATAGCGGGACTCTATAAGTCCCACCAGTAAATAAAAAGTTAAAATAATTATTGATGTCAAAGCGAAACTTCCTTTCAATCCCGTCTTTGTTTGGCACAAATACACATTTATGCATAACGCTCGTTATTTTTAAGTCCAAATTATCCCTTGAGGTCCACCAATGTCACCTGTTCCATCCTCAAAGTTTTAAAATGTACACTTCGTGACTTCTCGACGCATCGAGTATTCCACCGTTTACATATTTAAACATCCCTCCTCCCTCTCATCAAATCAAATCAACTCCAGTTAATTTCCACAGGTGGAAATCACCAATCCTAACCAATTCCTAACATTTAATTACCACTGAAAACCTAATATTTCCCCAACGCAAACAGGCATTAGCACTAGACATCCCCTTTAACGAAGCAACATCAAAGCAGCCAAGCTTATATTCTAATTAGGTTGATTGGCGCGTACTGCTTAATGGGAGTTTACCCAGGTTGGCGGCTTTGGCAGGAACTCTGGCGCTGTGCCTTAATGACTTTATGGCACGGAACATACTGTGAGTACCTGGGTGTCTTATCGAGTGGTTCTTCTAGGTAGCTTTGTCTGCATTGATTTGGTTAAGTGGGAAAACAACTTGTGTATAGTTTATGAGCTGGGATTTTCGTGTGACGTGTTGTTATGAGTTTAAGTAAAATGTATTTTGGTTTGGGTGCAATGACTAAAGACTAAAAAATGCGCTATAAAGTGAATGGTGGGCTAGGTGATTTAAAAAGTAACAGGGCATTAGTCACTTTAATATTTTACGAACATATAAGGAAAGAACGATTATTTTTTCACAAAAATAGTAAAGATAATCGGCTATTTTTCTCTACAAAGGAAATTTAATTAGTGTTTTTCCGACAGATGGAGCTGTAGGTATTTGTGAGCAAGTGGCTAGTGATATTTAAGTTTTGCGAGCTGCTAATAGTTATGATTTTTATATGAAGTGTCATTTGTTAATACAAAAGAGAACTATTTTTAATTTGTATGAGGTAAATCCATGTTTTTTTCTGAGCATTTTTGAGAAAACCACTAACTACAACCCTAATACTTTTATGAGTTGTCTGTTTTTAAAATGTCCTGTTACTTTTTGACCAATCTATATATATATGAACTAACATAAAATTTCCTCTACGTAAAATAATCGAGTTTTAAGCTTTTCCAAAATCCCTTTTAAGGTACAAAAAAGAAAAAAAAAACAGAAAAAAAAAACATTGTAAATGTCGATAGCTGTTCAGATTAAACAAAAAATTTAAATAAACAAAATAAAAATCATTTTTTTTTTCTACAAGCATTTCTCTTAAAACTGCATATCTTGAGGAATTGAACTATTATTAAATATTATATAACCAGTCACCATAAAAAACGAACAAAACTTTTTATTCTAATCCCACCAGATGTTCTCAGATCATAATAAAGTAGATAACATTTCAGTGGAAGTTTTCTAACTACATCAAGGAAGTACTCGTTTTATGAATTTTAAATTTACGAGCATAAATTATGGTTATGGAATGCAGCAACATTTTTGAAAAGCATTCCATAGACCTGTGTATGATTTAAGAGAAAACTTTAAAAATTTCCATTTCTGAGAATTTAACTCAAGACAACTACCTAAGAAAAACCATGGTTTACGTCCAACAGCAAACCAAACTTACATTTGTAAGATCAGATCACCATCTTTGATTTTGCATTAAAAGTTAATAAAACATAAAATTGAAATCAACACTGGTACTTTTTAGAGTAGTTATTCATTCATACTTTAACTTCACCATTCAAAACAATTCAATCCACACTACGTTTAGGAAAAGCTTGTAAAACTCGTACTAACAAACTTTTTCAATCCGCCACTATTAGCCCCTCATATCTTGGAAATCAAACCTGCTTGAGAAATTGAGGTCGGCGATATATCGATACAATATTTTTATCGATATATTTTTAAAAACATCGATAGTAAAAATATCGATACATAAGTCATCGATATATTGATATTTTCAAACATTTTTAGTTTTTTGATGATCGTTTTGTAGTTCCATGTGTTTTTTAGATTTTCTTTATTCCCAGTGGCGAGGCGTGACTTTTCGTAGTGGTCATCGGTAAATCTTTTCCTACCCCCCCTATTGCCCTGTTCTCAATCATTACTACATGCATTTGCATACAATAGTGATAGACAAATATGTTCTCAAATGTTACATGTATTAAGGATGTGGCACAAAACTTCTTGTTAAGCTAAAACACATTTTTCGAAATATGCCAGACTGACATTTTAAATTTCATTCACTTCAATATTTTGCATTTCGCGCTTTTTACTAGTAATCTTCCTTTTACTGATAACTAGCCAACTTGGTTGTACAATTTCGCCACCAATGACTGAAATTAGTGCTTATTTCTGTAGCTAAATGTAAGTAATTTTCAGTAGGATGTTATGAATAAAAATAAAGACATTTAAATGAAAATAATGATACAAAAGATTAATGGCATAAAAAAATGTTTTATGTATAATATTTTATATTTGGAGAGTGATTTAAAAGCAATAAGTAAATGGTTAAAATAACCAATCAATATTTTGACACATATACATTGGGTCTACCAATCCGACTACTATATTTCCCTATTGTAAAGTTTGAAACTAAACACTTATTTATAAATATACTCAAGTTTCGGGTCTTTGTTGCAAACTTTTCTATAGCTTGGTTATAAAAATTGCCACTTTTTCGAAGTGTCACCAACATATCTTTTTCAATCGACAAGAGAGAAAAGTTGCTCAAACGATCTTGATTTGAGTAGAGCGAGTTTTTCGTGATTCTGTCCCATTGGGAATCGGTGAAAATTACGATAATGAACCACGAACATAAAGGAACAAATATTAATTGACTAGTTTTTTATGTATTAAATAATTATTTATAAAGAAGAAAAATAATCACTGCTTGTTAAAATCTATAAAATAGTAACACATTTTAATAAATTAAATTCTGATACATAATGAAAGATAATTATAATGAATAATAAAACATAATTACAATAAATAATGAAAACTTGGACAATAATAATGTTTTTATTGTAATTTATTACAAGTCCTTACCCCCTCCTCCATCTTCGTTTTTGATCAATACATACTAAATGCATTTACATACAATCATGATAAACAAATATACCCAAATTTAGTTGCCGTTCACGAGGGGATATGTAACTCTTCCTTTTCAGCTTCTCAAAATAAAAGTTTAAAACGTAACGACAAATTTTAATCCACACCCAATTCATTCGATTGGAGAGTATGGAGTGTGGATTTAAATCGTGTCGCAAGCCTATATTATCAATGAAATTAAAAAAGTAACACAATTACATAAAAACTTAAATGTAAACATTCAAACAAAGATGCCCATGACAAGAATTTATAAAATTAAAAAAGAAGTATTAATTATATTCTCCCCTTCAAGTTCAAAATCAAATTTGATGAATCAAAGTAAATTTAAACTAATTTGAAAGGTTCACTGGCAGGGGACATAATAAACGTTCTAAAAAATGCGCCAAACCGATGTCCCGGTTAATCTAAATAAGTTTCAGATTTCTAATATTTTTAATTATTAAAATAATTTCATCCGTATATTACCCAATCATATGTCACTTAGTAGTCATCTAAATTGCATATGGAAGACATAAATTACAAGGAAAATAATACATAGTATTAAAAAAAAAAAAAAAAAAAAAAAAACTTTAAAATTTTTTATCGCCGATTTGGAGATATCACGCCAAATGTCAGGAATACACCTACAAGACCTATCGAAACCCTAAACGTATTCGGTATAATCTCCGATGACCTGAGAGTCCTGTCGACGAATCAGATTCGCTCATTGATGCCTTCACAAACAGAAAACTACAGAGAAAACGGATTCGGAAAGATGAACGAATCTCATATAGAGGGCAGTACGAACGAAATTTCCTTTAATGGATGTGTTATCAGTTTCTTGTGTAATTTATTAGGAAACAGTTATAAAAATGTTTTTTTTTTAAAGAAATTCTGCCCAAAATAATTAAGAATATTGTTATTAAATTGAAAAAACCCTCCAAAAAAATGTAATTTTTTTTTTTAAATTTTGTTTGCGTGAATTGTTAATTTTTTTTTTCATGAGATTTATGCACTCATCGCCGAATCCAACGATGACCGGACCCCTCGCCACTGTTTATTCCCTTTTCAAAAACTTCAAAACTTAAGTTTGAACTTGGCTGAGAGACAGTTAAAATGTCACCCTAACCAAAAAGAAAACCTAATGTAATGGAAAGATAAAATCATTTATTAGTAGTCATTAACATAGCGCCGTTTCTGTTGCCCACGTGTACCTGGAATTTGCATCTAATTTTAAATATTAAAAATATCTCTATCAGAAAAATATGCGGTAAACTACTTTTCAAAATTTCTTCTTTAAAAATAAATGTGAATTTATGCATTGACATCCAAATGTATTTTATTTATTCTGATTGATAATATAATTTATTTATTGAAACAATTTGTATAATTTATTTATTGAAACAATTTGTATAATTTATTTATTAAAACAATTTGTATAATTTATTTATTGAAACAATTTGTATAATTTATTTATTGAAACAATTTCGGCATGAATTCATGAAAAGTAGAAATAAATTGTTCCCAAAAAACTTCGTTTCTGGTAAAAATTAACAAAAAAAAAAAAAAAAAACATTATCGATATTTTTTCTATGCAACGATATGGTATCGATATTTCCGACCACTATTGAGAAAGCATTTGCTCTACCTTCAAGGAAAGGGTAAAAAGTCAACATAATCCTAATTTCGAAAGAAAAATCAGCTATGATTTTTCTTTCGCATCAATGAAACTCAACAACTGTATTTTGTAACCTAGTTATTCATGCGAACTTTTACATCGTTTCATCCATCCACAATCCATCCTACCATAAAAAACACATGGATTATTATTATTTTTATTTTTTTAAATATAATTCTAAACTTCCAAAAAATAAACAATCGTTCCGTGGAAAGATAAGTCTACCCCGTGCCAATATCAAATCCCCAAGTAACAACAAAAATCTAGTTTTCAAAATAATAACAGAATCATGTGTTATCCGAACTAGAGAATAACTTTCTAGGTTAGGAAAGGAAAATGTAGTTTGCTTCATAACGTTTTATCTTCTCATTGGTTGTTACGTCACAGGGTTACCTCCTTCAAAAGTGGATCATTAGTCATAAGCATTGACGTCACAGTTTATGACGATTGTTAAATGAGGAATAAAAATGTGTTTCATTGAACTCTGCTGAACTGCTCATAATATAAAAAGCATAATTAATATTAAACACAAATTATATCACGCATTTAAAAGTTAATTTATTAAAGAGCATATTACCTATGAAGTAACTTTTAATTGATAATGTTCGATGGGAACGCATTCGCCCTAAAATTCCTAATATTCCTTAAATTTTTGTTTCTCCCTAAAATTTCAAAAATTTTACTTAAATTTTTCGATACTTCCTGCGAAAATCGAAAACTCGGAAATTATCCAATTTTCTTCCATACGCCGCGAAAAATTAACCGATATTCCTCCAGATGCACAAACAACAAACAAGATTGAAACAAGCTTTGGAAAGAACATGCCTGTGTTAGGATCCTATGCCAGCTTCAAAAGAAATATCCCTAAATGTTTTAGAATTATACCTAAAATTTTAAGAATTATATCTCAAATTTTAAGAAATATCCCTCAAATTTTAAGAATTATCCCTCAAATTTTAAGAATTACCCCTCAAATGCTAAAAATTATCCCTCAAATGTTAAGAAATATCCCTCAAATGTTAAGAATTATCCCTCAAATTTTAAGAAATATCCCTCAAATTTTAAAAATTATCCCACAAATTTTAAGAATTATCCCTCAAATTTTAAAAATTATCCCTCAAATTTTAAGAAATATCCCTCAAATTTTAAGAAATATCCCTCAAATTTTAAGAAATATCCCTCAAATTTTAAGAATTATCCTTCAAATTTTAAGAATTATCCCTCAAATGTTAAGAAATATCCCTCAAATTTTAAGAATTATCTCTCAAATTTTAAGAATTATCCCTCAAATTTTAAGAAATATCCCTCAAATTTTAAGAATTATCCCTAAAATTTTTGGGAATCATCCTTAAAATGTTCCTGCAATTTTTAAATTTTCCCTAAAATCATATCTAAATTTTTTGGAAAACTCACTGCGCCCTCATTGTTTATACAATCCAGATAGAAAAGGGACACAAATCCAGATTTTTTCGTTGAAGTATACGAAATCACAGACTACATGAAATTCCAACTGAAAGAAAGCCACGAGTCAGCTTTTACTTTTAAGCTCAAATTCAAACTGACGTGTGGTGTTTTTCCATCTTAAATGCCCCGAAGTGTGGGACTCATTTCAAACTTTTTTATGTTAAAAGTGAAAATTTTTGAGTTGTGCCACTTATACTATACGAATCCATAAATACAAATCATTCATGAAATAAATAAAACACTAAGAAATTTTTTTCTATTGCAAATAAATGCTAAATTTATGTTTTGTTACCGTTTTTTCCCATTTTAAAAATAAACAATTCCGCAATTATCAAGGGGTTGATAAAACAGTTATTACGCAAACTATATACGCTAGGACAAAGTGGGGCTTATGAAATGCGCACAGAAAAAAAAAAAAAAAAAAAAAATTATATGAAGAAAAAAAATTACCAAAATACATTGTTTTTTAGTCCACAGATGGCGTTATATGAAAATAAGCAATACACTCTCTGAATGATGGTTCATGGATACGATAACTGATCAATCACTGTTTTACAAAGTTTAGTTCATGAAGTAAAGTTTTACAAAAAATTTCTTTTGGTACACTTTGTAAAATGATTGCTTACAACAACGTTGTTGTTAAAAAATATGCTCTTTTGACAAATTTTTATGTATAGATTTATCAGATTACTTGGACTTAGCAACCACTTCATAAAGTATGGCGACTTATGAGATTGGTTAATCAATTCCTTTCCAACCTTATTTAACTTTTACAAAAGTTTATTGATTCCTTCACGATTGCTTTCTGAAATGTGATCTCTTAAAACTTCGATGCAGTCAAAACTCAGTGGGAGGGAAATAATATATCTTGAAGAATTTTGTTGTGACCTTCGATAGAATCCAACACGATTCAAGAGATATATCGGTTTGTTTCCGGATTTATTTTCTGCCTCATAATTGAAACTGCTTCCACTTTTTTTTTTTTTTTTTTTTTATTAAATATATATTTCCCCCCTATTTAATGCCTGGGTTATTTTTTGTGTTTTGGAGTGGAAGTTTTTCGATGAGACTAAGGATAAGAAAACTGAGTCGTATATTTGCAGTCGTATTTGGAAAAAAATATTATCGGTAGAATTAGCTATGAGTACTTCAAATATTATGTAATAATATATGAGTACTTCAAAGTAATTCTTACTCGTGTTTATTAAAAATAATATAAAAAGGTAATTGTGAATTATCCCGTCTACTGTTGGTGAGACAAAAGTTAGTCAAACGAATTCCCTTCGCCCGTCGAAATGGGTCGGTCCGGACAGATGCCCTATCCACTGAGCAGCTGAGATATTCATCGGAAAGACTCCGATAGTGTTTCCGTGGACCAAACGGTATAGTGGTTAGCGTGCTAGCTTCTAGACCGTGAGGTTGCGGGTTCGAGTCCCGTGTTAGGCATGGGTGTTTGTAAATGCATGTTGGCTTGTCTAATGACGAAGGTTTCGGCGAATTATAGCCCTCGTGTTGCTGACGGTGCCAGATAATCTGAAAACAACCAACCGACAGTGTTCCGAGATAACCCGAACTTCTGGGAAGAGCAGATATAGTTCGAACTTTTTGTCACCAACAAAAAGCTCACCAACTATCGACGGTATAATACATTATACATATACAATGTACAAATAGGTGAAGATTTGATAAAGCTTTTCACCAACATGTCTTATTGTAAAGGTTTTTCAGGTGTAAACTATTAGTTTAAAGCTTTATTCAGACAGCTCTTTGATGTGAATACATAAAAAAACAATTGACGCAACTGTTAACGAGTTCATTATGACACAGCTTGGTTGCGAATGGAAGAGCGCATCCAATCAGATCAGTTATCTGATTTGTTTATTAAAGAAGTTTTGAGATATTTTCTTGCTCTTTCATATAGTAAAGACATACTATTTTCTTATATTAGAACCAGCGCCATCTATCCAAAAGAAATATAATGATTTATAAAAACAAAACATCTTAATTACAATATTTCGGTGAATCGCACTCTTATATTGATGATTTATTGATTTGCCATATTTTTTTTTTTTTTTTTTTATATATATATTTCAATGACTTTTGGTTTACACTTTGTACTGAGTTCGAGGCTGTACCTAAACCTGGTCACCTCTCCGACTATTAGGTAATCAGTATGGGCCGGTATATAAAACGTAATAACACAAGGGTATAAATGTAATATTAGTGATTTTTAGGATTTAGTATTATACTATTTAACTAAGATCTATTTACATGTGTTTGCAGCTTGCAAGTTGTGATAGTGAAGGATCCGAAAGTCTAGTTCGTCGATTTCGAATTGAGAATGGTGAGCAAGTGGAAAAAGATGAGGTAAGATCTACAAGTATTATTACAAGATCTTATATCTTAGTAATTAAATGATAAAATGTCCTGTAATAGAATTTTTCTAATTTTACTGCAAAGAGCTGTTACAGAGTGGCTACAAAACCTGGAAATCAGGGAAATGTCAGGGAATTATAAAAAATTTCACGAAAATCATGGAAATTTGCCATGTTCTGTAGGTACGTTTCCCCATTCATTCGTATTTTTGAGCCGTTTTTGCAAAGAAGTGTGGTGATAATTCGTAAAAGTTTAATGTAACGAAATGATTCAAACTTTTCATTACCTCCCAAACTATTTTTTTAAAAATTGCCATATTATCTCATCAGCGTACATATTCTATTTGATCAGGCCGTCTACACATCTAGAAAATTTAGGGAAATTTTTTTAAAAAATTTCTGTAAATTCAGGGAATTTTTTAAAAATCTGTCAAGGAAGTCAGAGAATTATCAGGGAACATTTTCCCCTGAATTTTGTGGCCACCCTGTGTTAAGCAAAACAAAAATCTTACAACAAGATTCTAGCGTGTTTTTCTTTGAAATTTTCTAATTGAAATTTTTAATCAATATTGTATTTAAGTGGTACTAATCGCATAAATTACAGTAATGTGGCAATGAAAACCTTATGCAATTCATTGTAGTTTATTTATAAGTTAAAAATGAGATATTTCAATTTTTAACTAAAAAAAATTATTTCCTATTAGAAACAGTATAATATTCTTATTATTAAAATTATTGTTATGTATTTGTTACGGTAAAAACAGAACCACCTGAAACATTAAAAGTTTTGTAGTTTAATTAATTTGGCAGGCACCAAATTAAATTAACAAAAGGGGAGAACTAAAAAAGAAAAGTAAAATACAATGTGTTTTGCTATAAGATTATGATTTTTTACTATTTTTGAAACCGCAAAAAAGCAGATTTGTAGATTTGTGCGACAACGTCTTGATGTTACGGATATGCTGTTTTGCTATGGAAAATATTTATTAATAAAAAGACTTGCTTCGTTTTCCTATTATTACGGTCTTTTTATTCCAATTTCCGTTGAGATCCCTTGAAGATTTAGATGGCGCTCTGGGGCACGTACACAAATTACGTCAAGAAACATTTTGACTTTTTTAACCTTCCCTCCCTCCCCTATTCTCCCTCCAAGTTACGCTTAGTCTCGTTTGATCGAGTAATTATACAGATTTGAAATTGATTCAGCTATAATGAAGTCTAACTTTTATTCAAGATTATCCATCTTTGTCAAAATAATCTCAAACAACTGAAGCTAATTTTTTTTAAACTTTAATTTGAAAAAATAAATGCAAGGATGAAATTTTTCCTCCTTTTGGAGGTTTTCCTCCTTTTTTGCTTCTTATGTACCATATTCATCGTTTTTTATCGTTTTCTGATCTGAACCAGTACAACCTGCAAAAAGTATACTTTTCCTCATTCCTAAACAAAAAAGTGTCCCTCTTCGCATCCCTTTCCTCGAAGATTACTTCACACGCTCCTCGCGACCGGAATGCTCTTCGTTCTGTGATTGGTGGCAAATGGCACAGCCCTTCTACGATTGGTTGGTAAAGCACGTTACCACCGCGGTGTTTTAAGGTTCTGTACATGTGTTCAGACAATCAAAACAAATTTTGAATGAGACAAAGCGCTACAATATCGCTTCTTCCGCGTGTTTTTTTTTACACTTTTGAGTATCGTCCCTTCCGCTTGCTTTTTTAACGAATTTTTGAATTTCCTCCTTTTTGCTCTCTGATCACTCTCATCTCTATAAATGGTGGCGGTTAAATTTTCCCCGAAAAAGTGAAATTATTAAGTCACTCAAGTGATTACCCCACTGTCCTTCCATGTCACGGTCCACCACGTTGGATAAACCCTTCCCCCCCCCCCCACTCACCTCCTTTTGACATAATTCATGCATCCTCCATTATCGTTTCAAATCAATGTCCCATTCAATAATTTTAACTTCATGTTGCTTATTGCGTAAATTTCAAAGCTATAAATAGTGCCAATATATATTTGAATATGTTCCAGCAGTGCAATAATTTATTGAAAGTTGCATACATTTACTTAATATAACAGATAGTGATACAACAGTAAACATATTTTTTATCATTATCAAAATCATTGAAAAAATTCCAGATGCAACATTTCTTTTATATTTTTCAATTAATTTATTCAACAAAATATGAGCAACACACGTGAAATATTTGAAATTGTTCCTTCTAAGTCTTCACCTCAGTTTAAATCTTAACAATTATATGTGAAAATTCTAATACCATACTTAAAATTTCGACATTTTAAAAAATGAAATAATTATAATACGCATGATCTTAATATTGTGTAATTTATTATATCAACAACTAATTTAAATAAATTTGAGGGATGCACCGAATATTTGGAATCTATTCGGTATTCGGCTTATTCAACCATTTAGCCGAATATTTGGTTTGGCCGAATATTTTTTTTTTTCTATTTGTTGCTAATTTATTATTACTGAAGAATACTACTCTATAGAACAAGATTTTATTTTCCTTACACAATATTTAAAAAAATGTCAAAACTTATTTTAGATACTTTTAGATGTTTTTTTCATATTTTTTATGAATTTCAAGGAGTGCCAGGGCCCTTAAATGTACCTACAACATAATATGTGATCTTTTGAATAGTTTTAAAGATATGAGAACAGTTACTTTTTTTATGTAACCTTTCAGTGTTAAGACAGTCATTATCACTGAAGGTCCAGTCCTGTATTTTTAAAATATTAGATAATCCCATTTTTTATTATAAATGGTAACTAAGACAAGTTTTATAATGAACAATACATCAGATATTCGGCCGACCGAATATTTGGTATTCAGCTAGTCCATTGCCCGAATAATCGTTATTCGGCCAAAATTGCTATTAAATTAAAAAAGTTTTTTCGTCAAATTCTTCGGAACTCTATTGAAATATCAGAAACCTGACTTAATTACAATACATTTTCCTTTAAGGATTACTGTAACAAACTTTGTATATATATATATTTTTTTAATAAACCTTTTAAGAAAGAAATCATCTTCTAGTTCAAATACATACATTAAAGCATGCTTATATTCTCTTAGGTCTACGGATCGCCAAGTACACCCGTACTGGAAAATCCTGAATATCAAACAAGATGGTATTTCAAATTCTTCTTGGGAAAACGTAAGCATTTTGGACAAAACAATATTTCTACATATTGCATTGCATGCATTAGTTTTATACAATTTCAATGCCAAAATATCTTAACCTTGTACAATATACATAGTGATCCAAAAGTAGCAGCACATTTGAAAACCAATATTTTTAAAACCTTTGAGGGTGGGACTATACGATTCCTACAAAAGCGATCAGAAATTTTACCAAAAGGAGAGAAAAAAATCCACATTTTGAATTGATAATTGCTTAATTCTAAGTAATTAATCAGCATTTTTTAAGTAGACTGTGATCTGCTATTAAGGGGTCTGACTACGTTTAAAACGGCAAAATCAATGAAAATTTCAATTTTTTTTTATTTTTTTAAAAAAAAATTTCATGTGAATTGATTTTTTTTTTTTCAAATCAGTTTGTGTTTCCCTTGTTCTTTAAATGGAAGTTTAGTTACAGTCGTTCAAAAACTGTTGTTAGTATGAAAATCCATGCAGAGAGATTTCCAAATTGTGTTTCCTAGAGAATAGATTTTTCGCTAATACTGCAAAACGGCTTTTGTTCTATCTCAAAATGTATTTAAGATAGACTTATAATTTTGAGTACAGATGTTCGTTATACTCTGTTGAGTAAAATGGACTACAGATTTGATTGTACCTATTTTTTTCGAGAAGTTATTGCTATATATACATATATAATAGTATGTTTTGAAAATATTGAAATTTATGTGTAATCTTATATAATAGCCTAAATAATTTTTTATTTTTGAAAATATAACTTACATTTTAGATCAATATACCCATGAATATCATAGAATCATGTATCAAACAGTAAAACAAAATATATTTCAATTTTTTTTTTTTACAACATTAGCCGTTTTGACAAAATGTTGGTCAACTTCGAACAAAAATCTCCTTTTTTTAGAAAAATAAAATTAAAAAAGTTAATATTTTTGTCTATTTCATGTTTTTATCATATAATGAACATTTTAATACAATTTGTGTGAATCGGTTGAAGGTTGGTTTGAACAAGAGTTAAACTAGAAGTCTGCACTAAAACCTGTTGTAATCTTTAGAGATTACCTTACGAGAGGTCTTTACAAGGGAAATTTCCCCGAATTTGTGTTTCGAATAGAAGAAAACCAGATTTTTTTTGTGAATAAAAAGTTTTTTTTTTTTTTTTTAACCGCACCGTCTTTCTCATCAATATTCGTAAATTATCGATAATCCAAATGCCTTGCTACTTTTAAATAACCTTGCAATTAAACACAAATCTAAGCTTTGAGTACTGTTAAATGTTGAATGAATTGTTGTTAAGTTTTGCAACTAAGTGTGTTTGGTTGTTTGTTACACAGTGCATCAAAACTACGTCGGCGCAGACGCAGAGAAAATTCCCTTTTTCCTATCAGTTGTGCTCACTGATGCTAACTCCCAAGGGGTTCAGCAGTACAGAGCAATCCTATGGAGAAAAACTGTAAGTAAACAATACAACAAAAGTATACAATGAATACAATAAAATACCTGAATGAATCATATGATAGCCTTATTGCAATTATTGCTAAATGGGATTATTCATGTTAACATTTTATACATTAGTAAAAACATTTAAATTTTATATATTATATCGAGAGGTGGGTTTTCTTTACTATCATTTTTGCTTTATTTAAGAGGAATTCCTAGTACGATCCTAGTAGAATCTCGATTAACCGACCTAATTCGGACCAAAGGTAGGTCGGTTAAGCGAAAATTCCGGATAAAAGAGAGTTGCAAAAACCAATAAAAAGTAAATGATTTTCGTTTATTGAATACAGGACTTTTAATGTTTTTTTATGACATAATTGTTGGAAATGAGTTTTTGTTGCAATAATCTTGATAATCTTTGTTTCGCTACTCTATCCCGGAGTCTTTTTGAAGGCAATAGTTCAGTTTGATCTGCATCCGAAGGTTACTCTAACCACGTCAGTTCTTTAGAAAAACAGTCAAAAGCCTCCCCATTACTTATGTAACTTTAGAGCAAGGGAAAAGATTACGGTTTAAAAAGGAACAAATAATTTATTAACCATTTGGGAGATTTTTGATGTCGAGTAAATGATTGCCGGTTAACAGAGAGTTCCGGATAAAAGAGGGACGGTTAATCGAGGTTCTTCTGTATTACAATATTCTAGCCCAGTGCATTTAGAGACTACTTGCTATAAAACTTTGAAATTTGGTGAGTAGGTACGAAAAAGACCACTCAATGAAATGACATAAACTGTCTTAATGTTACCTCTATCTATTATAAATGAAAATTAAAATAGCAAAACACAAAACCAGATGGCGTCACTGCATCTGCATTGACGTAAGGATTTCAAATATAACATTAAATCAATTAAATTCTATTAACGAGTTTTTAATTTAAGTAATTTCATTAAGTGATCGTTTTCGTAATTACTCACCAAATTTCAAGGTTTTATACGGAGGAGTTTCTAAATGCACAGGACTTGAAAATTGTAACATAGCTAGTATAGGGATTTTTCCTTACTAGGACTTCCTTCTTAACAAAGCCAATATTAATAAATGGTGTACCTATTTAAAGGCTGATGATGAAGTTGTGAAAGTATACAGAAGATGGTAGCACTTTAGAGAAGACAGAATCGCATTTAAAGCACGTTGAAGTAAACTAAAGAATATAATATCGAAATAAGATGAATATAAGGGTATCCGATACTGAAAATAATAATAAAAATTATTTATCAATATTTTTAAATCAAAAATGTATCTTATGTATGAGATACTATTTATAAATATTTGAGATAATGTTTTTTTTAGGTATTGTGTTTATTTATTTTTAAAAAAATTAAAAATTAAGAAAAATCCATAATAATTGAGGTTTGCTTATTTTGATATAAGTAAAGAAAAAAAATAATTTCAAAGTGAAAACTTTCTGTAATACATTATTATATTAGGAAAATTTTATCGTCACAGAATTTTGATGAGTAAATTACAAAAAATTAAAAAAAAAAAATTCTCGAAGTTAAAATATTATTATTATTTATTTATTTTAATCCTTTACCCTAAAAGCTATATTTTAGAACAGAATTTAAAAAATAAAATTCTGTGAAGGCAAAATGTTTAAAACTATATAAATTAAATGCTTCAAAAATTTGAATAACCAATTGTTAACGGTTCTGGAGATATATGGATTTAAATCTGCAACATCTGTGAAAAACACTAGTGCTCGAAAAACGCACTTGAAGCAGACGCCTCAAGGCGTTACGCCCATTAGTGATGTTTAAAAAACAGGTAACTTCCTGGCGTTCTAATTACCGGAGGAATAAGATAAAAACATCATTCTCTTCTGGAATATATGACCTATTTTTTTTAAATCAGAAACACAATTTAGGGTTTTGACAAAATTTCGGTACTGGACCCACATAAAAAAATAATTCCTCTAAAAAGTGTTGAATGCACAGACCGCACACGGGTTCACATTACAATTAAACCTTTTTAGTAAACTATGTTTTATTATTTAAATTTATATCTTTACAGGGAGCAAAAAAGATGTCTTTCTTTTTATTGTTTAAATTCATATCGATACAAAAAGCTTAAATGACTTGTCTTTCATTTGATTGCTTATATTTGTATCGATACAGGGAGTCAAAGCATTTTTTTTTCATTTGATTGTTGAAATTTATATCGTTATAGGGAGCTCAATCGATTTGCTTTTCATTTAAATGTTTAAATTTATATCGTTGCAGGGAACTTTAAATATTTCATTTTATTGCTTTTCATTTTGATTGTTGAAATTTAAATCGATTTAAAAATCGATACAAAGAGCTCAAAATGGTAATCTTTCATTTGATTTTTTAAATTGATATCGTTACAGGGAGCTCAAAGTATTTCATTTGATTATTGAAATTTTTATCATTACAGGGGGCCCATAATATTTGTTTTTTATTTGATAGTTTAAGTTAAGGGAGTTAGAGGGAGCTCAAACGATTTGTCTTTCGTTTGTTTTCTTGAATTTATATCGTTACCTTGAACTTATTTTACAGTATTTCATTTTATTGTTGAAATCTATATCGATACTGAAAGCCTAAGAAATTTATCTTTTATTTAATTGTTTAATTTTGAATTGTTACAGGGAGCTCAAAAAATTTGTCTTTCACATTCACCTGGTAAACCTTTGACAGTGAAATCCATATTGAGGTAAAGACTGGATTTCTAATCATTAATTCTTGTGAAAACGTTGCTAAATATTTATTTGTAAAAAAAATTGTATAATCTTTTAAATATAATAAATGATTTTTTTTCTCGCCTTAAAATGTCTTCAATTGTTATTTTTCAGTAACTTTCAGAATATGGACAAGATTGAAAAAGGTCCTAAAGAGATTTTCTCCCCAGAAATTCAAAAGGTAAACTTTCGACTCAATGAAAATCAAAATTATTTAAGTGAATAATAATACAATTTATAATTAGAACGTAGTGAAAATAAACTAGTTATAACAAATTTTGTATTGCTCGTTTTAAAGTTAGGCATTTTTAGTTATCCTTATTTCCTGGCTAAAAATCATTCTAAAACACATTTTTAGTATTATTATCATTGCACAGTTAGGAAAAATAAATGTTTAATATAAATTAAAATATTTTGACCAAAGCAAAGTTTTAGAGCTCTCCATCTCTGATTTATACTGTTACAAATACATCTTGTAATACTACAAGAAATAAACAATCATATAATAAAAATATTTATTGTATTCGTAATGAGCTTTGTTGATTGATGAGTGATAGCGCGTAGTGTTAACCCTAAACTAAAGATAACACAAGTTTTATCTAAGTCTCTTAAATATATGCTTTTTAATAATAAACACTACTTTTTAATGTAGAAAGAATATTTTGACCATAATTTTTTTTAATTAATTTCTACTGTACAAAATACATCTTAAAGTACCATTTAAGAAAATATCCCAAATAATTCTGCCCAATAAATTGGCATAAATTGAAAATAGCCCAAATAAATTGGCTTTTAGTGCTTGGTGAGTGATAGTACGATTGGCAGCAGTGACCTTAATTATTCAATAAAAGATACTAAAAGTTTCATAGCAGTCGGTTAAATATCAAATCTTCAATAACTAACACTGTTTATTGCATAGTAAGAATAATTTTACCAACACAAATGTTTTCTGTAACACATAAATATCAAAGCTCTATTTTGAGAAAATAAAATATCCATTCCAATAATCTTAATTTGCTCTGGTTATTGGTGAGTTATAGCACGTAGAAAATTTAGTGACCCTAGTCATTAAACAACAGATAGTAAAAGTTTAATCGCAGTTTGTTAAACGTCAAATCATTAATAAAAAACACTTATTTTTAACGTTGTAAGAAAAGTTTAACCAACAAAAATTAGTAAATTTAACTGTGGTTGTTGGTGAGTTATTGGTTATGGAAATTGGTTTACTCTAGACATTAAATAAACAACAATAAAAGTTTTGCCTCAGTGGTTTAAATATCAAACTTGTAATAACAAGCACTGTTTTTAACATTGTAAGAATATTAAACTGAATTTTTTTTAATTAATTTGTACTGTAAAAAGTATTTGTTAAAGTACTGTTTTAAGAAATAAATTATCCTCAGTAATAAAAGAAAGGTTAAGTTTTCTTTGTTTTCACAAAAAGTTTAAAAATATAAATTTTCTATTTTTTGCGTGTTTATAATCTTTGAAGCCTTATCTTTATTATGGCAAATTTTTGAACTGGTCCGATACCTGAAATTTCAGAAAAATTATATTTTTACGGAGAATTTAGTATAGCCGCAATTACTCTTTCGATATTTCGAAAGCATTTTTCTCAGTTCGTGTGTTTTGGAATTCCCACTTTTCCCAAAATGCTAAAACTTCAGCAAATATGAATGAAATGTCGTGAAAATTTTTATGTCATTCTAAAGATCTATTTGGAAAAAATAAGCATGTATTTTTTCATAAAATATAAACTTTTTTTTTTACAAATTTAAACGTTGAAAAATATCCCTTTTTTAAGATTTTTTTACCTATTTGTATACTAATTATCGTTTTGTTTTTTAATTTTTTTTCCGAAAACTATTTTACTTTTTCTAAATCTGATACCTAAAAAGGTATAGTATATTACTAGGAATGTCTTTTTTAAAAAGGTAAGAAAAAATATTGGAAAATGAAAAAAAAAAATATAGAAGTTGAATATTTATGAATTATTTCAAAAATTTTAAAACTTTGAAAATTTAGAGCGCTGTGTAAAATTTTTTTAAATAAAATTTAGTTATTGCATAGTAATACTTCCAAATATGTAAAAATTATAATTTTAAAGGCTTAAATTTAAAAAAAAAATGTTTTAAGGGTATCAAGTCCCATTCTTTCATAACAAACATTGTTTTTTAATAAAAAATAACTCTTTAAATTCTTCTACGTCTCCTTACAGCATTTAACATTTCTTAGAAATATACTTACTCTCAGATTCCAACTCCGCCAGCATTCCCAAGCAAACGCTCAACTTTTCATTAAATAGAGGGATAAATTTTCAAAACGTTACTTAACCGAAAATCAGCTATTAATTGAAGAGTTCCTTCTTACAGTCTATACGAACTCATTATTCAACTTGTACCTCCAGAGATCCTTTGATGGCAACCGTTGGAATTTATTCTGCAACATGATTACAGAGCAGCGAAAGCTTCTATCAGTTATAAAGAGATCTTTTCATGGCAGAATTAATTAACATTGGTGAAATACGATGCTTCCTGAAAGTTTGGCAAAAAGGTTATAAGGATAATTAAGGCATTTTGCGGAAGAGAAGGCAGGAAGCGTTAGTTTGATGTTGGAGAATCGATATCGTGGAAAATTTTTGTTGAAGTTGTTGCGAATGGGAAGGCTTGATTGAAGCCAATTCATTATCTTTAGTTGCTGTTTTCTGATATTCTACTTATTGCGCTGGTTTAAATTTTGCTCAGGTAATATCTTAATATCGGGAATAAATAGATAAAATACACTTGCTAGATTTTTGATTTTTTTTTCTTTCCATTTTTAAACGGTATAGTGGCTAGCGTGCTAGCTTCTAGACCGCGAGGTTGCGGGTTCGAATCCCGTGTTGGCATGATTGTTTGTAAATGTATGTTGGCTTGTCTAATGACGAATGTTTCGGCGCATTATAGCCCTCGTGTTGCTGACAGTGCCAGATAATCTGAAAACAACCAACCAACTTTCCATTTTTAAGGGGCTTTGGTACCCCTTGTTTAAAAAAAAAAAATAATAAAAAATATATATTTTCTATTTTTCGTGTATTTATAATCAATGAAACATTATCCTTATTTTGGCTTGTTTTAGAGCTGATCCGATAACTACAATTGCAGAAAAATTATATTTTTAGGGAGAATTTAGCATTGCTGCAATATAGCTCCTTTGATGTTTCGAACGCATTTTTCTATATTCGTGATTTTTGAAATTCCCACCTTACTCAAAATGCTAAAACTTCAAAAATTGAAATGACTTGAATTTATTTTTTGTCATTCTTAATATCTATTTGACAAAAATAGGCATGGATTTTTTAATGAAATAAAAACTTTTTTTTACAAATTTAAATGTTGAAAAATACCCATTTTTTACACTTTTTTTTTTTTTTTTTTTTTTTTTTTTTTACATTTAGATACAGTAATTAGAAAAAACGAATTAAATTAAAACAAGCAACAGGGCAGTGACTTTATCAAAGTAAAACAAGTGCACGAATGCTAATAAGATAATTTAATTTTTCTGTCAGTGTCAAACAAAGCTTAAAAAATAATACTGATTCTCCGAAATTCTCTTCGCAGCCATAGTTGGAACCAGTTTTAAAACATGTTTCTTTCTCTCTCTCGCTCTCTTTATTTTTTTTTTTTTTTATTTTTTTTTTTTTTTTATTCTGTAAATTACACTTTTGGTTTTATTAATTTCAGAGGTATATCTTCGTCTTAGAATGAAATGATTTTAACTCCAATTTGTAAAAGTTTTCAAGAGATCAAAAAACCTTCTAAAATGTAAATTTAACATGAGCTTAATACTCTTACGTTATCACTCAATTACCACACATTTATATCAGTGATCAAGTTACAAGTTTTGCTAATTGATTAGTTTCCACTTCCTGTTTCAAATTATACCAAAAGGTGATATAATAAAAAAAGTGGTGTCAGTTCTTTTTGACTCTAAGCCAGCGTTAACCACTTAGGTAGCCCACGACAGATTTTTCTGCGGTCCGCTGACCACACAGAAGATTAAAAAATCAAATTTCACGGTATAAACTTTTTATTTTTTTTATTTTAGATAATTGTACTTTCAACTCACGATAACTCGAAGTCTCATAAGTCAAATATTCGTTTATCTCAAAGTTTTCATTAGGTCTCAAGATAATTTAATGTTTTTCAATACTAAGTTACCTTCATATCTCGAAGTGTACATCTTTTAAGCCGAAGTTTTTGTAAAAATTTTATTATCGTAACATACAAACAAAACCACAAAATATCAATAAGAAAAATTATTTTATTATTTCCACTTTACATCGTATTTTATAATTTAACTTGTTATCAGGAAAAACCCGTTTCCATTGACGCATACAGAAAGTAAACGGGCTTTTGCCTTTGCATTCCATTCCATATTTAAAGTGTGTGTGTTTATGTTGGCTTTGAATAATGTTAAAACGTAAGTTGAATACGCTTAGTCTAACTCAAAAAGTTAAATTGATCAATGAAACTGAACAAAATCTGCAATGTAAGAAGAAAGACGTACCTATAAAGTACAGAATTCCTCCGATTACTCTTTTAACCATTTTGAAAAACAAAGACGATTTTGAGAAAACATGCATCGAAACTCGATCCATCGTGGAAATGAGTGAAGGCATGTGCCTTTCTTGGTATCGAAGCTGCTCTATAAAAATAGTTTGAGACATATCGAAACCATAATTCCAAAATCCCTCTGAGTGAGATGATGTCAAAAGAAAAGACTAAGGACTTTGCTCGTTTACTAAAAGTTGAAGGATTTATAGCAAGTGTAAGATGGTTAGAAAAGTTTAAAGCAAGGCACAATATTGTCTTCCGGACCCCACATGAACAAGCAAAACATGTCTGATGAAATATGCTTTGAATAGAAAATAACTTCCAAGTGACTTCTGATGACTCGAAGAATCTGGCCAGTCCCTTGAACTTCAAGTTATCGCAAGTTGGCTGTAATTTGTTCGAAATATAGTATGTGTTAACTATGTAGAACAAAGTTCTCCACTACGTGCCCGAAGAAACTATATAAATAAGCTTTGAGCAAGATGTTTTTCATCATTAATAAATACATGAATAACTGAACTGAATGTCATTTGGTCAATTTATTAAAACTGACTGCAACAAATACTGCGACAGACATTGACTCTATCATAAAATAATCTGAACGATTTAATATGTAAGTACAGTTTATATACTTTTATTGGAAGTTAAATCAAAACCCATTGTTCACTTCTTCCCCAAAGATTCACTTCTTTTTTAGACTTTAATTTACTAATAATGAACATGATTATTATTTTAATTATTTGAAAAAAAGAATCAAATATCAATTGTAATTTTATTAAGATAAAAAAAAAATCAATACTTTTTTTTTTCAGTTTTCAGAAATGCTACATAATGTTAAATCGATAATAATTAAAGAGGCATATATTGGTGTATCCGGGCCAGGAAAGGCTCCAACATAAGTCATATGGCCAGCCTCTATAATTTAGTGACGAACTCTGCTCTAAGCTGAAGAAAAATACAACACTGTCTCATATTGAATTTTATAAGAAATAATTATTTTTAAAAAGGATTAATAATAAGAAACTTAGAAGTTTTCCAACTTTTATCAATCCCCCTGATCTCTAAATAATTTATGTATATAGTGTATGCTTGGTTATTGATTTGAAACTGGAAAAAGCTTAATAATTATCATGGATATCTAATTAGCGTCTCGCCTCAAACTAACTTGTAACCTACCAGTAATTACAACTTTTTTACGGGTTTCCACTTCTTTTTACTTATTTACACATGGTCAATACTCTTACATTACAATGAATGAATACGAGGTACAATAGAGACTATTTCATCAGCGTAACACTCAGCGAAATTTACTTAAATTTCGGCAATAGCGATAGTATTGGTAAATTTCAAGGGCAATGGCGAAAGATTTAAAAAAGATTTTTCGCGTAAGTCTTTTCAGTAGGTTTCGAAAAACATCCGTAAAACAGTAACATTCCGTTAAGACTACGGAAAATAAGTAAAATCTATGGAAAACCCATAAACTTTGGAAAATAAGTAAAAAATAAGGAAAATCCTTAAAAACTACGGAAAATAAGTAAAAAATACGGAAAAATCCTTAAAATCTACGGAAAATAAATAAAAAATATGGAAGATAAGTAAAAACTACGGAAAATTCATTGAATAGGTGTAATCTCTGCCTTATTACACAGTATTAGGGGATGAGCTTAATAGCAATTCGCATAGCTTCATGTATTCAAAAACGTGTGTGATCTATCCAGAAGTTACTGTTAGAGAACAGTAATTAAATCCCTTATAAAAATTATCAACAATGCAAAGGTTATACTTTGTCCGGGCATAAGTATTTAAAACTTTTCAATACAACTTTTGATACAAGTTTTTAAGGAACTTAAAATGTGTTAGGACAGTGGTTGACAAAATACGACTCGCGAGCCACATGCGGCTCTGCCTAGAATCGATTTTGGCTACATGGGTGTTGGTTGTGTTGATGTAATGCTAAAATTATGTGGCTCTCAAAAGAAATCTTAATCGTTGCACTGCTGATCTTTTGCTCTTTCGACTAGTGTGTTTGGCGACCACGGTATTTAGGAAAATATGGATTTTTATGGTTATACATTTAAATATTCTGTTTAAAGCAAATAAAACTTTAAATCTCTCTTTTTTTTTATGGTTTGAAAATTATTTACAGTGACGATTGATTGTTCTACGTTGAAACTAAGTGTAATGCATATACTCTTAAGCGAAATTAAGTGTAAATAACTAAAACATATTGTAGAACTGATGTTCTTATGTTTTTAATCATCGCGAAAAGAAAAGTTTTTATATTTGCCTTTGAAATCTTTGTATTTCAGCTTATTGTCAGAGGGAGCCGCAAACAGGTTGTTTATAATTTGTAACAATCACTTTTTTTCTGAGAATTATTCAATATTATTATGGCGACATTTTTGTTGTATAATACAAACCCATTACATGATAAAGGGAAAATTTCATGAACATTTTCTGCCTTCATCTTATCTTTTCTTTGAAAACAGGAAGGGTAGTTTTAATTAAAAGATGCCGCAAAAAAAAGAGAAGAAAATCTTCATTAATAAATTAATTTTTTTCCCGTCTTACATTTTTTGTGTGTGTTTATATTGTTGCCTAATTTTGTAGTTTTCTTACAAGGGATTTTTCTTGGAAGGAAGATCCAGGTAATAAATGGAATTTTCCATCATTTATAAAAAGATGCTGTTACTTGCTTTAATTGAAAGAAAATCATTTTAATGAACAAGGATTGAAAGCGGATTTTTTTTTTTTTTTTTTTTTTTTTTTTTTTGTCGGCGTCCTGTTTAAGGGTTTTGTTTCTAGTAACGCCGCTAATTTTTCTCTGGCGTGTTTTAATTAATTAATCTCTGCTAGTTTTTAATTAACGACGTATATCTCTTTCCGCAACTCGGCAACTTTGAAACAAAGAATTATTCAAAGAGCTGAGTTTCAGAGTCAAAGGGAAATAAGTTCATTAAGTTCTGAGCAAATGGTCTTTGAAGTTCTGTGAAAAGGGGTTTACTGATGCTAAGTTAAACATAGAGGACTGCCATCTGGCGGATAAAAATTGAACGACACAGCTTTGGACAACTGTCTTTATTAAGATGTTTGCTCTGATCAGGAGCAACTTTGCTGTGAACAACATATTTTCCAAAAAAATTGATAAACATGCCATTGAAACCATAGGGCAATTATCTCTGATGGAAAAACAGTATTTCAAACATTCGCCTACAGATCTAAATATGGACCTGCAAAGACTTACATGGTGGATTGTATAAACCATCGATATAGATAAGCAACTAGATAGACTGCTTAACGCTGGGAAAATGAAGCTGTTGCCAGATGCCATTGGTGGGATAATAAATATGGATTGCCGAGGATTGAAAATAAAATGTGGGGTTGTACACCTGCAGAAATGTCAATAGTAGACCTTAATAAGTAATAATGTGCACAAAAATAAATACTCTAACACTTTACGAGGTTTTTCGCATTCCATCCAACTATAAAAGTGAACTGTGATTGGTTAATCGTCCCACCAGCTTCGCAATCCCCGGCGCGTTTTTCTCTTTGCATTGACAATGGAGCAGTCTATTCAGTTGTTTATCTATATCGATGGTATAAACTGAGCAATTATCTGGATGACGCACGGGACATTTTGAAATCTTTTTTTCCACTGGTAAACAAATTAGAATTGCAAAACTATAATAAATTTACCGGTTATGTTTTTGTGTTATAAAATACTAGTTTTGTGACACGGTAGTATCCTGTGGGTCAGAGTTTATAAAACTTTGTCACCTAATTAAAATTATTTTTTCCACATAACTTTGTAACAATCTTATATTATAAACAAAATCATAACAACTAGATTCATCATATTTTTACGATTCTGCTGTGCGTCAATGACAGTTTTCGGTCACGAAACAAGAAACTAGTACGTCATGCTTTTAAAGCATATCGGAGATCTAATTAACTGTAACTGTAGTCTTTTTCTGCTTTTAGTTTACATGTCTAGTTTTAGTTTTAGTTTCAATTTGAAGAATTTTTTAATGCGTTGTTAGCTTCCATTGAAGAAGGTGTGTGTTTTGTGATTCGTGATATCTCGATAAAGCTTGTCTAAAAATTCAATGACTCTGTGTCAGTTACTGCCCTTTATAAGAACTTGAATTTTAATAAATATGAATCTGTTCTCGTGTCGCTAATCTCGCTAAATTCACTATATTTTCAAAGATAATTATCCCCAAAAATATTGTTAAAATTGCCAAATTGGAAATTTTCAAATTTGAATGAAAATATGAAAACGCAAACAGTAAGTTACGCCAAATCACATCCAGTTTCAAAGAAGTGATGTGTTATAGTGTAATTGAAAGTTGAGAACTGTTACACATTACTAGTTTAAGTTATCGTATTATTACATAATCATCAGTAGCATGACAAGTATGACTTTATAGACTGAGAGGTGACTGCAAATTTTGGACCCCATCGAACATCATTCTGAATTTTTTATAGAAATTGGGGAAAAGTGAGTAGATTGCGAATCCACTAGTCTGCCGTGACAAAAATGGCCGAAACTGGTCAGAAATCGACTTTTAATAAATTGAACTGAATCCAATTGTCAAATGCGCCAGAACTTGAAAAATAATGATCATTTTTTTTCCTTTATTTGGTAACCCTCACTCTTTAATTTTCAATTAAGAAGGTTGCAGACGATTCGGATGTGTGGCGATGGCTTACTTGCATCTTTCACAAATGAGCCAAATTGGCGATAAACATTACGTCACTTATGACGTAACTGATGTCGCCAATTTGGCTTACTTTTAAAAGATACAAGTTTTCCGAGCCAGAGATCAGAAATCGTTTGCGCTTTCTCTCATTAAAAATCAAAATGCAGTGGGTTGCCAGACGAAATAGTTTGTTCTCTTTTTGGCAAGTTATGACATATTTGGCAATCGGATTTCAGTTCAACTCATTCCAAGTCGATTATTGATCAGTTTCGGCCATTTTTGCCACGGCAGACCAGTGGATTCGTAATCTACTCACTTTTCTCCAATTTCAATAAACTGTTCAGGATGATGTTCTATGGGGTCCAAAAATTGCAGTTGCCTCTCGGACTAGTACTATAGGTGCTTTGAATTATTTCCTGTTTATTCAAAAGAGTTTTAAACGCAAGGTATAGCTTTCCAACTTTTTTACAGTGTGATGACACCCCAAGTAAATAAATATAAGATACTATGACTTGTTGTATAGCCTCACCTTCGTTGTACTGGCACACAAAAGTAAATTATATTTGTCTTTTCTAAAAATAAATTAAACTACAAAAGTTATTTAATTTATTTTCATCGCAAATTTATTATTATTATTATTATTTTTATTTTATTTTTTTTAGTTACCCCATTTCCGTCTTACTCGATTATTTTATACTGTCATCTAAATGAAGCTTTGTGTTGATGAACATTTTTTGTAACGTGAAATTTTTAAATAATGTTTTAACAAAAAATAACCTACAGTCAGAACTCGTCTCTTCAGAAATTTGCATTTGTTTTGATTAGAGGTTTTTATAACGGGTCTATATTTTTTCATTCACAATGGTTAAATATATACTCGTGGTGCATGTACACCTGGATTAATTCAATTGGTACCTCAGTAGAATAACAACGCTGGTCAATATAGCTCGACATTGGACAATTTCTATTTGAAACAATGCAAACCAGCTGCTGTTACAGTTAATGTCCAATCTCACTCAATGCTGTAAAAAATATACTAGAAGTTTTTAAATGCTGATGCCATAGTTTTAAAATTAAAATATTTTATTTTCAAGAAAAAATGGAGGGCCAAATAATATGTTTTAAAATGTTTTTGACATGTTTATTTTTAAAAAATGCTGTATTTTGGTACGATGCTCGAATTTTGGCCAGAATTGGCCCATTTTTCAGAACAGCTGTTTCCGACATTGTCCAATATTGTTGTGCTACCTGGGTAATTATGTAATACATTAAATGTTGTAAAATTACATTACGATCTATGAACAAAACATTTAGAATTGCATATTCAGAAACTAAATAATAAACTTAAATTTTCAAAATAGAATCATCAACCTAATAAATTAAAAAGACAAAAGATATAACATATTAGGGAAAAATACAATTCTAAAATAACTATTCCTAAAAGAACCGCTAGAGGGTGTAATTTGAAGCAAACGATATTGAATTATCCACGTGAGAACTTAAAATTAAAAATTAGGTTTTCATATGCTTTTCAAAGCGTAAACAATGTATAATTAATTACCTTGATTAGCATTGCAAAGAAAATGGATAATAGAATGAGCCTGTAATGGAAATATAATAGCTCATAAAAAGAAATATTTTCTCAAGTGATTATACTATTTCATTTCCGACTTGCATAATTAAGATAGTTCGAAAAGAATTCTTCCTTGGTGGAATTTAAAAGAATTTAAATTTTTCTTTAAATTAAAGTATAATTTAAATTATAGATAAATTCATGAGATATTGCCTTAGTTAAAAAGTAGAGTTTTTCGAAATTTTTTGATAATGATTATTAATTTATTATATTACTAAAAAAATCCCATTTAGTATTTTAAAACTTTACATATTGTTTTATTTAAATCACTAAAAACTTAATCCAAAATCATAACTTCGTAGATATAGCCATTTGTCAACTGGCTTGAATATTAAACCCTTTTTTCTAGTTTAAATTTGAATAGAAAATATATTTTATATGCAAAAAAATTTCTGAAATCTCTTCTTTTTTGGAATCAAATGGGCTTATTTTAATGATGCAATAATTAGTTTGAAACTTTTCTGATAAAATTTACAACAACAAGTATTTATGCTGTAATTTTTATTTCTTCACGCTTGTAACTATCAATTAACAATGTAATTAATGAAAAAGTATATATCTTATTCGTACTAGGCTTGATCTATTTATTTATAAATGATTCATTCTAAATTTTGTTTGCAGCATCCTACATTTTCCTGTGTAATTTAAATTCTGAAATTTCGAACGGTCAGGTAAACACCAAAATAACGAGTTACTTTTTTTTGCGAAGGGGAGGGGGGTCTTTGTAGGGTTCAAAGCCTATAAAAACTATAATTAAACAATACAATTATTTAAAAAAAAAAAAATATCGTCAGCATACAAACACATACCAAATAGTCATCAAAATTCTTATCAAAAACACATGATCTGTCTCCCACTAAACAAAAGAAATCAATTACAGGCTACAAATGTGTGGTACATATTGCTATTAAAGAAACCTACTTCAAATGTATAATTTCCCAACACTTCTCAAAGTATTCGCCATTAAAGTTTTGAAGAAAAAAAACCTAATACATAAAAAGAAAGTTCTAATAAAGATCATAATATGCATTGCCAACTTTTATGTGCAATTGCAACCTGATTTAAACGATTCTGAGCTCAGATCGAATTTTCATAATGTTTGACCACAATTATGACAACTAAAACAACCACTCTTTCCATTAACTAACTTGTTTTAACCCACAAAACTTGATAGAATGCATTATCATCAATAAAGCCTCTGTCTTCCAAATTTCAGCTCGATTGCATGACTACAAGTGAGTCAAGTAGTCCTCTAAAGATATTTCTGAAGAAATCGAAGTGAATATAAAAGATTTAAAAACTACAGTAAATATATAAATAAAACTTTATATCTTTTTTACGAGTCAGTAATTTTTCATCACAACCATATCAATAAGTAATCAATACAACAGAACCCTAAAATGTTACCCGAAATAATTTCACCACATTCGTAGCTTAAAATTACCTACAACATACCAACTTAATAAAAAAAAAAATCCATGTGATTCTAATTTATTTATTTGTCGTCTGCAGTTAACCTATATCTATAGCAACCAAAAGAACCAAAGAAATTTAATTTTCTACACTATCATGTCGTAACCTAAGTACTAAAAAAGACAGCAATTAAATACCAGGGAACTTTTAATAGCACCCTATGGAATTTATTCAATTAAAACAGCCCCAGACTATTGTCTTCTGAACCGAAGTTCGAATCCTAGAGGAAAGTCCATGAAAGACTATAAATTCTTACATGATCAGGTAGATGGATGGTAGTCTCGCCGTTTTATGGCTCTATCTGGAATGATTTTACGACCATAAAATTTTTGTTTGAAGCATAGGGCCATGGGTGTCCAGAACTGTTGTAGCTTATGCTTTATTAGAGAAAGAATACACCCGTACACATTTTCTTGATAACTCCAAGAGAAGGTCAATGGTTTCTGTAGGGGTTTAGCAGTATACAGAAACTGAGGTTTGAAGGAAGTATTTTTATTGATTATCATCTTAACTGAAAGGTTAAGCAGTTAAATTAAAGAATTAATACTTTGTTATTAACACGTTGACCTTGGTGTCACCCATATTCGGTTGACGTTTATTTGACTATTTTGGGAAGGATTTTCGTGTGTATTTGAAAAGATATTTCACAGGAAGTAACAAAACTATTGAATTGTTATAAAAGTAAAACGAAAATGGTTTATTAAGAAAATTATTGTAAGTCTCGTAAAAACTTTTTTGTTCACTGCTATTTGACTCACTAGGAAATAAGTTTTATATTTTTCTTTTCGACATTTCGATGAGTTAGGGTAAAGATTTTAAGTTATATCCTCTTTACTCGGCAAAGATTCAAACTGTTTGTGTAAAGTGGCGAAATGAGAAACAGATGCGAAGTAATGAACACAAATAAACAGAGACATGATACCATGGAAACAAACGGAGCGAGAAATTATTCTTGCGACCACCAGCGATTCGCAATATTAAAATATCGGTGGGGGTACTCAGCAGAATACGCTTTGTACAGCGGTACTCGTGGCCTGAAGGAGATTTTACTGTAAACGCCCGTGGCAGTCAACGAGTTAATCAAGTTATTCTTTAACTTAACTACTTAACCTTTGTTAGTAAAAAAGCATACATTAATCTGAAATTAAAGCTTGAGATCAGAAGTTAAAGTAGTATTATAGATCTGTAGGGTGAATGCTAAGCCATCTTCATTTTCTCGTCAGTAACCAAATGAGTAAGAGATCAATAGTATACTTCCTATAATGTAATCAATATTTATCAATGGTTAATTCTCTGTCTTTTTGTTTAAAATGAGTTGCAGTTGCAACTTGATTATTTTAATTGTATACTTAAGTTCAATTTTAACTCCAGTTTAAATACACGAAATTGGAAAGTGGACGCAGAAATAATTCTAGGCATTACTGGCTGTTTCTTTCAAGTATACAATGTGAGTAAGTGTATTACATGAAACCCTTCAAAAGGGGAATTTGCACAGCTTAGCGCATGGCAAACGTTTCAAGATCCTTTATATTAACTCCAATTTGCCGACCAAACGGTATAGTGGTTAGCGTGCTAGCTTCTAGACTACGAGGTTGTGGGTTCGAGTCTCATGTTAGGCATGGGTGTTTTTAAATATATGTTGGCTTGTCTAATGACGAAAGTTTCGGCGCATTTTAGCCCCCTGATGTTGACGGCGCCAGATAATCTGAAAAACAATTAACTCTAATTTTGTTCTTGTTTGTGTATTTGAGTTCATTCATAATTCGTTCAATACGTTTGAGAGTTATGCTGACCACGTACACACAGACGCATAGACACACAGACAAGCATTTTTTCTAGTTTGATTTCTTGTAATCAAAATGTTCCAAAATATAGAAAAATGAAAAAAATACCGAAAACTGTACTTTCATTACCTCTATGTTAACACATGGATAATTTAAAGTAAAAAAGTTATGAATACCAGTAAATATACCTTTTCAAGATCCTTTATATTAATTCCAATTTTGGTCTTGTTTGTGTATTTGAGTTCGTTCATAATTCGTTCAATACGTTTGAGAGTTATGCTGACCAAGTACACACAGACAGACGCATAGACATACAGACAAGCATTTTTTCTAGTTTGCTTTCTTGTAGTCAAAATATTCCAAAAGATAGAAAAATGCAAAAAAAAAAATTACCGTAAACTGTACTTTCATTACCTGTGTTAACATATGGGTAATTGAAAGTAAAAAAGTCATGAATACCAGTCAATATACCAGATGTTAAGTGTTTATCTAAAATTGGTATAAAAATATTATAAAAAATGATAAAATATAAAATTATGTAAATGATATCGGTTATAATTTGATAGCTACCGAATACTTGACATTTGATTTTCTGAGTAGAGTTGACTAAGTTGAAATCATTTTTATAAACATAATTTTTTGCGATATTAGAGGTATTTAAATTTTATTTTAAAGAAATTCTTAGAGGTATTCAGTTGACCAAATATATTTTTAGCATGATTTATCTCTAAAAAAAAAAAAAACATTTAGTTTCTTTCGATTGGTTGAATACAACGGCTTTCAGCATCATAATAAAATATGTTTTAATCCATATTTCTTAGCGAACTTTAATCCTATTTTCCTAAAAATTTATTAAATTAAAAAAATGAAGATCCTTGAGAAGTAAAAAAAAACAACCTTGCTGTATCTTTCTTTTTCTAGTTATATGTTTTTATTCTAATCATGTATTCCTTCATGTTTATAAAAAAATATAAAAATATGCTGTACGTTTGATACCGTACTTTTATCATAACTTAAAAAATGTAGCGAATCCAAAAACGGAAAAAAAAATACAAAAAAATGTAGCGAAATTTCAGAGAAATGAAAAAGTGGGTTTGCAGAAAAACTAGTTTAAATAAGATGACTAAATAAAAGTTTTGCTCAAAAAGATTTTTTTTATTAAAATTCCCATTGCTGAAATCCCTTTCTATAAATAAAGATGTAATGCTTTTTAATAATAACCATTAATTAATATCTTAAAAAAGTTGTTGGAAAAGAAAACATAATTTTTGTTAAATTTCAGTCAGTTTGATAAACCTTAAGTTAATGCAGTACAGACCCACACAACCTTCAAGCAAACACTTTCTAACCAAATGACCCAAAGACATTTTCTCACACATTTAATAAACAAACCTTTCCAAACCACCTTTTGTGAGCAATTCCAGCCTTTCCTTACCTTCCACCACCTCCGTTAGCACAGTCATAAACGACAGAATTCACCACTTTTATCGGCAATTCCTTCGCCAAGCGTGACCAAAGCTATACATTAAATGTGGCACTTAATTCTTCGTCTGAATGAGATTTTTCCAGGTTATTCTTAGAGAAATACTCCCTAGGAATTGGCGAGTGAATTCCGGATATAAAGAGTAAAATAAAACGCCTGCTTGTATATCTTTACATTTACACTATTTTATGTAGTTGTTTTATGTGTGGTGGGTAGAGGCATTTGAGCACTAACTGGTACACAATTTACGTCTGTATGTGAATTCACTTCTTTTGTCGGTGTATTGGGAGTGGAGCTGTTTCTTAGCTGCTGTTGGAAGAATGAATAGTGTGGTAAGAGGAAGGGATTGGTTAATCAGAGGCTTTGTACGATCTTGTGTCGAGAGTATTAGCAATAGGCATATGTCATTGTCTAATTCTTACTAAAGTTTCTACGCGATCTACTGTATATAATATAAGGATTTTTTCCTCATTGTGATGTCACGCTTTATCATTTAATATATATGAACTATAGTATCGTGTTTTAGTTTAGAATGTCTTTTATATTGGTTCATATGCTTACTTATAGTAAAGTATTTTTCTAAAAATAAATACATGAGAACGTTATTTCCATTATTGCGTTGACCGACCTATTGTTTTTGTTGTGAATCAAAAGAGAAACTCCCTATGAATTGGAGGGTGAATTCCAGATAGAGATTTCAATAAAACTCCTGCTTGTACAGCTCTACATAAACACTATTTTATGTAATTGTTTTGAGTGTGGTGGGTAGAGGCATTTAAACACTATCTGTATACTATATTTGGTGTATTGGGAGTAGAGCTTTTTCTTAGCTGTTGTTGACAGTGTAAATAGTGTGGTTAGAGGAAGAAATTGGCTATTAGAGGCTATGTACGATCGTGTGTTGAGAGTATTAGCAATAGATGTATGTCATTGTCTTCCCGCAATGGCGTCATTGTCTAATTCTTATTTAAATGTCTACGTGATCTACTGTAGACAGTATTACGGTTTTCCTCAGTGTGATGTTACTCACTATTATTAAAAATATACGAAACATTGTATTGTGTTGTGATTTAGAATGTTATTTAAATTGGTAATATGCTTTTAGAACTACTGAAAAAATAAAAGATTTTTCTAAAAATAATTTCAGGAGACCGTTATTTCCAAGATTACGTACGCCAAAACTTTTTGTTATAAATCCAAAAGGATACTTTGCAACTTTTACCAAAAATTTTTACAGCATCTAAACTATGTTTTGATAAAATTTTCAAGATGAAAACTTAAAGAAGCTAACAACTTTTGTTAAATAATTTACTTTGTAGTGGCCACTTCAAAAGCCCGAAATTGCTCCTAAAAATAATCAATCGTATTCTGCTAATAAAATAATCGAGGTTAATAACACATAAATTCCGATTTTAATCATCGCAAGAAGTAAAATAAGGTTACTCAACAGTTAGAAAAAGAAATCCAAGACCTAGTATATGAAGAATTAAAGGACTAGTGTAATTAAAGTAGCTTTTGAGTAACGTCACTGAAATATTTCAATTTTGTATTCCTTTGTTTCTAACATGTCTCTTCATATATCTAAGCATCTGTCGTTTAAATAACCAGAGAAGGTATCAGAAAATAACCTGACACATGTCATCCTCATTCATTTTGAAAATTCATATTTAAAAAAAATCACATACCGCCTTTATCAACTTGGGCTTTCAATTCAAAATGGAGTTTTATAGTACTAGGCTGGTACGGATAGATAGTGCATGTTGAATGGAGAAAATATACGTCCTGTACTCTACAAATCAATAAATATATTTTATTAATCTTAGTGATTTTCTTTGTTACAATTTCTTATCGTTCGCTCCATGGAAGCCATCTCGAAGGGTGAAGGACCATTAATTATTCTGATAAAATTTCATAAGTAAGTTTGCAACCCTGATTTAAAGTATATAACTCCTGGAAGTGCATCATATTAATCGCTTAATATTTGCTGATAGAGATGTTTTCAATATTTAAAATTAGATGCAAACATCAAGCACACGCTGACAACAGAAATGGTGGTATGTTAATCAATATAAAAATTAACAATGCATATAAAAGATTTATATTAAAAATTTTGTTTCTATGGATTATAGTATTTAACGTTATTCTCACAATATCCTCACACAATTGAAAAGGTATGTGGTTCAAAGTGGCATATAACAAAACGATTTTGAGATAATTTCTCTTTATGTAATTAGATGAGTATTCTTTCATATGTGTCATGTCTTTTTCATTATTAAAAATTATGTACCTAAGATGTTTAGAGATCCAAGATAAGTGTCAGAAGTTAACTTAAAAAGCACCCCGTCATTCATTGGGAAGACTGATTTTTTAAAAAAATATCACAATACTCCTTGATCTCCTTAACTCTTCAATTATCTTTAATTAATCAATTCAAACACCAAAATCACATCACGACATCGCTGTCTCAAGCCATCTCCAACTAAAATTCACAGTTAAACATCCGCCAAATTCAATCTCAAGCCAGTCTTATGATGTTAATTAACCGTAATGGAAAATGCAGTGTTGATAAATGATGCCTTTTTGAAGACAGCGACAACTGTTGGGGTTACAGACTTATCGTTCATTTTTCACATCGCTTTCTCAGAATTTTCGGATGTTATAATGGTAGTTAATTGAAAATCAATGTCGATGAAAGTTCGTGCGTGGGTGAAAAGAGTCGTATTTCATGTAGGCTGAGATTAAAACGGTGTTGTGCGTAGGAGCGTTTTATGTCTGATTATACTCCGAAACGTGAGAGGTGAAATGGCATTTTCGATTCATGAGTAATGGTAAATTAATTAAATTGCCTTTATAACTTGACATAAAAGAATGTTTGTTCAAATGAGGTTATTCAGTTAGTGTTGAAAAAAGTATGTATTTGGGATTTCTGTGTGATTTCGTAGATGTGTTTCTGATTTTGCGGGTTGGTACATTAATATTTTACTTAGCACGTTATTGATGCGTTTTCTTACTAAAAATAATTTTCCGTATTTTGTACCTAGTAAAGTAGATAGGAGTATTTTGAACTTAATTGAATTGTGTGTGAGTGTGTAGAAGTTATTAAGTTAAAAATGTGATGGCTGTATATGGGATGAGGACTATATTCAATTCCTTACCATTACTACAAGTTTATTTCCCATCTTATAATTCAATCGCATCATTTTCAATGTATTACAAATCGTGGATGAACTCTTATCCAAGTCACAAGTAAACTATTTTAAGAAGTTAAATATTGTGTTTTTTTGGGATTTCTAATCACTGTAATATTAGTTTTCGTCTAATTTTTAAAAAACTATAGAAATAAAATTATGCATTGAAACCATAAAACCATAAATCCAAATTTCGGCCAGATTGTGAGTCAACTTTTCGAAGTCATTCTCTAACTTTCTTTCTGTATTTAAAATAGATATTTTTAATTTAGATTTGCAGACATAATAATCTTATTATTTTTTTTTATTATTATTATTATTATTATTATTGAAAACTTTGTAATTTATGACAACTATAAAACCATGTGACCATATAACAATGACAATGTATTGCAAGCCATGGATTTGCTTTTATCCAAACCACAACTGTTTTGGAATACTTCTTTTTGAAAATTGAGTTGCTAATATTTTTTTTTTCCTTTTTTTTCCCCCTTTTTTTTTTTTTTTTTTTTTTTTTCTTTAAGATTTTCGTCATTGTAATATAAGTTTTCTTTAGATCGTTAAAAATAAACGATATATTTCAACCATAAAAAACAATAACAATAAATAAATTTTAATCGTTCATTTGTTTTTTATATTTCCAGTTACTGACAATTTGAGTTTTCCTTTGAACCATGAAAAAGCAATATATTATAATCATAAAAATTGCATAGATATACAAATTCGACTTCATGATGCAATAAATTATTGTCAACAAGAAAAATCTCTTTTTTTTTAAGACTATCATATGGATATTAACATATAAATTTACGGTTTTACAATTTTTATGAAAATAAATGTATACAACATAAAGTATATTTTTTTTATAAATTTAATTTAAATAATATATATATTCGTTTTTAAGTAAATTGACTTTTCATATAAATGTATCGCAAAAATCAAGCCTAAAAACAATTCAATATTAAATATTCTTTTTAAGTTTATTAATTACATTTAATCATTTATTGACCATTTTGCAATAATTCTAAAAATCAAAAGTATTTTAAAATCATCAAAACTGATGCTAACATGCCTACAATTTTTTATTGAGATTTAAATATCTACTAGAATAGTAATCAAAATAAATGTAGAGTATTTCTAACATTTTATTCATTCATAATTCAAGAAATATTTTATTATAATACTTGGCATACAGCTTCATTAAATAAAGATAAGGCAAAGGTTTCTAAAGAAATTATTCTCTCCTGCTTGACTTTGAATGATATCGAAATAAAATATTCGACTTTTAGTTCTAAAAAAAAGACGAAATATAAACAGTCTAAATTTAATTAGCGATATTGAATTTTCCCCATATTTTGATTAAATATAAATTGAGTTTAGTTTGTATCTGCTTGCGTCAGTGAAGTATAAACGAAAAACAAACACCGAGTTTAATATGAACTCATTCAATTTCGTAATTCGATATTTAAACTTCCGAAAATATACATTTTTTTAATATTTCTAAGGTATTATAATTAATTTAACTGTAGCTTTACGAACATTTTTGTAAGCTTTCCGGTAACTTAATAGTTACATCATTTTTAAATAGGCGATGAATAAATATGCACTGGAATCGTAAATATTTAATTAAATTTTATAAAAAATAGTAACGTGTGAATATTTCTAAGTTATTCTGTCTGTTTGTTTGGTATTAAAATAAAAACTTAATAAGCAATACATTCTTAGTTTCCTATATCGTTTCTCATGTTGAGATGCTGGGTTAATGCCATAAGTATGTCTCGTTGCTTAGCTTCTACATGTATAAAATAATAAATGCATGTGAAAAAGAGCAGATACGAAGAACATCAATTAAATATATTTATACACTATAACAATGAAAATAGTAGGAAATCACGAATATTTGAGCTAAATTTAAACAGTTACCACTTACGACACATTACTTATTTTTGAAATATAACTTTTGGTACATTATTAAATTTTAACACATTTTATTAAATTAAAACACATTACTAACTTTTGACACGTTATTAATTTTAACACATTTTATTAAATTAAAACACATTACTAACTTTTGACACATTATTAATTTGAACACATTATTAATTTTTTTTATACATTATAAAAATTTAGCACATTATTAACTTTTGACACATTATTTATTTTTAACACGTTATTGACACATTTTTAAAATTTAACACATTATTAACTGTTGATACATTATTAAGTTTTAACACATTTTTAGATTTAAATGCATTGTTGACTTTTAACATACTGTTAACCAGGGTTGGCTTGGTTTAAACCAATTGGTTAAACCATGTTTTAAACCAAATTTTGTTGTTTTTTCTTTAAAAAGAAAAAACAATTGGTTTTTTAAAGAGTAATTTAAAATTGTATTTTTATTTATTTATAGTTAGATTTTTATAATTATTTGATGTTGTAAATAACTTCTATTTTTAACTAAACAGCTCAACTTTTCTTTCTATTATTTTTAAGAAAATAATTCATTAAATGAAAAATTATATGAATACTACAGATGGAATTAGATCTTGTGTATTTTAAAATAAATCTTGCAATTAAAAACTATTGAAGTTTTTATAAGTATCAACAATAATTTTTTATATTAAACTAACTTTTTTCTTTCTTCTCCAACCCTGCTATTGACTTTTAACACATTATTAATTTTTGACACATTATTGAATTTTAACGCATTATTAACTTTTGCCGCATTACTAATTTTTACTACATTATTAACTTATGACACATTATACAATTTTAACACATTATTTACTTTTTATCCATTATACAATTTCTGACACATTATTAACTTTTAACAAATTAAATAAGTCAAAAGTTATAAATAGCTTTTGACGTAACAATTAAATTATATGACATTGTTATAAACTTTTAAGGGGTCAAAAATGAACTTTTTTTTACCACTCCACTTCAGCTTTACCTAGGATTTAACATTAAATAACCAACTTTATGCCAAAAGTGCTTATACGCAATCACAGAATGCATAAGCGTTCGTTGTGATTCAGATTATACGTAAAACAGTTCACCCGTATCTGTTTGTTGTTTTGCATTAAAAAACAACGAGTACGAAATCAACAAGTTTAAGATTGTCTTCCATTTTATAAACTTAAAATGGATGTACTGATTTAATCTGCTTTTAGTTCAGATCCTAAAATTTAAAGCGCACTAGGTCGTCACGGAATAATACGACCAGAAATTCTGAGTAATTAAAAGCGTTGCTGAATGCCAATATAAGTGAACTTTGACCGAATGGATGGCAGAGAAAATTATATACAGGATTATTCAGAATTCCCCCTCCCGGGTTTCATAGAGTGTAGCAGAAACTGGACTATCACATTGATGTATGCCTTGTGTCCAAGGGTTCACGCATAGAACACCTGTAAGCTATGTAAATAAAACATGAATTGTTTCTGTATTCTTTCAAATGTTCTTATTTGCTGTATTAGTCTTAGTTTTTTTTACTATAGAAATTCGAAACCCTGGAGGGAATTCTGAATAACTCTGTATATCTCCATTCCCTTTTTGTTCGAAATTGTATTTTACGCCCGGCTGATAGATTACATATAAACTTTTGTCTATTAGATGTCAAATGTATCATAATTTGATTAAAAAAAAAGATACACCCTTTTTCGTCTAGTAACCCACCGCTCTTTAACCCTTTGCACTCCATAGTCATCTCTCTGGGTACATCGTAATAGTAGCATATCACTCGGATATTCCCTTTTAGGGGATATTAACTCTTTGCACTCCATAGTCCTCTCTCTGGGTACATCGTAATTGTAGCATATTACTCGGATATTCCCTTTTAGGGGATATTAACTCTTTGCACTCCATAGTCCTCTCTGTGGGTACATCGTAATTGTAGCATATCACTCGGATATTCCCTTTTAGGGGATATTAACCCTTTGCACTCCATAGTCCTCTCACTGGGTACATCGTAATTGTAGCATATCACTCGGATATCCCTTTTAGGGGATATTAACCCTTTGCACTCCATAGTCCTCTCTCTGGGTACATCGTAATTGTAGCATATCACTTGGATATTTCCTTTTAGGGGATATTAACCATTTGCACTCCATAGTCCTCTCTCTGTGTACATCGTAATTGTAGCATATCACTCGGATATATAACATCACTGATGACAAAAAGTTTAGTGCCAACTTGACTTGGCCATTTTTACCCCGGCAGACCAGTCTATCCGTATTCTGCTAGCATATCTTTACATTCTATTAAAAATCAGAATGATGTTCGTTGGGGTACCTTAACTTGGAATTTACTCTCAGGAATATTAGTGCTGTGTTTAAATGTGAACAATTTTAGAGGAAGAAGAAAAATTCTTTCCTTTTAAAGTAAATATGATTTTGCGCCAAACTTGTTTTCCAAAGTATCCATATTGGAGGATTTCGGCTACTTTTTCCCACTCTAGCTCTAAATGTAATTTAAACAATACGAACAAAAAGGCATCGGATAAACATTACAGCTTCCTAAAATCTTTCCAATAAAACAAGATACTCGAGTTTTCGCTATAAATAATACACTTTTCTCTTTAAAATAAAACTGTTTCGCCGAAATCCCCCATCGAATCGATTAAATAGAAATTCTCACCCTAAACATCTGTTCTCCTTATCGTTATTCATTGATCAGGGATTTCTCAAACTTAAACGAAAAAGAAAAAAAAAAAATCTCCAAAATCTTATTTTGAATCGGGACTTGCATTCTAAAAGCACTCCAAGGTATATAAAGGAACGGAGGGGGAAAGAAAAATTGTTCTGTGCAGGAAAAAAAATTAAATTTTCCTTGTGGATTTGCGAAAGGTGGAAAATCGTTTAACAAGATTTGAAGGCTTCCTTCACGGTTGTACGTAGGAGAAAGTATTTCAATGTACCTCCGGGTGTACAAAAGTACAAATACTGTACCTCCTTCTACCACGCTCCTTCATTCAATCAATCTTGAGAGTGGAGGGAACAATTGGAATGCATTGGGGAAAAGTAGGGAAAACCATCTTCTTGGAAAGGGAAACAAGATCGCTTTGCCGAAGTAAAGGGATTTTTTTTCTCTTTTGAGTCCTTTTGAAGTATAAAATCTTTTGGTGGCTTTTAACTTGAGAAAACATAAAATCGCCTAAAAATGATGGTATTCATAATATGTCGCCAATTGTAAAGGAAACAAGAAGCATATTCACCAATTTAATTTACGAAAATAAGTATTTGTAACTTTTATATAATTTTTGTGACTATTTAAACCTTTTTAAAATATAATTTTTATTACTGTTAAAACCTTTTTAAAATATAATTTTTATTACTGTTAAAACCTTTTTAAAATATAATTTTTATTACTGTTAAAACCTTTTTAAAATATAATTTTTATTACTGTTAAAACCTTTTAAAAATACTATTTGTGGTGTTTGAACTTATTATTATTATTATTGTTGTTGTTGTTTGTTGTTATTGTTGTTATTATTGTTATTATTATTATTATTATTAAATTTTGACCTACAGGAAAATTCACTTTATTGTTATTTATGTTTAATTAGATTTCAATAAAAGTTTTGAGAAAACATACTACAGACGAATTGTTGTTATGACCCACTATTTAATTAGTTGTTTATAATAAAATATGTTAACCTCAAATATTCCATTGTATTTCAAGATGAAAACTGAAATCTTTATTTCTGCAAAAAATATAATTTTCATTTAATAAATATATATTATCTTCTAGGATCTCCTTCTATTAGAAGAACAGGAAGTAAGTGACCACAATTTTTATTTTATTTTCATATCACACAAATTACTTTGGCGATAGGGTGATTCACAAAACAAATTCACAACTTTATGACCCCGATATCACACACAGATCGAAATTTTGATTCAAACAAACCTCTATTTAAACTGTTGACACAAATGAATTTTTATTTTCGGACCTTAAATAGAAATTATTTGTAAAATACTGCGTTCATCAATTTGCAGCATTGTTCCGTTTCTACACAAAAGTGTTTTTACGTATTTTAAAATTAGTCCATGGATTGATGTTTCGCTTATACTCCCGCAGTTAGGACCGTTAACTTTATTTTCGCAAAAAGTGGACTTAAACCATTATTTTACCTTGTAATTATCATAGAATAAATGTACCTTACCTACTAAAATATCAAAGTAAAACAGCGGTTTAAGTCTACTTTTTTTATGAAAATAGAGTTATTGCTCCTAACTGCTAGCACATTAGTCAGATATCAACCAATGCTATGCACAGTGATGCCCTAATTAAATGGGAAAACGAAAGACTTGTATTAAAAATTATTTTATCGTTTAAATTGACACTTAAAAATTCCTCACATATGTGGAAACATAAAAATAGTTAAACAAAATCCAGTAGCTTAAAAACACTGTCAATATCACTCAAAACTGTCCAATTCCGATGTTAACCATTGTAGACTAGCTCTTGCTACAGATCTCTCCCAGTGCTGGGTGAAATGTACTGGAAGTTTTGAAATGCTGGTGCAGAGTTTAAAAATTGAAATATATTTTTACAAGAAAGGACGGAGGCGTAAAAAATATGTTTTATGATGGTTTTGGCAGGTTTATTTATTTATTAAAAAAAAGTGTATTTTGGAATGATGCTCGAGTTTCTGCATGGATTTGCCAATCTTAGAACCACTGTTTCCGACATTCACCATTACTTACTTGGGCTGCTGCAATTCAAAGCATGGTAAACAAGTCGATAGGTCATTACTTATACGCATTTACATGGATCCTCGTATAAAACTACAAATGCTATTTATGCGTGCGATATATCAAATAAAAAGTCTTACGAATCCGATTAATGCAGAGTGGCCTCAGAACCGGGAAAACCTGGAAATCAGGGAAATGTCAGGGAGCTTTCTGATTCTGGAAAAAATCAGGGAAATGTCAGTTAATTTTTTTAAATTTTGTGAAAATCAGGGAAATTTTTTATAGTTTAAGGCACGTTCATCCGTATTTTAGAGCTATTTACCCGAAGATTTGCGGTGGTAAACGTTAGAAGTTTAATACTACGGAATAGTTTAAACTTTTCATTACTAGCAAGACTATATTTAAAAAATTCGCTTATTATCTCTTTAGCATACATGTTCTATTTGATCAGGGTGTATAGATATCTGGAAAACCTAAGAAAATTGAGGAAATTTGAAAAAGAAAAGTTTGTCCCAAAATCAAGGAATTTTTTAGTAATCTGTCAGGAAATTATCAGGGAACTTTTTTTCCTGAATTTTGTGGCTACTCTGTACTATACGATAATAGAAATTTCTGAACTTGGATCAGCTACCTTGTACAGCTGGAAAAATTATGGAATTAATACTCTATACCTCAAGGGCACATAATTAATATTGCATGAATACTTTCATTATGTTTTCATGTCCCAAATAAAACGTTGTCAGTGTAATTGCCAAATATATATTTTTTTTATTTATCGGTGAATGTCTTGTATTAAAATTATTTTCATGATATTTTTTATACACAAATATCATTCCTATTTTCAGGGCTCCGTGAACTTTAAATTCGGAGTTCTGTTTGCCAAAGCACAACAGACTACGGACGATGAAATGTTCAGCAACGGTAAGTTTCTTCTTATTTTGAAGAAGAACTTTATAATAGACTAAGCTTGGTTAATCAATCTTTTTCACCAAACATGCCAATGCGGTGACTACTTCTTACCGACCAACGGTTTAAGATACCGATTTATAATACATCCTTTTTTTTTTATCAGTGGGGTAAAATTCAATGGATTAATTCTCTTTCTGACTAATGGATAAATGCACCCTTTCTCATCAATGAGATAATATATCAATCGGTAAATACACTATTTTGAACAATGTGTTAGAAGAACTTTATTGACCAATAGGTAAGAATATCAGTGGATTTATGCAGATATATAATCAGAAGATATATTCGGTCAATCAAGTTTTACATCTAAGCTTTGTACCATTTTATTGGTAACTCAAAAAGAATAATACAATTTTTTTTTCATCGTGAAAAACACCCTATTCTATTTATAATATATATATATATATATTAGGGCGTATCGAAAAAATCGAAGTTTGTCAAATCTCTTAGCGGTAAATTTGTGGACACTCATCAGTAATAAGTGTGTGAAATTTTAAAACTCTGGGTTAATATCTTCTGTCACCTCAATGGCCCCAAAGTTCCGAAAATTGGGTTGAAAGTATTTAAAATTCAAAAATTCCTAAAAATTCCCATATTTCGTTTAACGATTGGGGGTAGTGGTTAAATGTTAGTATTGTTTAACAACAACAACTATAATTTTTTTAAAAATTATAGGTTAATATCTTCTGTTGCCTCAGTTAACCGGAAATTCCAAAAAATTGAATAAAAAGGATTACAATTCAATATTTAATCAGCAGTCGCAGATTTCGTTGATCGTTTTGAGGTAGTGCGTGATAAAAATTACTTTTTTCAACAACATAAAGTATGCAAGAATTATTGGTTATTATCTTCTACCACACTGGGTTAGGCGTACTGCCAGAAAAGTAAAGTGGAACACCCCTATTTTCACCCCGAGAAACAAATCGGAGCGACCAATAAATCACTTGATCATTTTCATTTGTTTAGTATTTAGTCTAATTCTAAAATATTTTCTTTCAATTAGTTTCGATCTTCATATCAAACATATTTGCAGCAATGTGGTCGTTTCTTTTAAGGATTTTTTTTTACTCGTAGCTTAGTGTCGTAATCATTTGTTGGTAAAAGATATTGGTAAATATTAGAAATGCAAGAATCATCGCATTCAAAGTTTTCAAGTCGACAAATGCTGTAATGCCCTATTTTTGGAACACCGAAGGATTTTTCACTCATGCTGCCAACACATGAAGACGTCATAAGATGTTGCGCTCATGAGAGATGGCGTATTGGTAATGAAACTGATGGAAATAAAGAACCATGCTTCTCTGTTATTGCAGAAACTGTTGCTTTGAAAATTGAAAGTTTATACATCGATTCATCCATTCCTTCTGTTTCACATAAGCGTGTTTGTGATATTATACACGCTTACCATACAAAATATCATTCAATCATGAAAAATATAAAACGTGTGGGAAGAAGCAAGACTGCTCTTGAAAATGTTGAGAACTTTAAAACGGAAGCAAAAAAACTATTCGACATATCTTCCTGTAAATGCGCTAATTTTAAGGAGTGTATCTGTTCAAAAGAGAGCAAAGTTCCGTAAAATGAGCACAAGTTCCTCAAAGACCAAAGAACGGAAAGAAAAATGTTCATTGGAAGTGTTGATGTACCCGAAACAAAACGACTTCAGAAACGTCAAATGCGAGTACAACAAAATGGTGTGCAAAGTAAAAAAAAAAAAGGCGTCTCCTGCTTCTGTTTCAAGCTTTACTCTGGAAAATGAAGATATGATGTAGGTGGAGGCTGAGGTGGATACCAAAGACACGCCCTACACACTGTTTCTTCAGCAGGATTCAAGAAGTCTTCAGATGCGTGTAAATTTGGACAACACAATTATTGTCAGTCAAAGATATGGTGTTTCTAACAGAATCACGGCTGCTATTGCATCGAGTGTTATGAAATATTTGGATTTAATATCGGAATCGAATTCCAGCCTCGTCACAGACAAAAACAAAGTATGGAGAGAAAAGTCAAGAGTTTACAAGTAAATGGTATCAAAATTAAATGAAAATCATTCCAATCTATCTGGCCTTTATTTTGATGGCCGGTATGACAAAACTTTAACATCAGAAACACTCGATCTCACACTTTCATAAGCACATCTCGGTACTTGATTAAGAAGTATTGTGACGTAATCGATCCAGTTATTTCTCGAAACGCTTATTTTGCTGCTCCAGAAAACAAAGTTTTTGCCATATTAACTGATGAAAGATGTCATACCAAAATCATTGCAACTCGAAGAATAATAAAGGCAAGAGAAATTAGCCGAGGTGTCCGCAGATTCGTTATTCCTGATATCAATTTTGAAGCTGAAGACTACATTGATCTCATTGACTGGAAAAATTGTTTTGTGACATCGCAGCCAGTTCTCCGAGAGATAAGTTCTCAAGATCTTTTGAAAATGACAGAGGACGGTATGCCGAAGGCCTGCGGCACTTCATACAATTTCCTTCACAAACTCAAGCAGTCGAGCGAATTGTGAAACTTGTCACGGCAGCCTCCGAGAAAACAGTTGGGCCTGAAAACAGGGATAAATTCATAAGAGCTACTCTAGAATCCAGAAAACACATGTCGAAATTCGAGACAAAAAAGGATTACAAGTAGTAATGCTATCGTCAATTGTATATTTGAAAGGCAATAAAATTCCTGATCCCTTTAAAATGAGGTAAGTGTGACGTGTATTTTTTAATTTATTTTTTTGAAATTTAGCCTTTTATTTTACAAAATTTGGTGTTGCTGAGGTAGCAGAAGAACTATAAAAAAATTATAGTTGTTGTCAAAAATAGTAACTAGTAAGCACCATCCTTAAACTTGCAGCGAAATCTGGAATTTTTTATGAATTTTTGAATTTTAATCACTTTTAGCCCAAATTTCGGAACTTTCGAGCTATTGAGACGACAGAAGATATTAACCCAGAGTTTTAAAATTTCACACACGTATTAGTGATGGGTGTCCGCAAATTTTCCGCACTACCGCTAAAAGATTTGAAAAATTTCGATTTTTTCGATCATAAATACAAAGTTCAGCGCTACCTTTGCGCCACAATAAATTCAATTTGCATAAAAGCAAACAAAAAAAAATTAACAAGAAATAACTTGGTCACGTACAGTGTCGTTAAACAAGTTATAATGAAACGAGTTCGGTTCATTCTGAGTTTGAAAAGCCGCAAAATATTGTTTTTCTTCACTTCCATAAATAAGTTTTTCACAATACATCATTTTACATAGTTGTATCGTTTTCTCTTGAGGTTTGAGTAAAACATTGTTTGGTTACTAAAATTTTCTGGACAATCTCTACATTTTGACGAAAGATGTATCTGAAAAATGTCATAGAAAATCATTTATCAAACTGTCAAAAATAAAACATTTATTAAGAAACATTGTTATATAAATTATAAATAAAAAAAATTTACGTATTTTAAAATTCAGTACTTAAATCAATCTAAATAATAAAAACATTTCTTACAATTTTCATTAAGAATATTTCTTCTTTTAATAATAATCACTTTTTCATATCGCATATCCTCTATGTACAAACTTAAAAAAAAAAAATCTAAAAAGCACCCCAATAAAAGCATTGAATAAATTAAACCCAATTACAATAAAAGAGCTTATCCAAAAACTACATCCCCAACTTGCAGATGTTCACAATTTAATCCCTATATAAAAGTCTCCCTTCCTTTGTCAGCACTTTGAATAGTTAAATACTTTAATCGTCCCCTTCATTCGCTTCAACAGAATTTTTCAGCAGAAAAATTCGATTTTTCCAACATACTCCCACCTTTGTAGAATTAATCAGTTTGGAAGAACTGTGGAGAGAAAAGAGTCGACGGATGTTTGGCGATGTTCCGATGAGAGATTGAGAATAAGTCTTGAGATAGTATCTAGGATTAGGAAGAATTTTTTTTTATGCTGGTGAACAATTATATCATTGATTTTTTTTTTTTTTTCAGTGCAACGTGTTTTCTTTGTTAGTTAATCCGAAAAGTTCATAAAATCTTAAATCTTTTTAGACAGTTCTTTCTTTATTATTTATTGAATTATATATCTCTACATTTCTTGCCGTATTATATATTTGGGGAATTTGAGGAATTATTATATTTGAGGATTGCTTATTTGATGAGGAATTTAGTAGAGAAATGTCAATCAAAATTAAAAAGGTCTAGTGTTATTTGACTAAATACGCCATATGCCTCAAAATATTTATCGTAAATCAATAAAATGTCAAGTAAAATTAAACTTATCTTTATAAAATAGATATCCGTTTAATTTTCTTAGTGTAATAGATTAAGTTTCTTTTCTCAGTATTTTAATCACTTGCACTTTAAATTTCTGATATAACTAAAACATCGTATAAATAAGGTAGTATTTATCATAATGTGTTATGGTAGGCAATGCATTATAATAAGTGCAACAGTATTTACTTACCTATTTTACATATAAGTTCTAGTGGTTGATCTTCAACAATTTCACCCACAACTTGGCCATATCCCTTTAGGGGAGGTGGGGGGAAGGAAAAGGGAGTGAGTTTTTCTAAATTTAAAGTAACCAATTACCTTCACCTCGTTTTGAGGATCGAGCATGCGAATATTCATCCAGATCGGAATCAAGCTGTATATTTCCTTAAAAAACATACACATAAGGATATTCTTTTATGAATTTAATTTATGATTTTAAACTATATAATTACAACAAACGAATATATTTTGTATTTGAGCAGTTTTGAGCCACTTTGATAAATAAAATTGCAGGGATTTGTATCAAGACTAATCTTTGCGATCAATAACTCAGACTGGTCATAATCTGACTGTTTAAGAATTTTTATTATTTGATAGTTATAGTCATTATTTAAGATCAAATCAGATATTCACCTTTGTGATCAAATATGCTAATTTAAAAGACATATTTTATGTATTTTACCAACACCAAAAATTATCTTTCAGAGACTGGCACCAAAGACTTCGACAAGTTCGTGAGTTTGCTTGGCGAGAAAATAAGACTGAAAAGTTGGGATAAGTACAGAGGTGGCCTTGATGTCAAAGGTAGTAGCAACTCATATACATAGGGACCAAAATTTAACTAATGTTTATTAAAGCAGCCTGGAAACACAAATCTTCTTAAAACCTAATACACGTATGACAGAGACTACGGGAAAATAATCACTAATAAAAAAGCTTAAAAGAAATCATCCAAATTTTCTCAATTCATTCAATTTTTCAATCATCTCAAATGACATTCAAGGATAGCAATGGACGATTCCCGCATATTTATTTGTTTACTTGCTTGCTTTCTTTCTTGCTTGCTTGCTTTCTTGCTTGCTTACTTACTTACTTACTTACTTACTTACTTACTTACTTACTTACTTACTTACTTACTTACTTACTTACTTACTTACTTACTTACTTACTTATATCTTACTTGTAAATATTTCGAAAAGGCCAGAAACACAAAAATTTCTTTTGACTACGCACTTTTTTTTTGTTAATTTACAACCGAAAATCTCTTGTGAGATTTTGTCGGGAAAACGACACATGTGACTCGAATCAAATGTGACGTCACTTCATCTGAAACAACTTGGCTTAAAATGCAGCAGCGGAAACCAGTTGTGCAAGTTTCTCGCAAATCGCTCCAACCGGTATGAGATAAGGCAATTTTCTACCAAACACACACCAACTATTTGTCAGAAACCTCACGATAACCATAGAAACGAAAGGATGTCGTTAAAGTCACAGTTATAGAGGATAGTTTTGATCGGACTGGGTTTCAGGGCATTTTCTTTTCTTAATATTTAAATAACTAATTTTTTTTAAAGAACTTTTATTTGAATATTTGATATCAGAAAGAAATTCTTCATTAATATAAACTTATTTCCCTAGTTTTTAAAAAATGCGGGAATTGTCCATTGATGACAGATATTCTAAACTTTATAGCAATGTTTTTATGGCTAAAAACCTCCTTAACAATTTTCCCGTTAATATAATCTGTGAAATGAACTCAAATTTATTTATTTTTAAATAGAGCTTTATGGAAAAAAATTTGTAACAGATATACAGAGCTTCACTGGATTACTTTCTTTATTGTCGTCATTCACAACTTTTCGGATAAGATTCAGTCTTAAAAAGTTAACTCCAGTTCAAATTGTCACAAATGATGCTAGGACATTGCGAAAGGTTTTCTAAACTTTATTGAAATATCTCTTTTTCGACCTAAATCTTCATTAAGGGCCTTATTATACAGAGCCATTCAAGTGGCGAGCTCGCACCACCGCTTCTGGCCACTTCTGTGGCTCAGTATGAAAAGCTCTTTAGGATTGCATGTTTCACTTCCAGTGGCTTGTCTGTAGGATTGCATGTTTCACTTCGAGGGACTTGTCTGAGCGACTGAAGCGGTAGCAAACGCCCTCCACCGCTTCTGGCCACTATTCTGGCTCAGTATAATAAGCTCCATAGGATTGCATGTTTCACTTCGAGTGGCTTGTCTGAGCAACTGAAGCGGTAGCGAACGCGCTCCACAGCTTCCGACCACTATCCGTGTCTCAGCATAATAATCTCCATAGGATGGCATGTTACAGTCTGAGTGCCACAAGCGACGCTACCTCTAAACACAGCAATGGCCCAGTATAACAAGCTCCTATAGGATTGCATGTTTCACTTCTAGTGGCTTGTCTGAGCGACTGAAGCGGTAGCGAACGCGCTCCACCGCTTCCGACCACTATCCGTGTCTCAGTATAATAATCTCCATAGGATGGCATGTTTCAGTTAGAGTCTGAGTGCCACAAGCGACGCTACCTCTAAACACAGCAATGGCCCAGTATAACAAGCTCCTATAGGATTGCATGTTTCACTTCTAGTGGCTTGTCTGAGCGACTGAAGCGGTAGCGAACGCGCTCCACCGCTTCCGACCACTATCCGTGTCTCAGTATAATAATCTCCATAGGATGGCATGTTTCAGTTACAGTCTGAGTGCCACAAGCGACGCTACTGTTGCGAAACACAACTCAACTCAACTCAACTTTGTAAGAAAGTTTCGGTTCTTGTTTTGATTCTTAAAAGTTTTGGTTCGTGTTTGTAAAAGAGTGATTGCGTAGTAAATGGAATGTTCTTTTCTTTGAATCAGCGTGTCTGTTTTATTGCTTATCTTATCCATAATATGAATCCTTGCTATGTTTGTTAAATAATGGCGTCCGCGACAGTGAAAGTATGGAAAAAGTGAAGGCAATCAGAAAGGCACTACGCACGCCTTTTACCGTGTGTGCGAATACGATTCAAGATGAATTGAACAATGAACAATCACTCTCGGATCTGCAAGCTTTGCAAAACAAGCTTCGGGATAAATTTGATCGTCTGTGTGCCGCGCAGGAGGAAGTATCCAGTGCCCTCCTGAGTGATGAAGCGTTGGCGATCACATATGAAGGGGATTTTGTGACAGCGGAGGAATATAGGGACAGGTATTTGACTGTATCTGCTATGTTGGAAACGGCGATAGCTAATTTGTCCACCGTTGTACCTGCATCGGAATACGCTGAATCTACAGGAGGAAAACGTCGCTTCAAGTTACCGCGATTAGAATTGAAACGTTTCAGCGGCGATCCCAAAGAGTATTTGGCCTTTTGGGCACAATTTGTCAAAATCCATGAAGATGAAGACATTGTTGAGGAGGATAAATTCCAATATTTGTTGCAATGTGTTGTTCCTGCCTCAAAAGCTGCAAGACTGGTTGAGAGTTTCCCACCAACCAGAGAAAATTATTCTAAAGTGATTAAACAGCTTACTGAACGATTTGGCCGTGAAGACCTACTCGTCCAAATATACGTTAGAGACTTGCTGAGTATAGTGATGAGAAATGCATCGGGAAAATGCAAATTCGACTTATGTGAACTCTACGACCTTCTAGAAGGCAAATTAATGGCTTTGGAAAGCCTAGGGAGAACAAAAGAAAAGTTTGCGGACTTTCTAGAACCACTTGTGGAATCGTGTTTGCCCGAAACTGTACTACGTGCGTGGGAGAGGAGCCGCTCCTTGGATGAGTCATCCCGCAGTTCTACTGATGATGATTCCCCCCGGCTTTCAAGTGTGCGTTCCTTGGAGAAGCTCATGTTCTTTCTTCGTGGAGAAGTTCAGAGCGAAGAAATGATATTACTCGCTCGCTCTGGACTTGGTGACCCGCAGAAGAGTATTTCGGAAAGAAAAAATAGTAGTGTTGTGCAAATGAATCCCACAAGTGCGGTGTTAATAAATTCAGGTAAGGAAGAGGGGTCCGGCAAAATTCAGTGTATATTTTGTAGTAAACATCACTTAAGTTCTGAATGTTTTTTAGCTCGCAAAATGTCTTACAATGATAGAAAGAGTATTATTATGAAAAAAAGAGCTTGTTTTAAATGTTTAGGTTTTGACCACATGAGTCGTAATTGCAGACGCACAGTTAAATGTCTACAGTGTGAAAAAGGTCATTATATTTTAATGTGCCCTCAGCGTGACGATACACCTTCAGACCGTAGTACTACTGCGGAACCAGAAATTAGTAATGTTCTGGCCAATCAATCTGTGTCAGAAAATATTTATTTACAAACCATAGCTCTTAAAGTAAATGGTAATGGTCGTGAACAGATTGTCCGGGGGATGTTAGATACAGGGTCTCAAAAATCCTATTTAACTGCTAGAATTATTAAAAATTTACAATTGCGACCAAAGTCAAAACAAACCATAGTACACGGTTTGTTTGGGGGGGAGAGAAAGTAAACCCCGTGAGCATTTTGTATATAACATTGGAATACAAGGCTTGAGTAATAATTTCAAATGTTCAATAGAAGTACTTTCCGAAATTAAAATTTGTGGGGTTGTTCCTAAAGTGAATGACTTATCAGCACTAATCGAAATAAAGGAAAAGGGTATTGAGATATCAGATTTACTTATACCTGATCATGAAGTAGATTTACTTGTGGGGCTGATGTCATTAGTTCAATTTTAACAGGGAAATGTACTGATTTGAATTCTGGACTGATTGTTGTAGATACAAAATTGGGATGTACAGTTATGGGTAAAGTCACAAATGGAATTTGTGAGGAACACAAAGTCATATCAATGCCTGCTTTATATGAAAATAATTTGAATTCTAATGTTTTAACTTTGTTGTCATTGCATTCGTGTGCTTTAAATATAAAAGAGTTATGGGATCTTGAAACGTTGGGAATTCGGGACCCGATGGGAAATAATGAAAGCAAATGGCTAGTGGACTCAATAAATCAGTTTGAAAACGATTTAAAAATACTTCCAGATGGAAGATATGAATTGCTTTTACCTTTTAAGGGAGGTTTTGATGTACCTAGTAATAAATCTTTAACTGTTAAAAGGCATAGACGAATGTGTCAAAATGGGGTTAATAACAATTATTGGGAAGAATATTGCGCTGTTTTCAAAGAATGGGAAAAGTTAAATATTATCGAAAGAGTTCCAGATGTGGAGTTAGATAGAGAATCCCATTACTTACCACATAGACCCGTAATAAAGCTTTCAAGTCAAACTAGTAAGGTGAGGCCGGTGTTTGATGCTTCATCGAGAGAAATGAATCTACCGTCCTTAAACGATTGTTTATTGAAGGGCCCCAATTTAATTGAACTCATTCCGGACATTATTGATAGGTTCAGGTCGTATCCCATTGGTTTGTCGTCGGACATTGAGAAAGCATTTCTGCAACTGAGTATCGCACCAGAACATAGAGACTATTTAAGGTTTTTTTATCCTTCACAAAATGAAGAGATTGTTTATCGTCATTGTAGAGTAGTATTTGGTGTGAGTTCAAGCCCGTTCCTATTAGCAGCTTCTATAAATCATTTGCTTGATCATTCATCTCCTGAATATGCTGAACTTATATTAAAACTAAAGCATTCCTTCTATGTAGACAATTGTGTTAGTGGAGTATTTAATGTAAATGAAATGGATAATTTTATTTCAGGGGCTACGAGTGTTATGGCCAAGGGGTGTTTTAATTTGAGGAACTGGGAGAGTAATGTTGCAGGGCCAAATGTTTTTAAGTGTACTGGGGACACAAATTTATTGGGTCTAATTTGGAACTTGGATAGAGACACACTGAGATGTTCTATAGGTAATGAACAACTCCAGGGTATTGTTGAAGTTACTAAACGATCAGTACTGTCTATGGTGCAGCAATATTTCGACCCTATTGGTATTTTAACAGCTGTCACTTTGTTACCCAAACTTTGGCTACAAGAAGCGTGAAAACTTAAATTATCTTGGGACGATCCTCTGCCACCTGAGATGTGCAAAAAATTCTGTAGATGGCTCCAAGAAGTGAAATGCTTAAAAGATATAGAAATCCCTAGATACATTGAGATTGGTGAAATATCGGAACTACATGTTTTTGTAGACGCTTCCAAAAATGCGTATGCTGCTTGTATATTCATTAGGTCTATAACGAAAACAGGGATTAAGTTACATTTAATTAAGGCCAAGTCAAGGGTAGCTCCTACGAAACCCGTTTCAATTCCTAGATTGGAACTATTAGCGTGTTGTGTAGGTGCACGATTGGTTAAATCCGTTCAAGGGGCTTTGGATATGCCGAATTTAAATATTACATTTTGGACTGACTCTATGGTAGCTTTATATTGGATTAAAAACTATGGGGAGTGGTCAATGTTCGTGTCCAATAGAGTAAAAGAGATAGGAAAAATAACGTCTCCGGACAATTGGAGGCACGTTCCCGGTACGTTGAATCCGGCAGATGTTCTTTCTCGTGGGTGCTCTCCGAGTCATCTGTTGGATTCAGCATGGCTTAATGGTCCTGTGTGGCTGCAAGAAGACTCAAAAAAATGGCCAGTAACTGACATAAAGTGTGAGATTAAAGAGGTCAATGCTGAAAGGAGGAAGGTTAAACTTTGTAACCTTAATGTCAAAGATAGCTTTCCTTGGTATTCACAAAGGTTTACAAATTATCACTCTATGGTCAGATTGACAGCATGGATTAGAAGATTCATTAGTAACTGTCGTACGACATCTGACGATAGAGCTGTAGGTGAATTGTCAAGTTCTGAAATTGACAAGGCAGAAAAAATTCTTATTGGCTCAATACAAAGAGAATTTTTCCCTGATCCAAGTTGTATTCCGATAATTAATGTCTTCAAAGATGAAGATGGGTTAATACGCGTTAAGACAAAAATAACTGAGGGGAAAGATAACCCTTGTTTTTTAACACCTATCCTCCTTCCAGAAAATTGCCATTTAACTTTGAAGTTAATTGAATACCTACATAAAGTAAATTGTCATGCGGGTACCCAAATATTACTTTCAATTATTCGAGAAAAATTTTGGATTTTAAAATCTAGGAAAACTGTTAGAAGTGTGATAGGGAAGTGTGTAACCTGCCGCAGATATAGTGCAAAACCAGCTGTTAGTGCGCCTGTTGCTTTACCTGCAGACCGTGTAAGTGAGGCTAATGTTTTTGAGGTTATAGGCATAGATCTGGCCGGTCCTCTCTTCCTTTTGAATGGTGAGAAAGTGTGGATTGTGTTATTTACATGTGCGGTCTTCCGAGCATTGCATTTAGAACTTGTGACTTCACTTTCAACGGAGAATTTTCTACTAGCTTTTCGTCGATTTATCGCTCGAAGGGGAAGACCAAAGACAGTGTACACAGACAACGGTAGTAATTTTAAGGGTGCTGTTACTGAATTCCAAAAGCTGGACTGGGATAAAATTGAACGTGAGACAGAACTTCAGTGTGTGAAATGGAAGTTCATCCCACCCACTGCTGCTTGGTGGGGAGGGTGGTGGGAGAGACTTGTAAGAGTGATTAAAGATCTTCTGAAACGCACTCTAGGAAAGTCAATTTTATCTTACGAAGAGTTACTGACAGTCTGTTGTGATTGTGAATCGATTATTAATTCCCGTCCATTGACTTATGTGTCAGAGGATTCTGAGGACTTGGTTGCTATTACACCAGCCATGTTTCTAATGACCAATTCTACCTCTGATGTATCTGATTTAGATGAGTGTGCCAGATTTCGAAAACGTGTTAAGTATCGAGCCAAATTGCTTAAAGATTTAAGAGGTAGATTCCGAAGGGAATATTTGGGATTGTTAGTACAACGACACCAAAAGTCATCTTCTCGAGACTTTACTGTTGGGGAAATTGTCCTTGTAGAGAACACTAGCAAAAAGAGATTATTTTGGCCTTTAGCCAAAATTTTGGATTTGTTACCTGGTAGGGACGGTAAAGTTCGTACATTAAAATTGAAGTGTGGTAACTATGTTATAATCCGTCCTGTGCAGAGAGTTTTTCCTCTAGAGATCCTGCCTACAGAGACTCCAGCTGTAGCTGCTGGTCTAAGCGATGTTCCAGAGTCGTCGGCCCCACCGGATGATCCAGTGACAACTTTTTTTCCGACTGCTTACCCAGAGATGACTGGATTATCTCCTGGTGTTCACGATGTGGACGTTCCGAAGTTGTCAAGATTTGGACGAAAGATCAGACCTCCCCGAAAATTAAACTTGTTAAACATGACTTTATTTTTTGAGTCAGATTAGACTCAAAAAGGGGGAGTATGTTGCGAAACACAACTCAACTCAACTCAACTTTGTAAGAAAGTTTCGGTTCTTGTTTTGATTCTTAAAAGTTTTGGTTCGTGTTTGTAAAAGAGTGATTGCGTAGTAAATGGAATGTTCTTTTCTTTGAATCAGCGTGTCTGTTTTATTGCTTATCTTATCCATAATATGAATCCTTGCTATGTTTGTTAAAGCTACCTCTAAACACAGCAATGGTCCAGTATAACAAGCTCCAATAGGATTGCATGTTTCACTTCGAGTGGCTTGTCTAAGCGACTGAAGCGGTACCGAACGCGCTCCACCGCTTCCGACCACTATCCGTGTCTCAGTATAATAATCTCCATAGGATGGCATGTTTCAGTTAGAGTCTGAGTGCCACAAGCGACGCTACCTCTAAACACAGCAATGGCCCAGTATAACAAGCTCCAATAGGATTGCATGTTTTGCTTCGAGTGGCTTCTCTGAACGACTGAAGAGGTGGCACACATTCGCCACTCGAGTGGCTCTGTATATTGAGTCCCTTAGCCTGTAAAATTAATTTGAAATAACTTTTTAAGTTTGATTATGGTAAAACATATTTTTTTATGCTTAACAAACATTCTTTCAGGAAATATAACAGATCCAAATATTTCATATAGGTACTAAAATATTCTAAATCTATATTACATTCTTTCTATATTATAATCTATATTATAAACTTTATATATCTATATTATAAACTTTAGATTTTTTTAAATGTTACCAAATAAAAAGATATTCAACTTTAAATGTCATAATATGCAACTTTTGTAATTTTGTTCCTACTTTTTTTGAAAAAAAATTTTTTGTTAGTAACTTAAACCTATATGTAAAAAGGCCATCTGAATGTAATATACAATGCTTAATTTATTACTGAATTAAATTTCAATTCAATAGCTGCTATATTTCCTGAGAAATAGATCATAAAAATGAAGGAAATTTACATTGAGATCCACGTTAGCTCTGCCCGATTCCGGGTCAGCTTAAAGAGCCATATTTCCACCTAGTGGCAAAGTTTTGAACTATTTTATTTTCTTCAGATGTGATTTTACCATGGTTTAAAATCATGTGTGTACAATTTTAATGAATAATATACATAAAATATTATGATGTGTACTGATTACAACAGACTACAATTAAGTCAAATCATAAACTGATAAAACCAAATCAAGCATGTTATGTTTAAATAGATTTCATTCATGCCATAGTAAGAATGCTGGTATTAATTGCAGGGGACATGACTGGAAGGTACTCCGCCTACACGATATACGAAGGACACGAAATTATGTTCCATGTCTCTACCCTTCTGCCTTACTCTAAAGACAATCGACAACAAGTAAGTTTCCAATCTCGTCTCAAATCTACTAGTTTTAAATGAACTCGTACTTTATTTTGAAGATGGTGAGAGAGAACCAGTGCAATGAAAGAACATTGGGTATAATTAATGGTGGCCGCTGCACGTTAAATCCGTCGAAGCCTCAATGTCTTTCCGTTGGTGTAGTTTCAGAGAGAAGCTAATTTAGGTTATGTCATTTAGCCTCTTCATTTGAGTATATATTGATGAAGTGAAATTGTGGATATTGTTGCAATACTCAACCAAAATCTCGTGAAGACCTTGCGTCAAAGAACCCCAAAAATAAACTATTGTTCTAAATATATAGCACTAATTCCAACACATTTCAGCACAGTATGGACAGAAATTTAAACAAATCGATCACCATTTAAGCACTATGTTTCATAACACATCTTCGCTAGAATCTTTTGATTGACTTAATTTAAAAACTCATTTATTTTTAACCTTAAAACAAGCTATCTTTAAAAATCAAACATTAGCTATACTATACTTCAAGTTAACTAGACATCACTTAGACGGTAGATCGTGACAGTGCTCATAGGTATTTAATCCATTTTGGCAGCGTGAAAGCATAATGTTCGCCAAACCACAACCCTGTAGAGAACAAAAGGCTATAAGGTTTGGAGAGAATTATGTCTTCACTCCGCCAAAATGGATTAAATACCTATGAGCACTGTCACGATCTACCTTCTAAGTGATGTCTAGTTAAGTTGAAGTTTAGTATATCAGTATTTAACTAAAAAGCCACTGTCAGTCATCAGGTGCGTACGACATACTTGACATATTACCAAAACTTGCTGCAATAGCACCTTTGTCACCTATGATTACACACAGTAGAAAAGTCATTTTATTTCTAATGCAGCATTTTTAAGTTAACAACGCAATATCATATTTTATTTTGGAACTTTAACCTCTATTTCACACCAGGCAAATAATCCTTTCAACTTAAATATTTGTCTCTGAATCATATAATTCGAGAAGTGTCACCAGGTGCGTACGACATACTTGACATATTACCAAAACTTGCTGCAATAGCACCTTTGCCACCTATGACTACACACAGCAGAAAAGTCATTTTATTACTAATGCAGCATTTTGAAGCTAACAACGCAATATCATATTTTATTTTGGAACGTTAACCTCTATTTTCACACCAGGTAAATAATCCTTTCAACTTAAATATTTGACTCTGAATCATATAATTCGAGAAGTGTCTGCAAGTTTAAGTACCCCATTGAACATCATTATGAATGTGTTATAGAATGTAATAAATACTTGTAGAATTATGAATGCGCTGGTCTGCCAGGGGAAAAATGGCCGAAACTGTTAAAAATTCGATTCGAATAAGGGAACTCGTTCCAATAGCCAAATATGTCTTTATTTGCCAAATAATAAGCATTCTGTTTTTAGAAAACACTGCTTTTTAATCGAGGAATGGGGCTGACGATTTCATTTCTCTCTTTTAAAATTTCATCTTTTAAAAATGAACCAAATTGATATCATCAGTAACGTAATATTTGTGATTAATTTAGCTGACTTTTAAAGGATGCAAGTATTCGGGGCCATAGGAATAAAATCGTCTGCACTTCATTAAAATTGAAGAGAGGTGGGTTGCCAAATTAAAAATAAATTCCATGATTTGGCAAGCAATGTCATATTTGGCTATCATATTTAGTACAACTATTTCTAAGTCTATTTTTGAACAGTTTCGTCCATTTTTCTCCTGGCAGACCAATACATTCATAATTCTACAAGCATTTTCTGCACTCAATAAATAAAAATATTCAGATGATGTTCGATGGCCTAAACGTAGAGTCTCCTCTAAGTCTATTATAAAACAGTAAAAGGAAATACAAATGTTAAAAACCTCACCTCCTTTTTCTTTTGCAGGTAGAAAGAAAACGACACATCGGCAACGACATCGTAAATATTATATTCCTTGAAGGTTCCCACCTGGATCATGTCAACTTCAAGCCAACCATGATAAAGTCGCAATTTACTCGTATCCTTTTTATTACAATTTATGCACCTTTATCTGGTCTCAAAAGTGATGTAACTCTGCGATGCATAAAATATAGCCGTCAAAAACAACCCTGAAAACTTTCACCTAAAATGTTTGGGGACGAGAAAGGTTTTGTTATTTTAAGAGGTAAAATAAATAATATGAATTATTTCTTGTATGTGTCATGTTAAGAAGATTTTTGTGTGTGTGTGGGGGGGGGGGGGGATCTTATTATAAAAACTTTAACCAGGTGATTCCTGTTTTTGTAAGGAGATGAAGAGGTTACTACTTATTTTCGTTTAAATTTTTTTGTATTTGTTAAAGTATTTCGTTATATTTTTTGACAGGAAATGAAGAAATATATTACCTTTTTGAAATGTTTATTACTCTTTTTCTAAACTAGGTACTGACAGATGCTTGTTTATGAAATAAATTTTAATGCCATTCTTAGTCATTCTAAGTTGAATTTTTCACGTGTGTCACGTAGAGAGAATATTTTTTTTAAAAAGTAAAATGTTACGTTATTAAACAAGGGTGGTTTTCTAAAAAAAAAATGTGGTTCCTTATTAGCATACAATGTGATTCCAAATTAAAAAAGGTCAATGGAAAATTGAAATAACCAGAATATTTCAGAATAGGACGATGTGGTTTTCTCACAAATTCGCAGGGTCAAAAGTGAATTGTGGTAACACATTTTTAAAAATATCCATACATTTAGTTGAGCTATTGCTTTCTCTTCAATTTTCTTTAACATATACAAGATATATTTGCCGTTGTCTCATACGAAAAAGAGGATGACTCTTACAGGTATGCTATAAATAGCTTTCTCATACTTTAATACTATGTACTCCTCTTATTTTTCTGTAGTAATTCTACTACTATATTGTCTCCTAATATTTACTCCTCTTTACTCTACCACAACATGCTCTACTACAAGTCTACAAAATGCTCTACTATTATTTACTCTACTGCTCGTATTCTATCGTATACCATACCAGATATCATTGCCTGCTCCAATAATTAAATTTAATTATTGCTATTCATTTACTTCACAATTTGTTTTAACCTATATTTTCTGCTTCTCAATTTAAGTGATATGACGCCTTTGAAAACAAATAATTTTCTTTACTAGTTAGAGCAACTCTTCCCCCTCTCCAAAGAGATTCGTACTTTTACCCACTGACGGTCATGGGAATGGGCGAAATTCTACAGTTGTTTTCCCTGCAATAATTTTTAAATTATATTTCTTATTCAAATACAATTTTTTATTTTTTATTATTTTAATTTATTTTGTTTTAGATAGGTTATAAACTATCATTCTAATAAAAATGTTTAAAAATTATCTTATTTTAAATTTTATTTATAAATTTAAAAATCTTGTGTATTGCTGGAAAAACTGAAGATCAAATGACGTATATATACGTGCAAGACCGTCAGTGGGTAAAAGTGTACTTGTGCTCCTAAAATAATTGGAACAAACATGTTTTAATTAATATTATATTAATAAAATATCTTAAATGTATCTGTAAAATGTGAGTGATAAGACCAAGTTAACATTTTAGATATTTCAAGCAACTTAAGTGACACAGTTTTGTAGAACTATGGATGTGGAACATCGCACAACTACCAACTACACTAAATTACTGATGTGGATTCGTGTTATTTACCGTTTTTATATTTTCATTATTCGTTTAGAAAAAATAACTAGTTTGGCGATATTTTTTGCGATAATTCTTATAAGGGTCTTAAAAAAAAAAAACTTTGTAAAACTGGTGATTTTGGCGTTATACTTTTCGATAATTTTTATATTATTCTTTCTTATAAGTGAAACTGAGGAAAAGAGAAAAAAAAAACGAGCGTTGATGAGCTATTTTCAAGTTCTATGTATTGAGAGCATTCGTTTTTCAACTTTTTACGCCATTAAAGTATTTTTACAGAAATTTCGGAGATGGGGATGTTTATAACACTTTAAGAGGCATTACCACAGTGATTTTGATCAAAATCGTCAAAGCCGCTTTTTAGCAATCATTGAAAAATATGATTTTGTCAATGGCAGCTACCATATGCGCAAGCGCGCTTTTGACGAAAACCTTAATGGTAGGGTTCCATAGCCACCACCCACCCGCACACCAAATTTGAACATCGTAGGTCCATTTGTTCGGGAGTTATGCTAACCACAAACAATATATATATATAGACATACATTTTTTCTAAATCACTTTTTTGAAATCAGGACGTGGATAAATGCAATTTCATTTTTACTCATTGCTATACTTTCATTACCCTATGTATACATATGGGTAGTTGAAAGTAAAAAAAAAAAAAAACACGCGTGATTACATTGTGTTCATATTAATTACTTTTAAATGGGTAAATTTTTTATTTATAAACATAGTAAAATTCTAAAAATATACCAAAATTAAAACAAACCCTTAGTATTCAATTTAAAATTTAAGCAATTTTTAAAAAACAGAATCTTAAGGCTACCCAAAAAAGTACCAACACTTTTGATATATTCTATTCACTAACAGGCATCACTTTTAAAATTTCAGAAAATAAATCAATTTCCTTATTGTTTCAAGACATTTCTTTTAAGAATAAATTTTCTGACCTTCAGACAATTATAATAATTCTTAATCCAATTTATCTAAACATCATTTCCATATCGAATTTTCCTTAATTCCAATTACTGTCAAGCTTCTTTTCGAACAGCGCACCCAAATTATTTTTTATTAGCGAAACACAATTTAATCGAAAATGTCCTGAACTTAATTGCTGAAGAGCGTATTCTTAGGCTAATGTAACACTGCAATCATCTTCAAAATCCAAATATATAGCAAAGAAGTCAGTTGCATATCCTTTCAGACGAAATAACGAACGGTTGCCATCGCCAGACGAAAAAAAAAACATTAAAAAATAATGAACTGTTGCCATATTCCCAATAGATTTCTTCAAGAAATCAAATTGTAATTTCCCTTGCAGAAGTGAAAATTGTTTCAGAAAATCTAATAGCTTTTTGGAGTTCGGAGGAAATGAGTATAATTGCTTTTAGCGATCGACGCGCCACTGCAGCGAGGTAGTATAATTGCACGTCTCGCTCGGCAGGTGGCGCTTCTAAGCACCGGCAAGCTGAAATGTAATTATTTCTGAGGAGACAAATGTATTGCAAATTTACAGCGGGTGCAGTTGTAAGGAATGGATGGATTTGATAATTTTTTTTTTTTTTTTAGCTCCTTTAAAATCGTACTGCCTCATTTAGAAATCATATTTAATTATCAAGAATAAATCAGAGATGTCATTTGCACTCAGCAATGATATGAATAATTTAGGGCTGGAAAATGAAAATTATTCAATTACAATTTTTGTTTCAATTAATTTAGTTTATTTTTTCACAAACGTAAGTTTCGAAAATAAATAGTAATTAATTCGAATTGTCAATTTAAAAAAGAATTATATTGTTTACACACCAAAGTTACTTTTAAATAAATTATATCCTATGTTTGAAAAATACTGTCATGCACATGTTTCTGATTGGCTCTTATTACACAGAATTGGGCATTGAATACTTTAATTAAAATTACTTTGATTTAATAATATGAAAGAAGTTGTGATCGGTTACTTACTTTTAAATCATAGAAAATAATTACTGCATTTGGTTTATGCCACTTAATATTATGGGTTGTTTTTATAACTATTAATAAATATTTTTTTACTTTAAAAACTTAGTCGAAATCTTTAAAAATTTTGTAAAAGGGAAAAATATTAGGGACTTTTTTTTTCCTTTTGAGGAAAAATGAATAACTCTGGAAGACATATAGCGAAATATCAGTTTACAGAAAGAAGCCATGAAGCTTCAAAAAAAGTACAGCTTCTGTTTTATAAAAAATTCTTACTTTTTATAATGAACTACTGAATGTTGCAATGTTATCAGAGCTTCATGAAAATTAAAAGAGGTGTTATAAATCTGATTTATAAATTGAAGATACTATTTATTACTATATATTCATACTAAACACGTGTGTTATAAAACAAAATGAAAGCTGAAATCGAAAAAAAAATATCCGTGCAACTAACATTTGTTTAATGATAATAAAAGTATAAAATCAATTCCAAGGGAAAGGGTATGTAATAACTTACGTCCTTTTCTAAAATCACTATTTTTAAATCTTTTTATTTATTTATTTTTTTTTTTTTTTATTTATTAACTCCGATTTTGTGTGTATGTCTGTGGGAGTATATATCGATGGTGGGCATATTAACCAGTCATCCAATCGAGCTGAAACTTGGTAGATAGATTCTATGTCGATGACAATGCATTCGATCACGTTTTATGAGCTGCCCCTGTCCCTAAAATGTCATTTTTACGGAATACTAATGAACCAATTTGCCGTTATTCAATCACGCTGAAATAACATGTAACTGATCGTTGAAGTGACTTTCATGTTGACAAAACTTTTTTAATAAATAAATAATAACATTATTTTAATGAGAATAAATAAAAGATATTTGGATATGAGTGCATAAATTCCCATTTGTTTTTAAGGAATAAAGTTTGAAAAGTAGTTTTCTGCATATATTTCCGATAGGAGATGTTTTTATTATTTAAAATTAGATACAAATACCAAACACATGCTGACAACTGAAACAGCGCTATGTTAATGAATTTAAAAATTAGCAAAGCATATAAAGGATTTATATTAAAAAAATTATCAAAATAGGTTATATTATTTAACGCCAATAAACAGAGCAGAATGAAAATGTTTAACCTCCTGAATCGGGGCGATATCCTGTCCAGAATTTTTTCAAGTATCTATCAATAATATTTACAGTGCTAAGCCCAGAAGTCGCATCTACAACTGAGCTTGAAATAAGTGATTTAGAATTTTACAAGTTCATGAAGTTGAAGGTAACTCATTGACTAACTTTAATATTTCTTGTGAAGCTTCGCTTATAAAACTTCACCTTATTTAAACTAAATTACAGAGAACCATTTAATAACTATAACTCAATTTCATCAAAAAGGGGCTGAAACCAGCTCTGTGTCAAGCGCGACAGTATACAGAACTTGTAGAATATTTTGTATTTAATATACAGAATATAATCGCAGCTTTTGTTGATTTCTTTTCAGGCTATCAGTGTATTCCGAGGAGTCGGTTCCTTTGTTCGGTCCGACTCTCCCAAATCCACCGATCTTCAAGAACCACCAAGAGTTCCGTGAGTTCCTCCTCGTCAAACGTATGTACTCCTACATCAGTCACACTTCTTTTATTAGACAATATTAATAGTTGAACTACCAGTACCATATTATCAGTTTGTTGGAAATTCTAAGTTCAAAATATATATATATAGCCAAAGAAAGCACCTATATTTTCAAAGACGGTTTTACTCGAATTACCAAGAACCAGAATGTGTACAATAAAGACCGTTTTATAACCAATTTTCCAGAATTTAAGACCAATTTTTTTGTTACCGATTCCAAAATGCTAGGATTTATTTTTATTTATTTAAATGGTTATTATTTATTTAATTTCTTTCCTATGGAACCTTGTAGTTATAGACTGAGAGGCGACTGCAATTTTTGGACCACATCGATCATCATTCTGAATTTTTTATAGAAATTGGAGAAAAGTGAGTAGATTACGAATCTACTGGTCTGCCTTGGGAAAAATGGCCTAAACTGGTCAAAAATAGACTTTTAATAAGTTGAACTAAATCCAATTGCCAAATGCGCCATAACTTGCCAAATAATGAGCATTTTTTTTTATTTGGTAACCCTCACTCTTTAATTTTCAATTGGTTGCAGACGATTCGGATGTGTGGCGATGGCTTACTTGCATCTTTCACCAATGAGCCAAATTGGCAATAAACATTACGTCACTGGTGACATAACTGATGTCGTCAATTTGGCTTACTTTTAAAAGATACAATTTTTCCGAACCAGAGATCAGAAATCGTTTTCGCTTTTTCTCATTGAAAATCAAAATGCAGTGGGTTGCCAGACGAAAAAGTTTGTTCTCTTTCTGGCAAGTTATGACATATTTGGCAATCGGATTTTAGTTCAACTCATTCCAAGTTGATTTTTGATCTTTTTCGGCCATTTTTGCCACGACAGACCAGTGGATTCGTAATCTACTGACTTTCTCCAATTTCTATAAAAAAATTCAGAATGATGGTCAAAGGGCTCCAAAAATTGCAGTCGCCTCTCGGACTATTACTAGAAGGTTCATGGGAAAGAAATTAACCGAATAATAATTTAAAGAAAAATGAAGAAAAAAATCTATTGCTTTGAATTATGTCGCATACTAAACGTTAACCACGTCTTAGACTATCGAAACTGTTCAGATACATAAGTTTGTCATAATTTTAACATTTTTTTTTTTTATTTATTTATTAATTCCAAGTACAACTACAAATAACAAAATAGCTTCATCTTTTAGACGTACACAAACCGGAGACCATCAGTCCAAAGTTACCATACTTTTTAACTCTGAAAATTCATTGTTTGATTCGTTCCATTGTGTATGCAGTAAGTTTAAAGGATATTAATTAACACAAGAATAAACGCTAAAGAACCTGAATGGTGTTAGCAGGGGTCTATTTTTTTTTTTTTTTTTTTTTTTTTTTTTTTTTTTTAATGGTTGGCTTTGTCATCTTGATGACTGTAGTAATCTTGGTTTTCCTCAAGTTAAGTTTATTGCCCTTAAATTTTTCCATGTTACAGAATATGAAAGGTCATTAGCTTCTTTTGCGAAAATTCTGCGGTTTGGGACAATGGCGATCACGTGATTCCAGGACACGTAGTCAAGGATACATTATGGCCGACCAAACGGTATAGTGATTAGCGTGCTAGCTTCTAGACCGCGAGGTTGCGGGTTCCGAGTCCCGTGTTAGGCATGGGTGTTTGTAAATGTATGTTGGCTTGTCTAATGACGAATGTTTCTGTGCATTATAGCCCTCGTGTTGCTGACGGCGCCAGATAATCTGAAAACAACCAACCAAGGATACATTATAATATAAGGATACATTTAACTTTTACGCCTCCAATACGTTAAATTGTTCAACGAGGCCATAAAAAAAGTACTTGAAATTTACTTGATTAATTGTATTCCAATTATAAAAAAAATCATTCATTTATGAAATAGAAATGAAATTTCTGATTGCCCAAAGGACAACTGAAATTTTTAGTTAAGTTGTCATTTTAAAAATATGGAAACCTCAAATTTCGATCCCTGGGTATTAGTCTTTGACATTTTTATATTTTATCATATTTCTAATTAGCCAAACTTTTACTGCCTCTACTTCTACAGTAAGAATTGAACTGTAACCGTTATTTCACATAAAAAATAGGCACATTTTATTTACATTTTTGTACAAAAGCTATTTAAGTTGAGATAATAAGTGGCTTATTTTTCTTAATCCACCTTACAAGAATTTAGTTTCAGGTCAACTCAGTATAAAAGTTTTTATTATGTTCATTGAAATCAATGAAACATAAACTAATTAGTATTTATGACTAAATCAATCCCTAAACACAAAAGCAATTTGTTCATAGTTGAAAAATTTGTCTTTTATTTTAATGGTTTGCGTAGGGAATTGCGACGTATTCCCTCCTTAAATTTCTTTTTCACCTCGATTCGGAGACGCTTTTCTTTATTTTGAACTTTCTATACCATTACTTTGGAATAAATATTTATTTACCAAAAAAATTGGTACTGGTATTGGAACCAAAAAAAAAAAAAAAAAAATTTTTTTCGTTCCTCAACTATACTTAATGTGGAGGTGTATTAGAATGGAAGAAAATTTTTCCGATTAAGGAATCGAAAAAATTCCCTAGAGACTTCTTAATTATCTAAAATATTTTTAAAATATAGATTTGAGAGATGTGAGCTATATGTGTATGTGAGTTTGTTTTATGTGTAATACTTCATATTCATTCACAATTTTACCTTGCTATGAAAATCTTAAAGAATACTTTTAGTAATTTAAATTGCTAATAAAACAGTATTTACTCCAAAGTTAGCTTCGAAATAAAGCAGAACTACAATTTAAACAGCTTGACGCTACATGCAAGCATTTGCATAAAATCTCTCCTAAATACTAAAAAATTACTTTTGTCTTTTCTTTTAAAAACAGATTTGAAATCTTATCTGAATAACCTTTTTAAAAATCATAAGAATGACCTGAAACAAATGTATTTTGTATTTAGGCAAAACTAAAATTAAAACAAATTTCTTGCCAATCAATTGAAGACACACTCTAAGTACTTCCAATCTCAAGTGTCAACAACTACAATGCAAATTATAATAACCCCTTACTATTAAAACACATAATTAAAACTTAACAAAGTGACGTTGTGTACAAAGCTTTACATAAAATCGTTCCTTAACACCAAAAAAAGACTTATTAAGTTACCTTTTAAACAAAGACATTAAATCTTATCAGACTGACCTTACTAAATAATATTAACCAGAAATAAAAATTAGTCCAAAAATCCGTCTAATCATTCGCAAACAGACTCGGAATAATTTCAATTCCAAGCATTCTCTACTACCGGGTGAGTTTTAAGTCGCGTACATCTAAGTTTACCTGCCCGTAAAAGTACCACTTTAAGAATTTGAATTAATGTAAATCATCGCAGAAATAAGCTGAAGTGTTGTCTTTTATTTTTAACAGATAAACTTTAAGTCGCATGATAATTACTTGAAATGTCGTCCACTTTCACGAATTCAAAAACATGTTCGGTTTGACAGATTTCGTGATATTCTGCAGAGCATGACAGTATTGGTTGGGTGGATTTCAGGCGCAAGGGCTTCATGTGGGCCATACTGCGCCCATGTTAGTATGGATGTTGTAAATAGCTGTTTGTGATGCTCGCTTCTAGTCAGATATTCACTCAACAATCGTGTGTGGGCAATTCGGCAAACTCAAAAACTTCATTTCAACTTCTCTAATAGATTCTGTAATTTTTGGACCCCATTGAACATCATTCTGATATTTTTATAGAAATTAGAGAAAAGTGAGTAGATTACGAATCCACTGGTCTGCTGTGGCAAAAATGGCCGAAACTGGTCAAAAATCGACTCTTATATGATGAACTAAATCCAATTGCCAAATGAGCCATAAACTTGCCAAATAATGAGCATTTTTGTTTTATTTGGTAACCCTCACTCTTTAATTATCAATTAAGACGGTTGCAGACGATTCAGATATCTGGCGACGGTCTACTTGCATCTATTAAAAGGGAGCCAAGTTGGCAATAAACATTACGTCACGGATGACGTAACTGATGTCGCCAATTTGGCTTACTTTTAAAAGATACACATTTTCCAAGCCAGAGATAAAAAATCTTTTGCGCTTTTTCTCTTTTAAAATCAAAATGCAGTGGGTTGCCAGACGAAAAAGTTTGTTCTATTTTTGGCAAGTTATAACATATTTGGCAATAGGATTTTAGTTCAACTCATTCCAAGTCGATTATTGATCAGTTTCGGCCATTTTTGCCACGGCAGACCAGTGGATTCCTAATCTACTCACTTTTCTCCAATCTCTATAAAATATTCAGAATGATGTTCGATAAGGTCCAAAAATTGCAGTCGCCTCTCGGACTATAAGTTTTTATCGTCTAAAATGTAGGATCTACCGACTCTTTTCTTGACAAGTACTGATTCAGATGTCCTCAAACGGTAAAATATTCATATCACCGTTGAATTGTTGTGTACTGCTGGCATCGGGATATTTCTTGCTAAACTGTTCAATGGCGCGAAAACGTGAATAGTCGCTACCCCTGGCAAAACACCATGGCGCTTCTTTGAACAACAAACGCTTCACTCATGAAGTCCTTGAGCATTAGATCCCTCTTACAGAATGAAATACAGGACGTGTATAAAATGTTGAATACATTTTGATATTGAACAATTCATAAAATAATGAATATATAAACAAACTTATGGCATTTATACATACAATAACTCATTTATATTCTTTTTGGTACTTTCTTTTGGTTTATCAGTTTAAATTTATCTTCATTATTTTATGAATTGTTCTACATCAAAAAGTGTCCAACGTTTTATAGACACCCTGTACATTCCAAATAATCTACACTGTTATCAGCCAGGAGACAATCGAAATTCAATGCTTTTTTACTGAATTACGGTCCATTAAAATGATTTGCATGACTTTAAACTCACCCTGTGCAACTCAAACCACTATTTTAACCTCACTACTATTACACAAAACTACAATTTAGAAATTATTGCAAACATTTACATAAAACCGTCATTTCCAATAAAAAATAACTTTTGTTTTAAGTTCTCTTTTAAAAAAAAGCAATTGAATCTCATTATAATGATTTCGTTGAACAAACGTGTTTTGTATTTACCCAGAGCTAAAATTAGTCCAATTATACCGAATCCCTTGCAGGCAGACTCGAAATACCTCCAATCCCAAGTGTCCACTACTACAACGCATTCCATTTCCTGGATTCCAATTTGTGTACTTAGGAATTAGAAGGATTGTTTGCTCGTCGCAAATTATCTTTCCGTTAATCTCTAAGTGGTTCGTGTCCTTTGAAATTAAGTTTCTAGCAGATTGGCAGGTTTACTTTGAAGCGTGGAAAGTGTGGGGCAGAGCTTTGGCGACGAAATCTATTCAGGGAACAGAGTTAGCTGCCTATGGAGAATAAGAGTAGGGAGGGGGGGAGAGAGATTTTGATAGTCTTTATTGACAAATCTAATAAAGTTGTGGCGAAGGTGTTCTTAAAATACTTCCTAATGCATAACTTAAAATCTCCTTAGAACAGATTGAGAGCTTGAAGATGAAGCCTTTTGAACTTAACTAAACATTAGTTGAAATGATATTGAATTTAGGTTAATTATTAAAACAACTAAACGGAATGTCAACTAAACGTGACTTTGCGCATGCTCAAGGGCACATGTCGGAAGTGGCAGAAGCAGGCGTGAGTTGGTATAGAACTCGTAGGAGTTATGTGCTATGAGCGTAAATTACAAATATTAATAAAATTCGTAAATAAAAAAAAATTACGATGAAGTATGAACAGTCCTTTAAAGAATAAAATTCCTCATTAGAACTTAAGTCTAATTCGCCTTATCAGACTTACGACCACCTGGTGGCTGTTTAGTTAGGGCCTCGTATGCCAAAGGTGCCGGGTTCGAATCCTGGGTTAGGCATAGATGTCCATTGTGGTTCGAAATACACGTTAAGCTGTAGATTCCCGTCTAATTGATCTTTCTTGTGAGTAAAAATCGGTCTTTGAGCGTACAAACCAACCAACCTTATCAGGGTTACAAAGCGCTATAAAGTATTTTCCTTTGAAGAAAAATTGTTTATTGATAATTTTTTGTGGGTTAAGAGTATAAATTGTAAAAATAATCCTCAGAAGGTTGAAATATCACTATTTGATAGCAACCAATTGAAGTTGTCCAATTGCAAACTTGTGTTCATATCTTTAATGAGTATTTGATTAACAAATTTACTAACAATAACCTTAGAATTCAGCATTAATTTATAAAATAATCCCAGAAACGTATATATCTTGAAAATTGATATATTTTGAACTAAATAACAATAACATTTGCCATCTTGATTTCTTTGAATATGAAATTAAGAACATTTTCTAAAATTTTCTTATAACCTTGTGGTAGAGAGTCCCCGACATTTATAATGTATTCTAATGTTCACTTCAATTTCATAATAATGTCAATTTCTTAAGAATACTTCAAGAAAGTATGGTGGTTCATTAATAAACAAAAGTTACATCACGAACTAATACTGTATTTTGTTTGGCTAAATAGTCTTTTGTCATATCCTCCATTGATGGATGACTATTTCGGACAATTAACAGAAATATATCTTGTATTTTAGTTATTAATGGAGAGAAGGCAGCCTTCAACACTCCGACATTTGCCCAAAAAAGAGAACGTACGTTGGACATGCTGATCAAAGATCTGTACACTGAACATATGGCGGAAAACAGAGGGGTAAGTATTTAAACTCTCACTAATTACTCTTCATTTTACCATGGTAGCTTGATCGGTAAGATATCAGTCTTGTAACCTGAAGGTTAAGCTTACAAATCAAACTCTCCTGCAACACTTCTTCGTTTTTCTGATAGTCCGAGAGGCGACTGCAATTTTTGGACCCCATCAAACATCATTCTGAATTTTTTGCAGAAATTGGAGAAAAGTGAAAAGATTAGGAATCCACTGGTCTGCCGTGGCAAATATGGCTGAAACTTATCCAAAAATCGACTTGGAATGAGTTGAACTAAAATCTGATTGCCAAATAGGTCATAACTTGCCAACAAGAGAACAAACTTTTTGTCTGGCAACCCATTTCATTTTGATTTTAAAAGAGAAAAAGCGCAAAAGATTTCTTATCTCTGGCTCGGAAAACTTATATCTTTTAAAAGTAAGCCAAACTGGCGACATCAGTGACGTAATGTTTATTGCCAATTTGGCTCATTTGTGAAAGATGCAAGTAAGCCAGAGTCACACATCCGAATCGTCTGCAACCTTCTTAATTGACAATTAAAGAGTGAGGGTTACCAAATAAAAAAAATGCTCATTATTTGGCAAGTTATGGCGCATTTGGCAATCGGTTTTAGTTCAACTTTTTAAAAGTCAATTTTTGATCAGTTTCGGCCATTTTTGCCACGGCAGACCAGTGGATTCGTAATCTACTCACTTTTCTCCAATTTCTATAAAAAATTCAGAATGATGTTCGATGGGGTCCAAAAATTGCAGTCGCCTCTCAATCTATAATGCAAAAATTTCTACAATAGTCCAAAACTTAATTATTTGTAACGCATTTAGACCTGGCATAATACTTTTTTTTTTTTTTTAAACTGTATAAAAGTAATATATAGTTCTTGAAAGGGTTAAGTGAGCGAGTATTCACACGAGTTTTTCGTCCTAGAATAATAAGTGTGAGTACTCGCACTGGAATTTTTTTTTAACAATACATATTTATTTATTGAAAAATTAGACTCGGGGCAATTCTCTGCTGTACACACGGAACATTTTGGCTCTTTTTTTTTATTCGTAAATGGATTATATTATTTAGATTATCATGAATCTAGTAATATGTTTTTGTTTTATATAATATTAGTTTGTGGCAAAGTTACATGGAAAAGTAATTATTTCAACTAGGTCAAATCAGATTATCATGAATCTAGTAATATGTTTTTGTTTTATATAATATTAGTTTGTGGCAAAGTTACATGGAAAAGTAATTATTTCAACTAGGTCAAATCAGATTATCATGAATCTAGTAATATGTTTTTGTTTTATATAATATTAGTTTGTGGCAAAGTTACATGGAAAAGTAATTATTTCAACTAGGTCAAATCAGATTATCATGAATCTAGTAATATGTTTTTGTTTTATATAATATTAGTTTGTGGCAAAGTTACATGGAAAAGTAATTATTTCAACTAGGTCAAATCAGATTATCATGAATCTAGTAATATGTTTTTGTTTTATATAATATTAGTTTGTGGCAAAGTTACATGGAAAAGTAATTATTTCAACTAGGTCAAATCAGATTATCATGAATCTAGTAATATGTTTTTGTTTTATATAATATTAGTTTGTGGCAAAGTTACATGGAAAAGTAATTATTTCAACTAGGTCAAATCAGATTATCATGAATCTAGTAATATGTTTTTGTTTTATATAATATTAGTTTGTGGCAAAGTTACATGGAAAAGTAATTATTTCAACTAGGTCAAATCAGATTATCATGAATCTAGTAATATGTTTTTGTTTTATATAATATTAGTTTGTGGCAAAGTTACATGGAAAAGTAATTATTTCAACTAGGTCAAATCAGATTATCATGAATCTAGTAATATGTTTTTGTTTTATATAATATTAGTTTGTGGCAAAGTTACATGGAAAAGTAATTATTTCAACTAGGTCAAATCAAATTATCATGAATCTAGTAATATGTTTTTGTTTTATATAATATTAGTTTGTGGCAAAGTTACATGGAAAAGTAATTATTTCAACTAGGTCAAATCAGATTATCATGAATCTAGTAATATGTTTTTGTTTTATATAATATTAGTTTGTGGCAAAGTTACATGGAAAAATAATTATTTCAACTAGGTCAAATCAGATTATCATGAATCTAGTAATATGTTTTTGTTTTATATAATATTAGTTTGTGGCAAAGTTACATGGAAAAATAATTATTTCAACTAGGTCAAATATGCATCTTATAATATCGACGCATGGAACACGTTCGTGTCCAATACGTCGGGACTTATGAAAGTGTAATTGACCTAGTTAAATTATTTTTCATGTAACTTTGCCACAAACTAATATTATATAAAATAAAAACATAACTACTATATTCATCATAATTTTGCAATTCTAGTCCATTTACGAGAAAAAAGAAGAGCGAAAATGTCCAGTGCGTCCATCCAGAGAATTGTCCTGCTAAATGTTTTTCAAAATTTTAATTTTATTCCTGTGTTTGAAATCATTCTTTTTCATACTATTTTTACGTTGTCTGTTATATTAACTGCTTGTTAGTCATGTAATTCGTTTTTGCTCCATAGAATTCGTACGATATCTGTTATTCTGTAATAGCTTATTCAAGACTTTATTTTTAGATGAAAAGTATTCGTCCGATATCTGTTATTCTGTATTAGCTTATTCGAGACTTTATTTTTAGCTGAAAAGTATTCGTACGATATCTCTTATACGTGGTGTTATTCGTATTCGTATTCTTCAACGTGTTGTTATCTATCTCATTCTATTTGACTGCATAGTATTCTTATGATATCTGTCTTCGTACTAGCTGCGTGTTGTTGTCTGTGTCATTCTCTTTAATTGCATAGTATTTGTAAGATATCTGCCTTCGTATTTTCTGCGTGCTATTATCAATGTTATTTAAACTAACTGCATAGCATTCATCCGATATCTGTTTCTAATACTGACTGATTGTGCATAAGTTTCGTTCTGTACTAATAATTTGATTTGAAATGTCGTATTTGTATGCGTAGCTGTTGCATTTTCTTTTCAAATTACATTTTCTGTAGTGTAGAATACAAGACATATACAAGTAGTGACTTTTAAATGTTATAAGTCACAGTAGTCCATACTTTGTTGCGACTATGTTTCAACACGGTATAATCCTTGTGTATAACTTGCACTATGAAACATTTCATACAACTATCTTTAACTATTGTAAAGAACTAGCATATTTTTTTTTATTTCCAGGTAATTTTAAAAAGCGATTTTTTTTTATTAATTAAACACGTTCTTACAATACAAACACAACAGATATAAACATAGTAAGTTACATTTCGTCAAGGATATATTAAAAATCCACAAAATAGATTTAGAAAAATACGTAGAATAAAGTATTCCAAAATGATTCCCTGTCATTTCTATTTTGGAGTTTGTAAGAATCGAAGTTTATGAGTTATAAAAACCTATTGATCCATTTCTTACACAGGCGGAATTGTTTTTAAGCACAGTGGTTTCAAAGGTCCTGCTTAAACAGAATTGGCTGGAGATAGCAAATGTCACTGCAAGACAAAAGAGAAGGGTATTTCGATCATAATTGATTCACTTTGTACTATTACATCGACATCTTCATCCATCTCATGCATAAACTCATTGAAATATCATCATTATCATTGGAATATATTTTTCGTATTATCTAACTTAGTTGTTGACTTAAACCTTTAATTGATACTTATATACTTGAACACGAATAAAATATTCTACCGTCTGTTTAAAAACTGTTGCCAACTACTCTAAATTTCAGTTATAATATTTTCATTGAAATAAAAAAAAAGTTCCAAACGATAAAGTGGTTTAAAAATGTAGCGTAATGTATTTTAATAAATTTGAAGGACGTTCTATTAACTTTTTGAGTATTAAAAGGTACCATTCTAAAATAAATTTACTTAAATCTAGGTCAAAACATTTATTCGTTAGAATATCGTTAACGAATATTCCGCATTGTATATTTTCACACGTATGTATAGCAGTTGCTGAACATTTAGTTGTAATACTCATTAGCTCATGGTACAACCTGTAAGAACAACTATGTACAAAACTATACTGAATGTAGTATTATGCAACTCTATCTGGTAGTTTTCACGATAATTTTTTTCTGTATACAATGAAAAAAGTAGCCTGCTTACTTATTTAAAACCATTTGCATTCATTTTTGGACAGTTCTCATAAGTTTGTTAAAAATGAGTTTCGCTAGTTTACGATGACGTACTAAAAGTACATGACTGCGTTTAATACATCAATATACATGCATATAGATTACGATTAAAGTTTTACTTTCAAAAATCTGTATAAAAAAGAATCACTCGTCAGAATCACTTGAAATTTGATCTAAATACTGAATATGCGCGAAAAAAAGGAAACGCTATGGTACAAGAAGAAAACAATTTCGCGCTATATTCTTTTCTTTCCTATGCCACACAATTTCCTTCTGCTTATATTCAGTGTTTAGTTCAAATTTCAAATTATTCTGACGAGCAGTTATTTTTCACAACGCCTTGAAAATTCAACTTTAATCATAATCAACAACCATACAGGTGGTTATCAAAATAATGGAAGCACTTGTGAATAAAAGTGAAAATTTAAGAATGCGTTTCGCAAGCAATAAAATTTAATAATAGCAACCAGGTATTTTTTTTTATTTTTATTTTTAATATAAAAAGTATATATTATGGTACGTATTAAGTAGTTTTAGGGATATTGTGTACGTCTTGGATTTTTATCAAAAGAGTATAATGTCTTACCTCATACTTTCAAAAGGGCCAAATTGTAGAAGCCCAACTAGTTGGAACAACTATGACGTGGCAAGCCAAACTTGGCAAAGCAAAACAGTGGACAGACAGAGAAGCTTTTGTGAAAGAGACTGACGGGTTTTAAGTGGATTGTAATATCTAAAAAGAAAAGAAGAATGGTACAATATCCGTCTAAATACTATTCAGCACTTGTACGATTCGATTTCCGGGCGAATCCGAGCTGTATTGCATACGCAAGACGGTCCTACACCATATAAGTAAAGAATTCCTATTAAATCTAGGGTGCTTCCATTATTTTTATAACGACCTGTATATACAAGAAGTAATTCGATAGACTGTTAAATTAAAAAAGCATTTGCAAAAACGCGACAGTAGAAACTTTTGAGTGGAACCAAAGCCAACTATAAACATGCCTTTTGTATTCGCTGGACAGTGGACATTTTTGTATTTCCAATGGCGATGCCGTGTGCATGTTCATAGATGGCTTTGATGGAAACTGTTGGAAGGATGACTTTTTTCGATCATATTTTGCATCGATATGTTTTAAATACAGGGTGTCCGTAAAAGATTAATTTACAACAATTTAATTTAGACTATTTACAACAAATCATACATCAAATTGAAGGTAACCTAACCTAGTTTTTCTTACAAATGTTCAATATGTGCACCTTTAGTTACAAGGCACACATCCAACCTATAGTCCAATTCATCCCACACTTTGGTTAACAAGTCCGATGTAATGGAAGCAATAGCCTCTTCAAATCTGTGTCTCAACTCTATCAAATCATTAGGTAACTGCGGAACGTATCTTTTACAAAGCCTCATAGGAAAAAATAGCACGGCGTTATGTCAGGTGAACGTAGAGGCCAACGACAATGAAATCTCTCGCCTCGACTATTACGACCAATCCAACGGTCAGGGACTTCGACGTTTAACCACTCCCGTACAAAGAGATTCCAATGCGCTTATCTAAAACTGTTTGAGTTACTCTTTAATTGTGACCTTGAACCAACACTCTACAACGCTTATAGTTGATACTATTAAAATTTATAACTGGGACATTCTTTTACGGTCACCCTGTAGTTTTGCAGATGTCTTAGCAGAGGGTCTTTCAGAAAGGAGTCCCTAACCATGAAATGACATATTACGAAACAATGAGATACAGAAGGAAGATATATAGACAAGTGGTATAAGTTGGATAGACAGATATGAATTTTAAATACAAAGGTTAGCAAAATTAATTATTATACTAAAATGTGGCACTAATTGTTGTAAAATCTAAACATAACAGAATGAGGTCATAGTTTCCCTCATGTAAAAGGGCTTTATAATTCCTTTACTGTATAGTGTAGCCCAAAGGATAAATTTTATTGAATATCATTGTTTTCCGAGACGCACACATGAATTTAAGTTCACCATATTCCTCAAGTTTTGTTTATGGAAAAATGCTTCCAAATGAAAATCAACCGTATTAGTCCGAGAGGCAACAGCAAATTTAGGTACCTCATCGAACATCATTTTGATTTTTTTATAAAACATAGAGAAATGTTAGTAGATCATAAATCCACTAGTCTGCCGAGGCAAAAATGACCAAAACTATTCAAAAATCGACTTTGAATGAGTTGAACTAAACCATTTTGCCAAATGTGTCATAACTTGCCTAGTAACTAGCATTTTTTTTTTTTATGGTAACCCCCTGCTCTATAATTTTCAATTAAGAAAAGAGCAGACGTTATTATTTTCTATCAAAAAATACTTCCATCTTTTATAACTGAGCCAAGTTGGCGATAAATATTACGTCACTGACGACGTTACATTTATTGTCGACTTGGCTGACATTTAAAACATGAAATATATTGGCGTCATTAAACACAAATCTTCGGCAGCTTTCTTAATTGAAATTTATAGAGTGGTGGGTAACCAGATAGAATAGGATATTCATTATTTGGCAATTTATGACACATTTGACAACCGGATTTAGATCAACGCATTAAAAGTTGATTTTATAATAGTTTCGGCCATTTTTTCCTCGGCATACCAGTGAATTCATGATCTAGTGGATGTTCGATGAAGTACCTAAACTTGCAGTCGCTTCTCAGTCTATATGCAACCATCAAATTTACTACCATCAATTAATTTTACAAACGAAGTAAATTTAAAATTCCATACCTGTCTACTCAAGACACCACTTGTCCCTTCTTTCTGTCTCTCAGTGTTTCGAGCTTATGTCATTTCAAAGTTAGTTATTTCTTTCTTAATTTCCCATGTATGTTTTTGTCTTATAATATCTCTTTGTAAATGAGTATGCAAACGATCGATGAAAATCCTCATCATAAATCCATTTCTTGATCATCCCAAGGACATACATACAGTTTCCTTATCTCAACGTTAACACGTTGACTGCCATGGAAATTCGCACGAATCCGGTCTAAAGAGCCAATTTGATGATAACTGCTGTATGCGGTCTGACAGACCGTGGGTCATTTTTTGTGGAATGCTTCCATCCACTAATATATTTCAACTTTGACTTTTATATTAATTTTTCCGATACTTTGTTTTTTAAATTTTAAATTGTTGTTCACTAATTTCTTTGGCGCAGTATGAACCACGTGTTGCCCTTGCGCAAAAATAATCAAACCACCCAACCACAGCACTCGTCAACGCGTTGATTAGGGAAGAGACTGAACCAGTGGTGTGAGTTGAATGCAACTCATATGGCACTCAACGTGTTAAACAGTCATTCCATTTACTTCTAGTACATATATCACACATCGATTCATCGAACGTATCGATGATTTTATATCGTTGTCTTTAATTTCATCACGGTTTCTTGATTACAGACAATGCTGAACAGGCGAGCCTTCAGCGATGTGCTCTCCGACGCCTCAAAGACATCACGACGAAAGGAAGAGGCTAGGCAGGTCGAATTCGTCAGAATCGGACAGGTGAGTTGTCGAGATAAAGTATTCTAACACGTCTGTGTCACGACTCAGGAGTAGAACGCTACGTCGTGACTCAAGTAAGACTCGTGGCTTAGGAGCAGAATGCATCGCATCCTACCAAGCGAGAGAATTGAGTTCAAGATCTGTTCAACAAAATATACGATACACAATCCAATCAAGCCAGTAACCAAATTTTTATAAAATAAATACAAAAAATAGTTTTCCATTAAATGCTAACCTTTTAGGAAAATGGCACGCAAGGTCACTGAATGGAACTTCGAAAACAACACCCAGAGATGTGGGATAAAATTGACTTGACGGTTTTAAGAAAAGTTTACTTTCCTGGAAAATTCGAACTAGAACTTTAACCAAGAATCAAGGTCACCAGATAGAACCGAATAACCTTAAGAAACACTCCTTTTTGTGCATAAAAGTTATTCATTAAATCTTTTCCAAAGAGTCAGAATGGCCTTCTATATTTAGACTGCCTTTCTTTGAGATGCAATAACCTTGATTCTCACATAGCTTTACAATTTGTTGATGCGAATATTTTTCCTCAGAAAACACATTTACGTAACCTTTTATTCATCTATCAATTTTAGAAATCATTTTCTAAATAAATCTTTTATTATATCTTTCAATCAGACGGTTATTTAAAAATATGCAAAAACTTTTATCTTAAAATGCTAACTAGAATCATAAATACGGATATTGTTTCTATTAGATATGAACGACAGTATGTAATTTTCTTATTTCAAAACAATGTTACGTACAGGAAAATCCAAAAGTAACAAAGCATTTGAAATAGCTTTGTCCATGAACATTTAAAAAATAGGATGGAGTGGCTCTTTTCCTTTTTAATGGTCAAAAAAACACGTTTTAACAAATTATGATGCTGTATGCTCTTCTACATTTCTTGGAGATACTGCCTATACTAGAAGACAATATACCCTGGGCTCACTTCTGGTAAAATGTTATTTAAGTAAACTGTGGACAAATAATCATAAGATTGTATTGTAGAGAGTATTGTCTTTTGATAAAAAAACGAAATATTTTTATGTAATATTGAACATTTCTGTTGCATTAGCATTGTCCAATCCTTCAAATATTCGTGAATTATCAGCTTTTCAAATACCTTATTACTTGTAAAATCAATCTGTATATTCTTTATAAATTTATAGAAGAAGTATTTTTTTGCAAGTAACAACATGCTTTTAGTTCAAAATTAAATTTAAATCATTCGCTTTATTTAAAAACAGTGTCGATATTTTTACCCTTAATATATTTTTGCTTGAAAAAACGCAGTAGTTGCAAAATCCTTTTAAAAGGTTAATTTCCAAAATAGTTTTTTTTTTAAGTTCTTATATAAAGAAAAAAAAAAAAAAACATTCTTATGTCTCCATACAACGTACTTTAAAAAACATTTTTACCTGCAGTTAAAATTGAATTTTACTAATATATATCCATTCTATCAATGAAAAAAGTAATACACAACATTTTTTTTTTTTTTTTACATTAATTGGAAAACATCACTAGGAAATTCTATACTTTTTATAATTTTTATTAGAAAGAAAATTTTTATTTTCTGCTAGAGGCAATGTGGTATTAAAACTATTTATCTTAAAAAATAGTTTCTTAAAAGCAAATTATTTTTACATAAAAAACTACTCATGGTATTACAGCATGAAATAAGCCTAATTAAGTTTTTATATAAAAAAAAAAATCAACTCGAGTTCATATGTTATTTTTTGTTAGAAAAAAAACGAGTATAAACTTTCCTCGCCTAAGGAAGCAAAAGAAACTTGAATCCTTTATTTTCTTCTCAGACTTATTTACTTTAAAATAATAAGTTTTCTATTTTTTTATTTTGTTTTTTTATTAAGAGAAGCTTTTAATGAAAGATTCAAATTCGTCCCTTGGAATATCCCCTTGTTTTGCCCCATTTATTTATTATAGATTTTGAAGTATATTATATGCAAATGTGTTTTAGTGATCCACTTTTTTAAGTAATGGCTTTTTAAGAGCTACAAAAGAAAGTAGTGATGATAGCTCTTTATTGCTCTTTTTGAAGATATTGAGTTGAATGAGCAGGTATTGATTGTTTTTAGTAGAATGTTTTCAATGTACTTCAATCGACTCTTAAAAGAAATACATGCCAGGGAGATGCAATTACTATTAAAAGTTAGGATTTGTTAGTGTTCCTTATAAATAAGAGATAATGAGCCCTTACTCATTTGTGTTTATCATTTATAGTTTTTTAAGTTCAGCTTAACCGAAAAATAACAAGGCATTTGAAAAGTTGATGATGTACAAAAATTTGAGAATGGGAAGAAGAATAAAATCTCAGAAAAAAAATTCGGGGTTTCCTCCGCACTTAGTAAAAAGTAGTTCATTCTTTTATCAATAGAAGCCGCTTCCCATTGAAATATTAATGGTTAACTCAACCAGGAGGTCTACTTAAATAATTTACTGATCCTATTCGTGTTACTCTCGTGAAATCAACCAAATTCTCAGATACCAAGAAAGTAATTATTTGAAAATAATTTATTTTTTTTTCACACAAAGTAAAAACTAGTTCATTCTCATTGAAATTAAATGTTCACATTAAAATTTTAAGGAATCGAAATCGTAATGATTATCTCATTCCGGATCTTACTTAGATAATATATTAATCTCCCTATTCATCCTGCTCTAGCGAAATCAACCAAGCTCACTGATACCAACAGCGTCATCTATTGATGAACTAGGGAACTAGTTATTTTATTTGCAGTGGGGAAAAAAAAATTGTCTTTATATTTCTATGGGAATTGCATCATCCTACCGTCAAATGTTCGTGGATGGTAGATTTCTCATACTTCTTACAAATTTTGAATCCTTCTATATACGTTTACGTGAAATTAAGAAACGACCTACTTATAGTCGGTTCAATATCAGCTTAATAATAAGTTACATTTAAATTTTTCCTTAATAAATTAATTATTCAATTTATCTGTAAATTATATCATATATTAAAAAGTATTCAATAGGGAGGTGACTAAGCCATTAAAAAAAAACAATATTGTGTATCTTTAAAATATAATAGTAAATATAGATATTTGTCCATGTATAGATACATAAAAATACGTAAGTGTAGATGACTAACGCCATCTTAAGAAGTAAATGTTTGCAAGTCAAGAAATAATCAGTCATAATAGCAACACGAATTTATCATTCTAAGAGATAAAGAGAGTAGGCTTGATCACTTCTAGCAAGGTAAAATTTGAAGTGCCCTGCCAAATACGATTCTCTGCCTTTTATAGACAGAATGACGCATGCTAGGGAAACAAGACATGATCTAAAAACTAGTTTAAACTGGCTTGGACTGGCAGAATCTAGCCAAATCTATGGAACAACTCACTATAAGTCGAATTGAGACCAGTCGCATTAGAAATGGCTTATACAATATAAAAAGAGATAGCCTATGGGAAATATACTACACACATCTGTATTCAAGAGGCTGTCCATTATTAATTTGAATGTCATATATAACCAGATAATGAATGATATATTTGCCTGACTGTGAATAACATTTTTTGTTTTGTTAATCTAGGCACTAAAGCTGGACACAATTGTCAAAGGTGATGCGCCGACTAGTTTAGCAACAACTAGCCTCTTCAAACGTGAGGTAAGAGTTTTTCTGAAAACTTACTATTTACAAAAACATTGTTATTTTGAGTCAAATTTTGACCAGAAGACTTTATTTCTTTTGTAGAACAAGTTCTTATTTTAGTTGTAAGACAAGTGTGAGGGTGTATTATCTAAAAATAAATTTGTTTTGATGTAAATTGATGTAGTCAGAAGGTTATACATTGGCTATGTTCTTCCGAATGAATAAGGTCACAACTCCCAGACAAAACTGCAAATACTACAAGCACTAGCTATACTGTTAATAAAAAGTTGCGTTTAGACGAGTTTCCACTTCAAAACTCAACCGGAAGGACTGGAAATGGCAACCGGAAGTCTTCTTGCAATTCGTTAAACCTAAACTGTAAGTACTACAAGCATGTGACTTTATATCAATTTGAAATACACGATAAGATCAGCAGGATTAGATGAAATCAAAACAAAAAAATCAATTGAGTGCTTTGAATTCGAAAGGGAAAGTTTGTCCATGATAACTCTATGGAAATTCCCATCTTGGCATCAAATAGAGGTATCAGTTTGGAAACTAGGCGTATGATAAAAAATTTTATCGCCATGTTTATAACCTACCGCGCCAACTTGGTAAAAAAAAAAATCCTCCTAATTGGTTGATTATTTGCAATCAGATGTTGTCAACTTCAACAGGGGAAGATTTCAGACATTATTGCCAAATGGTACACGCTTGGTAACTTAAACTCATGTACTGAATTCCAACATGTGTAGATGTTGATTTTCAGTGACAGTGATTGCCATCATACAACTTGCTTAATAACAGTCCTCAGTTTATTCAAAACAGTGATATTTTTAGCAAAAGTGTAATGTTTTGTTTTTGCATACCCAGAATGCTTAATAGTTGATTATTCAAGCAATTTTTGATATTTTATTGTAATTCGTGAAAATATATTAAAGTAGTCATTTGCAATATTTTGTACTGAAATCTAAAATAAAAATAAAAATACTGTTTTTGTATCTAGTCAATGATTATTTTCTTCATTAATTAAATATTTTCAATGGTATGTAAAAATAGAAATGAAAAACATTATCTAGAATGTAAATGTCAAAGAATGACAAACCCATTGTATAGGGTTAAGCCGATTTTTTTATATGACAAAATTGACTACAGAAAAGTATTTTTAGCTAATATCCTTGAATCAAAATTAATTTCCAAATAAAAATCTTGAAACATTATTAAAAGCTTCACATTTTATTTCATAATTTTAATTCTTTCTGTATGGATTTGTAAAGATGACTTTTATCTCTCTCTCTCTCTTTTCTTCTTTTTTTTTTTTTTTTTTTTTTTTTTTTTCATTTAGGAGGAATAAAGTCTAGTTTTGATAATAGTAGTAAATTAAAAAAATAATTAGAGTTGGAAAAAGAAGGGAACAATTTCAAAGGGAATCCATACCTCCAGAATTAATTCAAAACAAAAAGAATAACTAGAATTACCTTCTTTAAATAAAAATAATAATAATAATAATAATAATAATAATAAATTCAAACTTGATCTCGGTCTAATTGGATTTACCAGATTTTTGTATTATTCTGTAAAATAGTTTTTATTTCCTGGTAGTCACACAGTGATACTCAAATTTTAAACACCATAAGAGTTAATAACACATATCTACTTTGTGTTGGATGAAGAAGAAAATAATTTGGTAAAAAAAAAAGAGGACATTTTGCGTCGCAAGAAAATGACTGAAAGAAATAAAAATTTGCACATATATATAGAAGATTCATAACATAAAAAGCAAAGCCTCATAGGATTAACTAGCTCTTTGAAAAATTGCAATTTCTTGTTCATTTCAGTTGACAATCTCATTTTAGACACTCAACTTTTCTACGAGACTGTAATATATTTGTTCCTTGGTTTTACTACTTATGTGATTTTTTTTCTTAAAAAACAATAACAGCGAAAAATATTGGAAAGCAAATTTCCTTGTACATCATAACAGGATAGCGTTTCCTACCCTACATTTTAGCCTGTTTCGTTCAACTATTATATTAACACGTGCACGCTTAATATTGCTTAAGGCAATTTCCTTTTCGGTTCATCAAGGTTAGATATTTTATTCAATCGCTAATGAATGTAATATTTCTTATGTTTCCGCAACGTGCTTAAATTACGATTTTTTCTTTACTATAATGTTGCAATGCACTGTATACTATCACTACTTTCCGAAAATTTTGGACCCAGCAAATGATTGTGCGGTTAGTACTCTTGCTTCGCACGCCAAAGATGCTGGGTTCGGATTCTGGATTGGGAAGTGATATTCATTGTAGTTCAGAATTCACGTTAAGTTGTAGGCCCTGACTGATAAGTCATTTCTGTCCAAAAAATAAGTCTTTGAGCTTACAAACCAACTAACATACCATTTGGAGACTAATTATGATTTTTTCAACTTCGATTTTCTGTCAAATAAAGCAATATTTAGTTGCAAATACGTTATTCACCATATATATGGTCTTAAGCTTTAAATTGGTATTTGTCAATTTAATTGGTATTTGTCAAGTTCAATTTTTATACACATTTGTTAATTTTCATTTTGCATTAAAGGAGAAAAATTGATTGCCACTTAAAAAAAAGTCCATAAATATCAATATAGTAGATGATTACCCCTTATTTTTGTAATTATTTCTATTAGATCTGTGTGTCACTAGATTTCCTATTTTTTAAATAGAAATATATGTTATTGTTTGCACTTTGTTTTAAATTATTTTTTACATTTAATGATATTCAATTTATTTTCTTCTTGTTTGTATTAGAATTGTAGCCTAACTTTAGAATTTTAATAACTTAGTATGTTATATGTTAAATGTTTCATAATATAAATATTGTTGAATGATTTAAATTGTTATTAATAATATAAAAATAACTACTATTTAGAGCCTAGTAGAACATTAAACTCTGTTCGCTATATTTAATAAGGCACTGTTACTTGAAGGGCCATGTGATAGAAAAGGGTATATTAGCACTTAAGGTTTTTACTTTTGTATCTTTTTGTATGTAGCATACCACATTCGTCTGTCAAAATATATGTTATTAGCCATTTTTGATAGCCGGAGTATGTGTAAAAAAAATTTCTGACACATACCTCCTTCCTCCATTGCGAAAACACGTATTAAAAAAAAATCACATATCCCCTTCATCCACTTAACCCTTCATTACAAACAATTCTAACGAAACCTAGATATCTTAATTTTAAGTTGTGAAACGTAATTAATTACACGAGTCGTTTTGTTGTTCTTTTTATTAAATACTTAAATTCTTTTAATTACAAAACAATAGAGAACATTTATTTTTATGTCGTTTTATATTTCATTCATCCATTCATTTATGAACTCCTCATTATCATTATTAATGTAATTAATGAACTTATTGATTAAATTGTATATATATTTTTTTATTTTTTTATTATTATTTAGGAAACTAACTCACGCCTAATTGTTGTCATTATAAATATAATTAACGAATTTATTGATTAAATGGAAATATTCTTTTTATAGTTTTGGAAACCAACTTTAATTATTTCTTTTTCTCATAAAAGTCAGTTTTTCTTAACAACTAAGCATCAACTGCTTCCGTATCTGTAAATCAAAATCACCACGAAAATACCAAAATATAAATTGGATATATTGCCTACAGCAAATATTAAAGGAAGGTGTGGTTCCACTATATTTTTTTTAATTAAATAACAGGTTACTTGATTACAACAAGGTTACAACAATTAACTTGTAAATGTTAATCGTTAAAAAAACTCGCTTTTTTTCTTTTATATTATTGTACAGAGTTTTCAGAAAGAGCTATAGAACTTTAAAATGATAAAACTACGAAATAGTGTAAAACAGAAAGAAGACACTAGTAGTATGTTGAATAGACAGGTATAAAATTTTAAATACACTGATTTGTAAAATTAATTACAATATTGAAATGTAGCAACAAATTGTTGTAAAATCTGAATATAGCTGAATGTTTTAATCTTTTCCTTCATAAAAAGTAAATCTATGATTCATATAGTAGATAGTACAACCCAAACGTCACTTATGCATATTGTAATGGACACTCACGAATTTTCAGTTGGTTGGTTGTTTTCAGATTATCTTGCGCCGTCAGCAACACGAGGGCTATAATGCCCCGCAACATTCATCATTGGACAAGCCAACATACATTTACAAACACCCATGCCTAACACGGGACTCGAACCAGCAACTTCGCGGTCTAGAAGCTAGCACGCTAACCACTATACCGTTTGGTCGGCCAACGAGTTTTCAGTACCCTGTATTCAACTGCTTTATGCATTGCCTAATCCTTCAAAATGAAAATGGGCTTTAGAATGAACCATATGCAGCAGTTATCAAATTTAGCCCCCTTCAATCAATTTTGCAAACCAGTATATTTAAAATTCCATACCTGTCTATTGAACATGCAACTTGTGTCTTCTTTCTGTCTCTCGCCATTTCAAAGTTATGTGAAATTTCAAAGTGTGGTATTTCTTTCTGAAAGAGCCAGTAATTTTTTTATATCCAATCCAAAATAGCAAACGTAAAAAAAAAAACTTTTAGATCAAAGTTATGATTAATGTTTATTAATCTAAAACGCGAGATTCGGATCAGTTTCATCTCATTAACATTCATCCAAAAGAGTATTTCTTGGATTTCTACACAAAGTAATATTGTGTTACATTCGTTATAGCTGCCAAAGAACAGTCCGTGCATGGTAAGCCTTAGTTAGACATTATATATCTATTCGTTAACTTCTCTTTCATCTAGAACAGTTATAGATCTCTTAGAAATTAGAATTCTCTAGTTTCTCTACTGCTATTTGGCGATTAGTTTTTTCGTGCTTGCTACTTAAAAATGTTTTTAGTAACCCTTTCCTTCCAACTTTCCAGAAGGTGTGATATTTTTTTAGTAATTTTGAACAGTTTTAGTTCATCTAATACCTCAATCTCAAAGTTTCTACTTACGTTAACCACGTAGTTATCTAACGAAATGAAACTTACAACACATTTCGTAATTCATACTTAATAATGAAAAAGTACATGCATATTACTAAAGAGGCAAATAATACCTACATCATTATAAAATGTAAGTAAAAATGAAGCTATGTATTTAAATTTGTTTTTTTATCAATAAAAAAAGCGCTCAATCAATAAATATTTTTATAAAAACTTGAGTTATTTTGTAGGTGCAATATAAATAAATAGTTCATCATGCTTTTTGCTTTATTGTTAGTATCTTAAAAGTTTTTCAAATATTGTCTGATTGTATAGGTTTTTTATTTTCCCCACCTTTACAAATTTGAACACCTTGACTATTTCACCCATTGAAATTTTCTTTCGTCTCTTATAGATATTATACCCGTGCATATGATACCTTTTAAAGTGATATGTTATTAGCACAATAGTATAAATTTCATCGTTTGCATGATTCTATCCTTTTCATGACATGTCTTAATCTCTGCATGACATGTCTACCTTTCACGAAATATCTTTATCTATGTCCACCTTTCTTTTTATTTCCTTTAATATATTATTGATATTTTATGTGTTTTATTTCAGGTTAAATTTATTTTGTAAAACAAGGGGCGCTTAAAATGTTCGATGAATGGATGGATGTTTCAAAAGCAACGGGAGTTAAAAATGCGACCTCGCACATTTCCAGGGAGATACCTATGGACAGGGTTCCCACGGTCATTCAGTCATTTAAAGTGCTTAATATTTTTGAACTTGTTTTCAAGGCCTTGAAAGTGCTTGAAAATGCCTAGAGGTGCTTAAAAGTCCTTGAAAATGCTTAGCGGTCCTTAAAAGTCCTTAATTTTTACGGATGTTGTCCAGCTACAAAATTTATAAAAATACAACTCGGACTTGTTATCCCAGCGTGACCGCCACTTATCTGCACCGTATCAAAACTTTCCGACATATTTGTATTGCTCATCCACCATTTTAACTGTTTTGGTAGAATATACTTTATTAAAAATTTAAATATAGATATGATGTCTGAAAACTAATTTTCATAGGTCCTTAAAAACATTAATTAAATCCTTAAAAGTCATTGAAAAGTTATTGATTTTCATTCTGTGATTTGAGTGGGAACCCTGATGGAGATACGAAGAGCGCAAGACACCGATACAGATTGGACCTACGACCAGTAGAATGAAGTGTGCACGAAAAGTCACGTTAAATTAAAATGGAACAACGGATAAATATAAAGTTGTTACAAATTGGGAAATACGGCCATAGAAACACATGCAATGTTGTTTTGCATCAGCGTCATTCGTACTCGATAGTTTTTGTCGATTGTCACACTTGCTGCGAGTCGACCCGAAGGTGTATCGTCATTCATGTCCCCCGAAAACGTTTGAATTAGTGGTAAACTCCTTCTCTGCTCCTTAGTCCTGGACCAACCATTGTATGAGTTTCGGTAGCCGTTTTGCCCAATTTGTGACAAATTCATGGTTATCCGCTGTTCCATTTCAATTTGATGTGAGTTTTAGCGTGTACTCCGTTCGACTGGCCGTAACAGTCTAATCTGTGTTGGTTTCTTGCGCTCCTTGCTATGTGCCATCTCTCTGTACGCATGCGCGAGTATGACCTATGAAAAGACATGGCATTTTCAACTGGTGCTATTTAAATTGCCATTCATTCACCATGTTACCACAAGTGATATCCATTCTTTCACCAAACTTTTTAAACGTCCCTAGTATATTCGCTTCATCTATTTGGAATATTTTTTTTTTTTCAATTCGTCACCTTGATATGTATTCATTATTATTTAAGTGTCTTTTAGTATGTATAGCTACGTACTGCACACTATTTCAAAACTAGTCTGCCTTAAAATTGAAAGTTGATTAAGATTTGGTAAAAAATTAAAAATTACTATGGCTTGAACTTAGAAATATTTTACCTATATATTTAATACTTTTTATGTGCTTATATTGTGTTAGTAAAAGCTAGTTTTGTATAAGTCAAATCTTGTAGGACGAAAATTTGGATTAAGTCTGCTGCATATAAAAAAAAATCAAAACGTGGATCGAAAATTTTTATTTCTCTTTAAAATTATCACATCATTCTTTAAGTATATTTTTCTCCTAAACTACTTTGGACATTGTAATTTTTTCTAAAGTGTCTTAATAACCGAATATTGTTGTATATATTTTATGGGCCATACAAAGCAGACACTGTAACCATAATGAACAAGTCAAATTTTAAATGCATTTTATTTCGCCTCATTCTAAAGGTAGTGATATTTAAATTTGTGTCATTAATATGATTCTAAGCCATCGTTGCTAAAACTGAATATATCTAGAGGCCAATTGAGAAAGTACTGGGTAACTATTTGGAACTTGTAGGGTAACTGCGTCAGTATTAGACACTAGAGCTGAACACATTCGCATATTCCGATCACGTATCAGCACCGAATGTCGGGTTGTTCACCAGTAGCCTATCCAGATCAGACTGCACCCTATGGGAGTTGCCGTCCTTTGCTGGAATTACCTTAACTGTGTTTTAAAAACACAAGCTTCCAGCTAATCTTATAGAGGAAGACGAGATATATCTGATATTTATGTCACTTGACAAATATTATTTTGTTACTTCAGTTAATTCCAGCATGAACAGAAACTCTGATCAGGTGCAATCTAATCAGGACACCTACTGGGGCTACTACAAGACATTCAGCGCTGATACGTGACCAGCAGCTAATGTGTTAAATAAATGTATGGATTTGCACGGATACCCATTTGGGATATCTTTCTTAAGTATCACAAGTAAAACAAATAGTTAATTTAAAATTTTAGACTCAGTCTTAAGGAAACATTCAAATATGTCCACGTTAATTTTGTAACTGAATTTTTCTTTGTCTAGATAGGTTTACCTTCATTTAGTTTCATAGGTTTTTGAAGAAGATGTGTCATTAATTTATTCTTTTTTTTCTAGCCTTGGGAACCTCAATGTTTCTATCCAGATTTCCCTCATGAAGTTGTCTGTGGAGATTCGTGGGGTAAGCAGAACACCATTGTCATACAGCAAATAATTTTATTTCATTATCTAACATGAAAAAAGTTCATGAAAATCCAATAAATAGGGCATTATGTATAGTTTCAATTTATCCACCTATGCGAATGCATTCAGTTTTGAAGAAATTACCTCTGGTTGAAAATGGCAACCAAATTATTTCGTAAAACAAACCACAGATGGTGTTAGTAAAAATTCTCAGCACATAAAGAAAAAAGAAAATCTTGATTGGCTGTTAGATTCCTTTTTGTAGACTTACTATCATGTAATATATTTATATGCTAATGTGTCATTAATGAATGTATTTTTCAGGAGATAATAAATTAGTTCTAGCAACAGAGGATGGTGTATATTTTGTTGAAGGTAACCTCGTATTTCTCTATTAAAATTTTAATTTAATCTTAACATTTATTTTACGCATGCCTTTATTTACTGACGAAATTACAAGTTCTATAAGTTTTTTCGTGATACTATGTTAATTTAAACACTTTCAGACCCATTTGGACTTTTAAATCCACTACTATGAAGTTTGTTCTTCAACTATTAGATGGCATCACAAACTAATTTCTCTTTGCAAGGTTGATAGAGACAAATACAGTGTTTCCGTAAAGTCATGGTGCACTTTCGACCTGTCACAGGAAATCAACGAAATAAAATAGAAATGTGGAATCTTCACCAAATGGAAGGAAAACTTTCCAAGTTTCGTACCTATTCAGTGTTTCATACTGTCAACAAAAATCCATGTGGCTTCCGTTTGCTGCCCTACACACATAAAAAGCGATATTCAAGTTCTTCTCACTCACTGTTAACACGTTAACTGCCATATGAGTTGCATTCAACTCATACCACTGATTCAATTTCTTCTCCAATCAACGAGTCGACAAGTGCTGTGGTTGGGTGGTTTGATAATTTTGGCACAGGAGCAACGAGTGGTTCGTACTGTGCCAAAGAAATTAGTGAACATCAATTTAAAATTTAGGAAACAAAATATCGGAAAAATTATTATAAAAGACATAGTTGAAATATTTTAGTGGGTGAAGGCATTCCACAAAAAATGACGCGCGGTCTGTCAGACCGCATACAGCAGTTAAAGGTTAAATCAAATTGACTCATAAGACCGGAATCGTGCAAAATTCCGAGCCAGTCAACGTGTTAAGAACGCCTGGTGTAACAGAGTGAATATCGTCTGGTGATTCTCTGTTTGAAATTATTAACATCGAATTAATGGCTCAAATTTAACAAGCCACAGAACACACTGAACTTTCCTCTGTACCGTCCACATCCAGCGCCTCCTATAGGAGGCGCTACCACATCTCGACTAGAGTGGGCTGATCCTTTGAGTGGTTTCGGGTTTACACCTGTGTGCTGCACACCCTTGCACATAATACTCCTGAAACTTGGTTGGTTCTTTACAGATTATCTGGCACCATCAGCAACACGAGGGCTATAATGCGCCGAAACATTCGTCATTTGAAAAAGGCAACATACATTTACAAACACCCATGACTTACACAGGACTTGTCCAGAGCTCAGTTAAGCTAATGTAGTGGACTGTAGAAATTTTACTATTATTTATTCAAGATATACAAGACACACACATAATACAGATTTACTTACACGTATAAACATTTATTATTATTCAAAGTTAATAAGTTGTAGTTGAGCAATCGGCTCCAATTTTGAGACATGTGTCTCCTATCAAATTCAATTCAATTCTGCTTCTCTTCTGATGTATTCTCCACTAGGGAGTGACACCACAAGGATAAATTGTTATTGACCAATCAGGCGCAAACAGGACTCGAACCCGCAACCTCGCGGTCTAGAAGCTAGCACGCTAACCACTATACCGTTTGGTCGGCACTGAAACTTGGAGATTTTTCCTTTTATTTAGTGCAGATTTCACATTTCTATCTTGTTTCGTTGATTTGCTGTGACCGTTCAAAAGTGCACCATGACTTTACGGACACACTGTTATATATATGACGATGTAAGGGAAAGATGGACGTCTAGAAGATTGAAAATCGTCAATGTGTTTGCGTATAAAAAGGAATAAGCTTATGATTATTTTTAGCAATTCAAGAACGAACTCAATAATTTCAAAGTCCCAATGGATCTCAAAGCGTTGAAATGTATACAATATCATGAGAAAACTGACGGTATTTCCGTCAGTACAGTCCTGTCAGTAAATAAAAGATTAAAGGGTTGACTATAAAGAACACTTTCTTGGTGTAAAATTTACGTAGCACCTATTTGGCTTCTAGATATACAAGATGTTTCTGAACAGTTTTGACAAAATAAAAGGGGTGATAGTAACTATTTAATAATTTTTTCTAATTTTTTTCACTCTATTTTATTTTAAAACTTGAAGTATTCTTTGTGAATTCTTAAATATATATCTTTCATGAAACAGCAAATACATTGTTCTTATTTCTACTTCGCAGAGGGAGCTAGCCATAGATTAATTTTTGACAAATCTTTACAAGTGAAGCAACTAAGTGTGGTTGAAGCCCACGGCATTTTACTACTTAGAGCTGACAAAGGTGAGTTTTGCAATTATTATTCTGCTGGATTGTGACATTCACTGTCTCTAAAACACAGCTTCTACGCAATGTTCACATTCACGTACAATTTGGTGTCAGATAATGACTAAAATATTCTCTTGTTAAGGTTAACGACATATGATAACGAAAATCTTTTGATTCTTAGATTGAAAATTGTCGCCAAGTTGACAAATTTGGTGACAATCTTAGTGAGAAAACTTGTCAAAGGATATTTAAGTTTTGATCTCAATACTCTATATAAAGCCAAATGTGAACTTTTCATCTGATCGTTTCGACAAGATCTTTAACTTTTCATTTATAGTTTTGTCTTGAAGACAGACGAATAAACAAAACGTTCGTATCATCATCTCATGTCGTTATTGTTTTGTGAAAGCTAAAATTACCACATAGTCCAACTCTTACATCTCATCGTAATTTTCAATGTACAAGTACACAAAATAAGCCTTTGGGTTTCAAATTTGTTAGTAGAACAAATGAATAAAAGTCGTATCCTTTGCATTAACTGGCAAGGAGTTCTCGCAACTCCCTTTGCGAATCAAATGTTACATCCCTTTGATGTGATAACCACTTGAAATGATGAAACTCTTTGCTTCTGGCTGAGTGGACCCTATAACAGGGATGAGATTTTTCCGCCTTTTGGCGAATTTCTACTTTTTTTTTTTTTTTTTTTTAAATGTTAGACCAGTTTTTCCAACAAAAAGTATACTTTTTCTTATCTCTGGTCAAAAGATTTTTTCTCTTCGTCTCTTCGCTGAACCTTTCCTCGTAGATTGCAAAACGCTACAATATATCTTAGACGTAAAAATGTCCAAATGCTTTTTCATAAAATATATAATCGGGTAAAATTTGTTTAATGGGGCATTTTCATTGTTTTCTTAATTACAGAGATTTAGAGTTTACCATAAATGTTGTTAAAACATGTACAAAAGTTGTAGATCCGATCACACGACATGAACTCTGTTAATGATATATTGGTACTGAAGAACTTTCCTTTTAAATATAATGATACATTCCGATTGAATTGCACTTTTACTAGAGAGCTTTGTCTAAAATTACTAAGTTAAACTAGGGGTGTGGAACATCGCACAACTTTCAATTACACTATATTGCTGATGTAGATTTGTGTAATTTATCATTTTTATATTTTCATCAGTCGCTTTGAAAAAATTGCCAGTTTGCGATATCTTTTGTGATAGTTCTTATATGGGTCTTTAAAAAAAAAGAAGAAAAAATCGAACAAATGGAAATTTTGGTGATATGCTTTTCGATAATTCTTATAATATCCTTTCTTGTAAGTGAAACTGAGCAGAGATAAAAAACAAAACAAAAAACGATCATTGATGAGGTATGCTCAAGGAAAGAGAACTCTGTGTTAAAGGCATTCATTTTTCAACTTTTTACGCTATTATAGCATTTTTACGGGAATTTCGGTGGTGGCGATGTTTAAAACACCTTAAAAGGCATTACCACAGCGATTTTGAACAAAATCGTTAAAACCGTTTTTTAGCAATTGCTGAAAAACATGATTTTTTCAAATGCAGCTACCTCACGCGCATGCACGATTTTGACGAAAACCTTAACAGTAGGTCCCATGGCTACCACCAACTCGCACACCAAATTTGAATATCGTAGGTCAATTAGTTCGGGAGTTATGCTGACCACATACACACAAAGACAGAAATTTTTTCTAGATCACTTTTTTGAATTCAGGATGTTCTAAAACGTAAAGAAATGCAAAAAAAAAAAAAAAAAAAAAAAAAAATCATGTTTTTCAGTAATTGCTAAAAAACAGCTCAAACGATTTTGTTCAAATCGCTGTGGTAATGCCTCTTAAGGTGTTCTAAGCATCCCCACCTTCGAAATTTTTCTTAAAAGTGCTTTAATAACTTTAAAAGTTGAAAAACAAATTCCTTTAACACAAAGTTATCTTTCCTTGCGAATATACCCCATCAACGATCGTTTTTTCTTCTCTCCTCAGTTTCACTTACAAGAAAGGATAATATAAGAATTACCGAAAAGCATATCGCCAAAATCATCATTTTGGCGGAGGTTTTTTTTTTGTTTTTTTTTAAATAAAAGACCCCATACAAGAATTATCGCAAAAAATATCCCCAAACTGGCCGGTTTTGCTAAATGATTGATGAAAACATAAAAATGGTAAATGACACAAATCCTCGTCAGTATTAAAGTGCAATTGAAAGTTGTGCGATGTTCCACACCCCTACTTTAGATATCGTCATTCCGGATGGTTTTTTGGCGTTCGCGTATGATTTCAGTCTTTTTGCTTTTTTTACCAATCTCATCCTTGCTATAAGTAATTAAGGGCAAAATGATCAATCAAGAATTGAACCCGGACTTGTTCAGAAGCAGTTGCAACTATAGGGCAATGTAGACAGCTACTGATTTTTTTTTTTTTTTTTTTGAATTATTGCCTTCGGGTTCAAAACAAACTTTTGAATTACTTTGTACGTAAAATATTGTTAATTGATAAATTAAATATTGTTCATAAATAAATGTTAAAAATGTTTTTTTTTATCGAATCTGCTTTAAAATAAATCTTTATTTTAAAAGGAACGTAACTCTTTTTTTTAAACCACTGTTATATACAAAAAAAAAAAATGAACCATTAAAAATGTCGCATGTAAAACATAGAATTTAATACAAAAGTTTTGTTTTAAAAACTATTTGCGTGTCCAAGTACTTTAGTTGTACTTCTAAAAGTAGTAGCGTATTATAATATTTTTAAATGATTTAAAATAGTTTTTATTACCCCAGGTCGTGACAGTCGTATCCACGTGTTTCGGCTGTCCGACTTCGAAGGCGAAGCGAACGAGAGCCTCATCAGAACGAAGTCGGACATCAGAGACCACAAGATAGAGAGAACGAAAGGTAATGCACCGCAACTGAAAATTGCACTCTTAAAACCTAAGTTTGTTAAGTACTAATTATTAATTTAGGAATATTAAAATCTAACACAGCCTTTACTTCGTTGAATAATAAATAGATCTGAAAAACAACTTGTAGTTGTAGAAAAATTCTGCTATGTAGCATGGTCAACCAAAGCAAGTTAAGAAATCTTAATATTAGCCATAAAGTTCAGACCATCGATATAAATAAACAACTGGATAGACTGTTTAACGCTGGGAAAATGAAGCCGTTGCCAGATGCAATTGGTGGGATAAAAAATACGGATTGCCGAGGATTGAAAATAAAATTTTGCGTTGTACACATCGGAAATGTCAATAGAAGACCTTAATTAGTAATAATGTGCAAAAAAATATATACTCTAACACTTTACAAGGTTTTTCGCATTCTCATCCAACTATAAAAGTGAACTGTGATTGGTTAGTCATCCCACCAGCTTCGCAATCCCCGGCGCGTTTTTATTTTTGCATTGACAATGGAGCAGTCTATCCAGTTGTTTATCAATATCGATGGTTCCAACGCTAGATTTCTTCATTTTACTTTCCTACTGAAAAACTGAATTGGGATTATTGCAAAAACCGTTATAGGCTACCGGTACTCGGCTGACACCTAAGATTTTCACGGTAGGCAGGGTGATTCCTATGACGTGTACTCGATTCTTTTTTAGTATTAAAACAAATTCTTTACATACACAGGGTTATTCAAAATTCCCTCACGGGTTTCGAAGCCCTATAGTAAATCTACTAAGACTTATACAGCAAATAAGAACTTTTAAAAGAGTACAGAAACAATTCAAGTTTTACTTATATAGCATACAGGTGTTCTATGCTTGAATCCTTGGTCACACGGCATACATCAATGCGATAGTCCAGTTCCTACCGAAAAGTCCAGTCCTTGCTATTCGATACCCGGGAGGGAATTCTGAATAACCCTGTATATTAAATGGACATTTTCCCCAATTTCATCATGCTTAAATAGGCATATTGTATGTTGGTGGCCTGGTTTTAACTGCTGTAACATAAATTGTTGCATAATTAGTGTGAGCGATCTCTTTCCACCCGCTTCCAAAAGTGCGATTAAAAGTTGACTGATGTACTAAATTAATGAAACACTCTTTGATTAAGTATTATTTACTTGAAAAGAGAAGGTCCATTCTTCATTTTAAGATGGGGTGGAAGTGTTCCATGAAAAACGACTAGTGGTCTGTCCTGTCTGTCAGACCGCATACATCAGTTAAAGGTTAATTCTTTTTGACTCATGGTTATAGAATACCAGCAAGAAGGCTGCCGTTTGTGAAAATCGGCAAAAATTATGAAACTACATGCTCCAGTTCATTTCTAGAAATATTGCAATGTTAACTAGTTATTGCTGGAAACTTAAGGTGTTAAAAAAAATCCATGAACGTATTTCTTCGAAGATGTGGTTACTACTGACATCCAAACATGGTATCCAACATGGTGAATGAATCGAGTGTGTTATGTTGCAGGTTGCCAGCTGTACGGCCTGAGTAGGCCAGGTGGTAGTCATCTGCGAATGGTAGTGGCCATCGGTAAGAAGTTGGTCATCCTGCAGTGGAGACACTCTGCCGCATGGACAACGTGGTGTTCTGCTTCGGACACGGATACCGTGGATGGATTCCAGTTCACCAAGGTAAATATGAGATACTAGAATCTTAAAAATATTTTACAAACACAAAAAAGACAACCAATTTCAGACGCAAATCGCATCTAGGTTTGTCCAATTTAACTTTTCTGATTTAACTGACAGAACCAGCAGTCTTTTAAAAATGCTGACTCTAGTACAATTTACGATGTAGTCCGACGAATTGTACCACTTATCAATCAGTATTGTAAAACTAATGTTTCCTATTTTCCAAGTTAAATTGTGATTTAAAGAGCTTATAGCATGACATATTGTCCTATCCCGCGTATTGAATTCTAAACCTTTGAAAGCTATGCACGTGATCGTTAGGTTGCAGAGATCCTGCACACTATTTTGGTTTCCATTGTTGTTTTTTAATGGATGTTTTTTCCAGGAAATCTCCCTGACAGACACACCCCAGCTCATTACCCTCGTTGACAGCCCCGTGTCCGGATTCGATAACCAGATCTGTGTCGGCTACCGGCACCAGTTCGATCTGGTGAACGAAAAGACAGGGGAAACACAGCGACTGCACGTCGTAGAAGGAAATAAGGTAATTGCAAACAATCATAAGCCACATCTTTCATAATTCTCCACTTTATTGAAAAGGTATCTACATGGTTTAACATAGGGTAGTATGTTATATTCAACAAACATTTTAATCCTTTGCTAAAGGTACAATCTGTTGGGAGTTTTTCGTCATCGATTACTTAAACTCGTGACCGAACTCCGGTATTGGGATAAATTGCTTTTTTCCAATTCAACTTAACATCTTGTTTCATCGAGTGCTGCCTTCCTTTAATTGTGAAAGATGCTTATGGTTTGTACTTCAATCCAGTGTTTGGACCTTTTTAACCACTACCCATCATCTAGTGAAATACTTATAAAATAACAGTATACTAAATTTAGGAGTGCCTTAAATATTCGAAAATGACCAATGTCTACTAGTCTGTAAGGTTATGCGCGTTGCAGAAAGCAATAAGGTAATCTTTAAAATTTGCAGTTTTTTCTTTAAGGGAGATTGTGACCCCATAGACCGAATCAATTGGTTTTTTCACACAATTTCTGCTGGAATATTACTTTGAAGCATATGAAGTTTTATAATTGGCATGCATAACATCCTTTTTATTTTTTATCATTTTAAGTAAAATAAAAAATACTACTTATTTTGCCTACACATTTTTTAAGGAATTTTCATTACTTATCTTGTATCTGTTATGAAAGTCCATATGCTCAAAGCAATAAATGTAAGCTTTAAAACTCCTGTAGAAATTGTGGTTGAAAATACAAAGCATTAGGTCTATAGGGCAGGAACAGACTGACATTTCCTCTTAACACTGAAAGCTAATAAGTTTAAATTGAATAAAACATGTATTAATTATAATGTAATTGTACCATTGAAATTAAAATGCTAATTGATTTCAATTAAGTAAAAATTGAATATGCGTCGCAAGGTGCAAAAAATGTTAAAAACAGATAAAAATCGAGATATTAGCGTTATTTTGTTCATTACACTAATATCTATGGGATTCCGTAACATAAACAATCGCAAAATATTTATAAAAACCTTACAAAATTAGATACATATACTTCTGCAAAATTGTGTAAATTCTCCATTACTGTTGGAAAAAAAATTAAATCATTTGATACTATTGTAAAACTCTTTAAATTCCATGATACTGTTTCAAGAACTGCAAATCCACCGATACTGTTGTGTTTCAAAACTTCTTAAATATCACTTAGTGAATGTATGTTTTATAATATTTTGTTTTATAATAACACTATAATTTAATTTATAAAATGTCTTTCTTTTTAAATAATTGTAAGATATGAAATCCTTAATAAACTCGCATGTATGCAAAACTGCATAAATTCTTCATACAGCAGCAACACTCAGTAAATCCATTATCTATCATTAAATACTTCACAAATTATATGAAATTTAGGAAAACATTATGAAATAGAATTTAGGACAAACTTTTGTGTCAAAATGCCACATTTTATACAACCAACTTTAAATGTAAATTGTACCAAAAAAAAATTCTGTAAAAAAAATCTGAATTACGCGTTTAGTTTTGCAACTGATGTCGAAAAATTGAGGTATAAATCACGTTGTGCATACGAGCAAAGTATGACTTTAGATAAACTTATTAATGTCAACAATCGCAACTCGTCATAAAATCCTCCACTAATGATGTACATCGTCGTAATACTGTCTATCGTAATATAAGTTTAACGCTTTTAATTTATTATTTTACTAGTTTCCAATGCGTATAATTTTTACTTTTAGGGTCATCTCATAGCTGCCATCGATGTTTATGAGGACGATGAGGCAGAATTGTTGCTTTGCTATAATCGTAAGTTCTTTTTAACCATTAATAAATTTATTTTTAAACCTTTGACAAAATTTAAAAAAAAAAAAAAAAAACTTTAAAATAAGAAGATAAACTAAGAGGGACATGGGCGCCCGCAAAATTATTTTCAGAGGGGTGCAGGAAGCACCGAAGGGGGTTCAAGTCGATTATTTTTTTGTTTTAATCTTGATCTTTTTCACTTGTCTATCTCAATGAAACTTTAATTAAAACTTAATTATTAAATTTCTTATACATTGATTATTTTAAAACCTATATCATACTTCTATTTCCAGCAAATCACATCACTTTTCTCCAAATTATTTTTAATTTTTAAAATCCAGGAGGGTGCAAGTGCACCTTCCTAGCGGTGCTCATGAAGAGGTGATTCTTGAATGTTACCAAGACATTGCAGAAGATTTCCCCAATTGCAGCGAAGGAGATGACTAACATTTTTCATGCATAATTTTTTTTTCTTTTTCTTTTTTCTAAATACCAAATACATTTATCGATCATATGTTTGCTAAGCAATAGGAAAAAAAACTAAAAGTTAGAGATGGGTTTTTAACACAATCGTAATCACGTATCAGCTCAGAATGTCGGATTGTCCCCCGGTAGCTTGTCCAGATCAGACTGCTCCCCATTGTAGTTGTCGATCTTTGCTGGAATTACCTGAAACTGTGCTTTAAAAACACAAGCTTCCAGCTATTCTTATGAAGGATTGGTTGGTTGATTGGTTTATATGCTCAAAGACCCATTTTTACCTTATGGAGGGAGACAAGATGTATTTGATATTTATGTCACATGACAAATATTATTTTGTTACTTCCAGTGGAAACTCCAATTGGGTCCAGTCTTGTCAAGACAGACTACTGGGAAGTAACAGGACATTCCGCGCTGATACGTGATTGACAGCGAATGTGTTAATATTACAGAAGAAACGATCTGCTTACCTTGATTGGTCTTCTTTATATTTCGGGAGATTTTAAATACAAATTACACATTTTAGACTGCTGCCACTCCAAAATAGTAGTTTTGTTTTGTTGTTGTTTCTTATTCCACTTGATCTAGAACAAGTCTAGACCAAGTCCAAGAGACCGTACGCCCAAAGAAAGTCTCGAACCAGAGCAGGGTTTTTAAAGAGATCGCTCTTCTCCAAATTCAAACAGGAAAGCAGATGATCCGGTGAAGCTTGATGGGAAACACACTTGAGGCACGAACATATGCAAGTGTGCGAGTATGTCCGGTGATGAGTCTGGTGATGGTGGTTTGTAATTTCCTGTCGCCCTTCAGCTCCAGGGCAGCCCCAGGACGTTTTTGTTCATACCAGTCATGAGTTGGTGGAATCTTCCATGTCTTGCTGTTGTCGGCTCTGACCTTCGAGAAAATTTTTGTTTTATTGATACATAAGTGCGTTATAAGACTTTGAACTATTAGAGCCTTTATTGGACGTCACTATATAACATTTTGTTTTAAAAAGTTATTAAATGTGTTTACGAATTCCTATTAATAATAATAATAAACTCTTACGGGTTTAAGTATGTTGCCGAATGTTGCAATACAGGACTTTTCGTTATTATGTTGTACCTAACAAAGCTTCATAAATACCAACTGCATGTTGTACGAGGAAGGGGTAAAAGTAAAATGAAAGGTAGAGGCTTTTTAGGCAATTAGCAGATTTATTCGTTCCATCGGTTACAAGTAGGTTCTTAAACCTAAACTGTACTAAACTTCAACTTAACTAGACATCACTTAGACGATAGATCTCCACAGTGCTCATAGGTATTTAATCCATTTTGGCGGAATGAAGACATAATTCTCGCCAAACCTTATAGCCTTTTGTTCTCTACAGGGTTGTGGTTTGGCGAACATTATGCTTTCACACCGCCAAAATGGATTAAATACCTATGAGCACTGTGGATATCTATCGTCTAAGTGATGTCTAGTTAAGTTGAAGTTTAGTATAGAAGAGGTTGTTCTTACGGCCATTCACATTCGCTCCCTAGATCCTATTCTTTCTCTTTCCTCTCGGCGATGAAGTCGCCGCTAGGGGTCTCCGTTAAGGGCGCCCTCTATATCGCCTGGTATGCCACATGCATTTGAGTAACATTTGAATTATTACTACTCAATTCATCATTCAAAAAAGTAAAAAATTTCAGATGTTTAAGAATGTGTTACAGCAATACAAAGCTTTGCATCATTAAATTTTGATAGATAAATAATTCTAAAGACCAAATACATTTGATTTAATAACATTTGCGTTACTACTCTAATCCATTTCAAAATAAAGAGGAAACTAAAGAGGTTTAGAAATATAACAGAAGGACATTAAAAAGATTTACACCATTAAATTGTACTAGACAAATTTCCTTTTCTTAATACCAATTACATTTGAGTTGCCAATTTGTCAACACTTCAAAATAAATTAAAAAAGTTATGAGGAATTTAGGAATTCACTTAAATCCATTACAATTATTTGCGCTATTTTGACCTTTATCAAGCATGACTAACATTAATTTATACATTTTATTTTTATGTTCATTTATACATTTTAATTCACTAATTTATACGCAATAATTCATACATTGTAATGTTTTCTATTCTTCATTTTCCTTCCAGATATGACTCATTTCCAGAAACTTTTTGAAGAAGGCACTAGCGAATTCGACTTTCAGTGGAACGCAGTCCCTGAAGCCATTGGTAATCTTAATAAAAGCTCATTAAAAATGAATTTATCTTTCTCAATTCTAAGAAACCTTTTGAATTATTCATACATCTTCATATTTTTATAATAAGATTCTCTCACAAGGTTTTAACCTGTTTTAATATTCAAAACTTAATATTTTTCGCAGTTTGGTATTTATATTTCATTAACTTATTTCGTCTTTTGCGATTATGTTTAATTTATAATTATTTGCAAAAATGCTAAAGCTTCTTTTAAATAAATAAACAAAGCGTGAATAAATACTATAATTGAAAAACACTTAAATTTCTAGTGTTTAATCTATGATGCATATAAATTTTTAAGTTCTGATTCGTAAATCATAAAGTGTTGAACTCAATTATTCAATATCTTAAAGACAGTTTTAAAACAACATATTTGGTTATCTTTGTTTTCAATTTAAAAACAAATTTTCAGTAACTGTAAGTTATTCATCGGATGTTTTATGCGATTTAGTTTTTTTAACGAAAAGTTTAATACCTTTTTAGCGCAAATTTTTCCTTTGAAACAATTTTGTTTTGATATTACGATTGTTCAAGTATTTTTTAGAATTGTTCAAAATATTTTTTAATTAAATTCTGTGGTTTTTGGTTAAAAGGTCAGCTTAATGACTTTTTTTTTAGATGTTCAATTTTTGCCAAAAACTTTTTAAATGTTTCCATTAATCGCTTGAATTATATGACAATCAAGAATAATAAGAACTTAATGTGGATTCAGCTCATATTTTGCTCAAAGAGAAAAACTAAGTATATTGTGTTATTAACATAAAAAAAAAATTTTTTTTTTTTTTTTCTCTCTAAGTTTTGGAACCCACGATGTTCAACTTTATATACAGGTTAGTGGGACCTGTCATTAAGGTTTTCGTCAAAATTGCGCATACGCATAAAGTAGCTGCAATTAAAAAAATTATGTTTTTCAACAATTTGTAAAAAACGGCTTAAACGATTTTGATCAAAATCGCTGTGGTTATTCCTTTAAGATATTCTAAGTATCCCCACCTCCGAAATTTCCGTAAAAATGCGATAAAGGCGTAAAAAGTTAAAAAACGCATGTCTTGAAAACAAAATCCTCTTCCCTTAAGCATCGCCCACCAACGACTGTTTCTCTTCAGTTTCACACTTATGCCTGTATTTAATGGGAGATATTTATCTCTTAGTGTGTGCATTCCCCTATGTGATGGCCTTTACATCCGACAACATCGAGATACGATTGGTGATTAACGGGAATCTAGTCCAGAGCATGGTGATGCCCAGCCTCAAGCTCATCACGGCAAAGGTAATGAATGTCCTTTGAAGTCAAAGTTCTAGTTGAAATTACTTTAGATGGTCACTTGCAAACCTTAAAAGTTGTTACGATGAAGATAAGAGATTAACTTTGCATAAAATGTTAAATAAACACATTTATGGAAAGAAAAATTTTTATTTCATAATATAATCCTTAAAAATAGAAATTTTAATATAAATCCACTATATGCATTGGCAATTTTTATATTCATGAACATAGTGCCAATTTTGTTGTCAGCGTGTGCTTGATCTTTGAATCTAATTTTCAATATTAAAAACATCTCGATCAGCAAAATATGTTGAAAATATGCGACAATATACGTTTCAAAATTTGTTTATTAGAAATTAATGGAAATTATGCATTTACTTGTCCAAATATATTTTTATTTATTCTGATTAAAATTATTTTAGCAACAGGAAACAGTTTCAATAATGATCAGTTAAGTGGAATTTATTAGAATTCCAAAACGAATAGAGAAATATGTGTAGAAGTGACCTTTTAGTGCCGGCTTCCAAAACTTGATAGAATGCGTTGTTGTTGACAATGAATCTATCTGCAAAGTTTTAACCCGATCAGATGATCGCAAGTGGGTTAATTAGGCTTCCTCAGATTTGCTCGGCAACCACACACTTACAAACTATAATATAAATTAGTTAATATAAAGAATTTAAAAATATATATTGGGTCATTCCATGTTAAATCAACACGTCTCCTAACTTCAGAATTTGATACAATTTTATTCACTTGTTGGATTCATAGAGAAAAGAAAAAACGGTCAATATTAGGTTTGAATATCTTTTAATTTCTAAATTACGAAGCTTCAAAAATGCGTCAAATTTCGCATTTCTTGGTTTGCGAATTTGTACATAATTTTGATCCTAATTATCATATAACATTGCTTTTCGTGTCAAAAACAAGGTGAATATTCGGTCTTTTTTTTTTAAGATATATTATTTGCACGAATTTTCAAAAAATTTCCGTTTAGGTTCAAATAATTTGATCTTTGATCCTTCGACATCTCAAAAAAAGGTTTTGTAATTCCCCCCCCCCCCTCATTAATTATGTATAAAAATTCGTTAGTTTCATTTTGGAACCACAGTGGAATGACAAGTTATAAATTTAAATGGTATTAACTTAGAGTTTGAAATCTATATAAAATTAGGATAAAAATATATTTCAGAGTTTCATAGTTATCTCATTTTTAGTGTTAATTTTGTACATAATAGTCAGCGTCAAATGTTTACAGATTTTATTGGAGTTTATCAAGATAAGTAGTTCAATATACTACAAATATAATCTCAGAGTGGCCTTTTTCTGCCATACTAAACCTATAGACAGGATATACCCCGACCACTTATTTAACAAATCTCAATTCTCATTTCAAGATGCTCTATTGTAATCTAAAAAAAAAAAATATGGCATTGTGTATCCTGTGGAATACATTGTATATCCCAGATCCAGCGTTATTGCAGATATAAACGCTTGTATTAAAGGGAAAAGCGATTCCGCTTATAAACTAATTAACACACAGCTCCATCTCCATGTCTATTGTGTCTTCTTGTCCATAAATCCAGAAACATACCTAAAAGCAATGACCATGGATATGTGATAAATAGAATTGACGAGTTCATGTCTTAAAGCTTCCATAGGAGTGTTCAACCTTTGATTAAGCACTCTCCCGACAGCTTGAAAAACAGAGTCGTTGACGTAGGTATTCCTCAATTTATAGACCTCTCCATGAGATCATAACAATGAAACTAGCGCTATGCACCAGAATTTCGTATTCTAAAATATCTCCTGATATTATGCCAGCTATACTACGAGGAATGGAAAACTTAGTTAGTCCTAGATAACAAACTGACAAGAATCAAACCCCATGATCTTTTAATGGAAAGTCAGCTCTTACCACGTTTTTCAGGGTTACCACGAGTCACCAAACAAAATTCACAATATCAAATGCTTTCACATACAACCGAGTTAGTGAAAATCTCTCATTATAGTCATTATCTTGAGCAAAATCAACTAAATGTCTGATGCTTAATTGCGCAGGGAGATATCATCTTCGCCACTACTGCCCCAGAGAGCTTCCAGGTTCGCCGGGAGCGAGTCAAAGTGGACAAGATGGACAGAGATCCCAGTATATCACCACCGCCATCGCCGCACTGTAAGTATAGTTTTAAGTGTAAAGTAAGTGTAATTGCAAAGAGATAGACATTAGATATTGTTTCGATAGATCATGTGATTCCGCTCTGCATCCTCGATGGCTTCACTGTATTTAACTGTTGACCTGTATGTATTTAACCTTTAACTGCTGTGGTTGGGTGGTTTGAAGTTTTTGGCGCAAGAGCAACTCATGGATCATACTGCGCCAAATAAATTGGTGAACTTAGGTTTAGAGTTTAAGAAACATAGTATCAGAAAAATTAAGATAAAAGTCAAAGATGCGATATTTTAGGGGGTGGAAGCATTCAACAAAAAATGACTCGAGGTCTGTCAGACCGCTTACAGCAGTTAAAGGTTAACTGTATTTAACTCTGACCTATGCTTACTTTACTCTTTGACAACCTTCTAATACCTCCAATAAGACACACGTCAGAAAAAAATTGTTTGTGGAATAATGTGAGGAAGTTTTGAAGGGAATTGTAATAATTTAGTTTCTACACTCCATTAATGTGAAGAGAAAATGTATACAAAGGTTCGTTGCACCTTTCTCGTTGTCATTATGGTCTTTACATTTTAAATTAATGTTCATCTTTTAATACTACCAGACAACGGCATCTTAATATGAACCTTTCTCCATTATCATTGATTTTAAATTCTCCTCCTCACAAATATCCTTTTAATTTTCTGTTAAACATTAAAATTTAACACTTAATTTGAATATTTGCTTTTTCATCTTTATTTTTATAGTATAACTTATATTAACTTGGAACTATTTTTAATCTACAGGGCATTTTATATTGAATGAACCAAAAAGAAAGCATACCTATGAAAGATGTAATTAATTTATTTTGATCAATCCAATTCACCGCGAAATTACAGTTAAAGTTTCAATATATGTGCTATGTGTGCCCCCCCCCCCCCCCAAGGTCTATGTGGTATTCCAGTTCCTGCTACACAAGTAAAAGAATATCCCCTGTTAATAACTCTAACACGTCAATTATCCACTGCTTCAGTTGATTACTCCTGGGGAAGTGGAGGCACAAAGACTTAATCTTGAACCAAACTCCACAGGAAGAAAAATTCGCAAGAGGTTAAATGAATACCTGAAAGATCATCTCTCCAATTGGCCGAGCTTGGTCACATGGTAGGTCTTGACCGTCGACATCCTCAGATCCCTTTGCCATTTTTTTTTTCTTGTGAGGTTTTGTTAAAGACAAAGTCTTCTTACTTCCACTTCTCCAGGAATTACAGCAACTGCAGATGGCGCTCTCTTTGTTTATCATATGAGCGTCTGGTGCCGAAACGGAACTTGAGCAGATTAAGATGCGACTCTAACCAGAACAAAGGGTTAGCAGGGATTTTATTGTGAACAAATAGTTAATTTGTATTTTAAATGTATGTGATTGGTCTGTGAAATGTCTTCAAATAATAAAAAAAAAGCCAATTTTAGATGTTCTCATTTAGTTCCTAAGTTAGTGCAGTGATTAAATATGAATTATTTAAGGGGATAACGGACGTGTTGGACTCATTAACAGGGGATATTTTATGACGAGTGGGGCAGTAATTGGAATACCGTATAGATATTTACCTCGTAGCCGGAGGTGCACACATAGAACATCTATGGAAACTTGGATAACTGTAGTTTTATGGTGAAATTAATTTTTTAATACAATTAATGCTTTAATTTTGTCCCATTCATTATGAAACATTCTGTATTTTAAAGGCGATCAGCTCTGTTTGGCGCAGTAAGGCCCCCGTGTTGCCATTACACCATTATACTTCAATGAACCAACCAACCTCGCTGTCGAAAATTGTTATTCTAAAAGAACATTTCTTTACGGCTTTTCAGTTTCTCTATTTTACAATACTATCAAGAACGAACCAAATAAACTTTTTTAAATATTGCGACACCAAGTTTGCTCGCCTAATTGCAATATCCCTTTTCAGCGACTGGCGGCTTCGCTCCGGGCAACTTCGACGGCGCGAAACCCTTTCGGATATTCCGGATATCGTACACGTCTCTGACGGGCAGCTCCCCAAGTGAAAGACGAGTGCCCACTCCGTCAACACCCACCCCGAACTCCATGCTCAACGCCGGCTCTTCCGGCATCAACTTCCTCACGCCAGACGCGCAGGTAAGTGCCACTTTCAGCAGATATCTGGCCACTATCGATGCGATTTCGTTCCGGTATTGATAGGATTTTGTCCCGATATCGGCACTGCAACATTTACGGCCTGGAACTAGTTGTATTCGGTACCTTGTAACAAGGAACTAACACAGAAACATTAATAGTCTTTTGCATTTTAATTCTTAAATGAATTTCAGAAACATAGCATTTACGCTAATGGATCCCCTTAACAGTATTAACCGATTATTTATACATAATCCACTACCTCACACCAGTTTCATCCACTAACCCCCTCCCTCTCTTGTAGCTAGACGGCATGAGCAGTGACGGCAACCGTCTGCGGGCCGACGCTGCCCGCCCTAGCCGCAGCGCTTCATCCTCACCGCTACCGCAATTGCCGACACTGCACCGCCAGGCGTCGCCGACACGGAGCCTCAATCGCGATCACATCCACTCTGCGAGCTCGGACTCGGGCTTGGGGAAGAGCCTAGGCTCGACGCCGCCACCGAGCCCCTTTGTGGTGACGGACCCGCTCTTCCACGAGAGGGGTTGAGTTGTCTGGTGACTGGATGTTCGTTTATTATGTTTAGTTTTGATTTGACAGAAACGGAAAATGTGTGATTGGGTTTTAAAAAAAAAAAGTGTTTTGTTTTTGGAGAGGCACTCTTATGATTCTTTTTTCAAGGATGATGATTTGCTTAAGTACTGTATGTGTATTACAAGAATAACTCTCGCCAAGAAGTCTAGTGTTGTCTGTTGCCATGGAAACAAGACAAAACTAGACTTCTTTGTTCCAAGATGAGGTATTCAAAATGTGTTTCTGTTGTTTGAACAGGAGTTAGTTTAGTAAGGGTTTGCTTAAGTACTATCTATGTATCGTAAGAATAGCTCCCGCCAAGAAATCTAGTGTTGTCTGTTACCATGGAAACAAGACCTTTTTTGTTCAGGGAGTTCCAGGAGAAAGACATCAACATTGACTTGATGAACTTCTTGATGGCACATTGGCGATATTTTATAGATAAACAAAATAGGAAGTCAAGTAAACGATTTCTCGTTACTAAGACGGTACTCTTCTGTTAGGCGGGTACCAGATAAAAATCACCAAATTGCAACGATAATTCATTCAAACGTACAACCTTTAAATCATTTATAATTCCAATAGGATTGCTATAGCAACCCTCTAACAAATCATAAACATTTAAACTTGAAGTTTTATTTACTCGTCATTTAAACGTGTAAGTATTTTGGCTTGTCGACAACTGCTCCAACTGTCTAACGGAAGATACTCTAAGGCGAATGTCGCATTGTTAATTTTTGGAAGCCAATATTCTGTATGCAGCACCCCTATATTACAAATCAACAAGTCTTTTTTCTATAGCAACCACCCCCATCTAAAATTTATGGTGGCTGATAGACAGTATCCGATGTTTTGTTTGGATGTTATAAGCTCTTCGTGGCGCTGACGAAATGTATGTTTATTTTAGTTACAGAAACGAAAAAGTTGTTTTTGGAAGAAGCGATAAAGGAGTTTTGTTTTGGAGGCTTATTCTTTGTGTATGGATATTTTTGTTCTTTGAAAGAAAAAAAAATCGTTGTAGTGAGTTTTGTTTTAACATCCTATGTTTTGTTTAGATGCTTTACTATTGGTAAAATTATTGTTTGATTTATTTTTTCAGAGGCTTAAAATGAATTATTACATAATTAATATTTGGTTTATTTTTGGAAATGCATACTTTCTAAGGGGATGCAAAGTTAAAACATGTTTCTGCTTTTAACTGATTCAAAAATGTTTTTTTTTTTTTTTTTTTTTTTTTTTTTTTTTTTTTTAAAAGATCGTGTTATTGTTTTACGTTTTGCTTAGATGCTCTGTAAGTGCTACAACTGTTTATGTTTGGTTCATTTACCAGAATACTATTATTTGTTTCAGATAGCAAATGTTTTTATTCGGAAATGGAAATGTTGGTAAACAATAAATGATTATTTTTTGTTTTTTTTCTAGAATTATTTTTTTTATCATGGATGGGATCTATAAAATTCATATTTGTAAAAGGGAATCATTAAATGGCAATATTTTGTATCCCATTTATGCGAAAACAATTCTTTTTATTTGTTAGTATTACAAAATGTTTTTTTTTTCTTTAAAAAAAAACCGGAAAATAGATTATTTATAAAACGATAAATGTGATTATTGTCTAAAACCGAGATTTTTAACAAGCTTGGAACATTTATTTTCTTTTTTTAGACTTTGAAAAGTGTTAAATTTGATGTTTAATGTTCCAGAATTCGATCAGTTGTGCAAATACTGGAATCAATTTATGTTTACTTCATTTGCTATATTTACATTTTCTTTAATTACTTTTTGCTAAAGATTAGTTATTGAGAGGCAAATTGTTATGGAGAAATTTATAAAAAAAAAAAAAAAACTAAAAAAAATTCTTTGGGATTTAGCATTTAAGTAAATCTGTTTGCATATTAAAAAAATTGTAATTTATCACCCAAAATCCATTAAAACTATTTCATATTCATATCCTAATAAATTATTTTTCTACTATTATAAGAACGGCGGACTTGGTGTTCAAATTAGATGCACAAAAAGCTTTAAAAAGGTTCTTAGCAAAACTTCTACTAAATTATAAGCTTTAAGTAATTCCTTTAAAATGTAAACTGAATTTTAAAATGTTATAAAAATATTTAATATCCGAAGTGGGGATTTTTTTTCTTAATTAATTGCAATGTTATTTCAAGTGATAATTCAGTCAAACGTTTTATAAAAAACAATATTTCAGAATATAATAAATCCTTATTTATCTAAGCGTTAGAAAATGAACTATATTCTTCATGGTTACTTTAAAACTGCTTCTAGCATTTTTCACCGTTCAAAATAATGCAAGGAATAAATAAAATGAATTGAAATGAAAAAATACCCCTTAATTAGTTGAGAATTGTTATGCTTTAAGGGAATTTACACTCCATTTAAGATAATTGAACTTTTTATAATCGTATACCGCGATACTTTCCTCTATAAATATTTTATTGTTTAATTAACAATGCCCTGGCAGAAAACTCATTAATTTGCAAGTCAATAGAGTGGGGATTTTATAGGATTATATTTTCATCCCAATGTATTATACTTTTTATGTGTGTGTGTTAATTTCGATTTTTAATAACTAATTAAATTTATGAGTATACTTGTTAAAATTAAATGCTTAATTAATTTCCTTCGGGATGCAGTTCATATTTCTTGTGTTTCTCTTAAAAATAAGCCAATGAACGATGAATAACAACTTTTTTATTTAGAACTTTCAAAAACGAGCATGCAATATGTTAAAATCTTAAAATTTGATGATCAGAGTTTATTTTTAATCGCCATTCAATTTTATTTTCTCTTGCCATTTTTAAGTCTTGAAATTAAAAATAAGTTGCATTTTTGAATCGGTACATGACAAAGATTTGCTTATCTCTCCCTCCCCATGTCTTTTTCATCTACAGCGCTCCTGGTGGCCAGATTTTTAAGTAAACAATCCATTTTTCATCAGGCAGAGTGTTAACCGCTAGATTGCTTTACAGCGTATAATCTAAAATAATTTTTTAAGTGCCACAATTTTACTGTGGAAGAAAGTGTGAGAGTTAGGGAGTAAGGAGAACTATATTTTGTTTCAAAAAAGAATACAGAAATATCAATTAAAATTCGAAAATATACAACGTGGTATGGGAAACTGGTGGAATATGTCCACCAGTAGCTTGCGAACTATTGCCAGATGCCGGTAACTGAAAAAGTCACGTGGATATAACAGCTATATTTCTCAATTTAATTAAATATGCAATTTAAATAATATGCTATTTCTTTATTTTCTTAGTTATCATAACTTTTTTCTATATTTTTACTTGTTTCAATTTAATATTGTTTTAATAAAATATTCAGTTCATTATTTTTTAATTAGTTTAATAGCTGTCCAGTGTTAGACCCCTAAAAAGAAGATGGATAGTATAATTCTTCTAGTTTGATATTGAGGCCGTATATTCCTCGTATCCAACAATGTCTAAAATATTCTTCAGAACACATTTAAATGCAACTATGTTTTACAAATGTAAGCTTATTTATTAATTACAATGCCTTATTTGTTACTCATAATGCAACAAAACTTTGCACAAAGAAAATTTGAATTTTTTAAAAAAATTTTTAACTATTGTATTCTTGGTTTTGTTGCATTGTGCAAACTCAGCATTTACTAAAATATTTCCCGCGTATTTATTATTCGATCCAAATAAATAGAAAATGAATATCCACCTTACAAAATGTACTTTTCCTAACTATTTAGTTTTTAATTAGTTAATTTTAATTTAGTTAAAACAGCATGAATCATGTTTATTTGTGCCTGTGATGTCAAAGATATGTTACTGTGATTGACCGAAATCTAGAGAATGTCGACTTTATCCGGCAAATGTCGACCTTCACCATACACTGATGGTGAATGTTGAGTAAAAATATTTGTGTTGCATTTCATACTTTATTATTAAAACATATTATGATATATGTCAAAGTAGGAGAAATCTATAGTAATAGCACATGTAACTGTTGAACTTAAAACGAATAGTACATTGCAACTGAGAACAGAAAATAACACCAATAATAAACTTACTTAATTAAGTGATTGACGTTTTACTATCTTATTTATTGCAACAATTTAAACTGTTATGGGCACTTGGAGAATTTGATAACAAACTGTCGCCTTCTCCATGGACATCGGCTTCTCGGTTCGACCTCCACCAGAGCATGTTTGTGATTGTCGACATACACCGGTGATAGTCCGAATATATAAGAATATAATCAAACATACGGTCTTTCACCGAAGTATTTGGTATATGTTGACATTCACAGGAGAAAGTTGACATTTTCCAATTTCGAACATACACAGTAACAGATACACGTAAGCAATCTAAACAAAAAAACCAAATAAACAAAACAAACCAATAAGAGCTCTTTCTTTCTGGAGACACGTCACCAAATTTATCACGTCCGTGCAAAAGATTGCGCATGCGAAGACAATTCAATCTCTGTGTGCTTCTTAACCGAAGTTTTAAATTACGGATGGTTTTCAAAAGGGCTACTATTCGACGTTTTTACTTTCTCAATATAAGAAAACTACATTTTTTAAGGGTCGTTTAAATCAACATAGTTAATTATATATTTTTTAAATATTGTTTTTAAATGTTCTTAAAATACGCAAGAAATATCCATTATTATTTGCCTAATAATCATCAAGTGCGGCTACCTAAATATCTCATTGTTGTACAGGTGGCCTAATATACCATTTATTTTCATAAAAATCCCAATCCAATTTTCCGTTTCTGTTACTAAAAAGAATATTTTTGCACCATTGTATGCTACATCAATATTTTTATCCAATAAAGCTTGCTAATATAGACTTATTAATAGAAATTATCATGCTTTTATAAACCTGTGATAAAAGTTAGATATTCTCATTTGTGCTAGTGTATTGTTTATTTTAACATATGTGGTATTTTAAGCTATAGTGTTATTCTATTGCTCTAACTTACATTTGTATTTACAATTACTTTAGTTGCAGCCTATTTTAAAAATTTTAGTTGCTATTGTTTTTGTAATGAAAACATAAATCAAAATTTTTATTTTCTATAAGCAATTGCATTATGCAATCCATTTTTCTAAATATCATGGATAAATATATTACTAAGTCTTTTACATAATAATAAAAAGGTTTATTTGGTTTATTATGATTTTTATTTTTTGTAAAACGTATTTTTTGCGAATGCAGAATTCCATTTCAGTAAAAAAAAAAATATTTATTACAATTAATGATTCGCGAACAATGCTACGGTTCTATTAGACTAAAAGTTAGCTTTAATTTCAATATAAGACTAGCTTTATAGTTAAATTGAGTTTTATTTTAATGTAAAGTAAATTATTTCAAGTTTCGTTTTTAAAACACCTTTTAACACTTAAACTAGTATCTTCTAGATTTCCTTTATTCGAACTAATAATTATTTTAACAAGAGTTGCAAAACTATATAAACTAGTTGTAGTCCTTTACTTAAAAATGAATTGGATTATTTCACAATATTTATTTAAAACTTTTACGTTCTCATTACTAAAAAGACAACTTATCCTCAAACCGAAACTTTAACTTTATAACATTTTGAAACGTATGCTTTTGTAAATAACTTTTTCTACCCTATAGTTCCTTTGCTTTCGCTATAGTTACCCCCACAAATACACAAACTTTCTGCTTAAGAAATTCAAAACGATTTTATATGTATAACTTAAGCTTAAGCTATTAATTACTTAATTCTGAATCAACCCCATATTTCTATTATTTGGACCAAACTACGAAAAGTTTTTATTACCTGGAGTGCTAATCAGTAATCTACAGTCTGCTCATCGAAAAAAGTACGAAATATTAAAAGAAAAATTGCGATCGGCAACATAAATCACGTAATAAAACTTTACAAACATTTTTTTTTTAATCATCACTATAGTATCAATCAATCCTACCTGAAAATAGAGAATATGCTGTATGGAAATGTAAGCCGGTTTTAGTAAGTTCCGATTGACTGCGGATGAATACATTTCCATGGGACGTCATTGGACTGTGAGGCTCTTAAAATATAGAAAAGTGAAACGCGAACTTCAATGTACACTTTAAATTATTTAATTTAAAAAGGAATGCTTTATATTTTTAAGTTTCATTCAAAAGTTTTTACGTAACCCATTACTACTAGAGGTCGGAAATATCGATCAAAATAAATATCGATATTATATCATTGCATAAAAAAATATCGATATATTGGATACATGATTTTTTTTTTTTTTTTTTTTTTAATTTGATTTTCAATTTTGCCAGAAAGGAAGTTTTTCGGATAAAATTTCTACTTTTTATGATTGCTTTTTGTAAGGTGACTACTTTTCCAACTGAAATGGATTTATTACAAAAAAAAACAAAAAAAAAATATTTTCGCTTAATTGTTTAGTGATTTTTAGAAAAATTTAAATAATTTTCAATAGCTTTTAAGTGTATAGCAAAATATTGAATATTAGTGCCATTTTAACAGTCTCTCGGCCCAAGTCCAAACTTTAGTTTTGATGTTTTGAAAATTGAATAAAGAAAATAGAAAAAACACATGGAACTACAGAACTATTATCAAAAAACTAAAAATATTTGAAAATATCGATATATCGGTGACTTTTATCGATATTTAAAAAAAAAATCGATAAAAATATCGTTGTATCGATATATTGCTGACCTCTAATTACTACTGCTATAGAATTTCTGATTTTTCTGGGAATATATCTTTACGCAGATGGATACATCATACAGCATATCCTCCCATGTAAGGGTAGCTTGTCCCTGAGTATAGTTCCGTCATCTGACAAAGTTTCAAAATTACAAGGCATGATGGCCAATTTTGTTGTTGATTATGTTACGGTGCTGTATGAACTTTAGTGTAAGTCTTGCGCAAGAAAACTCAAATTAATCATCACTAGATATTTATCTATTTCTCATATGATAATATGCGTAAATCCATAAACGCATATTAGATGAAGTTCTTTAATAGTTTAATCACATACTAAATTTTAGATTTGGTTTTATTCATTTTTGTTGGCCATATGCCCTATAATCTCAATGGTAATTATTATAAATTTTTTTAAGTTAATTTCATCAGACCGGCATTAGACGGCTTTTAAGCAGACATACTTTACTTAAAACAACCTTGTACATAGCATAATTCATAAAATATAAGCCATAATTATACGTGTGTCGATTGAAAGAAGTTTTCCAATTGTTGAAACATCCTTAATTTTCCATGTTTGTGATTTAAAAATTTGCTCTATACCGATTTTCTGCCTCTATCGCAAATTATTATTTAAGTGTCATCCTCCATTTTTTATATTGATTTTGAATGTCTACCGAATACCACCTAACACATTAATTATATCTATGTTAATAGCTCACAAATAAATGAAAAAGGCCCCATTTGCTTGGGGCTCGTCACTTGATTCAATGCCCTAAATATGACGTTTTAATAACTGAAGTACTTCGTTTCGTTGAGCAGATTATAGTATTGATCAATAAATCCTACGGCAATTTATATTATTCTCTTGTCTATTTATATAATTCGCATTCCTATTTATGTAATGCCTTTGCATATTTATATTATTCCTAATACTATTTATATATTCCCATGCCTATTTGTCGTAAGCATTGCATGTTCCTTGTTGTATGCTGGTAACTGATTTCAATAGAACGATATCGGACAATACCAAACGATATTTTTCTGTTGCGTGCTGGTAACTGTTCTCAATAGAAGGATATCGGACGATACCTAACGATATTTCCTTGTTGTATGCTGGTGACTGATCTCAATAGAACGATATCAGACGATATCTATCAATATGTCCTTGTTGTGTGCTGGTGACTGATTTCAATGGAAAGATATCCGACGATATCTATCAATGTTTATTAGATGTTACTTTTCTCTATCATCACATTTCAATATCCTTATGCGTATACATTCTATGTACTAAGTATACGAATGCACATTATTCAATGTTTTTAAATGTTGAATACTCAACAGTGGGAGTATATGCGATTTGAGGTACTACAACTTGAATATACTCTGTGCTGAATAATGCTTTGCGATACTACAACTTCAATATTGTAACTCTGAACTGCATTGCAATGCACTTCGAGACATAAAATTGCCTAGAAGGTGATTGTATTTGGTAACATGTATATTTCAAACATGTGCAATATTCTGTTTCTATCTTGGTGTTAATGTGTGTTGTCAATATATTCTTACCGAGACAGAATAGATAGTATATCGCAATGGATTGCATTGTTTTACACAAGTTTGTAATGATGTTTAATAACTTTGACTCTTATTCTGTATTAAACAATGTTTGTACCGATGTTTGAAAGGGAATTTTCATAAAAGAAAATTAGATTGAACTTGCAATATCATAATTTTATTTATTTTTTTAATTTTTATTTTAAAATTAAAAATAATCTTGTAATATCTTTCGCTTTACAACTCATACACTCTAAAAATAAATGTGTATAAATGCAACTTACACACGTACCAAAATAATTAAATTAATTAAAAAATTTAATTTTAAATATCTATGTTTCGACACGTGTAAATCTATAAAATTAGTTATGTACGTGTGTAAATTTGTCATAGAACAGATCTATTCTTAGAGTGATACAATTAATAAGTAAAATTATATACAATTTAAAATTCAAAATAAAATACAAACCACGTACTATTTATAAATTTTAAAAATAAATAATTTTCTAGTAAAATATTATTTGTAATATAAGCATAAATACTTCATAATACAATCATTCTAGTTTTAATTTTTAACTAATCAATGGCTTCAATTTAATAATTTTAACTCAAGCAATCGCAATATCAATGAATAATAATAATAGAATTTATTTGTAGGTAACCAAATATCCAAAGAAAAAAAAATTGAACATGCTAAGAAGTAAAATCAAATGATAAATACAACTAACGAACTGAATATTGCAAAAAATAATTCCTTCTTGTGTTTTTACTGGTTAGTGTCATTTATTTTTGTATGTTTGCAGTATTTAACCAATCATATTTGATCTTGGTGTCCTTGGTTTATTGCAAAACGCAACTGAATGTGATGTTTTGGACGGATATATTTGTATTGAGAGACGTAGTTGGACTGAATTTGAGAGAACTGTAACATAAAGTGAACTTTTTTTAAATGAGAAATGGAATTTAATTAAAAGAATTGGTGTTACTGCCTTGAAAAATATATATATATGTGTTTGCGTGAAAGTATTGAGTGAATTTTCTAATTCGGTAGTAGGCATATCGCCAATGTAAATCTTACCGAATTGCAATGGCAGGAACTGTAGATTGTTTACTAACAGAAAAGGGTTTAATATCGTCACAGACATATTCGGGTACAACTTTACAATCCGTGGCAAGAATTTCGCCAACGTGTTAGTCACGCCAAAAAAAAATTGCGGCTGCATACACCACGTTGAAAGTCGGGATATAATAATAAACAAGTAAAAACATTACGGTTACTACAGATGGTAAATAAGCAGTTCGGTATGGCTACCACAGATTGCAGCGAGAATGCTGCCTTAGATTGTAAAGTTTTACCAATAATCATACACAATGAATGTGACAGTGGCATAGACTTATTATTATCAATAGACTGCGCGTTCCCACTTCAATTATACAACGAGAATGAAACCAAAATGAATCACATGAGTAGGGTCTTTTTGGGAGCAGGGTTGCAGATTTGGCGGGTTTCTCCTCACTCAGGCGATAAAGGATCATATTAGCGATAAGATTATTAGATAAAGGATTAATTTTACTACGTAGCCAAATTAAAAACCACGTGACTGATAGACGAATTTTGTGATTCATTTTGGTTTCATTCTTGTTGTATGATTGAAGTGGGAACGCGCAGTCTATTGATAATAATAAGTCTATGGACAGTGGATATCATGTTCGTTATAGTTTTGCGAAGATACTGCAACGAATTGTAACGATTGACATTTTATTTGTGTTTGTATTGTAAACTTAAATAGTATGACACCTTTTTTTTAGTTATATTTTAAATATCTGAAGAGAACAGCCTAGTATTGGTATTTTGATTTTTGTCATCTGTTTTACGTGCTATATAACTGTTTTGCTCAAACTGCAAGTATTGAATATCTATGAAAAATTGAAAACTATGCATTATTATACAACTATAACTGAGTCTAGTCGATTGTTTGAGCTGTGTCTAAAACTCTATTGAATTTTTGTGATATATCTATTTTGATGTTATATATATATATATATATATAGAGATAAATTTCATTATTTCTAGTCTCATGCTATATCTAATGCGAAACTTTTTGCTGGTGAAATGTACCAGCTGTATATAATATGTAAAATGCGCTTTGTTAACATTTTTGTTGCGAAATTCGGGCTTGTAAAGTATTTTTAACAAATTATAACATGTTTTCTTCTTCTTTTGTCATTGTTTCAGACAAATATATTTAATCTAATCAATCTTGTTCTTGCTAGAAATTTTATAGTATATTATAAAATATTCAATTTACAGAAAGACACTATTAATTTCTTTTAGTGGATAATTGATTGTTTGGTTAAACAATGTTTTTAACTAATTCAATTACAGTTTTTGTAGATAATATTCATCGCAATTTTCTTTTCATTTTAGATACGATGAACTTAATTACATTTTAAACAGATAGTTTTCACTTATTAGTCAAATCATCATCAATCAAACAGTTCCCCTTTTTGTACTAAAATTACTTTTTTTTTTTCTAATTTAAAACATATCTTTTTAAATCAAATATTTCTTTTTGTTAAGTAGATAAATTTAAAATTGATTTGTTACGTCATATTTAAGTTGATAATTTGTTTGGAGGTGTTTTTAACTATAGCAAATTGACAATATTAATTTAAATATTGCATACTGTTTTAACGTTGACTTTAGTGGTTATTGTAGTAATTAAATAATTCCTACCAAACGCCTACGTCAATTTTTTTAATACGAAACGCATAAACCAAAGTCTAAACTTTATTTTATAAAAAAGCAATTCTTAAAACGAATAAGGATTATGTAAAACTCAAAATTGTATGTTTTGCCTTTTCCGCATTCATTAAAATATATTTTAAATTGAAATATTCAGAAAAAGGATTTAATTTTTTTAATTTTAAGAATATTTCACTCCATAGTAAATGTGTTGGTTTCATTACTGTTTTCGCGTATTTTCGTATCAATCAAGCTTGTGCCAAATTGAAAAAAAATATGCTCTTGTTTCCTTAATGTTTTTATTTGAAAAAGCTTTTCGGAGAAAAAAAAGCTTGTGTTTCTAACAAAGTATGTTGAATGCTGAATCAATGTTCTATCATTTGTATAAAATATTAGGAAAATATCTGATAAGTGCAAAAAAAATATAAGAAATATTTTAAAATTTTGATTAACTGTATGAAGGTTGGATTTTGTTTTTGTAACTTTTTAATGCGAGTTTTGGCTATTACGATATAAATGTAAAATGTATTATACTGACGATGTTTCAAAGTATAGTACTTTCTTTCGCTGTTCTAATCTTCTCAAAAATATTGTCTCCCCCTCAATTTCAACGTAACTAAAATTAACTAATTATAATTAAAATAGATACATCAGAAATTCAGTATATTTAATGAGTTATAATCCCTCCCAAATAAGTCAGTGAAAAATTAGTGAAGACCTGTGATTTTGGAATATTTCTTACAAGCATTAAAAATGTTTCAGTATGTTTTAGATGTAAAGATAACTACCATCATTGAAGTGTTCAAATTCTTTGTTTAGAAGCATGTTCGTAGAATGCTTACGAACAGTTCTAGTATATTCGCAGATTAGAATGCTTACGGCTATCGTGATGTGTTTAGTGTTAGGATGCTTACAGTGTTGAGATGGTCAAACCCACGTTGAGATGCTTTGCAGAGATTGCTAGAATGCTTTTAGAGTTATAAGAGTAATAGCCTGTGCAATGTTGATAGATAGTCTATGCTAGGATGCTTATAGGAGTTACACTGTTAGTGTGCTTACTATAGGATAGGCTTTAGTGTAGTTGTGGAAAGTGCTAGCTTACGCCTTATTACAGAATACTCGCAGCCAATCATAGGATGCTCACAAGATATCGGTACTCAGAGTAACTTATGATTCCCAAAGCTAATAATAGGATTCTCACAGCTAGTGATAGGATTCTAACATCTAATGATAAAATGCTTAAAGCTTATGATTTATATTATTCACAGTTAATTATATAATGTTCACATATGTATATAGCTAATGATAAGGTGCTTACAGCTTGTTGTAGGATGCTCATAGTAAGATACGGAATGCTTACAGTAAAATATAGAATGCTCATTGTCAGTCATAGGACACTCACAAAATATCATTGAATACTCCGAGAAAATTATGATGCTTACAGCTAATGTAAGAATGTTCGCCACTAATGATAGGATGCTCGCACTTAATGATAGAATGATGACATGTAATGGTAAGATGCTCACATCTAATGGAAAGATGTTTACGACTTATGATTGCATGATCTCAGCTAATGATAGAAAGTTCACAGATGATAATAAAATGTTCACAACTAATAATAAAATACTCACAGCTAATGATAAAATGTTCACAGCTAATGATAGAATGCTAATATCAAATGACAAAAAGCTTATAGCTAATGATAGGATAATCACATCTAATGATAGGATAATCACAGCTAGTGATAGAATACTCACAGCTAATGATAGAATGCTCACAGCTAATAATAGAATGCTTACAGTCAGTGATAGAGAGCTCACAGCCAATGATAGAAAGCTCACAGCTAATGATAGAAAGCTCACAGCTAATATGCTTAGGGTCATCTTTAATGCAATGTGATCATTATTAATATGCTTGCAAACAGTGGAAAGGTGCTTGTAGCTAATGTAAAGAGGCTAAAGTTAAATGATAAAATGTTTAAAATCAATGTTTAGCCAGTATTAAGATACTTGTAACCAGTGATGAGATGCTTAAGCCAGTTTTGTGATGTTTGCAGCCAGTGTTAAGATGCTTACAGCTAATGTTGCGATGCTTACAGCCAGCCAGTGTTATGATGCTTACAGCCAGCAGTGTTAAGTTGCTTACTGCCAGTTTTAAGATGCTTATAGCTACGGTTAAGATGTTTACAACCAGTGTTGAGATGCTTATAACCATTTTTAAGATGCTTGCAGTCAATGTTAAATGGCTTAAAGCTAGTGTTAGAAGATTTAGAATATATTAAGATATTTTTAAACTGTTTGAAGGTGATTCTGTGTTAGGTGGCTTACTGCCTGTGTAAAGGTTATAATGATAGTACAATGAGTTAAAGACACAGTGAAAAGAAGCTTGATGTGGTAGTAAAGATGCTTGTAAGATATTATAATAGTAAAGACATTTTCAGATAAAGATAAGAAAATACTAACAGAAATATATTATATCATAAAATGTATATCACTCATTAATTAGCGCTATGTCAAAGTTGGGTACAATACAAGCTTAAATTCTTGATTTTGATTTGTAACGAAAGATATTCTATAAAAACTTAGTGTCAAACACGTTCATAAAAAAACAATAGTATTTAATTTTTTTAAATATCTTATAATACTTTTCTCCAATTCATGTAACGTGGATGAATCTCGTGGACATTCAGAACGCATTCACTTAACATCACAAATTGTAATTCGAATACGCATTGATTCAGCATACATCTACATTCCTGCATGCATAATTACTACCCATAAACCCACACCGCGCGCCACGTGATTGTCTCTCCCTGTGACGTCTTTCAAAGTACATGTACATATCATTGAATTTAATCTGGCAACAGCCCTTTCCTTTCGTATGCTTGCGCTGAGCAGACGATTTCTAATTGCATCAAGTGCTCGTGCCATACATTATCTTTGGTAAAAGCTTACTGTTGTCTCAAAGCCGTTGTTTTGTACAAACTTCTAGCGACGTGCAAATATTGCGTTATATCTGTATACTCTATATAAATATATATACTGTGTTATGTTTAACTATGGTTGTTTTCCACTCTCTTTCTCTTGTAAATAATATAAATATAAATTGATTATTATATACATGAAATTTATTAATGTGTCTGTCATATTTTCATATTAAAAGTGTTTTCAATCTGTTTCATGATATCTTCTTTCCCTTTACACGTTTTTTATAACAAAGAACTAAATTAAGAGCATTCTCATACAAAGCCAAGCTCCATATGAGCATGAACTTATGCAAGCTCCTATTCTTCGCATCACATTTAAAACTGTGCATCATCATTTCAAAACGTCCAGTATATTTTATCCAACATTGAATGAGATAGGCCAAGATCTGTAGCAACGGCCACCCTACAACGGTTTACATCGGGATTGGCCAATGTAGAACGATATTGGGTAGTGTATTTGTGCTACTGGGGTATTGGGTTCATGCGCATTTAAAATTGCTTAGAAAAATTACTTTTTAGAAGTTCATCAGAATTAGATATTGCTTTCCATTACTGAGAGTTATAATGAAACTTGATTTGGAAGGCAAGTTATGGCTCGCGTAGCTGTTTGGTCTAGTGATTAATCGTATCTCTTTCGCCCATCATAGAGTATCCAATAACATTTTTTAACGTTTAAATACGATGTATCAACAAACAATGGAAAGAGTTTTTATAACAAATGTTCACAAAACAAAACTTTCTTTAATTAAATATTGTGGCGAAAGTAACACAAATAATTGAAGGAATGTGCGAAACGGCACGCCTTGTGCTCAAATTTTACATAGTTTTAGTATTGGAATTACTTATTTTTAAGAGAGATTCAAAGATAACTAAGATATATATGTATTATATATTTTTTGCATGTGATTAAAAAAAAATATTGTATACGACATGTAGTACGGGTATAATAGTATTAAAAGCACACGAAAAAAATGTGTCCGTTGATGAAATTTGGTAAAAATGTTTCATTTGTCATAGAAATGAAGAATCAAAAGAGTCTATGAAAATATCTAGCACAGGAGGGGGTTTGGGAAATTTATAACTGAAAAATTAATTTTGGAACAATATAAGCACGTAGCGCATGTTCTTAATGTATTTTTTGACGCTGAATCGAAGGAAAAAAAAAAGATAATATAATCAATCTTGAAAAAGTTACTCCTTTTTAAATCCTTTATATTGACTTCGATTATGTTTGCTGATGGGAGGCAAATCTGCGGACGCCTTGCCGTCATCCATTCGAGCTGAAACTTGGCAGACAGACGCTTTATAAATGCGCTGGGCTAGATGATAGTAACAAAGCTATTATAGGGAATGATCGTTACTAATACTTTCTCTTAAGATTCAAGTGGTATGATGGATAGACTGGAATATGGTTTTACGGGGAGTCGTAGTTCAAGAACGTCAAAAAATCAATTTTGAGATTAATAATGTAAAAATAACTACTAACAATTTTGAATCCGATGGGGCAAAAAGTTTTAATCTCACTAAAATAGAAGCATTTTTTATAATTTTTTTAAAAAATGTATTGTCTCTCAATTTGTATTACCGTTTTCAATTTTAACTACCTTTATCTCCAAACTCAATTTTGGAGACGTAAGAAACATTTACTCAAAAACTATTAAAGATAAATGCCTAAAATTTTTATCATATATTCTTACCAATATATTACACAATTTGAGAGAAGCATTTTTAAATAGTTTGTTTAGTTACTCGAAAAAAAATGAAAAGGTCTGACATTCTATGGAATTTTTTAAAAAAAATTATTCCTTTTTGGTAGGAATAAAATTTTTAATTTTGAAAGTATTAAAAAATGCTACACTCAAATTTTGTTATTTATCGGTATGTCAAAAATATTAGGCATTCATCTTCAATAGTTTTTTAGTAAATGTTCTTTATGTCTCCAAAATTGCGTTTGGAGATATGGGTCGTTAAAGTTGAAAATGATAATACAAATTGATACACAACACTTTTTACCAAAATATATAAGAAATTCTTCTAATTTAGCGAGATTAAAACTTTATACACCTTTGGATTCAAAATAGTTTGTAGTTGTTTTTTACAATAATAATCTCAAAATTGATTTTTTGATGTTCTTAAACTCCGATTCCCCTTACATACACCGGTTTGAAAAATGAATTACAATAATATTGAAATACAGCAACACATTGTTGTAAAATCTGAATATAGTTGAATAAGTTTATCATAAAAAAAAATGGCCCTATGTTCCTTTTACTGCAGTTTTACTGCTATTAGTGCAGTCCAAAAGATCACTTTTGCATAATGCATTGATTTTGCAAGAAAGCAGACATATTTTTAGTCCCCCATTCTCATCAGTTATGTTTATTGACAAATTCATGCAAATAGAAATTGGTCTTTGGAAATTTTAATTGGAAATTAAAAACACTCCAAAATAAAACAGCCAGAAGAATGACTAATGGATTGTGCGTACCAAGATCTTCCAGAGAGTGGTAACAAGACCATCGAATACGTGGATATATTACCGCCAAAGTGCAGAAATCAATTATTCTAAAGGTAATCTAGGTAACGTGCAGATTAATTAGGGTGATCCATTGAAGTATTGAAAATTGTTTCATTTTTCAAAGTACCAGTTATTCTAAAGATTATCTAGGTAATGTACGGATTAATTAGGGTGATTCATTGAAGTGCCGAAAATTGTTTCATTTTTCACATTACCTAGGTAATCTGCAAATTTATCTATATAATCTTCATATTACTCTCTATGGGCACTCGTTAAAATGAAAATAAGATTTTTTGCTGGAACAACAGCCATGTTTCTGTACGTTTAAATTAACATAATGTTTATATATTTAATTTGTTTGCTTGTTTGTGAAGAATCAAATTGATACAATTAACAAATTAGTTAATACAGTCAAATTCCGTTAAAACGAAGTCGATGGGGCCGCTGAAATTGTTCGCGTTAACCGAATTTCGTGTTAAACAAATAAATTAACGTTAAGCTTTAAGTACAGGGAACTGCTTTTACTTCGCATTAAACGGTATTTCATGTTAAGCGATTTCGCGTTAATGGGGTTTGACTGTCGAGTCAATCACCAATCAGTTAAAAATCTAAAATACAAAGAATCAAACGGTTTAAAATCTACGTATATTAATTGAGTGTCCGTACGACTGAACCTTATAAAAATCTACATTTTTCCTCCTAAAGGTATGGAATTTGGTACCTTGAAGTTTTAATACATCGAGATTGTAGATAAAAACTTTTAAATTCGGTTCAAAATTGCTTTTTCAAAAATTGAATAGCATGAAAAAAAATGTTGGAATGGAAACGATAATGTTTTATTACATCTGAATAAAAAACAAAATTACTTTTAATGTATCCCCTTTATTTTATAATTATTTTTACGTATTATAATTGCCTGTCAATAACCGGTTCGAATATTGTTTTAATATTTCCATACATTTACTGTTAATCGATACTGTAAACAATATCTGAGCATATGTAGTTTTAAAGGTAATAAATACTACGTAATACATGAAAGGAAATGTTTGGTTACTAAATGCAAACGTAAATCATAACAGACAATCGTACATTAAATTCACCGAAAACTTTCAAATCATTTCGTCATTTGTTAATTTTTTTTTATATTCTCCTTTAAATATTTATTAATTTACTTCAGTATTTAACCCAGAAAATTGAATTCCTTCTTTCCGTTATTTTTATTTGTAAATGTTTTTTTTTTTTCTCCTGTGTATCAAGTTCCATATTATATATTCAATCTACATTTGAATTCATTTATGTGTTATACATGTTTTACTATTTACACCAAACTATTTTACAATTTGCACCATAAGCGTAATATTTCATTTGCGATTTTATTTTCTTGGTGCATATTTTGGTCATGGTTATAAAGTTGTAAAGGGGGACATCAGGTTACTTTTTTCTCTGAGTACGAAAAAAATTCTGAAGAATAGAAGACCTTTTTAGGTAGTGTAGAACTTTTCTTTAGGCGCAATTTTATTTGGTCTTTCTTTTTCCGGATAAATGTGGTTTCTGGCAACGATTTTTATTTTTAAGTTATATTTTAATATAATTTATATTTTAACTTAATGTTATTAATCTTTATGTTTTCATTTTAATTTTATTTTCGTTACCGTGTTTTTTATTTTGGCTCTCTTTCTGATCGTCAAATGAAAAAAATCGCACTATTTCTTATAATATATCTACTATTGCACTTTTTCTTAAATTTAAACTTCCATGTTCTTCAACGGGTTCCCAGCAGCTTGAGATTACGCAGCTAGTAATGTTATAATTAAGGAAATTACCATAATGTTATTGATTTATTTTTCGATATCTAACGAATAAAGTTAATACAATCAAATTTGTTGATAAAATCAATAATCAATCAATTCTTCTGAACTTAAGCGATATGGAAGCCTTTAATGTGCATATTACCTAAGTAAAATTCAGAAAAATCTTGATTCCGCGCGTTAACAGAGCAAATCAATTAAACTTAGGATTAGTAAAATAATGTGCACATTAAAGGTTTTAGATCTTTAGAGATAACATATTCAGTGGTAGAAGTGGTGAAAAAAAAAGTGGAGGAGCGCCCGATATTTGATTGACAAGTGCCCAAGTGCTCCCCCCCCCCCCAATACCCCCTCCCCTTCTCCTTTCTTCAACGACAAATTTTATAATTTCGTAACATATAAAAAGAAATATTAACTTATAGAAAAAAATCATTTATACTTCCTAACATTAACATTAAACGAGGGTTGTTATTTTAACAAATATTCGGAAGACTTAGTTTTTTTACTTGGAAGTAAGAGATAAAATTACGTAATAATTCAATGTTATATACACAACTGTTTATTTATATTTAAATAATACTTATGAATGTGCATACCTCTATAAAATTAAATTAATAAAGAATTCTAAAAAGTGTTTTTTTTTTTTTTTTTTTTTTTAAATAGCTTGTCTTTATATGAAACAAGAATAGAAATTTAACCTAAAAGAAAATTCCTCCAAAGTTAAAAGTTGACCAAGTGTAACTGTATTTGTTAGTAAAAATACTTATATCTTTATACAAAGTAGTAAAATACATTCTTGTAATAATATGATATATATACCATAAATAGTCTTAAAGTTTTCAAATGTAAGAATAAATTGCTTTTTCTCAGTATCACTACATTTAAAGGTTAATGTTATTTTTCATTAGTAGTTTTTAGCCGGATTGAGTGCTTTTAAAAGTGGGGAATGGGTTTCAGTGGTTTTAGAAATGGAGAGACTCGTGTGTATTTTCTTGAAAAGTGAGGGGACGCGTCAAACCCGCGTCTACCCACATTTCTGGCACTGAACACTTATAAAGCTAGAGCATCGTTTGAAAGTGATTCGAGCTACAACGGGTGCATGCAATGAAATATGGTTGAGGAATTCACGATAGTTTAGATATTCAAAAATATCTTTCTGAAAGGATTTTTCAAAATTCAAATTATTTTCAAAGTTACAGCCGTTTTAGTGTCGTGGCAACTAGACCGGGTTGAGCGGACGACTACAACAATAGACTACGGGCGGTCCGGGCTACCTGAGTATGAATAGCTTTCTTTCTTTCTTGTCATATACTTTTAGTTTACTATATCAATAGTCTGAAGGTCATTGTGACGTATTATACAAGTATCTATACTCGGATTATAAGAATTGAACGGTCTAAGGTTCGAGCTTCAGATGCTTCAAAAGAGGAAAGAACTGCTCGTTATACAGAGAGAAATGCTGAAAACAGTCAATATGAAGTAGAGGAAGGCCCAATGTATGAAGCTGGGATGGCTGATTAAGAGAATGTAAGTTATACGTACTATTTTATCAGTTACGCTGCCTGAAACTGAACGTTAAACTTTAAACGCGTTTTTCTCGAAACTACTTTTTTCGATACGGTGATGCAGATATCTTAGGTTCTAATCAGCCGATTTACTTGAAATTTAGCATGAATATTCTTCAATTATCTCGCTTTCGCACTAACCAATAAAAATTGAAAATTTCAAATTTGTAATATTTTTAAAAATTGGAGGAAGTTGAAAAATGGGTAAAAAAATCGACTTCTATTTTTAAACAGCCGCCATTTTGTGAAAAAAAAAAATTTCAAGTTTTGTTGGTTTGTGCGACAATAACATTTGTACTGATCAATAATTTGGCATTGTTTTTTTTTTTCAGATGGATACAAAGGGAGGAATCCTTTTCACGAGGACACGGCCTTTTTTTTTTTTTTTTCTCTACTTCAAGGACTTATATCTTTTTGAATTTTTTTTTATTTTTTTTTTTAAATGTATTTTTTTGTATTCTTAAAATATCAATAAACAAATGATAAAAAATTTTATAGTAAAAATATTAACTGCTTCTTTTATATTAATTGCCAAAAAACGCTCGAAATTCAGCCCCATAGACTAGAATACCCCCTTAAGAAAGAAATGCTCTGTATTTCTAAGTGAAAAATAAAATTATTGGTGACTTATTGTCTTGAGTTTTTAATGCATTGTTTGTTGTGGGTTAGGCACATCCATGTTCGACATTAGTAACTTTTTTTTTGCTTAAAAATGTTTTCATCATGGGAAGCATTTTAGTGCAAATCAAACGCACTCACAAATGCCCTCACAAACGCCGATTACTTGATTTTAATTTGAAATTTAAGATATGTCAGGGACTTTCAGCACATCATGCATAAATAAAACGTCATCTTCAACAATAGCTCATCTACAGATCACATACCTAATGTTATTTAATCGCCCATCTGATGATGACGCAGCAGTTAACTTCACTGATAGATATTATAAATTAAACCAAACAACGAGCACCGCAGGTACTATCGAGAGACTAAGTTATTTAATTCATCAACAAATATAATCTAATTAATTATTTAAATACGTTCCGAATTTCAAACAACAAATAACAGAATAGGGTATTACCTACTATCTAATTGAATTAATTAAGGTACATCTCAAAATAAACATCGTATTTTATCTTAAACGTATTTTTGTTTATGTATTTCTCATTATATAAGAGAATACATTTGTTATCCTAATCTGTCATACTTAAAACTAATGACGACTGATGTTTAATATCTTAACCTTAATGCAATAATGACCTTACCTGCGACCTTCAATGGAAGAAGTTTTAAAAATGTTTTTGAATAAGTTGATGAATTTAAATATTTACTTTGCTGATCAATATTATTTTATATACGGAAAATACAATAGTTTATTTATACTTAAGCCTTAATTATGTAGCCTTATGTCGGTTAATAGCTTGATGTGTATTCAATATTAAAAGACAAGCGGGAATATTTTTTTTATTTTTTTTTAATTGTGTTCATTTTTTATAAGTCATTGAATGTTTTTTTAAAAAAAGGTTTTGATAAGCCTAAATGTTTACCCATATAAATGGCGCGTAAATGTATAGCCAATTGTAAATATAGAAATTATAAATTATTTGAAAGCTCTGTTAGTTTAGATGACTTAGGCTTTCTTTTTGATAATTTTTTTTGGCTGGTACCCGGCAAACGGATTAGTACCAAATTAAGTTAAAATATAAATAATTATAAAATTAAAATATGACTGAAAATAAAAATCGTTGCGAGAAACCGCATTTATCTGTAAAAAAGCACCAAACAAAAGTATTATAGTACATATGAACCAACAAAATTTATACTCTTCAAAAAAAAATTTTTTTTACAGAGTAGTCCCATGTCCAGATCCTTACCAACTTCAAAATCAGGACTAAAATAAAGCACCAAAGAAAGAAATTCACAAATGAAATACTACGTATCTATTGTATATGGTGAAATAGTCCGGTGTAAATAATAAAACATGCATAATACAAAAAATTTATTCAAATCTAGATAAGCCGATCAAACGGTATGGTGGTTAGCGTGCTAGCTTCTAAACCGCGAGGTTACAGGTTCGAGTCCCGTGTAAGGCATGGGTGTTTGTAAATGTATGTTGGCATGTCAAATGACGAATGTTTCGGCGCATTATAGCCCTCGTGTTGCTGACGGCGCCAGATAATCTGAAAACAACCAACCAAATCTAAATAAAATAATATGGAAATTGGTTGGTTGTATTCAGATTATCTGGCGCCGTCAGCAACACGAGGGCTATAATGCGCCGAAACATTCGTCATTAGACAAGCCAACATACATTTACAAACACCCATGCCAACACGGGACTCGAACCCGCAACCTCGCGGTCCAGAAGCTAGCACGCTAACCACTATACCGTTTGGTCAGCAATATGGAAATTGGATACACAGAATATAAACACTATACAAAAAATAAAACAATCAAAAGAAGCAATTACCTGGAAATAATAAAAAAATTAATAAATGTCGGTAATGAATTGAAATTTTCAGTGAATTTCAATAATTTGTTTACAGTTAGAATATTAGCATTACGCCAAAACAGCGCATGCGCAGAGCGTCGATTTACAGTAAATATATGGAAAATTATTATAATATTAGAACTGTCACAGACGATTGTAATACATACGAATAATCAGAAAAATGAGGGGGATACATTAAAATAACTTTTGATTTTTTTCTGATTTAATAAAAAAAAAATATCGTTGCCATTCTAATAAATTTTTTTTAATGTCATTAAATTTTAATTAAAACAACTTTTAATTGAATTTAAAAGTTGTTCTTTACAATCTCCCTGTGCTAAAGTTCCTACTTAAAGCTACCTCTAGGTGCAAAACTGTGGATTTATATAAGGTACAGACGTACAGACAATTTAGTTTTATAAATATAGATGCACATTAATAAGCACTATTTAAATCTTAATATACAATTTTGTATATAACGTTGAATTATTACTTAACTTTATCTCTTACTTTAAAGTTAAAAAAAAATAAGAAGCAAATTATTCATTAAATTTTGGTCCCTTGTTCAATGTTAGTGTTAGGAAGTATAAATTATTTCCTTACTAGTTAGTATTTTTATTATAAGTTACGAAATTATAAAATTTATCGTTGAAGATGGGGGGGGGGGGGGTTGCCCCACACCAACCTTTGGGCATTCCCCCACTTTTTTTTCACCACTTCTACCACTGATTTGCAGTTATAGACTTGGATAGACTTAGAATAGATAGACTGCTAAACGCTGGGAAAATGAAGCCGTTGCCAGATCATTGGGTGGACAAAAAAGTACGAATTGCTGTGGACTGGAAATAAAATCTTGGGTTGCACACAGCAGAACTGTCAGTAGTAGACTTTAATTAGTAATAATGTGCACACACAAAATATCTACTCTAGGACTTTACAAGGTTTCTCGCATTCCCACCCAACTATAAAAGTGAACTGTGATTGGTTAATCATCCACCCATCATCATCAAACAACGGCGCGTGTTTTTCCTTGCAGTATCATCGGAGCAATCTATTCAGTTGTTTATCTATTTCGATGTTTGCAATTAGTTGTGTAAACGGTATAGTGGTTAGCGTGCTAGCTTCTAGACCGCGAGGTTGCGGGTTCGAGTCCCGTGTTGGCATGGGTGTTTGTAAATGTATGTTGGCTTGTCTAATGACGAATGTTTCGGTGCATTATAGCCCTCGTGTTGATGACGGCGACAGATAATCTGAAAACAACCAACCAATCAAGCAAGTAGTTGTGTCTAAACTTTAACCCTTTGCGCTCGAGTGGCGCCTCTCAGGCACCACATGATTGGATGCCGCAACTCGAGAAGACTACTAGGTTTGATGTGGAAATTTGATGCAAGGCCAATGACTGTGTTTAGTTTCTATGAAGTGAATGCTTAACCTCAAACCGAACCAAAAATGCCGCGAAATGTCTCGAGCTGCTGGTCCCTCCGCGCGAAAAAGGGCTCGAGTGCAAAGGGTTAAATGGTACAGGCATGTGGAAAATATCAGCTTCAAGATCGTATATCACTCTTGCTACAAAAATTATACAACTCAAAATTCTTCGTTTTAAAGTGTGTACAGAGTACATGTACTTGAAACTGATTGAATGGCACAAAATTGTTTAAAAGTTGAATTCAAGTAGAAACTGACTTGTGACGTTTTCCATATTCAAGTTTATGTGGTTTATGATTCTGCACATGAATGAAGAATTTTGAATTGTGTTACTTTTGTAGCAAGAGTGTGATACATCAGTTCGATAAGATTAGTAGAATTACATAAAATTTATTCGCAAAGACTGTTAAATTCATCTATAAGTGTTCCATCAAAGTAACTCAATGGTAAATTAACAGCTTGGCTCCAAATTGAGGTATTAGATTTGACCTCAGATATTCCATAATAAAATTCTTCGCAGTTACTAGTATCCAAACACGCCAATTTGGACATATTTTACTTATAAAAACTAGCAATTAGCAGGGTATATTGTTCAAATGTCATATTCCTTAACAGAGCGAAATTTCGGTTATTAAATTTCACCAAATTGTAAATGTTTGGTAATTGGACCTGATGTACAAAAAAAAATACTTTGCAATTCATTGTGCACGAGCCATAAATGTTACAAGCATACGCTATGTATCAGTTTGAAGGTCATACATCATTTCAAAAAGATTTGTAGGATTACATAAGATTCGTTCGAAAAGGCTTTAAAGTTTGATCGGAAAAGTTCTCCCAAATTGACTCAATGGCAAGTTAACATCATAGTTCCAAATGGAGATATATAAGATTAACCCTTTGTACTCGAGGCCTTTTTTGCGCGGAAGTACCAGTAACTTGAGACGTTTCGCGGCATTTTTGGTTCGGTCCGCGGTTACAGTTTCGCTTCATAGAAACTAAACACAATCATTGGCCATGCATCCAATTTCCGCATCAAACCTAGTGGTCATCTCTTGTTGGCCCATTCAATCATGTGGTGCCTGAGAGGCGCCGTTCGAGCGCAAAGGGTTAAAGCGAATATTCAATCATAGATATAGAAGCGCCGTTTTAGTGGCAAAGACCTTCATAATCCAACTTGTATTTTTCTGTGTACCCCAATTACTTTTAAATATAAAATGTTATTGAACCTCAAACTTCATTGCCTTAAATGACGTTTCAAAGACAAAATCTTACCCATAAACATAAAAACAAAACTCTGGTTTACTGTTTTCCAACATCAATTTTGCACAACGTCGCAAAAGGACGTCTAAATTTATGAGCCCCTTGACACTTCAAATGTCAGTTATCCCCATCAACACTTTTTATGCGTGAAAGACCCGGATGCTAGATTTAAGAAGATAATGCAAGGTTACACAACTTACAAGTTCGACGCTACAACCGCTGTTTGATAAACAATAATAAACTTGAGATTTTATATTGACGTTACTTTTAAGATTTTTCTGCGTCAAACGCAGACGAATTGTTATCATATAATATTTTTTATTGTTATAGCGTTTCTATTTTTGTAACGAAGATGATATAACTTAAGTTACTGTTTCGTAGAAAAGGTGTAGGTATGAATCTGAAATTTGGGTTTATCAGTTGGAATTTACTGGATATTATTTAAGGAAAATTTATATTAAATTATGTTTGATAAAGAAGTTATAAAATACCGGATGCTAATAATTTCTTCACTAAGTTGGGAAGGTCAGCCAAAATAATATAATCCATAAATTCATTTTAATATAAATCCTTTTGTTTTTTTTTTGTTTTTTTTTGCGATTTCAAGTTATTGTGCTCAGGTTGAGTTTTCATAGTGTTTGACCACTACGAAGAAAACATCCGATATCGAAATATTTAAAATTTTAATTTAACACCGTTAACACAAAATTCTGTTTAACGTGAAACATTTACAGTTTCCCACACGATGAAGCTTTAATTTAATATTAATTTGTTGCCGATCAAACGGTATAGCGGTTAGCGTGCTAGCTTCTAGACCGTGAGGTTGCGGGTTCGAGTCCCGTGTAAGGCATGAGTGTTGGTAAACGTATGTTGGCTTGTCTAATGACGAATGTTTCGGTGCATTATAGCCCTCGTGTTGCTGACGACGTTAGATAATCTGAAAACAACCAATATTAATATGTTTGTTTAATATGAAATCCCACTTAAGTCGAGCCGACCAAACGGTATAGTGGTTAGCGTGCTAGCTTCTAGACCGCGAGGTTGCGGGTTCGAGTCCCGTGTTAGGCATAGGTGTTTGTAAATGTATGTTGGCTTGTCTAATGACGAATGTTTCGGCGCATTATAGCCCTCGTGTTGCTGACGGCGCCAGATAATCTGAATACAACCAACCCACTTAAGTCGAAAAAAAATTGCTCTTTAAACCACTTTTTTAGATGAAGTTTTTCTTATTTGAGAAAAATTTTAGCAGTATTGCGAAAACATTCCAAAAGTTGAAATCCTCTAAAACAGGAAAAATGTCCGAGTGATCAAATTTCAAGGAATTCGCTTTATAATTTTCTGATTTCGAAGCCAATTTAGATGATATTCCCCTGTAAATGGTTTATGTGACGTCACGTACCTCTCTTCTATCCAACAGTAAATTTATAAAATTAAATTAAATCGCATTTGCATGTTGAATCGCGTCAATATAAGTTGGAAGCAACAATCGTTATCGTTAGGAAAAAAACAAAAATATTTTAAATGAAATTAATAATAAATTCTTAGGAAAAAAAAAAAAAAAAAAAAAACGAAATTGAGACCAAGTATGGAATCGCCACGAGTAATCTATCAACGATTTTAAAAATTCCAGAAAAGATTGATACATCAATTTGAACCTGCAAGGAAAAGGATATGGATTGGCAAAATAAAAGACCTGAATGAAAAACTGTAGTATTAAAAACACATAATGATTAAAATTTGCATTAATTATATGAACAGGTTTTTAAATGGTTAACGCGAAAAATGTTGACGACCCCATGAACTTCGTGTTACCGGAGTTTGACTGTTCTAACTTTCCATTCTCTCAAAACTTGACTGAATACACCGTCGTCCACAATGAGTCTATCTGCCAAGTTTCGGCTTGATTAGATAACAGCAAATGAGTTAATTAGCTCTCCGACGATTTTGCCTCGTCAGCCTTAATAGCTGAAGATTTCATTCATTAAATATCGTCAAATTGAACATATTTGTTTAAGCTTTATATCTGGATATTACAACGTGAGTAAAATCTGATATCTGACGTAATGCAAAAGAAACTTGCAAAAGCTGTCTTTTAGTAACAGACGATAAAACTTGATATAAACCATTTTGATAGACAGCGAAATTGTCAAATTTCAGTGCGATTGGGTGACGTCAAATGGGTTCATTAGTATTCTGCAACGATAATAGAAACCTGTGTAAAAGTTACTTATTAGTGAAATTAACAGCCATCGAAACTTGCTAGAATTCTTGGTAGTTTCAGCTCTATTGGATGAGGGCAAATGGGTTAATTAGCCTTCCGTAGATTTGCCTGCCACACAAACAAATAAAATCGAAGTTAATACAAAATATTTAAAAAGACACATTGGATATAAAAGGGATTTAGAGTTTCTTTTCGAAATTTCTGTAAAAAAGCAGACACGACAAAGATTGTGACAGATTGTCCGAGTCGATTGTTAAGCTGTCAGTGGAGGTTCTTCCAAATCTCTTCTGATTACAATTCTAAACTTCATTCATTGTTGGTTGTATTGGATATTTTCTGACGCCGGAGCTTCAAAAAGGCTATACTCCGTCGAAACATCGTTAGAGAAGAGTATGGAAAATAAGAGTTGACCAAGCTTAAGAGAAAATGCTTTCCGAGAGTTCTTTTAAGTGGAAACTTTTCAATACATCCAGCTCTAATGGGGAAAACTCTGTAAAACTCCCACAAGACGGTACGACAGTTTGCATTAGACTATCATTAATAATCACGTCACCCAGTGTGGTAACGCTGATGGTTGGAGTTAATTTTTAACACGCTTTTATTAATTTCACCTGTATGCTTGTAACCGACTCTTTTGGGATCGATTTCGCACTACTTTGAGTGATCAGATTTGATTCAAACTTTGCACACTTGTCAAAGACCAATGACAATACAATAATTCAATAATTTGCTTTATCACAAGGATTAAATTGCTCTTGCGCAGTCAAATTCCAACTAACCAACCTTCTCCGAAATCGAACCTTGGTGTGCCGTTACCCGTTACGATCCCAGTAATCACAGAACCTATCATCGACAATTGATAAGACAGACATTTGAAAGATTTGAAAGTGTGTTTTTTTAGTCGCATTATCCTTACCTGGATCTTCAGGATTAGTGATTTTTCATTTTCAGAGACACGGTAGTGTTTTGTGCCAAGTAATACGGCGTGTACTAAGGCATACACATGACTTAAATTTGAGACAAGCATGTGACTATTGGCAGGAACAACTGGATAGTTTTGTAAACTTAACTAAAAAAAGTAACTTAAAAAAATTATAATTTACAGAAAAAATAATTAATAGTTTAAAAAATTAAAAAACATGCTTTAATAGAAAACCAAACTAAAAAGTAGAAAATAATTAATAGTTTAAAAAACTAAAAAACCCGCTTTAATAGAAAAGTGAACTAAAAAGTAGAAAATAATTTTAAATAAGTTTGAAATAAGAATAGAGTAATTAGCAAGAAATATTTATTTTATCGTAAAAAAAGCGTGGGGTGCTTGATGTCAATTGTAAATATTTAATGACAGATATTGGTAAAAGTAGAGCCATTATGAAAATATCTTAAAAAGCACCCCACGCTTTTTTACGATAAAATAAATATTTCTTGCTATTCACTCTATTCTTATTTCAAACTTATTTAAAATTATTTTTTACTTTTTAGTTCACTTTTCTATTAAAGCGTGTTTTTTAGTTTTTTAAACTATTAATTACTTTCAATTACTCATATGCTTACATAGGGTAATAAAAGTAAAGCATTCGGTTTAAAAAAAAAATGCCATTTTTGTCTGTGTGTGCGTACATTTCTCCGTGTTTTGGAACATCCTAATTTCAAAAAAGTGCTCTAGAAAACATGTATGTCGGTGAGTACGTGCTCGTCAGAATAGCTCCCGAACAAACTGACCTACGATGTTCAAATTTGGTGTGCGAGTTGGTGGCGGCCCTGAGACCTAATACCCACCTAATGACTGTGTGGTTTAGAGCAATGGCCTCTTATGCCGAAAACGCCGGGTTCAAGTCCTGGGTTAGACATGGATGTTCGTTGTGGTTCTAAACCTAAGCTAAGCTGTAGGTCCCCGATTGACTAGCCTTCATAGTGCATGAAAATAAGTCGTTGGGCGTACAAACCAAACCCAATACATGAGACCTAATGAGAATTACCATTAAAGGTTTTCGTAAAAAACGGGCTTGGTCATAAGATTGAAATCTTGAAAAATCATGAAAAAGTAGTGTTTTTCAGCAACTGATAAAAAATGTATCTAACGATTTTGATTAAAATCTCTGTGCCTCTTAAGGTGTTCTAATCGTCCACCTGCAAAATTCCCCTAGAAATGTGATTAAAGTGTAAAAACAAGTGCCTTTAATACAGAGCTATCTGTCCTTGAGCAACTCCAGTCAACGATTGATTTTTTTTATGTTTCAGGCACGAGAAAGGAATATGTAATATTTATCAAAAAGCCTCACCAATTTCTTTATCTTGGCGGGGTTTCTTCTTCTTTTTTTTGCCCATGTAAAAATTATTGCCAAAAATATCGCCAGATCGGCTATTTTTATTTAAATGAGTGAAAAATATGAAAACGGTTAATAAAACCATTTCAAATTTCATGCAACAACAAGTGTAATTAAAAGTTGTGTGCCGTTCCAAATCCCTGGTTTCTTATAGCAGTTTAATTTTATTCTTTGTATCTAGACGCCTCTTACAACAGAGTAAAATAAATTTTAAATGTGTGCCTATTTTCAAGAATATTTTAAACATTAACTTTAATCCAGAATTGGGCTTGTTAAATGTTCCGTATTTCAGCGCAAATAATTTACAAGTCAATTTTGCATCTTTTAGCTGGAAAATATTTGTTAGTATAAGCGGGAGAAATTAAATTTCATTGAAATAGACAACTTTTCATTTGCGATTACCGCACGGGACGTATAATTTTCTAAAGTTAATAAATAATTTCATTTTATATATTTTGATAATTTGCATAGTAGTTTTTGATAGCATTTAAATAAAAATACAATGATTTATAAAAATTTGAATAGAAAAGCATAACTTTTTTCAAAAATACATGATACTGCTGATGCACTCTACAAGTTCAAGACTTCAAGGTCTTGAACTTAGAGTTTAATTTCGAAACTTTACCAACTTTCATTGCAATATCACTTTTATAATATGACTACATTAATTGCAGTTTTCTTGTTTTCTTTGAAAATGTCCTTTACAAAAACTTCTCTATGTTATAACTATGTTTCACATACTTTAGAGTCATTGAAATGGCTGAACTTTCAACGTTAAAAAGTCAAATGAAAATCCGTCACAAAAATGCTATATTAGGTATAATTTAATCAGATTTTGCGTGCTGGCTTCTAGACCGTGAGGTTGCGGGTTCGAGTCCCGTATTAGGCATGGGTGTTTGTAAATGTATGTTGGCTTGTCTAATGACGAAAGTTTCGGCGCATTATAGCCCTCGTGTTGCTGACGGCGCCAGATAATCTGAATACAACCAACCAATTAATCAGATTTTGGACATTTAGTTTTAATGCCGATTCATTACCTTTACATTCCTTCGAGGTATTTTTGTTTCTTTATATTAATCAACAATTAAATACTGTTACCTATAATAAATCACAACTTTAATAATTCGCCATCATAGGGCAGCACAATAAAGGCAATGTAATAAAAACAGATAGTTTGTTAAAAGTAAAACCTTTTTAAAATTAAGATCAATCGACTTACACCACTATAACCTAAATCCCCTTATATTATGAAGAATATAATTGAATAAAATTAAAACACGAAAATTAACTATTAAAAAAACTTCATGAAAAAATTTACTAAAAACAATTGACGGAGATACCTTTTTGATCCAGACCCTATTAATTTTATTGTACACTGTTTGTCTTATTTTTTCTTCAATAAAAGATATATCTTTAATTAAACATAAGGCAACAGAAATGAGAAGTGATATTTTTACTAAACCTTTTTTCTGAAATACCACATAAAATTCGGGCGTGTATATTGTAGATAGTTGTTTTTCTAATTGAATTACACATCTTAATTTTGAACTTGATCAGATAGCAAGGCGAAAATTTATACAAGAAAACAAATTTTTATGTTTTCTTATCGTGAAAACTTCCTTGGCAGTCAACGTGTTAACTAACCAAGCTACTGGGTGGGCTACTCTATATGCTTGGAACTATCCTAAAATAGTTATTAACTTTTTAATTTAAACTGCATAATCACGTGCCTATTAAGAACTTGTTAACGCTTTGCACTCGAGGCCTTTTTCGCGCAGAGGTACCAGCAACTTGAGACGTTTCGCGGCATTTTTGATTCGGTCCGCGGTTACGGATCCGCATCATATAAACTAAATACAGTCATTGGCCTTGCATCGAATTTCCGCATCAAAACTAGTGGTCCTCTCTAGTAGCGGCATCAAATCATGTGGCGCCTGAAAGACTCCGCGCGAGCGCAAAGGGTTAACTAATTTCTTAAACCTTTCATTGCTGTGGTTGGTTTCATATTTCTGCGCAAGGGCAACACGTGGGTCATACTGCACCAAACAAATTGGTGACCATCAGCTTAAAATTCAAAAAAAAAAAAGTATACGTAAAATTTATTTAAAATTCAAAGAGGAAATATTTTAAGGGGTGAAAGCGTTGTAAGAAAATGACTCTCGGTCTGTCAGACCGTAAACAGCAGTTAAAAATTAAGATGGAAGATACTTTGGTCAAACAAAGACTCTTAATTATAAACTTTCCATGATCCTTTATAATATATATGCACCTTATTTTTTACTTTTCCTTGTAGGTTAGTTTTAGAAATTCGGGAATATGATTTGTAAAATTTTAATATATTTATGTCAAACATGATTAAAGTTAATATAACGTTCTTTTTATTTCTGGTATTTTGTTAACTCATCTTATCAATAGCTCAATTTGACTGTCCATAAAACATACCGAGAAAACTTATGAACTATTATTTACCAATCAATCACGCACATCTTTTAACTTGTTTTATTCTTTATTTATTCAATGCTAAACGGTCAATAAACATGACCATGATATCTTGACCTTTTCCACGATAAACGTCACATTCATAAACTTTATTGAAGCAGATAAATTTAAATTGAAAATTTTTGTTTAATATATCCAATTTCGGGATATTAAAAATCTTGTAAGCATCTAAAGTTCATTTAAATCATCCCATATTCAATGTTATGTTGCGGACAAACACTGGAGGTAAGTAATGGTACAAATATCCTAGCAATTGCCGAAATGTGTACAATAAACAGGAAAAAAAACCTTCACGCCTTCTTAGCACTGCTAAACAAAAACATATTAGCCCGTCTTAAAAAACGAACAACAACCAAAAATTCCCCCAAAACAACCTGACTCACCCCCAAACCTCAAAATATCATCAAGCGGACAAGCGAAACCCATTATGCTTATCTCAAGGCAACTTCCAGCAGTAACTTCACGCAAACAAAAACACATCAGGAAGAAGCTACGGAAGACTACACAATTTCCCCAAATGTCAAATTTGAGTCACAACAGAAACCGGTCCATCATATTGTAATACCCCTTGGTGAGTGTGGGTGATTCTTATGACTACCCCCTCTTGCAGAGACTGTCGCTTACGCCATCAAACAAAAAGAAAAACAGATAGCGACAATCACCAAAACAAAAATACCATTCTTAGCCAAAGTGAAGCTAGTTAAGTTATTCTACCCACTTAAAAAGCAGTATCTTGGCCTCAACGTACATCATTTGCACTTAGACTATCTTACTTGCAAGAAGTCTGGAGATTAGTTAAACCAGAACTAGATCCCTCCTCCCCCCTTTTTATTTAAAGGTCCCTTGAAAGCAAAGGCAAACTGCCAGATTAAAGTAAAAGATAGAGTTGTCCCTGCATCTGATAAGATAAGACAATGACAGTGGTTGCAGCAAGGGACGTAGTACATAAGCCGTTTGGAAGCATCTCCAGGACCTTTTCTAATTTAGTACATGCTCTTGGTGTGTGAATTGTGATTTTTTTTCTAAACTTTTGTGCGAGGGACTTATTGAGGATTATTGATTTGAAGTTGGTGGACAGACACACTTTTGCTGAGGTTCGTGAGTGAGTGAGATGGTGAGAAAATTGCACCTGGCTGCGATTTTGATCGGAACGTTCTTGCAAGGTAAGAAATACGTCACGTTGTGGTATTTTATATTCAGTTTTAATTTATGGACGGTAAACTGTTATGGAATGTATCTTGTATATTATTTCTGGATGATGTTTTCGTATGCGGGACGACTTCCTTTTTCCTTTTATACAAAATAATTCATATGTGATGACCAAATGAAAGGCCAGGACCTTAGTTTCTGACGAATATTTTATGTACCATTACACATTGTTTTATTTGTTTGAAAATTGAAGTTTTTTTTGTACTCTTTTATGAAAGAGGACTCTATTTAGAGGGTATTTTGATATTCTATAAAAAGGGACTCTATATAGGATATGCGTCGACTCTATCCAACAATGATTATTCTCTTCTCCTGTTGTACTTAAAACTAGACTGGATAAATGTGGTGTCTATAAATGACTCACCACTGTTAAATTTTTAAACATGAAAAATTTAAATATAATTGTAGATAGGTATGCACAGTTTGCTGCATTAGTTCTAGGAAAAGTAGGTTTTCAAAGTTGCAAAAGTTTGACAGTTTTATCTCTAAATGTTATTTTTTTAAAAAAGGCCCCCAAAAGGCTTGAAAAAATTGTGAATTTTATGCAATTATCAATATTCTGTTTAATTATCTTGATAAACGCCAGAAAAAATATTATATTTTAATAAATACTTTATTATTAAAATATTAGCATCCTGGCACTAATTTAACCAAGACAGTAAGCAAAATTGTTACTAATATTTAAGGCGACCGCCTACGTTTAAAATGGCAAAATCATTGAAAATTAATTATTTTTTTATTTCAGTTCATATGAATTGAAATTTTTTTTTTCGGTTTATATGAATTGAAAATTTCTTTTTCAAATCGGTTGGTATTTCGTTTGTACTTTAAATAGAAGTTTAGTTACAGTCGTTCGAAAACAGTTGTAAATAAAAAAATCCGTGCAGAGAGATTCCATAATCGTGTTTTCTAGAGAATAGATTTTTTGCTAATACTGAATTACGGCTTTTGTTCTATCTCGAAATGTTTTTATGATAGAGTTATAATTTTTTATACTGTTGTTCGTTATACTTTGTTGAGTATAATGGCCCACAAATTTGATTGTACCTATTTTTTTCGAAAAGTTATTGCTATATACATAATAATATGTTGCGAAAATATTGAAATTTATGTGTAATATTTTACAACAGCCTATATATTTTTTATTTTTGAAAATATAACTTAGATTGATCATTATACTCACAAATATCATAGAATCATGTTGTAAAAGTAAAACAAAATATATTTTACAATTTTTTTTTATTTTTACAACATTAGCTGTTATGACAAAATATTGGTCAATTTCGACCAAAAAGCTCCTTTTTTTAGAAAAATTAAATTAAAAAGTTAATATTTATGTCACTTTCATGTTTTTACCATATAATAAACATTTTACTGCAATAGAAAGTTTCATTAATAAGTTTTTTTTTTTTTTTTTTTTTTTTAATTGCTCCCGAACGTAGTCGAATACCTTAAATAATACCAACAATTCTCAAAAGTCTGTCTCATTTGCTATTTCGTACCTACAGCAATCAATTTTCTAAATCAATCCCTGTGTATATACATTTAAGATCTTAACCTAACGAATCTTCCGTTTGTCAGAAACAGAATACAATACATAACACTGCTTATTTGCTTGGTTTGTACATTCAACGATCTATTTTAATGCACAATGAGGCTAATCAGACCGGGACCTTCAGTTTAACGTGGTTGCCGAACCACAACGAACATCTATGGCTAACCCGGGACTCAAACCCGGCACCTTTGACATGCGAGGCCAGAGCTCTAACCACACAGCCATCAGGAGGGCATATATCTAACTCTAATGAACTTCTAATCAAAGAAGTCTTAAATGTGCCTAATCCCACTAGTAACAAATATAAAATTGAGTAATACGCAAAATTAACTTTGGATTGACTAATTCACATTCTCATACATGTTTTCCAAATGGCCATCAAAATATAATCGGCTATCTTTAGACCATCATTTTTTAGAGGGACTCAGTGCCCTAAAAATAAATAATAAATCAATTATGAGATTTTTATTACATGTTATTCTATGTATTTTTGCCTTTATATTGATGTATGACTTTTGTTTCTACTCAAATTAGAAGTATGTTATACTTTCTTTTAAAAACGCAAATTATCGAAGTTAACTATATAAACCTTTAACCTTTAACTTTCATTTTCTCCAAACGTTTTATTTTAAACTGCAATGTATACCTTTTCTAACTAATTAGTAGAGATATACCAAAAATTTTTTTATGAAATTGTAGTACATTACCTACAGTTTAAACTGAGGTTAAAGTTTCGTAAAAAATATAGAATTTTCTCTTTTTTTACAAAGATTTGGTATTGAAAAATAAAAAATTAACAGGAAAATGTTTAACCTCCGTTTAATCATTAGGTTATGTACTAAAATTTCATAAAAAAAAATTAATGTTATATCTCTACTAGTTAGTTAGAAAAGGGAGATTGAAGTTTAAAATATCCCGTTTGGAGAAAATCAAAGTTAAGTCTTATATATAAAGTCTTATACAGTTAATATTGAAAGTTGTCATTTTCAAAACAAAATATAACGTACTTCTAATTTGAGTAAAAATATAAGTAAAACATCAATGGAAAGGCAAAGAAACATAAAACCACATGAAATAATAATAATAAAAAAAAATATATTTTTTGGGTACTGAGTCTTTTGAAACAAAGCACAATTACAAACGCTGAAAAAATTTTGTACAAAAATTTTTACAGGTGAAAATGTACTAGCTTTTTAGATAGAAATTTCATAGGTGATATAAAAGGCATTTTCTTATGAACTTTCTGATAAATGAGGATGGAAATTTGTATCCCTCTCCTAACAGTTTTATAAAGTAAATGAAACCGAATAAATACTTACATTGCGCGAATTTCCTTGTAGTGCAAATTTATTTAGTCAATATATCACTGTTAGTAACATTTATTTTCCACGATATCTTGGAGTGGTATTTATCAAATAGATAATTATTTTGCCTAACTATCTCTAATTAAATTAACAAAATATAAAAAATATTTTAAAACTCTGAGAATGTTAAACATGTTTAGCTCTGGGAATTAGAGGTCGGAAATATCGATCAAAATAAATATCGATACTATATCATTGCATAGAAAAAAATATCGATAAAAGATAAGTCGATACATGATTTTTTTTTACTTGATTTTCAATTTTACCTGAAACGAAGTTTTTCTGGGCGAATTTCTACTTTTAATGATTGCTTTTTTGTAAGGTTGCTTTTTCTACTGAAATGGATCTATTACAAAAAAAAAGTTATATTTTCGCTTTGTTGGTGCAGTGATTTTAAGAAAAATTTAAATAATTTTCAATAGCTTTCAAGTGTATGGCCAAATATTGAATATTGGTGCCATTTTAACTGTCTCTCAGCCAAGTTCAAACTTAAGTTTTGAAGCTTTTGAAAAAGGAATGAAGAAAATTAAAAAAAAAAAAAATTTAAAAAGTGGAACTACAAAACGATCATCAGAAAACTAAAAAATTTTGAAAATATCGATATATCGGTGACTTTTATCGATAATTTTTTAGAAATAACGATAAAAATATCGTCGTATCGATATATCACCGACCCCTACTGGGAATCCACATTTTACTATATGTAACTGCTTCGTAATATTTTCTGATTAAAATAGTTTCATTATCTATCGTATTTGAAAACAATTTTACAGTTGTACTTTAAAAATACTTAAATGACACACTTACTATATTATTGATTGTTAGAATTGTTATGTCCTTAATAAACACTACAATATTTATCTGTCAATCAGGAATTATCTTATATATTGTTTCTGTATTTTATATAACAATCATTCAAAGGTATGTTTTTAAAGCATTTGGTTAGGTTAGTTTTTAAGACAAAATGTCAATTTAACTATGCTGCGCCAATTTCAAACATTTGGTTAGGTTTACAATAAAATTACAGTTTAGAATAAAATTAAAAATGTTTTCCATTCATCAATAATTTTATGTGATTCTTAAAATTAATAAATGTCTATTTTCCCATCCTCACAAAAATATAGCTGAATTGTATTTCTCCAAAATTCCAACTTGCAATTTGATCTCCGGTTTTAAAAATTATATGAATGGTGTGCAGTTTTTAAACCTGCGCTCTGAAACACCACAATCTTAAAACACGTTTACACGTAATACTTAAATTCTTCCATTCTAAAAACCGAAACTCCCACAACGTTAATTTACTATAATTACAAAGGAATTGCAGTCAACTAATTGATGTATAACTACCACTAAAACTCCCACTAACGGATTACGCTTCTCAATTTCCAAATTACTACCATGAAATTATTATTTCCAGCGTAATTTCTACTCTTTTGTAAATCGTGCATGTTCTTCTTTGAATTCCCTAATTACCCGTATTTCTTTCTCTTTATCAAGTCGTTTTACCTGCCTGTGATGTCATGGGAGGTCGTGACTTTATTTCATCGCTACATTAAAATCACGATTAACCAGGAATTCTCACTTTTGAAAATTATCTTGTGAAATTGTGCACGTTAAATTAAAGTGGTTAATTTGAATACTATAGAAATTTTCTTTGAATGTGAAATATTCGAAGAATAAGTTTTCTTTTTAGCTTTTGGTGTTTTAAAATGTTCAAAAACGCTAAAGGCTAAGTTTTTCTCAAACTTTTAAACTCATAGCTGTCTATTTTTCAAATAAGGATTAAGGTTTGTAATGTTGTGATTTCTCAATCATAATACGTAAATTAACATTGTTTATAACTCATCAAAATAGATAAACAACTGGATAAACTGGAAAAGGAAGCCGTTGCCAGATCGTTAGATGGATAAAAAAAAAATACTGATTCCCCAGGATTGAAAATAAAATCTTGAGTTGTACACAGAAGAATTGTTAATAGTATATCTTAATTAGTAATAAAGTACAAAAAAAAAAAAAATCTACTCCAGGACTTTACAGCCGACCAAACGGTATTGTAGTTAGAGTGCTAGCTTCTAGACCACGAGGTTGTGGATTCGAGTCCCGTGTTAGGCATGGATGTTTGTAAATATATGTTGGCTTGTCAAATGACGAATATTTCGGCGCATTATAGCCCTCGTGTTGCTGATGGCAATAGATAATCTGAAAACAACACACCAACCAGGACTTTACAAGGTTTATTTCCACCCAACTATAGCCGACCAAACAGTATAGTGGTTAGCGCGCTAGCTTCTAGACCGCGAGGTTCCGGGTTCGAGTCCCGTGTTAGTCTTGGGTTAGTCTTCGGCGCATTATAGCCTTCGTGTTGCTGAAGGCCCCAGATAATCTGAATACAACCAACCCAACTATAAAAGTCAACTGTGGTTGGTTAATCCTCCACCCATCATCATCATCATCAACCACCGGCGTGGTTTTTCCCTTGATTTGACATCGGAGCAGTCTATCCAGTTGTTTTATCTATATGGGCGTTATAACGTCTAATTAGCAAAATAGAAACAAAAAATAAATTTCTGTATTTTTAATTAATTTAAATGTTTATTTGGCAAAGGTGTTTTATTATTATTAGAACCTTTCGAAAAATGCGCTTTTACTTTTTTAATTTATAATTTATACTTTAAATATTATGGATTTTTTAATAAAATAGCCTGCACTATGTGGCTCCTCCCCCTGTTCGCTAACGCTCGCCAACCCCGGAATATAGATAGAAACAATGTGGTGTTTTATTATTATTAGAACCTTTCGAAAAATGCGCTTTTACTTTTTTAATTTATAATTTATACTTTAAATATTATGGATTTTTTAATAAAATAGCCTGCACTATGTGGCTCCTCCCCCTGTTCGCTAACGCTCTCCAACCCCGGAATATAGATAGAAACAATGTGTCTTGAATTCAATATATTTATACAATGAATTTATGAGATAATCCTCTTTTCCACGAACTCAAATATTGAAGGTGTATCCTATTACTTTGCCAGAAACAGGTAAAAACTAGGGGTTTGGAACATGGCACAACTTTCATTTATATTATATTACTGGTCATTACATTCAAATGTAACGTGGAATATTGTTTTCACCATTTTAATATTTTTATTCATTTGAAAAAATGGCCAATTTGGTGAAATTTTTGACGATAATCCTGCATGGGCAAAAAAAAAAATGTCGAATTTAGCGCAATACTTTTTGATAATTCTTACATTATCCTTTCATGTAAGTGAAACAGAGCAGACGGGAAAAACGATTGTTGATGAGCGATGGTCAAGGGAAGAGATATTTATATTAAAGGCGTTCGTTTTTCAACTTTTTACGCCTTGATAGTGTTTTTATGAGAATTTCGGATGTGGAGATCACAGCGATTTTGATTAAAATCGTAAGAGTCGTTTTTTTAGCAATTTCAGACAAACATGATTTTTTAAATAGCTGCTACCTTTCACCCATGCGCAATTAATGATAGGTCCCATGGCCACCACTACCCCACACACCAAATTTGAACATCGTAGGTTAATATTTTCATGAAGTCATGCTGATCACGTACACACAGACAGACATTTCTTCTAGAACACTCTTTCGAAATCAAGATGTTCCAAAACGTGAAGGAATGCAAATATATATATATATATATATATATATTTTGGTGATAAAATATAAAAAAATATATAAAAAATATATAAAAAATATAAAAATATATAAAAAATATATAAAAAATATAAAAATATATAAAAAATATATAAAAAATATAAAAATATATAAAAATTATAAAAATATATAAAAAATATATTAAAAAATATATATAAAAATATATAAAAAAAATGACCGATGCTTTGCTCTCATTGCCCTATGTAAAAATATGTTAAAATGCTAATTGAAAGTAATGATTCAAAATGTTAAACTAATATAATATTTTTTAGCACTTTTGACACTAATTGATACTTTCTTGCATTTTTAAAAAAGATAAATCTTGATCATAAAAATTGGTTGATTACTTTAGGAGGGATGACTGTCATCAAAATAAGACGTGTCTATTAAATATATGAATATAATTATTAGATACAACTATTTGAATATTCTGAAGGTCTTGTCTAACCGATCCAGTGTGGGTTCAACAGCAGTCAATCAGCAACAAATACAACATTTGGTGCCATATGACGAAAAAACTATTATACAAGAAACGATGTTTCTGGAAAGGGTTAAGCAGATAGTATTTTTTGACAAGAGAAAAAAATTAACGCAGTTTAAAAAAATATTTTAAATATAGTACAGTCAAACCCCATTAACGTGAAATCGCTTAACATGAAATCCAGTTTAACGCCAAGTAAAAGCAGTTCTCCGTAGTTAAAATGTTATGTTGATTTATTCGTTTAACATGAAATTTGGTTAACGCGAGCAATTTCGACGGCCCCATCGCCTTCGCGTTAACGCGGTTCGACTGTATCATTTGTATCAAGCTAAAGAATATTTTATGGTAAAAAAAAATTAATTACGCCAACATTTCTAATGTACAGTACGCAACAAAAACGAAAAAAAAACAAAAAATTCGAATGATGGCTATATCTTCGGTTATAATCATCGTGAAATCTTGCGGTTTGCACCAAAATGTTTTATTTACAATTTTATATATGTCTCGCGCACAATATTTTTCTTAGGGTGCTGTATACTTAGTAAATTTAACTCTATCTTTAAAAATTTCCATACGAACCTCTATATTTTATATTTTCATTCGATATAGAATACCTCGTTTTCCCTAGATATCAAATTCCAGTTCATTATGTTGAGAAACACATCAATTATGAGCGAAAATGTTTTGGCCTATTTTGAGGGAAAATTTTTTAATAGCGGGAAAGAATCGAATGTTTTGCATAATTCAAAACGTAATCTATTACGCGGTCCCTTAAAATGAGCTTTTTTACATTTTGGCTAAAATATCGAGAACCAAAAGCCAAATTGGAATGAAAAAAATTGTGGATGGGTTTTCGACCATGATAATTCTAATGGAAGCAAAAAAATTATGTTTTTCTATTTAAATAAATTTAAAACTTGTTTTATTAATTAATAATTAATTATTAAAAAACTGTTTAATACAAAAGTTGAATGTTATTTATGTTTAGCCTTAAAACGATCCTTTGAAATAAAAATTGCTAAAATTTATCGCCAAAAAAGAAAAAAATGTTCTTTTTAACATTAATTTAAAATTTTTTTGACATCATTTAAATGACTAACCACTCATTGGAATATTATGAAATTTGGTATTTAGAAGTTTTTTTGGATTCTATATCTAAATATGGTATAATATTGTGGGTTTGGCATTGAATTTCTTAAAGTTTGGTTTAATTTTAATATGTAGATGACCCCTCATGATCAATAAATTTATATGAAATTAAAAAAAGTCAGTACTTGACTTTTGTTATTTCATCAATTAGAATACAAGATATAGCCATCGTTCTGATTTTTTTTTTGCGTACGTTTACCTTAAAAGCATAATCCTTTCAATAATCCCATGTTTTATTCCAGAAACCAAAATTGTGTTAGTATACCACTTGACGCACTCCAAATTTAAAGCTTACCAATAATCTGAGTTTTACCACAAGCAATCCTCGGCACACAATTAAGAGAAACCTTTCAAAAATCTAGAACCCATAAATTATCTCTTATCGTAAAGGAGCGTTTTGAAGGTCTGTTGTGTTGCTCTATACTACACAGAATTCCTGGTTACATTTGTATCATTTGGCAACATCCTGGGTCGTTGTACATTTTCTCTCTTATCATCTTCAGGTATCTCAAATTTCCAAGAAATTTTCCTATTATCTCGGAAGCGCAATCTGAGCTGGTTAAGGATTGATAAGAAGAAGGATATTTGCTGAAACGCGCCAAAAGCTTTCTTAACCCTTTCCAGAAACATTGTTTGTTGTATGAAGGGGTGACCAAAAATTGGTTTTGCGAAAAACGTTTTTCAAATGTTCTTATTGAATGTTAAGTACAGTGTCATCCAAAAGTAACAAGACATTTGAAAAATTAATCGGTTAAGAACACTTGAAAGTAGGACTGTGTGGTTTTTATATATATATTTCAAATATCGAGTATTTTCCAATCATTGAAAAAAAAATCTTCAAAAGTTGGCGTTGCAGGCATTTGTTGCTGACTGACTAATAATATTCAAGTCAGCTGCTGGCCAGTAAATAGTACGATTTTGGGGTAATTCTGTCAAAACTGCATTATCCTTTTCTCAAATTATACACGAATTGTTGATTTTTCATATTATCTTGCTACTTTGGGGTTATTCTTTATATCTATAGGTAATAAATATCTCCGTCAGTTATAAATTTACGTCGGGAGGTATCTGGTATACCATTCCAAAATCGTCGATATGCAATGCACAAGCTAGTTCGTAGCGTCCCAAATTGTGAATAGAACACAACCATGTAATAATTGTATCAACAAAAGAAATCTCGTATGGAATTCTAAAAAGCAATTTATTCTTTCGAAAAGATATCGCCTTGGCGATGTAAACACGTAGTCAATGACATATAGTGATGACATTATTGCGTATTAATCACTTTCATGGTATTCTCTTGAAATTATATATACTATATATATATATCGTTATAAGATAGAAGAAATCCTAGCAAGCATAACTCCCAATACTCGCTATGTTACAATCTTCTAGACCAGTGTATTTAGAAACTACTTTCTTTGAAACCTTGAAATTTGGTGAGTAGGTACGAAAATGATCACTTAATGAAATGACATAAATTAAAAACTCAAAAATAGCGTCTGATATATTTTATTTTAAATTTGAAATCTTTACGCCAGTGCATATGCAGTGGCTCCACCTGGTTTTATCTTTTGCTATTTTAATTTTCATTTATAATAAATAGACGTTAAATGAAAACAATTTATGTCATTTCATTAAGTCATTTCTTTTCTGGACCTACTCACCAAATTTCAAGGTTTTATAGAAAGTAGTTTCTAAATGCACTGGGATAGAAGATAGGTAACATATCGAGTATAGGGAATGATCCTTACTAGGACTTTCTCTTAATGAGTTTAACATTACTACTGGATAAGCAGGGTGCAGCCTGCAATGCGCTTTAAGATATCTTAAGAGCAATTAAGAAGTACTTTGTTAAAAGGTCATCAGAGTTAATGAAACTTGATCAGAACTCAGCTATACAGCTCATTCAGCTGGTGATAAATCCTAAACCCTATATCCAACATAGAATATCCAATGGAACTTTTGAAACATTTAAGTTCGATATACATCGAAAAAAAATTAAAAGAATTATTTAAAGTTTATAAGTCTCTCTTTGAAACAGTAATTCATTTGTTTATTTTAAAAGTACGATAATAGATTAAAGGATTATTGCCGAGCAGAGTTGATGTATGCCTTGAATAGAGTACCTTCTCCATAGAATCCTCGCTCATAAAGTATCAAAATAGCTACATAGAGTATCTTTTCATAGACTACTAAAATAGCTACATAGTATCCTCTCTCATAGAGTACTAATCGAGTCCCTTCTCGTAGAACACCAATAAAGTCCACTCTCATAGACTATAAATAAAGTCCCCTCTCGTAGAGTACTAAAATAACTACATATACTCCCCTTAAAGAGTACCAAAAGAGCTCATAAAGTACCAAAATAGTTACATAAAGTCCCTTCTAATAGAGTGCCAGAATAGCTACATAAAGTCCCCTCTCATTGAGTACTAAAATAGCTACAGATAGTCTCCTTACATAGAGTACCAAAATAGCTACTTAGATTTATCTGTTATAAAATACCAAAATAGCTACTTACGAGTACAAATAAACTATTCGTCAGAATCGGAGGTCTTAGTGATACATGCAGGGTGGTCATGAAGAAACCTTCCCAATATATGGACCTCTAGTTGCCGTTCGTTCAACAGATCGAGATGAGATTTCAGGTACAGTTAGTTATTCAGAGGGAATGAGCTCGAGATTCTGTGAATGGCAACAAAATGACGCTCACGGTTACCGTTAAAGTTACAGAAACTCGAAATTTTCGAATGGCAACGCCTACTCTTTCCTGTCACAAAAATACTCCGAGCATGCGGAAACCCTGTAGAGCTTTGGAACGGTACGTGTATCACAAAAAACGATAGCGTTATTCACGCACAAAAAAAACCTCTGCGAACGACCAACAAAAACCACGATCGAGGCGCACGGTGGAAATCTGCATTTGACAGAGGCTAAAGCTCACACGGGTGCCATCACAGACAACAACATATATTATTTTTAATTTTCATTTATAAAATAAAATATATTAGACGCTATTTTCGAGTTTTTAATTTCATTAAGTAATCATTTCCGTACCTCTTCACCAAATTTCAAGCCTTTATATAAAGTAGTTTCTAAATTAACTGGGTCAGAAGTTTGTAACATAGTGAGTATAAGGAATTATCCCTACTTTAAGGTATATACGTTGGGAATCGCAAAAATTTACCCAAACAGGCATTTTTGTTTTTTTCATTCTTAAATGTTCTCCAATTCAATATCTTTAAAATGATACCAATAACTTTCTTATAGTTAAAATACTTTTTTAATTACATGCAATTTCGTAAAGGTCGACGTCTAGAACATATTGGAAAAAAGAAATTGTCGAAAACTTTGAGCTCAATTTCTGGAGAACTGCTTTTCATTGTTGAGTGAATGTACTCCAAAAGTGATATCTTAAGAGTTAATTAACTGATTTTTAAAATTTAAACTGTATAATTTAGATAACAATTCAGAGCACGGACCCTAGCTGTTTACACAAATTTTGGTAAAAAATAGATTTTTTTATGTATTTTAGAATATTTTTATTTTTGGAAACATTTTATTTTTTCTTGTACTTTTCATGTTAAATGTTAAAATTTAAAAAATATTTAAGTTATACATTATATTTTGCTTGGGCCCATGTATCAATACCTTGTCTTCAATATCCAGTAAAAAAGTTGTTTCAAAACTAATTAGGTATTATTTTATCATCGTTGAAATGAAGCCTCAATTAGTGAATTAAAATTCAATTAATTATATAAATATTTTATCTTTTTACTTTTTGTTACTGCAAATACATTACATTTTTTGCTCTTGTAATTCTCACAAAGATTTGACACGCTGGCATAAAAATTTAAAAAAAAAAAAAAATGTCCAATGTATATGTATACCTTAAGCTCTTGTTTTATAGTTCATACCTCTTAAGAAATGCTGTATAAATATTAATACACATATCAAATTCGTTCACGTGCATTGTCGCCACCGTAGCTCAGTGGTTAGAGCACTGGTCTCGTAAACCAGGGGTCGTGAGTTCGAATCTCACTGGTGGCTTTTGACTTACATTTTCTTAACTCGACAATACTTTTGCTGTGTGTGAATTTCGGTAATGATGTAAATGCATCATACGCGTTCTTGTTTATTGTTTACTTTTTTCTATTTAATTTCTCGCAAAGTAAACTGATTGCAAAATTGGGTTTCCTATGTTTACAAATATTGCTTCATTTTCTTGAAATTATTGCTTCGGCTTCTTACAATTATTGCGTTGTTTTCTTTATGTTCATTTTTTTTTTCTTTCTTCTTCCTATCTTTCGTATATGGTCATGACTATCACTTCGTCAATATACGTTCTAGTAAATATCGACAAATTCATAATTTGGAAAATTCCAATTTAATTCTTACAAATAAAAACGTCGAACAAAGGTTACGATTATAAAAAGTATATCGTCTATCAAAAATGTGTTTTGAAAATATTTGATCACTTGTAATTATATCTTACATGGAAGGTTTATTATTATTGTTATTTTTTTAACTTTTTTTCGCTTTAATTTCAATTCTTGATAAATTTATTAAATTAGAATTATTTCTAGCGTGTAAACTCGTAAAACTTAGAAAGGAAAAGAAATAATATTTAACTAGTTGAATTGCTCATTCTTTTGACACAGGATAATGTGTCGTTTATTTTTGGAAAAAAAATAAGGACATTTGTTTGTAGTTCAATGGAGTGATTCTTAGCATTGATCGATACACACTGCGATTCACTCATCTTTAACTGAACCTTCGAATGAATAGCATGCTTTGATATTGACTTGAAGTCTAAGAAAGCTTGCAAATCACTTTATAAAGTTATGTTAGCAATTCTTCCTAAAACTAGTTAACGCCTGTTGATAACCAATAACAACCTATTGCAGAGCATCAAATGGGAACTATATGAAGGTAGTTCAACGTTTCATTTTTACTAACACCAAATTAAATATACATATATTTTAAATATAATAGCCGTGGCTTTTTCTATGTTAATGCATTGAGAAAAAGTAACTTTTAGTTGTAATAATAATTTACGGTTTTCACTATAACTATGTATCTAATAGTCCAAGAAAAAAAATTAGGATATTCAAACTAATTAAACAACATTATTAGAATAAGCTTATCATAATTTTAAATTTAACGTTGGTTAGAGTAGTTGCTCTGGTATTGCCCTCGTAATTTTGTAAATTTTCTTATAAGGAGCACCTATGCCAAATTTCGTGTCTCTAGCTTCGTGGTGTCCTGGATTTATAGGGAGTAAGAAATTGAGATAATTCAGATTTAATGTCGGTCAAACAAGATCGATGTGCATATCAAGCTTCACTGTTTCTTAGATTTATAGAAATATGACATAAGGACATAATTATATTTAGAACATTGGACCTACTAATCTCTAATTACACATTCTGGATAGCTTATAAGTGGTTTTAGCTCTGCAAGCAGATGATGCTAATTGAATACTTCTCTCCATTATGCTTTGAGAAAGGTTACTCCTGGTTACTAACAGATTTTAACTAGTTTCGAGATAAATTGTTAGTATGAATCTCTACGTTGATTGTTAACCCTTTGCACTCGAGGTCTTTTTCGCGCGCGGAGAAACCACCAATTCGAGACGTTTCCCGCCATTTTTGGTTCGGTTCATGGTTACATATCCGCTTCAAAGAAACTTAACACAATCATTGGCCTTACATTGAATTTCCGCATCAAACCTAGTGGTCCACTCGAGTTGCGGCATTCAATCATGTGGTGAGTGAGAGTCACCTCTCGAGTCCAGAGGGTTAAGTCTTCTTAACGTTCAAGACAATCACCAAGCATGAACCATCCAGAAGTTGTAATTAGAAATCAGTAATTGAACACCGTAGGAAAGTTTTGATAAAAGCTTGTCATAACGCAATTCTCCTATTGCGTTTACGGTATAGTGGTTAGGGTGCTTGCTTCTAGACCTCGAGGTTGCGGGTTCGAGTCCCGTGTTGGCATGGGTGTTTGTAAATGTATGTTGGCTTGTCTAATGACGAATGTTTCGGCGCATTATAGCCCTCATGTTGCTGACGGCGCCAGATAATCTGAATACAACCAACCAAACCTATTGCGTTTAACACATAAACAAGATAGAGAAGTTTGCACACTCAAGCCTGTCAGTCTGATCAGGCTTTAAGCCATTTCTGCAAACACCAGTAGGTTGGTTGGTTGAATTTTCCTGGCGCAAGGGCAACACTAGGGCCAAACTTTGCCGCAAACACCAGTATGATGGTAAGTTTGTCGTGCCGGTCATTGGTTCGCCAAAAGAAGTTCTTAAAGAAGGTTTCTCAAAATCTAAATTTGTTTAAAAATGGCAACAAAACCTAAGCAAAAATATGGCTGGAAATTTCAGTTTCCCACTGTCCTTTAACTATGTTGCTGGTAAAAGAAGCTCGTCTTGTATGATTAATAATCACCGTTTTGTTTTATTTTTTTATTGTTTCCGACAGCACAAGTATGATTTTCTTGACTTCGTGGTTGTTAATTTTTATCGGATACTTGACAGGTACGAAAATTATTCATAATCGGTTTTATTTATTGTGATTTTATATCGCAACAATTTGTCAAAGATTTTTTTTTTTTTTTTTTTTTAATTCAACGCACGTGTTTCTGGAGTAGAGGTTATTATTGGAAAGAATCTAAAACGTGCGATCATAAATAAACTTGAATCAAATTAAATTTCATTAATTACGAAATCGTGTTGCTGAATCAGAAAAACGTGATTATGACTTCAATTTCATTTCGTCTGTATCGTGTCGTTTTTTACGTTTCCGCTTATTTTTTGCGACATAACATGTCTGATATATCGCTGTTAGAATTTGATTACCAACTTTAGAAGGTACTTATTGCGACATTATTTTAACTTATGGACAAAAACATGGTTATTTAAGTTTTATCAGATTAAAATATCTTTATTTTTTTGTTCATGCATTTCTATGATGTTTTACCAGAGATTCCAAAACTTTCAAACCTCCCATGCCAAAGGTGCCTGTTTCGAATCCTGGGTTAGGCATGGATGTTCTTTGCCGTTCGAAGTCCTCTTTAAGCTGTAGGTCCCGGCCTGATTAGCCTTTATTGTGCACAAAAATAGGTCGTTGAGTGTACAAACGAACCAAAACTTTCGAAGATCGGGGCTCACTTTTTAAAAAAGTTTCTCAACCATGACTCTTTCTATATCACAACACCACTCCTATCGCTAAAAATGCCGACCAAACGGTATAGTGGTTAGCATACTAGCTTCTAGACAGCGAGGTTGCGGGCTCGAGTCCCATGTTAGACATGGGTGTTTGCAAATGTATGTTGGCTTGACAAATGACGAATGTTTCGACGCATTATAGTCCTCGTGTTGCTGACGACGCCAGATAATCTGAAAACAACTAACCAACGCGTGTTAGGCATGGGTGTTTGTAAATGTATGTTGGCTTGTCTAGTGACGAATATTTCGGAGCATTATAGCCCTCGTGTTGCTGACGGCGCCAGATAATCTGAAAACAACTAACCAACCCGTGTTAGGCATGGGTGTTTGTAAATGTATGTTGTCTTATCTAATGACGAATGTTTCGACGCATTATAGCCCTCGTGTTGCTGAAGGTGCCAGATAATCTGAAAACAACCAACCAACCTATCGTTAAACAAGCTTTTTGAATTATTTCCAAAGTTACTTTTGATTTACCATAAAAGAAACTTAATTCAAATGTAATTTTAAAAATTACTAAATTTTCTAAATTAATAAAAATAATTGAATTTAGTAAAAATTACTAAATGTATTTCAATTTCTTTAAAGTAAATTACTCTTATATGTCTGAGATTTTTACAAACCAACGGCAATTTTTAAATAGCTTTTTAATTTAAACGTTTCATAAACTGAAAATACAATTTAGTATTGAAACTGATATGTCTCGCAAAATGATTTCTGCTATTTCCAATAAACAGGGTTTGAATCCTATGTCAGGCATGGGTGTTCGTTATGGTACGGAATCCACGTTAAGCGGTAGGTCCCGGCTTGATTAGCCATGATTGTGCATAAAAATAGGTTGCTGAGCGTACAAACTAACCAACCAGTCCGGCGAATGTTTAGCTTTTGTGACTCCAGGTGTAACTCTTTAAGGTACTTTTCAGTTAAAGGGTGTCATTGGTACTTCCAAGTACGCTACAGATTCTGCGCCAAGAACTGTTTACATAAAACCGCACCCAAATTATGGCAATTATAGGCAATTCACTTGTTATTAAAAAATGATGGCTGCTGCCTTTTATTATAAAAAATCCCCTGGCGCAGAATCCGTACCGTACTTGGGAGTTTTACCCCTATTTTATGTATTGATAACGACCCCCTTCAACTGAAAATTATCCTCTTTAAACCTATAAAATTTTTCTTTCAACCACCTTTTAAAGTTGATTCTCAGACCCGATACAGTTATTCATTTAATGCTATATTAAAAGCTTTTGTTTAGGCAATACTGTGCATAAAACAACTGAACTCGGAAATTGAACTCGGAACTACAGAAGTTGTAGCGAGAGATCAGTATCAAACCGATGCTATTTAAATCCACCAACTCATGCCGCACTCACAAACTTTTAAGAAGAATCCAGTTGTATAAAACAACTGAACTCAAATTACCTATTTAGCAAATAGGTGAAGCCAATTGAATGCTTCCCTCCATAATGCTTTGAAAGAGGTTGCCTATGATTACAAACAGCTTTTAACTAGTTTTGGGGGAAGTTGCTAGTATAGATCTCTGTGGCTATTGCTAACCCATCTTCATCTACAAGTAAATAACCAAGCATGCACTATGCAGAAGTTGTAGCTAGAGATCAGTGTATCAAACCGATGCTATTTAAATCCACCAACTCATGCCGCACTCACAAATTTTTAAGAAGAATCCAGTTGTATTTTCATGTTTCTTTAACGCCCACCTAATGCTTGTGGAGTTAACGCTCTGGCAACGCATGCCAAAGGTGCCGTGTTCGAATCCCAGGTTAGGCATGGATGTTCGTTGTGGTTCGGAATCCACGTTAAGCTGTAGGTCCCGGTCTGATTAGCCGTTATTGTGCACAAGTATATGTCATTGAGTGCACAAACCAAACCATGCTTTTTCAACAGTTTAATCTGAACGAAGCGTTGTATATAATAGACAATGAAACGTATTTGTCAAATACAATCAGGTGGAGCCGACCAAACGGTATAGTTGTTAGCATACTAGCTTCTAGACTGCGAGGTAGAGGGTTCGAATCCCGTGTAAGGCATGGGTGTTTGTAAATGTATGTTGGCTTGTCAAATGATGAATGTTTCGGCGCATTATAGCCCTCGTGTTGCTGATGACGCCAGATAATCTGAAAAAACAACCAAAACAGCAATCAGGTGGTAAATAGATAAGGTAATGTTTATCATTTATTTTCGAGCACTTGCTTTGTATTCAGGTTAATTGAAACAGTTTCATTAAACATGGTTAAAATTGGTTCAGTAGATCTCAAATTATAATCATACCCAATATCCTGTCGTTTCCGTACACAAATTATGGTCATACACAATTTAAGCCCTTGACCAAAGTAATGAAAATAATTAACATAGCATTAACTGTAAACTTATATCCCTCAAATTATCCCCCCACAGTTGTTTCCGGTGCCGACGAAGTGGTATCGAACCCAGATGATCCATGTTCAGGAGTCAAGGAGGGAGTGATTCCCAGCCCTGCAAACTGCTCGTCCTACTACATTTGCGAAAATGGGACATCTATATTTGAAGAGTGCTCTGATGGACTGCTCTTTAGCAAGGTGAAGAGGACATGCGACTACAGCTTATCGGTAGAATGCGATACAGGTGAGAGATATTTAAGTCTAAAGTAGGCATATTCACGATAGGCCTAACATAGACATACTAACCAAGCAGTTGTATGAAAGTAGTCTATCAACTTCAATCAAATCTGCGAAATTTATATCGGGGCCATAAGCCCAAGGCTATTGTTTTCAATTGGTTAAAAGTGTGGTGCGGTATCCGTTCCCACTTCATGTTTAGGCATGCACAGGACAGACATTGCATGGGCATGCGCCTATGTGCATAAAAAGATATGTATGCCTTTGTTGTTCAATCGTATTGATGTATCAATGTTTTATAAAACTCAAATAAAAAAACTTTGTAATGGGCTTGGACTTAGGGTAAACGGTACATCTGCCTTAAACCATTTTTTTTTTTTTGATGAATTGAGATAAAATTGTAACAACATTTATTTTCGACCTCTCTAATTTTCTGCAGGATTCAGTCATCAGGCATCACAAATTGGCTAAGTTACTAAATGAGTGTTAAATCACTTTTTCATGCTTATTTTTCACAAAATTAACAATGAAACTAAATTAATATTCAATTTTCAAATGTCATCTTATGCTACGCTTATTTTTTTAGTATAAAGTAGCTCTATTAGAATTTATTTCGAACATTTGCAACCCATAGATTTTTACATATTTATCTTTGTTCCATCGGGAAACAATGAAATGGTAGAGTACCTTTTGTATTCAAAGTATTTTGTGTTCAGATATCTTTTGTATTCATATTTTTCGTTGTATTCAGGTCCTCAATAGAATTTTTTTATAAAAAAAACTTTAATTAATATTTTAATTATAAAACTTTTATTTTTTTTTTATTTATAAAACTTTTTTTTTTTTTCATTTATAAAACTTTTATTTATTTTTTCTTAATTATAAACTTTTATTATTATTTATATTCCAAAAACTTTTACTTATTTTTATTTTTATTTTTTTATTTATAAAGGTTTTTTATTTTGGCGTTTTAAAACTATATTTTCTAATAGTTTCAATTGTATGCAAAGATTATGAATATTTCTTGCTTTTTAAAGGTTCCAGGCTGTTATAAAGGACATCAAATTATGTCGACATTTTGTGATGATTAACAAACACAATTTCTTTATTTATTGCTACCAACTGAATACTCTTGCTTCTTTACGAAATATACCGATTTGTAGCATCATAACTAAATTGAAAATAAATCCAAAAAAAAACAAAATTTGAGTTTCTACACAGTTTAACTTTAGTACAAAAAAGGAACCGTAAAACTTCAAAGAAATGCGGGAAGAGTTTTTACCCTGAGAAAATGCAACTTGATAATATTGAAATCACAATTTACATAAAATCCTAATATGGGTTTTCACCAACCTACGTAAATAGTTTTTGATTTAAATAATTTTTTACCTCCAGAAGAAAACTTTTTTAAATGTAAATAGTTGTGGAAACCTAACATGGTTTATATCCAACCAACATATTTGATTTTTGACCAAACAATTTATTACCTCAAGAATAAAACTTTTTTAACTGTACATAGTTTTGAAAATTTAACATGGTTAATCTTCAACGCACATATTTGATTTTTTATCTAAACCATTTTTTACCTCAACAGGCAAACTTTCTTAAATACAGGGTTATTCAAATTGATGGCGCAGATTTTAAATATTTATTTCCAATGAACAGCAATACATGGTGCTCTATACTACACAACTAATGGATAAGAAGAAAGTTCAAAATTATTTTGTGCATTCAACTTGAGCACCATTTTATAATGCGACAAACGTCCAATCGGAACTCGATTTCCAATTTCTTGCCGCAGACATAGGCTCCTTCATTTTGAATAACCCTGTACATTTATCGCGATTGAAGGATGAAACACAATAATTTATATTATTAAATCGCCAAAAAAATCTGAAACATCATCAAATTATGGTTTATGATATCAACTATACCTCGGATAATATTTCTTGAGCTTTGAGTGTACGTTGTAAAATTGATCCTTCCGCGGCCGACCAAACGGTATATTGGTTAGCGTGATAGCTTCTAGACCACGAGGTTGCGGGTTCGAATCACGTGTTAGGCATGGGTGTTTGTAAATGCATGTTGGCTTGTCTAATGACGAATGTTTCAGCGTATTATAGCACTCGTGTTGATGACGGCGCCAGATAATCTGAAAACAACCAACCAATCCTTCTGCGTAAAGATATAGTCCCTGACAAATCATAACTTTTATAGTAATATTGATAACCTGAGCATATAGTTTTGCATTAAGTTCAAATATATGTTGATAACAAAGAAAATAAGCACTTTTAAGTTCAAATTTTAACTAATTTTTTACTTTTTTAACCACGGATACTATACAAGTTTTAACTAAGCAGCCACTCATAGCGTCCTAATCAGCCAATCAGGGAGTAGTAAAACCGGTTCACACATCATTGTAGCGTATTCAATGCGCTGAGCTTGTCCCAATGTATAATATCTGACAACAATTCAAAACTTCCTACAATAAACTCATATAAACAACCAAATTCTCAATAGACAATTACATCCGAGGTGTTGAATTTTAAAGCTATCCCCTCCACCAACTACAAGTGATTCTGACGTCAGCATAAGTGGTCCTTTTTTCAGAAGCGGACGACGCTACGAGCCAAAAGACTATCGGCACAGTGGCCTCTGACGTCGAGTGCGAAACCCCTACCTGCACATGCGTGTACCCGAGTGAGAACGACTGTGCCGAGTACTTCCGATGTGAGAACGGGATCGCCTACAGAGAAAGATGTCCTGATGGTCTAGTCATGAATCCGGCGAAGTTGTCCTGTGACTACGAGAAAAATGTTGTCTGCAGTGAGTATCTATAGTGAAAGTCATGACAGTGGTATGCTAAAACTAGTAAAGTGACTTTTTCCTAATTTTTTTTTTTTTTTTAAATTGAAAATCCTGTTTTGGTCAATATTTTCTTATAGTGAAGTCCCTTTATTCATTAGTTGTTTCATTAGTTTCATCTTAGTTTATTTTAAAATTAAAAAATGTCAATAGAGCTCGACGTGATGCATCTAATAGGATGAAAATAACCCGCTTTTTATTATGAATCTTATCAAGCATATCGCTATTAAATTTTTCAATTTGATTTATGTTACGGCTAAAGTTTTAAATTTGACCCAAAAAACTCGCTATATCGTCATCTTAGATTTAAAAAATGAAGTAGTAACCTTTTCTAAGAATTCAGGAAAGCAAAAAAATCGAAAGAATTTTACACAACATGAACTTAACGCATTTGCGTATCACTAATTTATCATAATTTATTTCAGTGATCAAGTTGCAGCTTTAACTAATATTAATTATTTAAGACCCTTCCAAGAAGTTCAATTTAGCTATTATAATAATCAAAGAGCCACATTTCCCCTTATGGAGAAAACATGAACTATTTTTTCTGGAGATAAATTCCTTCCTATATTCGTAGAATTTTGATAAATATTTTATTATACTTTTTTTAACCCTATATAATTAAACTTAAATCAGTGTTACTCTCTAACTAAACACTCGGCTCGTAGATAACGAATTTAAAACAAGTATATGTTTATATTTAATTTATTTCTTTAAAACATATTAGTATCTATATATATAATTCTCTTGCGTAACGTCCAAATTTGGCTGTATTTCTGTGAGCAGAATGGCAACGACTTCAATCACCAATCTTCTAAATGCACTTTATGCACGAATTTCCAGCCAATCCCAATATATCTTTTGAAATTTGACTAATACATCTGGCAACAGCAACAACTTGGATTCGCTATATTTTGTTTTTCTTATTACAATCTACAGATAGAAATTATTGCCTATTTAAAACATATTGATTTAATAGTTACGATGATGCAAGAATAAATAGATCCAAGATGTGTACATTTCTTTTAGATTATAATTTCGGATAAATCAGACTTGAAAAGTTATCTGCTGGAACATGTTCCGGAGGTTGCCGGGTTGCATTCAGCGCTAAATCGCCAATTTAAAAAAAAATCGCTAAGAGGCGTTGTGCAGTAAATCTGAACCTATACTCATCTTTAATCAGTGCAAATTCAGCTATTACGAATTAAAAACTATCAAAATAACGAATAAAACCACCCACTCAACTTCAAAATCTCATATGAAAATTAAAAAAAAAAATATTGGCGAAATATGGCTAATTTTCTCGCCAAATTTGATTTAAAAAAAATTCCGGTTGATTAAATGCTGGATAATTGACCTTTCACTGTTTTATTTTATTTTCTAAGTATCGCAAAAGAGATTAAGTGAACATATGATTGCTTCGTTAAGAAATTTCGATAAGCAACTTTAATTATTTTGGCGCTTCATACAAAACCAGCCCGTAAATTTTAATTGTTCAATGAAATAACCGATCTTTTTTAAATATATCTACAAAACTGTTTATTTTTGTTGTTTTCTAAGAACTTTCTACTACGTTGCCACACTGTCCCTGCTTAACGCGTCTCGACAGCAACAGAATAATGACGTGGCAAGTATTCTGACTCTTCAAAAATAATAAAAGGTTCAGTTTCATGGCATTATGCAGCTGAAATAGCTTTTTGCTAGGGCATATTTTAAATGCTTCTCTTTAAGGCGAGCAAAGCGAGCCAAGGGGATTGCATAGCAATCCAGGGGGTTGGCGAGCGTCAGCGAGCAGGGGGCGGAGCCCCCTAGTATCTAAAGAAAAGCATTATTTAAATTAATAAATAGAAATGTGCAAAAATTAAAGTTTTGGTGGGTGAGGAGGAGTTAGTGCCATGAGAATATTTGTAATCCGCTAAACTGTAAGTCTAGTAGAATATAGGGGAATGTTTAGCTATCTAGAGTTAATGACAGTTCAGTTTTTGAAATAAGATAATGTTCCATCTGTCAGTTTTCCAAATAAGAAAATCCTAACACTCTAACACCATATTGGTGCATGTATATAAAGTCATTTAAATTCAGGAGTCTCTTATAAAGCTTTGATTGTTATACTTGTTTTAGATGCATGCTAAATATTACATCGTTATTAGATACAGAAATGCAATAAATAGCATGTGAATAATAATTTATAATAGCTTTATATAAGTATATTAACATAAATTATAATACTATTAGAACAATAGATTCGTATTCTTCTAGATACTCAGAATTACGAGACGTATTTGGCAGAGTTAAGCACTTTATAAGTGGCAGAAATACAGTCGGTAGTTCCAAAAAACAAAACAAAACAATAGATATTAAAATTCATATTATGAGTGTGATGCAAATCATCTTTAGGTTATATACACCTTTTTAACCATAAAACTAACCTAACTTATATGAATTACATCAATATTTTTATAGCTGTCACCCCCACATCGCCTACAGCAACCGAAGAGGTCCCCACATCAAACCTTGATGACACTGACCAAAATCCCACTGAAACTCCCCCTACTGTATCCAACATAAACACTTCTGGAGAAGCCACCACGACAGCCATGGTACCCACCAGCGAAGCAAGCACTGAAACAATCTCAAAAGAAGACGATACAAATGACCCTGATCGAGAAAATGAAACTTTGGTCACGGATGCAGACCCAACAAATGAGTCGAAGACATCTGAACTTCCTCCTGGAGATGAGAATGAAAAGCCAGCTACAGATGCAGACATAACAAATGAATCGAAGGCATCCGAAATTCCTTCTGAAGATGAAAATGAAACGTCTGTTACTAATTCAAATACAACAAATGAGTCGAAGCCTTCTACACCTGGAGATGAAAGTGAAACGCATGTAACAGATGCAGACACAACACACGAAACCAGCGTTTCAAAAACGTCCACTGTTAGTCATCTGACTTCTGTAGTCACTACAGACGTATCAGAAAGTATCACTGAAACTGATCAGGAGACTTCGATGTCAACTTCTCCAGATGAGACATCCAACCCAATCCCTCCAACGACTGAGCACATTAAAAATGAAGATATGGGAAGCACTCAAAGTTCCGTTTCCGATTCTACGACACAGAGAGAAACGGGAACGGATTTACTCACGCAGAAATCAACGACTTTAAGTCCATCAACTGAAGTCTCAACAGAAGCAGTTACCGATGTCACGACAAAACCGGTTGTTAGCACTAGCGCTATAACTGCATCTTCTGCATCTGTTGACATTGCTCCTGAGAATTTGGTACCTAATCGGACGACACTGCAACCAGTGGAAACTACCGACAACACATTAATTTTGAGCACTACTGTTGAAAGCAGTTCTTTGGTCTCATCTTTAGAAACAAATGAACCTACTTTCACCAATTCGGAAGCAAAAGAGATATCTGAATCGATTCCCACGGAATTTGACACGGAAAAAAATTCTGGACTTAATATTACTGAATCTGGTTCATCTGAAGGTATAACAGAAGGTATAATTTCAACTATACTATCCACCTTGTCTTCTACAAATGAAGAAACAAATACAACAATCATGACAACTACCAATCCAACACCAATTAGTACAGAAACTCCCAATAATGAAAAAAATACTACAGTAACCAACACTGTTTCAACTAGTGAATCAACGGCAGTACCTCACACGTCTTCAACAGATAGTACGACTTCTGATCCAACATTCACAAATGAAGAATCAATAACTGATGCTTCAACTATTATTGACAAAAGTACAACTGAATCTGAAATACTGTCCTCACTTCAAACTAGATCAGTACCAGACACAACTACTAAATTTTCTACAACTAACTCGCACTTTTCAAGTACCGAAATGCCTACTTCTGTGCCTTCAGAGACCGACAAACAGACAACTGAAGAACCGAACACTGTATCTATGTCGTCTGCAACTGAGGAACCGACCACAGTATCCGAGTCGTCTACAACTGAAAAACCGACCACAGTATCCGAGTCGTCTACAACTGAAAAACCGACAACAGCATCCGTGTCCCCTTCAACTGAGGGACCGCCAACAACATCTGTGTCCACGACAAGTGAAGAACCGACAACAATATCGGTGTTATCGACAATTGAGGAATCAACAATAGTATCGATGTCATCGGCAACTGAGGAGCCGACAACACTATCCTCGTCGACAACAACTGAGCAGCCAACAACAGCATCTGTGTCGTCTACAACTGAGGAACCAAACACAACACTACCTGTGTCATCTACAATTGATGAACTAATGACAACAGTATCCATGCCGTCTACAACTGAGGATCCGACAAAAGTATCCGTGTCGTCTACAACTGAGGAAATAAACACGGTACCTTTGTCATCTAAAACTGAGGAATCAACCGCACTACCGTTGCCGTCAACAACTGAAGAACCAACAGCAGCATCCGTGTCCTCTTCAACTGAGGAACAGACAACATCAAAGTCCTCGACAAGTGAGGAACCGACAACGGCATCGGTGTTATCGACAACTGAGAAACCGAGAACAGTATCGGCGCAATCTACGATTGAGGAATCCACAACAGTATCGATGTCATCGGCAACTGAGGAACCCACAACATTATCAGTGTCCCCATCAACTGAGGAACCGTCACAAGTATCCGTGTCGTCCACAACTGAGGAACCGACAATGGTGTCCGTGTCGTCTACAACTGAGGATCTGACGACGGTATCCATAACGTCTTCGCAGTCGACAGTGAGTTACGAACCTACACCTTCGCAGTCGACAATAAGTGACGAACCTACATCTTCGCATTCTACAGTGAGTGACGAGCCTACATCGTCGCAGTCAACAGTGAGTGACGAACCTACATCTTCGGAGTCGACAGTGAGTGACGAACCTACATCTTCGGAGTCGACAGTGAGTGACGAACCTACATCTTCGGAGTCGACAGTGAGTGACGAACCTACATCTTCGGAGTCGACAGTGAGTGACGAATCTACATCTTCGGAGTCGACAATTAGTGACGAGCCTACATCTTCGCAGTCGACAATGAGGGACGAGCCTACATCTTCGCAATCGACAATGAGTGACGAGCCTACATCTTCGGAATCGACAGTGAGTGACGAACCAACATCGTCGCAGCCGACAGTGACGGACGAACCTACATCTTCAGTGTCGACAGTGAGCGACGAGCCGATATCTTCGGAATCTACAGTGAGTGAGGAACCTACATCTTCTGAGTCAACGTCAAGTGACGAGCCGACGTCTTCGGTGTCGACAGTGAGTGACGAGCCGACGTCTTCGGTGTCGACAGTGAGTGACGAGCCGACGTCTTCGGTGTCGACAGTGAGTGACGAACCTACATCTTCGCAGTCGACAATGAGTGACAAACCTACATCTTCTGAGTCAACAGTAAGTGAGAAACCAACATCTTCTGAGTCGACAGTGAGTGACGAACCAACATCTTCTGAGTCGACAGTGAGTGACAAACCAACATCTTCTGAGTCGACAGTGAGTGACGAACCAACATCTTCTGAGTCGACAGTGAGTGACGAACCAACATCTTCTGAGTCGACAGTGAGTGACGAACCAACATCTTCTGAGTCGACAGTGAGTGACGAACCAACATCTTCTGAGTCGACAGTGAGTGACGAACCTACATCTTCTGAGTCGACAGTAAATGACGAACCTACATCTTCTCAGTCGACAGCGAGTGACGAGCCAACGTCATCGGTGTCGAAAGCGAGTGACGAACCAACATCTTCGCAGTCGACAGTGAGTGACGAGCATACATATTCGCAGTCGACAGTAAGTAACGAACCTACATCTTCTCAGTCGACAGTGAGTGACGCACCTACATCTTCTCAGTCGACAGTGAGTGACGAACCTACATCTTCTCAGTCGACAGTGAGTGACGAACCTACATCTTCTCAGTCGACAGTGAGTGACGAACCTACATCTTCTCAGTCGACAGTGATTGACGAACCTACATCTTCTCAGTCGACAGTGATTGACGAACCTACATCTTCTCAGTCGACAGTGAGTGACGAACCTACATCTTCTCAGTCGACAGTGAGTGACGAACCTACATCTTCTGAGTCGACAGTGAGTGACGAGCCTACGTCTTCTCAGTCGACAGTGAGTGACGAGCCGATATCTTCGAAAACGACAGTAAGTGAGGAACCTACATCTTCTCAACCGACAGTGAGTGACGAACCTACATCTTCTGAGTCGACAGTGAGTGACGAGCCTACGTCTTCTCAGTCGACAGTGAGTGACGAACCTACATCTTCTGAGTCGACAGTGAGTGACGAGCCTACGTCTTCTCAGTCGATAGTGAGTGACGAGCCGATATCTTCGAAAACGACAGTAAGTGAGGAACCTACATCTTCTCAACCGACAGTGAGTGACGAACCTACATCTTCTGAGTCGACAGTGAGTGACGAGCCTACGTCTTCTCAGTCGACAGTGAGTGACGAGCCTACGTCTTCTCAGTCGAAAGTGAGTGACGAACCTACATCTTCTCAGTCGAAAGTGAGTGACGAACCTACATCTTCTCAGTCGACAGTGAGTGACGAACCTACATCTTCTCAGTCGACAGTGAGTGACGAACCTACATCTTCTCAGTCGACAGTGATTGACGAACCTACATCTTCTCAGTCGACAGTGAGTGACGAACCTACATCTTCTCAGTCGACAGTGATTGACGAACCTACATCTTCTCAGTCGACAGTGAGTGACGAACCTACATCTTCTCAGTCGACAGTGAGTGACGAACCTACATCTTCTGAGTCGACAGTGAGTGACGAGCCTACGTCTTCTCAGTCGACAGTGAGTGACGAGCCTACGTCTTCTCAGTCGACAGTGAGTGACGAGCCTACGTCTTCTCAGTCGACAGTGAGTGACGAGCCTACGTCTTCTCAGTCGACAGTGAGTGACGAGCCTACGTCTTCTCAGTCGACAGTGAGTGACGAACCTACATCTTCTCAGTCGAAAGTGAGTGACGAACCTACATCTTCTCAGTCGACAGTGATTGACGAACCTACATCTTCTCAGTCGACAGTGAGTGACGAACCTACATCTTCTCAGTCGACAGTGAGTGACGAACCTACATCTTCTCAGTCGACAGTGAGTGACGAACCTACATCTTCTCAGTCGACAGTGAGTGACGAACCTACATCTTCTCAGTCGACAGTGAGTGACGAACCTACATCTTCTCAGTCGACAGTGAGTGACGAACCTACATCTTCTCAGTCGACAGTGAGTGACGAACCTACATCTTCTCAGTCGACAGTGAGTGACGAACCTACATATTCTCAGTCGACAGTGAGTGAAGAACCTAGATCATCCGAGTCTACAGTGAGTGACGAACCTACATCTTCTGTGTCGACAGTGAGTGACGAACCTACACCTTCGAAGTCGACAGTGCGTGACGAACCTACACTTTCTGAGTCGACAGTGAGTGACGAACCTACATCTTCTGAGTCTACAGTGAGTGACGAACCTACATCATCTGAGACTACAGTGAGTGACGAACCTACATCATCTGAGTCTACAGTGAGTGACGAACCTACATCTTCGCAGTCTACAGTGAGTGACGAACCTACATCTTCGCAGTCTACAGTGAGTGACGAGCCTGCGTCTTCTGAGTCGACAGTGAGTGACGAGCCTACGTCTTCTGAGTCGACAGTGAGTGACGAGCCTACGTCTTCTGAGTCGACAGTGAGTGACGAGCCTACGTCTTCTGAGTCGACAGTGAGTGACGAGCCTACGTCTTCTGAGTCGACAGTGAGTGACGAGCCTACGTCTCCTGAGTCGACAGTGAGTGACGAGCCTACGTCTCCTGAGTCGACAGTGAGTGACGAGCCTACGTCTCCTGAGTCGACAGTGAGTGACGAGCCTACGTCTTCTCAGTCGACAGTGAGTGACGAACCTACATCTTCTCAGTCGACAGTGAGTGACGAACCTACATCTTCTCAGTCGACAGTGAGTGACGAACCTACATCTTCTCAGTCGACAGTGAGTGACGAACCTACATCTTCTCAGTCGACAGTGAGTGACGAACCTACGTCTTCTCAGTCGACAGTGAGTGACGAACCTACGTCTTCTCAGTCGACAGTGAGTGACGAGCCTACGTCTTCTCAGTCGACAGTGAGTGACGAGCCTACGTCTTCTCAGTCGACAGTGAGTGACGAGCCTACGTCTTCTCAGTCGACAGTGAGTGACGAGCCTACGTCTTCTGAGTCGACAGTGAGTGACGAGCCTACGTCTTCTGAGTCGACAGTGAGTGACGAACCTACGTCTTCTCAGTCGACAGTGAGTGACGAACCTACGTCTTCTCAGTCGAAAGTGAGTGACGAACCTACGTCTTCTCAGTCGACAGTGAGTGACGAACCTACATCTTCTCAGTCGACAGTGAGTGACGAACCTACATCTTCTCAGTCGACAGTGATTGACGAACCTACATCTTCTCAGTCGACAGTGAGTGACGAACCTACATCTTCTCAGTCGACAGTGAGTGACGAACCTACATCTTCTCAGTCGACAGTGAGTGACGAACCTACATCTTCTCAGTCGACAGTGAGTGACGAACCTACATCTTCTCAGTCGACAGTGAGTGACGAACCTACATCTTCTCAGTCGACAGTGAGTGACGAACCTACATCTTCTCAGTCGACAGTGAGTGACGAACCTACATCTTCTCAGTCGACAGTGAGTGACGAACCTACATCTTCTCAGTCGACAGTGAGTGACGAACCTACATCTTCTCAGTCGACAGTGAGTGACGAACCTACATCATCCGAGTCTACAGTGAGTGACGAACCTGCATCTTCTGTGTCGACAGTGAGTGACGAACCTGCATCTTCTCAGTCGACAGTGAGTGACGAACCTACATCTTCTCAGTCGACAGTGAGTGACGAACCTACATCTTCTCAGTCGACAGTGAGTGACGAACCTACATCTTCTCAGTCGACAGTGAGTGACGAACCTACATCTTCTCAGTCGACAGTGAGTGACGAACCTACATCTTCTCAGTCGACAGTGAGTGACGAACCTACATCTTCTCAGTCGACAGTGAGTGACGAACCTACATCTTCTCAGTCGACAGTGAGTGACGAACCTACATCTTCTCAGTCGACAGTGAGTGACGAACCTACATCTTCTCAGTCGACAGTGAGTGACGAACCTACATCATCCGAGTCTACAGTGAGTGACGAACCTACATCTTCTGTGTCGACAGTGAGTGACGAACCTACATCTTCTGTGTCGACAGTGAGTGACGAACCTGCATCTTCGCAGTCTACCGTGAGTGACGAACCTACATCTTCGCAGTCTACCGTGAGTGACGAACCTACATCTTCGCATTCTACAGTGAGTGACGAGCCTACATCGTCGCAGTCGACAGTGAGTGACGAGCCTACATCTTCTGTGTCGATAGTGAGTGACGAACCTACATCTTCTCAGTCGACAGTGAGTGACGAACCTACATCTTCTGTGTCGACAGTGAGTGACGAACCTACATCTTCTGTGTCGACAGTGAGTGACGAACCTACATCTTCTGTGTCGACAGTGAGTGACGAACCTACACCTTCTCAGTCGACAGTTAGAGACGAACCTACATCTTCTGAGTCAACAGTTAGAGACGAACCTACATCATCTGAGTCTACAGTGAGTGACGAACCTACATCTTCGCATTCTACAGTGAGTGACGAGCCTACATCTTCGCAGTCGACAGTGAGTGAAGAACCTACATCTGAGTCGACTGTGAGTGACAAAGCAACATCTTCACAATCAACAGTAAGTGACGAATCTACACCTGTTACTTTGACAGCAAGCGACGATCACACAACTGTGACGTCTAGTACGAGTAATGTGCTGACATCAAAGAAATCCACGACGTCTGAAAAACTCACGTCCCTGATGTCCACCCCGAGTGACGAGAATTCATCTGCGGCCTCTACTGTAACTGAGTATTTATCAACTGATACGGAAACTGCAACTGTTCCTTTGTATAGTCCAGAAGACTCTTCCACTAAACATACTTTAACGACACATTATGAACTCTCCACTACAACTGTTATCATCTCTACTCTTGCACCAAATGCCACATGTACTCTTTGTGAACATGATAATTGCTTCACGGAGGACACTAACGATTGTACCAAGTACTATTCATGTGAAGATGGTCTACTGATTTCCAAGCAGTGCTCCATTGGGTATTTGTTCAGCAAGTCTTTGATGAGATGCGACATCGCAAGCAACGTTGAATTTGACATCAAACCAGGTGACTGTCCAGAGGCTGACGGGTTTTTCGCATCGGTTGATGATTGCGGTTCTTACACCATATGCTATCATGGTATACCTTACAAAAAGTCTTGTCCACAAGGTCTTTACTATAATCCATCCAAAAGGACATGCGATACAGAAAATATATGTGGTACGTATTTTTAATTAATTTTCTCCATTTGTATATGCGTTTCATATTTCGGGTATCTTGGTAGATTTTCAGTAATTTCAAAAAACGGTTCTAGCGACTTTATATTAATGACTCTGGCAGTGCTTTTATATCGTGCTTTTGGAGAGAAAAATAAGCTTCTAACAACGAACGGATTTTCTGGACAATCTACGTTATATCCAACAATGAAATTGGAAATTCTCGCCAAACGAAATAAATTAAAAGATAAACTAATTTCTAATCAAACTACTCTCCAGACTAAACATCGCACATTAATCAATTTCTAATAATATTAACTTCAATAATAATGGTAACATTTACCCACTTCTTCAATTGTAAAATATTTTAATGATGAATAATTTCTTATGGAGTTTATCCGTTCCAATTAATTGCAATTTTTTCACGGATACATTAAAAAAAAAAACTTTTGCAGAACTTTTTTTCTCTTAAAATCCGAAAGTTATGTTCTACTATTTTGAAGAAAAAACAGACTGGTGGTCAAGTTAAATGATAACGCGCTTCACAAAGTCGCTGACTCGAAACGAGGAGTTCAGCGCATTTTTATTTTCATTATAATTTTTAGAAAATATGCGTCGTATTAAAAGTTGAAACAAATGAGGTGATGTGTTTCAAAACCTTTCAATCATTTTTAGAAATGGTCGTATTGACAGGAGACCAAACATTTTATAACAACCCCTCAAATTTTTCAGTAGGTTATGAGTTTGAATGCATGTTTAGATTAGATTGTGTAACTTTAGTCTCTTTGCTACATAAATAGTACCTCAATGACTCGTACGAAGTAAATTGTTTTCCAACTATGCAACATCGCATATATTTCAATTACACTTAATACTACTGGTCTCTGCGTTTGAATTTACCATGGATTGGTGTAATTTACCGTTCCCATAATTGATTTTTTTTTTAAATAACTGGTTTGGCGATATTTTTGGTAATAATTGCCGCCAAATTGACGATGTGTTTTTCGATAAATATTATTACATTATCATATCGTGTAAGGGAAACAGACGATAAACAGTCGGGTTTTTTTTTCATTATTTTACGCCTTTATCGCATTTTTACGGGAATTTCGGGATGAATATCTGTAGAGCACTGTTAATAGTATACATATCCGTTTTTGTAAGTGAAACTGAGGACAAAGGGAAATGTCATAAATTCGTCCTTCAACTTTGTATGCCTATATCGAATTTCTGCGGAAGCATTCTCATAGATGGGATGTTTAGACTACCTTAAAAGGCATTACCACAGCGATTTTTATGAAATCATTTGAGCCGTATTTTAGCAATTGCTATCTTTTGAGCATGCGCAATTTTGACAAAAACCTTAACAACATGACGAAACCTTAATGATCCATTCGGGAGTTATGTTGACTGTGTGCATAGACACACATAGACAGAAATTTTTTCGATACCAGTTTTTTTAACTCAGCAAACACCAAAACATGTAGAAATGCGGGGGGAAAAAAATTCTTGATCGAATGCAATGCTTCCATCATCCTATGTTAACATATGGGTAATTGAAAGTACAAATATAGATTGTGTATGAGTTCATATCTATATTAAATACCTAATTTACTTGAAGATTAGTGAATTAGATTAATTTATTAGAAGATTAAATTTTTTTTTAGTATACTGAATACTAGGAGTGATTAAATACACTGCTTAAAACTGAGAAAAGAGACCATTTACATATCTTTGAGTTGATAAGACAAGTGAATGTCTTATGATGATTTCATTGATTGCCATTTTCGTAAGCGCGTGTTTACAAAAAGGAATTTTAATATAAAACGTATTAACACATTTGAATAAATATTTTGTACCTACCGAATGAAAACCTTTTTATAACAGCGTTTTCAGTAGCATATAAACATTTTTTTTTTTTTGGGGTGGGGGTGGTTCTAATAACTACAATCTCTAGACAGCTATAAACAAAAACAATCAACCAACCAGTCATTTATATTTCTACTGTATGTCTATCACAAGAATAACTCCCGCCACAAAATCTATTGTTGTCAGTTACCATGGTAACAAGACTATCCCATTTTCCACAAGGGTTTCTATCAGATCTAATTGGCTCAGCATAGCCACCATTGGCTTTTTTGCAAATAAAAAATGATTTTAACTAATCTATGAGATCTAAAATATCTGCCGTATTTTCACTTATTTGGACACCATTATCCTGCATGCACACCTCTCTTCTAAATCAACAAGTCTTGTTCCAATAGCGACCGCCACCAACCAGAGTAACTGGCGGGAAGGTATCCTCCTGATAGTCAGACAGCATCCATGAATGTTAAACAATTGCCTTACACTTACCTAATCAATTCCGTCCAGGTTCCGACCCGGTCAACCCGACAGCGCGCAACCTCGACGTCGAATGCGACTGCGAAAACTGCCTCATGCCCGACTCGGGCAACTGCGCTCGTTACTTCTTCTGTCTGAACGGAACTGCCTACGACGAGTACTGCAGCAACGGACTACTCTTCAACCCCGAGATCGGATCGTGCGACTACGAAGACGAAGTATCATGCGTCGTGCCCTCCCCAGAATGCAGGAACATGGAGAACGGAGACGTGCCCTTCGTCGGGGATTGTAAGAGGTACTTTCGTTGTGTTGGTGGGGTTGCCTATGCTAAGGAATGTCCTGAGGGACTGCACTTCGGGGAGGTTAGTGGCATATGTGAGGAGCCTTGCGACGCTGGGTGTGATTCGACATTGGGTGAGTACCTGTTATTTTTGTTATTATGGTTACTGCTATTGTTGACTGTTACTTTTAACTGTTGCTTTTACCTGTTCATTTTGTTATTATAATTATGTGCTATAATGAAACAAAATCTAAAGATTTTCGATAAAGAGTTTGGTATAATTTTGTTTACTAGTGTGTGGCCGAACTCAGCCTACGCATTCAAGACTCCTTAGAGAACTTCTTTAGATGTTAAATAGAGTTAGATATTGTTTTTTATTGCTGAGACATATAAGGAAATTTAATATTTCGAAAACCGAAATAGTGTAGATGGTCTGTCCGCTGATGAATTGTATGCAGAACATTTAACGGAACTTTTTTAACATTTAATTTCGATTTATCAACAAATAATGAAAGGAATTGTTTAAAGATAGATACAATCTTTAAAACTGTAATACATTTACTGTGTCTACATTGTCCCTTCTCATAAAGTACTCAACACAGCCCTCTCTCATAGAAAAACCAAAAATATACTCTACATAGAGTCCCCTTTCATAGCATGCCTAAATAGAAAAATGTAACTTCGACTTTCAAACAAATAACACAATAACAAATTGTAAATAAACTATTCGTTAAAAGATGAGGCTTTAAACTTTAATTTGGAATATAATTTATAAATATTTTTGTTTCACATAAATTGAGAAAAAGGGATAATTAAAAAAAAAAAAAATCCAGAAATAGTATAATTTTTTCTTTTTTTTTTTACAAATTGAAAAAGCTTATCTAGAAATTTTACTGCTATATTACATAAGACCATTTAGATTTACACTTAGCATTTCACCTGTTAAAATGTTTAGTAACTGGAAAGACATTTAAAGTCCAACTTTTTTTTAATCTAAAGAACTTTTGAAACAAAATGTGCGACATTTATAGAAAATAATTATGTTCAATGTCACTAAAATTTGTTGTACAATTTTTGCCCTTCCAAGTTTCCTCTAATTTGTCGATAAGTTAATTAGGTTGTACAACGTATTTTTTCCATAATAGAAACTTATTATTACTTTGGTTGCTTTCTTCTGCAACCATCCAATGTCTGTTCATCGAAATATGTGGCACTCAATTTAAAGATCAGGTGCCCAGTTTCTACTAGAAGTCTTTATTTGGATCCAAATGTCTTAGATATACCGATAATTTTATAAAACCAGTTCCAAAGATAGATGCCACATTGTTTTTGTCAAATTCTAGGTACTTCTGTACCACAGAAATACGTTTTTCATATGAAAGGACTATCCTGTTTTCAATTCCTTTTCAAGACCTACTCCATGCTAGGGCAACACTCTAACAATAAGGCAAAAGTGATCGCTTATGCCCACAGAAATTTTAATGTTTGAAAGTAACCATCTCAATACTCCTTCGCATTTAATCTAAAGATGGAACGAGTCACGTGAATGCTGCAAAACAATACCAGGGAAGTGCAATACGTGGCGACAGAACGATTTTACACTTGCTCAGTCCGGTGTCATCACTACTGGGACAAATTCTATTTTTCAAAACTAACAAAATTAGTTTTTTTCCTATCTAAAACTAATCCACAGGCCGTTTATTTTCAATTCATCACCTTACAAAATTAACTTTATCGTATTCACATATTGGTGATGAGTGCCTGTACTTGTAATTTCCGCTTGCAATGAGACTTTTATAGGCCTACCAAATTTCTATATGCGACTGAACAGATTGAAATCTCAACTTATCTCCAACCAATGTGGTTACTGTATGGCTTTATTTTACAAATAATTAGCTACTTGTTGCATAATAACCACACACTTAGTGAAACTTTGCCCTTTCACAGATTGCCCAGTTACCACTACCATGCAGTCTATCTGTGAAGATCCTGATGGATTCTATCCAAATCTAAGTGATTGCACAACCTTCTACAAATGCACCAATGGCAAGCCGACCCTGTCTCAATGTGTAGAAGATGAACATTTCAACCCAGTGGACCAACTCTGCCAAGATCCCTGTCAAGCCATGTGTGATCTTACACTTGGTAAGCGATATTTTTATTGGATCTGGCCATCTGCAACTTAAACCTGATTAACCGTTTCCCAGTTTTGATCAACATTTCTCAGGAATCGTTGACTTAGAATATTTGGCCAAGCGATACTCTGACAACGTTTCTGTTCACAAATCTTAAATAATTATTTGGAATTTTTCACAATTTATTGTTTGAGAGGTTTCTAGTAGATGGCACCATATTTATTTTTCCTTGCCAAGTATTGTTGCTTTTTGTAAACAGAAAAATTAAATTTTTTCGCATTGCTAATTATTAAATAGTTCCCCAGAAAACGCATAATGAAAGAAACTGGATACTTCTAATTGTGATACAAGATTATGCTTTATCAACCTGTATTAAAATATTATATGAAAGCTCATTTTTAAGAATTTAATAAATAAAAGTGAAATTTATTTGTAACTACCATTCTTACGTACAATGATGACAAGCCAGCTTTCCACTACAGTAAAGGAACTTTGTCTCACGCTAAACCCTCCACTCCAAGATCATTATTTAATGAATATTTTGCTGGTAAAATATATTAATCGATTTTCGAATATATTATGATTATAAACTGAAATTGCTTTACAGATTGCCCAGGTGTAACACGTACTTCAACAGATACGACAGAGTCAGTCACCACATTCGGAAGTACGACTGGGTTCACCACATTCGGAAGTACGACTGGGTTCACCACGTCCACAGAGATCACTTCAGAGGAAATACGATCTACTTCAGACTCAACGACAGACTTCGACAATTCATCGTCCACCGAACAATACACTTCAAGCGCAATCCCCGATTCATCCGATTCTGGATCAACAACAGAATCGTTTTCAACTTTCCCATCCACTACCTCACCTGAAGAAGTTACGACTCATCCAGGTACGCCAGATTACAATGAAACTACTCGTGAAGAACTAACTACCATTCTCGACGTATCCACAATTTCAGACTTCCCAACGGAAGGACCAACTGGATATCCAACCTCGACTGATATTACCGAGGATATTGAGTCTTCGAGTGAAGCTCCACGAACCACACGGAATTTGCCACGCACATCTGTATCTGAGGGTACCACTGAGGTCACCACTGAAATTTCTCCTTGCGGAGAGCGGAATGGAGTTTATCCGAAACCAGGGGACTGCAGATCTTTTTATTTGTGCGTGCATGGAGTCCCAATGCAATTCGAGTGCAACAGACACATGCACTTTAGTCCCATCACCAGACATTGTGAACATCCTTGCAATGCCCAATGCGACCCGACTCTTGGTGAGTATAATATAATATATATACCAATATAATATTCCTATATAATTTAGAAGACGGTTAAAGATGGTTTTTTTTCTTCTTTTTTTTTTTTCTTTTAGAGAGAGACAGACAGAGACCCTTAAAATTTAATAACTTAAAACGACGTCGTAATATTAAAGGAAAAATTAGAATGGTGTTTGAAAACTATAAGTCTAAACTCCTCTCCTCCAAACCTCCTTTCCTCCAACTTTGCTCGAGAATTTTATGAATGTCTTAAAGGCTTACTTATTACAATCTCTACAAAGCAATTACTTCTAAATACTGAAATACCCTTTTGGTTTTGTCTTAATATTAAACCTTTGAGACACAATTAGACATATCTCAATAAACAAATTTCATTGTACTTTTTATTGCAAAAATGTAATCAATATCCAATTTATAATTAACTTATTCAATGCCTACTGCTCGAAAATGTCGCAAAAACTAGTTTTAGGGGAGAAACAATCGAGTCCCAATGGGTTAAGTCATTTCGTTATTAGTCTCTTGAAAGAAGCGTCCAAATTTTCTTTGTCTGGGACTCGCCAATGTAGTTTGTCCGAAGTCTACCCTATTATAATCTATCAAAACAAAAGTTTCCTCCCTCCTGCAAACAACTATTTTTGAGTCTGCTCTTGTAGATACGCGCTATTATTCTCCAATATCATCCTTTAGTTGTGTACCTTGATTTGTTTAGCCATTAGTGTATGCAAGATAGTCTTTAATACGAACTGTTTAATAAGTGTTATTTTTCTAGATTGTTCTTCGATTGAAGATCCAGAGTCCTCGTCACATCTTCCTTTGACCATATGCCACGAAAGGGACGTCTTGCCCAAACATGGACACTGTGAGTACTACATTGATTGTACAAGTGGACGTCGAGACAAGGAAAGATGTCCCAGAGGATTGCATTTCAATCCTTCAAAAAGAGTATGTGACATTCCTCAAATTGCAGGCTGTGGTAAGTCCGTTACTTTTACTATGTAATGTATTTAGGGAAATTTAATTTGTTTATTGTATTTGTTGCATAAGATTATTTTTTCTTGGCACTATAGCTATGCGAGGGTGACCTAAATATGAGAAATACCTTCCGGGAGATTTTTCAAAACGAAAATTGTCTAAATTTGAGTATCGATAGGAGAAAACCCGATTGCTCTCACGGAATTTCACCTATTGACATTAGACTATATCCCTATTGCTGTCGTATTTTCTCATTTTTCACGACACCAAAAAGAGAACTCGACTTCATATTACATGCATTTTTACGAGTCGGTATAATAGACCTCGTTAAATACTCGCAACGTAAAAAAATCTAATACAAATAAACTATAAATTTGTATCTTCCATCTAAAAAATAGACATTGGGAATTGTTGGTAATTTTATCATTTATTATTTCTGTTCTTTTTATCATTAGTAGCACATTAAGTGAATATCAATCACATAAAATTAAAAAAAAAAAAAAAAAAAAAAGAGGTACAATATAATTAAAAAAAAAAGGTACAATATAAAAAAATTACTTTGAGTTTTTAAGAATGTACGAACGTATTTTCTATAATCTAAACTTACCAAATTTGACAATTTTTAAGGCCATTCACAAAGAACAATATTTCTTCGAAAAGCAAATTTTTTATTAACTTTTAAAAATCATATTTATCTGGTTCCACTTATAGTGTGCAAAAGAGACTGACTGGAGATCAGTCATCTGAGTTTGATAATCTAGACGGTGCCTGTGTCATTAAGACCAGGCGTTGTTATATTCCTACCGATATGCTCTTTCCCAGTATGATTTCAGCTTCTCTTCTTATTACAAATCTTTTAAGGATGAGTTGGCATAACAGGCCTCGTTAAGTACTTGCACCATAAAAAAATCTAGAACAAATACTACAAGTTTGTATTTTCTTTCACAAAATCAAATGACTTTCTTTCAGGTGAACCACCTAAGCCCCTTCCTTTCCCAGATCTTTACTACAGATGCCCCTGTGACTCCTGCATCATGCCATCCCAAAACAACTGTCTCGAATACTTCCTTTGCCTTGACAGAAGAGCATTTCGCATGAAATGTACCGGAGGACTTCTGTTCGACAAGCATCTTAACACGTGCAACTTCGCCTCCAAAGTCACATGCCACGATGTTGACACTACCGCAAGACCAGCTACAGTTCCACCATCAACAACTAAGCGACCTACACCATCAACAACTAAGCGACCTACACCATCAACAACTAAGCGACCTACACCATCAACAACTAAGCGACCTACACCATCAACAACTAAGCGACCTACACCATCAACAACTAAGCGACCTACACCATCAACAACTAAGCGACCTACACCATCAACAACTAAGCGACCTACACCATCAACAACTAAGCGACCTACACCATCAACAACTAAGAGACCTACTAGCCCACCATCAACAACTAGGCCACCTACAAGGACTACTAGACCACCTTATTCAACCACTGTGCAGCCAACAAGAACAACTAGACCTCAGCCAACCACAAAGCCAACTATCAGGCCAACCCCAACTAAAAGACCAACTGCCGATCCGTCAACTGTTGCACCAAGACACCATAGGTGTAAGCAGCCTAATGGAATGTTCAAAAATCCCGATGACTGTGGCAGTTTTATCCATTGTTCGAATTGGTGGCCCCACATAAAGGACTGTCCGGGTGGCCTACATTTCAGTCCAGAGTCTCAACGATGTGATTATCCATGTGATGCCAAGTGTGATACTAGCTTAAGTAAGTTACTTCTCTATTTTTGTATGTTAAAAGAAAAATAAATATATTCACATATTTTAGTATGCAAAGTTGACTGTGTGTCAGACTTTTAGCCTATGATCATTTACAATGCATTTTGGTTTTGCAACTATTGATTTGAGAAGACAACTAAATAGTAGAAATTCGATCGGAAGACGTTAGGATGAAACAAAAATGTATAAGTAATAATATTCTATTAAGTTTCGAGTAATAACATTCAATCGAGTTGAAAAAAGAGTACAATTTGAAAAGGCATTCAAATAAAAAGAAAAAAGTCTAGATGTTAAGATGACAATATTTACTTAATACATTCCCAGTCTTAAATATGATTAACCTTATATTCCTCTAGCTTGCGCCACCACGCCCATCCCACAACAAGACCCCATCTGCTCATGTCGCAACTGCCTCCTCCCTAACCCAGAAAGCTGCACCAAGTACTACCAGTGTCAGGATGGAATATCTACCAAGAGGAACTGCCCGAGAGGTCAGACGTTCGATACCAAGCGTCACGTATGCGACTGGGCACACAGAGTGGACTGCAAGCACAGCGAGACTTGCCCGCGAAGCAATGGACTGTTTGCTTACAAGGGCGATTGTCATAAATTCGTGCATTGCTCGAATGGAATACCGTACGTGAAGGTTTGTCCGTCCAGTCTGCATTTCGATCCTCAGAAGCTGAGGTGCGAGTGGCCATCTGGAAAATGTGGTGAGTTTGTTGTGGTTCAATATTTAGAAAACTGTATCAATGGTTCCTGCCAAGTTGTCTACGGTTGTTTGTTGCCGTGGACACAAGACTAGTCCCATTTTTCTCGGAGGATTCAAAAACTTAAACATAACCTAAATGCCCTGTTATTGGTGATATTGCATACATTATCAAAATAGATCGATTAGTGTAAATGACTTTTCATCACCAAGACGAATGCGTTGTAACCTTTTAGGCAGCCAATATTCTGCATGCAGAACCCTCATTCTAAATCGACGAGCCTTGTTTCTATAGCAACCGCCACCAAGTAGACTACCTGGCGAGAACTATTTTCCTGATAGACAATTATTGGTTGTTACCTACTAGGGCTAAAAATATCTATGAAAATATTTTTCATTCCTTTTGCTGCGGTCACGCTTTTATATTTTTATGTGTTTTGATGCCGGTTTAAGGTAAAATCCTCTAATTACTAACAAGTACATTGCAAACAAGTCCGAAATTATGAGACATTATGGTAGTGGGCTATGGAAAGATTATAACTTGACACTATTATTTTATTACAACAACTCTTGGATATATGTGAGCCTCTTTACATTAAAAGGAGTTTGTACCCTCTATATCGGTAATGTTAATTTGGCATATTTCATGTACCTTTTTCTCAGAAACTATTTAACATAGAAGCCTAATTTTTTTTCAGTGCATTTAGCACACTTTTTAGTCCACTGAAATTAGCTTTTGATTGTAATTTATTTACTTTTTTTGTTAAATGAATTTTTGTGAAAATCACTCAAATTTGTTAAAAATCACCGAGTTTTTCTTTGCAAATTTAGCCAAAACAAAACATATTTTTAAAATAACCACACAATCTCACTTCAGTATATACAGATACATAAAAGGAATATGTGGTAAAAATGTTAGGAAGATGGTTTGTGCAGTTTCTGAGAAAAAGGTACATGAATAATGAAAAATGTAGTTTTGAGAAAAAAACATTTTGAAGAAAACTTTACTTTCACTAATAGTTACCAATTTTGTCTTCATAAAATTATTAAAAAATACTTTTAGTTGAGGTATTATTGCAAATGAGGTATCCTTTTAAAGGATTGAATTTAAATTTTGATAAGTAGTAATAACCTTTAACTGCTGTAAGCGGTCTGACAGACCGCGAGTCATTTTTTGTGGAATGCTTCAACCCCCTAAATTATCTCATCTTTGACTTTTATATTAATTTTTCTGATACTATGTTTCTTAAACTTTAAACTGGTGTTCACAAATTTGTTTGGTGCAGTATGAACCATGTGTTGCTCTTGCGCAAAAAACCTCAAACCACCCAAACACAGCAGTTAAAGGTTAAACTCAAAATCGATTATTTAAAATCTTTTGGGTACCAACTCACAAAATTTTAGGACCTTAAAAATTAATCTCGCATAAGATTTTAATGCTTATTTAACCTCTAGGAATCTTTAATTTGTTTTAGCACTTATAGCACATTTTTAATAACCACATGACGTAGCCAGCCTCTCCTTATTCTGTCTTGTCCACGATGCGAAGATGAAGAAATTAATTACACTATGATGCAGAAAATATATGATAAAACAAATTGATGATTAGATATTGAATACTCGTCCCTTTTTCCAAAAAATAATAGAAGGTTTGTAAAAAAAAATTAAACAATAAAATTTTAACTGATCAGAAATTTAGTATAATAAGTAACATCCCAATACTACATTCTTTTCTGTTTGGGACATATCATCCTAAAAGTCATTTATAGATTCTAATGTTCTTTTAGAATCTAATTATAGTTGGACCGACCAAACGGTATAGTGGTTAGTGTGCTAGCTTCTAGACCGCGAGGTTGCGGGTTCGAGTCCCGTGTTAGGCATGGGTGTTTGTAAATGTATGTTGGCTTGTCTAATGACGAATGTTTCGGCATATTATAGCCCTCATGCTGCTGACGGTGCCAGATAATCTGAATACAACCAACCAACTTTATGAAATTCTATGCTTATTGACATTCTTTTAATTAAATCATAGGTCTCCATATTTAGTAATAACCCTTTACATAAAATGATCTTCTTTCGTATTTCTAATGGCCTGTGATTTATTGCAGAGTCCTCTCCACAGCAGGGCGCAACTAAGGGTAGCCCTAGTTCGCCATCTCCGCCCCAGTGGCAGTGCCCGAGTAGCTTCGGCACTTTCCGCAGCGAGGACAGCTGCAGCAAGTTCTATATATGTAGTCATGGAAACCTGCAAGTCAAAGAATGTCCTAACGACTTGGTTTACAATTCCAAGCACCAGACGTGCGATTGGCCACAAAATGTTAATTGTAAGTTGGTAAATTTTGAGTTTATATGCTTGCCATCAAAATTTAGTTAGTACGTGTTTTTTTGTGTATGACAGGTACATTTAATAGCGGACATTATTCGCAGTGTTATTAAGAGTGGGATTGCTTCGAATGGTAGCAGTTGCGACGTACTTGTGACCAATCTCAACACACCTTTGAAAACGAATTTGAATTTTCAAATTCTATTAGCCATTCACAATGCGCCTTTTGTTTTGACACACTCTGATAAATTGTCATCCATAACCTCCACTGATCACATTGTTTTAAATTCTCTTGCAGATGACTAAATTTAACAACTTTGTTACTCAAGCTGTACTAGTTGACAGAATTTTTGAAATATTATCAAACAATTGCAAATTAACTTGGTCAGATTGGAAATGCAATGTCAATGTTGGAATAATATATTTTACAAATAATCTCGAAAATATTTAATTTATCCTATATTTAGTTCGATTGGACGATCGCTAGTTTTTTTTATGTTCCTTGTAAATATCAGAAGGATCTGATGCTTTATTTATTCTGAATACATTCAAAACTTTATACGCATATTGAAATTTTAATGTCACTGTCATTAGTTTGATATCTATACAAAGTTTTGAAAAATCATAACTTATGCAAATGAATTTTTTACTCGGCAAGGTCACAAAGACGAACGCCACCATCAGCGAAAATGTCGTCGGTTCGACAATCAAGTGATATGTCCCAACAACCGGGACAACTCTCCCCATGCCCACTGCGATATGTTCTACGACTGTTCCACTGGAAAGGCTTGTCCCAAGAGATGTCCCGATGGCCTCTACTTCAACACAGAGACCTTGATGTGTGATATACCCTCCAATGTGAAGTGCCAGAAACGTAAGTGGGGATTTCTATAGTTCAAGTTAATTAGCTAACTCCTATATTATCTGTTGTCTTTTGCTAATTTCCCAATCTTCTTGACAACCCTGAATCTCATCTCTGAACCCAGCAAAAACATATCTGTAAAAAAAAAAGCGTCAATTCTTCATGCAATAGTTATGACCATAAAAAGTATTGATCTAAAGTAGAGCCAAGTTTAACGTTGTTGTAAATTACTGGGAATGAATATAGTAATTAGCAAGATTTTCTTCTCAAAGCCAAAATTCCCAATCATAGGCCTCAATATCCAGCTACAAAAATGATTGTGAGACTTGGCCATTACGTATTTTGGATCACTTGTTGGCTGTGTTGGTACTGCGGTCCGTAACAACCAAGTCAACAAGCATTTTTGCAACTGAATATTGATGCCTATGAAGGGGAAATTTAACTTTGAGGAGAAACATTTTTGAATTTGATTATCTTGACAGCTAATATAATTGGAGAATTGAAGCTTAGGGGTCTTACTAAAGTGGCATAAGCTACCTCTAAAAAAATTCAGCTCTCAGATATACTGTAATAAAAGATATGAGTGGTCAAAATACTGCTGAGTTGCTTTCAGTAAAAGATGTCTGGTAGAAAGCTTGGTGGGAGCGCTGCCGTGCACCTAAATCTTCACGAACTCTATGGGTTTTTCTTCTTCTTTCGGTCTTTTCCTCTTCGCTGGATATTTTCCTCTTCGCTGGATATTTTCCTCTTCGCTGGATATTTTCCTCTTCGCTGGATCTTTTCTTCTTCGCTGGATCTTTTCTTCTTCGCTGGATCTTTTCTTCTTCGCTGGATCTTTTCTTCTTCGCTGGATCTTTTCTTCTTCGCTGGATCTTTTCTTCTTCGCTGGATCTTTTCTTCTTCGCTGGATCTTTTCTTCTTCGCTGGATCTTTTCTTCTTCGCTGGATCTTTTCTTCTTCGCTGGATCTTTTCTTCTTCGCTTGATCTTTTCTTCTTCGCTGGATCTTTTCTTCTTCGCTGGATCTTTTCTTCTTCGCTGGATCTTTTCTTCTTCGCTGGATCTTTTCTTCTTCGCTGGATCTTTTCTTCTTCGCTGGATCTTTTCTTCTTCTCTAGATCTTTTCTTCTTCTCTAGATCTTTTCTTCTTCTCTAGATCTTTTCTTCTTCTCTAGATCTTTTCTTCTCTTGGTTTTATTTTCTCTTGTTCTCATTTTCCTGCTAAACTCTCTTATCCGTCGTCTTTTTTCCCTTGCTCATATACTTTTTCCTATCTTTCACATCTTCCTTCTAGTTTCCTCGAACCCCTTTCTCGTTTTCTTCTCCTTCCCTTCTCTTTTATATCGCATCTTGTCATCTTTTTGAATCATTAACGTGATCTAACCTATGCAAGAGTACATAACATGCGAAAGGAGTCGATTTGAATTATCTGGGTCTTGGCTTCCATCTAATAATGACACTACGATTATTGTCACACATAATCTCAAATTGCTTGAGGATAAGCTCTTGACGCCAAGTGAAAACTTTCTTTCTTTGTTCTTAATCTCAAACAGCCAGATAAGTTCGTATATCAATCTTAAAAAAAAAACCTTCTCTTGTACGTTAGTATTGATATCTCAAGGGCCGCAAACGATGTGTGGTCATACTTCAGAAATATGTTCATAAATGTACAAGAGAAGGGGACTGCCACTGTTTTAACAGAAAATGTTCTATAAAAATATTGAAATATATCATTAGTCTGACTGATCCAAAATTGGTACAATTTCATTTTAATTCTAACTAAATCTTAAGCAATTTTCCAAACGGCTTCTTTTTTATCTAATAGTAAATTTTAATTTAATGTTTTAATCAATAGACAATTCCCACATTTTTTAAAAACGAGTGAGTTAGTTTATATTTATGAGGAATTTCTTTCTGATTCCAAATATTTAAACAAAAGTTTTTTAAATAGTTATTTAAATATTAAGTAAAAAATATGCCCCAAAACCGAGCCTAAACCAGTCCGATCGAAACACTCAACAAAATCTGTGACGTCAAGAAACCCTTCCGTTTCTATTCTCTCACTCGAGCCACATACACGGAGCAGTTTTCCTACCGAAGTCCCTACCCAGAGCATTAACTTTCTGTTCACTCTCCAATTTTCCACATTTTATTTGTAACAAAATTTCGATTCCATATATCTCGCATGTCATATTGCACTAAGTTGGCACAGTATGACCCACGTGTTGCCCTTGCGTCGTTAAATTCCAACCAACCATATTGCACTAAGAAAATTACAGTTACAACCAACCTCTGACTGTTTTTTGAAGAAACTTATAACTAATAATCTGTGATAATTCATAACTTATTTTTTTTGGGTGAAATTGTCAATGAGGTCTTGTCTAACTCTATCGCTTGCGTTGTAGGTGACGGTGCCTTGTACAGTTTAAAAAACTTCGCAAATATCTGTCGCCAAAAGTTGAAAGGGCACATGCGAGATCCCGCCAACTATACCTGCTTCTATAGATGTCAACGAACAAGGGTGATACGTGGATGCTGCGCTAGGAACAGGACCTTCAACGAGTATACGAACTCCTGCGAGTGGATACGAAATGGACGCTAGTAGGTAAGTCGCATTTCATTAACGTGGTAGGTGGGTGACTTAATCTATAGTCATAGACATTTTATCTTGACCTCATTGAATATTCTGCAGGATTGATGCTCCCGCCTAAAAGATATAGTTCAGAGCAAATCGCAGCTTATATAGTAATATTGACTTAAATTAATATTAAACTTAAATATATTGTTACGAATTTCTGTATATTTGTAAATATTTCGTAGCATTAATTATGTAAAAAGATAAATTTATGTACATTTCGCATAAGGCAGTGCAATAGTTTGACTTACTTTGCTTTCCTGCAATGTGACCCTTAACGCTTAAAAACGAGTTTTACAGAGATAATGCTGGGAAGCGAGTTTTACAAAGAGCAGGCCATTTAACATTATGGTAATGGCAATCTGGCCAAATTGGCGACCATTTGGTGACATTTTCGGTCCCCATGTACATGTATAGGACTTTTCAACTACGATCTGGAAATTCCTCCAAAATTCTATCTCTAGAAGATTCGCGAAAGAATTAACTTTCCTATATAAGCCCAAGAGAGCGGGTGATGGAGTCAGTCAGTTAGTTAGTTGACTGGAGTTACTAAGTTAGCTGTCTCGCAGCGAGCATTCAAAGAGTTCCGAAAGTAAACTGTATTGCATTGTCTTTTGCGGCGATTTGTAGCAGTTGTGTTGTCAAGTTTTTAACTGCTGTTTTGTGCTCTATTGTTGTGTAAAGAGCTATATTGAGTCTACTAGAACGAGAAGTTCTGGAATTGTAAGAGAATCTGCGAAGAGTTATATCGGAATAAATTTCTGCAAGTTTTAATCTGCTTTGTCTTCAAATCTTTCGAACCCATCCACGCAACAATATGTTGATAAAAAAAGAAAATAAGCGCTTAAAAATTTTAATTTTACTTGATACTTTAATTTTCTAACCACGGTTACTATAAGAGTTTTAACGAATTATGACTTTAACCGAGCTATTTCATGATGTCACTCACTTGACGAATCACTATTGGCTAACACGGCTAACTCTGTCTCCTCCCAGTTCAAGACGTCACTTGTAAGATTATTGCGCAGCCAATCAGCGAGTAGTAAAACCGGATCACACATCACTGTAGCGTATTCAATGAGGTCAAGATAAGTTGTCAGTAGCTGACTAAAAAAAATATAAGTTATCTTTTTTATTGTCAGCTACTAACTATTCGAAAAATAGTTCCCAGCAAGTTGTTTATCTTTACAGAGAGTTCAACCTCATTTTATGGATTTTCCATATTTCTCGGTAGCTTTTACGGATTTTCATAGTTTACAATAGCTTTTACGAATTTTGTATAATTCTCAGCATTTTTTACGGATTTTTCGTTGTATTTTCCGTTTTCCTTAGCTTTTACGAATCCGCTTCCGTAATTTTTGCGGATTTTCACTGTTTTAAGGATGTTCTTTGAAATCTACGAAAAAGACTATAAAATACATGTTGTCTCAATCTTTTATAAATACTCTTAAAATTCACCAATACTTTTGCCTATTGCTAAGATTTACGTTGCTTATACGCTGAGCACTACGCTGATGTAATAGTTGCTATTCTATCTCGTATTCATTCACCGTAATGCAAGAGTATTGGCACTGGGTGAACTGTAAAAATAATTAAAAACCTTGGAGAATCCGTAAAAAGTTGGCATTATCTGTTAGAGTGCAAGCAAGACGAGTCTCATTCTCACACGGGGGGAATTTAAGAAGAAGGAAACTAACGCTGACATGCCAATGGCGATATTTCATATATTATAAAGATAGATTTAGTCAAGCAAATGATTTCTCACCAAGAGAAATGACATGTTGTAACGTTTTAGGCCTCCAATTTTTTGCATGCAACACCCCTATTCTCAATCGACGAGTCTTGTTTCTATAGTTATTGTCACCATCTGGACTGTCTGTCGGGAGCTATTCTCAAGATAGACAGACATGCATTGTCATCGAATCTATCTACAAAGTTTCAACCCGATCAAATGACAGCAAGTGAGTTAATTAGGCTTCCGCAGATTTTCCCGGCAACCACACACACACACATAAACAAACAAAATCGAAGTTAATATAAAAGATTTAAAAAAGTAACTTCTACTTTTCTAACTCCTCATCTAATTCTGTAATACACAATTTCTATTTTCTAACAAGTCCTTAAACATTTAAAAAAAAAAAAATCTTATCTAACATTTCTCTTTTTCAGGAAAGAGCTTTTCGTGGAAATCAGGACTAAACTACTTCAAAGTGGATGAAGTTTCTGCTTTTTTTAACTCTACTTGTAAATAGATCTTTTTTAAGTTATGGAATTTAAACCACGAGCTTCTACAAGATGTTTTACAATTGTTAACTTTATACGTAAAAAAAATACTGGAATCGTTTTCTTGTTTGCCAAATAAACTATTAACATTTCGTGAGCTTTGTTATTTTTGTACACGCACACCTCACTAATTATGAAACATTTTACCTTTCCTTTGGTCTCGGATGGAAAACATCTTGGTTATAATTTGCTACGATATAACTTTTTACAATTTGTATTCCTTGTTAATTTTTTTTTATGAAAAATCATACACAGAAGCATGTTTCCATTTATTGTTAGTACATAGTTCAATTTCGTTAAGTGCTGGCTGCCACTTTGGAATTAGAAATTATTGAAAATAAGATTTTAAAAATAACTTTTATAAGTCAGCATTTAAAGCCTTATGTAGGTAATATATTTCACTTAGCAATAACGTTTAGTGCTAAAAACATTAAATAGTGTAGATTAGTGGAGGATACCAGGAGCAGAAAGACATTAAGCCGATGAAATTCTTGCAAAACTCATTCAGATCAAAGTTAATTATGATATATAGGATAGAGAAGACTACAAAAATGCATCACCGGGAATATAACACCGAATAAAAATTATAAATTACACTTCAAATTAGCAAATACAAATTAAACAGCCCTAAGATGAAATGCAATCTAGTCAAACAAAATCTTAATGTTAGAAAGAAACCAAGTTTAATGTCAAACGATTATCCAAATACTTTAAATGTTGTTTTTGCGGCATTTCGTCTGCTTTGTTCTGCTGGATCCACATTTCTTTTTTCTTTTTTACAAAAAAAATTAACTTGTTAATTTGAAAACTGTTTTCAGCAAATTGTTCAATTATTTCGTTTACAATTTTTTTAAAAATTGTTTGACAAATTAAACCTTTATTTCCTGGAAAAAAAGTTTTCCACCAAATAAAAAGTGACACTTTAATGACTTACATGGAAGTTAACTTTATTTAAAAAGTACTTCAATACCTGCCATGTCAGAGTGTTTAAAAGTATTATTTTTAAAAATATGAATCGTATCGAAAGAATAATTGCAAACTTTTACTTTTCGATACATTTTCTCGGAGGCTTGACTAATATGTATGCTAAATTTTTATAATATACGAGACTCTAGAGATTAAAATAACGCACTTTATTTATATCCATCCTGTATGGAGAATTTTTTAATCGTGATTGAGGCTTTAAATTGGATCACACGAAAGAACAATGCTACAGGAAGGAGAACGTTCCCACTTCACCACCCAATGAAAAAAAGATTTAATTAAACACATTAGATTGAGAAGACTGTATATTTAAAAAAAAAAACATCATCTGCAAAGAAAATTGATAAGTTTTCAACTTGAAATAGATAAAACTAGAAATGCTACTTTCTTTGAGCACTTTTATTTCCTAAAACTAATTGAAGAACATTATTACACAGTCTCGACTAAAAAAATTAAGGATGGGAAAAAAGTTTTGCCTAACAAATGCAAAGCCCTTTTATACCAATTTCAAAAGACAATGTTAGTGAGCAATGACTTAAAAATCAAGTAGTTAAAACAATTGAAGGACTAAGTGGATGAAAGAGCCTTGTTTAAGGAAATAACTTTCGAGGTATTGGGATATAACATTTTACTTTTAATATCGCATTATTTTGTATGTAACATGCCTTTATTATCATTCAAAACATCTGTCATTAATCATCATTAAGAGCCAGGGCAAGTGCTAGAAGTTTTATAAAATAACTCTTACCACCTCCACCTATTGCGAAAACTCGTATAAATGTCACATAAAGATACGAGACTGTTGCTTGACTTTGCAGTACGCATGAAGAGCAAAATTTGGAAGGTTTACAGTGGCTCTCAAAAGTATTTGTACATATTTGTAAGTGTCGTTGATGAGGTATCCTCAAAGCATGTTAAAGGCATTCATTGATGAGGTATGTTAGAGGCATTCGTTTTTCAACTTTTTACGCCTTTTAAGCATTTTTATGGGAATTCCAGAGGTGGGGATGCTTAGAACACTTTAAGAGGTTAGAGCCGTTTTATAGCAATTGCTGAAAAACATGATTTTTTTTTTTCATCCACAGCTACCTTATACGCATGCGCGATTTTGACAAAAACCTTAATAGTAGGTCCCCTGTGCCATCACCAACCCGCGTACCAAATTTGAACATCGTAGGTCAATTTGTTCGGGAATTATGCTGACCACGTACACACACACACATTTTTCTTGGTTACTTTTTTTAAACCAGAATGTTCCAAAACGTGGAGGCCGACCAAACGGTATAGTGGTTAGCGTGCTGGCTTCTAGACCGCGAGGTTGCGGGTTCGAGTCCCGTGTTTGGCATGGGTGTTTGTAAATGTATGTTGGCTTGTCTAATGACGAAAGTTTCGGCGCATTATAGCCCTCGTGTTGCTGACGGCGCCAGATAATCTGAATACAACCAACCAACCAAAACGTGGAGAAATACAAAAAAAAAAAAAAAATGTTGGATCGAATTTTATACTATCATTACCCTATGTATATATGGAAATGTACATATGTTCATTATGTACCTATGTTATTACCTATATGCTACATTATGTACCTATATGTACATATGTATGCATAAGTTATTTGTAATTCCCAAATTTCGGCATGCCAAATTTAATTAATCATTCAAAATATTCAAATAGAGCTCATGATTCATTATTTCATCCATAAACACCAAATTACCATGTCCTGAGGCTGACAAGCTCAAGAATCCACACGCAAGGACATTTCTACCGCCATTCTTTACTGTTCCAGCAAAGTTCTTGGGATTAAGTTCATTATTTATTGAATGAACCAAACATGTTAAATTTGTTTTCATCTTCACAAAAACGTGATTCCAATACCTTTTTTGCTTATTCATAATTTTCTTTGCAAAGGAAAGGCGAAACTTTCTATTCTTAATATTTACGAAAATTTTTATTCGTGCTAAACGCCTATGTAATCTAGCTAATCTGACTACTCGTCGAACAATTTTAGGTGAAAAAGTCAACAAAAAAAAAAAATTATATATATATATATATATATATATATATAATCTGAAGAAATATTTATAGAGCACAAATTTGAATTTCCTTAAAATTTCTTACAGTAAATCTCTTATCATATCGAAAAAACACTGTCAGGCAACCTTATCTTGACTGATTTTGTATTCTGTTTTCTTCTTTAAAACGTTTCATTAAATACTAAACCGCTTAAGAAATGTAATATATTAGCGAAACATCGAATCGATTTACCACTATAACCAATTTTAGACTGCTGTTTGTTGTTTTATTACTATTACGATCCATTTTAAATAATTAATAGATTATAAGGAATTGAGAAAGCAAATGTTACAGATAATCTATTTTTTAAATGTCACCACAATGCAAAAATAAAATTTTTTAAAAAAAGCGTCAGAAAATAATTTTAATAATGAATCAGAAAATGTTATAGTGTACAAACACTTTTGTGGTATCATTTTTCTCTGGTATATTGAATTTATATATTTATTAAAAAAAAGCGATTCAATACTTCTTTTTGGTATGTAAGGTTTTATTCGGCATTAAATAGAGATTCTATGGAGAAAAAAAATTTAATTAATACTTGAAATCCATTCTAGGCTACGCCGACCAAACGGTATAGTGGTTAGCGTGCTAACTTCTTGACCACGAGGTTGCGGGTTCGAGTCCCGTGTTAGGAATGGGTGTTTGTAAATGTATGTTGGCTTGTCTAATGACGAATATTTCGGTGCCCTCATGTTGCTGACGTTTCGGCGCCCTCATGTTGCTATAGCCCTCGTGTTGCTGACGGCGCCAGATAATCTGAAAAACAACCAACCATTTCAGGCTACAGCACTTTTACTACAAATTTTTAAACTGTACGAAGACTTCTGAGAGACACTGCATATAAAACCTTGAATATACAACTGGAAATCAAATGATAATAACAGAGCTGCTCTCTGAATGCTTCCAAAGAAATAGCATTAAGCTTAATTAAATTGTTTAGATTAACTATTCCATTCTTTGGGATAACTGTTAGAAGAAAATATACTTAAAAGCAGAAAAGATACCTAAAAGCAGAAAGCCCCACTGACCAGATTTACTTACTACCTTTTACAGCCCACTTTACCAATATACTATTAAAAAAACTCGGGAACCATACTTGGGAAATCAGTATTTTATTCTATTTGGAAATGTTCTCGATATTTTTAAGCTCTTACCTTCTGATTGCTATTCTAAAATAAGTGCTCTGAACATTAACAAATTCCACTGTCCAAGTCGACTATTAAAAGACAAAGTATCTGCAATAGTCCAGGTTCACTGTCCAGGTAAACTATTAAAATCTTTTTAGCTGTACCCACACTTTTCAGCACCGCACTACTAATTTCGAAAACCCAGTTGGTGCAATACATCCTCAAAAACTGAATAGCGTTTGGAAATACGAATGAGAAATCCATTAAGTTGGTTGGTTGTATTCAGATTATCTGGCGCCGTCAGCAACACGAGGGCTATAATGCGCCGAAACATTTCGTCATTTAACAAACCAACATACATTTACAAACATCCATGCCAACACGGGACTCGAACCCGCAACCTCGCGGTCTAGAAGCCAGCACGCTAACCACTATACCGTTTGGTCGGCAGAAATCCATTAAGAGAATGCTAGTTGAAGAGACACAATTTTTGTTTAATTTCAATATCTTTTCAAAAAAGAAAACTATAGGGTCGTTCAAAATTAACAGGACACTTGAAAAATTAATAAGTCACGAACAACTGAGAATGGAAATGCATACAGAACTGCTCAATGTCACAGCTCGGATAAAAATCGTAAATTTTTCCCAACAAAGAACAATTTAGTAACTTTTTTCTTCAAAATGGCGCTGTATGTAAGGTATCTGTAAGCAATTCACTAGCAAAAATTAAGTGCTTTACTTTATATGGGGGATGGGGGAAAATCTGTACATTTCTAAGTATTTCTGTGAAAGTCGTGAATATGAAGGTTTACGAATGGACAATTCCCGTATCTTTATTTTTTATTCAGTTCTAAATGTTTCGAAAAAGCTATAAACACAAAATATTCTGCTCAATGCGCTTTTCCGTTTTTTTTAATTTGCGATTAAAGTTACATTGCTATAAACGTTGACGAGAAAACGATTCATTCCGCTGGCATTGAATGTGACGTCACGACTTCCCACACATCTTGGCTTGAAATGCAGCAGTGGAAACCATATTTGCAAGTTTTTCGTAAATCACGCCAACCTGTACGGAATATGGCAATGGTCTACCAACACCAACTATTTCAACGCTAACTATTTGGCAGAAACCTCACGATAACCATAGAAACTGTAAGAACCCTTGACGTCACGGATTTTGCTGAGTGTTTTGATCGGGCTGGTTTTGGCTCAGTTTTGAGGCATTTTCTTTTCTTAATATTTAAATAACTAATTTTTTTGAAGAACTTTTGTTTAAATATTTTTAATCGGAAAGAAATTTTTCATAAATATAAACTAATTTCACTCGTTTTTAAAAAATGCGGGAATGGTCCATTCTAACTTTTTCAAATATTCTGTTATATTTATATCACCCCATATGTAAACTGTTATTCGTGTGTTTTAGAAACTTTTACTCTCGTTATGCGAAGCCGTCATAACAGTGTAAAGCAGTTTCTAAGTAGTATTAATAAACGTTTTATTCATTCATTTTTAATGAAATAGTAACTTTAGCATAATCTCTGACGTAATGAAGCAATAGAGTGGTGCTAGAAGTATAATGTTAAAAGATAAGTATTTTATCATCGAGATAAAAATTCCATTCTTTGATTCCTTTCACTCCATAACGTCCAGGAATCCCATAAGATACAGGATATTGGAATTAAGAACTAAAAATATCATCGAACTGAAAGGCTTTAAACAATCCTTTATCACTTGAAGAATGGCTGTTATCGTAATGGAATGCAAACTTTAAGCATAGACATCCTTTTAAACTAGGATCTCTAATATCCTAACAGTCAAATCCAAATTTACGATCGAGGCATATTTCTTTGAAGTTCAATTCACTGACGTGTATTTTTCAATGATAGCATATTTTACAAATTGCATTGCAATATGAAAAAAAAAAAAAACTAATCTTGTTTGATGTTTCTAGTCTAATAAAACGAAGGTCTTCTATCAATTGAGTTAGACAGTCCCTGTAACTCGTTTCGGTTTGTTCGTGTGTTTGTATGCCATTTACATTTGGAATTTTATGAGCATGCTTGTGCAATGAACTGCTAGTAGTTTCTAATTAATTTCATTTCATTTGAAATATGCTTTACGTATTCTCTTTTTTTGTTTTTTCATCCGTTGCTTTGGCAGGTAAGAAACTTTTATCATTGACCGAAAACAAAAATTTTTAATTAATACTGAATACATTTTGATAGAATCTACACTTGGAAGGTTATCCGATTGTGCTTTTTTAAATCCTTGGTCTAACGGCATGATAAATTTGTAGGGAATATAAAAAAAAATGTCAAATTAAAAAAATTCGTAATGAATATTTTAAATATTAACGTGTAGAGTTAAAGATTATCCAAGCAATCACTTCATTCAATGCACTACACACGAGGTGAAGTTAGCTTCGGGTCGGAGCCTTCGTGCATCCTGACGTCATCGATCAACAGAGCTGTTTTCGGTCACGTGATGTTGTTCTCGTTTTCGTTCATATTTAATTGCATTTTTCATATTTAATGGAACATTTTTTAAACATTTTGATTGAATATTCAGAAACTACATAAATTTTTCTCTCAGAAAAATATAATAGTACGGCATTCTGGGTATAGTGCAACTTCCCCATTGTGAAGTGATTGTTCTGAAATGTTTTGGATAGGTGTATTTTAATTATTGTAGTTGAGCTATTTTATAATAGCTCAACTACACTAATTGTATAAGCTATTTTATATTAAAATAGCAACTTTTTTTTTTTTTTTTAATTTTTGTGTAAAATTTTGACTTTTTATTTTTGATATAAATTCAAAACTTATAACTCAATTTACAATTTTTTATGTCATATTATTCATAAAAATCATTGACTAAAATTTAATTTTAATTTTTCTTAAGCACATCACATCATTAGAATTTTTTTTTTTTTTTTTTTTTTTTTTTTTTTTTTTTTTTAAGTTTAGCACTAAAGCTTCAAATAAAATTTCACCTTTTTTTTTTTTTTTCTAAATTTTTTTCTAAATTTTTTAGTGAACATAACTAAAATTAAAAAAAGGCAAATCAAAGAAACAGATTTAAAAAATACTTGTAATTTTTTTTATTTATTTATTATGTACATCAATAGAATTATATCGAATCAAACTTCAAAAGACGGATAAAACATTATCACTAAGGAAGCACCTGTCATTGTTCTGGTTGGTTTGTATGTACAACGACCTATTTTTTTGCACATCAACGGTTAATCAGACCGGGACCAGCAGCTTAACCAAGATTCCGAACCGCAACGAACATCCATGCCAAATCTAAAATTCGAACCCGGCATTTTTGGCATGCGAGGCCAGAACGTTGACCCCACATACATCAAATGGTTCCAATTACTCAATATTAAAAGTTATAATTCAGGTGGAGTTAAACTTACGATTTCATTCAGATCAGATCTATCATATTATTTTTTAAAGCAATAAAAAAATTGGGGAAAATCTGCGAATTTAGTGCCCTATACCCTCTTTTATTTTTATAAATTTCTATAAATAACAATAATATTTTTTACAATATTCTAATATCTAAAATATCTAATCAGTCATCAAGATAATTTATTAATCAACTTCAATAAAAAATATCTGACCAACCCATCACAATACGCATTTTCACGCAGGTTTGGCCAATCCAGTTGTCAGACCTCAATGTCGTGCTGGAGTTTGCGACGACAGACCAGTATGCCCTAGAACGACATGTCGTTGTGTCGTTCCAAGCAAAGTCGACTGCGCTGTCTATTATCAGTGCGTCGAGGGTAAACCTTTCCAGTACCGCTGTTCTCCTGGGCTGCTCTTCAATGAAGACACTCTGAGTTGCGATTATGACTTCAATGTGAATTGTAGTAAGTCTTATTTTTGTGCTGTTAATTTTGCTGTTGGGCAAGAGCAGGTAAAGGAAAACGTTAAGGAATCGTCACAAAATTAAAACTTTGGGAAAACAACTGTTACCGAAGCTCTAATAAAAGAACCTTTTAGAAAATTTCAATTTTGTTAAAATGAACTTTTACACATAATTTACATTTGGAAAGGAAAAGTCCTTCAGATACTCTAATTTCGAAAAAAAGAGCTGTTCACAAAAAAGCTAATTTTTCTAATAATTATATGAATGATTAAGAATGGCTAATTATAAGAATACCATAAATACTACACTTATTAATAAAATTAATACATACATATTCAAGAAATAGTACATAAATATGGATAACATTAATTCTTATTATATTTAGTTTATAAATATTCATAAAATTAATGCAAAACTAATATAGTTTTGAATAGCTTGTTTATACAGAATAGTCAAATTAATATTTAATTCGAAGAATCCATTACGGAGTTGTAACTCTGCATATGGCTAAAAAAAAAACAGTTTACTTTATAAAATATTGAAGCAATTTTAATAGCACTCTTATGAATCGAGTAAATAAGAAAACACGGAAAAGGGAAAACACAAATGTTGTTGAAAACGTGCTAACCTGCAGCTCAAATAGCTGAAATGAAATTACTTTTTTCTTGAATTTGTATTAGAATCCCAAATTTTTTTAATTGTATTATTCAATCGTTTGAGGTACGAGTGTGTTTATCATTCATAAAATAAATTGCATGCTATTTGGAAGGTGCAAGAATTACACATTTGACCTAAACTGTAAATAAAATTGTATAATTAACCTCATATGAAGACAAATAATAGTACAAACTTTCAATTTTAGCCAAAGGTACCACTATAGAAAGCAGCTCAACATCTACAATATCAACTACCACCAATATAACTGCAGATTATAATTCGACAACTTTTCAATCGTCAACTTCAACGAAGATCACCACGATTGGAGTCGCAAATGAAACAGACTCTTCAGGTGGCATCACAGATACTTCGGAACAAAGTACCAGTCAAGGAACTCAACCTGAATCAACATTTTCATCGACAGTGAAAATTACGACTTCTGCTTCAAGTCCAGCATCTGTGATATCAAGTTCCAGTTTACCCATAACAGGTACAGATTCCACTGGAAATGAAGTAACTGGTTCTGAAACAGTGACTGATCATGTAACAACTAGTTCCCCATCAACTATTTATGAGCTTTCAACTGATGACGTAACGACTGAATCAAAAACAACTAACAAGGAAGCTTCAACGAATGATGAGAAATCAATAACTGAAACTACCCGTGATCTACCAACTGATTCTGCAACTAATGCCTCAGAAACTTCTTCTCAATCTACCAGTAATGATGCGTTGACTGATTCTGAAATCACACCTAATAACGAAACAACTAGGAGTAGTTCATCTAGCAACGATGAACCAACTAACTCGGTAACCTCATCCACTAATGAAACAACTAACAATGATGCAACAACTGTCTTTGAAACCACAGCAACTTCTGAAGCAACTTCTAAAACAACTATTAATGATGAAATAACTAACTCAGAAACCGAATCTACTAAGAAAACAACTAGCAATGAAGAACCAACCAACACTGAAACTACACCAAACGAAGAAATAACGAGCAGTCAACAACCTAACAATGACAAATCAACTAATTCTGAGACATCAACTACTAAAAAAACAACTACAACTGGAACAACTAATAATGATATACCCACTTCAAATGAAACTTCCACTGATAATGTGACTAGTACCTCTACACCAAGTGACGATGTACCAACTTCAACTGCAACCAATACTGCAACTAATTTCACCAAGGATCAAACACAAACTGATAATCCAGCAACAACTGAAAGCACAGTTCCTGAAGAGGAATATACAGATTCTGCCACAACTCTGACCCCAGACGAACTTCACCCAACTTCAAAACAAACATCCTCACCAGAAATCACCACAGAAGATACCGCTGCTAACTTTACATGTCAATCCCGTTTCGGTTTGTTTCCTGACCCGAACAGTTGTTTCCAATTTTATCAGTGTTCCCACTGGTTGCCTTACCAAAAGAAGTGTCCATCAAATCTCCACTTCAATCCGTCGTTGCAAGTGTGTGATTGGCCTTACAGAGCTGGATGCGGTGAGTACTCTACTTATTAAAACAGCCAGTTATTAATAATTGTCCTCAGCTTATGGAATATACGACTGTGTAACTCCTACTCCTAAGAATAACTCCTAGTAAGGATCATTCTCCATACTTGCAATGTTACAATCTTCTAGTCCAGTGCATTCAGAAACTATTTTGCATAAAACCTTAAATTTTAGTGAATAGGTACGAAAATGATCATTTAATGAAATGATCTAAATTAAAAAATTCGAAAATAGAGTCTAACATATTTTTTTTATGTTTGAAATCCGTACGACAATTAATATACAGTGACACACCCGCAATAGTCTTTTGCTTTTTAAATTTTCATTTATAATAGACGCTATTTTCATTTTTAGTTTATGTCTTTAAATTAAGTGAACGTTTTCGTACCTACTCACCAAATTTCAAGGCTTTATACAAAGTATTTTCAAAATGAAGTGGACCAGAAGATTGTCACATAGGAAGAAATTTAATTTATATAATTCCATGAGTATTTAAAGATAAGACTGGTACTCTTTGCAAAGATAGCAAACTATACGGAAAAAAAAAATGTATCAATATACAGAGTGCACACAATGGATTTTAAACAGTTTCTATTACTCTTAACAACTCTAAGCATAATAACCATTTTTTGTATACAAAATGGCATGATGAACATATTTTAGTTAGGGGGAAAAAAGAATGGCTTATTATGCCTGGTTATTAGCGTTATTGAGACTTCATTGCCCAAGTAATTTGCGTACACCTGTATGGATTGTTTTAAAAATACAACTTTTATGCTGAACAAGTATGTTTTTTATTCTGAATTAAACTGTAAATGATTCAAGGATTCAAAAGTGTTAAGAATCAAATAAAATAATACATACCTTCCTTTCTTACTTTATTTTCCTTTATAGTGATCTTCGATTGCCAGAACAAATGGTGCTCAATTTTTTTCTTCCCCGTTTGGACCCTACCACTGTTTTTGTAGATGATTCGGTTCATGGATAGATAATGCTTTAATTTCCCTCACTTTGAAATAATGAAACTTGAGGAGGGAATACAAGACTAGGGCATTATAACATTAGACAAGGGGTGTGGAATATCGGACAATTTTCAATTACACTCAAATCTGGCCATTGCTTTTAAATTTGCCAGATATTAGGGTAACTTACCGTTTTCATATTTTCATGATGGACGATAGTCCAGAGAAGAGAACATATCTGTTAAAGACAATCGTTTATACCCTTTTTATGCCTTTATCGCATTTCAACGGAAATTTCGAATGTGGAGATGTTTAGAACACCTTAAGAGGCACTTACCACAACGATTTTTATCAAACTGTTTTTTAGATATTGCTGAAAAACATGAATTCTTCAATGACAACTTCTTTATGCACATGAGAAATTTTGACGAAAACTTAAATGACCCATGACTCACCTGTACACAAAATTTGAACACCGTAGGTCAGTTCCGTCGAGAGTTAAGCTGACCACAGAAGGACACGCAGAATTTTTTTTTCCAATTCACTTTTTTGAACTCAGCACGTTGCAAAATGTGTAGAAATGCAAAACATAATAATAATAATAAATGTTTGACCATATTTAATATTTCCATTATCCTATGTCAACATATAAGTAATTGAAAGCAAATTGGTACTTAAGTTCATCGACTAGGTTTATGTTTTAAATTTGGTAAATATATGTTTCTTAATTCCCTTAAGGCTTATTTAAAGTGATGGCCTAAAGCCATTCCTAACGATGTATTAACCAGTCGTATCAAAAGAAACTTCTATTGAATTTTTCTTCAATCCTGTATTGCAAGTGTCAAAGATAAAAGAAGAGCAAAAACCCATTTAAAAGTCCAAAAACCTAAAGAGCGAAATAGGCGGATATTTATTTAACATGTTTATAATCTTTTTTTGCCAGTTATTGTAGGTTCATCTTCAACACCAGTGGCAAAGACAACTCCACCACCAACAGAACCTAGTACTTCACCCTCAACAATAGAACCAGAAACAACCACCCCCGAATCGGTCAACAACACTTGCAACTGCGATTCCTGCGATATCCCAATACCACAAGACTGCAGCTCGTACATATTGTGCATCGACAGGAGCGCCATCCCAATATCCTGCGGAGACGGTCTATACTACAATGCATTTACAGGAACTTGCGATCTGATGGACAATGTTCATTGTGATGCTGATGTACGATGTCAGAGAGAATCGGGTAGGTTTCCATATCCGCATTCGTGCCAACATTTCATGGACTGCAGTCTTTGGGACATGGAAATCAAGAAGTGTCCTGAAGGAATGAACTATGATAAGGATAAGGGTGAATGTTCTTGGGACTTCCCTTGTGAAGGTAAGACTTTCTTTAGTTTGTTTTTGGTTTCAAAAAAGTCTGTGGTACTTTTAATTTAACTGTCAAAAATATCCATTGAGTTTAACCTGATTGGCTTCTTTGGAATATGGTAAAACTTTTAAAACTTGTGCCAACGAAAAACGTCATTTGATAATGCCGATGGTTTGTATTGTCATCGAAATTCTAAAATCTCTTAACATCTCAACAAACAAAATCTCTTAACATCAAAAGTCCCTAGGTCCTCATAGTATTTTAAGGTCTTTGGTAAGCGAGTTTAGTTGTTCCCAGGCCATATATCGTAATTAAAAGTCACCAAATTCATACCCATATTGTTCACATGAGTAAGAATAGCACTCTCCAAAAATTCCTTAAAAATATGCTACTGGATGAAAGAATAATTACTAAAGAATGGACTAGAAATTATAAATCACTGTATACTTGTATATTTTACAAATGCATTGCAAAAATTACGAACAAAATTCTTTCAACAAATTCACAATTTTGCACGGATATGTACCAATCTGGCGACTTAGCAAAACGCCGCCAAGTTGAATTGACAATACTACTGAAATGAACTACAGGTTTTCCAAAATGATTGCCAAATTGTAAGGAAACCATATAGATGCCAGGTTACTATACTTGGCGTAAAATAGTCAAAAAAGTGTGTGGGCGGGTATAACGCATTCTAACCGGTTGCGCATATTATATGCTGTGAATGAATAGATGCGAAATACTTGAATAAAGAAATACTTGTTTTAAAGTGGTTTAATAAGCATACTTAATTTTAAGTTCCGGAATTTAAAAGTACCTGATCAGAAATCCATCAAGTTTCTGTAACCCAACCTAACAAATATTTAAAAAAAAAAAAAAAAAAAAAAAAAGAGAGAGAGACTTAATACCTTTTCATTTATTATTTCTTTAATAGCTACAGATGATGATACCACCATTGCTCCTATTAAAACAAATACTCCCGAAGAAACATCTTCCAGCATATCAAATGTTACATCAACTACAACAAATGCATCCACAGTTGTTTCAAATAAAACTGATGCCTCCACAACAATACATTTCGACACATCAACTCCCGTCGACGTATCCACAACTATTTCAAAAGAAACTAATACATCTACAATAACGCCTTTGGACACATCAACTCCAACCAATGAATCCACAACCACTTCAAACGAGAGTAATACCTCTGCAATAACGCCTTTGGACACATCAGCTCCAACCGATGAATCCACAACTATTTCAAACGAGACTAATACATCTGTAATAACGCCTTTGGACACATCAACTCCAACCGATGAATCCACAACTATTTCAAACGGGACTAATACATCTGCAATAACGCCTTTGGACACATCAACTCAAACCGATGAATCCATAACTACTTCAAACGAGAGTAATACATCTGCAATAACGCCTTTGGACACATCAACTCCAACAGATGAATCCACAACTATTTCAAACAAAACTAATGCATCCACAACAACTCCAACAAATATATCCACAGTTCTTTCAACAGAGACTACTAGAACCACAGAATCAACCTCAATTGTTACTCAACCTCCACAAGACATATCTACTCTTATTTCAACAAAAAGTGATGCTTCCAAAGGAACCTACGTTGACATAGTAACAGCTACTTCATTTCCAACAGAAGTGACAACGTCGGATCAAACTTCCTCATATTCTGCAAGTTCTGCACATATTGAATCAACCACTGAATTACCTTTAACAACAAATGTAAATACAACTAATGATAGTTTAATTACATCAACAACGTCTTCCAATGAGACTTCCACAGATAAAGCATCTGAAGACTTTACAAGATATACATCTGGAAGTCCAGTTGAGAGTTCATCATCATCTCTCTCTACTGAAACATCATCAACTTCTAATTCGCAACTGTTCAAGTGTCCCGACCGTTTCGGTTTATTCCCTGATCCCGAAAGCTGCCTCCGATTCTATCACTGTTCCCACTGGATACCCCACCACAAATTATGCCCATCGGATTTGCATTTCAACCCTGTTCTACAAGTATGTGATTGGCCTTATAGAGCTGGCTGTGGTAAGTAATATCCTTGCTTCCCAGCATTGCTTAATCAGAAATATATTTTATTGGGTTGTTAAGAAGAGCTTTATATATCATGGTAACACGTAGCTAAACATCAATTGAAACATTGCGGATACGAAGGACGAACTCAATTTTGGGTACAAGAAAAATTTCAGCATTTTTTATAACGAGTTTGACCTTCCTTCCCTCATAAAATACGCAGAAAATTATACCAAGTTTCATGGAAATTGTCTTATGGAAAAAATTTCACACGTGTTTTTCTGAGAATCACCCGTTATTGAGTTTACCCTTCGTATCCATAACGCCCCAATTTAACTAAATAGTTCTGTTTCGTTGGAAAAAATGAATGTATTTTAGTAGTATGCAAGAGAATAACAAGTTATATTCTTAAATCACATAAAAATTTTACAAAATTCACCAGTACCACATTAACACTTTAATGACACTACGAGTTTCCTTGAATCCAAAACATAACTTGGACGACTAATGTTACAAATATTAAGTAGCAAGATTCCATATTCTTTAAAAAATATTACAAAAAGTTCTTCCCCGAAAAACTAGTCTAATTACATTAGTTTTAACAGCCGAAGCAATTTTATCACTAAAAAATGGTATAAATAATAATGACTTAATAACGTTGGTAGCATATCACTCTACCATAGTCCACCAACGGTATTGCGTTCTGGAAAATACAACAAAAAATAGTCTTAAACATTATTTTTTTTGAGAAATAAATCTTGTATCTGTGTATGAGGTACTATGAAAGTCACAATATTAAACAAAATTGCAAAATGGAATCTCTGTTGAGTGCCGCATGATATTTCATATAAACAGTCCTAATATGAACCTGTCAGAAGCTCATCTATTCAAATTACAAACCTATTATTTGCAATTTACTTACATCTCAGAAACCAAATTTGTAAATTGTACAGCCGTGAATTTAAATCACATGTTCCAAAACATGAAGTTTAATGAAACTTGGGTATAAAGCTATTCAAACAAATTTTGTTGTTAGTGTACAAATTCTATACTCATTTCATCGTTATGAATTTCAGATTTAACAATAACTACGAGTGATGAAATCGTTTCAACGAAGTCAGAAGAAGATTCGACAGAAGCAAAGATAACAAGTACTAAAGATATCTCACCAGAGACAACAGCTTCTCAAAATGAAGGAACTTCAACACCGGAGCAGAAGACAAATACTCGAAATGAGGAGATTTCACCAACGCCAGAAAACGAAAAGCCATCAACTACTTATGATGAGGTGAGTTCACCAACAACAGAGAAAAAGACAACAACTCGGAGTAAAGATACATCAGTACAGGAGGAAAAAACAACTACCCAAGATGAAGAGATTTCATCGACACCAGAGAAGTCAACTACTCAAGATGAGGATACTTCACCAACGCTAGAGAAAGAGAAGTCAACAGCTCAAAATAAATATACCTCACAAATACCAGAGAAGGAGAATACAACTGTTCAAGATAAGGAGACTTCACCAACACCAGAGAATAAGACTACTCGAAACGAGGAGACTTCACCAACACAAGAAAACGAGAAATCAACCACTAATCATAATAATGAGAGTTCAACATCAGAGATAAAGACAACTACTTGGGATGAGGAGACTTCATCAGCACAAGAGGAGAAAACATCTACACCGAATGAAGTGACTTCCTCTATATCCGAGAATAAAACTACCCGAAACGAGGGGGCTTCACCATCACCAGAAAACACAAGCACACGTAAAGATAAGACTTCACCTTCGCCAACAACCCAGAAGACAACCCAAACTGCATCTGAAGCGTCTCCAGAACCAGAAACAACAAGCTCCAATGTCTCATCAGTCTTCAAATGTCCTTCACGTTTCGGGCTGTTCCCTGATCCAGTAAGCTGCTTTCATTTCTATCAGTGTTCCCATTGGATGGAACATCGTAAATCATGTCCACCAAGCTTGCATTTCAATCAACAATTGCATGTATGTGATTGGCCATACAGAGCAGGATGTGGTAAGTAATTTTTAGATCTTTTTTGAAGTTTCAGTTAATAAATCTTAACCGGAATGCAATACATGAACACTGTCTTAGAAAGACACAGAAAATGCAAGTAAATACATGGTCTTTCCAATGGGAACTCTTAATTTTGAAATGACATAACTACGAAAGATAGAGATATATAAAGAAAAGATAAATGATACGTTGAATAGACCAGTAAGGAATTTTAAGTTCACCAGTTTCAAAAATTGATTGATGGGAGTAAGTTTCATGAAGGCTGGATTAGTTGGCCGATTAGGTCCATCTTCATTAGGACGGATTAGTCAGTAAACAAAACTTGTGAATATGGGGTACTAAAAACTCGTCTGTGTGTCTTGCAAAACCCCTGCACTCTGCAAAAGTGCTCGTTTGGGATACACTATCCAATAAAGGGATCGTAGGACACTTTTTCAAGAAGGAAACGATAAACTCATTCCGCTACATTCGGAATGTACAGCAATTTCTTGCTAATTCAATATTGGTAACTAGTTTTTCAAACAAGTGTATTCAAAATTCCAAACCTGTCTATCTATCATAACACTTGTCTTTTCTTCCTGTTTTTCTCTGTTTCGAAGTTATGTCCTTTCAAAGTTAGGGAATCCTTCCTGAAAAATCTTGTACACGCATACAAGCAGAAAAAATTGTAAAAACGAGGAAATTATCTAGTTGACTAACTCAAGCCAATTTTTAAAAATCATTTTTGAACTTCACTGAACACTTTGCTTTTCTCTTTCTTTTTTAAAATAATATTTATCTGCCTTTTTAAAGCGGTAAATAATACATCAAAGTACAATTTAGTTGAATTTCAGCGTCCCTTTTGAGTTAGTTACAACAATATAAAAGGTGAAAATATAAAAACATTTACCCAAATATCAATTTCAAATTAAATATTAATCTCAAAATAATTCTGAGAATCATAACCGTTTTATGAATGTGTCAAGTAACACTCATTTTCACCTTCAGTTCTTATTGGCTATCTGACAAATTATATGTAAATATTAATGCGTTTATGAGATATGATGACATTAATGTCGTTTAAATGCTAGTATTGATACCTACTAATATCTCCGCGGGGTCGTATACAACAAGATATGTGTCTCTATTATTTCGTACATAAGGCAAAAAAAAATTCAAACGTTGGCTATATCTTTTGTTCTAGTTGATGAAAAAAGAAAAAAAATGGTAGTAGAAAGTACCTTTGCAAATTTTATTAATGTTCAATGAATAGCTAGTGATTTAAATGGTGAACAAAGAAATAATCGATTAATATTAAAAAGAAACATTGGTTTTTCGGGTATAAATGGTAAAAAAAAATCGTTTCAAACGATATTTTGTTAAAAGTCAAACATAACTTAAGTGCAACTTGCGAATAAAACCGGTTTCTTTATTTTAATTATTAATAAAAATAGTTTTTTAAATTTTATAAATTAAAACATTTGTTTTTTCTCCCTCCATTAGATTCATCACGATCGAAAACACACCACAATTTCATTTCCGTTTTTAATTATTATACATATTGTTACGAATCTCCGTATATTTGTAAATATTTCGTAGTATTAATTATGTAAAAAGAAAAATTTATGCACATTTCGCAAAAGGCAGTGCAAGAATTTGTCTTTACTTCGCTTTCCTGCAATGCGTCTCTTAATGCTGAAAAACGAGTTTTACAAGAAGGCCATTTAGCATTATGGCAAATGGCAATCTCGCCAAGCTTGGCGGTCAATTGGCTACACTTTTGGTCCCCATGTACCTGTATAGGGCTCCAAATTTCTATCTCTAGAAGATTCGCGAAGGATTAGCTTTCCTATATATGGCCAATAGAGCGGGTGATCTAGTTAGTGAGTTAGTTGTCTCTCAACGAGCATTCAGAGTAGTTCCGAGAGTTAACTATATTGCATTGTCTTGTGCGTCGATTTTAGCAGTTGTGTATCTAGTTTTTAACTGCTGTTTGTGCTCTATTGTTTTGCAAAGAGTTGTATTGAGTCTATTAAAACGGGAAGTTCTTGGGTTGTAGTAAAAGAATCTGCGAAGAGTTATAACGGAATAAATTTCTTCAAGTTTCAATCCGCTTTGGCTTCAAGTCTTTCGAACCCATCCACGCAACAATATAAAACTCAACCAACATATAGCAATATCACGAACTACTACCCACATAGCTAAGAGGCAACTGCAAGTCTAAAAAATTACAGAAAACAACCTGGTAACAATAACTCAATTTCGCCAAAAGAATACATACACCATCTATGTGCTTAGTACCCAAAAACTTCTTTTTATTAACAGATTTCAATTTAACAACAGGATCTCCTGTCCCCAACCCAACACCATCCCACGATGACATCCCGATCCAGAACCAGACCAAATGCGATTGCGAGTGCTGCTTCTATCCAGACAAGACCGACTGTTCTAAGTACCGATTATGTCTAGACGGAATCATTCATAACGGACGCTGCACTGACGGTCTACTCTTCAACCCTAAAACCAACAATTGTGACGTAGCCGAAAGAGTGGAGTGTCCGAGAAACGAGTGTGAGACTCCGGATGGATTTTTTGGGGATAAGAAGAACTGTTCCGTTTTTTATAGATGTGTTGATGGTCAAGGGTTCGCTGAAAAGTGTCCTGCTGGTCAGCACTTCAGAGTTGAGGATGGGAAGTGTGTGGCACCGTGCGAGGCTGGATGTGATCGGAATTTAGGTAAAGAAGTGCGGTTGTAAAATATTTTACCTAAAATTATAAACAATATCTTCTTATTTATTTTTATGTATGGGTGTCTCAAAATGGACTGGCGATTTTGAAACATTAGTTAAAAAAAAAAATGATTGAAATGTGCAGGTTACTGTATTCTACTTGGGAAACTAGAACTTACCCCATCATTTTTTTTTTTTTTTTTTTAAACAGTTACTACGTTTTAACTGATGGCACTGCTGATTGAAAAAAAATTTAAAAAGAAAACGGTTTTGAATATGCTGCATAAAGTACAAAAGAATGTTTTCAAAATAACCGCCATTTCTAGAAATAACATGGCGCCATTAAAGCATCGTTTTGTAGTTTTTGCGACATGTTCTGACTGTCTTTTTTAACAAATAAAATTTATTCAACATTGCCATCTGTTAGTGAACTTTACAAAAAAAAAAAAAAATGAAAATTGATGGATAGTATTCCTTATCAATTCACTCATTTGCCCAAGTGGAATGCAACAAATAGCACATTTCTATCGCTACTGTTCTTTATTATTTTTTAATAATTAATTTATTAAATATTATTATTATTGTTTATTATTCATTTTGGGAAATCGTCAATTCCTCTTGGGCCACATTTTCCAACCTTGAAATTTGACGAGTAGGTACGAAAATGATCACTTAATGAAATTACATAAATTAAAAACTCGAAAACAGCGTCTAATATATTTTATTTTACATTTGAAAACCATACATCAATGCATATCCACTTGGTTGGCAGTGACTCCACCTGGTATTGTGATTTGCTATTGGTATTGTGTTTACATTAAATGTAAACAATTTATGTTAATTCATGAAGTGATCTTTTTCGTACTAACTCACCAAATGTCAGGATGGTTAAAGAAAGTAGTTTCTAAATGCACTGGGCCAGAAAATTGTAACATAGCGAGTATAGGGAATTATCCTTACTAGGACTATCTCTTAACACCCTTGACATTTCGACAGTAGAACATATTAATGACACCTGCGTAACATATTCAACATAATTAGCGTCTTGTCAGAAGAATAAACCGAAAGAATTCCAACAAGGAACCCTATTGGTACAAAAGTGGACTTACAATGGGGAGATCTGACAATAACTGATTTCCCGTTATGTTATAAGTTAAGAAAAACATTATGAAAGATATGGCTAGCGGTTTCCTTATAAGCCCTTAAAATCACAGAATTCTTGCAAACTAAATTATTTCCTATCAGGTTTAGAATGATTTTTTTTTATTTATTAGATTGTGGCACTGGACACGGCGCAAACAAAGCAGATACAACTTCCTCCCCTATATGCCTCGAAGGAGATGGACTGTACCCAGTAGAAGACGACTGTTCGTCCTTCTACCAGTGCTCAGAAGGAGTACACTACAGAATACCATGTCCTCCTGGGCTGCATTTTAACCCAGATTACGACGTGTGCGAACCACCGTGTGATGCACAGTGTGATCCACGAATAAGTAAGGAACCTAAAAGATCAATTTCTATTTTTAACAGTAACACAGGACAAATGAATAAAAACACAAATACGGAGTGCATCAAAAACAATTGCATACATTCTCAAAAGACTTCTGTCATGGCGATTTCTCCGTCTTTCATACGTGGAGAGCCATCTAGTGGGGATACCCTAAAACTCTACGCCACGCCTCGTCCAGAGACATAACTTTCATTAACGAGATCGTCGTCTTTTCAGAAATATAACGATTTAGAATCGGGTCTTTCTATTTTACATATTCTGCATTGTGCAAAAACTATTGCATCGATAAATATGATTTTAGGAAATAAAAAGTGCAGTTTGTAAGGTTTTTTTTTAATATGAACATCAATTATTTTAATCAAAGTCGACGATTCAATTGCCACTACAAATTATTTACCATTTGTTCTGTAACACTTGACACGATTAATGTTATTCTAATAACTAGCTCAAAAATAAGATCAAAATGAAATAACCAAAAGTGTGTTACTGCATATCTAACTATCACAAGAATAGCTCCCACTAAGTTGTTTAATACCATGGAATTAAGACTAATCCCATTTTCACGGGATATTTTAGGACAGAGATATCAACAGTAGCTTACATGGATTATCAAAATAGATTTATTCAAGAAAATGATTTCTCATCCCCAAAACAAATAATGCATTTTAATCTTTTAGGAAGCCATTTTCCCGCAAGCAGCACCCGTATTCTAAATCAACTTTTTTTAGATTAGTTACTTCGTCTTGCTTTTTCTTTCATCGATTCAGCATAACAAAATACTCTAAAAACAAATGTCACATGCCTAGATTGTTCCAAAATTAATTTTTCAGTTATAACCCCCCCCCCCCCCCTCAAAAAACACCCTTTGCTAAATATTTCAATGGACTCTTTTGATTAGTCATTTTCATGACAAATAAAACGTTTTTGCCAAGTTTCATGAACAGACCATTTTTTGAACATACTAGTTTACTTGTACTAATAAGATATTAACTATTAGCTAGTAACTATATTTCGTTAAAAATAGCTCAGGTTAACTATAGCTCACATACCAACAAAAAATAACTTTTCAGAGTGCTCCATGGCCAGGGCTGAACCACAACCCAACTGCACGTGCGAAAACTGCTTTCTACCCGACCCTACCGACTGTTCGGCCTACCACTTCTGCAGCCACAAGAAACTGACCAGAAACTACTGTCCGTCTGGCTTTCTGTTTGACGTGCCGTCCGGCCGGTGTAAGAATGAGGCGGATGTGAAATGCGAGGCGAATGCGGATCCGGCCATGTGTCCCCAACCTTATGGCTCTTTCGAATATCCTGGTGACTGTAAGAAGTTCATTCATTGTGAAAACTCGGTGGCTCATGTGAGGGAGTGTGAAAAGGGATCCGAGTTCGATACTGAGAGCGCGAAGTGTTCGACTTCTTCAAAAGGAAAATGTGGTATGATTTTATGTAATTATGTTCTCTGTATATGCTTTGTTTTTAGTATATGATATATTATGCTACGTAATTGAAAGCCATATTTATGACTAGTCCTTCTTCAGAAAAAAGAAATATTTTGATTTAGAATTCCGTATCTGTTAAAAGTTTATTAAAAAAGGTGTTTATAAAAGTGAGAAAATAAGACCATCCAGGGAATGGATTTTTTAAAACAAAACAAGTGTAAAGTTTATATCGATTCAACTTTATACTTCTGCACAGTTTTATGCGCCAATACTTGTTATTTGTGCGTAGTAAAACTTTCATGGCTAATTGTAGCATAGGTAAGGTTTTCTTCCATTTGAAGAGGAAAATTCAGAATAGTTTCCTCTTGAAATACCTTCCGGAATACAATACACTATGCTATTCTACATTTCAACGATGTTTCGGCGTTGCATAGCCCGAGTGTGATATCTTGCGTGAGGTAAAGTCTAATTAAACCAACAATCGACAACTTAAATTTTAAATTCGGAAGTTTTTACAGAAATTATTTCATTATTTTCACTTTGCAAATCCCTTTTTTTTACGAAAAATGTGAAAGTCGTCATGATTTAAAATTCGTGGATGTAGACAGCGTTATTAATTAGGTGATAAGGTGTATATTACAAATTAACTGAAGTGTCCGTGATCAAATAGCTATGCACCGCACTGATACAATCTTAGATTTCTCCACCCTAACTACAAAATATAGGGATAAAATTATATTCCCAATAATATGGATTAATCAAGATACTTAAGCAGATTTGAATTGGTTCAATAGATCTTGTAATTATACTTCCATACAAACCCATCCTCGATTTCACAACCTTAACCCCTTGCATTGGAGGCCTTTTTCGAGCGGAGAAACCAGCAACTCGAGATGTTTCGCGGCATTTTTGGAATGGTGGGTACTGATCCATTTCGAAGAAACTATACGTAGTCATTGACCTTGTATCGAATGTCCGCATCAAACTTAGTGGTCCTCTCGAATTACAGTATCCAATCATGTGGCGCCTCTTGAGCACAAAGAGTTAACCATGTTACTGGGTGGGCAGTGTAGTGCATTCACAATGAAATACAAAACAACCAACCACCACCTTATATATAAATAAAACATATAAATAAAGTTGTGTTCCTGATAATTAAGATTGATCAAGATATTTATAGAAAAAAAAACGTTCAACATGATTAAGTAAACTAGATAAATTATAATATTATACCTTTTTAAGAGTGGAAAAGAAGGATGGGGATGGGTTTTCGAAATCTCACATCGACAGATCTTTATCGTATAAAATTTTATCATGATTGGAAACTGTAGATTTAAATAAAAAACACACACTCTCCATTATATACTACTTTATAAATGTTTAAAGCCCCCAAATTTATAAATCGGTTCTTGAGCACATTATATGTTTTAAAAGTGCAATTATTTTACTGAACGTCTATTTTCAGGCAATGTAACCCGTGATCCTGCTTGCCGGAATCCAACTGGACTGTTCTCGCACTCGTCCAATTGCAGCTTATTTTACCAGTGCGAAAACGGAGTGTCTTACCTGAAAGCCTGCTCGCCACCCCTCGTCTTTAACAGTCTGCAAGAAGTATGCGATTGGCCAGAAAACTATCACTGTGTGAATGGTATGACATCAATTGTGTCGTTGATGGTTTTCATGTTGTATTATTGTGAAAATATTGAATGAACACTATACTTCAGGATAACATTACTCGAGCCTTGAACATACACTGTAGGATCGATCCCTCCGCGTAAAGATATAGTTCCGGGGATAAATCACAACTTTTATAGTAATATTGATAACCTGCACACATAGCTTTGTATTAAGCTTAAGTATATGTTAACAAAAAGAAAATAAGCGCTTTTAAGTTTAAATTTTAACTAATATTTTACTCTTCTAACCATGGACACTAAAGAATTTTAACGAATCAGTCACACATCGTTTCAATCAGCCAATCAGGGAGTGGTAAAACCGGTTCATACATCGTTGTAGCGTATTCATTGAGCTCAAGTAAGCTTATCCCAATGTATAGTGCCCACGTGGGCATTTAAGATTACACAAAGGAATTACTTCTGTGGAAGCTCATCAGAGTTAGACATTGTATTTTGTTGCTGAGAGATATAATCAAACTTGAGTTGGAAAGCAGGACACGGCACGGGACAGATGGGTTTGGTGATTAATCGTATCCCGCACATCTATAACAGAACATCCATTTTGTATAATATTGATTTTCAATCAAATAACACAATGTGCAATTGAAACAGCACCGAGACAAAACACCGTCCCCAAGTAATATAAAGGATTCTTTAGGTCCTTAACGTACTTAAATTGTAATTTTCTCTTTGTAAGAGTGCTGCCATCTACTGTATACGATTACAATTTTCCAAAATTTGCGGACTAAATATAATTTTTGTAACTACGACTTTCAAACAAATAGCAAAACGTGCAACTGAAACACCATCCAGGCAACAAATTCACTACATTGAGGTTTTGTTAAATTGCAATTTTCTATTGGTAATAATGCTACCATCTACTGTATACTATCACAATTTCCCAAAATTTGTGGATTATTTCTAATTTTTTCAACTTCGACTTTCAAACTAATAACACAATGTGCAATGATAAATAAATTATTCTTAACTTTTGAATTGCTATCATTTACCAATTTTAGTTTTGAGTAGAAGAAGAAAATGTGATAATCACAAAAATAAAAACACCGTCTAAAAATAATATACAAGATTACTCCTCTATGGCCTGACGAACAACTGGTCAGAGATTAAGCTATTAGAACCAATCCTTCACCAAAACATAGGTCTATAAATAATGGTGGCTGCTGCACATTAAATTCGCCAATATATTCACGTAGGCGTAGTGTAGATGATTAGAAAACTCAAACGCTAGCTCAAGTTTAGACACCTGACTGAGTTAAAAATTACAGTACGTATTTGAATGGATAAATAAGTTATTCCTTCTATTGTTTTCTCTACAGTCTCTAAAATCGAAGCCCTCCAAACACAACTTTTTTTTAAATATGTTTAATGTTCTGTGAAGATGTGATTTGTATTTCCAGGAGCTGCTCAAGACACCAAAACCGGTCGAATTTCACTCCCACACAGTAACAGATCGCAATCGAAGAAAGTTCTCCAGGAATGCCACATAGTCCCAGGGATCACGTGTCCATGCGCGTGCCGCGTACCGACCTACGACGAATGCAGCTCCTTCTACCACTGCCAGCAGGATGGAACTGCCTGCAAAAGGCACTGTCCAGAAGGTCTGTTTTTCAACAAAAAGACTATGGTGTGTGATCTGCCAGATAACGTCGAATGCAGAGGTAAGCGAGGAGATTGAACAAGGGTTATTATAAGTAGGGCTACATAAAAAAATATTATAAAATATAGCCCATAAAATAAATCCTTTATATGCAGTGCCAATTATTATATGCAATAGCAATTTATTGTGTTCAGATCGAGGTGTTTGACCAATACAAAAAAAAGCATCCATTCCATCCATTTTTCTGTCTAGCAATAATAGTTAGCGTGTGTAAAAGCGGCCTTTTAGTGACAGCGACAACTCCAAAACTTCGTATAATACACTCTTATCGACAATGAATTTATCTGTCAAATTTCAGCACAATTGGATAACTCAAGTTGGTTTATTAGTATTCAGAAGCAATAATAGAAGCTTGTATAGAAGTGGCCTTTTAGTGACAGTAACAACCCCAAAACTTGATAGAATGAATTGTCATCAACATCAAATCTATCTGCCAAGTTTCAAACTGATTGGATGGTAGCAAGAGGGTTAATTAGCTATCTGCAGATTTACACACCACACACACCCAAACAAAATCGAAGTTAGTATCTAGGATTAAATAGAAATATCACCCCTCGAATATGACCGGACATAATCAAAATCGAGGTTAATATACAGGATTTTAAAACATCAAAATGGCAGGGTTATTTTATTCCATTATGCATATGTCGTCAAACTTAACAGGAAAATGATGTACGGCAATAGAAACGCAATAGCGACCTTTCAGTGAAAGACCCCTAAACATAAAAGAATGCATTGTCATCGACAACGAGTTTATCTGCCAAGTTTAAGCTTGATTGCATGGTGGGAAGTAGGTTAGTTATCCCTCCAAAGATTCTGACCTCCCCAAACACACACAAAAAATCAAAACTAATATAAAGAAAAAGGATTTAAAAAGCCGCCATACTTAATACATCAAAATATGCAATAAAGTTTACCAATAATGTATAACATGATATTTTGTTAAGTAACATAGAAATAAATAAGGATTGTAGCAAAAAATTAGGTGCTTATATTAGATGAATTTATTGCTCTTTTAAAACTTCGATTTTGTCAGTGTGTGTTTTTGTTTGCAAAACTGTAGAGGGCAAATTAGCCACTAGCCATGATTCAATCGAAGTGAAACTTGACAATTAACTCATTGATGGCAATGCCTTCTATCGAATTATGGGGGCAAAAAGGAGTTAGCCTATGGTACAGAATCGATGAACTTTTTCGTAGTATTCAAGCACTATAAAAAATCAACAGAGCTCAAAATCACTTAAATAAACTTAAATAAGTTGCAATTGCACATAAAGGATTTATATTAAAAACTTTGTATTTATAGTTTAATTTTTTTCTTTACAATTGAATTTTAAATTGTTACATTTTTGGGGTTCTAGGATAAAACATGGATATAATCACACTTATGTCTGCTCAACATATAAAAAGTTTATTTTTTAACTAGTAATTTAAAATTTAATTAGTTACAAACTATTAATAATAACTTACATTAATAAAAAAAACTTGTTCATTGTAGCTTTCAATTAGTTTTGGAATAAACACTAGTTACATATTTTGGGTAAATTTCATAAATTTGGAATTTGATTAAAAAAATTCTACGATATACACACAAAGACTATCTGATAAATTATTGAAATATTGCACATTTCATGTCATAATTATCATATAGAAAATGTTGTGAAAGCCTCTGCTGAAAAAATATAGCTCCTTCAAATGCAAGCAGGATATATTTTTCAAATGTAAGAAAATCAAATACATTTTTATAGCCAAGTGATATATATTTTGGTTGCAAATGTGTTACTGTATTCAATATCTTTGCCTCAGAACTAAACAAGCATAAGTCCCAATTGAGCAAGTTTTCAAGAAAGTGAAAATAATGAATCTAACAACAATTAAGACTCTTTATACATATCATTAAATGTTTTAAAAACAAAGTGAATTACAATGTTATGAAAAACGAATGTTTAAGACTTAATGATAAAAAAAAATATATCAAGTGCATGAAAATACAAGGACAATTGTCTGGATGATGCACAGAAAATGTGTGTGCTTCTTTCTTCTAGTAAACGGATTAGAATAGCAAAATTATGATGAATCTTGTTTGTGGAAAAACCACATGGAAAATAATAAATTTGACTAGGTCAAATACACATTTATACGCCACCAAAGCACAAGATACAGATGTCTCCCATGTGTCGGTGTAATAAAACTCATATTTGACCCAGTTTAAATAATTATTTTCCAAGTAACTTTGCAATAAACTACTATAAAACAAAAAATAAGTACTAGATTCATCAGAATTTCGCAATTCTAATCCATTTACGAACAGAAAAAAAAAGTCGGAATGTCCCATGCTTACAGCAGAGAATTGTCCGCAAAAATAGTGGAACACAATTTTGTGCATAAACCAAATGGGCCTAAGTCACAATTTGGAAACTTCACATGAAAGGAAAAAAACTTATTCCCAACCCTTTTCCAACTCTAAATGTTTCAAAATGAATTATGAGTTTTGATGTTAAGATTCAATAGAAAACAAACTTTTAAGACCTGCAGCGAATCAAAAATCTATAAATTTAGACAAATGCTTGTTTGGTCCAGAGGTACGGGTATAAAGTTTCAGAAATACCATAACATAACTTTTCTTCTTTGCATTTCAGACCAATCATAGGGACTAAAGTTTGACTAAGCAGAAGACAACCCATTCTGAGTGATTCATTTAGTTTTGTTGCTGCAGTGTTATTTAAAGTAAAAATAAAAAATTTCATGTAGAGTTCATGTAAAAAATTTTTGAGAGAGTTCCTAATAAAGACCAATTAAAGGTTGTTTAATTCAAAAATCAGCTATTGGAACAAAACATTAAAATTAGAGTTATAATATTAATATAAAGCTTTGAAAGTCCTAAACTTTTTAGAGTTAAGGTAAACATATACAATTGAGATGATTTTCTTTAATTTTTAGGTTATAATTTCAAACATTTTGGCAGTATATCAGAATTATAAATGATGCATTTTTATAAATAAACTTTTTTCCATCAATATTTATTTTAATCAGCTAATTGCAATTAAAGTGACTAATTAGGATATTATTTGAACATACATAAATAAACTTGTAATTAACTTAGAGGTATGATTTTCATTGCAAATAAAAGATATTATATTGACGCATGTTCCTATGGAGAATTTTAAATTTGACTTCAATATTTATTTAATTATAAGTTTTTAAATAAAAAGTTTTAAAAAATAAGTAGTTTTTAACAAAAAATGAAAATTAAAATATGGTTAAAAAATGTGTTTATAACAATATATACTAGATTCTCAATAGCAAACACATTCACAACTATTGTCTACAAAACAAAATTAGAATTTTGTAAATTGGACCAATTATTATGAAGTTAAGACCGTTGGCGTAAAGTCATATAACACCAAAATGTCATTCTTCAGAAAACATTTTTAAAGTTTACTACACTAATGAACGTGATACAAAACAGGTTCACAAAACCCACTGTAATTTAAAATGTAATCTGAGTCTCAGAAAGAAAATGGTATCATTTTAATGGCAATGAATTCGGGAATATTTTAAAACAAAAATACAGGCTGGAGTCAAATTTCGCAATTCCTAATGTATATGTATACCTTAAATGGAGAAACGTTGTTCAAACATATATTGGACATATCTGGCATTCTAATTAGACAATTCATATCAGACTTTCATTAAGATATTGCTTTCTGATAATAAATGTCATACTTCAACTATACAAATATATCTAGACTAATGTATACCAATGTTTAGTGCGATTATCGTTAATAACCTACAAAATTAAGAGAGTACTGAATAAAAATTGTTGAGCAATCATGTTGCATTGAACATTTCTGCACACAAAAATCAGAATTCATTTGTTAAAATTAAAAAGTTCCGAAATAAAGAAGAAGGTTAGTTACAAAAGTGTTTAATAAGTTATGACTGATTGAAAAACCACCAAAGTATATTCAATACAACAAATGTGCTGTATAACTTTGAGGAATTCAGTACCTTTTGCAATTTACAACAACATTTTATTACTGCTTTTGTTTAAAGGTGAAAGAAAAAGGAAAGATAAAGATCGCAACATAAAAATAATGCGGGAAACAGAGATAATGAGGAGCACATACGAGTAACAAAATATTGATGAGAGGAACAGAGTTACTGTAAGGAACAGAGTTTTCGTGAAAGGACCATTACACAGATTAAGGAAAACTGTTTAGCAACATACAAATACTTACTATTAGATGATTCCTCATGATGCAATTTCATAAATGGAAATTCTGTTACTTATCTTTTCACAATATCATTGTCATCAGGTCTTTCATTCTAAAATAAAGAAAAATATCTTAAGTACAAATTAATAAAGGATATATGTTTACAAGGGGGCCCTAACTAAACTGATATTTAAAGCAATCTTGAGCCTGTAGATAGCAAGACTCTTCATAAAACTTCATTAATGTACTAGGCGAGGTTGAAAGGAAATATCTCTAAACAAGCAAAAAATAGATGTAATTAAAATTTCCAAAACTAGTTAAAATTGACACAAATGACACTTCAATATGACATGTGCAGAAGATATATAAAACACTATTGCACCAATATTGTGCCCCTTATATTTTGATTTATGGTTAGGAATTTCAATTCATTTTATGCAAATGAATAGCATTAAGGTGTCAAATATATTACAAAATTTATGATATATACATGACAAAATTGTTTTTCTTTCAATGTGTCTTTTGATAAAATTTAATAACTTAAATTTGAAAAGTACAGTAAACCCTAGTTACTAGAAAAAAAACATGTTTAACTTATATTTTCAATGTTCAGAGAATATTTACAAAAAAAAACAATTTTATGAAACAGTAAAACATTATTTAACTAAACAGTGTGCTTATATTTCAAGCAAGTGAAAAATGTAGCCATTTTGAAAGAGAAGTTGCAACAAAGTATTGATAGTCAATATTTTAAATTAATCGTATACTTACTGACACAGCAAAATAGTTCAACCAAAAGGTGTGTAAGCACAGCCGAAGTTGTAAAAGATGTGCGCCAGCCAATCTTCAAAAATTTGGTAACTATGATTAAAAGATACTTTTTCTTTTTATAAATCTACTATTCCAGTTTGAAAATTAAAGATACATTGAAAATCATTCACTTATACTTTACTATCCTATAATCAAACACTAAAAAAATCATTAAATGAGAGGAAAGTTGACAAGTATATTATTTAAAAATAAAGTAGCTTATAAAATTTGATAATGATAGAGCTATTTAAGCAATTTTAAAGGCAATGCAAACTTAAATAAAACCACAGAAAACTCATTAACTTGCAACATCATTGAACAATGTCAAAGTTTTCTAAACATAGAAAGAAGGGTAAAGAATATCATAAAAATATTATCAAATACATCTTAGTTAACAGCCAAAGGTTATCTTATTTACAACCTATCTACATTAATTGATTTATAAAACATTGAAAATATGCATCTTTTTTATCACTAAGTCTTCTTATATTTCAAAACGTAAAAAAAATATTGCTAATATATAAATAAACTTCATTAAACTGGTAACAAAAATAACAAAGGAGAACCAAAACATTCACATGATCCATTAATTTTTATTTTTTTTAAATAATTGTGAAACAAATTAACCAATGATGTTTAAGCGACTTTGTTTGATCATTTAACTAATGAATAAAGCATTCTCGTAAAATAGGATGGGGAGAAAATTCAGTCCAATTATATAGGTTTGAAGCCAAATATTGAGAACAACTGTACCCATTAGCCTATAAAACTATCATAACCCCTATTAAAGTGCAGGGCTGTGCACCCAGAAAAGTTCAGCTGGTACACTTATTAAGACAAACTAACTTTGGTTGTCGCTACATGAAGGCTATACTGCAATAAAATACCTTTCTTAAAAGTTTTGGAATACTGAGACAATATGGCTCCATGAAGAATTTGGAATACTGAGACTAAAAATTTATTTTCAATTAAGGAACAGCACCGTAACTCCATATTACCGAATTAAAAGCTGTTATTTTTTGCTGTAGTTTATTATATAACTTTAAACACAAAGATCACACATAAAAAAGATTATAAGACCTATTAGGAGTATTTCAGCTACATAGATCAAACAAAAGTTACATTTCAAACTCTTTGTTTTGCTCCTAATTGAAATAAGTGAGATTTTGATTAGCTCAATCAGAACAAATCATACACCAACAATACTTCAAAATATGATGAAGACATTTATTTAATAACAAGCAAGTACTCCAATGGTTATAGAAATAAAGGATCTGAGCCAAATGGTCGTATGAGTACTTGCATAAGACCAATACATGAAATAATAATATAACTTAAAAATAACAAGAGATATTGATGATGGATATTTTTGCTTCTGTGTGTTTACACATTTTATTCCATTTTACCCCCTTATTTACAAATTGTTTCTCACTTTTGTTATCCAAACCAGGCAGAGCTATGCATCCAGTTAATCTAATTCACCCCATGGGGTAAATTAGGTTAAAAATTGAATCAAAAGTTTTAAAATCTTTTTTTTTTTTTTTTTTAATATTATGGATGTAAATTATACTTTAATATTTAAAATGTCAAAATAAAGGGTCATGTGAGTTAAAATGTGTAAGATTTACGTTATTTTTAAAAATTGAGCTAGTTAATAAATAATATCTCAAAATTTTCAATGTTTTTATTACTGTATTTTTAAATTTTGGATTATTTTTCTCAAATAAAGCAATATTTACAATACTTGTCATTTATAAAATAAAATTAATAATCTTTATTTACTTTGTCTACCCATTTTGACTGACAATATAGTAGAATGGGTAATAACAGAAATAAGGCAATACACACCATCAAATTCTCAGTATTTATCTGTACAGTAAATAAAGATAAAATCTCCTCTGATTTAACAAATCCAAAGATCAACTAAAATCCAACAAAAATATCAAGTCAGTATTCAGTTGCTTTAAATTTCTTGTTTAAAATTGTAATTTTTGATGTTGTCTTTTGCATTTTCTTTATTATTTTTATGAACTTGTTATGCTTCCACTTATAAACCCTAGGTGATTAGAGGAAGGATACAATAAGTTATTTAACATTTGAAAACCTGCTTTCATTTATAAATAGTTGCTACAAAAGATCTCAAAGGAAATCACCAAATTCTGTCTTCAAACATTAGCCTAATGAAACAAAATTATTTTGCCTCATATTAATCAAATGAATATTTCAAATTTTACTCAGCCTAGTCTATAACTCTTTTACCTATAAAATAAGAAGTTATGGAAATTACAATTTCCAATTAGTCTTCAACTAAACTCCAGACTATCTTTAAGCAGAAATCTAGCAAATCCAATTTTTTAAGTGTACAAGATTTCATATTGTTTTTTGAAGTTTTATATGCACACTTGTTAGCATCAAGCTGAACATTGATAAGAACAAGTTAGTTTTTCTACAATCCCATTAAAAAACTTGCCTTTTTATTGGTAAATGTTGATAACAACCATTCAAATATTTGAATCAAGTGAATCAATAACAAATGAATGTAGAAAATAAAACTTACTTCCCAATTTACCCCATTATACAACAAAAAAATCATGAAAAAATTTATCTACTAGCTAGCCTTATTTACAGATATATCACTAATCTTACCTTTGTACTGCTTGTGACTTGTAGCTATTTGTTAACACTGCATAGGCATCCCTTTTGATATCATTGAACTGGAATGGAATACAAAACTATTTTAATAAATAAATTAATTAATATTTTCACAATTAAATTCCATACATTAAAGATATAAATTTAAAAGTAAAAATAAACTTTCTGTCATTGAATTAATTTTTTTTAGCAAGTATATTTTTTTTTACAAAAAGACAGCTAAGAATACATACAAGTCAGAATAATGTATTCAATTTCAAATTACTTAAATTAGACTGCAATAAGTGTTTGTGCACAACCAAATGCTTTGAGGGCTCTTCTCGCCATTAAATCAAATAAAGCAAACATCAGTTGTAATGATTTCGTAATCGGCCAACAGAGGACATCACCTATTCCATAACAGCGAAAAAGAGCTGCAAAATGAATCAGGGTTTTTTTCTTTTAGTGACTAATTTATTTTTAAAACAAACTAAACGATCTGAACTGAGGGCTGTACGCAGATAGTTCTGAGGAGTAAAAAGCGGCCAGCGTGTCACATTGAAAATGTGAAGAAATGTCTAATTTTATAAGTTCACTTGATGGATTGTGTCAAGCTTGTATAACAATCTGTAATGTCTTGGTGGTTGATTAAGTCTGGATGTTGTGGTTGTGGGAATTAAATAAAAATTAAGATTATCGCTATATCGCTTAAGAAACTTTTGGGTCTCCAAAACATTGCACAGTACATTAAAACATCTTTAACGTTAACTTTTATAACACAGCCTGTTTTAACTATTCCTTTTAAATCGAATAAAATTGTTTATATAAGTAGAGTCAAACCTCTTTAACATCAAAACTTTCAACAAGAACTTCTTTTAACTTAAACTATTTTAATTATCTCCTTAAAATCCGATGCAAAATGTAATGGTTTTCCTTATTTTAACACATTCCTTACATAACACACCTCATTTTAACCATAAAGGTGATGAAAATTCACTTATGCAATCAATGCCCATTCAATTGTTAAATGTTACTGTCAAGAAGACATACAAATAGTGTTTTCTATTATCTTTACTGACACACATTGATTCATTTATAAAGGAAAAAAACATTCAATACATGTTTAGATATTTATCATCTGTACTAAATGTATGAATAACAGATATGCTAAGGATTGCTAGCAAAAGAACTGAACTTCAAATATTAAAATATAGCAGTGAAATAAATTGAGAAATGATTTCCAAATTATATGTGAAATCCAGAGGAAATTTATAAGTGAAACTCAGCCAAACAACACAGTTTTTTTTTTTTAAATTTACTAACCAACGATTGTTGCAACTGCTAGAATTCTGACAAACAAATCCTGCTTGCATCATGATTTTTCTTAAAACAATTTCTTTAAACAATTTAACACATTCCTTACATAACACACCTTATTTTAACCATAAAGATGATGAAATTTCACTTATGCAATCAATGCCCATTCAAATGTTAAATGTTACTGTCAAGAAGACATAAAAAGAGTGTTTTCTATTATCTTTACTGACACACATTGATTCATTTATAAAGGAAAAATACATTCAATACATGTTTAGATAATTATCCATCTGTACTAAATGTATGAATAACAGATATGCTAAGGATTGCTAGCAAAAGAACTGAACTTCAAATATTAAAATATAGCAGTGAAATAAATTGAGAAATGATTTCCAAATTATATGTGAAATCCAGAGGAAATTTATACATAAAACTCAGCCAAACAACACAGTTTTTTTTTTTTTTTTTTTAATTTACTAACCAACAATTGTTGCAACAGCTAGAATTCTGACAAACAAATCCTGCTTGCATCATGGTTTTTCTTAAAACAATTTTCTCAAAATGGCTTTTTCAAAACAATTATAAGAGTTAATAAACTATCCCAATATTTTATATTTAATTAAAAATTTTGCATTAAAAATGCAAAGGTCTACCTATATCTTGTCCAACATTTTAATTGTTTCTTATTTTAATTTAACTACACTTTTCACTTAAAAACTTTATACGATAAGAAAATACTATATGAAACAGGATTTCTTTCCTGTTTCATATAGTAATTCTGATTTCCTTTGCTTAAAAACAAATTAAAATTGCATATTGAAAATATTGAAAAGTAGTAATACTATAAAAAACTTTAAAAAAAAAAAAAAAAAAAAAAAAAAAAAAAAAAACATATACATTTAAATTCAAAAGTTAATGCTAAGATTAAAAAGTTAAATTCACTAAGTTTGAAAGAAATATTTCACAAAAAGAATCAAACAAGATTGTTCAAAAGAATATTTTGAAAAACTAAATTTAATTTCATAAATATTTAACTTTTAATTAGCCATAGGTTATAATAAAACAATGGGAAGTTGAAAGTTACAATAAAAATATGCGATTTAAAAGTTACTTAGTAAAAATGCAAAATACTTTTAAAAATGCAAAATACTTTTAAAAATGCATTTTTAAAAGTTAGCACTTAAAAAAATTATTTAGCATTGTGCAAAACAAGGCATCCACAGCTTAATCCTTTATTACAAAAATTGCATAAGGGCAGAAACACTTACTTGCATTTTCAGACACCAGATATTAATGTTATAGTGTTGCTGCGGTAAATGTTAACACTGGAAAGAGTTGAACAATTTCTAGAATTTTGATATACACGCAGGTCATCAATACCTAAAGGAAAAAAATAATATTTAAATAAAAAATCTAGATTTCAAATTTTTTTTTAATTGGTATTTAAGATTAGATCCTTTTGGGCAAACAATAAGCTATACTATAGGGCCATACTCCAGTAAAATATCACTTTTCTCATCGATTTTATTTTAAATTTCTTTTTATTTGACATTTGCATTGCCTTCACTTAAGCTGCATTATGTGTTAAAATTTGTGTTGCACAATATTATTTTTATTTTACAATAATTCTTTTTCATACTCTTCAATAATGTAAAACTGATTTAAATATTTATTAACATTAATATGAATGAGTAAATTTAAACATATATATTAGATGTGAGACTTATTTCTCATTTGTTTAACATAATATCTAAATATAGTAGTATAAGAAACATACTTAACACGCTAAATTTTGAATCTTACAGGCAGTTAAAAAAAACTTGAAAGTTTTTAGAAAAACCCATTCGATTGATCACATTACTTTAGATTTGAAGACATTTTTAGCTGTTTAGTAAATGATTGATCACAATACCTTCTTTTAGGCAAAACACAGTAACAACTAATTATAATTCACAAGCTTATCTGAATGTTAAACCTGAAAAGAAAAAACATGGAAATAATATATAAAATAATGAAACATACAGAAACACTTTGTAAATCCAAATTAGATTTATTGTGTTTGATAAAATATATGTTCAACTGTAGCACTCGATTCTACAGCTATTACTACCACACATTAGTGTTTAAGTTGAGGTACAAAATTTCTTGCTCTGGGATGAAAAAAAAGCTAACATCACAATTTTCATTTTAGCAAAATGCTGAAATGATTACAATTCCACCAATCGTAAGCACTTTTTATGACAAAATCCTTATTAACTATAAATATTAAACTATTTTAAATCAAACATCAACTAGAAAAACAATTTTAACCCTTCAGCCTACTTAATCATTTTGTTCAATGACTAACCTTGAGAAAACATATATGGTGATTTGCCAAATTTAGTGTCAAAATGTTGTAGCAGAAGAGATAAATCACACTTTCTAATTTTAGCATTTAAGAAAGTTCTTATATAATTTGCTAAAAGAGCAGTCATAGCTTAATCCCTGCCACACATTATGCATTATTACATTTACCATATGTTAAATTTAATGTAAATCAATGCTCAATTAATTGGATAAAGAAATTAATTAACTTTAACTAACAAGGTAAATAAAGATATGCAATTTTTTCATTGCTTCGAGAAGTATGCTATGGTTATTATTTTTTTTTTTTATAATTAGTAAGGGCTACTGGCTTAAAACAAATTTCTAAACACACACACAAGAATCCAAAGGTACAAATATTCCTTAATGGATTGGATATATTTTCAGAAATGTTAATTAGAAACTTAACCTAGGTAAAACCAAGTGTACTTAACAATAAGATCCATGAAATGAGGTTAACCATAACTCCATTGACATACTTTTCCATGTTCTTTAGTTAACTATTCTAACGTTAATTAGAAATTTAAGAAACAAAAAAAAAAGTCAAACCAAACATACTTAACCCTTTGCACTCCAGGCCTTTTTCGCGCGGAGGAATCAGCAACTCGAGACATTTTAGGTTCGGCTAGTGTTTATGGATTTGCTTCATAGAAACTAAACACAGTAATTGGCCTTGCATCGAATTTCCGCATCACACCTAATGGTCCTCTCGTGGTTTGGCATCCAATCGTGTGGTGCCTGAGAGGCGCCACTGGAGTGCAAAGGGTTAATAATTATACATAAGAAGTTAAATGAATTGAAATCATGAAAAACTCTAATAACTTAAAAATAAACTACTGAATAGCTTTCTTTTTCTATGTTCTTTAATTAACTGTTATGTTAGCTAGAAAGTTTTAAAAAGGTTAATTCAAATGTATTCAACACCTACGAACATGACTTTAAATTAACAAAAATCATGAAAGCTTACTTTTTCTAGATAGGTTCTTGGAGACACTTCTAAAAACGAAAGACGATGGAACTTGCATTCATTAAAACTTTTCAATAGTTGATATGTACCTTCTGTTGATTGTAAAAATAGTTTTATTACAAATTTCATTTTTAAATATGAACTGAATTTTAATAATTATAAACTTTAACGTAAAATAAATTTATTTTAAACACATTTTTAAAAATTTAAATTCTTATTTTTGTAACACACTCCACCCTTTCAAACTATCCAAGATCCAATCCACGAATCTTGCTATTTCAAAAACAATTAGATGCTATTTGTAACAATATCTTGACTTAACTGAAAATGCTTTGAACAGATAGTCATTGGCATAGAAGTCTTTTGCAAGTTTTGCAATACATATTTTACTTTCAATTTAAATGTACAAATATAGAACAAAAGCATAAAACTTTAAAGTTGTATGCTTTTGTTCCATGTTTGTACAGTATTATTTTACAAGACAACATTGTTATGTTTTTGCACAGAAAATGTTAACTTGTTTCATATTTCAAAAACAGATTTTAAAAAAATGAGTGAAAATTATAAATAACAAGTTAAACTCTGAAAAGCTTTTTCATAAAATTTTGAAAAAATAGTCTTTAAAATTTTAATCATTTGACAATAAAACCAAAATTTGAATGCCACAAGGATTAAATTTAAAAAGTACAGTTGAAATTTTTAAAACTCAGAGATGCATGAATTCTCAGTAATAAGAACAGAAAATTTCTACAAAAACTTAAAAATAATCTTGGCTAAAAATTGAAAACCTCACAGCTTTCTTAATATTATTTCTTTTCCGTATCAATAAAGTTTCATCATAAAGAAAAAAAATCATATTTTGATCCAATTTTTCAGAACCTAATTGAAATTTGGATAGAGTAACAAAATTAAATAAAGCTAAAACCACAATTTCTCAAGAGAAAATAGACATTTACACTTCTCGACAATATATTTCAATTATGAAAAATTTATTTCACTAACTACGATCACTTATCTACAATGGGAAAAAAACAACTCTATACAAGAGAAATCTCTTTAATACAAGGTTTGATGTCAAAATCACAAAAATGCTTCTATCAGTAATAAAATATTCTATGATATTCTTTGGGAGAAAGCATGGCTACACAAAGTTATTTTTCCCAAATTCATAATTCAATAAAAATATACAATTTTTTTTATGTACATCTACAATTCTGGTTTTCAATTGGTAACTTGAAGCCACAATGTGTACATTTAGTTACAATTTAAAAATTCCAATAACTGCTCAACAATTTGAAAATTTATGAAATTTCCGTCTCCTTACGAAACAATTTTAGAAAATGGACATGAACCTATCCAACATTAAATGTGTTATTTGTAACAAGCACTTTCACCACAATTGTCACAAACTTGTAGTCAACACGCTCGTGCCAGCATCACTATGACAATGAACATTGAGGAAGCACTTTTGATAAATATCTTATTGCAAAACACTCAAGAGTCTTTTCAATTGTAAGTTTACAAAAGCAATGGAATAGCTCTTTCAAGCATACAGTTTTGAAAAAATGACCAATATGCTGCTGTTCACATTCAAGTCAGGGTTCTGTGTGATTCTTCTATTGACAAAACAAATTAGTTGCAGTTATAAAGCAATAGATAAAATAACAAAACCAGAGAAAAATTATAAAATGTAGTGGTTTTAGAGATAGTAATAATAATTTAGAGGAAAAAAAACAGATATTAGATAAAAAACTTAGTATTACTCCAAATTCGCTTTATTCTGCTATTTTGAAATATGACAATTTTAGCTCTCTATTTGAAATTAATTGAACTTCTCACAAAGCAAATAAAAACAAATCATGGTAAAATACAAAAACCAGATAAGTGCCAGTGGTGCACCTTATCTGGTCTTTGAGACTATTTCTTGAGCAAAAAGGCTTCATTAAACATACACAAACACTGCATTTCACAACCAAGAAAAATGAGGTTTTTATTTAGAGAATGCTTTTTGATGTCGTATTACACTTGTTGTAAAAACGTTTCTTTCTAAGTCAATAATCTACCAAACACTCTATGACAGAGGTTCCCAACCCATGAGCCGCGAGTATCGTAGTGCTAGGCTGTGGACACTGGTTAAGAATCTAAGTCTAGATAAATATTACAAGAGCTTCAGGGGTGTAGATGGAAACAAATGAGGCATTCGATTGTTAGCAATGATCAAATTATTCAATTTTATTCTTTGAAGGTGTAATGAGTGAATAACGCATGAATTAAACAGCATGGCTAAAACTATCCAGTTTTAATCCAGATATTGACTCTCGCAAACAATGTAAAAACCCCATTGATTTTTTTTTAAACTTTGACCACTTGTTTTTTAGTTTTCTTATTGTTTTTAACAGCAAAGTGAAAACAATAAAGTTCCTTTTTTACAAAAAAAAATTCTTTTTAATCTACCTTGTAGAGTATGTTTTACCAATTACGAAAGCAGGAATGTAGCCAGGGGGAGGGATATGGGGATATATCCCCTCCCGAAGATTTTCTGTTTGTTATTAGAACACGAAAATCAAAGGATTTGTTGTTTTTTTTAAATTGCAACTTCAAATAATATAATTTTTATTTTTTGAATTTTAATTTGATATTCCCTCCTGACAAAAATTTCTGACTACGTCCCTGTATTGAAGCATGCACATATTGTACTGTAGAAGCTAGTGGGCCTCAAAAATTTTTTTTTACTAAATATATGGTCCGCATAACTAAAAAGATTGGGAACCTCTGCTCTATGAGATAATTCTTTAAAAGGAAAGTCCTTGGCAACTATTCTCGTGACCATAATACTTGACGATTACAAGAGCTATATAGCTCTTAACTGTTTCGTTACGAATCAGGAATCAGGTCACAAATCGCTATCAGGAATTTAAATGGTCTTAAGGCTGCTTTTTGAGCCAAAAGCTTCACTTGTCACACTCATGGAAAATTCATCATCATGAATGCGAAGGTGATTACTGAGTGAGATCTTTTTCATAAATATCTTTTTGCAAATGTCACAAACATGTTGCTTTGCATCAGTGTGAGTTAGGAGGTGATTATCGAGATTGAGTTTTCTAGTAAATGCTCTCTTGCAATATTCACAAACATAAGGCATTTCTCCAGTGTGAGAACGTAGATGAACTGAAAGAGCTGATTTTTGTGAAAACAACTTGTTACAAATACCACACATGTGAGGTTTTTCTCCAGTATGGGTATGTAAGTGAGCAGTAAGAGCACTCTTTTGTGTAAATGATTTCTTGCACAGGTTGCAAGCATATGGCTTTTCTCCTGTATGAATTCGAAGGTGTCTAATGAGATCAGACTTTTGACAAAAGCCTTTGCTACATTCGTGACACACATATTCGTTTTTTTCAGCATGACTCACGAGATGGTGTCTCCTGAAAAGACTTTTTCTGGCAAATGACTTGTTACACTTTTCACAAACATATGGCATTTCTTTGGTATGAGATCGTACATGCACCGAGAGACTTTCCTTTTGTGAAAACCGCTTGTCACACACATCACACATGTGAGGTTTTTCTCCTGTGTGAGTACGTAGGTGAGCCATTAAAGAACCCTTTTGGGTAAAAGCTTTGCTGCACAGCTCACAAACGTGAGGTTTTTCTCCAGTGTGAGTTAGAATATGAGCAGCTAGAACAGATTTTCGACAAAACTCTCTATTACACAATTGACAAGCGAGTGGATTTTTTAAAGCGTGACTTTGAAGACAATGGTTTGTGAGAGATTGCTCCTTGGAAAAGGCCTTGTCACACAGTTCACAAGCATGAGACATTTTTACAATATGATCAGGGATACTATATTTCAAGAAAATTGGCTTATTGCATACATCACCCTTTTATCATCTTGAGAAAAGCATTGGTTGTTTTGTGAAAAACATCAGAATGTTTAAGAAGAAACTTCTGTGTAGGTCTCTTACTGAAGATTGCTAGTAAGCCAATTCAATGTTGAAAATTAAATTTGGTAGATTATTCTTGATCACTGAGTGGCTATTCTGAAATTTACAAAAAAAAAAATTCTTTTAGTAAGTCACATTATGTACATTAAACACATTTACTCACATTGAACACATTTACTCACGTTAAATACATAACACCATACTGCTAAACAACAGTTGGTTAACCTTGGGACAGTCATGTTACAAACTTTATACACACTAATACTGTTATATTTTCCTTCTTTACTCATATTAAACAACATAATATGAAATTGCTGAATAACTACTGGATAACCTTTCAGAAGTCACATAATACTGACATTATACACTGTATATTTTCCTTCTTTATTCAAACAATAACATATCATGGTTAACTGTTAGATTACCTTCCTGAAATCAAGTTATAGATATTATACTCACTACTATTTTACTTCTTTACTCACATTAAACAACATAATATTGCTTTGTTTAACTGTAAAATAACCTTCCAGAATGCGTCCTTCACCACTTGCACTACTCTCCTAGATGATTTGTTTTTCTCTGAGATGATTGCTTTGGCGTTGTATAGAATTCGTGTGGATCTTGTGCAAAAAGATCTTCAATATAACCAACTCTTTATCTTTTATAAAACAATTAGAAGATAAGACTTCCAACTCCAGCGTCGCTGAGAGTTGCTTACATAAAACCGGAACCATATTATTGCAACCATAAGGCATTTTACTTACTAGAATAAAAAAATAGCTGCTATTATTAATTGGTTTTAATTGCCTTGATACAGAATCCACAACGGAATTACATGTTCAGCTGTTTTGAGAGAAAGAATTAACGAGTAGTGATATGAAATTATTTATCTTTTAAAAAAAGTTACGAAAAATCTCCAATCCCTGCCAAAATTAATTTTTTTAAGAAAATTCTTTTATGGAACTAAACCGTCAATGATATGTCACCGACTCGAATGATTTTAAAGAAAAAGTCTCAAAAAACTAAAAAAGTCTCCAAACCACTTGCCGCTTAACACACACAAAAAAAAAAACGGACATTCCACTTCCTTCAATCTTTTTGTGCCTTTTTTTTTAATAGATCCACTTTTTTGAAAACAGTTCAACAAAAGTTGACCACCAACCATTTTAAATTATATTAGTCGACTTTTATCTAACTATTAGTGAAAACAGTTTATTTATTTGAAAATGTCACAAAAAGATTTAATGAAAAGGAATATCTGCTCCTGGTTATAATAACCTCTATTTTGTAAAAGTCTTTCATTTCTGCTTCAAATAGCAAAAAACCTAAATAATTGCTTCAGCAAATCTATGTTAAAATAAAACAAGAATATATACCTACCAAATTGGCATATTTGATTTAAAAATGCAATACCCTACAACCAAAAACCACACATGCAGATTGTCATTACTTAATTTTATGAGTTTAAAATATTTAAAGAATTTAAAATACAAAACTCTTAAATTTCAATTATGTGAAAGCTTCTAACATGACCAATTTCATGATATGTATTTTTTCCAGTGTTTCTTAATTCCTCAATTGTATTCATTTAAAATTACACACCAAAGCTAAGCCCATTCACCAAATCTGGCACATGATCAAGATCTCCAAGAAAATATTACTAGCTTTGTCATTAAGAAAGATGGTTCCTACTGAAATAATAGAATGAAAATCAATGACTTTTCCAAACCTAAATAATATTTTAAAAGACCTTTCAAAATTAGTTTTCATTCATTAGGATCTTAATGTTTGACATAGCAGCTGCTTTGCCAAGAGCATTAATATCAAAATCTTTCATGCACAATTTTTTATTTTGCCTTAGAAACAGACTTTGATGACTGCCTTTGATCATTTGGCTTGCAAAACTAATCTCACGTATTTATCTTACAGAATACAGTGTGCGACTAAAACCATTCAATTTGTACTCCACCAATCAGCAAATACAAATTAAATGATGTACAAATTGATGCATGCGTAATACAAATATACAAAAAAATAATAATTTATGTGGTGCAGATAAGCAGGATTCCCATTCAAATCACAGAATGAAAATCAATAACTTTTCAATGAATTTGAAGGACCTAAATAACGTTCTTTAAGGACCATTGAAAATTTGATTTTGTTGGTGTATATATATGGCAACGACAGATATTTATTGAATACATTTTGTATCTTTGAGTTGGCAATATTAAGAAATTCTATAAAGGTAAAAATTAGTTTAAAAGATGTTGTAACGGTTTATCCATCCACTAAAATGTTAACTTCCATATTCATCTGTGATCTTTTTGTAATAAATTAAACTTCCATTTAAAGTCACTCTGCTAATCTTATCTAATAGTAAAACACTAACAGATTTCAAGCATCATATTTATATATACTTTTATAACAAAGTATATTTCTACCAAAAAAGTTATAAGTTGGTGGATGCTTAATACAAATATGTTGGAGAATTCCAATACAGTGCAGATAAGTGGCGGTCACGCGATGATAGCAAGTCCAAGTTGCATTTTTATAAATTTTGTGGTTGGCCACACATCTCCAAAAATTAATGACTTTTAAAGACCTCTAAGCATTTTTAACACGTTCACGCCGGCGCGTACCACCGGTGGCCCGCACTAGACTGTCTCATCGGGCGGCGCGTACCACCGGTGGTACGATGAGACAGTCTAGTGCGGGCCACCGGTGGTACGCGCCGGCGTGAAAGTGTTAAGCAACTCTAAGCATTTCCAAGCACTTTCAAGGCCTTGAAAACAAGTTAAAAATATTAAGCACTTTTAATGACTTTCAATGAACGTGAGAACACTGATAAGTGACAAAAACTAGACTTTTAAGGACCTCCAAAGCATTTTTAAGTACTTTTAAGTCCTGGAAAATAAGTTAAAATATATTAAGCACTTTTAATGACCATGGAAATCCTGTTTTTTGTTTTGTTTTTTGCACATGGACAACAGTAATTTTACAATAACCTTAATGGAATGCATAGAAGGAGAACGGATTTATATTGCCATTTTGAAATTTGCTTACAACTAAAGGCCAAATGCAAATTTGAATTTGCATATTATGTCACATTATATGGATTACAGTTAAACCCTGTTAATGCGAAATTGCTTAACATGAAATTCCGTTAAATACGAAGTAAAATCAGTTCGCCAGACTTAAAACTTAGTTTTAATTTGTTCGTTTAACATGAAATTTGGTTCACGTGAACAGTTTCAGCGACCCCATCGACTTTGCATTAACGGAGTTTGACTGTATTTTCATATTCCTTCTGTTTTCAGTCGCTGTTTAGCATTAACAGCAATTTTTCATCACCCCCATTAGACGAATTTTGAATCACCCACCACCTTGTTTATTTTTAATTTACCTCCATCTAGTAGATTTGAAATCTGCCGCCATATTGAATTGGCAATTTTTTGGCCTTTTCGCCAAATTTTAAAAACACGTCAACCCATATATGTAGATTACAGATTTATCAAAGAGGGAATTTTTCGGCATTGTAAGAGAGAATTTTTTGGAATTCCCTTGAGGGAAAATCTTTACAAAAAAACACTCTTGCGATATAAGGAAAAAGTTCATATCACACTAATATGTCTGCTTTTGTAGCAAATGATAAGTACTACTATGCAGAAAGAACTCTCCAACAAATTTTACAAATAAGTCATGAATTTCCTCGAATAAAGTTGATCCATTTCGACGAAAAATAATATGATTTGGAATTAATTCAATACAGCAGCAGTCATTACAGGCCCGTAGCCAGCCAAAGTTTGTAGGACGGGCAAACATTTTCCCAGGAGGGGCAGAAATATAAATTATTTCATTGGTTTTCAATTAATTTTTACAATTGATTACACGTAAAAGAGTATTTATCAGAGCACTTTATGAAGTACATATACAAAAAAATATTTAAAAAAAAAAAAAAAACATTGTTAATGTATTTTTGATGTAGTGTTATTTTTTTAAATTCTTTTAAAGACTCTACACCAGAAAAAATTTTGATAGAAACAAAACTTTCAATTTAAAAATTTTTGAAGTATATTTAATACAATTCTATTCCTGTCAAATATTCTATGCTTGTCCATCTCTTAATTTTTCACACATTTCAACTTAAGAATATCTACTTTAAAAATAATTACAAAAATAAAAATTAGTACAAATTACTTTTACATAAAAAGTTTTTTTAACATAAAAAGTTTTTTGAAGTTCCGTTCTTACATTTCTATTTAAAAATATATATTGTTAAACAAATTACATTTTCCTATCATTGGTCTTGTGGAACAGCTACATAACTCTTTAACAAACTTGTCATTTAAGAAATTCTTTCAGCATTAAAAAGTTATTTACATTTTGATATAAAAACTATATATATATATATATATATATACACATTACTAATAGAATTGCATTTTCCTTTATTTTCTCCTATCATTTTCAATACTCTGAAAAATTTATCAGAAACTATTATAATATAAAAACCCTTTTTCTATTTCTTTGCCATATATTATTAATTATAATATAAAATAATAGAAATTCATTTTCCTATTCTTGGTCTTATATTAAACATTTTGAAACTTTTTAAAATACATATCTTAAAAAAATCTAAAATAAAATGATAAATGTTAGTATAATTGCAGTTTCCTATCTTTACACATATTAAACAATTTCAAAACTCTATCTCTACTTCAAATGCCAAAAACACTAGATTTACCATCCTTTCGTGGCCCATTGACATTCTTTGGGGACGATTTATGGCCGTCAAAGTGGAAAAGGTAGATTCGCAAGTTGCTGTGCTACAACCGAAGGTATCTACAGCAGCAAAAAGTTTGTTTCTATTCAATCATAGATATAAAGGTTTACAAGTAAAAACAAATGATTGGTATAAAATTTTCCAGGACGGGCAAAGATTTTTCCAGGTCGGGCAAAGCCCGACCTCGCCCCCTTCTGGCTACAGGCCTGAGTCATTATCTGACCCATCACTGCTCAGCAACATCAGTACTTAAAAATAACAAATCTTGACACATTTATATAGTGAATGTGGCGCACATTTATCCCTTATAATTTATGTGTTTTAAGTTTTTTTCCAGAAATTTACCAAAACATCGGATAAAAATTCTGGAAGGTACATCTCCTTGGCCCCTACATGCCAGCATATTTGCATTATTTTTTTTACAAATTTTGACATATTACAATAAAGTAAGGAAGCAAAAATGGGTGGACACAAATACTGTTATTGGCAAAATAACTAGACATAGGAACTTACTCATTCGATAAATAAATTTAAAACACAAATGTGTTATTTCATTTATTTTGATTTCACATTCATCTCCATTCCTGTTGTCACTTTTCCCTTAAAGTTATAAAAATAAAGCATCTTCTTTTCATCAGGAAATATAAACACCCGTTTTTTGTTTCATATTCATAACAAAGGGTATAAGAATAAAAGTATGATCTGGTTTACAGCAGAAAAGTGGAATAAAACAATAATTATGAGCGTATTTGGTCATGACGTGTTTTTATCAAAAACGAAAACTGACGTCATAAAATGTGTTGTCATGACTAAAAAGAAAAAATTTCGGGTTTTGGATTTTTTAAGGAAACAGACCTAAACCTGTCTCAATCCAACCAATAGTAGAGCGTCTAGGCGCCAAAAAAATAGCCGAAAACTTTACTACTTGAAACAAGTCTGTAATTTTGCACATCGATAGATAATGTCATTCTAATCATTTTAAGAAGTGGGGCCCCTCGAATTTCACTTCCGGTCGAGGTTTTATTCTACTTCAAAGTTAGGTATAAAATATGTGGATTTTTTTTTTTTTTTTTTTTTTTTTTCAATAAAAAGCGTAAATTATGGGTTCCCGGCCTTATATCTTAATTCTATTAGCACGTATAATATGTTAAATAGTTAGGCTTGTATTAAAGAATCAAAAAAAAAAAAAAAAAATTCAACCGAAAGCTATTAATATTTCGATCGGAAGTGTATCCCTTATTCAACTCCAACAACTTGAGCTACACATATAAAACATATTTCATTTATAAAAGGGTTGATATCGAAAATTTATCAAATAAAAATATTATAATATATAAATTATTATTATTATTATTATTTTTTTTTTCTTCCCATGGCGCCGAAAACTGTTTTTGTAATCATTTCTATTAGTTAAGAGCCCAAACATTGGGTTCTATTTTAAGAATTTATTTCAGCTTTTCTTAGACGCTGTCTACAAACATCCTTTTTTTTATTCCACTGGTACGAGTCCATACAAGTTGATATTTACACATGCCTGTTTATGCTCAATGGTGTATCGGTTTAACCTTTTAAATCCCGCAGAGTCAGCGTTGTAGGTATCACAAAAACACAATGACTTTCCATTCGAAAAAACTGGAAATGAACTCGCCCGACTCGTTCTCCTGTGGGCCACACATGGATTTCCAGTGGGGGGTCACTGTCGACCATTGAAATATCATTACTATATATCTATAACTTGCAATAGGGTTGTGCGTTGGGTCCAGGGCCGCCGACAAGGGGGTAAAAACAGTACACATTATAAGGGCCCTTCTTGTCAAGAGGGCCCGTGATTTCTTGTAAAGATAATCTTAAAAATAAAAATTTTACTAAAAATCTTTAAAATTGATTGGATCCATTCTACGAAACAAAAGGAAAAAATCTTCCGAATTTTTTTTTTCTTAAATTGAGTTGGAGAAAAGCGCTGCGTCTGTTTCTAACACAAAAGGCTCCTCTCAAAACCCTTCCCTTGAATAAACACCATCGGCTATCTGTATTCCCCCTTGTAAAACTCTGTGGATCATGAAGACTGATAAGAAGCAGTTTGGGATCGGTCTACCCATCACTACCATACAATAGCGTTATAGCTTTGAGAAATTGGTTAATTGGCCACATATGGTGCATGTCTGCTCATTGACAAAAGACCAGACATGCCTTAAGGATGCACCGACAATAGTGTCCTTCAAAATGGGCTTGCAATATACGATTGATAAGAGGTGACCTCCTACCTTTTTTTAAAAAAGAATTGCGAAATAGGCTTTTAACTTTTTCCAAACAGAAAACGCCATAAACATTGCGTTAATAGGAGTGTCCAGTGTCCACTACAAAAGCTCACGTGAGTACATCGCTCAATTCATTTGCACGATATACGCTTGTATTTTAAAGGAAGTGTATGAGTTCGGAGTAACATTTAATTTTCGTATGAGAGTAAAGATTCAGAATTTATACATTTAAAATTGATTTAAAAAAAAATTTATTTCAAAAGCTAGCAATCGATATCAATAAAAGTAAGTTGTTTAAAGATTTATTTATTTACAGTTTAAATAATTATTTTTCAAAATACCAAGTTTACATTCAGAAAAGCATTTGTTAATTGGATAAATTGTATTTGTATTATTCATCGATTTAAAAAAGAAATGATAAATTCATTACTTACATAAGTACGTATGTCCAAAAATTAATGCACATCTAAAATGATTATCAATTCATTGTGTTTGTAATTTATGTAGAGATTTTTTAATGTTTGAGAACTACCTGGTTCAATTTGCAGGCAACGTTTTTGAAAATTTTAGGTCCTTTTTATTATTTTATCCTTAAGAAATACTGTTAAAAAAAGAAAAAGATGTTTTTTATACTGCTTTTTTTTAATATTAGTAAAATTGTTAAAATGTTAAATACGTAATTATTTTGAAATCCAATACATTGATTTGTTTAAAAATTTTGCCTTGAAAAAAAAAATATCTAATAATCATTAATTATTTAATAAGTTTTTCTAAAATACCAGAAAATTCTGTAAAATTGTTTTACTCTATTAATCGACAGCAAACATTTAGAATTAAATTTTTATTTTAAAATTTAAAACTTAAAAAAAAAAAAATCTTTATAAAGTTTTTTGTCTTATCCTTTTTGGTTTGAAAAATACGATATTTTAATATATTTATTTATATGTATTTCTTGGCCTATTATGTTGGATATGCAATTACCTCGAATACCATGAAATTAATTTAATTGAAACTTTAAACTGTCTTTAAAGGTCACATATTCTAAAATGCTGTTTTCGAAAGTTTCCAAAATGTCTGTTCGTTGCTTTTCTTCCTTACAAAAATCTACCCGTTGGAAATGTTTTCTGGCGTATGGGAGTTTGCCTCTTTATTTTTCTACCTAAATAAGCCAATAAAATAGCTTTCGAAAAATGTAACCTCTTACTAGGAATAAATGACAGCCGCTATGCATTTAAAAAGACGTTTCAACAAACTTTTCTTAGAAATCAGTACACATAGGGGAATCTCAACTTTTATTGAAACGAAAAAATTAAAGCAATAATTTATTTTAATTCTTGTATTTTAGTATTACTTAGTAAATAATATTATTGAGATAATTTTTTTAGAGGCTGTATTACAGTTTTTTAGAAAGCCAAAATATATCATGAGAGCACCCAATTAACGCTGGTGTCCTATTTCTATTACCAAAACCTTTGTTACATTTACCAGAGTTCGGCAGATGTTTCTGACCAAAGAGCAAAATATTCAATAATCAGAATCGTAATACATTTAAAGAGCGGAATTACGAATTTTTAACAACGAAAATTTTTATACTATTTTTAAAGTATAAAAATCATGGCCGATGAGAGATGATACAAGTCAGTTGTCCAAATTTGGTTTTAATTGACGCATACGATTCAGTCCATTCTTCCTTAAATTCTCGATTTTTCTCGGCAATTTTTTTCTTCGTTTTGGATGAAATAAGTCTCATGTTTTTCCAATTAAGTGTATCAAAAGCAAAGGTCGTTTTAACAGCACGCGCCCGCGAAAACGTGAAAAAGTTTACAGCAAAAGTTGTCGTCTACCTCAGTCGGAGACAAGAGAACAACGAATGTCTATAAAAGCTCGATGCAATTGGAACTGTGACACATTGTGGGCGCACTCATATTGCGCATTCTGATTGTTCTGTATTTTGACTGGGAAGGTACCAGGGGGGGCGTTAACTTTAAGTTGGTATATGAGAGCAGTGTTATCAGTTCCTCTTACTCATCTCATTTATCTTTTTTTTTTTTTTTCCTTTTTTTTTTTTTTTCTCGCGTTTTCTCTATTTTTCTGGTTTGAGATTAAGCAGTAAGTGTATTACCCAAACAATGAAAAAAATTATTATCATTTATTGCTTCAGCTTATTCTTAGGTTAAATGGTTATAATAAATTAATGGTTCTTAGGTTAAATGTGGTTATAATAACTGTGGAGATATTATCTCTTTAGTATCGACGCCAATATGTGTATATGGGCGAGGGGAGAGGTGGAAGGGGGGGGGGGGGTAATGGGACCCGAGGTACAGTTGCATAGGGGCCCGAAAATCCTGTCGGCGGCCCTGGTTGGGTCAATTACTTGATATGTCGGAGCATTTAGTCGGCATCTGATCAATGAATGAAACGCCACCACTAAGTACTTGACAAAATTCGCATACAAGAAAAATCCCGACTATCTTACTCAGTGGCCAAAGGGTGGGGCAGTTTGGCAATGAGTACTCTAAACCCATGGCTCCCTTTTACATGCTCCACAAGAGTTTATTGTTAAGGACCGTCACACTTCAAACAACTAACTGCCGGCAAGATTCAACACAGTTTACACCCCTCGACCCGACCAAAGGGTCACTGGCTGGGAATTTTTTTACAAAGCGATTTAGGGAGGGTTGGGATTTAAAGTGTTAAATTTTTCACAAGTTTAAATCTTCATGACCGAAATGTTAGTATAGACTTTTGGCATCTTAAGATACCTAAGATTCTACAAGTATTTTTTTCTAGTCTTTCATAATGTCTTCCTGCTCAAAAACATTCAAATTTGCCAGCACTGTTTCTTTACCTGTGAATGCTCCAACAATTGATTGGTCGAAGTGTGCTTTGTGCCAGCCGGAGAAAAATCAAGCCTCGTGACATGCTTAAACAAGCTTATGGAAGATAGGGAAAGTGGAACTGAAGAATTGGAAAATGATGATTAAGGGGATCATGATGTTAACGAGGATGAGACAAACGAATCCCACGAATGTGTAGATCATGAAGCAACTCGGGAAGTTTCTAATACACAAAAAAAAAATGAAGTGTACATATAAATTATTTACGATGGACCTTCTACACCTTTTAAACACAAAAGCAAAAACTACATTATGTGAATATTCCCAATTGATCTTGCATTAAAATTGATCCATATTAAAAGAAATGTAGTCAAACAAGGAGCTCATCGTATTAATTTGGTATGGGACATGTACCACAAATTAAGTATTAAGAAACGTACGAGAGACATCAAAGGTTTAGGATCCTGGAAACAGGTGAAATCAAATGACAAACTTACAAAGAACTGGAACAATTCTATTAGAAATTCTGCCAATACGCCGAACTGTTTGAATTCCTATCTCAAGATATTATATTGTTACGAATTTTTGTATATTTGTAAATATTTCGTAGTGTTAATTTTGTAAATAGTAAAATTTATGTTCATCTCGCGTAAGGCAGTGCAGTGGTTCGTCTTGGTTTGTTTCCCAGCAATGAATCTCTCAATGGTTGATAACGAGTTTTACAGAGGTAACTCTGGGAAGCGAGTTTCAAGGGGCAGGGCATTTAACATTATGGTAATGGGAATCTCGCCAAATTGGCGAGATAGAGCCAAGTTGGCGACCATTTGGCGACATTTTCGATACATGTATCCCATGTATGTACATGTATAGGATTTTTCGACTACTGTCTGGAAAGTTCTCCAAATGTCCATCTCTGGAAGGTTCAAGTATGTTCACAGCCACTCCTATATAAGCGCGACCTGAGTTGGTTAGTAGTTAGTTGTCTCTCAACGTTCATTGTGTGAGCTGTATTCCTGACTCGAGATACTGAGCATTCTAAAGCGAACTGTTTTGCATTGTCTTTTGCAGCGATTTAGCAGTTGTTGTCAAGTTTTTAACTGCTGTTTTGTGCTCTATTGAGGGGAAAAGAGCTGTATTGTGTCTACTAGAACGAGAAGTTCTGGAGCTGTAAAATGACTGTGAAGAGTTATTTTTGGAATAAATTTCTGCAAGTTTTTATCTGCTTTGGCGTCAAATCTTTCGAACCCGTCCACGCAACAACTGGTGTCAGAAGTGGGGTTTGATGCCGATTACCAGAGCAATGGCGGAACAAGATGAACAATTTCAACAGCTTTTTGCTTTCATGCAAGAAATGGAGAAGAAAATATCCAAAGGGCAAGAAGAGATGAAGAAAGAGATTTTCTCTGGCCAAGATAAGATGAAGGAAGAGATTTTCTCTGGCCAAGAAGAGATGGAGAAGAAAATGACCAAAGGGCGGGAAGAGATGAAGAAAGGCCAAGACGAAATGAAAGCGGGCCAAGAGGAAATACAAAAGAATATTTCTGCTATCTCTGCCGGACAGGAGGAATTAAGGAATCATCTTTTAGCAACTATGGAAGAAAGCGTGAAACAAATAGAAGACAAATTTGAATAGAAATTCGAGAATGTCGAAAAGAAATGCAATAGTTTAGAAGGGAAAGTCGAGAATGTAGAATTCAAGTTTAATGATTTGGAGAGAAAGATAGAGATTTTGGAAAAGAAGAATTTAGAAGAAAATTTGGGTGAGATAGAAGAAAAGATAGATCAAATGTTAGAGAAGAGACTGTCGAGCCGAACTCTTTCGGAAGATTTGAAATGTGTACCAGTCACCTCCCGACCTTCAATCAAGCTTTCGACTTACGATGGAAAATCTTCCTGGCAAGTGTATAAAACTCAATTCACAATTGTCGCCAACGCCAACGGATGGGACTCCGTGACAAAAGCCTGCCAGTCAGCTGCATCTCTGCGAGCTGAAGCTGCAGATATACTACAAACACTTTCCGAAGAGCAACGCTTAGACTTCAAGGCACTCTCAAGTGCATTAGAATTACGGTTTGGAGAAAAATGTGTGAAAGACTACAGCAGGCTACAGTTGAAATCTCGCCAACAGAAGCCTACCGAAACACTCCAGGAGCTCGCCACGGATGTTGAAAGGCTCTCCCATCTCGCCTTTTCAGACTGCCCCGCTGAAACGAGAGAAATCCTGTCTCTACAGTGCTTCGTCGATGGCATCAGGGACGTAGAGATACAGAAGGCCCTACGAATGGCAGACGTCAAGGATTTAAAAAGTGCTTTAGTATATGCCATGAAGTACGAGGCAGCCCAGCAAGCAACCCGAAGAGAACGCCATCCTATCAGGGCTGCAACTATCCAAGAGCCAGAACGACCAATTGAGGCTTGTATGGATGAATTGATAAGGCAGATCAATAACTTCAGACGAAATATCCCGGAAAAGAAGCAGAGTCTGAAGTGCTGGAACAGTGGAAGCGAGGGCCGCATAAGGAGAAACTGCCGATCCCGCCAAGACACAGGAGCTAAGACCGCTCCCAGAAGGGAGGATGGAAACTAAATTCTGGCCATCTCGCGGGGCGGATGTTGCCATTTGTTGAGAAGCCCCATTTTAGAGCTCTACAAATTTCTGCAATGAGTGGCGGCAGTAATGGATTCTTCATCATGGGACACGAAAATGGAGTTCCCTGCAATATGATCATCGATACTGGAGCCAATGTGACCATCATCCGTAAAGATTTGGCCCAACAACTGGATGGAAGACTAATCTGGACGCCGCACTGCGTTACCCTCCAAACTGTGTCCGGCGATAAAATCAACATCCATGGAAAAATGAACATCAACATCACGTTCGGGAGTGCTTCTTATCATCACACGGCATATGTGGCGGACATTATGGACACTTGTATACTCGGACTTGACTTTTTAAGGAAATATAATTCTTCCTTGGACTTTCAAAACAATGAGCTGCATTCAGTTTCTGAAGACATAGCGTTATTTTTAATCCAAGATAGTGAAGTTAAATCCGTACATCAAATAATAGCTCAAAATGACATCACATTACCCGCAAGAACAGAATTATTACTTCCTGGATACATAGCTGAAGATAAAAGTTTCCGATATGGCATAATGGAATACCCTGAAAAGCACAACAGCCCCAAAGGAGTACTGGTAGCTTCAACTCTCGTCGACCTTTCAAGGCCTGCCATACCTGTGAGGGTTGCCAATGTGAGTGATAAAGCGAAAGTCACAAAGAAAGGTGAAGTGTTAGCCACCTGTACTCCAGTAACTTGCATAAATCGAATTACCAATCCTCCAGTCACTGTGTCTTCAGAGAACTTAATATCAGAGCTTCTGCAGAATGCACCGTTAAACAACAAAGAAAGAAGTGCTGCACAACTGGTCATCCAAGAATTCCAAGATGTCTTTTCCCGCACATCCTCGGATGTCGGACGAACAAGTTTGACGCAGCATAGAATTGATACAGGGGACCACCCACCTATCAAGCAACACCCAAGACGACTATGCCAAACAGGAATAGGTAGGAAGTCTTCTAAAAGAAATGCAAGATAGCGACGTGATTGAACCCTCAGCCAGCCCTTGGGCCTCTCCCATCGTCCTGGTTCGGAAGAAGGATGGTTCAACAAGATTTTGCGTCGATTATCGGAGGTTGAACGATGTCACGAAGAAGGACAGCTACCCTCTTCCCAGAATTGATGACACTCTGGACATTCTTTCTGGAAACAAGTGGTTTTCAACACTAGACTTAAAGAGTGGATATTGGCAGGTTGAGATACACCCTGATGACAAAGAGAAGACAGCATTCACGACCGGACAAGGACTTTGGCAGTTCAAGGTGATGCCATTTGGATTATGCAATGCTCTAGCAACATTTGAACGCCTCATGGAAACAGTGCTAAGAGGTCTTTCCTACGAAGCCTGTCTCGTTTACCTCGATGATATCATTATCGTGGGGCGAAGTTTCGAGGAACATCTTGAAAATTTTAGGAAGGTACTGCGGAAATTAAAAGACGCCAACCTGAAGTTAAGTCCGGCCAAATGCAAGTTATTCAGACATGAAGTAACCTACCTCGGACATGTCATCTCTGCCGATGGTGTACGCACAGATCCAGAAAAAGTGTCGGCAGTTAAAGAGTGGAGACGCCCCAAAGATGTACATCAATTGAGGAGTTTCCTGGGGCTATGCACCTACTATAGACGATTCGTGAAGGATTTTACTTACATCGCAAGACCCCTTCACAGACTGACAGAGAGCGGGCAGAAATTCTTGTGGACAAAAGACTGTGAGGATGCATTTGACCAACTGAAGGAGGCTTTAACATCTGCACCTATCCTGACGTATCCTCAGCCCGATAAACCATTTATTCTTGACACGGATGCGAGCAACGAGAGTGTCGGTGCTGTTTTGTCCCAAGAAATAGACGGCCAAGAACGAGTAGTAGCATATTGGAGTAAGTGCCTATCTAAACCGGAGAGGAATTACTGTGTCACCAGGAAAGAGTTGCTCTCCATAATTAAAGCCGTAGAGCATTTCCATCATTACGTCTACGGTAGGAAATTCCTGCTCCGTACGGATCATGCATCGTTGACCTGGCTTCTAAATTTCAAGAATCCTGAAGGTCAGATAGCCAGATGGATAGAGAGACTCCAAGAGTATGACATCGATATCCGTCATCGGAAAGGATCATCACATGGAAACGCAGACGCCCTGTCTAGGAGACCCTGCCCAGAGAGCTGCAGATATTGTTCCAGGGTTGAAGCGAGTTACGGGCTGATCAATCCGGTAATACGGCAGATTACATCTTCAACATCAACGGATCCAGACCCGTGGAGTGACGGAGAAGTCAGAAAAGACCAATTGGAAGATCCTGACATCAAGCCAATAATTGATTTAAAGGAGTCTTCGATTGCGACACCTACTTGGCAGGACATTTCCATCTTTAGTCCTACGACAAAGCAATATTGGGCCCTCTGGGACTCCCTCCATATTCGAAACGGCGTGCTGTACCGGAAGTTCGAATCTGATGATGGAAAGACATCCCGATGGCAACTATTACTTCCAAGATCCCGAGTCTCAGACGTTCTTAAAGAGCTTCATAGTAGACCAACTGGAGGCCACTTCGGAGTAATGAAGACGTTGCAAAGAGTTCGAGAGCGATTCTACTGGAGTAAAGCGAGGGCTGACGTGGAGAAGTGGTGCAGATCATGTGATGCCTGTGCAGCCCGGAAAGGACCGAAGAAACGCAGTCGATGAAAACTGCAACGTTACAAGGTGGGAGCTCCTTTTGAACGGATTGCGTTTGACATCTTGGGACCACTACCACGATCTGCTGACGGCAACAGATACGTCCTTGTTTTCATGGATTATTTTACGAAGTGGCCCGAAGCGTATCCTATCCCTGATCAAGAGGCTACCACCGTTGCAGAGGTAATGGTTCAGAGCTAGATTTCCAGATTTGGAGTGCCTCTTCAGTTACACTCTGATCAAGGAAGGAATTTTATCTCTGCTGTAATGAAAGGACTTTGTGATCTACTTGGCATTGACAAAACACAGACGACGCCTTTACACCCACAATCGGATGGCATGGTGGAGAGGTTTAACAGAACCATCCTCAATAACCTCTCACTGATGGTTTCAAGAAACCAACAGGACTGGTATCAGAAGTTACCTTTGTTTCTTCTGGCCTATCGCAGCGCTATCCACGAGACTACCGGCTATTCCCCATCCCAGATGCTCTTCGGTCGTAACCTTCGTCTGCCTTGCGATCTGTTGTTTGGCCGCCCTCCGGATGCACCTTCATCACCAGAGGAATACGTCGAGGATCTTCAGGCACGGTTTGAAGATGTGCACAATTTTGCCCGAGAGCGAATCCACTTGGCGACGGATAAGATGAAGACCAGATACGACACGAAGGCTACAGGACATCAATTCCACGAAGGTGACAAGGTTTGGTTCTGGAACCCGAAACGACAAAAAGGAGTCTCTCCCAAACTTCAGTCCCACTGGGATGGTCCTTACTCAGTCCTCAACCGGCTGAATGATGTCGTGGTCCGAATACGTAAGTCACCAAATTCCAAACCTAGAGTCGTTCATTACGACAGGTTAGCCCCTTACTATGGCCATAGTTCGTAATCCTCATAGTTTGAAATCCCCATAGTGTGTAATCCCCATAGTTTGTAATCCCCCTTATGTACAAAGTGTATATAGTTATTGAGACTTATTAAGACCATGGTCACACGTGTATATAAATTTTTAAGTTTATTGTTTATTTAATTATTTATTTATTTATTCAGTAATGTTTCTGTCTTTAAATTAGTAAGTTTTATAGTTTAGTTATGAACACAGAGTGTTTGCATTGCATTGAAAGAGAGCCTTCTTTCCGAGAACTGTACTGCCCGGGACGTGCAGTCCTTGGGAGGGGGGCAATGTTACGAATTTTTGTATATTTGTAAATATTTCGTAGTGTTAATTTTGTAAATAGCAAAATTTATGTTCATCTCGCGTAAGGCAGTGCAGTGGTTCGTCTTGGTTTGTTTCCCAGCAATGAATCTCTCAATGGTTGATAACGAGTTTTACAGAGGTAACTCTGGGAAGCGAGTTTCAAGGGGCAGGGTATTTAACATTATGGTAATGGGAATCTCGCCAAATTGGCGAGATAGAGCCAAGTTGGCGATGGTTTTGGCGACTAATTTTTGTCGCCAAATTTGGCGAGAAATCGCCAAATGTCTCCAAACTTGGCGACCATTTGGCGACATTTTCGATACATGTATCCCATGTATGTACATGTATAGGATTTTTCGACTACTGTCTGGAAAGTTCTCCAAATGTCCATCTCTGGAAGGTTCAAGTATGTTCACAGCCACTCCTATATAAGCGCGACCTGAGTTGGTTAGTAGTTAGTTGTCTCTCAACGTTCATTGTGAGAGCTGTATTCCTGACTCGAGATACTGAGCATTCTAAAGCGAACTGTTTTGCATTGTCTTTTGCGGCGATTTAGCAGTTGTTGTCAAGTTTTTAACTGCTGTTTTGTGCTCTATTGAGGGGAAAAGAGCTGTATTGTGTCTACTAGAACGAGAAGTTCTGGAGCTGTAAAATAACTGTGAAGAGTTATTTTTGGAATAAATTTCTGCAAGTTTTTATCTGCTTTGGCGTCAAATCTTTCGAACCCGTCCAAGCAACAATATCCTCTTCTAAATTTCAAGGCATTGATGCCATCTGAAATCTTGGTAATGAAGTTATTTTAAACACACACACGCACACATACACACAATATTACAGTACTTTTTGTTTTGCAAACATGAAGAAGTTGATTCTCGACTCTTCCTCCGTATGCTAACCACGCCATTTTAATTGTTCTTGTCGACATCTGAATTCGAAAGGTGGATACTGATTAGGGTGAAGAGAAAAAAAAAATCGAAATTAAAATCGGCAGGGATCGCAAAATTTGTATTTTTATTTAATTATATTATCATAAAAGTTTGATCAAAATTCATTATTATCTTCCGATGCCTCAAACCCCTGAAAATTTGCTGAAAAGTGATTTTCTCAGCAAAAAGTATCCTAAAGGAAACAATTAGTAAAACAATTTTTAAAATCGGCATAATACTTGAATGATATAATTTAGATGTACTTAAATATAGAAAAAAGTGTTTCAATTTTGCTTCTTATTTTGGTGTGTCCCAAGCCTTCGGAAATCGAGCAAAAAATCCTTTCCAAAAAAAAAGCTTTCCAAGTTCAAAAAATATTATATTAAAAGCCTAACGCTCTACCGACGGAGCTATCCGGGTTCATGAGTATTTGATTTAGAAATATTTAATGTAAATGTTATTACATTCCATCACAAACCGTAATTCTTCGTTCAGACCAAATTATCTTGAAACTTTTAGCCTTTATAAATGTGTAGCCGGCAAAAATTAAAAAAATGATCTACCGACTGAGCTACCCGGACTCAACAAGAACCAATTAGAAAATCTTTTATGTAGCTGTTATTAAATTCCATTACAAATCTTGATTCTTCTTTCTTATTTCAGATATTTGACTAATTTATCAAAAAATATTTTTCCTTGTGAAAACTGTAGAATCCTAAATTTGAAAAATGATGCTTCGCCAGTACAGGGACTCGAACCCTGTACCGTTCTGTTAAAGGCCTCACTCTCTACCGACAGAGCTATCCGGGATCAGAACACATTAAATTGAAATATTTTATGTAACTGCTACTAAATTCCTTTATGAACTTTATCAATGGGCTCCCGCAGAATTATTTTCAGTGGGGTGCCAGACTGATAGAATTTTGTTTAAATCGTTAAATTTTCAGAAATGTGGATTGCAATTCCTAATAAATTGTCAGTTATCAATTATGCAATAATTTTCACTTTGATAATAAAAAAATATCGCGGTATATATTTTTGAAATTCTCTCCTCTACAGATTTTATTTGTTCATCAACGCAATCTTGTTAAAAAAAATCTTGTGAAAAAAAAAATTGAAAAAATACAAAAAAAAATAAATAAATAAAAACAATAAATAAATAAAATAAAATATAAATAATTAATTTTTTTTTTTTTTATTATCTTCTAAGTAGTTCTCTTGGTATTCAAAAGATAGTGTTTGGAACAGAACCAGAAGACATAAAATATAACTTATTAAAAATAAAGTTTCTAATATAAATTCTCTATACTATGCATTGTCAATTTTTAGGTGCAATTGCAAGTTATCGAGCTCAAATAGAGATTTCATAGTTTTTGACCACTACGAAGAAAGTTTTCAGACTATTTACATTTTTTTCCCCAAAAAAACTTATTTAATAGATTGTCATTCACAACGAGATTTTCTACTAAGTTTTAAATCGATTGGATAACAGCAAGCGAGCTAATTAGACCAACGAAGTGGTAATATAGTAATGTGTGCAAAAGCTGCCTTTTTGTGACAAACCCCAAAACGTGATAGAACACATTCTCATCGACCACGAATCTATGTGTCAAGTTTCAGCCCGATTGAATTACGGTAATTGGATTAATTAGCCCTAAACAGATTTTCTGGCCAAAAATAAATAATCAAGTTCGAAGTCATAGCTGCCAACTCTTAAATTTCTGAAATCGCTAACAGACCATTACAAAATCATCAAAGTTTAAGAAAATCACCAGAAAATTCTCGAAAAGGAAATATGTCATCAAACAGTAATCTTTCTCAGAAAAATATATTTTTATTTCATCAATAGTTTAATGTATGTATGACTGCTTTCGGTGAAATCCCTCTCCCTCTTTTGTGTCCTGTCTCCTGTCCTCGAGTAAAAACATTTCCTCCAAGTTGAATTTGTGTTCGGACCGGACGTATCCACACCGGTAGCACCGGTTTCGAGCCCTCTACCTACTCAATTTTTTCGTCAAAAAAGAAGAAGAAAAAGGAATACTTTTATGCTTAGCAACTTAGGAATATTAAAAAATAAAAATGAAATGTTGAATTGTGTAATGCAACTTAGGAGGAAAATAAACTTTATTCAAATTGTACTAAATAACTAAAAACAGCTAGACATTTTGTTTACTTAGCAGTCAGCAGAGAAAATCCTTCAACGATATCAGTTCCTACGCTAGTTCCTATTGACTTTGACAGAAGTATTATAATGTAGATCAGAGTAATATAAACCAGACTTATCTAAACTTGTACAAACTAAACAGAAATTACGGAGCCAGAAAGGCCAATCTTGTGTTAATAAATAAAACGAAATTCAAAAACGATAGAAAAAAAAAAGGAAAAAAAAAATGCAAAGAAAACTGTTCGATGTTGCAATTATGTATCTTATTTCCATCTTCAGCTCAATCATTTTGTTTGAAAAAGAGTAATAATTTGCTATTAGCTGTAAGAATGGATGAGTACGAAAGATGTGATTTACCCATAAGATTTACAATAAAAATCTCCAAAGGAAACATACCCTGATATTAATATCAAAGATTTAAAATGACAGAAGTATAATATTTTGTTTCTTTAAAGTAAAAAAAAATAATAACTATAAAAATAAAAAAAAATCAAGAAGAAACATAGAGCAAATGCTCAATTGAAATCTAAAAACTTACTAAGTCTTATATCTGATTTACCCAATTTCCAATCCTTAATATTTCTAGGCAACTGATGGTGCCTTAAAACCTAATTGCAATGATCGATGCTTGCAATAGCAATACTCAGCGATGAAAAACGAAATAGGAAATAAACAGGAGTCATAAAATAAAGTTGAAAAAATTCATTGCAAGATTGAACTACAGTTTCAAAATGGCATATGCGCTTCTTCCCCCCCCCCCCCTCCCCCCCCCTTAGAATTTACACTTTTTCGCCAATTTTAATTCAATTTTCTAAAGCCAGGGGGGGGGGGGGTGCAAATGCACTCCCATGCACCCTCTTGGAGGCACCCATGACCATAATTTTTCTTTCTTCATTCAGATATTTGAAGAATTTATCAGGAAACATTCCGCTTTAATACACGTTGAGAAAAAAATTGAAAAATAAAATTCCACTGAACAGGGAATCGAACCCTGGACAGTTCGTTTAATAGCCTAACACTCTACCAGTAGAGCAATCCGGCCACAATTGATTAGCAATTCCAATTTCTTACCCAATTGTAATGAAATTATTTAAAAAATCGAAAAATGAAGCTTCGCCCGAACAGGGGCTCGAACACTGGACCGTTAGGTTAAAAGCATACCGCTCTACCGACTGAACCATCCGGTCTCAAGAGAACATGACTTAGAAATATTTTATGTAACTGTTATTACATTGAAACACAAAACTTAATTCTTCTTTTTTTTTAATTCAAATAATTTACCAAATTATGTCGGAAAATTTAGCCTTAATAATGTGTAGACGAGAAAAATTTAAAAAGTGTCACTCGAAAAAAGTCTTGAACACAGGACCGTTAAATTAAAAACCTCAAGCTCTACCGATTGAGCTATACGGGTTCAAGAGAAAATGATTTAGAAATATTTTATGTAACTGTTATTACATTCCATTAAAAATCTGAATTCTTCTTTCTTATTTCAGATATTTGATCAGTTTATAAGGAAACATTCCGCTTTAATACATGTTAAGACGACAACAAAAAAAAAAAAAAAAAAAAAAAAAAAAAATTGAAAAGTGAAATATCTCTCGAAGCCTAACGCTCCACAGACTGAGCTACCCGGACTTATTCAGAATCAATTTGGAAATCTTTTATGTAACTGTTATTACATTCCATTAAGAATATTAATTCTACTTTCTTGTTTCAGATATTTGACTATTTTATCAGGAAGATTTCCGCTTTAATAATCGTTGAGACAAAAATTGAAAAATAAAATATCGCCCGAACTGGGACTCGAATCTTGGACCTTTAGAATAAAAGCCTAACACTCTACCGAATGAGCTACCAGGGCTCAACCGAAACCAATTTGGAAATCTTTTATTGAACTGTTATTACATTCCATTACCCCAAATATTAAATCGTCTTTCTTATTTCAGATATTTCACTAATTTATCAAAATATATTTAGCCTTATGAAAAATGTAGACTCCTAAAATTGAAAAATGACGTTTTCCCCGAACAGGGACTCGAACCCTGAACCGTTGAGTTAAAAGCCTAACTCTCTACCGACTGAGCTACCCGGGCTCAACAGGAACATATTAGAAAATCTTTAATGTAACTATTATTAAGTTCCACTACAAATCTTAATTCTTATTTCAGATATTTGACTAATTTATCAAAACATATATATCCTTATGAAATCTGTAGAATCCTAAAATCGAAAAATGATGTTTCGCCCGAACAAGGACTCGAAACCTGGACAGTTAGGTTAAAAGCCTAAAGTTCTACCAACTGAGGTATCCGGGCTCAGAAAAATGTTATTTGGAAATTTTTTATGTAATTGTTTTTACATTCCTTTAAGAATCTTAATAATTCGTTCAGACCAAACTATCGAGAAACATTTAGCCGTTATAAACGTGTATACTAGAGTGGGCCGAAAAAAATAAAGTTTTTTAGATCAAAATCTAATTGTGCGGAAAAGTTGCTATAGGTCAAAAGAAACCGAAAGAAGAAAAAAAATTTGAAATAAAAAAATGTTTGACCCTTGCGCATCAAGGTCAAAATTTCGAAAATGTTACCATTTTTACGTATTTTTCTATTTTTCTAAAACATTGATTCTGAGATTTATATTTTATTGTAGTCTATTAATATATGATACAAAAACACTAAAGAAATCATTTGCTATAATTATGATATTCTAAGTTGAAGGAGGGGGGGACTAATTCCAACGAATGAAAACGAACAAAACGAAATTATCAAAACGTTGAGGCATCAAAGAAATACTTTCTCTAGGGTAAATCACAATCCCTATAAATAATCACTTTAGCTTTTTTTTTTTCACCTCCTCCCACTCACTTATATCTTCCGTTTTTTCTTTGCTTTCTTTGAGGGGAATTCCCCTTTCATTGTCTATGCAATGAAGAATGTGTCTCGTCCAGTTCACATTTTATTAGTGATAGGTTTTCAGCGAGCTCGTACGCTTCTGTTAATCAATTGTTTGTGTGTGTTTTTGAGGAGATTCACGATGGAGGAAACGAAAGGAACAAGAAAGCATATTACAAGAAAGGCTTTTAACTGTCACATACTTGGCAATCCAGAAGATTTACCCTCATCGAAGCTCCCCACATACGAGGACATTTTATGTTGTTGTTTTGAAGAAAGATTTTAATTGGTGTTGGAAGCTAATTACACGACTGTCAACTTTTCTGTTGTTGCTGATTCAGTGGCAAGAAAAGTCAAAAGCTTGTTTGATATGGCCTCTATTCCCACAGTAAGTCAAACAAGAATCGTACAAATGGTTAGTATATACCATGATGTATACCAAAATCTGAGAAAGTCCTACAATAGAGATAAGGATAAACAAAATTACAAGAATAAGCTGAGGAAATTCAAACAGGAAACTACTAAACTTTTCGACGTTGCAGCTTGCAAATGCCCAATGACTTTCATTAGTGAATGTAAAAAAGGACCTATAGTTGCAAGTGCCAAATTTCTATCACTTGTGGCTGTGATAAATCGAGAAAAGTACCTGTAATGGAGCTAAGATTTCTTCATGACCAAAGAAATGACAGAATTGGTAGAATTGGTAACATAGATATTCAAGAAACAGAAAAACATACTAATAGGCTATTCAGGAAGGCATTTCGGAGTCTGAGAGTAGATCCCAGACACCCACTGATTTAACTGATATCGCTTTCGAGGAGGATGCTACAGAATCAGATAGTACAGATGAAATGTTTCTTCCATCAACACCTAATTTACCTTCCACTTCACAGATCAGAAAAAAACTGGAATCTACTGCATTGGTTTGTGACAGGTATAATGTGTCTGACAGAGCAGATGCTGCAGTTGCGACTAGTGTTCTTCTGGATATAGGCATAATTACCGAGTCAGATATGTCAATGGTGATAGACAAAAATAAAATAAGGAGGCAGAAGTCTCAGTCAAGCAGATCATTGCAGTGTGACCTTAATACAATGGTTCAAGGCTTATACTTTGACTGCCGTAAAGATGATACACTGGTCATGGAACCGATCCATAAAAAGTATTTTTGTAGAGTCGTGAAAGAAGAGCACATTTCTCTGATTCAGGAGCCAGGATCTAATTATATCGGCCATGTATCTCCCTAGTCAGGTACGGCCTCAGAAATCAGTTCTAGTATTATTTCATACTTATCTCAGCAAAACATATCCTTATGTGAATTGGATGTTGTCGGATGTGACGGAACAGCAACAAACACTGGTTGCAGGAACGGAATAATACGGAAGTTGGAACTGCATCTTCGCAGACTTCTACAATGGTCTGTTTGTCTTTTGCATTTTAATTTTAATGAATTGCCATTCTGACATTTGAGTATTTGGATATGAAAACTACAGAACCGAACACATTTTCAGGTCCCATTGGCAAGGCACTTCGTGACTGCAAAAATTTACCAATTGTTAAGTTTGAAAGCATTGAGTGTGAAGTTCCTCTTCTAGATGAAGCTGTTCTAAGTAAAGATCAAAAATATCTTATCAATATATCTCGAGCTATACAAAAGGGATTTTGTCCACCAGATCTTGCTGTTTCTGATCCTTGGCCTCTATCTAATTCTAGATGGTTGACGGCTACTAATAATGTTCTAAGGTTGTACATATCATTAAAAGAACCCTCACGTAAACTGAAACAGATAGTTACATTCCTTTTGAAGTGCTATATTCCAGTTTGGTTTCCTAAAAAAAAGGAGAGTTCTTTCATAGATGGACCAAAACATGTTTTCAAAGAAATACAATTATTAAGATACTTAACTGAAAATTTTCTACAATTAATAAATCCTGTGATACAGCGCAATTTATTTTTTGCTCATCCTGAAAACTTGCTCATAGCAATGGTGTTTGACAAAAGGAAGAATATAAGGGAACTTGGTTTGAGAGGCATTCTAAAAGCAAGACAAAGTCTTTCCATAGAGAAAATGGTGCGCATTTTTTTGCATCCTACTACCAATTTTTTTGCCACAGATTATTCTGAGTTGATCAACTGGAACTCTTATAAGCTGACTCCACCACCTATTCTGCGCAATATCAGCTCGGATTTCATTGACGCACTTATAAAATCAGATACTGTACCAGATTGGAACGTGCACCATTTCCCTTGTCACACACAAGCGGTAGAGCGGTGCCTTAAGCTTGTCACAAAGGCAGCAAAGAAGTTTTGTGGCTCAGAAACCCGAAATGGTTTGATTCGATCCATACTTCTATCCAGGAATATTATGCCTAGATTTAACCATAAAATATAATTTAATCCTGTAGAAATAAAGGAGCACAAATAAATATTTCTGTGCAAAAAAAAAAAAAAAACCTTGCCGATGGTTGGATGGTTTGGAAGGTTGAGGGTGGAGCTCGACGTGCAACCACCTTCACGTAGTGAGTTCTGAGTCATTTTAATGAGCTAAGAGCTGCACACTTCGTAATGTATGTGTGAAGGGTTAATCGCAATGTCCCATTTCATAGTCAGTTGAACCTTACTGCAATAATGGTTGAAGTGTAATTTTGGGTGAAATACTCCCTCCCACCTCCTTCCCTCCTTCGACTTACAATATCATAATTATGAGAATTGATTTCTTTAGAGTTCTCGTATATCATATATTGATAGACCACGCAAAATATAAATCTCAGAAGCAATGTTTTTGAAAAATGGAAAAAAAGGGAAATGATTTAAAAATATTTTATGTAACTGTTATTACTTTCCATTACAAATCTTAATTCCTTTTTCTTATTTCAGATATTTGACCAATTGATCAGCTAATTCCGCTTTAATACAAGTTAAGACAAAAAAAAAAAAAAATTGAAAAATTAAATATCGCCCGAACAGTGACTCGAACCCTGGCACGTTAGCTTAAAAGCCTAACGATCTAGTGACTGAGTTATACGGGTTTAATGGATTATGATTTAAAAATATTTTATATAACTGTTAATATATTCCATTACAAATCTTAATTCCTCTTTCTTATTTCAGATATTTGACCAATTTACCAGGAAACATTCCGCTTTTATACAAGTGGAGAATAATAATAAAAAAAAAAAATTGAAAAATTAAATATCGCTCGAGCAGTGACTCGAACCCTGGACCGTTAGCTTAAAAGCCGAACGATCTACCGACTGAGCTATAAACGGTCAAGTGGAAATGATTTAAAAATATTTTATCTAACTGTTATTACTTTCCATTACCCCCAAATCTTAATTCCTTTTACTTATTTCAGATATTGGACCAATTTATCAGGAAACATATCGCTTTAATACACGTTGAGACAAAAAAGAACTGAAAAATAAAATATCGCTCTAACAGGGAATCGAACCCTATACTGTTAGGTTAAAAGCCTAAAGCTCTACCGACTGAGCTACCCGTACTCAACAGGAAGAATTTAGAAAAACTTTTATGTAACTGCTGTTAAGTTCCACTACAAATCTTCATTCGTATTTCAGAAATTTGACTAATTTATCAAAAAATATTTATCCTCATGAAAACTGTAGAATCCTAAAATAGAAAAATGATGTCTTGCCCGAACAGGGACTCGAACCCTGGAACGTTAGGTTAAAAGCATAACGCTTTACCGACTGAGGAACCCTGGCTCAACAGGAACGAATTTGAAAATTTTGTATGTATCTGTTATTACATTCCATTACAAATCTTAACTATTCTCTCTTATTTCAGATATTCGACCTATTTTTCCGGAAACATTCCGCTTTAAAACAAATTAAGACAAAAAAAAAAATTCCTCTTTAATACAAGTTGAGAAAAAAAAAATTGAGAAATTAAATATCGCTCGAGCACCGACTCTAACCCTGGACCGTTATGTTAAAAAGCCTAAATCTCTCAGAGTAGAGCTCTCCGGCTTCAATTGATTATCGATTCCAATTTCTTACTCGATTCTAATGAAATAACGGGAAAAAAAAAGGGAAAAAAATATTCTTCCTTCTTTCAACTATTTGACCAATTTATCAATATAATTAGCCTTATGAAAACTGTAGACTCCAAAAATTGAAAAACAAAGCTTCGCCAAAACAGGGACTTGAATCCTAGACCGTTAAGTTAAAGGCCTAACGCTCTACCGAGTGAGCTACAAGGGCTACAAAGAACCAATTTGGAAATCTTTTAAGGAACTGTTATTACATTCCATTACAAATCCTCTTAATTCTTCTCTCTTATTTCAGATATTCGACCTATTTTTCCGGAAACATTCCGCTTTAAAACAAGTTAAGACAAAAAAAAAAATTGAAAAATTATATATCACCCGAACAGTGACTCGAACCCTGGACAGTTAGCTTTAAAGATAAACGATCTACCGACTGAGCTATCCGGAACCAAAAGAACATGATTTAAAAATATTTATATAACTGTTATTACATTCCATTACAAATCTAGATTCCTTTTTCTTATTTCAAATATTTGACCAATTTATCAGGAAACATTCCGCTTTAATACACGTGAGACAAAAAAGAATTGAAAAATAAAATATCGCCCGAAAAGGGAATTGAACCCTGGAATATTAGGTTAATAGTCTAAAGCTCTAATGATGGAGCTACCCGGGCTCAACATGAACAAATTAGAAAACCTTTTATGTAATATTATAAAGTTCCACTATAAATCTTGATTATTTTTTCAGATATTTGACTAATTCATCAAAAAATATTTATCCTTATGATAACTATAGAATCCTAAAATTGAAAAATGATGTTTCGCCCGAACAGAGACTCGAACCCTGAACCGTGAGGCTAAAAGCCTAACGCTCTACCGACTGAGCTCCACGGGGTCAACTAAAACAAATTAAAAAATCTTTTATGTAACTGTTATTAAGTTCCACTAAAAATCTTCATTCTTATTTCAGATATTTGACTAATTTATCAAAAAATATTAATCTTTATGAAAGTTATAGAATCCTAAAATCGAAAAAAGATGTTTCGCACGAACAGGGACTAGAACTCTGGACCGTTAGGTTAAGAGCCTAACGCTCTACCGACTGATCTACCCGGGCTCAGCATGTACCGATATGAAAATATTTTATCTAACTGTTATTAATTTTCACTACAAATCTTATTTCTTTTTTCAGATATTTGAATATTTTATCAAAAATTTTTTATCCTTATGAAAACTGTAGAATCCTAAAATATATTTTTCGCCCGAACGGATACTCGAACCCTGGACCGTTAGGTTAAAAGCCTAACACTCTACCGACTGAGTTACCCGGGCTACAAAGAAACAAATTTGGAAATCTTTTATCGAACTGTTATTAAGTTCCACTACAAATCTTAATTCTTATTTCAGATATTTAAATATTTTATCAAACACATTTTATCCTTATGAAAACAGTAGATTCCTAAAATCGAAAAATGATTTTTCGCCCGAAAAGTGACTCGAACCAAGGACCGTTAGGTTAAATGTCTAACGCTCTACAAACTGAGCTACCTTTGCTCAAGAAAAACAAATTTGAAAATCTTTTATGTAAATGTTATTAAGTTCCACTACAAATCTTCATTCTTATTTCAGATATTTGACTAATTTATCAAAAAATATAAAAACCTTATGAAAACTATAGAATCCTGAAATCGAAAAATGATGTTTCACCCGAACAGGGACTCGAACGCTGGACCGTTAGATTAAAAGCCTAACGTTCTACCATCTGAGCTATCCTGACTCAGCAAAAAATCATTTGGAAATTTTTTATGTAACTGTTATTACATTCCTTTAAGAATCTTAATAATTCGTTGAAACCAAACTATCGAGAAATATTTAGCCGTTATAAATGTGTGTAAGATAAAAATTTAAAAATAGATATTCGCTCGAGCATGGACTCGAGCTCTGGACCGTTATGTTAAAAAGCCTAACCCTCTCACAATAGAGCTATCCGGCTTCAATTGATTATCAATTCCAATTTCTTAACCGATTGTAATGAAATTTAAAAAAAAAAGACAACATTATTCTTCATTATTTCAAATATTTGACCAAATTATTAAAATATATTTAGCCTCAAGAAAACTGAAGAATCCAAAAACTGAAAAACGAAGCTTCGCTCGAACAGGGACTCGAACCCAGGAACGTTAGGTTAAAAGCCCAACGCTCTTCCGACTGAGCTACCAGGGTTCAACAGGAACCAATATGAAAATATTTTATGTAACTGTTATTAAGTTTCACTACAAATCTTAATTCTTACTTCAGATGTTTGAATATTTTACCAAAAACATTTTATCCTTATGAAATCTGTAGAATCCTAAAACCGAAAAATGGTGTCTCGCCCGAACAGGGACTCGAACACTGGACCGTTAGGTTAAAAGCCTAACGCTCTACCGACTGAGCTACCCGGGCTACAATGAAACCAATTTGGAAATCTTTTATATAACTGTTATTAAGTTCCACTATAAATCTTATTTCTTATTTCAGATATTTGAATATTTTATCAAACAAATTTTATCCTTAAGAAAACAGTAGAATATTAAAACCGAAAAAATGAGGTTTCGCCCGAACAGGTACTCGAACCCTGGACTTTTAGATGAAAAGCCTAACGCTCTACCGACTGAGCTACCCGGGCTCAACAGGAACCCATATGAAATATTTTATCTAACTGTTATTAAGTTTCACTACAAATCTTAATTCTTATTTCAGATATTTGAATATTTTATCAAAAAATTTTTATCCTTAAGAAATCTGTAGAATCCTAAAACCGAAAAATAGTGTCTCGCCCGAACAGGGACTCGAACACTGGTCCGTTAGGTTAAAAGCCTAACGCTCTACCAACTGAGCTACCCGGGCTCAACAAAAACAAATTAGAAAATCTCTTATGTAAATGTTATTAAGTTCCACTACAAATCTTCATTTTTATTTGAGATATTTGACTAATTTATCAAAAAATATTAAAATCTTATGAAAACTATAGAATCCTAAAATCGAAAAATGCTGTTTCACCCGAACAGGGTCTCGAACTCGGGACCGTTAGGTTAAAAGCCTAACACTCTACCGACTGAGCTACCCGGGCTACAAAGGAACCAATTTGGAAATCTTTTAGGGAACTATTATTAAGTTCCAATACAAATCTTAATTCTTATTTCAGATATTATAAAAAAAAATTATCCTTATGAAATCTGTAGAATCCTAAAATGGAGAAATGGTGTTTCGCCCGAACTGGGATTCGAACCCTGGTACTATAGGTTAAAAGCCTAACGCTCTACCGACAGAGCTACACGGGCTACAAAGGAACCAATTTGGAAATCTTTTAGGGATCTGTTATTAAGTTCCACTACAAATCTTAATTCTTATTTCAGATATTTGACTAATTTATCAAAAAATATTAAAACATTATGAAAACTATAGAATTCTAAAATTGAAAAATGATGCTTCGCCCGAACAGGGACTCGAACTCTGGACCGTTAGGTGAAAAACTAACGCTCTACCGACTGAGCTTCCCGGGCTCAACAGTAACCAATATGAAAATATTTTATCTAACTGTTACTAATTTTCACTACAAATCTTAATTATTATATCAGAAACTTGAATATTTTATCAAAAAAATTTTATCCTTATAAAAACTGTAGAATCCTAAAATCGAAAAATGATGTTTCACCTGAACAGGGACTCGAACAATGGACCGTTAGGTTAAAAGCCTAATGTTCTACCGTCTGAGCTATCCTGGCTCAGAAAAAAATAATTTGGAATTTTTTTTTATGTAACTGTTATTACATTCCTTTAAGAATATTAATAATTAGTTCAAACCAAACTATCGAGAAATATTTAACCGTTATAAAAATGTGTAAGGTAAAAATTTAAAAATGGATATTTGCGGGAGCATAGTCTCGAACTCTGGACCGTTATGTTAAAAAGCCTAACCCTCTCACAATAGAGCTATCCGGCTTCAATTGATTATCAATTCCAATTTCTTACCCGATTGTAATGAAATTACAAAAAAAAGACAAATTTATTCTTCATTATTTCAAATATTTGACCAAATTATCAAAATATATTTAGCCTTAAAAAAACTGAAGAATCCAAAAACTGAAAAACGAAGCTTCGGCTGAACAGGGACTTGAACTTGAGGACCATTAGGTTTAAAGCCTAACGCTCTACCGCCTGAGCTTCCCAGGTTACAATGGAACAAATTTGGAAATCTTTTATGAAACTGTTAGTAAGTTCCACTACAAATCTTAATTCTTATTTCAGATATTAAATTAATTTTTTAAAAAATATTTATCCTTATTAAAACCTTAGAATCCTAAAATTGATTTTTCGCCCGTACAGGGAATCGAACCCTGGACCATTAGGTTAAAAGCTTAACGCTATACCGACTGAGCTACCCAGACTACAAAGGAACCAATTTGGAAATCTTTTATGCAACTGTTATTAAGTTCCACTACAAATCTTAATTCTTATTTCAGATATTTGAATAATTTATCAAAATTTTTTTATAATTATGAAAACTATAGAATCTTAAAACCGAAAAATGGTGTTTCGCCCGTACAGGTACTCTAACCCTGGACTGTTAGTTTAAAAGCCTAACGCTCTACCGACTGAGCTACCCAGGCTAAAATGAAACCAATTTGGAAATCTTTTATGGAACTTTAATTAAGTTCCACTACAAATCTTAATTCTTATTTCAGAAATTTGAATATTTTATCAAAAAAAAATTTATCCTTATGAAAACTGTAGAATCCTAAAATCGAAAAATAGTGTTTCGCCCGAACAGGGACTCGAACCCTGGACCGTTAGGTTAAAAGCATAACGCTCTACCGACTGAGCATCCCAGGCTACAATGAAACCAATTTGGAAATCTTTAATGGAACTTTAATTAAGTTCCACTACAAATCTTAATTCTTATTTCAGATATTTAAAAAATTATAAAATTTTTTTTATATTTATGAAAACTGTAGAAACCTAAAATCGAAAAACGATTTTTCGCCCGAACAGGGACTCAAACCCTGGCCCGTTAAGTTAAAAGCCTAACGCTCAACCGACTGAGCTACCCGGGATACAAAGGAACCAATTTGGAAATCTTTTATGGAACTGTTATTAATATCCACTACAAATCTAAATTCTAATTTACAGATATTTGAATATTTTATCAAACAAATTTTATCCTTATGAAAACTGTAGAATCCTAAAATCGAAAAATGATGTTTCGCCCGAACAGGGACTCGAACCCTGGACCGTTAGGTTAAAAGAATAACGCTCCACCGACTGAGCTACCCGGGCTCACCTTTAACCCATATGAAAATATTTTATCTAACTGTTATTAAGTTTCACTACAAATCTTAATTCTTATTTCAGATATTTGAATATTTTATCAAAAAATTTTATCCTTATGAAAACTGTAGAATCAAAAAATCGACAAATAGTGTTTCGCCCGAACAGGGACTCGAACCCTGGACCGTTAGGTTAAAAGCCTAACGCTCTACCAACTGAGCTACCCGGGCTACAATGAAACCAATTTGGAAATCTTTTATGGACTGTTATTATGTTCCACTACATATATTAATTATTATTTCAGATATTTTACTAACTTTTTAGAAAATATTTATCTTTATGAAAAACGATGTTTCGCCCGAACAGGGACTCGAACCCTGGACCGTTAGGTTAAAAGCCTAACGCTCCACCGACTGAGCTACCCGAGCTCAACATTACCATATATGAAAATATTTTATCTAACTGTTATTAAGTTTCACTACAAATCTTAATTCTTATTTCAGAAATTTGAATATTTTATCAAGAAATTTTATCCTTATGAAAACTATAGAATCCTAAAATCGAAAAATGATGTTTCACCTGAACAGGAACTTGAACCCTTTACCTTTAAATTAAAAGCCTTACGCTCTACCGACTGAGCTACTCGGGCTACAAAGGAACCAATTTGGAAATCTTTTATGGACTGTTATTATGTTCCACTACATATATTAATTATTATTTCAGATATTTTACTAACTTTTTAGAAAATATTTATCTTTATGAAAAATGATGTTTCGCCCGAACAGGGACTCGAACCCTGGACCGTTAGGTTAAAAGCCTAACGCTCCACCGACTGAGCTACCCGAGCTCAACATTAACCTATATGAAAATATTTTATCTAACTGTTATTAAGTTTCACTACAAATCTTAATTCTTATTTCAGAAATTTGAATATTTTATCAAGAAATTTTATCCTTATGAAAACTATAGAATCCTAAAATCGAAAAATGATGTTTCACCTGAACAGGAACTTGAACCCTTTACCTTTAAATTAAAAGCCTTACGCTCTACCGACTGAGCTACTCGGGCTACAAAGGAACCAATTTGGAAATCTTTTAGGGAACTGTTATTAAGTTCCACTTCAAATCTTAATTCTTATTTCAGATATTTGACTAATTTTTTATAAAATATTTATCCTTATGAAAACTGTAGAATCCTAAAATTGAAAAATTATGTTTCGCCCGAACAGGGACTCGAACTCTGGACCGTACAGTTAAAAGCCGTACAATCTACCGACTGAGCTACCCGGGCTACAATGCAACCAATTTGGAAATCGTTTATGTAACTTTTATTAAGTTCCATTACAAATCGTAATTCTTATTTCAGAAATTTGAATATTTTATCAAAAAAAATTTTATCCTTATGAAAACTAAAGAATCCTAAAATCGAAAAATGGTGTTTCGCCCGAACAGAGACTCGAACCCTGGACCGTTAGGTTAAAAGCCTAACGCTCTACTAACTGAGCTACCCGGGTTCAGTAAAACCAAATTAGAAAATCTTTTATGTGAATCTTATTAAGTTTCACTACAAATCTTCATTCTTATTTCAGATATTTAAATAATTTATCAAAAAATATTAAAACCTTATGAAAACTATAGAATCCTAAAATCGAAAAATGATGTTTCACCCGAACAGGAACTTGAACCCTGGACCGTTAGGTTAAAAGCCTAACGTTCTACCGTCTGAGCTATCCTAGCTCAGAAAAAAATTATTTGGACATTTTTTATGTAACTGTTATTACATTCTTTTAAGAATCTTAATAATTCGTTGAAACCAAACTATCGAGAAATATTTAGCCGTTATAAACGTGTGTAAGGTAAAAATTTAAAAATGGATATTCGCTCGAGCATGGACTCGAACTCTAGACAATTATGTTAAAAAGCGTAACTCTCACACAATAGAGCTATCCCTCTTCAATCGCATATCAATTCCAATTTCTTACCCGATTGTAATGAAATTACAAAAAAAAATTATTCTTCATTATTTCCCGTTATGTTAAAAAGCGCAACTCTCTCACAATAGAGCTATCCCTCTTCAATCGCATATCAATTCCAATTTCTTACCCGATTGTAATGAAATTACAAAAAAAAAAAAAAATATTCTTCATTATTTCAAATATTTGACTAAATCATCAAATTATATTTAGAGTTAAGAAAACAGAAGAATCCAAAATCGAAAAGCGAAGATTCACCCGAACCGGGACTTGAACTCTGGAACGTTAGGTTAAAAGCCTAATGCTCTACCGACTGAGCTACCCGGGATATAGAGTAACCAATTTGGAAATCTTTTATGGAACTGTTATTAAGTTCCACTACAAATCTTAATTCTTATTTCAGATATTTGAATAATTTATCAAAAAAATTCTATCCTTATGAAAACAGTAGAATCCTAAAATCGAAAAATGATGTTTCGCCCGAACAGGGACTAGAACCCTGTACCGTTAGGTTAAAAGCCTAACGCTCTTCCGACTGAGCTACCCGGGCTCAGTAAAACCAAATTAGAAAATCTTTTATATGAATCTTATTGGTTCCACTACAAATCTTCATACTTATTTCAGATATTTAAATAATTTATCAAAAAATATTAAAAAACCTTATAAAAACTATAGAATCCTAAAATCGAAAAATAATGTTTCACCCGAACAGGAACTTGAACCCTGGACCGTGAGGTTAAAAGCCTAACGTTCTACCGTCTGAGCTACCCGGGCTACAAAGGAACCTATTTGGAAATCTTTTATGGAACTGTTATTAAGTTCCACTACAAATCTTAATTCTTAATTCAGATATTTGAATATTTTATCAAAACATTTTTATCCTTATGAAAACTGTAGAATCCTAAAATCGAAAAATTGTGCTTCTCCCGAACAGAGACTCGAACCCTGGACCGTTAGATTAAAAGCCTAACGCACCACCAACTGAGCTACCCGGGCTACAATGATGCCAATTTGGAAATCTTTTATGGAATGTTATTAAGTTCCACTACAAATCTTCATACTTATTTCAGATATTTAAATAATTTATCAAAAAATATTAAAACCTTATGAAAACTATAGAATCCTAAAATCGAAAAACGGTGTTTCGCCCGAACAGGGACTCGAAACCTGGACCGTTAGTTAAAAGCCTAACGCACCACCAACTGAGCTACCCGGGCTACAATGATGCCAATTTGGAAATCTTTTATGGAATGTTATTAAGTTCCACTACAAATCTTAATTCTTATTTCAGATATTTGACTAACTTTTAAAAAAAATAATTATCCTTATGAAAACTGTAGAATCCTAAATATGAAAAATACTGTTTCACCCGAAAAGGGACTTGAACCCTGGACCGTTAGGTTAAAAGCTATACGATCTACCGACTGAGCTACCCGGGAAACATTGAAACCAATTTGAAAATCTTTTATGGAACTGTTATTAAGTTCCACAACAAATCTTAATTCTTACTTCAGATATTTGAATATTTTATCAAACAAATTCTATCCTTATGAAAACAGTAGATTCCTAAAATCGAAAACGATGTTTCGCCCGAACAGGGACTCGAACCCTGGACCGTTAGGTTAAAAGCCTAACGCTCTGCCGACTGAGCTACCCGGGCAACAACAGAGCCAATTTGGAAATCTTTTATGGAACTGTTATTAAGTTCCACTACAAATCTTAATTCTTATTTCAGATATTTGACTAACTTTTTTAAAAATATTTATCCTTATGAAAACTGTAGAATCCTAAATATGAAAAATAATGTTTCGCCCGAAAAGGGACTTGAACCATGGACCGTTAGGTTAAAAGCCTTACTCTCTACCGACTGAGCTACCCGGGAAACATTGAAACCGAATTGAAAATCTTTTATGGAACTGTTATTAAGTTCCACAGAAAATCTTAATTCTTACTTCAGATATTTGAATATTTTATCAAACAAATTCTATCCTTATGAAAACAGTAGATTTCAAAAATCGAAAACGATTTTTCGCCCGAACAGGGACTCGAATCCTGGACCATTAGGTTAAAAGCCTAACACTCTACCGACTGAGCTACCCGGGCTACAAAGGAGCCAATTTGGAAGTCTTTTAGGGAACTATTAATAAGTTCCACTACAAATCTTAATTCTTTTTTCAGATATTTTACTTACTTTTTTAAAAATATTTATCCTTATGAAAACTGTAGAATCCAAAATATGAAAAATGATGTTTCGCCCGAACAGGGACTCGAACCCTGGACCTTTAGGTTAAAAGCCTAACGCTCTACCGACTGAGCTACCCGGGATCAACAGGATCCCATATAAAAATATTTTATATAACTGTTATTAAGTTTCACTACAAATCTTAATTCTTATTTCAGATATTTGAATATTTTATCAAAAAAATTTTATCCTTATGAAAACTGTAGAATCCTAAAATCGAAAAATAGTGTTTCGCCCGAACGGGGACTTGAACCCTGGACAGTTAAGTTAAAAGCCTTATGCTCTACCGACTGAGCTACTCGGGCTACAAAGGCACCAATTTGGAAATCTTTTATGTAACTTTTATTAAGTTCCACTACGAATCTTAATTCTTAATTCAGATATTTGAATATTTTATACAAAAAATTTTATTCTTATGAAAACTAAAGAATCCTAAAATCGAAAAATGGTGTTTCGCCCGAACAGGGACTCGAACCCTGGACCGATAGGTTAAAAGCCTAACGCTCTACCGACTGAGCTACCCGGGCTACAAGGAAACTAATTTGGAAATCTTTTATGGACTGTTATTAAGTTCTACAACATATCTTAATTCTTATTTCAGATATTTGAATATTTTATCAAGAAAATTTTATCCTTATGAAAACTGTAGAATCCTAAAATCGATAAATAGTGTTTCGCCCGAACAGGGACTCGAACCCTGGATCGTTAGGTTAAAATCCTAACGCTCTATCGACTGAGCTACCCGGGCTACAATGAAACCAATTTGGAAATCTTTTATGGAGTGTTATTAAGTTCCACAACATATCTTAATTCTTATTTCAGATATTTGAATATTTTATCAAAAAAATTTTATCCGTATGAAAACTAAAGAATCCTAAAATCGAAAAATGGTGTTTCGCCCGAACAGAGACTCGAACCCTGGATCGTTAGGTTAAAATCCTAACGCTCTACCGACTGAGCTACCCGGGCTACAATGAAACCAATTTGGAAATCTTTTATGGACTGTTATTAAGTTCCACAACATATCTTAATTCTTATTTCAGATATTTGAATATTTTATCAAACAAATTTTTTCCTTATGAAAACTAAAGAATCCTAAAATCGAAAAATGGTGTTTCGCCCGAACAGGGACTCAGACCCTGGACCGTTAGGTTAAAAGCCTAACGCTCTACCGACTGAGCTAACCGGGCTACAATGAAATCAATTTGAAAATCTTTTAGGGAACTATTATTAAGTTCCACTACAAATCTTAATTCTTTTTTCAGATATTTGACTAACTTTTTTTTAAATATTTATCCTTATGAAAACTGTAGAATCCCAAATATGAAAAATGATGTTTCGCCCGAACAGGGACTCGAACCCTGGACCGTTAGGTTAAAAGCCTAACGCTCTACCGACTGAGCTACCCGGGCTACAATGAAACTAATTTGGAAATCTTTTATGGACTGTTATTAAGTTCCACAACATATCTTAATTCTTATTTCAGATATTTGAATATTTTATCAAAAAAATTTTATCCGTATGAAAACTAAAGAATCCTAAAATCGAAAAATGGTGTTTCGCCCGAACAGGGACTCGAACCCTGGACCGTTAGGTTAAAACCCTAACGCTCTACCGACTGAGCTACCAGGGCTCAACAGGAACCCATATAAAAATATTTTATATAACTGTTTTTAAGTTTCACTACAAATCTTAATTCTTATTTCAGATATTTGAATATTTTATCAAAAAAATTTTATCCTTATGAAAAGTCTAGGATCCTAAAATCGATAAATAGTGTTTCGCCCGAACAGGGACTCGAACCCTGGACCGTTAGGTTAAAAGCCTAACGCTCTACCGACTGAGCTACCCGGGCTACAAAGGAGCCAATTTGGAAATCTTTTAGGGAACTATTATTAAGTTCCACTACAAATCTTAATTCTTTTTTCAGATATTTGACTAACTTTTTTTAAAATATTTATCCTTATGAAAACTGTAGAATCCTAAATATGAAAAATGATGTTTCGCCCGAACAGGGACTCGAACCCTGGACCGTTAGGTTACAAGCCTATCGCTCTACCGACTGAGCTACCCGGGCTACAAAGGAGCCAATTTGGAAATCTTTTAGGGAACTATTATTAAGTTCCACTACAAATCTTAAATCTTTTTTCAGATATTTGACTAACTTTTTTTAAAATATTTATCCTTATGAAAACTGTAGAATCCTAAATATGAAAAATGATGTTTCGCCCGAACAGGGACTCGAACCCATGACCGTTAGGTTAAAAGCCTAACGCTCTACCGACTGAGCTACCCGGGCTACAATGAAACTAATTTGGAAATCTTTTATGGACTGTTATTAAGTTCCACAACATATCTTAATTCTTATTTAAGATATTTGAATATTTTATCAAAAAAGTTTTATCCCAATGAAAACTAAAGAATCCTAAAATCGAAAAATGGTATTTCGCCCGAACGGGAATCGAACCCTGGACCGTTAGGTTAAAAGCCTAACGCTCTACCGACTGAGCTTCCCGGACTCAACAGGAACCATTATAAAAATATTTTATATAACTGTTATTAAGTTTCATTACAAATCTTAATTCTTATTTCAGATATTTGAATATTTTATCAAACAAATTTTATCCTTATGAAAACTGTAGAATCCTAAAATCGAAAAATGATTTTTCACCCGAACAGGAACTTGAAACCTGGACCGTTAGGTTAAAAGCCTAACGCTCTACCGACTGAGCTACCCGGGCTACAATGAAAACAATTTGGAAATCTTTTATGGACTGTTATTAAGTTCTACTACATATCTTAATTCTTATTTCAGATATTTGAATATTTTATCAAACAAATTTTATCCTTATGAAAACTAAAGAATCCTAAAATCGAAAAATTGTGTTTCTTTCGAACAGGGACTCGAACCCTGGACCGTTAGGTTAAAAGCCTAACGCTCTACCGACTGAGCTACCCGGGCTACAATGAAACTAATTTGGAAATATTTTATGGACTGTTATTAAGTTCCACAACATATCTTAATTCTTATTTCAGATATTTGAATATTTTATCAAAAAAATTTTATCCGTATGAAAACTAAAGAATCCTAAAATCGAAAAATAGTGTTTCGCCCGAACAGGGACTCGAACCCTGGACCGTTAGGTTAAAAGCCTAACGCTCTACCGACTGAGCTACCGGGGCTCAACAGGAACCCATATAAAAATATTTTATATAACTGTATTAAAGTTTCACTACAAATCTTAATTCTTATTTCAGATATTTGAATATTTTATCAAAAAAATTTTATCCTTATGAAAACTCTAGGATCCTAAAATCGATAAATAGTGTTTCGCCCGAACAGGGACTCGATCCCTGGACGTTAGGTTAAAAGCCTAACGCTCTACCGACTGAGCTACCCGGGCTACAAAGGAGCCAATTTGGAAATCTTTTAGGGAACTATTATTAAGTTCCACTACAAATCTTAATTCTTTTTTCAGATATTTGACTAACTTTTTTTAAAATATTTATCCTTATGAAAACTGTAGAATCCTAAATATGAAAAATGATGTTTCGCCCGAACAGGGACTCGAACCCTGGACCGTTAGGTTAAAAGCCTAACGCTCTACCGACTGAGCTACCCGGGCTACAAAGGAGCCAATTTGGAAATCTTTTAGGGAACTATTATTAAGTTCCACTACAAATCTTAATTCTTTTTTCAGATATTTGACTAACTTTTTTTAAAATATTTATCCTTATGAAAACTGTAGAATCCTAAATATGAAAAATGATGTTTCGCCCGAACAGGGACTCGAACCCATGACCGTTAGGTTAAAAGCCTAACGCTCTACCGACTGAGCTACCCGGGCTACAATGAAACTAATTTGGAAATCTTTTATGGACTGTTATTAAGTTCCACAACATATCTTAATTCTTATTTCAGATATTTGAATATTTCATCAAAAAAATTTTATCCCAATGAAAACTAAAGAATCCTAAAATCGAAAAACGGTTTTTCGCCTAAGCAGGGACTCGATCCCTGGACCGTTAAGTTAAAAGCCTAACGCTCTACCGACTGAGCTACCCGGGCTACAAAGGAGCCAATTTGGAAATCTTTTAGGGAACTATTATTAAGTTCCACTACAAATCTTAATTCTTTTTTCAGATATTTGACTAACTTTTTTTAAAATATTTATCCTTATGAAAACTGTAGAATCCTAAATATGAAAAAATGATGTTTCGCCCGAACAGGGACTCGAACCCTGGACCGTTAGGTTAAAAGCCTAATGCTCTACCGACTGAGCTACCCGGGCTACAATGAAACTAATTTGGAAATCTTTTATGGACTGTTATTAAGTTCCACAACATATCTTAATTCTTATTTCAGATATTTGAATATTTTATCAAAAAAGTTTTATCCCAATGAAAACTAAAGAATCCTAAAATCGAAAAATGGTATGTCGCCCGAACGGGAATCGAACCCTGGACCGTTAGGTTAAAAGCCTAACGCTCTACCGACTGAGCCACCCGGACTCAACAGGAACCATTATAAAAATATTTTATATAACTGTTATTAAGTTTCACTACAAATCTTAATTCCTATTTCAGATATTTGAATATTTTATCAAACAAATTTTATCCTTATGAAAACTATAGAATCCTAAAATCGAAAAATGATTTTTCACCCGAACAGGAACTTGAAACCTGGACCGTTAGGTTAAAAGCCTAACGCTCTACCGACTGAGCTACCCGGGCTACAATGAAAACAATTTGGAAATCTTTTATGGACTGTTATTAAGTTCTACTACATATCTTAATTCTTATTTCAGATATTTGAATATTTTATCAAACAAATTTTATCCTTATGAAAACTAAAGAATCCTAAAATCGAAAAATTGTGTTTCTTTCGAACAGGGACTCGAACCCTGGACCGTTAGGTTAAAAGCCTAACGCTCTACCGACTGAGCTACCCGGGCTCAACAGGAACCCATATAAAAATATTTTATATAACTGTTATTAAGTTTCACTACAAATCTTAATTCTTATTTCAGATATTTGAATATTTTATCAAGAAAATTTTATCCTTATGAAAACTGTAGAATCCTAAAATCGATAAATAGTGTTTCGCCCGAACAGGGACTCGAACCCTGGATCGTTAGGTTAAAATCCTAACGCCCTACCGACTGAGCTACCCGGGCTACAATGAAACCAATTTGGAAATCTTTTATGGAGTGTTATTAAGTTCCACAACATATCTTAATTCTTATTTCAGATATTTGAATATTTTATCAAAAAAATTTTATCCTTATGAAAACTCTAGGATCCTAAAATCGATAAATAGTGTTTCGCCCGAACAGGTACTCGATCCCTGGACGTTAGGTTAAAAGCCTAACGCTCTACCGACTGAGCTACCCGGGCTACAAAGGAGCCAATTTGGAAATCTTTTAGGGAACTATTATTAAGTTCCACTACAAATCTTAATTCTTTTTTCAGATATTTGACTAACTTTTTTTAAAATATTTATCCTTATGAAAACTGTAGAATCCTAAATATGAAAAATGATGTTTCGCCCGAACAGGGACTCGAACCCTGGACCGTTAGGTTAAAAGCCTAACGCTCTACCGACTGAGCTACCCGGGCTACAAAGGAGCCAATTTGGAAATCTTTTAGGGAACTATTATTAAGTTCCACTACAAATCTTAATTCTTTTTTCAGATATTTGACTAACTTTTTTTAAAATATTTATCCTTATGAAAACTGTAGAATCCTAAATATGAAAAATGATGTTTCGCCCGAACAGGGACTCGAACCCATGACCGTTAGGTTAAAAGCCTAACGCTCTACCGACTGAGCTACCCGGGCTACAATGAAACTAATTTGGAAATCTTTTATGGACTGTTATTAAGTTCCACAACATATCTTAATTCTTATTTCAGATATTTGAATATTTCATCAAAAAAATTTTATCCCAATGAAAACTAAAGAATCCTAAAATCGAAAAACGGTTTTTCGCCTAAGCAGGGACTCGATCCCTGGACCGTTAAGTTAAAAGCCTAACGCTCTACCGACTGAGCTACCCGGGCTACAAAGGAGCCAATTTGGAAATCTTTTAGGGAACTATTATTAAGTTCCACTACAAATCTTAATTCTTTTTTCAGATATTTGACTAACTTTTTTTAAAATATTTATCCTTATGAAAACTGTAGAATCCTAAATATGAAAAAATGATGTTTCGCCCGAACAGGGACTCGAACCCTGGACCGTTAGGTTAAAAGCCTAATGCTCTACCGACTGAGCTACCCGGGCTACAATGAAACTAATTTGGAAATCTTTTATGGACTGTTATTAAGTTCCACAACATATCTTAATTCTTATTTCAGATATTTGAATATTTTATCAAAAAAGTTTTATCCCAATGAAAACTAAAGAATCCTAAAATCGAAAAATGGTATGTCGCCCGAACGGGAATCGAACCCTGGACCGTTAGGTTAAAAGCCTAACGCTCTACCGACTGAGCCACCCGGACTCAACAGGAACCATTATAAAAATATTTTATATAACTGTTATTAAGTTTCACTACAAATCTTAATTCCTATTTCAGATATTTGAATATTTTATCAAACAAATTTTATCCTTATGAAAACTATAGAATCCTAAAATCGAAAAATGATTTTTCACCCGAACAGGAACTTGAAACCTGGACCGTTAGGTTAAAAGCCTAACGCTCTACCGACTGAGCTACCCGGGCTACAATGAAAACAATTTGGAAATCTTTTATGGACTGTTATTAAGTTCTACTACATATCTTAATTCTTATTTCAGATATTTGAATATTTTATCAAACAAATTTTATCCTTATGAAAACTAAAGAATCCTAAAATCGAAAAATTGTGTTTCTTTCGAACAGGGACTCGAACCCTGGACCGTTAGGTTAAAAGCCTAACGCTCTACCGACTGAGCTACCCGGGCTCAACAGGAACCCATATAAAAATATTTTATATAACTGTTATTAAGTTTCACTACAAATCTTAATTCTTATTTCAGATATTTGAATATTTTATCAAGAAAATTTTATCCTTATGAAAACTGTAGAATCCTAAAATCGATAAATAGTGTTTCGCCCGAACAGGGACTCGAACCCTGGATCGTTAGGTTAAAATCCTAACGCCCTACCGACTGAGCTACCCGGGCTACAATGAAACCAATTTGGAAATCTTTTATGGAGTGTTATTAAGTTCCACAACATATCTTAATTCTTATTTCAGATATTTGAATATTTTATCAAAAAAATTTTATCCTTATGAAAACTCTAGGATCCTAAAATCGATAAATAGTGTTTCGCCCGAACAGGGACTCGATCCCTGGACGTTAGGTTAAAAGCCTAACGCTCTACCGACTGAGCTACCCGGGCTACAAAGGAGCCAATTTGGAAATCTTTTAGGGAACTATTATTAAGTTCCACTACAAATCTTAATTCTTTTTTCAGATATTTGACTAACTTTTTTTAAAATATTTATCCTTATGAAAACTGTAGAATCCTAAATATGAAAAATGATGTTTCGCCCGAACAGGGACTCGAACCCTGGACCGTTAGGTTAAAAGCCTAACGCTCTACCGACTGAGCTACCCGGGCTACAAAGGAGCCAATTTGGAAATCTTTTAGGGAACTATTATTAAGTTCCACTACAAATCTTAATTCTTTTTTCAGATATTTGACTAACTTTTTTTAAAATATTTATCCTTATGAAAACTGTAGAATCCTAAATATGAAAAATGATGTTTCGCCCGAACAGGGACTCGAACCCATGACCGTTAGGTTAAAAGCCTAACGCTCTACCGACTGAGCTACCCGGGCTACAATGAAACTAATTTGGAAATCTTTTATGGACTGTTATTAAGTTCCACAACATATCTTAATTCTTATTTCAGATATTTGAATATTTCATCAAAAAAATTTTATCCCAATGAAAACTAAAGAATCCTAAAATCGAAAAACGGTTTTTCGCCTAAGCAGGGACTCGATCCCTGGACCGTTAAGTTAAAAGCCTAACGCTCTACCGACTGAGCTACCCGGGCTACAAAGGAGCCAATTTGGAAATCTTTTAGGGAACTATTATTAAGTTCCACTACAAATCTTAATTCTTTTTTCAGATATTTGACTAACTTTTTTTAAAATATTTATCCTTATGAAAACTGTAGAATCCTAAATATGAAAAAATGATGTTTCGCCCGAACAGGGACTCGAACCCTGGACCGTTAGGTTAAAAGCCTAATGCTCTACCGACTGAGCTACCCGGGCTACAATGAAACTAATTTGGAAATCTTTTATGGACTGTTATTAAGTTCCACAACATATCTTAATTCTTATTTCAGATATTTGAATATTTTATCAAAAAAGTTTTATCCCAATGAAAACTAAAGAATCCTAAAATCGAAAAATGGTATGTCGCCCGAACGGGAATCGAACCCTGGACCGTTAGGTTAAAAGCCTAACGCTCTACCGACTGAGCCACCCGGACTCAACAGGAACCATTATAAAAATATTTTATATAACTGTTATTAAGTTTCACTACAAATCTTAATTCCTCTTTCAGATATTTGAATATTTTATCAAACAAATTTTATCCTTATGAAAACTATAGAATCCTAAAATCGAAAAATGATTTTTCACCCGAACAGGAACTTGAAACCTGGACCGTTAGGTTAAAAGCCTAACGCTCTACCGACTGAGCTACCCGGGCTACAATGAAAACAATTTGGAAATCTTTTATGGACTGTTATTAAGTTCTACTACATATCTTAATTCTTATTTCAGATATTTGAATATTTTATCAAACAAATTTTATCCTTATGAAAACTAAAGAATCCTAAAATCGAAAAATTGTGTTTCTTTCGAACAGGGACTCGAACCCTGGACCGTTAGGTTAAAAGCCTAACGCTCTACCGACTGAGCTACCCGGGCTCAACAGGAACCCATATAAAAATATTTTATATAACTGTTATTAAGTTTCACTACAAATCTTAATTCTTATTTCAGTTATTTGAATATTTTATCAAGAAAATTTTATCCTTATGAAAACTGTAGAATCCTAAAATCGATAAATAGTGTTTCGCCCGAACAGGGACTCGAACCCTGGATCGTTAGGTTAAAATCCTAACGCCCTACCGACTGAGCTACCCGGGCTACAATGAAACCAATTTGGAAATCTTTTATGGAGTGTTATTAAGTTCCACAACATATCTTAATTCTTATTTCAGATATTTGAATATTTTATCAAAAAAATTTTATCCGTATGAAAACTAAAGAATCCTAAAATCGAAAAATGGTGTTTCGCCCGAACAGGGCCTCGAACCCTGGATCGTTAGGTTAAAATCCTAACGCTCTACCGACTGAGCTACCCGGGCTACAATGAAACCAATTTGGAAATCTTTTATGGACTGTTATTAAGTTCCACAACATATCTTGATTCTTATTTCAGATATTTGAATATTTTATCAAACAAATTTTATCCTTATGAAAACTAAAGAATCCTAAAATCGAAAATTGGTGTTTCGCCCGAACAGTGACTCAGACCCTGGACCGTTAGGTTAAAAGCCTAACGCTCTACCGACTGAGCTACCCGGGCTACAATGAAACCAATTTGAAAATCTTTTAGGGAACTATTATTAAGTTCCACTACAAATCTTAATTCTTTTTACAGATATTTGACTAACTTTTTTTAAAATATTTATCCTTATGAAAACTGTAGAATCCTAAATATGAAAAATGATGTTTTGCCCGAACAGGGACTCGAACCCTGGACCGTTAGGTTAAAAGCCTATTGCTCTACCGACTGAGCTACCCGGGCTACAATGAAACTAATTTGGAAATCTTTTATGGACTGTTATTAAGTTCCACAACATATCTTAATTCTTATTTCAGATATTTGAATATTTTATCAAAAAAGTTTTATCCCAATGAAAACTAAAGAATCTTAAAATAGAAAAATGGTATTTCGAGCGAACGGGAATCGAACCCTGGACCGTTAGGTTAAAAGCCTAACGCTCTACCGACTGAGCTACCCGGACTCAACAGGAACCATTATAAAAATATTTTATATAACTGTTATTAAGTTTCACTACAAATCTTAATTCTTATTTCAGATATTTGAATATTTTATCAAACAAATTTTATCCTTATGAAAACTATAGAATCCTAAAATCGAAAAATGATTTTTCACCCGAACAGGAACTTGAAACCTGGACCGTTAGGTTAAAAGCCTAACGCTCTACCGACTGAGCTACCCGGGCTACAATGAAAACAATTTGGAAATCTTTTATGGACTGTTATTAAGTTCTACTACATATCTTAATTCTTATTTCAGATATTTGAATATTTTATCAAACAAATTTTATCCTTATGAAAACTAAAGAATCCTAAAATCGAAAAATTGTGTTTCTTTCGAACAGGGACTCGAACCCTGGACCGTTAGGTTAAAAGCCTAACGCTCTAACAACTGAGCTACCCGGGCTACAAAGGAGCCAATTTGGAAATCTTTTAGGGAACTATTATTAAGTTCCACTACAAATCTTAATTCTTTTTTCAGACATTTGACTAACTTTTTTAAAAATATTTATCCTTATGAAAACTGTAGAATCCCAAATATGAAAAATGATGTTTCGCCCGAACAGGGACTCGAACCCTGGACCGTTAGGTTAAAAGCCTAACGCTCTACCGACTGAGCTACCCGGGCTCAACAGGAACCCATATAAAAATATTTTATATAACTGTTATTAAGTTTCACTACAAATCTTAATTCTTATTTCAGATATTTGAATATTTTATCAAAAAATTTTTATCCTTATGAAAACTAAAGAATCCTAAAATTGAAAAATGGTGTTTCGCCAGAACATGGACTCGAACCCTGGACCGTTAGGTTAAAGCCTAACGCTCTAACGACTGAGCTACCTGGGTTCAACAGGAGCCTATATAAAAATATTTTATATAACTGTTATTAAGTTTCACTACAAAACTTAATTCTTATTTCAGATATTTGAATATTTTATCAAAAAAATTTTATCCTTATGAAAACTGTAGAATCCTAAAATCGATAAACAGCGTTTCGCCCGAACAGGGACTCGAACGCTGGACCGTTAAGTTAAAAGCCTAACGCTCTACCGACTGAGCTACCCGGGCTACAATGAAACCAATTTGGAAATCTTTTATGGACTGTTATTAAGTTCCACAACATATCTTAATTCTTATTTCAGATATTTGAATATTTTATCAAAAAAATTTTATCCGTATGAAAACTAAAGAATCCTAAAATCGAAAAATGGTGTTTCGCCCGAACAGGGACTAGAACCCTGGACCGTTAAGTTAAAAGCCTAACGCTCTACCGACTGAGCTACCAGGGCTACAAAGGAGCCAATTTGGAAATCTTTTAGGGAACTGTTATTAAGTTCCACTTCAAATCTTAATTCTTATTTCAGATATTTGACTAATTTTTTAAAAAATATTTATCCTTATGAAAACTGTAGAATCCTAAAATCGAAAAATGGTGTTTCGCCCGAACAGGGACTCGAACCCTGGACCGTTAGGTTAAAAACCTAACGCTCTACCGACTGAGCTACCCGGGCTACAATGAAACTAATTTGGAAATCTTTTATGGACTGTTATTAAGTTCCACAACATATCTTAATTCTTATTTCAGATATTTGAATATTTTATCAAAAAAATTTTATCCCAATGAAAACTAAAGAATCCTAAAATCGAAAAATGGTATTTCGCCCTAACAGGGACTCGAACGATGGACCGTTAAGTTAAAAGCCTAACGCTCTACCGACTGAGCTACCCGGGCTACAAAGGAGCCAATTTGGAAATCTTTTAGGGAACTATTATTAAGTTCCACTACAAATCTTAATTCTTTTTTCAGATATTTGACTAACTTTTTAAAAAATATTTACCCTTATGAAAACTGTAGAATCCCAAATATGAAAAATGATGTTTCGCCCGAACAGGGACTCGAACCCTGGACCGTTAGGTTAAAAGCCTAAAGCTCTACCGACTGAGCTACCCGTGCTCAACAGGAACCCATATAAAATTATTTTATATAACTGTTATTAAATTTCACTACAAATCTTAATTCTTATTTCAGATATTTGAATATTTTATCAAACAAATTTTATCCTTATGAAAACTAAAGAATCCTAAAATCGAAAAATTGTGTTTCTTTCGAACAGGGACTCGAACTCAGGACCGTTAGGTTAAAAGCCTAACGCTCTACCAACTGAGCTACCCGGGCTACAATGAAGCCAATTTGGAAATCTTTTATGTTACTTTTATTAAGTTCCACTACAAATCTTAATTCTTATTTCAGAAATTTGAATATTTTTTCAAAAAAATTTTATCCTTATGAAAACTAAAGAATCCTAAAATCGAAAAATGGTGTTTCGCCCGAACAGGGACTCGAACGCTGGACCGTTAAGTTAAAAGCCTAACGCTCTACCGACTGAGCTACCCGGGCTACAAAGGAGCCAATTTGGAAATCTTTTAGGGAACTATTATTAAGTTCCACTACAAATCTTAATTCTTTTTCCAAATATTTGAATAACATTTTTTTAAATATTTATCGTTATGAAAACTGTAGAATCCTAAATATTAAAAATGATGTTTCGCCCGAACAGGGACTCGAACCCTAGACCGTTAAGTTAAAAGCCTAACGCTCTACCGACTGAGCTTCCCGGGCTACAATTAAACCAATTTGGAAATCTTTTATGGACTGTTATTAAGTTCCACTACATATCTTAATTCTTATTTCAGATATTTGAATATTTTATCAAAAAAATTTTATCCCAATGAAAACTAAAGAATCCTAAAATCGAAAAATGGTGTTTCGCCCGAACAGGGACTAGAACCCTGGACCGTTAAGTTAAAAGCCTAACGCTCTACCGACTGAGCTACCAGGGCTACAAAGGAGCCAATTTGGAAATCTTTTAGGGAACTGTTATTAAGTTCCACTTCAAATCTTAATTCTTATTTCAGATATTTGACTAATTTTTTAAAAAATATTTATCCTTATGAAAACTGTAGAATCCTAAAATCGAAAAATGGTGTTTCGCCCGAACAGGGACTCGAACCCTGGACCGTTAGGTTAAAAACCTAACGCTCTACCGACTGAGCTACCCGGGCTACAATGAAACTAATTTGGAAATCTTTTATGGACTGTTATTAAGTTCCACAACATATCTTAATTCTTATTTCAGATATTTGAATATTTTATCAAAAAAATTTTATCCCAATGAAAACTAAAGAATCCTAAAATCGAAAAATGGTATTTCGCCCTAACAGGGACTCGAACGATGGACCGTTAGGTTAAAAGCCTAACGCTCTACCGACTGAGCTACCCGGGTTCAACAAGAACACATATAAAAATATTTTATACAACTGTTATTAAGTTTCACTACAAATCTTAATTCTTATTTCAGATATTTGAATATTTTATCAAGAAAATTTTATCTTTATGAAAACTGTAGAATCCTAAAATCGATAAATAGTGTTTCGCCCGAACAGGACCTCGAACCCTGGACCGTTAGGTTAAAAGCCTAACGCTCTACCGACTGAGCTACCCGGGCTAAAATGAAACCAATTTGGAAATCTTTTACTTACTGTTATTAAGTTCCACAACATATCTTAATTCTTATTTCAGATATTTGAATATTTTATCAAACAAATTTTATCCTTATGAAAACTAAAGAATCCTAAAATCGAAAAATTGTGTTTCGCCCGAACAGGGACTCGAACCCTGGACCGTTAGGTTAAAAGCCTAACGCTCTAACAACTGCGCTACCCTGGCTACAAAGGAGCCAATTTGGAAATCTTTTAGGGAACTATTATTAAGTTCCACTACAAATCTTAATTCTTTTTTCAGATATTTGACTAACTTTTTAAAAAATATTTACCCTTATGAAAACTGTAGAATCCCAAATATGAAAAATGATGTTTCGCCCGAACAGGGACTCGAACCCTGGACCGTTAGGTTAAAAGCCTAAAGCTCTACCGACTGAGCTACCCGTGCTCAACAGGAACCCATATAAAATTATTTTATATAACTGTTATTAAATTTCACTACAAATCTTAATTCTTATTTCAGATATTTGAATATTTTATCAAACAAATTTTATCCTTATGAAAACTAAAGAATCCTAAAATCGAAAAATTGTGTTTCTTTCGAACAGGGACTCGAACTTAGGACCGTTAGGTTAAAAGCCTAACGCTCTACCAACTGAGCTACCCGGGCTACAATGAAGCCAATTTGGAAATCTTTTATGTTACTTTTATTAAGTTCCACTACAAATCTTAATTCTTATTTCAGAAATTTGAATATTTTTTCAAAAAAATTTTATCCTTATGGAAACTAAAGAATCCTAAAATCGAAAAATGGTGTTTCGCCCAAACAGGGACTCGAACGCTGGAACGTTAAGTTAAAAGCCTAACGCTCTACCGACTGAGCTACCCGGGCTACAAAGGAGCCAATTTGGAAATCTTTTAGGGAACTATTATTAAGTTCCACTACAAATCTTAATTCTTTTTCCAAATATTTGAATAACATTTTTTTAAATATTTATCGTTATGAAAACTGTAGAATCCTAAATATTAAAAATGATGTTTCGCCCGAACAGGGACTCGAACCCTAGACCGTTAAGTTAAAAGCCTAACGCTCTACCGACTGAGCTTCCCGGGCTACAATTAAACCAATTTGGAAATCTTTTATGGACTGTTATTAAGTTCCACTACATATCTTAATTCTTATTTCAGATATTTGAATATTTTATCAAAAAAATTTTATCCCAATGAAAACTAAAGAATCCTAAAATCGAAAAAAGGTGTTTCGCCCGAACAGGGACTCGAACCCTGGATCGTTAGGTTAAAATCCTAACGCTCTACCGACTGAGCTACCCGGGCTACAATGAAACCAATTTGGAAATCTTTTATGGACTGTTATTAAGTTCCACAACATATCTTGATTCTTATTTCAGATATTTGAATATTTTATCAAACAAATTTTATCCTTATGAAAACTAAAGAATCCTAAAATCGAAAAATGGTGTTTCGCCCGAACAGGGACTCAGACCCTGGACCGTTAGGTTAAAAGCCTAACGCTCTACCGACTGAGCTACCCGGGCTACAAATTAACAAATTTGGAAATCTTTTAGGGAACTATTATTAAGTTCCACTACAAATCTTAATTCTTTTTTCAGATATTTGACTAACTTTTTTTAAAATATTTATCCTTATGAAAACTGTAGAATCCTAAAATCGATAAACAGCGTTTCGCCCGAACAGGGACTCGAACGCTGGACCGTTAAGTTAAAAGCCCAACGCTCTACCGACTGAGCTACCCGGGCTACAATGAAACCAATTTGGAAATCTTTTATGGACTGTTATTAAGTTCCACAACATATCTTAATTCTTATTTCAGATATTTGAATATTTTATCAAAAAAATTTTATCCGTATGAAAACTAAAGAATCCTAAAATCGAAAAATGGTGTTTCGCCCGAACAGGGACTCGAACCCTTTACCGTTAGGTTAAAAGCCTATTGCTCTACCGACTGAGCTACCCGGGCTACAATGAAACTAATTTGGAAATCTTTTATGGACTGTTATTAAGTTCCACAACATATCTTAATTCTTATTTCAGATATTTGAATATTTTATCAAAAAAGTTTTATCCCAATGAAAACTAAAGAATCCTAAAATAGAAAAATGGTATTTCGCCCGAACGGGAATCGAACCCTGGACCGTTAGGTTAAAAGCCTAACGCTCTACCGACTGAGCTACCCGGACTCAACAGGAACCATTATAAAAATATTTTATATAACTGTTATTAAGTTTCACTACAAATCTTAATTCTTATTTCAGATATTTGAATATTTTATCAAACAAATTTTATCCTTATGAAAACTATAGAATCCTAAAATCGAAAAATGATTTTTCACCCGAACAGGAACTTGAAACCTGGACCGTTAGGTTAAAAGCCTAACGCTCTACCGACTGAGCTACCCGGGCTACAATGAAAACAATTTGGAAATCTTTTATGGACTGTTATTAAGTTCTACTACATATCTTAATTCTTATTTCAGATATTTGAATATTTTATCAAACAAATTTTATCCTTATGAAAACTAAAGAATCCTAAAATCGAAAAATTGTGTTTCTTTCGAACAGGGACTCGAACCCTGGACCGTTAGGTTAAAAGCCTAACGCTCTAACAACTGAGCTACCCGGTCTACAAAGGAGCCAATTTGGAAATCTTTTAGGGAACTATTATTAAGTTCCACTACAAATCTTAATTCTTTTTTCAGATATTTGACTAACTTTTTTAAAAATATTTATCCTTATGAAAACTGTAGAATCCCAAATATGAAAAATGATGTTTCGCCCGAACAGGGACTCGAACCCTGGACCGTTAGGTTAAAAGCCTAATGCTCTACCGACTGAGCTACCCGGGTTCAACAGGAACCCATATAAAAATATTTTATATAACTGTTATTAAGTTTCACTACAAATCTTAATTCTTATTTCAGATATTTGAATATTTTATCAAAAAATTGTTATCCTTATGAAAACTAAAGAATCCTAAAATTGAAAAATGGTGTTTCGCCAGAACATGGACTCGAACCCTGGACCGTTAGGTTAAAGCCTAACGCTCTAACGACTGAGCTACCTGGGCTCAACAGGAGCCTATATAGAAATATTTTATATAACTGTTATTAAGTTTCACTACAAAACTTAATTCTTATTTCAGATATTTGAATATTTTATCAAAAAAATTTTATCCTTATGAAAACTGTAGAATCCTAAAATCGATAAACAGCGTTTCGCCCGAACAGGGACTCGAACGCTGGACCGTTAAGTTAAAAGCCTAACGCTCTACCGACTGAGCTACCCGGGCTACAATGAAACCAATTTGGAAATCTTTTATGGACTGTTATTAAGTTCCACAACATATCTTAATTCTTATTTCAGATATTTGAATATTTTATCAAAAAAATTTTATCCGTATGAAAACTAAAGAATCCTAAAATCGAAAAATGGTGTTTCGCCCGAACAGGGACTTGAACCCTGGACCGTTAAGTTAAAAGCCTAACGCTCTACCGACTGAGCTACCAGGGCTACAAAGGAGCCAATTTGGAAATCTTTTAGGGAACTGTTATTAAGTTCCACTTCAAATCTTAATTCTTATTTCAGATATTTGACTAATTTTTTAAAAAATATTTATCCTTATGAAAACTGTAGAATCCTAAAATCGAAAAATGGTGTTTCGCCCGAACAGGGACTCGAACCCTGGACCGTTAGGTTAAAAACCTAACGCTCTACCGACTGAGCTACCCGGGCTACAATGAAACTAATTTGGAAATCTTTTATGGACTGTTATTAAGTTCCACAACATATCTTAATTCTTATTTCAGATATTTGAATATTTTATCAAAAAAATTTTATCCCAATGAAAACTAAAGAATCCTAAAATCGAAAAATGGTATTTCGCCCTAACAGGGACTCGAACGATGGACCGTTAGGTTAAAAGCCTAACGCTCTACCGACTGAGCTACCCGGGTTCAACAAGAACACATATAAAAATATTTTATACAACTGTTATTAAGTTTCACTACAAATCTTAATTCTTATTTCAGATATTTGAATATTTTATCAAGAAAATTTTATCTTTATGAAAACTGTAGAATCCTAAAATCGATAAATAGTGTTTCGCCCGAACAGGACCTCGAACCCTGGACCGTTAGGTTAAAAGCCTAACGCTCTACCGACTGAGCTACCCGGGCTACAAATTAACAAATTTGGAAATCTTTTAGGGAACTATTATTAAGTTCCACTACAAATCTTAATTCTTTTTTCAGATATTTGACTAACTTTTTTTAAAATATTTATCCTTATGAAAACTGTAGAATCCTAAAATCGATAAACAGCGTTTCGCCCGAACAGGGACTCGAACGCTGGACCGTTAAGTTAAAAGCCTATTGCTCTACCGACTGAGCTACCCGGGCTACAATGAAACCAATTTGGAAATCTTTTATGGACTGTTATTAAGTTCCACAACATATCTTAATTCTTATTTCAGATATTTGAATATTTTATCAAAAAAATTTTATCCGTATGAAAACTAAAGAATCCTAAAATCGATAAACAGCGTTTCGCCCGAACAGGGACTCGAACGCTGGACCGTTAAGTTAAAAGCCTAACGCTCTACCGACTGAGCTACCCGGGCTACAATGAAACCAATTTGGAAATCTTTTATGGACTGTTATTAAGTTCCACAACATATCTTAATTCTTATTTCAGATATTTGAATATTTTATCAAAAAAATTTTATCCGTATGAAAACTAAAGAATCCTAAAATCGAAAAATGGTGTTTCGCCCGAACAGGGACTTGAACCCTGGACCGTTAAGTTAAAAGCCTAACGCTCTACCGACTGAGCTACCAGGGCTACAAAGGAGCCAATTTGGAAATCTTTTAGGGAACTGTTATTAAGTTCCACTTCAAATCTTAATTCTTATTTCAGATATTTGACTAATTTTTTAAAAAATATTTATCCTTATGAAAACTGTAGAATCCTAAAATCGAAAAATGGTGTTTCGCCCGAACAGGGACTCGAACCCTGGACCGTTAGGTTAAAAACCTAACGCTCTACCGACTGAGCTACCCGGGCTACAATGAAACTAATTTGGAAATCTTTTATGGACTGTTATTAAGTTCCACAACATATCTTAATTCTTATTTCAGATATTTGAATATTTTATCAAAAAAATTTTATCCCAATGAAAACTAAAGAATCCTAAAATCGAAAAATGGTATTTCGCCCTAACAGGGACTCGAACGATGGACCGTTAGGTTAAAAGCCTAACGCTCTACCGACTGAGCTACCCGGGTTCAACAAGAACACATATAAAAATATTTTATACAACTGTTATTAAGTTTCACTACAAATCTTAATTCTTATTTCAGATATTTGAATATTTTATCAAGAAAATTTTATCTTTATGAAAACTGTAGAATCCTAAAATCGATAAATAGTGTTTCGCCCGAACAGGACCTCGAACCCTGGACCGTTAGGTTAAAAGCCTAACGCTCTACCGACTGAGCTACCCGGGCTACAAATTAACAAATTTGGAAATCTTTTAGGGAACTATTATTAAGTTCCACTACAAATCTTAATTCTTTTTTCAGATATTTGACTAACTTTTTTTAAAATATTTATCCTTATGAAAACTGTAGAATCCTAAAATCGATAAACAGCGTTTCGCCCGAACAGGGACTCGAACGCTGGACCGTTAAGTTAAAAGCCTATTGCTCTACCGACTGAGCTACCCGGGCTACAATGAAACCAATTTGGAAATCTTTTATGGACTGTTATTAAGTTCCACAACATATCTTAATTCTTATTTCAGATATTTGAATATTTTATCAAAAAAATTTTATCCGTATGAAAACTAAAGAATCCTAAAATCGAAAAATGGTATTTCGCCCTAACAGGGACTCGAACGATGGACCGTTAGGTTAAAAGCCTAACGCTCTACCGACTGAGCTACCCGGGTTCAACAAGAACACATATAAAAATATTTTATACAACTGTTATTAAGTTTCACTACAAATCTTAATTCTTATTTCAGATATTTGAATATTTTATCAAGAAAATTTTATCTTTATGAAAACTGTAGAATCCTAAAATCGATAAATAGTGTTTCGCCCGAACAGGACCTCGAACCCTGGACCGTTAGGTTAAAAGCCTAACGCTCTACCGACTGAGCTACCCGGGCTACAATGAAACCAATTTGGAAATCTTTTATGGACTGTTATTAAGTTCCACAACATATCTTAATTCTTATTTCAGATATTTGAATATTTTATCAAAAAAATTTTATCCGTATGAAAACTAAAGAATCCTAAAATCGAAAAATGGTGTTTCGCCCGAACAGGGACTCGAACCCTTTACCGTTAGGTTAAAAGCCTATTGCTCTACCGACTGAGCTACCCGGGCTACAATGAAACTAATTTGGAAATCTTTTATGGACTGTTATTAAGTTCCACAACATATCTTAATTCTTATTTCAGATATTTGAATATTTTATCAAAAAAGTTTTATCCCAATGAAAACTAAAGAATCCTAAAATAGAAAAATTGTATTTCGCCCGATCGGGAATCGAACCCTGGACCGTTAGGTTAAAAGCCTAACGCTCTACCGACTGAGCTACCCGGACTCAACAGGAACCATTATAAAAATATTTTATATAACTGTTATTAAGTTTCACTACAAATCTTAATTCTTATTTCAGATATTTGAATATTTTATCAAACAAATTTTATCCTTATGAAAACTATAGAATCCTAAAATCGAAAAATGATTTTTCACCCGAACAGGAACTTGAAACCTGGACCGTTAGGTTAAAAGCCTAACGCTCTACCGACTGAGCTACCCGGGCTACAATGAAAACAATTTGGAAATCTTTTATGGACTGTTATTAAGTTCTACTACATATCTTAATTCTTATTTCAGATATTTGAATATTTTATCAAACAAATTTTATCCTTATGAAAACTAAAGAATCCTAAAATCGAAAAATTGTGTTTCTTTCGAACAGGGACTCGAACCCTGGACCGTTAGGTTAAAAGCCTAACGCTCTAACAACTGAGCTACCCGGTCTACAAAGGAGCCAATTTGGAAATCTTTTAGGGAACTATTATTAAGTTCCACTACAAATCTTAATTCTTTTTTCAGATATTTGACTAACTTTTTTAAAAATATTTATCCTTATGAAAACTGTAGAATCCCAAATATGAAAAATGATGTTTCGCCCGAACAGGGACTCGAACCCTGGACCGTTAGGTTAAAAGCCTAATGCTCTACCGACTGAGCTACCCGGGTTCAACAGGAACCCATATAAAAATATTTTATATAACTGTTATTAAGTTTCACTACAAATCTTAATTCTTATTTCAGATATTTGAATATTTTATCAAAAAATTGTTATCCTTATGAAAACTAAAGAATCCTAAAATTGAAAAATGGTGTTTCGCCAGAACATGGACTCGAACCCTGGACCGTTAGGTTAAAGCCTAACGCTCTAACGACTGAGCTACCTGGGCTCAACAGGAGCCTATATAGAAATATTTTATATAACTGTTATTAAGTTTCACTACAAAACTTAATTCTTATTTCAGATATTTGAATATTTTATCAAAAAAATTTTATCCTTATGAAAACTGTAGAATCCTAAAATCGATAAACAGCGTTTCGCCCGAACAGGGACTCGAACGCTGGACCGTTAAGTTAAAAGCCTAACGCTCTACCGACTGAGCTACCCGGGCTACAATGAAACCAATTTGGAAATCTTTTATGGACTGTTATTAAGTTCCACAACATATCTTAATTCTTATTTCAGATATTTGAATATTTTATCAAAAAAATTTTATCCGTATGAAAACTAAAGAATCCTAAAATCGAAAAATGGTGTTTCGCCCGAACAGGGACTTGAACCCTGGACCGTTAAGTTAAAAGCCTAACGCTCTACCGACTGAGCTACCAGGGCTACAAAGGAGCCAATTTGGAAATCTTTTAGGGAACTGTTATTAAGTTCCACTTCAAATCTTAATTCTTATTTCAGATATTTGACTAATTTTTTAAAAAATATTTATCCTTATGAAAACTGTAGAATCCTAAAATCGAAAAATGGTGTTTCGCCCGAACAGGGACTCGAACCCTGGACCGTTAGGTTAAAAACCTAACGCTCTACCGACTGAGCTACCCGGGCTACAATGAAACTAATTTGGAAATCTTTTATGGACTGTTATTAAGTTCCACAACATATCTTAATTCTTATTTCAGATATTTGAATATTTTATCAAAAAAATTTTATCCCAATGAAAACTAAAGAATCCTAAAATCGAAAAATGGTATTTCGCCCTAACAGGGACTCGAACGATGGACCGTTAGGTTAAAAGCCTAACGCTCTACCGACTGAGCTACCCGGGTTCAACAAGAACACATATAAAAATATTTTATACAACTGTTATTAAGTTTCACTACAAATCTTAATTCTTATTTCAGATATTTGAATATTTTATCAAGAAAATTTTATCTTTATGAAAACTGTAGAATCCTAAAATCGATAAATAGTGTTTCGCCCGAACAGGACCTCGAACCCTGGACCGTTAGGTTAAAAGCCTAACGCTCTACCGACTGAGCTACCCGGGCTACAAATTAACAAATTTGGAAATCTTTTAGGGAACTATTATTAAGTTCCACTACAAATCTTAATTCTTTTTTCAGATATTTGACTAACTTTTTTTAAAATATTTATCCTTATGAAAACTGTAGAATCCTAAAATCGATAAACAGCGTTTCGCCCGAACAGGGACTCGAACGCTGGACCGTTAAGTTAAAAGCCTATTGCTCTACCGACTGAGCTACCCGGGCTACAATGAAACCAATTTGGAAATCTTTTATGGACTGTTATTAAGTTCCACAACATATCTTAATTCTTATTTCAGATATTTGAATATTTTATCAAAAAAATTTTATCCGTATGAAAACTAAAGAATCCTAAAATCGAAAAATGGTATTTCGCCCTAACAGGGACTCGAACGATGGACCGTTAGGTTAAAAGCCTAACGCTCTACCGACTGAGCTACCCGGGTTCAACAAGAACACATATAAAAATATTTTATACAACTGTTATTAAGTTTCACTACAAATCTTAATTCTTATTTCAGATATTTGAATATTTTATCAAGAAAATTTTATCTTTATGAAAACTGTAGAATCCTAAAATCGATAAATAGTGTTTCGCCCGAACAGGACCTCGAACCCTGGACCGTTAGGTTAAAAGCCTAACGCTCTACCGACTGAGCTACCCGGGCTACAATGAAACCAATTTGGAAATCTTTTATGGACTGTTATTAAGTTCCACAACATATCTTAATTCTTATTTCAGATATTTGAATATTTTATCAAAAAAATTTTATCCGTATGAAAACTAAAGAATCCTAAAATCGAAAAATGGTGTTTCGCCCGAACAGGGACTCGAACCCTTTACCGTTAGGTTAAAAGCCTATTGCTCTACCGACTGAGCTACCCGGGCTACAATGAAACTAATTTGGAAATCTTTTATGGACTGTTATTAAGTTCCACAACATATCTTAATTCTTATTTCAGATATTTGAATATTTTATCAAAAAAGTTTTATCCCAATGAAAACTAAAGAATCCTAAAATAGAAAAATGGTATTTCGCCCGATCGGGAATCGAACCCTGGACCGTTAGGTTAAAAGCCTAACGCTCTACCGACTGAGCTACCCGGACTCAACAGGAACCATTATAAAAATATTTTATATAACTGTTATTAAGTTTCACTACAAATCTTAATTCTTATTTCAGATATTTGAATATTTTATCAAACAAATTTTATCCTTATGAAAACTATAGAATCCTAAAATCGAAAAATGATTTTTCACCCGAACAGGAACTTGAAACCTGGACCGTTAGGTTAAAAGCCTAACGCTCTACCGACTGAGCTACCCGGGCTACAATGAAAACAATTTGGAAATCTTTTATGGACTGTTATTAAGTTCTACTACATATCTTAATTCTTATTTCAGATATTTGAATATTTTATCAAACAAATTTTATCCTTATGAAAACTAAAGAATCCTAAAATCGAAAAATTGTGTTTCTTTCGAACAGGGACTCGAACCCTGGACCGTTAGGTTAAAAGCCTAACGCTCTAACAACTGAGCTACCCGGTCTACAAAGGAGCCAATTTGGAAATCTTTTAGGGAACTATTATTAAGTTCCACTACAAATCTTAATTCTTTTTTCAGATATTTGACTAACTTTTTTAAAAATATTTATCCTTATGAAAACTGTAGAATCCCAAATATGAAAAATGATGTTTCGCCCGAACAGGGACTCGAACCCTGGACCGTTAGGTTAAAAGCCTAATGCTCTACCGACTGAGCTACCCGGGTTCAACAGGAACCCATATAAAAATATTTTATATAACTGTTATTAAGTTTCACTACAAATCTTAATTCTTATTTCAGATATTTGAATATTTTATCAAAAAATTGTTATCCTTATGAAAACTAAAGAATCCTAAAATTGAAAAATGGTGTTTCGCCAGAACATGGACTCGAACCCTGGACCGTTAGGTTAAAGCCTAACGCTCTAACGACTGAGCTACCTGGGCTCAACAGGAGCCTATATAGAAATATTTTATATAACTGTTATTAAGTTTCACTACAAAACTTAATTCTTATTTCAGATATTTGAATATTTTATCAAAAAAATTTTATCCTTATGAAAACTGTAGAATCCTAAAATCGATAAACAGCGTTTCGCCCGAACAGGGACTCGAACGCTGGACCGTTAAGTTAAAAGCCTAACGCTCTACCGACTGAGCTACCCGGGCTACAATGAAACCAATTTGGAAATCTTTTATGGACTGTTATTAAGTTCCACAACATATCTTAATTCTTATTTCAGATATTTGAATATTTTATCAAAAAAATTTTATCCGTATGAAAACTAAAGAATCCTAAAATCGAAAAATGGTGTTTCGCCCGAACAGGGACTTGAACCCTGGACCGTTAAGTTAAAAGCCTAACGCTCTACCGACTGAGCTACCAGGGCTACAAAGGAGCCAATTTGGAAATCTTTTAGGGAACTGTTATTAAGTTCCACTTCAAATCTTAATTCTTATTTCAGATATTTGACTAATTTTTTAAAAAATATTTATCCTTATGAAAACTGTAGAATCCTAAAATCGAAAAATGGTGTTTCGCCCGAACAGGGACTCGAACCCTGGACCGTTAGGTTAAAAACCTAACGCTCTACCGACTGAGCTACCCGGGCTACAATGAAACTAATTTGGAAATCTTTTATGGACTGTTATTAAGTTCCACAACATATCTTAATTCTTATTTCAGATATTTGAATATTTTATCAAAAAAATTTTATCCCAATGAAAACTAAAGAATCCTAAAATCGAAAAATGGTATTTCGCCCTAACAGGGACTCGAACGATGGACCGTTAGGTTAAAAGCCTAACGCTCTACCGACTGAGCTACCCGGGTTCAACAAGAACACATATAAAAATATTTTATACAACTGTTATTAAGTTTCACTACAAATCTTAATTCTTATTTCAGATATTTGAATATTTTATCAAGAAAATTTTATCTTTATGAAAACTGTAGAATCCTAAAATCGATAAATAGTGTTTCGCCCGAACAGGACCTCGAACCCTGGACCGTTAGGTTAAAAGCCTAACGCTCTACCGACTGAGCTACCCGGGCTACAATGAAACCAATTTGGAAATCTTTTACTTACTGTTATTAAGTTCCACAACATATCTTAATTCTTATTTCAGATATTTGAATATTTTATCAAACAAATTTTATCCTTATGAAAACTAAAGAATCCTAAAATCGAAAAATTGTGTTTCGCCCGAACAGGGACTCGAACCCTGGACCGTTAGGTTAAAAGCCTAACGCTCTAACAACTGCGCTACCCGGGCTACAAAGGAGCCAATTTGGAAATCTTTAGGGAACTATTATTAAGTTCCACTACAAATCTTAATTCTTTTTTCAGATATTTGACTAACTTTTTTTAAAATATTTATCCTTATGAAAACTGTAGAATCCTAAAATCGATAAACAGCGTTTCGCCCGAACAGGGACTCGAACGCTGGACCGTTAAGTTAAACGCCTAACGCTCTACCGACTGAGCTACCCGGGCTACAATGCAACCAATTTGGAAATCTTTTATGGACTGTTATTAAGTTCCACAACATATCTTAATTCTTATTTCAGATATTTGAATATTTTATCAAAAAAATTTTATCCGTATGAAAACTAAAGAATCCTAAAATCGAAAAATGGTGTTTCGCCCGAACAGGGACTCGAACCCTTTACCGTTAAGTTAAAAGCCTAACGCTCTACCGACTGAGCTACCAGGGCTACAAAGGAGCCAATTTGGAAATCTTTTAGGGAACTATTATTAAGTTCCACTACAAATCTTAATTCTTTTTTCAGATATTTGACTAACTTTTTTTAAAATATTTATCCTTATGAAAACTGTAGAATCCTAAATATGAAAAATGATGTTTTGCCCGAACAGGGACTCGAACCCTGGACGGTTAGGTTAAAAGCCTATTGCTCTACCGACTGAGCTACCCGGGCTACAATGAAACTAATTTGGAAATCTTTTATGGACTGTTATTAAGTTCCACAACATATCTTAATTCTTATTTCAGATATTTGAATATTTTATCAAAAAAGTTTTATCCCAATGAAAACTAAAGAATCCTAAAATAGAAAAATGGTATTTCGCCCGAACGGGAATCGAACCCTGGACCGTTAGGTTAAAAGCCTAACGCTCTACCGACTGAGCTACCCGGACTCAACAGGAACCATTATAAAAATATTTTATATAACTGTTATTAAGTTTCACTACAAATCTTAATTCTTATTTCAGATATTTGAATATTTTATCAAACAAATTTTATCCTTATGAAAACTATAGAATCCTAAAATCGAAAAATGATTTTTCACCCGAACAGGAACTTGAAACCTGGACCGTTAGGTTAAAAGCCTAACGCTCTACCGACTGAGCTACCCGGGCTACAATGAAAACAATTTGGAAATCTTTTATGGACTGTTATTAAGTTCTACTACATATCTTAATTCTTATTTCAGATATTTGAATATTTTATCAAACAAATTTTATCCTTATGAAAACTAAAGAATCCTAAAATCGATAAATAGTGTTTCGCCCGAACAGGGACTCGAACCCTGGACCGTTAGGTTAAAAGCCTAACGCTCTAACAACTGAGCTACCCGGGCTACAAAGGAGCCAATTTGGAAATCTTTTAGGGAACTATTATTAAGTTCCACTACAAATCTTAATTCTTTTTTCAGATATTTGACTAACTTTTTTAAAAATATTTATCCTTATGAAAACTGTAGAATCCCAAATATGAAAAATGATGTTTCGCCCGAACAGGGACTCGAACCCTGGACCGTTAGGTTAAAAGCCTAACGCTCTACCGACTGAGCTACCCTTGCTCAACAGGAACCCATATAAAAATATTTTATATAACTGTTATTAAGTTTCACTACAAATCTTAATTCTTATTTCAGATATTTGAATATTTTATCAAAAAATTTTTATCCTTATGAAAACTAAAGAATCCTAAAATTGAAAAATGGTGTTTCGCCAGAACATGGACTCGAACCCTGGACCGTTAGGTTAAAGCCTAACGCTCTAACGACTGAGCTACCTGGGCTCAACAGGAACCTATATAAAAATATTTTATATAACTGTTATTAAGTTTCACTACAAAACTTAATTCTTATTTCAGATATTTGAATATTTTATCAAAAAAATTTTATCCTTATGAAAACTGTAGAATCCTAAAATCGATAAACAGCGTTTCGCCCGAACAGGGACTCGAACGCTGGACCGTTAAGTTAAAAGCCTAACGCTCTACCGACTGAGCTACCCGGGCTACAATGAAACCAATTTGGAAATCTTTTATGGACTGTTATTAAGTTCCACAACATATCTTAATTCTTATTTCAGATATTTGAATATTTTATCAAAAAAATTTTATCCGTATGAAAACTAAAGAATCCTAAAATCGAAAAATGGTGTTTCGCCCGAACAGGGACTTGAACCCTGGACCGTTAAGTTAAAAGCCTAACGCTCTACCGACTGAGCTACCAGGGCTACAAAGGAGCCAATTTGGAAATCTTTTAGGGAACTGTTATTAAGTTCCACTTCAAATCTTAATTCTTATTTCAGATATTTGACTAATTTTTTAAAAAATATTTATCCTTATGAAAACTGTAGAATCCTAAAATCGAAAAATGGTGTTTCGCCCGAACAGGGACTCGAACCCTGGACCGTTAGGTTAAAAACCTAACGCTCTACCGACTGAGCTACCCGGGCTACAATGAAACTAATTTGGAAATCTTTTATGGACTGTTATTAAGTTCCACAACATATCTTAATTCTTATTTCAGATATTTGAATATTTTATCAAAAATTTTTTATCCCAATGAAAACTAAAGAATCCTAAAATCGAAAAATGGTATTTCGCCCTAACAGGGACTCGAACGATGGACCGTTAGGTTAAAAGCCTAACGCTCTACCGACTGAGCTACCCGGGTTCAACAAGAACACATATAAAAATATTTTATACAACTCTTATTAAGTTTCACTACAAATCTTAATTCTTATTTCAGATATTTGAATATTTTATCAAGGAAATTTTATCTTTATGAAAACTGTAGAATCCTAAAATCGATAAATAGTGTTTCGCCCGAACAGGACCTCGAACCCTGGACCGTTAGGTTAAAAGCCTAACGCTCTACCGACTGAGCTTCCCGGGCTACAATTAAACCAATTTGGAAATCTTTTATGGACTGTTATTAAGTTCCACTACATATCTTAATTCTTATTTCAGATATTTGAATATTTTATCAAAAAAATTTTATCCCAATGAAAACTAAAGAATCCTAAAATCGAAAAAAGGTGTTTCGCCCGAACAGGGACTCGAACCCTGGACCGTTAGGTTAAAAGCCTAACGCTCTACCGACTGAGCTACCAGGGCTCAACAGGAACCCATATAAAAAAAATTTATACAACTGTTATTAAGTTTCACTACAAATCTTAATTCTTATTTCAGATATTTGAATATTTTATCAAACAAATTTTATCCTTATGAAAACTAAAGAATCCTAAAATCGAAAAATTGTGTTTCTTTCGAACAGGGACTCGAACCCTGGACCGTTAGGTTAAAAGCCTAACGCTCTACCGACTGAGCTACCCGGGCTAAACAGGACACATTATAAAAATATTTTATATAACTGTTATTAAGTTTCACTACAAATCTTAATTCTTATTTCAGATATTTGAATATTTTATCAAACAAATTTTATCCTTATGAAAACTATAGAATCCTAAAATCGAAAAATGATTTTTCACCCGAACAGGAACTTGAAACCTGGACCGTTAGGTTAAAAGCCTAACGCTCTACCGACTGAGCTACCCGGGCTACAATGAAAACAATCTGGAAATCTTTTATGGACTGTTATTAAGTTCCACTACATATCTTAATTCTTATTTCAGATATTTGAATATTTTATCAAACAAATTTTATCCTTATGAAAACTAAAAAATCCTAAAATCGAAAAATTGTGTTTCTTTCGAACAGGGACTCGAACCCTGGACCGTTAGGTTAAAAGCCTAACGCTCTAACAACTGAGCTACCCGGGCTATAAAGTAGCCAATTTGGAAATCTTTTAGGGAACTATTATTAAGTTCCACTACAAATCTTAATTATTTTTTCAGATATTTGACTAACTTTTTTAAAAATATTTATCCTAATGAAAACTGTAGAATCCCAAATATGAAAAATGATGTTTCGCCCGAACAGGGACTCGAACCCTGGACCGTTAGGTTAAAAGCTTAACGCTCTACCGACTGAGCTACCCGGGCTACAATGAAGCCCATTTGGAAATCTTTTATGTAACTTTTATTAAGTTCCAATACAAATCTTAATTCTTATTTCAGAAATTTAAATATTTTATCAAAAAAATTTATCCTTATGAAAACTAAAGAATCCTAAAATTGAAAAATGGTGTTTCGCCAGATCATGGACTCGAACCCTGGACCGTTAGGTTAAAAGCCTAATTCTCTACCGCCTGAGCTACCCGGACTCAACAGGATCCTATATAAAAATATTTTATATAACTGTTATTAAGTTTCACTACAAATCTTAATTCTTATTTCAGATATTTGAATATTTTATCAAAAAAAATTTATCCTTATGAAAACTGTAGAATCCTAAATATGAAAAATGATGTTTCGCCCGAACAGGGACTCGAACCCTGGACCGTTAGGTTAAAAGCCTAACGCTCTACCGACTGAGGTACCCGGGCTACAATGAAACTAATTTGGAAATCTTTTATGGACTGTTATTAAGTTCCACAACATATCTTAATTCTTATTTCAGATATTTGAATATTTTATCAAAAAATTTTTATCCCAATGAAAACTAAAGAATCCTAAAATCGAAAATGGTATTTCGCCCGAACGGGAATCGAACCCTGGACCGTTAGGTTAAAAGCCTAACCCTCTACCGACTGAGCTACCCGGGCTAAACAGGAACCTTTATAAAAATATTTTATATAACTGTTATTAAGTTTCACTACAAATCTTAATTCTTATTTCAGATATTTGAATATTTTATCAAACAAATTTTATCCTTATGAAAACTATAGAATCCTAAAATCGAAAAATGATTTTTCACCCGAACAGGAACTTGAAACCTGGATCGTTAGGTTAAAAGCCTAACGCTCTACCGACTGAGCTACCCGGGCTCAACAGGAGCCTATATAAAAATATTTTATATAACTGTTATTAAAATTCATTACAAATCTTAATTCTTATTTCAGATATTTGAATATTTTATCAAAAAAATTTTATCCTTATGAAAACTGTAGAATCCTAAAATCGATAAACAGCGTTTCGCCCGAACAGGGACTCGAACGCTGGACCGTTAAGTTAAAAGCCTAACGCTCTATCGACTGAGCTACCCGGGCTACAATGAAACAAATTTGGAAATCGTTTATGGACTGTTATTAAGTTCCACAACATATCTTAATTCTTATTTCAGATATTTGAATATTTTATCAAAAAGATTTTATCCGTATGAAAACTAAAGAATCCTAAAATCGAAAAATGGTGTTTCGCCCGGACAGGGACTCGAACCCTGGACCGTTAAGTTAAAAGCCTAACGCTCTACCGACTGAGCTACCCGGGCTACAAAGGAGCCAATTTGGAAATCTTTTAGGGAACTGTTATTAAGTTCCACTTCAAATCTTAATTCTTATTTCAGATATTTGACTAATTTTTTAAAAAATATTTATCCTTATGAAAACTGTAGAATCCTAAAATCGAAAAATGGTGTTTCGCCCGAACAGGGACTCGAACCCTGGACCGTTAGGTTGAAATCCTAACGCTCTACCGACTGAGCTACCCGGGCTACAATGAAACTAATTTGGAAATCTTTTATGGACTGTTATTAAGTTCCACAACATATCTTAATTCTTATTTCAGATATTTGAGTATTTTATAAAAAAAATTTTATCCCAATGAAAACTAAAGAATCCTAAAATCGAAAAATGGCATTTCGCCCTAACAGGGACTCGAACCCTGGACCGTTAGGTTAAAAGCCTAACGCTCTACCGACTGAGCTATCCGGGTTCAACAAGAACCCATATAAAAATATTTTATACAACTGTTATTAAGTTTCACTACAAATCTTAATTCTTATTTCAGATATTTGAATATTTTATCAAGAAAATTTTATCCTTATGAAAACTGTAGAATCCTAAAATCGATAAATAGTGTTTCGCCCGAACAGGAACTCGAACCCTGGACCGTTAGGTTAAAAGCCTAACGCTCTACCGACTGAGCTACCCGGGCTACAATGAAACCAATTTGGAAATCTTTTACTTACTGTTATTAAGTTCCACAACATATCTTAATTCTTATTTCAGATATTTGAATATTTTATCAAAAAAATTTTATCCTTATGAAAACTAAAGAATCCTAAAATCGAAAAATTGTGTTTCTTTCGAACAGGGACTCGAACCCTGGACCGTTAGGTTAAAAGCCTAACGCTCTACCAACTGAGCTACCCGGGCTACAAAGGAGCCAATTTGGAAATCTTTTAGGGAACTATTATTAAGTTCCAATACAAATCTTAATTTTTTTTCAGATATTTGACAAACTTTTTAAAAAATATTTATCCTTATGAAAACTGTAGAATCCCAAATATGGAAAATGATGTTTCGCCCGAACAGGGACTCGAACCCTGGACCGTTAGGTTAAAAGCCTAACGCTCTACCGACTGAGCTACCCGGGCTCAACAGGAACCCATATAAAAATATTTTATATAACTGTTATTAAGTTTCACTACAAATCTTAATTCTTATTTCAGATATTTGAATATTTTATCAAACAAATTTTATCCTTATGAAAACTAAAGAATCCTAAAATCGAAAAATAGTGTTTCTTTCGAACAGGGACTCGAACACTGGACCGGTAGGTTAAAAGCCTAACGCTCTACCAACTGAGCTACCCGGGCTACAATGAAGCCCATTTGGAAATCTTTTATGTAACTTTTATTAAGTTCCAATACAAATCTTAATTCTTATTTCAGAAATTTAAATATTTTATCAAAAAAATTTTATCCTTATGAAAACTAAAGAATCCTAAAATTGAAAAATGGTGTTTCGCCAGAACATGGACTCGAACCCTGGACCGTTAGGTTAAAAGCCTAACGCTCTACCGACTGAGCTACCCGGGCTACAAATGAGCCCATTTGGAAATCTTTTAGGGAACTATTATTAAGTTCCACTACAAATCATAATTTTTTTTCAGATATTTGACTAACTTTTTTTAAAATATTTATCCTTATGAAAACTGTAGAATCCTAAATATGAAAAATGATGTTTCGCCCGAACAGGGACTCGAACCCTGGACCGTTAGGTTAAAAGCCTAACGCTCTACCGACTGAGCTACCCGGGCTACAATGAAATTAATTTGGAAATCTTTTATGGACTGTTATTAAGTTCCACAACATATCTTAATTCTTATTTCAGATATTTGAATATTTTATCAAAAAAATTTTATTCCAATGAAAACTAAAGAATCCTAAAATCGAAAATGGTATTTCGCCCGAACGGGAATCGAACCCTGGACCGTTAGGTTAAAAGCCTAACGCTCTACCGACTGAGCTACCCGGGCTACAATGAAAACAATCTGGAAATCTTTTATGGACTGTTATTAAGTTCCACTACATATCTTAATTCTTATTTCAGATATTTGAATATTTTATCAAACAAATTTTATCCTTATGAAAACTAAAAAATCCTAAAATCGAAAAATTGTGTTTCTTTCGAACAGGGACTCGAACCCTGGACCGTTAGGTTAAAAGCCTAACGCTCTAACAACTGAGCTACCCGGGCTATAAAGTAGCCAATTTGGAAATCTTTTAGGGAACTATTATTAAGTTCCACTACAAATCTTAATTATTTTTTCAGATATTTGACTAACTTTTTTAAAAATATTTATCCTAATGAAAACTGTAGAATCCCAAATATGAAAAATGATGTTTCGCCCGAACAGGGACTCGAACCCTGGACCGTTAGGTTAAAAGCTTAACGCTCTACCGACTGAGCTACCCGGGCTACAATGAAGCCCATTTGGAAATCTTTTATGTAACTTTTATTAAGTTCCAATACAAATCTTAATTCTTATTTCAGAAATTTAAATATTTTATCAAAAAAATTTATCCTTATGAAAACTAAAGAATCCTAAAATTGAAAAATGGTGTTTCGCCAGATCATGGACTCGAACCCTGGACCGTTAGGTTAAAAGCCTAATTCTCTACCGCCTGAGCTACCCGGACTCAACAGGATCCTATATAAAAATATTTTATATAACTGTTATTAAGTTTCACTACAAATCTTAATTCTTATTTCAGATATTTGAATATTTTATCAAAAAAAATTTATCCTTATGAAAACTGTAGAATCCTAAATATGAAAAATGATGTTTCGCCCGAACAGGGACTCGAACCCTGGACCGTTAGGTTAAAAGCCTAACGCTCTACCGACTGAGGTACCCGGGCTACAATGAAACTAATTTGGAAATCTTTTATGGACTGTTATTAAGTTCCACAACATATCTTAATTCTTATTTCAGATATTTGAATATTTTATCAAAAAATTTTTATCCCAATGAAAACTAAAGAATCCTAAAATCGAAAATGGTATTTCGCCCGAACGGGAATCGAACCCTGGACCGTTAGGTTAAAAGCCTAACCCTCTACCGACTGAGCTACCCGGGCTAAACAGGAACCATTATAAAAATATTTTATATAACTGTTATTAAGTTTCACTACAAATCTTAATTCTTATTTCAGATATTTGAATATTTTATCAAACAAATTTTATCCTTATGAAAACTATAGAATCCTAAAATCGAAAAATGATTTTTCACCCGAACAGGAACTTGAAACCTGGATCGTTAGGTTAAAAGCCTAACGCTCTACCGACTGAGCTACCCGGGCTCAACAGGAGCCTATATAAAAATATTTTATATAACTGTTATTAAAATTCATTACAAATCTTAATTCTTATTTCAGATATTTGAATATTTTATCAAAAAAATTTTATCCTTATGAAAACTGTAGAATCCTAAAATCGATAAACAGCGTTTCGCCCGAACAGGGACTCGAACGCTGGACCGTTAAGTTAAAAGCCTAACGCTCTATCGACTGAGCTACCCGGGCTACAATGAAACAAATTTGGAAATCGTTTATGGACTGTTATTAAGTTCCACAACATATCTTAATTCTTATTTCAGATATTTGAATATTTTATCAAAAAGATTTTATCCGTATGAAAACTAAAGAATCCTAAAATCGAAAAATGGTGTTTCGCCCGGACAGGGACTCGAACCCTGGACCGTTAAGTTAAAAGCCTAACGCTCTACCGACTGAGCTACCCGGGCTACAAAGGAGCCAATTTGGAAATCTTTTAGGGAACTGTTATTAAGTTCCACTTCAAATCTTAATTCTTATTTCAGATATTTGACTAATTTTTTAAAAAATATTTATCCTTATGAAAACTGTAGAATCCTAAAATCGAAAAATGGTGTTTCGCCCGAACAGGGACTCGAACCCTGGACCGTTAGGTTGAAATCCTAACGCTCTACCGACTGAGCTACCCGGGCTACAATGAAACTAATTTGGAAATCTTTTATGGACTGTTATTAAGTTCCACAACATATCTTAATTCTTATTTCAGATATTTGAGTATTTTATAAAAAAAATTTTATCCCAATGAAAACTAAAGAATCCTAAAATCGAAAAATGGCATTTCGCCCTAACAGGGACTCGAACCCTGGACCGTTAGGTTAAAAGCCTAACGCTCTACCGACTGAGCTATCCGGGTTCAACAAGAACCCATATAAAAATATTTTATACAACTGTTATTAAGTTTCACTACAAATCTTAATTCTTATTTCAGATATTTGAATATTTTATCAAGAAAATTTTATCCTTATGAAAACTGTAGAATCCTAAAATCGATAAATAGTGTTTCGCCCGAACAGGAACTCGAACCCTGGACCGTTAGGTTAAAAGCCTAACGCTCTACCGACTGAGCTACCCGGGCTACAATGAAACCAATTTGGAAATCTTTTACTTACTGTTATTAAGTTCCACAACATATCTTAATTCTTATTTCAGATATTTGAATATTTTATCAAAAAAATTTTATCCTTATGAAAACTAAAGAATCCTAAAATCGAAAAATTGTGTTTCTTTCGAACAGGGACTCGAACCCTGGACCGTTAGGTTAAAAGCCTAACGCTCTACCAACTGAGCTACCCGGGCTACAAAGGAGCCAATTTGGAAATCTTTTAGGGAACTATTATTAAGTTCCAATACAAATCTTAATTTTTTTTCAGATATTTGACAAACTTTTTAAAAAATATTTATCCTTATGAAAACTGTAGAATCCCAAATATGGAAAATGATGTTTCGCCCGAACAGGGACTCGAACCCTGGACCGTTAGGTTAAAAGCCTAACGCTCTACCGACTGAGCTACCCGGGCTCAACAGGAACCCATATAAAAATATTTTATATAACTGTTATTAAGTTTCACTACAAATCTTAATTCTTATTTCAGATATTTGAATATTTTATCAAACAAATTTTATCCTTATGAAAACTAAAGAATCCTAAAATCGAAAAATAGTGTTTCTTTCGAACAGGGACTCGAACACTGGACCGGTAGGTTAAAAGCCTAACGCTCTACCAACTGAGCTACCCGGGCTACAATGAAGCCCATTTGGAAATCTTTTATGTAACTTTTATTAAGTTCCAATACAAATCTTAATTCTTATTTCAGAAATTTAAATATTTTATCAAAAAAATTTTATCCTTATGAAAACTAAAGAATCCTAAAATTGAAAAATGGTGTTTCGCCAGAACATGGACTCGAACCCTGGACCGTTAGGTTAAAAGCCTAACGCTCTACCGACTGAGCTACCCGGGCTACAAATGAGCCCATTTGGAAATCTTTTAGGGAACTATTATTAAGTTCCACTACAAATCATAATTTTTTTTCAGATATTTGACTAACTTTTTTTAAAATATTTATCCTTATGAAAACTGTAGAATCCTAAATATGAAAAATGATGTTTCGCCCGAACAGGGACTCGAACCCTGGACCGTTAGGTTAAAAGCCTAACGCTCTACCGACTGAGCTACCCGGGCTACAATGAATTTAATTTGGAAATCTTTTATGGACTGTTATTAAGTTCCACAACATATCTTAATTCTTATTTCAGATATTTGAATATTTTATCAAAAAAATTTTATTCCAATGAAAACTAAAGAATCCTAAAATCGAAAATGGTATTTCGCCCGAACGGGAATCGAACCCTGGACCGTTAGGTTAAAAGCCTAACGCTCTACCGACTGAGCTACCCGGGCTAAACAGGCACCATTATAAAAATATTTTATATAACTGTTATTAAGTTTCACTACAAATCTTAATTCTTATTTCAGATATTTGAATATTTTATCAAACAAATTTTATCCTTATGAAAACTAAAGAATCCTAAAATCGAAAAATTGTGTTTCGCCCGATCAGGGACTCGAACCCTGGACCGTTAGGTTAAAAGCCTAACGCTCTAACAACTGCGCTACCCGGGCTACAAAGGAGCATATTTGGAAATCTTTTAGGGAACTATTATTAAGTTCCACTACAAATCTTAATTCTTTTTTCAGATATTTGACTAACTTTTTTTAAAATATTTATCCTTATGAAAACTGTAGAATCCTAAAATCGATAAACAGCGTTTCGCCCGAACAGGGACTCGAACGCTGGACCGTTAAGTTAAAAGCCTAACGCTCTACCGACTGAGCTACCCGGGCTACAATGAAACCAATTTGGAAATCTTTTATGGACTGTTATTAAGTTCCACAACATATCTTAATTCTTATTTCAGATATTTGAATATTTTATCAAAAAAATTTTATCCGTATGAAAACTAAAGAATCCTAAAATCGAAAAATGGTGTTTCGCCCGAACAGGGACTCGAACCCTTTACCGTTAAGTTAAAAGCCTAACGCTCTACCGACTGATCTACCAGGGCTACAAAGGAGCCAATTTGGAAATCTTTTAGGGAACTATTATTAAGTTCCACTACAAATCTTAATTCTTTTTTCAGATATTTGACTAACTTTTTTAAAAATATTTATCCTTATGAAAACTGTAGAATCCTAAATATGAAAAATGATGTTTTGCCCGAACAGGGACTCGAACCCTGGACCGTTAGGTTAAAAGCCTATTGCTCTACCGACTGAGCTACCCGGGCTACAATGAAACTAATTTGGAAATCTTTTATGGACTGTTATTAAGTTCCACAACATATCTTAATTCTTATTTCAGATATTTGAATATTTTATCAAAAAAGTTTTATCCCAATGAAAACTAAAGAATCCTAAAATAGAAAAATGGTATTTCGCCCGAACGGGAATCGAACCCTGGACCGTTATGTTAAAAGCCTAACGCTCTACCGACTGAGCTACCCGGACTCAACAGGAACCATTATAAAAATATTTTATATAACTGTTATTAAGTTTCACTACAAATCTTAATTCTTATTTCAGATATTTGAATATTTTATCAAACAAATTTTATCCTTATGAAAACTATAGAATCCTAAAATCGAAAAATGATTTTTCACCCGAACAGGAACTTGAAACCTGGACCGTTAGGTTAAAAGCCTAACGCTCTACCGACTGAGCTACCCGGGCTACAATGAAAACAATTTGGAAATCTTTTATGGACTGTTATTAAGTTCTACTACATATCTTAATTCTTATTTCAGATATTTGAATATTTTATCAAACAAATTTTATCCTTATGAAAACTAAAGAATCCTAAAATCGAAAAATTGTGTTTCTTTCGAACAGGGACTCGAACCCTGGACCGTTAGGTTAAAAGCCTAACGCTCTAACAACTGAGCTACCCGGGCTACAAAGGAGCCAATTTGGAAATCTTTTAGGGAACTATTATTAAGTTCCACTACAAATCTTAATTCTTTTTTCAGATATTTGACTAACTTTTTTAAAAATATTTATCCTTATGAAAACTGTAGAATCCCAAATATGAAAAATGATGTTTCGCCCGAACAGGGACTCGAACCCTGGACCGTTAGGTTAAAAGCCTAACGCTCTACCGACTGAGCTACCCTTGCTCAACAGGAACCCATATAAAAATATTTTATATAACTGTTATTAAGTTTCACTACAAATCTTAATTCTTATTTCAGATATTTGAATATTTTATCAAAAAATTTTTATCCTTATGAAAACTAAAGAATCCTAAAATTGAAAAATGGTGTTTCGCCAGAACATGGACTCGAACCCTGGACCGTTAGGTTAAAGCCTAACGCTCTAACGACTGAGCTACCCGGGCTCAACAGGAGCCTATATAAAAATATTTTATATAACTGTTATTAAGTTTCACTACAAAACTTAATTCTTATTTCAGATATTTGAATATTTTATCAAAAAAATTTTATCCTTATGAAAACTGTAGAATCCTAAAATCGACAAACAGCGTTTCGCCCGAACAGGGACTCGAACGCTGGACCATTAAGTTAAAAGCCTAACGCTCTACCGACTGAGCTACCCGGGCTACAATGAAACCAATTTGGAAATCTTTTATGGACTGTTATTAAGTTCCACAACATATCTTAATTCTTATTTCAGATATTTGAATATTTTATCAAAAAAATTTTATCCGTATGAAAACTAAAGAATCCTAAAATCGAAAAATGGTGTTTCGCCCGAACAGGGACTTGAACCCTGGACCGTTAAGTTAAAAGCCTAACGCTCTACCGACTGAGCTACCAGGGCTACAAAGGAGCCAATTTGGAAATCTTTTAGGGAACTGTTATTAAGTTCCACTTCAAATCTTAATTCTTATTTCAGATATTTGACTAATTTTTTAAAAAATATTTATCCTTATGAAAACTGTAGAATCCTAAAATCGAAAAATGGTGTTTCGCCCGAACAGGGACTCGAACCCTGGACCGTTAGGTTAAAAACCTAACGCTCTACCGACTGAGCTACCCGGGCTACAATGAAACTAATTTGGAAATCTTTTATGGACTGTTATTAAGTTCCACAACATATCTTAATTCTTATTTCAGATATTTGAATATTTTATCAAAAAAATTTTATCCCAATGAAAACTAAAGAATCCTAAAATCGAAAAATGGTATTTCGCCCTAACAGGGACTCGAACGATGGACCGTTAGGTTAAAAGCCTAACGCTCTACCGACTGAGCTACCCGGGTTCAACAAGAACACATATAAAAATATTTTATACAACTCTTATTAAGTTTCACTACAAATCTTAATTCTTATTTCAGATATTTGAATATTTTATCAAGGAAATTTTATCTTTATGAAAACTGTAGAATCCTAAAATCGATAAATAGTGTTTCGCCCGAACAGGACCTCGAACCCTGGACCGTTAGGTTAAAAGCCTAACGCTCTAACAACTGCGCTACCCGGGCTACAAAGGAGCCAATTTGGAAATCTTTTAGGGAACTATTATTAAGTTCCACTACAAATCTTAATTCTTTTTTCAGATATTTGACTAACTTTTTAAAAAATATTTACCCTTATGAAAACTGTAGAATCCCAAATATGAAAAATGATGTTTCGCCCGAACAGGGACTCGAACCCTGGACCGTTAGGTTAAAAGCCTAAAGCTCTACCGACTGAGCTACCCGTGCTCAACAGGAACCCATATAAAAATATTTTATATAATTGTTATTAAATTTCACTACAAATCTTAATTCTTATTTCAGATATTTGAATATTTTATCAAACAAATTTTATCCTTATGAAAACTAAAGAATCCTAAAATCGAAAAATTGTGTTTCTTTCGAGCAGGGACTCGAACCCAGGACCGTTAGGTTAAAAGCCTAACGCTCTACCAACTGAGCTACCCGGGCTACAATGAAGCCAATTTGGAAATCTTTTATGTTACTTTTATTAAGTTCCACTACAAATCTTAATTCTTATTTCAGAAATTTGAATATTTTTTCAAAAAAATTTTATCCTTATGAAAACTAAAGAATCCTAAAATCGAAAAATAGTGTTTCGCCCGAACAGGGACTCGAACGCTGGACCGTTAAGTTAAAAGCCTAACGCTCTACCGACTGAGCTACACGGGCTACAAAGGAGCCAATTTGGAAATCTTTTAAGGAACTATTATTAAGTTCCACTACAAATCTTAATTCTTTTTCCAAATATTTGAATAACATTTTTTTAAATATTTATCGTTATGAAAACTGTAGAATCCTAAATATTAAAAATGATGTTTCGCCCGAACAGGGACTCGAACCCTAGACCGTTAAGTTAAAAGCCTAACGCTCTACCGACTGAGCTTCCCGGGCTACAATTAAACCAATTTGGAAATCTTTTATGGACTGTTATTAAGTTCCACTACATATCTTAATTCTTATTTCAGATATTTGAATATTTTATCAAAAAAATTTTATCCCAATGAAAACTAAAGAATCCTAAAATCGAAAAAAGGTGTTTCGCCCGAACAGGGACTCGAACCCTGGACCGTTAGGTTAAAAGCCTAACGCTCTACCGACTGAGCTACCAGGGCTCAACAGGAACCCATATAAAAAAATTTTATACAACTGTTATTAAGTTTCACTACAAATCTTAATTCTTATTTCAGATATTTGAATATTTTATCAAACAAATTTTATCCTTATGAAAACTAAAGAATCCTAAAATCGAAAAATTGTGTTTCTTTCGAACAGGGACTCGAACCCTGGACCGTTAGGTTAAAAGCCTAACGCTCTACCGACTGAGCTACCCGGGCTAAACAGGAAACATTATAAAAATATTTTATATAACTGTTATTAAGTTTCACTACAAATCTTAATTCTTATTTCAGATATTTGAATATTTTATCAAACAAATTTTATCCTTATGAAAACTATAGAATCCTAAAATCGAAAAATGATTTTTCACCCGAACAGGAACTTGAAACCTGGACCGTTAGGTTAAAAGCCTAACGCTCTACCGACTGAGCTACCCGGGCTACAATGAAAACAATCTGGAAATCTTTTATGGACTGTTATTAAGTTCCACTACATATCTTAATTCTTATTTCAGATATTTGAATATTTTATCAAACAAATTTTATCCTTATGAAAACTAAAAAATCCTAAAATCGAAAAATTGTGTTTCTTTCGAACAGGGACTCGAACCCTGGACCGTTAGGTTAAAAGCCTAACGCTCTAACAACTGAGCTACCCGGGCTATAAAGTAGCCAATTTGGAAATCTTTTAGGGAACTATTATTAAGTTCCACTACAAATCTTAATTATTTTTTCAGATATTTGACTAACTTTTTTAAAAATATTTATCCTAATGAAAACTGTAGAATCCCAAATATGAAAAATGATGTTTCGCCCGAACAGGGACTCGAACCCTGGACCGTTAGGTTAAAAGTCTAACGCTCTACCGACTGAGCTACCCGGGCTACAATGAAGCCCATTTGGAAATCTTTTATGTAACTTTTATTAAGTTCCAATACAAATCTTAATTCTTATTTCAGAAATTTAAATATTTTATCAAAAAAATTTATCCTTATGAAAACTAAAGAATCCTAAAATTGAAAAATGGTGTTTCGCCAGATCATGGACTCGAACCCTGGACCGTTAGGTTAAAAGCCTAATTCTCTACCGCCTGAGCTACCCGGACTCAACAGGATCCTATATAAAAATATTTTATATAACTGTTATTAAGTTTCACTACAAATCTTAATTCTTATTTCAGATATTTGAATATTTTATCAAAAAAAATTTATCCTTATGAAAACTGTAGAATCCTAAATATGAAAAATGATGTTTCGCCCGAACAGGGACTCGAACCCTGGACCGTTAGGTTAAAAGCCTAACGCTCTACCGACTGAGGTACCCGGGCTACAATGAAACTAATTTGGAAATCTTTTATGGACTGTTATTAAGTTCCACAACATATCTTAATTCTTATTTCAGATATTTGAATATTTTATCAAAAAAATTTTATCCCAATGAAAACTAAAGAATCCTAAAATCGAAAATGGTATTTCGCCCGAACGGGAATCGAACCCTGGACCGTTAGGTTAAAAGCCTAACCCTCTACCGACTGAGCTACCCGGGCTAAACAGGAATCATTATAAAAATATTTTATATAACTGTTATTAAGTTTCACTACAAATCTTAATTCTTATTTCAGATATTTGAATATTTTATCAAACAAATTTTATCCTTATGAAAACTATAGAATCCTAAAATCGAAAAATGATTTTTCACCCGAACAGGAACTTGAAACCTGGACCGTTAGGTTAAAAGCCTAACGCTCTACCGACTGAGCTACCCGGGCTACAATGAAAACAATCTGGAAATCTTTTATGGACTGTTATTAAGTTCCACTACATATCTTAATTCTTATTTCAGATATTTGAATATTTTATCAAACAAATTTTATCCTTATGAAAACTAAAAAATCCTAAAATCGAAAAATGGTGTTTCTTTCGAACATGGACTCGAACCCTGGACCGTTAGGTTAAAAGCCTAACGCTCTACCGACTGAGCTACCCGGGCTCAACAGGAACCCATATAAAAATATTTTATATAACTGTTATTAAGTTTCACTACAAATCTTAATTCTTATTTCAGATATTTGAATATTTTATCAAAAAAATTTTATCCTTATGAAAACTAAAGAATCCTAAAATTGAAAAATGGTGTTTCGCCCGAACATGGACTCGAACCCTGGACCGTTAGGTTAAAGCCTAACGCTCTAACGACTGAGCTACCTGGGCTCAACAGGAGCCTATATAAAAATATTTTATATAACTGTTATTAAAATTCATTACAAATCTTAATTCTTATTTCAGATATTTGAATATTTTATCAAAAAAATTTTATCCTTATGAAAACTGTAGAATCCTAAAATCGATAAACAGCGTTTCGCCCGAACAGGGACTCGAACGCTGGACCGTTAAGTTAAAAGCCTAACGCTCTACCGACTGAGCTACACGGGCTACAAAGGAGCCAATTTGGAAATCTTTTAGGGAACTATTATTAAGTTCCACTACAAATCTTAATTCTTTTTCCAAATATTTGAATAACATTTTTTTAAATATTTATCGTTATGAAAACTGTAGAATCCTAAATATTAAAAATGATGTTTCGCCCGAACAGGGACTCGAACCCTAGACCGTTAAGTTAAAAGCCTAACGCTCTACCGACTGAGCTTCCCGGGCTACAATTAAACCAATTTGGAAATCTTTTATGGACTGTTATTAAGTTCCACTACATATCTTAATTCTTATTTCAGATATTTGAATATTTTATCAAAAAAATTTTATCCCAATGAAAACTAAAGAATCCTAAAATCGAAAAAAGGTGTTTCGCCCGAACAGGGACTCGAACCCTGGACCGTTAGGTTAAAAGCCTAACGCTCTACCGACTGAGCTACCAGGGCTCAACAGGAACCCATATAAAAAAAATTTATACAACTGTTATTAAGTTTCACTACAAATCTTAATTCTTATTTCAGATATTTGAATATTTTATCAAACAAATTTTATCCTTATGAAAACTAAAGAATCCTAAAATCGAAAAATTGTGTTTCTTTCGAACAGGGACTCGAACCCTGGACCGTTAGGTTAAAAGCCTAACGCTCTACCGACTGAGCTACCCGGGCTAAACAGGAAACATTATAAAAATATTTTATATAACTGTTATTAAGTTTCACTACAAATCTTAATTCTTATTTCAGATATTTGAATATTTTATCAAACAAATTTTATCCTTATGAAAACTATAGAATCCTAAAATCGAAAAATGATTTTTCACCCGAACAGGAACTTGAAACCTGGACCGTTAGGTTAAAAGCCTAACGCTCTACCGACTGAGCTACCCGGGCTACAATGAAAACAATCTGGAAATCTTTTATGGACTGTTATAGACTGGACTGGACTAGTTCCACTACATATCTTAATTCTTATTTCAGATATTTGAATATTTTATCAAACAAATTTTATCCTTATGAAAACTAAAAAATCCTAAAATCGAAAAATTGTGTTTCTTTCGAACAGGGACTCGAACCCTGGACCGTTAGGTTAAAAGCCTAACGCTCTAACAACTGAGCTACCCGGGCTATAAAGTAGCCAATTTGGAAATCTTTTAGGGAACTATTATTAAGTTCCACTACAAATCTTAATTATTTTTTCAGATATTTGACTAACTTTTTTAAAAATATTTATCCTAATGAAAACTGTAGAATCCCAAATATGAAAAATGATGTTTCGCCCGAACAGGGACTCGAACCCTGGACCGTTAGGTTAAAAGTCTAACGCTCTACCGACTGAGCTACCCGGGCTACAATGAAGCCCATTTGGAAATCTTTTATGTAACTTTTATTAAGTTCCAATACAAATCTTAATTCTTATTTCAGAAATTTAAATATTTTATCAAAAAAATTTATCCTTATGAAAACTAAAGAATCCTAAAATTGAAAAATGGTGTTTCGCCAGATCATGGACTCGAACCCTGGACCGTTAGGTTAAAAGCCTAATTCTCTACCGCCTGAGCTACCCGGACTCAACAGGATCCTATATAAAAATATTTTATATAACTGTTATTAAGTTTCACTACAAATCTTAATTCTTATTTCAGATATTTGAATATTTTATCAAAAAAAATTTATCCTTATGAAAACTGTAGAATCCTAAATATGAAAAATGATGTTTCGCCCGAACAGGGACTCGAACCCTGGACCGTTAGGTTAAAAGCCTAACGCTCTACCGACTGAGGTACCCGGGCTACAATGAAACTAATTTGGAAATCTTTTATGGACTGTTATTAAGTTCCACAACATATCTTAATTCTTATTTCAGATATTTGAATATTTTATCAAAAAAATTTTATCCCAATGAAAACTAAAGAATCCTAAAATCGAAAATGGTATTTCGCCCGAACGGGAATCGAACCCTGGACCGTTAGGTTAAAAGCCTAACCCTCTACCGACTGAGCTACCCGGGCTAAACAGGAACCATTATAAAAATATTTTATATAACTGTTATTAAGTTTCACTACAAATCTTAATTCTTATTTCAGATATTTGAATATTTTATCAAACAAATTTTATCCTTATGAAAACTATAGAATCCTAAAATCGAAAAATGATTTTTCACCCGAACAGGAACTTGAAACCTGGACCGTTAGGTTAAAAGCCTAACGCTCTACCGACTGAGCTACCCGGGCTACAATGAAAACAATCTGGAAATCTTTTATGGACTGTTATTAAGTTCCACTACATATCTTAATTCTTATTTCAGATATTTGAATATTTTATCAAACAAATTTTATCCTTATGAAAACTAAAAAATCCTAAAATCGAAAAATGGTGTTTCTTTCGAACATGGACTCGAACCCTGGACCGTTAGGTTAAAAGCCTAACGCTCTACCGACTGAGCTACCCGGGCTCAACAGGAACCCATATAAAAATATTTTATATAACTGTTATTAAGTTTCACTACAAATCTTAATTCTTATTTCAGATATTTGAATATTTTATCAAAAAAATTTTATCCTTATGAAAACTAAAGAATCCTAAAATTGAAAAATGGTGTTTCGCCCGAACATGGACTCGAACCCTGGACCGTTAGGTTAAAGCCTAACGCTCTAACGACTGAGCTACCTGGGCTCAACAGGAGCCTATATAAAAATATTTTATATAACTGTTATTAAAATTCATTACAAATCTTAATTCTTATTTCAGATATTTGAATATTTTATCAAAAAAATTTTATCCTTATGAAAACTGTAGAATCCTAAAATCGATAAACAGCGTTTCGCCCGAACAGGGACTCGAACGCTGGACCGTTAAGTTAAAAGCCTAACGCTCTATCGACTGAGCTACCCGGGCTACAATGAAACCAATTTGGAAATCGTTTATGGACTGTTATTAAGTTCCACAACATATCTTAATTCTTATTTCAGATATTTGAATATTTTATCAAAAAAATTTTATCCGTATGAAAACTAAAGAATCCTAAAATCGAAAAATGGTGTTTCGCCCGGACAGGGACTCGAACCCTGGACCGTTAAGTTAAAAGCCTAACGCTCTACCGACTGAGCTACCCGGGCTACAAAGGAGCCAATTTGGAAATCTTTTAGGGAACTGTTATTAAGTTCCACTTCAAATCTTAATTCTTATTTCAGATATTTGACTAATTTTTTAAAAAATATTTATCCTTATGAAAACTGTAGAATCCTAAAATCGAAAAATGGTGTTTCGCCCGAACAGGGACTCGAACCCTGGACCGTTAGGTTGAAATCCTAACGCTCTACCGACTGAGCTACCCGGGCTACAATGAAACTAATTTGGAAATCTTTTATGGACTGTTATTAAGTTCCACAACATATCTTAATTCTTATTTCAGATATTTGAGTATTTTATAAAAAAAATTTTATCCCAATGAAAACTAAAGAATCCTAAAATCGAAAAATGGCATTTCGCCCTAACAGGGACTCGAACCCTGGACCGTTAGGTTAAAAGCCTAACGCTCTACCGACTGAGCTATCCGGGTTCAACAAGAACCCATATAAAAATATTTTATACAACTGTTATTAAGTTTCACTACAAATCTTAATTCTTATTTCAGATATTTGAATATTTTATCAAGAAAATTTTATCCTTATGAAAACTGTAGAATCCTAAAATCGATAAATAGTGTTTCGCCCGAACAGGAACTCGAACCCTGGACCGTTAGGTTAAAAGCCTAACGCTCTACCGACTGAGCTACCCGGGCTACAATGAAACCAATTTGGAAATCTTTTACTTACTGTTATTAAGTTCCACAACATATCTTAATTCTTATTTCAGATATTTGAATATTTTATCAAAAAAATTTTATCCTTATGAAAACTAAAGAATCCTAAAATCGAAAAATTGTGTTTCTTTCGAACAGGGACTCGAACCCTGGACCGTTAGGTTAAAAGCCTAACGCTCTACCAACTGAGCTACCCGGGCTACAAAGGAGCCAATTTGGAAATCTTTTAGGGAACTATTATTAAGTTCCAATACAAATCTTAATTTTTTTTCAGATATTTGACTAACTTTTTAAAAAATATTTATCCTTATGAAAACTGTAGAATCCCAAATATGAAAAATGATGTTTCGCCCGAACAGGGACTCGAACCCTGGACCGTTAGGTTAAAAGCCTAACGCTCTACCGACTGAGCTACCCGGGCTCAACAGGAACCCATATAAAAATATTTTATATAACTGTTATTAAGTTTCACTACAAATCTTAATTCTTATTTCAGATATTTGAATATTTTATCAAACAAATTTTATCCTTATGAAAACTAAAGAATCCTAAAATCGAAAAATATTGTTTCTTTCGAACAGGGACTCGAACCCTGGACCGTTAGGTTAAAAGCCTAACGCTCTACCGACTGAGCTACCCGGGCTACAATGAAATTAATTTGGAAATCTTTTATGGACTGTTATTAAGTTCCACAACATATCTTAATTCTTATTTCAGATATTTGAATATTTTATCAAAAAAATTTTATTCCAATGAAAACTAAAGAATCCTAAAATCGAAAATGGTATTTCGCCCGAACGGGAATCGAACCCTGGACCGTTAGGTTAAAAGCCTAACGCTCTACCGACTGAGCTACCCGGGCTAAACAGGCACCATTATAAAAATATTTTATATAACTGTTATTAAGTTTCACTACAAATCTTAATTCTTATTTCAGATATTTGAATATTTTATCAAACAAATTTTATCCTTATGAAAACTAAAGAATCCTAAAATCGAAAAATGATGTTTCGCACGAACAGGGACTCGAACCCTGGACCGTTAGGTTAAAAGCCTAACGCTCTACCGACTGAGCTACCCGGGCTCAACAGGAACCCATATAAAAATATTTTAAATAACTGTTATTAAGTTTCACTACAAATCTTAATTCTTATTTCAGATATTTGAATATTTTATCAAAAAAATTTTATCCTTATGAAAACTGTAGAATCCTAAAATCGATAAATAGTGTTTCGCGCGAACAGGGACTCGAACGCTGGACCGTTAAGTTAAAAGCCTAACGCTCTACCGACTGAGCTACCAGGGCTACAATGAAACCAATTTGGAAATCTTTTATTTACTGTTATTAAGTTCCACAACATATCTTCATTCTTATTTCAGATATTTGAATATTTTATCAAACAAATTTTATCCTTATGAAAACTAAAGAATCCTAAAATCGAAAAATGGTGTTTCGCCAGAACATGGACTCGAACCCTGGACCGTTAGGTTTAAAGCCTAATGCTCTACCGACTGAGCTACACGGACTCAACAGGATCCTATATAAAAATATTTTATATAACTGTTATTAAGTTTCACTACAAATCTTAATTCTTATTTCAGATATTTGAATATTTTATCAAACAAATTTTATCCGTATGAAAACTAAAGAATCCTAAAATCGAAAAATGGTGCTTCGCCCGAACAGGGACTCGAACCCTGGACCGTTAAGTTAAAAGCCTAACGCTCTACCGACTGAGCTACCCGGGCTACAAAGGAGCCAATTTGGAAATCTTTTAGGGAACTATTATTAAGTTCCACTACAAATCTTAAATCTTTTTCCAGATATTTGACTAACTTTTTTTTAAATATTTATCGTTATGAAAACTGTAGAATCCTAAATATGAAAAATGATGTTTCGCACGAACAGGGACTCGAACCCTGGACCGTTAGGTTAAAAGCCTAACGCTCTACCGACTGAGCTACCCGGGCTCAACAGGAACCCATATAAAAATATTTTAAATAACTGTTATTAAGTTTCACTACAAATCTTAATTCTTATTTCAGATATTTGAATATTTTATCAAAAAAATTTTATCCTTATGAAAACTGTAGAATCCTAAAATCGATAAATAGTGTTTCGCGCGAACAGGGACTCGAACGCTGGACCGTTAAGTTAAAAGCCTAACGCTCTACCGACTGAGCTACCCGGGCTACAATGAAACCAATTTGGAAATCTTTTATGGACTGTTATTAAGTTCCACAACATATCTTAATTCTTATTTCAGATATTTGAATATTTTATCAAAAAAATTTTATCCGTATGAAAACTAAAGAATCCTAAAATCGAAAAATGGTGTTTCGCCCGAACAGGGACTCGAACCCTGGACCGTTAAGTTAAAAGCCTAACGCTCTACCGACTGAGCTACCCGGGCTACAAAAGAGCCAATTTGGAAATCTTTTAGGGAACTGTTATTAAGTTCCACTTCAAATCTTAATTCTTATTTCAGATATTTCACTAATTTTTTAAAAAATATTTATCCTTATGAAAACTGCAGAATCCTAAAATCGAAAAATAGTGTTTCGCCCGAACGGGGACTTGAACCCTGGACCGTTAAGTTAAAAGCCTTATGCTCTACCGACTGAGCTACTCGGGCTACAAAGGAATAAATTTGGAAATCTTTTAGGGAACTGTTATTAAGTTCCACATCAAATCTTAATTCTTATTTCAGATATTTGACTAATTTTTTAAAAAATATTTATTCTTATGAAAACTGTAGAATCCTAAAATTGAAAAATTATGTTTCGCCCGAACAGGGACTCGAACTCTGGAACGTTAGGTTAAAAGCCTGACGCTCTACCGACTTATCTACCCTGGCTCAGTATAACAAAATTAGAAAATCATTTATGTGAATCTTATTAAGTTCAACTACAAATCTTCATTCTTATATCAGATATTTAAATAATTTATCAAAAAATATTTAAACCTTATGAAAACTATAGAATCCTAAAATCGAAAAATGATTTTTCACCCGAACAGGAACTTGAAACCTGGACCGTTAGGTTAAAAGCCTAACGCTCTACCGACTGAGCTACCCGGGCTACAATGAAAACAATTTGGAAATCTTTTATGGACTGTTATTAAGTTCCACTACATATCTTAATTCTTATTTCAGATATTTGAATATTTTATCAAACAAATTTTATCCTTATGAAAACTAAAGAATCCTAAAATCGAAAAATTGTGTTTCTTTTGAACAGGGACTCGAACGCTGGACCGTTAAGTTAAAATCCTAACGCTCTACCGACTGAGCTACCCTGGCTACAATGAAACCAATTTGGAAATCTTTTATGGACTGTTATTAAGTTCCACAACATATCTTAATTCTTATTTCAGATATTTGAATATTTTATCAAAAAAATTTTATCCGTATGAAAACTAAAGAATCCTAAAATCGAAAAATGGTGTTTCGCCCGAACAGGGACTCGAACCCTGGACCGTTAAGTTCAAAGCCTGACGCTCTACCGACTGAGCTACCCGGGCTACAAAGGAGCCAATTTGGAAATCTTTTAGGGAACTGTTATTAAGTTCCACTTCAAATCTTAATTCTTATTTCAGATATTTGACTAATTTTTTAAAAAATATTTATCCTTATGAAAACTGCAGAATCCTAAAATCGAAAAATGGTGTTTCGCCCGAACAGGGACTTGAACCCTGGACCGTTAGGTTAAAAGCCTAACGCTCTACCGACTGAGCTTCCCGGGCTACAATGAAACTAATTTGGAAATCTTTTATGGACTGTTATTAAGTTCCACAACATATCTTAATTCTTATTTCAGATATTTGAATATTTTATCAAAAAAATTTTATCCCAATGAAAATTAAAGAACCCTAAAATCGAAAAATCGTATTTCGCCCGAACAGGGACTCGAACCCTGGACCGTTAGGTTAAGAGCCTAACGCTCTACCGACTGAGCTACCCGGGCTCAACAGGAACCCATATAAAAATATTTTATACAACTGTTATTAAGTTTCACTACAAATCTTAATTCTTATTTCAGATATTTGAATATTTTATCAAGAAAATTTTATCCTTATGAAAACTGTAGAATCCTAAAATCGATAAATAGTGTTTCGCCCGAACAGGGACTCGAACCCTGGACCGTCAGGTTAAAAGCCTAACGCTCTACCGACTGAGCTACCCGGGCTAAAATGAAACCAATTTGGAAATCTTTTATTTACTGTTTTTAATTTCCACAACATATCTTAATTCTTATTTCAGATATTTGAATATTTTATCAAACAAATTTTATCCTTATGAAAACTAAAGAATCCTAAAATCGAAAAATTGTGTATCTTTCGAACAGGGACTCGAACCCTGGACCGTTAGGTTAAAAGCCTAACGCTCTATCAACTGAGCTACCCGGGCTAGAAAAGAGCCAATTTGGAAATCTTTTAGGGAACTATTATTAAGTTCCACTACAAATCTTAATTCTTTTTTCAGATATTTGACTAACTTTTTTAAAAATATTTATCCTTATGAATACCATAGAATCCCAAATATGAAAAATTATGTTTCGCCCGAACAGGGACTCGAACCCTGGACCGTTAGGTTAAAAGCCTAACGCTCTACCGACTGAGCTACCCGGGCTCAACAGGAACCCATATAAAAATATTTTATATAACTGTTATTAAGTTTCACTACAAATCTTAATTCTTATTTCAGATATTTGAATATTTTATCAAACAAATTTTATCCTTATGAAAACTAAAGAATCCTAAAATCGAAAAATTGTGTTTCTTTCGAACAGGGACTCGAACCCTGGACCGTTAGGTAAAATGCCTAACGCTCTACCAACTGAGCTACCCGATCTACAAAGGAGCCAATTTGGAAATCTTTTAGGGAACTATTATTAAGTTCCACTACAAATCTTAATTCTTTTTTCAGATATTTGACAAACTTTTTTAAAAACATTTATCCTTATGAAAATTGTAGAATCCCAAATATGAAAAATGATGTTTCGCCCGAACAGGGACTCGAACCCTGGACCGTTAGGTTAAAAGCCTAACGCTCTACCGACTGAGCTACCCGGGCTCAACAGGAACCCATATAAAAATATTTTATATAACTGTTATTAAGTTTCACTACAAATCTTAATTCTTATTTCAGATATTTGAATATTTTATCAAAAAAATTTTATCCTTATGAAAACTGTAGAATCCTAAAATCGAAAAATAGTGTTTCGCCCGAACGGGGACTTGAACCCTGGACCGTCAAGTTAAAAGCCTTATGCTCTACCGACTGAGCTACCCGGGCTACAATGAAAACAATTTGGAAATCTTTTATGGACTGTTATTAAGTTCCACTACATATCTTAATTCTTAATTCAGATATTTGAATATTTTATCAAACAAATTTTATCCTTATGAAAACGAAAGAATCCTAAAATCGAAAAATTGTGTTTCTTTCGAACAGGGACTCGAACCCTCCACCGTTAGGTTAAAAGCCTAACGCTCTATCAACTGAGCTACCCGGGCTACAATGAAGCCCATTTGGAAATCTTTTATGTAACTTTTATTAAGTTCCACTACAAATCTTAATTTATATTTCAGAAATTTGAATATTTTATCAAAAAAATTTTATCCTTATGAAAACTAAAGAATCCTAAAATCGAAAAATGGTGTTTCGCCCGAACAGGGACTCGAACCCTGGACCGCTAGGTTAAAAGCCTAACGCTCTACCGACTGAGCTACCCGGGCTACAATGAAACTAATTTGGAAATCTTTTATGGACTGTTATTAAGCATATCTTAATTCTTATTTCAGATATTTGAATATTTTATCAAAAAAATTTTATCCCAATGAAAACTAAAGAATCCTAAAATCGAAAAATGGTATTTCGCCCGAACAGGGACTCGAACCCTGGACCGTTAGGTTAAAAGCCTAACGCTCTACCAACTGAGCTACCCGGGCTACAATGAAGTCAATTTGGAAATCTTTTATGTAACTTTTATTAAGTTCCACTACAAATCTTAATTCTTATTTCAGAAATTTGAACATTTTATCAAAAAAATTTTATCCTTATGAAAACTAAAGAATCCTAAAATCGAAAAATGGTGTTTCGCCAGAACATAGACTCGAACCCTGGACCGTTAGGTTAAAAGCCTAACGCTCTACCGACTGAGCTACCCGGGCTCAACAAGAACCCATATAAAAATATTTTAAATAACTGTTATTAAGTTTCACTACAAATCTTAATTCTTATTTCAGATATTTGAATATTTTATCAAACAAATTTTATCCTTATGAAAACTGTAGAATCCTAAAATCGATAAATAGTGTTTCGCCCGAACAGGGACTCGAACCCTGGACCGTTAAGTTAAAAGCCTAACGCTCTACCGACTGAGCTAGCCGGGCTACAATGAAACCAATTTGGAAATCTTTTATGGACTGTTATTAAGTTCCACAACATATCTTAATTCTTATTTCAGATATTTGAATATTTTATCAAACAAATTTTATCCTTATGAAAACTAAAGAATCCTAAAATCGAAAAATTGTGTTTCTTTCGAACAGGGACTCGAACCCTGGACCGTTAGGTAAAAAGCCTAACGCTCTACCAACTGAGCTACGCGGGCTACAAAGGAGCCAATTTGGAAATCTTTTAGGGAACTACTATTAAGTTCCACTACAAATCTTAATTCTTTTTTCAGATATTTGACTAACTTTTTTAAAAATATTTATCCTTATGAAAACTGTAGAATCCCAAATATGAAAAATGATGTTTCGCCGAACAGGGACTCGAACCCTGGACCGTTAGGTTAAAAGCCTAACGCTCTACCGACTGAGCTACCCGGGCTACAATGAAGCCCATTTGGAAATCTTTTATGTAACTTTTATTAAGTTCCACTACAAATCTTAATTTATATTTCAGAAATTTGAATATTTTATCAAAAAAATTTTATCCTTATGAAAACTAAAGAATCCTAAAATCGAAAAATGGTGTTTCGCCCGAACATGAACTCGAACCCTGGACCGTTAAGTTAAAAGCCTAACGCTCTACCGACTGAGCTACCCGGGCTACAAAGGAGCCAATTTGGAAATCTTTTAGGGAACTGTTATTAAGTTCCACTTCAAATCTTAATTCTTATTTCAGATATTTGACTAATTTTTTAAAAAATATTTATCCTTATGAAAACTGTAGAATCCTAAAATCGAAAAATGGTGTTTCGCCCGAACAGGGACTCGAACCCTGGACCGTTAGGTTAAAAGCCTAACGCTCTACCGACTGAGCTACCCGGGCTACAATGTAACTAATTTGGAAATCTTTTATGGACTGTTATTAAGCATATCTTAATTCTTATTTCAGATATTTGAATATTTTATCAAAAAAATTTTATCCCAATGAAAACTAAAGAATCCTAAAATCGAAAAATGGTATTTCGCCCGAACAGGGACTTGAACCCTGGACCGTTAGGTTAAAAGCCTAACGCTCTACCGACTGAGCTACCCGGGCTACAATGAAACCAATTTGGAAATCTTTTATTTACTGTTATTAAGTTCCACAACATATCTTAATTCTTATTTCAGATATTTGAATATATTATCAAGAAAATGTTATCCTTATGAAAACTGTAGAATCCTAAAATCGATAAATAGTGTTTCGCCCGAACAGGGACTCGAACCCTGGACCGTTAGGTTAAAAGCCTAACGCTCGACCGACTGAGCTACCCGGGCTACAATGAAACCAATTTGGAAATCTTTTATTTACTGTTATTAAGTTCCACAACATATCTTAATTCTTATTTCAGATATTTGAATATTTTATCAAAAAAATTTTATCCTTATGAAAACTGTACAATCCTAAAATCGAAAAATAGTGTTTCGCAAGAACGGGGACATGAACCCTGGACCGTCAAGTTAAAAGCCTTATGCTCTACCGACTGAGCTACCCGGGCTACAATGAAAACAATTTGGAAATCTTTTATGGACTGTTATTAAGTTCCACTACATATCTTAATTCTTAATTCAGATATTTGAATATTTTATCAAACAAATTTTATCCTTATGAAAACTAAAGAATCCTGAAATCGAAAAATTGTGTTTCTTTCGAACAGGGACTCGAACCCTCCACCGTTAGGTTAAAAGCCTAACGCTCTATCAACTGAGCTACCCGGGCTACAATGAAGCCCATTTGGAAATCTTTTATGTAACTTTTATTAAGTTCCACTACAAATCTTAATTTATATTTCAGAAATTTGAATATTTTATCAAAAAAATTTTATCCTTATGAAAACTAAAGAATCCTAAAATCGAAAAATGGTGTTTCGCCCGAACATGGACTCGAACCCTGGACCGTTAGGTTAAAAGCCTAACGCTCTACCAACTGAGCTACCCGGGCTACAATGAAGTCAATTTGGAAATCTTTTATGTAACTTTTATTAAGTTCCACTACAAATCTTAATTCTTATTTCAGAAATTTGAACATTTTATCAAAAAAATTTTATCCTTATGAAAACTAAAGAATCCTAAAATCGAAAAATGGTGTTTCGCCAGAACATGGACTCGAACCCTGGACCGTTAGGTTAAAAGTCTAACGCTCTACCGACTGAGCTACCCGGGCTCAACAGGAACCCATATAAAAATATTTTAAATAACTGTTATTAAGTTTCACTACAAATCTTAATTCTTATTTCAGATATTTGAATATTTTATCAAAAAAATTTTATCCTTATGAAAACTGTAGAATCCTAAAATCGATAAATAGTGTTTCGCCCGAACAGGGACTCGAACCCTGGACCGTTAGGTTAAAAGCCTAACGCTCTACCGACTGAGCTACCCGGGCTACAAAGGAGCCAATTTGGAAATCTTTTAGGGAACTGTTATTAAGTTCCACTTCAAATCTTAATTCTTATTTCAGATATTTGACTAATTTTTTAAAAAATATTTATCCTTATGAAAACTGCAGAATCCTAAAATCGAAAAATGGTGTTTCGCCCGAACAGGGACTTGAACCCTGGACCGTTAGGTTAAAAGCCTAACGCTCTACCGACTGAGCTACCCGGGCTACAATGAAACTAATTTGGAAATCTTTTAGGGAACTATTATTAAGTTCCACTACAAATCTTAATTCTTTTTCCAGATATTTGACTAACTTTTTTTAAAATATTTAACGTTATGAAAACTGTAGAATCCTAAATATGAAAAATGATATTTCGCCCGAACAGGGACTCGAACCCTGGACCGTTAGGTTAAAAGCCTAACGCTCTACCGACTGAGCTACCCGGGCTCAACAGGAACCCATATAAAAATATTTTAAATAACTGTTATTAAAATTCACTACAAATCTTAATTCTTATTTCAGATATTTGAATATTTTATCAAACAAATTTTATCCTTATGAAAACTGTAGAATCCTAAAATCGATAAATAGTGTTTCGCCCGAACAGGGACTCGAACCCTGGACCGTTAAGTTAAAAGCCTAACGCTCTACCGACTGAGCTACCCGGGCTACAAAGAAGCCAATTTGGAAATCTTTTAGGGAACTATTATTAAGTTCCAATACAAATCTTAATTCTTTTTTCAGATATTTGACTTACTTTTTAAAAAATATTTATCCTTATGAAAACTGTAGAATCCCAAATATGAAAAATGATGTTTCGCCCGAACAGGGACTCGAACCCTGGACCGTTAGGTTAAAAGCCTAACGCTCTACCGACTGAGCTACCCGGGGTACAATGAAACCAATTTGGAAATCTTTTATAGACTCTTATTAAGTTCCACAACATATCTTAATTCTTATTTCAGATATTTGAATATTTTATCAAAAAATTTTTATCCTTATGAAAACTGTAGAATCCTAAAATCGATAAATAGTGTTTCGCCCGAACAGGGACTCGAACCCTAGACCGTTAGGTTAAAAGCCTAATGCTCTACCGACTGAGCTACCCGGACTCAACAGGATCCTATATAAAAATATTTTATATAACTGTTATTAAGTTTCACTACAAATCTTAATTCTTATTTCAGATATTTGAATATTTTATCAAAAAAATTTTATCCGTATGAAAACTAAAGAATCCTAAATTCGAAAAATGGTGTTTCGCCCGAAAAGGGCTTCGAACCCTGGACCGTTAAGTTAAAAGCGTAACGCTCTTCCGACTAAGCTACCCGGGCTACAAAGGAGCCAATTTGGAAATCTTTTAGAGAACTATTATTAAGTTCCACTACAAATCTTAATTCTTTTTTCAGATATTTGACTAACTTTTTTAAAAATATTTATCGTTATGAAAACTGTAGAATCCTAAATATGAAAAATGATGTTTCGCCCGAACAGGGACTCGAACCCTGGACCGTTAGGTTAAAAGCCTAACGCCCTACCGACTGAGCTACCCGGGCTCAACAGGAACCCATATAAAAATATTTTATATAACTGTTATTAAGTTTCACTACAAATCTTAATTCTTATTTCAGATATTTGAATATTTTATCAAAAAAATTTTAACAACATACCTTAATTCTTATTTCAGATATTTGAATATTTTATCAAAACAAATTTATCCCAATGAAAACTAAAGAATCCTAAAATCGAAAAATGGTCTTTCGCCCGAACAGGGCCTCGAACCCTGGACCGTTAAGTTAAAAGCTTAACGCTCTACCGACTGAGCTACCCGGGGTACAATGAAGCCAATTTGGAAATCTTTTATGTAACTTTTATTAAGTTCCACTACAAATCTTAATTCTTATTTCAGAAATTTGAATATTTTATCAAAAAAATTTTATCCTTATGAAAACTAAAGAATCCTAAAACCGAAAAATGGTGTTTCGCCAGAACTTGGACTCGAACACTGGACCGTTAGGTTAAAAGCCTAATGCTCTACCGACTGAACTACCCGGACTCAACAGGATCCTATATAAAAATATTTTATATAACTGTTATTAAGTTTCACTACAAATCTTAATTCTTATTTCAGATATTTGAATATTTTATCAAAAAAATTTTATCCTTATGAAAATTGTAGAATCCTAAAATCGATAAATAGTGTTTCGACCGAACAGGGACTCGAACCCTAGACCGTTAGGTTAAAAGCTTAACGCTCTACCGACTGAGCTACCCGGGCTACAATGAAACCAATTTGGAAATCTTTTATAGACTGTTATTAAGTTCCACAACATATCTTAATTCTTATTTCAGATATTTGAATATTTTATCAAAAGAATTTTATCCCAATGAAAACTAAAGAATCCTAAAATCGAAAAATGGTGTTTCGCCCGAACAGGGACTCGAACCCTGGACCGTTAGGTTAAAAGCCTAACGCTCTACCGACTGAGCTACCCGGGCTACAAAGGAGCCAATTTGGAAATCTTTTATGGACTGTTATTAAGTTCCACAACAAATCTTAATTCTTTTTTCAGATATTTGACTAACTTTTTTAAAAATATTTATCCTTATGAAAACTGTAGAATCCTAAATATGAAAAATGATGTTTCGCCCGAACAGGGACTCGAACCCTGGACCGTTAGGTTAAAAGCCTAACGCTCTAAAGACTGAGCTACCCGGGCTACAATGAAACTAATTTGGAAATCTTTTATGAACTGTTATTAAGTTCCACAACATATCTTAATTCTTATTTCAGATATTTGAATATTTTATCAAAATTTTTTTATCCCAATGAAAGATAAAGAATCCTAAAATCGAAAAATGGTATTTCGCCTGAACAGGGACTCGAACCCTGGACCGTTAGGTTAAAAGCCTAACGCTCTACCGACTGAGCTACCCGGGCTCAACAGTAACCCATATAAAAATATTTTATATAACTGTTATTAAGTTTCATTACAAATCTTAATTCTTATTTCAGATATTTGAATATTTTATCAAGAAAATTTTATCCTTATGAAAACTGTAGAATCCTAAAATCGATAAATAGTGTTTCGCCCGAACAGGGACTCGAACACTGGACCGTTAGGTTAAAAGCCTAACGCTCTACCGACTGAGCTACCCGGGCTACAATGAAACCAATTTGGAAATCTTTTATGGACTGTTATTAAGTTCCACAACATATCTTAATTCTTATTTCAGATATTTGAATATTTTATCAAACAAATTTTATCGTTATGAAAACTAAAGAATCCTAAAATCGAAAAATTGTGTTTCTTTCGAATATGGACTCGAACCCTGGACAGTTAGGTTAAAATCCTAACGCTCTACCGACTGAGCTACCCGGACTGCACAAGATCCTATATAAAAATATTTTATATAACTGTTATTAAGTTTCACTACAAATCTTAATTCTTATTTCAGATATTTGAATATTTTATCAAACAAATTTTATCCGTATGAAAACTAAAGAATCCTAAAATCGAAAAATGGTGTTTCGCCCGAACAGGGACTCGAAACCTGGACCGTTAAGTTAAAAGCCTAACGCTCTACCGACTGAGCTACCCGGGCTACAATGAAACCAATTTGGAAATCTTTTATAGACTGTTATTTAGATCCACAACATATCTTAATTCTTATTTCAGATATTTGAATATTTTATCAAACAAATTTTATCCTTATGAAAACTAAAGAATCCTAAAATCGAAAAATTGTGTTTCTTTCGAACAGGGACTCGAACCCTGGACCGTTAGGTTAAAAGCCTAACGCTCTACCGACTGAGCTACCCGGGCTACAATGAAACCAATTTGGAAATCTTTTATAGACTGTTATTAAGTTCCACAACATATCTTAATTCTTATTTCCGATATTTGAATATTTTATCAAAAAAATTTTATCCCAATGAAAACTAAAGAATCCTAAAATAGAAAAATGGTCTAGCCCGAACAGGGACTCGAACCCTTGACCGTTAGGTTAAAAGCATAATGTGAATCTTATTAAGTTTCACTACAAATCTTCATTCTTATTTCAGATATTTAAATAATTTATCAAAAAATATTAAAACCTTATGAAAACTATAGAATCCAAAAATTATCAAAATGATTATCAAAAATTTTTTATCCTTATGAAAACTGTAGAATCCTAAAATCGATAAATAGTGTTTCGCCCGAACAGGGACTCGAACCCTAGACCGTTAGGTTAAAAGCCTAACGCTCTACCGACTGAGCTACCCGGGCTACAATGAAGCCAATTTGGAAATCTTTTATGTAACTTTTATTAAGTTCCACTACAAATCTTAATTCTTATTTCAGAAATTTGAATATTTTATCAAAAAAATTTTATCCTTATGAAAACTAAAGAATCCTAAAACCGAAAAATGGTGTTTCGCCAGAACATGGACTCGAACACTGGACCGTTAGGTTAAAAGCCTAATGCTCTACCGACTGAGCTACCCGGACTCAACAGGATCCTATATAAAAATATTTTATATAACTGTTATTAAGTTTCACTACAAATCTTAATTCTTATTTCAGATATTTGAATATTTTATCAAAAAAATTTTATCCTTATGAAAACTGTAGAATCCTAAAATCGATAAATAGTGTTTCGCCCGAACAGGGACTCGAACTCTGGACCGTTAAGTTAAAATCCTAACGCTCTACCGACTGAGCTACCCGGGCTACAATGAAACCAATTTGGAAATCTTTTATGGACTGTTATTAAGTTCCACAACATATTTTAATTCTTATTTCAGATATTTGAATATTTTATCAAAAAAATTTTATCCGTATGAAAACTAAAGAATCCTAAAATCGAAAAAGGGTGTTTCGCCCGAACAGGGACTCGAACCCTGGACCGTTAAGTTAAAAGCCTAACGCTCTACCGACTGAGCTACCCGGGCTACAAAGGATCCAATTTGGAAATCTTTTAGGGAACTGTTATTAAGTTCCACTTCAAATCTTAATTCTTATTTCAGATATTTACTAATTTTTTAAAAAATATTTATCCTTATGAAAACTGCAGAATCCTAAAATCGAAAAATGGTGTTTCGCCCGAACAGGGACTTGAACCCTGGACCGTTAGGTTAAAAGCCTAACGCTCTACCGACTGAGCTACCCGGGCTACAATGAAACTAATTTGGAAATCTTTTATGGACTGTTATTAAGTTCCACAACATATCTTAATTCTTATTTCAGATATTTGAATATTTTATCAAAAAAAAGTTATCCGTATGAAAACTAAAGAATCCTAAAATCGAAAAATGGTGCTTCGCCCGAACAGGGACACGAACCCTGGACCGTTAGGTTAAAAGCCTAACGCTCTACCGACTGAGCTACCCGGGCTCAACAGGAACCCATATAAAAATATTTTATACAACTGTTATTAAGTTTCACTACAAATCTTAATTCTTATTTCAGATATTTGAATATTTTATCAAGAAAATTTTATCCTTATGAAAACTGTAGAATCCTAAAATCGATAAATAGTGTTTCGCCCGAACAGGGACTCGAACCCTGGACCGTTAGGTTAAAAGCCTAACGCTCTACCGACTGAGCTACCCGGGCTACAATGAAACCAATTTGGAAATCTTTTATTTACTGTTTTTAAGTTCCACAACATATCTTAATTCTTATTTCAGATATTTGAATATTTTATCAAACAAATTTTAACCGTATGAAAACTAAAGAATCCTAAAATTGAAAAATGGTGTTTCGCCCGAACAGGGACTCGAACCCTGGACCGTTAAGTTAAAAGCCTAACGCTCTACCGACTGAGCTACCCGGGCTACAAAGGAGCCAATTTGGAAATCTTTTAGGGAACTATTATTAAGTTCCACTACAAATCTTAATTCTTTTTCCAGATATTTGACTAACTTTTTTTAAAATATTTATCGTTATGAAAACTGTAGAATCCTAAATATGAAAAATGATACTTCGCCCAAACAGGGACTCGAACCCTGGACCGTTAGGTTAAAAGCCTAACGCTCTACCGACTGAGCTACCCGGGCTCAACAGGAACCCATATAAAAATATTTTAAATAACTGTTATTAAGTTTCACTACAAATCTTAATTCTTATTTCAGATATTTGAATATTTTATCAAACAAATTTTATCCTTATGAAAACTGTAGAATCCTAAAATCGATAAATAGTGTTTCGCCCGAACAGGGACTCGAACCCTGGACCGTTAAGTTAAAAGCCTAACGCTCTACCGACTGAGCTACCCGGGCTACAAAGAAGCCAATTTGGAAATCTTTTAGGGAACTATTATTAAGTTCCAATACAAATCTTAATTCTTTTTTCAGATATTTGACTTACTTTTTAAAAAATATTTATCCTTATGAAAACTGTAGAATCCCAAATATGAAAAATGATGTTTCGCCCGAACAGGGACTCGAACCCTGGACCGTTAGGTTAAAAGCCTAACGCTCTACCAAATGAGCTACCCGGGGTACAATGAAACCAATTTGGAAATCTTTTATAGACTCTTATTAAGTTCCACAACATATCTTAATTCTTATTTCAGATATTTGAATATTTTATCAAAAAAATTTTATCCCAATGAAAACTAAAGAATCCTAAAATCGATAAATGGTCTTGCCCGAACAGGGACTCGAACCCTTGACCGTTAGGTTAAAAGCCTAATGTGAATCTTATTAAGTTTCACTACAAATCTTAATTCTTATTTCAGATATTTAAATAATTTATCAAACAAATTTTATCCTTATGAAAACTAAAGAATCCTAAAATCGAAAAATTGTGTTTCTTTCGAACAGGGACTCGAACCCTGGACCGTTAGGTTAAAAGCCTAACGCTCTACCGACTGAGCTACCCGGGCTACAATGAAACCAATTTGGAAATCTTTTATAGACTGTTATTAAGTTCCACAACATATCTTAATTCTTATTTCAGATATTTGAATATTTTATCAAAAAAATTTTATCCCAATGAAAACTAAAGAATCCTAAAATAGAAAAATGGTCTAGCCCGAACAGGGACTCGAACCCTTGACCGTTAGGTTAAAAGCATAATGTGAATCTTATTAAGTTTCACTACAAATCTTCATTCTTATTTCAGATATTTAAATAATTTATCAAAAAATATTAAAACCTTATGAAAACTATAGAATCCAAAAATTATCAAAATGATTATCAAAAAATTTTTATCCTTATGAAAACTGTAGAATCCTAAAATCGATAAATAGTGTTTCGCCCGAACAGGGACTCGAACCCTAGACCGTTAGGTTAAAAGCCTAACGCTCTACCGACTGAGCTACCCGGGCTACAATGAAGCCAATTTGGAAATCTTTTATGTAACTTTTATTAAGTTCCACTACAAATCTTAATTCTTATTTCAGAAATTTGAATATTTTATCAAAAAAATTTTATCCTTATGAAAACTAAAGAATCCTAAAACCGAAAAATGGTGTTTCGCCAGAACATGGACTCGAACACTGGACCGTTAGGTTAAAAGCCTAATGCTCTACCGACTGAGCTACTGGGACTCAACAGGATCCTATATAAAAATATTTTATATAACTGTTATTAAGTTTCACTAAAAATCTTAATTCTTATTTCAGATATTTGAATATTTTATCAAAAAAATTTTATAAAATCTAAAAATTGTGTTTCTTTCGAATATGGACTCGAACCCTGGACAGTTAGGTTAAAATCCTAACGCTCTACCGACTGAGCTACCCGGACTGCACAAGATCCTATATAAAAATATTTTATATAACTGTTATTAAGTTTCACTACAAATCTTAATTCTTATTTCAGATATTTGAATATTTTATCAAACAAATTTTATCCGTATGAAAACTAAAGAATCCTAAAATCGAAAAATGGTGTTTCGCCCGAACAGGGACTCGAAACCTGGACCGTTAAGTTAAAAGCCTAACGCTCTACCGACTGAGCTACCCGGGCTACAATGAAACCAATTTGGAAATCTTTTATAGACTGTTATTAAGATCCACAACATATCTTAATTCTTATTTCAGATATTTGAATATTTTATCAAACAAATTTTATCCTTATGAAAACTAAAGAATCCTAAAATCGAAAAATTGTGTTTCTTTCGAACAGGGACTCGAACCCTGGACCGTTAGGTTAAAAGCCTAACGCTCTACCAACTGAGCTACCCGGGCTACAAAGAAGCCAATTTGGAAATCTTTTAGGGAACTATTATTAAGTTCCAATACAAATCTTAATCCTTTTTTCAGATATTTGACTTACTTTTTAAAAAATATTTATCCTTGTGAAAACTGTAGAATCCCAAATATGAAAAATGATGTTTCGCCCGAACAGGGACTCGAACCCTGGACCGTTAGGTTAAAAGCCTAACGCTCTACCGACTGAGCTACCCGGGCTACAATGAAACCAATTTGGAAATCTTTTATAGACTGTTATTAAGTTCCACAACATATCTTAATTCTTATTTCAGATATTTGAATATTTTATCAAAAAAATTTTATCCCAATGAAAACTAAAGAATCCTAAAATCGAAAAATGGTCTAGCCCGAACAGGGACTCGAACCCTTGACCGTTAGGTTAAAAGCATAACGCTCTACCGATTGAGCTACCCGGGCTACAATGAAGCCAATTTGGAAATCTTTTATGTAACTTTTATTAAGTTCCACTACAAATCTTAATTCTTATTTCAGAAATTTGAATATTTTATCAAAAAAATTTTATCCTTATGAAAACTAAAGAATCCTAAAACCGAAAAATGGTGTTTCGCCAGAACATGGACTCGAACACTGGACCGTTAGGTTAAAAGCCTAACGCTCTACCGACTAAGCTACCCGGGCTACAAAGGAGCCAATTTGGAAATCTTTTAGAGAACTATTATTAAGTTCCACTACAAATCTTAATTCTTTTTTCAGATATTTGACTAACTTTTTTAAAAATATTTATCATTATGAAAACTGTAGAATCCTAAATATGAAAAATGATGTTTCGCCCGAACAGGGACTCGAACCCTGGACCGTTAGGTTAAAAGCCTAACGCTCTACCGACTGATCTACCCGGGCTCAACAAGATCCTATATAAAAATATTTTATGTAACTGTTATTAAGTTCCACAACAAATCTTAATTCTTATTTCAGATATTTGAATATTTTATCAAAAAAAATTTATCCCAATGAAAACTAAAGAATCCTAAAATCGAAAAATTGTCTTTCTCCCAAACAGGGCCTCGAACCCTGGACCGTTAAGTTAAAAGCCTAACGCTCTACCGACTGAGCTACCCGGGCTACAAAGGAGCCAATTTGGAAATCTTTTAGGGAACTATTATTAAGTTCCACTACAAATCTTAATTCTTTTTTCAGATATTTGACTAACTTTTTTAAAAATATTTATCCTTATGAAAACTGTAGAATCCTAAATATGAAAAATGATGTTTCGCCCGAACAGGGACTCGAACCCTGGACCGTTAGGTTAAAAGCCTAACGCTCTACCGACTGAGCTACCCGGACTCAACAAGATCCTATATAAAAATATTTTATATAACTGTTATTAAGTTCCACAACATATCTTAATTCTTATTTCAGATATTTGAATATTTTATCAAAAAAAATTTATCCCAATGAAAACTAAAGAATCCTAAAATCGAAAAATGGTCTTTCTCCCAAACAGGGCCTCGAACCCTGGACCGTTAAGTTAAAAGCCTAACGCTCTACCGACTGAGCTACCCGGGCTACAAAGGAGCCAATTTGGAAATCTTTTAGGGAACTATTATTAAGTTCCACTACAAATCTTAATTCTTTTTTCAGATATTTGACTAACTTTTTTAAAAATATTTATCGTTATGAAAAATGTAGAATCCTAAATATGAAAAATGATGTTTCGCCCGAACAGGGACTCGAACCCTGGACCGTTAGGTTAAAAGCCTAACGCTCTACCGACTGAGCTACCCGGGCTACAAAGGAGCCAATTTGGAAATCTTTTAGGGAACTATTATTAAGTTCCACTACAAATCTTAATTCTTTTTTCAGATATTTGACTAACTTTTTTAAAAATATTTATCGTTATGAAAAATGTAGAATCCTAAATATGAAAAATGATGTTTCGACCGAACAGGGACTTGAACCCTAGACCGTTAGGTTAAAAGCTTAACGCTCTACCGACTGAGCTACCCGGGCTACAATGAAACTAATTTGGAAATCTTTTATCGACTGTTATGAAGTTCCACAACATATCTTAATTCTTATTTCAGATATTTGAATATTTTATCAAAAATATTTTATCCCAATGAAAACTAAAGAATCCTAAAATCGAAAAATGGCATTTCGCCCGAACAGGGACTCGAACCCTGGACCGTTAGGTTAAAAGCCTAACGCTCTACCGACTGAGCACCTGGGCTCAACAGGAGCCTATATAAAAATATTTTATATAACTGTTATTAAGTTTCACTACAAATCTTAATTCTTATTTCACATATTTGAATATTTTATCAAAAAAATTTTATCCTTATGAAAACTAAAGAATCCTAAAATCGAAAAATGGTGTTTCGCCAGAACATGGACTCGAACCCTGGACCGTTAGGTTAAAAGCCTAACGCTCTACCGACTGAGCACCTGGGCTCAACAGGAGCCTATATAAAAATATTTTATATAACTGTTATTAAGTTTCACTACAAATCTTAATTCTTATTTCACATATTTGAATATTTTATCAAAAAAATTTTATCCTTATGAAAACTAAAGAATCCTAAAATCGAAAAATGGTGTTTCGCCAGAACAGGGACTCGAACGCTGGACCGTTAAGTTAAAAGCCTAACGCTCTACCGACTGAGCTACCCGGGCTACAATGAAACCAATTTGGAAATCTTTTATGGACTGTTATTAAGTTATTAAGTTAAAATATTTTTATGAACACTAAAGAATCCTAAAATCGAAAAATGGTGTTTCGCCAGAACATGGACTCGAACATTGGACCGTTAGGTTAAAAGCTTAACGCTCTACCGACTGAGCTACCCGGACTCAACAGGATCCTATATAAAAATATTTTATATAACTGTTATTAAGTTTCACTACAAATCTTAATTCTTATTTCAGATATTTGAATATTTTATCAAAAAAATTTTATCCTTATGAAAACTGTAGAATCCTAAAACCGATAAATAGCGTTTCGCCCGAACAGGGACTCGAACCCTGGACCGTTAGGTTAAAAGCCTAACGCTCTACCGACTGAGCTACCCGGGCCACAATGAAACCAATTTGGAAATCTTTTATGGACTGTTATTAAGATCCACAACATATCTTAATTCTTATTTAAGATATTTGAATATTTTATCAAAAAATTTTATCCGTATGAAAACTAAAGAATCCTAAAATCGAAAAATGGGGTTTCGCCCGAACAGGGACTCGAACCCTGGACCGTTAGGTTAAAAGCCTAACGCTCTACCGACTGAGCTACCCGGGCTACAAAGGAGCCAATTTGGAAATCTTTAAGGACTGTTATTAAGTTCCACTACAAATCTTAATTCTTTTTTCAGATATTTGACTAACTTTTTTAAAAATATGTATCCTTATGAAAACTGTAGAATCCTAAATATGAAAAATGATGTTTCGCCCGTACAGGGACTCGAACCCTGGACCGTTAGGTTAAAAGCCTAACGCTCTAAAGACTGAGCTACCCGGGCTACAATGAAACTAATTTGGAAATCTTTTATGAACTGTTATTAAGTTCCACAACATATCTTAATTCTTATTTCAAATATTTGAATATTTTATCAAAAAAATTTTATCCCAATGAAAACTAAAGAATCCTAAAATCGAAAAATGGTATTTCGCCCGAATAGGGACTCGAACCCTGGACCGTTAGGTTAAAAGCCTAACGCTCTACCGACTGAGCTACCCGGACTGCACAAGATCCTATATAAAAATATTTTATATAACTGTTATTAAGTTTCACTAAAAATCTTAATTCTTATTTCAGATATTTGAATATTTTATAAAAAATTTTTTATCCGTATGAAAACTAAAGAATCCTAAAATCGAAAAATGGTGTTTCGCCCGAAAAGGGCCTCGAACCCTGGACCGTTAAGTTAAAAGCCTAACGCTCTATCGACTAAGCTACCCGGGCTACAATGAAACCAATTTGGAAATCTTTTATGGACTGTTATTAAGTTCCACTACATATCTTAATTCTTATTTCAGATATTTGAATATTTTATCAAGAAAATTTTATCCTTATGAAAACTACAGAATCCTAAAATCGAAAAATGGTGTTTCGCCAGAACATGGACCGTTAGGTTAAAAGCCTAACGCTCTACCGACTGAGCTACCCGGACTCAACAAGATCCTATATAAAAATATTTTATATAACTGTTATTAAGTTCCAGAACATATCTTAATTCTTATTTCAGATATTTGAATATTTTATCAAAAAAAATTTATCCCAATGAAAACTAAAGAATCCTAAAATCGACAAATGGTCTTTCGCCCGAACAGGGCCTCGAACCCTGGACCGTTAAGTTAAAAGCCTAACGCTCTACCGACTGAGCTACCCGGGCTACAAAGGAGCCAATTTGGAAATCTTCTAGGGAACTATTATTAAGTTCCACTACAAATCTTAATTCTTTTTTCAGATATTTGACTAACTTTTTTAAAAATATTTATCCTTATGAAAACTGTAGAATCCTAAATATGAAAAATGATGTTTCGCCCGAACAGGGACTCGAACCCTGGACCGTTAGGATAAAAGCCTAACGCTCTACCGACTGAGCTACCCGGGCTCAACAGGAACCCATATAAAAATATTTTAAATAACTGTTATTAAGTTTCACTACAAATCTTAATTCCTATTTCAGATATTTGAATATTTTATCAAAAAATTTTTATCCTTATGAAAACTGTAGAATCCTAAAATCGATAAATAGTGTTTCGACCGAACAGGGACTTGAACCCTAGACCGTTTGGTTAAAAGCTTAACGCTCTACCGACTGAGCTACCCGGGCTACAATGAAACCAATTTGGAAATCTTTTATAGACTGTTATTAAGTTCCACAACATATCTTAATTCTTATTTCAGATATTTGAATATTTTATCAAAAGAATTTTATCCCAATGAAAACTAAAGAATCCTAAAATCGATAAACAGTCTTTCGCCCGAACAGGGACTCGAACGCTGGACCGTTAAGTTAAAAGCCTAACGCTCTACCGACTGAGCTACCCGGGCTACAATGAAACCAATTTGGAAATCTTTTATGGACTGTTATTAAGTTATTAAGTTAAAATATTTTTATGAACACTAAAGAATCCTAAAATCGAAAAATGGTGTTTTGCCAGAACATGGACTCGAACCCTGGACCGTTAGGTTAAAAGCCTAACGCTCTACCGACTGAGCTACCCGGACTCAACAGGATCCTATATAAAAATATTTTATATAACTGTTATTAAGTTTCACTACAAATCTTAATTCTTATTTCAGATATTTGAATATTTTATCAAAAAAATTTTATCCTTATGAAAACTGTAGAATCCTAAAATCGATAAATAGTGTTTCGCCCGAACAGGGACTCGAACCCTGGACCGTTAAGTTAAAATCCTAACGCTCTACCGACTGAGCTACCCGGGCTACAATGAAACCAATTTGGAAATCTTTTATGGACTGTTATTAAGTTCCACAACATATCTTAATTCTTATTTCAGATATTTGAATATTTTATCAAAAAAATTTTATCCGTATGAAAACTAAAGAATCCTAAAATCGAAAAATGGTGTTTCGCCCGAACAGGGACTCGAACCCTGGACCGTTAAGTTAAAAGCCTAACGCTCTACCGACTGAGCTACCCGGGCTACAAAGGAGCCAATTTGGAAATCTTTTAGGGAACTGTTATTAAGTTCCACTTCAAATCTTAATTCTTATTTCAGATATTTGACTAATTTTTTAAAAAATATTTATCCTTATGAAAACTGCAGAATCCTAAAATCGAAAAATGGTGTTTCGCCCGAACAGGGACTTGAACCCTGGACCGTTAGGTTAAAAGCCTAACGCTCTACCGACTGAGCTACCCGGGCTACAATGAAACTAATTTGGAAATCTTTTATGGACTGTTATTAAGTTCCACAACATATCTTAATTCTTATTTCAGATATTTGAATATTTTATCAAAAAAATGTTATCCGTATGAAAACTAAAGAATCCTAAAATCGAAAAATGGTGCTTCGCCCGAACAGGGACTCGAACCCTGGACCGTTAGGTTAAAAGCCTAACGCTCTACCGACTGAGCTACCCGGGCTCAACAGGAACCCATATAAAAATATTTTATACAACTGTTATTAAGTTTCACTACAAATCTTAATTCTTATTTCAGATATTTGAATATTTTATCCTTATGAAAACTGTAGATCCTAAAATCGATAAATAGTGTTTCGCCCGAACAGGGACTCGAACCCTGGACCGTTAGGTTAAAAGCCTAACGCTCTACCGACTGAGCTACCCGGGCTACAATGAAAAAAATTTGGAAATCTTTTATTTACTGTTTTTAAGTTCCACAACATATCTTAATTCTTATTTCAGATATTTGAATATTTTATCAAACAAATTTTATCCGTATGAAAACTAAAGAATCCTAAAATCGAAAAATGGTGTTTCGCCCGAACAGGGACTCGAACCCTGGACCGTTAAGTTAAAAGCCTAACGCTCTACCGACTGAGCTACCCGGGCTACAAAGGAGCCAATTTGGAAATCTTTTAGGGAACTATTATTAAGTTCCACTACAAATCTTAATTCTTTTTCCAGATATTTGACTAACTTTTTTTAAAATATTTATCGTTATGAAAACTGTAGAATCCTAAATATGAAAAATGATACTTCGCCCGAACAGGGACTCGAACCCTGGACCGTTAGGTTAAAAGCCTAACGCTCTACCGACTGAGCTACCCGGGCTCAACAGGAACCCATATAAAAATATTTTAAATAACTGTTATTAAGTTTCACTACAAATCTTAATTCTTATTTCAGATATTTGAATATTTTATCAAACAAATTTTATCCTCATGAAAACTGTAGAATCTTAAAATCGATAAATAGTGTTTCGCCCGAACAGGGACTCGAACCCTGGACCGTTAAGTTAAAAGCCTAACGCTCTACCGACTGAGCTACCCGGGCTACAAAGAAGCCAATTTGGAAATCTTTTAGGGAACTATTATTAAGTTCCAATACAAATCTTAATTCTTTTTTCAGATATTTGAATATTTTATCAAAAATTTTTTATCCCAATGAAAACTAAAGAATCCTAAAATCGATAAATGGTCTAGCCCGAACAGGGACTCGAACCCTTGACCGTTAGGTTAAAAGCATAATGTGAATCTTATTAAGTTTCACTACAAATCTTCATTCTTATTTCAGATATTTAAATAATTTATCCAAAAATATTATAACTTATGAAAACTATAGAATCCAAAAATTATCAAAATGATTATCAAAAAATTTTTATCCTTATGAAAACTGTAGAATCCTAAAATCGATAAATAGTGTTGTTTCGCCCGAACAGGGACTCGAACCCTGGACCGTTAAGTTAAAAGCGTAACGCTCTACCGACTAAGCTACCCGGGCTACAAAGGAGCCAATTTGGAAATCTTTTAGAGAACTATTATTAAGTTCCACTACAAATCTTAATTCTTTTTTCAGATATTTGACTAACTTTTTTAAAAATATTTATCGTTATGAAAACTGTAGAATCCTAAAATCGATAAATAGTGTTTCGACCGAACAGGGACTCGAACCCTAGACCGTTAGGTTAAAAGCTTAACGCTCTACCGACTGAGCTACCCGGGCTACAATGAAACCAATTTGAAAATCTTTTATAGACTGTTATTAAGTTCCACAACATATCTTAATTCTTATTTCAGATATTTGAATATTTTATCAAAATAATTTTATCCCAATGAAAACTAAAGAATCCTAAAATCGAAAAATGGTGTTTCGCCCGAACAGGGACTCGAACCCTGGACCGTTAGGTTAAAAGCCTAACGCTCTAAAGACTGAGCTACCCGGGCTACAATGAAACTAATTTAGAAATCTTTTATTAACTGTTATTAAGTTCCACAACATATCTTAATTCTTATTTCAGATATTTGAATATTTTATCAAAAAAATTTTATCCCAATGAAAGCTAAAGAATCCTAAAATCGAAAAATGGTATTTCGCCCGAACAGGGACTCGAACCCTGGACCGTTAGGTTAAAAGCCTAACGCTCTACCGACTGAGCTACCCGGGCTCAACAGGAACTCATATAAAAATATTTTATATAACTGTTATTAAGTTTCACTACAAAACTTAATTCTTTTTTCATATATTTGACTAACTTTTTTAAAAATATTTATCCTTATGAAAACTGTAGAATCCTAAATATGAAAAATGATGTTTCGCCCGAACAGGGACTCGAACCCTGGACCGTTAGGTTAAAAGCCTAACGCTCTAAAGACTGAGCTACCCGGGCTACAATGAAACTAATTTGGAAATCTTTTATGAACTGTTATTAAGTTCCACAACATATCTTAATTCTTATTTCAGATATTTGAATATTTTATCAAAAAAATTTTATCCCAATGAAAGCTAAAGAATCCTAAAATCGATAAATAGTGTTTCGCCCGAACAGGGACTCGAACCCTGGACCGTTAGGTTAAAAGCCTAACGCTCTACCGACTGAGCTACCCGGGCTCAACAGGAACCCATATAAAAATATTTTATACAACTGTTATTAAGTTTCACTACAAATCTTAATTCTTATTTCAGATATTTGAATATTTTATCCTTATGAAAACTGTAGATCCTAAAATCGATAAATAGTGTTTCGCCCGAACAGGGACTCGAACCCTGGACCGTTAGGTTAAAAGCCTAACGCTCTACCGACTGAGCTACCCGGGCTCAACAGGAACCCATATAAAAATATTTTATATAACTGTTATTAAGTTTCACTACAAATCTTAATTCTTATTTCAGATATTTGAATATTTTATCAAAAAAATTTTATCCTTATGAAAACTAAAGAATCCTAAAATCGAAAAATGGTGTTTCGCCAGAACATGGACTCGAACCCTGGACCGTTAGGTTAAAAGCCTAACGCTCTACCGACTGAGCTACCCGGACTCAACAAGATCCTATATAAAAATATTTTATATAACTGTTATTAAATTCCACAACATATCTTAATTCTTATTTCAGATATTTGAATATTTTATCAAAAAAAATTTATCCCAATGAAAACTAAAGAATCCTAAAATCGAAAAATGGTCTTTCGCCCGAACAGGGCCTCGAAACCTGGACCGTTAAGTTAAAAGCCTAACGCTCTACCGACTGAGCTACCCGGGCTACAAAGGAGCCAATTTGGAAATCTTTTAGGGAACTATTATTAAGTTCCACTACAAATCTTAATTCTTTTTTCAGATATTTGACTAACTTTTTTAAAAATATTTATCCTTATGAAAACTGTAGAATCCTAAATATGAAAAATGATGTTTCGCCCGAACAGGGACTCGAACCCTGGACCGTTAGGTTAAAAGCCTAACGCTCTACCGACTGAGCTACCCGGGCTCAACAGGAACCCATATAAAAATATTTTATATAACTGTTATTAAGTTTCACTACAAATCTTAATTCTTATTTCACATATTTGAATATTTTATCAAAAAATTTTTATCCCAATGAAAACTAAAGAATCCTAAAATCGAAAAATGGTCTTTCGCCCGAACAGGGCCTCGAAACCTGGACCGTTAAGTTAAAAGCCTAACGCTCTACCGACTGAGCTACCCGGGCTACAAAGGAGCCAATTTGGAAATCTTTTAGGGAACTATTATTAAGTTCCACTACAAATCTTAATTCTTTTTTCAGATATTTGACTAACTTTTTTAAAAATATTTATCCTTATGAAAACTGTAGAATCCTAAATATGAAAAATGATGTTTCGCCCGAACAGGGACTCGAACCCTGGACCGTTAGGTTAAAAGCCTAACGCTCTACCGACTGAGCTACCCGGGCTCAACAGGAACCCATATAAAAATATTTTATATAACTGTTATTAAGTTTCACTACAAATCTTAATTCTTATTTCACATATTTGAATATTTTATCAAAAAATTTTTATCCCAATGAAAACTAAAGAATCCTAAAATCGAAAAATGGTCTTTCGCCCGAACAGGGCCTCGAAACCTGGACCGTTAGGTTAAAAGCCTAACGCTCTACCGACTGAGCTACCCGGGCTCAACAGGAACCCATATAAAAATATTTTATACAACTGTTATTAAGTTTCACTACAAATCTTAATTCTTATTTCAGATATTTGAATATTTTATCCTTATGAAAACTGTAGATCCTAAAATCGATAAATAGTGTTTCGCCCGAACAGGGACTCGAACCCTGGACCGTTAGGTTAAAAGCCTAACGCTCTACCGACTGAGCTACCCGGGCTCAACAGGAACCCATATAAAAATATTTTATATAACTGTTATTAAGTTTCACTACAAATCTTAATTCTTATTTCAGATATTTGAATATTTTATCAAAAAAATTTTATCCTTATGAAAACTAAAGAATCCTAAAATCGAAAAATGGTGTTTCGCCAGAACATGGACTCGAACCCTGGACCGTTAGGTTAAAAGCCTAACGCTCTACCGACTGAGCTACCCGGACTCAACAAGATCCTATATAAAAATATTTTATATAACTGTTATTAAATTCCACAACATATCTTAATTCTTATTTCAGATATTTGAATATTTTATCAAAAAAAATTTATCCCAATGAAAACTAAAGAATCCTAAAATCGAAAAATGGTCTTTCGCCCGAACAGGGCCTCGAAACCTGGACCGTTAAGTTAAAAGCCTAACGCTCTACCGACTGAGCTACCCGGGCTACAAAGGAGCCAATTTGGAAATCTTTTAGGGAACTATTATTAAGTTCCACTACAAATCTTAATTCTTTTTTCAGATATTTGACTAACTTTTTTAAAAATATTTATCCTTATGAAAACTGTAGAATCCTAAATATGAAAAATGATGTTTCGCCCGAACAGGGACTCGAACCCTGGACCGTTAGGTTAAAAGCCTAACGCTCTACCGACTGAGCTACCCGGGCTCAACAGGAACCCATATAAAAATATTTTATATAACTGTTATTAAGTTTCACTACAAATCTTAATTCTTATTTCACATATTTGAATATTTTATCAAAAAATTTTTATCCCAATGAAAACTAAAGAATCCTAAAATCGAAAAATGGTCTTTCGCCCGAACAGGGCCTCGAAACCTGGACCGTTAAGTTAAAAGCCTAACGCTCTACCGACTGAGCTACCCGGGCTACAATGAAGCCCATTTGGAAATCTTTTATGTAACTTTTATTAAGTTCCACTACAAATCTTAATTTATATTTCAGAAATTTGAATATTTTATCAAAAAAATTTTATCCTTATGAAAACTAAAGAATCCTAAAATCGAAAAATGGTGTTTCGCCCGAACATGAACTCGAACCCTGGACCGTTAAGTTAAAAGCCTAACGCTCTACCGACTGAGCTACCCGGGCTACAAAGGAGCCAATTTGGAAATCTTTTAGGGAACTGTTATTAAGTTCCACTTCAAATCTTAATTCTTATTTCAGATATTTGACTAATTTTTTAAAAAATATTTATCCTTATGAAAACTGTAGAATCCTAAAATCGAAAAATGGTGTTTCGCCCGAACAGGGACTCGAACCCTGGACCGTTAGGTTAAAAGCCTAACGCTCTACCGACTGAGCTACCCGGGCTACAATGTAACTAATTTGGAAATCTTTTATGGACTGTTATTAAGCATATCTTAATTCTTATTTCAGATATTTGAATATTTTATCAAAAAAATTTTATCCCAATGAAAACTAAAGAATCCTAAAATCGAAAAATGGTATTTCGCCCGAACAGGGACTTGAACCCTGGACCGTTAGGTTAAAAGCCTAACGCTCTACCGACTGAGCTACCCGGGCCCAAAAGGAACCCATATAAAAATATTTTATACAACTGTTATTAAGTTTCACTACAAATCTTAATTCTTATTTCAGATATTTGAATATATTATCAAGAAAATGTTATCCTTATGAAAACTGTAGAATCCTAAAATCGATAAATAGTGTTTCGCCCGAACAGGGACTCGAACCCTGGACCGTTAGGTTAAAAGCCTAACGCTCGACCGACTGAGCTACCCGGGCTACAATGAAACCAATTTGGAAATCTTTTATTTACTGTTATTAAGTTCCACAACATATCTTAATTCTTATTTCAGATATTTGAATATTTTATCAAAAAAATTTTATCCTTATGAAAACTGTACAATCCTAAAATCGAAAAATAGTGTTTCGCAAGAACGGGGACATGAACCCTGGACCGTCAAGTTAAAAGCCTTATGCTCTACCGACTGAGCTACCCGGGCTACAATGAAAACAATTTGGAAATCTTTTATGGACTGTTATTAAGTTCCACTACATATCTTAATTCTTAATTCAGATATTTGAATATTTTATCAAACAAATTTTATCCTTATGAAAACTAAAGAATCCTGAAATCGAAAAATTGTGTTTCTTTCGAACAGGGACTCGAACCCTCCACCGTTAGGTTAAAAGCCTAACGCTCTATCAACTGAGCTACCCGGGCTACAATGAAGCCCATTTGGAAATCTTTTATGTAACTTTTATTAAGTTCCACTACAAATCTTAATTTATATTTCAGAAATTTGAATATTTTATCAAAAAAATTTTATCCTTATGAAAACTAAAGAATCCTAAAATCGAAAAATGGTGTTTCGCCCGAACATGGACTCGAACCCTGGACCGTTAGGTTAAAAGCCTAACGCTCTACCAACTGAGCTACCCGGGCTACAATGAAGTCAATTTGGAAATCTTTTATGTAACTTTTATTAAGTTCCACTACAAATCTTAATTCTTATTTCAGAAATTTGAACATTTTATCAAAAAAATTTTATCCTTATGAAAACTAAAGAATCCTAAAATCGAAAAATGGTGTTTCGCCAGAACATGGACTCGAACCCTGGACCGTTAGGTTAAAAGTCTAACGCTCTACCGACTGAGCTACCCGGGCTCAACAGGAACCCATATAAAAATATTTTAAATAACTGTTATTAAGTTTCACTACAAATCTTAATTCTTATTTCAGATATTTGAATATTTTATCAAAAAAATTTTATCCTTATGAAAACTGTAGAATCCTAAAATCGATAAATAGTGTTTCGCCCGAACAGGGACTCGAACCCTGGAACGTTAGTTAAAATCCTAACGCTCTACCGACTGAGCTACCCGGGCTACAATGAAACCAATTTGGAAATCTTTTATGGACTGTTATTAAGTTTCACTACAAATCTTAATTCTTATTTCAGATATTTGAACATTTTATCAAAAAAATTTTATCCTTATGAAAACTAAAGAATCCTAAAATCGAAAAATGGTGTTTCGCCAGAACATGGACTCGAACCCTGGACCGTTAGGTTAAAAGCCTAACGCTCTACCGACTGAGCTACCCGGGCTACAAAGGAGCCAATTTGGAAATCTTTTAGGGAACTGTTATTAAGTTCCACTTCAAATCTTAATTCTTATTTCAGATATTTGACTAATTTTTTAAAAAATATTTATCCTTATGAAAACTGCAGAATCCTAAAATCGAAAAATGGTGTTTCGCCCGAACAGGGACTTGAACCCTGGACCGTTAGGTTAAAAGCCTAACGCTCTACCGACTGAGCTACCCGGGCTACAATGAAACTAATTTGGAAATCTTTTAGGGAACTATTATTAAGTTCCACTACAAATCTTAATTCTTTTTCCAGATATTTGACTAACTTTTTTTAAAATATTTAACGTTATGAAAACTGTAGAATCCTAAATATGAAAAATGATATTTCGCCCGAACAGGGACTCGAACCCTGGACCGTTAGGTTAAAAGCCTAACGCTCTACCGACTGAGCTACCCGGGCTCAACAGGAACCCATATAAAAATATTTTAAATAACTGTTATTAAAATTCACTACAAATCTTAATTCTTATTTCAGATATTTGAATATTTTATCAAACAAATTTTATCCTTATGAAAACTGTAGAATCCTAAAATCGATAAATAGTGTTTCGCCCGAACAGGGACTCGAACCCTGGACCGTTAAGTTAAAAGCCTAACGCTCTACCGACTGAGCTACCCGGGCTACAAAGAAGCCAATTTGGAAATCTTTTAGGGAACTATTATTAAGTTCCAATACAAATCTTAATTCTTTTTTCAGATATTTGACTTACTTTTTAAAAAATATTTATCCTTATGAAAACTGTAGAATCCCAAATATGAAAAATGATGTTTCGCCCGAACAGGGACTCGAACCCTGGACCGTTAGGTTAAAAGCCTAACGCTCTACCGACTGAGCTACCCGGGGTACAATGAAACCAATTTGGAAATCTTTTATAGACTCTTATTAAGTTCCACAACATATCTTAATTTTTATTTCAGATATTTGAATATTTTATCAAAAAATTTTTATCCTTATGAAAACTGTAGAATCCTAAAATCGATAAATAGTGTTTCGCCCGAACAGGGACTCGAACCCTAGACCGTTAGGTTAAAAGCCTAATGCTCTACCGACTGAGCTACCCGGACTCAACAGGATCCTATATAAAAATATTTTATATAACTGTTATTAAGTTTCACTACAAATCTTAATTCTTATTTCAGATATTTGAATATTTTATCAAAAAAATTTTATCCGTATGAAAACTAAAGAATCCTAAATTCGAAAAATGGTGTTTCGCCCGAAAAGGGCTTCGAACCCTGGACCGTTAAGTTAAAAGCGTAACGCTCTACCGACTAAGCTACCCGGGCTACAAAGGAGCCAATTTGGAAATCTTTTAGAGAACTATTATTAAGTTCCACTACAAATCTTAATTCTTTTTTCAGATATTTGACTAACTTTTTTAAAAATATTTATCGTTATGAAAACTGTAGAATCCTAAATATGAAAAATGATGTTTCGCCCGAACAGGGACTCGAACCCTGGACCGTTAGGTTAAAATCCTAACGCCCTACCGACTGAGCTACCCGGGCTCAACAGGAACCCATATAAAAATATTTTATATAACTGTTATTAAGTTTCACTACAAATCTTAATTCTTATTTCAGATATTTGAATATTTTATCAAAAAAATTTTAACAACATACCTTAATTCTTATTTCAGATATTTGAATATTTAATCAAAACAAATTTATCCCAATGAAAACTAAAGAATCCTAAAATCGAAAAATGGTCTTTCGCCCGAACAGGGCCTCGAACCCTGGACCGTTAAGTTAAAAGCTTAACGCTCTACCGACTGAGCTACCCGGGGTACAATGAAGCCAATTTGGAAATCTTTTATGTAACTTTTATTAAGTTCCACTACAAATCTTAATTCTTATTTCAGAAATTTGAATATTTTATCAAAAAAATTTTATCCTTATGAAAACTAAAGAATCCTAAAACCGAAAAATGGTGTTTCGCCAGAACTTGGACTCGAACACTGGACCGTTAGGTTAAAAGCCTAATGCTCTACCGACTGAACTACCCGGACTCAACAGGATCCTATATAAAAATATTTTATATAACTGTTATTAAGTTTCACTACAAATCTTAATTCTTATTTCAGATATTTGAATATTTTATCAAAAAAATTTTATCCTTATGAAAATTGTAGAATCCTAAAATCGATAAATAGTGTTTCGACCGAACAGGGACTCGAACCCTAGACCGTTAGGTTAAAAGCTTAACGCTCTACCGACTGAGCTACCCGGGCTACAATGAAACCAATTTGGAAATCTTTTATAGACTGTTATTAAGTTCCACAACATATCTTAATTCTTATTTCAGATATTTGAATATTTTATCAAAAGAATTTTATCCCAATGAAAACTAAAGAATCCTAAAATCGAAAAATGGTGTTTCGCCCGAACAGGGACTCGAACCCTGGACCGTTAGGTTAAAAGCCTAACGCTCTACCGACTGAGCTACCCGGGCTACAAAGGAGCCAATTTGGAAATCTTTTATGGACTGTTATTAAGTTCCACAACAAATCTTAATTCTTTTTTCAGATATTTGACTAACTTTTTTAAAAATATTTATCCTTATGAAAACTGTAGAATCCTAAATATGAAAAATGATGTTTCGCCCGAACAGGGACTCGAACCCTGGACCGTTAGGTTAAAAGCCTAACGCTCTAAAGACTGAGCTACCCGGGCTACAATGAAACTAATTTGGAAATCTTTTATGAACTGTTATTAAGTTCCACAACATATCTTAATTCTTATTTCAGATATTTGAATATTTTATCAAAATTTTTTTATCCCAATGAAAGATAAAGAATCCTAAAATCGAAAAATGGTATTTCGCCTGAACAGGGACTCGAACCCTGGACCGTTAGGTTAAAAGCCTAACGCTCTACCGACTGAGCTACCCGGGCTCAACAGTAACCCATATAAAAATATTTTATATAACTGTTATTAAGTTTCATTACAAATCTTAATTCTTATTTCAGATATTTGAATATTTTATCAAGAAAATTTTATCCTTATGAAAACTGTAGAATCCTAAAATCGATAAATAGTGTTTCGCCCGAACAGGGACTCGAACACTGGACCGTTAGGTTAAAAGCCTAACGCTCTACCGACTGAGCTACCCGGGCTACAATGAAACCAATTTGGAAATCTTTTATGGACTGTTATTAAGTTCCACAACATATCTTAATTCTTATTTCAGATATTTGAATATTTTATCAAACAAATTTTATCGTTATGAAAACTAAAGAATCCTAAAATCGAAAAATTGTGTTTCTTTCGAATATGGACTCGAACCCTGGACAGTTAGGTTAAAATCCTAACGCTCTACCGACTGAGCTACCCGGACTGCACAAGATCCTATATAAAAATATTTTATATAACTGTTATTAAGTTTCACTACAAATCTTAATACTTATTTCAGATATTTGAATATTTTATCAAACAAATTTTATCCGTATGAAAACTAAAGAATCCTAAAATCGAAAAATGGTGTTTCGCCCGAACAGGGACTCGAAACCTGGACCGTTAAGTTAAAAGCCTAACGCTCTACCGACTGAGCTACCCGGGCTACAATGAAACCAATTTGGAAATCTTTTATAGACTGTTATTTAGATCCACAACATATCTTAATTCTTATTTCAGATATTTGAATATTTTATCAAACAAATTTTATCCTTATGAAAACTAAAGAATCCTAAAATCGAAAAATTGTGTTTCTTTCGAACAGGGACTCGAACCCTGGACCGTTAGGTTAAAAGCCTAACGCTCTACCGACTGAGCTACCCGGGCTACAATGAAACCAATTTGGAAATCTTTTATAGACTGTTATTAAGTTCCACAACATATCTTAATTCTTATTTCCGATATTTGAATATTTTATCAAAAAAATTTTATCCCAATGAAAACTAAAGAATCCTAAAATAGAAAAATGGTCTAGCCCGAACAGGGACTCGAACCCTTGACCGTTAGGTTAAAAGCATAATGTGAATCTTATTAAGTTTCACTACAAATCTTCATTCTTATTTCAGATATTTAAATAATTTATCAAAAAATATTAAAACCTTATGAAAACTATAGAATCCAAAAATTATCAAAATGATTATCAAAAAATTTTTATCCTTATGAAAACTGTAGAATCCTAAAATCGATAAATAGTGTTTCGCCCGAACAGGGACTCGAACCCTAGACCGTTAGGTTAAAAGCCTAACGCTCTACCGACTGAGCTACCCGGGCTACAATGAAGCCAATTTGGAAATCTTTTATGTAACTTTTATTAAGTTCCACTACAAATCTTAATTCTTATTTCAGAAATTTGAATATTTTATCAAAAAAATTTTATCCTTATGAAAACTAAAGAATCCTAAAACCGAAAAATGGTGTTTCGCCAGAACATGGACTCGAACACTGGACCGTTAGGTTAAAAGCCTAATGCTCTACCGACTGAGCTACCCGGACTCAACAGGATCCTATATAAAAATATTTTATATAACTGTTATTAAGTTTCACTACAAATCTTAATTCTTATTTCAGATATTTGAATATTTTATCAAAAAAATTTTATCCTTATGAAAACTGTAGAATCCTAAAATCGATAAATAGTGTTTCGCCCGAACAGGGACTCGAACTCTGGACCGTTAAGTTAAAATCCTAACGCTCTACCGACTGAGCTACCCGGGCTACAATGAAACCAATTTGGAAATCTTTTATGGACTGTTATTAAGTTCCACAACATATTTTAATTCTTATTTCAGATATTTGAATATTTTATCAAAAAAATTTTATCCGTATGAAAACTAAAGAATCCTAAAATCGAAAAAGGGTGTTTCGCCCGAACAGGGACTCGAACCCTGGACCGTTAAGTTAAAAGCCTAACGCTCTACCGACTGAGCTACCCGGGCTACAAAGGATCCAATTTGGAAATCTTTTAGGGAACTGTTATTAAGTTCCACTTCAAATCTTAATTCTTATTTCAGATATTTACTAATTTTTTAAAAAATATTTATCCTTATGAAAACTGCAGAATCCTAAAATCGAAAAATGGTGTTTCGCCCGAACAGGGACTTGAACCCTGGACCGTTAGGTTAAAAGCCTAACGCTCTACCGACTGAGCTACCCGGGCTACAATGAAACTAATTTGGAAATCTTTTATGGACTGTTATTAAGTTCCACAACATATCTTAATTCTTATTTCAGATATTTGAATATTTTATCAAAAAAAAGTTATCCGTATGAAAACTAAAGAATCCTAAAATCGAAAAATGGTGCTTCGCCCGAACAGGGACACGAACCCTGGACCGTTAGGTTAAAAGCCTAACGCTCTACCGACTGAGCTACCCGGGCTCAACAGGAACCCATATAAAAATATTTTATACAACTGTTATTAAGTTTCACTACAAATCTTAATTCTTATTTCAGATATTTGAATATTTTATCAAGAAAATTTTATCCTTATGAAAACTGTAGAATCCTAAAATCGATAAATAGTGTTTCGCCCGAACAGGGACTCGAACCCTGGACCGTTAGGTTAAAAGCCTAACGCTCTACCGACTGAGCTACCCGGGCTACAATGAAACCAATTTGGAAATCTTTTATTTACTGTTTTTAAGTTCCACAACATATCTTAATTCTTATTTCAGATATTTGAATATTTTATCAAACAAATTTTAACCGTATGAAAACTAAAGAATCCTAAAATTGAAAAATGGTGTTTCGCCCGAACAGGGACTCGAACCCTGGACCGTTAAGTTAAAAGCCTAACGCTCTACCGACTGAGCTACCCGGGCTACAAAGGAGCCAATTTGGAAATCTTTTAGGGAACTATTATTAAGTTCCACTACAAATCTTAATTCTTTTTCCAGATATTTGACTAACTTTTTTTAAAATATTTATCGTTATGAAAACTGTAGAATCCTAAATATGAAAAATGATACTTCGCCCAAACAGGGACTCGAACCCTGGACCGTTAGGTTAAAAGCCTAACGCTCTACCGACTGAGCTACCCGGGCTCAACAGGAACCCATATAAAAATATTTTAAATAACTGTTATTAAGTTTCACTACAAATCTTAATTCTTATTTCAGATATTTGAATATTTTATCAAACAAATTTTATCCTTATGAAAACTGTAGAATCCTAAAATCGATAAATAGTGTTTCGCCCGAACAGGGACTCGAACCCTGGACCGTTAAGTTAAAAGCCTAACGCTCTACCGACTGAGCTACCCGGGCTACAAAGAAGCCAATTTGGAAATCTTTTAGGGAACTATTATTAAGTTCCAATACAAATCTTAATTCTTTTTTCAGATATTTGACTTACTTTTTAAAAAATATTTATCCTTATGAAAACTGTAGAATCCCAAATATGAAAAATGATGTTTCGCCCGAACAGGGACTCGAACCCTGGACCGTTAGGTTAAAAGCCTAACGCTCTACCAAATGAGCTACCCGGGGTACAATGAAACCAATTTGGAAATCTTTTATAGACTCTTATTAAGTTCCACAACATATCTTAATTCTTATTTCAGATATTTGAATATTTTATCAAAAAAATTTTATCCCAATGAAAACTAAAGAATCCTAAAATCGATAAATGGTCTTGCCCGAACAGGGACTCGAACCCTTGACTTTTAGGTTAAAAGCATAATGTGAATCTTATTAAGTTTCACTACAAATCTTAATTCTTATTTCAGATATTTAAATAATTTATCAAACAAATTTTATCCTTATGAAAACTAAAGAATCCTAAAATCGAAAAATTGTGTTTCTTTCGAACAGGGACTCGAACCCTGGACCGTTAGGTTAAAAGCCTAACGCTCTACCGACTGAGCTACCCGGGCTACAATGAAACCAATTTGGAAATCTTTTATAGACTGTTATTAAGTTCCACAACATATCTTAATTCTTATTTCAGATATTTGAATATTTTATCAAAAAATTTTTATCCCAATGAAAACTAAAGAATCCTAAAATAGAAAAATGGTCTAGCCCGAACAGGGACTCGAACCCTTGACCGTTAGGTTAAAAGCATAATGTGAATCTTATTAAGTTTCACTACAAATCTTCATTCTTATTTCAGATATTTAAATAATTTATCAAAAAATATTAAAACCTTATGAAAACTATAGAATCCAAAAATTATCAAAATGATTATCAAAAAATTTTTATCCTTATGAAAACTGTAGAATCCTAAAATCGATAAATAGTGTTTCGCCCGAACAGGGACTCGAACCCTAGACCGTTAGGTTAAAAGCCTAACGCTCTACCGACTGAGCTACCCGGGCTACAATGAAGCCAATTTGGAAATCTTTTATGTAACTTTTATTAAGTTCCACTACAAATCTTAATTCTTATTTCAGAAATTTGAATATTTTATCAAAAAAATTTTATCCTTATGAAAACTAAAGAATCCTAAAACCGAAAAATGGTGTTTCGCCAGAACATGGACTCGAACACTGGACCGTTAGGTTAAAAGCCTAATGCTCTACCGACTGAGCTACTGGGACTCAACAGGATCCTATATAAAAATATTTTATATAACTGTTATTAAGTTTCACTAAAAATCTTAATTCTTATTTCAGATATTTGAATATTTTATCAAAAAAATTTTATCCTTATGAAAACTGTAGAATCCTAAAATCGATAAATAGTGTTTCGCCCGAACAGGGACTCGAACCCTGGACCGTTAAGTTAAAATCCTAACGCTCTACCGACTGAGCTACCCGGGCTACAATGATACCAATTTGGAAATCTTTTATGGACTGTTATTAAGTTCCACAACATATTTTAATTCTTATTTCAGATATTTGAATATTTTATCAAAAAAATTTTATCCGTATGAAAACTAAAGAATCCTAAAATCGAAAAATGGTGTTTCGCCCGAACAGGGACTCGAACCCTGGACCGTTAAGTTAAAAGCCTAACGCTCTACCGACTGAGCTACCCGGGCTACAAAGGAGCCAATTTGGAAATCTTTTAGGGAACTGTTATTAAGTTCCACTTCAAATCTTAATTCTTATTTCAGATATTTGACTAATTTTTTAAAAAATATTTATCCTTATGAAAACTGCAGAATCCTAAAATCGAAAAATGGTGTTTCGCCAGAACAGGGACTTGAACCCTGGACCGTTAGGTTAAAAGCCTAACGCTCTACCGACTGAGCTACCCGGGCTACAATGAAACTAATTTGGAAATCTTTTATGGACTGTTATTAAGTTCCACAACATATCTTAATTCTTATTTCAGATATTTGAATATTTTATCAAAAAAAAGTTATCCGTATGAAAACTAAAGAATCCTAAAATCGAAAAATGGTGCTTCGCCCGAACAGGGACACGAACCCTGGACCGTTAGGTTAAAAGCCTAACGCTCTACCGACTGAGCTACCCGGGCTCAACAAGAACCCATATAAAAATATTTTATACAACTGTTATTAAGTTTCACTACAAATCTTAATTCTTATTTCAGATATTTGAATATTTTATCAAACAAATTTTATCCTTATGAAAACTGTAGAATCCTAAAATCGATAAATAGTGTTTCGCCCGAACAGGGACTCGAACCCTGGACCGTTAAGTTAAAAGCCTAACGCTCTACCGACTGAGCTACCCGGGCTACAAAGAAGCCAATTTGGAAATCTTTTAGGGAACTATTATTAAGTTCCAATACAAATCTTAATTCTTTTTTCAGATATTTGACTTACTTTTTAAAAAATATTTATCCTTATGAAAACTGTAGAATCCCAAATATGAAAAATGATGTTTCGCCCGAACAGGGACTCGAACCCTGGACCGTTAGGTTAAAAGCCTAACGCTCTACCAAATGAGCTACCCGGGGTACAATGAAACCAATTTGGAAATCTTTTATAGACTCTTATTAAGTTCCACAACATATCTTAATTCTTATTTCAGATATTTGAATATTTTATCAAAAAAATTTTATCCCAATGAAAACTAAAGAATCCTAAAATCGATAAATGGTCTTGCCCGAACAGGGACTCGAACCCTTGACCGTTAGGTTAAAAGCATAATGTGAATCTTATTAAGTTTCACTACAAATCTTAATTCTTATTTCAGATATTTAAATAATTTATCAAACAAATTTTATCCTTATGAAAACTAAAGAATCCTAAAATCGAAAAATTGTGTTTCTTTCGAACAGGGACTCGAACCCTGGACCGTTAGGTTAAAAGCCTAACGCTCTACCGACTGAGCTACCCGGGCTACAAAGGAGCCAATTTGGAAATCTTTTAGGGAACTGTTATTAAGTTCCACTTCAAATCTTAATTCTTATTTCAGATATTTGACTAATTTTTTAAAAAATATTTATCCTTATGAAAACTGCAGAATCCTAAAATCGAAAAATGGTGTTTCGCCCGAACAGGGACTTGAACCCTGGACCGTTAGGTTAAAAGCCTAACGCTCTACCGACTGAGCTACCCGGGCTACAATGAAACTAATTTGGAAATCTTTTAGGGAACTATTATTAAGTTCCACTACAAATCTTAATTCTTTTTCCAGATATTTGACTAACTTTTTTTAAAATATTTAACGTTATGAAAACTGTAGAATCCTAAATATGAAAAATGATATTTCGCCCGAACAGGGACTCGAACCCTGGACCGTTAGGTTAAAAGCCTAACGCTCTACCGACTGAGCTACCCGGGCTCAACAGGAACCCATATAAAAATATTTTAAATAACTGTTATTAAAATTCACTACAAATCTTAATTCTTATTTCAGATATTTGAATATTTTATCAAACAAATTTTATCCTTATGAAAACTGTAGAATCCTAAAATCGATAAATAGTGTTTCGCCCGAACAGGGACTCGAACCCTGGACCGTTAAGTTAAAAGCCTAACGCTCTACCGACTGAGCTACCCGGGCTACAAAGAAGCCAATTTGGAAATCTTTTAGGGAACTATTATTAAGTTCCAATACAAATCTTAATTCTTTTTTCAGATATTTGACTTACTTTTTAAAAAATATTTATCCTTATGAAAACTGTAGAATCCCAAATATGAAAAATGATGTTTCGCCCGAACAGGGACTCGAACCCTGGACCGTTAGGTTAAAAGCCTAACGCTCTACCGACTGAGCTACCCGGGGTACAATGAAACCAATTTGGAAATCTTTTATAGACTCTTATTAAGTTCCACAACATATCTTAATTTTTATTTCAGATATTTGAATATTTTATCAAAAAATTTTTATCCTTATGAAAACTGTAGAATCCTAAAATCGATAAATAGTGTTTCGCCCGAACAGGGACTCGAACCCTAGACCGTTAGGTTAAAAGCCTAATGCTCTACCGACTGAGCTACCCGGACTCAACAGGATCCTATATAAAAATATTTTATATAACTGTTATTAAGTTTCACTACAAATCTTAATTCTTATTTCAGATATTTGAATATTTTATCAAAAAAATTTTATCCGTATGAAAACTAAAGAATCCTAAATTCGAAAAATGGTGTTTCGCCCGAAAAGGGCTTCGAACCCTGGACCGTTAAGTTAAAAGCGTAACGCTCTACCGACTAAGCTACCCGGGCTACAAAGGAGCCAATTTGGAAATCTTTTAGAGAACTATTATTAAGTTCCACTACAAATCTTAATTCTTTTTTCAGATATTTGACTAACTTTTTTAAAAATATTTATCGTTATGAAAACTGTAGAATCCTAAATATGAAAAATGATGTTTCGCCCGAACAGGGACTCGAACCCTGGACCGTTAGGTTAAAAGCCTAACGCCCTACCGACTGAGCTACCCGGGCTCAACAGGAACCCATATAAAAATATTTTATATAACTGTTATTAAGTTTCACTACAAATCTTAATTCTTATTTCAGATATTTGAATATTTTATCAAAAAAATTTTAACAACATACCTTAATTCTTATTTCAGATATTTGAATATTTTATCAAAACAAATTTATCCCAATGAAAACTAAAGAATCCTAAAATCGAAAAATGGCCTTTCGCCCGAACAGGGCCTCGAACCCTGGACCGTTAAGTTAAAAGCTTAACGCTCTACCGACTGAGCTACCCGGGGTACAATGAAGCCAATTTGGAAATCTTTTATGTAACTTTTATTAAGTTCCACTACAAATCTTAATTCTTATTTCAGAAATTTGAATATTTTATCAAAAAAATTTTATCCTTATGAAAACTAAAGAATCCTAAAACCGAAAAATGGTGTTTCGCCAGAACTTGGACTCGAACACTGGACCGTTAGGTTAAAAGCCTAATGCTCTACCGACTGAACTACCCGGACTCAACAGGATCCTATATAAAAATATTTTATATAACTGTTATTAAGTTTCACTACAAATCTTAATTCTTATTTCAGATATTTGAATATTTTATCAAAAAAATTTTATCCTTATGAAAATTGTAGAATCCTAAAATCGATAAATAGTGTTTCGACCGAACAGGGACTCGAACCCTAGACCGTTAGGTTAAAAGCTTAACGCTCTACCGACTGAGCTACCCGGGCTACAATGAAACCAATTTGGAAATCTTTTATAGACTGTTATTAAGTTCCACAACATATCTTAATTCTTATTTCAGATATTTGAATATTTTATCAAAAGAATTTTATCCCAATGAAAACTAAAGAATCCTAAAATCGAAAAATGGTGTTTCGCCCGAACAGGGACTCGAACCCTGGACCGTTAGGTTAAAAGCCTAACGCTCTACCGACTGAGCTACCCGGGCTACAAAGGAGCCAATTTGGAAATCTTTTATGGACTGTTATTAAGTTCCACAACAAATCTTAATTCTTTTTTCAGATATTTGACTAACTTTTTTAAAAATATTTATCCTTATGAAAACTGTAGAATCCTAAATATGAAAAATGATGTTTCGCCCGAACAGGGACTCGAACCCTGGACCGTTAGGTTAAAAGCCTAACGCTCTAAAGACTGAGCTACCCGGGCTACAATGAAACTAATTTGGAAATCTTTTATGAACTGTTATTAAGTTCCACAACATATCTTAATTCTTATTTCAGATATTTGAATATTTTATCAAAATTTTTTTATCCCAATGAAAGATAAAGAATCCTAAAATCGAAAAATGGTATTTCGCCTGAACAGGGACTCGAACCCTGGACCGTTAGGTTAAAAGCCTAACGCTCTACCGACTGAGCTACCCGGGCTCAACAGTAACCCATATAAAAATATTTTATATAACTGTTATTAAGTTTCATTACAAATCTTAATTCTTATTTCAGATATTTGAATATTTTATCAAGAAAATTTTATCCTTATGAAAACTGTAGAATCCTAAAATCGATAAATAGTGTTTCGCCCGAACAGGGACTCGAACACTGGACCGTTAGGTTAAAAGCCTAACGCTCTACCGACTGAGCTACCCGGGCTACAATGAAACCAATTTGGAAATCTTTTATGGACTGTTATTAAGTTCCACAACATATCTTAATTCTTATTTCAGATATTTGAATATTTTATCAAACAAATTTTATCGTTATGAAAACTAAAGAATCCTAAAATCGAAAAATTGTGTTTCTTTCGAATATGGACTCGAACCCTGGACAGTTAGGTTAAAATCCTAACGCTCTACCGACTGAGCTACCCGGACTGCACAAGATCCTATATAAAAATATTTTATATAACTGTTATTAAGTTTCACTACAAATCTTAATACTTATTTCAGATATTTGAATATTTTATCAAACAAATTTTATCCGTATGAAAACTAAAGAATCCTAAAATCGAAAAATGGTGTTTCGCCCGAACAGGGACTCGAAACCTGGACCGTTAAGTTAAAAGCCTAACGCTCTACCGACTGAGCTACCCGGGCTACAATGAAACCAATTTGGAAATCTTTTATAGACTGTTATTTAGATCCACAACATATCTTAATTCTTATTTCAGATATTTGAATATTTTATCAAACAAATTTTATCCTTATGAAAACTAAAGAATCCTAAAATCGAAAAATTGTGTTTCTTTCGAACAGGGACTCGAACCCTGGACCGTTAGGTTAAAAGCCTAACGCTCTACCGACTGAGCTACCCGGGCTACAATGAAACCAATTTGGAAATCTTTTATAGACTGTTATTAAGTTCCACAACATATCTTAATTCTTATTTCCGATATTTGAATATTTTATCAAAAAAATTTTATCCCAATGAAAACTAAAGAATCCTAAAATAGAAAAATGGTCTAGCCCGAACAGGGACTCGAACCCTTGACCGTTAGGTTAAAAGCATAATGTGAATCTTATTAAGTTTCACTACAAATCTTCATTCTTATTTCAGATATTTAAATAATTTATCAAAAAATATTAAAACCTTATGAAAACTATAGAATCCAAAAATTATCAAAATGATTATCAAAAAATTTTTATCCTTATGAAAACTGTAGAATCCTAAAATCGATAAATAGTGTTTCGCCCGAACAGGGACTCGAACCCTAGACCGTTAGGTTAAAAGCCTAACGCTCTACCGACTGAGCTACCCGGGCTACAATGAAGCCAATTTGGAAATCTTTTATGTAACTTTTATTAAGTTCCACTACAAATCTTAATTCTTATTTCAGAAATTTGAATATTTTATCAAAAAAATTTTATCCTTATGAAAACTAAAGAATCCTAAAACCGAAAAATGGTGTTTCGCCAGAACATGGACTCGAACACTGGACCGTTAGGTTAAAAGCCTAATGCTCTACCGACTGAGCTACCCGGACTCAACAGGATCCTATATAAAAATATTTTATATAACTGTTATTAAGTTTCACTACAAATCTTAATTCTTATTTCAGATATTTGAATATTTTATCAAAAAAATTTTATCCTTATGAAAACTGTAGAATCCTAAAATCGATAAATAGTGTTTCGCCCGAACAGGGACTCGAACTCTGGACCGTTAAGTTAAAATCCTAACGCTCTACCGACTGAGCTACCCGGGCTACAATGAAACCAATTTGGAAATCTTTTATGGACTGTTATTAAGTTCCACAACATATTTTAATTCTTATTTCAGATATTTGAATATTTTATCAAAAAAATTTTATCCGTATGAAAACTAAAGAATCCTAAAATCGAAAAAGGGTGTTTCGCCCGAACAGGGACTCGAACCCTGGACCGTTAAGTTAAAAGCCTAACGCTCTACCGACTGAGCTACCCGGGCTACAAAGGATCCAATTTGGAAATCTTTTAGGGAACTGTTATTAAGTTCCACTTCAAATCTTAATTCTTATTTCAGATATTTACTAATTTTTTAAAAAATATTTATCCTTATGAAAACTGCAGAATCCTAAAATCGAAAAATGGTGTTTCGCCCGAACAGGGACTTGAACCCTGGACCGTTAGGTTAAAAGCCTAACGCTCTACCGACTGAGCTACCCGGGCTACAATGAAACTAATTTGGAAATCTTTTATGGACTGTTATTAAGTTCCACAACATATCTTAATTCTTATTTCAGATATTTGAATATTTTATCAAAAAAAAGTTATCCGTATGAAAACTAAAGAATCCTAAAATCGAAAAATGGTGCTTCGCCCGAACAGGGACACGAACCCTGGACCGTTAGGTTAAAAGCCTAACGCTCTACCGACTGAGCTACCCGGGCTCAACAGGAACCCATATAAAAATATTTTATACAACTGTTATTAAGTTTCACTACAAATCTTAATTCTTATTTCAGATATTTGAATATTTTATCAAGAAAATTTTATCCTTATGAAAACTGTAGAATCCTAAAATCGATAAATAGTGTTTCGCCCGAACAGGGACTCGAACCCTGGACCGTTAGGTTAAAAGCCTAACGCTCTACCGACTGAGCTACCCGGGCTACAATGAAACCAATTTGGAAATCTTTTATTTACTGTTTTTAAGTTCCACAACATATCTTAATTCTTATTTCAGATATTTGAATATTTTATCAAACAAATTTTAACCGTATGAAAACTAAAGAATCCTAAAATTGAAAAATGGTGTTTCGCCCGAACAGGGACTCGAACCCTGGACCGTTAAGTTAAAAGCCTAACGCTCTACCGACTGAGCTACCCGGGCTACAAAGGAGCCAATTTGGAAATCTTTTAGGGAACTATTATTAAGTTCCACTACAAATCTTAATTCTTTTTCCAGATATTTGACTAACTTTTTTTAAAATATTTATCGTTATGAAAACTGTAGAATCCTAAATATGAAAAATGATACTTCGCCCAAACAGGGACTCGAACCCTGGACCGTTAGGTTAAAAGCCTAACGCTCTACCGACTGAGCTACCCGGGCTCAACAGGAACCCATATAAAAATATTTTAAATAACTGTTATTAAGTTTCACTACAAATCTTAATTCTTATTTCAGATATTTGAATATTTTATCAAACAAATTTTATCCTTATGAAAACTGTAGAATCCTAAAATCGATAAATAGTGTTTCGCCCGAACAGGGACTCGAACCCTGGACCGTTAAGTTAAAAGCCTAACGCTCTACCGACTGAGCTACCCGGGCTACAAAGAAGCCAATTTGGAAATCTTTTAGGGAACTATTATTAAGTTCCAATACAAATCTTAATTCTTTTTTCAGATATTTGACTTACTTTTTAAAAAATATTTATCCTTATGAAAACTGTAGAATCCCAAATATGAAAAATGATGTTTCGCCCGAACAGGGACTCGAACCCTGGACCGTTAGGTTAAAAGCCTAACGCTCTACCAAATGAGCTACCCGGGGTACAATGAAACCAATTTGGAAATCTTTTATAGACTCTTATTAAGTTCCACAACATATCTTAATTCTTATTTCAGATATTTGAATATTTTATCAAAAAAATTTTATCCCAATGAAAACTAAAGAATCCTAAAATCGATAAATGGTCTTGCCCGAACAGGGACTCGAACCCTTGACCGTTAGGTTAAAAGCATAATGTGAATCTTATTAAGTTTCACTACAAATCTTAATTCTTATTTCAGATATTTAAATAATTTATCAAACAAATTTTATCCTTATGAAAACTAAAGAATCCTAAAATCGAAAAATTGTGTTTCTTTCGAACAGGGACTCGAACCCTGGACCGTTAGGTTAAAAGCCTAACGCTCTACCGACTGAGCTACCCGGGCTACAATGAAACCAATTTGGAAATCTTTTATAGACTGTTATTAAGTTCCACAACATATCTTAATTCTTATTTCAGATATTTGAATATTTTATCAAAAAATTTTTATCCCAATGAAAACTAAAGAATCCTAAAATAGAAAAATGGTCTAGCCCGAACAGGGACTCGAACCCTTGACCGTTAGGTTAAAAGCATAATGTGAATCTTATTAAGTTTCACTACAAATCTTCATTCTTATTTCAGATATTTAAATAATTTATCAAAAAATATTAAAACCTTATGAAAACTATAGAATCCAAAAATTATCAAAATGATTATCAAAAAATTTTTATCCTTATGAAAACTGTAGAATCCTAAAATCGATAAATAGTGTTTCGCCCGAACAGGGACTCGAACCCTAGACCGTTAGGTTAAAAGCCTAACGCTCTACCGACTGAGCTACCCGGGCTACAATGAAGCCAATTTGGAAATCTTTTATGTAACTTTTATTAAGTTCCACTACAAATCTTAATTCTTATTTCAGAAATTTGAATATTTTATCAAAAAAATTTTATCCTTATGAAAACTAAAGAATCCTAAAACCGAAAAATGGTGTTTCGCCAGAACATGGACTCGAACACTGGACCGTTAGGTTAAAAGCCTAATGCTCTACCGACTGAGCTACTGGGACTCAACAGGATCCTATATAAAAATATTTTATATAACTGTTATTAAGTTTCACTAAAAATCTTAATTCTTATTTCAGATATTTGAATATTTTATCAAAAAAATTTTATCCTTATGAAAACTGTAGAATCCTAAAATCGATAAATAGTGTTTCGCCCGAACAGGGACTCGAACCCTGGACCGTTAAGTTAAAATCCTAACGCTCTACCGACTGAGCTACCCGGGCTACAATGATACCAATTTGGAAATCTTTTATGGACTGTTATTAAGTTCCACAACATATTTTAATTCTTATTTCAGATATTTGAATATTTTATCAAAAAAATTTTATCCGTATGAAAACTAAAGAATCCTAAAATCGAAAAATGGTGTTTCGCCCGAACAGGGACTCGAACCCTGGACCGTTAAGTTAAAAGCCTAACGCTCTACCGACTGAGCTACCCGGGCTACAAAGGAGCCAATTTGGAAATCTTTTAGGGAACTGTTATTAAGTTCCACTTCAAATCTTAATTCTTATTTCAGATATTTGACTAATTTTTTAAAAAATATTTATCCTTATGAAAACTGCAGAATCCTAAAATCGAAAAATGGTGTTTCGCCAGAACAGGGACTTGAACCCTGGACCGTTAGGTTAAAAGCCTAACGCTCTACCGACTGAGCTACCCGGGCTACAATGAAACTAATTTGGAAATCTTTTATGGACTGTTATTAAGTTCCACAACATATCTTAATTCTTATTTCAGATATTTGAATATTTTATCAAAAAAAAGTTATCCGTATGAAAACTAAAGAATCCTAAAATCGAAAAATGGTGCTTCGCCCGAACAGGGACACGAACCCTGGACCGTTAGGTTAAAAGCCTAACGCTCTACCGACTGAGCTACCCGGGCTCAACAAGAACCCATATAAAAATATTTTATACAACTGTTATTAAGTTTCACTACAAATCTTAATTCTTATTTCAGATATTTGAATATTTTATCAAACAAATTTTATCCTTATGAAAACTGTAGAATCCTAAAATCGATAAATAGTGTTTCGCCCGAACAGGGACTCGAACCCTGGACCGTTAAGTTAAAAGCCTAACGCTCTACCGACTGAGCTACCCGGGCTACAAAGAAGCCAATTTGGAAATCTTTTAGGGAACTATTATTAAGTTCCAATACAAATCTTAATTCTTTTTTCAGATATTTGACTTACTTTTTAAAAAATATTTATCCTTATGAAAACTGTAGAATCCCAAATATGAAAAATGATGTTTCGCCCGAACAGGGACTCGAACCCTGGACCGTTAGGTTAAAAGCCTAACGCTCTACCGACTGAGCTACCCGGGCTACAATGAAACCAATTTGGAAATCTTTTATTTACTGTTTTTAAGTTCCACAACATATCTTAATTCTTATTTCAGATATTTGAATATTTTATCAAACAAATTTTATCCGTATGAAAACTAAAGAATCCTAAAATCGAAAAATGGTGTTTCGCCCGAACAGGGACTCGAACCCTGGACCGTTAAGTTAAAAGCCTAACTCTCTACCGACTGAGCTACCCGGGCTCAACAGGAACCCATATAAAAATATTTTAAATAACTGTTATTAAGTTTCACTACAAATCTTAATTCTTATTTCAGATATTTGAATATTTTATCAAACAAATTTTATCCTTATGAAAACTGTAGAATCCTAAAATCGATAAATAGTGTTTCGCCCGAACAGGGACTCGAACCCTGGACCGTTAAGTTAAAAGCCTAACGCTCTACCGACTGAGCTACCCGGGCTACAAAGATGCCAATTTGGAAATCTTTTAGGGAACTATTATTAAGTTCCAATACAAATCTTAATTCTTTTTTCAGATATTTGACTTACTTTTTAAAAAATATTTATCCTTATGAAAACTGTAGAATCCCAAATATGAAAAATGATGTTTCGCCCGAACAGGGACTCGAACCCTGGACCGTTAGGTTAAAAACCTAACGCTCTACCAAATGAGCTACCCGGGGTACAATAAAACCAATTTGGAAATCTTTTATAGACTCTTATAAAGTTCCACAACATATCTTAATTCTTATTTCAGATATTTGAATATTTTATCAAAAAAATTTTATCCCAATGAAAACTAAAGAATCCTAAAATCGATAAATGGTCTAGCCCGAACAGGGACTCGAACCCTTGACCGTTAGGTTAAAAGCATAATGTGAATCTTATTAAGTTTCACTACAAATCTTAATTCTTATTTCAGATATTTAAATAATTTATCAAACAAATTTTATCCTTATGAAAACTAAAGAATCCTAAAATCGAAAAATTGTGTTTCTTTCGAACAGGGACTCGAACCCTGGACCGTTAGGTTAAAAGCCTAACGCTCTACCGACTGAGCTACCCGGGCTACAATGAAACCAATTTGGAAATCTTTTATAGACTGTTATTAAGTTCCACAACATATCTTAATTCTTATTTCAGATATTTGAATATTTTATCAAAAAAATTTTATCCCAATGAAAACTAAAGAATCCTAAAATCGAAAAATGGTCTAGCCCGAACAGGGACTCGAACCCTTGACCGTTAGGTTAAAAGCATAATGTGAATCTTATTCAGTTTCACTACAAATCTTCATTCTTATTTCAGATATTTAAATAATTTATCAAAAAATATTAAAACCTTATGAAAACTATAGAATCCAAAAATTATCAAAATGATTATAAAAAAATTTTTATCCTTATGAAAACTGTAGAATCCTAAAATCGATAAATAGTGTTTCGCCCGAACAGGGACTCGAACCCTAGGCCGTTAGGTTAAAAGCCTAACGCTCTACCGACTGAGCTACCCGGACTACAATGAAGCCAATTTGGAAATCTTTTATGTAACTTTTATTAAGTTCCACTACAAATCTTAATTCTTATTTCAGAAATTTGAATATTTTATCAAAAAAATTTTATCCTTATGAAAACTAAAGAATCCTAAAACCGAAAAATGGTGTTTCGCCTGAACATGGACTCGAACACTGGACCGTTAGGTTAAAAGCCTAATGCTCTACCGACTGAGCTACCCGGACTCAACAGGATCCTATATAAAAATATTTTATATAACTGTTATTAAGTTTCACTACAAATCTTAATTCTTATTTCAGATATTTGAATATTTTATCAAAAAAATTTTATCCTTATGAAAACTGTAGAATCCTAAAATCGATAAATAGTGTTTCGCCCGAACAGGGACTCGAACCCTGGACCGTTAAGTTAAAATCCTAACGCTCTACCGACTGAGCTACCCGGGCTACAATGAAACCAATTTGGAAATCTTTTATGGACTGTTATTAAGTTCCACAACATATCTTAATTCTTATTTCAGATATTTGAATATTTTATCAAAAAAATTTTATCCGTATGAAAACTAAAGAATCCTAAAATCGAAAAATGGTGTTTCGCCCGAACAGGGACTCGAACCCTGGACCGTTAAGTTAAAAGCCTAACGCTCTACCGACTGAGCTACCCGGGCTTCAAAGGAGCCAATTTGGAAATCTTTTAGGGAACTGTTATTAAGTTCCACTTCAAATCTTAATTCTTATTTCAGATATTTGACTAATTTTTTAAAAAATATTTATCCTTATGAAAACTGCAGAATCCTAAAATCGAAAAATGGTGTTTCGCCCGAACAGGGACTTGAACCCTGGACCGTTAGGTTAAAAGCCTAACGCTCTACCGACTGAGCTACCCGGGCTACAATGAAACTAATTTGGAAATCTTTTATGGACTGTTATTAAGTTCCACAACATATCTTAATTCTTATTTCAGATATTTGAATATTTTATCAAAAAAATGTTATCCGTATGAAAACTAAAGAATCCTAAAATCGAAAAATGGTGCTTCGCCCGAACAGGGACTCGAACCCTGGACCGTTAGGTTAAAAGCCTAACGCTCTACCGACTGAGCTACCCGGGATCAACAGGAACCCATATAAAAATATTTTATACAACTGTTATTAAGTTTCACTACAAATCTTAATTCTTATTTCAGATATTTGAATATTTTATCAAGAAAATTTTATCCTTATGAAAACTGTAGAATCCTAAAATCGATAAATAGTGTTTCGCCCGAACAGGGACTCGAACCCTGGACCGTTAGGTTAAAAGCCTAACGCTCTACCGACTGAGCTACCCGGGCTACAATGAAACCAATTTGGAAATCTTTTATTTACTGTTTTTAAGTTCCACAACATATCTTAATTCTTATTTCAGATATTTGAATATTTTATCAAACAAATTTTATCCGTATGAAAACTAAAGAATCCTAAAATCGAAAAATGGTGTTTCGCCCGAACAGGGACTCGAACCCTGGACCGTTAAGTTAAAAGCCTAACTCTCTACCGACTGAGCTACCCGGGCTCAACAGGAACCCATATAAAAATATTTTAAATAACTGTTATTAAGTTTCACTACAAATCTTAATTCTTATTTCAGATATTTGAATATTTTATCAAACAAATTTTATCCTTATGAAAACTGTAGAATCCTAAAATCGATAAATAGTGTTTCGCCCGAACAGGGACTCGAACCCTGGACCGTTAAGTTAAAAGCCTAACGCTCTACCGACTGAGCTACCCGGGCTACAAAGATGCCAATTTGGAAATCTTTTAGGGAACTATTATTAAGTTCCAATACAAATCTTAATTCTTTTTTCAGATATTTGACTTACTTTTTAAAAAATATTTATCCTTATGAAAACTGTAGAATCCCAAATATGAAAAATGATGTTTCGCCCGAACAGGGACTCGAACCCTGGACCGTTAGGTTAAAAACCTAACGCTCTACCAAATGAGCTACCCGGGGTACAATAAAACCAATTTGGAAATCTTTTATAGACTCTTATAAAGTTCCACAACATATCTTAATTCTTATTTCAGATATTTGAATATTTTATCAAAAAAATTTTATCCCAATGAAAACTAAAGAATCCTAAAATCGATAAATGGTCTAGCCCGAACAGGGACTCGAACCCTTGACCGTTAGGTTAAAAGCATAATGTGAATCTTATTAAGTTTCACTACAAATCTTAATTCTTATTTCAGATATTTAAATAATTTATCAAACAAATTTTATCCTTATGAAAACTAAAGAATCCTAAAATCGAAAAATTGTGTTTCTTTCGAACAGGGACTCGAACCCTGGACCGTTAGGTTAAAAGCCTAACGCTCTACCGACTGAGCTACCCGGGCTACAATGAAACCAATTTGGAAATCTTTTATAGACTGTTATTAAGTTCCACAACATATCTTAATTCTTATTTCAGATATTTGAATATTTTATCAAAAAAATTTTATCCCAATGAAAACTAAAGAATCCTAAAATCGAAAAATGGTCTAGCCCGAACAGGGACTCGAACCCTTGACCGTTAGGTTAAAAGCATAATGTGAATCTTATTCAGTTTCACTACAAATCTTCATTCTTATTTCAGATATTTAAATAATTTATCAAAAAATATTAAAACCTTATGAAAACTATAGAATCCAAAAATTATCAAAATGATTATAAAAAAATTTTTATCCTTATGAAAACTGTAGAATCCTAAAATCGATAAATAGTGTTTCGCCCGAACAGGGACTCGAACCCTAGGCCGTTAGGTTAAAAGCCTAACGCTCTACCGACTGAGCTACCCGGACTACAATGAAGCCAATTTGGAAATCTTTTATGTAACTTTTATTAAGTTCCACTACAAATCTTAATTCTTATTTCAGAAATTTGAATATTTTATCAAAAAAATTTTATCCTTATGAAAACTAAAGAATCCTAAAACCGAAAAATGGTGTTTCGCCTGAACATGGACTCGAACACTGGACCGTTAGGTTAAAAGCCTAATGCTCTACCGACTGAGCTACCCGGACTCAACAGGATCCTATATAAAAATATTTTATATAACTGTTATTAAGTTTCACTACAAATCTTAATTCTTATTTCAGATATTTGAATATTTTATCAAAAAAATTTTATCCTTATGAAAACTGTAGAATCCTAAAATCGATAAATAGTGTTTCGCCCGAACAGGGACTCGAACCCTGGACCGTTAAGTTAAAATCCTAACGCTCTACCGACTGAGCTACCCGGGCTACAATGAAACCAATTTGGAAATCTTTTATGGACTGTTATTAAGTTCCACAACATATCTTAATTCTTATTTCAGATATTTGAATATTTTATCAAAAAAATTTTATCCGTATGAAAACTAAAGAATCCTAAAATCGAAAAATGGTGTTTCGCCCGAACAGGGACTCGAACCCTGGACCGTTAAGTTAAAAGCCTAACGCTCTACCGACTGAGCTACCCGGGCTTCAAAGGAGCCAATTTGGAAATCTTTTAGGGAACTGTTATTAAGTTCCACTTCAAATCTTAATTCTTATTTCAGATATTTGACTAATTTTTTAAAAAATATTTATCCTTATGAAAACTGCAGAATCCTAAAATCGAAAAATGGTGTTTCGCCCGAACAGGGACTTGAACCCTGGACCGTTAGGTTAAAAGCCTAACGCTCTACCGACTGAGCTACCCGGGCTACAATGAAACTAATTTGGAAATCTTTTATGGACTGTTATTAAGTTCCACAACATATCTTAATTCTTATTTCAGATATTTGAATATTTTATCAAAAAAATGTTATCCGTATGAAAACTAAAGAATCCTAAAATCGAAAAATGGTGCTTCGCCCGAACAGGGACTCGAACCCTGGACCGTTAGGTTAAAAGCCTAACGCTCTACCGACTGAGCTACCCGGGATCAACAGGAACCCATATAAAAATATTTTATACAACTGTTATTAAGTTTCACTACAAATCTTAATTCTTATTTCAGATATTTGAATATTTTATCAAGAAAATTTTATCCTTATGAAAACTGTAGAATCCTAAAATCGATAAATAGTGTTTCGCCCGAACAGGGACTCGAACCCTGGACCGTTAGGTTAAAAGCCTAACGCTCTACCGACTGAGCTACCCGGGCTACAATGAAACTAATTTGGAAATCTTTTATTTACTGTTTTTAAGTTCCACAACATATCTTAATTCTTATTTCAGATATTTGAATATTTTATCAAACAAATTTTATCCGTATGAAAACTAAAGAATTTAAAATTTTTAAACTTTTTTAAAAATATTTATCCTTATGAAAACTGTAGAATCCTAAATATGAAAAATGATGTTTCGCCCGAACAGGGACTCGAACCCTGGATCGTTAGGTTAAAGCCTAACTCTCTAAAGACTGAGCTACCCGGGCTACAATGAAACTAATTTGGAAATCTTTTATGAACTGTTATTAAGTTCCACAACATATCTTAATTCTTATTTCAGATATTTGAATATTTTATCAAAAAATTTTTATCCCAATGAAAGCTAAAGAATAATAAAATCGATAAATAGTGTTTCGCCCGAACAGGGACTCGAACCCTGGACCGTTAGGTTAAAAGCCTAACGCTCTACCGACTGAGCTACCCGGGCTACAATGAAACCAATTTGGAAATCTTTTATGGACTGTTATTAAGTTCCACAACATATCTTAATTCTTATTTCAGATATTTGAATATTTTATCAAAAAAATTTTATCCGTATGAAAACTAAAGAATCCTAAAATCGAAAAATGGTGTTTCGCCCGAACAGGGACTCGAACCCTGGACCGTTAGGTTAAAAGCCTAACGCTCTACCGACTGAGCTACCCGGGCTACAATGAAACCAATTTGGAAATCTTTTATGGACTGTTATTAAGTTCCAATACAAATCTTAATTCTTTTTTCAGATATTTGACTAACTTTTTAAAAAATATTTATCCTTATGAAAACTGTAGAATCCCAAATATGAAAAATGATGTTTCTTTCGAACAGGGACTCGAACCCTGGACCGTTAGGTTAAAAGCCTAACGCTCTACCGACTGAGCTACCCGGGCTACAATGAAACCAGTTTGGAAATCTTTTATGGACTGTTATTAAATTCCACAACATATCTTAAACCTTATTTCAGGTATTTGAATATTTTATCAAACAAATTTTATCGTTATGAAAACTAAAGAATCCTAAAATCGAAAAATTGTGTTTCTTTCGAATATGGACTTGAACCCTGGACCGTTAGGTTAAAAGCCTAACGCTCTACCGACTGAGCTACCCGGACTGCACAAGATCCTATATAAAAATATTTTATATAACTGTTATTAAGTTTCACTACAAATCTTAATTCTTATTTCAGATATCTGAATATTTTATCAAAAAAATTTTATCCGTATGAAAACTAAAGAATCCTAAAATCGAAAAATGGTGTTTCGCCCGAACAGGGCCTCGAACCCTGGACCGTTAAATTAAAAGCGTAACGCTCTACCGACTAACCTACCCGGGCTACAAAGGAGCCAATTTGGAAATCTTTTAGAGAACTATTATTAAGTTCCACTACAAATCTTAATTCTTTTTTCAGATATTTGACTAACTTTTTTAAAAATATTTATCCTTATGAAAACTGTAGAATCCTAAATATGAAAAATGATGTTTCGCCCGAACAGGGACTCGAACCCTGGACCGTTAGGTTAAAAGCCTAACGCTCTAAAGACTGAGCTACCCGGGCTACAATGAAACTAATTTGGAAATCTTTTATGAACTGTTATTAAGTTCCACAACATATCTTAATTCTTATTTCAGATATTTGAATATTTTATCAAAAAAATTTTATCCCAATGAAAACTAAAGAATCCTAAAATCGAAAAATGGTATTTCGCCCGAACAGGGACTCGAACCCTGGACCGTTAGGTTAAAAGCCTAACGCTCTACCGACTGAGCTACCCGGGCTCAACAGGAACCCATATAAAAATATTTTATATAACTGTTATTAAGTTCCACAACATATCTTAATTCTTATTTCAGATATTTGAATATTTTATCAAAAAAAATTTATCCCAATGAAAACTAAAGAATCCTAAAGTCGAAAAATGGTCTTTCGCCCGAACAGGGCCTCGAACCCTGGACCGTTAGGTTAAAAGCCTAACGCTCTACCGACTGAGCTACCCGGGCTCAACAGGAACCCATATAAAAATATTTTAAATAACTGTTATTAAGTTTCACTACAAATCTTAATTCTTATTTCAGATATTTGAATATTTTATCAAAAAAATTTTATCCTTATGAAAATTGTAGAATCCTAAAATCGATAAATAGTGTTTCGACCGAACAGAGACTCGAACCCTAGACCGTTAGGTTAAAAGCTTAACGCACTACCGACTGAGCTACCCGGGCTACAATGAAACCAATTTGGAAATCTTTTATAGACTGTTATTAAGTTCCACAACATATCTTAATTCTTATTTCAGATATTTGAATATTTTATCAAAAGAATTTTATCCCAATGAAAACTAAAGAATCCTAAAATCGAAAAATGGTGTTTCGCCCGAACAGGGACTCGAACCCTGGACCGTTAGGTTAAAAGCCTAACGCTCTACCGACTGAGCTACCCGGGCTACAAAGGAGCCAATTTGGAAATCTTTTATTTACTGTTATTAAGTTCCACAACAAATCTTAATTATTTTTTCAGATATTTGACTAACTTTTTTAAAAATATTTATCCTTATGAAAACTGTAGAATCCTAATAATAAAAAATGATGTTTCGCCCGAACAGGGACTCGAACCCTGGACCGTTAGGTTAAAAGCCTAACGCTCTAAAGACTGAGCTACCCGGGCTACAACGAAACCAATTTGGAAATCTTTTATAGACTGTTATTAAGATCCACAACATATCTTAATTCTTATTTCAGATATTTGAATATTTTATCAAACAAATTTTATCCTTATGAAAACTAAAGAATCCTAAAATCGAAAAATTGTGTTTCTTTCGAACAGGGACTCGAACACTGGACCGTTAGGTTAAAAGCCTACCGCTCTACCAACTGAGCTACCCGGGCTACAAAGCAGCCAATTTGGAAATCTTTTAGGGAACTATTATTAAGTTCCAATACAAATCTTAATTTTTTTTTTCAGATATTTGACTAACTTTTTAAAAAATATTTATCCTTATGAAAACTGTAGAATCCCAAATATGAAAAATGATGTTTCGCCCGAACAGGGACTCGAACAAAGGACCGTTAGGTTAAAAGCCTAACGCTCTACCGACTGAGCTACCCGGGCTACAATGAAACCAGTTTGGAAATCTTTTATGGACTGTTATTAAATTCCACAACATATCTTAAACCTTATTTCAGGTATTTGAATATTTTATCAAACAAATTTTATCGTTATGAAAACTAAAGAATCCTAAAATCGAAAAATTGTGTTTCTTTCGAATATGGACTTGAACCCTGGACCGTTAGGTTAAAAGCCTAACGCTCTACCGACTGAGCTACCCGGACTGCACAAGATCCTATATAAAAATATTTTAAATAACTGTTATTAAGTTTTACTACAAATCTTAATTCTTATTTCAGATATTTGAATATTTTATCAAAAAAATTTTATCCTTATGAAAACTGTAGAATCCTAAAATCGATAAATAGTGTTTCGACCGAACAGGGACTCGAACCCTAGACCGTTAGGTTAAAAGCTTAACGCTCTACCGACTGAGCTACCCGGGCTACAATGAAACCAATTTGGAAATCTTTTATAGACTGTTATTAAGTTCCACAACATATCTTAATTCTTATTTCAGATATTTGAATATTTTATCAAAAGAATTTTATCCCAATGAAAACTAAAGAATCCTAAAATCGAAAAATGGTGTTTCGCCCGAACAGGGACTCGAACCCTGGACCGTTAGGTTAAAAGCCTAACGCTCTACCGACTGAGCTACACGGGTTCAACAGGAACCCATATAAAAATATTTTATATAACTGTTATTAAGTTTCACTACAAATCTTAATTCTTATTTCAGATATTTGAATATTTTATCAAGAAAATTTTATCCTTATGAAAACTGTAGAATCCTAAAATCGATAAATAGTGTTTCGCCCGAACAGGGACTCGAACCCTGGACCGTTAGGTTAAAAGCCTAACGCTCTACAGACTGAGCTACCCGGGCTACAAAGGAGCCAATTTGGAAATCTTTTATGGACTGTAATTAAGTTCCACTACAAATCTTAATTCTTTTTTCAGATATTTGACTAACTTTTTTAAAAATATTTATCCTTATGAAAACTGTAGAATCCTAAATATGAAAAATGATGTTTCGCCCGAACAGGGACTCGAACCCTGGACCGTTAGGTTAAAAGCCTAACGCTCTAAAGACTGAGCTACCCGGGCTACAATGAAACTAATTTGGAAATCTTTTATGAACTGTTATTAAGTTTCACTACAAATCTTAATTCTTATTTCAGATATTTGAATATTTTATCAAAAAAATTTTATCCGTAAGAAAACTAAAGAATCCTAATATCGAAAAATGGTGTTTCGCCCGAACAGGGCCTCGAACACTGGACCGTTAAGTTAAAAGCCTAACGCTCTACCGACTAAGCTACCCGGGCTACAATGAAACCAATTTGGAAATCTTTTATGGACTGTTATTAAGTTCCACTACATATCTTAATTCTTATTTCAGATATTTGAATATTTTATCAAGAAAATTTTATCCTTATGAAAACTAAAGAATCCTAAAATCGAAAAATGGCGTTTCGCCAGAACATGGACTCGAACCCTGGACCGTTAGGTTAAAAGCCTAACGCTCTACCGACTGAGCTACCCGGATTCAACAAGATCCTATATAAAAATATTTTATATAACTGTTATTAAGTTCCACAACATATCTTAATTCTTATTTCAGATATTTGAATATTTTATCAAAAAAAATTTATCCCAATGAAAACTAAAGTATCCTAAAATCGAAAAATGGTCTTTCGCCCGAACAGGGCCTCGAACCCTGGACCGTTAGGTTAAAAGCCTAACGCTCTACCGACTGAGCTACCCGGGCTCAACAGGAACCCATATAAAAATATTTTAAATAACTGTTATTAAGTTTCACTACAAATCTTAATTCTTATTTCAGATATTTGAATATTTTATCAAAAAAATTTTATCCTTATGAAAATTGTAGAATCCTAAAATCGATAAATAGTGTTTCGACCGAACAGAGACTCGAACCCTAGTCCGTTAGGTTAAAAGCTTAACGCTCTACCGACTGAGCTACCCGGGCTACAATGAAACCAATTTGGAAATCTTTTATAGACTGTTATTAAGTTCCACAACATATCTTAATTCTTATTTCAGATATTTGAATATTTTATCAAAAGAATTTTATCCCAATGAAAACTAAAGAATCCTAAAATCGAAAAATGGTGTTTCGCCCGAACAGGGACTCGAACCCTGGACCGTTAGGTTAAAAGCCTAACGCTCTACCGACTGAGCTACCCGGGCTACAAAGGAGCCAATTTGGAAATCTTTTATTTACTGTTATTAAGTTCCACAACAAATCTTAATTCTTTTTTCAGATATTTGACTAACTTTTTTAAAAATATTTATCCTTATGAAAACTGTAGAATCCTAATAATGAAAAATGATGTTTCGCCCGAACAGGGACTCGAACCCTGGACCGTTAGGTTAAAAGCCTAACGCTCTAAAGACTGAGCTACCCGGGCTACAACGAAACCAATTTGGAAATCTTTTATAGACTGTTATTAAGATCCACAACATATCTTAATTCTTATTTCAGATATTTGAATATTTTATCAAACAAATTTTATCCTTATGAAAACTAAAGAATCCTAAAATCGAAAAATTGTGTTTCTTTCGAACAGGGACTCGAACACTGGACCGTTAGGTTAAAAGCCTACCGCTCTACCAACTGAGCTACCCGGGCTACAAAGCAGCCAATTTGGAAATCTTTTAGGGAACTATTATTAAGTTCCAATACAAATCTTAATTTTTTTTTCAGATATTTGACTAACTTTTTAAAAAATATTTATCCTTATGAAAACTGTAGAATCCCAAATATGAAAAATGATGTTTCGCCCGAACAGGGACTCGAACCCTGGACCGTTAGGTTAAAAGCCTAACGCTCTACCGACTGAGCTACCCGGGCTACAACGAAACCAGTTTGGAAATCTTTTATAGACTGTTATTAAGTTCCACAACATATCTTAATTCTTATTTCAGATATTTGAATATTTTATCAAAAAAATTTTATCCCAGTGAAAACTAAAGAATCCTAAAATCGAAAAATGGTCTTTCGCCCGAACAGGGACTCGAACCCTGGACCGTTCGTGTAAAAGCCTAACGCTCTACCGACTGAGCAACCCGGGCTATAAAGAAGACAATTTGGAAATCTTTTAGGGAACTATTATTAAGTTCCACTACAAATCTTAATTCTTATTTCAGATATTTGACTAACTTTTTTAAAAATATTTATCCTTATGAAAACTGTAGAATCCTAAAAATGAAAAATGATGTTTCGCCCGAACAGGGACTCGAACCCTGGACCGTTAGGTTAAAAGCCTAACGCTCTACCGACTGAGCTACCCGGGCTCAACAGGACCCCATATAAAAATATTTTATATAACTGTTATTAAGTTTCACTACAAATCTTAATTCTTATTTCAGATAATTGAATATTTTATCAAAAAAATTTTATCCTTATGAAAACTGTTGAATCCTAAAATCGATAAATAGTGTTTCGCCCGAACAGGGACTCGAACCCTGGACCGTTAGGTTAAAAGCCTAACGCTCTACCGACTGAGCTACCCGGGCTACAATGAAAACAATTTGGAAATCTTTTATGGACTGTTATTAAGTTCCACTACATATCTTAATTCTTATTTCAGATATTTGAATATTTTATCAAACAAATTTTATCCTTATGAAAACTGTTGAATCCTAAAATCGATAAATTGTGTTTCTTTCGAACAGGGACTCGAACCCTGGACCGTTAGGTTATAAGCCTAACGCTCTAACAACTGAGCTACCCGGGCTACAAAGGAGCCAATTTGGAAATCTTGTAGGGAACTATTATTAAGTTCCACTACAAATCTTAATTCTTTTTTCAGATATTTGACTAACTTTTTTAAAAATATTTATCCTTAATAAAACTGTAGAATCCCAAATATGAAAAATGATGTTTCGCCCGAACATGGACTCGAACCCTGGACCGTTAGATTAAAAGCCTATTGCTCTACCGACTGAGCTACCCGGGCTCAACAGGAACCCATATAAAAATATTTTATATAACTGTTATTAAGTTTCACTACAAATCTTAATTCTTATTTCAGATATTTGAATATTTTATCAAAAAAATTTTATCCTTATGAAAACTAAAGAATCCTAAAATCGAAAAATGGTGTTTCGCCAGAACATGGACTCGAATCCTGGACCGTTAGGTTAAAAGCCTAACGCTCTACCGACTGAGCTACCCGGGCTCAACAGGAACCCATATAAAAATATTTTATATAACTGTTATTAAGTTTCACTACAAATCTTAATTCTTATTTCAGATATGTGAATATTTTATCAGAAAAATTTTATCCTTATGAAAACTAAAGAATCCTAAAATCGAAAAATGGTGTTTCGCCAGAACATGGACTCGAACCCTGGACCGTTAGGTTAAAAGCTTAACGCTCTACCGACTGAGCTACCCGGACTCAACAGGATCCTATATAAAAATATTTTATATAACTGTTATTAAGTTTCACTAAAAATCTTAATTCTTATTTCAGATATTTGAATATTTTATCAAAAAAAATTTATCCGTATGAAAACTAAAGAATCCTAAAATCGAAAAATGGTGTTTCGCCCGAACAGGGCCTCGAACCCTGGACCGTTAAGTTAAAAGCCTAACGCTCTACCGACTGAGCTACCCGGGCTCAACAGGAACCCATATAAAAATATTTTAAATAACTGTTATTAAGTTTCACTACAAATCTTAATTCTTATTTCAGATATTTGAATATTTTATCAAAAAAATTTTATCCTTATGAAAATTGTAGAATCCTAAAATCGATAAATAGTGTTTCGACCGAACAGAGACTCGAACCCTAGACCGTTAGGTTAAAAGCTTAACGCTCTACCGACTGAGCTACCCGGGCTACAATGAAACAAATTTGGAAATCTTTTATAGACTGTTATTAAGTTCCACAACATATCTTAATTCTTATTTCAGATATTTGAATATTTTATCAAAAGAATTTTATCCCAATGAAAACTAAAGAATCCTAAAATCGAAAAATGGTGTTTCGCCCGAACAGGGACTCGAACCCTGGACCGTTAGGTTAAAAGCCTAACGCTCTACCGACTGAGCTACCCGGGTTACAAAGGAGCCAATTTGGAAATCTTTTATGGACTGTTATTAAGTTCCACAACAAATCTTAATTCTTTTTTCAGATATTTGACTAACTTTTTTAAAAATATTTATCCTTATGAAAACTGTAGAATCCTAATTATGAAAAATGATGTTTCGCCCGAACAGGGACTCGAACCCTGGACCGTTAGGTTAAAAGCCTAACGCTCTAAAGACTGAGCTACCCGGGCTACAACGAAACCAATTTGGAAATCTTTTATAGACTGTTATTAAGATCCACAACATATCTTAATTCTTATTTCAGATATTTGAATATTTTATCAAACAAATTTTATCCTTATGAAAACTAAAGAATCCTAAAATCGAAAAATTGTGTTTCTTTCGAACAGGGACTCGAACCCTGGACCGTTAGGTTAAAAGCCTACCGCTCTACCAACTGAGCTACCCGGGCTACAAAGCAGCCAATTTGGAAATCTTTTAGGGAACTATTATTAAGTTCCAATACAAATCTTAATTCTTTTTTCAGATATTTGACTAACTTTTTAAAAAATATTTATCCTTATGAAAACTGTAGAATCCCAAATATGAAAAATGATGTTTCGCCCGAACAGGGACTCGAACCCTGGACCGTTAGGTTAAAAGCCTAACGCTCTACCGACTGAGCTACCCGGGCTACAACGAAACCAGTTTGGAAATCTTTTATAGACTGTTATTAAGTTCCACAACATATCTTAATTCTTATTTCAGATATTTGAATATTTTATTAAAAAAATTTTATCCCAGTGAAAACTAAAGAATCCTAAAATCGAAAAATGGTCTTTCGCCCGAACAGGGACTCGAACCCTGGACCGTTCGGGTAAAAGCCTAACGCTCTACCGACTGAGCAACCCGGGCTATAAAGGAGCCAATTTGGAAATCTTTTAGGGAACTATTATTAAGTTCCACTACAAATCTTAATTCTTTTTTCAGATATTTGACTAACTTTTTTAAAAATATTTATCCTTATGAAAACTGTAGAATCCTAAATATGAAAAATGATGTTTCGCCCGAACAGGGACTCGAACCCTGGACCGTTAGGTTAAGATCCTAACGCTCTACCGACTGAGCTACCCGGGCTACAATGAAACTAATTTGGAAATCTTTTATCGACTGTTATGAAGTTCCACAACATATCTTAATTCTTATTTCAGATATTTGAATATTTTATCAAAAATATTTTATCCCAATGAAAACTAAAGAATCCTAAAATCGAAAAATGGCATTTCGCCCGAACAGGGACTCGAACCCTGGACCGTTAGGTTAAAAGCCTAACGCTCTACCGACTGAGCACCTGGGCTCAACAGGAGCCTATATAAAAATATTTTATATAACTGTTATTAAGTTTCACTACAAATCTTAATTCTTATTTCACATATTTGAATATTTTATCAAAAAAATTTTATCCTTATGAAAACTAAAGAATCCTAAAATCGAAAAATGGTGTTTCGCCAGAACATGGACTCGAACCCTGGACCGTTAGGTTAAAAGCCTAACGCTCTACCGACTGAGCACCTGGGCTCAACAGGAGCCTATATAAAAATATTTTATATAACTGTTATTAAGTTTCCCTACAAATCTTAATTCTTATTTCACATATTTGAATATTTTATCAAAAAAAAGTTTATCCTTATGAAAACTGTAGAATCCTAAAATCGATAAACAGTCTTTCGCCCGAACAGGGACTCGAACGCTGGACCGTTAAGTTAAAAGCCTAACGCTCTACCGACTGAGCTACCCGGGCTACAATGAAACCAATTTGGAAATCTTTTATGGACTGTTATTAAGTTATTAAGTTAAATATTTTTATGAACACTAAAGAATCCTAAAATCGAAAAATGGTGTTTCGCCAGAACATGGACTCGAACCCTGGACCGTTAGGTTAAAAGCTTAACGCTCTACCGACTGAGCTACCCGGACTCAACAGGATCCTATATAAAAATATTTTATATAACTGTTATTAAGTTTCACTACAAATCTTAATTCTTATTTCAGATATTTGAATATTTTATCAAAAAAATTTTATCCTTATGAAAACTGTAGAATCCTAAAACCGATAAATAGCGTTTCGCCCGAACAGGGACTCGAACCCTGGACCGTTAGGTTAAAAGCCTAACGCTCTACCGACTGAGCTACCCGGGCCACAATGAAACTAATTTGGAAATCTTTTATGGACTGTTATTAAGATCCACAACATATCTTAATTCTTATTTAAGATATTTGAATATTTTATCAAAAAATTTTATCCGTATGAAAACTAAAGAATCCTAAAATCGAAAAATGGTGTTTCGCCCGAACAGGGACTCGAACCCTGGACCGTTAGGTTAAAAGCCTAACGCTCTACCGACTGAGCTACCCGGGCTACAATGAAACCAATTTGGAAATCTTTTATAGACTGTTATTAAGATCCACAACATATCTTAATTCTTATTTCAGATATTTGAATATTTTATCAAACAAATTTTATCCTTATGAAAACTAAAGAATCCTAAAATCGAAAAATTGTGTTTCTTTCGAACAGGGACTCGAACCCTGGACCGTTAGGTTAAAAGCCTAACGCTCTACCGACTGAGCTACCCGGGCTACAATGAAACCAATTTGGAAATCTTTTATAGACTGTTATTAAGTTCCACAACATATCTTAATTCTTATTTCAGATATTTGAATATTTTATCAAAAAAATTTTATCCCAATGAAAACTAAAGAATCCTAAAATCGAAAAATGGTCTAGCCCGAACAGGGACTCGAACCCTTGACCGTTAGGTTAAAAGCATAATGTGAATCTTATTCAGTTTCACTACAAATCTTCATTCTTATTTCAGATATTTAAATAATTTATCAAAAAATATTAAAACCTTATGAAAACTATAGAATCCAAAAATTATCAAAATGATTATAAAAAAATTTTTATCCTTATGAAAACTGTAGAATCCTAAAATCGATAAATAGTGTTTCGCCCGAACAGGGACTCGAACCCTAGGCCGTTAGGTTAAAAGCCTAACGCTCTACCGACTGAGCTACCCGGACTACAATGAAGCCAATTTGGAAATCTTTTATGTAACTTTTATTAAGTTCCACTACAAATCTTAATTCTTATTTCAGAAATTTGAATATTTTATCAAAAAAATTTTATCCTTATGAAAACTAAAGAATCCTAAAACCGAAAAATGGTGTTTCGCCTGAACATGGACTCGAACACTGGACCGTTAGGTTAAAAGCCTAATGCTCTACCGACTGAGCTACCCGGACTCAACAGGATCCTATATAAAAATATTTTATATAACTGTTATTAAGTTTCACTACAAATCTTAATTCTTATTTCAGATATTTGAATATTTTATCAAAAAAATTTTATCCTTATGAAAACTGTAGAATCCTAAAATCGATAAATAGTGTTTCGCCCGAACAGGGACTCGAACCCTGGACCGTTAAGTTAAAATCCTAACGCTCTACCGACTGAGCTACCCGGGCTACAATGAAACCAATTTGGAAATCTTTTATGGACTGTTATTAAGTTCCACAACATATCTTAATTCTTATTTCAGATATTTGAATATTTTATCAAAAAAATTTTATCCGTATGAAAACTAAAGAATCCTAAAATCGAAAAATGGTGTTTCGCCCGAACAGGGACTCGAACCCTGGACCGTTAAGTTAAAAGCCTAACGCTCTACCGACTGAGCTACCCGGGCTACAAAGGAGCCAATTTGGAAATCTTTTAGGGAACTGTTATTAAGTTCCACTTCAAATCTTAATTCTTATTTCAGATATTTGACTAATTTTTTAAAAAATATTTATCCTTATGAAAACTGAAGAATCCTAAAATCGAAAAATGGTGTTTCGCCCGAACAGGGACTTGAACCCTGGACCGTTAGGTTAAAAGCCTAACGCTCTACCGACTGAGCTACCCGGGCTACAATGAAACTAATTTGGAAATCTTTTATGGACTGTTATTAAGTTCCACAACATATCTTAATTCTTATTTCAGATATTTGAATATTTTATCAAAAAAATGTTATCCGTATGAAAACTAAAGAATCCTAAAATCGAAAAATGGTGCTTCGCCCGAACAGGGACTCGAACCCTGGACCGTTAGGTTAAAAGCCTAACGCTCTACCGACTGAGCTACCCGGGATCAACAGGAACCCATATAAAAATATTTTATACAACTGTTATTAAGTTTCACTACAAATCTTAATTCTTATTTCAGATATTTGAATATTTTATCAAGAAAATTTTATCCTTATGAAAACTGTAGAATCCTAAAATCGATAAATAGTGTTTCGCCCGAACAGGGACTCGAACCCTGGACCGTTAGGTTAAAAGCCTAACGCTCTACCGACTGAGCTACCCGGGCTACAATGAAACTAATTTGGAAATCTTTTATTTACTGTTTTTAAGTTCCACAACATATCTTAATTCTTATTTCAGATATTTGAATATTTTATCAAACAAATTTTATCCGTATGAAAACTAAAGAATTTAAAATTTTTAAACTTTTTTAAAAATATTTATCCTTATGAAAACTGTAGAATCCTAAATATGAAAAATGATGTTTCGCCCGAACAGGGACTCGAACCCTGGATCGTTAGGTTAAAGCCTAACTCTCTAAAGACTGAGCTACCCGGGCTACAATGAAACTAATTTGGAAATCTTTTATGAACTGTTATTAAGTTCCACAACATATCTTAATTCTTATTTCAGATATTTGAATATTTTATCAAAAAATTTTTATCCCAATGAAAGCTAAAGAATAATAAAATCGATAAATAGTGTTTCGCCCGAACAGGGACTCGAACCCTGGACCGTTAGGTTAAAAGCCTAACGCTCTACCGACTGAGCTACCCGGGCTACAATGAAACCAATTTGGAAATCTTTTATGGACTGTTATTAAGTTCCACAACATATCTTAATTCTTATTTCAGATATTTGAATATTTTATCAAAAAAATTTTATCCGTATGAAAACTAAAGAATCCTAAAATCGAAAAATGGTGTTTCGCCCGAACAGGGACTCGAACCCTGGACCGTTAGGTTAAAAGCCTAACGCTCTACCGACTGAGCTACCCGGGCTACAATGAAACCAATTTGGAAATCTTTTATGGACTGTTATTAAGTTCCAATACAAATCTTAATTCTTTTTTCAGATATTTGACTAACTTTTTAAAAAATATTTATCCTTATGAAAACTGTAGAATCCCAAATATGAAAAATGATGTTTCTTTCGAACAGGGACTCGAACCCTGGACCGTTAGGTTAAAAGCCTAACGCTCTACCGACTGAGCTACCCGGGCTACAATGAAACCAGTTTGGAAATCTTTTATGGACTGTTATTAAATTCCACAACATATCTTAAACCTTATTTCAGGTATTTGAATATTTTATCAAACAAATTTTATCGTTATGAAAACTAAAGAATCCTAAAATCGAAAAATTGTGTTTCTTTCGAATATGGACTTGAACCCTGGACCGTTAGGTTAAAAGCCTAACGCTCTACCGACTGAGCTACCCGGACTGCACAAGATCCTATATAAAAATATTTTATATAACTGTTATTAAGTTTCACTACAAATCTTAATTCTTATTTCAGATATCTGAATATTTTATCAAAAAAATTTTATCCGTATGAAAACTAAAGAATCCTAAAATCGAAAAATGGTGTTTCGCCCGAACAGGGCCTCGAACCCTGGACCGTTAAATTAAAAGCGTAACGCTCTACCGACTAACCTACCCGGGCTACAAAGGAGCCAATTTGGAAATCTTTTAGAGAACTATTATTAAGTTCCACTACAAATCTTAATTCTTTTTTCAGATATTTGACTAACTTTTTTAAAAATATTTATCCTTATGAAAACTGTAGAATCCTAAATATGAAAAATGATGTTTCGCCCGAACAGGTACTCGAACCCTGGACCGTTAGGTTAAAAGCCTAACGCTCTAAAGACTGAGCTACCCGGGCTACAATGAAACTAATTTGGAAATCTTTTATGAACTGTTATTAAGTTCCACAACATATCTTAATTCTTATTTCAGATATTTGAATATTTTATCAAAAAAATTTTATCCCAATGAAAACTAAAGAATCCTAAAATCGAAAAATGGTATTTCGCCCGAACAGGGACTCGAACCCTGGACCGTTAGGTTAAAAGCCTAACGCTCTACCGACTGAGCTACCCGGGCTCAACAGGAACCCATATAAAAATATTTTATATAACTGTTATTAAGTTCCACAACATATCTTAATTCTTATTTCAGATATTTGAATATTTTATCAAAAAAAATTTATCCCAATGAAAACTAAAGAATCCTAAAGTCGAAAAATGGTCTTTCGCCCGAACAGGGCCTCGAACCCTGGACCGTTAGGTTAAAAGCCTAACGCTCTACCGACTGAGCTACCCGGGCTCAACAGGAACCCATATAAAAATATTTTAAATAACTGTTATTAAGTTTCACTACAAATCTTAATTCTTATTTCAGATATTTGAATATTTTATCAAAAAAATTTTATCCTTATGAAAATTGTAGAATCCTAAAATCGATAAATAGTGTTTCGACCGAACAGAGACTCGAACCCTAGACCGTTAGGTTAAAAGCTTAACGCACTACCGACTGAGCTACCCGGGCTACAATGAAACCAATTTGGAAATCTTTTATAGACTGTTATTAAGTTCCACAACATATCTTAATTCTTATTTCAGATATTTGAATATTTTATCAAAAGAATTTTATCCCAATGAAAACTAAAGAATCCTAAAATCGAAAAATGGTGTTTCGCCCGAACAGGGACTCGAACCCTGGACCGTTAGGTTAAAAGCCTAACGCTCTACCGACTGAGCTACCCGGGCTACAAAGGAGCCAATTTGGAAATCTTTTATTTACTGTTATTAAGTTCCACAACAAATCTTAATTATTTTTTCAGATATTTGACTAACTTTTTTAAAAATATTTATCCTTATGAAAACTGTAGAATCCTAATAATAAAAAATGATGTTTCGCCCGAACAGGGACTCGAACCCTGGACCGTTAGGTTAAAAGCCTAACGCTCTAAAGACTGAGCTACCCGGGCTACAACGAAACCAATTTGGAAATCTTTTATAGACTGTTATTAAGATCCACAACATATCTTAATTCTTATTTCAGATATTTGAATATTTTATCAAACAAATTTTATCCTTATGAAAACTAAAGAATCCTAAAATCGAAAAATTGTGTTTCTTTCGAACAGGGACTCGAACACTGGACCGTTAGGTTAAAAGCCTACCGCTCTACCAACTGAGCTACCCGGGCTACAAAGCAGCCAATTTGGAAATCTTTTAGGGAACTATTATTAAGTTCCAATACAAATCTTAATTTTTTTTTTCAGATATTTGACTAACTTTTTAAAAAATATTTATCCTTATGAAAACTGTAGAATCCCAAATATGAAAAATGATGTTTCGCCCGAACAGGGACTCGAACAAAGGACCGTTAGGTTAAAAGCCTAACGCTCTACCGACTGAGCTACCCGGGCTACAATGAAACCAGTTTGGAAATCTTTTATGGACTGTTATTAAATTCCACAACATATCTTAAACCTTATTTCAGGTATTTGAATATTTTATCAAACAAATTTTATCGTTATGAAAACTAAAGAATCCTAAAATCGAAAAATTGTGTTTCTTTCGAATATGGACTTGAACCCTGGACCGTTAGGTTAAAAGCCTAACGCTCTACCGACTGAGCTACCCGGACTGCACAAGATCCTATATAAAAATATTTTAAATAACTGTTATTAAGTTTTACTACAAATCTTAATTCTTATTTCAGATATTTGAATATTTTATCAAAAAAATTTTATCCTTATGAAAACTGTAGAATCCTAAAATCGATAAATAGTGTTTCGACCGAACAGGGACTCGAACCCTAGACCGTTAGGTTAAAAGCTTAACGCTCTACCGACTGAGCTACCCGGGCTACAATGAAACCAATTTGGAAATCTTTTATAGACTGTTATTAAGTTCCACAACATATCTTAATTCTTATTTCAGATATTTGAATATTTTATCAAAAGAATTTTATCCCAATGAAAACTAAAGAATCCTAAAATCGAAAAATGGTGTTTCGCCCGAACAGGGACTCGAACCCTGGACCGTTAGGTTAAAAGCCTAACGCTCTACCGACTGAGCTACACGGGTTCAACAGGAACCCATATAAAAATATTTTATATAACTGTTATTAAGTTTCACTACAAATCTTAATTCTTATTTCAGATATTTGAATATTTTATCAAGAAAATTTTATCCTTATGAAAACTGTAGAATCCTAAAATCGATAAATAGTGTTTCGCCCGAACAGGGACTCGAACCCTGGACCGTTAGGTTAAAAGCCTAACGCTCTACAGACTGAGCTACCCGGGCTACAAAGGAGCCAATTTGGAAATCTTTTATGGACTGTAATTAAGTTCCACTACAAATCTTAATTCTTTTTTCAGATATTTGACTAACTTTTTTAAAAATATTTATCCTTATGAAAACTGTAGAATCCTAAATATGAAAAATGATGTTTCGCCCGAACAGGGACTCGAACCCTGGACCGTTAGGTTAAAAGCCTAACGCTCTAAAGACTGAGCTACCCGGGCTACAATGAAACTAATTTGGAAATCTTTTATGAACTGTTATTAAGTTTCACTACAAATCTTAATTCTTATTTCAGATATTTGAATATTTTATCAAAAAAATTTTATCCGTAAGAAAACTAAAGAATCCTAATATCGAAAAATGGTGTTTCGCCCGAACAGGGCCTCGAACACTGGACCGTTAAGTTAAAAGCCTAACGCTCTACCGACTAAGCTACCCGGGCTACAATGAAACCAATTTGGAAATCTTTTATGGACTGTTATTAAGTTCCACTACATATCTTAATTCTTATTTCAGATATTTGAATATTTTATCAAGAAAATTTTATCCTTATGAAAACTAAAGAATCCTAAAATCGAAAAATGGCGTTTCGCCAGAACATGGACTCGAACCCTGGACCGTTAGGTTAAAAGCCTAACGCTCTACCGACTGAGCTACCCGGATTCAACAAGATCCTATATAAAAATATTTTATATAACTGTTATTAAGTTCCACAACATATCTTAATTCTTATTTCAGATATTTGAATATTTTATCAAAAAAAATTTATCCCAATGAAAACTAAAGTATCCTAAAATCGAAAAATGGTCTTTCGCCCGAACAGGGCCTCGAACCCTGGACCGTTAGGTTAAAAGCCTAACGCTCTACCGACTGAGCTACCCGGGCTCAACAGGAACCCATATAAAAATATTTTAAATAACTGTTATTAAGTTTCACTACAAATCTTAATTCTTATTTCAGATATTTGAATATTTTATCAAAAAAATTTTATCCTTATGAAAATTGTAGAATCCTAAAATCGATAAATAGTGTTTCGACCGAACAGAGACTCGAACCCTAGTCCGTTAGGTTAAAAGCTTAACGCTCTACCGACTGAGCTACCCGGGCTACAATGAAACCAATTTGGAAATCTTTTATAGACTGTTATTAAGTTCCACAACATATCTTAATTCTTATTTCAGATATTTGAATATTTTATCAAAAGAATTTTATCCCAATGAAAACTAAAGAATCCTAAAATCGAAAAATGGTGTTTCGCCCGAACAGGGACTCGAACCCTGGACCGTTAGGTTAAAAGCCTAACGCTCTACCGACTGAGCTACCCGGGCTACAAAGGAGCCAATTTGGAAATCTTTTATTTACTGTTATTAAGTTCCACAACAAATCTTAATTCTTTTTTCAGATATTTGACTAACTTTTTTAAAAATATTTATCCTTATGAAAACTGTAGAATCCTAATAATGAAAAATGATGTTTCGCCCGAACAGGGACTCGAACCCTGGACCGTTAGGTTAAAAGCCTAACGCTCTAAAGACTGAGCTACCCGGGCTACAACGAAACCAATTTGGAAATCTTTTATAGACTGTTATTAAGATCCACAACATATCTTAATTCTTATTTCAGATATTTGAATATTTTATCAAACAAATTTTATCCTTATGAAAACTAAAGAATCCTAAAATCGAAAAATTGTGTTTCTTTCGAACAGGGACTCGAACACTGGACCGTTAGGTTAAAAGCCTACCGCTCTACCAACTGAGCTACCCGGGCTACAAAGCAGCCAATTTGGAAATCTTTTAGGGAACTATTATTAAGTTCCAATACAAATCTTAATTTTTTTTTCAGATATTTGACTAACTTTTTAAAAAATATTTATCCTTATGAAAACTGTAGAATCCCAAATATGAAAAATGATGTTTCGCCCGAACAGGGACTCGAACCCTGGACCGTTAGGTTAAAAGCCTAACGCTCTACCGACTGAGCTACCCGGGCTACAACGAAACCAGTTTGGAAATCTTTTATAGACTGTTATTAAGTTCCACAACATATCTTAATTCTTATTTCAGATATTTGAATATTTTATCAAAAAAATTTTATCCCAGTGAAAACTAAAGAATCCTAAAATCGAAAAATGGTCTTTCGCCCGAACAGGGACTCGAACCCTGGACCGTTCGTGTAAAAGCCTAACGCTCTACCGACTGAGCAACCCGGGCTATAAAGAAGACAATTTGGAAATCTTTTAGGGAACTATTATTAAGTTCCACTACAAATCTTAATTCTTATTTCAGATATTTGACTAACTTTTTTAAAAATATTTATCCTTATGAAAACTGTAGAATCCTAAAAATGAAAAATGATGTTTCGCCCGAACAGGGACTCGAACCCTGGACCGTTAGGTTAAAAGCCTAACGCTCTACCGACTGAGCTACCCGGGCTCAACAGGACCCCATATAAAAATATTTTATATAACTGTTATTAAGTTTCACTACAAATCTTAATTCTTATTTCAGATAATTGAATATTTTATCAAAAAAATTTTATCCTTATGAAAACTGTTGAATCCTAAAATCGATAAATAGTGTTTCGCCCGAACAGGGACTCGAACCCTGGACCGTTAGGTTAAAAGCCTAACGCTCTACCGACTGAGCTACCCGGGCTACAATGAAAACAATTTGGAAATCTTTTATGGACTGTTATTAAGTTCCACTACATATCTTAATTCTTATTTCAGATATTTGAATATTTTATCAAACAAATTTTATCCTTATGAAAACTGTTGAATCCTAAAATCGATAAATTGTGTTTCTTTCGAACAGGGACTCGAACCCTGGACCGTTAGGTTATAAGCCTAACGCTCTAACAACTGAGCTACCCGGGCTACAAAGGAGCCAATTTGGAAATCTTGTAGGGAACTATTATTAAGTTCCACTACAAATCTTAATTCTTTTTTCAGATATTTGACTAACTTTTTTAAAAATATTTATCCTTAATAAAACTGTAGAATCCCAAATATGAAAAATGATGTTTCGCCCGAACATGGACTCGAACCCTGGACCGTTAGATTAAAAGCCTATTGCTCTACCGACTGAGCTACCCGGGCTCAACAGGAACCCATATAAAAATATTTTATATAACTGTTATTAAGTTTCACTACAAATCTTAATTCTTATTTCAGATATTTGAATATTTTATCAAAAAAATTTTATCCTTATGAAAACTAAAGAATCCTAAAATCGAAAAATGGTGTTTCGCCAGAACATGGACTCGAATCCTGGACCGTTAGGTTAAAAGCCTAACGCTCTACCGACTGAGCTACCCGGGCTCAACAGGAACCCATATAAAAATATTTTATATAACTGTTATTAAGTTTCACTACAAATCTTAATTCTTATTTCAGATATGTGAATATTTTATCAGAAAAATTTTATCCTTATGAAAACTAAAGAATCCTAAAATCGAAAAATGGTGTTTCGCCAGAACATGGACTCGAACCCTGGACCGTTAGGTTAAAAGCTTAACGCTCTACCGACTGAGCTACCCGGACTCAACAGGATCCTATATAAAAATATTTTATATAACTGTTATTAAGTTTCACTAAAAATCTTAATTCTTATTTCAGATATTTGAATATTTTATCAAAAAAAATTTATCCGTATGAAAACTAAAGAATCCTAAAATCGAAAAATGGTGTTTCGCCCGAACAGGGCCTCGAACCCTGGACCGTTAAGTTAAAAGCCTAACGCTCTACCGACTGAGCTACCCGGGCTCAACAGGAACCCATATAAAATTATTTTAAATAACTGTTATTAAGTTTCACTACAAATCTTAATTCTTATTTCAGATATTTGAATATTTTATCAAAAAAATTTTATCCTTATGAAAATTGTAGAATCCTAAAATCGATAAATAGTGTTTCGACCGAACAGAGACTCGAACCCTAGACCGTTAGGTTAAAAGCTTAACGCTCTACCGACTGAGCTACCCGGGCTACAATGAAACAAATTTGGAAATCTTTTATAGACTGTTATTAAGTTCCACAACATATCTTAATTCTTATTTCAGATATTTGAATATTTTATCAAAAGAATTTTATCCCAATGAAAACTAAAGAATCCTAAAATCGAAAAATGGTGTTTCGCCCGAACAGGGACTCGAACCCTGGACCGTTAGGTTAAAAGCCTAACGCTCTACCGACTGAGCTACCCGGGTTACAAAGGAGCCAATTTGGAAATCTTTTATGGACTGTTATTAAGTTCCACAACAAATCTTAATTCTTTTTTCAGATATTTGACTAACTTTTTTAAAAATATTTATCCTTATGAAAACTGTAGAATCCTAATTATGAAAAATGATGTTTCGCCCGAACAGGGACTCGAACCCTGGACCGTTAGGTTAAAAGCCTAACGCTCTAAAGACTGAGCTACCCGGGCTACAACGAAACCAATTTGGAAATCTTTTATAGACTGTTATTAAGATCCACAACATATCTTAATTCTTATTTCAGATATTTGAATATTTTATCAAACAAATTTTATCCTTATGAAAACTAAAGAATCCTAAAATCGAAAAATTGTGTTTCTTTCGAACAGGGACTCGAACCCTGGACCGTTAGGTTAAAAGCCTACCGCTCTACCAACTGAGCTACCCGGGCTACAAAGCAGCCAATTTGGAAATCTTTTAGGGAACTATTATTAAGTTCCAATACAAATCTTAATTCTTTTTTCAGATATTTGACTAACTTTTTAAAAAATATTTATCCTTATGAAAACTGTAGAATCCCAAATATGAAAAATGATGTTTCGCCCGAACAGGGAATCGAACCCTGGACCGTTAGGTTAAAAGCCTAACGCTCTACCGACTGAGCTACCCGGGCTACAACGAAACCAGTTTGGAAATCTTTTATAGACTGTTATTAAGTTCCACAACATATCTTAATTCTTATTTCAGATATTTGAATATTTTATTAAAAAAATTTTATCCCAGTGAAAACTAAAGAATCCTAAAATCGAAAAATGGTCTTTCGCCCGAACAGGGACTCGAACCCTGGACCGTTCGGGTAAAAGCCTAACGCTCTACCGACTGAGCAACCCGGGCTATAAAGGAGCCAATTTGGAAATCTTTTAGGGAACTATTATTAAGTTCCACTACAAATCTTAATTCTTTTTTCAGATATTTGACTAACTTTTTTAAAAATATTTATCCTTATGAAAACTGTAGAATCCTAAATATGAAAAATGATGTTTCGCCCGAACAGGGACTCGAACCCTGGACCGTTAGGTTAAGATCCTAACGCTCTACCGACTGAGCTACCCGGGCTACAATGAAACTAATTTGGAAATCTTTTATCGACTGTTATGAAGTTCCACAACATATCTTAATTCTTATTTCAGATATTTGAATATTTTATCAAAAATATTTTATCCCAATGAAAACTAAAGAATCCTAAAATCGAAAAATGGCATTTCGCCCGAACAGGGACTCGAACCCTGGACCGTTAGGTTAAAAGCCTAACGCTCTACCGACTGAGCACCTGGGCTCAACAGGAGCCTATATAAAAATATTTTATATAACTGTTATTAAGTTTCACTACAAATCTTAATTCTTATTTCACATATTTGAATATTTTATCAAAAAAATTTTATCCTTATGAAAACTAAAGAATCCTAAAATCGAAAAATGGTGTTTCGCCAGAACATGGACTCGAACCCTGGACCGTTAGGTTAAAAGCCTAACGCTCTACCGACTGAGCACCTGGGCTCAACAGGAGCCTATATAAAAATATTTTATATAACTGTTATTAAGTTTCCCTACAAATCTTAATTCTTATTTCACATATTTGAATATTTTATCAAAAAAAAGTTTATCCTTATGAAAACTGTAGAATCCTAAAATCGATAAACAGTCTTTCGCCCGAACAGGGACTCGAACGCTGGACCGTTAAGTTAAAAGCCTAACGCTCTACCGACTGAGCTACCCGGGCTACAATGAAACCAATTTGGAAATCTTTTATGGACTGTTATTAAGTTATTAAGTTAAATATTTTTATGAACACTAAAGAATCCTAAAATCGAAAAATGGTGTTTCGCCAGAACATGGACTCGAACCCTGGACCGTTAGGTTAAAAGCTTAACGCTCTACCGACTGAGCTACCCGGACTCAACAGGATCCTATATAAAAATATTTTATATAACTGTTATTAAGTTTCACTACAAATCTTAATTCTTATTTCAGATATTTGAATATTTTATCAAAAAAATTTTATCCTTATGAAAACTGTAGAATCCTAAAACCGATAAATAGCGTTTCGCCCGAACAGGGACTCGAACCCTGGACCGTTAGGTTAAAAGCCTAACGCTCTACCGACTGAGCTACCCGGGCCACAATGAAACTAATTTGGAAATCTTTTATGGACTGTTATTAAGATCCACAACATATCTTAATTCTTATTTAAGATATTTGAATATTTTATCAAAAAATTTTATCCGTATGAAAACTAAAGAATCCTAAAATCGAAAAATGGTGTTTCGCCCGAACAGGGACTCGAACCCTGGACCGTTAGGTTAAAAGCCTAACGCTCTACCGACTGAGCTACCCGGGCTACAATGAAACCAATTTGGAAATCTTTTATAGACTGTTATTAAGATCCACAACATATCTTAATTCTTATTTCAGATATTTGAATATTTTATCAAACAAATTTTATCCTTATGAAAACTAAAGAATCCTAAAATCGAAAAATTGTGTTTCTTTCGAACAGGGACTCGAACCCTGGACCGTTAGGTTAAAAGCCTAACGCTCTACCAACTGAGCTACCCGGGCTACAAAGAAGCCAATTTGGAAATCTTTTAGGGAACTATTATTAAGTTCCAATACAAACCTTAATTCTTTTTTCAGATATTTGACTTACTTTTTAAAAAATATTTATCCTTGTGAAAACTGTAGAATCCCAAATATGAAAAATGATGTTTCGCCCGAACAGGGACTCGAACCCTGGACCGTTAGGTTAAAAGCCTAACGCTCTACCGACTGAGCTACCCGGGCTACAATGAAACCAATTTGGAAATCTTTTATAGACTGTTATTAAGTTCCACAACATATCTTAATTCTTATTTCAGATATTTGAATATTTTATCAAAAAAATTTTATCCCAATGAAAACTAAAGAATCCTAAAATCGAAAAATGGTCTAGCCCGAACAGGGACTCGAATCCTTGACCGTTAGGTTAAAAGCATAATGTGAATCTTATTAAGTTTCACTACAAATCTTCATTCTTATTTCAGATATTTAAATAATTTATCAAAAAATATTAAAACCTTATGAAAACTATAGAATCCAAAAAGTATCAAAATGATTATCAAAAAATTTTTATCCTTATGAAAACTGTAGAATCCTAAAATCGATAAATAGTGTTTCGCCCGAACAGGGACTCGAACCCTAGACCGTTAGGTTAAAAGCCTAACGCTCTACCGACTGAGCTACCCGGGCTACAATGAAGCCAATTTGGAAATCTTTTATGTAACTTTTATTAAGTTCCACTACAAATCTTAATTCTTATTTCAGAAATTTGAATATTTTATCAAAAAAATTTTATCCTTATGAAAACTAAAGAATCCTAAAACCGAAAAATGGTGTTTCGCCAGAACATGGACTCGAACACTGGACCGTTAAGTTAAAAGCATAATGCTCTACCGACTGAGCTACCCGGACTCAACAGGATCCTATATAAAAATATTTTATATAACTGTTATTAAGTTTCACTACAAATCTTAATTCTTATTTCAGATATTTGAATATTTTATCAAAAAAATTTTATCCGTATGAAAACTAAAGAATCCTAAAATCGAAAAATGGTGTTTCGCCCGAACAGGGCCTCGAACCCTGGACCATTAAGTTAAAAGCGTAACGCTCTACCGACTAAGCTACCCAGGCTACAAAGGAGCCAATTTGGAAATCTTTTAGAGAACTATTATTAAGTTCCACTACAAATCTTAATTCTTTTTTCAGATATTTGACTAACTTTTTTAAAAATATTTATCGTTATGAAAACTGTAGAATCCTAAATATGAAAAATGATGTTTCGCCCGAACAGGGACTCGAACCCTGGACCGTTAGGTTAAAAGCCTAACGCTCTTCCGACTGATCTACCCGGGCTCAACAGGAACCCATATAAAAATATTTTATATAACTGTTATTAAGTTTCACTACAAATCTTAATTCTTATTTCAGATATTTCAATATTATATCAAAAAAATTTTATGCTTATGAAAACTGTAGAATCCTAAAATCGATAAATAGTGTTTCGAAAGAACAGGGACTCGAACCCTAGACCGTTAGGTTAAAAGCTTAACGCTCTACCGACTGAGCTACCCGGGCTAAAATGAAACCAATTTGGAAATCTTTTATAGACTGTTATTAAGTTCCACAACATATCTTAATTCTTATTTCAGATATTTGAATATTTTATCAAAAGAATTTTATCCCAATGAAAACTAAAGAATCCTAAAATCGAAAAATGGTGTTTCGCCCGAACAGGGACTCGAACCCTGGACCGTTAGGTTAAAAGCCTAACGCTCTACCGACTGACCTACCCGGGCTACAAAGGAGCCAATTTGGAAATCTTTAAGGACTGTTATTAAGTTCCACTACAAATCTTAATTCTTTTTTCAGATATTTGACTAACTTTTTTAAAAATATTTATCCTTATGAAAACTGTAGAATCCTAAATATGAAAAATGATGTTTCGCCCGAACAGGGACTCGAACCCTGGACCGTTAGGTTAAAAGCCTAACGCTCTAAAGACTGAGCTACCCGGGCTACAATGAAACTAATTTGGAAATCTTTTATGAACTGTTATTAAGTTCCACAACATATCTTAATTCTTATTTCAGATATTTGAATATTTTATCAAAAAAATTTTATCCCAATGAAAACTAAAGAATCCTAAAATCGAAAAATGGTATTTCGCCCGAACAGGGACTCGAACCCTGGACAGTTAGGTTAAAAGCCTATCGCTCTACCTACTGAGCTACCCGGGCTCAACAGGATCCCATATAAAAATATTTTATATAACTGTTATTAAGTTTCACTACAAATCTTAATTCTTATTTCAGATATTTGAATATTTTATCAAGAAAATTTTATCCTTGTGAAAATTGTAGAATCCTAAAATCGATAAATAGTGTTTCGCCCGAACAAGGACTCGAACCCTGGACCGTTAGGTTAAAAGCCTAACGCTCTACCGACTGAGCTACCCGGGCTCAACAGGAACCCATATAAAAATATTTTATATAACTGTTATTAAGTTTCACTACAAATCTTAATTCTTATTTCAGATATTTGAATATTTTATCAAAAAAATTTTATCCTTATGAAAACTAAAGAATCCTAAAATCGAAAAATGGTGTTTCGCCAGAACATGGACTCGAACCCTGGACCGTTAGGTTAAAAGCCTAACGCTCTACCGACTGAGCACCTGGGCTCAACAGGATCCTATATAAAAATATTTTATATAACTGTTATTAAGTTTCACTACAAATCTTAATTCTTATTTCACATATTTGAATATTTTATCAAAAAAATTTTATCCTTATGAAAACTGTAGAATCCTAAAATCGATAAACAGTCTTTCGCCCGAACAGGGACTCGAACGCTGGACCGTTAAGTTAAAAGCCTAACGCTCTACCGACTGAGCTACCCGGGCTACAATGAAACCAATTTGGAAATCTTTTATGGACTGTTATTAAGTTATTAAGTTAAAATATTTTTATGAACACTAAAGAATCCTAAAATCGAAAAATGGTGTTTTGCCAGAACATGGACTCGAACCCTGGACCGTTAGGTTAAAAGCCTAACGCTCTACCGACTGAGCTACCCGGACTCAACAGGATCCTATATAAAAATATTTTATATAACTGTTATTAAGTTTCACTACAAATCTTAATTCTTATTTCAGATATTTGAATATTTTATCAAAAAAATTTTATCCTTATGAAAACTGTAGAATCCTAAAATCGATAAATAGTGTTTCGCCCGAACAGGGACTCGAACCCTGGACCGTTAAGTTAAAATCCTAACGCTCTACCGACTGAGCTACCCGGGCTACAATGAAACCAATTTGGAAATCTTTTATGGACTGTTATTAAGTTCCACAACATATCTTAATTCTTATTTCAGATATTTGAATATTTTATCAAAAAAATTTTATCCGTATGAAAACTAAAGAATCCTAAAATCGAAAAATGGTGTTTCGCCCGAACAGGGACTCGAACCCTGGACCGTTAAGTTAAAAGCCTAACGCTCTACCGACTGAGCTACCCGGGCTACAAAGGAGCCAATTTGGAAATCTTTTAGGGAACTGTTATTAAGTTCCACTTCAAATCTTAATTCTTATTTCAGATATTTGACTAATTTTTTAAAAAATATTTATCCTTATGAAAACTGCAGAATCCTAAAATCGAAAAATGGTGTTTCGCCCGAACAGGGACTTGAACCCTGGACCGTTAGGTTAAAAGCCTAACGCTCTACCGACTGAGCTACCCGGGCTACAATGAAACTAATTTGGAAATCTTTTATGGACTGTTATTAAGTTCCACAACATATCTTAATTCTTATTTCAGATATTTGAATATTTTATCAAAAAAATGTTATCCGTATGAAAACTAAAGAATCCTAAAATCGAAAAATGGTGCTTCGCCCGAACAGGGACTCGAACCCTGGACCGTTAGGTTAAAAGCCTAACGCTCTACCGACTGAGCTACCCGGGCTCAACAGGAACCCATATAAAAATATTTTATACAACTGTTATTAAGTTTCACTACAAATCTTAATTCTTATTTCAGATATTTGAATATTTTATCCTTATGAAAACTGTAGATCCTAAAATCGATAAATAGTGTTTCGCCCGAACAGGGACTCGAACCCTGGACCGTTAGGTTAAAAGCCTAACGCTCTACCGACTGAGCTAACCGGGCTACAATGAAAAAAATTTGGAAATCTTTTATTTACTGTTTTTAAGTTCCACAACATATCTTAATTCTTATTTCAGATATTTGAATATTTTATCAAACAAATTTTATCCGTATGAAAACTAAAGAATCCTAAAATCGAAAAATGGTGTTTCGCCCGAACAGGGACTCGAACCCTGGACCGTTAAGTTAAAAGCCTAACGCTCTACCGACTGAGCTACCCGGGCTACAAAGGAGCCAATTTGGAAATCTTTTAGGGAACTATTATTAAGTTCCACTACAAATCTTAATTCTTTTTCCAGATATTTGACTAACTTTTTTTAAAATATTTATCGTTATGAAAACTGTAGAATCCTAAATATGAAAAATGATACTTCGCCCGAACAGGGACTCGAACCCTGGACCGTTAGGTTAAAAGCCTAACGCTCTACCGACTGAGCTACCCGGGCTCAACAGGAACCCATATAAAAATATTTTAAATAACTGTTATTAAGTTTCACTACAAATCTTAATTCTTATTTCAGATATTTGAATATTTTATCAAACAAATTTTATCCTCATGAAAACTGTAGAATCTTAAAATCGATAAATAGTGTTTCGCCCGAACAGGGACTCGAACCCTGGACCGTTAAGTTAAAAGCCTAACGCTCTACCGACTGAGCTACCCGGGCTACAAAGAAGCCAATTTGGAAATCTTTTAGGGAACTATTATTAAGTTCCAATACAAATCTTAATTCTTTTTTCAGATATTTGAATATTTTATCAAAAATTTTTTATCCCAATGAAAACTAAAGAATCCTAAAATCGATAAATGGTCTAGCCCGAACAGGGACTCGAACCCTTGACCGTTAGGTTAAAAGCATAATGTGAATCTTATTAAGTTTCACTACAAATCTTCATTCTTATTTCAGATATTTAAATAATTTATCCAAAAATATTATAACTTATGAAAACTATAGAATCCAAAAATTATCAAAATGATTATCAAAAAATTTTTATCCTTATGAAAACTGTAGAATCCTAAAATCGATAAATAGTGTTGTTTCGCCCGAACAGGGACTCGAACCCTGGACCGTTAAGTTAAAAGCGTAACGCTCTACCGACTAAGCTACCCGGGCTACAAAGGAGCCAATTTGGAAATCTTTTAGAGAACTATTATTAAGTTCCACTACAAATCTTAATTCTTTTTTCAGATATTTGACTAACTTTTTTAAAAATATTTATCGTTATGAAAACTGTAGAATCCTAAAATCGATAAATAGTGTTTCGACCGAACAGGGACTCGAACCCTAGACCGTTAGGTTAAAAGCTTAACGCTCTACCGACTGAGCTACCCGGGCTACAATGAAACCAATTTGAAAATCTTTTATAGACTGTTATTAAGTTCCACAACATATCTTAATTCTTATTTCAGATATTTGAATATTTTATCAAAAGAATTTTATCCCAATGAAAACTAAAGAATCCTAAAATCGAAAAATGGTGTTTCGCCCGAACAGGGACTCGAACCCTGGACCGTTAGGTTAAAAGCCTAACGCTCTAAAGACTGAGCTACCCGGGCTACAATGAAACTAATTTAGAAATCTTTTATTAACTGTTATTAAGTTCCACAACATATCTTAATTCTTATTTCAGATATTTGAATATTTTATCAAAAAAATTTTATCCCAATGAAAGCTAAAGAATCCTAAAATCGAAAAATGGTATTTCGCCCGAACAGGGACTCGAACCCTGGACCGTTAGGTTAAAAGCCTAACGCTCTACCGACTGAGCTACCCGGGCTCAACAGGAACTCATATAAAAATATTTTATATAACTGTTATTAAGTTTCACTACAAAACTTAATTCTTTTTTCATATATTTGACTAACTTTTTTAAAAATATTTATCCTTATGAAAACTGTAGAATCCTAAATATGAAAAATGATGTTTCGCCCGAACAGGGACTCGAACCCTGGACCGTTAGGTTAAAAGCCTAACGCTCTAAAGACTGAGCTACCCGGGCTACAATGAAACTAATTTGGAAATCTTTTATGAACTGTTATTAAGTTCCACAACATATCTTAATTCTTATTTCAGATATTTGAATATTTTATCAAAAAAATTTTATCCCAATGAAAGCTAAAGAATCCTAAAATCGATAAATAGTGTTTCGCCCGAACAGGGACTCGAACCCTGGACCGTTAGGTTAAAAGCCTAACGCTCTACCGACTGAGCTACCCGGGCTCAACAGGAACCCATATAAAAATATTTTATACAACTGTTATTAAGTTTCACTACAAATCTTAATTCTTATTTCAGATATTTGAATATTTTATCCTTATGAAAACTGTAGATCCTAAAATCGATAAATAGTGTTTCGCCCGAACAGGGACTCGAACCCTGGACCGTTAGGTTAAAAGCCTAACGCTCTACCGACTGAGCTACCCGGGCTACAATGAAAAAAATTTGGAAATCTTTTATTTACTGTTTTTAAGTTCCACAACATATCTTAATTCTTATTTCAGATATTTGAATATTTTATCAAACAAATTTTATCCGTATGAAAACTAAAGAATCCTAAAATCGAAAAATGGTGTTTCGCCCGAACAGGGACTCGAACCCTGGACCGTTAAGTTAAAAGCCTAACGCTCTACCGACTGAGCTACCCGGGCTACAAAGGAGCCAATTTGGAAATCTTTTAGGGAACTATTATTAAGTTCCACTACAAATCTTAATTCTTTTTCCAGATATTTGACTAACTTTTTTTAAAATATTTATCGTTATGAAAACTGTAGAATCCTAAATATGAAAAATGATACTTCGCCCGAACAGGGACTCGAACCCTGGACCGTTAGGTTAAAAGCCTAACGCTCTACCGACTGAGCTACCCGGGCTCAACAGGAACCCATATAAAAATATTTTAAATAACTGTTATTAAGTTTCACTACAAATCTTAATTCTTATTTCAGATATTTGAATATTTTATCAAACAAATTTTATCCTCATGAAAACTGTAGAATCTTAAAATCGATAAATAGTGTTTCGCCCGAACAGGGCTCGAACCCTGGACCGTTAAGTTAAAAGCCTAACGCTCTACCGACTGAGCTACCCGGGCTACAAAGAAGCCAATTTGGAAATCTTTTAGGGAACTATTATTAAGTTCCAATACAAATCTTAATTCTTTTTTCAGATATTTGAATATTTTATCAAAAAATTTTATCCCAATGAAAACTAAAGAATCCTAAAATCGATAAATGGTCTAGCCCGAACAGGGACTCGAACCCTTGACCGTTAGGTTAAAAGCATAATGTGAATCTTATTAAGTTTCACTACAAATCTTCATTCTTATTTCAGATATTTAAATAATTTATCAAAAAATATTAAAACCTTATGAAAACTATAGAATCCAAAAATTATCAAAATGATTATCAAAAAATTTTTATCCTTATGAAAACTGTAGAATCCTAAAATCGATAAATAGTGTTGTTTCGCCCGAACAGGGACTCGAACCCTGGACCGTTAAGTTAAAAGCGTAACGCTCTACCGACTAAGCTACCCGGGCTACAAAGGAGCCAATTTGGAAATCTTTTAGAGAACTATTATTAAGTTCCACTACAAATCTTAATTCTTTTTTCAGATATTTGACTAACTTTTTTAAAAATATTTATCGTTATGAAAACTGTAGAATCCTAAAATCGATAAATAGTGTTTCGACCGAACAGGGACTCGAACCCTAGACCGTTAGGTTAAAAGCTTAACGCTCTACCGACTGAGCTACCCGGGCTACAATGAAACCAATTTGAAAATCTTTTATAGACTGTTATTAAGTTCCACAACATATCTTAATTCTTATTTCAGATATTTGAATATTTTATCAAAAGAATTTTATCCCAATGAAAACTAAAGAATCCTAAAATCGAAAAATGGTGTTTCGCCCGAACAGGGACTCGAACCCTGGACCGTTAGGTTAAAAGCCTAACGCTCTAAAGACTGAGCTACCCGGGCTACAATGAAACTAATTTAGAAATCTTTTATTAACTGTTATTAAGTTCCACAACATATCTTAATTCTTATTTCAGATATTTGAATATTTTATCAAAAAAATTTTATGCTTATGAAAACTGTAGAATCCTAAAATCGATAAATAGTGTTTCGAAAGAACAGGGACTCGAACCCTAGACCGTTAGGTTAAAAGCTTAACGCTCTACCGACTGAGCTACCCGGGCTACAATGAAACCAATTTGGAAATCTTTTATAGACTGTTATTAAGTTCCACAACATATCTTAATTCTTATTTCAGATATTTGAATATTTTATCAAAAAAATTTTATCCCAATGAAAACTAAAGAATCCTAAAATCGAAAAATGGTCTAGCCCGAACAGGGACTCGAATCCTTGACCGTTAGGTTAAAAGCATAATGTGAATCTTATTAAGTTTCACTACAAATCTTCATTCTTATTTCAGATATTTAAATAATTTATCAAAAAATATTAAAACCTTATGAAAACTATAGAATCCAAAAAGTATCAAAATGATTATCAAAAAATTTTTATCCTTATGAAAACTGTAGAATCCTAAAATCGATAAATAGTGTTTCGCCCGAACAGGGACTCGAACCCTAGACCGTTAGGTTAAAAGCCTAACGCTCTACCGACTGAGCTACCCGGGCTACAATGAAGCCAATTTGGAAATCTTTTATGTAACTTTTATTAAGTTCCACTACAAATCTTAATTCTTATTTCAGAAATTTGAATATTTTATCAAAAAAATTTTATCCTTATGAAAACTAAAGAATCCTAAAACCGAAAAATGGTGTTTCGCCAGAACATGGACTCGAACACTGGACCGTTAAGTTAAAAGCATAATGCTCTACCGACTGAGCTACCCGGACTCAACAGGATCCTATATAAAAATATTTTATATAACTGTTATTAAGTTTCACTACAAATCTTAATTCTTATTTCAGATATTTGAATATTTTATCAAAAAAATTTTATCCGTATGAAAACTAAAGAATCCTAAAATCGAAAAATGGTGTTTCGCCCGAACAGGGCCTCGAACCCTGGACCATTAAGTTAAAAGCGTAACGCTCTACCGACTAAGCTACCCAGGCTACAAAGGAGCCAATTTGGAAATCTTTTAGAGAACTATTATTAAGTTCCACTACAAATCTTAATTCTTTTTTCAGATATTTGACTAACTTTTTTAAAAATATTTATCGTTATGAAAACTGTAGAATCCTAAATATGAAAAATGATGTTTCGCCCGAACAGGGACTCGAACCCTGGACCGTTAGGTTAAAAGCCTAACGCTCTTCCGACTGATCTACCCGGGCTCAACAGGAACCCATATAAAAATATTTTATATAACTGTTATTAAGTTTCACTACAAATCTTAATTCTTATTTCAGATATTTCAATATTATATCAAAAAAATTTTATGCTTATGAAAACTGTAGAATCCTAAAATCGATAAATAGTGTTTCGAAAGAACAGGGACTCGAACCCTAGACCGTTAGGTTAAAAGCTTAACGCTCTACCGACTGAGCTACCCGGGCTAAAATGAAACCAATTTGGAAATCTTTTATAGACTGTTATTAAGTTCCACAACATATCTTAATTCTTATTTCAGATATTTGAATATTTTATCAAAAGAATTTTATCCCAATGAAAACTAAAGAATCCTAAAATCGAAAAATGGTGTTTCGCCCGAACAGGGACTCGAACCCTGGACCGTTAGGTTAAAAGCCTAACGCTCTACCGACTGACCTACCCGGGCTACAAAGGAGCCAATTTGGAAATCTTTAAGGACTGTTATTAAGTTCCACTACAAATCTTAATTCTTTTTTCAGATATTTGACTAACTTTTTTAAAAATATTTATCCTTATGAAAACTGTAGAATCCTAAATATGAAAAATGATGTTTCGCCCGAACAGGGACTCGAACCCTGGACCGTTAGGTTAAAAGCCTAACGCTCTAAAGACTGAGCTACCCGGGCTACAATGAAACTAATTTGGAAATCTTTTATGAACTGTTATTAAGTTCCACAACATATCTTAATTCTTATTTCAGATATTTGAATATTTTATCAAAAAAATTTTATCCCAATGAAAACTAAAGAATCCTAAAATCGAAAAATGGTATTTCGCCCGAACAGGGACTCGAACCCTGGACAGTTAGGTTAAAAGCCTATCGCTCTACCTACTGAGCTACCCGGGCTCAACAGGATCCCATATAAAAATATTTTATATAACTGTTATTAAGTTTCACTACAAATCTTAATTCTTATTTCAGATATTTGAATATTTTATCAAGAAAATTTTATCCTTGTGAAAATTGTAGAATCCTAAAATCGATAAATAGTGTTTCGCCCGAACAAGGACTCGAACCCTGGACCGTTAGGTTAAAAGCCTAACGCTCTACCGACTGAGCTACCCGGGCTCAACAGGAACCCATATAAAAATATTTTATATAACTGTTATTAAGTTTCACTACAAATCTTAATTCTTATTTCAGATATTTGAATATTTTATCAAAAAAATTTTATCCTTATGAAAACTAAAGAATCCTAAAATCGAAAAATGGTGTTTCGCCAGAACATGGACTCGAACCCTGGACCGTTAGGTTAAAAGCCTAACGCTCTACCGACTGAGCACCTGGGCTCAACAGGATCCTATATAAAAATATTTTATATAACTGTTATTAAGTTTCACTACAAATCTTAATTCTTATTTCACATATTTGAATATTTTATCAAAAAAATTTTATCCTTATGAAAACTGTAGAATCCTAAAATCGATAAACAGTCTTTCGCCCGAACAGGGACTCGAACGCTGGACCGTTAAGTTAAAAGCCTAACGCTCTACCGACTGAGCTACCCGGGCTACAATGAAACCAATTTGGAAATCTTTTATGGACTGTTATTAAGTTATTAAGTTAAAATATTTTTATGAACACTAAAGAATCCTAAAATCGAAAAATGGTGTTTTGCCAGAACATGGACTCGAACCCTGGACCGTTAGGTTAAAAGCCTAACGCTCTACCGACTGAGCTACCCGGACTCAACAGGATCCTATATAAAAATATTTTATATAACTGTTATTAAGTTTCACTACAAATCTTAATTCTTATTTCAGATATTTGAATATTTTATCAAAAAAATTTTATCCTTATGAAAACTGTAGAATCCTAAAATCGATAAATAGTGTTTCGCCCGAACAGGGACTCGAACCCTGGACCGTTAAGTTAAAATCCTAACGCTCTACCGACTGAGCTACCCGGGCTACAATGAAACCAATTTGGAAATCTTTTATGGACTGTTATTAAGTTCCACAACATATCTTAATTCTTATTTCAGATATTTGAATATTTTATCAAAAAAATTTTATCCGTATGAAAACTAAAGAATCCTAAAATCGAAAAATGGTGTTTCGCCCGAACAGGGACTCGAACCCTGGACCGTTAAGTTAAAAGCCTAACGCTCTACCGACTGAGCTACCCGGGCTACAAAGGAGCCAATTTGGAAATCTTTTAGGGAACTGTTATTAAGTTCCACTTCAAATCTTAATTCTTATTTCAGATATTTGACTAATTTTTTAAAAAATATTTATCCTTATGAAAACTGCAGAATCCTAAAATCGAAAAATGGTGTTTCGCCCGAACAGGGACTTGAACCCTGGACCGTTAGGTTAAAAGCCTAACGCTCTACCGACTGAGCTACCCGGGCTACAATGAAACTAATTTGGAAATCTTTTATGGACTGTTATTAAGTTCCACAACATATCTTAATTCTTATTTCAGATATTTGAATATTTTATCAAAAAAATGTTATCCGTATGAAAACTAAAGAATCCTAAAATCGAAAAATGGTGCTTCGCCCGAACAGGGACTCGAACCCTGGACCGTTAGGTTAAAAGCCTAACGCTCTACCGACTGAGCTACCCGGGCTCAACAGGAACCCATATAAAAATATTTTATACAACTGTTATTAAGTTTCACTACAAATCTTAATTCTTAATTCAGATATTTGAATATTTTATCCTTATGAAAACTGTAGATCCTAAAATCGATAAATAGTGTTTCGCCCGAACAGGGACTCGAACCCTGGACCGTTAGGTTAAAAGCCTAACGCTCTACCGACTGAGCTAACCGGGCTACAATGAAAAAAATTTGGAAATCTTTTATTTACTGTTTTTAAGTTCCACAACATATCTTAATTCTTATTTCAGATATTTGAATATTTTATCAAACAAATTTTATCCGTATGAAAACTAAAGAATCCTAAAATCGAAAAATGGTGTTTCGCCCGAACAGGGACTCGAACCCTGGACCGTTAAGTTAAAAGCCTAACGCTCTACCGACTGAGCTACCCGGGCTACAAAGGAGCCAATTTGGAAATCTTTTAGGGAACTATTATTAAGTTCCACTACAAATCTTAATTCTTTTTCCAGATATTTGACTAACTTTTTTTAAAATATTTATCGTTATGAAAACTGTAGAATCCTAAATATGAAAAATGATACTTCGCCCGAACAGGGACTCGAACCCTGGACCGTTAGGTTAAAAGCCTAACGCTCTACCGACTGAGCTACCCGGGCTCAACAGGAACCCATATAAAAATATTTTAAATAACTGTTATTAAGTTTCACTACAAATCTTAATTCTTATTTCAGATATTTGAATATTTTATCAAACAAATTTTATCCTCATGAAAACTGTAGAATCTTAAAATCGATAAATAGTGTTTCGCCCGAACAGGGACTCGAACCCTGGACCGTTAAGTTAAAAGCCTAACGCTCTACCGACTGAGCTACCCGGGCTACAAAGAAGCCAATTTGGAAATCTTTTAGGGAACTATTATTAAGTTCCAATACAAATCTTAATTCTTTTTTCAGATATTTGAATATTTTATCAAAAATTTTTTATCCCAATGAAAACTAAAGAATCCTAAAATCGATAAATGGTCTAGCCCGAACAGGGACTCGAACCCTTGACCGTTAGGTTAAAAGCATAATGTGAATCTTATTAAGTTTCACTACAAATCTTCATTCTTATTTCAGATATTTAAATAATTTATCCAAAAATATTATAACTTATGAAAACTATAGAATCCAAAAATTATCAAAATGATTATCAAAAAATTTTTATCCTTATGAAAACTGTAGAATCCTAAAATCGATAAATAGTGTTGTTTCGCCCGAACAGGGACTCGAACCCTGGACCGTTAAGTTAAAAGCGTAACGCTCTACCGACTAAGCTACCCGGGCTACAAAGGAGCCAATTTGGAAATCTTTTAGAGAACTATTATTAAGTTCCACTACAAATCTTAATTCTTTTTTCAGATATTTGACTAACTTTTTTAAAAATATTTATCGTTATGAAAACTGTAGAATCCTAAAATCGATAAATAGTGTTTCGACCGAACAGGGACTCGAACCCTAGACCGTTAGGTTAAAAGCTTAACGCTCTACCGACTGAGCTACCCGGGCTACAATGAAACCAATTTGAAAATCTTTTATAGACTGTTATTAAGTTCCACAACATATCTTAATTCTTATTTCAGATATTTGAATATTTTATCAAAAGAATTTTATCCCAATGAAAACTAAAGAATCCTAAAATCGAAAAATGGTGTTTCGCCCGAACAGGGACTCGAACCCTGGACCGTTAGGTTAAAAGCCTAACGCTCTAAAGACTGAGCTACCCGGGCTACAATGAAACTAATTTAGAAATCTTTTATTAACTGTTATTAAGTTCCACAACATATCTTAATTCTTATTTCAGATATTTGAATATTTTATCAAAAAAATTTTATCCCAATGAAAGCTAAAGAATCCTAAAATCGAAAAATGGTATTTCGCCCGAACAGGGACTCGAACCCTGGACCGTTAGGTTAAAAGCCTAACGCTCTACCGACTGAGCTACCCGGGCTCAACAGGAACTCATATAAAAATATTTTATATAACTGTTATTAAGTTTCACTACAAAACTTAATTCTTTTTTCATATATTTGACTAACTTTTTTAAAAATATTTATCCTTATGAAAACTGTAGAATCCTAAATATGAAAAATGATGTTTCGCCCGAACAGGGACTCGAACCCTGGACCGTTAGGTTAAAAGCCTAACGCTCTAAAGACTGAGCTACCCGGGCTACAATGAAACTAATTTGGAAATCTTTTATGAACTGTTATTAAGTTCCACAACATATCTTAATTCTTATTTCAGATATTTGAATATTTTATCAAAAAAATTTTATCCCAATGAAAGCTAAAGAATCCTAAAATCGATAAATAGTGTTTCGCCCGAACAGGGACTCGAACCCTGGACCGTTAGGTTAAAAGCCTAACGCTCTACCGACTGAGCTACCCGGGCTCAACAGGAACCCATATAAAAATATTTTATACAACTGTTATTAAGTTTCACTACAAATCTTAATTCTTATTTCAGATATTTGAATATTTTATCCTTATGAAAACTGTAGATCCTAAAATCGATAAATAGTGTTTCGCCCGAACAGGGACTCGAACCCTGGACCGTTAGGTTAAAAGCCTAACGCTCTACCGACTGAGCTACCCGGGCTACAATGAAAAAAATTTGGAAATCTTTTATTTACTGTTTTTAAGTTCCACAACATATCTTAATTCTTATTTCAGATATTTGAATATTTTATCAAACAAATTTTATCCGTATGAAAACTAAAGAATCCTAAAATCGAAAAATGGTGTTTCGCCCGAACAGGGACTCGAACCCTGGACCGTTAAGTTAAAAGCCTAACGCTCTACCGACTGAGCTACCCGGGCTACAAAGGAGCCAATTTGGAAATCTTTTAGGGAACTATTATTAAGTTCCACTACAAATCTTAATTCTTTTTCCAGATATTTGACTAACTTTTTTTAAAATATTTATCGTTATGAAAACTGTAGAATCCTAAATATGAAAAATGATACTTCGCCCGAACAGGGACTCGAACCCTGGACCGTTAGGTTAAAAGCCTAACGCTCTACCGACTGAGCTACCCGGGCTCAACAGGAACCCATATAAAAATATTTTAAATAACTGTTATTAAGTTTCACTACAAATCTTAATTCTTATTTCAGATATTTGAATATTTTATCAAACAAATTTTATCCTCATGAAAACTGTAGAATCTTAAAATCGATAAATAGTGTTTCGCCCGAACAGGGCTCGAACCCTGGACCGTTAAGTTAAAAGCCTAACGCTCTACCGACTGAGCTACCCGGGCTACAAAGAAGCCAATTTGGAAATCTTTTAGGGAACTATTATTAAGTTCCAATACAAATCTTAATTCTTTTTTCAGATATTTGAATATTTTATCAAAAAATTTTATCCCAATGAAAACTAAAGAATCCTAAAATCGATAAATGGTCTAGCCCGAACAGGGACTCGAACCCTTGACCGTTAGGTTAAAAGCATAATGTGAATCTTATTAAGTTTCACTACAAATCTTCATTCTTATTTCAGATATTTAAATAATTTATCAAAAAATATTAAAACCTTATGAAAACTATAGAATCCAAAAATTATCAAAATGATTATCAAAAAATTTTTATCCTTATGAAAACTGTAGAATCCTAAAATCGATAAATAGTGTTGTTTCGCCCGAACAGGGACTCGAACCCTGGACCGTTAAGTTAAAAGCGTAACGCTCTACCGACTAAGCTACCCGGGCTACAAAGGAGCCAATTTGGAAATCTTTTAGAGAACTATTATTAAGTTCCACTACAAATCTTAATTCTTTTTTCAGATATTTGACTAACTTTTTTAAAAATATTTATCGTTATGAAAACTGTAGAATCCTAAAATCGATAAATAGTGTTTCGACCGAACAGGGACTCGAACCCTAGACCGTTAGGTTAAAAGCTTAACGCTCTACCGACTGAGCTACCCGGGCTACAATGAAACCAATTTGAAAATCTTTTATAGACTGTTATTAAGTTCCACAACATATCTTAATTCTTATTTCAGATATTTGAATATTTTATCAAAAGAATTTTATCCCAATGAAAACTAAAGAATCCTAAAATCGAAAAATGGTGTTTCGCCCGAACAGGGACTCGAACCCTGGACCGTTAGGTTAAAAGCCTAACGCTCTAAAGACTGAGCTACCCGGGCTACAATGAAACTAATTTAGAAATCTTTTATTAACTGTTATTAAGTTCCACAACATATCTTAATTCTTATTTCAGATATTTGAATATTTTATCAAAAAAATTTTATCCCAATGAAAGCTAAAGAATCCTAAAATCGAAAAATGGTATTTCGCCCGAACAGGGACTCGAACCCTGGACCGTTAGGTTAAAAGCCTAACGCTCTACCGACTGAGCTACCCGGGCTCAACAGGAACTCATATAAAAATATTTTATATAACTGTTATTAAGTTTCACTACAAAACTTAATTCTTTTTTCATATATTTGACTAACTTTTTAAAAAATATTTATCCTTATGAAAACTGTAGAATCCTAAATATGAAAAATGATGTTTCGCCCGAACAGGGACTCGAACCCTGGACCGTTAGGTTAAAAGCCTAACGCTCTAAAGACTGAGCTACCCGGGCTACAATGAAACTAATTTGGAAATCTTTTATGAACTGTTATTAAGTTCCACAACATATCTTAATTCTTATTTCAGATATTTGAATATTTTATCAAAAAAATTTTATCCCAATGAAAGCTAAAGAATCCTAAAATCGATAAATAGTGTTTCGCCCGAACAGGGACTCGAACCCTGGACCGTTAGGTTAAAAGCCTAACGCTCTACCGACTGAGCTACCCGGGCTCAACAGGAACCCATATAAAAATATTTTATACAACTGTTATTAAGTTTCACTACAAATCTTAATTCTTATTTCAGATATTTGAATATTTTATCCTTATGAAAACTGTAGATCCTAAAATCGATAAATAGTGTTTCGCCCGAACAGGGACTCGAACCCTGGACCGTTAGGTTAAAAGCCTAACGCTCTACCGACTGAGCTACCCGGGATACAATGAAAAAAATTTGGAAATCTTTTATTTACTGTTTTTAAGTTCCACAACATATCTTAATTCTTATTTCAGATATTTGAATATTTTATCAAACAAATTTTATCCGTATGAAAACTAAAGAATCCTAAAATCGAAAAATGGTGTTTCGCCCGAACAGGGACTCGAACCCTGGACCGTTAAGTTAAAAGCCTAACGCTCTACCGACTGAGCTACCCGGGCTACAAAGGAGCCAATTTGGAAATCTTTTAGGGAACTATTATTAAGTTCCACTACAAATCTTAATTCTTTTTCCAGATATTTGACTAACTTTTTTTAAAATATTTATCGTTATGAAAACTGTAGAATCCTAAATATGAAAAATGATACTTCGCCCGAACAGGGACTCGAACCCTGGACCGTTAGGTTAAAAGCCTAACGCTCTACCGACTGAGCTACCCGGGCTCAACAGGAACCCATATAAAAATATTTTAAATAACTGTTATTAAGTTTCACTACAAATCTTAATTCTTATTTCAGATATTTGAATATTTTATCAAACAAATTTTATCCTCATGAAAACTGTAGAATCTTAAAATCGATAAATAGTGTTTCGCCCGAACAGGGCTCGAACCCTGGACCGTTAAGTTAAAAGCCTAACGCTCTACCGACTGAGCTACCCGGGCTACAAAGAAGCCAATTTGGAAATCTTTTAGGGAACTATTATTAAGTTCCAATACAAATCTTAATTCTTTTTTCAGATATTTGAATATTTTATCAAAAAATTTTATCCCAATGAAAACTAAAGAATCCTAAAATCGATAAATGGTCTAGCCCGAACAGGGACTCGAACCCTTGACCGTTAGGTTAAAAGCATAATGTGAATCTTATTAAGTTTCACTACAAATCTTCATTCTTATTTCAGATATTTAAATAATTTATCAAAAAATATTAAAACCTTATGAAAACTATAGAATCCAAAAATTATCAAAATGATTATCAAAAAATTTTTATCCTTATGAAAACTGTAGAATCCTAAAATCGATAAATAGTGTTGTTTCGCCCGAACAGGGACTCGAACCCTGGACCGTTAAGTTAAAAGCGTAACGCTCTACCGACTAAGCTACCCGGGCTACAAAGGAGCCAATTTGGAAATCTTTTAGAGAACTATTATTAAGTTCCACTACAAATCTTAATTCTTTTTTCAGATATTTGACTAACTTTTTTAAAAATATTTATCGTTATGAAAACTGTAGAATCCTAAAATCGATAAATAGTGTTTCGACCGAACAGGGACTCGAACCCTAGACCGTTAGGTTAAAAGCTTAACGCTCTACCGACTGAGCTACCCGGGCTACAATGAAACCAATTTGGAAATCTTTTATAGACTGTTATTAAGTTCCACAACATATCTTAATTCTTATTTCAGATATTTGAATATTTAATCAAAAGAATTTTATCCCAATGAAAACTAAAGAATCCTAAAATCGAAAAATGGTGTTTCGCCCGAACAGGGACTCGAACCCTGGACCGTTAGGTTAAAAGCCTAACGCTCTAAAGACTGAGCTACCCGGGCTACAATGAAACTAATTTAGAAATCTTTTATTAACTGTTATTAAGTTCCACAACATATCTTAATTCTTATTTCAGATATTTGAATATTTTATCAAAAAAATTTTATCCCAATGAAAGCTAAAGAATCCTAAAATCGAAAAATGGTGTTTCGCCCGAACAGGGACTCGAACCCTGGACCGTTAGGTTAAAAGCCTAACGCTCTACCGACTGAGCTACCCGGGCTCAACAGGAACTCATATAAAAATATTTTATATAACTGTTATTAAGTTTCACTACAAAACTTAATTCTTTTTTCATATATTTGACTAACTTTTTTAAAAATATTTATCCTTATGAAAACTGTAGAATCCTAAATATGAAAAATGATGTTTCGCCCGAACAGGGACTCGAACCCTGGACCGTTAGGTTAAAAGCCTAACGCTCTAAAGACTGAGCTACCCGGGCTACAATGAAACTAATTTGGAAATCTTTTATGAACTGTTATTAAGTTCCACAACATATCTTAATTCTTATTTCAGATATTTGAATATTTTATCAAAAAAATTTTATCCCAATGAAAGCTAAAGAATCCTAAAATCGATAAATAGTGTTTCGCCCGAACAGGGACTCGAACCCTGGACCGTTAGGTTAAAAGCCTAACGCTCTACCGACTGAGCTACCCGGGCTCAACAGGAACCCATATAAAAATATTTTATACAACTGTTATTAAGTTTCACTACAAATCTTAATTCTTATTTCAGATATTTGAATATTTTATCCTTATGAAAACTGTAGATCCTAAAATCGATAAATAGTGTTTCGCCCGAACAGGGACTCGAACCCTGGACCGTTAGGTTAAAAGCCTAACGCTCTACCGACTGAGCTACCCGGGCTACAATGAAAAAAATTTGGAAATCTTTTATTTACTGTTTTTAAGTTCCACAACATATCTTAATTCTTATTTCAGATATTTGAATATTTTATCAAACAAATTTTATCCGTACGAAAACTAAAGAATCCTAAAATCGAAAAATGGTGTTTCGCCCGAACAGGGACTCGAACCCTGGACCGTTAAGTTAAAAGCCTAACGCTCTACCGACTGAGCTACCCGGGCTACAAAGGAGCCAATTTGGAAATCTTTTAGGGAACTATTATTAAGTTCCACTACAAATCTTAATTCTTTTTCCAGATATTTGACTAACTTTTTTTAAAATATTTATCGTTATGAAAACTGTAGAATCCTAAATATGAAAAATGATACTTCGCCCGAACAGGGACTCGAACCCTGGACCGTTAGGTTAAAAGCCTAACGCTCTACCGACTGAGCTACCCGGGCTCAACAGGAACCCATATAAAAATATTTTAAATAACTGTTATTAAGTTTCACTACAAATCTTAATTCTTATTTCAGATATTTGAATATTTTATCAAACAAATTTTATCCTCATGAAAACTGTAGAATCTTAAAATCGATAAATAGTGTTTCGCCCGAACAGGGACTCGAACCCTGGACCGTTAAGTTAAAAGCCTAACGCTCTACCGACTGAGCTACCCGGGCTACAAAGAAGCCAATTTGGAAATCTTTTAGGGAACTATTATTAAGTTCCAATACAAATCTTAATTCTTTTTTCAGATATTTGAATATTTTATCAAAAAATTTTATCCCAATGAAAACTAAAGAATCCTAAAATCGATAAATGGTCTAGCCCGAACAGGGACTCGAACCCTTGACCGTTAGGTTAAAAGCATAATGTGAATCTTATTAAGTTTCACTACAAATCTTCATTCTTATTTCAGATATTTAAATAATTTATCAAAAAATATTAAAACCTTATGAAAACTATAGAATCCAAAAATTATCAAAATGATTATCAAAAATTTTTTATCCTAATGAAAACTGTAGAATCCTAAAATCGATAAATAGTGTTGTTTCGCCCGAACAGGGACTCGAACCCTGGACCGTTAAGTTAAAAGCGTAACGCTCTACCGACTAAGCTACCCGGGCTACAAAGGAGCCAATTTGGAAATCTTTTAGAGAACTATTATTAAGTTCCACTACAAATCTTAATTCTTTTTTCAGATATTTGACTAACTTTTTTAAAAATATTTATCGTTATGAAAACTGTAGAATCCTAAAATCGATAAATAGTGTTTCGACCGAACAGGGACTCGAACCCTAGACCGTTAGGTTAAAAGCTTAACGCTCTACCGACTGAGCTACCCGGGCTACAATGAAACCAATTTGGAAATCTTTTATAGACTGTTATTAAGTTCCACAACATATCTTAATTCTTATTTCAGATATTTGAATATTTTATCAAAAGAATTTTATCCCAATGAAAACTAAAGAATCCTAAAATCGAAAAATGGTGTTTCGCCCGAACAGGGACTCGAACCCTGGACCGTTAGGTTAAAAGCCTAACGCTCTAAAGACTGAGCTACCCGGGCTACAATGAAACTAATTTAGAAATCTTTTATTAACTGTTATTAAGTTCCACAACATATCTTAATTCTTATTTCAGATATTTGAATATTTTATCAAAAAAATTTTATCCCAATGAAAGCTAAAGAATCCTAAAATCGAAAAATGGTGTTTCGCCCGAACAGGGACTCGAACCCTGGACCGTTAGGTTAAAAGCCTAACGCTCTACCGACTGAGCTACCCGGGCTCAACAGGAACTCATATAAAAATATTTTATATAACTGTTATTAAGTTTCACTACAAAACTTAATTCTTTTTTCATATATTTGACTAACTTTTTTAAAAATATTTATCCTTATGAAAACTGTAGAATCCTAAATATGAAAAATGATGTTTCGCCCGAACAGGGACTCGAACCCTGGACCGTTAGGTTAAAAGCCTAACGCTCTAAAGACTGAGCTACCCGGGCTACAATGAAACTAATTTGGAAATCTTTTATGAACTGTTATTAAGTTCCACAACATATCTTAATTCTTATTTCAGATATTTGAATATTTTATCAAAAAAATTTTATCCCAATGAAAGCTAAAGAATCCTAAAATCGATAAATAGTGTTTCGCCCGAACAGGGACTCGAACCCTGGACCGTTAGGTTAAAAGCCTAACGCTCTACCGACTGAGCTACCCGGGCTACAATGAAACCAATTTGGAAATCTTTTATGGACTGTTATTAAGTTCCACAACATATCTTAATTCTTATTTCAGATATTTGAATATTTTATCAAAAAAATTTTATCCGTATGAAAACTAAAGAATCCTAAAATCGAAAAATGGTGTTTCGCCCGAACAGGGACTCGAACCCTGGACCGTTAAGTTAAAAGCCTAACGCTCTAACGACTGAGCTACCCGGGCTACAAAGGAGCCAATTTGGAAATCTTTTAGGGAACTGTTATTAAGTTCCACTTCAAATCTTAATTCTTATTTCAGATATTTGACTAATTTTTTAAAAAATATTTATCCTTATGAAAACAGTAGAATCCTAAAATCGATAAATAGTGTTTCGCCCGAACAGGGACTCGAACCCTGGACCGTTAGGTTAAAATCCTAACGCTCTACCGACTGAGCTACCCGGGCTACAATGAAACTAATTTGGAAATCTTTTATCGACTGTTATGAAGTTCCACAACATATCTTAATTCTTATTTCAGATATTTGAATATTTTATCAAAAATATTTTATCCCAATGAAAACTAAAGAATCCTAAAATCGAAAAATGGCATTTCGCCCGAACAGGGACTCGAACCCTGGACCGTTCGGTTAAAAGCCTAACGCTCTACCGACTGAGCTACCCGGGCTCAACAGGAACCCATATAAAAATATTTTATATAACTGTTATTAAGTTTCACTACAAATCTTAATTCTTATTTCAGATATTTGAATATTTTATCAAAAAAATTTTATCCTTATGAAAACTAAAGAATCCTAAAATCGAAAAATGGTGTTTCGCCAGAACATGGACTCGAACCCTGGACCGTTAGGTTAAAAGCCTAACGCTCTACCGACTGAGCACCTGGGCTCAACAGGAGCCTATATAAAAATATTTTATATAACTGTTATTAAGTTTCACTACAAATCTTAATTCTTATTTCACATATTTGAATATTTTATCAAAAAAATTTTATCCTTATGAAAACTGTAGAATCCTAAAATCGATAAACAGTCTTTCGCCCGAACATGGACTCGAACGCTGGACCGTTAAGTTAAAAGCCTAACGCTCTACCGACTGAGCTACCCGGGCTACAATGAAACCAATTTGGAAATCTTTTATGGACTGTTATTAAGATCCACAACATATCTTAATTCTTATTTCAGATATTTGAATATTTTATCAAAAAATTTTATCCGTATGAAAACTAAAGAATCCTAAAATCGAAAAACGGTGTTTCGCACAAACAGGGACTCGAACCCTGGACCGTTAGGTTAAAAGCCTAACGCTCTACCGACTGAGCTACCCGGGCTCAACAGGATCCCATATAAAAATATTTTATATAACTGTTTTTAAGTTTCACTACAAATCTTAATTCTTATTTCAGATATTTCAATATTATATCAAAAAAATTTTATGCTTATGAAAACTGTAGAATCCTAAAATCGATAAATAGTGTTTCGAAAGAACAGGGACTCGAACCCTAGACCGTTAGGTTAAAAGCTTAACGCTCTACCGACTGAGCTACCCGGGCTAAAATGAAACCAATTTGGAAATCTTTTATAGACTGTTATTAAGTTCCACAACATATCTTAATTCTTATTTCAGATATTTGAATATTTTATCAAAAAAATTTTATCCTTATGAAAACTAAAGAATCCTAAAATCGAAAAATGGTGTTTCGCCAGAACATGGACTCGAACCCTGGACCGTTAGGTTAAAAGCCTAACGCTCTACCGACTGAGCTACCTGGGCTCAACAGGAGCCTATATAAAAATATTTTATATAACTGTTATTAAGTTTCACTACAAATCTTAATTCTTATTTCAGATATTTGAATATTTTATCAAAAAAATTTTATCCTTATGAAAACTGTAGAATCCTAAAATCGATAAACAGTCTTTCGCCAGAACAGGGACTCGAACGCTGGACCGTTAAGTTAAAAGCCTAACGCTCTACCGACTGAGCTACCCGGGCTATAATGAAACCAATTTGGAAATCTTTTATGGACTGTTATTAAGTTCCACAACATATCTTAATTCTTATTTCAGATATTTGAATATTTTATCAAAAAAATTTTATACGTATGAAAACTAAAGAATCCTAAAATCGAAAAATGGTGTTTCGCCCGAACAGGGACTCGAACCCTGGACCGTTAAGTTAAAAGCCTAACGCTCTAACGACTGAGCTACCCGGGCTACAAAGGAGCCAATTTGGAAATCTTTTAGGGAACTGTTATTAAGTTCCACTTCAAATCTTAATTCTTATTTCAGATATTTGACTAATTTTTTAAAAAATATTTATCCTTATGAAAACAGTAGAATCCTAAAATCGATAAACAGTCTTTCGCCAGAACAGGGACTCGAACGCTGGACCGTTAAGTTAAAAGCCTAACGCTCTACCGACTGAGCTACCCGGGCTACAATGAAACCAATTTGGAAATCTTTTATTTACTGTTATTAAGTTCCACAACATATATTAATTCTTATTTCAGATATTTGAATATTTTATCAAGAAAATTTTATCCTTATGAAAACTGTAGAATCCTAAAATCGATAAATAGTGTTTCGCCCGAACAGGGACTCGAACCCTGGACCGTTAGGTTAAAAGCCTAACGCTCTACCGACTGAGCTACCCGGGCTCAACAGGAACCCATATAAAAATATTTTATATAACTGTTATTAAGTTTCACTACAAATCTTAATTCTTATTTCAGATATTTGAATATTTTATCAAAAAAATTTTATCCTTATGAAAACTAAAGAATCCTAAAATCGAAAAATGGTGTTTCGCCAGAACATGGACTCGAACCCTGGACCGTTAGGTTAAAAGCCTAACGCTCTACCGACTGAGCACCTGGGCTCAACAGGAGCCTATATAAAAATATTTTATATAACTGTTATTAAGTTTCACTACAAATCTTAATTCTTATTTCACATATTTGAATATTTTATCAAAAAAATTTTATCCTTATGAAAACTGTAGAATCCTAAAATCGATAAACAGTCTTTCGCCAGAACATGGACTCGAACCCTGGACCGTTAGGTTAAAAGCCTAACGCTCTACCGACTGAGCTACCCGGGCTCAACAGGAACCCATATAAAAATATTTTATATAACTGTTATTAAGTTTCACTACAAAACTTAATTCTTTTTTCATATATATGACTAACTTTTTTAAAAATATTTATCCTTATGAAAACTGTAGAATCCTAAATATGAAAAATGATGTTTCGCCCGAACAGGGACTCGAACCCTGGACCGTTAGGTTAAAAGCCTAACGCTCTAAAGACTGAGCTACCCGGGCTACAATGAAACTAATTTGGAAATCTTTTATGAACTGTTATTAAGTTCCACAACATATCTTAATTCTTATTTCAGATATTTGAATATTTTATCAAAAAAATTTTATCCCAATGAAAACTAAAGAATCCTAAAATCGAAAAATGGTATTTCGCCCGAACAGGGACTCGAACCCTGGACAGTTAGGTTAAAAGCCTATCGCTCTACCGACTGAGCTACCCGGACTCGACAGGATACTATATAAAAATATTTTATATAACTGTTATTAAGTTTCACTACAAATCTTAATTCTTATTTCAGATATTTGAATATTTTATCAAAAAAATTTTATCCGTATGAAAACTAAAGAATCCTAAAATCGAAAAATGGTGTTTCGCCCGAACAGGGCCTCGAACCCTGGACCGTTGAGTTAAAAGCGTAACGCTCTACCGACTAAGCTACCCGGGCTACAAAGGAGCCAATTTGGAAATCTTTTAGAGAACTATTATTAAGTTCCACTACAAATCTTAATTCTTTTTTCAGATATTTGACTAACTTTTTTAAAAATATTTATCGTTATGAAAACTGTAGAATCCTAAAATCGATAAATAGTGTTTCAACCGAACAGGGACTCGAACCCTAGACCGTTAGGTTAAAAGCTTAACGCTCTACCGACTGAGCTACCCGGGCTACAATGAAACCAATTTGGAAATCTTTTATAGACTGTTATTAAGTTCGACAACATATCTTAATTCTTATTTCAGATATTTGAATATTTTATCAAAAGAATTTTATCCCAATGAAAACTAAAGAATCCTAAAATCGAAAAATGGTGTTTCGCCCGAACAGGGACTCGAACCCTGGACCGTTAGGTTAAAAGCCTAACGCTCTAAAGACTGAGCTACCCGGGCTACAATGAAACTAATTTAGAAATCTTTTATTAACTGTTATTAAGTTCCACAACATATCTTAATTCTTATTTCAGATATTTGAATATTTTATCAAAAAAATTTTATCCCAATGAAAGCTAAAGAATCCTAAAATCGAAAAATGGTATTTCGCCCGAACAGGGACTCGAACCCTGGACCGTTAGGTTAAAAGCCTAACGCTCTACCGACTGAGCTACCCGGGCTACAATGAATCCAATTTGGAAATCTTTTAGGGAACTATTATTAAGTTCCAATACAAATCTTAATTCTTTTTTCAGATATTTGACTAACTTTTTAAAAAATATTTATCCTTATGAAAACTGTAGAATCCCAAATATGAAAAATGATGTTTCGCCCGAACAGGGACTCGAACCCTGGGCCGTTAGGTTAAAAGCCTAACGCTCTACCGACTGAGCTACCCGGGCTACAACGAAACCAGTTTGGAAATCTTTTATAGACTGTTATTAAGTTCCACAACATATCTTAATTCTTATTTCAGATATTTGAATATTTTATCAAAAAAATTTTATCCCAGTGAAAACTAAAGAATCCTAAAATCGAAAAATGGTCTTTCGCCCGAACAGGGACTCGAACCCTGGACCGTTCGGTTAAAAGCCTAACGCTCTACCGACTGAGCTACCCGGGCTACAAAGGAGCCAATATGGAAATCTTTTAGGGAACTATTATTAGGTTCCACTACAAATCTTAATTCTTTTTTCAGATATTTGACTAACTTTTTTAAAAATATTTATCCTTATGAAAACTGTAGAATCCTAAATATGAAAAATGATGTTTCGCCCGAACAGGGACTCGAACCCTGGACCGTTAGGTTAAAAGGCTAACGCTCTACCGACTGAGCTACCCGGGCTCAACAGGACCCCATAAAAAATATTTTATATAACTGTTATTAAGTTTCACTACAAATCTTAATTCTTATTTCTTAAAAGCCTAACGCTCTACCGACTGAGCACCAGGGCTCAACAGGAGCCTATATAAAAATATTTTATATAACTGTTATTAAGTTTCACTACAAATCTTAATTCTTATTTCACATATTTGAATATTTTATCAAAAAAATTTTATCCTTATGAAAACTAAAGAATCCTAAAATCGAAAAATGGTGTTTCGCCAGAACATGGACTCGAACCCTGGACCGTTAGGTTAAAAGCCTAACGCTCTACCGACTGAGCTACCCGGACTCAACAAGATCCTATATAAAAATATTTTATATAACTGTTATTAAGTTCCACAACATATCTTAATTCTTATTTCAGATATTTGAATATTTTATCAAAAAAAATTTATCCCAATGAAAACTAAAGAATCCTAAAATGGAAAAATGGTCTTTCTCCCAAACAGGGACTCGAACCCTGGACCGTTAGGTTAAAAGCCTAACGCTCTACCGACTGAGCTACCCGGGCTACAATGAAAACAATTTGGAAATCTTTTATGGACTGTTATTAAGTTCCACTACATATCTTAATTCTTATTTCAGATATTTGAATATTTTATCAAACAAATTTTATCCTTATGAAAACTAAAGAATCCTAAAATCGAAAAATTGTGTTTCTTTCGAACAGGGACTCGAACCCTGGACCGTTAGGTTAAAAGCCTAACGCTCTAACAACTGAGCTACCCGGGCTACAAAGGAGCCAATTTGGAAATCTTGTAGGGAACTATTATTAAGTTCCACTACAAATCTTAATTCTTTTTTTAGATATTTGACTAACTTTTTTAAAAATATTTATCCTTAATAAAACTGTAGAATCCCAAATATGAAAAATGATGTTTCGCCCGAACAGGGACTCGAACCCTGGACCGTTAGGTTAAAAGCCTAACGCTCTACCGACTGAGCTACCCGGGCTCAACAGGAACAAATATAAAAATATTTTAAATAACTGTTATTAAGTTTCACTACAAATCTTAATTCTTATTTCAGATATTTGAATATTTTATCAAAAAAATTTTATCCTTATGAAAACTAAAGAATCCTAAAATCGAAAAATGGTGTTTCGCCAGAACATGGACTCGAATCCTGGACCGTTAGGTTAAAAGCCTAACGCTCTACCGACTGAGCTACCCGGGCTATAATGAAACCAATTTGGAAATCTTTTATGGACTGTTATTAAGTTCCACAACATATCTTAATTCTTATTTCAGATATTTGAATATTTTATCAAAAAATTTTTATCCGTATGAAAACTAAAGAATCCTAAAATCGAAAAATGGTGTTTCGCCCGAACAGGGACTCGAACCCTGGACCGTTAGGTTAAAAGCCTAACGCTCTACCGACTGAGCTACCCGGGCTACAAAGGAGCCAATTTGGAAATCTTTTAGGGAACTGTTATTAAGTTCCACTTCAAATCTTAATTCTTATTTCAGATATTTGACTAATTTTTTAAAAAATATTTATCCTTATGAAAACAGTAGAATCCTAAAATCGATAAATAGTGTTTCGCCCGAACAGGGACTCGAACCCTGGACCGTTAGTTTAAAATCCTAACGCTCTACCGACTGAGCTACCCGGGCTACAATGAAACTAACTTGGAAATCTTTTATCGACTGTTATGAAGTTCCACAATATATCTTAATTCTTATTTCAGATATTTGAATATTTTATCAAAAATATTTTATCCCAATGAAAACTAAAGAATCCTAAAATCGAAAAATGGCATTTCGCCCGAACAGGGACTTGAACCCTGGACTGTTAGGTTAAAAGCCTAACGCTCCACCGACTGAGCTACCCGGGCTACAATGAAACCAATTTGGAAATCTTTTATTTACTGTTATTAAGTTCCACAACATATCTTAATTCTTATTTCAGATATTTGAATATTTTATCAAGAAAATTTTATCCTTATGAAAACTGTAGAATCCTAAAATCGATAAATAGTGTTTCGCCCGAACAGGGACTCGAACCCTGGACCGTTAGGTTAAAAGCCTAACGCTCTACCGACTGAGCTACCCGGGCTCAACAGGAACCCATATAAAAATATTTTATATAACTGTTATTAAGTTTCACTACAAATCTTAATTCTTATTTCAGATATTTGAATATTTTATCAAAAAAATTTTATCCTTATGAAAACTAAAGAATCCTAAAATCGAAAAATGGTGTTTCGCCAGAACATGGACTCGAACCCTGGACCGTTAGGTTAAAAGCCTAACGCTCTACCGACTGAGCACCTGGGCTCAACACGAGCCTATATAAAAATATTTTATATAACTGTTATTAAGTTTCACTACAAATCTTAATTCTTATTTCACATATTTGAATATTTTATCAAAAAAAATTTATCCTTATGAAAACTGTAGAATCCTAAAATCGATAAACAGTCTTTCGCCCGAACAGGGACTCGAACGCTGGACCGTTAAGTTGAAAGCCTAAAGCTCTACCGACTGAGCTACCCGGGCTACAATGAAACCAATTTGGAAATCTTTTATGGACTGTTATTAAGTTATTAAGTTAAAATATTTTTATGAACACTAAAGAATCCTAAAATCGAAAAATGGTGTTTCGCCAGAACATGGACTCGAACCCTGGACCGTTAGGTTAAAAGCCTAACGCTCTACCGACTGAGCTACCCGGACTCAACAGGATCCTATATAAAAATATTTTATATAACTGTTATTAAGTTTCACTAAAAATCTTAATTCTTATTTCAGATATTTGAATATTTTATCAAAAAAAATTTATCCGTATGAAAACTAAAGAATCCTAAAATCGAAAAATGGTGTTTCGCCCGAACAGGGCCTCGAACCCTGGACCGTTAAGTTAAAAGCCTAACGCTCTACCGACTAAGCTACCCGGGCTACAATGAAACCAATTTGGAAATCTTTTATGGACTGTTATTAAGTTCCACTACATATCTTAATTCTTATTTCAGATATTTGAATATTTTATCAAGAAAATTTTATCCGTATGAAAACTGAAGAATCCTAAAATCGAAAAATGGTCTTTCGCCCGAACAGGGCCTCGAACCCTGGACCATTAGGTTAAAAGCCTAACGCTCTACCGACTGAGCTACCCGGGCTCAACAGGAACCCATATAAAAATATTTTAAATAACTGTTATTAAGTTTCACTACAAATCTTAATTCTTATTTCAGATATTTGAATATTTTATCAAAAAAATTTTATCCTTATGAAAATTGTAGAATCCTAAAATCGATAAATAGTGTTTCGACCGAACAGAGACTCGAACCCTAGACCGTTAGGTTAAAAGCTTAACGCTCTACCGACTGAGCTACCCGGGCTACAATGAAACAAATTTGGAAATCTTTTATAGACTGTTATTAAGTTCCACAACATATCTTAATTCTTATTTCAGATATTTGAATATTTTATCAAAAGAATTTTATCCCAATGAAAACTAAAGAAATCTAAAATCGAAAAATGGTGTTTCGCCCGAACAGGGACTCGAACCCTGGACCGTTAGGTTAAAAGCCTAACGCTCTACCGACTGAGCTACCCGGGCTACAAAGGAGCCAATTTGGAAATCTTTTATGGACTGTTATTAAGTTCCACAACAAATCTCAATTCTTTTTTCAGATATTTGACTAACTTTTTTAAAAATATTTATCCTTATGAAAACTGTAGAATCCTAATTATGAAAAATGATGTTTCGCCCGAACAGGGACTCGAACCCTGGACCGTTAGGTTAAAAGCCTAACGCTCTAAAGACTGAGCTACCCGGGCTACAACGAAACCAATTTGGAAATCTTTTATAGACTGTTATTAAGATCCACAACATATCTTAATTCTTATTTCAGATATTTGAATATTTTATCAAACAAATTTTATCCTTATGAAAACTAAAGAATCCTAAAATCGAAAAATTGTGTTTCTTTCGAACAGGGACTCGAACCCTGGACCGTTAGGTTAAAAGCCTACCGCTCTACCAACTGAGCTACCCGGGCTACAAAGCAGCCAATTTGGAAATCTTTTAGGGAACTATTATTAAGTTCCAATACAAATCTTAATTCTTTTTTCAGATATTTGACTAACTTTTTAAAAAATATTTATCCTTATGAAAACTGTAGAATCCCAAATATGAAAAATGATGTTTCGCCCGAACAGGGACTCGAACCCTGGACCGTTAGGTTAAAAGCCTAACGCTCTACCGACTGAGCTACCCGGGCTACAACGAAACCAGTTTGGAAATCTTTTATAGACTGTTATTAAGTTCCACAACATATCTTAATTCTTATTTCAGATATTTGAATATTTTATTAAAAAAATTTTATCCCAGTGAAAACTAAAGAATCCTAAAATCGAAAAATGGTCTTTCGCCCGAACAGGGACTCGAACCCTGGACCGTTCGGGTAAAAGCCTAACGCTCTACCGACTGAGCAACCCGGGCTATAAAGGAGCCAATTTGGAAATCTTTTAGGGAACTATTATTAAGTTCCACTACAAATCTTAATTCTTTTTTCAGATATTTGACTAACTTTTTTAAAAATATTTATCCTTATGAAAACTGTAGAATCCTAAATATGAAAAATGATGTTTCGCCCGAACAGGGACTCGAACCCTGGACCGTTAGGTTAAGATCCTAACGCTCTACCGACTGAGCTACCCGGGCTACAATGAAACTAATTTGGAAATCTTTTATCGACTGTTATGAAGTTCCACAACATATCTTAATTCTTATTTCAGATATTTGAATATTTTATCAAAAATATTTTATCCCAATGAAAACTAAAGAATCCTAAAATCGAAAAATGGCATTTCGCCCGAACAGGGACTCGAACCCTGGACCGTTAGGTTAAAAGCCTAACGCTCTACCGACTGAGCACCAGGGCTCAACAGGAGCCTATATAAAAATATTTTATATAACTGTTATTAAGTTTCACTACAAATCTTAATTCTTATTTCACATATTTGAATATTTTATCAAAAAAATTTTATCCTTATGAAAACTAAAGAATCCTAAAATCGAAAAATGGTGTTTCGCCAGAACATGGACTCGAACCCTGGACCGTTAGGTTAAAAGCCTAACGCTCTACCGACTGAGCACCAGGGCTCAACAGGAGCCTATATAAAAATATTTTATATAACTGTTATTAAGTTTCACTACAAATCTTAATTCTTATTTCAGATATTTGAATATTTTATCAAAAAAATTTTATCCGTATGAAAACTAAAGAATCCTAAAATCGAAAAATGGTGTTTCGCCCGAACAAGGCTTTGAACCCTGGACCGTTAAGTTAAAAGCCTAACGCTCTACCGACTAAGCTACCCGGACTACAATGAAACCAATTTGGAAATCTTTTATGGACTGTTATTAAGTTCCACTACATATCTTAATTCTTATTTCAGATATTTGAATATTTTATCAAGAAAATTTTATCCTTATGAAAACTAAAGAATCCTAAAATCGAAAAATTGTGTTTCGCCAGAACATGGACTCGAACCCTGGACCGTTAGGTTAAAAGCCTAACGCTCTACCGACTGAGCTACCCGGACTCAACAAGATCCTATATAAAAATATAAAATATAACTGTTATTAAGTTCCACAACATATCTTAATTCTTATTTCAGATATTTGAATATTTTATCAAAAAAAATTTATCCCAATGAAAACTAAAGAATCCTAAAATCGAAAAATGGTCTTTCTCCCAAACAGGGACTCGAACCCTGGACCGTTAGGTTAAAAGCCTAACGCTCTACCGACTGAGCTACCCGGGCTACAATGAAAACAATTTGGAAATCTTTTATGGACTGTTATTAAGTTCCACTACATATCTTAATTCTTATTTCAGATATTTGAATATTTTATCAAACAAATTTTATCCTTATGAAAACTAAAGAATCCTAAAATCGAAAAATTGTGTTTCTTTCGAACAGGGACTCGAACCCTGGACCGTTAGGTTAAAAGCCTAACGCTCTAACAACTGAGCTACCCGGGCTACAAAGGAGCCAATTTGGAAATCTTGTAGGGAACTATTATTAAGTTCCACTACAAATCTTAATTCTTTTTTCAGATATTTGACTAACTTTTTTAAAAATATGTATCCTTAATAAAACTGTAGAATCCCAAATATGAAAAATGATGTTTCGCCCGAACAGGGACTCGAACCCTGGACCGTTAGGTTAAAAGCCTAACGCTCTACCGACTGAGCTACCCGGGCTACAAAGAAGCCAATTTGGAAATCTTTTAGGGAACTATTATTAAGTTCCAATACAAATCTTAATTCTTTTTTCAGATATTTGAATATTTTATCAAAAAATTTTATCCCAATGAAAACTAAAGAATCCTAAAATCGATAAATGGTCTAGCCCGAACAGGGACTCGAACCCTTGACCGTTAGGTTAAAAGCATAATGTGAATCTTATTAAGTTTCACTACAAATCTTCATTCTTATTTCAGATATTTAAATAATTTATCAAAAAATATTAAAACCTTATGAAAACTATAGAATCCAAAAATTATCAAAATGATTATCAAAAAATTTTTATCCTTATGAAAACTGTAGAATCCTAAAATCGATAAATAGTGTTGTTTCGCCCGAACAGGGACTCGAACCCTGGACCGTTAAGTTAAAAGCGTAACGCTCTACCGACTAAGCTACCCGGGCTACAAAGGAGCCAATTTGGAAATCTTTTAGAGAACTATTATTAAGTTCCACTACAAATCTTAATTCTTTTTTCAGATATTTGACTAACTTTTTTAAAAATATTTATCGTTATGAAAACTGTAGAATCCTAAAATCGATAAATAGTGTTTCGACCGAACAGGGACTCGAACCCTAGACCGTTAGGTTAAAAGCTTAACGCTCTACCGACTGAGCTACCCGGGCTACAATGAAACCAATTTGAAAATCTTTTATAGACTGTTATTAAGTTCCACAACATATCTTAATTCTTATTTCAGATATTTGAATATTTTATCAAAAGAATTTTATCCCAATGAAAACTAAAGAATCCTAAAATCGAAAAATGGTGTTTCGCCCGAACAGGGACTCGAACCCTGGACCGTTAGGTTAAAAGCCTAACGCTCTAAAGACTGAGCTACCCGGGCTACAATGAAACTAATTTAGAAATCTTTTATTAACTGTTATTAAGTTCCACAACATATCTTAATTCTTATTTCAGATATTTGAATATTTTATCAAAAAAATTTTATCCCAATGAAAGCTAAAGAATCCTAAAATCGAAAAATGGTATTTCGCCCGAACAGGGACTCGAACCCTGGACCGTTAGGTTAAAAGCCTAACGCTCTACCGACTGAGCTACCCGGGCTCAACAGGAACTCATATAAAAATATTTTATATAACTGTTATTAAGTTTCACTACAAAACTTAATTCTTTTTTCATATATTTGACTAACTTTTTTAAAAATATTTATCCTTATGAAAACTGTAGAATCCTAAATATGAAAAATGATGTTTCGCCCGAACAGGGACTCGAACCCTGGACCGTTAGGTTAAAAGCCTAACGCTCTAAAGACTGAGCTACCCGGGCTACAATGAAACTAATTTGGAAATCTTTTATGAACTGTTATTAAGTTCCACAACATATCTTAATTCTTATTTCAGATATTTGAATATTTTATCAAAAAAATTTTATCCCAATGAAAGCTAAAGAATCCTAAAATCGATAAATAGTGTTTCGCCCGAACAGGGACTCGAACCCTGGACCGTTAGGTTAAAAGCCTAACGCTCTACCGACTGAGCTACCCGGGCTCAACAGGAACCCATATAAAAATATTTTATACAACTGTTATTAAGTTTCACTACAAATCTTAATTCTTATTTCAGATATTTGAATATTTTATCCTTATGAAAACTGTAGATCCTAAAATCGATAAATAGTGTTTCGCCCGAACAGGGACTCGAACCCTGGACCGTTAGGTTAAAAGCCTAACGCTCTACCGACTGAGCTACCCGGGCTACAATGAAAAAAATTTGGAAATCTTTTATTTACTGTTTTTAAGTTCCACAACATATCTTAATTCTTATTTCAGATATTTGAATATTTTATCAAACAAATTTTATCCGTATGAAAACTAAAGAATCCTAAAATCGAAAAATGGTGTTTCGCCCGAACAGGGACTCGAACCCTGGACCGTTAAGTTAAAAGCCTAACGCTCTACCGACTGAGCTACCCGGGCTACAAAGGAGCCAATTTGGAAATCTTTTAGGGAACTATTATTAAGTTCCACTACAAATCTTAATTCTTTTTCCAGATATTTGACTAACTTTTTTTAAAATATTTATCGTTATGAAAACTGTAGAATCCTAAATATGAAAAATGATACTTCGCCCGAACAGGGACTCGAACCCTGGACCGTTAGGTTAAAAGCCTAACGCTCTACCGACTGAGCTACCCGGGCTCAACAGGAACCCATATAAAAATATTTTAAATAACTGTTATTAAGTTTCACTACAAATCTTAATTCTTATTTCAGATATTTGAATATTTTATCAAACAAATTTTATCCTCATGAAAACTGTAGAATCTTAAAATCGATAAATAGTGTTTCGCCCGAACAGGGCTCGAACCCTGGACCGTTAAGTTAAAAGCCTAACGCTCTACCGACTGAGCTACCCGGGCTACAAAGAAGCCAATTTGGAAATCTTTTAGGGAACTATTATTAAGTTCCAATACAAATCTTAATTCTTTTTTCAGATATTTGAATATTTTATCAAAAAATTTTATCCCAATGAAAACTAAAGAATCCTAAAATCGATAAATGGTCTAGCCCGAACAGGGACTCGAACCCTTGACCGTTAGGTTAAAAGCATAATGTGAATCTTATTAAGTTTCACTACAAATCTTCATTCTTATTTCAGATATTTGAATATTTTATCAAAAGAATTTTATCCCAATGAAAACTAAAGAATCCTAAAATCGAAAAATGGTGTTTCGCCCGAACAGGGACTCGAACCCTGGACCGTTAGGTTAAAAGCCTAACGCTCTACCGACTGAGCTACCCGGGCTACAAAGGAGCCAATTTGGAAATCTTTTATTTACTGTTATTAAGTTCCACAACAAATCTTAATTCTTTTTTCAGATATTTGACTAACTTTTTTAAAAATATTTATCCTTATGAAAACTGTAGAATCCTAATAATGAAAAATGATGTTTCGCCCGAACAGGGACTCGAACCCTGGACCGTTAGGTTAAAAGCCTAACGCTCTAAAGACTGAGCTACCCGGGCTACAACGAAACCAATTTGGAAATCTTTTATAGACTGTTATTAAGATCCACAACATATCTTAATTCTTATTTCAGATATTTGAATATTTTATCAAACAAATTTTATCCTTATGAAAACTAAAGAATCCTAAAATCGAAAAATTGTGTTTCTTTCGAACAGGGACTCGAACACTGGACCGTTAGGTTAAAAGCCTACCGCTCTACCAACTGAGCTACCCGGGCTACAAAGCAGCCAATTTGGAAATCTTTTAGGGAACTATTATTAAGTTCCAATACAAATCTTAATTTTTTTTTCAGATATTTGACTAACTTTTTAAAAAATATTTATCCTTATGAAAACTGTAGAATCCCAAATATGAAAAATGATGTTTCGCCCGAACAGGGACTCGAACCCTGGACCGTTAGGTTAAAAGCCTAACGCTCTACCGACTGAGCTACCCGGGCTACAACGAAACCAGTTTGGAAATCTTTTATAGACTGTTATTAAGTTCCACAACATATCTTAATTCTTATTTCAGATATTTGAATATTTTATCAAAAAAATTTTATCCCAGTGAAAACTAAAGAATCCTAAAATCGAAAAATGGTCTTTCGCCCGAACAGGGACTCGAACCCTGGACCGTTCGTGTAAAAGCCTAACGCTCTACCGACTGAGCAACCCGGGCTATAAAGAAGACAATTTGGAAATCTTTTAGGGAACTATTATTAAGTTCCACTACAAATCTTAATTCTTATTTCAGATATTTGACTAACTTTTTTAAAAATATTTATCCTTATGAAAACTGTAGAATCCTAAAAATGAAAAATGATGTTTCGCCCGAACAGGGACTCGAACCCTGGACCGTTAGGTTAAAAGCCTAACGCTCTACCGACTGAGCTACCCGGGCTCAACAGGACCCCATATAAAAATATTTTATATAACTGTTATTAAGTTTCACTACAAATCTTAATTCTTATTTCAGATAATTGAATATTTTATCAAAAAAATTTTATCCTTATGAAAACTGTTGAATCCTAAAATCGATAAATAGTGTTTCGCCCGAACAGGGACTCGAACCCTGGACCGTTAGGTTAAAAGCCTAACGCTCTACCGACTGAGCTACCCGGGCTACAATGAAAACAATTTGGAAATCTTTTATGGACTGTTATTAAGTTCCACTACATATCTTAATTCTTATTTCAGATATTTGAATATTTTATCAAACAAATTTTATCCTTATGAAAACTGTTGAATCCTAAAATCGATAAATTGTGTTTCTTTCGAACAGGGACTCGAACCCTGGACCGTTAGGTTATAAGCCTAACGCTCTAACAACTGAGCTACCCGGGCTACAAAGGAGCCAATTTGGAAATCTTGTAGGGAACTATTATTAAGTTCCACTACAAATCTTAATTCTTTTTTCAGATATTTGACTAACTTTTTTAAAAATATTTATCCTTAATAAAACTGTAGAATCCCAAATATGAAAAATGATGTTTCGCCCGAACATGGACTCGAACCCTGGACCGTTAGATTAAAAGCCTATTGCTCTACCGACTGAGCTACCCGGGCTCAACAGGAACCCATATAAAAATATTTTATATAACTGTTATTAAGTTTCACTACAAATCTTAATTCTTATTTCAGATATTTGAATATTTTATCAAAAAAATTTTATCCTTATGAAAACTAAAGAATCCTAAAATCGAAAAATGGTGTTTCGCCAGAACATGGACTCGAATCCTGGACCGTTAGGTTAAAAGCCTAACGCTCTACCGACTGAGCTACCCGGGCTCAACAGGAACCCATATAAAAATATTTTATATAACTGTTATTAAGTTTCACTACAAATCTTAATTCTTATTTCAGATATGTGAATATTTTATCAGAAAAATTTTATCCTTATGAAAACTAAAGAATCCTAAAATCGAAAAATGGTGTTTCGCCAGAACATGGACTCGAACCCTGGACCGTTAGGTTAAAAGCTTAACGCTCTACCGACTGAGCTACCCGGACTCAACAGGATCCTATATAAAAATATTTTATATAACTGTTATTAAGTTTCACTAAAAATCTTAATTCTTATTTCAGATATTTGAATATTTTATCAAAAAAAATTTATCCGTATGAAAACTAAAGAATCCTAAAATCGAAAAATGGTGTTTCGCCCGAACAGGGCCTCGAACCCTGGACCGTTAAGTTAAAAGCCTAACGCTCTACCGACTGAGCTACCCGGGCTCAACAGGAACCCATATAAAATTATTTTAAATAACTGTTATTAAGTTTCACTACAAATCTTAATTCTTATTTCAGATATTTGAATATTTTATCAAAAAAATTTTATCCTTATGAAAATTGTAGAATCCTAAAATCGATAAATAGTGTTTCGACCGAACAGAGACTCGAACCCTAGACCGTTAGGTTAAAAGCTTAACGCTCTACCGACTGAGCTACCCGGGCTACAATGAAACAAATTTGGAAATCTTTTATAGACTGTTATTAAGTTCCACAACATATCTTAATTCTTATTTCAGATATTTGAATATTTTATCAAAAGAATTTTATCCCAATGAAAACTAAAGAATCCTAAAATCGAAAAATGGTGTTTCGCCCGAACAGGGACTCGAACCCTGGACCGTTAGGTTAAAAGCCTAACGCTCTACCGACTGAGCTACCCGGGTTACAAAGGAGCCAATTTGGAAATCTTTTATGGACTGTTATTAAGTTCCACAACAAATCTTAATTCTTTTTTCAGATATTTGACTAACTTTTTTAAAAATATTTATCCTTATGAAAACTGTAGAATCCTAATTATGAAAAATGATGTTTCGCCCGAACAGGGACTCGAACCCTGGACCGTTAGGTTAAAAGCCTAACGCTCTAAAGACTGAGCTACCCGGGCTACAACGAAACCAATTTGGAAATCTTTTATAGACTGTTATTAAGATCCACAACATATCTTAATTCTTATTTCAGATATTTGAATATTTTATCAAACAAATTTTATCCTTATGAAAACTAAAGAATCCTAAAATCGAAAAATTGTGTTTCTTTCGAACAGGGACTCGAACCCTGGACCGTTAGGTTAAAAGCCTACCGCTCTACCAACTGAGCTACCCGGGCTACAAAGCAGCCAATTTGGAAATCTTTTAGGGAACTATTATTAAGTTCCAATACAAATCTTAATTCTTTTTTCAGATATTTGACTAACTTTTTAAAAAATATTTATCCTTATGAAAACTGTAGAATCCCAAATATGAAAAATGATGTTTCGCCCGAACAGGGACTCGAACCCTGGACCGTTAGGTTAAAAGCCTAACGCTCTACCGACTGAGCTACCCGGGCTACAACGAAACCAGTTTGGAAATCTTTTATAGACTGTTATTAAGTTCCACAACATATCTTAATTCTTATTTCAGATATTTGAATATTTTATTAAAAAAATTTTATCCCAGTGAAAACTAAAGAATCCTAAAATCGAAAAATGGTCTTTCGCCCGAACAGGGACTCGAACCCTGGACCGTTCGGGTAAAAGCCTAACGCTCTACCGACTGAGCAACCCGGGCTATAAAGGAGCCAATTTGGAAATCTTTTAGGGAACTATTATTAAGTTCCACTACAAATCTTAATTCTTTTTTCAGATATTTGACTAACTTTTTTAAAAATATTTATCCTTATGAAAACTGTAGAATCCTAAATATGAAAAATGATGTTTCGCCCGAACAGGGACTCGAACCCTGGACCGTTAGGTTAAGATCCTAACGCTCTACCGACTGAGCTACCCGGGCTACAATGAAACTAATTTGGAAATCTTTTATCGACTGTTATGAAGTTCCACAACATATCTTAATTCTTATTTCAGATATTTGAATATTTTATCAAAAATATTTTATCCCAATGAAAACTAAAGAATCCTAAAATCGAAAAATGGCATTTCGCCCGAACAGGGACTCGAACCCTGGACCGTTAGGTTAAAAGCCTAACGCTCTACCGACTGAGCACCTGGGCTCAACAGGAGCCTATATAAAAATATTTTATATAACTGTTATTAAGTTTCACTACAAATCTTAATTCTTATTTCACATATTTGAATATTTTATCAAAAAAATTTTATCCTTATGAAAACTAAAGAATCCTAAAATCGAAAAATGGTGTTTCGCCAGAACATGGACTCGAACCCTGGACCGTTAGGTTAAAAGCCTAACGCTCTACCGACTGAGCACCTGGGCTCAACAGGAGCCTATATAAAAATATTTTATATAACTGTTATTAAGTTTCCCTACAAATCTTAATTCTTATTTCACATATTTGAATATTTTATCAAAAAAAAGTTTATCCTTATGAAAACTGTAGAATCCTAAAATCGATAAACAGTCTTTCGCCCGAACAGGGACTCGAACGCTGGACCGTTAAGTTAAAAGCCTAACGCTCTACCGACTGAGCTACCCGGGCTACAATGAAACCAATTTGGAAATCTTTTATGGACTGTTATTAAGTTATTAAGTTAAATATTTTTATGAACACTAAAGAATCCTAAAATCGAAAAATGGTGTTTCGCCAGAACATGGACTCGAACCCTGGACCGTTAGGTTAAAAGCTTAACGCTCTACCGACTGAGCTACCCGGACTCAACAGGATCCTATATAAAAATATTTTATATAACTGTTATTAAGTTTCACTACAAATCTTAATTCTTATTTCAGATATTTGAATATTTTATCAAAAAAATTTTATCCTTATGAAAACTGTAGAATCCTAAAACCGATAAATAGCGTTTCGCCCGAACAGGGACTCGAACCCTGGACCGTTAGGTTAAAAGCCTAACGCTCTACCGACTGAGCTACCCGGGCCACAATGAAACTAATTTGGAAATCTTTTATGGACTGTTATTAAGATCCACAACATATCTTAATTCTTATTTAAGATATTTGAATATTTTATCAAAAAATTTTATCCGTATGAAAACTAAAGAATCCTAAAATCGAAAAATGGTGTTTCGCCCGAACAGGGACTCGAACCCTGGACCGTTAGGTTAAAAGCCTAACGCTCTACCGACTGAGCTACCCGGGCTACAATGAAACCAATTTGGAAATCTTTTATAGACTGTTATTAAGATCCACAACATATCTTAATTCTTATTTCAGATATTTGAATATTTTATCAAACAAATTTTATCCTTATGAAAACTAAAGAATCCTAAAATCGAAAAATTGTGTTTCTTTCGAACAGGGACTCGAACCCTGGACCGTTAGGTTAAAAGCCTAACGCTCTACCAACTGAGCTACCCGGGCTACAAAGAAGCCAATTTGGAAATCTTTTAGGGAACTATTATTAAGTTCCAATACAAACCTTAATTCTTTTTTCAGATATTTGACTTACTTTTTAAAAAATATTTATCCTTGTGAAAACTGTAGAATCCCAAATATGAAAAATGATGTTTCGCCCGAACAGGGACTCGAACCCTGGACCGTTAGGTTAAAAGCCTAACGCTCTACCGACTGAGCTACCCGGGCTACAATGAAACCAATTTGGAAATCTTTTATAGACTGTTATTAAGTTCCACAACATATCTTAATTCTTATTTCAGATATTTGAATATTTTATCAAAAAAATTTTATCCCAATGAAAACTAAAGAATCCTAAAATCGAAAAATGGTCTAGCCCGAACAGGGACTCGAATCCTTGACCGTTAGGTTAAAAGCATAATGTGAATCTTATTAAGTTTCACTACAAATCTTCATTCTTATTTCAGATATTTAAATAATTTATCAAAAAATATTAAAACCTTATGAAAACTATAGAATCCAAAAAGTATCAAAATGATTATCAAAAAATTTTTATCCTTATGAAAACTGTAGAATCCTAAAATCGATAAATAGTGTTTCGCCCGAACAGGGACTCGAACCCTAGACCGTTAGGTTAAAAGCCTAACGCTCTACCGACTGAGCTACCCGGGCTACAATGAAGCCAATTTGGAAATCTTTTATGTAACTTTTATTAAGTTCCACTACAAATCTTAATTCTTATTTCAGAAATTTGAATATTTTATCAAAAAAATTTTATCCTTATGAAAACTAAAGAATCCTAAAACCGAAAAATGGTGTTTCGCCAGAACATGGACTCGAACACTGGACCGTTAAGTTAAAAGCATAATGCTCTACCGACTGAGCTACCCGGACTCAACAGGATCCTATATAAAAATATTTTATATAACTGTTATTAAGTTTCACTACAAATCTTAATTCTTATTTCAGATATTTGAATATTTTATCAAAAAAATTTTATCCGTATGAAAACTAAAGAATCCTAAAATCGAAAAATGGTGTTTCGCCCGAACAGGGCCTCGAACCCTGGACCATTAAGTTAAAAGCGTAACGCTCTACCGACTAAGCTACCCAGGCTACAAAGGAGCCAATTTGGAAATCTTTTAGAGAACTATTATTAAGTTCCACTACAAATCTTAATTCTTTTTTCAGATATTTGACTAACTTTTTTAAAAATATTTATCGTTATGAAAACTGTAGAATCCTAAATATGAAAAATGATGTTTCGCCCGAACAGGGACTCGAACCCTGGACCGTTAGGTTAAAAGCCTAACGCTCTTCCGACTGATCTACCCGGGCTCAACAGGAACCCATATAAAAATATTTTATATAACTGTTATTAAGTTTCACTACAAATCTTAATTCTTATTTCAGATATTTCAATATTATATCAAAAAAATTTTATGCTTATGAAAACTGTAGAATCCTAAAATCGATAAATAGTGTTTCGAAAGAACAGGGACTCGAACCCTAGACCGTTAGGTTAAAAGCTTAACGCTCTACCGACTGAGCTACCCGGGCTAAAATGAAACCAATTTGGAAATCTTTTATAGACTGTTATTAAGTTCCACAACATATCTTAATTCTTATTTCAGATATTTGAATATTTTATCAAAAGAATTTTATCCCAATGAAAACTAAAGAATCCTAAAATCGAAAAATGGTGTTTCGCCCGAACAGGGACTCGAACCCTGGACCGTTAGGTTAAAAGCCTAACGCTCTACCGACTGACCTACCCGGGCTACAAAGGAGCCAATTTGGAAATCTTTAAGGACTGTTATTAAGTTCCACTACAAATCTTAATTCTTTTTTCAGATATTTGACTAACTTTTTTAAAAATATTTATCCTTATGAAAACTGTAGAATCCTAAATATGAAAAATGATGTTTCGCCCGAACAGGGACTCGAACCCTGGACCGTTAGGTTAAAAGCCTAACGCTCTAAAGACTGAGCTACCCGGGCTACAATGAAACTAATTTGGAAATCTTTTATGAACTGTTATTAAGTTCCACAACATATCTTAATTCTTATTTCAGATATTTGAATATTTTATCAAAAAAATTTTATCCCAATGAAAACTAAAGAATCCTAAAATCGAAAAATGGTATTTCGCCCGAACAGGGACTCGAACCCTGGACAGTTAGGTTAAAAGCCTATCGCTCTACCTACTGAGCTACCCGGGCTCAACAGGATCCCATATAAAAATATTTTATATAACTGTTATTAAGTTTCACTACAAATCTTAATTCTTATTTCAGATATTTGAATATTTTATCAAGAAAATTTTATCCTTGTGAAAATTGTAGAATCCTAAAATCGATAAATAGTGTTTCGCCCGAACAAGGACTCGAACCCTGGACCGTTAGGTTAAAAGCCTAACGCTCTACCGACTGAGCTACCCGGGCTCAACAGGAACCCATATAAAAATATTTTATATAACTGTTATTAAGTTTCACTACAAATCTTAATTCTTATTTCAGATATTTGAATATTTTATCAAAAAAATTTTATCCTTATGAAAACTAAAGAATCCTAAAATCGAAAAATGGTGTTTCGCCAGAACATGGACTCGAACCCTGGACCGTTAGGTTAAAAGCCTAACGCTCTACCGACTGAGCACCTGGGCTCAACAGGATCCTATATAAAAATATTTTATATAACTGTTATTAAGTTTCACTACAAATCTTAATTCTTATTTCACATATTTGAATATTTTATCAAAAAAATTTTATCCTTATGAAAACTGTAGAATCCTAAAATCGATAAACAGTCTTTCGCCCGAACAGGGACTCGAACGCTGGACCGTTAAGTTAAAAGCCTAACGCTCTACCGACTGAGCTACCCGGGCTACAATGAAACCAATTTGGAAATCTTTTATGGACTGTTATTAAGTTATTAAGTTAAAATATTTTTATGAACACTAAAGAATCCTAAAATCGAAAAATGGTGTTTTGCCAGAACATGGACTCGAACCCTGGACCGTTAGGTTAAAAGCCTAACGCTCTACCGACTGAGCTACCCGGACTCAACAGGATCCTATATAAAAATATTTTATATAACTGTTATTAAGTTTCACTACAAATCTTAATTCTTATTTCAGATATTTGAATATTTTATCAAAAAAATTTTATCCTTATGAAAACTGTAGAATCCTAAAATCGATAAATAGTGTTTCGCCCGAACAGGGACTCGAACCCTGGACCGTTAAGTTAAAATCCTAACGCTCTACCGACTGAGCTACCCGGGCTACAATGAAACCAATTTGGAAATCTTTTATGGACTGTTATTAAGTTCCACAACATATCTTAATTCTTATTTCAGATATTTGAATATTTTATCAAAAAAATTTTATCCGTATGAAAACTAAAGAATCCTAAAATCGAAAAATGGTGTTTCGCCCGAACAGGGACTCGAACCCTGGACCGTTAAGTTAAAAGCCTAACGCTCTACCGACTGAGCTACCCGGGCTACAAAGGAGCCAATTTGGAAATCTTTTAGGGAACTGTTATTAAGTTCCACTTCAAATCTTAATTCTTATTTCAGATATTTGACTAATTTTTTAAAAAATATTTATCCTTATGAAAACTGCAGAATCCTAAAATCGAAAAATGGTGTTTCGCCCGAACAGGGACTTGAACCCTGGACCGTTAGGTTAAAAGCCTAACGCTCTACCGACTGAGCTACCCGGGCTACAATGAAACTAATTTGGAAATCTTTTATGGACTGTTATTAAGTTCCACAACATATCTTAATTCTTATTTCAGATATTTGAATATTTTATCAAAAAAATGTTATCCGTATGAAAACTAAAGAATCCTAAAATCGAAAAATGGTGCTTCGCCCGAACAGGGACTCGAACCCTGGACCGTTAGGTTAAAAGCCTAACGCTCTACCGACTGAGCTACCCGGGCTCAACAGGAACCCATATAAAAATATTTTATACAACTGTTATTAAGTTTCACTACAAATCTTAATTCTTATTTCAGATATTTGAATATTTTATCCTTATGAAAACTGTAGATCCTAAAATCGATAAATAGTGTTTCGCCCGAACAGGGACTCGAACCCTGGACCGTTAGGTTAAAAGCCTAACGCTCTACCGACTGAGCTAACCGGGCTACAATGAAAAAAATTTGGAAATCTTTTATTTACTGTTTTTAAGTTCCACAACATATCTTAATTCTTATTTCAGATATTTGAATATTTTATCAAACAAATTTTATCCGTATGAAAACTAAAGAATCCTAAAATCGAAAAATGGTGTTTCGCCCGAACAGGGACTCGAACCCTGGACCGTTAAGTTAAAAGCCTAACGCTCTACCGACTGAGCTACCCGGGCTACAAAGGAGCCAATTTGGAAATCTTTTAGGGAACTATTATTAAGTTCCACTACAAATCTTAATTCTTTTTCCAGATATTTGACTAACTTTTTTTAAAATATTTATCGTTATGAAAACTGTAGAATCCTAAATATGAAAAATGATACTTCGCCCGAACAGGGACTCGAACCCTGGACCGTTAGGTTAAAAGCCTAACGCTCTACCGACTGAGCTACCCGGGCTCAACAGGAACCCATATAAAAATATTTTAAATAACTGTTATTAAGTTTCACTACAAATCTTAATTCTTATTTCAGATATTTGAATATTTTATCAAACAAATTTTATCCTCATGAAAACTGTAGAATCTTAAAATCGATAAATAGTGTTTCGCCCGAACAGGGACTCGAACCCTGGACCGTTAAGTTAAAAGCCTAACGCTCTACCGACTGAGCTACCCGGGCTACAAAGAAGCCAATTTGGAAATCTTTTAGGGAACTATTATTAAGTTCCAATACAAATCTTAATTCTTTTTTCAGATATTTGAATATTTTATCAAAAATTTTTTATCCCAATGAAAACTAAAGAATCCTAAAATCGATAAATGGTCTAGCCCGAACAGGGACTCGAACCCTTGACCGTTAGGTTAAAAGCATAATGTGAATCTTATTAAGTTTCACTACAAATCTTCATTCTTATTTCAGATATTTAAATAATTTATCCAAAAATATTATAACTTATGAAAACTATAGAATCCAAAAATTATCAAAATGATTATCAAAAAATTTTTATCCTTATGAAAACTGTAGAATCCTAAAATCGATAAATAGTGTTGTTTCGCCCGAACAGGGACTCGAACCCTGGACCGTTAAGTTAAAAGCGTAACGCTCTACCGACTAAGCTACCCGGGCTACAAAGGAGCCAATTTGGAAATCTTTTAGAGAACTATTATTAAGTTCCACTACAAATCTTAATTCTTTTTTCAGATATTTGACTAACTTTTTTAAAAATATTTATCGTTATGAAAACTGTAGAATCCTAAAATCGATAAATAGTGTTTCGACCGAACAGGGACTCGAACCCTAGACCGTTAGGTTAAAAGCTTAACGCTCTACCGACTGAGCTACCCGGGCTACAATGAAACCAATTTGAAAATCTTTTATAGACTGTTATTAAGTTCCACAACATATCTTAATTCTTATTTCAGATATTTGAATATTTTATCAAAAGAATTTTATCCCAATGAAAACTAAAGAATCCTAAAATCGAAAAATGGTGTTTCGCCCGAACAGGGACTCGAACCCTGGACCGTTAGGTTAAAAGCCTAACGCTCTAAAGACTGAGCTACCCGGGCTACAATGAAACTAATTTAGAAATCTTTTATTAACTGTTATTAAGTTCCACAACATATCTTAATTCTTATTTCAGATATTTGAATATTTTATCAAAAAAATTTTATCCCAATGAAAGCTAAAGAATCCTAAAATCGAAAAATGGTATTTCGCCCGAACAGGGACTCGAACCCTGGACCGTTAGGTTAAAAGCCTAACGCTCTACCGACTGAGCTACCCGGGCTCAACAGGAACTCATATAAAAATATTTTATATAACTGTTATTAAGTTTCACTACAAAACTTAATTCTTTTTTCATATATTTGACTAACTTTTTTAAAAATATTTATCCTTATGAAAACTGTAGAATCCTAAATATGAAAAATGATGTTTCGCCCGAACAGGGACTCGAACCCTGGACCGTTAGGTTAAAAGCCTAACGCTCTAAAGACTGAGCTACCCGGGCTACAATGAAACTAATTTGGAAATCTTTTATGAACTGTTATTAAGTTCCACAACATATCTTAATTCTTATTTCAGATATTTGAATATTTTATCAAAAAAATTTTATCCCAATGAAAGCTAAAGAATCCTAAAATCGATAAATAGTGTTTCGCCCGAACAGGGACTCGAACCCTGGACCGTTAGGTTAAAAGCCTAACGCTCTACCGACTGAGCTACCCGGGCTCAACAGGAACCCATATAAAAATATTTTATACAACTGTTATTAAGTTTCACTACAAATCTTAATTCTTATTTCAGATATTTGAATATTTTATCCTTATGAAAACTGTAGATCCTAAAATCGATAAATAGTGTTTCGCCCGAACAGGGACTCGAACCCTGGACCGTTAGGTTAAAAGCCTAACGCTCTACCGACTGAGCTACCCGGGCTACAATGAAAAAAATTTGGAAATCTTTTATTTACTGTTTTTAAGTTCCACAACATATCTTAATTCTTATTTCAGATATTTGAATATTTTATCAAACAAATTTTATCCGTATGAAAACTAAAGAATCCTAAAATCGAAAAATGGTGTTTCGCCCGAACAGGGACTCGAACCCTGGACCGTTAAGTTAAAAGCCTAACGCTCTACCGACTGAGCTACCCGGGCTACAAAGGAGCCAATTTGGAAATCTTTTAGGGAACTATTATTAAGTTCCACTACAAATCTTAATTCTTTTTCCAGATATTTGACTAACTTTTTTTAAAATATTTATCGTTATGAAAACTGTAGAATCCTAAATATGAAAAATGATACTTCGCCCGAACAGGGACTCGAACCCTGGACCGTTAGGTTAAAAGCCTAACGCTCTACCGACTGAGCTACCCGGGCTCAACAGGAACCCATATAAAAATATTTTAAATAACTGTTATTAAGTTTCACTACAAATCTTAATTCTTATTTCAGATATTTGAATATTTTATCAAACAAATTTTATCCTCATGAAAACTGTAGAATCTTAAAATCGATAAATAGTGTTTCGCCCGAACAGGGCTCGAACCCTGGACCGTTAAGTTAAAAGCCTAACGCTCTACCGACTGAGCTACCCGGGCTACAAAGAAGCCAATTTGGAAATCTTTTAGGGAACTATTATTAAGTTCCAATACAAATCTTAATTCTTTTTTCAGATATTTGAATATTTTATCAAAAAATTTTATCCCAATGAAAACTAAAGAATCCTAAAATCGATAAATGGTCTAGCCCGAACAGGGACTCGAACCCTTGACCGTTAGGTTAAAAGCATAATGTGAATCTTATTAAGTTTCACTACAAATCTTCATTCTTATTTCAGATATTTAAATAATTTATCAAAAAATATTAAAACCTTATGAAAACTATAGAATCCAAAAATTATCAAAATGATTATCAAAAAATTTTTATCCTTATGAAAACTGTAGAATCCTAAAATCGATAAATAGTGTTGTTTCGCCCGAACAGGGACTCGAACCCTGGACCGTTAAGTTAAAAGCGTAACGCTCTACCGACTAAGCTACCCGGGCTACAAAGGAGCCAATTTGGAAATCTTTTAGAGAACTATTATTAAGTTCCACTACAAATCTTAATTCTTTTTTCAGATATTTGACTAACTTTTTTAAAAATATTTATCGTTATGAAAACTGTAGAATCCTAAAATCGATAAATAGTGTTTCGACCGAACAGGGACTCGAACCCTAGACCGTTAGGTTAAAAGCTTAACGCTCTACCGACTGAGCTACCCGGGCTACAATGAAACCAATTTGAAAATCTTTTATAGACTGTTATTAAGTTCCACAACATATCTTAATTCTTATTTCAGATATTTGAATATTTTATCAAAAGAATTTTATCCCAATGAAAACTAAAGAATCCTAAAATCGAAAAATGGTGTTTCGCCCGAACAGGGACTCGAACCCTGGACCGTTAGGTTAAAAGCCTAACGCTCTAAAGACTGAGCTACCCGGGCTACAATGAAACTAATTTAGAAATCTTTTATTAACTGTTATTAAGTTCCACAACATATCTTAATTCTTATTTCAGATATTTGAATATTTTATCAAAAAAATTTTATGCTTATGAAAACTGTAGAATCCTAAAATCGATAAATAGTGTTTCGAAAGAACAGGGACTCGAACCCTAGACCGTTAGGTTAAAAGCTTAACGCTCTACCGACTGAGCTACCCGGGCTACAATGAAACCAATTTGGAAATCTTTTATAGACTGTTATTAAGTTCCACAACATATCTTAATTCTTATTTCAGATATTTGAATATTTTATCAAAAAAATTTTATCCCAATGAAAACTAAAGAATCCTAAAATCGAAAAATGGTCTAGCCCGAACAGGGACTCGAATCCTTGACCGTTAGGTTAAAAGCATAATGTGAATCTTATTAAGTTTCACTACAAATCTTCATTCTTATTTCAGATATTTAAATAATTTATCAAAAAATATTAAAACCTTATGAAAACTATAGAATCCAAAAAGTATCAAAATGATTATCAAAAAATTTTTATCCTTATGAAAACTGTAGAATCCTAAAATCGATAAATAGTGTTTCGCCCGAACAGGGACTCGAACCCTAGACCGTTAGGTTAAAAGCCTAACGCTCTACCGACTGAGCTACCCGGGCTACAATGAAGCCAATTTGGAAATCTTTTATGTAACTTTTATTAAGTTCCACTACAAATCTTAATTCTTATTTCAGAAATTTGAATATTTTATCAAAAAAATTTTATCCTTATGAAAACTAAAGAATCCTAAAACCGAAAAATGGTGTTTCGCCAGAACATGGACTCGAACACTGGACCGTTAAGTTAAAAGCATAATGCTCTACCGACTGAGCTACCCGGACTCAACAGGATCCTATATAAAAATATTTTATATAACTGTTATTAAGTTTCACTACAAATCTTAATTCTTATTTCAGATATTTGAATATTTTATCAAAAAAATTTTATCCGTATGAAAACTAAAGAATCCTAAAATCGAAAAATGGTGTTTCGCCCGAACAGGGCCTCGAACCCTGGACCATTAAGTTAAAAGCGTAACGCTCTACCGACTAAGCTACCCAGGCTACAAAGGAGCCAATTTGGAAATCTTTTAGAGAACTATTATTAAGTTCCACTACAAATCTTAATTCTTTTTTCAGATATTTGACTAACTTTTTTAAAAATATTTATCGTTATGAAAACTGTAGAATCCTAAATATGAAAAATGATGTTTCGCCCGAACAGGGACTCGAACCCTGGACCGTTAGGTTAAAAGCCTAACGCTCTTCCGACTGATCTACCCGGGCTCAACAGGAACCCATATAAAAATATTTTATATAACTGTTATTAAGTTTCACTACAAATCTTAATTCTTATTTCAGATATTTCAATATTATATCAAAAAAATTTTATGCTTATGAAAACTGTAGAATCCTAAAATCGATAAATAGTGTTTCGAAAGAACAGGGACTCGAACCCTAGACCGTTAGGTTAAAAGCTTAACGCTCTACCGACTGAGCTACCCGGGCTAAAATGAAACCAATTTGGAAATCTTTTATAGACTGTTATTAAGTTCCACAACATATCTTAATTCTTATTTCAGATATTTGAATATTTTATCAAAAGAATTTTATCCCAATGAAAACTAAAGAATCCTAAAATCGAAAAATGGTGTTTCGCCCGAACAGGGACTCGAACCCTGGACCGTTAGGTTAAAAGCCTAACGCTCTACCGACTGACCTACCCGGGCTACAAAGGAGCCAATTTGGAAATCTTTAAGGACTGTTATTAAGTTCCACTACAAATCTTAATTCTTTTTTCAGATATTTGACTAACTTTTTTAAAAATATTTATCCTTATGAAAACTGTAGAATCCTAAATATGAAAAATGATGTTTCGCCCGAACAGGGACTCGAACCCTGGACCGTTAGGTTAAAAGCCTAACGCTCTAAAGACTGAGCTACCCGGGCTACAATGAAACTAATTTGGAAATCTTTTATGAACTGTTATTAAGTTCCACAACATATCTTAATTCTTATTTCAGATATTTGAATATTTTATCAAAAAAATTTTATCCCAATGAAAACTAAAGAATCCTAAAATCGAAAAATGGTATTTCGCCCGAACAGGGACTCGAACCCTGGACAGTTAGGTTAAAAGCCTATCGCTCTACCTACTGAGCTACCCGGGCTCAACAGGATCCCATATAAAAATATTTTATATAACTGTTATTAAGTTTCACTACAAATCTTAATTCTTATTTCAGATATTTGAATATTTTATCAAGAAAATTTTATCCTTGTGAAAATTGTAGAATCCTAAAATCGATAAATAGTGTTTCGCCCGAACAAGGACTCGAACCCTGGACCGTTAGGTTAAAAGCCTAACGCTCTACCGACTGAGCTACCCGGGCTCAACAGGAACCCATATAAAAATATTTTATATAACTGTTATTAAGTTTCACTACAAATCTTAATTCTTATTTCAGATATTTGAATATTTTATCAAAAAAATTTTATCCTTATGAAAACTAAAGAATCCTAAAATCGAAAAATGGTGTTTCGCCAGAACATGGACTCGAACCCTGGACCGTTAGGTTAAAAGCCTAACGCTCTACCGACTGAGCACCTGGGCTCAACAGGATCCTATATAAAAATATTTTATATAACTGTTATTAAGTTTCACTACAAATCTTAATTCTTATTTCACATATTTGAATATTTTATCAAAAAAATTTTATCCTTATGAAAACTGTAGAATCCTAAAATCGATAAACAGTCTTTCGCCCGAACAGGGACTCGAACGCTGGACCGTTAAGTTAAAAGCCTAACGCTCTACCGACTGAGCTACCCGGGCTACAATGAAACCAATTTGGAAATCTTTTATGGACTGTTATTAAGTTATTAAGTTAAAATATTTTTATGAACACTAAAGAATCCTAAAATCGAAAAATGGTGTTTTGCCAGAACATGGACTCGAACCCTGGACCGTTAGGTTAAAAGCCTAACGCTCTACCGACTGAGCTACCCGGACTCAACAGGATCCTATATAAAAATATTTTATATAACTGTTATTAAGTTTCACTACAAATCTTAATTCTTATTTCAGATATTTGAATATTTTATCAAAAAAATTTTATCCTTATGAAAACTGTAGAATCCTAAAATCGATAAATAGTGTTTCGCCCGAACAGGGACTCGAACCCTGGACCGTTAAGTTAAAATCCTAACGCTCTACCGACTGAGCTACCCGGGCTACAATGAAACCAATTTGGAAATCTTTTATGGACTGTTATTAAGTTCCACAACATATCTTAATTCTTATTTCAGATATTTGAATATTTTATCAAAAAAATTTTATCCGTATGAAAACTAAAGAATCCTAAAATCGAAAAATGGTGTTTCGCCCGAACAGGGACTCGAACCCTGGACCGTTAAGTTAAAAGCCTAACGCTCTACCGACTGAGCTACCCGGGCTACAAAGGAGCCAATTTGGAAATCTTTTAGGGAACTATTATTAAGTTCCACTACAAATCTTAATTCTTTTTCCAGATATTTGACTAACTTTTTTTAAAATATTTATCGTTATGAAAACTGTAGAATCCTAAATATGAAAAATGATACTTCGCCCGAACAGGGACTCGAACCCTGGACCGTTAGGTTAAAAGCCTAACGCTCTACCGACTGAGCTACCCGGGCTCAACAGGAACCCATATAAAAATATTTTAAATAACTGTTATTAAGTTTCACTACAAATCTTAATTCTTATTTCAGATATTTGAATATTTTATCAAACAAATTTTATCCTCATGAAAACTGTAGAATCTTAAAATCGATAAATAGTGTTTCGCCCGAACAGGGCTCGAACCCTGGACCGTTAAGTTAAAAGCCTAACGCTCTACCGACTGAGCTACCCGGGCTACAAAGAAGCCAATTTGGAAATCTTTTAGGGAACTATTATTAAGTTCCAATACAAATCTTAATTCTTTTTTCAGATATTTGAATATTTTATCAAAAAATTTTATCCCAATGAAAACTAAAGAATCCTAAAATCGATAAATGGTCTAGCCCGAACAGGGACTCGAACCCTTGACCGTTAGGTTAAAAGCATAATGTGAATCTTATTAAGTTTCACTACAAATCTTCATTCTTATTTCAGATATTTAAATAATTTATCAAAAAATATTAAAACCTTATGAAAACTATAGAATCCAAAAATTATCAAAATGATTATCAAAAAATTTTTATCCTTATGAAAACTGTAGAATCCTAAAATCGATAAATAGTGTTGTTTCGCCCGAACAGGGACTCGAACCCTGGACCGTTAAGTTAAAAGCGTAACGCTCTACCGACTAAGCTACCCGGGCTACAAAGGAGCCAATTTGGAAATCTTTTAGAGAACTATTATTAAGTTCCACTACAAATCTTAATTCTTTTTTCAGATATTTGACTAACTTTTTTAAAAATATTTATCGTTATGAAAACTGTAGAATCCTAAAATCGATAAATAGTGTTTCGACCGAACAGGGACTCGAACCCTAGACCGTTAGGTTAAAAGCTTAACGCTCTACCGACTGAGCTACCCGGGCTACAATGAAACCAATTTGAAAATCTTTTATAGACTGTTATTAAGTTCCACAACATATCTTAATTCTTATTTCAGATATTTGAATATTTTATCAAAAGAATTTTATCCCAATGAAAACTAAAGAATCCTAAAATCGAAAAATGGTGTTTCGCCCGAACAGGGACTCGAACCCTGGACCGTTAGGTTAAAAGCCTAACGCTCTAAAGACTGAGCTACCCGGGCTACAATGAAACTAATTTAGAAATCTTTTATTAACTGTTATTAAGTTCCACAACATATCTTAATTCTTATTTCAGATATTTGAATATTTTATCAAAAAAATTTTATGCTTATGAAAACTGTAGAATCCTAAAATCGATAAATAGTGTTTCGAAAGAACAGGGACTCGAACCCTAGACCGTTAGGTTAAAAGCTTAACGCTCTACCGACTGAGCTACCCGGGCTACAATGAAACCAATTTGGAAATCTTTTATAGACTGTTATTAAGTTCCACAACATATCTTAATTCTTATTTCAGATATTTGAATATTTTATCAAAAAAATTTTATCCCAATGAAAACTAAAGAATCCTAAAATCGAAAAATGGTCTAGCCCGAACAGGGACTCGAATCCTTGACCGTTAGGTTAAAAGCATAATGTGAATCTTATTAAGTTTCACTACAAATCTTCATTCTTATTTCAGATATTTAAATAATTTATCAAAAAATATTAAAACCTTATGAAAACTATAGAATCCAAAAAGTATCAAAATGATTATCAAAAAATTTTTATCCTTATGAAAACTGTAGAATCCTAAAATCGATAAATAGTGTTTCGCCCGAACAGGGACTCGAACCCTAGACCGTTAGGTTAAAAGCCTAACGCTCTACCGACTGAGCTACCCGGGCTACAATGAAGCCAATTTGGAAATCTTTTATGTAACTTTTATTAAGTTCCACTACAAATCTTAATTCTTATTTCAGAAATTTGAATATTTTATCAAAAAAATTTTATCCTTATGAAAACTAAAGAATCCTAAAACCGAAAAATGGTGTTTCGCCAGAACATGGACTCGAACACTGGACCGTTAAGTTAAAAGCATAATGCTCTACCGACTGAGCTACCCGGACTCAACAGGATCCTATATAAAAATATTTTATATAACTGTTATTAAGTTTCACTACAAATCTTAATTCTTATTTCAGATATTTGAATATTTTATCAAAAAAATTTTATCCGTATGAAAACTAAAGAATCCTAAAATCGAAAAATGGTGTTTCGCCCGAACAGGGCCTCGAACCCTGGACCATTAAGTTAAAAGCGTAACGCTCTACCGACTAAGCTACCCAGGCTACAAAGGAGCCAATTTGGAAATCTTTTAGAGAACTATTATTAAGTTCCACTACAAATCTTAATTCTTTTTTCAGATATTTGACTAACTTTTTTAAAAATATTTATCGTTATGAAAACTGTAGAATCCTAAATATGAAAAATGATGTTTCGCCCGAACAGGGACTCGAACCCTGGACCGTTAGGTTAAAAGCCTAACGCTCTTCCGACTGATCTACCCGGGCTCAACAGGAACCCATATAAAAATATTTTATATAACTGTTATTAAGTTTCACTACAAATCTTAATTCTTATTTCAGATATTTCAATATTATATCAAAAAAATTTTATGCTTATGAAAACTGTAGAATCCTAAAATCGATAAATAGTGTTTCGAAAGAACAGGGACTCGAACCCTAGACCGTTAGGTTAAAAGCTTAACGCTCTACCGACTGAGCTACCCGGGCTAAAATGAAACCAATTTGGAAATCTTTTATAGACTGTTATTAAGTTCCACAACATATCTTAATTCTTATTTCAGATATTTGAATATTTTATCAAAAGAATTTTATCCCAATGAAAACTAAAGAATCCTAAAATCGAAAAATGGTGTTTCGCCCGAACAGGGACTCGAACCCTGGACCGTTAGGTTAAAAGCCTAACGCTCTACCGACTGACCTACCCGGGCTACAAAGGAGCCAATTTGGAAATCTTTAAGGACTGTTATTAAGTTCCACTACAAATCTTAATTCTTTTTTCAGATATTTGACTAACTTTTTTAAAAATATTTATCCTTATGAAAACTGTAGAATCCTAAATATGAAAAATGATGTTTCGCCCGAACAGGGACTCGAACCCTGGACCGTTAGGTTAAAAGCCTAACGCTCTAAAGACTGAGCTACCCGGGCTACAATGAAACTAATTTGGAAATCTTTTATGAACTGTTATTAAGTTCCACAACATATCTTAATTCTTATTTCAGATATTTGAATATTTTATCAAAAAAATTTTATCCCAATGAAAACTAAAGAATCCTAAAATCGAAAAATGGTATTTCGCCCGAACAGGGACTCGAACCCTGGACAGTTAGGTTAAAAGCCTATCGCTCTACCTACTGAGCTACCCGGGCTCAACAGGATCCCATATAAAAATATTTTATATAACTGTTATTAAGTTTCACTACAAATCTTAATTCTTATTTCAGATATTTGAATATTTTATCAAGAAAATTTTATCCTTGTGAAAATTGTAGAATCCTAAAATCGATAAATAGTGTTTCGCCCGAACAAGGACTCGAACCCTGGACCGTTAGGTTAAAAGCCTAACGCTCTACCGACTGAGCTACCCGGGCTCAACAGGAACCCATATAAAAATATTTTATATAACTGTTATTAAGTTTCACTACAAATCTTAATTCTTATTTCAGATATTTGAATATTTTATCAAAAAAATTTTATCCTTATGAAAACTAAAGAATCCTAAAATCGAAAAATGGTGTTTCGCCAGAACATGGACTCGAACCCTGGACCGTTAGGTTAAAAGCCTAACGCTCTACCGACTGAGCACCTGGGCTCAACAGGATCCTATATAAAAATATTTTATATAACTGTTATTAAGTTTCACTACAAATCTTAATTCTTATTTCACATATTTGAATATTTTATCAAAAAAATTTTATCCTTATGAAAACTGTAGAATCCTAAAATCGATAAACAGTCTTTCGCCCGAACAGGGACTCGAACGCTGGACCGTTAAGTTAAAAGCCTAACGCTCTACCGACTGAGCTACCCGGGCTACAATGAAACCAATTTGGAAATCTTTTATGGACTGTTATTAAGTTATTAAGTTAAAATATTTTTATGAACACTAAAGAATCCTAAAATCGAAAAATGGTGTTTTGCCAGAACATGGACTCGAACCCTGGACCGTTAGGTTAAAAGCCTAACGCTCTACCGACTGAGCTACCCGGACTCAACAGGATCCTATATAAAAATATTTTATATAACTGTTATTAAGTTTCACTACAAATCTTAATTCTTATTTCAGATATTTGAATATTTTATCAAAAAAATTTTATCCTTATGAAAACTGTAGAATCCTAAAATCGATAAATAGTGTTTCGCCCGAACAGGGACTCGAACCCTGGACCGTTAAGTTAAAATCCTAACGCTCTACCGACTGAGCTACCCGGGCTACAATGAAACCAATTTGGAAATCTTTTATGGACTGTTATTAAGTTCCACAACATATCTTAATTCTTATTTCAGATATTTGAATATTTTATCAAAAAAATTTTATCCGTATGAAAACTAAAGAATCCTAAAATCGAAAAATGGTGTTTCGCCCGAACAGGGACTCGAACCCTGGACCGTTAAGTTAAAAGCCTAACGCTCTACCGACTGAGCTACCCGGGCTACAAAGGAGCCAATTTGGAAATCTTTTAGGGAACTGTTATTAAGTTCCACTTCAAATCTTAATTCTTATTTCAGATATTTGACTAATTTTTTAAAAAATATTTATCCTTATGAAAACTGCAGAATCCTAAAATCGAAAAATGGTGTTTCGCCCGAACAGGGACTTGAACCCTGGACCGTTAGGTTAAAAGCCTAACGCTCTACCGACTGAGCTACCCGGGCTACAATGAAACTAATTTGGAAATCTTTTATGGACTGTTATTAAGTTCCACAACATATCTTAATTCTTATTTCAGATATTTGAATATTTTATCAAAAAAATGTTATCCGTATGAAAACTAAAGAATCCTAAAATCGAAAAATGGTGCTTCGCCCGAACAGGGACTCGAACCCTGGACCGTTAGGTTAAAAGCCTAACGCTCTACCGACTGAGCTACCCGGGCTCAACAGGAACCCATATAAAAATATTTTATACAACTGTTATTAAGTTTCACTACAAATCTTAATTCTTAATTCAGATATTTGAATATTTTATCCTTATGAAAACTGTAGATCCTAAAATCGATAAATAGTGTTTCGCCCGAACAGGGACTCGAACCCTGGACCGTTAGGTTAAAAGCCTAACGCTCTACCGACTGAGCTAACCGGGCTACAATGAAAAAAATTTGGAAATCTTTTATTTACTGTTTTTAAGTTCCACAACATATCTTAATTCTTATTTCAGATATTTGAATATTTTATCAAACAAATTTTATCCGTATGAAAACTAAAGAATCCTAAAATCGAAAAATGGTGTTTCGCCCGAACAGGGACTCGAACCCTGGACCGTTAAGTTAAAAGCCTAACGCTCTACCGACTGAGCTACCCGGGCTACAAAGGAGCCAATTTGGAAATCTTTTAGGGAACTATTATTAAGTTCCACTACAAATCTTAATTCTTTTTCCAGATATTTGACTAACTTTTTTTAAAATATTTATCGTTATGAAAACTGTAGAATCCTAAATATGAAAAATGATACTTCGCCCGAACAGGGACTCGAACCCTGGACCGTTAGGTTAAAAGCCTAACGCTCTACCGACTGAGCTACCCGGGCTCAACAGGAACCCATATAAAAATATTTTAAATAACTGTTATTAAGTTTCACTACAAATCTTAATTCTTATTTCAGATATTTGAATATTTTATCAAACAAATTTTATCCTCATGAAAACTGTAGAATCTTAAAATCGATAAATAGTGTTTCGCCCGAACAGGGACTCGAACCCTGGACCGTTAAGTTAAAAGCCTAACGCTCTACCGACTGAGCTACCCGGGCTACAAAGAAGCCAATTTGGAAATCTTTTAGGGAACTATTATTAAGTTCCAATACAAATCTTAATTCTTTTTTCAGATATTTGAATATTTTATCAAAAATTTTTTATCCCAATGAAAACTAAAGAATCCTAAAATCGATAAATGGTCTAGCCCGAACAGGGACTCGAACCCTTGACCGTTAGGTTAAAAGCATAATGTGAATCTTATTAAGTTTCACTACAAATCTTCATTCTTATTTCAGATATTTAAATAATTTATCCAAAAATATTATAACTTATGAAAACTATAGAATCCAAAAATTATCAAAATGATTATCAAAAAATTTTTATCCTTATGAAAACTGTAGAATCCTAAAATCGATAAATAGTGTTGTTTCGCCCGAACAGGGACTCGAACCCTGGACCGTTAAGTTAAAAGCGTAACGCTCTACCGACTAAGCTACCCGGGCTACAAAGGAGCCAATTTGGAAATCTTTTAGAGAACTATTATTAAGTTCCACTACAAATCTTAATTCTTTTTTCAGATATTTGACTAACTTTTTTAAAAATATTTATCGTTATGAAAACTGTAGAATCCTAAAATCGATAAATAGTGTTTCGACCGAACAGGGACTCGAACCCTAGACCGTTAGGTTAAAAGCTTAACGCTCTACCGACTGAGCTACCCGGGCTACAATGAAACCAATTTGAAAATCTTTTATAGACTGTTATTAAGTTCCACAACATATCTTAATTCTTATTTCAGATATTTGAATATTTTATCAAAAGAATTTTATCCCAATGAAAACTAAAGAATCCTAAAATCGAAAAATGGTGTTTCGCCCGAACAGGGACTCGAACCCTGGACCGTTAGGTTAAAAGCCTAACGCTCTAAAGACTGAGCTACCCGGGCTACAATGAAACTAATTTAGAAATCTTTTATTAACTGTTATTAAGTTCCACAACATATCTTAATTCTTATTTCAGATATTTGAATATTTTATCAAAAAAATTTTATCCCAATGAAAGCTAAAGAATCCTAAAATCGAAAAATGGTATTTCGCCCGAACAGGGACTCGAACCCTGGACCGTTAGGTTAAAAGCCTAACGCTCTACCGACTGAGCTACCCGGGCTCAACAGGAACTCATATAAAAATATTTTATATAACTGTTATTAAGTTTCACTACAAAACTTAATTCTTTTTTCATATATTTGACTAACTTTTTTAAAAATATTTATCCTTATGAAAACTGTAGAATCCTAAATATGAAAAATGATGTTTCGCCCGAACAGGGACTCGAACCCTGGACCGTTAGGTTAAAAGCCTAACGCTCTAAAGACTGAGCTACCCGGGCTACAATGAAACTAATTTGGAAATCTTTTATGAACTGTTATTAAGTTCCACAACATATCTTAATTCTTATTTCAGATATTTGAATATTTTATCAAAAAAATTTTATCCCAATGAAAGCTAAAGAATCCTAAAATCGATAAATAGTGTTTCGCCCGAACAGGGACTCGAACCCTGGACCGTTAGGTTAAAAGCCTAACGCTCTACCGACTGAGCTACCCGGGCTCAACAGGAACCCATATAAAAATATTTTATACAACTGTTATTAAGTTTCACTACAAATCTTAATTCTTATTTCAGATATTTGAATATTTTATCCTTATGAAAACTGTAGATCCTAAAATCGATAAATAGTGTTTCGCCCGAACAGGGACTCGAACCCTGGACCGTTAGGTTAAAAGCCTAACGCTCTACCGACTGAGCTACCCGGGCTACAATGAAAAAAATTTGGAAATCTTTTATTTACTGTTTTTAAGTTCCACAACATATCTTAATTCTTATTTCAGATATTTGAATATTTTATCAAACAAATTTTATCCGTATGAAAACTAAAGAATCCTAAAATCGAAAAATGGTGTTTCGCCCGAACAGGGACTCGAACCCTGGACCGTTAAGTTAAAAGCCTAACGCTCTACCGACTGAGCTACCCGGGCTACAAAGGAGCCAATTTGGAAATCTTTTAGGGAACTATTATTAAGTTCCACTACAAATCTTAATTCTTTTTCCAGATATTTGACTAACTTTTTTTAAAATATTTATCGTTATGAAAACTGTAGAATCCTAAATATGAAAAATGATACTTCGCCCGAACAGGGACTCGAACCCTGGACCGTTAGGTTAAAAGCCTAACGCTCTACCGACTGAGCTACCCGGGCTCAACAGGAACCCATATAAAAATATTTTAAATAACTGTTATTAAGTTTCACTACAAATCTTAATTCTTATTTCAGATATTTGAATATTTTATCAAACAAATTTTATCCTCATGAAAACTGTAGAATCTTAAAATCGATAAATAGTGTTTCGCCCGAACAGGGCTCGAACCCTGGACCGTTAAGTTAAAAGCCTAACGCTCTACCGACTGAGCTACCCGGGCTACAAAGAAGCCAATTTGGAAATCTTTTAGGGAACTATTATTAAGTTCCAATACAAATCTTAATTCTTTTTTCAGATATTTGAATATTTTATCAAAAAATTTTATCCCAATGAAAACTAAAGAATCCTAAAATCGATAAATGGTCTAGCCCGAACAGGGACTCGAACCCTTGACCGTTAGGTTAAAAGCATAATGTGAATCTTATTAAGTTTCACTACAAATCTTCATTCTTATTTCAGATATTTAAATAATTTATCAAAAAATATTAAAACCTTATGAAAACTATAGAATCCAAAAATTATCAAAATGATTATCAAAAAATTTTTATCCTTATGAAAACTGTAGAATCCTAAAATCGATAAATAGTGTTGTTTCGCCCGAACAGGGACTCGAACCCTGGACCGTTAAGTTAAAAGCGTAACGCTCTACCGACTAAGCTACCCGGGCTACAAAGGAGCCAATTTGGAAATCTTTTAGAGAACTATTATTAAGTTCCACTACAAATCTTAATTCTTTTTTCAGATATTTGACTAACTTTTTTAAAAATATTTATCGTTATGAAAACTGTAGAATCCTAAAATCGATAAATAGTGTTTCGACCGAACAGGGACTCGAACCCTAGACCGTTAGGTTAAAAGCTTAACGCTCTACCGACTGAGCTACCCGGGCTACAATGAAACCAATTTGAAAATCTTTTATAGACTGTTATTAAGTTCCACAACATATCTTAATTCTTATTTCAGATATTTGAATATTTTATCAAAAGAATTTTATCCCAATGAAAACTAAAGAATCCTAAAATCGAAAAATGGTGTTTCGCCCGAACAGGGACTCGAACCCTGGACCGTTAGGTTAAAAGCCTAACGCTCTAAAGACTGAGCTACCCGGGCTACAATGAAACTAATTTAGAAATCTTTTATTAACTGTTATTAAGTTCCACAACATATCTTAATTCTTATTTCAGATATTTGAATATTTTATCAAAAAAATTTTATCCCAATGAAAGCTAAAGAATCCTAAAATCGAAAAATGGTATTTCGCCCGAACAGGGACTCGAACCCTGGACCGTTAGGTTAAAAGCCTAACGCTCTACCGACTGAGCTACCCGGGCTCAACAGGAACTCATATAAAAATATTTTATATAACTGTTATTAAGTTTCACTACAAAACTTAATTCTTTTTTCATATATTTGACTAACTTTTTTAAAAATATTTATCCTTATGAAAACTGTAGAATCCTAAATATGAAAAATGATGTTTCGCCCGAACAGGGACTCGAACCCTGGACCGTTAGGTTAAAAGCCTAACGCTCTAAAGACTGAGCTACCCGGGCTACAATGAAACTAATTTGGAAATCTTTTATGAACTGTTATTAAGTTCCACAACATATCTTAATTCTTATTTCAGATATTTGAATATTTTATCAAAAAAATTTTATCCCAATGAAAGCTAAAGAATCCTAAAATCGATAAATAGTGTTTCGCCCGAACAGGGACTCGAACCCTGGACCGTTAGGTTAAAAGCCTAACGCTCTACCGACTGAGCTACCCGGGCTCAACAGGAACCCATATAAAAATATTTTATACAACTGTTATTAAGTTTCACTACAAATCTTAATTCTTATTTCAGATATTTGAATATTTTATCCTTATGAAAACTGTAGATCCTAAAATCGATAAATAGTGTTTCGCCCGAACAGGGACTCGAACCCTGGACCGTTAGGTTAAAAGCCTAACGCTCTACCGACTGAGCTACCCGGGCTACAATGAAAAAAATTTGGAAATCTTTTATTTACTGTTTTTAAGTTCCACAACATATCTTAATTCTTATTTCAGATATTTGAATATTTTATCAAACAAATTTTATCCGTATGAAAACTAAAGAATCCTAAAATCGAAAAATGGTGTTTCGCCCGAACAGGGACTCGAACCCTGGACCGTTAAGTTAAAAGCCTAACGCTCTACCGACTGAGCTACCCGGGCTACAAAGGAGCCAATTTGGAAATCTTTTAGGGAACTATTATTAAGTTCCACTACAAATCTTAATTCTTTTTCCAGATATTTGACTAACTTTTTTTAAAATATTTATCGTTATGAAAACTGTAGAATCCTAAATATGAAAAATGATACTTCGCCCGAACAGGGACTCGAACCCTGGACCGTTAGGTTAAAAGCCTAACGCTCTACCGACTGAGCTACCCGGGCTCAACAGGAACCCATATAAAAATATTTTAAATAACTGTTATTAAGTTTCACTACAAATCTTAATTCTTATTTCAGATATTTGAATATTTTATCAAACAAATTTTATCCTCATGAAAACTGTAGAATCTTAAAATCGATAAATAGTGTTTCGCCCGAACAGGGCTCGAACCCTGGACCGTTAAGTTAAAAGCCTAACGCTCTACCGACTGAGCTACCCGGGCTACAAAGAAGCCAATTTGGAAATCTTTTAGGGAACTATTATTAAGTTCCAATACAAATCTTAATTCTTTTTTCAGATATTTGAATATTTTATCAAAAAATTTTATCCCAATGAAAACTAAAGAATCCTAAAATCGATAAATGGTCTAGCCCGAACAGGGACTCGAACCCTTGACCGTTAGGTTAAAAGCATAATGTGAATCTTATTAAGTTTCACTACAAATCTTCATTCTTATTTCAGATATTTAAATAATTTATCAAAAAATATTAAAACCTTATGAAAACTATAGAATCCAAAAATTATCAAAATGATTATCAAAAAATTTTTATCCTTATGAAAACTGTAGAATCCTAAAATCGATAAATAGTGTTGTTTCGCCCGAACAGGGACTCGAACCCTGGACCGTTAAGTTAAAAGCGTAACGCTCTACCGACTAAGCTACCCGGGCTACAAAGGAGCCAATTTGGAAATCTTTTAGAGAACTATTATTAAGTTCCACTACAAATCTTAATTCTTTTTTCAGATATTTGACTAACTTTTTTAAAAATATTTATCGTTATGAAAACTGTAGAATCCTAAAATCGATAAATAGTGTTTCGACCGAACAGGGACTCGAACCCTAGACCGTTAGGTTAAAAGCTTAACGCTCTACCGACTGAGCTACCCGGGCTACAATGAAACCAATTTGGAAATCTTTTATAGACTGTTATTAAGTTCCACAACATATCTTAATTCTTATTTCAGATATTTGAATATTTAATCAAAAGAATTTTATCCCAATGAAAACTAAAGAATCCTAAAATCGAAAAATGGTGTTTCGCCCGAACAGGGACTCGAACCCTGGACCGTTAGGTTAAAAGCCTAACGCTCTAAAGACTGAGCTACCCGGGCTACAATGAAACTAATTTAGAAATCTTTTATTAACTGTTATTAAGTTCCACAACATATCTTAATTCTTATTTCAGATATTTGAATATTTTATCAAAAAAATTTTATCCCAATGAAAGCTAAAGAATCCTAAAATCGAAAAATGGTGTTTCGCCCGAACAGGGACTCGAACCCTGGACCGTTAGGTTAAAAGCCTAACGCTCTACCGACTGAGCTACCCGGGCTCAACAGGAACTCATATAAAAATATTTTATATAACTGTTATTAAGTTTCACTACAAAACTTAATTCTTTTTTCATATATTTGACTAACTTTTTTAAAAATATTTATCCTTATGAAAACTGTAGAATCCTAAATATGAAAAATGATGTTTCGCCCGAACAGGGACTCGAACCCTGGACCGTTAGGTTAAAAGCCTAACGCTCTAAAGACTGAGCTACCCGGGCTACAATGAAACTAATTTGGAAATCTTTTATGAACTGTTATTAAGTTCCACAACATATCTTAATTCTTATTTCAGATATTTGAATATTTTATCAAAAAAATTTTATCCCAATGAAAGCTAAAGAATCCTAAAATCGATAAATAGTGTTTCGCCCGAACAGGGACTCGAACCCTGGACCGTTAGGTTAAAAGCCTAACGCTCTACCGACTGAGCTACCCGGGCTCAACAGGAACCCATATAAAAATATTTTATACAACTGTTATTAAGTTTCACTACAAATCTTAATTCTTATTTCAGATATTTGAATATTTTATCCTTATGAAAACTGTAGATCCTAAAATCGATAAATAGTGTTTCGCCCGAACAGGGACTCGAACCCTGGACCGTTAGGTTAAAAGCCTAACGCTCTACCGACTGAGCTACCCGGGCTACAATGAAAAAAATTTGGAAATCTTTTATTTACTGTTTTTAAGTTCCACAACATATCTTAATTCTTATTTCAGATATTTGAATATTTTATCAAACAAATTTTATCCGTACGAAAACTAAAGAATCCTAAAATCGAAAAATGGTGTTTCGCCCGAACAGGGACTCGAACCCTGGACCGTTAAGTTAAAAGCCTAACGCTCTACCGACTGAGCTACCCGGGCTACAAAGGAGCCAATTTGGAAATCTTTTAGGGAACTATTATTAAGTTCCACTACAAATCTTAATTCTTTTTCCAGATATTTGACTAACTTTTTTTAAAATATTTATCGTTATGAAAACTGTAGAATCCTAAATATGAAAAATGATACTTCGCCCGAACAGGGACTCGAACCCTGGACCGTTAGGTTAAAAGCCTAACGCTCTACCGACTGAGCTACCCGGGCTCAACAGGAACCCATATAAAAATATTTTAAATAACTGTTATTAAGTTTCACTACAAATCTTAATTCTTATTTCAGATATTTGAATATTTTATCAAACAAATTTTATCCTCATGAAAACTGTAGAATCTTAAAATCGATAAATAGTGTTTCGCCCGAACAGGGACTCGAACCCTGGACCGTTAAGTTAAAAGCCTAACGCTCTACCGACTGAGCTACCCGGGCTACAAAGAAGCCAATTTGGAAATCTTTTAGGGAACTATTATTAAGTTCCAATACAAATCTTAATTCTTTTTTCAGATATTTGAATATTTTATCAAAAAATTTTATCCCAATGAAAACTAAAGAATCCTAAAATCGATAAATGGTCTAGCCCGAACAGGGACTCGAACCCTTGACCGTTAGGTTAAAAGCATAATGTGAATCTTATTAAGTTTCACTACAAATCTTCATTCTTATTTCAGATATTTAAATAATTTATCAAAAAATATTAAAACCTTATGAAAACTATAGAATCCAAAAATTATCAAAATGATTATCAAAAATTTTTTATCCTAATGAAAACTGTAGAATCCTAAAATCGATAAATAGTGTTGTTTCGCCCGAACAGGGACTCGAACCCTGGACCGTTAAGTTAAAAGCGTAACGCTCTACCGACTAAGCTACCCGGGCTACAAAGGAGCCAATTTGGAAATCTTTTAGAGAACTATTATTAAGTTCCACTACAAATCTTAATTCTTTTTTCAGATATTTGACTAACTTTTTTAAAAATATTTATCGTTATGAAAACTGTAGAATCCTAAAATCGATAAATAGTGTTTCGACCGAACAGGGACTCGAACCCTAGACCGTTAGGTTAAAAGCTTAACGCTCTACCGACTGAGCTACCCGGGCTACAATGAAACCAATTTGGAAATCTTTTATAGACTGTTATTAAGTTCCACAACATATCTTAATTCTTATTTCAGATATTTGAATATTTTATCAAAAGAATTTTATCCCAATGAAAACTAAAGAATCCTAAAATCGAAAAATGGTGTTTCGCCCGAACAGGGACTCGAACCCTGGACCGTTAGGTTAAAAGCCTAACGCTCTAAAGACTGAGCTACCCGGGCTACAATGAAACTAATTTAGAAATCTTTTATTAACTGTTATTAAGTTCCACAACATATCTTAATTCTTATTTCAGATATTTGAATATTTTATCAAAAAAATTTTATCCCAATGAAAGCTAAAGAATCCTAAAATCGAAAAATGGTGTTTCGCCCGAACAGGGACTCGAACCCTGGACCGTTAGGTTAAAAGCCTAACGCTCTACCGACTGAGCTACCCGGGCTCAACAGGAACTCATATAAAAATATTTTATATAACTGTTATTAAGTTTCACTACAAAACTTAATTCTTTTTTCATATATTTGACTAACTTTTTTAAAAATATTTATCCTTATGAAAACTGTAGAATCCTAAATATGAAAAATGATGTTTCGCCCGAACAGGGACTCGAACCCTGGACCGTTAGGTTAAAAGCCTAACGCTCTAAAGACTGAGCTACCCGGGCTACAATGAAACTAATTTGGAAATCTTTTATGAACTGTTATTAAGTTCCACAACATATCTTAATTCTTATTTCAGATATTTGAATATTTTATCAAAAAAATTTTATCCCAATGAAAGCTAAAGAATCCTAAAATCGATAAATAGTGTTTCGCCCGAACAGGGACTCGAACCCTGGACCGTTAGGTTAAAAGCCTAACGCTCTACCGACTGAGCTACCCGGGCTACAATGAAACCAATTTGGAAATCTTTTATGGACTGTTATTAAGTTCCACAACATATCTTAATTCTTATTTCAGATATTTGAATATTTTATCAAAAAAATTTTATCCGTATGAAAACTAAAGAATCCTAAAATCGAAAAATGGTGTTTCGCCCGAACAGGGACTCGAACCCTGGACCGTTAAGTTAAAAGCCTAACGCTCTAACGACTGAGCTACCCGGGCTACAAAGGAGCCAATTTGGAAATCTTTTAGGGAACTGTTATTAAGTTCCACTTCAAATCTTAATTCTTATTTCAGATATTTGACTAATTTTTTAAAAAATATTTATCCTTATGAAAACAGTAGAATCCTAAAATCGATAAATAGTGTTTCGCCCGAACAGGGACTCGAACCCTGGACCGTTAGGTTAAAATCCTAACGCTCTACCGACTGAGCTACCCGGGCTACAATGAAACTAATTTGGAAATCTTTTATCGACTGTTATGAAGTTCCACAACATATCTTAATTCTTATTTCAGATATTTGAATATTTTATCAAAAATATTTTATCCCAATGAAAACTAAAGAATCCTAAAATCGAAAAATGGCATTTCGCCCGAACAGGGACTCGAACCCTGGACCGTTCGGTTAAAAGCCTAACGCTCTACCGACTGAGCTACCCGGGCTCAACAGGAACCCATATAAAAATATTTTATATAACTGTTATTAAGTTTCACTACAAATCTTAATTCTTATTTCAGATATTTGAATATTTTATCAAAAAAATTTTATCCTTATGAAAACTAAAGAATCCTAAAATCGAAAAATGGTGTTTCGCCAGAACATGGACTCGAACCCTGGACCGTTAGGTTAAAAGCCTAACGCTCTACCGACTGAGCACCTGGGCTCAACAGGAGCCTATATAAAAATATTTTATATAACTGTTATTAAGTTTCACTACAAATCTTAATTCTTATTTCACATATTTGAATATTTTATCAAAAAAATTTTATCCTTATGAAAACTGTAGAATCCTAAAATCGATAAACAGTCTTTCGCCCGAACATGGACTCGAACGCTGGACCGTTAAGTTAAAAGCCTAACGCTCTACCGACTGAGCTACCCGGGCTACAATGAAACCAATTTGGAAATCTTTTATGGACTGTTATTAAGATCCACAACATATCTTAATTCTTATTTCAGATATTTGAATATTTTATCAAAAAATTTTATCCGTATGAAAACTAAAGAATCCTAAAATCGAAAAACGGTGTTTCGCACAAACAGGGACTCGAACCCTGGACCGTTAGGTTAAAAGCCTAACGCTCTACCGACTGAGCTACCCGGGCTCAACAGGATCCCATATAAAAATATTTTATATAACTGTTTTTAAGTTTCACTACAAATCTTAATTCTTATTTCAGATATTTCAATATTATATCAAAAAAATTTTATGCTTATGAAAACTGTAGAATCCTAAAATCGATAAATAGTGTTTCGAAAGAACAGGGACTCGAACCCTAGACCGTTAGGTTAAAAGCTTAACGCTCTACCGACTGAGCTACCCGGGCTAAAATGAAACCAATTTGGAAATCTTTTATAGACTGTTATTAAGTTCCACAACATATCTTAATTCTTATTTCAGATATTTGAATATTTTATCAAAAAAATTTTATCCTTATGAAAACTAAAGAATCCTAAAATCGAAAAATGGTGTTTCGCCAGAACATGGACTCGAACCCTGGACCGTTAGGTTAAAAGCCTAACGCTCTACCGACTGAGCTACCTGGGCTCAACAGGAGCCTATATAAAAATATTTTATATAACTGTTATTAAGTTTCACTACAAATCTTAATTCTTATTTCAGATATTTGAATATTTTATCAAAAAAATTTTATCCTTATGAAAACTGTAGAATCCTAAAATCGATAAACAGTCTTTCGCCAGAACAGGGACTCGAACGCTGGACCGTTAAGTTAAAAGCCTAACGCTCTACCGACTGAGCTACCCGGGCTATAATGAAACCAATTTGGAAATCTTTTATGGACTGTTATTAAGTTCCACAACATATCTTAATTCTTATTTCAGATATTTGAATATTTTATCAAAAAAATTTTATACGTATGAAAACTAAAGAATCCTAAAATCGAAAAATGGTGTTTCGCCCGAACAGGGACTCGAACCCTGGACCGTTAAGTTAAAAGCCTAACGCTCTAACGACTGAGCTACCCGGGCTACAAAGGAGCCAATTTGGAAATCTTTTAGGGAACTGTTATTAAGTTCCACTTCAAATCTTAATTCTTATTTCAGATATTTGACTAATTTTTTAAAAAATATTTATCCTTATGAAAACAGTAGAATCCTAAAATCGATAAACAGTCTTTCGCCAGAACAGGGACTCGAACGCTGGACCGTTAAGTTAAAAGCCTAACGCTCTACCGACTGAGCTACCCGGGCTACAATGAAACCAATTTGGAAATCTTTTATTTACTGTTATTAAGTTCCACAACATATATTAATTCTTATTTCAGATATTTGAATATTTTATCAAGAAAATTTTATCCTTATGAAAACTGTAGAATCCTAAAATCGATAAATAGTGTTTCGCCCGAACAGGGACTCGAACCCTGGACCGTTAGGTTAAAAGCCTAACGCTCTACCGACTGAGCTACCCGGGCTCAACAGGAACCCATATAAAAATATTTTATATAACTGTTATTAAGTTTCACTACAAATCTTAATTCTTATTTCAGATATTTGAATATTTTATCAAAAAAATTTTATCCTTATGAAAACTAAAGAATCCTAAAATCGAAAAATGGTGTTTCGCCAGAACATGGACTCGAACCCTGGACCGTTAGGTTAAAAGCCTAACGCTCTACCGACTGAGCACCTGGGCTCAACAGGAGCCTATATAAAAATATTTTATATAACTGTTATTAAGTTTCACTACAAATCTTAATTCTTATTTCACATATTTGAATATTTTATCAAAAAAATTTTATCCTTATGAAAACTGTAGAATCCTAAAATCGATAAACAGTCTTTCGCCAGAACATGGACTCGAACCCTGGACCGTTAGGTTAAAAGCCTAACGCTCTACCGACTGAGCTACCCGGGCTCAACAGGAACCCATATAAAAATATTTTATATAACTGTTATTAAGTTTCACTACAAAACTTAATTCTTTTTTCATATATATGACTAACTTTTTTAAAAATATTTATCCTTATGAAAACTGTAGAATCCTAAATATGAAAAATGATGTTTCGCCCGAACAGGGACTCGAACCCTGGACCGTTAGGTTAAAAGCCTAACGCTCTAAAGACTGAGCTACCCGGGCTACAATGAAACTAATTTGGAAATCTTTTATGAACTGTTATTAAGTTCCACAACATATCTTAATTCTTATTTCAGATATTTGAATATTTTATCAAAAAAATTTTATCCCAATGAAAACTAAAGAATCCTAAAATCGAAAAATGGTATTTCGCCCGAACAGGGACTCGAACCCTGGACAGTTAGGTTAAAAGCCTATCGCTCTACCGACTGAGCTACCCGGACTCGACAGGATACTATATAAAAATATTTTATATAACTGTTATTAAGTTTCACTACAAATCTTAATTCTTATTTCAGATATTTGAATATTTTATCAAAAAAATTTTATCCGTATGAAAACTAAAGAATCCTAAAATCGAAAAATGGTGTTTCGCCCGAACAGGGCCTCGAACCCTGGACCGTTGAGTTAAAAGCGTAACGCTCTACCGACTAAGCTACCCGGGCTACAAAGGAGCCAATTTGGAAATCTTTTAGAGAACTATTATTAAGTTCCACTACAAATCTTAATTCTTTTTTCAGATATTTGACTAACTTTTTTAAAAATATTTATCGTTATGAAAACTGTAGAATCCTAAAATCGATAAATAGTGTTTCAACCGAACAGGGACTCGAACCCTAGACCGTTAGGTTAAAAGCTTAACGCTCTACCGACTGAGCTACCCGGGCTACAATGAAACCAATTTGGAAATCTTTTATAGACTGTTATTAAGTTCGACAACATATCTTAATTCTTATTTCAGATATTTGAATATTTTATCAAAAGAATTTTATCCCAATGAAAACTAAAGAATCCTAAAATCGAAAAATGGTGTTTCGCCCGAACAGGGACTCGAACCCTGGACCGTTAGGTTAAAAGCCTAACGCTCTAAAGACTGAGCTACCCGGGCTACAATGAAACTAATTTAGAAATCTTTTATTAACTGTTATTAAGTTCCACAACATATCTTAATTCTTATTTCAGATATTTGAATATTTTATCAAAAAAATTTTATCCCAATGAAAGCTAAAGAATCCTAAAATCGAAAAATGGTATTTCGCCCGAACAGGGACTCGAACCCTGGACCGTTAGGTTAAAAGCCTAACGCTCTACCGACTGAGCTACCCGGGCTACAATGAATCCAATTTGGAAATCTTTTAGGGAACTATTATTAAGTTCCAATACAAATCTTAATTCTTTTTTCAGATATTTGACTAACTTTTTAAAAAATATTTATCCTTATGAAAACTGTAGAATCCCAAATATGAAAAATGATGTTTCGCCCGAACAGGGACTCGAACCCTGGGCCGTTAGGTTAAAAGCCTAACGCTCTACCGACTGAGCTACCCGGGCTACAACGAAACCAGTTTGGAAATCTTTTATAGACTGTTATTAAGTTCCACAACATATCTTAATTCTTATTTCAGATATTTGAATATTTTATCAAAAAAATTTTATCCCAGTGAAAACTAAAGAATCCTAAAATCGAAAAATGGTCTTTCGCCCGAACAGGGACTCGAACCCTGGACCGTTCGGTTAAAAGCCTAACGCTCTACCGACTGAGCTACCCGGGCTACAAAGGAGCCAATATGGAAATCTTTTAGGGAACTATTATTAGGTTCCACTACAAATCTTAATTCTTTTTTCAGATATTTGACTAACTTTTTTAAAAATATTTATCCTTATGAAAACTGTAGAATCCTAAATATGAAAAATGATGTTTCGCCCGAACAGGGACTCGAACCCTGGACCGTTAGGTTAAAAGGCTAACGCTCTACCGACTGAGCTACCCGGGCTCAACAGGACCCCATAAAAAATATTTTATATAACTGTTATTAAGTTTCACTACAAATCTTAATTCTTATTTCTTAAAAGCCTAACGCTCTACCGACTGAGCACCAGGGCTCAACAGGAGCCTATATAAAAATATTTTATATAACTGTTATTAAGTTTCACTACAAATCTTAATTCTTATTTCACATATTTGAATATTTTATCAAAAAAATTTTATCCTTATGAAAACTAAAGAATCCTAAAATCGAAAAATGGTGTTTCGCCAGAACATGGACTCGAACCCTGGACCGTTAGGTTAAAAGCCTAACGCTCTACCGACTGAGCTACCCGGACTCAACAAGATCCTATATAAAAATATTTTATATAACTGTTATTAAGTTCCACAACATATCTTAATTCTTATTTCAGATATTTGAATATTTTATCAAAAAAAATTTATCCCAATGAAAACTAAAGAATCCTAAAATGGAAAAATGGTCTTTCTCCCAAACAGGGACTCGAACCCTGGACCGTTAGGTTAAAAGCCTAACGCTCTACCGACTGAGCTACCCGGGCTACAATGAAAACAATTTGGAAATCTTTTATGGACTGTTATTAAGTTCCACTACATATCTTAATTCTTATTTCAGATATTTGAATATTTTATCAAACAAATTTTATCCTTATGAAAACTAAAGAATCCTAAAATCGAAAAATTGTGTTTCTTTCGAACAGGGACTCGAACCCTGGACCGTTAGGTTAAAAGCCTAACGCTCTAACAACTGAGCTACCCGGGCTACAAAGGAGCCAATTTGGAAATCTTGTAGGGAACTATTATTAAGTTCCACTACAAATCTTAATTCTTTTTTTAGATATTTGACTAACTTTTTTAAAAATATTTATCCTTAATAAAACTGTAGAATCCCAAATATGAAAAATGATGTTTCGCCCGAACAGGGACTCGAACCCTGGACCGTTAGGTTAAAAGCCTAACGCTCTACCGACTGAGCTACCCGGGCTCAACAGGAACAAATATAAAAATATTTTAAATAACTGTTATTAAGTTTCACTACAAATCTTAATTCTTATTTCAGATATTTGAATATTTTATCAAAAAAATTTTATCCTTATGAAAACTAAAGAATCCTAAAATCGAAAAATGGTGTTTCGCCAGAACATGGACTCGAATCCTGGACCGTTAGGTTAAAAGCCTAACGCTCTACCGACTGAGCTACCCGGGCTATAATGAAACCAATTTGGAAATCTTTTATGGACTGTTATTAAGTTCCACAACATATCTTAATTCTTATTTCAGATATTTGAATATTTTATCAAAAAATTTTTATCCGTATGAAAACTAAAGAATCCTAAAATCGAAAAATGGTGTTTCGCCCGAACAGGGACTCGAACCCTGGACCGTTAGGTTAAAAGCCTAACGCTCTACCGACTGAGCTACCCGGGCTACAAAGGAGCCAATTTGGAAATCTTTTAGGGAACTGTTATTAAGTTCCACTTCAAATCTTAATTCTTATTTCAGATATTTGACTAATTTTTTAAAAAATATTTATCCTTATGAAAACAGTAGAATCCTAAAATCGATAAATAGTGTTTCGCCCGAACAGGGACTCGAACCCTGGACCGTTAGTTTAAAATCCTAACGCTCTACCGACTGAGCTACCCGGGCTACAATGAAACTAACTTGGAAATCTTTTATCGACTGTTATGAAGTTCCACAATATATCTTAATTCTTATTTCAGATATTTGAATATTTTATCAAAAATATTTTATCCCAATGAAAACTAAAGAATCCTAAAATCGAAAAATGGCATTTCGCCCGAACAGGGACTTGAACCCTGGACTGTTAGGTTAAAAGCCTAACGCTCCACCGACTGAGCTACCCGGGCTACAATGAAACCAATTTGGAAATCTTTTATTTACTGTTATTAAGTTCCACAACATATCTTAATTCTTATTTCAGATATTTGAATATTTTATCAAGAAAATTTTATCCTTATGAAAACTGTAGAATCCTAAAATCGATAAATAGTGTTTCGCCCGAACAGGGACTCGAACCCTGGACCGTTAGGTTAAAAGCCTAACGCTCTACCGACTGAGCTACCCGGGCTCAACAGGAACCCATATAAAAATATTTTATATAACTGTTATTAAGTTTCACTACAAATCTTAATTCTTATTTCAGATATTTGAATATTTTATCAAAAAAATTTTATCCTTATGAAAACTAAAGAATCCTAAAATCGAAAAATGGTGTTTCGCCAGAACATGGACTCGAACCCTGGACCGTTAGGTTAAAAGCCTAACGCTCTACCGACTGAGCACCTGGGCTCAACACGAGCCTATATAAAAATATTTTATATAACTGTTATTAAGTTTCACTACAAATCTTAATTCTTATTTCACATATTTGAATATTTTATCAAAAAAAATTTATCCTTATGAAAACTGTAGAATCCTAAAATCGATAAACAGTCTTTCGCCCGAACAGGGACTCGAACGCTGGACCGTTAAGTTGAAAGCCTAAAGCTCTACCGACTGAGCTACCCGGGCTACAATGAAACCAATTTGGAAATCTTTTATGGACTGTTATTAAGTTATTAAGTTAAAATATTTTTATGAACACTAAAGAATCCTAAAATCGAAAAATGGTGTTTCGCCAGAACATGGACTCGAACCCTGGACCGTTAGGTTAAAAGCCTAACGCTCTACCGACTGAGCTACCCGGACTCAACAGGATCCTATATAAAAATATTTTATATAACTGTTATTAAGTTTCACTAAAAATCTTAATTCTTATTTCAGATATTTGAATATTTTATCAAAAAAAATTTATCCGTATGAAAACTAAAGAATCCTAAAATCGAAAAATGGTGTTTCGCCCGAACAGGGCCTCGAACCCTGGACCGTTAAGTTAAAAGCCTAACGCTCTACCGACTAAGCTACCCGGGCTACAATGAAACCAATTTGGAAATCTTTTATGGACTGTTATTAAGTTCCACTACATATCTTAATTCTTATTTCAGATATTTGAATATTTTATCAAGAAAATTTTATCCGTATGAAAACTGAAGAATCCTAAAATCGAAAAATGGTCTTTCGCCCGAACAGGGCCTCGAACCCTGGACCATTAGGTTAAAAGCCTAACGCTCTACCGACTGAGCTACCCGGGCTCAACAGGAACCCATATAAAAATATTTTAAATAACTGTTATTAAGTTTCACTACAAATCTTAATTCTTATTTCAGATATTTGAATATTTTATCAAAAAAATTTTATCCTTATGAAAATTGTAGAATCCTAAAATCGATAAATAGTGTTTCGACCGAACAGAGACTCGAACCCTAGACCGTTAGGTTAAAAGCTTAACGCTCTACCGACTGAGCTACCCGGGCTACAATGAAACAAATTTGGAAATCTTTTATAGACTGTTATTAAGTTCCACAACATATCTTAATTCTTATTTCAGATATTTGAATATTTTATCAAAAGAATTTTATCCCAATGAAAACTAAAGAAATCTAAAATCGAAAAATGGTGTTTCGCCCGAACAGGGACTCGAACCCTGGACCGTTAGGTTAAAAGCCTAACGCTCTACCGACTGAGCTACCCGGGCTACAAAGGAGCCAATTTGGAAATCTTTTATGGACTGTTATTAAGTTCCACAACAAATCTCAATTCTTTTTTCAGATATTTGACTAACTTTTTTAAAAATATTTATCCTTATGAAAACTGTAGAATCCTAATTATGAAAAATGATGTTTCGCCCGAACAGGGACTCGAACCCTGGACCGTTAGGTTAAAAGCCTAACGCTCTAAAGACTGAGCTACCCGGGCTACAACGAAACCAATTTGGAAATCTTTTATAGACTGTTATTAAGATCCACAACATATCTTAATTCTTATTTCAGATATTTGAATATTTTATCAAACAAATTTTATCCTTATGAAAACTAAAGAATCCTAAAATCGAAAAATTGTGTTTCTTTCGAACAGGGACTCGAACCCTGGACCGTTAGGTTAAAAGCCTACCGCTCTACCAACTGAGCTACCCGGGCTACAAAGCAGCCAATTTGGAAATCTTTTAGGGAACTATTATTAAGTTCCAATACAAATCTTAATTCTTTTTTCAGATATTTGACTAACTTTTTAAAAAATATTTATCCTTATGAAAACTGTAGAATCCCAAATATGAAAAATGATGTTTCGCCCGAACAGGGACTCGAACCCTGGACCGTTAGGTTAAAAGCCTAACGCTCTACCGACTGAGCTACCCGGGCTACAACGAAACCAGTTTGGAAATCTTTTATAGACTGTTATTAAGTTCCACAACATATCTTAATTCTTATTTCAGATATTTGAATATTTTATTAAAAAAATTTTATCCCAGTGAAAACTAAAGAATCCTAAAATCGAAAAATGGTCTTTCGCCCGAACAGGGACTCGAACCCTGGACCGTTCGGGTAAAAGCCTAACGCTCTACCGACTGAGCAACCCGGGCTATAAAGGAGCCAATTTGGAAATCTTTTAGGGAACTATTATTAAGTTCCACTACAAATCTTAATTCTTTTTTCAGATATTTGACTAACTTTTTTAAAAATATTTATCCTTATGAAAACTGTAGAATCCTAAATATGAAAAATGATGTTTCGCCCGAACAGGGACTCGAACCCTGGACCGTTAGGTTAAGATCCTAACGCTCTACCGACTGAGCTACCCGGGCTACAATGAAACTAATTTGGAAATCTTTTATCGACTGTTATGAAGTTCCACAACATATCTTAATTCTTATTTCAGATATTTGAATATTTTATCAAAAATATTTTATCCCAATGAAAACTAAAGAATCCTAAAATCGAAAAATGGCATTTCGCCCGAACAGGGACTCGAACCCTGGACCGTTAGGTTAAAAGCCTAACGCTCTACCGACTGAGCACCAGGGCTCAACAGGAGCCTATATAAAAATATTTTATATAACTGTTATTAAGTTTCACTACAAATCTTAATTCTTATTTCAGATATTTGAATATTTTATCAAAAAAATTTTATCCGTATGAAAACTAAAGAATCCTAAAATCGAAAAATGGTGTTTCGCCCGAACAAGGCTTTGAACCCTGGACCGTTAAGTTAAAAGCCTAACGCTCTACCGACTAAGCTACCCGGACTACAATGAAACCAATTTGGAAATCTTTTATGGACTGTTATTAAGTTCCACTACATATCTTAATTCTTATTTCAGATATTTGAATATTTTATCAAGAAAATTTTATCCTTATGAAAACTAAAGAATCCTAAAATCGAAAAATTGTGTTTCGCCAGAACATGGACTCGAACCCTGGACCGTTAGGTTAAAAGCCTAACGCTCTACCGACTGAGCTACCCGGACTCAACAAGATCCTATATAAAAATATAAAATATAACTGTTATTAAGTTCCACAACATATCTTAATTCTTATTTCAGATATTTGAATATTTTATCAAAAAAAATTTATCCCAATGAAAACTAAAGAATCCTAAAATCGAAAAATGGTCTTTCTCCCAAACAGGGACTCGAACCCTGGACCGTTAGGTTAAAAGCCTAACGCTCTACCGACTGAGCTACCCGGGCTACAATGAAAACAATTTGGAAATCTTTTATGGACTGTTATTAAGTTCCACTACATATCTTAATTCTTATTTCAGATATTTGAATATTTTATCAAACAAATTTTATCCTTATGAAAACTAAAGAATCCTAAAATCGAAAAATTGTGTTTCTTTCGAACAGGGACTCGAACCCTGGAACGTTAGGTTAAAAGCCTAACGCTCTAACAACTGAGCTACCCGGGCTACAAAGGAGCCAATTTGGAAATCTTGTAGGGAACTATTATTAAGTTCCACTACAAATCTTAATTCTTTTTTCAGATATTTGACTAACTTTTTTAAAAATATGTATCCTTAATAAAACTGTAGAATCCCAAATATGAAAAATGATGTTTCGCCCGAACAGGGACTCGAACCCTGGACCGTTAGGTTAAAAGCCTAACGCTCTACCGACTGAGCTACCCGGGCTACAAAGAAGCCAATTTGGAAATCTTTTAGGGAACTATTATTAAGTTCCAATACAAATCTTAATTCTTTTTTCAGATATTTGAATATTTTATCAAAAAATTTTATCCCAATGAAAACTAAAGAATCCTAAAATCGATAAATGGTCTAGCCCGAACAGGGACTCGAACCCTTGACCGTTAGGTTAAAAGCATAATGTGAATCTTATTAAGTTTCACTACAAATCTTCATTCTTATTTCAGATATTTAAATAATTTATCAAAAAATATTAAAACCTTATGAAAACTATAGAATCCAAAAATTATCAAAATGATTATCAAAAAATTTTTATCCTTATGAAAACTGTAGAATCCTAAAATCGATAAATAGTGTTGTTTCGCCCGAACAGGGACTCGAACCCTGGACCGTTAAGTTAAAAGCGTAACGCTCTACCGACTAAGCTACCCGGGCTACAAAGGAGCCAATTTGGAAATCTTTTAGAGAACTATTATTAAGTTCCACTACAAATCTTAATTCTTTTTTCAGATATTTGACTAACTTTTTTAAAAATATTTATCGTTATGAAAACTGTAGAATCCTAAAATCGATAAATAGTGTTTCGACCGAACAGGGACTCGAACCCTAGACCGTTAGGTTAAAAGCTTAACGCTCTACCGACTGAGCTACCCGGGCTACAATGAAACCAATTTGAAAATCTTTTATAGACTGTTATTAAGTTCCACAACATATCTTAATTCTTATTTCAGATATTTGAATATTTTATCAAAAGAATTTTATCCCAATGAAAACTAAAGAATCCTAAAATCGAAAAATGGTGTTTCGCCCGAACAGGGACTCGAACCCTGGACCGTTAGGTTAAAAGCCTAACGCTCTAAAGACTGAGCTACCCGGGCTACAATGAAACTAATTTAGAAATCTTTTATTAACTGTTATTAAGTTCCACAACATATCTTAATTCTTATTTCAGATATTTGAATATTTTATCAAAAAAATTTTATCCCAATGAAAGCTAAAGAATCCTAAAATCGAAAAATGGTATTTCGCCCGAACAGGGACTCGAACCCTGGACCGTTAGGTTAAAAGCCTAACGCTCTACCGACTGAGCTACCCGGGCTCAACAGGAACTCATATAAAAATATTTTATATAACTGTTATTAAGTTTCACTACAAAACTTAATTCTTTTTTCATATATTTGACTAACTTTTTTAAAAATATTTATCCTTATGAAAACTGTAGAATCCTAAATATGAAAAATGATGTTTCGCCCGAACAGGGACTCGAACCCTGGACCGTTAGGTTAAAAGCCTAACGCTCTAAAGACTGAGCTACCCGGGCTACAATGAAACTAATTTGGAAATCTTTTATGAACTGTTATTAAGTTCCACAACATATCTTAATTCTTATTTCAGATATTTGAATATTTTATCAAAAAAATTTTATCCCAATGAAAGCTAAAGAATCCTAAAATCGATAAATAGTGTTTCGCCCGAACAGGGACTCGAACCCTGGACCGTTAGGTTAAAAGCCTAACGCTCTACCGACTGAGCTACCCGGGCTCAACAGGAACCCATATAAAAATATTTTATACAACTGTTATTAAGTTTCACTACAAATCTTAATTCTTATTTCAGATATTTGAATATTTTATCCTTATGAAAACTGTAGATCCTAAAATCGATAAATAGTGTTTCGCCCGAACAGGGACTCGAACCCTGGACCGTTAGGTTAAAAGCCTAACGCTCTACCGACTGAGCTACCCGGGCTACAATGAAAAAAATTTGGAAATCTTTTATTTACTGTTTTTAAGTTCCACAACATATCTTAATTCTTATTTCAGATATTTGAATATTTTATCAAACAAATTTTATCCGTATGAAAACTAAAGAATCCTAAAATCGAAAAATGGTGTTTCGCCCGAACAGGGACTCGAACCCTGGACCGTTAAGTTAAAAGCCTAACGCTCTACCGACTGAGCTACCCGGGCTACAAAGGAGCCAATTTGGAAATCTTTTAGGGAACTATTATTAAGTTCCACTACAAATCTTAATTCTTTTTCCAGATATTTGACTAACTTTTTTTAAAATATTTATCGTTATGAAAACTGTAGAATCCTAAATATGAAAAATGATACTTCGCCCGAACAGGGACTCGAACCCTGGACCGTTAGGTTAAAAGCCTAACGCTCTACCGACTGAGCTACCCGGGCTCAACAGGAACCCATATAAAAATATTTTAAATAACTGTTATTAAGTTTCACTACAAATCTTAATTCTTATTTCAGATATTTGAATATTTTATCAAACAAATTTTATCCTCATGAAAACTGTAGAATCTTAAAATCGATAAATAGTGTTTCGCCCGAACAGGGCTCGAACCCTGGACCGTTAAGTTAAAAGCCTAACGCTCTACCGACTGAGCTACCCGGGCTACAAAGAAGCCAATTTGGAAATCTTTTAGGGAACTATTATTAAGTTCCAATACAAATCTTAATTCTTTTTTCAGATATTTGAATATTTTATCAAAAAATTTTATCCCAATGAAAACTAAAGAATCCTAAAATCGATAAATGGTCTAGCCCGAACAGGGACTCGAACCCTTGACCGTTAGGTTAAAAGCATAATGTGAATCTTATTAAGTTTCACTACAAATCTTCATTCTTATTTCAGATATTTAAATAATTTATCAAAAAATATTAAAACCTTATGAAAACTATAGAATCCAAAAATTATCAAAATGATTATCAAAAAATTTTTATCCTTATGAAAACTGTAGAATCCTAAAATCGATAAATAGTGTTGTTTCGCCCGAACAGGGACTCGAACCCTGGACCGTTAAGTTAAAAGCGTAACGCTCTACCGACTAAGCTACCCGGGCTACAAAGGAGCCAATTTGGAAATCTTTTAGAGAACTATTATTAAGTTCCACTACAAATCTTAATTCTTTTTTCAGATATTTGACTAACTTTTTTAAAAATATTTATCGTTATGAAAACTGTAGAATCCTAAAATCGATAAATAGTGTTTCGACCGAACAGGGACTCGAACCCTAGACCGTTAGGTTAAAAGCTTAACGCTCTACCGACTGAGCTACCCGGGCTACAATGAAACCAATTTGGAAATCTTTTATAGACTGTTATTAAGTTCCACAACATATCTTAATTCTTATTTCAGATATTTGAATATTTTATCAAAAGAATTTTATCCCAATGAAAACTAAAGAATCCTAAAATCGAAAAATGGTGTTTCGCCCGAACAGGGACTCGAACCCTGGACCGTTAGGTTAAAAGCCTAACGCTCTAAAGACTGAGCTACCCGGGCTACAATGAAACTAATTTAGAAATCTTTTATTAACTGTTATTAAGTTCCACAACATATCTTAATTCTTATTTCAGATATTTGAATATTTTATCAAAAAAATTTTATCCCAATGAAAGCTAAAGAATCCTAAAATCGAAAAATGGTGTTTCGCCCGAACAGGGACTCGAACCCTGGACCGTTAGGTTAAAAGCCTAACGCTCTACCGACTGAGCTACCCGGGCTCAACAGGAACTCATATAAAAATATTTTATATAACTGTTATTAAGTTTCACTACAAAACTTAATTCTTTTTTCATATATTTGACTAACTTTTTTAAAAATATTTATCCTTATGAAAACTGTAGAATCCTAAATATGAAAAATGATGTTTCGCCCGAACAGGGACTCGAACCCTGGACCGTTAGGTTAAAAGCCTAACGCTCTAAAGACTGAGCTACCCGGGCTACAATGAAACTAATTTGGAAATCTTTTATGAACTGTTATTAAGTTCCACAACATATCTTAATTCTTATTTCAGATATTTGAATATTTTATCAAAAAAATTTTATCCCAATGAAAGCTAAAGAATCCTAAAATCGATAAATAGTGTTTCGCCCGAACAGGGACTCGAACCCTGGACCGTTAGGTTAAAAGCCTAACGCTCTACCGACTGAGCTACCCGGGCTCAACAGGAACCCATATAAAAATATTTTATACAACTGTTATTAAGTTTCACTACAAATCTTAATTCTTATTTCAGATATTTGAATATTTTATCCTTATGAAAACTGTAGATCCTAAAATCGATAAATAGTGTTTCGCCCGAACAGGGTCTCGAACCCTGGACCGTTAGGTTAAAAGCCTAACGCTCTACCGACTGAGCTACCCGGGCTACAATGAAAAAAATTTGGAAATCTTTTATTTACTGTTTTTAAGTTCCACAACATATCTTAATTCTTATTTCAGATATTTGAATATTTTATCAAACAAATTTTATCCGTACGAAAACTAAAGAATCCTAAAATCGAAAAATGGTGTTTCGCCCGAACAGGGACTCGAACCCTGGACCGTTAAGTTAAAAGCCTAACGCTCTACCGACTGAGCTACCCGGGCTACAAAGGAGCCAATTTGGAAATCTTTTAGGGAACTATTATTAAGTTCCACTACAAATCTTAATTCTTTTTCCAGATATTTGACTAACTTTTTTTAAAATATTTATCGTTATGAAAACTGTAGAATCCTAAATATGAAAAATGATACTTCGCCCGAACAGGGACTCGAACCCTGGACCGTTAGGTTAAAAGCCTAACGCTCTACCGACTGAGCTACCCGGGCTCAACAGGAACCCATATAAAAATATTTTAAATAACTGTTATTAAGTTTCACTACAAATCTTAATTCTTATTTCAGATATTTGAATATTTTATCAAACAAATTTTATCCTCATGAAAACTGTAGAATCTTAAAATCGATAAATAGTGTTTCGCCCGAACAGGGACTCGAACCCTGGACCGTTAAGTTAAAAGCCTAACGCTCTACCGACTGAGCTACCCGGGCTACAAAGAAGCCAATTTGGAAATCTTTTAGGGAACTATTATTAAGTTCCAATACAAATCTTAATTCTTTTTTCAGATATTTGAATATTTTATCAAAAAATTTTATCCCAATGAAAACTAAAGAATCCTAAAATCGATAAATGGTCTAGCCCGAACAGGGACTCGAACCCTTGACCGTTAGGTTAAAAGCATAATGTGAATCTTATTAAGTTTCACTACAAATCTTCATTCTTATTTCAGATATTTAAATAATTTATCAAAAAATATTAAAACCTTATGAAAACTATAGAATCCAAAAATTATCAAAATGATTATCAAAAATTTTTTATCCTAATGAAAACTGTAGAATCCTAAAATCGATAAATAGTGTTGTTTCGCCCGAACAGGGACTCGAACCCTGGACCGTTAAGTTAAAAGCGTAACGCTCTACCGACTAAGCTACCCGGGCTACAAAGGAGCCAATTTGGAAATCTTTTAGAGAACTATTATTAAGTTCCACTACAAATCTTAATTCTTTTTTCAGATATTTGACTAACTTTTTTAAAAATATTTATCGTTATGAAAACTGTAGAATCCTAAAATCGATAAATAGTGTTTCGACCGAACAGGGACTCGAACCCTAGACCGTTAGGTTAAAAGCTTAACGCTCTACCGACTGAGCTACCCGGGCTACAATGAAACCAATTTGGAAATCTTTTATAGACTGTTATTAAGTTCCACAACATATCTTAATTCTTATTTCAGATATTTGAATATTTTATCAAAAGAATTTTATCCCAATGAAAACTAAAGAATCCTAAAATCGAAAAATGGTGTTTCGCCCGAACAGGGACTCGAACCCTGGACCGTTAGGTTAAAAGCCTAACGCTCTAAAGACTGAGCTACCCGGGCTACAATGAAACTAATTTAGAAATCTTTTATTAACTGTTATTAAGTTCCACAACATATCTTAATTCTTATTTCAGATATTTGAATATTTTATCAAAAAAATTTTATCCCAATGAAAGCTAAAGAATCCTAAAATCGAAAAATGGTGTTTCGCCCGAACAGGGACTCGAACCCTGGACCGTTAGGTTAAAAGCCTAACGCTCTACCGACTGAGCTACCCGGGCTCAACAGGAACTCATATAAAAATATTTTATATAACTGTTATTAAGTTTCACTACAAAACTTAATTCTTTTTTCATATATTTGACTAACTTTTTTAAAAATATTTATCCTTATGAAAACTGTAGAATCCTAAATATGAAAAATGATGTTTCGCCCGAACAGGGACTCGAACCCTGGACCGTTAGGTTAAAAGCCTAACGCTCTAAAGACTGAGCTACCCGGGCTACAATGAAACTAATTTGGAAATCTTTTATGAACTGTTATTAAGTTCCACAACATATCTTAATTCTTATTTCAGATATTTGAATATTTTATCAAAAAAATTTTATCCCAATGAAAGCTAAAGAATCCTAAAATCGATAAATAGTGTTTCGCCCGAACAGGGACTCGAACCCTGGACCGTTAGGTTAAAAGCCTAACGCTCTACCGACTGAGCTACCCGGGCTACAATGAAACCAATTTGGAAATCTTTTATGGACTGTTATTAAGTTCCACAACATATCTTAATTCTTATTTCAGATATTTGAATATTTTATCAAAAAAATTTTATCCGTATGAAAACTAAAGAATCCTAAAATCGAAAAATGGTGTTTCGCCCGAACAGGGACTCGAACCCTGGACCGTTAAGTTAAAAGCCTAACGCTCTAACGACTGAGCTACCCGGGCTACAAAGGAGCCAATTTGGAAATCTTTTAGGGAACTGTTATTAAGTTCCACTTCAAATCTTAATTCTTATTTCAGATATTTGACTAATTTTTTAAAAAATATTTATCCTTATGAAAACAGTAGAATCCTAAAATCGATAAATAGTGTTTCGCCCGAACAGGGACTCGAACCCTGGACCGTTAGGTTAAAATCCTAACGCTCTACCGACTGAACTACCCGGGCTACAATGAAACTAATTTGGAAATCTTTTATCGACTGTTATGAAGTTCCACAACATATCTTAATTCTTATTTCAGATATTTGAATATTTTATCAAAAATATTTTATCCCAATGAAAACTAAAGAATCCTAAAATCGAAAAATGGCATTTCGCCCGAACAGGGACTCGAACCCTGGACCGTTCGGTTAAAAGCCTAACGCTCTACCGACTGAGCTACCCGGGCTCAACAGGAACCCATATAAAAATATTTTATATAACTGTTATTAAGTTTCACTACAAATCTTAATTCTTATTTCAGATATTTGAATATTTTATCAAAAAAATTTTATCCTTATGAAAACTAAAGAATCCTAAAATCGAAAAATGGTGTTTCGCCAGAACATGGACTCGAACCCTGGACCGTTAGGTTAAAAGCCTAACGCTCTACCGACTGAGCACCTGGGCTCAACAGGAGCCTATATAAAAATATTTTATATAACTGTTATTAAGTTTCACTACAAATCTTAATTCTTATTTCACATATTTGAATATTTTATCAAAAAAATTTTATCCTTATGAAAACTGTAGAATCCTAAAATCGATAAACAGTCTTTCGCCCGAACATGGACTCGAACGCTGGACCGTTAAGTTAAAAGCCTAACGCTCTACCGACTGAGCTACCCGGGCTACAATGAAACCAATTTGGAAATCTTTTATGGACTGTTATTAAGATCCACAACATATCTTAATTCTTATTTCAGATATTTGAATATTTTATCAAAAAATTTTATCCGTATGAAAACTAAAGAATCCTAAAATCGAAAAACGGTGTTTCGCACAAACAGGGACTCGAACCCTGGACCGTTAGGTTAAAAGCCTAACGCTCTACCGACTGAGCTACCCGGGCTCAACAGGATCCCATATAAAAATATTTTATATAACTGTTTTTAAGTTTCACTACAAATCTTAATTCTTATTTCAGATATTTCAATATTATATCAAAAAAATTTTATGCTTATGAAAACTGTAGAATCCTAAAATCGATAAATAGTGTTTCGAAAGAACAGGGACTCGAACCCTAGACCGTTAGGTTAAAAGCTTAACGCTCTACCGACTGAGCTACCCGGGCTAAAATGAAACCAATTTGGAAATCTTTTATAGACTGTTATTAAGTTCCACAACATATCTTAATTCTTATTTCAGATATTTGAATATTTTATCAAAAAAATTTTATCCTTATGAAAACTAAAGAATCCTAAAATCGAAAAATGGTGTTTCGCCAGAACATGGACTCGAACCCTGGACCGTTAGGTTAAAAGCCTAACGCTCTACCGACTGAGCTACCTGGGCTCAACAGGAGCCTATATAAAAATATTTTATATAACTGTTATTAAGTTTCACTACAAATCTTAATTCTTATTTCAGATATTTGAATATTTTATCAAAAAAATTTTATCCTTATGAAAACTGTAGAATCCTAAAATCGATAAACAGTCTTTCGCCAGAACAGGGACTCGAACGCTGGACCGTTAAGTTAAAAGCCTAACGCTCTACCGACTGAGCTACCCGGGCTATAATGAAACCAATTTGGAAATCTTTTATGGACTGTTATTAAGTTCCACAACATATCTTAATTCTTATTTCAGATATTTGAATATTTTATCAAAAAAATGTTATACGTATGAAAACTAAAGAATCCTAAAATCGAAAAATGGTGTTTCGCCCGAACAGGGACTCGAACCCTGGACCGTTAAGTTAAAAGCCTAACGCTCTAACGACTGAGCTACCCGGGCTACAAAGGAGCCAATTTGGAAATCTTTTAGGGAACTGTTATTAAGTTCCACTTCAAATCTTAATTCTTATTTCAGATATTTGACTAATTTTTTAAAAAATATTTATCCTTATGAAAACAGTAGAATCCTAAAATCGATAAACAGTCTTTCGCCAGAACAGGGACTCGAACGCTGGACCGTTAAGTTAAAAGCCTAACGCTCTACCGACTGAGCTACCCGGGCTACAATGAAACCAATTTGGAAATCTTTTATTTACTGTTATTAAGTTCCACAACATATATTAATTCTTATTTCAGATATTTGAATATTTTATCAAGAAAATTTTATCCTTATGAAAACTGTAGAATCCTAAAATCGATAAATAGTGTTTCGCCCGAACAGGGACTCGAACCCTGGACCGTTAGGTTAAAAGCCTAACGCTCTACCGACTGAGCTACCCGGGCTCAACAGGAACCCATATAAAAATATTTTATATAACTGTTATTAAGTTTCACTACAAATCTTAATTCTTATTTCAGATATTTGAATATTTTATCAAAAAAATTTTATCCTTATGAAAACTAAAGAATCCTAAAATCGAAAAATGGTGTTTCGCCAGAACATGGACTCGAACCCTGGACCGTTAGGTTAAAAGCCTAACGCTCTACCGACTGAGCACCTGGGCTCAACAGGAGCCTATATAAAAATATTTTATATAACTGTTATTAAGTTTCACTACAAATCTTAATTCTTATTTCACATATTTGAATATTTTATCAAAAAAATTTTATCCTTATGAAAACTGTAGAATCCTAAAATCGATAAACAGTCTTTCGCCAGAACATGGACTCGAACCCTGGACCGTTAGGTTAAAAGCCTAACGCTCTACCGACTGAGCTACCCGGGCTCAACAGGAACCCATATAAAAATATTTTATATAACTGTTATTAAGTTTCACTACAAAACTTAATTCTTTTTTCATATATATGACTAACTTTTTTAAAAATATTTATCCTTATGAAAACTGTAGAATCCTAAATATGAAAAATGATGTTTCGCCCGAACAGGGACTCGAACCCTGGACCGTTAGGTTAAAAGCCTAACGCTCTAAAGACTGAGCTACCCGGGCTACAATGTAACTAATTTGGAAATCTTTTATGAACTGTTATTAAGTTCCACAACATATCTTAATTCTTATTTCAGATATTTGAATATTTTATCAAAAAAATTTTATCCCAATGAAAACTAAAGAATCCTAAAATCGAAAAATGGTATTTCGCCCGAACAGGGACTCGAACCCTGGACAGTTAGGTTAAAAGCCTATCGCTCTACCGACTGAGCTACCCGGACTCGACAGGATACTATATAAAAATATTTTATATAACTGTTATTAAGTTTCACTACAAATCTTAATTCTTATTTCAGATATTTGAATATTTTATCAAAAAAATTTTATCCGTATGAAAACTAAAGAATCCTAAAATCGAAAAATGGTGTTTCGCCCGAACAGGGCCTCGAACCCTGGACCGTTGAGTTAAAAGCGTAACGCTCTACCGACTAAGCTACCCGGGCTACAAAGGAGCCAATTTGGAAATCTTTTAGAGAACTATTATTAAGTTCCACTACAAATCTTAATTCTTTTTTCAGATATTTGACTAACTTTTTTAAAAATATTTATCGTTATGAAAACTGTAGAATCCTAAAATCGATAAATAGTGTTTCAACCGAACAGGGACTCGAACCCTAGACCGTTAGGTTAAAAGCTTAACGCTCTACCGACTGAGCTACCCGGGCTACAATGAAACCAATTTGGAAATCTTTTATAGACTGTTATTAAGTTCGACAACATATCTTAATTCTTATTTCAGATATTTGAATATTTTATCAAAAGAATTTTATCCCAATGAAAACTAAAGAATCCTAAAATCGAAAAATGGTGTTTCGCCCGAACAGGGACTCGAACCCTGGACCGTTAGGTTAAAAGCCTAACGCTCTAAAGACTGAGCTACCCGGGCTACAATGAAACTAATTTAGAAATCTTTTATTAACTGTTATTAAGTTCCACAACATATCTTAATTCTTATTTCAGATATTTGAATATTTTATCAAAAAAATTTTATCCCAATGAAAGCTAAAGAATCCTAAAATCGAAAAATGGTATTTCGCCCGAACAGGGACTCGAACCCTGGACCGTTAGGTTAAAAGCCTAACGCTCTACCGACTGAGCTACCCGGGCTACAATGAATCCAATTTGGAAATCTTTTAGGGAACTATTATTAAGTTCCAATACAAATCTTAATTCTTTTTTCAGATATTTGACTAACTTTTTAAAAAATATTTATCCTTATGAAAATTGTAGAATCCCAAATATGAAAAATGATGTTTCGCCCGAACAGGGACTCGAACCCTGGGCCGTTAGGTTAAAAGCCTAACGCTCTACCGACTGAGCTACCCGGGCTACAACGAAACCAGTTTGGAAATCTTTTATAGACTGTTATTAAGTTCCACAACATATCTTAATTCTTATTTCAGATATTTGAATATTTTATCAAAAAAATTTTATCCCAGTGAAAACTAAAGAATCCTAAAATCGAAAAATGGTCTTTCGCCCGAACAGGGACTCGAACCCTGGACCGTTCGGTTAAAAGCCTAACGCTCTACCGACTGAGCTACCCGGGCTACAAAGGAGCCAATATGGAAATCTTTTAGGGAACTATTATTAGGTTCCACTACAAATCTTAATTCTTTTTTCAGATATTTGACTAACTTTTTTAAAAATATTTATCCTTATGAAAACTGTAGAATCCTAAATATGAAAAATGATGTTTCGCCCGAACAGGGACTCGAACCCTGGACCGTTAGGTTAAAAGGCTAACGCTCTACCGACTGAGCTACCCGGGCTCAACAGGACCCCATAAAAAATATTTTATATAACTGTTATTAAGTTTCACTACAAATCTTAATTCTTATTTCTTAAAAGCCTAACGCTCTACCGACTGAGCACCAGGGCTCAACAGGAGCCTATATAAAAATATTTTATATAACTGTTATTAAGTTTCACTACAAATCTTAATTCTTATTTCACATATTTGAATATTTTATCAAAAAAATTTTATCCTTATGAAAACTAAAGAATCCTAAAATCGAAAAATGGTGTTTCGCCAGAACATGGACTCGAACCCTGGACCGTTAGGTTAAAAGCCTAACGCTCTACCGACTGAGCTACCCGGACTCAACAAGATCCTATATAAAAATATTTTATATAACTGTTATTAAGTTCCACAACATATCTTAATTCTTATTTCAGATATTTGAATATTTTATCAAAAAAAATTTATCCCAATGAAAACTAAAGAATCCTAAAATCGAAAAATGGTCTTTCTCCCAAACAGGGACTCGAACCCTGGACCGTTAGGTTAAAAGCCTAACGCTCTACCGACTGAGCTACCCGGGCTACAATGAAAACAATTTGGAAATCTTTTATGGACTGTTATTAAGTTCCACTTTATATCTTAATTCTTATTTCAGATATTTGAATATTTTATCAAACAAATTTTATCCTTATGAAAACTAAAGAATCCTAAAATCGAAAAATTGTGTTTCTTTCGAACAGGGACTCGAACCCTGGACCGTTAGGTTAAAAGCCTAACGCTCTAACAACTGAGCTACCCGGGCTACAAAGGAGCCAATTTGGAAATCTTGTAGGGAACTATTATTAAGTTCCACTACAAATCTTAATTCTTTTTTTAGATATTTGACTAACTTTTTTAAAAATATTTATCCTTAATAAAACTGTAGAATCCCAAATATGAAAAATGATGTTTCGCCCGAACAGGGACTCGAACCCTGGACCGTTAGGTTAAAAGCCTAACGCTCTACCGACTGAGCTACCCGGGCTCAACAGGAACCCATATAAAAATATTTTAAATAACTGTTATTAAGTTTCACTACAAATCTTAATTCTTATTTCAGATATTTGAATATTTTATCAAAAAAATTTTATCCTTATGAAAACTAAAGAATCCTAAAATCGAAAAATGGTGTTTCGCCAGAACATGGACTCGAATCCTGGACCGTTAGGTTAAAAGCCTAACGCTCTACCGACTGAGCTACCCGGGCTATAATGAAACCAATTTGGAAATCTTTTATGGACTGTTATTAAGTTCCACAACATATCTTAATTCTTATTTCAGATATTTGAATATTTTATCAAAAAATTTTTATCCGTATGAAAACTAAAGAATCCTAAAATCGAAAAATGGTGTTTCGCCCGAACAGGGACTCGAACCCTGGACCGTTAGGTTAAAAGCCTAACGCTCTACCGACTGAGCTACCCGGGATACAAAGGAGCCAATTTGGAAATCTTTTAGGGAACTGTTATTAAGTTCCACTTCAAATCTTAATTCTTATTTCAGATATTTGACTAATTTTTTAAAAAATATTTATCCTTATGAAAACAGTAGAATCCTAAAATCGATAAATAGTGTTTCGCCCGAACAGGGACTCGAACCCTGGACCGTTAGTTTAAAATCCTAACGCTCTACCGACTGAGCTACCCGGGCTACAATGAAACTAACTTGGAAATCTTTTATCGACTGTTATGAAGTTCCACAATATATCTTAATTCTTATTTCAGATATTTGAATATTTTATCAAAAATATTTTATCCCAATGAAAACTAAAGAATCCTAAAATCGAAAAATGGCATTTCGCCCGAACAGGGACTTGAACCCTGGACTGTTAGGTTAAAAGCCTAACGCTCCACCGACTGAGCTACCCGGGCTACAATGAAACCAATTTGGAAATCTTTTATTTACTGTTATTAAGTTCCACAACATATCTTAATTCTTATTTCAGATATTTGAATATTTTATCAAGAAAATTTTATCCTTATGAAAACTGTAGAATCCTAAAATCGATAAATAGTGTTTCGCCCGAACAGGGACTCGAACCCTGGACCGTTAGGTTAAAAGCCTAACGCTCTACCGACTGAGCTACCCGGGCTCAACAGGAACCCATATAAAAATATTTTATATAACTGTTATTAAGTTTCACTACAAATCTTAATTCTTATTTCAGATATTTGAATATTTTATCAAAAAAATTTTATCCTTATGAAAACTAAAGAATCCTAAAATCGAAAAATGGTGTTTCGCCAGAACATGGACTCGAACCCTGGACCGTTAGGTTAAAAGCCTAACGCTCTACCGACTGAGCACCTGGGCTCAACACGAGCCTATATAAAAATATTTTATATAACTGTTATTAAGTTTCACTACAAATCTTAATTCTTATTTCACATATTTGAATATTTTATCAAAAAAAATTTATCCTTATGAAAACTGTAGAATCCTAAAATCGATAAACAGTCTTTCGCCCGAACAGGGACTCGAACGCTGGACCGTTAAGTTGAAAGCCTAAAGCTCTTCCGACTGAGCTACCCGGGCTACAATGAAACCAATTTGGAAATCTTTTATGGACTGTTATTAAGTTATTAAGTTAAAATATTTTTATGAACACTAAAGAATCCTAAAATCGAAAAATGGTGTTTCGCCAGAACATGGACTCGAACCCTGGACCGTTAGGTTAAAAGCCTAACGCTCTACCGACTGAGCTACCCGGACTCAACAGGATCCTATATAAAAATATTTTATATAACTGTTATTAAGTTTCACTAAAAATCTTAATTCTTATTTCAGATATTTGAATATTTTATCAAAAAAAATTTATCCGTATGAAAACTAAAGAATCCTAAAATCGAAAAATGGTGTTTCGCCCGAACAGGGCCTCGAACCCTGGACCGTTAAGTTAAAAGCCTAACGCTCTACCGACTAAGCTACCCGGGCTACAATGAAACCAATTTGGAAATCTTTTATGGACTGTTATTAAGTTCCACTACATATCTTAATTCTTATTTCAGATATTTGAATATTTTATCAAGAAAATTTTATCCGTATGAAAACTGAAGAATCCTAAAATCGAAAAATGGTCTTTCGCCCGAACAGGGCCTCGAACCCTGGACCATTAGGTTAAAAGCCTAACGCTCTACCGACTGAGCTACCCGGGCTCAACAGGAACCCATATAAAAATATTTTAAATAACTGTTATTAAGTTTCACTACAAATCTTAATTCTTATTTCAGATATTTGAATATTTTATCAAAAAAATTTTATCCTTATGAAAATTGTAGAATCCTAAAATCGATAAATAGTGTTTCGACCGAACAGAGACTCGAACCCTAGACCGTTAGGTTAAAAGCTTAACGCTCTACCGACTGAGCTACCCGGGCTACAATGAAACAAATTTGGAAATCTTTTATAGACTGTTATTAAGTTCCACAACATATCTTAATTCTTATTTCAGATATTTGAATATTTTATCAAAAGAATTTTATCCCAATGAAAACTAAAGAAATCTAAAATCGAAAAATGGTGTTTCGCCCGAACAGGGACTCGAACCCTGGACCGTTAGGTTAAAAGCCTAACGCTCTACCGACTGAGCTACCCGGGCTACAAAGGAGCCAATTTGGAAATCTTTTATGGACTGTTATTAAGTTCCACAACAAATCTCAATTCTTTTTTCAGATATTTGACTAACTTTTTTAAAAATATTTATCCTTATGAAAACTGTAGAATCCTAATTATGAAAAATGATGTTTCGCCCGAACAGGGACTCGAACCCTGGACCGTTAGGTTAAAAGCCTAACGCTCTAAAGACTGAGCTACCCGGGCTACAACGAAACCAATTTGGAAATCTTTTATAGACTGTTATTAAGATCCACAACATATCTTAATTCTTATTTCAGATATTTGAATATTTTATCAAACAAATTTTATCCTTATGAAAACTAAAGAATCCTAAAATCGAAAAATTGTGTTTCTTTCGAACAGGGACTCGAACCCTGGACCGTTAGGTTAAAAGCCTACCGCTCTACCAACTGAGCTACCCGGGCTACAAAGCAGCCAATTTGGAAATCTTTTAGGGAACTATTATTAAGTTCCAATACAAATCTTAATTCTTTTTTCAGATATTTGACTAACTTTTTAAAAAATATTTATCCTTATGAAAACTGTAGAATCCCAAATATGAAAAATGATGTTTCGCCCGAACAGGGACTCGAACCCTGGACCGTTATGTTAAAAGCCTAACGCTCTACCGACTGAGCTACCCGGGCTACAACGAAACCAGTTTGGAAATCTTTTATAGACTGTTATTAAGTTCCACAACATATCTTAATTCTTATTTCAGATATTTGAATATTTTATTAAAAAAATTTTATCCCAGTGAAAACTAAAGAATCCTAAAATCGAAAAATGGTCTTTCGCCCGAACAGGGACTCGAACCCTGGACCGTTCGGGTAAAAGCCTAACGCTCTACCGACTGAGCAACCCGGGCTATAAAGGAGCCAATTTGGAAATCTTTTAGGGAACTATTATTAAGTTCCACTACAAATCTTAATTCTTTTTTCAGATATTTGACTAACTTTTTTAAAAATATTTATCCTTATGAAAACTGTAGAATCCTAAATATGAAAAATGATGTTTCGCCCGAACAGGGACTCGAACCCTGGACCGTTAGGTTAAGATCCTAACGCTCTACCGACTGAGCTACCCGGGCTACAATGAAACTAATTTGGAAATCTTTTATCGACTGTTATGAAGTTCCACAACATATCTTAATTCTTATTTCAGATATTTGAATATTTTATCAAAAATATTTTATCCCAATGAAAACTAAAGAATCCTAAAATCGAAAAATGGCATTTCGCCCGAACAGGGACTCGAACCCTGGACCGTTAGGTTAAAAGCCTAACGCTCTACCGACTGAGCACCAGGGCTCAACAGGAGCCTATATAAAAATATTTTATATAACTGTTATTAAGTTTCACTACAAATCTTAATTCTTATTTCACATATTTGAATATTTTATCAAAAAAATTTTATCCTTATGAAAACTAAAGAATCCTAAAATCGAAAAATGGTGTTTCGCCAGAACATGGACTCGAACCCTGGACCGTTAGGTTAAAAGCCTAACGCTCTACCGACTGAGCACCAGGGCTCAACAGGAGCCTATATAAAAATATTTTATATAACTGTTATTAAGTTTCACTACAAATCTTAATTCTTATTTCAGATATTTGAATATTTTATCAAAAAAATTTTATCCGTATGAAAACTAAAGAATCCTAAAATCGAAAAATGGTGTTTCGCCCGAACAAGGCTTTGAACCCTGGACCGTTAAGTTAAAAGCCTAACGCTCTACCGACTAAGCTACCCGGACTACAATGAAACCAATTTGGAAATCTTTTATGGACTGTTATTAAGTTCCACTACATATCTTAATTCTTATTTCAGATATTTGAATATTTTATCAAGAAAATTTTATCCTTATGAAAACTAAAGAATCCTAAAATCGAAAAATTGTGTTTCGCCAGAACATGGACTCGAACCCTGGACCGTTAGGTTAAAAGCCTAACGCTCTACCGACTGAGCTACCCGGACTCAACAAGATCCTATATAAAAATATAAAATATAACTGTTATTAAGTTCCACAACATATCTTAATTCTTATTTCAGATATTTGAATATTTTATCAAAAAAAATTTATCCCAATGAAAACTAAAGAATCCTAAAATCGAAAAATGGTCTTTCTCCCAAACAGGGACTCGAACCCTGGACCGTTAGGTTAAAAGCCTAACGCTCTACCGACTGAGCTACCCGGGCTACAATGAAAACAATTTGGAAATCTTTTATGGACTGTTATTAAGTTCCACTACATATCTTAATTCTTATTTCAGATATTTGAATATTTTATCAAACAAATTTTATCCTTATGAAAACTAAAGAATCCTAAAATCGAAAAATTGTGTTTCTTTCGAACAGGGACTCGAACCCTGGACCGTTAGGTTAAAAGCCTAACGCTCTAACAACTGAGCTACCCGGGCTACAAAGGAGCCAATTTGGAAATCTTGTAGGGAACTATTATTAAGTTCCACTACAAATCTTAATTCTTTTTTCAGATATTTGACTAACTTTTTTAAAAATATTTATCCTTAATAAAACTGTAGAATCCCAAATATGAAAAATGATGTTTCGCCCGAACAGGGACTCGAACCCTGGACCGTTAGGTTAAAAGCCTAACGCTCTACCGACTGAGCTACCCGGGCTCAACAGGAACCCATATAAAAATATTTTATATAACTGTTATTAAGTTTCACTACAAATCTTAATTCTTATTTCAGATATTTGAATATTTTATCAAAAAAATTTTATCCTTATGAAAACTAAAGAATCCTAAAATCGAAAAATGGTGTTTCGCCAGAACATGGACTCGAATCCTGGACCGTTAGGTTAAAAGCCTAACTCTCTACCGACTGAGCTACCCGGGCTATAATGAAACCAATTTGGAAATCTTTTATGGACTGTTATTAAGTTCCACAACATATCTTAATTCTTATTTCAGATATTTGAATATTTTATCAAAAAATTTTTATCCGTATGAAAACTAAAGAATCCTAAAATCGAAAAATGGTGTTTCGCCCGAACAGGGACTCGAACCCTGGACCGTTAAGTTAAAAGCCTAACGCTCTAACGACTGAGCTACCCGGGCTACAAAGGAGCCAATTTGGAAATCTTTTAGGGAACTGTTATTAAGTTCCACTTCAAATCTTAATTCTTATTTCAGATATTTGACTAATTTTTTAAAAAATATTTATCCTTATGAAAACAGTAGAATCCTAAAATCGATAAATAGTGTTTCGCCCGAACAGGGACTCGAACCCTGGACCGTTAGTTTAAAATCCTAACGCTCTACCGACTGAGCTACCCGGGCTACAATGAAACTAACTTGGAAATCTTTTATCGACTGTTATGAAGTTCCACAATATATCTTAATTCTTATTTCAGATATTTGAATATTTTATCAAAAATATTTTATCCCAATGAAAACTAAAGAATCCTAAAATCGAAAAATGGCATTTCGCCCGAACAGGGACTCGAACCCTGGACTGTTAGGTTAAAAGCCTAACGCTCCACCGACTGAGCTACCCGGGCTACAATGAAACCAATTTGGAAATCTTTTATTTACTGTTATTAAGTTCCACAACATATCTTAATTCTTATTTCAGATATTTGAATATTTTATCAAGAAAATTTTATCCTTATGAAAACTGTAGAATCCTAAAATCGATAAATAGTGTTTCGCCCGAACAGGGACTCGAACCCTGGACCGTTAGGTTAAAAGCCTAACGCTCTACCGACTGAGCTACCCGGGCTCAACAGGAACCCATATAAAAATATTTTATATAACTGTTATTAAGTTTCACTACAAATCTTAATTCTTATTTCAGATATTTGAATATTTTATCAAAAAAATTTTATCCTTATGAAAACTAAAGAATCCTAAAATCGAAAAATGGTGTTTCGCCAGAACATGGACTCGAACCCTGGACCGTTAGGTTAAAAGCCTAACGCTCTACCGACTGAGCACCTGGGCTCAACACGAGCCTATATAAAAATACTTTATATAACTGTTATTAAGTTTCACTACAAATCTTAATTCTTATTTCACATATTTGAATATTTTATCAAAAAAAATTTATCCTTATGAAAACTGTAGAATCCTAAAATCGATAAACAGTCTTTCGCCCGAACAGGGACTCGAACGCTGGACCGTTAAGTTAAAAGCCTAAAGCTCTACCGACTGAGCTACCCGGGCTACAATGAAACCAATTTGGAAATCTTTTATGGACTGTCATTAAGTTATTAAGTTAAAATATTTTTATGAACACTAAAGAATCCTAAAATCGAAAAATGGTGTTTCGCCAGAACATGGACTCGAACCCTGGACCGTTAGGTTAAAAGCCTAACGCTCTACCGACTGAGCTACCCGGACTCAACAGGATCCTATATAAAAATATTTTATATAACTGTTATTAAGTTTCACTAAAAATCTTAATTCTTATTTCAGATATTTGAATATTTTATCAAAAAAAATTTATCCGTATGAAAACTAAAGAATCCTAAAATCGAAAAATGGTGTTTCGCCCGAACAGGGCCTCGAACCCTGGACCGTTAAGTTAAAAGCCTAACGCTCTACCGACTAAGCTACCCGGGCTACAATGAAACCAATTTGGAAATCTTTTATGGACTGTTATTAAGTTCCACTACATATCTTAATTCTTATTTCAGATATTTGAATATTTTATCAAGAAAATTTTATCCGTATGAAAACTAAAGAATCCTAAAATCGAAAAATGGTCTTTCGCCCGAACAGGGCCTCGAACCCTGGACCATTAGGTTAAAAGCCTAACGCTCTACCGACTGAGCTACCCGGGCTCAACAGGAACCCATATAAAAATATTTTAAATAACTGTTATTAAGTTTCACTACAAATCTTAATTCTTATTTCAGATATTTGAATATTTTATCAAAAAAATTTTATCCTTATGAAAATTGTAGAATCCTAAAATCGATAAATAGTGTTTCGACCGAACAGAGACTCGAACCCTAGACCGTTAGGTTAAAAGCTTAACGCTCTACCGACTGAGCTACCCGGGCTACAATGAAACAAATTTGGAAATCTTTTATAGACTGTTATTAAGTTCCACAACATATCTTAATTCTTATTTCAGATATTTGAATATTTTATCAAAAGAATTTTATCCCAATGAAAACTAAAGAATCCTAAAATCGAAAAATGGTGTTTCGCCCGAACAGGGACTCGAACCCTGGACCGTTAGGTTAAAAGCCTAACGCTCTACCGACTGAGCTACCCGGGCTACAAAGGAGCCAATTTGGAAATCTTTAAGGACTGTTATTAAGTTCCACTACAAATCTTAATTCTTTTTTCAGATATTTGACTAACTTTTTTAAAAATATTTATCCTTATGAAAACTGTAGAATCCTAAATATGAAAAATGATGTTTCGCCCGAACAGGGACTCGAACCCTGGACCGTTAGGTTAAAAGCCTAACGCTCTAAAGACTGAGCTACCCGGGCTACAATGAAACTAATTTGGAAATCTTTTATGAACTGTTATTAAGTTCCACAACATATCTTAATTCTTATTTCAGATATTTGAATATTTTATTAAAAAAATTTTATCCCAGTGAAAACTAAAGAATCCTAAAATCGAAAAATGGTCTTTCGCCCGAACAGGGACTCGAACCCTGGACCGTTAGGTTAAGATCCTAACGCTCTACCGACTGAGCTACCCGGGCTACAATGAAACTAATTTGGAAATCTTTTATCGACTATTATGAAGTTCCACAACATATCTTAATTCTTATTTCAGATATTTGAATATTTTATCAAAAATATTTTATCCCAATGAAAACTAAAGAATCCTAAAATCGAAAAATGGCATTTCGCCCGAACAGGGACTCGAACCCTGGACCGTTAGGTTAAAAGCCTAACGCTCTACCGACTGAGCACCAGGGCTCAACAGGAGCCTATATAAAAATATTTTATATAACTGTTATTAAGTTTCACTACAAATCTTAATTCTTATTTCACATATTTGAATATTTTATCAAAAAAAAGTTTATCCTTATGAAAACTGTAGAATCCTAAAATCGATAAACAGTCTTTCGCCCGAACAGGGACTCGAACGCTGGACCGTTAAGTTAAAAGCCTAACGCTCTACCGACTGAGCTACCCGGGCTACAATGAAACCAATTTGGAAATCTTTTATGGACTGTTATTAAGTTATTAAGTTAAAATATTTTTATGAACCCTAAAGAATCCTAAAATCGAAAAATGGTGTTTCGCCAGAACATGGACTCGAACCCTGGACCGTTAGGTTAAAAGCCTAACGCTCTACCGACTGAGCTACCCGGACTCAACAGGATCCTATATAAAAATATTTTATATAACTGTTATTAAGTTTCACTACAAATCTTAATTCTTATTTCAGATATTTGAATATTTTATCAAAAAAATTTTATGCTTATGAAAACTGTAGAATCCTAAAATCGATAAATAGTGTTTCGACCGAACAGGGACTCGAACCCTAGACCGTTAGGTTAAAAGCTTAACGCTCTACCGACTGAGCTACCCGGGCTACAATGAAACCAATTTGGAAATCTTTTATAGACTGTTATTAAGTTCCACAACATATCTTAATTCTTATTTCAGATATTTGAATATTTTATCAAAAGAATTTTATCCCAATGAAAACTAAAGAATCCTAAAATCGAAAAATGGTGTTTCGCCCGAACAGGGACTCGAACCCTGGACCGTTAGGTTAAAAGCCTAACGCTCTACCGACTGAGCTACCCGGGCTACAATGAAACCAATTTGGAAATCTTTTATGGACTGTTATTAAGATCCACAACATATCTTAATTCTTATTTCAGATATTTGAATATTTTATCAAAAAATTTTATCCGTATGAAAACTAAAGAATCCTAAAATCGAAAAATGGTGTTTCGCCCGAACAGGGACTCGAACCCTGGACCGTTAGGTTAAAAGCCTAACGCTCTACCGACTGAGCTACCCGGGCTCAACAGGATCCCATATAAAAATATTTTATATAACTGTTTTTAAGTTTCACTACAAATCTTAATTCTTATTTCAGATATTTCAATATTATATCAAAAAAATTTTATGCTTATGAAAACTGTAGAATCCTAAAATCGATAAATAGTGTTTCGACCGAACAGGGACTCGAACCCTAGACCGTTAGGTTAAAAGCTTAACGCTCTACCGGCTGAGCTACCCGGGCTACAATGAAACCAATTTGGAAATCTTTTATAGACTGTTATTAAGTTCCACAACATATCTTAATTCTTATTTCAGATATTTGAATATTTTATCAAAAGAATTTTATCCCAATGAAAACTAAAGAATCCTAAAATCGAAAAATGGTGTTTCGCCCGAACAGGGACTCGAACCCTGGACCGTTAGGTTAAAAGCCTAACGCTCTACCGACTGAGCTACCCGGGCTACAAAGGAGCCAATTTGGAAATCTTTAAGGACTGTTATTAAGTTCCACTACAAATCTTAATTCTTTTTTCAGATATTTGACTAACTTTTTTAAAAATATTTATCCTTATGAAAACTGTAGAATCCTAAATATGAAAAATGATGTTTCGCCCGAACAGGGACTCGAACCCTGGACCGTTAGGTTAAAAGCCTAACGCTCTAAAGACTGAGCTACCCGGGCTACAATGAAACTAATTTGGAAATCTTTTATGAACTGTTATTAAGTTCCACAACATATCTTAATTCTTATTTCAGATATTTGAATATTTTATCAAAAAAATTTTATCCCAATGAAAACTAAAGAATCCTAAAATCGAAAAATGGTATTTCGCCCGAATAGGGACTCGAACCCTGGACCGTTAGGTTAAAAGCCTAACGCTCTACCGACTGAGCTACCCGGGCTCAACAGGATCCCATATAAAAATATTTTATATAACTGTTATTAAGTTTCACTACAAATCTTAATTCTTATTTCAGATATTTGAATATTTTATCAAGAAAATTTTATCCTTATGAAAACTAAAGAATCCTAAAATCGAAAAATGGTGTTTCGCCAGAACATGGACCGTTAGGTTAAAAGCCTAACGCTCTACCGACTGAGCTACCCGGACTCAACAAGATCCTATATAAAAATATTTTATATAACTGTTATTAAGTTCCAGAACATATCTTAATTCTTATTTCAGATATTTGAATATTTTATCAAAAAAAATTTATCCCAATGAAAACTAAAGAATCCTAAAATCGAAAAATGGTCTTTCGCCCGAACAGGGCCTCGAACCCTGGACCGTTAAGTTAATGCCTAACGCTCTACCGACTGAGCTGCCCGGGCTACAAAGGAGCCAATTTGGAAATCTTTTAGGGAACTATTATAAGTTCCACTACAAATCTTAATTCTTTTTTTAGATATTTGACTAACTTTTTTAAAAATATTTATCCTTATGAAAACTGTAGAATCCTAAATATGAAAAATGATGTTTCGCCCGAACAGGGACTCGAACCCTGGACCGTTAGGTTAAAAGCCTAACGCTCTAACGACTGAGCTACCCGGGCTCAACAGGAACCCATATAAAAATATTTTAAATAACTGTTATTAAGTTTCACTACAAATCTTAATTCTTATTTCAGATATTTGAATATTTTATCAAAAAATTTTTATCCTTATGAAAACTGTAGAATCCTAAAATCGATAAATAGTGTTTCGACCGAACAGGGACTTGAACCCTAGACCGTTAGGTTAAAAGCTTAACGCTCTACCGACTGAGCTACCCGGGCTACAATGAAACCAATTTGGAAATCTTTTATAGACTGTTATTAAGTTCCACAACATATCTTAATTCTTATTTCAGATATTTGAATATTTTATCAAAAGAATTTTATCCCAATGAAAACTAAAGAATCCTAAAATCGAAAAATGGTGTTTCGCCCGAACAGGGACTCGAACCCTGGACCGTTAGGTTAAAAGCCTAACGCTCTACCGACTGAGCTACCCGGGCTACAAAGGAGCCAATTTGAAAATCTTTTATGGACTGTTATTAAGTTCGACTACAAATCTTAATTCTTTTTTCAGATATTTGACTAACTTTTTTAAAAATATTTATCCTTATGAAAACTGTAGAATCCTAAATATGAAAAATGATGTTTCGCCCGAACAGGGACTCGAACCCTGGACCGTTAGGTTAAAAGCCTAACGCTCTAAAGACTGAGCTACCCGGGCAACAATGAAACTAATTTGGAAATCTTTTATGAACTGTTATTAAGTTCCACAACATATCTTAATTCTTATTTCAGATATTTGAATATTTTATCAAAAAAATTTTATCCCAATGAAAACTAAAGAATCCTAAAATCGAAAAATGGTATTTCGCCCGAACAGGGGCTCGAACCCTGGACCGTTAGGTTAAAAGCCTAACGCTCTACCGACTGAGCTACCCGGGCTCAACAGTAACCCATATAAAAATATTTTATATAACTGTTATTAAGTTTCATTACAAATCTTAATTCTTATTTCAGATATTTGAATATTTTATCAAGAAAATTTTATCCTTATGAAAACTGTAGAATCCTAAAATCGATAAATAGTGTTTCGCCCGAACAGGGACTCGAACCCTGGACCGTTAGGTTAAAAGCCTAACGCTCTACCGACTGAGCTACCCGGGCTACAATGAAACCAATTTGGAAATCTTTTATGGACTGTTATTAAGTTCCACAACATATCTTAATTCTTATTTCAGATATTTGAATATTTTATCAAACAAATTTTATCGTTATGAAAACTAAAGAATCCTAAAATCGAAAAATTGTGTTTCTTTCGAATATGGACTCGAACCCTGGACAGTTAGGTTAAAATCCTAACGCTCTACCGACTGAGCTACCCGGACTGCACAAGATCCTATATAAAAATATTTTATATAACTGTTATTAAGTTTCACTACAAATCTTAATTCTTATTTCAGATATTTGAATATTTTATCAAACAAATTTTATCCGTATGAAAACTAAAGAATCCTAAAATCGAAAAATGGTGTTTCGCCCGAACAGGGACTCGAAACCTGGACCGTTAGGTTAAAAGCATAACGCTCTACCGACTGAGCTACCCGGGCTACAATGAAGCCAATTTGGAAATCTTTTATGTAACTTTTATTAAGTTCCACTACAAATCTTAATTCTTATTTCAGAAATTTGAATATTTTATCAAAAAAATTTTATCCTTATGAAAAGTAAAGAATCCTAAAACCGAAAAATGGTGTTTCGCCAGAACATGGACTCGAACACTGGACCGATAGGTTAAAAGCCTAATGCTCTACCGACTGAGCTACCCGGACTCAACAGGATCCTATATAAAAATATTTTATATAACTGTTATTAAGTTTCACTACAAATCTTAATTCTTATTTCAGATATTTGAATATTTTATCAAAAAAATTTTATCCGTATGAAAACTAAAGAATCCTAAAATCGAAAAATGGTGTTTCGCCCGAACAGGGCCTCGAACCCTGGACCGTTAAGTTAAAAGCGTAACGCTCTACCGACTAAGCTACCCGGGCTACAAAGGAGCCAATTTGGAAATCTTTTAGAGAACTATTATTAAGTTCCACTACAAATCTTAATTCTTTTTTCAGATATTTGACTAACTTTTTTAAAAATATTTATCGTTATGAAAACTGTAGAATCCTAAATATGAAAAATGATGTTTCGCCCGAACAGGGACTCGAACCCTGGACCGTTAGGTTAAAAGCCTAACGCTCTAGCGACTGATCTACCCGGGCTCAACAAGATCCTATATAAAAATATTTTATATAACTGTTATTAAGTTCCACAACATATCTTAATTCTTATTTCAGATATTTGAATATTTTATCAAAAAAAATTTATCCCAATGAAAACTAAAGAATCCTAAAATCGAAAAATGGTCTTTCTCCCAAACAGGGCCTCGAACCCTGGACCGTTAAGTTAAAAGCCTAACGCTCTACCGACTGAGCTACCCGGGCTACAAAGGAGCCAATTTGGAAATCTTTTAGGGAACTATTATTAAGTTCCACTACAAATCTTAATTCTTTTTTCAGATATTTGACTAACTTTTTTAAAAATATTTGTCCTTATGAAAACTGTAGAATCCTAAATATGAAAAATGATGTTTCGCCCGAACAGGGACTCGAACCCTGGACCGTTAGGTTAAAAGCCTAACGCTCTACCGACTGAGCTACCCGGACTCAACAAGATCCTATATAAAAATATTTTATATAACTGTTATTAAGTTCCACAACATATCTTAATTCTTATTTCAGATATTTGAATATTTTATCAAAAAAAATTTATCCCAATGAAAACTAAAGAATCCTAAAATCGAAAAATGGTCTTTCTCCCAAACAGGGCCTCGAACCCTGGACCGTTAAGTTAAAAGCCTAACGCTCTACCGACTGAGCTACCCGGGCTACAAAGGAGCCAATTTGGAAATCTTTTAGGGAACTATTATTAAGTTCCACTACAAATCTTAATTCTTTTTTCAGATATTTGACTAACTTTTTTTTAAATATTTATCGTTATGAAAAATGTAGAATCCTAAATATGAAAAATGATGTTTCGCCCGAACAGGGACTCGAACCCTGGACCGTTAAGTTAAAAGCCTAACGCTCTACCGACTGAGCTACCCGGGCTACAAAGGAGCCAATTTGGAAATCTTTTAGGGAACTATTATTAAGTTTCACTACAAATCTTAATTCTTTTTTCATATATTTGATTAACTTTTTTAAAAATATTTATCCTTATGAAAACTGTAGAATCCTAAATATGAAAAATGATGTTTCGCCCGAACAGGGACTCGAACCCTGGATCGTTAGGTTAAAAGCCTAACGCTCTAAAGACTGAGCTACCCGGGCTACAATGAAACAAATTTGGAAATCTTTTATGAACTGTTATTAAGTTCCACAACATATCTTAATTCTTATTTCAGATATTTGAATATTTTATCAAAAAAATTTTATCCCAATGAAAGCTAAAGAATCCTAAAATCGATAAATAGTGTTTCGCCCGAACAGGGACTCGAACCCTGGACCGTTAGGTTAAAAGCCTAACGCTCTACCGACTGAGCTACCCGGGCTACAATGAAACCAATTTGGAAATCTTTTATGGACTGTTATTAAGTTCCACAACATATCTTAATTCTTATTTCAGATATTTGAATATTTTATCAAAAAAATTTTATCCGTATGAAAACTAAAGAATCCTAAAATCGAAAAATGGTGTTTCGCCCGAACAGGGACTCGAACCCTGGACCGTTAAGTTAAAAGCCTAACGCTCTACCGACTGAGCTACCCGGGCTACAAAGCAGCCAATTTGGAAATCTTTTATGGACTGTTATTAAGTTCCACAACATATCTTAAATCTTATTTCAGATATTTGAATATTTTATCAAACAAATTTTATCGTTATGAAAACTAAAGAATCCTAAAATCGAAAAATTGTGTTTCTTTCGAATATGGACTCGAACCTTGGACCGTTAGGTTAAAAGCCTAACGCTCTACCGACTGAGCTACCCGGACTGCACAAGATCCTATATAAAAATATTTTATATAACTGTTATTAAGTTTCACTACAAATCTTAATTCTTATTTCAGATATTTGAATATTTTATCAAAAAAATTTTATCCTTATGAAAACTGTAGAATCCTAAAACCGATAAATAGCGTTTCGCCCGAACAGGGACTCGAACCCTGGACCGTTAGGTTAAAAGCCTAACGCTCTACCGACTGAGCTACCCGGGCTACAATGAAACCAATTTGGAAATCTTTTATGGACTGTTATTAAGATCCACAACATATCTTAATTCTTATTTCAGATATTTGAATATTTTATCAAAAAATTTTATCCGTATGAAAACTAAAGAATCCTAAAATCGAAAAATGGTGTTTCGCCCGAACAGGGACTCGAACCCTGGACCGTTAGGTTAAAAGCCTAACGCTCTACCGACTGAGCTACCCGGGCTCAACAGAATCCCATATAAAAATATTTTATATAACTGTTTTTAAGTTTCACTACAAATCTTAATTCTTATTTCAGATATTTCAATATTATATCAAAAAAATTTTATGCTTATGAAAACTGTAGAATCCTAAAATCGATAAATAGTGTTTCGACCGAACAGGGACTCGAACCCTAGACCGTTAGGTTAAAAGCTTAACGCTCTACCGACTGAGCTACCCGGGCTACAATGAAACCAATTTGGAAATCTTTTATAGACTGTTATTAAGTTCCACAACATATCTTAATTCTTATTTCAGATATTTGAATATTTTATCAAAAGAATTTTATCCCAATGAAAACTAAAGAATCCTAAAATCGAAAAATGGTGTTTCGCCCGAACAGGGACTCGAACCCTGGACCGTTAGGTTAAAAGCCTAACGCTCTACCGACTGAGCTACCCGGGCTACAAAGGAGCCAATTTGGAAATCTTTAAGGACTGTTATTAAGTTCCACTACAAATCTTAATTCTTTTTTCAGATATTTGACTAACTTTTTTAAAAATATTTATCCTTATGAAAACTGTAGAATCCTAAATATGAAAAATGATGTTTCGCCCGAACAGGGACTCGAACCCTGGACCGTTAGGTTAAAAGCCTAACGCTCTAAAGACTGAGCTACCCGGGCTACAATGAAACTAATTTGGAAATCTTTTATGAACTGTTATTAAGTTCCACAACATATCTTAATTCTTATTTCAGATATTTGAATATTTTATCAAAAAAATTTTATCCCAATGAAAACTAAAGAATCCTAAAATCGAAAAATGGTATTTCGCCCGAATAGGGACTCGAACCCTGGACCGTTAGGTTAAAAGCCTAACGCTCTACCGACTGAGCTACCCGAGCTCAACAGGATCCCATATAAAAATATTTTATATAACTGTTATTAAGTTTCACTACAAATCTTAATTCTTATTTCAGATATTTGAATATTTTATCAAGAAAATTTTATCCTTATGAAAACTGTAGAATCCTAAAATCGATAAATAGTGTTTCGCCCGAACAAGGACTCGAACCCTGGACCGTTAGGTTAAAAGCCTAACGCTCTACCGACTGAGCTACCCGGGCTACAATGAAACCAATTTGGAAATCTTTTATGGACTGTTATTAAGTTCCACAACATATCTTAATTCTTATTTCAGATATTTGAATATTTTATCAAACAAATTTTATCCTTATGAAAACTAAAGAATCCTAAAATCGAAAAATTGTGTTTCTTTCGAATATGGACTCGAACCCTGGACCGTTAGGTTAAAAGCCTAACGCTCTACCGACTGAGCTACCCGGACTGCACAAGATCCTATATAAAAATATTTTATATAACTGTTATTAAGTTTCACTAAAAATCTTAATTCTTATTTCAGATATTTGAATATTTTATAAAAAAAATTTTATCCGTATGAAAACTAAAGAATCCTAAAATCGAAAAATGGTGTTTCGCCCGAACAGGGCCTCGAACCCTGGACCGTTAAGTTAAAAGCCTAACGCTCTACCGACTAAGCTACCCGGGCTACAATGAAACCAATTTGGAAATCTTTTATGGACTGTTATTAAGTTCCACTACATATCTTAATTCTTATTTCAGATATTTGAATATTTTATCAAGAAAATTTTATCCTTATGAAAACTAAAGAATCCTAAAATCGAAAAATGGTGTTTCGCCAGAACATGGACCGTTAGGTTAAAAGCCTAACGCTCTACCGACTGAGCTACCCGGACTCAACAAGATCCTATATAAAAATATTTTATATAACTGTTAATAAGTTCCAGAACATATCTTAATTCTTATTTCAGATATTTGAATATTTTATCAAAAAAAATTTATCCCAATGAAAACTAAAGAATCCTAAAATCGAAAAATGGTCTTTCGCCCGAACAGGGCCTCGAACCCTGGACCGTTAAGTTAAAAGCCTAACGCTCTACCGACTGAGCTACCCGGGCTACAAAGGAGCCAATTTGGAAATCTTTTAGGGAACTATTATTAAGTTCCACTACAAATCTTAATTCTTTTTTCAGATATTTGACTAACTTTTTTAAAAATATTTATCCTTATGAAAACTGTAGAATCCTAAATATGAAAAATGATGTTTCGCCCGAACAGGGACTCGAACCCTGGACCGTTAGGTTAAAAGCCTAACGCTCTACCGACTGAGCTACCCGGGCTCAACAGGAACCCATATAAAAATATTTTAAATAACTGTTATTAAGTTTCACTACAAATCTTAATTCTTATTTCAGATATTTGAATATTTTATCAAAAAATTTTTATCATTATGAAAACTGTAGAATCCTAAAATCGATAAATAGTGTTTCGACCGAACAGGGACTTGAACCCTAGACCGTTAGGTTAAAAGCTTAACGCTCTACCGACTGAGCTACCCGGGCTACAATGAAACCAATTTGGAAATCTTTTATAGACTGTTATTAAGTTCCACAACATATCTTAATTCTTATTTCAGATATTTGAATATTTTATCAAAAGAATTTTATCCCAATGAAAACTAAAGAATCCTAAAATCGAAAAATGGTGTTTCGCCCGAACAGGGACTCGAACCCTGGACCGTTAGGTTAAAAGCCTAACGCTCTACCGACTGAGCTACCCGGGCTACAAAGGAGCCAATTTGAAAATCTTTTATGGACAGTTATTAAGTTCCACTACAAATCTTAATTCTTTTTTCAGATATTTGACTAACTTTTTTAAAAATATTTATCCTTATGAAAACTGTAGAATCCTAAATATGAAAAATGATGTTTCGCCCGAACAGGGACTCGAACCCTGGACCGTTAGGTTAAAAGCCTAACGCTCTAAAGACTGAGCTACCCGGGCAACAATGAAACTAATTTGGAAATCTTTTATGAACTGTTATTAAGTTCCACAACATATCTTAATTCTTATTTCAGATATTTGAATATTTTATCAAAAGAATTTTATCCCAATGAAAACTAAAGAATCCTAAAATCGAAAAATGGTGTTTCGCCCGAACAGGGACTCGAACCCTGGACCGTTAGGTTAAAAGCTTAACGCTCTACCGACTGAGCTACCCGGGCTACAAAGGAGCCAATTTGAAAATCTTTTATGGACTGTTATTAAGTTCCACTACAAATCTTAATTCTTTTTTCAGATATTTGACTAACTTTTTTAAAAATATTTATCCTTATGAAAACTGTAGAATCCTAAATATGAAAAATGATGTTTCGCCCGAACAGGGACTCGAACCCTGGACCGTTAGGTTAAAAGCCTAACGCTCTAAAGACTGAGCTACCCGGGCAACAATGAAACTAATTTGGAAATCTTTTATGAACTGTTATTAAGTTCCACAACATATCTTAATTCTTATTTCAGATATTTGAATATTTTATAAAGAAAATTTTATCCTTATGAAAACTGTAGAATCCTAAAATCGATAAATAGTGTTTCGCCCGAACAGGGACTCGAACCCTGGACCGTTAGGTTAAAAGCCTAACGCTCTACCGACTGAGCTACCCGGGCTACAAAGGAGCCAATTTGGAAATCTTTAAGGACTGTTATTAAGTTCCACTACAAATCTTAATTCTTTTTTCAGATATTTGACTAACTTTTTTAAAAATATTTATCCTTATGAAAACTGTAGAATCCTAAATATGAAAAATGATGTTTCGCCCGAACAGGGACTCGAACCCTGGACCGTTAGGTTAAAAGCCTAACGCTCTAAAGACTGAGCTACCCGGGCTACAATGAAACTAATTTGGAAATCTTTTATGAACTGTTATTAAGTTCCACAACATATCTTAATTCTTATTTCAGATATTTGAATATTTTATCAAAAAAATTTTATCCCAATGAAAACTAAAGAATCCTAAAATCGAAAAATGGTATTTCGCCCGAATAGGGACTCGAACCCTGGACCGTTAGGTTAAAAGCCTAACGCTCTACCGACTGAGCTACCCGGGCTCAACAGGATCCCATATAAAAATATTTTATATAACTGTTATTAAGTTTCACTACAAATCTTAATTCTTATTTCAGATATTTGAATATTTTATCAAGAAAATTTTATCCTTATGAAAACTGTAGAATCCTAAAATCGATAAATAGTGTTTCGCCCGAACAAGGACTCGAACCCTGGACCGTTAGGTTAAAAGCCTAACGCTCTACCGACTGAGCTACCCGGGCTACAATGAAACCAATTTGGAAATCTTTTATGGACTGTTATTAAGTTCCACAACATATCTTAATTCTTATTTCAGATATTTGAATATTTTATCAAACAAATTTTATCCTTATGAAAACTAAAGAATCCTAAAATCGAAAAATTGTGTTTCTTTCGAATATGGACTCGAACCCTGGACCGTTAGGTTAAAAGCCTAACGCTCTACCGACTGAGCTACCCGGACTGCACAAGATCCTATATAAAAATATTTTATATAACTGTTATTAAGTTTCACTAAAAATCTTAATTCTTATTTCAGATATTTGAATATTTTATAAAAAAAATTTTATCCGTATGAAAACTAAAGAATCCTAAAATCGAAAAATGGTGTTTCGCCCGAACAGGGCCTCGAACCCTGGACCGTTAAGTTAAAAGCCTAACGCTCTACCGACTAAGCTACCCGGGCTACAATGAAACCAATTTGGAAATCTTTTATGGACTGTTATTAAGTTCCACTACATATCTTAATTCTTATTTCAGATATTTGAATATTTTATCAAGAAAATTTTATCCTTATGAAAACTAAAGAATCCTAAAATCGAAAAATGGTGTTTCGCCAGAACATGGACCGTTAGGTTAAAAGCCTAACGCTCTACCGACTGAGCTACCCGGACTCAACAAGATCCTATATAAAAATATTTTATATAACTGTTAATAAGTTCCAGAACATATCTTAATTCTTATTTCAGATATTTGAATATTTTATCAAAAAAAATTTATCCCAATGAAAACTAAAGAATCCTAAAATCGAAAAATGGTCTTTCGCCCGAACAGGGCCTCGAACCCTGGACCGTTAAGTTAAAAGCCTAACGCTCTACCGACTGAGCTACCCGGGCTACAAAGGAGCCAATTTGGAAATCTTTTAGGGAACTATTATTAAGTTCCACTACAAATCTTAATTCTTTTTTCAGATATTTGACTAACTTTTTTAAAAATATTTATCCTTATGAAAACTGTAGAATCCTAAATATGAAAAATGATGTTTCGCCCGAACAGGGACTCGAACCCTGGACCGTTAGGTTAAAAGCCTAACGCTCTACCGACTGAGCTACCCGGGCTCAACAGGAACCCATATAAAAATATTTTAAATAACTGTTATTAAGTTTCACTACAAATCTTAATTCTTATTTCAGATATTTGAATATTTTATCAAAAAATTTTTATCATTATGAAAACTGTAGAATCCTAAAATCGATAAATAGTGTTTCGACCGAACAGGGACTTGAACCCTAGACCGTTAGGTTAAAAGCTTAACGCTCTACCGACTGAGCTACCCGGGCTACAATGAAACCAATTTGGAAATCTTTTATAGACTGTTATTAAGTTCCACAACATATCTTAATTCTTATTTCAGATATTTGAATATTTTATCAAAAGAATTTTATCCCAATGAAAACTAAAGAATCCTAAAATCGAAAAATGGTGTTTCGCCCGAACAGGGACTCGAACCCTGGACCGTTAGGTTAAAAGCCTAACGCTCTACCGACTGAGCTACCCGGGCTACAAAGGAGCCAATTTGAAAATCTTTTATGGACAGTTATTAAGTTCCACTACAAATCTTAATTCTTTTTTCAGATATTTGACTAACTTTTTTAAAAATATTTATCCTTATGAAAACTGTAGAATCCTAAATATGAAAAATGATGTTTCGCCCGAACAGGGACTCGAACCCTGGACCGTTAGGTTAAAAGCCTAACGCTCTAAAGACTGAGCTACCCGGGCAACAATGAAACTAATTTGGAAATCTTTTATGAACTGTTATTAAGTTCCACAACATATCTTAATTCTTATTTCAGATATTTGAATATTTTATCAAAAGAATTTTATCCCAATGAAAACTAAAGAATCCTAAAATCGAAAAATGGTGTTTCGCCCGAACAGGGACTCGAACCCTGGACCGTTAGGTTAAAAGCTTAACGCTCTACCGACTGAGCTACCCGGGCTACAAAGGAGCCAATTTGAAAATCTTTTATGGACTGTTATTAAGTTCCACTACAAATCTTAATTCTTTTTTCAGATATTTGACTAACTTTTTTAAAAATATTTATCCTTATGAAAACTGTAGAATCCTAAATATGAAAAATGATGTTTCGCCCGAACAGGGACTCGAACCCTGGACCGTTAGGTTAAAAGCCTAACGCTCTAAAGACTGAGCTACCCGGGCAACAATGTAACTAATTTGGAAATCTTTTATGAACTGTTATTAAGTTCCACAACATATCTTAATTCTTATTTCAGATATTTGAATATTTTATAAAGAAAATTTTATCCTTATGAAAACTGTAGAATCCTAAAATCGATAAATAGTGTTTCGCCCGAACAGGGACTCGAACCCTGGACCGTTAGGTTAAAAGCCTAACGCTCTACCGACTGAGCTACCCGGGCTACAAAGGAGCCAATTTGGAAATCTTTAAGGACTGTTATTAAGTTCCACTACAAATCTTAATTCTTTTTTCAGATATTTGACTAACTTTTTTAAAAATATTTATCCTTATGAAAACTGTAGAATCCTAAATATGAAAAATGATGTTTCGCCCGAACAGGGACTCGAACCCTGGACCGTTAGGTTAAAAGCCTAACGCTCTAAAGACTGAGCTACCCGGGCTACAATGAAACTAATTTGGAAATCTTTTATGAACTGTTATTAAGTTCCACAACAAATCTTAATTCTTATTTCAGATATTTGAATATTTTATCAAACAAATTTTATCCGTATGAAAACTAAAGAATCCTAAAATCGAAAAATGGTGTTTCGCCCGATCAGGGACTCGAAACCTGGACCGTTAAGTTAAAAGCCTAACGCTCTACCGACTGAGCTACCCGGGCTACAATGAAACCAATTTGGAAATCTTTTATAGACTGTTATTAAGATCCACAACATATCTTAATTCTTATTTCAGATATTTGAATATTTTATCAAACAAATTTTATCCTTATGAAAACTAAAGAATCCTAAAATCGAAAAATTGTGTTTCTTTCGAACAGGGACTCGAACCCTGGACCGTTAGGTTAAAAGCCTAACGCTCTACCAACTGAGCTACCAGGGCTACAAAGAAGCCAATTTGGAAATCTTTTAGGGAACTATTATTAAGTTCCAATACAAATCTTAATCCTTTTTTCAGATATTTGACTTACTTTTTAAAAAATATTTATCCTTGTGAAAACTGTAGAATCCCAAATATGAAAAATGATGTTTCGCCCGAACAGGGACTCGAACCCTGGACCGTTAGGTTAAAAGCCTAACGCTCTACCGACTGAGCTACCCGGGCTACAATGAAACCAATTTGGAAATCTTTTATAGACTGTTATTAAGTTCCACAACATATCTTAATTCTTATTTCAGATATTTGAATATTTTATCAAAAAAATTTTATCCCAATGAAAACTAAAGAATCCTAAAATCGAAAAATGGTCTAGCCCGAACAGGGACTCGAACCCTTGACCGTTAGGTTAAAAGCATAACGCTCTACCGACTGAGCTACCCGGGCTACAATGAAGCCAATTTGGAAATCTTTTATGTAACTTTTATTAAGTTCCACTACAAATCTTAATTCTTATTTCAGAAATTTGAATATTTTATCAAAAAAATTTTATCCTTATGAAAACTAAAGAATCCTAAAACCGAAAAATGGTGTTTCGCCAGAACATGGACTCGAACACTGGACCGTTAGGTTAAAAGCCTAATGCTCTACCGACTGAGCTACCCGGACTCAACAGGATCCTATATAAAAATATTTTATATAACTATTATTAAGTTTCACTACAAATCTTAATTCTTATTTCAGATATTTGAATATTTTATCAAAAAAATTTTATCCGTATGAAAACTAAAGAATCCTAAAATCGAAAAATGGTGTTTCGCCCGAACAGGGCCTCGAACCCTGGACCGTTAAGTTAAAAGCGTAACGCTCTACCGACTAAGCTACCCGGGCTACAAAGGAGCCAATTTGGAAATCTTTTAGAGAACTATTATTAAGTTCCACTACAAATCTTAATTCTTTTTTCAGATATTTGACTAACTTTTTTAAAAATATTTATCCTTATGAAAACTGTAGAATCCTAAATATGAAAAATGATGTTTCGCCCGAACAGGGACTCGAACCCTGGACCGTTAGGTTAAAAGCCTAATGCTCTACCGACTGAGCTACCCGGACTCAACAAGATCCTATATAAAAATATTTTATATAACTGTTATTAAGTTCCACAACATATCTTAATTCTTATTTCAGATATTTGAATATTTTATCAAACAAAATTTATCCCAATGAAAACTAAAGAATCCTAAAATCGAAAAATGGTCTTTCTCCCAAACAGGGCCTCGAACCCTGGACCGTTAAGTTAAAAGCCTAACGCTCTACCGACTGAGCTACCCGGGCTACAAAGGAGCCAATTTGGAAATCTTTTAGGGAACTATTATTAAGTTCCACTACAAATCTTAATTCTTTTTTCAGATATTTGACTAACTTTTTTAAAAATATTTATCCTTATGAAAACTGTAGAATCCTAAATATGAAAAATGATGTTTCGCCCGAACAGGGACTCGAACCCTGGACCGTTAGGTTAAAAGCCTAACGCTCTACCGACTGATCTACCCGGGCTCAACAGGAACCCATATAAAAATATTTTATATAACTGTTATTAAGTTTCACTACAAATCTTAATTCTTATTTCAGATATTTGAATATTTTATCAAAAAAATTTTATCCGTATGAAAACTAAAGAATCCTAAAATCGAAAAATGGTGTTTCGCCCGAACAAGGCTTTGAACCCTGGACCGTTAAGTTAAAAGCCTAACGCTCTACCGACTAAGCTACCCGGACTACAATGAAACCAATTTGGAAATCTTTTATGGACTGTTATTAAGTTCCACTACATATCTTAATTCTTATTTCAGATATTTGAATATTTTATCAAGAAAATTTTATCCTTATGAAAACTAAAGAATCCTAAAATCGAAAAATTGTGTTTCGCCAGAACATGGACTCGAACCCTGGACCGTTAGGTTAAAAGCCTAACGCTCTACCGACTGAGCTACCCGGACTCAACAAGATCCTATATAAAAATATTTTATATAACTGTTATTAAGTTCCACGACATATCTTAATTCTTATTTCAGATATTTGAATATTTTATCAAAAAAAATTTATCCCAATGAAAACTAAAGAATCCTAAAATCGAAAAATGGTCTTTCTCCCAAACAGGGCCTCAAACCCTGGACCGTTAAGTTAAAAGCCTAACGCTCTACCGACTGAGCTACCCGGGCTACAAAGGAGCCAATTTGGAAATCTTTTAGGGAACTATTATTAAGTTTCACTACAAATCTTAATTCTTTTTTCATATATTTGATTAACTTTTTTAAAAATATTTATCCTTATGAAAACTGTAGAATCCTAAATATGAAAAATGATGTTTCGCCCGAACAGGGACTCGAACCCTGGATCGTTAGGTTAAAAGCCTAACGCTCTAAAGACTGAGCTACCCGCTCTACAATGAAACAAATTTGGAAATCTTTTATGAACTGTTATTAAGTTCCACAACATATCTTAATTCTTATTTCAGATATTTGAATATTTTATCAAAAAAATTTTATCCCAATGAAAGCTAAAGAATCCTAAAATCGATAAATAGTGTTTCGCCCGAACAGGGACTCGAACCCTGGACCGTTAGGTTAAAAGCCTAACGCTCTACCGACTGAGCTACCCGGGCTACAATGAAACCAATTTGGAAATCTTTTATGGACTGTTATTAAGTTCCACAACATATCTTAATTCTTATTTCAGATATTTGAATATTTTATCAAAAAAATTTTATCCGTATGAAAACTAAAGAATCCTAAAATCGAAAAATGGTGTTTCGCCCGAACAGGGACTCGAACCCTGGACCGTTAAGTTAAAAGCCTAACGCTCTACCGACTGAGCTACCCGGGCTACAATGAAACCAATTTGGAAATCTTTTATAGACTGTTATTAAGATCCACAACATATCTTAATTCTTATTTCAGATATTTGAATATTTTATCAAACAAATTTTATCCTTATGAAAACTAAAGAATCCTAAAATCGAAAAATTGTGTTTCTTTCGAATATGGACTCGAACCCTGGACCGTTAGGTTAAAAGCCTAACGCTCTACCAACTGAGCTACCCGGGCTACAAAGCAGCCAATTTGGAAATCTTTTAGGGAACTATTATTAAGTTCCAATACAAATCTTAATTCTTTTTTCAGATATTTGACTAAATTTTTAAAAAATATTTATCCTTATGAAAACTGTAGAATCCCAAATATGAAAAATGATGTTTCTTTCGAACAGGGACTCGAACCCTGGACCGTTAGGTTAAAAGCCTAACGCTCTACCGACTGAGCTACCCGGGCTACAATGAAACCAATTTGGAAATCTTTTATGGACTGTTATTAAGTTCCACAACATATCTTAAATCTTATTTCAGATATTTGAATATTTTATCAAACAAATTTTATCGTTATGAAAACTAAAGAATCCTAAAATCGAAAAATTGTGTTTCTTTCGAATATGGACTCGAACCCTGGACCGTTAGGTTAAAAGCCTAACGCTCTACCGACTGAGCTACCCGGACTGCACAAGATCCTATATAAAAATATTTTATATAACTGTTATTAAGTTTCACTACAAATCTTAATTCTTATTTCAGATATCTGAATATTTTATCAAAAAAATTTTATCCGTATGAAAACTAAAGAATCCTAAAATCGAAAAATGGTGTTTCGCCCGAACAGGGCCTCGAACCCTCGACCGTTAAGTTAAAAGCGTAACGCTCTACCGACTAAGCTACCCGGGCTACAAAGGAGTCAATTTGGAAATCTTTTAGAGAACTATTATTAAGTTCCACTACAAATCTTAATTCTTTTTTCAGATATTTGACTAACTTTTTTAAAATTATTTATCGTTATGAAAACTGTAGAATCCTAAATATGAAAAATGATGGTTCGCCCGAACAGGGACTCGAACCCTGGACCGTTAGGTTAAAAGCCTAACGCTCTACCGACTGAGCTACCCGGGCTCACCAGGAACCCATATAAAAATATTTTATATAACTGTTATTAAGTTTCACTACAAATCTTAATTCTTATTTCAGATATTTGAATATTTTATCAAAAAAATTTTATCCGTATGAAAACTAAAGAATCCTAAAATCGAAAAATGGTGTTTCGCCCGAACAGGGCCTCGAACCCTGGACCGTTAAGTTAAAAGCCTAACGCTCTACCGACTAAGCTACCCGGGCTACAATGAAACCAATTTGGAAATCTTTTATGGACTGTTATTAAGTTCCACTACATATCTTAATTCTTATTTCAGATATTTGAATATTTTATCAAGAAAATTTTATCCTTATGAAAACTAAAGAATCCTAAAATCGAAAAATGGTGTTTCGCCAGAACAGGGACTCGAACCCTAGACCGTTAGGTTAAAAGCCTAAAGCTCTACCGACTGAGCACCTGGGCTCAACAGGAGCCTGTATAAAAATATTTTATATAACTATTATTAAGTTCCACTACAAATCTTAATTCTTTTTTCAGATATTTGACTAACTTTTTTAAAATTATTTATCGTTATGAAAACTGTAGAATCCTAAATATGAAAAATGATGTTTCGCCCGAACAGGGACTCGAACCCTGGACCGTTAGGTTAAAAGCCTAACGCTCTACCGACTGAGCTACCCGGACTCAACAAGATCCTATATAAAAATATTTTATATAACTGTTATTAAGTTCCACAACATATCTTAATTCTTATTTCAGATATTTGAATATTTTATCCAAAAAAATTTATCCCAATGAAAACTAAACAATCCTAAAATCGAAAAATGGTCTTTCGCCCGAACAGGGCCTCGAACCCTGGACCGTTAAGTTACAAGCCTAACGCTCTACCGACTGAGCTCCCCGGGCTACAAAGTAGCCAATTTGGAAATCTTTTAGGGAACTATTATTAAGTTCCACTACAAATCTTAATTCTTTTTTCAGATATTTGACTAACCTTTTTAAAAATATTTATCCTTATGAAAACTGTAGACTCCTAAATATGAAAAATGATGTTTCGCCCGAACAGGGACTCGAACCCTGGACCGTTAGGTTAAAAGCCTAACGCTCTACCGACTGAGCTACCCGGGCTACAAAGGAGCCAATTTGAAAATCTTTTATGGACTGTTATTAAGTTCCACTACAAATCTTAATTCTTTTTTCAGATATTTGACTAACTTTTTTAAAAATATTTATCCTTATGAAAACTGTAGAATCCTAAATATGAAAAATGATGTTTCGCCCGAACAGGGACTCGAACCCTGGACCGTTAGGTTAAAAGCCTAACGCTCTAAAGACTGAGCTACCCGGGCCACAATGAAACTAATTTGGAAATCTTTAATGAACTGTTATTAAGTTCCACAACATATCTTAATTCTTATTTCAGATATTTGAATATTTTATCAAAAAAATTTTATCCTTATGAAAACTAAAGAATCCTAAAATCGAAAAATGGTGTTTCGCCAGAACATGGACTCGAACCCTGGACCGTTAGGTTAAAAGCCTAAAGCTCTACCGACTGAGCACCTGGGCTCAACAGGAGCCTATATAAAAATATTTTATATAACTGTTATTAAGTTTCACTACAAATCTTAATTCTTATTTCACATATTTGAATATTTTATCAAAAAAATTTTATCCTTATGAAAACTGTAGAATCCTAAAACCGATAAATAGCGTTTCGCCCGAACAGGGACTCGAACCCTGGACCGTTAGGTTAAAAGCCTAACGCTCTACCGACTGAGCTACCCGGGCTACAATGAAACCAATTTGGAAATCTTTTATGGACTGTTATTAAGATCCACAACATATCTTAATTCTTATTTCAGATATTTGAATATTTTATCAAAAAATTTTATCGTTATGAAAACTAAAGAATCCTAAAATCGAAAAATTGTGTTTCTTTCGAATATGGACTCGAACCCTGGACCGTTAGGTTAAAAGCCTAACGCTCTACCGACTGAGCTACCCGGACTGCACAAGATCCTATATAAAAATATTTTATATAACTGTTATTAAGTTTCACTACAAATCTTAATTCTTATTTCAGATATTTGAATATTTTATCAAAAAAATTTTATCCGTATGAAAACTAAAGAATCCTAAAATCGAAAAATGGTGTTTCGCCCGAACAGGGCCTCGAACCCTGGACCGTTAAGTTAAAAGCCTAACGCTCTACCGACTAAGCTACCCGGGCTACAATGAAACCAATTTGGAAATCTTTTATGGACTGTTATTAAGTTCCACTACATATCTTAATTCTTATTACAGATATTTGAATATTTTATCAAGAAAATTTTATCCTTATGAAAACTAAAGAATCCTAAAATCGAAAAATGGTGTTTCGCCAGAACATGGACTTGAACCCTGGACCGTTAGGTTAAAAGCCTAACGCTCTACCGACTGAGCTACCCGGACTCAACAAGATCCTATATAAAAATATTTTATATAACTGTTATTAAGTTCCACAACATATCTTAATTCTTATTTCAGATATTTGAATATTTTATCAAAAAAAATTTATCCCAATGAAAACTAAAGAATCCTAAAATCGAAAAATGGTCTTTCGCCCGAACAGAGCCTCGAACCCTGGACCGTTAAGTTAAAAGCCTAACGCTCTACCGACTGAGCTACCCGGGCTCACCAGGAACCCATATAAAAAATTTTAAATAACTGTTATTAAGTTTCACTACAAATCTTAATTCTTATTTCAGATATTTGAATATTTTATCAAAAAAATTTTATCCTTATGAAAACTGTAGAATCCTAAAATCGTTAAATAGTGTTTCGACCGAACAGGGACTCGAAAAATAGACCGTTAGGTTAAAAGCTTAACGCTCTACCGACTGAGCTACCCGGGCTACAATGAAACCAATTTGGAAATCTTTTATAGACTGTTATTAAGTTCCACAACATATCTTAATTCTTATTTCAGATATTTGAATATTTTATCAAAAGAATTTTATCCCAATGAAAACTAAAGAATCCTAAAATCGAAAAATGGTGTTTCTTTCGAATATGGACTCGAACCCTGGACAGTTAGGTTAAAATCCTAACGCTCTACCGACTGAGCTACCCGGACTGCACAAGATCCTATATAAAAATATTTTATATAACTGTTATTAAGTTTCACTACAAATCTTAATTCTTATTTCAGATATTTGAATATTTTATCAAACAAATTTTATCCGTATGAAAACTAAAGAATCCTAAAATCGAAAAATGGTGTTTCGCCCGAACAGGGACTTTAAACCTGGACCGTTAAGTTAAAAGCCTAACGCTCTACCGACTGAGCTACCCGGGCTACAATGAAACCAATTTGGAAATCTTTTATAGACTGTTATTATGATCCACAACATATCTTAATTCTTATTTCAGATATTTGAATATTTTATCAAACAAATTTTATCCTTATGAAAACTAAAGAATCCTAAAATCGAAAAATTGTGTTTCTTTCGAACATTGACTCGAACCCTGGACCGTTAGGTTAAAAGACTAACGCTCTACCAACTGAGCTACCCGGGCTACAAAGAAGCCAATTTGGAAATCTTTTATAGACTGTTATTAAGTTCCACTACAAATCTTCATTCTTATTTCAGATATTTAAATAATTTATCAAAAAATATTAAAACCTTATGAAAACTATAGAATCCAAAAATTATCAAAATGATTATCAAAAATTTTTTATCCTTATGAAAACTGTAGAATCCTAAAATCGATAAATAGTGTTTCGCCCGAACAGGGACTCGAACCCTAGACCGTTAGGTTAAAAGCCTAACGCTCTACCGACTGAGCTACCCGGGCTACAATGAAGCCAATTTGGAAATCTTTTATGTAACTTTTATTAAGTTCCACTACAAATCTAAATTCTTATTTCAGAAATTTGAATATTTTATCAAAAAAATTTTATCCTTATGAAAACTAAAGAATCCTAAAACCGAAAAATGGTGTTTCGCCAGAACATGGACTCGAACACTGGACCGTTAGGTTAAAAGCCTAATGCTCTACCGACTGAGCTACCCGGACTCAACAGGATCCTATATAAAAATATTTTATATAACTGTTATTAAGTTTCACTACAAATCTTAATTCTTATTTCAGATATTTGAATATTTTATCAAAAAATTTTATCCGTATGAAAACTAAAGAATCCTAAAATCGAAAAATGGTGTTTCGCCCGAACAGGGCCTCGAACCCTGGACCGTTAAGTTAAAAGCGTAACGCTCTACCGACTAAGCTACCCGGGCTACAAAGGAGCCAATTTGGAAATCTTTTAGAGAACTATTATTAAGTTCCACTAAAAATCTTAATTCTTTTTTCAGATATTTGACTAACTTTTTTAAAAATATTTATCCTTATGAAAACTGTAGAATCCTAAATATGAAAAATGATGTTTCGCCCGAACAGGGACTCGAACCCTGGACCATTAGGTTAAAAGCCTAACTCTCTACCGACTGAGCTACCCGGGCTCAATAGGAACCCATATAAAAATATTTTATATAACTGTTATTAAGTTTCACTACAATTCTTATTTCAGATATTTGAATATTTTATCAAAAAAATTTTATCCGTATGAAAACTAAAGAATCCTAAAATCGAAAAATGGTGTTTCGCCCGAACAAGGCCTCGAACCCTGGACCGTTAAGTTAAAAGCCTAACGCTCTACCGACTAAGCTACCCGGGCTACAATGAAACCAATTTGGAAATCTTTTATGGACTGTTATTAAGTTCCACTACATATCTTAATTCTTATTTCAGATATTTGACTTACTTTTTAAAAAATATTTATCCTTGTGAAAACTGTAGAATCCCAAATATGAAAAATGATGTTTCGCCCGAACAGGGACTCGAACCCTGGACCGTTAGGTTAAAAGCCTAACGCTCTACCGACTGAGCTACCCGGGCTACAATGAAACCAATTTGGAAATCTTTTATAGACTGTTATTAAGTTCCACAACATATCTTAATTCTTATTTCAGATATTTGAATATTTTATCAAAAAAATTTTATCCCAATGAAAACTAAAGAATCCTAAAATCGAAAAATGGTCTAGCCCGAACAGGGACTCGAACCCTTGACCGTTAGGTTAAAAGCATAATGTGAATCTTATTAAGTTTCACTACAAATCTTCATTCTTATTTCAGATATTTAAATAATTTATCAAAAAATATTAAAACCTTATGAAAACTATAGAATCCAAAAATTATCAAAATGATTATCAAAAATTTTTTATCCTTATGAAAACTGTAGAATCCTAAAATCGATAAATAGTGTTTCGCCGAACAGGGACTCGAACCCTAGACCGTTAGGTTAAAAGCCTAACGCTCTACAGACTGAGCTACCCGGGCTACAGTGAAGCCAATTTGGAAATCTTTTATGTAACTTTTATTAAGTTCCACTACAAATCTTAATTCTTATTTCAGAAATTTGAATATTTTATCAAAAAAATTTTATCCTTATGAAAACTAAAGAATCCTAAAACCGAAAAATGGTGTTTCGACCGAACAGGGACTCGAACCCTAGACCGTTAGGTTAAAAGCTTAACGCTCTACCGACTGAGCTACCCGGGCTACAATGAAACAAATTTGGAAATCTTTTATACATTGTTATTAAGTTCCACAACATATCTTAATTCTTTTTTCAGATATTTGACTAACTTTTTTAAAAATATTTTTCCTTATGAAAACTGTAGAATCCTAAATATGAAAAATGATGTTTCGCCCGAACAGGGACTCGAACCCTGGACCGTTAGGTTAAGAGCCTAACGCTCTACCGACTGAGCTACCCGGGCTACAATGAAACCAATTTGGAAATCTTTTATGGACTGTTATTAAGTTCCACAACATATCTTAATTCTTATTTCAGATATTTGAATATTTTATCAAACAAATTTTATCGTTATGAAAACTAAAGAATCCTAAAATCGAAAAATTGTGTTTCTTTCGAATATGGACTCGAACCCTGGACAGTTAGTTTAAAATCCTAACGCTCTACCGACTGAGCTACCCGGACTGCACAAGATCCTATATAAAAATATTTTATATAACTGTTATTAAGTTTCACTACAAATCTTAATTTTTATTTCAGATATTTGAATATTTTATCAAACAAATTTTATCCGTATGAAAACTGTAGAATCCTATAATCGAAAAATGGTGTTTCGCCCGAACAGGGACTCGAAACCTGGACCGTTAGGTTAAAAGCATAACGCTCTACCGACTGAGCTACCCGGGCTACAATGAAGCCAATTTGGAAATCTTTTATGTAACTTTTATTAAGTTCCACTACAAATCTTAATTCTTATTTCAGAAATTTGAATATTTTATCAAAAAAATTTTATCCTTATGAAAACTAAAGAATCCTAAAACCGAAAAATGGTGTTTCGCCAGAACATGGACTCGAACACTGGACCGTTAGGTTAAAAGCCTAATGCTCTACCGACTGAGCTACCCGGACTCAACAGGATCCTATATAAAAATATTTTATATAACTGTTATTAAGTTTCACTACAAAGCTTAATTCTTATTTCAGATATTTGAATATTTTATCAAAAAAATTTTATCCGTATGAAAACTAAAGAATCCTAAAATCGAAAAATGGTGTTTCGCCCGAACAGGGCCTCGAACCCTGGACCGTTAAGTTAAAAGCGTAACGCTCTACCGACTAAGCTACCCGGGCTACAAAGGAGCCAATTTGGATATCTTTTAGAGAACTATTATTAAGTTCCACTACAAATCTTAATTCTTTTTTCAGATATTTGACTAACTTTTTTAAAAATATTTATCGTTATGAAAACTGTAGAATCCTAAATATGAAAAATGATGTTTCGCCCGAACAGGGACTCGAACCCTGGACCGTTAGGTTAAAAGCCTAACGCTCTACCGACTGATCTACCCGGGCTCAACAAGATCCTATATAAAAATATTTTATATAACTGTTATTAAGTTCCACAACATATCTTAATTCTTATTTCAGATATTTGAATATTTTATCCAAAAAAATTTATCCCAATGAAAACTAAAGAATCCTAAAATCGAAAAATGGTCTTTCTCCCAAACAGGGCCTCGAACCCTGGACCGTTAAGTTAAAAGCCTAACGCTCTACCGACTGAGCTACCCGGGCTACAAAGGAGCCAATTTGGAAATCTTTTAGGGAACTATTATTAAGTTCCACTACAAATCTTAATTCTTTTTTCAGATATTTGACTAACTTTTTTAAAAATATTTATCCTTATGAAAACTGTAGAATCCTAAATATGAAAAATGATGTTTCGCCCGAACAGGGACTCGAACCCTGGACCGTTAGGTTAAAAGCCTAACGCTCTACCGACTGAGCTACCCGGACTCAACAAGATCCTATATAAAAATATTTTATATAACTGTTATTAAGTTCCACAACATATCTTAATTCTTATTTCAGATATTTGAATATTTTATCAAAAAAAATTTATCCCAATGAAAACTAAAGAATCCTAAAATCGAAAAAAGGTCTTTCTCCCAAACAGGGCCTCGAACCCTGGACCGTTAAGTTAAAAGCCTAACGCTCTACCGACTGAGCTACCCGGGCTACAAAGGAGCCAATTTGGAAATCTTTTAGGGAACTATTATTAAGTTCCACTACAAATCTTAATTCTTTTTTCAGATATTTGACTAACTTTTTTAAAAATATTTATCGTTATGAAAAATGTAGAATCCTAAATATGAAAAATGATGTTTCGCCCGAACAGGGACTCGAACCCTGGACCGTTAGGTTAAAAGCCTAACGCTCTACCGACTGATCTACCCGGCTCAACAGGAACCCATATAAAAATATTTTATATAACTGTTATTAAGTTTCACTACAAATCGTAATTCTTATTTCAGATATTTGAATATTTTATCAAAAAAATTTTATCCGTATGAAAACTAAAGAATCCTAAAATCGAAAAATGGTGTTTCGCCCGAACAAGGCTTTGAACCCTGGACCGTTAAGTTAAAAGCCTAACGCTCTACCGACTAAGCTACCCGGACTACAATGAAACCAATTTGGAAATCTTTTATGGACTGTTATTAAGTTCCACTACATATCTTAATTCTTATTTCAGATATTTGAATATTTTATCAAGAAAATTTTATCCTTATGAAAACTAAAGAATCCTAAAATCGAAAAATTGTGTTTCGCCAGAACATGGACTCGAACCCTGGACCGTTAGGTTAAAAGCCTAACGCTCTACCGACTGAGCTACCCGGACTCAACAAGATCCTATATAAAAATATTTTATATAACTGTTATTAAGTTCCACAACATATCTTAATTCTTATTTCAGATATTTGAATATTTTATCAAAAAAAATTTATCCCAATGAAAACTAAAGAATCCTAAAATCGAAAAATGGTCTTTCTCCCAAACAGGGCCTCGAACCCTGGACCGTTAAGTTAAAAGCCTAACGCTCTACCGACTGAGCTACCCGGGCTACAAAGGAGCCAATTTGGAAATCTTTTAGGGAACTATTATTAAGTTTCACTACAAATCTTAATTCTTTTTTCATATATTTGATTAACTTTTTTAAAAATATTTATCCTTATGAAAACTGTAGAATCCTAAATATGAAAAATGATGTTTCGCCCGAACAGGGACTCGAACCCTGGATCGTTAGGTTAAAAGCCTAACGCTCTAAAGACTGAGCTACCCGGGCTACAATGAAACAAATTTGGAAATCTTTTATGAACTGTTATTAAGTTCCACAACATATCTTAATTCTTATTTCAGATATTTGAATATTTTATCAAAAAAATTTTATCCCAATGAAAGCTAAAGAATCCTAAAATCGATAAATAGTGTTTCGCCCGAACAGGGACTCGAACCCTGGACCGTTAGGTTAAAAGCCTAACGCTCTACCGACTGAGCTACCCGGGCTACAATGAAACCAATTTGGAAATCTTTTATGGACTGTTATTAAGTTCCACAACATATCTTAATTCTTATTTCAGATATTTGAATATTTTATCAAAAAAATTTTATCCGTATGAAAACTAAAGAATCCTAAAATCGAAAAATTGTGTTTCTTTCGAATATGGACTCGAACCCTGGACCGTTAGGTTAAAAGCCTAACGCTCTACCAACTGAGATACCCGGGCTACAAAGCAGCCAATTTATAAATCTTTTATGGACTGTTATTAAGTTCCACAACATATCTTAAATCTTATTTCAGATATTTGAATATTTTATCAAACAAATTTTATCGTTATGAAAACTAAAGAATCCTAAAATCGAAAAATTGTGTTTCTTTCGAATATGGACTCGAACCCTGGACCGTTAGGTTAAAAGCCTAACGCTCTACCGACTGAGCTACCCGGACTGCACAAGATCCAATATAAAAATATTTTATATAACTGTTATTAAGTTTCACTACAAATCTTAATTCTTATTTCAGATATTTGAATATTTTATCAAAAAAATTTTATCCTTATGAAAACTGTAGAATCCTAAAACCGATAAATAGCGTTTCGCCCGAACAGGGACTCGAACCCTGGACCGTTAGGTTAAAAGCCTAACGCTCTACCGACTGAGCTACCCGGGCTACAATGAAACCAATTTGGAAATCTTTTATGGACTGTTATTAAGATCCACAACATATCTTAATTCTTATTTCAGTGTTCAGATATTTGAATATTTTATCAAAAAATTTTATCCGTATGAAAACTAAAGAATCCTAAAATCGAAAAATGGTCTTTCTCCCAAACAGGGCCTCGAACCCTGGACCGTTAAGTTAAAAGCCTAACGCTCTACCGACTGAGCTACCCGGGCTACAAAGGAGCCAATTTGGAAATCTTTTAGGGAACTATTATTAAGTTCCACTACAAATCTTAATTCTTATTTCAGATATTTGAATATTTTATCAAGAAAATTTTATCCTTATGAAAACTAAAGAATCCTAAAATCGAAAAACTGTGTTTCGCCAGAACATGGACTCGAACCCTGGACCGTTAGGTTAAAAGCCTAACCCTCTACCGACTGAGCTACCCGGACTCAACAAGATCCTATATAAAAATATTTTATATAACTGTTATTAAGTTCCACAACATATCTTAATTCTTATTTCAGATATTTGAATATTTTATCAAAAAAAATTTATCCCAATGAAAACTAAAGAATCCTAAAATCGAAAAATGGTCTTTCTCCCAAACAGGGCCTCAAACCCTGGACCGTTAAGTTAAAAGCCTAACGCTCTACCGACTGAGCTACCCGGGCTACAATGAAACCAATTTGGAAATTTTTTATAGACTGTTATTAAGATCTACAACATATCTTAATTCTTATTTCAGATATTTGAATATTTTATCAAAAAAATTTTATCCCAATGAAAGCTAAAGAATCCTAAAATCGATAAATAGTGTTTCGCCCGAACAGGGACTCGAACCCTGGACCGTTAGGTTAAAAGCCTAACGCTCTACCGACTGAGCTACCCGGGCTACAACGAAACCAATTTGGAAATCTTTTATGGACTGTTATTAAGTTCCACAACATATCTTAATTCTTATTTCAGATATTTGAATATTTTATCAAACAAATTTTATCCTTATGAAAACTAAAGAATCCTAAAATCGAAAAATAGTGTTTCTTTCGAATATGGACTCGAACCCTTGACCGTTAGGTTAAAAGCCTAACGCTCTACCAACTGAGCTACCCGGGCTACAAAGCAGCCAATTTGGAAATCTTTTAGGGAACTATTATTAAGTTCCAATACAAATCTTAATTCTTTTTTCAGATATTTGACTAACTTTTTAAAAAATATTTATCCTTATGAAAACTGTAGAATCCCAAATATGAAAAATGATGTTTCTTTCGAACAGGGACTCGAACCCTGGACCGTTAGGTTAAAAGCCTAACGCTCTACCGACTGAGCTACCCGGGCTACAATGAAACCAATTTGGAAATCTTTTATGGACTGTTATTAAGTTCCACAACATATCTTAAATCTTATTTCAGATATTTGAATATTTTATCAAACAAATTTTATCGTTATGAAAACTAAAGAATCCTAAAATCGAAAAATTGTGTTTCTTTCGAATATGGACTCGAACCCTGGACCGTTAGGTTAAAAGCCTAACGCTCTACCGACTGAGCTACCCGGACTGCACAAGATCCTATATAAAAATATTTTATATAACTGTTATTAAGTTTCACTACAAATCTTAATTCTTATTTCAGATATCTGAATATTTTATCAAAAAAATTTTATCCGTATGAAAACTAAAGAATCCTAAAATCGAAAAATGGTGTTTCGCCCGAACAGGGCCTCGAACCCTCGACCGTTAAGTTAAAAGCGTAACGCTCTACCGACTAAGCTACCCGGGCTACAAAGGAGTCAATTTGGAAATCTTTTAGAGAACTATTATTAAGTTCCACTACAAATCTTAATCCTTTTTTCAGATATTTGACTAACTTTTTTAAAATTATTTATCGTTATGAAAACTGTAGAATCCTAAATATGAAAAATGATGTTTCGCCCGAACAGGGACTCGAACCCTGGACCGTTAGGTTAAAAGCCTAACGCTCTACCGACTGAGCTACCCGGGCTCAACAGGAACCCATATAAAAATATTTTATATAACTGTTATTAAGTTTCACTACAAATCTTAATTCTTATTTCAGATATTTGAATATTTTATCAAAAAATTTTTATCCGTATGAAAACTAAAGAATCCTAAAATCGAAAAATGGTGTTTCGCCCGAACAGGGCCTCGAACCCTGGACCGTTAAGTTAAAAGCCTAACTCTCTACCGACTAAGCTACCCGGGCTACAATGAAACCAATTTGGAAATCTTTTATGGACTGTTATTAAGTTCCACTACATATCTTAATTCTTATTTCAGATATTTGAATATTTTATCAAGAAAATTTTATCCTTATGAAAACTAAAGAATCCTAAAATCGAAAAATGGTGTTTCGCCCGAACAGGGACTCGAACCCTGGACCGTTAGGTTAAAAGCCTAACGCTCTACCGACTGATCTACCCGGGCTCAACAAGATCCTATATAAAAATATTTTATATAACTGTTATTAAGTTCCACAACATATCTTAATTCTTATTTCAGATATTTGAATATTTTATCCAAAAAAATTTATCCCAATGAAAACTAAAGAATCCTAAAATCGAAAAATGGTCTTTCTCCCAAACAGGGCCTCGAACCCTGGACCGTTAAGTTAAAAGCCTAACGCTCTACCGACTGAGCTACCCGGGCTACAAAGGAGCCAATTTGGAAATCTTTTAGGGAACTATTATTAAGTTCCACTACAAATCTTAATTCTTTTTTCAGATATTTGACTAACTTTTTTAAAAATATTTATCCTTATGAAAACTGTAGAATCCTAAATATGAAAAATGATGTTTCGCCCGAACAGGGACTCGAACCCTGGACCGTTAGGTTAAAAGCCTAACGCTCTACCGACTGAGCTACCCGGACTCAACAAGATCCTATATAAAAATATTTTATATAACTGTTATTAAGTTCCACAACATATCTTAATTCTTATTTCAGATATTTGAATATTTTATCAAAAAAAATTTATCCCAATGAAAACTAAAGAATCCTAAAATCGAAAAATGGTCTTTCTCCCAAACAGGGCCTCGAACCCTGGACCGTTAAGTTAAAAGCCTAACGCTCTACCGACTGAGCTACCCGGGCTACAAAGGAGCCAATTTGGAAATCTTTTAGGGAACTATTATTAAGTTCCACTACAAATCTTAATTCTTTTTTCAGATATTTGACTAACTTTTTTAAAAATATTTATCGTTATGAAAAATGTAGAATCCTAAATATGAAAAATGATGTTTCGCCCGAACAGGGACTCGAACCCTGGACCGTTAGGTTAAAAGCCTAACGCTCTACCGACTGATCTACCCGGGCTCAACAGGAACCCATATAAAAATATTTTATATAACTGTTATTAAGTTTCACTACAAATCTTAATTCTTATTTCAGATATTTGAATATTTTATCAAAAAAATTTTATCCGTATGAAAACTAAAGAATCCTAAAATCGAAAAATGGTGTTTCGCCCGAACAAGGCTTTGAACCCTGGACCGTTAAGTTAAAAGCCTAACGCTCTACCGACTAAGCTACCCGGACTACAATGAAACCAATTTGGAAATCTTTTATGGACTGTTATTAAGTTCCACTACATATCTTAATTCTTATTTCAGATATTTGAATATTTTATCAAGAAAATTTTATCCTTATGAAAACTAAAGAATCCTAAAATCGAAAAATTGTGTTTCGCCAGAACATGGACTCGAACCCTGGACCGTTAGGTTAAAAGCCTAACGCTCTACCGACTGAGCTACCCGGACTCAACAAGATCCTATATAAAAATATTTTATATAACTGTTATTAAGTTCCACAACATATCTTAATTCTTATTTCAGATATTTGAATATTTTATCAAAAAAAATTTATCCCAATGAAAACTAAAGAATCCTAAAATCGAAAAATGGTCTTTCTCCCAAACAGGGCCTCGAACCCTGGACCGTTAAGTTAAAAGCCTAACGCTCTACCGACTGAGCTACCCGGGCTACAAAGGAGCCAATTTGGAAATCTTTTAGGGAACTATTATTAAGTTTCACTAAAAATCTTAATTCTTTTTTCATATATTTGATTAACTTTTTTAAAAATATTTATCCTTATGAAAACTGTAGAATCCTAAATATGAAAAATGATGTTTCGCCCGAACAGGGACTCGAACCCTGGATCGTTAGGTTAAAAGCCTAACGCTCTAAAGACTGAGCTACCCGGGCTACAATGAAACAAATTTGGAAATCTTTTATGAACTGTTATTAAGTTCCACAACATATCTTAATTCTTATTTCAGATATTTGAATATTTTATCAAAAAAATTTTATCCCAATGAAAGCTAAAGAATCCTAAAATCGATAAATAGTGTTTCGCCCGAACAGGGACTCGAACCCTGGACCGTTAGGTTAAAAGCCTAACGCTCTACCGACTGAGCTACCCGGGCTACAATGAAACCAATTTGGAAATCTTTTATGGACTGTTATTAAGTTCCACAACATATCTTAATTCTTATTTCAGATATTTGAATATTTTATCAAAAAAATTTTATCCGTATGAAAACTAAAGAATCCTAAAATCGAAAAATTGTGTTTCTTTCGAATATGGACTCGAACCCTGGACCGTTAGGTTAAAAGCCTAACGCTCTACCAACTGAGCTACCCGGGCTACAAAGCAGCCAATTTGGAAATCTTATGGACAACTTTTATGGACTTTTATATCAAACAAATTTTATCGTTATGAAAACTAAAGAATCCTAAAATCGAAAAATTGTGTTTCTTTCGAATATGGACTCGAACCCTGGACCGTTAGGTTAAAAGCCTAACGCTCTACCGACTGAGCTACCCGGACTGCACAAGATCCAATATAAAAATATTTTATATAACTGTTATTAAGTTTCACTACAAATCTTAATTCTTATTTCAGATATTTGAATATTTTATCAAAAAAATTTTATCCTTATGAAAACTGTAGAATCCTAAAACCGATAAATAGCGTTTCGCCCGAACAGGGACTCGAACCCTGGACCGTTAGGTTAAAAGCCTAACGCTCTACCGACTGAGCTACCCGGGCTACAATGAAACCAATTTGGAAATCTTTTATGGACTGTTATTAAGATCCACAACATATCTTAATTCTTATTTCAGATATTTGAATATTTTATCAAAAAATTTTATCCGTATGAAAACTAAAGAATCCTAAAATCGAAAAATGGTGTTTCGCCCGAACAGGGACTCGAACCCTGGACCGTTAGGTTAAAAGCCTAACGCTCTACCGACTGAGCTACCCGGGCTACAATGAAACCAATTTGGAAATCTTTTATGGACTGTTATTAAGTTCCACAACATATCTTAATTCTTATTTCAGATATTTGAATATTTTATCAAACAAATTTTATCCTTATGAAAACTAAAGAATCCTAAAATCGAAAAATTGTGTTTCTTTCGAATATGGACTCGAACCCTGGACCGTTAGGTTAAAAGCCTAACGCTCTACCAACTGAGCTACCCGGGCTACAAAGCAGCCAATTTGGAAATCTTTTAGGGAACTATTATTAAGTTCCAATACAAATCTTAATTCTTTTTTCAGATATTTGACTAACTTTTTAAAAAATATTTATCCTTATGAAAACTGTAGAATCCCAAATATGAAAAATGATGTTTCTTTCGAACAGGGACTCGAACCCTGGACCGTTAGGTTAAAAGCCTAACGCTCTACCGACTGAGCTACCCGGGCTACAATGAAACCAATTTGGAAATCTTTTATGGACTGTTATTAAGTTCCACAACATATCTTAAATCTTATTTCAGATATTTGAATATTTTATCAAACAAATTTTATCGTTATGAAAACTAAAGAATCCTAAAATCGAAAAATTGTGTTTCTTTCGAATATGGACTCGAACCCTGGACCGTTAGGTTAAAAGCCTAACGCTCTACCGACTGAGCTACCCGGACTGCACAAGATCCTATATAAAAATATTTTATATAACTGTTATTAAGTTTCACTACAAATCTTAATTCTTATTTCAGATATCTGAATATTTTATCAAAAAAATTTTATCCGTATGAAAACTAAAGAATCCTAAAATCGAAAAATGGTGTTTCGCCCGAACAGGGCCTCGAACCCTCGACCGTTAAGTTAAAAGCGTAACGCTCTACCGACTAAGCTACCCGGGCTACAAAGGAGTCAATTTGGAAATCTTTTAGAGAACTATTATTAAGTTCCACTACAAATCTTAATCCTTTTTTCAGATATTTGACTAACTTTTTTAAAATTATTTATCGTTATGAAAACTGTAGAATCCTAAATATGAAAAATGATGTTTCGCCCGAACAGGGACTCGAACCCTGGACCGTTAGGTTAAAAGCCTAACGCTCTACCGACTGAGCTACCCGGGCTCAACAGGAACCCATATAAAAATATTTTATATAACTGTTATTAAGTTTCACTACAAATCTTAATTCTTATTTCAGATATTTGAATATTTTATCAAAAAAATTTTATCCGTATGAAAACTAAAGAATCCTAAAATCGAAAAATGGTGTTTCGCCCGAACAGGGCCTCGAACCCTGGACCGTTAAGTTAAAATCCTAACTCTCTACCGACTAAGCTACCCGGGCTACAATGAAACCAATTTGGAAATCTTTTATGGACTGTTATTAAGTTCCACTACATATCTTAATTCTTATTTCAGATATTTGAATATTTTATCAAGAAAATTTTATCCTTATGAAAACTAAAGAATCCTAAAATCGAAAAATGGTGTTTCGCCCGAACAGGGACTCGAACCCTGGACCGTTAGGTTAAAAGCCTAACGCTCTACCGACTGATCTACCCGGGCTCAACAAGATCCTATATAAAAATATTTTATATAACTGTTATTAAGTTCCACAACATATCTTAATTCTTATTTCAGATATTTGAATATTTTATCCAAAAAAATTTATCCCAATGAAAACTAAAGAGTCCTAAAATCGAAAAATGGTCTTTCTCCCAAACAGGGCCTCGAACCCTGGACCGTTAAGTTAAAAGCCTAACGCTCTACCGACTGAGCTACCCGGGCTACAAAGGAGCCAATTTGGAAATCTTTTAGGGAACTATTATTAAGTTCCACTACAAATCTTAATTCTTTTTTCAGATATTTGACTAACTTTTTTAAAAATATTTATCCTTATGAAAACTGTAGAATCCTAAATATGAAAAATGATGTTTCGCCCGAACAGGGACTCGAACCCTGGACCGTTAGGTTAAAAGCCTAACGCTCTACCGACTGAGCTACCCGGACTCAACAAGATCCTATATAAAAATATTTTATATAACTGTTATTAAGTTCCACAACATATCTTAATTCTTATTTCAGATATTTGAATATTTTATCAAAAAAAATTTATCCCAATGAAAACTAAAGAATCCTAAAATCGAAAAATGGTCTTTCTCCCAAACAGGGCCTCGAACCCTGGACCGTTAAGTTAAAAGCCTAACGCTCTACCGACTGAGCTACCCGGGCTACAAAGGAGCCAATTTGGAAATCTTTTAGGGAACTATTATTAAGTTCCACTACAAATCTTAATTCTTTTTTCAGATATTTGACTAACTTTTTTAAAAATATTTATCGTTATGAAAAATGTAGAATCCTAAATATGAAAAATGATGTTTCGCCCGAACAGGGACTCGAACCCTGGACCGTTAGGTTAAAAGCCTAACGCTCTACCGACTGATCTACCCGGGCTCAACAGGAACCCATATAAAAATATTTTATATAACTGTTATTAAGTTTCACTACAAATCTTAATTCTTATTTCAGATATTTGAATATTTTATCAAAAAAATTTTATCCGTATGAAAACTAAAGAATCCTAAAATCGAAAAATGGTGTTTCTCCCGAACAAGGCTTTGAACCCTGGACCGTTAAGTTAAAAGCCTAACGCTCTACCGACTAAGCTACCCGGACTACAATGAAACCAATTTGGAAATCTTTTATGGACTGTTATTAAGTTCCACTACATATCTTAATTCTTATTTCAGATATTTGAATATTTTATCAAGAAAATTTTATCCTTATGAAAACTAAAGAATCCTAAAATCGAAAAATTGTGTTTCGCCAGAACATGGACTCGAACCCTGGACCGTTAGGTTAAAAGCCTAACGCTCTACCGACTGAGCTACCCGGACTCAACAAGATCCTATATAAAAATATTTTATATAACTGTTATTAAGTTCCACAACATATCTTAATTCTTATTTCAGATATTTGAATATTTTATCAAAAAAAATTTATCCCAATGAAAACTAAAGAATCCTAAAATCGAAAAATGGTCTTTCTCCCAAACAGGGCCTCGAACCCTGGACCGTTAAGTTAAAAGCCTAACGCTCTACCGACTGAGCTACCCGGGCTACAAAGGAGCCAATTTGGAAATCTTTTAGGGAACTATTATTAAGTTTCACTACAAATCTTAATTCTTTTTTCATATATTTGATTAACTTTTTTAAAAATATTTATCCTTATGAAAACTGTAGAATCCTAAATATGAAAAATGATGTTTCGCCCGAACAGGGACTCGAACCCTGGACCGTTAGGTTAAAAGCCTAATCCTCTACCAACTGAGCTACCCGGGCTACAAAGCAGCCAATTTGGAAATCTTATGGACAACTTTTATGGACTTTTATATCAAACAAATTTTATCGTTATGAAAACTAAAGAATCCTAAAATCGAAAAATTGTGTTTCTTTCGAATATGGACTCGAACCCTGGACCGTTAGGTTAAAAGCCTAACGCTCTACCGACTGAGCTACCCGGACTGCACAAGATCCAATATAAAAATATTTTATATAACTGTTATTAAGTTTCACTACAAATCTTAATTCTTATTTCAGATATTTGAATATTTTATCAAAAAAATTTTATCCTTATGAAAACTGTAGAATCCTAAAACCGATAAATAGCGTTTCGCCCGAACAGGGACTCGAACCCTGGACCGTTAGGTTAAAAGCCTAACGCTCTACCGACTGAGCTACCCGGGCTACAATGAAACCAATTTGGAAATCTTTTATGGACTGTTATTAAGATCCACAACATATCTTAATTCTTATTTCAGATATTTGAATATTTTATCAAAAAATTTTATCCGTATGAAAACTAAAGAATCCTAAAATCGAAAAATGGTGTTTCGCCCGAACAGGGACTCGAACCCTGGACCGTTAGGTTAAAAGCCTAACGCTCTACCGACTGAGCTACCCGGGCTCAACAGGATCCCATATAAAAATATTTTATATAACTGTTTTTAAGTTTCACTACAAATCTTAATTCTTATTTCAGATATTTCAATATTATATCAAAAAAATTTTATGCTTATGAAAACTGTAGAATCCTAAAATCGATAAATAGTGTTTCGACCGAACAGGGACTCGAACTCTAGACCGTTAGGTTAAAAGCTTAACGCTCTACCGACTGAGCTACCCGGGCTACAATGAAACCAATTTGGAAATCTTTTATAGACTGTTATTAAGTTCCACAACATATCTTAATTCTTATTTCAGATATTTGAATATTTTATCAAAAGAATTTTATCCCAATGAAAACTAAAGAATCCTAAAATCGAAAAATGGTGTTTCGCCCGAACAGGGACTCGAACCCTGGACCGTTAGGTTAAAAGCCTAACGCTCTACCGACTGAGCTACCCGGGCTCAACAGGATCCCATATAAAAATATTTTATATAACTGTTATTAAGTTTCACTACAAATCTTAATTCTTATTTCAGATATTTGAATATTTTATCAAGATAATTTTATCCTTATGAAAACTGTAGAATCCAAAAATCGATAAATAGTGTTTCGCCCGAACAAGGACTCGAACCCTGGACCGTTAGGTTAAAAGCCTAACGCTCTACCGACTGAGCTACCCGGGCTACAATGAAACCAATTTGGAAATCTTTTATGGACTGTTATTAAGTTCCACAACATATCTTAATTCTTATTTCAGATATTTGAATATTTTATCAAACAAATTTTATCCTTATGAAAACTAAAGAATCCTAAAATCGAAAAATTGTGTTTCTTTCGAATATGGACTCGAACCCTGGACCGTTAGGTTAAAAGCCTAACGCTCTACCGACTGAGCTACCCGGACTGCACAAGATCCTATATAAAAATATTTTATATAACTGTTATTAAGTTTCACTAAAAATCTTAATTCTTATTTCAGATATTTGAATATTTTATCAAGAAAATTTTATCCTTATGAAAACTAAAGAATCCTAAAATCGAAAAATGGTGTTTCGCCAGAACATGGACCGTTAGGTTAAAAGCCTAACGCTCTACCGACTGAGCTACCCGGACTCAACAAGATCCTATATAAAAATATTTTATATAACTGTTATTAAGTTCCAGAACATATCTTAATTCTTATTTCAGATATTTGAATATTTTATCAAAAAAAATTTATCCCAATGAAAACTAAAGAATCCTAAAATCGAAAAATGGTCTTTCGCCCGAACAGGGCCTCGAACCCTGGACCGTTAAGTTAAAAGCCTAACGCTCTACCGACTGAGCTACCCGGGCTACAAAGGAGCCAATTTGGAAATCTTTTAGGGAACTATTATTAAGTTCCACTACAAATCTTAATTCTTTTTTCAGATATTTGACTAACTTTTTTAAAAATATTTATCCTTATGAAAACTGTAGAATCCTAAATATGAAAAATGATGTTTCGCCCGAACAGGGACTCGAACCCTGGACCGTTAGGTTAAAAGCCTAACGCTCTACCGACTGAGCTACCCGGGCTCAACAGGAACCCATATAAAAATATTTTAAATAACTGTTATTAAGTTTCACTACAAATCTTAATTCTTATTTCAGATATTTGAATATTTTATCAAAAAATTTTTATCCTTATGAAAACTGTAGAATCCTAAAATCGATAAATAGTGTTTCGACCGAACAGGGACTTGAACCCTAGACCGTTAGGTTAAAAGCTTAACGCTCTACCGACTGAGCTACCCGGGCTACAATGAAACCAATTTGGAAATCTTTTATAGACTGTTATTAAGTTCCACAACATATCTTAATTCTTATTTCAGATATTTGAATATTTTATCAAAAGAATTTTATCCCAATGAAAACTAAAGAATCCTAAAATCGAAAAATGGTGTTTCGCCCGAACAGGGACTCGAACCCTGGACCGTTAGGTTAAAAGCCTAACGCTCTACCGTCTGAGCTACCCGGGCTACAAAGGAGCCAATTTGAAAATCTTTTATGGACTGTTATTAAGTTCCACTACAAATCTTAATTCTTTTTTCAGATATTTGACTAACTTTTTTAAAAATATTTATCCTTATGAAAACTGTAGAATCCTAAATATGAAAAATGATGTTTCGCCCGAACAGGGACTCGAACCCTGGACCGTTAGGTTAAAAGCCTAACGCTCTAAAGACTGAGCTACCCGGGCAACAATGAAACTAATTTGGAAATCTTTTATGAACTGTTATTAAGTTCCACAACATATCTTAATTCTTATTTCAGATATTTGAATATTTTATCAAGAAAATTTTATCCTTATGAAAACTGTAGAATCCTAAAATCGATAAATAGTGTTTCGCCCGAACAGGGACTCGAACCCTGGACCGTTAGGTTAAAAGCCTAACGCTCTACCGACTGAGCTACCCGGGCTACAATGAAACCAATTTGGAAATCTTTTATGGACTGTTATTAAGTTCCACAACATATCTTAATTCTTATTTCAGATATTTGAATATTTTATCAAACAAATTTTATCGTTATGAAAACTAAAGAATCCTAAAATCGAAAAATTGTGTTTCTTTCGAATATGGACTCGAACCCTGGACAGTTAGGTTAAAATCCTAACGCTCTACCGACTGAGCTACCCGGACTGCACAAGATCCTATATAAAAATATTTTATATAACTGTTATTAAGTTTCACTACAAATCTTAATTCTTATTTCAGATATTTGAATATTTTATCAAACAAATTTTATCCGTATGAAAACTAAAGAATCCTAAAATCGAAAAATGGTGTTTCGCCCGAACAGGGACTCGAAACCTGGACCGTTAAGTTAAAAGCCTAACGCTCTACCGACTGAGCTACCCGGGCTACAATGAAACCAATTTGGAAATCTTTTATAGACTGTTATTAAGATCCACAACATATCTTAATTTTTATTTCAGATATTTGAATATTTTATCAAACAAATTTTATCCTTATGAAAACTAAAGAATCCTAAAATCGAAAAATTGTGTTTCTTTCGAACAGGGACTCGAACCCTGGACCGTTAGGTTAAAAGCCTAACGCTCTACCAACTGAGCTACCCGGGCTACAAAGAAGCCAATTTGGAAATCTTTTAGGGAACTATTATTAAGTTCCAATACAAATCTTAATCCTTTTTTCAGATATTTGACTTACTTTTTAAAAAATATTTATCCTTGTGAAAACTGTAGAATCCCAAATATGAAAAATGATGTTTCGCCCGAACAGGGACTCGAACCCTGGACCGTTAGGTTAAAAGCCTAACGCTCTACCGACTGAGCTACCCGGGCTACAATGAAACCAATTTGGAAATCTTTTATAGACTGTTATTAAGTTCCACAACATATCTTAATTCTTATTTCAGATATTTGAATATTTTATCAAAAAAATTTTATCCCAATGAAAACTAAAGAATCCTAAAATCGAAAAATGGTCTAGCCCGAACAGGGACTCGAACCCTTGACCGTTAGGTTAAAAGCATAACGCTCTACCGACTGAGCTACCAGGGCTACAATGAAGCCAATTTGGAAATCTTTTATGTAACTTTTATTAAGTTCCACTACAAATCTTAATTCTTATTTCAGAAATTTGAATATTTTATCAAAAAAATTTTATCCTTATGAAAACTAAAGAATCCTAAAACCGAAAAATGGTGTTTCGCCAGAACATGGACTCGAACACTGGACCGTTAGGTTAAAAGCCTAATGCTCTACCGACTGAGCTACCCGGACTCAACAGGATCCTATATAAAAATATTTTATATAACTGTTATTAAGTTTCACTACAAATCTTAATTCTTATTTCAGATATTTGAATATTTTATCAAAAAAATTTTATCCGTATGAAAACTAAAGAATCCTAAAATCGAAAAATGGTGTTTCGAACGAACAGGGCCTCGAACCCTGGACCGTTAAGTTAAAAGCGTAACGCTCTACCGACTAAGCTACCCGGGCTACAAAGGAGCCAATTTGGAAATCTTTTAGAGAACTATTATTAAGTTCCACTACAAATCTTAATTCTTTTTTCAGATATTTGACTAACTTTTTTAAAAATATTTATCGTTATGAAAACTGTAGAATCCTAAATATGAAAAATGATGTTTCGCCCGAACAGGGACTCGAACCCTGGACCGTTAGGTTAAAAGCCTAACGCTCTACCGACTGATCTACCCGGGCTCAACAAGATCCTATATAAAAATATTTTATATAACTGTTATTAAGTTCCACAACATATCTTAATTCTTATTTCAGATATTTGAATATTTTATCAAAAAAAATTTATCCCAATGAAAACTAAAGAATACTAAAATCGAAAAATGGTCTTTCTCCCAAACAGGGCCTCGAACCCTGGACCGTTAAGTTAAAAGCCTAACGCTCTACCGACTGAGCTACCCGGGCTACAAAGGAGCCAATTTGGAAATCTTTTAGGGAACTATTATTAAGTTCCACTACAAATCTTAATTCTTTTTTCAGATATTTGACTAACTTTTTTAAAAATATTTATCCTTATGAAAACTGTAGAATCCTAAATATGAAAAATGATGTTTCGCCCGAACAGGGACTCGAGACCTGGACCGTTAGGTTAAAAGCCTAACGCTCTACCGACTGAGCTACCCGGACTCAACAAGATCCTATATAAAAATATTTTATATAACTGTTATTAAGTTCCACAACATATCTTAATTCTTATTTCAGATATTTGAATATTTTATCAAAAAAAATTTATCCCAATGAAAACTAAAGAATCCTAAAATCGAAAAATGGTCTTTCTCCCAAACAGGGCCTCGAACCCTGGACCGTTAAGTTAAAAGCCTAACGCTCTACCGACTGAGCTACCCGGGCTACAAAGGAGCCAATTTGGAAATCTTTTAGGGAACTATTATTAAGTTCCACTACAAATCTTAATTCTTTTTTCAGATATTTGACTAACTTTTTTAAAAATATTTATCGTTATGAAAAATGTAGAATCCTAAATATGAAAAATGATGTTTCGCCCGAACAGGGACTCGAACCCTGGACCGTTAGGTTAAAAGCCTAACGCTCTACCGACTGATCTACCCGGGCTCAACAGGAACCCATATAAAAATATTTTATATAACTGTTATTAAGTTTCACTACAAATCTTAATTCTTATTTCAGATATTTGAATATTTTATCAAAAAAATTTTATCCGTATGAAAACTAAAGAATCCTAAAATCGAAAAATGGTGTTTCGCCCGAACAAGGCTTTGAACCCTGGACCGGTAAGTTAAAAGCCTAACGCTCTACCGACTAAGCTACCCGGACTACAATGAAACCAATTTGGAAATCTTTTATGGACTGTTATTAAGTTCCACTACATATCTTAATTCTTATTTCAGATATTTGAATATTTTATCAAGAAAATTTTATCCTTATGAAAACTAAAGAATCCTAAAATCGAAAAATTGTGTTTCGCCAGAACATGGACTCGAACCCTGGACCGTTAGGTTAAAAGCCTAACCCTCTACCGACTGAGCTACCCGGACTCAACAAGATCCTATATAAAAATATTTTATATAACTGTTATTAAGTTCCACAACATATCTTAATTCTTATTTCAGATATTTGAATATTTTATCAAAAAAAATTTATCCCAATGAAAACTAAAGAATCCTAAAATCGAAAAATGGTCTTTCTCCCAAACAGGGCCTCAAACCCTGGACCGTTAAGTTAAAAGCCTAACGCTCTACCGACTGAGCTACCCGGGCTACAATGAAACCAATTTGGAAATCTTTTATAGACTGTTATTAAGATCTACAACATATCTTAATTCTTATTTCAGATATTTGAATATTTTATCAAAAAAATTTTATCCCAATGAAAGCTAAAGAATCCTAAAATCGATAAATAGTGTTTCGCCCGAACAGGGACTCGAACCCTGGACCGTTAGGTTAAAAGCCTAACGCTCTACCGACTGAGCTACCCGGGCTACAATGAAACCAATTTGGAAATCTTTTATGGACTGTTATTAAGTTCCACAACATATCTTAATTCTTATTTCAGATATTTGAATATTTTATCAAAAAAATTTTATCCGTATGAAAACTAAAGAATCCTAAAATCGAAAAATGGTGTTTCGCCCGAACAGGGACTCGAACCCTGGACCGTTAAGTTAAAAGCCTAACGCTCTACCGACTGAGCTACCCGGGCTACAATGAAACCAATTTGGAAATCTTTTATAGACTGTTATTAAGATCTACAACATATCTTAATTCTTATTTCAGATATTTGAATATTTTATCAAACAAATTTTATCCTTATGAAAACTAAAGAATCCTAAAATCGAAAAATTGTGTTTCTTTCGAATATGGACTCGAACCCTGGACCGTTAGGTTAAAAGCCTAACGCTCTACCAACTGAGCTACCCGGGCTACAAAGCAGCCAATTTGGAAATCTTTTAGGGAACTATTATTAAGTTCCAATACAAATCTTAATTCTTTTTTCAGATATTTGACTAACTTTTTAAAAAATATTTATCCTTATGAAAACTGTAGAATCCCAAATATGAAAAATGATGTTTCTTTCGAACAGGGACTCGAACCCTGGACCGTTAGGTTAAAAGCCTAACGCTCTACCGACTGAGCTACCCGGGCTACAATGAAACCAATTTGGAAATCTTTTATGGACTGTTATTAAGTTCCACAACATATCTTAAATCTTATTTCAGATATTTGAATATTTTATCAAACAAATTTTATCGTTATGAAAACTAAAGAATCCTAAAATCGAAAAATTGTGTTTCTTTCGAATATGGACTCGAACCCTGGACCGTTAGGTTAAAAGCCTAACGCTCTACCGACTGAGCTACCCGGACTGCACAAGATCCTATATAAAAATATTTTATATAACTGTTATTAAGTTTCACTACAAATCTTAATTCTTATTTCAGATATCTGAATATTTTATCAAAAAAATTTTATCCGTATGAAAACTAAAGAATCCTAAAATCGAAAAATGGTGTTTCGCCCGAACAGGGCCTCGAACCCTCGACCGTTAAGTTAAAAGCGTAACGCTCTACCGACTAAGCTACCCGGGCTACAAAGGAGTCAATTTGGAAATCTTTTAGAGAACTATTATTAAGTTCCACTACAAATCTTATTCCTTTTTTCAGATATTTGACTAACTTTTTTTAAATTATTTATCGTTATGAAAACTGTAGAATCCTAAATATGAAAAATGATGTTTCGCCCGAACAGGGACTCGAACCCTGGACCGTTAGGTTAAAAGCCTAACGCTCTACCGACTGAGCTACCCGGGCTCAACAGGAACCCATATAAAAATATTTTATATAACTGTTATTAAGTTTCACTACAAATCTTAATTCTTATTTCAGATATTTGAATATTTTATCAAAAAAATTTTATCCGTATGAAAACTAAAGAATCCTAAAATCGAAAAATGGTGTTTCGCCCGAACAGGGCCTCGAACCCTGGACCGTTAAGTTAAAAGCCTAACTCTCTACCGACTAAGCTACCCGGGCTACAATGAAACCAATTTGGAAATCTTTTATGGACTGTTATTAAGTTCCACTACATATCTTAATTCTTATTTCAGATATTTGAATATTTTATCAAGAAAATTTTATCCTTATGAAAACTAAAGAATCCTAAAATCGAAAAATGGTGTTTCGCCAGAACAGGGACTCGAACCCTGGACCGTTAGGTTAAAAGCCTAAAGCTCTACCGACTGAGCACCTGGGCTCAACAGGAGCCTGTATAAAAATATTTTATATAACTATTATTAAGTTCCACTACAAATCTTAATTCTTTTTTCAGATATTTGACTAACTTTTTTAAAATTGTTTATCGTTATGAAAACTGTAGAATCCTAAATATGAAAAATGATGTTTCGCCCGAACAGGGACTCGAACCCTGGACCGTTAGGTTAAAAGCCTAACGCTCTACCGACTGAGCTACCCGGACTCAACAAGATCCTATATAAAAATATTTTATATAACTGTTATTAAGTTCCACAACATATCTTAATTCTTATTTCAGATATTTGAATATTTTATCAAAAAAAATTTATCCCAATGAAAACTAAACAATCCTAAAATCGAAAAATGGTCTTTCGCCCGAACAGGGCCTCGAACCCTGGACCGTTAAGTTACAAGCCTAACGCTCTACCGACTGAGCTCCCCGGGCTACAAAGTAGCCAATTTGGAAATCTTTTAGGGAACTATTATTAAGTTCCACTACAAATCTTAATTCTTTTTTCAGATATTTGACTAACCTTTTTAAAAATATTTATCCTTATGAAAACTGTAGACTCCTAAATATGAAAAATGATGTTTCGCCCGAACAGGGACTCGAACCCTGGACCGTTAGGTTAAAAGCCTAACGCTCTACCGACTGAGCTACTCGGGCTCAACAGGAACCCATATAAAAATATTTTATATAACTGTTATTAAGTTTCACTACAAATCTTAATTCTTATTTCAGATATTTGAATATTTTATCAAAAAAATTTTATCCTTATGAAAACTAAAGAATCCTAAAATCGAAAAATGGTGTTTCGCCAGAACATGGACTCGAACCCTGGACCGTTAGGTTAAAAGCCTAAAGCTCTACCGACTGAGCACCTGGGCTCAACAGGAGCCTATATAAAAATATTTTATATAACTGTTATTAAGTTTCACTACAAATCTTAATTCTTATTTCACATATTTGAATATTTTATCAAAAAAATTTTATCCTTATGAAAACTGTAGAATCCTAAAATCGATAAACAGTCTTTCGCCCGAACAGGGACTCGAACGCTGGACCGTTAAGTTAAAAGCCTAACGCTCTACCAACTGAGCTACCCGGGCTACAATGAAACCAATTTGGAAATCTTTTATGGACTGTTATTAAGTTATTAAGTTAAAATATTTTTATGAACACTAAAGAATCCTAAAATCGAAAAATGGTGTTTCGCCAGAACATGGACTCGAACCCTGGACCGTTAGGTTATAAGCCTAACGCTCTACCGACTGAGCTACCCGGACTCAACAGGATCCTATATAAAAATATTTTATATAACTGTTATTAAGTTTCACTACAAATCTTAATTCTTATTTCAGATATTTGAATATTTTATCAAACAAATTTTATCCTTATGAAAACTGTAGAATCCTAAAACCGATAAATAGCGTTTCGCCCGAACAGGGACTCGAACCCTGGACCGTTAGGTTAAAAGCCTAACGCTCTACCGACTGAGCTACCCGGGCTACAATGAAACCAATTTGGAAATCTTTTATGGACTGTTATTAAGATCCACAACATATCTTAATTCTTATTTCAGATATTTGAATATTTTATCAAAAAATTTTATCCGTATGAAAACTAAAGAATCCTAAAATCGAAAAATGGTGTTTCGCCCGAACAGGGACTCGAACCCTGGACCGTTAGGTTAAAAGCCTAACGCTCTACCGACTGAGCTACCCGGGCTCAACAGGATTCCATATAAAAATATTTTATATAACTGTTTTTAAGTTTCACTACAAATCTTAATTCTTATTTCAGATATTTCAATATTATATCAAAAAAATTTTATGCTTATGAAAACTGTAGAATCCTAAAATCGATAAATAGTGTTTCGACCGAACAGGGACTCGAACCCTAGACCGTTAGGTTAAAAGCTTAACGCTCTACCGACTGAGCTACCCGGGCTACAATGAAACCAATTTGGAAATCTTTTATAGACTGTTATTAAGTTCCACAACATATCTTAATTCTTATTTCAGATATTTGAATATTTTATCAAACAAATTTTATCGTTATGAAAACTAAAGAATCCTAAAATCGAAAAATTGTGTTTCTTTCGAATATGGACTCGAACCCTGGACCGTTAGGTTAAAAGCCTAACGCTCTACCGACTGAGCTACCCGGACTGCACAAGATCCTATATAAAAATATTTTATATAACTGTTATTAAGTTTCACTACAAATCTTAATTCTTATTTCAGATATTTGAATATTTTATCAAAAAAATTTTATCCGTATGAAAACTAAAGAATCCTAAAATCGAAAAATGGTGTTTCGCCCGAACAGGGCCTCGAACCCTGGACCGTTAAGTTAAAAGCCTAACGCTCTACCGACTAAGCTACCCGGGCTACAATGAAACCAATTTGGAAATCTTTTATGGACTGTTATTAAGTTCCACTACATATCTTAATTCTTATTTCAGATATTTGAATATTTTATCAAGAAAATTTTATCCTTATGAAAACTAAAGAATCCTAAAATCGAAAAATGGTGTTTCGCCAGAACATGGACTTGAACCCTGGACCGTTAGGTTAAAAGCCTAACGCTCTACCGACTGAGCTACCCGGACTCAACAAGATCCTATATAAAAATATTTTATATAACTGTTATTAAGTTCCACAACATATCTTAATTCTTATTTCAGATATTTGAATATTTTATCAAAAAAAATTTATCCCAATGAAAACTAAAGAATCCTAAAATCGAAAAATGGTCTTTCGCCCGAACAGAGCCTCGAACCCTGGACCGTTAAGTTAAAAGCCTAACGCTCTACCGACTGAGCTACCCGGGCTACAAAGGAGCCAATTTGGAAATCTTTTAGGGAACTATTATTAAGTTCCACTACAAATCTTAATTCTTTTTTCAGATATTTGACTAACTTTTTTAAAAATATTTATCCTTATGAAAACTGTAGAATCCTAAATATGAAAAATGATGTTTCTCCCGAACAGGGACTCGAACCCTGGACCGTTAGGTTAAAAGCCTAACGCTCTACCGACTGAGCTACCCGGGCTCACCAGGAACCCATATAAAAATATTTTAAATAACTGTTATTAAGTTTCACTACAAATCTTAATTCTTATTTCAGATATTTGAATATTTTATCAAAAAAATTTTATCCTTATGAAAACTGTAGAATCCTAAAATCGTTAAATAGTGTTTCGACCGAACAGGGACTCGAAAAATAGACCGTTAGGTTAAAAGCTTAACGCTCTACCGACTGAGCTACCCGGGCTACAATGAAACCAATTTGGAAATCTTTTATAGACTGTTATTAAGTTCCACAACATATCTTAATTCTTTTTTCAGATATTTGACTAACTTTTTTAAAAATATTTATCCTTATGAAAACTGTAGAATCCTAAATATGAAAAATGATGTTTCGACAGAACATGGACTCGAACCCTGGACCGTTAGGTTAAAAGCCTAACCCTCTACCGACTGAGCTACCCGGACTCAACAAGATCCTATATAAAAATATTTTATATAACTGTTATTAAGTTCCACAACATATCTTAATTCTTATTTCAGATATTTGAATATTTTATCAAAAAAAATTTATCCCAATGAAAACTAAAGAATCCTAAAATCGAAAAATGGTCTTTCTCCCAAACAGGGCCTCAAACCCTGGACCGTTAAGTTAAAAGCCTAACGCTCTACCGACTGAGCTACCCGGGCTACAATGAAACCAATTTGGAAATCTTTTATAGACTGTTATTAAGATCTACAACATATCTTAATTCTTATTTCAGATATTTGAATATTTTATCAAAAAAATTTTATCCCAATGAAAGCTAAAGAATCCTAAAATCGATAAATAGTGTTTCGCCCGAACAGGGACTCGAACCCTGGACCGTTAGGTTAAAAGCCTAACGCTCTACCGACTGAGCTACCCGGGCTACAATGAAACCAATTTGGAAATCTTTTAGGGAACTATTATTAAGTTCCAATACAAATCTTAATTCTTTTTTCAGATATTTGACTAACTTTTTAAAAAATATTTATCCTTATGAAAACTGTAGAATCCCAAATATGAAAAATGATGTTTCTTTCGAACAGGGACTCGAACCCTGGACCGTTAGGTTAAAAGCCTAACGCTCTACCGACTGAGCTACCCGGGCTACAATGAAACCAATTTGGAAATCTTTTATGGACTGTTATTAAGTTCCACAACATATCTTATTTCAGATATTTGTATATTTTATCAAACAAATTTTATCGTTATGAAAACTAAAGAATCCTAAAATCGAAAAATTGTGTTTCTTTCGAATATGGACTCGAACCCTGGACCGTTAGGTTAAAAGCCTAACGCTCTACTGACTGAGCTACCCGGACTGCACAAGATCCTATATAAAAATATTTTATATAACTGTTATTAAGTTTCACTACAAATCTTAATTCTTATTTCAGATATCTGAATATTTTATCAAAAAAATTTTATCCGTATGAAAACTAAAGAATCCTAAAATCGAAAAATGGTGTTTCGCCCGAACAGGGCCTCGAACCCTCGACCGTTAAGTTAAAAGCGTAACGCTCTACCGACTAAGCTACCCGGGCTACAAAGGAGTCAATTTGGAAATCTTTTAGAGAACTATTATTAAGTTCCACTACAAATCTTAATCCTTTTTTCAGATATTTGACTAACTTTTTTAAAATTATTTATCGTTATGAAAACTGTAGAATCCTAAATATGAAAAATGATGTTTCGCCCGAACAGGGACTCGAACCCTGGACCGTTAGGTTAAAAGCCTAACGCTCTACCGACTGAGCTACCCGGGCTCAACAGGAACCCATATAAAAATATTTTATATAACTGTTATTAAGTTTCACTACAAATCTTAATTCTTATTTCAGATATTTGAATATTTTATCAAAAAAATTTTATCCGTATGAAAACTAAAGAATCCTAAAATCGAAAAATGGTGTTTCGCCCGAACAGGGCCTCGAACCCTGGACCGTTAAGTTAAAAGCCTAACTCTCTACCGACTAAGCTACCCGGGCTACAATGAAACCAATTTGGAAATCTTTTATGGACTGTTATTAAGTTCCACAACATATCTTAATTCTTATTTCAGATATTTGAATATTTTATCAAAAAAATTTTATCCGTATGAAAACTAAAGAATCCTAAAATCGAAAAATGGTGTTTCGCCCGAACAGGGACTCGAACCCTGGACCGTTAAGTTAAAAGCCTAACGCTCTACCGACTGAGCTACCCGGTCTACAATGAAACCAATTTGGAAATCTTTTATAGACTGTTATTAAGATCTACAACATATCTTAATTCTTATTTCAGATATTTGAATATTTTATCAAACAAATTTTATCCTTATGAAAACTAAAGAATCCTAAAATCGAAAAATTGTGTTTCTTTCGAATATGGACTCGAACCCTGGACCGTTAGGTTAAAAGCCTAACGCTCTACCAACTGAGCTACCCGGGCTACAAAGCAGCCAATTTGGAAATCTTTTAGGGAACTATTATTAAGTTCCAATACAAATCTTAATTCTTTTTTCAGATATTTGACTAACTTTTTAAAAAATATTTATCCTTATGAAAACTGTAGAATCCCAAATATGAAAAATGATGTTTCTTTCGAACAGGGACTCGAACCCTGGACCGTTAGGTTAAAAGCCTAACGCTCTACCGACTGAGCTACCCGGGCTACAATGAAACCAATTTGGAAATCTTTTATGGACTGTTATTAAGTTCCACAACATATCTTAAATCTTATTTCAGATATTTGAATATTTTATCAAACAAATTTTATCGTTATGAAAACTAAAGAATCCTAAAATCGAAAAATTGTGTTTCTTTCGAATATGGACTCGAACCCTGGACCGTTAGGTTAAAAGCCTAACGCTCTACCGACTGAGCTACCCGGACTGCACAAGATCCTATATAAAAATATTTTATATAACTGTTATTAAGTTTCACTACAAATCTTAATTCTTATTTCAGATATCTGAATATTTTATCAAAAAAATTTTATCCGTATGAAAACTAAAGAATCCTAAAATCGAAAAATGGTGTTTCGCCCGAACAGGGCCTCGAACCCTCGACCGTTAAGTTAAAAGCGTAACGCTCTACCGACTAAGCTACCCGGGCTACAAAGGAGTCAATTTGGAAATCTTTTAGAGAACTATTATTAAGTTCCACTACAAATCTTAATCCTTTTTTCAGATATTTGACTAACTTTTTTAAAATTATTTATCGTTATGAAAACTGTAGAATCCTAAATATGAAAAATGATGTTTCGCCCGAACAGGGACTCGAACCCTGGACCGTTAGGTTAAAAGCCTAACGCTCTACCGACTGAGCTACCCGGGCTCAACAGGAACCCATATAAAAATATTTTATATAACTGTTATTAAGTTTCACTACAAATCTTAATTCTTATTTCAGATATTTGAATATTTTATCAAAAAAATTTTATCCGTATGAAAACTAAAGAATCCTAAAATCGAAAAATGGTGTTTCGCCCGAACAGGGCCTCGAACCCTGGACCGTTAAGTTAAAATCCTAACTCTCTACCGACTAAGCTACCCGGGCTACAATGAAACCAATTTGGAAATCTTTTATGGACTGTTATTAAGTTCCACTACATATCTTAATTCTTATTTCAGATATTTGAATATTTTATCAAGAAAATTTTATCCTTATGAAAACTAAAGAATCCTAAAATCGAAAAATGATGTTTCGCCCGAACAGGGACTCGAACCCTGGACCGTTAGGTTAAAAGCCTAACGCTCTACCGACTGAGCTACCCGGACTCAACAAGATCCTATATAAAAATATTTTATATAACTGTTATTAAGTTCCACAACATATCTTAATTCTTATTTCAGATATTTGAATATTTTATCAAAAAAAATTTATCCCAATGAAAACTAAACAATCCTAAAATCGAAAAATGGTCTTTCGCCCGAACAGGGCCTCGAACCCTGGACCGTTAAGTTACAAGCCTAACGCTCTACCGACTGAGCTCCCCGGGCTACAAAGTAGCCAATTTGGAAATCTTTTAGGGAACTATTATTAAGTTCCACTACAAATCTTAATTCTTTTTTCAGATATTTGACTAACCTTTTTAAAAATATTTATCCTTATGAAAACTGTAGACTCCTAAATATGAAAAATGATGTTTCGCCCGAACAGGGACTCGAACCCTGGACCGTTAGGTTAAAAGCCTAACGCTCTACCGACTGAGCTACTCGGGCTCAACAGGAACCCATATAAAAATATTTTATATAACTGTTATTAAGTTTCACTACAAATCTTAATTCTTATTTCAGATATTTGAATATTTTATCAAAAAAATTTTATCCTTATGAAAACTAAAGAATCCTAAAATCGAAAAATGGTGTGTCGCCAGAACATGGACTCGAACCCTGGACCGTTAGGTTAAAAGCCTAAAGCTCTACCGACTGAGCACCTGGGCTCAACAGGAGCCTATATAAAAATATTTTATATAACTGTTATTAAGTTTCACTACAAATCTTAATTCTTATTTCACATATTTGAATATTTTATCAAAAAAATTTTATCCTTATGAAAACTGTAGAATCCTAAAATCGATAAACAGTCTTTCGCCCGAACTGGGACTCGAACGCTGGACCGTTAAGTTAAAAGCCTAACGCTCTACCAACTGAGCTACCCGGGCTACAATGAAACCAATTTAGAAATCTTTTATGGACTGTTATTAAGTTATTAAGTTAAAATATTTTTATGAACACTAAAGAATCCTAAAATCGAAAAATGGTGTTTCGCCAGAACATGGACTCGAACCCTGGACCGTTAGGTTATAAGCCTAACGCTCTACCGACTGAGCTACCCGGACTCAACAGGATCCTATATAAAAATATTTTATATAACTGTTATTAAGTTTCACTACAAATCTTAATTCTTATTTCAGATATTTGAATATTTTATCAAACAAATTTTATCCTTATGAAAACTGTAGAATCCTAAAACCGATAAATAGCGTTTCGCCCGAACAGGGACTCGAACCCTGGACCGTTAGGTTAAAAGCCTAACGCTCTACCGACTGAGCTACCCGGGCTACAATGAAACCAATTTGGAAATCTTTTATGGACTGTTATTAAGATCCACAACATATCTTAATTCTTATTTCAGATATTTGAATATTTTATCAAAAAATTTTATCCGTATGAAAACTAAAGAATCCTAAAATCGAAAAATGGTGTTTCGCCCGAACAGGGACTCGAACCCTGGACCGTTAGGTTAAAAGCCTAACGCTCTACCGACTGAGCTACCCGGGCTCAACAGGATTCCATATAAAAATATTTTATATAACTGTTTTTAAGTTTCACTACAAATCTTAATTCTTATTTCAGATATTTCAATATTATATCAAAAAAATTTTATGCTTATGAAAACTGTAGAATCCTAAAATCGATAAATAGTGTTTCGACCAAACAGGGACTCGAACCCTAGACCGTTAGGTTAAAAGCTTAACGCTCTACCGACTGAGCTACCCGGGCTACATTGAAACCAATTTGGAAATCTTTTATAGACTGTTATTAAGTTCCACAACATATCTTAATTCTTATTTCAGATATTTGAATATTTTATCAAACAAATTTTATCGTTATGAAAACTAAAGAATCCTAAAATCGAAAAATTGTGTTTCTTTCGAATATGGACTCGAAAGCTGGACCGTTAGGTTAAAAGCCTAACGCTCTACCGACTGAGCTACCCGGACTGCACAAGATCCTATATAAAAATATTTTATATAACTGTTATTAAGTTTCACTACAAATCTTAATTCTTATTTCAGATATTTGAATATTTTATCAAAAAAATTTTATCCGTATGAAAACTAAAGAATCCTAAAATCGAAAAATGGTGTTTCGCCCGAACAGGGCCTCGAACCCTGGACCGTTAAGTTAAAAGCCTAACGCTCTACCGACTAAGCTACCCGGGCTACAATGAAACCAATTTGGAAATCTTTTATGGACTGTTATTAAGTTCCACTACATATCTTAATTCTTATTTCAGATATTTGAATATTTTATCAAGAAAATTTTATCCTTATGAAAACTAAAGAATCCTAAAATCGAAAAATGGTCTTTCGCCCGAACAGAGCCTCGAACCCTGGACCGTTAAGTTAAAAGCCTAACGCTCTACCGACTGAGCTACCCGGGCTACAAAGGAGCCAATTTGGAAATCTTTTAGGGAACTATTATTAAGTTCCACTACAAATCTTAATTCTTTTTTCAGATATTTGACTAACTTTTTTAAAAATATTTATCCTTATGAAAACTGTAGAATCCTAAATATGAAAAATAATGTTTCTCCCGAACAGGGACTCGAACCCTGGACCGTTAGGTTAAAAGCCTAACGCTCTACCGACTGAGCTACCCGGGCTCACCAGGAACCCATATAAAAATATTTTAAATAACTGTTATTAAGTTTCACTACAAATCTTAATTCTTATTTCAGATATTTGAATATTTTATCAAAAAAATTTTATCCTTATGAAAACTGTAGAATCCTAAAATCGTTAAATAGTGTTTCGACCGAACAGGGACTCGAAAAATAGACCGTTAGGTTAAAAGCTTAACGCTCTACCGACTGAGCTACCCGGGCTACAATGAAACCAATTTGGAAATCTTTTATAGACTGTTATTAAGTTCCACAACATATCTTAATTCTTATTTCAGATATTTGAATATTTTATCAAAAGAATTTTATCCCAATGAAAACTAAAGAATCCTAAAATCGAAAAATGGTGTTTCGCCCGAATAGGGACTCGAACCCTGGACCGTTAGGTTAAAAGCCTAACGCTCTACCGTCTGAGCTACCCGGGCTACAAAGGAGCCAATTTGGAAATCTTTTATGGACTGTTATTAAGTTCCACTACAAATCTTAATTCTTTTTTCAGATATTTGACTAACTTTTTTAAAAATATTTATCCTTATGAAAACTGTAGAATCCTAAATATGAAAAATGATGTTTCGCCCGAACAGGGACTCGAACCCTGGACCGTTAGGTTAAAAGCCTAACGCTCTAAAGACTGAGCTACCCGGGCTACAATGAAACTAATTTGGAAATCTTTTATGAACTGTTATTAAGTTAAACAACATATCTTAATTCTTATTTCAGATATTTGAATATTTTATCAAAAAAATTTTATCCCAATGAAAACTAAAGAATCCTAAAATCGAAAAATTGTATTTCGCCCGAACAGGGACTCGAACCCTGGACCGTTAGGTTAAAAGCCTAACGCTCTACCGACTGAGCTACCCGGGCTACAATGAAACCAATTTGGAAATCTTTTATGGACTGTTATTAAGTTCCACAACATATCTTAATTCTTATTTCAGATATTTGAATATTTTATCAAACAAATTTTATCGTTATGAAAACTAAAGAATCCTAAAATCGAAAAATTGTGTTTCTTTCGAATATGGACTCGAACCCTGGACAGTTAGGTTAAAATCCTAACGCTCTACCGACTGAGCTACCCGGACTGCACAAGATCCTATATAAAAATATTTTATATAACTGTTATTAAGTTTCACTACAAATATTAATTCTTATTTCAGATATTTGAATATTTTATCAAACAAATTTTATCCGTATGAAAACTAAAGAATCCTAAAATCGAAAAATGGTGTTTCGCCCGAACAGGGACTTTAAACCTGGACCGTTAAGTTAAAAGCCTAACGCTCTACCGACTGAGCTACCCGGGCTACAATGAAACCAATTTGGAAATCTTTTATAGACTGTTATTATGATCCACAACATATCTTAATTCTTATTTCAGATATTTGAATATTTTATCAAACAAATTTTATCCTTATGAAAACTAAAGAATCCTAAAATCGAAAAATTGTGTTTCTTTCGAACATTGACTCGAACCCTGGACCGTTAGGTTAAAAGACTAACGCTCTACCAACTGAGCTACCCGGGCTACAAAGAAGCCAATTTGGAAATCTTTTATAGACTGTTATTAAGTTCCACTACAAATCTTCATTCTTATTTCAGATATTTAAATAATTTATCAAAAAATATTAAAACCTTATGAAAACTATAGAATCCAAAAATTATCAAAATGATTATCAAAAATTTTTTATCCTTATGAAAACTGTAGAATCCTAAAATCGATAAATAGTGTTTCGCCCGAACAGGGACTCGAACCCTAGACCGTTAGGTTAAAAGCCTAACGCTCTACCGACTGAGCTACCCGGGCTACAATGAAGCCAATTTGGAAATCTTTTATGTAACTTTTATTAAGTTCCACTACAAATCTTAATTCTTATTTCAGAAATTTGAATATTTTATCAAAAAAATTTTATCCTTATGAAAACTAAAGAATCCTAAAACCGAAAAATGGTGTTTCGCCAGAACATGGACTCGAACACTGGACCGTTAGGTTAAAAGCCTAATGCTCTACCGACTGAGCTACCCGGACTCAACAGGATCCTATATAAAAATATTTTATATAACTGTTATTAAGTTTCACTACAAATCTTAATTCTTATTTCAGATATTTGAATATTTTATCAAAAAAATTTTATCCGTATGAAAACTAAAGAATCCTAAAATCGAAAAATGGTGTTTCGCCCGAACAGGGCCTCGAACCCTGGACCGTTAAGTTAAAAGCGTAACGCTCTACCGACTAAGCTACCCGGGCTACAAAGGAGCCAATTTGGAAATCTTTTAGAGAACTATTATTAAGTTCCACTAAAAATCTTAATTCTTTTTTCAGATATTTGACTAACTTTTTTAAAAATATTTATCCTTATGAAAACTGTAGAATCCTAAATATGAAAAATGATGTTTCGCCCGAACAGGGACTCGAACCCTGGACCGTTAGGTTAAAAGCCTAACGCTCTACCGACTGAGCTACCCGGGCTCAACAGGAACCCATATAAAAATATTTTATATAACTGTTATTAAGTTTCACTACAATTCTTATTTCAGATATTTGAATATTTTATCAAAAAAATTTTATCCGTATGAAAACTAAAGAATCCTAAAATCGAAAAATGGTGTTTCGCCCGAACAAGGCCTCGAACCCTGGACCGTTAAGTTAAAAGCCTAACGCTCTACCGACTAAGCTACCCGGGCTACAATGAAACCAATTTGGAAATCTTTTATGGACTGTTATTAAATTCCACTACATATCTTAATTCTTATTTCAGATATTTGACTTACTTTTTAAAAAATATTTATCCTTGTGAAAACTGTAGAATCCCAAATATGAAAAATGATGTTTCGCCCGAACAGGGACTCGAACCCTGGACCGTTAGGTTAAAAGCCTAACGCTCTACCGACTGAGCTACCCGGGCTACAATGAAACCAATTTGGAAATCTTTTATAGACTGTTATTAAGTTCCACAACATATCTTAATTCTTATTTCAGATATTTGAATATTTTATCAAAAAAATTTTATCCCAATGAAAACTAAAGAATCCTAAAATCGAAAAATGGTCTAGCCCGAACAGGGACTCGAACCCTTGACCGTTAGGTTAAAAGCATAATGTGAATCTTATTAAGTTTCACTACAAATCTTCATTCTTATTTCAGATATTTAAATAATTTATCAAAAAATATTAAAACCTTATGAAAACTATAGAATCCAAAAATTATCAAAATGATTATCAAAAATTTTTTATCCTTATGAAAACTGTAGAATCCTAAAATCAATAAATAGTGTTTCGCCGAACAGGGACTCGAACCCTAGACCGTTAGGTTAAAAGCCTAACGCTCTACCGACTGAGCTACCCGGGCTACAGTGAAGCCAATTTGGAAATCTTTTATGTAACTTTTATTAAGTTCCACTACAAATCTTAATTCTTATTTCAGAAATTTGAATATTTTATCAAAAAAATTTTATCCTTATGAAAACTAAAGAATCCTAAAACCGAAAAATGGTGTTTCGACCGAACAGGGACTCGAACCCTAGACCGTTAGGTTAAAAGCTTAACGCTCTACCGACTGAGCTACCCGGGCTACAATGAAACCAATTTGGAAATCTTTTATAGATTGTTATTAAGTTCCACAACATATCTTAATTCTTTTTTCAGATATTTGACTAACTTTTTTAAAAATATTTTTCCTTATGAAAACTGTAGAATCCTAAATATGAAAAATGATGTTTCGCCCGAACAGGGACTCGAACCCTGGACCGTTAGGTTAAGAGCCTAACGCTCTACCGACTGAGCTACCCGGGCTCAACAGGAACCCATATAAAAATATTTTAAATAACTGTTATTAAGTTTCACTACAAATCTTAATTCTTATTTCAGATATTTGAATATTTTATCAAAAAAATTTTATCCTTATGAAAACTGTAGAATCCTAAAATCGATAAATAGTGTTTCGACCGAACAGGGACTCGAACCCTAGACCGTTAGGTTAAAAGCTTAACGCTCTACCGACTGAGCTACACGGGCTACAATGAAACCAATTTGGAAATCTTTTATAGATTGTTATTAAGTTCCACAACATATCTTAATTCTTATTTCAGATATTTGAATATTTTATCAAAAGAATTTTATCCCAATGAAAACTAAAGAATCCTAAAATCGAAAAATGGTGTTTCGCCCGAACAGGGACTCGAACCCTGGACCGTTAGGTTAAAAGCCTAACGCTCTACCGACTGAGCTACCCGGGCTACAAAGGAGCCAATTTGGAAATCTTTTATGGACTGTTATTAAGTTCCACAACAAATCTTAATTCTTTTTTCAGATATTTGACTAACTTTTTTAAAAATATTTATCCTTATGAAAACTGTAGAATCCTAAATATGAAAAATGATGTTTCGCCCGAACAGAAACTCGAACCCTGGATTGTTAGGTTAAAAGCCTAACGCTCTAAAGACTGAGCTACCCGGGCTACAATGAAACTAATTTGGAAATCTTTTATGGACTGTTATTAAGTTCCACAACATATCTTAAATCTTATTTCAGATATTTGAATATTTTATCAAACAAATTTTATCGTTATGAAAACTAAAGAATCCTAAAATCGAAAAATTGTGTTTCTTTCGAATATGGACTCGAAACCTGGACCGTTAGGTTAAAAGCCTAACGCTCTACCGACTGAGCTACCAAGACTGCACAAGATCCTATATAAAAATATTTTATATAACTGTTATTAAGTTTCACTACAAATCTTAATTCTTATTTCAGATATCTGAATATTTTATCAAAAAAATTTTATCCGTATGAAAACTAAAGAATCCTAAAATCGAAAAATGGTGTTTCGCCCGAACAGGGCCTCGAACCCTGGACCGTTAAGTTAAAAGCGTAACGCTCTACCGACTAAGCTACCCGGGCTACAAAGGAATAAATTTGGAAATCTTTTAGAGAACTATTATTAAGTTCCACTACAAATCTTAATTCTTTTTTCAGATATTTGACTAACTTTTTTAAAAATATTTATCGTTATGAAAACTGTAGAATCCTAAATATGAAAAATGATGTTTCGCCCGAACAGGGACTCGAACCCTGGACCTTTAGGTTAAAAGCCTAACGCTCTACCGACTGAGCTACCCGGGCTCAACAGGAACTCATATAAAAATATTTTATATAACTGTTATTAAGTTTCACTACAAATCTTAATTCTTATTTCAGATATTTGAATATTTTATCAAAAAAATTTTATCCGTATGAAAACTAAAGAATCCTAAAATCGAAAAATGGTGTTTCGCCCGAACAGAGCCTCGAACCCTGGACCGTTAAGTTAAAAGCCTAACGCTCTACCGACTAAGCTACCCGGGCTAAAATGAAACCAATTTGGAAATCTTTTATGGACTGTTATTAAGTTCCACTACATATCTTAATTCTTATTTCAGATATTTGAATATTTTATCAAGAAAATTTTATCCTTATGAAAACTAAAGAATCCTAAAATCGAAAAATGGTGTTTCGCCAGAACAGGGACTCGAACCCTGGACCGTTAGGTTAAAAGCCTAACGCTCTACCGACTGAGCTACCCGGACTCAACAAGATCCTATATAAAAATATTTTATATAACTGTTATTAAGTTCCACAACATATCTTAATTCTTATTTCAGATATTTGAATATTTTATCAAAAAAAATTTATCCCAATGAAAACTAAAAAATCCTAAAATCGAAAAATGGTTTTTCGCCCGAACAGGGCCTCGAACCCTGGACCGTTAAGTTAAAAGCCTAACGCTCTACCGACTGAGCTACCCGGGCTACAAAGTAGCCAATTTGGAAATCTTTTAGGGAACTATTATTAAGTTCCACTACAAATCTTAATTCTTATTTCAGATATTTGAATATTTTATCAAAAAAATTTTATCCTTATGAAGACTGTAGAATCCTAAAATCGATAAATAGTGTTTCGACCGAACAGGGACTCGAACCCTAGACCGTTAGGTTAAAAGCTTAACGCTCTACCGACTGAGCTACCCGGGCTACAATGAAACCAATTTGGAAATCTTTTATAGACTGTTATTAAGTTCCACAACATATCTTAATTCTTATTTCAGATATTTGAATATTTTATCAAAAGAATTTTATCCCAATGAAAACTAAAGAATCCTAAAATCGAAAAATGGTGTTTCGCCCGAACAGGGACTCGAACCCTGGACCGTTAGGTTAAAAGCCTAACGCTCTACCGACTGAGCTACACGGGTTCAACAGGAACCCATATAAAAATATTTTATATAACTGTTATTAAGTTTCACTACAAATCTTAATTCTTATTTCAGATATTTGAATATTTTATCAAAAGAATTTTATCCCAATGAAAACTAAAGAATCCTAAAATCGAAAAATGGTGTTTCGCCCGAACAGGGACTCGAACCCTGGACCGTTAGGTTAAAAGCCTAACGCTCTACCGAAAGAGCTACACGGGTTCAACAGGAACCCATATAAAAATATTTTATATAACTGTTATTAAGTTTCACTACAAATCTTAATTCTTATTTCAGATATTTGAATATTTTATCAAGAAAATTTTATCCTTATGAAAACTGTAGAATCCTAAAATCGATAAATAGTGTTTCGCCCGAACAGGGACTCGAACCCTGGACCGTTAGGTTAAAAGCCTAACGCTCTACCGACTGAGCTACACGGGTTCAACAGGAACCCATATAAAAATATTTTATATAACTGTTATTAAGTTTCACTACAAATCTTAATTCTTATTTCAGATATTTGAATATTTTATCAAAAGAATTTTATCCCAATGAAAACTAAAGAATCCTAAAATCGAAAAATGGTGTTTCGCCCGAACAGGGACTCGAACCCTGGACCGTTAGGTTAAAAGCCTAACGCTCTACCGACTGAGCTACACGGGTTCAACAGGAACCCATATAAAAATGTTTTATATAACTGTTATTAAGTTTCACTACAAATCTTAATTCTTATTTCAGATATTTGAATATTTTATCAAAAGAATTTTATCCCAATGAAAACTAAAGAATCCTAAAATCGAAAAATGGTGTTTCGCCCGAACAGGGACTCGAACCCTGGACCGTTAGGTTAAAAGCCTAACGCTCTACCGACTGAGCTACACGGGTTCAACAGGAACCCATATAAAAATATTTTATATAACTGTTATTAAGTTTCACTACAAATCTTAATTCTTATTTCAGATATTTGAATATTTTATCAAGAAAATTTTATCCTTATGAAAACTGTAGAATCCTAAAATCGATAAATAGTGTTTCGCCCGAACAGGGACTCGAACCCTGGACCGTTAGGTTAAAAGCCTAACGCTCTAAGGACTGAGCTACCCGGGCTACAATGAAACTAATTTGGAAATCTTTTATTAACTGTTATTAAGTTCCACAACATATCTTAATTCTTATTTCAGATATTTGAATATTTTATCAAAAAATTTTTATCCCAATGAAAGCTAAAGAATCCTAAAATCGAAAAATGGTATTTCGCCCGAACAGGGACTCGAACCCTGGACCGTTAGGTTAAAAGCCTAACGCTCTACCGACTGAGCTACCCGGGCCCAACAGGAACCCATATAAAAATATTTTATATAACTGTTATTAAGTTTCACTACAAATCTTAATTCTTTTTTCATATATTTGACTAACTTTTTTAAAAATATTTATCGTTATGAAAACTGTAGAATCCTAAATATGAAAAATGATGTTTCGAACGAACAGGGACTCGAACCCTGGACCGTTAGGTTAAACTCCTAACGCTCTACCGACTGAGCTACCCGGGCTCAACAGGAACCCATATAAAAATATTTTATATAACTGTTATTAAGTGTCACTACAAATCTTAATTCTTATTTCAGATATTTGAATATTTTATCAAAAAAATTTTATCCGTATGAAAACTAAAGAATCCTAAAATCGAAAAATGGTGTTTCGCCCGAACAGAGCCTCGAACCCTGGACCGTTAAGTTAAAAGCCTAACGCTCTACCGACTAAGCTACCCGGGCTAAAATGAAACCAATTTGGAAATCTTTTATGGACTGTTATTAAGTTCCACTACATATCTTAATTCTTATTTCAGATATTTGAATATTTTATCAAGAAAATTTTATCCTTATGAAAACTAAAGAATCCTAAAATCGAAAAATGGTGTTTCGCCAGAACAGGGACTCGAACCCTGGACCGTTAGGTTAAAAGCCTAACGCTCTACCGACTGAGCTACCCGGACTCAACAAGATCCTATATAAAAATATTTTATATAACTGTTATTAAGTTCCACAACATATCTTAATTCTTATTTCAGATATTTGAATATTTTATCAAAAAAAATTTATCCCAATGAAAACTAAACAATCCTAAAATCGAAAAATGGTTTTTCGCCCGAACAGGGCCTCGAACCCTGGACCGTTAAGTTAAAAGCCTAACGCTCTACCGACTGAGCTACCCGGGCTACAAAGTAGCCAATTTGGAAATCTTTTAGGGAACTATTATTAAGTTCCACTACAAATCTTAATTCTTTTTTCAGATATTTGACTAACTTTTTTAAAAATATTTATCCTTATGAAAACTGTAGAATCCTAAATATGAAAAATGAGATTTCGCCCGAACAGGGACTCGAACCCTGAACCGTTAGGTTAAAAGCCTAACGCTCTAAAGACTGAGCTACCCGGGCTACAATGAAACTAATTTGGAAATCTTTTATGAACTGTTATTAAGTTCCACAACATATCTTAATTCTTATTTCAGATATTTGAATATTTTATCAAAAAAATTTTATCCTTATGAAAACTGTAGAATCCTAAAATCGATAAATAGTGTTTCGCCCGAACAGGGACTCGAACCCTGGACCGTTAAGTTAAAAGCCTAACGCTCTACCGACTGAGCTAGCCGGGCTACAATGAAACCAATTTGGAAATCTTTTATGGACTGTTATTAAGTTCCACAACATATCTTAAATCTTATTTCAGATATTTGAATATTTTATCAAACAAATTTTATCGTTATGAAAACTAAAGAATCCTAAAATCGAAAAATTGTGTTTCTTTCGAATATGGACTCGAACCCTGGACCGTTAGGTTAAAAGCCTAACGCTCTACCGACTGAGCTACCCGGACTGCACAAGATCCTATATAAAAATATTTTATCTAACTGTTATTAAGTTTCACTACAAATCTTAATTCTTATTTCAGATATCTGAATATTTTATCAAAAAAATTTTATCCGTATGAAAACTAAAGAATCCTAAAATCGAAAAATGGTGTTTCGCCCGAACAGGGACTCGAACCCTGGACCGTTAAGTTAAAAGCCTAACGCTCTACCGACTGAGCTACCCGGGCTACAATGAAACCAATTTGGAAATCTTTTATAGACTGTTATTAAGTTCCACAACATATCTTAATTCTTATTTCAGATATTTGAATATTTTATCAAAAGAATTTTATCCCAATGAAAACTAAAGAATCCTAAAATCGAAAAATGGTGTTTCGCCCGAACAGGGACTCGAACCCTGGACCGTTAGGTTAAAAGCCTAACGCTCTACCGACCGAGCTACACGGGCTCAACAGGAACCCATATAAAAATATTTTATATAACTGTTATTAAGTTTCACTACAAATCTTAATTCTTATTTCAGATATTTGAATATTTTATCAAGAAAATTTTATCCTTATGAAAACTGTAGAATCCTAAAATCGATAAATAGTGTTTCGCCCGAACAGGGACTCGAACCCTGGACCGTTAGGTTAAAAGCCTAACGCTCTACCGACTGAGCTACCCGGGCTACAAAGGAGCCAATTTGGAAATCTTTTATGGACTGTTATTAAGTTCCACTACAAATCTTAATTCTTTTTTCAGATATTTGACTAACTTTTTTAAAAATATTTATCCTTATGAAAACTGTAGAATCCTAAATATGAAAAATGATGTTTCGCCCGAACAGGGACTCGAACCCTGGACCGTTAGGTTAAAAGCCTAACGCTCTAAAGACTGAGCTACCCGGGCTACAATGAAACTAATTTGGAAATCTTTTATGAACTGTTATTAAGTTCCACAACATATCTTAATTCTTATTTCAGATATTTGAATATTTTATCAAAAAAATTTTATCCCAATGAAAACTAAAGAATCCTAAAATCGAAAAATGGTATTTCGCCCGAACAGGGACTCGAACCCTGGACCGTTAGGTTAAAAGCCTAACGCTCTTCCGACTGAGCTACACAGGCTCAACAGGAACCCATATAAAAATATTTTATATAACTGTTATTAAGTTTCACTACAAATCTTAATTCTTATTTCAGATATTTGAATATTTTATCAAGAAAATTTTATCCTTATGAAAACTGTAGAATCCTAAAATCGATAAATAGTGTTTCGCCCGAACAGGGACTCGAACCCTGGACCGTTAGGTTAAGAGCCTAACGCTCTACCGACTGAGCTACCCGGGCTACAATGAAACCAATTTGGAAATCTTTTATAGACTGTTATTAAGATCCACAACATATCTTAATTCTTATTTCAGATATTTGAATATTTTATCAAACAAATTTTATCCTTATGAAAACTAAAGAATCCTAAAATCGAAAAATTGTGTTTCTTTCGAACAGGGACTCGAACCCTGGACCGTTAGGTTAAAAGCCTAACGTTCTACCAACTGAGCTACCCGGGCTACAAAGCAGCCAATTTGGAAATCTTTTAGGGAACTATTATTAAGTTCCAATACAAATCTTAATTCTTTTTTCAGATATTTGACTAACTTTTTAAAAAATATTTATCCTTATGAAAACTGTAGAATCCCAAATATGAAAAATGATGTTTCGCCCGAACAGGGACTCGAACCCTGGACCGTTAGGTTAAAAGCCTAACGCTCTACCGACTGAGCTACCCGGACTGCACAAGATCCTATATAAAAATATTTTATATAACTGTTATTAAGTTTCACTACAAATCTTAATTCTTATTTCAGATAGTTGAATATTTTATCAAAAAAATTTTATCCGTATGAAAACTAAAGAATCCTAAAATCGAAAAATGGTGTTTCGCCCGAACAGGGCCTCGAACCCTGGACCGTTAAGTTAAAAGCGTAACGCTCTACCGACTAAGCTACCCGGGCTACAAAGGAGTCAATTTGGAAATCTTTTAGAGAACTATTATTAAGTTCCACTACAAATCTTAATTCTTTTTTCAGATATTTGACTAACTTTTTTAAAAATATTTATCCTTATGAAAACTGTAGAATCCTAAATATGAAAAATGATGTTTTGCCCGAACAGGGACTCGAACCCTGGACCGTTAGGTTAAAAGCCTAACGCTCTACCGACTGAGCTACCCGGGCTCAACAGGAACCCATATAAAAATATTTTATATAACTGTTATTAAGTTTCACTACAAATCTTAATTCTTATTTCAGATATTTGAATATTTTATCAAAAAAATTTTATCCGTATGGAAACTAAAGAATCCTAAAATCGAAAAATGGTGTTTCGCCCGAACAGGGCCTCGAACCCTGGACCGTTAATTTAAAAGCCTAACGCTCTACCGACTAAGCTACCCGGGCTACAATGAAACCAATTTGGAAATCTTTTATGGACTGTTAATAAATTCCACTACATATCTTAATTCTTATTTCAGATATTTGAATATTTTATCAAGAAAATTTTATCCTTATGAAAACTAAAGAATCCTAAAATCGAAAAATGGTATTTCGCCAGAACATGGACTCGAACCCTGGACCGTTAGGTTAAAAGCCTAACGCTCTACCGACTGAGCTACCCGGACTCAACAAGATCCTATATAAAAATATTTTATATAACTGTTATTAAGTTCCACAACATATCTTAATTCTTATTTCAGATATTTGAATATTTTATCAAAAAAAATTTATCCCAATGAAAACTAAAGAATCCTAAAATCGAAAAATGGTCTTTCGCCCGAACAGGGCCTCGAACCCTGGACCGTTAAGTTAAAAGCCTAACGCTCTACCGAATGAGCTACCCGGGCTACAAATGAGCCAATTTGGAAATCTTTTATGGACTGTTATTAAGTTCCACTACAAATCTTAATTCTTTTTTCAGATATTTGACTAACTTTTTTAAAAATATTTATCCTTATGAAAACTGTAGAATCCAAAATATGAAAAATAATGTTTCGCCCGAACAGGGACTCGAACCCTGGACCGTTAGGTTAAAAGCCTAACGCTCTACCGACTGAGCTACCCGGGCTCAACAGGAACCCATATAAAAATATTTTAAATAACTGTTATTAAGTTTCACTACAAATCTTAATTCTTATTTCAGATATTTGAATATTTTATCAAAAAAATTTTATCCTTATGAAAACTGTAGAATCCTAAAATCGATAAATAGTGTTTCGACCGAACAGGGACTCGAACCCTAGACCGTTAGGTTAAAAGCTTAAAGCTCTACCGACTGAGCTACCCGGGCTACAATGAAACCAATTTGGAAATCTTTTATAGACTGTTATTAAGTTCCACAACATATCTTAATTCTTATTTCAGATATTTGAATATTTTATCAAAAGAATTTTATCCCAATGAAAACTAAAGAATCCTAAAATCGAAAAATGGTGTTTCGCCCGAATAGGGACTCGAACCCTGGACCGTTAGGTTAAAAGCCTAACGCTCTACCGACTGAGCTACCGGGGCTACAAAGGAGCCAATTTGGAAATCTTTTATGGACTGTTATTAAGATCCACAACATATCTTAATTCTTATTTCAGATATTTGACTAACTTTTTTAAAAATATTTATCCTTATGAAAACTGTAGAATCCTAAATATGAAAAATGATGTTTCGCCCGAACAGGGACTCGAACCCTGGACCGTTAGGTTAAAAGCCTAACGCTCTAAAGACTGAGCTACCCGGTTTACAACGAAACCAATTTGGAAATCTTTTATAGACTGTTATTAAGATCCACAACATATCTTAATTCTTATTTCAGATATTTGAATATTTTATCAAACAAATTTTATCCTTATGAAAACTAAAGAATCCTAAAATCGAAAAATTGTGTTTCTTTCGAACAGGGACTCGAACCCTGGACCGTTAGGTTAAAAGCCTACCGCTCTACCAACTGAGCTACCCGGGCTACAAAGCAGCCAATTTGGAAATCTTTTAGGGAACTATTATTAAGTTCCAATACAAATCTTAATTCTTTTTTCAGATATTTGACTAACTTTTTAAAAAATATTTATCCTTATGAAAACTGTAGAATCCCAAATATGAAAAATGATGTTTCGCCCGAACAGGGACTCGAACCCTGGACCGTTAGGTTAAAAGCCTAACGCTCTACCGACTGAGCTACCCGGGCTACAACGAAACCAGTTTGGAAATCTTTTATAGACTGTTATTAAGTTCCACAACATATCTTAATTCTTATTTCAGATATTTGAATATTTTATTAAAAAAATTTTATCCCAGTGAAAACTAAAGAATCCTAAAATCGAAAAATGGTCTTTCGCCCGAACAGGGACTCGAACCCTGGACCGTTCGGGTAAAAGCCTAACGCTCTACCGACTGAGCAACCCGGGCTATAAAGGAGCCAATTTGGAAATCTTTTAGGGAACTATTATTAAGTTCCACTACAAATCTTAATTCTTTTTTCAGATATTTGACTAACTTTTTTAAAAATATTTATCCTTATGAAAACTGTAGAATCCTAAATATGAAAAATGATGTTTCGCCCGAACAGGGACTCGAACCCTGGACCGTTAGGTTAAGATCCTAACGCTCTACCGACTGAGCTACCCGGGCTACAATGAAACTAATTTGGAAATCTTTTATCGACTGTTATGAAGTTCCACAACATATCTTAATTCTTATTTCAGATATTTGAATATTTTATCAAAAATATTTTATCCCAATGAAAACTAAAGAATCCTAAAATCGAAAAATGGCATTTCGCCCGAACAGGGACTCGAACCCTGGACCGTTAGGTTAAAAGCCTAACGCTCTACCGACTGAGCACCAGGGCTCAACAGGAGCCTATATAAAAATATTTTATATAACTGTTATTAAGTTTCACTACAAATCTTAATTCTTATTTCACATATTTGAATATTTTATCAAAAAAAAGTTTATCCTTATGAAAACTGTAGAATCCTAAAATCGATAAACAGTCTTTCGCCCGAACAGGGACTCGAACGCTGGACCGTTAAGTTAAAAGCCTAACGCTCTACCGACTGAGCTACCCGGGCTACAATGAAACCAATTTGGAAATCTTTTATGGACTGTTATTAAGTTATTAAGTTAAAATATTTTTATGAACACTAAAGAATCCTAAAATCGAAAAATGGTGTTTCGCCAGAACATGGACTCGAACCCTGGACCGTTAGGTTAAAAGCCTAACGCTCTACCGACTGAGCTACCCGGACTCAACAGGATCCTATATAAAAATATTTTATATAACTGTTATTAAGTTTCACTACAAATCTTAATTCTTATTTCAGATATTTGAATATTTTATCAAAAAAATTTTATCCTTATGAAAACTGTAGAATCCTAAAACCGATAAATAGCGTTTCGCCCGAACAGGGACTCGAACCCTGGACCGTTAGGTTAAAAGCCTAACGCGCTACCGACTGAGCTACCCGGGCTACAATGAAACCAATTTGGAAATCTTTTATGGACTGTTATTAAGATCCACAACATATCTTAATTCTTATTTCAGATATTTGAATATTTTATCAAAAAATTTTATCCGTATGAAAACTAAAGAATCCTAAAATCGAAAAATGGTGTTTCGCCCGAACAGGGACTCGAACCCTGGACCGTTAGGTTAAAAGCCTAACGCTCTAAAGACTGAGCTACCCGGGCTACAATGAAACTAATTTGGAAATCTTTTATGAACTGTTATTAAGTTCCACAACATATCTTAATTCTTATTTCAGATATTTGAATATTTTATCAAAAAAATTTTATCCCAATGAAAACTAAAGAATCCTAAAATCGAAAAATGGTATTTCGCCCGAATAGGGACTCGAAAACTGGACCGTTAGGTTAAAAGCCTAACGCTCTACCGACTGAGCTACCCGGGCTCAACAGGATCCCATATAAAAATATTTTATATAACTGTTATTAAGTTTCACTACAAATCTTAATTCTTATTTCAGATATTTGAATATTTTATCAAGAAAATTTTATCCTTATGAAAACTGTAGAATTCTAAAATCGATAAATAGTGTTTCGCCCGAACAAGGACTCGAACCCTGGACCGTTAGGTTAAAAGCCTAACGCTCTACCGACTGAGCTACCCGGGCTACAATGAAACCAATTTGGAAATCTTTTATGGACTGTTATTAAGTTCCACAACATATCTTAATTCTTATTTCAGATATTTGAATATTTTATCAAACAAATTTTATCCTTATGAAAACTAAAGAATCCTAAAATCGAAAAATTGTGTTTCTTTCGAATATGGACTCGAACCCTGGACCGTTAGGTTAAAAGCCTAACGCTCTACCGACTGAGCTACCCGGACTGCACAAGATCCTATATAAAAATATTTTATATAACTGTTATTAAGTTTCACTAAAAATCTTAATTCTTATTTCAGATATTTGAATATTTTATAAAAAAAATTTTATCCGTATGAAAACTAAAGAATCCTAAAATCGAAAAATGGTGTTTCGCCCGAACAGGGCCTCGAACCATGGACCGTTAAGTTAAAAGCCTAACGCTCTACCGACTAAGCTACCCGGGCTACAATGAAACCAATTTGGAAATCTTTTATGGACTGTTATTAAGTTCCACTACATATCTTAATTCTTATTTCAGATATTTGAATATTTTATCAAGAAAATTTTATCCTTATGAAAACTAAAGAATCCTAAAATCGAAAAATGGTGTTTCGCCAGAACATGGACCGTTAGGTTAAAAGCTTAACGCTCTACCGACTGAGCTACCCGGACTCAACAAGATCCTATATAAAAATATTTTATATAACTGTTATTAAGTTCCAGAACATATCTTAATTCTTATTTCAGATATTTGAATATTTTATCAAAAAAAATTTATCCCAATGAAAACTAAAGAATCCTAAAATCGAAAAATGGTCTTTCGCCCGAACAGGGCCTCGAACCCTGGACCGTTAAGTTAAAAGCCTAACGCTCTACCGACTGAGCTACCCGGTCTACAAAGGAGCCAATTTGGAAATCTTTTAGGGAACTATTATTAAGTTCCACTACAAATCTTAATTCTTTTTTCAGATATTTGACTAACTTTTTTAAAAATATTTATCCTTATGAAAACTGTAGAATCCTAAATATGAAAAATGGTGTTTCGCCCGAACAGGGACTCGAACCCTGGACCGTTAGGTTAAAAGCCTAACGCTCTACCGACTGAGCTACCCGGGCTCAACAGGAACCCATATAAAAATATTTTAAATAACTGTTATTAAGTTTCACTACAAATCTTAATTCTTATTTCAGATATTTGAATATTTTATCAAAAAATTTTTATCCTTATGAAAACTGTAGAATCCTAAAATCGATAAATAGTGTTTCGACCGAACAGGGACTTGAACCCTAGACCGTTAGGTTAAAAGCTTAACGCTCTACCGACTGAGCTACCCGGGCTACAATGAAACCAATTTGGAAATCTTTTATAGACTGTTATTAAGTTCCACAACATATCTTAATTCTTATTTCAGATATTTGAATATTTTATCAAAAGAATTTTATCCCAATGAAAACTAAAGAATCCTAAAATCGAAAAATGGTGTTTCGCCCGAACAGGGACTCGAACCCTGGACCGTTAGGTTAAAAGCCTAACGCTCTACCGACTGAGCTACCCGGGCTACAAAGGAGCCAATTTGAAAATCTTTTATGGACTGTTATTAAGTTCCACTACAAATCTTAATTCTTTTTTCAGATATTTGACTAACTTTTTTAAAAATATTTATCCTTATGAAAACTGTAGAATCCTAAATATGAAAAATGATGTTTCGCCCGAACAGGGACTCGAACCCTGGACCGTTAGGTTAAAAGCCTAACGCTCTAAAGACTGAGCTACCCGGGCAACAATGAAACTAATTTGGAAATCTTTTATGAACTGTTATTAAGTTCCACAACATATCTTAATTCTTATTTCAGATATTTGAATATTGTATCAAAAAAATTTTATCCCAATGAAAAATAAAGAATCCTAAAATCGAAAAACGGTATTTCGCCCGAACAGGGGCTCGAACCCTGGACCGTTAGGTTAAAAGCCTAACGCTCTACCGACTGAGCTACCCGGGCTCAACAGTAACCCATATAAAAATATTTTATATAACTGTTATTAAGTTTCATTACAAATCTTAATTCTTATTTCAGATATTTGAATATTTTATCAAGAAAATTTTATCCTTATGAAAACTGTAGAATCCTAAAATCGATAAATAGTGTTTCGCCCGAACAGGGACTCGAACCCTGGACCGTTAGGTTAAAAGCCTAACGCTCTACCGACTGAGCTACCCGGGCTACAATGAAACCAATTTGGAAATCTTTTATGGACTGTTATTAAGTTCCACAACATATCTTAATTCTTATTTCAGATATTTGAATATTTTATCAAACAAATTTTATCGTTATGAAAACTAAAGAATCCTAAAATCGAAAAATTGTGTTTCTTTCGAATATGGACTCGAACCCTGGACAGTTAGGTTAAAATCCTAACGCTCTACCGACTGAGCTACCCGGACTGCACAAGATCCTATATAAAAATATTTTATATAACTGTTATTAAGTTTCACTACAAATCTTAATTCTTATTTCAGATATTTGAATATTTTATCAAACAAATTTTATCCGTATGAAAACTAAAGAATCCTAAAATCGAAAAATGGTGTTTCGCCCGGACAGGGACTCGAAACCTGGACCGTTAAGTTAAAAGCCTAACGCTCTACCGACTGAGCTACCCGGGCTACAATGAAACCAATTTGGAAATCTTTTATAGACTGTTATTAAGATCCACAACATATCTTAATTCTTATTTCAGATATTTGAATATTTTATCAAACAAATTTTATCCTTATGAAAACTAAAGAATCCTAAAATCGAAAAATTGTGTTTCTTTCGAACAGGGACTCGAACCCTGGACCGTTAGGTTAAAAGCCTAACGCTCTACCAACTGAGCTACCCGGGCTACAAAGAAGCCAATTTGGAAATCTTTTAGGGAACTACTATTAAGTTCCAATACAAATCTTAATCCTTTTTTCAGATATTTGACTTACTTTTTAAAAAATATTTATCCTTGTGAAAACTGTAGAATCCCAAATATGAAAAATGATGTTTCGCCCGAACAGGGACTCGAACCCTGGACCGTTAGGTTAAAAGCCTAACGCTCTACCGACTGAGCTACCCGGGCTACAATGAAACCAATTTGGAAATCTTTTATAGACTGTTATTAAGTTCCACAACATATCTTAATTCTTATTTCAGATATTTGAATATTTTATCAAAAAAATTTTATCCCAATGAAAACTAAAGAATCCTAAAATCGAAAAATGGTCTAGCCCGAACAGGGACTCGAACCCTTGACCGTTAGGTTAAAAGCATAACGCTCTACCGACTGAGCTACCCGGGCTACAATGAAGCCAATTTGGAAATCTTTTATGTAACTTTTATTAAGTTCCACTACAAATCTTAATTCTTATTTCAGAAATTTGAATATTTTATCAAAAAAATTTTATCCTTATGAAAACTAAAGAATCCTAAAACCGAAAAATGGTGTTTCGCCAGAACATGGACTCGAACACTGGACCGTTAGGTTAAAAGCCTAATGCTCTACCGACTGAGCTACCCGGACTCAACAGGATCCTATATAAAAATATTTTATATAACTGTTATTAAGTTTCACTACAAATCTTAATTCTTATTTCAGATATTTGAATATTTTATCAAAAAAATTTTATCCGTATGAAAACTAAAGAATCCTAAAATCGAAAAATGGTGTTTCGTCCGAACAGGGCCTCGAACCCTGGACCGTTAAGTTAAAAGCGTAACGCTCTACCGACTAAGCTACCCGGGCTACAAAGGAGCCAATTTGGAAATCTTTTATGGACTGTTATTAAGTTCCACTACATATCTTAATTCTTATTTCAGATATTTGAATATTTTATCAAGAAAATTTTATCCTTATGAAAACTAAAGAATCCTAAAATCGAAAAATGGTGTTTCGCCAGAACATGGACCGTTAGGTTAAAAGCTTAACGCTCTACCGACTGAGCTACCCGGACTCAACAAGATCCTATATAAAAATATTTTATATAACTGTTATTAAGTTCCAGAACATATCTTAATTCTTATTTCAGATATTTGAATATTTTATCAAAAAAAATTTATCCCAATGAAAACTAAAGAATCCTAAAATCGAAAAATGGTCTTTCGCCCGAACAGGGCCTCGAACCCTGGACCGTTAAGTTAAAAGCCTAACGCTCTACCGACTGAGCTACCCGGTCTACAAAGGAGCCAATTTGGAAATCTTTTAGGGAACTATTATTAAGTTCCACTACAAATCTTAATTCTTTTTTCAGATATTTGACTAACTTTTTTAAAAATATTTATCCTTATGAAAACTGTAGAATCCTAAATATGAAAAATGGTGTTTCGCCCGAACAGGGACTCGAACCCTGGACCGTTAGGTTAAAAGCCTAACGCTCTACCGACTGAGCTACCCGGGCTCAACAGGAACCCATATAAAAATATTTTAAATAACTGTTATTAAGTTTCACTACAAATCTTAATTCTTATTTCAGATATTTGAATATTTTATCAAAAAATTTTTATCCTTATGAAAACTGTAGAATCCTAAAATCGATAAATAGTGTTTCGACCGAACAGGGACTTGAACCCTAGACCGTTAGGTTAAAAGCTTAACGCTCTACCGACTGAGCTACCCGGGCTACAATGAAACCAATTTGGAAATCTTTTATAGACTGTTATTAAGTTCCACAACATATCTTAATTCTTATTTCAGATATTTGAATATTTTATCAAAAGAATTTTATCCCAATGAAAACTAAAGAATCCTAAAATCGAAAAATGGTGTTTCGCCCGAACAGGGACTCGAACCCTGGACCGTTAGGTTAAAAGCCTAACGCTCTACCGACTGAGCTACCCGGGCTACAAAGGAGCCAATTTGAAAATCTTTTATGGACTGTTATTAAGTTCCACTACAAATCTTAATTCTTTTTTCAGATATTTGACTAACTTTTTTAAAAATATTTATCCTTATGAAAACTGTAGAATCCTAAATATGAAAAATGATGTTTCGCCCGAACAGGGACTCGAACCCTGGACCGTTAGGTTAAAAGCCTAACGCTCTAAAGACTGAGCTACCCGGGCAACAATGAAACTAATTTGGAAATCTTTTATGAACTGTTATTAAGTTCCACAACATATCTTAATTCTTATTTCAGATATTTGAATATTGTATCAAAAAAATTTTATCCCAATGAAAAATAAAGAATCCTAAAATCGAAAAACGGTATTTCGCCCGAACAGGGGCTCGAACCCTGGACCGTTAGGTTAAAAGCCTAACGCTCTACCGACTGAGCTACCCGGGCTCAACAGTAACCCATATAAAAATATTTTATATAACTGTTATTAAGTTTCATTACAAATCTTAATTCTTATTTCAGATATTTGAATATTTTATCAAGAAAATTTTATCCTTATGAAAACTGTAGAATCCTAAAATCGATAAATAGTGTTTCGCCCGAACAGGGACTCGAACCCTGGACCGTTAGGTTAAAAGCCTAACGCTCTACCGACTGAGCTACCCGGGCTACAATGAAACCAATTTGGAAATCTTTTATGGACTGTTATTAAGTTCCACAACATATCTTAATTCTTATTTCAGATATTTGAATATTTTATCAAACAAATTTTATCGTTATGAAAACTAAAGAATCCTAAAATCGAAAAATTGTGTTTCTTTCGAATATGGACTCGAACCCTGGACAGTTAGGTTAAAATCCTAACGCTCTACCGACTGAGCTACCCGGACTGCACAAGATCCTATATAAAAATATTTTATATAACTGTTATTAAGTTTCACTACAAATCTTAATTCTTATTTCAGATATTTGAATATTTTATCAAACAAATTTTATCCGTATGAAAACTAAAGAATCCTAAAATCGAAAAATGGTGTTTCGCCCGGACAGGGACTCGAAACCTGGACCGTTAAGTTAAAAGCCTAACGCTCTACCGACTGAGCTACCCGGGCTACAATGAAACCAATTTGGAAATCTTTTATAGACTGTTATTAAGATCCACAACATATCTTAATTCTTATTTCAGATATTTGAATATTTTATCAAACAAATTTTATCCTTATGAAAACTAAAGAATCCTAAAATCGAAAAATTGTGTTTCTTTCGAACAGGGACTCGAACCCTGGACCGTTAGGTTAAAAGCCTAACGCTCTACCAACTGAGCTACCCGGGCTACAAAGAAGCCAATTTGGAAATCTTTTAGGGAACTACTATTAAGTTCCAATACAAATCTTAATCCTTTTTTCAGATATTTGACTTACTTTTTAAAAAATATTTATCCTTGTGAAAACTGTAGAATCCCAAATATGAAAAATGATGTTTCGCCCGAACAGGGACTCGAACCCTGGACCGTTAGGTTAAAAGCCTAACGCTCTACCGACTGAGCTACCCGGGCTACAATGAAACCAATTTGGAAATCTTTTATAGACTGTTATTAAGTTCCACAACATATCTTAATTCTTATTTCAGATATTTGAATATTTTATCAAAAAAATTTTATCCCAATGAAAACTAAAGAATCCTAAAATCGAAAAATGGTCTAGCCCGAACAGGGACTCGAACCCTTGACCGTTAGGTTAAAAGCATAACGCTCTACCGACTGAGCTACCCGGGCTACAATGAAGCCAATTTGGAAATCTTTTATGTAACTTTTATTAAGTTCCACTACAAATCTTAATTCTTATTTCAGAAATTTGAATATTTTATCAAAAAAATTTTATCCTTATGAAAACTAAAGAATCCTAAAACCGAAAAATGGTGTTTCGCCAGAACATGGACTCGAACACTGGACCGTTAGGTTAAAAGCCTAATGCTCTACCGACTGAGCTACCCGGACTCAACAGGATCCTATATAAAAATATTTTATATAACTGTTATTAAGTTTCACTACAAATCTTAATTCTTATTTCAGATATTTGAATATTTTATCAAAAAAATTTTATCCGTATGAAAACTAAAGAATCCTAAAATCGAAAAATGGTGTTTCGTCCGAACAGGGCCTCGAACCCTGGACCGTTAAGTTAAAAGCGTAACGCTCTACCGACTAAGCTACCCGGGCTACAAAGGAGCCAATTTGGAAATCTTTTAGAGAACTATTATTAAGTTCCACTACAAATCTTAATTCTTTTTTCAGATATTTGACTAACTTTTTTAAAAATATTTATCGTTATGAAAACTGTAGAATCCTAAATATGAAAAATGATGTTTCGCCCGAACAGGGACTCGAACCCTGGACCGTTAGGTTAAAAGCCTAACGCTCTACCGACTGATCTACCCGGGCTCAACAAGATCCTATATAAAAATATTTTATATAACTGTTATTAAGTTCCACAACATATCTTAATTCTTATTTCAGATATTTGAATATTTTATCAAAAAAAATTTATCCCAATGAAAACTAAAGAATCCTAAAATCGAAAAATGGTCTTTCTCCCAAACAGGGCCTCGAACCCTGGACCGTTAAGTTAAAAGCCTAACGCTCTACCGACTGAGCTACCCGGGCTACAAAGGAGCCAATTTGGAAATCTTTTAGGGAACTATTATTAAGTTCCACTACAAATCTTAATTCTTTTTTCAGATATTTGACTAACTTTTTTAAAAATATTTATCCTTATGAAAACTGTAGAATCCTAAATATGAAAAATGATGTTTCGCCCGAACAGGGACTCGAACCCTGGACCGTTAGGTTAAAAGCCTAACGCTCTACCGACTGAGCTACCCGGACTCAACAAGATCCTATATAAAAATATTTTATATAACTGTTATTAAGTTCCACAACATATCTTAATTCTTATTTCAGATATTTGAATATTTTATCAAAAAAAATTTATCCCAATGAAAACTAAAGAATCCTAAAATCGAAAAATGGTCTTTCTCCCAAACAGGGCCTCGAACCCTGGACCGTTAAGTTAAAAGCCTAACGCTCTACCGACTGAGCTACCCGGGCTACAAAGGAGCCAATTTGGAAATCTTTTAGGGAACTATTATTAAGTTCCACTACAAATCTTAATTCTTTTTTCAGATATTTGACTAACTTTTTTAAAAATATTTATCGTTATGAAAAATGTAGAATCCTAAATATGAAAAATGATGTTTCGCCCGAACAGGGACTCGAACCCTGGATCGTTAGGTTAAAAGCCTAACGCTCTACCGACTGAGCTACCCGGGCTCAACAGGAACCCATATAAAAATATTTTATATAACTGTTATTAAGTTTCACTAAAAATCTTAATTCTTATTTCAGATATTTGAATATTTTATAAAAAAATTTTTATCCGTATGAAAACTAAAGAATCCTAAAATCGAAAAATGGTGTTCCGCCCGAACAGGGCCTCGAACCCTGGACCGTTAAGTTAAAAGCCTAACGCTCTACCGACTAAGCTACCCGGGCTACAATGAAACCAATTTGGAAATCTTTTATGGACTGTTATTAAGTTCCACTACATATCTTAATTCTTATTTCAGATATTTGAATATTTTATCAAGAAAATTTTATCCTTATGAAAACTAAAGAATCCTAAAATCGAAAAATGGTGTTTCGCCAGAACATGGACCGTTAGGTTAAAAGCCTAACGCTCTACCGACTGAGCTACCCGGACTCAACAAGATCCTATATAAAAATATTTTATATAACTGTTATTAAGTTCCAGAACATATCTTAATTCTTATTTCAGATATTTGAATATTTTATCAAAAAAAATTTATCCCAATGAAAACTAAAGAATCCTAAAATCGAAAAATGGTCTTTCGCCCGAACAGGGCCTCGAACCCTGGACCGTTAAGTTAAAAGCCTAACGCTCTACCGACTGAGCTACCCGGGCTACAAAGGAGCCAATTTGGAAATCTTTTAGGGAACTATTATTAAGTTCCACTACAAATCTTAATTCTTTTTTCAGATATTTGACTAACTTTTTTAAAAATATTTATCCTTATGAAAACTGTAGAATCCTAAATATGAAAAATGATGTTTCGCCCGAACAGGGACTCGAACCCTGGACCGTTAGGTTAAAAGCCTAACGCTCTACCGACTGAGCTACCCGGGATCAACAGGAACCCATATAAAAATATTTTAAATAACTGTTATTAAGTTTCACTACAAATCTTAATTCTTATTTCAGATATTTGAATATTTTATCAAAAAAATTTTATCCTTATGAAAACTGTAGAATCCTAAAATCGATAAATAGTGTTTCGACCGAACAGGGACTTGAACCCTAGACCGTTAGGTTAAAAGCTTAACGCTCTACCGACTGAGCTACCCGGGCTACAATGAAACCAATTTGGAAATCTTTTATAGACTGTTATTAAGTTCCACAACATATCTTAATTCTTATTTCAGATATTTGAATATTTTATCAAAAGAATTTTATCCCAATGAAAACTAAAGAATCCTAAAATCGAAAAATGGTATTTCGCCCGAATAGGGACTCGAACCCTGGACCGTTAGGTTAAAAGCCTAACGCTCTACCGACTGAGCTACCCGGGCTCAACAGGATCCTATATAAAAATATTTTATATAACTGTTATTAAGTTTCACTACAAATCTTAATTCTTATTTCAGATATTTGAATATTTTATCAAAAAAAATTTATCCCAATGAAAACTAAAGAATCCTAAAATCGAAAAATGGTCTTTCTCCCAAACAGGGCCTCGAACCCTGGACCGTTAAGTTAAAAGCCTAACGCTCTACCGACTGAGCTACCCGGGCTACAAAGGAGCCAATTTGGAAATCTTTTAGGGAACTATTATTAAGTTCCACTACAAATCTTAATTCTTTTTTCAGATATTTGACTAACTTTTTTAAAAATATTTATCGTTATGAAAAATGTAGAATCCTAAATATGAAAAATGATGTTTCGCCCGAACAGGGACTCGAACCCTGGATCGTTAGGTTAAAAGCCTAACGCTCTACCGACTGAGCTACCCGGGCTCAACAGGAACCCATATAAAAATATTTTATATAACTGTTATTAAGTTTCACTAAAAATCTTAATTCTTATTTCAGATATTTGAATATTTTATAAAAAAATTTTTATCCGTATGAAAACTAAAGAATCCTAAAATCGAAAAATGGTGTTCCGCCCGAACAGGGCCTCGAACCCTGGACCGTTAAGTTAAAAGCCTAACGCTCTACCGACTAAGCTACCCGGGCTACAATGAAACCAATTTGGAAATCTTTTATGGACTGTTATTAAGTTCCACTACATATCTTAATTCTTATTTCAGATATTTGAATATTTTATCAAGAAAATTTTATCCTTATGAAAACTAAAGAATCCTAAAATCGAAAAATGGTGTTTCGCCAGAACATGGACCGTTAGGTTAAAAGCCTAACGCTCTACCGACTGAGCTACCCGGACTCAACAAGATCCTATATAAAAATATTTTATATAACTGTTATTAAGTTCCAGAACATATCTTAATTCTTATTTCAGATATTTGAATATTTTATCAAAAAAAATTTATCCCAATGAAAACTAAAGAATCCTAAAATCGAAAAATGGTCTTTCGCCCGAACAGGGCCTCGAACCCTGGACCGTTAAGTTAAAAGCCTAACGCTCTACCGACTGAGCTACCCGGGCTACAAAGGAGCCAATTTGGAAATCTTTTAGGGAACTATTATTAAGTTCCACTACAAATCTTAATTCTTTTTTCAGATATTTGACTAACTTTTTTAAAAATATTTATCCTTATGAAAACTGTAGAATCCTAAATATGAAAAATGATGTTTCGCCCGAACAGGGACTCGAACCCTGGACCGTTAGGTTAAAAGCCTAACGCTCTACCGACTGAGCTACCCGGGATCAACAGGAACCCATATAAAAATATTTTAAATAACTGTTATTAAGTTTCACTACAAATCTTAATTCTTATTTCAGATATTTGAATATTTTATCAAAAAAATTTTATCCTTATGAAAACTGTAGAATCCTAAAATCGATAAATAGTGTTTCGACCGAACAGGGACTTGAACCCTAGACCGTTAGGTTAAAAGCTTAACGCTCTACCGACTGAGCTACCCGGGCTACAATGAAACCAATTTGGAAATCTTTTATAGACTGTTATTAAGTTCCACAACATATCTTAATTCTTATTTCAGATATTTGAATATTTTATCAAAAGAATTTTATCCCAATGAAAACTAAAGAATCCTAAAATCGAAAAATGGTATTTCGCCCGAATAGGGACTCGAACCCTGGACCGTTAGGTTAAAAGCCTAACGCTCTACCGACTGAGCTACCCGGGCTCAACAGGATCCTATATAAAAATATTTTATATAACTGTTATTAAGTTTCACTACAAATCTTAATTCTTATTTCAGATATTTGAATATTTTATCAAGAAAATTTTATCCTTATGAAAACTGTAGAATCCTAAAATCGATAAATAGTGTTTCGCCCGAACAAGGACTCGAACCCTGGACCGTTAGGTTAAAAGCCTAACGCTCTACCGACTGAGCTACCCGGGCTACAATGAAACCAATTTGGAAATCTTTTATGGACTGTTATTAAGTTCCACAACATATCTTAATTCTTATTTCAGATATTTGAATATTTTATCAAACAAATTTTATCCTTATGAAAACTAAAGAATCCTAAAATCGAAAAATTGTGTTTCTTTCGAATATGGACTCGAACCCTGGACCGTTAGGTTAAAAGCCTAACGCTCTACCGACTGAGCTACCCGGACTGCACAAGATCCTATATAAAAATATTTTATATAACTGTTATTAAGTTTCACTAAAAATCTTAATTCTTATTTCAGATATTTGAATATTTTATAAAAAAATTTTTATCCGTATGAAAACTAAAGAATCCTAAAATCGAAAAATGGTGTTTCGCCCGAACAGGGCCTCGAACCCTGGACCGTTAAGTTAAAAGCCTAACGCTCTACCGACTAAGCTACCCGGGCTACAATGAAACCAATTTGGAAATCTTTTATGGACTGTTATTAAGTTCCACTACATATCTTAATTCTTATTTCAGATATTTGAATATTTTATCAAGAAAATTTTATCCTTATGAAAACTAAACAATCCTAAAATCGAAAAATGGTGTTTCGCCAGAACATGGACCGTTAGGTTAAAAGCCTAACGCTCTACCGACTGAGCTACCCGGACTCAACAAGATCCTATATAAAAATATTTTATATAACTGTTATTAAGTTCCAGAACATATCTTAATTCTTATTTCAGATATTTAAATATTTTATCAAAAAAAATTTATCCCAATGAAAACTAAAGAATCCTAAAATCGAAAAATGGTCTTTCGCCCGAACAGGGCCTCGAACCCTGGACCGTTAAGTTAAAAGCCTAACGCTCTACCGACTGAGCTACCCGGGCTACAAAGGAGCCAATTTGGAAATCTTTTAGGGAACTATTATTAAGTTCCACTACAAATCTTAATTCTTTTTTCAGATATTTGACTAACTTTTTTAAAAATATTTATCCTTATGAAAACTGTAGAATCCTAAATATGAAAAATGATGTTTCGCCCGAACAGGGACTCGAACCCTGGACCGTTAGGTTAAAAGCCTAACGCTCTACCGACTGAGCTACCCGGGCTCAACAGGAACCCATATAAAAATATTTTAAATAACTGTTATTAAGTTTCACTACAAATCTTAATTCTTATTTCAGATATTTGAATATTTTATCAAAAAAATTTTATCCTTATGAAAACTGTAGAATCCTAAAATCGATAAATAGTGTTTCGACCGAACAGGGACTTGAACCCTAGACCGTTAGGTTAAAAGCTTAACACTCTACCGACTGAGCTACCCGGGCTACAATGAAACCAATTTGGAAATCTTTTATAGACTGTTATTAAGTTCCACAACATATCTTAATTCTTATTTCAGATATTTGAATATTTTATCAAAAGAATTTTATCCCAATGAAAACTAAAGAATCCTAAAATCGAAAAATGGTGTTTCGCCCGAACAGGGACTCGAACCCTGGACCGTTAGGTTAAAAGCCTAACGCTCTACCGACTGAGCTACCCGGGCTACAAAGGAGCCAATTTGAAAATCTTTTATGGACTGTTATTAAGTTCCACTACAAATCTTAATTCTTTTTTCAGATATTTGACTAACTTTTTTAAAAATATTTATCCTTATGAAAACTGTAGAATCCTAAATATGAAAAATGATGTTTCGCCCGAACAGGGACTCGAACCCTGGACCGTTAGGTTAAAAGCCTAACGCTCTAAAGACTGAGCTACCCGGGCAACAATGAAACTAATTTGGAAATCTTTTATGAACTGTTATTAAGTTCCACAACATATCTTAATTCTTATTTCAGATATTTGAATATTTTATCAAAAAAATTTTATCCCAATGAAAACTAAAGAATCCTAAAATCGAAAAATGGTATTTCGCCCGAACAGGGGCTCGAACCCTGGACCGTTAGGTTAAAAGCCTAACGCTCTACCGACTGAGCTACCCGGGCTCAACAGTAACCCATATAAAAATATTTTATATAACTGTTATTAAGTTTCATTACAAATCTTAATTCTTATTTCAGATATTTGAATATTTTATCAAGAAAATTTTATCCTTATGAAAACTGTAGAATCCTAAAATCGATAAATAGTGTTTCGCCCGAACAGGGACTCGAACCCTGGACCGTTAGGTTAAAAGCCTAACGCTCTACCGACTGAGCTACCCGGGCTACAATGAAACCAATTTGGAAATCTTTTATGGACTGTTATTAAGTTCCACAACATATCTTAATTCTTATTTCAGATATTTGAATATTTTATCAAACAAATTTTATCGTTATGAAAACTAAAGAATCCTAAAATCGAAAAATTGTGTTTCTTTCGAATATGGACTCGAACCCTGGACAGTTAGGTTAAAATCCTAACGCTCTACCGACTGAGCTACCCGGACTGCACAAGATCCTATATAAAAATATTTTATATCACTGTTATTAAGTTTCACTACAAACCTTAATTCTTATTTCAGATATTTGAATATTTTATCAAACAAATTTTATCCGTATGAAAACTAAAGAATCCTAAAATCGAAAAATGGTGTTTCGCCCGAACAGGGACTCGAAACCTGGACCGTTAAGTTAAAAGCCTAACGCTCTACCGACTGAGCTACCCGGGCTACAATGAAACCAATTTGGAAATCTTTTATAGACTGTTATTAAGATCCACAACATATCTTAATTCTTATTTCAGATATTTGAATATTTTATCAAACAAATTTTATCCTTATGAAAACTAAAGAATCCTAAAATCGAAAAATTGTGTTTCTTTCGAACAGGGACTCGAACCCTGGACCGTTAGGTTAAAAGCCTAACGCTCTACCAACTGAGCTACCCGGGCTACAAAGAAGCCAATTTGGAAATCTTTTAGGGAACTATTATTAAGTTCCAATACAAATCTTAATCCTTTTTTCAGATATTTGACTTACTTTTTAAAAAATATTTATCCTTGTGAAAACTGTAGAATCCCAAATATGAAAAATGATGTTTCGTCCGAACAGGGACTCGAACCCTGGACCGTTAGGTTAAAAGCCTAACGCTCTACCGACTGAGCTACCCGGGCTACAATGAAACCAATTTGGAAATCTTTTATAGACTGTTATTAAGTTCCACAACATATCTTAATTCTTATTTCAGATATTTGAATATTTTATCAAAAAAATTTTATCCCAATGAAAACTAAAGAATCCTAAAATCGAAAAATGGTCTAGCCCGAACAGGGACTCGAACCCTTGACCGTTAGGTTAAAAGCATAACGCTCTACCGACTGAGCTACCCGGGCTACAATGAAGCCAATTTGGAAATCTTTTATGTAACTTTTATTAAGTTCCACTACAAATCTTAATTCTTATTTCAGAAATTTGAATATTTTATCAAAAAAATTTTATCCTTATGAAAACTAAAGAATCCTAAAACCGAAAAATGGTGTTTCGCCAGAACATGGACTCGAACACTGGACCGTTAGGTTAAAAGCCTAATGCTCTACCGACTGAGCTACCCGGACTCAACAGGATCCTATATAAAAATATTTTATATAACTGTTATTAAGTTTCACTACAAACCTTAATTCTTATTTCAGATATTTGAATATTTTATCAAAAAAATTTTATCCGTATGAAAACTAAAGAATCCTAAAATCGAAAAATGGTGTTTCGCCCGAACAGGGCCTCGAACCCTGGACCGTTAAGTTAAAAGCGTAACGCTCTACCGACTAAGCTACCCGGGCTACAAAGGAGCCAATTTGGAAATCTTTTAGAGAACTATTATTAAGTTCCACTACAAATCTTAATTCTTTTTTCAGATATTTGACTAACTTTTTTAAAAATATTTATCGTTATGAAAACTGTAGAATCCTAAATATGAAAAATGATGTTTCGCCCGAACAGGGACTCGAACCCTGGACCGTTAGGTTAAAAGCCTAACGCTCTACCGACTGATCTACCCGGGCTCAACAGGAACCCATATAAAAATATTTTATATAACTGTTATTAAGTTTCACTACAAATCTTAATTCTTATTTCAGATATTTGAATATTTTATCAAAAAAATTTTATCCGTATGAAAACTAAAGAATCCTAAAATCGAAAAATGGTGTTTCACCCGAACAAGGCTTTGAACCCTGGACCGTTAAGTTAAAAGCCTAACGCTCTACCGACTAAGCTACCCGGACTACAATGAAACCAATTTGGAAATCTTTTATGGACTGTTATTAAGTTCCACTACATATCTTAATTCTTATTTCAGATATTTGAATATTTTATCAAGAAAATTTTATCCTTATGAAAACTAAAGAATCCTAAAATCGAAAAATTGTGTTTCGCCAGAACATGGACTCGAACCCTGGACCGTTAGGTTAAAAGCCTAACGCTCTACCGACTGAGCTACCCGGACTCAACAAGATCCTATATAAAAATATTTTATATAACTGTTATTAAGTTCCACAACATATCTTAATTCTTATTTCAGATATTTGAATATTTTATCAAAAAAAATTTATCCCAATGAAAACTAAAGAATCCTAAAATCGAAAAATGGTCTTTCTCCCAAACAGGGCCTCGAACCCTGGACCGTTAAGTTAAAAGCCTAACGCTCTACCGACTGAGCTACCCGGGCTACAAAGGAGCCAATTTGGAAATCTTTTAGGGAACTATTATTAAGTTCCACTACAAATCTTAATTCTTTTTTCAGATATTTGACTAACTTTTTAAAAAATATTTATCCTTATGAAAACTGTAGAATCCTAAATATGAAAAATGATGTTTCGCCCGAACAGGGACTCGAACCCTGGACCGTTAGGTTAAAAGCCTAACGCTCTACCGACTGAGCTACCCGGACTCAACAAGATCCATATAAAAATATTTTATATAACTGTTATTAAGTTCCACAACATATCTTAATTCTTATTTCAGATATTTGAATATTTTATCAAAAAAAATTTATCCCAATGAAAACTAAAGAATCCTAAAATCGAAAAATGGTCTTTCTCCCAAACAGGGCCTCGAACCCTGGACCGTTAAGTTAAAAGCCTAAAGCTCTACCGACTGAGCTACCCGGGCTACAAAGGAGCCAATTTGGAAATCTTTTAGGGAACTATTATTAAGTTTCACTACAAATCTTAATTCTTTTTTCATATATTTGACTAACTTTTTTAAAAATATTTATCCTTATGAAAACTGTAGAATCCTAAATATGAAAAATGATGTTTCGCCCGAACAGGGACTCGAACACTGGATCGTTAGGTTAAAAGCCTAACGCTCTAAAGACTGAGCTACCCGGGCTACAATGAAACTAATTTGGAAATCTTTTATGAACTGTTATTAAGTTCCACAACATATCTTAATTCTTATTTCAGATATTTGAATATTTTATCAAAAAAATTTTATCCCAATGAAAGCTAAAGAATCCTAAAATCGATAAATAGTGTTTCGCCCGAACAGGGACTCGAACCCTGGACCGTTAGGTTAAAAGCCTAACGCTCTACCGACTGAGCTACCCGGGCTACAATGAAACCAATTTGGAAATCTTTTATGGACTGTTATTAAGTTCCACAACATTTCTTAATTCTTATTTCAGATATTTGAATATTTTATCAAAAAAATTTTATCCGTATGAAAACTAAAGAATCCTAAAATCGAAAAATGGTGTTTCGCCCGAACAGGGACTCGAACCCTGGACCGTTAAGTTAAAAGCCTAACGCTCTACCGACTGAGCTACCCGGGCTACAATGAAACCAATTTGGAAATCTTTTATAGACTGTTATTAAGATCCACAACATATCTTAATTCTTATTTCAGATATTTGAATATTTTATCAAACAAATTTTATCCTTATGAAAACTAAAGAATCCTAAAATCGAAAAATTGTGTTTCTTTCGAATATGGACTCGAACCCTGGACCGTTAGGTTAAAAGCCTAACGCTCTACCAACTGAGCTACCCGGGCTACAAAGGAGCCAATTTGGAAATCTTTTAGGGAACTATTATTAAGTTCCACTACAAATCTTAATTCTTTTTTCAGATATTTGACTAACTTTTTAAAAAATATTTATCCTTATGAAAACTGTAGAATCCCAAATATGAAAAATGATGTTTCTTTCGAACAGGGACTCGAACCCTGGACCGTTAGGTTAAAAGCCTAACGCTCTACCGACTGAGCTACCCGGGCTACAATGAAACCAATTTGGAAATCTTTTATGGACTGTTATTAAGTTCCACAACATATCTTAAATCTTATTTCAGATATTTGAATATTTTATCAAACAAATTTTATCGTTATGAAAACTAAAGAATCCTAAAATCGAAAAATTGTGTTTCTTTCGAATATGGTCTCGAACCCTGGACCGTTAGGTTAAAAGCCTAACGCTCTACCGACTGAGCTACCCGGACTGCACAAGATCCTATATAAAAATATTTTATATAACTGTTATTAAGTTTCACTACAAATCTTAATTCTTATTTCAGATATCTGAATATTTTATCAAAAAAATTTTATCCGTATGAAAACTAAAGAATCCTAAAATCGAAATATGGTGTTTCGCCCGAACAGGGCCTCGAACCCTCGACCGTTAAGTTAAAAGTGTAACGCTCTACCGACTAAGCTACCCGGGCTACAAAGGAGTCAATTTGGAAATCTTTTAGAGAACTATTATTAAGTTCCACTACAAATCTTAATTCTTTTTTCAGATATTTGATTAACTTTTTTAAAATTATTTATCGTTATGAAAACTGTAGAATCCTAAATATGAAAAATGATGTTTCGCCCGAACAGGGACTCGAACCCTGGACCGTTAGGTTAAAAGCCTAACGCTCTACCGACTGAGCTACCCGGGCTCAACAGGAACCCATATAAAAATATTTTATATAACTGTTATTAAGTTTCACTACAAATCTTAATTCTTATTTCAGATATTTGAATATTTTATCAAAAAAATTTTATCCGTATGAAAACTAAAGAATCCTAAAATCGAAAAATGGTGTTTCGCCCGAACAGGGCCTCGAACCCTGGACCGTTAAGTTAAAAGCCTAACGCTCTACCGACTAAGCTACCCGGGCTACAATGAAACCAATTTGGAAATCTTTTATGGACTGTTATTAAGTTCCACTACATATCTTAATTCTTATTTCAGATATTTGAATATTTTATCAAGAAAATTTTATCCTTATGAAAACTAAAGAATCCTAAAATCGAAAAATGGTGTTTCGCCAGAACAGGGACTCGAACCCTGGACCGTTAGGTTAAAAGCCTAAAGCTCTACCGACTGAGCACCTGGGCTCAACAGGAGCCTGTATAAAAATATTTTATATAACTATTATTAAGTTCCACTACAAATCTTAATTCTTTTTTCAGATATTTGACTAACTTTTTTAAAATTATTTATCGTTATGAAAACTGTAGAATCCTAAATATGAAAAATGATGTTTCGCCCGAACAGGGACTCGAACCCTGGACCGTTAGGTTAAAAGCCTAACGCTCTACCGACTGAGCTACCCGGACTCAACAAGATCCTATATAAAAATATTTTATATAACTGTTATTAAGTTCCACAACATATCTTAATTCTTATTTCAGATATTTGAATATTTTATCAAAAAAAATTTATCCCAATGAAAACTAAACAATCCTAAAATCGAAAAATGGTCTTTCGCCCGAACAGGGCCTTGAACCCTGGACCGTTAAGTTACAAGCCTAACGCTCTACCGACTGAGCTCCCCGGGCTACAAAGTAGCCAATTTGGAAATCTTTTATAGACTGTTATTAAGATCCACAACATATCTTAATTCTTATTTCAGATATTTGAATATTTTATCAAACAAATTTTATCCTTATGAAAACTAAAGAATCCTAAAATCGAAAAATTGTGTTTCTTTCGAATATGGACTCGAACCCTGGACCGTTAGGTTAAAAGCCTAACGCTCTACCAACTGAGCTACCCGGGCTACAAAGGAGCCAATTTGGAAATCTTTTAGGGAACTATTATTAAGTTCCACTACAAATCTTAATTCTTTTTTCAGATATTTGACTAACTTTTTAAAAAATATTTATCCTTATGAAAACTGTAGAATCCCAAATATGAAAAATGATGTTTCTTTCGAACAGGGACTCGAACCCTGGACCGTTAGGTTAAAAGCCTAACGCTCTACCGACTGAGCTACCCGGGCTACAATGAAACCAATTTGGAAATCTTTTATGGACTGTTATTAAGTTCCACAACATATCTTAAATCTTATTTCAGATATTTGAATATTTTATCAAACAAATTTTATCGTTATGAAAACTAAAGAATCCTAAAATCGAAAAATTGTGTTTCTTTCGAATATGGTCTCGAACCCTGGACCGTTAGGTTAAAAGCCTAACGCTCTACCGACTGAGCTACCCGGACTGCACAAGATCCTATATAAAAATATTTTATATAACTGTTATTAAGTTTCACTACAAATCTTAATTCTTATTTCAGATATCTGAATATTTTATCAAAAAAATTTTATCCGTATGAAAACTAAAGAATCCTAAAATCGAAATATGGTGTTTCGCCCGAACAGGGCCTCGAACCCTCGACCGTTAAGTTAAAAGCGTAACGCTCTACCGACTAAGCTACCCGGGCTACAAAGGAGTCAATTTGGAAATCTTTTAGAGAACTATTATTAAGTTCCACTACAAATCTTAATTCTTTTTTCAGATATTTGATTAACTTTTTTAAAATTATTTATCGTTATGAAAACTGTAGAATCCTAAATATGAAAAATGATGTTTCGCCCGAACAGGGACTCGAACCCTGGACCGTTAGGTTAAAAGCCTAACGCTCTACCGACTGAGCTACCCGGGCTCAACAGGAACCCATATAAAAATATTTTATATAACTGTTATTAAGTTTCACTACAAATCTTAATTCTTATTTCAGATATTTGAATATTTTATCAAAAAAATTTTATCCGTATGAAAACTAAAGAATCCTAAAATCGAAAAATGGTGTTTCGCCCGAACAGGGCCTCGAACCCTGGACCGTTAAGTTAAAAGCCTAACGCTCTACCGACTAAGCTACCCGGGCTACAATGAAACCAATTTGGAAATCTTTTATGGACTGTTATTAAGTTCCACTACATATCTTAATTCTTATTTCAGATATTTGAATATTTTATCAAGAAAATTTTATCCTTATGAAAACTAAAGAATCCTAAAATCGAAAAATGGTGTTTCGCCAGAACAGGGACTCGAACCCTGGACCGTTAGGTTAAAAGCCTAAAGCTCTACCGACTGAGCACCTGGGCTCAACAGGAGCCTGTATAAAAATATTTTATATAACTATTATTAAGTTCCACTACAAATCTTAATTCTTTTTTCAGATATTTGACTAACTTTTTTAAAATTATTTATCGTTATGAAAACTGTAGAATCCTAAATATGAAAAATGATGTTTCGCCCGAACAGGGACTCGAACCCTGGACCGTTAGGTTAAAAGCCTAACGCTCTACCGACTGAGCTACCCGGACTCAACAAGATCCTATATAAAAATATTTTATATAACTGTTATTAAGTTCCACAACATATCTTAATTCTTATTTCAGATATTTGAATATTTTATCAAAAAAAATTTATCCCAATGAAAACTAAACAATCCTAAAATCGAAAAATGGTCTTTCGCCCGAACAGGGCCTTGAACCCTGGACCGTTAAGTTACAAGCCTAACGCTCTACCGACTGAGCTCCCCGGGCTACAAAGTAGCCAATTTGGAAATCTTTTAGGGAACTATTATTAAGTTCCACTACAAATCTTAATTCTTTTTTCAGATATTTGACTAACCTTTTTAAAAATATTTATCCTTATGAAAACTGTAGACTCCTAAATATGAAAAATGATGTTTCGCCCGAACAGGGACTCGAACCCTGGACCGTTAGGTTAAAAGCCTAACGCTCTACCGACTGAGCTACCCGGGCTCAACAGGAACCCATATAAAAATATTTTATATAACTGTTATTAAGTTTCACTACAAATCTTAATTCTTATTTCAGATATTTGAACATTTTATCAAAAAAATTTTATCCTTATGAAAACTAAAGAATCCTAAAATCGAAAAATGGTGTTTCGCCAGAACATGGACTCGAACCCTGGACCGTTAGGTTAAAAGCCTAAAGCTCTACCGACTGAGCACCTGGGCTCAACAGGAGCCTATATAAAAATATTTTATATAACTGTTATTAAGTTTCACTACAAATCTTAATTCTTATTTCACATATTTGAATATTTTATCAAAAAAATTTTATCCTTATGAAAACTGTAGAATCCTAAAATCGATAAACAGTCTTTCGCCCGAACAGGGACTCGAACGCTGGACCGTTAAGTTAAAAGCCTAACGCTCTACCGACTGAGCTACCCGGGCTACAATGAAACCAATTTGGAAATCTTTTATGGACTGTTATTAAGTTATTAAGTTAAAATATTTTTATGAACACTAAAGAATCCTAAAATCGAAAAATGGTGTTTCGCCAGAACATGGACTCGAACCCTGGACCGTTAGGTTAAAAGCCTAATGCTCTACCGACTGAGCTACCCGGACTCAACAGGATCCTATATAAAAATATTTTATATAACTGTTATTAAGTTTCACTACAAACCTTAATTCTTATTTCAGATATTTGAATATTTTATCAAAAAAATTTTATCCGTATGAAAACTAAAGAATCCTAAAATCGAAAAATGGTGTTTCGCCCGAACAGGGCCTCGAACCCTGGACCGTTAAGTTAAAAGCGTAACGCTCTACCGACTAAGCTACCCGGACTCAACAAGATCCTATATAAAAATATTTTATATAACTGTTATTAAGTTCCACAACATATCTTAATTCTTATTTCAGATATTTGAATATTTTATCAAAAAAAATTTATCCCAATGAAAACTAAAGAATCCTAAAATCGAAAAATGGTCTTTCTCCCAAACAGGGCCTCGAACCCTGGACCGTTAAGTTAAAAGCCTAACGCTCTACCGACTGAGCTACCCGGGCTACAAAGGAGCCAATTTGGAAATCTTTTAGGGAACTATTATTAAGTTCCACTACAAATCTTAATTCTTTTTTCAGATATTTGACTAACTTTTTTAAAAATATTTATCCTTATGAAAACTGTAGAATCCTAAATATGAAAAATGATGTTTCGCCCGAACAGGGACTCGAACCCTGGACCGTTAGGTTAAAAGCCTAACGCTCTACCGACTGAGCTACCCGGACTCAACAAGATCCATATAAAAATATTTTATATAACTGTTATTAAGTTCCACAACATATCTTAATTCTTATTTCAGATATTTGAATATTTTATCAAAAAAAATTTATCCCAATGAAAACTAAAGAATCCTAAAATCGAAAAATGGTCTTTCTCCCAAACAGGGCCTCGAACCCTGGACCGTTAAGTTAAAAGCCTAAAGCTCTACCGACTGAGCTACCCGGGCTACAAAGGAGCCAATTTGGAAATCTTTTAGGGAACTATTATTAAGTTTCACTACAAATCTTAATTCTTTTTTCATATATTTGACTAACTTTTTTAAAAATATTTATCCTTATGAAAACTGTAGAATCCTAAATATGAAAAATGATGTTTCGCCCGAACAGGGACTCGAACACTGGATCGTTAGGTTAAAAGCCTAACGCTCTAAAGACTGAGCTACCCGGGCTACAATGAAACTAATTTGGAAATCTTTTATGAACTGTTATTAAGTTCCACAACATATCTTAATTCTTATTTCAGATATTTGAATATTTTATCAAAAAAATTTTATCCCAATGAAAGCTAAAGAATCCTAAAATCGATAAATAGTGTTTCGCCCGAACAGGGACTCGAACCCTGGACCGTTAGGTTAAAAGCCTAACGCTCTACCGACTGAGCTACCCGGGCTACAATGAAACCAATTTGGAAATCTTTTATGGACTGTTATTAAGTTCCACAACATTTCTTAATTCTTATTTCAGATATTTGAATATTTTATCAAAAAAATTTTATCCGTATGAAAACTAAAGAATCCTAAAATCGAAAAATGGTGTTTCGCCCGAACAGGGACTCGAACCCTGGACCGTTAAGTTAAAAGCCTAACGCTCTACCGACTGAGCTACCCGGGCTACAATGAAACCAATTTGGAAATCTTTTATAGACTGTTATTAAGATCCACAACATATCTTAATTCTTATTTCAGATATTTGAATATTTTATCAAACAAATTTTATCCTTATGAAAACTAAAGAATCCTAAAATCGAAAAATTGTGTTTCTTTCGAATATGGACTCGAACCCTGGACCGTTAGGTTAAAAGCCTAACGCTCTACCAACTGAGCTACCCGGGCTACAAAGGAGCCAATTTGGAAATCTTTTAGGGAACTATTATTAAGTTCCACTACAAATCTTAATTCTTTTTTCAGATATTTGACTAACTTTTTAAAAAATATTTATCCTTATGAAAACTGTAGAATCCCAAATATGAAAAATGATGTTTCTTTCGAACAGGGACTCGAACCCTGGACCGTTAGGTTAAAAGCCTAACGCTCTACCGACTGAGCTACCCGGACTGCACAAGATCCTATATAAAAATATTTTATATAACTGTTATTAAGTTTCACTACAAATCTTAATTCTTATTTCAGATATCTGAATATTTTATCAAAAAAATTTTATCCGTATGAAAACTAAAGAATCCTAAAATCGAAATATGGTGTTTCGCCCGAACAGGGCCTCGAACCCTCGACCGTTAAGTTAAAAGCGTAACGCTCTACCGACTAAGCTACCCGGGCTACAAAGGAGTCAATTTGGAAATCTTTTAGAGAACTATTATTAAGTTCCACTACAAATCTTAATTCTTTTTTCAGATATTTGATTAACTTTTTTAAAATTATTTATCGTTATGAAAACTGTAGAATCCTAAATATGAAAAATGATGTTTCGCCCGAACAGGGACTCGAACCCTGGACCGTTAGGTTAAAAGCCTAACGCTCTACCGACTGAGCTACCCGGGCTCAACAGGAACCCATATAAAAATATTTTATATAACTGTTATTAAGTTTCACTACAAATCTTAATTCTTATTTCAGATATTTGAATATTTTATCAAAAAAATTTTATCCGTATGAAAACTAAAGAATCCTAAAATCGAAAAATGGTGTTTCGCCCGAACAGGGCCTCGAACCCTGGACCGTTAAGTTAAAAGCCTAACGCTCTACCGACTAAGCTACCCGGGCTACAATGAAACCAATTTGGAAATCTTTTATGGACTGTTATTAAGTTCCACTACATATCTTAATTCTTATTTCAGATATTTGAATATTTTATCAAGAAAATTTTATCCTTATGAAAACTAAAGAATCCTAAAATCGAAAAATGGTGTTTCGCCAGAACAGGGACTCGAACCCTGGACCGTTAGGTTAAAAGCCTAAAGCTCTACCGACTGAGCACCTGGGCTCAACAGGAGCCTGTATAAAAATATTTTATATAACTATTATTAAGTTCCACTACAAATCTTAATTCTTTTTTCAGATATTTGACTAACTTTTTTAAAATTATTTATCGTTATGAAAACTGTAGAATCCTAAATATGAAAAATGATGTTTCGCCCGAACAGGGACTCGAACCCTGGACCGTTAGGTTAAAAGCCTAACGCTCTACCGACTGAGCTCCCCGGGCTACAAAGTAGCCAATTTGGAAATCTTTTAGGGAACTATTATTAAGTTCCACTACAAATCTTAATTCTTTTTTCAGATATTTGACTAACCTTTTTAAAAATATTTATCCTTATGAAAACTGTAGACTCCTAAATATGAAAAATGATGTTTTGCCCGAACAGGGACTCGAACCCTGGACCGTTAGGTTAAAAGCCTAACGCTCTACCGACTGAGCTACCCGGGCTCAACAGGAACCCATATAAAAATATTTTATATAACTGTTATTAAGTTTCACTACAAATCTTAATTCTTATTTCAGATATTTGAACATTTTATCAAAAAAATTTTATCCTTATGAAAACTAAAGAATCCTAAAATCGAAAAATGGTGTTTCGCCAGAACATGGACTCGAACCCTGGACCGTTAGGTTAAAAGCCTAAAGCTCTACCGACTGAGCACCTGGGCTCAACAGGAGCCTATATAAAAATATTTTATATAACTGTTATTAAGTTTCACTACAAATCTTAATTCTTATTTCACATATTTGAATATTTTATCAAAAAAATTTTATCCTTATGAAAACTGTAGAATCCTAAAATCGATAAACAGTCTTTCGCCCGAACAGGGACTCGAACGCTGGACCGTTAAGTTAAAAGCCTAACGCTCTACCGACTGAGCTACCCGGGCTACAATGAAACCAATTTGGAAATCTTTTATGCACTGTTATTAAGTTATTAAGTTAAAATATTTTTATGAACACTAAAGAATCCTAAAATCGAAAAATGGTGTTTCGCCAGAACATGGACTCGAACCCTGGACCGTTAGGTTAAAAGCCTAACGCTCTACCGACTGAGCTACCCGGACTCAACAGGATCCTATATAAAAATATTTTATATAACTGTTATTAAGTTTCACTACAAATCTTAATTCTTATTTCAGATATTTGAATATTTTATCAAACAAATTTTATCCTTATGAAAACTGTAGAATCCTAAAACCGATAAATAGCGTTTCGCCCGAACAGGGACTCGAACCCTGGACCGTTAGGTTAAAAGCCTAACGCTCTACCGACTGAGCTACCCGGGCTACAATGAAACCAATTTGGAAATCTTTTATGGACTGTTATTAAGATCCACAACATATCTTAATTCTTATTTCAGATATTTGAATATTTTATCAAAAAATTTTATCCGTATGAAAACTAAAGAATCCTAAAATCGAAAAATGGTGTTTCGCCCGAACAGGGACTCGAACCCTGGACCGTTAGGTTAAAAGCCTAACGCTCTACCGACTGAGCTACCCGGGCTCAACAGGATTCCATATAAAAATATTTTATATAACTGTTTTTAAGTTTCACTACAAATCTTAATTCTTATTTCAGATATTTCAATATTATATCAAAAAAATTTTATGCTTATGAAAACTGTAGAATCCTAAAATCGATAAATAGTGTTTCGACCGAACAGGGACTCGAACCCTAGACCGTTAGGTTAAAAGCTTAACGCTCTACCGACTGAGCTACCCGGGCTACAATGAAACCAATTTGGAAATCTTTTATAGACTGTTATTAAGTTCCACAACATATCTTAATTCTTATTTCAGATATTTGAATATTTTATCAAACAAATTTTATCGTTATGAAAACTAAAGAATCCTAAAATCGAAAAATTGTGTTTCTTTCGAATATGGACTCGAACCCTGGACCGTTAGGTTAAAAGCCTAACGCTCTACCGACTGAGCTACCCGGACTGCACAAGATCCTATATAAAAATATTTTATATAACTGTTATTAAGTTTCACTACAAATCTTAATTCTTATTTCAGATATTTGAATATTTTATCAAAAAAAATTTATCCGTATGAAAACTAAAGAATCCTAAAATCGAAAAATGGTGTTTCGCCCGAACAGGGCCTCGAACCCTGGACCGTTAAGTTAAAAGCCTAACGCTCTACCGACAAAGCTACCCGGGCTACAATGAAACCAATTTGGAAATCTTTTATGGACTGTTATTAAGTTCCACTACATATCTTAATTCTTATTTCAGATATTTGAATATTTTATCAAGAAAATTTTATCCTTATGAAAACTAAAGAATCCTAAAATCGAAAAATGGTGTTTCGCCAGAACATGGACTCGAACCCTGGACCGTTAGGTTAAAAGCCTAACGCTCTACCGACTGAGCTACCCGGACTCAACAAGATCCTATATAAAAATATTTTATATAACTGTTATTAAGTTCCACAACATATCTTAATTCTTATTTCAGATATTTGAATATTTTATCAAAAAAAATTTATCCCAATGAAAACTAAAGAATCCTAAAATCGAAAAATGGTCTTTCGCCCGAACAGGGCCTCGAACCCTGGACCGTTAAGTTACAAGCCTAACGCTCTACCGACTGAGCTACCCGGGCTACAAAGGAGCCAATTTGGAAATCTTTTAGGGAACTATTATTAAGTTCCACTACAAATCTTAATTCTTTTTTCAGATATTTGACTAACTTTTTTAAAATTATTTATCGTTATGAAAACTGTAGAATCCTAAATATGAAAAATGATGTTTCGCCCGAACAGGGACTCGAACCCTGGACCGTTAGGTTAAAAGCCTAACGCTCTACCGACTGAGCTACCCGGACTCAACAAGATCCTATATAAAAATATTTTATATAACTGTTATTAAGTTCCACAACATATCTTAATTCTTATTTCAGATATTTGAATATTTTATCAAAAAAAATTTATCCCAATGAAAACTAAACAATCCTAAAATCGAAAAATGGTGTTTCGCCCGAACAGGGCCTCGAACCCTGGACCGTTAAGTTACAAGCCTAACGCTCTACCGACTGAGCTCCCCGGGCTACAAAGTAGCCAATTTGGAAATCTTTTAGGGAACTATTATTAAGTTCCACTACAAATCTTAATTCTTTTTTCAGATATTTGACTAACCTTTTTAAAAATATTTATCCTTATGAAAACTGTAGACTCCTAAATATGAAAAATGATGTTTCGCCCGAACAGGGACTCGAACCCTGGACCGTTAGGTTAAAAGCCTAACGCTCTACCGACTGAGCTACCCGGGCTCAACAGGAACCCATATAAAAATATTTTATATAACTGTTATTAAGTTTCACTACAAATCTTAATTCTTATTTCAGATATTTGAACATTTTATCAAAAAAATTTTATCCTTATGAAAACTAAAGAATCCTAAAATCGAAAAATGGTGTTTCGCCAGAACATGGACTCGAACCCTGGACCGTTAGGTTAAAAGCCTAAAGCTCTACCGACTGAGCACCTGGGCTCAACAGGAGCCTATATAAAAATATTTTATATAACTGTTATTAAGTTTCACTACAAATCTTAATTCTTATTTCACATATTTGAATATTTTATCAAAAAAATTTTATCCTTATGAAAACTGTAGAATCCTAAAATCGATAAACAGTCTTTCGCCCGAACAGGGACTCGAACGCTGGACCGTTAAGTTAAAAGCCTAACGCTCTACCGACTGAGCTACCCGGGCTACAATGAAACCAATTTGGAAATCTTTTATAGACTGTTATTAAGATCCACAACATATCTTAATTCTTATTTCAGATATTTGAATATTTTATCAAACAAATTTTATCCTTATGAAAACTAAAGAATCCTAAAATCGAAAAATTGTGTTTCTTTCGAATATGGACTCGAACCCTGGACCGTTAGGTTAAAAGCCTAACGCTCTACCAACTGAGCTACCCGGGCTACAAAGGAGCCAATTTGGAAATCTTTTAGGGAACTATTATTAAGTTCCACTACAAATCTTAATTCTTTTTTCAGATATTTGACTAACTTTTTAAAAAATATTTATCCTTATGAAAACTGTAGAATCCCAAATATGAAAAATGATGTTTCTTTCGAACAGGGACTCGAACCCTGGACCGTTAGGTTAAAAGCCTAACGCTCTACCGACTGAGCTACCCGGGCTACAATGAAACCAATTTGGAAATCTTTTATGGACTGTTATTAAGTTCCACAACATATCTTAAATCTTATTTCAGATATTTGAATATTTTATCAAACAAATTTTATCGTTATGAAAACTAAAGAATCCTAAAATCGAAAAATTGTGTTTCTTTCGAATATGGTCTCGAACCCTGGACCGTTAGGTTAAAAGCCTAACGCTCTACCGACTGAGCTACCCGGACTGCACAAGATCCTATATAAAAATATTTTATATAACTGTTATTAAGTTTCACTACAAATCTTAATTCTTATTTCAGATATCTGAATATTTTATCAAAAAAATTTTATCCGTATGAAAACTAAAGAATCCTAAAATCGAAATATGGTGTTTCGCCCGAACAGGGCCTCGAACCCTCGACCGTTAAGTTAAAAGCGTAACGCTCTACCGACTAAGCTACCCGGGCTACAAAGGAGTCAATTTGGAAATCTTTTAGAGAACTATTATTAAGTTCCACTACAAATCTTAATTCTTTTTTCAGATATTTGATTAACTTTTTTAAAATTATTTATCGTTATGAAAACTGTAGAATCCTAAATATGAAAAATGATGTTTCGCCCGAACAGGGACTCGAACCCTGGACCGTTAGGTTAAAAGCCTAACGCTCTACCGACTGAGCTACCCGGGCTCAACAGGAACCCATATAAAAATATTTTATATAACTGTTATTAAGTTTCACTACAAATCTTAATTCTTATTTCAGATATTTGAATATTTTATCAAAAAAATTTTATCCGTATGAAAACTAAAGAATCCTAAAATCGAAAAATGGTGTTTCGCCCGAACAGGGCCTCGAACCCTGGACCGTTAAGTTAAAAGCCTAACGCTCTACCGACTAAGCTACCCGGGCTACAATGAAACCAATTTGGAAATCTTTTATGGACTGTTATTAAGTTCCACTACATATCTTAATTCTTATTTCAGATATTTGAATATTTTATCAAGAAAATTTTATCCTTATGAAAACTAAAGAATCCTAAAATCGAAAAATGGTGTTTCGCCAGAACAGGGACTCGAACCCTGGACCGTTAGGTTAAAAGCCTAAAGCTCTACCGACTGAGCACCTGGGCTCAACAGGAGCCTGTATAAAAATATTTTATATAACTATTATTAAGTTCCACTACAAATCTTAATTCTTTTTTCAGATATTTGACTAACTTTTTTAAAATTATTTATCGTTATGAAAACTGTAGAATCCTAAATATGAAAAATGATGTTTCGCCCGAACAGGGACTCGAACCCTGGACCGTTAGGTTAAAAGCCTAACGCTCTACCGACTGAGCTACCCGGACTCAACAAGATCCTATATAAAAATATTTTATATAACTGTTATTAAGTTCCACAACATATCTTAATTCTTATTTCAGATATTTGAATATTTTATCAAAAAAAATTTATCCCAATGAAAACTAAACAATCCTAAAATCGAAAAATGGTCTTTCGCCCGAACAGGGCCTTGAACCCTGGACCGTTAAGTTACAAGCCTAACGCTCTACCGACTGAGCTCCCCGGGCTACAAAGTAGCCAATTTGGAAATCTTTTAGGGAACTATTATTAAGTTCCACTACAAATCTTAATTCTTTTTTCAGATATTTGACTAACCTTTTTAAAAATATTTATCCTTATGAAAACTGTAGACTCCTAAATATGAAAAATGATGTTTCGCCCGAACAGGGACTCGAACCCTGGACCGTTAGGTTAAAAGCCTAACGCTCTACCGACTGAGCTACCCGGGCTCAACAGGAACCCATATAAAAATATTTTATATAACTGTTATTAAGTTTCACTACAAATCTTAATTCTTATTTCAGATATTTGAACATTTTATCAAAAAAATTTTATCCTTATGAAAACTAAAGAATCCTAAAATCGAAAAATGGTGTTTCGCCAGAACATGGACTCGAACCCTGGACCGTTAGGTTAAAAGCCTAAAGCTCTACCGACTGAGCACCTGGGCTCAACAGGAGCCTATATAAAAATATTTTATATAACTGTTATTAAGTTTCACTGCAAATCTTAATTCTTATTTCACATATTTGAATATTTTATCAAAAAAATTTTATCCTTATGAAAACTGTAGAATCCTAAAATCGATAAACAGTCTTTCGCCCGAACAGGGACTCGAACGCTGGACCGTTAAGTTAAAAGCCTAACGCTCTACCGACTGAGCTACCCGGGCTACAATGAAACCAATTTGGAAATCTTTTATGGACTGTTATTAAGTTATTAAGTTAAAATATTTTTATGAACACTAAAGAATCCTAAAATCGAAAAATGGTGTTTCGCCAGAACATGGACTCGAACCCTGGACCGTTAGGTTAAAAGCCTAATGCTCTACCGACTGAGCTACCCGGACTCAACAGGATCCTATATAAAAATATTTTATATAACTGTTATTAAGTTTCACTACAAACCTTAATTCTTATTTCAGATATTTGAATATTTTATCAAAAAAATTTTATCCGTATGAAAACTAAAGAATCCTAAAATCGAAAAATGGTGTTTCGCCCGAACAGGGCCTCGAACCCTGGACCGTTAAGTTAAAAGCGTAACGCTCTACCGACTAAGCTACCCGGGCTACAAAGGAGCCAATTTGGAAATCTTTTAGAGAACTATTATTAAGTTCCACTACAAATCTTAATTCTTTTTTCAGATATTTGACTAACTTTTTTAAAAATATTTATCGTTATGAAAACTGTAGAATCCTAAATATGAAAAATGATGTTTCGCCCGAACAGGGACTCGAACCCTGGACCGTTAGGTTAAAAGCCTAACGCTCTACCGACTGATCTACCCGGGCTCAACAGGAACCCATATAAAAATATTTTATATAACTGTTATTAAGTTTCACTACAAATCTTAATTCTTATTTCAGATATTTGAATATTTTATCAAAAAAATTTTATCCGTATGAAAACTAAAGAATCCTAAAATCGAAAAATGGTGTTTCACCCGAACAAGGCTTTGAACCCTGGACCGTTAAGTTAAAAGCCTAACGCTCTACCGACTAAGCTACCCGGACTACAATGAAACCAATTTGGAAATCTTTTATGGACTGTTATTAAGTTCCACTACATATCTTAATTCTTATTTCAGATATTTGAATATTTTATCAAGAAAATTTTATCCTTATGAAAACTAAAGAATCCTAAAATCGAAAAATTGTGTTTCGCCAGAACAGGGACTCGAACCCTGGACCGTTAGGTTAAAAGCCTAACGCTCTACCGACTGAGCTACCCGGGCTACAATGAAACCAATTTGGAAATCTTTTATGGACTGTTATTAAGTTCCACAACATTTCTTAATTCTTATTTCAGATATTTGAATATTTTATCAAAAAAATTTTATCCGTATGAAAACTAAAGAATCCTAAAATCGAAAAATGGTGTTTCGCCCGAACAGGGACTCGAACCCTGGACCGTTAAGTTAAAAGCCTAACGCTCTACCGACTGAGCTACCCGGGCTACAATGAAACCAATTTGGAAATCTTTTATAGACTGTTATTAAGATCCACAACATATCTTAATTCTTATTTCAGATATTTGAATATTTTATCAAACAAATTTTATCCTTATGAAAACTAAAGAATCCTAAAATCGAAAAATTGTGTTTCTTTCGAATATGGACTCGAACCCTGGACCGTTAGGTTAAAAGCCTAACGCTCTACCAACTGAGCTACCCGGGCTACAAAGGAGCCAATTTGGAAATCTTTTAGGGAACTATTATTAAGTTCCACTACAAATCTTAATTCTTTTTTCAGATATTTGACTAACTTTTTAAAAAATATTTATCCTTATGAAAACTGTAGAATCCCAAATATGAAAAATGATGTTTCTTTCGAACAGGGACTCGAACCCTGGACCGTTAGGTTAAAAGCCTAACGCTCTACCGACTGAGCTACCCGGGATACAATGAAACCAATTTGGAAATCTTTTATGGACTGTTATTAAGTTCCACAACATATCTTAAATCTTATTTCAGATATTTGAATATTTTATCAAACAAATTTTATCGTTATGAAAACTAAAGAATCCTAAAATCGAAAAATTGTGTTTCTTTCGAATATGGTCTCGAACCCTGGACCGTTAGGTTAAAAGCCTAACGCTCTACCGACTGAGCTACCCGGACTGCACAAGATCCTATATAAAAATATTTTATATAACTGTTATTAAGTTTCACTACAAATCTTAATTCTTATTTCAGATATCTGAATATTTTATCAAAAAAATTTTATCCGTATGAAAACTAAAGAATCCTAAAATCGAAATATGGTGTTTCGCCCGAACAGGGCCTCGAACCCTCGACCGTTAAGTTAAAAGCGTAACGCTCTACCGACTAAGCTACCCGGGCTACAAAGGAGTCAATTTGGAAATCTTTTAGAGAACTATTATTAAGTTCCACTACAAATCTTAATTCTTTTTTCAGATATTTGATTAACTTTTTTAAAATTATTTATCGTTATGAAAACTGTAGAATCCTAAATATGAAAAATGATGTTTCGCCCGAACAGGGACTCGAACCCTGGACCGTTAGGTTAAAAGCCTAACGCTCTACCGACTGAGCTACCCGGGCTCAACAGGAACCCATATAAAAATATTTTATATAACTGTTATTAAGTTTCACTACAAATCTTAATTCTTATTTCAGATATTTGAATATTTTATCAAAAAAATTTTATCCGTATGAAAACTAAAGAATCCTAAAATCGAAAAATGGTGTTTCGCCCGAACAGGGCCTCGAACCCTGGACCGTTAAGTTAAAAGCCTAACGCTCTACCGACTAAGCTACCCGGGCTACAATGAAACCAATTTGGAAATCTTTTATGGACTGTTATTAAGTTCCACTACATATCTTAATTCTTATTTCAGATATTTGAATATTTTATCAAGAAAATTTTATCCTTATGAAAACTAAAGAATCCTAAAATCGAAAAATGGTGTTTCGCCAGAACAGGGACTCGAACCCTGGACCGTTAGGTTAAAAGCCTAAAGCTCTACCGACTGAGCACCTGGGCTCAACAGGAGCCTGTATAAAAATATTTTATATAACTATTATTAAGTTCCACTACAAATCTTAATTCTTTTTTCAGATATTTGACTAACTTTTTTAAAATTATTTATCGTTATGAAAACTGTAGAATCCTAAATATGAAAAATGATGTTTCGCCCGAACAGGGACTCGAACCCTGGACCGTTAGGTTAAAAGCCTAACGCTCTACCGACTGAGCTCCCCGGGCTACAAAGTAGCCAATTTGGAAATCTTTTAGGGAACTATTATTAAGTTCCACTACAAATCTTAATTCTTTTTTCAGATATTTGACTAACCTTTTTAAAAATATTTATCCTTATGAAAACTGTAGACTCCTAAATATGAAAAATGATGTTTTGCCCGAACAGGGACTCGAACCCTGGACCGTTAGGTTAAAAGCCTAACGCTCTACCGACTGAGCTACCCGGGCTCAACAGGAACCCATATAAAAATATTTTATATAACTGTTATTAAGTTTCACTACAAATCTTAATTCTTATTTCAGATATTTGAACATTTTATCAAAAAAATTTTATCCTTATGAAAATTAAAGAATCCTAAAATCGAAAAATGGTGTTTCGCCAGAACATGGACTCGAACCCTGGACCGTTAGGTTAAAAGCCTAAAGCTCTACCGACTGAGCACCTGGGCTCAACAGGAGCCTATATAAAAATATTTTATATAACTGTTATTAAGTTTCACTACAAATCTTAATTCTTATTTCACATATTTGAATATTTTATCAAAAAAATTTTATCCTTATGAAAACTGTAGAATCCTAAAATCGATAAACAGTCTTTCGCCCGAACAGGGACTCGAACGCTGGACCGTTAAGTTAAAAGCCTAACGCTCTACCGACTGAGCTACCCGGGCTACAATGAAACCAATTTGGAAATCTTTTATGGACTGTTATTAAGTTATTAAGTTAAAATATTTTTATGAACACTAAAGAATCCTAAAATCGAAAAATGGTGTTTCGCCAGAACATGGACTCGAACCCTGGACCGTTAGGTTAAAAGCCTAACGCTTTACCGACTGAGCTACCCGGACTCAACAGGATCCTATATAAAAATATTTTATATAACTGTTATTAAGTTTCACTACAAATCTTAATTCTTATTTCAGATATTTGAATATTTTATCAAACAAATTTTATCCTTATGAAAACTGTAGAATCCTAAAACCGATAAATAGCGTTTCGCCCGAACAGGGACTCGAACCCTGGACCGTTAGGTTAAAAGCCTAACGCTCTACCGACTGAGCTACCCGGGCTACAATGAAACCAATTTGGAAATCTTTTATGGACTGTTATTAAGATCCACAACATATCTTAATTCTTATTTCAGATATTTGAATATTTTATCAAAAAATTTTATCCGTATGAAAACTAAAGAATCCTAAAATCGAAAAATGGTGTTTCGCCCGAACAGGGACTCGAACCCTGGACCGTTAGGTTAAAAGCCTAACGCTCTACCGACTGAGCTACCCGGGCTCAACAGGATTCCATATAAAAATATTTTATATAACTGTTTTTAAGTTTCACTACAAATCTTAATTCTTATTTCAGATATTTCAATATTATATCAAAAAAATTTTATGCTTATGAAAACTGTAGAATCCTAAAATCGATAAATAGTGTTTCGACCGAACAGGGACTCGAACCCTAGACCGTTAGGTTAAAAGCTTAACGCTCTACCGACTGAGCTACCCGGGCTACAATGAAACCAATTTGGAAATCTTTTATAGACTGTTATTAAGTTCCACAACATATCTTAATTCTTATTTCAGATATTTGAATATTTTATCAAACAAATTTTATCGTTATGAAAACTAAAGAATCCTAAAATCGAAAAATTGTGTTTCTTTCGAATATGGACTCGAACCCTGGACCGTTAGGTTAAAAGCCTAACGCTCTACCGACTGAGCTACCCGGACTGCACAAGATCCTATATAAAAATATTTTATATAACTGTTATTAAGTTTCACTACAAATCTTAATTCTTATTTCAGATATTTGAATATTTTATCAAAAAAATTTTATCCGTATGAAAACTAAAGAATCCTAAAATCGAAAAATGGTGTTTCGCCCGAACAGGGCCTCGAACCCTGGACCGTTAAGTTAAAAGCCTAACGCTCTACCGACAAAGCTACCCGGGCTACAATGAAACCAATTTGGAAATCTTTTATGGACTGTTATTAAGTTCCACTACATATCTTAATTCTTATTTCAGATATTTGAATATTTTATCAAGAAAATTTTATCCTTATGAAAACTAAAGAATCCTAAAATCGAAAAATGGTGTTTCGCCAGAACATGGACTCGAACCCTGGACCGTTAGGTTAAAAGCCTAACGCTCTACCGACTGAGCTACCCGGACTCAACAAGATCCTATATAAAAATATTTTATATAACTGTTATTAAGTTCCACAACATATCTTAATTCTTATTTCAGATATTTGAATATTTTATCAAAAAAAATTTATCCCAATGAAAACTAAACAATCCTAAAATCGAAAAATGGTGTTTCGCCCGAACAGGGCCTCGAACCCTGGACCGTTAAGTTACAAGCCTAACGCTCTACCGACTGAGCTCCCCGGGCTACAAAGTAGCCAATTTGGAAATCTTTTAGGGAACTATTATTAAGTTCCACTACAAATCTTAATTCTTTTTTCAGATATTTGACTAACCTTTTTAAAAATATTTATCCTTATGAAAACTGTAGACTCCTAAATATGAAAAATGATGTTTCGCCCGAACAGGGACTCGAACCCTGGACCGTTAGGTTAAAAGCCTAACGCTCTACCGACTGAGCTACCCGGGCTCAACAGGAACCCATATAAAAATATTTTATATAACTGTTATTAAGTTTCACTACAAATCTTAATTCTTATTTCAGATATTTGAACATTTTATCAAAAAAATTTTATCCTTATGAAAACTAAAGAATCCTAAAATCGAAAAATGGTGTTTCGCCAGAACATGGACTCGAACCCTGGACCGTTAGGTTAAAAGCCTAAAGCTCTACCGACTGAGCACCTGGGCTCAACAGGAGCCTATATAAAAATATTTTATATAACTGTTATTAAGTTTCACTACAAATCTTAATTCTTATTTCACATATTTGAATATTTTATCAAAAAAATTTTATCCTTATGAAAACTGTAGAATCCTAAAATCGATAAACAGTCTTTCGCCCGAACAGGGACTCGAACGCTGGACCGTTAAGTTAAAAGCCTAACGCTCTACCGACTGAGCTACCCGGGCTACAATGAAACCAATTTGGAAATCTTTTATGGACTGTTATTAAGTTATTAAGTTAAAATATTTTTATGAACACTAAAGAATCCTAAAATCGAAAAATGGTGTTTCGCCAGAACATGGACTCGAACCCTGGACCGTTAGGTTAAAAGCCTAACGCTCTACCGACTGAGCTACCCGGACTCAACAGGATCCTATATAAAAATATTTTATATAACTGTTATTAAGTTTCACTACAAATCTTAATTCTTATTTCAGATATTTGAATATTTTATCAAACAAATTTTATCCTTATGAAAACTGTAGAATCCTAAAACCGATAAATAGCGTTTCGCCCGAACAGGGACTCGAACCCTGGACCGTTAGGTTAAAAGCCTAACGCTCTACCGACTGAGCTACCCGGGCTACAATGAAACCAATTTGGAAATCTTTTATGGACTGTTATTAAGATCCACAACATATCTTAATTCTTATTTCAGATATTTGAATATTTTATCAAAAAATTTTATCCGTATGAAAACTAAAGAATCCTAAAATCGAAAAATGGTGTTTCGCCCGAACAGGGACTCGAACCCTGGACCGTTAGGTTAAAAGCCTAACGCTCTACCGACTGAGCTACCCGGGCTCAACAGGATTCCATATAAAAATATTTTATATAACTGTTTTTAAGTTTCACTACAAATCTTAATTCTTATTTCAGATATTTCAATATTATATCAAAAAAATTTTATGCTTATGAAAACTGTAGAATCCTAAAATCGATAAATAGTGTTTCGACCGAACAGGGACTCGAACCCTAGACCGTTAGGTTAAAAGCTTAACGCTCTACCGACTGAGCTACCCGGGCTACAATGAAACCAATTTGGAAATCTTTTATAGACTGTTATTAAGTTCCACAACATATCTTAATTCTTATTTCAGATATTTGAATATTTTATCAAACAAATTTTATCGTTATGAAAACTAAAGAATCCTAAAATCGAAAAATTGTGTTTCTTTCGAATATGGACTCGAACCCTGGACCGTTAGGTTAAAAGCCTAACGCTCTACCGACTGAGCTACCCGGACTGCACAAGATCCTATATAAAAATATTTTATATAACTGTTATTAAGTTTCACTACAAATCTTAATTCTTATTTCAGATATTTGAATATTTTATCAAAAAAATTTTATCCGTATGAAAACTAAAGAATCCTAAAATCGAAAAATGGTGTTTCGCCCGAACAGGGCCTCGAACCCTGGACCGTTAAGTTAAAAGCCTAACGCTCTACCGACAAAGCTACCCGGGCTACAATGAAACCAATTTGGAAATCTTTTATGGACTGTTATTAAGTTCCACTACATATCTTAATTCTTATTTCAGATATTTGAATATTTTATCAAGAAAATTTTATCCTTATGAAAACTAAAGAATCCTAAAATCGAAAAATGGTGTTTCGCCAGAACATGGACTCGAACCCTGGACCGTTAGGTTAAAAGCCTAACGCTCTACCGACTAAGCTACCCGGGCTACAATGAAACCAATTTGGAAATCTTTTATGGACTGTTATTAAGTTCCACTACATATCTTAATTCTTATTTCAGATATTTGAATATTTTATCAAGAAAATTTTAATCTTATGAAAACTAAAGAATCCTAAAATCGAAAAATGGTGTTTCGCCAGAACAGGGACTCGAACCCTGGACCGTTAGGTTAAAAGCCTAAAGCTCTACCGACTGAGCACCTGGGCTCAACAGGAGCCTGTATAAAAATATTTTATATAACTATTATTAAGTTCCACTACAAATCTTAATTCTTTTTTCAGATATTTGACTAACTTTTTTAAAATTATTTATCGTTATGAAAACTGTAGAATCCTAAATATGAAAAATGATGTTTCGCCCGAACAGGGACTCGAACCCTGGACCGTTAGGTTAAAAGCCTAACGCTCTACCGACTGAGCTACCCGGACTCAACAAGATCCTATATAAAAATATTTTATATAACTGTTATTAAGTTCCACAACATATCTTAATTCTTATTTCAGATATTTGAATATTTTATCAAAAAAAATTTATCCCAATGAAAACTAAACAATCCTAAAATCGAAAAATGGTCTTTCGCCCGAACAGGGCCTCGAACCCTGGACCGTTAAGTTACAAGCCTAACGCTCTACCGACTGAGCTCCCCGGGCTACAAAGTAGCCAATTTGGAAATCTTTTAGGGAACTATTATTAAGTTCCACTACAAATCTTAATTCTTTTTTCAGATATTTGACTAACCTTTTTAAAAATATTTATCCTTATGAAAACTGTAGACTCCTAAATATGAAAAATGATGTTTCGCCCGAACAGGGACTCGAACCCTGGACCGTTAGGTTAAAAGCCTAACGCTCTACCGACTGAGCTACCCGGGCTCAACAGGAACCCATATAAAAATATTTTATATAACTGTTATTAAGTTTCACTACAAATCTTAATTCTTATTTCAGATATTTGAACATTTTATCAAAAAAATTTTATCCTTATGAAAACTAAAGAATCCTAAAATCGAAAAATGGTGTTTCGCCAGAACATGGACTCGAACCCTGGACCGTTAGGTTAAAAGCCTAAAGCTCTACCGACTGAGCACCTGGGCTCAACAGGAGCCTATATAAAAATATTTTATATAACTGTTATTAAGTTTCACTACAAATCTTAATTCTTATTTCACATATTTGAATATTTTATCAAAAAAATTTTATCCTTATGAAAACTGTAGAATCCTAAAATCGATAAACAGTCTTTCGCCCGAACAGGGACTCGAACGCTGGACCGTTAAGTTAAAAGCCTAACGCTCTACCGACTGAGCTACCCGGGCTACAATGAAACCAATTTGGAAATCTTTTATGGACTGTTATTAAGTTATTAAGTTAAAATATTTTTATGAACACTAAAGAATCCTAAAATCGAAAAATGGTGTTTCGCCAGAACATGGACTCGAACCCTGGACCGTTAGGTTAAAAGCCTAACGCTCTACCGACTGAGCTACCCGGACTCAACAGGATCCTATATAAAAATATTTTATATAACTGTTATTAAGTTTCACTACAAATCTTAATTCTTATTTCAGATATTTGAATATTTTATCAAACAAATTTTATCCTTATGAAAACTGTAGAATCCTAAAACCGATAAATAGCGTTTCGCCCGAACAGGGACTCGAACCCTGGACCGTTAGGTTAAAAGCCTAACGCTCTACCGACTGAGCTACCCGGGCTACAATGAAACCAATTTGGAAATCTTTTATGGACTGTTATTAAGATCCACAACATATCTTAATTCTTATTTCAGATATTTGAATATTTTATCAAAAAATTTTATCCGTATGAAAACTAAAGAATCCTAAAATCGAAAAATGGTGTTTCGCCCGAACAGGGACTCGAACCCTGGACCGTTAGGTTAAAAGCCTAACGCTCTACCGACTGAGCTACCCGGGCTCAACAGGATTCCATATAAAAATATTTTATATAACTGTTTTTAAGTTTCACTACAAATCTTAATTCTTATTTCAGATATTTCAATATTATATCAAAAAAATTTTATGCTTATGAAAACTGTAGAATCCTAAAATCGATAAATAGTGTTTCGACCGAACAGGGACTCGAACCCTAGACCGTTAGGTTAAAAGCTTAACGCTCTACCGACTGAGCTACCCGGGCTACAATGAAACCAATTTGGAAATCTTTTATAGACTGTTATTAAGTTCCACAACATATCTTAATTCTTATTTCAGATATTTGAATATTTTATCAAACAAATTTTATCGTTATGAAAACTAAAGAATCCTAAAATCGAAAAATTGTGTTTCTTTCGAATATGGACTCGAACCCTGGACCGTTAGGTTAAAAGCCTAACGCTCTACCGACTGAGCTACCCGGACTGCACAAGATCCTATATAAAAATATTTTATATAACTGTTATTAAGTTTCACTACAAATCTTAATTCTTATTTCAGATATTTGAATATTTTATCAAAAAAATTTTATCCGTATGAAAACTAAAGAATCCTAAAATCGAAAAATGGTGTTTCGCCCGAACAGGGCCTCGAACCCTGGACCGTTAAGTTAAAAGCCTAACGCTCTACCGACAAAGCTACCCGGGCTACAATGAAACCAATTTGGAAATCTTTTATGGACTGTTATTAAGTTCCACTACATATCTTAATTCTTATTTCAGATATTTGAATATTTTATCAAGAAAATTTTATCCTTATGAAAACTAAAGAATCCTAAAATCGAAAAATGGTGTTTCGCCAGAACATGGACTCGAACCCTGGACCGTTAGGTTAAAAGCCTAACGCTCTACCGACTGAGCTACCCGGACTCAACAAGATCCTATATAAAAATATTTTATATAACTGTTATTAAGTTCCACAACATATCTTAATTCTTATTTCAGATATTTGAATATTTTATCAAAAAAAATTTATCCCAATGAAAACTAAAGAATCCTAAAATCGAAAAATGGTCTTTCGCCCGAACAGGGCCTCGAACCCTGGACCGTTAAGTTACAAGCCTAACGCTCTACCGACTGAGCTACCCGGGCTACAAAGGAGCCAATTTGGAAATCTTTTAGGGAACTATTATTAAGTTCCACTACAAATCTTAATTCTTTTTTCAGATATTTGACTAACTTTTTTAAAATTATTTATCGTTATGAAAACTGTAGAATCCTAAATATGAAAAATGATGTTTCGCCCGAACAGGGACTCGAACCCTGGACCGTTAGGTTAAAAGCCTAACGCTCTACCGACTGAGCTACCCGGACTCAACAAGATCCTATATAAAAATATTTTATATAACTGTTATTAAGTTCCACAACATATCTTAATTCTTATTTCAGATATTTGAATATTTTATCAAAAAAAATTTATCCCAATGAAAACTAAACAATCCTAAAATCGAAAAATGGTGTTTCGCCCGAACAGGACCTCGAACCCTGGACCGTTAAGTTACAAGCCTAACGCTCTACCGACTGAGCTCCCCGGGCTACAAAGTAGCCAATTTGGAAATCTTTTAGGGAACTATTATTAAGTTCCACTACAAATCTTAATTCTTTTTTCAGATATTTGACTAACCTTTTTAAAAATATTTATCCTTATGAAAACTGTAGACTCCTAAATATGAAAAATGATGTTTCGCCCGAACAGGGACTCGAACCCTGGACCGTTAGGTTAAAAGCCTAACGCTCTACCGACTGAGCTACCCGGGCTCAACAGGAACCCATATAAAAATATTTTATATAACTGTTATTAAGTTTCACTACAAATCTTAATTCTTATTTCAGATATTTGAACATTTTATCAAAAAAATTTTATCCTTATGAAAACTAAAGAATCCTAAAATCGAAAAATGGTGTTTCGCCAGAACATGGACTCGAACCCTGGACCGTTAGGTTAAAAGCCTAAAGCTCTACCGACTGAGCACCTGGGCTCAACAGGAGCCTATATAAAAATATTTTATATAACTGTTATTAAGTTTCACTACAAATCTTAATTCTTATTTCACATATTTGAATATTTTATCAAAAAAATTTTATCCTTATGAAAACTGTAGAATCCTAAAATCGATAAACAGTCTTTCGCCCGAACAGGGACTCGAACGCTGGACCGTTAAGTTAAAAGCCTAACGCTCTACCGACTGAGCTACCCGGGCTACAATGAAACCAATTTGGAAATCTTTTATGGACTGTTATTAAGTTATTAAGTTAAAATATTTTTATGAACACTAAAGAATCCTAAAATCGAAAAATGGTGTTTCGCCAGAACATGGACTCGAACCCTGGACCGTTAGGTTAAAAGCCTAACGCTCTACCGACTGAGCTACCCGGACTCAACAGGATCCTATATAAAAATATTTTATATAACTGTTATTAAGTTTCACTACAAATCTTAATTCTTATTTCAGATATTTGAATATTTTATCAAACAAATTTTATCCTTATGAAAACTGTAGAATCCTAAAACCGATAAATAGCGTTTCGCCCGAACAGGGACTCGAACCCTGGACCGTTAGGTTAAAAGCCTAACGCTCTACCGACTGAGCTACCCGGGCTACAATGAAACCAATTTGGAAATCTTTTATGGACTGTTATTAAGATCCACAACATATCTTAATTCTTATTTCAGATATTTGAATATTTTATCAAAAAATTTTATCCGTATGAAAACTAAAGAATCCTAAAATCGAAAAATGGTGTTTCGCCCGAACAGGGACTCGAACCCTGGACCGTTAGGTTAAAAGCCTAACGCTCTACCGACTGAGCTACCCGGGCTCAACAGGATTCCATATAAAAATATTTTATATAACTGTTTTTAAGTTTCACTACAAATCTTAATTCTTATTTCAGATATTTCAATATTATATCAAAAAAATTTTATGCTTATGAAAACTGTAGAATCCTAAAATCGATAAATAGTGTTTCGACCGAACAGGGACTCGAACCCTAGACCGTTAGGTTAAAAGCTTAACGCTCTACCGACTGAGCTACCCGGGCTACAATGAAACCAATTTGGAAATCTTTTATAGACTGTTATTAAGTTCCACAACATATCTTAATTCTTATTTCAGATATTTGAATATTTTATCAAACAAATTTTATCGTTATGAAAACTAAAGAATCCTAAAATCGAAAAATTGTGTTTCTTTCGAATATGGACTCGAACCCTGGACCGTTAGGTTAAAAGCCTAACGCTCTACCGACTGAGCTACCCGGACTGCACAAGATCCTATATAAAAATATTTTATATAACTGTTATTAAGTTTCACTACAAATCTTAATTCTTATTTCAGATATTTGAATATTTTATCAAAAAAATTTTATCCGTATGAAAACTAAAGAATCCTAAAATCGAAAAATGGTGTTTCGCCCGAACAGGGCCTCGAACCCTGGACCGTTAAGTTAAAAGCCTAACGCTCTACCGACAAAGCTACCCGGGCTACAATGAAACCAATTTGGAAATCTTTTATGGACTGTTATTAAGTTCCACTACATATCTTAATTCTTATTTCAGATATTTGAATATTTTATCAAGAAAATTTTATCCTTATGAAAACTAAAGAATCCTAAAATCGAAAAATGGTGTTTCGCCAGAACATGGACTCGAACCCTGGACCGTTAGGTTAAAAGCCTAACGCTCTACCGACTGAGCTACCCGGACTCAACAAGATCCTATATAAAAATATTTTATATAACTGTTATTAAGTTCCACAACATATCTTAATTCTTATTTCAGATATTTGAATATTTTATCAAAAAAAATTTATCCCAATGAAAACTAAAGAATCCTAAAATCGAAAAATGGTCTTTCGCCCGAACAGAGCCTCGAACCCTGGACCGTTAAGTTAAAAGCCTAACGCTCTACCGACTGAGCTACCCGGGCTACAAAGGAGCCAATTTGGAAATCTTTTAGGGAACTATTATTAAGTTCCACTACAAATCTTAATTCTTTTTTCAGATATTTGACTAACTTTTTTAAAAATATTTATCCTTATGAAAACTGTAGAATCCTAAATATGAAAAATGATGTTTCGCCCGAACAGGGACTCGAACCCTGGACCGTTAGGTTAAAAGCCTAACGCTCTACCGACTGAGCTACCCGGGCTCACCAGGAACCCATATAAAAATATTTTAAATAACTGTTATTAAGTTTCACTACAAATCTTAATTCTTATTTCAGATATTTGAATATTTTATCAAAAAAATTTTATCCTTATGAAAACTGTAGAATCCTAAAATCGTTAAATAGTGTTTCGACCGAACAGGGACTCGAACCCTGGACCGTTAGGTTAAAAGCCTAACGCTCTACCGACTGAGCTACCCGGGCTACAATGAAACCAATTTGGAAATCTTTTATGGACTGTTATTAAGTTCCACAACATATCTTAATTCTTATTTCAGATATTTGAATATTTTATCAAACAAATTTTATCGTTATGAAAACTAAAGAATCCTAAAATCGAAAAATTGTGTTTCTTTCGAATATGGACTCGAACCCTGGACAGTTAGGTTAAAATCCTAACGCTCTACCGACTGAGCTACCCGGACTGCACAAGATCCTATATAAAAATATTTTATATAACTGTTATTAAGTTTCACTACAAATCTTAATTCTTATTTCAGATATTTGAATATTTTATCAAACAAATTTTATCCGTATGAAAACTAAAGAATCCTAAAATCGAAAAATGGTGTTTCGCCCGAACAGGGACTCGAAACCTGGACCGTTAAGTTAAAAGCCTAACGCTCTACCGACTGAGCTACCCGGGCTACAATGAAACCAATTTGGAAATCTTTTATAGACTGTTATTATGATCCACAACATATCTTAATTCTTATTTCAGATATTTGAATATTTTATCAAACAAATTTTATCCTTATGAAAACTAAAGAATCCTAAAATCGAAAAATTGTGTTTCTTTCGAACATTGACTCGAACCCTGGACCGTTAGGTTAAAAGACTAACGCTCTACCAACTGAGCTACCCGGGCTACAAAGAAGCCAATTTGGAAATCTTTTATAGACTGTTATTAAGTTCCACTACAAATCTTCATTCTTATTTCAGATATTTAAATAATTTATCAAAAAATATTAAAACCTTATGAAAACTATAGAATCCAAAAATTATCAAAATGATTATCAAAAATTTTTTATCCTTATGAAAACTGTAGAATCCTAAAATCGATAAATAGTGTTTCGCCCGAACAGGGACTCGAACCCTAGACCGTTAGGTTAAAAGCCTAACGCTCTACCGACTGAGCTACCCGGGCTACAATGAAGCCAATTTGGAAATCTTTTATGTAACTTTTATTAAGTTCCACTACAAATCTTAATTCTTATTTCAGAAATTTGAATATTTTATCAAAAAAATTTTATCCTTATGAAAACTAAAGAATCCTAAAACCGAAAAATGGTGTTTCGCCAGAACATGGACTCGAACACTGGACCGTTAGGTTAAAAGCCTAATACTCTACCGACGGAGCTACCCGGACTCAACAGGATCCTATATAAAAATATTTTATATAACTGTTATTAAGTTTCACTACAAATCTTAATTCTTATTTCAGATATTTGAATATTTTATCAAAAAAATTTTATCCGTATGAAAACTAAAGAATCCTAAAATCGAAAAATGGTGTTTCGCCCGAACAGGGCCTCGAACCCTGGACCGTTAAGTTAAAAGCGTAACGCTCTACCGACTAAGCTACCCGGGCTACAAAGGAGCCAATTTGGAAATCTTTTAGAGAACTATTATTAAGTTCCACTAAAAATCTTAATTCTTTTTTCAGATATTTGACTAACTTTTTTAAAAATATTTATCCTTATGAAAACTGTAGAATCCTAAATATGAAAAATGATGTTTCGCCCGAACAGGGACTCGAACCCTGGACCGTTAGGTTAAAAGCCTAACGCTCTACCGACTGAGCTACCCGGGCTCAACAGGAACCCATATAAAAATATTTTATATAACTGTTATTAAGTTTCACTACAATTCTTATTTCAGATATTTGAATATTTTATCAAAAAAATTTTATCCGTATGAAAACTAAAGAATCCTAAAATCGAAAAATGGTGTTTCGCCCGAACAAGGCCTCGAACCCTGGACCGTTAAGTTAAAAGCCAAACGCTCTACCGACTAAGCTACCCGGGCTACAATGAAACCAATTTGGAAATCTTTTATGGACTGTTATTAAGTTCCACTACATATCTTAATTCTTATTTCAGATATTCGACTTACTTTTTAAAAAATATTTATCCTTGTGAAAACTGTAGAATCCCAAATATGAAAAATGATGTTTCGCCCGAACAGGGACTCGAACCCTGGACCGTTAGGTTAAAAGCCTAACGCTCTACCGACTGAGCTACCCGGGCTACAATGAAACCAATTTGGAAATCTTTTATAGACTGTTATTAAGTTCCACAACATATCTTAATTCTTATTTCAGATATTTGAATATTTTATCAAAAAAATTTTATCCCAATGAAAACTAAAGAATCCTAAAATCGAAAAATGGTCTAGCCCGAACAGGGACTCGAACCCTTGACCGTTAGGTTAAAAGCATAATGTGAATCTTATTAAGTTTCACTACAAATCTTCATTCTTATTTCAGATATTTAAATAATTTATCAAAAAATATTAAAACCTTATGAAAACTATAGAATCCAAAAATTATCAAAATGATTATCAAAAATTTTTTATCCTTATGAAAACTGTAGAATCCTAAAATCGATAAATAGTGTTTCGCTGAACAGGGACTCGAACCCTAGACCGTTAGGTTAAAAGCCTAACGCTCTACCGATTGAGCTACCCGGGCTACAGTGAAGCCAATTTGGAAATCTTTTATGTAACTTTTATTAAGTTCCACTACAAATCTTAATTCTTATTTCAGAAATTTGAATATTTTATCAAAAAAATTTTATCCTTATGAAAACTAAAGAATCCTAAAACCGAAAAATGGTGTTTCGACCGAACAGGGACTCGAACCCTAGACCGTTAGGTTAAAAGCTTAACGCTCTACCGACTGAGCTACCCGGGCTACAATGAAACCAATTTGGAAATCTTTTATAGATTGTTATTAAGTTCCACAACATATCTTAATTCTTTTTTCAGATATTTGACTAACTTTTTTAAAAATATTTTTCCTTATGAAAACTGTAGAATCCTAAATATGAAAAATGATTTTCGCCCGAACAGGGACTCGAACCCTGGACCGTTAGGTTAAGAGCCTAACGCTCTACCGACTGAGCTACCCGGGCTCAACAGGAACCCATATAAAAATATTTTAAATAACTGTTATTAAGTTTCACTACAAATCTTAATTCTTATTTCAGATATTTGAATATTTTATCAAAAAAATTTTATCCTTATGAAAACTGTAGAATCCTAAAATCGATAAATAGTGTTTCGACCGAACAGGGACTCGAACCCTAGACCGTTAGGTTAAAAGCTTAACGCTCTACCGACTGAGCTACACGGGCTACAATGAAACCAATTTGGAAATCTTTTATAGATTGTTATTAAGTTCCACAACATATCTTAATTCTTATTTCAGATATTTGAATATTTTATCAAAAGAATTTTATCCCAATGAAAACTAAAGAATCCTAAAATCGAAAAATGGTGTTTCGCCCGAACAGGGACTCGAACCCTGGACCGTTAGGTTAAAAGCCTAACGCTCTACCGACTGAGCTACCCGGGCTACAAAGGAGCCAATTTGGAAATCTTTTATGGACTGTTATTAAGTTCCACAACAAATCTTAATTCTTTTTTCAGATATTTGACTAACTTTTTTAAAAATATTTATCCTTATGAAAACTGTAGAATCCTAAATATGAAAAATGATGTTTCGCCCGAACAGAAACTCGAACCCTGGATTGTTAGGTTAAAAGCCTAACGCTCTAAAGACTGAGCTACCCGGGCTACAATGAAACTAATTTGGAAATCTTTTATGAACTGTTATTAAGTTCCACAACATATCTTAATTCTTATTTCGGATATTTGAATATTTTATCAAAAAAATTTTATCCCAATGAAAGCTAAAGAATCCTAAAATCGATAAATAGTGTTTCGCCCGAACAGCGACTCGAACCCTGGACCGTTAGGTTAAAAGCCTAACGCTCTACCGACTGAGCTACCCGGGCTACAATGAAACCAATTTGGAAATCTTTTATGGACTGTTATTAAGTTCCACAACATATATTAATTCTTATTTCAGATATTTGAATATTTTATCAAAAAAAATTTATCCGTATGAAAACTAAAGAATCCTAAAATCGAAAAATGGTGTTTCGCCCGAACAGGGACTCGAACCCTGGACCGTTAATTTAAAAGCCTAACGCTCTACCGATTGAGCTACCCGGGCTACAATGAAACCAATTTGGAAATCTTTTATAGACTGTTATTAAGATCCACAACATATCTTAATTCTTATTTCAGATATTTGAATATTTTATCAAACAAATTTTATCCTTATGAAAACTGTAGAATCCCAAATATGAAAAATGATGTTTCTTTCGAACAGGGACTCGAACCCTGGACCGTTAGGTTAAAAGCCTAACGCTCTACCGACTGAGCTACCCGGGCTACAATGAAACCAATTTGGAAATCTTTTATGGACTGTTATTAAGTTCCACAACATATCTTAAATCTTATTTCAGATATTTGAATATTTTATCAAACAAATTTTATCGTTATGAAAACTAAAGAATCCGAAAATCGAAAAATTGTGTTTCTTTCGAATATGGACTCGAACCCTGGACCGTTAGGTTAAAAGCCTAACGCTCTACCGACTGAGCTACCCGGACTGCGCAAGATCCTATATAAAAATATTTTATATAACTGTTATTAAGTTTCACTACAAATCTTAATTCTTATTTCAGATATCTGAATATTTTATCAAAAAAATTTTATCCGTATGAAAACTAAAGAATCCTAAAATCGAAAAATGGTGTTTCGCCCGAACAGGGCCTCGAACCCTGGACCGTTAAGTTAACAGCGTAACGCTCTACCGACTAAGCTACCCGGGCTACAAAGGAATAAATTTGGAAATCTTTTAGAGAACTATTATTAAGTTCCACTACAAATCTTAATTCTTTTTTCAGATATTTGACTAACTTTTTTAAAAATATTTATCGTTATGAAAACTGTAGAATCCTAAATATGAAAAATGATTTTTCTCCCGAACAGGGACTCGAACCCTGGACTGTTAGGTTAAAAGCCTAACGCTCTACCGACTGAGCTACCCGGGCTCAACAGGAACTCATATAAAAATATTTTATATAACTGTTATTAAGTTTCACTACAAATCTTAATTCTTATTTCAGATATTTGAATATTTTATCAAAAAAATTTTATCCGTATGAAAACTAAAGAATCCTAAAATCGAAAAATGGTGTTTCGCCCGAACAGAGCCTCGAACCCTGGACCGTTAAGTTAAAAGCCTAACGCTCTACCGACTAAGCTACCCGGGCTAAAATGAAACCAATTTGGAAATCTTTTATGGACTGTTATTAAGTTCCACTACATATCTTAATTCTTATTTCAGATATTTGAATATTTTATCAAGAAAATTTTATCCTTATGAAAACTAAAGAATCCTAAAATCGAAAAATGGTGTTTCGCCAGAACAGGGACTCGAACCCTGGACCGTTAGGTTAAAAGCCTAACGCTCTACCGACTGAGCTACCCGGACTCAACAAGATCCTATATAAAAATATTTTATATAACTGTTATTAAGTTCCACAACATATCTTAATTCTTATTTCAGATATTTGAATATTTTATCAAAAAAAATTTATCCCAATGAAAACTAAAAAATCCTAAAATCGAAAAATGGTTTTTCGCCCGAACAGGGCCTCGAACCCTGGACCGTTAAGTTAAAAGCCTAACGCTCTACCGACTGAGCTACCCGGGCTACAAAGTAGCCAATTTGGAAATCTTTTAGGGAACTATTATTAAGTTCCACTACAAATCTTAATTCTTATTTCAGATATTTGAATATTTTATCAAAAAAATTTTATCCTTATGAAGACTGTAGAATCCTAAAATCGATAAATAGTGTTTCGACCGAACAGGGACTCGAACCCTAGACCGTTAGGTTAAAAGCTTAACGCTCTACCGACTGAGCTACCCGGGCTACAATGAAACCAATTTGGAAATCTTTTATAGACTGTTATTAAGTTCCACAACATATCTTAATTCTTATTTCAGATATTTGAATATTTTATCAAAAGAATTTTATCCCAATGAAAACTAAAGAATCCTAAAATCGAAAAATGGTGTTTCGCCCGAACAGGGACTCGAACCCTGGACCGTTAGGTTAAAAGCCTAACGCTCTACCGACTGAGCTACACGGGTTCAACAGGAACCCAGATAAAAATATTTTATATAACTGTTATTAAGTTTCACTACAAATCTTAATTCTTATTTCAGATATTTGAATATTTTATCAAAAGAATTTTATCCCAATGAAAACTAAAGAATCCTAAAATCGAAAAATGGTGTTTCGCCCGAACAGGGACTCGAACCCTGGACCGTTAGGTTAAAAGCCTAACGCTCTACCGACTGAGCTACACGGGTTCAACAGGAACCCATATAAAAATATTTTATATAACTGTTATTAAGTTTCACTACAAATCTTAATTCTTATTTCAGATATTTGAATATTTTATCAAGAAAATTTAATCCTTATGAAAACTGTAGAATCCTAAAATCGATAAATAGTGTTTCGCCCGAACAGGGACTCGAACCCTGGACCGTTAGGTTAAAAGCCTAACGCTCTAAAGACTGAGCTACCCGGGCTACAATGAAACTAATTTGGAAATCTTTTATTAACTGTTATTAAGTTCCACAACATATCTTAATTCTTATTTCAGATATTTGAATATTTTATCAAAAAATTTTTATCCCAATGAAAGCTAAAGAATCCTAAAATCGAAAAATGGTATTTCGCCCGAACAGGGACTCGAACCCTGGACCGTTAGGTTAAAAGCCTAACGCTCTACCGACTGAGCTACCCGGGCTCAACAGGAACCCATATAAAAATATTTTATATAACTGTTATTAAGTTTCACTACAAATCTTAATTCTTTTTTCATATATTTGACTAACTTTTTTAAAAATATTTATCCTTATGAAAACTGTAGAATCCTAAATATGAAAAATGATGTTTCGCCCGAACAGGGACTCGAACCCTGGATCGTTATTTTAAAAGCCTAACGCTCTAAAGACTGAGCTACCCGGGCTACAATGAAACTAATTTGGAAATCTTTTATGAACTGTTATTAAGTTCCACAACATATCTTAATTCTTATTTCAGATATTTGAATATTTTATCAAAAAAAATTTTTCCCAATGAAAGCTAAAGAATCCTAAAATCGATAAATAGTGTTTCGCCCGAACAGGGACTCGAACCCTGGACCGTTAGGTTAAAAGCCTAACGCTCTACCGACTGAGCTACCCGGGCTACAATGAAACCAATTTGGAAATCTTTTATGGACTGTTATTAAGTTCCACAACATATCTTAAATCTTATTTCAGATATTTGAATATTTTATCAAACAAATTTTATCGTTATGAAAACTAAAGAATCCTAAAATCGAAAAATTGTGTTTCTTTCGAATATGGACTCGAACCCTGGACCGTTAGGTTAAAAGCCTAACGCTCTACCGACTGAGCTACCCGGACTGCACAAGATCCTATATAAAAATATTTTATCTAACTGTTATTAAGTTTCACTACAAATCTTAATTCTTATTTCAGATATCTGAATATTTTATCAAAAAAATTTTATCCGTATGAAAACTAAAGAATCCTAAAATCGAAAAATGGTGTTTCGCCCGAACAGGGCCTCGAACCCTGGACCGTTAAGTTAAAAGCGTAACGCTCTACCGACTAACCTACCCGGGCTACAAAGGAGTCAATTTGGAAATCTTTTAGAGAACTATTATTAAGTTCCACTACAAATCTTAATTCTTTTTTCAGATATTTGACTATTTTTTTTTAAAATATTTATCGTTATGAAAACTGTAGAATCCTAAATATGAAAAATGATGTTTCGAACGAACAGGGACTCGAACCCTGGACCGTTAGGTTAAAAGCCTAACGCTCTACCGACTGAGCTACCCGGGCTCAACAAGAACCCATATAAAAATATTTTATATAACTGTTATTAAGTTTCACTACAAATCTTAATTCTTATTTCAGATATTTGAATATTTTATCAAAAAAATTTTATCCGTATGAAAACTAAAGAATCCTAAAATCGAAAAATGATGTTTCGCCCGAACAGAGCCTCGAACCCTGGACCGTTAAGTTAAAAGCCTAACGCTCTACCGACTAAGCTACCCGGGCTAAAATGAAACCAATTTGGAAATCTTTTATGGACTGTTATTAAGTTCCACTACATATCTTAATTCTTATTTCAGATATTTGAATATTTTATCAAAAAAAATTTATCCCAATGAAAACTAAACAATCCTAAAATCGAAAAATGGTTTTTCGCCCGAACAGGGCCTCGAACCCTGGACCGTTAAGTTAAAAGCCTAACGCTCTACCGACTGAGCTACCCGAGCTACAAAGTAGCCAATTTGGAAATCTTTTAGGGAACTATTATTAAGTTCCACTACAAATCTTAATTCTTTTTTCAGATATTTGACTAACTTTTTTAAAAATATTTATCCTTATGAAAACTGTAGAATCCTAAATATGAAAAATGAGATTTCGCCCGAACAGGGACTCGAACCCTGAACCGTTAGGTTAAAAGCCTAACGCTCTAAAGACTGAGCTACCCGGGCTACAATGAAACTAATTTGGAAATCTTTTATGAACTGTTATTAAGTTCCACAACATATCTTAATTCTTATTTCAGATATTTGAATATTTTATCAAAAAAATTTTATCCTTATGAAAACTGTAGAATCCTAAAATCGATAAATAGTGTTTCGCCCGAACAGGGACTCGAACCCTGGACCGTTAAGTTAAAAGCCTAACGCTCTACCGACTGAGCTAGCCGGGCTACAATGAAACCAATTTGGAAATCTTTTATGGACTGTTATTAAGTTCCACAACATATCTTAAATCTTATTTCAGATATTTGAATATTTTATCAAACAAATTTTATCGTTATGAAAACTAAAGAATCCTAAAATCGAAAAATTGTGTTTCTTTCGAATATGGACTCGAACCCTGGACCGTTAGGTAAAAAGCCTAACGCTCTACCGACTGAGCTACCCGGACTGCACAAGATCCTATATAAAAATATTTTATCTAACTGTTATTAAGTTTCACTACAAATCTTAATTCTTATTTCAGATATCTGAATATTTTATCAAAAAAATTTTATCCGTATGAAAACTAAAGAATCCTAAAATCGAAAAATGGTGTTTCGCCCGAACAGGGACTCGAACCCTGGACCGTTAAGTTAAAAGCCTAACGCTCTACCGACTGAGCTACCCGGGCTACAATGAAACCAATTTGGAAATCTTTTATAGACTGTTATTAAGTTCCACAACATATCTTAATTCTTATTTCAGATATTTGAATATTTTATCAAAAGAATTTTATCCCAATGAAAACTAAAGAATCCTAAAATCGAAAAATGGTGTTTCGCCCGAACAGGGACTCGAACCCTAGACCGTTAGGTTAAAAGCTTAACGCTCTACCGACTGAGCTACCCGGGCTACAATGAAACCAATTTGGAAATCTTTTATAGACAGTTATTAAGTTCCACAACATATCTTAATTCTTATTTCAGATATTTGAATATTTTATCAAAAGAATTTTATCCCAATGAAAACTAAAGAATCCTAAAATCGAAAAATGGTGTTTCGCCCGAACAGGGACTCGAACCCTGGACCGTTAGGTTAAAAGCCTAACGCTCTACCGACTGAGCTACACGGGCTCAACAAGAACCCATATAAAAATATTTTATATAACTGTTATTAAGTTTCACTACAAATCTTAATTCTTATTTCAGATATTTGAATATTTTATTAGAAAATTTTATCCTTATGAAAACTGTAGAATCCTAAAATCGATAAATAGTGTTTCGCCCGAACAGGGACTCGAACCCTGGACCGTTAGGTTAAAAGCCTAACGCTCTACCGACTGAGCTACCCGGGCTACAAAGGAGCCAATTTGGAAATCTTTTATGGACTGTTATTAAGTTCCACTACAAATCTTAATTCTTTTTTCAGATATTTGACTAACTTTTTTAAAAATATTTATCCTTATGAAAACTGTAGAATCCTAAATATGAAAAATGATGTTTCGCCCGAACAGGGACTCGAACCCTGGACCGTTAGGTTAAAAGCCTAACGCTCTAAAGACTGAGCTACCCGGGCTACAATGAAACTAATTTGGAAATCTTTTATGAACTGTTATTAAGTTCCACAACATATCTTAATTCTTATTTCAGATATTTGAATATTTTATCAAAAAAATTTTATCCCAATGAAAACTAAAGAATCCTAAAATCGAAAAATGGTATTTCGCCCGAACAGGGACTCGAACCCTGGACCGTTAGGTTAAAAGCCTAACGCTCTACCGACTGAGCTACACGGGCTCAACAGGAACCCATATAAAAATATTTTATATAACTGTTATTAAGTTTCACTACAAATCTTAATTCTTATTTCAGATATTTGAATATTTTATCAAGAAAATTTTATCCTTATGAAAACTGTAGAATCCTAAAATCGATAAATAGTGTTTCGCCCGAACAGGGACTCGAACCCTGGACCGTTAGGTTAAAAGCCTAACGCTCTACCGACTGAGCTACCCGGGCTACAATGAAACCAATTTGGAAATCTTTTATAGACTGTTATTAAGATCCACAACATATCTTAATTCTTATTTCAGATATTTGAATATTTTATCAAACAAATTTTATCCTTATGAAAACTAAAGAATCCTAAAATCGAAAAATTGTGGTTCTTTCGAACAGGGACTCGAACCCTGGACCGTTAGGTTAAAAGCCTAACGTTCTACCAACTGAGCTACCCGGGCTACAAAGCAGCCAATTTGGAAATCTTTTAGGGAACTATTATTAAGTTCCAATACAAATCTTAATTCTTTTTTCAGATATTTGACTAACTTTTTAAAAAATATTTATCCTTATGAAAACTGTAGAATCCCAAATATGAAAAATGATGTTTCGCCCGAACAGGGACTCGAACCCTGGACCGTTAGGTTAAAAGCCTAACGCTCTACCGACTGAGCTACCCGGGCTACAATGAAACCAATTTGGAAATCTTTTATGGACTGTTATTAAGTTCCACAACATATCTTAATTCTTATTTCAGATATTTGAATATTTTATCAAACAAATTTTATCGTTATGAAAACTAAAGAATCCTAAAATCGAAAAATTGTGTTTCTTTCGAATATGGACTCGAACCCTGGACCGTTGGGTTAAAAGCCTAACGCTCTACCGACTGAGCTACCCGGACTGCACAAGATCCTATATAAAAATATTTTATATAACTGTTATTAAGTTTCACTACAAATCTTAATTCTTATTTCAGATAGTTGAATATTTTATCAAAAAAATTTTATCCGTATGAAAACTAAAGAATCCTAAAATCGAAAAATGGTGTTTCGCCCGAACAGGGCCTCGAACCCTGGACCGTTAAGTTAAAAGCGTAACGCTCTACCGACTAAGCTACCCGGGCTACAAAGGAGTCAATTTGGAAATCTTTTAGAGAACTATTATTAAGTTCCACTACAAATCTTAATTCTTTTTTCAGATATTTGACTAACTTTTTTAAAAATATTTATCCTTATGAAAACTGTAGAATCCTAAATATGAAAAATGATGTTTCGCCCGAACAGGGACTCGAACCCTGGACCGTTAGGTTAAAAGCCTAACGCTCTACCGACTGAGCTACCCGGGCTCAACAGGAACCCATATAAAAATATTTTATATAACTGTTATTAAGTTTCACTACAAATCTTAATTCTTATTTCAGATATTTGAATATTTTATCAAAAAAATTTTATCCGTATGGAAACTAAAGAATCCTAAAATCGAAAAATGGTGTTTCGCCCGAACAGGGCCTCGAACCCTGGACCGTTAATTTAAAAGCCTAAAGCTCTACCGACTAAGCTACCCGGGCTACAATGAAACCAATTTGGAAATCTTTTATGGACTGTTAATAAATTCCACTACATATCTTAATTCTTATTTCAGATATTTGAATATTTTATCAAGAAAATTTTATCCTTATGAAAACTAAAGAATCCTAAAATCGAAAAATGGTATTTCGCCAGAACATGGACTCGAACCCTGGACCGTTAGGTTAAAAGCCTAACGCTCTACCGACTGAGCTACCCGGACTCAACAAGATCCTATATAAAAATATTTTATATAACTGTTATTAAGTTCCACAACATATCTTAATTCTTATTTCAGATATTTGAATATTTTATCAAAAAAAATTTATCCCAATGAAAACTAAAGAATCCTAAAATCGAAAAATGGTCTTTCGCCCGAACAGGGCCTCGAACCCTGGACCGTTAAGTTAAAAGCCTAACGCTCTACCGAATGAGCTACCCGGGCTACAAAGGAGCCAATTTGGAAATCTTTTATGGACTGTTATTAAGTTCCACTACAAATCTTAATTCTTTTTTCAGATATTTGACTAACTTTTTTAAAAATATTTATCCTTATGAAAACTGTAGAATCCAAAATATGAAAAATGATGTTTCGCCCGAACAGGGACTCGAACCCTGGACCGTTAGGTTAAAAGCCTAACGCTCTACCGACTGAGCTACCCGGGCTCAACAGGAACCCATATAAAAATATTTTAAATAACTGTTATTAAGTTTCACTACAAATCTTAATTCTTATTTCAGATATTTGAATATTTTATCAAAAAAATTTTATCCTTATGAAAACTGTAGAATCCTAAAATCGATAAATAGTGTTTCGACCGAACAGGGACTCGAACCCTAGACCGTTAGGTTAAAAGCTTAAAGCTCTACCGACTGAGCTACCCGGGCTACAATGAAACCAATTTGGAAATCTTTTATAGACTGTTATTAAGTTCCACAACATATCTTAATTCTTATTTCAGATATTTGAATATTTTATCAAAAGAATTTTATCCCAATGAAAACTAAAGAATCCTAAAATCGAAAAATGGTGTTTCGCCCGAATAGGGACTCGAACCCTGGACCGTTAGGTTAAAAGCCTAACGCTCTACCGACTGAGCTACCCGGGCTACAAAGGAGCCAATTTGGAAATCTTTTATGGACTGTTATTAAGATCCACAACATATCTTAATTCTTATTTCAGATATTTGACTAACTTTTTTAAAAATATTTATCCTTATGAAAACTGTAGAATCCTAAATATGAAAAATGATGTTTCGCCCGAACAGGGACTCGAACCCTGGACCGTTAGGTTAAAAGCCTAACGCTCTAAAGACTGAGCTACCCGGGCTACAATGAAACTAATTTGGAAATCTTTTATGAACTGTTATTAAGTTCCACAACATATCTTAATTCTTATTTCAGATATTTGAATATTTTATCAAAAACATTTTATCCCAATGAAAACTAAAGAATCCTAAAATCGAAAAATGGTATTTCGCCCGAACAGGGACTCGAACCCTGTACCGTTAGGTTAAAAGCCTAACGCTCTACCGACTGAGCTACACGGGCTCAACAGGAACCCATATAAAAATATTTTATATAACTGTTATTAAGTTTCACTACAAATCTTAATTCTTATTTCAGATATTTGAATATTTTATCAAGAAAATTTTATCCTTATGAAAACTGTAGAATCCTAAAATCGATAAATAGTGTTTCGCCCGAACAGGGACTCGAACCCTGGACCTTTAGTTTAAAAGCCTAAATCTACCGACTGAGCTACCCGGGCTACAACGAAACCAATTTGGAAATCTTATAGACTGTTATTAAGATCCACAACATATCTTAATTCTTATTTCAGATATTTGAATATTTTATCAAACAAATTTTATCCTTATGAAAACTAAAGAATCCTAAAATCGAAAAATTGTGTTTCTTTCGAACAGGGACTCGAACCCTGGACCGTTAGGTTAAAAGCCTATCGCTCTACCAACTGAGCTACCCGGGCTACAAAGCAGCCAATTTGGAAATCTTTTAGGGAACTATTATTAAGTTCCAATACAAATCTTAATTCTTTTTTCAGATATTTGACTAACTTTTTAAAAAATATTTATCCTTATGAAAACTGTAGAATCCCAAATATGAAAAATGATGTTTCGCCCGAACAGGGACTCGAACCCTGGACCGTTAGGTTAAAAGCCTAACGCTCTACCGACTGAGCTACCCGGGCTTCAATGAAACCAATTTGGAAATCTTTTATAGACTGTTATTAAGTTCCACAACATATCTTAATTCTTATTTCAGATATTTGAATATTTTATCAAAAAAATTTTATCCCAATGAAAACTAAAGAATCCTAAAATCGAAAAATGGTCTAGCCCGAACAGGGACTCGAACCCTGGACCGTTAGGTTAAAAGCATAATGTGAATCTTATTAAGTTTCACTACAAATCATCATTCTTATTTCAGATATTTAAATAATTTATCAAAAAATATTAAAACCTTATGAAAACTATAGAATCCAAAAATTATCAAAATGATTATCAAAAAATTTTTATCCTTATGAAAACTGTAAAATCCTAAAATCGATAAATAGTGTTTCGCCCGAACAGGGACTCGAACCCTAGACCGTTAGGTTAAAAGCCTAACGCTCTACCGACTGAGCTACCCGGGCTACAATGAAACCAGTTTGGAAATCTTTTATAGACTGTTATTAAGTTCCACAACATATCTTAATTCTTATTTCAGATATTTGAATATTTTATCAAACAAATTTTATCGTTATGAAAACTAAAGAATCCTAAAATCGAAAAATTGTGTTTCTTTCGAATATGGACTCGAACCCTGGACCGTTAGGTTAAAAGCCTAACGCTCTACCGACTGAGCTACCCGGACTGCACAAGATCCTATATAAAAATATTTTATATAACTGTTATTAAGTTTCACTACAAATCTTAATTCTTATTTCAGATAGTTGAATATTTTATCAAAAAAATTTTATCCGTATGAAAACTAAAGAATCCTAAAATCGAAAAATGGTGTTTCGCCCGAACAGGGCCTCGAACCCTGGACCGTTAAGTTAAAAGCGTAACGCTCTACCGACTAAGCTACCCGGGCTACAAAGGAGTCAATTTGGAAATCTTTTAGAGAACTATTATTAAGTTCCACTACAAATCTTAATTCTTTTTTCAGATATTTGACTAACTTTTTTAAAAATATTTATCCTTATGAAAACTGTAGAATCCTAAATATGAAAAATGATGTTTCGCCCGAACAGGGACTCGAACCCTGGACCGTTAGGTTAAAAGCCTAACGCTCTACCGACTGAGCTACCCGGGCTCAACAGGAACCCATATAAAAATATTTTATATAACTGTTATTAAGTTTCACTACAAATCTTAATTCTTATTTCAGATATTTGAAAATTTTATCAAAAAAATTTTATCCGTATGGAAACTAAAGAATCCTAAAATCGAAAAATGGTGTTTCGCCCGAACAGGGCCTCGAACCCTGGACCGTTAATTTAAAAGCCTAAAGCTCTACCGACTAAGCTACCCGGGCTACAATGAAACCAATTTGGAAATCTTTTATGGACTGTTAATAAATTCCACTACATATCTTAATTCTTATTTCAGATATTTGAATATTTTATCAAGAAAATTTTATCCTTATGAAAACTAAAGAATCCTAAAATCGAAAAATGGTATTTCGCCAGAACATGGACTCGAACCCTGGACCGTTAGGTTAAAAGCCTAACGCTCTACCGACTGAGCTACCCGGACTCAACAAGATCCTATATAAAAATATTTTATATAACTGTTATTAAGTTCCACAACATATCTTAATTCTTATTTCAGATATTTGAATATTTTATCAAAAAAAATTTATCCCAATGAAAACTAAAGAATCCTAAAATCGAAAAATGGTCTTTCGCCCGAACAGGGCCTCGAACCCTGGACCGTTAAGTTAAAAGCCTAACGCTCTACCGAATGAGCTACCCGGGCTACAAAGGAGCCAATTTGGAAATCTTTTATGGACTGTTATTAAGTTCCACTACAAATCTTAATTCTTTTTTCAGATATTTGACTAACTTTTTAAAAAATATTTATCCTTATGAAAACTGTAGAATCCAAAATATGAAAAATGATGTTTCGCCCGAACAGGGACTCGAACCCTGGACCGTTAGGTTAAAAGCCTAACGCTCTACCGACTGAGCTACCCGGGCTCAACAGGAACCCATATAAAAATATTTTAAATAACTGTTATTAAGTTTCACTACAAATCTTAATTCTTATTTCAGATATTTGAATATTTTATCAAAAAAATTTTATCCTTATGAAAACTGTAGAATCCTAAAATCGATAAATAGTGTTTCGACCGAACAGGGACTCGAACCCTAGACCGTTAGGTTAAAAGCTTAAAGCTCTACCGACTGAGCTACCCGGGCTACAATGAAACCAATTTGGAAATCTTTTATAGACTGTTATTAAGTTCCACAACATATCTTAATTCTTATTTCAGATATTTGAATATTTTATCAAAAGAATTTTATCCCAATGAAAACTAAAGAATCCTAAAATCGAAAAATGGTGTTTCGCCCGAATAGGGACTCGAACCCTGGACCGTTAGGTTAAAAGCCTAACGCTCTACCGACTGAGCTACCCGGGCTACAAAGGAGCCAATTTGGAAATCTTTTATGGACTGTTATTAAGATCCACAACATATCTTAATTCTTATTTCAGATATTTGACTAACTTTTTTAAAAATATTTATCCTTATGAAAACTGTAGAATCCTAAATATGAAAAATGATGTTTCGCCCGAACAGGGACTCGAACCCTGGACCGTTAGGTTAAAAGCCTAACGCTCTAAAGACTGAGCTACCCGGGCTACAATGAAACTAATTTGGAAATCTTTTATGAACTGTTATTAAGTTCCACAACATATCTTAATTCTTATTTCAGATATTTGAATATTTTATCAAAAACATTTTATCCCAATGAAAACTAAAGAATCCTAAAATCGAAAAATGGTATTTCGCCCGAACAGGGACTCGAACCCTGTACCGTTAGGTTAAAAGCCTAACGCTCTACCGACTGAGCTACACGGGCTCAACAGGAACCCATATAAAAATATTTAATATAACTGTTATTAAGTTTCACTACAAATCTTAATTCTTATTTCAGATATTTGAATATTTTATCAAGAAAATTTTATCCTTATGAAAACTGTAGAATCCTAAAATCGATAAATAGTGTTTCGCCCGAACAGGGACTCGAACCCTGGACCTTTAGTTTAAAAGCCTAAATCTACCGACTGAGCTACCCGGGCTACAATGAAACCAATTTGGAAATCTTTTATGGACTGTTATTAAGTTCCACAACATATCTTAATTGTTATTTCAGATATTTGAATATTTTATCAAAAAAATTTTATCCGTATGAAAACTAAAGAATCCTAAAATCGATAAATAGTGTTTCGCCCGAACAGGGACTCGAACCCTGGACCTTTAGTTTAAAAGCCTAAATCTACCGACTGAGCTACCCGGGCTTCAATGAAACCAATTTGGAAATCTTTTATAGACTGTTATTAAGTTCCACAACATATCTTAATTCTTATTTCAGATATTTGAATATTTTATCAAAAAAATTTTATCCCAATGAAAACTAAAGAATCCTAAAATCGAAAAATGGTCTAGCCCGAACAGGGACTCGAACCCTGGACCGTTAGGTTAAAAGCATAATGTGAATCTTATTAAGTTTCACTACAAATCATCATTCTTATTTCAGATATTTAAATAATTTATCAAAAAATATTAAAACCTTATGAAAACTATAGAATCCAAAAATTATCAAAATGATTATCAAAAAATTTTTATCCTTATGAAAACTGTAAAATCCTAAAATCGATAAATAGTGTTTCGCCCGAACAGGGACTCGAACCCTAGACCGTTAGGTTAAAAGCCTAACGCTCTACCGACTGAGCTACCCGGGCTACAATGAAACCAGTTTGGAAATCTTTTATAGACTGTTATTAAGTTCCACAACATATCTTAATTCTTATTTCAGATATTTGAATATTTTATCAAACAAATTTTATCGTTATGAAAACTAAAGAATCCTAAAATCGAAAAATTGTGTTTCTTTCGAATATGGACTCGAACCCTGGACCGTTAGGTTAAAAGCCTAACGCTCTACCGACTGAGCTACCCGGACTGCACAAGATCCTATATAAAAATATTTTATATAACTGTTATTAAGTTTCACTACAAATCTTAATTCTTATTTCAGATAGTTGAATATTTTATCAAAAAAATTTTATCCGTATGAAAACTAAAGAATCCTAAAATCGAAAAATGGTGTTTCGCCCGAACAGGGCCTCGAACCCTGGACCGTTAAGTTAAAAGCGTAACGCTCTACCGACTAAGCTACCCGGGCTACAAAGGAGTCAATTTGGAAATCTTTTAGAGAACTATTATTAAGTTCCATTACAAATCTTAATTCTTTTTTCAGATATTTGACTAACTTTTTTAAAAATATTTATCCTTATGAAAACTGTAGAATCCTAAATATGAAAAATGATGTTTTGCCCGAACAGGGACTCGAACCCTGGACCGTTAGGTTAAAAGCCTAACGCTCTACCGACTGAGCTACCCGGGCTCAACAGGAACCCATATAAAAATATTTTATATAACTGTTATTAAGTTTCACTACAAATCTTAATTCTTATTTCAGATATTTGAAAATTTTATCAAAAAAATTTTATCCGTATGGAAACTAAAGAATCCTAAAATCGAAAAATGGTGTTTCGCCCGAACAGGGCCTCGAACCCTGGACCGTTAATTTAAAAGCCTAAAGCTCTACCGACTAAGCTACCCGGGCTACAATGAAACCAATTTGGAAATCTTTTATGGACTGTTAATAAATTCCACTACATATCTTAATTCTTATTTCAGATATTTGAATATTTTATCAAGAAAATTTTATCCTTATGAAAACTAAAGAATCCTAAAATCGAAAAATGGTATTTCGCCAGAACATGGACTCGAACCCTGGACCGTTAGGTTAAAAGCCTAACGCTCTACCGACTGAGCTACCCGGACTCAACAAGATCCTATATAAAAATATTTTATATAACTGTTATTAAGTTCCACAACATATCTTAATTCTTATTTCAGATATTTGAATATTTTATCAAAAAAAATTTATCCCAATGAAAACTAAAGAATCCTAAAATCGAAAAATGGTCTTTCGCCCGAACAGGGCCTCGAACCCTGGACCGTTAAGTTAAAAGCCTAACGCTCTACCGAATGAGCTACCCGGGCTACAAAGGAGCCAATTTGGAAATCTTTTATGGACTGTTATTAAGTTCCACTACAAATCTTAATTCTTTTTTCAGATATTTGACTAACTTTTTTAAAAATATTTATCCTTATGAAAACTGTAGAATCCAAAATATGAAAAATGATGTTTCGCCCGAACAGGGACTCGAACCCTGGACCGTTAGGTTAAAAGCCTAACGCTCTACCGACTGAGCTACCCGGGCTCAACAGGAACCCATATAAAAATATTTTAAATAACTGTTATTAAGTTTCACTACAAATCTTAATTCTTATTTCAGATATTTGAATATTTTATCAAAAAAATTTTATCCTTATGAAAACTGTAGAATCCTAAAATCGATAAATAGTGTTTCGACCGAACAGGGACTCGAACCCTAGACCGTTAGGTTAAAAGCTTAAAGCTCTACCGACTGAGCTACCCGGGCTACAATGAAACCAATTTGGAAATCTTTTATAGACTGTTATTAAGTTCCACAACATATCTTAATTCTTATTTCAGATATTTGAATATTTTATCAAAAGAATTTTATCCCAATGAAAACTAAAGAATCCTAAAATCGAAAAATGGTGTTTCGCCCGAATAGGGACTCGAACCCTGGACCGTTAGGTTAAAAGCCTAACGCTCTACCGACTGAGCTACCCGGGCTACAAAGGAGCCAATTTGGAAATCTTTTATGGACTGTTATTAAGATCCACAACATATCTTAATTCTTATTTCAGATATTTGACTAACTTTTTTAAAAATATTTATCCTTATGAAAACTGTAGAATCCTAAATATGAAAAATGATGTTTCGCCCGAACAGGGACTCGAACCCTGGACCGTTAGGTTAAAAGCCTAACGCTCTAAAGACTGAGCTACCCGGGCTACAATGAAACTAATTTGGAAATCTTTTATGAACTGTTATTAAGTTCCACAACATATCTTAATTCTTATTTCAGATATTTGAATATTTTATCAAAAACATTTTATCCCAATGAAAACTAAAGAATCCTAAAATCGAAAAATGGTATTTCGCCCGAACAGGGACTCGAACCCTGTACCGTTAGGTTAAAAGCCTAACGCTCTACCGACTGAGCTACACGGGCTCAACAGGAACCCATATAAAAATATTTTATATAACTGTTATTAAGTTTCACTACAAATCTTAATTCTTATTTCAGATATTTGAATATTTTATCAAGAAAATTTTATCCTTATGAAAACTGTAGAATCCTAAAATCGATAAATAGTGTTTCGCCCGAACAGGGACTCGAACCCTGGACCTTTAGTTTAAAAGCCTAAATCTACCGACTGAGCTACCCGGGCTACAATGAAACCAATTTGGAAATCTTTTATGGACTGTTATTAAGTTCCACAACATATCTTAATTGTTATTTCAGATATTTGAATATTTTATCAAAAAAATTTTATCCGTATGAAAACTAAAGAATCCTAAAATCGAAAAATGGTGTTTCGCTCGAACAGGGACTCGAACCCTGGACCGTTAAGTTAAAAGCCTAACGCTCTACCGACTGAGCTACCCGGGCTACAACGAAACCAATTTGGAAATCTTTTATAGACTGTTATTAAGATCCACAACATATCTTAATTCTTATTTCAGATATTTGAATATTTTATCAAACAAATTTTATCCTTATGAAAACTAAAGAATCCTAAAATCGAAAAATTGTGTTTCTTTCGAACAGGGACTCGAACCCTGGACCGTTAGGTTAAAAGCCTATCGCTCTACCAACTGAGCTACCCGGGCTACAAAGCAGCCAATTTGGAAATCTTTTAGGGAACTATTATTAAGTTCCAATACAAATCTTAATTCTTTTTTCAGATATTTGACTAACTTTTTAAAAAATATTTATCCTTATGAAAACTGTAGAATCCAAAATATGAAAAATGATGTTTCGCCCGAACAGGGACTCGAACCCTGGACCGTTAGGTTAAAAGCCTAACGCTCTACCGACTGAGCTACCCGGGCTCAACAGGAACCCATATAAAAATATTTTAAATAACTGTTATTAAGTTTCACTACAAATCTTAATTCTTATTTCAGATATTTGAATATTTTATCAAAAAAATTTTATCCTTATGAAAACTGTAGAATCCTAAAATCGATAAATAGTGTTTCGACCGAACAGGGACTCGAACCCTAGACCGTTAGGTTAAAAGCTTAAAGCTCTACCGACTGAGCTACCCGGGCTACAATGAAACCAATTTGGAAATCTTTTATAGACTGTTATTAAGTTCCACAACATATCTTAATTCTTATTTCAGATATTTGAATATTTTATCAAAAGAATTTTATCCCAATGAAAACTAAAGAATCCTAAAATCGAAAAATGGTGTTTCGCCCGAATAGGGACTCGAACCCTGGACCGTTAGGTTAAAAGCCTAACGCTCTACCGACTGAGCTACCCGGGCTACAAAGGAGCCAATTTGGAAATCTTTTATGGACTGTTATTAAGATCCACAACATATCTTAATTCTTATTTCAGATATTTGACTAACTTTTTTAAAAATATTTATCCTTATGAAAACTGTAGAATCCTAAATATGAAAAATGATGTTTCGCCCGAACAGGGACTCGAACCCTGGACCGTTAGGTTAAAAGCCTAACGCTCTAAAGACTGAGCTACCCGGGCTACAATGAAACTAATTTGGAAATCTTTTATGAACTGTTATTAAGTTCCACAACATATCTTAATTCTTATTTCAGATATTTGAATATTTTATCAAAAACATTTTATCCCAATGAAAACTAAAGAATCCTAAAATCGAAAAATGGTATTTCGCCCGAACAGGGACTCGAACCCTGTACCGTTAGGTTAAAAGCCTAACGCTCTACCGACTGAGCTACACGGGCTCAACAGGAACCCATATAAAAATATTTTATATAACTGTTATTAAGTTTCACTACAAATCTTAATTCTTATTTCAGATATTTGAATATTTTATCAAGAAAATTTTATCCTTATGAAAACTGTAGAATCCTAAAATCGATAAATAGTGTTTCGCCCGAACAGGGACTCGAACCCTGGACCTTTAGTTTAAAAGCCTAAATCTACCGACTGAGCTACCCGGGCTACAATGAAACCAATTTGGAAATCTTTTATGGACTGTTATTAAGTTCCACAACATATCTTAATTGTTATTTCAGATATTTGAATATTTTATCAAAAAAATTTTATCCGTATGAAAACTAAAGAATCCTAAAATCGAAAAATGGTGTTTCGCTCGAACAGGGACTCGAACCCTGGACCGTTAAGTTAAAAGCCTAACGCTCTACCGACTGAGCTACCCGGGCTACAACGAAACCAATTTGGAAATCTTTTATAGACTGTTATTAAGATCCACAACATATCTTAATTCTTATTTCAGATATTTGAATATTTTATCAAACAAATTTTATCCTTATGAAAACTAAAGAATCCTAAAATCGAAAAATTGTGTTTCTTTCGAACAGGGACTCGAACCCTGGACCGTTAGGTTAAAAGCCTATCGCTCTACCAACTGAGCTACCCGGGCTACAAAGCAGCCAATTTGGAAATCTTTTAGGGAACTATTATTAAGTTCCAATACAAATCTTAATTCTTTTTTCAGATATTTGACTAACTTTTTAAAAAATATTTATCCTTATGAAAACTGTAGAATCCCAAATATGAAAAATGATGTTTCGCCCGAACAGGGACTCGAACCCTGGACCGTTAGGTTAAAAGCCTAACGCTCTACCGACTGAGCTACCCGGGCTTCAATGAAACCAATTTGGAAATCTTTTATAGACTGTTATTAAGTTCCACAACATATCTTAATTCTTATTTCAGATATTTGAATATTTTATCAAAAAAATTTTATCCCAATGAAAACTAAAGAATCCTAAAATCGAAAAATGGTCTAGCCCGAACAGGGACTCGAACCCTGGACCGTTAGGTTAAAAGCATAATGTGAATCTTATTAAGTTTCACTACAAATCATCATTCTTATTTCAGATATTTAAATAATTTATCAAAAAATATTAAAACCTTATGAAAACTATAGAATCCAAAAATTATCAAAATGATTATCAAAAAATTTTTATCCTTATGAAAACTGTAAAATCCTAAAATCGATAAATAGTGTTTCGCCCGAATAGGGACTCGAACCCTAGACCGTTAGGTTAAAAGCCTAACGCTCTACCGACTGAGCTACCCGGGCTACAATGAAACCAGTTTGGAAATCTTTTATAGACTGTTATTAAGTTCCACAACATATCTTAATTCTTATTTCAGATATTTGAATATTTTATCAAAAAAATTTTATCCCAATGAAAACTAAAGAATCCTAAAATCGAAAAATGGTATTTCGCCCGAACAGGGACTCGAACCCTGGACCGTTAGGTTAAAAGCCTAACGCTCTACCGACTGAGCTACACGGGCTCAACAGGAACCCATATAAAAATATTTTATATAACTGTTATTAAGTTTCACTACAAATTTAATTCTTATTTCAGATATTCGAATATTTTATCAAGAAAATTTTATCCTTATGAAAACTGTAGAATAATAAAATCGATAAATAGTGTTTCGCCCGAACAGGGACTCGAACCCTGGACTTTTAGGTTAAAAGCCTAACGCTCTACCGACTGAGCTACCCGGGCTACAATGAAACCAATTTGGAAATCTTTTATGGACTGTTATTAAGTTCCACAACATATCTTAATTGTTATTTCAGATATTTGAATATTTTATCAAAAAAATTTTATCCGTATGAAAACTAAAGAATCCTAAAATCGAAAAATGGTGTTTCGCTCGAACAGGGACTCGAACCCTGGACCGTTAAGTTAAAAGCCTAACGCTCTACCGACTGAGCTACCCGGGCTACAACGAAACCAATTTGGAAATCTTTAATAGACTGTTATTAAGATCCACAACATATCTTAATTCTTATTTCAGATATTTGAATATTTTATCAAACAAATTTTATCCTTATGAAAACTAAAGAATCCTAAAATCGAAAAATTGTGTTTCTTTCGAACAGGGACTCGAACCCTGGACCGTTAGGTTAAAAGCCTATCGCTCTACCAACTGAGCTACCCGGGCTACAAAGCAGCCAATTTGGAAATCTTTTAGGGAACTATTATTAAGTTCCAATACAAATCTTAATTCTTTTTTCAGATATTTGACTAACTTTTTAAAAAATATTTATCCTTATGAAAACTGTAGAATCCCAAATATGAAAAATGATGTTTCGCCCGAACAGGGACTCGAACCCTGGACCGTTAGGTTAAAAGCCTAACGCTCTACCGACTGAGCTACCCGGGCTACAATGAAACCAATTTGGAAATCTTTTATAGACTGTTATTAAGTTCCACAACATATCTTAATTCTTATTTCAGATATTTGAATATTTTATCAAAAAAATTTTATCCCAATGAAAACTAAAGAATCCTAAAATCGAAAAATGGTCTAGCCCGAACAGGGACTCGAACCCTGGACCGTTAGGTTAAAAGCATAATGTGAATCTTATTAAGTTTCACTACAAATCTTCATTCTTATTTCAGATATTTAAATAATTTATCAAAAAATATTAAAACCTTATGAAAACTATAGAATCCAAAAATTATCAAAATGATTATCAAAAAAATTTTATCCTTATGAAAACTAAAGAATCCTAAAATCGAAAAATGGTGTTTCGCCAGAACATGGACTCGAACCCTGGACCGTTAGGTTAAAAGCCTAACGCTCTACCGATTGAGCTACCTGGGCTCAACAGAAGCCTATATAAAAATATTTTATATAACTGTTATTAAGTTTCACTACAAATCTTAATTCTTATTTCAGATATTTGAATATTTTATCAAAAAAATTTTATCCTTATGAAAACTGTAGAATCCTAAAATCGATAAACAGTCTTTCGCCAGAACAGGGACTCGAACGCTGGACCGTTAAGTTAAAAGCCTAACGCTCTACCGACTGAGCTACCCGGGCTATAATGAAACCAATTTGGAAATCTTTTATGGACTGTTATTAAGTTCCACAACATATCTTAATTCTTATTTCAGATATTTGAATATTTTATCAAAAAAATTTTATCCGTATGAAAACTAAAGAATCCTAAAATCGAAAAATGGTGTTTCGCCCGAACAGGGACTCGAACCCTGGACCGTTAAGTTAAAAGCCTAACGCTCTAACGACTGAGCTACCCGGGCTACAAAGGAGCCAATTTGGAAATCTTTTAGGGAACTGTTATTAAGTTCCACTTCAAATCTTAATTCTTATTTCAGATATTTGACTAATTTTTTTAAAAATATTTATCCTTATGAAAACAGTAGAATCCTAAAATCGATAAATAGTGTTTCGCCCGAACAGGGACTCGAACCCTGGACCGTTAGGTTAAAATCCTAACTCTCTACCGACTGAGCTACCCGGGCTACAATGAAACCAATTTGGAAATCTTTTATTTACTGTTATTAAGTTCCACAACATATCTTAATTTTTATTTCAGATATTTGAATATTTTATCAAGAAAATTTTATCCTTATGAAAACTGTAGAATCCTAAAATCGATAAATAGTGTTTCGCCCGAACAGGGACTCGAACCCTGGACCGTTAGGTTAAAAGCCTAACTCTCCACCGACTGAGCTACCCGGGCTACAATGAAACCAATTTGGAAATCTTTTATTTACTGTTATTAAGTTCCACAACATATCTTAATTCTTATTTCAGATATTTGAATATTTTATCAAACAAATTTTATCCTTAAGAAAACTAAAGAATCCTAAAATCGAAAAATTGTGTTTCTTTCGAACAGGGCCTCGTACCCTGGACCGTTAGGTTAAAAGCCTAACGCTCTAACAACTGAGCTACCCGGGCTACAAAGGAGCCAATTTGGAAATCTTTTAGGGAACTATTATTAAGTTCCACTACAAATCTTAATTCTTTTTTCAGATATTTGACTAACTTTTTTAAAAATATTTATCCTTATGAAAACTGTAGAATCCCAAATATGAAAAATGATGTTTCGCCCGAACAGGGACTCGAATCCTGGACCGTTAGGTTAAAAGCCTAACGCTCTACCGACTGAGCTACCCGGGATCAACAGGAACCCATATAAAAATATTTTATATAACTGTTATTAAGTTTCACGACAAATCTTAATTCTTATTTCAGATATTTGAATATTTTATCAAAAAAATTTTATCCTTATGAAAACTAAAGAATCCTAAAATCGAAAAATGGTGTTTCGCCAGAACATGGACTCGAACCCTGGACCGTTAGGTTAAAATCCTAACGCTCTACCGACTGATCACCTGGGCTCAACAGGAGCCTATATAAAAATATTTTATATAACTGTTATTAAGTTTCACTACAAATCTTAATTCTTATTTCACATATTTGAATATTTTATCAAAAAAATTTTATCCTTATGAAAACTGTAGAATCCTAAAACCGATAAATAGCGTTTCGCCCGAACAGGGACTCGAACCCTGGACCGTTAGGTTAAAAGCCTAACGCTCTACCGACTGAGCTACCCGGGCTACAATGAAACCAATTTGGAAATCTTTTATGGACTGTTATTAAGATCCACAACATATCTTAATTCTTATTTCAGATATTTGAATATTTTATCAAAAAATTTTAACCGTATGAAAACTAAAGAATCCTAAAATCGAAAAATGGTGTTTCGCCCGAACAGGGACTCGAACCCTGGACCATTATGTTAAGAGCCTAACGCTCTACCGACTGAGCTACCCGGGCTCAACAGGATCCCATATAAAAATATTTTATATAACTGTTTTTAAGTTTCACTACAAATCTTAATTCTTATTTCAGATATTTCAATATTTTATCAAGAAAATTTTATCCTTATGAAAACTGTAGAATCCTAAAATCGATAAATAGTGTTTCGCCCGAACAGGGACTCGAACCCTGGACCTTTAGTTTAAAAGCCTAAATCTACCGACTGAGCTACCCGGGCTACAATGAAACCAATTTGGAAATCTTTTATGGACTGTTATTAAGTTCCACAACATATCTTAATTGTTATTTCAGATATTTGAATATTTTATCAACAAAATTTTATCCGTATGAAAACTAAAGAATCCTAAAATCGAAAAATGGTGTTTCGCTCGAACAGAGACTCGAACCCTGGACCGTTAAGTTAAAAGCCTAACGCTCTACCGACTGAGCTACCCGGGCTACAACGAAACCAATTTGGAAATCTTTTATAGACTGTTATTAAGATCCACAACATATCTTAATTCTTATTTCAGATATTTGAATATTTTATCAAACAAATTTTATCCTTATGAAAACTAAAGAATCCTAAAATCGAAAAATTGTGTTTCTTTCGAACAGGGACTCGAACCCTGGACCGTTAGGTTAAAAGCCTATCGCTCTACCAACTGAGCTACCCGGGCTACAAAGCAGCCAATTTGGAAATCTTTTAGGGAACTATTATTAAGTTCCAATACAAATCTTAATTCTTTTTTCAGATATTTGACTAACTTTTTAAAAAATATTTATCCTTATGAAAACTGTAGAATCCCAAATATGAAAAATGATGTTTCGCCCGAACAGGGACTCGAACCCTGGACCGTTAGGTTAAAAGCCTAACGCTCTACCGACTGAGCTACCCGGGCTTCAATGAAACCAATTTGGAAATCTTTTATAGACTGTTATTAAGTTCCACAACATATCTTAATTCTTATTTCAGATATTTGAATATTTTATCAAAAAAATTTTATCCCAATGAAAACTAAAGAATCCTAAAATCGAAAAATGGTCTAGCCCGAACAGGGACTCGAACCCTGGACCGTTAGGTTAAAAGCATAATGTGAATCTTATTAAGTTTCACTACAAATCATCATTCTTATTTCAGATATTTAAATAATTTATCAAAAAATATTAAAACCTTATGAAAACTATAGAATCCAAAAATTATCAAAATGATTATCAAAAAATTTTTATCCTTATGAAAACTGTAAAATCCTAAAATCGATAAATAGTGTTTCGCCCGAACAGGGACTCGAACCCTAGACCGTTAGGTTAAAAGCCTAACGCTCTACCGACTGAGCTACCCGGGCTACAATGAAACCAGTTTGGAAATCTTTTATAGACTGTTATTAAGTTCCACAACATATCTTAATTCTTATTTCAGATATTTGAATATTTTATCAAAAAAATTTTATCCCAGTGAAAACTAAAGAATCCTAAAATCGAAAAATGGTCTTTCGCCCGAACAGGGACTCGAACCCTGGACCGTTAGTTTAAAAGCCTAACGCTCTACCGACTGAGCTACCCGGGCTACAAAGGAGCCAATTTGGAAATCTTTTAGGGAACTATTATTAAGTTCCACTACAAATCTTAATTCTTTTTTCAGATATTTGACTAACTTTTTTAAAAATATTTATCCTTATGAAAACTGTAGAATCCTAAATATGAAAAATGATGTTTCGCCCGAACAGGGACTCGAACCCTGGACCGTTAGGTTAAAAGCCTAACGCTCTAAAGACTGAGCTACCCGGGCTACAATGAAACTAATTTGGAAATCTTTTATGAACTGTTATTAAGTTCCACAACATATCTTAATTCTTATTTCAGATATTTGAATATTTTATCAAAAAAATTTTATCCCAATGAAAACTAAAGAATCCTAAAATCGAAAAATGGTATTTCGCCCGAACAGGGACTCGAACCCTGGACCGTTAGGTTAAAAGCCTAACGCTCTACCGACTGAGCTACACGGGCTCAACAGGAACCCATATAAAAATATTTTATATAACTGTTATTAAGTTTCACTACAAATTTAATTCTTATTTCAGATATTCGAATATTTTATCAAGAAAATTTTATCCTTATGAAAACTGTAGAATAATAAAATCGATAAATAGTGTTTCGCCCGAACAGGGACTCGAACCCTGGACTTTTAGGTTAAAAGCCTAACGCTCTACCGACTGAGCTACCCGGGCTACAATGAAACCAATTTGGAAATCTTTTATGGACTGTTATTAAGTTCCACAACATATCTTAATTGTTATTTCAGATATTTGAATATTTTATCAAAAAAATTTTATCCGTATGAAAACTAAAGAATCCTAAAATCGAAAAATGGTGTTTCGCTCGAACAGGGACTCGAACCCTGGACCGTTAGGTTAAAAGCCTATCGCTCTACCAACTGAGCTACCCGGGCTACAAAGCAGCCAATTTGGAAATCTTTTAGGGAACTATTATTAAGTTCCAATACAAATCTTAATTCTTTTTTCAGATATTTGACTAACTTTTTAAAAAATATTTATCCTTATGAAAACTGTAGAATCCAAATATGAAAAATGATGTTTCGCCCGAACAGGGACTCGAACCCTGGACCGTTAGGTTAAAAGCCTAACGCTCTACCGACTGAGCTACCCGGGCTACAATGAAACCAATTTGGAAATCTTTTATAGACTGTTATTAAGTTCCACAACATATCTTAATTCTTATTTCAGATATTTGAATATTTTATCAAAAAAATTTTATCCCAATGAAAACTAAAGAATCCTAAAATCGAAAAATGGTCTAGCCCGAACAGGGACTCGAACCCTGGACCGTTAGGTTAAAAGCATAATGTGAATCTTATTAAGTTTCACTACAAATCTTCATTCTTATTTCAGATATTTAAATAATTTATCAAAAAATATTAAAACCTTATGAAAACTATAGAATCCAAAAATTATCAAAATGATTATCAAAAAAATTTTATCCTTATGAAAACTAAAGAATCCTAAAATCGAAAAATGGTGTTTCGCCAGAACATGGACTCGAACCCTGGACCGTTAGGTTAAAAGCCTAACGCTCTACCGATTGAGCTACCTGGGCTCAACAGAAGCCTATATAAAAATATTTTATATAACTGTTATTAAGTTTCACTACAAATCTTAATTCTTATTTCAGATATTTGAATATTTTATCAAAAAAATTTTATCCTTATGAAAACTGTAGAATCCTAAAATCGATAAACAGTCTTTCGCCAGAACAGGGACTCGAACGCTGGACCGTTAAGTTAAAAGCCTAACGCTCTACCGACTGAGCTACCCGGGCTATAATGAAACCAATTTGGAAATCTTTTATGGACTGTTATTAAGTTCCACAACATATCTTAATTCTTATTTCAGATATTTGAATATTTTATCAAAAAAATTTTATCCGTATGAAAACTAAAGAATCCTAAAATCGAAAAATGGTGTTTCGCCCGAACAGGGACTCGAACCCTGGACCGTTAAGTTAAAAGCCTAACGCTCTAACGACTGAGCTACCCGGGCTACAAAGGAGCCAATTTGGAAATCTTTTAAGGAACTGTTATTAAGTTCCACTTCAAATCTTAATTCTTATTTCAGATATTTGACTAATTTTTTTAAAAATATTTATCCTTATGAAAACAGTAGAATCCTAAAATCGATAAATAGTGTTTCGCCCGAACAGGGACTCGAACCCTGGACCGTTAGGTTAAAATCCTAACGCTCTACCGACTGAGCTACCCGGGCTACAATGAAACCAATTTGGAAATCTTTTATTTACTGTTATTAAGTTCCACAACATATCTTAATTTTTATTTCAGATATTTGAATATTTTATCAAGAAAATTTTATCCTTATGAAAACTGTAGAATCCTAAAATCGATAAATAGTGTTTCGCCCGAACAGGGACTCGAACCCTGGACCGTTAGGTTAAAAGCCTAACTCTCCACCGACTGAGCTACCCGGGCTACAATGAAACCAATTTGGAAATCTTTTATTTACTGTTATTAAGTTCCACAACATATCTTAATTCTTATTTCAGATATTTGAATATTTTATCAAACAAATTTTATCCTTAAGAAAACTAAAGAATCCTAAAATCGAAAAATTGTGTTTCTTTCGAACAGGGCCTCGTACCCTGGACCGTTAGGTTAAAAGCCTAACGCTCTAACAACTGAGCTACCCGGGCTACAAAGGAGCCAATTTGGAAATCTTTTAGGGAACTATTATTAAGTTCCACTACAAATCTTAATTCTTTTTTCAGATATTTGACTAACTTTTTTAAAAATATTTATCCTTATGAAAACTGTAGAATCCCAAATATGAAAAATGATGTTTCGCCCGAACAGGGACTCGAATCCTGGACCGTTAGGTTAAAAGCCTAACGCTCTACCGACTGAGCTACCCGGGATCAACAGGAACCCATATAAAAATATTTTATATAACTGTTATTAAGTTTCACGACAAATCTTAATTCTTATTTCAGATATTTGAATATTTTATCAAAAAAATTTTATCCTTATGAAAACTAAAGAATCCTAAAATCGAAAAATGGTGTTTCGCCAGAACATGGACTCGAACCCTGGACCGTTAGGTTAAAATCCTAACGCTCTACCGACTGATCACCTGGGCTCAACAGGAGCCTATATAAAAATATTTTATATAACTGTTATTAAGTTTCACTACAAATCTTAATTCTTATTTCACATATTTGAATATTTTATCAAAAAAATTTTATCCTTATGAAAACTGTAGAATCCTAAAACCGATAAATAGCGTTTCGCCCGAACAGGGACTCGAACCCTGGACCGTTAGGTTAAAAGCCTAACGCTCTACCGACTGAGCTACCCGGGCTACAATGAAACCAATTTGGAAATCTTTTATGGACTGTTATTAAGATCCACAACATATCTTAATTCTTATTTCAGATATTTGAATATTTTATCAAAAAATTTTATCCGTATGAAAACTAAAGAATCCTAAAATCGAAAAATGGTGTTTCGCCCGAACAGGGACTCGAACCCTGGACCATTAGGTTAAGAGCCTAACGCTCTACCGACTGAGCTACCCGGGCTCAACAGGATCCCATATAAAAATATTTTATATAACTGTTTTTAAGTTTCACTACAAATCTTAATTCTTATTTCAGATATTTCAATATTTTATCAAAAAAATTTTATCCTTATGAAAACTGTAGAATCCTAAAACCGATAAATAGCGTTTCGCCCGAACAGGGACTCGAACCCTGGACCGTTAGGTTAAAAGCCTAACGCTCTACCGACTGAGCTACCCGGGCTACAATGAAACCAATTTGGAAATCTTTTATGGACTGTTATTAAGATCCACAACATATCTTAATTCTTATTTCAGATATTTGAATATTTTATCAAAAAATTTTATCCGTATGAAAACTAAAGAATCCTAAAATCGAAAAATGGTGTTTCGCCCGAACAGGGACTCGAACCCTGGACCATTAGGTTAAGAGCCTAACGCTCTACCGACTGAGCTACCCGGGCTCAACAGGATCCCATATAAAAATATTTTATATAACTGTTTTTAAGTTTCACTACAAATCTTAATTCTTATTTCAGATAATTCAATATTTTATCAAAAAAATTTTATGCTTATGAAAACTGTAGAATCCTAAAATCGATAAATAGTGTTTCGACCGAACAGGGACTCGAACCCTAGACCGTTAGGTTAAAAGCTTAACGCTCTACCGACTGAGCTACCCGGGCTACAATGAAACCAATTTGGAAATCTTTTATAGACTGTTATTAAGTTCCACAACATATCTTAATTCTTATTTCAGATATTTGAATATTTTATCAAAAGAATTTTATCCCAATGAAAACTAAAGAATCCTAAAATCGAAAAATGGTGTTTCGCATGAACAGGGACTCGAACCCTGGACCGTTAGGTTAAAAGCCTAACGCTCTACCGACTGAGCTACCCGGGCTACAAAGGAGCCAATTTGGAAATCTTTAAGGACTGTTATTAAGTTCCACTACAAATCTTAATTCTTTTTTCAGATATTTGACTAACTTTTTTAAAAATATTTATCCTTATGAAAACTGTAGAATCCTAAATATGAAAAATGATGTTTCGCCCGAACAGGGACTCGAACCCTGGACCGTTAGGTTAAAAGCCTAACGCTCTAAAGACTGAGCTACCCGGGCTACAATGAAACTAATTTGGAAATCTTTTATGAACTGTTATTAAGTTCCACAACATATCTTAATTCTTATTTCAGATATTTGAATATTTTATCAAACAAATTTTATCGTTATGAAAACTAAAGAATCCTAAAATCGAAAAATTGTGTTTCTTTCGAATATGGACTCGAACCCTGGACCGTTAGGTTAAAAGCCTAACGCTCTACCGACTGAGCTACCCGGACTGCACAAGATCCTATATAAAAATATTTTATATAACTGTTATTAAGTTTCACTACAAATCTTAATTCTTATTTCAGATATTTGAATATTTTATCAAAAAATTTTATCCGTATGAAAACTAAAGAATCCTAAAATCGAAAAATGGTGTTTCGCCCGAACAGGGACTCGAAACCTGGACCGTTAAGTTAAAAGCCAAACGCTCTATCGACTGAGCTAAAAGGGCTACAATGAAACCAATTTGGAAATCTTTTATAGACTGTTATTAAGATCCACAACATATCTTAATTCTTATTTCAGATATTTGAATATTTTATCAAACAAATTTTATCCTTATGAAAACTAAAGAATCCTAAAATCGAAAAATTTGTGTTTCTTTCGAACAGGGACTCGAACCCTGGACCGTTAGGTTAAAAGCCTAACGCTCTACCAACTGAGCTACAAGGGCTACAAAGAAGCCAATTTGGAAATCTTTTAGGGAACTATTATTAAGTTCCAATACAAATCTTAATTCTTTTTTCAGATATTTGACTTACTTTTTAAAAAATATTTATCCTTATGAAAACTGTAGAATCCCAAATATGAAAAATGATGTTTCGCCCGAACAGGGACTCGAACCCTGGACCGTTAGGTTGAAAGCCTAACGCTCTACCGACTGAGCTACCCGGGCTACAATGAAACCAATTTGGAAATCTTTTATAGACTGTTATTAAGTTCCACAACATATCTTAATTCTTATTTCAGATATTTGAATATTTTATCAAAAAAATTTTATCCCAATGAAAACTAAAGAATCCTAAAATCGAAAAATGGTCTAGCCCGAACAGGGACTCGAACCCTTGACCGTTAGGTTAAAAGCATAATGTGAATCTTATTAAGTTTCACTACAAATCTTCATTCTTATTTCAGATATTTAAATAATTTATCAAAAAATATTAAAACCTTATGAAAACTATAGAATCCAAAAATTATCAAAATGATTATCAAAAAATTTTTATCCTTATGAAAACTGTAGAATCCTAAAATCGATAAATAGTGTTTCGCCCGAACAGGGACTCGAACCCTAGACCGTTAGGTTAAAAGCCTTAAGCTCTACCGACTGAGCTACCCGGGCTACAATGAAGCCAATTTGGAAATCTTTTATGTAACTTTTATTAAGTTCCACTACAAATCTTAATTCTTATTTCAGAAATTTGAATATTTTATCAAAAAAATTTTCCAGAGCTCCGGTTTCCGACATTGGCCAATACTGCTGTGCTACCTGGGACATTGCCATTTTAATTTAAATCAGCTTTTGTAATAAAAAATGGGTTGCCTATCTATCAGCTGCAAACCATCAAGTATGGCATGACCAGTAGTTAATTTTTAAGTTCAAGAGTCTTAAATCAATTGGCAGAAGACGAACAGTTTAATTTTCCTTTTGCGGCTGCAGCAACTTTGACTGATTATTATATTAATGACATTCTTAAAGGTGCATCACCATTAGAAACAACAATAGAGCTACAAGATCAACTTGGCAATATGTTGCAGACTTGGGGAATGACATTGCATAAATGTGTGTCTATCACTTCTTCCCTTTTAGAAAAAGTGCCAAGTGAGTGTTCAGAATATTCTTTCGATGATAATGCAGAGACGATAACAGTGAAAACCTTAGGTGTGATAAGGAACCCAAAAAAGGATAGTTTCACCTTTCGGGTGAGCATAGGTGAGTCTGCTCATACTAAAAGGTCAATATTATCAACCATTGCTAGAATATTTGACCCATTGGGGTTATTAGGTCCTTTAATATGTAAATTAAAGGTTTTTATGCAAAATTTATGGCTTTTTAAAATTTATTGGCATGATATGTTACCTGAAAAAGACAGTATTATTTGCGATAGTATTATTTCCCAACTATCAGTTATTGAGAATATTTGTGTTGAGAGATTTATTTTCATTGATGATATAGAATTCAATGCATTTTGTGATGCTTCTAAGCTATCCTATGAATGTTGTCTACATTTAAAATGTGTTCATAAACCTATCTATATTAAAAAAAAAAAAAAGTTAATAATCGAATTTTGTGTCACGTGTATCTCAATTTATGGTGCAAGGAGAACTGTGAAATTTGAAACATAAGTAGTTTCTGCATTCATTTAGTTTCGAAAGAAAAGAAAAAAAAATTTGAATTGTTAATTAGTTTTTTTTTTTTTTTTTAAATAAATTTTAAAATTTGGCCGTAATGGTAATCAAATGCGACAAATTTTCCCCCCTACTCTTCTCTCGCAATAAATACTCGAAATATTTACTTTTTCAATCGAAAAAAATATGGTTAAAATCTTTGAAATCTCTAACAGCCGATGGAATTAAAAAATTCGTTGCATGATAAAAAAAAATCAAATAGATACATCATGTTTTAGATAGCACTACACAACACATTTTTTCTACCTTCTTCCTTCAAAACGGGAATTCCTCGTCTTTCGGGGAGTGAGTCGGTGCGTGTGTGAGAATTATGACGTAGTTTTTATATATCATCATGCATAAAGCCCAAGTACGATGTATAAAATTCATTAATATTTTTAATTGACTTTCTGTTAAAAAACTGATTATCGGCCTTTACTTGGTTGATTTTTTTATTAGTTTTTTTAACAACACATTTCAAAATTTTACATAATCTAAAATTATTGTTTATGTCCTTGGATTCCTTTGTATTTTTTAATTGCAACGTACAGTTATTTTGAAATCGGCCATCTACCTACAACGTGTTGTTTTAATTTTTGGGAAGAATATTCCAGAATTTCGTTCTACTATTAAAAATATATTCTCTGGTCAGAGTAACCGGTAATCTGGTCAGAGTAACAGGTAATCTGGTCAGAGTAACAGGTAATCTGGTCAGAGTATTGTAAAAACAATCAATGTGAAATTGCAATTTTTTTAGCGTTATATGTCTTGTTCTATATTTGTTTTTAACGTAAGCTATTGTTTTGGGGTAAAGTTAATATTGCATAATGTTCTTTTGAGTGCAATTTTTTTAAAAAACTCTGAGAGGATGCCTTATACTATATTTCTGTTCTTGCATTTTTATATTACTAAAGCAAATGTAGTTTCTTATTGTTTTCTTCATCAATATTTCTTTGGCGTTTAGTATGACTTTGGTTTTTGTGTAAATTCTATCGTTAATTATGATTCCTTTTTATTCAAGTGTGAAAATCTTTTTCTATTGTTACACGTGCATATTTCTTTTATGACTTAGGTTTTTGTGTGAATGATAATTGTTTTTGTTTTATTTAACGTTGTAGCTCTTTTAGACATCGTTTTGTAACATATATTTATTAATTAATTAAAAAAGAACTAATTAAAATTTTGGCATTCTGTTTATGATGTATACAATTAGAAGGCCAAAACTACTTATGTTGAAAATTTCAGAGCTGTAGCCCGATTAGATATCGTTTTGTAACATATTAATTAATTAAAAAAGAACTAATTAAAATTTTAACATTCTGTTTGTGATGCTTAAAATTAGAACGCCAAAACTACTTATGCTGAAAATTTCAGAACTCTACTCCAATTTTAAGTAGGTTTCTATAGATCCACAGAGCCACAGACAGACACACAGCTTGTTTTATTATTATAGATTGGTGAATTGAAAGTAAAAATTAGGATTTTTGGCAACAACGCATTTGATGACCTAATTGTTATTGTGTGTGATAAAAGTGACTTTTGATACAAGAAGTTACTTCGTTACACTCAGAATTCCACAAACGTATCATTTTTAAATTAAACAAGTCCATTTTTCTAAAACGAAATCCACAGGGGAACAATTTAACAATATTAAAAAAAAAAAAAATCCAGAAAATGCAATTTTAAATAACAATGTAATGCAAATCAATAACAGGGTAATGAAAATTTTAATAGCTACGGGCATTATTGTTAAGACATGTGGTACACATTAAACTTCACGGGTATAAAATTTTGAACTTCTTAATAAAACAATAGAAAATATAACATAAATTTATAATTACTTCAACCATTTATGTGTATACGTGTAAAAATATTTTTTCAAATTTTCACTAAAATGAATTCCAGTTGCGCTCTTTTGAGTGACGGCGATTCGGGTAGATAGTAATTCATCAATTTAATGGACGAAGTTTTTATATGTTCATTGAAATAAAATTTTGATAAAGAAAACATGATTGTATCGGACAAAAAAGCAACAAAATTAAAAATCTCACAACACCAATGGATTTACTAGCTTTTTACTTTCAATTTCTCATATGTATACGTAAGGTAATAAAAGTAAAGTGTTCGGTAAAAAAATAAATAAAAAAATGTCTATCTGTGGTCAGCATAACTCCCGGACAAATTGACTTACCATGGTCAAATTTTCTGTGTGGGTTAGGGATGGCACAGGGACATACCGTTACGGTTTTCGTCAAAATCGCGCAAGCGCATAAGGTAGCAGCCATTGAAAAATCGCTTCTTTTAGTCATTGCTAAAAAACGGCTCTTAACGATTTTGTTCAAAATCGCTGCGGTAGTGCCTCTTAAGGTGCTCTAAACATCACCACCTCCGAAATTCCCGTAAAAATGCTATAATGGAGTAAAAAGTTGAAAAAACACAGAGTTCTTTTTCCTTGAGCATACCTCATCAACGATCGTTTTTTCCTCTCGGCTCAGTGTCACTTATAAGTAAAGATAATAAAAGAATTATCGATAAGAACATATTGCCAAGCTCATTATTTTGGAGGTGCTTTTTTTCTAAATATTTTGCAAAAACCCATACAAGAATTATCGCAAGAAATATCTCCAAATTGGCTATTTTTACTAAATGAATAATGAAATTATAAATTCTGTAGATGACGCAAATCCACGTCAGCAATATAGGGCAATTGAAAGCTGAGCAATGTTCCACACCCTTAGTTTTAATTGTACGGATTTCCTCTTTTTTTTCTGGACAAAGTTTAAACTATATACAAGAGGATAAGTTAGCTTGGTTCTAAATAATAATTGTACAAAGTTGGGGATAGTGCCCGAGCAAACGGACACTTGAAAGAATTTCAAAGTACCGTTGTTTATTTGCATAAACTCCTCCAAGTAAAATCCAATTTCAACACTGAATTGATTTGTAAAAATTTCTTTATCAAGCACTCTTTTTTATGATTATCCAGCCCGATTCAATTAACGTTTTAGTAACAAGAAATGTGATAAGTGGACTTATTCTCGTAATTTAATACATATACAAACCCATTTGCTTATATTGTCTAATTATTTTACTATAGCTTAAGAGTTGGTTTTCACCTAACCAAATGAGCTTTTAATAGGTGCATTTTGTTTAATAGAATTATCAACTTCACCATTAATTATCACATCTGCTTATCTTAAAACTCTGTTAATTGAATTCAGTAACACCACGTGGAAATTCAATTTCCACGAATGAATTAAGAAAAATTATAAGGTCATGGGAAACTAGAAAAAAAAATTAATCTATACATGAAAAAAATTGAAGACATTAAATTAATATATCCATGGAAATGAACTTAATAATTATAAATGAAACTTCTATTATTTTAGTTTAAATAAAAAGGGTATGCAAAATATATGGAACTCTTAAAATAAGTTTATGCATCAAATTATCTTGAGTGCTACTTTTTAGCCTCAAATTATTACACACTAGAAGGCAGCAAACAGGTACCCACAATTCCTAATCACATCCAGAAAAAAAAAAAAACTAGATGCGCGCGTAGGCGTCTCCTACTAGGGTCACTTCATACGTCATATCCGTAAAAGATTCCTGGAGTGGAGGCCGTTCTAATTTTGCCCCCTAAGCATAAATTGACTAAACTAATTATTGAAAATATTCATAAAAGAAACTTCCATGTCGGTCCTCAGACTCTGTTGTATAGTGTCCGACAACAGTTTTGGCCAGTTAGTGGAAGGGGACTCTGCAGAATGGTAGTTCATGATTGTGTAACTTGTTTCTGTAGTAGACCTATAACTAGTTGACAAATCTTGAGAAATCTTCCGTCTGAGAGGGTGACGCCCACTTTTCCCTTTAATGTAGGTGGGGTAGTTTTTGGTGAACCTTTTTTATATCAAATATAAGGGACAGAGATTTGGAGCTTTGCATAAAATATATGTTGCAATTTTCGTTTGCTTTGTGACAAAGGACGCACACTTAGAAATTGTATCGGACCTCGCTTCTATTGCTTTTATAGCAACTTTAAAAAGTTTTATTTGCTAGAAGAGGGAAAAGTTGTTGCATCTTCTCAGACAATGACACGAATTTTGTTGGAGCAGCATCGGAGATCAAACGACTCCATGCCTTAGTTTGTAAGTCTGATGACAACTTGGCTGATTATCTGACTTCTGAAGAAATTTACTCTGGCAAAATCCCCAAATTTTGGAGGTCTATGGGAAACTAATGTAAAAAGCCTTAAAAATCTTTTACGAAAAACTGTGGCTAATGTTAGATTTACTTATGAAGAATTCATAACCGTGACTAACAAAATTGAAGCAATATTAAATTCTATTCCTATTACTCCGCCCTCTTCTGATCCATCTGATCTTGAGGCTTTGACTCCGGGACATTTCTTAATAGGTCGTCCTCTTAATGCTTTGGCTGAACCTGACCACACTGATTTAAATGAAAATCGTATATCCAGGTGGCAGAGAACAAAAAAAGTAGTCCAAAATATATGGAAACGATGGAGTCATGATTATCTAAACAACCTTCAACAGAGGTCTAAATAGCAGTTTGAAAAGGAAAATGTTAAGATAGGAACACTTGTTATTAAGGAAGACAACTTGCCAAGTTGTAAATGGCGTTTAGGTAGAATACTTGAAGTTATACCTGGTAAGGATAAAAAACTTCCCGAGTTGTAATTGTTAAAATCGTTACTGGCTCATTTAAACGTAGCATTAGCAAAATATGTATTCTTCCTATAATTCATAACAAGGGTGTTGCAAAGTGAATACTTTAATGTGTATAAGGTAATTTTACATTTTTATGTTTGATATGTCGTTGTTGTGCGATGTGTTTTTGATTTGAGCCTAATTGTATTCTTTACTTTATCTTTTATATGAAAATTTTATTCATTTAATTTTGTTGAATGTTATAACATTGCAACGCTGGGCGCGTGATTGGTCATGAACAATTTATCCTTGTGGTGTCTCCCCATAGTGGAGAATACACGAGAAGAGAAGCAGAATTGAATTGAATTTGATAGGAGACACGTCTCAAAATTGGAGACGAGTGCTCAACTACAACTTATTAACTTTGAATAATTATAAATGTTTATATGTGTAAGTAAATCTGTATTATGTGTGTGCCTTGTATGTCTTTAGTAACATTTCTACAGTCCACTACTTTTAATTAACTTAATTGAGCTCTGGACAGCCCTACTACACATAAGGCAAGCGTGCAGTATTTTACCATTTTAGAATATTAAGTTCTAGCTGTTAGAAACTTTAGAAGAGAACATTTTGGCAATTGAAATTATCAATAATATAAGTTTTATCTCTACTTTACCACAATGCCATTTCTTACCCTTTTTTTTTTTTTTGGCATAAGATTAAATTTTTAATTGGGATAAAATATCAAATTTCATCACTGTTTGTTCTGCGCAGTTTTAACTTTTGCGATACTGCAATATCTGATAAAAAGTATTTTAATTGGAAATTTTTAAAGAATATATAAGATACTGTAATTTTATAATTTGGAAAAGTTATAATAATTTAAAAAACATCATTTACAAATACATAACAATGGACTATTTTTGGTAATAAAGAAAATAACCAATTTTACTATAATTACCTAATTTTACTTAAGCGAAACTAAAGCAATATCACTAATAAAATTTCTTGGAAATTATATATATATATATTTAACAATAGGAACACAAAATAAGCATGAATTCAATATGCTGAAATATTTAGAATAATTAAATATAAACTAAAAGAGATCAAAACTATTCATTAGAGTATCAATTTCCCTATTTTAAATCTTCTAAAAAAAAGATTAAATCTTCTCCAACTTGATATATTTCATAAACAAACTTGGTGATAAAATTGTAAAAAAAATAATTCATTGCAGGAATTAGCAGTTGTTAAGATAATTATTTTCTTAATTTAAAAAAAAGTGAAGGTTTAATTAAAAACAAAATCCCTCCACCCTCCTGATGGCTGTGTAGTTAGCACTCTGGCCTCGTATTTGCCATATTTATAGGCATTATAGTGTATAAAAAAAGATTGCAGCATAGTAGAGCATGTTAATCAACCAAATCCCCTTTCTTGCCCCCCCCCCAAAAAAAAAAATAGATTAGAAAAGATTTAAGACTGTTACAAATGTAAGATTAAACCTACAAAGCAAATCTAACAAAAACAATATTTCAAACAAATAAATAAAAATTTATAATTTTCTAATACGAATTCATTATTTTATTCAAGAAGAATTAGATGCAACATAATTGAAAAAATCCTATTGCAAATTTTCAATTGTATCACACATGCAAAGTAGCATGGATATTGCATTCCTATGTATCAAAATAGACATTTCCAGAGATCCTATGCTGATATTTGGCGGGCATATTTTTAGTTTGGTTATAAGGTGTCTTACCAGCACGTTTTTTTAACACTAAATTATTATTATTATTATTATTATTATTATTTTTTTAATTAAAATAACTAACTAAACTTGCAACCTTATGACTATGGTGCACATTGACAAAGAATACTACTTATTTGTTAAATTACACCGAATAGTGAGAGTAAGACTAACCCAGACAAACACTCACGGTCACTTTCTTTTATTATTAAAGTTCTGGAACAGACTGCATTTCAATATAAATAAAGAGATATCAAGGCAAGAAAAATATTTAAAAAGCACACTTTACTACATCTAATACTACAAAAAGAAAATGCCTTTCACTTGTGACTCTTAAGATGATACTTCAGGGAAGATTTCAAAGCGAATGCTTTACTGCAAACGTCACAAACATGCGGTTTCTCCCCAGTATGAGCAAGGAGGTGAAGCTTCAGACCTCTATTAGAGGCATACTGTTTGTCACACATTCTACAGGCAAATGGCTTTTCTCCGGTATGAGTGCGAAGGTGTAAAACCAAAAGGTTCTTTCGTATGTAAGTCTTGTTACAAAAGTCACAAGAATGCGATCCTTGTTCTGTATGATAACGACGGTGAAGCTTGAGGGAGCTCCATTGAGAAAACTTTTGGTTGCACACGTCACAAACATGAGGCTTTTCTCCAGTATGAGCAAGATAGTGTTCCTTGAGAGCATCTTTTCGAAAGAACGCTTTACCACAAATGTCACAAACATGGGACTTTGAGGATGTATGTGTTAGGAGATGACGTATAAGAGTTTTTTTAAATGCAAATGTTTTGTTGCATTTATCACAAACATGCGGTTTTTCACCAGAATGAGAGTGGACGTGGTCCTTGAGAGCACTTTTCTGGGCAAATGCTCTCTTGCATATGCCACAAATGTATGGTTTTTCACCAGTATGAGTGAGGAGGTGACGTTTTAGAGTACATGTACTAGCGAATGCCTTATAGCATAAGTCACAAGCATGAGGTTTTTCTCCCGTATGAGTACGAAGGTGACCCACAAGAGAGCTCTTTTGAAAAAAAAATTTGTTGCACACATCACAAACGTGGAGCTTTTCTCCTGTATGATTACGTAGGTGGACCTTAAGCGAGCTCTTGTAAGTAAATGCTTTGCTGCATATCTCGCAAACATGCGGTTTTTCTCCAGTGTGTGTCAGTATGTGAAAAGCGAGTGAAGTTTTAGTATCACAACTTCTATTGCACACATGGCAAACATGCAAGTCTTTTCCTGAATGCCTACTGTTGATGTGAAACTTAAGAGTTTGCTGGTGGACAAATGCCTTTTTGCAAAGTTGACAGATATAAGGTAGCTCTCCACCATGATAAGTGCAGAGATGTTTGGAGAGACTTTTTTCACTCGAAAATACCTTGTTACATTCACCACAGGCATGAGAAGTTTTGTCAGTAAGAGTGAAACATTGTCGTTTTCGTGAAAGAGCCATCATAATATTTAAGATGAGCCTTTAAAAAGTAATATTGCAAGCAAGTAAAATTTTGCTTTAAGACGATTGTCATTCAACCGAATTTAATAAATTCATTTCAGATGTAGATTTAGCTGGATATTCTCAGCACATACGTCAGTAAATAAAACATCCATCGTCCTAAAATAAAACAAAAGTTTTAAGTAAGACATGTTCATTCAATAACAATAGAGTTCATAGGTATATCAATAACTTCCTCTACTACAATTACTGACCATCAATTGTAATGAATCGTAAAGGGAAAAGAAAGTTTGGGTAGTGAAGTATGATTCTGGATAAGGCGTGTGGTATAAAACAGGTGTCTAGGTCCAAGACTGGCGCGGATATAGGGTATCTGGCTCCCAGAAGCAGAATAATATATAATGTTCTGCAACGGGACTTTTGACAGTTACAAATGTTCTGCATACATTTTTTCAAAATTTCCAGTATGATATAAAAACCCAGAAAATTAATACTACACATTTATTACAAAATGATAATGACGAAAAAAATTATTTTTGAAACCAAGGCATACATTCAAAATTTGTAACTTTATCAATGACTTTGGAAGTTAAATATTAAGATATTGATACAGAACCGCTATGTATAAAATGTTTGTGGTAAGTTGGCCCATGCAAAGAAATAAGGGCTGCTTTAAGATGTTTTCTTAAAGATTTGTGTCCAGGTCATCACTCGCGGGCATTTGTTCCAAACTTAAAATTGTTCTGCAAGGACTCTGATTGTTCTGCGACGTACGTCGCAGTTTTAGGCACTTTCTGCTTTCGGGATCTGGATGATAGATAACTTTCCGAAATACCGTATGATATACGAACTTAAGTATCAGATATCCAAACTTTTCATTTGTATTTTGTATCATTTCAAGCTTTAATTTTCAAATTGCAGTTTGTAGATTTAAATCATATGTTTATGCAATAGTTATTTAATAAAAAAAATATTATAATTATTTTTATTTCATCAAACAAATGTGGGAAAAACTAGGGGTGTGGAACATCATACATTTTTCAATTGCAGTATTATATTGGTCATTGCATTAAAATTTGACTGTTACCGTTTTCATATTTTCACTCATTTAAATGAAAATGGCCAGTTTGGTGATATTCTTGGCAATAAAAAAAAATGGCAAATTTGATGATTTTAAAAAAAAATTTCGTGCGACAAAAAAGTCAATCGTTGATGGGCGATGAGCTCTGTAATGAAGGCACTCGTTATTCAACTTTTTAAAGTTTTTATCGCATTTTTACGAGAATTTCGAGGGTGGGGATATAAAGAAAACCTTAAGAGGCATTAAGACAACATTTTGATTCAAATCGTCAGAGCCGTTTTTTAGCAATTACTGAAAAACATGATTTTTTCAATGAAAGCTACATTATGTAGATGCGAAATTTTGACGAAAACTTTGATGGTCCCATGGCCCATGTCCCATGGCCACCATCAACATGTACACCAAATTTGAACATCGTAGGTCAATTTGTTCGGGAGTAATGCTCACCAGAGAAACATTTTTTTATGTCAATTTTTTTAAATCAGTAGGATGTTCCAAAACGTGGAGACATGAATTTTTTTTTTTTTTTTTTTTTGGACCGAATGTTGCAACTCCTGGCAAAAAGTATCCAATCATCGAAAGCAGTGCCCACAATACGTTAACATAAAAGGTTATTTTTCTACAAATTCAATATATTTTTCAAGTAAAATATTACTTTTTTAAATGACTAAAATGGGTTTCCTAAATCCAACAAATCTCGTCCACGATAACAATGGGTTCCATCCCAACCCGTTGCGTAAAACTGATATAGTAATTAAATAAAAAGCTTTCTTTGTTGCATGCCAATTGGTGCTAGAGTGGTAGCACAGAAGTTTCGTTAGATACTCAATGTTGGAAGACAGCATACAATTTATCCCCAGACCGAAAGGTTACACCGCTATGCTGAGCACTACTTTCCAAATCGAATTTCATTATACATGCCAGCAATGGAATACAATATCTAACTCTTATGAACTTCCAAAAAAGTTATTCCTCTAAGCAACATTAAATGTGCATGGGCCCACTAATTGTACTTATTGGTCTATCAACATTCAATTCCATTGGGATACAAAGGCCATTTCTTACGACTCAGTGTAAGGTACAAATTTCTTAGCTAAAAATCAAAATTGGGTGACTGGGCACTCTGCATATACTTTTATTGAAACGTGTTCGTTTTAATTTCTGCTTCAATCCCGAGGTCACTTAATAGCATGTTCAAAAAGAAGAAACTTCAACTTTTTAGTAGGCAACTCTTTCATGCCTGATGAATATGAAGTTCACATTTCTAGTGCAATCTCCTGTAGCAGAGGTTCCCAATCATTTAAAGTAGGGGACCAAAGTTTTCATCAGAAAGTTGATCAACAGCAATTCAATATTTCTGTAACATTCCTCTCTCCCTCTCCCCCCATAATTAAGCTAATGTTTTTAATTGTTATCATTAACCATAAAACAATTTAATTCAAATTGTAACTAAAAAAAATATTACAGGTATTTAAATTACTAAAAATAATTGAATTAGTAAAAATTATTAAATGTATTTCCAGTTCTTAAAAGTAATTTACTCTTATTCAAAACCTATATCATGAGAGCAACAATACAAATACAATGGAATTTTTTAAATTTCTATTTAGTTTAAAACTGCAAAAATACAATTTAGCATTGTAACTGTTATGCCGCACCAAATAAGCACACAGTTAACTGCTTATTAACATTTCCTATTTTCTTCTATTTTTGCACATTTTGTTTCTTCCAATCGTCGTCAGAAAATCTCACACATACAAAACAACCCACCAAAAATTGGCTCTCGACCCACAGTTCTACTGGACATTTCAAGTGGACAAGGAGTTTTAAAAGCATGTATAGGATAGTATCTTATGAGAATTACAAGCTCTTCACTATCAAATTCAGTTCATTCATATGATTATGTTGAAATGTGGAGAAATAAAACATCCGTCCTCCCCCCACTTTATATTTGAAGTGATAAGCTGACACAAATGTTACACCCCTTTCTCTACATAATCACCGAGTGTTGAGTCGTCCAACTTCTCTTTCAAAAAGAAAAGTGCATTATCAAAATTTTTATTTTTTAATAGATTCAGGTTCAAGGATATTTTTTAAAATACAAGAACATTTTGGGGACAAAGACAGGAATCTGAGCATATTCCTCTAACTAATGGTGGATGAACAGTCACCTATAGTTTGGCTCTGTCAATTTCACTGGTGTGGATGTACAATGACATAGTCCAAATGTGGCAATTTATTACTATTACGATTTTTTTTTTTTGCAAGAAAATCTCTCCTACAACCACACTTTCACACACATCAGCCATCGAATATAATTTTAAGGGACATTAATGGAGATGAAACCTTATCATTTGATAAGTTGTAATATACATAATTCCAGAAACTTAATAAAAAAATTCAAAAATTTGATTATGTTAAATTATTCATGTTGATCCAATTGCTAATTTTTTAAACCAGGGATGTAAAGCAATTTTGAAATTCTCTTAATTTAAAAAGTCATTACAATAATATTTTTAAAAAATGTCATTGGAAATTTGAACTATCTAAGGAAATAATTTATTATACTTTGAGAAAGTCTAAAAAAAAATATAAAGTATACAAAAAATTTGCATACTAATCCTCTTTATATATATTGTATAAGATTATTAATTTGAAATGCTTATTCATTGGTAATTATTTTGAAGAAAATCCTTCAATTGAGGTTAACGTTTAAGCCCTATAATTTATTTCATGTTAAGGGGAAATGCATTATATGTTGGCCATGAAGAATTAACAATCCTAGAAAACTGGCAAAATTTGTTATTTCGATGTTGTCAACAATATTTCTGAGTCGTGATAGGTTAGAATTAAGGCTACTTTTAGATTTATGCCAAAAATCTTTAATTTCCTTGAAAAAAAAAATTCTAACAGCGATAATATATTTGTATATCTGGCAAACTATGCGAGTTCTTCTTCTTCTTTCTATTTCGGTGTTTATCATACCCTTAAACCAGTTGGAGAACCATTGTTTTTATTTTTCTTCTGTCGTACATTTGAGTTATTGTGGGTATTTTTTAATAGTGGGAATGCAGAAACCATGCTTTAATACCTAGAATAATTTTAACGGCAGTTCTTTTAAAATATACAAGGTTATTTGTGTTGAACTGCTGGCATGTACAAATAAAATAATCATTTGTTACTTTGGAAATTTTACACAAGATTAAAGAATTGAGTATTCATAGGATTTGAAGCGTATAACATTAGACTGTGATTTGAGAAACCTTATACTTAATGCACTTTTTATTTAATGTATATTTACATATAACCTTCTGGAAGAATGGAAGGAAGATAGTGTGGATTGCATTAAACCTAACTTTTGTACATAATTTTTGTTCAAAGATTTTCCTGAAGTACACAGTGGATATTACAAAGCAATTTTCTAATGTTGAATTCTATTTTAACAGCTCAATTTCAACTGTTTCTACATTATTATTCTCAATCTTCTCGTCAGATGTTGCAAAACAAACGTACATTTTGCTGATGGTAAAGAAATCACATTTTCCTCAATTAAGGCTTATTTTTTCTGCTAATAGGGGAAGATGGGGAACAGTGGTCCACTTTTAAAGTTATTATTTTTTCTCCTTAAATGGAAAAAAGTCAATTCACCTGAAAATAATCCCAAATACTTTTCAATTTTTTTTTTTTTTTTTTTTTTTTAATATATATATATATTTATTATCACCTCATAATTTTGTAAAACATAATTTTCAATTCACATATATAATAATAAAAAAAAAAATAATAATAATTTATGTTTGACCATGAAGTGAACCAACCTTTATACACACAGTATAAATATGATTTTTTTTTAATTAATACCTATATTACTTAATTATGCAAGATAGCATAATACCAATGTTTAAATATAATAGTTATATTATATAAAAATATTTAATTATTGCAAAATTACAATTATGAAAATGTAAATGAAATCAGCAAACATTAAATTTTGAAAATGGAATTAAAGACTCTTTTAATGGCATTTTCTTGATTTATTACCTTCATAATGATCAATTTCATGGCTTCTATTTCTAATGTATTTTTAATTGGGTATCTGTCACTATTTTTGATAACCCCTCTTGTCTTCCTTTCATTGATTTCTGAACCCATCTATAGGGAATGGACAAGCCTTTTCAGAAGTTTGGATAATACTGGCCAGGGTTTAAAAAAAAAGAAGTTTTTTCCCCCCAAAAAAAAGGTCTTTTTTAAAAATCCTTTCTAATTAATTGGATACATATTTATAAATAAAATTTGACATTAACTAGAATAATCAATGTTTAATTAATTATTAATATTCCTTCTGAAAATAATTTAAACTAAGTAAATAAAAAATTGTTGCTACTTATGTGGACATTCAAATCATAATTTTAATATTTTATTAAGAAATACTATTTTTTAAATTCACTGTATACAGTATAATACAATGGTAATTGTTTACTACATAATACATGGAATATTGCTCTTGGATTCATCAGTAATGGTGATAAATTATTAAAACTGATATTTTAAAGATTTAGAAATAAGTTGTTAAAATATAAAACCTTAATTTTAAAAACAAATTTAAAATGCAGACTATAATTTAACTTTTAAATAATTTTGAATTATTATGAAAATTAATACACAGATTAATATAAAAACTTATTGTTCAATAGGTAGTCTTTAAATGCAAGATTTATTTAAAAATAGATTAAAACTTAATCTATCTATAGTATAATATAATTTTTCATTTACAAAAACATCACTCAATTGTGTTATTTTACCAAGAATGTAGATATTTCATCTAGTAAATTATTTTTTTAAAAAAAGAGAAAGAAAACTAAATTCTAATTTCTTTATTCTATTAAAAACAAATTTTGGATTTAACATTTTTAATAAAAAAATAAATAAAAAAAAGTTCTGTTGCTTTTTCTAAAACCTGTCTATTACGCAACAATTGTATAGCTCCAAAAAGATAGAAAATATTCTCTCAAGATTTGCTGTAGTTGCTTTTGCAATAAAAATCATTTAAAATTCTTTCAATACATTCAATTTTCTTGCATTCGCCATCATTCTATAACTGTTACATTTAATAAATTCCTTTTGAAAAAGATATTTTTCGAATGGAAAACTTTTGGTTAAAAGTAGAAGTTATTCACAACATCAAATAATTTGAAAGATCTAATTGCAAATAAATAAATAAAAATACAATTTTAAATTATTCTTTTTGAGAAAAAAAACATTTGGTTTAAAACATGCCAACCCTGATATTGGCTTCATTTATTTGAAGTACTTCAGATTGATTACTACAACTTGGTCTATGAATATCTTTTTTAATTTCTTGAGATGTCAAATTTCTTTAAGGAGCATGAAACATCAAAACTTACTAAAACGGTTGATTTTGATATAGTCATGTGTTTTATAGGCCTATATAATTTCATGGTTTTCAAAAATACTTTCATTGTACGACCAAATTCCTGTTACTTGTTAATCACAGAACTATGGAACAATTAAACTAACATATTTTGTTCCTTTTTTTATTTAAAGGTAAATAAATTATCAATAGATGTTTTTTGTTTTAAAAAAATAGCTTTTTTCAATCATACTGAAACAATTTTCTCTCAGGAGCACAGTAGACCAAGGATCACTGTGCCCCATGCTAAATAACAAATAATCATACTAAAATTATAAATAAATTATACTTGCAAATTTTCTTTAGATATCAAAAATAAGAAGATTCTACCTTTATAAAACAAAAGTTCAATACTATTTGTCTATTGTTTCTTTTCTCAAGAAATTTAAAAAACTTGATGCTCGACAAACTTTTTTAAGGAGCATGAAACATCAAAACTTAATAAAACGGTTGATTTTGATATAGTCATGTGTTTTGTAGGCCTATATAAAACTAGCACATAGTACCATCTATGAGCCTTGATTTGAAGCTTAAAATGTTAAAAATAAGTAAATTAACAAGGGGTGGACCACTCTGCCCCATCATCACCATTGCTTATGTTTAGCGGAAAAGTGCGAAAATCGCCAAGTGCCACCATATAACACATTTTAACACGTGTTTGAATAATTAACAATTCGTTTGGGACAATAACACGAAAAGAAACTGTAGAAAAATTTATAGAGATTACAAGTGACTATTATATTGCATCCAAATTGAAATTTATCTAATATTGAGTTTTAAGTTCGAGCACAAATCACAGCCTCATAAAAATATGCCCGTTTTCAATTATTTCTGACACAAAAATAAAATTCTTACCAAGACAGTATTCTTCCAGACGAAATTTACGAGGCACTCTTTAGGGTTGACAATCCAATTTGCCTCCCTCAATAAATGAATACGATAATAATAATTTATAAGAATGAAGCTTCTCTTTTACAACAGATAAAATAAATACAAACAACACTACTTCTTTCATTACTTCAGAATCTGCAGCGAACAGCGAACTGGTTTGCAGCGAAGTCGAATTCAAATAATCTCTACACATTATGACGTCATAGATCTTTTAAACTTCTGATTTCAGCACTCTGCTAGTTCATGGTTTGTTTGAAGTTTCAAAGTTTAACACAGTACAGAGAGAATGGCTTAAAACCTGATTGGGTAGGTAGAGTGAGCATTTGCAACTTTAAATTTTGTGATATGTACAGCTGTTTGGGGAGTATAATTTAGAAATGAATTCAGAAAAATAAAAAAAAAAAAAACACTACATTCAAACACTACATCACTCATTTCAAGATAGCATTACATTGCCATTTTAATTTAAATCAGACTTAACTTTGTAATAAAAAATGGGTTGCCTACAATGAATGAATTGTCTCGTATACTTTCACTATGTTGGAAAATAAACTATTGGTTATTACTTTCAATTACCCAAATGTATACATAGGTCCTGAAAGCATGGCATTCGGTCATAATTTTTTTTTTTTATTATTTAAACATTTCTCCACGTTTTGGAACATCCTGATTTCAAAAAAGGGACTTACAAAAAATGTATTTCTGTGTGTATGTGGTCAGGATAACTCGCGAACAAATTGACCTACAATATTCAAATTTGATGTTATGGGTTGGTGATGGCCATGGGACCTACAATTAAGGTTTTCGTCAAAATCGCGCATGTGCATAAGCTAGCAGCCATTGCAAAACTCATGTTTCTCAGCAATTCATAAAAAATGGTCTAGAACGATTTTAATCAAAAGCTCTTAAGGTGTTATAAACATACCCACCTCCGAAATTCCTGTAAAAATGCTTTAATGGCGTAAAAAGTTGAAAAACGAATGCTTTCAACACAAAGTTCTCTTTCGTTGAGCATACCTCATCAACAATCCTTTTTTCTTATCTCCTCAGTTTCACTTCACATTCGCCTTGGGCAGGGCCGCCGACAAGGGGGGGGGGGGGGCAAAACAGTGCACATTATAGGGGCCTGCCTTGTCAAGAAGGGCCCGCGATTTCTTGTAAACATAATCTTAAAAATAAAAATTTTACTAAAAAACTTATTGGATCCATACTACGAAATTAAAAGAAAATAGATTTCGATTTTTTTTTTTTTTTCTTCTTGAGTTGGAGAAAATCACCGCGTCTTTTCTAACACACGGCTCGTCTCAAAACCCTTTCTTCGAAGAAACACCATCCGAAATCTGTATTCCCCCTTGTAAAACTCCGTGGATCGACTGATAAGAAGCTGTTGGGATCGGTCTATCAGTCAATAATATACAATACCCTTATAGCCTTGGGAAATTGGTTAATTGGCCACATATGGTGCATGTCTGCTCATTGACAAAAGACCAGACATGCCTTGGGGATGCACCGACAATAGTGTCCTTCAAAATGGGCTTGTAATATACAAACGATAAGGGGTGACCTCCTACCTCTTCTTAAAAGAATTGCGAAATCCTTTTTCTTTCCACTTTTTCCAGACAGAAAACGCCATAAACATTTCGTTAATAGGAGTGTCCAGTGTCCACTACAAAACCTCACGTGAGTATATCGTTCAATTCATTTGCACGAAATGCTCTTGTGTTTCAAGGGACGTGTATGAGTTCAGAGTAACATTTAATTTTAGTATGAAAGTCAAGATTCAGAATTTATACTTTTAAAATTGAATTTTTTTAAAGCTGATTTCAAAAGCTAGCTATCGATACCAATAAAAGTAAGTTGCTTAAAGATTTATTTATTTACAGTTAAAATAATTATTTTTCAAAATACCAAGTTTACATTCTGAAAAGCATTTGTTATTTGGTAAATGGTATTTGTATTATTCATCGATTTAAAAAAGAAATGATAAATTCATTACTTATGTAAGTACGTATGTCCAGAAATTAATGCATATCTAAAATGATTATCAATTCATTGTGTTTGTAATTTATGTAGAGATTTTTTAATGTTTGTTTCGTTTTAACTGTTTCAATTTGCAGGCATCGTTTTTCAAAATGTTAGGTCCTTTTGATTATTTTACGCTTAAGAAATACTGTTAAAAAAAGAAAAAGCTTTTTTTTTATACTGCTTTTTTTAAAATGTCCGTAAAAATGTTAAATACGTAATTATTTTGAAATCCAATACATTGATTTGTTTGAAAATTTTGCCTTGAAATAAAAAATATCTAATAATCATTAGTAATTTAATAAGTTTTTCTAAAATATCAAAAAATTCTGTAAAATTGCAATACTCGATAAATCGACAGCAAACATTTAGTATTAAATTTTTATTTTAAAATTTAAAACTTAAAAAAAAAAAAATCTTTGAGTTTTTTGTCCTATCCTTTTCTGAAAAATATGATATTTTAGTATGCTGATTTATATGTATTTCTTGGCCTATTATGTTGGATATGCATTTTCCTCGAATACCATTAAATGAATTTAATTGAGACTTTAAACTGTCGAAATAAAGGTCACATATTCTAAATTGCTGTTTTCGAAAGTTTCCAAAATGTCTGTTCGTTGCTTTTCATTCTTACAAAAAACTACCCGTTGGAAATATTTTCTGGCGTTTGGAAGTTTGCCTATATATTTTTCTACCTAAATAAGCCAATAAAATAGTTTTCGAAAAATTTAACCATTTACTAGGAATAAATGACAGCAAAAAAAAGCATTTCACAAGAAGTTTTAGTCGACCAAACTGTATAGTGGTTAGCGTGCTAGCTTCTAGACCGCAAGGTTGCGGGTTCAAGTCCCGTGTAAGGCATGGGTGTTTGTAAATGTATGTTGGCTTGTCAAATGACGAATCCCAGATAGCATGCAAGCTTACGAAAACCTTGTCATATGCTTGTCATTAGACTTGCAGTTCTAAGCTTGCCGAGTAACCCTCTAATAAAAGGGTTTGAAAAGGGCAGCCGTGAAAAGCTTGGAAAGTAACACCTTTCGAAAAGGATATGTAAAGGGTCGAATTCCAGGGCATCAGCAACCCCCCCTTTTCGAAAGGGTAGGTAAAGGGTCGAATTCCAAAGGCTGCATTCTTTCCCCTCTAATAAAAGGGTTTGAAAAGGGCAGCCGTGAAAAGCTTGGAAAGTAACACCTTTCGAAAAGGATATGTAAAGGGTCGAATTCCAGGGCATCAGCAACCCCCCCCTTTTCGAAAGGGTAGGTAAAGGGTCGAATTCCAAAGGCTGCAGTCTTTCCCCTCCCCTTGCCGCAGATCAGATAAGATCTCCCCCGTAAAACGTGTGTGACTATAAAAAAAAACAAAAAAAAACAGACGTATCTTGCAACCGGTTTTGAGTTTGGCATTCGAATGTTGGTTAAAGAGCTTGACCAAGAGCTTGACGGACACGGAAGATGAAATACTTTCATCTTTAATTCCCGCTGTAAAAACCGGTACGTACGTTGTTTTATAATTATAATTAATTAATTTTTTATCAATCTGCAATAATATTATTAAAACGGAAGCGTTGGAACGTTTTATCAAATTCTTAAAGAAATAGGCTTAATTAGTTGTTGACACATAGTAACGCAGCCTAGAAAACAATAACAATTTTTTCATAGACAAGTAACTTTTTTGTTTCTTCGAAAAGTTTTATGGGCCGAAAAAAAATCAGCTATTTTTGTGGCGAAAAGTTATTGAATTGCGTTGGGGTAGAATTTTTTAAATAGTACATGCTTTGTTATAAACAATAGCTTAATTCCATAATTCACTCTGAGCGTAATTTTTACCTCGTAACACGTTTTTACGATACTACAATTTATAAATCTGTACTTAAGATAAACTACCAGGAGTGCAATGTTAAACACTAAATTGCATTTATGGGATCCCGCATTTTATGATAGTTTACTTCTGAGGTACAGAAATGTTCCTTATGTGCTGTAAGTTTAACATAATGAAATGAAATTTAGCCGTGTTTCACCAACATTCCCTTAAATACAGACAGGGCAGCCGACAGGATTTTCGGCCCCTATGCAAATGTAACTCGGGCCCAATTACCCTCCCTCGCCCATTTACACATATTAGCGTCGATACTAAAAAGATAATATCTCCACAGTTATTATAACCACATGCATTCAGGACATTTAACCTAAGAATAAGATGAAGCAATAAATGATTATACATTTTTTCAATGTTTGGGTAAACAAATACTAAACTTGCTGCGTATTCTCAAACCAGAAATATAGAGAAAACGAGAAAAAACAAAGATAAATTAGAGGAGTAAGATGAACTGATAGCACTGTTCTCAAATACCAACTTAAAGTTAGCGGCCCCCTGGTACCTTCCCAGTCAAAATACAGAGCAATCAGAATGCGCTATATGAGTGCGCCCATGATGCGTCACAATTCCAATTGCATCGAGCTTTTGTTGACGTTCGTTGTTCTCTTGTCTCCGACTGAGGTAAACGGCAAATTTTGCTGTAAAATTTTACACATGCGCGTGTTGCTAAAACGACCTTTGCTTTTTATACAATTGATTGGAAAAACCCGAGTTCGATTTCATCCAAAACGAAGAAAAAAATTGATGTGAAAAATCGAGAATTTAAAAAAGAATGAACTAAATCGTATGCGTTAATTAACACCAAATTTGGACAGCTGACTTGTCTCATTCAGGCCCGTAGCCAGCCAAAGTTTGTAGGACGGGCAAAAATTTTCCCAGGAGGGGCAGAAATATAAATTATTTAATTGGTTTTCAATTAATTTTTACAATTGAAATTTTTACAATTATTACAAATTTATACAATTTTTACAATTCGTAAAAGAGTATTTATCAGAGCACTTTGTGAAGTACATATACAAAAAAATATTTAAAAAAAGAAACATTGTTAATGTATTTTTGATGTAATTTTATTTTTATTAATTCTTTTAAAGATTCTACACCAGAAATTTTTTTGATAATAACAAAACTTTCAATTAAAAAATTTTTGAAGTATATTTAATACAATTCTATTCCTTTAAAATATTCTATGCTTGTCCATCTCTTAATTTTTCACACATTTCAACTTAAGAATATCTACTTTAAAAATAATTACAAATATAAAAATTAGTAAAAGTTACTTTTACAAAAAAAGTTTTTTTTAACATAAAAAGTTTTTTCGAAGTTCTGTTCTTACATTTCTATTTAAAAATATTAAACAAATTACATTTTTCTATCATTGGTCTTGTGGAACAGCTACATAACTCTTTAACAAACTTTTCATTTAAGAAATTCTTTCAGCAATAAAAAGTTATTTACATTTTTATATAAAAACTATATCTTTAATATATATATATATATATATATATATATATATATATATATATATATATATATATATATACACATTACTAATAGAATTGCATTTTCCTTTATTTTCTCCTATCATTTTCAATACTCTGAAAAATTTATCAGATACTATTATAATATAAAAACCCTTTTTCTATTTATTTGCATATTTTATTAATTATAATATAAAATAATAGAAATTCATTTTTCTATTCTTGGTCTTATATTAAACATTTTGAAACTTTTTAAAATACATAGCGTAACAAAAAAATCTAAAATAAAATGATAAATGTTAGTATAATAGCAATTTCCTATCTTTACACCATATTAAACAATTTCAAAACTCTTATCTCTACTTCAAATGCCCAAAACACTAGATTTGCCATCCTTTCGTGGCCCATTGACATTCTTTCGGGACAATTTATGACCGTTAAAGTGGAAAAGGTAGATTCGCAAGTTGCTGTGCTACAACCGAAGGTATCAACAGCAGCAAAATGTTCGTTTCTATTCAATCATAGATATAAAGGTTTACAAATGATTGGGATAAAATTTTCCAGGACAGGCGAAGATTTTTCCAGGTCTTGCCCCACTCTGGCTACAGGCCTGGTCTCATCTGCCATGATTTTTATACTATAAAAATGTTCGTTGTTAAAAACTCGTATTTCCGCTCTTTAAATGTACTGCGATTCTGATGATTATTGAATGTTTGGCTCTTTGCACAGAAACGTCTGCCGAACCCTGGTAAATGTAAAAAAGGTTTTGGTAATAGAAATAGTACACCAGCGTTAATTGGGTGCTCTCATGATATGTTTTAGCTTTATAAAATACTGTAATACAGCCTCTAAAGAAAAATTATCTCAATAATATTCATTTCTAAACATTAAAATACAAGAATTAAAATAAATTATCGTTTTAATTTTTTCGTTTCAATAAAAGTTAAAATGTCCTTATGTGTACTGATTTTTAAGAAAATAGTTTGTTAAAACATCTTGTGAAATGTATATCGGCTTCCATTTATTTATTCCTAGTAAGAGGTTACATTTTTCGAAAGCTATTTTATTTGCTTATTTAGGTAGAAAAATGAAGAGGCAAACTCCCATACGCTAGAAAATATTTCCAACTGGTAGTTTTTGTAAGAAAGAAAAGCAACGAACAGACATTTTGGAAACTTTCGAAAACAGCATTTTAGATTATGTGACCTTTATTTAAACAGTTTAAGGTCTCAATTAAATTCATTTCATGGTATTCGAGGTTATTGCATATTCAACATAATAGGCCAAGAAATACATATAAACTTATAAATCAGCATACTAAAATATCGTATTTTCTAGACAAACTAGAAAGGATAGGACAAAAACAATATAAAGATTTTTAAGTTTTAAATTTTAAAATAAAATTTCAATTATAAAAGTTTGCTGTCGATTAATCGAGTACTACAATTTTACAGAATTTTCTGATATTTTAGAAAAACTTATTAAATAACTAATGATTATTAGATAATTTTTATCTCAAGGCAAAATTTTCAAACAAATCAATGTGTTGGATTTCAAAACAATTACGTATTTACCATTTTAACAATTTTACGGACATTTTTAAAAAAAGCAGTATAAAAAAAAAAGATTTTTTTTCTTTCTTTCTCCCCCCCCCCCCCCTTTCCCAATAGTATTACTTAAGGGTAAAATAATCAAAAGGGTAAAATAATATCATAAGGGCCTAACATTTTACAAAACGTTGCCTGCAAATTGAACCAGGTAGTTCTCAAATATTAAAAAATTTCTACATAAATTACAAACACAATGAATTAATAATCATTTTAGATATGTATTAATTTCTGGTGATACGTTCTTACATAAGTAATGAATTTATCATTTCCTTATTGCTTGGTTGTTTTCAGATTATCTGGCGCCTTCAGCAACACGAGGGCTATAATGCGCCGAAACATTCGTCATTAGACAAGCCAACATACATTTACCAACACCCATGCCTAACACGGGACTCAAACAAGCAGCCTCGCGGTCTATAAGCTTGCACTCTAAACACTATACCGTTTGGTCTGCCATTTCCTTTTTAAATCAATGAATAATATAAATACCATTTACCCAAATAACAAATGCTTTTGAGAATGTAAACTTGGTATTTTGAAAAATAATTATTTAAACTTTAAATAAATAAATCTTTAAACAAATTACTTTTATTGGTATCGATAGCTAGCTTTTGAAATTAGTTTTAAAAAAATTCAATTTTAAATGTATAAATTCTAAATCTTGACACACATACTAAAATTAAATGTTACTCTGAACTCATACATTCTTATCAATCGTATATTGCAAGCCCACTTTAAGGACACTCCGGTGCATCCCCAAGGCATGTCTGGTCTTTTGTCAAAGAGCAGACATGCAGCATGTGTGGCCAATTAACCAATTTCCCAAGGCTATAACGCTGTTGTATGGTATTGACAGATACACCGAGCCCAACTGCTTCTTGGTTTGCGGGGCGGGGGTTAGAAATAGAGGTGCTTTTCTCCATCTGAAGTTAAAAAAAATAAATTCGGTACCTTTTGTCTTTTTGTTTTGTTGTATGGATCCAATAAATTTTAAAAAATTTTAGTAAAACAAGATATCGCGGGTTCTTCTTGACAAGCCCTTCTTTGTTTTTATTTAAATTTTATTTTAGTTACTGTGTTTTTAATTTTGGCGAATTTTCTAATCGCCAAATGTCCTATGCTACATCTGTTCCAATGTCTCTTTCAAACTCTGTTTAAAATACATTTTCCAATATTTCTCAGAAAATTTGCGTTCCACAACTCAAACGATCTGACTGCAAAATGCTGAAACCCAACTCAAAACTATCTCCTGAAGTTTGAGGTAAGCTTTTTTTTTTTTTACTTTTGTAATTTTTAATCAAATGTGCGTAGTGTTAAAAACAATGAATTCTTCTGCTAGTCGCTTTCCTGGTAACCTTGTTGACCAGCTCTTCAAGAACTACTTCATTATTTTCTGTTGTTTATTTTATTACTTTTTCATGTTTTTTTAGTATTATGGAGTGAAATTATAATTTTTCTAATGTTTATTTTTATTTAGTCACCATTTTTTTTAGTGTGTTTATAGGCTATTTTCTTGTAGAGCAGTCTCAATCTTTAAAATTTTATTTTATTATTTCATTTGATTATTAATTTTTTGCAGTCACATTTTAGAATTGGAGGATCAGTACTTCTACTACACTTTTTTAGTAGTATTATAGTTACTCACTATTTAGTTTTTTTCTTTGGTTTTCTGAAAGAAAAAAAAGACTTTTGTCTGCTCTTGCCATATTCATGTAACGCCTTAAAAAACTGAACATTTGGTCATAATAGGAAAAGGGTTGGACAGCTAATATTAAAAAATAATAAAACTAGTTATAAATTAAAATTACTCACTTTTTAACATAATGAAAGGAAATTTAAAACTGCAGTGTTTCACAACTATTCTGTTAACCTTTAACTGCTGTGAGCGGTCTCACAGACCGCAAATCATTTTTCATGGGGAGTTTGCACCCCTTAAAATGGATAATGGTCTCTGCCCTCTTCACTACCTTCCTGAGAGGTGACACCAAGGCCACATTCCACAACTGGTCCAGCTAGCTTTTTTATTTTTACTTTTATTCTATTTTCCTGTTACATGCGGTCTGGGAGACCGCTCACAGCAGATGCGTCACAGTTTCTGTCCGACAAAGTTGACTGTTGTCATATGATTTATTTGTCGTAGAAAGCTCACAATGGCTGTAAATGTTCTTAAAAAACGCCCCGTTTTTCTAACGAAAGAAGAAATTGAAGATATCGTTAATAATTGGTCTGATGTAGAGTGTTCAGATACTGAAAATTCAGATTTTTTTTAAAGCGACTATGACACTCATTCCGAAATGTCTTCGGATGAGATTGAAGTCTCTCCAAACACTTCGACTCAAGACAATTATGGAAAAAACAATTTCAAATGGTGTGTTCAAGAACCTAATCGAGCCGTTCGAGCTGCAAAACATAACATAATTGTACAATTGCCAGGATTGAAACGTCCAGCAGGAATTGGATCAAAAGCAGAGCCCGAGGAGACATGGAATTTACTTTTTGGGGGTTGCAAGTATCGTAGAAGTTATAGTGAAATGGACTAACGTGAAAATTAGCTCATGTAGAAGGAAATATTCTAATCAAGAAAGATTCGAATTATGCGATACGGATGCCACTGAAATAAACGCATTTCTTGGACTTTTGTTATATTCAGCAGCCAGTTTGTCTTCAATGTACCCGAAAATTATGTATTAATTGCAGTTCAAAATATCATGCTTGATATTACTAAAGGTATTTATTTTTAAAACTAGAATAACATAGAAATGATTTTATCAGAACTGTAAGTTAGTTAATTAAATGAAACCTTAATAGATATGTTCTTTTTGGAGATACAGTTATTTTTTCTTAAATTGTATAATTATTAAAAATGGCATATATAATAACTTTAAAATTGAATTATGTGATTTTAATATTTGTTAATCATACGTAGTAAAAGAACTTTCATCAATTTAGCATATCAGTCCACTTTTAATTGCATTTTAGGAAGAGCGGTCTGAGAGACCGCTCACATTAGTTATGCAACAGTTAATGTCACAGCAGTTAAAGGTTAAGGTATTGAAAAACAAATAATCTTGCAATTCTACATTATAACGAAAATAACATTTAATAAACATTAGTGCCGTTTCTAAAACACAACTTAAGCATGTGTTATTAAAAAAACGTAAGCATGAATGTTATAAATAAAATCAATGTAAACACATAATACAAACAACGCAAGAAGTAACATGTTAAAAAATCAACGCTGGTGTATACAGTGAAATTTATTAAATGTTAAATATTGTTATGATATAATGTAAACACTGTTTATTGGTGTATTCTAAATCCCCTAAACAAGGCAATTTCATTGGCTACCGAAACCAAATTTTTATGTTGTTGTGAATTGACAAAAAGTGCCAGTCTGTTCAACCTTGTTTTGCTCATAGAATTTCTTAATATGATGTTAATGATCACAAAGTTGAAAGCTCAGAAGTTTCAATTGAAACTGGTAAAATACATTTTTTTTTTTTTAATAAGTGACGTATATTCGGAAATATGTCTACAGAACATTCTGCGAAAGCATCAAGAAAACCTTTCTACAGGGTTACTACAAAAGAATCATTCATTTTCAAAACAAGATTTATTCAAAAGTATTATACTTTTGAATAAATCGGGAGCATAAAACTTAAATATTTTGCGGTTGTTTTCTTGTACCAATCATATTTATAAGTATAATACTTTTGAATAAGTCGGGTTTTGAAAATGAATGATTCTTTTCTAGTAACCCTGTATTTTGTTTTCCATATTTCCTAATCTGCTTCGATGATGTTTTGAAAACCAAGAAAACCTCTTTCATAAAATTTTACCAGATTTTCTATGGCAGATTTGTATTATTGGTATCAGGAAGGAGAAGTCTTTGTGTCTACGCATGCTCTTTCAGGGAACCAGTAAGTTTTCTCTGCTCTGACCATCTGAAGGACGTCATGACCCCAGCATATAGAAATGAGAAAGAAATGTAAAATCGGAAGAGTTTGAAATGAAATAGATGTGCTTGTATTTTTGTGTTCATTTCTCGTTGTTATAGTTATTTTGAAAAAATGACTGACTCGAAAAGTTAGTTAAATGAGGATATTAAGTATTAACTATTTACAAAAATTGTTACATTACACTTGGAAATATAATTTTTCTCAATTTTCAGGGAGCTGTAGCCCTATCAGCCTCCTCCCTGTATACGCCACGGACTTCATATGGCTAAGCAATCCTACGTAAGTAGAATCCTTTATTTGTTCTGATCTTCAATACCAAATTATTAATCGTGGTGAAACAGGGAGTGTTAAATTTTTATCGAGCGAGGGGACTACTTTCATTTCACCTAAAATTATAAAATAGCATCTAAGAAAAATCGAATATTTCAATAACGTACGTATTAGAGGCATTAAAGTTTCAATAAAGGATGTATTTTGAATTCTTTAAATTAACTTCGATTTTGTGTGAGTGTCGATAGAGTGCAAGTCTGCCATTGCTTAATTAACCCACCTTGCTGTCATCCAAGCGGGCTGAAAGTTGGTAGATAGATTCGATGTCGATGGCAATACATTCTTTCACATTTTGGGGCTGTTATTGTCACTAAAAAGTTGCTTATACGGAATACTAATAAACTAACTTGCCTTCATCCAATCGCGCTAAAATAGCAGTAAGCCGATCATTGTTGAAACTCTTTGATATTGCCAAATTTTTTTTAAATAAATAAATAATAAAATTGTTTTAATCAAAATAAAAAAAAAAAAGATGTTTGGATGTGAATGCATAAATGCACGTTCATTTCTAATAAATACTTTTTGAAACGTAGTTTGCAACACATTTTGCTAATATAAATGTGTTTGATATTTAAAATTAGATACAAGCACCAAGCACACGCTGTTAACAGAATCGGCGCTGTGTTAATGAATATAAAAATTGGCGATGTATATAAAGGATTAATATTTAAAACTTTGTTTTCATGGGTTATATAATTATGTCTCGCGAAAAAAAAAGAAAAGAATAACGTCATTTGAAAATGAGTCAAAAATTCACAAATATTTGAGTTCGCAGCTGTATGCGATTAAAACAATTTATAGAGGGATCTGTCTTGACGAAATAATTAATTTCTTCAAGAAGTTTAGCTAAATATTATAATTTTATTTAACAATATCAATAGCATGGTTTATTTCATATGTATTTAAAGTTTTGCGAACCAAAACGCAAATTATTTTGTAAAACTTGGCAATTCTCTAGTAAAAGTTCCCGCGCGGAAAGAGTTTCTACTAAATGTCCCATGCAAAAAAAAGAAAAAAAAAAATTCGCCACAAGACTCTGCTTCTCGGAGTTGACAGGAGTGAACTGCCCCCTATAAATCAACACCACAGGAGGTGAGGAAGCTGACCAGACCGTGTATACCGAGTGGACCGAATTTTTTTCGACCGAACGGAGCTCGCCAGAATTTACTCGTTAGAAAAACGCTCATCAGAACAAGTTTTCATTAGAATGAATTTGGGCATACATAAAATGGTTAGAATGTTATTTCATTAGAATAGTTTGGACAGAATGGAAGTCACCAGAAGTTTTTTTGTCAGAAGTCTTTTCATTAGAAACTATTCGTTAGAATCTTACAAATTTGGCGAAACTTAAAAGCTCGGAGGAGGTTTGGCGGTAAAAGTGGTTAGTGGGGGGGTTAGTCGTGACCTTCAAGGACGTCTCAGAGGGCAGGGTTTAGTCAGCAGAGTGTTTTATTTCGTTACTGTTATTTTACATACAGATTTTCAATTCGCCTTACTTTTAATTTCGCACAATCACGTTATTTTATTCTTGAATACTAACACATTTTTGTACGCATTCATGTTTTTCGGCATGCGTCAAGTTCGTATTCATTACGGAAATACCATTTTAAATACAATTATAGTTTTATATTTTGCTTTTATTTGTGTTCCATGTTATCATTTTGTGCGTAAAATACTGGAAATATAATGATGCGAAAATAAAGTCATTCTTGATCTCTTTTGCAAGTGTAATAGTATAATCGTTTCGATTAGAATTCAAATGAAGATACCATTATATTTAATATATTTAACATAAAACATTACAACATTACGAAAATTTTTGCATGACTTTAAATCCATAATTATGCCTTGGATATTATTTATATATTGTATCTTACAAAGCAAACATTATTTGATTATAAATATAATGAAACACTTTATATTATAAGGAGTAGTAAACAAAATTTACAAACATTTACCAGTTTGATACATGTTTCAAATAATTATAAATTTTATTTGCTATTTTTACTTGAAATTAATGGTAATTTGTACGATTATAACTTTAGTTATTAAATACAAATGAAAAAATATTATTTTATTAAAAGTGTTTGAAGTTTTTAATATTTTAAAATCTTTCTAATGCAACCATTGGATATAAAATTTAAAAAAAAAAGCATACCAACATTTTATGGTATCGAGTATGTTATATAGTACCAAACTTTTGAAACTTTTTTGATCTTTTACTAGCTTATTATTTTTGAAATTACACTTTCCAAAACTTTTTTTTTTCGTTGTGCATAGATAACAAATATTCCTCAGTATTTAAAACTATTAAATTATTTATCCAAAAATATAAATGTTTAAAACATTTTTAACGATTTTAGAATTTTTACTTTTTTATTTTTCAGTTTTTTTAAATAACGATAATTAATTACTAATAATTTTTTAATAATATAACGATTTCTCCCCAAAGATGCATAAAAAAAAAATTGAGAATTTAAAAAAAAAAAAAAAAAAAAAAAAAAAAAGTGGCATAAATAGAAAACTTGAATGCATATATATATATTTAGTATATATTTATATTGTTGGGGGAAAAAAGTTGGATAAATAAAACGATTTTAAATATAAAACACAAATGTCTATAAATTAAGAATTAATAATAATTCAGTGTTGGTCTAAAATAACTTTGTAGTGGAGCAGCATAGACACATGAAATTTACATCAAAGACACATCTGTATGTAACATATTGAAATGCAAAATGTACAGTGGGGGCATATGTAAAAGAATGGAGAACCATTAGTGTGCAGTTATACAAATGAATTTAGATATGATATCGTTTGTCATCAGTGTTTACATGGCAATGTATTCTCATACTTAACATGAATTTCTTGATGATTTCTAGTGACTAAATTGCTCCCCCCACATTTTAAATTGTTTGCAAGTGATGGAAAGTTCCCAATACATTAAATCTTTACACAATGCATAATGTAGAAACAAGCGGCCCACGCATGTTTCATGAAGTTTGGATTAGAGGAGTAATCTAGCTTAGTTATAGGGGCAATATTCATATTTTTAATCGTTTATCCAAAGCAAAAGTGGGATAAAATTTGCCATAAGTGTTAATAAACACGATTTAGAAAGTGATGTTTCACAATCAAAGACTTGTCTAGATCAAGTTAACTTAGTTATAGGGAAAAAGTGGGATTTAATTATCTTTTATGATCTTGAGGAGCTTTTTAAACAAATACAACGTATTGAACATAAAGACAAAAACTCATTTTCATCAAATCTTTTTTCTTGAATTGGAATTTACCTTGAAATATCATGTTCTCACCTTTCTACAGATCCTCTGAAGTCCAATATTATTTCATGAGACTGAAAAAATAAGTTTCAGTACACAGTATCTGATGTTAAAAAGATTTGGTCTTTAGGTGCAATAAAGTTAAATTGGTTCAATAAGCTCCTCAAAAGAGCAAAAAATAATTAATTCGACTTTTCACTTTAATTACGTTAACTTAATCTCTACAAGTCTTTAATGGTGAAATATCGGTTTCTAAATTATGTTTATTGATACTTATGGCAAATTTTATCCCGCTTTTGCTTTGGATAAACGATTAAAAAATATGAATATCGCCCCTATAAGTAAGCCAGATCACTCCTCTAATCCAAATGTCATCAAACGTGTGGAATGCTTCTAGATAATGCATTGTGTAAAGATTGAATGCATTGGGAACTTTACATCACTTGCAAATAGTTCAAAATGTAGGACGAACAATTTATCCACTAGAATTCATCAAGAAACTCACGTTAAGTATGAGAATACAGTATGCAAGTAGGCACTGATGACAGAGGATATCATATCTCACACTAAAAGACAACGGCTAGTCAAGTCAACTTAATGAGTTGCGTGATTTTTAATGTAAATGCATCTGTATTAGTGCACACTAATGGTACTCCATTCTTTTGCCTATTCCCCACACTGTACTTTGCATTTCAATTTGCGGCTGAGTTGTTTTACTTATCGATATGTTACATAAAGGTGTCTCTTTGATGTGAATTTCATGTATCTATGCTCCTCCACTGAGAAATTATTATAGAAAAACTTAATTATCCTTAATTTATAGACATGAGTATAGTTAAAACGCCTGGACATTCTTAATGTTGTCGAAATTAGAAAGCCGTGTGAATAAGATATGCGTTTTTGAAGTTTAGTTACAGTTAACAACTATGTTTAAGGAAAAATAAGTAAAAAATATATACTTTTAAGAGTATAAATACTTTTGTATCAGTTTTATTAATTGGTAAGAAATGTTGGAATATTATCTTTAAATTATGAAACAGAATTTGATTTTCTTTAAGGTATCGGACACATTTAATTTAATTTTTTTTCTATATTGTAATAAATATTTCTCTACTCTTAGACTTTAGTTACGTGCTGCTTCCAAAATATTAATACATCCAATCATGATGTAGAATGTTGTAAATCGGCCTTTGTTACAGTTATTGGCTAATCTCGTCCAAAGTTGGATAAAGTATAATGGAAGATTTGAAATGTTGATGCACTATTTTAAAATTGAAATATTTCATTTATAAGAATGGATGGAAGAAAAAAATACATGTTTTTGACATATTTATTTAAAAGAAAAAAAAAGAAAAAATTATCGTGTTATTTGGAACGATGTTCGAGTTTTGGTTAAATTTGTCCAATTTTCGAGAAACCTTGGTTACGACATTTTCCAATTGCTGTGTTACCTGAGATTGATAAATATGAAACAAATATTTAATTTTCTCATTTAGATAATGTAGTCAAGAAAAATTGCTCTTTTTTCCTTCCGTAGTAGTGACAGAGAATTAAATACAATTTTTAGTTCAAGCTTACAAAAATATAATCAGTCGAATAATTTTTGTTTAGATTCAAAGCAAGGATTGGCGGCTTAGAAAAGTGGTATAGGGAGATTTAACATGTACTTCGTGAAGTACAAGACAAGAAGTTTGCCCCTGAATATGTACAAAAATCAGGAGGTCTGACTGTGACTCCTTATTTCGTCTTTACTTTTATTTTTCTATATTTTATCCTTCTCTTTATGCCCTATTAATAAGGATTTTTCAAAAGTGGCTTAACATTCGAATTCCTTCTTAACAAGAGGAAATATATCGTGAAGCTGTGAGAGGATGAATTTTTCTACAAACTAATCTAAATAATACTGCGAATTTGAATATTCTCCGGCCCTCTCTAAGAACAAAATCCTCAGGTACTATTCTTTATATGTAGATTGAGTTTTAGAGCTAAAAATTAGGGTATGCCTTATTATAGAGCTGAATATGTTGTCACTAGTTCATAATGTTAGTGAGTTAGTTGAAAATAATTTATCTTGTAAAACAAAAAGATCACCTTGAAACTAAAACTAAAGATATTAATACTTAATATTTATATTAATTTATATATTATATTAATACTTATAATATTTGTTTCTGCTTATAAACAGTATTATAGTTTGGTTTAACGCTAAAGTGAGCCATTTCAATTTTAGTTTTACTTCCAAAAATTGGAAATTTCAAAATGTAGTAACAGTTAATTATACATTAATTAACAATTAATAAATACTTTGATTGATACTTTCTACTTTTACACGAGAATTGCCTTGATTTCAGTCGGCAAAGAGATGTCTAACGCTCATTCTCCCCAATCGAAATTCTTAGCGACGGCTCTGCGGCCTTATCGTCATCGGCAATCAACCGCAGACTATGACACGAATTGAACACAATGACCACTGGCTCCCCAAAACATTCCTAAAGAGGATGTGTAGGTTAATATACATTCCTTTATTTTTTAACAGAAAAACAGTCACACTAATTTATCGCCAAAAGTGGGAAGAAGGAAAATTTTCATTGCCTTTCTAAGCTCTTTGCATTCTAACCAACAAATTTCGAACGAGAAAAATTCTAATGACAATAATTCTAACCAATTTCATTCTAATCGCGTTTATTAGGTCGAAATTAATTCTGTCCAATATCGTTCTGTCGAAATTCCGGTCTGATGAGTACGATTCTAACGAGATTTTTCTGGCGAGTTTTTTTCGGTCGAAAAAAATTCGGTCCGTTCGGATGTAGCCGACCAGACCCCCCCAAACCTCGAAGATCCCAAAACCGCCCGAGAACCCTCTGCAGAACAAATAGTTCTCGAGCGCTGTAGGTTTCAGGGGGTTAAGATTATTTTAACACGTATTTGTGGAAAGCAAAATTAGAAAGCCAAAACTATTTATGTTGAAACTTTCAAAGCTCTAGGCCTATTAGAAGTCGTTTTTTGTTAAAAAAAAAAATAATTCAAAGAATCAATCGAAAATCAAATTAAAATTTTAACATTCTGTTTGTCAATAGTCCAATTAGAATGCCAAAACTACTTGTATTGAAAATTTCAGAACTGTAGCCCAAATAGAAATCGTTTTGTAAAATATTTTTTAATTAATTAAAAAAGAACTAAATAAAAATGTAAAATTATGTTTTTCAAACGTCCAATTAGGAGGGCACAACAACTTATGTTGAAAATTTCAGAGCTGCAGCTCTATTAGATATCGTTTTGTTAAATATATATTAATAAATTAAAAAAAAAAAATAATAATAACAATAATTAAAAAGGAACTAAATAAAAATTTGAAACTCTGTTTTTCAAAAAAAGGCCAAATAAAAGACAAAACTACTTATGTTGAAAATTTCAGAGCTGTAGCAATATTGGATATCATTTTGTAGAATAGTTATTAATTAATTAAATAAAAAGATCTAAATAAAAATTTAAAATTCCGTTTTTTAAAAGTCCAATTAGAAGGCTAAATCTACTTATGTTGAAAATTTCAGAGCTGTAGCTCTATTAGAAACCGTTTTGTAAAATATTTATTAATTAATTAAAGAAAAAACTAACAACAAATTTAAAATTCTTTTTTTCAATAGTTCAATAAGAAGGCCAAAATTACTTATGTTGAAAATTTCAGAGCTGTATCTCTATTTGAAGTCACTTTGTAAAATAAAAGTTAGTTAAAATACTAATTAAAAAAGAACTAATTAAAATTTTACATTCTGTTTGACATTAATAAATTAGAAGGTCAAAACTTCTTGTGTTGAAAATTTCAGAGCTCTACTCCAATTTTAAGTAGGTTTCTATAACAGATCCACAAACAGACAGACACACAGCTTGTTTTATTATTATAGATTTTAAATTTGTTTATTTTTTTCAGATAGAAATGAATGGGATTCCCTTTAGTTTTCCTCAAGAATCTCCCAGAAACTTCTTGTCAGATGCAGCAAATAAATGAAGAAATATTTGTAGTATATATTTAAAATCATGTTTAAATTATATTCTTTGTATAAAATGAAAAAGCAACTCATTTGTGTTTGTTTACTTCAAAATAAAGAATTATCTAAAAAAGAATTATCAGTAAAAATGCATTTTTAGTTGTATATGTTTCTAATAATAAAACTATAAGTAGCTTGGATTAACCCTTTAAAACAAATTTTAATGCAATTTAAATTGTCTAACGCAACCTACTAAGATCTCAATGCATCTTTTTAATAATATATACATAATTTTTTATTGAATTTTGAATCTTTATTTTTTTTTAAATTCTTTACAAAAAAAAGTAAATTATGTTTATTATTCTAGTAAGTTCTACCTAGCAAATAAATTAAAATTTATCAATAAATTGGGTTATGATTGATACCATTAAAGGCAAATTGTAATTAAATTCCTATAGAATAAATATTAATTTTTCATTAGCCACTAAATTTAAAGCATTTTCCGACAATATTGGAACTCTCCCAATTAAGTGTTTCTTTTTGAACACAAAAGATAAATGATACTTTATAAAGGAAAGTTTTTGCAACCTTTCCTATATCTACAGGGTGGGAACCTCAGAGTGAAAAGGTTTACACACCCTTTACAGTGAAAACCTTTTGGCAAGCCTATTATGAAAAGGCTTATACAACCCTTACGGCAAAAACCGTGTGGCAGGCTTATCACGAAAAGGTTTACACACCCTTTACGGCGAAAACCTTGTGGCAAGCTCATCCCGAAAAGGTTTACATACCCTTTACGGCGAAAGCCTTGTGGCAAAGGGGGTCATGAAATGGTTACCAAAAGCTTGACGTCTGGAGACTAGGACCCTTTCTTCAAGGTTTTATGATGGTTACTCCCTTGTCATCTGAACCTTACTCCCTTTTCGCTTGAGGGTTTAGACAAGGGTTTTAAAAGGATAAAATGCTATCTGGGATGCTTCGGCGCATTATAGCCCTCGTGTTGCTGACGGTGCCAGAAAATCTGAAAACAACCAACCAAGAAGTTTTAACAAACTATTTTCTTAAATATCAGTACACATAGGGACATCTTAACTTTTATTGAAACGAAAAAATTAAAGCAATAATTTATTTTAATTCTTGTATTTTAATGTTTAGTAAATAATATTATTGACATAAATTTTTTTTAGAGGCTGTATTACAATTTTTTATAAAGCCAAAACATATCATGACAGCACCCAATTAACGCTGGTGTCTTATTTCTATTATCAAAACCTTTGTTACATTTACCAGGGTTCGGCAGATGTTTCCTGCGTAAAGAGCCAAACATTCAATAATCAGAATCGTATTACATTTAAAGAGCGGAAATACGAGTATTTAACAACGAACATTTTTATACAATTTTTATAGTATAAAAATCATGGCAGATGAGACAAGTCAGTTGTCCAAATTTGGTTTTAATTGACGCATACCATTCAGTCCATTCTTTCTTAAATTCTCTATTTTTCTCATCAATTTTTTTCTTCGTTTTGGATGAAATCGAACTCATGTTTTTCCAATCAAGTGTATCAAAAGCAAAGGTAGCAAACAGCAGGCGCACGCGTAAAAGTGAAAAAGTTGCCGTCTACCTCAGTCGGAGAAAAGAGAACAACGAACGTCTACAAAAGCTCAATGCAATTGGAACTGTGACGCATTGTGGGCGCACTCATATAGCGCATTTTGATTGTTATGTATTTTGACTGGGAAGGTACCAGGGGGGCGCTTTAACTAACTTTAAGTTAGTTAAAGCGCTTTGGCTAACTTTAAGTTGGTATATGAGAACAGTGTTATCAGTTCATCATACTCATCTCATTTCTCTTTGTTTTCTCACGTTTTCTCTATTTTTCTGGTTTGAGATTACGCAGTAAGTTTATTATTTGCTTACCCAAACATGAAAAAATTTATTATCATTTATTGCTTCAGCTTATTCTTAGCTTGTTCTTCGGAATGCATGTGGTTATAATAAATGCGGAGATATTATCTTTTGAGCATCTAACGCCAATACGCTTATATGGGCGAGGGGAGAAGGGGGGGGGGGTATGGGGCCCGAGGTACAGTTGCATAGGGGCCCGAAAATCCTGTCGGCGGCCCTGGCCTTGGGTGCCAATAAGCCTGAATTATTATTATTATTATTCTTTTTTTTTTTGTGTAAAAGTGTAGACTGCTTATCATGAATGTGTGCTTATATTATGCTGAGAAATCGATTTCCGATTCATTCTTCAGAAAAAAATTCATGAACTTTACTCATTAATTCATGTCTTTCAATTGTAAAATAAATTATACCAAAAAATGCACAGTATAAACTGAAAGTCCTTTTCTTTTCAGATATGGAAAAGATTTATACACACACATCGTTGCAATAAGACAGGAGAATAAAGAAATGAAACATGAAATTTAAAAAAAAAAAAAAAAAAAAAAATTGCAGGAAGAGGTAGAGAAAAAAAAAATAACGTTCTGAAAAATCCAGAAGTATCTTCTGCGACAGCAACCATTGTGGATCCAGGACATTACTTTTTAAACCTGCCATTATCAACAGTTGGCGATTTAAAATATCTAGAGAAAAACATAACGAAAGCTACAAAAAAGCAACTTCATTGGTAAGATTGAATGGAAAATTCTATTACCCTAGGTTAATGTTAGAAGCTGTTTCGTAAGCATTCAAATATAAATTAGTGTGTAAAAAATATTCATATTTCAGTTTTTCGTGTTTAGCAGCATAAATACCCTTTCTGTGATTCATAGTCAATTTGTGGTTGTATACTATCTGAATTTAATTTACACAATATTAAAGTTTATGAATGGAAATCGAAATTTGAAAGTTTAAAATGATTTTCTTAAATGTTGGTAGAAAATGCTATTTCTAGTAAAAATTTGGACGGTTTTAACTAATAACCGTCGCATGTTTTTGTGCAAAATTCTATTTTCATGATATAAATTGTTATAATGGATGTTTTTTTTTTTTTTTTTTTTATATATATATTTTATTATTATTATTATTATTATTACTAGTAAATTGTAATTCCATTACAAAAGGGCTTAAATACAAAAAAAAAGCTAAAGATAAGAATAACTTTAATGCAAAAACGCTATGCAATAATTTTCTTATTAAATTTTAATTAATAAAACGTAAATGTACAATTTTATTTCAGGCTCGTTTCTTCTGCCATAGTGGGGGTTTGAGTAATCCCAATACCAATACGTTGGTCACATTTACAATGATGAAGCTTCTAAGCAGAGGCTTGCCTCTTCAATATAGCCTGGACGGAAGGCAGGGCAAATTGAAGTTTTGCCAGTTAAATCTGTTCAATGATGTTATTGGTTCGGTAAGTAAGTTCGTTTTTAAAAACTCTGGTCCCATTTTTACAAATAAGCATAGAACTATTTTTAAGGAATAAACTAGTATTTCAAGTTTCAAATTGACGTAATGAATAAATCATAATTTATGACGAGCTTGGTCAGGCATAAATAGGCCTACAAACCAAAATATAAAAGAAGAAAGAAAAAAAAAGTGTTTTATTATTATGTGCCATGTAAATAAAGTAAAAGAAAAGTAGTGATGTTCCTCTCTTTTAGAATTCAGACTCTTTAGCTAGTTTCAAGATGTAGCGTGAGCAAGTCGACACCGCCTCCATCTGAGAATTGGAAAGGCCCTCCCTGGGTCGGTGGATTGAGATGGAAAAAGAAATAAAAGATTAAAAAAATCTTATGTATATGATTAAAAATGTATTAGAATAAACAGCTAGTATTTAAACTGTATGTTTTTGACATTTTACAAAGCAGAAGTGGCCTTTAATTTAAGGGTGAAAGATATTCGAGCAATCAAATGTCAGTGGAGGCTCATGGAGTACAGCCAGGCTGCATCTAAATTTATTAGTTCATAACTAAAATTATATATTTTACTAATTTTCTTAAATGAAGATGGAATTTCAATAGCAAGTGTAAAAAAAATCGATAAATAGCAAACCTGATGCCCGTTGCCTCAGTACTAGAGGTCGAAAATATCGATATTATATCGTTGCACAGAAAAAAATTACACGATACATGATTTTTTTTATTTGATTTTCAATTTTGCCAGAAACGAAGTTTTTCGGGGCGAATTTTTTCTTTTCATGATTGCTTTTGTAAGGTTACTACTTTTCCAACTGAAATGGATCTATTATAAAAAAAAAGAAGTTATATTTTCGCTTAATTGGAGCAGTGATTTTGAGAAAAATTTAGATACTTTTCAATAGCTTTTAAGTGTATGGCAAAATATTGAATATTCGTGTCATTTTAGCTGTTTTTTAGCCAAGTCCAAAATTTAGTTTTAAAAAATCAATAACGAAAATCGAAAAAACACATGGAACTACAAAACGATCATCACAAAAACTAATAATGTTTGAAAATATCGATATATCGATGACTTTTATCGATATATTTTTTTAAATATCGATAAAAATATCGTCGTATCGATATATCCACGAACTTTACTCAGTCCTCAATTCAGGAGAGAATAAAACCCCCTTCTAAACAACACAAACTGGCGATCTTCCCCTGAACTGCATCCAGTTCGAGAAATCCGGTTTCGGCTGCAACGTTCCCATGACAACCGATGGAACTCAAAGGAACCTTTCCCTACACACAATGTATACGGTATGTGGGGAAATACAGCCCGTTCGGACCTCTTCAAGTTCAGCTGTACTTGCGAATTGGACGAGATCGATTTTAGTCATCTTGGTATGAGCTTTTCCATTGGTTATTAAGTGGTAGTTTTTATTCACAAAAATTGTTTTGTTGACCATGCTTAATCGTTGAAATTAAAGAGGGATTTTAGAGTAGTTCTGAATATGATGAATTAACCACAATCACACGTTGTCACAGTGGCCGATTCGCAAGCTTAAAAAAAAAGAATTGATTTGGATTTAAAAAATAAGTGTTTTCTTTCTTTCTCTTCTTATTCCTTTTATAAAAATTGAAAGAAAACTTTGTTTTGAATTTGAGTAGTAAAGATTGTTAACTTTGCGTTCATGAATGATTGTGGAAAGTGTGTGTGTGGTTGTGGGGGTCGCATGTTTCAGATTGCACTAGCATTTTAGAATACCGGCAGCCGCTATAAAATGTTAATTAAATTTAATTGGGTTTCACTTATTAGTCGACAGAAAACAATTAAAATAGAGAAAATTTGAAAAATTAATCGTTTTGTTGAACTAAGATTCGTGAACAATGTAAAAATACTAGATTTTTTGTCTTATAAACATTTGGAGAAGCACTTTTTAAAAATGGGGTCTATATCTATTATAATTTTACATTATGGTTTAAAATGAATAAACTATATTTATTCAACATCTTTTTGCTTCCTATTGCAAGGAGGAAAATAATGTATTAAGAATGCGAAGTGCCTTTTGTAAAATTAAAATTGATCTGTGAATAAAAAATATATATATATTTCACAAGTTTAAAATTCGGCTTTATATTTTTATAAAACCATTAATTAGCCATAGAAAGTTTCAGTGAGTATTGACTAATAAGGGGCTTAAAACTGTACTGTTTGTAAAATACAACTCTGTTTTTGTATTGAACATAAATTATTCGCTTTTGTGTAGTTTAAAATTGCATATATTTTGCCAAATCCTGGTACTTTGTTATATGAATATGATTTTTTTTTTTTTTTTTTTAACTTTTTGGGTGCAAACGATATTTTTGAAACATTTAGATACATTCTAAAAAATATTAAGCATTTTTGGGGAAAATGTATTAATCAACCAGGATAATACAAAATTGTGTCTAAACAAATAAAACACATCCTTTACATCCCAAAAACACCCTACTTTTTAAATCTTTTATATTAACTTTGATTTTGTGTGGGTCGGTGTGAATGGGTTGGTATGTTTTGTGGAGGCGTAATTAACCCACTTGCCTTAATCCAATCGGACTGAAACTTGACAGACAGATTCGAAGTGAACTACAATGCATTTTATTAAATTTTGGGGGTTGTCACTCTCCCTAAAAGGTCGCTTCAGAATACCAATAAATCCCATTTAACCGATCATTGTTGAAACCCTCTCCTGTTGCAAAATTTTTTTAATCAAAATAAATAAAAGATAATTGAACGTGAATGCATAAATTCATTATGGAGTGAAGTAGAGTCAATTCACCTTTGCATTGCGTAGTAAAACTATAAGTGAAATAATTTTACCCGATACCATTGTTGAAACTCTTTCCTATTGCCAAATTTTTTTTAATCAAAATAAATAAACGATATATGTTTTTATTACCTTAAGTCAGACTTATCAGCTTTCATAGACCGTTTACTCGTTGTAGATGACAATGTATTCAATCAAATTTTGGGGGCAAAAAAAGTTAATAAATAGTTCGGAATGGATCTTTTGTTCTTAGTGGTCAAACACTATAAATATTCGATCCAAGCTCAAAAAGGTACAATTGCTCATAAAAATTGGCAATGCATATAAAGGATTTATATCAAATACTTTGTTTTTATAGGTTATATTATACTATGTTTGCATTTATTGACATTTGTACCAAATTTTATGGTTATGACCGTATTGGAAGAAAAGCTTTTGAATAACTTTCGTTGTAGCTCTTAGAAAGTATATTTTCTTCTTCAATCCAATCTCAAAAAGAGCATTTCAGGACCAATCACGAGAGACACCCCTTCTACATTACAGATATCCGTAAGACCAACAAAATAGGTTTTAACTTTTCCTTTTAGAGCGCGAAGCGCGCTAACTTCTTACTTTTTAGAGAGTTTTACAGTACCAAGTAATGAAAAAAAAGTAATTTTGGGGTTGAGATGCCTAAATGACTGCCCGAAATAGGTATGAGTATTTTTTTTTCTGGTTCAATTGGCAGTAAGACCAACGAAATTGGTCGTAATTTTTCCTTTTAGAGCTCGAAGAGTGTGCTCACCTTACTTTTTTCATTGCCTTTGAATTTTCGGCGATATCAAATAAACTTACGCAATTTATTTTAATTTCTTCCCGGGATTCTACACCGTTTCTAATATCATTGTAATTGAGATCAAAAGCGAAAACACTTAATCTTTCTACAAGTTGCCTCGCAACCATAGCTTAACGGCTTCGGCAGTGGACTTCAACCTTCATAAACCACAAATCGTGGATCGATCACGTTCGATCCTCAATTTTTGATTTTGCAGTTCCAATAAGTGCGAAAAAATTAGATTAAATAGTACATCCGAAACTTTTATTATGCATTACAACATACCTAACTCCCTTTTAAAAAGCAACTGACACAAAGGAACGTTTAAAAAACACAAGATAAAAATGTTGTCTACTGTAGTTCGGGTCAACCTAACTTGGTACTAAGTATCCAGCTGAAAAATGCTTAGTAACGGCTCTACATGTCCAGTACGGTTCATATTGTGACCCGTGATATCTTCCTTTACAGAAAACACCTTGTTGCATATGTCACAAATCGCAAGCGTGAGTCTTTTCACTAGAGTGACTGAGGAGGTTGGTTTGTGCGTACAATATCTGTGTGCACAATAACAGATAATCAAGCCAGGACCTACAGTTTAACGTAGAATCCGAACCACAACGAGCATCCATTCCTTACCCGGAATTCGAACCCGGCACCTTTGGCACAAGAAGACAGATATCTAACCACACACCCATCAGGTATACTGGTTGAGGAGGTGTTTGTTGAGTTCCTCTTTTGTTAGAAATGCCCTGCAGCACATAAGGCAAGCGTGCAGTATTTTACCATTTTAGAATATTAAGTTGTGGCTGTTAGAAACTTTAGTAGAAAACATTTTGGCAATCGAAATTATCAATATAAGATTTATCTCTAGCTTACCACAATTCCTTTTGTACCCATTTTTTGGCATAAGATTACATTTTTAATAGGGATAAAGTATCAAATTTCATCACTCTTTGTTCTGCACAATTTTAACTTTTGTGTTATTGCAACATCTGATAAAAAGTATTTTAATTGGAAATTTTTAAAGAAAATATAAGATACAGTAATTTTATAATTTGGAAAAGTTATAATAATTTAAAAAACATCATTTACAAATGCATAACAATGGACTATTTTTGGTCATAATGAAAATAACCAATTTTACTATAATTACCTAATTTTACTTAAGCAAAACTAAAGCAATATCACAAATAAAATTTCTTGGAAATTATATATATATTTAACAATAGGAACACAAAATAGGCATGAATTCAATATGCTGAAATATTTAAATATAAACTAAAAGAGATCAAAATTATTCATTAGAGTATCAATTTCCCTATTTTAAATCTTCTAAAAATTTCTCCAATTTGATATATTTCATAAACAAACTTGGTGATAAAATTGTAAAAAAAAAAAAAATTCATTGCAGGAATTAGCAGTTGTTAAGATAATTATTTTCTTAATTTAAAAAAAGTGAAGATTTAATTAAAAACAAAATCCCTCCACCCTCCTGATGGCTGTGTAGTTAGTACTCTGGCCTCGTATTTGCCATATTTATAGGCATTATAGTGTATAAAAAAAGTTTGTAGCATGGTAGAGCATGTTAACCAACCAAATCCCCCTTCTTGCCCCCCCCCCCCCAAAAAAATAGATTAGAAAAGATTTAAGAATGTTACAAATGTAAGATTAAATCTACAAAGCAAATCTAACAAAAACAATATTTCAAACAAATAAATAAAAATTTATAATTTTCTAATACGAATTCATTATTTTATTCAAGAAGAATTAGATGCAACATAATTGAAAAAATCTTATTGCAAATTTTCAGTTGTATCACACATGCAAAGTTGCAAGGATATTGCATTCCTATGTATCAAAATACAGACATTTCCAGAGATCCTATGCTGATATTTGGCGGGCATATTTTTAGCTTGGTTATAAGGTGTCATACTAACATGTTTTTTAACACTAAAATTTAAAAAAAAAACATTAAAATAACTAACTAAACTTACAACCTTATGACTATGGTGCACATTGACGAAGAATACTACTTATTTGTTAAATTTCAACGAATAGTGGGAGTAAGTTTCTAAAGACTAACCCAGACAAACACCCACGGGCACTTTTATTATTAAAGTTCTGGAACAGACTGCACTTCAATATAAATAAAGAGATAACAAGGCAAGAAAAATATTTAAAAAGCACACTTTACTACATCTACTACAAAAAGAAAATGCTTTTCACTTGTGACTCTTAAGATGATACTTCAGGGAAGATTTCAAAGCGAATGCTTTACTGCAAACGTCACAAACGTGCGGTTTCTCCCCAGTATGAACAAGAAGGTGAAGCTTAAGACTTTTTTTAGAGGCATATTTTTTGTCACACATTTCACAGGCAAAAGGCTTTTCTCCGGTATGAGTGCGAAGGTGTAAAATCAGAAGGCTCTTTCGTATGTAAGTCTTGCTACAAAAGTCACAAGAATTGGACCCTTCTTTTTTATGATAACGGAGGTGAAGATTGAGGGAGCTCTTTTTAGAAAATGTTTGGTTGCACACGTCACAAACATGAGGCTTTTCTCCAGTATGAGCAAGATAGTGTTCCTTGAGATCATCTTTTCGAAAAAACGCTTTACCACAAATGTCACAAACATGGGACTTTGAGGATGAATGTGTTAGGAGATGACGTATAAGAGTTTTTTTAAATGCAAATGTTTTGTTGCGTTTATCACAAACATGCGGTTTTTCACCAGAATGAGAGTGGACGTGGTCCTTGAGAGAATTTTTCTGGGCAAATGCTCTCTTGCATATGCCACAAATGTGTGGTTTTTCACCAGTATGAGTGAGGAGGTGAGATTTTAGAGTACATGCATTAGCAAATGCTTTATCGCATATGTCACAAGCATAAGGTTTTTCTCCCGTATGAGTACGGAGGTGAATCATGAGAGAGCCGTTTTCAGAAAATTTTCTGCCGCACACATCACACACGTGTAGTTTTTCTCCGGTATGACTACGTAGATGGCGGTTAAGCGAGCCCTTTTCAATAAATGCTTTGCTGCATATTTCGCAAACATAAGGTTTTTCTCCAGTATGTGTCCGTATATGAATAGCGAGGGCAGCTTTATTATCACAACTTCTATTGCACACATGGCAAACATGCAGGTCTTTTCCAGAATGCCTACGGTTGATGTGAAAGTTAAGAGTATGCTGGAGGCCAAAAGCCTTATTACAAAGTTGACAGATATAAGGTATCTCTCCACTATGATGAGTACAGTGATGATTGGAGAGACCTTTTTCACTCAAAAATGTCTTGTTACATTCACCACAGACAAGAGGAGTTTTGTCAGTATGAGTGAAGCATTGTCGTTTGTGAAAGGGCCATCACAACATTTAAGATGAGCCTTTAAAAATTAACATTTCCGGCAAGTTCATTTTTGCAATTTGAAGATTGCCATTCAACCGAATTTAATAAATTCAGTTCAGATGTAAGATTAACTAGATATTCTCAGCACACACGTCAGTAAATAAAATATCCAGCTTCCTAAAATAAAATAAAAGTTTTGAGTAAGTCACAGTACGCAAAAAAAAAAAAAAAAAAAAAAAAAAAAAAATCGGTACGATGGCTAAATCTTGTATTCTAATAGATGAAATAACAAAAGTAAAGAACCGTTGTAAATCGTGGAAGGTCTTTATTAATTGTATATAATTTTTGTTATCATGAGGGGTCGTCAACATATTAAAACTAAACCAAACTTTAAAAAGTTCAATGGCAACCCTATAATATTATACCATATTTAGATTTAGAATCCAAAAATACGTCTAAATACCAATTTCCATAATTTTTCAATCAGTGGTTAGTAATTTAAATGTCAAATTAATGTTAAAAGATAATTTAATTTTTTAGCCATAAAATTTTGAATAGTTAATATATTTCAGCAATTTTTGTTTAATACGATAGTTTATAAAAGGCCAAACATAAAAAACATGCAACTTTTGTATTAAACAGTTTTTAATAATTATAAATTAATAAAACAAGTTTTACATTTTTTTTAAATAGAAATATATATATATATATATATATATATATATATATATATATATATATATATATATTCCCCTTTTATTAGAATTATCATGGTTGAAAACCCCTTCAGATTTTTTTTTTTTTTTTTCATTCCATTTTGACTTTTGGTTCTCAATATTTAAGCAAAAATGTAAAAAGTTCACTTTAAGGGACAGTGTTATAGATTACGTCTTGACATTGGCGGATCCAGCGAGGGGAGGAGGGGGCAATCGTCTCCTCCGTTATTCATGGACGGCTCACCTTTTAACGTGCGCTGTTCTCGGGCTTTAGATGAAAGCAATTAAGTTTTGACGAACCAGCAAATGAACATTTTTAATAAAAACGTTCTCATCCAAAAAATAGCGATGAAAAAGCCGAAGCCGAAGCAAGACAACAAAGCAAATTATAGTTTGAAAATGTTCAATGTGTATACGTATTTCGTTGTTTGATTGTTCTGTCTATCATGTACAACACTAATGTATCCTGAATCAAATTGTTGTAGACAACTCTAATTAATTGGCGTAAATTCACACGTTATGTTATTGAGACTTTTTACTTCTTTGTAACATATTCTGTATAATCAAAGTTAAGTCATCCCATGGTATAGTAATATAACTTAAGAGCAATAAAATTAACCTAAGCTATTACAGCAACCGCTCCCTCCGTAATAAAACTCTGGATCCGCCCTTACGTCTTGAGTCACGCAAACGTTCGGATTCTTCGCCGCTCTAAAGAAATTAGGCCTCAAGATCGGGTTGGTTGGTTGTCTTCAGATTATCTTGCGCAATCAGCAACACGAGGGCTATAATGCGCCGAAACATTCGTCATTAGACAAGCCAACATACATTTACAAACACCCATGCCTAAGACGGGACTCGAACCCGCAACCTCACGGTCCAGAAGCTAGCACGCTAACCACTATACCGTTTGGTCTGCCCTCAAGATCGGGAAAAACATTTTCGCTCATAAGTGACGTGTTTCTCAACATAATGAACTGAAATTTGGGTAGACGAAGCATTCTAAATCGAATGAAAACATAAAAAATAGGGGTTCGTATTGAAATTTTTAAAGATAGAGTTCACTTTTCATACAGCCCCTAAGAAAAAAAATGTGCACCCGACATGTAGAAAATCATAAACAAGATATTTTGGTGCAAACCGCAAGATTCTATGATAATTAGGCGACCAAACGGTATAGTGGTTAGCGTGCTAGCTTCTAGACCGCGAGGTTGCGGGTTCGAGTCCCGTGTTAGGCATGGGTGTTTATAAATGTATGTTGGCTTGTCTAATGACGAATGTTTCGGCGCATTATAGCCCTCGTGTTGCTGACGGCGCCAGATAATCTGAAGACAACCAATCAATCTACGATAATTATAACCGAAGATATAGCCATCGCTCGGATTTTTTTTCTTTTTCTTTTTTTTTCTTTGAGTACTGTACATTAATACCTTTACTAATACTGAGGATCAATTATAATAAACCTTAAGAGGAGAAGATGGTATGGGTAATGAAGTTCTGGTTCTCGATGAGGCGTATGGTAATAGTAGTTCCAGAAGCAGCCATAGAAAAAAGCCTCAAACTATAGGGCTGGGGCGGATATCCGACTGATAGCTAACTACCCCAAACACTATTGGGTATCTGGTCTAAAAAACTAGATATCAAAACATTTCTCCATAATACTTGGACATAATTGGAAAAGTTAAATTGCACTTTAGTATATTTAAAACACATGTCTATGCAACAGTTATTTATTGAATTGATTTTTATTCCATGAAGTCAAGAATGAAAAGAAAAAGGTAGAAATGATCCTTTTATCAGAAAATATATTGTAAAGATTGGGTTACTGAGACATCTTGAACCATAGTCTGAGCATAGAATATTTTAAAGTTGGATGAAGGTCAGTTATTGTGCAATCAGAAATGTTACTTATAACCACTTTTGTGTCACGATTATGAGGGACAGAAATATACACAAAAGTAAAATTGATTTGACAAAAAAAAAGTGTTTGGGATTATCTATAACTTACCTTTTTAACTATGCCGTATAAAATGGGATTTGTTGAAATAAGTACAATGCAAAATTAGATATTTCTGATTATTTCCTAAAAATACAACTTTTTCTCCGTTTTATCTATTTACTTGGGGGGAAAAAAGAATAACAAAGAAAACCTTACTTTAATATATTTCTAGAAATCGGAAAAACCCAACAAATCAGAAAATTAATTACTTTCTAGATTTACAGCATTTGTCAGACAATTGAGAAAACACACATTTTTATTAAGCACTTTGAAATACTCATACGAACCGTGACTGTTGAAACCTTCATTTTTACGAAAAAGTAACAAAAACTTAAAAGTTTAGTCCTAAGAAATGCCGAAAAAGTTTTGTTAAATTTAAAAAGATAATAGGATAACTAATTTTCAAAATATATTTTAAATAAAGTGTATGCATGAAATCATACTAAATTCACCCACTTACTGTCACCCAATCGGATAGCTTCTGATTACAATGCAGTCTGTCAAATATTGCACTGTCATTAAAAGGGAGCTTTTACACACGTATCAAGTACCACTTTAAAAAGACTTTAACCCAATTGCTGTCAAACATTCCAGCTGAAACTAGGCAGTTACATCCAATGTCTATACTAAGCTCAGAGGGTTAAACATTTAATGAAAAGCACGAAATCGATGGTTTTCTTCGTAGAGGTCAAACACTAAAGAAACTCGTTCAAAGTACAAATTCGTTTAAACAAGTTGTAAATGCAAATAAAAGTTGGTAAAAGACACTTTGTTTTTCGGGATAATTTTTTCAAAATAATGCTGTAGAATGCAATTTTTTTAACGACTAAAATGGATACCTGAAATCCAACAAATTTCGTTCAGGACATCTGTGTCGCCAATCAATATCTCAAACTTGTGTAAAATTCATATACGTACATAAAAATTTTCTTCGTTACATGCATCTTGATGGTAGAGTGGTAAGACGACATTGTAGAAAGGCAGGGGTTTCATTGGATACTCAATAATGAAAATACAGGATACAAAATATGTAGGATACAATAATGGAAAAACCAGACCAAAAAGCTTCTGCTTTCCACGTCAGATTTCATATAATATGCCAGCAATGGAATAGAATATCTAACTCTTATGAACTTAAAAAAAAGTAATTCCTCTTAATCTTAAATGCATATAAGCCCACTAATTGTACTTAATGGTTTCTCAACATCTAATGCCATTGTGATACGAAGTTAATTTCTTATGACTAGGTGAAAGATACAAATTTCTTCGGAGAAAATCAAAATCGGGCGACTGATCCCTCTAAATATGAGCAATTCTACCAAAATTTTAACTTAAGTCCCAGAGGCATAATTTTAAGAATAATGCATGCTTCACTTTCTTTTTTCTTAAACTATAAAACTAATTGTTGTAAACTATAAAACAGTATATTAAAAAAACTAGTGAAAAAATGTTTTTAGAATAAAAAATATTGCAGAAAATTCTTTATCGTTCTTTGTCCCTACTGACAATTTTTAAGTTTGGAGTGGAAATTGATAAATTTTTTTCATGCAAATCAGATTTATTTGAATTTGTAACTGAACTTACATTATTTTTAAACAAAAATACTTAAAAAAAAAAGGTTTTTGAAAATTGTATTGTTATTTTCTCTTTTTTAAACTTTATCCCTGGATTTTGATATCCTTACCGTCCCTCGTGCTACAGTGATGAAGAGACACACTGGATAGAGCTCCAATGCCTATTTCATCATAAGAACTGGTTTGCAGAAAACTCACATTTCAGTCAACAGCAGCTATTTTATCGCATCATGTTGCTTTGGGAAGAACAGGCTCAACCAACATGGATACAGCAGCCGAGTGGCTTTTATTGGTCGACTTACCGTCCTCAAGGCCCATTGTGAAACATTTATAGGTAAGTTGAAACTTTTTATGTCGTATGGTTAAATGTAAGTGAAAGGTGTAAACAAATTATGCACTATATGGTTGTAGTTAGATCTAATATGGTGGAGGTATAGAATACATGACAATTTTCCTTACAGTTCCTGTTACATTTTTCTATTGAAAAGGACAGTAAGGATCACTTTGGGAGCAGCAGTGAATTATGCATTAATAAAATTAGTAGGGTAAGGATAAGTGATTTAATCTTTCAAATGAATTTATAGAAATATTGATTTCTTAACTTTTTTTCACTGCTTTGTCATTCTTAGGTATTTTAGGCATAATCATATTTCTCAATAGAAAATTTGCATAATTATAAAAAAAAACTTTTAGTACATTATAACCAATATACTGTTTTGTAGAGCAAACTTTCTATGTTTTGCTTTTAATTTTAATATAGTTAATGATTCAAAACACCATAGGAGAATTTAAAGTTAGGAATATAAAATGGTGACCAATTGATACTCACTGTATTATTTCTAACATCAAAATCTAAATGGATTTTACTAGGATGCTTTGCATCCTATTTAAAAAAAATATTTTTGTTTACCAATAAGTTGCTTTTCCTTATATTTAGACTAAGCAATGGAGATCAGTTTCAAATCAGGTGATGCCTTAGCTATTCTTGGTACATCACAGATATCAAGATGTAACTGAGAAGTTAGACAAAAAGTTTGCTTGTGAAGGAGCATAGTGCAAATATTAGCAATCACATCCCAGCCATATAGGACTATACCAGCATCCCAACCTCTCATGGGGAAAAAGCATCTTCTCTCAAAGAGATAGACCACAAAGTGATGGTCCTAACACCTCACCTCAGCAAGAATCTGGAAAACTAGAAAAGTTATCAAAGGAGACTAAGATGCTACATGTTCTGACAATTCATTGTATCTAGGAATTGTAGAAAAATTAGAAGCGGATGCAATTACCATCCTATATATGCAATGCTTGGGTGACAAGTTCTTCTAACCATTAAAAGAAGACCGCCACAACCTGCCAGCATAAAAAATAATAGAATTCTAGTTTAGAATTGAGGATCCTCTGCAGCCAATATCAAAAAAATTTTGCCAAGGATTATGACAAATAATTTCAACAGCTATTTTAAGAATGAAACTTTGTTTTAACAATACACTTAAATCTGAATATTTAACTAATTCTAAATTTAAAATTACTTTTCAATTGCAACAGTCCATGGTTTGTCCTTACCATCCCTTCACTTTCATTATCGTCCTCAACTATAAAACTTTTAGTAAATACCTTCAAATTTGTCTGGTGATATAATAAATACCTTCTTGGGATGCCAAGCATGTTTATAAAGTAATTGTTCCTTCAACCGATTTTCCATATGTGTATATAGTTATAAACTTACCTATATGAACACAAAATACGAAAAGTTATTAAATTGTGACATTTCGGCAAAGTTAACAGAAAAAATCCTTTCACAATACTGTTTATTATATGTTTGCTATATCTAGGTATTATATGGTTACCAATAATAGAAATCAACAATTATAGAATTTAAGCATCATGGAAACGGTAAGGAAAATCAGTCCCAAAAACTCAAAATATTTAGTCAGTTTAATAAAATTCTTTTATAAATGATCTCTGCTAGCTATTTTATAGTAATCTTGAAACATTAATAAGCATACATATTTTGTTACTTTGTTTCATTTTGTTTTCACAAGTTTCAATTACCTAAAAGTTAAAATTATGGTAGAACTGCCCATATATTTTTATTAAAATGTTTTCGTTTCATTTCTGCTTCAATCCTGATGTAACTTAACAGCAATTCAAACAGACAAAATTCTAAATTTTTAATACAACTCTTTCATGCCAGATGATTATGAAGTTCACATGGTGCAATTTCTAATTGCAGAGGTTTCGAACCTTTTAAAGTTTAGGACCCAAGTTTTCAGAAAGTTGATCAACGGAAACCCACTATTTCTATAACACCCCTTCTTCCCTTTCCATCACTAAACTAATTTTTTTTAATATGTTTTCAATATTACTCTTCATTAACCATAGAACAACTTAATTCAAATTGTAACTTAAAGAATTATTAAATGTATCTAAATTACTCAAAATAATTAATTTAGTAAGAATTACTAAATGTATTTCAAGTTCTTAAAAGTACTTTACTCTTATTCAAAACCTATATCTTGAGAACGTGTACAATCCAATGGCAATTTTTAAACTTTTTTTTAGTTTAAAACTGTGAAAATACAATTCAGCACTGGAACTGATCTAAACAAATAACTACTCCAGCTGCTGCTAATTAACATTTCCTATTTTTCGCATATCGGTACTTGTTGTTTCTCTCCATTGTCGTATGAAAATCTCATACATAAAACTACTCACTAAAAACTGGCTTGCAATCAACAGTTTGGGAAAAGCTGTCTTATTGAACACTTCAACTACACAAGAAGTTTAACAGTCAATCGACATAGACGCGAAATTGCTGAACATGAAATCCTGTTTAACGTGAAGTAAAAGCAATTCTCTGTACTTAAAACTTAACGTTAATTTATTCGTTTAACATGAAATTCGGTTAACACGAACAATTTTGGCATTCCCCATCGACTTCATCTTAACAGGGTTTGACTGTATAAGAATGATGCGAGATATTGACTATATGTGAATTAAAAGCTCTGCACCATTAAATTCAGTTCATTCATAAGATTCTGGGGGGAAATGAAGGGAATAAAATATCTGCTCCTCCCCATTTCTACAGTAATAAATGCTACACCCGTTTCTCTATATTATAATTATCACTGAGTGTTCAGTTTTCAAACTCATCTTTTAAATAAGAAAGTTAAAATTTTAATATTGATAGTTTCAGGTTCTGGGACATTTTTTTAAAATACAAAATTATTCTTTGGGACAAAAACAGGAATCTGCACATTGTTCTCAACAAAGAGTGTATAAACAGTTACCTATAGTTAGGCTCTGGGTATTTGGCCAATGGGGATGTACAATGACGTAGCCCTAGTGTAGTTTTTTAAGCAGAAAATCTCCCATAAAATCATTGTTTTTGTACACATCAGTCATGAAACTTATTTTTAATTTGCATTAACTGAGCTGAAACCTTATCATTTGGTAAGTTACACTAATATAATTTCTGAATGATTAAAAAGCTTAATATGATTTTTAATAATTTGATAATGCTAAATTTTTGATGTTGGTTCCATTGCTAATTTTTTAAACCAGGGGTGTACAGGTAATTTTGAAATTCTCATAGTTTCAAAAATCATTGCAAAGATTTCTTTTTTTAAAAATGTGATTGGAAATTTGAATTATCTAAGGTAATATATTATTGTATTTAAAGAAAATCCGAAAAAATGTGAAGTACACAAAAACTTCGCATACAAATGCTTTTTTTTTTTTTTTTTTACAGAAGATTATTAATTTGAAATACTTCAACATTGGTAAACGTTTTGAAGAAAATCCTTCAATTTAGGTTTACGTTTAAAGCATTACAATTTCCAGTTTGAGGTGAAATGTGTTATATGGTGGCAATGAAGAATTGACAATCCTAGGAATCCTAGATTAAAGCCAAACAATTTTTTTGCCAACAAATGCTTAATTTTATTTTGTGCTGATGATGCAGTAATAAATATGAAAAACTGCATAAATTATATTTCTCTCTTCATTTCTGTGTTTTACGTTTGTTGAAAGATAAAACCAGTTGAAATATATTTTTTTATGTCCTACATTTAGGTTATTTTTGGATATTTTATAGGGAATGCAGGAAACCATAATTTAAAGCTTAAAATATTAACAATGATGAATCTTTTAAAATATACGAGATTACTTGGGTTGAACTGCTAGCATGTACAAATAAAATAATCATTTACTTTGGAAATTTTACCCGAGATTAAAAAATTGAGTATCCATAGGATTTGAAGCATTAGATTGTGATTTGAGACACCTCTATTACATTTAGTGTACTTGTTATTTAATGTATATTTACATATAACCTTCTGGAAGAATGGAAGGAAGATTGTGTGGATTGCATTAAACATAACTATTTATTTATATACAGTTTGTGAAGTTCGGATTGAAATCAAATAACAATAAAAACATCAGAACTGTATTTTGGTGGGTGTTTGGCTAAAATAGCTTACGAAATATGAGTTTAAGTAGATTTTGAATTTTTTCTGAAGGGTAGGTTGTACCGGGCAAGTGATAATAAAAGTGATTTTGGGGGAGAGATACCACAAACGACTGGTCAAAATAGGCAGGTATTTTTTCGGGTTAAATAACAGCAAGTCCATTAAATAGGTCTTAGTTCTTCTATTTAGGGCACAAAACATGCATGCAACTTACTTTTTAGAGAGTGTTACTATGGCAAATGATAAAGAGATTTTAGAACCGAGATGCCACAAACGGGTTATTCCTATTAGACGTGTCACGTCGCCAAATCAATTTGGCGACAAACCAAAAGGCGATAATGTTTCCAATGTAGCAACCCTATTTGTACGCGCATGCGCAACAATGATTTTATGGCAACCCTATTTTGAATGGCGCCTCCCGCTAACGGTGTTGTTTTCATGAGGGCCATTTTTGAATTATTGGCCGTAATTTTAGTAATTAGTTAAAATATGCCGTATTTTATTGTTTATTTTTATATTTGTTATGTTTTTTGTTTTACCGTGGATGTCCTGCCGGAAAAAGGCCGTTTGTTTTGATGGCAGCAATTTGTATTTTGCTTCGGTGCCCGTTTTTTTCATAGGTATTTTTTGTTATTAAATAGCATATTATGTAGAATTTTATAGTTTATTTGCATATTTGTTATATTTTCCGTTTTGCGAGGGTATCCTGCTGGAAGAGCCCTTTGTTTTGAAGGCAGCAATTTGAATCTCATTTTTTTTTTATAAATATTTTTTGTTATTTACTAACATATATTATTGTTTAATTGCGTATTCGTTATGTTTTCAATCGTTTGTTTAGTTTTTACGGTCATTTTGAAAGCCGGAGGTACCATTGTAAGAGGATGTCGAAGGGCCGTTTGTTTTGAATACAGTAATTTGTATTTCACGTCGCTGCTGCAATTTACCGTAGCCATATTACAATTACTCCATAAACATACACCATTTTAATTCGAATTTTTTGTAATTAAATCGCATAATAAGTGGTAATTTATTGTTTATATTCATATTTCTTCTGTTTTAGCGATCGTTTAATATTAACGGCCATTTCTAATTACCCACCATCTTGTTTAGTTCAAATCGGCAGCCATCTTGAGTTGGCGATAATCGAAAACTACATCATTCTGGCGTTGTTGCCAAATTTTGAAACCGCGCCAACCCTGATACGTACAATAGGAATTTACCCCACAAACAACTGGCTAAAATAAATAGAGGTAATTTTTAGGTTGAAATGGCTGCATAGCCATTAAAATAGGTCATACATCATTCATTTAGGAAGCAAAGTGCACACACAACTTTAATTTTAGCAAGTGATTAAAAATATAAACATTGTGGAAAGGGTAAAATATTTGTAATTAAGGTAAAAGTTTAATTTAACCCCTTTTAAATTATTTAAAATGAAGTTTAAATGGTTAAAGTTTTTTAAAATGTCCTTGGCAACTTCATTTACTTTGAATTTTTGCTGTTAAACTTGGACAAATGTTTTGAATCTCTTCCCAGGATGTACCTCTTTAATATCATTGTAATTGAGATCAAAAGTAAAAACACTTAATCTTGCTACAACTTGCATCGCAATCATAGGTTGGGCTTTGGCAGTAGACTGCAACCTTCCTAAACAATACATTTTGGAGTGGGTTTGAATCTCACTTTTTCACTTTCTGCAATTGCTTTGGGTTTTCCAGTCTATTATGAATCACAGTATTTTTGCCGTTTCTGATTTGGTTAAAATCCTAGATGAGCCCACCTCTTGGCGACTTATTTGAAATCTCGCCAAGTTGACTACTAATTGAATATTTGTTATTATTATTATTATTATTTTTCAATTAAAAAAACGGTACTTGAAGGCCAGAAATAATAATAATATTTTTTTTTTTAAATTAACACTTACCATAAATGTGTTTGCTAATCCTTTACCGGCGGAGGGTACGTGTTAATGATTTGCCAAATAAAATCCATGTAGGCATCATCGGCCATGGAATCGTAAGATTCTAGACAGTTCTCCACCATAATCTGTCTAGTTTGCCACATTGGCGACGTTATCGCCACTCGTTTGGCGAGAATTCAAAAAGACGCCAAGATGTGGGCTGTGTTAGGATCCACCCCTGGTTTGCTTTAAGTTCGGATTTCGATATTGTTTACGTTTTGCGGAAAAGTTCGGAAATCGCCGAATGCCCTGCCACCATACCACACATTTTATTTAACACGTGATTGAAATGAGTGACAATTCGTTCGGAAGAATATCATGATACGAAAATTTCAAAACTCCCGCAAACACAATTGAAGTTTACAAGTGCCTATTGTATTGAATCCAATATTTGAAATTCATCTATTATTGTGTCTTAAGTTGGAATCAAAAATACACAAATTCTTACCAAGACAGTCTTCTTCCACACGAAATTTAGGCAAAACTTTTTAGGGGTGACATTGCAATTTATGTATGCGATAATAATGAAGCCACTTTTTTCACAAAGAACAAACACTATTTTATAAAATGAAGCTTCTACTTCTACAACAACTGCATTCTTCGTTTAAGCAAGCCAGTAATGTGCTGCGGCGACCTGGTTTGCAGCGAAAGCGAAGTAGTATAAACTTTATATGTAATGACGACACAGATCTTTCAAACTTCTGATGTCAATATAATTAACTATATAGTTGTTCCTAAATATAACAAACTATCATATCGAAAGCGAGTTCAACCGAAACGACATTCAATTGGTTATAGGCTAGTTTCGGGAATATTCAGTTACAAAGATCGTCGTCTGCTGTTTGTTTACATTTTGTCATGGTTATTGGAAGCGAGTTTAAAATTTGCAAACGTGCACTTTTACCCTAAATATGAAGAACTGCTCCGTTGTTTGACTGCCTCATGTTCAACTGCATGTTAGATGAAGGTTACAATAAAAAAAATTTAAAAAAACATATTTTGAAGATTATATATATCTCACCCAGAAATGATCTTACAAAGATATTTTGAGAAAACTATTTTCCACACATCCTCAAACAAGCCTATGCAGTGCTATAATTGTTACCATGAATAACATATCATTTAGTCCAGGCAGCATAATTTCATTGTGCTGTCTGGACCCTTAATTGACCACGTAAAAATATAATATCATGTCTTCCCGAAAAACAACTAAACATTGTAAAAAAAACGGCCAAGTCAGCCAGAAAAAGTTGTGAAATCTAATGTTTGCTGTTAGTATCTTTTAGGTACTTGTACACAATGTACGAATGAGGTACTTGTACGTAGGCAATCAGTACTTGGCAAACTAGAGTTATTTTGGATTAATCACATTTCATTTGCTTCAGCAACTTTGCACTCGATGCACTGAATTAAGATTAATTTTATAAAAACTCTAGCCTGCCAAGTATACTGACTGCCTATGTACAAGTACTCCATTTGTACATTGTGTACAAGTACTCCAAGGAAATTAAACGCGACGCTTGGTGGCAAACATCAGATTTCATAACTTTTCCTGGCTGACTTGACGGATATTTACAAACACTAGTTTTTTTTGGGTGGGGGTGGGGGGTTCAATTCTTTTTACAGAGTTTCGAAACTTACCCTAGTAGCAATTTTACCTCGGCCGGTGATCGGAATTCCATCCCCAGGTGAATCGCCGATGATTGGCGATTCACCGGAAACTCACCCTAAACTTATCTTTCCCTTGGCAACTAATCCATTTTGTCCCCGTGGCCGGCCATTGGCCGATGTCCGGAAACTGATCGAATTCGAGCAGAAGCCGACAAGAATTAGTTCGAAGGCCGAGGAAAATTTTGCTCTCAAGAAATATCGAAACAATGGTCGTTATTTTGTCGAAAATATCAATTAATAAACATTAAATAATTATAAAGATGTAAGTATTGAATATTAAAAACGACAAGTTAAAATAATGCAAAACTAAAAGCCGGAGTGCGTAATTCTTACATGGTAGTATTTTCAATGACATTTTAAGAGTACAAATAAATCGAAGTTATAACACTACCAAATTCAGAATTGTCTAAATTACTTACCCTGGGATCGAACCGAGGAGGGCTATCTCCGGAGTGCGTTGACATGGCCACTGGACTGTAGTTACTTGTGATTCTTGGTATAACAATTGTATTGTAGTACAAAACTCTACTATCATACAGACTTTGCAAGGAAATTGACCTACATTTTTTTTTATATATGGGGTATTTTCGGAAAATAGCAAATCTTCCATAAATTTGGGAAAATGATATTAATTTATTTATTATAGCAAAAAAATAATAGTGTCAAATAAATAGTGTCGCCATCTATTTTGTAAAATTTTAACTAACTGATTTTATGATATTTTTTTAATTGCAATTTAAGAGTTTATTTAATAATTTTGACATTTAAAAAAATATATTTAATTTTTAAATTTTTAAAAAAACTATATCCAATTTGATTAACTTTTTGAAACATATAAACATATTTTTATTTTACTTAAAAGATGTTTAAAAAACGGACCAAAATATGTTCAGCAAATTATAATGAAAACTATTTAAAAACAAGGACTATATTTTTATTTTATATTAAATTGAAATGAGAATTTATATTTAATTTTAGAAAATTGTTCCTATATTGTTTTACTATATAAAAACTTTTATTTATGGATTTTATTGACGTATTAGGTAAGCAATATATAATTATGTGGTTTATATTTTTTCAAAATATATATTTACATTTAAAATTTTTCGTACACTTAGTTTTAAAATATTTTTCACTTATTGCCAAAGCGAAATGTTTAGCAAATTGTATACTTGATTTAAATTTGAAATACATTCAAGGATCGCCTCTAATTCAGTGGAATTGCAAGAAAAAGAAACATAAGTTTTTTATCGCCTGTCGATGTGGTTCCGATATCTTGCCGATCAAAAAAACGATGATCAGAAATTCTAATCGGCCCCCGATGTTGGGAAGATATCTTTTCCCGATGAGTTTAGGGTCATCGGCAGACGAGGAAATAAGGGTGTGTTTATATATCAGTCTGGGGAATCGCCGATGACTTTGATGAATTCCGATCATTGGCCGACGAAACGCCATGCAGTGATTGCTACTAGGGTAACTACAGTCGAGCAAAGCTTTCCATTAATCTTTCTCATTAAATGTCTATCCCTTAAAAATTTACTAAGGTTTTTAGTAACTCACATTTAGTTCAAAATACTTTTTTCCTAACTGCTTAGTTGCATTTTATTCACATAAATTCGGCTTTAACCATCACTAAATACGACAATATAATCTTGCCACTTTGCCATCACATGACTAATGTCTCTTTGAGTAATCTCCGCACAACATTCTTAATAAGTGATAACGTCACACTTGATCATACAAATTCAAAGACCAGGAATGTGGTACATCGCACCACTTTCAATTGCACTTTAATACTGGTCACACCAATTAAATTTGACACGGATCAGCAAATTTTTTTTTGTCTTCTTATTTTCATTATTTTTTTTAAAAATTGCCAGTTTGGTGATATTTTTGGTAATAATTATTACATTGAAAAAAAAAAAAAAGAAAACCCTGCCAAAATTGTGAAATTTGCAAAATGTTTTTCGATAGTAAGCAAAAGTAATTTGTACTTTTTTCCAATTACACTGTTTAAATAGTTCAACTTAAAGTATCTACGTCACTTCTTGAAATTGAACAAAAGATGAATATCTGAAATCCATTGACCTTTCTTAATCAGTCATTATCCGAGCTAAAATTCCCAACTTCCTGGATCCTTTCTGGGGGGTACAGACCCTCTTACGCATTAATTCATACAAAAGACACTTCCTCTAATCAATCTGAGAAGAATAAAAATAAAAAGAATGGTCTGAATTTATTAAAGCGTTTAAGCTGTAGGCGAGGCTAAAATTCCCAAGCATCATGATCTTTTCCGGGGTGTACAGACCCTGCTACCCATCAAAACATACAAAAGGCACTTTCTCTAATCAAGTTGAGAAGAATTTTAAAAAAAATGGTCAAAATTGATCATATAGTTTTGGCTGTAGCCCTGGCAATATTCTTGAAAGTTGTACGTCATTGCCTGTACTGTCATCGATGTTGCATATGCTAACAGTATTATAATTCCCTCCATATTGATTTCACAGACTACAACCATTAGGTGTATTACTTACTCTCCTTTCAAAAGATATTATAATATTAGCTAATCAAATTACCTGACGATATACAAACTTGACCAAATTCAGGCTATTCTTCATCCACCTGAGTTTTCAATGAAACCTGATAGAATTACAAATTTTGGGTTTTAATAAAGTCTACATTTCCAGTTAAATAAATAGTTATTTTCTTATTCATGAACTTGTATAAGAACAGAAATAGCTTTCAGACTGCTAATATTTTTGGCTTTCTAAAACAAAAATTAAAAGTGGACGCCATATTAACATTATGTAGCTAATAAAAATTAAAAGTATTGATCTCATTGAATAAGAATAAAAAAGTATTAACCGTGAACTTATAAATGAGGAGTTATGTAATTATGTAAAAGTGTTATATTTAAAAATTTTAATTGTATATTACCAAAAATATGACTTGAATCAAGTATTCCTATATACTGGGATGCTTGACCCAAATTGAAGGGCTTTTTTTATGTTTCATATTTTACCACCTTTACAATTAATAGTTCAGAATGATATTCATAAATATTGTGTAATACATAATGAAATATAAATCGACAACATTTAAACATTAAAAAAAAAAAAAAAAAATTGGGTCAAGTATCCCTAGTTCCCCCACTTTCGATATATATATATATATATATATATATATATATATAAGTTGTCTGTACTTCTGAACCTTATACAAATCCACAATTTTGCACCTAGAGGTACGAAATTTGGTATGTAGAGGAGATTGTAGAGATCAACTTTTAAATTCGATTAAAAGTTGCTTCTACTGATCAGTGAAACAGTTATAAACCCCCAAGATTTAAGCACCAAAAAGCTTCACCGAACCTACTTACACGGCTGATACAAAATTTGGTACATCCAACGGAGAAGCCTGAAGTTGTTATTGGAGAGTAGAACCTATTTTTGACACCTTTTAACATCACGTACTTCTGAAAAACGCTTGTATGCACTTCCCCGTCCATCCATTTCGAAATATCCAGGGACATAATTTGTATTTTTGTATTGAACGGGAACGTTAATTGGAATCTTTAATATCCCTCCCCCCCCTTCTCCCAATTTAAAGCCAACCCTTCCCTCGTGAATTTTCTCTAGTTAGAAAACATTTTGCGCTGACGATTTGATTGCCCAATGCCGACGTTTCTTTATTTATGTGTTGTAGAACATGGATGGTATTTTTTTAGATCAATTTGCTAACAACTACGCTTAGTTGAGGAGATTCTATTATTTCTGTAGGAATTTTTATTTTGAACATGATAATTTTCATCAACATCATAGTGATAATAAAATCAAAAGTCAACTATTTCTTTTTCAAATCAGATGCTTTTCTCCTTGCTTTGTTTCCAATATTCTCGTTGGCACAATTTTCTTACCATAGTTCAATAATTGACGTGAAATAATTGTTAACAGCTCCCAGCAAGCAAAACAGAGTTCTAACAAAGTACAGTTGTTGGTGAGGCGACGCTACAGACTTTTACTTGTAAGTTATAATCTATGAATCTAGTGAAACTAAGTTAAAATACAAGTTTTGAATTGATTAGAATAATGATTTTTTTTTTGTGTTTTTAAAATTAAACACAAATCAAAATATAAAGAGATCAATTTTATTAATTTCAGTTTTCTATTTTCATCTATCACCTCAGAAATAATAATAAAAAAATAAAAAGAGCGAAACAATACTTTAAATGTTTAGATTCATAGTCTCTAATTGATCATATATACCCAAACTGAAAAATAATCATTTTAAAATAAAGCACTTTACATTTCAATTGAACTCAATAAATCAACAGGATACTTTGGAACATACAAGATAAAATATGAAAAACCAAAGTACAGAAAAAACACTTAAAATGATTTATTACCATGGATTGCTATAACTTCATCGATAAACATTCCCGCAAGAGTATCTGTCTTCTCTAAAAGATCAAATCCATTTAATATTATAAAACAAACAAAGCCATCCAACAATGCCTGGTATAACGGCAATACCTTGTCATCATCGTCTTGGTTGATAGCATCTACATGACCTGCAACACAATCGACATAACTCGAAACAATATGAGGTCCAATGTCTCTTCCCTCAGAAATCCAAAATTTTGTTAATGTATTTGCCACGATTTGGAAATAAAGTGGTAAAGTGAAAACTTTATGCGATCTGACGGCTTCAGAGATATTACAAGCGACAGCATCTGGAGATGGGTGACCGTAATCCGACAGTAGTTGTTGATCAAGTGTATAAAAAACCTCTCTTGTAACAGAAGGAGGAAGGTGACTATTCCAAATTTTCTGTAAACCAGGGATTTCAGACATAGCAGTTATAAATATATTTGAAAACAGAATGCCAGCTTCTTTTCTCAACGTTGAACTTGAAAAATGTATCCTTGAAGAAGGGATTTTAGTGATGAAATGTTTCAAATGGCTTGATGAAACGTTAGCGTAGGCGGCTGGTGGAAAGACTTTCTTCGTCAATGTATGCGGAGAGATGGATGACTCATTAGAATGATTCCTTTCTGGTGATGAGACAGATGTAATCCCGGAAATGATGGTTGCAATTATTATTCCGTAAATATAGACTTTCTGGAGCATTGTGTGCGTCATTTTAGAGAATCGTAGAAGAACTGAAAAGCTAACCTGCAAAAGATATTTTTACTTATGAAAAAATACTTTTATTAAATGCTAAATGATGAGTGCACTATTTATTATAAAGATTAGTAAATTTATTTTTTATGACATAATACTTTTAGAAATAAAGTACATGTGCTGGATAAAGTTCAAAAATATAACAAAAAAAACTGGCATTTGTATTTTTCAGACATCTTATAGTTGTTTGATAAGTCATTGAGAGCCATTTAAAAGATTGCTTTTATTAAAGTACCATAAAGATTTGTCTGAAAGTTAATTTCAGACACATTAGGTGACTTATTTGGCAACACGCTAATAAATATCAGACATCACATGCGTCTGAATCTTTCTGAATTTCTATTCAGTCACGAATCAGTGGCGTAGTGTAAAATAAAAAGGTGTGGGAACGCTATGTCGCCATCGTTACAAACGTATTTTTTTTCCTCTGTGTGTGGGGGGAGGGGGGGGGGGGAAGAAGTGAAAATGACTACTTTAAATAGTTTTATTAATATTACTTTAATAAATCTCAAAATAGAAAATAAGCACCTCAAAAATTAAAAGAAAAAAAAATTGTGTTTCGTCTTATTCTTTTATTCAAATAGATTTTTAAACAATTTCTTTTGCACAACCCATTTTAAAAGATTCTTTAATACTTTATAAATTGATTATAAGACATTTTCAAACATATTATTGACACAAATTTTTAACAAATTTTTGTACAACAATTTTCCAAAATTTCAGAGATGCCTCACATGCAATGGGTTCGGTTAAATTCCTATATTATGTAACTCCTCGAAATCTGTTTTCAAAATGAATTAAAAAGATTGCGATTGCTGTAGATGTCGATTGAGAGTTTTATGGCTTTTCTCCTTCTCAAAAAGAAATTGTAGAGAAGTTCCTCTTGCTTGATATACCCTTCATTTCCTTTTCCAAATTTGCTCCATCAATAAAATAGTTGGGAAATTAAAATCCATCAGTCGATTTAAAATTTCTTGATAAAATATTAATTTGTACTAGGGGGCTTCGCCCCCTGCTCGCTAACGCTCGCCAACCCCCAAACGCCTCGCTGCGCTCGGATTGAGCGGCTTTGCCGCTCGAATTTGTGGTTAAAACATCTTGCTGCGCTCGAATAGGTTTGCCAGCCATAAAAAATTTAACCAAATTCTTATAAATTTAATGTAAGGCCTAATAGAGAAAACACCCAAATTGCAAGTTTCATAATAGAAAGTTAAATATACTATCCGAAAACATTCTGACTTAAAACTTCATTAGCTATGCCCTTACATTGAAGTCCCAATATCATTTATTCTGATAAGTCGCCCCGTTAGAGAACGACGTCCAACGCGAAGCATTTTCTGGATAGAAATACTTCAAAATAATAATTACTCTAATACAAAAATGCTTCAGAAAAACAGAAAAAATCAACTTTGAAACGAAGAGTTTAAAAAGAGCTTTAAAATTAGCAATGGGTTTGTTGTTTACATATAAGGATAGCTTTAAAATTAGCAACGGTTGGTTGGTTGGTTGAACCCCCGAGCAGCCGGTTTGTTGTTTACATACGTAAGGATGTTGCCAATCATATATTCAAAATCATTGAGGCTTTGTAGTAGCTTAATGATGAAAAATATTGAAATTTAACTAATTAATAAAGTGTTAATAAATTATTTTGGCACGTTTTGGCAAATCTACAGCTTATTTCCTTTAAAATGACACCTTGATCATTGAAATTGGTTGAGCAGTTTAGGCGGACGGACTAACCCCAAAAAACGTATTGCCTATTAAATATATAGATACCATTTCAATCATCTCTAATTTTAAGCGGGATACTTCAATGTGCCAATTTCTTTACTTGCCAGACGTATAGATTTGTTTGGAACATTTCAGTTCTTTTAATCGGATCCAGTTCGATTTCGTCATTTCGACAGTGGTGATGATTAGTTGACAATAATAGTCAAAAGTGGGTATGAATAGGAGGAGAAAGCAAACTGCAAAATATATATGATATTGCCATCAAAATCACTAGATTTTAAAAAAGATCAGGGGAAATTTCCTCATCTTATCGCCGCCACTGTATTTAGTGTTGATTTTTTTTTTTCATTTGGGGGGGGGGGGTGAGAGAGATCTTCGCTACCGTCCATCTTGATTCTCCCCCCTAATGTTAAGTATATGGGAAAATCTCTATATGCCTATTCGTAGAATAGAAAGAAGTTATGCGAATATTTTTATACGGTTTGTTTTGTTGGATCGACGTAACTTTTATCCGTATTTTGCCTTAGTTGTTTTTGGCCTAAAATGTTGTTAAGTTTATTAAAATATCAATTGTTTACTTTAACATCATATTAAAAAAAGTTGAAAAGAGTTATTGAAAATATAACATTGCAATGACAAAGATTAAACTTTTTTCTATCCGGATCATATTTTAAAATTATTTTCGTGTTTCTTAAACAGTCAAATTTAGAGAAACATTAAAGGTATATTTTGAAAAAAAATCTCTTCGCAATAAGACCCTCCTCCAAAGGGGGACATAGATATTTCCCCCCCTCAAGAGCGAGGAGGGTCAAGTGATTTATTATCTTGGCTGGACCTGTTTTGCTGTATAAAGCGGTTCTTTATAAGCGGTCGTTAAGATGGTCTTATCCAAGCGGTCTTTAGCGTTAATTCCAGAAAACGTGCTTTACTGTTGTATTTGAAGTTGCATCAAGGCGCGTTCTCAGGGGGGGGGGGGGAGGAAGTTTCACTGTCATAATCCACCTAAAACCCCCTACATTCCGATGTTTTCTGACGAATGAATTACAAACACTAAAAGTAATCATAAATAATTTCAAAAAAATACTTTTTTAATTTACCATCATTCCGATAGGGTTAGCTTACCGTATCGCTAGCTATTAGGTCCAAGAACCTCGAAACAAATAAAACATTTGTAACTCTCATAACATCAAAAAATCGTCATACTTTATTTTTTATCTACTTAGATTTAATATAAACTACATATTCAGGGTTATTCAGACTTCCTTCCTGGGTTTCGAAGCAAGGACTGGACTTATCGGCAGGAACTGAACTATCGCATTGATGCATGCCGTGTGACCAAGGGTCCACACATAGAACACCTGTAAGCTATGTAAATAAAACTTGAATGGTTTCTGTATTCTTTCAAATGTTCTTATTTTCTGTATTAGTCTTATTTTTTTTTACTATAATGCTTCGAAACCTAGGAGGGAATTCTGAATAACCGTTTATATATATAAAAAAAAGGAAATGTTTAAAATATATAGATGTTTTCCAAATGTAATTATAACATTTCAGTGCTACTTGGCCTTTGTATTTCAAGCACCATAAATATGTAATAAAATCAGTCTGATATGATATTAGTGTATGTCCGTTTGCCTAAATATACTGCTCCTTCTCTAAGTGAATATAAACAAAATTTTTTGATTAAACTATATATAATCTAGATAATATTATTATACGTTTTCTAAGTAATATGTAGTCTCATGTTGAGGTATTTAATATAACTCGAATACTGGACTAGTTGCATATATAGGTGGCAGATTAAAAAAGTGAAAAAATATTATGATATGGGACAAATATGGGATGTTTTAAAATCGTATTTGTAGAGAAATACAGCAGCAAATTAATTGTTTACTTGAAAACCCCTCCCACAGAAATTTTATGGTTGTGCCCCTGTTTAATGTAACATAATGATAAGTAAAGTAGCACAGATGTAAAATAAAATGCAAAATGTACATGGGTCATATGCAATAGAGTACCATTATTGTACAGTTTTATCCATATTAAAAGTTACGCAACTCAAAGAGATATGAACTCCCCTGTCATCAGTGTTTACTTCCAGGGGCGGACTTAGAGGTCGATCAAGGAGGGTGCGATTATGACCGTGAGTGTTTACAGTGGCGGTGATAGTTTGTCAACTTGGGGACAGGGGGAGGGTTATCATCAATTAGTATGATACTACTAGTGTTCAATGAAAGATACAAATTAGTGGGTTTAACTATCCTCTTTTGCGCCCATATAAGAAATTACCCCAAAAATGTAATACACTTTAATTCAATTAAATTATAAATATTTAGTATTTATTATTAGATAAAAATATTTAAGAGCACAAAAAAATATCCCATGCAGATCAGGTGAAGTGTAAAAAGTTCAACAACCCTGAAAATTCAACTTTTTTATACAAGTTAATTTACCAATATATTCAACATCACAAATCATTTAATGCAGAAAAAGGCGGCAGATCTTTTAACAACTTTAGACAACACTGCAGGTACGTAAAGCTCTATATTTATAAGGTTTTACTAATTTCCAAAGTTAAATAATGCTTTTCAACTCGGTTTGACATCACATTAGTAAATTAAAATATAAGTTATATAAACTTGAGACTACACTATAATATTGATCATTGTATTCAAATATGGTATTATTTTCTGTTTCTATATTTTCATTTAAATGAAAATGGAGAATTTGGTTATATTTTTGGCAATAATTTTTACATGGGACTAGTACATGGGACAGTATTCTCATACTTAAAATGAGAATTTTTATAATTTCCAATCGATTAATTGCTCATACTACCTTCAGAACTGTTTTGAAGTTATGGAAAGTTCTTAATACATTAACACTTTCCAAAAACGCATATCGTGGAAGCGTCCCACACAGAGGAGCTGCAGGAAGGTAGGAACGATATTGTGGTAAATGCCAATTCAAGACGACGATATGGTGGGGAAAGAGTTTTGGTCTTCAGAATGCAATATGTAGGATTGCTTTGTAAACTTCACAGGAACGCAAAGATAATTAAATTCGACTTTTTTTACTGTAATTACGATAACTTGATCTAGGCAAATCTGTAATGGTGAAATATGGGTTTCTAAATCGTATTTATTGATCCCAAAGGCGCCGCTAAATAATTTTGCTAGTGGAGGGTGGGGGAGCAGTACTATTATATATTTTGAGGCGGGAATGACATTTAAAAAAATTAAGAGCCAGAAAACGTGTTCGTGCATGAAAGAAAGATTATGGATATATACCAATAATCACCATAGGATGAAGAAATAAGTAGACAAAAAAATCAGTGCCACGGATATTTACTAAATGAACACAACACAAACTACTTACTACACATTCTTTTAACATAAATTAAGTTCTCCTTTTTTCTTTGGCAAACAAACCAATGGACTTTTGTATAAATTCTTTTAGGTTTCTATCAAAAATTTTCTCCAAATTTCAGTGGCATTAAGCATACTTTTCTTTTCAGCTTCTGCCAACGTGTTCAGTGTCGGCAAATTCAAAAGGACAGCAAACAGCGTGGGACAATCCCCCCAAAAGAAACGTTTGCCACAGGGTTGAAACAGGGGACAATGCTACTATGTCTATGTCCTGCTACTACCCCTATCATCAAAATCTTTAGTCAGGGCCCTGGGTTAGCCATACACTCATTGTGTCACAAGTCAGAAATTTAAAAGCAAAGGGTTTACTGATTACGCATTCCTAGAACGGCTTCAAAAAGAATAAGGGGCCTTTTCTTTTTTACATCCAGACTCCAAACCTTGCTTAGGGTGTTTCACATGGGAACTGCGATACTTTGTGAACAAGGCGACAAATAGATGAAACGCCGATGGAAGTTACATGGATGTGGTCTGGCTATAAGAGGACAAAAACAAACTAGCCAGCTGGACTGAATACGCTATACGTGGTTCTGCGATACTTTTTTTTTTTTTTTTTTTTAAATTTTTATTTGAGTTAATTCCTACTCTGCGGTATGATCAGGATTTAGCAATATTGACGATAATTGGTAAGTGATAAAATTAAGCTTTTTTGTAAATATTTTTGGCTACCGTTAATTCTGTTCAGAGGCGTACTGTCCATTGGGCTGTACGGTGCAATTAATGAGCCGGTCAGTGTCCGTAAAAATAAACCGGTCCGGAAGTTATTATTATTATTACTATTTTTTTTCCTAAAGTCTAATGCAAACATAGATGGATCATAAATCCATTACTATAATTGGATTGTCAATAGAAATTGACAAATAAGCAAATTCAATCATTTTACATAAGGAAATCACATTTGTTTTTATAGATTACGCTGTGTTTATAAAATAAATGCACTAAGATTAATGTATTATCGTACAACGACTTTTTACTTTATTACAACTTTAAAACAACTTACAACTTTTAAAGTTAAATGCATATTACAATTTTTTATGCAATTTTCTGGTAAACATACTAGTTATATATTTGGACATTAATTAATATACAATTCAGATTTCTTTGTTTTAGTTTAGCAACGATCTATGGTTGTTTTTGAAAACCAAATTCACTCAAACGAGGTATAAGAAATAGATAAAGAATTTTTGATGTATTAAATTAATTATTGAAACAATTTATCTAATAAAATTAATTAGTAAAAGTAACTATTCAATTATTGAAATTAATTATTAAACATAAGTATTTAAATAATAAAGCACATTAAATATTAAAACTATATAATTATTAAAACTAGATAATTATTAAAACTATATAATAATTAAATTATTAAATTGATCACTGAAATTATTTTATTATTAACAATTGGGGTTTAAATTTAATTGATGATTGTATTGAAAATTTGGGCCGGCATAAATCTAAAAACACCTGAACTCTCGATAGTACTTGCCCCTTGAAAGATATGACATAAAAAACAGTTGTAACGTGCATTGGGATTTTTTCATCTAGAAATTAATTGAATATCACACTTTCATTGGATTTTTCGGATCTTCTAAACTGTTCCAAACAATTTACAACAGGTGGTTCCCAAAACTGTTCGTGCACTTACTAATTTCAATTAAATACTGCATTATCCATATCAAAAATTAATATTTGAAAATGAGATTTGTTTAATAATATCTCTAATTTCATCTTAATAAAACTACATACAATATTTTTAATGCATAGCAAAACTTTTTTTTAGAAAATCATTAAACTATAAGTAACGTATAAAATATCTCCCAAAAGTTTTCGTAAACTTAAATTTTTTCTTATATATTGGTATTTGCTGCAATATTCTAGTAAACGACGACTAGTACGAAGACTTTTAGAGCCACTTTACATACAGATCAAATTGACGTATAGAAGTCGCAATACATTTGAAGAAAAAGTTTCTCATTTAAAAAAATTATAATTCCCTATTTTTAGTGCCAGAAAAGAAAAGATACATCGTAGTTTTCAAATTTATTTGTTGTAGAATAAATAATTGCAAACATTTCAAATACAGAACATAAGAAAATGACTAGTGACATCACTTTTGGAAAAACAACAACATTAAGATTGTTTATTCTTCAGTTGTGAATCACTGATTCAGATGAATGAAATTAAAGTTAATAAGAAGATACGAGTGTAAAACATGCTATTTATTTCCTTTTTTTTTTTTTTTAATAATAATAATAATAATATTCTATTACAATGACCAGTGTGTCCCCCCCCCCCCTCTCCCTTTTTTTTATATATATAGAGCCGAGGTTTTTATTCGATTCATATTCTTTCAGACATTCATTATTCGAAAATTCATCACGTTCAATATTCGAAAATATGTGAAGTGTTCTTATTTAAATTATTGTGAGTATTATCAAAAGTATTTTGCTGCGTGGAATGCTACCTCGCTCTTGTGTGATTTGATTAGATAATAAACGGTAAATTTTTCCAAACCATTTCCCCCGTACAACATGTCCTTGCGGCAAGTAACTAAAAACACCCCTCTCTTTTCTGGGAGCAATAGTGAAGACCCAACTTTTTCCAAGTTAATTATCGGGGGGGACAACTCACTGTAACGATCAACAAAAGAAAACCATGACCCCCTCTGAATTTTGGACCCCTTTTCCCCTGCTGTCAAACTGTCAATCCCCATGTTCTCCTCGAATCAGATTCATTACCTCGTGGAGCAAGACACGCCTTAACTGTTGCCAACAATATCTGGTTTTCTCGCAGAGAAAATAACTCTAGGGTAAAGAAGCGCCTTAAGAACTGCTGCTACACTTTTTGGATAAACTCTGAAATAACTGTAAATGTAAAAGTTTTCCCATTCTCAAACCAAAAAGCAATTTAATTCTGCATTTTAAAATACATCTGAATTGCTTTCCTATTTCTTCACAGCCCAATTTTGATGTATTATACCCATTTACAAAACCATTAGCAATTTTATATTAAAGAAAATCAGATTTGCAAAACAGGCCTAAGAGTAAAATACTATGTGTGCAAGAATGTGTTTTGGCACCCCTTACAATGAAAATGGGTATAGAAAACTCTCCAAAAACGGTATGGGTGCTCTAAATGGTATGGGTGCAAATTATTAAAATCGAAGCGCTTTCTGCACTAAATAACATTATTTTAAGTCAGGTTTTGTTAAGAAACCCTCGGATAAATTTTTTTGTTTTATAAAATATAAAAATTGTAATAAAATTAATTTCATAAGAATGTAATAAAATGCATGTTATTAAGATTACTGATTTTTGCTACGCATTACCTTTTTTTAGTAGTCCTCAGCTCTTAGCGCAAGCCATGGTTCCCCTTCGCAACCCTGGGTTGTGAAGGGCTGTAATTCAGCCAATGTAGCATTACCAGTACTGCCAAGTTAAAGTAAAACTAAGTTAACAAATGTTCAGTTCTCAGGGATGAGAGTGATCAGAGAGCAAAAAGGAGGAAATCCAAAAATTTGTTAAAAAAGCTCGCAGAAGGAATACACAAAAATTCAACATAAAAAGTATGCAGGAAGGATGATTCAATAATTTTAAAGATACAATGAAATTTCTCAAACTATATAATAATTACATTTCAAATATTAGGAGTTAGTGAAGTAATCTGTGAGGAAAGGGGAGCTAAGAGGGAGAATCTTTTGTTTAGACATGAGGAAAAGTATACTTTTTGCAGGAAAAACTAGTTCAGATCAGAAAAATGTGGATCCTCGAAACAGGGACTAAAAGAAGGAAAATGTTACATAAAAAAACTAAAAAGGAGGAAAACTATCATTCCTGAGTTCTGTCAAAACAACGTAGTGGAGCGCTTGAAGCCAGTCTCTTCCCCCAAAAGTTAATATAAAGGATAAAATAATCAATACTGTTTTGAGCATATTTTTTCATGTTCAAACAAATTATTAGTTTGATTTTCCCAATATCTGGTAATAAAATTAATATTTTCCAATATCTGACAAATTATAAATGCATAATTCCGTGATCTCAAAATACCTGAAAAGCTAATACAAAATATCAACATTTTACTTTTACCTATCTGAATTTTTAGCACCAACCAGTTTATTCCGTCAGAATCGCAGATTTGCTTCACTTTTTTGGATTGTCAAAAAAAAAAAAAAAAAAAAAAAAAAAAAAAATGTTGATAAATCGGTTAGCGTTCCCGTTTAAATTAGAGGAGGGGAAACATTCTTCAGGGACAGGGCGCAAAGAACTGTATGCATACCTGCCAACATTGGCATTTTCAAATTAGTACAATTTTTACGGAACAAATATTTGCATTCCTATGATTCATGGAAAGTCAAATAGCGACAATATTTAGAATGTAATATAGAAATAATAGTACTTGCAAATGCAAATGCAAAAAATGCATAATATTAAATTGCTCCCAAATATAACAAATTGTTACATTTTAGCAGAGAATGGAAATAAATCAAATTTAAACTTTACAAGGAAATCTCTGATGAGGTTTATGATTTAATGTACATTACACCCAAATAACATGTTTTATTACACAAAAACTACAGTGAAACATACTATAAGGAGTTGGTGGTACTCAAAGTGTTTAATCACATGCACAAATATCAATTATGCATGCTTTCGAATTCTTATTATTACATTTGATGTTGTCACTGTGTTTTTTAGAATTGATATGAGCTTTGACATCAGTAAATCCTCCATGAGAAATCTTAATATCAGATGCATAGATAGAGCAGAATGCAAAATTTGTTCCTTTGCTTGAATTTATGATGATTTGAAGTAAACTGCTTGGTATAAGACTCCAAAAAAACTTGATATTTTTTGGAGTCTTATACCAAGATTGTTTAACATGGATATTTTAAAATAAATACATAACTAAGACTAACAAAGTAGCTGAAAACAGAAAGTGCTTTAATCACTTAAGTCCGAGATAACGTAACAGTCGTTCGGTGCCGCCAACACAAATGAAAACAATGCATCCCGGTGCCGCGATTTAGTGCTATTATTTATGCACAACGTTGAAGAACCGTCCAAATGAAGGAAGAATAAAAAAAAAAAAAACTAAAGCACTTTTAGTTTTCTACTTCTTTATTAATCTCTAAAGTGCGAGACAATGAAACAGTTGTTAGGTTTGCCATTTCGAATCGGCAACACCATTGAAAACACTGCATCCCCGGCGACGTGGTTTAGTGTTATTATTTACGAGCAATGTTGGAGGCCGGTTCAAACGAAGGAAGAATAAAATAACAAAAGCACTTTCGGTTTTCTACTTTTTTATTAACCTATAAAGTTCGAAACAACGAACAGGTTTGGTTGACCAAATCCCGTCGGCCACACAGATGAAAACATGCATCCCCGCCAACATGCTTTATTGTTGTACATACGCGCAACCTTGGAGTGTAAATATTTTGACTGACGTGGCAGCTTTGGAAAACCGTTTCGGTTTCGTTGGCGACTTGAAAAAATATTTTTAAAAAATTTTTAGGAAAAATCGAAAAGTACCGTGAAATCCGTACGATTTTTTTAGCTGTTCGTACAACCATACAAAATAGTAAAAATCCGTACATTGTACGGATAATCCATACAAGTTGGCAGGTATGTGTATGTGTCAGACCACAGTTTTGTTCTTTAAAAATGTAGATAATTGGCGTGAATTTGTGTATGGAAGTTTTAGTCCGTAAACATGACGAACCTTACAAATTTGACGTCTGGAATTCATCCACAAATACATATCATTCGTTGATGAAGATAATTGTCATTGAATGAATCATAGCTAGATGAAAACATATATGTCAGTTCATTTCTAATGAACGAGAAATGGATATGTGTGGGTTGTCGAGCCTCTTTCAAGTGTTTTACAAAATTAGAAATTGCCTGTTCAGCTCTGAAGTTGTGGATCGCAGAAGTAAGCAAAGTTCTCACGAAATGACTTTTTCGTTTGCTTACTTAGCTTTATGTTTAGTATCACGTACAGAGAAAAAAATTACAAATTAAAAAAAAAATTAGATGAGGGAACGTCGTTCAGCCTTCTAAAAAGGTAAAGGATCACCGTTCCCACTCCACTACCCCCCTAGTCACGATAAGTATCTTGAACAGCTAAAGGAATGGTCAAAATAAGACATTTGGGTTTTCAGACAGGAAGTAAGACGCGTAAAATGTCTTAAATATGCGTCTATATAGCGAAACTTCAAAATGTGTGCCATCCAATGAGATAAGAGTTTTGCTTTTGAGAGAGCGCACAGCACATGCGCTGTGTAAAAAGTTATTGTATGAATTTAAAGTACAAATGTTTATATTTTCGTGTCTCTCGTCGCGTGTAGCATTCGATTACAAAATGATATTGTAAATTAATTTAAAATAGTTTACTTTCCTGCATTTGCTATTGTAAAAAAGTCATTTTAATGATAATTTCCATTAATCTTGTGCTTTTGTTTAACTGTGCATCAAAATTGTTTGAAAGCGTTTGTATTTGTTTTTGAAAACAACATAGAGCATCCTTGACATGAAGTAAGTTGCCTTACAAGAAACCAACGAACCCCTTTTTAAACTATTTAGATTGACGTTATATTTGATAGCTGATGAATTAGTGAGCGCATTATAGCCCTCGTGTTGCTGACGGTTATAATCTGAGATAATCTGAAAACAACCAAATAAGTTTTCTGTTTTTACATTCAATTACATTTTTATTGGTTTTGTTGCATATTACAAGTACTAATGATTTTGAAAATATATTTAGCATGAATTGATATAATCTGAATAAAATTTATTTTTGGTACTTGATGACAGCAATAAAATCAGGAAAATCAACGCTACAAAATTATTTGTGTAACATTACATATTTGTCAAAATGAAGACATTTTGTTGTACTTATGTTGTGCAAACATTTTAAAATTATATTTTAGCTAAAAAGCTCATAATAATAGGCTAATAATTTTCCCCTTATAATAACTAAGGCTAATAATTAAGGCCTTTAATTAAAATTCGGTTAAATAAAATTTTCCGCAGTGAGTTGAATTGTGGTAGCTCGTAAAAAATCTTAAAACTAAAATTTTTTTTTTTTACTTTATAATTCTTATTCTTATATATTCTTTATATACTGCATTAAATATCGATTTCACAAAATAAAAAAAAAAGTTTTTTTATGCAGTAATTTGTTGAACGTATGAAAATTTGCAATTTTTTTAAGTAATAATATAACTGAAAAATAAATTGCATAGATTTTAATAATATTTTTTTTTAATGTGTACTTTATATGTTATGTAGTTGCCATGAAAAATTTCAGTTCTACATCTTGAATATTTTTTTTAACGAAGCATACCAAAAGTGGAAAAAATCGACGTTTTGAGAAAACGCGAGAAAATTATGGAAATTCTAATAACTAGTATGTTTTTCAAATTTAATGTGATCTACCTCTGTATTTTGAAGCAGTCATCTTTACAGATACTTTCAATGCCTTTTCTTATACCCACCCTTTTTTTTTTTTAATTTTTTGAAGTTTTTTAAATGCTCTCTCTGTTTTAGCTTCTCGACGATTAAGGGGTCAAAATGCTATAAGCCCCTCACTTTGGTGACTTTGGAAAATGCCGCCAAGCTGCATTAACACTTCTACTGAATATTACTACAGGTTTGCCAAAATGAATGCAAGTTGTAATAGAACCATATACAGGGTTCGTACAGATTTTTTAAAAACAAATTCAAGGACTTTTCAAGAACCTTCTAAACAAAAAATAAGGACCTTAAAATTAAATTTAAAAAAAAAAAAAAATATTGGAAAAAATAATAATAATAATGTTTGACGGACGGAAATAAAGCATATTATTTGTGAAAAATATTGCATTTTATTTCTTACTCAAGATACTTGACAAAAAATTCATTAGAGTTTTAAGTTTTTGAGAAAATAGGAAAAAAAAAACTTGGTTGGAGCATTCAGTATCATTTAAATTGGAAGATGTTATTTTCATTAAAATTTAATTATTTTGTCAGTTACATCAAATACAACAACTTTAGTTACTGTATATTATACAACGATAATTTTATTGAATTGTGTTCCACAGGACGGTTTTAGTTTCTGCACTTTTTTAAATTCGCAAAACGGGTTAAATCTTAGATACGTAAATCGCATCTAAATAATTTGTTAATCACTGATTAACTTAAATGCATCCAGTAACCACGGAGCTGATAGGGTTAAAAGTGCAAATTTGGTCATAATAGTCTTTATAAAGATAATTATTTTTAGTTTCTAACCTTGCTTTATAATAAGTGTTCGAGAGTGATGAAGTATGAACTTACGTTCCATGGTGTGTTTGAAAATCAATAATCCAATACATATTGCCTTTCTAACTTTCTAAATGCAAAGTTATTTTTGAATTTAGAAATCTAAAATAGTAGGATATACGACCCTAATTACAACAAAAACTTTTCAATAAATACAATTGTTTGGATTGAATATTTAACCCCTCATCATGTGATGTACAGCTTACCAATGTAAAAAAAAATCTTCCCTAGTGCCAACCTCATCTGATCCAGGCGGTATTAAGTTGGAATCCTCACATTTAACCTTCCGTTAGTGGCGCGCACCTCTCAGGTGCATCCCTACACTTTCCCCTCCTCTGCCTTTATTTTTATTGAATTACTTGTGATACGATTTTTGAATAAATTTACTATTTAAATAGATTGTTTAATACTTTATATCTCCAAAGAATCTTAAATCGGAAATAATCAACTATTTAAACTAGAATAAACTTCATTTGGCTTTTAAAAAATTGGAAACGCCTCATAGGTGCAACGCGACTAACCACGTGGGAAAGCGAGACTGACGGAAGGTTAAAATCGTGCAACCATAAGTGCGATGTATCACGTCATTGCTAAATGAGAAAACATCGTGAAATGAAAATACTTCAAGTATATCGCAAAAAATATTGTATTAGGATGTAGTTTACACATTTCTTTTTAGTCATTCTATTCCTTAATGCAAGAGCTACCAATGTTTAAAAAAAACTTATTAAAATGTGGCAACATATAAGTAGGATATCTTTCTTTACATTATTAATGGTTAGAAAACAGCTAAGTTAAGTGTATTTTAAATAGATGAATCATTTTGCGATATTATGTGAACTATTAAGCAATAATGCTGAAGTGGCTGGGTTAAGAAGGAATTGAATGGTTGAGCGTACAAACAAACCAACCTTAAAGGCAAAGAAAGGGGAAATATATACGAGATAACAATAACCTCCAAATCACAATGACAAGTGATTCAAAACTTAATTCCATGTCAAGTAATTTGAGACGATCCTTTATACAGAAAGTCTGTAAAAGCTGAGCCGAAATCACTATGTCCAGGGTTTTCTGTTACGAGGAATCATCAAGCATTGAAAACAATAACAAATATAAATTACGAAATAAAAATATTACCTAATCTTGTAGATAGATAATGCGTTGCAAGTAAAAACAAATATATCATGAACTTTTACAATATTTAACTCGAACGACTTACCTCGCTAAACGACAACCTTAGCACAATAACGTCAATCACTCCCAAACCAGAACAAACCTACCGTGGGGGAGGGGGGGGGGGGATAAACGCAAACACTTTTGGCAAGCGAAACCATCACAGAGCAAGCCTAACAACCATCAAATGAGCAGCTTATCAACAAATTTCAAAAATTTGCAATGGTGGTAAGCTTGATACCCTTCATAACCAGTGGATTAAACAAGATCGTAATGAATCTCATTTTGTAATTGAAAAGAGGAAAACATGGTTTGGTTGGTTGGTTTGTACGCTCAACGACATATTTTTGTGCACAATAACGGTTTATCAGGACGGATCTACAACTTACGTGGATTCCGAACCACAACCAACATATGCGCCTAACCCAGGATTCGAATCCGGCACCTTTGGCATGCGAGGACAGAGAACTAACCAAACAGCCATCAGGTGGATTTGAATTGGTACGATCTTTATGCGCCATGAATATTTGGATACATGTTAGTTTCTCAACGATTATTTCACAAATAAACCATTAAATAACATATCAATAAAAAATAAAGGATTTTGCTGACAACTAACCCTAATACTAAGTTTAATCAACGATAAGAGAATACTAAACCAACAACTGTAGAATTTAGTGTAATTTTACGTCAAAAGCAGAAATACCAATACGATCAAATAACTTCCGTTCACATTAGTTAAGACCCAAGAACAAACACCTTATTTCTCCAATTCAGTTTTCAAACCATATTTGAAATTTAAAATAAGATGGATATAAAATAACTTATAAAAACAAAGTTTGCATTATAAATCCTTTATATGCATTGGCAATTTTTATATTCGTTAACACAGGCGCCGATTCTGTAAACAGCGTGTGCTTGGTATTTGCATCTAATTTTAAATATCAAAAGCACTTTTATCAGCAAAATGTGCGACAAACTACGTTTAAAAATTTATTTAATAAAAATGAACATGCATTTATGCTCTCATATCCAAATATCACTTATTTTTTTTTATTAAAGAAATTTATTATTTATTTAAAAAAAAAAAAAAAAACGGCAACAAGAAAGAATTTTAACAATGGTCGGTTCAAAGCTTTTTTTAATACGATTGGATGACGGCAAGTTGGTTTATTAGTATTCCATAAAAGCAACCTTTTAATGACAGTTACAACCGCAAAATTTGATAGAATGCCTCATCATCGACATCATCTGCTAAGTTTTAGCCCGATTGGATGATAGCAAGGGGGTAAATTAGGCATCCGCCGATTTGCCTTACATCGACAAACACACAAAATCGAAGTTAACATAAAGGATTTAAAAATAAAAATTAAAAGTCGTAAATTTGGATGCATTTGGCAGCAAGAGTCTCGATATGGTTAGTAGCGCAAAAAATTATAACTAAACTAAAAATCAGTGAGTACTTACAAAAAAAGATCCTAACAGCCCATTTACACAGACCAAAAGTGCTGCGCTGCGTTACATTGCGCGTCTTATAACGACTCTCGCAAGTAGGGATGGGAAATAAAAGAACAGTCTGCTATTTTGAGCCTGTTCCTTAAAAAGAGCAGGAACATCCTGTTCTTTGATCACACCAAAACCCTGTTCCTTAACATTCTTAGGCGAAATCCTTCCCGCTCCGATCCTATGCGTCACACCTCTGACGTCACACTTGAGGAAGAAGGTTTCGTTTTCCCCTCTCCCACCTCACACACATTCCTTATCCATGATCTCTCTCCTAACAACAGGGCTGCGTTGCGCAGGCGCAGAGTAGATGAACAACATCGATATGGAGTACTATCGATGAGCAGGTTTGTTTCAAAGAGCCAGTTCTTTTCAACCAGCTCTGTTCAGAACAGTTGAGCTGAGTTGCTCTTTCCGAACGGCTCAGTTTGAACTGCTCCGTAAAGAGCTAGTTCATTTGAACTATTCCAGTTCACTTATTCTCTGCTCATTCCCGCTCTGTGTCGGAACGGGAGCTTCTACAGAACTGGTTCCGTGTTTCTCGGATATGCTGTTGATTTCATTATTAGGACAGTGTTGAAATGCTCGCGGGGAGGGGGGTGAGATCTTTTCAATTAATTTCAGCAGATATTAATGCTTATATGTTTTATTATTATTATTTTGAGTATAAAAAAATAATAATAAGGAAATTATTTTATTTCTCTTTCTATATTCAAACTATCAATGCATTGGAATGAAACCGCGTTTTTCTTTTATTATAATGTGTTACAAGTGTGTTTTTAAATTAAGTAAACTTAATTTTTTTTTTAATTTGGAAAAAGGAAACATAATTTATGGTAACAAAACGTTGTGGAATTATTAATTTTATTATTATTTTTTTTAATGTATTAGGTCTATGTTACATTGGTCCGGTAAATCCCATCCAGCAAATAAAAAAAAACATTTAGTTTTTTTTTTCTTTTTTAATTTTACCTTGATTTTAAATTGAAATTATTATAATTTTTTTCACTATATTTGTGTGTAACAAATAAAAGCTGGTTTTGAAAGAATTAAAAAAATAAATTTGCGGAGTTTATAATAAATTTGTTACGAACATGTTCTTTCACAGAATTCTCGCCATGTGAGGAATTGTAAACAGTTTTACTTTCTTTATTTACACAATATACACAATGCATAATAGGAATACATAATTGAAAATATCGAATTCTACAAATTCGGTATTTTCTATTATGAATTCATGCATATTCGGTTTTTTGTATTGTGTATTTTATTAATTCAGTATTTTATTTTGTCTAGAATAACCCTACTGGATCTTAAGCCTCTTCTTGGTCTTCCAATTTGTATTAATTAAGAAAGAAGAGAAATGTCGTTTTTTGTTTAATGCAATTCCAAAGGTTGCTTGTCATATTTTTAAGGTGCTAGGTTCGAATCCTTAGCAGGCTGAGTTGTTCGTTGACATTTCGAAATCCACTGTAATGAAGGTTGTATTTTTTATATAATGTGTAATAAAACTAGTGTGTTCCATATATTGTAAATCTATTGTGAAATATTATTTTGGTAAAAGGAACTGGGCTATCTCTAACATTTTTGTTTCAAATTAATCTCTTCTACACTACATTATCACTGTGGGAATCTTTCACAAATTACTCATCCTCTATCGCCCCACCGGGCCAATGTAATTTCTACTATCCAGAAACGAGTAGACACGACAGTGATAGTAACAAATTATCTCTCACTAGTTTTGAAGTTTTTTTTTTTTTCTACCTCAGTTTAATAAGTGTTCTATAGAAAGATAGTTGTAATACTATAAGAATTTTGTTTTCAGAAACGTGTATGCTCAAAAATAATTTAAATTTTTGAGTTACTTACTTAAAGTTGTAACTTTCTAGAAATTAAAAAAAAAACTAATACGTTGTTCAAATGGCGCTGATTAAATACTTGTTTTTAGCATAGTTTACCATTAAAATGAAAACTAGGGGTATGGAACATCGCACAACTTTCAATTACATACTGACGTGGAATTGTGTCATTTACAGTTTTTATATATTATCCTTTATTATAAGTGAAACAGAGGGGAGAAGAAAAAACGATCGTTGATGAGGTATACTCAAGGAAAGAGAACTTTTGTTGAAGGCATTCGTTTTTCAACTTTTTACGCCATTTAAGTATTTTTATGGGAATTTCGAAGGTGGGTATATCTAGAACACCTTAAGAGGCATTTCCACAGTGATTTTGATGAAAATCGTTAGAGCAGTTTTTTTAAGCAATAATTGAAAAACATGATTTTTTCAATGGCAGTTACCTTGTGCGCATGCGTGATTTTGACGAAAACCTAAATGGTACCCATGGTCACCACATACCCGCATACTCAATTTGAACATCGTAGGTCAACTTTTTCGGGAGTTATGCTGACCACAGACAGATATTTTTTCTATACCACTTTTTTGAAAGCTGGATGTTTCAAAACGCGGAGAAGTACAAAAACAAAATCGATTTTTAATGACCGAATGCTATACTTTTATTACCCTATGTATACAAATGGGTAATTCAAACGTTTATCCAGGGGAAGGGATACGGGATATATCCCTTCCCGAAATTTTTAGGTTTGCCATTAAAACACAAAAATCAATTGATATTTTGTTTAAAATATTAAATTTATTTAAAACTAGCTGAATACCCGTGCTTCGCTACGAAATTTTAACATGTGCAATATTTCAGCTAGCTGTGAGGCCTCGCGTTGCTGAAATCTGTCATTCGTGTATAGGACACAGTTTTTGGCGCTTCACTCGTAGAAAGGTTCATCGCTACGCAAAATCGAGCTCGCTTCGTTCGCTGAATAGTTCACTGACGCATAAACACGGGCTTACTTCACTCGTTGAAAGGTTCATTGCTATGCAAGCATAGGCTCGCTTCTCTCGCTGAAAGATTCATTGCTGCGTAAGCATATGCTCACTTCACTCACTAAAATCTAATTGCTACGTAAAGCCTTAATATTGGAAGCCTCTCTCCCTTGTAGAGAAAAAAAAATCCCCTTTAAAACAATAAAACAACACCCCTTTAAGATTATTTTAACATGTGTTTGTGGAAAGCAAAATTAGAGGCCAAAACTACTTATATTGAAACTTTCAGAGCTCTATGCCTATTCGAAGTCGCTTTTTGTGAAAAAATTGATTAAAAAACAAATTAAAATTTTAATATTATTTTTGTCAGTCCAATTAGAAAGCCAAAACTACTTGCGTTGAAAATTTCAGAAATGTAGCCCTGTTTGAAAACGTTTTGTATAATATATATATTAATTAAAAAAATTAATTAAAAAGAAACTGAATAAAAATTTAAAATTCTGTTTTCCAAAAATCCAATAGAAGGCCACAACTATTTATATTGAAAATTTAAAAGCTGTAGTCCTATTTGAAATCATTTCGTAATATATATATTAATTAATTAAACAAATTAATTAATAACGAACTAAATAAAAATTTAAAATTCTGTTTTTCTGAAATCCAATTAGAAGGTCAAAACTACTTATGTTGAAAATTTTAGAGCTGTAGCCCTTTTAGAAATCATTTTGTAAAATATTAATTAATTAATTAATTAATTAATTAAAAAGAAACTAAATAAAAATTTAAAATTCTGTTTTTCAAAAGTCCAATTAGAAGGCAAAAAACTACTTATGTTGAAAATATCAGAGCTGAATCTCTATTTGAAATCACTTTGTAAAAAAAAAAGATCAATTAAAAAAGAATTAATTAAAATTGTAACATTCTCTTTGACAAATATGTACAATTAGAAGGCCAAAACTTTTTATGCTGAAAATTTCAAAGCTATACTCCTATTTTAAGTAGGTTTCTATATATAAACAGACAGACAGACAGACACACAGCTTATTTTATTATTATAGTTTTTTTTTAATGTCTAAGGATACAAAAAAATAGATATTATCTTGATTACTAAATACATGCGGCATTGATAAAGAAGATTGTATGATTTATTGACATGATTTCATATCTTCTCCCGAATTTTTTTTTTTTTGGCTACGCCCTTGGGGTAAATGAAAGTAAAAAAATAAAAATAATAATTTCTTGTGTGTCGGAAAAAAATTATACAAAATTCACCATCGTTTATGATTTTGTATACCTCCATTAATTTCTAATTTAGAGTTCTAATTCATTTATTCATTCCTTTTAATAAATTATATACCAAAATGCAACAATATTTATTTGTATTTGTCCATTGAGGTTTTGAACTTTCTGTGAGTCCCATTGTTTTGGAAACTTTAGATATTAAAAACTCCATTCATTTAAAACTCCTACATTATAAATGCAAATATTCAAACTAAAATTATATGTAAAGCTTATAATTTAAGGAGTGCGACTGTCGCAATCATATTTTCGAAAATATAAAAAAGTCTCTTCTAATTTGTATGTGTTATTTTGACGCAGTCATTGGAAAACCACACAAAAACGTAGTAACTTTTCCTCTCATTCTTTAAAACGCTACGTTAACAGAGCAGTGAAGTGGGGGGAAAGATTCGTCCTTGACCCTAGTGACCTATCCCAGAGACCTACCGAAGATAGCACTTCTTCCCAAGGGCTATGATTTCGGCAATTGGAAAAAAAGAACTAGTTCTTCAAAAGAACGGGTTAATGAGTAGCTCATTTTAAAAGAACGGGAGCAGAGAACACCTGTTCAGTAAAAAGAACGTAAATATCACATCTCTACTCGCAAGCGATCGCTGAGTTTCTAATGACCCGTATGTGACGAAAGAGTGACGTCAGTTACGAAAGCTTACGCCAGGTACGCTGCGATACGAAGAAGTTGCTACAATTCAACTTCTCGTTAGAAATCGCAATGAGTCGTTATCAAAACTTCGCTATGGCAGACTCATGGGAAGTAGAATTTTTTTTTATTTCAGCTGTAGAAGGAATGCCTATATTATATGATCAACAGCGGAAGGATTTTAAAGATCAACCAGCGAAGTATGCTGCCTGGAAAAGTATTGGAAATAAATTAGGATTAACAGGTATGTTTATTTTTTAATGATTGTTATTGTAAGATCGATTTGTGTTTACTAATTTTCTAGAGTGTGTTCGCCGTGTATTTATTTAGCATAAAATATCTTTGTTCTATGCAGAAAGTGGGAGAAATAATGAAAAGATAGGACTGTACATTTATCATTTTCTTTTGCACATCAAAATTCTTATCTGATTCAAAAATTTTATTAACTGGGGCTATTTGGTTATATTTTTGGATGACATTTGGTTTCGAAAATGTATTTGCATGTACTATGTTTTCCCAGAAAAATATTTGAAAGATACAAATGTTCTGATAGTTTGATTTAACATGCACTCATTAAAAAATATTAAAATATTTTCACTGTAGCGTACTTTTGCATCTGAAGTACACGTTTAAATGATGTGTAAATATATAATGAATATATTATGAATTTTTTCGCTGAGGCAATGATGGCACAGTTTTTACAGTATAAAAATATTTATTCTCTCTTCAGAAAACTCACAAAATTTATCCACAGGCAACAGTGTAATCGCTCACAAGCTTCAACACAAGCTTTAGCAAAAAAACAACTTCGATTACAGCGATTATACAAGCTCACTCCAATAGGTAAACAAAGCGATAAGCTTTCATCGAAGTCCAAAGTCAATCTGAAAACTTTCCCGTTCTCCAGTCTTTTATATACAAGCGCGTGAGACATTCTCGAAATTTCCAGTCAATTCATAGAAAAGAAATATCTCGAAACTTCTCGATTGCTTTAGGTGTTGCCACCTTTTTCTAACTTATGTAATCGCTATTAATTAATAAATAAAATAAGATAAAAATAAATTACAATAGAATTTTGAAATAATACGTCACTATTTACAATATATACAGACAATTTGTGCAACATTTCCCCCTTCTTAAAGACTGCACGTCCAGGGCAGTGAAGTCCTTAAGCCATTCAATGACTTCTACCATAATATGGGGCTAGCCTATTGTAGTGTACAACTCTAGGTTTACAGGAAGGTGTCCGTTGAATTCTCACCACGACGTCGTTGATCTTCTTAAGGACCCCATACGGCCCTTCCGAGTTCGTCTGGAGCTTAGGGGAGAGTCCTTTCCGACGTTTAGGGTTCCCTAACCACACCTTGTCACCTTCCTGGAATGAACGGTCCATGGCCTTGGCATAGTACCGGATCTTCATGCGCTCCGTCATGATGTTGTTTCTCTCTCTGGCGAACCGATGTACGGCTTCCAAACGTGCCTGCAGATCATCTAGATACTGGACAGGCGAGGAAGGGGTGTCCGGTGGTCGTCCAAAGAGGAGGTTGCTGGGGAGCCTAAGGTCTCTTCCAAACATCGTTAGAGATGGAGAAAATCCGGTGGTCTCGTGAGTTGCACTCCCGTATGCCAACAGAAGCGGTGAAAGTTTCTGATCCCCATCTCGCTGGTTATATGATTTTGAGATTACGTCCGAATCATCCGCGGGTGCAGCTGATAGATCCCGGGACCTCCGTTCGATGCTTGTAACAGGAGCACGGATGTCGATTCCCTCTTCACTAACTTTGTCCATTTCCACATGAACCACTTCCTGGGAGGGTTTCATCAACGTCGTTTTCTTCGGTTCTCTTTCCGAGGCTGGAGAGGTACTTTTCATAGATGTGGACTCTTCAGCATTCTCTATGACATTGTCTTCATGAGCTACAATCCGATATACGCACAGCTCTTTCATGTCTAGATCGTGCAAAGGAACTTCGCCTCTCCATGTTTGCAGCTTGCTTTTCTCAAAATTCAGCGTAATTCCATTTTTCTTTAAAAAGTCTAGTCCGAGAATGCATGGATCTACAATTTCGGCAACATAACGGTGTGCTTGTAGGTGTTGGATCCAAGGGCAATGTCCACTTGCAATTTCCCATGCACAGAGATATTACCACCAGACACAGTTTGTAGAGAAACAGAGGGCGCTGTGTAGAGGAGTCGGCTGTTCAGGCGACGAGCCACGTCCGTCCTTACGATCGTAACGTTCGCTCCCGAATCGACGATTAGACGACATGGAGTTCCGTTGATCTCCCCCTTCACGAATAAACCCGGGTTTCCTCCTTGTCGGGATGAAACGTGGAAACGACTGGTCGTGGCTTCACCTGTTCTGCATTGAAGCTTCTGCCCTGAGAGATGGCATCTTCTTAGATTCAGTTGTTGAGATTCCGTGGTAGTGTTATCCCTTCTCTTTTTCAAATCAAGGCAGTTACGTCGTATATGCCCTTCCCGTTTGCAGTGCCAACAAATGACTCTGGTCCTTCGATCCCTGGCTCCGGGATAGCTTCTCATCATTCGATCAATTTTGCTCTCCAGTTCTCGAAGCTTACTGGTGACAAAGTCAGAAGAATCCTCGGCTAATGCACCGCACACATATTGTCGGTCTTTTCCAGAAGCTAGCTGCGCGGCTTCCACTCTCATGGCGTACACGAGGGCAGACTTCAGGTTTTTGTTTTGGGATAACCTTACCGCCTGCTGCACATCGGGATCTTGAATAGCGTCGATGAAATACTGCAGCGAAAGATCATCTCGTACATCCGGGGGACAGTCTGGGAAAGCGAGGAGCGACAGTCTTTCTATATCCGATGCCAATTCTTGAAGAGTTTCATTGGCCTTCTGCTGTCTCACTTTCAGTTGCAGTCTGTTGTAATCCTTAAGATGCTGCTCACCAAACCTTAGCTCCAACGCACTCGCCAGCGCCACGAATTCTCCCCGCTTCTCTTCAGGTAGTGTCTGTAAAATGTCAGCAGCTTCACCTCGAAGAGATGCTGCGAGATGGAATGCTTTCGAAGTATCGTCCCAACCATTCGCAGAAGCAATCATTTCAAATTGCGTTTGATAAACGCGCCAAGATGACTTCCCATCAAAAGGGGCCACTTTGATGTTAGAGCGCGGCGCCATAAAGGGGATGGAAGCGTTATCCCAATTAGGTGAAGCTATGGTCACAGCTTCACGCGTTTCCATTTTTCGCAGCCTTTCTTCAACAACGTCAATGACCCTGTCTTGCTCTTCCTTTAAGGTGGAAACTTTTTCTTGCATGGTGGAAACTTTTTCTTGCACAGTGGAAACTTTTTCTTGCACGATGGAAACTTTTCCGTTAAACTCCTCAAACTTTTCATCAACTTCCTTTCTTACTGCATTGAATACTTCTTCTTTCACGGATAGCAGAACATTTGAGGTAGTTTCTATTATGGTTGATTCCACCATTGAGGCTAGCTCCATCTTCATTTCTTCTTTGATTTCATTCACTGCTGCAGATGTTGTTTCACACTTGGCGGCTAAAGCTTTAATGTCACCCGTAATCGCGGCAGCGAATTCAGCATTGGTAGCTTCTTGATGGGCTTGACCGGCGGCAATTGCAGCGGCGGTGGACTCTTGGCCGGCTTTCATTTCAGCTGCGGTGGTTTCTTGTTGGGCCTTCATTCCAGCAATCATTTCCATCAACTGCTTCATTTGGTCTTCCATCAATCCTCTAGTTGTCGGCATTCAAAATTACGAGATCCCACTTCTGACACCACTGTTATGAATTTTTCCGCTGAGGCAATGATGGCACAGTTTTTACAGTATAAAAATATTTATTCTCTCTCCAGAAAACTCACAAAATTTATCCACAGGCAACAGTGTAATCGCTCACAAGCTTCAACACAAGCTTTAGCAAAAAAAAACAACTTCGAATACAGCGATTATACAAGCTCACTCCAATAGGTAAACAAAGCGATAAGCTTTCATCGAAGTCCAAAGTCAATCTGAAAACTTTCCCGTTCTCCAGTCTTTTATATACAAGCGCGTGAGACATTCTCGAAATTTCCAGCCAATTCATAGAAAAGAAATATCTCGAAACTTCTCGATTGCTTTAGGTGTTGCCACCTTTTTCTAACTTGTATAATCACTATTAATTAATAAATAAAATAAGATAAAAATAAATTACAATAGAATTTTGAAATAATACGTCACTATTTACAATATATACAGACAATTTGTGCAACAATATAACCAAGCCAAAATTGTGACATTCAACGCCTGAATGCAAACTGGTAAAACTTCCAAGTAGGGTACGAATTCCACACCAAGTTATTTACATAAAATCGTGTCAAGTTATGGCAATCTATTGGCAGTTCACTTGATATTAAAAAAACTGGTGGATGTGATTTTTTGGCGAAAGTCACCTACACGCAGAATCCACACCGTACTTGGAATTTTAACGCAAATTGTTAGTTTCGATATAGTCTGTTGCAAGAAGTGCAAATGATTTGAATGCTATTAGTTTGAATAAGTTATCGCTGCTGTATGGCGATTTCTACCTGGTATTCGTCTAAAGAAATAATATTGTATTATTATATTTTATCAATAGTATACAGCGACTACTACAATTTGTTGGTATTAATTGCCTTGGTGCAGAATCTTTCTAGAGTTAGTGAATGAGAATATGTAATATAGGACATTTGACAATAATTTTCATTTGATAACCTGGAGTGCAACAACTTAATGATCTAGACATTCACATTAAAAAAGAAACAAAATTTAATTATTGATTAAAAAACGAAAAAATTATGATTTCCACATCACTTACGGCATTTGTGAAATTGGAGTGCAAATTACACCTTTGCATCCAATTATTTCAACTCCTGATAAAATTTGTTTACAGTTTTATTGTTGCGAATTGTGTTTCATTTCTGAAGAAACTTTACCATAAAAATAGTTTTTCGTTTGTAATTTTTCTTTTGTGTAGTTAAATTATAGTAAAAGTGTATCGAAAAACATCCCCACTAAATTAACTACTAAGAGACACAAATTTTATCCAAATTAATTCAGATCTTGAGACCGTACATGCACAGACATAATTGGATTTTATGTATACGTAGAGATGGGTAACTATTAGATACTAAAATATGATTTAGTTCCATTGTAATTATTGTAGAGATTCAACCCCAAAGGAATAGGGATAGCCTGATATGGATGTTACTTCAATATTTTTGTTAGGTGATATTTAAAACTAAAATTTACTTTAAAATTTTGTTTTTTGCAGTTGAAGAATGCATAAAACTTTGGAAAAAGATTCGAGACAAATATGTCAAGATAATGAAGCCATTGCCCAGTGGCAGCTCTGCAGAAAATGTATCCTCATGGGAATTATTTCCTTTTTTGCATTTTCTATGGCCATGTGTGAAGAGTAGAAAGTAAGAAATGTGTTTATATATTATAATCGAAATAGCAATTTTTGCAAATGTAGCAATTCTCTTGGGTCGTGGTCATAACAGATTTTGAAAATCTGCTGTAGTGGAGAGGGACGTTAGCTGTATAATATTAGGGATTAGATAGTTTCATAGCCTAAGTAGTATTTTAAATATGGGAAAATAAACAGTGCAACGTAAACATACTTAAATGCTTCATGATTTTACCAAGAGAGTTCTGTAGGAATGTTTAATTCCTATGAAATAAGAAAAAATGTATATAGACCTTAGTCAGTTTTAAAAATTTTCATCAAACATTTGCAAAGCTTAATAAAATTACACAGCTATTCAGGTCTTATAGAATTATCTTAGAATGTGATAATGTCATTTAAAAAAATTAAATAGCTATGTAGTGTATTTTTTAAGTTCCTGTTTTTCAATTTCAGAACTTTGGGCAATATAAAGCCCTTGGAGGTAGAATATTTCATCGATGCCAGCCAGTCATCCAATAACCAGGTGTCAGACTGTCAGCTGGTGGATGAAGTTGAAATCGAAGAAATGAATATTTCTGAAGGGGATGTACATTCAGCAGAAGTACCTCAGGATGATGCTTCTGATGCATCGTACATATCAACCCCACAGATATTTACACCCAGTGAGTAATGCATATTTAAAATCATGTATTTTTATAACAATATATCTAATAATACATTCTCTTACATAAATTCAAAATATCTTGAGCTTAGTTTATAGAATTTTTATAGATATAATACCACTAGACCTGAAAATTTAATTTTTCAGGTAGTGGCCGGTAGACACTTAGTTTTGTAGCCACTTCATCGCTAGATTATTTTTAAAAACTATTTTGAAAAGGCAAGTCTACGCACGTGAATATGAAATTTCCAAAAAGGGAGGAAGATTTTTATTGATTTGAAAATTTTATGGTCATTTCAGGATATTCGGTAAAAAAAATTAAAAAATAACAGGGGAGGGAAAAAAAGAAAGTGGCTGGTTGATTAGTTTATTTAGTTGCCTCGTCACACCATTTAATCGACCTGTGATGAGTAGATATTTCCAGGTTTAGTTACCACCCTTAATCTTTTGCAGGAGTGTTTCAAGCTCGAAACAACAATCTAAAAATATGCTTCAAAATATAATATTTTGTTCAAATTGTCTTTGAAAAAATTAGCATTCACTAAGGAAAGATGGATTTGATTTTTTGATAAACCAGATGCTAGATAGTTTTTTCTTTCTGCAATGCTGAATTTAGGAAATGTTTTAACATGTTTAATATAACTGTTTAAAATGAAGAATCACATAAAGGCTCTATACTTTAACCAAAACAATACTTTAAATTAGTATTGCAGAACCCTTGATTCTTATTTGAAGGTATGAGTTCCATAGTAGTAACTGCAACAAAAAATGTACTTTATATGTTTTCTTTCAAGATATTGATGATTTTTTTTGTCAATCATTTCTGTAGGTTCTAACACAAAGAAAAAGAGGAAAGCCCCAGATGAGTTTGAAAGGAGAATTCTGGAGGCATTAGAAAGAAAAAAAACGCCTTTACCACCACCAAATGCGAACCAGAATTTTTTGAACAGTTTATTGCCCTACTTGGAGGAACTCGCTCCTGCAGAATGTTCGTTGGCAAAACTAAAAATTCTAACTCTTCTGCATGAAATGAAATATGCTAATGAAACTCCTACCTAAGTACAATTTTTTTTTCGCGTTATTCCGTGTACTACAAGTTGTATATACTGTTAATAAAGCTTGCATATTTATAATTAGAAAGTCTTTTTATCACTCTTAAAGTGTTTTTCTATTTTTGAATGTAAATGTAAGTTCATCTTTTCAAAGAACACACATTCTATTTTTAATACCCAACATTACGTTACAGATTTGTATATTTTTTCTCACTAAAAATGTTTTACATGTAGATAGTAATTTTTTCAAAAAGAATGGTGTAAGACTCTGTGCATGTCTAAACTTGGCGACCGCCAAGGAGATAACTATAGCCAAGTGGTCCAAAATGAACTGTGAAGGCAAAATCCCTATTCAGAAGGAGAGGTCGAACGAGACGGAAGAGTGAAGCTTGGTGTGTGACAGGCTTTCAGAACTGAGCAGATAAAAGGACATAGTGAACTATATAATTTTTCTAATAATATAACTTCTTATTTTCGTAACTTGTCATGTGTTGACGTTGTGTGAGTGTGATTTAGAATTAAGAGTGTTCGTTAAGAAACGAGACTATTTCTTTGAGTGAACATTCAATTACCTTTGGTGTACATGTGTTTTGGTATATGAGATAATATGGTAGTTCTAACGTGATTTTAAAAAGAATGCTCAGCTACGACCAACTACTGTCTACAAACCTCAGTAATGGCAATTTAATATTTTAAAAAATGATAATTGTTTTTCAACTTAAATAATATATAAAATAATCTCATCCCCAATTAATGTAGAGCTTTCTTTTTTCTTTACTTTATGATTGTATTTTAATATACCTTGTAAAATGTTGTTCTCCACTACAAAGAAGTTGTTGAAACATTTCTCTGAATTAGAAGTAACACTTTCTAATGAGTTTTGTTTTAATATTATTCATGGATAAAAATCACTGCATCCATTTTAAAAAGTGCATTGATATGCAATTGTTTCACTGTAATACATCAGATAAAGCTAATTGGAAAAGGGAATATATATACTTTTATAAGTTAAGAAGCAGTAAAATTATTAAGTCATGAAATTAGCAAATTGAATAAACAGTACGTTTTTTAACGAATTATCAGTGGATTGAGTCTCTGTTAGAAATTATTTGCATTTTATTTTCAATGTAGGAAATATAAATTTAAAATACACCCTAAAACTTATTTTCATATAAAGACTATATACAGCAAAATTATAGGTCAGGAATTTTCCAAATATAAACATGATAAAGTGCCTATTTGAAGAAAAGGTGCTTATATATCTGAACCATATTTACCTTTTTCATAAAAAATGTGCTGGTTAAATTAAGGAATAAAATTTTGAAACATCTTTAAAATATAGATTTCATGAAACATAGTTTTGAAATAATTAATATTTTTTGTTTTTCAAAAATGTATCAAATAAGATAAAAGCAAACACTATGAAGCTGTATTGGAAAATTCGATTTAAAGGAAACTGCTAAATAATTAAAAAGGTTGTCCCATTTTTTTGACAAAAAATCGCTTTAATAAGCTTCGAAAATAAGGTTTTTTGAAGAGCTGAACTTCACTGAATCTTTGTCAAGAATTAAAATTAATTGAACGAGGCGGTACGACAGAGGTAGAATCTGAAATGCAGAGCGTTGCGTTGCGAGTTCCCGCGCAAACGAAATTCCTGTGTAAACAGGTTCCTTCGCAGAGGTGCGCACGCGTCTTTGCAATAGCTTACGATTTGGTGTAAACAGATTACTCGTAGAGTGGCGTACCGTGACGCAGCGCAGCGCTTTTGGTCTGTGTAAATGGGCTGTTATGCAATTGTTTTAACGCTTCACCTTTTATAATTCGTATTGTCCGAACAACCGTATTGGAACGATGTTACTGTTTCATGTTGCAGAAATATTTTGAATTATTAGTTTTTTGTTTTAATTTTAGCAGATCTATATATTTTTACACTGAACGTGGTTGCAACAAGAAAAAAAAGTTTCAACAAATCGAAATTTAAGTTGACAACGGTGACCTTCACTTACCAGCCATGAAATCCTTTAGAAGGGCAGAAGGCTCATACATTTTAATATTCAAAATAGACATGCTCAGGAAAAACGGTTTAATAGATGCTTCATTTCATCATGAATAATTTATTACTACGATGATCCTCACAATTCAGAATTACATTATTTATTATAAATACTTTTCAACTACGGAAAGAGAAAATAAAGGGAAATAAATATGAAAGTTTTTATTTTTTTTTATTTTATTTAATTAGGAGATCAAATTTTTTTTTCTTTGGAAGTTTCTGAAATACACACGCAAAGAAAAAAAAAGGAAAAACAAATGTTCTTTCAAGAACTTTTCAAGAGCCCTCAAAAATTAAAAACTTTCAAGGACCTTCAGGTTAAAAATAAGGAGTTTTCAAGAACTTTTCAAGGGCCCTTGGAAACATTAAGCAAAAATAAGGAGTTCTTAAGGACTTTCAAGAACTGTACGAACCCTGATATAGGCTCCGGGTTACCATATTTGGCGCAAAATCACAAAAAAAAGGGGGGGGGGCGTATAACGCATTCTAACCGATTAACGAAATGTCGCAGAGACAGGGAAAACTTTTTTAAAAAGGTCCTAAGCTCAAATTACTGGAATTTTAATACTTTTTAGTTTTAATATGCATTTAATATGCTATTTAATCATAACAGCAAATTTCAATGTATGTCGGGGCAGTTTTCCAAAAATGAAATTTTGCAAATCTATCGTTTGAAAGCTCGTAGAATGAAAGTTGTGTTCATTGCAAGAAAAATTTGAAGTAGCAGGGTTGGTATTTACCGAATTCTGTCAAAAGGTGAAAATTTTTAAACAAAATCCCTTTCTGGACCACCAAAGAAAACAACTAAACAGCAAGACAGAGAGATTTTGAGACTGCTTTCAACCCAGAACATGACTGCAAGGTCAGTTTCAAGAAAAATGACCGTTCCAGCATTTAAATCCAATGTGCATCAACGGCTGCAGGCAATTAAATTTCTTGATTATCACAAAATGCGTCGTCCGCAAAAGTTTATAAAAAGGCATAAATACATTCATGTTCAGTAAGATCGAAATCGTATGAATTGGACAGATGAATGGTTGAGTTCTCTGTTCAGTGACGAAAAGAAGTTTAACTTAGATGGTCCAGATGATTGGGCATATTACTAGCACGATATTCGCAAGGAACCATGAACTTTTTTGAGCAGACAACAAGAAAGGGGTCCACTCATGATGTGGGAAGCATTCTCTTATAATGGAACGGCTGATATTTCTTTTTTAAAAGGTCGTCAATGTTCCGAAGATTACCAGAAAACTCTCAAAATGCAGTTACTTCCATTTGGAAAGTTGCTGGGTAGGGACAAGTGGATATATCAGTGTGATAATTGCTCATTCACGTGTCAAACTCTACAAAGCAATGGTTTAGACAAAACCAAGTAACTGTTATGAACTGGCCAGATCTAGGTCCTGACCTGAATCCGATGGAGAACCTCTGGGGAATAATAGCCAGAGACATGTATGCTAACGGACGTCAATTTGTTACAGTTCAAGATCTAAAACTACAAATTGAACGAAGTTGATTTTCTTCAAACTCTTGTTTTGAGTATGCCTGATAGAGGTTATGAAGGGATTCGGAAAAACGGCTCAAAAATCTGAACGTTAAAGAAAAAAATAATGAGATGTCTATAAACTTTTGGGACAGCAAAATTTAATTTTTATCACAAAGTCGGTGATTGTGTTAAGTTACTTACGTATATTGTTATTATTGTCTTGATGTTATTCATAAATAAAATTATTTTGAAGTAGTAACTCATCTTTTTCAATTTGTAAAATAAAAAAAATGTCTATAAACTTTTGTGACAAACTGTAGTAAGTTCCTTTCACTGTATTATGCATTTTAACTTTTAATAGGTCGATTCAAACTGAATTTATCTCTTTTGAAAAAATGTTTAGCACTGAGAAAAACTAGTTCCTCACAAAACGACTTTAAAGTGCGGTAGTTTTACACTATGTACCTTAATGAAAATGTACATAATTTAAAAAGTATTTTGATTATCATAAAGAAAATAATACCATTTTAAAACTACTAAGTTCAAAAATATTTTGGAGTTAAAAAAAAGTACGAACTTTCCAATTTAAACTGATACCTTAAGGAAAGTGTTTTTATTGCAATTTTATGTGTGAGTTGATTAAATCTAATTCATATTGCAATGTGAGGTAATAGTCGCATTTAAATGTATTTACCTCAATCATAAATACAATTAAAATATGGACAAAATTGTTAAACAGGATTAATGTCAAATATTTGAGATTAAAATTAGAAATTATTGTATGCAAAAAACGTTTTGAAACACGATATAACAAAAATTATCTAAAAATCAACCCAGTTAGCGCTGAGTTCTCTGTATTTTAACTTTTTTGCCTAGGCAACTAGTCCTTAATAATGGAGTGAATAAAATTGTCAAGACAAAAATTATTCTATATTAGCTTAAAAGGGACAAACTTTTTAAAGTTAAGTAAAACCAGATCATGTCAGGCTGTATAAAACCAAAAAGTAATCGACACCATTTACAAGGTAATTTTGTAAACCAATATGGATCATACAAACCTTTATTTTTAAAGAAAAAATATACACTTAAGAGGAAAGTGTCATAATGCAGTCACAATATGATGGCAATCAATCGTATTGTAAAGTAGCTAAACAATTTTCACTCGCATAAAAACTTTAAATTTCATGCACAATTGATTTAAATCCGAATAACTAAAGTTTTGTGTTTTAAATGTGACTAAAAAACACAAAAGGTTTGATTCAAACTGGTATATCAATAACGTAATTAAATTAAATTTCGAATATATAGTCTCTAAAGTGCCACCACCGTATTTTATTGAAATGTGAAAACTTCTACTTACCATCAGTGTTGCAAATTTCATTTAGTTTTTTTTACGATTAGAATGTTGGAATCACTAACTCTTTCAATTCATTTATGTATTATTTTTCGATAAGAATCAACATTACTTATGCTTGTACAGTGTTCACTAATAACAAATCTTTAATGATATTCAAAGTCACAATATGATTACACCAATCACAGAATGATTAGGTTGTTTACTCTTTATCAGTAAAAGTTCAGAGTCTACACTAACACTTAACCTTGTTAAATGGACAGTCCAATCATTAGATGAAACCATAAAAAAAATAGCAACAAAAGCATTTTAATGTTTTTTAAATAAAAAAAATGCTCTGAACAAAAGTCTAGAAAAATCCAAGTGGCAGAAGACTGCATCTAGATCTAGATCTGGAAGATCCAGCATCTAAATGGAAATAATATAATCCATAAAAATAGAGTTTTTAAAAAATCCTTTATACACACTGTCACTTTTTATATTCATTAACACAGCGCCGATATCAAAAACATTTCTATCGGTAAAATGTGCGGTAAACTACGTTCCAAAATTTATTTATTAAAAATGAACGTGAATTTATTCTCTAGCATCCAAATATCGCTTATTTATTCTGATTAAAATAATTTATTTGTGTGTATGTTAAAAAAAATTGGCAAGAGACCTTTCTCAGGAGTGAAGAGATGTTGAAATACGGACTTAAAAGTTTTCCAAATAGTCAATTGGTTTTACTGAGATTCGTTGACCGTAGTTGGGTCGTAGCTGAGCATTCTTTTTAAAATCACAATGTTAAAACTACCATATTACCTCTTATACCAAAACACATGTACACCAAAGGTAAGTGAATGTTCACTCAAAGAAATAGTCTCGTTTCTTAACGAACACTTTTAATTCTAAATCACACTCACACAACGTCAACACATGACAAGTTACGAAAATAAGAAGTTATATTATTAGAAAAATTATATATTTCACTATGTCCATTTATCTGCTTAGTCCTGAAAGCCGGCGACACACCAAGCCTCACTCTTCCACCTTCCGTCTCGTTCGTCCTCTCCCTGGGGATTTTCCCTTCACAGTTCGTTTTGGACTACTTGGCGATAGTTATCTCCTTGGCGGGCGCCAAGTTTAAACATGCACAGAGTCTTACATGTCCCTCCTTAAAGAGCACATAGCTCTCCTTAGAGACTATGCTGCTAAAGAAGAATATTTAAGTAATATAAACACTTTAATAGAAGAAAGAGCCTGTTCGCTAGCCCAAATTTTAGTACTTAAAAATTCAAAAATATTAATATAACAGAAAATACTAATGTAATATATACACTTTTGCAACCATTACAAAGCTATAAAAATTAATTTTCTATCTAAGGAAATCTAGAAAGTGCAACTGCATTTCCATGCCTGCTTCCTTTCCGATAGGTAATTTTTAAATTGTATCTTTGCAATGCCAAAGACCAACGTGCAAGTTTAGCACCATGTGGTAATCCCTGGGTAAGGTAAGAAAGTGGGTTATGATCAGACACCACTTCGATATCAGTCCCAAAAATCCAGGTGTCAAACTTCTGAAGTGCGGCTAGGACGCTGTAGGTTTTTCTCTCTATGGTAGACCATCTGGTTTGGCACGGAGTAAGCTTCTTGCTGTAGAAAGCTATTGGATGTTCTTTTCCATTTTCGTCAAGTTGGGACAAACAGGCTCCGACTGCATTAGCGGACGCATCAGTGTAAAGCTGAAATGGCTTGTCAAACTGTGGCGTATACAAGGAAGGCATTTTGACTAAATGGTTTTTCAAATTTTGAAAGGCTTCTTCTTCTGGTTGGTTCCATGGAATTTCCTTGGGAACTCTCTTCTTAGTCAAGTTAGTCAAAGGTAACACAATGCTTGCAAAATTTGGAATATAGTCCCTGTAATAACTTGCCATTCCCAACACTGTTCTCAACTCCTTCTTGTTAGTTGGTGCAGACAGTTTCTTCATAGCTTCTACCTTTTCTGGATCTGGAGAATGTCTTCCTGAACCAACCACGTGTCCTAAAAATTTCACTTCCGTTTTCCCGAAATCACACTTTTCCAGATTTACAGTGAGACCCACTTGACGCAAAGTCTGGAACACTTTATTGATATGCTTCAAATGATCAGACCATGATCCCGAAAAAATTGCAACATCGTCAATATAAGACTGACAATAGTCCTTATGGGGAGCTAACACCATGTCCATGGATTTTTGAAAAGTGCTGCCAGCGTTTTTCATTCCGAATGGCATAACTTTCCATTGATAGTGTCCAGTATGAGTTACGAAAGCAATATAATGTCTATCTTTCTCACTCATAAGAATCTGCCAATATCCTTTCGTGAGGTCAAGCACAGTGATCACTTGTGCATTCCCTATTTGATATAAAAGTTCATTAGCATGTCTCATCTGATATGCATCCGGAATAGTGTAACTATTCAAAAGTCTGAAATCTACACACAGACGCACACTACCGTTCTTTTTAGCCACGCACACTAAAGGGTGTGCCCATTCACTATCACTTTGTTCAATAAGACCAAGTTCCAAAAGTTCTCGAATTTGACGATCCACTTCGTTTTCAGAGTCACTGGAATACGATACGGACGAAGTCTTTTGGGTGAACAGTCATTTGTAACCTTAACAACATGTTCATCTACTTTTGCTATTCCAGGCTTAGTACTGAATACATCATTGTATTTACAAAGTAAGGAACTCAGTTCATAACGTTGTCTGGCGTTTAATGGGGTTGTCATTTCCCTGATGATATGTTGTTCCACGTCACTTTTTGTGGTAGTAACTCGCTCGGTTGGAGCCACATGTAACTGTCCAAAATCTTTGTCTTGTTCAAAAACAAGCCGTATGTGTTGAACACGTGTCACATATGGTCGAATTTTATTGAAGTGTAGTTCTCGCCTTGAACCATCATCAAGTTCGACAATAGCTGAATGTGGTCGACTAAGTTGCACCACAGTCGCTGGTCCAGACCACGTATTCAATAGCTTATGAGAAGATGTAGGTATCAATATTAGAACTTTATCTCCTATTTGATATGTTTTCTCTCGTGATCTCAAGTTATACCTGTGAGCATAACTTTGCTGGTTTAGTTCAGCATTCTCATTTGCAATTTTATGAGCATTCTTAAGTTTGTCTTGCAATTCTTCGACATACCTTTCCACAGATGGGGAAGCATTCATTGGAACAGCTTTCTCTCCTGTCCAAACTTCCTTCAGCAATGCAGTTGGTCCTTTGGGTATCCGTCCGTATACTAACTGATAAGGTGAAATACCCGTTGTGCAATGTGGGACCTCTCTATATACAAACAAAAGACGTGGAAGATGAACATCCCATTCGTTTCCATATTCCTGGATGTTTTTATTCATCATGTCTTTTAAAGTTCTGTTCCACCTTTCCACTGCTCCCATACTCTCGGGATGACCCGGTGTTGAAAATCTTGGAGACACTCCTATTAGATTCATAAAAGCACCAGTCAGTTTTGAAGTAAAGTTCGTTCCTTGGTCTGTACATATCACTTTTGGAAATCCAGTACGAGCGAAAATTTGCATCAACACGTCACAAGTAGTTTTGGCTTTTATATTTTTGGTTGGAATTGCTTCAACCCATCGAGTGCACAAATCAACTGCACAAATGATATATTTATGTCCTCTCAAGGACGGAGGTTCTAACGGACCTATGCAGTCAACGCTCCAAACCTCGAAAGGGTTGTCTGGTCTGGTAATTGGCTGGATTGGGATCCTATCTCTGTAAGTTACAGTTCGTCTGACTTGACATGGTTTGCAACTTCCACAAAACTTCCTTACGTCAATTTTTATAGTCGGCCAAAAGAATGAATACTTTATTCGCTCCTCTGTTTTCTTTTCTCCAAGATGTCCCGCAAACGGAATTTCATGGGCCGTCTTCAATACAAACTCACGCTTAACAGTTGGCAGAACAACTTGCTGGATTCTTTCTCCACACACCCACTCAGAGTGTACTAGTAGTCCATCATCCACGTCATAGCCGTTTCTACGTGCTTTTGCAAACTCCCAAATATTTGCCAAAGATTCATCTTCCTGCTGTAGTTTTATAAACTCTGCTCTATTTTCTTTGCATCCTTCCTTTACTTCACTGGAAGGAATAAAACTATTTACCTCGGATGACTCTTCCTTCTCATTTACGGTAACTTCATTTAGACTGCACTTCTTTTCTAGTTCGTTTTCTTGCACTATGTGAGGGACAACTGACTGATGATATTGGATATTTTCGTTCAGAGCCTCGTATGCTGTAGGACATATCAGCATATCACTCACTAATTTTTTGGAAACTGCACAGATCACGGGAACTTCGCAGTGTTATGAATCGTTCACTTTCATGTTGAAAGCCACTAATGGTGCTGTTTCAGCTAAACCAAAAGCACATACGAGCTTCACAGACCCTTCTCCTTCACCATCTTCAATTGGAATCAGGTCATGTCTGATGACTGAGATTTGTGCACCTGTATTCAAAATGCCATCGAATATAGAAGAACCGCATTTCAGTTCTATTCTTGTCAGTTTATCGTACTTTACTGAACTCGTTTTGACCGGAGTCAATGCTGGCACCGTAAATCGAGCCGATAATACTTCTTTATCTTCTAAAGTTTCTTCTGTAGTGACCAAATTACTACAAATGTTCTCAGTTTTGTTCCGCGTCCCTTGGTTATTATTATTAGTAGGACAAGCTCGTGCAAAATGTGATGAATCTCCACATGTAAAACAGGTAGGTTTAGATCCTCTGGCCCCTTTATCCCTCTGATAATATCCTTGATTCTTCGTTTTGTCAAAGGGTTTGTCCTTCTCCTTATACTTGGAAGTACTAGTAACTTGCTGGTTTCTGGTATTTTCAAACTTTCCGTTCGGCTTATATTTATTTTTATCATCTTGATGCCATTTAAAACTATCCTTTGCTTTATTATGGAATGCATTTTTCTTTAATCCGTCTCTCAAACTTTCATATTCATCAACTTTTTCTGCGACTTCTAGAGGGTCGATCATCTTATTCCATTTGTCCAAAAAATGCTCCTTTACTTCATTTGGCACTCTGCGCTTGAGTTGATCCGCCACCATTAAATTTTTCAGCTGGTCGAAATTCTGTACTTCCAGTTCATTGACCCATTCACTAAAGTAATTATTCAGTGCATGTGTATAACTTCTCCAGGATTCTTCTGGGTCTTTCTGATGTCGGAAAAATAACTGCCTTAATTTTTCAGGATTTAACTTGTAACGTTTCAACAACATTTCTTTAATGAAGTCATAGTTATTTGCTTTTTCAGGAGGTTCTCGAGCTATGTTATTAGCTATCTCTGTTGGTAACAATCCCAGTAGCTAAGCTACCCATTCCGATTTAATTACACCCGCCATCTCTGCCCGACGTTCAAAATTTACTAGGTATAACTGCATTTCATCTTTCTTTTCATCATATTTCGGGGTAATCTGCATAAGTTGCACCCTGGATCTCGTTTCGTTCGATCGTTCGGCCACTTCATCCACGGGAGAATAGCTACATCTTAATTCCAGTCTTTTCATTTCAAGCTCGAAGTCTCTTTCTTCTTTTCTGATTTTGGCCTCTCGTTCTTCTTTACGAATCCGTTCTTCTTTTGCTTCCCGACGAAGTCGTTTTTCTTCTTCCTTTGTTTCCCGCCGAATTCTTTCTTCGATAATTCTGCCCAGAGAAACTTTGGCATCATCTTCGTCGAAGTTTTCACTTTCAAGTATTAACCCTTTTATTTCAATCACTTTATTCATTGTACTAACATCTATTCCCAGTTCTTCTGAAAGTTCGATCAAGTCCTCCTTCCTACCCTTACCCAAGAACGACATGGCAAAAGAATTTTGAAAATAAATTCAAACTACTATTCAAATACAATGAGATATGATTAATATTTTTCAAAAATTCAAACCATTCGCAATACTTATATTCAACACGACAACATACAATAGAAGTAGTATTAATCTTAAACTTAACCACTGTATTTTGATTTGCAACAAAATATTGTAAGAGACAAAACTTCCGTTTTGGTTAATGTTGCAATCACCCTTAGAATAAACAATTCTAAATAATACTTAAAATAACATGTATTTCTAAAATATCATAACTCGCAAAGGTTATACACAAATCAATACTCATGAAATGTTTTAAACAATAACTCAATTAAATATTTATTACAAAATATTTCCTAAGTTCAACATATTCATTTTTGACCTATTTCAACCTTGGCTTTTCTCCTTATATTTCCTTTACGGCAAGGACCTATATACTTATGCAATAATAAAAGGCTTATCTGTTAATTAAATATATATAAAAAAAAACTCACTAATAGCAAACATGTATATTTTCAAACACTTTTAAACGCCTTACCAAAATCAAATTATATCAATTTATAATAACGCAATTTTTATTTCAACAAAGATATAAAAATATGACTGTTGTGTTCACAAAAGAAACAAAACATCAGATTCCAAATGAATATATATAGAAAATACATCACCAATTCACTATTTCTGAGAAAAGAGAAAAAAATAAAAATAAATAAACACATAGAGGATCATTCCAACCATTTCTCCTCTTTTTTTTAATTTTTTTTTTATATTTATTTATTACCTCTCTATGTTGCGTAATCCACAGAACACATTTCAAATCTGCATTAAGTATTTATTTTTTGTTTTGTTTTGACAGTGGCACTTTCTGACGCCAGCTCTATTCCAAAACCAAAACAATTTTTAACAACTCACATTGAATAGCTTTCACAGAGGTGCGTTTCGTTGGCCCCGCCCACAAACGCACTAATTTTTTAATATATACCAAATTTTAGTGCTCAATTAGTGCTTTCAGAATCCACTATCCAAAAAATTAGTGCGTCATTACTTTTCATAAAATTCAAGGTTAATTGAGGGTAGGCGGGCAAAATGCTGGCCCCGCCCACAAAAGCAATCATCATTCATTATATGTTAAAATGTCGGGCATAATTAGTGCTTTCAGAATACCCAACTGCCAGAAATAGTGCGTCAATATTTTGGCCAAAATTTACCATTTTGTAATAATAATTCACTAATCACTTCCGTTTCATTGGCCCCGCCCACAAAAGCAATCATCAATCATTATATGTTAAAATGTTGGGCATAATTAGTGCTTTCAGAAAACCCAACTGCAAAAATTAGTCCGTCAATATTTTGGCCAAAATTGCCAATTTTAGCTTATTGCCGAATGTACGCGAGCCATAAACCGATGTAAATTATCACGCACTAATTGTATGACCGGTGCCAAGTTTTAGTGCTCAATGAGTGCTTTCAGATTCCCCAACCGCCAGAATTAGTGCGTCAATATTTTGGCCAAAATTGACTATTTTGTAATAATTATTCACTTGTCACTTCCGTTTCGTTGGCCCCGCCCACAAAAGCAATCATCAATTATTATATGTTAAAATGTTGGGCATAATTAGTGCTTTTAGAAAACCAAATTGCAAAAATTAGTGCGTCAATATTTTGGCCAAAATTGCCAACTTTAGCTTATTGCCGAATGTACGCGAGTTTTAAACCGATGTAAATTATCACGCACTAATTGTATGACCGGTGCCAAATTTTAGTGCTCAAATAGTGCTTTCAGAATCCCCAACCGCCAGAATTAGTGCGTCAATATTTTGGCCAAAATTGACCATAATGTAATAATAATTCATTTGTCACTTCCGTTTCGCTAGCCCCGCCCACAAAAGCAATCATCAATTATTATATGTTAAAATGTTGGGCATAATTAGTGCTTTTAGAAAACCCAATTGCAAAAATTAGTGCGTCAATATTTTGGCCAAAATTACCAATTTTAGCTCATTGTCGAATGTACGTGAGCCTTAAACCGATGTAAATTGTCACGCACTAATTGTATGACCGGTGCCAAATTTTAGTGCTCAATGAGTGCTTTCAGAATCCATAACTGCCAGAATTAGTGCGTCAATATTTTGGCCAAAATTGCCAATTTTAGCTTATTGCCGAATGTACGCGAGCCTTAAACCGATGTAAATTATCACGCACTAATTGTATGACCGGTGCCAAATTTTAGTGCTCAAATAGTGCTTTCAGAATCCCCAACCGCCAGAATCAGTGCGTCAATATTTTGGCCAAAATTGACCATAATGTAATAATAATTCACTAATCACTTGCGTTTCGTTGGCCCCGCCCACAAAAGCAATCATCATTCATTATATGTTAAAATGTTGGGCATAATTAGTGCTTTCAGAAAACCCAACTGCAAAAATTAGTGCGTCAATATTTTGGCCAAAATTGCGAATTTTAGCTTATTGCCTTATGTACGCGAGCCTTAAACCGATGTAAATTATCACGCACTAATTGTATGACCGGTGCCAAATTTTAGTGCTCAATGAGTGCTTTCAGAATCCCCAACCGCCAGAATTAGTGTGTCAATATTTTGGCCAAAATTGACTATTTTGTAATAATTATTCACTTGTCACTTCCGTTTCGCTAGCCCCGCCCACAAAAGCAATCATCAATTATTATATGTTAAAATGTTGGGCATAATTAGTGCTTTTAGAAAACCCAATTGCAAAAATTAGTGCGTCAATATTTTGGCCAAAATTGCCAATTTTAGCTCATTGTCGAATGTACGTGAGCCTTAAACCGATGTAAATTGTCACGCACTAATTGTATGACCGGTGCCAAATTTTAGTGCTCAATGAGTGCTTTCAGAATCCATAACTGCCAGAATTAGTGCGTCAATATTTTGGCCAAAATTGCCAATTTTAGCTCATTGTCGAATGTACGCGAGCCTTAAACCGATGTAAATTATCACGCACTTATTGTATGACCGGTGCCAAATTTTAGTGCTCAATGAGTGCTTTCAGAATCCCCAACCGCCAGAATTAGTGCGTCAATATTTTGGCCAATATTGACCATTTTGTATTAATTATTCGCTTTTCACTTCCCTTTCGTTGGCCCCGCCCACAGACGCACTAATTGTCTCACATATGCAAACATTTAGTGCTCAATTAGTGCTTTCAGAATACCCAACTGCAAAAATTAGTGCGTCAATATTTACCGAGATATACAAAGAAATGCGTGGGCGGGGCCAACGAAACGCTTGCCCCGCCCACAAACGCTCTAATTTTTTAATATATACCAAATTTTAGTGCTCAATGAGTGCTTTCAGAATCTCCAACCGCCATAATTAGTGCGTCAATATTTTGGCCAAAATCGTCAATTTCAACTTATTGCGGAATGTACGCGCATATCATCATAGATACGGATTCAATAGAATACAATTTTATTTGTTCGGCTGACATTTTCGAATGCCATTCAAATATCACCAGAAAGATTCCATAGTTAAAAATAAACTTAGGACATCAAAATTCACATTACATGAAATATATACTATTGTTGCGTTTGATGGGTTCGAAAGATTTGAAGCCAAAGCAGATCAAAACTTGCAGAAGTTTATTCTACTATAACTCTTCACAGATTCCTTTACAACTCCAGAACTTCTCGTTCTAGTAGACACAATACAGCTCTTTTCACAACAATAGAGCACAAAACAGCAGCTATAAACTTGACAACACCACTGCTATATCACCGCAAAAGACAATGCAATACTGTTCACTTTAGAATGCTCACTGAGACTCAGTATCTCCAGTCAACTAATTCAGTGACTCAAAATCCAAGAACTGACTAACTCTACTCACGGCCGTCCTTATATAGGAGTGGTGAATCTTCACGAACCTTCCAGAGAGAGAAATTTGGAGAACTTTCTAGATCGTAAACGAAAAGTCCTATACATGTACATGGGATACATGTACCTATACATGTACATGGGATACATGTACCGAAAATGTAGAAAAATGATCGAAAAGTTTGGCGACATTTTGCGAATTCTCACCAAATTTAGCAACCAAAAGTAGGCCAAAACCGTCGTCAACTTGGGAGATTGCCATTTACCATAATGTTAAATAGCCTGCCCCTTGTAAAACTTGTTTTCATGCATGATCCCTGTAGAACTCGTTTTCAAGCATTAAGAGACGCATTGCAGGAAAGCGAAGTGAAGTCAACTCTTTCACTGCCTTATGCGAAATGTACATACATTTTCCTTTTTTACATAATTAATACTACGAAATATTTACAAATATACAGAAATTAGTAATAACAATACATTTATAAACACCCATGCCTAACACGGGACTCGAACCCGAAACCTCGCGATCTAGAATTTAGCACGCTAACCACTATACCGTTTGGTCGGAAACAAATTCTGGGAAAATTCTTCGTAAAATTCCGGCAGATTATTGCTATCACACAAAATTACCTACGCGAAGCACTGCGACTTTTATAATAGTGTTACGAATTTTTGTATATTTGTAAATATATTCGTTAATTTTGTAAATAAGAACATTTATGTACATTTCGCATAAGGCAGTGCAATAGTTCGTCTTAACTTCGCTTTCCTGCAATGTGTCTATTAATGCTTAATAACGAGTTTTACAGAGATAAAGCTGGGAAGCGAGTTTTACAAGGAGCAGGGCATTTAACATTATGGTAATGGAAATCTTGCCAAATTGGCGATATAGAGCCAAGTTGGCAACAATTTTGGCGACTAATTTTTGTCACCAAACTTGACGACCATTTGGTGACATTTTCGGTCCCCATGTACATGTATATTATATTTCGACTACGATCTGGAAAGTTCTCCAAATATCTATCTCTAGAAGATTCACGAAGGTTCGCCTCCCCTATATAAGTCCAAGAGAGCGGGTGATGGAGTTAATTGAGTCCGTTAGTTGACTGGAATTACTGAGTTGAGATACTGAGTCTCAGTGAGCATTCAGAGTAGTTCTAAAGCGAACTGTATTGCATTGTCTTTTGCGACGATTTGTAGCAGTTGTGAAGTTTTTTTAACTGCTATTTGAGCTCTGTTGATGTGTAAAGAGCTGTATTGAGTCTTTTAGAATGAGAAGTTCAGGTTTTCTAAAAAAATCTGTGAAGAGTATATCGGAATAAATTTCTGCAAGTTTTGATCTGCGTTGGTTTCAAATCTTTCTAACCCATCCACGCAACAATAGAGACAATGTCAGGGACGCATATTAGCTACCTTTACTTGCATTCGAACAAGGGAAAATAATGCAGCTCGCTGATTGGTTGGCATTTATTTCTCTAGTGCTGCCATCTGAAATTGAAAATTGGATGCTTTTGAAAGAAAATTTTGCAGAAATAATCCTAATAATAGTAGGAGATCCTAATAATAGGAACAGAACTCATTTCATCAACTCAATTTTTCATTACTATACATGAGCCCCTTTTAAAAGAAAATTTTCGTTTTAAGAAAATTTATATAAACATGAAATTTTTTTTTCTATAAATAAAATTAATTTTACAAATAAAATGTCATGGATATTAAGATGTAATAAATTCATATGAAATAATATTACATATATATTGTTGCGTGGATAGGTTCAAAAGACTTGAAGCCAAAGCAGATCAAAACTTGCAGAAATTTATTCCTATATAACTCTTCACAGATTCTCTTATAACTCCCGAACTTCTCGTTCTAGTAGACCCAATACAGCTCTTTACACAACAATAGAGCACAATACAGCAGTTAAAAACTTGACAACACAACTGCTACAAATCGCCGCAAAAGACAATGCAATACAGTTCACTTTCGGAACTCTCTGAATGCTCGCTGAGAAACAGCTAACTCAGTAATTCCAGTCAACTAACGGACTCAACTAACTTTTTTGGAAATTTGCCGAGCCGCCTTTCTAAAACCCTTCTTGAACTGTTAGAGATGAGCGAAACTCCGACCGGGATCAGCTTTATATGTTGGTGCTTGGTAGTGGGAGGTCTGTGTTATTTGGGTGCAACGTAGATATCCCCTTCTTACTTGAAACATTTATAGCCAATCAAGTCAAAGGTAACACAATGCTTGCAAAATTTGGAATATAGTCCCTGTAATAACTTGCCATTCCCAACACTGTTCTCAACTCCTTCTTGTTAGTTGGTGCAGACAGTTTCTTCATAGCTTCTACCTTTTCTGGATCTGGAGAATGTCTTCCTGAACCAACCACGTGTCCTAAAAATTTCACTTCCGTTTTCCCGAAATCACACTTTTCCAGATTTACAGTGAGACCCACTTGACGCAAAGTCTGGAACACTTTATTGATATGCTTCAAATGATCAGACCATGATCCCGAAAAAATTGCAACATCGTCAATATAAGACTGACAATAGTCCTTATGGGGAGCTAACACCATGTCCATGGATTTTTGAAAAGTGCTGCCAGCGTTTTTCATTCCGAATGGCATAACTTTCCATTGATAGTGTCCAGTATGAGTTACGAAAGCAATATAATGTCTATCTTTCTCACTCATAAGAATCTGCCAATATCCTTTCGTGAGGTCAAGCACAGTGATCACTTGTGCATTCCCTATTTGATATAAAAGTTCATTAGCATGTCTCATCTGATATGCATCCGGAATAGTGTAACTATTCAAAAGTCTGAAATCTACACACAGACGCACACTACCGTTCTTTTTAGCCACGCACACTAAAGGGTGTGCCCATTCACTATCACTTTGTTCAATAAGACCAAGTTCCAAAAGTTCTCGAATTTGACGATCCACTTCGTTTTCAGAGTCACTGGAATACGATACGGACGAAGTCTTTTGGGTGAACAGTCATTTGTAACCTTAACAACATGTTCATCTACTTTTGCTATTCCAGGCTTAGTACTGAATACATCATTGTATTTACAAAGTAAGGAACTCAGTTCATAACGTTGTCTGGCGTTTAATGGGGTTGTCATTTCCCTGATGATATGTTGTTCCACGTCACTTTTTGTGGTAGTAACTCGCTCGGTTGGAGCCACATGTAACTGTCCAAAATCTTTGTCTTGTTCAAAAACAAGCCGTATGTGTTGAACACGTGTCACATATGGTCGAATTTTATTGAAGTGTAGTTCTCGCCTTGAACCATCATCAAGTTCGACAATAGCTGAATGTGGTCGACTAAGTTGCACCACAGTCGCTGGTCCAGACCACGTATTCAATAGCTTATGAGAAGATGTAGGTATCAATATTAGAACTTTATCTCCTATTTGATATGTTTTCTCTCGTGATCTCAAGTTATACCTGTGAGCATAACTTTGCTGGTTTAGTTCAGCATTCTCATTTGCAATTTTATGAGCATTCTTAAGTTTGTCTTGCAATTCTTCGACATACCTTTCCACAGATGGGGAAGCATTCATTGGAACAGCTTTCTCTCCTGTCCAAACTTCCTTCAGCAATGCAGTTGGTCCTTTGGGTATCCGTCCGTATACTAACTGATAAGGTGAAATACCCGTTGTGCAATGTGGGACCTCTCTATATACAAACAAAAGACGTGGAAGATGAACATCCCATTCGTTTCCATATTCCTGGATGTTTTTATTCATCATGTCTTTTAAAGTTCTGTTCCACCTTTCCACTGCTCCCATACTCTCGGGATGACCCGGTGTTGAAAATCTTGGAGACACTCCTATTAGATTCATAAAAGCACCAGTCAGTTTTGAAGTAAAGTTCGTTCCTTGGTCTGTACATATCACTTTTGGAAATCCAGTACGAGCGAAAATTTGCATCAACACGTCACAAGTAGTTTTGGCTTTTATATTTTTGGTTGGAATTGCTTCAACCCATCGAGTGCACAAATCAACTGCACAAATGATATATTTATGTCCTCTCAAGGACGGAGGTTCTAACGGACCTATGCAGTCAACGCTCCAAACCTCGAAAGGGTTGTCTGGTCTGGTAATTGGCTGGATTGGGATCCTATCTCTGTAAGTTACAGTTCGTCTGACTTGACATGGTTTGCAACTTCCACAAAACTTCCTTACGTCAATTTTTATAGTCGGCCAAAAGAATGAATACTTTATTCGCTCCTCTGTTTTCTTTTCTCCAAGATGTCCCGCAAACGGAATTTCATGGGCCGTCTTCAATACAAACTCACGCTTAACAGTTGGCAGAACAACTTGCTGGATTCTTTCTCCACACACCCACTCAGAGTGTACTAGTAGTCCATCATCCACGTCATAGCCGTTTCTACGTGCTTTTGCAAACTCCCAAATATTTGCCAAAGATTCATCTTCCTGCTGTAGTTTTATAAACTCTGCTCTATTTTCTTTGCATCCTTCCTTTACTTCACTGGAAGGAATAAAACTATTTACCTCGGATGACTCTTCCTTCTCATTTACGGTAACTTCATTTAGACTGCACTTCTTTTCTAGTTCGTTTTCTTGCACTATGTGAGGGACAACTGACTGATGATATTGGATATTTTCGTTCAGAGCCTCGTATGCTGTAGGACATATCAGCATATCACTCACTAATTTTTTGGAAACTGCACAGATCACGGGAACTTCGCAGTGTTATGAATCGTTCACTTTCATGTTGAAAGCCACTAATGGTGCTGTTTCAGCTAAACCAAAAGCACATACGAGCTTCACAGACCCTTCTCCTTCACCATCTTCAATTGGAATCAGGTCATGTCTGATGACTGAGATTTGTGCACCTGTATTCAAAATGCCATCGAATATAGAAGAACCGCATTTCAGTTCTATTCTTGTCAGTTTATCGTACTTTACTGAACTCGTTTTGACCGGAGTCAATGCTGGCACCGTAAATCGAGCCGATAATACTTCTTTATCTTCTAAAGTTTCTTCTGTAGTGACCAAATTACTACAAATGTTCTCAGTTTTGTTCCGCGTCCCTTGGTTATTATTATTAGTAGGACAAGCTCGTGCAAAATGTGATGAATCTCCACATGTAAAACAGGTAGGTTTAGATCCTCTGGCCCCTTTATCCCTCTGATAATATCCTTGATTCTTCGTTTTGTCAAAGGGTTTGTCCTTCTCCTTATACTTGGAAGTACTAGTAACTTGCTGGTTTCTGGTATTTTCAAACTTTCCGTTCGGCTTATATTTATTTTTATCATCTTGATGCCATTTAAAACTATCCTTTGCTTTATTATGGAATGCATTTTTCTTTAATCCGTCTCTCAAACTTTCATATTCATCAACTTTTTCTGCGACTTCTAGAGGGTCGATCATCTTATTCCATTTGTCCAAAAAATGCTCCTTTACTTCATTTGGCACTCTGCGCTTGAGTTGATCCGCCACCATTAAATTTTTCAGCTGGTCGAAATTCTGTACTTCCAGTTCATTGACCCATTCACTAAAGTAATTATTCAGTGCATGTGTATAACTTCTCCAGGATTCTTCTGGGTCTTTCTGATGTCGGAAAAATAACTGCCTTAATTTTTCAGGATTTAACTTGTAACGTTTCAACAACATTTCTTTAATGAAGTCATAGTTATTTGCTTTTTCAGGAGGTTCTCGAGCTATGTTATTAGCTATCTCTGTTGGTAACAATCCCAGTAGCTAAGCTACCCATTCCGATTTAATTACACCCGCCATCTCTGCCCGACGTTCAAAATTTACTAGGTATAACTGCATTTCATCTTTCTTTTCATCATATTTCGGGGTAATCTGCATAAGTTGCACCCTGGATCTCGTTTCGTTCGATCGTTCGGCCACTTCATCCACGGGAGAATAGCTACATCTTAATTCCAGTCTTTTCATTTCAAGCTCGAAGTCTCTTTCTTCTTTTCTGATTTTGGCCTCTCGTTCTTCTTTACGAATCCGTTCTTCTTTTGCTTCCCGACGAAGTCGTTTTTCTTCTTCCTTTGTTTCCCGCCGAATTCTTTCTTCGATAATTCTGCCCAGAGAAACTTTGGCATCATCTTCGTCGAAGTTTTCACTTTCAAGTATTAACCCTTTTATTTCAATCACTTTATTCATTGTACTAACATCTATTCCCAGTTCTTCTGAAAGTTCGATCAAGTCCTCCTTCCTACCCTTACCCAAGAACGACATGGCAAAAGAATTTTGAAAATAAATTCAAACTACTATTCAAATACAATGAGATATGATTAATATTTTTCAAAAATTCAAACCATTCGCAATACTTATATTCAACACGACAACATACAATAGAAGTAGTATTAATCTTAAACTTAACCACTGTATTTTGATTTGCAACAAAATATTGTAAGAGACAAAACTTCCGTTTTGGTTAATGTTGCAATCACCCTTAGAATAAACAATTCTAAATAATACTTAAAATAACATGTATTTCTAAAATATCATAACTCGCAAAGGTTATACACAAATCAATACTCATGAAATGTTTTAAACAATAACTCAATTAAATATTTATTACAAAATATTTCCTAAGTTCAACATATTCATTTTTGACCTATTTCAACCTTGGCTTTTCTCCTTATATTTCCTTTACGGCAAGGACCTATATACTTATGCAATAATAAAAGGCTTATCTGTTAATTAAATATATATAAAAAAAAACTCACTAATAGCAAACATGTATATTTTCAAACACTTTTAAACGCCTTACCAAAATCAAATTATATCAATTTATAATAACGCAATTTTTATTTCAACAAAGATATAAAAATATGACTGTTGTGTTCACAAAAGAAACAAAACATCAGATTCCAAATGAATATATATAGAAAATACATCACCAATTCACTATTTCTGAGAAAAGAGAAAAAAATAAAAATAAATAAACACATAGAGGATCATTCCAACCATTTCTCCTCTTTTTTTTAATTTTTTTTTTATATTTATTTATTACCTCTCTATGTTGCGTAATCCACAGAACACATTTCAAATCTGCATTAAGTATTTATTTTTTGTTTTGTTTTGACAGTGGCACTTTCTGACGCCAGCTCTATTCCAAAACCAAAACAATTTTTAACAACTCACATTGAATAGCTTTCACAGAGGTGCGTTTCGTTGGCCCCGCCCACAAACGCACTAATTTTTTAATATATACCAAATTTTAGTACTCAATTAGTGCTTTCAGAATCCACTATCCAAAAAATTAGTGCGTCATTACTTTTCATAAAATTCAAGGTTAATTGAGGGTAGGCGGGCAAAATGCTGGCCCCGCCCACAAAAGCAATCATCATTCATTATATGTTAAAATGTCGGGCATAATTAGTGCTTTCAGAATACCCAACTGCCAGAAATAGTGCGTCAATATTTTGGCCAAAATTTACCATTTTGTAATAATAATTCACTAATCACTTCCGTTTCATTGGCCCCGCCCACAAAAGCAATCATCAATCATTATATGTTAAAATGTTGGGCATAATTAGTGCTTTCAGAAAACCCAACTGCAAAAATTAGTCCGTCAATATTTTGGCCAAAATTGCCAATTTTAGCTTATTGCCGAATGTACGCGAGCCATAAACCGATGTAAATTATCACGCACTAATTGTATGACCGGTGCCAAGTTTTAGTGCTCAATGAGTGCTTTCAGATTCCCCAACCGCCAGAATTAGTGCGTCAATATTTTGGCCAAAATTGACTATTTTGTAATAATTATTCACTTGTCACTTCCGTTTCGTTGGCCCCGCCCACAAAAGCAATCATCAATTATTATATGTTAAAATGTTGGGCATAATTAGTGCTTTTAGAAAACCAAATTGCAAAAATTAGTGCGTCAATATTTTGGCCAAAATTGCCAACTTTAGCTTATTGCCGAATGTACGCGAGTTTTAAACCGATGTAAATTATCACGCACTAATTGTATGACCGGTGCCAAATTTTAGTGCTCAAATAGTGCTTTCAGAATCCCCAACCGCCAGAATTAGTGCGTCAATATTTTGGCCAAAATTGACCATAATGTAATAATAATTCATTTGTCACTTCCGTTTCGCTAGCCCCGCCCACAAAAGCAATCATCAATTATTATATGTTAAAATGTTGGGCATAATTAGTGCTTTTAGAAAACCCAATTGCAAAAATTAGTGCGTCAATATTTTGGCCAAAATTACCAATTTTAGCTCATTGTCGAATGTACGTGAGCCTTAAACCGATGTAAATTGTCACGCACTAATTGTATGACCGGTGCCAAATTTTAGTGCTCAATGAGTGCTTTCAGAATCCATAACTGCCAGAATTAGTGCGTCAATATTTTGGCCAAAATTGCCAATTTTAGCTTATTGCCGAATGTACGCGAGCCTTAAACCGATGTAAATTATCACGCACTAATTGTATGACCGGTGCCAAATTTTAGTGCTCAAATAGTGCTTTCAGAATCCCCAACCGCCAGAATCAGTGCGTCAATATTTTGGCCAAAATTGACCATAATGTAATAATAATTCACTAATCACTTGCGTTTCGTTGGCCCCGCCCACAAAAGCAATCATCATTCATTATATGTTAAAATGTTGGGCATAATTAGTGCTTTCAGAAAACCCAACTGCAAAAATTAGTGCGTCAATATTTTGGCCAAAATTGCGAATTTTAGCTTATTGCCTTATGTACGCGAGCCTTAAACCGATGTAAATTATCACGCACTAATTGTATGACCGGTGCCAAATTTTAGTGCTCAATGAGTGCTTTCAGAATCCCCAACCGCCAGAATTAGTGTGTCAATATTTTGGCCAAAATTGACTATTTTGTAATAATTATTCACTTGTCACTTCCGTTTCGCTAGCCCCGCCCACAAAAGCAATCATCAATTATTATATGTTAAAATGTTGGGCATAATTAGTGCTTTTAGAAAACCCAATTGCAAAAATTAGTGCGTCAATATTTTGGCCAAAATTGCCAATTTTAGCTCATTGTCGAATGTACGTGAGCCTTAAACCGATGTAAATTGTCACGCACTAATTGTATGACCGGTGCCAAATTTTAGTGCTCAATGAGTGCTTTCAGAATCCATAACTGCCAGAATTAGTGCGTCAATATTTTGGCCAAAATTGCCAATTTTAGCTCATTGTCGAATGTACGCGAGCCTTAAACCGATGTAAATTATCACGCACTTATTGTATGACCGGTGCCAAATTTTAGTGCTCAATGAGTGCTTTCAGAATCCCCAACCGCCAGAATTAGTGCGTCAATATTTTGGCCAATATTGACCATTTTGTATTAATTATTCGCTTTTCACTTCCCTTTCGTTGGCCCCGCCCACAGACGCACTAATTGTCTCACATATGCAAACATTTAGTGCTCGATTAGTGCTTTCAGAATACCCAACTGCAAAAATTAGTGCGTCAATATTTACCGAGATATACAAAGAAATGCGTGGGCGGGGCCAACGAAACGCTTGCCCCGCCCACAAACGCTCTAATTTTTTAATATATACCAAATTTTAGTGCTCAATGAGTGCTTTCAGAATCTCCAACCGCCATAATTAGTGCGTCAATATTTTGGCCAAAATCGTCAATTTCAACTTATTGCGGAATGTACGCGCATATCATCATAGATACGGATTCAATAGAATACAATTTTATTTGTTCGGCTGACATTTTCGAATGCCATTCAAATATCACCAGAAAGATTCCATAGTTAAAAATAAACTTAGGACATCAAAATTCACATTACATGAAATATATACTATTGTTGCGTTTGATGGGTTCGAAAGATTTGAAGCCAAAGCAGATCAAAACTTGCAGAAGTTTATTCTACTATAACTCTTCACAGATTCCTTTACAACTCCAGAACTTCTCGTTCTAGTAGACACAATACAGCTCTTTTCACAACAATAGAGCACAAAACAGCAGCTATAAACTTGACAACACCACTGCTATATCACCGCAAAAGACAATGCAATACTGTTCACTTTAGAATGCTCACTGAGACTCAGTATCTCCAGTCAACTAATTCAGTGACTCAAAATCCAAGAACTGACTAACTCTACTCACGGCCGTCCTTATATAGGAGTGGTGAATCTTCACGAACCTTCCAGAGAGAGAAATTTGGAGAACTTTCTAGATCGTAAACGAAAAGTCCTATACATGTACATGGGATACATGTACCTATACATGTACATGGGATACATGTACCGAAAATGTAGAAAAATGATCGAAAAGTTTGGCGACATTTTGCGAATTCTCACCAAATTTAGCAACCAAAAGTAGGCCAAAACCGTCGTCAACTTGGGAGATTGCCATTTACCATAATGTTAAATAGCCTGCCCCTTGTAAAACTTGTTTTCATGCATGATCCCTGTAGAACTCGTTTTCAAGCATTAAGAGACGCATTGCAGGAAAGCGAAGTGAAGTCAACTCTTTCACTGCCTTATGCGAAATGTACATACATTTTCCTTTTTTACATAATTAATACTACGAAATATTTACAAATATACAGAAATTAGTAATAACAATACATTTATAAACACCCATGCCTAACACGGGACTCGAACCCGAAACCTCGCGATCTAGAATTTAGCACGCTAACCACTATACCGTTTGGTCGGAAACAAATTCTGGGAAAATTCTTCGTAAAATTCCGGCAGATTATTGCTATCACACAAAATTACCTACGCGAAGCACTGCGACTTTTATAATAGTGTTACGAATTTTTGTATATTTGTAAATATATTCGTTAATTTTGTAAATAAGAACATTTATGTACATTTCGCATAAGGCAGTGCAATAGTTCGTCTTAACTTCGCTTTCCTGCAATGTGTCTATTAATGCTTAATAACGAGTTTTACAGAGATAAAGCTGGGAAGCGAGTTTTACAAGGAGCAGGGCATTTAACATTATGGTAATGGAAATCTTGCCAAATTGGCGATATAGAGCCAAGTTGGCAACAATTTTGGCGACTAATTTTTGTCACCAAACTTGACGACCATTTGGTGACATTTTCGGTCCCCATGTACATGTATATTATATTTCGACTACGATCTGGAAAGTTCTCCAAATATCTATCTCTAGAAGATTCACGAAGGTTCGCCTCCCCTATATAAGTCCAAGAGAGCGGGTGATGGAGTTAATTGAGTCCGTTAGTTGACTGGAATTACTGAGTTGAGATACTGAGTCTCAGTGAGCATTCAGAGTAGTTCTAAAGCGAACTGTATTGCATTGTCTTTTGCGACGATTTGTAGCAGTTGTGAAGTTTTTTTAACTGCTATTTGAGCTCTGTTGATGTGTAAAGAGCTGTATTGAGTCTTTTAGAATGAGAAGTTCAGGTTTTCTAAAAAAATCTGTGAAGAGTATATCGGAATAAATTTCTGCAAGTTTTGATCTGCGTTGGTTTCAAATCTTTCTAACCCATCCACGCAACAATAGAGACAATGTCAGGGACGCATATTAGCTACCTTTACTTGCATTCGAACAAGGGAAAATAATGCAGCTCGCTGATTGGTTGGCATTTATTTCTCTAGTGCTGCCATCTGAAATTGAAAATTGGATGCTTTTGAAAGAAAATTTTGCAGAAATAATCCTAATAATAGTAGGAGATCCTAATAATAGGAACAGAACTCATTTCATCAACTCAATTTTTCATTACTATACATGAGCCCCTTTTAAAAGAAAATTTTCGTTTTAAGAAAATTTATATAAACATGAAATTTTTTTTTCTATAAATAAAATTAATTTTACAAATAAAATGTCATGGATATTAAGATGTAATAAATTCATATGAAATAATATTACATATATATTGTTGCGTGGATAGGTTCAAAAGACTTGAAGCCAAAGCAGATCAAAACTTGCAGAAATTTATTCCTATATAACTCTTCACAGATTCTCTTATAACTCCCGAACTTCTCGTTCTAGTAGACCCAATACAGCTCTTTACACAACAATAGAGCACAATACAGCAGTTAAAAACTTGACAACACAACTGCTACAAATCGCCGCAAAAGACAATGCAATACAGTTCACTTTCGGAACTCTCTGAATGCTCGCTGAGAAACAGCTAACTCAGTAATTCCAGTCAACTAACGGACTCAACTAACTTTTTTGGAAATTTGCCGAGCCGCCTTTCTAAAACCCTTCTTGAACTGTTAGAGATGAGCGAAACTCCGACCGGGATCAGCTTTATATGTTGGTGCTTGGTAGTGGGAGGTCTGTGTTATTTGGGTGCAACGTAGATATCCCCTTCTTACTTGAAACATTTATAGCCCCCCCCCCCCCCCCTCTTATCCCCCACGTGTCGGATTACTTTTATCGAAAAGAAGGTCGAACACTTGTTCTGAAGTGTGGATTGATGAGAAGTTACAACTTGGTTTGTCTTCAGAAGTAATGATATTTGTCTGTCATTTTTGGTTAAGAATGTTCGGATCTCAAAAAGATAACATTCTATTCCATTGCGAGTCAAGATTGAAATGTAGAGTGATGTGCACCATTAGCAATTTTGCTCTTTTGTAACTAGGTGGCCCATACTTGTGATAGGACATGGTTTTAAGAAGGATATCAACCCTCCCGAAACAATTCCTTTAGTGCTATAAAAATTGGACTCTACAGAAATTTAAATGTTTTTATTTATAAGAGCTAGATATTTCATACTTCAAGTACTTTTGCTATTATCTACAGATTAAAAATAGGCTCTCAATGTAAATTTAAATGATTTTTGATAGGTATATAGTTTATAATTCCACCATTAGTACTTGTTATTTTTTTGGCAAAAAATACATCTTTTTAACATTCATAACAACAACATCAAATAGGAAAATACATTATGAAAATACTTGTTCATGTAATTGTCACCTACACTTTATCTGCATAGCAGTTTAATTAAGGTGGACCAGAATATCATACAAAATGAATGCAAACATTCCCAAAATTAAAATAAAACAAGCAAGAAAACACTAGACATGACATCATACTTTATTTTTTATACTAATAGATTGTAAATATTTACCTTGATTTATATTGAATATTTCTAAAATATTCAAAACACTGAGCAATGAAACTCCGAAAATAAATTACTGTTTCCTATATTAGATATATGTCTTACCTTTTAAAATATTTTTTATTCCCGTGCTTTATTCAGAAATGTTATTTCAAAGTTGAGTGTAACATATTTCTGCTTAAAAACTAATTCAACTGTGATAGAATATTAAAGCAATTATTTTACAATTGCTTCATTTGAAGAATATATAAAATAGTGCTTAGTATTGAATACTGTTGGGATGGGCTAACAGCTCCTTTTGACTTCTCTTTTTTGTTCACAGTCACTTAAATAAACATAATTCTACTGCAAAATTGTGATTGATGATAATACGAGAAAAAAATTCCTTTTTGATTAAAAATGATTCCATATTGCTACGAATTTTTGCATATTTGTAAATATTTCGTAGTGTTAATTTTGTAAATAGGAAAATTTATGTACATTTCGCATAAGGCAGTGCAATAGTTCGTCTGAGCTTGGCTTCCCTGCAATAAGGGTCTTGTGCTTTATAACGAGTTTTACAGAGGTAACTATGGGAAGCGAGTTTTAAGGAGCGGGGCATTTAACATTATGGCAATGGCAATCTCGCCAAGTTGGTGACGGTTTTGGCGACTAATTTTTGTCGCCATGTACATGTATAGGACTTTTTGACTACGATCTGGAAAGTTCTCCAAATATATCTATCTCTAGGAGTTTCAAGATGGTTCACGTATGTTCTTCTCCCCTATAAAAGCTCAGGAGAGCGGGTGATGGAGGGAGTAGTTGATTTCGAGTCCGTAAGTTGTTAGCTGAGTCCATTAATTGACTGGAATTACTGATACTGAGTTCCGAAAGCGAACTGCATTGCATTGTCTTTTGCGGCGATTTAGCAGTTGTGTTGTCGAGTTTTTAACTGCTGTTTTATGTTCTATCGTTGTAAAAAGAGCTGTATTGTGTCTACTAGAACGAGAAGTTCTGGAGCTGTAAGAGAATCTGTGAAGAATTACATTGGAAGAAATTTCTGCAAGTTTTGATCTGCTTTGGCTTTAAATCTTTCGAACCCTTCCACGCAACAATATACTGAGCCCAGAGCAAAATTATTGACCTTCACAAATTTGCTTTATAAATTACCACATTCTGAAATAAACCATGAGGATTCAGATACATTTGAATTTTCTTTCACCATGAAATTTTCTTTGTGAGAAGAAGGAAACCCCTTGCTCTCACAAGAAAAAAAAAAAAAAAAAAATTCATTGATGTCCAATTATTATTAATTTTGATCTCAATTTTTCATACATTTTTGATTAAAGATTTATAGTATGTTGAAGGAAAACATGCACTTAGCTAAATATATATTTAATAAAATTTCTTAAAATAAATTTGGTGTTCTTAAAAAAATAAGCAAATAGAGTAATCACTCGGAACACCAGTGCGCTTCCAGAGGAGGGGGATAGAGAACACCAGCCCCTTCACAATAACTTCTCAGTTTGAAAAAAGAAGGGCAGAAAAGAAAGGGAGAAAAAATACGAATTATGAAGTAGACAAAAGAGAATAAAGATGACTCAATTATGTATGACCAATATGTTTAAAAAACGTAACTTAAACCTTTAAAAAACATTTTATTCCTAAATTAAAGCGCAATTTCAGAAGTAAGAAATACTTTGTGTATTCTCTTGATGCAAATACCACAATTTTAACCAAAACGTAGGAGCCTACAAATAATACTGGTTGAATGGAACCCCAAAAAGATGTTCCAGTATAGCCTAAAATATGCGTCATAACACCTCTGTAATAAAAAAATATATATATATTCGTATACTTTCAACTGCTTTGTAAACACTACAGTTCGATTCAATGCTCTTATTTCTATAGGAGTAGATTGAAGAAAAAGAAGCTAAAAGAATTCCATCACAAGCGTAATTCTCAACACATATGAAGCCACCCTTAATCCTTAAAATTTGCCCTAATTCCTTCGATTTTGCTTCCCCTATGAACCATTACCCCACTGTTCTTTCAACTCTCAAAGAACGTGTGGAAAAAGTGAATTGGGGGATGTGAAGAGGGGTGAGGTCAGAGTTCAAGGGAGGAGAGGACTAAACCAATAAAAGTGTTTACCTTATCAGTCAAGACTAGGCAGCCGCGAATACATTTACCAAGACGTAGTTCCTGGGTTCCGTAGTTCATTTATTGAGTTCAGAAGCAACTCAATAGCAAAAGAGTATTAGATTTACATACCATTACATTGGTAGTCGGTCAGTATCTTGACCAAAATATTTACAATTATACTATTTTATTTCTAAAAAATTTCATATATTTTATAAAAGTAATTGAAAACTGGGGACTTCTTCTATTTTAAATAATATTTCAAGGTGGCTCTGGATGGACAAAGCAATGAGGTAAAGACGGAACTGCCTCTTCAATACTTTTTTCAATACCTGACTTTTCAGTTTTCATTTCGCGAAATAAATATAAGTCACGATAGTTGGTAATTTTGTTGGCATTAAGGCAGTTGGGTATTCTGAAAGCACTAAATGTTTGCATATGCGAGACAATTAGTGCGTCTGTGGGCGGGGCCAACGAAACGGAAGTGATTAGTGAATTATTATTACAAAATAGTCAATTTTGGCCAGAATATTGACGCACTAATTCTGGCGGTTGGGGATTCTGAAAGCACTCATTGAGCACTAAAATTTGGCACCGGTCATACAATTAGTGCGCGATAATTTACATCGGTTTAAGGCTCGCGTACATAAGGCAATAAGCTAAAATTCGCAATTTTGGCCAAAATATTGACGCACTAATTTTTGCAGTTGGGTTTTCTGAAAGCACTAATTATGCCCAACATTTTAACATATAATGAATGATGATTGCTTTTGTGGGCGGGGCCAACGAAACGCAAGTGATTAGTGAATTATTATTACATTATGGTCAATTTTGGCCAAAATATTGACGCACTAATTCTGGCGGTTGGGGATTCTGAAAGCACTATTTGAGCACTAAAATTTGGCACCGGTCATACAATTAGTGCGTGATAATTTACATCGGTTTAAAGCTCGCGTACATTCGGCAATAAGCTAAAATTGGCAATTTTGGCCAAAATATTGACGCACTAATTTTTGCAATTTGGTTTTCTAAAAGCACTAATTATGCCCAACATTTTAACATATAATAATTGATGATTGCTTTTGTGGGCGGGGCCAACGAAACGGAAGTGACAAGTGAATAATTATTACAAAATAGTCAATTTTGGCCAAAATATTGACGCACTAATTCTGGCGGTTGGGGATTCTGAAAGCACTCATTGAGCACTAAAATTTGGCACCGGTCATACAATTAGTGCGTGATAATTTACATCGGTTTAAGGCTCGCGTACATAAGGCAATAGGCTAAAATTCGCAATTTTGGCCAAAATATTGACGCACTAATTTTTGCAGTTGGGTTTTCTGAAAGCACTAATTATGCCCAACATTTTAACATATAATGAATGTTGATTGCTTTTGTGGGCGGGGCCAACGAAACGCAAGTGATTAGTGAATTATTATTACATTATGGTCAAATTTGGCCAAAATATTGACGCACTAATTCTGGCGGTTGGGGATTCTGAAAGCACTATTTGAGCACTAAAATTTGGCACCGGTCATACAATTAGTGCGTGATAATTTACATCGGTTTAAAGCTCGCGTACATTCGGCAATAAGCTAAAGTTGGCAATTTTGGCCAAAATATTGACGCACTAATTTTTGCAATTTGGTTTTCTAAAAGCACTAATTATGCCCAACATTTTAACATATAATAATTGATGATTGCTTCTGTGGGCGGGGCCAACGAAACGGAAGTGACAAGTGAATAATTATTACAAAATAGTCAATTTTGGCCAAAATATTGACGCACTAATTCTGGCGGTTGGGGAATCTGAAAGCACTCATTGAGCACTAAAATTTGGCACCGGTCATACAATTAGTGCGTGATAATTTACATCGGTTTATGGCTCGCGTACATTCGGCAATAAGCTAAAATTGGCAATTTTGGCCAAAATATTGACGCACTAATTTTTGCAGTTGGGTTTTCTGAAAGCACTAATTATGCCTAACATTTTAAAATATAATGATTGATGATTGCTTTTGTGGGCGGGGCCAACGAAACGGAAGTGATTAGTGAATTATTATTACAAAATGGTAAATTTTGGCCAAAATATTGACGCACTATTTCTGGCAGTTGGGTATTCTGAAAGCACTAATTATGCCCGACATTTTAACATATAATGAATGATGATTGCTTTTGTGGGCGGGGCCAGCATTTTGCCCGCCTACCCTCAATTAACCTTGAATTTTATGAAAAGTAATGACGCACTAATTTTTTGGATGGTGGATTCTGAAAGCACTAATTGAGCACTAAAATTTGGTATATATTAAAAAATTAGTGCGTTTGTGGGCGGGGCTAGCGTTTCGTTGGCCCCGCCCACGCATTTCTTTGTATATCTCGGTAAATATTGACGCACTAATTTTTTTAATGGCGGATTCTGAAAGCACTAATTTAGCACTAAATTGTGGTATATATTAAAAAATTAGTGCGTTTGTGGGCGGGGCCAACGAAACGCACCTTTTTCACAGATAGCAAATTATTACAAATTATTAATCCGTAATCATAATAATTATATTTAAACACAATCTATAATAACATTTTTGTTCGTTCTTCGGATCTGACCAATAGCTTGGCATCAGTTTCACCACAAAGCCAAATTAGTTTTCAATACACCTAATACCACTTTCACATCAGATCACAATTCTTAATGTGTAATCACTATCATTATTTTATAAGCATGATATATAATTAAACTAATTAAACAGATATTTGGGCTTAACGAACAAAGCTCTTACCTCGTGCTCTGTAACTTCTGCGTACAGGAACCATCGTACACGACTGCGCCACTGAGATTCGTTGACCGTAGTTGGTCATAGCTGAGCATTCTTTTTAAAATCACAATGTTAGAACTACCATATTACCTCTTATACCAAAACACATGTACACCAAAGGTAAGGGAATGCTCACTCAAAGAAATAGTCTCGTTTCTTAACGAACACTTTTAATTCTAAATCACACTCACACAACGTCAACACATGACAAGTTACGAAAATAAGAAGTTATATTATTAGAAAAATTATATATTTCACTATGTCCATTTATCTGCTTAGTCCTGAAAGCCGGCGACACACCAAGCTTCACTCTTCCACCTTGCACAGAGTCTTACAGTTTTTGTACAAGAATAAAAAAAACTTGTATAAGAATGACTTGTACTGACTGGTAATGGAATGAAGATTCCTAAACGTGAATTTTAATTGAAGGTACTGTTTTTGGGTAAATACGAGTAGTTTCAAATAGTTTATGAAGTATGTAACATTTTGAGCTCCGAAAATATTGTAAAAAAAATTAGTGAGTTACCACTGCAATGTTCTTCAGTTGGACTGGATGGAATGATAATTCAAAATAAAAAACATAGAATAAAAATAAGTCATATTCAATCAAGTTAAAAGCAAATGTAAAATTATTTGTAAAATGGGTATATAGTACATATCTTTTAGATTTTACAAGCGAATTTCAGCTCCTATGAAATCAAGATTCGTGCTCAAGAAGTCAAACATCGCTAGCGAATCAATTTTCAGCGAGTTCTATTGCCCTTTGACAAATCCAGGTAAAATAGGCATTGATTTCTATAAAAAAAAATTGCGCAAACGATTTGGGTGTAATGATAATACAGAAAAAGATTAACTTAGAACGAAGGTGGTGATCGTAGGTAAATAAAGAAATGAAGGAGAAAAACTTTTATCGGAAAGTGACATTAAATCTAAACAGCCAATGATGGAACGTTTTGGGGTAACGTCATGATTTCACTGTTTTGAAGCATTTTCTTCTTTCGATATTTAATAAAATAAATTTTTAATCCCAATATAACTTATATATATGAAGTCAGCTTTGTTTTCTTTCTTAAAATTCATAGCTTTTTACCATTTAAAAAAATAAAAAAATACGCAACTATTCTTTAGCAGTTATCGGATCAACTCAAAAACTTACCAGGACAGACCTTGCTAAGGAGAAGGTTTCAAAGATTATAAACACGCAAAAAATAGAAAATTGATATTTTTATTATTTTTGTGAAAACAAGGGATACCAAGTCTAGAGGTCGGAAATATCGATCAAAATATATATCGATACTTAGAAAAAAATATCGATAAAATATCGATTCATGATTTTTTTATTTGATTTTCAATTTTGCCAGAAACGAAGTTTTTCGGGGCAAATTTCTACTTTTCATGAATTCATGCCAAAATTGTTTTAATAAATAAATTATAAAAATTGTTTTAATGAATAAATTATATTATCAATTAGAATAAAATAAATACTTTTGGATGTCAATACATAAATTCACATTTATTTTTTAAACAAAATTTTTTGAAAAGCAGTTTACCGCAAATTTTCGGATCGAGATGCTTTTAATATTTAAAATTAGATGCAAATTCCAGGCACACGTTGGCAACAGAAAGGCGTTATGTTAACGACTACTAATAAATTATCTTATCTTTCCATTACATTACATTTTCTTTTTGGTTAGGGTGCCATTTTGACTGTCTCTCAGCCAAGTCCAAACTTCAGATTTAAAGTTTTTGAAAAGGGAATAAAGAAAATTGAAAAAAACACATGCAACTACAAAACGATAATCAAAAAAATAAAAATGTTTCAAAATATCGATATATCGGTAACTTTTATCGATATTTCTAAAAAAAATATCGATAAAAATATTGTCGTATCGATATATCGCCGACCTCTAACCAAGTCCCCTTACAAGTAAAAATTACACATAAAAGTTGATAATCAATATAAAGATCGTACATTAAAAACAGTTTTAAGGGTTAATTTTTTAAGTTTAACAATTATTGAAAGTACATTTTAAATTACAAAAATATTTGTTTAACTAGTAATTGATATCTATATTTTTTATAATGCAATTGTAATTTTAATCTATTATGATAATTTTTTGGATGAGTAATGGACAATTCCTGCATTTTTTAAAAACGAGTGAAATTAGTTTATAGTTCTTTTTGATTCCAAGTATTTCTTTCTAATTCCAAATATTCAAACAAAAGTTCTTTAAAAAAAATATTTATTTAAATGTTAAGAAAATACAATGCCCTGAAACTCAGTCTGATTGCAGTCCGATCAAAAGGATCCGCTATAGCCTTGACATCGCAACATCCTTTCATTTCTATGGTAATCGTGAGGTTTCTGCCAAATGTTAGTGTGTGTTTGGCATCGGTGTTTGGTAAACAATTGCCATATCTCAAACCGGTTGGCGTGATTTGCAAGAAATTTGCAAAATTGGTTTCCGTTACTACGTTTCCAGCCAAGTTGTTTCAGATGCAGTGCCGTCACATTTGATTCGAGTCAAATGTGTCGTTTTCGCGCCAAAATCTAACAAGCGATTTTAGGCTGCAAATTAAAAAATGAAAAAGCGCAGTTAGCAGACATTTTAGTGTATATGGCCTTTTCGAAACATTTAGAATGGAATTAAAATATTAAAAAAAAAAAAAAAATATATTCAGGAATTGTCCATTTTTCAAGTTTATGATTTTTTTTTATTGCAAGAATTTTTTTTTGTATTTTTGAGGGTGGCGGCTTTTTTTTCTACCTTCCAAAAGTACTCTGGGGAGATCAGACTTTACTACATCTACCACAAAAAGAAAATGCTTTTCATTGGTGATTCTTAAGATGATACTTCAGAGAAGATTTCAAAGCGAATGCTGTACTGCAAACGTCACAAATATGAGGTTTTTCCCCAGTATGAGTGAGGAGGTGAATCTTTAAACCGCCATTAGAAGCATATTTTTTGTCGCAGAATCCACAGGCAAAGGGCTTTTCTCCGGTATGAGTGCGAAGGTGTAAAATCAGAAGGCTCTTTCGTATGTAAGTCTTGCTACAAAAGTCACAAGAATGCGACCCTTGTTCTGTATGATAACGGAGGTGAAGATTGAGGGAGCTCTTTTTAGAAAATGTTTGGTTGCACACGTCACAAACATGAGGCTTTTCTCCAGTATGAGCCAGATAGTGTTCCTTGAGAGTATCTTTTCGAAAGAACGCTTTACCACAAATGTCACAAACATGGGACTTTGAGGATGTATGTGTTATGAGATGACGTATAAGATTTTTTTTAAATGCAAATGTTTTGTTGCATTTATCACAAACATGCGGTTTTTCACCAGAATGAGAGTGGACATGGTCATTGAGAGCATTTTTGAGGGCAAATGCTCTCTTGCATATGCCACAAATGTGTGGTTTTTCCCCAGTATGAGTGAGGAGGTGAGATTTTAGAGTACGTATACTAGCAAATGCCTTATAGCATAAGTCACAAGCATGAGGTTTTTCTCCCGTATGAGTACGGAGGTGAATCACAAGAGAGCTCTTCTGAAAAAAAAATTTGTTGCACACATCACAAACGTGGAGCTTTTTTCCGGTATGATTACGTAGGTGGACCTTAAGCGAGCTCTTGTAAGTAAATGCTTTGCTGCATATCTCGCAAATATGCGGTTTTTCTCCAGTGTGTGTCAGTGTGTGAAAAGCGAGTGAAGTTTTAGTATCACAACTTTTATTGCACACATGGCAAACATGCAAGTCTTTTCCTGAATGCCTACTGTTGATGTGAAACTTAAGAGTTTGCTGATGGACAAAAGACTTTTGGCAAAGTTGACAGATATAAGGTAGCTCTCCACCATGATGAGTGCAGAGATGTTTGGAGATGCTTTTTTCACTCGAAAATACCTTGTTACATTCCCCACAGGCATGAGAAGTTTTGTCAGTATGAGTGAAACTTTGTCGTATTTGTGAAAGGGCCATCATAAACATTTAAGATAAGCCTTTTAAAAAGTAATATTTCAAGCAAATAAGATTTTCAAATTTGAAGATTGCCACTCAGCTGGATTCAATAAATTCCTTTCAGATGTAAATTTAGCTGGATATTCGCAGTGCAAGCGTCAGTAAATAAAACATCCACCTTCCTAAAATAAAAAAAATAAAAAGTTTTGAGTAAGTCATGTTCAATCAACAGTAATAGAGTTCAACATTTAAGATGAGAGTTTTAAAATTAACATTTCCAGCAAGTTCAATTTTACAATTTGAAGATTGCCATTCAACCGAATTTAATAAATTCAAGTAAAAAAAAGTCAGTAAATGAAATATCCACCTTCCTAAAATAAAATAAAAGTTTTGAGAATACATAGGTGCAGTACGCAAAAAAAAAAATCCGAACGATGACTATATCTTGTATTGTAATTGATGAAATAAAAAAATTAAAGTACCGTTGTAAATCGTGGAAGGTCTTTATTAATTTTACATAAAATTTTTTTTTATTATTATGAGGGGTTTTCTACGTATAAACTAAACCAGACTTTCAAAAGTTAAATGGCAACCCCATAATATTATACCATATTTAGATTTAGAATCCCCATAAACGTCTAAATACCAAGTACCATAATTTTCCAGTACGTGGTTAGTAATTTAAAAATGTCAAAAAATGGCAAATTAATGTTAAAAGATAATTTATTCTTTTAGCCATAAAATCTTGAAATGTGAATATATTTTAGTAATTTTGTTTAATACGATAGTTTATAAAAGGCCAAACATAAATAACATGCAACTTCTGTATTAAACAGTTTTTTAATAATTATCAATTATTAAAACAAGTTTTAATTTTTTTTTTAAATAGAAACCTATATTTTTCTCTCCTTCCATTAGAACAATCATAGTTGAAAACCCCTCCGCAATTTTTTTTCCTACCTTCTTGACTTTTGGTTCTAAATATTTTAGCAAAAATGTAAAAAGCTCACTTTAAGTGTTATAGATTACGTCTTGAGATTGGAGGATCCAGCGAGGGCGGGGGAGGCGATCGTTCCCTCACTTATTCATGGACTGCTCACCTTTTAACGTGTGCTGTTCTCGGGCTTTAGATGAAAGCAATCAAGTTTTGAAGAATCCGCAATGAACATTTTTAATAAAAATGTTCTCATCCAAAAAATAGTGATGAAAAAGCCGAGGCCGAAGCAAGACAACAAAGCAAATTATAGTTTGAAAATGTTCAATGTGTATATGTATTTCGTTGTTTGATTGTTCTGTCTAACATGTACAACAATAATGTATCCTGAATCAAATTTGTGTAGACATCTCTAATTAATTGCCGTAAATTCACACGTTATGCTATTGAGATTTTTTACCTCTTTGTAACATATTCTGTATAATCAAAGTTAAGTCATCCCATGGTATAGTAATATAACTTAAGAGCAATAAAATTAACCTAAGCTATAACAGCCACCGCCCCCTCCGTAATAAAACTCTGGATCCGCCCTTGCGTCTTGCAAACGTTCGGATTCTTCGCCGCTCTAAAGAAATTAGGCCTCAATATCGGCCAAAACATTTTCGCTCATAAGTGACGTGTTTCTCCACATAATGAACTGAAATTTGGCATCTAGGGTAAACGAAGCAAACAAGCTAAATCGAATGAAAACATAAAAAATAGGGGTTCGCATTGAAATTTTTAACGATAGAGTTAACTTTACTTAGTATACACCCACTAAGAAGAAAAAAATTGCACCAGATATGTAGAAAATCATTAACAAGACATTTTGGTGCAAACCGCAATATTCTACGATAATTAGAACTGAAGATAGAGACATCGTTCAGATTTTTTTTTTTTTTTTGTAAATTTGATTTGTTGGATTATCTATAACTTATCTTTTTTACTATGCCCTATAAAATGGGATTTGTTGAAATAATTACAATGCAAAATTAGATATTTCTGATTATTTCCTAAAAATACAACTTTTTCACCGTTTTATCTAGTTACTTGGGGGGGGGGGGGGGGGGAAACGAATAACAAAGAAAACCTGTACTTTTATATATTTCTAGAAATCGGAAAAACCCAACATATCAGAAAATTAATTACTTTCTAGGTTTATAGCATTAGTCAGACAATTGAGAATACACACATTTTTACTAAGCACTTTGAAATGCTTTCGAATACGCATACGAGCCGTGACTGTTAAAACTTTCATTTTTACGAAAAAGGAACAAAAACTTAAAAGTTTGGTCCTAAGAAATGCCGAAAAAACTTTTGTTAAATTTAAGTTAATAATAGGACAACTAAATTTCAAAATATATTTGAAATAAAGTGTATGCATGAAATCATACTAAATTAAATACTTGATGTCACCCAATCGAATCGCTTACGATGGCAATGCAGTCTGTCAAATATTGTACTGTCACTAAAAGGGAGCTTTTACACACGTGTCAAGTTTCGCTTTCAAAAGACTATTTTACCCAATTGCTGTCAAACATTCGAGCTGAAACTTGGCAGTTACATCCGATGTCTATACAAGTTCAGAGGGTTAAACATTTAAACAAAAGCACGAAATCGATGGTTTTCTTCGTAGTGGTCATACATTAAAGAAACTCGTTCAAAGTGTAAAATCGTTTAATAAGTTGTAAAGACAAATAAAAGTTGGCAAAATATTTATGACAAACACTTTGTTTTTTGGGTTAATTTTTTCAAAACAATGCTGTACAAAACACTCAAGTAAAATGCAGTTTTTTATGACAAAAAAAGGGTATCTGAAATCCAACAAATTTCGTTCTGGATATGCGTGTTTCGTGTTTTCAATCCCCATCTCAAACTTGAGTAAAATTCATATAGGTTCATAAAAGTTTTCTTCGTTACATGTATCTTGATGGTAGAGTAGTAGGATGACATTATAGAAAGACAGGGGTTTCGTTAGATACTCAATAATGGAAATACAAGATCTCAATAATGGAAAAACCAGACCTAAAAGTTATACGGACAATGCCGTGCCGAGTTCTGCTTTCCACATTAAATTTCATTAAATATTCCATCGATAGAATATATCTAACTGTTATAAACTTCCAAAAAAAGTAATTTCTCTTAGCAACCGTAAATGCATATGGGCCCACTAGTTGTACTTAATAGTTTCTGAACATCTAATGCCATTGTGATACGAAGCAATTTTTTACGACTCAGTGAAAGGTACAAATTTCTTCGGTGAAAATCAAAATCGGGTGACTGATCCCTCTACATATGGGCAATTTTAACAAAATGTTGACTTTTAAGTCCCTGAGGCATAACTTTTGGAATAATGCATGCTTCTCTTTCTTTTCTTAAACTGTAAACCTAATTGTCGTGAAACTATATAACAGTATTTATAAAAAAAAACTAGTATTAAAAATTTTTTAGAATAAAAAAGTTTGAAGAAAATTCCTTACAGTTCCTTGTTCCTAATGAAAAATTTTAAGTTTGGAGTCGAAATTGATAAATTAGTTTCATGTAAATCGGATTCATTTGCATTTGTAAAAAAAGGGCAGGTTTTTGAAAATTTAAATACTTTTCTCTCTTTTTTAAACTTTGTCCCTGGATTTTGATATCCTTACCGTCCCTCGTGCTAAAGTGATGAAGAGACACACTGGACAGAGCTACAATGCCTATTTCATCATAAGAACTGGTTTGCATAAAACTCACATTTCAGTCAATGGCAGCTATTTTATACCATTATGCTGCTTTGGGAAGAACAGGCTTAACCAACATGGATACAGCAGCCGAGTGGCTTTTATTGGTCGACTTACCGTCCCCAAGGCTTATTGTGAAACTTTTATAGGCAAGTTGAAACTTTTTATGTCGTATGGTTAAATGTAAGTGAAAGGTGTAAAAATATTATGCACCATGTGGTTGTAGTTAGACCTAATATGGTGAAGGCCTACAATATATGACAATTTTCCTTACCGTTCCTGTTACATTTTTCGATTGAAAGGGACAGTAAGGATAACATTGGGGACAGTAGTGAATTATGCATTAATAAAATTAGTAGGGGAGGGATAAGTGATTTAATCTTCCAAATGAATTTATAAAAATATTGATTTCTTAACTTTCTCTCACTGCTTTGTCATTTTTAGGTAATTTAGGTGTAATCATAATTCTCAATGGAAAATTTGCATTATTCTAATAAAAAACACCTAGGGAACATTATAGCTACTATACTGTTTTGTATAACAAACTTTCTATGTTTTGCTTTTAATTGTAATCTAGTAGATGATTCAAAACACCATAGGAGAATTTAAAGTTATGAATATAAAATGTTGACCTATTAATTCTCACTGTATTTTTTCAAACATCAAAATCTGAATGGTTTCTACTAGGATGCTTTGCCTCTTATTTAAAAATTTACTTTTGTTTACCAATAAGTTGCTTTTCCTTATTAGTAGACAAAGCAATGGAGAACAGTTTGAAATCAGGTGATGCTTTAGCAATTCTTGGTACATCACAGATATCAAGATGTAACAGAGAAGTTAGACAAAAAGTTTGCTTGGGAAGGAGCATAGTGCAAATATTAGCAATCACATCCCACAATATATGACTATATCAGTATCCCAACATTAAGAGGAAAATTAGACACAAAAACTCAAAATATTCAGTCAGTTTAATAAAATATTTTACAAATGATCTCTGCTGGCTATTTTATAGTAATCTTGAAACATTAATAAGCATTTACATACATATTTTATTACTTTGTTTCATTTTGTTTTACAAGTTTCCCTTACCTAAATTTAAAATCATGGTAGAATTGCCCATTTTTATTAAAATGTTTTCGTTTCATTTCTGGTTCAATCCTGATGTAACTTAACAGCATATTCGACAAAATTCCAAATTTTTAATACAACTCTTTCATGCCAAGATGATTATGAAGTTCACATAGTGCAATTTCTAATTCCAGAGGTTCCCAATCTTCTAAAGTTTAGGACCCAAGTTTTCAGTAAATTGATCAACGGAAACCAACTATTTCTTTAACACCCCTCCTTCCCCTCCCATCACTAAACCAATTTTTTTATCTGTTTTCAGTATTACTCTTCATTAACCATAAAACAACTTAATTCAAATTGTAACTAAAATAATTATTACATGTATCTAAATTACTCAAAATAATTAAATTAGTAGGAATTACTAAATGTATTTCAAGTTCTTGAAAGTACTTTACTCTTATTCAAAACCTATATATTGAGAACTTGTATAATCCAATGGCAATTTTTTAATTTTTTTTAGTTTAAAACTGTGAAAATACCATTTAACACTGGACTTGATATATCTAAACAAATAACTACTCCAGCTGCTGCTAATTAACATTTCCTATTTTTTCGCATATTGGTACTTGTTGTTTCTCCCCATTGTCGCATGAAAATCTCATACATAAAACTACTCACTAAAAACTGATTTGCAACCCACAGTTTGGGAAAAGCTGTCCTATTGAACACTTCAACTGCACAAGAAGTTTTACAGTCAATCCATGTTAACACGAAGTAGCTGAACATGAAATCCTGTTTAACGTGAAGTAAAAACAATTCTCTGTACTTAAAACTTAACGTTAATTTATTCGTTTATCATGAAATTCAATTAACACGAACAATTTTGGCATTCGCATCAACTTTGTGTTAAGGGGGTTAGCAAGCATATGAATCTTGCATGATATTGACTACATGTGAATAAAAAGCTCTGCACCATTAAATTCAGTTCATTCATAAGATTCTGAGGAAATGTAGGGAAATAAAATATCCGCTTATCCCCATTTCTACAGTAATAAATGCTACACCCGTTTCTTTACATTATCATTAACAGTATCACTGAGTGTTCACTCTACCAACCCATCTTTTGAATAAGAAAGTTTATAACAAAAAAATTTAGTATTGGTAGTTTCAAGTTCTGGGATATTTTTTAAAATACAAAAAAATTCTTTGGGACTAAAACAGGAATCTGGACATTGTTCTCAATAAAAGGTGGATAAACCTATAGTTTGGCTCTGGGCATTTGGCCAATGGGGATGTACCTTGACATAGCATTAGTGTAGTTTTTTCACCAGAAAATCTCCCATACAAACACTTTTTTGTACACATCAGTCATGAAGCTTATTTTTAATTTACATTATTCGAGCTGAAAACTTATCATTTGGTAAGTTACAGTAATATAATTCCTGAATGATTAAAAAGCTTAATATGATTTTCAAAAATTTGATAATGCAAATCTGAAAAACAACAAGAATTATATTTCGCTCTTCATTTCTGTGTTTTACGTTTATCGAAAGATAAAACCTGTTGAAGTATTGTTTTTAATTATTTACGTTACACATTTAAGTTATTTTTGGATACTTTTTAGTAGTGGAAATGCAGAAACCATAATTTAAAGCCTAGAATATTAAAAATGACGAATCTTTTAAAATATACGAGGTTACTAGAGTTGAACTGCTAGCATGTACAAATAAAATAATCATTTACTTTGGAAATTTCACCCAAGGTTAAAGAATTGAGTATCCATAAGATATGAAGCCTATAGCATTAGATTTGAGAATCCATTATTACATTTAGTGCACTTGTTTTTTAATGTATATTTACATATAATCTTCTGGAAGAATGGAAGGAAGATTGTGTGGATTGCATTAAACAAAACTATTTATTTATATTTAGTTTGTGAAGTTCGAATTGAAACTATATGTCAATAAAAAAATCAGAACAGTATTTTGGTGGAGGTTTGGCTAAAATAGTTTATGAAATATGAGTTAAAGTAGATTTTGAATTTTTTTCAAGGGTTGGTTTGCAAGTGATAATAAAAGCAATTTTGGGGGTGAGATGCCACAAACGACTGGCCAAAATAGGCAGATATTTTTTCGGTTTAAATAACAGCAAGTCCATCAAAATAGATCCTACTTCTTCTATTTAGGGCACAAAGCATGCATGCAACTTACTTTTTAGAGAGTGTTACTATGACAAATGATAAAGAGAAAGTGATTTTAGAACCGAGATGCCACAAACAACTGGCTAAAATAGATAGAGGTAACAATAGAATGAGATCAAAAGCAAAAACACTTATTCTTGCTACAACTTGCATCACAATCATAGGTTGTTCTTTGGCAGTGTACTGCAACCTTCCTAAACAATTAATTTTGGATTGGGTTTGATTCTCACCTTCAGCACTTGCTATGGGTGTTCCAGTCCATTATGAATCACAGCATTTTTCGCCGTTTTCGGTTTGCTTTAAGTTCGGAGTTCGACATTGTTTACGTTTTGCGAAAAAGTTCGGAAATCGCCGAGTGCCCTGCCACCATACCACACATTTTAACACGTGATTGAAATGAGTTACAATTCGTTCGAAAGAATATCAGGTTCAAATATATTACATGGTGGCAAAGATAATTCGCCAATCCTAGGAAACTGGTAAGATTTGCTGTTTCGATGTCGTCAGAGGTATTCCAAAGTCGTGATTGGTTAGAATTACTGCCGCTTTGGATTAACGCCAAATACATCCTCTTTTCGCCAAAAAACGCTTAATTTCGTCTGGTGCCGATTGATATAGTTACAAATATGGTAAACTGAGTGATTTAGGTTTCTCTCTTCATTTCAGTGTTTATTTTTTGTTGGAAGCTGACCCGTTGGAAATATATTGTCTTTATTCTTGTTATGTCATGAATTTGAGTTACGTTTGTGGGTTTAAATATTTCAAGTTAAATGCTTTGAACTGCGATCGTGGAGGCTATTTTGGAAGATTTAACCAATAGTGAAAATTTGGATTACAACAATTGTTTTATTGAATACATATGAAATTGGAATAATCGTTTGCTTTTTAACGATTTTGCCTGTTAACCGTTATTAACCGTAGAACTTTAATACTTTGAAAATATTAAATTTCGTATTTTTGGGCAGGTTAGAATTGTTCTAATTAGAGTTTGTTATTTATGAAAATTCATTTTTTTTTTTGCACTCCACTGCTTTTTTTTTAGTTTGCTGAGCACCAATTTGTGAATGATAGCTAATTCTGAGGTAAGTAAGAAAGGAAGTGTGTATAGAATGTATGAGTCAGTAGTTGATTTAAAATTTTTGACGCGATAGATGATTGAGGTACATATATCGCATTAAACATAAACTTTTAATTTACAGCGATTTAACCTTAGATTTAAAACGGGTATGGTATGACTATATTTTGATGGCCGTCAGGCCACCGAAGTATAGGTTATGAAATATAAGGCATTAAAATGGATTTTGATTATGTTCTTTTGTATTATAAGTTTCAATTAGTTTCATAACAGCAAAGTGATTAAAATGTCATTTTTGGAATGTTGAACTCTTTTCCTTTTAGAGCACGAAGCGCCCACACCTTACTTTTTAGAGGGTTTTACAAAACCAAGTAACTAATAAAAAAGTGATTTTGGGGATGAGATACCACAAACGACTGCCCGAATTAGGTAGGGGTATTTTTTTTAGGTTCAATTGGCCATAAGGCTAACAAAATAGGGTGCAATTTTTCCTTTTAGAGAGCGAAGCGCGTGCACACCTCACTTTTTAGACATTTTTACAGTACTGAGTAATTAAAAAAAAAGTGATTTTGGGGGTGAGATGCTACAAACGACTGCCCGAATTAGGTAGGGGTATTTTTTTAGGTTCAATTGGCCATAAGGCCAACGAAATAGGGTGCAATTTTTCCTTTTAGAGCGCAAAGCGCGCGCACACCTTAGGTTTATAGTAAGCAATTAAAAATATAAATATTCTGGAAGGGATTAAATATTTGTCATTGATGTAAAAGTTTAATGAAATTTAACCCCTTATAAATTATTTGAAATTAAATTTTAAATGCTAAAACTATTTTACAATTATCCTTTACATTTAAATTGTTTAACCATTTTTTTTTTCCTTCAAATATAGTTTGCAATTTTATTATATTTCAATTTTCGCCGATTACGAATATATTTACGCACTTCATTTGAATTTCTTCCCGGGATGTACGTTTTTAATATAAATGTAATCGACATGAATAGCGAAAACACTTAATCTTGCTACAACTTGCATCGCAACCATAGCCTAACGGCTTTGGCATTGCACTTCAACCTTCCTATACCATCCACAATTCATGGAGCAGGTTCGATTATCAATTTTTCACTTACCGCTATTGTTTTGGGTTTGCCAGTTCATTTGGAAACATCGTGTTTTTAGCCGTTTTGGGTTTGCTGTAGCGTCGGAGTTCGCCATTGTTTACGTTTTGCGGAGAAGTTCAAAAAACGCCAAGTGCCACCATATAGCACATTTTAACCGAATATCATGATACGAAAATTGCGAAACTCCCTGACACACAATTGCAGTTTACAAGTGCCTATTGCATTGCATTCAATATTTGAAATTCATCTATTATTGCAGTGTCTTAATTTGGAAATCAAAAATAAACAAATTCTTACCAAGACAGTCTTCTTCCACACGAAATTTAGGCAGAACTTTTTAGGGGTGACATTGCAATTTATGTATGCGATAATTATGAAGCCTCTTTTTTCACAGAGAACATTTTTTTATAAAATGAAGTTTCTACTTCTGAAACAAGTGCTGAAGTGCATCCTTCATTTATGCTGCGGCGATCGACGATCTGGTTTACAGCGAAGTGGAATAAACTTTATATTTAATGACGTCACAAATCTTTCAAACTTCTGATGTCAATACAACTGCAGTGGACATGACGTCATGATGAACAGACATTATGCGACGTCGTAATAACTATAACTTCTACTACGGTGCGGTTGAATTAATACTACTTCGGATTCGAACAATTCACCTTTTTTTACTTGTTTCTTTTTATTAGCGTGCTAATGAATCCTCGCTGTGTTACTGCTTAACGTAAAATGCCTGTAAAGTTTTTCCTTAAATAATAGACTTCATTAAGTAACGTGCAACATGTATTGCTTATTTAATATTTATAATTTCATACACTAACTAACCTCACGACACTGGTGACCTGGAATGACTGATTAACGCAGCAGCAAATAATTACAGGTGAGACATGTTTCTTCTCTATCCCGCATGGCTAGGATGTATTTCGTTCCAAATGGGGTTCTTGTGTCCTGTAATTTGTTTTTAAAAGAATGTTTATTGTGAACGTTTTTCTAGTTTCGTTTTGGCAAGTGAAAGTTTAATGTGTTATCCTAATTTCGTTTTTGAAAATATTCTGAAAACTAACAACGATGAATAACGGTGATGCAGGATTGAATAATCAGAATAGCGATGAGGTTAGTCAAAACCAGCAGATTTCAAGGGTGGCAGCTAAACTCCCACCGTTATGGAAGGGTAAAATTAAAATATGGTTTATTCAAGTAGAAAGCAATTTTCAGTTGGCTGGAATCGTATGTGATTTACAAAATACAATCATGTAGTCGCCGCAATAGATCCGGATACTTTATCCACAGTCAGTGAGATATTACTATCACCTCCTAATGAAAACAAATATGAAACTTTGAAACAACGCTTAATACAGGAATTTTCGCAATCGGAAACGCAAAAAATCCGGCAGTTAGTATCGGAATTGCAATTAGGTGACGAAAACCGTCACATCTGTTACGAAAAATGCGGGAGTTAGCAGGAACTGCTTTTTCTGATGATTTTCTAAAAACTCTTTTTCTACAGAGACTTCCCTCAGAAATGCAGACTATTTTGTCAATCAGCACTGAAAGTGTAGATAACTTGGCCAAAATGGCCGACAAAATTGCCGAGGTGCGGATTGATAACCCAGGCAATGCTGTTATGGCTATGAACCAACACACAAATAGAAATTCCCCCGATGGAGAAATCGGTGCCCTCCGACTAGAAATCGCGGAATTGGCCAAGCAAGTCGAACGTCTCTCTCGTCCAAGAGATAAGAATTATCGAGGACGATATTGTAATAGATCCCAAAGTCGTAATAGGAGACAAAACTCGCAATCAAGGGAAAGACAAAATTTCGAGGGTAAATGCTACTATCATTTTAAATTTGGTGACAGGGCCTTTAAATGCAAACCGACATGCAACTTCGATAGCTCTGATCAGCAAAATTCTGCGGTACAGGGAAACTAGATTCGGCTGCCGCTGAGCAAAGAATTCAAGCGACGGAATCGGTAGCCACAACATCTTGTCGCTTACACATTTTCGACAAACGCACGCATTTGAAATTTTTAATTGATTCTGGTTCAGACATTTCATGTATACCGGCACCAAACAATGCAAGTAAACTAAAGCCAGAGCCGTTGCAACTATTTGCTGCTAATGACACCAAAATTTTTACTTATGGTTCAAAACGACTTAAAATAGACTTAGGGCTAAAACGTTGTTTTGAATGGACATTTTTAATTGCATCAGTTCCCACACCAATCCTCGGGGCTGATTTTTTGAAAAATTTTGGGCTTCTGGTAGATTTAAAAAACAAGAAACTGGTAGACACGACAACAAAGTTAACTCAATCTGGTATAAAAACAGAAAACAACAACGTGTCTTCTGTAAAATTAGTATCAGGAATGTCAGATTATCACTCTATTTTTTCCGAGTTTCCTGGTATTCTTGAGGTTTCACCCAAACTAAAACAAGTTAAGCATACTACAGTTCACTACATCGAGACCAAAGGTCCACCAATTCACAGTAGTCCGCGCAGACTAAATCCAAAGATGTACGAGGCGGTAAAGGAAGAATTTCAATACATGGTCAATCAGGGCATTTGCCGACCGTCGAAATCTCCATGGGCATCTCCACTTCATGTTGTGCCAAAGGGTACAGATAGTATCAGACCTGTTGGTGATTATCGTCGGCTCAATGCTTGTACAGTGCCAGACAGGTTCCCCATCCCTCATATTCAGGATTTTTCGAATGCTCTTAGTGGAAAAAAAATATTCTCTAAGATTGATTTAGTTCGTGCATACTTTAACATACCTGTTCATCCGGAACATATCCCTAAAACTGCAGTATGTACACCATTCGGTTTATTCGAATTTCCATTTTTAAATTTTGGATTGTGTGGTGCCGCCCAAACTTTTCAAATGTTTATGAATGAGGTGCTAGGCAATTTCAATTTTTGTTTTGTGTACTTGGATGATATTTTGATTTTTAGCGACAATGTAATTGAACACAGAAAACATATCGACATGGTCTGTAGAAAACTAAGCGAGTACGGTTTAACCATCAATGCTTCAAAATGTGTTTTTGGAGTTAAAGAGATTTCTTTTTTGGGTCATTTAATTACAAAAGATGGCACTAAGCCGCTGCCAGACAAGGTGGAACCAATCTTAAAATACCCGTTGCCAAAAACAGTTAAGGAACTCAGACGATTTCTTGGCTTACTAAACTTTTTCCGCAGGTTTTTGCCTCGAGCAGCATATTTCCAAAATGAGTTAAATAACTTTCTTGAAGGTTCAAAAAAGAATGATAACTCGCCCCTCAATTGGACTACGTCGGCTGAAGAACAATTTAAAAATTGCAAAAAACTTATGTCCGAAGCAACGCTTTTAGCTCATCCACAAACGGATGCAAAACTCATTGTGCAGGTAGACGCCTCGGATTTCGCGATAGGCGGGGCACTTTTCCAAATTGTTGAGGAAGAATCACAACCACTAGCATTCTTTTCACGCAAACTCTCGCCTGCCGAATGTAAATACAGTGCGTACGATCGCGAGCTACTAGCAGCTTACGCCACTATTAAACATTTTCGATATATGTTAGAGGCAAGGGAATTCGCTGTTTATACGGACCATAAGCCATTGACTTTTGCGTTTCAACAACGGCCAGAGAAGGCATCACCTCGACAGTTTCTTCAGCTGGATTTTATTTCCCAGTTTACAACTACCATTTTGCATATAAAAGGGACGGACAATATAATGGCAGACGCTCTGTCGCGAATAGCTACGATCAAAATGCCTTCACCCATCGATTATGGAGAAATCGCAAAAAGTCAGGAAAACGATATTGAGTTGCTTAAGCTTTTGAAGGATTTTAAAAACGGTTTGGAACTAAAAAAAGTAACTTTACCTGGAACTGATATCCCACTCTTTTGCGATATTTCCACCGGAAATGTGCGCCCTTATATACCAGAAAAATTCCGTAAGGTGATTTTCGATTCAATTCACAAATTATCACACCCAGGAATAAAAGCAACATCAAAATTGGTACGTTCTCGTTTCACTTGGCCTTCAATTAATTCCGATTGCAATCAATGGGCAAGAACATGCATAGCTTGCCAAAAATGTAAGGTCACGAAACATACCAGAACCCCGTTAGGCAAATTCCCTGGCCAGGCGGATAGATTTGGCCATGTCCACTTGGATTTGGTTGGGCCCTTGCCCCCATCAAATGGAAAATCTTATTGCTTGACCATGATCGACAGATTTACACGCTGACCGGAAGCTGTCCCTGTAGCTGACATCACAGCAGAGACTGTCGCTATTGCTTTTTTCAGCACATGGATATCCAGATTCGGAGTACCTTCTCGCATAACCACTAATCAGGGCCGGCAGTTCGAAAGTCGACTTTTCCAGAGCCTCACTAACCTACTTGGTATCCAGCGAATCCGGTCTTCACCGTACCACCCCCAAGCTAACGGACTCATCGAGCAGTTGCACCTACCCCTGAAGGCAGCCATAAAAGCCTACGATACTCCTAACTGGTCATCGGCATTGCCAACCATACTCCTGGGATTCCGCACAGCGCTGAAGGATGACTTACAAGCATCAACAGCAGAGCTGGTCTACGGAACGACGCTGCGCCTGCCGGGAGAGTTCTTCGACCCAACACCAACAGAAACTGACCCCAAACAGTTAATGGAGGATCTAAGGAACCATTTTGCACAGATCAGACCGGTGCCAACATCAAGCCATGGAAGGAGATCAGTCTTCGTCCATCCACACTTGAAAGACTGCACACACGTCTTCGTTCGCCAGGACTTTGTCCGAGGACCTCTGCAGGCCCCCTACAATGGACCGTACAAGGTCCTGCAAAGGTCGAATAAGACGTTTGACATCAACATCAAGGGTAGTAGGCGAACCATATCCTTAGACAGGCTGAAACCAGCATTTTTTTCACAAGAGTCTGACGCGGTGAACCCTGCAACACCCAGTGCTCCAGCCATGCTCAATGCGCCAGCAACACCCAGTGCTCCGGCCACGGTCAATGCGCCAGCAACGCCCAGTGCTCCAGCCACGGCCAATGCACCAGCAACGCACAATACTTCAGCCTCAAGTGACCTAGAAAGCTCCAGGGTCCTATTGAGCAAGCTTGTGACAACTCGATCAGGTAGACGAGTGCACTTCCCAAGACATCTCGTGTCATACGTTTGACACTAGGGAAGGGAGTGTGCAGTGGACATGACGTCATGATGAACAGACATTATGCGACGTCGTAATAACTATAACTTCTACTACGGTGCGGTTGAATTAATACTACTTCGGATTCGAATAACTCACCTTTTTTTACTTGTTTCTTTTTATTAGCGTGCTAATGAATCCTCGCTGTGTTACTGCTTAACGTAAAATGCCTGTAAAGTTTTTCCTTAAATAATAGACTTCATTAAGTAACGTGCAACATGTATTGCTTATTTAATATTTATAATTTCATACACTAACTAACCTCACGACACAACTATATCCGTGTTCGTAAATGTAAAAAAAATATCGTATCAAAAAAGAGTTTAACCAAAACGTTAGTAGTTAGAAAATGACAGTCCTGAGCCAGGGCGCAATGCGCAATGGTATGGTATGGGGGCGTGGTTATGACGTCACCGGAAGGGGGCGTGACCGGATATGACGTCGCCGGAAATCACGTGACCGGAAGTGGAGTGGAGTTGTTTCCTTCCTGCTGCTGTTTTAGTTTCGGTTTCATTATAAGCTGTTTGTGTATGACGTCACAGTGTGAATGACGTCATAATGTGTTTTATATCAAAGTTTTGAGCGATGGCAACACTTTTTTAGTTTCGGTTTATCTAGCAGACGGGGTTGAGTTGTTCTAGGACTGCTTCTTAGTGAATAAGTTAGAGTGATAGGCTTTTATTGCGTGACGTCACAGTAGATATGACGTCATAATGTGTTTTATATCAAAGTTTTGAGCGGTGGCAACACTTTTTAGTTTCGATTTACCTTTAAGATGGAGTTGAGTTGTTCTAGGACTGCTTGTAAACGAATAAGTTAGAGTGATAGGTTTTTATTGCGTGACGTCACAGTAGGTATGACGTCATAATGTGTTTTATATCAAAGTTTAGAGCGATGGCAACACTTTTTAGTGTCGATTTACCTTTCAGACGGAGTTGAGTTGTTCTAGGGCTGCTTATAAATGAGTAAGTTAGAGTGATAGATATTTTTACTAATGACGTCACAGTGGGTATGGCGTCATTCTATGTTAAGATTTACGTTTTAAGTGGTGATAACATTGGATATATACCAAATTTAGTTTTCAGGTGTTGGCAACGAGTTCTGATCGGTCAGCTAAATGCTCGCTTGTGACTGATAAGTTTTAAACATGTGACCAAAAGTTAACTCCTGGTTGACTGTTTGGTTTTCTAGCGAGTTACTTACATATCCTTTAATCAAGTTAAAATACCTGCAACAAAGTTACACAAATAAAAATGTTAAATTTGAAAAGTTAATAAAAGGAAGGCCATTTGCTAAGGGTCTAAAGAACCCTAACCCCGAGCTACACGTGACATTTCAATATTTTACCAAACAATTGTTAAAATATCGACTATCGGACGTTGCCTTCATGGTAACTCATCTACCCACCCCCCTTCCCTAACTAATTTTGAATAAGTTAAGACTTTAGAATTACAATTAATAAATTTTGAAAAATTATTTATTAAAGGTGAGGACCCACCTCCAGCCCGATACCTCTTTTAGGAAGAATTGGTACCGCCTCACTCCACCCTAACAAAAAAAAAATCTGTGAAAAAAAAGCACGAAGTATTAAACACGTCTTTCACACTCAGGTATCCAAGTAGAAATGGCGAGACGGCAACAGGTAGCGTCTATATATGAGGGGTGATCACGTGACTTCACCGACCAATCAGGTTTCACGATAGAGGGTGCTACTGACTATCGACCCGTCAGAAGGGAGGGGAGCGAGACTAGGGATGTTTCAGCACGCTTCAACGCGTTTGCGAGTTGAGTTGTTGTGTAACGATCTTGCTTGAAACAGTTAAAGTGATAGATAATTTGTTCGTGACGTCATAGTGTAGCGAATGGGTTTTTAGCGTAGACAGTTGTTGCAATTGGAGTAATTATGAAATTTATTAAATATAAAGATAATATTTAGTAATAATTATCAGATTTTATTATTATTATTATAAAAAATAAACTTATAAAAAAAAGTGAACGTGAAAATTTACTTTGTGAATAAAAATCATGTCTTTAAAATGTGTACGAATATCACTAAATAAGAGAAAAAAGTAACATACTTAAACTCTTTAAAATAAATAACTTTAACATTAACGTAAAAAATTTACTTTTCACATAAAAATCACTTTAAAATGAGTAAAAATATCGCTAAATAAGAGAAAAAAAAGTAACTTACTTAAAATTTCTAAGATAAATATTTAACCTTTACTCGAAAATTCCCTTCATATATAAAAATCACGACTTTAAAATATGACATGCAAGAGAAAAGTAACGTACTTAAACTTTCTACGACAAATAACTTTAACATTAACGTAACATTTTACTTTACACATAAAAATCCCGACTTTAAAATATGTAGAAATACCGCTAAATAAAAGAAGAAAAAAAAAAAGTAACATACTTAAACTTTGTACGACAAATAACTTTGACATTAACGTAAAAAATTTTCTTCACATATAAAAATCACGACTTTAAAATGTAACGTGTAAGAAGAATTAGCATACTTAAAATTTCTACGACAAATAAATTTAACCTTTACGCGAAAATTTACTACATATATAAAAATCATGTATTTAAAATATCGCTGAATAAAAGAAAAAAGTAACATACTTAAACTTTCTACGACAAATAACTTTAACATTAACGCAAAAATTTACTTTACACATAAAAATCACGACTTTAAATTTGACATGCAGGAGGAAAGTATAACATACCTATAATTTCTACGACAAAGAATTCAAACATTGCCATTCATGTCTTTAAAATGTATAATGACAACTCTAACTTTTAGAAAAAAGAAACACTAAAAATTTACAAGGCAAAGAATTTAAAATTGAACGTGAAAATTAACTTCACATGTACAATCATACTCTTATATCAACGATAAATAAGATAAAAAAGAAGCTCTAAAAATTTATAAGGCAAATAATTTAAATAATACGCGAAAATTTACCACACATATAAAAATTATGTCTTTCAAATGTGTAAGAATAACGCTAAATTAGAGAAAAAGAAATACTAAAAATTTATAAGGTAAGGAATTGAAACAATATGCGAAAATTTATTTCACGCATAAAATTTTTATCTTTAAAATGTGTAAGAATAATGCTAAATTGGAGAAGAAAAAAAAAAAATAACATACTTAAACTTTCTTCGACAACAATTTAAACAATACGCGACATTTTCATACACAATTATTTTCTTAGGTTAATGTTAAATAATGGGAAATTTAACAGAATAAAAATTTCAAAGATAAAGAATTTTAACCTTTACACGAAAATTTACCTCACAAAAATATCATATCCTTAAACTTTAACGTGACAATTTACTCTTCATATACAATTAAACTCTTAGGTTAATGTTAAATAAGAAAAAAAATAATATACTTAAAATTTCTAAGATAAACATAACGTAAAAATTTCGTATCATATGTTTAAAATGTAACATATAAGAGAAAAAAAACTAACATACTTGAACTTTCTATAGCAAAGAATTTAAGCATTAGCGTAAAAATTCACGTTACATATAAAATTCACATCTTTAAATGGGAAGATAAGCAGGTGACGGTAATTAGCCAATCAGGGTAGCGGTAGGTGATACGCCATTCGCCGGCATTTTTAGATCGGAGGATGAGTCACGCTAAAACTTGTTGGAACAGGTCGGGAGATTTGTACAGCAAGAACAACAGCATCGACGCGCAAGCAGCGGGTGATGCTGTGATGTGTCAGCAGGTCTTTGAGATTATCGTTTTCCTACTTTGCCGTTTTCATAATGAAATGTTTGTGAAAACTTGGAATGAATAAAGTGGATTTCAAAGACATATTAGTAAGTGAAGGTAGAATTCGCATGGACTTTCTTCCAAAAAGTAAGATTCACTTGGAGAATTTAAGATCATTTCTACTTGAAAACTTTTCTATTATTTAAAACATTGAATATTGTTCAAACTCAGTGGGATTATATGCTACAATACGGGTAAAACTTAACAAAATTGTTACATAGAAGAAAAATAGTAAGAGATTTAAAATAAATATTAGATATAGATACTCCAAAGAAAAAATTTCACCTCTACTTTTCAATCGGAAAATCAATACAAGTTGGAAATTTATGTTACTTCAAGAAAGACTTAGACAATTTACTTTGTAATAATATACGTTAAGGTGTCGTATTAACTCGTGCAATACATGCTGACTAAGGTTTATTTTACTTGAAAGGTGAATTGGGGGAAAATATTAAATAAATTGTAGATATTAAATACATTGTAGATATGCATTCAAGTTTTGAAAATCACCTGCAAGACTTTTAAAACATCTTAAGATAAATTGAAAGAAACTTTTTATACTCTGAAAGGAAATCACAAGTAATTTAGTTAACTTTTTTCATGGTAACACTCATATTCAACGACATGTTTTTAAAATTTAACCTTCTTTACATGATAATAGTTATAAATTTTTTCAATCTCAAATGCGATATACTATTATTTCTAACATATATGTTACGAATTGTGTAAAGTTTTTAAAAGAGTATATGCAAATCACCAATCAGAAACATAAAAATCTAACATCAATCAAACACACTAAAATAATAAGATATTTTCCTTAGTGGAAATAGTTAACTACTCATGTGATGGAATGTACTTAGAAAATTTAAATACTGAAAAAAGTTTGCTAGGCAAACTTAAAGAATATATTTTTTTTTTCTTGTGAAAAACTAGCATAAATTTGAGAAATATAGAGTTTGTTACTACGTAAAATTGAACATCATCTGGACAAACTAAATTATACATGAATTTTTTTTATTTGAGAGGTGCTGACAATATATCATTAATACAGAGATTTTTAACTTCCACCCATAATTTCTAAATAACTTATACATAAATTTCAGAAAACTGAAACGGAATGTGTTTTACAAGACGCTTATTTTGTAAGATGAATATTCAATATTAATATAACTGAGCAAAGTTCATTACGGAAAAAACTTGTAAAAGATACTTATATTTTGAAAATAGTTTGAAATATCCTTTTAAATTTATGAATGCTCGCTTTCGAAAGACACAAATAAAACTGATATTACACATGATAATTAACACATGCATAACATTAATCAAACAAAGTGGAATTTTTATTGCTTGTGACCGATAACTTTTCAGTGAAGTAGAACTTACATAGGAAATTTGTGCAAACTTTTTCAACTTTTAAACCAAGTATTATGTAAAATTATAAATTACGATAGGAAATAGCACACTTCAGAATCGGAACAAGTCTTCTAGTTAAGCTAAATTTATTTCTCAAGGAATTGAAAGCATACCAGACAAGTCCTTATCATTTCGCATCTTTTCTCATGTTGCAAGAAGACATACTTTGTAAAAGATCGTCGTTGCACTTAACAAAAATCAGTAAAAATAAATGTATTTTCTATGGCAAAGATAAAACTTCACAACTTAATTACTGAAATTTAGCTAAGTTGCATATGGTTTATTCACATAACTCGCATATGCTTCGAATGTTGAAATATATTTGTCAGTTGAAATCAAACTAATCGAAAATAAATGCTACCTACATTTTCAAGTCGGAAATTACTATTAAATAAACTTTACATGTAAAACATTGTCATGTTAAAAAGAAAAATCTACAAAAATGTAAATGATAATTTTACTTTTGGTACATAAATGATGAATAATTTATGATTTTATTCTAGGCAAACGTTTTATTGTCTAACAGAGAACTTAAACTTTAGCAGAAAAATAAAAAAAATACAATTTTTATATCCTATCATGCTTGTCGAAAATTGAATTCATTAGCTGTTGTAATAGATTTTTATTGTCCAAATTTCTATAGTTTTTCTTCCCGGTGCAATAAAATTAAGTTCATGTGTAATGATTAGGTTTTTTTTTTTTTATGAATCTTATAAATTTAATGAAATTATTATGACCTAAGAGATTGAGTGAACTGAATAAATCAATGATGTAAATTTAAACAGTGACTTGAACCGATACATACTATAACTGTAAAGAAGTATGACAAAGTGATAGATGAAGTAAAAATAGAAGTTGAATGAAATGTGTTGAAAAAAGTTGAAGACGACAAGAAATTCGTAATTGAGAATTATCATTGACTTATATTAACTTCATTTTTCTTGCTTATGACAAGAAAATACACTCTTTCTTATTAAGAACCAACTTGATATCTTATCATAGAATGACAATGATGAAATATCTATACATTAAAAAAAAAATACCAAACTTAGACATAGCAAATTTCTTGAAATTCATGTATAATGTGAGAAGTTTTACTGGAAATATAGAAGATACAACATTGAAAGATGTGAATGTTTCGAAGTACTTTATCAGAAATAAAAAAAAAAAATGCGCTTAGATTCGCTATAAAAAATTTTAGGAGAAAGTTTAAACAAAATTTAAAATCAAACATGCTTTTAAATGGGAACACATATATTAAAACTATAGCACATTAAACAATTTATATTACGTCATCTCAGTTGTATCAAACTGAATAACATGAAAAACAACCACAAACTGAATAAACATGAAAATTATCAATATATGTGGAAAAGTTTCCTTTTTTCACATATAAAAAAAAAATAACACATTGACATACGTTAAGATCACGAAATATGCATAATCATATACCGATAAGAGCAACCAATGTTGCGGGGAGATATTCACATGATGGTCAATATCCCATGAATAAATTGATTGATTGAATTTCTAATGCTAATTCCAATAGTATTCCACGTAACTTCAACTTCATATGTTACACTATAGATATATTTATTTTTCAAATATATTGACTTTCGAAAAATCATCCTTCAATATAAGAATGATCATAGTAAGAATAAAAGAAAAGATACTAAGCATTGATTTAAAGTGTATTTATTTCAACTTAGCAACAAATCATATGCTTGAAACGAAAATTGTTTCGAACCAAAGTATAACCATCCGATTTCATTGATTCCTACAAGGACATTTTTCTCATATAGTAATTGAATTTTTTTTTTTTCTCATACACATTATAAGTGATGTCCAATCAGGTGTAGAATAGTTGAAGATATCCGACCTCTTTCTAAATATTAATAAGTCACTGCTGAAAAACTTATAAAAATTTCAATTTACACTTAAAGTTTTTTTTTTTTTTTTTTTTATATATATTTCAAAGAATTTTTTCAAATCAATATGTATATTTAAATACTGAAACTTATTCAATTCAATAAATGTATGTTTAAGTTATAAAACTCTTCGTATGTATTGAAAAATTGTAACTTTTCGTCTTCTTCGTATAAATCGATAACTTATACACTAGTTCTTCATCAAATAATCTTCTAAGTAAATCTTTCAAAGGTAAAAACATACTTATAGCTTTGCATTTGTAACAAGTTAAATTGTACATGTTTCATGTGAAAGTTACAAAATTTCAGATATTTTCATGGAAAACATATAAAATTTTAATTTCAAGAGAAACATGTACAATTTAACTTGTTACAAATGCAAAGCTATAAGTATGTTTTTACCTTTGAAAGATTTACTTAGAAGATTATTTGATGAAGAACTAGTGTATAAGTTATCGATTTATACGAAGAAGACGAAAAGTTACAATTTTTCAATACATACGAAGAGTTTTATAACTTAAACATACATTTATTGAAGTGAATAAGTTTCAGTATTTAAATATACATATTGATTTGAAAAAATTCTTTGAAATATATATCAAAAAAAAAAAAAAACTTTAAGTGTAAATTGAAATTTTTATAAGTTTTTCAGCAGTGACTTATTAATATTTAGAAAGAGGTCGGATATCTTCAACTATTCTACACCTGATTGGACATCACTTATAATGTGTATGAGAAAAAAAAAAAATTCAATTACTATATGAGAAAAATGTCCTTGTAGGAATCAATGAAATCGGATGGTTATACTTTGGTTCGAAACAATTTTCGTTTCAAGCATATGATTTGTTGCTAAGTTGAAATAAATACACTTTAAATCAATGCTTAGTATCTTTTCTTTTATTCTTACTATGATCATTCTTATATTGAAGGATGATTTTTCGAAAGTCAATATATTTGAAAAATAAATATATCTATAGTGTAACATATGAAGTTGAAGTTACGTGGAATACTATTGGAATTAGCATTAGAAATTCAATCAATCAATTTATTCATGGGATATTGACCATCATGTGAATATCTCCCCGCAACATTGGTTGCTCTTATCGGTATATGATTATGCATATTTCGTGATCTTAACGTATGTCAATGTGTTATTTTTTTTTTATATGTGAAAAAAGGAAACTTTTCCACATATATTGATAATTTTCATGTTTATTCAGTTTGTGGTTGTTTTTCATGTTATTCAGTTTGATACAACTGAGATGACGTAATATAAATTGTTTAATGTGCTATAGTTTTAATATATGTGTTCCCATTTAAAAGCATGTTTGATTTTAAATTTTGTTTAAACTTTCTCCTAAAATTTTTTATAGTGAATCTAAGCGCATTTTTTTTTTTTATTTCTGATAAAGTACTTCGAAACATTCACATCTTTCAATGTTGTATCTTCTATATTTCCAGTAAAACTTCTCACATTATACATGAATTTCAAGAAATTTGCTATGTCTAAGTTTGGTATTTTTTTTTTAATGTATAGATATTTCATCATTGTCATTCTATGATAAGATATCAAGTTGGTTCTTAATAAGAAAGAGTGTATTTTCTTGTCATAAGCAAGAAAAATGAAGTTAATATAAGTCAATGATAATTCTCAATTACGAATTTCTTGTCGTCTTCAACTTTTTTCAACACATTTCATTCAACTTCTATTTTTACTTCATCTATCACTTTGTCATACTTCTTTACAGTTATAGTATGTATCGGTTCAAGTCACTGTTTAAATTTACATCATTGATTTATTCAGTTCACTCAATCTCTTAGGTCATAATAATTTCATTAAATTTATAAGATTCATAAAAAAAAAAAAACCTAATCATTACACATGAACTTAATTTTATTGCACCGGGAAGAAAAACTATAGAAATTTGGACAATAAAAATCTATTACAACAGCTAATGAATTCAATTTTCGACAAGCATGATAGGATATAAAAATTGTATTTTTTTTATTTTTCTGCTAAAGTTTAAGTTCTCTGTTAGACAATAAAACGTTTGCCTAGAATAAAATCATAAATTATTCATCATTTATGTACCAAAAGTAAAATTATCATTTACATTTTTGTAGATTTTTCTTTTTAACATGACAATGTTTTACATGTAAAGTTTATTTAATAGTAATTTCCGACTTGAAAATGTAGGTAGCATTTATTTTCGATTAGTTTGATTTCAACTGACAAATATATTTCAACATTCGAAGCATATGCGAGTTATGTGAATAAACCATATGCAACTTAGCTAAATTTCAGTAATTAAGTTGTGAAGTTTTATCTTTGCCATAGAAAATACATTTATTTTTACTGATTTTTGTTAAGTGCAACGACGATCTTTTACAAAGTATGTCTTCTTGCAACATGAGAAAAGATGCGAAATGATAAGGACTTGTCTGGTATGCTTTCAATTCCTTGAGAAATAAATTTAGCTTAACTAGAAGACTTGTTCCGATTCTGAAGTGTGCTATTTCCTATCGTAATTTATAATTTTACATAATACTTGGTTTAAAAGTTGAAAAAGTTTGCACAAATTTCCTATGTAAGTTCTACTTCACTGAAAAGTTATCGGTCACAAGCAATAAAAATTCCACTTTGTTTGATTAATGTTATGCATGTGTTAATTATCATGTGTAATATCAGTTTTATTTGTGTCTTTCGAAAGCGAGCATTCATAAATTTAAAAGGATATTTCAAACTATTTTCAAAATATAAGTATCTTTTACAAGTTTTTTCCGTAATGAACTTTGCTCAGTTATATTAATATTGAATATTCATCTTACAAAATAAGCGTCTTGTAAAACACATTCCGTTTCAGTTTTCTGAAATTTATGTATAAGTTATTTAGAAATTATGGGTGGAAGTTAAAAATCTCTGTATTAATGATATATTGTCAGCACCTCTCAAATAAAAAAAATTCATGTATAATTTAGTTTGTCCAGATGATGTTCAATTTTACGTAGTAACAAACTCTATATTTCTCAAATTTATGCTAGTTTTTCACAAGAAAAAAAAAATATATTCTTTAAGTTTGCCTAGCAAACTTTTTTCAGTATTTAAATTTTCTAAGTACATTCCATCACATGAGTAGTTAACTATTTCCACTAAGGAAAATATCTTATTATTTTAGTGTGTTTGATTGATGTTAGATTTTTATGTTTCTGATTGGTGATTTGCATATACTCTTTTAAAAACTTTACACAATTCGTAACATATATGTTAGAAATAATAGTATATCGCATTTGAGATTGAAAAAATTTATAACTATTATCATGTAAAGAAGGTTAAATTTTAAAAACATGTCGTTGAATATGAGTGTTACCATGAAAAAAGTTAACTAAATTACTTGTGATTTCCTTTCAGAGTATAAAAAGTTTCTTTCAATTTATCTTAAGATGTTTTAAAAGTCTTGCAGGTGATTTTCAAAACTTGAATGCATATCTACAATGTATTTAATATCTACAATTTATTTAATATTTTCCCCCAATTCACCTTTCAAGTAAAATAAACCTTAGTCAGCATGTATTGCACGAGTTAATACGACACCTTAACGTATATTATTACAAAGTAAATTGTCTAAGTCTTTCTTGAAGTAACATAAATTTCCAACTTGTATTGATTTTCCGATTGAAAAGTAGAGGTGAAATTTTTTCTTTGGAGTATCTATATCTAATATTTATTTTAAATCTCTTACTATTTTTCTTCTATGTAACAATTTTGTTAAGTTTTACCCGTATTGTAGCATATAATCCCACTGAGTTTGAACAATATTCAATGTTTTAAATAATAGAAAAGTTTTCAAGTAGAAATGATCTTAAATTCTCCAAGTGAATCTTACTTTTTGGAAGAAAGTCCATGCGAATTCTACCTTCACTTACTAATATGTCTTTGAAATCCACTTTATTCATTCCAAGTTTTCACAAACATTTCATTATGAAAACGGCAAAGTAGGAAAACGATAATCTCAAAGACCTGCTGACACATCACAGCATCACCCGCTGCTTGCGCGTCGATGCTGTTGTTCTTGCTGTACAAATCTCCCGACCTGTTCCAACAAGTTTTAGCGTGACTCATCCTCCGATCTAAAAATGCCGGCGAATGGCGTATCACCTACCGCTACCCTGATTGGCTAATTACCGTCACCTGCTTATCTTCCCATTTAAAGATGTGAATTTTATATGTAACGTGAATTTTTACGCTAATGCTTAAATTCTTTGCTATAGAAAGTTCAAGTATGTTAGTTTTTTTTCTCTTATATGTTACATTTTAAACATATGATACGAAATTTTTACGTTATGTTTATCTTAGAAATTTTAAGTATATTATTTTTTTTCTTATTTAACATTAACCTAAGAGTTTAATTGTATATGAAGAGTAAATTGTCACGTTAAAGTTTAAGGATATGATATTTTTGTGAGGTAAATTTTCGTGTAAAGGTTAAAATTCTTTATCTTTGAAATTTTTATTCTGTTAAATTTCCCATTATTTAACATTAACCTAAGAAAATAATTGTGTATGAAAATGTCGCGTATTGTTTAAATTGTTGTCGAAGAAAGTTTAAGTATGTTATTTTTTTTTTCTTCTCTAATTTAGCATTATTCTTACACATTTTAAAGATAAAAATTTTATGCGTGAAATAAATTTTCGCATATTGTTTCAATTCCTTACCTTATAAATTTTTAGTATTTCTTTTTCTCTAATTTAGCGTTATTCTTACACATTTGAAAGACATAATTTTTATATGTGTGGTAAATTTTCGCGTATTATTTAAATTATTTGCCTTATAAATTTTTAGAGCTTCTTTTTTATCTTATTTATCGTTGATATAAGAGTATGATTGTACATGTGAAGTTAATTTTCACGTTCAATTTTAAATTCTTTGCCTTGTAAATTTTTAGTGTTTCTTTTTTCTAAAAGTTAGAGTTGTCATTATACATTTTAAAGACATGAATGGCAATGTTTGAATTCTTTGTCGTAGAAATTATAGGTATGTTATACTTTCCTCCTGCATGTCAAATTTAAAGTCGTGATTTTTATGTGTAAAGTAAATTTTTGCGTTAATGTTAAAGTTATTTGTCGTAGAAAGTTTAAGTATGTTACTTTTTTCTCTTATTCAGCGATATTTTAAATACATGATTTTTATATATGTAGTAAATTTTCGCGTAAAGGTTAAATTTATTTGTCGTAGAAATTTTAAGTATGCTAATTCTTCTTACACGTTACATTTTAAAGTCGTGATTTTTATATGTGAAGAAAATTTTTTACGTTAATGTCAAAGTTATTTGTCGTACAAAGTTTAAGTATGTTACTTTTTTTTCTTCTTCTTTTATTTAGCGGTATTTCTACATATTTTAAAGTCGGGATTTTTATGTGTAAAGTAAAATGTTACGTTAATGTTAAAGTTATTTGTCGTAGAAAGTTTAAGTACGTTACTTTTCTCTTGCATGTCATATTTTAAAGTCGTGATTTTTATATATGAAGGGAATTTTCGAGTAAAGGTTAAATATTTATCTTAGAAATTTTAAGTAAGTTACTTTTTTTTCTCTTATTTAGCGATATTTTTACTCATTTTAAAGTGATTTTTATGTGAAAAGTAAATTTTTTACGTTAATGTTAAAGTTATTTATTTTAAAGAGTTTAAGTATGTTACTTTTTTCTCTTATTTAGTGATATTCGTACACATTTTAAAGACATGATTTTTATTCACAAAGTAAATTTTCACGTTCACTTTTTTTTTATAAGTTTATTTTTTATAATAATAATAATAAAATCTGATAATTATTACTAAATATTATCTTTATATTTAATAAATTTCTTAATTACTCCAATTGCAACAACTGTCTACGCTAAAAACCCATTCGCTACACTATGACGTCACGAACAAATTATCTATCACTTTAACTGTTTCAAGCAAGATCGTTACACAACAACTCAACTCGCAAACGCGTTGAAGCGTGTTGAAACATCCCTAGTCTCGCTCCCCTCCCTTCTGACGGGTCGATAGTCAGTAGCACCCTCTATCGTGAAACCTGATTGGTCGGTGAAGTCACGTGATCACCCCTCATATATAGACGCTACCTGTTGCCGTCTCGCCATTTCTACTTGGATACCTGAGTGTGAAAGACGTGTTTAATACTTCGTGCTTTTTTTTCACAGATTTTTTTTTTGTTAGGGTGGAGTGAGGCGGTACCAATTCTTCCTAAAAGAGGTATCGGGCTGGAGGTGGGTCCTCACCTTTAATAAATAATTTTTCAAAATTTATTAATTGTAATTCTAAAGTCTTAACTTATTCAAAATTAGTTAGGGAAGGGGGGTGGGTAGATGAGTTACCATGAAGGCAACGTCCGATAGTCGATATTTTAACAATTGTTTGGTAAAATATTGAAATGTCACGTGTAGCTCGGGGTTAGGGTTCTTTAGACCCTTAGCAAATGGCCTTCCTTTTATTAACTTTTCAAATTTAACATTTTTATTTGTGTAACTTTGTTGCAGGTATTTTAACTTGATTAAAGGATATGTAAGTAACTCGCTAGAAAACCAAACAGTCAACCAGGAGTTAACTTTTGGTCACATGTTTAAAACTTATCAGTCACAAGCGAGCATTTAGCTGACCGATCAGAACTCGTTGCCAACACCTGAAAACTAAATTTGGTATATATCCAATGTTATCACCACTTAAAACGTAAATCTTAACATAGAATGACGCCATACCCACTGTGACGTCATTAGTAAAAATATCTATCACTCTAACTTACTCATTTATAAGCAGCCCTAGAACAACTCAACTCCGTCTGAAAGGTAAATCGACACTAAAAAGTGTTGCCATCGCTCTAAACTTTGATATAAAACACATTATGACGTCATACCTACTGTGACGTCACGCAATAAAAACCTATCACTCTAACTTATTCGTTTACAAGCAGTCCTAGAACAACTCAACTCCATCTTAAAGGTAAATCGAAACTAAAAAGTGTTGCCACCGCTCAAAACTTTGATATAAAACACATTATGACGTCATATCTACTGTGACGTCACGCAATAAAAGCCTATCACTCTAACTTATTCACTAAGAAGCAGTCCTAGAACAACTCAACCCCGTCTGCTAGATAAACCGAAACTAAAAAAGTGTTGCCATCGCTCAAAACTTTGATATAAAACACATTATGACGTCATTCACACTGTGACGTCATACACAAACAGCTTATAATGAAACCGAAACTAAAACAGCAGCAGGAAGGAAACAACTCCACTCCACTTCCGGTCACGTGATTTCCGGCGACGTCATATCCGGTCACGCCCCCTTCCGGTGACGTCATAACCACGCCCCCATACCATACCATTGCGCATTGCGCCCTGGCTCAGGACTGTCATTTTCTAACTACTAACGTTTTAAATCATTCAGTTGGTTATAGGCTAGTTTCAGGAACATTCAGTTACAAAGATCGTCGTCTGCTGTTTGTTTACATTTTGTCATGGTTTTTGGATGTGAGTTTAAAATTTGAAAAAGTGCTCTTTGAAGCCTAAATATGAAGGACTTCTCCGTAGCTTGACTGCATAATGTTCAACTCACTGATCTCTACTACAACTTCTGGATAGCGCTTACTTGGTTACTGACTTGAAGTTGAAGAAGGCTTAATAATCACACCGTAGAGATCCAAATTAGCAAATTCCCCCAAAACTAGTTAAAATTTGTTTGTAAATATGGGCAACCTATTTCAAAGCATTATGGGGGAAGTATTCAAATGACATCATCTGCTTGCAGAGCGGAACCCGCTAATAATAGACTGAGAGGCAACGGCAATTTTTGAACGACATCGAACATCATTCTGAATTTTTATAGAAATTGGAGAAAAGTGAGTAGATTACGAATCCACTGGTTTGCCGTGGCAAAAATGGCCGAAACTGGTCAAAAATCTACTTTTAATAAGTTGAACTAAGTCCAATTGCCAAATGCGCCATAACTTGCCAAATAATGAGCACTTTTTTTTTTTTTTTAATTTGGTACCCTCACTCTCCAATTTTCATTTAAAAAGGTTGCAGACGATTCGGATGTGTAGCTATAGCTTACTTGCATCTTTTACAAATGAGCCAAATTGGCAATAAACATTACGTCACTGATGACGTAACTGATGTTGCCAATTTGGCTTACTTTTAAAAGATACAAGTTTTTCGAGCCAGAGATCAGAAATCGTTTGCGCTTTTTCTCATTAAAAATCAAATTGCAGTGGATTGCCTGATGAAAAAGTTTGTTCGGTACTTATTCATATTAACACCACCGCAGCTACAGATTTGGGAATTTTTAAGTGCCGCCAATAAAGAGCAATCTTGTTGTTCGCACTCGCACTCAGTTATCTTTTGGATTCCTTGTTGCCTTGTTGTTTGCTGATTTTTGACGCCCTTTTTTAGATTGGCGACACTTAAAAACCGCCAAATTTGTTGCTGCGGTGGCGTTAATACGCAAGTACCGTTTGTTCTCTTTTGGGCAAATAATGACATATATTTGGCAATCGGATTTTAATTCAACTTATTCCAAATCGATTTTTGATCAGTTTCGGCCATTTTGGCAGACCAGTCGATGACGGCATCCACGGTAGACCAGTGGATTCGAAGTCTACTAACTTGTCTCCAATTTCTATAAAAAAATTCAGAATGATGTTCGATGGGGTCCAAAAATTACAGTTGCCTCTCGGACTATAAACAATCTAGAAGTTGTAGTAAAGATCAGTGGTTCAACTGCATGTTGAAGGCTATTTTAGTAATGTCAATTACGTTTGCATATAAAAATCCCTTATTTATTAAGATGTACAGAAATACTGGTTAGTTTTTGTAATGTAACAAAAGCTGTTTTGAATTAATAAACATAATAAAAATAAAGATTTTATGTTTGTATTTAGACCTAAATTAAAAACTTACGATGTTAATCAATTAGTGTTAGTAAGCTAAAATATGTATTATAAAGTATAACTGTCTAGAATGATAAGGGATGAACACATGTGGTTAAGATACTGAAATAAAAGTTTAGCTGTTGAAGAGAAACTCTGGAAAGATTTGCCACTCAAGGTGGTTTACAACCCCAAACAGAATTCTCATGTTCTATTTGGCTTAGAAGTCCAACCAAAGCTTTATTGACATTAATTACGTTCATCGTAATAGTCTAGGCACCTATGTGATTCAAGATTAAAACCAAACAATCGGTAATCTATGGTGCAGGCGCATTTGCATTAATCAATCTTTCCATCGCGTTATTTCTCAATTGATTTGAAGAAAGTAATTGATCCAGTAATTTTTGAAACGGGGGTTTGGGCTTTCCTGAAAATATCCTGATATCAATGCTAGCTGACAACAGAAATAACACAAAGGAATAGGTCCTCCAAAGAATTTTGAATTTGCGCAGTCAAACGGTCTGCTGCAACCCAAACCCTTTTAGCGATTAATATCCGTATCTTAAACATACCAGCTTTTGACCCTTGTGTGACAGATTATGTGAACTTGATTAAGTGGGAGAATGTGACAGAACGATTTAGTGATGACATGATTTCAAGAGCAATAGTAAACCCAGCAATCATTTCTACGGCATTACTATAGCATTACCTACTATCAAGGTCCTGTCGTACTCAAGCTACAGAACGAATAGTCACAGAAGCATTTTCTGCTGTAAGCGGATCACACAGAAGAGATGGGTTAAAAAGAAAGAGCTTGGAATCACGAAACCTCAAGCCAGTTTTCAACACCAAACGTGATTACCGTTTACTGTAATTCCGAAGATTTTTTGATTTTTCTTGATTTAATTCTTAAGAAGATGTAATATGTTCCTAATGCTTTTTTTTCCTGTAACCATTTAGTATATGTCCTCTCATTCCAATAAACATTTAAAAGTACTAAAGGCCTGTTTCACTTAAACAAAAATCACTTTGACATTTTACCATTATAAAGCTTAAATAACAAAACTTCATTCCCCTTGTAAAGAGCTTAACATAAAATTTATTATTTTTATTTTATTTTTCCCTTAATTAATGTACATCAGAACATCTTTTCCGTACAGGTAGGTTTTGAAATTCTTAAAAAAAAAAAAAAAAAAATACAATTGACTTTGACCTTTTTGCATTAAAAATCTCAAATACCTAAACTTCCTCCTCCTTGTGGCAGTACTGAACTTAAAATTTAATTTTTTTCCATGCATCTATATACCATAGAACATCTTTTCCACATAGGTCGGATTTGAAATTCTGAAAAAAAAAATTTCGATCCACCCTACTGTATATCCTAAGAACTTGTGTAATTCAATGAAATGAAAAGATTTTATTTTCTAAAAACCAATCAGAAAGTGTATGACGAAGTACGCATTTAAAAATTATTCTCGTTGTTGTTGTTGTTGCTATTATTATTTTGGATGAATGGTTTTAAGACTTAATTTATTTTTTATAAGTAAACAAGAGGAATTTGTGTTAATTAAACATGTGCCTCCCTTACTAATGCAAATTGCGATGGTAGTTATCTTAAAAAATGAGTCCACGTCAAATGTTTCAAAACTTTTCCTTTTAGTGAGAAAACAGGTTTAGGATATTTACTCTCATACTTAACCATATCAAAGTGTTTACCGTTTTAATTATTTATTTTTTCAATTGCAATTGTTTTGTAGTGTCAGTTTTACTCCAATAAAAGCACATGTTTATGAAAGTTAATTAAAATTATAACTTTATTATCAGTGAACTTTAAATCAAAATCCTTAGATTATTACGAACATGTTTATCAACATTCTGCTTACATTGTAATACACATGATATCAATAATAACATTGTGGAAACAATTACTTACTTAAAATATAGAAAATGAAGTGAATAAACATACACAAAGTTAACAATTAATTAGTTCCTTTCAAAACGGGTATCATGTTGGTAAAACAATTTAGCAGAGAAATAATGCAACAAAAATGTTATTAAAACCAGTGCATTTAATTTTCTTCAATTATTAAAGATATGTACTTTTGATTCAACTTAAAAACAATATATATATATATATATATATATATATATATATATATATATATATATATATATATATATATATATATATATATATATATATATATATATATATATATATATATATATATATATATATATAAACTCACATTAAAATCCTGATTTCAGTTTTCTATTTTCATGTATTTATTATCATTTAAGAAAAATTTAGTGAAACAATAATTTAAATATTTAGATTTATAAACTATGTGTACTTTTCCCAAATTGAAAATTAATCATTTTAAAATAAATTAACTAACATTTTATTTGAGCCCAATAAATCAACAGGATACGTACGTTAAACCATACAAGATAAAACGTTAAAATCCAAAGTACAGAAAAACCACTTAAAATGACTTATTACCATGGATTGCTATAACTTCATCGATAAACATTCCCGAAAGAGTATCTGTCTTCTCTGGAAAATCAAATCCATTCAATATTATAAAACAAACAAAGCCATCCAACAATGCCTGGTATAACGGCAATACCTTGTCATCATCGTCTTGGTTGATAGCATCTACATGACCTACAACACAATCGACATAACTCGAAACAATATGAGGTCCAATGTCTCTTCCCTCAGAAATCCAAAATTTTGTTAATGTATTTGCCACGATTTGGAAATAAAGTGGTAAAGTGAAGACTTTATGCGAGCTGACGGCTTCAGAGATATTATAAGCGACAGCATCTGTAGATGGGTTACCGCAATCTGAAAGTAGTTGTTTATCAACTGTATAAAAAACCTCTCTTGTAACAGAAGGAGGAAGGTGATCATTCCAATTTTTCTGTAAACCAGGGATTTCAGACATAGCAGTTATAAATGTATTTGAAAACAGGCTGCCAGCTTCTTTGCTCAACGCTGAGTTTGTAAAAAATTTCCTTGAAGAAGGGATTTTAGTGATGAAATGTTTCAAATTGCTTGATAAAACTTTAGTGTAGGCTGCTGGTTGAAAGACTTTCTTCGTCAATGTATGCGGAGAGATGGATGACTCATTAAAATTATTCTTGTCTGGTGATGAGACAGATGTAATCCCGGAAATGATGGTTGCAATTAATATTCCATAAATATAGCCCTTCTGGAGCATTTTGCGAGACATTTTAGAGAATCGTAGAGGAAGTGAAAGGTTAACCTGCAAGAAATATTTTTATCGAACGCTAAAAGATGAGTGTACTATTTATTATAAGAATATTACTTTTTATTTTTTTACGACACAATACATTTAGAAAAAAAGTACATGCGCTGGATAAAGTTGAAAAAAACTCATATTTGTATTTTGCAGACATCTTATAGTTGTTTGATAAGCCATTGAGACCTATTTAAAAGATTGCTTTTATTCAAGTAACATTTAGGTATAAAAATTAATGTAAATTTACATTTTTTTTTACTTAAATTGCTTCATTAGCAATATAGTCCAGTCATTTTAGATGAAAACATCAAACAAATCACAACAAAATATTTTTAAGGTTTTTTAGACTGTCCTTAACAACTTATCCTAAAGTATAGAAATATATAAGAGGACGAAGGCAGCCATCTTGAATTTCTGTCGTAATAGTAAAATGCCAATAATTAATGCTACAGGGCTCCGATTTCCTTCAAATATGTACCAAATGAAAGAGTTTTCAAAGCTTAAACTTACCAACTAGAAACACATCCTATTTAAATAACTTTCTGATAATAATAGCATTAAAAATACTTTTATTTGCTTGTTTTGATTGTAGTCTAGTCATTTTAGAGCTAAAAATGGGCAAACATCAAATAAATTGCAACAAAAGGTTTTTTTAGACTCAGAAAAATGTTTTGAACAACATATCAAAAATCTAGAAAACTCTTAAGTAATGAAAAAGTAAAAGGACTTCTTTTTATTTAAAAAGACAAGGTTTTCTTTGTATCTTTTCAGTTTTTTCTTTACCTGATATACTAAACCTCTTTGTAATTGTTAACGAGTGTGACACATGACACTAGTAAATACATATATGGAATAGTTAACATCTGTGCATGGAATCATAGATTGAAACCGAACTTGTCACTGTAGTTCTGGTATCCCTGTTCTTTTAGTTAATCTTTCTATTCCTGTAATGGTTCTTAATGTCATTTCAATATAATGGTTCAATTCATTAGTATTGGTTCAATATAACAAAGGTAATGGCAAGAATTTCCCAATTCTCATTACTATGACGAAAAACAAGTAGACATTTTTTAAAGAATTTGTACACGATTGGATGAGAGAATTATTGACCTGATTGAAGTATGCATACACTTTTGTTTATTAATTGTATCCTGTTTAAAAATATGGCAATGTTTATTTCAGAGTTAGAAAATACAGATTCCATTTCCCAGAGCAATCTGCTCGGAGGTACTTTTTTAAACGTCAATCATTCTTATGTACTTAATCCAGAATCTACAGCTCAACTAATCAACTCATATACACAAAGAGTATGTTTTACTACTTTTATCAAGTAATATATAAGGCAAAAATCATTATACCCATTCAATACAATATCTTCACATGCATATTTTTCACTAGCAGTAATAATATCTAATTAATCATAAAGTTAATAACATCTAAGGAATTCTGTTGTATTTGGTAGCAACTCATTAACTAACTGCCTGCTTGTTTTTAATTAGTTAAAACAGTCTATTGAAGTGACAATTATACTTCAAAAATCTCTGTAATTGCTAATGTATTCAAGGCAGCACATCTAAAATTATATGCCCATCTTCTAATTCGTGCTACTGCCATCTTACTGACCATATGGACCACTGTAAGGCTGCAAAACTTTCTTTCAAAAAATTCTTTTAAGCCAGATTATCACATAAGATCACCAATGCATCACAAAAACTTTCTCTCATTATGTAAATCCCCAAGTATTAGGACTAACTCATTTAAACTGTTTCCTTGGTATTCAATTGCAATAATTACAAAAAAATCGAATGAAAACAAGTTTTCTTTTGTGTCATATCATTACTTTTTTTTTTTTTTTTTGCTTATAAATTGCATCAAACTGCTTCTAATTTTAAATAAAAGTTAGTATGAATAGTTTTTGACTTCCATATTTAAAATTTTTATAAAATGCAATAAATTTTGTGATTTCAGTCAAATTATTTGTAAAAGTAATATATTTGTCCTTTAATAAGCAATCAAAATAAGCAAATAAAAGTATTTTTAATACTATTAATATCAAAAAGTTGTTTAAATAGAATGTGTTTCTAGTTTATAGGGCCATTAGTCATTACAACCCCTTTCATTAAATTCATCATTTCAACCCCTTTCAGTTAATCAACTAATTAAAACGTTGTCAATCAATTTGGATCAAATTGCACTATTTTTATTCCAAATAAAACATAATGATTCACTACAATGAACCTCTTGAAATTGTAATTATAAATTAAATAGCTTTATACTGAAAATTTTATTTTGAAAGTATTTGAAATTACCCACTTTAAAAAAAAAAATTAGAATTCAAAATTAAGCTAAAAATTAATTATTTCATGAATATATTGTACTAGCTGAATACCCGTGCTGCGCTACGAAATTTTACCATTAGCATTTTAGCGATCAAAAGACATTCATGTATTTTACACTTCAGACGTTTGCTCCCATCTCGATCCCGACAAATTGATTTATCAAAATAGGAGCTTTCCTTTGTTAACATTTTAAACTAAATTTATAATTGTGAATAGTAAATTGGAATAGTTTATTGTGTTTATGTTTGCTCTTAGTTCTAAATTGCAAAGTAGTAGCTGTATTGGAATTAAGACATTAAGTTAATCCTCGTATAGTTTCAATGTTGCGTCGACTTTTCATCCCTTAAAAATTCGTTAATCGATATTGGAATGACTTATTTTTTTAACATTTGCCTTTTTAATATTTACACCAAATATCAGAAATATGACTACATTGGAAGAGGAACATTCGCATATCTCTCGTTTGGAACATTTAACCCCTTTTCGACCCCTCAAAGTTGGTTAATGGAGAACAGAATAGCTTACTTTTTCAATGTTTAATCTTTTTTGACATTTGTAATAATTTTCCGAGTTGTGACCAAATGGGAAGTGGGACATTCGAATATCCCTAGTATGGAAAGTTTAATGCCTTTTGCAAACCTTAAGTGGGTTAATCGAGATCGGAATGGCTTACTTTTTCTACGTTTATCTTTATTGACATTCCTACCAATTTTCAGAGTTGTGACTATATGGGAAGTGGGATATTCGAGTTTGGAATGTTTAACCCCTTTTCCACCCCTTAAAGTGGGTTAATCAAGCTCGGAATAGCTTAACTTTTCTATGTCTTTGTTGATATTTTTACCAATTTTTAGAGTTGTGACCATATGGGAAGTGGTACATTTGAATATTCCTCGTTTGGAACGTTTAACCCCTTTTCCACCCCTTGATCCACCCGAGATCGGAATAGCTTACTTTTTCTGCGTTTGTCTTTATTGATATTCACACCAGTTTTCAGAGTTGTGACAATATGAGAAGTAGGACGTTGGAATATATCGCTCGTTTGGAAAAATTAACCCCTTTTTGACCTCTTAAAGTGGGTTAATCGAAATCGGAATGGCTTACTTTTTCTATGTTTACCATTGTTGACATTTGTACCAATTTTTAGAGTTGTGACCATATGGGAAGTGGTACATTCGAATATCCCTCGTTTGGAACGTTTAACCCGTTTTAGACCCCTTAGAGTGGGTTAATAGAGATCGGAATAGCTTACTTTTTTTGCTTTTGTTTTTGTTGATACTTGCACCAGTTTTCAGAGTTGTGACGAAATGGGAAGTAGGACATTCGAATATCCCTCGTTTGGAACTTTTTACCCCTTTTCGACCTCTTAAAGGGGGTTAATCGAGATCGGTATAGCTTAATTTTTCTATTTTTGCCTATGTCGACATTTGCACCAATTTTTAGAGTTGTGGACATGTGGGAAGTGGTACATTCGAATATCCCTCATTTGGAACGTTTAACCCCTTTTCGACCCCTTAAAGTGGGTTAACCGAGATCGGATAAGCATGCTTTTTCTATGTTTAACATTGTTGGTATTTAAGCCAATTTTCAAAATTGTGGCCATGTCGGAAGTGGGGCATTCGAATATTCCTCGTTTGGAACGTTTAACCCCTTTTCCACCCCTTAAAGTGGGTTAATCGAGACCGGAATAGCTTACTTTTTCTTCGTTTGCCTTTATTGATATTCGCACGAATTTTTAGAGTTGTGACGAAATGAGAAGTAGGACATTCGAATATTCCTCGTTTGGAACGTTTAACCCCTTTTCGAGCCCTTAAAGTGGGTTAATCAAGATCGGAATAGCTTACTTTTTCTATTTCTACTATTGTTAATATTTGTACCGATTTTTAGAGTTGTGACCAAATGGGAAGTGGGATATTCGAATGTCCCTCGTTTGGAATGTTTAACCCCTTTTCGACCCCTTAAAGTGGGTTAATCGAGATCGGAATAGCTTACTTTTTCTATTTTTACCATTGTTGATATTTGTGCCGATTTTCAGAGTTGTGACTATGTGGGAAGTGGGAGAATTAGTGATGAGTGAGTGAGTGAGTGAGTCAGTGAATGAGTGAGGGCTTTGCCTTATATATGTAGAGATTCTAGTAAGTTCCTGTTCCTTCATTATGAATTTCAAATTAAAATAACTTTTAATAGGTTGATTCAAACTAAATTGATCTCTTTTGAAAAAATGTCTCGCAGACAAAAACAAGTTCCACACAAAACGAGTTTAAAGTGCGGTAGTTTTACACTACGTACCTTCATAAAAATGTACATAGTTTTAAAAGTATTTTGATTATCATAAAGAAAATAATATCATTTTAAAACTACCAATTTCAAAAATATTTTAGGGTAAAAAAGAAAGTACTGATACTTTAAGGAAAGTGTTTTTATTGCAACTTTATGTGTGAGTTGATTAAATCTAATTCGTATTGAAATGTGAGGTAATTGTAGCTTTAAAATGTACTTACCTCAATGATAAATGCGATTAAAATATGGACAAAATTGTTAAACACGATTGATGTCAAATATTTGAGATTAAAATTAGTAATTAATGCATGCATAAAAACTTTTTGAAACACAATTTAATAAAAATGATCTAAAAATCAACTCAGATAGCGCTGAGTGCCCTGTATTTCAACTTTTTTTTTTGTCTAACTCCATTATTAAGGCAATTAGTCCTTAATAATGCAGTGAATAAAATTGTCTAGACAAAAATTATGCTATTTTAGCTTAAAAGAGACATACGTTTTAAAGTTAAGTAAAACCAGATCATGTCAGGTTGTATAAAACCAAAAAGTAATCGATGCCATTTACTAGGTAATATTGTAAACCGCTATGGATCATACATGCCTTTATTCTCAAAGAAAAATATATACTTAACTGGAAACTGTTATAATACAGTCACAATATGATGACAATCAATCGTATTGTAAAGCTGCTAAACAATTTACACTCGTATAAAAACTATAAATTTAATGCGCAATTAATTTAAATCCGAATAATTAAAGTTTTGTGTTTTAGTTGTAATTAAAAAACACAAAAGGTTTATTTCAAAATGGTATATCAATAACGTAATTATATTAAATTTCAAAAAAATCGTCACTAAAGTTCAACCACTTTAACATCGTATTTTATTGAAATGTGTTAACTTCTATACTTACCATCAGTGTTGCAAATTTCATTTAGTTCCTTTACTATTAGAATATTGGAATCACTTACTCTTTCAATACATCTATGTATTATTTTTCGATAAGAATCAACATTACTCATGCCGGTATAGTGTTCACTAACAACAAATCTTAAATGATATTCAAAGTCATAATATAGAATGATTATGTTGTTTACTCGGTTTCAGTAAAAGTCTAGACTAACAGTAAACTTTGTTAAATAAATAGTCGAATCATTTTAGATGAAAACATAAAAAAAAAATAGCAACAAAAGTATTTTAATGTTTCAAAACAGTTCTATCAACAAAATGTGCGTCAAACTACGTTTCAAATTTTTTTTTATTAAAAATGAACGTGAATTTATTCTCTAACATCCAAATATCATTTATTTATTCTAATTTAAATAATTTATTTTTATTTACTAAAATTTTTTTGGCAACAGTAAAGAGTTTCAACAATGATCGATTAAGTTGATGGCAAGTTGGTTTATTAGTATTCGGTAAAAGCGACCTTTTAGTGACAATTACAGCCCCAAAATTTGATAGAATGCATTATCATCGACATCGAACCCATCTGCCAAGTTTCAGCCCAATTGGATGACAGCAAGAGGGTTAAATAGGAGTCCGCAGATATGCCTCCCATATACAAAATCGAAGTTAATACGAATAATTTAAAATGGTTCATGTTCAATTGAAGAACTATTGACCTGTTCCTTTTTTTTATATTTAACGATTCAAATTCAGTTGTAATCAGTTAAGATTTAATGCTATTAGGTAATGCTATTAATGCCCATAAGTAATGTTTTTAGGCTTCAATATCCTTCAAATATGAATCACATGAAAGATTTTGTTATGAAAAACCTTATCAACTGCAAATACGATCTGTTTAAATAACTATATAATAGTAATAGCATTCAAAATATTTTGTTTTGCTTACATTACTTTTAAAAACTATTTGAATAAATCATAAAATTTATTATATTTTATAAAGATTGTAAAAATGCATGCCAAAAACTACTCAACTTTGATATTTAAAAATAAAAGCATCAGTTGCACACCAAATTATTATCACTAGGTGTGTGGAACATCGCACAACTTTCTATTACATTATACTGATATGGACTGGTATTATTTATCGTTTTTATTGTTTTCATCATTCATAAAAAAAAAAAAAAAAAACCTGCCAAAATAGCAATTTTGTTTTTATATATACTTTTTGATAATCATTTTTCTTGTAAATGGACCAGAGGAGACGAGAAAAGAGGTCGTTGATGAGCAATGCTGAAGGGAATAGAACTCTGTATTGAAGGCATTTGTATTAAAACTTTTTACACCTTTATGGCATTTTTATGAGAAATTCGGAGGTAGGGATGTTTAAACACCTCAAAATTTACCACAGTAATTTTGATCAAAAACGTTAGGGCCGTTTTTAGCAATTACTAAAAAAAAAAAATCAATGACAGCTACCTTATGCGTAGGCGCAATTTTGAAGAGAATCTTAATAATAGGTCCCATGGCCACCACTAACACATACACCGAATTTCAACATCGTAGGTTAATTCGTCCGAGAGTTATGCTAACTACACACACACAGGCAGACAGTTTTTCTAGACCACTTTTAAGGAAAATGCAAAAAAATCGAATGAAAACAATAATTACATTACCGTATATTAACATATGGGTAATTGAAAATATAAAAAGATAATAGCAAACGAATGGTGCTGACTGAAGATCAGTCATCATGGATATAAGCGTTGATACATTAAAATTTCTAAACCAGTCTTGAGGTACAATTTTTTTTTTTTAATATTTTTACCATTTTGAAAAGGTTTATTTGAAAATGGTATATCAATAACGTAATTAAATTAAATTTCAAATAAATCGTCATTAAAGTGCAACCATTTTAACATTGTATTTTATTGAAATGTGTTACCATCTACTTACCTTTGTGATATAAATTTCTTTTTGTTCCTTTACGATTATAATGTTGGAATCACTCTTTCCATACATTTATGTATTATTTTTCGATAAGAATAAACATTAGTCATGCTTGTATAGTGCTTATTAACAACAAGTCTTTAATGATATTCTAAGTCATAATATGGAATAATTAGGTTGTTTACTCGGTTTCAGTAAAATTCTAGACTAACAGTTAACCTTGTTAAATAAATAGTCTAATAATTTTAGATGAAAACATTTTTGGGAAGATTGGGATTTTTTGGGAAGATATCAATTCTTTTTGTCGAGTTTTCTAACTTAACTGCAGTCGAGTCCTGCTTTCTATTTGAGAATCCAGACTCAGCAATAAGTAATTTTTACTTTTTTCTAACTACACTATTTAAATAGTTCAACTTTAAATATCAAAGTCACTTCTTGAAATTGAGCAAAAGATAAATATCCGAAATCCGTTAACCCGTTTTACTGAGTCATTACCCGGGTAAAAACACCAAACTTCTGGAATTATTTCGGGGTACAGACCCTCTTATGCTTTAACTCATACAAAAGGCTTTTCCTCAAATCAATCCGAAAAGAATTTAAAAAAAAAAAAATTAAAAAAAAAAAAAAATGATCTGAATAGGTTAAAGCGTTTAAGCTGTAGGCCAGGTTAAAATTCCCAAGCATCGGGATCATTTCCGGAGGGTACAGACCCTCCTACCCATCAAATCATACAAAAGGCACTTCTTCACAACCAGAAGCAGAATCAGAAGAACAAAATTCCGTTGACTTCGGCGATTTTCAAAGGATTTTTTTTTTTTTTTACCATGGTTCCTTGCTCAATGTTAACAGTCATTTATTTTTCGTCGACTCACCGAGGCAACACCATGGCAAAAAAAAATCAGGGTTCGAGCTATAATAAGCTGTGAGGGGTCGAAAATGGGTCTAAGTTCTGTCAACATAATATACACTTGCATGTCTGGTGTCTGGCCGCTTTGATATCGGTCTTGGCGTTTGCATTTCTCTGCGTTTTAGAACACCCTGACTTCAAAAAAGTTATCTAGAAAAAATGTCTCTCTGTGTGTGGGGGGGGGGGGGCGAGGGTTGATGGCACAGGGTTTTCTAACTTTCTTAGGAGTGAAGAGATGTTGAAAAACGGACTTAAAGTTTTCCAAATAGCACAAAAAAATTGAAGAGTCGTTTTTGTGCAAAAATCAAAAGAACTTGTATAAAAATGACTTGTACAAGAATGTAATGAAGATTCCAAAACGTGAATTTTAATTGAACATACTGTTTTTGGGTAAATACCAGTTGTTTCAAATAGTTTGTAAAGTATGTAACATTTTGAGCTCCGAAAATATTGTAAAGAAATTGGCGAGTTGCCACTGCAATGTTCCTCAGTTTGACTGGATGGAATGATAATTCAAAATAAAAAACATACAATAAAAATAAGTCATATTCAATCAAGTTAAAGGCATATGTAAAATTATTTGTAAAATGGGTACATAGTACATACCTTTTATATTTTACAAACGAATTTCAGCTCCAATGAAATCGAGATTCGTTCTCAAGAAGTCAAACATCGCTAGCGAATCGATTTTCAGCGAGTTCTATTGACCTTTGACAAATCCAGGTAAAATAGGCATTGATTTCTATAAGAAAAAATTGCGCAAACGGTTTGGGTGTAATGATAATACAGAAAAAGATTAACGTAGAACGAAGGTGGTGATCGTAGGTAAATAAACAAATGAAGGGGAAAAAAAACTTTTATCGGAAAGTGACGCCAAATCTAAACGGTCAATGATGAAACGTTTTGGGGTAACGTCATGATTTCACTGTTTTGACGAATTTTCTTCTTTCGATATTTAATAAAATAAATATTTAATCCTAATATAGCTTACATAAATGAAATCAGCTTTGCTTTCTTAAAGTTCATAGCTTTTTACCATTTAAAAAAAAAAAAAAAAAAAAAAAAAAAAAAAAAAAAAAAAACATTTTTTTTGCCGTTACCAGATCAGCTCAAAAACTTGCCAGGAAAGAGCTTGCCAAGGAGAAGGTTTCAAAGATTATAAACACGCAAAATACAGAAAATTGATATTTTTATTATTTTTGTGAAAACAAGGGATACCAAGTCCCCTTACAAGTAAAAATTACACATAAAAGTTGATAATCAATACAAAGGTCGTATATTAAAAACAGTTTTAGGAGTTAATTTTTTAAATTTAACAATTATTGGAAGTTCATTTTAAATTACAAAAATATTTGTTTGACTAGTAATTGATGATATCTATATTTTTTATAATGTAATTGTAATTTTAATTTATTATAATAATTTTTTTGGAGTAATGGACAATTCCCGCATTTTTTAAAAACGAGTGAAATTAGTTAATAGTTCTTTTTTATTCCAAGTATTTCTATCTGATTCCAAGTATTCAAACAAAAGTTATTTTAAAAAAATTATTTATTATTAAGAAAATAAAATGCCCTGAAACCCAGTCTGATTGCAGTCCGATCAAAACGATCCGCTATAGCAGTGACGTCGCGACATCCTTTCATTTCTATGGTAATCGTGAGGTTTCTGCCAAATGTTGGTGTGTGTTTGGCATTGGTATTTGGTAAACAATTGCCATATCTCATACCGGTTGATGTGATTCGCAAGAAACTTGCAAAACTGGTTTCTGTTGCTGCGTATCCAGCCAAGTTGTTTCAGATGAAGTGACGTCACATTTGATTCCGAGTCAAATGTGTCGTTTTCGCGTCAAAATCTAACAAGCGATATTAGGTTGCAAATTAAAAAAAGAAAAAGCACAGTTAGCAGAAATTTTAGTGTGTATGGCTTTTTCGAAACTTTATAATTCAATAAAAAAAAAAATTAAAAATTCGGGAATTGTCCATTCTGAAGCTTTCACTGCAACAGTACAATATTATTACTAATTTTTATTTTGGATTCGTTCACCCGCGAATGAAATTCGCGAAACTGTTTTATGAGAAATATTATCTGTTAAGACTCATAACGAATTCGTATTAAGCAAAAAGTGTTTTGAAAAAAGTTGTGATATTCCCCCAAAAATACTTTTGAAAAGCAGGAAAAGCCACAAACCTCAAAAAACTTTCTTTCAGTACAAACATTTTATACTTGAAGAAAAGTTGTAGCTACAAAGACAGTGATATAAAAAAACGCCAACCTCTGATATATATCTCGGCTGTGTATAGCTTAAGAATGTATGCTAACTTAATTTACTATTGAAATTTAAGTTTCACTCCCATAAAAATTTACGCTGCTTGAGGTTGGCGCCCGTTTTAATCCCAAACTTTTAAAATCACCCACATTAGAGAAAATGTCCAATATATATATATATATATATATATATATATATATATATATATATATTAACCAAACAAAAGGTTACCATAAACACTTTAGTTTCCTAATATTGAAAAATCCTTAACGAAGAGTCAAATGCTCGCGTTGTTTCTCAATATTAAAAATATTAGAAAAATTAAATCTACGTGAACGTCAAACTTTATGCAACTTTGTATTTCTCGCCCATCATATTTGCTCACTAGTAAAATAATTAATAATATAATTATAGTACAAGACAACTTATCCTTACCTCATTGAAGACGCTACAGTGATGTGCGATCTGGTTTTACTACGCGCTGATTGGCTGCGAAATAGTCTTACTTGTGACGTCTTGAACTGAGATAGCCGTGTTAGCCAATAGCGATTCGCCAAGTGAGTGACGTCATGAAATAGGTATGTCAAAGCCATATGATTCATTAAAACTCTTATAGTACCCATGGTTAGAGAAGTAAAGTATTACTTAAAATTTAAAAGCCATTATTTTCTTTTTTTATCTACATATATTTAAGTTTAATATAAAACTATGATCGCTTGTAATCAATATTTCTATATAAGTTGTGATTTGCTTGGAACTATATCTCTTAAGCGGAAGGATCCATCCTACAAAGTATTCATTGAGGTCAAGATAAGTTGTTTTGGACTATAGTTTAAACGCAAACATTGTTCAAATTCTTATGACGGCGCCAACCTCAAATAACGTAAATTTTCATGAGATCGGAACTTAAATTTTAAAAGTAAACTAAGTTAGCATGCATCCTTAAGCCAGACACGGCCGAGAGCTATAATCAGAGGTTGGTTTTCTTAATATCACTGTCTAGGTAGCTACAACATTTCTTCAAGTTTATGATTTTTTTTTTTTTATTGCAAGAATTTTTTTTGTGTTTTTGAGGTTGGCGGCTTTTTTCTATCTTCCAAACCAAAAGTATTTTGGGGAGATTACACTTTGCTGCATGTACCAAAAACAGAAAATGATTTTCACTAGTGAATCTTAAGGTGATATTTCAGAGAACATTTCAAAGCGAATGCTTTACTGCAAACGTCACAAACGTGCGGTTTCTCCCTAGTATGAGCAAGAAGGTGAAGCTTCAGACTTTTTTTAGAGGCATATTTTTTGTCTCACATTTCACAGGCAAAAGGCTTTTCTCCGGTATGAGTGCGAAGGTGTAAAATCAGAAGGCTCTTTCGTATGTAAGTCTTGTTACAAAAGTCACAATAATGCGACCCTTGTTCTGTATGATAACGGAGGTGAAGCTTGAGGGAGCTTTTTTGAGAACATTTTTGGTTGCACACATCACAAACATGAGGCTTTTCTCCAGTATGAGCCAGATAGTGTTCCTTGAGAGAATCTTTTTGAAAGAACGCTTTACCACAAATGTCACAAACATGGGACTTTGAGGTTGAATGTGTTAGGAGATGACGTATAAGATTTTTTTTAAATGCAAATGTTTTGTTGCATTTATCACAAACATGCTGTTTTTCACCAGAATGAGAGTGGACGTGGTCCTTGAGAGCATTTTTATGGGCAAATGCTCTCTTGCATATGCCACAAATGTGTGGTTTTTCACCAGTATGAGTGAGGAGGTGAGATTTTAGAGTAGATGTACTAGAAAATGCTTTATCGCATATGTCACAAGCATGAGGTTTTTCTCCTGTATGAGTACGGAGGTGTTTCATAAAAGAGCCTTTAAAGAAAAAAATTCTGTTGCACACATCACAGGCGTGGAGCTTTTCTCCGGTATGATTACGTAGGTGGAGGTTAAGTGAGCTCCTGCAAGTAAATGCTTTGCTGCATAGTTCGCAAACATCCGGTTTTTCTCCAGTATGTTTCCGTAAATGAATAGCGAGTGAAACTTTATTATCAAAACCTCTATCGCATACATGGCAAACATGCAGGTCTTTTCCAGAATGCCTACTGTTGATGTGACTGTAAAGATATTGCTGGCAGCTAAAAGTCTTATTACAAAGTTGACATATATAAGGTAGCTCTCCACTGCAATGAGTGCAGAGATGTTTGGAGAGACTTTTTTCACTCGAAAATGCCTTGTTACATTCACTACAGGCATGAGAAGTTTTGTCAGTATGAGTGAAACTTTGTCGTTTTTGTGAAAGGGCCATCATAAACATTTAAGATGAGCCTTTTAAAGAGTAATATATCAAGTAAATAAGATTTTGAAATTTGAAGATTGCCACTTAGCTGGATTTAATAAATTCCTTTCAGATGTAAATTTAGCTAGATATTCTCAGTGCACGCGTCAGTAAATAAAACATCCACCTTCCTAAAATAAAAAATAAAAAGTTTTGAGTAAGTCATGTCCAATCAACACCAATAGAGTTTATAGGTATATTAAAAACCTCCTTTACTAATACTACACTAACCATCCTACGGAAAGTCAGGAATTTGATCAAATTAAAAAAAAAAAAAAAATGGTGAAACTTACTGTAAAGGGAGATATAATTAAGAGTAATAATAATATTATAGTGTTAAGAGATAAAAATAAGGTATTTTATTTTTTTTTAAATAAGGAATTTTTTTAAATAAAAAAATAAGGTATTTTATAATTTTTATAAATATTATAAAAAGTAGTGTCCACGGACGTGACATGAGATATACTTAAAACACAGAAGAGAATTATTTAATGAAATTAAAATAAAAAGTTATAAAATATAAGTAAGATTACTTTTACAACTGATTAAATATCACACAACTTAAAAAGGGACTAAATAAAATAACGTTATTGCATATTTTGGATTTTCGTAAGATTTTATAAAACAATATTTTGACTATGTTTATTTCTAAAAGATAATCTAAATAGAAGAAAATATAACTGTGTGAGGTACCATGGTACCATCTGATGCAGAACAAATTATCTTATTGTTATCAGTTCTAATATTACACATACTTAATTTTAAATTTCGAATCCTTAAAGGTAGATGCTTAAAAAAATATTTTAAAGCTTAATCGACTTCAATTACAATTAATAATAATTAAGAAAGTTAGTTGAAAACCAGTCAATGAACACCAGTCACAAAAATTGAAAAAATGGGGATGGGGGGGGGGGGAGAATTCAGTTTTGAAACATTTGCATAGAATCATATTTTTATTTTAAAAAATCAAAATTTCCTAAATTCCAACTTCAAAGCATTTTAAATCAAACATAAAAATAAAAAGTCGATGTAATTTATAATGTTTTAAGATGCTTTTGCGATATCTTAGGCTGTTTAATATGTTCAAAATATACAAAATGAATAATTGTAAACAAAATTAATGTACCATTCTTTTTCACCCATGGACAAATAGTTCCAGGGATGTGACAAAACGATAGGGTTTTTTTTTGCAAGTGGCAAATTCTCCATTAGATTTTATTTTATAATATTTGCAAAACGGACCTGTTTCATCTTATATTACACATTTTAACACACATTTTATAAATTTAATTGATAATTTAAACTCTATTGAGTTCCACTGATGTGACATCTCATCTCAACCTATTTTCAGTCAAGTACAATAACTTGATAAAACTATTCATAAATAACTTAGTCTGTAGCTTGTTCTTTGCATCTAAACAAAATATCTACTTAAACACCTGATTTCTTTATCAAAAATGATCTTTATCTAAATTAAAATACTAATAGTAATAAGGTTAAAATATTAATAATAATTAAATTAAAATACTAATAAAATTAAAATAACACTAAAATTAAGTTAAAATATAAAGTATAAAATTAAAATAAAACTTAAAATCTGTTTCCAGAAACCGCATTTATCCGAAAAACACACACTCACACAAAAAAAAAAAAAAAAAAAAAAAAAAAAACACCTATATAAAATCATGTCGAAGAAATGAAATATTCTACATCTGTGCCATAAAAATTATTATAACAAAAAGGCTCTAAAAAATTTATGCGTCGCATTGATGCAGTCATTTATTCAGAAATATTTTAGTTTCTTCCTTATAATAGCAACAAACAAATGACTATTAATAAAATAATAAGAATTGATAATTTCAAAAATAGAATTCGAGTTTCTGAGTCACCAGAATTTTTCTTTTACATCTAAATGTTCACAAAAAAAAATTAAACTTGGTTTCAAAAATATATTCTAGCTACATAATTTTCCTTGATAAAAATCCAAAATATATACTTTGTTGTTAAAATCAGTTAATTAGATTCAATTGGAGTAAAACATTAATCAGGAATAAAATTATCATTTATAAAAACATTCGCAATTTTAAAATCAGTTCCTAAACTCAAGATTTAAAACGTGTTTAATTCTCGGTGTCAACACAGTAAACATTGTTAGGTGTTTAGCAGCTTCCATGAAAGCAACGGATCAGCCAATGGCGCACTCTCATTCCCCTCAGTGGTTTGAATCAAGGTGAGGTATGCTTAAATGCCACCCGAATAATTGCAATAAAAATTAATAAAACTAGGGGGCTTCGCTCCCTGCTCGCTAACGCTCGCCAACCCCCAAACGCCTCGCTGCGCTCGGATTGAGCGGCCTTGCCGCTCGAATTTGTGGTTAAAACATCTTGCTGCGCTCGAATAGGTTTGCCAGCCATAAAAAATTTAACCAAATTTTTATAAATTTAATGTAAGGCCTAATAGAGAAAACACCCAAATTGCAAGTTTCATAATAGAAAGTTAAATATACCGCCAACATTCTGACTAAAACTTCATTAGCTATGCCCTTACATTGAAGTCCTAATATTTTTTTATTTATTCTGATAAGTCGCCCCGTTAGAGAACGACGTCCAACGCGAGGCATTTTCTGGATAGAAATACTTCAAAATAATAATTACTCTAATATAAAAATGCTTCAGAAAAACAGAACTTGAAAAGAAGAACAGAAACTTGTTTTCGGAATTGACTGCAAATAGATGTACAATGATGCACAAAAATGTTGATAGCCATTCGATATCACCATTTTAGCACTCTTCCAGCTCAGCTCCCTGGGTACATGCCCCGGTAGCTCTCTCCCCTCTCCCCCCCCCCCCCCAGTTGCGGCCCTGCATGAAATACTAATTAAAAAAATTTCCTTTTTTTAAAATTATTTATATTAGCTTCGATTTTGTGTGTTCTGGTCATGGTGGAAAAATCTTTGGAGAGCTAATCAAACCACTTGCCGTTATTCATTAAAGCTGAACCTTCGACAGATTTAACTGTCAAAGTTCAAGACACACAGCAGTGTCAAACTCGTTTTCAATGACAATGCAGTGTGTAAAACTTCGGAACTGTCACTAAAAGGGAGCTTTTACACACGTTATTCAGATTAACCCACTTGCCGTCATCCACTTGAGATGAAACTTGGCAATTACATCCGAAGTCATTGACAATGCATTCTATTAAATTTTGGGGTTAAAAAAAATTTAGGTAATGATACAGAATCAATGGTTTTTCTTCATAGTGGTCTTAAAGAAACTCGTTCAAAGTTAAAAATCGATTAAATAAATAGCAATTGCACACAAAACTTACAAATGCATGTGAAGGATTTATATCAAGAGCTTTGTTTTTATCGGTTAAAACTGCTATAAAAATCTTAAGTAAAATGTGATTTTTTTTATTGACTAAAATGGTTATCGAAATCCAACAAATTCCGTTCTGGATACCTACCTCAAACTTAGTGTGAAATTTATATACTTATAAGTTTTCTTCATTGTATGTACATTGGTGGCAGAGTGATAGGACAACATTGTAAAAAGCCAGAGATTTCATTGGATACTCAATAATTGACGTACAGGGTTCGACTAACCACCAGACCAACAAGTTACATCGACTGTGCCGTGCCACATTCTGCTTTTCAAATAAAATTTCATTATATATGCCAGAAACATATAATTCTTATGAATTTCCAAAAAGTAATGGGCATGGGCCCACTAATTGCCCTTAATGGTTTCATGGCATCCCATCCCATTGTGGTACAAAGTCAATTTTTTACGTCCCGCTGAAATGTACAAATTTCTTCAGTAAAAATCAAAATTATGTGACTGATCCCTCTATATACATTTTTATTGAAATATGTTCGTTTTCATTTCTGCTTCAATCCTGAGGTCACTTAAAAGCATGTTCAAAAAGACGAAACTCCAACTTTTTTAATATAATTCTTTCATGCCTGATGATTATGAAGTTCACATTCTGGTGCAATCTCCTGTAGCAGAGATTCACATTCTTTTAAGGTTTAGGACCCAAGTTTTTAGAAATTTGATCAACGACAACCCAATATTTCTATAACACCCTTCCATCTCCTCTCATCCTTAAACTAATGTTTTTAATTGTTCTCAATATTATTCTTCATTAACCGTAAAACAACTTAATTCAAATTGTAACTAACCAAGTTATTAAATGTACATAAATTACTCAAAATAATTAAATTAGTAAGAATTGCTAAATGTATTTCAAATTCAAAAAAGTAATTTACTCTTATTTAAAACTTATAATTTGAGAGCATGTGCAATCCAATGAAAAATTTTTTATTTCTTTTAAGTTTAAAACCATGAAAATAAAATTTAGCATTGTATCTGTTATGCCTCTCCAAATAACCACTCAGGCAGCTGCTTATTAAGATTTCCTATTTTTCCCTACTTTGGTAAGGGAAGAAATAGGAGCTTAGTGGTCCATCCCTTGTTTATTTATATTTGACATTTTAAGCTTCAACTCAAGGCTTATAGATGATACCATGAACTAGTTTTCTATAGGATATATTCCAATTGTCATATGAAAATCTCACATATACAGTACTACCCACCAAAAACTGGCTCACGACATACAGTTTAGGAAACGCTGTTCTATTGGATACTTCAACTGCACAAGGAGATTTGCCTTTATGTGAATTAAAAACTCTTCACTATCAAATTCAGTTCATTCAAAAGATTCTTGTGAAATGTAGAGAAATAAAATTTCAGCTCCTCCCCATTTCTGCAGCTTACACAAATGTTAAACCCGTTTCTCTATCATTATCCTTATTATCGAGTTTTGAGTCTTCCAACTCATATTTTAAATAGGAAAGTTCATAATCAAAAAATTTCTGGGAAGTTCTGGGATATTTTTTTAAAATACAAGAATATTCTAAGGACAAAGACAGGAATCAGGACAGTGTCTCCCAACAAATGGTGGATTAACAGGCATCTATAGATTGGCTTTGGCTATTTGGCTGATGCACATTAGGGTGCATCAAACGCCCCATGTTTTTAAAAAATTTGTGGAAATGGTCTGTCCCTAAGTTATTTTTGTTCAAAATGCTAAAAAAATATTATACATAAAAAAAATTTCAAAATTGCATAATAGTCCGAGAGGCGACTGCAATTTTTGGACCCCATCGAACATCATTCTGATTTTTTTAATAGAAATTGGAGAAAAGTGAGTAGATTACGAATCCACTGGTCTGCCGTGGCAAAAATGACCGAAACTGATCAATAATCGACTTGGAATGAGTTGAACTAAAATCCGATTGCCAAATATGTCATAACTTGCCAAAAATAGAACAAACTTATTCGTCTGGCAACCCACTTCATTTTGATTTTCAATGAGAAAAAGCGCAAACGATTTCTGATTTTTGGCTCGGAAAACTTATATCTTTTAAAAGTAAGCCAAATTGGCGACATCAGTTACGTCATAAGTAACGTAATATTTTTTGCCAACTTGGCTCCCTTTTAATAGATGCAAGTAGACCGACGCCAGATATCTGAATCGTCTGCAACCTAATTGAAAATTAAAGAGTTAGGGTTACCAAATAAAAAAAAAGGTTATTATTTGGCAAGTTATGGCGCATTTGGCAATTGGATTTGGTTCAACTTATTGAAAGTTGATTTTTAACCAGTTTCGGCCATTTTTGCCAGGGCAGACCAGTGAATTCGTAATCTACTTCCTTTTCTCTAATTTCTATAAAAAATTCAGAATGATGTTCAATGGGGTCCAAAAATTGCTTAGTCTATAAAATCTCAGTCTATAACATCTATGTGGTCCACCAGCACTTGGAATATATAATAAAAATAGAAATTCTGAAAAAAATGCATTACAAGTAAAAAAAAAAATTAAACGTATATTCTAATGAAATAATGCATTTGGACTGTTATTTAATATAATAAAAGGATATATAATCATGTACTACTAATTTTCTAATTTCAATTTAATTCATATAAGTACACTCGTTTAGTCAATTTTGGCTGTTTTCGCAGATTTCTCATCTTTTGTCGATTTTGCAAAGAGTTGTATTTAGAGTGAGATTTTTTGGAAATTGGGATTTTTAAAATCCTCACCATATTTATCTCGCAATTTAAAAGCAATATCAGTGGAATTTGGTTTTATAGCTAACATTGCATGACTTTTGTTCTTGTGGGAAAACTTTATTGCTCCAAAGGGTCAATGGCATAATTTCTTCGGTAAGATACCAGTAGTGGTTTTTAAAGACACTGATTGCACTCTCATATAATGTGGTGAATAGTTTAGTGTATAAATGTAAGAGAATGATGGTTTTGTTGGTCATTCAAAGGCGCATTTATGGCAAAATCACAGGTTATTCACCAGGTGCAGAAAATGAGAGATACAAAGTTGACAAAGTCACATAGATTAGCAAATTATTTTTTGAAGTCATTGTGCCAGCAGATAATAACTATACTTGCTTCTCAAGAAGACAAGTTTTAATTGTATATAACAATTATCATCCAACGTGTTTTGTGCAGGACTCCTAGTCGGTTTATTTTTGCTGCTTGAGTAATATTAGGAAAGTCTAAGTATATTAAGCAAGATTTATAAACTTCATATAGTCATCTCACTTTTTCCCCGAATCAATGGCAGATTTGGCTGTCTGGATTGCACTGGTTCTAAGAATTGTGCTTTTTGCTTGTACGTTCACCGACTTAGAATCAAAAGATTTCAATACACTAACAAAATATTCAAGATGATAAAAATTGCCATGACATTGTTTAGACAAGGTTATATTTGGTGACTTGAAAGACTCATCTATTTGTCATTAAACACGAGACAAAATGACTTCTCCAACGTGATGACAGAAAGCTGACCAAAGAAGCGCATGTTCCAATTTCTTTTTTACACTGATGTAGGCAGCAATAACTGGCCTGTGTTTTAAGAAGGTGTGTCAAACATCATGTTCATAATCATTTGTATGCATTGCCAATAGGTGAGCTGCTCATATATTAAGTCAGCAATGATTGGGCCTCATCAGGGAAAAATCACAGAATGAAAACCAATGACTTTTCAATGACTTTTAAGGACCTAATTAATGTTTTTAAGGACCTTAAAAAATTTGTTTTCAGGCATCATGTCTGAATAAAAAAAATTTATAAAGTATATTCTACCAAAATAGTTACAAGTTGGCGCATGTATTATACAAATATGTCAGAAAATTCCGATGTAATGAGGATAAGTGGCGGACACGCGGGGATAGCAAGTCTGAGTTGCATTTTTGTAAATTTTAAAGTTGGTCAACATACACAAAAATTAAGGACTTTTAAGGACCTCTAAGCATTTTCAAGGACTTTTAAGCACCTCTAAGCATTTTCAAGTACTTTCAAGGCCTTGAAAACAGGTTCAAAAATATTAAGCATGACCGTGGGAACCCTGCTCATTAACGATTAGTTTCTTAGGGATATGATGATATACCAAGAATCTTTTGCTAGTGAACGTTTCCAACAACAATGATGATATTTTCTTCTGTTTTGTACTTATTAAGTTGAAAGTTTTGCATCTCCGTGCAGAGTCATATATATTTAGGGAAGCACCACTGCTCTTTGCAGGTGTAGTTGAAACACCATTGCAACTTGGCTTCTTGATCTATCTGCTGTTGTGCAAGATACAATCTATTAGAGGGTAGCGATCTTAATTTTGCTTTATTATTAAGAAGTTTTATAATTTTTCCGCAAGCTTTTAAATACTGTTTATTCTAGGATATTTACTTTTTCATAAAAACAGTTTTTCTTGTGAAAGAACTAGTTTTGCAGACTCCCATATAGACCAATTTACTTGAACACTTCCAATATGATGTCATATACCTTAATACTTTTACAAATTGATAGGAAATTTGAAGCTATTTATTATTTAATCATCATAAGTTATCTTGCCTGCCACCAAAAATATTTTGAAAAAAGAATAGTGTTACCAGTGGCAGAGTAAAAAAAAAGTAGTGCGAATCCCCGCGCTGTGATAATAAACGTTGTTTATGTTGCTATCCGAAAATGTTAATGACATAAATATTAAAATGTATTGTAATCTAATTAAACTTAAATATTGAAATGCACACTTCTACATGCTTTAAGAGTGGTGCAGGTTCCTCTATTTGTTAATAAAATATAAAAATAATGTAGTACGAAAAATACTGAATTTTGTGATTTCACATGAAAAATCTAAAATTTCCAACTTTCCGTGGACCCCCTAAAATTGTCTGGAAAACAAAAAGAATTGCAATGGTAACCTTTTACAGGTAATGGAACATTTTAAGAATGGGGACAAAGTGATTTGTTTCTAGAGGGGTGTTTGATGCACCCTAATGCACAATGTACAATGACATAACACTAGTGCGGCATCATAGCCCAAGTATGGCAACATAGTCCTATTGTGGCATCATAACCCAAGTGTGGCAACATAGCGCTAGCGTGGTATCATAACCCTAGTATGGCGATATAACCCTAGTGAGAAACCTAGCTCAAATGTGGCCCTAGTGTGGCTTCTTCACTAGAAAACCCCATTTTCGTACACATCAGTTATGAAATATATTTTTAATTTGAATCAACAGACAGAAAATTTTTAAATTCTCATAATTTCTTAAAAGATTTCTTTTTTAATGTGATTGGAAATTTGTGTACTTACGCATTAACGCCACCGCAGCTATAGATTTGGCGGTTTTTAAGAGCCGCCAATTTACACCTAAAATTTGGCCAACAACACAACAAAAGGTAACTGCGTGCGCGTGCGAACAACAAGATTGCTCTTTATTGGCAGCACTTAAAAACCGCCAAATCTGTAGCTGCGGTGACGTTAATACGCAAGTACCGAAATTTGAATGATCTAAAAAAAGGAAATAAATTGTTGTAATTCGTGAAAATGCGAAAAATCTGATAAAATGTCAAGTACACATAACATTGCATCGCGCGAATTTGAAATTCATTTTTTTTTTTCTTCTTAAGTTGGAGCTCAAATTTCACTGTCCCACACAAATATGCACGATTTCACGTGTTTCTAACACACACAAAAAAACTTACCAAGACAGTTCTTCCACACGAAATTTAAGAGAAACTCTTATGGTGGAGTGATACTTTAATTTTTCTCGCTTTTGAAGATGTATACTATAAAAATGAAGCCTCTGTTTCATAAAGAATACTTTTTTTACAAAAATGAAGCTTCTACGACAAATACAAAATACACACAACATTCCCTTCTACCTTTCATTCCTTCTATCTACTGATTTGCAGCAAATTGGAATAAACTATATATGATGACGTCACAGATCTTTCAAACTTCTGATGTCAACGAGGTTCGTGGTTTATTAAAAATTCCAAAGTTTAGCTAATAACAGAGAGGGTGAGCATTTACACGCTTCTTTCAACTTCGCGATATGAGCAGCGGTTTTACTAGTTTTACTTTCAATTACCCATATCTCTAAATATAAAAAGTAAAGCCCTCACTCATCACTAATTCTCCCACTTTTCATATAGTCACACTCTGAAAACTGGTACAAATATCAAAAAAGATAAAAATAGAAAAAGTAAACTATTCCGATCATGATTGACCAACTTTAAGCAACTACTACTAGCAATGTAGAAATTTATTCAAATTCCAACTAGACTCTAATAGCACAGATAAAATAGGGCATTAAAAAAATTGGTTCATTCTTGAAACTTGGTAAAAATGTTTCATTCGTCATGGAAAGGAATAATCAAAAGCAAAAGAGTATATAAAAATATCATGCGAAGAAGGATTTTATTTGGAGGGTGGAGTTCAGGGGTCAGAGGGTTTTGTAACTTAAAAATTAGTTTTGGAAAAATCTAAGCATGTGACACATTTTTTTAGAGATTTTATGCAGTTAGATATGCACTGGGGGATCATCAATGGGCAATAATTGGACTACACTGGCTAAGTGACTTATATTTTGTACTTTAAATATATATTTAATTTAGGTTATTTTGTTACTATATTTGGTTACATGTTTGCGTACTGTTGATTTTTATAAAAAATTTCAGCTTGCATTATGTATTGCATTTTTCCAGAATGATTGTCAAACGCTGTGTGAGATTTATATATTGTATTGTATTATGTATATTGTATTATGTATATCGTATTGTATAATCCTGTAACTATTGTATATTGTGTGTATGATCCTGTAACTATTGTATGCAAATTATTTTCTATTTCTATATACTTGTATATATTTACACGACCAACCCAGTTGGGCCTTGGGCCTGTTGGTCTTAAAATTTGTATTTGAATTTGTATTTGATTGAGTGAAAAAAAAGATGATATAACAAATAAAAAAGTTACAATCCTTTTTATAAACGAAAACACATGTAAAAACTGAGGAAAGGTAAAGTATGTAGCATAAAAAAATAAAAATTGGTACTTTCATGAAACTGGGCAAAAACGTTTGATTTGTCATGAGAATAAAGAAATGAGTCCATAAAAATATCATTTAATTTAATCACTGATGAAATATGAATAAAAATACCATGTTTATTTTAATCACTTATACTTATTCCCAACCTCAACTTATTCTCAACCTTGTTAATTGACCTGAAGCTGGAAAAGGTTTAACAATCACTAAGTATTTATCTTAGCAACTGTACCCCAAACTAATTAATATTGCTACAACTAATAAATTGTTAATGAAGTAAATCCATTGTCAACCTTAGATGCGTTACATTGTGGCTGCATCTAATGCTTTTCATTAGTTAGATTTTTCTTATAACTTTCTAAAAAATATAGATCTCGGTAATAGAGCTGAAACAGCTTTTGATCAATCCAGAATAAAGGCGAGAATTCATTTAGAAACATTTTAGATTCGATATACATCATCACTTAAAGTTTATCAGGCCAATCCAGTGGAGCTATGGCCAAACCTCCAGAAGAAATTTGTATTATCGTCGTTAAATCTAAATTACATTTGTTTTTAACAATTCTAGCCACAGAATTGTAATATACTTCAGATTCTTTTATTCTTCACGAGATGTGAAGTAAACGACTTTAAAAGAATTATTTTTATTGAGCTGGAATTATTGAAAACGGCTTACGCATAAACTCCAATAGAGAGTTCATGGTTTTTATTTTTTATTCAAAATTCTTTTGTAATTAACAATTAGTTTAACCCATTTCGATTTAAACTTCTCGCTTTTGCACCAAGTGTTGATAAAAGTGTCTAATGACTATTGGCAACATATCTCGAACTAGATTATGTAGAAATCTAATTATAATTGTAAACTTTTGTTAGCTCTTAGCCTGTATCTACTGTACAAGTAAATGAAGCCTACTGAAATGAACAACACGAAATATATTTTCTCGATCTTTTGTAAATACTTTTGAAAGTCACCAATACTTCTGTTATTGCCGAGTATTACGCTGATGCAATAGTCGCTATTGTATTTCGTAATCATTCATCGTAATGAAAGAGTAAACCGTAAAAAGCCATAAGTAAACCGTAAAAAGTAAATATCCTTAACTGCGTAAAACAAAAAATCCGTAGAAAAGTCATCATTTCCATAGTCACAAAAGCAAAGAGTTCATTTTACTCTCTGTAAAAAAAAAATTGAGCTAAGTGCTTTCAAAACATTTTAATTAGCAATTAAATGCATATTAATTTCAATAAAAGTTATATTATAAAACGGTTTAAAATTATGCTAAAATTATTCACAACAATTCAAACCTCTTGAAAGACAGCGCATACAAATATGAATGGCAAGATACGTTTCGCATATTATTTAAATACAATAATTATTTTTAAATGAGAGCTAAATATTTTAATAAAGTGATTAAAAATACAACCAATAAAGAAACAATGTGTAACCATCAAAAAATTACACGGGTAACGGAACGCACATCTTACGATTTCGCTACTTTATATATTTATATAACCATGTTATCTCTTTACTTATCATACCTTCCCGACTTGCTCGCCAAACCATTTCCATCTTAAGAACAATACGAGATGAATTAGTCTCGTTCCTGCATAGTATACATTTGAAAAACCACACCATCTCAATTACGCTAATCACGATTTTCTGTATTGTCTGGCGGAAAACAGAAAGCGTATATTAAACTACCGATTATCCACACAATAGTAAGGGAAAGCATAATATAGAGCCAGCGGTAAACTACATTTGCATTGTATTCATCACGGAGGTAGGGTACATCACCATTCATGACTGGAGGGGCATTGGCCAGTGGTAGCTCGTTCATTGGCACTTGCTCGTGCTCTTCTTGATCTTCCGCTTCCCTCATCCTTGCAACCTTGAAAAGATTAACAGATTACTTTCACAAGGTTGTTCAGTTGTAACTACTGCTCTACATATATCTAGAAATATATGCGATTACGATTCCAATTACACCGAGAGGTTTAGGTACCACATCGAACATCCTTCGGAATTTTTTTTTTTTTTTATAAAATGTAGAAACAAGTGAGTAAATTACGAATCCACTGATCTGTCGTGGTAAAAATGGCCGATAATGGCAAAAATAGACTTTGAATGAGTTGAAATAAATGTCAGAACTTGCATAAAAGAGACCACACTGTCGTCTGGTAACCCCACCGCTCTTTGATTTTCAATGATGAAGCGAGCAGACGATTTCTGATCTCTAGCTCGGAGAACTTGCATATTTTAAAAGTAAGCCAAATTGGTGATATTAGTTACGTCATCAGTGACGTAATGTTTATTGCCAACTTGACTCTTATTTAAATGATGTAAGTAAGCCGTCGCTAGATATCGGAATCGTCTGCCACCTTTTTAACCTTCCGTTAGTCACAATCTGCTTTAAAACACGGTTAGTCGCGTTGCACCTATCAAGTGTTTCTAGTTTCAATGAAATTTATTCAAGGTTAAATAGTTAATTGTTGTTATAGTTATTGTTTAAGATTCTTTGGAGCGATAAAGTACAAGGCAATGTATTTAAATAGTAAAATTTATTCATAAATCGTATCACAAGTAATTCAATAAAAATAAAGGCAGTGGAAAGTGTAGTAATGCCCCTGTAAGGTACGAGCGACTAACGAAAGGTTAATTGAAAATTAAAGAGCGTTGGGTTACTAAATAAAAAAAGAATGCTCATTAATTAGCAAGCTAAGCATATTTGGCAATCACATTTAGTTCAACTCGTCCAAAGTCGATTTTTGTCCAGTTCCAGCTATTTTTGCCACGGCAGACCAGTGGATTCGTAATGTACTCACTTTTCTCCACGTTCTATAAAAAAATTCAGAATGTTCGATGGGGCACCTAAACTTGCAGTCGCTTATCAGTCTAAATATAATCAGTTAACTCGTGCGTCGGCTCCAAGAGGATCAATGCGTTCTTTGCTGACAAAATTGAGGAGGCGCCTCTGCAAAGTTAGCATGTAAAGCTAGAAAAAATTTCCAGCATTAATATTACAGACTAAAAAAAACCTCTAGCTTTCTATACATGCAACGGAACTTCTACAGGTTGACTCCAAATTGATGTTGAAAATATTCCCAAGCGAATTTTGCGCCTATTAGTAGTCGATAAAGTTACATATTTAGCAACCCTATCTCTTGTGCAGTTTTTCTTTTTGTAAATTCTAAATGTACTTTCTTATTTGCTTAATTTTCGCAATTTCTAACTGATTACTTGAATATTACTTGCTTTTTCAGTCGTCGCTTAGTAATGACGGCCACTTTGAAGTAACCACTATCTTGTAGATTTTGAACCAACGGCCATATTGAATTGGTGACGTTTTGACCTTAACACCAACTTTTCAAAATAACGCCAACCCATCCGCGTAAACTATGTAATAATTTACAATTCTACCTCCCGACGTATATTTTCATTGGATTTATTATTTTATTTTCAATGAAATATGACATACGGTTGACGCGGAAAGTTCAATGTCAGCCACCGATCGCTGATAGGGCACTCAACGTGTTAATATATTTTTAATAGGTAGTCACATATTTTAAAGGACGAAAAGGGCCCACTTTGGATTGTATTTCATTTTCCTTAAAACTATGTTTTTTGCTACGCAAGGAACAATATCTCAAAACCCACTTACCCAATCATTTCCAAATGTTCCTAATATATTAAATTTAATTTGATGCACAACTTAACACGAGCTTTTCTTTAAAAAAAAATACTTTGTTTTAAATTCATTTGAAAAAAGTTCTACTCAACAATTTTTAGAAATACTTTATACTAACAGTTATGATTCTATAAATGCAAAACGCAACACTGAATTCATGCAAGCCCGTGTTCAGGTCTTCAAAACATTTGATTTAACACATAAAGAAAAATTTTGTTAAATAGTTCTTTTAGAAAATATTTTTTATTCAGTGTTTTTTTAACATTACCGAGAGAAATTGAACCGTTAGGAACTCCACTTAAATCAACCAAAAATTATCAAGAATTTTTCCTACTGTCAATCATAAGAAAAGCTTCCGACAGCTTGTCTAGCATTGTATGTCGCCATGCTAACAAGACTAACCCTATTTTCCACACGAAATCCCAGGAACAAGATGTTTACTTTTTATGCTTTGGACGCCAATTTTCAATACGGATCACCCCTATCCTAAACCAATGAGGTCGACCAAACGGTATAGTGGTTAGCGTGCTAGCTTCTAGACCACGAGGTTGCGGGTTCGAGTCCCGTGTTGGCATGGGTGTTTGTAAATGCATGTTGGCATGTCTAATGACGAATGTTTCGGCGCATTATAGCCCTCGTGTTGCTGACTGCGCCAGATAATCTGAAAACAACCAACCAACCTAAACCAACGAAACTTGCTTCTAAATAGTCTGATATCAACTTAACTATCTGGCGAGAGCTATTCTCCTTAGACAGTACACATGTAGTAATAAATAAAATGCTAACGGTACGAGTTTTCCGGTGCAAGAGTTAAACCAGAGAAATACCTCGCCATGTTATGGTTTCAATATCTAGTATTGTTCAATTGATTATGAAATTGTCAAGCATTAACACTCAAGATATCACTTATCTTTCCATTCACTCTATAGCAATGAGATGGTTGGTTGGTTTCAGATTATCTGTGGTCGTCAGCAACACGAGGGCTAAAATGCTCCGAAACATTTGTCATTAGACAAGCCAACATACATTTACAAACACTCATGCCTAACACGGGACTCGAACCTGCAACCTCGCGGTCTAGAAGCTAGCACGCTAACCACTATACCGTATGGTCGGCTTAGCAATGAGACGATATTGAAATCTAAAATGATTAATTCTGCAGCAGCCTGTTTGAATGCATTTTAATATTTATTCAGTTTTTGATTCTGTAGCAAACAATTTCAATGATAGAAGATACTATAATCTTTGCTAAATGAAAAGATAAATTGTTTTCTTAACTAATAAAGATTAAGGAGGTAAATTATACTACCTGTTAGATAGTTCTTGAAACAAAGCAGATTGCTTAGCTAAGGACTACAGTACCCAACTCTTTACTAGGTTGGTTGTTTTCAGATTATCTGGCGCCGTCAGCAACACGAGGGCTATAATGCGCCGAAACATTCGTCATTAGACAAGCCAACATACATTTACAAACACCCATGCCTAACACGGGACTCGAACCCGCAACCTCGCGGTCCAGAAGCTAGCACGCTAACCACTATACCGTTTGGTCGGCCAACTCTTTACTAGAACTGCAACATATGCTTTACGGTTTCAAATTGAAATCTATATTAACAACTTCCCTCAAAACTAGGTCAAATTCATTTGTTACTATGGGCAACCTATTTCAAAGCATTATGGGGAGGAAGTATTCAAGTGACATCATCTGCTTGCAGCATCAATATAGATAAACAACAGGATAGACTAGACATCTTAAAGCTAGGCATTCACTATCGCTAAGCAGAGCGGAGTGGATTAGAGCCAATTACAAGGCTGTCAACGTCCATTGTAGCACGAGGCTCTTGCTGCAATAGACATTGGCAACCTTGGAGTTGGCTCTAATCCACTCCGCTCTGCTCAGCGATATTGGAAGCCTAGCTTAAAGCCGGATTTACACGCTACTAGTCGGGCCTCTAGTTTAGATCGTCAATTCAGTGACGTCAGCAAAGCGTCCTCTGCGCCTTCTATTGGTGATCACGGGAGAGCGCACGTGATCGGTTGATGGAGGTCGCCGGTGCCAGTAAATAGAAAATGTTTGGTGTACTGGAACCACTTGCCTGATGACTTCATATGACGTCACTGACTGGCGATCTAAACTGGAACCTCGACTGGTAGAGCGTGTAAATCCGGCTTAACGCTGGGAAAATGAAGCCGTTGCCAGAAAATACAAATTTCTGAGGATTAAAAATAAAATCTTGGGTTGTGCACAGCAGAACAGTCAATAGTAGACCTTAATTAGTAATAATTAAAAAGAAAATATCTACTCTAACACTTTATATGATTTCTCACAATCCCACCCAACTATAGAAGTGAACTGTGCTTGGTTAATCATCCACCCATCATCATCAACCATCGGCGCGGTTTTTCTCTTCCATTGCCATCTGTGCAGTCTATCCAGTTATTTGACATGATATTGATTTTTGATTGATTGATTGATATCTATGACTTGTAGTGCAGAAACTGCATATAAGCAAACAAGAAGTTGTAAAGATCAGTGGTCACTTCAATATTAGCCGGTAGATTAAAATAATAAGATATATTTATGGTGATGGAAATGGCAACACTTTCCATAAATTACCATGTAGAAGGATTTGGTGCTCCAAGATGCTCGCAACTATTGTGTCCAAGTTCTAATCCCGGATGTAAGATATGGATGTTTGACCTGTTGTTGTGGTCCGTCATTTGAATGTATGAGCTGCCTATAAACGGATTGTGCCATTGTGAATTACATGCATTTCAAAAATAGTGGATATAAGTTTGTCATACCTAGTTTTCTTATGTGAAGGAAAGTATAAATGAATAAATGATTTGATAGGTCAAATGAATTTTTTTTTATTGGATGGTATTTTCATTAGAAAGGTTCCATTTTATTCAAACTCCAACTGGACAATAAAATTTACCTGATAATTGGTGGTTTTGGTTTCATTTTATTTAATTTCTTTCATAAATTAGCCACACTTTTTTTCGAATTTGAGGAATTAGTCTCTTCTCTTCTTTTCAAATATTGGTTGGTTGTATTCAGATTATCTGGCGCCGTCAGCAACACGAGGGCTATAATGCGCCGAAACATTTCGTCATTTAACAAACCAACATACATTTACAAACATCCATGCCAACGCGGGACTCGAACCCGCAACCTCGTGGTCTAGAAGCCAGCACGCTAACCACTATACCGTTTGGTCGGCCTTTTCAAATATTGAAAATATTAAATAAATGCGATTGACTAAAGTCAACACCACCTAAAGTACAAGGCCCAATCACTCTCGCTTTTGGTTGCCGTGACGTCATCACAAGAAGTTATACTGAACCAGCTAGATCTAGTTTCTTTACTTCATTCCGATGTCAGCAGCAGAGCACATTCGTATTTAGGCTTAGCAATGGCGTTGATGCTTGGTGGTAGATATTTGTGAGCTTTTTTATTTATAGCTTTCAACAGACTTGTAATTGAGTAACTATTTGCGAGCGTTATTATTTATCGTTTTTATTGAGAAGAATACCATCTATGATACCTGTTGTGTAACTAGTTGTAGTGGAAATCGCAACCCAGACAGCAAAGTGTCAATTTTTAAGTTTCCCGAAGATCCGGAACTGCGTCAGAAATGGATCCAATCCATTACCAGAAAAGGATTGAAACCCTCAAAATATTCAAGGGTAAGTACAAATCTTGGGCGTATTGACTTACACAAATTTATTATTAAAAACATTTATATAAGTTTTTATCCGAAATGTTTTTAACTTTTTAAATTTAACTAAACTATAACACTAAATGTGTTCTAAACAGTTTTATAGAAACCATAATTAGTATTTAACTATTTATTTTAGCTCCAAATAGTTACTAAAAACAGCTAAGTCCCTGTAGTGTATTTCTACTGTTTTTTTTTTTTTTTTTTTTTTTTTTTTAACCCAATTAACCATTTTTTTTAAATTGTTGACCGATAATTCCGTAGTAAAAATATTAAAGTATGGGTTGAAATTCCAAGTCCGGTATGAATTTTGCGCCAAGGTGATTTTCGCCAAAAAATGTCCATTTTTTTAATGTCAAATGAACTGCTTACAGTTGCCATAATTTGGCGCGATTTTATGTAAACAATTCCAAAAACAAACCAGAATCCGTACCGGACTTAGATATTTAGCTAAAATATGTATACGAATATATCTATTTCTACATTTTGACTTAATTGTCTCATTTATATTTAAAATGTGTCTTATCTTAGTGGAAACGGTATAATTTATTTTGTATATATAATTTATTTCCCTTCTTCTTAAACTAATTTATCGAAAAACTCAACTATTTTAAGAATGCTTAAGCTTGTTTTTCTTGATTTTAAGTATATATATTCCTAGGTGTGTATTGTACATTCCCAAAATGAGTATATATGCAGAGTTACCGAGGCTTTTGACAACAAGACAGGAGAGAAAATATCTATTCCGTTGAAGTGCCCTCGCCTGATAAATAATGCTGTGCCAACTATTTTCCCTAACTGCCCTTCTTATTTATCATCTACTTCAAACATCAGAAAAAGCGTGGTTAAAAAGCAAGAGCGGATTGTGAACTTTAATTTGAAAAAGGCAATTGCTGAAATTTTACAAGAGATGAAGGAAAAGCAAGCAAGGATGACATTTTCATCATTCGAAGAACTCTGTGAAAAGTAAATAACATTTCTTTACCTGCTGGGTGGTCTCATTTGAAAGAATCTGGAATATTGATATTGTTTCAATTAATTTTAAACCCAGAACCTCTTATTACAAAATCAATAGTAGTAGATGATAAACTTTCTTTAACTATTTATATAGATAATGTTCATATAACAAAATTAAATGAAATATGCATACCTTCAAATGTAAACAGCTGTGAAAAAATTTCCACTTTAATTGAGAATTTAAATAACTATAATAGTAATGATAGAAATCAATTCTTCTCCAAACTTTAAAATGCTTACAACTAATTTGATTACCTATTAACTAATGATTTGTTTCATAAAAATTGTACTAATTTGAAAATGCCAATGTTGACAAGTATATGTAATAGATCTGTTAAGTTAATAATGTGTGTGTTGTATGTATTAATATTGTAAATAAAAAAAAAGTTGATTACTCTAAACCCAGTTCCTTGTTCTTTTTATAAGTAAGCAATTAAATTAATGTGAAAACTCAATATATTATCTGAGTGATAAATAATTACCTGTGTGATAGATAACTTCAATAAAATTTACGCTATTGATAAATATATAAATGCCAAAAAATAGAAAAATTTTGTGTTTTATATAATTTTATTTTAAAACCTTTTAACTTGGGAAATTTTTATTTTAGTAATTGAAAAGCATTGAATATTTGAATGCGGTATAACAATTTGAAATTAGCAATGAATTCTCTGAACAAAAAAAACTTATTCATGTTGTTTTCAAACTACGCTAAATAATAAAACCGCAATGAACGTAAACCGTCCAACTTCTCTTGATGACGTCACAAACAAGTGGTAAGGCCTTGTCTTTAGGTGGTGTTGCTAAAGTTATCTGCTTCATCTGACATTGACTCGTGTTAACACATTCTCTAGCGATCATGTATCAGCACCGAATGTCTTGTTACTCCAAAGTAGTCTGTCCTGATCAGACTGCACCCGGTCAGAGTTTCCGTTCACACTGTAAGTAAGTGAAGTAACAAAATTACGTTTGTCATGTGACGTAAATATCATATACATCTTGTCTTCCTCAATAAGCTTAGCTCGAAGCTTGTGTTTTTAAAACGTTTTTTAGTTTCAGGTAATTCCATCAAAGAAAGGCAACACTCCGATCAGGTGCAGTCTGATCTGGACAGGCTACTGAGGAACAACTTAACATTTCGTGATGGCTCCTGATCGGGCCATCGTATTCACAAAAGGGATTGGACAATATTCAATAGGGCTTATAGGGGAATTTTAACAAAATAAAATGACAATACGCACTTAACAATCAAACAATATTTCATAAATGAGAGGCGCTCACCCGATGGCTGTGGGGTTAGTGCTCTTGCCTCACATTACGAAGGTGCCAGGTTCGTATCCTGGAATTAGCATGGATGTTCGTTGCGGTTGGTTGGTTGCGTTTAATGGCACAAGGGCAACAATCGGGCCTTACTACCTCAAACAGTGTTCATTGCGGAATCCTCGGATAATGGGTCCCGGCTTAATAAGCCGTAAAAAATAGGTCGGGGAGTGTATAAACCAACCAACCATGAACGAGGGGCATGTTTAAGCGAAATGGCTGAGGAAAATTGAAAACGATTATAGGTGCCGAAAAAGCTGGTTTGGAAAACATGGGTGTCAATGGGAATCTGCAACTGTGTTTCATTGAAATGATAAACGATCGTTTTTCCAACGTCTAAGGCTCCGATAACCTAGTGGTTAGAGAATCAAGCTCATGTTCGAAGGAATGTTGGTTTTATCCTCGACGAGATTGCACTTTGAGAAAGCTTATGTTTTGACGTTCGGATACGTCCTCACCCGAAGAATGCATTGAAGTGGCAACTTCACAAAATTCCTTCTGCACCGAAATAATTTGACAATAGTTTTTTTTTTTTTTTTAATTTTTTTTTTTACCTCAACCTGTTCCAGAGAGTTGGTTCGCTCACATATGTACGCGGAGGCAGGTGCTAGTTCACAAAGTCCTTCCTTTCCACTCCCAGCCGAGAGTTCAAACAACCAACCATCCTCGACGACTGCCAAATATCGGTGTGTACCCAATGGGGGCTGGTGAACATTAAATCTGCCATGGCCTCAATGTCCTTTCGTGGGTGTGGTGGGGTAGAAGAGAGAGGTTTACACTACAAGTTTTCGATCTTGTATTCTTCCTAGATGCTCAAAATTACGACACGTATATGGTTGTGTTAAGCACTTTATAAATGGCAGAAATAGACAGTTATCAAAATAGATATTTTATAAGAGCCAGAAATAAACATTCAGAAGTTCCAAACCAAATTCGTCGTCAAGTTCGTCAAACAGACCCACTAAACAATTTTTGTGCACTCTTAAATTTTTCATTGGCTATGTTAATATCCTAAGTACTAGTATGGCTTATCAGGCTGGGAACTAAATAGTGTAAGTGCAGGTCTTTAGTACTGTGGAACAACGACGTAACTGCAAAAATTGGAATTTTATAGGAAGCGTGGGAAACCAAATTGATTGCATAATAATGGACGCTTATCAACTTGGAATTGACATAATATTGTTATGAATTTTTCCGCTGAGGCAATGACGGCACAGTTTTTCATATAAAAAAAACTAGTATTTATTCTCTTCAGAAAACTCACAAAATTTATTCACAGATAAATTTTGAAAATACTATTAATCTTCAATACAAGCTTCAACAAGAACAGCTTCGAATATAGCGATTATACAAGCTCACTCCAATAGGTCAACAAAGCGATCGCAATCAGCTTTCAACGAAGTCCGAAGTCAATCTGAAAACTTTCCCGATCACCGGTCTTTTTATACTTGGCGCGAGAGAATATTCCCGAAATTTCCAGCCAATTCGTCGGAAAAGAAACGTCTCGAATTTTCTCGATTGCTGTAGGTGTTGCCACCTTTTCCTAACCTGTATAATCGCTGTTAATAAAAAATAAAATAAGATAAAAATAAACTACAATAGAATTTTAAAATAATACGTCACTATTTACAATATATACAGACAATTTGTGCAACATTTCCCCCTTCTTAAAGACTGCACGTCCCGGGCAGTGAAGTCCTTAAGAGGAAAGGTCATTCAATCACTTCTATCATAATATGGGGCTAGCCTATTGTGATGTACAACTCTAGGTTTACAGGAGGGTGTCCGTTGAATCCTTACCACGACGTCGTTGATCTTCTTAAGGACCACATACGGCCCTTCCCAGTTCGTCTGGAGCTTAGGAGAGAGTCCTTTCCGACGTTTAGGATTCCATAACCACACCTTGTCACCTTCCTGGAATGAACGTTCCGTGGCCTTGGCATCGTAGCGGACCTTCATGCGCTCCGTCATGATGTTCATTCTTTCTCTGGCGAACCGATGTACGGCTTCCAAACGTGCCTGGAGATCATCTAGATACTTTACAGGCGAGGAAGGGGTGTCCGGTGGTCGTCCAAAGAGGAGGTCGCAGGGTAGTCTAAGGTCTCTTCCGAAAATCATTTGAGATGGTGTATATCCGCTGGTCTCGTGAGTAGCACTTGTGTAGGCCAGAAGGAACAGTGGAAGTTTCTGATCCCAATCTCGCTGATTCTTGGAAACGAACAAAGAGAGATGATTCAGAATCGTTCTATTAAACCGTTCGACCATTCCATCAGATTGTGGGGGGAGGGGAGTTGTGCGAGTCTTTTCCATGTCGAGCAAGTCACACAGCCCAGTGAAGACAGCAGAGTTAAAGTTCGTCCTTTGGTCGGAATGTATCAGCAGGGGTACGCCAAATCGGGAGATCCAGTTCTGTACGAGAACTTCTGCTACGGTTGTGGCTTCCTGGTCCGGGATCGCGTATGCTTCTGGCCACTTGCTAAAGTAGTCCATGACAACTAGGATGTATTTGTTGCCATTAGTTGTGTGAGGTAGGGGGCCTAAGACGTCCAAAGCAATTCTTTCGAATGGTGCTCCTACGTTGTAACGTTGCAACTTTCCATGAGTTCGGGTCTTCGGTCCCTTCCTCGAATTGCATGCATCACAGGACTTGCACCACTTCTCCACGTCGGACTTTGCTTTGTCCCAGAAGAATATTTCCCTGACTTTCTGAAGAGTTTTCGTGATACCAAAATGTCCTCCAGTAGAACTGTTGTGAAGTTCTTCTAGAACGTTGGTAACTCTAGAACTTGGAAGGATTAATTGCCACCGGAAGCTTTTGCCATCATCGGACTCCCATCAACGGTAGAGTACTCCATTTTTCAAGTGCAAAGAGTCCCACATAGCCCAATATCTCTTCATTGTTGGACTATAGCGTGCAATTTCCTGCCAACTGGGTTTTCCTGTAGCTGCTTCCATGAATTCAATTAGAGGTTTCAAATCCTGATCTTCGACCTGACTTTTTCGGCCATTCTGATCACTCCAAGGATCCACGTCTGAAGTAGTTGACTTGGAAGTTATTTTACGAACGGCAGATGCGGTTGTCCCAAACTTAGACTCCGCATTGGAACAAAATCGACAATTCTCCGGACATGGTCTTCTAGAAAGAGCGTCTGCATTTCCATGGAACGTTCCTTTTCTCTGATGGATATCCATGTCGTATTCCTGCAGTCGCTGAATCCACCTTGCTATTTGTCCCTCTGTATTCTTGAAATTTAGCAACCAAGTCAGAGACGCATGATCAGTTCTTAAAAGGAATTTTCGCCCGTACAAGTAATGATGAAAGTGCTCCACGGCCTTGACTATTGCCAGTAACTCCTTTCTTGTGACGCAGTAGTTCCGCTCGGATTTTGACAGGCTCTTACTAAAATAAGCGATGACTTTCTCCTGTCCTTCAATTTCCTGGGAAAGCACGGCGCCTACTCCCTCATTGCTGGCATCTGTATCCAGAATAAAGTCCTTGTTAACATCGGGAAAAGCCAAAACAGGCGCGGATGTTAAAGCGTTCTTCAGTTGATTGAAGGAGTCGTCACAGTCGGCAGTCCATAGGAACTTTTGCTTGCTCTCTGTTAGTCGATGCAAGGGACTGGCGATCTTGGAGAAACCTTTCACGAATTTACGGTAATACGTGCACAGGCCTAGGAAGCTTCGCAATTGATGAACGTCTTGCGGTCGAGATCAAATTTGCACAGCATGGATCTTGGCTGGATCTGTGCTTACTCCATCGGATGAGATGATGTGTCCGAGATAACTGACTTTCCGCCTAAAGAGCTTACATTTTGATGGGCTAAGTTTCAAGTGGGCTTCCCTAAGCTTCAAGAACACGTTCTTCACATTTTGCAAGTGTTGATCAAAACTCCGCCCGGTGATAATGATATCGTCCAAATATACCAGACAGGTCTCGTAGGAAAGTCCTCTAAGCACAGTCTCCATTAGTCGCTCGAACGTAGCCGGTGCATTACACAAGCCAAACGGCATAACTTGAAACTGCCATAATCCTTGGCCGGTAGTGAAGGCAGTCTTCTCACGATCGTCGGGATGTATCTCCACTTGCCAGTATCCACTCTTCAAATCCAAAGTCGAAAACCACTGGTTCCCCGATAGAGTGTCCAAAGTGTCATCGATTCTTGGCAGAGGGTAGCTGTCCTTTTTCGTAATTTCGTTCAGCTTCCGGTAATCCACACAAAACCTGGTGGAACCATCCTTCTTTCGAACGAGTACGATTGGAGAGGCCCATGGACTTGAGGAGGGTTCGATAACTCTATTATCTTCCATTTCCTGTAACAGTTTCCCGACCTCCTCTTGTTTTGCGAAAGAAAGTCTTCGAGGATGTTGTTTAATAGGTAAATGGGTCCCAGTGTCGATTCGATGTTGAGTAAGCATTGTTCTTCCTACATCTTTCGATGACATGGAGAAAATGTCCTGAAATTCTTTTATAAGGTTTCCGACAATCTTCTCTTGACTTCTTTCCAACCGGGAGTCCTTGAGAAGCTGGTTCACTAAATCCGCGGATGGTGCGGTCGGAAGCTCCTTCGATCCTCGTTCGATGCTTGTAACAGGTGTGCAAGTGGCAATTTCTTCTCCTTTCTTGATAATTCTTGTAGAATCACCGATGTTAGACATTCTCACATGCACCACCTCCTGAGAGAGATCCACAAGCGTCGCTCCTACTAGCACTCCTTTCGGGACACTATTCGATGATGGGAAGTCCGTTACTCCAAATCGGAAGGCACTCGGGAGCTCTGTTGAACCCTTTACAACCAAATCTGTCATGAAGGGGATGGTGACGTCTTCAAGAGCTACTATTCGATATGAATACGGCTCTTCCGAGTCCAAACCGAACAGCGGAACTTCTTCTTTCCCTGTTTGAAGCTCTTCTTTCTCGAAATTCAAAGTGATACCATTTTTCTTTAGAAAGTCCAGCCCAAGAATGCATGGGTCCAAGATTTCAGCAACATAAACGGTATGAGTATAGGTGTTAAATCCAAATGAGATGTTGACTTTCATTTTCCCATGTACAGAAATTTTGTCACCAGTCACAGTCTGTAGCGAAACTGAAGGCGCCGTGTAGAGATGTAGTTGGCAATCCAGGCGCCGGGCTACATCCGTCCGTACGATGGTTACATTAGCTCCCGAATCAACTATTAGACGATAAGGAGTCCCGTTAATCTCGCCCTCCACGAATAAACCATGGTTTCCTCCTTGAAGAGATGAGATGTGATAGAGGCTGAGTGGGGCACCACCCTCACTACACGGCAACCTCCACCCCGCGAGATGGCCGCTTTCTAGTTTAACTGCTAAGGCTCGGAGGTGGTGTTATCCCCTCTTTTGTCCAAGTCCGGGCAACTGCGCCTAAAATGTCCTTCCCTGTTGCAGAACCAACAAACCACTCTAGTTTTTCGATCCCTCGAGCCGGGATTACTTCTCCCAATTCTCTCCACCTTGTTTTCCAGTTCTTGAAACTTCCTCGTGAAAAGTTCAGGGAAATCGGCCGTCAATTTTCCACGTACGAAACGTCGATCTTTTCTAGAAGATTGCTGTGCTGCTTCTACTCTCATAGCATAGACGAGGGTGGACTTCAGATCTTTGCTGTCTGACATCCTGGTAGCTTGCTGGATATTGGGATCTTTGATGGCATCCATAAAATACTGAAGAGACAGATTATCTTGTACGTCCGAGAGACAGTCTGGGAAAGCGAGGAGCGACAGTCTTTCTATATCTGACGCCAATTCTTGAAGAGTTTCATTGGCCTTCTGCTGTCTCACTTTCAGTTGCAGTCTGTTGTAATCCTTAAGATGCTGCTCACCAAACCTTAGCTCCAACGCACTCGCCAGCGCCACGAATTCTCCCCGCTTCTCTTCAGGTAGTGTCTGTAAAATGTCAGCAGCTTCACCTCGGAGAGATGCTGCGAGATGGAATGCTTTCGAAGTATCGTCCCGCCCATTCGCAGAAGCAATCATTTCAAATTGCGTTTGATAAACGCGCCAAGACGACTTCCCATCAAAAGGGGCCACTTTGATGTTAGAGCGCGGCGCCATAAAGGGGATGGAAGCGTTATCCCAATTAGGTGAAGCTATGGCCACAGCTTCACGCGTTTCCATTTTTTGCAGCCTTTCTTCAACAACGTCAATGAATCTGTCTTGCTCTTCCTTTAAGGTGGAAACTTTTTCTTGCATGGTGGAAACTTTTTCTTGCATGGTGGAAACTTTTTCTTGCACAGTGGAAACTTTTTCTTGCACGATGGAAACTTTTCCGTTAAACTCCTCAAACTTTTCATCAACTTCCTTTCTTACTGCATTGAATACTTCTTCTTTCACGGATAGCAGAACATTTGAGGTAGTCTCTATTATGGTTGATTCCACCATTGAGGCTAGCTCCATCTTCATTTCTTCTTTGATTTCATTCACTGCTGCAGATGTTGTTTCACACTTGGCGGCTAAAGCTTTAATGTCACCCGTAATCGCGGCAGCGAATTCAGCATTGGTAGATTCTTGACAGGCTTGACCGGCGGCGATTGTAGCGGAAAGTTCGGCTTTAGTCGTTTCTTGGCAGGCTTTCATTTCGGCTGCGGCGGTTTCTTGTTGGGCCTTCATTCCAGCAATCATTTCCATCAACTGCTTCATTTGGTCTTCCATCATTCCTCTAGTAATTGGCATTCGAAATTATGAGATCCCACTTCTGACACCACTGTTATGAATTTTTCCGCTGATGAAATGACGGCACAGTTTTTCAGATAAAAAAAACTAGTATTTATTCTCTTCAGAAAACTCACAAAATTTATTCACACATAAATTTTGCAATCACTATTAATCTTCAATACAAGCTTCAACAAGAACAGCTTCGAATATAGCGATTATACAAGCTCACTCCAATAGGTCAACAAAGCGGTCGCGATCAGCTTTCAACGAAGTCCGAAGTCAATCTGAAAACTTTCCCGATCACCGGTCTTTTTATACTTGGCGCGAGAGAACAATCGAGAAATTTCCAGCAAATTCGTCGGAAAAGAAACATCTCGAATTTTCTCGATTGCTTTAGGTGTTGCCACCTTTTTTAACCTGTATAATCGCTATTAATAAATAAAATAAGAAAAATAAATTACAATAGAATTTTAAAATAATACGTCACTATTTACAATATATACAGACAATTTGTGCAACAATATTGTTACAATAAGTGTTACAGTTCCGTCTTTGTTCTCCTCAATGCGCTAGCTATTTCATGATGAAATAGAGACCTTAACTTTGTTTAGGAAAATTTGGCAGTTGCGTCATTTTTCCAACCATTGCGGCAATATATATCATACTTAAAATTTATTTGATTAATCATTTCTTATGTATAAGTTATAAAAATTATATTTGGTACTTAAAAAAAATCTTTTGTTGCTAAGTGTAGCTTATTATAGAGCCAGATGTAGTAAAGTTACAACTTTTGTCAAAGCCAGTCATATAATAGTTAGAGCTTATATCTCTAAGTACGGCATAAAATTAATGCTATCATGTTCATTTTAATCTGATATTTAACATTTTCCGGATAAAGCATTCTTGTCAATTGATCTAAACGCTTAACAATCATAAAAGGTTGGTTGGTTGTTTTCAGATTATCTGGCGCCGTCAGCAACACGAGGGCTATAATGCGCCGAAACATTCGCCATTAGACAAGCCAACACACATTTACAAAAACCCATGCCTTACACGGGACTCAAACCCGCAACCTCGTGGTTTAGAAGCTAGCACGCTGACCACTATACCGTTTGATCGGCAATCACCAAAGGATTTATGCTAGCAGCTGTACCCCTAACAAGTATGTGTCTGTTAGTAACCAAAGACAACACAGCCTTAGATGGGGTAGAGTATGACTGCAATTCCAATAGCTTCATCTTGTTTATAGAGCTGAAATAAATTTTGATCAATCCAGAATAAAGGCAGAAATTCATTTTTAAACATTTTAGCTCCGATATATTTCACCATTTAAATTTAGTTACAATTTATAAAAGTAGGTAACAATTTATATTATATCGTTCACTATAAATTATTGATTTATAGTTTCAGTTGCAGAACTTTCATATACTACAAATAATATTATTCTTCACATAAATTGACCGACCAAACAGTATAGCGGTTAGCTGGCTTCTAGACCGCGAGGTTGCGGGTTCGAGTCCCGTGTTAGGCATGGGTGTTTGTAAATGTATGTTGGCTTGTCTAATGACGAATGTTTCGGCGCATTATAGCCCTTGTGTTGCTGACGGCGCCAGATAATCTGAATACAACCAACCAACTTCACATAAATTGATTTGAGGTACCAAATGACGTTAAATAAATTACTTAAATTGGACTATAAGAAAGAGAAAATTGATGGTTTTGCTTTTTAATTTATTGACAATTCTTTTGCAACTAACAATTTCTTTCACGCATTTTGATTTCCCAATTCCGCTACAAATGTTGGTAAAAGCTTCTAATGATGATTGACTGTATACCTCGTACAGGGTCATGTAGAATTTCATTGATAATTATATCTTCTAAACAGCTAATAAACAGTATCTGCTATGAAAGCAGAGTAAACCAATGGAATCGCAGTCACAATTTAGCTATATAGCTATTTAGTTATGTTTTGGCTGAGTATTTTTGAGGGGATGAGTTTAGTTAAGAACGACAGTTTCGCCTTTGCATTGCTTTAATGAAGCATATTAAGTGGATTACAAAAATAGGCTGTTAAGCCTTGATTATGGTCTCGTGTGTATTATGTCATGCTGAAGTTCTGCGTCAAACAGGTCCAGAATGGTAAAGAGCAATAAGCTATAAATCACAGTTTGCAACTGTGCTGCCATTTATATGTACATTAGAGGTGCTGTAATCGCTGCTGGTGGCGCTGCTGGTGACTGACGTAGGGTATATAGCAAATATGAAATAAATACACAATTTTATAATAGCTAGATATCTCTGGTTCGGTGATTGTTCAATTTGGTTTAGGCTGTTGCAAAACGCTTATTACAGTTTTCTTGGCACTATCTTTTAAAGACGTAATGAGTGCTTGAGTTAAATATCTCTAATTTTCCTCGTTAATTTTCCTTAATTTATCCTTAACGGCGGAATAGTGTTATGGTATTTCTTTTTATGCGATTCACCTGAAATAAAATTGCTTGCGATTACGACACCTTTCACGATTCAGAAGTTCTCCCTCAAAACTTCGAATGATTGATACGGAGCATAAAAATAAAAGACCAATACTAACATCTAGTTTTGTATGCAATTAACATGATTAATAATCAGCATTTATTTAAGTTAGCTAACTAAAAGTTTTCTTAAAAAATTGCGAATTCATTTATATCGAAACATCTCACATTTTACTTTTAATAAGCAATATTCCAAAAATAAGACGTTAATTTTTCTACTTTTTACATCTTTATAGAATTTTTACAAGAGTTTTGGAGTAGAAATGTTTTAAACACCACAGCGTTTAGAAATGTTTAAGACCACAGCGAGACACTGTTTGGCAATTGCCGAAAGACTTAAATTTCTCCACGGCATTTACTTTATGATCCAGTTCGATAAAAAACCTTAATGACGGTTCTCATAGCCACCACTGAACTGTAAAACGAACTTTTGCATTTTAGGTCAATCCATTTGGAAGTTATGCTGGCCACAAATATGGACATTGTTTCTATATCACTTTCTTGGATTAGTACTTCCCAGTCTTAGAAGTAATTTTAAGCTCGCAGGTTTCAATAAAATATATTATTGATGCTACTTACAAAGTATAGACTTCATTTTATTATCAGTAATAACTTCAAAAGCTTTATTTTAATTAGCAATTAAATACGTTAGTTTCAAGAAAAGTATCATATAAAGTTGGTTAAAATTAAGCTAAAATTATTCACAACAATTCAAAGTTTTTGAAAGAAAACGTACACGAGGACAACAGGTGATACATATTTCGCAATGATTTAAATGCAATTCCTTTTTTAAAGTAACATATCTAAATACTCCAAAATACAGTGATTTATAAAACAGACAAAATTGTAACGATCAAATAATGACCCAGGGAAAAAGTTGCACAGCATATGACTTTACTAATGTATAAATTTAAAGCTCCATAAAAATATTAATTACTTTTACATACACGCTATCATTCTTTTCGCCGGACTATTTACATTTTAAGAGCGATACGAGCTGAATTATTTATCATATGGACAAAGAAGCTACTGTAAGTTTAGGTAACCCATCGAATATATCATTCTAAATTTTTTCCACTGATCCTCAGAGGCAAAAATAACCGAAACTATTAAAAAATTGACTTTCAATGGGTTGAACTCAATCTGATTGCCAAATGTGTCATAACTGGCCAAAAAATAAACATCCTTTTTTTTGTCTGATAGCCCACCACTCTAATATTCAATTAAGAAGGTTGCAGACGATTTATATTTCCTGTCGACAAGATCTGTCATCTTTTAAAAGTCTGCCAAACTGGCTATAAATATTACGTCATCAGTGACTTAATATTTATCAACAACTTAGCTCACTTTTAAAAGATGAGTATTTTTCTTCAGAGAATAAATATAGGCTGCACTTTTTCTCATTTCAAATTAATGAGCAGTGGGATACCACATAAAAGGATGCCCATTATTCGACAAGTTATGACATATTTGGCAAGCAGATTTAATTCAACTCATTCAAAGTCTTTTTTTTAATAGCTTCGTCTATTTTTGTCTCGGCAGAAAAGTGGATTCATAATTTACTAACATTTCCCTACATTCTATTAAAAAAAAATTACTAATGATGTTCGTTGAGGTACCTCAACTTGCAATCACCTCTCGGACAATCAAGCGCTATTGAAGAACCATATTATGTGAATTATCCTCTTTTACGCACTATTATATCACTCTTAAGGCTGCGAGTATCACGAGGATTACGAAGGTAAAAATCACACAGCCAAGAAACCCAGTCGCAATGGCTACGAACTGAATGTCTGAGCATATTAAGTCACTTTCTCCCTCACCCAGTAACTGCATCCTCCTCATCTTCCTCTTCCAGGTTGTCGTCTTCCGGTATATCATGAAGACGGTTGATTAAATCTCTATTCCTTTCGCCGAGTATTGCGCTGATACAATAGTCGCTATTGTATCTCGCAATCATTCATCGTAATGCAAGAGTATTGGCCATGAGTAAATCGTAAAAAGCACTCTACGGTGCACTATTCTAAAAAGCACTATTCATAAAAACTACATAAAACAAAAAATCCGTAGAAAAGTTATCTCCATAGTTACAAAAGCAAAGATTTCATTTTACTGTCTGTAAAAAAATTGAGCTAAGTGCTTTCAAAACATTTTAATTAGCAATTAAAAACATTAATTTCAACAAAAGTTATATTATTAAACGGTTTAAAATTATGCTAAAATTATTCACAACAATTCAAACTTCTAGAAAGACAGCGCATAAAAAGATGAATGGCAAGATACGTTTTGCATGCTATTTAAATACAATAATTATTTTTAAATGAGCGCTAAACATTTTAATAAAGTGATTTAAAATACAACTAATAAAGAAACAATGTGTAACCATCAAAAAATGACACGGGTAACGGTATACACATCTTACGATTTCGCTATTTTATATATTTATATAACCATGTTATCTCTACTTATTGTACCATCCCGACTTGCTCGCCAAACTATTTGCATCTCAAGTACAATATGAGATGAATTAGTCTCGTTTTTGCATAGTATACATTTGAAAAACCACATAATCTCAATTACGCTTATCACGATTTTCTGTATTGTCCGACCGCACCATGTAAGGATATATTATACACCAACCAACAAACCACACAATAATAAGGGCAAAGACAATACAGACGCGGCGTAACAATGTTCTGTCAAGGTATTCATCACGGAGGTAGGGTACATCGCCATTCATGATTGGAGGGGCATTGGCCAGTGCTAGCACGTTCATTGGCACTTGCTCTTCTTCTTGATCTTCTGCTTCCCTCATCCTTGCAATCTTGAAAAGATTAACAGATTAGTTTCACAAGGTTGTTCAGTTGTAAATACTGCTCTAGATATATGTAGAAATATAGTTGATTACGATTCCAAATACTCCGAGAGGTTTAAGTACCACATCGAATATCCTTCGGAATTTTTTATTTTTTTATTTTTATTTTATGGAATGTAGAGACACGTGAGTAAATTACGAATCCACTGGTCTGTCGAGGTAAAAATGGCCGATACTGGCAAAAATAGACATTGAATGAGTTGAACTAAACGTCACAACTTGCCCAAAAGTGAACACACTTTTTCGTCTGGTAACCCCGCTGCTCTTTGATTTTCAATGATGAAGCGAGCAGACGATTTCTGATCTCGAACTCGGAAAACTTGCATATTTTAAAAGTAAGCCAAATTGGTGATATTAGTTATGCCATCAGTGACGTAATGTTTATTGCCAACTTGACTCTTTTAAATGATGTAAGTAAGCAGTCGCCAGATATCGAAATCATCTGCAACCTTTTTAACCTTCCGTTAGTCCCCTTCTGCTTTCCAACATGGCTAGTCGCGTTACACCTATGAAGTGTTTCTAGTTTTTTGAAAGCCAAATGAAATTTATTCTAATTTAAATAATTAATTGTTATAGTTATTGTTTAAGATTCTTTGGAGCGATAAAGTATTAAACAATGTATTTAAATAATAAAATTTATTCAAAAATCATATCACAAGTAATTCAATAAAAATAAAGGCAGAGGAAAGTGTAGTAATGCACCTGTAAGGTGCGCGCGACTAACGGAAGGTTAATTGAAAATTAAAGAGCGTTGCGTTACCAAATAAAAAAAAAAGAATGTTTATTAATTGGCAAGTTATGGCATATTTGCCAATCACATTTATTTCAACTCGTTCAAAGTCGATTTTTTTCCAGTTTCGGCTATTTTTGCCACTGCAGACCAGTGGATTCGTAATGTACTCACTTTTCTCCACGTTCTATAAAAAAATTCAGAATTTTCGATGGGGCATCTAAACTTGCAGTCGCTTATCAGTCTAAACATAATCATTTAAACATTTCATGGACTCGTGCGTCGGCTCCATCAGAATCAGTCTCAACGCGTTCTTTACTGACAAAATTAAAGAAACGCATCTGCAAAGTTAATATTACAAGCTAGAAAAAAATTCCAGGATTAATATTACAGGCTATAGTAACTAGACTAAAAAAATTCTAGCTCGCTATACATGCAACGGAACTTCTACAGGTTGACTCCAAATTGATGTAGAAAATATTCCAAATCGAATTTTGCGCCTATTGGTAGGCAATAAAGTTGCATATTTAGCATCCCTATCTCTTGTGCGGTTTTTCTTTTTATAAATTCTAAATGTACTTTCTTAATTGCTTAATTTTCGTAATTTCTAACTGTTTACGTGCATATTAGGGCCTTATTATACAGAGCCACTCGAGTGGCTATCGCGCGCGTTCGACGCCCGAGCTAGTGGCGCATCCCCGAGTTTGCAGTGGCCAGGTCTAGCTTCCGTGTTTATGATTTCGTTCCCCTTTCTGTATTCAAAATATTTTCGTCAAGTGAGGATGATGAATTGCGCATGCTCATCTTATTAAGAAACGAAGAAAGAATAGAACTTTAAGAGTGCGTCCTTTCTTATCAAGAAGGCCCTCAAACGGTTTATTTCATGCTCTGCATGACGATTTAAAAGAAGGCGACAACAAGTTTTTTTCTGTGTAAATGATTTTAATTTGTATGTTATAATTTTTTAGATGTCACTTGACTTACTACAAGCACATTACTTACTGTAACTGTAAGGCATCAAAGTTGTCCATTAGTTGGAATAATATTGTCAGTTATTTTTTTCAAAGAGTATTGGTGTACTTAGCAGTTGAGTAAATTAATTAAAAAAAACTTACGACAGTCTTGTCAAACTTATATAATTAATATACACTGATTTGAAATTAAACGAAATGTATCCATTTTGTAGAGAATTTATGAAAATTGATCACCACACTGTTTATGTAGTAGAAGCACTTATTGGAATTGCACAACATACATGCATTAGCGACACGGGGCCATGAGTGCCGGCAGAATTATTTTCACTGGATTGTAAATGACCTCTAAAGGGAATGCAAGGTGGTTATTTTTTATTTTTTACTTTCAATTACCCATATGTAATACATAGGGTAATGAAAGTGTAGTATTCGCTAAAAAAAAATATATCGATTTTTTAAAAAAAAAATTCGTATTTCTCCATGTTTTGGAACATTCTGATCTCAAAAAAGTGATCTGGAAAAAATTTCTTTGTGTACGTGGTCAGCATAAACTCTTGACAAATTGGCTTACGGTGTTCAAATTTTGTGCGAGGGTTGGTGATGGTCCAAGGACCTACCGCTAAGGTTTTCGACAAAATCGCGCATGTGCGTAAGGTAGCTGCCATTGAAAAAAATCATGTTTTTCAATGATTGCTAAAGAGCCGCTCTAACGATTTTGTTCAAAATCTCAGTGTAAATGCCTCTTAATATGTTCTAAACCTTTCCACATCCGAAATTTCATTAAAAATGCTTTAATGGCGTAAAAAGTTGAAAAACGAATACCTTCAACATAAAATTCTCTTTCCTTGAGCATAGCTCATCGACGATCGTTGTTTCTCCTCTGAGCAGTTTCACTTATAAGAAAGGATAACATAAGAATTATAGAAATAAATATTGCCAGAATGGGTATTTTTTTTTTAAAGATGCGTATAAGAATTATCGCAACAAAAAAATATCACCAAACTGGCCATATTTTCTCAATAAATGATAAAAATATAAAAACGGTAAATGACGCAAATCCACATCAGCAATATAGTGTAATTGAAAGTTGTACGATGTGCCACACCCCTAGTTTTTTGCTTTAACTTTGATTTTTCAGTTTGATGTCTAAATGAAATTTTAATTAATCGTTTTGTATTAAATTTCTGTTCCGTTGAATATTTTAAAACCTATAGCATACTTTTATTTTCAGTTAATCGTACCACTTTTCTCCACATCATTTTAAAATTTCGAAAACCAGGGGGGGGGGGGGTGCACTCTTTTGTACCTCCTTGGTGAGGCCCACGAATACGGTTTTTACCCTCCCCTTTCCTTTCCCTGCAAATTGCTTACTATGCCTTATATTATTTTAATTATCTTTTTATTTTCGCATTACATTCCCCTTTTATTATATCAATATTAAATATAAAACATTTTTTCCTCAACTTGTTGCATTTTTCGTCAAATAGCTTATACTAAACAAAAATAAATTTGTTTTTTATTACAAAACTAAACTTCAGTTAGTCATTTGCACGTTTTAGTAAAAATGGAACTTGATTATTCGAAAACGTGGTATGTGTGACGCACAAACGTGAAAAATTATACTTAATAATTCGCCTGTTTTAAAAACTCATCATTCCATATTAAAACAAAAAGTCACAATAATATATTTCTGACTCAAGCAGAAGTTGATCCCACAAAATAAAAATATGTGGTATCGAATGATTTTCCGTTTCCTTCAAACAAAAATATGCTATCAATGTGCCATGCATTTTTATATTTAATTTCATTTAGCAGCTGTCACCGACTTGCTTACAAACAGGATTTTTTAATACTATTTGACGATTTCAATTGTCTTGGAAGTTATCTATGGTTATAATTATGTTCGCAAGTCATCAAAGTAGGTAGAGGGAAAGTGTAGGTGAGGACTCTTTCTCTCCCCCTACATTGATGAACTGCAGACTTCTAGTATAGAATTTCCAATTCATCAAACCCAGTTTAAATAGCCTTCCAATATTTTCAATACAGTTGTTCTACACATTGTTTTATGCCCCATTTTTAGTTTTTTCATTCAATTCGGTTTCCTTCTGAATCGGAATAAAAAAGAAAGCAATAAAATTTCGGAAATTTCGACTCTTCAACTTTCTAAATCTTAAAGATCTTGACTCTTCCCTCCCCCCACCCCGCTAGCGTCGGTCCTGCATATGTGCAGTACTTATTATATGCAATGCACATGTGCAAAACCTATTTGCAATACATCCAGGTATTACCTATTTGCAATACATCATGTTATACAAATGTACAATACGCAAGTGCAAATACATGCAATATTATATAAAAACAATATAGCCTCTATAAAAGCTTTTTTCTACAACATAATGCAACATTTCAATTTATATCCTGAACAGCTATACAGCACAGTAATATTGCCAAAAGAAAAATAATTGTCGCATACAATTGTTTATCACTAAATTTCGACAATCGATTGTCTTATTTAGCATGAAACAATCGATAATTTGCCCTTTTTCGATACTATCAATTTTTCACTCGATTGTTCATCTGAACAATCGTTTGAACTATAGATATTAAAATAATCAATGTTCAAGGAACACTTGACACAGGGCCTGACCATGACAAGTTGGGACCCAAGCCCGGGACACTTTCAGGGGCCTCTTTTTCAAAGGCGATATTTGTTGGAAAATTGATTGACAAAAAGTCAAAATAGACAAAAAAGACAAAAATAGAAAAAGTTGATAAAGTAAGGTTAATATTGTATTCTAAATTTTTTTATCACAAATAAAGAAACAAATTTCAAACAATCAAATTTATAGATCAAAAGAGAAAACTTTGCTATATATAGCATTACATTTCACTATCACAATGTATAGTAATATCCATGACAACAATATCTGCAGCATTATTCACAATTTCAGAGTGAATATTCAAAGAGTTCAAAAAGCTGATTCCACAATAAATTCGTCAAGACTTTCTTTAAATTTTTTTTCTCTATCTTTCAAGAAGTATTGTTTTTAAATCCTTTATATTAACTTCGACTTTGTGTGTTAGTTTGTTTGTCAATGAAAGCTGAATTTGCGGCTGACTAATCAACCCTCTTACCATCATCCAATCAGGTTTAAACTTGGCAGATAGGTTCGATGTCGATGACAATGCATTCTATCAAATTTTGGGGTTGTTACTGTCACTCAAAGGTCGCTTTTACGGAATACTAATAACTTGGCGTCATCCAATCGCATTAAAATAACATTGAACCGTTCATTGCTAAAACTCTTTCTTGTTGGCAATTTTTTTTTTTTTTTAATAAATAAATAATAAAATTACTTTAATCAGTATCAATAAATTATATTTCTATGTGAGAGCACAAATTCACGTCCATTTTTAATATAAAAAAAAATTGAAACGTAGTTTGCCACTCATTTTGCTGATACAAATGTTTTTGATATCGACGCTGTGTTAATGAATACAAAAATTGACAATGCATATCCGATTTTTTAAGAACTCTATTTTTATGGGTTATATTATTTAAGATTTTAAATGATGGTTTAATTTATTTGATTAAATACACTCTGGGATACTAAACCCCACTTCAAGATTCATACAAAATGATTTTTATGTAAAAATTCTTTTATACGGATAATAAAAGATATTCACATAACTTTTGTGAAACAAAAGTTACAGGTTTGCAGCTAATTTCGGGGGCCCCTAAAATATTGGGCCCAAGGGCCAGGTCTTGTGGGCTTAGTCGATAATCAGTGCCTGATTAGATAACTGGATCAAGGCAAGTCAATAAACAAATTTAATAAGCTTCAAAACAAACAATAGTCATCTACCACAGTCGCGCACGCACGCCACAAGTAGCGAGGGTAGGCGACTGCAGTAGTCAGCTCATGCCACAGACGCGACCACTAGCCACTGCTGGGGTTCAGTATAATAAGATCCATAGGATATAATGGTCCACAAAGAGTGGCGTGCGTGCGCGTTAGAAGCGAACGCGCGCGTTCGCCACTCGAGTGGCTCTGAATAATAAGGCCCTTACTTGCGTTTTCAGTCGTCGCTTAGTATTGAGGGCCACTTTGAAGTAACCACTATCTTATATTTTGAACCAACGGCAATATTGAATTGGTGACGTTTTGAGCTTGACCAAGGCCATCTCTAAGTAAACAGGCCCGAACCATCGTCTTATTTTCCTGAGTGACGTCACGAGACGGGGCCCATGCATTAACTATTGGAGCCCCAAACTAACATTCATTTCATTACTTCGCAGATCGTTATCGCTACTGAATTTCTTTGCATTCTGTTCTTTTGCTACTTTAAACGGCATTTCAATTATCTGCTGAAAAAAGTCCGAATATGTTAAACTAGGTAAGTGATCTCCATTTGTTATTCTTTATATTTTAAGGTCTAAATTTTTCTGTTAACTTGTGTTATTTTGTTAAATGCTTCCACCAAAGCATATAGGTACCAGTAAGCCTGTTGTTAACTTAACAGTTTATTCTTTTGTATGTAACTTTAAAAATGTTGGTTTTAAAAAATAGCAATAACATTTCCTGATTTTATTGAATAGAATACTGGTACATCACCAAATTGTTATTAGCTCATGGTTACTTAAATGTATACTTTTAGGAAATTGTTACTTTCCAAAAATTTGCCCAAGTTAAAATTACACAAACATGTTTCAAAATCCTCATCATCAACTACTATTATAACTTATGTGGAATAAGGATGACTATAATATTTATTTTTATTTTTTATGGAAAGCATTATTATTTACCATGCTTTATTTAAATTGTATTCCCTTGTTTGGATTGATAATAGAATACTAATAAAAATACTACTCAACTAAATTTATTTGGCACAAATTCTGAAAATTGACACGAGGCATACAATATCCATAGCGTTGGCGGGATTTAATGTTGCCTCAGTTTCAATTTTCATATTGGTGTGATTAAAAATGCTGAGTTCAAGGTTTAAAAAATACATACTTTATCGTGTATTGACCATGTATTGTCAAAACTTGCCTAATCAAAGGTGCATCGTTTACTAAGAAAATTTAAAGTTTAAGATATTTAAACAAACAAAAACAAAAATTACTATTTTACAAATACTAATAATATTTTACTATTTACAGGCATGCCACGGAAGTGTGCTGTCGCTGGGTGCAACTCTAACTACTAGGGGGCTCCGCCCCCTGCTCGCTGACGCTCGCCAACCACCTGGATTGCTATGCAATCCCCTTGGTTCGCGTCGCGAACCAGGCTCGCTCCGCTCGCTTCAAAGTGAGGCATTTAAAATATGCCCTAGAAAAAACTATTTCGGCTGCACAATCAATAAATTCCGTGAAAAGTGAAATTGTGCCATGAAACTGAAAACGATAGATTATTTTTGATGAGCTACGATACTTTGGACGTCATTATCTTACTGCTTATACCGAGACGCGTTAAGCAGGAACAGTTTGGCAACGTAGCAGAACGTTTTTGGAAAACAATAAAAATAAACACTCTCGTACATATATTTAAAAAAAGATACGTTATTTCAGAAAGCAATTTAAATTTATGGACTGGTTTCGTATGTAGCACCAAAGTAATTAAAGTTGCACATCCAAATTTCTTAACGAAGCAATATTGGCATCCGTATGTTTGCATAATCCTTTTAACAATACTTAAAAAATAACACAAATTGCTTATCCGCAATGCTGAAGTATTTATTCAATCGGTGTGAATGTGAGCATGGAAACCTTAATATTCTTAAAGGGAATTCCGTGCTCAGTTTTTATAGACATGTATCCGGAAAACGTTCATAATAAATATGTTGTGGTTATTTGCCGAATCTAAACAAATTTGGCTTGTTTTAATTGTATAAGAAAGAGAGTTCTCGGAATTCTAATCCAAAAGAAATATACACATCTTGCATCATTGTAAATATTAAATCAATACGTTTTAAATAGGCAATAATTTTTTTTCTATAGACTAATAAGAAAAACAAAATATAGTGAATCCAAGTTGTTTTATGTTGCCAGTTGTATTAGTCAAATTTCGAAAAATATATTGTGATTGGCTGAATTGCTGAATTTGGAAATTCGTGGATAAAATACATTTAGAAGATTTGTGATTGGATGTTTGAAGTCATTGCCATTCTGCTCACAGAAATACAGCCAAATTTGGACGTTACGCAAGAGAATTATATATAGAGATAAAGGCTTGCCATACACTACAATCTTCTATTTCCCTAAGAATGCCGAAAACAGGAAAAAGTGGATTCGATCCATACACAGAGAAGATTTTGAGCCAACTAGTTCATAATACGAGAGGATAAAGTTCGTCGCGATGATGGACGCTGGTTATGCGTACAACGATCAAAACTGTCTCTGGATGCATATGCAGATGAGTGGAGGCAACTAAAATGTGTCTATGAGGGAAATCTTGGAAAGCAAGAGGAAACTTAAGATAATCAGTCTTCTCAAGATCAATTCGTCTCTGAACCGTGTGTTTTCTCTAAAAAACTTCGTGCATGATATGCAGTGTAACGAGTGTACCTATTCAGTAAGTAATAGTGATAATGAGTTTTTTGAAAATATTACTTATGAACAATATTATGTTAATTTTGATGAGATTGAGATACGAGTAATTATTTATACATCGGGATATGTTGCTCGCCAAATTTATTTATTAAATATATTGTTTTAAAATGTATATTTTGTGTAATAAATTTTTTTGAAGTATAGTGTTTTATTTTTTATACATAAATTATTTAAAATTTGAAAAACATCTATGAATCTTATGCAAAATATGTAAAGTTTTTTCGTATATATATACCAATATTTCTATGAAAACCTCTTTTATAAAGTCATGAAGTTATAAGTAAAAAATTAAAATAGATTTAAATGTGTTTTCAAGTTGAATTGATAGCGACTTCTTGGTTATTAAATGCTTTCATAGTAATGTTTATTTATATAAAAAAAAACTAACTTCCAGCTGATTTATATCTTAAACACCTAAAATGTATTGAAAATTAAGGTGTAATTCATATCTAGTTCAATTTTATCAACAGAAATAGACTTAAAATATATATATATTTAATACACAAGATCATCGCTTTGTTTTGGTTACGATCAATAGCCCCGTTTCGTGACGTCACCAGCACCAGGTTTCGGCCTGTTCACATAGAGACGGCCTTGGCTTGACGCCAACTTTTCAAAACAGAGCCAACCCATCCACGTTAAACTATGTAATAATTTACGATTCTAACTCCCGACGTATATTTTTAAAGGATTTTTTATTTTATTTTCAAAGAAATATGACATATGGTTGACGCGGAAAGTTCAGTGTCAGCCACCGATGGCTGACGGGGCACTCAATGATGTTAATATATTTTTAATAATTAGTCACATATTTTAAAGGACGCAAAGTGCCCACTTTGGATTGGTTGGTTGTTTTCAGATTATCTGGCACCGTCAGCAACACGAGGGCTATAATGCGCCGAAACATTCGTCATTAGACAAGCCAACATACATTTACAAACACCCACGCCTTACACGGGACTCGAACCCACTATGGATTGGATTTAATTTTCTTTGAAACCATATTTTTTACCACGCAAGGAACAATATCTCAAAACCCACTTACCCGATAATTTCCAAATTTTCCTTATATATTAATTTTAATCTGATACACAACTTAACATGAGCTTTTCTTTAAAAAAAATACACTTTGTTTTAAATTCATATGCAAAAAGTACTACACATCAATTTTTAAAGATTCTTTATACTAACGATATAATTCTATAAAAATGCAAAACGCAACACTGAATTCATGCAAGCCCGTGTTTAAGTCTTCAAAACATTTGATTTAACGCATTAAGAAAAAATTTTGTTAAATAGTTCTTTTAGAAAATATTGTATATTCAGTGTTTTTTAACATTACCGAGGGATATTGAAACGTTACGAACTCCACTTAAATAAAACAAAACTATCAAGAATTTTTCAATCATAAGAAAAGCTCCCGACAGCTTGTCAAGCATTGTATGTTGCCATGGTAACAAGAACCATTTCCACCAAGAAACCATTTTCCACACGAAATCACAGGAACAAGATGTTTACTTTTTATGCTTTGGACGCCAATTTTCAACACGTATCACCCCCATCCTATACCAACGAGACTTGTTTCTAAATAGTCCGATATCAACTTAACTATCTGGCGAGAGCTATTCTCCTTAGACAGTACACATTTAGTGACAAATAAAATGCTAATGGTACGAGTTTTCCGGTGCAAGAGTTAAACGAGTAAAATACCTCGCCATATTATGGTCTCAATAACTAGAATTGTTCAATGGGGTATGAAATTGTCAAGCATTAACAATCAGGATATCACTTCTCTTTCCATCCACTCTATAGCAACGAGATGATATTGAAATCTAAAATGATTATTTGTGCAGCAGCCACCATTATTCTGTGCACTAGTGTACGACAGCACGCTGGTTTGATCTCCAAAGCTGAAACAACGCGCTACAACTCCACTTTTAACGCATATCGATATAGACTAGAAACAAAAACATCCTTTTTACACGTTAAAATGTGGAAAACATAATTTATTACACAAGATTAAAACTTTTGTTGGTATTTGAGCTGTTGATAGTTTAAAGAGTTATAGGTACAAAAGCTTTGCTGATTTGAAATCTCGCAACAACATTTTGGATTAACGAGCAATTTGAATTTCTAGGTGATTTGCGTTGTTGTTTGAATGAATTTCAATATTTATTCAGTTTTTAATTCTGTAGCAAACAATTTTAATAATAAAAGATGTTAAAATCTTTGCTAAATGAAAAGACAAATTGTTTTCTTAACTAATAAAGATAAAGGAAGTAAATTATACTACCTGTTAGATAGTTCTTGAAACAAAGCAAATTGCTTAACTAAGGACGACAGTACCCAGCTCTCTACTAGAACTGAAACATATGCTTTGAGGTTTCACTGATCACTACTACAACTTCTGGATAGCGCATGCTTGCTTATTGACTTGAAGGCTCAATAATTACCATTGAGATCTATACTAACAACTTCCCCAAAACTAGGTCAAATTCGTTTATTACTATGGGCAACCTATTTCAGAGCATTATGGGGAGGAAGTATTCAAATGACATCATCTGCTTGCAGCATCGATATAGATAAACAACTGGATAGACTGCTTAAAGCTAGGCGTCCACTATCTCTAAGCAGAGCGGTTTATTATTGCCAATTACAAGGCTGTCGACGACCATTGTAGTACGAGGCTCGTGCTACAGTTGACATTGGCAGCCTTGGAGTTGGCTCGAATCCACTCCGCTCTGCTCAGCGATAGTGGACGCCTAGCTTAAAGCCGGATTTACACGCTACCAGTCGGGCCTCCAGTTTAGATCATCAATTCAGTGACGTCAGCTAAACGTCCGCTGCGCCGTCTATTGGTGATCACAGGAGAGCGCACGTGATTGATTGATGGGAGTCGCCGGTGCCAGTAAATAGAAAATATTTGGTTTACTTTAACCACTTGTCTGGTGACGTCATATGACATCACTGACTGGCAATCTAAACTGGAATCTCGACTGGTAAGCGTGTAAATCCGGCTTAACGCTGGGAAAATGAAGCCGTTGCCAGAAAATACAAATTTCTAAGGATTAAAAATAAAATCTTGGGTTGTGCACAGCAGAACAGTCAATAGACCTTATTTAGTAATAATGTGCAAAAAATATCTACTCTAACACTTTATATGATTTCTCACAATCCCACCCAACTATAAAATGAACTTTGCTTGGTTAATCGTCCACCCATCATCATCAACCACCGGCGTGGTTTTTCGCTTCCATTGCCATCGGAGCAGTCTATCCAGTTGGTTATGTATATCGATTACTTGCAGTGCAGAAACTGCATATAAGCAAACAAAACGTTGTAGAGATCAGTGGTCTCTTTAATATTAACCGGTAGATTAAAATAATGAGATATATTTTATGGTAATGGAAATGGCAACACTTTCATAAATTACCATCTAGAAAGGATTTGGTGCTCCAAGATGCTCGCAACTATTGTGTCCAAGTTCGAATCCCGGATGAAAGATATGGATGTTTGACCTGTTGTTGTGGTCCGTCATTTGAATGTATGACCTGCCTATAAACGGATTGTGCCATTGTGAATTACATGCATTTCAAAAATAGTGGATATAAGTGTGTCATACCTAGTTTTCTTATGTGAAGGAAAGTATAAATGAATAAATGATTTGTCAAATGAAGATTTTTTTTATTGGATGATAACTTCATTACCAATGTACAGTTTTATTCAAACTCCTACTGGACAATAAAATTTACCTGTTAATTGGTGGTTTCGTTTTTATTTTATTTAATTTCTTTTATAAATTATCCACACTTTTTTCGAATTTGAGGAATTAGTCTCTTCTCTTCCTTTGCCGACCAAACGGTATAGTGGATAGCGTGCTAGCTTCTAGACCCGTGTTAGGCATGGGTGTTTGTAAATGTATATTGGCTTGTCTAATGACGAATGTTTCGGCGCATTATAGCCCTCGTGTTGCTGAAGGTGCCAGATAATCTGAAAACAACCAACCCTTCTCTTCAAATATTAAAAATATCAAATAAATGCGATTGACTAAAGTTCTCTGCTTCATCTGACATTGGCTCGTGTTAACACATTCTCTAGCGATCACGTATCAGCACCGAATGTCTTGTTACTCCAAAGTAGTCTGTCCTGATCAGACTGCACCCAATCAGAGTTTCCGTTCATGCTGGAATTAAGTGAAGTAACAAAATTATGTTTGTTATGTGACATAAATATCAGATACATCTTATCTTCCTCAATGAGGTTAGCTCGAAGCTTGTTTTTTTAACGTTTTTTAGTTTCATGTAATTCCAGCAAAGAAAGGCAACTCTGATCAGGTGCAGTCTGATCTGGACAGGCTACTGAGGAACAACTTAACATTTCGTGCTGGCACCTGATTGGGCCATCATGTACACAAAAGTGATTGGACAATATTCAATACTGCTAATGGTGGAGTTTAACAAAATAACAATACGCACTTAACATTCAAACAATATTTCGTACACGAGAGGCGCGCACCTGATAGCTGTGGGGTTAGCGCTTTTGCCTCACATTACGAAGGTGCCAGGTTCGTATCCTGGAATTAGCATGGTTGTTCGTTGCGGTTGGTTGGTTGTGTTTAATTGCATAAGGGAAACACTCGAACCTTACTACCTCAAACAGTGTTCATTGCGGAATCCTCGGATAATGGGTCCCGGCTTAATAAGCCGTAAAAAATAGGTCGGGGAGTGTATAAACCAACCATGAACGAGGGGCATGTTTAAGCGAAATGGCTGAGGAAAATTGAAAATGATTGTAGGTGCCGAAAAAGCTGGTTTGGAAAACATGGGTGTCAATGGGAATCTGCAACTGTGTTTCATTGAAATGATAAACGATCGTTTTTCCAAAGTCTAAGGCTCCGATACCCTAGTGGTTAGAGTATCAAGCTCATGATCGAAGGAATGTGGGTTTTATCCTCGACGAGATTGCACTTTGAGAAAACTTATGTTTTGAAGTGCTGACACGTCCACACCCGGAGAATGCATTGAAATGGAAACTGCACAAAATAGTCAGGGAGCAAATGTAATCCCGTGGGCCACTTCATGATGCAAACATGTGGGTGGTGTCATTCGCTTCGTATGAATGCGTAGAAAATGAAATACGATGGTGGGTATCTGGCATCCCTGTATGAGCGGCGCTGCAGTCACATATCCAAAATGGCCGCCTCCTTACCACCTAACGTACGTTTTTGCCGAATAATGGCTTCCCAGCTCATTTTATCCACTTGTTGACGTTAGAAAACTTGTAGTAAATCAAATTTCCTTTTCAATGGTATACAACACATGTGCCGACCAAACGGTATAGTGGTTATCGTGCTAGCTTCTAGACCGCGAGCTTGCGGGTTCGAGTCCCGTGTTAGGCATGGGTGTTTGTAAATGTATGTTGGCTTGTCTAATGACGAATGTTTTCGGCGCATTATAGCCCTCGTGTTGCTGACGGCGCCAGATAATCTGAATACAACCAACCAATACAACACATGTTAGGTTAAATTACAAAATTCAAAATGCGCCGCCGCATCGCGATCTGAAGTACGTTTTTCAGGTTAGTTGGTTGGTTTGTGCGTTCAATGACATACACTTGTGCACAATAACGGTTAATCAGGCCGGGACCTGCAACTTAACGTGGATTCCGAACCACAAGGAACATCCATGCCTAACTCGGGATTCGAACCCGGCACCCTTAGCATGTGAAGCCCGAGAGCTAACCACACATCATCAAGTGGACAGTATGTTTTTCATAATAATAGCTTCTCAGTGCTCTTTACACTTGTTGGCTGTTGGGAAACAGTAGAAAATAAAGTAACTTTTATAATGGTATATCTTTTTAAATCAAAATTCAAGATGACCGGTGTATCACCATTGTCGGAACGTCTTTTCAGAATAATAGCTTTCCGGTGCGCTATATGAACATGTTGGTTATTAGAAAACATTTTGGAATTAAAAAAAAAGCTTTCTGACCGTTGTAGCACCTTTACATTGTCACTTCAAGAATTAAAATTCAAAAGGACACCATTATTGGGCATCTCTTTGGGACTCGAATAATAGTTTCCACATTATATTGTAAGATAAATGAGCACCAGATAGTTAATATTTACAGATTGGACAGTAAAATAAAGCCGTGACACTCTTCACAAGGAAATGAACTACAACAGATTGATAATAAACTACGCCAATTCAAAATTGATACGACAAAGCTTTTTAATATTTGGAATGCGATTGTTACAGAAAAATGCAACAGTGTAATAGTTTTTTTTTTTTTTTTTGTATGTAACAAATTATGTAAACGATATTAAGATTTTTCATTATCATTAAGTTAAATCAACATCGTCATCCTCAATTTCCTCATTCATTATCAGGTCAAAAATTGCAGTGTTGTCACATAAGTCATCATCTCCACCACATGAGCTTTCTGTGCAAGGCAGATTGTTGAGAGTGCATCAGCAGGAAAGGGCACACCGACGCTTAGTCAACTCTAAAAGCCCTTGCGGAGAAAAGGTTCTGTACCACATTATAGGCTCAAATTTCCCATACACAAGCGACGAGCCCAAATCAATAGTTTGAGGTATATCAGGATGCTGTCGGAGTATCTTGTGCCAAAATCATTGCTTGGTAGTTTATACGCAAAAGACCTGGATATAGAGATGTTTTTGTAGGTGCAAGAAGTTCCCCAGTCTTTTGTTGAAGAGCCACCAATGCCTGTCATTTTGGTTCGCGGTACATACAAACGTTAAATGCATTCGTTTGTCAGGTGTAACATTTTTGTGGAAATGGTTTCAGAATGAGCTATAAGGCTCAATGCAGCTATAATGTCATCATTAGCTGCATAAAAAGCATTCCACCATATAATCGTTTGTTTTTAGCAAATGATCTTGTGATATCAGCACCAGAAAGGGAGTGGAGTTCTGGTAGTGCTAAAGCCTTATTGGCCCCTAGTATGTCAAAGATTGGCTGAAGATGATTTAGCAGTTTGCTTCTGCTAGTGTCCACTATAATGGTGGATTCTCTTGGAAGCATTGGATATCTCCAAAGAGCAAGTACTAATACATCTGTCTGGGGAGTACATGTCAATCTTGCTAATGCCTCTAAAAGCAACATGTATCCTGTGCAAAATTATTTTAGTATCTGCTTCAAACATGTGTGGTATCAAGACACGATACGTCCATATGGGTTGCATTTGCATGATTTATCCAACTGCAAACAAATTGTTTATTATTCTTGACTGCATAGTCTATAATCTTTGATGCCAAATATTCTGTCAGTTCATCCTTAGTTATTTCATTCAAAAGTAGTGCATGGTTACTTTAAGGATGTTTGTTGATGGGTGCACTTTGTATTGGATAGGGACCGATTTACCCTGACGTTTCACCCTTGCCGATGTCTTCAGCAAATTCAGTTTGTAGGTGTTAAATATTATGTGAATCTCTTTGTACATATCAAACTTCTATGACATTTGTCTGACAAAGTGATCTGCAAATTATTCACAAGTCTTAGGTTTATCAATGGAATGCAGCTCTGCCATTCCATCAACTACTGCAACAGTTTCTGCCGTTTCATTTACTGGAAATGAATTAGTGTGAGAATTCGTTTTTCTCATTAGATGTAGGGTTTTAGATTTTGAGGAAGCTCCTCCAGGATAACCATAAGCTTTCTTTTTTTATGATCAGCAATGCATACATCCATATAAGGGTTGGTTGTATTCAGATTATCTGGCGCCGTCAGCAACACGAGGGCTATAATGCGGTGAAACATTCGTCATTAGACAAGCCAACATACATTTACAAACACCCATGCCAACACGAGACTCGAACCCCCAACCTCGCCGTCTAGAAGCTAGAACGTTAACCACTATACCGTTTGGTCGGCACATCCATATAAAGGAAATAAAGCAATTGGCAATAATGAAAATTCATAACGACAAAAAGTTGCTATACCACACCGACTTCTTGCTGCAATCACCAGTCAAGAAAATATATATAAATAGATAGAAAAAATGGAAAAAACACTTTTTCCTTTTATGTTCCTTTAACATTTTTGAATGCTGATTTGCAGGCTTACGCATCACCGTTTACATTGGTGCCCAAAACTGTGCTCAAGGTTTTTTATGGTACTGATTCTTCTGTTGGCAGGTTGATCATTTTAATGCGTTCCTCAATGAATCTGGAATGAAGACTCTCACCAATATCGGCAATTGTACACGTCTTTTTGAACGTCATCGGGAAGAACTTGCTTAGTCACCAGGTGTATAAGAGTATAATATGTTCTGTGTTACATTTAAAAGTGTTGGTTGTCGATTTAAAACCCTTTCAACTTTTCATCGTTTTGATCCTGACGCTTGCGAACCGATAAACAATGTGCATGGTGAAACTTTGCATTGGGGGTGGCATTTTTAATCATTGCTTCGTTTTCTGCAGCAATTATTGTGACCTCCCTCTGCCAGAAAGAATCTTCTCCAAGCATACTCATTTAGAGTGATTCTTGTAAGTCCACCTTGAACTTTAAGTCTTCTGTTCTGGTGCTTCAGAGCTTCATCGGCTCCTAAAGCGCAAAACGGTATTTTGGTTTCATTGATTACCCACTTTCCTTGCCATATAAGCTTTTTTTTTTCATTAAATCTTGACATATCCATCAAGTACAGTGGAATCATTCTTGCATAGTTTAGTCGATCAAAGGCAATGAAATACTTTATGAAATCATGGGTGGTTGCCAAGTGCAAATCCCACGCTGCATTTCTAACTGACCTGATAACTGCGTAGTTAGCTCTTGGGCATCGAATGCTAAGGGTGCCGGGTTCGAATCCCGAGTTAGGGATGGATGTTCTTTGTGGTACGGAATCCACGTTAAGTTGCAGGTCCCGGCCTGATTAAACGTTATTTTGCACAAGTATATGTCATTGAACGCACAAACCAACCAACTAACCTGAAAAACATACTTAAGATCGCGATGCAGCAGTCATTTTGAATTTAGTAATTTAACCTAACATACATGTGTTATATACCATTGAAAAGGAAATTTTATTTCCTACAAGTTTTTTAATAGTCAACAAGTTGATAAAATGAGCTGGGAAGCCATTATTCAACAAAAACGTACGTTAGGTGGTAAGGAGGCGGCCATTTTGGATTTGTTACTGCAGCGCCGCTCATACAGGGATGCCAGATACCCACAATCTTATTTCATTTTCTACGCATTCATACGAAGCGAATGATACCACCCACATGTTTGCATCATGAAGTGGCCCACGGGACCATTTTTTTCGACATTAGCGCCCAGACTACTCCTCGTCTTCCTCTTCCAGGTTGTCATCCTCCGGTATATCATGAAGACGGTTGATTAAATTTCCATTCCTTTCGCCGAGTATTAAGCTGATACAATAGTCGCTATTGTATCTCGCAATCATTCATCGTAATGCAAGAGTATTGGCCATGAGTAAATCGTAAAAAGTAAATATTCGAAAAAAGTACATAAAACAAAAAATCCGTAGAAATGTTATCTCCATAGTTACAAAAGCAAAGATTTCATTTTACTATATGTAAAAAAAAAATTGAGCTAAGTACTTTCAAAACATTTTAATTAGCAATTAAATACATATTAATTCCAACAAAAGTGATATTATAAAGCAGTTTAAAATTATGCTAAAATTATTCACAACAATTCAAACTTCTAGAAAGACAGCGCATAAAAAGATGAATGGCAAGATACGTTTCGAATACTATTTAAATACAATAATTATTTGTTAATGAGCGCTAAACATTTTAATAAATTGATTTAAAATACAACTAATAAAGAAACAATGTGTAACCATCAAAAAATGACACGGGTAACGGTATACACATCTTACGATTTCGCTATTTTATATATTTATATAACCATGTTATATCTTTAGTTATTATACCGTTCCGACTTGCTCCCCAAACCATTTCCATCTTAGGAACAATACAAGATGAATTAGTCTCGTGATCTCAATGATTTTAATGTTATTTTTTTCCGAATTTTCTCCCGATCTTCTGTATTGTCCGGCGGAAAATAGAAAATGAATATTATCCAAGCGATTCCAAACACAACCACAAGGTAAACTACAATACGGAGCCAGCAAGGGATTCCATTTGCATTGTTTTCATTGCGAAGGTTGGGTACATCGCCATTCATGACTGGAGGGGCATTGGCCAGTGCTAGCACGTTCATTGGCACTTGCTCGTGCTCTTCTTGATCTTCCTCTTCCCTCATCCTTGCAACCTTGAAAAGATTCATAGATTAGTTTCACAAGGTTGTTCAGTTGTAACTACTGCTCTACATGTATGTAGAAATATGTGATTACGAATCCAATTACTCCGAGAGGTTTAGGTACCACATCGAACATCCATCGGAATTTTTTTTATGAAATGTAGAGACAAGCGAGTAAATTACGAATCCACTGGTCTGTAGTGGTAAAAATGGCCGATACTGGCAAATAAAAGACTTTGAATGAGTGAACTAAATATCATGACTTGCGCAAAAGTGAACAAACTTTTTGTCTGGTAATCTCGCCGCTCTTTGATTTTCAATGATGAAGCAAGCTGATGATTTCTAATCACTAGCTCAGAAAACTTGCATATTTTAAAAGTAAGCCAAACTGGTGATATTAACTACGTCATCAGTGACGTAATGTTTATTGCCAACTTGGCTCTTATTTAAATGATGTAAGTAAGCCGTCGCCAGATATCGGAATTGTCTGCAACCTTTTTAACCTTCCGTTAATCACGCTCTGCTTTACAACATGGTTAGTAACGTTGCACCTATGAAGTGTTTCTAGTTTTTTGAAAGCCAAATGAAATTTATTCTAGTTTAAATAGTTAATTGTTGTTATAGTTATTGTTGAAGACTCTTTGAGTGATAAAGTGTTAACCAATGTATTTAAATAGTAATATTTATTCAAAAATCGTATCGCAAGTAATTCAATAACAATAAAGGCAGCGGAAAATGTAGTAATGCACCTGTAAGGTACGCGCGACTAACGGAAGGTTAATTGAAAATTAAAGAGCGTTGGGTTACCAAATAAAAAAAGAATGCTCATAATTCGGCAAGTTGCGAAATGCGATATTTAGCAATCGCATTTCGCTCAAAATCGATTTTTTTTTCCAGTTTCGGCCATTTTTGCCACGGCAGACCAGTGGATTCTTATTGTACTCACTTTTCTCCCAATCTATAAAAAAAATTTAGAATTTTCGATGGGGCACCTAAAATTGCACTCACTTGTCAGTCTAAATATAATCAGTTAAACGCGTAATGGACTCGTGCGTCGGCTCTATCAGGCTCAAGCTCAAAGCGTTCTTTGCTGACAAAATTAAGCAAGCGCCTCTGCAAGTTAATATTATAAGCTAGAAAAAAATTTCCAGGATTGATATCTAGCTTGCTATCCATGCAACAGAACTTCTACAAGTTGACTCCAAATTGTTGTAGAAAATATTCAAGCAAATTTTGCGCCTATTAGTAGGCGATAAAGTCACATATTTAGCATCCCTATCTCTTGTGGAGTTTTTCCTTTTTGTAAATTTTAAATGTTCTTTCTTAATTGCTTAATTTTCGTAATTTCTAACTGATTATTTGCATATTACTTGCGTTTTCAGACGTCGCTTAGTATTGACAGCCACTTTGAATTAACCACTATCTTGTAGATTTTAAACCAACGGCCATATTGAATCGGTGATGTTTTGACCTTGACACCAACTTTTCAAAATAGCGCCAACCTATCCACGTGAACTATGTAATAATTTACGATTCTATCTCCCGACGTATATTTTCATTAGATTTATTATTATTTTACTAACTGAATACCCGTGCTTCGCTAAGAAATTTTAAAGTGTGCAATATTATAGCTAGCTGTGAGGCCTCGCGTTGCGGATATCAGTCATTGGTGTATAGGCCCCAGTGTTTGGCGCTTCGCTCGCAGGAAGGTTCATCGCTACGCAAAATTGAGCTCGCTTCGTTAGCTGAAATGTTCATTGAAAAATAAGTAAAGGATTACTTCACTCATTGAAAGGTTCATTACTATGAAAGAATAGGCTCACTGAAAGGTTCATTGTTGCGTAAGCATAAGCTCGCTTCACCCACTAAAATCTAATTGCTACGTAAAGCCATAATATTAGAAGCCTCTCCCCTGTCGAGACACACACACACAAAAATCCCTGTGAATACTATAATACAACACCCCTTTAAGATTATTTGAACACGTGTGTGTGGAAAGCAAAATTAGAAGGCCAAAATTACTTATGTTGAAACTTTCAGAGCTCTAGGCCTATTAGAAGTCGCTTTTTGTGAAAACATTAATTAAAAAAATTAATCAAAAAAAATATTAAATTTTAACGTTCTTTTTGTCAATAGCCCAGTTAGAATTCCAAAACTACTTGCGTTGAAAATTTCAGAACTGTTGCCCAAGTAGAAATCGTTTTGTAAAATACTTCTTAACTAAAAAAACTAATTAAAAAAGAACTAAATAAAAATTTAAAATTCTGTTTTTCAAAAGTCCAATTAGAAGGTCAAAACTACTTATGTTGACAATTTCAGAGCTGTAGCATTATTAGAAGTCGTTTTGTAAAACTATTTGTTAATTAAAAAATTAATTAAAACTAATTAAATTTTTAACATTCTGCTTAACATGTATGCAATTAGAAGGCCAAAACTACTTATGCTGAAAATTTCAGAGCTCTACTCCAATTTTAAGTAGGTTTCTATAGATCCACAGACAGACAAACAGCTTGTTTTATTACTATAGATTTTCAAAGAAATATGACATACGGTTGACGCGGAAAGTTCAGTGTCAGTCACAGAGAGCGGACGGGGCACTCAACGTGTTAATATATTTTTAATGATTAGTCACATTTTAAAGGTCAAAAAGTGCCCACTTTGGATTGGATTTCATTTTCATGTTTATTACTATGCAAGGAACATTCTCTCAAAATCCATTTACCTGATCAATTCCAAATTTTCCTAATATATTAATTTTAATCTGATTCACAACTTAATATGAGCTTTAAATTTACAAAAAAAAAAAAAAATACTTTGTTTTAAATTTATAGGCAAAAAGTACTAAACTACAATTTTTAAAAATACTTTATACTAAAAGTTATAATTCTATAAATGCAAAACGCAACACTGAATTCATGCAAGCCTGTGTTTAGGTCTTCAAAACATTTGATTTAACATATAAAGAAAAATTTTGTTAAATAGTTCTTTTAGAAAATATTCTTTATTCAGTGTTTTTTTAACATTACCGAGGGAAATTGAACCGTTAGGAACTCCACTTAAATCAACCAAAAATTATCAAGAATTTTTCATACTGTCAATCATACGAAAAGCTTCCGACATCTTGTCTTGCATTGTATGTCGCCATTATAACAAGACTAACCCCGTTTTCCCCACGAAATCACAGTAACAAGATGTATACTTTTTATGCTTTGGACGCTAATTTCCAACACGGATCACCCCTATCCTATACCAACGAGACTTGTTTCTAAATAGTCTAATATCAACTTAACTATCTGGCGAGAGCTATTTTTCTCAGACAGTACACATGTAGTAATAAATAAAATGCCAATGGTACGAATTTTCCGGTGCAAAAGTTTAACGAAAGAAATACCTCGCCATATTATGGTCTCAATAACTAGAATTGTTCAATGGGTTATGAAATTGTCAAGCATTAACAATCAGGATATCACTTATCTTTCCATCCACTCTATAGCAACGAGACGATATTGAAATCTAAAATGATTTATTGTGCAGCATCCACTATTATTCCGTACACTAGTGTTACGACAGCACACTGGTTTGGTTGGTTGTTTACAGATCATCTGGCGCCGTCAACAACACGAGGGCTATAATGCACCGAAACATTCGTCATTAGACAAGCCAACATACATTTACAAACACCCATGCCTTACACGGGACTCGAACCCGCAACCTCGCGGACTAGAAGCTAGCACGCTAACCACTATACCGTTTGGTCGGCTTAGCAATGAGATGATATTGAAATCTAAAATGATTAATTCTGCAGCAGCCACCATTATTCTGTGCACTAGTGTTACGACAGCACGCAGGTTTGATCTCGAAAGCTGAAACAACGCATATCGATATAGGCTAGAAACAAAAACATCCTTTTTACACGTTAAAATGTGGAAAACATAATTTATTACGCAAGATTAAAACTTTTGTTGGCATTTGAACTGTTGATGGATTAAAGAGTTATTGGTACAAAAGCTACGCTGATTTAAAACTTCGTAACAATATTTTGAATTACCGAGAAATTCGAATTCCTAGGCGATTTGCTTTGTTGTTTGAAGCATTTTAATATTTATTCAGTTTTTAATTCTGCAGCAAACAATTTCAATGATAGAAGATGGTATAATCTTTGCTAAATGAAAAGACAAATTGTTTTCTTAACTAATAAAGATTAAGGAGGTAAAATATACTACCTGTTAGATAGTTCTTGAAACAAAGCAGATTTCTTAGCTAAGGACGACAGTACCCAACTCTTTACTAGAACTGAAACATATGCTTTACGGTTTCAATGTTATACTGAACACTACTACAACTTCTGGATAGCGCATACTTGCTTATTGACTAGAAGACTCAGTAATTACCATATAGATCAATACTAGCAACTTCTCCCAAAACTAGCTAAAATTCATTTGTAACTATGGGCAACCTATTTCAAAGCATTTGAGGAGGAAGTATTCAAATGACATCATCTGATTTCAGCATCGATATAGATAAACAACTGGATAGACTGCTTAAAGCTAGGCGTCCACTATCGCTAAGCAGAGCGGATTATTATAGCCAATTACAAGGCTATTGACGTCCATTGTAGCACAAGGTTCGTGCTACAGTAGACGTTGGCAGCCTTGGAGTTGGCTGTAATCCTCTCCGCTCTGCTCTGCTCAGCGATAGTGAACTCCTACCTTAAAGCCGGATTTACACGCTACCAGTCGAGCCTCCAGTTTAGATCGCCAATTCAATGACGTCAGCTAAGCGACCGCTGCGCCGTCTATTGGGGATCACGGGAGAGCGCACGTGATTGGATGATCTGAGTCGCAGGCGCCAGTATATGCAAAATGTTTGGTTTACTGGAACCAGTAGCTTAGTGACGTCACTGACTGGCGATCTAAATTGGAACCTCAACTGGTAGCGTGTAAATCCGGCTTAACGCTGGAAAAATGAAGCCGTTGTCAGAAAATACGAATTTCTGAAGTTCGAAAATAAAATCTTGGGTTGTACACAGCAGAACTGTCAATAGTAGATCTCAATTAGTAAAAATGTGCAAAAAATATCTACTCTAGCACTTTACATGGTTTCTCACATTCCCACCCAACTATAGAAGTGAACTGTGATTGGTTAATCGTCCACCCATCATCTCAACCGACAGCGCGTTTTTCCCCCCCTTCCATCGCCATCGGAGCAGTCAATCCAGTTGGTAATGTATATCGATGACTTGCAGTGCAGAAACTGCATATAAGCAAACCAGAAGCTGTAGAGATCAGTGATCACTTCAATACTAACCGGTAGATTAAAATAATAAAATATATTTTATGGTGATGGAAATGACAACACATTCCCTAAATCGTCATGTAGAAGAATTTGGGGATCTAAGATGCTCGCAACTATTGTGTCCAAGTTCGAATCCCGGATGAGGTATGGATGTTTGACCTGTTGTTATGGTCCATCATTTGAATGTATGAACTACCTAAAAAAGGATTGTGCCATCGTAAATTACATGCTTTTCAAAAATAGTAGATGTAAGTGTGTCATACCTAGTTTTCCTATGAGAAGGAAGGTATAAATGAATAAATGATTTAATAGGTCATATGAAGAATTTTTTATTGGATGGTATTTTCACTAGAAAGGTTCAATTTTATTCAAACTCCAACTGGACATAAAAATTTCCCTGATAATTGGTGGCTTTGGTTTTATTTTATTTAATTTCTTTTTATAAATTACCCACACTTTTTTTTCGAATTGAAAAAATTAGTCCCTTGTTTTCTTTCAAATATTGGAAATAACGAATAAATGCGACTAACTAAAGTTCTCTGCCTCTTCTGATATTCAGGCCCTGAACATCGCCTAGGCCCACAAGGCTCAGGCCTTGGGCCCATGATTTTAAGGGGCCCCGAAATTGGCTGTAAACCTTTAACTTTTGTTTCACAAAAGCTATGTGAATATCTTCTATAATCTGTATAAAATAATTGTTACATAAAAATCATTTTCTATTGATCTTGAACCGTCTTTAGTATCCCAGAGTGTATTTATTCAAAGAAACCAAACCATCATTTAAAAGCGTAAAAAACAAGCTTTTTGGAAAGATAGAGAAAAAAAATTGAAAGGAAGTCGTGAGAATTTATAGTGAAATCAGCAAATGTCGACTCTGAAGTTGGGAATAATGCTGCAGGATAGTGTGGTTACACATATTACAACACATTGTGGTAGTGAAATGCAATGCTATACATGAAAAAAAAAGTTTGTCCTCTTTTGATTTATAATGTTGCACAAATTGTCTGTATATAGTGTAAATAGTGACGTATTATTTTAAAATTCCATTGTAATTTATTTTTATCTTATTTTATTTATTATCAGCGATTATACAAGTTAGAAAAAGGTGGCAACACCTAAAGCAATCGAGAAATTTCGAGATGTTTCTTTTCCGACGAATTGGCTGGAAATTTCGCGAATGTTCTCTCGTGCCAAGTATAAATAAGACTGGAGATAGGAAAGTTTTCAGATTGACTTCGGACTCCGATGAAAGCTTATCGCTTTGTTTACTTATTGGAGTGAGCTTGTATAATCGCTATATTCGAAGTTGTTTTTGCTGAAGCTTGTGTTGAAGCTTGAGAGTGACCGTTGCCTTTGAATAAATTTTGTGAGTTTTCTGAAGAGAGAATAAATATTTTTATACCGTAAAAACTGCCATCATTGCCTCAGTGGAAAAATTCATAACAATAAATTCGATTGTTTGAAATTTGTTTCTGTAATTGTGATAAAAAAAAATTTTAGAAAACAATATTAACATTAATTCATCAACTTTTTCTATATTTAATGTTAATTCATTTAACTTTGCGTATCCTTATCCTGTATCCTGTAACCTTGGACCCCAACTTGACATGATCAAGCCTTGCTGATATTGACTCATGTTAATACATTTTTTGCCGATCACGTATCAGCATAGAATGTCTTGTTACTCCCCAGTAGTCTGTCCTGATTAGACTGCACCCGATCAGAGTTTCGGTTCATGCTGGATCTAACTGAAGTAACAAAATAATGTTTGTTACGTGACATCCAATCGAGCTGAAAATGGCAAATAGACTCGTTGTGTAGGACTGCTAGAATTAGAATTTACAGAAGTTTAAAGTAATTTCTTAGACAATAATTAAATTTGTTTCACAATAATTAAAAAACCTACTGCACTAAATTCCCAGTAATGTAGCTGACAAACTCTTCCCCCCCCCCCCCAAAAAAAAACAGTTTTATTTTACAATACAAGTGTCTTCTATTTATTTTTTACTATTGTGTTACAGCTTAAAATTTGGTTGCCTTCGGGGATTCTGATGTGCTAAGAATCTAATTAAGGGACCCAAAAAATTATTTTCAGAAATTGCACCACTAAAATTTAAACTACAGTAATTTTACACTGTGTTGATGTTAAGTAAATATAATTTAACCTACAAAAATATTTTGACTGTATAATTTTTTATTAATTCAATTTTTTTTTTTTAAATTTCAAACTTTTATCGAAATGCTACTCCTTCCACAATTTTAAGCATTTCTCCATGAAATTTCTACGATATATTCATATTATAATTGTTAACAATAGTTCGTATGGATTTGAAGAAGCAAGCTTTGGAAAAGGTTTTTAATTTTTTTACACTAAAAACAGCAGAAAAACGACGTGTTTTTTTTCAAGTTTTTAATTTAAAAAAAACTGAACATAGCACATCTTATTCCATACTAACTTTTGTTTATCAGATGTATATAAATACGCAATACAAGTTTCCCAGTCCTAACTAAATTTAGAAAAAAGCCTTAACAATTTAAAGCACATATCGTGCCTGGATATAATTTCTTGTACTTTCTTGAGCTATTTCTTGTACTATTACGAAGATGCCATTATTTTTTTTTTAATAAAAAGATGGAAGGATTTTTATTGCTTACTTATATAATATTATTCTTCGTAATTCTACAATATTTAATTTTCTGCATAATTACTATTAATTGAAGTATTTGTTTGATAAAATGATGGAAGAATTTTTGTGACTTATATAATACTATACTAAGTAAATTTTCAACATTTGCAATCTCTATTTGTGAATACAACGATCAAAGTGTAAAAGTGCCTAAAAATATTACAATAAGTCAACCTTACTAAATTATAAATCTTATAAAGGTTTTTATAATTATTAATAATTAAAACTGAAAGGCGTAGTTAATTTAAAATTCGTTTGAAGCTGTGAAATTTTATCAAGGAAACCGAAAAAAACTTCACAAGCTTTTTAAAACACACGTGATCGGAAACGTTATACCTATTATTTCAGAGGAATACTATCAACCAACAATTTAACACACAAGTTAACTACGTCATAAAATTATTCCATTATATAACAAGGGCCGCGCCAAAAGGAAGCGAAACCGGCCAAATCTGCAACCCTGCTCCCAAAAACTCTTTTCATATGTTTTATTTTGGTTTCATTCTCATTGTATAACGAAGTGTGAGCGTGCAGTCTAGTGATTATAATAAGTCTATGCCTTCCATGATTCAGAAGTTCTCTTTTAAGACATCGAATGATTGATACGGAGAATAAAAATAAAAGACCAATACTAAAATCTAGTTTTGTCAGCAATTAACATGATTAATAATCAGCATTTATTTAAATTGGCTAATTATAAGTTTTTTCTATAAATATTGCGAATTCATTTATATCGAAAGATATCACATTTTACTTTTAATAAGCAATATTCCAAAAATAGAGACGTTAATTTTTCTACTTTTTACATCTTTATAGAATTTTTACAAGAATTTTGAAATGGGAATGTTTTAAAACACATTACAAGACAACAGCGAGACTCTGTTTGGCAATTGCCGAAAGACTTAAATTTCTCCACGGCAGTTACTTTATGGTCCGATTCGACAAAAAACCTTAATGAGAGTTTTCATAGCCACCACTGACCCATAAACCGAACTTTTGCATTTTATTTCAATCCATTTGGAAGTTATCCTGATCACAGATATGGACATTTTTTCTATACCACTTTCTTGGATTAGTACTTCTCAGTCTTAGAAGTAATTTTAAGATCACAGGTTTCAATAAAAAAAAATTATTGATGCTACTTACAAAGTATAGACTTCATTTTATTATCAGTAATAACTTCAAAGGCTTTATTTTAATTAGCAATAAAATACATTAGTTACAAGGTAAGTATCGTATAAAGCAGGTTAAAATTAGGCTAGAATTATTCACAACAATTCAAAGTTTTTGAAAGAGAACGTACACGTTGACAACAGGTGATACATATTTCACAATGATTTAAATGCAATTCCTTTTTTAAAATAACATATCTAAATATTTCAAAATACAGTGATTTATAAAACAGACAAATTGCAACGATCAAATAATGACTCAGGGAAAAAGTTACACAGCATATGACTTTACTAATGTATAAATTTAAAGCTCCATATAAATACTCATTACTTTTACATACACGCTATCTTTCCTTTCGCCGGACTATTTACATTTTAAAAGGGATACGAGCTGAATTATTTCCCATATGTACAAAGAAGCTACTGTAAGTTTAGGTAACCCATCGAAAATCATTCTAATTAATTTTTTTATAGAATGTAGAGAAATGTTTTAGTAGAACATGAATCCACTGGTCCTCCGAGGCAAAAATGGCAAAAACTATTCAAAAATTGACTTTGAATAAGTTGAACTAAATCCAATCGTCAAATGTATCATAACTGGCCAAAAAATTAACATCCTTTTTTGTTTCATAGCCCTTCACCCTTTAATTTTCAATTAAGAAGGTTGCAGACGATTTGTGTTTCCTATCGAAAAGTCTGCCAAACTGGTAATAAATATTACGTCATCAGTGATGTAATATTTATCAACAACTTGGCTCACTTTTAAAAGACGAGTTTTTTTCGTCAGGGAATAAATACAATCCTTCTCATTTAAAATTTAAGAGCAGTGGATTTTCACATAAAAAAGGATGCCCATTATTTGGCAAGTTATGACATATTTGGCAAGCAGATTTAATTCAACTCATTCAAAGTCTATTTTTGAATAGTTTCGTCCATTTTTGTCTCGGCAGACCAATGGATTCGTAATTTACTAACATTTTCTTACATTCTATATAAAAAAAAAAATTCAGAATAATGTTCGTTGAGGTACCTCAACTTGCAATCGCCTCTCGAACAATCATGCGCTATTGAAGAACCATATTATGTGAATTATCCTCATTTACTCACTACTATATCACTCTTAAGGCTGCGAGTATCACGAGGATTACGAAGGTGAAAACCACACAGCCTAGAAGCCCAGACGCAATGGTTACGAACCGAAAGTCTGAGCATATTAAGTCTCTTTCTCCCTCACCCGGTACTGCCTCCTCCTCATCTTCCTCTTCCAGGTCATTGTTCTCCGGTATCTCATGAAGACGGTTGATTAAGTCTCCATTCCTGGGTAAAGGAGCATTGGGCGGTGGTGACACGTTCATTGGCACTTCCTCTTGCTCTTCTGCTTCCCTCATCCTTGCAACCTTGAAAAGATTCACAGGTTACTTGCTCAGGGCGTTCAGTAGTAACCACAGCTAAAAATATGTGTAGAAGCAGTGGTAGGAGTGGAGAGGAAAAAAGTGGGGGGATGCCCAAAAGTTGGTGACAAGTGCAACCCCCCCCCCCCCCTTCCCCCAACAATAAATGTTATAATTTCCTGTCTTATATTAAAAATATTAGCTAGGAAGGATGTAATTTGTACTTTCTAACGCTAACATTGAACAAGGGTTGGAAAATTTACTCTTATTTTAATAAATATTCTGCGACTTAGTTTTTTTTACTTGGAAGTAAGAGATAAAGTGAAGTAATAACTCAAAATTACATGCATAACTGGTTATTTAGATTTAAATTATGCTTCTAAATGTGCATACGTTCATATTAAATTAATAGAGATCTTTCAAATGTTTTTGCTTTTTAAATAGCTTGTCTCTATAAAAGAAGAATAGAAATTTAACTTAAAGTTTCTCCAAAGCTAAAAGTTGAAGAGGCATAACAGCATTCGTCAATAAAAATACTTATATCTTTATACAAAGTAGTAAATACATTTTTATAGTAGTATGATATATATCATAAATAGATTTAAATTTTAATTTGAAAACTTTAAATCACTTTTTCTCAGTGTCACTACATTTAAAGGTTAATGTTATTATTCTTTGGTAGTTTTTAGACAGATTGAGTGTTTTTAAAAGTGGGGGGATGAATTTCAGTGGTTTTAGAAGTGGAGTGACGCATGGGTATTTTCTTGAAAAGTGAGGGGACGCGTCACCCCGGGTCTACCCACACTTCTACCACTGTGTAGAAGTAAATGTGATTACGGCTCCAATACAACCAGTCAACCTTGTAATGGAACCATGCGTTGGTTCCATCAGGGTCAGGCCAACATGTACTTTGCTGTCAAATTTAAGAAGCGCCTCTACAGGGTTAATTTTACAGACTGGACAAAATTTTCAGCATTTATCATCAATGCATACTGCAATAAAAACTAGGGGTGTGGAACATAGCACGACTTTCAATTACATTATAATAATGATGTGGATTTGCGTCGTTTACCGTAATTATGTTTTCATCATTTATTTAGAAAAAATTGCCAGTATGGCGATATTTTTTGCGATAAATCTTGTATGGATTTTTTTTTTCCCCAAAAAACAAACTCATAGCCAAAATTGTGATTTTAGCGATGTACTTTACGATAATCCTTATATTATCCTTTATTATAAGTGAAACTGAGAGAAGAAAAAACGATGGTTGATGAGGTATGCTCAAGGAAAGAGAACTCTGTGTTGAAGGCATTCATTTTTCAACTTTTTACGCCATAAAAGCATTCTTACGGGAATTTTGGAGGTGGGATATTTAGAACACCTTAAGAGGCATTAGCATAGCGACTTTTATCAAAATCGTTGGAGCCGTTTTTAGCAATCATTGAAAAACACGATTTTTTTCAATGGCAGCTACCTTATGCGCATGCGCGATTTTGACGAAAACTTTATTGTAGATCATTGGGCCATCAACAAACTGCTCACCAAATTTGAGCATCGTAGGTCAATTTTTTCGGGAGCTATGCTGACCACAGACACACATACAGACATTTTTTCTAGATCACTTTTTTGAAATTTTGGTGTACCAAAATGTGGAGCAATGCGAAAAAAAAATCGAATTTTTTTTTTTTTGACCGAATACTATACTTTCATTACCCTATGTATAATACATACGGGTAATTGAAAGTAAAAAAATGGTTGTTATGAAACTAACACCTAGCGAAATTGGCTCCAATTGGTAGGCTATAAAGTTTCCTGTTTATCTTTTATGGTTGTTTTTCCATTTCTTAATTAGCTTTCCTAATTGATTAACTTTTTATAATTTCTAATTGATTATTAGCATATTCCTTACGTTTTCAGTCGTCGTTTAGTGTTTACGGCCACTTTGTATTGACCACTTGTAGATTTCGAATCTTCGGCCATGTTGAATTGAAATGTTTTGTTCTTGAAGCCAACTTTTCAAAATCGCACTAACCCATACACGTAAATTAAGAACTTGCCTCCTAGCACAAATTCGTTGCACTGGGTGTTCACAGTAGTAACCACAGCTCCAAATGTATAAGGTTGGTTGGTTGGTTGGTTGGTTGGTTGGTTGGTTGGTTGGTTGGTTGGTTGGTTGGTTGGTTGGTTGGTTGGTTGGTTGGTTGGTTGGTTGGTTGGTTGGTTGGTTGGTTGGTTGGTTGGTTGGTTGGTTGGTTGGTTGGTTGGTAGGTTGGTTTATACGCTCAACGACCTATTTTTATACACTATTATGGCTAATCAGGCTGAGACCTACAGCTTAACGTGGATTCCGAACCCCAACGAACATCCATGCCTAATCCGAGATTCAAACCCGGTACCTTTGGCATGCGTGATCAGAGCGCTAACCACGAAGCCATTATATGTATAAGTGTGTGAATACAGTTAATCCATTGGTGATTCGATAAGGCCCATTCCCAATCTGTTCTTTGTGGTTAAATTAAGCACGAGACTTTTTTGCAGGGTTAGTTGTAGGCTTCATAAAATGTGCAGCGTTTATCATCGGTGCATGTAACAAGAACTATTCCTCCAAAATTATTTCTTTTCTCAACTGAAGGTTATAAATAATTTATCATACACAGAATGTAATAAATAAAATGCTAATAGTTAATATTAAAAGTGGTTTTCTGGTGCAAGTGGGATATTCTTCCCAGTGTTATTGCTTCAATATCTAGAATTATACAACTGAATTTCAAAATTAGTGAGATGGCTCGGCACTAACACATAGTTTTGGCTTGATTTGTAAGCGACCTATTTTTGTGCACAATAACGGCTAATCAGTCTGAGACCTATAGCTTAGCGTAATTCCGAACCACAAAAAAAAAAAATCCATGCCTAACCCAAGGATTCAAACCTTTTGGCATACGAGACCAGAGCGCTAAACACACATCCATCAAGTTGACGGCATTACCACATAAAATATCTCTCCATATCTACGCCCCAACAACGGGATGACATTGAGTGCCCCAAGGATTTATTCTGCAGCAGCCACCATTATTCTACACAGTGGTACTGACAGCACGCTGGATTGGTCCCGCGACCATCCCGGCCACAAAGCCACAGTGGCACTTCTAACACATGTCACTACACAAGGAACAGAAACAAGAGTGTTTAAATTTGGTAAAATATGGAAATAAGCATGGCAAAATATGTACTCTTGCATGTTAATATGGAAAACATAATTTATTATGAAAATTTGGGACAAGGTTAAAAGTTTACAAGATTGGAAATGGGGCGAATCGGAATAACCATGAAGTTACAAAGGAATTACTATTTCATATCAATAAAGTAGTTTTATTAGTTATACAATGGGTAAAAAAATTCTCCGTACAGAAGCCAAAGTTACAAATAAATAAGAAGCATAAGATTAGAAATTATGCTATCTTCAGTAACTACTAAAATATGTTTAATTTGATTCTTTAAAATAAGTTTATAATAAATGTATGTTTTTACAAAACGCAACAAGTATTTAAATTGAAATATTTAGGAGATATTGCTAAATGCCATGCAAAAAAAATTTCCGTACGCTACATAAAAATTAATTCTGACGTCTTCCACAATAGCTTTGCAGTAAATTTTTTTAAAAACTGAAGTGTAAGCAAGTGTCATAAAGACATGATAGCACCAATTTTTTAATTTTAACTTGTAGATGACCATCTTAAAATGGAGTTCCTAAACCTATTCGTGAGTTGGTGATTCAGTTATGAAATGATGGATTACTTTTGAAAAAAATTGCCCAAATCTTTAATATATTGAAGTCTATTGTACATTGTATTATTGAAAGACACCGTGAGCTTCTAACTTTTGAGGATAGAGTTGGATCCTGAAGATCTTCAAAGCAAAAACGCTTGCCTAAAAGAAAATATCCTATTGTAAAGTTCAATATAATCCGCGAATACGTGCACCTCAAGTCGCACATAGCTTAAGAATTTACAAAAACATTGAAGACAATTCCCAAGTGAAAATTTTTGTGCACTGCTTAAGACAACTTGCATTGGATTTTCCTTCTACATAACATAAATTGCCAACACCAGCAGCCCTCATACATCCCCACACCATAGCACCTCCTCCACCGTGTTTGACAGTTCCACACAAATTCTTTGTTAACATTTGTTGATTTGGTTTTCTACAGACCATAACTCAATTATCTGACCCTTGGATATTTAATTTTAATTCATCACTAAAAAGGACTGATACACAGAAAGATAACTCTCACGGGCTGCAAGTCCATTTAGATACTCTTTCTTGCTTATTTGAAAACATTTCTCATAGTTTGAGATGTCACTTCAATATTTTTATCAATTTTTAAGCTATGTGCGACTTAAGGTACACTTATTCGCGGATTATCTTGAACCTTACAATAAGATATTTCTTTTATGCAAGCGTTTTAGCTTTGAAGATGTTCAGGATCAAACTCTATCCTCAAAAGTTTGAACCTCACTGTGTCTTTTAATAATATATTGCCCTATAGACTTCAATATATTAAAGATTTCATCAATTTTTTCACAGATAATCCATCATTTCATAACTGAATCACCAACCCACGAATAGGTTTCTTACCTCCATTTTAAGACGGTCATCTACAAGTTAAAATTAAACTAGGGGTGTGGAACATCGCACAACTTTCAAATTCACTATATTACTGATATAGAGTTGTGTAATTTAAAAAAAATTATATTTTTATCAGTCGCTTAGAAAAAATTGCCAGCTTGGCGATATTTTTTGTGATAATTCTTATATGGGTCTTTCTTTAAAAAAAAAAAATGGAATTTCGGAGATACGCTTATCGATTATTTTTATATTATCCTTTCTTGTAAGTGAAACTGAGCAGAGATGGGGAAAAAAAAAAAAAAAACTATCGCTGATGAGGTATGCTCAAGGAAAGAGAACTCTGTGTTAAAGCGGGGCCATCGTGAAACCGCTCTTTCCCTCTTTATTTGATCGGGCCATACCACAGTAATAGTTTTCGCAGATGACGTCACACTTTCAACTCCACCAGGCTTGATTCTTCCTTCAAGGACTTTTCGCCACCAAAAATGCATTGCATAAAAACTCTTGCTCATAATATAAAAATTATTAGCAGCTTTATCCACCACTGTAATAATCCAATTTGAATTATTACACTGGTGGATAAAACTACTAATAATTTTTATATTATTTACAAGAGTTTTTTTAGAAATTTAATGTTTAATGATTATAAAGGAAAGGATACTTATGTTAAAGTTCATTCGACCAAAAAGGAATTAAATTACAGGATTTTGGCTTTAGCGAAAAAAAAAAAATTTAAGATTTCATGCATGAAATATCCTTATCTTTTTCCCTCAGTTAAATTTCATAAATCTGCTTTGAAATTTCGTTTCGCAAATTGCTCTACAAATTAGTACAATAATTATCTAAGATTTTTTTTTTTTTTTTTTTTAAACTTGTTTTAGGACAAGTTAAGGATGTTTGAAAATCATTTCTTGATTAAAAATAAGGAGATTTTGGACTTTATTAATAACAACAAAATTGAGTTTGTTCATACATTTGATTTCGAGAATTTATTCACCAGTATACCACATGATGATTTAATTAATACTTGCTCTAATATTTTTGATAATTTTCTTAAAGACTCTGATTTAAATAAGATAGAATTGTTAGAGTTTTGCTAATTTAATAGTTTTGAAAATAATTTATTTAATCAAATGGAAACAATTTTTATAGACAAACTAAAGGAATTCCTAAGCGGAAATAGCTTTTCTAGCGACTTTGCCGATTATTATTTACTCGAAAGGAGATTTCTAGAATATAATAATATTGAAGCTTTTAGATATGTTGATGACTTAATTACTTTTAATTTCAATGATTTGGACAAAATTATAGAGATTTCCTTGAAGGATTTGATTTAAAATAATAATAATAATAATAATAATAATAATAATAATAATAATAATTACAAGAGCGCTCAGTATCTCGATTTAAATTTAAAGATAATTCAGTAAATATTGGTGTTTATGACAAAAGAAAGGATTTTAAATTTAAAGTTGTTTGCCTTTCAAATTTTAATAGCAATTTAAATTTCAAGATTTTTAGAAATATTTATTATACATAACTAAATAAAATTAAGAGTATTTGCAATAATGCTACGGACTTTAATTTAGCTTTTGGAATTTTTAGGGACAATTTGAGAAAAAAAATGAATTTACTAAATATTTTTGGTTGGTTGGTTGTTTTCAGATTATCTGGCGCCGTCAGCATCACGAGGGCTATAATGCGCCGAAACATTCGTCATTAGACAAGCCAACATACAACTAAATATTTCTGAATTTTCATCTTTTGGAATTTTTTTTTTTTTTTTTCTTTTTTTTTCTTTCTTGGTTTCTGATTCCATTCTTCGGGCGATATTGAAATCCAATTAAATAGCCCTAACTGGTTTAAATATTTTATTATAATTTTTTTTTCATTTTTTCGGGGAACATAGATGGCAGTGAAGTTTTAAATGTTTTATGTGGGGCAATTTTGGGAATTATGTTTTTCAATACTTAAACTCTTGGTGATGGACTGGGTTAATCTCGAATCAACGAGGACATTAAACTTAGGAAGACAGCTATTTTGTTAAGTTTGGTTTACAAGGTACGTTTCGTTTTGGTATTTGTGAATATTTTTGACTTCTTGTCTATCCGGCTGGATGCGTAGGGGCTTGAATGCGATTGATATATTATATCAATCGCATTTGTGAAACGCATCGTTTGAAATCCCGGTTGGATTCAAGCACCCTGACGAAAAAACTCAGTCGGGATTTCAAATATTTTTAAGATTCATATTTTAATATCTGTTTTTTGGCTGTTTAAGGTCTGACTTTGTGCTCTTTATTTTTATTATATTATAAGATTGCTCATACAATAATATTTTGTAGACCCAATAAATAATTTTTATGAATTAGCAGTTTGATTTTGCAGATTTTTATGAATTAGCAATTTGATTGGCAGGTAATTGAATTGTATAAGAAATAGAACAAAGTATTCAAGTCAAGTAAGTAAGGAAAAAAATTTGTCATGTTGCATCCACAAAAGTTTGTAACTGCATTACCAATTTTTTTACTAAGATTTCTCTAATGTTTGGTTAAGTAAATGTTATAATACATAATAAATTTTCGGAACAAAAGTGAAACATTAACTTTTTCATATTTGTAAAAATTATGTGTGAATTTTAGCTTTATAAAACATATCCAATTCGTCTCTCGCATAAGGGATATGACATTTTTCTTGCTATTTTAATTTACCTATAAAAATAATATATTATTAATTACCATCATATTAGTATTTCTCAAGTGAGTTAAAATGTTTGATTATGTTTTTCTTAATGTTTCAATGCTGTAACGGTAGAAAATAATTTACAGGAAATATTTTTGTATAAAAAGTCCCATCCCTCTCTATTCTCCCCTTTCTGAAATGGTATTAACGAGAGTTGAAGTTGTGACGTCATGAAAGCTATGGTCTGGCCCGATCAACTAAGGGAAAAGAGAGGTTTCACGATGGCCCCAGTTAAAGGCATTAGTTTTTCAACTTTTTACGCCATTAAAGCATTTTTACGGGAATTTCGGTGGTGGGGGTATTTAGAACACCTTAAGAGGCATTACCACAGCGATTTTGAAGAAAATCGTTAGAGCCTTTTTTTTAGCAAATACTGAAAAACATGATTTTTTAAAAGGCAGCTGCCTTACACGCAAGCGCAATTTTGTCGAAAACCTTAACGGTAGGTCCCATGGCTACCACTAACTCGCACACCAAATTTGAATATCGTAGGTCAATTTGTTCGGAAGGCTGACCACATACACACAAACATTTTTTCTAGATCACTTTTTTTGAAATCAATATGTTCCAAAATGTGGAGAAATGCAAAAAAAAAAAATCAGCAACAAAAAAATTTTGGGACAGAATGCTTTACTTTCATTACCTTATGAACACATATGGGTAATTGAAAGTAAAAATTGGTGCTATCAAGTCTTCATGACACTTGCATACACTTCAGTTTTTAAAATTTACTGCATGTTATTTGTGGAAGACGTCAGAATTAATTTTCATATTGCTTAAGGAAACTTTTTTTGCATGGCACTTAGCAGTATCTCTTGAATATTTCAATTTAAATACTTGCTGCGTTTTGTAAAAACAGACTTTTATTCTAAATTTATTTTATAAATCAAATTAAACATATTTCAGTAGTTACTGAAGATATGAAGCAAAAGATTAGAAGTTAAGCTAATTTATTTGTAACTTTGGCTTCCGTACGGAGACTTTTTTTACCCACTGTATGTAATAATTTACAATTCTACCTCCCGACGTATATTTTCATTGGATTTATTATTTTATTTTCAATGAAATATGACATACGGTTGACGCGCAAAGTTCAGTGTCAGCCACTGATGGGTGATGGGGTACTCAACGTGTTAATATATTTTTAATAATTAGTCACAGCCGACCATACGGTATAGTGGTTAGCGTGCTAGCTTCTGGACCGCGAGGTTGCGGGTTCGAGTCCCGTGTTGGCATGAGTGTTTGTAAATGTATGTTGGCTTGTCTAATGACGAATATTTCTGCGCATTATAGCCCTCGTGTTGCTGACGGCGCCAGATAATCTGAATACAACCAACCAATAATTAGTCACATATTTTAAAGAACGAAAAGTGCCCACTTTGGATTGGATTTCGTTTTCCTTAAAACTATGTTTTTTACTAATTACTAACATTTTCATATTTTAGACTTATATTTTTTTAGATAAGTATAAACATCCAGAATAACATGCTACACTTTATTCAACTTGGTTTTTAAAACTTTTATTTTAAAAAATTTTGTTTTGCTTCGTCGTAATTGAAATTTACGGAGAGAATCGGAACACAAAAAAAATTGGCTTTAAAAAGTGATTTTTTTGCAAAATTATGTTCCACACAAGATTCAACTTCTGAAGAAGAAAGAGATTAACCCATTCAAGACAGGCCGATCAAACTTATAGTGGTTAGCGTGCTAGCTTCTAGACCGCGAGGTGTTATACTTTTTAAAATAATTTTCATTATTGACAAAAATTGAAATCTATAAAAGCAGTAAATCTTTTGTTTCAGCTTGACAATGGAACTTCATCTAACTATTAATAAAAGTATTTAAACTGTACTTCTAGATTACTCTGTTTTAGTCGATATCAATTGTGACACGATGATGGTCAAAGTCGTTCAGTTTATTTTGTGATAGAGTCACTGTCTGTCGCAGTATTTGTTGCAGCCAATCTTAATAAATAGTCTAAATGAGATTCAGTTAAATTATTCCTATATTTTTTCTTGATGAAAACTATTTTTCTGAAAGCCAAAGTTTCTTCATATACGTTTCTTCGGGTACGTAGTGAAGAACTCTGTTCTACATAGTTAACACATAATATTTTAGACAAACTACAATGGACAATTCCCGCATTTTTTAAAAAAGAGTGAAATTAGTTTATATTTATGAAGAATATCTTTCTGATCACAAATATTTAAACAAAAGTTGTTGTTTTTTTTAAAAAAATAGTTATTTAAACATTAAGAAAAGAGAATGCCTCAAAACCAGTCCAATCAAAACACACAGCAAAATCTATGACGTCAAGAGTCCCTACATTTTCTATGGTTATCGTAAGATTTCTGCTAAATAGTTAGCGTTGGTAGACCATTGCCATATTCCGTACAGATTGGCGTGATTTGCGAGAAACTTGCAAATATGGTTTCCGCTGCTGCATTTCAAGCCAAGATGTTTGGGAAGCCGTGACGTCGCATTCCATGCCAGCGGTATGAATCGTTTTCTTGCCAACTTCTAACAAGGTAACTGTGATCGCCAAATTTTTTTTTTTTTTTTTTTTTTTTTTTTTTTTTTTTAAAGCGCATTGAGCAGAAATTTTGTGTTTATGGCCTTTTCGAAACATTTAGAATTGAATTTTTAAAAAAATGCGGGAATTGTCCATTATGTATGAAACAAAAAGTCCATACCTTAAAATTTAATTTTTATATCTTCTGTTCGGCCGGTAGGCCGAAAAAGAAAAAATCTGTCGTGGGCCAAATCCAGACTGCGGGCCGCGTTGTGGATAACGCTGATTTAAATAAACCAAACCATCATTTAAAGCACAAAAAATAAGCTTTCTTGAAAGATAAAAAAAATGAATTGATAGGAAATATTGTCGAAATTATTGTGAAATTAGCAAATATCGACTCTGAAGTTGTAAATAATGCTGCAGATATTGTTGTTACGAATATTACTACACATTCTGATAGTGAAATGCAATTCTATACATAATAAAGTTTTACTTCTTTTGATTTATAAATTTAATTGCTTGAAATTTGTTTATTCGTGATTATCATAAAATGACTTTTAGAAAACAATATTAACATTAATTTATCGACTTTTTCTATATTTAACTTTAATTCCTTTGACTTTGTGTCAAGCCCATTTCCAATAAATCCCGCGTTTGAAAAAGGGGCGCCGAAAGTGTGCGGGCCTTGGGCCCAAACTTGTCATGGTCAGGCCCTGGATTCTTCCCGTTTTACTGCACTATGTAGAAAAGTAAAAATGTCGAGTGTTTTTTGTTTGTGCTGGAAACTAAATTAGAATGAGTGATTTTAAAGGGAGAAATGTTACTGCGCACAATAGTATAACTTGTAAGCTGTAAATAACCCGTTTTTGTAAGTCTTTTGAAGTTGGTATTCAAACAATTGGTAATTCAACTGTTAGTGGTTTGTAATTATTGGTGCAAAAACTAAACTAATCTGAAACTTCGTGAGAACGTTGTGGACTGCTAGGTAGTCCGATTGGTTGTATTGGTTTTTATGGTGCAAAAGCTATTCTTAGGCCACACTACACAAGCTGAGTAGTCCGAACTTCAATGTAATTGTATTTGTGGTTGGTTGTTTTCAGATTATCTGGCACCGTCAGCAACACGAGGGCTATAATGCGCCTGTGGCGGCGCGAGCTTGTTGGTATGACATTTTGAACTCCATCGGCGTGAGATGAGATGATGTCTCGTGCGTTGCATAGCGACGGAAAAAATAACTTTTCCTGGCGAGCAGTTTTATTTTTATTACTTGTGTTCCATGAATATTTTCTTAGCATGTTGTATCGTTGGTGTTTATTTAGTTAATTAAAGTATAATAAATTTATTTTAAACTAAAATGGAGTCAGATTATTAAACCAAGGATCACAACATCGCTAAAGTGGTGACATCAGACTAAAACGAATCACGCTAAAGTGGTGATTTTGTACGGACTCTGAACTTTCATGAGTAACCTTATTGCGACTACCGGCTGGACTGGAAAGTTTCACGGATTGTAATAAGAAGTGCAAGCACCAATGTGAAAGTAAAGTGGCCTGAATGGTTTATTTTTGAAGATTGTGGCAATTCGATCGTTTCAAATTTGGATGTTGCTAGTCAATACACCACCTCCGAAGAATTAATGAAGAACTTCACAACTTGGTGAGTGATGAATTAGATCCTGCTCGGTGACCATTTTCGTACGTTATTTTGTAAGAATTTTCTTGGGCTTTCGTATATAAATATGTCACACGAGGGTGATCAGGATACATTTTCGTTACCTGCCACAATGGAGGTGGATAGAGTTGCATTTCGTCCACCCCCATTTTGGGAAAATAACCCAGAATTATGGTTTGGCCAACTCGAGTCACAGTTTCACATTTCTGGTATCACAGCAGATGCCACAAAATTTCATTCCGTGGTTACAGCCTTGAATGCAAGTGTACTTTCTTGTGCAACCGATTTAGTTCGCACACCCCCCCACTGAAAATATGTACATAACTTTAAAATCGCGAATTTTAAGCAATTTTGCTCAATCTGATTCTTTTCGCCTCAAGCAACTTTTGCAAGATTTAACCCTTGGCGATAAAAGGCCTTCGCAGCTACTTCTCGAGATGCGGAATTTGGCCGATGGGAAAATTACTGACGAAGTCTTAAAATCATTGTGGCTTCAACGCCTCCCTGTTTCTATGCAACAGATTTTATCTGTAAGCAGCGAAACTTTAGATGGGCTGTCAAAAATAGCCGACAAGGTCAATGAAGTATCAGGTAGCACACTTGCGGTTTCTAGTGTATCTTCAGGACATGAAAAGACAGAGATTCAAATTCTACGGGATGAAATGGCAGCACTTCGCGCTGATATGAAAAGTTTGTTAAATGGCTCTAAACAGCGCTTTCGAAGTCGTAATAGAAATAGAACAACCACCCGTAGTAGAGAGGGGTCATGCAATGTTTTATGCTGGTACCACAAACGTTTCGGAAATAAAGCCCGTGATTGCATTAAACCATGTGAGTTTACGGAAAACAATTAAGCGCGTCTGTTTTAACGGCGGCAGATTGCAGCTTACTTTCCAGTCGTCTGTTTGTTATTGACAAAAATTCCGGCTTTCGTTTTTTGGTCGATTGTGGTGCTGCAATAAGCTGCATTCCCGAAGGACTTGTGAAAGAAAGCACACCTTCGGAACTTTTCCTTTACGCGGCTAACGACAGTAAAATTCGCACTTACGGTACTAAGAAGTATAACTTAGATATCGGGTTGCGTCGAGTATTTACATGGGTTTTTTGGATAGCTGATGTTTCGCATCCGATTTTGGGCGCAGATTTTTTGGAGCATTTTGGTCTTGTGGTAGACGTTAAAAATAGACAGCTTGTTGATGGCCTAACTAAGCTTAATGCCAAAGCCACAATTTGTCCTGGTCCCACATTAGGATTAACTCTAATTTCAGAGGCATCCCCGTACCATAAAATTCTGGCCAAATATCCCCAACTTGTTAACTTGAATTTAAGTAATGAGCGAATGACTCATTCTGTCACTCATTGTATAGAGACAAAAGGTCCACCTGTATATTCTAAAGCTAGGCGCTTATCGCCAGAAAAACTTAAAATCGTCAAAAAAGAATTTGAAGAATTACTACAAAAAGGAATAATTCGACCTTCTAGTAGTCCTTACGCAAGCCCAATACATCTTGTACCAAAGAAAAATAATACTTGGCGAATTGTAGGTGATTTTCGGCGGTTAAATTTTCAAACTATTCCGGATAGATATCCTTATTCCTCACATTCAAGATTTTTCACATGGACTTGCAGGGAAAAATATTTTTTCAAAGGTAGACCTCGTAAAGGCCTATCATCAGATTTCCATAGAGCCTAAAGACATTCCAAAAACCGCAGTCATTTCTCCGGTGGGGCTTTTTGAATACGTAAAAATGTGCTTTGGATTACGTAACTCTGGGCAAACTTTTCAGAGGTTTATGAATGAAGTCTTACGCGGTCTTGAGTGTTGTTATGTCTACCTTGATGATATTCTTATTGCCTCAGGTGATCCCAAAGCTCACGAGTCTGACCTTAATAGAGTTTTTGAAAGGTTAAGTGAGTATGGTATAGTTATAAACTTGGAGAAATGCGAGTTTGGTAAAAGTGAAATTGAATTTCTGGGTTTTCATGTCTCTGGTAAAGGAATTTCTCCTCTTCCAGCCAAAGTTCAGGCACTCAAAGAGTACAATCTTCCTAAAACGGTTGATGAACTTCGTCGTTTTTTGGCAATGCTAAATTTTTATCACAGGTTCCTTAAGAATGCTGCTGGTGTTCAAGCGTGTTTGTATGAGCTTACAAAAGGCAAAGCCAAAAAAGACAAGACCCCAATTGTTTGGAACGAGGCTAACGAGAAAGCATTTAATGAGTGTAAAGAAATGCTAACTAATGCTACACTTTTAGTGCACCCTCTTCCGAATGCAGAGTTGACTCTTGTTACTGATGCTTCTGAAATTGCAATTGGTGCCGCATTGCATCAATCTGTAGGTGACAATTTGAAACCTTTAGGGGTTTTTTTCGCGTAAATTAACACCAGCTGAGTGCAAATATAGCACTTACGATCGAGAATTGTTAGCGATATATTCTGCGATTCGTCATTTTAGACATATGGTAGAGGGACGCGAATTTAAAGTTCTGACTGATCATAAGCCTTTAATATATGCATTTCAGCAAAAATCAGATAGATGTTCTCCGAGACAACAGAGACATCTTGAATTTATAAGTCAATTTACCACTGTTTTCCATCACATTTCTGGCGACAAGAATCCAGTTGCCGACGCGTTTTCTCGTATTTTTGCAATTCAGGTCCCAGGACCTTTAGACTTCGACGAAATGGCCATCGCGCAGGATTCTGATGAGGAGATGCAAGCTCTGATCGGCGCCGATTCTGGTCTTGAGTTGAAGCCTTTGACATTCCCCTCATCAAGTCGAAGTATTTTTTGTGATATATCCAATGGTACTGTGAGGCCCTATGTTCCAGTTTCATTTCGTCGCAGGGCGTTTGATATTTGTCATGGACTTTCTCACCCTGGTATTAAGGCTACGACTAATTTAGTTCGTAAGCGTTTTGTTTGGCGAGATTTGACAAAAGACTGCAAAAATTGGTGTAGGAATTGCATACCTTGCCAAAAGTCAAAAGTGCAACGCCACAATAAATCAGTGCTCCAGTCGTTTCCTTCACCTAACGCCAGATTTTCACATGTCCATATCGACATAGTGGGACCCTTGCCTCCATCGAAAGACTGTCGTTACATTTTGACCTGCGTAGATAGGTACAGCAGATGGCCTGAAGCCATTCCAATAAAGGATCAGACAGCTGAGACGGTAGCACAGGCTTTTTACGCTAATTAGATTGCTCGTTTTGGTGTACCCGATATTGTAACTACTGACCGAGGAACTATATTTGAAAGCAACCTTTTTGCTTCTCTTACTAAGTTGTTAGGGGTACATCGGATCAGAACCACTGCTTATCACCCAATGAGTAATGGCGCTGTAGAGCGTATGCACCGCCAGCTTAAGGCAGCCATCAAGTGCCACAGCACAGAAAGGTGGTGTGACATCCTCCTGACCGTTCTCTTGGGGATGCGTTGCAGTCTCAAAGACGACATACAGGCAACTGCTGCGGAAATGGTGTATGGAACTACTTTGCGACTTCCTGGTGAATTTTTTAGGAATTCTTCAGGGCCAGAAGACATCTAGCAAGCTGAGTTTGTGAGAAGGTTACGTGCAGAGATGAGAGAGGTACGTCCTGTCCCATTCTCAAATCAATCTAAGTAAAGTGCCTTCACGGAGACCTCCACCGAACGTCCCATGTGTTTGTGAGAACTGACGCGGTAAGACGACCCCTGGAACACCCCTATAAAGGACCATGGAGAGTCGTATCTCGAGCTGACAAGTTCTTCGTGTTAGAGGTTAACGGGCATCAAAACACGGTGACGATTGATCGCCTGAAACCTGCTTTTATGGATAACGACGGGCTCCAGAAAGATCCAGTTCCTTCAATGATTCCAGTTCCTTCACCGACTCCAGTACCTTCATCGACTTCAGTTCCCTCAACGACTTCGGTTGCCTCAACGACAGCAGCTCCCTCAACGATTCCGGACAATTCCTTGTCAAGTTCCTCAACGAGTGCTCCGACGGAAGTAACAGTTACCAAGTCCGGGAGACGGGTGCGGTTCGTCGATCGCTACGGATATTAACTTGGATCGTCCCTTGGACTGGTGGGGGACCCCTGTGGCGGCGCCAGCTTGTTGGTATGACATTTTGAACTCCATCGGCGTGAGATGAGATGATGTCTCGTGCGTTGAAAATGATGTCTCGTACGGAAAAAATAACTTTCCTGGCGAGCAGTTTTATTTTTATTACTTGTGTTCCATGAATATTTTCTTAGCATGTTGTATCGTTGGTGTTTATTTAGTTAATTAAAGTATAATAAATTTATGTTAAACTAAAATGGAGTCAGATTATTAAACCAAGGATCACAACATCGCTAAACGCCTAAACATTCGTCATTAGACAAGCCAACATACATTTACAAACACCCATGCCTAACACGGGACTCGAACCCGCAACCTCGCGGTCTAGGAGCCAGCACGCTAACCACTATACCGTTTGGTCGACAATTGTATTTGTGTGAATACATTTCAATATGAAGTTTTTAATTCAGTTTAGGCTGTTCCAAACAATTCCAGTACTAGAAAATATTATAATTTTTGTTAACAATCATAATCAGAACATTTTATATAAGTCAGTATACATAACTAACAAAGATTAAGAAGGAATAAGGAATGATTTGCTTTAAAAATTTCTTTTCATAAAAAAAGTTTAAAATCAATTTGTTATAAAAATTTATTACCTATTATGCAGTCCCTTAAACAAAGCAGATTGCTTTGCTAAATACGACAGTGATCAACACTTAATCAGAACTGAAAAATATTTTTATGCTTTGCTGTTTTCTTGTCACCTCAAGATTCACCGGAAAATTAAAGCAGTAAGTTATATTATGTAGCGATGGAACTGGCAAAATTTTTCATCAGTAATAATGTAGCCAGATTTGAGGGGTAGCGAAGCTCGAAACCAGTGCGTCTAAAGCCATCGATATACAAGATGAGACCGAAAAGTAAGGTGACTGATGTCATAATAATCACTGTATTATATATTAGCAGATAAATACATCACTGTCCTTCAAAGTAGTGTCTACTATTGACAGTTCTATTGTGTACAAACCAAGATTTTATTGTCAATCCTAGGCAATACGTATTTTTTTTTTTTTTTTTTTTTTTTGTCCCCCCAACGATCTGGCAACAGCTTCATTTTTCCAAGGTTAAGCAGTATATCCAGTAGTTTATCTATTTTGATGGTCTACTAAGCACACTGAGCTAGTAGTCTAAGCACGATTCCCGGAAAAATCATTCGCTCTTTAATTTTCAATTAAAATAATATATCCGATAAAAAAAGTTATGTCCCATTGGTGTGATCCGTCTTGTATGAATGTAAGGGAAGCCTATAAACCAGTTGTGCCAGCTTGAATTACAGGTATCTCGAAAGTAGTAGAGCCAGGTATGATATAGCTCTACTATAGGCAAGTTTAGGTATCTCATCGAACGTCATTCTGAATTTTTGTAGGGAATGTGGTGAAAACTTAGTAGATTACGAATCCACTGGTCTGCAGTGGCAAAAATGGCCGAAACTGTACAAAAATCAACTTTCCATGAATTGAACTAAATCAATCCAATTGCCAAATAATGAGCATACTTTTTTATTTGTTAAAATATCCATCGCTCTTTAATTTTCAATTAAAATAATGTAACTGATAAAAAAAGTTTTTAATATAAATCCTTTAAATATGCATTGCCAATTTTTATATTCATTAACAAAGCGTCGTTTCTGTTGCCAGCGTGTGCTTGGTAATGGCATCTAATTTTAAGTAATAAAAACATTATCAGCAAAGTATGCTGTAAACTACTTTTCAAAATTTATTCATCAAAAATAAATGCGAAATTATGCACTCACATCCAAGTATCTTTTATTTATTCCGATTAAAACAATTTTATTATTTATTTATTAAAACAATTTTAGCAACAGGAAAGATTTCTTCAGTTATCGGTCAAATGCTATTTCAGAGCGATTGGATGACGGCAAGTTGGTTTATTAGTATTCCGTAAAAGCGACCTTCTAGTGACAGTGACGGCCGCCAAAATGTGATAGACTGCATTGTCATCGAATCTATCTGCCAAGTTTCAGATCTATTGGATGACGGCATGGGGGTTAATTAGTCCTCCGTAGATTTGCCCTCCATCAACATACCCATTCACACACAAAATCGAAGTTAATATAAAGTATTTAAAAAAGTTGCAAACGATTCAAATACCTGGCTACGGCTTACTTGCACCTCTTAAAAGTGAGCTAAGTTAACTATAAATATTACGTCTCAGATGACGTAACTGATGTTACTAATTTGGCTTACTTTTAAAATATGCAAGTTTTTCGAGCCAGAGATCAGAAATCGTCAGCACCCTTCTTAGTTGAAAATCAAAGTGCAGTAGGTTACCTCACTAAAAAGTAAGTTCACTTTTTCGCAAAAGTTAAAGCATATTTGGCAATCCGATTTAGTTCAACTCATTCAAAATCGAGTTTTGTACAGTTTCAACCATTTTTACCACGTCAGGCCAGTGCAGTGGCGTAGCCAGGATTTTTTTTCGGGGGGATGGGGGGGGGGGCTGAAACAAAAATTGTAAATCATGATAAATGAATAATTTGGGTTTGTATACTTAGTAATTTCTGAGGTGCCAAATTCAGTTTGTAGACATGTGATCTCCTTAATAATCACAAGTATCCATCTTCAACTTTTAGTAATATTCAGAAATGTTTTTTTTTTTCTTTACACATTAAATTAAAATGCTAATAAATAGAATACCAAATGACACTATAACTATTCAACCTGCTAATAACACAAAATATTTCTAAAATTCAGAAACAAATCCCTAAAAATTCAGGACAATCCATAAGAATTTGTATATCTCTGTATTTTCTCACTAGCCAATTTAACAACATGGCTTTTTTAACATAATTTTTTTTTTTTTAAAGAATTCTTGTATAAGTCCACTTTAGCTTAGAGAAGGGCAAAAAAAAAGAAGAGGGGGAGAAACAAAAAAAAAAGGGGGGAAAAAAACAGTTAGTGTCCAATTAAAAATAAAAATCGGGGTTTCAAATCAGACACTATAATTAACACACATGTAAGCAATTTGGTTTGTACTCTTAGTGTTGATAAAATTCAGTTGTTTCGTGGGTTAGACACAGCTGAACTACACCAAATAATATTTTATTTTAATCCTTTCTTTAAAAGTTATAGGACACAATAGTTTCATTTATAAAAATCTTGTTTTATTCATAAAGTTCTTGTTTTATGGAAATAATGATGATATGATAAAGAGTTGAAAACTACAGGATAATGACTGATTTTTTTACAAACTTATTCTGTAATTACTATATGTAAAACTATAATTTATAAATTCCCATTTCAAAATATCAATTCGACGTACAAACTCATTTTACACATTGGTTTGTTGGCAATAAGTTAACTCGTGCAAATGCTTGTCTAAACGGTATTTCTTTGTGCACTTTTCTATCAGGTAGATTATCAAAGTATTAAAATATTATTGCAATAAAAATTTCGAATATATTTTTTCAATATTTTAAAATTACTTATTAATTACTTACCATGTTCTTATACAAGTGAGTAGCAACGATTACGAATTGTAAAGCGAGAGTTGCCATGGAGACTCTGGTGTAGTTTTAAAAAGAATATCTGTAATCCTAAAAATAATAATATCTGTTCGTATTCGAAAGATTGGTTGATGTTTGTCAAAATTAATGTGTTCGTCGTAATACTGTGGAATTCTTTATTAATAGTTATCCATAACTACGAAACTTCGAACCTGATCTGCTTGATGGTTTTAATTCAACAAGGTCAAGGAGGGAGAGGGTTAGGCCGCCATTGAGAACGGTCGGAAAAGAACAGCTCCCCCATTAGAAGTTCTTCATAAGTTTGAAATAAATATCGTTAAGTTTTTAAAAGACGGCAGTTAGAGTTACAGGAAGAACGAATAAAACTTGATAAATAAAAATAATATACAATCATGATACTTAAAAAATCGAATAAATTTTTTTCACTCTTAATCATTTCGGGGGGGGGGGGGGAGGCCCTCCCTGTCTACGCCGCTGGGCCAGTGGATTCACTTCTTTCCACTTTCTATAAGAAATTCAGAATGAAGTTCGATGTCGATGGGTTACCTAAACTTGCAGTCAGTCACTTCTCAGACTACTAGCAGCATGAATGTTTTGGAAAATAGAGACAAATACTTTTAGAAATGACAATTTATTAAAATATACAAAAAGATGCAAGATAATTCTGAAAAAAAAAATTAAATTTAAATTGCTATTCGCCAGTCAGGTGCTAAAAGTAACATCAGTTGATGAGTAATTGTAGAAATAACAAGTAAAACATTTGTACAGTATACAAAAAAGAAAGTCCGAACAATGGCTATATCTTGGGTTTTTAGAATTATCTTTGAATCTTGCTGTTTGAACAAAAGTGTTTTGTTTTTTAATATATTTTGCATGCCTAATGCAATTGTTTTTTGTTATGGGGCTGTTAACTAAGGAAATTTAACTCTAACTTTGAAATCGAATAATCTTTTCAATGCGAACCCCATTTTATTTTATTTTCATTCGAATTAGAATACTTTGTTTACCCTAAATACCAAATTTCAGTTCATTGTGTTAAAAAACACGTCACTTATGAGCAGAAATGTTTGGCCGATCTTCAAGGCAAATCTCAGTATTAAGAAGCGTACTTTTCAGATCGGGTGGAAACGGCGTGTCTCAGAAGATTATGAGAATACAGATATTAGTCAACAATTGCACGGATTCTTTTTTAAATCTGTTGTTAAATACGGCACTACAAATCAGTGGAATTTTAGTGCCATGTTCAACAACAGATTCATACAAACAGTTAAGTAACACAATTTCTTAACAAGTTTAAAGATGTGCCAACTTTGCACTAAGTAAAACTTAAGCATTTGCAAACAGTATTCAATAAAATGTATATATATTTTACTTTCAATTACCTATATGTATACATAGGGTAATGAAAGTATAGGTATTTTTTTTTTTTTTTTTAAGTTTTTTTTTTTATATATATATTTTTCCACATTTTCGAACATCCCGATTTCAAAAAAGTGATCTAGAAAAAGTGGTATGTCTGTGTGTCTGAGGTCAACATAACTCCCGAACAAATTGACCTATATGATGTTCAAATTTGGTTTGCGGGTTAGTGGTGACCATGAGACATACCATTAAGGTTTTCGCCAAAATCGCGCCGGCGCATAAGATAGCGACCATTGAAAAAATCAAATGTTTTTCAGTAATTGCTAAGAAATGGCTCTAACGATTTTGATCAAAATCGCTGTGGTAATACCTCTTAAGGTGTTCTAAACATCCCCACCTCCAAAATTCCCGTAAAAATGTTTTAATGGTGTAAAAAGTTGTAAAATGAATGCCTTTAACACAGAGTTCAATATCCTTGAATTTTATTTTGCTTTTACTTTGCATTTTATTTGTGACTGCATTGTTTTACTTATCGTTATGTTACATAAAGTGAATAAGAGGTTTCTTAGTGGTGAATTTCATGTTTGAGGGGAATTTCATGTGTCTATGCTGTTCCATTGAGAAGTTAAAGTATTATCCACCAGTGTATATTGGTGTCTCTCTCCTTGTTAATTCACTGGAATCGACTGCAGAGTTCAAGAAACCATTTTAAGCAAATTGAAGTTGTATCTTATTTTTTTTTAGAGTATCTGCAGTTTGAATTAATGTAAAAAATTTGATTAAATAATGTATCCAAAAGTATTATGCATTTACAACATTTCTTACCCACTATCAAAAAGCAACCAGCAAGGAAGGAAATCTATATTTAAAAGTAGTAAAATTAACAAAAGATTAAAAAAAACCAATGCTGCCTATAGTAGTTCAGGTAAAAAGGTTGGTTGTCGATTTAAAACCCTCTATAAACTTGTCAGCGTTGTGATTCTGACGCTTGCGAACAGATAGACAATATTCATGATGTCACTTTACATTGGGGGTGGCATTTTCAATCATTGCTTTGGTTAATGCAGCGATTCTTGTGAGCTCCGGATCTGCCAGAAAGAATTTTGCCCGAGCACTCTTGCTTAGAGTCAAGGCCTGATCATGACAAGTTGGGGCCCAAGGCCCGACACATTTAGGGGCCCCTTCATCAAATGCGAGATTTATTGGAAATGAGCTTGACTCGTTGTCAAATGAATTAACATTAAATATAGAAAAAGTCGATAAATTAGTGTCAATATATTATCTTTTTAAAGTTTTTTTTTTTTTTTTTTTTTTTTTTTTTCATCATAAATAAAGAAACAAATTTCAAATAACCAAATTTATAAATCAAAACAGGTAAAGTTCAGTAATATAGCAACTTCAAAGCCGACATTTGCTGATCTCGCAATTAATTTGTCAAGACTTCCTTTCAATATTTCTTCGAGAAATATTGTTTTTTTACGCTTTTACGTGATGCTTTGATGCATTTGAATAAATACACTCTGGGATACTAAAGACGGTTCAAGATTAATACAAAATTATTTTTATGTAAAAATTCTATTATACAGATTGTAAAAGATATTCACAAAAAGAAAGAAAAGTTGTAGGTTTACAGCCAATTTCGGGGACCCTTAAAATCATGGGCCCAAGGCCCGGGCCTTGTGGGCCTAGGCGATGATCAGGGCCTGTTTAGAGTGATGCCTGTAAGTCCACCTTGGTCTTAAGTTTTCTGTTCTGGTGTTCCAGAGCTACATTGGATCCTAAAGCGCAAAATAGTATTTTGGTATCATTAACAACCCACTTTCCTTACTAATTCTTTCCATATAGTTGTATGCATTTTATTAAGTTTTTCCATATCCATCAAGTACAGTGGAATCATTCTTGCATAGTTTAGTCGATCAAAGGCATAAAAATATTTTATGGAATCCTGTGTAGCTGCCAAGTGCAAATCCCAGTCTGCATTTCTAACTAACCTGATGACTGTGTAGTTAGCTTTCTGGATTCGCATGCTAAGGGTGCCAGGGTTCGAATCCCGAGTTAGGCATGGATGTTCTTTGTGGTTCGGAATCCACGTTAAGTTGCAGGTCCCGGCTTGATTAACCATTATTGTGCACAAGTATATGTCACTGAGCGCACAAACCAGTCAATCAACTTGAAAAACGTACTTAAAATCGCAATCCGGCGGCCATTTTGAATTTTGTAATTTAATCTAACATACATGTGTTATATACCATTGGAAAGGAATTTTTATTTCCTACAAGTTTTCTAATAGTCAACTAGTTGATAAAAGGAGTTAGGAAGCCATTATTTGACAAAAACGTACGTTAGGTGGTATGGTTGGTTGGTTGGTTGTATTCAGATTATCTGGCGCCGTCAGCAACACGAGGGCTATAATGCGCCGAAACATTCGTCATTTGACAAGCCAACATACATTTACAAACACCCATGCCAATACGGGACTCGAACCCGCAACCTCGTGGTCTAGAGGCTAGCACGCTAACCACTATACCGTTTGGTCGGCATTTAGGTGGTATGGTGGCTGCCATTTTGGATTTTCAACTGTAGCGCCATTCATACCGGGATGTCAGGTACCCACCAACGGATTTCATTTTCTACTCATTCATACGAAGAGAATGACACCACCCACATGTTTGCATCATGAAGTGGCCCACGGGACCACTTTTTTTGTCATTAGACTATTAGTACAGTTTACCAGTGTAAGTGAGAATGTGTTTTCTAAGATCATCATCCCATAAAAATGCCCTGTTGTACACACTACAAATATGCTGCTTCCCCCCCCCCCCCCCAGTGTGAATAAGAGAATGCCTTTTGAGCTCTTACTTGCGTGAGAATGTCTTGTTACACACATCACAAACATGGGGTTTATGCCCAGTATGATTCATAAAGTGTCGCGGGAGATCACCTTTCACAGAAAACGCCTTGTTGCATGTATAACAAGCATGCGTTTTTTTTCTAGTATGGGTAAACATATGCACATTGAACTCTGACTTGTGGCTAAAAGTTTTATTGCATGCATTGCATGCATGGGGCTTTTCACCAGTGTGAATGAGCAGGTGAGAATTCAGATACCCCTTTAAGGAAAACGACTTGTATGTGTCGCAAGAATGGAGCTTTTCTGTAGAGTGAATGAGGCAGTGTCGTTTGAGAACATCCTTTCTGGAGAATGCTTGGTCGCACATATCGCATGCATAAGTCTTCTCTCCATTGGTGTGAGTGAGGAGGTAGGTAGTGAGGTGAGCCTTCTGCAAGAAAGCTTTGTCAAACATATCACACGAGTGTGGGTTTTTGCCAGTGTGAGTTATGAGGTGAGTTATGAGGTGAGTCATGAGGTGCCCTTTCCGTGAGAAGCCCTTCTGGCACACATGGCAGATGTGTGGTTTACTGTCAGTGTGAGAGAGGCAGTGTTTAACAAGGTCACCTTTACAGGAAAATGCTTTGGCACACATGGCACAGGCATGTGGTTTTTCTCCAGTGTGAGTGAGAAGATGTTTGATGAGACTCCCCTTTTAAGAAAAACCCTTCTGACACACGCTGCAGAGGTGGGATTTTTCTCGAATGTGGGTGCGGCAATGTTTTGCGAGATTTGACTTTCGAGAAAATCCTTTGTTGTATATGTCGCAAACATGAGTCTTTTTGCCAGCGTGGGTGAGGAGGTGTTTGTTGAGTTCCTCCTTTTGGCAACATTTCTTTCGGCATATGTCATAAGTGTGGGGATTTTCGTCAGAGTGAGAATGGAGATGTTGAATCAGTTCCTCTTTCATTAGATATGCCCTGCTGCGCATAGTTGCAAGCATACAGTATATTTCAATTGAAGAAGATTAGGTTCTGGCTGTCAATAACTTCAGTAGATAACATTTTTGCAATTGAAATTGTCAACTAGATTTCATCTCTATCCTACCACAATGCCCTTTTTTAAACGTTGTTTGGCATAAAAAAAAATTAAAACGGATAAAGTATCAGAATTAATTAGTCTTTGTTCTGCACAGAGTAACTATAAAAAGTACTGGTCACATCTTACTGCAATATCTGATCCATTAAACTGCAATAAAGAAATATTTTAATTAGAAATTTGTATAGAAGACATAAAACACAGTAATTTTATAAAGCTATAAAAAAAAGTCTTAATATAAGATAAAAAATTATTTAGTTTCAGTTAACTTAATTATAAATATTATACTTATTAAAAAACGGCATTTCCAGTTGCATTACAATTTACTATTGTTAGCCACCATGAAAATAGCAGAAAAATTAACTAACTTTACTTTAAATGAAAGTAAAACAATATTAGCACTAAAAAAATTCCTTGGAAATGCTTTTTATTTACCAATGGGAACACAAACAAGGCATAAATTCAATATATTGTAATATTTAGAATGATTAAAAATAAAATTAAAAAGGATAACAATTTATTCATTAGAATCTCAATTTCTCTATTTTAAATGTATTAAAAAAATTTCCCATTTCAAACATGTTATAAACAAACTTGGTGATAAAATTGTAAAAAAAATATTCCTCGCAAGGAAATATCAATTATTAAAATAATTATTTTCTTAACTTTATAATTACTTTAAAAAAGTTAAGATGTATTTGAAAACAAATTCCCTCCACCCTCTTGATGGCAGTGTAGTTTACACTCTGACCTCGCATGCCAAACATGTCACTTTCGAATCTTAGGTTATTGTTATGGTTAGGAATTGGTATTAAGCTGCCATATTTATAGCCATTATCGTGCATAAAAGATTGTGGTGAAGTGGCATTTGGATGAGTGTTCTCACCCAAGACACTTCAACCCCTTTTAAGTGTTTTTGAATTAATTTGTGAGGTTTTGATTTTGTGAGGTTTAATTTTGTGTGGTTTTAATTGTGTTTGCAATGGTGGTTGATGAATCAATTTAAAAGTAAAGGGTCTGGTATACCCCACTGTCCTCTGTCTCGTTAAAACCAGATGTTTTGGGGGAAAGAGTTGTGTTAGGGGATTTTTGTCGGTCTGGGCTGGCTTAGAGCGGATGCAAGTCGGATATATTTCGATGCTGAATGTCAAGCGGGATGTGTTTATATGACGGAGGTCAGAGAGGTGAATTTCGCAACGAAACCAATAATCGCCTGGCCGGGCAAAAAGGGTTCAGCCCTGATTGCTTGTAGGCGTAGGTTATGGTCCAATGAAGGACGCAGAATCTATAGCAAAGCTGGTAGCGCACCAATTGCATTCTGACCAAGTTTTTAAAAGCTGGTACAACTCTGAAAAATAGAGATTTCACGACCCTCTCTGCTCTGCCTACCTTGTCTACCAACAGGTGCGTGGGGGACGCAACGATCTCGCTCTGACCGGCTAACTCTAGGGTAGAGCCCTGTGATGATGTATTCCTGCATGAACGGGTAAGTCCTTCTGGCATTCGTTCTCGCTTGCACAGTAAATCCGCAAAGGTTTAATTAGTTTAAAATTAATTTAATTGTTAATTTAATTTAAGTTTGGAGGACAGCTTTTTTTAGTAGAAGAATTTGTGTTCGCGTAGTGAGAAATGGCAACGTTTACTTTCTCAGTAAAATTAAGTTTAGTGCGATTGTAATTTAAATATAAGTGTGTTTAATTAATTAAATAACTGTCTAGTTTAATAGGTTGACTTAATGTGTATTTGGAAACAGAGTTTAAGTAGTAGTATGTTCCGATTTAATATTGTTATATGACAATGTCACGAGTCTCTCTCAACCACAGGCGCCGTACCGTATTTGTGACTCTATGTATTGTATAAACTATTGTGTTCTCTTTCGTATTAATTTACGGTATTCAAATTAAATTATTTAATTTTACCTCAAACTGGACTCTTTCTTTGTAAGAGAATCGTTCTTGGGTGCGGGATGTTCATTTCCCTTACAGGTAGGGTTCTGTAGCTGTCAATGCTGTCGTTGGTTCAGGTAAATTTGTTTATTGTACTTAGGTCGAGAATTTAACTTAATGTGGTGTAACTTATTGATAATCCTTGTTTTCAACGAACCTTGCCCTAACACGTCCGTAAGATTTGACGCTTTTTAACTTAAAACACAACGCAAACTGTCAGGAAACGATTAATTGGTTAATTAATTTAATCTATATGTATTTTTGGGCTAAAGGAAGCGGGTGTCACCTTACGACAATTGGTGTAGCACATAGCATAGTAGAGCATGCTAACTAACCAAATCCAACCCTTTCCCTCGAAAAAAAAGAATGTAATAAAGATTAGAAAAAAAATTAAGCTCATTATTATCCAACGTTGCATATGTAAGATTTATTTTGCAGAATAAATCTTACGAATTCCAAACAAATATAACTTTATAATTTTCAAGTGCAAATTCATTATTTTACTCAAGTATGATTAGATAAGAAACTGTAACATATCAGAAAAAAATCCTACCGCAAGGTTTCAGTCTACTAAAAAAATCCTTACATCAAACTTGCAGCGTAGCAAGGATATTGCATTGCGAAGTATCAGAGTAAAGGCATTTCCGCACCTCAGGAACGTAATTAAGACATTCATGACATCCCATAAATGAAGTTCCTAAGCCCATACAATAGAATGCTTCAACTACAACCCATTATTTTGCTGTCTGCATCTTAAATTAAAGTAAATGTAATATCAAATTCAGATTTCAATCATATACAACTAACTTTTCTACTTCTTTCTAATGATCAATAAAACAGTTAAAAAACCCAAGATTTAAGCACCTAAAAACCTCTCCTAACCTATTGGCATGGCTAATTTAAAATTCGGCACATCAAATATACAAACTTTTATGCATTATTTTGCACATGCTTGCCGATATAAATTGGGGGAAACACCTTACAAACATTACACCTTACACAATACAAAACCTTACTATCTATAAAGCTGTTGGAATTGGCAATTGCAACATTGGTTAAACTTTTTTTTAGTTATCATTTGTCTAGTATTGCCATTGAATTTTCGTTGATATCGAATAAAGTTACACAACTGCTTTTAATTTCTTCTTGGGATGTATATTTTTAATATAAATTTAATTGAGATTGAAACTGAAAACATTTAACCTTGCTACAACTGGCATCGCAACCGTAGCATAATAGCTTTCGACGTTCACTTCAAGCTTCCTAAACCATAAATCTTGGAACAGGTTTGTTTCTCATTTTTTCACTTTCCGCTGTTGCTATAGGTTTGCCAGTCAATTTGAACCACTGTGTTTTTTGCTGTTATGGGTTTGCTTTAGAGTCATAGTTCGCCATTGTTTACGTTTTGCACAGAAGTTCGAAAACTGCTGAGTGCCACCATATAACACTTTTTAACCTTGGTGTTCAAGCTTTCACAATTCGAAATAATAGAGTGACAATCCCCAAATCTTATTTATCAATCATTCGTAATAAATTTTTTTCATGAAGTAAATTTTTTGTATTCAAACTAATTTGGATTGTGATTAAGAATCCATTGTAGCAGATTGGCATATCGTAAATTTCCAAAAGGGTTCGGATAAATACATAAGAAAATAAAAATATATAACATTTTTTTTTTTTTTTTTTTTTTTTTTTTCAGATACTTTTTACCATCTGTTTTAATAATGTGTCACATTTGCAGCTTCTTTTTTTTTTTCTTTAGGAAATTTAATTTATTGACAGCTTACATTGCAAAAAGGAGTATTTCGGCAAAAAAAACTTCCCATTCTGCAAATCACAACATTCACATATAAACAACACTGTAAAGACCATTGCATATGCGTATTAGGAGTACCCTCATTACAACAATAATTGTATAGAAAAAGTTAAAACAATCAATTTATATCACAATGAATATTATTTTTTTTATGTGAATGTTAATTATTCCACAACTAGCTAAATAAACGTAATTTTAACTTGCGCAATATTTTAGCTAGCTGTGAGGCCTCACGTTGCGGAAATCTGTCATTCGTGTATTGGCAACACCTCCTATAGAGGTGTTGGTATTGGACCCAGTTTCTGGCGCTTCGCTCGCAGGAAGGTCCATCGCTACGCAGAATCGAGCTCGCTTCGTTCGCTGAAAAGTTCATGGACACATAAACACAGGCTTAATTCACTCGTTAAAAGGTTCATTGCTATGCAAGCATAGGCTCGCTTAGCTCGATGAAAGGTTCATTGCTGCGTAAGCATATTAAGCTCGCTTTCACTCACTAAAATCTAACTGCTACGTAAAGAATTAATATTGGAAACTTCTCCCTTATCAAAAAAAAAATAAATCACCGTTAATACAATAATACAACATCCCTTTAAGATTATTTTAACACGTGTTTGTGGAAAGCAAAATTAGAGGCTAAAACTTCTTATGGTGAAACTTTCATTCGAAACTTGCCTATTCGAAGTCGCTTTTTGTGAAAAATTTAATTGAAAAATAAATTAAAATGTTAACATTCTTTTTGTCAGTCCAATTAGAAGGCCAAAACTACTTGTGTTGAAAATTTCAGAAATGCAGCCCAATTACAAATCATTTTGTAAAATATTTGTTAATTAATTGAAAAAAATTTAAAAAATTTAAATTCTGTTTTTCAAAAATCCAATTAGAAAGCCACAACTATTTATGTTGAAAATTTCAAAGCTGTAACCCTATTTGAAATCGTTTTGTAATATATATATTAATTAATTAAAAAAATTAATTAATAACGAACTAAACAAAAATTTAAAATTCTGTTTTTCTAAAGTCCAATTAGAAGGCCAAAACTAATTATGTTGATAATTTTAGAGCTGTAGCCCTATTAGAAATAGTTTTGCAAAATATTAATTAATTAATTAAAAAAAAAAAAAAAAAAGAAACTAAATAAAAATTTCAAATTCTGTTTTTCATAATCCAATTACAAGACTAAAACTACTTATGTTGAAAATTTCAGAGCTGTAGCCCAATTAGTAGTAGTTTTGCAAAATGTTTATTAATTAATTAAAAAATTTATTAAAAAAGAACAAAATAAAAAAAATCTAAATTCTGTTTTTTAAAAGCCTAATTAAAAGGCTAAAACTACTTAAGTTGAAAATTTCAGAGCTGTAGCCCTATAGATATCGTTTTGTAACATATTTATTAATTAATTAAAAAAGAACTAATTAAAATTTTAACATTCTGTTTGTGATGTTTACAATTAGAAGGCCAAAACTACTTATGTTGAAAATTTCAGAGCTGTAGCCCTATTAGTAGTCGTTTTGTAAAATGTTTATTAATTAAAAAAATTAATAAAAAAAGAACAAAATAAAAATTTTAAATTCTGTTTTTTAAAAGTTCAATTAAAAGGCTAAAACTACTCATGTTGAAAATTTCAGAGCTGTATTCCTATTAGTAATCGTTTTATAAAATGTTTGTTAATTAAAAAAATTAATTAAAAAAGAACAAAATAAAAATTTAAAATTCTGTTTTTTAAAAGTCCGATTAAAATGTTAAAACTACTTATGTTGAAAATTTCAGAGCTGTAGCCCTATTAGATATCGTTTTGTAACATATTTATTAATTAATTTTTTTAAAAAAATTAAAAAAGAACTAATTAAAATTTTAACATTATGTTTGTGATGCATAAAATTAGAAGGCCAAAACTACTTATGCTGAAAATTTCACAGCTCTACTCCAATTTTAAGTAGGTTTCTATAGATCCACAGACAGACACACAGCTTGTTTTATTATTATAGACAGACAAGTGTCCTAATTCAAAAAAGTAGACTGCGGGAAACGTGATACGGGGATCGATGTGAAGAATGTAATATATAATTTGTATATCCTACTATTTCTATTTTATTTTCGTTTTTGCTCAAAACCAGAACGTAAATAGAACAATGCATCCCCACCCCCATAGTTTTCCTCTCATTTAATATAAATCTTGATGGACTTCCAAATTTTTCAATAAAAAATATTAAGATAAAAAAAAAATACTTTTCACCTCTTCTTGGACTTTTTTATGTAAGCATTGGTTTAGAGTTGCAACTAAAGGCAAAATTTGAGGTGAATTTTTTGACTAATCACAAAACGTTTACAAACAAATTCGTATTTCTAAACTCTATTGGCCAATCATAATACGTATGGTATTCATTCTTCTGCAAAGAAATTGATTATGACGTTGTTTTTAAAAATGTAGTGATTAGTGGATGGCAACTGGCAACATTACATTAGTTCATTCTGTTTTGGTTTTTAAAACGCACATAGTTTTGCGTTTTGGACTTGCGTTAGCATAAAAAAAACTTTATATATATAAAAAAGAAGCGTCAAAGATCCATGAAAAAAATTACTGTTGCAGTTTTTGGAAATCTGAAGATATTCACCAACACGACTGTAAGTGAAATTTTCAAACACGTAAATCAATAGCTCCCAAAATTAAATAAATTCCGTTTGCTTCTTTTGAATGTTATGGAACTGTATCACTGAGGGGAGGGGTGTATTAAAGCCTATTGTTACACCTTGTTTGGGAAATGATTGCTCTTTCTGGCGTGATTGCTAATGCTCCTTGGCCAAAAAAAGGTGCCTGCTTCCTCCACTGACCTAACCAGCCGCTCACTCTTCCTAGGAGTGAAGTGGTGTGACTTGTTTTGCTGGAAGAGGATTGGTTGATCAACTAATGAGGATGATTTATGAAGTATTGAATCATGAGTTACTTCCAACAATCAATTCACACTTAAACAAACCCTAAATAAATATTCCCTTCGATGATTTGCAGGGCATCTACATAACAAACTCTGTATAATAAGCAGCAAATTCCGTCCTGACTGCATTAGATGAAATGTTAGCAAAACAGTCGCATTGCAGATAGAAGCAGTTGCTGCCTTCCCATAGTAACCATCAGTAACCACACTAACTATCTCCAAAGAGAAAAGCTTAATCTCTTTCGATGTGCTGCTAAAGCACATTGGAGTCGAATAGGTATAAACCATATTTTTTCCATGCATTAAAAATAATGTATTTAAATCAAATTTGGAATTACTATATTCCTTTGTGAAGCATGGTATGCACTTAAATTGAATAGAATAGAGATTTGTGTTAAAGTGGAAGAGATATTATCAAATAGTATTTGATAAAGCAGATAGTGATTAAAAAGGAAATATTTTATCAATAAAGGAAGTAGGTGTATAGTGTATTTTTTCAAGACTATCCTATAGTACAATTCCTTTTTAAGACTAGCGTATAGCACAATTCCAGTTTCAAGACTATCAAGTAGCGTAATCTATTTTCCGTAATTACGAAATAAATTACCTAGACTGGAATGTAAGAAGCCAGGAAATATTTTTGTAAACAGCAATTTCGATTTTGCTTTACAAAATTGATTGTAGTTTTAATGTTAGCTTCAGTTGAAGGAAGTCTGTGAAAGAATTTTGTAAGTAGTGGTACAGATGCACTATAAGAGCTGGCTGATTTTTTAAAACTTTTCCTTGTTGTCAAGGATAGCACCTCAAGCTGTGTCTCTCATTCCTATGTCTGTGTATTTGAGTAGCTAATGCCATTTCTGAACACCCCCTCTCGGTCTGTTCAACACTGACATAGAAAGTAGAAAACAACATTCAAATAATCTCGCCTCTTTTATCTTCCACTTACCATAAATAATAGTTTTCTGTTTAAACAATAAAATGAAATAGGAAAGAAATATAGAGGAATTATTTAAACCACAGTGTACCATGAGGAATCAATCTATGCTGCATCATTCTTGCAATTGGACTTTAAAAACAATTCATTAACAATTTATAACAAAACATTCTCGCTGCCCTATGAAATGTTTTGGAATTTATCCAATTTCATGAATCAACGTATTTACTAAATAAAAAAAAGTTACTCTAAATAAAGTTAAGCCAAACTGAAGAAAAAAAAATAATAAAAACCAAACATAGTCTAACACTAAAATTAATTTTAAAAAAAAGCTAACTATTCCTGAGGCAAAAAATCAAGCAAGTTTCTAACACAGATCACAAGAGAAATTACCAATTACAAAATGCTATGTATTAAAACACTTCCTTAGATAGTTTTAGAAAATTTCAGTAATACATTAATGAATAATCATTCAAAACCTTCTGAATTATGAGCCATGTCCACAATAAATGAAACCTTGCAAGTCGTGTGTTATGTGAATGGTTACCACAATGAACTATTTTTCTCTCTTTAGATTGTCATAAAGTTTTTGAAATAGGTTAGCACCCTATGGTGCATTTCTGTGCCTGATTATTAAACCCTATGATACATTAATAAGCTATCAAATAAAATTATCCATAGCTAAAGCTAATTTTAATGGAATTAAACTTATTTTATATTTTAGCAAATTCATATTAGTACAGGAAGCTCTGAAGTACCAGTACTTAAAACATGAACATAAGGTAATTTTAACAGTTTTTTTTATTCCACTTCGAAATCATGTTAATGAGGTTCAATTGCAATTGTATTTATATTTGATGGCTAAAAATTAAGGAAATATTTACAATATCAAATGTCCTTTTTTAAAAAAAGGAAGTTAAGGAATTTAACTCAAGTCTAAAGCCTTATCACAAAATATTATTTCTAATGAATAATCTGCCATTTGCTGCATAAGTTCAAATAGCGCAGTAAAGATATGAATGACATTTTGTTACTGCTGGCTAGGGTTGAAAAAAAACGGGGTTTTTTTACAAAAAGCTGGGGATCTTTGGTTTAAACCTAGTTTTTTTTATTATAATTTTTTTTTTTTATCCTTTTTTTAATTATATGTATAAATATTCACAAATAAAATTTGACATTAACTAGAATAATTAATGTTCAAATATGAAATAATATTCTTTCTGAAAATAATTTAAACTAATTAAATAAACAATTGCTACTTATGTAGACATTCAAATCATATTAAATTTTAGTATTATACTTAGAGATACATTTTTTAAAATGTTATGTATACAATAATTCAATAGTAATTGTTTACTGCATAATACATGGAATATTGCTCTTAGATTCTTCAGTAATGGTGATAAGTTGTACAAAAGGATATTTTTAAGGCTTAGAAATAAGTTATTAAAGCACAAAACTTTTACTTCAGAAACAAATTTACAATGCAGCCTATAATATAATTTTAATTAATAATTTTGAATAATAATAAAACAAAGAATAAATCCATTAGGTTAATATAAAAACTTATTGTTGATACTTATAAAAACTTCAATAGTCTTTCATTATTAGATTTATTTTAAAAAAGTTATTTACAATAACAAATAATTTGTTGTACAATTATAATATAATTATAAATAAACAAATAACAATACAATTTTAAATTATTCTTTAAAAAACCAATTGGTTTTTTTGAGAAAAACCATTTAGTTTAAACCATTCCAATCCTGCTGCTGGCAAAGTTTTATTTAATAATTAACATCTTTAATCTAGCAGGTTACAATGTGTGTTCTTCACTCACGACAATCTTATAGGAAGTGCCATATTCGAGTTAGCTGTTGTATCGTATTGCTCCTTCTCACTAGAGGGCATTGTATAAAAGGAGAGAAAAAAAAATATTGTTCCAATCCCACATATAGTCATTCTAAAAATTTAAATATATTTAGTTTGTGTTGCTATAGCTAAATAAAAAGCATATTAATAATAATTTTTATATGAGGACTAGATAGGGAAAACGACCCAAGTTCAAAAAAGAAAATTTTTCAGAACAGTTGAAAAATAATTGTATCTGGTACTTAAGACAATGGTTAAGTACATACTTCAGATTGAATTTGAACTATTGCTACTGGAGTTCGCACTTTGGAAGTTCTTCACTTTATATAGCTTGGTCTTTAGGACATTTTTCCATAAAATAAAAAGATTTTCGATTTGTTTGGTACTTAGGTCGTTTTCCATTTTTAGTCCTCAAATATTGTTTAATTTTTGTTAAAAGTTACAAATTAATTTTAATCTTGCACTTCCAAGATGACTTACAATAAATGCAGTGCAACTGCAGATACTTTCCTTTCATAGTATTCATTTTCTAAAAAGCTCTAAGGCTGTATCAAAATTATTTTAAATTCCTTATATTAAATACTATCTTAATAGTTTTTCTAACTTGATGTAATTGTAGTATTTCTTATGTATCTTCTAATGAAAATACTTCTTTATTACAGTAAGATGAAGACATCACAAGTTATCTTTAAAAGTTGGGCTGTGCAGAAAAATATCAATAAAGTTTGTTAATTTAGTCTTTTAAAAATGGAATCATCACAAATTTTATGTCTAGGAAAGGGAATTGGAACAGCATAGAGATAAAATCTAGTTGATAATTGCAGCTGCCAAAATGTTAGCTACTAAAGTTAGTAACAACCAAAACCTCTTATTCTTCGATGGTAAAATACTACATGCTTGTCACATGTGCAACAGAGCATTTCTTAAAAAAGAGGAACTCAACCAACACATCCTCTCTCACACTGTGGATAATCCCCATGCTTGTGACATATGCAAAAAGGAATTTTATCAAAAGACCGAACTCAACATTCACCTCCTTACTCACGCTGGCGAAAAGACTCATGCTTGCGACATATGCAACAAGGGATTTTCTCAAAAGTCAAGTCTTATCAAACACTGCGTTATCCACATTGAAGAAAAATCGCACGTCTGCAGCGTATGCCAGAAGAGTTTTTCTACAAAGGGGCGACTCATGACTCACCTCGTAACTCACACAGTCGAAAAGCCCCACTCATGCGAACTGTGCAATAAAACTTTCTCACAGAAAGTTCACCTCAATAACCATCTCCGCACCCACAGAGGTGAAGGAAAGATTCCTGCTTGCGATATGTGCAACAGAGTATTCTCTAGAAAAGATCAACTTAAACGACACCTCCTCATTCACAATAAAGACAAGTGCAATACTTGTAACATATGCAACAAATCTTTTTCCATGAAGGGATATCTGAAGTGTCATCTCCTCACCCATGATGGTGAAAAGGCTCATGCTTGTCACATGTGCCACAAAAGATTTTCGGTTAAGGCTAGTCTCAAGAAACACTGTCTCACACACATAGGAGAAAAACCACATGTCTGCAGTATATGCCAGAAGGGATTTTCTGCAAAGGGAAAGCTCATGACTCATCTTGTAATCCACACTGGTGAAAAGCCACATTCGTGTGAGTTGTGCGATAAAAGATTCTCTCAGAAGGGTCACCTCAATGCACACCTCGTTACTCACACTAGCCACGAGAAGATGCATTCTTGTGACACATGTGACAGAGCATTCTCCAGAAAAGAAGCCCTCAAGCGGCACCTCCTCACTCACACTGAAGAAAAGCTTTACACCTGTGACATTTGCAAAAAATCCTTTTCCTTAAAAAGATACCTGGGGAAACACCTCCTCTGTCACACTGACGTGAAGCCTCATGTGTGTGACATTTGCAATAAAACTTTCAGAACCAAGTCAGAACTCACCACACACCTCCTGTTCCACAATGGGAAGAAATCACATGCTTGTTACTTATGCAGCAAGATGTTTTTTATGAAAGCCCATCTGACGCGACACCTCTTGATCCACACTAGTCAGGTTTGAGTTTGTTTTAGACAACAGTTGAAAAAATTAATTCAATTCAGGTGCATAGCCAGGGGAAGGGATATGGGATATATCCCCTCTCGAGATTTTTCAGCTTGCTATCAGAAAGAAAAAATCAAAGGATTTTTTATTGAAAATGGTAAATTTATTTAAAATGTTTTTAAATTTCTAAACTTACGTAGGAAAAGTACTTGTAATGAAATATATTTGCCATTAATAACAAAAATTATTGTTATAATTTGCTGAATTATAGTTTCATATCTCCTCCCGAAAAAAAATTCTGGCTACGTTCCTGATTCAATTGCCTCTATCAAATGACAAAAAAAAACCACATCTGTAGTTAGTGAAGCAGGGCATTTTAAGAGTGATGTGATCTTGGAAAACATCCTCCCCACTCATTCAGAAAAACGGTTGTGACTTGAGTGAGTGAGGCTCACCAATTTATCATATTAGTGGCATGTGGCTCATCTGAAATTAACTGGAAATTTTTTAGAAGCTGTCTAAGCAAAGGGAAATATAAGAGAAATTTTTGAAAGATTACAATTGAGTCGGGAAATTTAATTTTTGGCTTTATTTCTAATTTTTTTTTAAAAAACGTAGAAAATCCACAAGATTAAGGAATTTCATTTTCCATCCATAACCAATATTTTTTGAAAATTCATAAACAAGTAAGAGTTTTCTGTGCAATCAGGGTTTGATACAGGTTTGTTTGTTTTTTAACCTAGGTTACTGGGCATGGTGAAATTTACACATTTGCTTGATACACTTTGGTTTCTAGGGGTGTTATACATATTATCTTTTGCTATACTTGTAACTTTTGTAAGATCAGATTTTGAAAAATTCGAAAGACAAGAAATTGTTCTGAATCGCTCTTGTTTGAAAATTGCCTTAAACATTTAACTTTTAAAATTGAAGACTCGTCTTTTACAAATTTTAAATATCTGGAATACTAAACATTTTAACACATTATTCCACAAACTCCATTTTTTTAAACATAAAGGAAAATATATTTAAAATGTCCGAATTTTTTTACTCCTCCTTTGCTTGATACACGAATTGAATTATCAGAAAGAAATATTTACTTGGAAAAATAATCGAGATTACCGTTAAGAGTGAATTATACATGCTCTTTTGCCCATCTCTGTCACTTTCCATTAAAATTTAAATAATTTTTCAAAGGCCTAGCTTTATACATAAATGTCTTATTATTTAAAGGCAAAGCGTTACATGCCGCGTTGGTGCCGATAGGAAGGTGCACTTGCATTCTCCTTGCTTTTAAAAATTACAAAAATGTGAAGGGAAAAGCATTAGAGTTAACAGCAAAAAACAGGTCGTAGGCTTTGTAGAATAGTTTTTAAATAATTCATTTGAACAGAAAATTAATAAATAACGTTATAAAGAAATTCACTTCATATTTTTAGGTAAGGCTTGTGCAAAAACTTAAAACCCCTTGCATCCCCCTGCAAATATTTTTGCCGGCACCCATTTATTATTTTTATTAAAACAACAAACTCTTGCATTTTTTATTGAAACATCGAACAAGTTCACCAACGTTCTGCTTTAAGTTTGACAAGCGTGTGTTCTTCAAGAACGATGACTTCTATCTTAAACTTTGTCAATTATCATCTATTTCATTAGCGATCGATAAGATTTGTAAATAAATCTATTTCGATCAATCGCCGATGCAAAAAAAGAAATAATTTGCATATACAAACCGAATTGCCGTTAAGTAGTAGTTGACTTTGACGTCATATGCAGAATCCTCTTTCACACAGTTAAGTTTGGCAGTTAATATAGTTCAACAATAACCACCTGCCATTTTGAAACAAAACAAACACTAGTTTCGTTTTTAAACCGGGCTTCATTTTGCTCTTATTATTTTACTTTCGCTCCAGCTATTTTTGTTATTATGAAGTGAATGTGTTATAACTACATGGTAAGATGCAGCCAAGTCTTCTAGTTGTTTAGTTTTTACATTCCTTCACAAATGAATTTTAATTTTTTTTTATGTTGAAATTGCTAGCGTTTAAGGAACCTACAAGTGTACTATAAGGACTTGGTGATTGTTGGCAAATTTATGGGTTAAAAAGAAACAGCTGAACACTAACTATAATTAATATTAAACTGTTGAAAGGCAACGTCAGTCTGCCTCAGCCTCATAGATCTAATGCTTTAATTTTTCAGTCACAATTTCTACTTTTGTAGCATTAAAAAAAAATTCAGGCATAGCTTCAGTAAAAAAAAGTTCATTAAAAAATTTAATCGAAAATAACTAGTAGAATTTTTTATTTATCCTTTTAAACAATTATAAGCGCCGACCAAACGGTATAGTGGTTAGCGTATTAGCTTCTAGACCGCGAAGTTGCGGGTTCGAGTCCCGTGTTGGCATGGGTGTTTGTAAATGTATGTTGGCTTGTCTAATGATGAATGTTTCGGCGCATTATAGCCCTCGTGTTGCTGACGGCGCCAGATAATCTGAATACAACCAACAATTATAAGCTAGCTTTTAAAACTTTTTAAGGTAACGATATGAAGAACAACTAGTTATTTTGCCTTCAAATTTTTCAAAGAAATACTGGCAGAAATTGTAAAAAAAGCAATAGGTTAAGGCTTACAATTTGAAGATATTTAAATTTCAAGGAAAGTTACCAAAAATCTCTTAAGTCCCTTTAAATACATATCTGTACCAAATTTAATTTGGTACTCTTCCATTAGGCGAGTACCAGTGTGTGCATTTATCGCCAAGCCGAAATGTTACATATTGTTTTAAAGTTTTTATTATTACTGTTTGTTATAGGAATTATAAATGATTTGAAAGTTGTTAATTTGAATGAGTTATAGGTGCAATTTGATGTTTTTATCTGGTACTTATTTAATAGGAGAGTACCTTTTAATTTTTTTATCTGTCTCCTAAACAATCTAATAGGATTCATTTTGGTGGATTCAAAATCTATATAGTGCCACTTTTCCGATTTCTGAAAATTGGCATCAAGCTCGATTCTTTTTTTTTCTTTTTTTTTTTATTGCAGTTAAAATTCCAATTAAAAATTAGAGTTGCCAAAAAATCTTGAATTTTTCATTTACCAGTAATCGCCAAATCCTGATCATACTGTAAGATGATAGGAGTGGCTAATTTTTGGTAATTTGTGTCGGTCTAGTTCAACCCTGTTAATCCACTGTATAGGTATTCCAAGTTTCTTCCTACAAAGCCTTTCATAGAGTGCAGCCCTGTATTTAATTCTTGAAATGAAAGAATATCCTAAAACTGATGCCAGACAGTTGAAAATAAATATTAGATTGTAGGCTACAATTATTCTCATGTTTACTCATTTTTTAAAAGTCAGCCAGTCGAGTTTGATTCACAGTATTTGAGTACTCTACTTTCAAACTTGAGTTGTTCTGTTATTTATTGGTGTAAACACATCATTTAATATTAATTTATGAATTAATATATATTAGAACTTATTGCAATGTATGGTTTGTAGCATATTTAGTCAGTCCTATACCTGGTACCGCAGAATCAAACAAGTTAAAGTCCTAGTTCTGCAACTTTACGGACGAGATACCAAAATCAAAAAAAAAAGATTAGCTATAGGGATTTTTATGGTTGTTTTTTTTTAACTTTTCTTAGCTTTATTTAAAAGACACATTTTCAAATTATAACCTCTTAATATCACTCTTCAAGCAGTGTTTTATAATGATCATAATTCAAGGGAGGATCCAGAGTTTTATAATGGAGGTTACGGGAGCTGTTGAATAATTTGGATAATTTTATTGTTCTTAAGTTATACTACTATACCATGGTATGACTTAACTTTGATTATTCAAAATATGTTACAAAGAGGTAAAAAGTCTCAATAACATAAAGGTGACACAATGGTTGGCTACATGTGAATTTACGACAATAAATTAGAGTTGTCTATAACTATTTGATTCAGGATAAATTATTGTTAAATTTAATATACAGAACAATCAAATAAGTATACACATTGAACATTCTCAAACTATAATCTGCTTTGTTGTTTTGCTTCATCCTCGGCTTTTTTATCTCCATTTTTTGGACAAAAACATTTATATCAAAACTGTTCAATGCGAATTTGTCAAGACTTTATTGCATTCATCCAAACCCCGAGAACAGCGCACATTTAAACGTGAGCGGTCCATAAATAACGGAGGGAGCAGTCGCTCCTTGTTGAATCCGCCAATGTCATAATTAGTATCTAGCTATTTAATTTGGCTCTATGCAGGGTTACCAAAATGTGTCTAATTCCAATAGTATTAATTCGTCCTAAATTTTAAATTATTCTACATTTACTATCACTTTTGGTGTCTTTTTTCAGTACTTTCCTATTAAAGTATTGTTATGTTCTTTGACAGTTTTGAAAGGGAATCCAGGCACATGCAGAAACTCAATTGAGCTATTTTTGTGCATATTTTAAAGTCATGATAATAGTTTTATTCATTCGGGGAAGAAATTTTTACCAAATTATTCGTCAACTAAAAAGCTGCCAAGTGGCAGTGCTATAAGAAAAAGTACTATTTTTTCCACCTGTGTCTTACTTCATGGCATTTAAGTGCCATTAATATTATGTCAAATTAAATAATTTGACACACTAACCCAAATATGCTTTCATACTACACTTCATCTAATATATAATTGAAAAGCTTCCGTGAATAATCTTAAACCTTTATTATTTACAAATTGGTTGCCTATCTCTTAAGACATAATTTTAATATTTAATTCTAAGAAAGATACCATAATTATATATATAGCTTTAAGAAAATCTGAAACTCATTAAATGGTTTGATTGAATACACATTCCCTACAACCAATAACAGCATGTTATGCTTTTTTAAATAGAAATTCTTTTAACCAAATAAGGTTTTCACAAGTATAAAGTGTTTGAAACTTGCAGCTCATGAATTGAACTCAATCAGGGCTTTCACTTTTATTTATATACATTAGTAAATTAAGTTTTTTTTTTTATTTATATCTAACGTTAGGAAGTTATTTCATCAATGATGTTAAATGGTTTCTGAATAAAAAAATATTTTTTTACATTCTGATTTACCTTTGCCTTATTTCAATCCTCTAGCTTTGTGGAAAGTGAAAATTACAAAGTCAAAGCTTTTGCTTTTATAGGTATAGATTTTACTACATATCAAAAGACTCGCCTCCACCAACGTAATCTTCATAAATTCCCTTGAATTCAATCCTTTAAATCTTGACCTGGTTATGTATGTTTTTAGCATTGTTAATGTCATATAATAATATTAAATATTTTAAAAAATCTAAAAACTGTACTTTTTGTTTATGCAGAAAGAATTTGCAACCTACAAGAGGTTATCACAGTAAGTTAAGGTTCAAACAAATGTTACTGCCGAGCAAATATAATTTTCATACTTGCTCTCTTTTTATTCCTTGACTATTTTCTTGTAAGCATTTAATACTTGTGTCTTCCAAGCCCATACGGTCCATTGCTTTGTCTTGGAAGAATATACTTCCAGTTCCATAAATTATTGTTGTAGCAATTATCTGATTACCGCAGCCTATACAGTAGCTATACAATTCCAAAATTTATGTTTGCCAATTGTGACTCATTTAATGTTTTACACTTTTTTTATGTTTACCTTTGTAGCTACCAACATAATTAACTTTGATTATGTATCTTTTTTTTTTGTATGTTATGTGATTTAGTCATTCAATTTAACAGAGCAAAGTAAAATTAGTTTCTTCCTTGTAAATGAAAAAGAATCTTAAAACTTTTACATTCTATTGCAGGTGTTTCAACTTAAACCTAAGAACTGAAGTTACAGAAAATGGCTAACCAAGAAGAAATGTACCAATGTGTTTCTTGGTTCATAGAGACACAATCAGACACACAGGTCCAACGAAACTTCAGGACCAAATACGAAAGAGAGCCTCCATCACGAACATCAATTCGTTCCTGGCACAGAAAATTTGCGAGGACTGGTTCTATTCAGCGTGAAAAAGAATCTGGTTGTGGGTCAAATAAAAAATCATTTGTTAGTAAGCCTTCAAGCTCTGTTCATACTTTGCAGATCAAAGAACAGTGTGTGGCTTGGTTCAATGAAACGAAGTCAGTGACACAAGTCCAACGCAAATTCCGAACAAAATATAAAAAGAAGGCTCCATCAAAGAAAACAATTCATGCATGGCAAAAAAAATTTATGGAAACTGGTAATTTTCTTAATAAAGAAAGGTCTGGCCGCCCAAGGTTGAGTGAAGAGGATGTTGAACGTATTCACAAAGCATTTCTCCAAAACCCTACCATCTCGATTCGTGGTGCTGCCAAGCTGCTAAGTTTATCATATTCGACTGTCCACAGAATGTTGCAAACACGTATTTTGCCTTCTTCACGAAGATCAGATAGTTCAGCCATAAATTGATAATATACATAGTGCTACAGATGTAAAGTTTTCTAAGCAGATGAAATTAAATTTCTTTCATGCCTAAAGAACTATAATTCAAAAAGAACACTTGTGCAGGATATTCTTCAACATAATAAAGATGCCTGAAGACTTCTTGATATACTCAATAAGAATGATGCAGTCTTAAAATCATAATTTTTGTTCATAAAACAGCACTTAGGTATGTTTTGTGCAGTCTTTTGCACATCAGAAATTGAATCGTCAGTAATTTCACCAGAGCGTCAATGTTTATCTGACAACAGCTTAACGAAGCACTATTTAATGGCAATCTTTTCAACTGTAATTTGTAATAAGAAAAGCCTATTAATGTTTTTTTAATACTATGATAGAAAATAAAACTCTAAAGGTGGCCAAAATTTGGTGCTTTATTAACATTTTAGTGTACAGGGTCTTTAATACATATTTACTCGGAATTGTTTTGAAATGAGTTAATCTTTAGCCGAAAATAATTCATGGCAGAAAAACTATGCACCTAGAGTCTAAATACACAAGTTTTTAAACAAAGTTCTTGGGTTTTGTTGATCAAGGATAATAACACAATTACTTGACAAAATCGTCATTCCTCCCAAGTTTTTATGAAATTTTTTATAGATATTACGATATGGATATATCTCAAGAACATTTCTCTGTTGGCATATGCTGCAATGTACATCATAAAACCAGTGCTAGAAGTGTGGATAGATGGGGGGTGATGTGTCCTCCCACTTTTCAAGAAAATATCTGTGTGTCCCCACACTCAAACTACCAATGAAAAATAACCTTTAAATGTAAGGAGACTATGAAAAAGTGTTTTTTTTTACATTTGAAAACTTTAAAACTATTTATGGTATATATATATATATATCATTGTAAAAATGTATTATTATACTACTTTGTATAAAGATATAAGTATTTTTATTAACAAATACTATTACACTTGGTCAACTTTTAAATTTGGATGAACTTTCTTTTAAATTAAATTTCTATTCTTGTTTCATATAAAGACAAGTTTTTTTTTTTTTTTTAACATTTTGGAGTTCTTATTTAATTTCATGAAAGTATGTGCACATTTATAAGCATTATTTAAATCTAAATAAACAGTTATGTAATTAACATTGAATTATTACTTAACTTTATCTGTTAAAAAAACAAGTCGCTGAATATTTATTAAAATAACAAGTTTTGGACCCTTGTTCAATGTTAGTGTTTGGAACTATAAATAATTTTTTTACTAGTTAATATTTTTATTATAAGTTACGAAATTATACAATTTATCGTTGAAGATGGTGGGTGTGGGGGCGAGGAGAGGAATATGAAGAAAATGTCTTCATATTTAAAAATTGGTTGCTAGTTTTAGAAAAATTGATCTTTTTACCGACATTCTTAATAGATAGTGTAACTGTGAAACGAAGAGGAAAATGTAATTGTCAGTGAGCATCAACATGTAATGTAAATAATTATCAAAATCTATAATGACTAAGTATGAAAAGAAAACTATACTGCATAAAAAAAGTAGAAGGACTGTTGTTTTTTACACATTATTTTCTAAACATTTATCCGGGATCTAGGATTCTTATGTATATTTTGTTTGACAATATTTCCTTTAATTTTAGGTAAAAATTAAATAACTACCACTAATATTTATTTCAAAAACGAATATTTACAATCTCCCCTGTGTAAAAAAGTAGAGTAACCCTTGCTAAAACTTTTGATTCAGTGGATTGTGCAGAAGTAAAAGAGTAAGTATAGATATTTCATTAACTAATTTAATTGTTAAAAACTTAATTTTGTAAAAAATTGCATTACCATTTTGTTAAAAATTAATTTTTTTTCTTTTAAGAATGCCTAGAGGAATTCCCTTAAATGATTTTCAGAAAGGCCAAATTGTTGCATATAAATCTGATGGTAAAGGTGTTAGAATAGTTTAGCCCAAATGTAGTTTCTAACTTTATCAGAAATACATCTCTCGAGCTCAAAAAGAACGGTGGAAGTATTGCAAATGCCCGAATTAAAACAGGTGTGTGTCAAGGCAAACAGTTTACAACCATAAAGAGGTCCAAAAACTTTGTTTGGAATTGAACGCACATTGATAAACGTTTATCTTGGGCAAAAGAACACAAGAAGTCATGGACCACCAAGTGGACTTTTGTGATATTTTCAGATGAGAAAAAATTCAAACTAGATGGTCCGGACAGTTACCAGCACTACTGGCATTGTTTGAAGAATGAAGAAAATTTTTATTCAACTCGACAAATGGGGGGGAGGAAGTTTGATGGGCTGGTTGGCAGTTGGATATGGATGAAGAACAAGTCTGGTCTTTTTGAGTGATAGTCAAAAGCATACAGACTATATACAAGTGCTAAATTCTGAGCTTCTTCCTTTTGGCCCCAAATTAGGAGGAGAAGAATGGATGTTTCAGTAAGATGGAGCATCTATTCACACTGTCAAAGGCGTTAAAAAATGGTTCATTGACAACAGGTGTGTGGGTTTTACCATGGCCAGCTAAAAGCCCTGATCTTAATATAGTCGAAAACATTTGGGCAATGCTTGTTCGTCGAGTTTATGATGGTGTAAAACAATACGAATCCATCTCTCAGCTTCGAGAAGCATTGAACAGTATATATGGGAAAATTTTTGCCAAACTGGAATCCAATCTTCGTATGATTCATTGTCAAATAGAATATTCGAAGTAATAAAAGCTCATGGGAAGAGAATTCCTTACTAATTATTGCATTAATTTAATCTTTTTATTACTGTCCTACTTTTTTGACAGAGTTTCAAACAGTAGAAACTATTTTTTGTTGTTATTAGTATTTTATTTTTGAATTTCACTCTGCTGTCGGTGATATTTTCATTCTAAATGATTTGTAAAATGTTACTAATAAAGAAAAAATTAGTAAAAATAAAAGGATTCTTTTTTTTCCTAAAAAAATCTAGTGTCCTTCTACTTTTTTTACAAAGTGTAGCCTCTCTTTCTGTATAATTATATCCATTTTTTCAAAATTAACCAATTAGGAAATTGAGTTCAACTCCTTTTCTTACTGCTAGGCAATTTTTGGTTTTAGAAATTGAGACAGTTTTGGATCAATTGTTGAGCTTTCTGACTAGGAATTTTCTCCTATTCAAGACATAATTACAGGGCAGTTTTCCTTTAAAAGACTTCCCAGAAGGCATTCCCTTAGATTTTACAAATGTTTTTTGTTACGATATGAAGATTTCAAAGGATTATATCTGGTATTAAAAAATGTGATTTATAATTTTTTTTAACAAGATTTTTTATAAAATACAATTTTATGCAGAAAATAATGTTGTTTAAGCTAATGAAGATGGCAACTTTAAAGACTTTTCTTTCAAATTAATTTCAGCCATAACAAAGCTAAATACTTACCGAGTTGTTGGTATACACAGACACCCAGCTAAATTGTTTTTTTAGTGCACAAAAACAAGTATGTATAGCATTTTATCAGAAATTAAGAGTAAAGAAATATAGTGATTGAATTGTCTATTTGAAACATTATGCAAGTTGCACATGAAATATTTTTATCATGCAAACAAAAATCCTAGCGGTTCATGAGCAAATGACCCAATTGAAGAAATTCATCAGCTTCAAAATATGTTAAAAAGTTTTGTAAAAATTTTAGTGAATTTTAAAAATATATATATTTTTAATTATATAAACCATATTTTGTGTTAAATCTAGATTGTAATACTAATAGAAATTTTGGTACTTGCATGCTATCGCAACCTTCGGGATAACTCGCTAAATTGGCAGCCCTGATTTAGCATTTGTCTAAGGTGCTGAACTGGCAACCATGTGCTTCATTTTATATTCCTGTCAGCGTATTTCGTTTTTAGAATCGGTGCAGTTTTTTTCAATGTTGCCAATATGGTTGGGATAATAAGTGAGTACTGAAATTTCTTAAATACCAAAATTCATATAGAACTAGTTTCTTAAAAGGAGGAATTTGCACAAGTGAGGAAAATGAATACTTTTTTATTTTTTAGTGTTATCCAACGAATATATTTGAGCAGTGCAATTATTTTTTATCTATATGCTTTCAATTAATCAAAAATCGAGTTTGAAATCGAAGCTAATTTCAAGCGACCAAAAACGCATAAAAAACCGTAACATAGTTATGCATAGATTCCGTCGAAAATAAGTGGAGTAATCTCTTCTAAAACAGGTTTTAGACTGGTTCATTAGCGTTGACTTCACATGCAAAAGTAGCTTTTTCCCGTCAAATTGCAAAGTGAAAAATTAAATATTTTTTTAACTATCTATCCGAACTCAAATTTTTGAAAGAATGGTATTGTTTTTCATGAATTTTTCTCTTTTATTTGAAAATAAAACCAAAAAACGTGAAAGTTCCTTATTTCTTCTTTACGGAATTTCTGGTTTGATGGTAGGTAGAAGATTATTTAAGAAGGGTAGTAGAAGAAGAAGAGGTAGTAGAAGATTATTTAAATATTTTTTTTATCAAAATAGTTTTTGTTTTTTTGTATCTAAGAAAAATTAAATAAATTATTTCAGCAAACCCATCTCTCAGTTTTGAAAAAACCTTTTCATAAGTTGCTCCAGACACCTTGAGGTAAATAGGACTACACATTTTAATTTATTCCTTCTCATAACCATACGTTAATTTTGTATAGATTACATAATTAGGTACTGGCAAACATTCCAACATAAATGCTTTACCCATCTAAGTAATGCTATCTTACCAAAGTAGTGGAAAAGGATTTTTACTGTGGCATTACAAACTGGTTGCTAAAAGAGATTGACAAAAAAAAAAGGGGGATGTTAAGTTAAGAACCTAATATTTATTTCCCATTACAGCAAACATATTCGAGGTGTATAAAATGACTTTTATATTCCATCTACTTAAAACAAACATGAAGATTTACAAACAATGTTGAGAGGCATACTTTTGATATAATATAAATAAGAATGCACAATAAATACACAAAGGAATATTCAGAACAATAGAAAACAAAATTTTATCGGAAACATATTGTGGCTCATTTTCAAAATAGAAGGAAGAATATTGAGATTTTAAAATGTTTGCTACAGAATTAAAATGGTACTATTTACTTTTTTTTTGCGTAATAATAAAGAATTGACTGCAATACAAATTTTATCCACCACTTCTACATTTGTATCGGTACTCTTTTGGTTAGCCGGGTACCAGTTTCCCATTACAGCAAACATATTCGAGGTGAACAAAATGACTTTTATATTCCATCTACTTAAAACAAACATTAAGATTTACAGTGCTAAGAGGCATACCCTTGACATAATATAAATAAGAATGCACACATAAATGCACAAATGAATATTATAGTAATATAAAGAACACATAAATACACAAAGGAAATTACAGAAGATATTATAAAATAGTCTTGGCAAATAAACTTTGATGCTGTATAATAGAATATAAATATTACTTTCACTTCTTGATAAAAAAAAGGGGGGGGGGGGAGGGCACATTAATGATCCAATATTGGAAAAATGTCATTAAATTTAAAAATACTAACTTATAAGAATTCCAACTTCCTTAAAAAAGGATATTTGAAGAGAAATCAATTTGAATTTCTCTTATATATATTTTTTTTTGCTCAATATTCTTATTTTAAGAATTTTTTTTTTTTATAAAAACGATAAGAATAATCTAAGTAGGTTTATCTTAATATTACCATTAAAGTTTAAGAATTTTTTTTTACAATTTAATAACTTAATATGTACAATTCAATGTGTTAACTAACACACTGAATTGCATATAATCGGAGTAAGCCTCTTTAAGGAGGTATCAGAAAATATAGTTTTCTTTCAATCAAACACTTTTAATCTCCATTTAAATTTTAAAATTCTCTTAAGCTAGGTGTTCACTATCACAGAGCGAAGTGGATTAGAGCCAAAGTCTACTATAGCACGAGCCTCATGCTACAATGGACGTCGACAGCCTTGTAATTGGCTCTAATCCACTCAGCTCAGCGAAAGTGGACGCCTAGTTTTAAGCTTGGCGTCCACTATTGTTGAGCAGAGCAGAGCGGACTAAAACCAATTACAAGACTGCCAATATCTACTGTAGCACGAGTCTCGTGTTACAATGGACGTTGACAGCCATATAATTGGCTCTAATCCACTCTGCTCTGCTCAGCGATAGTGGACGCCAAGCTTTAATGAGGCATTTCTTAAGCAAAAAATCCCAGGCATTGCCAATTAATAAATGTTAAATAGCTTGATTATTTTAAGTCTTAAAAAACAGGGTTAGCATGGTTTAAACCAAAGGATTTTTGTCTAAAAAAATGGTTTATTTTTTTTAAATATAGTTTAAAATTGTATTTTAATTTATTTTTAACTAGATTATTTAAATTATTTGATGTTGTAAATTAATCCTATTTTCAACTGAACAACTCAACTTTTCTTTCAATTATTTTTCAAGAAAATAATTCACTAAATGAAAAATTATATGAATCCTACTATAGATAGAATATGTTCTAATGCATTTTAAAATAAATCTTCTAATTAAAGACTTATGGAGTTTTTATTAATATAAACAATAAGTTTTAATATTAAAGTAATAGATATATTAATGTTTAATAATAATTCAAAATTACTCATTAAACTTAAATTTTAGGTTGCATTTTAAATTAGATTCTAAAATACAGGTTTTGTATTTCACAACTTATTTCTAAACATTAAAAATATCATTTCAATTTAGCACCATTATTGATGAATCTAAGAGCAAAATTCCATGTAGTATGTAGTAAACAATTACAATTGTATATATTGAATTTAAGAAATAGTATCTCTAAAAGAAATATTAAAATTTAATATGATTTGAATGTCCACATAAGTAGCAACAAATGTTTATTTGCTTAGTTTAAATTATTTTCAAAAGGAATATTAATTGTTATTTGAACATAAATTATTCTAGTTTATGTCAAATTTTATTTATAAATAAGTAAAGTATACATGAAATTATGGTTAAGATTTACTATACGGTCCCCTTTGGCAACTTTAACAAAAATCGCCAGATTGAAAATAACGTCAAAAGACTGTGTTGCCAAATCCAAAATGGCATCAAAACATGCCATATTGCCAAATTCAAACGGTTACTTGGGTTATCAAAAAAAATTTGCAACGTGTTGCCACATTCAGCGCCGAATCGCAAACTTTCAAAAAGTCGAAAAGGAGGACCGTACAGTAAAACTTAACTGTAATTAGAAAAGGATTTTTTAAAAAAGGACTGTTTAAACTAAAAAAAAGTGGTTTAAACAAAACAAAAAAGATTTTTTAGAAAAAAAAACTTCTTTTTTTTTAATACTGCTTAAAAAACCAAAGTAATTATTAACCAGACTGTCACAAATACCCAATTGTGGCATAAGTATGAAACAAAAAACCTAAAACACGTCAAAACTTAATAACTTGCTCTTGGATTTTACATGGTGCAATAAAAACTACACAGCTACACTGAGTCTCAAGCAATAGAACCTGGACTGCTTATAAAACAACGATAACAACTTTCAAAGAGAAACTGCTCCACACATGTCAAAAAGGTTCTTAAAAAAGAATCGATAAATTGCTTGTATGATGAACACATATCAGAATTGGTTATTAATAAAATAAAAATATAAGACAATAAATTAATAGCTTTTAGATTTTTCATGAAGGTAATAGTTATTACTTTGAGTTGTTCAATTTGAAGATTACCTTGAGTACTTCTCAAATTACACAAAAATTTTTACAGCAATTAGGTTCATAATCAGAGTCTAATATGTCTTCAAATGTCAATATTTGTAGTTTTCGTTGCTTAAAAGTAACTTGCGATATTTTAGCATCAAGACAATAATCAATAAAGGATTTGACAGACAACATACTTAACACTAATGGATGTGCCTCCAGTATATTACAGTGCCCTTTTGTTTGTATCTCGTGCTTTACAGTCTCTGTTATGTCTTGGGTTACTTTACTACAGTCAGCAATTTTCATTTTATCAATATGAGGAAGGTTACTGGTAGCCATAGCCAATTCGTAAAGTTCAGGCAAATCTTTATTATTAAATTTATTTATAATGGCTTTAGAGCATAGTTTTACATCCTGTAGAATATTCTCTTTCATAAAAGGGTTTTTTGATATTAAATCATAGTCAACAGATTTAAAATATCCACCACTTTCAATACATAATCTAACAAGTTTGACATTAACTGATTTTAAAATTAGAATACTAAACGGTGATTGATTAATATTGAATTCAAAAGCATTACAATCAGCACCTGAATTCAATAGATGCTCGATTATACCTATGTTGTAAGACATACAAGCCAAGAGCAAAGGTGTGGAACCATCCAAGGTCTTAACGTTAACATTGGCTTTTTTTTTTACAAGAGATTGCACAATCTGTAGATTTCTTGCCCAGGAAGCATGATGCAAAGCTGTCTGCTGACTTGCGTCATAGCTGTTTACGTTTGCTCCTGCACCAAGAAGAAGCATAGCTATATCTGGAACATTGTGATATGTGGCCAATATTAAGGGAGTGGCTTCTTTATTCGTTTGAGCATTAATATCGATTTCTTTTTCAACAAGAATCTGTGCAATCTCCAGCCATCCTCTCCAAGAAGCATGATGCAAGACAGTCCAACCATTTGCATCACAACAGTTTATGCTTGCTCCTGCACCCAGGAGAAGTTTAACTATATTTGGATGGTTGTGATGTGCCGATAATATTAAGGGAGTGCTTCCTCTGTCCGTTTTAGCATTAACATCAACTCCCTTTACAACAAGAAAACGTGCAATCTCGAGCCATCCTTTCCAAGAAGCATGATGCAAGACAGTCCTATTATTTTCATCACAACAGTTTATGTCTGCTCCAGCGCAAAGAAGAAGTTTAACTGTATCTAGATGGTTGTATTTTGCCGCTAACATTAAGGGAGTGTTTCCTCTAACCGTTTTAGCATTAACATCAACTCCCTTTTCAACAAGAAAATGTGCTATCTCGAGCCATCCTTTCCAAGAAGCATGGTGCAAGACAGTCCAATCGCTTCCATCACGACAGTTAATGTTTGCTCCTTCAGAAAGAAGAAGTTTAACTATATTTGGATGGTTACATTTTGCTGCTAACATTATGGGTGTATCACCCTCATCAGTTCTAACGTTAATGTTAGCCCCGTCCTCTAAAAGAGACTTTACTCCCATGAAACACCCTTCAATGGAAGCTTTAAACAGCGCTATTGATATATCCTGCATGGTTTGTCCCGAACAATGAAACAAAAACAACCTTTCAAATTATAAAATCACAAGTGAAACGTTAATTCTTTTCAATAGATTTCTGCTACCAATATAAATACCTTGCCAATATCTTTGTTGCAGAATGATATATAAATTACTCCAGCGTCTAGATCACTTTATTTGGTTTGAATTCATGGGATGCACAATGCAATTGCACTTGTTTGTTTACAGTTTGTTAAATCAAGATCAAGACAGATCAAGGTTGGAAGCTTTGCAATCTTTGCATCACAAAATTTCCTAACGATAAGGTTACTAATCTTACCACTGATTGCAGCGCTAGAACTAGAGATTATGCATGATGACGTCATAATAAATTACTTTGTACAAATATAGTTAAAACTCGATTTATGATTGGCTAAAAGAAGTAAAAAATTCAAATTCGTTTTTCATGTGTTGTGCGCGGCTTAAATATTTTATTGGTTAGAGGGGGGGGGGGGGGAGAGGAAGGGACCAACCTTTGGTACTTTTTAATATTTCGTATCTCTGAAATCAACTTGTGCACCCCCAGGGACGACGCGAAAGGGGGGGCGAGGGGAACGTCTCACCCCCCCCCCCCCCCCGTTTTAGAAAGTTGAACAGTCGACAAATTATCGAAATTTTTTTAGCCCTTTTTTTAAAGTTGATCCACAATAAAATCGAATTGAATGAAAAAATAATAAAAAAAAAAAAAATTTAAAAATGTCGAACAAAAATATTAAAAATACCAATTCGAGTTTCACGAATTGACATTTTTACACTAGAAGTCTATTATAAGGGAGTCGGTGTCTTTTCCCCCACCTACATTGAGGGACTGCGTTCACAGTTATAATAGGTATCTTTGCGAACACAAATCATAGATTTCTTTATTATCTCACCCCGTCAAAGTGTTTAGAAAAGAAAGACGGCAGTCGGCAAATTTCCAAAATTTCATCAATTCCTTTAAAAGTGCCAAGTGATGGATGTTTTAAAATATACTGAATAGAAAAAAATATAAATAATTAAAATCGTCAATAATATTAAAAAATCTTGATCACAATTCAGCCCAAGTTGGCGGTCGGCAATTTTAAATTGGAGTACGTATATCCTTATTTTGCAGGAACATTTAAGTTGATATCGTCACTGATAGCTTCTAAATGAAATTAAATATGAACATATTGTTACGAATTTTTGTACATTTGTAAATATTTCGTAGTGTTAATTTTGTAAATAGTAAAATTTATGTACATTTCGCATAAGGCAGTGCAATAGTTCGTCGTTAGTTTGTTTCCCCGCAATGTATGTCTTGATGCTTGATAACGGGTTTTACAGAGGTAACGCTGGGAAGCGAGTGTTACAAGGAGCAGGGCATTTAACATTATGGTAATTGCAATCTCGCCAAATTGGCAAGATATAGCCAAGTTGGCGACGGTTTTGGCGACTAATTTTTGTCGCCCAATTTGGCGAGAAATCGCCAAATTTCGCCAAACTTGGCGACCATTTGGCGACATTTTCGGTCCCCATGTACATGTATAGGACTTTTCGACTACGATCTGGAAAGTTCTTCAAATATCTACCTCTAGAAATTTCAAGTATGTTCTCCTCCCCTATAAAAGCTCAAGAGAGCGGGTGTTGAAGTTAGTTGTTGATTTTGAGTTACTGAATTAGTTGACTGAGTAGTTGACTGGAATTACTGAGTTGTGATACTGAGTCTCAGTGAGAATTCAGAGTAGTTTTAAAGCAATGTCTTTTGCAGCGATTTGAGCAGTTGTGTTGTCAAGTTTTTAACTGCTGTTTTGTGCTCTATTGTTGTGAAAAGAGCTGTATTATGTCTACTAGAACGAGAAGTTCTGGAGTTGTAAGAGAATCTGTGAAGTGTTATATTGGAATAAATTTCTGCAAGTTTTCATTTGCTTTGGCTTCAAATCTTTCGAACCCGTCCACGCAACAATATATCCAGTACCCCGTACTGTTGCCCAAGTATCAATTTCCACAACTTCTCTACAGAATGAATATTTTCCTTTAATTTCAAATCAGTACATTTAATTGTATAAATCGTCAAGTCGACTGTCGTAAGTTTTTAAATTCAGTCACCTGATAAGTAACACACTATATTCTCAGGAAGAAACTGACAATAATTACTTATTCTTCCAATTAATAGATAACTCGGATGTGTTACACTAGGTGATATATTTTTAATACATCAGGTAACGCCTCAAAAACCAGATATGCCCATTGAACGTCATTTATATAAAGTGTGTATTGTACGTTATATGAATTGAAAGTCTTACAGAAAATTTCAAAACATCTAAATTTTAACATCCTTAAAATGAGCCCTCTTTTATCAAATACATATCTTACATAAATCATTGGTTTGGCGAGAAGTTTCAATTTCGAATAAAACTTGCTTATTTTTTAGTATGATAAAAATAAAAAATATATTTTATAAGGTTATTCAATGAGGTTTATTTTTACTTATTACGAACATGAAGTTGAGTGAAATGAAAGTAGCGTGCGATTCTGTTAAAAAAATATTTCTATTACATTTTGACAAATTATTGCAATTAATGTGAAGTAGAACTCTATAAATGATGCTATATAGTACTTCATTTATTAAAAAAGTGTAACGGTATGCGGTAATGGAAAGTCGAACACTTGACTCCTAAATCAAAAGACAGGCACGCTAACCACTAGGCAAAAGTGATCACTAGTGCCTAGGTGTTGTACACGAGACCACCACATAGCCCCTTTTCCCAGTGAAATACGAAAGGGTGAACGATTGAGTTCAGTGGCGGCTGGTGCAGGGGGCCAGGGGGCCTGGGCCCCCTCACTTTTTTGGACCCTGGACCCACTTACATATATGCTTGTTAATATTGTTTTGTTGTGGGATTTTTTTGATATTTAAAAAAAAAAAAAAAAAAAAAAAAGCTTAAAACTTATTTATTCTGTCATTAGACATTAACTATTGTGAAGGGAGCAGGGAGCTCTTGCAACAAACTCGAAAATTTTTTAATCAATCACAGTCATTACTGCAAAAAAGCGACCCTTCTCTTAAAGATGCTAGTTTTCCTGGGGACAAAATGACCCCTGCTTCGGACGACTTTAAATTTGAAACCGATAGGACATATAAGGTTGCGACTTTCACGTGACATCCTGTTTTGCCAAAGCATAAATACAAAATTTCTAAAACATCCCTGATCGCTCTGCTCTGGGGTGGACTTCTTTGTAAAGGAATGGCCATTTTTTGTAGAGACGGCGATTGCACGTTGGTCCTCTAGTATGACGGTGAGAAAAAAGTGGCTACAATAAATATCCATTGCATTCATTTTCGCTCTTTGTTTTTCAAAATGTAAGAGTAAGATTTTCTCTGCAAATTGTTTTTATTTGGATATTTACTTTTTTCCCGAAAAATGTTTGAGTATTTAAATGTCGTCCATATGATCGGAAGAAGTGATTTGTCTCACATTAATATTTGACATCCTATTAAATTATTAACGTAACTTACAATCCGATGCCATCAACGGAAGAATTTCTATACAGAGAATAAAAAATGTTCTTCTCTAAATAAGTGACTCCACTAGAACTAAGTCATCGTATAATGCTGTGTTAAAGTTAAGAGATAAACGTCACAGTTACAGAATTTTCTCCCCCCTCTCCCTTTCTCCCAAATAATATGTAAAATGAAGATAAAGCAAACCTAGTTACTGTTACCAGAAAAAAAATTCATGAGCATTTAGTAAAGAATCTGAGTCATGAACCTACACCCTTTAAAAAGCAAAATCATACAAACAATTTGAAATTGTCAAATAAAATTTGTGCATTATTAAAATTGAAGAACGATGTTTATTCTTAACTCAGGTAGGATCCAATTCTCAAAATAAATTCTGAATGAAATAAAATATTAAAATTTGAAGCGAGTTCCATGTTTGCTCAACTTCTTTTCAAAATATCAAGAATCATGGTAAAACACCTATTTTTAACTTTTGCTGTGTCAAACTCATTGACCAGAGGCAATATATTCAATTCACACCTGAAACGTCGTCGAATCGAGCCCCATCGGATGTTTTGCAGGTTGGTTTCAATGTAAGTCGACATCTCAAATTTGAGATGCATATGCAATGCATTTTTCAAGTAATTATTCATCCTCAAATCAAGTAATTATTCATTTTTTCATGAATTTAAATTAAAACTGTTGAACTGGTCAATATAACAATACTTTTGACTTTGGTTGCAAATTTATAAATATTGCACATTCTAAGTTAATGGCATTTTTCATTAGTTCTACTGTTAAGGCAAAATTATTTTGCATGAATTGATTCATGAAATATCATTGAATTGAATATTAGGAGCAATACCGATGTCTTTAAATGATTTATTTAAATTATTTTAAAACATTATAAAATTATTTATTTAAGTATTTACTCTAAAGTAACGAAAAGTGAAATTGTTGCTGTCGGCATTTTTTTTCTGATTCATGTAATATTTGATAAAAAAATTTCCTCTGTGATTTCTACAGAATTTTTAAGGAAGGTTTTGACTTTATTTATTTTATAACTCTTCCCTAACTCTTTGTTTTCTTTTTCTTAAATACAGAATAGAAATTGAGTGACATCGGTTTTCATACTTTCACTTATTTTTTTGTGACAGTGGCAAGGGAGTGCAAATCGCATACAAAAGGGTGCAAAGCGGCTAAAGCTTCAAACCAGGAATTTTCAACCGTGAATGAGTATCGGATTTCTTACGGAACAATTTATAAATAGATATGCCGTAATTTTACTTTCAATTGAATAATTTGAAGCCTGTACTTTACTGTTTTGCCTAGGAATTCTTCGCTTCATTTTTAATTTTCAAAAGCAAAAGGTGCAAGTGCATTCATTTTACCCTTCCTGACGTCGTCCATTCTCAAACGAAACGTAGCGTCGTTTTTGTAATAATAATTCCTTTTATTGAAATATTTACTTTATCAGATATCAGTATGCTTAGATAATTTAACTGTTTAATAATCTTGTAGTTTTGTTTTCCCATATATATTTAAGTAACATTTACAAAATTACATGAAATTCATGTGTCTTGATATTTGCATCGTCCATTCTCAAACGAAACGTAGCGTCGTTTTTGTAATAATAATTCCTTTTATTGAAATATTTACTTTATCAGATATCAGTATGCTTAGATAATTTAACTGTTTAATAATCTTGTAGTTTTGTTTTCCCATATATATTTAAGTAACATTTACAAAATTACATGAAATTCATGTGTCTTGATATTTGCATCGTCCATTCTCAAACGAAACGTAGCGTCGTTTTTGTAATAATAATTCCTTTTATTGAAATATTTACTTTATCAGATATCAGTATGCTTAGATAATTTAACTGTTTAATAATCTTGTAGTTTTTTTCCCCATATATTTTTAAGTAACATTTACAAAATTACATGAAATTCACGTGTCTTGATATTTGCATGTCACCCCCCCCCCCCCCATGACCTGCAATTGTTAATTTGGGTCCCCTCACTTTTAATACCCACGAGCCGCCACTGATTGAGTTGCTTGCGTGTGGCAGTGAACAGAGCGCCAGAGGTTGCTTGCTGTGTGGCAATGAGTCGCCAGAGATGCTGAGGTGGTAGTGTGGAGGTCGTTCAGTAGATGGTACCACTGATGTGTTCGAATATTCGGGTCATCAATGTAGCGGAGTGCACTAACAGGGAGTCGAACCCAGAACTCCCAGATCAGAAGACATGCACGCTAACCACTAGGCAAAAGTTATCACTAGTCCTTAGGTGTTGTATCTGTCTTTTGTCTACGAGACCAACACAAATGTATTACCGAAATAATGCATGCCATGTAAACTGGAAGGCAATGTCGTATTTATTGCAACAAAATAATTATTGGAAAAGTATTGAAAGGTTTGTTATAATATTATCTAAATTTCTTTACTTTTCCCGTACCCAAATAGCTGCGTTTACCAGGTTTCAGTCTATTAGAACCCCTTTCACGCTTTTCCTCGATTTCACCACTTTACTTTATACACGAAACATCGGAAAGCCTTTAAAAACATTTCAAATTTGATCAGTAGATCTCACATTAGGATTATAACCTCTAAAGGTGGGAAAGGGAAATGGGGGAGGTTTTTTAGATTTTTAGAAATCTCAGGTTGACTGTGACGTTTCTCTTCTTTAGAAGATCATATGCGCAACTTCTCCTTCCTCAAGATAATAACATTGGCAATTTGAACTTAAGGGGGTATTCTGGTTTAGAAGCCCGAATTTTAGGTATTTTTTCGGACGCGATAAAAAAAATATATATATATTTTTACTATACATTTTTTATAAGCTTTTTATTGATATTTTAAGAATACAAAACATTAATATTTTAAGAATACAAAACATTAATAATATAAGAAAAAAAATTAAATTTCAAAAAACTGCAGGTCGGCGAAGTGGGAACTGATGGAAAAATGGCTTGTCCTGGTGTGCAGGATATAAATCCTTCCCATGACTTGAAATGGAAATCCATGAATAATTCGTAAAGAGGAAGGGTGTAGTTATCGCACTACGAAACGTTTTTGAAAAAGAAATTTTTTTTTCACAAAATGGCGGGGGTTTGAAAAAAAAGTTTCGTATTTTCCCTGTTTTTTTGTCGTTCGAAATTTTTTAAAAATACAATTTTTTTTATTTTTTTTTAAACTCTTCGTAGTGCGATACTATAATGTATAAAGAAGCTCTGTGTAAAATTTCAAGTGAATCGGTTGAGTAGAATTAAAGATATCATGCACACCGTTTCCAGAAAAGTAGTTACGTGAAAAACGAGTTTAAAGTTTGAGGACTAATCGCGCGCAGTCGGAATCGTTTACTGACGTTTTATACTCACTTGTTATTAATCAGCTATCCCTGCTCCGTACAAAGTGTCTTCTTCGACTTCAAATGTCATGTTTAGTGAAGCTCTTTCAGATGATTTAGCAGTTCTAGCTTCCTTAGAAGCCTCAGTAGCTCGTACTTCGGACCTCGTTTGCTCGCGCGACCCGGCTGCGAAACGGTTTTGTCGGCGCGTCACAAAATGAGCTGTAACTCCGAAAATAATTCGAATTTCTAAACCAGAATACCCCCTTAAGTAATTCACAAGAACTAAATATATAGGAATTCTTTAACAATACTTTATTTTTCGAAAGGCAGGGAGGGAGTGTAAGTGCATGTTTCTTATATGGCCCTGACATTGTCTTTATTATAAAAATCGCTGTGTTTCGCGTAGGTAATTTTGTGTGATAGCAATCTTTTTTTACAAAGCTAAATTAGAGTCACCTATTTGATCAATATTTTTCATTTATTTTATTTCGTGTTGTAGTACGATTTCCATCCACTTTTACACGTTTAATTAATTTCTTCTAAACTGCAATTTCAAAATTTAAAAAAAAATGTATTGAAATGGAGCCTTTGTACTACTCATATTACTGAATTGGTTCAAGATTATGAGAATGCATTCTATCTGCAAGTGATCTGCCCCTCCTCCCCTCATAAAAGCACTTCGAAAAATTATCCCTTTTGTTCGGGAAAGATGAGGGGGTTAATTATTAAACAAAAATGAAAAATTAAATGAATTTGATGGAACTTTAACTAAAATGTAAAGGGAATTTACTTAAAATATGACATTAATTACGTATTAACAAAATGCCATAAAATATTAAAAACACTAATTAAAATTAATTACACATTAAATAAAATAATTCACAATTAAATAAAAAAAATTAACAATTAGTTATAAACTCATTAACAATTAGTTATAAACTCATTAACAATTAATTACGCATTAATTAACAAATAATGAAATAATATAGTTTAAAAAATATGCATTAATTTTGCATTAATAAAATTTAATTAATAATAGATTGACACCTTAATAGATATTTTCTACATTTACACAGTACTTGTCTTGAGAGGCCCGCCCTCCCCCCCCCCCCCAATCGAAATTCTTAGTGACGGCCCTGTGCACCCCTTTTTTCTCACTATCCTGGGCATCGAGTTATAAAGCGGGTTAAAGAGAGCAATGGTAGTTTTTTCTGCTCAGTAGCCCCTATATTATTTCAATAGTAGACGTTAGTTGGTATTTCACATATATGTTATAGTATTATATAGGATGTTATAGTATTTCACAGGCAAGAATTTAATTAAAATTTTTATGAATATGTATTTAGATGATTGATTTTTGTTACATGCTGTAGTGAATCATTGGGCAATCTTATTTGTTAAAAGTAAATTTATGGTCCAGGAAACTTATTTTTTCCTCAAAGTATTATTCAGCTCCAACTCGAAGTTGAAACGCTTTCTCGTTTTTGTTAGTTAGCCGGCAATTTATTTCTACCATTATCAAAATTAAATATTTTTTTTCGTTAATTTTCATTTTTTTTTTTATTCTTTACTAACGATTTACTAACGGTGTTAACAAACTAACAAAAAGATACAGTGTTTTCCATCTGACACTGAAAAGCAGTGGTCGATTATTAAAAATTACGTAAATATTTAAATGACGTCACAATCAGAATGGATGTGACATCATCGTTCCTAAGGCTTATGACTAAAATCAACAACAAAACAAACCCTGAGGCAGAGCCACGCACATTGACATTATTCCCCAACCCAATATAAAAAATGTAAATAAACAACTCGTTTTGATTATTTACAGAGTTGTAATTTTTACCTTTGTTCTTTCAAATAAAACAAAGTTCTTAAAGTTTCCGTGCATTGTACGAAGAAAATTTATTAATAATTCCCCGTTAAAATCATGGTCCTCCTCAAAGTATATTACCGTTATGGGAATAAAGGGAAACACAATGTATATGACCGAAACCTCTTGGAAAAAGTAAGAATTTGTTTTTCTTTAAGAAAGATATCTACTCTTTTCTGTCAAAGTTTTTATGAGAATGTTATTTGCCACCGGTTTCTTTTCTACCATGGCCGACCAAACGGTATAGTGATTAGCGTGCTAGCTTCTAGGCCGCGAGGTTGCGGGTTCGAGTCCCGTGTTAGGCATGGGTGTTTGTAAATGTATGTTGGCTTGTCTAATGACGAATGTTTCGGCGCATTATAGCCCTCGTGTTGCTGACGGCGCCAGATAATCTGAAAACAACCAACCAACTTTTCCATGAACCAACCTTGTTCGGCGCAGTATGGCCCTTTTCGCCAGTAAACCCTAATAAACCAACCAACTTTTCTACCATGTCAGAAAAAATACCTTGCTGCTATATAGGTGTTTGAGACTGTTCTTGACGTATTACATTACATAGTTTTTCGAATGACGAGAGCAACAATAAAAATTGAGTTAACACTTAGAAACACTTTTTGCAACCTATTTTATGTACCCCCTTTTTCAATTCCTTTAATATTAGCACACTACTATCATTGTATATTTATTGAATGCAATTGTCAGAGAGAAAATATTTTAGGCAAAATAAATAAGCAGGTTCAACGACAATTGTGATAAATGGCTTTGAATCAATTGTTATTGTTTTGTGGGAGATTTTTTGTTTTCGGTATAGACACACTTTAGGGACTTAGCAATTTTTTAGAATTTTTTTCAGCATTATTTTAAAGATAATTATCTGCAATTTGTAACATTTGATCTTTCTCTTTAAATGATTATAGCAATCGTGATCAGGGTAGCTTTATTATCGTTCAGCTCCCAAAAGAAGTGCAGAAAATCACTAAGTCATTATATAGTAACATCTGTGCCATTTTTTCATTTCAAGACCGAAATGGCAGGATATTTTTATTGAATAGCTTCTAGGAGGGCATTTTAAATGGTTATAACAATCATAACCAGGGTAGCTTTATTATCATTCATCTCCAAGAAGAAGTGCCGAAAATCACTATATAGTACATCTGTGCCATTTTTTTATTTCAAGACCGAAATGGGTATATATTTTTTCTTGAATATCTTCTAGCAGGGCATTTGTTCTTAAAATTTTCGCTACTCCTAACAGCACTTTGTGACAGAATTATTGCTTATAAGATTTCTGTTTCGGTATAAACCTTGTTCTTTTTTGCAGCACCTTTTACTTCAATATTTTCTTTTACGAAAACTAAATTATTTCAGTTGCTGAATAACTGCTTAAAAAAAAGTTGTGCCTTCAATGTTCTAATAGAAAAGTAAGGGTTCGTGCTCTGATGTCGATCTCCATATCTGACAAAAATTAAAAACAGGAGGTCTATTTAAGCATGCTCTCACATTGTTTTGGCTCACTGTGGTCCTTGTACAGTATACAAGCCATAATTTGCATTCTTGCTGTATCTTTTATTCTAATTTATAAAATTAAAAAAAAAAAAAAAAAAAAACTGCTGTTGTAATTCGTAGACAGTTTTTTATAAATGTTTAGAATTTTTTTGATAAGGATTCCTTCTACATTCTGAAACTTTTAAAAGTTCGATTGCCACAGCATAATGTTAGATAATTGGTTTAAGCACCCAAAAAAAATTTAAAATACCGTTTCATAATTTTTCAATAATTGGTTAGCAATTTAAATATTTTAGTATTTTTTTTTCAAATGATAGTTTGTTGAAGGACAAAGTTAAATTATCTGTAACTTTTGGATTAAACAGTTTTATTAATTATTATAAAATATTTAATAGAAACATATTTTATTTAGTATTCCCAAGATTTAGTGTAGTCAAAACCTATCCATTTTTTTTCTCATTTGATGTTTATTTAGCACTATTTTAGTAGGTACATATGTAAAACAATCTGCTATTTCTGAGTGGTCACAGAACCTGGAAATCGGGGAAATGTCAGGGAGCTTTTTGATTTTATAAAGAAATGTCAGGAAATTTTCTATCGTTGTTTTGGAGGTATATATTCCTGTTCATCTATACTTTTGCACCATTTCCCCTGAGAAATGTAAGGTGGTAATTGTTGGAAGTTTAATGTTACAGAATTATTTAAACTTTTCCCTTACCGCCAAAACTACTTTTAAAAAAAATTGGCATATTATCTCTTTAGCATACATGTTCTATTTATCAGAGCGCTACACATCTAGAAAATGTGGAAAAGTTAGGGAAATTTAAATAAAAAGTTTGCTGTAAAATCAAGGAATTTTTTTGAAATTTATCATGGAAATTGAGACTTTTTTTCCTGAAAGGCCACCCTGTTTCTTCAGCCACAAAGGCCACCCTGTTTTTTTAATGTATACAAGATTATATATTAATTAAAGTGTAACTGAAGTAAAAAATTGTCTGATTTTTCATTTGTTACATATTTTAGGTATATTTATATTATTATATTTTAAGTATTGAGACAAAGTGTTGGTGCATATTGGTGGAAAACACAATTTATATATTTTACTACAAAAGACAGATAGTCACAAACGAATATTGAAATGTGCTTGGCATTTTGCATCGCAGAATTTTTAGAAGGTGTGCATCAAATTCATAGGCGTAAAGTAGGGGGGGGGGGGGGCAATGTGGGCTGGCCTCCCCACTTTTAAATTCTGGGGGGGCTGCCTACCCTGATTCTTGTAACACTATTTCCTTTTTTTCCCTCCATTCTCCAAATAAATTATAATAACTGTTTATTGTTGGTATCATATGAGAAGTTGTGTTATACCTAGATTTTCGAAAAATTAATAGATTTCGATAATTTTTCGAAAAATTTCATCTTTCATCAAAACTCGCCCTCCCCCCCCCCCCATGTTTTTTAAAAAGTTGACACCTATGATCAAATTCATCCTTTAATAGGTTCTATCCAGTGATCGAAGCCAAACTCCTGGATCAGAGGCTAAATACGCTACTAGCATATGAGCCGTCTCCGATTTGATTCACATAGTCTGCTGCATAATTTCAACTTTCAAAGTTTAGTAGAACAAACGTTTGTGTGATCAAATGAATTGTTCTCTGTAGGATTTCTCCAATCAAAACTTATCCTTCCAGTAATCAATTACAAAGCAGTTCCTTTTGAAAGATCCTTACCTAAGGCATTCTTCCTTTAAATTTTGACCCACATCAATGGTATAAGTGTTGCGATATTTTAGCATAGTGTAGCCTTCATTTAGATCTTCAGTTCATACCTATTCTGTTCTTACAAGTCATCTGAGAAAACGTTGCGTAGAGGGACTGAGTATGGGTTTATGAAGTGGCATAAGAATGCAGCAGACTCAAACCCTTAGAAAATTTGTTGGCATAATGAAATGCCTGGATTGTTTTTCTGGTCGCTATAATTGTATAGATTTTTATTTGGCTACTAAACATGTATACTAATTACCTATGATATACTAGTAAATATTATTTTGTAAAGCTTTTAATATACAAATACTTTAATTACTTCACATTTATTTTTGAATAAAAATGTTTGTTTTATTTCAGCCGATTATTAAAAAAAAATTTAATGCATTTTTCAAATGTTTTTCTTTTAACAAAAATGATTAGCAATTTCAACATTCATGTTATGTTAGTGTTTACGATGTTATATTTCTGTATAAAAAAATACTCTTTGTTGAGTACTTTTTTTTAAATACCTAAATATTGTAATTGTCAAATCTAATATCAGCATTAACACATATATTGTAGTTCTTCAATATTTTTGTTTCCAATTCTTAATTAGATTGGGTGTAAAATTAGTAAATTTTCAACTTTGTTGATAAATTATGTTACATTTAATCTCATTTCTGATTGAGTTACTTTACTTATTTTGTATTAGCCTCTTGTTAAATGTGACACATTAATTCTTAAGTAGTTTATGTCTAATGTTAGACTTTTTTATAGCTTTTTAAAAAAATCTGAAACATGATCATTCGTTTCAACTTTTAAAATCCTGTATATTAACTTTGATTTTGTGATTGACTGTGTATTTTTGTCAATGGCAGGTAAATCTACAGAGGCCTAACAAACCCCTTGCCCTCATCCAATTAAGCTGAAACTTGGCAGATAGATTTGATGTCGATGACAATGCGTTCTATTAAATTTTAGAGCCTGTCACTGTCACTAAAAGGTCTTTTTTACGAAATACTAAAAAAAAAAATTGCTGTTATAGAATCGCACTGGAATAGCATTTAACCGATCATTGAAGAAACTCTTTCCTGTGCCAAAATTGTTTCAATAAATAAATAATGAAATTTTTTTAATCTGAATACATAAAAGATATTTGAATGTGAGTGCATAAATTTACATTCAATTGTAGTGACTAAATTTTGAAAAGTAGTTTATAACATATTTCGGTGATAGAGATCTTTTTAATGTTTAAAATTATAGATGCAAACTCTAAGCGGACACTCAACACAACAGAAATAGATCCATGTTAAGGATTTTAAAAATTGATAATGCATTTAAAGGATTTATATTAAAAATTCATATTGATAAGTTGTAGTTCAATTTATGCAGTAAAAAGCCTCCCTCTTCCTCCCCAGAAAAATATAATTTGCACCCAAATCGTAGAAATTGTAAAAAAATTATATTGGTGCAAAGAACTTTATTCTGTGACTTTTTGAACTGAACATATAGGCAGTATTCAAATTTTTGTTTTGAGTACATTACAACTAGTATTATGCCAAGTATATCCAATACAATCAACCATAATACATAAAAGTTAAAGACTAAACATCAAAGGACTCGAAGCCTCATTGATCAGGTCTCATCTCTTTGATGTGTTACATGTCTGTTTTTAATCGATATATTTCTTAATTATAAAAGGTGAATATCAGTGCCATTTTAAAATTCTCAATTTAAAATATATCTAAACAAAGGTTATCTTATTATTACAGCAAACATGGATTTACCAATAGCTCACTCAATTGTGGAAGTAAAACAGCCTACTTTTAGCACATCTTAGCAAACAGTCTCTCAAAACAGCATCCCTCTAGTCTACGCTGACGAAAGTCAAACTCAACCCGACTCATGCAAAGCAGACTCAGCCCTCACTGACAAAAATTGAGACTCAGTCCCTCGCTGATAAAATGGAGACTCAGCCCTTCACTGAACAAATGGAGACATAGCCCCTCACTATCAAAATGGAGACTCAACCCTAAACTAACACTATAGAGACCCAACAACACACTTGTGAAATGGAGACACAGCCTGACTCTGACGAAAAGGAGGTTCAACCTCATACTAACGCTGTAGACATACATTTGCAAGTAGAGTCATTCAAAGGACAGTCTGTCTCTGGTAAAAAACGGCATAACTGTTTTGTGTGCTTAAAATCTTACAGTCGGAAACAAGATCTCAAAAGGCACCTCATTGTCCACACTGGAGAAACACCATACTCCTGTAGCTTTTGTAACAAAGCTTACTCCAGAAAGGAAGAGCTCAGGAGGCACCACACTACCAACCACACCGACAAAAAACCATTCGTCTGTAAAGTGTGCAGCAAGGCTTTCTCCTTAAAGAAGCATCTTGTGAGCCACATAGTTGTCCACAGTGGTGAAAGGTCACACACTTGTGAAGTATGTGGCAGAGCATTTCTGCGAAAGTATGATCTCAGCCAGCACCTCCTTACTCACACTGGTGAAAAGCTGCACCCCTGCAAGTGGTGCGAGAAATCTTTTTCGCAAAAAGGTGACCTCAACAGACACCTGCTCATTCACACACGAGAAAAGCCACACGCCTGCAGCATTTGCAACCGAGCGTTCATTCGGAAAGGTGACTTGGAGAAACACGCCACCACACACTCCACAGACAGACCGTTCGCATGTGAAATTTGTGGCAACGCTTATGCCAGGAAGGACAAGCTAAGCAAGCACCTCCGCTCACATGCATTGAAAGATGCTATGAGGGAAAAAAATCACGCTTGTAAAGAGTGTGGTGCCGAGTTTGTTGAATACTGGGAACTCACCAATCACATAGTCGTTCACAATGATTTAGAAAAGCTGTATGCTTGTGAGGTGTGCCATAAAAGGTTTAGCCAACTGGAGGAACTACTCCATCACTTCCTTAGCCACCCAGCTAAAGAGAAACCACATGCATGCAACATATGCCACCGAGTATTTGGAAGTAGGGCAGAACTCAAGAGGCATTTTCTTATACATACTGGGGAACGACCATTTTCTTGTGATATATGTGGCAGGGCATTTTCTCGAAAGAATATTCTCAAAACTCACCGCACGATTCATACTAGAGAAAGCAGGCTGGAAATTATTCAGCAGTTTACTCAAAAGTGACTGAAACAATTTCCTATCGTTGACCTACAGCTGTATTTTTCCCTAAGGGATTTCAGCTAAAGTATTGTTTTGAAACTAAACACAATTGTTAATAGGAGTTAAATTATAAAATATGGTTGTTGTTTTTATATACAATTTATATTGCAACTAGTCTATTAGCTTATCCTAATTATAGTGTTTATATTTTGTTATTTAGGCAATACTTTTGGTAATTGCAATCAAACTAATATTTATAACCTTTACAATATTTTTCTGTTAGTAGAGCAAATGTCGAGCTCAAGCATAAATGTTTGTATGGTATAGAATTGTTGCTGGAGTGATATTTTTGACGATGCATTTATTTTTAACTTCTGATCGAAAATAATCATGTTTGTATCTGTATACTTATTATGTTTAAAGGACTGTTACTCTAATACTACTTATATGTTATATTTCTAAAGCAAATATTTGACTCCTAAATTGTGCTCTTTTTCAATATATTGCACCACTTTTAATTATGTTTTTCTAATTACATTCAATTACTAACTAATCTTGTTTATTTATATTTTTTTACTTATATGTTACAGTTTATATATTTCTAGTTTATGTTTTTATAGTTTACTGTATCAGCTCATGTAAAACTAATGCAAATTTAGTTTTTCACAAGTGCATTAGGTTCATCAGTCATTTGCAAAATTGAAAAGTAAAATTTTATACTTGAAAGTGATAAAAAAAAGTGCATGCTAAAAAAATTAAGCAGATTTGCACATTCATTTAAAATAGAAAATTTTCTATTATTTGTTTTTTTTTGCATATTAACGACACCATGGTAGTGATTCTTTGTGATCACAAAGAGAAACTGCATTTTCCTTCTTATCATAACTAAAAAAAATAATCTATAAACTAAAAAGGAAGTGTTTGCTAAGGTTCTGAGTACTAGTAAAATTATCAACTAAAAATATATCTAGGAATTACCAATTTATAACTTATGTAGCATAATGCATTATATTGTTAACTAGCTAAATACTCGTGTTTCGTCATGAAATTTTACCATGTGCAATATTTTAGCCAGCTGTGAGACCCTGCGTTGCGGAAATCCGTCATTGGTGTATAGGCCTCAGTTTTTGGCGCTTCGTTCCCAGGAAGGTTCATCGCAACGCAAAATTGAGCTCACTTCACTCGCTGAAAAAGTCATTGGCACATAAGCACAGGCTTACTTAACTTGTTGAAAAGTTCATCGCAACGCAAAATCGAGCTTGCTTCGCTCGCTGAAGAAGTCATTGGCATATAAGCACAGGCTTACTCAACTCGTTGAAAGGTTCATTGCTATGCACACATGAGCTCGCTTTGCTTGATGAAAGGTTCATTGCTATGTAAGCATAAGGTCGCTTCACACACTAAAAACTAATTGCTACGTAAAGCCTTAATATTAGAAGCCCCTCCCTTGTTGAGAAACAATAAAAAAATTCCCCGTTAATAACTATAATACAACACCCCTTTAACCTTCTGAGGGTCACGGGCGTATATATCCGACATATGATCCCCAGTTTTTCCAGCAATACACAACCTTTTTAAATTTATAAAGAAAATGTAAAATAAAATAACTTTTAAATCTTTTTATTAGGATGATAGTTTAAAACCTACTTAAAACAAAATAAATAAAAAATAATTTTAAAAAAATTATATATTTGTATCAGAAATATAATTTAAAAATTATTGCGGGGAAAACAACTGAATAATTTCACCCATTCCCTTGACGCTCAGAGGGTTAAGAGTATTTTAACACGTGATGTTTGTAAAAAGCATAATTAGAAGGTCAAAACTACTTATGTTGAAACTTTCTGAGCTCTAGGCCTATTAGAAGTCGCTTTTTGTGAAACTATTAATTAAAAATTCATTAAAAAAACAAATTAAAATTTTAATGTTCTTTTTGTCAAAAGTCCAATTAGAAGGCCAAAACTATTTGTGTTGAAAATTTCAGGAATGTAGCCCAGTTAGAAATCGTTTTGTAAAATATTTGTTAGTTAATTAATTAAAAAACAATTAAAATTTCAAAATTCTATTTTTCAAAAGTTCAATTTGAAGGCCCAAACTACTTATCTTGAAAATTTTAGAGCTGTAGCCTTATTAGAAATCAGTTTGTAAAATATTTATTAATTTATTAAAAAAATTAATTAAAAAAGAACTAAATAAAAATTTAATATTCTGTGTTTTAAAAGTCCAATTTAAAGGATAAAACTACACAGGTTGAAAATTTCAAAGCTGTATATCCAATAGAAATCGTTTTGTAAAATATGTATTAATTAATTAAGAAGGAACTAAATAAAAATTATAAATTCTGTTTTTCAAAAGTCCAATTAAAAGGCTAAAACTACTTTTGTTGAAATTTTCAGAGCTGTAGCCCTATTAGAAATCGTTTCGTAAAATATTTATTAATTAATTAAAAAAGAACTAAATAAAAATTTTAAATTCTGTTTTTCAAAAGTCTAATTAAAAGGCTAAAACTACTTATGTTGAAAATTTCAGAGCTGTAGCCCTATTAGAAGTCGTTTTGTAAAAGAATTTGTTAATTAAGAAAATTAATTAAAAAATAACTAATTGAAGTTTTAACATTCTGTTTTTCAAAAGTTCAATTACAAGGCTAAAACTACAGAAGTCACTTTGTAAAAAATAAATTAATTAAAAAAGAACTTATTAAAATTTTAACATTCTGTTTGACATACATAAAATTAGAAAACCTAAACTTCTTATGTTGAAAATTTCAGAGCTGTATCTCTATTTGAAGTAGGTTTCTATAGATCCACAGACAGACAGACACCCAGCTTGTTTTATTATTATAGATAAAAAGAAATTAAATTCTTTTTTTAAATATTTAAAAATGGTCCCTCAAGCTCTGCTTCTTTTTTTTTCAAGCAACAGAAAAAAAATTAGCATAGTTCTGAATTGTTTGATACATTGTGAACTAGAGCCAAAGAATTCCTCAAAAATGTATGTATTGGTGTGTAAATGTTACCTAATATGTTTCCTGGTTAAAAGTTTATAACCCTGATAAATGATTAATTTTGTTATTGATTTTGTTATTTTATAGAAAGTTTATTGAACTCAATTGGTGAAAAAATATTTAACTTTTTATACATTGAAAATATGTTTTAATGTAAAAATTTCAAGTTTTAATATAAAATAGATGAAGTAACGTTTTTCAAGTCGATTTGTACAAGAGAAAAAGCATTTGTGATCATATTTTTATATGTCCGATTGAAATTTGATTGATAGATTTTTTTTTGCAGATTAATCAGTGAACCAACTATATGTAAAAGTTAATTTAAGGTGTTTAATGTTTCTGTTGTAACTTTTCTATTTGAATTTTGTAGTGTAAAAAGTAATATCAATTTTCAACTCCAGTGTTAAAATTGTTAGTCATTGAATATTTTCTACATTATTTTGTCTATATATTGTTTTACATAAAAAGCAAAATGTCCTTTGAAAGAAACATATTATTATTATTTACTGCCAAAAGCTTTCATGTTTAAAATTTTTGCTTTTGTAATGAAATAATAAGCTGTCCCGTAAAAAATTTACTTTAAAAAATAATTCTGTGTGTTATTTTTTAATTTTTTTTGTAGTTTCCAAAATTTTTATCTAATTGAACTTTGTAAACTTCTGATAAAGCAGTACGGTTTTTTGTAACAGTGATGTTGATAGGGTTGTCCGACGAGGGGCTAGCTGGAAACCATTTTTACTCCCAAAAAGTATGACTTTTGGTAAAAAAAAAAGATTACTACACGTTTTGGTACATCATGAGTTCAGAAAATTAGTTTAAGGGAAAGAACGACCTTTATATTTTTCTTTTTCTGAATGAATTGATCTATGATGTTAAGCTTTTGTATATGGGTTGAAATAGTGCATGCGTATGAGGTAGCTACCATTGAAAAATGTAGGTTTTTCGGCAATTGTCAAAAACGCTTCTAATGGCTTTGATCAAAATTGCTGTGGATTTAGGTGTTCTAAATATTCCCACTTCCGAAATTTCTGTAAATATTTGATAAAGGTGTAAAAAGTTAAAAAATGAATGCCTGTGCAGGAAATATCTTCCTTTGGGCATTGCCCATAATCAACTACTATTCTTCCTGGGAGAAAGGGGGCTTTGCTTAATTGCAATTTTTTCTGTAAATGAAAGAAAATGGTAAGTTGGAAAATCATTAAACAATAAGTTCCAGGGCCAATCCTATAGGGGTTGACCCCCCCCCCCCCCTTCCCCACTAATATGTTATTTGGCAAATAGTTACTTGACCGAATGAACAATTCCTGCAATTTTTAAAAACGAATTAAATTAGTTTATATTTATGAAGAATTTCTTTCTGACTCAGAATATTCAAACAAAAGTTCTTTAAAAAAATAGTTATTTAAATATTAAGAAAAGAAAATACCCTAAAACTGAGCAAAAAGCAGTCCGATCAAAACACTCAACTATAGCTGTGACGTTATGACATCCTTCTGTTCTCTATAGTTATCGTGAGGTTTCTGCCAGATAGTTGGCATTGATTTAGTAGACAGTTGCCATATCCCTCACAGGTTGGGGTGATTTGCGAGAAACTTTCAAAACTGGTTTCAAGCCAAGCTGTTTCAGATCAAGTGACGTCGCATTCAATTCAAGCCAAATGAATCGTTTTCTCGCCAAAGTCTAGCAGAGGATTTTTGATTGCAAATAAAAAAAATAGAAAATGGACACTGAGCAGAATTTTTTGTGTGTATGGTCTTTTCAAGACATTTAGAATTGAATAATAATAATAAAAAAATTAAATGTGGGAATTGTCAAATGTACCCATACATGCAATCAGTTGTTAAAATAATTATATACATGCAAGAAATACAGACTGGTCGCTTTAATCTGTTTGATGGATATGACAGACTACTTCAATGGGCATGATGATATTTTTCGTCATGGCATTGCTTCAAGGAATATCATACTGCAAAATAATTATTTAAATTTGTTGAACATCGTACTGCAAAATAATTATATAAATTTGTTCAATTAGTTCTTTGTTCATTGAAAATATTTATTTATGTACCAAATATTTTGTCGAAATAAATAAAATAAATAAGTTAAAAAAAAATTATTTTATTATGGAATTTATGTAATGCAGCATTGTAAAACGAGTTGAAAAAAAGTTTATTCCCTGCTTAACAGGTTAATTAGCATTTCCTTGTGGTATAAAGTATTCTTATTTTCCCAAGCTAACGTTAATGGGACCAAATATCACCCCTTAATTGGGAAAACACTATGTAATAATATCTAAAGAGATCTTGCGGGGAATGTAGCTATCATCTGTTTATTTCCCTCTCACAGTTAAATTTATACAAAATATTTCATCTTTATGCAGATCGAGGTGTCAACTGTAGATAATGAGGTGTTGTGGCAGGATTGTGTTCATGGCCTGTCCTTACTAACCCTTATATTAACAGGATACATTTTACTTACACATGTTGTATGGAACCTATCAGTGTTGATAAAATGATACAGACAACGAAAAACTTTTCTTGTAACTCGTTCAACTGAGTTTCTATTGTCAAAAAAGAATCGTCTGCATTCTATAACTATAAAAATGTCTGCAAAAGCAATCAAAGTAGAAGAGTCTCCTTCCCTCATTTTAGTGATAAACTATTTGTAAAATCTTATTTGATTTTGAGTGTTTGTGGCAGGCAAATCTTCTTAGGTCTAACAATTAATTCACTTATCGTGATCCAATCAAACTGAAATTTGACAGGCAGGTTGTCGAAAACGAGCCATTATATCATGTTTCGGGAAATGTCATTAAAATATTTTTACCCTGGTTTCTATTGCCACTTCAGCTGGACTAAATAAACACACTTGCCAACATCCAATTGAACTGAAACTAGACAGATAGACTCGTTTTTGATAAATCTTCTGCAATTTATAACAATACATTCTACAGAGTTTTTAGAGCACAAAAACAAAAAAATTATTCAATAACACCAGAGTCGATTGTTCTCGTCATAGTAGTCAAACAAATTCTTGAAAAACTCGATTCGAGATCAAAATCATTTAAATAAGTTGTAATTACTTAAATATTGGTAATGCATATAAAGTATTTATAGAAAAAATAAACTTTTTTTTAGTGGTCTATTAAAACTGCTTATATCTTTTCTTGAAAAAACATTGCAATCATGAGTTGAAAGCTTAATTTATGCTTGAGACGGAAGTAGAAATAAAAATCTAGGGGTTTCAAATATCGCAATTTCAATTACACTTTACTATTGATCACTGCATTTAAAATTGATATGGTTGTTTATATATGCAGAATGTTCCGTGGAGATTCTGCATATTAATTCACGTGGAAAATTACGTAAAAGTACCATCACTATGCTGAAAGCGTATGTTGGTTGTGGTTCTGAGTTATACACGAGAGGCATGTGAAGTTACAAAACCGGTTAATCTTCAAAATGTGATCATTTAGAGACCCGTTAACAATTATAAACTTCAAGTAAATCAAAATATATTTCCAACTCTCTAAAATCTATTTAAAAGGTCTGTTTATTAAATTAGTGGATTGGAACTTGATTATTTAGTGTTTAATTGCATTACAGTATCAGATTCCCTTTGAAAACTATGCACAAATCAACTTTATGCCCACCCAGAATCGGTTACAACCATCTTCAATTGCTTTGTTGGTAAACATGCCTCTCGTATCGTGTGAATATTTCGAAAACCCGATGGCAACAAGTACAGCATTGTCGTGGTTGTTTGTTATCCTCGATGTTTGTTGATGATAAGAAGAAAAACCAAATTCCTCATAAAACTGAATAAGCATCTTATTTTTTTAAACAAAATAACATTTTTGGAGTTTTCATGTATTGAACCACGAAGTAAGCTTATTTATGTATTTCGATTCCAATTTTAGACAAGATTTGATACCTTATACACAATACAGAAAATCAAAAGGACTTGAAAAAATGCAAGAATTTGTTTCTACCTAAAAAATTCTTTATCCCATTCTTTTTTTAACCTGCGGTCAAAAATACCTTACAATTAAATTGGGTTTCATTTAGTTAAACTATAGTTTTTGTCATATTGACCTCATTGTTGATATTACCTCGTTTATTTTATTTTACTTTAGAGTACGTATTGCTGAGAACTGCAGTAGATTTACAGTAACATGTGTGGACCGAAAATTTACGTATATATTTCTGTGGAATGCATTTTACTTGAATAAAATAACAAAAACGTACATTTCATGTGTTGCAAAAAGATGACCTCTGTCCATTTTTCTTTCTTGACTCCATCTACAAAAATGTGACGAGCCATGCTATCTACAACCTGCACTACCACTGTACAATGAATGGTATCACATGTATAAGTAATGGCAGCCTTCAAATCCTGTGTACTATTTCAATGACTACTCAATTACGAATCTCTCGTAAGTTCTACAGTATGTTCTGGTCAGAAGAAACAATGTCAGTCCATAATATTCCCATTACTATTTAGAAACCATTCCCAAATGGATTTAGCAAAGTGAATCAAAGCTTTATCTGTTGGTCAATCCAACATAGTCGCCCAATCACCTCTACGAAGGAAAAAAGTTACATTTCTATCAGCTCTTGGTATCAGTTACTTTCATATGCACCGTTGGATATGCAAGCTTTATATTTCCATTGTATTCAAAAGCACCTCGCACCATTAGGGATCCACCACCTTACTATCTTTTAGAAATTAAGTTCCACTTTACGAAGAACTTGCCAATAGTAACCCCCCCCCCCCCTCCCTTAGGACTACTAAATTGAATTTTTTTTATTGCTGAACCTTACTGATTTACATGTCGTTCCAGTTTCAATGTTCTTTTCCCCAGGCTAGTCGAGTAACTTTGTAAGCTATTGTCAAACGAGGTTTAATTATTATTATTATTTTTTTTTTTTTGTAATTTAGGTTTCCACATCTTTTTACAATTCTGGACCTAGTTGACTTGTGTACACAAATATCAGAGTTAAAAGAGAGTAGGGAGGGATGGGACAACAGCAATTATCCCAACATAAAATATTATTTTCCATTTTCGACTCTTGCACTAACTATGCAGAGAAAACATATTCTCATATTTATTGCTAAGGATCATTTTAGTTTCAGGTTTGTTTGAGTTTATGTAACAAAAAAGCTATTTTGCAATATCAAAAGTAAATATTTACATTTTCAGTAAGCTATGTCTTATTCATAGTTACTAAGATAATTTGTTCTTGATGTTTTGTTGGCTCAATAACTTTTATGAATTAGCTGTTAATTTAAGTCTAAAATCAGCATGTTTATATCAATAAGTTATTTTACTGAAATGTTAGGTATAGGGAGGAATGGGACACCATGACTAAAGGCGAGATGATACATGCTCCAAGTTTCCCTATAATACCACCAGCCGAATAATTATGCTGACTATACAAATTTTGTAGTATTTTATTTTTATAAGACTATTTTTTTTGGAATTGAATTGTGTAACAAATCAAATAAAGTATTCAAAATAGGTAGGGCAAACAATTATGCACAAAAAAGGATATGTTATATTATGTCAAAACAGATAAAATCATTTATATTTGGCCTTGACCCTACCAATGCTTTTTTCTTGCCTTGAAGTGCGAGATCTTTGTCTACCCGTTGACTCTGGTGCCTTATTGATTTTCAAGTTTTAACTAATTATATTTACATCATATGGAAATCATACAATTTTCTTTCCTATTGCCTAGTTAAGAGAGGCCTAGTAAGCCAGATTGCCTAGTTAAGCCAGCATATTTGTAAGCCTTTGTTTGACACTTTTCATGCTCAGAAAGAGCTTATCCAGAACCCATGTTTGAATAGGATAGAATTAAGTGCTAGCTCAGGTGTTGATGCTTTTTTGACAAAAATAGGGAGGTATATTTAAAGATGTTCTTGCATAGTTTTGGTTCAATATGATTCTTGTACAACTTTTATGCCCAGAGAATCTAGTCCAATTGCCCATAATATATTAATATTTAAGGAGAATGTAAGTCTCTTTTTCTGGTCTTGAGTCTATTTTTATATAAGTCTGTTAGAATGTTTTGTAAATCAGTTTCTGATAGAAATATTTTTTAATTACAGTTGAATGGAGGCATCCCTATTGCTGTTTGAGAGTGTCTGTAAGTTTTAAACTAAAAAAATATCCATTGATTTTCTACTAGCCGAATCTCAATCAATCATAGAAGTAAAGGAGTGTACTTTTAAAACATCTTATCAAACAATCTCTCAAAAAAGTGGCCCTCTACTTCACTTGAAAAAAAAGCAGACTTATCCCCTCAGTGACAAAATGGAAACTCTACCCAAAACAGAAGAGATTGAGACTCACCCCCACACTGAAAAAATTCATACTCACCCACACACTGACATATTGAAGACTGAAAACCAAATTGACGAATTGAACACTCAAACTGACGAATTGAACACTCAAATTAATACTGAGGATGTAGACGGACATTTGCAAGTAGAACCATCCAGATTACAGTCTATCTCTGGAAATAAAAGACATAGCTGTTTCATTTGCCATAAATCATTCACACGGAAAGCAGATCTCAATAGGCACTTCATTGTTCACACTGGAGAAAGACCGTACTCCTGCAGCATGTGCAACAAAGCTTATGCTCAAAAGAAAGAACTCAGGGACCACCATATCACCGCCCACACTGACGAGAAGCCGCATGTCTGCGAAGTGTGTAACAAAACCTTTTCCCTGAAGGTGTACCTTGCCAGCCACAGACGTGTCCACAATGGTGAAAAAACACATGCCTGCGAAATGTGTGGGAAGGCTTTCGTACGAAAGCAAGATCTCATTCAACACCTCCTTACTCATACTGATGAAAAGCTTCATCCCTGTAAGTGGTGTGAGAAAACTTTTAGAAAAAAGAGCCAGCTCTTTGTACACCTCCGCATTCACACACAGGAAAAGCCTTATGCATGTGACATTTGCAACAGGGCATTCACCCGGAAAGACGACTTGGAGAAACATTCCACCACTCACTCAGCGGAGAAACCGTATAAATGTGAACATTGCAGCAAAGCTTATGCCAGAAAGGACAAGCTTAACGCACACTTACGCTCACACTCGAGAAAAGACGCTATGAGCAAAAATAATCACGCTTGTAATGTTTGTGGTGCCGATTTTGTGGAATACTGGGAATTTTACAATCACACACTTATTCACAGTGATACAGAAAAAGAGTATGCATGTGAAGTGTGCCATAAAAGGTTTAATCAAGTGGACGAGCTTCTCCAACACTTTCTTACACACCCAGCCAAAGAGAAACCGCATGTTTGTAACATGTGCCATAAAGTATTTGTTAGTAGGGCTGTACTCAAGACCCACTTTCTTGTACACTCTGGAGAAAAGCCGTTTTCTTGTGACGTATGCGGCAGAGCATTTTCTCGAAAGAGTTGTCTCGCGACTCACCTTAAGATTCATACTAGAGAAAGCAGACAAGAAATTATTCAGCAACTTACTCAAAAATAACCGTCACATTTTCCTCAGTCATATCTATTTTTCTTATAAGAACTTTGAATTGGAGGAATTTTTAAAGAGGATTAGTAAAAAAAAAAAAGTTAAATTATGAAATGTGGTTGTATTTTTTAAAAATTTTTTTTTTGGTTATGTATAATATATATTAGAAGCAGTCAGTTAAGTTATCTTAATTGTTGTTTGAATTCTTTTTACTAATTTCAATCAACCAGTATTTATAACCATAACTTGAAACTCTTACTGGTCCAGCATCAGAGCAGAAGTCAATCCCCAAATACAGGAGTTATATTTTCGACAATGTTTCACTCCTTGTAAAAAATCATGCAGAAATATGGCAAGTGTGCCTTGTACTTTTGCTTACATTTTGACCTTTTTCATACCAACAGAAAAGAATGGAATCTAGTGCTTATAAAACTACTTGCATGGAAATTTATGTTTAATAGCAAATTTCGAGTCCTGCATTTTGCAATTTTTCAATTTTATGTACCACTTTTAATTGTACCTTTTGTATTGCATTCTATCTGACCAAACTTATAGAATTTTTATGTTTTGCTTTTACTTATATTATAGTTTATATTTTAATTTTAGTAGTTTATGTTTCTATAGTCTACTTTATAATTTCATATAAAACTGGTACAAATTTTGAAATGTATAGAATTTTGCTGGATACATCAATTATTTGCAAAGTGGAAAAGTAAAATTGTGCACTTGAAAATGATAAAGAAATAAAATAGGATATAAGTTGAACAAATAAACATATATATTTACGTACTCTTTTGAACTAGGATTTTTTTTAAAAATTGTGTTTCATTAACAATACCATGGTACTTTGTGATCACAAAAAGAAACTTCATTTACAATGATATTGTATGGCTCTGGTTAACTGGCGAGGAAGTAAGCATATGCCAAACGATTTGGACGTGTTGTTGAAAGTAGGAAAAAATATATAATATGGGTTTTTAATTTGGAATACATAACTGTTGGAAACCGGAAATTGAATACATAACTGTTAATTTTTAATTCAAGGAAAATCAACTTTTTTTGAAAAATCAAGCTTAGAGCAAAACATTCGGCCGCCTTGCTTCCTCCTGCCATTTTCCTAGAAATTAATTCATGGAAATATCGGAAACCTTATAAATTAATTTCCATATTTCCATAGAAATTGATTTGTGAGGTTTGATTTGAAACTTAAAGAATTTCTAGAACTTTCTACTTAATTAACTTCGTAGTATAATGCGCCAAATTATTAACAGCAGATACTTAATTGCACAACAACAAAAAATAATAATCTAGATGTGGAACATAGCACAATTTTTTAAACAGGCAAATATTCTTTCTATTGTACAATTATAGAAGTAATTTAATAGTATGCAAGACACAACATAGTAAAAATTCTTCTAAATTTTCTGGGTGGGGGTATTGAATATTGCAATTAAAAAAACATCTTTATAGTAAAAACGATTTTTAAATTTAAAAGATGTCAAAATTCTGATTAAAAATTGTTGATGCAAGTCAGAAAATCAATTTATAATGGCTCATTATTGTAAGCATTAAATAACTCTTACAAAGATGTAAACATTAAATTGTGTATTTAATTGTATCCTATCAGACACACACTTGTAGCATTTTTTTTTTTTATTTGAGTAATAATGCACCTATTTTTTCAATAATTCAAATTGATGTAAAATATTGTTAAAAAATTTACATCAAGCATTTCTAGTTATATCGATTCAAAGTTTAAAAGTTGTTACAAAATAGCACAAAGAAGAACTGACTTAAAAATGTGCTATTATTAAATATTACAAAAGTTCTAATGCATGTAGCGTGAAAATATAAAAATTACACTTTTATCTATTGCATTGCACCAATCTCTATATATATAAGGCAAAGCCCTCACTCACTGACTCACTCATCACTAATTCTCCCACTTCCCACATGTCCACAACTCTGAAAATTGGTACAAATATTAACAATGGTAAACATAGAAAAAGTAAGCTATTCCGATAGCGATTAACCCATTTTAGGGGATCGAAAAGGGGTTAAACGTTCCAAACGAGGGATATTCGAATGCCCCACTTCCCATTTGGTCACAACTCTGAAAAATGGTACAAATGTCAATAATAGTAAACATAGACAAAGTAAGCTATTTCGATAGCGATTAACCCATTTTAAGGGGTCGAAAAGGGGTTAAACGTTCCAAACGAGGGATATTCGAATGTCCCACTTCCCATTTAGTCACAACTCTGAAAATTGGTGCATATATTAACAATGGTAAACATAGAAAAAGTAAGCTATTCCGATAACGATTAACCCACTTTAAGGGGTGAAAAAAGGGTTAAACGTTCCAAACGAGGAACATTCGAATGTACCACTTCCCATATGGTTACAACTCTAAAAATAGGTACAAATGTCAACAATGGTAAACATAGAAAAGTAAGCTATCCCGTTCACGATTAACCCACTTTAAGAGGTCAAAAAAGGGTTAAACGTTCCAAACGATGGATATTCGAATGTCCCACTTCCCATTTGGTCACAACTCTGAAAATTGGTGCATATATTAACAATGGTAAACATAGAAAAAGTAAGCTATTCCGTTCTCTATTAACCAACTTGAAGTGGTCGAAAAAGGGTTAAATGTCCTAAACGAGGGATATCCAAATGTCCCACTTCCAATGTAGTCATAATTTTGATATTTAGTGCAAATGTTAAAGGGCAAATGTAAAAAAATCAGTTATTCCAATATTTATAAACGAATTGTTAAGGGATGAAAAGTCGACGCAACATTGAAACTATACGAGGATTATCTTAATGTCTCAATTCCAATACAGCTACTACTTTGAAATTTAGAATTAAGAGCAAACATAAACACAATAAACTATTGCAATCTCGATTACGTAATTAAAAAGAGTCCGACGGGAATTAAACGTTCGAAACGAGGGATATTCAAATGTCTCTTCCAATATATTCCAATGTATTTTTCCAATATACTACTATTCAAAATTATAAATTTTGTTAAAAATGTCAACAAAGGAAAGTTCCTATTTTGATTAATCAATTTGTCGGGATCGAAATGGAAGCAAACGTCTGAAGTGTAGAATACATGAATGTCTTTTGATCTCTAAAATGCTAATGGTAAAATTTCGTAGCGCAGCACGGGTATTCAACTAGTTGAATATAAAAACATTATAAATGTACTAGTTTTACTCTGATGCGTTCACTAGACTTAATTTCAAGAAATTTATCTAAGTGCACAGCTAAAAAAAAAAAAAAAAATTTTTTTTTTTTTATGAGTAGCTGTTAGTCACCTTAGCAAGACTCCCAAGTTTCAAGTCTCCAATTATATTGGTTAATTGTATAATCAAATTTGGAAACGGCAGAAAACAACATATTTTAAGACCCACTCACTCACTGATCATCACAATACTAAGGTACTTCTAATAGAGGTAGAACTATGAAATTTGGTGTGCTTGCAAGGTTAAGAAACTGGATTATTAAGCGTTTAATTGAAAAACAGTAGCAAATTCTCATTGATAACTATGCTTCTACAAGTCAACATTTTGTCCACCCAAAATATCCCAGAACCGATTTCAACCGTCCTCAACTGCTTTGTAGCAAACATAGGCGAGGGGCATGTTTATCAAAAAAGCAACTCCGGAGGGATAAAAACTGGTTCCTAGACATTCAGTGTTGGTAGAGAGCTAGTTTGTAAGTCATAGGATTCAATAGAAATTTGACAATATTGCAATAAAACTTTAAATAATCAAGTTTCAATCGAGTAATTCATTAAACACACATTCTAAATGGATTTTAGACATTCTGAATAATATTTTGACTTAGTTAAAAGTGTAGTTTTTATTTATTAATAGCTCCTAATGATCAAATTTCGACGAAATCGTGGTGAAAAGAGATGATTTCGGCGTGATTTTGGTTGGCAGCGTAGCAAATAATCGGTCCGGTGATGTAGCATGCCCCTCGTCTGAAAAGCTGATGAACATTTAAAAGTTCTTCTTGAAGATCAATTTTTTCCTCATAAGTTGGCTTTGCAAACCTTACTTTTGCTTTCTTCCTCTTTTGTTTAGTAGAAAAAAAACTACGTTGTTTATCAACATTCTTATTTGAAGGTATGTTGGTTGCTTTATTACATTTATGTATTTCAACATCTTCTAATTTTAATACAGAAGTAGCACTGTTGATATGTGCTCGAGCTGCGAGTAGCAAATCGTAATTGTCACAGATCTTTATGATGTCACATAAAGCCATTACTTTAGAAACTAAATTTGATTTTATACAAGTGAGATCTGTCTTTTCGTCTGAAGTTTTTCTTTAAATATTAAAATACTATTATCTACTGAAGTTTTATTTTGATTTGAGGAACCGTTTCGAGGAAGAACTTCATTATTTACTGATGTTTTATTTTAACTTGAACCACTTTGAGGAAGACCTTCATTATCTACTGATGTTTTGATTTGATGAACCATTTTGAGGAAGAACTTCATTATCTTTTAAGTTGTTTTGCCCATCATAATTTATTTCTGTGTCCATGTACCGTGTAACTAGATGCACATATTTACAAATATTGATCGTTAACAGACCATCTGGGCTATTACATGTGTAAGAATGTAGGCAAACAGAACAATCAACGCATCGTACATGACAGTTCCTTTTGCATTCCGCTTATTTTTTTTACATCATACATTAGGTTATCTGATATGTTGTCGCAGAATGCAGAGATTTTTCTGAATACACTCACCAAGAATTAGGAGAAGTGTTTTCCACTAACAAAAGTGGTAACTCTAAGGATGCTCTGTGTCGTTTATTGATGGCAACAGATTTCCATATACTTTTACCTTTCTCTTGTTTCACTAATCTTTGAATCGATATAATCTTTGAATATTGAAGTAAAATGAACAAACATTTATTCACCCTCTTTCCTTGCTTACCTTTGAGGTATCCCTCACCATACTTTAGAGTTTTATGGAAAGACTCCAGATACATATTAGTGTTAATTTCTGCTCCAATGCGATAGCATTTTGCTCATTCTTCTTTAACGCACACCCATTCGTCTTTAAAATAGCGAGCGAAAGCTTCAGCATCATTATCCTCAGATAATTTTTTGAGGAAGTTTAAAATATCGAAAGTTTCCTCGCTTCTTCTAATAAAATGCACAAGTTTTTGTAAATAGTGCCACACAGTTCTTTCTTGTGAATTTTATTTAGATTCTGGTGCCAATCTTTATGGACATGCCAAAGACACAACAGCTTTTTAGGTTGGACATTATAAAAGCATCAACAAAAGCTTTATCGGTCATTACTATTGTTGGATTGATTACCCCAACGCTCTCTTTAATCAAAATAAAAAACAGATAGAATGACGTGCAAGTTTCTCTATTGCGCAGAAACCATGCCACTGGAATCCCTTCCTTGAATTCATCGATTAGCAACAACGTAATTAATTTAAAATCATTAGAATTCATACCATGAGTGGCATCAAGGCAAACAATATTATTCCCAAATTTTTTTAGCATCTCCTTTTGGAAATCGGTCATTATCCCTAAAGCGAAGTCATCTTTTTCTAATGAGCACTGTACATTTTTGGGGTAATTCAGACTGATATCACCCAGTTTTTTTTTAATTTTTTTTTTTATTTTCCTTTTCCAAATCTTCAGCAACATAAATATCCACGCTTATATTATCTTTGCAATGCTTCTTTATTTTTTGAATCCCAAATGCTCTTGATATATTTCTCAAATCTAGTTTCGTTGTCAAATGCTGACGTTCAAGATCATTTGGAAATATTGAGAACATATTTCATAAAATTCTAGGATGCTCTATTCCCATTGACAATTGATTTTCAATTAGCATCTTGTCACTTTTCGAGATTCTTGTATGAGCAAGTTGATTTTCATGCCCATAATGCATTGGACATATAGTGGCCTTTACAGTCGGAGATTCATTATGCATTTGGATTTTTATGTTGGCCGGGTAGTTTTGACCAATATTTTGCAAACCTTGGGATTTTATGGATCGTTTACCTGTTAGTTTTGAATGTTCCAGATTAGTTGCACATGAACTGTTTATGCAACCCAGTTCCATTTCTTTTAGTCTAATGAAGAAGGAAGGCAGATTTAGTCAACTTTTCAAAATCTCTTTCCAGTCCTCAAATTCTGAAATAAAGAAAATTATTAAATATTTTTGCAAACAACTTGTTATTCGTGTAGAAATTTTGTTTGTAATGTATGAAATGGAAAACAGTTTTACCTCAATTTAAAAAAATTTCTAACGAACTTATTACAATTTTATACAAACAACATTTCTAACATAACCAGAATTTTTTACAAAGACGTTTTGAGTAGGCCGATAGATTTATTGAATGCTGTTTCCTTGTTTACAGTCAATATTTTTGTAAAAGTTCTAAATACCAATTAAACATAATTACATTAAACAAATTATTTCATATTTCGATGCAGGGGCGTACTGGGACATAAAACCGGCCCGGTGATTTTAGATTCATACCGGCCCAAATTTTAAATAATCGTTGTTAATAATAAAATAATTCCAATAATTAATTATAATAACTCCAATAATTAATTATAATAATTCCAGTAATTAATTATAATAATTCCAATAATTAATTATAATAATTCCAATAATTAATTATAATAAATACAATAATTAATTATAATAATTCCAATAATTAATTATAATAATTCTAATAATTACAATAATTAATTATAATAATTCAATATTTTTAATAATTAATGCATCTTATTATTTAAATATTTATATTTAATAATTTCAATGAATAAATAGTTTTATTTATTAATTAATTTTTATAGTTGAATTGTTTTAATAATTAGTTTAATTTATGGGGTTCAGGACTCAAAATTTTAAAATCTTTATTAGTACAGGAGATATAGGTTTTTGGGTGGAACTAATTCCCACAGAAGCGGCGATTGAACTTTTTAGCTCGTGGAGGATATCTTTTTGACATACTAAAAGTCTAGAAAAATCTGAGCGTGCAAAATGCGTTTTTTGGCCGCCATCTTGGATTTTTTTTGTAAAAGTCATAAAAAGTCATGTGTGGTATCAAATTACAGAAAATTTTATGCTGAAAAAGATTATCATTTTGGTTTTAAAAAGTACAAATAATTAGCAAAATAGTGACCAAAAAACTAAAAGCTTATGCAGTGTTAAAAATCCTTTTTATTAATAAATAATAAAATAGTTTTATAATACGAATGCATCATGCATTTGGTCAATATCTTTCATCTTACATAAGAAAAAAGCTATATCTATTACTATTCTTCTGAAATACTTTCTTACAGTGCATTATTTGTGCAATCTCTACCAGAACAGTTACAACCTATCTCGGTACATTCCATGCCATAACGTCGACACATACATCTACCACTACCACACGGCTCATTTGTATCCTGTGCAGCGGATCTTGTTCGACAATAACTCTGGTGCAGGTCTCATTTCACACGTTATGGGCTATAGTTGGTCTCCTACTTTTTCCAATCCCACACTTGGCAATATTAATGTTCACATTTTTTCAACAATAACATTGTTAAAAGGACACGGAGAAGATGGTAAACAGCAGCATCTTCTGTTGGTGGCAATCTTGCAATATTAAATTCACTTTTGGCAGTTGTGATTTTTTTCAAGTAGATATTTTATTGTAGTAGGTTGAGATTCTCAGTCTTTGGATTTCCAAAGTACAATGATACCAATATCTGTGAGTTCGTTTCTGTTAGCATTTTCTGATCCAAACAGAGTAGCACAAATATTAAATTCTTTACATTTTCAGAAATGTCTATATGCTGTCGATTTACTTTTACTAAATAAAGAGCTTGTGGTATCGCATCCGTTTAAAGCATGTGAAAAGAGAATAATTTTGCATCCCTTATCGCCAAGCACATGTTGCACCGATTTAATATTACGTTTTTTATCGCTGGAAGTAGAAGACTGCAAAAGTATTATGGTAAATCAAAAGTACAAAGACATCGGTGTATTCAGCAACAACTGTTACATGTATTTTTTTATGCTAAGGTCAGTGCTATTTTCACTATAACTGTGTCAGTATCATCTGTAGCATGAATCACAATGTGGCCATTCTCTTCCAAGTGTTTCCCAAACATGGTTATAAAGGACTGTATATTTTTTTTATTGGAAAGAAAGGGTCCTTTGCCAATAAGAAGTGGAGAGCTCTCAGTTAATTTCACTGAACCATGGACAAAAACTGGGTTCAAATGTATTACAACTATATAGCAGTCATTTTGCTATAAGCAATATCAAGTTGTGACAATAGTATTTGGTGGCTATATCATCTCCATTACAAAGGATGTAGAGCATCAGATACGCATAAAACAATCATCAGTAACAGTGAAATTTACTGAGAGCAATCCACTTCTATTTGGCAAAGGACCCTTGTTTTTCTAATAAAAAAAGTAAACAGTGATTTATTACAAGGCTTGGAAAACACTTGGAAGAGAATGGTCACACTGTGATTCATGCTACAGATGATACAGTTATAGCGAAAACAGCACTGACCTTAGCAGAAAAAATGCGTGTAACAGTTGTTGCTGAGGACCGCGATATCTTTGTACTTTTGATTTACCATAATACACAAAATATTTGTTTGTCTTCTACTTCCGGCGATAAAAAAACGTAACATTAAAGGTGCTACATGTGCTTGGGATAAGGGATACAAAATTATTCTCTTTTCACATGCTTTAACTAGATGATATATCACAAGCTCTTTATTTGGTAAAAGTAAATAGGCAGCACATATACATTTTTAGAATTGTAAGGAATTTAATATTTGTACTACTCTGTTTGGATTAGAAAAGAACTTACAGATATTGGTACTAAAGCAATGATATTGAACGGTGGAAGTGAATTTAATATGGTAAGACTGCCACCTACAGAAGATGCTGCTGTTTATCATCTTCTCCGCTTACATTTACAATGTTATTGTTGGAAAACTATGAACACTAATATTGTCAAGTGTGTGGTTGGAAAAAGTAGGAGATCAACTACAGCCCATAACGTGTGAAATGAGCCCTGCACCAGAGTTATTGTTGAACAAGGTCCGCTGCACCGGATACAAATGAACCGTGTGGTAGTGGTAGATGTATGTGTCGACGTTATGGTTTGGAATATACCGAGATAGGTTGTAACTGTTCTGGAAGAGATTGCACAAATAGTGCACTGAAAGAAAGTATTTCAAAAGAATAGTAATAGATATAGCTTTTTTCTTATGTAAAATGAAAGATATTGACCAAATGCATGATGCATTCATATTATAAAACTATTTTATTATTTATTAATAAAAAGGATTTTTAACACTGCATAAGCTTTTAGTATTTTGGTCACTATTTTGCTAATTATTTGTACTCTTTAAAACCAAAATGATAATCTTTTTCAGCATAAAATTTTCTGTAATTTGATACCACACATGACTTTTTATGATTTTTTTAAAAAAAATCCAAGATGGCGGCCAAAAAACGCATTTTGCACGTTCAGATTTTTCTAGGCTTTTAGTATGTCAAAAAGATATCATCCACGAGCTAAAAAATTCTATCTCCGCTTCTGTGGGAATTAGTTCCACCTATAGCCTATTTTTTGCCTATATCTCCTGTACTATATTTTTAGAATTATTTTTCCGAAATTTTTGATGCGCTATTGTGTTATGCTTTAAAAGTAAAATAGCTATTTCAAATTTTCAAATTTAATTTTTTTTTTAATTAAAAAACTTTTAAAATTTTGATGTTACCTAAATTTGATATATTTGAAAAATCACTTCATTTTTGCATTAAATTACTTCTTATAATTCATATCAAAAACTGTCTTCATGATTTTTTCAATAAAATATTTAGAAACTAATAAAAAATATTTTGTGCAAAAACTGTTTAAAACTCATAGTATGCCAAGATCCAAACATTTAAAAAGAAAGTTAAATCAAAATACACAATTCCTGAAGACAAATTAAAGAAATATATAAGAAAAATAATTGTGGAAAGTTTCATATATTTATAACAAGTAGTTTTTAATATATCAATTTATACCCAAAATGGGACAAAAGGTCGTCATCTAGAAAAACAGTTTCAAGGTAGCATGTCCGAGATACAGTTGTCAAATTTTTTTTTAAATATTTCAAGTTCTATTAATGACAGAAAAAAAAATTGGATTTTTTTTTTTTTTAATGTTGAGTCCTAGACCCCGTTAAATCAAATTTTCTCAGTCTACTATTTATACCTCCTTTGGGTGAACTTGGTTTTATAGTATTAAAAACCATTGCTAATTTGTTACAAAAAATAAAACAAATATATTTAAGTTAAAAAACAAAGAATGCTCAGGTATATAAATGCAAGTAAGTTCTCCAGGAAATGACTTTTGAAATAATAAATATAAACTTATCTTTAAAAGTTATAAATAAGTAAAAAGTTGTTATACTATAATATATAAATTTTAATGCATCTATTTTCGAAGTACAACATAATCTATAAAATAAAAATGATGGGAAATTTTAAGCAATTCTTAAAATGCAAACTACATCTTTCAAACAAAAGTTATAGTTTAATTTGTAACTACTATAGCTACCTGTGGAAGCAAAACATTAATTTAAGTACATAACTAAAAATGCTGCCTTTTAGAGAATACAAATGTATAAAAAATTTCAACAAACTTAATTAGTCCAATTTATAGTCACCTTAGCATCTGTAACATTTCCTCATTTCATATGTATTACACATTATTATCATTGCGCATTTTTTAATAAAAAAAGCACAAATTATTTCAAATTTTAAAATACATTGAGCTAGCATTTAATTTTAGGTAGATGAGTCAATGCAAATAAATATTTATAAAAATATTTTAAGTTGAAAACTAAGTACGATAATAGTAGCTCAATTCAATGAATCAAAGAAACTCTTAGTCAATATTGAATCATGTCAAAAATAGTAATGCTATACACGAACTTAAATTTAAAAAAATATCTTCCTATATATACTGCTCTTTTTGCGTGCGCATCACATTTATTATATCTTGCGATGAAATGTTTTTCAAAATGACACTCTCAACTGCCATTAACATGAACGCTTCCAGATGTTCTTGGGTAATCGTCCGAAGTAATCGATTTATAATTAACTTCAATTTTGAAAATGACAATTCACAAAAAGCTTGCGGAGGGGTATTGTGGAGGGGTATATAACATATAAATAAAAAGACTTTCGTTACATAACATAAATTTTGTATGAATTCGATTAATTCATCTAAAGTTTTTATGAATTAAGAGCCATTATGTATAAATAATTTAAAATAATAACACTTACTTGAAATGTAATTATTGAAGTCAATTCGAAGAGATCCAAGAACACTCGCATCAAATCAGCTGAGCTCATGCGAGATAACAGCACGTATATATAATTTTAAAAACATGAACAGCACAGTATAATTTTTTTTATCTAAAGAATAATAACATTTTCGTTTGGAGTTGATTATCGTATCTAATTGTCAATTGCATTATTAGATATTAACACATAAACACTTATTACGCAGATAATCTTTTTAGTTTCTTGATCGTCTAAAACATATTGTGTTTATGTTGACCTGAAAACATCCAGCCTTATTTTGTATGGCGAGCCATACCAATTTGGAAAATAAAATGGCCGCTCAATTCAGCAAAACAACGGTCAATCTTTTTTTTTTCTTTTTTTTTTTTTTTCTTTTTTGCGTAGTGTTCCTATATTTGTCAATTTCGTTCGACTAGTCATAATAGAACAACTGATACAGCAAGAGTTACTACCCACCACTTTTCCGCCTTAGAACCCCCTGACCCCCCTGAGAAGTTTCTCTGTCGTCAACAATCTTGGCGGGTGGTCCTCAAACCTCCTTGGTCCCTCAGGCATTGAGCGGATGTCTGGCCGCTTTTCTACAACTGTCCACAATACCCCCGAACTTTTCTTAGAACTTCTTATCATCCCTACTAAACGAGAAAGGGAGGAATATGAGTGAACGATTGGGATTTAAATGCATTGGGCTTTAAAAAAAAACTTCCATACCGGACCTGCCCATTTTTCACAGACACTGACCAGCCCGGTGATTGGACCGGACAACCTTATGGCCTGTACGCCCCTGTTTCGATGCTATTGTTGCGTTGTACGAGTTCGAAAGATTTGAAGCCAAAATCAGATCAAAACTTGCAGAAATTTATTCCAAAATAACTCTTCACAGTTCTCTTACAGCTCCAGAACTTCTCGTTCTAGTAGACACAATACAGCTCTTTTCACTTCAATAGAGCACAAAACAATTGTTAAAAACTTGATAACAACTGCTAAATCACCGCAAAAGACAATGCAATACAGTTCGCTCAGTATCTCCAGTCAACTAATTCAGTGACTCAAAATCCAAGAACTAACTCAAGTCAGGAATACAGCTCTCACAATGAACGTTGAGAGACAACTAACTCTTCACCCGCTCGCCTGAACTTTTATAGGGTGACCTGAGAAGGTGAACCTTCTTGAAACTCCTAGAGGTAGATGTTTGGAGAACTTTCCAGATAGTAGTCGAAAAGACCTATACATGTACACGGGATACATGTACTGAAAATGTCGCCAAATGGTTGCCAAATTTGGCGACATTTGGCGATTTCTCGCCAAATTTGGCTACAAACATTAGTCGCCAAAACCATCGCCAACTTGGCTCTATGTCTCCAATTTGGCGAGATTCCCATTACCATAATGTTAAATGCCCTGCCCCTTGAAACTCGCTTCCCAGAGTTACCTCTGTAAAACTCGTTATCAAGCGATAACACTCATATTGCCGGGAAACAAACTATTGCATTGCCTTATGCGAAATGTACAGAAATTTATCTATTTACAAAATTAACACTACAAAATATTTACAAATATACAAAATTCGTAACATTGCCCCCCTCCCAAGGACTGCACGTCCCGGGCAGTACAGCTCCTGGAAAGGAAGGCTTACTTTCAAAGCAATGGCATTACTGATCTATAAAACTTACTAAACTTACTAATTTAAAGACAGAAAGACAGAAACATTACTGAATAAATAAATAAATAATTAAATAAACAATTAAACTTAAAAATTTATATACACATGTGACCATGATCTCAATGACTATATACACTTTATACATAGGGGGGATTACAAACTATGGCCATAGTAAGGGGCTAACCTGTTGTAATGAACGACTCTAGGTTTAGAATTTGGTGACTTACGTATTCGGACCACGACATCATTCAGCCGGTTGAGGACTGAGTAAGAACCATCCCAGTGGGACTGAAGTTAGGGAGAGAGTCCTTTTTGTCGTTTCGGGTTCCAGAACCAAACCTTGTCACCTTCGTGGAATTGATGTCCTGTAGCCTTCGTGTCGTATCTGGTCTTCATCTTATCCGTCGCCAAGTGGATTCGCTCTAGGGCAAAATTGTGCACATCTTCAAACCGTGCCTGAAGATCCTCGACGTACTCCTCTGGCGATGAAGGTGCATCTGGAGGGCGGCCAAACAACAGATCATACGGCAGACGAAGGTTACGACCGAAGAGCATCTGGGATGGAGAATAGCCGGTAGTCTCGTGGATAGCGCTGCGATAGGCTAGAAGAAACAAAGGTAACTTCTGATCCCAGTCCTGTTGGTTTCTTGAAACCATCAGTGAGAGGTTATTGAGGAGGGTTCTGTTAAACCTCTCCACCATGCCATCCGACTGTGGGTGTAAAGACGTCTTCTGTGTTTTGTCAATGCCAAGTAGATCACATAGTCCTTTCATTACAGCAGAGGTAAAATTTCTTCTTTGATCAGAGTGTAACTGAAGAGACACTCCAAATCTCGAAATCCAGCTCTGAATCATTACCTCTGCAACGGTGGTATCCTCTTGATCAGGGATAGGATACGCTTCGGGCCACTTCGTAAAACAATCCATGACAACAAGGATGTATCTGTTGCCGTCAGTTGATCGTGGTAGTGGTCCCAAGATGTCAAACGCAATCCATTCAAAAGAAGCTCCCACGTTGTAACGTTGCAGTTTTCCTCGACTGCATTTCTTCGGTCCTTTCCGGGCTGCACAGGCATCACATGATCGGCACCACTTCTCCACGTCAGCCCTCGCCTTACTCCAGTAGAAGCGCTCTCGAACTCTTTGCAACGTCTTCATTACTCCGAAGTGGCCTCCAGTTGGACTACTATGAAGCTCTTTAAGAACGTCTGAGACTCGGGATCTTGGAAGTAATAGTTGCCATCGGGATGTCTTTCCATCATCAGATTCGAACTTCCTGTACAGCACGCCGTTTCGAATATGGAGGGAGTCCCAGAGGGCCCAATATTGCTTTGTCGTAGGACTTTTAGCGATGTTGTGATCCTTGGTTTAATAATCTGACTCCATTTTTAGTTCAACATAAATTTATTGCACTTTAATTAACTAAATAAACACCAACGATACAACATGCTAAGAAAATATTCATGGAACACAAGTAATAAAAATAAAACTGCTCCCCAGGAAGGTTATTTTTTCTGTCGCTATGCAACGCACGAGACATCATCTCATCTCACGCCGATGAAATTCAAAATGTCATATCACCAAGCTCGCGCCGCCACAGGGGTCCCCCACCAGTCCAAGGGACGATCCAAGTTATTATCCATAGCGTCTCGGGACTTGGTAACTGTTACTTCCGTCGAAGCACTCGTTGAGGAACTTGACAAGGAACTGTCCGGAATCGTTGAGGGAGCTGCTGTCGTTGAGGGAACCGAAGTCGTTGAGGGAACCGAAGTCGTTGAGGGAACTGAAGTCGATGAAGGAACTGGAGTCGTTGAGGCAACTGGAGTCGTTGAAGGAACTGGAATCGTTGAAGGAACTGGGTCTTTCTGGAGCCCGTCGTTATCCATAAAAGCAGGCTTCAGGCGATCAATCGACACCGTGTTATGATGCCCGTTAACCTCTAACACGAAGAACTTGTCAGCTCGAGATACGACTCTTCATGGTCCTTTATAGAGCTGTTCCAGGGGTCGTCTTACCTCGTCACTTCTCACAAACACATGGGACGTTCGGTGGAGTTCTCCGTGAATGAAGGCACCTTGCTTAGAGTGATTTGAGAATGGGACAGGACGTACCTCTCTCATCTCTGCACGTAACCTTCTCACAAACTCAGTTTGCGAGATGTCTTCTGACCATGAAGAATTCCTAAAAAATTCACCAGGAAGTCGCAAAGTAGTTCCATACACCATTTCGGCAGCAGTTGCCTGTATGTCGTCTTTGAGACTGCAACGCATCCCCAAGAGAACGGTCTGGAGGACGTCACACCACCTTTCTGTGCTGTGGCACTTGATGGCTGCCTTAAGCTGTCGGTGCATACGCTCTACAGCACCATTACTCATTGGGTGATAAGCAGTGGTTCTGATCCGATGTACCCCTAACAACTTAGTAAGAGAAGCAAAAAGGTTGCTTTCAAATATAGTTCCTCGGTCAGTAGTTACAATATCGGGTACACCAAAACGAGCAATCCAATTAGCGTAAAAAGACTGTGCTACCGTCTCAGCTGTCTGATCCTTTATTGGAATGGCTTCAGGCCATCTGCTGTACCTATCTACGCAGGTCAAAATGTAACGACAGTCTTTCGATGTTGGCAAGGGTCCCACTATGTCGATATGGACATGTGAAAATCTGGCGTTAGGTGAAGGAAACGACTGGAGCACTGATTTATTGTGGCGTTGCACTTTTGACTTCTGGCAAGGTATGCAATTCTTACACCAATTTTTGCAGTCTTTTGTCAAATCTCGCCAAACAAAACACTTACGAACTAAATCAGTCGTAGCCTTAATGCCAGGGTGAGAAAGTCCATGACAAATATCAAACGCCCTGCGACGAAATGAAACTGGAACATAGGGCCTCACAGTACCATTGGATACATCACAAAAAATACTTCGGCTTGATGAGGGGAATGTCAAAGGCTTCAACTCAAGACCAGAATCGGCGCCTATCAAAGCTTGCATCTCCTCATCAGAATCCTGCGCGATGGCCATTTCGTCGTAGTCTAAAGGTCCTGGGACCTGAATTGCAGAAATACGAGAAAACGCGTCGGCAACTGAATTCTTGTCGCCAGAAATGTGATAGAAATCCGTGGTAAATTGACTTATAAATTCAAGATGTCTCTGTTGTCTCGGAGAACATATATCTGTTTTTTGCTGAAATGCATATATTAAAGGCTTATGATCAGTCAGAACTTTAAATTCGCGTCCCTCTACCATATGTCTAAAATGACGAATCGCAGAATATATCGCTAACAATTCTCGATCGTAAGTGCTATATTTGCACTCAGCTGGTGTTAATTTACGCGGAAAAAAACCTAACGGTTCCAAATTGTCACCTACAGATTGATGCAATGCGGCACCAATTGCAATTTCAGAAGCATCAGTAACAAGAGTCAACTCTGCATTCGGAAGAGGGTGCACTAAAAGTGAAGCATAAGTTAGCATTTCTTTACACTCATTAAATGCTTTCTCGTTAGCCTCGTTCCAAACAATTGGGGTCTTGTCTTTTTTGGCTTTGCCTTTTGTAAGCTCATACAAACACGCTTGAACACCAGCAGCGTTCTTAAGGAACCTGTGATAAAAATTTAGCAATGCCAAAAAACGACGAAGTTCATCAACCGTTTTAGGAAGATTGTACTCTTTGAGTGCCTGAACTTTGGCTGGAAGAGGAGAAATTCCTTTACCAGAGACATGAAAACCCAGAAATTCAATTTCACTTTTACCAAACTCGCATTTCTCCAAGTTTATAACTATACCATACTCACTTAACCTTTCAAAAACTCTATTAAGGTCAGACTCGTGAGCTTTGGGATCACTTGAGGCAATAAGAATATCATCAAGGTAGACATAACAACACTCAAGACCGCGTAAGACTTCATCCATAAACCTCTGAAAAGTTTGCCCAGAGTTACGTAATCCAAAGCACATTTTTACGTATTCAAAAAGCCCCACCGGGGAAATGACTGCGGTTTTTGGAATGTCTTTAGGCTCTATGGAAATCTGATGATAGGCCTTTACGAGGTCTACCTTTGAAAAAATATTTTTCCCTGCAAGTCCATGTGAAAAATCTTGAATGTGAGGAAGGGGATATCTATCCGGGATATTTTGGAAATTTAAACGCCGAAAATCACCTACAATTCGCCAAGTATTATTTTTCTTTGGTATAAGATGTATTGGGCTTGCGTAAGGACTACTAGAAGGTCGAATTATTCCTTTTTGTAGCAGTTCTTCAAATTCTTTTTTGACGATTTTAAGTTTTTCTGGCGATAAGCGCCTAGCTATAGAATATACAGGTGAACCTTTTGTCTCTATACAATGAGTGACAGAATGAGTCATTCTCTCATTACTTAAATTCAAGTTAACAAGTTGGGGATATTTGGCCAGAATTTTATGGTACGGGGATGCCTCTGAAATTAGAGTTAATCCTAATGTGGGACCAGGACAAATTGTGGCTTTGGCATTAAGCTTAGTTAGGCCATCAACAAGCTGTCTATTTTTAACGTCTACCACAAGACCAAAATGCTCCAAAAAATCTGCGCCCAAAATCGGATGCGAAACATCAGCTATCCAAAAAACCCATGTAAATAGGTAAAAGCAAACCGATATCTAAGTTATACTTCTTAGTACCGTAAGTGCGAATTTTACTGTCGTTAGCCGCGTAAAGGAAAAGTTCCGAAGGTGTGCTTTCTTTCACAAGTCCTTCGGGAATGCAGCTTATTGCAGCACCACAATCGACCAAAAAACGAAAGCCGGAATTTTTGTCAATAACAAACAGACGGCTGGAAAGTAAGCTGCAATCTGCCGCCGTTAAAACAGACGCGCTTAATTGTTTTCCGTAAATTCACATGGTTTAATGCAATCACGTGCTTTATCTCCGAAACGTTTGTGGTACCAGCATAAAACATTGCATGACCCCTCTCTACTACGGGTGGTTGTTCTATTTCTATTACGACATCGAAAGCGCTGTTTAGAGCCATTTAACAAACTTTTCATATCAGCGCGAAGTGCTGCCATTTCATCCCGTAGAATTTGAATCTCTGTCTTTTCATGTCCTGATGATACACTAGAAACCGCAAGTGTGCAACCTGATACTTCATTGACCTTGTCGGCTATTTTTGACAGCCCATCTAAAGTTTCACTGCTTACAGATAAAATCTGTTGCATAGAAACAGGGAGGCGTTGAAGCCACAATGATTTTAAGACTTCGTCAGTAATTTTCCCATCGGCCAAATTCCGCATCTCGAGAAGTAGCTGCGAATGCCTTTTATCGCCAAGGGTTAAATCTTGCAAAAGTTGCTTGAGGCGAAAAGAATCAGATTGCACAAAATTGCTTAAAATTCGCGATTTTAAAATTATGTACATATTTTTAGTGGGGGGGGGGGGGTGCAAACTAAATCGGTTGCACAAGAAAGTACACTTGCATTTAAGGCTGTAACCACAGAATGAAATTTTGTGGCATCTGCTGTGATACCAGAAATGTGAAACTGTGACTCGAGTTGGCCAAACCATAATTCTGGGTTATTTTCCCAAAATGGGGGTGGACGAAATACAACTCCAGCCACCTCCATTGTGGCAGGTAACGAAAATGTATCCTGATCACCCTCGTGTGACATATTTATATACGAAAGCCCAAGAAAATTCTTACAAAATAACGTACGAAAATGGTCACCGAGCAGGATCTAATTCATCACTCACCAAGTTGTGAAGTTCTTTATTAATTCTTCGGAGATGGTGTATTGACTGGCAACATCCAAATTCGAAACGATCGAATTGCCACAATCTTCAAAAATAAACCATTCAGGCCACTTTACTTTCACATTGGTGCTTGCACTTCTTATTACATTCCGTGAAACTTTCCAGTCCAGCCGGTAATCGCAATAAGGTTACTCATGAAAGTTCAGAGTCCGTAAAAATCACCACTTTAGCGATGTTGTGATCCTTGGTTTAATAATCTGACACCATTTTTAGTGCAACATAAATTTATTGTACTTTAATTAACTAAATAAACACCAACGATACAACATGCTAAGAAAATATTCATGGAACACAAGTAATAAAAATAAAACTGCTCCCCAGGAAAGTTATTTTTTCTGTCGCTATGCAACGCACAAGACATCATCTCATCTCACGCCGATGAAGTTCAAAATGTCATATCACCAAGCTCGCGTCGCCACAGACTAAAGGTGGAAATGTCCTGCCAAGTAGATGTCGCATTCGAAGACTCCTTTAAATCGATTAAAGGCTTGATGTCAGGATCTCCCAATTGGTCTTTTCTGACTTCTCCGTCACTCCACGGGTCTGGATCCGTTGATGTTGAAGATGTAACCTGCCGTATTACCGGATTGATCAGCCCGTAACTATCTTCAACCCTGGAACAATATCTGCAGCTCTCTGGGCAGGGTCTCCTAGACAGGGCGTCTGCGTTTCCATGTGATGATCCTTTCCGATGACGGATATCGATGTCATACTCTTGGAGTTTCTCTATCCATCTGGCTATCTGACCTTCAGGATTCTTGAAATTTAGAAGCCAGGTCAACGATGCATGATCCGTAAGGAGCAGGAATTTCCTACCGTAGACGTAATGATGGAAATGCTCTACGGCTTTAATTATGGCGAGCAACTCTTTCCTGCTGACACAGTAGTTCCTCTCCGGTTTAGATAGGCACTTACTCCAATATGCTACTACTCGTTCTTGGCCGTCGATTTCTTGGGACAAAACAGCACCGACACTCTCGTTGCTCGCTTCCGTGTCAAGAATGAATGGTTTATCGGGCTGAGGATACGTCAGGATAGGTGCAGATGTTAAAGCCTCTTTCAGTTGGTCAAATGTAATATAATTAATGCTATATTTGCAAGTTTAAATCGGCTAGAAATATAACTAGTTCATTGAAGGAACGAAAAGAATACTTTAATGCAGTTATCACATTCACATAACATAAGGTAACAAAACGGCAAGAAAAAGAACAGAGAAGAAGTTGTAGTGCTTACAGATTCAAAAGAAATAAAAGATATTACAGTTGAAGTTACATGGATATTTTGATATATTCAACACTTCCTCTCAAAATATACTGTGCACATGAGAAGAAACAAATACATCATTTAGAATTTACATGCATTCCCATCATATCTCTTAAAGTTTCAAAAGATGAACGTGCCAGCGGCTTGGTCATAATGTCTGCAATCTGATGCTGTCCATCAATGTGTTCAATATTCAGCACATTTTCACGAAACTTCTCACGAATAAAGTGAAACCTGACTTCAATGTGCTTGGATCGCTTGTGAAACTCTGGGTTTTTCGCAAGCTTAATGGCACTCGCATTATCCACTAGAAGAGTTGGTGTGTGCTTCAAATGAGTAATCTCTCCCAACAGTCGTTTCAGCCATATGACTTCTTTGGTAGCTTCACTGGCTGCCACATATTCCGCTTCTGTTGTAGATAGCACCACACTTTTCTGTTTCTGGCTACTCCATGTAATAGCTGCACCAGCATATTTACACAAAGTACCAGAACGTGAGCGTCGAGTCTTCACATCACCAGCATAGTCAGCATCACTGTAGGCTTCAAGTTCTCCTGGACGGTAATCACAGCGATACAACAGTACCTGAGAAATTGACCCTTTGAGATATCTGAAGATTCTCTTGACTGCCTGCCAATGACAAAGCAATGGATTCTCCAAATTCTCAGACACAACACTTACAGCGTATGCTATATCTGGACGCGTTGCTGTGGCAAGATACATCAGACTGCCCACAGCCTCTCGATAAGGTACTTTTTCATTTAGTTGTGTATCATTTATCTCAGATTTTTCACTAGGAGTTGCAACCGAATTCACATCAGTCATTCCAAATCTGTCAAGGATTTTCCTCGTATAACTACTTTGAGAAACAAAGATTGAACCATCATTCAATTTTTCTATGTGCATACCGAGGAAACAGTCCAATGATCCAACTGTTATCTGGAACTCAGTTTTCAGCTTTTGAATAAATTCGATAATTTCAATATCATCAGTACCAGCTACTAGTCCATCGTCTACATATATTGCAATAAGAAGCTTCTTACCACTTCTAATTCTGTAGAACAAACACGGGTCAGCAGTGCTGCAGGTCATACCTTGATTTTGAATAAAGTCCACAAAACGTTTATTCCAACATCTCGGAGCTTGTTTTAAGCCATAAAGACTTCGTTCAAGTCTGCAAACCCCCCCCCCCCCTGATCCATCGCTGTAGCCTTCAGGTTGTTTCATGTAAACTTCCTCTTGAAGTTCACCATATAAGAAAGCAGTTTTAACGTCGAATTGGTGGAGGTGCAGGTTTTCAGATGCTGCAACACTCAAAACAGTCCTGATGGTGTCAAACCTGGCAACAGGACTAAACGTTTCATCATAGTCAATGCCTTGCTTTTGACTATAACCTCTCGCCACAAGTCTGGCTTTGTATCTGTCGACAGTACCATCACCTTTTGTTTTGACTTTTAATACCCAACGATTTGATATCAGCTTCTTTCCAGGAGGCAGGTCCACTAGATGCCATACTTTGTTTTCAGCCAAAGATTCCATTTCTTCATTCATGGCGCATTGCCAATGTTCTGCATCCTCAGATGCCATAGCCGTAGCATAGGAATCAGGAACACCACATTCAGCTAGAAGAACATAATCTTTCAAATAGGCTGGCATTTTGACCTGACGCTTGGTACTCACTTGCTCGCTGGATTCAGTATCTTCATCTGTATCCTCTGCTTTTTCTAACACATCTTCACTAGAGGTGGAGGTAACATCTGGATTACTCTCAACATTTCCTTGTCGAACAGTCAATTGTACTGTTTTCTCTAGTACTTCTTCCCTCTTGAAGATAACATTTCGACTGAGAATAACTTTATTTTCATTTGGCAGCCACACACGATAACCATCTCGATCACCACAATAGCCAACACAATATCCTTCGACACTCTTTTTGTCCCATTTCCGTCTTCTTTGCTTAGGCACATGGACAAAACACTTAGTTCCAAAGATTCGTAAGTGATCAATGTTTACAATATCTTTGCCAAGCCACAATTCTGAAGGTGCCATTTCCGTCTTCTTTGCTTAGGCACATGGACAAAACACTTAGTTCCAAAGATTCGTAAGTGATCAATGTTTACAATATCTTTGCCAAGCCACAATTCTGAAGGTGCTTTGCCTTCTACTGTAGTAGGTCCAGTCCTATTCAAAGTGTAAACTACAGCATTAACTGCTTCAGCCCAGAGCTTGATAGGTAACTCCTTGGTATGCAACATGGATCTAGCACTTTCAACCAAGGTTCGGTTCTCCCTTTCAATTGCGCCGTTTTGCTCGGGGGAGTATGGCATAGTAACCCGAATGTTGATTCCTCTGTCATGCAGAACTTTTTGAACTCCTGTGTTGTCAAACTCTTTTCCACCATCACTTAAGAACTCTTTAATAGTGATTCCAGATGTTTGTGCTTCATTCAGGAAGATGTTTAGACAGTCTTTGACTTCATCCTTTCTACGAATAAAAAATACTCGTCGAAACTTGGAGAAATCATCTTTAAAGCACAGGAAGTACTTGGAACCACCCACTGAAGTTTCTTGCATGGGACCACATAAGTCAGCATGAATTAATGCTCCTGCTTCTGTAGGTCGATTTGGTCTGACTCCAAAACTGGCACGATGCTGTTTCCCAAACATGCAGCCTGTACACATTTCATTTGTGACATCCACATTTATGCCAAATTTCTTCAAGGTTTTCTGAACATGTCTTTTATTCTGGTGACACAGTCGTTCATGCCACAGCTGTGCATTTTCATCCTTCGTGGCAATATATACTTCAGCAGCTACTTCAGGTAAACACACTCTCAATTGCAAAGCATAAAGGCCTTTGAGAGTTCTTTTCCCCACAAGGCGGACATCATTGTCCTTGGTGAACATGCACTTCATGTTGTCTGCTTGAAAATTGTAGCCCTTGTCAATAGTTTGGCCAATGGAAAATAAATTTCTTCCAACTTCAGGGACATACCAAACATCAGAGAGATGATTCTTTTCCCATTTGCCATTAATTTTCATTTCAACATTAACAACACCCTGCCCATAGGCTAAAATTGTGCTATTGTTCCCTACCTGAACTTGTTTTGGCGAAGCAAATGACTCGTAGCTTATGAAGTAATTCTTAAATCTTGTCATGTGTGCAGAGGCGCCAGAATCTGCTAGCCAAACTTCCTCCTCTGAAACGCCTTCCACTGTGCAGACAAAAGCATTTTCTTGTTTTGAATATTTGCTTGTTGCATCTGTGGGCTTTTCAATCACTTTGGTGCAGATTCTAGCAAAATGTCCCCTTTGATTGCATTTGAAACACCTTTTATTGTGCTTTCCACCTTTTGGATGACTGGATTTCGGAGCAATCTTGGAGACAAATGCGGTGCATTCCTTTGGATTTCCAGGAAGTCTCATTTCGATTAATCGTAATCTCTCAGTCAGTTTGTTGACAGTACGATCTTCAATGGAAATAGATTCCCATACACTCTTGAATTCAAAATACTCAGGCGGAAGTGTAGACATAATCCTGCTCATAAGCAGCAATTCAGGAAGTTCAGTTTTTACTAACCTCTTTAGCTCGTCATTCAGCTCACAAAAATTTCTTTGCAGCCGTGCAATATGAGTGGCCATATCTTCTGTTGAGATCTTCTCGGTGCTAAAAAACTTCTCCATCAAGCGATCAACCCGCTGACCCGAACTCTGTTCGTAAATGGATAACAGCTTCTCCCATATTTTATGTGCAGTATCGCAAGTGGACGTCAGTTCGCAGTTCGAATCGTCCATACTTCCAACGAGAATAAGCTGGGCCAGAGCGTCTCCTTTCTTGAACGCACTGATCATCTCGGCAGTTGTGTTTTCTCCCTCTGGCTGCTTCTTTTCGCCCTTGGCGATGTCAAGCACATCATGATGCCGCAACAGAAGTTCTACTTGTCGTCTCCATTTCGTCCAATTTCTCAAACCCTCCAGTTTCTCTATCTGGGCCTTAAAATCCATTTCTTATTTCCCGTTGATGATAGCAATCACTCAATGCAAATAAAAAAAATCGTTAAACGATTTCGTAGACTTCAAACCCAAACTGAATCTTCACAATGAACAAAGCCTAATTACACTATAACAGCCGTTAAAGTTTACGCAAAAGTTTCCGTACAGTAAAAACGTGATAAGCCCATAACCTAATATAATTACTGCTATATTTGCAAGTTTAAATCGGCTAGAAATATAACTAGTTCATTGAAGGAACGAAAAGAATACTTTAATGCAGTTATCACATTCACATAACATAAGGTAACAAAACGGCAAGAAAAAGAACAGAGAAGAAGTTGTAGTGCTTACAGATTCAAAAGAAATAAAAGATATTACAGTTGAAGTTACATGGATATTTTGATATATTCAACAAAATGCATCCTTACAGTTTTTTTTCCACAAGAATTTCTGCCCGCTCTCTGTCAGTCTGTGAAAGAGTCTTGCGATGTAAGAAAAGTCTTTCACGAATCGTCTATAGTAGGTGCAAAGCCCCAGGAAACTCCTTAATTGATGTACATCTTTGGGGCGTCTCCACTCTTTAACTGCCGACACTTTTTCTGGATCTGTGCGTACACCCTCGGCAGAGATGACATGTCCGAGGTATGTCACTTCATGTCGGAATAATTTACATTTGGCCGGACTTAACTTTAGGTTGGCATCTTTTAACTTCCGCAGAACCTTCCTAAAATTTTCAAGATGTTCCTCGAAACTTCGCCCCACGATAATGATGTCATCGAGGTAAACGAGACAGGCTTCGTAGGAAATACCTCTTAGCACTGTTTCCATGAGGCGTTCGAATGTTGCTGGAGCATTGCATAATCCAAAAGGCATCACCTTGAACTGCCAAAGTCCTTGGCCGGTTGTGAATGCTGTCTTCTCTTTATCATCAACCTGCCAATATCCACTCTTTAAGTCTAGTGTCGAAAACCACTTGTTTCCAGAAAGAATGTCCAGAGTGTCATCAATTCTGGGAAGAGGGTAGCTGTCCTTCTTCGTGACATCGTTCAACCTCCGATAATCGATGCAAAATCTAGTTGAACCATCCTTCTTCCGAACCAGGACGATGGGAGAGGCCCAAGGGCTGGCTGAAGGTTCAATCACTTCGCTATCTTGCATTTCTTTTAGAAGACTTCCTACCTCTTCCTGTTTAGCAAACGGTAGTCGTCTTGGGTGTTGCTTGATAGGTGGGTGGTCTCCTGTATCAATTCTATGCTGCGTCAAACTTGTTCGTCCGCCATCCGAAGATGTGCGGGAAAAGACATTTTGGAATTCTTGGATGACCAGTTGTGCAGCACTTCTTTCTACATTGTTTAACGGTGCATTCTGCAGTAGCTCTGATGTTAAGTTCTCTGAAGACACAGCGGATGGAGGATTGGTAATTCGATTTATGCCAGTTACTGGAGTACAGATGGCTAACACTTCACCTTTCTTTATGACTTTCACTTTATCATTCACATTGGCAACCCTCACAGGTATGGCAGTCCTTGAAAGGTCGACGAGAGTTGAAGCTACCAGTACTCCTTTGGGGCTGTTGTGATTTTAAGGGTATTCCATTATGCCATATCGGAAACTTTTATCTTCAGCTATGTATCCAGGAAGTAATAATTCTGTTCTTGCGGGTAATGTGATGTCATTTAGAGATATTATTTGATGTACGGATTTAACTTCACTATCTTGGATTAAAAATAACGCTATGTCTTCAGAAACTGAATGCAGCTCATTGTTTTGAAAGTCCAAGGAAAAATTATATTTCCTTAAAAAGTCAAGTCCGAGTATACAAGTGTCCATAATGTCCACCACATATGCCGTGTGATGATAAGAAGCACTCCCGAACGTGATGTTGATATTCAGTTTCCCATGGATGTTGATTTTATCGCCGGACACAGTTTGGAGGGTAATGCAGGGCGGGGTCCAGATTAGTCTTCCATCCAGTTGTTGAGCCAAATCTTTCCGGATGATGGTCACATTGGCTCCAGTATCGATGATCATATTGCAGGGAACTCCATTTACGTGTCCCATTATGAAGAGTCCATTACTGCCGCCACTCATTGCAGAAATTTGCAGAGCTCTAAAATGGGGCTTCTCAACAACTGGCAACCTCCACTTGGCGAGATGGCTTCCATCCTCCCTTCTGGGAGCGGTCTTAGCTCCAGTGTCCTGGCGGGTTCGGCAGTTTCTCCGCATGTGGCCCTCGTCTCCACAGATCCAGCACTTCAGGCTCTGCTTCTTTTCCGGAGTATTTCGTCTCAAGTTACTCACTTGTCTTTGCAATTCATCCAGACGAGCAACAATTAGGTGTTCTGGCTCCTGTATAGTAGCAGTCCTGATTGGATGGCGTTCTCTACGAGTTGCTTGCTGGGCTGTCTCATACTTCATGGCGTACACTAAAGCACTTTTTAAATCCTTGACATCTGCCATTCGTAGGGCCTTCTGTATCTCTACGTCTCTGATGCCATCGACGAAGTACTGTAGAGACAGGATTTCTCTCGTTTCAGCCGGGCAGTCTGAAAAGGCGAGATGGGAGAGCCTTTCAACATCCGTGGCGAGCTCCTGGAGTGTTTCGGTAGGCTTCTGTTCGCGAGATTTCAACTGCAGCCTGCTGTAGTCTTTCACACATTTTTCGCCAAACCGCAGTTCTAATGCACTTGAGAGTGCGTTGAAGTCCAAGCGTTGTTCTTCGGAAAGCGTTTGTAGTATATCCGCAGCCTCAGCTCGCAGAGATGCAGATAACTGGCAGGCTTTCGTCACGGAGTCCCATCCGTTGGCGTTGTCGACAATTGTGAATTGAGTTTTATACACTTGCTAGGAAGATTTTCCATCGTAAGTCGAAAGCTTGATTGAAGGTCGGGAGGTGACTGGTACACATTTCAAATCTTCCGAAAGAGTTCTGCTCGACAGTCTCTTCTCTAACATTTGGTCTATCTTTTCTTCTATCTCACCAAAATTTTCTTCTAAATTCTTCTTTTCTAGAATCTCTATCTTTCTCTCCAAATCATTAAACTTGACTTCTACAATCTCGACTTTCCCTTCTAAACTATTGCATTTCTTTTCGACATTCACGAATTTCTCTCCAAATTTGTCTTTGATTTGTTTCACGCTTTCTTCTATAGTTGCTAAAAGATTATTCTTTAATTTCTCCTGTCCGGCAGAGATCGTAGAAATATTCTTTTGCATTTCCTCCTGGCCCGCTTTCATTTGTTCTTGACTCGTTTTCATTTCTTCCTGCCCTTTGGACATTTTCTTCTCCATCTCTTCTTGGCTTTTCTTCATCTCTTCTTGGCTTTTCTTCATTTCTTCCTGCCCTTTGGACATTTTCTTCTCCATTTCTTGCATGAAAGCAAAAAGCTGTTGAAATTTTTCATCTTGTTCCGCCATTGCTCTGGTAATCGGCATCAAACCCCACTTCTGACACCAGTTGTTGCGTTGTACGGGTTCGAAAGATTTGAAGCCAAAATCAGATCAAAACTTGCAGAAATTTATTCCAAAATAACTCTTCACAGTTCTCTTACAGCTCCAGAACTTCTCGTTCTAGTAGACACAATACAGCTCTTTTCACTTCAATAGAGCACAAAACAATTGTTAAAAACTTGATAACAACTGCTAAATCACCGCAAAAGACAATGCAATACAGTTCGCTCAGTATCTCCAGTCAACTAATTCAGTGACTCAAAATCCAAGAACTAACTCAAGTCAGGAATACAGCTCTCACAATGAACGTTGAGAGACAACTAACTCATCACCCCCTCGCCTGAACTTTTATAGGGTGACCTGAGAGCATACGTGAACCTGCTTGAAACTCCTAGAGGTAGATGTTTGGAGAACTTTCCAGATAGTAGTCGAAAAGACCTATACATTTACACGGGATACATGTACCTACCTATACATGTACCGAAAATGTCGCCAAATGGTCGCCAAGTTTGGCGACATTTGGCGATTTCTTGCCAAATTTGACGACAAAAATTAGTCGCCAAAACCATCGCCAACTTGGCTCTATCTCGCCAATTTGGCGAGATTCCCATTACCATAATGTTAAATGCCCTGCCCCTTGAAACTCGCTCCCAGAGTTACCTCTGTAAAACTCGTTATCAAGCGATAACACTCATATTGCCGGGAAACAAACTATTGCATTGCCTTATACGAAATGTACAGAAATTTATCTATTTACAAAATTAACACTACGAAATATTTACAAATATACAAAATTCGTAACACTATGTTACCAACTACCTGAGGTTTGTTTCTCGAAAAGGGAACAATTTGGTAAGGAAGACGTCTTTTTAAAGAGAAGCCATTAGTTTACCATGCATGGTGCCGCTGTAATTAAAGCCAAACACTCGACCAATGGATAAACATATAATTTGTATATTTTCGTTTAAGCTATGTATATCTAAAAACAAATTGTTTTTGGTTCAAATGTGTTACATGGTGAGAAAGATATTTCGGTTCTACTTCCTTGGCTACCAAGTGCACAATTTCTTCTATGACTATAGTAGGAAGATGGTTTTTGAAAACTTTTACCACAATTACAAGTTCTAAAATTATCATTTGAAGTTTCAGTCCTTTTGCACGTTTTTCTGTGCAAAATAAAAGGATGTTCTTGCCTTAAATTCTTTTTGGCAACCATCACATATTTTGGAGAATGTTTTTATAGAATTCATATTTAATTAAACTAAATTCATTGTAAAAATAGATAATGGTGAAATGATGCCGTTTTTAGACATAGAAACTTCATAGAGGAATGACGTCACTCTATCTTCTACCCACGCTACACTTTCGAGCGGGGGTCCACCACCACCTCAAACTATTATTGTAATTAGAATCTAAAGGGAACTTCCCCAGTTGTAAGAAATCTTAATATATATAAATTTACTTGTCACGTTGTTTGTTCCCTATGCACTCCTAAACTACTTAACCGATTTTAATCAAATTTGCACATCGTGTTCAGTTTGATCTAACTTAAGAGATAGGATAGCTTACATCTCAATTTTTATAGCCTAAATATTATTTTATTGCAAATTATTTGTTTATTATTTGACAGTCACAACTATCTGTTAGCTCCAAATGATTCTAACACATGGCGCTGTGTTGAAAGTACCAACGTTTCACATAAGCTACAATTTAATGGCATGTGATTTATTACCTCAGTACTGAAAAATTTATTTTTGTGAAAGGGTTTAGTTCTTTATTTCAATTCTGTCTGTCTGTGGCTCCCTCCTGTGGATCCCCCTGTGGATCAATAGAAACCTACTTAAAATTGGAATAGAGCTCTGAAATTTTCAACATAAGACCAATAGAGAAACAGCTCCGAAATTTTAAACATACGTAGTTTCAGCCATCTATTTAGACTTTTGAAAAACAGAATGTTAAAATTTTAATTAGTTATTTTTTAATTAATTTTCTTAATTAACAAATTTTTTTTACAAAACTTCTAATAGGACTACAGTTCTGAAATTTTCAACATAAGTAGTTTGGGCCTTCTAATTGGTCTTTCGAAAAACAGAATTTTAAATTTTTATTTAGTTCTTTTTTAATTAATTAATAAATATTTTACAAAACGATTTATAATAGGGCTACAGCTCTGAAATTTTCAACATAAGTAGTTTTGGCCTTTTTTTCGGACTTTTAAAAAACAGAATTTTTAAATTCTATTTGTTTTTTAATTAATTAATTAATTAATTAATTAATTAATTAATTAATTAATTAACAAATATTTTACAACACGATTTCTAATTGGGCTGCATTTCTGAAATTTTCAACACAAATAGTTTTGGCCTTCTGATTGGACTTTTGACAAAAAGAACGTTATAATTTTAATTGTTTTTTTAATGAATTTTTAATTAATATTTTCACAAAAAGTGACTTCTAATAGGCCTAGAGCTCTGAAAGTTTCAACATAAGTCGTTTTGACCTTCTAATTTTGCTTTTTACAAACATCACGTGTTAAAATATTCTTAAAGGAGTGTTGTGTTATAATTATTAACAGTTTTTTTTTTATTGTTTCTCGACAAGGGAGGAGCTTCTAATATTAAGGCTTTCCTTACAATTAGTTTTTAGTGTTTGAAGCGACCTTACGCTTACGCAGCAATGAACCTTTCATCGAGCAATAGCATAGCCGGCCACGTGTTATTTAGACTGAAGTATAAATTGAATTCATATTATAGTAAAAGTAATACATTGGAATTCTTCTTGCTTTTTAATTATTAGTGCTTCATTGTTCAAAAATCTTTAATTAAAATATATACATGTAAGTATTATCACATAGTTAATACCTGGAATGCCACCACATAATCTTTGATTAAAGATTGGTTCACCAATTATTCTCCTGCGTAATTTGAATCCACCTCGATTATGCAACGGTACGCGTTTGGTCATCAAAAAGATCACCAGAAATATACTTGAAGCTACCATTTTAACTGGAAAGTTTACAGAAGAAGTGGTCCTGTTGCCACGTATTCCGATGATACCATCAGAATCTACGATACCCTTCAAAAGGTTACAGTTTCCAATTCGTTTAGCTTTTGCCATGTCTATAAATAAGTCTCAAGGCCAAACAATGTCCATTTGTGGTTTAGATTTGGAAAATCCATGTTTTTCTCATGGGTGTTGCATGTTCACGTGTAGGAAAACCGTCGAATCTATTTGTGTTAGCTAAAGACAGGTTAACCAAAAATATTGTGCCCCGATTAGTGCTAAATTAAATTGAAATTAAAAGTATTTATAATTCAAAATAATAAACATTATTGTTAAAGATTTAAAACTATCTGCCCTACCTACCTCATTTATAAGTTTAAGTGTCACGTGTTATTTACTAACAACTTTGTAATGTATTCATTTGTTACAAACTTGAATACAAAAAATAAAAAAATTTAAATTTATTTTTTTTGTATTGATTTTTGCTCAATATCAATGGTAGTAGAAATCATGGGAGTCGAATCATGGAGGTCGCCATGTTTTTTTACAAATGGCATCTGTTTAAAAAGCATGGTGGTCCCCATGACTGTTGTTCTCCTACCGTTTCCCTTGAATAGTTTACTACCAGGGGTGGCTTAAGGGCCGTGCAAACTGTGCAACCGCACAGAGCGCCAATTATTTTTTTCAGCATTTTTTTTTTTTTTTTTTTTTTTTTTTTTTTGATTTTTGGCAAATTTTGATTTTTTTTTTTTTTTTGACCAATTTTGATTTTTTTAAAAATTAAAGTTCTTTAATCATTTCGCTGCTGGATTTTCATAGTTTTGCACTTGACTGAAACTATAAGTATCTTTAACCCTGGAACAAATTCTTGATGTTGGAATTTCATTTGCTCAAATTTCGATTAATGAGTGTGTGATATATGTCCCTTTTTACGTGTGAGTGTAACTGCCATTGCATTTGCACAGGACCATATGACCACGCTTATCGGAGAAAAATGCACAAAAATTTAATTATAAAATTAATTTTGTGTGGTTCTCTTATCCGTTTTAGATAGTTTTTTAATAATTAACTTTTTTTTACTCTCAACTTCATCTTGTATTTTATTTTGGATGTGTATTTTGACAAATATTGAAAATATTGGCGAATGATACTATAAATAGTTTTTATGTGATGAAATACAAAATTATATGCAATAAAAATTTCTATAATATATTCTATGCAAAATGTAAATAAAATATAGCCAAATTGAATATTTAGAACTGGTTGTTGATAATGGAAAATCTTAAACTTAAAAAAAAAAAAAAAAAAAAAAAAAAAAAAAATCTGACATACAAAGTTTGCGTAGATGTTACAATATCACTAGGCCGGTAGGCTGTAAGGGCGGCCCGTGTCTAATATAATGCCACACACAAAAACGGATGATGCTAATACATTTAGCATGTAAATGAGTGTGAATTGAAAGGTAAGAGTAAAATCGACGCTTATGCACTGAACTAAACAAAAAGTCTCATTTTAGAGTCGATTCCTCTTTCGTCAGTGTAAAGATGGTTTTGAGACCCCCGAGAAAAGAGGAAAGAATTTCTGACCCCCACTTCCGAAAGTGACTCACTATAGCTTCTGTAATGAGCTTGTTTTTAAGTCGTAAATCGCAATGACTTGGGTCGTGACAAGTACACTTAAGCACCTGCATTCCCACCAAGAGAGAGACACAAGACATCCACGTTGGATGGTGGGGAGGGGGGGGGGATGGAGTTTGGGGGTGGAAAGGGGATATTGATCGCACCCCTTCTACTTCTTGGAATCAAGAGGGGTGCAACTGCAGTGTCATGAGAGCTACAAAAATCACACAGTCAATTAACAGAGGGAAAATTCTTGGCTGGACTTGCCTTTCGAAGATAGTGGAAGATGGGGAGAGAAAAGAAAAGAAGAAAAAAAAAAAAACGTCGGACTGGGAAGGCTTTAATGACGATTTAGCTCTGGTTCTCTTAAAATTTATGACTGTCACCCCTAAGTGCTTTTTTTCCCCACCCCCACATTTCCGTAGCTGTGGTCAAACAAGGAACATTGGAAGAAGACTCCTTATCGAAAGGAATTGGAATGGGGATGGAGAGATCTTTAAAATAGGGGAAGGAAATATTTGTGAATTTTCATATTTTTGATATTATTCTTATTATAGTTATAGAATTAAGTATCACATGAAACTACTAAAAAAAAAAAGGTAAGTCAATGAAATTTTATATCCAGGAATGTCAATGTAACGCATTTTCTAGTAAATTTAATTTACTATACAAGTTTCATTAACACTTAGAAAAAAAAGGTACATCAAATTTTATTGCAATTTATGGAGGAATCAAAAGTGATCTGTGGCTAATGTATTTAAAATTTGCTGGAGTTTGTCCAATTTTTTTTTTTTTTTTTTTTTTTTTTTTTTTTGTGGAGAGAGAGAGGGAGGAATTGAGGGCGCCATAATTTTTTTTGCACAGGTGCAAAACTTACCTTGAGCCGCCCCTGTTTACTACTATGTAATATAATAAAAACCTTAGCCACAGCAACGCGTGACCGGGTCTGCTAGTGTATATTAAAAGTAGTAGTACCTAAGAGCGTTTCTTAAGGTGTAAAATCACAATACCCACACATGAAATCCTAAAGACAGGACAAGTGGCGACGAAATGGTGACGAACTAAAAAGGGGACTGGTGCCGTTGGAAGTTAAAAGAGAGTGGAAGTACACGAATGGGACTTGTGCCGTTGAAAGTTGATTGCTTGAGTGCCAACTGCGGACTCTACACTGGACTAAATAATTTAAAGAAGACTGCTAACGGTAGGATCTTATCAGTTATTTTTTTATAATGGAAGATCTAGTAAGCAAATTAATTGACCCCCAATTAATTGAGCAGAACGCTCTATTAATGGAAGCATTGGGAAACAGAACCGATACTGCAGTCAGCCTAAAAGTGTCAGGGGTGTCATTTGATAAGTATGATGATACTCTGGAATCGTTCGAAAGCTTTTTGGAAAGGTTCGAAGCTTATTTAGACATTCAAAATGTCCCTAATGATAAATGTGGCAAAACGTTAATTACTGCACTCTCAGCTAAGCTTTACAATTTGTTAAAAAAAATTTTAGCTCCAGAAAGTCCAGCGGATCAGGATTATGAATCTTTAAAATAGATTCTTAAAGATCATCTTAATCTAAAAAACCTTTGGTTATTCCTAGTAGGCATACTTTCCTAAATAGAAAACAACAAGAAGGGGAAAGCATTAGTGCTTACATAGCGGAATTACGCTCACTGGCTATTCCGTGCAGCTACAATGTTGAACATAATGCTTCGAGATGTTTTCGTAAGTGGATTAAGGGATAGAGCAATCTTGGACAGATTATTTGAAGAAGATAATATTAACCTGGAAAACACTTTAAAAATAGCTCTAGCTATGGAAAGAGCTACTAAGGGGGCAAATGAAATTATCGGGAGACCCCATGAGATTAAAGAGTTTAGCGCAGGGAAAAAATGGCAAAAAATTAAGCCTTTGCCGAGAAAAAATGTTTCCAACCATCGGGAACAGTGCACACGTTGTAATAGTACAAAACACGGTAGAGATGAATGTGGGTTTAAAGACAGTAAATATCATTTTTGCGGGAAGGTCGGGCATATAAAAAAAACATGTTTTCTGGCTAAAAAGGGGCAACAAAATAAACCAGTGAAACAGAAACAGATAGATACCGACCGGCAAAATTCAAAAACGGAAGGAAAAGTGGAAATTCCAATGTTTGCGATTACAACCGATTCCAAATTAAGCGAAGAAGAGAAACGTCATCCAATAATGTTAAGTGTTAAGATTGAAAATAAATTAGTTCAAATGGAATTAGATACCGGTGGAGCTGTAAGTGTAATGAGTATTGCAAAATTTCGTCAAATATCGAATAAAAAAATTCAGCCAACCGAAATTGTTTTCAAAATTTACAAAGGAGGGATTATTGTGCCTTTAGGTTACGTAACAGTTAATGTTGAGTATAACGGTCAGACATTGGAATTAAATTTGTATATCGTGAAGGAAAACTTGGATACTATTTTAGGTCGTGAATGGCTTTACAAAATAAAACTGCCTTGGCCGTCTCTAAATTCTATCAAAAAGTCGGAAAATGTTTGTCTTACAAAACTCTTAAGTGAGTATAAGGAACTTTTTGATGAGGGTCTTGGAGAAATAAAAAATTATGAGTTCACTCTGGAATTGAAGCCAGACGTGACTCCAGTTTTCTGTCGACCACGACAAGTTCCCTTTGCATTAAAACAAAGAGTTGAAAACGAAATAGATAAGCTCGAAAGTGAGGGAATCATTGAAAAAACAAGTATTTCGGATTGGGCAACACCGATTGTTCCAATCGTAAAACCGAATGGCGGAATAAGATTGTGTGCGGATTATTCGGTAACCGTAAATAAATATCTCAAAGTTCAAAAACATCCGCTTCCTCGAACGGAGGAGATTTTTGCGTCGCTCAGTGACGGCAAAGTATTTTCAAAGATAGACTTTTCACAAGCCTATTTGCAAATGAGGGTATCGCCAGATAGTCAAAAACTGTTAACAATTAATACATCCAAAGGTCTCTATACTTGTAAACGACTAATGTACGGGATCAATGCGGCTCCGGCCATTTGGCAAAAGTACATCGAAAGTGTGTTTCGTGGATTAGAGGAGGTTGAAGTATTCTTTTATGATGCGCGAATTGCTGCGCCCGATGTTGAAACACATGCAGTTCGATTAGGGAAATTTTTCGATAGGTGTCGCGAACACGGGTTAAAATTAAACAAAGAGAAATGTAAATTTTTCCAGGCGGAAATTGAATTTCTAGGTTTTAAGATAAATGCTCAAGGACTATCTAAAACGGACGAAAAATTAGCAGCCATTAAAAATGCGAAACAGCCTGCAAACGTACAGGAAGTGCAATCTTTTATGGGTCTAGTTAATTTTTATTCGAGATTTTCTAAAGAATTGGCAACCCTAGCTTACCCTTTGCATAATTTGACAAAAAAAGACGTACCCTGGATTTGGGATAAAAATTGTGAAAATGCCTTCCAAAATATTAAAAAGGAGATTTGTTCGGAAAGAGTGTTAGCTCATTATGACCCATCTCTTCCGATTTTACTCTCGAGCGATGCCTCTCCAGTGGGATTGGGAGCAGTGCTTGAACACAGGTTTCCCGATGGTACAAAAAGGCCAATTGCCTTTGCATCACGAACGTTGTCCTCAACAGAACAACGTTATTCCCAAATTGACAAGGAAGTTCTGGCAATCGTATGGGCCGTCAAAAAATTCTACCTTTATCTGAAGGGAACCAGATTCACCTTGATCACTGATCATAAGCCTTTGGTTTCAATTTTTGAATGCAAAAAGGGTCTTCCCTAGTAGCAATTTTACCTCGGGCGATGATCGGAATTCCATCCCCAGGTGAATCGCCGATGATTGGCGATTCACCGGAAACTCACCCTAAACTTATCTTTCCCTTGGCAACTAATCCATTTTGTCCCCGTGGCCGGCCATTGGCCGATGTCCGGAAACTGATCGAATTCGAGCAGAAGCCGACAAGAATTAGTTCGAAGGCCAAGCGAAAAGGGGGAAATACGAGCACTATCCGAGGAAAATTTTGCTCTCAAGAAATATCGAAACAATGGTCGTTATTTTGTCGAAAATATCAATTAATAAACATTAAATAATTATAAAGATGTAAGTATCGAATATTAAAAACGACAAGTTAAAATAATGCAAAACTAAAATATTTACCCAGAGCGCGTAATTCTTATATAGTAGTAAGTAGTTAGAAAGTGGGGCTCCTGGGCCAGGGCGGTATGCGGTATGGGACGGGGGACGATGACGTCACCGGAAGTGGGCGTGACCGGATATGACGTCACAGGAAGTGACATCACCCGATATGTCGTCACCGGAAATCACGTGACCGGAAGTGGAGTGGAGTTGTTTCCTTCCTGCTGCTGTTTTAGTTTCGGTTTCATTATAAGCTGTTTGTGTATGACGTCGCAGTGTGAATGACGTCATAATGTGTTTTATATCAAAGTTTTGAGCGGTGGCAACAGTTTTTTAGTTTCGGTTTATCTAGCAGACGGGGTTGAGTTGTTCTAGGACTGCTTCTTAGTGAATAAGTTAGAGTGATAGGCTTTTATTGCGTGACGTCACAGTAGATATGACGTCATAATTTGTTTTATATCAAAGTTTTGAGCGGTGGCAACACTTTTTAGTTTTTGTTTCCAGTTAACTGGAGTTGAGTTGTTCTAGGGCTGCTTCTTAACGAATAAGTTAGAGTGATAGGTTTTTATTGCGTGACGTCACAGTGAGTATGACGTCATAACTTGCTTAACGTTAAAAGTTTTGAGCAGTGGCAATACTTTTTAGTTTCGATTTACCTTTCAGGTGGAGTTGAATTGTTTTAGGGCTGCTTCTAAACGAATAACTTAGAGTTATAGATATTTTTACTAGTGCATCACAGTGGAAATGACGTCATAACTTGCTTTGCGTTAGAGATCGGCAAAATACTTGCTTGCGATTGGTCGGTTTTAGACACATCACCAAATACTCTCTTCTCATTGGTTGAAATGTGTCACGTGATTTCATTGGCTATACAGTTTAGTAAGATAGTTTTCTACAAAATTTAAGGTAGTGGCACCATCTAGGGATGAATTTAAGAGTCATTTACATTAAATTTCTAAGATCAGAGATACATGCAAATAAAAAAAAAAAATCTTAACACGACTTTTAAATTTAATAAAAGTGAAGGCCATTTGCTAAGGGTCAAAAAGAACCCTAACCCCGAGCTACACGTGACATTTCAATATTTTACCAAACAATTGTTAAAATATCGACTATCGGACGTTGCCTTCATGGTAACTCATCTACCCACCCCCCTTCCCTAACCAATTTTGAATAAGTTAAGACTTTAGAATTACAATTAATTATTTTGAAGTTAAATTTTAAAAGTGAGGACCCACCTCCAGCCCGATACCTCTTTTAGGAAGAATTGGTACCGCCTTACTCCACCCTATCAAAAAAAAAAAAAAAAAACTTATTCCAAAGAACGTATATTTCCTTGAAATATGAGGTCACTAACCAACCATCCAATAATATCTTTTAAGAAGACACCATCACCTCAAATCCTAATCAATTTTGAAATTTAGGAAATCTGAAAAGAAGATTTGTGAGAACGTATATTTCCCAAAATTAAATTTAATGGTCACTAACAAAATCCTGGAAAAAAAAATAACGTTAAATGAGCTTTTTAAAAATTTAGTTAAAGTAATATTTTAGTTAAATTAAGGTTTAAAAAAAAATAAAAAAAAAATTAAGGATAAAATGAATGATTTAAGGAATTTTGAAGTGACCATAGGCATAACTAGTTATACCATCCTCCAACAGGTATCGCTTGTCATCAAATGCCGAGAGCGCTCGCTTTCTTTGCTGGATGGAGAAAATGTGATGTTTTTCACTACCGATTCGATGCTGAACCAGCTGTTGTCGATTGAGAAGACAGTCTCTATAGGTCTGATGTTTTAGCTGTCTTTGAGCTGCTCTTGCGATTCCCTTGGCCGTTTGTTTCTCACCACACTCGCTTAAAATGGAATACATTTTGGAACGAAGCCCTATGAACTCCAAAGCAGATTTTCCGTTAAGTTCATCCTTAAAGTAACCGATCTTCTTCTTGTTAGACACATCGTGTAGGGGATGATCTGATGGGTAGTCAGAAAAGTCAAAAAATCCCTTTAATTGCTGTAAGTCAGCAGTCAGATCTGGGGTGGCGAGTCCATAAGTGAGTGAATCTGTGTCGGTGAATAGTAGGCGGGCATTACTTCCATACTTCTTCATGATGACATTATAGTGGAAATCATACATTAAAACCTTGCTCAGTTCTAAGATGGCGAAACCAGCATAAATGGGTCTATTAAGTGTGAGACTTTTAACTTTTCTTTGTACTGCTGCCAAGCTATTATCAAACTCAGTGAAGGCATGGAAGGCAGGAGACGCGACCAGTTTCTTGGCTTTATGCGGGTTGTTCACCAACTGAACATCCACTCTATTCCTCAGATTTTCCATAGTTTTCCCGAACACCACATTGTTGAGAAGTTTGAAGAAATCTTTTTCAAACGATGTTTTGGCCAGTTTTCTCTGCTCCGTATTAAATGCTATATAGTCCTTCAGCCAAGGTTGTTGGTAGAATTTTAGAATTCTATGAACTTTAGCTAGTTTCAGTCCCAAGGAAAGATATAGCTTCAGATTACGATAGTGTATAACATAATTCTTCTTTGACTGAAGATTCGGAACGAGTTTCTCGCTGGAAGAAGCTGGCTTCATCTGCATTTCTTCCAAAATCTCGAGGGCGGTAGGAGACAGCATATTTGGCTTTATGGTGAAGCGTTCGGGAGCCAGAGGATAATCATTATGGAGATCGTGGAGTTCAGCAGGATAGTCGAGATCCACTTCTAGGATGAAGCCCTCATCTGCATCATCTGCTTGGTCCAAGATGGTTTTAGTAGAGATGTTTTCAGGGTTCACCCACTGAAAATCACCAACAGGTAAGTATTGAGACATGGCCCAACCTGAAAGAAAAATCCAATTAAATCATTCAATATTAACATAGAAGCTAAATAAAAAATGACAGTTTTAAAGTAAATTCATGCTTACCATAGAGGTTATTGGCATCCAGGTACAATATATGTTTCTTCTCCTTAGCAGCATTATATTCAGGACAGCCTGGATGGTTTGCCTGGCTATGACGATGGGTGATGACGGAGACTCCTCCCCGAATACCCTTCTCTATGAAGAGGTGCATGTCAATGTCGGTGAATAAATCCAAACCGACATCTGACATCTTGAGAGCGGCTTGCCATGCTAACCCCGGAGACGTCATCATGTGAGCGGCGTCTAGCTGGTAAAAGTCCAGAGTTAGGCGGCGGAAATTCTCGAATACGTCTGCGAGGAGGAGCACATCCGTCTTCACTTACAGGTCGTGATATTCGCCAAGGTCTTTGATGCCGAAAGCTTCCCAAACAACTTGAGCGTGGTCATAATCTGCATCGGTGATGGAGGAGTTTGTAAGGGTGCTATAGAAGGCTTGCTGAGGTGGCAGAGATGTTTCTTGAAATTTAGTGAACGAGTCCATGTACTCATAAGGGTACACTCCCTTCTTCAGCAAGAGATCTAAGGAAAAAATAAAAATTAAATGATATTGTTAAGAGAACATTTATATAATATTAACATTGACTATATTACGTACCATGGTTAGATGCGATAGAACTCTTCAAAATGTGAAACTTGTCTCTCTCCAGATTATCGACAAGTTTCTGAAGTGATGCGTTCAGAAACTGGAGACTGTCAATAAACTGGAGAGTCACCGGGATCTTGTCAAGTTTCTTGGTGATGGAGAAGGAGATGTATTTCTCCATCGTTGTAGTAATGACTCCAATGTCATGATCAGCCACTTTCCCTAGCCCCTGCATGATCAAATGCGCATCATAATTCTTCAGGTTGTGGAAGACGCAGGGAATCATTTTCCGCAACCTGAAGGCAAGGTTGCATTCATTGTGGAGCACTTGACGGAACTGACCGGTCAAGTGATCGTGGTCGTTCACCCGATCAGTTCCTAGTCGTCCTTTGCAGAGGCCGCAATGAGTCGTTGCGTTGATAGTAATTTGATCCTGTGCAGTGATCTTCATGGGGATGATGGTGGTCAGCTTCGCCGCCAGCTCGTCCTTCTCTGCAATGATACTACTGATGAAGTGGTCCACTGCATCTTCTCCCTTGTAGACAGAGATGGGCTTGGTCGGCTTACTATCTGGACCTATAATGACATAGGCGTATCCGCAGGGAATGTGGGTAGCAGTCTTCACAGTGCTGGAGGGAGTGGTGACGTCTAACTTCTCTACAAGGGCCTCAAAGTCCGCGTATATGATATACGGGACTTTCTGGGTGAACTTGTACTGACTGAATTTCAGCACACAGTCCTTTGGAGTCGGCATCTTGATGTGTTGGGGTGAGTGCTCGTTACAGTACGGGACATGTGCTTTGAGAGTCTCCTCCTTGGCAAAACGATGCAGACAGCTATAACAATAGTAGCTAGTAGCCTTGTGTTTAGTGAGGCTGGTGAGAAGCCTGGACATACTCTTAATTAGACAATAATGCTGCCTCTCTCCTTCTATGATGTAAAGTAGGTTGATAACCTCAGGGTCCTCCCTCTTAGAGATGTATAGAGGTAATATCTCATCATCTTCATAGCCGTAGACGTTAATGCGAAGGTTGTTCAGTGCCTCCACAAAACGAACTTTGCAGGGTTGGACGGGACAGCTTACATTTCCCATCTTGAGCTCCTGCTCGTATTCTGCATAGTGGTCGACCCTATACGGATGGTTACCATAGGCAATGGGATGAAGAGCAGCCAGGACAGACCAGATGAAACATTTAGTGTCTTCATTCTGGATGTTGAGGACGGCCTTCTTTGCTGCCAACTTGTTGGGCAACTTGAAGTGGCTGGCAGGGGCTAGAGGTTGGTATGTGGCAGTCTTCACCTCCAAATGAATAATTTCATCGAGGACCCATCCAGATCCCCGCTCGATGAATTCATCGAAGGAGGACTTGATTTTGGCGAAGGCTTGGTCGATGTGTTCAGGGAGGACGCTGTCATCCAGCTCCATCTGCACCTTACTCCGGAAATAGGGTGTGGCATATTCCTCGTCTCCCTCATCACTCTTACGAACGAACCGGATTTTAGACACAGCATACCACTTAATGGCCCTCTTCTCTCCCAACTCCTCCTGCAGCACATCCTGAACTTGAAGATGACTTTCCCTAATGAAGAGAAGCAGGTCTCCAACTGCCTCTTCACTCGGGAATAAATGGCGGGTGGCAAAGACATCAGACGTCTTCACCTCAACTCTCCTCCTTCTATGTGCAGAGGGTGCTGGTTGATTTCCTCCTACTTGGGCAACTCGAAGGTGGGTGAGCAGATGTTGCTGAACATGATCCTTACGTCCGAAACTCTTCCCGCAGTCAGGACAGGCATGAGGGGTGGCGGATTGATGACTCAACATATGCCGATCCAGATCGGAATTACGTGTGAAGGACTTCTGACATATCCCACAGGTGAAATCCTTCCTGCCAGTGTGAATCTTCAGATGTCTCGTCAGAGTAAATTTCTGGATAAAGGTCTTGTTGCAGATGTGACACATCTGTTGAAAAAAAAATAAAACTTTGATAAGTTTCGAGAAATTATTTCACTTTAATAGTAGACATATTATTTAAAATTAAATTTAAAAAAAAAAAAAAAAACTTACATAAGGTTCAACATTGGAATTCATAACATTTGAAGCTTGTGCAAGATGGATGGCACGAGAGGGTCTAGCCACAGTAGTCTAAAAGAAAAGAAAAAATTATTTAACATTTAAATAAGCTATTTTAACATATTCTTAACACCCTTTGAATACCCTTTGAATGTAATACTTACAGTTTTCTGATGGATTTTCAGATGACGATTAAGATGTCCCTTATGATTAAAGCCCTTCTGACAGATGGTACAGACCTGTTGAAAATAAAACTTTGAGTAATATGTTTTTAAAGTTATTATTATTTCACTTAAATGATAAAAATAATACTTACATGCAAGTCTTGTGAGGTGGACGAGGCATTAGAAGGCCCAGCAGCAGCAGTAGATTCAACAACAACTTCCTAAAATAAGATATTGAGAAATTATTCTAAGTTTTTTTTTTGTTACGTCAGAGAAAAATTTTGGCATGAATTTGGAGCGACTTTGAATAGTTACAATATTGAAAATTGCTAAGTACAAAAAGTAATGAAAATTTTGGCGTGAATTTGGGGCGACTTTGAATAGTTACTGCACTGACAATTACTAAGTACAAAAAGTAATGAAAATTTCAGCGTGAATTTGGAGCGACTTTGAATAGTTACAACATTGAAAATTACTAAGTACAAAAACATTAAAAATTTTGGCGTGAATCTTATACTAATATTCAAGTGAATGACATTTAGAAAAAATACCAAGTACAAAAGTAATACAAATTATGGCGTGAATCTTATACTAATAAATAACATTTAGAAAAAGTTTTGAAGAACCCATTATTGACGAATTTCAAATATAATTGAGAAAGTTTTAAGTGAACAAATCAATTATGCAACGTTAAATAACACAGTTTAAAATTTATCTTAGACATTAAACATTCATCTACTTAAAAGCAACAAGTTTAATCTTATTTAAAGAATATTCTTTAAGATACATAGTAAGTAATTTTAAAAGTTTAAGATAAATACAATCTATAAGCATTCAAACATAATTTAAAAATATATTACTAAAAGAGCACTTACTTGGTCATTAAGACTAGAGACAACGACAACCATGGGAGAAGGAGAACGTGATGATGACATTATAAATAACTGAAATTGAAAAAATATATATAAATATCGAAAGAAAAAAAACATACATTTTCAATACAAGTTGGAAATAATTTTTATGTAATAGTTGAATCGACTACTTTAACATGATGCGATTGTTAAGCCTAACAAATGCACGCGGTACTTAAGCCTAACAATGCACGCGATACTTAATCTAGCAAATGCAATCGATAGTCCATTTCAATATATAAATTTAACACACGATAAATAACTTCAGTTAAAATAATTTGTCTGCTAATATTAAATAATATACATACATCTTAAATTTACTGAACGGCTCACTTAAACCTTTAACATGTAATACAGAAAAATATTTGAATGCGCGCGATTCTTTACCCTAATACATATAGTAAAATTATTTAACATTTAAATATACATGTTACTTAAAACATTTGAATACACATAATACTTAAAAGATACTAACATTTCACAAATAATAAAAATTCACTTACCGAATAATTCAGATGAAATCAGCAAAAAGCTATAATAGCAGCAAATACAATAAGCAAGCACGATAAGCAAATACTAAGCAAACACGATAAACGTCTTTCGCACTCAGGAATCTAAGTAGAAATGGCGAGACGACAGCCGGTAGCGTCTATATATGAGGGGTGATCACGTGACTTCACCGACCAATCAGGTTTCGCGCTAGAGGGCGCTGCTTAGTTCTAACCGGTCAGAGCGGGCGGGGAGCGAGACTAGGCATGTTTCAACACGCTTCAACGCGTTTGCGAGTTGAGTTGTAGTGTAACGATCTTGCTTAAAACAGTTAAAGTGACAGATAATTTATTCGTGACGTCATAGTGTAGCGAATGGGTTTTTAGCGTAGATAGTTGTTGCAATTGGAGTAATTATTAAATGTAAAGATAATATTTAGTAATAATTATCAGATTTTAAAAGATAACTTGTAGAAAAAAGTTACGGCAGGATTTTTTTTTTTTTAATATATAAAGCTATTACCTGTATTATGTTAACATTTAAGATGCTTTAAGGTAATGACGGTTTTAAATATGAGAGAGTTTTCTAGACTTTTAGTATTTGAGTCATGGTTTGAACCTTATGTTAAAATGACTTCATGGTTCAGTTACCGGTCGCTTTAGTAATTAAACCATATCCTTGATAAGATAATGCATCTAGTCGAATATGTCAGTTGTAAGTATGACTTTACCAAGTGAGGTTGTGAATGCTGCATACTTCTACATTTGCTTATGTGTAGCGCTATCATTTATTTATTATATGACCGATAGTGATCAATTCGCTGTCGATTTTACGCTTCGTCTCAATGAAACCGGAAACTTATCTATTTCAATGTGAAAATGTTAAGACTTAGGAAGAGTTAATAAAATTTCATGCTGTAATGAATGCGACGTATCAAGACCCGGGTCATGTAGCAAGTTTCGGTGGTATCGATGCATTATACCGTGCCTCAGGAAGAAAGATTCCCAAGAAAACGATACAGAACTGGCTAAAGGGGGTGGATGCGTACACTCTACACAAGCCCATTCGTCATAAATTTCCTACGAATCGGGTGATTGTTTATAACATTGATCAGCAATGGCAAGCGGATTTGGTGGATATGTCAAGTCTTCAAAAGTTTAATGATGGTTATCGCTTTATTTTGAGTTGTATTGATGTGCAATCAAAGTTTGGATGGCTAATTCCTCTGAAACGAAAGAGAGGTATAGATATTGTTGAGGCTTTTCAAATAATATTCGATCAACGATCTCCGAAATCACTTCAGACTGATCAGGGAACGGAATTTAAGAATAAGCTATTTCAGACCTTGTTAAAAAAGAAGGGGATTAGATTTTTCACGACATATAATTTGTCGAAAGCAAACATAGTCGAGCGTTGGAATAGAAGTATTAAAACTAAAATGTGGAAGTACTTTACTGCTAAAAATACGCATAGATACATTGACGTATTACAAGATTTAGTGAAAAGTTATAATCATACTTACCATTCAAGTATAAAAAGAGCTCCCGTAGAAGTGAATGCTGAAAATGAACAAGATGTTTGGTTCACTCTCTATGGAGATATGGAGAATTTACCTAAACCCAAATGCGTATTTAATGTAGATGATGTAGTTCGCATTTCAAAGAAGAAATTAACCTTTGAAAAGGGGTATGAAACGAATTGGACGGAAGAATTGTTTGTCATAACAGAGTGTGTCAAGAGACAACCTGCAGTGTATAGAGTGAAAGATTTATTAGGAGAGTCTATAAAAGGGACGTTTTATGTACAAGAGTTGCAAAAGGTTACAATAAAAGATGAGTTTCCAATTGAAAAAGTTTTAAGAAAACGCATACGTAAAAAGAAAATGGAATATTTTGTGAAATATCGAGGATATCCCGACAAGTTTAATCAATGGATCCCCACTTCAAACTTACTACCCCTATAAATATTGATGGCACACGTTGTAAGACTCATTTGTCATCATGAGTTTCTACATAACACTTATCTCGGATAGTTCCATGTCCTATTTCCCTGAAAACAAAATTTCTCAGTTTATTACTCGCTTACCCATACCAATTGAACTGAAAGGAGAATGGGAAGTTGGAATCGTAGAGTTTTTATATCCACATACTTGGTATAATGTGAATCATCAAAATAATTTAATCGGGTTTGAAACGGATGGAAAGTTAGAGGTAGGAAGAAGATTACCTCCGGGTTGTTATGAGACGGTTCCTGATATTTTAAAGGCTATTTATGTGAAAGAACATGATGATAAAATTGTTACAAGTTATAATGCGATAACGAAGCGTGTTCAGATAACTGTGAAAAATAATGCGAAACTCATATTGTATCAAGGACTTGCTGAAATGCTTGGATTTGAACCTATGGAAATAACTTCGTTTGACGCAAGTATAGAAACAACTGTTGTGGGTCCATTCGTAGCTGACCCCTCTGCACATTATCGCGTATTTACTATTTATACGGATATAGTGGAGCCACAAATTGTGGGAAATGTCTTAGCACCTCTCCTTCGAGTGGTTAGAGTGAGAGGACAAGATGGTGAGATGATTAGTGAACAGTATGATAGACCGCATTACTTACCTGTAAACCGGAAAATGATTGAGACTTTGGAAATCATTATAAGGACGCACGCAGGATGTTTAACGCCATTTGAACGTGGGCGCTCGTACGTGAAGTTACACTTTCGTCAGAAATCTCTCTCATGATGTATGTCCCCTATCAGTGTTGTCAAAAATCTTTCGAAGATTATTATGTGCAGCAGACGGGAAAAGGCTTGAATTATTACCAAGGAAGTTCTTATCAGAGAGGATACGGATTAGGAGGTCTATTCAGATCATTTTTTCGTGCCGCAGCTCCGCTACTGAAATCAGGTGCTAAAGCTATTGGGAAGCAAATGTTTCACAGCGGTGTCAACCTGATGAATGATGTTTCTCAAGGTCAAGATTTTAAAATGGCTGCCAAACGAAGACTCAAAGAAGCTGGAAATGTGTTAACAGATAAAGCCACCACCAAAGTCAAGACTATGATTGGTAGTGGAAAAAGACATAAAAAGCGTATGCAGAAGAAAAAATCAATCATTCCACGTTCAGCCAAGAAGAAGTGCACATCGCATGATATTTTCTCCTAATGGCTTCCTTCATCTACAAAGACTCTGCTCCATGCGTCAAGTCGGAATTGGATTTATTTTCAATTCCCCCAACCCAGACCGTTATCGAAAAAGGACAATTTGTCGAATTTCATCCCCTTTCAAGTGCACGAGATGGTGGACCGATTGAATTTTCAATATCAGGAAGTAGTGAAGAATATGTGGACTTAGCTGCTTCCTATCTACACGTGAAAGTGAAAGTGACGAAGGCAGATGGAACTAAACTATCAGAAAAGGAACCAGTTGCTCCCGTCAACCTTTTCCTTCATTCCCTTTTCAGTCAAGTAGACGTTAGTTTAAACGAGAGAAATATTTCTTCTGCAAGCAACACTTATCCTTTTAGAGCCTATATAGAGACATTATTAAATTATGGAGAAGATGCAAAGAAAAGTTTACTTTCCTGTGAAGGATTCTACAAAGATACGCAACCTGATATCATAGACCCCATAGATGAGAATGCTGATGCTGGATTGAAGACGCGTTACAATCTTATTAAAGACAGCCAGACCGTAGAAATGATTGGTCAACTCCACTGTGACATTTTTCAACAAAATCGTCTCATGATTAACTTGGTGGATATCAAAATTAAAATGATACGCAGCAAATCCTCATTTTGCTTAATTTCAACCAAAGGGGATGGTGATTACAAGATAGTTCTAGAGCATGCTTCTATGTTTATAAGAAAAGTGAAGGTGAGCCCTGCCGTTGCTATTGGGCATGCCAAGGCTTTGGAGAAGACATCGTGCAAATATCCAATTGATCGAGGGATTTGCAAAACTTATAGCATTGCCAAGGGGAGTTGGTCCTTTTTACAAGATAATGTGTTTCTTGGACTCATGCCAAAACGTGTCATTCTCACCTGTGTGGGAAATGCTGCAATGAATGGGCAATATTCAAAGAATCCATTTCTCTTTTCCCATCATAGTGCAAACTTTGTATCTATTTACGTAGATGGGCAGCCGGTTCCCTGCAAGCCTTTAGAGGTTAATTTTGATTCCAACAACTACGTTCGGGCTTATCACAGTTTATTTTCCGGATTTAATCATGATAAGGGAATTTACTTATCTCAAGAAGAATACGCCAGAGGACATGTACTTTACGCATTTGATCTAAGTCCTGATCTTTGCGACGGAGAACATTTTAATCTGCAACACCAAGGAAATTTACGTGTGGAAATTAAATTTTCCGAGGCTATTACGGAAACTTTATCAGTGCTCATTTATGCAGAGTTTCAAAACGTGATTGAAATATCCAAATCACGTCACGTGGTGTGCGACTTTCCGAATTAATGGATACCCTACAAATAACCAGAATTCTTTCTGGAAATGCAAAAACCAAGAATATATTCTTGGGCGTTTTCTCAAGTGATCGATTACCAGCATATGTTCAAAACTTTCCAGCCTGTTTTATTGCCAACACTGACAAGTCCAATCAGGAAGGTACCCATTGGGTGGCTTTTTATATAGAATCACCTACAGAAATATGCTTCTTTGATTCGTTCGGAAACCCACCGTCTTATTTTCCCGGAGGAATATCAAGTTATGTAAAACGTTATCGACATGTAGAGTTTAATCCTATGATACTTCAATCGAATGCGAGTTCCGTGTGTGGACAATATTGTATTTTTTATTTATATTCTAAATGTAATGGACGTTCTATGAACGATATTCTCTTGTCTTTTGTTCCCAATCAAATATGTAATGATATTAAAGTGCATCATTTTGTAATCAAGCACTTTAGAATTGTAGCACCATTTTATCAATAAAGAAAGTATTTAAACAGTAACACTATGTCTCGTCTCTCATTCAACATGGAATTTCCAAAGTTGCAACATCCTTTTACGATGGTGATCGCCGGTCCAACAGGATGCGGTAAAAGTTATTTTGTACGGGATTTGATAAGTGAAAAGCAGGGGATGTTTTCAATTGTTCCCGATAAGATTGTTTGGTTTTATGGAATACATCAACCCTTATATGATGAAATTGAAAATGTGACATTTGTAGAAGGTCTACCTGCGACAATTAAAGAATTTTTAGGCGAGAATACACTCTTCGTAATTGACGATTTAATGTCAAATGCTAACACTCATTTAACTGATCTTTTTACAAAAGGCAGTCATCATTTAAACCTGAGTGTTATCTTCATAACACAAAATTTTTTCTACAAAGGGAAAGAAATGCGTGACATTACATTGAATGCACACTATTTAGTACTGTGTAAAAATAGACGAGACTTGAGTCAAATTTCACATCTAGGAAGACAATTATTTCCTCGACATGTCAAGTTATTTCAAGAAGTCTTTGAAGATGCAACGAAAAACCCCTATTCCTATTTATTTATAGATTTACGTGCCGAAACACCAGAAGAGTTACGATTACGTACCAAAATTTTACCTACTGAAAGACAGATCGTGTATCAATTTAAATGATATAAAAGTGAATGACTTTGAAGATAAGTATCATTTAGCAAGATGACGCTTAAGAAGGAGCAACTCAATCAATTACGACTGTTGCAAATTTGTCCGTTAAAGTTACGAAAAACGTTATTAAGTAAACTCAATAAGAACTGTATAAAAGCTATATGCGAATGTTGCATTAACACAATGAATGGAAATATCCCATTGACTGCACGACAGAAGAAAACGCTCTCTAAACATAAGAAGATATTGCGTCATTTAAGTAATCGCAAAGTGTCTTTACCGAAAAAACGTCAAGTCATTTTACAGAAAGGAGGTTTCCTCAACATACTTATTCCTGCAGCCTTGAGTGTTTTAACTACATTATTTCATGGCTCAAATTAAGAAGTTTGCTCTTATACCCGAAGAATTGGTGACAAAACATACTGTTTCCAATAAAAGGCTTAGTGAGCTTGATAAGGCAATGATACAATTTTTACATAGTGACTTACCTGATCACGAAAAATTGGTCCTCTATCATGAACTGTTGAAGAAAAGTTTAAATCTGCAAGAATTTAATAATTCACGTTCGAATGAACAAAGTAGTAAAACAGCTGAAGAGAAGAAGAAGGAAGAAGCGGAGAAAATAGAAGATAAGAGGAAAGTTGAAGAATCTGTGAAAGTAGAAGAAATAATGAAACTTCAAAAAGACTATAATTATCAAGAACTTATATTAGCATCACTTTCTAAACCCATGCGAAGAAAAGCTGAAAATACACTTGCTCTCATCAAGAATCAACCTGATATCTTATCGTGGAATTCCAAGGGTCAAATCTCCATACACGGAGAAAAAATACCAAACTCTAACATTATCGACTTTTTCAATTATATGTACAATACCAAAAGTAATGTATCACGGAAAAGTTTATTTAATACTGTTTTGAAAGATTTAAATGTTCCAAAGCAGTTTATCGGAAATAAGAAGTTACTAAAGTCACCTGTAAAAATTGTTCAAACAAAGTTGAGACGAAATGTAAAACCACCTAAAAAGTGGGAAAATTTATGATTCAATAAAGTGATATTACTTTAACATTTTTTTTTCTTCGATTATTTCACATAAGAAAATCACACACACATATTTCCATTGAATAATTTTTTATTTACAATTTCAAATAATCTTTCAAAGCACCATATGATATACATTTAAAGAAATCTTCATTAAAGAATTGTATGACATTTTTACATTGTAAGGTTTCAATCACATTTTTAACATTAAGTATAAGTATAGCATCGTCTCCAACACACCAAGACTGATCTTGCAATGAAGTAGTTATACAGACATGATTTCCTTGCGAGGGGTCACCAATAGCACAAGCATCGCAACGAAACAATTTTAAAACATTACTTTCTATTTCACATCGAAAAGCAGAAACATATTCATGAAATAAGTCTATATTGGGAGGTATATTTACATTTTGAACACAATGATTAAGAATTTCAGCTTGCAGTAAATTTATAAGAGACTCCTTGATGGTTTCACATATTTCAGGCATGAGATCTCTAATTTTAGCAAGATTATTTTCATTCACTTTTAAGGAACTTTCTTTAAGTTTAAAATAAAAGAGTTTTTTTAAAAGTAACTCACCCTTATGTGATAGAACCAGGAGTTGATTATTACACACAACGCTACTAGCTGCGTATTTCGTGTTCACGTGTAAGAGTTTGTTATAAAAGTCCTGAAAGGTATCCATGTTCATCATAATTTTCTGAGTACTTCCTTTATGTTGAGACATGTGGATGAAAAGACGAGAGTCATATTGATGAAGGGACACTATGAAACCAAATCCAAGGTTCCATTCCTTGAGGCATTCACTGGTTTTCTTTACAGAGGCATAAAAGCGAGTCATCCAGTCGTCATCGGGAATTGTTTCTTCTTCTACGATCACATCATCCGATGGTCTCTTCCGAGTAAGGGACTTGTGGGGATACTCTACAATATCTTGCGGTCTCGCTACGATGTTCCGGAAAGTGATACTGATTCTCGACTCCGTCACAGCAGGCTCGGCTGAAATTTCATGGGTCCAGAACTGATTGGTGGATGGCTTCATGAGAAGGAGAGATCCACTTGGCAACGGAACTTTGTTGGGTTGGAAATCAGGACGGGCAAACTGCATGGTTCTGATAGCTCCGAGACTTAGGGTTGGAATAGTGAAGTCTGGATCCAAATCTTTTTCGCTGTCTTTATGAGCTCCAATCTTGGCATTTCCATCTGCATAGTAGTTGAGAAGAGCGAAGTTGTATTCTTGTCCAGTCTTGTTTTCAACATCTTTCTTAATATCAAGCAGTGTAGAAGTCCACGGCTTGGAAAAGACGCACGTTCCAGAAAAAGCATAGTTCACGCCAGTATCACCAAAACCGAGCACTTTCCTTTGAGGCGTGTAACTTTTTCCATTAACTCTTTAGTTCCCAAAGCAGTTTTCTGGAATATCCTTTAAGGACCAGGTTCCCGCCCGAGAGAAAAACCATTTCCACCCCTCCAAGTGCGGCATTTAGAGAGGAGGGCAATAGACCCCCTGCTAAGCTAAGGGTCATTTATCTCTCTTCGCTATCTGGGTTCCAAGTAGAGGTTGACAACTAGTAAATTCTCAAGGCGTTTTGTTTGTTTTCTTTAGTAGCTCAAAGTATTTGTATTTTGGTGAAGCTGTGAAAAGAATAAAGGAAAAAAATGGTCTTGCTGTTTTAAAGCTTTGTATAATGTATAGATTTCGAAAAGCATTTTTTTGTCTGGATTATAGTAGCATAAAAAACAGTATTGTTTTATTATAATGGGTAATCTCTAATCATGGTTCCTTTATGAAGCTCTTGCATTTTTTAAATACCTTGCATGTTATTTTTAAAAGGGTTTTTTTTTCTCTTTATCCTAACTTCGGTTTTGTGTTTCGGTGTGTATGTCGATGCAGGGCAAATCTGTGAAGGCCTAATTAACCCATTTGTCGTAATCTAATCCATCTTTGCGTTGCGTAACAATGCTGTTAAGTAAACTAATTCTAACAGAGAACTTTTGACACTCTTTCCTTTTGTCAAAATTGTTCTAATCAAAATAAATAAAAGATATGAGTCTTTATTTCCTTATGTCAGACTCATCAGCTTTCGTTGATTGTTGACGATGACAATGCATTCAATCAAGTTTTGGGGACGAAAAAGGAAGTTAGTAAATATTTCGGAATGGATCTATTGTTCTTAGTGGTCAAACACTATGAAAACACGATCTGAGCTAAATAAGTTGCAATTGCACACAAAAAATGGCAATGCATATAAGGGATTTATATTAAAAACTTTGTTTTTATGGGTTATATTACTCTCCCTCGACATAAAACGAAATCTGATAAATGATATACTAATTTAGAGACTAAAACATACGCTTCAGGCGAATAGTTAATTAGCAATTGTACATAGCGTTTTTCGTTTGAAAGTTGAAGTTAAACACTTTTTAGAACAGTGTGATAATGATCTCTGTATATTTTGTGATTTTTTTTTTTATTTTTTTTTTTTTAAATTAGCATTTCGTTTTTAAACTTGGTGAATATTGAATATTTTATTTAGCAAAAAAAGACAACGACTATGTAGAAGAAAATGGTCAGAAGTTTGGTTATAATTCTAAAACTCGCCTATTGTAAACTAGCTTTGAAATATTAGGTGTTATTTTTTGTAAATATTATTTTTTAATTTTAAATTCTTTAATGAAAACTTTAATTGGATGAAATAATTAGTTCCTTATTTGCTTCTGCTAATATTAAGTTATATTTTATTCGAAAAACCATTTTATGATATTAGTTATCAAATCATAGGCAGGATAAGTCAATTAAAATTTTCTTAAAAAAGCATTATCTTGCTTGGTTGATCCAGAATATCGGTTTTTCAAGTTCTGAATTCTGCTATTATTAGGTTATATTTTATTCGAAAAACCATTTTATGATATTAGTTATCAAATCATAGGCTGGACAAGTCAATTAAAATTTTCTTAAAAAAGCATTATCTTGCTTGGTTGATCCAGAATATCGGTTTCTCAAGTTCTGAATTCTGCTATTATTAGGTTATATTTTATTCGAAAAACCATTTTATGATATTAGTTATCAAATCATAGGCAGGATAAGTCAATTAAAATTTTCTTAAAAAAGCATTATCTTGCTTGGTTGATCCAGAATATCGGTTTTTCAAGTTCTGAATTCTGCTATTATTAGGTTATATTTTATTCGAAAAACCATTTTATGATATTAGTTATCAAATCATAGGCTGGATAAGTCAATTAAAATTTTCTTAAAAAAGCATTATCTTGCTTGGTTGATCCAGAATATCGGTTTTTCAAGTTCTGAATTCTGCTATTATTAGGTTATATTTTATTCGAAAAACCATTTTATGATATTAGTTATCAAATCATAGGCTGGATAAGTCAATTAAAATTTTCTTAAAAAAGCATTATCTTGCTTGGTTGATCCAGAATATCGGTTTTTCAAGTTCTGAATGAGGAGAAAAATGCTTTTCGAGAAGATTTTCAGACAATATGCTGTCAAGACGAGTATGAGCTATCTAATATTTTTTTCTAAATATTCTAATAACCATTTATAAAATTTTCCCTAATTTATAGTATTATGGGGTAGTTTACTATTTATTGTATATTACCCATATTGTATACTATGTGGTAGTAGTTTTATATGAAAAAGAATTAATCCAAAATATCTCATAGATGCAATTGAATTAAAAATATTATCATAAAACGCACAAGTATGTATTCACACGTACCAAACAATATTTAGGACAAAGACTTGAAAGTTTGCGAAAAACTACCAGAAGCGAGAATCTTTGACTTTAGCCTTATGAATAATAAGTAATTTTATTTCAAAAATTTCTTGAGTATGTATTCTTTATTTTTCCCAAGATTTTCTGGTACTTACGTATTATAATAATGAATGTTTGTGAACTTTTTGTTAGCAACAAAATGCTCGAAAATTTTTAAGTTTCTTTCCTATTGCCAATTTCTTTCCACTTTTTTTTTCTTTTTTTTTTTTCCCTTCTTTTTTTTGCAAATCTGAGTAAACTGTTTAGTGAAAATAAAAATACATTACTACTTGAACGCAAAAATGTATCATAGACTGTGGTCTGCTAAATTTAACTTTGTGTGTTTTGGGAAGGTATATAAAATTTTTTGCAAAAAACTAGTAGAAAGATAGCATGGCCAAGCCCTCAATAAATTACGAAAATTATTTCGTAACTTTCGAACAAGAAAGAAATTTAATTTTTACAAGAAAGAAATTCAATAACTGAAGAACTTTTTGTTACAACGAAAATGTGCTTACAAGTTATCCCAAGCATTGAAGGCCAAAAAATGAGGAATTGAGGACTAGAAATGAAAAACGACCTAAATCCAAAAAAGAAATTTATTTTATAAAAAATTATCACATCTTGTACTCAAGGCAATTCTTAAGTGCATATTTCAGATTGAATTTAAACGATTGCTAATGAAGTTCGCACTTTGGGAGTTCTCCACTTTGTTTAGCTTGCTATTTAGGAAATTTTTCCGTAAAAAAAAAAACGATTTTCGATTTTTTTTTTTTGTACTTAGGTCGTTTTCCATTTCTAGTCCTCAATTGTAGATAGCAATTTACTCCCGTTGAGAAACATAAAGAATCTTTTATATCTCAGCATATAGAATACAATATATATGATATTTTGGAAAAATAGATGGTTTTGGTAAATATTTGTGAGAATTTTTTTTAAAAACTGCTCAAAATGCATTGAAGTAACTCTAAGACATTTCACATTCTTTGAATAATAATTTCTGACCTAATAGGAATTTAGAGTTTTTTTTTAGCGACATGATGCTTCTCCTTTATGAGTTTATTTTTCAAAACTTTGATTATTTAAAAATTGCAATTTCTCTTTTTTATTAAATGCATTTAGGTACAAAATGTTTCAAATGAAAATTTTAAATATACCAAATTAACAACAACAAAATAGTTCAAATAAGTATATATTTATTTTAATTATGAAAAGTTTTATTATAAATTCCTCTAAATACTAATTCCTGTTATTCATAATACAACTAATATTTTAAGTATGGAACTATTAAATGTAGCATAAATATCACATTACCCTTTTATAGCAATAAAGTATAACATTCAAAAACAAAAAAGCAGTAAAAATTGTAGGAAATGCATCGATTGCCTGTACTTTTTTAATTTATTAACACACTCCGTTTTGATTAGTTGAAATAAAATTTGGATAATTTTCTTTATCCACTTTGTGACAAAGATTGTATTATGAAAACAATTTTGAAGTAACATTTTATTTTTTTCAGAGATAAAAGTAAGTAGCTAAATTATTTCCTTATTTTGGTAAATATGAATATGTAGTAGAAGCATACTTGTCTGACATTACATAATTAAAAAATACGACAAAGACATTTCACATTCTTTGAAGCTTACAATTTTCTGACCTAATAGGGATATAGTTTTTTTTTTTTTTTTTTTTTTCTACCGACATGATGCTTCTCCTTTATGAGTTTATTTTTCAAAACTTTGATTATTTAAAAATTGCAATTTCTCTTTTTTATTAAGTGCATTTAGATACAAAATGTTTCAAATGAAAATTTTAAATATACCAAATTAACAACAACAAAATAGTTCAAATAAGTATATATTTATTTTAATTATGAAAAGTTTTATTATAAATTCCTCTAAAAACTAATTCCTGTTATTCATAATACAACTAATATTTTAAGTATGGAACTATTAAATGTAGCATAAATATCACATTACCCTTTTATAGCAATAAAGTATAACATTCAAAAACAAAAAAGCAGTAAAAATTGTAGGAAATGCATCGATTGCCTGTACTTTTTTTAATTTATTAACACACTCCGTTTTGATTAGTTGAAATAAAATTTGGATAATTTTCTTTATCCACTTTGTGACAAAGATTGTATTATGAAAACAATTTTGAAGTAACATTTTATTTTTTTCAGAGATAAAAGTAAGTAGCTAAATTATTTCCTTATTTTGGTTAATATGAATATGTAGTAGAAGCATACTTGTCTGGCATTACACAATTAAAAAATATGCTTGAAATAAAAGTATCAATTAATTGAAAAATATACAAAACACAAGAAAACATAATTAGTATGTGCATTTTTAAATACTTATGAAAATAAAATTATACTTATGTATATTTGACTTAGTTAAAATAATTATTTTTTCATATAACGTCACCAAGTAATATAATATAAAATGAAAACATGACTATTACATTCATCTTAATTTTATAATATATATAAAAAAAGTCAAAATGTCCCGTGCGTCAGCCAGATAATTGCCCATGTGCATCATTTTATGAAAAAATGTTTTTTAAATTGGAAGAAAAGTGAGATATAAAATATAATTCACCAAACAATAGGGTTTCCGATTTTCCAAAGTCTTTGAATAATAGTAATTATTTCCACACAAACATAGATACTATTATATATAAATATTAAAAGAAAAATCTTATGCTTCGAAGCAAGCTATACATAAACATACTTTGCAAATTTCACACTCCCATGTGCTTTCAATTTGGCGGCTTGAATTAGTTTTTTTATTATTTTGTCTGCAAAGAATGCAGGTTCGTTTCCTACCCTCGATTTTTCTTCTTTTGTGGTGTTGGCAGATTGGGGAGGATATGACATTCGCAGCACGCTTCCGAGAAGTATAATTTATTGATAATTGTTCTATCAAATTGAGTTTAAAATCCCGCAATTTTTCGGGATATTGTTCCTCGGGAAAGTTCGTCGTTTTTTTAATTATATATGCATTGCATATAGTCGTATCTAACAAAAACCAAAACAAATAGTACCACCACTTCATTGATTTGCGTGCAACCGTATAATACTTTCTGTTTTGATCAGCGAGATCCACACCACCCATATATTTGTTGTACTCAGCAAATGCTGCCGGACAGTTTACAGCTTGAGCTATTGAACCTTTTCGTCTCTTGACCTGTACAATGTCGTTTTTGTAGTTTGTAGATAGCATTTCAATTTGTTTCTTGTCTTTCCAAGATGTGCAAAGAATGTTCTTCTCTTCAATACACTGGAACGTGTGATTGGTACCTTGTTCCTTTAATTTTATTGAAGCAAGTTGCACGGGGAGATACAGCCTATTTTTTTGAAGGGTTCCACAGGAATAAAATGTCTTCTGCAGAAGATCCCGAACTAATGGCATACTAGTAAAAAATCTATCGAAATAGATCTCGTGATATTTGAAATTCCTTTTCTCTAAACTATGTACTAAATGCATTACTGCATCATATCCAAGACCATAGCCGGATTTATTGACTTTGCTTTTTTTGCCACAATACATTTTAAAATTGTAAACATATCCCATATAAGTGGTCCCCAACATCCAAAATTTAATACCTCTCTTCGCAGGCTTCAATGGCATGTACTGGACAATACCAAGTCTGCCTTTGTATTTGATCAAAGCTTCATCGACAGAAAGTTCCTTGTAAGGATTGAAATATTCTTGAAAATTCTCTCTCAAATTTGAATATAAAGGCTCCACTTTCTGACTGTAGGAGTAATCTTCGCTGTCCTTGGCTTTTTCTATTGCCCTGTCTGAAATATGGAAGTACTTTAAAATCTTGAAGAAGCGATTTCTGGGCATCAAACGCTTTATCACTTCATGGCCAAGAATTGGATTCGTTGACCAGTAATCTTTGAGTCTAGAAATCCTTATAACACTCATTATCAAAAGAATACAAATAAATGCTCCCAACTCTCCGATTTGTTCAATGGGATGCCAATCTTTATCCGTAGCTTTCTTTTGTAGTTGAGAGAATTCGGCATACTTGTTAGTGTTTTCGCGAAGTTTTTCAAACATGGTATCAGTGAAAAGCAGTTTGAAATACTGCAATGCAGTTGATCCTGGAGGCAAACTGTGTTGGGGTCCAGGTTTGCCTTCAAACCTTTCTACTTTGATTTCATCAGCATCTACTGTTGACCTCCACGAAAAGTTCTCTTTTCTTTTCGCATCAACTCCATTTCTTAGACCCGGAACCACTGGGGAAGGATCAACGCCATCAGTAGCATTCACATCATCATTTTCATTGCGCACCGCATCATCTTCGCTGTCGGATGAATCAGCATCTGCATTGCCAGGGAAAAGAACTGACGTATCGTTCTCTGCAAATTCATCATCATCGATTTCGCTCAAAGAGCTATCATCAGAAGAAGAATTAAATAATATAGCATCTATTTCCGCTTGAGTCAAGCCTCTTTTTCTTCTAAAAGGCATATCGCAGCAGTACTAGAATGTATCCTGTAGAATGATCGAAGAACAGGCAAACTGAAGTTGAGCTCAAACATCGGAGAACAGAAGGCTTCCAAAGATAAGAATGAAAACCACCTGTTACCCACCCTGCTGTGACGACAGTCGCCAAAATACCTCGGCCCCCTGTTCCTCCCGCTGTGAAGTGAGCTCTTTGTCCCATTGTAGTGAGCCGCTAATGGTATCGGACCTCCAGGGCCCATCCAAGAAGAGGGGAAGAAGCTGTGTGTGAAAAGACACGGCCGGAATGGGACTCGGCCGTCTCGGCCGTCTGGGCCGTTACGGGACTTAAAGAGTTAAAGTTCAATTGGAGATTCTCATACTCGTAGTTTAACAATTTCATGCAACAACTGCTGTGATTTAGCTGCATCGTAAAAACTTTCAACGAGTTCAATATGTAAATCAGACGACATTTTAACTTCAAACTAACAAGCACAACTTCGAAGAAACGCACCTTCACTTGGCAAAATCAGGAGAGAAATGGTGTCCTCGCTGAATACAAGTCTGTGAGTGACGCAGTTCATCCCTTCTGATTGGCTGGCAGTCGAAACAACGCCCTCTAGCGTGAAACCCGATTGGTTAACACCTATCAACCTTTATCCTCGTGCAATATCCTGTCCCAAGCTGTTCAAACCTGTTCAAACAGGATGATTCATCCGATTAACACCTGTTCGTATCTAGACCTCTCACAAGATGTTGCCATATCTTAGATGTTAAATCTTAACATATAATGACGTCATACCCACTATGACGTCACTAGTAAAAATATCTATCACTCTTAACTTATTCGCTAAGAAGCAGCCCTAAAACAATTCAACTCCACCTGAAAGGTAAATCGAAACTAAAAAGTATTGCCACTGCTCAAAACTTTTAACGTTAAGCAAGTTATGACGTCATACTCACTGTGACGTCACGCAATAAAAACCTATCACTCTAACTTATTCGTTAAGAAGCAGCCCTAGAACAACTCAACTCCAGTTAACTGGAAACAAAAACTAAAAAGTGTTGCCACCGCTCAAAACTTTGATATAAAACAAATTATGACGTCATATCTACTGTGACGTCACGCAATAAAAGCCTATCACTTTAATTTATTCACTAAGAAGCAGTCCTAGAACAACTCAACCCCGTCTGCTAGATAAACCGAAACTAAAAAACTGTTGCCACCGCTCAAAACTTTGATATAAAACACATTATGACGTCATTCACACTGTGACGTCATACACAAACAGCTTATAATGAAACCGAAACTAAAACAGCAGCAGGAAGGAAACAACTCCACTCCACTTCCAGGCACGTGACGTCATATCCGGTGATGGCACTTCCTGTGACGTCATATCCGGTCACGCCCACTTCCGAAGACGTCATCGTCCCCTGTCCCATACCGCATACCGCCTTGGCCCAGGAGCCCCACTTTCTAACTACTGTAGTATTTCCAGTGACATTTTAAGAGTACAAATCGAAGTTATAACGCTACCAAATTACTCACACCAGAATTGTCTAAATTACTTACTCTGGGATCGAACCAAGGACGGTTATCTCCGGAGTGCGTTGACATGGCCACTGGATGATTCTTGGTATAGCAATTGTATTGTAGTACAAAACTCTACTATCATACAGACTTTGCAAGGAAATTGACCGACATTTTTTTTATATATGGGGCATTTTCGGAAAATAGCAAATCTTCCATAAATTTGGGAAAATGATATTAATTTATTTATTATAGCAAAAAAATAATAGTGTCAAATAAATAGTGTCGCCATCTATTTTGTAAAATTTTAACTAACTGACCAGTACATTTTATGATATTTTTTGAAATGCAATTTAAGAGTTTACTTAATAATTTTGACATTTAAAAAAATATATTTAATTTTAAAATTTTTTAAAAAACTATATCCAATTTGATTAACTTTTTGAAACATATAAACATATTTTTATTTTACTTAAAAGATGATTAAAAAACGGACCAAAATGAGTTCAGCAAATTATAATGAAAACTATTTAAAAACAAGGACTATATTTTTATTTTATATTGAAATTGAAATGGAGAATTTATTTTTAATTTTAGAAAATTGTTCCTATATTTTTTTACACTATAATTTTTTTTTTATTTATGGATTTTATTGACGCATTAGATAAGCAATATATAATTATGTGGTTTGCATTTTTTCGAAATATATTTTTACATTTAAAATTTTTCGTACACTTATTTTTAAAATATTTTTCACTTATTGCCAAGGTGAAATGTTTAGCAAATTGTATACTTGATTTAAATTTGAAATACATTCAAGGATTGCCTCTAATTCAGTGGAATTGCAAGAAAAAGAAACATAAGTTTTTTATCGGCTGTCGATGTCATTCCGATATCTTTCGCCGATCAAAAAACGTTGATCAGAAATTTCACCGGCCACCGATGTTGGGAAGATATCTTTTGTCGATGAGTTTAGGGTCATCGGCAGACGAGGAAATACGAATGTGTTTATATATCAGTTTGGGGAATCTCCGATGACTTTGATGAATTCCGATCATTGGCCGACGAAACGCCATGCAGTGATTGCTACTAGGGTTTCCATTCTTTCAGCCACCCGACTTTTACACTATGCTCTAATTCTTCAAGCATTTCAATTCGACATAGTGTACAGGAATACAAAAGAATATGGAAATGCAGACTGTTTGTCTGGACTCGCACTCAAATCGGAAGAGTTGATTGTCAAGGACGACATCGCAATTTTTCAAATTTCGCAAATCGAGACATCATTGCCAGTTACAGCCTTTGAGTTGAGTAAAGACACTGTAAATGATTCTGAGTTAGGTCCTCTGTACAAATCACTAAAATTAGGAGGTCTCTTAAGAGGGAAGGAGGCAGAATACACTCTACATAATCTCTAAAATAAAATTACCTTTATTTAATACAATAAACCATTCAAACATATATTTATATAGATATAACTGTTTTCCAATTTTTAAAAGTAGACACCATGCCAAAAATAATAATAAAGAAATACGACGTGTAAAAATGCTCAAATCCAACTCTGCTACTTAAATCGCCAACCAAATTCAAAGATTGAATATATTAATCAAAATAATATCCCTTTTTTATGACTTAAAAAAAATCCCTCTCTCGCATTGAAAGCGATCCCCTTGTTTTGGATGGTTTTAAGTCAATGCCAGTATGCAGAAGCACCCTTCATATTATGGTTTGCACATCGGACTAACCAAAGATCACACGACCATTTAAGGCAATAACAGACTTATTTCAGAATATCATGCAATGACGATACACAATATAGTTTAATCAAAAGTAGATTATGTAAAAAAAATTCAAAGGCAGATGCAGAATACCAATGTTGCCTACTCCCACCCAGTATTTGAAAACTAAAATGAAGAGTTGAAAAATTTACAGGAAAAACATATAATATAGGTTTTTAATGAATGCTATATTTCAATAGGAAACCAATTATAATTTTTGAAAATTCACTTGAAACAACTTAGCTGCCTTTTACTCTTCGGTATACTTTTAGAAAAATTTACTGTATCATACAAATTTTGGTTTAAATTCAAAAATACTCTTTACTACTTTGAGGATAAATTAAATGAGCTGCTGCAACCAAGTTGAAGCCATGCTTTCTATTGGTTTCCAGTTCAAAGTTAGGAACCCTTTTTTCATTACATAGTTGCCTGGAGGTTAAAATAGTCAATTAGGATATTTGGTACTTACGTATTAACGCCACCGCATCTACAGATTTGGCGGTTTTTAATTACTTACAAGGAATTACAGTTTTATACTTACAAGGAATCCAAAAGATAACTGCATGCGAACAACAAGATTGCTCTTTATTGGCAGCACTTAAAAACCATCAAATCTGTAGCTGAGGTGAAGTTAATACGTAAGTACCGATATTTTTCTTACCAAAAAAAGTTTTCTGGGGGCTAAAATAGTCACTTTAGTAAACACCACTAGCAGCCTTGTTATAGTAATACTGCCATAATTCAGACATCTTCACAACAGCAAAACTAATTTAAAAAGAATAAAGACATTATACACTTAATATATAAATTATAGAGGACTATCAAAAGAACTATCAGTGTCATTTAACATGGAGGCCACAAAATTCAGGAAAAAAAGTTCCCTGACAGATTTCTAAAAATTTCCCAGATATGTCGACACACTGATTGAATAGTGCTAAAGAGATAATATGCCAATTTTTTTAAAAATAGCTTTGGTGGTAATTAAATTTTAAATTATTCTGTAACATTAAACTTCTAATGATTACCACAGCAAATCTCCAGGAAAATGGTACCAAAATAGGGATGATGGGAAAACATGCCCTAAACAATAACAGTAAATTCCCCTGATTTTCGTGAAAATTAAAAAAATTCCCTGATTTTTTCCAGAATCAGAAAGTTTCTTGTTTTCCAGGTTCTGTGGCCACACTGTTTAAGTACAGCAGCTCTAACAAAGGTGAAATAAGCAAGTCCACTGAACATTGGAAAAAAAAAATTTCCATCTTAATACAATAAATAAATTTATTCTAAAAAGTATTCCCAAATCTAACTTTGGTACAGTCAAACCCTGTTAACTTGAAATCAGTTAACCTGAACTCCTGTTTAACGCAAAGTAAAAGCAGTTCTCTGTACTTAGAACCTAACGTTAATTTATTCGGTTAACACGAACAATTTCAGAGACCCCATCGACTTCGCGTTAATGGGGTTTGACTGCAGAGTTGGACCCCCCCCCCCCAAAAAAAAAGGTGTTTTTTTGTGTTTATACTGGCTTTTTAAAAAAAAATCTTTTCTTGTTAAATGTATACATATTTATAAATAAAATTTGACATTAACTAGAATAATTAATGTTCAAATAACAAATAATATTTCTTCTGAAAATAATTTAAACTAAGTAAATAAACAATTGCTACTTATGTGGACAATCAAATCATATTAAATTTTAATATTATATGTAGAGATATGTTTTTTTAAATTCAATGGAAACAATATAATACAATAGTATTTGTTTACTGCTTCTACATGGAATATTGCTCTTAGATTCATCAGTAATGGTGATAAGTTGTACAAAATTATATTTTTAAGGTTTAGAAATAAGTTATTTAAGCACTAAACCTCTATTTCACAAATAAATTTAAAATGCAGCATATAATTAAATTTTAATTAATAATTTTGAATAATTATGAAACAGTAATAAAACGCTTAGATTAATATAAAAAATTATTTTTGATACTTATAAAAACTTCTATAGTTTTTCATTATAAGATTTATTTTAAAAAAGTTATTTGCAACAACAAATAATTTAAAAAAATCTAATTATAAATAAACAAATAAAAATAAAATTTTAAATTAGTCTTTAAAAAGAGAAAAAAAAACTATTTGGTTTAAATCATGCCAACCCTGTTTGACTGTATAACAAAAAGGGAGATCTAAAAAAAATTGTTACAAAATATTTTTTGCAAAAGAATGGAATTACACTTTCTAATTTTAGTTTTTTAGAAAGTTCTTAAGCATTTGACAAGTTTACCAGGTATAGATGTAGTATGGGACATTTCTTTGGCTTTTTTTCGCCCGGATAAATGCTGTTTCTGGCAACAGGTTTTATTTTAGTTACTGTGTTTTTAATTTTTGTAAATTTTTAAATAGCTAAATATCCTAACTTGTACTACATCTGTTCCATTTATCAAATTACCTGAAAAGGATAGTATTCAGTTGTTAAGAGCCAGCGATCAGATTCCAGACACTACCCGTTCTGCATTCCACAGTGTTGTACATGGCAGCAGTAATCTGAAAATATGATAACTATTATAAAATGTATTATCGTTATGTACATGTATATATTTACACCGATGACGTCTTTTTAAAACCTTATTTTGAAATATTGATTTGATTACCAGGTGGGATAAGGAGAAATTCCCAATTTGTTATCCATCACTGCTGGAAAAAGAAAATTAACGAAAGAAATTCATTTTTTGCACACAAAACATCAGTTCTTTTGCAGCTATATTTTTAAACAAACACCTAATTTTACATTAATTAAAACAACATATTACACAGGGTGGCCACAAAATTCAGGAAAAAAAAAGTTTCCAGATAATTCCTTGATATATTTTTAAAAAATTCCCCGATATATTTTTAAAAATGCCCTGATTTTACGGCACATCTTCTTCAAATTTCCCGAACTTTTCCAGATGCGTGATCGAATTTAAAAATCAAAATCATTTGAGCCGTTTTATAGCAATTACTGAAAAACAGGATTTTTTTTCAATGGCAGCAACCTTTTGCGCATGCACAATTTTGACGAAATCCTAATGGTAGGTCTCTGTGCCACCACCAACCCGCACATCGAATTTTAACATCGCAAGTCAATTTGTTCGGGTGTTATGCTGACCACGTAAACACAGACAGACATTTTTTCAAGATCAGTTTTTTGAAATCCGGATGTTCTAAAATGTGGAGAAATGCAAAAAAAAAAAAATTATTTCTTTACCGAATGCTATACTTTCATTACCCTATGTATACATAGGGTAATGAACTAATTCAGTTAAAAAAACCTCCACCGTAATATTATAAATGGTCAGCAGGGCCAGGAATATTAATTATTCTGTAACATTAAACTACTAACGATTACCACCACGGGACACCACAATTCTCCGGGTAAATGGCGCCAAAATACGGATATACAAAATACTAAAGAAATGTCCTGTACTACATCTGTATTCCACCTGAAATAAATTCCTGGACCTGCTAACCATTTATAATATTACGGTGGAGGTTTTTTTCAACTGAATTAGTTCATTTAATTACCGTAAAAATTCTTTCAACAAGTATAGAAATAATATTTATACAGCATGTTTAGTTCTCAGTGATCAATCGTTTTAGAAAAACATACTTTTACAAGACAGCCCATTCAGTTTTATAGCTCATACAAACACGTGAAATATAACCTTAGGTTTATTTATGTCACACGTGTATCCCAAAAATCAACAAACCTCACTGATAAGAACATCATTCACTGTCTAATTTCATTTATAAATAGAAATACATCTAATTTAGAAAACCGGCAAATAATAGAGTACAAATTAATAATGTAATGAAGAAAACTTACCAGAAAAGGCATAAATCCATTTGTCAACAGACAACGTAAAGTTTCAAATCAACTTCAAAAATTCAAAAGTGACGCCAGCTACGTCATCACTGAAAGGTAAAAGCGTATTGCGCATGCGTCGGATGATGGAAATCATGGATCAGTGGTGAATTTGTTGAAGTATCACATTGATGCAATATTATAAAACCACATTCAGTAAACGGATTTTTTTTTTTTTTTTGCTTTCATAAATTGCTTTTACCAAAGTTTTCAATTAATATGATTCTTGGACAGGATTAGGGTTTTCCAAAAACCAAAGAAGACACTTATTTCATGTCTGGTTGAAATATCACATTGAAACAACATCGTGATATCACATTAGAAAAGTGAAGAAAATGAAATTCTGACTTTATTTTTACTACATAATTTAAACCCCTCAAAAATATATGAAATAAATTGATTTCTGCTAATATCTGCTATAAAATATCAGCTTCCTTAAAAAATGCATTGGAATTGCATATTGATACAATGTGGTTACAATGTGCATTTCTCACTTTCAACGTATCCACCAAAAAACCACATAGAAACAACGTGAGTGTGTTGCTTGGGACTAGTCGTTCCAGGAGGCTGACCAACGGACCAGCAGTGACCCAGGTTACATCAACGAGCGACGGTTCACCGCCAGCAGAGCTGAAACGTTCGCAGACTCAGGCTTCCTCCACAGAGACTGGACATATGAATTAACGGGGAGGGATGTCATTGAGGAATGACGTTACTCTATCTTCTACACACGCAACACTATCGAGCGGGGGTCCACCACCACCTCAAACTATTATTGTAATTAGAATCTAACGGGAACTTCCCGAGTTGTAAGAAATGTATATTAAAAGTAGTAGTTCCTAAGAGCGTTTCTTAAGGTGTAAAATCAAAATACACACACATGAAATCCTAAAGACAGGACAGAAACGATATAATTATTAGAGTGGATATAATCACTTACTTAGAGGAGGAGGGCGTGGCGTGCTGTTATTAAACAAACGGATGCCGCCAGCCAATCACCGTTATTTCTCACCATGATGACATTTTCGTTCCGTAGGCGCACAGTCGCAGATTTAACGGCCTGTTTGCTGTAGACTGTAGAAAAGAAGGAAAACTTAACTTGCCCAACATAAAAATGAATAAACATCTTATATTTTGAAATAATACCAAGTTTTTGGAGTTTCGGTGTATTGAACTACGAAGTAAGTTTGTAGATTTCAATTCCCGTTTAAAACAAGATTTGATATCCTTTACTCAAAGTATATTTACTGGGGAATAAAGGGTAAGGGACACAGTACAGAAGATCTAAATCAACCCTGAAATATGCAAGATTTTGTTTCTCTTTTAAAAATCCTATTATCTCATTTTCTTTCTTAACCTGTAGGCGAAATTTCCTTACAATTGATCGTTAAACTTACGAACCGTACAGCTTTTGTCATAATAAGAGTGTTTTTTGAATGACGACCAACAAAAACATAGGATAAATGAGTTTTCATTTGACAACGCCCTCTCTAGCCTGTTTTATATAAAGGCTTCGCGATTACAATGCATAAACTGGCACAATATTTCACTGGTACTATTCTCTTACATGGAAAATTGGAGTCAAGTTACAGAGAAAGTTTCTTATTGGGTCATGCATGGGAATTCTTGGTCAAAAAACTATAAGATTTGTATATTATCTCTAAAAGTATTCTTGACAAAATTCTCTGCTCAAAGTATAATTACTGGAAAATAATGGGGCACCATGCAATGTGATCAAAAACACTTTGCTCTTTTTTGTTTAGATTTTTATGAAATTTTTCAGTTTCTTTTTTATCCTGACGACAAAAATACCTAATAATTAAAGGTATCCAGTTATGGTATTATAGTTTACACTAAACAATACTTTACAATCTAGAAAAGATGTATTAGTATAGGATATTTGGCGATTTTTTTTAGGTATTTGGCGAGCAAAGAAATTGCTAAATCCAAATACACAGTAGCTTAGATAAAATGAAAACATAAATAATAATAAAATTAAGTTAAATATAAATGACTAAAAAATAAATGACAATATAATAAAGTAAAATATAAATGACAAAATAAATAAAGTTAAATGCAAATGACAATAAAATAAAGGTACTTTTCCATTAAAGGGAGATTTTGGCAATTTATAAAATATGGGTAAAACTTCCAAGTATGGTATGAATTTTGTGCCAAGGTGATTTTCGTCAATAAATGGTGGCGGCTGTTATTTTTTAATAACAAGTGAACTGCCTATGGTTGCCATAATATGGTTTTATGTAAACAATTCTTGCCACAGAATCCATACTGTACTTGGAAGTATACCAACAGCCTCCTTTAGAAGAAAAGTAACAAATAAAATTAAAATATAACTTAAAATAAAATCCGTTGCCAGAAACCATATTTATTTGGGATAAACCAAAAAAATTGCACCAAAGAAATATCCTGTACTACATCTGTACCCAAACTATTTCATTTACCTTTCCCAATTCATTTGCTATTAACAATCTTTACACTGGTAGAATTCATGAAAAGTTTGAAACTAAGTGATAAAAAGTTTGGTTCAGTTAAATAACAAAAATCTTTCAAGCAGAATATTTGAGCTGCTTTACTCTAAATTAGCAAGAAGACTTAATTGCAAGAGGATCTGATTTATTTCCAAAACATATCTGCTTACTGGAAACTATGCTTTTAAAAATGAGCAAGTACGACAATGATTTGAACAAATGGTTTTGAATCGATTGTTTTACGTAATAAGAAATTTTTGTCTTTTTGATACACTATAAGGACCTGGTGCTTTTTAACTTTCTTGAGCATTATTTAAAAAATAAAGATTTTTGAGTCATAACATCTTGATCATACTCTTTAAATAGTTTTATGGCAAACATAATCAGTGTTCAACTGATTTATTTTAGATCCAAAAGATATAGCCAATAATCTTTTGGTCCCTATGGTGTATTTGTACCATCTTTTGAATATAAGAGGTTAATGCCAGGTTGTTAGCTCTTGAATGCCCCCATAGAAGGCATTCCAAACGTAAGTTTGCCCCACTTTATGCTACAGTTTTGTGGTATAATTTTTTTACTTAAAATTACTGTTTGTAAATTTGTTTTTTCAGTATAATCATTGCTCCTTATAGCACCGTACTTAAAAACTAGACAATAAATTTAATGGAAAAAGTTAGTACCTATACTTTTATTGATTTTGAAAGAAAATTTAGTAGATAGTACTTGTTCAGACATTATTCTTTGAAAAAAAAAGAATAATAATAAGAAAATATCTCAAGTTGGAATTATAATCCATGAAATATTTTTTCTTACTTTTCTTCAAGACTATTTATTGTTTTGTTGTAGAATTAAAAATTTTGATAATGAATGTAGAAATGCTGGTATTTTAAAAAAAACAGAGCAGTGGGGCAGTTAGTTAAAGGTTCTAAGGTTTAATTTTAAACAAAAACTGGAAATTAAAATATTTGAGCTGTTGTGCATTAATTCAGCTGTGGCCTCAATGTCCTCATGTGTAAATTGCTAGTATGGATGTTAAAGGGGGGGGGGGGGAGGAGAAGGGGTTGTAGAATTAATACCAGTTCAAGTGTTGCCCTCCATATTTGATTGAAAGATGTTCTTGCATAGTTCTGCCTTAATATAGCTTCCTTTATGCCAAGAAATTCCAACACAATCACCCATAATATGGAAACAGTTTTTATTTAAAATTTGTTTGAGGTAAATGTACTCTTGTATCATTTTTTTTTTTTTTTTTTTTTAATATTTAAAAAGATATATATTAGAATGGAATGAAATTCGGTTTGCGGAATCATGTTGAAGGATAAAGCAAAATTGATTTTTTTCCCCTCCCACATAATAAGGTTACCAGAAAACTGGTAAGAAACTAATTTTTAATTTCACTGAATAAAAAAATAATGAAAATATAAAAATAAACTATAAAAATCGAAAAATTTAATAGCGTGTGTAACTTCCTCTGCCAGCCTCTTGTGCTGTACAGCAATTTGTCATGCTTTCGATAAAGGTTTTGATAAGTTCTGTCCCCAATTCCCAATCCTGTAGAAGAGCAGTTTTTAATTCTGCATCAGAGATTTGTAGGGGTCAGAAGATTGAAATATGTCTCCCTCACATACTCTATTAGATTAAGGGCAGAAGAGTTGGTTTGACCACTGTATGCCTCTAGTGTCTTCACTTTCAAGAAAGTCATTGACCAGAGAGTTAAAATTGGGATCTACCACACCTCGGAAAAGGCAAACAGTAGGTTCAAGCACTTTTTCTCTATTTCTCTTACTGGTAACAGTATATTATATGAAGGGTCTGTGCAACTGTCTGACCTGATGTATACCCTGACCATAACTCCCTACCTTGCAAAACGGTGCTTTTCCATGCTGTTAGTTTTGTAACAATGGGTACCACATTCTCTCCAGACTGTGGTGGAAATATGTTTGGCACAGCTTAGCCAATATTGGCTCTTATGCCATTAAAATCCACAAAACCAACCAACCAGACTGTGGTGGAATGGGAATCAGTTTTTAAATTGAATCTGGACTTGATTTTAATTTGACATTTCTTCATATTTGGCGACACCATCGCCAATGTTCTAAGCTCCATTGTAAACATGCATTTGTTAGGGGAGGTAAATGGGTAGTCCAGGAGTGACAAACTGATGATCATCTAGCATAGACACCAACTTGCCCAATCCTCCTGTAAACAGTTTGCTTTGAAATTGTGAATACTGTTTCTGCTGCAAGAACTGATTTGACTGGTGGAAGTTTTTCTTTGACTCCACACAGTAATCATAAAATAACGGTCAGGTCAAGTGATTGTTACCCATGGCTGACTTGGTATTGACCATCGGGCAACATTTCCAGTCGTTTAGAACCTCCTCCACAGTTTTGGCATGGCATAATGAGATACATACCGTCTCGTGACACTTCTGTTGGTGATTGACCAAATTCCAGCTTGCCGATTATTCTACCTCTCATAAACATCTCCAAATTACTTTTTTAAATATCTTTATCTTTGTTAATGTTGAACTTTTTCCATAGTCCATGTCCCACTGAGGCCTACTCACCAGGGTTCAATAAATCTATTGTCTTGCATTTCTGGGGGATGTAAAAATTGTAATTACATGCCCTGCCTTGCATGCAAAAATTTTCACTATTCAACCCTACCACTGCCTGTACTGTAAATGCTTTCCATTTGATATTGTAAGCCGAATAATGGGCTGGCTCAGCTAGAATGACAACTTTCAAGTTAAGTGTGAGAATTATGAGAAATAACATGCCCTTTTGCTGCATAGGCATCCTTCTTAAAACACAACCGAAAGGCATGATTAACATCCCTATTGGTTGAAATCATGTTTATTTTTCTCCTCTTACCTCTGCATTTGAAAGGGTTGGTTGTGGTTTTATGGTGCAAGGGCTTCACTTTGGCTATGCTGTGCCAAGCATCTGAAAGGGATTTCAGCTGCATGAATCATATAAATAATTCTCTTCATTCCTGCCGTTTGACTTAAACAATGAATGGTTTTATGCAAATAAGTATTGATGGCCCTGATAGTTGTGATCATGATCCATCTCTAACCATTGAACATTTGCAATCAGCTGAAAAAGGTGCTGGTCATATTTGTGTAAATTTTTTTCCTTCAGTTGTATCATGATAAATGTGAGGAAATCTTTCACTTGTAGGTCAGGTTTAATTTTTATCTGTATACTGTACAATTAGAAATATTCTAAGTGTAACTGATCAATTTTTTTATATATTTACTTTATTAAGGTTAAAAGATTTTCAGTTTGGAAATTATAGGTATGTACTATGCTTATGCTATGTAAACCTTTGTAATGATAATTAATTTCGAGACCTTTAGAACTTGCTGCTATGTAAAATTTTGGCAGCAAAATGTTGGGTATGTAAATGTTTTGATTGGGCATCTAGATTTTTCCATAGTATGCCCTTACATGGCATGTTGAAATTTTCAGATCTAACGCTGCAACTCACTGCTTGCTACTCTGCACAGTATGGCCCAAGTGATGCCCTTACACCAGAAATCCAACCAGCCACTGCTTACTACTGTGCCTTTGTTATGCACATGTCAGCATTGACTAAAATGATTTGCATGTATGCATATTTACTTTTGTCTTTCAATCTTTCACAAGTAATTTTAAATCATTGCACCCACTTTAATTCCTTTTACAAGTTATTCACCGTTTTTACATGAGTATTCTTAATCAGGTTGTAAGTGTTTTTATGTAATTTGTGATGTTATATAAACCAGTTTTTAATAGATAGCTTAGTTACAGTAGGTTGGAGACATACCGTTGCTATTTGAAAGTTAACGATAGTTTTACAGTCAAAAATCATTCTAAGCGAAATTTATCTTATTATTCTAGCAAATATGAATTTCCGAAGCAAATCCCAACCCATCCTAAAAGGAAATCAGCACACTTTTCACACATCTTGGTAAACAATCTCTCAAAACAGTATCCCTCTACTCCTCACTGACAAAAGTCAGACTCTATCCTAATCTTATGTATTGGGAATTCAAACCCAAACTGACAAAACAGAGACCCAACACCATATCAATTAAATGGATATACAACCCGACACAAACGGAAATGAGTCTCAAATCTCCACTGAAGCTGTCGACACACATTCCCAAGTTGAAAGTTCGTCTAGTGTACAGTCTGTCTCTGGAAAAAAACGACATAACTGTTTTGTCTGTATTAAATCCTACACTCGGAAACAAGACCTGAAAAGGCACCTCATCGTTCACACTGGAGAAACGCCATACTCTTGCAGCATTTGCAACAAAGCCTACTCTCGAAAGCAAGAACTCAGAAGGCACCACATCACCAACCACACTGATCAAAAGCCACATGTCTGCGAAGTGTGCAGCAAGGCTTTCTCGATGAAAGCTTACCTCGTCAACCACAGACTTGTCCACAATGGTGAAAGGTCTCACTCCTGCGAAGTGTGTGGCAAAGCATTTTTGCGAAAGCATGATCTTGGCCAGCACCTTCTCACTCACACTGGCCAAAAGCCTCATCCCTGCAAATGGTGTGAGAAATGTTTTTCCCAAAAAGGCGAGCTAAACCGACATCTCCTCATTCACACACGGGAAAAGCCACACGTCTGCCACATTTGCGACAGGGCATTCACCCGGAAAGGTGACTTAGAGAAACATGCCACTACACACTCAGTGGAGAGACCATTTAAATGTGAGGATTGCAGCAAAGCTTATGCTAGAAAGGACAAGCTAAATGAGCACCTACGCTCACACGCAAGGAAAGTAACTATGAGGGGAAAAAATCACGCTTGTGAAGTATGTGGAGCTGAGTTTGCTGAATTCTGGGAACTTACTAATCACACACTCGTTCACAGTGGTCTAGAAAAGCTGTATGTTTGTGAGGTATGCCATGAAAGGTTTAGCCAACTGGAGGAGCTCCTCCGTCACTTTCTTAGCCACCCAGCTAAAGAGAAACCGCATGTTTGTAACATATGCCATAGAACATGTGGTAGTAGGGCAGAACTTAAAAGGCACTTCCTTATACATACTGGAGAAAAGCCATTTTCCTGTGACATATGTGGTAGGGGATTTTCTCGAAAGAGTTCTCTTGAGGCTCACCTTGAGATTCACACTAGAGAAGGCAGACAAGATGTTATTCGACAGTTTACGCGGAAGGGATTGTCCCAGTTTCCCCAGCCATAGCTGTGTTTTACACTTAAGAATTTCTGCTGAAATGTTTCTTTAAAATTGATAATTAGTACTAATAGTATTTTATTTATGAAATGTGTTTTATGTTTGTTTAGTTTTATATAATTTATATTATAAGAGCACACAGTCAGCTAACTTATCTTCATTGTTGTGTGTATAATTTATTATTGAGTTAAAAGAGTTTAGTTAATGGACAATGCCCCTTATTATTTTTTTATTTAATTCTAAATGTTTTGAAAAGGCCACAAACACAAACATTTCTGATCAATGCACTTTTTTTTAATTTGCAATCAAAGTTCCCTAGAAAACAATTCATTCGGCTTGAATTGAATGTGACATCAGTAGATCTCGAACAACTTGGTTTGAAATGCAGCAGCGGAAACCGGTTTTGGAGGTTTCTCCCAAATCACGCCAACCTGTATGGGATATGGCAATGGTCTACCAAACCAACACCAACTATTTGGCAGAAACCTCACGATAACCATAGCAACGGTAGGAAGTTTTGATATTGCAGCTATAGTTGAGTGTTTGGATCGGACTGGTTTTGACTCAGTTTTGGGGCATTTTCTTTTCTTGATATTCAAATAACTAATTTTTTTAAAGAACAAGTTCGAATATTTGGAATGAGAAAGAAATTCTTTATAAATATAAACTAATTTCACTTGTTTTTAAAAAATGCGAAAATTGTCCATTGTAGTCAAACCAATACTTATAACCTTGACAATACTGTTCTGTTGGTAGAGTAAAAATCATGCACAAATGTTGGAGGAGTGATATTTTTTGACAATATATTTGTTTCACTTATGGTAAAAATCGTACAAAATTAAAAAAAAAAAATTTGGCAGATATCCTTGGTGCTTTTGCTTACATATTGACTTTTTCTATGTTGATGAAAAAGAGTGGAATCTAGCACATCCTTGCAATTATTTTCAGTTTATTTTTTGTTGATGTTTGTGTATTCATAAATATGTTTAAAATATTTCAATAATACTACTACTTATATGCTATGTTTTAAAAGCAAATTTTTTGCTCTTGAATTTTGTTGTTTTTCAATCTTTAGTACCACTTTGATATGCATTTTCAGTCTAATCAAAAGATCAGAATTTGTTATATGTTTTTTTTTTACTTATGTTATGTATCTATTATTTTATATATCTATATTTTAATATTTATAATTTTAATGTTTATAGCTATGTATCTATACTTTAATAGTTTATATTTTTTAGTTTACTTTATAAGTTCATGTGAAACAAATATAAATTGAGAGACTTTTTTCACAACTTTGTTAGATGCATCAGTTATTTACAAAATGGAAAAGTAAAATTCTATGCTTGGTAATACATAATAAAGAAAGAAAAAAAAAAAAAACATATCAGTAAAAATAAATAAATATGTACGTATATACTTTTACACACTCATATGAACTGGAATTTTTTTAATTGTTGTTATTTATTCACAACACCATGATTATGCACCTTTTTTGCTCACAAAAAGAAACTGTTTACCTTGAGACCAGTTAGGATCAGGAATAAACTTATAAAAAAATTACCATCGAGACCAGATTGAGTCAAGGATTTGGAACTCCATGGGATTTGAAAATTAAAAATAAAGTGGAGCAAGAAATATTATAGGACTTATAAATGTTTTATTTGATTAGAAATTAAATACATAGCTATCGATTAATATTTCAGACGGAAATCGAATTATTTTGAAAAAGTAAAGGTTTGAGCATTTAGCCACCTTCCCCTGCATATAATTCTCCCATGGAAATTAACTTGTGAGATTTTTGATTGCCAACTTTAAATTGTTTCTAGGACTTTTTTTTACTTGGTGTTGTAACGCATCAAATTATTAAAGGATACTAAATTTCAAAATGTTTCTTTATATCTCTGGGTTTTGGCTTTGACGACTAATCCTGTTATGACTACTTTCACAATTTTTTTAATGTTTCTAAGCTTAAAAGAGGGTTATCCAATAAAATTTCTGATTTCAACAGGCTACAGACTAGCTACTTTATATGGGCTCTAATTTGCTGATCATAGCACGTAACAAAGAGGTAGGACATTTTTTTGTGTGTGTGTGCTGGTCAGCACTGTGAGGAGGATTTCTTAACAATTTCATTAAGCATCCTCCACTTCTGTAATCATTCATCCATAGAGTCTATAATTGGAAGGTTTTACTGCATTTAAAGATGAGATAGATATTTTCAGCAATTAAAGGTGGGATAGATAAATATTTTCAGTTTTTATAGTTAGTGTAAATAAATTTTCCAAGTAAATATTAAAGTGGCCATAACAGGCGTTTATTCATCCAGCTATAAAATTATATTTAATTGTTTATGCCAGCCAGACATTAAATTAAATTAACGCTCTTAAGTTATGAAAGTTTTTTAATTATTGATTATATTTATAGCTATATAAGCCTATTAATGGTTTTTAAGATGAAGATAGGTAAAGAAATTGGACATTATAGTAGATAAACGAAGGTAAAACTTTTTTAATTGTTAACTTATATATAAAGGTAGGCTCAGTGGCGTGACTAGGAAGTTTTCTGGCACTCATTTTTTTCAAAAACATCAAGTCTTTGCACAGGATATTATTCCGCACACTTTGAAATACTACATTGATATTATTTTCAAAATATTGTGACATTTTTTGAATATTGAAAAAATTCCTCATTCTAAAAATGCTTAAGAGGGCCTTAACTAGAGTTGTGATTTGCGATTTACTTCTGATTAGTTTGTGTTTGAAGCACAAATAATTCTTCAAAAGTTTATATGTTTGTAATCTTAAATTAAAAGTTATCCTTTTAAATGTTCATGAAAAGTTATATATTTTGTTATCACATTTGTTATTCATAAAAAATTTTACTTAATTAAATTTTGAAAGAATCTCTAAAACTTGTTTATCAGAGTAACTTTGTGGCTTGTGTGCGTGGCTTACGTTGCGCAGACAAGTCAATGTGTATAGATTCCCGCTTTGCATTTAAAATGTTCATTGCTTAAGCATAGGTTTGGTTTGCTCGCCAAAAGGTTTTACGCAAGCTCATGCATGTCCTGTTGGCTATGTACACGGATCCCATTAGAATTCATGCATGACCTGACCATACAAACATTAGGACTATTGGTAGTGATTGAGTTTCTAAAAGAGACGAAATCGAGAAAATAAAATTTTATTATTTCATGACCTCATGAGTTTTTTATCGAAGCAAAAATATGAGTGATGTTATTTGCATATTTCCAATAAAATATAATTTATAACAGAGTTTATTTCAAGTGGGACTTTTACAATCCTAGAGAGGTCCGTATTTCAATTATTATCAACCACAATCAATTAAAGCCATTTTAAAGTCCAAATTTTCACATAGGCTAGTTTCATAATTGTTCGGAATAAATGCCGTGACGTCAGACATTTAAGAAAACCTGTGACATCACCATACGGATGGTCGATAATGCTTTGAGAGTGAAGTGAAGTTAGTAGATGTAACTAGAAGGTTCGTGTTTCACAGTAGAGATGTGATATTTACGTTCTTTTTACTGAACAGGTGTTCTCTGCTCCCGTTCTTTTAAAATGAGCTACTCATTAACCCGTTCTTTTGAAGAACTAGTTCTTTTTTTCCAATTGCCGAAATCATAGCCCTTGGGAAGAAGTGCTATCTTCGGTAGGTCTCTGGGATAGGTCACTAGGGTCAAGGACGAATCTTTCCCCTCCACTTCACTGCTCTGTTAACGTGGCGTTTTAAAGAATGAGAGGAAAAGTTACTACGTTTTTATGTGGTTTTCCAATGACCGCGTCAGAATAACGCATACAAATTAGAAGAGACTTTTTTATATTTTCGAAAATATGATTGTGACAGTCGCACTCCTTAAATTATAAGCTTTACATATAATTTTAGTTTGAATATTTGCATTTATAATGTAGGAATTTTAAAGGAATGGAGTTTTTAATATCTAAAGTTTCCAAAACAATGGGACTCACAGAAAGTTCAAAACCTCAATGGAAAAATACAAATAAATATTGTTGCATTTTGGTATATAATTTATTAAAAGGAATGAATAAATGAATTAGAACTCTAAATTAGAAATTAATGGAGGTATACAAAATCATAAACGATGGTGAATTTTGTATAATTTTTTTCCGACACACAAGAAATTATTATTTTTATTTTTTTACTTTCATTTACCCCAAGGACGTAGCCAAAAAAAAAAAAAAAAAAATTCGGGAGAAGATATGAAATCATGTCAATAAATCATACAATCTTCTTTATCAATGCCGCATGTATTTAGTAATCAAGATAATATCTATTTTTTTGTATCCTTAGACATTAAAAAAAAAAACTATAATAATAAAATAAGCTGTGTGTCTGTCTATCTGTTTATATATAGAAACCTACTTAAAAAAGGAGTATAGCTTTGAAATTTTCAGCATAAAAAGTTTTGGCCTTCTAATTGTACATATTTGTCAGAGAATGTTACAATTTTAATTAATTCTTTTTTAATTGATCTTTTTTTTTTGCAAAGTGATTTCAAATAGAGATACAGCTCTGATATTTTCAACATAAGTAGTTTTTTGCCTTCGAATTGGACTTTTGAAAAACAGAATTTTAAATTTTTATTTAGTTTCTTTTTAATTAATTAATTAATATTTTACAAAATGATTTCTAAAAGGGCTACAGCTCTAAAATTTTCAACATAAGTAGTTTTGACCTTCTAATTGGATTTCAGAAAAACAGAATTTTAAATTTTTATTTAGTTCGTTATTAATTAATTTGTTTAATTAATTAATATATATATTACGAAATGATTTCAAATAGGACTACAGCTTTTAAATTTTCAATATAAATAGTTGTGGCCTTCTATTGGATTTTTGAAAAACAGAATTTTAAATTTTTATTCAGTTTCTTTTTAATTAATTTTTTTAATTAATATATATTTTACAAAATGTTTTCAAACAGGGCTACATTTCTGAAATTTTCAACGCAAGTAGTTTTGGCTTTCTAATTGGACTGACAAAAAGAATATTAAAATTTTAATTTGTTTTTTAATCAATTTTTTCACAAAAAGCGACTTCGAATAGGCATAGAGCTCTGAAAGTTTCGACATAAGTAGTTTTGGCCTCTAATTTTGCTTTCCACAAACACATGTTAAAATAATCTTAAAGGGGTGTTGTTTTATTGTTTTAAAGGGGAATTTTGTTTCTCTACAAGGGAGAGAGGCTTCCAATATTAAGGTTTTACGTAGCAATTAGATTTTAGTGAGTGAAGTGAGCATATGCTTACGCATCAATGAATCTTTCAGCGAGAGAAGCGAGCCTAGGCTTGCATAGCAATGAACCTTTCAACGAGTGAAGTAAGCCCGTGTTTATGCGTCAGTGAACTATTCAGCGAACGAAGCGAGCTCGATTTTGCGTAGCGATGAACCTTTCTACGAGTGAAGCGCCAAAAACTGTGTCCTATACACGAATGACAGATTTCCGCAAAGCGAGGCCTCACAGCTAGCTGAAATATTGCACATGTTAAAATTTCGTAGCGAAGCACGGGTATTCAGCTAGTTTTAAATAAATTTAATATTTTAAACAAAATATCAATTGATTTTTGTGTTTTAATGGCAAACCTAAAAATTTCGGGAAGGGATATATCCCGTATCCCTCCCCCTGGATAAACGTTTGAATTACCCATTTGTATACATAGGGTAATGAAAGTATAGCATTCGGTCATTAAAAATCGATTTTGTTTTTGCACTTCTCCGCGTTTTGAAACATCCAGCTTTCAAAAAAGTGGTATAGAAAAAATATCTGTCTGTGGTCAGCATAACTCCCGAAAAAGTTGACCTACGATGTTCAAATTGAGTATGCGGGTATGTGGTGACCATGGGTACCATTCAGGTTTTCGTCAAAATCACGCATGCGCACAAAGTAACTGCCATTGAAAAAATCATGTTTTTCAATTATTGCTTAAAAAAACGGCTCTAACGATTTTCATTAAAATCACTGTGGAAATGCCTCTTAAGGTGTTCTAGATATACCCACCTTCGAAATTCCCATAAAAATATTAAAAGGCGTAAAAAGTTGAAAAACGAATGCCTTCAACAAAAGTTCTCTTTCCTTGAGTATACCTCATCAACGATCGTTTTTTCTTCTCCCCTCTGTTTCACTTATAATAAAGGATAATATATAAAAACTGTAAATGACACAATTCCACGTCAGTATGTAATCGAAAGTTGTGCGATGTTCCATACCCCTAGTTTTCATTTTAATGGTAAACTATGCTAAAAACAAGTATTTAATCGGCGCCATTTGAACAACGTTTTAGTTTTTTTTTTTTTTTTTAATTTCTAGAAAGTTACAACTTTAAATAAGTAACTCAAAAATTTAAATTATTTTTGAGCATACACGTTTCTGAAAACAAAATTCTTATAGTATTACAACTATCTTTCTATAGAACACTTATTAAACTGAGGTAGAAAAAAAACAAACTTAAAAACTAGTGAGAGATAATTTGTTACTATCACTGTCGTGTCTACTCGTTTCTGGATAGTAGAAATTACATTGGCCCGGTGGGGCGATAGAGGATGAGTAATTTGTGAAAGATTCCCACAGTGATAATGTAGTGTAGAAGAGATTAATTTGAAACAAAAATGTTAGAGATAGCCCAGTTCCTTTTACCAAAATAATATTTCACAATAGATTTACAATATATGGAACACACTAGTTTTATTTCACATTATATAAAAAATACAACCTTCATTACAGTGGATTTGGAAATGTCAACGAACAACTCAGCCTGCTAAGGATTCGAACCTAGCACCTTAAAAATATGACAAGCAACCTTTGGAATAGCATTAAACAAAAAACGACATTTCTCTTCTTTCTTAATTAATACAAATAGGAAGACCAAGAAGAGGCTTAAGATCCAGTAGGGTTATTCTAGACAAAATAAAATACTGAATTTATAAAATACACAATACAAAAAACCGCTAATGCATGAATTCATAATAGAAAATACCGAATTTGTAGAATTCGATATTTTCAATTATGTATTCCTATTATGCATTGTGTATATTGTGTAAGTAAAGAAAGTAAAACTGTTTACAATTCCTCACATGGCGAGAATTCTGTGAAAGAACATGTTCTTAACAAATTTATTATAAACTCCGCAAATTTATTTTTTTAATTCTTTCAAAACCAGCTTTTATTTGTTACACACAAATATAGTGAAAAAAATTATAATAATTTCAATTTAAAATCAAGGTAAAATTAAAAAAGAAAAAAAAACTAAATGTTTTTTTTTATTTGCTGGATGGGATTTACCGGACCAATGTAACATAGACCTAATACATTAAAAAAAAAATAATAATAAAAATAATAATTCCACAACGTTTTGTTACCATAAATTATGTTTCCTTTTTCCAAATTAAAAAAAAATTAAGTTTACTTAATTTAAAAACACACTTGTAACACATTATAATAAAAGAAAAACGCGGTTTCATTCCAATGCATTGATAGTTTGAATATAGAAAGAGAAATAAAATAATTTCCTTATTATTATTTTTTTATACTCAAAATAATAATAATAATAATAATAATAATAAAACATATAAGCATTAATATCTGCTGAAATTAATTGAAAAGATCTCACCCCCCCCCCCCCTCCTCCCCGCGAGCATTTCAACACAGTCCTAATAATGAAATCAACAGCATATCCGAGAAACACGGAACCAGTTCTGTAGAAGCTCCCGTTCCGACACAGAGCGGGAATGAGCAGAGAACAAGTGAACGGGAATAGTTCAAATGAACTAGCTCTTTACGGAGCAGTTCAAACTGAGCCGTTCGGAAAGAGCAACTCAGCTCAACTGTTCTGAACAGAGCTGGTTGAAAAGAACTGGCTCTTTGAAACAAACCTGCTCATCGATAGTACTCCATATCGATGCTGTTCATCTACTCTGCGCCTGCGCAACGCAGCCCTGCTGTTAGGAGAGAGATCATGGATAAGGAATGTGTGTGAGGTAGGAGAGGGGAAAACGAAACCTTCTTCCTCAAGTGTGACGTCAGAGGTGTGACGCATAGGATCGGAGCGGGAAGGATTTCGCCTAAGATAAGAATGTTAAGGAACAGGGTTTTGGTGTGATCAAAGAACAGGATGTTCCCGCTCTTTTTAAGGAACAGGCTCAAAATAGCAGACTGTTCTTTTATTTCCCATCCCTATTTCACAGTTTATATTTATTTTATACGTCGATGTTATATAATAACATTACCTTTCATTAATGTGCTTAATCAATTACAAATGTAACTCCTTCGAAATTATACTTGAAAAGCTTTGGGATTTAATATACTTCTAAACAGTAGTAAGCATTCTATATTATAAAATGATAATGCATATTTTACCTATATTATTAGCGTATGACATTTTGCGTATATTTTCCACAATGAATTGTAACATTCAGAAATAACAATTTATTTTTGATTATACATTGTTTATATTTCAAGCATTTTCTATGATACCTGCAAATTAAGTCTACATATTAATCAAATCGTATTTTCATTGAGATACGGTACAGATGTAGTATGGGACATTTCTTTGGCGCTATTTTATTTGCTGATTTTTTTTTTATTTTTTTTTCCTGGGTAAATGCTGTTTCTGGCGAAGAGTTATATTTTAATTTAATTTATTGCTCATATTTTGATTTTATTATAGTTGTCATGTTTTTAATTTTGGCGAATTTTCTACTTGCCAAACCAAATAATCAAACTTGTAATATGATTTTTCATGATACCAATAAAAGAATTGCAACAGCTCGACACATCATTAAATTTTTAAAAATAAATATTTGAATTATGTTGGTAGATACTGCAATATAAGTTTCAATAGCTATCTTTGTGGTGGTAGTCACTTCAGTACCCTGGAACTTCTCTTGGACAATGGCAATTAAATGTATCTTAACGGTTATAATTTCGGGCCTACCATTGTAAATACATTGCATCTTGATTGATTCCCACCTGAACCTTGCAGTTTCCATGGTGATACTGGACTGAGTAGTCGTTAAAAAAATATATTTCTGATACCATGTGGAACACTTTGCTGTAATGAGTTTCACAGTATTCGTGTGACACATGTCACTGTTTTCGTTCCAGCATTTGCTCTTTCGACTCACTGCGAAAGGAGTACTGTGGAGGTCACTTTAAAACCCTAAAACTTCTCTTGGACTATGGGGGTCGCTTTTGTCTGATGATTATAATTTTAGGCCTAACATGGTAGATGCTTTGCATTGTGAATGACAGCCGCATGTTCCTTGTAGACTCCATACTCTAGCTAACTTGGTGATGCACTAGTATTCACTACCAGACTTCTGAGTTGTGCAAATGGTTCTCCTACCAACAGCAGTGCCAAAGGGGACTGATACGATTCCGGAATCCACGTTTAGATGTAGGTCCCAACCTGATTAGCCGTCGTTGTGCATAAAAATAGGTTGTTGAGCAATAAAACCAACCAAGCTAACAGCAGCACCATCGAAGATAAAATGTAGCATAGGAGATTAAGGAATCACTGCGTCACACTCTAGAGTAACAGATAATTAACTAAGCTTAACTCCTTAATTCTGTACTAACACGAATGATAATTAAATGTAATTCAAAGGCTAAATTGCCTCATTTGTACTTTATATAAACAACATCCCCTAAACGCCGCCCAAAACACTATAAATATCTAACTTTTAAATATAAAAGTGAAATTTAAATATTTTGGTATAAGTATGAATTACAAATTTGCCTGGAAATTTACCAAGTGAACATAAAGTCTCATTCTAGCCTGTATACTGTCATCATAATCTTCAAATGAGGGTAATGTAATGCTTAATTATAAGAAATGTATTGTAATAAATTGCAATAAGATACCTATTGGCCATTCAAACAATTCATTTTAACTTTTTGTATAAAATTATGTTGAAAATAAGGTTGCCAAAATTTGTTAAAAAGTAATAATTTGTTGAAAAGTAAAAGTTTTGATGGTACTTGTGTGTTATCAGGTGTGCAAACAGCTCGGTGGATTTTCAGCATGACCGAAGCTGTTGTCAAAAGCCAGTTTTAGTGTCTGTATAAATAATGGATAACAGTGACATCACAACAAACTGTGGAAACACTAGCAACTGAAACACTTCTCTCTTTTTTTTTGCTTTGGTTAAGGTGACTATTTTCTATTTTTTTTTAATATAATCTTTGTTAGGTCATGGTTACGATATAATTAAAACTTTTTATTACTGCAAAAAGTATTTTTTAAAAAAAATATTTATTATCTCCTTTGGCATAAATGTTCTACCCGATCTACATATCTGGAAAAATTGAGGAAATTTGAAAAAAAGTTTTCTGTAATAATCGAGGAATTTTTTTAGAAATCTATCAGGGAATTATCAGGGAACTTTTTCCCTGAGTGCTGTTTCATTTTACATCTCATGCACTCCTATATTTCGAAAGAATATCAGAGACATACCACTCTGACATTATGGAAATCATATTTAAAAATGAAAATAGTTATTTTCATTATGGTGAATTGAAATATATTTACTCCAAGTATAAAAGTAACCTGAGCCACATAGGTTGTAATTGAAACATTTATTGATTATATCATTGTTTACCTTTTAATTTGTTGTGATAAATGAAAAGCTTTTTTTTTTTCTATAATTAAAGTTTGAAATTAGTCAATTACATCTTTTTCCAAACACTTGTTTGTTAGATGGATTATTGCTGAAATAACATCCAAGTGCAGATGTTATTTATTTTACTATATCTATATATTTTAATTGCCAAATAAACCTGATAATTTTGAACTCTGGCAGGTGATGCAGTAGACACCTAAATTAGCACCTGTCTTCTACATCAAAAGGATCTACATAAATTACACTGCACATAGTAATTATGGCTTTTTGACATCCTACTGAGTCACGTTTGATGGATCTCCCAATAAATATGTTATGTTGCTGTCACCTTCTCCTAAAAAATTAATTTTGCTTTCCTTTATTTCAAAAATTAAAAAAAAAAAATCGTATTTATGTAAATTTGAAAGATTAACTTTTATTAATGTGATTCTGGATCAGATGATGTATTCAAATAATATAAACTAATATTTTTCATGAATACTTCAATTAAATTGAAGAAAACAAATTAAGAAATTTTTTCTGCAAAAGTGCAGTTATTTTGTCATACAAGTGATTACCCCCCCCCCCCCCAACACCATTTTCCATGTCACGTTCGACAGTATTAGATGTTACTCCCCCATCTGCGCTGGATATTATTTATCAAAGTCCTGGGACATTAGCGCTTTGATGGATTTAATGTGAGCATTTTCCATTATTCAATACACCAGTGTAATGGTAGTGCACTGGTTCAATTCTACGACCTCAAAGCTGCTTTAGATGTTACCAGTATCAGATTGCCAGTCATGTAACATCGCTGCTAGCATATCATTCCAATCCCAGGAGAAGCCAGAGTCATTTGATCACTTCTGGCTGATGACTCCAATAGGTCAACATTTTCTATTTACTGATGCATCAGCTCCAATCACCTGCACTCTCCTATAAACCATTGACAGGTACTCTCGCCAATGACCGAATTGTTAAAGCTGCTAGCACTGAGTAAACTCAAAGCTGGCATTCTGCTTAACATGACTATTACCTTTCGATCGACTTACCGGCTGACGCTTTTGGCACTTGCAGCGTGTAAATCCATTTTGATGCTCATGATGGTGATGTCTAAAAAGCAACAATTTATTTTTAAGGTTCCTAATATTTTATTTTTTTGCTTAAAATTTAAAAAAAAAAAAAAAATTATCTTGTATCGCTTGTTTGGAAAAGTCTGTTGGGATAGAATTTTTGATTTAGAGATGTTCATGATCATCCATGTTTTTAAGAATACAATATCTTATTTCTACTTCTAATGTAAGAAAGAAATTTTTTTTAAAACCTTTAAACAATGTATAATCATATGTCACCTTGCAATTTTTATTCGTGGTTCCTGTAAATTGGGAATTTTTATATTGTGTGAGTGTTCTCTTAAACGAGCAATTTGAAAAATTTAGAATCTAATTAAATATTTGTATTTTGCTCAAATGTAAACTGGTTTTTGCTATTTTGTAAATGCATGTGTTATTTGTTATGAATAAGAACACAGCACAGATTAATTAATTTTTTTATCAAAAATTATTCATTTTGTCAATTATTAATTTAAATATTTTTTATTTGCAGAAAGATGGAAATGTTATGAGCAGAATACTTAGGTTGAAAATGCAGTCGTCTCTCAAAATGATCACCCGTTTCTTAGCTCTATGTTTTTTTCTGAATTTAAATCCTCCACAATACTCATCATAATACAGCTACAGAACTCCCTGAACAAAAAACAAATTAATTAAAAAGAACATTGCTTGAATTATTCATCATGGATGGCGAAACAGAACAAGCTACAAGCAATACCTGCGATAAAGTTGCCAACATTGAAACATTATTTAAAAAGCCTCTAGCCCTAGATGAAAAGAAGCCTGCTTGTGACTTGTGCTGCAGAACATTTTCTTCAAAGAAATACCTCAGAAGACACCTCCTCACTCACGCACCTAAAAGAATCGAGCATTCTTGCGACCTCTGCAATAAAGCATATTCTCGAAAGGATGCTCTAAAACGACACCTTCTCACTCACACTGAAGAAAGACCACATGTTTGCGACATGTGCAACGAGGCATTTTCAAGAAAGGATGAACTAAGTAAGCACTTTCTCACTCACAGTACAAGAAGCCTGCATACTTGTTACAAGTGTCAAAAAGCATTCTCTCGAGAGGATTCTCTCAAAAGACACATCCTTACCCACACTGGAGAAAAGCTGCATATTTGCCTGCAGTGTAACAAAACCTTTTCTCGAAGGGATGAACTTATTAAACACTTCGTCATTCACACATATCCAAGGCCTGGTACAGAAAGTAATTTTGTGGGAATCCTGGAGTCCAACAATGATCTTTATCCAGCAGAGAAACTAAAAACTCGTCTTATTATTCATATTAAGAGAAGAAAGCCGCTAAAAGTTGCCAACCAAACTACGATTACCGAATCCTAGAGTTGTTTAACCATTAGGTTGATTATTAATGAAGTTTTTTTCATGTGTCTGTCAATTGAGAACACAATGGAATTGTAAAATGTTATTATCAATTAGTTTGTTTAATTAACTCTAGACATAACTCACAACAGTATATAATTTTTTTTTTTTTAAATGATAATAGAGAAATGTCAATTGCTGTCTAATGATCAAACAACTATTTATGTAGTTTGGTTTGAAGAGAAATGCAATAAACCAAAATGATCAATCTGACAGGAATAACTATATGAGTTACCTTCATCACTGACTCCCTGCCAATTCTGTAACGCTGTTAGATGTTGCTGTATAATTGAGATTAATTAGATGCTCGGGGATCTTTTCATTTATTTTTGCTCACGTAATATCTAAAGTTAGATAGATGTATAAATTAGATGCACATGCATCTTTTCATTTATTTCTGATCACATAATATGGAGATTAGATTGTTATTGTTATGAATTTTCTTCTCAGGAGTTTTTCAATTTCAACTTAAGGGGGTATTCTAGTCTATGGGGCTGAATTTCGAGCGTTTTTTGGCAATTAATATAAAAGAAGCAGTTAATATTTTTACTATAAAATTTTTTATCATTTGTTTATTGATATTTCAAGAATACAAAAAAATACATTTAAAAAAAAAAAAAAAAAAAATTCAAAAAGATACAAGTCCTTGAAGTAGAGAAAAAAAAAAAAAGGCTGTGTCCTCGTGAAAAGGATTTCTCCCTTTGTATCCATCTGAAAAAAAAAACAATGCCAAATTATTGATCAGTACAAATGTTATTGTCGCACAAACCAACAAAACTTGAAATTATTTTTTTTTCACAAAATGGCGGCTGTTTAAAAATAGAAGTCGATTTTTTTACTCATTTTTCAACTTCCTCCAATTTTTTAAAAATATTACAAATTTGAAATTTTCAATTTTTATTGGTTAGTGCGAAAGCGAGATAATTGAAGAATATTCATGCTAAATTTCAAGTAAATCGGCTGATTAGAACCTAAGATATCTGCATCACCGTATCGAAAAAAGTAGTTTCGAGAAAAACGCGTTTAAAGTTTAACGTTCAGTTTCAGGCAGCGTAACTGATAAAATAGTACGTATAACTTACATTCTCTTAATCAGCCATCCCAGCTTCATACATTGGGCCTTCCTCTACTTCATATTGACTGTTTTCAGCATTTCTCTCTGTATAACGAGCAGTTCTTTCCTCTTTTGAAGCATCTGAAGCTCGAACCTTAGACCGTTCAATCCTTATAATCCGAGTATAGATACTTGTATAATACGTCACAATGACCTTCAGACTATTGATATAGTAAACTAAAAGTATATGACAAGAAAGAAAGAAAGCTATTCATACTCAGGTAGCCCGGACCGCCCGTAGTCTATTGTTGTAGTCGTCCGCTCAACCCGGTCTAGTTGCCACGTCACTAAAACGGCTGTAACTTTGAAAATAATTTGAATTTTGAAAAATCCTTTCAGAGAGATATTTTTGAATATCTAAACTATCGAATTATGAAAAAAAAAATTTCATTTTTTTCAAAATTCTAGACTAGAATACCCCCTTAATTTTTTTTTCATATATATAATGAAAGTGGCAACGGTAGGAGATCGAATCGTCTTGAGAAAGAAAGAAAATGTTGTTTTTTTTTAATAAGATTCTGAGAAATTACTAAAAAAATTACGCTTGCATCTACAAAATTATGTAAGAAAAATTTCAATTTCAGTATAATTGTTTTTCATAGTTATAATAAAAGAGGCAACAGTGGGAGATGTAATGGACAATTCCTGCATTTAAAAAAAAAAAATTCTAAATGTTTCAAAAAGGCCATAAACATAAAAATTTCTGCTCGATGCACTTTTTCTTTTTTTAAATTTTCCCTCAAAGTTCACCTGTTAGACATTGGCTAGAAAACGATTCATTCAGCTCGAATTGAATGTGATGTCAAGAAATCCCAAATATCTTGGCTTGAAATGCAGCAGCGGAAACCAGTTTTGCCAGTTTCTCGCAAATCGCGTCAATCGATTCGGGATATGGCAATGGTCTACCAAATCAACGCCAACTATTTGGAAAAAACCTCACGATAACCATAGAAACGGAAGGATTTCTAGACGTCACAGATTTTGTTGAGTGTTTTAATCGGACTGGTTGTGGCTCAGTTTTTGGGGTATTTTCTTTTCTTAATATTTAAATAACTAATTTTTTTAAAGAACTTTTGTTTAAATATTTGGAATCGGAAAGAAATTCTTTATAAATATAAACTTATTTCACTCGTTTTTAAAAAATGCGGGAAATTGTCTATTGGCTTGAGGGGAAAAGATTTTTTTTTTTTTTTTTTTTTTTAGGTTCTGAGTAATTGGAAATAGCAAAAATATTTCTTTACCATTTTATATATATATGTATCAGCAGTAACTTTTATTTTCACAATATTAAAAGAAAAATTAGAATTTTTAATAAATATTTCGAGTATATTATATTTATTGTTTTTCAATGGGCACTTACAACTCTCTAGTAGTGAATAATGATTGCACAAGCTACAACTTTTCTCTCTAAAATACTGTTGTCTAACATGGGAATTAAAATTGCATCTCTGTTTCCATGGAATATGTAGGATTTCAAGTGTTAATAAATCCAAACCGTTAATTTTAATAAGTCTTCTGTCAATCTATTGGTATGCTATCTTTTATTGATATTTTGGTTTGGTTTTAGTATTAACAATGCTATTCACTGAGATAACGTTAAATATCAATATTGATATTTAACATTATCTTAGTGAACCGCATCGTTTAACCATTTTTGAGATTCTTGTCCTATATCCTCCTTAGACCCCACGTATATTTAAATTCACATTGGAATTTGGGAGCAGTTTTTTAAAACCAAAAATAGTTTCTCAACAAGGTCATCTTACTATTCCATGATTCAGTATCTCCCCTCCCCACCAACTTATTTTCCCCAAGTTTTCTAATTGTAACTGTCCTAATTTATAGTTTTCTCATTTTCCCCCTAATAGATCGTATGTTGCCACTAATAATAAAAAAAAAAAAATTATAAAAAAAATCTAATCCAGGAAAAACTAAAAACATGCCAAGTATAAAGAAATGCCTCAAAACTAAAGTTATTGGGAGATTAAATTTTTTTTATCCAAAAAGGAAGTAGAAAAAATCAGAGGTGACATAACACGTAAAAAAAATATACCATACTCTACAAACCAAATTTAAATTATAATAAAGCAAATATTGATACTCTATTTCTATTATGTTGTGCAGTAAGTTACATCGAGAAAAAAAAAACTTGAATTTTTTCTTTTAGATTTAGATTTTCTTAAAGATTGTAATACTCAAAATCCAGGTGGGTGAAAGTGCACCCACTTTCACTCTCATTGCAGCGCCATGGACACTTATGCTCTTTGTTTCATAATTATAGACTGGCTGCGTGGCGACACGTTGCGGAGACTCGTCATTATGAATAGGTTCTAGTTTCTGACGGTTTGCGAACCAGGCTCGCTTCACTCGCTAAAATGTTCATTGTTACGGACACCCAAGCTCGCGTCACTCACTAAAAGTGTCGTTGTTACACAAGCACAGATTCGCTTCACTTCCTCAAAAGTATAGCTCGCTTCGCTCGATACAAAGTTAAATTGGTATGTAAACCCTAATTATTAGACCCCCCCCCCTCACACACCTACATTTCCTCCGTTAATACAATCCCTTCTCCCCCCCCCCCCCCACCGAGAACATGTTACCATTCTGATTGTGAAAAGCAAAATTAGAAAGTCAAAACTATTGTTGCATGGATGGGTTCGAAAGACTTAAAGCAAAAGCAGATCAAAACTTGCAGCAATTTATTCCGACGCAACTCCAGAACTTCTCGTTCTAGTAGACTCAATACAGCTCTTTACACAACAATAGACCACAAAATAGCAGTTAAAAACTTGATAACACAACTGCTAAAATCGCCGCAAAAGACAATGCAATACAGTTCACTTTCGGAACTCTCTGGTTGGTTGGTTGTATTCAGATTATCTGGCGTCGTCAGCAACACGAGGGCTATAATGCGCCGAAACTTTTCGTCATTAGACAAGCCAACATACATTTACAAACACCCATGCCTAACACGGGACTCGAACCCGCAACCTGGCGGTCTAGAAGCCAGCATGCTAACCACTATACCGTTTGGTCAGTGTCGGAAATCTCTGAATGATCGCTGAGAGACAGCTAACTCAGTAACTCAACTAACTCCCCCGCTCACTTGGCCTACCTTATATAGGAAAGGCGAAACTTCCAGAGATAGAAATTTGGAGAACTTTCCAGATCGTAGTAGAAAAGCCCTATACAGGTACATGGGAACCGAAAATGGTAGCCAACTTGGCTATATCTCGCCAATTTGGCGATATTGCCATTAACCATAATGTTAAATGGCAATCTCTTTGTAAAACTCACTTCCCAGCATTATCTCTGTAAAACTCATTTACAAGCATTAAGAGACACATTGCAAGAAAGCGAAGACGAAGAACTTTTCCACTGCCTTATGCGAAGTGTACATAAATTTTATTTTTACATAATTAATACTACGAAATATTTACAAATATACAGAAATTCGTAACACTGCTCCGGGGACTGTACTGCACGTCCCGGGCAGTACAGTCCCCGGAAGAAAGGCTCACTTTCAAAGCAATAGCAAACACTCTGCGTTCATTACTAAACTATAAAACTTACTAATTTATATGCAGAAAAACAGAAACCTTACTGAATAAATAAATAAACAATAAATTTACAAATTTATATACACATGTGACCATGGTCTTAATAACTACATACACTTTATACATTAGGAGGATTACAAACTATGGCCATAGTAAGGGGCTAACTTGTCGTAATGAACCACACTAGGTTTAGAATTAGATGACTTACGAATTCTGACCACGACATCATTCAGCCGGTTGAGGACTATGTAAGGACCATCTCCAGTGAGACTGAAGTTTGGGAGAAAGTCCTTTTTGTCGTTTCGGGGTCCAGAACCAAACCTTGTCACCTTCGTGGAATTGATGTCCTGTAGCCTTCGTGTCGTATCTGGTCTTCATTTTATCCGTCACCAAGTAGATTCGCTCTCGGGTAAAATTTTGCACAGCTTCAAATCGTGCCTGAAGATCCTCGACGTACTCCTCTGGCGATGAAGGTGCATCCGGAGGGCGGCCAAACAACAGATCGCAAGGCAGACGAAGGTTACGACAGAAGAGTATATGGGATGGGGAATAACCGGTAGTCTCGTGGATGGCGCTGCTATAGGCCAGAGGTAACTTCTGATCCCAGTCCGGTTGGTTTCTTGAAACCATCAGTGAGAGGTTATTGAGGATGGTTCTGTTAAACCTCTCCACCATGCCATCCGACTGTGGGTGTAAAGGCGTCGTCTGTGTTTTGTCAATGTCAAAAATATCACAAAGTCCTTTAATTAAAACAGTGGTAAAATTCCTTCCTTGATCAGAATGTAACTGAAGAGACACTCCAAATCTGGAAATCCTGCGCTGAACCATTACCTCTGCAACGATTGGAGCACTTGATCAGGGATAGGATACTTTTCGGGCCACTTCGTAAAATAATCCATGGCAACAAGGAGGTATCTGTTGCCGTCAGCAGATCGTGGTAGTGGTCCCAAGGTGTCAAACGCAATCCTTTCAAAAGGCGCTCCTACGTTGAAACGTTGCAGGGGTGGGAATTCTGCGCCAATTGCGCCAGCGCGCGCCAAAAGTGGTATCCTGCTCCAACCTGCTACAAAACCACATTTAAGTGCAATTCTGCGCCAATTTTGCTTTAAATATTCCTTTAAAATTTCACGCTAAAGCGCCAAACCAGATTGCGCACGCCAAATCTATGTGGAGACGAAATTACGACAACCTCAAGGACCGTTTTCGCACGAATTTTCAAAACATTCGATTTTTCCCGCTAACAGAATACAATGTGTGGATTATCCCTCTGAAATCGACATTCACGCATGCGCATTCATGTTCAAACGCGCCTTGCATCGGGACAAATTCAAATCGCTGAGTGCTGATAGCTGATATCACGTGCGTTATTGCTAGATAATATTTAGGGGGCAGCCTCAAAATTTCCGATTACTAGTTGGCACGGATGGCCATTTCGTGCGTACCTTGATTAAGTGTGTTTCGCCGGATTTTTACCACACCCTCTTTTGCTCTAAATATAAAGAAGAAAGGAATTGGTAAAAAGTTAAAGGTGCATAACTATCAAATATTTTTACTAAGCATTTAAAAAGAATATTTCCGCTCCGACACGCGTAATGACGATACCTTTTATTAAATTTAAGGATGTGTTTTGTAATTTACTTGTTGGCTGTTGGTAATTAACTTTTAAACGGCCGTTTTACTTTTGGAATTAAATATCACAGAAATGTAATCAAAATCCCGGAATGTTTCCGGTTTAAAAAAAAAAAAAAAAAAACTTACAAGTTTATAGAACGGTATGTAGGATAAAATCGCCGTTTTGACGCTGAATTTGACTCGATTTGGGAAGGAAAAAAAAAAAAAAATTCATAAAATTTTAGAACATTCACAAAAAATTTAGAAACATCTTATTTTAATTTTACTGTATTGCTATTTTTGCTATAAGAATTGCTATTTTTATACAAATGAGTCTTTTATAAAAATAAAACAAAGTCAGTGGATTTATAGAAAGCTACTTAAAATAGGTGTAAAACTTTACTTACAATTTTTAACCTAAGTAGTTTTGGCCTTTGACAAACGGAATAAGGCTACAGCTCAGAAATGTTCAACATAAGTAGTTTCGATCTTCAAATTGTACATTTGTGATAAACAAAATGTCAATTTTAATTATTTTTTAATTAATTTTTAGCTAACTTTTTTTTTATATAAACAGTCTTCAAATAGAGGTACGGCTCTGAAATTTTCAACATAAGTAGTTTTGACCTTCAAATTGTACATTTGACAAACAGAATGTCAAAACGTTATTATTATTATTTTTTTAAATTAATTTTTAAATTAAAATTTTTTTTTACAAAGTGACTTCAAATAGAGGTACACCTCTGAAATGTTCAACCTAAATATGTTTGGACTTTTGAAATGTTTGTTCTTCTTTATTGTAGACTTCCTTATTGTAGACTAGTTTGGACTTCTTTATTGTAGACTTTTGAAACACAGAATTTTAAAATTTTAATTTGTTTTTTAATTAATATTTTTACAAAGCGACTTCTAATAGATCTAGAGCTCTGAAAATTTCAATATAAGTAGTTTTGGCCTTCTAATTTTGCTAATTTACAAATTATATTTATGTTGTAATTGTATGTATATTGTATCTTATAATTTTAAATTTAATAATACACGTTTTTGGTAGAAAAATGAAATTATACAAGTTTAAATTTTAATTCTTGTAATTTTTGTTAAATCAGCTACAATTTATTTTATTTCTGCTATTAATCTTCAAATTTTGCTGCTACATTTTCTCTTATTCTGCTCCAAAAGTTAAATTTCGCTGCTCCAATTTTTTGCGAATCTGCTCCAAACGTTAAATTTTGCTGCTCCAAAATTGCTCCAAACTGGGCTTTAGCACTTCTCACCCCTGACGTTGCAGTTTTCCTCGACTACGTTTCTTCGGTCCATTCCGGGCTGCACAGGCATCACATGATCGGCCCCACTTCTTCACGTCAGCCCTCGCCTTACTCCAATAGAACCGCTCTCGAAATCTTTGCAACGTCTTCATTACTCCGAAGTGGCCTGCAGTTGGACTGCTATGTAGTTCTTTAAGAACGTCTGTGATTATGGATCTTGGAAGCAACAGCTGCCACCGGGATGTCTTTCCATCATCAGATTCGAACTTCCGGTACAGCACGCCGTTTCGAATATGGAGAGAGTCCCAGATGGCCCAATATTGCTTTGTCGTAGGACTATAGATGGAAATGTCCTGCCAAGTAGGTGTCGCATTCGAAGACTCCTTTAAATCCTCCTCTCCGGCAGAGATCGCAGCAATATTCTTCTGCATTTCCTCTTGGCCAGAGAAAATATCTTTCTTCATCTCATCTTGGCCAGAGAAAATATCTTTCTTCATCTCATCTTGGCCAGAGAAAATCTCTTTCTTCATCTTTTCTTGGCTCGCTTTCATTTCTTCCCGCGATTCGGATAATCCCTTCTTCATCTCTTCTTGGCTCGCTTTCATTTCTTCCCGCCATTCAGATACTTCCTTCTTCATTTCTTGCATGAAAGCAAAAAGCTGATTAAATTTTTCATATTGTTCTGCCATTGCACTGGTTATCGGCATTCAAACCCCACTTCTGACACCAGTTGTTGCGTGGCTGGATTCAAAAGACTTGAAGCCAAAGCAGATCAAAACTTGCAATAATTTATTCCGATATAACTCCAGAACTTCTTGTTCTGGGACAATAGAGTACTAAACAGCAGTTAAAAACTTGATAACACAACTGCTAAAATCGCCGCAAAAGACAATGCAATACAGTTCACTTTCGGAACTATCTGAATGCTCGCTGAGAGACAGCTGACTCAGTAACTCCACTCAGTCAGTAACTCAACCAACTAACTCCCCCTCTCACTTGGCCGACCTTATATATGAAAGGCGAATCTTCGCGGAACTTCCAGAGATAGAAATTTGGAGAACTTTCCAGATCGTAGTAGAAAAGCCTCATACAGGTACATGGGGACCGAAAATATCGCCAAATGGTCGCCAATTTGGCAAGATGGTCATTAACCATAATGTTAAATGGCCTTCTCTTTGTAAAACTCACTTCCCAGTATTATCTCTGTAAAACTCGTTTTCAAGCACTGAGAGACACATTACAGGAAAGCGAAGACGAACTTTTGTACTGCCTTATACGAAGTGTACATAAATTTTCTTTTTACATAATTAATACTACTAAATATTTACAAATATACAGAAATTCGTAACACTACTTATGCTGAGAATTTCAGAGCTCTACGTTTTTTGAAAATCACTTTGCGGAAAAAAAAAAAAAGGAAAAAAAAAAAAACTAGCGGTATTGGGGGGGAAAAAAAGTTTATTAAAATTTTAACATTCTGTTTGGTACAAGTACGATTAGAAAGCCAAGCCTACTCATGTTGAAAATTTCAGAGCTACTATAGTTCAGGATTATGCATGCCAGATTTTTTTCTACTTTACAAAGTGGGTGAGTCTGAACTAACGTGGTACAAATTGAGTGGTCACCTAAGGTGTATGGGATATGAACATAAAAGAAAGGTCTATCCAACTTGCAATAAGTGTTTCACCGGTGCAGCTAGCCCGGCTCACCTGCTTAGCTGCATGCATTTTGAAAAAGAAGATTTCCTGCGCGACCCAATCTTGTTCTTCGACTTCCTGAGGGTGGGTGGACTCATGGACCTGGTCTAGCTCCGCTAGACCAGTTGGGATAAGAAACAACAACAAATTGAACTTACCTCCGTACCAGTCAATAAATTTTTCTCAAACTGTTTATGACTTATGTAGCAAAGTATTTGTATAAAATTAGTGCAGAAACATTTTATGGAAAAAGTAAGAGCACTAACCAGTTAATTTATAATTATAAAATAATTGATTTCAAAATATCTTACATTATTTTAAAAGATATACTTTTATGATATTGCATAAACCAAAGAAAGCAAATTTTAATAATTCTGGATAATAATGAAAAAAGAGCCTATACTAGTAATCTCATCAAAATTATTTATTCCAATATCGTACAATACAAAAGAGCTACAACACTACTGACTTAACCCTTTGCACTCCTGTGGTGCCTCTCAGGCTCCACACGATTGGATGCCAAACCACGAGAGGGCCATTAGGTGTGATGCGGAAATTCGATGCAAGGCCAATGACTGTGTTTAGTTTCTATGAAGCAAATCCATAAACACCAGCCGAACCTAAAATGTCTCGAGTTACTGATTCCTTCGAGCGAAAAAGGCCTGGAGTGCGAAGGGTTAATTCTCATTTGGGTGAGAGGAATGGATACTGTCAGTGGGGTGCTTACAAATACATATTATGTTTACTTTCTATTTTTACGGGATTTTTCTTCTTTAGAACATTGTCCTTTTCACGCAATCTATAATAATAAAACAACTGTCTGTCTGTGGCTCTATAGAAACCTACTTAAAATTGGAATAGAGCTCTGAAATTTTCAACATAAAAAGTTTTGGTTTTCTAATTTTATATATGCTAAACAAAATGTTAAAATTTTAATTAGTTCTTTTTTAATTAATTTATTTTTTATAAAGTGACTTCAAATAGAGACACAGCTCTGAAATTTTTAACATAAGTAGTTTTAGCCTTCTAATTGAACTTTTGAAAAACAGAATTTTGAAATTTCAATCAGTTATTTTTTAATTAATTTTCTTAATTAATAACAAAATGATTTCTAATAGGGCCACAGTTCTGAAATTTTCAACATAAGTAGTTTTAGCCTTTTAATTGGACTTTTGAAAAACAGAATATTAAATTTTTATTTAGTTCTTTTTTAATTAATTAATAAATATTTTACAAAATGATTTCTAATAAGGCTACGGCTCTAAAATTTTCAACATAAGTAGTTTTGGCCTTCAAATTAGACTTTTGACAAAAAAAAAAAAAAAAAAAAAAAAAAAAACATACAAATTTTAATTTGTTTTTTAATGAATTTTTAATTAATATTTTCACAAAAAGTTACTTCTAATAGGCCTAGAGCTCTGAAAGTTTCAACATAAGTAGTTTTGACCTTCTAATTTCTCTTTTTACAAACATCATGTGTTAAAATACTCTTAAAGGGGTGTTGTATTATAGCGATTAACGGGGAATTTTCGTATTGTTTCTCGACAAGGGAGGGGCTTCTAAATATTAAGGCTTTACGCAGCAATTATTTTTTAGTGTGTGAAGCGACCTTATGCTTATACGCAGCAATGAACCTTTCATCGAGCAAAGCGTGCTCATGTTTGCATAGCAACGAACCTTTCAACGAGTTAAGTAAGCCTGTGCTTATGAGTCAATGACTCTTTCAGCGAGCGAAGCGAGCTTGTTTTTCCGTTGTGATGAACCTTCCTGCGAACAAAGCGCCAAAAATTGGGACCTATGACACCAATGACGGATTTTCGCAACTCGGGGCCTCACAGCTGGCTAAAATATTGCACATGGTAAATTTTCGTGGCGTCACACGGGTATTTAGCTAGTATTTTGTATTTGAGAAGCACAATTTTATAGGTTTTTGGAGCGAGGGCGAAATGATATGGCCCCTGTTGATAAGGGAGCACGAGAGGACGATCGCACCCTTTGCCCGCATGTAGTTGGCGCCTATGTAGGAATCGCAGATTATATTCATTTTTACTTTCAATTACCCATATCTATACATTGGGTAATAAAACTAGAGTATTCGGTTATATATATATATATATATTTTTTTTCCCCTTCACGTTTCGGAACATTCTAATTTCAAAAAGTGATTTAACAAAACAAAAAAAAAAATGTCTGTGGTCAGCATAAATCCCGAACAAATTAACCTACGACATTCAAGTTAATGTGCGGGTTGGTTGATGGCACAGGGACCTACCATTAAGGTTTTCGTCAAAATCGCGCATGCGCATAAAGTAGCTGCATTGAAAAAAATCACGTTTTTCAGTAATTGCTAAAAAACGGCTCTAACGATTTGGTTCAAAATTGCTGTGGTAATGCCTCTTAAGGTGTTCTAAACATCCCCACCTCCGAAATCCCCGCAAAAATACTTTAATGGCGTAAAAAGTTGAAAAACGAATGCCTTCAACACCGCGAGTTCTCTTTCTTTGAGCATACCTCATCAACGATCGTTTTTTCTTCCCTCCCCAGTTTCACTTATAAGAAAGGATAATATAAGAATTATCGAAAAGTATATAGCCAAATACATAATTTGGCAGAGTTTTTTTTTTTTTTAAACTCATACCAGAATTATTGCCAAACTGGCCATTTTTTTGGTAAAGGAAAGATGAAAATATAAAATGACACAAATCCACGTCAGAATTCTAGTGTAATTGAAGTTGTGTGATGTTCCACACCCCTAGTTCTTTATGTAAATAGTGATTTTTGTACTTATCAATCTAATCGTTTTCGATTTAGAATTAAAAACTATTGAACTTTATTAAATGTAGTGATGGAAATACGAATAAAAGAGACCAAGTGAATTTAATTAGTCTTCTTTTGTGATGTATTGTGCATTTATAAAATTAAAATAATTGGAATACAGTAAAAAAAAAAAAACGTTTATAGTTGCTTTTAGTAAGTAGTAATTTTATGTAATAAACAAAAGAAATTAAAATATAAAGTTATTTAAACTGTGGATATTTTGATTCGAAAGAAACATTTTTCAAATGATGGCCGTTTTGCAACGAAAACTTCAGTTTTTATTAATAATTTAAAATAATTATTATTTTAATTTGTCTTAGAAATGTAGGCATTTAGCTTTCATTTACAGTTGTAAATCAGCCACTAGTTTTTACTCGGCTCAGAAAAAAAAGAGATAAAAAAAAAAAATGCACTAGCAACGTTTATTCCATTAACCCAGCGAGCCCTTGTAAGTTTTCATCTGCAAACGATTTTTATGTTTAGTTCTTATGTATAAGTTTAGCAGTTGTTCGGCTTCTGCAAACGAATTACGCAGAACTTCTAATAACTGCAGACAGTCACACTGGCCTGAAAATATATTTCGAACTTAGAAGCTATAATTTCTAAAAATGACAAAAGCATATGAATTTAACTGGCAGGTAACTGTACCCGATGACCTATTAAAAGGATGTGTCTTTGACATGTGGGAAGAGGTAATAAATAATTTTATTTTCGTTAATAGTTCTCATTTGATGTTTTTAAATGTATTTTAACGAGCACATAACTTTTAATTAATTCTTAATTTGAAATTAGATTATTTTTTTCCTTTGTCAAAATATTTTATCAGATATCAAAAGAATACGAAATGTTATGGTTAATTTTTTCTCATTGCAACTTGAAATTCCAAGTAATTTCATTTTATTTAGAAGGTTCGTTTAACAATTGTTTTACTTCTTTAACAAAATTTATGAATTATCGTTATCTTTATAAAATTAAAATTATACTTTTTGTTTATTTTCAAAGTGTAAATTTATATTAGTTTAAAGAGAAGATATCTTTTATTTACAAAATTGCTTTATTTCCAACAAACATAATATTCTCTAATATATGCACTCCCTACTACGTTCAATACAATTTAAATGCGCACAATTTACTAACAAAACGATTTAAAGAGATTGGGATAGTCCTTTTTGGTGCAAAATTTTTCTGCTTATCTCCTGATATCTCAGAAGCCAGCGAACAAACCGGACTTGCCCATACCAAGTCAGTTTTATTTTTTACACTAATAAAGTTTAGCATCCTTAATATTTTTAATCGAAAACGGCTCTAAGCCAGGCGCGCAACCAGGAAGGATTTTTTTTTTTTTTTTATGTAAGTAACTCATTAAGATCTCTAATATCTAGGAAGTTTTGCTATAAATAAATCAGCAACACTTAAGAAATAATTTCAAAACAATACGTTTTTAAATTATCATTACCTACCGTCAAGCAAACTTGGACTTCTTTTTATACATCCCTATCAACCACCTCCCTATCTATATCACCCGTTTGATCGTCCCCCCCCCCCTCCTAAAAATTATTTTACCATCTCTTTTGTTTCTAAAATATAAGAAATGAACTCAGATAAAATAAAGTCCGACTTATTACAGATTGACTTTTATTAATATGATTCTTTTGTGGACTGAACTATTCAAATGATTGAAACTAATTAAAAAAAAAAACACCTAAATTTAAAAAATGTATATATATTATATTTTCCCTGCAAAAGTGAAATTTTTACGTCATGCCAAATGATTAAATCAGTCCTCGCACCCTCTATATTTTTAAAATTAAGAAATAACGTCTATAAACTGGTTAGATTCAATAGAAAAAGCAATATAACCTAAGTTTTTGAATATTCAATGGATCAGAAATTTAATATATAATTAGTAATTAAAATTTTACTAAGTTAGGCAATAGAAAAATCAAGGTTAAAATAAAAAATTAATCGCCTTTTACCATCTTGGGTGCCCATCTGCAACCCCCTTGAAAATAATCCTGTGCCGAAATCCGTGAAATCAGTATTGTGATCAAAGCTAAAGATTTTACCGGTAAGTATGAATTTCATTATTTAAATACTTGATTAATAATTTGGTCCCAGCCTCATTTGCTGACAAATATATTAGTATTTTATTCTTGAAATGATTTAGTTGGTATAATATTACATGTTACTAAATTTCAAAAGAAGAAAAACAATTTGAAATATCGAACAATATAATAAAAAATAAAAAAAATGTGATAAATAGAAGGACACAATTAGTTTCAGTGAAAAGTATTTTTTAGACAAAACAAAATTTTCTGTTGAAGAAACATAACAGCAATATAGGTACATATGCAGTATAGGACATTTCTTCGCCACGATTTTTTTTTTTTTTTTTTTTTTTTTTTAAATTTTTATTTATATATGTTATTCAATGTATTTAATTCAATTTATTTATTTATATTATTATCTATATTTTAACTTAATTTTGTTATTATTTATTTTTTAATTGAATTACTATTCATATTTAAATTAATTTTTATATTATTTATATTTTAATTTTTCACTTACTGTTGTTTTTGATTTTGGCGATTTTTCTGATCGACAAATGTACTATACTACACCTGTTCCAAAATATATAGAGTGTCTATAAAATGTTGAACACATATTGATGTTGAATAATTTATAAAATAATGAAAATAAATTTAAATTGATTACACAAATGGTTAGATAGACTCAAAAACTTTTATGGCCCTTGTGAATGGATTTCCACAAGTGCGCCTTTCGTCGCACGGAGAATATCAAGACGGTAGTCAATTTTTCGCTAGGGGTACGGGCAAGCATGTCGGCATTCACAGAGGCATTGCGGCTGTAATCCTTCGACGTTTTCCTCTTGTAAGCGATGTCCTTTACGAATCCCCAAAGGAAAAAGTCCAGTGGCGTTATATCAGGTGATATGTGTGGCCAAGAGAGAAAAACATACAATGAATGACGGAAGCAGACGATATTTACAAAAAAATGATATTCAAATGGGAGAGGAAATTTTCAATGGCAACGTTAACTATAAATGAGAATATATTATTCTATGTATAATTGCCATAAGTTTGTTATATCCATTATTTTATGAATTATTCAACATCAAAATGTGTCCAACATTTTATAGACACCCTGTAAATAGATCCGAAGAAGTTTATTTAAACGTTTAATAATCTAGCCTCTGCAATTGATAATATGATCTATCCTTTTATTTACTGTCAGTACCAGAAGGATTGTTTATTATTCTAGTATTCGCAAGTTGATAATATTATCTATTTTTTTACTGTCAGTGTTTCCGAAGAATCATTTTATATTCTAGCCTTTGCAAGTTGATAATATCGTTGATATGATAAAACAATAACGCAGCTGCAGAAATTGGAATTTTACAGGAAACCAAAAATTCAATTTGATTTCACCATAAACTAAGTGACGCCTATCCTGAATCAGGTTTAATATTGTTACAATAAGCAATAAGTGTCACAGTTCCTTCTTTTTTCTCTACAATAGAGACCTTAACTCTGTTTTGGAAATTTTAGCAGTTGCGTCATTATTCCACATTGCGGTGAAATAAACTATCTATTTATTTACAGTCAGCATACCGGCATAAACATAGAGTTGTTTAATATTCTAAACTTCGCAAGATGATAATATGATCTATCTAATATTTATTGTCAGCTTAGCCGAATGTTACACACCGACAAGTGGCCATCGTTAAGATTTACTCTACGGTACCCCTTGGCTACTTTTTGAAAGTTGGCGATTCGTATCCGAATGTGGCAATCCGTCGCCAAGGTTTTCCGATAACGCTAGTGACCGTTTGGATTTGGTAACATGGCATGTTTTGACGCCATTTTGGATTTGGCGTCATATCCTTTTGACGTCATTTTTAATTTGGCGATATTTTTGAAAAGTCGCCATGGGGGACCATACAGTAAATCTTAACCCTAGTTTGTAATGTTACCTTGAATATTTTTCTTCCCTTAGGAAAAAGAAGAAACCAATTTTGAACAAGATGCCCTCTTCCGCGTGGATAGCTTTGGATTCTTCATTTATTGGAAGAGCACAGGAAACGTTTGTATACATAAAATTTCATTTTAAACAGCATATGTTGAATTATGACAGTTACTGTCACTAAATTTCCGCTCTACACACGTTTCCGATTTAAAAAAAAAAGCCAAGTTGACGAGTTTGATGACAAACTTGATGAGATAACCTTTCGCCTGATACATCTGAAATTATTTCATAATTTCAATACGATCATTCTTGAAACTATTTTCTGATGTCAATTTGTTTTCTCGAATCCATTAATGAAAAGAAAGAAGAAGAAAAAAAAAAAAAAAAAAAGAAGAAAAAAAAAAACACGTTAAACTATTTAATGAAATTTAAAGTTTAAACCATTTAATTAAAATTTCATGCACATATAAATATCTCATAATATGGGGTCCAGACAGTTGAATTTGCGTGTTTTGAAGAGTGACTTGCCAAATATAAAAACTTCTCATTCGCTCAAAATTATTAAGAACTAAATGCATGTTTCCGAGCTACGGAGACCCATAATTTGTGTATAGGTTCCAGCTTTTTGCGCTTCGCTCGCTGAAAGGTTCATTGCTACGCAAAACCCTGTTAGAGATAGCTTTGTAAAAAAAAATTAAAATTAATTAAAAAAAAAAACTAATACAAATTTTAACACTCTGTTTTTCAAAAGTTAAATTAGAAGGTCAAAACAACTTATGTTGGAAATTTCTAATCTCTACCCCTAGTTAAAGTAGCTTTCTATAGAGGGACTATACGACTCTTTGTTTTATCATTATAGATATAGTTAAGCTAATCTTTAATTGAAAGAATACTTAGGAATAAATTTTAAAACGTAGCTTATCACTTAGTTTTGTCATTAAAAATATTTTTGATGTTTAAAATTAGTCGGAGAGACACAAAAAGAAAATATTTTTTAAATGTGTAATTTGGTGGTGTTCTAAAATTGACTATTATAAATTAATCTTCGAGTTTAAATATATGTTTTGCAAGTTTACAAAGGAAATATTGTGGGATTACTTTTACGAGGATCAAACGAAAATCATTACTATTTTATTTCACTTTACTTCCTTTTTGTTCTCTAAGAAATTTACATGGCCTTAACAATCCAGTATCCGAATACGAAAAGTAATGGTCCGACAATGGAATGCAGTATTTCTTTTTTTAAAACTCAGAAATGTTTTCGTTAATTCTAGTCTTTTAAACACAGAAAGTCATTTATATTCTTCAATGTATTAATTTGTACTCTCACCAGTTACTCAAGGAGGGTACAAGTCTTTTATTCTAAAAAAATTTACGATGCAAGTCATAGGCGCCGCTAGAAAGGTGCTGCGAGGGGTATACTTGCACACCCCTGGATTTTACAAATTAAAAATAATGTGTAGACCCTATAGGACATGAGCTAGTTATCACTTAGATTGTGATGTATAATACTATTTGCTGATAAAAAAAAAACGAATTAATTTTTTAACTTTGTGTTGGTAAAACCCCTCAAATGTTTGGGAATAATCAATTTTTTAAACACCTTGTTACTTTTGAGTCACTCTATATTCTCCATGTTAACTAAAAAAAAAAAATTTGAACTATAGGTCTAATTTTAAATATTATTAAATGATGGAATAATAGAAATTCGAATTTTCTACATTCTAGGGTGGACGAGTTTTGGAATTGTCACATGTCAATGATATTCGCCGAGGAGGATTGCCAAAGGTATAGTATTTCAGCGAATATTTCAAAACTATTAGTTTTATGAGAATTATTGACTGATTATCATGAGTACCCAGGGGTGTACTGGCCATAGGGTTGTTCGGTGCAATCACCTGGCCGGTCAGTGTCTGTAAGAAATGGGCCGGTCCAATATGAAAGTTACTATTTTTTTTGTTAGTTTTACCCCCTTTTTTTTCTGTTAATATAAGCAGTTGCTTTTCTTAACTTTAAAAAAAAAAAAATGCGTTCAATTTTATATTTAGAAAATAGATACACTAAGATTTATACATAATTGTATTACGAGTTTTTACTTATTTTATAACTTTTAAAGAAAAAAAAAAAATGTTTATTATAAATTCGGATGCAATTTTTTAATAACCTGGACATTCTTTATTTTGCAATTTAGGCTTCTTTTATTTAGTTTCTGCAAAAAACAATAAATGGTTAATAGAAACCAAGTTCACTGAAAGAAGTTATAAATAGTAGAGAAAATTTGATTTCATTAAACTAATTATTAAAACAATTCTATTATTAAAATTAATAAAACTTTAAAATTATTGAAAATGAAAATAAAACTAATTATTGAAAATAATTATTAAACATACATATTTAAATAATAAAATATACTGATTATTACAAATAATTAATTGTTGGAATTATTTTATAATTAACTATAATTACTAATATTTGATTAATGATCATATTGAAAATTTGGGCCGGCATAAATCTAAAATCACCGGGCCGATATTGTGTCCCAGTACGCCCCTGTGAGTACCGAATCTTTTCCTGCCCAATTTCTGCATGCTCTTGTCAATCTAACGGCCTCTTTTGTTCTCGACCGTTTATCGCCCACCCAACGAGATCTCAAGTTAGAAATTATTGAATATTTGGCTAAACTGAATATAAACATTTAACAGAAGGCCAGTCTAAATCACTTCATTATTTATCAGAACCTCGCCTGTTATCTCCTGGGGAAAGAGATTAATATATGACCATACAAAGCATTAGCCCTCTTGGATATCATACTTACCATATCAAACCAAAAGTAACTCTTGAACATTTTGGATCAAAAAGGAAGGATGTAGTGGTAGTCTTGTTTAGTTTTACTTGTGTTATCTTCGTTTTTATTTTGTTTGTCCTTTATATGTTTAATCCAGATTTCGAGACCATTTTTACTTTCAATTACCCATTTATATACATAGGGTAATGAAAGTATAGTATTCGGTAAATATATATTGCATTTCTCCACGTTTTGGAACATCCTGATTTCAAAAAACTGATCTAGAAAAAATGTCTGTCCACCACCGAAATTTCCGTAAAAATGCTTTAATGGAGAAAAAAGAGGAAAAACGAATACCTTTAACATAGAGTTCTCTTTTCTTGAGCATACCTCATCAACGATCGTTTTTTCTTCTCTGCTCAGTTTCACTTACAAGAAAGGATAATTATCGCAAATTATTACTCCAAAATCATCATTTTAGCAAAGTTTATTGTTTATTTTTTAGTCCTATACAAGAATTATTGCAAAAAATTTCGCCAAACTATCCATTTTTGCTAAATGAATGATGAAAATATAAAAACGGTAAATGACACAAATCCACTTCAGTATTATAATGAAATTAAAAGTTGTGCGATATTCCACACCTCAGTTTATCAATAGATGGTGCTGTAGATATCTGTAAGCAACTGCCTTTTTTTTTTATCTTGTTTGTCCTTTATATGTTTAATCCGGATATTATAACCGATATTTTTTTGCCAGTTGGCTTAATTCAGATGAACAGGTAAAAATTCCGACAAGGTATATCTAAAGCTAGAACAATACGAATGTGCGTGAGCCAGTGTGAAGTACATTCACCACCAAGAGTGTCGAGCGGACATATATCACTAGATATTCTGGTAGTAAAATGTGAGCTATCACTGTGAGATTGACAGGAGATTGCATTCTGATGTTCCCGTTTCAGGACAGTAGTTTGCTGACCAAGCTGATGGCCCGCAACAAGTTCAACCTGGACGATGTCTCTCTGACCATCTGTAGTGGAACGGACATGGTCAATATCAACTATACGCATGTTGTCTGTCCAGATGCGGACACGGCAGTGGTGAGACATCTTCCTATCTACACGATCTCACCTCCATCTCTCGACCTCCTAGAGATGTGTCAGAGCTCTATAAATCCATCAGCTTTGAAAATGAGAAGACACGACGTTAATTATGACAGATAGTCTCATTAAATTTAATTTCCAAACATGATCCGATATGCCCAGAGCTCACTTACTTTAAGGACTAACCATAGATTAATTTTTATCAATAGACTGCGCGTTCCCACTTCAATCATACAACGAGAATGAAACCAAAATGAATCACAAAATTCGTCTATCAGTCACGTGGTTTTTAATTTGGCGTCGTAAAATTAATCCTTTATCTAATAATCTTATTATCCTTTATCGCCTGAGTGAGGAGAAACCCGCCAAATCTGCAACCCTGCTCCCAAAAAGTCCCTACTCATGTGATTCATTTTGGTTTCATTCTCGTTGTATAATTGAAGTGGGAACGCGCAGTCTATTGATAATAATAAGTCTATGGGACTAACTATTAAGTTTTCATCTAAAAGTGACCCCTGTTAGCTAAGGTTCGCCAAACGTTGAGAATTGCTATGTAACCATCATTCGTTCGCCTTGCAAATCAACCACACTTCACTCTAAAAAAATATACGTCTCCACAATATGTCCTAGCATCAAAGTTTTGTTCATGTCGTAATCAATAGAAAAGCATAAAACCCCCCCCCCCCCCATTTCAAAATATTCATTCCAAAATTTCACAAAAATGTGGCACACAAAGAACAAACTTTCTGCATAGAACTGGAATCGTGTTCCTCAACAACAGTAATGTAAATGCAAGCTAGGTTGCTTTATATAACAATATCTTTCAGCTCTTCATTTAACATTTCAAACAATCAAAACTTTACACGCTCACTTTTCTATTGAGCACATAGTCACCTATTTTTTTAATCTTTTGTTTTGTTTTGTTTTGTTTTGAAACCACCGACTGTCTATTTCTGCCACTTATAAAGTGCTTAACACAGCCAAATACGTCTCGTAATTTTGAGCATCTAGAAGAATACGAGATCGAAATCTTCTAGTGTAAACCCCTCTCTCCGACCCCACCACACCAACGAGAGGACATTGAGGCCACGACAGATTTAATGTGCACCAGCCCCCATTAGGTACACACCGTTATTTGGCGGACCGAGCTTGAATCTTTTGTTGATTCCGATAAGTAAACAAAAACAAACGGTCGGTGTTGCCAATCCGCATATACAAATATGGACCTTTTTGGGCCACGTGTCTGAGAATTATATAGATAGAAGTTAAGAAAATGGAGGGAAAACCCGCAGGGGAGAATCCTTGTGCCATTTAATATATAGTACTTAAATAATCAAACCAAAAATGCATACAAACTATTAATTAATATATTATTAGACTCACTTGCTAATATTTTTGAAAAAAATAACTTCCTTTGCTACTGTAAAAAATCATGTTTTCGTCCATGAAATCGTTAGTAATCTTGGAATTATCAAAAAATTGGCATCAATAAAATGTTTTTTTTTTTCGTTTCTTGCTCATCTATTCTCTACTTTCAGTTGTGGCAAAATGGACTGAGAGCTGTAACAAACAACATCAAAGCCAACAACATTTGCCCTTCAACATGTCTTAAAAAACAGTAAGAAAAGTCTTGGGAGTATTTTTAAATATACAACTACACTATCTTATAAACAATAAATACCATTACAACAAGATAATATTTGAAATAAAGTCTCTCGTCATAATGAACAACATTTTATTAGTAATTTCTTTCCGTTAGTATTTATGATGTGATTATACTAATGTTTAAATTACGTCTTTTTTAAACACATACACTACTTGGATTGAAGACAAATGACGAAAATTTCATGCATATATTTTTTTTTTAGTTGGATGAAGTTGGGTTTTATGGTGGATCCAAATGGAAAGATTCCCGTTAAAAGGTGAGAGCTAAAACACGTTTCATTGATATTTCTAAAGATGTTTTCAAGTATCTATCCAATGATATTTTGTGGATTTTGTAAAAATTGTCCTTAAATAAACATATTACTTCAAATACTATTATATGGTTATAGAATTGCGCAGACTTTTGCTTCTGGTAAAACTGAGAAGGTGGTGTATCAATGTATTGCAGACCTAGGTTTACCAAGTGGAAAGGTGAGTTGAACCTTTATCCTGGTTTAAAACTTGGCTTAAGTTATGAAAATTAACTAAGCTAAATCTATTAATTTAGATGTAGGAGTTTGACATGATATATAGTTTGATTCAAAATTGGCGGAAAACTTGGAAAAATCGGTAAAGCGCTGAACAGTTTCACAAAAATTCGCAGGAAAAAAATGGCGGCTATTTTTCAGATTAAGTGAAAAGAAGAAAAAAAAATGTTTTTATACATTTTTTTGTAATGACCCCTTACAACAAAACGGCACTAATTAGCGCCAGCAGTTTACTTAAATTACCCATCCCAGTAGCTCACATATACCTTCAACGCCATCTGTTAACGAAAAATCTTTAAAAAAATCTCCGTAGAGATATATTCAATATTTTTAAAAATATTTCTGTGAAAATTACTACATCCTACTCTCAATAGTTCAAGAAATATCTAATTTTACAACGTCCTGTTACTTTTAGATGGCAATTTAAAATAATGAGAGCTGTTGCCTCTCAAGGCAAAAAAAATAAATAAAAATAAAAAAATAATAATGTTTTGCCTTAAATTTCGGGACTGGAAAGTCTTCTATTTTACTTCTTTTAAACACACAAACAAGTTTATTTAAGTCCATAGTCACATTAGTATGTTCCTTGTGTCCTTGTCACTAACTCTTTACCAAAAGGTTTAGTTATAATTGTCAAGATCAGTCAATACTTAGCCAAAAGCAATGCCTCCAAGGATTAGCGTAGAACGACGGAGTTTATGTATTATATCTCTCTAGCATATTCCTTATTACTGACTCTTTGAAACTGGGTCGTATTTCCACGAAATGGAAATTTTTAGTTTGTATATATTTTAAAATTGAAACATGATGAATATTATATAGCAATTTACTACTGATTTTTTAAAAAATTAAATCGTTATTTGCCAAATAATATTTTTAGACCACATTTTTTTTTTTTTTGTATTTCTTATAATAGAATGATGTGATTGAACCAGACGATTTTACGGCAGAGAAATTCTATGAAATATATCAAAAGATTTGTCCACGAAACGATATAGAAGAACTATTTCAATCAATGTAAGTTACAACAAGATTTTTCTTTATCAACAACATTTTCTTTATCAACAACAGTTTCTTTGTTTCAACTTCTTACAGCTCTTTCAATGTTTCAGAACTCAGGGAAAAGTTGAGACTATCAACATTCAACAACTTGTGACATTTCTCAATGATGTAAGTTTATCTTCATCTTTCCAATAATTTTTTTTCAAATGTTTGCTTAGTTAAGATATTTTCCCAAAAAACACAACGTATTGATCCAGTTTACAATTAGAGGTGGCACATTTGAAGATGCAGAAAATATAATTTCATACAAATGCTTCTAAGTTGTGTGTTTTTTTTTTTTTTTTTTTTTTTTTTTTTTTAATAAACACACAGTTTATTAAAAACTGAAAAATTAATTTAATCGATGTTGAAAAGCACTTCTGAATTTTTCATGTTGAAATTTCCCCAAAAAAGAAATTTTAATTTATATTTGTTAACTTTAACTGTAAAGACACTTTGGAATGTGTCTTTAACTTCAAAGATCAAACACCAGTGATTATATAATGTTGCAAACTATATTTTTTAGAATTAATATCAAAATTGAGATGCTGACAAAATGTATTTTATTTTTTAATATTTAGCGTCAAAGAGACCCTCGACTCAATGAAATTCTGTATCCCAAGTACACCGAAAAAAGAGCGACAGAAATCTTATCAGTCTACGAACAGAATGCTGGGCTTGTGAAAGAAGGTATATACATACGTGTTGTAAAAAAACCCTTCTAAGTGCTTCTATTCTACAAATCGGAAATTGAATATCAAAATTACGATAGTATAAGAGCATGACTTTAGTATATGTTCTTTATAAGAAATACCAATATTCTACAAGTCGTCATTCTTAAAATTTTGATAATGTACATAGTATAATCTTGCATATCGAAATATATAAAAGCTGATTTACACGCTACCAGTTGACACCTAAGTTGCGATCGCCAGTTATACGACTTCAGATCTAGCACCGTGTTAATGCATCAATCCAGTTCCAAAAGAAACCAGTTTGTCACGTGATCGCCTCTGACTGGTGGCTCTAGTAAATCAATTAATTTCTATTTACTGGCACCGGTGATTCCCATCATCCAATCACATGCACTCTACTCTGACCACCGACAGGCGACGCAACGGTCATTCAATAGTTGGATTGATCAAGCAGCTGGCATCGTGCAAACGCAATAGCTGGTATTCCAATCAAAACATGACGTTCACCTTATAATCGGCTAACCGGCTGGCGTTCTAAGCACTAGAAGCTCGTAAATCAGAATTAAGAATACTGGTTTGTTAATGAGAAACAAAGTAAAAATATTTGCATTCAAATTGCGAATGTAACTGCAATCATTACCTTTAAAGGAGCGTATATACAATCGACCAAAATATTCCATAATTGAACCAACTACAAGCGACATTCCTCCTCTGGACATAATCAATCCAAATGAGTTTATCGCGCTATTTTGCTTCATGTGGCGTGAGATAAATACTTTGAATGAAGTAATCGTTGTATTACCTGGGAACGAGAAACAATTTTTTTCTAGAAATAACTGTTCAAAGTATAAATAAGTCACTTTCACCACAACCTGTTCTTGTCACAGCATGGAGAACATATGCCTTCAGCCAGATCTCCGTTTCCTCCTATCGGCTGCATCTATCCTCACTTCTTCCTAGCTCACCCATCCGACTTCGGTTTCTTTCCCTCTTCATCATTCTAAGCTAGTTTAGTATGGAACCATCCCTTCGGTGAATTTGATGTCGAAGTAAAAGCAACTTTTGGGTTTTCATCCCCATTCATTCTTAGGATTTGGCCAGTGAAGCACCATCTTTCGATTTCTATTTCTTCATCAATTGATCTTAATTTTGCTTTATTTTTAAGTATTTCACTTGTAATTGTATAATAAAAAATATTCATAGTCATTTTAAACATTCTACATTCAATTTTTTTTTTCTTTCTGGTTTGTCTCTCTGTAAACGTTCATGTTTTGGAACCGTGCAAAAGAATTGATTTTTACCCACTAAAGACAGTCGGTAGGAAAATTTGCCAATAGACATTTTAATTTTTTTTCTTCTCTAATAAATAGCGATTGTGGTCCCGCTTAGTGTTTCTTAAAAATTGTAAAAAAAATTCCAAAAAATCTGAAAAATTCAAACTATTACTTTAAATGATCTAAATAAACAAGTTAAAAACAATGACTTTTTATCCATTTCAAAGTCGGTCTTAAATGGGATAACAAAGATTTATACTGACCCTTAAAGCCATTTTCTTAAAATGTTAATGAAACAAACAAGTTAAGGGAAAAAAATCACCAAGATAGTAAATAGTTCCTTCCCGAGTTAGCTATATGAGATATGTGGTATAAAGCACGAACTTTACAGGTCGCATGAGCAAAGAGGGCTTCATCCGTTACCTGATGTCGGACGAGAATGCTCCCGTTTTCCTTGACCGACTGGACATCTACATGGAAATGGACCAGCCACTGGCACACTACTACATCAACTCCTCCCACAACACTTATCTGTCGGGAAGACAGTTTGGAGGCAAGTCATCCGTCGAGATGTACAGGCAGGTCCTGCTCGCTGGATGCAGGTCAGTAGCTATACTCTTGGTTGACTATTACCATCGATATAGATAAACAACTGAATAGACTGCTTCGATGGCAATTCAAAGTTAAAAAAACAAAAAAAAAACACGCTCTGGTGAGTTGATGACGATGGGTGGACGATTATGCAGTCACAGTTCACTTCTATAGATGGTTGGGAATGCGGGAAACTTTGTAAAGTGCAAGAGTAGATATTTTTTGTCACATTAATTATTACTAATTAAGGTCTACTATTGACAGTTCTATTGTGTACAATCCAAGATTTTTTTATTTTTTTTTAATCCTCGGCAATCCGTATTTTTTATCCACCCGATGATCTGGCAACAGCTTCATTTTCCCAGCGTCAAGCAGTCTATCCAGTTGTTTATGTAAATCGATGTCTACTATATGACATAATCAGACGACAATAGATCAGACTTTGTTTATTACGTTATGTTCCAATTCACATCTTAAATCGGATTTACACATTACCAGTCGGGATTCCAGATGAGATCGGCAGTTCTGTGACGTTACCTGAGTAACAGCTGCGCCACCTGTCGGTGATCACCGAAGAGCGCACGTAATTGCATGATGTGTGAGTGACCGGCGCCATTAAATAAAAAATATATTTGAACTACTGGAGCCAGTAGCCAGGTGACGTCACAGACTGGCGTCCTCAACTGGAACCCCGACTGGTAGCGTATATATCCGGTTATAACTTTTTGCTTGCGGCGGACAAGGGAGAAGTCTTCGAAGGGCTAATTAAACCCACTTGTCGTCATGCAATCAAGTTCAACTTGGCAAATAGACTTATCTAGAAATATACATTATTTTTGGAGGAGGTAAAAAAAAAGGCAACTGGTCGTGTGTATATCCATCTTTAGAAGCACAAAACAAGTGAAGAACAAAGTCATTAACTCATGTCTGAACATGTCCACCCTCCTCCCCCCCCCCCCCTTTTTTTTTTTAGATCAGAGATATTTTCTAAAATTTATATTTTTCGATTTTCTTTGAAATTTCAAAAGTTGTCATTACCTCCACATAAGATTTATTCTGAAAAGAAAAGGGACGTCTAAAACCAAATTAAATTTAAGCAATTTTTACAAGCTTACATTGCAATCTATTTGATAACATATAAAATAGTCTGCTTTTCTTCATAAATTTGTATCATGCAAAAACATATAATTCCCTTGGCTTGAATTTCAGATGCGTTGAGTTGGATTGCTGGGATGGTAAAGGGGAAGATGAAGAACCTATCATAACCCACGGTAAAGCTATGTGCACAGATATTTTATTTAAGGTTAGTTCTGGAAAGAATCTTCATACACTTACATTGCTAGTCAATTTCTTTGAAGTCATTCATTGCACTTTCATCAATTTTTTAAAGGATTCGTGAAAGGATCTGCAAATAAAGAAAAACAGATTGGCTATCTGGTTTCTTACTGATACAGTATCAACAAATCACAACTGAAAATACGTCGAATTGCAACCACATTAGTATATTTAGAATTTTTACATATTTTGTATCAATCCATTAACGACGATTGATATGAAAATTTGCCAATCGACGGTTCAGTTGTTTTTTTCTTTGCTAATAAATTGCGATTGTGGCGAGTGTTTTTTTTAAATTATAAAAATAATTTTCCAAAAAAATCTGAAAAATTCAAAATATATTTTAAATGATCTAAAGATAAAGGTTAAAAACAAAAGATAAAACAATGACTTTTCAATCCATTTCAAAGTCGTCTTTAATGGGTTAACTTCGCTTTTGTTTGTGTGTGTCGGGTAAAATAATCGGATGGCTAATTAACACACTAGTTGTCATTCAATCGAGCTCAAACGTTACAGTTAGACTCTTCATTGATGAGAATGCATTCTATCAAAGTTTTGTGGCTGTCACTAAATGGTCCCCTTTGTGTACGTTTCCATTGGTGTACAAATACCAAGCCATATTTAACACGTTGACTGCCACGGAATTTTGGCACGATTGCGGTCTAAAGAGCCGATTTGATTTAATCTTTAACTGGTGTATGCGGTCTGACAGACCGCGAGTCATTTTTGGTGGAATCCTTTCATCCACTAAAGTATTTCAACTTTGACTTTTATATTAATTTTTCCAATACTTTGTTTCTTAAATTTTAAATTGATGATCACAAATTTCTTTGGCGCAGTAGGAACTACGTGTAGCCCTTGCGCCAAAATTATCAAACCACCCAACCACAGCATTTGTCGACGCGTTGATTAAACAAGAGATTGAACCAGCAATTTTTCCCTGATAATGCAACTCAGCAGCCAATGTGGTAAGCAAGCAAAAGTAGTTGTATTCAGATTATCTGGCGCCGTCAGCAACACGAGGGCTATAATACGCCGAAACATTCGTCATTAGACAAGCCAACATACATTTACAAACACCCAGCCAACACGGGACTCGAACCCGCAACCTCGTGGTCTAGAAGTAAGCACGCTAACCACTATACCGTTTGGTCGGCGCAAGCAAAAGTAGATAATATTTAAAGAATAAATCCTTTCCCTGATAAGGTTGACGACTTATCTACCATTTTGATGTATCTGAGTTCTTTATATTAACTTCGATTTTGTTTAGCCGGGCTAAAACTTCGGAGAATTAATTAACCCACTTGCCGTCATTCAATATTACTGAAACTTGACAGATGTATTCGTAGTCGATGTCAATGCATTCTATCAAGTTTTGCGGTCAAAATAAACTTGGTTAATCAAAAACTATGAAAACACAATCTCAGCTCAAAATCGCATAAATAAATTTCAATTAAGCATAAAAGTTGGCATTGCATATAAAGGATTTATAGTAAAAACTTTGATTTTGTGGGTTAATTTTTATAAAATTGTTATTTTAAGATTTGTTCTTTGTATTTTTAGGACGTCATTTACGCCATCAGAGACTGCGCATTTGTCACTTCTGACTATCCCATTATACTATCCTTCGAAAATCACTGCTGGTGAGTTTTAACTACATTTTCAATTAATACCCGCATTAAAGAAGACGGGTAAGATAATCAAGATATTCCAATTCATGTATATTTTTTTCAATATCATTATTTTCATTTCTATTTATTTCATATTTCTACATTAATCTAGTATAGACTTCTCCCTTTGTGGTAAGGAGGTGTCACTCTTCAAATGCTATGTCAAAAGCTTGTAGTCATTTCAGAAATACCTCATTGACGATTTGGTTTAGTCAAACCTTCCGACAAGAGACTATTCAGGACTTCTTCAATTTTAATTTTTTTTTTTTTTTAATTATGTCTATAGAAATAACGTACGAATCTTTTCAAAAAACTTTCTTGATCTTGAATTAAATGCCACCTTTAATTGCAAAACAAAGTTTGACAAATGATGTTTAAAAAAGGAGAAAAAAACAACAATTTTTAGACTAAATAAATCTTTTATTATTGACATATCTTGATCATTGGACAGTAATTAAGACATGTCAAACAATTCAATAATCAAGTACGTTCAAAACTCCATGATAGTTCTTAGCACCAATAATAAATACGCTTCTTGTATGCTGAAAGGAAAATCAGTAATTTTATAATAACCCATATAATAAGTATCCGCTTTAATAGCGTCCTAAAAAAGCATTAATTATCTATGGTATTTTGAAGAACACCATGACCATAATCATGGCCTTATTATCCATAATGCCCTTGCCTAGAGCTGCCGAATTTTGGGCGCCATCACCAATCACCTGAAAAATTCTTATTACTTATCTTCTTTGTCATAATGTAAGTAATTAAAATTCAACTATTGTGGAACAATCAATATTCTATTCAGTGCACTTTAAACAATTCTATAAATATGACAATATAGTTTAATAACACATTAATTATTAAAAATATTAATGTATGGACATTAATTGATGAGTGTATTAAAAATTGTCATTTATACTCAAATAACACCAATAATCGTCAATGGGTCTCCAGCTGCTATATTGTACCAATAGTAATCAGTTTTCTAAATTTGGCCATGACCGCAATGGTTCAAAGTTTAAGGCTAAGTAATCAGTTTTCTAAATTTGGCCATGACCATAATGGTTCAAAGTTTAAAGGCTATTCTGCATGTTGCCAGTAGCTGAAACTCATGCCAGTAAATTGATTGGAATATCACTGCCATGCGTTGATTGAAATGCTACCTTTGTGTTTACACAGTGCCAGCAACTGGAACAATCCAACTATTAAGCAAGCATTTACCCGCCTGTCGAGAGATCACGAGATTGTACAGGGAATTGGATAAAGGGAGTTGACGTGCCATTAAAGAGAAAATTTTTGATCTGCGGCAGATGGCAGCTGCAATCGAGCATATGATAAACTGACTTCTCCAGTGACTGGAATGAAGAGTTTAAGCGGTTATAGTCACTGGCATCTAATTATTAATGATTTCAACAGGTACAACTGTAGTAACGTGCAAATCTGTCTTAAGGAGCTGGTTTTCAGCATTTTCTCGCCTATCGGTGATCACGGGAGACTACAGGGGATTGAATGAAGGAAATTGATCTGCCATTAAATAGAAAATGTCTGATCTAAGGCAACTAACAGCTGCAATTGAGCACGAGATAAACTGATTAAACAGTGACTGGAACGGAGAGTTTATGTGGTGTTAGTAACTGGCATCTTCAACTGGTAGACCGTGTAAATCACCTTTAAGGAGCCATATGAGCTTCCTGGAGGTCTTGTTCGGAATTTATTTTGAGACTTGCAACTTTTACATGACATGGCCTAGTTAATTCTGTATCTCTGATATTTTTACAAGTCTAATCTCCCATTTTGTGGAAATGCTTTGCATAGTGTACGAAAGATGTAATATTTCCGTACATTCATATAATCCATACTGCGCATAAGGATGTCCAATGACTGACCCCTAATGAATTTTTAAATTTAAATAATTAAATTTGGATTGGTGATAGGAATGTAATGTTTGCTGCATTGGTATTAGAAAAACAGCAAGTTTTACAAAGTACAGAGGTTTGCCAATTAGTTTTTATCTCAAAACCATGTTTTTATTATAATTTCAACTTGGGTCAGTCATATGTTGGACACCTTGTATGAATCAATATTAACTGATACTGCGCATTTAAGGAATTAGAGGATATAATGAGGAATTAGAGGATAGGCCTTTGCACTCCAGGCCTTTTTCGCGTGGAGGAATCAGCGACTCGGGATATTTTAGGTTCGGTTGGTGTTTATGGATTTGCTTCATAGAAACTAAACACAGTCATTGGCCTTGCATCGAATTTCCGCATCACACCTAATGGTGCTCTCGTGGTTTGGCATCCAATCGTGTGGCGCCTGAGAGGCGCCACTGGAGTGCAAAGGGTTAAAGGAATTACTTTTTTGAAAGTTAATCAGAGTTAGATATTGTATCCTATTGCTGAGACATATGAAGGATTCCTTAGGTTTCCTCAATGTGCTTAAACTGTCATTTTCTCTTGTTTAAGAGCTTTCCTCTACTGTATACTATAATAATTTCCCAAAGTTTTCAGTTTATTTTTTTCCCTGGGCCTTAAACCCAAGGGTGTTGTTTTAAATTGATCAAAAGTGTGGTCCGGTGTCCGTCACTACTTAACTTTTCGGCATGCGCAGGATAAGCAATGTGTGGGCATGCGCCTTCTCAGCCTGCTTGTATAAAAAGAGATGCATGACTGCTGATGTTGTTCAGTTGTATTGCGGTATCGATGTTTTATAAAACTCAAATAGAAACAACAACTTAATAATGGGCTTGGACTTAAGGCCAAGGATAAACTGTACATCAGCCCTAAGGCGATTTTTTTTTTTTTTTTAGTTCCATTTTCAAACAAATAACGCATAATATTCATTTTGTAAATAAACTACTCGTCAGAGCCAGAGGTCTTATTTTTTAATTGGTATACCAAGATCGGTTTCATACAGAGGGAGAAAAGGGGATTGTCACAAAATAGCACCGTCCGTAAATAATATATAATGTAAAATGTATCTAAAACTAAATTTGGCAACTACTGAATTTTTTTTTATAAAGACATGCAAGTTCCCGATAGAGAGAGCTGGAGCTCGACGTGTGTGTCCACGTCCTCACCCGGAGAAAGCATTGAAATAGCAACTTCACAAAATTCCTTCTGCACCGAAATGATTTGATACCCCCCCCCCCTTTTTTTTTTTAGTTTTTTTTTTTTAGTTCTTTTTTTTTTTTTTTTAGTTCTTTTTTTTTTTTTACTTCAACCTCTTCCAGAGAGGTGGTTCTCTCACATATGTACGCGGAGGCAGGTGCTAGTTCACAAAGTCTTTCCTTTCCACTCCCAGCCGGGAGTTCGACCAACCAAGTTCCCGATAATTTCCCAGAATCTGGCCTATTCATTCATTATGGTTTATTTTTTACAAAGAAAATTTACTATTAGGAGAAATAATTTTAGTTAATAGCATGTCCTTAAATTTCAGCAAGAAACAGCAATATAAGCTGGCAAAATATTGTGATGATATATTCGGGGATCTCCTTCTCAAAGAGCCTATACCAGGATTTGGGGTAAGTATACAACAACAATTATGTATATTAAGAGAACTAGATGTGTGGAATATCGCATAACTTTAAATTACACAATAATATTGGTCATTGCATTAAAATGTATGGTGATATTTATCGTTTTTATATTTTCACTCATTGAAATAAAAATAGCTAGTTCTTGTACATGAAAAAAAAGTAATAATAATAATAATAGTAATAATAATAATAATAATAATCAATCATTGATGAGCGATGCTCAAGGGCAGAGCTTTATGTTAAAGACATCGTTTTTCAACTTTTTACGCTTTTATCACATTTCTAAGGGAATTTAGAAGGTGGGGACGATTAGAACACCTTAAGAGTTCATTAACACAGAGATTTTAATCAAAATCGTTTGAGCCGTTTTATAGCACACCGTTTTTGCTGAAACACATGATTTGTCATGATTTCAAACTCATACGCCAGCGTGAGTTTGACGAAAACCTTAATGATTAGTCCCACTAACCTGCACTACAAATTTGAACATCGTACGTCAATTTGTTCGGGAGTTACGCTGACTACGTACATACAGACACATATTTTTTCTGGGCCACTTTTTTGAAATCAGCATGTTCCAAAACGTGGAGAAATGCCTTTTTTTTTTTCTTTTTTTTTTTTCTGACCGAAGGCTATACTTTCATTTACCCCTATGTAAACATATGGATAATGAAAGTATAGCATTCGGTTGAAAGTAGAAAGGGGCTTATATTTAATTAAAAACGTTCTTCTTTGTCCTTATGCAGTGACAATTAACAATAGAAAACTGAACTTATAGTTTTATCCTGTAGTACTCATAGACTATTGTGTTTATTATGATGTAATTATTCAGTTAAAATTTATATATTAAAAGGGAAAAAATCTTACATTTTAAGGTTGTTTAACTCGAGTTAGGTTCGTTGCTCTGAAAGAACGAGCAGACACGACGGTGATAGTGACAAAAACTTACTAATCAATTGTCGGACTGCTTTGTGTGAGTTTTAAGTGTCTTCTCGTATTCGAGACCCAAATGTGGATTAGTTTCCCATGGAGGAGTTCCCTGTTAAATTGAGGTTTCAAAAATATATCGGTCCGAAAATATCCTAAGAGTAGCTCTTTTGCTAGATAATGTCTAAATCGACCGATCAACCTAAATCATGTAACTTTAAATTTATTTTTATTTTCTCTGAATAACTCTAATTGATAACATTAATAACAAACATTAATTAAAAACATTAATAACTAATAATTCCTTTTAATAACATTAACAGTAGGATGGTTTTTATTGTATTCAATACTTACACGATAGTATCACAATAACTTGATTGCCACCCCATAATGAACTAACTAGGGGAGATGCTACAGCCCCCCAACTGCAGCATTTAAAAAAATCAAAATGATTGTTTTTAAATGATCCACCCTACATTTGGTGTGTCAGTTATTGTACACTGTTATACAGGAGTTTCAGAAAGAACTTCCTAACTTTTAAATGACATAACAGCGAAACAGTAAAACAGAAGAAAGAGACAAGTAGTATGTTGGATAGACAGGTATGGAATTTTAAGTACACCTCATTACAATATGGTTTGATGGGAATACATTTAATACGCTGAGCGCCACTCGAATTCTTAAGGAAATCCCCTTCAGGCCACACTCAGTAGTGCGCTTCGCATTGCTATACCGCAATACCAGAGCATCGCTGCTAACAGATTTACTCGATACAGTTCAGTAAATATATTGTTTCTTCCTATTGTTTCTTATCGCAGTAGAAGATATTTACGCTTAGAATGAAATGCTTATAGACATTCATTCCACACGTTTACTCAGCATTGCCAGATCTCGGACTGGAAATTCTTAGGTAGGCAATTTTTCACCAGGACATTTTGAACATAGTATATTTAATAATATTTTTATCTAATGAAATATCAATAGTACTTAAAAAACTAAGACTTCCTGCACTTTAAAAAGTACTAAGAAAGACACTATGTCAAATTATAGGTGTGGGAAAAACAATAGCGTACTGTCAGCCACCGATGGCTAACGCGGCACTTAACGTGTTAATGATACTATCCTGTAATAAATAAAAATTAAATAAATTTTCAGTTATTGCTTAAAACAATGTATTTTTTTTAGTTTTATATCATATTTACACTTTCAGCCACCGATGGCTGTCACGGCGCTCGACGTGTTAATGATGGCTACATATGGTTTATCGATGAGGCGCCTTTTCATTTGGACGGATTTGTCAATCGACAAAACTGGTGAATATGGGTTACTGAAAACCCGTCTGCCTTGCAAAACCCCTACATTCTGCAAAAGTGGTCATTTGGGCTGCTCTACCCAGGAAAGAGATCATATGACCCTTATTCATGATAGAAATGATGAACTAATTCCTCTTTATTCGGATTTTACCACAATTTGCTGTCACACTTCAATATTGTAACTAAGTTTCATAACTGTCTATACCTCGTGACAACATTACTTGAGCCTTGAGTATACACTGTAGGAAGGATCCTTCCGCCGAAAAGATATAGTTCCAAACAAATCACAACTTATATGGAACTTTTGTTAACCTGCGCAAATAGTTTTGTATTAAACTTAAATACAAATTGATAAAAAAAAGAAGAAAAGAAATGCTTTTAAGTTTAAATTTTAATTTATATTTTACTTTTCTAACCACGGATACTACAAGAATTTTAACGAATCGACAACACATATTTCCGATCAGCCAATCAGGGTTTAATAAAACCGGTTTACACATCGTTGTAAGGTATTCAGTGATCTCAGGGTATATTTTCTTCTAGTATATAAGAATTTTAACGAATCGGCCACTCATCATTCCAATCAGCCAATCAAGGCGAAGTAAAACTGGTTCACAGATCGTTGTAGCGTATTCAATGAGCTCAAGTAAGCTTGTTTCTGTGTATATTCAACATACCATTTGTTTAGTCTCTCACTGTCTCAAAATTATGTTATTTCAAAGTTAATTAGTCCTTTCTGAAACACACTGCACAGTGTACATGTAATAACGTCATTTAAATGTGTTACTCTCTTTGCCCTAAATGCCAAAAAGAACAGGCATCACCTCAGCACATTTTGGACTGCCTTGGACTGGACTGGGAGGACATTTATAACTGTCCACAACTAGTGTCAGACTTCATTAATGTCAATGGCTTCACTGATATTGTCTGACTTCGTCAGACAAAAGGGAGATTAGAAACAACAACAACAAATGTGTTACTTAAGAAACTTAGAAACTGACTGATTTGTATACTTTAATATTTTATTCAACATGTAGTTGGGACCTGGAAGACTTTTACCTGGTCCGAATGACTTGAAACGGAAAATACTAATAAAGAATAAGAGATTGAAACCAGAAGTCGAGAAAAGTAAGTAATTCATATAACTACTAAATAGGGGCATACGCCCTATTGTTCAAATTCAATCTCTTGGAAATGTGATATTTATAAATGAAAAAATATATCATTACAAAATATTATTATTTTTTTAAATCGATTGAATTTATTTAAGAATTGTAAATTGCTGGAAATCGTGAATGAGGAAACGTATTTAGTAATATACCGTTATTAGAAATATTTTAATTTTAAATTACGTTTCTTTTAAATCCATGATATGATGCATTTATAATCAATTAAAAAAAATTGTAAATGCTCAAAGGAGCTTAACGTTTGTTTAGTTGGTTTGTGCGCTCAATGACCTATTCTCGTGCACAATAACGGCTTAGCAGGACCTACAGCTTAACGTGGATTCCGAACCACAACGAATATCCATGTATATTCTGGAATTCGAATCCGGCATCTTTGGCATGCGAAGACTGAACTCTAACCTCTCAGTCATCAGGTGGCCGAAGAAACTTATTAAACTTGCAAGAATTTATTAAAAAAAAAAAAAAAAAAATGCAAATGACATTTGAATATCATTAAATAATAAATACAACAAGTAACATTTCAATACCAGTAAACATTGAATGTAAAAAGTAATAATTGATATCAGTGAAAAGTAGATGTAAGGAGTAACATTTCATTAATAGTGGCAATTATTGATATTACGCAAGTTCTATAAAATATGCAGTTTGAGAGTGTAGCATTTCAATACTAATTAACCTTATTTAACAACAAGTTAAGACGCAAGTTCTATAAATTATGCATTTTGAAAGGGTCTCATTTAATTACCATTTAACCTTATTTAACAACAAGTTGAAACGCAAATTGAATAAATTATGCAGTTCACTTTGAAAATGTAGCATTTTAATACTAATTAGTTGAGACTTTGAGTTTTGATTGGTTGGATTCATAATTTTTTTTTGCTAGAGGAGTTGGAACTGTTTCTCCGCGGCCAGCTTGGCAATGACGAAGACGAGGATGGAGATGCGGTTAACAACGAAGGAGAGACGCCAGGTGAAGGTAATGCACATCTTTGAAATTTAAAAAAAAAAAAAAAAATAACATGTAATGCCTGACCTTATTTCGCATTGGTTTGCAAACAATTTTTAAATCTAAAAAAGATGGGTTAGCTCAGTTTTTGACCGACGTTTGTATAAGTTCAAGCTAAATATGTCATTTTATACTTGGTAGACGAGTAGTATATGATTTTGTAATCAAGCCAATCTGACTTCCACCATTTAGCATCATGCACAAATCATGGCATCAAAGCACATCATGTTTTCGGTGCAATATAAAAAAAAAATGTGGAAGAGGCGCCCCAATATTTATTGAAAGGATTTGCTGAAAAGATTTTCGTCTTTAGTCTGCAAGTTTATTGATAACCATTTTCTTAAGTCCAAAATCTCACGACAAAAAATCAATGAAAACATAATTCACTTGAATATTTACCTCCTGTTCTTTCTAGAATTTAACTGTTTAAATTACAGTTGCTTTAAATTAGTTTAAAGTTATAGTTTATTTAAGTTTAAAACACAACTAAAAAATTTTAAAAAAATACAGGGCTCAATTTAACTCTAGCAAGTTTGAAAATTTTGCCTCTCAAAATTTCGTGGCCCCAAGCCTGGGGTTTGTTGGCTTGTGTAGAAATCAGACCTTTGTAATTTTAATAGAGATTGACTTGTGGGTCGTGTTTTGCATAAGTTGAGTAGGTTATACTCATATATTTCACCAGTAATATATATATATTTACTCGACCAACCCTGTTGGGCCTTGAGCCTGTTGCTGGTCTTAAAATTTGTATTTTGTATTAATAAAAATAAACTGGATAAAAAGTCTGTGACGTATTTAAAAAATTAATTTAAAATCAACAAGGCTCATGAGAGTGTAAATTGGATCAATATACTTGTCATCAGGGAGAATTATTAAAAGAACAAAAAATTAGTTTAAAATGTCCCACATAGATGGCGCTAATTATAATTGTAAGAGCTTTGATGTATTATTTTTATTTTTAATTGATGGCATTATAACTTTTTTTAATATATTCTCTCACTAGGCAATCATTTCTCTTCACCCCAATCAGTTGCTTTTAAATTATATTTTCAAATACCTCAAAAACATTAGCTCCATCCTGTGTAAATCCTTTATAAAGATATTCTAGGCATATCTAAGTTTTACCATCGAACATTTTTCGGGAAGTAGTAGAGAAAATCCCACTCGAGCCATAATTTTTGTCTGGCATGCAAAAGGTCTCGTTATGAGCCTTACCCGTGGCCTCTTTTTTCAAACTGAGTAGACACGGCAGCGATTGTGACAAACAGTCCCATGTCGGTTGCCGTGAGCCGCCTGATGGTACTTTTGGAACGCAAAAACGGGATGGTTTCTCCTTGAAGATCCTCCAGGAAGGATCTCTTGATCTAATGACGTTTCGGCGCTGAGTAGCTCGAATATATTTCGTTCGTCAAATCTCCAATGCAACCAATTTTAGTAGTCAGACTTGAGATCTCCAATGCAACCAATGTTAGTAGTCCGTAGTGAGATCAATGCAACCAATGTTAGCCGTCCTAAGTTTGATCTCCAATGTAACTAAGGTTTATAGTCTAGAGTGATATCTTCAATGCAACCAATGTTAGTAGTCCGGAGTGATATCCCCAATGCAACCAATGTTAGTAGTCCGGAGCGAGATTTCCGATGCAACCAATGTTCGTAATACAAAGTGAGATCTCCATTACAACCAATGTTAGAAGTCCGGAGTGAAATCGCCATTGCAACCATTTTTTATTTTTATTTTTTTAAATTTCTTTCTCACTATACCCTTTAAGCCTCAATCCAAACCACCTTAACATCCCCAGTAGCACAAATCCACTGGTCAATATCGGCTCGACACTGGCAAGTCTGGATGTGGACCGTTGTAGACTGGCTGTTGCTACGAATCTTGGCCAATCTCACCCAGTGCTGGGAAAATTGTACTGGAAGTTTTTCAACGTTGATGCAGAGTTTTAAAATGGAAATATAATGTTATAAGAAAGCACAGAGGGACAAAAAGTATGCTTTGTGGTAGTTCTGATATTTTATTTCTTTTAAAGAAAAATCGTATATATTGAAACGATGACCAAAAGCATGTTCTAAATCTATCTGGGATGTGGTTTTCGTAGTCATAAAACTGATTTAAGATATTTGTTTCAAAGACTTTTGTTAAATTTTTAACAGATATGAAAGTTAAAAAAATTATGTCATTATTTTTATCTCTTTTCTCTAATAATGCTGGCACAAATATGAGTCCTTAATAATGTTAATTGATATAACTTAACTCAGATCTGCAGAACAGATCCTTTTATATAATGTCCTGCATTTTATCTTTCTTGTTACTTTTCATGCTGCAGAGAAAAAGGTATGTCTGTAATTAAAGCTTGTTTGTAGAAATAAAACTAAATACTTATCTTTAAAATTTTAATTTCATGAATTTTGTTTTTTACTTATTATTCAGTGTTTTTCCTTTGATCTATTATAACTTCAATTTATTTTTTAATATGTGTAATTGTTTATACTTATATATATTTTTTTTATCTATGCCATTATACCTGTATTTTCTCTTATAATATGCTTTCATTTACATCCCCGTTCTTGGTATATTGTATACATGTATTTAATTTTCTGGCATGCTTCTGTATTCTCTTATTCATTCTTTAAAATTTATTACAGCCAAAAGGGACGACATGAATTAACAGCTAAATTAAACATTTATTTTATTTGTTCCTTAAAAGATTCTTATTAAATGCATAACTTTTCATGGGAAAAAAAGCATTGCAGTAAAAAATAGCTTTTTTTTTTTTTTTTTTTTTTTTTTGTAGAAGAAAATTCTGAGACCTAAGGAGTTATTTTGAATGGGAATCCATCGTATGACATGACATTCGCAATACACTTTTAAAAACGAATGTGAATTTTTACATTCCATTATAAAATTACAATGCACATTTAATTTACCCGTTAACTGTGACGAAGCTATGTATAGTATGAGCAATACAACATATTATACTTAAATTTATAAGTTAGGTTACTAATATAACCCTAACTTAGAAATTTAAAGAGTGTGGATTCGGTCTTAATTAGTTAAGGAAATGTGTCATTTTAAAACTCCCCTTCTACCATGAAAATTGATATTATGGGAATTTAGGAATCACCCTTTCAAAATAATAATAAAAAAAAATAAAAAAAATCGTTTTATTACTATCACATTATCCTTGGAATGTGATGTGTCTGTTGTGCAATTCCAAGAGGTATTCCATAGTACGGCAACACTATTACATGACGTTTTATTACCATCACATAATCCTTGGAATGTTACGTATCTGTTGTTCAATTCCAGGAAGTATTCCATAGCATGGCATCACTGTTAAATAACATTTTATTTCCATCACATAATCCTTGAAATGTTACGTATCTGTTGTGCAATTCCAGGAAGTATTCCATAGCATGGCAACACTGTTAAATAACATTTTATTTCCATCACATAATCCTTGGAATGTTAAGTATCTGTTGTGCAATTACAGTAAGTATTCCATAGTATGATAACCCTATCACATGTCTTATTACCATCACATAATCCTTGGAATGTTACGTATCTGTTGTGCATTTACAGTAATTATTCCATAGTATGATAATAGCACTATCAAATAACGTTTTATTACTATCACATAATCCTTGGAATGTTATATAATTATGTATGTTGTGGAATTCCATGAAGTATCCAGGAAGTATTCTATAGTATGGCAACACTATCATCATAACGTTTTATTACTATCGTATAATTCTTGGAACTTTTATCTGTTATGCAATTTCAGGAAGTATCCGAGGAGCAATTGGCCATGCAGAACTACCAGTACACAGGGGCTACTACCCACGTCCATCCTTATCTATCGGCAATGATCAACTATGCAGAACCAGTCAAGTTTCAAGGGTTTGACGTCGCTGAAGGTAAAGATAGTGCTGCTATGACAGTGTTATAAATACAGTTCCCATATCGAGCAATGCTATAAAGAGTAGCGACGTGTGGGTAACAATTGGTTTAACAATAGGCGATAAAAATCAATGGCCCGAGTTGGTTTCCTCGCGACTTTTGTAGTAATGTATCAGTTCTTTAGCTTCGCTAGGGGTAGTTACTAGAGTTCAGATATGACGCAAGACATCATACTACAAACGAAGCGTTGAGCGTCAGGATGGACCATCCCACAATGCTTATGTTTCTAATTGAAGACTGTTTCCACCCCATTTTATAACAACCATTCATGCCAAATGTGGCTAATTGAATGGCCAACAAAATTCACCAGTTTTTCGCAACTGGTACTGTTGTTACTTTAAACAACTTGTCTCTCGATGGACAAGAGTTAAGACACAAGCAACATATTCAATTAGCACATAAAGTAATTTAGTAAAAGCAATTATTTAGTAAATTTAAGTAAAAGCAAGTGAGTTCTTAACTCTTCTTAACTCAATGGCTCTTAAACTCTTAACGGCGGTGTTATATTTGTGGTGAAAGAATAAAATGGCAGAAAGCAGATTGTGTACAATTCAAAATTAAAATCTGATATGGAAGTTTGGAACTCAATAAGTTTGTAGCCAGGATTCTTTTTCGAGGAGAAGGGGAGGGGGCAAGGGTGTTACTGTCTAAGATATAATTTGCGGTTTTGCAACAACATGAAACAGATTTTTTCATTTGTAATTTTAATAATTTGTAATGTAATAAATTACACAAGAAAAGAAGGAGAAGTGGTGGAATAAGATTGCACACAAATTCGGGGGGGGGGGGAGGGAGAGGTTCGACATGTCGACGGCCCTGAGTTTAAGACTCTAGCCAGAGACGGTTCCAGGGAATTTTTTCAAGTAAGAGAGAGGGCAATTTCAAGAAACATGTTTCAAACAGAATCAATCCTTTGTTCTACACCAAATTATTATTTCATTATTATTCGAGCATTTTTACAAACTAATAATTAAACTTAATTACCACAACAAATTATCCAATCACTTTCTTATTCTCAATTGATGTTGTCAAAATCATAGACAATTGATTGTATTTCAAATTCAATTGATTGTATTTCATTCCTACCTCCTGAGATATATCAAGGATCAATGGATTTTGGTGTCTTAATATATGCTAGTCTAAAATATTCCATTTGACTTTGTTGAGTGGATGGGTTCGAAAGACTTGAAGCCAAAGCAGATCAAAACTTGCAGAAATTTATTCCGATATAACTCCAGAACTTTTCGTTCTAGTAGACTCAATACAGCTCTTCACACAACTATAGAACACAAAACAGCAGTTAAAAACTTGATACACAACTACTACAAATCGCCGCAAAAGACAATGCAATACAGTTCGCTTTTAGAACTACTCAAAATGCTCACTGAGAGACAGCTAACTCAGTAACTCCAGTCAACTAACTGACTCAACTAACTCGACAACTGCACTCACGGCCGGCTTATGTAGGAAGTCAATACTTCGTGAATCTTCTAGAGATAGAAATTTGGAGGACTTTCCAGATCGTAGTCGAAATATGTACATGGGGTCCAAAAATGTAGCCAAATGGTCGCCAAGTTTGGCGATATTTGACGATTTTTCACCAAATTTGGTGACAAAAAATTAGTCGCCAAAACCGTCGCCAACTTGGCTCTATCTCGCCAATTTGGCGAGATTGCCATTACCATACTGTTAAATGGCCTACTCTTTGTAAAACTCGTTTCCCAGCATTATCTCTGTAAAACTCATTTTCAAGCATTCAGCCAGTTCATGACATATTTATTTTAAAAAAAATATATAGTACAGTCAAAATGAAAGTAACGAAAGCAGGAGACTCAATCAGATGGTGTTTATACTCCAAGTGGAGCATTAAAAAAGTGATTTTTAAAAAATAGATGGAAGTAATGATTACTAATTGAATACCATACCCCCTTGCTTGGCAGAATTTTGCTGTCAGACCACCCTGAAATTAACTTCTTGATAAAACCGAAATACTCTCCCTTATTTCGGGGAGGGGGGGGGGGTACTGAAGATACTAAAGAGGAATATTTTCATAATGATGGTAGGTGAGAAAATTATACTTTTATCCATACGTTATAATACTTTTTTTTCATTTTAGAGAAGAACATTCACCACAATATGTCATCTTTTGCCGAGACAGCCGCTCTTGGATACCTGAAATCTCAAGCCATAGAGTTTGTGAAGTATCCTTTAAAAAACTGCCGTGTTTTTTCCCCAATTTCTACAAAGAGTATTATGCCAATATTATACCAAATGAACAAATGGACATTAGGAACAATCTATAGGTATTTCCAAGGTTAAAGTTTAAGAAGAAATATATTTAAGAACAAATTTCCTAAGATATGGAGTTTTTTAAATTTTACCAAGCCCCAGGGCAAAGAAAATTACTTTTTTTTTTATTATTAGCTTTTAACAACTTCGAAGATTGGAGCTTTGGAAATAAAATAGTAGAGCATTGACACTTTTTAAGAGCTTTAGCGAATAAATCATTCTGTATAGATTAGCTACTATACACAAATTTTCGTTATGTGGAACAAATCGAGGCCAAAAGTTAAATATTAATACTGAAAACCTTCATTGTGTTTGGAAGACTGTTTAATATAGCAGAATTCGAAATTAGCCACCATCTTCGTCTAGTGTTGATATTGTGTATTCTAAGTGTCTAGTGTATTCTAATTTTGATTTTAAATTATAATTTTGTTATTATTAACGCCTCGGTTGTTGGTGATTTGAGTAATTTTATTTTATGTTTAAGTAGATTGTTTGCGCCTGATTGGTCGAGAACAATTATCCTCGTGGTGTCTCCCCCTAGTGGAGAATACGCGAGAGAAGAAGCAGAACTGAATTGAATTTGATAGGAGACACATGTCTCAAAATTGGAGCCGAGTGCTCAACTATAAATAATTAACCTTAAAGAATTATAAATGTTTATACGTGTAAGTAAATCTGTATTATGTGTGTGCCTTGTATGTCTTTAATAAATAATAGTAAAAAATCTACAGTCCACTACTTTAAATTAACTTAACTGAGCTCCTGACATTTTGGTCCGTGAACGATCCGGAGAGAAGAGCAAACAATGGCTCGATTAGTTAAATTAAATAGGCAGCAAGGCACACTGAAGTCAAAACTTACACGTCTAGAGGAGTTTTGTGCACCCTTGACATTATTATCGGCTGAAACACTTAGCAGCACAAATTCAGTAATCGAACTGAAACAAAAACTTGAAGGGCTCAAGACTACCCAAAACGAAGTGAATTCTCTTCGTGATAAATATTATGATGCTGCAAAAGATGAAGAAATAGAAGAAATTGATGCAGCACTACAAGAATTGGATATTCGTATCGAAAATAGTGAAGTAAGTCTTTTGAAACTTATTAGTTTACTAAAAATAGATACTCCAAGTGTTGCAGTAAAGCCAGAAACTAGTGGTACTTTAGTTAGAACAAAATTGCCTGTTATTCCCCTTCCAGTATTTTCGGGAAATTATGAAGATTGGAGTAAATTTAAAACCTCCTTCACTAATCTCATTACAAATAATGCTGAGTTAGATGATATTCAGAAGTTGCATTATTTAAACGCAGCTTTGGAAGGAAAGGCCAAGTCAATTGAAACGGAGGATGATACATTCGAATCCTTATTTAATGCTCTGCAACAACGATACGAAAATCGACGGGTAATATTAGATACCCATATTCAAAATATCTTAAGATATCCTAAGCTAAATCAAGAATCTGCGAAAGAAATGCGTGATTTTTTGGATAATTTAAAAAAGAATTTAAGAGCACTTAAAATACTGGAATATGATCGTGACAAATTGTCGGACATATTATTAATGAACATTTTAATTGATAAACTTGATTTGGAAACAAGAAAGATTTATGAAATGTCAATTTCATCGAATGAAGTGCAGAATTTTAATGAATTCATAACGTTTTTAGAAAAGCGAAGTAATATATTAGAAAGTATATCTCGAAATATGCCATCAATGAAACAAATAAATAAATCTAATGCTTCACATCACTCCTTAAATCGAAGCAAAAATTTAGTTATTAACTCGCCTACGCATTTCTGTGTTGCATGCAAAAAGAAGGAAACACATGGCCTCTTTGGGTGCGACGCATTTAGAAATATGAATGTTGTTGATAGATTTGAGCTCGTTAAAAGATATAAATTTTGTATTCGATGTCTGCGAAGAAACCATAAAGTAGACAGCTGCAGATCAAAATTTACTTGCCAATGTGGTTCGAAATTCCACAACACACTATTACATTCAGTGGAAAGAAATGATAAACCATTCGTTAATGATGAGAGTTCTCAGGCTATTCCATCAGATCTTGAGGATTCTTCAAATTCTACTCAAGGCCAATCCACTCGAAGTGAAACTTCTTCGACTATGAGAAGCAGCTGTTTATTATCCGAGAGAAAAAACGTAGTTTTACTCGCAACTGCTATAATTAAAGTTAAAGATGAACGAGGAAATTACTTCAATGTTAGAGCTATTCTTGATTCATGTTCACAGAGTAATTTTCTGACTTTTGAGTGCGCAGATCTCTTGAGAATTAAAAAAGAAAAAACATATGTACCAGTCAGTGGATTGAGTGGAATGACGGTTTCTACAATAAAGAAGAAAATTCAGACCCTCATTTCCAACCAGCAGAGTACTTATGAAAGATGTCTGCAGTTTTTGCTTGTCCCTAAAATTACGGACATATCGCCTTCCAGAGCCGTAGATGTTGCGGGTTTGATATTACCGAACATTCTATACGCTGATCCTGACTTTAATAAGCCAAAAAGGATTGATGCCCTGTTAGGCGCCGAGTGTTTTTTCGAACTTTTAAGGAATAATCAAAAACGACTTAAGAACAATACAATCATTCTACAAGAGACTGTTTTTGGATACATCGTGAGTGGGTCTTTTCCAGATGATGCGAAATCTACCGTGCACTGTCATTTATCTTGTGAAGAACAATTAAGTCATTTGAACTCTAACCTCGAAAGGTTTTGGAACATTGAAGATGTTGATGATTCTGAGCGTTTTGCAAACGATGAAGAAAAAGCTTGTGAAGAACATTTTCTCTCTACTCATTACAGAAATGAAGATGGGCGTTACGTGGTCCAACTACCTATGAAAGAAGGAGTGCTGGGGTCTTCAAAAGACATTGCCGCTGTCCGACTGAACTCTCTTTGGAAACGTCTGAATAGAAATCCCACATTAAAAAGTTTATATGTGGAATTCATGGAAGAGTATGAAAGACTTGGTCATATGAAGGAAATAATTGAAGAATCTGATCCTAGAGACTGTTATTATATCCCACACCATGCAGTCTACAAACCAGAAAAATCTTCTACGAAATTGAGAACTGTTTTCAACGCTTCTTCCCCAAGTTCAAATGGGATCTCCCTTAACGACTTGCTAATGTACGGAGGTGTTTTACAAGAAGATGCTTTTGATATTATGTCCAGATTCCGAACTCATAAATATGCTTTCACTGCAGATATACAGAAAATGTTTCGCCAAGTGTTAGTTGATGAGTGCCATCGTAACTTCCAACGTGTTCTCTGGAAGACAAATTCTGATAGTCCGATCAAGATCTACCAGCTGCAAACCATCACGTATGGCATGACCAGTAGTCCATTTTTGAGTACAAGAGTCCTAAATCAATTGGCAGAAGATGAACAGTTTAATTTTCCTCTTGCGGCTGCAGCAACTTTGACTGATTACTATATTGATGACATTCTTACCGGTGGATCAACATTAGAAACAGCAATAGAACTACAAGATCAACTTGTCAATATGTTGCAGACTTGTGGAATGACATTGCATAAATTTGTGTCTAACACTTCTTCCCTTTTAGAAAGAGTGCCAAGTGAGTGTTTAGAATATTCGTTCGACGATAGTGCTGAGACCAAAACAGTGAAAACCTTAGGGGTTATATGGAACCCAAAAAAGGATAGTTTCACCTTTCGGGTGAGCATAGGTGAGTCTCCGTATACTAAAAGGTCAGTATTATCAACCATTGCTAGAATATTTGACCCATTGGGGTTATTAGGTCCTTTGATATGTAAATTAAAGATTTTTATGCAAAATTTATGGCTTTTAAAAATTGATTGGCATGATATGTTACCTGAAAAAGACAGTATAATTTGGGATAGTATTATTTCCCAACTGTCAGTTATTGAGAATATTTGTGTTGAGAGATTTATTTTCATTGATGATATTGAATTGATAGAATTGCATGCATTTTGTGATGCTTCTAAGCTATCCTATGGATGTTGTTTATATTTAAAATGTGTTAATAAATTTAATGATATTAAAGTAAATTTATTGTGTAGTAAGTCTCGAGTGGCTCCACTGAAAACCTTAACCATACCACGTCTTGAATTGTGTGGTGCATTGTTGTTAGCTAAATTAGTTAAGAAAACTATTACAGCTTTAAAAATTGAAATTGATAAAATTGTATTGTGGTGTGATTCCACTATTGTATTGGCATGGATTAAAACTCCCCCTAATCAATTAAAACCTTTCGTTTCTAATAGAGTTTCTCAAATTCAGAAACTCACACCAGGTTATCAGTGGTGCCATGTAACTTCTGATAATAATCCAGCAGATCTGATTTCTAGAGGTCTCAAACCTAGCGATATAGAAAACAATGATATGTGGTGGCATGGACCACAGTTTTTAAAACATGCAAATGCATTTGTCAGTAATCCATGTAGTGAATATTGCATGGATAGTACTTACTTAAATGAGTTAAGGAAAAATGTGAATATAAATCTTGTTACAGTAATACATAACAATGTTTTAAATGATATAATTGAGAAAAGTAATGATTATATGAAAATTGTTCGTATACTTGCATTTGTTTTGAGATTTGTTATTAATGTCCAATCAAAGGATAATCGTATAAGTGGTCCGCTTTCTGAAGAGGAAGTAAAAAAAGCCGCAAATTATATAATACGGCACATTCAAAGAAGTGAATATAATCTAGAAATATATGATTTAAGTAAGGGTCACCCCATTAGTAAAAATAGTAAACTTAGATCATTAAATCCATTTTTAGATTCTAATAATGTACTACGTGTTGGTGGAAGATTAGTAAATTCTGATTTGGATTATACTAAAAAACACCAGATAATTTTGCCCCCTAAGCATAAATTGACTAAACTAATTATTGAAAATATTCATAAAAGAAACTTCCATGTCGGTCCTCAGACTCTGTTGTATAGTGTCCGACAACAGTTTTGGCCAGTTAGTGGAAGGGGACTCTGCAGAAAGGTAGTTCATGAGTGTGTAACTTGTTTCCGTAGTAAACCTATAAATAGTTGTCAAATCTTGGGAAACCTTCCGTCTGAGAGGGTGACACCCACTTTTCCCTTTAATGTTGTTGGGGTAGATTTTTGTGGACCTTTTTATATTAAATATAAGGGACAGAGATCTGGAGCTTTGCATAAAATATATGTTGCAATTTTCGTTTGCTTTGTGACAAAGGCCGTACACTTAGAAATTGTGTCGGATCTCACTTCTATTGCTTTTATAGCAACTTTAAAAAGGTTTTTTGCTAGGAGAGGGAAAGTTGTTACATCTTCTCGGACAATGGCACGAATTTTGTTGGAGCAGCATCGGAGATCAAACGACTCCATGCCTTAGTTTGTAAGCCTGATAACAACTTGGCTGGTTATCTAACTTCTGAAGAAATTTCGTGGAAATTTACTCCGGCAAAATCGCCAAATTTTGGAGGTCTATGAGAAGCTAATGTGAAAAGCTTTAAAAATCTTTTACGAAAAACTGTGGCTAATGCTAGATTTACTTATGAAGAATTCGTAACCGTGACTAACCAAATTGAAGCAATATTAAATTCTCGTCCTATTACTCCGCTCTCTTCTGATCCATCTGATCTTGAGGCTTTGACTCCGGGACATTTCTTAATAGGCCGTCCTCTTAATGCTTTGGCTGAACCTGACCACACTGATTTAAATGAAAATCGTTTATCCAGGTGGCAGAGAACAACAAAAATAGTCCAAAATATATGGAAACGATGGAGTCATGATTATCTAAACAACCTCCAACAGAGATCTAAATGGCAGTTTGAAAAGGAAAATGTTAAGATAGGAACACTTGTTGTTATTAAGGAAGACAACTTGCCAAGTTGTAAATGGCGTTTAGGTAGAATACTTGAAGTTATACCTGGTAAGGATAAGAAAGTTCGAGTCGTAATTGTTAAAACCGCTACTGGCTCATTTAAACGTAGCATTAGCAAAATATGTATTCTTCCTATAAGTGATAACAAGATTGTTGTAAAGTGAATACTTTAATGTGTATAATGTAATTTTACATTTTTATGTTTGATATGTCATTGTAGTTCGATGTGTTTTTAATTTGAACTTATTTTTGTTCTTTATTTTATCTTTTATATGATAATTTTATTCATTTAATTTTGTTGAATGTTTTAACATTGCAACGCCGGGCGGGATGTTTGCGCCTGATTGGTCGAGAACAATTATCCTCGTGGTTTCTCCCCCTAGTGGAGAATACGCGAGAGAAGAAGCAGAACTGAATTGAATTTGATAGGAGACACATGTCTCAAAATTGGAGCCGAGTGCTCAACTATAAATAATTAACCTTAAAGAATTATAAATGTTTATACGTGTAAGTAAATCTGTATTATGTGTGTGCCTTGTATGTCTTTAATAAATAATAGTAAAAAATCTACAGTCCACTACTTTAAATTAACTTAACTGAGCTCCTGACATAGATTTTTTATCAATTATTGTAGAGCGTAAATGAAACAAATGTCCATACATTTTCTTTAATTTCTCTGAAAGTTACAACAAGCGACAAATGAGTCGAATTTATCCTAAAGGCACACGAGCTGATTCCAGTAATTACATGCCTCAGGTAAGTTTCTATATGACAATATGACTGGAATATTTTTAATTTTGTTATCAAACAGTTTTCACAATTTTATGGAAATTATTTACTGGAAATATCGTATTTTTGTGCTGCTATAGAAGCTATTTATTCTATAGAAGATAATATACAAAGAATAACTCATTGGACAATAAAAATTGTGTATAAGATTAATTGATCCATTACAAATTATTTATATCATTTGGTTGAAAATTAGACAATACCTGATGTTTATCAAATTATTCAAAACATAAGTTAATACATTTCGTTATAATCATATTAAGAAGTATCAGAAAAGTGTAAAGTTTTTTAAAAGTATTTCCTTCTATATAATGTATTCTGAATAATAGTAAATGACACATGTGTGTATTTTCTAATACATGTAATTATCATTGTCTGAAATAACTGTTCATAACATCGCGACTTTTTGTTCTTTTGCTATCAAGGTATGGGGGTCGTTCAAATATTACGTAAGCATGTTTTTGGTAATTTTTGACTCCCTCCCCCCTTGTCAGCAAAAATAAGCAAATCGTATACCCCCCCCCCCCTATATAATTACGTAAGCGTACGGTACCCCCCCCCTGCTCCTGATTTTTTTTTTTTTTTTTTTGTAACGTTAATAATCTAAAAAAAAAAGTTAGGATTCAATGCAAATAATGAACTTTAACTTAATTTTTTCTAATTGCCTTTCGCAACTCTTCTTCGACTCTTTTTAACACCAACACTTCTAGCTCTTCGTCATTTTAAGAGGCATTTTTAAAATGATGCCATACCTCATTATTTATATATTGAATATCTTTCAAGGGTTTGTTTGATGTAGACTTTTTAAAAGCTTCAAACAGCTTTTTATATAAAATTTCACGAAATGAAGACATACTTTTTTTTTTTTTTTTAATCAAATAGAAAGCAGAGCAACTATATTTGCTTAATCAAAAAGTTCAAAAAGGATTGCAGTGGAAAAAGAAACTTGTTCAAAACACAACTCAATTCGGAATCTTGAACCTTAAACCAACTACTGTTCCATTTTAGGCGCCCGCCAGTCACCAAGCGAAACAAAAACAAAAATTGTCTGTCACATAAGTTAGGTTTAATGTAGGATTCACGTCTCCAAACACCCAAAAGAGGGGAATCCCCTTTATTCATTTTGAAACTTCAGTATTTTGCATCATCAATGTTTGATTGTAATTGGCTGAAGGCAGAGTACGTCACTCTTATGTGACGTAAGTTTAAATCCCTTAGATCGATTTGAATGGAAAGTCACCTATCCTAGAACTCGGTGTACAAAAGTGAAATTTTTTGTAAGTTTCAATTTTTTTTTTAGAAATAAAGGGATTATTAAATGCTTACGTAAGCATCACTCATACCCCCTCCCCCCGTCAGCAAAAATAAGCAAATCGCTAACCTCCCCCCCCTCCCCCGTAGGTGCTTACGTAATATTTGAACGGCCCCATGGAAGTTTGCACAGAAAGTTAACGCTTTTCGATGTTACTGTGTAAAAATGAAAACAAAAGATTAACTTTTCGGAAAAGTAAAACGTAGTTTTTGTTTCATACACGTTTATAAATAGCTATTATAAATCAACACCTAACAATAACATAAATCGTAAAACACTATTTCCCAATGTAAAACGTTATCTAATACTATCATGGTATATGTTACCCTCTCTGAAACTGTGCAGATCTTCTGGAATGCCGGATGCCAGATGGTGGCTCTGAACTTTCAAACTTCAGACCTACCGATGCAGCTAAACCAAGGAAAATTCGAATACAACGGTGGATGCGGGTGAGCATTTAAAACACAAACCTGTGTTTCGGGAATTGCCTAGTAGAGTAGAGATAACCAGCGATATTCACGAGAGAATTGTATCGTATAGAACTCAACCCAGATGCATTGGCTACTAGTACGAGGCCATCGGAGTCATTAAAGTAGATACAACCCCAACTTTGTAGTTCACTAGACAGATTGAAGTTCAATAAAATTTAGGAACTTAATCCGTACTCACTGGGCTGCATAATTACTCCAATCTAATTCGAAGCCAGCTTCATAGAAGTAGATGCTATCCCAACTTTATAGTAATTCGCAAATAGACAGAGAAAATGCTTTGTGAAATGTCCTTTTCTGGGCCAAACAGTTCTAGGTCTTCATAATCTTAATCTAATCAGAAGATTGCTCTATAGTCCAGAACCAACCCAACATGATAAGACTAGATTCAAAATAGATCCTCAATCCAGCTTCAGTATCGAAGATATTTTGTGTAATGCAAACATCCCTATCTAACCGTGATTGTGAATTACATCCAAGTCCTTAGGTTCATAGCATTTACATAATAGGTACATTCCTACAGATACCTTCTGAAACCGGACTTCATGCGTCGACGAGACAAGACTTTTGACCCTTTTGCCGAATCACCTGTAGACGGAGTGATAGCTGCCCAATGTTCTGTCCGAGTAATATCCGGTCAATTCTTGTCGGATAAGAAGGTGGGGACTTATGTTGAGGTGGATATGTACGGACTACCCACGGACACCATCCGGAAGGAGTTCCGGACAAGGATGGTGCCCTCAAACGGACTGAACCCCGTCTACAATGAAGAGCCTTTCAGTTTCAGGAAGGTGGGTTATCTTTGTTGGCTAAATATAACTTGTATGTTATATATTGATTTTGTAAACTCATTTCTGATGTTTCAATTAAACATATTTGGGGATCGTTATACTTCTATTTGTATTATGAGAGATTCAAAATTATTTTACCGAAGACAGTTTTATAATAAAACTACTGCCATAGTTTCGAAATATCTTCAAGCCAGACTTATGCCAGATTTATACTTTCGACAGATAAGAGCTTTGTGTCGGTATCATCATAAAATTATAGAGGTTCTAAACCAAAAGAGTTACTAGGTTAAACCAAAAAATTACCAACAAAAGTGGTACTTGCCTTTTTTTATATAGTCGGCATGGAATGTGGAATATATTTTAACTTTTAATTCTGAGATTAATTCCGTGAGTCCCTATCCTACGAGATTATTCAGTGAGAACACTAAATTGTTTGTCAAACGGGCTATATACAGGGTGGTTAAAATTAAACTGACGGTACTCGGAGGCTCGTATCTCCTGTTCTAATACTGAAGGGATCTGAATGAAATTTTAAATACATATTATGTAGATCACGCAGCCGAGGTTTAATAGTTCGAAATGTTGCCAATAGATAGCGCTGTACCTTTAGAACCATATGTAAATGAGTAATTTCATTTTAAAAACGATACATAAAGTTCGAAATCGGTCATCTGGATGTTGCACCGGGAAGAGAACGACATGTAACTGAGCCGGAGAATGTAAAGGAAGTTGAAATTGCAACAGCATTTACAAGCTCTTCAAATGCGACTGTAAAGTGGCAGCCCAATAACACGAGCACTGGACATTTCGCGGGAAACCGTGCGCAGGATTTTATGCAAAATTACGAAATTGCAAAATTACGAAATTGCAAAATTACGAAATTGTAGCATTACAAGATGCATTTCGTGCAACATTTGAATATGTACTCCGTATGTTTTGATTTTGCCTTGCGTTTTCTGACGAGGATGCAAGAGTGGATGAGTTCTTGCCATCGCCTATCTTAAGAACAGACGATGCTCGTTTTCAGTTAGATGGTGCTGTGAACACACAGAATTTACGCATATGGGATTTCACCAATCCTTATGCTGCCATATGGTCTGGTCAGCATGATCCTCGGATCTGAACTCTTGAGACTTCTAGCTGTGGAGTTTTTCCAAAGTTCGCGTTTATCAAGGATGTATAAATAATGAAACGGATTTGAAAACCAGCACCATCAGTCATGTCTCCATCATTCCTACTGATACATTGCGTGCGGCCGTTGTTAACGCGGTGGTACGCTCTCGGCATATTGTTGGCCGGCAAGGTGTGCACATAGAGCACACAAGTGTGTAAGTAAATAAAATATACAGTGGTTTTTTGATTTTTGAACAGTTAACTTGCTTTTTACATCGTTACAGCGCCCCCTATCCACAACATTTCGAACTATTTTTTTTCCCGACGGAAACCTCGGCCACATGATCTACATAATATATATTTTAAGTTGCATTCGTATCCGTTCAGTAGAACCGGAGCTACGAGCCTCTGATTACCGTCAGTTTAATTTTAACCACCCTGTACATCTCTTGCCTCTGATTTACCAGGAATATCATCCGGTGGACTATCAATATAGTGTACCATTATAGGGTTATAACTGCAAATTTACATAAAAAATACTCAATTATATATTAGTCATTCTAAAAATATATTTCTAATTTAAAAACTTCAACATTCCCCTTTTCCAAAATAACCTTTTAAATTGTTTGCAAACAAATTCCTCAATACACATTGTGATCTGTAATTTTTAGGTGGTTCTGCCGGACCTTGCTGTTTTAAGAATAGCCGTTTATGATGAAAATGGTAAAATGCTTGGCCAGCGAATATTACCATTAGACGGTTTGCAAGCAGGTAAATATTTTAATAAGTATTTACGACTCTAAATTATATTTCTTTTAAGTATTTATGAAAATTAAAATATATTCTTACTATTTTCTTCTTAGGTTATAGGCACGTATCTCTCAGAACTGAAGGAAATTTTCCTTTGTCGCTATCAATGCTTTTCATATGTGTGGAGCTCAAGATCTACATTCCGGATGGGTTAGGAGGTAATTATTTTATTGTCATCTTTTTACATGTATCTACTATACGTGCACAACAAGACTGCGCAATGTAAAAATCTAGTATCTGACAAAATCACGAAAAAAAAGGAGTGTATTTTGGCTTTGTAAACTTTTTCAACGTGTACTGCATACGCTGAGATATGAATAAAGACGACAAAAAAAAAAACAAAAAAAAAAAAATGTTTTAGAGATTTAGTTCCTAAAACCTATCCTTTCTTAGCAAAATCAATACGTTTTTGTTCGTTCCTGTAAAATCAAATGATTTGCAAAGATTAATATTTTAAATCGAACAGCCGAACGAATGCTAAAGTAAGCTGCGTCACGAATACCACATAAATATATCTAACACATAAAAAACTAGGGGTAAAAAGTTTGACAAAACATTCTAGGTGCATCTCTACAACACTACACATCTGACGATAGAATAGGAGTGTTTCTTGAACACCTTAAACCAGATAATTTTATATACGATTGCAATTTTACATCTGTCTTTTCTATCCTTTAAAAAAAAAAACGAACCTCCTTACAAGGTGTTCTAAAAAGGACTGGCCGATTTGTAAAAATAAAGAAAAGGGGGAAAAAAAAGGGAACACAATAGGTATCGTTTGCTGCATTCCACTTGGGAAACTAGAGATTTTTATCTCATCAATTTTCAAAAATAGTTTTAGTTTACCAAAAGATAGCACTGTTGATTAAAAAACTGATTAAAAAAAAAAAATCACGCCCTGATTGAAAATATTTATTTCTACTAACTGCAAAACGGTATTTTCAAAACAGACAGCATTTCCATCAACAACATGGATGGCGCAATGAAAACATCGTTTTCATGTTCGGACAATTTTATTTTTTTACATGATTTTTTTTTTTTCAATCAATAGTACCTTTTGCTGGTGAACATTGTGACTATTTTTGACAATTAACGAATAAAATGTTCTGTAATGGCTCAAGTAGAATGCAGCAAATGGTACATTTTTATCAACGTCTGATTTTTTTTTTCTTTTTTGTAATTTTTTTTCCAAATATTTCAGTCTATTTTAGGACACCCTGTATGTATCCAAATCCTCCCAATACGGCTACTATTGGCACACTATTAAAATGCTGATTGAAATCTAAATAGAAGCCATTTGGATCATGACTTACCAACCACAATTGAAATATCATAGAGCTGGTCAACGACATCAAAAGTAGGTTCCCTTCAGGTGAAGAAAGGTATCGAATAGTTCTGTCAATTCTTCTGGACAATTCTGTTGTGCCGTCTCTGATGGTAACAATTTAGCGAGGGTTCATTTATCTTTCAATGGTATCAGAAACCATTACATACCACACCTGTTGCAGTCAAGTGACTATGTGTTCAAGAATTGAAATTGCTCTATTCTGAGCTCTTAACCTCAATACTGTTGAATGCTTTTGAAATGAACTGGAATATCAGTTGCGAGACACGACCCAGCGGGAAAAATTCTAAAAGTGCCACTACTAGCCTCAACTCATTTGCAAGAATGGCGAACAATTCCAATAGGAGCACAAAAATGGGCCGATAGCCTTGTATCTCCAAAGTGTGACAACCAGTGATCCATGACCATGAGTGATCCCAGCAAAAGCTGGACCAACAGGTTATAAATTTCTGCTGGACGAGTAATGCTGCCCGGATAACTGCAAACATCGAAAATTCAGGGCAGATCTTTGGAAATCCATAAAAGATTTTAGAGTATACAGGCATGGTTATGATTATTGAAATACGAAGGCATATTATATGGTTTCGATCAGTCAGACTGAAGCCACGGAGTTGTGACCTTGTGGCTTGAAGAGGTGGCCCTAAGCTTTTGTCTTAGAGCCAGTAAGCTTTGTTGGATAAATGTGTTCTTTTTTCTTTTAACATTCAAGAACGCAATTATAGGAAGGGGGCAATTCTCTGGCTGACGCACGGGACATTTTAGAACTTTTTTCTATTCGTAAACAGATAGAAATTCTACAATTAAGATGAATCTAATAGTTACGTTTTTATTTCAAATAGTATTGCATGGTGGCAAAGTTATATAGAAAATAATTACTTTAACTAGATCACATATGCATTTATACCCACTGACGCACGGGACACGGACGTGTCGCGTGCTTCGGTGACTTATAAATGTAAATTTTAACTAGTTAAAATAATTATCTTCCTGTAACTTTGCCACCAGCTAGAAATATATAAAGCAAGAACATAATTGCTAGATTCATCATAATTTTAGAATTCTAATTTGTTTACGAGCAGAAAAAAAGGCCAAAATGTCTCGTGCTCACAGGAGAGAAATGCCCAGGGAAATTTTCTGTGAAATGCATAGTAGTAAGTTTAAAGCCACTACAAATAAGTTTTGTTTCTTCTTGCATGATGCAGATCTGATGGACGCTCTATCTGATCCTCGGGCGTTTCTGTCAGCCCAAGAGAAGAGAGTCGCCCAGATGAAAGCCATGGGAATCGAAGAGTCGGACGTACAGACGAGCGACCTCAAGTTGGGCAGCGTCAAGGCTGCCAAGAAGGACGACGACAAGAAAGGTGAGATAAATGTGGGGATGATAACTAAATTCTAACTACAAAGTTAGAATTCAATAGATAACTTATTGAATTGTTTTGTCAGCAAAAACGGGGATGGAGGATCAACATTGACCCGAGTCCCGTGTTACAACTACGAATTGCGTTTACTGCAATTAGTGTGAAGCTACATAGAATGCTACCATTCGTTGCTATGTAAATAGCGTCAGACAACACTATCGACATAAATACTGATTTGTAGATAAGGTTCGATACGAACTGAAGTCCTATTTAATGTCAGATAGTTGTAACTCATTTGCTACTTTTGTTGTATTTTTAATTAACAAGAAACTGAAATACAACTGGCTGACGCTAAAAGGACTTTTTTTTTCAGTACTTGGAGAATATTATCGACCTTACTGCTTCTATGTAGACAATGTTGCTCATTATTGAACGGAACATGACAAATTTAGCTAATGGTTAGAGTTCAAAGATTTTTAGATTTCCTGGTTGTTCTCCCCCGCAGAATCTCAGAAAACATTGCGATACCTTAAAAGTTTGTTTCATGTTCATAAGACTATTGATTAAAATTTGTCTTCCTACATACATCATTATAGCCAACAAGTTGTCCTTAAGCATAAAAAAAAAATTATTTTACTTTTTTCCCAGAGGAGTTCAAGATCGAGGTGATCACCCCCGAGAGCATTCGTCAGCACAAGCTCTTCCAAAAGATGCACAAGAAGCACCTAAAAGAGCTGAACACTCTGCTGAAAAAGCAACTGAAAGAAAAGAACGCAGTGCAGAAAATGCAATGCTCCGCCATTGACAAGCACCTCAAGGGAAACAAACCGTGAGTCTTGCTTATAATCAGGAGCATCGTCTATTTACTTTATTTTTAAGTGGACCATTATAACGCTACCAGGTTGGATTATTTAACATAAAAACTTTTCTAATTTTCTTAATCTTAATGCAAACGTTAGAAATAGGGTTTAAATTCCTACATATAAAAATTTTAACACTTTTTGATCAGCCAAGCACAGCTGCAAGTTTATTATTTGAAAGCTTTTATTGAAATAGTTCAAAACGAGAACAAAGAGTTTGAGGAGGCATCAGTACCTTTAGGAGATGTTAGAGGTCGCACTCCAGACAGATCGGTCAAGTTTAACCACAAGTTTTGCAACGATAAACTTACGCCAATCTGCATTAGTAGGATAAAATAAGAAATTGATGCAGGGGATGACTATAACGATCGCCACTTCCACAGGGTATTTCCTTTGCTTTAGAAATCGTCACTTCCACAAGGTATTCCTTTGCATTTTCTTTTAATTTTTTTTAATTGTCTGTCGCTTTTAGATCACAGAAAACTCACCTCACGGTATGGGGAGCGCTTTAGTTATAATGGCAATTGTGTGGGAAAACGACGAGAGGCTGATAGGCGTACCTCCACTTTTTATAAAATAATTTATACCATGCACTCCTGAACCAACAAAAAAGTGTAGAAAATGCGTTTCACGTCCTAAATAAAGTATATCTCTTATTTCCTATTACTCAGCTTAAATTTAGGAAAAATGTTCCTATGTTGGTTTTTCATAAAAAAAAAAAAGGAAACTATCATGATATGGTTTAAAACCACTGTCCTGTCTACAGTCATGACGATAATCTTATTGGGCTCATTTAAGGCGAACTGGAAGTCGGTTGTGAACCACTAAGCTATATGCAACGGCTAAAACGACGAACTATTCCATTCGAAACACTCTAGAAAAAGTCTGATAGTCTTAGTTTTTATAGTAGTTAGGGAGGAAGCGTGTGGTCGAATACCAGACCGTTCTGACACTTTTTTACAAAAGAATCAAAATTCAGTTACTTTCGAATTTCAGTAGGAATTTCTGGTTGAATTTTTGTAATCCGTTGATAGATTTCCAACCTTTTAATTTGACATTGTATCATTGGCGTATCTGTAAGAATAGAAGCAGGTGTATCCAGCCATTATAAATATCATCCGAATGCCTCAGTAAGTGCAGCAATATTTCTGGAAACTCATGAAAAGTTAGTTTGCAATTTAAAAACTTTCCCCCTCTATTTTAAATCTGATAAGAAAGAAATAGGATTTTAGAAGAGTGAGTAATTTATATAAAATATCATTATTTCCAGGACAGTAAAAGATTAACCTTCATTCTCAAAAAGATGCCGAAACTGTGTTAGTATTTCCTAAGCCTAAACAATACAACAATTTGTTTTGATTTTTCAGGTCGGACGTTCTAAAAGACTCTAAGCTACGTGATCTGGTCCTACAGCAAGTGACCCAGTGGTCAGAATTAACCGAAAAGCACAAGAAGGAAGAGTGGGAAATGCTAGGTCGACAGGCAGGACAGCAAGGAGAGCTGCTAGAGAAGGTGCTGAAGCTAGAACAGAGTAGGCAGGCCAGGCAAACGGAGCAGAAGTTCGAAAGGTGAGCTGCTGTCTGAGATGGATAGCAAAATAGTTCTTTGATATATATCCAAATATACAGGGGCACTCCTTCTAAGCGTTTTAAATTTGAATCAGCATCTTAGGAGAGTAACGTATACCTATAGTAAAGTAACCCTGTTCAATATTTTACAGCACCCCTCGTGGCGAAATAAGAAAGTTCCTAAATATAACTAAATAACCTAAGAAGAGCGGCGGAAGAAGTCTGATTATAAAAATGTGAACAATATCATCGAAAGAAGTTTTACAGAGTTTTCAGTAAAATTGGGGGAGATATTAGCGACTGGAAATTTTAAGCTATTCGTGGTTTGAAAAGGGGGTCGTCCAGAAATTGAAAAACGTGTTCTCCGGTGTTATGCAGTTTTTCTGAGCAAAGCAACGACGAAGTTAAATTAAAAAAAAATAAAATTAAAAAACACTCTGGAAAATTGGAAAAAAAAGAAGAGAGAGATAGAGAGAGAGAAAGTAACTGGGGATCCGAACTCACGCTATAGCACAGCTGCCAAAATACACAAAATCTTAAAACTTCTCGGTCATCCAGCCACGAAAAAAAAGACTCACTATTCAATCATTTTATTTTGATAAATTTCCACAGACGGGAAAATGTCATAAACAAATTGCGTCGCGTCGTTCAGTGTAGCACAATGGGAAATTGAAAGACACGGATAAGCAAAAGCAATAAATTTATTGCTGAATAACAACATGCCGAGTATGTTCAGAAAGGTGACCATCGGCCACAATATACATTAGTATTCGATGAAGTACGCCAACATGCACTTTCCTAAACATCTGCGGTGTGACAGTAACGTAGCTATCGATGATACGCTGCCGTATTATCGATAGCGTAGCGTAAACGCTGCACAAAACTTGTTGATGGAGTGTCATACATCAGATTTTTCATGTAACTCCATAGGATAAAACATCAAGTGGAATGAGATCAGGTGATCGTGGTGGCCACTCAGTGCATCAGCCATCATAGCTAGTTATCTGTTGGCGAAATATGGTTTAACTTTGCAATTGTATACGGTTTATATTCCAGAGCGTGATCATGTTGGAGCCACAAGAATATCATCAATAATGTTAGATCATGTAACAGCTGGAAATATTTCGATTCATTATGTGTGGTTTAAGAACCACGCGGGTTCTATTAGATAATGTTTCAGAATACCATGAATCACTATACCTGCTCTCACCCCAAAAGGAATTTTGTAGTGATCAGTAGTGGAAGTTGTGTTGGTTTATGATCCAGTTCCGGTGGAACTCCGAATCGTCTGACCATATTATGTTGAGGAAAAAATAGGGCCCAACTTCCATTTTGTTCAGTGATGATGCCCAAATGCAAGAGTTAGAGCGTCTCTATTTGTTTTCTGGTAACAATCCTTGCTGTGAAATTGAATTTTAGGGATATGCACCATTGTCGTGCAGTATTTTGCCATACTTGACTTTGTGCTAAGCCACAGTTGATGAATTGTCTAGTACTGCCCCAAATGCAAGAGTCAAAGCGTCGCTATTTGTTTCCTGATAGCAACCCTGCGAAATTAAATGCTACTGGGATATGCTTCATTGTCGTGCCACATTTGCCCTAATTGACTTTGTACTAAGTCACTCTGTTGCTGATTTGTCTAGTACTGTTGTAGGCTGTAGGAATGGGCTAACGAGTTCGTCAGTATGTCTTCTGCTTGTAACAATCCTTGCTGAGGAATTTAATGCTAGGGATATGCAGCATTTGTTATACTAGCAGCATTTTATATGCCTGGCTTTGTACGAAACCACACTGTTGATGATTTGTTTAGTATTTCTCACCAGTACTAGACAAATCAGCAACCCTACTAGACCCTCTAACTAGCCCCATCCCTACAGCAGTTGGCTAAGATGTACGTCAGTATATCTTCCGCTGGCATTCTACGGTATATCGCAATTTTTTTAAGAAACTTTATAATCGTGGACGAATGTTTGGTGGTAATTTTAGAATGGAACATTTTCTTGCAGTGATAACAAAGAGATGAAGGCGAAGCAGGCAAAAATCTCCGTCGAGACGGCCAAAGAAGTCGCCAATGACCGTACTTTGAGGAACAAGGCGGAACGAGAAAGGTGAGATCACAAGAAAACCTAAAGTTTTCTCAATCTGCCCCCTATCCTCCCCTCCCCCCAAAAAAGCGAAAATCCGAATTTTAGTTTTTAACAAATTGCTGAAATGTAACTATTTGAGTGATGTACATCACTCTCAATTTTTAACCCAAAAGAAGAACATAAATAATTAAGAAATTTTTTTTTCAAAATATTGTTATAAATTTTAAATAACAATTTAATTTTTTTCTTCTCAAATATCGATAACGAAATAAAATAAAAACTATTTTAAAATTCCGGTTCCAAGGAGTGTGATTTCCATGGGAAAACTAATTATGTTCAAAATTTCAGAACTGTACGGAAAGTGGAAGCGTGCTTTTGTGGAAGGTTGCGTTTAGCAATAGGTGATAAGGTTGATCTGACTCCAATAACAATTAACATATTTAATATAAATTTAGCTACAACAATTATAACAAAGAATTAAGGGAAGGAATAAACGACACGTTCGTCCTCTCTGAAATCGCGGTGCAGTCTGATGGTTACCAATTCAGGGTTACCAATGGCAGGGTTACCAATTCAGAGATCATAATCACGTACACACGGCATAAAAGCAGTATATTGCTGCATAGGCTATGCATGTGATCATCAAGTGGTAGAAAAAGGATACAGGCCCCTGCATGAGTCGAAGAAGACACGATAAAAAAAAATCAAGGAGCTTGATCTGACGTCAAAGTGTCCGGCTGATCACTAAAGGATCACAGATGGGATAGTGTCGGAGAAGCGACGAGGATGGTAGAGATGAAGGGGGGTTTCGAGGGGAAGTGATGTGGATGTAGGTGGTGGTCCATCACGGTGTAGAGAGAGGAGCAGTGCCGTCGAAGATGATGGGTGTTGTTAGGATGCGTGCTGTGGTGCCACAGGTTGGAGATGCACTGGAAGGATGGTGATGGTGAGTGCAGGTTGGTGGTTCAGATGTTTGCTTGGTGGCTGACTCGTTATGCCGTGATGACGACTCGGACAAATGTGCTTCCCAGTTGGAGAGGGTTCCGATGAGGGGGAGAAGCGATTGGACGCGGAGGATCCGTGATTCCGGAGTGGCCCAGTGGAGATGCGAGAGATCTGTGATCCCGGCGAGGGCGTGCACCTGAAAGAGCATGTCGAGCCAGTGTACTTGCAACAAGTAGTTGGAGGCCGGGTTGAATGCAGTGAAGCGTTGCGTGGCTCACAGTGTGAAGTATGGAAAAGCCCAGCACCTTGAACACGACCATACTGTGAAGCTGGACGTGCGAAGTTGGAGGCTCGACCACTGTCATCCAGTGGATAAGACTGCGGCATTTTGTGTGGTGGTAGGAGGACAAGATAGCCGAGTAAGCGACACCGCAAACTCGACAGGTTGGCGATGGCCAGCGATGGTAGGATAGATGAAGCTGATGGTTATTTATCCTCCTCCATCGTAGAACAGAGCATAGAAGACGCTGTTTTGTCCCTCCAGTAGTGGCATGGAAGGACACGTGGAACGGAAGACCTCAAATACGGTGTAGGAGAAACTTCAGTTGAGGCGGCGGTAGCCGCTTTTACCATGGGGAAAACTTTCCTCTTAGTTGGAGTGAGAGGAGACGGCTGGTTGGAGAGGGTTTCTCCGTTGCGCGATTCAGAGAGGTGTGGTCGGTTGAATTTAAGTTTAAAATAATTGCTTGATCGCGAATGTCCGGGTAAACCACTGAAGAGGTGCTGTTGTGGAAGGTTGCGTTTAAGAATAGGTGATGAGGTTGATCCGACTCCAATTACAATGAACGTATTTAATAGAAATTTAGGTACAATAATTATAACAAAGAATTGAGGGAAGGAATGAAAGACACGTTCGTCCTTTCTGAAATCGCGGTACAGTCCGAGGGTTACTATGCAGGGTTGCCAATTCTGAGATCACAATTACGTGCACACGGCATGAAAGCAATATATTGCTGCGTGCACATGGTCATCAAGTGGTAGAAAAGGGATACAGGCTCCTGCAGTACATTAACGTGTTCGAGCAAATTAGAATTTTTACTTTTTTAATATATCGAGATATATTTCCTTTATGCAAATGATTCACAAACTTTCCTACAAATAAAAAATATGAAAAATAAAATAATTGCTTGGGTGGGGTTACTTATCTTTATATTCCTTAAAATATCCCATCATAGCCCTTCTAAAGTGGTTTAAGTCACCAATTTTAATACGATTTATTTCAGTTAATTTTAAAGAAATTGTAATTTTTTTTTCACCAGTGTGAATCAGAACCTCAAGCACAGTGTTGCAATGGGCCTTTCCTCCTTAAACGGACTGTGTATAAAAGTTAGAATTCTCTACCTTTTCAAATATATTACCCATGAAAATCACATTATCATTTCATGATTCCTTACGTTATTTTGAGCATTTTCGCAATTTACAGATTCCCATAAGTCCTAATAGTTAAAGAATTCAATCCTATAACAACCTCTTTAATTCACCAAGTATATAAGTGTTGTTACATGTTTTTTTCTTCTTTTTTCCAGGCGTCTCCGCGAGAAGAACAGCAACAACACTAAGAAGTTCATCGACGAACGGAAAGCGGCTGCCATGAAACAGAACAGGGAACGGGACAAGCTCACCAAGTCGCATGATAAGCAGCGCACAGAGCTCACCAAGAACTCGCAGATCGTAAGAAACAATTTTTTTTTTTTTTTTTTTTATTTTTTTTTTTTTAAATCCCTTAAGTCGGATTTACCTGCCACCAGTCGGGGTTCCAGTTTGGATCGCCAATTCTGTGACGTCAGCTAACCGCTGCGCCGTGTGTCTGTGATCACGGGAAAGCGCACATGATTGGATGATGAGAGTCGCCGGCGCCAAGAAATAGAAAATGTTTTATTTTACTAGAAACAGTAACCAGGTGACGTCACAGAGTGGCGATCTAAACTGGAACCCCGACTTGTAGCGTGTATATCCGGCTATAACTTTTTGCTTGTGGCGGACGGGGGAGCAGTCTACGAAGGGTTGATTAAACAACTTGTCGTCATTGAATTGAGTTAAATTTGGCAAATAGACTTGTTTAGAAATACGCATTCCTATTTGGAGGAGGTAAAAAAATAAAAAAATAGTCAATAGTACAAAATGGATTTTCGTTGTAGACTGACACCATGAAAACTCAATCTGGTTCAAAATAGAGTAAATAAGTTCTAGTTCTTATAAAAAACAAAATCTAAAGTGGGTCTGCGCGGATCTAAATGTATCATGAATGCATTTTAGAAGCCTATGAGTAAAAGTATAATGCAAACAAACCATTTAGAGTAAAAACTTAGTTTTTATGGGTTAGTATTTACTTCCAATTACCCATATGTTAACATATGTAGTAAAAGTATTGTTTTCGATCAAAAATGGGAAATGGGGTGAGGGGGGGGGGGTTGAATTTCCCACGTTATGGAACATCCTGACTAAAAAAAAAGTCTGTGTACGTGGCCGTGGTCAGCATAACTCCCGAACGAATTGACCTCTGATGTGTAAATTTAGTGTACGGATTAGTGGTGGCCATGGAATCTGTCATTTAGGTTTTCGTCAATATTGCGTATGCGTAAAAAACATGAAAAAATAATGTTTTTCAGCAATTGCTAAAAAACGGCTCAAGCGATTTCGATCAAAATATCGCTGATAATGCCTCCTAAAGTGTTCTAAACATCCACACCTTCCTTAATCGTCAAGGTCCAAGTCTCCAAAGCCTAGGTTAAAACTGATTTAATCAATACCTTGTATAGCATAATTTGTGTCCTTCTCTAATTAGATGGGATTTCAGAAGAGCTCTGAAATTAAAGAAACAACGATTTGCCGCAATGATCTTCTCTCAGATTTCAGAATTAATGTCGTTTTGATCGACGTGTCGCTATCAAAAAGAATATAGCTAAATTCGACATTTTTTTTTTTTTTATTATTATTATTATTATTATTTTTTTTTTTTTTGGCACACGTACGAATTATTGTCAAAAATATCGCCAAACAAGCAAATTTTTTTCAAATGAATGAAAATAGTTATTACACTATTCCACGTCAAATTACAATGTAATGGTTAGTATTACAGTATAACTGAAAGTTGTGCGATGTTCCACAATCCTAGTTTCGCTTTTAACTTATTATACAAGACTCTGTTGGGACTCAACATTTACAAAGCAAATTAACCGCACTACTTATGCTAATATATCAAATTTAAGGTCTCGTTGGGATGAGTCCCCATTCTAAAATTCAACCGCATCATTCATAGTACTTGACCATCCTACGATAAAAACGTCAATTCTTCGTCATTGACTATCTACCCTCACCTACCTTATTTTTGCCACAAAAACTTGATATAATCCCTTTTATCATGGCCAATGAGTCCAACTGTCAAGTTCCAGCTCAACTGGATGACGACAACTGGGTTATTTCGGGGGTGGCTCGCCGCAAGCGCACAAAATCTAAGTTAATATAAAGGATTGAAAAATACCAGATGAGAAATACCGGGTGATCCAAAAGTCAGGACCAACTTTAAAAATGAATAATTCGAAAACGAAGCAAGATACAAAGATATGGTTTGCACCAAACGCATGAAAAATAAACCGGGTTTTGTGTCGCAAAATAATAAAAAATAGTTTTTTTGCCGACCAACAGATGGCGCTGGAGGAGTTCAGCTGTAGGATTATGCAAAGCAACAACCGATATAAAAGGAGGAAACTTGTCTAACTGTTTTATAAGAATTCGGAAAGTGCCATTGCGGCATTGCGAGGATATCGCTACATGAAAGGTATGCGAGACAGCAAGGGACCAATAACGCCGTCTGCATTGAACAAACTGATTAAGAAATTTGAAACTACAGGTTCGTTGACTTCACGGCCAAGAAGTGGACGTCTCTCAACAGCCGCTGCTGCTGCAACGACAGTGGAGAAGATGGTGCAAGCCATGTCTGTGGTTACTGCACACGGAGAGTGTAGGGTTCGAGAAGTTTCGATGCACACAGGAGTGTCGTACGGAAGTGTCTGGAGAGCGCTGCGAATAACTCTGAAAAGATAACCTTACAAATTGCAACATAACCAAAAACTGAAACCTGTTGACTTTGAATGTCGCCGAGATTTTGCGAATTTTGTATTCAATAAGATGGACGAGCAGCACGATTGGCTTCACAACGTGCTTTGGACAGATGAAGCGCATTTCACACTGTCTGACGCTGTTAACACCCACAACTGTCGTGTGTGGGCCACGGACAATCCACATGCATTTGTGGGAGGTACCCTTGCATCAGCCTAAAGTGACCGTTTGGTGTGGCTTCACTGCTGATTTCATAATTGGTCCCTTTTTTTTTCGAAGAAGTCACACAAACGGGTTTCAAAACAGTTTCCGTCACTGGTCCGCGATATGCTGCACTGTTACAGAACAACATTATTCCTGAACTGCAAGCGAGACAGGCACTCCAAACAGTCACCTTTCAGCAGGATGGAGCACCACCTCATATTTTTCTGCCTGTGCAACGCCTGCTACGTTCAACATTTGGGGAGGATCGCATTATCAGTCGCGCCTTTAAGCAAGCATGGCCTCCACGATCTCCCGATCTCACACCCTGTGACTTTTGGCTGTGGGGATTCTTGAGTCAAAGGTGTACCGCGACCGACCGGCATCATTAGCTGCACTTAAAGATGCCATCCGGCAACATGTGTCGGCCATAGCGCACGAAATGCTCCTAAATGCTGTGAATGGTGTGATCACTCGTCTCACAGCTGTACTTCTGAATGATAGACAGCACATTGAACATTTACTGTAATTAACTGTAATAAAGCTGAATTGTAAAGAATCTCATTTTTTTTTCTAAATCAGCTTTTTGTGACATAACACACTACAGCGCCATCTGTTGGTCGGCAAAAAAACTATTTTTTATTATGTTGCTACACAAAACCCGGTTTATTTTTCATGCGTTTGGTGCAAACCTTTGTATCTTGCTTCGATTTCGAATTATTCATTTTTAAAGTTGGTCCTGACTTCTGGATCACCCGGTATGATCAGAATACTTAAGGGACCCAAGAAAGATGCTGTACTCAAGAGTGGGTTTTGTCGGCCTATGCAGGCGTGATACGTACTAGATTGAAGATATTATGAACAAAAGTATTTCAAAAATTCAAATCGGTAGTCACTTTTTTACCCTTTGCACTCGATGCCTTTTTAGAGAAATAGAACCAGCAACTCGAGACGTTTCGCAGCATTTTTGGTTCGGTTCGTGGTTGCAGATCCGCTCAAAGAAACTAAACACTGTCATTGCCTTGCACGAATTTCCGCATCGAACCTAGTGGTGAGTGAGAGTTGCGGCATACAATCATGTGGCGCCTGAGAGGCGCTTCTCGAGCGCAAAGGGTTCTTTATCGAAATATTATCCTATACGGGGATTATACTGTATAGGAAATTAAATAGACTGCAAATTTCGAAAAAGGTTGGAGGGATTAACAACAAATTCGGTCGGCAAACTCGATTTTATCGTTAAATTGGCGACACTTTCGATACAAAATGTCAGCAAATTGGAGAGCTTTTTGACTTTAAAAGTCTCTTAAGATAAATCGCATCCAGCTATCCGGCATTTTATCAGGGTTGGTTGTTTTCAGATTATCTGGCGCCGTCAGCAACACGAGGGCTATAATGCGCCGAAACATTCGTCATTAGACAAGCCAACATACATTTACAAACACCCATGCCAAACACGGGACTCGAACCCGCAACCTCGCGGTCTAGAAGCTAGCACGCTAACCACTATACCGTTTGGTCGGCCATTTTATCAGGGACTTCATTTGCCTGCATCAAATATATTCGAAAATTACAACTTGATACACAGGAAGAAAAGAAGAAAAAAAAGCTTCGAGTATAAAGTCTTTACGTGACAGTTACAATGGTACCCCAATTTGTTTTCTATTATATTATCCCCTTTTTTCTGGAAGTTCTCTTAAATAAGAATATAATTCAAATTTGTAATTGAATTATATTCTTATTTAAGTATTGTTCTAATTCGTAATTGTTCGTGCACTTATGTACTTATTTTAATGCTTAAATTATATATATTATTTATATATCTTCGAACAACAACACAAACTGGATTTTAGTTGTTTGTACATTTTATTTTGCAGGAAGTTGGAATTTACGCTAATGCAGAAATCGAATACAAACTGGCGGACCAGAAAGCTTTCGTCATCTGAGGTTAACTTTAGAAAGTAATCCAAATACCAAGTAGCAATATCCTGTAAAAATATGAACTTAGGAAACTGGAAATATTAAATTTCTCTCTTAAATAGGGTTAAATATACAATTAAAAAGGTGACAACAAATATACTGTAGTGAGTGGCTTTGTCGGTATTCTAATCTTATTGCATATTGATGATATGTACAAGAATGGATTCAATGAAGAATCCCGGGTTTTTTTTATCTTTCAATTACCTATATGTATACAAATGGTAATAAAAGTATAGCATTCGGTCAGAATTTTTTTTTTGTATTTCTCCATGTTTTGAAACACCCCTATTTGAAAAAGTGGTCTAGAAAAAAATGGCTGTCTGTAGTGTGTACGTGGTCAGCATAACCACCGAATAAATTGACCTACGATGTTCAAATTTTGTGTGCGGGTTAGTGGTGGCCATGGGAGCTACCATTAAGGTTTTCGTCAAAATCAAGCATGCACGTTTCTAGTGTATAATGAAGAGAAATGTATGGAATTTTTCTTTAAAAAGCAAAATATATCGAGTGTTTAAGATTTTTGACCTATCATAAAATTCGAGAAATATAGTGACTTAGTCCTGAACCTCCACTACTATATAGCAAAAAATTATCAGAAAAATGTATTGTATCGACTATCGCCACCTCCATTTTTAAACAAGCAAAAACATTTTATAATGTAGCAGTTAACAAGAGACTTGCACACGAGAACAGTTTTATTTGTACCGAAAACTCCAAGAATGGTACATCAAGGTATTACGTCTAAAGCACTATCCAACAGTGAATGAATAATGGGTTCCCAGCGGACATTAAAATTGCAGAGAAAGTTTTCAATAATGAATGACGATTGTTTTTCAGAAATGCTATAAAACAGATCAGATAGCTGAACTTTAAATCGATTTGAATAGATCAGTATGAATCATAAATCATTCATACTCATTCTGGGAATTTTTCGAGATCAGCATTAGAAAGTAATTCTCTGAAGACTTGATCCCAGAAAACTCAAAAACTTTTTGTTCAGGGGGCACAATGAGTTTTCTAAAAAATTTGGAAAGGAATTTTAGGGATAATTTTAAAACATTTAAGAGATATTTCTTTTGAAGCTGACGTAGGCTCCTAACACAGACGTATCCTTTCCAAAACTTCTTTCAATACCGACAAAAAATTGCAATTTTTTTAAAAAATTAATGTCCATTTTTTAACAAATTAAGTTATATAATTAAAAAAATTACACTATTTTGACAAACATGCAAATTTAATTAAATCCATTTTTCCCACCTGGAAGATTACAGGGGATTTTTTTTAGGAACTATCGAAAAATTTAATTACAATTTTAGGGAGACACACATAGGAGAAAGTAATATTAGAATTTTTAATGTGAATGCGACTCCTGCAGGCAATGCAATAAATGCTTCAGTTTCACAGTGTAGATGGGTTTAAAATAATGAGTCCAAATATTAAATATTATTTGTGTTATTCAAAATGACTACTGAGAAACTTAACATTACTCTGTAGTATTTTAAGTTTCATGAGCACTCATTCCAAACTTTTTTTTTTATGCAGAAAAATACTAGCATATTAAGAATGTACTGGCTTGCTGGATAAAAAAAAATGAAACTGTTCGAAAAACGACTTTGAATTAGTCGAAATAAAATCAATAGCCAAATAAATGATAACTTGTTAAATAATGAGCATTCTTTTTTGTGTGCCACTCTAATTTCTTATGAGTAGGGAAATGGATGATTTTATTTCTCCAGCAATAAATTACTTTTGATACTGAGTCAAGTTGATAAAGTTATTGCTCATAAATTTATGTCATTTATGAAGTAATATCCATTGCAAATAGCTGATTTGAGAAACGCGATTTGGCATATGAAGAATAAAATCTTCTATTTCTTTCCTCATTGAAATTTAAAATAATACACTTATCAAGCAAGAAAGGGTGCTGGCACACATATGTCTATTCAACTCATACAAAGTTAATATTTGAACAGTTTTGTCAAATTTTAGGAGGCAAACTAGTATATTTTTAAATTACTAGTATTTATCGAGATACCAAAATTTTCATCTGCTTCTTTCTAAAAATAACAGAAAATAATATATAATTTAATATTTTGTTATACTTTTATGTAATTCACTCACATTTCTATCAAGAATACAAGATACAAATGAATTAAAATTGAAAAACGTGTATTCATGATCCACACAATTTTTAATTAAATATTCTTTGGTAGAAAATATGACTCTTTGGAAAGGCTCGTTTTGATTTGAGTATCTGAACCTTGGTGAAAAAAAAGCGGGATAAAGTTATATCCAAAGCACCAAAAATTAATAAGCAATACCAATAATTGGAGAAATATGGCAAGACAAAATTTCTTTCACACAATGGTTCATTTGGTCAATTGTTCTTCAACAAAGGTACATATACGAATCATTTGATTATAAAACGGGACTTCTGGTTTCAAGATTTTATAGTTGGAGGATAATAGGAATATATCCAACTATATATAGGAAGAGGAAAAAACTTTCTAGCTTTTAATAGAGAACAGCATCAAACGCAAACTTTACAAGGCTACCACATCCCTATAAAAAAAAATACAGAAATCTGATTTCAAATAAGATCTTATCTCCATCTTAGTATTTATTAAAAAAAAATCATTTCTGAGAAAATGCGGAAGTCCCCTTTTAAAATCAAACGATTTATATAATATATGACTAAAAAAATATATACATGTTGGCAACTTAAGTAGTTGACACACTAAATAGCAAAATAGTAAGTAATGGCACATCATATAAATACTACTTCATTAAAAAACTTGATAAATTGCAAATTTTATACATAAATATATAAGAAAAACTTATCTTATTAAATGAAAACAATTACTTTTCTACATGTTGTGTAAACATTTTCCTTCACAAGGAATGAGGGGGATATGTTTGATGAAAACAAAATTATAAAAGTAATTTAAATGTTTTTGATTATTTATAGGCTAAGCCCAACATGATTTTAGGATTCTATAAATGAAAGCAAGAATGAATAAACATTTACATTTCTTTGAATAAAAATACTTTCCTTTAAATTTTTTTTTTCACATTTAGGATACGTACATTCCATAGCATAGATTTCAAAGATTTTACAATATGTAACAATTATAAATATTGGACATTTCTTAGAATAACAACACTCATTTAAGACAATTTAAACATTTACACCATACAACATTTAAAAATATTGAACAATGGCATTATATACTTGTTTTTTATTAGCTCTTATCCAAATAACAAGTCTATTAATTTGGAATGCAAACATCTATATATCACAGATTAGTAAACTCTTGATTCAGATTGTTGAAAATCATACTTAAAGGTTTTTTTGGTAAGGCTATATATATTAAGGAGAAATAAGAAGTTAAGAATTCCCAATGTAAAAATAGTTGCTTGCTTTTCTTTCTTACTGAATAAAATAATTTTGTATTTCCCTCATAAATTTAGCAAATATTGGTAATTTGTTTAGTACAAGTTTAACAAAAGGAGAACAAACAAGAAAAAAAAACTTTATTAGGTGACTTAAATTAAACTAGATGAGTTCAATTAAAAGAAACCATAAAAATAAATATCCATACACGTAAAAAATAAAAATAAAATTAGAATACATGCACTAAATAAAAATAAGAAAGGAATTCAAGTAGATTGGCAGCTATTTAGGGAACAGGGGTTCTAAAAGATTAGCCCATTCCGGCTAAAACTCGAGCATCATTAAAAAATATAAGATTTTTTAAAAAATAAACAATACAAAATATACTTTTGTTCTCTGTCCTTTCTTATAAATAAAATTTTTCAATTTTAAAACTGAGCAACAACACTTCAAAGCTTCCAGTATATTTTATCTAGCATTAGGCGAGATTGGCCAATATCAGTATTCAACAGACAACTTGCGACGTTCCACATTGGGATTGGCTAAAGTTGTGTTACTTGGGGAAAATAACTTAGTTTTACAAGGTAAATTCCTAACTTGCACTTCAACCATAAATGACTACAACAGACTCATTCATTAAGGGTGACATTAGTATGTGTTAAAAAAAAGTTACAGATTATTGTAAAAAAAAATTACAGTATTACATCCGTTGCACTAAGTTCCCTACAAGAGCATATTTTAACAATGAACACTTGGACAGTTTTCAAATTATACACTAAAAACTTTAATATTTTAAGCAGCAAAAAAAAAATTATGTTTGTTCACTTGGTTTGTTCACTTGATTGATAATTCTAGACTACATCACTTTTTATCAAAAGTTAAAAAAAAGTGAATCAAGTGTAAAGAAAAATACTTTTAAGAAAATAAATTTTTTATATAAGATAAATCAGTTTTATATAATACCAGCTTTTTAAATAAAAGCCTGCATATTATATGGATTTACCCTGTTTCCAAACATACAAAAATAATGTCTGGCAAAAATAAGAATTCTTGTAAACAAACTATTTTACAGCATCTTTTACGACTATTTTAAACTAATGAACTAATTACACTAAGCAAAAATTGTTATAAAAAATTACTGTAACACCTTTAAACATTTCAAAATTTATACTCAAATCACAACTTTGCACATAATTACTAATATACATAAATTACTAATTTAATTTATTACAAGAAAATCACTAATTCTGGATTTGAGGCCATTTGTGTAATAAGAGGCAGCTTGTTATACATATAAACAACTACAATTTGCTATTCTTACACGATATCCAGCGAAGGACTCTTCGATTTTAAAATTTACTCTAACTCAAAAATCGATAGAAAAATGAAACAAAAAGTATAGTTTTTTGAAATTTGTAAAAATTTTAAACTAAATTCTCAAAATTAGTTGCAAATGTTGGCAACAGAGAGCGCTGTGCACTGTACTTTGCACGAATAAAGAGTACTTTAAAGCTCAAAGCAATCAGTCTTCTGACAGTTCCACTGTTTATACGTGAAAGGAACTTAGAGTTATTGCAAATATGGTTTGCAGAGGACAAATTTCAGGGTGACCACAAAATTTAGGAAAAAAGTTCCCTGGTTATTCTTCGAAGGATTTCTAAAAAATTCCCCGATTTTACGGCAAACTTGTTTTAAATTTCCCCACTTTTTCCAGATGTGTAGATCAAATAGAAAATTCATGCCAAAGAGATAACATGTGAATTTTTTTTTTAAATAGTTTCAGCAGAAATAAAAAGTTAAAATTATATCGTAACATGAAACTTCTAATGATTACCACAATTCTTCAGGAAAATGGTACCAAAATATGGGCGAACTGGGAATCGTACCTTCAAAACAATAGAAAAATTCCCCGATTTTTGCAAAATTTTAAAAAGTTCCCTCAGATTTCTCTGATTTTTTCCAGAATCAGAAAGCTCTCTGACATTTCCAGGTTCTGTGGCCACTATGAATTAATAACATATTTCTAGAATTTTGCAACTACAGTGCCAATTGTTGGCAACATTTGTAACTAATTTTGAAACTTTTGTTTCAGATTTTTACAGCTTTCAAAATAACTGTACTTTTTATTTCATTCTTCAATCAATCTTTGTTTTTGAATTATTTAACTTTAAAATCAGGGATAGACATCCGGTACATTCATAGTCCCATTCATCTCAGAAGGATTTCAAATATGAAAGAAACAAAGCAGCTGGTATTTAATAGCAGGAGGAATAATGCAATACATTTCAAGTATAAAAAAATCTTTGAGCCATATGCGAATATCTGGTAAAATATAATGACATATAACAACCTGTGTAAATGAAGATTAAATCAACTTTAAGGACATATTAAAAACTGTAGGCTCAATAGCATCAAATACTGTTGTCATGTTTAAAAAGCACTCTGTATTATAATGACAAATTCAACCAACTTGATACCAAATTGCACTTAACATAAAAATGAGACAGGATTTGGGAGACAAGTACCAATCTTTATAATTAGGAAAAATAAAACACCCCAATCGTACATTGTGTTTGAGGTCTGATAAAAAAAAATCTGATTAAAAGAGTATAGTACTTAACACCACTAAAGCATTTCTCAATTAATTAGGAGCAAAAATTTTAGCACTTGGACCTTTTTTGACATCAACTCTTCAATCATCAATTTTATTAAAAGGAAAATAAATTTATCCATCATGAAAAGAATGGAAACACTTTTTTTCCATTTTTAATTCAGCGCTTAATTAACAGACATATTTTAATGTAGTAAAGAAATGTAGACTATATTTCTATAAAACATAGTTCGACTTGACTCCAAATTTTAGTTATTTACCAAGAGAAAATATTTTAATAAATGTTGAGTTTCCATCAAAGAAGCCAAACATCTTTGCCCTTAACTTATAAATTAACATTGAAATACAATTTCATTTTGTTTAGCAACACACTTTATATCACAAATAGGAAACACACATACACTCAACATACATTAAGTAGACTTCCCCTTACAAATAATTAGTGAGATTTTTTCTCTCTGCTACAGCTTCAAAGAATTCTTTCATCACCACAATATCCTTCAGTCTCTCAATCGAGTACCTTGTACCCTGCACAGTAATCCTCACATACCTCGAATCCTTTAACTGTACATACCTCAGATCTATATCCTTAATCTTTGTCTGCTGAATCAGGTATTCCTTCACAAGATCATAATCCTGTTGCACAGCATAGCTAAACTTCATATTTGCTTCATCACGAGGATCAAACTGTGGCAACTGAACCGTATCGATGATGTTGTCTTGAGGCTTGTAGAAGACTGTACGGGCATACTCGCCTGCCTCATTAGGTATGCCTAAGTATTGAGGGTTGTATGTGCATGCCAGCTTGATAAGGGTCATCCATGCCAATAGACCAACCTCCTGACGAACATCCGATAGTTTGAATTGTTTCTGCTGAGCTCCTATCTTGGCAATGTGCAGCATGGTCTCAATGACCAAGTAGCATGGTGATATGGCCTTCTTGATCATGCCACTACTCTTCAGATTGTTTATGTACCTAACATCACAGCTGACGATGTCTGATGTAATGTTATCAAATTCATTATTGATGCACTTTTCCACTTTTTTTATGTCTGGGTTAGAGAAATATTCTCTTTGTGACTTTACCCATCTGCTGAGGATCTTTAAAGCAACATCCAAGACCTGAAGTCGATTGTCGTAGATGACAGCCAATTCAGTCTCCGGAGTCAGAACTGGAAAATGTTTGGAAACACTTTTATCTACAATTGACTCAAGGATGGTCTTTGATTGTGCAATCCTTGATGCATTTTGTTCCCTGTTCCTGGTCTTAAGTGACACCAGAACCTTAGTAACAGCCCATGGCATGCCAAAAAAATGAGACCCAACCTTTTCGCATTTGTTGTAAGACACCATGTACCAGGCACTTGCCTTCTGGAGCATATCGTCAGTGTAAACAGCATCCTTAGGTTTGCCCCCAAACTCCTCAAAGAACTTCCTCTCTAAGTCCTTAAAGATAAACTGGATCTCATACTCTAGCAGGGCCATCAAGTTATCCATATCATGCCGGTTCTGGTAGTAGTTAGGTGGGTTGATGAGTGCCCCTGCCAGCAATTGTCCCTCATTCTCGAAGCCATAAGTTCGAAGATAAAACTCGATTTTGTCGCAGTACTTCTTGTAAACTCTCAGTGCTGACTTCTTATATTTCTTTTCCCAATCCTTATGGATAAGCGCATTGTCAACTTTGTAGTCAATTTCATTCTTTTCAGTCTCAAGTCCAAGCTCCAGTCGCTTGCAACTGCGGAACAGCATGCCAAGAGCTTTCGTGGACAGGTACGTCCGCTTTTCATCAAGTTTCTCCATGAAGTCTGGGTATTGAGGTGGAACATCCTTGTGGTTTCGCACAACTGGAATACCTGATTTGGCAAAGTCCAATGCGATGGAGTACTGTTTGGCTAAACGAAGGCAAGTTTCACTTCGGATGCCTTTTTCAAGTTGGTCAGCCCAGACCAAATGTGCACTTGCAATGATTCCAACTTTGTCATTAAAAATGTAATCGCAAAAGTGGTCTAGTTCGTGAGATATCTAAAGCAAAATAAGATATCATTTACAAAGAGTAGATTGAAATATAATAAGAGGAAATCAAAAGAAATTTAATTTGTGAGCAGAATTTTATCTACAGCATTGACGAGAATGCAATATTCTTCTTATGAAGTTTATATCAATTTTTACTAAAACAATTCGTGGTACTTGAATAAAAAATACAGAATATATATTTTAATTTTTTTCAGTATGCATAACTGTAGCTCTATAGCTGCTGTTTTCCCAAGATAAATCAACCTTGTACTTTTTGTATGCGTTGATGGCAGAGTTCGCTAAAATGCATGAAATCTGCGTGAATACGCATTGAAAATCCATTTCACACCATAGAAAATCTCATGCGTGAATTCACTCATCAGCACATCATGGTTAAATTTATTTTTTTAAATAATCCTTCATTTTTATAAATTCAGAGATCATACTAGTCGTTTTTCGAGGGGTAATGTTACCACCCTGCCCTTTTTCTTTGAAAATAGCGTCCTTTTCTGAAAAAATGCAAAATGTTCATTTATTTTCAATTAGAAAGCAATATGCTGATCACCCCCTCCGAAATCGCATTTCACGCATGCTCATTCATGTTCAAACATGCCTCACTCAGACCAGTGACTGACTGAAGTTATTGAATGGTTGCTAATACCACATGCATCATTAGTAGGTGGATTATAGGGGGCAGTCCAACAGTTTCTGAGTGCTAGTTAGCATGAATGGTCATTTCGTACGTTCCTTGATTAAGAGTATTTAGCTGTTTTTAACCAGGTCATCTAACACAAAATAGAGAAAAAGGTAATGGAAAACGTACATTAACACTATGCCGTCTTCAAGTCTAATCGAGTTTTTTTTTTTTTGGGGGGGGGGGCATGGTCTGGTTCAGAAGTTCAGATCATTTCGCCTATTGCCAGCAATTTTTCATGGTTTTCGGGATATCGTAAATCTTTAAGTTCAATTTGCCGTCATTTGCTTGATAGTTTTCCAATTGTACTATAATGACGGGTTCTAGACAAGAAATTAGAGAAAATTAAGAATAGTACTCATATCCTCGAGAAGAAGGTTCTGGATATTTAAAATTTGGTAAAATCTTAATCTGTTTTTCCCAGTGAAATTATGTAACATATGCATACATTTATGTTTAACAAGATTTAGTGATACTGAAATGATTGTTATTAAACAAAAACCAGCAAACTTAATTACCTCAATTTCTGATTCTTGGTCAGGAAGTTTATCTTCTTCTCTTCTGGCAAAATCCATAGGAGGATCATTGTCATTAGAAAAAGTTAGATCGTTAAGCCACATTACATGATATTCATCTCCATCCAAGTCGGAGCCTATTTAAAATAAATTTCAACAATTACGTCTACTTTAAACAAGAGATTCAATAAGTATTTAAAATATTTTGTAATAACCAGTATACAGCATTTTATGGGAAAAGAAATATAGAGTAAGTGTTTTATTACTAGATAGTCTGCATAAAAAACATTCACATATGTTTAAATGTTGATGAATTTTAGTCTTTCATTATTTTTCCTTCAAACATATTAAATTGTGCAAACTAAAATTTATTATTTCTGGACAGTGTTTTTTAGTTTTGTGACTATCCCTTTTGCTCCATTGATATAAAACTGAAATTTATAAATGATAGGTATACCAATTTAAAAGCTAAGCACTCCACTTCTGACAAATAGTTTATTTGCACATTGTGATATTAGTTTGAAAATCAAAATTAACATCTTTTTTTTATCTTGATATCAGGGATTAAGCTGTGGGTGCTATTTTAGTCAAAAAAAAACTAAAGAACTTTCTTAAAAGCTAAAATTAGAAAATTCAACTGAGAACAGTTAACCAAAATTAGCAAGAATCACCACTTTTGTTATGCCAAGATTAGTCATTAAAACTAAAAACAAATAAGCTGAAGATAGAAAAGTAATATTCCAGTTAATATTTGTCATAAAATAATTTTAAACTTACAGTTCATAATGAATTTATACTAAAAGGCTTTTTAAGTAGTTTAGATTTAAAATGAAGAGCGATAAAACATACCCATTTTAGCAATTAATAAAAAGAAAATTGTGACTTTAGGTTTTTTGCTAAAGAAAGTTTGTACCTCAGCTTAAACACTGTTTGATACTCTAAGAGCAGGAACTCTTTGTAGAGAATGCATCAACAATTGCCTGGCAATGATCCCTCTTCTACTCCTCATACTTTATACAAGTATAAATAATGTACGTGTACATGAATGTGTACATATGTGATGATATAATTTATTATTATTGACTTATTCTTTCTTTAAATATTTCTTTATTAGTACAGATTGATTAACTTTTTTAACACTGAAATATCAAAGAATGGAAAATTATTTTCCCTTTTTCTTCTGATTTGGAAGTTACTAAAACAAGGATTTTTTTACTTAATTTAAAATAAAACTTTATAAAAATCATTTCATGTTACATTGATTTACTTAATACGTTCATATTAGAGCAGTGGTAGAAGTGGTGACAAATAAGTGGGGGGAGGCTCAAAATTTGGTGACAAGTGCCCTTCCCCCCCCCCCCCCCAACGATAAATTTTATAGTTTTGTAACTTATAATAAAAATATTAACTAGTAAAAAAAAAATTTATACTTCCTAACATTAGCATTAAATGAGGGTTCAAAATTCATTGTTATTTAATGAATTAATGAATGTTCAAAGTAGTACAATACAAATTAGTTATTTTACTTGGAAGAAATAAAATTAAGTAATAATGCAATGTTATATACATAACTGTTTATTTAGGTTTAAATAATACTTATAAATGGGCATACTTTTATGAAATAAATAGAGAATTCTAAAAAGTTTTTTTTTTTTTTAAATAACTTGTCTTTTTATGAAACAAGAATGGAAATGTAACTTAAAAGAAAGTTCCTCCAAAGTTAAAAGTTGATCAAATGTAACTGCAATCATTAGTAAAAATACTTATATCTTTATACAAAATAGTACAATACAATTTTCTAATATGATATATACACCATAAATAGTTCTAAAGTTTTCAAATGCAAAAATAAATCAATTTTTCTCAGTATCACTACATTTAAATGTTAATGTCATTTTACATTATTAGTTTTTAGGTGGATTGAGTGCTTTTTGAAAGTGGGGGGATGGATTTCAGTGGTTTTAGAAGTAGGAGGACGCATGAGTATTTTCTTGAAAAGTTGGGGGACGCGTCACCCCGCGTCTACTCACACTAGCGCATATTAGTAAAATTCATAGAGGTTATTATTATCATTACTTGCTTCAGTCTTGAAAAGTCATGGATTTGTGACATTTTATTTTGGCAGAAACCCTGAATATAACTATTTTGTTGATGTGAATCAATTCCATATACGTACATGCATAAATAAATGTATAACTTATTTAAAAAGTTGTAGACAATTTCAACGATTCCCTTCATTATTTCTCAATAAATCAAACTTAAATGTTAAAAAAGTGCCATTGGATACTCTATAATGGATGTAAGGGATACAATTTATCAACAGACTGACCAACTTCAGGAGTCGTACGAGTTCTACTTTAAAATCGTTTCATTACAACTCTTAACAATCTAACTCTTCTGAACTTTTAAAAAAGAAACTTTTCTGAGCAATCTTAAACATATAAGGCTGTACTTGGGAGTACAGGGTGGCCGCAAAATTCAGGGGAAAAAATTCTTCGATTTGTACAATAGATTGATAAAAAAATTCCTGATTTTATGAATTTTTTTTTTTTTTTTATATATTTCTTTAACTTTTCCAGAAGTGTAGACAATTGATCAAATAAAACATGTATGCTTAAGATATAATGCCAATTTAAAAAAAACAGTTTTGATTGTAATAAAAATTAAAATTAATCTGCCACATTAAACTTCCAACGATTACCACCTCGATTCTCCGGATAAATGATGACAAAATACGGAGGAACGGGAAAGCATACCTTCAATACAATAGAAAATTTCCCTGATTTTTGTGAAATTTTCAAAAATTCTCTGACATTTCCCTGATTTTTTCTAGAATCAGAAAGCTCCCAGACATTTCCTTGATTTCCATTTTTTTTTAAATTTTGAATTTGCTTTTTATGTCGTATTCACTAATAATCCAGGCTCTATTGTTTCTTTGCTCTAGAAGTGAACACCTGTGACTTCCATAGAATGGCTGGATTTCAGTAGTGGGCAGGAAGAAAATATTATTTAAATCCTTTATTAGAAAACTTTAGTTTTGAAGAATGAAATTTAATTCGATTTTGTTTATTCATTGACATTTGAATAATTTTTACTAATAAGTTAACATTTAATATAAATAGATGAAAAATTGTCATTTTGTATATTTTATTTCAAGATTGTGTTTGCAAGATCAAGAACGCATATATAATTTTACACAGGCTACATTTTAAAATAATGTAAATCTATACTTCACTTAAGAATGCTAACTTTTCTTTTTACTTTTACATTTTCTTATCTGGTCATAACAATCAGAGCTCTTGCAATTGTAACGTTGTGTTGTTTAAAATTTTGAAATTTGATATAAACTAACTTTCTCTCTATATCAACTTAATTTCGAAGCTGAATCCACAAACATTTGAAATTTTGAATTCGACACAAAAGGCACTTACATGTGATCAATTTTAAATTTATAATACTTCCAAATCTGAAAAAGGTAAATCTTTAAAATTTTTCCCCATAGTGGTAAATACAAATAAAACCTAAATAAAAATCAATACAGGGGTCAAAGTGACAAAATATGAATACATAGGATTTTTACAAAAAAAAATATAGGGCAATATAAAACATCACAGTATTTACTGAAATTTAAAATTAATTCGTTATATATTTCATTAATTAAAACTTTAAATGAATTGTTATTGAATGAACATATAAGACGAACTTATGAGGACTTTTACACAGTACCATTAATATACAATCTATAATTAAGTACTTAGAAAATGATTGTCTCCCTTTAAAACTCGTTATACTGAATTTAAGAGAATAGAAAACACACAATTAAAAAAAGAAATCGCCTGTTCTTGAATATGTCATCCTTTATTCGTTATTACATCAATATTCCATCCTTAGTATTCATCAATAAATCAATTTTTATTAATTACATTATTTGCAGCCTTGAGTCTTCCAGCATCTATAAATGCTTTGCGCCCCAATTTAATTTAAATAATTTCTTTTTATTCCTGTTTGGGTTACGATTTACTGTATGGTCTCCCTTGGCAACTTTTTTTTAAAAAAATCGCCAAATTGAATGTGACATCAAAAGGCTATGTCGCAAATCTAAAATGGCGTCAAAACACATTCGGCGCTGAATCGACAACTTTCAAAAAGTCGACAAGAGGGACCGTACAGTAAATCTCAACCCCTGTTTGCTTTGTAGTCCTTTTTTTGGTTCAGATGAACTATTCGGTGTCGGATGTATTGGCGGCGGAAAGTGGGATATTTAGCGCCGAATGTGGCAACCTGTTGACTTGGTTTTCCTGTGTTTTGACAACGTTTTGACATCATTTTCAATTTTAGTGACTTTTTTTTAAAATATCGCCATTCGACTCCTAGCATTAAATCTTAACCCTTTTATTTTCTTCATCAATTATTGACTGAGCACTTGAAATGCTGTTCTTTTAGTCCTGAAAGTTGTTTTTATCCATTTATCCCGAGGCAGAGTTTTGTTTCTGCTTATATTTCTTTTTCCCTATCTTGCTGCATAATTACCAATTAGTTTACTATATTGAAAAGGAAAAAACAGATCAGAAATTTAAGCCCACGCCCCGCATGCTATGAACATGTTTACACTTTATAAGTCTCGCGGTCCAGTTGAATCGAGTTGAGTTGTAGGTTGTGCAGCACGTGACGTCACAAGAAATAAGAAGTAGCCGCTTACAAACATTGCTTTAATCAGATCTCTTTCACTTACGATCATGGCAAAGAATCCGAAATATAAAAAACCACAACGAACAGCGCCGTTATTATGAATTCGAAGAAAATATAGGTCGAATCAACATAGAAATATAGAACAATTAAAAAAAATATAGGATGTTTTTCCACATTTTTAAAAATATATAGGATTTATAGGACATATATGACGTCTGCGACCCCTGTCAATAGGATACCCGAGATTTTATCTCTACATACAATAAATTACATTTATTATTCATCTTGTAAACATTTAACCCAACGTGAGAGCTAAAAATAAGGAAATACTAAATTGTTCTGGGGAGACCAATAAGGTATCAAGGTGGGAATCAATAAAGTAGGCTGATATTTGACGTGGAAATGTCTTTCAGAGGAACTTTTAAGGGGAACTGTCATGCATTTATATCATGTATGAAAGAAAACCCATTTCCTTGATACAAGCTGTTTGACGAGTATTAACAGCACTGAATATAAATGAAACTAGGGGGCTCCGCCCCCTGCTCACTGACGCTCCCCAACCCCCTGGATTGCTATGCAATCCCCTTGGCTCGCTTTGCTCGCCTCAAAGTGAAGCATTAAAATATGCCCTAGCAAAAAGCTATCTCAGCTGCATAATGCCATGAAATTGAAAACATTTTGTTAATTATGAAGAGCCAGAATACTTGCCACGTCATTATACTACTGCTGTCGAGACGCGTTAAGCAGGGACAGTGTGACAACGTAGTAGAAAGTTCTTGGAAAACAACAAAAATAAACAGTATCGTACATATATTTAAAAAAGATGGTTATTTCATTGAACAATTAAAATTTACGGGCTGGTATCGTATGAAGCGCTAAAATATTTAAAGTTGTTTATAGAAATTTCTTAACGAAGCAATCATATGTTCGCATAATCTTTTTTGCGATACTTAGAAAATAAAATAAACAGCCAATTATCCGGCATTCAATCAACAGGCATTTTTTGAAAATCAAATTTGGCTAGAAAATTAACCCTATTCCGCCAAAAGTTTTTTTTTAATATCATATGAGATTTTGAAGTTGAGTGGGTGGTTTTGTTCGTTAATTTGATAGTTTTCAATTCGATAGCTGAATTTGCTCTGATTAGAAATGAATATAGGCTCAGATTTACTGCACAATGTCTCTCAGCGACTTTTTGAAAGTTGGCGATTTAGCGCTGAATGCAACCCGGCGACCTCCGGAACATGTTCAGCAGATAACTTTTCCGAAAAGTCTGGTTTATCCGAAATTCTAATCCAAAAGAAATGTACACACCTTGGATCCATCTATTCTTACATCATCGTTAAATCAATACGTTTTAAATAGGCAATAATTTCTATCTGTAGACTGTAATTAGAAAAACAAAATATAGCGAATCCAAGTTGTTGCTGTTGCCAGTTGTATTAGTCAAATTTCAAAAGATATATTGTGATTGGCTGGATTGCTGAATTTGGAAATTCGTGCATAAAGTACATTTAGAAGATCATTGCCATTCTGCTCACAGAAATACAGCCGAATGTGGACGTTACGCAAGAGAATTATATATATAGATTACCAGCCATTTCATCTGGATGAGGTCTTGGACCCTTTGCTGGAAAAACGATGCAATCTGCAATGTGACGCAGAGCTTTGATGTTGACAGCCTGGAACTTTCTTACATCTCCTGGATGCATGCAAGGATTTTTCGTCACCACAACTGTACCTAAAATTAAACCGACTTTTATAGATAAATTGTACATTGCTATTAAAGACTAGTTGTCACCCTTTTCTATTTTAATTTACACATAAGATTTGAAAATTTACTGACATTACCAGTAAATTTTTTTGAATAATTGCTGATTTCTTGGTTTATCTGGTTGTGCAGTCACTGAAATCAGGATCTTTCGTAAAAATTTATTAATGCTCGAGAAAATTTTAATTTCAACCTCAAAAAACTTTAAACTAGAGATAATATAATTTTTTTTCAGACATGGTCCAGCCAAGCAAAAAAAGCTGAACTTTACACAAAGCGGTGACAACAAAAACATAACATTTTCAACAAATTTTGGAAGTCGCACAAATTAAGAAACTATACTATATTGAGAAACAGGTGAATCTAATTAAACCCAGTTTTCAAAATTTTTAAATTGTATACAAACTACTGAAATTTCGGTAAAAAACTGACCATTTCAGTGTTTTCATTGAACTGAAACCATGTTTGTTTAATTTTAATTGCTCGGCAAAATTTTAATTTTCCCCATGCAAAACTTTTAATATTTGTTGATCCTTCCTTGAAAGACAGGAGGTAACAGGGCCACACTTTCTAAAATATAATTATGCCTTTAAGTAGCTCCTATTTCAAGGGCTTTATCTTGCACTTGATACCAAAAAAATTGTTAAAAAGAATCGTTAATCATACATTAGGCAAATATAAATCCAGAGACCTAATGCTTCCTTTTTTGGACTTCAATATATGCCAAAGTATTGCTTTAAGATATATATGTCAGGCTTTAAAATATATAACTTGCATATCAGGCATAACAATAGTAATAAAAGCTCATTAATAAAATTTGAAGTTTAAATAACTACTAGAATTTATAATGAAAGAAACTTGCTCTACAGATATTAACAGTTAAGAGATTTAAATTAAGTTAGCAACAAATATTAAATATTGTTTTGATCATGATGTTGAAAGTTCTGCCACTGCTGGTTAAACCAATGCTTGGCCACAATTATAAAATATTTTGTAATTGAATGTTAACATAATACATTTCAGCAGTTTCTACTCAATTTTTACTTTTAATTACCCTAAATGTAATATAGGATAATGAAAGTATAGCATTCGGTAAACAATTTTTTTTTCCCCTCCACATTTTGGAACACTACAAGTTCAAAAAAGTGATATAGAAAAACGTTTGTCTGCGTGTATAAGATCTGCATAACTCCCAAATTGATCGACCAATAATATTCAAATTTTGTGTACAAGTTAGTGATGGCCATGGGACCCGTCATTATGGTTTCAAAATTGTGCTGATTAAGTAGCTGCCAATAAAAAATTTATGTCTTTCAGCAATTGACAAAAAATGGCTCCAACGATTTTGATTAAAATATCAGTGCTGTAACACCTTTTAAAAGGCTTTAAACATCCCCACACTCCAAATTTCTGTAAAAATGTGATAAAGGCCTAAAAAGTTCTCTTGAGCATTACCCATTAAAGACTGTGTATCCTTTGTTTCACTTACAAGAAAAGATAATGTAATATTTATCGAAAAACATATTACCAATTTTGGCACTTTAGTGGTGTTTTTTGTTATTTTTTTTATCAATGTATAATCGCCAAAAATTTTGCCAAAGGGCCAATTTTTTTTAAATCATGAAAATATGAAAACTAATACAATAAATTGCACCAATCCATGAAAAATATAAATGCAGTGACCAGCATTAAGTGTAATTGAAATTTGAATGATGTTCCACACCCCTAGTTTTTTCTTAAAAACTAGTCTGATTTATATAAAGTCAAATTCTGATGTACAGTATTTTAATAGTTGGAGTTACAAAAAACAAAAATATTTATAATGAAAATAAAGCGTCCATACCTTCAACGATATTTAGTACATTTGTCTCCCAGTCACTATATTGAACAAAGACTTGTCCATACTCTAAGGTAAAAGTTTCATCTATTACTCCAAACATAGTTCGACCCATATTGGGAGGAATTTCAATGTTGGCCTTTTTTTTCAGCAACTCTAAAATGAAAACAGATAAACTTTTCTAGGTGACAAAAAACTAAAAAGGCACTGTCAACAAAAACATATGCACAATCTCTATATACAATAATTTAAACAGACAAATGCATGCTTTAAGTTTATTTCTTTAAATCAGTGGTTCACAACATAAAGGCGACCACAATATTAAAAGATATATTTGTTGTAGACTATGACCCTTTATTCCACCTCCTCCCTGATTATTAGGTAACTTTTGAACATATTCTTTTTACATAACTAAAATTAATGCATCTTGCAAGAAACTAAATATAAATAAAAAAATTTAACCAAAATAAAATTTAAATTTTTATTCTCTTTCATTTAAAATGTTCTAATATGAAATTGTAAAATGAAAATCGCTCTTGGAAAAATTAAATATATATTATTTCTGAAAGTTTTTTTTTTTTTTCTTTATACAAAACCAAACTTAGTAAATGATATACCAATTTAATTAAGAAGACCCCTGCTTCTGACAAATAATTTATTTACTATTGCACATTGTGCTATTTGTTTGAAAATCATAGTTACAAAAAATCAGAAATAGTAAAGAAATTTGAGGAAATCGCTACAGTACCTACACAGTAGATGGCAGCACTCAAGACAAGAGAAAATCAAAATTTAAAAATGCCGAGGAAACCTAAGGAATCATATTTTATAGCAATAAAATAGAATATGTAACTCTGATAAACTTCTAAATAAGTAGTTCCTCAAAGCAATCGTAAATGTGCAGGCTGAGAACAAACCAAACTAGTGCTACTTATTTTATATACTAGAATATCTATCATCAAACAGAATTAAGGAAGTAACTGATAATCTTCCACAGCAAAGTATTAAATTTTTTCAAAAGTCAAAAAATTTCATATGTAATAGTTAGTGCAACTTTAGCTCATTTTGAATAAAAAAGATAGGTTACTATAAAAGTTTTGAGACATATTTAATGAATCTTAAAATTTTATCAAAGATGCAAGATTGGAATTTGCAATGTGAAATTCAAAGCCAAAGTATGAGGAATCTTTGTGTTTTTTTTTAATTTTTTTTTTTTTAATTATATACCAGTGAAAATTTCCATTTGGCTGATAGTTGGAGAAATATTTTTCAACTCTCAGCAAAAACTAAGAACTTGTTAATCCATTCCCCTTGCAGGATTTCCTCCTTCTTTATGCCAGTAAGCAATCGACTGGATCCAGAAGCAGCCAATTATGGCTACAGTTCAAAGACAAGCAACTTTCACAAGAACACTATTTCAACGATTTTCTCCAGTGCAGCATAACCAGGGTTCCCAATGAAATCATAGATTGGAAATCAATGACTTTTCAAGGACTTTTAAAGACCTAAACAATATTTTTTAAGAACCTTAAAAAAAAATTTCATGTATCAAGTCTTTAATGTGCGACTTTACAACTGCTTTGTTCAGAGCAGTACAAAATCTTTTGTGCACAATTTGCATTTTGCCTTATAAACAGACTTTGATGATGGTCTTTTGACTTTTTGGCTTGCAAAATATAAACACTAATCTCACATGTGCGTCTCACAGAGTACAGTGTGCAACTAAAACCATTCAATGTCTACTCCACCAATCAGTCAATACAAACTAAACAGTATATAAGTTCATACAAATATATAAAAAAAAAATGTTGGTGCGGTGCGGATAAGTGACAAAAATTAAGGACTTTTGAGGACCTGTAGGCATTTTCAAGTACATTTAAGGATCTTTAAGCACTTTCAACAGGGTTCCCACTCAAATCACAGAATGAAAATCAATGACTTTTAAGGACCTTTAAAAATTTGTTTTCAGGCATCATGACAATATATAAATTTTTTATAAAGTATATTCTACCTAAACAGTTACAAGTTGGCACATGCGTAATACAAATATGTCAGAAAATTCTGATACAGTGCGGATAAGTGGCAGACACGCGAGGATAGCAAGTTTGAGTAGCATTTTTGTAAATTTTTCAGTTGGACAACATTCACAAAAATTAAGGACTTTTAAGGACCTCTAAGCATTTTCAAGGCCTTGAAAACAGGTTAAAAAATATTAAGCACTTTTAATGACTTTCAATGACCGTGGGAACCTGGTTCAAGTACTTTTAAAGCCTGGAAAACCAGTTAAAAAATATTAGGCACTTTTAATGACATGGGAACCCTGACAACTTTCTAGCTTTGCTAGATACTGGAAACTATAGTTTCTGCCATTTAGAAAATGTATTCTCACATTAGGGATGAATTTCTATCATCGAGTCTTTCATGCTGTATCCAATGCAAATAAACATACCTATTTGCTTCTGGAAGAGGGCATAGATCATGGCCCTGAAGAGCGGGTCCTCAGTGAAGCGCACTTCTGCAGCATACATGGAGAGGAAGTCAAAGCGCAATAGCGAATGCATGTGCAAGAACTTGCAAGCAGAATCCTCACGAAACATAGCGGTAATGTGGTTCTGGATCATCTCTTTCTGGAGCTGAAGGAATACCTCTTTTCCTATGCCAAGTTGCTCAAGGATAGTAATAAAGGGACGATTGAGGAACGCAGCACCTAAATGGATATATGAGCTAGCGTTAGAAATATGTAGTAGGTACTATATGACACGTCCATTTTAGCTTTTACCGGGAAATCAGGTATGAAAGTAGATAGCAAGATAAACAGCATTGAAATAATTCTTTTAGGCTTTATTAAAAGATCATACAAACTTTTTAATTTGTCACTTAAATTTTAGCCTTAAGGTTACAACAAACGTTTATACCTTGACAAAATCATATGCCTCTTCACAGTAGTAAGTGAAGAATTGAAAAACACTTATCAATGGTTTAAAATATGGAGAAAACCTAAACAATAATTCTTCAATATATGTATAATAATACTTACGTTTTTCACTAAATTTCAATATTTCAAGCGAGTCATGTTCCGATTTGAACTTTCTCATACTTTTACGAAACATTATTTTTTTCCCTTCTAGATTGGGATCAACCACAAGCATGCCCTTGCAGCCAGCATATCGGATCTGCATTGCTGATGGTCTTTCTTCCTCTACATCCAAAGCTTTGTAAACCTAAAAATGTGAATACAAGTCTCCATTATGGTCTTTTTTATCTTGATAAATGATTTTGTAAGTTCATGAGGTACCTTTTAACCAGATAAGATAGTATGACAGATTTCCTTTTACAATATCCATACCAAAACAAATTTGAACTTCTTTAAAAAATTATCAACACAGTTGTGTACCAATGTTGTTTTTGGGTCAATTTTCAGCATTGACAAGCAATCCAATATGATTTGCCATACACAGTTATTAGAGCTTGTATACCTGTGGAGTTTTGAATACCACTAAGTGAAATTTAATTTAAAGATGCTCAGCTTATTTAAGCTGTCTTAAAAATAAACCATAAAATTTATATAATGTAATACACAATTTAACATTTTCAATGCTGATCATGTGCATTAGCATAGAATATTGTCTTTACAAAAGGGCCAATAACATACCAGGATGTGACTTCCCAGTAGACTACTCCACCCCCCCCCTCACCATCCCATTTATGTTGGAATGAGGAACTTTCACGTTATTTGGTTTTATTTTTAAATAAAAGTAGAGAAAAATCATGAAAAACGATACCATTCTTTCAAAAATTTGAGATCGGACTGATAGTTAAAAAAAATATTTAGTTTTACACTTTGCGATTTGGTGGCAAAAAGCTACTTTAACGTATGACGTCAATGCGCAGATGATGAACCAGTCTAAAACCTGTTTTAGACGAGGAGGGAGGAAGATTCCTCCTTGGATTTTCGACGGAATCGATGCTTAACTATGTAACGTTTTTTATGCGTTTTTGGTCACGTGACTTTTGCTTTCACTTGAAACTCGATTTTTGATTAATTGAAAGCATAAAGATAAAAAATAATTGCACTGCTCAAATATATCCATTGGATAACACTATAAAATACAGAAAATATTAATTTTCCTCACTTGTGCAAGTTCCTCATTATCTGAACTAACACAATATCACTAATTTTATTTACTATACGGCTAAAATAGTGGAATCTCTAATATTTAGATGCATATTGCCTCATACACAGTAGACTCTGAAGTACGGTAAGAATTTCGGATTTCAGAGACGCTTTACCGAGTAAAAAAATTGCTACGTTTTAAGGTTCGACTAATCTTTTTACCCTTTAATGATTATTTTTAATGAGATAAAAAGAAATATCAGGAGTAGAAACACAATTTTCAGGAGTTATAAGGGCCCTTATATAAAAAAGCAAATTTCTGGAGTTTTCCAGGAATTAAAAGAGGCATACAAACCCAAAGCAACATATATTTTAGTTCCAAGACGGTCAGAGATTGAATGACTGTAAAAAAAATGATTATTTAGACACAGCAAGAGGCTGACGTCATGAATCTGGGAATCTTTAGTATTAAATAGGGATAATAGAAGAGGTTCTTCCCTATTTAATAGTGTGTGTAGACTCAAGGCCAGTAAACTAAGCGAATACTGATTAACGCAGGGAAATTAATGAGTACGTAGGAACTGGCTACCAGCTCTTGAGTGAGTGGGTGTAAAAATAAAGATTTATGTGAACTTTTTAGAATTATGGGATAGCGCATTAAAAAATTACTAAATGCATACCAGTTCTACATGGTAATCTTATTTTTACATGCTGACAACGAACATACTACAGTTTAAAGTAGGCAAAACTAACTTGTCTTTATTTCTAAAATTATATAAGCATACGGAGGGAAGCGCACCATGCTCAACAAATGTGATTATAATGTGATAGCGTGATCAGCAAATGCACTGTTTTCATGTGATGGAAAACTCAAGAGCTGGCAGCCTTCAACTCAGAATGCTCGAGACTCTAACACAGAGGGGATGTGTTGCTACTTACATATTAATTCCTTTTTGTTCTAAGTATTGTAGAGTATGTGCCTAGTTTGTTATTAAACAGATTAATTTAGTAATGCAGTTGAAGTCTATTAGCATGACATTAACTTGTAACAATACCTTACACATGAATTTCAACCATCATTCAACATACAATTTGACAAAAACCAGTAATATACCTCTTCAGCCAAATCAATGGAAATCCTTCCAATCCCATCAGAGAAAGTGTATGGCTTAGCTGTATCTTCCGCTTTTACATCCACTTTGTCCTCATCAGATGTTTCAGTCTCCTCTTTCTTCTCTACCATAAATTTCCTCTTTCTTTCGGTGATCTCCGATAGGTCGAGATAACTCTGTACTCCGCCCGTGATATCCTCTTCAGGATCCTGGACATTGGTCCAGGATTGAGGGACTTTGATGTTGCCCATGGATTGGGAGAAAGTTTGTCCCATACGAGCCATGAACTTGGGAGCGGTTTTAATCTCTTCCATTTTGCCTGAAATTGGAATATGAAGTCTTGAAAAAACATTAAACTAAATGACATGATTTTATTTATTAAAACATTTTACAAGGTGGCCACAAAATGTAGGAAAAAAAGTTCCCAGATTTCCCCGACAGATTTCTAAAAACTCCCTGATTTTAAGACAAACTATTTTTCGAATTTTTCAAGGTTTTCCATATGTGTAGACACCCTGATCAAATAGAGCATGTTATGCTAAAGAGATAACATGCCAATAATAACATTAAAAATAGTTTTGGCGGAGATGGAAAGTTTAAATTATTCTGTAACGTTAAACTTTGAATGATTACTACTACAAGTCTCCGGGTAACTGGCGCCAAAATACGGATGAACAGGAACACACGCCTAAAAATTTTCCAGATTTTCATGAAATTTTAAAAATGCCCCGACTTTCCCTGATTTCAAGGTTCTGTGGCCAGTGGCCACTCTGAATGTTTATTATTACAGTGTTCCCGTTGAAATCACTGAATGAAAATTAATTACTTTTCAAGGACTTTTAAGGATCTCAAAAATATTTTTAAGGACCATCAAAAATTTAATTCCAGGCAACATGTCTTAAATGTGTGACTTTATAGCTGTTTTGGCCATAGAGCTAATATCAAAATCTTTCATGTACAATTTGCATTTTGACTATGAACAAACTCTGATGATGTTGAATTTTATTTTTCATATACACTGTGCTTTAACCATAGCACATTAAATCTGCACTTTCTAAACAAAGTAAGTTGTTTTTACTTAAAAAAAATTAAAAAAACACCTCCATTAAAATTCTACTCCAAAAACAAATCCGAACCAAACGACATACAAGTTGACGCATGACATACCAGAAAATTCTAGTGCAGCACAGATAAGTGGTGCTAAGCAAATCGAAGTTGAAATTTTATAAATGGTCGAGCACACAACATGAACGGAAATTAAGGACCTCAAAATGTTTACAAGGCCTGGAAAACAAGTAAAAAATTATTAAGCACTTTCAATGACTGCTGGAACCCTGATTAATTAAAAAGGGTTAATTGGCATTTTTTTTTTTTTTTACAAATTATGTCCGAAAGTAACAGATCATCTGGAAAAAAGAAATATATAAACTACAAGAAACATAAATTGCCTTTATTATATTTTAATATTATTATTTGAATTTCTCGTGACTGTGGTTTATGCTACTTTTTTGCAATAATAATATAATAAGATAGTAATTAATAATTATTAATGGCTTCTGCAATGTATTAATGTATGCAAAACTTCTGGAAAAAGAATTTTCGATTTTAAAATTGACTACAGAAAGCTCTAAAATATTCTACAACAGAAGGCTTGGTTAAGATTTACTGTACGGTCCCCGTTGGCAACTTATTGAAAGTTGGAAATTCGGTGCTGAATGTGGCAACCTGTCACCAAGGTTTTCAGATAACTCTATTGACCGTTTGGATTTGGCAACACGACGTGTTCTGACGCCATTTTGGATTTGGCGACACAGCCTTTTGATGTCATTTTCAATTTGGCGAGATCTTTGAAAAGTCTCCTAAGGCTAGACCGTTCAGTAAACCTTAACCAAAAACTCCACTAAGTTTAATACAATACCTTTGAGCTAAACTATATAAAACTCCTGAAAACAATTTTAAACTCACCAAACTCCTTTCGAATATCATCGGCCGTCCTCTGCTTGTCATCCTGAGCATAAAACCACAACCCATGCCCTTTTAGTTGACTAGTAGAACTCCCAACATACTTGTAGCATCTGTTTTGAATCTGTATGCCTTTCAAAAGACGCCCTTTGAAATATTCCCCAAAAAAATCCCTGTATCTCTTTGCCATATCCGAGCCAAAACCCCTCAATGTAAAATTCAGGGTGTCCATGTTATTGTCCTTTATGGAGATCCGCAGTGAGTAATCCGGGTTGCAATCTCTCAGGGCTCTGCTTTTTAAGGTAGGTTGGGGTGGTAGCAAGAGGATATGAGTTGGAGTCAGGATTGCCCTCTTGATCAGAAGAAGATGTTTTGGCTGAGGGACCTTAGTTGAAAAGTCCTCCACAGCAGCCATCACTGACTTTGTCTGTAGCCTCTCATACAGCTTTTTCAGGCAGGTCGTTAATATAAGTGGGTTGCCTTTTATTAGCGCTTCAAATATTAGATACATTGCTTCACTCAATGCAACTGGATTCTCCTTGCTCTTGGTCTGTAGAAAGATACGGACTGCGTCGGTTTCTTCTCTGACTATTAACTGATCGTTGATCTCATAGCTGTGTGTAAAAAGACACTGTAAAGCGTAATAGCAATTAAAGTCATGAAGCTTGAATTTGACATCAACAGAAGGGATAGGGCTTTTGATCAAACTGACTGGGGCGAAAAAAATCTGTATGTTCTTACAGTGTGTCATGAATTCAAAAAGAAACTCATACTCTTCGTTTTTGAAGTCTAGTTTTAGAACCGAGTTCATGGTGAATTCTTTTCTAAGGTAAGAAGGGCAGTTTTCATAGAGATCAATGGAACGAAACCAGGGTGTATTGTAATCAATTTCTTGAAATGAAGTGTAATTTTCTTCATCTTCCTTTTGAATTACAGAAAACATCAGCGGAGGTTGCAAAAAATGAATGTACACCGTCAGTCCTTCGTTCATTGAAACAACTATTGAATGAAGTGAAGAGTAAGGTATCTCTAGCTTATGCAGGAGATGCGTTGCTGCATTGCGCTTCTTCACTGGGCAGACCTTGCCAACTACAAAGTACAACAACATTTTCTTATAATCGTGCAAGACAACCAGTTTGTTTTGAGTGATTTTATAACCATCATTATTTAAAGCAGTTTTACTATCAAACCGTTCGCGAAAAGTGTTCAGCCCGACTAAGTTTCCTAATGAAAACTTTGTGATATCCTTCGCTTTATTTTCTGTGTTAATTGAGCTTTGGACATCAAATATGGTTGGGTCATACTTTAAATACAGTGCAGGAATGAGCCTTCCATGTTTAATAGAGCTAAACAGATTTACAAATCGCCTCAAATCATCTTTAAGGCTTTTTTCTAGTTTGACAGTGCAAAATACGTTAAATAAGAATTCAAGGTAGAACAGAGAATGTTCCGTCTTGCTTCTCTTCTGTGTTTCTCGCTCTTTGGCATTAGGAAACTCAATTCGTTTTTTACAATCCTGAATGAAAATCGGAAATCCACAAAAGTTTGAGACGTCTTTTTTGAGTTTCAAAACTGGTCCAGTGGGTTTAATACAGCTGTTGGATTCCCTCCCACTCAGAATTTTTTCAATTTCGGATAGCTCTTCTTCCTTTGGGAGCCACAGAAATTCCAAAGTTAAGACAGATTCAGCCATCCTAAATGAAAGGTTAAATTAAAATTTTCTAATAATATTCTAAAAATCAATATATTTTTGATGTTATTGTTTATGCAAAGTTACAGTCTTTGCAAAAACATATACAAATTATTTAATTAAAATACCATAAATTAAGGTATATTTGTCACATAACTAACTTATGAAACTAATTTGGCTTAAAATTCACTGTACAGTCAATTGCAACCTTTGGCAACTTTTTGAAAATGGGCGATTCGGCGACGCATATGGCAATCCGTCATGTTTCCCGATAACCCTAGTGACTGTTTGGATTTGGCAACACAGCCTGTTTTGACAATATTTTGGATTTGACGACAGCCTTTTCACATCACTTTCAATTTGGAGATTTTTTTTAAAAGACGCCAAGGGGGACCGTACAGTTAACCTTAACCAAAATTTGTTTCGTGAAATATACAAATACTTTTATTTACATATACATACATATATATATATATATATATATATATATATATATATATATATATATATATATATATATACACATTTTTTTTAATTTTTTTTTTGTGACGGTCTGGTTACTTGTCACCCTGGAAATTTGTGAGATTGTTGAAAAATGATAGTTCCTTTCAAATACAACTTATATTATTTATTAGTATTATGTTTTTATTAAGTGTTTTTTTAGCATTAAAGAACTGCAGTTACTTTTTCAATTATTAAATTATAATTTTTTCATCAAACAACCACGAGAAAACTGATGAAAATTATTTAATTTTTTTGTGTTCCAATCTATATATTAGTACCCTGCAATTGGAAAGAAATCATTGCTTTATATCATACACACAAAGCACATTTATATGATTTGGTATGTTGTATACTACATTGAAGCATCAAGACAATTGCTATATATGACAGATTGTACACTGTTTTTCATATCTTCTGAAAATTTTTACAAATCTTAAAAAAGATATTCAGGCTAATCCTTCGAAATGGCAAAAAAATTTCAGTACTTATGTATTACCTAGTTGACTGTTAGCAAGATAAAAATTTATCAAATGGATTCCCTTAGTCAGTCAAGGCGGTCAGTCTGGACAGATGCCCAATTCGCAACACAGCTTAGGCATTCCACAAGAAGGCCATGATGCTGGTCCGACCCGAATATTCAAGGAGGCCAGGCATTTTGAACACTTTCTTGGCATAAAAGTTTGCCAATAGTTGAAAGAAATTAAAATGTCTTAAGTTGTGAAGCAATATTTCAACCAATCTTGTCATTAGGAAATTAGGTATTAACGTACAATCCCGTCGACTGTTAGGGAACTTTTTGTTCGAGACAAAAAGTTCTAACCACCTGTCCACCTCCGAGGTACGAATCAAACCAGCTTTGTAGCCCTCCTGAGGAATCCGGCTTGGCCTGGCCCACCAGGATACTGGAACATATCTTTATGTGTCCTCCTTAGAAACTTCACTCGTCGCCCCCATATAACAAAAGAATGCCAAATAGAAATTAAAGAATTTTAAATTGAGAATTGTTACTTTAATGAAGAATTAAATGTTTTCCACAATACAGTTACGAGTCAAAAATTGATGATGTGGAGAAAATATGTAAAAAAAGGCTCGTCTCTTGATATTAGTAAACATCCTTTTATCAGTTTACAAGCTTTATTGTGAACACACAAAAACCATTCATATTGTTAAGTTACGTTATGAAACGTGCTCCCGATGAATCAGGGCCATATCCAGGGTGAAGATTTTTAAATGTTTACCCCCCCCCCCCCCCAATTATCCAATTATATATTAATCACAATACATCTAAAACTACACTTTAAAATACTTGTACAAATATTTCAAACTTATTTATAAAAACAATGGGAATTGACTGGTTGGTTTTTTCACATTCCTCCCCCCCCCCCCATTTTTATGGAGATGGTAAAAATAATCCATCCCTGTCTCAGATTTTATTTTTGCATTATTCAAAATTTCATATTCTGAAGACTTTAATTTCGAAGTGTGAATGAAGCATCACCAATAGTTGATTCACCCATTTTAAATAACTTTCTATAATTTGAAACAATTTTGATAAGACATTATCTTTTTCTGGAATTTAAAAAGTAACAGCTCTATCAGAATACTTATAGACAAGAAACCTTGACAATGTTCAAGCTTGGAAGTTAATAGAATCTCCCAAAAAACAACTAGACATTGTAAAAAGAAAAGCCTGCCAACAGGGTGGCTACAGAATTTGAAATTCCCTGATTCCGGAAGATTTCTTCAAAATTCCCTGATGTGCGCAACAATTCAAAAAACCAAACAATTTTTTTAAAAATAAAAATTTTAATAAGTAAATTTAATTCTATACAGTCAAAGTATAATTGCGCCATAATAAATTTACAGTAAAAATCAAAACAAACATCTTTAGAGCTAGAGCACGAAAAAGAATGGAAAACATTAATGTAATTAAAAAATATAAAATTCACCAGCTATAGCCATACTTGCTAACTTCAAGGTAAAGCAAAACCAGTACAATACTTTTCTTTTTAATTTAAAAAACAACACAAATAAAACATGTTATTTTCTTTAATATATGTCACATGTTGTTTCCTGTTCATAGCATAAATCTTAAATAATCAAAATTTTGCAATTCTGTCTCAAATTTCACTAGGTACATATCTTTCATGAAAAATTATGTCTTTTGTAGTCGACTAAGATAAACAACAAGTATAATGTATGAAAGAAAAGGCCTGAAACTGAAATTAAGAGCTTCTTATAAAATTAATTACTCATAGATGTATAGAAATAAAATTTTGTACAATAAAAATATTATCTTAAACCGCAAAAGTACATATTAAATTAGTCAAAAAATTGTTTTCATAAAACACGACTAGCACAAGGTTCATACTGTTTTGGCAGAAAAAAAATGCAATGATTTTTTTTTTTTAAATTTCACTGCCCCTTTACTTGGATGCAGTAGCACATTCAGATATTTTTTTTGGAGAAGGATGTTTCAATTCTTTATTTGAATTTTAATAAATATATAAATCAAAAACGCACATCACTTTCAGTTAATTGTGTTTAGTAAAATGTCAAAATGAAATTAAAAAAAAAAAAAAATTAAGTACAGGATCAAAAGTTTCTCAGTAATAGAAGCCTATAGATTTGTTGCACATCTGTAACACGACACTGTAAGGGTTAATAAAAACGAAAAAATCTGATGGAATCAATTTGATATACTATTAAGGAATTTAGGGTTCTAGTATAGTCTGCTGACAAAAAACGCAAGGTAAGAAGAAAAATAATCATTTCTGAAAAGGATTAAGTCAGATTGAAATTTGAAGATTTTTTTAACAATAAGGCGCCGGATGGAGGTCGAGCTGCTAAGTCATAGGATCATCAGAAATCTAACAAAAATAATACTATGTAACTAATTGTTCCAGGCATAATAATGATCCCAGATAATAAAAAAAAGGAAAAGCGGAACATCAACAGGCGGTTGGGGGCGGGATATCAATGGTTTAACTTAGTTGCTGAGCGTAAAAAAGTTCGGAATCTTCATTCTCCCAAATCGGCCAAGTAGCCAGATATTGGGGACATTTTAAATGGACTTAAAAAAGTACATGAAAAAAAAAAACTGCATTCAACGCAATCGCATCACAGCATCCACTTCACGTGACACGAGCCGAGATGGATATCCGCACGGGGTATGCAAGAAGGGAAACTCATAAATTTCAAAATACCCTGATTAAAGGTTAATTTTACAAAATTCCCTGACATTTCCAGAAGAGTGAAATTCCCTAACGTTTCCAGATTCTATAGCCACCCTGTGCCAAGTAAAACAATCAGTCAGAAAAAGTTGTGAAATCTAATGTTTGCCACCAAGCAGCTGCGTTTAGATTCTTTGGGGTACTTGAATACACAATTAACTAAATTGGGATTATTAGGGTGAATCCCCTAAGGCAATCAGAACTTGGCAGGCCAGAGTTATTTCGGATTAATTTCATTTCATTTGCTTCAGCTACTTTGCACACATTGCACTGAATTAAGATTAATTTTATACAAACTCTAGCCTGCCAAGTACTGATTGCCTATGGGGAGTCCCTCTAATAATCACAATTTATTTCATTGTGTACAAGTACCCCAAAGAATCTAAACGCGGCCGCTTGGCGGCAAACATTAGATTTCACAAAGTCTTCTGACTGATTGTTTTACTTGGTGGGCTTTTTTTTTTACAACTTCTAGGTTTTTTTGGGAGATATCAATTCTTTTTGTTGCATTTGTTATGTTCATAATGAGTAAGATACGGCCAATGGATATTTAAGCGTGAATAATCATATTGTCACTCTAAGAAAAAAAATGGTGTAAGCGACAACACCATTAGATTCACATACTACTCTTTGTATTGAGAGTGAAAATAAATATCGTGAATAAATTAAGTATGCAATCTAAATTCTTTTTGTTTCATTTAAGAAGAAATATTCCTTACCACAACAAGAAAAACAATTTCATAATCAAAAACAGGTATTTAGTATAACTTGGGCACAAAAACATGCAAATATATACTAAAAAATAAGTAATTATACAAAGTAAGTAAAACATACAAATTACTTACTGTTATGTAAAATTGAGAATTACCAGCATTGTTATACAAATAAATATATAAAAAAATTTGTCTCAAAACAACTTTCCCTTTAAGTTTGAAATATAAGACTTGTTATTATTTTAAGAGAAATTCAGCAAGCCTTAGTGGTGGAGTCATTAAGATATCAGGCTAGTGATTAGAAGGTGTGTGGTTGAAATCCGACCAGACACATAGGAAACTTTATTTTAAACAGACAGTGGTTTTCTAAATAAAAAGTTAAAACACATGATTATAGAGCTTTAATAAGCATGCAATTTAATTTAGAAATATGTAATTTTTATTTTTTTCTAATTACACCGTTTTGATGGTTCAGCTTTAAGTATTAAAGTCACTTCTTGAGAGTGAGCAAAAGGTAAATATCTGAAATTCATTGACCTGTGTTTTAATCAATCATTACCCGGGATAAATTTCCCAACTTCCGGGATCATTTCTAGGGGATATAGACCCTCATACTCATTAGTTTATACAAAAGGCACTTCCTCTAATCAAGCTGAGAGGAATAAAGAGAGAATGCTACGAATATATTAAAGTGTTTAAGCTGTAAGCCTGGCAAAAATTCCCAAGTATCAGGATCATTTCTGAGACCCTCCTACCCATCAAATAACACAAAAGGCACTTCCTCTTATTAAGCTGAGAAGAATAAAAAAATAATGGTGTAAAATCTTCGAATAGTTTTGGCTGTAGCTTTGGCAAAAGTTTTGGTCACAACCAGAAGGAGAAGAACAAAAAATTTCTGGTGACTTCGGCGATTTTTAAAGGATTTTTTTTACCATGTTCCCTTGTTCAATGTTAACAATTATGTTATTTTTCATCTACTCACCCTGGGCAACATGATGGAAAAAAATCAGAGTTCTAGCTATAATAGAAGTTGAGCTGTGAGGGGTCAAAAAAGGGCCTAAGCTCTGTCAACATAATATACAATTGCACGTCTGGCGCTTTGACATAGTACTTGGCGGCGGAACACTGCCACGTTCGTAGATACTTTTCATTTAAGTTAAAATACTATCGCTCTATACACTACTTTGAATGCTGCAAATATAATTATAGACAAGATAATTCAAACAATGGACAATTAATTTATCCACAACTTTTACTTGAATATTTCATGGTTAGATTCATAACAGTTTTCCATTCAAGAATCACTATCACTGAATGCTTTAGACAAAATCCAGAATTTGTGAAATTATTCCTTTAATGGATAAACTAAAAGAAGAAATACATTTAAAGATTGAGGGCCAAAGATTAACAATAGTTATAATGTTCAAGACTACTCTAGGTTAGTTTTTACGCTCAATGACCAATTTTTATGCGCAATGACGAATATTCAGGCCAGGACCTACAGTTTAACATGGATTCCAAACCACATCGATCCCCAACTCTTTATTCGAATGCGGCACCTTTGGTATGCGAGACAAAGCGCTATATGCCACAGCCATCAGGTGTTCCAAGACTACTGTAGGTAATGCTATACGAGAAAGAATGTCGAGTTATATTATTGATGATAAAGAAGAGGAGGGAAACAAATTTGTTAACTGTACTGATGTGAAGGAGAGTAATTCTTAAATTTGAGTTTTTTTTACAATATTGATAGAATAAAATATGTACTCTCATATATTTTGAACTATTTAAATCTTGCAAACACCTGTTTACAATACCTTTTACGAAAATCTCTCGTGAGATATTGTTTTCAAAGATGAACATAACTAAAACTTGTCTTTGGGCTCGATTAATTAATGAACATTTAGAAGTTTTGTAATGATCACTAAGAATGAATGTTTTTAAACTCAATCGACAGCAAAGTTATCATTAATAGGACATGTGAAGGCAGATCTGAAAAGTGATGGCTTCTTGCTTTTAAAATGATGATCATAATATTCTATTAGAAGAATGCAGTTCAGGTGTCCTTCTTTATCATCATTGTGTAAAATTTATTATAGGTCATGTACTTGAACATTTATATATAATGTACCTTCAAATTATATGCAATGGGTTACAATAAATTATGTTCATTTGTATTCGTCTAAGAAGAGAAGTGTAACCCACTATATGTAGGTACACACAATGGAGCTTATCCCAATATAGAATAGTTTGATGGGTGTGAGAGGGGATAGGCACCCTCTTTAAAGTTGGTTCACCGCCCTCAAATGACCCAGGCCGGGTCTGAGTGGAATGCCTCAGCTGTGTAAAAGGACACTGGTATCCAGCCGAACTGACTTGACGAACTTTCTGTCTCGCCAAAGGGATAAAGCTTAAGTACAGAATTATGTATAAAGTCTATGAAGCAGGGGAAAAGGTTGACAGTTAGTGGGTAAATTCCTAGTTCACGTTTATGGGTTGGCGCACTTTTGAAAAGTTGGCGACAAAGCCAGAATGTCGCCAATTCGGAATTCCAATATGAAAAATTGAGAAACGAACCAGCTCCATGATTTGTGGTAAAGAAAGGTTGAAGCCAAAGCACATCAATAAAAAAATGGGGTTGCCAAATTTAGAACTGTATCGCTTACAAAACAGCGCCAAATCGGCTTGGCGATATTTTAACGTCAACTAGGAATAGACCTAAAAACCACTGCTACATTTCTACACACCACTATACACTACACCACATTTCTACACATGAAATTTCATTTTAAAAAAGAAAAGAAAAGACATTACATTTATGTATTTGCACTTAAAAATGCAATAATTATTTGACTTTTTAATTGATCCAATTACTATGTTTGCTGAGGTCTACAAGTGTTTAACAGCTGGTCATAATAAATACACAGAAAAGTTTTACCGACATAATTCCAAAATTATCGTCCAAGTAGTGGTGTGTTAACAGAAATTTAAAATTCAGAAAAATTTAACACTTATTACCTTCAAAATGACAATAATATTCCCTTTTTCTTACGTTAATTTACACATGAAAACGTTAGCAGATTTTTTTGAAATTATTAGAAAATTCATCGTGGAAATCAATTTCATAGGAAATAAAGGGGATTCCCCTTCCTTCAACGGAATCCCAACCCAATCAACAATAAAAACAAAGAATTTGATTGGATATCAAAATTGCAAACCGAAACTTACATGCATCACGGTTACGAAGGCTGTCATCTCAGAAAAATGGCTATAAATTGCAATAAATTGAAACAAGTATTTTTCTCAAAAGATAATTAATGTAAATATTTTCAAGGTCAATAAATTTTAAATAAATATTATTCTTGTGATAGCATACGTTTTCAGTGGTGTGATGCCTGATGTTGAGCCCAGTTTAGACAAGATTTCATTTTTAAGTCTATATAAAGTGGCAACAAATATTTGAAAGTTGTGACGAAACAAAAATGCCTTTTTACATCAACTCACATTCTATGTTTAGTTTCCAAATTTATTAAATAACTAAATTTACTTATTATTTGTATACCAATAATAAATTTTATAATTGCTAATAATTTAAAACTTGATTATTTATTCCTTAAGGTTTTGAAGTTCATCTTATACTCAAGTTTGGGAACAGACTACTTTTCTTTGCGGATGAAGATGACAAATATATAAGCGACGTGCTCCACTTTTCTTACTCTTCATCTAGAGTGTGTTGGTACTTCGTGGTGTTTAAGGAAATAACTTTTTAATAAATTTTAAAAGCTAAAGTTGCTCTTCGAGCGCAAAAAAATTATAAAAATAACAAAAAACTAAAAAAAAATCGTAAAATTAAAAAAACCTGAAAAAAAACGAAGCGAGAGATCCTTGTTCTTTTCCGTGAACCATAAGGCTGGATGTTATAGGCTTAACTAAGTGAAAGTTCCGAAGCATAAATATGAATCCAAGCGCTCCCAATTATCCTGTGGCTTCCCTGTACGTAGGTGACTTGCAGCAAGATGTTACTGAAGCAATGCTTTTCGAAAAATTCTCTACTGCTGGTCCTGTGCTTTCCATACGAGTTTGCAGAGATCTAATTACACGTCGTTCACTAGGATATGCTTACGTCAACTTCCAGCAACCAGTGGACGGTAAATACAAACTGCTTTCTTTTCATTTAGTGTCTTATTGTATTCAATTCTGTTTTTGAAATTATTCTTTGCTTAATGTGCATTAAATTGGTTAAATTACGTCCGTGCATCATGCGGTATCTATTGCGCAATAAGTGTGAAGCATGTTCTATCCGTGAAAGGAAAGAATGGCCGACATATTAGACTTGCTTTTACGAATGGGGTTAAACTTGGGTGTGTTGTATCTTGAAAATTTTCTTGCACGTGTTTTGCATGTATACGGCCAGTGTTTAAGTCTGGATATTAACCTAGAAATTCGTGTAAATTATGTGTTTGTAATTAACGCAAATTAAAGGTAACAAAATGGAGGCTTTTATTAATCAAGCACTCGTATAACTTTCCAATTAATGTGGAAAACGGATGTAGCATTGACACATCCAAGATGTCTGAAACTAATCTCTAGTCAAGAAAATAGAAGTCAAGAATGCATACAATTTTTCTTTAATTTCGTGTTGAAACAAGTTGGTATTTATAATTACACGCTGTCCGATTAATTCATCTTGGCTCCAAACAAAATTGGCCAAAAATTATAAAGGCCTAGTGTATTTCATTTGAACCTATGTTAAATCCTTAGTGTTACTCTTTACTTGTATTTAGAAATTTGATAATTCTCCTATATATAGATGAATCTGTTCTGTCCAATTTTATAAAATGTATTTATTTATTTTTTCCCAATGTTTTAAAATGAGTCTTTTAATTTTGCTTTTCCTTACTGCAGCAAATTGTTTAAAAACAAGTTAGTTGGATTCTTAAGTTATTAGGGGAGAAATGGCACTTTTTATGATCTGTGTCTAATTTACTATTTCTCTGGTTGGTATTTTAATGTAACTTCATTAGTAATGGTGTTTTACCTGGATATATATACAAAAAAAATCTCATTCAGTTGAAGCGACTTATCTGCGATTTTTGAAAATGTTGCCAAATTGAAATACGACACCATATTACAGGTTTGAAAAAATGGATGCCTAGTCGAAATGTTGCTAAACAAGGTTTCGGAAAACGAGTAGCACATGGAAATAAATTTCGATAAAAGAAAATTAATTAGACCTTCAAGAATATTGTGTGTGCTTTAAGGAGATGAAATAACATAAATATAAAATATTAAAAAATACCTTTTGCATTATTTAACTATTTTTACATTAGCAATAAAATCAACTTTTTGGAAAATGGAAACTGATTACAGCTTACTTTCGACTTCATCTTTCCTCTTCGTGACTTGAGGGGTTGTCTCCTTTCCATCCCAAACCCTTTTGCGCTTTATCGCTAGAAAGTCCATAACTACATTTTCACTGGTAGCCTTTTGTCGTTTCCTCTGTATATACTTCGGCCAAGTAGCTGTCTACCATGCAGTTGCTTGACAGCCCTCGTTTTACCGCAATCCAGGTCCCTTCGATCCTTTTTGGAATAATACCTAGTCACCAGGTCTTTGAAGTGCTTACTGTGGTTTGCCGCAATATGACCAAAAACATCTCGTGACTCTGATCTTTATACAATGACCAGCAGCCGCACAGAACAAGGGTTTTTAAAATATGGAGAAATTGAAAGACCGAAACACAGTAATTAAAATTAAACTGTAAAAATTGCAATATAAATAATGAAAGAAATTAAATTAAAAAGTAATCAGAGATAATTGTCAAACTGCCTTTATCTAGGGAAAAAACCGCAAACGAAATTTCTTGTAATACATTACTGTAAAAGCATTGTTAACAATTGTTAAAGTTCTCTTGGCTTAAAATTTTAATTTTAAGAATGTCTAATTTTGTAATTCCTAACAAAAAACATTTAAATGCATCAATTTGCTATTGTTAGAAAAGCTGCCTTTTCCCGCTTTTGCGATTTATGTTTCGGGCAAGTTTTAGTAGCGTTATAAATCAAGCCTTTGGTTGCATCCCTCAAGAAACCAATTAAATGAATGTCATTTACCTACATAATATAGTATCTGTATCCTCCCAAGTAAACTATCTTAAATGTTAATATTTTAATATTGTACTTAAGATAGTTTACTTCTGAAGTGAAAACTAGTAAAGGAGAGAGACCGGTTTTGTTCACCAACTCTTAAATTGCAAAATGAATTTTTTATGATTTCTGTAGATAAAGTATTCTAATCTGTTGCCATCATACTAAAGTATATGATTGTTACAGCTGAAAGGGCACTGGATACCATGAACTTTGACATGGTGAAGGGTCGACCTATCCGCATCATGTGGTCACAGAGAGATCCATCTTTACGCAAGTCTGGTCTTGGAAATGTGTTCATCAAGAACTTGGACAAGACCATTGACAACAAAGCTATGTACGATACATTTTCGGCGTTTGGAAACATCTTGTCTTGTAAAGTAAGTGTAAGTTTGATTTTGTACTTTATGAGTAGTTTTGACTGGTTCAATTTTATATATGTGATTTGATGTTAGAGTTTGCTTCTCATTTTACTAAAGTTAGTAGTTTTATTTAAGAATCTAGAAATTGCACATCGTAAGCAGATATGGTACAGTTCAGTGAAAACAATGATTTCAGCTGTTTATTTATCCAAACTTCAGTGCTTTGAATTTACCATTAGAAATTGGATAATTGAGTTTAATTATTGTCTGTTTATCAATGTAGTATAATTGTTTATACTGGGTTATTATATTTATTTTTTGTCACTTTTACAAGAAGTTGGTGGGTTGCATCATGTCTGCATTAAGATCTAATAGATAATTTGTATTATAGTTGAAAATTTACAGGTAAGGATTGACAAAGCCATTAGTTTTTAACTTTGCCAATTTTATCATGCAAGAAAAATCGTCAAATTTGTATTTGGCACAATTTCCAAACTTTGCAGAAATATAAAAACTACAACTTGAACATATTAAACTGAAAGATAAATTTGACCTTTGGTGAATAGGAAAATCTATGTACAATAAATAATAATAAAAAATTTAAAAGACATGGAATCTTCAAAGCTCTGTGAATAATACCTTGTATAGATTGTCATATGAAAATCATTGTTGGCATCGTTTAGTCAGTAAAATTTAGTGATGACGCTTACAATTATAAATAGATCATAATCTGCTAAATTTCAATTTTCATAGTTAAACAAGTTATAATTTTAAATCTAAAAGTAGTAGTTATTTTTTGTCAAAATTTATGTATGAAATGTGTTGTAATTTATAATAGTTTCAGTTTAACTTGTCTTCTGAGCAATTTCTTTCTTGGCTGATTCTCAATCTCATTTTCAAGTAGAATTATCGATTTCTTTTTATACCTTTATTAATATGTGACAACTTGAAAGCAAGTTTTGATTATTGTTTTGTAAGTTAGATATTGACAAACTCTTGTCTTAGGTGGCAACTGATGATTCGAGCAGTTCAAGGGGTTATGGATTCGTTCATTTTGAAACTGAAGAAGCAGCGAACAATGCTATTCTGAAAGTCAATGGAATGCTTCTTAATGGTCGAAAAGTGTAAGTGGTTTTATATGGTTACTTAAAAGATAAGACTTTTTTTTTTGTTGGTTCGAAACCTATATAATTAGTTTTATTTGTAAATAACAATATTGTTTAGATACCAATGGAATTAGACGGGAGCGGGTGAGAAAGTCATAATATATCAGCAGTAGGTAGCTGCTGCTGAATATTACTTTTAAGTGATATTGTTTATTTACTAACAAATTGAAGTATCTGACATTACTTAAACAAGTTTCTGGTTAAGAGTTTTGTATGATCGTGGTTTTACTGTAATAAACAGTTAAAACCTGAATTTATTAATTTCGGCATTCTATGAAACATGTTCAATCTTACAAATATTCTTGTTTTAAAGTGTGTAATTCTACTAGTTTTTACTTTTAAATGAACATTTCCTCTTAAAAATGCTTAAGTATTCATTAACAATCAATTTTCGAGTGACTTGTATTTATTTAATTTTATGTCCCGTTTCCAGGTTTGTGGGACGTTTCGTTCCTCGTACTGAGCGTGAGAAACTTATGGGTGAGAAAGCGAGAAGGTTTATGAATGTGTTTATTAAGAACTTTGGAGAAGACTTGGACGACGAGAAGCTGAAGGAGATGTTTGAAAAGTATGGTACCATCACCAGTGCTAAGGTATGTTTAAATTAATTTTGAATTTTATCAATGCCTGTTTGGATGTTCAGTTTTTGTGGTATGGAATGTTTCACGAGTTTACATACAGCCTGGATAAGTTGTTTCGAAGGGAAATCTTGTTAAACAGAAAGGTGTTGTAAACAACTGCCAGTGAACAATGCTTTATAAACTGTAATTAAAAATTTGGTTAAAAGATTTACAATAAATTTCTTGCACTATTTTTGCCTCTTAATCTTTTTTCTCCTTTATGGATTCGTGAAAACATGGAAACGACCTTGAAATGGAGGAAATAAATTTTTTTGGCACTTTAAATGCTGACTTGTAATTTTCAATTTTGGCTTTCATTTTGGCCTTTCATTGTTGACATAGAAATTGCTGATTTTTTTACCATGTAAACATGTCTAAATTTAAAATTCACAAGATTAACAATTAAATTAATAAATTTAAATGGGAATTATTAGGGATCTACTTGCATTGAAGCTGAAAATGTTAAGCTGCATATTTTATGAAAAACAATATGCAGGTTAGTTAAAATTGCAGTAAATAACAGTTAAACCATTCAGAAGGAATGTATTTTAACTGGCAACAGTTTTAAAAGGGTTTTACCTTTATAAGTCAAAGTTACATTCATTGCAAGAAATAACACCATGTTAGTTTTTGAAATGTGTTTGTTTTACAATAATCCGTAAGTACATAAGTAAAATTTCAGATGGAAAGGGTAGAAAATGAATAAAAACAGTTCTTATTGTATTGTTGAAGAAATTTAAAGTTCTATAATATCTGACCATATACCAAATGAAATAAATTAATTTATATTTCAGAATTTATTTTAAACTAATTTTTGTGCAAATTTATTTTGGATACATAAGACTTCTTTCGAGAAGCAGCATTTGTTGTATTTTGTTAAAAGGATGTTTTAAAATTGCCAAAAGTTTATTTGAAACTTAAATTCACTTTTGTTCTATAATTTAATGTTTAGGGGACTCTGACCATATAGCTTTTGATTCACAAAACTTTTGTTTTTAAGATTGATGATTGTGATTTGTAGGTAATGACTGACGAGGCAGGAAAGTCCAAAGGTTTTGGATTTGTTAGTTTTGAAGATCCTGAAAGTGCAGAAAAGGTATATATTATTTAAATTAATAGGTTATGGTTAAGTGTTGAGAAAGGCTGTTGATATGTTCTTGTTAGTAAAGTTTATTATATCAGGTTGTTACAGTTTAGAAATGTATTAACATTCAATTTTTTTATTAATACTCTAGCTATTTTATGTAGATGATTAATTAATTACTATGAAGAATCTTCTAATCTTATTTTAGTAGTTATTATCTTGATGAAGGTAATGTTATGTACATGTCTGTACTTGCAATTATTCTTTTTAAAGATGTATTTCATGAGTTTAATTCACTAAATATTCTGAAAAATGGTGAGGCTTGCTATTTCTGGCATTTTAGCTAGTATTAATTCAACAATTTTGAATGTGGTTCTTTAAATTTTTCATGAAAGCTTTGCAAATTATATAAAGGATGCTTTTTGTGTAGAAAATAGCAGAGTTCATCCCAGAAATGAAAAAGGGCAGGGTGCTATTTTCCAAAAAAGGGCACTTCCTGTTTACGAGGGCACTTTTATGGCAAATTGCAGAAATACGCCTTTTCTGCCACAATTTCAATATTGTTATACTTTTCTACCACGATAGATAATTTTCAATATTCTGGAAAAAAAATTATAATGCAAAAATCTGTGAATCAAAAACACGCTCAGAAACTTAAAAGATATCAAAATACTGATAAAATACTTCAGTCCTAATTCTTTTTGAAATTATTGAAAAACTGGGACTGAGAAAATTATCAAAATTAAAGTGCAATATACACAGTAAAATTTTCATCAAATAGTAATTTTTATAAAATTATCAATTTATAATACAGTGAAATTAAGATAACAATGTTTTAGTATAATGAAAATGTGTTAAGATAAGAACTTTTCACTCTTTCAAAATTTTCTAAAGTTTGAATGAATCAACCTTAAACTTCATCTCTTAGTTTTGCTATTGTCAGATAGAGAGTAGAGTTTCTCTAAATTTAACATTATTCATTGTGGGATATCACAATGAGTATTCCGACTAAAGAACTTGGACTATGTCCTGAAATTTTTGCATTTTTTTTAGTTTCAAAATCGGATCAAATTTAACGTCAAAACGGCGATTTTTTTTTGCTGTGCATGCCGCTATTATGTAAGCTATAATAGAAGTTTTATTTTTTTAAAAATCGGAAATAATCTGGGATTTTGGTTGCATTCCTGTTATGTTTAATTTTAAATATGAAACGGATGTTAGAAATTTATTGGTAACAGGCAAATTACCAAAAACACCCCCTAAATTTAACAGGAGGACATCGCGATTACGCGTGTCCAAACGGAAATATTCTTTTTAAATTCTTAGTGTAAACATTTGATAGTTATAAACCTTTAACTATGTTATTCAAGTCTTTCAAGTTCCTTTCTTCACTATTTTGAAGGAGGCATGGTAAAAATCCAGCGAAATACACTTAATCAAAACGCGTACGAAATGGCCATCGGAGTTTACTAATGTGCACTTGGGAAATTGTAAGACGGCGCCCTACAATCCACCTATTAATGAAGCACGTTATATAGACATCTACTCAATGTTTTTAGTCCCTGATATATACGTTGCGCGTTTGAACATGAATGCGCATGCGCGACAGCCGATTTCAGTAGGGGAGATCCACATATTGCGTACTGTTGGGAGGGGGGGGGACGAAAGTTTTTCGAATTCTTTCAGGATGAAATTTTTTCTGAAAAAGGGCAGGAAGGGCGTTATTTTTACAGAAAAAGGGCGCTATTTTTATAGAAAAAGGGCAGGCAGGGCGCGCCGCCCCTCGAAAAATGCCTAGGAGGAACTCTGAAAATAGTTTTACATGAAACAAGACAATATTTCCATTATAAAGTGGAGTAATGTGCAGATAACCAATATTACAATAAACTTGTTTCTCGTAACATATTTTGTTCTCTTTATCCACAGGCAGTACAAGCTCTCAACAACTCAGACTTTAACGGTCGACCCCTTTTCGTTGGTCGTGCTCAAAAGAAATCTGAACGTGCTATGGAGTTGAAGCGGAAATACAACGACCTGAAGATGGAACGTGTTGCACGTTACCAAGGTGTTAATCTGTATGTTAAAAACCTTGACGATGCCATCGATGATGACCGACTAAGAAAGGAATTTATGCCCTTCGGAACAATTACTAGTGCTAAGGTAGGTAGCTTTGTTTGTCAAAACTTTTATTTTAAAATATATAAAATTGGAAAGAGTATTTTTATCAGTCTGAAATGTAATTAAGTTAGTTAGGATCCTACTGACTGTTTGGACTGAATGTTTTATCATGGATATTATTGACCACTACCTAAGTTGACAACATTTTATTAAATGAATACCGACGGGAGGAATTATATTTTCACTTATACAGGTCACATACCAAGGGAAGTTCTTTTTAGATTATATCATGCACTTACATTTAATGATTACAAACATAGTTAAACAACATATACAGCAGATACTGTGAATCTTCTCACTAAAACCAGTGCCGATTATATTTGAATTGAAGTTTCAATGGCATATAATGATTCAGAAGCTTTTAATGGAATGAAATTTGACAATGAGTCAATTGGGCTAGGTATTAAAATTCAAATCTAAGTTATTTTTTTAAATAATTTGTATCAGACGAGATTTTTTCGGATGTTCCAATTCATGGCATGTTTAAAAAGTAATTACATTTATGTGTATCTTCATTAGATTCACCAATGTTATATAAACCTCAGAATTATTTTCTTCTGTTTTTTTATTATTTTATATGTATCTGTACAATTGTTACTTCAGAAAAAGCCTATCCAGACTTCCAGGTGTGTCAAAACGAATTAGTCGTTGATTTTTGCTGATACCTATAAAATGTGCTGCATATTGATGCTAACTGTAAATATATTTAATATTTTTTAACAAACTGTACAAAGTTTTATAGTAAAGTTTTTTAAGTTTTCGGAAATTTCACGTTAACTAGTGGTAATAATTTACATCGCTATCAAAACAACCGAATTATAAAACAAGTTTTCAGATTTCATTATGTTGAATTGTTAACTATTTTTGATCATGATAATCTGTAGGTCAAAATGGTTTTCTGTTGCTTCTAGTTTTAACTGCCTTAACTAATAATAGAGGACTAAAAATGGAAAACGACCCAAGTACCATTAAAATAGAAAATCTTTTTTTTTACGGAAAATTTCCTAGACCAAGCTGAACAGTATAGAGAACGCTCAAAGTGCAAACTCCAGTAGCAATAGCTCAAATTCAATCTGAAGTATGTACTTAAAGCATTGCTTTAAGTACGGCATGCGATCATCTTTCAGCTCACCTGAATAATTTTTTTTTTTTACTTATGTTGTTTTCTGTTTCTAATCCTCAATTCTAAGCTTTTACTATTTTCTTTTTCTGGATATATTAAAAAGATATCTTAACACAAATTGATGCATTTTTTGCAGGTTATGACGGACAGCATCAGCCGTCGCTCTCGTGGCTTCGGCTTTGTGTGCTTCAGTTCCCCAGAGGAGGCGACCAAAGCGGTGACCGAAATGAATGGTCGCATTGTGGTCTCGAAGCCGCTCTATGTTGCGCTGGCACAGCGCAAAGAAGACAGGAAAGCGCATCTTGCATCACAGTACATGCAGAGAATGGCTGGAATGAGAATGCAGGTAATTTTGTCCGACTTTTTATCATGCTATGGGAAGTAGACATTAATGTCAGGGATGAGTTTCTTCCGCCATGTGGCGGGATTCCGCTTTTTTAATTTTTTAGAAAAAAAAGAATTCCGCTTTTTCAAAAAAAGTTCCGCTATTCTAATTCCTGAAAAAAAATCCGCGTTTTCCCGCTTTTTCTATTCCACGGAAAACTATCTTTTTTTCTAAGGCTGAACCGCGAAGCAGCTTCACTTCCGAAAGATCGGGAACCTATCGCTCAGGGGTCGCATCACATTCATGCCTTATTCCTGCTCCAAGTACAAAAATCCACTGAAATGCATTTTTTTAGTCAGATTGGCGCTCAAACTCGCATTTTGTATACTTCCAACGGCGCGGAAATTTGAACCTTTTGTGTCATTTTTTTCTCTGCTCAAAATGTAAATTCCTTCTAACGATTTCACGCGATTAACGTATACCGCTTGCTTCCAAGTCTTACATACACAGAACTATCTTTTATTTACGATAGTATGTATTACTTGTTTGCGTTAAGCGTTACCCTGATGTAATGTCCGCCACTGGTGATATTTGTGTGGCTAGGACGTGCGTTATCGCTGTGATTTAGGTTGCTGTGGTGACCATTTTCCCAGAGTATTACGCTGATATAACAGCGTTATTGCTGAGAATTGTTCCGGTATCTTTGGTGCTAACGCTGATACTTACGTTTATGTGTTGGGCATTTTCGTTGAGTGTGCTACCCTGTTGTAAAATCTGAGATTTGCTCCGATGTTACCGAGCGAATGTTGATATTACCGTGAGGAATTGCGCTATCGCCGAGATTTTGTGATGGTAATTTTCGTCGAGTGTTTCGACCATACAATAGCGTTGTGAGAGTTGCTCCGGTACATTAGGTTCTAACTTTGATATTTCAGTTGGCGTGAGAGTTGTTTTTTCTTGGAATGCCGTACTTTGATAACATCCGATATTACCGAAATTTGTGCAGATATCGTGGACGCTATCGCCGATACGCACGTTGTCGCGATTTTCATTTCGGCTGATATTTAGATTTTCGCCGGTATTGCAAGCGCTATTGCCTTTGTGTTGGTCATTTTTGCCGAGGTTTAATCTGATACAATACCGGCTATTACCAAGATTTTCAACACCGTTTTGTAGCCATTCGCCTAGACTTCCGTAAATGCGATAGCCGCTATATTAGTGCCTGTTTAAGGATCGATTTTGCCGTTTCATGTGAATCGATACTAAAAATTTTATATAATTTTGTATTAAAATATTCTGAAAATTAGTCCTAATTAAAAAAATTCTAAAGAAGCTGTGTTTAAAGTTGTTATTTTAACTGCAATTGTATGTAAAATTGTTTGTTGCTTTTTATTTTATTGAACAAGCTGAACGGTAGGAATAAAAAATTAAATGTAAAGATTTTAGTACTTAAAATGTAGCTTAAAAATTTAGAAAACTAGGTTTAATTATATTTGTCCTGTTTGTCAATATGGTATAGTTGCTTAAAGTTGTTTGACTTGTTGAAAATTTGAAGTTTTTGCCGGATTCCATCGCTTTTAAAGTTTTTTTTTTTTTTTTAATCTATACCATGCCTGATGACAACACAAAGTGTATACCTACATCTATACTAAACTTCAACTTAACTAGACATTACTTAGACGATAGATCGTCACAGTGCTCATAGGTATTTAATCCATTTTGGCGGCGTGAAAGCATAATGTTCGCCAAACCACAACCCTATAGAGAACAAAAGGCTATAAGGTTTGGCGAGAATTATGTCTTCACTCCGCCAAAATGGATTAAATACCTACGAGCACTGTGACGATCTATCGTCTAAGTGATGTCTAGTTAAGTTGAAGTTTAGTATAGGTGCCTCTATTTTGAACCATTTTTCTTACGGACTGACCAACACCTCCTACATAAGAAAGCCTTTGCACTGACTGCGTGACGTCACATAGAGTAGTCAATCGTCTTTCGCATTGGTAGCATAGGAATTATCCTTTTCTTAGTTTTGCTAGTTAATTTGAATAGGAGAGCATTTAGAAAACATTTCTTTTTTTATTGACAGTGATAATTGAAATTTTTTTTAATATTTATGTTCAACTATTTTGATTTTTATTCCAAAACAAAACACAAAATCTAAATAAACTATTTTTATTTTTTTCACAAAACATAGTTATTATTAATCAATAAAACATTTTAAAGCAAAATAGTTTAGTGTTGCTATTCATTAACTTCAAAATTACTTTAATATTTGAAGTTTTCTTTTCAACATTCTTTTGTTTCAAAAAAAAATTTTACCACTCACAGGTTGTCATTTTGTTGTCTACAATAACTATTTCGATATCCATCCCTTGGAATACTTTCTACAATAAATTTAATATTATGTTCTTTGCATTCATGTGGAATTTTATATATTTCTTTACCATTAATAATATCTAAAGTTAAACTTGTTGAAAGTAATCTCTGACCTTGAAAAATTCTAAAACAACTTCTCATATATTACAGAAGTGAACTTTTGAATTACAACATATAAATACAAAATAACATTCAAAACCTCAAGTTTTGGATAGCATAAACCATATTTATCCAGATTCATTCGTTTTACGCATGAAACGTTTGGAGTTTTGTTTTCAGCTTTTTGATTTTTTACCAAACCCATCTCTGTAATGTGCAATTCTGTAGATTTATAGTTTTACTAAATTTTCTGGAATCGGGGTTCTCGTAGTCCTTGAGGATCCTTGAATTTTTAAGCGACCACCAATAATCTCAGCCTTAGTTTTGTATTTTTATAGTCCTTGAATTTTTCTCTTCAAGAAAGAGTGGGAATCCTAAGAATTAAATACTATGAAGGTTACATAAGAAATTATATTGCAATCAAAGACTTTCATTTAGGAGAAATTTCACAAGAATACAGAAAAACATTTTTATTACCTTTCCCTTTGTTAAAATTTGGTTTAATTTCATTTTTGGTATTAAAAAATATATATTTTTAAAAATGTGTGTGTATTATTAGATCCAACAATGTACAGAGATTAGTTTCCAATTTAAATCTTCAAATGTAAGAGTTTCATCTCTGCAGAACTGTTTTCCTATTCTACTTCTGGCAGCTTTATATTCCTTAGCTTCGATAATATTTGGACAAGCTTTGGAGCACCACCTGCAAGCAGTACTGACTAGTTTGCTATTACTTTCCATGTTTCCAAACATAAATGTGGCCTACCAAAGGGTATAGTAGTTAGCGTGCTAGCTTCTAGACCGCAAAGGTTGCAGGTTCGAATCCCGTGTAATGCACGAGTGTTTGTAAATGTTCGGCGTGCATTATAGCCCTCCTGTTGCTGACAGTGCCAGATAGTCTGAAAACAACCAAACATAGATGTGTGGATTAAACAGTTTTTTTTTTTTTTTTTTTTTTTTTTCTAGGACACCATTTTGTAAAACATTCATCATTTAAAATTATCAAGGGAAATTATAATTATTTTTCTTCTAAAAAAAATACTGTTTCCAAATGTATCCTTTTAGATTGATTTCTATGTTATTACCAGTTATCGCCAGTCCTTAATGTTTACAAAACTAAATAAATTGCCAGAATTAAACATTTTAAGGTTTTTTATAGGATTGCTATAACAACCTTATAACAGTATGTTCAGTATGCAGGGATGCAAGAGCTGCTCCAATTGCGCCGGAGTGCGCCAAACTGACTACCCTGCTCCAAACTGCGCCAAAAACCTCTTTTCGGTTAAGATTGCGCCGAACTGAGCCAAAAAATCATTTTTTGACTTCAAAAATTACTTGGCGAGAATTTTGACTCGAAATTTTTCAAAATTATAATGGAACGTCGCCAACAAAGCGATAAAGAGTATTTTGCACATCAAGTGCGTTTTTCGTCAGTTAACGTGCCGGAAAGGGTTCGCACTTGAAAATACATATTACAATCTCTCAGTTTTGTTGTAGGTTTTTCAAACTATAAAGAAGTAGTAAATGAATCTGTGTGCATCTGATTTAAATCTGTTTTCTTGGCTGATTTCAGTTATAGAAAATTAATACTTTTTTTATACTTATAGAATACATGATTGATTTTTTTTTATTTTTTTTTGTACCGAGGCTCCGTGCTAAAAATAGAATAAAAGTATTGTATTTTTCACACAAGCAATCTTAGTGCATCTGGTTTAGATTTGCACTCTTGCCTGGTTTCAATAATAAAGAAATACATAACTTTCTTTAAGCTAAAAGAAAACGCGAATATTTTTTTTAATTTCTAAACTTCTTAATCCAATTGGCCGACCAAACGGTATAGTGGTTAGCGTGCTGGCTTCTAGACCGCGAGGTTGCGGGTTCGAGTCCCGTATTAGGCATGGGTGTTTGTAAATGTATGTTGGTTTGTTAAATGACGAAATGTTTTGGCGCATTATAGCCCTCGTGTTGCTGACGGCACCAGATAATCTGAATACAACCAACCAATCTTAATCCAATTGACAGCCCCCTTCCCCAAACACTTCCGGGCTTAATTTCTAAATCATCCGTAAAACGGGATTTGAATTTGGAACTTGCCGTGGTGATTAGGTCTAAGGATTGGTGACTACAAAGATATTGTGACTATTAGTAAATGATTTTTTGGCAACCCTGGATGTTAGATAATGATTTTGACTTGGCAACGAACTGGAAAACGCATACATATTACGTCATTCTTTTATTGTAGCCAATTCCCAGAAAAAGCGCCAAATCGTATCGTAGGTAGACTAGAAATTCTACTAAGAACTTGAATGGGGGATTTAAGCTATGTCACTATTTTAAAAAAGTAAGGATTTCTTGTATTTACAAATATTTGTTCCTTTAGATTAGCGGTAGGAAAGATCAGGGATTCGCGGCAGTATGCCCCTTGCGCAGTTAAACTTCAACCAACTAACCGCGCTTAGTATTCAAACTGTAGAAGGCATGAAATCAATCTATGGATCCAATTTGGATATTTTTTCCTTGCCTGTTTATAACTAAAAATAATAAATATTTTTCTTAGTACTTTAAAAGTGCATGATTATTTTTTAGCATATATTTAAAAAAAAAACTAACCAAATGTGTCTTTTTTGTATGAATTACACAAAACACAGACTTATGATCATTTCGTTTCCATTGACCTTGAGATTTCACATGGAAACCCTTTATAATCCATTTAGACAATGGAGAGTGTTAGAAAACAAACCACTAAAAAAATTACTATTTTTCAGCTTGCCTTGTTTGAATTTATTATTTAATTACATTAGAAGTTATTTTTTTATATAAATTAAATGCTAGTATAATTGTCAAATTTCAGTTTGAGGTTTTAATTTTTTTGAGTTAAAAAAAATTATCTTCCAATAAACAAATAGCCCTAAAAAAACCTGCTAAGTGAAGCTATCAGTCCAAACAAGTTATAAAATCTAATGCTTGCCGCTAAGCAGCCTTGTTTCACTTTTTTTGCATGGGGGGAGGGTAGTACTTTGTATCGAATTAAATTATTTTGGATTATTGGGAAGAACTTCTATAGGTAATTGGTACTAGGCAGACTGCAGTTTTTAAAGAAAAAAATCTTATTTCATCAGTTGTTAAAAGTAGCTCTAACTGAGATTATTTTGAAAAACTCAGTGATGAACCGAACCTTGGTTGGTTAGTTTTTGTAGCGCAAAAGCAACACTAGGGTCATACTGTGCCCTGAACCTTATGATATCATCATCATTGAAAACTTCCTAATATTTTAATTGTTGGCAAAGAGGTTAATAAATGTCATGCTTTTTAATTTATTTTTGAGTAATGCAATCAAATTAATTAATGTAAATTTAGAATGCAAACATATTTATATAATGAACAAGTTGCACCTTTTTTTTACTTTAAATTAATTTGAAATATCAAGGTTGAAATATACAAAAATATTTGCTGCATCACTAATTTAAATGTAATAATTTAGTGCTCCAAAACCACATTTTGCTGCTCCAAAATCGTATTTTTACTGCTCCGACAGTACTCCAAAGTCACATTTTGGCACTTACGTCACTGAGTGTTATAAAAAATTACTAATGATTTGAAGGTTGTTAGTTTGGATAAGTCATTGCTGCAATTTTTCACTGTTTTTACGGTATGTGTAGAATGCGAAATACCAAGAATTGTTTAACATTTCAACTTGATAACAGAAAATAACAAATCTCCTTGCAGAAAAAATATTCAACGTGAAGTAAATTGTTTTAAAATAGTGTGATCTATGTTGAGATATGTAATCTATATAGCATTTTTAATAAAAGTGATAAATATTTCAGTGCAATGTGCCAATTTTCTACTGAAAAAAAAATGATCTAAGTCTCAAATAGATAATGTTGTTTCATTTCTTATATGAATTGTCTTAGTACCTTTGGTAACTGAATGAGAATAGACCAAAAAAAAAACTATTTTTAGCAAAAGTTTATCGAAGCTCTAAAAAATTCATTAAAAACATATTTATATCTCTAACTGAACATCTTGCACAAGCTAGCACTCTGTTAATCCTTAAACGTCTGGATTAAAATCAGAAATTTTTAATTTTTTTTTAATTAGCACTTACTAATCCCAATTTCTTATAGGTTGGACAGATGTTCAATCCAGGTAGTGCTGGCTACTTTGTGCCCACAATGCCACAAGCTCAAAGAGGCTTCTATCCACCCATACCTCAAATGCGAGCTACACCTCGCTGGCCACAAAACGCACAGTTGAGACCTGGATCACAACCAGTTGCAGGTAGGTGCTGATTGCCTTGTTATAGTGTAGTTTTACAATAGATTTTTAAAACTGACTTGTATGCCTGTTAACTTGAACTCTTGAGATTCTTGCAAATGGATCAGATTCCAGATTAGCAAATTAAAAAATGGGGTTTTTCAAATTTGGTCTGTTTCAACTAAACCACACTTTCTAATTTTAGCATTTAAGAAAGTTCTTAAGTGTTTCGCTAAATTGCCACTCATAGCTTATCATCCCGAAGAGTTTCATCTCTTGATTAACTTTTCAAAACTTTCACTTTCTCTTGGTAATTTTTCAAAACTTTTACTTCAATTTATGCAAGCAGTTGTAAAAGTACCTTTTTTAAAAGAGGAGAAATGCTTATTTGACGAGTGCGTTGTGGTTTTAATCAAATGGTTTACAGAGTTTGAAAGTTTTTTGCACGTTTTGCTTTTATATTCTTGTGCCTACAATAATTTTAATGCATTTAATCTCTTCTGAAGATGTCATCTCTATACAAAGACCATATAAAATTTTAGCACAAGGTATGAAGTATTATATTGCACTAGTGCAATTAAGTCTTACTTTTGCCATGTTTTCAGATTTTAAAAAGTTCAATGTTTTGTACATTATAAAAAATATTTTGATGGATCTATTTAAGGGTACAGTAAGGTTGTAAGCTAGTTACGATAGATAGTGTAATTTTCTTTTTCGTAGAAAATGGGCTATCTTATGAAGCGTTATATACATTCAAAGACTTTTTATATTGAATAAATTTCTTGTGGTTTTTGACACTATGTCAAAGCTACTGCTGAATTGTTTGTTTTTATCTTAATTGCCTTTCAGATATACATTACTAAGACTGTTTATATTGATATTTCCCCAAGCATTAATCCTCCATAGAACTAGCCAATGGATGGTTAAATTTGTACTTCTATGCTCTATTATCTGCAATTGTTCCAACTTTTTTACTGTTATATTTCAAATCTAATATACTGATCCCTAACCTTTATATTTCCTTTTAGCTTACCAGACAATGCAGTCGGCGGCATCATTTACTCGCCAACCCCGCCCTGTTGTAGCCTCTGCCCAAAACCAGGCCATCCGGAACAACATGTCAGCTAGACCCATTACTGGCCAACAACCTACAGGTGCAACTGCTCAACCAACTGCTGCCCGAGTGGCCACAATGGGCCCGCAACAAGCCAGGCCTGCAGGTAATTTTTTCATTTTTAAAGAATGTTTGTTAGGAACCTATGCCAGAAGTTATTTAGGAAACCCAGAAGACATATTTTGAATAGCTGTTTCATTATACCTTATTTCTAACCTCACTACCTTCCACTAAAACAGGCATGCCCTCCACGACCAACCTCGCCCAAGGAGGCCGTCCCGCTGCCTACAAGTACACTGCCAACATGCGCAATCCACCCCAGCAGCCACAAATCCAGCAAACTGTCGTACAGCAGTCCATTCCTGCCCCGCAGGCTGTGCACATCCAAGGTCAGGAGCCATTGACATCATCCATGTTGGCTGAGGCTAATGCCCAAGAGCAGAAGCAGATGCTGGGTGAACGACTGTTCCCAGTCATCCACAGATGGTATCCAGAAATGGCGGGTAAAGTGACCGGTATGCTTCTTGAGATTGATAACTCGGAGCTGCTGCATATGCTGGAGCATCATGAGAGTCTGAAGGCAAAGGTTGGTGTTTTTTCAAGGGTGAAAATCTTGCATGGATTTCCACTTTTTTTTTTTCTTTACGAGAAGTTCTGCTTTTTTTTATAATTTTATTATTTGTAGTGGACTTAATGACTTTATCAGACTAAACTTGCCTAAAACCCTCTTAGAAAGAAATTTCTGGCTGTATCATTGTTATGAACATATATTCTTATTCAACTATATTTTTAGTTTAAAATAATGCTGCATATTTTCCTTCTTTTTTTTTATATATATTTTGGCTGTTTACATGCTATAAAGATACTATAATGTTTTTACTTAGCCTAATGGTTGAAGAAGTTTTTAGGAAATTGTAGTTTACTTTTGCATAGGAAAAAATTTGGCCAAATTCTATTTTAGTAATGTTTTTCAAGAAAATTAAGTAATTTTATTACTGGGCTGTTTTTATTTTAAATATGAATTAATTGTAACATTTTTAATCAACTACAAATGAAAAAGTGCGCCAAGCCAGTTTGCAAACTTTCTATAAATGAATAATATTGAATGTATAATGAGTGTTGTGTAATGTTTGATATCACTAGATACAGGTACTTGTATAAGGCAATTCATCTGTTTATATAGGTATTCTGTTATTCTAAATATCTGTGTTATGAAATTTGCTAACTTAAGGGCTTGTTTGATTTTCTTATTCAGTCACAATATTATAAACATATTCTTCATCTGAATGTACATTATCATTGAGTAGTAAGTTAATTTTTTTCTTCAAATTGCAGGTTGAAGAGGCAATGGCCGTGCTTCAAGCCCATCAAGCCAAGGAAACGCCTGAAGGGATCAAGAAGTAAAAGTCAGTTTTGACTTTAGTTTTGGAAACATAGGAGCTTACAGAAAAAATAAAAAAAACGGAAAATCCACTGGAGTGCCAACCGAAAAAACGACAAAAAAAATTGTAAAACTTCAGATATTGGACAATGGAATAAGTTTGTTCTACTTTTGTTGCTGTATATGATGTATGCTTTATTTTAAATTTTCTTTCTTAGTTCTCAGGTGGTTCTTTTTGTATTCAAATTTTCTGTGGAAATAAAGGTTTTCTTGAGTTTAGCTCTTATATTGGTCTGGATTCACTTTTGTGAGAGCCTGTTTTCATTATTTATTATAAATATCAGTGTATTTACTCTTGTTTTGCTTGAAGCTGGGGTAATGTTAAATTTTGACACTTTTTTTCATCTCAAGTTCTTGTTGCTTGACGCTTAGAAACACATGCAAAAACTTTAATATATATACTATAATTTTTATGTTATTAGTATGAGGAAGTAGTTAACAAAATTTTAAGTTAAGCTTTGTAAAGAGTTGTTGAAAATTTGTGTCACCTGAACAAACCTGATATGTTTATAAAACAAATTATCCATTTTTAAGTTAGCATATACCTCTATTATTTATCAATGATTGTAATTTTGTCAGTTATATTTTCTTCAACTGAAGGTATAAATAGAGATTGCCCTACTTGATAAGTTCTAGAAATTAGCTCAATACCAAGATCTTGGAGTTGTCCTGTTAGTGTGTAAACATTGAGTTTTTTCAGTATTTAAAATCGGTAAACAATGTATTCAATCCAACAAAATTAGAGCCATAAGTTCCTGTACACAATGAGAATCAACTGTAGAACCAAACCTAACAACTTGCAGTATATATAAAAGAACTTGAGATTTTTTTTCTGTGCCTGTGAATAGTTAACGAAGGGTCGTCAGCATGATTCTGCTTCATAAACTTAGTTTATGGCCCATAAATATAACTGATATATAGGGCAGAAGTAGTTTGACCATTGCTAATTTATAAATTAATCGATGTGCTGTTTTTGTAAAAGTTGTAACAAAATAAAAACATCGGATCTGCAAGGTGTCGGCATTAACCCATCTACATTTAAAAGAATGGGAAGGTTTCAAAATTATCCTTGTCTGAGAACACCAAAACTTAAATATTAGATACTAACATGTTTCAAGGACCAAATTGACCCATCAACAAAACTGAAGAAACGTAGGAAAAATGTTGCTATATACATTTTATCTTTGTAACTACCCGTCTTGTGGCAAGGATCAAATTGAACCATAAGTAGAGCCAGTCTATCGATACTGTTGAAGTGATATAGGATTATTGGACAAACGGATTGAATATTTCGGGTATCAAATGTTTATGTACGTAATATATGTATTTTGAGGATATTAACCCTTCAAACCACTTGGCAAGTTGCTTTTTTGAAAAGTAACTATTTAGTACTACAAATTTACCAAAACATTTTAAAACCTACTTAAATTTTTCTCTTTAATTAATGGACTAAACGACCTCAATTTCTCAACTACTAACTCTTAAAATATGGAGAATTTTTTTTTAAGTCCTTGAATCCTAAAAGTCCATGATTTTTTTTTTTTCCCCCTTCGATAAGAGTGGAAACCCTGGGTAATGAAAATATTGCATTCAGACAAACAAAAAAAAAATTCGCGTTTCTACACGTTTTGGAACGTACCTAGTTAACGAAAAAAACGTCTGTGTCTGTCCATCAGCATTACTCCCGAACGGATTAATTTGCGATGTTCAATTTTTTTGTACGGGTTAGTAGTGGCCATATTACCTGTTATTAAGATTTTCCTCATAATTGCGCATAAGGTAGCTGCCATTGAAAAATTTGTGAGGAGGAAATTTGTGAAAATGAGGAACTTTCACGTTTTTTGGTTTTATTTTTAAATAAAAGAGAAAAATCATGAAAAACAATACCATTCGTTCAAAAATTTGAGCTCTTATAGATAGTTAAAAAAAATATTTAGTTTTTCACTTGGCGATTTGGCGGGAAAAAGCCACTTTAGCGTGAACCGTCAACGCGCAGATAATGAACCAGTCTAAAACCTGTTTTAGACGAGGAATTAGTGAAGTTTCTCCTTCGTTTTGCGACTTTATCTCTGCTTAACCACGTCACGGTTTTTTTATGCGTTTTTGGTCACCTGACTTTTGCTTTGATTTCGGCTAATTTCAAACTCGATTTTTGATTAATTGAAAGCATAAAGATAAAAAATAATTACACTGCTCAAATATATTCGTTGGATAACACTAGAAAATACAAAAAATATTCATTTTCCTCACTTGTGCAAGTTCCTCATTGCCGAAAAAAGGACTAGCAATTTTGTTCGAATAATGCCTTTTAATGTGTTTCACCATCCCCACTTCCAAAATTTCCGTAGAAATTCGATAAAGGTATAAAAATAGAAAAACGAATGTCCTTAACAAGAGTTCCTTGAGCATCTCGTAACAACGATTGTTTATCATCACTTACACTAAAGGATAATGTAATATTCATCGTAAAGCATACCTCACCATTTTGTATTTTTGCCAATGATATAATACTCGTCAAATTGCTATTAAAAAAATATGGAAACGGGAAATAACACCGATCCAAGGCAAATTTTATGCTGTGATCAGTATTAAGTGTGATTAAAAGTTGTGCGATGTTCTACACCCCTAAATTTGTATTGCATTGTTAATTGCAAAATATTTGTTAGCTTGAGCTTAAGATTATTTTCTTCATCAAAGTAAATAACTTTTCAGATTTTTAGACGGTTTTAAAACCCAAATTAACAAATTGATGATGGGGCAATCGGACTAACACTACTCTGTCCTAAACAATTGTAATGAGATTTCTATCTGCCTATGCTGAATGCTGGGGTCAAATTTGCGCTAATATTTTATAAATTTTTTTTTCTCCCTAAAATTGTACTTACATTTTTCAACAATTTCTTAAAATAAATTAAAAACCTCAAAAATTTCCCGATTTTTCTCCAAAACAAACCCACGAAAAACCCCAATATTCCTCCAGACGAAAAAAGTGGATTTAATTAAATTCGTAAGATTGGTCAAAATAGTATAATTGTTTAATTATATAACTTATTTTTCTAACGTTTAAAGTTCAATTTCTTAAAAATTGGCAATTTTTTGCATGTATTGAAACAAGTTTTGGAAAGAATATGTCTGCAAGGAGCCTATGTCAACTTCAAAAGAAATATTCCTAAATGTTTTTAAATTATTCCTAAAGTTTTGGGAATTATCCCAAAAATATTCCTGGAATTATCCTTAAAATCCTACCTAAATGTTTTAGAAAACTCATTGCGCCCCGTGTGAATGCATAACCTTACGATTTCTCGATAGTCCGAGAGGCGAGTGCAGTTTTTGGACCCCATCGAACATCATTCTGAATTTTTTATAGAAATTGGAGAAAAGTGAGTAGATTACGAATCCACTGGTCTGCCGTGGCAAAAATGGCCGAAACTGATCAAAAATCGATTTGGAATAAGTTGAACTAAAATCCGATTGCTAAATATGTCATAACTTGCCAAAAAGAGAACTAACTTTTTCGTCTGGCAACCCACTGCATTTTGATTTTCAATGAGAAAAAGAGCAAACGATTTCTGATCTCTGGCTCAGAAATCTTATAACTATTAAAAGTAAGCCAAATTGGCGACATCAGTTACGTCATCAGTGACGTAATATTTATTGCCAATTTGGCTCATTTGTGGAAGATGCAAGTAAGCCATAGCCACTCATCCGAATCGTCTGCAACCTTCTTAATTGAAAATTAAAGAATGAGGGTTACCAAATAAAAATAAATGCTCATTATTTGGCAAGTTATGGCGCATTTGGCAATTGGATTTAGTTCAATTTATTAAAAGTCGATTTTTGATCAGTTTCGGCCATTTTTGCCACGGCAGACAAGTGGATTCGTAATCTACTCACTTTTCTCCAATTTCTATAAAAAATTCAGAATGATGTTCGTTGGGGTCCGAAAATTTTACTCGCCTCTCAGTCTACGAGATCCATCGGAAATGTGTTAGCATAGCACAAACAGTAGCACAGCTATTGTCCTGCTTTTCTTGGATCGTCTATTTCTTAACCATTGGGCGAAATACTTATGATCCTAAATTTATTCTCCAAAATATAAGTCTTTCAGCAGAAAATTCTATCTCCTGCAGAAGAAACACAAGATAATAAATGCAATAACTTCTTTTTTTAAATTGACAAAAGGTTTTGAAATTTCGCTAATAAAACCTGGAAAGAATACTGAAATTTGTAAATTTTTTATTTGAAAATTTGTAGTGATGCTTTGTATATACATGCATAGTAGGTACTTAATCTAAATTTGACATTTATTTGGTTTTTCTTTTTTTAAGGGATTGCATAATAATTGAAAACATTTTTTAATGTATATTTGGAATTTTACAGCAATGGAAATGGAAATAATTTTTCTACTTAAAAATTTTCATTATGATTACGATGCAATTAATTTAATTGCAATTCTAAAAGTAATATCTAAAAGTAAAAGTAATATTGTAAATTTAACAACTGACCACTAGAGAAAGCATGGTATGAAATTCCACAAGGACTCCTACAAAAATTAATTTCCTCCATACAAGATTGTGTATATCAAGTCATTCTTAATAAGGAATGTACCATTAAATATTAGTTTTTTATTAATTGTTGTATCATACATATAAAATGTCAAAACTGTGTAGATGTTTATAGTTATGAGACATCAAAATTTCATTTTTTCAAATTAAATTTTACAATTTCTGATTTTTGGTAATTTTTGCAGTACAACTTATGTAAATAAAACAAAAATGCTACTGTACAGATTGTTTTTCATTGTTGAATTTACTCAGTTGCTTTTATAATTGCAATTTTTTGTCTGTATCTATAGTTTGGAGACGTACTGTTTATAATATAAATTTGTATTTTTAAGGAATTGCATAGCAGTTTGTGACTATATTTTAAAAGAAAATGTGGAAGTTTTTAAAAAATTTAAATGGGGGAAAAATATGTTGTACTAATGCATGGTGTTTACCTAAAATGCACATTTAATTTAATTTGCAATTTTATTAAAAATTACAGACCTTAATGTAGTCCCAATACTAATGTTTTAAAAGAAAATATGGTTTCATGAAAAATTGGAATTCTGAAGTATTAGTTTATAAATAAAATAAAAAAATAAAAAAAAACTTTTGTTGATGTACGGAACAAGTGCAAGGACTTGGAACTTAGTGCTTAGTTTCATAACTTTTTTTCCCTAGAATGCAATGCTGTTAGACTTTTATATTTCCGCTGATTATAATAACTTCGTTAAGTACAATTTATCTTATTTTTCTTGAATTTGTTCCCTTAAAAAAAACCTGTTTGTTATACTCTTTTTCAGTTAATTCTCTAGCAATGAAATGAGTAAACTTAGCATTGTCAAAAAGTAAAATAAATAGGAAAAATGTTTGTGTAAGTTATTTTTGGGTCCCTTTTAGACAGCCTCACTTAAAAATTCGGAAAATATTCCAAAACATGATATGATAAAAGTCAGAGATACGAGACAAATTATTTATAAGGAAACTAAAAATTCCGACGCCGGGAATTGAACCCGGGCCTCCCGGGTGAGAGCCGGGTATCCTAACCACTAGACAACGCCGGATTCAAGGGTGGAGGAATGTAAATACATTAAATAAATATATTATTTTTAGTAACTTGATTTTAATTTACTTAATTTTAAGTTAAAAATAAAATATCTCATCATTCTTTAAAACACTACTGAGATATTTTATTTCTAATCTCAAATAGAATGAATTATTTAATTAGTGCATTTTTTAATAGAATAATTATCATTTTCATATTTGTTGTTTGCATATTTTTAAGTTGGCACTGGAAATAAATATTTTCCATAGATAAAAATGAAAAAAAATTAAATAATGAAACGAAAAAAATAATTAAATGAAATAAAAACATACGAAAAATATACCGTTATCAAATAATTTTTTGACTTCACTAACTCCACATATGGCTTATGTAGGAGGAATCCAAAAAAGGAAGAACTCCAAACGAAAAAGTTGGAATTTCTTACTGTACTGCCATCAAAAGTAAAATGGCTCCAAATCCAAAAAATTTAATTGCATATTAAAATTACATATTATTTTCATAGTTGTAAAGGATAGTATGGCCTAAGAACTTGAGCGATTCAATGAAATAAAACAATTATTTTCTAAGGACTACCTAATAAGAAAGTGTGAAAATATGCATTTGAATTTTTTTGGATTTAGGGCCTTTCAGCATATGACGGCAGACTACAAAGGGGAATTTTTTCCTAATGGTGCCATGAAGTTATGCAAGTATAGAAATTGAACATTATATAGTTGTAGTGATAAATCTGTTTCATAGATGACGCCACTATTTTTTCTCTACAGATAATTTCTCTTTTTAAAATTTAGATAGAAAAGTTTTTGCAATTTCTTCTTCTTGAAGAGCAATATTTTCTTATTTAAGCAAGTTAATTTTTTTAATTAGAAACCTTTCGTTGAATAAAAAAGAAATTTTAAAAATATGAGAATAAATCATTTCATTTTACATGATTTGTTTTAATACATTTTTCAAAGAAGTTACTATACTCCTAAACCCCCATACCAAATATTCTCATTTACCTCGTGAATACTTTTTTGCAAAATAGCTTTATCAGTGAGAAGTAACCGAAAAAGAGTGAAAATAATTTAAATCTACAACTGTCACAAATGCCAAACTGAAACTCACTAAGTCTAAGCTACAAATTTTAGCAATTATTTCTCAAATCAAAAGAATACCATTTAATAATTTTTTTAGACATCGAAACAAACTTGGATTTTTGTAGAACACTTTTTATTGAGTGAAGTGAGCTCTATGCTTGCATAATAATGAATCTTTTAACGAAGTGTTAAAAAGCTAAAAAGACAAAAAAAAAAAACTCATATAGGAAGGAAAAAAAAAGCTATGACGATCAAAGCTTTGCGAATTCCAAAAACTACGATCTATATACACATTGACGAGTTTCCGCAATGCAAGGCCATACAGCAGGCGCGTCGCCAGTGGGGGGAGGGGATAAGGGGATGGATATATCCTAGAGTTGTGTGATGATCCCGTGCGCTACATTGGTGACTACCGGACAACTGAATCTTGCTGCCATCTATCGACGACTTCTGAAATTACTGCACGACCTCCACATTACCAACTCAGCAAGCAGCCTCTGGCGACTCACTGTCCAAACGCAACGCACTTAACTCTCACGCAACACTCTCAAATCTCACGAAACGCACTCAACTCACACACGCAAGCAACTCAACTCTCATGAAACGTACTCAACTCACACGCAAGCAACTCAATCGTTCGCTCCCTCCGCGACTCACTGAGAAGGGACTATATGTGGTGGTCTCGTGTACAAATGACAGATAAAGCTTCTATGCACTGGAGTACTCTTTTGCATAGCGGTAGAGTGCCTGTCTACGGATGAAAGGAGTCTGTGGTTCGAATCCAGTAAGCCACAACGCTGCAGTTGCTTTATTAAAACATCCAGGATCTCTAATATATCCTTCACGAAATAATGTGTTGATAGACTTAATATGAATATTTTGCAAATAGATATTTTTAAAATATTGCCAAGCTTATATGTGGAGTTTAATACTACAAATGGCACGATATCAATTTTATGAAGGGGTGAGTGATGAGGGGGGGGGGATGAGAAATCCCCTAACTACTACATTACTTTTCCACATAATGTGGACGCATAAAAAAAATTGAGTGAAAGTAAATAATTTATTGTAAGCACAGCACAGGTTCAGCTCTAACCTGCGTTTTTATACAAAAAATTTCAAATAATTTTATTTTATTTTATGTTTGATAACTTTTATATGTCCTTATTCATAACTTTTTAGATAACTGTTTCGATAACTTTTTTATGTCCTCATTGCACATCTAGTCAATGATGTACTGGCAAATATTCACTATAATGTTAGCAAACAAACAGCAACACTGGACACATGTATTGTAAGCAATTGACCCAGCACAGAAGTCCAACCCTTATGAAAACGATCAGACATAGCGATGATTAGGGCAGATGATCTCATCGATCGATTTTAGGTGTTTGAACCCCTTTGTAGATGGTTGAAATGGTCACAACATTGTAATTTCTCTTTTAGTCATAATTAGTTACAATTGACTTACAATTGATTACCTAGTAGCTTTTGGTATTTTATTCAACGGCTTAACCAAAATTGTAAATTTTACATTTAACTGAATGTGGAAATAACAGACACATTAACTGATTGTTGAAATATTATTAAATGAAACTGATCATTAAGATAACAATAACAATATCCTTTAAATATTTTTGTTTCCAATTTCAATATTTTTTCTTTTACTGAATCTCGAAAGTATGCGTTTATGCCTTATTTAAGACACAACCCTAGTAGCACAGTTGTATTGGCCTAAGTCCGAAAAAAGGGTTGGTTGGTTTTTTTCAGATTATCTGGCGCCGTCAGCAACACGAGGGCTATAATGCGCCGAAACATTCGTCATTAGACAAGCCAACGTACATTTACAAACACCCATGCCTTACACGGGACTCGAACCCGCAACCTCGCGGTCTAGAAGCTAGCACGCTAACCACTATACAGTTTGGTCGCCCCGAAAAAAGGGATTTTGGAAGATTGGCCAATTCTGACCGAAACTCAAGCGTCGTTCCAAATACACGATTTCTTTTTTAAACAAGCATGTCAAAAACATCACAAAACACGTTTTTTTTTCTTTCTTTCTTTTAGGGCCTTATTATACAGAGCCACTCTAGTGGCGAACGCCCGCCACCGCTTCTGGCCACTGCTGTGGCTCAGTATAATAAGCTCCATAGAATTGCATGTTTCGCTTCGAGTAGCTTGGCTGAATGACTGAAGCTGTGGCTCGCGTTCGCCACTCGAGTGGCTCCGTATAATAAGTCCTTTATAAACGCAAGATTTCAATTTTAAAACTGTGCATCAACTTTTCCCAGTATACATAAAAATTCCAGTATATTTTGTCCCGGCATTGGGCGAGATTAGCCAATATACGTAACAACAACCGGTTTGGTTTACAATGCTCCAATCGAGATTGCTCAGTGTCGAGCGGTATTAGCAAGCGTAGTTGTGGTTGGTTGTTTTCAGATTATCTGGCACCGTCAGCAACACGAGGGCTATAATGCGCCGAAACATTCGTCATTAGACAAGCCAACATACATTTACAAACACCCATGCCTAACACGGGACTCGAACCCGCAACCTCTTGGTCTAGAAGCTAGTAGCGTAGCTGTGCTACTGGCTACTGGGGAAGTTACTTACCCAATATGAGATAACTCCTATAATGAGAAAAAGCAAGCATAAACACATTCGTGTCCGATTATGAACCGTCGCGGGATGTCGGGTTGTTCCCCAGTAGCCTCTCCCTCCAGATCTGACTGCACCGGATCGGATTTGCCGTTCTATGCTGGAATTGCCTGAAATTGTGTTTTAAAAACACAAGCTTCCAGCTAACCATATGGAGAAAAACACGATGTATCTGATGTTTATGTCACATGACAAATATTATTTTGTTACTTCAGTTAATTCCAGAATGAACGGAAACTCCGATTGGGTGCAGTCTGATCAGGACAGGCGATTGGGGAACAACCCGAATTTCCGCGCTGGCGCGTGATCGGCAGTGAATGTGTTAAAGTAATATGAGGCATTAAGCACCAAAATGGATCATCCCACAATGTTTATTTTTCTCTGAAGGCTGCTTCCTGTTCCACCCCGTTTTGTTGAAACCATTCATGCTAAATGTGGATTATCTAATGACTCATATGAACATCACTTTTTTCTTTTTAGTTTTGTGTGAATGAGAGAGAAAATTTGAGAAATGAATTTTAATGTAAAATATAGTTGGTAAATAAAAAAAAAGTTCCTCGTGTTGTCAACCGTAGTGTGTTTCGGAAATGTGTTTTCGGTTTATATTCTATAAAAATCGGGTTTGTATGAGAGCATATTTTTAATTAACATTTACAATATAAAATATTCTTAAAAAGCTTTTGTATAATTATTGAAATTAAAAAAAGAAATATTTTCATTCCTTCAACAGTGCTGGCTGAATTTATCAAAAATTATACTCAAACGTTTCTCTTTTTTTTTTATTATTTTGATTATCTTCATAAAAGAATCCTAGAAACACAACTTTAGCTACACCCGATGTGGAACATTGTAAATCGGCCGTTTGATACGTTATTGGCCAATCTCATCCTATGCTGAATAAAATATAATGGGAGTTTTGAAATGTTAAGAAGAAGTTCTAGTAAGGATTATTTCCAATACTCGCTATGTAACAATCTTCTTGCCCAGTGCATTTAGAAACTACTTTCTAGAAAACATTATATTTAGCGAGTATATTTAAGAAAATGATCACTTAACGAAATGACATAAATAAAAAACTCGAAAATAGAGTCTAATATGTTTTATTTTACATTTGAAATCCTTACGTCAATGCATATTAAGTGGCTCCATCTGGTTTTGTCTTTTGTTATTTTAATTTTCATTTATAATAGATAGACATTAAATGTAAACAATTTATGTCATTTCATTAAGTGATAATTTTCTTACCTATACTCACCAAATGTCAAGGTTTTGTATAAAGTAGTTTCTAAATGCACTGGGTTAGAAGATTATAACATGGCGAGTATAGAATGATCCTTACTAGGATTTCCTCTTAAAAATCAATGTAGACAACCGCAGTCAATTCCTTTGCGCGGATGAAACACCCATTGTAATTGGCTGATGGAATGTGAAAAGTTGAATTCGTTTTTAAAGATAGGTTGGTTGGTTGAACTCCAGGCCGGGAGTGGAAAGGAAGGACTTTGTGAACTAGCACCTGCCTCCGCTTACATATGTGAGAGAACCAGCTCTCTAGAACAGGTTGAAGTAAAAAAAAAGAACTAATAAAAAAAAAAGGGGGGGGGGGGGATATCAAAACATTTCGGTGCAGAAGGAATTTTGTGAAGTTGCCATTTCAATGCTTTCTCCGGGTGAGAACGTGGACCACTATCATTGTGATTGCCTCTTGGCGTCCACTATCGCTAAGCAGAGCAGATCAGAGCGGAGTGGATTAGAGCCAATTACAAGGCTGTCAACGTCCATTGTAGCTCGAGGCTTGTGCAATAGTAGACATTGGCAGCCTTGTAATTGACTCTAATCCACTCCGCTCTGCTCTGCTCTGCTTAGCGATAGTGGACGCCAAGCTTAAAGATGGGTTATGATCGATCGATCGATTACAAACACATCACAAGTGTTGCCATTGAATGCAACTCTTTTCCTAATAACACTTCCCATAAGGTCTTAGCCAACTGAACAAAGAGTTCTTAACAGTTCTTGTTAAATCACATATAGAGTTCTTCAATTGCAGACAATTACAAAGTTCGTAAATTAAATTACAGCTCAACATCTCGTAACTTGTGTAGCCAGCAGGGCGTCATTTTTGGGTGATGTAGTAATATCTTATAACTTCTTATACATTATACTAAACTCCAACTTAACTTGACATCACTAGACGATAGGCCTTCACCGTGCTCATAGGCATTTAATCCATTTTAGCGGAGTGAAGAAATAATTCTCGCCAAACCTTATAGCCTTTTGTTCTCTACAGGGTTGTGGTTTGGCGAGCATTATGCTTTCACGCCGCCAAAATGGATTAAATGCCTATGAGCACTGTGACGATCTACCGTCTAGTTAAGTTGAAGTTTAGTATAGCCTACTGCATAATAATGTTTTCTGAAAGTGCCCAGTGTTAATTCCATGAACTGTGCCTCCCGGTGTCACGTGACTGTCAATGTAATGTAATATACGAACTCTGCGGTTACGATAGACGGTATCTTGACGGCATTTTTAATATAGTGCTATTCGGAAGTTGATGTAATGGAAAAAGATGGAAAGATACTATTGATCCATATGTAGTCTTGTGAACTAGTTACGGGTTTTCTAAATAGTCTGCGTCTATAAGAGCTATTTCTGAAATAAGAACTGAAACATCGACTTCTCTTCCTCAATTATGTTAATTACTGATTCGTATGCTGCCTTGTTGATATGGTATGTTCTTTAAAACGATTTAAATATAGAGCTATTACAAGTCTAAGAACTACAACAGAACTAAATCCTTTTTCAACACTCAAACTTCCAATCAACTAGAACAACTGAAACTATAACGCTAAAAGCTACAACAGCTCCTATATTTTCAAGACTGAATTATATTAACGGCTAAGCTAGCTGTCCCGTTAATAAGTTAACGCGTGTTAATAGTTTAACCATAAGTTAACCCCTCCAAGTGTGTTGAGTAAGAAATGTTTCACAAATATGTATACAATCCAGCACAGGACTTTAACAAGAGAATACTGGACAACAAGAGATTACAAGACTGGGTGATGCAACAGAATGAAATACTAGCACAGGGAGCACATACTCGTCTAACTGACTCGCGGTTAGCAGAAACCATGGAAACAGCCTTGTCCTTCCAAGAATCAGCATTGGAAGATGTTTCAGTTTCTTTTTCAGAAACGAGACTCGATCTTAATAGTAGTTTTGAAGTAGGCCACGAGAATAGTGGCGTGGAGCCAAATGTCGCTCGCAGCCGATCATCAATAAGCATGAATTCAAGTCGATCGCCAGCCAGCAATATTTCCAATCTTTTGCCAACTAACCGCGCTCCTTACAGATCAACACTAACATCTGCTAGTAATCGTCCACAAGACGGAAGTGCTGGTCACAATCGTGTTCGCGCAATAAATTGGTGTAGGCCGAATAGTAGAAGACCAGCTTACAATCTTGTTCATCCAACAGCAAGACTCGATCCTACTCGGTCAACTGCAGTCCTCGATCTTAGTCGACCAACTACAGACCAACATACTTATTCCATAACATCAGCCCACGACGCTGTTTACTCGGGCCGAGACCCTGCTCATTCATCAGCGGGCCAAATGTATATTCATCCGAGATTTTTTCAAGGTCCTGTTAGTTCAACATCAGGCTATGATTCTATTCGCTTCCCAACAGGCCCCGATCCTATTATCCCATCAGCACACCAAAATTATATTCGCTCAATATTTAACCCCGATCCTAATCATTCAACTCTAGGTGCTCCTGCTAACTCATCATTGCTTCAAACTTACAATAGCTCAACAGTTAATTCTGCTCATTCAATTGTTAGAAATGATCCGAGTCGCTCAATAAGAAATAATCCTGGTCGCTCAATAGTTAGGCATGATCCCTTTTACTCAACCGATATCCATGATCCATTTTACTCAACCGTGAGTCGGGATTTCGGTTGCTCAACAGTTAGTCGTGATCTTGATCGTTCTACATCAAACCAGGTCCCTGTTCGCACCAAATGGGTCAAAGAGCCTTCTCGCTTAACGACTAGTCAAACTTACATTCGCTCAATTGGTAACCATACATATGACCCAATATATGTCCACTCATCAGCGAACAACTTTCCTGGCAATATTTGTAGTTCTCGTCTATCGAACAGTGGTAGATCAACAAATCTTGATAGTTTTCACTCGTCATCCCGTATTCGGAATCAACCGGCAATCAACGATTTCGGTCATTCTAACACGGGATATGATCCTGGTCTCTCAGCAAGCCATGTTCATTCGTCTTGTCGTTTCTCTGAGCACTATTCAATGAAGAAGGAATCTGTGCAGGCCTCATCGCGTTGTAATCTTTCTAACTTGGCCGGGGGACATGATCCTACTAATTTGAATTATTGCCAGTCCAGCAGTCTCTTTCCCAGACATCAGCCACAGAATAACGCTTCTGATCATCTTTCAATAGATAACCCTCATGGTATGGAACACGTTCAAAGTCATGGAGCAGTCGCCTCTTCCCTTAATACTATAGTTAATAGAATAATAGATACAGATAATACAATAGAAAGTTATGATATAAATACAACAAAAGTATACGTTCTAAACCCTTCAGCAACAAGCTTCGTTCCTGTAACAAATGTCTATATTCTAAATCCCTCTTTAATAAAAGAAGCCCTTGATATTTCGGAATCGGGACCTGTCTCTCCCATATTCATGTCACCGGTTCCTTTAGACCTTGTTCCTTTGTCAGAAACAGGCAATGCTTCCTTATCAGAAGTCGAACATGTTCCAGTGTCAGAAATGAACAACGCTTTCGTAACAGAAGCCGAGAATATCCTCGTGTCCGAAATGGACAATGCTTCCTCATCAGAAGTCAAACATATTCGAGTGTCAGAAATGGACAACGCTTTCGTAACAGAAGCCGAGAATATCCTTGTGCCAGAAATGGACAATGCTTCCTTATCAGAAGTCGAACATGTTCCAGTGTCAGAAATGGACAATGCTTTCGTAACAGAAACCGAGAGTGTTTCCGTGTCGGAAATGGACAATGTCTCCTCATCAGAAACCGAACATGTTCCAGTGTCAGAAATGGACAATGCAATCGTATCAGAATCAGAACATGTTCCTGTGTCAAAAACAGACAATACTTTGGTATCAGATGCCGAAAATGTTTCTGTGTCAGAAATGAATAATGCAATCACATCAGAAACAGAACATGTTCCTGTGTCGGAAACAGACAATGCTTTCGTATCAGAAGTCGAACATGTTCCAGTGTCGGAAACAGACAATGCTTTCGTATCAGAAGTCGAACATGTTCTAGTGTCAGAAATGGACAATGCCTTCTTATCAGAATTAGAACATTTTCTACTGTCAGATGCAGCTAATATTTCTCTGCTGGAAGTGAGCTCTTTACTTTTATCTGAACCAGAGAATGTTCCTGTGTCAGAAGGAGACGCACATTAAAAATGTCAAAGCAGACAACTTTTTTTAAAAGAAATAAGGTGATTCAGTTGCTAAAGATAAAAAGACCGAAATTTACAACTTGAATAGTTGAATGCATCAAATTAATGCTTCTAAATATGACACTTCATTTTCAAGTATGTTTATTAAATCCTTAGATCGGGAAACATGTCTTAATTTGCATTTCATAAATTAATAGAAGCATAGAATTTTGAAAATTTAAAAATGTGAGTAAGGTAGCAGTAAATTTTCTATTTGTATTTTAGTACTTTTATCAAAGAAAGCTTAAGATTAAAATTCATTTTTTTTGTGTGAAAGTGTCACTGGTGAAAGAAGATTTAAATTGGACCTTAAAATTTCGACATCGAATCAAATTAATAGCTATGGCAGAAAATTCTCCGACCTCTTTGATTTTAAGAAATTTTAATTCTTTGACCATAATGAATCTTATTATTGAAGGAATTTCCTTTGAAATAAGAAATGGTTTGTTATCTTGGTTATTCCTTATATCAATACTGTTCCTTACCATTTTGAATTTTCCAATTCACGTTTTAAGACATGACGGATCACTGGTTACTTTTATACCAGTTATTAAGTATTTGTAAATGAAAAGTATTGATACTTATAATCGTATGCAATGCTTACAAATTCAGATTTTAATGCTACTTTTAACCAAACATATATTTGTATAATTTTATGTGTTTGAAATTTTAGTATTTGGAGGCGGATGTGAATAAATCTGCTGTTTTTTAGAAATTGTGCAAGAACAAACATCAAGAAGCAAACTGAAAATATATTGCTAAGAATAAAGCCTAAATTTTAGCTACTTTATGCAAAATGTTAACATCTCAAAGAATACAGTCTACAATTAATGGTGAATGATTACCAGAATAATTCGCGTATATACTGAAACGTGTATTATTTGCGTGGTCAACATAAGGAGAAAATTTAAGGAAATAGCTTCCAATACCTATAATACTTGAAATCCTTAAACTCAATTGAAGATTTTGTTAACTTAAGTTACAATTTTGTGAAATAACGAAAGCCATAAGTTTAGCTGCACTGCAATTCGCAGTGCAGCTAAACTTATGGCTTTATTCGTAATACTTACTGATTAAACAACTTTTAGCAATTTTTTCATGCATTAAATTATTGATTATTGGGATTGCATATATTTTAGAAATTAGAATTGTAAATAATTGAAAAATCGAATTTTACAATAAATGAAAATTATTTGTGTTTGTCTCTACTAAAATTATTTCTTCTGTTTGTAAAACGAACTATACTATACTGGTGCATTACTAGTAATCCTTTTAAATTGGTTTAGCTAAATATTATCTAACCACACTAGTTTAGTCTTGAAATTTCGCAATCGATCATGTGCCATATATCACAAGAATAGCTCCCGTCAAGGAGTCTAGTGTTGTTTATTGCCATGGATACAAGACTAGTTCTATTTTCCAAGAGGAATTCCAGATATCAACATTGATATTCTGATTGGCGTTATATCATAGATTACCAAAATAGATTTATTTAAGTAAACTATTCCTTATCGCAAAAAAGAATGCTGTATTGTAATTTTTTTAGGCCGCCAATTTCCAGCATGCAAACACCTCTATCTCAAACTATCGAATCTTGATCCAATTCACAGGGGTGCAACCAGAAAATTTCTGTGGGAGAGGTTTTCAATCTAGTCCTAGGTTTGCTACAGTATTTCTAAGTATTAAAAACAACTTCCATCTAGAACTTTCTCATCCCATATTTGTCCCGTATCATCGATATGTTTTATATTTTTGCAGTTTCTTAATCTGTCATCTACATATGGAAAAATATTAAAAGGGTTTCTATCCAGTTTTACAAAACAACCCAACATGGGATACCATTTAATCTAGATCTGGTATTATCCATATTTTCTAGTGATAACGCGAAGGTCGTGGATTCGATCCCCACACAGGCAAATATACTTGCCGACCAAACGGTATAGTGGTTAGCGTGCTAGCTTCTAGACTGCGAGGTTGCGGGTTCGAGTCCCGTGTTAGGCATGAGTGTTTGTAAATGTATGTTGGCTTGTCTAATGACGAATGAGGGCGCATTATAGCCCTCGTGTTGCTGATGGTGCCAGATAATCTGAATATAACCAATCAACCATATAATCTAGATTATAAATTAATAAGAAATTTTTCTGGTTTCGTTTAAATTCAAGATAAGAAAGTGTAATATTTTAGGTTAGCGGACTGACTAAGACCATTATCAAGCTGATTTTACTATATAGTTACAGCGCTTTAAACTAGAGGTCGGAAATATCGATAAAAAAATATATCTATAATATATCGCAGCATAGGAACAAATATCGATATATCGATACATGGTTCTTTTATTTGATTTTTAAGTTTGCCAAAAACGAAGTTTTTCGGGGCAAATTTCTACTCTATTTCTACTATTATTGTTTGAATAAATAAATTATAAAAAAATGGTTTTATAAATAAACTATATTATCAATCTGAATAAATAAATTTATTTGGAGATCAATGCATAAATTCGCATTTATTTTTAAAGAAGAAATTTTGAAAAGTAGTTTATCGCATATTTTGCTAATAATTTAAAATTATAAAATAAAAAATTAAAAAAAAATAATTTAAAATTTAAAATTAGATGCAAATTCCAGGCACACGTTGGCAACAGAAAAGGCGCTATGTTAATGACTACTAATAAATAATCTTATCTTTCAAATACATAATGTTTTCTTTTTGGTTAGGGTGCCATTTTAACTGTCTCTCAGCCAAGTCCAAACTTTACTTTTGAAGTTTTTGAAAAGGGAATAAAGAAAATAGAAACAACACGTGGAACTACAAAACGATCATCAATAAACTAAAACGTTTGAAAATATCGATATATCGAAACTTGAATCGATATTTTTAGTATCGATATTTTTTCAAAAATATCGATAAAAATATCGTATCGATACATCGCCGACCTCTACTTTAGGCCACTAGGGCCATGTAGTAGTTAACCCATTTAGTACCAAACGACGATATATCATTGTTCACTACACTTGCGAAAGTGCCTATTACGGGCGTTGACGCCTATTACGCATTACAAGAGTTCTGTATTTCAAAATAACTTTACAAATGGTTCAAATTCTTTGAATTGCAATTAAAAAAAATATTTATTAGAACTTTTAGTTTTTTTTTTTTTTGCTGGTTGGTGTCGAAGCACCAGGGCCGTAGAGGGGTAGGAGAGGGGGGGAGGGAGACCCGGGGATTTTCGGATTTAGGGGATTTTCTGCATGTAGTGTAGTACCTGATATTTTTGTATTGATCAGCAGTTTGTTTCAAAGTGTATTTGTGAATAGATCCTTATCTGTTTATATACACACCTGTGTGCTTCCGCTTCACCCGTTACAAGAATAAAACGTGTATCCTTGAAATGTCTTGGATTTTGATGTTATTTCCGGTGAGTCGCCGTTACAATTTCAAGCTAACAAATACATCCAGGTAGTATGGCGTTTGTCTTGTATTTGCTTAATGCTGTTCAGCCGGTTAACCCTCAGCTGATAACCATCAGTGATTTCGAGTAGCAAGACAACCCATTTATCAATTTTCAAGACGTAAGAGCAAAGGAAGATCTGTAAGTTTCCTGAGCAGAAAGAAAACTGTTCCAAATGATGTACGATTGACTAAGTTGATCACCATCAGCGCCGTAGACAGGGGGGGGGGGGAACCGACGGGACCCCCCTCCCCCCCGCAGTTGTGTGAAATCTTGTTTATCTACCTCCCCTTCTTTTTTTGTGTGTGTAACTTGTTATATGTATTTAATCAAATTTTCGAACATACCCCCCCCCCCCCGAAAGGGGCTTGGTCACCACCATATGCCAACTTTAAAAAACAACAACATGCAGACGTTGCCGTTTGTGCTCTACTAAAACACATGAGAAGAGAACAAGATACGTTTGTAAAGATTGCAATGTCTCACTATGTGTTGGCCTCTAGACCGGGAGGTTGCGGGTTCGAGTCCCGTGTATGGCATGGGTGTTTGTAAATGTATGTTGGCTTGTCTAATGACGAATGTTTCGGCGCATTATAGCCCTCGTGTTGCTGACGGCGCCAGATAATCTGAAAACAACCAACCCACTATGTGTTGATACCTGTTTTCTGAAGTTCCAAGGAAAGTGATAGGTATAAATTCTTAAATTTTTGAATACAAAATATATCTAATTTAGAATTCCTTTTGTAGATTTTAGTACTTGCACATTATATTTCATATATATCATGTAATGCGATATAAAATAAAACGCAAAACATAAGATGTCCAACATTTGAATAGCTTGCGGTGGGAAACATACTTCCCACCAAAAAAAAAATGGTTTAAAGAATCAAATTATTTTTAGGTACTAAGCTAAATTAGTTTTTTCTTATAAATCAATCTTAATCCCAAAAATATTCTTACATAACATTACTAGGAAAAATTGGCTCTATAAAGGGTTGATCACAAGTGACTTACAAACGCGGCGAAGCATTTGGAGATGGTTGGTTGGTTGGAGTTTAAAGGCTCAAGGGCAACACGAGGGCCACACTGAGCCACATATGGAGATGAGGAGGGTGGGCTGGTTAAACACCACTCTAGGTGATGTTGACTGATAACGCTGATCTCAAACACCAAACTTACAAAAAACATCCTCTGGCTTCTTAGTTGAAATACGGAACAATCAGAATGTGCAATGCGAGTGCACGTACTATGCGTTACACTCTCAGTTCCATCAAGCTTTTGTTGACGTTCGTTGTTCAGGGTGTCTAACAGGCCCATCCGAACTTGTGTAAAAGCTTGTTTCACCACTTCCCCCTTCTTTTTTTTAATGTAAAACTTGTTATACGTATTTTCATAACAAACTTTTCAGATCATAGATATAAAATGAGTTTATGAATTTGAGTCTCTTTATTCTGAAAAAATTACAAGTGAAAAAAATCTGCTGTATGTTTTTAATTAAATCTTCGACCATAACCCCCTCCTGCGAAAAAAGATCCTGGCTATGGGCTTCGTTTCCATACATTTTGGAAAAAAGTTCACTGACAATTCCCTGATTTCCATAAAAAAAATTCCTGATTTTAAAGCAAACTTTTTTTTAAATTCCCCAACTTTTCCAGATTTTTCAAGTGTGTAGACTCCTTGATCAAGTAGAACATGTATGCTAAAGAGATAATATGCCAATTTTTAATTTTTTTTTTCAAATAGTGTTGGCAGTAATAAAAAGTTTAAATTTTTCCTTGACATTAAACATTTAACGAGTTCTCGTCCTCACCCAGAGAAAGCATTGAAATGGCAACATCACAAAATGCTTTCTGCACCGAAATGATTTAACAGCCCCCCTTTTTTTAGTTCTTTTTTTTTACTTCAACCTATTCCAGAGAGTTGGTTCTCTCACAAATGTACGCGGAGTCAGGTGCTAGTTCACAAAGTCCTTCCTTTTCCACTCCCAGCCGGGAGCTCAACCAACCAACATTTAACGATTATCATCACAATTCTACGGGTAAATGCGCAAGATACGAATGAATTGGGAAACGCATCTTTAATACAACGATAGAAAATTTCCCTGATTTTCAAGAAATATTTAAAAAAATCCCCGATATTTTCCAAAATCAGAAAGCTCCATGTCATTTCCCTGATTTCCAGGTTCTGTGCCCACTCTGTTGTTCTCTCGCCTCAAACTGAAGTAGAAAATTTCGCTGTTGCACGCGCTGTTGAAAACACCTTTCACCTTTGCTACAAGGTCCGGCTATTAATTTCCAGGACTGACGTAACTGTAGGAGAACGAAAAGCCGGGAGATGGCGCTAATGATTGCTTATTGAATAGCTTTTTCTTGCGCATGTGCAGTGCAATCGGCGCCATTCTGAAGTAATGGTTCTCGTGGAAAGACGCATTAAAACGTAGCTCTTAAATTCCTGTGATCGAAGTGAAAATGGAGCAATGAATTAACAATAAATTTGTTTCAAATTGGGCAAGACAGCTGCGGAAACCTACGAAATGTTAAAACAAATTTACGGCGAGGAAGCATTATCCCGCTCAAAAACTTTTGAAAGGTTTTAAAACCAAGGGATAACTCTTTTAGAGTATACTGTGTAAGTTTAATATAGCGTTGAAACAGTTTATCATGTCGGAGAAATCGTAATTTTTGTCGGGAAATGAGTTATTTATTCAGTTATCCAACGAAATTTTTATTTTTAACCAAGGGATAACTCTTTTAGAGTATACTGTGTAAGTTTAATATAGCGTTGAAACAGTTTATCATGTCGGAGAAATCGTAATTTTTGTCGGGAAATGAGTTATTTATTCAGTTATCCAACGAAATTTTTATTTTTAACCAAGGGATAACTCTTTTAGAGTATACTGTGTAAGTTTAATATAGCGTTGAAACAGTTTATCATGTCGGAGAAATCGTAATTTTTGTCGGGAAATGAGTTATTTATTCAGTTATCCAACGAAATTTTTATTTTTAACCAAGGGATAACTCTTTTAGAGTATACTGTGTAAGTTTAATATAGCGTTGAAACAGTTTATCATGTCGGAGAAATCGTAATTTTTGTCGGGAAATGAGTTATTTATTCAGTTATCCAACGAAATTTTTATTTTTAACCAAGGGATAACTCTTTTAGAGTATACTGTGTAAGTTTAATATAGCGTTGAAACAGTTTATCATGTCGGAGAAATCGTAATTTTTGTCGGGAAATGAGTTATTTATTCAGTTATCCAACGAAATTTTTATTTTTAACCAAGGGATAACTCTTTTAGAGTATACTGTGTAAGTTTAATATAGCGTTGAAACAGTTTATCATGTCGGAGAAATCGTAATTTTTGTCGGGAAATGAGTTATTTATTCAGTTATCCAACGAAATTTTTATTTTTAACCAAGGGATAACTCTTTTAGAGTATACTGTGTAAGTTTAATATAGCGTTGAAACAGTTTATCATGTCGGAGAAATCGTAATTTTTGTCGGGAAATGAGTTATTTATTCAGTTATCCAACGAAATTTTTATTTTTAACCAAGGGATAACTCTTTTAGAGTATACTGTGTAAGTTTAATAAAACATGTATTGAAACAGTTTATCATGTCGGGGAAATTGTAATTTTTGTCGGGAAATGAGTTGTGGTTTAAATTTAAAAGCGTAACTTTTGTTAAATTTTTATCGAATTGTCTCCCTAATAAATAAAAAAATAATAATTATAATAATAATAATAATAATAATAAAATTAAAAAAAAAACGAGGATTGCTCAGTTTTCCGAATAAATTTATAATTTCCACGACATGGTGAACTATTTTAACAAAAATATAATATATAAGATTAATATAGTATGCGTTAAAACAGTTTATCCTGTCGGTAAAATTAAAAATGTCGTTGGAAGATAGGCTGTGGTTTCAATTAAAGATCATTATTTTTGTTTAATTTTATCAAATTGTCTCATCTATAAACAATATGATTTGTTTAGTTTCCCGACGACTGTGTGAAAACAATTTATCCAGTCGGGAGTTATCAAGAATTTCTTCATGAAACGTGTTGTGGTTATCGTGTGGCCTAGGGTTGAGAGGTCTATTGTGTGGGTTGTCGGTAATACAGATACAGATAGGGAGATTGTATTGCTTAGTGTTGGACATTCAATCATAATTTTCAGTTTAACATGCTGGTGTCAGACGACGACCTATAGGATAGTGGCAATGAGGCTTACAAAACTATTAACTCTCTTCGATTCTTAAAAAAAATTTGTTAATGAGAAGAAAAAAAAGGGAAAAAAATATCTTCTCTATCCCCCGACGAGAAGCTTGATTGTGCCCGATGGGGGGGCTTACTTTCCCCGACGGGGGGGGGGGGGGGGGCTCCAGCCCCCCTGCTGGCGCCACCTCTGATGGTAGGTCCCATGGCCGCCACTAACCCTCATACCAAATTTGAACATCGTAGATCAACTTGTTCGGAAGTTATGCTGATCACAGACACACATACATACACACAGAGACAGACATTATTTCTAGATCACTTTTTTGAAATCAGGATGTTCCAAAACGTGGAGAAATGCAAATAAAATCGATTTTTTTTACCGAATGTTATTCTTTCATTACCTTATATATATATACATATTGGTAAGTGAAAGTAAAAACCTTTTATGCATAACGGGAAATTGAAAGTAAAAAATAAATAACTGGTGAAATCCAACTTACAATTTTCAACAAAATAATTTTGGGAGGTAAAGGGAGTTAATTTTATCCTCTAACTCTAACAACAACCCTCCTTGTTATTAAGACATTATTTATTTGAACTTTTTTTACGCCACAACTTTTTAATAGTTTTCAACAAGTTCATCGCAGGAAAAAGGGCGAGTTGAGAAACTGAGAGAAAACAACATATTTTTCGCCCGAACTATTTCTAGCACTTTCCCTTGGATACTGCCAACACTTATTAGAAAGTAGGATACATGTATTCGGATAAAATAAACAAGAAACAGGGAAGAACGTGAAATCATCTTCCATTTCCGTTATTACCTTTTGGCGCGGTGACTGATTCTGGCAACCCTATGACAGCACCTCTGGACTCCAAAAGAGCGCATGCGCTAATTTGTGTTTGGAGGCTTTAGGTAGAGGTGTAGTAATTTTGATTGAAGTTTAAAGGGGAGTTGAAACTAGAGGTCGGAAATATCGATCAAAATAAATATCGATACAATATCGTTGTATAGAAAAAAATATCGATAAATCGGTAAATGAGTTATTTTTTATTTGATTTTCAATTTTGCCAGAAACGAAGTTTTTCGGTGAAAATTTCTACTTTTCATGAATTCATGCCAAAATTGTTTTAATAAATAATTAATAAAAATTGTTTCAATAAAAAATTATACGAATTGTTTAATAAGTAAATTATACAAATTGTTTAATAAATAAATTATACAAATTGCTTTAATAAATAAATTATATTATCATTCAGAATAAATAAAGTACATTTGGATGTCAATGCATAAATTCACATTTTTAAAGAAGAAATTTTAAAAAGTAGTTTACCGTATATTTTTCTGATAGAGATGTTTTTAATATTTAAATTTAGATGCAAATTCTAGGCACACGTTGGCAACAGAAACGACGCTATGTTAATGACTACTAATAAATGATCTTATCTTTCCATTACATTATGTTTTCTTTTTGGTTAGGATACCATTTTAACTGTCTTTCAGTTAAGTCCAAACTTTAGTTTTGAAGTTTTTGAAAAAGGAATAAAGAAAATCGAAAAAACACATGGAACTACAAAACAATCATCAAAAAACTAAAAACGTTTGAAAATATCGATATATCAATGACGTGTATTGATATTTTTACTATCGATATTTAAAATAATAATAATAATAATATCGTCGTATCTATATATCGCCTACCTCTAGTTGAAACTCTCCATATACTGGTCATGTTAATTTGACATTTTTCATGTACTTTTTTCTCAGAAAGTATTTGACAAAAAAGCCAAATTTTTCTTTCAGTGCCTTTAGCAGACACTTGTTATTCTACTGAAGTTAGCTTTTGATTGTGATTCATTTACTTTTTTTTAAATGAATTTTCGTATAAGTCACTCAAATTTGGTAAAAATCATAATTTTTTTTTACCGAAAAAAAGCCAAAACAAAAAATGTTTTTAAAATAACAACAAATCTCACTTCAGTATAAACAGTACATAAAAGGAATTTGTGGTAAAAATTTCAGTAAGATAGTTTGAGCAGTTTGCGAAAGGGGAAAAAAGTGGTAAAATTTAAAAGAAAAAAATATATAGATATTAATTTATCAATTAGAATAGAACATTAAGGGACAATTTTTAACTAACATCCAATTAGGAAATCCAATTCTCATCTTCGAAAAATCAAGGTTTAAACAAAAACTTTTGTCGCCTTACATCTCCCTGCAAATAATCTGTAGGCGCTCATGGACACTATAATTGCATTGCAATAGACATTAATTATTAAAAACGTTTTGTTAATTATTTATTTTTAAATACTTTTTAACACATTTTTCTAACTAAAAGAGAAAACATTTTGATTTTCTTGAAAACTGTTTTAATAGTAAAACTTAATTTTTTTGTAACAATTCATTTCAGGAACCAACTTCTTAAAAGTAGTTACTTCGAGTATATATTTCTACCAAAACTGCTGGATTTAATTTAATGATTTTTTTTGTGGTTTTTCACTGATGTGGTGTAGTTTTTCAGTAAATATTTCTCGTTTTTTGAACAATAATCATTTGTTCAAGAAGGAAAGTATACTTGAAAACAATATATTTTTTTTTCCTAAGTAAAAATAAAATGGATTACTTTAGCATGAAACCAAACTATAATATTTATATGATGAAAGGTTGTATTCAGATTATCTGGCGCCGTCAGCAACACGAGGGCTATAATGCGCCGAAACATTTCGTCATTTAACAAATCAACATACATTTACAAACACCCATGCCTACACGGGACTCGAACCCGCAACCTCGCGGTCTAGAAGCCAGCACGCTAACCACTATACCGTTTGGTCGGCTTATATGATGAAAGGTAAATTATTTGCAACTAATTGAACTTCGAATTGAATTTAGTGACAAAATATTCAGATCTATAAAAGAGCATGTCATAATTTTTAACACAACAATCCAAACTATATAAGGAATAGTACCTTTGGCGTTTTTTGCGAAAGGTGGTAAAGGGGGGGGGGGAGGTATTCAAATCTACAGTGTTATTCCGATCTTGAGGAAGAACAAGTTGCACATTTGATCTTCAAAGCAAGAGAAACGTCACTGTCAACATGAAATTTCCAAAAACCCACCCCCATTTCCCTTACATTACTACATTTTCTACATTACACTACAATAAAAATCCGTGTGGTAGGCGAAGAACATAAGGCAAGCGTTGCAATTAACCTGTTCCTAAGTAAACAATTCAATAACAAATCGTAAAAAAAAAAAAAAAAAAATTTAAACAAATTGACTTTAATGGGTCAACCGTGGACTACAACATTAGAAAAATACAAAAACAGAATAGAAAAAATCGCTTCTTCAAAAGTGGGAGAGACAAAATAAGACGACACAAAATAAGCGACTTAAAAATGGAACAGAAAGCATGTATATCCAATCTTTTCTTAGGTCAAACAAGGTACATGATTATGTCACGAAAGGACCAACGTCCCTCAGCAACACTATTAAAACACGGAAACTTGTACATAACATACGGACTGACAAACAAACTATGGCACCCGGAAATAAAAATCACAATCCATACATCACAGCATGTATATCTGCAATTCCAACTTAGGGATATGATCCTAATTTGGGATTTATTGATCCAATTTGAAATATTTTTAAAGGTATTTAGACTAAAAAATCTTAGTTTATCTGAAAGACAATTTTTCCTCGATGTTTAAAGTATAAAGTGGTGAAATCCAGAATAGGTTGGTTGGTTGTTTTTCAGATTTATTTAGCGCAAAGGCAACACAAGGGCCAAACTGCGCCAGAAATCAAGGATTAGGAGTGAAAGGATACTCACAATTTGTAATAGACTGAACCTGGTTGTACCGGACAATGCGGGCCTCAGCTATCTGAACACGGGAAACATTAAGAATTTTAGATAGTATTATAATAAACCTTTTAATACATTTCCAAAGATTATTTTGTTGGAATAAATACGATATCGCCTTCCAGTTTACATGTAGCATGCACTATTTTGGGAATGCATTTTCAATATATGAAGAACAAGGTGGTCATAAAGAAACTTTGCCAATATATGGGCCTCTAGCTTCCATTCCATTCAACAGATCGAGATAAGATTTCAAGTATAGTTATTCAGAGGTATGAGCTCGGGATCCTGTGAATTTTAACAAATGGCGCTAACGGTTGATATGGTTATAGTAACAGACACTCGAAATTTTCGAATGACAACGCCTACTTTTTCCTGTCGCAAAATGCTCAGCGCATGAGCAAACCCTAAAGAGCGTTGGAATGGTTCGTGTATCACAAAAAAGAGGACGCATTATGCACGCACAAAAGAAAAAGCTCTGCGAACGGCCAACAAAAACGCGATCGAGGCGAAAGATGGAAATTTGCACTTGACAGAGGCCAAAGTTCACATGAGTGCCATCACAGGCAATTTAATCGGTTTTCTTAGCTGAATATTTGGCGAGTGGCCTCCATTGCTCCGATCGTGTTTTTGTTGGCCGTTCGCAGACCTGTATTTTGTGCGTTCATAACACGTCCGTTTTTTGTGATACACGTACGATTCCAACGCTCTTTAGGGTTTTCGCATGCAATGACCATTTTTCGATAGGAAAAAGTAGGCTTTGCCATTCGTAACTGTAACCGTCTTAATCATGAGCGTCATTTTTCTGAAATTCATAGAATTCTGACCTCATATCTCTGAATAACTATACCTGAAATCTCATCTCGATCTGTTGAACGAGACTGCTGCTAGAGGTCCATATATTGGCAAAGTTTCTTTATGACCATCCTGTATATTACATCATTTATGGAGTTCTACTTGACATTTACTGCAATAACTTTGTAAAATGCGGGTCAATTTTCGTATACAAAAATTTTGGTGTTTTGAAATTTTGTATAAAACCTTTAACTCATATGACGTACATTACATACTTTATGTAAATGACGTTTAATGTATTGTCATGGTTTTTGAGGCGTTATCTGACGTATCACAAATACAAGTATATCATCTACTGTAGCACATCAAAGTTATCTAATGATGTCAGTGAAGATATCAATGATTAGATTATTTTAATTAACCTGCCAAAAAGTATATACTTACTCTAATTCAAAATATCCGACCGTCAACTTAGGCTGCATTGTGATCAGTTAACGGTAATTTTATATAATATTACGGTTACGGTAATTTTATATAATTTTATACCGGTTCACCGGTTCTCTATATGCATGGGTAACTTTTATGTTAAATTGTGTTGAACTTGTATTCCTTGTTATCTCGCGAACAAATATTAATTTCACAATTTTTCCCCCGAAGTGTATAACATAAAGTGAGATTAATGAAACGATTTAATTTTATGCACATTCAGAACCGGTTCATTGCAACTGGTTCACATTTTTAAATTTGAAAAAGTGGTTACATTTCATGCAGGGTATTCATTGAAATGAATTGCTGTATTTTTCCTGTTTAGATTAGATTACTTACTACAACAACGTAATTATACATGGCACAAACAAGACATTTTTTATTCTTATTCTTAAGAACATTACCTTTAAAAAAATTTACTAAACATATTTTTAGAATTTTTTTAAAAATATTATACATTTTGATTCGTATTCAATAAGCAGTGAAAAGAAGTATTGAAGCTTTAATTACACGACAAATATTTCGAGCGTAGTATAAATTTTAAGAATAATTAAATTCTCTGTAAGTAAAACACATGAACAAGAAATAGTGCGCATAAATGTAAACATGTCTTGATATTGTTATGATAAATTTAATAATTGTAATGAGAATTAAAGTTATTTGTTAGTTTATATGCATTGCTGCATGAATTATAAATGTTTCTTTTTTAATTAAGACTTACCGTTATATATATACTTTTATGTATTTGTCACTGAATGGTTCAATTTTCTTTTAAACACTTTATATTAACTTCGATTTTGTTTGTGTGGAGGTGTGTTTGTGGTTGGCAAGTCTGCAAAGGGTTAATTAACCCACTTGTCGTCAGCAAATTGAGCTGAAACTTGGCAGATAGGCTCGCTGTCCATGCATATGCATTCTATCAAGTTTTGGGGCAAAAAAGAGTCAAAGGCTCGGAATCGATGATTATTTTCGCTCTGGTCAAACATTATGAAAAGTCGATCTGAGATCAAAATGACTTAAATTACGTTACAATGGACCATTCCCGCATTTTTTAAAAACGAGTGAAATTAGTTTATATTTTGAAAAATTTCTTTCTGATTCCAAATATTCGAACAAAAAACAAAAGTTCTTTAAAAAAATTAGTTATTTAAATATTAGGAAAAGAAAATGCTCCAAAACCTTGTCCGATCACTTTCCTATCAAAACGCTACTTTATAGCTGTGACGTCAAGAAATCCTTCCTTTTCCATGGTTATCGTAAGGTTTCTGCCAAACAGTTTTTTAAACAATTGCCAAATCGTTTGACGGTTGGCGTGATATGCGAGAAACTTGCAAAATTGTTTTCCATTGCTGCGTTTCAAGCTAAGTTATTTCAGATCTTTTGACGCCACATTAGCTTCGAGATGAATGTGTAATTTCCCCCGTCAAATCTAACAGGCGAACTTTGGTTTCAATTTTTTTTTTTTTTTTTTAAAAAGCGCAGTGAGTAGACATTTTTGTGTTTATGATCTTTTCGATGCATTTAAAATTGAATAAGAAGAGAAAAAAAAAAAAAATATCAGAATTATCTATTGCACATAAACCTAGGCGATGATATAGGATCTGCTATAAAAATTTGTTTTTATGGATAAATTGTTTATAAGTCTCTTATATCAACTTTGGTTTTGTACGTTTGTGGCGAGAAAAATATTCGAAAGGCTAATTTACTCACTTGACATCATCCAATCGAGTTGAAACTTGGGAGATACTGCAGATAGACCATTTATCGATGACAATGCATTCTAATAAGTTTGAGGGACTAAATGAAGTTAGTTAATGGTATGGAAATGATGGTTTTCTTCTTTCCGGCGAAATTACAAAAACTCGATCTAAAATCAAACTTCAATAACTACTTATTTACAATATTTAGTTCATATGGAAACTGAAAAAAGTGTAAAATTGAGAGCGCTTGAGAAAAAATAGGTGCGCTTGTTTTTTTGTGTTCGTTACTGATTGTTATAATTACTTTAAAAAAGTGATTGTCTTGGAAAGTTTGTTGGATATTTTTAATTACTTGCAAATAACTCCACCATTGGTAATTTAAGTTAATTTTTCTCGATCTTCAAGGGGGAGAATGCAGCCCTATGAGCCCCCTTTGAATACGCCACTGCTTCCTTCACTAATCTGCTGCATACTGGAGCTTTTTTTTTAGTACATAATTTAATGTATTATTATTGATAAACACATGGTTTTTATCAACACAACAAAATACAAAGGACGCCTCTTTCTCTTTTAGGCAAAAGGTGATAAAGCGCCAAATTTTTCCTTTTTCCAGCCAAGCGCATGCGCTCTTCCGATTGAAGAAGCGCAAGAGCGCGTGCGCACACTTTCCCACCAGTCAACATTTCCTTTCTCGTCATTATTATTGTTTTGGCGCTTGAAGCTAGGAAGACGGATTGCACGTGTACTATTTTCAATCATAAATTCCGAATTATTATTTAAAATAACAGCTCATTATTCTTGATATAACTTCGCACTATTCGAAACAAAATAATCATTATTCTTTTTCACGATAATTTCCACGGAATGACCCTTCCGATGTCGTGCAGGGACTTCACCGAAGCCTCGTTCTTGGAAAATTTTCCAATGCACCGCTTATGCCGGTTCGGGGATACGAAAGGCGTTGAACAACTACTGCGTTCACAGTCAGTACTGGCCGTTACCGAGGAACCTTACCAGAAATGGACACCTGCTCACTGGGCAGCATTCTTCGGACATGTAAGATATTTAATTTTATTTGAAATAATCTATTCCATGGGCGGTACTGTATTCTAACAATTCTACATTTTATCAATACGTTTATGCTTTATCAATTAAATCAGTGTCTGCAATCGGTATTTAAAGTGTAAGGCTTTCCAAGGGTTTTTTAATTTTAAAATTTTAACTCTTTTGGAGATAGTTATTGTATATTTGGATAGATGCCAAGTATTTGGACTTTAAACTCATATGTTTCCGATGTTTTTTCTTATATGTTATGACCTATCCTGAATTGTTTTATTTATACATGTTATATTTGGAAACATCCACACAAAACTGTATATGTATTTTGTTTCGCCCATTTTGCAAATAAACTTGCATAACGTAATAGTACTTTTAAGTCCTTAAGTAAGGCTTAAGGTTTTAAGAAAAAGAGCTTACCGTAAGACGAGGTGAATCGGAACACTTTTCAACTTTCAAAATAAATATCTGGTGTATTAAGACCGCTAACGAACATATTTTTGATTTGGAAACTTGGTCGTACCTTCTTCTTTTAGGATCAATCCCAAAGTAGTTGAAAAAACGTGGCTTGAATTTATTTCAATTTTTTTTTCATAGTGTTCCGATTCACTCATTAAAATTGTTGTCTGATCTTATTTCAACATTTACAGGATGAGAAAAACAAGTAATTTGGGGGAACAGAAACACAAGATTACAATAAAAAAATTCTTTAATATGACTGACAAAAAATTGTTTTTCTCAAAATAATTGTTAAAACAAATCATACTATGTTTGAATGTGTATCAATTCTTCTTCTCCATAATACAGAACAAGATCATGTAAATAATTTTTTAAATAGTTATATTTTTGTATATACTTGATTTCTGTATGCAATAAGACTGGAAATTTCCTAAAATATTGTGAGAATGAAGAAATGAATCTGTTTCAGAAAATCTCTGTTCCTGGGCTATATGACTATAATCTTGTGGGTGTAAAACTTTGCTCACATAGTCTTCATACATATGGATTGCGGTTTTTAATGAAGTCATCTAAAGAAAAACTATTGGAACAACTGGGTTTTTTCCTTTACTCCCATTAATCCAAGCCTGAACTATAGATTACTGTCTTCAAAGGAGTATATAGACTCTTTTTTTCAGTTGTTGAATCCTGTGTGAACATAATCTTGGCAAAAACCTCTTTTCTTGTGTTCCGATTTACCCCCAAATCTCAAAATTAAGACAAGGTATAACATAAAAACTCGAAAAATAAAAAGTTTTCAAACCGAGTTAAATTAAGTATGGCATACTGTTGTGGATGTTTATATTTATTTAAATATGTATTCTTTGAGTCTATAACAGGTACATGTTAGTTATTACAGGGTAAATTTTAGATAGGAATGAGAAATTTTTAATGAGAAATTTTAGACACACTGGAATGTATGCATGCTGTTTCAGAATTTTTTTAAAAAAAGGACACTGCTCTCAATTTCATAAAACATATGTTCTGAGATCCCAAACACATTAGCCAAATAATAAATATATTTATACAAGTATATATAGTTAAACTGCTTGATTTGTATTATAAAAAAAATAATTTCTTTGTAATTTCATGAAGTGATCAGAATAGTCATCATAATCAGTAACTAAAATTAAATTAAATTGATAGCTAAATTTAAAATATAATTTATGAAATTAAGTTAAAATTTAAATAATAAAATTAATTTTAAATATAAATAATTATAAAATTAAGTTGAAATATAAATAATAATAAAGTAAATTTATAAAAAAGTACACCTTAAAACCTATTACCAGAAACTACATTTAATAGAAGAAAAAAAAAACTGAAATAAAATTATGCCTAAGAAATGTAATAATGCACTGCAAATTTTTTTTTAATTTCCCCATTGGAACAGATTTGATTGATTAGTATTCGAATAGTTGAGACGCTCTACTGTGGTTAATATTTATGATGAATAAAAGTACTGGCTAGACTGGACCCTCTTCTCCCCCAAAAAAATCAACCCTTGATAGAATCCATTGTCATCTACAACAATCAACAATCTACGAAAGTTGATTAGTCTGACGTAAGGCAATAAAAACATGTCCTTTATTTATTTTGATTAAAAAAAATTTGCAACAGGAAAGAGTCAATGGGGTGCATTTGCTTCTCTTCTGACTTTAAAAAAAAAAAAAAATAATAATAAAGAAATGATAATAATAAAGAAATGATAATGAATTATAGGAAAAAGAACCCTTGTAGCATGTAATATATCTATATATTTAATAGGCAATACGTTTTTTGGGGTTAGTCCGTCCGCCTAAACTGCTCAACCAATTTCAATGATCAAGGTGTCATTTTAAAGGAAATAAGCTGTAGATTTGCCAAAACGTGCCAAAATAATTTATTAACACTTTATTAATTACTTAAATTTCAATATTTTTCATCATTAAGCTACTACAAAGCCTCAATGATTTTGAATATATGATTGGCAACATCCTTACGTATGTAAACAAACCGGCTGCACAGGGGTTCAACCAACCAACCATCCGTTGCTAATTTTAAAACTATCTACGTATGTAAACAAACCCGTTGGTAATTTTAACGCTCTTTTTAAACTCTTCGTTTCAAAGTTGATTTTTTCTGTTTTTCTGAAGCATTTTTGTATTAGAGTAATTATTATTTTGAAGTATTTCTATCCAGAAAATGCTTCGCGTTGGACGCCGTTCTCTAAAGGGGTGACTTATCAGAATAAATAAAAGATATTGGGACTTCAATGTAAGGGCATAGCTAATGAAATTTTAAGTCAGAATGTTGGCGGATAGTATATTTAACTTTCTATTATGAAACTTGCAATTTGTATGTTTTCTCTATTAGGCCTTACATTAAATTTATAAAATATTGGTTACATTTTTTATGGCTGGCAAACCTATTCGAGAGCAGCAAGATGTTTTAACCACAAATTCGAGCGGCAAAGCTGCTCAATCCGAGCGCAGCGAGGCGTTTGGTGGTTGGCGAGCGTTAGCGAGCAGGGGGGAAGCGTTCTACAGCTGTTTAACTGTGGGAACACAAGAATGGGTTGCCAAAGCGTATTTGAAACATTTTTTGAATTTTTTTCGGAAAATAACTTTTTGGAAAGAAAGTAAAAATTAGAAATTGCAAGAGGAAGGGACTTTTACAATTTTTTTTTTTTTTTTTTTTTTTTTTTTTAATTTCTGACTTCCGAAATATTTATTTTAATGAAAACATAAATAGTTTTAAATCGCTAAGATCTTACATCTGTTGAAAGGTCTGCCGACAGATGAATATTTTTGAAGGGTAGAGTAGACAGTGCTGCGAGATTTTTGCTTTCAAGGACCCGTTAACTCTGCAGTAGAATGGAATGTTCCAAATTATCATCAGAACGATCTGTATTCAGCCAAACATAAGAATTCCATTGTTAATTTAGGAAAGAGGAATAGTTATTTTCGTGCGATACCACATGAAAATGCTCTCGGAAGTACACTTCAAAGCAAGGGACCATGAAGTATAGCACAAGAAAAACCTTTATTTAGAACTGACATAACTAGCAACTCTTTCACACGTCCTGTTGTGCAAATAAAACTCTTGCCGCTTAGCGAACAATGGAGGAACTTGTTTTCTTGTAGCTTTTGTTGTTGAACCGAATCGGGTGATCTTTTCTAATTTGTTACTGGCGTAGGTGTTTTTATTTGGGAAGGGGCAATGGACTTTGTTGGCTGTGGATCCCTGGATAGGTGGTTGCTTGGCAACGTTTTCTCCCCCGGCGGATTCTGGTTTAGAATACACAACACCGGTTGGCTGTTGAGTTCTTTTTCTATTCTTGCACTGAGATTTTGTCGCGCTTTATAAAAATGAGAATACTTTCGGTAGAATTCAGAAAATTTCAAAAACTGTCTTGTAGTTGAAATTTTCCTTTGTGTATTAGTAAGGATTTTTATAAAAATCCTTCTGTTAGAGGAGGTTTATTCTGTTTTTTAGGATTCGAATTTTAAATATTATCGTGTTGGGATGCATAGCTTTCAATCAATTTGCGCACAAGAGTTGTAATTTTTGTTATTAATTGATAAATACTGCTCTACTTCTATTCTAACCGGGTGAATTATTCGGATGCGCTATCCTAATTGGTTCGATTTTGTTTAAGTGTGAAAGCCTAATTTATGCTATCCAAATTTCAATAATTTTTCATTAATTCTAATAATAACAATGATAATTTAAGCAATGCAAAGTGATTATTTTGTATAAGACTTTACCAAGACAATGAGTAGATGATAAACTTTTTGACTCCAGCGATACAAACTGGGCGTATTCAAATTTCCTTTACTTTTTTTCAGTTTGATTTTTAAAGACTAAATCCGTGTTCAACACTACATATAGAAACAATTGGAGTGTAGTTTCTCATCGCACCCTTATTTGATGGTTCAATTTTAAAATAAGGTTGCAGAACATAAACTGCATCTGAATTTATGGTTTTGGATTTAAAAGGTTTAAGAAAAGTCGCAACTAGATTATGCTTTTGCTGAATTTGCCCCCTTCTAAAAAAAAAAAAAAAACTACCCCGCCACCTGTGTACTAACTTATGCTAATATTTTATCACTGAGATAAAAATATGTATTTTTTTTACTTAAGGACTATTTAGATTACAAAGGCCGTTGGTTTCAATGTCATTTTATCATCAAACTTATCAATACTTAACCTCGTTTTTAAAAAGAGAAGCAACCGAGGCTGTTTTTAATCATAATACACAAATTCAGATATTTAGTAAACAATATGAAAGGCCATCGCGAAGAAAAGTGATAAATAACAGTAATAATAAATACAAGATAAAAGAAGATAATAGAAAACATTCCAAAGTTGGAAGAATAATGACGAAAAAAAGAAAGTAAAAGGTAAATTCATTTCAAACTAGGCTCTTGTGAAAATCACGCACAAAGCCAGTTTGTAATTTTCGCCATCGGCTGCGATTTTTTTTGTTATTTTCTATGCTTTCGCAAAATGAGGGCATCGTCTGTTTCCAACATGGCGCCTTTTGGTTTAATAATTCGAGTTCTTTTTATTTTGGGTGAGTGTTTCTGTGAAATTTGCTTGCGCCACTTTTTCTAAAGGCGTGTGTCCAATTTCATCAAAATGCTGGTTGTACATGTGCTCAAAATTACGTAATGATACTTGGATATTATTTAACTATTCCGGGACAACTACAATTGCATTTTCAAGAGTATTAATGGAATTGCTGTCCGTTTTTCACAACCATTAATGTTCGTTTGATATTTTTTATAAATCGAAAAATTGTCTATTTTGGATGCAAATCTTAAACTTGCATGATTTGTTTGAAACGTTGTAAACTGAAATATTTGGAAAGGGGTTTTATTTTGAATTATCTTAAAAGGAAAATAAAAATTAACCCGTAAAAAAAGTTTTTGCTATGAATCCTTTATATGCATTGTCATCTTTTATGTGCAACTGTAACTTATTTAAACAATTTTTAGCTCGTATCGAGTTTTCATAGTGTACCACTATGAAGAGAACATCAATTACGAGCCATTGACTTTTTTTTTATTACCCCAAACAATAGAATGCATTATCATCGACAAAGAGTCTATTGTCGGTTAAAAAGTCCTTTAAATTGATAATACACAGAAGCGCGCGAAAAGCAACCTTTTAGTGACAGCCCAAAAAACTCGATAGAATGAATGTCTTGTCATCGAATCTATCTGCCAAGTTTCATATCGATTGGATAACATCTAGTCGAATTTAAGATAAAGATTGTAAAAATAATTGGAAGTGCAGGTGCAACGTTCGTTTCTAGACTGTTTAACTTTATAGTTTTCGTTTAAAATCTTATTATAATCTAATTCCATTCTGAAATGTATAGGTAACTTGATAATCTTTATTATTCGTGTAGACTTTTTGATTCAAACCCTCGATTTGGCAAAAAATTGTTAGTGGTGAACATGTGCCAAAAAGTGAATCAACGTTTGGGGAAATCGCTGTGAAGGTAAACTGCCACCTTTGCTCACCTCGCCTCCCCTTCCACAAAACGCCGCCGCTGCCATTTAGGTTCTGAAAACTTATTTTATCGCTTCGAATGTTGCCAACGTAGTAATATATTTGTCTCCAATTTTCGAAAGAAAAAGTTAGCCTTTTGGCTTGGATCTAAATTGATTAACGTTTTGGCAACTAATATTACGCCAAGAATATCGTCAATCCTACGAATGCAGTTGACATTTGCGATTCATTACACAAAACTCGCTAATTTGGCGTGATTTTCGTAATTGATATAGCCACAGCACTTGTACTTGTAACTGTGCTTCAAATTCAATTTTTTGTGCCAGAAAACAAAAGTTAAAAAAAAAAATTCAAATTAAATTCATTGAAATAATCTGTGTCAAAAGTGTCTGTGGATTCATAGAAAGCTACTTAAATAGGCTTAGAGCTCTGAAACTTTCGACATAAGTAGTTTTGGCCTTCTAATTGTACCTTTGATAAATAGAATGTTAAAATTTTAATTAGTGTTTTTTAATTAATTTTTAATTTTCCTTACGAAACGATTTCTAATAGAGCTACAGCTTTGAAAATTTCAGCATAAGCAAAGGAATGGCACGCCTGCGCCAAAAATTCTGATACAAAACTCCCTTTTTTTGGGGATTGGGCAGAGATTCACATTGTTGTGTGGTGATAATTTTCGTCGATTGTTACACCGATATAATAGATTATTTTCATTCGCAGATGAGATTACATTCAGCGCTGTTTACATTGGTGTGATGATCGTTTTTGGCAGGTGTTATGCTGTTGTTAATATCCGATTTTACCTGGCTTGCAAGTCTAACCATGGAACTAGTTTAAGTTCAGGTTTCTCCAAAACCTCCCATACAATGACTATTTTTTATTTATTTATCTGTTGCTTCTTCTAATGTTATAGAGGCCCTACAGTCGTTATTTGTGTTGGTGTGTGATGACCGTTTAGTCGAACATTACGCTGATTTTATGGCAGTTATTTCCGAGATTTGTGCTGATATGGCAAGCGCCATAACTGAAATTTACGTTGTGTGTTGATTATTTTTGTCGGTTGTTGTGCCGATAAAGATGCCGCTATTGCTGAAAATTGCATCTGTATATTGGACATTTACACTAATTTTTGCATTGGTGTGAAGGCATTTTGGTTGAACTCTGTTGTGAACTGTGATTTGCTCCGATATTATCCGATGATATTTCCAAGAATTGCGCCGATATTATCCGATGATGTTTCCGAGATTTGCTCCGGTATGGTGGGAGCTATCACCGGTATTTACGTTGCTGTGATTGTCATTTTCGCCGGATTTATGCTGAAATAATATCGGCAATTGCCGAGATAAGCAATGCCGTTTTGATGGCGTTTGCCTAGGCTTTCGCAGATGCGATAACCGCTATGCCTGTGATTAGTACTTGTGTATGAGGTCTCTATTTAGTTTATATGGATTCAGAATTGCTAAAATTTTAATATAATATTGTGCAAGAAAATTCGTACCAATTGTAAAATTTTTATATATAGTCCATGTTTGAAATTGTAATTTTTACTAAAATTGTATGTAAAATTGTTTTATATTTCAACTTGATAAGCAATTTTCATATTAGCTATATAATTGTTTATTTATTTTATATGATTGTTTAACTTTAATTAAATGTTTTTATATAGCACATCCATATGTTAGTTGTGCAGTGGTAAATAATTGTAATAATGTTCTTCCAAACAAAACAAAGCAATCATTCTTAACATAATACAAAACTTGATTTAAACTTATTATAAAAATCTATTTCAATCGATTCAAATTTTGATTTTAACTTATACAAGGCAAAAACAAAATGTGATTTTTCCTGTCATTAAGTTGATAAAACTCTGATATTTGGGATACAAAATTGGATTTGGGTTAAAACAAAATTCAATTTTGGCTGATGCAAAGCTAATGCAAAATCGGATTTCAACTGATACGAAGCTGATACCAGTGGAACTTGAAGCTGTGTCATCCCTGTAAGCAGTTTTAGCCTTCTAATATGACTTTTGTACAACAGAATTAAAAAAAATTTATAAATTTTTTTAATTAAAAATATTTTACAAAACTATTTCTAATAGGGTTACAGTTTTGAAGTTTTTAACGTAAGTAGTTTTAGCCTTCTAAATGAACTATTGACAAACAGAATGTTAACATTTAATTTTTTTTTAATTAATATTTTTACAAAAAGCGTCTTTTAATAAGCCTAGAGCTTCGAAGTTTTAAACATAAGTAGTTTCGATTTCCTAATTTTGCTTTTCACAAACGCATGTTACAATATTCTCAGAGGGGTGAAGGGTGATGTATTAATGGGGATTTTTTTTGTTTGTTTCTCGACAGTAGAGTGGGATCTAGTATTAAGGGTAGCAGTTAGTTTTTTTAGTGAGTGAAGTGAGCTTATGCTTATGCAACAATGAACCTTCCAGGGAGCGAAGCAAGCTTGTTCTTGCATAGTAATGAACTTTTCAACAAGTGAAGTGGGGCTGTGCCTATGTGTCAATGAACTTTTCAGCGAGCGAAGCGAGATGGCTTGTTACAATGAAATTAATATGTTTGTTACAATGGAATTAATATGTTTGTTGCAAGGTTAGAATTAAAAGAAAGCAACATTATAAATTATCAATTAAAGTTTGTGGTATGGTTAGAGTTTAAATAAATTGGAAACTAACTGCAGCCATTAAAAAGCTTTTATTTGATGTTTCTAAGAACTCTTACGGATGACTAATGGAGCTTGTATCCATTTTCTTTATGTAAAAGATATGTGAATAATGTGCGTTATCATTTTGATTACATAGATTTTGCCAAGTTGAAATCAATGTTTTGTTCATACCCTGGAGATTAAAAGATTTTGCCAAGGGGAGTTCATATGTAAATGACAGTTATTGAATACATTTTTGTAACCAGTTTATTAATTTTTCTAGTATATCATATTTACTTCTTTAATTTCTGTAGCTGGATTGCCTCAGGCAAGTTGCTTCTTTTGATCCCTCTGTTATCAATATGCAGTCTTCCAGAACATTCCAGACTCCACTTCACTGTGCTGCCACTAATGGCCATACGGATTGTGTCCTATGGCTGCTGCAAGTCGGCTCCAATCCGGAGGTCAAGGTAAAGTGGCATTGCCATTTCTATATGTTTTTTCTAGTTTCTGCTTTATTAAGCAAACCCATTCTTTTTATGAGAGGTTTATTAATGAGACACACGTTTGAGTTCAAAGCTATATTACTTTTTTTTTTAATAAGGAAATGTTAGAAGTATTTTGTTTGTAATTTTTTTAGGCAATGTTGTAAAATAATTTTTGTTTTTCTGGTTAACTGCTTCAGAGTATTGATTGTTTTTTAACTTCTAACATAGTGGTCACAGAACCTGAAAATTAGGGAAATACCTGGGAGCTTTCTAATTCTGGAAAAAATCAGGGAAATGTAAGGGATTTTGGAATTTTCACAAAAATCGGCTAATTTTTTTTATTGTTTTGAAGGTATGTTTCCCCGTTCATTTTATTATTCCCGTTTATTTATCCCGTTTCCCGTTTTATTCTGTACATTTATTCCTGTTTTTCGTATTTTGGCGCCATTTTCATGTAGAATCATGTTATTGTTAGAAGTTTCGTGTTACGGTATAATTTAAACTTTTCATTACTGTTGAAGTTATTTTAAAAAATAGAAATAATATCTCTTTGGCATAAATGTTTTATTTGATCTACACATCTGGAAAAATTGGGGAAATTTCAGAAAATGTTTGTCGTAAAATCAGAGAATTTTTTAGAAACCTATGAGGGAATTATCAGTGAACTTTTTCTCGTGAATTTTGAGGCCACCCTGTCTAAGATAATTTCTTAATTTCAGGTTTATAATTATAAACTTATTTTTAAAATTACAAAGTTAATTTCGTTTTACTGTAGTAGATGAAAATAGATTTACATGAAAGCTCTAAATTGGTTTTTGTTCATTGAAGCGTATTTAGTTTTTATTGCATTCCTTAAAAAATATTCAACTTTGTTAATGTAAGATTTTAAATTAAATTTTAATTTTTTTAACCATTTTTGAAAATTTCTTTTCTTTTTATTTTTAACATGGGGGAAAAAAAAACTTCAATATGTTATTTGGTAGAACATAAATTCATAATTCCAACATTTTGATCAGTACAATTACCAAAGTTCTGATTGGTTAATGAAATTTCGTTCATGCATTCTTTTGGTATATTTTGTTTTTACTTAACCACTAGAAATTGATTACCAGACATGGAAAAAAAAATGGCATTAATGATTAGCCAGAAATTTATGTTCGATCAATTAGTTTTAAATTTGTCTGCCATTTTTCAAAAGGTTGTTAGTTGCAATCTTTTCAATTGACATATTTTAAACTAAAAACCCTCTCGTAGAAAGAATGTGGTGTTTAACAATATTTTGTTTTAGCAATATTTTATTAATACTTATCTTTTTTTGACTTAATTATTCTTTAGGACTTATAAGAAATTCCTAAATTATTTGTTTTATCAAACAATATTTATGTCTTTTGTTTTTATAATTTAAATTATATTTATTGAAATAGTTAATATATAGATATATAATTACATTTAGCATACATTTTTAATGTATCTTGAATCTAAATAGCTAAGTTATATGAATTACTTAATATTTAATATTTTGTTATTGCTAGCCTATTGCTAGTCTTAACTCATTTGAATGTATTCTAAGTTTAGGTATTATTTCCTTTAAATTATTTAAAATTTATGAAATTTGGTATACATATAAAGTAGTTGGTGGTTTATAGAAATTGCAAAAGGATTTTTATTTTTTTAGTTATAAAAAAAAAATTAAGAATTTTTTTCATAATCATAAAAAGAAAGTTGCTTACTAAACAATATATTTAAAATCCATAAATATCTTGTGAAAAAAAGACTTAACTTGAGAATAAGTAAAATGTTTAACCTTGAAACTGGTTCCTTCTCCCCACTTTTCACTGTAAAATACTTTTAAAGAATATTTGTAAAGTACAAGTGATATATTATTCAGATTCAACTGTTTTACTCCCATTCAAGATGCAAATGCAAAGTCTTTTCTTTTAAGTCCTCTCAAAAGGCATCCTAGTAAACGTTTAATTTATGATTGAACTACTATTCTCTAAATTTGTAATTGCTGATTCTTGAATCCTGTGGCTTTTATTGAGCTTCCATTTTTTGTTTACATTTTTAAAGAGTAATTATTGCTTTATATGTATACTAATCGTATTCATTTAAGGTTAACTATATATTTCTTAGTTTTGGCTAAAAATGTTTAGTGACTTAGTATTTATTCACTACACATTAAATTTTGAATTCTTAAAATTTAAATGAACTTGTAAATAAGTTTTGTTCTATGAAGAGTTTTGTACATAAGTACCTAAAAAAACTTGGCATGATTAGGTATGTTAATTTTTTTTTTCATTTGGAATCAAAATTTATTTTATGAACAAAACTTTTAACTCTTTAAAAATTAAACATTAATATAACTTACAATATTTGTTGTTCTTTATGAAGTTGTATCAGCTAATTTTAAGAGCCTAATACAGTGATAACCTTATGTTGAGAGATTAGTTTTGACCTTGTATATCAAAGGTGCTAGAAAAATTCCGAGTTAATTGGATGCTATATGGTTTTTAGAATCCATGTTAAGCAGATCAATTTGTCCAAAATAGCTGCTTAAACATATAGAATGAAACACTAATGCATTTTATATTTCATAACTATTGGCTATGAATATCATCATCCAAATTGTGCAGGATGATATTTATTTAAATTAAATTTAGTTTTTCATTTTAATCTAGTCTTATTTTTAAATTTCCACTATATTTGTATAATTTATTAGCTGGTATTTGTAAAATATGTTAATTGTAGTTAGATTGATTTATATTAGCTAGTTAGAGCTTAATATATTGTGTTTTATATATAGTTCATTTTATTTAGTTGATTTTAAGTTAAATATATTGAAATTTTAATTTTATGCTAACAACACAATTGTATTCATTGTCTATTGTTATATTGAGTGTTGTAAAATGTATGAAATTTTGTTATCAAAAGTGCTTTGCATAATGTTCACTATCAAATGTGGTTATGTTTTTATGAAAAAAAGTTTCATGAATCCTACAATTTGAGAAAATTTTACATAAAATTTTTATAATTTCTTTAATAATCACCTTTGATAGTGTTCATAATGCCTGATATTTCTCTAAGTTAAGCTAATTATGTCAAATTCTCAGCTGATTTCATTAAGTATTTCACTTAAAATTTATTTCATAGAATTGAAGGTTTTGGTTTTCGGTGTATTTCTTTTAAAGTTTGTTTACAATCTCATTATTTTGCTCAATAAAAAGTCTATAGTCATTCTAAAACTTTTTTAAACAATTTCGCTGTCATTGGAAGCACTACTCTAATTAATTTTTGATGTTTCCATTTGATTCCACTCGAGGCCATTTGCTAAAATTTGGCGCATGATCAAAATCATTTGTTTATACTTGTCAATGATTGTGATGAACTTGCTGATTTCTCCATTCCAATGATCTTGATCTAAATATATTTTTTGATTATTTTTACCAATCTTAATCAAGGTTATTAGTTAATTATTCCTAGTGATATTGATCAAAGATATTTCTTGAAATTTGACTATTTCTAGTCCTCGTAGCTAAAGTAGTATGGTAAAAATTTATCCGTGCTTTATGATGGTTTATTTGCAGAAGTTTGTTTCTTACTTGTCACTCCTATCCAAGCCATTTGTCGCAATATAAAATGTCATTAGTTTTGCATTGTTTAATCGCTTTCACCAAACTTTGTTATTCAAGCTCTATCTATTCCAGGCTTTTTTAATTCATTTGTGTGCAAAAGGTCTCCGTTTAATTCCTCTGCAAACTTTAATTTAAAAAATGAGTAGACACAGTTGTAAAAAAAAATAAAAAATCTTGCATCATTTGTCAGTGGAAGTTTTCTGGATTGTCTCCCATTTGAGATGTAATTGCAGTACAATTTTTGAAAGTACCTTGAAATTACAATTTGCAGTACTTTGAAAGACATTCTGCAAGACATTGCCCCCTGATATTCTTCACTTTCAACAATTTTAGTGTAGTTCTTAGGCATGATAATTTTAAAATCAACCAAAAGCTGCAAGTTGCTACATGTTCAATTATAATTGTGTATTACGTGATTGTTTAATGCATAAATCCAACTAACCTTAACGTTTTTAAGCTTAAACAATCATTTCACCTTTTTTTACAATGCTATTTTACTTGTAGCATTTCTCCTTTTTACTATTATCTATATTTAGCTTTTATAGCTATTTTTGCTGTTTGATTGTCTGAGATAAATTATTACAATATTCGCTTTTCAATTGGTGAACAAACTTGTTTTTTAAAACAGTTTCTCATCGATGTTCTAGATTTTATATTGAGCAAAATAAGAATAATTAAAAATAGAAATAATAATGACAACAGTGCAATAAAAGATTAAAAACCTGGACTTGTTTCAGGAGCTGAATTCTCTCATTATCAAAGCTGTATCATGAAATGCGCAATTGTGTATTGGAAAAAGACTTCATGTACAACTAATCTGAAATAACTATTGTATACATTGCTAATGTTTAGAAAAAGGTTAACAGCAAATCTTAATAAAAAAAAAAAAATTAAAATGCTATGAATATAGAAGTTTTGAGAAAATTAACCCTCTTATAAACAGTTGGAAAATTTAACCTCTGTACCCATACATAGCAGGTTTTCAATTTTTATTGCACTGTTTTTTATGATGCCTTGATTTTTATTGACCATAATATCGAAATGATTGTTAATGATTATTTAAAAAAATATAATTTATTTAATGAAACAGCTGATGAATACGTAGTTAGCTTAATGTTGCATGTTTTGTTTAAACATGATAATGTATTCAATCTTTATAGGACGTTAAAAGCAACACGATTTCAGACTTGAAACTCGTGTCTAGTTCTGCAGGTGTAACTTGGGTATTATATTCAATTTTGGGTCGTTCATCCAAAAGTATGTAAAGCTTTCGTATCTAAAGGCTGGTTGCTAGCGCACCTGTGGTTCGTAAGATTTAATCATGACATTTGAATTTTGCTTTTATATGTTTTGAGTTTACAGGCTAAAATTTTATTCGCTTTTACTTTTAGAGTGATAACACTTCTATTAAAACTACAGAGATTTCATTTGTTGCCTTTTTCGAAGCTTGATCTAATCTCCCTCGATGTATATCGTAAGAAAAGATTCTAAAGTTTGAAAGTCGTTTGTTTATGGTTTGCTTAATAATTTATGAAAAGAATCAATGGATTGAAAACAAAAATTCGATACATTGTTGAAGTATTCTCTACAAAATGAAATCAATTAGTTAAAGCCAGATATCACCTATTGAAGAATTATTGAACATCTTTTGTTTTAAAAAAAGTAAGGTGTTTAACTGCAAGGGAATGGAACTTTCATGATAAGAAAACCAAAATGTTGGAAACCGAATGTTTAAGAAGTGAAAATCAAAAACCTTGCAAAGAGGAATTGTTAGCTGAAATGAAGAGAAGAATGAAAAGGGATAGAATGTCTAATAATAATGTTATTACAGAAAAGTGGTTTATCAAATGGTAAAGAATTTCAAGATATTAACGAGAACCCATTGTTACTTGGTAAAGAATTGAATGCTGCACTATCAAGAAGATTTTGGTTTAGAAAACGGGAAAAAAAAATGTTTTGAAAAAGAAGAGTGATTTTTATAAGGATTTAAATCTTGCATAGTTTTAAACATTTTGTGTTCAAATAATGCCAAAGAAATCAATAACTTTAGTTTCTGATCACTGATTTGACACATTGAATATTATCGAGATAATTGTTATGTAAGTTGTATGTGTCATTCAGTTTCAGGAGCATTCTAGTTTAAATTGGCTAAAATATTTTATGAAAAATACTTTATTAATTTTCCAGCAGAATTTATTAGGTTATGCCAAATATTTTCTAAATATGTAAATTGCTATTTTATGCTACTATTTTTTCTAACAGTAGAAAAATAGTTTTGTTTATTTTCAAACTAACTTTAGTTAAAAGATAAGAGGCTTATAAACTAATTTACTTAAATTATTTAAAAATATTTTAATTAAAATTCTCATCTGAATAATATTTGGAAATTTTAAAAAGACTAATCTAGTCTTTTCAATGTGATCTTTTTGTGATATGTCATTAATCAATTTTTATTTGAAGCAGAATTTCAGATAAGATATGTCAATTTATTTTTTACTGAAATATTTGTGAATGATAAAATAAATAGCGGTAACTGATGTCATCAATTCAATTAGCTTCTGCAGAATAGTTAACCAGAATTTTATTAATATAGATGTTATTGTAGTAAAAGGGATTGAATAATTTATGAAAACGAATAAATGTCGGATTACATGATAAAAATGATTTCATTAATATCAACTTCATTCACAATTTCAAGATAACACACCTACCAACACAGTGGTTTATATACCAAGAATATAAGAAAAATTAGCATATGAACGTCTAATATATAACATGAAAAATAAGAACATTTTATTTGCCTCTCATCCTCCTATACGGCAAGTTTGCATCGGATACTCTAGCAAGAAGAAAACGTAGAACTAGAAAAGTAAACATTGAACAAAAGGTACCACAAAGTTCTGATGGATTTCAAAGTTAAAAGTCAAAGTTAAGTCACTTTATGTGACTGAGGCATTTTCAGATGATTATTCTTTATTCTATGAAATTCTTTGAGATATTATCCAAGTACATTATGTTCACAAACATTTGATATTTCTAGATTAATGCTTACTGAAAACTGTAATTTCTTGGAAGAATTGAAGTTTCTAAATGGTTAATCAAGTATTTTCAAATGAAAACTAAGTATTTGATTTGATATTCGGCTTCTTCAAGGCTTTACTTAACAATTGCCTCCTATTGAAAGGCTGGAAAGAGATTTTCAGTTTATTTACACTTATGATGTGTGGAAAAGAGTATTTTGTGACTGAAAAAACTTGAGGCTTCTTTGCGGGCGCGCTGTCGTTTTTTTGACAACAGCCAAATCATTTTTGATGGAAAATAGAATACATCATAATCATTTGATGCTTCATCTTGGTGATGGACTACAAAGAAAAAGATGACTCGGAAACAGAAAAATTTCGAAAGTTGTTAAAATTGGTTGATTCCAAAGAGCTTAAGTTGCGGATTGAAATTTGTGATTTGGTGCTATTCAATTTGAGAATTTAAGATCAATATTAACCAGCCAGCCGAACAACACAGGTGACTTTTTGTGCTCAAAATTTTTATTTTGTTATTAATTCTTTTGCACGTTTTGTGATGACTTTTCCAAAGTGCATTAAAAAGATACCTTAATTTTTAGGTGAACTTTTAAGACGATTTGGCTGCTTCTCTTTTTAAGGGCACATTTTTCAGCTAAAAAATAAACATGGATTTGCTGGACCCTTCTAATTCCGGTGGTGGATTCAATTAAAAAGATCTTCTTAACTATCCACAGTTGCAGCTAGGGAATATGTACGGAAGCATAGCTTCCATTGGTAAGGGAATTGGGAAATCGAGTTTCAAAAATTGATTCATTTGTAATTTTAATGAATGTTGTGCTTTGAATAGTTTCAATATGGTTCAGAAATAATAATGGTGTTTGCCATTATAGTACCCTTATGTGCAATTCCAACTCAGTTATGTTAGATTTTTTCTGCTAAATAAGTCATATAATCAATAAATTGCTTGGATTATTTTTCTTTATGGAAGATGCTGTGCATATGAATTACATTTTTAAGTGCTTTGTATTTGGTTTATTTTTATAAGAAGGTTGCAAATAAAAAATAGTTAGTGTTATCTAGTTTCGAATTTTGAAAATTTAAATTTTTCTTTTCTCCATATTTTTCTTTGTATGATTTTATTTTAAATAAATTCTTGCCTTGAAGTTAGTATTTGCTTTTTGAATTATTGGTTAAATATCTTTAAAGTATTGTTTCATGCTTGAACACGTTTCCTTTTTGAATTGACTGATCTTTGGTATAATTTGTTTTGCTTTGTTCCAATTTTCTATGGTTATATAGTCATATGACATAGGAGTTATATTGGGAAGAATTGAATGGAACTGTTTATTTACAATTAGACAAGAAGTTACGATACTGTTGATTCACTGATTAAAAGGCTACTCTGTTATTGTGACTGTATCGTCTGTTTTAAAAGTATTTTAGTAGAATATATCAGGATGTCTCATGATAAATTTAATATTTTAGAGTTGGAAATACTGTGCAATTAGTATTGCAAATTTTGGTGCTGTATAGCTATAATGGCCTTTAACAGTACCAACCAACCAGTAAGGTTCCTTTTTATTCATTTAATTATACTCTTCTATTTTATGTTTGCTGTTGTATTTGTTTTTTACAAGTTTATTTTTAGTTACTATTTTCAGTAATTATAAAGACATTTCAAATGACTGTAGAACCTCGTATCAGATTTGGGTATTACTTTTGAAAAGATATAACAAAAGACAAATACGATTTCATTAAACAATCTTTATATGTTTAATATATTTTGTGACTTTCATATCAATGTTTTGCTTCTTATTACAAGTTTTCAAGAATTTCAATAAACTTTTTAGTTTGTTTATTGCATTGCCAGGCTGAGAAAAAGCGGCTTTTCAACTTTGTTGTATTATGCATTTTTATATAAACCTCTCTTCAGTAGTTCGACAGCCCGGGTGGACCCTGGCTTTCTCAAGAATTTTCTTCCAGGCATGGTGGGTTTTTTTTGGCCATGGACTTCCAATTAATCATTCTCAGAGTGGTGAAATTCCTTTCTAGGCAGTCAACCCATTTGAGGTTGGTTCGGTCCCTAGCTTTTTCGAGTGGACTTGGCCAAAAATATTTTCTGTGTTGAACGTACTCTGTTCATTCTAATAATGTGGCCAGCCAATTTAATTCTTTATATTTTTTTATATTTGATGACGTCGGGTTCCTTGAAGGCACGATAAGGCTCTAAATTTGTGTGTATATAAACTTTTAGGCAAGCACTTTCTGAATCTTGGAATAAGCTGAAAAATTTCTCATAGATTTGTTACAGGCAGTTCTTTTTCTACATTCAACAATGCACAGTGATATAACATAGCTGACTTTGGAATTGCTTGACCAATACATAATTCCCTAAACTTAGACCGTCACATTTCGCAATATACCTTTCATTTATTATTCAGAGTATACATGAATATGTTAAACTGTTACTACTTTGTATTCTGTAATATATAACATGTTCTTATACTTAAATGAGTGATGAGCAAGACTTGTTATCATTATCATAAAACTACCTCCCTCCTCATATGCACAATTACTTCGGGTCTAAATTTATAGGCTAAATAAAAATGCATCCTCAAGTCAAAATTTTATGTTCCTGAAAAATCTTACTGTGTCTAATTCAAAATTTTCAGCTAATTTAGTAGAACATTTATATAAAAGTATTCCTCAATTGATGTGGAAATATTATAAAAAAAAATTATAATCAATTCTAAATTTTTTATTATTTTTTTATTATTAAACTCATTTGTGAGACATTTTGTCCAATAGAGTATGTGACAATGATGTGTAAAATTCAAATATGACAATGGTAATACTAGTTCAGCAAAAAAGATAAAAATAATAATAAATAAATAATACCAACAAATGTTTACATGCTTTGTACATGTCAGTCTATAGATGTTTTTCATTTATATATATATAAAAGATGTGATTATGTCTTTGGTTAGACTTTTTTTCTTCGTAATTCTGAATCATCTGGAAAATTTTATAATTTTGTAAAGTTTCACACCAGGCAGGAAGAGGATTTTCACTGACAAAGCCAATGTCAATAGCATCATAACTTTTCTCCACTTTGTTTATTTTTGTTTCCTTTATAATTATAAAATTAAAAAACCTATTAGAAAAGTCAATCAAGGGAAACATCAGAACTTTATTCTGTGGCTTTTGTTATACTATTCTAGTTTTTGTTAAGTTAGGCCAATTACGTTATAATCTGTGGATACTGAGTTTTAAAACACCATTATTTAATGATTGGATATTTCATGTATCAGGTATTATTATCCATCAATGGATACAACTTTTATTTTATCACTTAAGGAAAAGGTAGTGAATATCTGAATTGATTTTATTGACTATATTTCTTTAATAATCAATTTCAGAAATAATTGAATTGATATGTATACTCTTTAATGGCCTGAAAATTTTCAGCGTATTTGATTATAGGCGGTAAACTTCAAATAATATTATTTAGTTAATTTTAATGTGAAAAATAATCAGTGAATGGAAGTTTATTTAATTTATTAAAATTTCAATTGAATTTTACTCATTATAATAACTTCATAAGTGCCTTCTATACATGCCTAGCTTATCCCCTTTCTCATTATATTGATTGAATGGAGTTTTTGTTTTTATGATGTACTTGATGTCAAGTTTTGCTCAAAAATTGCTTTGTAAGAATTGTTGCTTTGCTTAGTAGATATGTAATAAGCAAAATAAAAATCACTATTTCCACTCATTAAGCTATCAATAACAATTTGAGCAGTAAATTTATCGTTGAACGTTTTCAAGGTAACATCTCATTTTACAATAATAACAACAAGCTTAAATGACACATTTTCCATTAACCTTGTTCACTTTGAATACTGATAGAAGTATTGAAGTCAGGCCGGTTAAAGGCATCAATCCCTACGATGTTGTGTTACATGCAAGATTATTTGAATATTGCTAATTATTTATAATGGAATTAATACTTCAGATTAAAAATACATATTAATTAATAAAAATATGTGATATTAAATTGATAAAAAGGATACATTTTAGAAATATGCTGTTACTTAACATTACAAATATTCGAAATTAAGTGTATTTACATATCTAATACTCTGTTACATTAGGGAAAACTCTAATCATTGAAGCTAGCTAGTAGTACTAGCTTTTGTTTAATTTGAGCATTAGTGTTATGCTAATTCATGAAGGCTTAAAACACTAAATTATTTTAAATTATCATTTTAAAAACCAAGATGGTTATCAGGGTTAGATAAATCTGAAAATTTCAACACACCCTTGTTGGGCATATTATGTACAAAAATAAATGCCCAAGGAAAAAATTTACACCCCCAACATTTTGCTGTTAAATGTTTACATTGCCTCTAGCTCTAAAGCTTGTGAAATTAAATTTCATTATGTAGGTTTGCATAGCACATAATTCAATATTAAAACTGAAAATAAGTTACCTATTAATAATATATATATATGTAACGGTAAAATAGTGTTGACACTCTTAGGATATAAAAAAACAGCCGAGATTAAACAAATGTAAAAGTTTATTGACAGAGAGGCTCGGAGCGAAGTGGGTGAAGTAATCACTAGTCAAGATTTGATATTCTAAGAGGCAAAATGGAGTACGTAGCTTATATGAGTTTGAGTGATGTTCTACTATGTTCCAAGTGGTTCTCTAGCTGTAGAACTTACGAGAGCAATCTAATAGCTACATTGACGATTCTAATGCGAATACGTTACATATATATCAATTGATCTGTAATATTTAGAATATTTCCAGTTATACAGTATCGACAAAAGTTAAACCTGACCTACAAGTGAAAGATTTCCTCACATTTATCATGATAGAACTGAAGAAAAAGAGTGCCTGCTAATATGCTTAGCATTTTTGGTAGCTGATTGCCAATGTTCATTGGCTGGAGATAGATCGTGATTACAATTGTCAGGACCATCAATACTTAGCTGCATCGAATTATTTATGTTTTCAGTCAAAAGGTGGGAACACAGAATATAAATGAAAAATTTTGCATGTCCGGCCAGGCATGTAGTAACAAATAGTACATGCCCTGAGCATGTCGGGCAATATATTCATCGAATCCTGATGGTTATATAATGCAGCGTCCTAAATAATGATTCTTGGTTTTTAAAATGAGTTTTCCATTTTAGTTCAAAAATATAAAGGGGCATATTTGTCATAGTACTAAAATGTTTTGTTAAGTATCAAGTATGTATATGAATGTACTTTTTTGCTACAATCGTATCTTTAAAAAAATTTAATCTTGCATTACTTGATTGGTATTTTAAAAGTGAATTTTAAGAGCAGTTAGAAAGTATTTTAGCATGTTATTGGGAGTAGTAAAATAACTGAAGGCTGAATATTAAGGTTTCTATGAAGTATAATTTCAGACTGGCAAATATTGAAATGATTTCCCTTAACTCCTTTAAGGTTAAAATCGGCAAAACCAGGCTTAAATTAATGTGAGATTTCTAATATACAAACAAGCTTAAGTTAATAGTTTCAAAGCTTAAGTAAGCTTAAGAAAATAAAAATATTGAATTTTCATTTTGGATTTTTTTTTTTTTATCAATCTAAAATGTAGTCTTAATTGAACTCATTTATCCACATCTTAAATATAAAAATGACGACTCAATACAGACTCAATACTCTAGGTTGGTTCAGTTTGAGTTTTCTTAGCAATCAAACCCATCTACTTTGAAATCTTTTATATTAAATTCGATTTTGTGTGTTTGTGGTAGACTAATTTACCCACTTGCCGTCATCCAATCCAATTGAAACTTTTGAGATGAACCCGTTCAACAATGTATTCTATCCAGTTTTTTTGGGGGATGGGCGGGAAGAGTTAGTCAATAAAATGGATTCAATGTTTTTTCTCGTTGTGATTAAACACTGAAAACTTTATCTGAACTCAATATTGCCTAAATAAGCTACAATTTCACATAAAAGTAAAAGATTTATGTTAACACTAAGCCATCCGGCCGTCCCATGTTGATGTCCTGTTGACACATGCCGCCAACACTACGTTGGTATACTTCAAAAACTATTCAGCGAATCCTGGTTGTTGATTTACGATCTCCCAAAATACCACCGTTGACAGGTAAAATGATCTGAACCAGCCCTGCCTGCATCAAACAAACAAAAATCCCGATTAGACATGATAGCATAGTGTTAAAGACTTAATTCTTCTGCGTTAATTTTTTTTTTAAACTACCTACCTTGATATAATTTAGATGTGGTCTGGTAATTTTTTGTGTGCAATCTTTCAATTGTAAAAGACTGTTAATGGAAATGTTTAAAGTCTAATTTTTCCTGTTAAAATAAAAATAAGTAAGCATTTAAAAAAAACAAAAAAACATTGAGCTGGTTTAAAATACATACTGTGCAAATTTTTTACATTTTAATGTATCGAGTCATTAAAAGGTGCTGGGTTGGAATCCTGGGTTAGGCATGTATGTTTGTTGTGGTTCAGAATCCACGTTAAGTTGTAGGTCCTGGCCTGATTAGCTGTCACTTGTGCATAAAGATAGGTCGTTGAGCGTACAAACCAACCAATTAAAAATGTTAAGCATTTCCGAAATTGTAAACTTAACACAAGCCAGAATTGAACTGAACTTAAACAACCACCATTAAATTATTAAGAGTGGAGCGTGTGATTATTGTTCTGCTTTGAGATTATTCTATGTATTCTAATGCAGTGTCTGCTTATTGTTTCATTTAATGTATTCTCAAATATTATTTAAGTCTGCTTTCTTACACTCATTATTATTTTCAGGATAACTTGGGGGAGACAGCCCTACATAAAGCTGCAAGGTCGGGCGAAACAGAGTGTATTCGTCTTCTGACATCTGTGACAACTAATATCAAGTAATGTTGACTATTTCTCTCTTTTATGTTCACTTTTAAAATGCCTTTCAAGTATAAGACTGGTTAGAGGAGAGTGGATTAGGTTATTGCTTAAGAAGCTTATCCATGGACAATTCCTGCATTTATTAAAAACGAGTGAATTTATTTTATATTTATGACAAATTTCTTTTTGATTGCAAGTATTCAAACAAAAGTTCTTTAAAAAAATTAATTATCTAAATATTTAGAAAAAGGAAATGACCGAAAACCTTGTCCGATCGCATTTCGATTAAAACGATCCGATATACCTGTCACGTCAAAAGATCCTTCTGTTTCTATGGTTATCATGAAGTTTCTGCCAAATTTTCAACTTTGGTTTGGTAGACAATAGCTATATCCCGTACCGGTTAGCACGATTTGCGAGAAATTTCCAAAATTGGTTTCCGCTGCTGCATTTCAAGCCAAGTTGTTTGAGATGTAGTGACGTCACATTCGCTTCGAGGCAAATGTGTTGTTTTTCCCACCGAAACTAAAAAGTGAACTTTGGTTACGAATTTAAAAAAATAGAAGAAAACACAGTGAGCAGATATTTTTATGTATATGGCCTTTTCAAAACATTTATAATTGAATAATTAAAAAAAAAAAAAAGAATGTGAGAATTGTCCATTCTGAATTGCTTTTACTTCAGGGGTAAAAATCTTCCACTTTTACTTAGATTTCCACTTTTTTTTTCTCTTAGAGAGTTCATTTTCTACAATTTTATTATTTTTAGTGAGCTTCAAACAAAACTTGCCTATATAACACCTCTAAAAAAATATCTGGCTGCACCACTGATCTGAACACACATTAGTACACAATTATATTCTTATACAGCCATTTTTGTTGTTCAATATAACGCCACATGTATTTTCCACTTTTTTATGCTTTGACTGATTTCATCCCTGTTTACTTAAAAAAAAATTAGAATTCTTCAGTTTAACATTTTCTTTTCTTAAAACGAAAATGTTATTAGTATTATGAAGTTGTATCTGTTTGTTAATGTTGTATAAGATATTTGAAAATTGTTCACCATTGTTGCCTGACAGATGGCTAAGCAAAACAGCACATAATTGGAAAATGAATTAATTTTGGTTTGTATGTTGGATGGGTACTTTTTGAACACTATTTTTAAAAATTGCTAGTCTTGATGACTATTGAAAATTTTCTTTCTTACTTAGCTTTTCAGGCATTTAGATTTTGGAATTTTTTTTATTTGAAACCTGTAATATTTTCATGAAACATAACGTAGAAAATAGAAAAAAAAGAAAATCTTTAATGCTCATTGTAATTTATCCTGTCATTTGTATTGTAAAAAAAGTGTTATAAACAATTTCTCAGAAGTGTTTAGTAAAACAGTACGCAATGCTTAAAATTCCTTAAGAACTACTTATTTTTGGCTGGTTCTTATATAAGTTGCAGTAAAACAGGGAAATTTTTTAGTAATCTATCAGGAAACTTTTTTTTCTGAATTTTGTGACCACCTTGTTCTTATATTAGCTTTTGTGTCATGAAATTCTAATTAAAAAAATTTCCTTGATACCAATACTTCCTTTTATGATAAATTGCATCCATTTCTTGTGTCTTGTATTTATATCATCAAATGACTTGTTTGTCTTTTTCAGTTGCCGTAATATGAGTGGCGAAACCGAGATGGAAGTAGCTCCCCTCGCTCCTTTTATGCAACGCACTGATTGGGGATTTCGCCCAAGGGTTGTTCCCATGCTGCATTCCAGCAGAAAGAGGACCCGTGATACTGTATGCGATGATGATTTCGCCAAGCGACTACGACCAAACGGTATGCACTTTTAAAAACTTGTATTCAAGTAGTTAGCAATTTGGAAATTTAGATTTCCTCGGAAGTTTCTTCTGTTGAAAGGGAAATCACAATAGTTTTTATAATAATTGGGGTGGAAAATTCAGTTTTGCCATCCCTAATACTGCAATTAGCATTATACGAATCTTTCTGTTCTCTGATATTTTTACAGAATAACTAAACTTTGAATTAAGATATTTATCTGAAAAGTCAGATGCGAAAGATCTTGGAATCTATTCCTGCTTGGTGCTGCGTTATCTGTTATTGTAAAAATGAGTAGATACGACAACGATTGTGATTCATAATCTTGTGTTGATTATTGGGCTGCCTTGGTAGTTACTTTTTGGCACTGTTTTTGGGGATTTGTAGTTTGCCTCCCACCCCTTTACCTGGCTTCGAAGCTCAGACTGTTAAGAAACAGTCTTGTTTTCTATCACTGGAACATTAATATTTGTTTCTTTGTAAAATAACTTAGTAGCCACAGAATCTAGAAATCGGGGAAATGTCAGGGAGCTTTCTGGTTCTGGAAAAAAATCAGTAATTTTTTTTTAAATTTCATGAAAATCAGGGAAATTTTCGTTGTTTTGAAGATACATTTAACCGTTCATCCCTATTTTGGCACCATTTACTAAAATTGTGGTGGTAATTGTTAGAAGTTTAATGTTATGGAATAATTTAAACTTTTCATTACCGCCTCTTTAACATGCATGTTCTATTTGATCAGGATGTCTACACATCTGGAAAAATTAGGGAAATTTGGAAAAAAGTTTCCCGTAAAATCAGGGAATTTTGTAGCAATCTATCGGGGAACTTTTTTTGCTGAATTTTGTGACCACCCTGAATAAGTCTCGCATAATTTGTATCAAAATAACTTGTGAGGCTGAAAAGTTACTGTATATAAGGGGTTAGAGTACATTGGATGCAGCTATCATCTGTATATAGAAAGGCTGAAAGGGCTATCTGTATAAGAATGCGTATATAAGATCCTAAGAACAGCAACTTTTTTTTTTGTAACAAGCTAATTTAACAAGGTTCCCACTGTCATTAAAAGTGCTTAATATTTTTTAATTTGTTTTCAAGGCCTTGAAAGTGCTTAAAAGTCCTTGAAAATGCTTAGAGGTCCTTTAAAGTCCTTAATTTGTTGTTGCCAATTGTTAATTTGTTGTTGCTTTGCAGTTGTGGCCAACTGCAAAGTTTATAAAAAATACAATTCGGACTTGCTAGATTCGTGTGACCACCACTCATCTGCACCGTATCGGAATTCTCCAACTTATTTGTATTACGCATGCACCAACTTGTAATTTTTTTTGGTAGAATATACTTAATTAAAAATTTATTGATCGACATGGTGCCTGAAAACAAATGTTCAACGATCCTTAAAAACATTATTTAGGTCCTTAAAAGTCATTGATTTTCCTTCTGTGATTTGATTGGGAACCCTTTTTAATTATCACCAATGTTAATAAGTAATTTTTAAATACATTGAAAATTATATGTAGTTATTATTTGATTGAGAATTGCTTTCCTTCCTCAGACACTAGCAGGGTTCCCACGGTCATTGAAAGTCATTAAAAGTGCTTAATATTTTTGAACTTGTTTTCAAGGCCTTGAAAATGCTTAAGTCTTTGAAAATGCTTAGAGGTCCTTAAAAGTCCTTAATTTTTGCGGCTGTTCTGCCAACCGCAAATTTTATAAAAATACTACTCAGACTTGCTATTCCCGCGTGACCATCACTTATCCACACTGTATCAGAATTCTGTGACATATTTTATTACGCATGCGCCAACTTGTAAATTTTCTGGTATAACATATTTTACTAAAAATTTATATATAGACACGATGCCTGAAAACAAATTTTCATAGGTCCTTAAAAACATTATTTAGGTCCTTAAAAGTCATTGAAAAGTCAGTGATTTTCATTCTGTGATTTGAGTGGGAAACCTGACTAGAAACTATCTTATCAAGATTAAGAATTGTCTTTCTTTTTCAGATGTTGAGAGCGATTTTGATGAAGTCCACCGAATGATGAATTCCAGTGTAACTGATCATGACAGGCTGTGCCATCTGGACATGGGATACCGAAACACCTTGTTGGAATGCATGCTTTCTGAATTCCATGGTTGTTAAATGGGATGGCATATGACGATTTAAATTTCACGCTTCTATGTGTTCACTTCTCTGTGTGCGTAGTCATTGTTTTTCATGAATTTTGTTAATAAAAAAAATATTGGTGTCGATTTGAGTTTTTACTCTTTTTGTTTTTCTTAGAAAAATTATCTAAAGAAAATTAAAGATAGGATTACAAATATTTTCCTTCTACTGTTCTTTATGTTAGAAAATTTTCCCTTTGAATTAGTTAGTCTTATTGTATTATGCTGTATTAACTGTGTCCTCTTCTATTGACTTCATTTTCTTCTATAATGAAAGTAGTAATTATTATAAATTCCTGATTTTCTTTTATTTACTCGTACAGAAAAAAGTGTGTTGCATTATCTGGGTCTTTAAAATTGAGTGGTAACAGAACCTAAAAATTGGAATTGCTTATAAATTTTTTGATTGTAAGAACATTGACATTACTTTTAAGAAGTCTGTTAAGTTCTTAATCTCGAAAAGTGATATCAATGATTCTATGATACAAAAAGCACTATTCCATTTTACCGCTTACGTTAAATTAGCGAGAAGCATATACTACAAAGTCTCTGCCATTTATTTGTTTGAGGTCAACACTTTTGGACAAAACTGCAAGTGCTTCAGGCATGCGAGATATGCTAAATAAAAGGTCTTTTAGAGTTACTCTTTGAAGCATAGTGGTTCCACATAGAAACCACTTTCTTAAACATTTTGTTTTTCTATGTAGACTGATTTTTCAGCGAAACCACACATCTTTCATATAAATAGTCTGTAATTTTTCGATTTTGTGTGACCTGAAATTTTTTATGCAGAGAAAATTTGATGTGGCATGTCGTTTGTGTTCACTTACTTTCACTGTGGTTTCGTATCGTATTCACTTACGAAAGTTAAAATACTTTTTTCGAAAAGGAAGTATACTCCATCACTTTTCTACACATATAGACGGCCGATACCAAATGCCATATTTGTGTTTCAAAGGGTTAAGTTTCCACATTCGAATCGGTGACAGGAAGTCAGATTGCAACTATAATCCGACTTTTCAGTTTGAATATTTCAGATTGTTAGGATTACATAAAATTTAATAGGAAATCTCAAATGTCTCATTGTTTGATTCGTTAGTGAATTTTTGGTTGACTCTTTGCTAGATTTTAATGGTTCAAGGCATTTGTCTCGGCACTGGATGGGCATTGTATCGAGTCGGTGCACTTCCATAACAGTGACGTGTAGCTGTAGAATAATGGTTGAAAGTTCAATAGTATCTCATTGGTATGCAGTTCATAGAAGCAACAAAAGTGTTGCTTGCCTTAAATAAATGAAAGATTATGGGAAATGAACATTTGAAACGTTCTGCATAAAGAATAAAAGCAAATGCATTTTGATTTTTTCTGCTAAGCCAACAAATTTCAATAAAATATAGTACTGTTCATATTACATTATTCGCAAGATATAACTGTTACCATTAGTCTTCATTAAAAAATTCTTCCGCTAGGTGTCTAAGAAGCTTTTAGGATTGGGTTAGTCATGCATTTCGGAATATGCTTCGGGTTTCCTATTGAACATAATACAACAGCAATCGTAAATATTTCTTTTCAAGTTTTCTTATGCAGGAAAGTCTCATATTTCAAACTAAATCGTGAGTAAGGTTCCTCCTTAAATACATCTTTAAACGTAATTTTAAGGGCTTTTCTTAAACGCTTAATATTACTGCTGAAAAAATTGCAAGGGAAGCAAATTTGATATTGCTTTCAAACGAGATTATGCTGTCATCTATGAGCGTAACAATATTGAGACCTATTTAGGGTTTTTTTCTATTTAATTTATCTTCCTTAAAAATCTCCTTCGCTAAATGTTTGATTATTAATTTCAACTTTTCCCATATGAAATTACATAATGACCACAGAAGCTGGAAAGTCAGGGAAACGACAATTAGCTTTCTGATTCTGGAAAAAATCAGGGAATTTAACTTTTTTTTACAAAAATCAGGGAATTTTCTATTGTTTTTAAAATATGTTTCCCCATTCATCCTTATTTTGACACCATTTTCTCGGAGAATTGTGTTAACCATTAGGAGCTTCATCTTACAGTATAATTTAAACTTCATCAATTCCAAAACTATTTAAAACAAATTGGCATATTATCTCTTTGGCATAAATAATCTATTTGACCTACACATCTGGAAAAATTGTTGAAATTTAAAAAAAAGTTTGCCGTAAAATCAGGAAATTTTTTAGAAATCTATTAAGAAAAATCAGGAAATTATCAGTTAACTTTTTCTCCAGAATTTTGTGGCCATCCTGAATAAACTACATTATGGTCAAGTCCCTTTTCACCACTATCCTCAATTCCATTACAACCGCAAAACATCCGGATGAAATTGTGTTCCTCTCATAATCCTTGATTGGTTAAATGCCCATAGCAAAAAACCCAGTTAAAATTGGGTTAGCTGATCCTAAGTTTCCCTCCCACTACCCTTATTGATAACGCTACTATCTTGACTATAAAACAAGAGAATGAATCTGTAAATAGTTAGTTATAAAATTATCGCTAAAAAACTGGTTTAAATTAATTTATTAGATCTCTTGTTATCATCATACTACTTTGGGGGTTAAAAAAGGGGAATAGGAGCGATTTTTCAAAATCGCACAATCTAGTTAGTTACCTTTGAAATTTCATTGAGATTGGAATAGAACTGGATCGTTATAAAAAAATATTCATGGGAACTAGTTTTTATATAAATTATTTTATGAATGACTGAGATAGTGGCAATATGGGGATGGGATGGGGGTTATCTCCTAATTTTTGACGTCAAAATTGTATTTTGCAATTGCAACCTCAATTTTCTAATTGCTTCTAAATGGAAATTCAGCATTTCTGGTGTTTGATTTATTCATAGTTCCCAAATGAATATTCGTATTAAATATATTTAGTAATTAAAACAGTCTAATAATTACAACCTTAATATACAACCTTTGTTCATTAGTTAGAAAACCCATTTTTATTTTAGCTATCGAACAATTATTCTTAGTAATTCTTGTAGACCTGAATAAATTAAGTCATAATTGTTTAAAATGGTAAAATAAAACAAGTTGAAAAATAGTTTCCAAAATAAACAAAATGAGGAAAATATTTAACTAGACAGGCATATGCGTATTCTTTACATTGTAATTCAGTAGAACCTGGATTGAAGCGATTTACAGAACTTTCCGACACCTGAAGTACATAAAAAAAATTACTTTTGTTTATTCCTATAGATGGCGCAAAAATACAAACTTGATAACACAGTGTAAATTTTCTGTACAATAGATGGAGCCACCAAATAAATTATTTCCTAAATCATTCTTTAGTCAGCTGTTTCCTTCCATTCCAACAGATAAAGACGTAGATGTTACCGGGAGCAGAAAGTCACGTTTGTTTTCTTTCCTTTCAAACACGCGTGTGAGGCAGGTAAGGTAACATATTTCTTCTTCAATTAAACTTCATGTTCAATTGTTTTTTGTTCATTGGAATATTTGATTGCCTCTTTGCGATTTGTTTAATTATTATTAAAAAATTAAATTTAACGATATTTAGGCATTTCATTCTTTGCTATTTTATGTCAATGTTGAGTCTCAAATAAGGTTTATTTTTGTGGAAGCTTGATGATTTAGATAAGTTTAAATATCTTATTTTAATTTATTAATTTTTACTTATATCAAGGACTATTTGATGTATTTATTCTCAGATGTTTTTTTTTAAATAAGCCTTTAACTATTTTTTTTTTTTTTTTTGTAAAAGATGAAATGACCCCTTCTTTTTTTGTTAAATTTGTTTTTCAAACTCGATTTTCTAAAACAGACTTAGTTATTTAACTTTTTTAATTACTCATAAAAACAAAGTTTTTAAATATAAATCCTTTATATGCAACGCAATTTTTTATATTCATTAACACAGCGCCGATTCTGCAAACAGCGTGTGCTTGGTGTTTGCATCTAATTTTAAATATCAAAAACATTTCTATCAGCAAAATGTGCGGCTAACTATGTTTTAAAATTTATTTATTAAAATGAATGTGAATTTATCATTCACATCATAATATCTTTTACGTAATCTGAATAAACAATTTAATTATTTATTTATTAAAACAATTTTGGCAACAGGAAAGAGTTTCTTCAATGGTCGGTTAAATTCTATTTCAGGGCGATTGTTTGACGGCAGGTTGGTTTATTAGTTTTCCATAAAAGCGACCGTTTAGCGACAGTAATAGCCCCAAAATTTGATAGAATGTATTGCATTGTCGTTGAATCTGTTTGCCAAGTTTCAGCCTCTTTGGATGACAGCAAGGGGGTTAGGCGTCCGCAGATTTGCCTGCCATCAACAAAGCCACAAAATCGAAGTTAATATTAAGGATTTAAAAAAGATAACGAAAGTCTTGCAACAATATCAGATACAGGCAACTGTAAGTTATTTGATTTATGAAATGAAATTTTTTTTCGCACAATTCCAATTCTCCATATAACAATAAAGTGAGTTACATCATTAGCTCAAACTTTCTAAAATTTATGCTTCGTAATGATTATTATTATTATTATTATTTAATTATATTGTAGGTTTTAAGAACTAAACTATATCCTCGTTTTAAAAAATAATTTTTAATTTCTTTTTAAAAAAAGATTCATATTATCAACTGTTTGAAGGAAGTGAATTTTCGGAGCTAGGTATTGAAAAATTATATGAAAAATTTCAATATTTGCTCTAGGATTACTCTAAATGAGTGCATGTTAGAAGAGAATCATTAAGGATACAAATTGTTTCGCTTTTTTGTAAATAAAGAAGAATACAGTATGTATGTTACCGGCAAAAAGCAAAGTATGAAACATGAGAATTGTTATATACTTTCCCTATGCATTGTACATAATACCTAGGCATTCTAAGGAATGACAAAGGCTATTTAGGTAAAGTATGAAAACATTACTTTTATTTACAGCGTTTGTGATGTTGAGCTTGAAACTATATACCAATAAAAATCAGAACTATATTCTGGTGGCCGTTTAGCCACCAAAATGTTTTATGAAATATAAGTTTTAAAACTCGCACACCTTACTTTGTAGAATTTTACAAGTACAAACAAATGAAAAATAAAGTTATTGTGGATGTGATATGCTACAAACGACTGCCCGAAATAGGTAGGAGTATCTTTCTTTAAGGTTCAATCGGCCGTAATGTCAACGAAATAGATCGTAATTTTTCCTTTTAAAGCGCGAAACGCGCGCACACCTTACTTTTTAGAGAGTTTTACAATATCAAGTGATTAGAAAAAAGTGATTTTGGGGGGTAAGATGCCACAAGCGACTGTTCGAAATAGGCAGGGGTATTTTTTTTAGGCGTAATTGACCGTAAGACCAATAAAATAGGTTGTACTTCTTCCTGTTATGGTGCGAAGCGTGCGCACACCTTACATTTTAGAGTTTTTAGCAAGTGATTAAAATATAAATATTGTAGAAGGGGTAAAATATATTTGTAGGCGCGAGTTAAAAGTCACGTGCCTTGCTACGTGATATTCGAAATGAATCCGAGATGTATTTCATACTTTGCCGGTTTTTCATTTGACATTCTATAGAATGCCTAGGAAATGTGTGAAATATGAATCGTTTTGTACATTGCGGGGAAGTTTTCAGGCATTCTATACAATGCCTAGGCATTCTTTTGAATGTCGGATTTCACACTTTGATGGTAACATGTATAAAGATGTCTAGTATTTAAAATTTTCAGTAAATTTTTTTTTGGTGAGCTACCACCTAGCATACGAATTAATATATTTTGAGTTTATATCAGTGGTCGAATATCATTTAAATAGCCACCACCTATAAAATTATACCATATTGTACTATCGATTGAACCCAAGCAAAATACAATTGTTTTAAAAATGAGTTACAATGTATTGTTAAGACACGTGTTTAGAAAGCATTTTGTACATCCCAGGTAAGATAGCGGTATTGCCCAATGTCGTCAACAGAGGTTCTGGAAAGATTAGTCAGTCCATGCCGAATCTTGAGTATCGTTCCAAAACATACATTTTTTACCTTTAATTATCCATTTGTTAACATAGGGTAGCGAAAGTATTATTTTTGGTAAAAAAAAAAATTCTATTTTTTTTTTTTTGATTTTTTTTTTTTTTTGCATTTCTCCATGTTTTGGAACATCCCGATTTCAAAAGAGTAGTACAAAAAGAATGTCTATTTGTGTGTCTGTGTCCGTGGTCAGCATTTATCCCAAGCGAATTGACCCATGGTGTTCAAATTTGGTGTAGGTATTAGTTGTGGTCATGAGATCTACCAATAAAATTTTTGTCGAAATTGCGCATGTGCATCAGGTCGAAATCATGAAAAGTCATGAAAACATCATGTTTTTCAGCAATTGTTAAAACACGGTTCTAACGATTTTGATTAAAATCTCTGTGCAACTGCCTTTTAAGGTGTTCTCAACGTCACCACCACCGAAATTGCCGTAGAAATGCGATAAAAGCTTCAAAAAGTCGAAAAATATGCGCTTCTAACACAGAGTCATTATTTGAGAATCGGCCATCAACGATTAATTTTCCTCTGTTTCAAACACAAGAAAGGATAATCTAATGTTTATCGAATAACATCGCCGCCATTTTTGCTGGATTTCTTTTATTCTAATTCTAATTCTTAAATTCTAATGTAAAAATTGTTGCTAAAAATATCGCTGGCGCAGTTTAGCCCTTGAGTTGCCCTTGAGGAAATGAAAATCAAAAGCAGCCAACCAACCAAAAATATCGCCAAATTGGCCACTTTTATTTAAATGAGTAAAAAACGTGAAAACGGTAAATAACACCATGTCAAATTTGAATGCATTGACCAGCATTAGAGTGTAATTGAAAGTTGTGCGAAGTTCCATACCCCTAGTTTTTTCAAAATAAACATGTCAAAAACCATCACAAACCATATTTTATCCCCTCCGTCCTTTTTTACAACATATTTCAATTTTAAAACTCTGCATCAACATTTCAAAACTTCCGAGTATATTTTACCCAGCACTTGGCGAGATTGTTCAAGATCCGTTGCAACGGCCAGTCTACAAAAGTTAATAGTTCACATCGGCATTGGCCAACGTATTTGCGTTTCTGGGGATATTACACACATACATAAATATACATCTTATACATCTTTTAAACGGAATGCATTTCACAAAAGCACACTATTGGTACTCCATTCTTTTGCATATGCCTTCACTGTACACTTTGCACTGCAATTTGTAACTGTTTTTTTACTTATCGTTGTGTTACATAAAGATGTCCCTTTATGTAACGATGCTCCACTATGTAAAGATGCCCCACTGCAAAATTATTAGAGAAAAACATGTTGTACTTTAACTTTTGGAGAGCAGTGTACTTAGATCAGAAGAGATTGTATGTTAAATATTGTTTTATCGTCCGCCTTATAAAAGACTGCTCTAATTCGTATTTTTGTGCGTTTCAAATAAACGCTTGTATACAGACTTTATAGGGAGACAATGACTTAGGTTTTAACGATAGACGTAAAAGTTGTAAGAGATTCATAGTGAAAATAAAGGAATGCGCCAAACGCAATCTTTAAGCACATTTCTTACAATTTTTGGGACATTACGTGTCTATAGAAGGATAAGTTATGTATTTTGCTTATAATTTTAATTAATAATTTTAGGAAGGAAACTACTGCAATGGATACATCTTGAAACTTGAATGGGTCCAAAGACATTCATTTCTTGCTATGTTTGTTTGAAAGAGTTCGGATCTGCATCCATTACTTTTCACGAACCCAAATGCTTAGAACGGTGGCGGTCGTCCAATAAGAGTCTGCCAACCGATAAACGCACACCCACCCCTGTGAAACCTCCCGGCTGGGACGACTCTCAGTACTGGGTTTGTTCCAACTGTCAGACCTGTGTTCCCGCCAACAGAAAGAGTGAACACGCTTCAGTTTGCTTTCATAAGAAAAGCAGTAAAGTGTCAGTGTTTGTCGCCAAGAAAGCTGAGCACGGTATCACCGAAAATCTGAAATCCATCGGCAACAACCATAACAACATGACGGGCGTAGTTAAGACTGAGTTCTCGCCCAAGAAGGGAAAAGAGAATAAGAACAATTCGAACCATATACCAGTCCCATGCGTGATTCGAAAAAATCTCAAAAACGAAGCCAAACCTAATGAGTCTAAAGACATTGATGATAAGGCGAAAGATAGACCTGAAGAAGGACCACGAGAATGTGAGGAAATAACCTCAACCAGCAAGAGGTCAGTTCGACCACAGACAAAAATACTGCGTCGTCCAACGCCGAATCTGAAGCACCCAGTGATACAGATGGACTCTGATGACAGTTCTGGAGACAGCAGCTGTTCGGACAAGAGTAAGGAAGACAATCCCAAACGGTTAAAAATGGGGAATGAGTCTTCTTCGTCGGACTCGGGACACAAACCAAAGAACTTCATCATTTATAATAAGAATAACGTGGAGAAGAATACTATCAAGAGCTCACCAAAAGAGCGGGCTTCTGCCAGCTTTGCGCCCACCATACCCAATCCTTGCAACAGTTGCAATCGAAGTTTGGCACCAGAGAGACTTCATAGTCACGCTAAAAAAGATTCTAGAGGTCTCATGTACAGAAAATCGCCATCTTTGGAAGTCAAAGTATTGTCTCACCTAGAGAAGGTGCCCCAAATATCAGATAAATCATCTCTGGATGTTAAAACAGAGCCTTCTCAGCAAAAAGCTTCCGAAGCGTTACACAAACCACCTATTTTGGATGTTAAACTGACGTCTCCCCAACAAAAACTTCACGAAATGTCAAACAAATCGCCTACTTTGGACGTCAAAATGACGTCTCCCCGTAAAAAACTTTCCGATCCACTGGAAAAATCTGACATTAAGATGACTTCTCCGCAACAGAAACTATCCAAACTTCTTATAAAATCGCCGTCTTTGGAAATTAAGTCGAGTGCTCATCAGAAATTGCTCGAAACGTCAACAAAACCACCACCTCCACCTTCAGACGTTAAGATCGCTCCAAAACTGTCCAAACTTTTGGATAGATCTCCCGACTCCAAGTTGACGTCCTCACACCAGAAAGTGACCGAGGCATCGATCAAATCACAACTTTTAGACGTTAAAATGACGTCTCCCAAAAAGAAAGTGTCGCGAACGCCACCGTACAAAGTATTAAACAGAATCAGTAAGCATGTGCAAGGTCAAGACTGTGTCAAAGAGTGTGCCAACGCGGTGTCTGAAAATCACAATGTGGAAGACTCTTTGATAGTACCTGCATCAGTTTTAACAACAAACGAGGAATTAGTTGGACCAGAAAAAGCCTGCTATATTTGCCTCAAAGAGTTCAAGGTGTCTGCTTTGCTTCTGCACGAAAGTAAATGTTTGGAGGTAAGTGACTGTTTTGTATTCAACAATAGTTACATTTGCGTGTTAATATAATAGGATATGTGGGTAATACGTGCTTCCTTGGTCTGTCTATATTGATCAAGTTACTCAAGTTGTGTTATTGGATATTTTTTTATCGTAACTTTACATTGTAACTTAGTTGTGATAATTTTACAAATCTTAACTTTGTAATGATGAAAGGAAGTTTTCGTAAGAAGTAAATTGATAAATGATTTAAATTAAGATAATCGGATACTTAAGATTACAAAAGTATCTTCACTGAAACAGATATTGGAAGGAATTTTAAAAAGTATAAAGTTAGTTTGAGAAATGAGAAAGGTTACAACAGCGAAAAGTTTTTGGGGAGTTAAAAGCCAGGAATCATGGAATTTTTAGGAAAAATAGTCTCAAAGTATTGGATGATTCAAACTATTGGATCAAAACTTTTGGGATTTAACTTTAGATGCAAAATTAAGGAGAGTTTGAGCGCGATTTTAATGCGATTTGAACATGTAATCCTTTCTTCAAATTCACAATTTTCGTTTAATGATAGGCTTCTTTCTATCTAATATTACGAGTCAGTCACTCAAAATATTGGATCAAAACCTTTGGGATTTAACTTTAAATGTTTTATATAAAAGGTTCAAAATAACACAGAAAACAAATCTAAAATAACCATTCATTGATTTTTCATATAATTTAGAATCTAGAAATGTTCAAAATCACTAAGAAAACAAATTGAAAATAACCATTCAGTAATTTTTCGTATAATTTAGAATCTTGAATTAGTGAACATTTTTGCGGGAAACAGATAATTTTTGTTCGACAATTAGACGCAAAACCAGAGAAGTTTTTAAAATGCGAGTGGAATGATATATATATATATATTAATCTTTTAATTCATAATTTTCTTAGAGTAGCTATCTTGTTCCAATCTAGAATTGTGAAAGGTTGGGTATAATTGCCTTTTTAAACAAGGAAACAAAGTTTAAAAAGGCAATTGTAGTCAAAATTTACAAGCAATTTCAAATCGTGCCCTAAAGATTCAGTCTTGCTGCATCTTTATTGTTAGAAAGTTGTAAGCCACCCGATGAAAAATTATGAATACGCACGAAATATTTATTAAAAATTATTTTTTTAGTATTGTGGAAATAAAAATTATTTCTGATATACATATGAAATAGTAAATAACTATTTTGTTCCTTCCAATTAGAATCTTACAAAAAAAAAAGTTTTTTCCTCCGGACAGTTCCATCTTCCACGGTTTCCCCTTTCATTATAACTGAAAAATAATTATGTTGACATTTTCCTTATGTAATTTTGTGTAAGTGAGTGCAACTCTTATAGTGATTCCTCAGAATCTTATAAGGGGGAAAAATTCCTTTCAGACAATGCCCTCCTCATGGTAGCCGCCCCTTTCATTATAACTGTCAATAACAATTATGTTGACATTTTCCTTATGTAATTTTGTGCAAGTGAGTGCAACTCTTATAGTGATTCCTCAGAATCTTATAAGGGGGAAAAATTCCTTTCAGACAATGCCCTCCTCATGGTAGCCGCCCCTTTCATTATAACTGTCAATAACAATTATGTTGACATTTTCCTTATGTAATTTTGTGCAAGTGAGTGCAACTCTTATAGTGATTCCTCAGAATCTTATAAGGGGGAAAAATTCCTTTCAGACAATGCCCTCCTCATGGTAGCCGTCCCTTTCATTATAACTGTCAATAACAATTATGTTGACATTTTCCTTATGTAATTTTGTGCAAGTGAGTGCAACTCTTATAGTGATTCCTCAGAATCTTATAAGGGGGAAAAATTCCTTTCAGACAATGCCCTCCTCATGGTAGCCGCCCCTTTCATTATAACTGTCAATAACAATTATGTTGACATTTTCCTTATGTAATTTTGTGCAAGTGAGTGCAACTCTTATAGTGATTCCTCAGAATCTTATAAGGGGGAAAAATTCCTTTCAGACAATGCCCTCCTCATGGTAGCCGCCCCTTTCATTATAACTGTCAATAACAATTATGTTGACATTTTCCTTATGTAATTTTGTGCAAGTGAGTGCAACTCTTATAGTGATTCCTCAGAATCTTATAAGGGGGAAAAATTCCTTTCAGACAATTCCCTCCTCATGGTAGCCGCCCCTTTCATTATAACTGTCAATAACAATTATGTTGACATTTTCCTTATGTAATTTTGTGCAAGTGAGTGCAACTCTTATAGTGATTCCTCAGTGTCTTATAAGGGGGAAAAATTCCTTTCAGACAATGCCCTCCTCATGGTAGCCGCCCCTTTCATTATAACTGTCAATAACAATTATGTTGACATTTTCCTTATGTAATTTTGTGCAAGTGAGTGCAACTCTTATAGTGATTCCTCAGTGTCTTATAAGGGGGAAAAATTCCTTTCAGACAATGCCCTCCTCATGGTAGCCGCCCCTTTCATTATAACTGTCAATAACAATTATGTTGACATTTTCCTTATGTAATTTTGTGCAAGTGAGTGCAACTCTTATAGTGATTCCTCAGAATCTTATAAGGGGGAAAAATTCCTTTCAGACAATGCCCTCCTCATGGTAGCCGCCCCTTTCATTATAACTGTCAATAACAATTATGTTGACATTTTCCTTATGTAATTTTGTGCAAGTGAGTGCAACTCTTATAGTGATTCCTCAGTGTCTTATAAGGGGGAAAAATTCCTTTCAGACAATGCCCTCCTCATGGTAGCCTCCCCTTTCATTATAACTGTCAATAACAATTATGTTGACATTTTCCTTATGTAATTTTGTGTAAGTGAGTGCAACTTTATAGTGATTCCTCAGAATCTTATAAGGGGGAAAAATTCCTTTCAGACAATGCCCTCCTCATGGTAGCCGCCCCTTTCATTATAACTGTCAATAACAATTATGTTGACATTTTCCTTATGTAATTTTGTGCAAGTGAGTGCAACTCTTATAGTGATTCCTCAGAATCTTATAAGGGGGAAAAATTCCTTTCAGACAATGCCCTCCTCATGGTAGCCGCCCCTTTCATTATAACTGTCAATAACAATTATGTTGACATTTTCCTTATGTAATTTTGTGCAAGTGAGTGCAACTCTTATAGTGATTCCTCAGTGTCTTATAAGGGGAAAAAATTCCTTTCAGACAATGCTATCCTCACGGTAGTCCCTTTCATTATAACTGTGAAAAACATTTATGTTCACATTTTCCTTTTGTAATTTTGTGCAAGTGAGTGCAACTCGTCTAGTGATTCCTCAGAATCTTATTAAAAAAAAACATTTTTCGCCCTAGAGACAATGCAATCCTCCTCGGTTTCCCCTTTCATTATAACTGTCAATAACAATTATGTTGACATTTTCCTTATGTAATTTTGTGCAAGTGAGTGCAACTCTTATAGTCTCACTTATATCCTCAGTGTCTTATAAGGGGAAAAAAATTACTTTCAGACAATGCTATCCTCACGGTAGTCCCTTTCATTATAACTGTGAAAAACATTTATGTTCACATTTTCCTTTTGTAATTTTGTGCAAGTGAGTGCAACTCGTCTAGTGATTCCTCAGAATCTTATTAAAAAAAAAACATTTTCCCCCCTCGAGACAATGCAATCCTCCTTGGTTTCCCCTTTCATTATAACCGTGAAAAACAATTATGTTCACATTTTCCTTATGTAATTTTGTGTAAGTGAGTGTCACTGTTACAGTAATTCCTCAGAATATTATGGAAAAAAAAAATCCTTCAACACAATGCCATCCTTCATTGCTGCCACTTCTATTACATCTGTGAAAAAAAATAATACCGAAATTGAAACATTTTTCTGAGAAAATTCTAAATATTTAAAATCTGATCAAGGTAACTTTTATTGTGATATATTTATTTTCTTCTTCGGCCTCATTATATAACAATGGCAGTACTGAAAATTACATCTAAATAGAAAAACCAATAATTTTACATTCAAAGCAAAGGTGTAAATACCATGCATCATGACTTTAAATATCGTATGTTGTTTTCGGTCTTCAAAAGTGTATTTACCCTTTTAATACCGAGGCTATTTTTGATACAGGTTCGTTTTTCAGTCATTATTTTACAAAGAAACCACATCAAATAGCATCTTTAACGATAAGAGCCGTCACTTTACTTGTTTTTCAATATTGTTTTCTAAACATATTTGAAGTTAATAGAAATTTAAATACGGAAAATCAGCAGAACGTTGGAAAATGGATCCCATTTGGCACCACTTTTCCGGAAAGGTTAACTTACAGGAAGATTATACAAGAGAAGTTCGACTATTAGAAAGCTGTACAAAAATAATCGTTGGTCAGAATTACTTGAAAATTTACATGAGTATGCGCGATTATTTTCTAAACATATTTGAAGTTAAAATAAATTTAAATGAAAAAAATCAATAGAACGTTGGAAAATGGATCCCATTTGGCACCACTTTCTGGAAAGGTTTAACATACAGGAAGATTATATAATTGAGGTTCAACTTTTAGAAAGCTGTACAAAAATAATCGTTGGCCAGAATTACCTGAAATTTTACATGAAAATGCGCCAAGAAGGGTACGACATATGAAAACACCCCAAAAAACAACAGTCTATTTCGTACTATTTCTTTCTATACCATACCGTTTTCTACTTCTTCGGGTATATTCAGGTCAAATTTCAGATCATTCTGACAAGTATTTTTTTGTTGCTTTTTTAAAGTTGAACTTTAACACTTTAGTACATGATTTTTTTCTTCTTTTTAATGAATAATTTTTTTTCCCGTTTTCTTTTAGCCCCTGGACAGCTGAAAAAAAAAAAAATCTTAAATGCCTATTTAATTTAATAATTAAAACCGATGTACAGCATATATTCAAAATCATGTGCTAACGAAAAAATTTTTATTCTAAGATTTCTCCTCGATAAGTTGTACAGGAGCAATTCTCTGCTGTAAGCACGATACATTTTAGCTCTTTTTTCTACTCATAAACAAATTAGAATCCTAAAATTATTATGAATCTAGCAATTATGCTTTTGTTTTATATAGCTCTACTTGGTGACAGAGTTATATGGAAAAATAATTATTTTAACTAGGTGAAATATGCATTTATATCGTCTGACGCACGGGACACGGATGTGTCCCGTGTGTCAGAAGATATAAATGCATATTTGACCTAGTTAAAATAATTATTTTTCCATATAACTCTGTCACCAAGTAATATGATATAAAATAAAAACATAACTAATAAATTCAACTTAATTTTATAATTCTTATCTGTTTACGAGTAGAAAAAAAGAGCCAAAATGTCCCGTGCGTCAGCCAGAGAATTGCCCATAGCATATATGCTATACAATACAATAAAAGGTTAAGTATAATTTTGCTTCTCATTTAATGTTAATGTAAAATTAGCATAATTTAATAGACACCGCTATATGTCATACATTCCTACCTATAGTTACAGTTTTCCTTTTGAGTTATAGTTTTCCTTTTGAGGTATAGTTTCCTTTTGAAGTACAGTTTCCTTTTGAGGCATAGTGTTATCTTCTAAAGGGAGGTTAATAAACACGAATCCCACTCTGCTTCGTTTCGCATTTAACTTTTAATCGCCCCTTTTATAGATCAATTCCAGCCTGCCAATAAACTTAATAACCCTCGACGACAAGGTATAATTAGATTGTTTCCACGTGGCACTTAAATCTTATCAAAGAGCCGAGGCTTTCCCCCTTTTTATTATGACAAGATTACTGTCGTCTCGATTCACAGCTTTTGTGAATCTATTTTTATGGGAGGAGGTTGGGTCAGTAGGTTAAGTAGGGAGGGATACGTGCCACTAATAGATTCCAGATATCGCAGTTCGGTAACGTGCACTGTTAGGTTAGAAACAATGGTTGGATGATAGTAAAAAGTTCTTATTTGTACCTTTCTTTTAAGCTCTTGGTAGAAAAAGGATTCGTAGTTTTCTGGAACAAGGGCTGCAGGAGGGCAATGTTACATTGTTAACAACAACAACATTGGCAATCGACTAAATTGAGCCACTAAATTGAGAACTAACTCAAGCTTAGTGAGCTCAAGGGCTCAAGCCACTAAGGGGACATGGTACACACAAAATTATTTTCAGAAATTGCACTGCTAAAATTTAAACAATAGTAATTTTACATTGTGTTGATGGTAAATATACATAATTGAACCTACAAAAATATTTTGAATAAATAATTTTTGATTAATTCAATTTATTTAAATTTTTTCAAACTTTTTTCGAAATGGTACTCCTTCCACAATTTTAAGTATTTTTCCATGAAATTTTTACAATATATTCGTATTATAATTGTTAACAATAGTTAGAATGGATTTGAAGATGAAAGCTATGGAAAAAGTTTTATATGTTTTTACACTAAAAAGAGCAGAAAAATAATGTTTTTTTTTTCAAGTTTTAAACTTTTAAGGTTTTTTTTTTTTAAAAACTAAACATAGTACACCTTATTCCACCGTTACCATACTAACTTTTGTTTATCATATATATATATATATATATATATATATATATATATATATATATATATATATATATATATATAAATACACTATAAAACATTCCCAATCCTAACTAAATTTAGAAAAGCTCTATGGATTTAAACAACACTCAAATTGAAAAATAACGAACTGAGAAAAACAGTGTTAAAGACTCATTTTTCAGCTTTGATAGTGTGAGAGGGTTTAGAAAATACAATATAACTTTTTATCTATCAAAGGTAGAAGTATAAATTGTTTCACAGCTATTCAGAAAAATACTCTCCACATTATAGAATAAAAATTGAAAAATTGACATTTTCATCATTTTTTGGGTACCATGTGCCTTTGAATATAGAACTAACTCAAGCAAAGATATGCCGACACCTGAACTAGCACCTTTCTTGTCACACCCTCGCTACAAAGACAACAGTGGCTCTGTTAGCTAAGACTGTGATCTTATGATTGAAAAGTTGTGCGAACGAGCCACGGCGCTGCCATCACAATGTCTAGTTGAATTAATGATGTCTGATAATCACGTTAAATTCTTCGAGGCCTCAATGTCCTCTCGTTGGTGAGGTTTATTAATTAAAAATAATTGTAAATTAATTAAAAGATCAATAAATCAAATAATCAGGAATTATTAATTGGAGTTTGTTGTCTGGTTAGAGTTTAAATTTGTTCGAAACTTGCTGTTTCTACAAATCAATGAAAAGCTTTCTTTTTATCACTAAAATTCATAGAGCAATCTCTGATAAATGTTGCCAGCTGAATTTTTGCATAGTGAAATTTATGATTGGTGGCGTCACACTCAACTGCTACAATTAAAGGAAAGTAAAATGATAATTGTGATTGGTTTATGGAAAAGAAAATTCAAATGTATTTTTAGATGCATTGTAATTGTTAACAATAGTTGATAATCGATGAAACCCTACTCAAAGTAACGTCTTGCATAAGAACATAATGGAGTTTATGCATGGTCGAGTCATGCTCAATTACTATGAGCGCAAAAATAAAATACTTATTGTGATTGGCTTAAGGAATGTGGATATTCGAACATATTTTTAACAGTATACTGTGATTAGCCATAACATGCCGCGAATGTTGCCAAGTTGTGAACCCATACTCAAAATAATGCTTTGCATAAGGTCCATAGAACTTTATCTTTAGGTAAGATTTCGTGTACTCTTTGTGTAACCCTTGACTGTGAAACATACAAAAGAAACGTAAGTAAACATTTTAAAGAAACGTAAAAGTACTACTTCAGTACCCCTTCCTAAAATAATCATGCCGATCCGTTAGAAAACTAGTCCTAAAATTAGATTCCACAAGGTCGGAATAAGAGCGAAGTAAAATGTTTGGAAAGAAACCAGTGTTTTTCTCTAATTAAAACAAACCGAGACAGACGATTTTACGAGCGACTTCCAACTTTAATTTGAGTTGCCAGATTCAGGAACGATAAATGAAGTGGAGAGAGAATTTATGATGTAAATTGCGGTGCGGGGTTATTTCTTTTTTTAAACTCTGAGAGCCGAACGAATGGGTTCGAATATATTTTTTTTGGTTAAAAGGATAAGTTCTAAAAAATCTATCACTGTGAAAAAATCCCTCTAAGTAAACGTATTAAGAACTCAGCCGAAAGAATGTTTTTTGAAAATAGGTTCGCTGAGTTTCGTAAATCGGAGTTGTTTACAAAAATAGTTATATATTTTTTCTTGAGGAGAAAACAAACAGTTTAAAGTAGAAGGAACGTCTAATAATTTTCAGTGTGCTCATGACAGGAAGATCGTGGGATAAAGGCAGGGGTTGCTATAACAATGCTGAGTACATTTAATGGAGGCTGCTACATGTTTAATCCGTCGAAATGGCCTAAATGTCCTGTCATTGGTGTGGTGCGGATGTGGAAAGAGTGGTGCTAGCTCAAGTGTTGGTGCCATGTTATCCGATTAAGTTAGCGGGAGTTGACAAAGAAAATTTCTTTCACATTTGTGAGGAATGACAGCTTTGGGTAGTGGTTTGAATTTTAATTTTTTTGGCAACTCCCTCTCCTTAAATTTATATTCGGTATAAAACTCATTTTTTACTTTTAACGCTTGATATAAAACCGGTTCTACCACCTTTCATGTTTATTAAGCTCATTGAAATAAAGATGTTTCCTATTAAATATTTATAAACTTTTACAATTAATATTTAATTAAAATTTCCCAACTAAATTTAAAATTTACTATTCAGCTGCACGTGTAAATAATGTATAATGCCAGAGGGATATTTTTACATTAAGCCATTACGTCAAACTTTTTTCACCCATTAATGACGGTTGGTAAGGAAATTTATCAATCGAAATTTTAGTTTTTTTTCTTTGCTAATAACTTAATTGTTTTCTAAAATCACAAAAATAATTTTCCAAAAAATCTGAAAATTACAAAGTGTACTTTAAATGATCTAAATAAACAATGTATAGGATAAAAAGTCATTGCTTTTTACTATTTCAAAGTTGTCTTTAATGGGTTACTGTATCGTATTTTATTGATAGACATATTTGTAGTTACATTTCATTAAGTTTGCTAAAAAATTAAACCATAAGGACATAAATGAATTTTAGTTTTGTAAAGTAGCATTTTCATTTGTAAAACACCATTTTCTGGTCCTAGTTACCAGTTGCTTGAAATATATAATTCCAACATTACCTTATTGATATCGTCTATGTTCTTATGAGATCAACTTATAATTTCGGTAGGAGATATAACCCCTTATTACCCGCCCCCCACCTGCAACGCGCCTTAAATTGGCCATCAGACGTATCGTAGTACAAATGCCGTATGCAGAAGCTGTTTCTTCACCCTTGGTTAGTCTAGCGTCCTTTTGTCTCGCGGTTAGTCGCGTGGGGGACAAATGTCCCCCAAATTCAAATTTGTGTGCATAGCATTAAATTCGTTGCCAATATCAAAGTAAGTGGGTATTTTAATTAAAAAAAAAACATCATAATTGAACATAATAAAGTAAAAATAAAAAAATATTTTTAAAAATATCTTGAAAAAACTGTTAGAATAAAAAATTGTTGAAATGAATTTTGTGAAGATTTAAATTTATTTTTAAAATAGTTTTAAAACACAATAAGCATAATCACATTAAACATTGTTGATAAAATTATTGTGAAAATATAAATTTACATCTAAAATAGTATAAAAACAATTATATAAGGCAGAGAAATTGATTTTATCATAAAAAGTCATGCATTGTCCTCTTCAAAAATCAGCACATATTTCAATCTGAATTAAAAAGTCCTTGAAGACTTATTAGTCACAGTTTTTCATTTTCAGTATTACTTGAATCTAAACTAATAAAAAAAAAATCAAAAAATAAAAAAAAAAAAAAAAAAAAAAAAAAAAAAAAAATCATGATTTTATCATAATAAGCCATGCATTGTCCTCTTCAACATCTGCATATATTTCAATCTGAATTAAATAGTTCTTGAAGACTTATTAGTCACAGTTTTTCATTTTCAGTATTACTTGAATCTAAACTAATAAAATAATTAAAAAAAAAAAAAAAAAAAAAAAAAAAAATTAAAAAAAAAAAAAAAAAAAAAAAAATTCATGTAAAGCAATTGCATAATTTTTTTTATTGTTGAGAAATAATGTGTCAGTCAAATCATATCATAAAAACTAAAAAGCCCCCCTCACAAAACATAAAAACTATAAAAATATAATAATAATAATAATAATAAACATTTTTAGATTACCTATAAAAATTAGAATACAGGGCTGGTCGCGTGAGGGACAAACGGCAACCAAATAGGTTCTGTGTCGCCTGTGTACACGCATGGAACTGAATAAATACACGTAGGGAAACGTCAGGGTTAGACAGAAAGATACTGGAACGGGCTATGATCATGGGTTGCTATCGATCGAGAAGTTGACAAAACAATTTTTTGCAGGTCATTTGTCAACCGCGCGACTGACTAAGGGTTAAGTGACAGTCTGTCACAATCCAACCTGTTTTATTTAGTAAGAAAAAATGATAAAATGCAATAAAATATGTGTCGCTATTTATTTAACTAAAATCCTTTTCTTTCATTTGTGAATGGACAAAGAAATATCAGATCTTGTTGCGAGACCCTAATTCATTTTAAAAAGCACTTCTTTCCAAGAATAGTTGAAAGAACACAAGTTACTCAATCCCATTCGCTATCAAGAGAAGTTAGATAAAAACAAAACGATCTGCATTTTGTTGCTGCCATTCATATTTAATGATTAGGTAATTTAGTACAGAAAAAGTTTTTACTTTTTGGAGAACTTCCAGTATGGTTTTTTTTCCCGTAGTCAGCAGTGCTAGAGTTCAATTGATCATAATGTCACGTTTTGGTATAGAAAAAAAATAGATTTAGTTAATGTCGGTTACAAATGTATTTATATTCTATGTTGTCATGATACAGTGATATGAAATTGGTTTGATTTCGTTTTTCTAATGTGGTAGCCAAAAGAACCAGGGAAGGAAGGGGTGATACTTATAATAGAGAATGAATTTTACTGTTATTCTATCTTATCCTGTCGTCTGAATGCTGTTGATAAATGTGGCCAAATATTCTGATTACTGTTTTTCTGATTGCAATGATTTCTGTACAAGTTCTCTTTGAAACAGCGAGATAGTATTTTTCTAAATTTTCTTTTAATTTTGTTAAATAATGAAACTATTTCGAAATTTTATTTTTCTTATTCCATATCGTTTTTGCCTTTTTTTACCTGTATTCAAATTTAATGTTTTGAATGTTAGTGGTTTTTTCGTGACGAGTGTTTCTTTTTGCTTTTTAAAAGCTGAAATTTAAATTTAACTACCGCAGGATGATTAGAATATTTAATCAATTTTCAAAAAGCTGTTAAAAAACCGAATTCACCAGAATGACTGGAACATGTGCGAAGAATCTAGAAATGGTTTGGCACAAAGGGAAAAGATATTTCAAAATTATATTTTTTTTCTTATGGCATACTACTTTCTATTTTATCACCTATATTGAAGTCAAATTTCCGGTCATTCTGGCTACTATTCCCTTATTTACAGTTTTTTGAAAGTCGAATAATTATTTTTATAGCCACCATTGTTCCTAAACATAATTATTTGAAATAATGGACCTAATAAACGGCGCTATTTTGAGAGGAGTTTCATCCTATGGCAATACTTGGAACGTGACCAATAACAGTACACACTAACCAATCGCATAATTTGCATTTCATTTTCTCTCCAACTTAGCAGTTGACTGTGACGTAGCAAAGCCTAAGCTCAATATCTAAAATTACTTTTAATAATCATTTTTACTTTCAATTATCCATATGTATACAGTAATGAAAGTATAGTATTAGGTTAAAAAAAAAAAATGCTTATCTCCATGTTTTGGAACATACTGATTTCAAAAAAGTGATCTAGAAAAAACTGTCTGTGGCAACATAACTCCCGAACAAATTAACCTACGATGTTCAAATTTGGTATGCAGGTTGGTGGTGGCCATAGGACCTACCATTAAGGTTTTCATCAAAATCGCACTTGCGCATAAGGTAGCTGCTATTGAAAAAAAATCATGTTTTTCAATGATTGCTAAAAAACGGCTCCAACGATTTTAATAAAAATCTCTGGTAATGCCTCTTAAGATGTTCTATACATATCCACCTCCGAAATTCCCGTAAAATGCTTTAATGGCGTAAAAAGTTGAAAAACGAATGCCTCCAACACTTAGTTTTCTTTCCTTGATCATACCTCACCAACGATCGTTTTTTTTTCTCCGACAATAAATTTTGAAAAGTAGTTTACCGCATATTTTGCTGATAGAGATTTTTTAATACTAAAAATTAGATGCTAACACCAAGCACACGCAGGCAACAGAAACGGTGCTTTGTTAATGAAGGTAAAAATTAGCAATGCCTATAAAGGATTTATATTGAAAACTTCTTTATGGGTTATATTATTTTTTATCTATTATTGTGAGATCGTTTTTATTTGATCCGTGTTCCATAAGACGCTTATTCCCACCTTTTCCTCTTTGCAAACTATCTCTTGAATTGTTTTAAGGGTTGATCACCTCAATTGTCTCCTTCTGTATCCGCGCCTGCAAGTCCGTAGTCAAGGTTCAAATTTATGATTTAGAACGTCCGAAAATATATGAGTGATCCTTACCTTTAATTTATTAACCACTCTCAGCTCTTGACCTTTACTCGACCATTTTCAATCTCACAGATTGAAAATGGCAACCACGCCTTCACGCCATAATGGAAATGGAAGTTTAGGAAAATAGGAAAAGAATAGTTATTTTCTAACTTGGTCCAGATTAGCTCGAGTCACTTACCCATCCCAGGATTCACTGAAGCTGGGTTGCTTTATTTCTATTTATTTATCGTTTGGCGGTGACGTAGAATAGAATATTTTGAGAGTGGCGAAAGGGCGATTTTCTTTAAATAGTAGCAAGTGAAATGTTTGATGATTTTTAGAACAAAAACACGCTTTGGCGTGAATTTTATTTTTAGATAATTATTAATTGTTGCGAAGAGTACCTATTATTTTACGTGGAAAGTATTTAAATTAGATTTGAAAGATGACGTATGGGTCTTTAAATAGTTTGAATTATTTTGCTGCAATAATGCTTTCTGAACGTCATCGCCAAATTATTTTCTCCCTACAATATTTTATCTTTTTGTATTTTAACGACATGTCGGAATACTTTTAACTGATTATAAATAGTCCAAGCACGTAAAGGCCTGTCAAAATAATGCATTATGATTTACACATGCATTGGGAATAGTAAAATTCGACTAAAGTAGACTTTTTTTTTTCCTTTTTTTTTTTTTAAATCTAAAATATTCTGCAATTCGTTACCGTAAAATGGGGTGAATCGGAACACTTTTCAACTTTCAAAGTAAAAATCGGTTGTAATAAGATCGTTAAGGAACATATTTTTCACATTGAAACTTGGGTCTTGCCTTCTTCTTTGAGGATAGATCCAAAAAATGTTGAAAAAACTAGGACTTTAATTAATTTTGAATTTTTTCATGGTGTTCCGATTCACCCCTCAGAAAGGGGTGAATCGGAACACTCGTTACAATTTATGTCTGATCTTATTTAAATGTTTATAGGATGACAAAAAACAACTTCTAATGCATTGTGGTGAGTAAGAATACAAAATTATCATAAAAAAATCATTTAATATGACGAATAAAATTTGTGTTTGTCAATTATTGTCAAAACAAATCATATGTTTGAAAGCTTATCAACTCTTCTCCTATAATTCATCCAAATAGTCTTTAAAATTAATAATATTTTTTAATCTACTTTATGTTTGCGTGGCGTATGACTGCAAATTCCTTAAAGTATTTTGAGAAAGGAGAAAAGCATCCTCATTTGTTTCAGAAAATCTCTTCATTCATAAGCGCTTTTTGTAAAAGACACTTACATAGCAATATTCTTGTGGGTGTAAAACTTTTCTCACATAATCTTCATACATTTTTCCATATAATTTAAAAATAACGAAGTCATTTAAAGAAAAAACCACTGGAACAATCGGGTGTTCTGCCATGCGGAAACTAGGCTCCTCTTCTGACATTTATTCAAGCCTGCAATCTTGATTACTGTCTTGAAGGGAGTAATTAGTCTCTTCTTCAGTCGTTGAATCTTGTGTGGGACATATTCTTGCCAAAAACAGCTTTTTAATATCACTTTTCAAGTGTTCCGATTCACCCCGCAAATCTCAAAATCAAGACGAGGCAAAACATAAAAATTCGTAAAATAAAAAGTTTTCAAAACCAATTTAAATTAAGTATGGCATTCTGTTGTGGATGTTTATACTTATCTAAAAATATATTATTTAAGTCTATAACTGGTACATGTTATTAATTACGGGATAAGTTTTGGAGAGGTTAAAATTCATTGGATTGATATGCACGCTGTTTCAGAATTTTTTTTAAAAAAAGGACAGTGTTGAAAACCCCACAAAACATGTTCCAACATTCCAAACATGTTAGCCAAATAAAAAAAATGTATAATTAATAAAACTGCTTTATTTGTATAAAATAATAATTTCTTTGTAATTTCATGAAGTTTCGTTCCGATTCACCCCGCTGTTCCTATTCACCCCATTTTACGGTACCTTTAAAATTATACCATTTCCTTTCTGAAACTCAAAATACTTTTTAAATTACTGTGGGTTTTGTGAACTTGTTTTGTATCACATCAATAAGTGTAGTAAACTTTAAACTTATTTTTTAAATAATTGCTTTTTGGTGTTATATGATTTAATTTCAACAGACACAACTTCAGTATGCATGGGATGATTTGTACTATCTAATTTATGTTCTGTAGAAAATAGTTCCGATTACAATTACAAAGAAAATCTAATTGATATTGTAATTCACACTTTTTTAAAATACTTTTGAATGTTAATTGTTTGATAAAACCTATATTTTGTCAAACTTTTTATCTAAAAGTTTATCATTAAATAAATATTAAAGTAAAATTCCCAATTGAAGTTAGGACCAAGTATAATTAAATATTATCTATTATTTTCAATAGAAGTCCCGTCTTTAAGTTAAATTAAGTTAAATAACTAAATTACATAATTTTCCAATAACTGGTTAGTAATTAAATAAAAATATGGCAAATGTTAAAAAGATTTTTTTTGTAACCAAAATTTTTAAATAATTAAAATATTTTAGAAATTTTTGTTTCAAACGATAGTTTATAAAAAGTCACACATGCAACTTTTGCAACAAACATATTTTTAATAATTATTAATTGATAATTTATAAATAATTAATAATTTAAAAAACTAAAAAACACGCTTTAATAGAAAAGTGAACTAAAAAGTAGAAAATAATTTTAAATAAGTTTGAAATAAGAATAGAGTGATTAACAAGAAATATTTATTTTATCGTAAAAAAGCGTATGTATAAAAATCTTTTTTTTTTTTTTTTTACTGGAAATAATACTTTCATTATCCTATGAAAACATATGGGTAATTAAAAGCGAAAAATTGAATACAAGCATAACTAGGGGTGTGGAACATCGCACAACTTTCAATTACACTATAACACTGACATGAATTTGTGTCATCTAAAGTATTTATATTTTCATCATTCATTTAGTAAAAATGGACAGTTTGGCGAAATTTTATGTGATAATTCTTGTATTATGGGATAAAAAAAAACAAAAAAAAAAACACTCCACCAAAATGATGATTCTGGCGATATACTTATCGATAATTCTTACATTATCCTTTTTCGTAAGTGAAACTAGGCAGAGAAGAAAAACGATCGTTCATGGGGTATGCTCAAGGAAAGAGAACTCTGTATTAAAGGCATTCGTTTTTCAACTTTTTTCGCAATTAAAACATTTTTATTGGAATTTCGGAGGTGGGGATGTTTAGAACACCTTAAGAGGCATTACCACAGCGATTTTGAACCAAATCGTTAGAGCCGTTTTTTAGCAATTACTGAAAAACATGATTTTTTTCTACCAACCTTTTCGCATGCGTGATTTCGACTAAAACCTTTATGGTAGGTCCTTGGGCTATCACTAACCCTCACGCCAAATTTGAATATCATAGGTCAATTTGTTCGGGAGTTATGCTAACCACGTTCACATATACGCACATACATACATTTTTTCTAGATCACTTTTTTGAAATTAGGATGTTCCAAAACGTGGAGAAATGAAAAAAAAAAAAGATAGAATTTTTTTTGACCGAATGCTATACTTTCATTATCCTATGTATACATATGGGTAATTGAAAGTAAAAAGAATTGTAAACTTTGTTGAAAACCGCAATATTCTAAGACTTTTAAATCCGAAGATATCGACATCGTTCGGATTTATTTTTGCGTACTTACAAGATTGCCACAACAGTTTCAAATTTTTTAATTATTTAAAAACTTTTTTGAAAAGTTGACGAATAAGATTATACAAGCAGTTTTTCGAGTTGTGGTAAGCCAGCATAAGATTTTTATTTTATATTTCACATCGCTATAGCCTTTAGAATTATGGTTTGGTCATTGGTCATGGTTTGCTGACGATCCGTGACGTTTTTGGTGGTCAAGTTTGGACATGGTCTGTGACACATTTCTACTGTCCCCTCTAAATATGGAAGAGGACATTTTAAATGTTATCTGACGTCATGGTCTTTGACCAATACCGATGCAAAGAATATTAAGGGTGGAAGTAATTAAGAGAGTGGATGAAGTGGAAGTTGTAGTGTTGATTTTCAGTTTTTGGAAAAGTGACAGAAATCTATGCGGGTTGAACTAAAATTCTTTTTTTTGTTTGCATACGCGATATTTAACTTATTTGGATGATTGGTAATTAAATTAATTAAAACTTATTTATTCGAGGGAATGTTTTTCCTTTATGTTGTAATACTAGTATTTGTGTAATAAATGCGGTATTATGCATTAAATGGTATCTATAAGGCGTTTGTTTCCAATCAAATTTAATAATTAAATTATAGTGTTTCGTAAAATCTTTGTCAGGTTCCTGTTGATTGTTTCACAAATTTAATCAAATATTATTTAATATCAAACTTTTATTTTTCCTGTTATGAAATTTATTAGTAAGTAATTGCTATATGTAAAACTCTAAGTTTTGACTGACTCACACAACACTGATTCTCCCACTACCCATATAGACACAACTCTAAAATTTGGTACAAATGTCAACAAGGGCTAGCATAAAAAAGTTTTTTTTTTTATTGCAATTAACAAATTTCAGTGATCTAATCTTTTCAAACGACACATATTCCTATGTTCCTCTTCCAAAGTAGTCACAACACTGAAATCTGAAATTTGGTACAAATGTCAACAAGATCAATCAAATATGTAAGCTATTCCGATTTTGATAACCAATTTTCAGGTACCGAAATGGGGTCAAATGTTACCTTTGTGAAATTTATGAATGTTTTTTGATTGCTAAAATGCGCATGATAAAATTGAAGCTCGGATATTCATATAGTCTCGTATAAAATGTAACCCTCTTTTTATTTATAATTTTTTAATGTAAGTAATATTAAAAAATTTATAAATATTTTTCGTTTAATGGTATTTTTATGTTCTATTATTTTTCTTTGTTGTTATTTTATTCTTATTTTTGAAATATTTGTATCGCTGTCATAAAGTAATTGTACTCCTGTCAAAACAAAAAAGTTGTACCATAAATTCTAGAACTAAGTTTTAAAACACTTTAGAGCGTTGCAAAACGTTATTAACTTCGTTGTAGGCAGACTGTAATCTTGATACAAATTATTTAACAACTTCTTTTGATCTTACTAAATCTTGATGAAAAATAAACCATTATGTTGTAAAACTTCTTAAAAATTGTTGAACATAGTTGTGCTATTTGAGTTATCATAGTGGAAGCTTATCATTACACAACAATATGATATTCACTTAGATTATAGTCGATTACAGTAGTTAAGCACGTTTCTCTTTATAAAGAAACTTACAAAAATGGCTACAGACGAGTAAATGACCCATTTCGGTGTCATCAGTTACTGAAATTTCATCGCTTGGCCATTAGTAGTGGTAATTTAACCAGTTATTCCCAATTTGAGTAAAAAAAAAAAAAATACCTTTTCAAATGGAAGTTCTTTTTGAGGTTGATTTTACTTAGAGAAATAGGCTAAACTGCAGCAATATGCATGTATACCAATTAGGCTTCAAAACAACTATACGTTAGCATACGTTCTTCTGATGTCTTTCACCATTTAAAATATTTTCATGCATCCATATATGCTACATAGACTACTTTAATTCAAAATGTCTATTTTTAAGTCTTCTTGGTTCTCCTAACGTTCTTGAGATATTTCGCGTTTCGAAATATCGTTAAACACCCATTTGAGCCACGTGCTATTCGATTGAGTTTTGAGACAACAATTCAGTCATGTGCTACTTGATTGAGTTACAAGAGACAGCAGCAAGATCGCATTTGTGCCATGTGGTACTTGTATCAGCTTCAAGACATAATTTCTAGGAAAGTTTCTTCAGCTTGGTATATTTCAGGTTTCAAAATGTCTTGGAGAACTTATTTGAGACATGAACTACTTAATTGAATTTTGGGAGCATGTCTCTTTTGCGTTTTTGAGGTATTTCGTGTTTTTTAAAAAAAAAAGGGTTTTTGCAATTAAACTTTACATGTTTAGCATCAAATATCTGGAATAACAACACTTATTATAACCGACAACGTACAACACACTAGTTAGCCAATTAACACAGATGAAATCTAAATCTAGAGTTATTTGTAGTCTGTAGTAATCAACACATCTTCATAAAATTTACATGCGCACTTCAGAGATCATCTTATATATTATTCCGAGAAAGGGTTTTTGTTGTGAAAAAAATCAATTTTTATTTCGTTGTACAAAACCAAAACTGATAAATGATATGCCAATTTAAAGAATAAGACTTGCTCTTTTGGCGAATAGTCTATTTAAAATCGAAAATTGTTTTATTTGTATGAAACTCTAATTTGGAAAATATCAGGTTGTTTTCAGATTATCTGGCGCCGTCAGCAACACGAGGGCTATAATGCGCCGAAACATTCGTCATTAGACAAGCCAACATACATTTACAAACACCCATGCCTAACACGGGACTCGAACCCGCAACCTCGCGGTCTAGAAGCTAGCACGCTAACCACTACACCGTTTGGTCGGCTGGAAAATATCAGAAAATAGTACAAAACATATTAAAATATAGGAAGTTGTGATATACAGTAGATGGCAGTACTATAGAAACGAGAAAAATCGAAATTTAAAGAAGTTAAGGAAACATAAAGAATATCCCAGCAATAGAATACAGTATCTAACTATCAAAAAAGTCATTCCTCTGAGCAATTTTAAATGATTACAGACACTAGTTCGCCATTAATTTATTTTGACACATTTGGGTAGTCATCAAGCGGACGGCATAAATGCTCTTATTCCATTATAGAGTTGAAGTAGGAAGCCAAAAACCTCAAATGAACTCTACGTTGAATTTCGATTTATCACACAAGTGAAAGCATGATTATTTTTGAGGAGGAAATCGAATAAATAAAGCGTAACTTGGTTTTTAAGTAAATTGCATTAAAAGAATTACTCTTCAGATCTAAATTTCCAATGGATCCTTTAAACAACATCTGGAGTTTTTAGTGTCAAATAGAAATCGGAGCCCCTAACACCATTTTACATAATGGACTCCAAATAACTTCAAAGTCAGTCTTTGCTATCTGAGAGAAAAAGAGGAGGATCCAATTGCAACAAGCTGCAATTCAGAGAGGAATATGTAGAATAGATAGCAATTATATAATTTATATTCAAATTTATTTTTTTTGTACAAAACTTCATTTACAGTTTTGGACTATAAAGTTTAGTCAAGTTAACTGACATATTAGAACGTCAAGTGTTATATTTCTATCCGTTGGTAGAAATTTAATCTGACGTTTCAATTAACTAATTAATTTGCAAATTAACTGATCTGCTCCGTTAAAGTTTGGAAGAGAATTTATTGATTGATGATTGATTCTACCAACTAATTTGTTGATTGTTTGATTGTATTAACTTGACTCTTTAGAAATCGGAAAATAAATAACATTAGGTTAATTTCCTTAATTTTAATAATATTTTAAACCGTTTGTTTCTGTGTAGTTTTTTTTATTGATTGATTCTATCATCTAATTGGTTGATAGTTTTATTGTTTTTACTTGATTTCTTAGATATCTAAAAATAAATAACGTTTTGTGTTACTTTAAACTTATAGAAAAGTTGCTGTTGTTCAATAAAAGATTTTATTTTCACTTTAATGAGTGCCTAGTAGGTTATGTGAAGATTATCAAGGTAATTTGCAGATTATCGTCGGTAATTTGAGAAATTAAACAATTTTTGGACTTTGATGAATCCCCGTAGTTAATCTGCACATTACCATAGCTTAGATAATCTGTAGAATAACTGATTTTTGCACTTTTGCGGTAACCATAAATACTAAATTTTATCACTTTATTTTCATTCTAGATGGCTTTAAAAAGACACAGTTTAGTTATTTTTACCCTGCTTATTGTTGGGATAAAGTTATTTAAATGCATCCTTATCTATTATTTCTACAAGTAGACAAAATCAATTTTACCGGATCGAATATTTTCATCAATTAGAAGACTCTTTATTCCCTCAGTTCTATAGAAAACTAGTCATGTCCATTATCAAATGGCAAGAGATCGGAATAACTGTTACCATTATGTGTTGGTTTTCAATAGATTGCAAAAATCTTTTAATCGATTATTATTTTTTTTCCCGCGACCAAAGGACAGATAAATCGATTACAATGATGGAGGCATCGTAATCGATTTAGCGCAACAAAGTTTCATTTTTTTCTTATTTTTTTCTGGTAGATGTGGGTCGGTTAAGTCTTTGGTAACATCTTTGTCTCTTCGACTTGATGTGATCAGGTAAAATGATCGGAAATCTTGGCTCAAGGTTGATACAAGACAATTGACCCCAAATGCTAATCATCTAGGTAGAACGATGTATTCGGACAATCTTACAGTTGGTCAAGAATAATATAATAAAAAAAGATTGAGTAGTTGTGTAATTGATATTAATAAAGGTCGACAAATGGCAAAGGTTGAATTAGTTAAAGGATAATTACTTTCAATTACCCATTTGTTAACATAGGGTAGTTGACAGTAAATAATTCAGTGAATATTTACTGTCGGTAATAATTCGGTAAAAAAATAGTCATTTATGCAACTATTGGGGAAGGTAATACTTTTTCAAATTGGGTAAAACACTTATTTAAATAATTTGCGGAGTAAATTACTTAAGTACTTACTCAGTAAATTACTTAAATAATTTACTGAGTTTGAAAAAGTATTTTCCCACGGGTTGCATACCATATTTTTTTATAATTACGTGCAAAAATGTGTTTAATACATACTTTTATTAATGTTGGCAACTGGAGTCAATGAATTTCTTCTGAAAATATGTCATTTCAATTCCAAAACCATATAATATTTGAGCACGAGGCTTGCGAGAAAGTAATTTTTCACACTATACTAAACTTCAACTTAACTTGACATCACTAGACGGTAGATCATCACAGTGCTCATAGGCATTTATTCATTTTGGCGGCGTGAAAGCATAATGCTCGCCAAATCACAACCCTGTAGAGAACAAAAGGCTATAAGGTTTGTCGAGAATTATGTCTTCAATCCGCTAAAATGGATTAATTGCCTATGAGCACGGTGAAGATCTATCGTCTAGTGATGTCAAGTTAAGTTGGAGTTTAGTATAGTGTGCCAGAAAGTTACTTTTCCGCACTCCTCGGAAAAAAGTGCTACTTTCACCACGATTTTTATTCAAAATGATTACAAAAAGTTCCATTTTTTTGCACGTTGTTATAAAATGGTGTTTTTTTTTTTTTGTTTTTTTTTTCTTTTTCTTTTTTTGCATTTCTACATGTTCTTAGAACTTGAAAAAAAAGTTGTATAAAAAAATGTGTGTGTGTTTCGGGACAGCATAATTCCTGAAAGTATTGATCTATGATCAACTTTTGCATACGGGTTAGTTGGTGGCCATGGGACTTGACAATAAGGTTGTTGTCAAAATTTGTTTTTCAATAATTACCAAAAATAGCTTTAAGGTTTTTGAACAAAAATGATGTGATAGTGCATTTTAAGATGCTCTAAACATCCCCATCTCCGAAATTTTCGTAGAAATGCTTTGAAAAACGAATATGATAATTATTGCCAAATTGATCATTTTTTTTAATTAATGAAAATATGAAAACGAAAACGGTCAATTACACACCAATCCACCGAAAATTTAAATGCAGTGAATCGTATTAAGTGCATTTGAAACTTATGCGATGTTCTAGGTTCCTAGTTTCATTTTGTTTTAGGTTAGATTTTATTTTGGTAGTGATCGGAGAATTTTGACCTTCAGTTTCTACATTACTTTAAGAAAAAATCCTAGTAAGGATCGTTTCCTATACTCGCTATGTTACAATCTTCTAGCCCAGTGCATTTAGAAACTACTTTGTATAAAACCTTGACATTTGGTGAGTAGGTACGAAAATGATCACTTAATGAAATGACATAAATTGTTTTCATTTTATGTCTATCTATTACGAATGAAAATTAAAATAGTAAATGACAAAACCAGGTGGAGCCACTGCATAGGCATTAACGTAAGGATTTCAAATATAAAATAAAATATATTAGACGCTATTTTTAAGTTTTTAATTTATGTAATTTCATTAAGTGATGATTTTCGTACCTATTCACAAAATTTCAAGTTTTTATACAAAGTAGTTTCTAAATGCATTGATCTAGAAGATTATAACATTGTGAGAATAGGGAATGATCCTTACTAGAACTTCTTCTTAATGTAGTTGGGAAGCTAATACATAGGCTCTGACCATCTGTTTGATCACAGATTTCTGGATTATTATATTTAACTTCTCTGAACTTCAGATTTGTTTTATGAAAGCTTTCCTTGTCTCATATTCAAATCTGAGCCATTTATTTGGGCTATGATGACCTGTGTCCCAGTTGTTGAGAAACGTTATCGAATATTAGTTCGCAAAAACTTTATATTTCATTTATGATAATTACCTTGCTATGACAAATCTATAAAACATCTCTGCTCTAAAAACACAAAGTCAAAGAAAGAAAATGCTATAGAAATAAAAAGATTTAAAGATATTTTTAAACTTGGTACATAATTAGATATTTGGGATCCTTTTGAAAAAAATGCTTACGGAATGTTACTACTTTAACTTGAAACATGATGTACAAGTTGATATTTTCTTATTCTAAGCAAAAGTTTAATACCCATAAAAATACGTTTTGGAACAATATAAATAAGCTATAACGTAGGGCAGGAACAAAGAACTGAGAAATATTTTTAATTAATTAAACGTTTTATAATTTAAAAATTTTAGCTACAAATTTTGTGCTTATGTATTTTTAAATACTTTATATTAACTTAGATGCTATGTGGTGGGGATGTATGTAGAGGGCTAATTTATTCATTTTCCGTCATCCAATCGAGCTCAAACTTAGCAGATAGACTCATTGTCGATGACAATATAGTATATCAAGTTTATTCAGGGGAGAATGAGTTAATCAATGATATGGAATTGATGGTTTTCTTCGTTGTGGACAAACATTATAAAATGCCAATATGAGCTCAAGTAGCTTAAATAAGTTGCAGTTACACATGAAAGTTGACAATGCTTAATAAAGTATTTATATTAGAAATTTCATTTTTATAGATTAATTTTGCATACAATTATATCTGTGTTTATAAATATATTGGCACATATTTATAACCATAGATATTTTTAATATTTTATATAATCTGTACGTAATTATTTGAATGGACACTTCAAAACATTACCTTATCCATAAAATTGTTCTTAGAACTTATTGTATAGCTATCAGTAACTAATAAACATTAAAAAATAAAATCTGAAAACCAATTACTGACAAAATCTCACTTCGTTAACCACCTCCTTAAGCATCCCAGGCACGTTATCTTTCCTAAACCATGAAATACAGCGATAATAGCCAAAATAATTCGTAATTCCTTTTACGGTCTCTAGAGAATAATCAACTCAACTCAACTTCAAGAAAAAAAATTCGAATGAATCGATCGCTGAACATTCTTTGTCCGCCATTTTCATTTTAGGTCACTATGCCACGTGTAACGCGATCGGGGTCGAATTCATTAATTTCTGATCAATTCGAACGTTTGTTCGCCATCAAGGGGTAAATGTTTCTGGAAAAATGGCTTTTAGCAAAAAAAATAGTATCAACAGTTCCACCAACTGCCGGATATGTATGTCAGAAGCCACTTGACTTAACTTTTTTTGGTTGGAATTGCTTTTGGTTGGATCGGTATTAAAACGCAACACTCATGAGTTAGAATAAAGAGTGCTATAATCTTTGTCCTGAGCTAACTGTTGAGTTAAAATGAGTCTTGTTAGGTTGAAAGTCTTGTGTACGAACTTTAGGTTTGAGCATTTGATGATTTTTATTCTGGTCCTGATAGACTAAGAGGCAACTGCAATTTTTGGACCCCATCGAATATCATTCTGAATTTTTTTTATAGAAATTGGAGAAAAGTGAGTAGATTACGAATCCACTGGTCTGCCGTGGCAAAAATGGCCGAAATATGTCAAAATAGACTTTTAATAAGTTGAAATAAATACAATTGCCAAATGCGCCATAACTTGCGAAATAATGAGCATTTTTTTTTTATTTGGGAACCCTCACTCTCTAATTTTCAATTAAAAAGGTTGCAGACGATTTGGATGTGTGGCTATGGCCTACTTGCATCTTTCACAAATGAGCCAAATTGGCAAGAAACATTACGTCACTAATGATGTAACTGATGTCGCCAATTTGGCTTATTTTTTAAAAGATACAAGTTTTCCGAGCCAGAGATCAGAAATCGTTTGCGCTTTTTCTCATTGAAAATCAAAATGCAGTGGGTTGCCAGACAAAAAAGTTTTTTTCTCTTTTTGGCAAGTTATGACATATTTGGCAATCGGATTTTAGTTCAACTCAATCCAAGTCGATTTTTTATCAGTTTCGGCAAATTTTGCTACGGCAGACCAGTGGATTCGTAATCTACTAACTTTTCTCCAATTTCTATAAAAAATTCAGAATGATGTTCGATGGGGTCCAAAAGTTGCAGTCGCCTCTCGGACTATGATCTTTTGGTGCTTTATATCACTCTTCTATTCTTCATGCTGCGTGACATTTGACAAACTTGTTGGATTGTGACATTAAACCTTCACTTGGAGATCATCTCACTATGCTTTTTACTGCGGTACTTCAGCCCCAAATAACAAACATAAACAATTTGGCGACATTTAATACATAACAATCTACTTCTGTTAAGGTGGACGACATTTAACAAAATCTCTACCAATATTTAGTTTTTATATAAACCAATACAAAGTTGCAGAGTTTGACGAATTACTTTTCGAGAAAACTTGCACCTGAAAGTCCTGGAATAAGATATAGATTATATAATCTATTTTCGTAGCCAAGATATTAACCATTCATAAAATTATATTGGAAGCACACTTCCGGTCAAATTTTAAAACTTTTCAAGTTGAATTTTATGTCATCTTACTAACTTTGTCTCAACCCCTTTAAGCTCTTAACCCTTATAGTTTAGGATTTATGGATTTCAGAAGCCATCTGCATAAGAGAGTAAATAGGTTTTCACTTATACATATGGGGGGTGAAAAAATGAAAGTTTTGAAGGCAGTATTGATATTATAATCTACGGCTTGCGTGCATTGTGTTTGTATCGTTTTTCGAAGCACGTTCGAAAAATAGATAACCCAGCATAATATAATCTATTGTTAGACACCTTTTCATTCAGTTAAATACTTATTTTTATAATAAAAATGATACTTTTGGTAACTAAATTAGGCCAATATATAAGCTTTTTTTTCTTCTTTTTTTTTCTTCTTTTTTTACTTCGTAGAGCGCGAAATCTATCTTCTACATTTCAGGAAAAAAAACTGTTACACTACAAAAAAGTATGTTCTATAACACAGATAGCGAAACTGGCTACAGGTTCTATAACTAATCGTTAAGAATGGTTAGAAATACCCTTGAAGGCCATTTTTATTGTCTTGAGGATACAAAAAAACAAAAACAAAAAACAGCTCGGCTGAAACAAAAACTTTTACCAGAATTTTTTTATTCAATTCTAAATGGTTGGTTGTATTCAGATTATCTGGCGCCGTCAGCAACACGAGGGCTATAATGCGCCGAAACATTCGTCATTAGACAAGCCAACATGCATTTACAAACACCCATGCCTAACACGGGACTCGAACCCGCAACCTCGCGGTCTAGAAGCCAGCACGCTAACCACTATACCGTTTGGTCGGCCCAATTCTAAATGTTTCGAAAAGACATAAACAGAAAAATGTCTGCTCAATGCGCTTTTTTTTTTTTTTTTTAAATTTGCAATTAAAGTTCCCCTGTTAGACGTTGGCGAGAAAACGATTCATGCGGCTCGAAATGAATATGACGTCAAGGCTTCCCAAACATCTTGGCTTGAAATGTGGCAGCGAAAACCAGTTTTGAAAGTTTCTCCCAAATCGTGCCAACCTGTAAGAGATACGGCAATGGCCCACCAACGCCAACTATTTGGCAGAAACCTCACGATAACCATAGAAACGGAAGGGAGCTTTAACGTCACAGATTTTGTTCAGTGTTTTGATCGTACACTGGTTTTGGCTCGGTTTTGGGGCATTTTCTTTTCTTAATATTTAAATAGCTAATTTTTTTAAAGAACTTTTGTTTAAATATTTGGAATCGGAAAGAAATTCTTCATAAATATAAACTAATTTAACTTGTTTTTAAAAAATGCAGGAATTGTCCATTCAGTTGTGCTTATGTATGATATGTCATAGACAACTTCCATGTTCGTCGGAAAATGAAATGGGTATTGTAATTGGCTAATGAAATGGGAAAATTAAAATTCGTTTTTAAAGGTGCATTGGGGTTGTAGTTAGGCTTCTAATATTTCCAAGGTTAAATGAATATCTTTCTCTAATATCAATATGTTTAGTTGGGGGAATGCTTCTGGTATTTTTAAAGTTAATAGAAAATATCTTCCTTTTCGATAACCCGCCTAACAACATTCCTTGAGATCTGGTATTTGAACCAAATCTGTTATTCTAAATGTTTATTAAGTACTTTTGTATTAAAACGTCGACATTTTTGTCGTAACTAAAATCTTGCTAATGGACAATTTCCGCATTTATTTTTTTATTCAATTCTAAATGTTTCGAAAAGGCTATAAGCACGAAAATTTCTGCTCAATGCGCTAATTCTTTTTTTTTTTTTAAATTTGCGATCAAAGTTACCTTGCTAGACGTTGGCGAGAAAACGATTCATTCCGTTGGCATTGAATGTGACGTCACTGTTTCGCAAACACCTTGGCTTGAAATGCTGCAGCGGTAACCAGATTTGCAAGTTTTTTGCAAATCACGCCAACCTGTAGGGAATGTGGCAATGGTCTACCAACGCCAACTATTTGGTAGAAACCTCACGATAACCATAGAAACTGTAAGAACCCTTAACGTCACGGATTTTGCTGAGTGTTTTGATCTGACTGGTTTTGGTTCGGTTTGGAGGCATTTTCTTTTCTTAATATTTAAATAACTAATTTTTTCAAAGAATTTTTTTTTAAATATTTGGAATCAGAAAGAAATTATTTATAAATATAAACTAATTTTACTCGTTTTTAAAAAATGCGGGAATTCTCCATTGTTCAATTTCTCTTTTGTTGCAAACATTTTTTGCAAATATGAATAAACTATATTTATTGAAAATAATTTTTTATCATTATCATTGAATGCATAAATGCTTTAAGGACTGTGGTCCAGCAAATTGAACGTTGTTAGAAAAATTCCAGTAATTAAACTTTTTTGATAACGATTTCAACTTTCTTAAAATAAAATAATAATTAAAATTCAAAGACTAAAGTATATGGTTTATCCTATAGGTCTCGTAGTCGACCGCCACTAAAAATTTCGTCAATGAAGGACGGTTTAATACGAATACCATGAGTTCATACGTATTAAACTGTCGACCTTTTTGTAGCCACAAAAGTTCAACAAACATAGTCGACCAAACGTAGTAACCAAAATATTATCATCGATCTTTTAAGCAAATCAATATAGTCTATGGGATGATTTGAAATTCTATTTCAATTTAATAAAATTACAAATACAATAAACAAAACAAAACAAAAAAAAATGTAGTCATTCGCTTTCTTCTTGATCTTTAAATAAAGTCAAAGCAAGAATGCACGATCGATCTGGAATGATGTCATCACACAGCACACTATAAGTTACAATTCTTTTTTTTTTTTTTTTTTTTAATTTTATTTTGGCAACAGGAAAGAAATTTAGCAACTGGCGAGATTTTCGTTACTCCAACAAGGTCGACAGTTTAATACATAAATACCGTTTATTTTTAATAGTATTAAACTTTTCTTGTAGAAATTTATTTACCTTTTTTCATTTTTACTTTTATGGGTTTCTATTGTCAGTTTACCATTGTCAGAATAAGCAATGACACAGAATAAGCCCCTAGAGATTAAATTAACTGCTACTCTTCAAAAATCCACACCAGTGCACGTGAGTTCACGAAATTAATTTTGCTTGGAAACCTGCAGTAGGTAAAAACATGAGTTAGCCATTACGAATTAATAGATCCACGTACGCAACAAAGATGCAAAACTCGGCGATATTCCGTGATATCACAAGGAACATCATCGAAAGAAGTTTGCCTGTTGCGTTCTGGCAACACGCACAAACGTTTCCATGCAAACATTTTGTAAACAAAAAAAAAATAGCATTGAAAAATAGACTGACTTCTCCATCCTATTATGAAATAGATCAATTTGTATTGGTTCTATTCGAATTTCACACGCTCCAGTTCCAGTGGCGCTGTAATGTAAAGTGTATTGGAACTGAGAAATATCTATACGAGCTGAAAATGTTTGTTTGTGTTGTTGGGGCTGTCCTTACGAAACAAATGGGTCAATAGTGGTAAGAAATCGCAGGCGCTTGTGTTATTACTGGAAATGAATTTGCCAGTTTTCCTGGTGGGATGTAGGCATTTTTTTTCTTGCACGCTATTTGTACAATGACCAATAGAGTCCGAAGGCAATTGCACGTTTATATACCTCATCGAACATCATTCTAATTTTTTTCTTTCTTTTTTAATAAAATGTAGAGAAATGTAATGAGATTATGAATATACTGGTCCGCCATTGGAAAAATATCCAAAAACTGATAAAAAATCAGCTTTAAACGGATTGAACTAAATCTGAAAGGAAAATATATCATAATTTATAAAAATAAGGAGCTTTCTTTTTTATTTGGTAGCCCATCTATTTTTAACCTTCAATGAGGAAGGGTAGAGATGATTTCACTTCGCTGGAGCTAAATACTTGCATTTTTTAAAAGTGAGCCAAGTATGCGATAAATATTACTCCACTAATGACCGAATATTTATTGCAAACTTGGCAAACCAGTATATATTCCTAATATACTAGCATTTCCCTATATTTTATAAAAATATCAGGTTGATGATAAGTGTGGTATATAGCCTTGCAGTTGCCTCCCAATCTTATAGTCCCGTGACTATTCTAGAATAAGTGTTGTTTGAGGCATATGGGTCTTATGTATTTCGAAATCAAACGAAATGGTTCTTCGCAATGTCTAACGGGAAGAAATGAAATAAGCGTTTGAGACTGGCTATTGAAATCGGAAAATTCTAATTTATTTTTAAAGATGTTGTTGTAATTGGTCATAAGATTTTGCAGGCGTTGAATTCAAACAACTTTATGAATACGGCCCACATCAATTAAACAATAAGTCAACTACATGACATCAGAAAAGGTCCAGAAAGCTGGTTTGGTTTGTTTGTACGCTCAACGACCTATTGTTGTGCACAATAACGGCTAATCAGACTGGGACCTACAATTAACGTAGATTCCGAACCATGATGAACTTCCACGCCTAACCCAGGATTCGAACCCGACATCTTTGGCATGCGAGGCCCGAGCGCTAACCCCACGGCCATCTGGTTGGCCCAGAAAGCTGGATCGAACTGGTTGAAGAGCACACCATAAACCAAATTTGTCATATATCCCCACATTTAGTTAAGTACATACATTTTTCCTTTGCTTTTCGACGATAAAGCAAAGTTGAATTAAAAGAAGAAAAAATAAGAAGAAAAAAAAAGAAGGAAAAAAAAATATTAATAATAATTTTCTTTTCTTTTGCATCAATTTAGATAATGTTTGCTGAAAATAACAATCAATCATAAATATCAATGGGTCGAAAAATTATAATTTAAATTATTTTATCATAATCCCTGTTTCTTTTCAAACATATGGTTATCTATTTACTCCTAACTCCCTTGTAGCCAGATCTCTTCCATAACACTGGTGTGTAGAATTAATGGTGGCTGCTGCATGTTAAATCCGTTGAGGCTTCAATGCCCTCTCTTTAGTAGGGTGTGAAGAAAGAGGTCATCTTTATTTGGTCCCCGTGCGTATTTTAAGGTTTCGTTTTAAGGAAAGTATTTCTGGGAAAGTATTAAGTATGTGTGGGAGGGAGAATGCATCTTCAGTCTTTAACCCTTTGCACTCCAGGCCTTTTTCGCGCGGAGGAATCAGCAACTCGAGACATTTTAGGTTCGGCTGGTGTTTATGGATTTGCTTCATAGAAACTAAACACAGTCATTGGCCTTGCATCGAATTTCCGCATCACACCTAATGGTCCTCTCGTGGTTTGGCATCCAATCGTGTGGCGCCTGAGAGGCGCCACTGGAGTGCAAAGGGTTAAATTCATATAAAAGAGAATGTTCATCGGGTCTTGATGCTGAATCCAACATACAGTTTTTATCTAAATTTCGAGAGTTGGCGAGCGTCACTGAATAGGGGTTGGAGTCAATTTGTCTTACTAATAATTCTGCAATTTAATTACCGCAAGGTACTTGATAAAAATTTTGTCAGTGCGTTACTTATAATTCGTCCCTACTCCCTATTGATGTAATGCATCGTTTTCAATGACATAAAGTACGACGTATGTTCTAGGAAAGAACAGCTGAAGCGTAATATTGGCGTCATTTGTTGACGTTTACAGCTGCATAAAGTAAAGGTCGCCAAACCGCTACCTTCACCAGGTGATTTCAAATTGTGTGTTATAATTCCGAATAACTAACACGTAAATTATGATTGCTTTTTAGTTGTGCAGGTGTATTGATTACGATTTTATGGTTTTACTAGCCGTGTGGTTCGATGTTGCGTGGGTTTACTGTTTTTAAATATATGTTTTTGTTATGCTTTCCTAGTTGGTGGAATTTTTTTTTAATTACTTCTACACTTATGTTTGTAGTTTAGGTTAAGGTGATAGGTATTATTGAAACTTTTTTTCTTAATTTAGGAATGCATTTTTTTTTTTTTTTTTGTATATTTAGAACTATTGTTAAAAATTAAATCGTGTAAAAAAAAATATGCTTGTAATTTACAGAATTTAATTTTGCTTTTGAAAAAAATGACTATTTAAGTTTTAAGTTCTACTTCTTTTATATTTCAACTTTTTTAAGTGAATTTACAGAATATTTTTACTTTTAATCTCCCATATGTTAACATATGGTAATGAAAGTATAGTTTTCAGTCAAAAAAAAAAAAAAAATTTTTTTTTTTTTTTTTTTTTTTTTTTTTTTTATTTCTCCACGTTTTGGAACATCCTGACTTAGTGGCCTAGAAAAATGTCTTTATAGGTGGTCAGCATAACTCACGAACTGAATCTACGATGTTCAGATTTGGTATTTTAAACATCTCCATTTCCCAAATTCCCGTAAAAATGCTATAAATGTGTAAAAAGTTGAAAAACGAATGTCTTTAAGTTCTTTTCCTTGAGCATCGCTTATCAACGACTGTTTTTCTCCGTTCCTCTTTTTCACTTACAATAAAGGTTAATGTAAGAATTATCGAATAGTATACTGTCAAATTTGCCATTTCGACCGGGCTTTTTCTTGCCCATGTAAGAATTATTGCCAAAATTATCGCCAAACTGGCCATTTTTTCAAATGAATGAAAATACATGTTTTAGCTAGGTGTGTCTAGGGGGATGAATTGTGGCAAGAATGAGGCAGTTTGGCTTTGCATCGTTCTTTTAATGGACGTATTAGGGGGTTACAAAGGCTGTTAAGCCTTGATTAAAGATCTCGCGTGCATCTGAAGAGGTCCTCGCAGCATCTAGAGTCTGAATCTCAGTCCGAATCCGAATGAATTTGTGGGGAATCATCAATTCCCCTCAAATGACGTCACAAGCTGCAGTCTATAAGAACTGCCGAAAAACTTTCTTTTGAGAGTCTGGCAACACTGTACTAGATAGAGATCGACTAGAAGCTGTTCTATGAAATGTTGTAACTTTTATATAATCCTGAATGCTTAATCCTTAAACTTAAAATTTTTGTTCAATAAATATGTTATGTTTCTCGAATGTGTTCGGTACCTCAATATTTTTAACCTTCTGATCCTGAGTCCACTGTTTATTTAATTTCTTAATATTAAATTGATTTTTGGTACTACGTGTGGATACTGCCTTTTACTAATTACCAAAAATTCTCGGCATCTGCGCTGCTCTTATAAAGCTCGGTGGCGCCACTGTCGCTACGGGTGGCTCTGCTGTTTACTGATTGAATGTTATACAACGTACATAAATGGTAATAATACTATTCCAGGTCAAACCAAACCAGGTGATCAATATTATAGTGCAATTGAAAGTTGCGCGATATTTCACACCCCAAGTTTTAAATGTTAATAGGTATATAGGGTCTTTCAGAAAGGACTCTAAATTTGAAATGACATAATTACCAAACATTGAGGAAGACAAAAAAAAACCACAAGTCGTACGTCGGATAGACAGTTTAAGAATTTTAAATACACCGGTTTGCAAAATAAGTTTCTTTATTGATATGCGCCAAAAAATGTTATTATATATGAATATAGCGGAATGAGTTTATCGTTTCTCACATGAAATTGAACAAGGGAAGGACACTAATTATCCTTTTATTAGATAGTCCAGCCCAAATGGTCACTTTTGCAGAAAGCGGTGGTTTTGAAAGATACACAAAATTGTTTTCCGTACACTGCATTTATCAGTTTTGTTTATTGTGACAAATACGTCCAAATGAAAAGAACCCTCATCTGTACAATATATGCAACCATCATCAAATTTCCTCCCTTCAATCAATTCGGACAAGCAGTGTTTATAAAATTCCGTACCTGTCTCTCCAAAACACAACTTGTCTCTTCTTTCTGTCTCCCATTGTTTCGCAGTTTTGTCATTTCAAAGTTAAGAATTTCTTTCTTAAAAGACCGCATAAATTCTATAATTTTTGAGACTAGATTTTTAATAAGTGAAATAATTATGGAGAGAAAAAAAATTTAAAAAAAAAAATGTGAAGATAAAAAAATTGTGAAAAAGTTTATATTTTCTTATATATTTTTCACAATTTAATTGAAAATACCTCATTTTTTTTGTTTTGTCAATTAGATCTTTAGGTTAATGCAAAAAAAAAATCATACCGTCCCATTTGTTGGAGTTTTAGACAGAAAATAATATAACCCATCAAAACTTGGGGTGTAAAAAATCCTTTATGTGCATTGTTACTTTCAATTACCCATATGTAATACATAGGGTTAATGAAAGGATAGTATTCGGTCCAAAAAAAAAATTTCGATCCCCCCCCCCTCCCCTTTTTTTTTTTTTTGCATTTCTCCACGTTTTGGAACATCCTGATCTCCAAAAAGTGATATAGAAAAAAATTTCTGTGTATATGTGTGTCTATGGTCAGTATAACTCCCGAACAAATTGACCTACGATGTTAAATTTGGTATGCGGGTTGGTGGTGGCCATTGGACCTACTGTTAAAGTTTTCGTTAAAATCGCGCAAGCGCATAAGGGAGCTCTTTGAAAAACATGATTGCTAAAAAACAGCTCAAACGATTTTCATAAAAATCGCTGTGGTAATGCCTCTTAAGGTGTTCTGAACATCCCCACCTCCTGAATTCCCGTAAAAATGCTTTAATGGCGTAAAAAGAAGAAAAACGAATGCCTTCATCACAGATTTCCCTTTCTTTGAGCATATCTCATCAACTATCGTTTTTTCTTCTCCCCTCAGTTTCACTCAAAATAATGGATAATATAAGGATTATCGAAAAGTATATTGCCAAAATCGTCATTTTAGCAGAGCCATACAGCCGATCAAACGGTATAGTGGTTAGCGTGCTAGCTTCTAGACCGCGAGGTTGTGGGTTCGAGTCCCGTGTAAGGGATGGGTGTTTGTAAATGTATGTTGGCTTGTCTAATGACGAATGTTTCGGCGCATTATAGCCCTCGTGTTGCTGACGGCGCCAGATAATCTGAAAACAACCAACCAACTTAAGACCCATACAAGAATTATCGCTAAACTGGCCATTTATTCTTAATAAATGATGAAAATATAAAAATGGTAAATGACATAAATCCACGTCAGTATTATTATGTAATTGAAAATTGTGCGATATTCCACACCTCTAGTTTTTATATTCATTAACACAGTGCCGATATCAATCACTTTTCTATCAGCAAAATGTGCGGCAAACTATGTTTCAAAATTTATTTATTAAAAAAGAACGTTAACGTCATCCAAACCATTTATTTATTCTGATTGAAGTAATTTTATTATTTATTTATTTAAAAAACATTTGGCAACAGGAAAGAGTTTCAACAATGTTCGGATTTTAATGTGTTTGAATGACGGCAAATTGATTTATTAGTATTCCGTAAAAACGACCTTTTAGTGACAGTAACAGCCTCAAAATTTGATAGAATACATTGTCATCGACATCGAACCTATTTGCCAAGTTTCAGCCCTATTGAATGACGGCAAAGGGGTTAACTAGGCCTCCGCAGATTCCGCTCTTATCGACAAATAAACATACATATAAAAACGAAGTTAAAATAAAGGATATAAAAATTAATATCTTCTGCTATTTTTAAATCATACATAACAAATGAAAAACTAGGGTTGTGGAACAAATCAATTATACTGTAATGTTGGTCACTACATTTAGATTTGACAGTAATTGGTGCAATTTACTGTTCCAGTTTTCATATTTTCATGAATTTAAACTAATTGGCAATTTTGGTGGCAATTATAATAGAAAAAGAAAAGAAAAAAAAACCTGTTAAAATGGTGAAATTAAATTTTTTTTTATTTTATCAGTAGTGAAACAGAGGAGGAACAGTCGTTGATGAACAATGTTATCAAACAAAGAGAACTCTGCTTTAAAGACGTTCGTTTTTAAATTTTTTACTCCTTTATCGAATTTCGGAGATGTTTCAAACACCTTAAAATGCATTACCACAGCAATTGGGATAAAAATCATTAGAGCCGATTTTTGACCATTCCTGAAATCCGCAAAATTTTCAAAACACCTTAGTGCCATGCGCAATTTTGACAAAAACCTTAAAGGCAGGTCCCATGGCCACTACTAATCTGTACACAAAATTTGAACATCGCAGGCCCATCCTTTCGGGAGTTATGCTAATCACAGACGGACGAACGCACATTTTTTCTATGCCATATTTTCAAACTCGGTACTTCCCAAAAAGTATAGAAATCCCCCCCCCCCCCAAAGAAAAGAAAGAAAAAATTTGCCCGAGAATTTTGCCCCGACATATAGAATTGTCTCTTTAACATTAGCGGTATAGGACTTACCAATTACTTAAGTACATTACTCAAAATTGAATAGTGTGTAGAAGTAGGTTCTTAGTGACAGTGTATATCCTAATACAATTAGTTTAATAATATATCTTGATTTATCTAGCATTGAACCACAGCGAAAAACATACCCTACATCGCGTACTTGAATCTGATAAAAAAAAAAAAAATTATACATCCAGAAAATATCGGATATAAAAACATAATTCCACTCTAATAACTATATTTTTAACGTTCTTTCTCTAATAAGAAAGTTGGCTGCTAATGTTATGAGGGAGGAAATGAAAGAATATTTGACCGTGACATTGGCAGCGGGGTGGCATTAGTCAAATCGATGAGATGTGTTTTGCGTTACCATGGAAACCAACAGCTGCAAATAACACTAAGGTCAAATATCTCTTGACTGCTGAGAATGTCGATACCGGGACAATTTTTAAATTGGTTTGGACGAGTTTTGTTTTTGGTTATTGTTTTGTTGTGATTGTTATGTAATTTCGATTGGAAAGTTGCGAGATTGACGTAGAGTGCTTATGTAACATTGGGGTGTAGAATTAGTGATGGCTTCTAGACGGTAAATCCAGGTTATAATGCTCTCTCGTTGGTGGGGAGTGTTTGGAGAAAAGTGCTAGCTAAGATGTTGACCTCTTTATATGACTGAGCTCAAATTTATTTATGTCTATATTCAATTTCAAGGTTGGAAGAAAGCTAAACGATTTGGTGCATTTATAAGCTAAAAGGTGCAAAAGCTATACGGCTATTTTGAAAATACTATATGGCAACATTAACAAATCATTCCAATCATTGATTATCGTATTGTAAAAATCGAGTTTTCATCTTTCCCTATTATATTGAGATACCTATTATATTTGAACAATTTGCAACCATTTCCTCGTATTTTCAGTGATAAATTCTAAACCCATAACTCCCCCCCCCCCCCGTGTGATAAATGTAAACAACTTAATTAAATCTTCTCTTGCTCTTCTTTCCTGCAGTGTCTACATGTTTAATTTTTTCAACCTATTATCATATGCTATGTCCAAAGTATCCTGAATTATTTTTATTGCTCTATATTGAGAAGTTTTTTTCAGAACATGAATGTCCTTTTTTAAAAAAGAAAACCAAAACTGTACGTCATACTCAAGATGCGGTCAAAGCAAACCACTATTTAATGGTCATATAATATCAATATATCTAAATGAAACACTTTCCTTGATATAACCTAACATCGTATTTACCTTGCCACTAGCTGCCATACATTGTTGCCTTAACTTAAAATCTCTACTAACCAACACTCTAAAGTCACTGACAACGTTAGTATCATGTATTCTAAGTCATTGTAAATTCTAAGACTTTCATTGTTATTCATCAATATTTTGATTTTTTAATCTTTAGGTATAGTCCCCGACATTTGCTAACATTAAATGACTTACGCTATTTAATAGCCCAATCTGATAATTCTATAAGAGCAAGACACAAGACTGACTCTGCAAAATCTAGCTGAAGCCTTTAAAACAATTGAATGAACACTTATTAAAAATGGTTATTTTACTAGAACACGATCAAGTAAAGTATTACCTTCATTATCTACCTAAATAAAATACGTTAAACCATATAAGTAACTATAAGATATAATTATAGCAAAAAATTCTTACGCAATCTGTTAATCTATTTAAGATGAGCATCTTTTATTAAATCCTTTATATTAACTTTGATTTTGTGTGTGTGTGGTTGGGTACGTCAATGGCAGGCAAATTTGCGGAGGCTTAATCAACCCCCTTGCCTTCATCCAATAGGACTGAAACTTAGCAGATACATTCGACGTCGATGAAAATGCATTCTACCAAATTTTGGGGGCTACCACGGCCACTAAAAGGTAGCTTTTATTGAACACTAATAAACCAACTTGCCGTCATCCACTCGTTCTGAAATTGCATTTAACCGATCATTGAAGAAACTCTTTTCTGTTGCTAAAACTGTTTTAATAAATAGTTCTAATCAGAATAAATAAAAGATATTTGGATGGTGAGTGTATAAATTCTCATTCATTTTTAATGAATACATTTGGAAAAGTAGTTTACAGCAGGGTTGGCATGTTAAAACCAATTGGTTTAAACCAAATAGTTTTTTTCCTCAAAAAAAAAAAAAAAAAAAAAAAAAAAAAATGCTTTTTTTTTTTAAAGAATAAATTAAAATTGTATTTTTATTTATTTATAATTAGATTTTTCAAATTATTTGATGTTGTAAATGACTTCTATTTTTAACTGAACAACTTAACTTTTCTTTCTATTATTTTTAAAAAAATAATTCTCTAAATGAAAAATTATACGAATACTATCGATAGAAAAAGTTCTAATGTATTTTAAAATAAATCTTGTAATTAAAGACGATTGAAATTTTTACAAGTATATATCAACAAAAAGTTTTTATATTAAACTAATAGATATTTTCATGTTTTATAATAATTTAAAATTATTAATTAAACATAAATTATAGGCTGCATTTTAAATTTGTTTCTAAAATAGAGATTTTGCGTTTTAACAACTTTTTTTCTAAACATTAAAAATATCATTTTCACAACTTATCATCATTGCTGTTGAATTTAAGAGCAATATTCCAAGTATTATGTAGTAAACAATTACTATTGTATTATATTGTATACATTGAATTTAAAAAATAGTACCTCTAAATAAAATATTAAAATTCAATATGATGTGAATGTCCATATAAGTAGCAATAATTTTTTATTTACTTAGTTTAAATTATTTTCAAACGGAATATTAATTGTTATTTGAGCATTAATTATTCTAGTTTATGTCAAATTTTATATATAAATATGTATACATGTAATTTGAAAAAGATTTTTAAAAAAACCCGGGTTAAATTAAAAATAACATCGTTTAAAAAAAAAAAAACATGTTTTTTTCCCAACCCTGGTTTACAGTATATTTTGCTAATAGAGATGTTCTTGTATTTAAAATTAGATGCCAACACCAAGCACACGCTGACAAAAGATAGTCGACCAAACGGTATAGTGGTTAGCATGCTAGCTTCTAGACCACGAGGTTGCGGGTTCGAGTCCCGTGTTAGGCATGGGTGTTTATAAATGTATGTTGGCTTGACGAATGTTTCGGCGCATTATAACCCTCGTGTTGCTGACGGCGCCAGATAATCTGAAAACAACCAACTGACAAAAGAAACGACGCTTTGTTAATGAATATAAAAGTTGTCAATGTCTATATTAAAAACTTTTTATGGGTTATACTATTATCATTTTGCCTTCTCAAATTTAAGCTCAAATATTATTAATAGGAGTGCGGAGAAAATATAGAGTGGCCACAGAACCTAGAAAACCAGGAAATCAGGGACATGTCAGGGAGCTTTCTAATTCTGGAAAAAATAAGGGAAATTTAATGAAAATCATGGAAATTTTGAGGCATGTTTTCCCTTTCCTCTATATTTTGGATCCAATTACCCAGAGATTTGTGGTGGTAATCGTTCTAAGTTTAATGGTGTGGGATAATTCACATTTTTCATTATCACCAAAACTATGTTTAATAAAGAGGCGTGTTATTTCTTTAACATGTATGTTCTGTTTGATCAGGGTTTCTACACATCTGGAAAACCTTAAAAAAATTTGGGGAATTTGTGTCCTGAATTTTGTGGCCACCCTGAAATACCTCTAAAGAGAGTTGCTGGAGTTTCAGATAGAAAAATGACTCACTTTTGCCTAGGAAAACCCATAGGCAAGAATTTACGAGAGAAAATAAACGCTTAAATGGGTAAAACCGACATCAATCACTTTTTTTCTTTTCATTCCTCTTTAAGTTCGGGAACTAAACTTAGTAAGGTAATCCATATTGAAATTTTAAATAGAATAGCCCATTCCATAGAGAGTTTTATTTCCTAACTCAAAGATTTTTGTCGAATATCTAGGAACTTGAAAATGTATCAGTATCACTTCTTCATATATTTTTCCCTCCAAGAATAACGTGCGAGCACTAAATTTTTTTCCAATTATCCATAAAAAGTATTTTCAAGGCATCATTAAAATATTTTTGGATAATCACTAGATATCATTTTAACTATCGTTAAATTTAGTGGATTTAACGATAGTTAAAAATTTAAAATAGTTGCGAAATGGGTGGGGAAGCTATTTTCCCACCTGAAAATTGTCAATAGCTTCACTCTCAGGAAAGTAAGTAGAAGAGGTTCGGGACCTCAAGACCAATTAAATTTTCGACTTCGACTAGCACGACAACTTATTTCTGGAATTTCAAGTTGTAAAAGTAAAGTACCTGTAAATTTCTTGAATAACAAGAAAACTGTTCCAGATGATGTACGATTGCCTGAAGTTGGTGACCATATGCCAACTTTACAAATAACATATAGACGTTGCCATTTGTGCTCTACTAAAGCACATGAGAAGAGAACAAGATACGTTTGTATATAGACTGAGAGGCGACTGCAATTCTTGGACCCCATCGAACATCATTCTGAATTTTTTTTATAGAAAATGGAGAAAAGTGAGTAGATTACGAATCCACTGGTCTGCCGTGGCAAAAATGCCCGAAACTGGTCAAAAATCAACTTTTAATAAGTTGAACTAAATCCAATTGCCAAATGCGCCATAGCTTGCCAAATAATGAGCTTTTTTTTTATTTGGTAACCCTCACTCTTTAATTTTCAATTAAGAAGGTTGCAGACGATTCGGATGTGTGGCTATGGCTTACTCACAAATGAGCCAAATTGGCAATAAACATTACGTCACTGATGACGTAACTGATGTTGCTAATTTGGCTTACTTTTAAAAGATACAAGTTTTCCGAGCTAAAGATCAGAAATCGTTTGCGCTTTTTCTCACTGAAAATCAAAATGCAGTGGGTTGCCAGACGAAAAAGTGTGTTCTCTTTTTGACAAGTTATGACATATTTGGCAATCGGATTTTATTTCAACTCATTCCAAGTCGATTCTTGATCAGTTTCGGCCATTTTTGCCGCGGCAGACCAGTGGATTCGTAATCTACTCACTTTGCTCCAATTTCTATAAAAAATTCATAATGATGTTCGATGGGGTCCAAAAATTGCAGTCGCCTCTCGGACTAATAGCTTACAATATCCCACTATGTGTTGATCCCTGTTTTCTGAAATTTCATGGAAAGTGATAGGTATAAATTCTTAAATTTTTTAACAGAAAATATATCCAATTTAGAATTTTTTTTGTAGATTTTAGTACTTGCTAATTATGTTTCATAAATATCATGTAATGCGATATAAAAAGAAATGTAAAACATAAGATATCCTCTACCTTTGAACAGCACCCAGCGGGTGGTTAAATATCAAATTAATTTTTGGTAATAAATTAAATTAATTTCTTTTTATAAATCAATATCAATCCCATAAATATTTTAAGATAAATTTAACCTATATACAATATATGTTTATCTATTTAATCTTACAAAATACGAGTCAAATAAAATGCTAACACATGAATTAAAAACAGTTGCGATAAAATGATATTTTTAAACATTTTATACTTCTCAATTAATGTTTTAACAAAATATGGAGGTGCCGGGTATCGATCCCGGTACCTCTCGCATGCTAAGCGAGCGCTCTACCATCTGAGCTACACCCCCGTTGAAAGCAAATGAAATCTTTAACTTTTAAACGATAAATGACACAATTTCAAACAAAACGAGTCTCAGCGCAAGACACTTTTCCCTGCCCGAAGGATAGGTGTGTCCGCCTATAAAGTAGTTCACTGGATGAAACAAGTGATTTCACCTCTTGCTAACACTAAAACTGAAGATGCCTTAGTTGATCGTTATACTTTGAGTTGAACTAAAACTATTTAATTCAATCTCAATTATTTTATTGTGGAAGTCATCCCTTCCTTTCAGGAATATTGTTCATTTTTCAGCTATTAAAGAGAAAGAGGAAAAATTAATATATATATATATATAAGGCAAAGCCCTCACTCACTCACTCACTCACTCACTCACTGACTCACTCATCACTAATTCTCCCACTTCCCACATAGTCACAACTCTGAAAATCGGCACAAATATCAACAATGGTAAAAATAGAAAAAGTAAACTATTCCGATCTCGATTAACACACTTTAAGGGGTCGAAAAGGGGTCAAACGTTCCAAACGGGGGACATTCGAAAATCCTACTTCCCACATAGTCACAACTCTGAAAATCGGCACAAATATCAACAATGGTAAAAATAGAAAAAGTAAACTATTCCGATCTCGATTAACACACTTTAAGGGGTCGAAAAGGGGTCAAACGTTCCAAACGGGGGACATTCGAAAATCCTACTTCCCACATAGTCACAACTCTGAAAATCGGCACAAATATCAACAATGGTAAAAATAGAAAAAGTAAACTATTCCGATCTCGATTAACACACTTTAAGGGGTCGAAAAGGGGTCAAACGTTCCAAACGGGGGACATTCGAAAATCCTACTTCCCACATAGTCACAACTCTGAAAATCGGCACAAATATCAACAATGGTAAAAATAGAAAAAGTAAACTATTCCGATCTCGATTAACACACTTTAAGGGGTCGAAAAGGGGTCAAACGTTCCAAACGGGGGACATTCGAAAATCCTACTTCCCACATAGTCACAACTCTGAAAATCGGCACAAATATCAACAATGGTAAAAATAGAAAAAGTAAACTATTCCGATCTCGATTAACACACTTTAAGGGGTCGAAAAGGGGTCAAACGTTCCAAACGGGGGACATTCGAAAATCCTACTTCCCACATAGTCACAACTCTGAAAATCGGCACAAATATCAACAATGGTAAAAATAGAAAAAGTAAACTATTCCGATCTCGATTAACACACTTTAAGGGGTCGAAAAGGGGTCAAACGTTCCAAACGGGGGACATTCGAAAATCCTACTTCCCACATAGTCACAACTCTGAAAATCGGCACAAATATCAACAATGGTAAAAATAGAAAAAGTAAACTATTCCGATCTCGATTAACACACTTTAAGGGGTCGAAAAGGGGTCAAACGTTCCAAACGGGGGACATTCGAAAATCCTACTTCCCACATAGTCACAACTCTGAAAATCGGCACAAATATCAACAATGGTAAAAATAGAAAAAGTAAACTATTCCGATCTCGATTAACACACTTTAAGGGGTCGAAAAGGGGTTAAACGTTCCAAACGGGGGACATTCGAAAATCCTACTTCCCACATAGTCACAACTCTGAAAATCGGCACAAATATCAACAATGGTAAAAATAGAAAAAGTAAACTATTCCGATCTCGATTAACCCACTTTAAGGGGTCGAAAAGGGGTTAAACGTTCCAAACGGGGGACATTCGAAAATCCTACTTCCCACATAGTCACAACTCTGAAAATCGGCACAAATATCAACAATGGTAAAAATAGAAAAAGTAAACTATTCCGATCTCGATTAACACACTTTAAGTGGTCGAAAAGGGGTTAAATGTTCCAAACGAGGGATATCCGAATGTTCCTCTTCCAATGTAGTCATTTTTCTGATATTTTTTTGCAAATGTTAAAAAAATAAGTCATTCCAATATCGATTAACGAATTTTTAAGGGATGAAAAGACGACGCAACATTGAAACTATACGAGGATTAACTTAATGTCTAATTAACTTAATTCCAATACAGCTACTACTTTGAAATTTAGAACTAAGAGCAAACATAAACACAATAAACTATTCCAGTTTACTATTCACAATTATAAATTTCGTTTAAAATGTCAACAAAGGAAAGTTCCTATTTTGATAAATCAATTTGTCGGGATCGAAAAGGGAGCAAACGTCTGAAGTGTAGAATACATGAATGTCTTTTGATCGCTAAAATGCTAATGGTAAAATTTCGTAGCGCAGCACGGGTATTCAGCTAGTATATATATATATTAAAAAAAATATGTAAGGTAAGTGCACCAAATTAGGCCAACTTAAGGTTGAAGAGTCTTTACTTTAAATTACACATAGGGTAATGAAAGTATAGTATCCGGTCGAAAAAAAAGGGGGGAAAAAAAAAAGATTATTTGCATTTCTCCAAGTTTTGGAACACCATGATTTCGAAAGAGTGATCTAGAAAAAATGTATTTGTGTGTATTTGTGTGTCTGTGTGTAGGTGGTCAGCATAACTCCCGAACAAATTGACCAACGATGTTCAAATTTGGTGAGCGGATTGGAGGTGGCACTAGGACCTGCCATTAATTGTTTCGTCAGAATAGCACATGCGTATAAAGTAGCTGCCATTGAAAAAATCATGTTTTTCAATGATTGCTAAAAAATAGCTCTAACGATTTTGATTAAAATCGCTGTGGTAAGGCTTCTGAAGAAGTTCTAAATATTCCCACCTCCGAAATTCGCATAAAAATGCGATAAAAGCGTAAAAAGTTGCAAAACGTGCGCTTTTAACACAGAGCCATCTGCCCTTGATCATCGTACATCAACGATTGATTTTGTTTGTGTTTCACGTACTAGCAAGGACAATGTAATGTTTATCGAAAAAATTCCCCAATTTTGCAATTTTGACGTGTTTTTTTTATTTTGCTCGTATAAAAATTATTGCCAAAAATATCGCCAGAATGTTTATTGAATGAGTGAAAATAAATAAATGGTTACACCATGTCAAATTTTACTGCAATGACCAATATTATGTGGTGTAATTGAAAGTTGTGCGATGTTCCATACCCGTAGGTCATTCCAGAACCACTGAATCAAACCAATCTATTTATTCGTATCAAGATATTTAAAATCCAACTTTAAATTCAGACTTAAACTGGCCTATTGAGGTCATCATGTTTCCAATAATTTTTTATGCAACTAGTTGGGAAAGTAATACTCTTTCAAACGAGACAAAAGGGTTATTTGACGAGTGCGAGAGCAAGAGTCAAATAATTTGCCGAGTTTGAAAAAGCGATTTCCCACATGTTGCATACAATATTTTTTATAATCACTTACAAAAAATATTTTTAATACATTTATAAACTAAAATTGGCAACTCCAGCCAATGAATCTCTTTTAAAAATGTTATTTCAATACCAAAACTATATAGAATTTGACTACGAGGTGTGCGAGAAAGTACTTTTTTTACACTAGCGCTAGAAAGGTACTTTCTTCCCTCCTTCATATCTTACACGTTGTTATAAAAATAACTATTATGCTCAGTATATTAAATAAGCAAACCTTATCGTGCAATAAAGAGAAAAGTGAACTCTGAACATATATTTTTTCACATGAAAACAGCATCGTCAAATCAAACTGTATTGATTATTTATTCAGCGCATTTTTATCGAGAACGTTAAAACAAATGTCATAGGTCGATAACGTCATAGGGATGCTTTTCAGTTATTTTAGATGTCCATTGGGAAATAATGTCAATATTTTCTATTCTTACTGAGATTGTTTTCCGATCATTTTTTTTTTTTTTTTTTTTTTTTTTTTTGCATTCGAAGTTAAATCGGGGTATTGGAAAAAGGGAAATATCGGTCAAGGGTACTTTATTCTTACAGTTAAATTCTGTCTATTGGTATGTTTTGAATAGAATAGACACTAAAATTTAGTTTATAGTTTAAACTTAAATGCTAGTTATTACAGGGTGGTTATAAAATTTAACTGACGGTACTCAGAGGGTCGTAGCTCCTGTTTTGCTGAAAGGATCTGAGTGAAATTTGAAATACATATTATGATAGGTCATGTGGTCAAGGTTTCCCTCGAAAAAAAAATAGTTTGAAATGTTGCCAATAGATGGCGCTGTACTGTTTAAACCATATGTAAATTAGTAGTTTAATTTTAAAAGCGATAAGTATGGTTTGAAACCGGTAATCTGGATGTTGCAATGGGAATAGGACGACATGTAACTCTGCCGGCATATGTGGAGGAAGTTGTTATTTCAACAGCATTTGCAAGCTCTTCAAATGCGACTGTAAAGTGGCCGCTCAATAGCACGAGCATTGGACATTCGGGCAACAGTGCACATGATTTTACGCTAAGTTATGAAGTTGTATCCCTACAAGATGCATTTCAAGCAACATTTGACTCTGCACGCCTTGATTTTGCCTTGCGTTTTCTGACAAGGATGTAAGTGAATGAAATCTTGCCATCATCTATCGCCGACCAAACGGTATAGTGGTTAGCATGCTAGCTTCTAGACCACGAGGTTGCGGGTTCAAGTCCCGTGTAAGGCATAGGTGGCATGTTGGCTTGTCTAATGACGAATGTTTTGGCGCATTATAGCCCTCGTGTTGCTGACGGCGCCAGATAATCTGAAAACAACCAACTAGCCATCATTTGTCTTCTGACTTAGGAGTTTTCTCTTGTGACTCCTGACTGCGGAGTTTTTTCAAATGTGTGCCGTTGTTAACGCGGTGGTTACGGGGGTCCGACCGGAAGGCAATGTCTTTTTGTTCTCGGAATCCATTTTGAGATTTTTAGCGCATCACAATATTTGAAATGTTATCTACAAAATGGTTTATCTTGGTGGGCAATGCGCTCATCGGAAGTATTTTTAAATATTTTTCGAAAAAGTAACATCATTGAAAAAACCTCTGCTTTGTACTTTAAACACTGTTTTCTCAAAATGCTGTTTTTTTTTTTTTTTTTTTTTTTTTTTTTTTTTTTTTTTTTAATACAAATGTACCTTTTTCTCAAGAACTACTCTATATTTTGCTATGAAATTTTTTTCCCGGTACAATTTTACTTTTACACGAACAGACATATGCTTTTTCAGAAATGTTGATTAAATTTTTTTTTTTTTTTTTTAAATTCCTAACCATGTTTTTTTTTTTGAAAAATTTATTAAAAAAATTTCAAAACATCATAAAACCTAAACAATTTTTTTTTTTTTACAAAAGCATATGTCAGTCTATGTAAAAGTGTTTTAATATTAGCTGTACAAAATTATAAACCAATGCTATGAGTAGTTTCTGAGAAAAAAAGTACATAAAAAAGGTCTTCATAACATGGACTAGATAAAGCACTCCAACCCCCTTTAAATAAATAAAATATTCAGTTGTTCTTTGTTTTTAACAGTTAATTTGCTTTTTACATCGTTACAGCACCCCCTCTCGGCAACATTTTGAACTATTTTTTCCAACTGAAATCTCGGCTACATGATCAATATAACATATATTTAAAGTTTCATTCGGATCTTCTCAGTAGTACCAGAACTACGAGCCTCTGAGTATCGTTAATTTAATTTTAACCTCTCTGTATAATATGCATCACCTTTTGCAACGAAATCTCCTTTTGCCTGTTGATGACCTGCCTGTTGAACAACCTTTTTTCTGTTGATGATCAGTCAAACTCATGATTCAGAAGAAAGAAGGTACCTAGCATGTTAAAGTATAGGGTACGATTACCAGTTTTGCATTTGTGTTTTGAAAACTTTGCTTTTTAAATTAGGAAAAAATAATGTCGATTATGAGATCTGCCTCGATTGTTGGGTTTCATGATGGGAATATCCGATTTGGGGAAGGGGGGGGGGGAGAATCTCTTATTTGGGACGTAAATGTGGAACAGTTTTACCTAGATATCCTTCTCAGAAGGCATAAACATGGAAGCTTTGAAATGCATGGCTAGAGTACTAACCATATAACCATCTTATGAACTTTTGGCGTTTGGGAAAACTTAGATAGGCAACTCTATGTTAAAACAATGTACTTTGAATATGCTTGTAGAAAGTTTAGATTCAATAGGAGTTTAAATAATACCCCCAAAAAAACACTTTTGAAAAGTAGAAGAACCACCAACCTCAAAAACACAAAAAACTTTCTTACAATAAAAAAATCATAATCATGATGAAAATTTTCAGCCACAAACACAGTGATATAAAAAAATGGCCAACCTCTGATTAGAACTCTCGGTTGTGACTCGCTTACGAATGTATGCTTACTTAATTTATTTTTAACATTTAAGTTCCGCTCCCATAAAAATTTACGCTGCTTGAGGTTGGCGCCCGTCTTAATTACTAACCTTTAAAACCCCCCACACATAAAAACTTTCCAAAATGTATGTATCAACCAAACAAAAGCTTACCAGAAACACTTTAGTTTCCTACTTAAAAAATTCTTAATAACGATTCAAATGCAAGCGTTTGAGCACAGTTTCTCTATACTATTTTGAAAATTACACGAGCATGAATATTTACACAACTTTGTATTTCCTACCCATCCAAATGAAATCATAAACTCAAATATTCGTGCAAACATCCATAAATTAGTTTAAACGCAAGCATTGTTAATATTCCTATGACGGGCGCCAACCTCAAGCAGCGTAAATTTTTATGGGAGCGGAACTTAAATGTTAAAAATAAATTAAGTAAGCATACATTCGTAAGCGAGTCACAACCGAGAGTTCTAATCAGAGGTTGGCCATTTTTTTATATCACTGTGTTTGTGGCTGAAAATTTTCATCATGTTTATGATTTTTTTATTGTAAGAAAGTTTTTTGTGTTTTTGAGGTTGGTGGTTCTTCTACTTTTCAAAAGTGTTTTTTTGGGGGATATCATAAATTTTTTTTAAACACTGACGACTTCTCTTTTTTGAATTTGTCCGTTTCATCGTTTTTCTATTTATCCCCTATGGTAAACCTGGTACCAGGATATTCATAATTCTTCAAACTGAGTTCGACGATACCTTACATGCAATAATTATCTTTAAAATTGATAAACCGAAAGTGGTACCAATAGCATACCTGGTACTTTAAACATTCATAATTCATCAAAACAAAAGTCCAACATGCCATATTTATCTTGGAAAATGATAAACCGAAAGTGGTACTACCTATGCTATACTTGGTACCTTAAACATTCATAATTTTTCAAGACAAGTCTAACGACACCCAACATGCCATATTTATCTTCAAAATTGATAAACCAGAAGTAGTACCACCTATGGTACACCTGGTACCATGAATATTCATAATTCTTCAAGTTGAGTTCAATGATATCTTGCATGCCAAAATCTACTTGAAAATTGACAAATTGGTTGAATGCGGACGGCAGTAACCATCAAAATCTACCACGAACGAGTACTAGAAACTTGTGTATGGCAACTCAACTCCCAAAACTTAAAGAAATAAGTTGCCATTGACAAAGATCCTGTCTGCCAAGTTTCAGCTCGATTGGTTAGTTTGTAAGCACAACGACCTATTTTGGTGCATAATAACGACTAATCAGTCCGGGACCCACAGCTTAACGTGGATTCCGAATCACAAAAAACATCCACACCTAACACAGGAATCAAATCCGGCACCTTTAACTTACAAGGCCAGAGCGTGCATCCCATTGAAAGTTTATACTAATAAATTGTTACAAATAAATATTACAAGTTTTTTACAGTCTAATAAATATTGCAGTGTAAATTATTTTTATTATACCAAGCATTATTTTGGTTTACATAATAACCCATTGATATTTGACAAAATTTAAAATATTTTCTTAACAACAATTTTAAAATTCACTATAAAATTACAATTTTGATGATATATGATTCTACAATTTCATTTTACAACGGAAAGTAAAAATCAACACATCTTTAAAAAAGAATGACATTTTTGCAAATTCCATTAGCCAATCGCAATGCGTGGTTCATTTAGTCCTCTGTAATGAGTTGACTGTGACGTCAGCTCGTATAACCTCCACATTTATACTTTGCCCATAGTATCTTGCAACAAAATGTGATTGTTTTCATTTTTCAATGGAGATTTCCCGAAATTAAAATGTTTTTGAAAGTTAACTCTCTCTAAATTGTCATACAGTTCAAATAACACATGCAACTTAAAGAACAAATATTTCTCTTTAATTCTGTCTCTTCAAAAATTAAATTATTTAAATTTTAAAGATGTTATAAGCCATATAATTATAGTCCAATTCGTTCTCCTATACTTTAACATTACGTTAAAATTCACTTAAGCCTAACATGTCGGAAAAACTAACTTCCAAATGATAGCAAACCTGTTTGGCAACTTTTGGCATATATATCTGAACCTCAATTACAAGCTGATCGCCTTTATCTGTCGCCAAATTATGAAATGAAAAAAAAAGTGGTTTTAAATTAATTAAAAATAGAAAGAATTATTTAATGAAGTTCAAACCAGCGTAGGATTTTAAGTTGAAACATTCCGCATCCTATAATTCAATCCGTTTGAAGATCTATAGATTAGTTAGGGCTGTACGTTTGTCTAAATTTTTACATCAAAATCGGGCTAGAACTCGTTTTTTTATTTCGTTTTGGAATTTTCAATATTTTTTTTCTTCGTTGTCTTTTGTCCTAGGTACTCAATTTTTTTTCTTTGAAAGATATCACCGAGACGAATGTATGGTATTTTTTGTATAATTATGTGAAGTTTCGTAAGCGCGCTAGAAAATAGTCAATTTCGGCTTTTTCGCTATAAGTTATGCAGAGAATAGATACTTACTGTCGTTTCTGACTTTTTTAAGGTTGGCGGCGAAACGACCGTTTCGTCTGATAACCCATATAAACAATTTTTTTAATATAAATTCTTCATATGCATTGCAAATTTTATATTTACTAACACAGCGCCGATTCTGTAAACAGCGTGTGCTTGGTGTTTGCATTTAATTTTAAATATCAAACGCATTTCTATCAGCAAAACGTTCATTTTAATAAATAAAATTTGAAACTACGTTTCAAAATTTATTCATTAAAATTTATGCTCTCACTTCGAAGTATCTTTTATTTATTCTGATTAAAACAATTTTACTATTTATTTACTAAAAAATATTTGGTAACAGGAAAGAGTATATTCAATGGTTGGTTAAATGCTATTTTACCGCGATTGGTTGACGACGAGTTGGTTTATTAGTGTACCGTAAAAGTAACCGTTTAGTGACAGCCAGATCCCCAAAATTTGATCGAATGCATTGTCATGGACATCCAATCTATCTGCCAAGTTTCAGTTCGATTGGATGACGGTAAGGGGGTTAATTAGGCCACAGATTTTTCCACCATCAACACACACATTTGATTTGAAAATTTAAATCAAATGTGTGTGTAAGGATTGACAAATGAATTAATTCACACATTTTGTCGTAGACTAACAAAAAAGGTAAAAGAGATAAAAGCTCTAATGTCAACCAAAGTAAATGTTTGAACTCTGTTTTTTGATGGGATTAATAAATCCTGTCAGTTTTCTCATAACACTGCATACCAAGTCTTTAAGAAAGTTACCTTCCCATGATCATTGCCAATCAATGATTGTTCTTTCTCCGTTTCACTAACCAGAAAGAAATAATGTAATAATAATTGCCAAAACTACCCCGATTTTTCCAGTTTTTTTTTTTTTTTTTTTAAACATTGTAATAATTATCACGAAAATTGTCAATTGTTTTAACCTTTAATTGCTGTATGCGTTCCAACAGACTGCTAGTCATTTTTTGTGGAATGTTTCCATCACCTAAAAATGTTAAACTGATGTTCAAAAAATTTGTTGGGTGCAGTATGGACCACTTGTTGCCCTTGCGCTAAAAATATCAAACCACCCAACCACAACAGTTAACACGTTGAGCGCCAAGCGAATTCTTAAGGAAATCCCCTTCAGGCCCCACACACTCAGTAGTGCGCTTAGCATTGCTATACCGCAATACCAGCGCATCGCTGCTAACAGATTGAAATTTAATCAATACAGTTGAGTAAATATATTAGGGCCATTGTTTCTTATAGCAGTAGAAGATATTTATGCTTAGAATGAAATGCTTATAGACATTCATTTCACACGTTTATGCAGCTTTGCCAGACCTCGAATTGCTGACCAAACGGTATAATGGTTAGCGTGCTAGCTTCTAGACCGCGAGGTTGCGGGTTCGAGTCCCGTGTTAGGCATGGGTGTTTGTAAATGTATGTTGGCTTGTCTAATGACGAATGTTTCGGTGCATTATAGCCCTCGTGTTACTGACGGCGCCAGATAATCTGAAAACAACCAACTGAAACCAACCAAAAAACCAACCAACCAACCAGACCTCGAACTTAAAATTCTTAGGTAGGCAATTTTTCACAAAGGCATTTTGGACGTAGATTGGTTGGTTGTTTCCAGATTATCTGGCGCCGTCAGCAACACGAGGGCAATAATGCGCTGAAACATTCGTCATTAGACAAGCCAACGTACATTTACAAACACCCATGCCTAACACGGGACTCGAACTCGCAACCTCGCGATCTAGAAGCTAGCACGCTAACCACTATACCATTATTTTGGACGTAGAATATTTAATAATATTTTTATCTATTGAAATATCAATAGTACTTCTAAAACTAAGATTTCATGCAGTTTTAAAAAGTACTAAGAAAGGCACTATGTCAAATTATAGGTGTGGAAAAAACAACAGAGTACTGTTAGCCACCGATGGCTGACGCAGTGCTCAAACGTGTTAAAGTAATGAAAATAATGTAGTGATCAGTATTATAGCGAATTGAAAGTGGCGCGATGTTCCCCACATCTAGTTTTTCATTTGTTATATATAATTTAAAACTGATCAAATTGTTCAGAAAATAATAAACTACAACAAATGATCTGCATAGAATTGAGGTCAAACTAAAGCGAGTTTCAAGTCTTGCGCTTTTATAAGTATCCCAAAAGAATCAAAACGGTAGTGGTTAGAGTGCTAGCTTCTAGACCACGAGGTTGCGGGTTCGAGTCCCGTGTTAGGCATGGGTGTTTGTAAATGTATGTTGGCTTGTCTAATGACGAATGCTTCGGCGCATTATAGCCTTCGTGTTGCTGACGGCGCCAGATAATCTGAATACAACCAACCAGTCTAAAAGAATCATTAAATTGTTTTGATTTGTCGATGCATGGAATAGAAAAAAAAGTAAAACTGAAATAAATCACATATTGGTTTATCTGCTACTTACCCTACTTATATATCAAACTCAATGAAGTATAAATATTCAAGTAAATTACCCTTAAAGAGGTTTTTACTTTAAGAAGAAACGAATTGGTCCTTAATATCGAACATTTCAAGAGAAGCAAAAGTAGAACTAAGTCAAGCGATAATCGAATTGTTCGTGCCATGAAAACTTTTCCGAACCAAATCTAGATCAAGTTCTAATTAATTAAAAGGTTTTTCTGAGGAATACTCTTGAAAAACTAGACTAAAAGCTTCATGTCCTAAATTTCAATACTTTTTGTATTTATGCTATAATATAAAACCCTCGTTTACTAGTAAGAGTTCAATAGTCTGATTTGTTATATTTATGCATTGTGTGTGTTTGTCAAATACAATTGCAAATTTTTTTATGCTGTGCTCATTCCCAAATTGTTTGTGAGTGTGTTAACCTACATTTTTAAAACTAAAAGTATTAACGTTCATTTATATTACCATGTTTACTTTGGGTGCTTGATAAATGTTGAACATGTTTAACATATAAAATTTTACTCCCCATTTTTTTCTTATAACTCTATTTTGAATGATTTATGACGAGATAAAAATTTTCATCAAGGCTAGTTTGACTAATATTTTCTTTTAACCCCTTGCTGCTTATCCCGTGATTTCCGCGAAGTAGCAAAATTTGCGTATCCTTCGATTTCCGTGGGGATACATTTTTGCTGGCTATTTAACTGTGCAACCCTCTATTTCCCCTTTCATGATTTCATTTTTGCTTTTCTGTGATATTTAATTGTTTATTCAAATCTGGGTAAACAGTTGCTAAAAAAAAACTGAAAGTGAAAAAAAATTCGTAAAGAAAAGCGAATTTGGTACAAAGATTGCGAGGTAGGACTAACCTCGAGCCTTGTTTCGAAATTTATCATGCTAAAATTAATTTCTAATAAATGTTTTGTAAGTATTTTGCATATTTTCATTAACTATATGCGTTTTACCTTTGCGTTTCATAAATTAAATCATAATTTAACCAAGATTAATTTTCAAATTTTTGCTTTTTTATGATTATTTTTCAATTTCATATTCCGACAACCTTTTTTTAAGCTCTATTTCTATATTTAAAAAAAAAAAAAAAAAAAAAAAAAAAAAACTCTTTTACATTTTTTTTTTTTTTTACATTTTAACTCTAAAATATATGTAGATTGGAAGTATTAAGAAAAATACGCAATTTTTTAACCAATTTTGATAAAAAAAATTAAAAAATTACGCAGCGTGAGTGTTAAAACTCTTTGAACACATTAAGTTACAAGAAGGTTTACATTTTTTGCCAGGTTATAGATATGCTTTAGTTTATGTTACATTTTGAGTAGTATTTGTTATGAAGATACATTTCTATATTAATAATTTGTTGCTTCTTATTTATAAAGGATCAACCTAAAATCATAGTAGCTTTTTTTTTTTTTTTATAATACGTAGGTAAGCAGGGTTATTTTGAGTCGTAGTAAATAAGGCGGAAGATGTGTTTTATGATACTTATGGTGGCTCTACAAGAGCGAAAAGTTCAGTAAGAAATCTTTATAACTAAGCATTAACCCATTAAAGACAACTTTGAAATAGATACATTGTCATTTTTTTTTACTTTTTTTTTTAACTTTTAACTTAATTATTTAGATTATTTAAAGTATATTTCGTATTTTTCAGATTTATTGAAAATTTATTTTTCTGATTTTTAAAAGAACACGAAGTGAAACTCTGCAATCACAATAATTTATTAGCAAAAAAAAAAAAAAAAAAAAAAAAAAAATTCTATTGGCAAGATTTTTTTTGTCAATCGTGTTTGTTTTACGATTTCGAGATGTTCCCCTAGCACTTTTAAATTCATATTATAAGACTTTTCTTAAGATACACTAATTTGTGTAAAATAAAGGAAATATAAAAATAAACTTGTTTTTGATTTGTAGTCTATGAGTCGAATGATTAGTTACAGAATAACACTGATTTAAGCTTAGTTAGCAAGAGTTTAAAAAAAGTCTAATGGTCGAATATTGATAACGATTGAACAATATAATTAATATCGCTAAGAAAAGTGCAATTAACAGCAAATACTCTCATGATTTTCATCATTAAATCGGGGATTTTCTTAATTGAAATAGATGCTAAAAAATCTGCAGTAGTCAAAAACATTTCTATTTTAATATATGATACTATTTATTTTCGTTATTTTTTAAGAAATGAAATTGTATTTATTTTAATTAATATAATAGAAGCTAAGGTAACTCTTTTTCCTAATATAACTTTTTTTACGAAGCCAGTTGAAAATAAAAATTTAGAAATTGCTAACATTTTCAATTGTTATCAAATTGAGATTTCTTGCCTTACCTTAAAAGTTTAAATTATCATTTTTTGCTTAAATTTACTACAAATAGAGGAATAAAGCACGGTTCTAATTCTCTCAGAAAATATTAACATTTAGCTGGTAATTCTTTAATTTTATCGCTGAGTATCAGGTAGAATTTTGAGCGAAGCACGATAAAATCGTAATTCTGGTAACCCCGACATTTCTTTTCGGTTTGTCGTCCATTTCCGATTATGGACCTCCGATAGATAATTGCTGTAAAACAGTTTTTTCCTTTAACATCAACTGAATGCAGTGAAGCAGATCATAAGGATTGCTAGACAATCCAAAAATTAACATTCAGCTTAAAGGAGGATTTAGAGGTCGGAAATATCGATCAAAATAGATATCGATACTATATCGTTGCATAGAAAAAAATATCGATACATCGATACATGATTTATTTATTATTTTTATTTGATTTTCAATTTTGTCAGAAACGAAGTTTTCTGGGGGAAATTTCTACTTTTCAGGAATTCATGCCAAAATTCTTTTAATAAATAAATTGTAAAAATTGTTTTTATAAATAAATTATATTATTAATCAGAATGAATAAATACATTTGGATGTCAATGCATAAATTCACAATTATTTTTAAAGAAGAAATTTTGAAGAGTAGTTTACCGCATATTTTGCTGTTAGAGATGTTTATAATATTTAAAATTAGATGCAAATTCCAGGCGCACGTTGGCAACAGAAACGGCGCTATGTTAATGACTACTAATAAAAGAGCTTATATTTCCATTGCATTATGTTTTCTTCTTGGTTAGGGTTCCATTTTAATTGCAATTGTAACTAAAGTCAAAACTTTAATTTTGAAATTTTTTAAAAGCGAATAAAGAAAATCGAAAAAATACATGGAATTAAAAAAGGATCATCAAAAGTGTTTGAAAATATCGATATATTAGTGACTTGTATCGATATTTTTAGTATCGATATTTTTAAAAAAATACCGATAAAAATATCGTCGACCTCTAACTTGCATGCTACGAGGGATGGCGTTAGCAATTTCTCTGCCCGGGCAAAAATGTAAAATGCCGCCTCTTTATAACAAAAATTAAAAGAGATAACCTAAACCCTTCCTGCGCTTAGTAGTAAAATAAAATGTGAGCAAAAAATTGGTATTAAAAATTTTGAAGTTTTGATTTGCCAAAAATACAAATTTCTTGATTGATGATTATGGCACAAAATTGAAATTAAGGTTGCACAGAAAAAAAGAAAAGACAGAAATCTAGTATACAATTACAAAATGCATTTACTAAAAAGATAGTAAAACAAATTATAGAACCACTAAAAATAAAAACCTAACTATTAAAAATACAGTTAAACATAAAAGTGTTTTTTTCTCACTTTTAATTCTGAGAATTGTTTGATAAATTTTTTGACATCTATTTCTTCAGCAAGCTCGTGTTCAATGGATAATGTTGTCAAGTCATTTAACCGATCCTCGGTAGTTGTCGAGAGTAAATTTTTTTAAAACTTCTTTCTCTACTTGCCACACTTATTGAGAGAGTAAGCAAGATTCTTAAAACTATACCGAGATTTGGAGCAAAATCCAGCCCTGAAATGAATTTTAAAATCTCGATTGGACTTTCTTTTTTTATTTAATAAGACCAAAACCGATATTATCTCGTCTGTCAGGTCCATTGCGTTTATATCTGATGCATCAGTTATCACTATTTCTAGATCTTAACAATATTTTATTAAGTCGTTTTGATAGGTTTTTTTTTCTCTGACGTTGATCTTTTAAATCACAAATACTGTATAAGAAATTGGAAATATTTTATGCATTTTTAAGCGGGAGTTTATTATGCTTGTGAGCAATTTAATTGAAATATTTTTGATATTTTATCTATATTGCTCTGTATTTTTGGTTCGGTTTTGAATTTGGTTTTTAATACACGAAGACTCTACTCCTCTTTCAAAACATGTTTTTATTTAAAAACTCCATACCTCAACCTTCTTATGACGTTCTCATGCTTGAGGAGTTTTGAAGTGAGTGGGTACCTATACTTAAAAGTTCGTAAACATATTAAAAGCAAATTTTATCAAAATTCTACCTATTAATTTTTTATAAGTATTCAAATGAATCTTGGTTTAATCCTTTTCATCATAAACTAGTTAATTTTACAGCCCCTTTTCTGCCCCAAGCAGGGCCCGGCTCCCCCTCCCCCCCCCCCCCAGTGCAGGCCCTGATGCTACCAGCCGGAGTTCCAGTTTAGATCTTTAGTCTGTGACGGCATTGGGATGTCACCTTACTTGCATCAGTAGACAAACTTTTATATTTACTGGCACCAGCTACTCCCATTATTCCATCACTTGCTTACTCCTGTGATCATCGATAGATGGAGCAGCAGTCCCTAAGCTGACGTCATAAAACTAGAGATCTAAACTGGAACATCAACTGGTAGGTGTAAATCCACATTTAAGCCGGATTTACACGCTACCAGTCGCGATTCCAGTTTAGAACCCCAGTTCTGTGACGTCAGGTAAGCGACCTTTGCTCCATCTATATGTGATTACAGGAGTACGCACGTGATTGGATGATGGGAGCTGCTGGCGTCAGTAAATAGAAAATGTTTCTATTTACTGACGCCAGACTATTGTCTGTGACGTCATGTGCCGTCAGTAGCCACATGACGTCACAGACTGGCGATCTAGAACTGGGACCCCGACCGGTAGCGTAGAAATCCGGCTCTAGGCGCGTTCAAACTAATTTACTAGTTGCCAGTTGAAGTCAACATATTCCAGTTATTGGAACCATGTAAACGCTTCAAGGCTGTCACTGATATGCCAGTGGCTGGGAACTTCAGTACATCAAACATTTTCCATATGCTGGCTCGTCAACTTCCATTATTCGTGAGCACTGGTAGCGAAATGTTTGCTCAATACCTGGATTGTTTCAGTTACTGGTAATGGGCAAAAGAAAAACGGGCATTCCAATCAACGCGTGACAGTGACCTTCACATAATATTTAAATGCAATATTTAAAAATTATTGATGTAATATTAAACTTCGATATACTATTTTAAAAATAATTTGATTGTAAATGCTGATTTACACGTCTCCCTCCAGTAACTGGTATACCAGTTGGTAAAATCCGTATGCCAGTTACTAGAATCAATAACTTTTAAATATTATATCCAATAAAAATTACTTGCTAACGTGTTTTCCTTCTTAGGGTTCCCCCCTACAACAAAGATAAAAATAAGAGCTCTTATAGATTCAATCCAGTGTCTGTCTGTATTGCCGTACAAAATATAGAAAGTTGAATGACATGGGAACTGATTTACTGTTTTTGTTAGATTTGAGAAAAACATCTTTTAATTAAAGTGTTTGGTACCACGCGAAACCTAAAGGCAAGAAGATTTAAATAAGCTGTCACATATTGTGTTAACGAAAACAAATTTTATCTAAAGAACATCCGTCAGAAAATACATGTCCCTCCCTCTTAACGTTGAAGCTTAAAGCAAGGTATATTTTTAAAAAATCAAGAAGAGTTAACTATAAAAGATAAGAAGGTGTTGACTTATCAAATATCTTGGAATTAAAAAAAAAATCTTAAATTATAAGACGTCACGTTGTATATGTGCAAGATGAAAAACTAAAAAAAAAAAAAAAAAAAAAAAAAAAAAAAAAAAAAAATCACACAAACAAAACTTTTTGTACAAACTTCCCTCATAAATCATGACCATCTCCTCTGCCTCGCGTGTCCATTGTCTAGAGGAGTTGACCACTGTCCAAGATTTTGGGCGTGTCCCTTTTGTGCCTTTAAACTCTATCATTGTACACCATGCGTGGTTTTCTTACAAGCACTGTGGGTAATGGATGAAATAATAACCATCTCAAGTGGCGTGATAAGAATTGTTAAGGGTCTTAAGGGTCAATGACCCTTTTGTTTCCCTTTTTGACCATTTTTAAGTCTTCTGGTTTGTATGATGTGAAAGTTTAAAAGCATCTTCTGTGTTTGTTAACGTTTATGAAATTATTTTTGTTAAACGTTATAAGAATGATAAGAAATTGGAACTTTTAAGAAAGAATTATTCTACAGTATCCAAAAAAAAAAAAAAAAAAAAAAAAAAAAAATTATACACAGTTTGAATGGTTATAATTTCAGTTTTATCCATTTGGGAAATCTTCGAACCATTTTAGAAAGTTAGTAATATGTGGCGAGTTGAAGTCATAAAAATATATTAAGTTGCTTGGGAAAGAGAATTACATGTTATACAGATAGATACATGAGGTACAGATAGTGAAAGAATTCAGGAATCTAGTCGCCTAGTGAGAACTCTGGAAACAAACTTGCATGAGTTGTGCCTAGCTCAAAAGAAAAGCAAAATACCAAGGGTTTGGGGAACTAAATTAGTATGACGCAATGACGAGCATTACTGAGTATTAAGTATGGAACTTACTGTTGGAAAAGCTCTGACATAAACCTCATATGAATAGGTTTATGAAACGTGGGAATGTTATTGAAAGTGGGAAGAAAGTTTATCGCAGTGAAGAGGAATAAAAAATAAAACATACTCTTTACCATAAGGTATAGTTTTGATTTACTGTAACTAACAATAATTAAAAATACTATTCTACTTCATGCACACGTTGAGCGCCCTGTTAGCCATTGGTAGCTGACTGTGTAAAATATGATATAAACTAAAAAATTTACACTGTTTTAAGTAATTACTGAAAATTTATTTAAAATTTACTCAATTTTCATTTATTACAGGGTTATATTATTAAGAGATTTTAATGGATTTTATTGAAACACAGTAAACATAAAAACGATTGTCTTTCGCAGGTATTACAAAATGTGACAGCTCGTTTAGTTATTTTTCTAGCCATTGCTCTACCATATTGTGTCACATTTTTTTCATAACATATTGCTTTGTAGTAAAAGGAACGCGAGCCGAACGATAAACATGACAAAACAGACTTGGCGCATAACGTTGTTGACATTAGTTGAATGAATGCCTATAAGTATTTCATTAACTTAAATATCTTCTACTGCAATAAGAAACAATGGCCCTTATGTATTTACATAGCTGTATCAAGTAAATTTCAATCTGTTTATAGTGCGCTTCGTATTGCTATACCGTAATACCAGCGCTTGTAAACAGCGCGCGTGGCCTGAAGGAAAATTCCTTAAGAATTCGCGTGGCACTCAACATGTTAATGAATACCAGATCGATTTGACAACGATTTCTACAACACACAATTTTGCATATTTTATAACGTTTGGGAATTTCTTTAAAAAAAAAAAAAAAAAAAAAAACTTTTGATGGTGGTGTACCATTTCTTTCAGGTTTTAGTAAGCAATTCTTATAATTCAGGTTAAGTATTAAATTCTCTTAGTAAAAGTATCCTCAAATTTAAGGTTAAACTAAATATCGTTCTCAGAGAAAATTTCTCAGAGGAAATTATGACCCAGCTTTTACAAAATAAAAATAAATAAATAAGGATAAATAAAAAAATAATAAAATAATTAAGAATAAATAAAATTTATTCTTCGTTTCAATGGCCAACAAAACTTCTCCATACAACATTTAACTCTCAATCAAGCTTTGACAAAAGCTTCAAGGCGAATAACTTCTTATACAGAGATAATTCAGACTCCACAGCAAGAGATGAGCTCCTTTAAGAACAGCGATTAGAATTGAGCTAACTGGAATTCCACGTTTTGGTGATGTTTATAACCTCGCGGGCGAACTTTTCCGAACAATCCAAAGCAAACGATTTTAGCGATTAGAACCTGCTGAGAAAAATCTTGAATTTTCTTGATTTATTTAGATGTTGTCGACTTCTACAAGCCTGTATTGTCACACTTAATAAATAAATTTAATAAAATAGAATTTTAAAAAGAAATATGCACACTATACTTTATACAAGAAGATTGTGTAACAATATATATATTCGACTTGCACCTGTTTAGTGATGTTTGAGCCTGTTTTTTTGTACTTATTTTGATAAAATTTGATAAACATATTATTTAGACTATTTGAAAATGTTACATGAATAGAAAAAAAAAATGTTCATATTTTTCCCACTAAAGGGCAAATGTGATACTTTAAAGACTCATATGAAAGTTTACTTTACCTGCTTAACTTTATCAGGAAGCCAACCTGGTGGCTGTGGGATTAGCGCTTTGGCCTCGCATGCCAAAGGTGACGGGTTCAAATCCTGGGTTAGGCATGGATGTTGGTTGTGGTTCGGAATCCAAGTTAATCAGTACGTCCCGACCTGATTAGCTGTGATTGTGCAAAAATATAGGTCCTTGAGCGTACAAACCAACCAACCTTATTGAGAAAGTTGTTAATGAATTGTTAGACCAAAATGAAAGCAAGCTAATAAAGTTTTAAATGTCTTCTCAAGATTTTATATGAATACTCAAAGCTTCATTTGCAAAAATCTGAACTCTTAAATTTTTGTTTTTATTTCCTTAAATTTTATTATTTATTAAAAATCATTTCTCATTGTTTCAGCAATACGCATACAAAATTTAATGAAAATCTGTTGATTTCAACAGACTACAGACTTCTTCAAACAGAGCCAGTTTAATTATATCCCATCCTGTATATTAGCAATTCAATAAAAAAATTTACACTCATCTTAAGTGTGTGTAAAATAAACATCACACTGGTTTATAGAAAAGATATAATTTCTTAACGTATAACTCTAAATTCAATATCTTCGAATCAACAACCTTCCTATGGCATCCAATGGCCGACCAAACGGTATAGTGGTTAGCGTGCTAGCTTCTAGACCGCGAGATTGCGGGTTCGGGTCCCGTGTTAGACATGGGTGTTTGTAAATGTATGTTGGCTTCTCTAATGACGAATTTTTTACGTATTATAGCCCCCGTGTTGCTGACGGTGCCAGATAATCTGAAAACAACCAACCTATGGCATCCAACACCAAAATTCCATATTCCTTGCTATTGCTTCCTCATGCAAATAAACCAACTTCCGGTTTTAAACATAAATTATTGCGGATATAGAGTTCGGATATGCGTGAAATCTTTTTTTATTGCACACCCCGTACCCAAAAAACTCATAACCCAGTCAACAAAAAAAAAAAAAAAAAAAAAAAAAAAAACTTTCACTTCCACTACTTTTCTATTTACAAACGTCTAGGTTCTAATTTCTCCTTCTATTTTCAAGTACCAGAAATTGCGTTAAATTACCCCACAATAAACACGGAAGCTAGTTTTAGTCGCACAGCTTGTAGGAACGCCGGGTAATAATGTGATCAAAGGCATTGACCACTAAAGAGCGTTGACCTAGGAGGAGCTATTTCAAAAACGTGCTTGTAATAACTATGAGCTGATTTGTTAACAAGGAGACTCAAGCTTAGGAATAAAGCAGTTTTTATGTTTCCGTGGTTTTATCGATAGTGCTTAATCGTTTTTCTGAATGATTATTGATTAGAGCTATTTTTTTTTGTGATGGATAAATTTGTGACTAAGATTGCTTGTTATTGGTTGGTGGTTTTTATTTATTTCTCCAGAACATATGCAATCTATCACTACTCATGAAGTTTTGGTTAAGAAAGGCATAAAAGTAGCTTTTAATTAACTAAAACTTTTAATAAATGATGCGAAATCTTTAATATTTATTTTTAAAGACTCATTAAGCCATGGTAATGACTCGCAGGTAGAATAAGCACCTGGCATGTGAAAATTATCGGGATCGAGTCCCTCGAGTTGGCATTCAACAATATCCCTTATCAAATAAGACAATAAAGTCGGCAATTATACTATTTGTATCGATTGTTGAGTTGTCTTTTGGAAAATTTGAGGAGGTTTTTACCTTGAATGACCTCCCAGAAGGCTTTACCTTTGGAGATTTGGAATCCTGTTGTTTCGCTGTTTTTATAGCTACTCGTGTACCTGTTGTGCATAAATCACCTTATACTACAAATATAAGACTTATTGTAATTATATATTGCAGATAATGAAGCAGCAATGTTGCGTCTTAATTTAGTACTCGCATAGCTCTTATCTAAACATTCTGAAAGGCAGCCATGCATTTAATAATACAATTTTTATGCAATTCAATTTTTTGCTTACTTCACAATTTTTGATATGGGATGTACATAAGTTACGTTACGCGAAATTGTTAAATTTTTGACACCTTCTATCCCCTAAAAAAAATTACGGCCCGTTGCTGGAATCTCTCCTCACCCTATCTCGAAAATTAATTAAATTAAATTTAATTTAATTTATTTTAATTTTGATTTTGATTTCGATTTCAATTTCGAAATTAATTAATTTCGAAATTAATTAATTTTGAAATTAATTAATTTTGAAATTAATTAATTTTAAAATTAATTAATTTTAAAATTGATTTAATTAACAATCCCACAATGTTTCTAAATTACAAAAAAAATCATATGTAATATAATTTGTAGTTTTGAAATTAATAGGTATAAAATTGTCTAAATTAAATACATTGCAAACTAACTTTTAATGAAGTGATTCTTGGTCAAATGATTCAATGATGAAAAAACAACTTTAGTAAATTTGTTCCTCAAAAGTGAAAGTGGTACGTCACGAAACCGATTTTTCCCCCTCTCCCCTCTCTCTGTCACGAAATATCACGTCGGACACCTCCCACCCACCTCTGCACGGGAAATAATTCATCAATTTGTAAAGCTTTGGAACAAAAATCATGTTTTTAAATCCCTAAATAGCATGGGTATGAATACGATGCATAGTGTAAAGCTCTCTGATACAGTGAAACTGGTTTTACAGAATTTTATTCTTCGGCGTAGTTGCTTCACATTTCGACAACATTCGATGCACGTTTTCATTTTCTGCTTATTTAAATATTCCTGATAAGGATGCATCAAATAATAATGATTTGGAAAAAAAAATATATGATAAAAGGTTACATACTATGGATAAAAGTATTAGCTGAACTGCTCACAATTTCTTATCACAGCGAAACTGTTTTTACAGAGTACTAAGCTTCGGTATGAAGTTCGTAGTTACTAAACATTTCGGTTACACTTGATACACATTTTCTGTTTACATAAACATTCTCCATAGGGATACCAATAAGTGGTGATTTGAAACAAAAATTATACTTCTAAAACACAGTATAGCATGGGTAGGGTATAATGCTAGCTGCACAGCTAATACTATGAAACTGGTTTAACAGAGTTTTATTCTTTGTCTTAGTTTTATCACAATTCAACAACATTTGATTCACATTCTCATTTTCTACTTCTTTAAATCTCGTATATCGCTTGAATATTTCTGGTTAGGGTGCATCAATCATTGTTGAATTGGAAGAAAAATTATATTTTTAAAAGATTACATACTATGGGTAAAAATATTAGCTGCACTACTCCCAATCTCTTATCACAGTGAAACTGGTTTTACAGAATACTATGCTTCGGTATGAAATTCGTAGTTTCTTGACATTTCGGCTACATTTGATACATATTTTCTGTTTATTTAAATATTATCGATAGGAATATCAATAAGAGGTATTTTGGAAGAAAAATTATAATTCTAAAACATCTCATAGCTGAGGTATGAGTATTAGCTGCACTGTACATAGCCTCTTAATACAGTGAAACTGGTTTTACAGAGTTCTACTCGCAGTCTAGGAAGTTTATAGTGTCGTCACAATATACACATTTTGATTTTAGGTTTACATTTCAATTTTCTTACACTTCATAAAAAAAAAAAAAAAAAAAAAAAAAAAAATAGAAATAAAAATAATAATAATAATAATAATAATAATATTTAACACTTCATTTTCACCAACGATTTATCTTACTTACCATCTAATATTAAAATTATTTCAAAATTTTTAAAAAGATAAAAATTGAAATATACGGTACTGCCAAATGACTTGCAATTACAATCAGATAATTATTTTATTTTCGTTTGGCACTCGAAAGTCATATATTGAAAAAATGTGTGACGACTTTATAGCCAATTCATTACAGCTTAACTAAATGAACACACAGTATGATTGGCTCATAGAATTTAAATATGCGAATTCGTTTTTAGAGAATTGTTGAGATTGGTCAAAACCACACCACAGGTGTTGCCATTTGATGCAACCCCACTCCTAATAACGTTGCGCATAAGGTCCATTGATTTTACCTAGTACTATATTGTATCCATGGTTCATGTGTCATTAAACATAAAGACACTTTTTATTTACACCAAATCTGCATCGAAACCCAAGTAGGTTTTTTTTACTATGTATACGTGTTGCATGGAAACCACCTAGTTTATGTTCGATTTATAAATTAAAAAAGTAACAATTGTAACAAGCTTCATTCAACCAATAAAAAGGCTTAGAAGTTTAGCTAAATTATGTTTTTTCATCAATATTTTTACGATTAACGGAATACAAATTCTTTTTTTCTATAGATCCAAATGCAATGTACATATGAAAAAATGCGCAACATCCTTTGCAACCAGAACAAACATATTTACCATAATTATCGAAGAAATATACGAATACAATGACATATTCCAAACTTCATGTAGCGTGACAAGTTATTCAGTTTTAAACTTCGAATTCCAATTTCTGATTCATGTATCTCCGTTTTTGAATTATATATTCTCAGAAGTTACAGTTGGTAAGCTTATAGAATTTTAATGGTTCTTTGCACGAAATGAATACGGTGAAAAGTTTTGTTTAACGTGTATGCGTGAAAGAAAATGGCTCCTATCGGAAAGTATGGCTTAGCTTATTACTGAAAGTTAAAAACGGCAAAGTTATTATCAACTTAAAAATGAACTACCAAAAGTTTTATAATCTTTCAGAAGATAAAAAATTTATAGTTTTGAAAGTGTAATTGCTTTGAGTATTAATTCGGAACATTTTATAAACAAATTAAGGTGGAATTAATATTATTCAAAAGGTTTTTTGTTCAAGGATACAAAGCTAAATTCTGCTGGTTAAATGTGGGCTCTAATTGATGTAGGAAAAAGAAAGAAGGGAAAAAAAAAGAACCAATTCGATTTATGGATATTTTTATTTTTATACATGCATTATATTTTATATCTTTTTATAAATGGATTTATAAAGTTTAATGATAACACTAAATAATAAATATTTAAATAACTCGTTAAAATTAAATTGAATTTACAAAGTTGAATGGTAACATTAGAATAATTTATATATAAATTCAGAGTAAAAAAATGTGGTTGTACGAAATTTCCATGAATGGTTAGTTATTTAGGGCTTATTAAAAATTTTGCAACTTCATTTTAAAAAGTACTTTTTATTCATAACGATTGATAAAGTTTAGTTAAAAAAAAAAAAAAAAAAATTTTTTTTAAAGAAACATAAATAAAATGCATATTTAGTATTAAAACAGTTTTAAAACATTAGTTATACATTAATTTTTTTTTTGTAAAAATGTGTAAGTAAAAACACATTTTTTCCCCAATTCAAATCAGAATGTCAAAAAAAGAGCAAATATTATACTCACTAGAAATTCTAACGTGAATTCGTCATATTGTGATCAAAAATATTAAACGATGTCTTATGTCGAACGTGCAGTAAGTACTGTGAAAACATTTGTTGAAAGCAAAGACGAAATCAATTGTTTTTTAAAATAAGCGCATTTAAACCAACGAAATGTATTTGTGTATCAATAATTAACACATACTACCGTCGTAAGTTAAAAGCAATATCTTCTATACAAGAACGCCTACTCACTGACTGAGTGACGTCACTAGAGTAGTCTGTCGTACTTCGCTCTGGTAGCATAGTAGTCGTATGTGCTACTATTATTTTTTTTATTTTTTTCACAGCAAATATAAATAAACATTTTTATTTTATTCACAAATCATAGTTGTTATTATTATTCAATAAAACATTCAATGCAAAAACGTTTACTAGAAGTAACTTCGAAATCTTTTCTCGATACAGCAGTTATCCACCTTCTTCTAAGTTCAAGATCTTTGGAAAATTTAAAAACCGAAACACTTGTCCCATTTTTGCTTTCAATTACCTATTAATGTATACATAGGGCATTCGGTAATTTTTTTTTCCAGTTCTCAATGTTTTGGAATATCCTGATTTCAAAAAAGAGATTTAGAAAAAATGTATGTCTGTGTGTCTGTGGTCAGAATAACTCTCGAACAAAATGACTTACGATGTTCAAATTTTGTGTGCTGGTAGGTGTTGGCCATGGGACCTATCATTAAGGTTTTCGTCCAAATCGCGCATGTGCATAAGGTACCTGCCATATTTTTTCAATGATTGCTAAAAAACGGTTTAAACCATTGCGATCAAAATCGCTGTGGTAATGCCTCTTAAGGTGTTTTAAACATCCCCACTTCTGAAATTACCGTAAAAATGCTTTAATGGCTTAAAAAGTTGAAAAACGAATGTCTTTAATACACAGTTCCTTTCCCTTGAGCATCTCTCAACAAGGACCGTTTTTCCTCTCTCCTTTGTTTCACTTACAAGGTAGGATAATGTAAAAATCACCGGAAAGTATAACCCCGAATTCTCTTTTTTAGCTTTTTCTTTTGCATACCCATTTAAGAATTATTATCAAAAATATCTCCAAACTGACCATTTTTTCAAATGAATGAAAATATGAAAATGGTAATAACTCTATTCCACGTCAAATTTAAATGTAGTGATGAGTATCACAATCATAGCGTAATTGAAAATTTTACAATGTTCCACACTCTTAGTTTTAATAGATGTACATGATTTTGCCCATGTAAGAATGATTGCAAAAAGTATTGCCAAAATGGCAATTTTTTCTAAACGAAATGATGGAAATATGAAAACGGTAAATAACACAAATCCACATCAGTAATATAGAGTAACTGAAAGTTGTGCGATGTTCCACACTCCTAGTTATAATTTGCTTTAGAGTTTACATCAGAGCATCGAAATGGCTCGAGCCAGTACTCTGTCATAACACAGGGATATAGAATAGCGATAGCCAACCAATGCATAAATATTCCATCGAAGTCTCAATGCTCTCTCATTAGTGTGGAGTAGATGTTCAGAAAAATTGAGCTCAGGTGTTACTCGTTCTCATATCAAATGCAAAATTATGAGGTTTAATAGTAGATGTTGTTTGTGTTATAATGTCATGAAAAATACTAAACTTCTTGAAGATGATTGAAAAATACTAAACAAAGAATTTTATATCAAGCGTTAAGTATTCAAATTACTTAAAAGTTTTCAAGTTTCTACTATATTAAATAACTGTTATCGTTTTTTTTTTTTTTTTTGTCGTCCAATAAACTTAAATAAGTTATTGTAGTATTTTTTTTTTACTTATGAGTACTATGCTCAAATTATATGCGAACTAAAGTTCAACTTCTATTAACTAGTTAAAAACAATTGAACGCACCAAATAATTAATGTCTAAGAAATGTATAAATTATGTAAACTAAATGTTAACTTCTATTTTCTGACAAACAACTAAATGTATGACATACCAAATAATCAATGTCTAATATGTGTATAAATTATGTAAACCAAATTTTAACTACTATTCCCTGACAAACGAAATGTATAGCATACCAAATAAGCAACGTCTAAGATGTATATAAATTATTTGAACCAAAGTTCGACTTTTGTTCCTTTACAAACAACGGAATGGATAAAACACCAAATAATTAATGTTAAATATATGTATAAAATATATTATGTGAGCTAATGTTAACTTCAATTCACTAATAAACTGAATGTATAACACAACAAATAATCAATGTCTAAGATGTGTGTAAATTATGTAAACTAAATTTTAACTTCTATTCTCTAACAAACAATTAAATGTATAACATACCAAATAATTAGTTTATTAAACTTTTATCTCAATTTTGAAAGAAGAATCCTGAAATGAACTTTTTAAAAGTTCCAATAGAATGACGATAACACTTATTCAAAATATAAAGGTCAAAGAACTTTCTGGAACAATTTTTATACTGGACACGGACAAGCACGTACTCCGATGTTTCGGTATTTCCGCAATTAAGGAAATGATAAGATACAAGACGATCTTGAAATCTAATATTCATCCAAGACGAAAAGAAGCAGACATTTCTTAAGTACCGTCTTGCGTTTTTACTGAGACATCTCTTTTTTTTTGGATGAATTCCAAATTCAAGATGGCGTCGAGCGTTGATCTGTTGCGAAATTCAAGGGAACTCTAATTACTGAATAACAACATGACGTAAGATATTGTGTGGTGTTTTAAGTAGCGTCAGCAAACTATCAAAAAGATACTATCATAAAATAAGATAAGACTACACCGTTTTTTTGGATTTAAATCAACTTTTCATTTTATTCTCGTTTCATCGAGATGTCGGTATAAAAATATAGTTAAATTAGTTCTAGAATAAAATATGTTTGAAATGATGAATTTTTGTATTGGACTTGGAATTTGAACATATTTAGATTTTAATTATGTTCGAATTAAAATGGAAGGTAATTAAAATTTAATATGGAACACTAATAGTTAATGATTTTTCTTTAAAGTGTCGATTTTTTACTTTAAAACACAGCGATATTAATTTTTAATTGAGTTAGTTCAATGATTGTAAAAGTGTTCAGCTGCTATTGGATTTTGATAACAGTTTTAACAGCTTTATCACCCGGATTGTTGTATTTCTTTTAAAATTCCAATTTGATAAATGTTTTTGTATAATATTTTCAATGAGAAAATTATACCATAACAAGGTTCGTGCTCAAATTAAGGAAAAGAATTTTCTGAATTCTCGGGCGATTTAAAATAATTCTATACAAATAATTGTTTCAAAAAGCAATTTTTTTAGAAATGGAGTTTGAAAACCAATTAGATATGGTTAGCATGGTTTAATTTATTGTTTAATATTTTTGTAAATTTTTCATCTTTCTGTACTCTTTCTGAAGAAACTATTCTCATTTATTGGACAATTCAATTTCACTCTTTATCAGCATCTTAATTTCTCAACAACTTACTGCAGCATAATCATAGATTAAGTCCAAGTTTTTTTGTTTTTTTTTGGTTTCCATTTTGAACAAGCAAACAAATAAACAATAAGCACAGTAATGTGATTTTACAACCTCTTCTTTCTAGTTTTCGATTTCTTCCTTGTTATTTGCGTTTTTTACAAACGTTTCCTTCTTGTTTGCAATTTTTTCTAACTGTGTGTTGTTGTTGTTTTTTGGGTTTTTTATTTTACATTTTTGTTTTCATTCTTTTTTATTTATTTTTTAACGTTTTCTTTTTTGTTATTTCTGTTTTTACAGCATTTTCCTTCTTGTTTTTAATTAAAAACTATGTACTAATTAAACTACTAATTAAAATCCACAGATATGTTATTAAGTTACAGATCATGGGAAATCAAATTACAATTATCAAATAAATGCTACTAATAAAATTTCTAGCACACATTCGGGTCTTCTTTTATAAATTTTTTCAATCGAAACATTTCAATGTTTAACCTCTCGTTCTTTTCCTAACCATCCTATATTTTTGCAAAAAAGAAAAAAAACAAGGGTCATAAATGTATTTTCTAAATAAGAAATTTAAATATATTTGGTTTCTGTTTTTTTTTTTTTTTTTGAGATTTGAACAAAAATGTAATTAAGAAGAACAAGGATCATTCCCTATACTCGCTATGTTACAATCTTCTAGCCCAGTGCCTTCAGAAACTACTTTCTATAAAACTTTGACATTTGGTGAGTACTTACTGAAAAGATCACTTAATGAAATGACATAAAATTATTTTCATTTGATGTTGATCTATTATAATGAAAATTAAAATAGCAAAAGACACACACAGGTGCAGCCACTGGCATATGCATCGACGTAAGGTTGACAAATATAAAATAAAATATAATATAATAGATGCTATTTTCGAGGTTTTTAATTTATATCATTTCAATAGGTGATCTTTTTCGTACCTACTCACCAAATGGCAAGGTTTTATACCAAGTAGTTTCAAAATGCACTGGGATAGAAGATTGTAATATAGCGAGTATAGGGAACGATCCTTAATAGGACTTCTTTTTAAATAATTGATAATAATTATCGCCAATATAGTCCGAGAGCCGACTGTAAATTTTGGACCCCATCGGACATCATTCTGAATTTTTTATAGAAATTGGAGAAAAGTGAGTAGATTACGAATCCACTGGTCTGCCGTGGCAAAAATGGCCGAAACTAGTCAAAAATTGACTTTTATTAAGTTGAAATAAATCCAGTTGCCAAATGCGCCATAACTTGCCAAAAAGAGAACAAACTTTTTCGTCTAGCAACCCACTGCATTTTGATTTTCAATGAGAAAAAGCGCAAACGATTTCTGATCTCTGGCTCGGAAAACTTATATCTTTTAAAAGTAAGCCAAATTGGCGACAACAGTTAAGTCATCAGTGATGTAATGTTTATTGCCAATTTGGCTCATTTGTGAAAGATGCAAGTAAGCCATAGCCATCACACATCCGAATCGTCTGCAACCTTCTTAATTGAAAATTGAAGAGTGAGGGTTACCAAATAAAAAAAAATTCTCATTATTTGGCAAGTAATGGGGCATTTGGCAATTGGATTTAGTTCAACTTATTAAAAGTCGATTTTTGATCAGTTTCGGCCATTTTTGCCACGGCAGACGAGTGGATTCGTAATCTACTCACTTTTCTCCGATTTCTATAAAAAATTCAGAATGATGTTCGATGGGGTCCAAAATTTGCAGTCGCCTTTCAGTCTAAAAGGTAAAGTGTTTAGATTGCTAGAACTCATACGCTGAGAGTTCCGGTACGGACCAATCGGTGTGTGTGCACTCACACGTGATTTTTCTTTGTATTGTGCTTAACCTACAGATAAAAATATGTAATTAATAAAAGCATTAAATTGTACTTCACATTTCAAATTTGTCAAACCATATCACATTTCCTTCCTTTTCAGACATGGAAGAAAGAAAACAACTCCCTCAACCCGAACCTTCGCCAACTCCCTCCCCGTCGTCCTCCCAACGACGAAGACGACGAGGAGCCACGTGACGAGGATGATCCAGCATGGACGTCGGTACAGTCGCAGTTAGTGCCGTGCCAGTTGTGCGGGCGAACTTTTTTCCCGGAGCGGTTGCCAGTTCACAAAAGGGTGTGCAAGGGAAAGTCCAGTCCGAGACCTTTAAAAAGGGCATCGTCTCTTAGAGAACAGTCTGCATCGTCAACGGACGGGGTAAGTAGAATCATTTCTAAGTCAATCATTTATAGGGGTAGGTACAATTATTTATAGTTGTCCGAGAGGCGATTGCAAGTTTAGATACTCCATCCAACATCACTCTTATTTTTTTTATAGAATGTAGCGAAAAGCAATTGATTACAAATGTACTGGTTTGCTGGGGCAAAAATGGTCGAATCTGGTAAAAAAAAAAAATAGATGAGTTGAACTAAATCTGATTGCTAAATCTGCCAAAAATTGTCAAATAATAAGCATTATTTTCTCTTTTTTACCGTTCTTTTATTTTCAAAGAGGAAGGGTGCAGACGATTTCAATTATCTGGAACCCGATACTTACATCTTTTAAAAGTGAGCCAAATTGGCGATAAATATTACGCCAATCATGACGTAATATTTATCACCGATTTGTCTCGCTTTTAAAAAGATGCAACGGCTCTCTGAAAAACCAATATTTTGGCAAATAATAGGCTCATAATCATCCGGTAATTGACAATCTTATCGTGACTTTCACTTACAGTATATACAAATGTTAACAGGAAAAAAAAATACAATAATCCGAAAATATGCAAAAAAAGACACCATTCTCAAGAAATGTGCATTTAAAATGAATTTTAAGATAGGTTTTAATATCAATTCTCAGAAAAGAATGCGTTTGTATTGTATTTTTATTGCATGTAAATTCTTGTACTCGTATCTTTATCCCTTAATATAAAACTATATACATTCTATAAAAAATCATAGTCATAATTTTGAGATCTGTATCATTAGAGTACAACAAAGAAGAGTAAATTAGAATACGTGATGATGTGCACGCTACATTATTTTGTCAACGAGGTTGAAGCATGGGAGATTATGCTTCTTTTCGAACTTTTCAACAGAAAGACAAGAGATTATTCTGCTAACGTAGTTAATTAAATTATTGTATACAGAGAATGTCAGCAACTAAAGAAATCTAATTTAAAAATTGATTTTCACTTGTTATACCTTTTCGATTCATAGTTTGTGAAAGTTTGAGAAAAATTCGACATTATATCGTGGAGTGAAAACAACAATTAGCTGACTGTAATGTTAAAGTTATGTAGTTTGTCTAGTTATAGTATTCAGCAGACGATATGTTTCATTAACTTTGAAGTTAATTTTCGTGAGCTATATATCATTCCCTTAATGTTTTTTAGGAAGGTTCCTGGGAAAAAAGAAACATTAAATTTCGAAAAAAAGTTTTAACTTATTAGCTTTCTTTTATAGAGCTGTAACACGTTAATATTAAATTTTTCTTTTTGTAATTGCTTTGATCTTTTCGAAAAAAATTTCGTGTGAATCTTCAGCCAAGCTGTATAAAGCAAAAATGTTACCAAACTTCTAAAAACTGAAATTATATTATGTAAAACTCTATTAAAATCAAACTTGATCAATTAGTGTCATTTCACATTGAATGAATATATGATTTATCTTTGTTTGGTTCGAATATATTTTAATGAAGTCCACATTAGTTTATCTAAATGAGGCGTCGGTCTCGTGATCAAAAGATTGTGGGATCGAGGCAGTGCATTGCCAAAACACTGGCTTGAAGCATTAATGATGGCTGTTGCAGGTTAATTCTATCGAGGCTTCAATATGTCCTCGTTGGTAAAGTATGAATGGAGAAAGCGGTGCTAGCTCATTTATCTAAGTCTCTTCATTTCACGAAGTTTTAAATTAAGAGGCTTAATCGGAAAAGTTGTTGCTACGATGTTACGTTGTAGTATAGCCTTTGCAACAGAAAATTTAAAACAGCCAATCGTGTTTTATTCGAAGAATTAAAAATTGAACGTGTACTTAGTATTTGAGCTGATTGTAAAAGAGTGCATACTGATAATTAAGCTTTTTATTTGCTTTGTGCTTGAAGTTAAATTGGGCAAGTTAATATAATGCTGGATTATAATTCAAAGTGACCGAGTTTTAAGTTGTACTGAAATAAGTTGACCGAAAATAAGTTGTTCGTGAACTTCTGGCATATCTGAAGATTACGTGTAACAAAACAATATTAAAGTTAAATTAAATGGTAAAAATCGGAATTTTTTTATATGCAATTTTACATCATTGGTATCGAATGGGCAAATTTTGCCTTTTCATAATGGGCCTTATGCAAGTCTCTACTTGAGTGGGGTGCCATCGTTTATAAATACTTATGACCAATCACGATAAACATTTAAGAACGAATTCGAATTTTCACATTTCACAAACCAATCTCAATGCACATTAAATTTTTCAGGGAATATAGTAGTTGAAGTAACCATACAAAAGCTTCGTACTAAATTCTTTACGGACATTCTGTACTTTCAGTACCAAACGATATTTTCCACCTTCGATTGAAATTCTATTTTGTTTCTACAGGAAGACCAGAAACCAGCAGCCGCCCTCTACGTTCCCTGCTACGTGTGTGGTCGTAACTTTGGATCATGGGTAATATCAATGCACGAACAGCAGTGTCTTAAAAAATGGAGGAGGGAAAACGACAAACTGCCGGATGGACAAAGGCAGGAAGAACCCAAAAGGCAGGCTGATGTTTCTCCAGGTATACAAGCTAACTGCTTTCTCAGTTGAGGATAGTTAACCACTTAACCCCTAAAATAAAACGAGGAATAATTTGATCCGAACCATAGGAGGCTTTAACTCTTTATTTTCTCAGTTTAAATAACCGCGGGTAAATTCCTAGTCTACGTGTATGGGTTGGAGACAAGGTCAAAAAATCGCCAATTCGATATGGCGGTTGATTTTGAATCCACAAGATGGAGGTTGATTCAAAATAATCAAGATGGCGTGTGATTCGAAATCCACCAAATAGTGGCAATAAAAAATAGCCATTAATACTAAACGATGATTAAAAATAGAAGGAATATGAAAATAGAAGGAGTATAATATGCAAATTATTTACAAAAAATACAGTTAATAAAGGTGCATGTCTGTGAAGTAAAATTGAGGTTACCATAAAATCTTTGTTGCGCATGCGCGGAGTAAACAAAAAAAAAAAAAAAAAAAAAAATGCTTGCCAAATGTGAAACTTTATGACCTACAAGAAGGTGCCAAATTCACTTGGCGATATTTACACACCCTCTAGGAATGGACCATAAACTTGATTAACTTAACACATTGACTGCCACGGAATTTTGCACGATTCCGGTCTAAAGAGCCAATTTGATTTAACCTTTAACTGTTGTATGCGGTCTGACAGACCGCGAGTCGTTTTTGGTGGAATGCTTCCACCCACTAAAATATTTCAACTTTGACTTTTATATTAATTTTTCCGATACTTTGTTTCTTAAATTTTAAATTGATGTTCCCTAATTTCTTTGGCGCAGTATGAACCACGTGTTGCCCTTGTGACAAAATTATCAAACCACCCTACCAAGAGCACTCGTCGACGCGTTGATTGGAGAAGAGATTGAACCAGTGGTGTGAGTTGAATGCAACTCATATGGTAGTCAACGTGTTAAGAGTTTGGCCTTTACTATTTATAGGACTCATATTCATTAAGTATCGAATCTGTGCAGCACATAAAATTTTAAAATATATTTCTTTCTTTAGATGACGACGTTGCCAGCCTAGTGGAACTAGGCAACAACGCATGGGAAAGCCACCTACAACAACTAGTCCCTTGCCCCCTGTGTTCTCGCACATTCTTCCCCGATCGCCTTGGGATTCACAAAAGGAGCTGCAAGGGCCCACAAACATGTTCCTCCAGAAGGCCCTGTAGCAACAAGGGGGCTTGAGAATTGAAGGACATCGGCTGGAGTCTGGATAATTTCGTTAATCAATGGTTGTTGGAACTTGTAAATACCGGATTCCCACTGAAGTTAATTTCTTTGGATGAGACAAAATGACGAAAGCTAGACATACACTTGATGATGTCGAACAATCAAATTTGAAATAGTTCAAGTTTTTGTAACCAAATATTTAAGTTATAGAACAGTTTTTTTTTTTAAATCATCTTGCACATTTATTTTTCCAAATTTGGGATGGAATTAAAATATTAATAAAGAGTAAATTAAAAAAAATAAAATACATTAACATTTGCCAAACTCACCAACTTGACAAAACTTCTTCATAGATATATCAATGAAGAAGGAAGTTTTTTTGTTTTTGTTTATTTGCGTGGCTCAATTGTTAACATATGTAAAGCTGTTTTTGAGTAATTTGGTTAAAATACATTGCGTCCAAATCAAATGTCCTTAATTTCAACAGACTTAAAATCTATTAGCAATACATTGGCTTTGTTAGGCAAAATTTACTTGCTGAATTATTAGATTTTGGCGGGAATTTTTATTTACAGTCCCAGCGATAGAATTTTTATTATTATTACGGAGGCAATCCAGCTCCCGGTGACCCGATTGCCTGCCAAACAAGATCTGAAGACGTCACTGCACTGGATTTTTTCTTTTGGGGCTTACGCCAAAGATAAAATCTTCTCAAGAAATATCCATGATGTTGAAAGCCTTCGTATCTCAACAACTGCTGCTTATCCTACACCGAATATGGTAGAACTGGACTATCGGCTGTATATCCTCAAGACTTCTAAAGGAGTCCATGTGGAAATGCGTTGATTTTTTCTAAAAACTTTGCGAGTCCTGTTTTCAAATTTTACATTTTTGTTATGATTTTTAACTCTCTGTTAAGTATACTGGTCTCACAAAATTAAAAACATTTGATTCGGACCCGCGGGGTATATGTTTTGGAGCATAAATGATGAATTGAAGCAGGTGACGCATCAATATTTTAGTATTTGAAAGCTCCACAAAAAGTATCTTATTTACTACTGTACCATATTTAGTAACTAATCTGACTGAAAAAATCAACAGTGCATAATTTATTTTTTTGGTTTAATTGTTGAAGTAAGGACAGAATGGTTGAGCTTTCTTGAATTTCAGGACATAAAATGTTTTATAAAATTTTAATCGCTAATGTAAAGTAAAGGTGTAACTTGACGGAACTAGTTTTATAAATGCTTAATTAATGTGGTGTCATCATATTTATATTTTTCAAAAGCAAACTTGGCACTTGATAATGCACAAAACAGGGAATTAAATTTTGAGTATCTTCATAAATTATGAGAATTGAATTTTTTTTATTCATCTACTACACTAATTCACTTGCATACCTAGTTTCTAACAAAATAAGAGTGGAAAAATATTTAGTTGCTAAATTATACTTTCTTTTAAGAATAAAAGAAATTGTTGAATTTAAAAAAAAATTTAAGCCTGTGGGAACCTTGTAAAATGGATTTGTATTATTGCAGTGTAAAATGTTGTATAAAGAAATTCTAATTCTAGATGAAATACAGAACAAAATAAAGACTGATAACGCTCAATGACTTGTGTGCAATATTGTTTACACAATACTATTTTGCATCAATTACTGTTGAACACAAACAATACTCGAAATTTAAACGAAAGCTTACTTTTGACACAAGCATTAATTTGATGCAACTGTAAACATTATAATTATTTAATTTAACACTAAAAATTTTAAATAAACCTGAGCACATTACCATTTTTATAATTGTTAAATAAGCAAATGACATTTTTCATGCAGTCATTTTTGGTTGTTTTCAGATTATCTGCCGCCGTCAGCAACACGAGGGCTATAATGCGCCGAAACATTCGTCATTTGACAAGCCAACATACATTTACCCATGCCTAACACGGGACTCGAACCCGCAACCTCACAGTCTAGAAGCTAGCACGCTAACCACTATACCGTTTGGTCGGCTGCAGTCATTTTTGTAAATAGATGACAGTATAATATTGTAAGCGTGTTTGAAAACAACCAAACCTAATAACCTTAAACCAAATGCTAACACAAAATTCATTTGCAATTCAAGGCAAATAATATAACCCATAAAACCAAAGTTTTTTAAAAAAAATTTATATGCTTTATCAATTTTTATATTCATTAACACAGCGCCGATATCAAAAACATTTCTATCAGCAAAATGTGCGGCGAACTACGTATTAATATTTATTTATTAAAAAAATGAACGTGGATTTATGGTCTCACATTCAAATATCGTTTATTTATTCTTTTTAAAGTATATTTTATTATTTATTAAAAAAAATTTGGCAACAGGAAAGTGTTCCACAATGATCGGTTCAATGCTTTTTTTAATGCGAGTGGATGACGGCAAGTTGGTTTATTAGTATTCCGTAAAAACAACCTTTTAGTGACAGCCCCAAAATTTGATAGCATGCATTGACATCGACATCAATCTTACCTGCCAAGTTTCAGCCCAATTGGATGATGGCAAAGGGGGTTAATTAGATTCTGCTCCCATCAACAAACATACATATATACAAAATCGAAGTTAATACAAAGGATTTAAAAAATAGGCTTAAAAATCCAATATGTGCTGTTGAAATAGTTTAAAATGCCGAAATCGTGTATGTTCATCTACACACAACAATTTGGCATAGAAAGTTTACGTTTGTGAAAAACAGACTGAATAAATATATTTCTTATAACCTACTACGGCTTATGAACAATAAGTTCTTTTACTTTTAAAATGTCTTTAGTATCTATAACTGTTTATCTTCAAGCCTTTTTAACGCTCTAGTGCCCTGCTTAGTGTAGCATATATGCAACACAACTTGGGAGTAAAATTTGAAATTACAATTAATTATATATCATATTAAAGTTATTTATACATAAAAAGTACTTTTAGTAGTATACTTTTTGTAATAAACACCAGTTACAACACCATTAGTGTATCAAAGAAAAAATCATGCACTACACTCTAGAGGGTTAATACCCTACTCCAGTTTCGCTTTATAAATGCCCATTCCGAACAGAATGTTGAGCAAAAATTAAAAAATGGTGATCTAAGTGTTTAGCATCTTTAACCTTTAACTGCTGTATGCGGTCTGACAGACCAGGAGTTTTTGAGTGTGTGTGTGGAATGCTTCCATCAGTAGAGTTATCAGAGCTAGGTAGCTAAAATTCTTAGGTAAGTAATTTTTCAAAGGATTCTCACCTCATTGTTTCAGTAAGAAGCTAGCTTTACTTTTAAAATTCTTAAATGATTATTTGTTACTATCGTACATTAACACTATGCTGTCCACATGTGTGTGTCTAATCAGGATGGTTTTGTTTGGCACCGGTAAGACTGGTTCAGATCATTTCGCCAATCACCAGTGGATTATCGAGAGATCCTAAATCATCAAGTTTTACTTCGCTGGCATTTGCCAGATAGTTTTTGCGGTGTCTGCAGCATTTGTCCGACAGTTTTGGTCACCGAACAGCAACATGAATGAAATAAAAGTAATATTACTGCAATTATGTCGACTCCCCTCCCTCCCAACATTGTATTCATAATTAGACAATTTATGGATGGCTCTCTGTTGCAATGCCACAGAAAGTCTTGCTTAATGCTGCAAAGTCAAGCGTTCCATTGTTGTCACTTGCACATTTAAATAACAATCATCAATTTCATGAACCAAAGAAATTGTTAGAAAATTAAAAACGGGCTCGGTTACATAAGAATCAACATTTATTTCTAAATAACATTAATATACAGAAAATAATACAAGTAATTGGACATGGATTATACAACTTGAAAGATAAAGGGATTGAATAGTGACAGAGCAAGGCCATTACTAGTTTTAGTAAGGTATGAATCACGAAGTCGTAAGAATGTTACCAGATTCACATGTTAAAGGAATAAATCCTGTAAGGTCACCAAAGCTGAGTATAAAGATGAGGAAGATATTTTCCTAACATGTATCTTGCCCACAGTGCTTGGAAAAATCCCTAAAAATGTAATTACAGAAATATTTTAATGTAATTCACAATTTTTTGATATTTTGTTTTAATGGTTAATTACAATTTCTCAAATATAGCGAAAGAAAAGATTGAATATAAGTAGCTTTTGTTTAATAATTATAATTTTTAATCAGATTCATTTTTGATAATTAAATAAAATCTCAGAAGTTCAGTGGTGTTAAGTGCAATAAATGCTATCAACAAAATGTAAGCATAATTGTACTGAGCACTGCTGCTTTCTGTATTATAAAAATTTCATCACATTTTATATTTTTAAATTATTGATCAAGATTTCTGCAGAAAAACATGCTTTTTTAATAAATGCAATAAAATACAAGCTTAATTACAAATGTACAATCATAAACATTTTAATTTTATTTCCTTTGTTAGGTCCCACATGCAACACGTCATCATACATTACTTTTAAATACAATTTATAGATTATTGCTGAACTATCTGTGGTATACCTTTAAGTTTATTCGAAACTTGAGTACTAATGCCACTAACTACTTTGACACTAGCTAGAAAACGTACCATATTTTGTTAGTGCAATGTCAGTTTCGTTTGGCCAAACAATGATTTTTGAGAAGGATGAGACATTCAAATAACTGATCCAAGAGGATACAACCTTTTTCATCAAGTAGACAAAGGCCACCAAAATAGGATTTCTATTGAGCTTAAATATGGCATTGCAAATACGAAGGGTAAGCCCAACAAAAGGTGGTTGTCAGAAAAACGCGTTTGAAAAGATTTCAATGTATTGATTTTCCTATGCTTGGTACCCGCTTGGTATCATTCTCTGAGTATTTTGAGAGGGAAAGATCGCCATTTTCATTTACCTATTTGGTCTCCTTTGTTAAATATATATACTAGCTTAGTGGCTCCGCATTACAATGATCTGTCAATGTGTATAGATCCTTACTTTTGACGCTTTACAAACCAGACTCACTAAAAGGTTCATTTCTGCACAAGCTCATTTTGCTAAGAAATAGTTATGCAAGCACAGGCTCGATTGCTCACTAAAATGTTTATGTTTATTGCTGTGTAAATCCAGGCTTGCATTGTCCACAAAAAGGGCTATTGGTACACATCTGAAGACAATTGATGGATCAGACAGAAAGGGTTGATTTTCCAACATGTTTGTTAGCATTAAAACTTACACACACGTTAACTCTTGGATTTATTAGTATAGAAGATAACAACATACACTATTATCTTCTCAGATATACTATTCTGCCATTATTTGTTTTAAACTGTTGTTTAACTTTGTTAAAAAAATACTGACTGAAATGTACCTTCAACTACGCTATGTTTTGTTTACGTCTTTGTTATGAAAACTTTTCCATTTTTGAAGTACCATTCATTCATACGTTTCCAGCATTTCTTTTATAAGTAATATGAATACAAATTATAATAAAGTCCTTGTCAAAGAATAATTAGGAATGGATTACAAGTTATATCGTTCCAAAAATTTTACTAAGAAAACTAACAAACAAATGCAATATTATTCTTGAAAGCAAAAAATTAATAAATATGCAGTAGTCAGTAAACTTACGTGATATTTAGTAGCGTAATCCAGATGCTGCCGAGTTGAAAGTCTGCTGGGCAGCTTGTGTTACAGCCGTAGTTGCCGCAGTTTGCACATGAGGGTTACGCATGACGCCAGAGGCCAATTCTTCCTGCGCTTTTGCAAAGCTTGCAGTTGTTCCTCTGTACATGCGATGGATCTAAATGTGAAATCAAATTCTAATTTAATCATTCAAAAATAAAAACTTTTGACTGTATAATCTTGTACATAATTTCTGGAAGGTGTTTTTCTGTGACGATCCCCTTTTCTCCCTTTAGACAAAATCGTTAAATGATAAACCAATTTAAAGGCTAAGATATCTGCTTTTGATGAATAGTAAATTTACAATTGCACATTGTGCTATTTGTTTGAAAATAAAAGTTTAAAAAAAAATTAAAAATTGTCCAAAAATGTTGCAGGGAATGCACTGAGGTTTTTTTCTAAAAAAATTTGGTAGGAACTTTAGGGATAATTTTAAAATTTTTAAGAACAATTCCTTACAAATTTTAGGGATAATTTCACAAATTTTAGGGGCAATTCCAAAAATGTTTGGAATAATTTAAAAAAATTTAGGGATATTTTTTTTAAAGTTAACAAAAACTCCTAACATACATTCTTTTCAAAGAACATTTCAATAACGGCAAAAAACCGCTAATTTTCCAGAAACTGAATAATTAAAATCTAAGAAAAGATTTTCTCTTCTGGAGAATTATCTGGGTATTTTCGCGGATCTTGGAGGAAATTCGAGAAAATTTCGAGTTTTTAATTATTTATTTTTAGGAATTATCGAAATATTCAAGTACAATTTTAGGAATTTTGGGGAGGAATAAAAATGTAAGGAATATTACGAATTTTAGAATGAATGCGATCCCTGATGTTGGGATACTATAGAGAAGATAGCAGCCCTATAGAAAGGAGAAAATTGGAATTAAAGCATGTCGAGGAAACATATGTAATCTTATGCCTTTTAACAAAAGAATTAGAATAGAGTAATGAAGATCCAAAAAAAGTAATCCCCTTAGGCAATTTTAAATGCACACAGGCTCACAAGTAGTAGCATAACTAACAGTACAGAAACTAATTGAAGTATCTAATAAAATCAATCGGATCAGCGGAATTGCATTTTCGATTTAAATATTTATCAAAATCTAGATAAGAACAATTAAAAATAATTTTGAATAATATTAATTAGAAAAAGTTTAAGACATTAAATAACAGTCAAATTATATTCTAAACATTCATTGCAGAAAGAATCAATTTCTGGAGAATTAACAATATCACTTGATTCGGCAGCTACCGTAAGATTTCTTTTCGGCTTTTGTTTAAAAAAAAGTAAAAATTAAGTAATAAAATACAGATATTTTGTTTTATTATTAAGTTAAATATCCTTATCAAAAGAAATCTCCACATCCCAATAAAAACTGCTTAAAACTGAAGTGAGCAGTAATTGATTGAATGAAAAGGTTATTACTACATATTTCAAATGCATAATTAAGACATTTTTTAAAAAGATATTGCTATCAATGATTTAGATATTAAATTAATTTCAAAAAAATTATAGTACTTTTATCATTAAGATAATAACATATACCAACAGCAATTGTACTTTCTATACATTTTTTATGTCAATTTACTACATTTCCTGCAATTAAAATAACTTCATAATTAAAAAAAAACATCAATTTAATAATAGACTTTTAGAAAATGCTTTTTTTTTAACACTTAAATGTTTTCAACTGTTAATATTTCCAGAAAGACAAATAAATAAATAAATAAATAAATAAATAAATAAAAAAAAAATTGAAAATAAACAAATGCTAATTCCTACCTTTACAAGCATGTAGAAGGAAACCAGTGCATTTATTGCCCATAAGAATCCAATTACAATGGCAATGATTCCAACAGTGTAGGTACTTACACTGTGTGGTGATCTGTCGCTTAAATAGGTGATCCCGTTCAACAAACCACTGAAACATCATAGGTTAACATTGAAACACTTAGAAAGTACTTTCAAAACAAACTAAGTTTGTTTAATAGTAATGCAGAATTGACAAATATAAAACTTTACGTAAAAATGAGTAGCAGTTTTCATAACTTATTAAATCCCAAATCAATAAGTTTAAGTTAAATCCTAAATTAAAAGTAGGTAATTAAGACTATCTCAAGTTTAGCATAACAGCAGATAAATATTAACACGTTGAGCGCCACACGAATTCTTAAGGAAATCCCCGTCGGGCCACGTGCACTACTTAGAAGTGCTGGTATAAAGATATAGGAATGCGAATCGCCCTACTAAAAGATTGAAATTTACTCGTTACAGCTGTGTTGATATATTAGGGTAATTGGTTCTTATCGCAGTAGCAGATATTTACGTTTAGAATGAAATGCTTATAGACATTCATTCAATGTTTTTCACCAAGTTGGTTTTGTCTTCTTTATCGTTCCGCTCGCGGGCAGGGTTCCTTTTACGACAAAGCAATATGTTATGAAAAAAATGTGACACAATATGCTAGAGCAATGGCCATAAAAATGACTAAATAAGTAGTCACATTTTGCGATACCTGTGAAGAACAACCGTTTTTTTTTGTTTGTTAACCGAGTTTCAATAAAATCCATTAAATTAAAGATGTAATCCTGTAATAAAAAAAAAAAAAAAAGTGAATTTTAAATAAATTTTAAGTAATTACTCAAAACAATGTAAACTTTTTAGTTTGATATAATATTTTACACTGTCAGCCACAGGTGGTTGATGCAGCCTAAACAGAAAGTTCAGTATTAGCCACCGATGGTTAACAGGGCACTCAATGTGTTAACTGATTGTTAGACTAAGGACTTGACTGACAGTTTGCGGTTATTTAGCCGAACACGTTCATGAACTGAATTGCAAGGGTTGAAATCCAAATCACTAGCAGAATCTTTCATAACTTGCTTAATATAAAAAATACATCAAACTTTTACATTAAGGTTAAGTTTTAATGTTAAATTCCACAAACAATTTAATCCTGTGCAAACTAGTTATATCTTATCGATTATATAAATTTTGAGGAAATTGTGTGTCAACTAGGCTTGGGCGATGTATCGATACATCGTCTAAAACCGGTGTGAAATCAGCATCGTCAAACCGGTGTCACTATTTTCCCTAAACCGATACATCACGATCTTTTTTGACGAGAGCGCGATACACTCATTGCCTAGCACTTCAAGGACAAAGAACCGATGATGCCACGATTCATGCGCGGTGTTTCTAAAATACTATAGAAACGTATTGAAACCGTCGACACTGCGCCGTTTGAGACACAATACTTCACCACATCGCAGTAATCCTCCCTGCATATGCGCGGTATATCCAAGACTATATAGAAACGTAGTTTAACAGCTACACCGCGCCGTTTGAGACGATTTCCATTTGCTGTATCAGCATCGTGGTAATTGTATCCGGTATGTGCGATGTTTCCATGATTGAATAGAAACAAAACGCCACAGATGGCATCGCGCACTTAATCACTTAATACATGTTGCATTCGCTTTTGCATCCCCTGGCTTTTGGAATTTAAAATAAAGTTGGAAAAAAGTGCACATTTCAAGGGAAAAAAGCACGTATGACAATGTTGAAATTATTATTCAATTTTACGATGTATTTTTTTTTCTTTCTTCCCCGGTTTATTTCCTATTTCGTTTTTACAGCTGAGTACTGAAATTACGAGGTGGTTTTCAGGCGCCAGTTAGTCTAGTAATATTGGAGATCCAATGAAAGAAGTATTCCTTTTATGGTTTGAATTTATTTTTTTTCTCAACTCATGAAAAACATTTTGATTTTTATGTAATTTGTCATCAGATATAAGACCTTGATATTCTATTTTTGGAATTCGATTGAGTATTTCCTAAACTTTTAGTGTTTCATTTTTGATTTTTTCTCTAACTTGGAAGAAATAAAATATTACATTTTTGTATTTTTAAATCTTTTACATTAACTTCAGGATTTTTTTTATCTAACATTTTTATCCTTTGAGAGCTTTGCTTTATTTATTAACTCAAGGGGATTGCGGTATTTTTGCGTGGTAATATCTGTCTGATTCTTACCCAGTTAAGATAATCAGGTTGTTTATTACTATGATGGTTTGTTATATCTGCCAAAGTCAGTATGAACTAGCGCATGAACGGATCACAGTTATGTTTCTCTAGTTGGATTGCTTAAATACTTATAAACGATTTTTTTCCCATTTACGTTGAAGGATTTTCTCTTCTGACTCGTAAGTAAATAAATGTTTTATACTTTTTTTTCAGTTTGTACGATTTGAATAAAGTTTATTTTCATAAGATTAATTACTCAATCCAACATTGCTTCTTCAAAATGCTGAAATGCAGATTTTTTTGGCACAAAATAAAGATCATTAGAATTTTAAATGTTATGCATTAATTTTATTTTAATTGTTTAATAGTTATATTGTATATAGTAAGTAATAAAATATCCATTATAAAGTATGTTTTTGATTTAATAGTTAAGAATATATAATAACTAAAGTAACATTTGCACCGCCAGGAAGTGCACTTGTCCTCCCCTCCCCCCCCCCCCATTTCCCTGTATAATAACAAAGTAAAATTTCATTAACATAGAGAAATTGAAAAATCCGGATTAAAAATAACCGGCTTATACCCAGTTGGGTGCTTTATGTATCCCTTGAAAGTAATTCTGTCGCTGCTCATGTTATTTAATATAAACTTCTGTACGTAAATTAATTAAAATGTTACAAAGCTAAGTAAGCATAACTCTCGGCTACATAGCTTGTTATGAAAACATTGTTTTATTGTAAAAACAATATTTAACATCGTGATGTATCGTGACATCACAATGTTTGCTTACCGATATATCGCGATGCAGAAATGTTAACATCGCCCAAGCCTAGTGTCAACACAAACCAATTTCTGCCGTGGTGATGAAATACAGTCAAACTCTGTTAACATGAAGTTGATAGGGCCACCGAAATTTTTCACGATAACTGAATTTTGTGTTAACAGTCTAAAAACTTTTATGTATAATAAGTGCAGATTCAAACGACTAGCTATAGGTGTATCTAATAGTGCTGTGTTTACTTCACATCTTCATTATTGTCAGACCGTATCCTTTTCCTTGATAGCTTAAATTGATTTGTTAATGGAGTAATGTTGCCGATTCTATAATAGGCCGCAATTTCTGTTTTTTATCAAAAATATTTTAAATGAAAATAAATAAAACTTGTATTAAATAAAATTTTACATGCTAAGGGCATGTCAAATGTTATTTAAGCATTTCATTAAACACGTAACTCGCAAAAACAGAATTCTGTACAAAATTAAAGAAACGGTGAAGACCAAATTCTGTAAAAGGTTGTACTGAAAAGTTCAGGCGAGACAAATTTCAAAGCAGTAGTATAAAGACTCCAAAAAGCCAACAAGATTATAATAAGAAATTAAAACTTTCGAAAGGCTACAATCTATAAGAAATATGAAATTTCCAGATACCCGTTCAATAATAGCATTTCAAAGTCTCAAATAGTTAACATTTGAGTAAGTTAACAATAGTTACAATTACAAATGTCCAATTTTCTTAAGTACAAGTTCATTATAGATACTCAGGATTTTTCAAAAACAAATTTTAGCTGCTTTATTTCAAAGGTAATGTTCCTGCACTATATTTAAAAATGGTTATTGCTCATTTCTGATTCTAACATTTAATTCACTGATTTCTGTTCCATACACTTTTGAATTATGGAGCCAAACTGGTAGAAATCATCTTTCAAAATACAGGTATTCTGAAGTACAACACTTGGAATAGCTTGTACTCTAAGAAAAATATTTTCTATATCTTTTTGTTTCCAGGAGACATGTTAAATTGATAGGTTTTAACTGGGAATTTGATAAGGAATGAAAAATGTAGTAATCTTTTCTGCATTGATAAGCACAAAACAAAATTTGATTGGTTGTATTTGATATTTTCTAAGACAAGGTCTAAATTGGGACAAAACATATCAAACTAACTTAAGAAAAATATTTATAGAAAAAAAACTAAATTTTTTTTTAACAATTGAATTGATTATTAAAACTTAAATTGTACCATCTACATAGAAAGGTTCAAGATTAGAATGTAAGTACTGGTTGGTGTTACTTTACAAATGTATAAGTTCATTAAGAGGAAGTCCTAGTAAGGATCAGATCCTACACACGCTATGTTACAATTTTCTAGTCCAGTGCATTTAGAAACTACTTTGTACAGGGTGGTCACAAAATTCAGAAAAAAAAGTTCCCTGATAATTCCCAGACAGATTTCTAAAAAATTCCCTGATTTTAGGGCAAACCTTTTTTCAAATTTCCCCAATTTTCATAGGTTTTCCAGATGTCTAGACACCCTGGTCAAATAGAACATGAATGCTAAAGAGATAATATGCAATTTTTTAAAAAATAGTTTTGCTGGTAATGAAAAGTTTAAATTATTCCGTAACATTAAACTTCTAATGGCTTACCACTGCAAATCTCCATGTAAATAGCGCCAACATATGGATGAACGTGCCATAAACAATACAAAATTTCCCTGATTTTCATGAAATTTTAAAAAGTTCCCCGATTTTTCCCAGAATCAGAAAGCTCCCTGACATTTCCCTGATTTCCAGGTTCTGTGGCCACTCTGTTGTATAAAACCTTGAAATTTGTTGAGAAGGTACGAAAAGGATCACTTAATGAAACGACATAAATTGTTTAATTTAATGTCTATCTATTATAAATGAAAATTAAAATAGCAAAAGACAAAAGCAGGTGAAGCCACTGCATATGCATTGGTGTTAAGATTTCCAATAAAAAAATATATATTAGATGCCATTTTCGAGTTATTAATTTATGTCATTTAATTAAATCATCATTTTCGTACCAATTTGCCAAATTTCAAGGTTTTATACAAAGTAGTTTCTAAATGCACTGGGCAAAAAGATTGTAACATAGCGAGTATAGGTAATAATCCTTACTAGGACTTCCTCTTAAATAAAAAAAAAAATTATCTTACCAGGATCCCATGTTTGGAATGCCCACAGCATAGAAGACAGAAACTAGGAATTGGAAGAAGAACACAAAGAAGAACAGCATGAAATTGAAAGAACTGTCTGCCCTAAAAAATAATAAAATACCTTCACATTTCTAGCAGGGTAATTTTCAACGTACATATTACGGTACTAACTTAAGGAGAATAGCTCCCACCAGGTAGTCTGGATGTTGAAGTTCACTTAAGAAACAAGACTCATCGATTTAGAATAAGGGTGATACCTGCTGAAAATTGGCGTTCAAAAAGATTACAATACTGCAAATGTAGATGTCATTCTCTTAAATTTCCCCGTAGTGACAAATTAAAATAGAGTTAGTGGTAAATAGAATTAGTCTGGTTTCCACAACAACAATTAAGGTGACAGGAGCTACTTTTGTGTTATACAGACAATAACTATCAGATTCTCTGATATTTTCATAATTGCAAGTTATGTTGATCATAGACAGACACAGACATTTTTTCTAGACCACTTTTTGTACTCAGCACTTTCCAAATCGTGGAGAAATGAGAAAAAAAACACATTTTTTTTTATCTAATCTGATAATTTTATCATCCTATACTAGCATATGGAAGTAAAAAAAGTGGTTAAGAGTCAGTATGACTAGATTTTACAATAAAACCAACCACATTTTGTGATTGAGTCAGTAAGAAAATGTACTCTAACATGTTTTAAAAAAACATCTCTTTCAAAACTGTGTTAGCTTGACATAATAAAATTTCTTATGATATGCTAATACATTTTATGCCAAAAAGATAGGAAGGATTAGAAAGTTAGAATTGCTGTCATACTTTTACTTATGCTTGTTTGAGAAATGGCTCAGAATATCCCTTTATCAGGAATTTGTGTCCTATCTACTTAGAAAATGGTCGTGTGTTGATTATTAAAAACAGATTGTTTGGTTGGTTGTTTTCAGATTATCTGGCACCGTCAGCAACACGAGGGCTATAATGCGCCGAAACATTCGTCATTAGACAAGCCAACATACATTTACAAACACCCATGCCTAATACGGGACTCGAACCAGCAACCTTGCGGTCCAGAGGCTAGCACGCTAACCACTATACAGTTTGGTCGGCACAGATTGTTTGATCACTTAACCTAGATATGTTGTTCTCACACAAGACGCAAATATGGGGCAGATTTTTATACAAATAGTTCTCCCAGAATGAGATGGCAACAATTCCAGCTGGGAATTTTGCAACAGAGCTTAAAGTCTATAGGTAGCATGACTGGGTTTTGCTACCCCTTCAACAATGTACTTTTTAGTTTACCATTGTAATATAAGTAGGAAGGCAAACAAAAATAACATACCTAAAAGCTTTATACAGTGGGCGAAACCAGCACACAAATGACAGTGGACTGAATAAAATAAACACCAACATGGAAATACCAAATGTAGTGCCACCTCCTACATCTGCTATGAACAGTGCAAGAGCCCCCGCCATGTTAAGAAAGAGAAGGGAGGCATAAACTAAAAAGAGAAAAAGATTGGAAACATCACAATATAAAATCTTAGTTCGTAAACATGAAGAAAAAAAATAATTCAAAGATGCGTCATCAATTCAAATACATTAAAAATAAATTACAATTTTTATTGGCAAATGGTGCATGTTCAAATCAAGTAAATACAAAAAAATGTTTTTAATATAAATATATATATATATTTATATTAAAAACATTTAAAATATATATATATATATATATATATATATATATATATATATATATATATATATATATATATATATAGAAAAGCGGAATTCTTTTTTTTTCTAAAAAATTAAAAAAGGGGAATTCCACCACATGGCAGAAAAAACTCATACCTGTTAACTGTTGTATATTTAGAGCCACAAATGTAACATCATGTAATTCAAGTTATTGAAATATCTAAAGCAATATACTTTCGGATAAAAAGTGGGTAATATTTCTACCACTTAATATTGCAATTGATAATTACAAAACTGAATATTATAATTTCTAATCCTCAAGATGAAATGATTTTTCTTAATTTTTAACTGCCGTGACATGAACTGTTATATAACTAGTATGAGCAGCCTCTCAGAGCGCGTCAGACCACTATTCCAAAAGTATGATTAAAAGTTGACTGATATACTAAATTAAGGAAATATACTTTTACAATGAATTATTTATTTAAAAAAGGCAGGGACCATTATTCATTTTAAGGAGGGAAAATGTTCCATGGAAAATGACCAGCGTTTTGTCAGATCATATAAAGTAGTTAAATGTTAACTAAAATTTGGAAAGATACCAAGAGGTAGCATATACAAGTTTTTAATTGATCATAGGGATGCACAAATGAAACAAATGTGATTATAAAAGACACGACAGTACACCATTTAGCAAATCTCACAGTACACATTTAGCAAAAGAGAAAATTAAACTAAAAATAAGTTTATTTATAAATTCTTACGATATTGGATCTTTTGACATCCAACATAAAGACACAAATTTAAAAATATTTCGTTTATTTAAAAAAAAAAAAGAAAAAACTGACATGAGAAACTGAATGACCCGAGTGAGTTTGCTAGCATATAAAATCCAAACAAAAGAGCACATCTTTATAATTTATTTAATTGCTAAATGTAATCTTTAGTGCAATGTTAATTTGTAGCAGATATTTTTTAAGCCAAATAAGAAACTAGTAAGGTACAATGGAAAGCTAAACTCATTAGTAGAACACAATAAATTATTGTTAGATTCAGATACTTTAACACACCAATTATTGTCAAAGAAAATATAACATTAGGAATTGTTAAATTAGACTAATGTATGAGGTTTTTTTTCAAAATATTCTCGAATTCATTACCTTCAAAAAGACACCATTTTCTTTCTGAGACTCAAATTACTTTTTAAATTACAGTGGCCTTTGTGAACCTATTTTGTATCACATTAATTAATTTTGTAAACTTTAAACGTATTTTCTGATTGCCATTTTGGTGTCATATGATTTTACATCAACAGTCATAACTTCATTATAAATTATCCGATTTACAAAATTCTAATTATGTTTTGTAGACAATAGTCATGAATATGTTTCCATAATAATATAATATATATTGTTATAAACACATTTGTTATTTATATTTTAATATTAATTTTTTTGTTAAAAATTTTGTGTTTTTTCAAACCTTTAATTTAAAAACTTATAATTAAATAAATATTGAAGCCATATTCACATAAAATTTTAAATTCTAAAATAAAAATGAAAGGAAATCATCTCAATTGTTATAAGTATACCTTAATAAGATGTATTATGTATTTGTGCCTAAATTAAAAATAGAGCAGGTCATAAACAATCTTGATGTTTGCAACTTACAAATCCATAAATAGTACATGGTCCTAACTGTCTTTTGGTATGAATCTGGAATTTCAACAGAAATATCTTGATAGAAGCAAGGTCCCACACAACATTTGGCTGGAAGAGGTGGCCAGTTTTTGGCATTGCCTATAAATATGCAAGAGCAGTATTCCATTAGTTGAAAACAAAAATATATATAAGGCTTTTTACTTCAATAAACACAGTAAAACCTCAAGTACCTGTCATACAGACCAAAGGTAGGTCGGATAAAAAGTTCCGGATAATGGAGAATGGACAGTTCCCATGTTTTTTAAAAACGAGTGAAACTAGGTTATATTTATGAAGAATCTCTTTTCGATTCCAAATATTCAAACAAAAGTTCTTTAAAAAAATTAGTTATTTAAATATTAAGAAAAGAAAATGCCCTAAAACTAGTTTTGATCGCAGACAGATCAAAACAATCCGCTATAGCTGTGACGTCACGACATCCTTCCGTTTCTATGGTTATCGTGAGGTTTCTGCCAAATAAATAGTGTGCGTTTGGTAGACAATTGCAGTATTCCATACCAATTGGAACAATTTGCGAAGAAACTTGCAAAACTGATTTCCGCTGCTGCGTTTCAAGCCAAGTTGTTTCAGATGAAGTGACGTCACAATTCGTTTCAATCCGAATGCGTTGTTTTTCCAGCCAAATTTAACAAGTGAACTTAGGTTGCAAATTTAAAAAACGAAAAAGCGCAGTTAGCAGAAGTGTTTGTGTTTATGGCCTTTTCGAAACATTTAGAATTGAATAAAATAAAATTTTATAAATGCGAGAATTAGTCCATTGTAAAAAAATGGTAAAAATAAGTAATTGATGTTTTCATTAAATACAGGACTTGCTTTTAAGGTTATAGAATTGTTTCGAATGAGAGTTTTTTTTGTCATAATCTTAATAATTGTTGTTTCTTGGTTCTATCCCCCGAGTCTTTTTAAAAGCAATAGTTCAGTTTGGTCTGAATCCCATTGTTGTTCTAACCATGCCAGACCTTTTAAAAAAACTTATAAAGCGTTGGTCATTTTCTTCCTCCTCAACCTCGCTTTCCTTAACAGCCTCAATATGTTCACTTTGAATTTCAGAAATAATTTCATCATTAATTAAAATTTAAAATCCTGGATTGTTTTTATCACCATTTAACCCATCCTCAATATTCGCAGCATAACATTTTTTGCTTTCACATTAAAACTTGTATGCTAGATGAAATACAGGTTAATTAAGTGGTGTTGCCTTTAAATACCAGATAAACGCTTCTGTGCACTGGAGTACTCTTACGCACAGCGGCAAAACATTTGGTTCGAGAACCAAAGGTTCCACGATCGAGGCCCGGTGAACGCACTAACAAGCTTCGCTGCATCGGTGATTTCGGACGACTGAACAATGCTGCCATTTATCAGCACTTTTGAAAGGAGAAATTTTATCATGCCAAGCTATCCAACCACGAGCCCTCGCAACTTACGAGCTCCACGATGCTACTTGCATTCCCAACCTCCAACTCAAATCAGACGCTGATCAGTTCAACAGTATTGTTTCTTCGTAGCTGGAAGGAGGGTATGTGGTGTCCTTTAAATACAGATAAAAGCTTCTGTGCACTAGAGTACTCTTCTGAACAGTGGAAAAGTATTCGGCTCAAGAATCAAAGGTTCCACGATTGAGGCCCAGTTACCACACTAACCAGCTTCACCGCAATTATTTATTAGTTTTCACAGAATTCCTCTATTGGCATATACAAATGATGATAAAAAAAACTATATACAACTTTACCAGTTGGAGCAGCATTTAACCGTGCTTCTCTTGCTTGAAGTTCATTAGCTTTTCTTTCTAATTCCTGTTAAAAAATAATTAGAAGAAATATTTATAGAAACGGAAAAGTGTTAAAAAAAAAAAAAAAAATATACACAGTTAAAAATTATTTCACTGAGGTCAGATTATATTTTTTTAATATTTTAGTAACATTAGAAAAAAAGTTGTTGAACACAAAATCTTAACATTTCTTTTAACTACTTCTTTCAAGCACCTTAGTAAGATATTTATGGTTATTTTGTTTGATAATTAAAAATAGTTTTATAGCAGAAAAGGCTACGTACTTTTACACATTTAACTTTAAATAAAACAAACCTGATGTAAATAAGCTGATTTCAAAACTAAACATTTTTCAGTTTAAGGATTTCTACAATAAGCAATTAAATTATGTTTGCATAAAAAAAAAAAAAAAAAAAAAAAAAAAAAAAAAAATAGCTCTTTGTTCTTCAAATATATGACTTTTGATTTATATTTATTCCAAACGAATTCATTACATTTATTCTAATTTACCTATTATTGACAGTCATGTTTTGAGGAAACTTAAGAAGCATTCAAAGTATTTAATACAAATGCACAAGTCAATCTGCATTTACATTCAAGTTCCTAATTTAAAGTTTATGCATTGCAAAAATATTTATGCTAAAATTCAATAAAAATAAAAATTCTATATAGATATTTAGATTCAATAAAAATTCTATATAGATTAAAATGACAACTTGAAAACTTTCTTTTTAATTTAAGATAGAGCTAATTGTAACAATGCATTAGTAAAATATTTTTTTTGCATCATTTTGGGAAAAACTTAAAATGACTAAAAACAAAAGTGTAAAATTTGTATTTGTACAAACCATTTCATAAGTTACAAATAACATTAATAACTAATCGAGAAACACCAAACAATTAAAAAATATCCTAACCTAACCAATATTATATTGACAGGAAAAATTCTTCAAATAAGATTGTAAGTAGGCAAAACCTATTGAGTTAAGGAATGTACTTTAGATTCTTAAATTTCAATCAAAATAGTAAAAAATCTGAATGGTAGTGTTTAAATAGTTTTCATGATTCATAAAAAAGGTAAATAGTAATTTTGGCATTTTAATTTCCAGTTTATATGCTAGTTAAGAGGAGGAAAACATCACAAAAACATGTATTTTTCAACAGTGAGCAATATATTCTTTTCAAGTTACTCAAACAGAAATTAATTTAAGTGGTAAGAATCTATATCAAGGAAATTGTCTAGGTTTTACTTATGCAAGTAAATTAATGGAAATGGTTTGTATACTTAGAAAGTTAAAACTATATAATGAGAGGAAAAAAGAATAACCTTAAATAGCATTAGAAGACATTAACAAGAAAATATTCTATTAATACTCTAATAATAATACCTCTAGTTAGAGAAATCAACACTTAAATTGTTTCACAACTTAATTTCTAAAGAAACTTGAAAAATTAGATCACAATAAATGGAAAGGTGAAAATTTGATTGGTTTGTATACTCAACAAGCTATTTTTTTATGCAATAACAGCTACCAGGCAGGAAACTAAAGTTTAATGTTGAAACATAACAAACATTCATGTCTAACCCAGGAGTCAAACCCAGCATCTTTGTCGGGAGACTAGAACACTAAACACACAGTCATCAAGAGAACGTGGAAATTTTCACAACATAATTTTAGATTCTAATATAGCAAAAGAACAAGAGTAACAATTAAGCTATAAAATCTTATCTCATTAATAAATATCTCACAACGCAAATTACCTTGCTTCTACATAGCCTATTCATATTTGAGCTTAGTACACAGAAAACAATAACTATCACAGTTAAAACAAGACAACAAGACACTGAATAACGACCGAACCTCCTGTCGTTTCTGCAAGTCACTTGCAGCAGCTGACTGGGCTCCAGATGCTTCATAAGGAGGGGGGACTTCTACTGGTTGCTGCATCTCTGCGATTGGACGATTTGTGACCTTGGACTGGGGAGGGGCGGGGATATCTATTCTGTGGTCCCCTCTGGAACTCGCAGACTGAAATGCAAAATAATTTGATGTAATTAATTTTAAATCAAAGTAGTATGCGTGTTAAATACTTTAAAAATATTATTTAATAAACCATTCCCCCCCCCCCCCCCCAGAGGTAAATTCAAAAGTAAATTTCGAATTTTCGCGTGATCACATAAGGCTACTTTTTGCAGATGGTTTGCAATCTTTGTAGCAAATACAAAATTAGTCGCATTTCTTAAAAAAAATTTAATTAAAAAGTCATAGTTTGAAAGCTTTGCATGATTATTTTTGCAAAATTGTTAATATAATGAAATTTTGCTTCACTATAACTCAAAAGATGTAATATCAAACTATCTATCTCATGAAAATTAAAAATTAAGTAAACTGACAATCTTGAATCAGACAGTTAAGTTATGACACTTTGAAAGGACAGAAGATAAATACGAAGAATATAGCAAACACAAAATAATTAATTTTAACATACTACTCAGAAAAATAAAACATATTTTACAAAAAATATCATGTTAAGGGGAAAAAACTATTTCAAATCAGCAGTAATTATATTATGCCAGATACTGAGACAGTAAAACATTGGATTGCAAAATATTCATATAGCTAGGTTTAATTAAGGTTAGAACAAGCATAATACAAGTTAGGTTTAATAGTTTTCTAATAAAAAGTTATTCAGTAATTAATGAAATGTTCGTCTAAGACATTTTTTAAATATAAATTAAATTTATAATGCTTAATATAATAATAAGTCACAAAGAGAACAATACAAGGTGTGCACAGTTAAAAAAATTAAATTTATATCATTTACTTTTAATACTTAATATTTTTATGCTTACCAGTAACAACTCTGAAAAGAAAAAGTAAATTTAACAATTAGAGCAAACCGTTTGTACAAAAACTTAATTTACAGTAAAAAGTTCAGAGCTTTTCCTTTGCAATTTCTATCTAGATACTTTCATACAGGAAACAATAATTAAAGAGACACTCAACCCTAAAAATTGTAAAATTTTCATTTTTTTTATTTTTTTTATTTGCTAAAATTATAGTTAGGGATTTTTTAAATATGCATGAACAATTTTAAAACTGTATTTCCTTTTTTTAATGAGTTATGTGGCATTTTGTACTGGAGGATAGGAGGATCATAAATAAAAAGTTTAAATTGATTTTTCTCACAGTTTCTTTTTTGTTGATATTTGGTTATTTGAAACGCTAATGCATTTTTTTAATTAATGGAGAAATCTTAAATTTTTAAGCCATGTTGTAAAATATGTCTATTTTATAAATTGGCATTCTAATTAACCAAATAAGCTGTAGTTTTCATTTTTTTAACACTACAGCAAAATTATTGCAGATTTATAGAATTTTTATTTGTTATTATAAATAAATATTTATACTATAAATAATTACGAGTATTCCATATTTTAATACCAATTCTTATATAATATAGTTTAAAGAATTTGTTTAAAAAAAATGTGAGAAAAATTTGAGTATTTAAAAAAACTTAAGCATTTTAAAAAATGTGTTTGAAATTCTTAAATTTTTTTAAAAATGAAAAAGTATTACATTTTTTAAAAAATGAAAAAGGATTAATTTTTTATTTTTTTATTTTTATGAAATATTGTTTTTTTTTGTGTGTAACTTCAAATGAGGAACATCTATTTTTAATTTTTTTTTTTAAATTAAACTTTTGTATCAGAGAATATATGTGAAAACCCCAGGTCCAAAATAAAAATCAATCAGCCAGGCTAAAAAAAATTAATCAGCCTATATGTTGCAAAAAGGTTAATGATATCCAATATCTGACAAATAGTTTTGAATAGTTATAATGCTTATTATGGAAAAATATTATCGAATTAATATAGAATAATGTTGTATTGCTATTAAAAACATTTATGGAAAATTATGCAAAATATATAGCAGACAGGTGCATAAAAAATTGCAGTGAGCGAGTTCAATCTGAGCAAAATATTTAAACAAATTAGAATATGAGACAAGATGTTTAAAAGCAAATTTAATTTCGACTATTACAAAAAAAGTGACAAGTAACTTTATGTGAAGCTAAGGATATAACACAAACAGAAAAAATATGAATGCAGCAATTTTTAAAATAATTGAAAATTAGGGCAAATAAACATCCTTAATTCAACAAATTAGAATGTTACTCCACCACAAATTAACCTACTTATTTTTTAAACATATAATCATCAAACTCCTACAAAACTGCTAAGTGTTTATAGTGCATATGTGTACTAATGAAAAAAAATAAATAATAATAATAAATAATAATAATATTACCTGTTTGTTGGTTGCACTTTTATCAAAAGGATTGTATGTTCCCAAAGAATCTTGGTTGACAACTGGTTGGTTTGTTAAGTTTTTAATACTTGGATCCTAAAATTAGTGAAGGCATAAAAGGTTAAATAGTTAAAAAGCAAACTCAAATATAATCAGATACTGGAAAGTTATACTAAAAAAGAAAAGTATATTGTGAAAGTCTGGATTTCCAGAACAGATGTCTTGATAAATGACTACTACTTGGAAAACCATTTGTTCAGCTGTCATCATGGACATATGCTGGCAGATAGCCAAGACAGTAAAGATACAAAGCACAGTTGATAGATTATACCTCAACCTGGAGAAGCAAGCTATGGAAATACAGGATTTTTAGAGGTAATGGGAAAAATATTCAAGCATTTAATTTTAAGAAAAATTAAAAAGTTACATCTTTTTGTAATTTTTTTAAAAAAGATTGATTAGTTTTTGCTTATAAAAAGCTTAGGTTTTAACTTTTACAATGGAGATTTAACACTTTAGTAGGCAGATTCATACTAATTTTTATCCGTTCATAACTTTCCCTTTTGAATAAATCTATCCTCCATATTTCAATGGTAACTAATATTTTGAAAATACTTTTATTTAAAATGAACTTAACATTCCCTAAAGGAAATTAAATAAGAACTCAACATAAACTGTGTCGTAAATAATTTAGGGTACTTAAGTAGTATTATCCGGTCGACTACTTTTGCAAAACCAAAACTGCCGTCAAAAGGTAGCTTCAGCGAAGGTTTGCAGAGTTTGTTGTGATGTCACTGTTATCCATTATTGGAGATTAAGCTGCCTTTTGACGATAGTTTTGGTTTTGTTGAAATTGGTCAACTTGATAATTTACTCCAATTTAGTTTAAAATCAGTGGAGCAAAATCGTTTGTTTTTTCTCAATACAAAAATTTAAAATCACAATTTAAAATAAACTGTCGTGTAAAAGAAAAAAAATTCTTCCTACAGAATTTTTTAACTATAATCAAGGAGTTTAGAAGGAAAGCAATTTTGAATTCTCTTGGTATTTCCCGGCCAATTCTACTTTGTACGATCTTGCATACATAAACACAAACTAAACTTCAAGAAATTAATTTAAAAAAAAAAAAATTGGATGAATAATTTCTTTAGGGGGGGGGGGGGTGTTTAAACATACAATAAGAAACTGAGAAACAAGAACAGGGGGAACTAGGGATACTTGACCCAATTTTTAGTTTTTATTTTGCATTACTTATGGGATGTAAATGCTGTCTATTTATACTTTATAAGTACTACACAATATTCATGAATATCTTTCTGAAGTATTTATTGTAAAGGAGGTAAAATATGAAATATAAAAAACTAACATGGGTCAAGTATCCCAAAATATAGGGATACTTCACCCACCCCTAAGGGATACTTGACCCAAGTCATATATTTGGGAGTATACAACTTCAAATTATAAATACAACACTTTTACAAAATTACAAGATAACTCCCATTAATAAGATCAAGGTTAATACTTTTCTATTCTTGTTCAACGAGATAAATACTTTTAATTTTCATTAGCTACCACTTTTAATTTTTAATGTAGAAAGCTAAAAATTTTAGCAGTTTGAAAGCTATTTCTGCTCTTATACAAGTACAAGATAATAATTATTTAACTGGAAATGTAAACTTGCATTAAAACCCAAAATTAGCAATTCTATCATTTTTCATTGAAAACTAAGGTGGGTGAGGAATAGTCTAAATTTGGTCAAATTTGTGTATTGTCAAGCGATTTGAGCATTGAACATTAGGATAGAGCGAAAAATTAAAAAGTCGGAAAAACGATTCGGCAGGGGGTGCAAAAGTTATATTTTGCATTTTTAAATAGACATAGCACCAGCTTATTTTAATTTTAAATGATATCTTTCAGTGCCTCAAAACCCTTAAAGTCTCAGAAAATGGACATTCTTCTGCAAATTTTATTTACAAGTTCAAAAAATAACTAGCAATAACAAAATATCGGCAGGGGGTGGAAAACATATAATCCAAGTTTGTTAATATACATGCTAAATTATTTCAATTTTAAATAATATTTTCCGGGGCGCAAAACACCTAAAAACTGTCCAAAAGTCAAATATTATGCAATTTTTCCTCTAAATAAGCATCATCATATAGTGTAAAAAAAGGTAACAATATGTGCATTTTATATGTTATGACTTTCCTAAACATAATTTTAATTCACTGCATGTATATAAAGTGACACATGGATGTTAAGTTATTAAAGATATTTCATTTTTCCATAAAACGCAAGTTTTCATTCTAAACCATTCATAATCAAATACTATCACCGCTGTTTCTCCAAGTCAGACACTCCCATCATTTGACCTTAAACACTTGATCAGAAATATGTATTACATTCGAGCAACCTGCATGTTGGAATTTTAAACAAAAACATTTCACACATAATAGACCGCCGTAAGATTAGAAGAGCACGTCAGAGAACTCAAAATGAAGCGATGACACATCTACAATTGTGTGTCCAAACAGGATTGTGCCGACCAAACGGTATAGTGGTTAGTGTGCTAGCTTCTAGAACGTGAGGTTGCGGGTTCCGAGTCCCGTGTTAGGCATGGGTGTTGCTGACGGCGCCAGATAATCTGAAAACAACCAACCAACCTAACAGGATTGTACTTTGATGAAAAGAAAGATATTACGAAAGTGCAAGTCAAAAAGGGATTGAAATACTATCCAAGTACTGAAAAAAGAAGAGCATTTTACACATCTCAAAGAACCGGGCTCGGAATTTATCGGCCATATTACTGTGAAAACTGGAGAAGCAAAAACTATAAAAGAGTTCATAGTACAACGTCTGGAAGTAAGTGGAATAGATTTGAATGAACTTAGTGTAATTGGAAGTGATGGAACAAACGTCAATGACGTTTGTTCCATCATAAAAGAGTAATTTGTTTGCTGGAACTGGAACTTGGGAGACCATTACAATGGTGCATTTGCTTTCTCCACACTAACGAACTGCCCTTACGACACCTCTTATGTGCATTGGATGGTGCAACAGTTGGTCCTAAAGCATTTTAAGGGACAATTGTCAGAGCCATTAGAACCTGCAAGAAACTCCCTATAAAGAAATTTATCTCAATAAGTTTAGAGACTATGCCGAATATAGATAGTTTGATCCTCAGTAATGACAAGAAATATTTATCGAACTGTATCACTTGGTGCATGTTCTTCCGATCTATCATTAAAAAAACCTGATCTTGTTGCACACTCAAGAAGGCTAACAACTGCAAACCATATTTTGAGATTGTATGCAGATATAGAAACTATCAGAAAATTTTATCTCGCTTACCACGTATATAATGAAAGTATATGCTTCTTTATAGTTTCATATAAAAAGAAATAGCCCTCTTACAAAACAAGCACGTCATAAATGGAGACATATCATTTTCTCGATATATGGGACCGGATATCCGAGCTATAGTTGATTGTTATTCAGTGAAACAGTTTTTTTTATCCCGAAAATTAATTGCTAGAAGTCAAAAGAAAGAAAGAAAGAAAAAAAAAAAACATAAATATTAGAATTTTTAAAGTGCCAAAACATAACTTTAAATCAGAGGATTCCACTGAACTTATTATTTGGCAAACAATTGGTCCCTATGATCCTCCTTTAATAAGTAATAGACCAACTGATGAAACTGAGAGTGCAGTGAATAGCGGAAGAGCAGAGGAATGGGCGACATATCCTTGTCACACTCAAACAGTTGAATACGGTGTCCAACTTGTGTCTGAGGCATCAGAAAGTGTATGCGGAGAAAGGAAGCGTCCTGTTTTCTTATTAAATAGACTAAAATCAAGATCCTTAGTAAAAAGTTTCAACACTAAGTCAGAATATAAGATTTCAAATGAACTTTAATTTCAATTAACTAGTAATGAATCTTTCATTAATGATGATGGTAACAAGGTAAAGTTGAACCCAAGTAAATGATTAATCACCTTATAAATAAAGATGTTGAAAATATAAATATCTTTCACAGATGGATTATTAAAATAAAATCTAGTTTATTTTTATATAATCTTATATTTTAATATTATATTCTTCAAACTTTAAAATAGTACTTAAAAAAAAAAAAATTTAATTTTGGCTCGATTTCAGAATGATTGTTGCATTGCAAAATATGAAGCAAATTTAAAATACTTTTTCCTACATTTAAGTACAACTAAACTATATTATTAAATTATCCTGCCTATTCTGTAATTTTTTTTTTATGAAACGTTTCCTTTAGGATACTTTTTACAAAAAAATCCCTTTTCAGCAAATTTTCAGGGGGCTTGGGGCAGCGGAAGATATTAACGGATTTTGATCAAACTTTTACGATACTATAATGAAACCAAAATACAACTTTTGCACTCCCTACCCAGTGGCGGCTGGTGCAGGGGGCGGCCGGGCCCCCTCACTTTTTTGGACAGTGGTCCCACTTATGAATAGGCTTGATAATATTATTTTGTTGTGTAATTTCTGTAAAATTATATTTAAAAAATTCAAGTCAAGTCAAGCAGTTATTAACTTCACAATATTAACTATTGTAAGTGGTGCAACAGCTTTCTTGCCATGAACTCGCGAAAATGTCAATAAAAACGCACACCACCCATCTCTCTAATAAGACTCCATCCTAATGACCTTTAAGAATATTAGGGGATAAATGACCCGGGGACAGGGAATTGAATTTGGAGCCAGAAAAAATGTACAGAAAACTACAATTCTAAAAGGCGAAAGGGCACTAATTTTTTAACAAAAAGTCTCGGTAAGATCATTTAATTTTACCCTTTATTTTTCAAATATAAAAGCAAGTTTTTCTCAATAAATAAATTTTTAAACAGAATTGTGATTTTTCAAAAAATATTTGAAGACGCATTTTGTTCGGATGATACCAGGTCTCTTCGAATGGAAAAGTTCAATTGGTTATATATATATTTTTTTATCTTAATTATCATAAAAATATCTTTTTTCTTTTTAATTAATTCGATTTTAGAGATAATTAGGTATATGAGTTATACAGAAAACAAAATTAGGCTGTTCCCCCCACACCCTCCCCTTCTCATCCTGTTTCACCACCTTTACAACTATGTTGGTGATTGTAGCAACCTTTCCTCTCCCTTGACTGACGTCTAAATCCGCTTCTGAGTATGCAGACATATGATCCACTATACCATCTGCATCTTTTTATATTTAGCATAGCAATGAAACCTCATTTTATAGTAAATTTTTTTTTTTTTTTTTTTTTTTTTACAATTGAAAAATTATTTTAAATATTTCAATCCATATAAATATGTTTGCCATCCCCAACGCAGAATATTCCAAGTATGTTATTATTTAAATAATGAAGCTTCGTTTTAGTTCTCTTGAAGGTTTTGGCGAATTTATTTTCTACCAAAACTAAAATTCATTATTTAAATAACATTTTATGTTAGTCATTTATATTTATGATCGAAATATTCAATTATTTAAACATAGAATAGAAAAATAGTTTTAAATTACTTTATAGGATTTGATTCTTGATGAACTTGTTTCCATTTGATTTCAAATTATTTGAGGTAAAAAATATGAAGGTGAAAAAAAAAAGGGTTCTTCGTGACCTAATATTTACAAATAAAATATATTAGCAATCTCAATTTTTAAAGCTTTACAGTCGCCTCCAAAAAACAAACGCCGGATCCCCATTTTATTCCAATGAGTAACATTAAGCTCTTGGTCCCAATTTAATTTTAAATTTAGATTAAAGCATTGATAAAATTGTGAATGAGATTGATTTGTTTCATTTTTAATTCAATTTTGCATCTAACGAAGAATTTTGTTGAATTGAATTTTTAAAAAATCTTAGCCTTGGTGTACTGCAACATTAATTATCTTTAACTCATTCAGTTGTCTGAAATATCCATTTATAAGGATAACAATAAACGAATTTTTTTGGTACACTCCACAAGTGACAAAAGGGCTTCAAACTAAACAACCAAAATTTTTAAGAAGTAAAAATATAAGATTGAAAATACTTATTTGTTGAGTAATGAAATTTCGGACTAAAATAATAATTAATCAATATGCATTAATTTTACTTTTAAAAAAGTAATAATTTAAAACTCACACTATACTTTTTCTGAAAATTTCCCCACTTTTCTTCGCTCAATTTTTAATTTTCGAAAGTCATTGGTTCAAACGAAATGCTGCAAATTGTTATAATCATTCGTTTTATTAAAGTATATATTTTATTTAAAATTATTTCGATAAATTGTTTAATTTTTCTTATAGTTTTATGTGTGTGCATTTGAATAACATTTATTTAATTACATGGAATTTATTTACTTTGAAATCTGCACTCTCCTTACCCCCCCCCCCCCCTTCCATAAATAAAAACATGTCATTGTTAATTTGGGCCCCCTCACTTTTTTTACTCACGAGCCGCCACTGCCCCTACCGATTGGAATTTTGAAAAAAAGGTTTTTTTGCTCCACCCTATTGAACATTATAATATCTTTTAAAAGGAGAGTAAACTGATAAACCTAAAGGATGTAGTCTGAAAAAACAATGTGGAGGGAATTATAATACCATTAGCTCATGCAACATTGATGGTAGGTAACAATATACTACTTTCACGAATATCTATCAGTAAAAATACCTTTTTATCAATTGAACATCTTACATACTTAACAAAATGGTTAAGAAGAAAAAAAAAATCAATAAAACCTGCCAAAAGCATTCGAATAGTATCCCTATCTTGGGTCAAGTATCCCTAATTGTGCATTTATTACATAACTCTAAAATGCAACCATTTGCAAGTAAGTGGATAAACACTATTGTATAAGTATGGACAGTTCCGCATTTTTAAAAATGTTTTTTATTCTATTCTAAATGTTTCGAAAAGGCCATAAACAAAAAAATTTCTGCTCAATGTATTAAAAAAAAAATTGCAATCAAAGTTCACCTGCTATACTTTGGCGAGAAAACCATTCAGCTTGAATTGAATGCGACGTCAAAAGACATCAAACATCCTCGCTTGAAATGCAGCAGCAGAAACCAGTTTGCAAGTTTCTCGCAAATTGTGCTAACTTGTACGGCAGTGTTAGCCACTACACGGCCCGCGGACCAGATTTTTCTGCAACCCCGCCAATAGCACAGAGGATAAAAAAACATTAAATTTCACATTTATGGACTTTTTTATACAAAATTGTAAATTGTCCGAAATATTATAGTATGTGTTAACTATATAGAATAGATTTCTCCTCCACATGCTCGAAGAAACTACATAAAGAAGCTTTCAGGAACATGATTTTCATAAAGAATAAATACAGGAATAACTTAACTGAATCTCATTTTGGCAATTTAATAAGATTGACTGCAACAAATACTGCGACAGACATCGACTCTTATCACAAAATAAATTGAACAATTTCGACCACCATTGTGTAACAATTCATATCGACAAAAACAGAGTAATCTAGAAGTACAGTTTAAATACTTTTTTAAAAAGTTAGGTCAAGTCCCAATGTCGTGTTGGAATAAAAGATTCGCTTCTCTTTTAGATTTTAATTTACTAACAATAAAAATTATTATTTTTTAATTATTTGAAAAAAAAAATCAAATATCAATTGTAATTTGATTAAGATAAAAAAAAGAAAAACATTTTTTTTTTTTAGTTTTCAGAAATGCTATTCATTGTTAAATCGATAATAAAAATACATATTTTTATGTATCCGGCCCGCGAAAAGCTCTAACGTAAATCATACAGCCTGCCGCCAAAAGTTAATGGCAAACGCTGCTGTACGGGATATGTCAATGGTCTACCAAATCAACGCCAACTATTTGGCAGAAACCTCATGATAGCCATAGAAACGGAGGGAACCCTTGACGTCACAGATTTTGTTGTGTGTTTCGATCGGACTGGTTTTGAGGCATTTTCTTTTCTTAATATTTAAATAACTAATTTTTTTAAAGAACTTTTGTATAAATATTTGGAATCAGAAAGACATTCTATATAAATATAAACTAATTTCACTCGTTTTTAAAAAATGCAGGAATTGTCCATTGAGATTAAAAGTATGGACAAAAAAATAATCAATTACAAAAAAATCTTACTTAAAAAAACAAAAAAACATTAGCATTTACAACATAAAGATATTACTTTTGGAGCACGAAAACTTAATTTGTTATATAGTTTAAAAATGGATGAAAAGATTCAGTTGTCATTTTCGTCATATATAGTTACTTAACTGAAGGGTAAGAAGTGATACCACTTCCAACTTCTAAAACCTTCCCAATTCTGTGAAAAGGACATTGGGTCAAGTATCCTTGTACTCAGTTCTACATAGTAAATAATACCATTTTGGTCAAATTAAAGTTATGTGAAAAAAAGTCTATATAGTGAAGCTTGATTTTTGTTCTTCTACGCTACAGGTAGGTAGCAGAGATCTGTTGAGGGTCGCATATTGGCTTAGAGAAATTACTTTTAAGGAAGTTTGTCAGGATATTGTATGAGAGATGTAAGATTTTCCTCAACATGCTCAAATTGGAATTTTTTCTTTTCTATAGTGCTGCCATCTACAATATCTACATTAAAATTCTACAACATATTTAAATTCTCAAAGAAATAATAAAATGTGCATTTTAAACAAACTAGTAATCAGAAGTGGAGTTCTTAGTTTTTAATTTGGTACATCATCTATCGATTTTGGTTTTGCATAAAGAGAGAAAAAGGGACAGTAAAAAAAAAAAAAAAAATGTGTTCATAAATAATACGCAAGATTGATAAATATAAATAATATTTGAGTGACAGAAATGCATATAAATTGTTGTAATCACGCAGTTATAGAAATTAAAATATTTAAAAGTTGGTGACAGTAAATCGAGTAAAAGTAGTTGCGATAAATATTAATGAATTTGGGGCGTGCGCATTAAACAACGAACCGACGAAGTGTTTTTAATGAGTAAAAAACTCTTAATATTTCCGAAGAGGATTTTCAAAATTCTAATCTATATCTAATGCTGCTATCTACCGGTAGACTAATTTTTACCTCGAAAGGATTATAATCATCGTTCGCAGATGTCATCTTGTTCTGCTTTTTTTTCTCAAGATTTTCTGAAAAGATAAGTTACACACACAGACAAATATTCATTGTAAGTAAGAGATGTGGTGATATGTTATAGAAAAATTGTTTCACAATAGTAGTTTATATAAAACTTGTTACCTTCTCATGACAGACAGCAAAATTTTTTCGTCTGGTACATTGACTTGACACCTCAAAAAGGAGTGAAATAATCTTATGCCTGTTTTGATGCCAACATCAGTAAGAGCTTAAACAATCTTTGTGTTAAAAACAACATTTTTTAATTTTATTACTGAATTTTAAAACTGCTAAAGATGGGTGCATTTTTTAAAAATTTAACTTTTGAAAATAAGAGTTTTCAAAGCAGACTGTTCTGAAAAAATATACTATTTCACCAAAGTACTTTCTTATGACAATGAACTTCAACTTTAGCGACCAATAAAAGTAAACATTGATGAAAATATTTCTCAGTGGCAAATATTACGATTTTTATAGTTTATCTTTTTGATTCAAAATTATCTAAATTTAGAAAAGAAATTTTAATCGAAGTGAGAAGTTCAGTTTTTTAGAATCAGATACACTGGGATTTGTCGATTTTTGGTAACTTTTCTTTCAGTTAAAATAAAATAGTACTAGTACAATTCGAATAAGAGGTTACAATCTTGCCTTTTTTACTATGTTCAAATGTACTTAGGTGTAATCTTATGTGTATATGTTTGTTATTAAAACAGATCCCAAAATTAATTTGCTGAATTATATGTATATATATTATGGCTTGTTTTGTGATTTAGGACATTTCGGTGTCCAATCAACTTGAAAAAAATATTAGTTGACTCTTAACTATTAAAATCTAAAAAAATATTTTTAATCGTGTAATGAAAATTATGTATATTTAATATATAAAATAAAATAACTAAATACAATATCGATTTAACTGTTATAATTTCCCTTGAATTCAAATTGGTGAAAAATGTTTCTTTGAAAAGTCATTAAATAAGTAGGATTTTTATTTCAAAATCATGCGCTTTTTAATTCCAATTTTGTTATGTGATAAAACTCAATTTGCTAATCTAAGTCTCTAGAAATTACGAGGCACCAATTAATACACTTTATAGAATAATATCAGGTTGTAGCGAAAGTTTTCCCCTCTGCTAATATTGTCTAGCTTTATCTAAGAGTCATCATTAACTACCAATTCATCATCATTCACAACTTACATTTTTAAATGAACTTTTAGTCTGCTTTTTGACAATTTTCATCTTTTTCAAATCACTTTCCCGAGTATCTTTATTAAAGATATTTCATTTCAGAAAATGACAACCAGGATACTGACAAGTAGCAAGCCCCTGTCTATTCGTCTCTTGCGAAGAGGATGCACCAACCGACCTTTCTACCACATCATAGCAGTTCATCCAGATGAGCTATGTGACACCGAAGGCGTTGAACAGCTTGGAGTGTTTGACCCAATGCCAAATGAAAGAGGGGAAAGACTTCTTGCATTGAATGTTGACCGGTTTAAGTATTATATGGCAGGTGGTGCTTGGCTTAGATCAACAGTGGCTATGATTTTAGGTATGGTTTTAATTGTTGTAATATTTAATGTTTTGTAATGTGCTGTTTGTTTATCAGGAGAATAGCAGACTTTTAGCCTGGATGGTGGTGGATGCTATAGAGACAAGACTTGTTGATTTGGAATAGGGGTGATCAATGCAGGAAATTGACATCCAAAATTTTTATAATACAGTCAAACCTGTTAACTCAAAGTCAATAGGGCCATCAAAATTTTTCTTGTTAACCGAATTTTGTGTTAACCATCCAAAAACTTTTTCATCGAATTAATGCGGATTTAAAACTACTAACTATATGTATGTATTTTTTTCTGCTGTTTTGTTGAATATTTACATTGAAAGGCTTATATTTAGTTCAATAGTTTAACAAGATATTCATTAGGAAAAAAAAGTAACCTGTACCAGTTTTTGATTTTTGCTTTAAGTTTTTGATAAAACATTTTTTTTAAATTTGCCTACCTCTTCAAGATTATTTAAAGCACATAAACCATTCTCCTACTGCATTAGGACATGTTGCAAAGTTGTATCGAAAAGAAAATTGGTTTAAAGAGCAATTTTTGTTTCCGTCCTAAGTGGGATTTCATTATGTGAGATTTTGTGTTAAATGAGTAAGTTAACGTTATTTTGGGCTGTATCGTACAGAGAACAGCTTTTACTTCACATTAAACAGGATTTCGCATTAACAGGATTTGACTATACAAGTTTTATTTCCATGGCAACAGACAATGCTAGACAAAGTGGTGGGAACTATTCTTGTGATACACTGTAGGGTAGTTGGTCTTTGTCGTAAACTTTTAAGTGGATGCCCTTGGTAAAAGTTTATAATTTTATAGTATATTTGTTCATTTGTCAGTGGTGACGATTATATGACATAATTAGTGTGTAAACTGCAATGCAAGATTATAGAAAATGCTCAGGTTCTGAAATTTATGAACCTACATTTTTCAGCTGAAATATTCCAAAATTTTTACATTTTTTCTTTTTATTATCATTGACTATTGCTTATGTGTTTACTGTCACTGCAGATTTGGAAGGGTGGAAATTTCAACGTTTTTTTTCTCCATTAGTTACAGCACCCTTGATCTTGAAGACGTTTCGTCCTTAAATTTTGAAGTACCCTCAATAATTTTTAAATCTTTACAGTGTGTTTTTGTACAGTATGGCTTTTGTGTCTTAAAGTCCAATAATCAATCCAAATATTTTTCATCAAACTTGTTATTAATTGTAAGGTATATAGTGAGACAATCGGTTTTTAGTCTTAGTTTGAACCCCTTTAGATTAAGTACATATTGTCTTGCATATCATTTCTGGACAGAGTTTTTTTTTTATGACGATCCCTTTTTCTTCCCATACACGAAACCAAAATTGGTAAATGATGCACGTATTAAAATGCTAAGACTTCTGCTTCTAACGAATATTTTATTTATAAAATGATCTATGCGTTATTTGTTTTAAAATCAGAGTGAAAAATAATCGTTATTAATAGTCAGAAAATATTGAGGAGTTATAATATTATACAGTAGATGGCAACACGATATAGAAAAAAGAGAAAATCGTAATTTTAGCATTTTGAAAAACCTAAGGAATTTTAAATCTTTCAGTATTAGAATACAATATCTGTTTCTGATTAACTTCTATAAAAGCAATTCCTCTGGCAATCTTAAATGTGCAGGGGTACACTAGTAATATTCTTTTGTGATTTGAAATCGAGTTTCCCTGAAGTGCACCACTGGGGATCGATATTATATTTGTGCTAATATTATTATCTTGAAATACAAAATTTTGATGTGTGTAACAAGACATTTTATGTATTTTTACAAATGTTTCTGTTTTCTTGCATTTTATACTCTAAATTTACTGCTAACTTTCTCATGATTCATGGAGTAAGAATGTTCATTTGATTTTTTTAATTCCTAGTTTTATTTTCTGCATACCTTTGAATAAGAACTATCTCCTGGTTAGAGTGTTTTAAGTGCAGTGAAGCTAGTTAGTGCGGTCACTGGGCTTTGATCGTAGGACCTTTTTGGTCTCAAGCTGAATATCTTTTCTCTATGCAAAAGAGTAGTCCGCTGCATAAAAGCTTTTATCTGGTATTTTAAAGGCAACACCACTTTAGAAAAGTTATGAAATACTTGGCATACAAGTACCTACTTACACATAACCTTATTCCTGAACCATAGAGCTTTGTCAACTCTCGTGAAAGATGTGTTCAATTTGTAGGAAGACGGATACTTATTAAGAATCAGAATCAGTATTTAACCGCAATTACTCAAGACTATTCAGAATTCAGCCAAAACTTAACCAAATCAAACCCTTTTAGCTATGTGTGCTAACGGGAAGTAGAACCGGGGATTCTTAGATTGGAAAACAGGCGCACTAACCACTCGACAAAAGAGATTTCTGGTGTTATATCTGTTATTTATACGAGACCGCCACATAGCCCCCTTCCCAGTGAGTCGCGAAGAGATAAACGGTTTGCTTGCGTGTGGCAGTGTGTCGTCAGAGAGATGCTGAGGGGGTAGTGCAAAAGTCATGTAGTAGATGGCGCCACTGATGTGTTCAAATATTCAGGTTTCCAATTTAGTGATGTGCCCTTACAGTGAGTCGAACCGAGGACTCCTAGATCAGAAGACAAGCTCGCTAACCACTAGAAAAAAAAGATGCCTAGTGTTGTATCTGTTATTTGTACACGAGACCACCACACCCTTTTTACTCTAGTAACTGACTACATCCTTTGGTTAGTTTTTACATACAACGACCTATTTTTATGCACAATGACAGCTAATCAGGCTGGGACTTACAGCTTAATGTGTATTCCAAACCACAAAGGACATCAATACATAACATTGGATTCAAACCAGGCACCTTTGGCACGCGAGGCCAGAGCACTAACCTTACAGCCATCACGTGGGCACCATAGGCACCAACTACACAGGGGCGAAGGTATCATTTTGCCTCCGCTCCAAAAATGTGTTTTTCCAATATAAAATAATGCGCCAAAAGGACATTTTGTAATGTTCTAAAGAAAAAAAATCCCATAAAAATAGAAAGTAAATTCAATATTCGTAAACACATTAACACCATCCATCCCTCTCCCCAAAATAAGAATTTAATAAATGTAGCAGCGCTTTTGTACAATTTCATAAAATTGTATATTTTAAAGTATTGCATAATATTGGTATAAGTAATTTTGTAATGATTAGATTACAGGTATAAGCTCTTTTTTAATAACTATTACACAGAACTATTAAAATGTCCTCCCATTTTAGTGCAATATCATAAAAGTATATCTTTTAAAATAATGTATGATATAGAAGTAGATTATTTTACAATGGTTATCTGGCGAGTGTTCTTGCTTTTTCGATAAAATGTTTCTGAACTCATTTTATACAAATAACTGTGCTACATAAATCAAACAGTTTTAGATAATTTTATTGTCTAGTATGGAGGTAAGTTCAAAATATTCAGATGGTTGATCATGAGAAATGTTGTGTCTAGAAAGCTTGGACCAATTCCCCACCCCGCCTCCGTGATAAAAGTAAAAAGTTGACGCCTATGGTGGGCACTATATCTTTGGCGAGTATAATGTTAATATAATTTCACCTTTATATTTAGGTACTGCTGGTGTTGTGCCTATTCATCCACATTCTTTAAGATTAGCGTGGAGAGCTCGTCAACGTCAATTAGAAGAGGAGAAGAAAAACTCGGAGAGCGAAGCAGCTGCATCAAGTTGATTGAATTTGATGTAGTTAGATATCCATCGGTAGATAATGTATCATAGTTAATTTGTCAATAAATCATTCATATAAATTGAAGTTCTCTTTTTCTAATACATAGTATTATGCTCTTCTATTACTAGGCTACAAAACAAAATAGTTATTTATGCAACAAGTTGGGAAAGTAACACTTTTTCAAACAAGATAAAATGCTTATTTGACGAGTGCGTTAGCGCAAGTTAAATAATGTACCGAGTTTGAAAAAGTATTTTCGCACGTGTTACAGACAATGTCTTTTATCATCATGCGCACAAAATATTTTTAATGCATATATATTTAATGTTGCCTACTCCAGTCAATGAATTTATTCTGAAAATATGTCTTTTCAATACCAAGACTGTATAATATTTGAGCACGAGGCGTGCGAGAAAGTACTTTTTCACACTAGTGCCCTTAAAGTTACTTTCTCACTCCTCGAGGTAAAGTGTTACTTTCCCCACGATTTCTGATTAAATAAAGTATAATTTTTTGCACATTGTTATAAAAGTAATTGTTTGTACAACAGGATATTCTTGCATTGTTTAGCAATTCAATAATTTTATTTATTATATTGAATTTAATTTTAGAAACATTTTCGTCAACCTTTATTTACAAATAAGTTGGTATTGGCTGTTGCAAGTTGTCTATATTAACTATATTTTACTTTGTATGAAAAATCTTCCTATTTAATAGAAAACTATTTATTTAAAAACTATTATATATATTGTTGAACAGTCAACTTTTTACTATGGAATATCAAAATAACATTTAAATTAAACAAGAATTCTGCTTAAGTTATTATTAAAAGTATTTTTTCATTGTCCATCCTCAAAAATTACGTTCTATTGGATGCAACTTTTCTGTGCCTATTAGAGCAAATTAAAAATCATTTTGCTATTTCATATTTTTCTATATTTTCCAGTTAAATGGTTTCCTCAATGATAACTTTATCCTCTCCAATTTTTACTAAAAATTTTTAGATAAAATTCTGGAACTTATTTTATAACGTTAAGTTTTGCAGTTATATTTGAGTATGTAATTTTACCTGAAAATAACTTAAAATCAAGCAACATGTTATTTTACATGACAGCAATGAAAGAAAATGAAACGGATATATATGTTTTTTGTTTTGCTCTTTATTAGGGAAGTTACAGTCAAAGCAAACTACAATATCATAAATTTACACATTTAAAACTTTTTTAAACAATAGAAATTAAGTAACGTGAAATAAAGTTTAAATTAGAAAATTCAACATTTATTTTAAACATTGATCATGACTTATCTGATATAGTTAAATACTCCCAAATGTTATTTAATATTCAGACATCTTTAAAGCATAAATGTATCCAGCAAAATTATGTTAAGCATACACACTAAATTTGCAAGATTTTTACATAGAATTTTATCTTTAGAATATAGATAGTCCTGTACATGGTTGCATAGAGTAAAAAATCAAAACAAATATTTACAATATATTAAAATGTATTTTTTAAACAAATATCTCCTGTTGTTATTCCAAGTATATTTACAAATGATACATATTTTTGTGCAACAAAACGAAAGGCTTTGGAAAGTAAAAACAGAACAATTTTTTTTTGTACGGAACTACACAAATTAAGCCAAGATCTAGTCTATGCATTACAATAGATGGATGATTCTCCTAGAGTTCATCTAGATCAGGAATAGGTTCTCGCCAGTACATGAACGCATCAAACTGGCTCAAAATAGGCGTCTCGACCTTTTTCTCATCTATCTTCTCATCCTCAAGGTCATCTAAAGCAATCTCAATGATTGGTTCACGCCAGAACTTGAAGTCGTTGTACTCTTCCGGATTGAAGCGATCGTGGATGTTGCTATCAGTGAGATACATCTTTGCAGAAGTAGCTTCTATTAAGAATATTGTAAAGATATAGTAACATCAAGTGTTAACTAATTAATTTGTCATTAATCAATATGAGGCTTTGCGGATACGAAGGGTAAACTCAACAAAAGGCGATTTTGAGAAAAATGTGTTTGAAAAATTTTGCATGTATGGATTTTTCCATGCTTGGTATCACTGAATGCTTATTTTGAGAAGGGCGAATTCAACATGAAAAATATACCTGTAGAATCTGTGCAGGGTCTAGATTCATACGTGAAGAAGAAAAAAATTGGATTCGATGTTCAGTTCACCCTTTGTATTGGTAACGCCTCAGCTATTTGAGACAAACGTGCAAAAGTCATCTCCATTTTAACTGTTCAGTAAAATAAGTTTTGAGAAATTTTTCGGATGTATATATAAGCCTCCAATAGCAGAAATATCTGTTCTGTTATATAATTTTAGATAGATTTATTTAGTTAATGTTTATGAAGTTGAATAATATAATTCTGGCGAAATGCAAATTTCTGCTTTTTTATGTGGGTTTCGGTCCTTAGTGAGATTAATGCAAATCCTCCAAATTACCTGACCCTATAAAGTTAAGTTTTTTTTTGCTAAGGAACTGTAGGATGTCAGATACTTTTCTCACTAATATTTATGGCAACATATTAAAAAAAATTCTACTTATAAAATGATAAACTTTATACTGGCTAATGAACTTCAGTTATTTTTTAGTTCTGCCATCTATATTCTTAGTATTAAAAAGATAATAAGAATTAGAACTTCAACCATATATTTTATGTGTTGAAGAAATAACATTGTGACACCAGAAATAATTTTGTTTGACAGTACTATGTACTGTCTGTCTATCAAAAGAATAGCTCCTGCTATAAAGTCTAGTGTTGTCTGTTGTCATGGAAACAAGACTAGCCATATTTTCTACAGAGGATTCCAGGAGAGACATCTAATTTTGCTGTATTGTACTCTTTTTGGATGGCAATGCATGCACCCCCATTTTTAATCGACGAGTCTTGTTTCTAGAGCGACCGCTGCCAACTAGACTATTAGGTGGGTGCTATTCTCCAAATAGATAGACAGTTCTTATTTTATATACTGAAGAGATACTTAAAAATCAAGAGAAATCTAAAGATGCTTTGTGTATCAAAATCAGATCATCCATTGGAATAACAGATTTAAATATGCATAGACACATAAATATTTAAAGTTATAACGATGCCTTTTAAATGACACTTGCAACCTTTAAATCCTCTATACATGCGATCATCCTTACTTTCTACTAAGAACTTGTACTTTAACAGTAAAAGCTTTGACTAACAGCTGAGAATTCATGGTGAATAAAACTGTTTAATGATCATGTTTATTAATGGGTTTTCCAAATAAAGGTGGCCAAAGATATAAACTTAAAGAGTTATTCTTCTATTTATAATGAAGCATATTTTTTGTTTAAAATTATGTCTCCACATTTAATAAGTAGTTACTGCAGAACAACAGAGGGCCAAGTAGCTAGTAGACCTATAAATACAATACTTTTTTTTTTGTGGTTAAAAACAAAAATAATTGAAATTACCTTTACATTAATATATACTAGGTGCTCTTAAATACGATTCTAAAACATTTATAGGTACCTTTTAATATACCAAGTAAGGAATACATTTACTTTAAGAGCAATTTTTGCATTGGAATAAATATTTTTAAAAAATTATTATGCAGAGCCTCAATGGTTTTGCTTATATAAAAATAACATTGATAATGGTCTAATCTATTATTTAAAAAAAAAAAAAAAAAAAAAAAAAAATGCAGAATAAATACTAGTTTCTCTTTGTTTTCTTTAGTGAAGCTGGGTAGTTTCTTTCAAGCCAAGCTTAGTTTATAAAAGTTAGAATACAGTAGCCTCTTTTTAAGGCATTTTATCAAGCACATGTAGAGAAAAATAATAAAATCAAAACTAATAAATGAAGCATAAGCAAATTGAAAGAAAAAAAATGCCTTTTAAATAAATTAAAAAATTTTGATGCAGATAAAACAGGTTCGTCTACAAACATGCAGAAATATCACAGGTTATATCAAACAAACTTATTTTTTTACACTGATCACTTCTTAATAATGCAAAAACCAGAAAACTATTATACAAGGTTCATACTCATTTTCAGAAAAAAAATTCTCTGAGTTTTCCAGAGCCTCATTTTCCATCGCGGAGTTAATTATTTTTAGCCACATAAATATAGCCAAACTTCGATTACATAAATTCTTCAGATAACTCGAAAAAAGTCTTTTCTTTAAGAATAATTTTCTGCAAGTCTACGTTATCAAATAATTCTTTAACTTCTATTCCTCGAGTTAGGGTTAAATAAATTGCAGATTTTTTTCCTAGAATGACAATGACTTTTTCCAGGTTTTAGGAGGGATTTCTCTTTTATCCCGGAGAATTCCTCGAGATTTTAAGGCTAATTTATTTTCCCTGAGGCGTATAAACCCTGTTAAATTTGAGTTATTAAATTTAGTTTTAAATTTGTTAATAAAAAGATTTAGACTATTAACCACCAAGTGCAAAGAGAATATGTAAGTAAAGTAGAAAATGTATAAACAATAGAAAAAGTTTATTGAATGCATTCAAACAGCTATTAAAAATAACTTCAGAGTGTTAATGAATACATGTTTTGTTCTAATCATTATATTTGTCTTTAATATATATTTACTGATTAGCTGAACACAAGTCGAACAATAATGATAAAAGAAATTAATTTTATTACTTGTAATTAAAATGTAAAGTGAACCAAATTTTTATACTTTGAATGAAACAAAATATTAAACTAATTTAATGGTTAAAAATTTTGCATTGAATATATTTTATGATTTGAATCTACTATTATGAAAATAATGATTATGAATAAGCATTGAAATTTTTTGAAGTGAATTAAAATAAATTTTATTCCCCCCTCCCCTCCCTCTAATTTTGAAGAAATTTTTAATATTTTATGTGTTTATGTAAGATACTTTTTTTGTTTTTAAATAAAATGGAGTCGTATTTTTATTCTTTTTAAAATTATTTGTAAGAATAAGTTGAAAACTTGAACTATGGTCGGTTTGATGTTTTGGATAGTTACGTATTTTCCTGATGACCATTTCCAGCCAAACCAAAACTGTCGGCAAAAGGCAGCTTCAGCAAGAGTTTACCAAAGCAAAAAAAAAAAAAAAGGACTTCAGTCACTAAGGTTTCTACAATTTGTTGTGATGTCACAGTCATTCATTACAGGAGCTAAATCTACTGTTTGGTGACAATTTTGATTTTGTGTAAATTGATCGGTGAAATTACACAAGTACTTTTTTTTTGTTTTATTTAACTTTTCTATCTCTATTTTATTACTGTTTTCCTTCTTTGTTTTTAAGTATTATTGACAAGTAAAAAAAAAAATTTGTACTTTTCCGTTAAAAGGAGCTGTTGGTACTTCCAATAACAGTACTGATTCTGCTTCAAGAATTGCTTACGTAAAACCACGCCAAATTATGACATTCATCAGCAATTCACTTATTATTAAAACATGGCAGCTGCTGGCATTTAGTGGCGAAAATCACCATGGCGCAGAATTCATACTGTACTTGGAAGTTTTACTCATATTTTATAAGTTGCAAACGGCCCCCTTTAAAGAAAAAGTATCTTTTTTCTTTAAATGAGTATGAATAATGAATCAAGGTAAATAGTTATCCCATTTTTAAAAAACTTCAAAATCACACTTAGCAACATTGAGAGTTCAACTAAAATATATAAAAAGTAAAAAAATATAATGCATTCAAAGGAAGCTTATGAAATTTAAAAAAAAGCAAATAATATAAATAAAATGCAACTCAAATCTTACCTTGAAACAGCTTGCCAAAATTAAATGTGCAAATCAAATAAGCAGCAGCAATGGATAGTCTACTCTACTAAGGATAAGTATAAAATACATATATTTCTTTCCTCCAGTAATAAAAATATATTATCCTTCCACAAAAGTTTTCAAAGTGGGATAACTTGTTTGATTTTATAAAAATCATATCACTAATAGTATTTTCGCTTCTTTCAAAACAATCTGAAAATAAACTATAAAGTTAAACGGAGCACATCAATCACAATTTGTAAGAAGATAAAAGTTTGTAATGACAAGAGCTACATTTAACATCAAAATGCAACGAGATATAAAAATTAAATACATTTATTTGACCTCTAAAATATGCAAACTTAACTTGTTAGTTAGTATTCAAAGAAAGTATAAAATAACTTTTAGATGAAAGTACAAAAATCTTTCAGTTAGATAATTTACTTATTAAAAAAGGAAATAAAAATTACTCTTTAAAAAATAGTAGTTTAAAATGGTTCAAAGGAAAATGCAGGAAAGCTAAATTTTTATTCCAAAGACGTATAATGACGTTAATTAGAAAAATCAATGAATATATGACACACCCTAGTAATCGTTTGATTTCAAACTTTATAAAGTATAAAATCATACAAATAATGAAAAAATTTCCAGAAAAATCTCAGATATTATTTCAACCTCTGTAAGTAAACTTACATGAAAATAGGTGAATAAATTTAGGTAAAGTCTCAAGAAGTCAGGCAGTAAAACTTGTAGACAAATCGAAACAAGTTCGGTAAACAAAAAGTTTCGCACTGCAGTATAAAATACGAGTTGTGTTGTAATTTCCTTCGTCAATCAAAACTTTTTGTTTATATTTTTGTTTAGTCATTCAAAATAATTCAATTCAGGATTTTTGAAGGCTTTTTTTTTTGTTTATTTTAGATAAAAGATGTTTTTTATTTGCATTCACGATTAAAATTTAAAAAATCGTAACTTCAACAAGTAGCAATTTTACAACTCTGCAAAAAGCAAGCGCTTGCATCTGTCCTGGCTGAAGTTTGATACTTTTTTGTTATTTTATCTGATTCGTGTAATTTTAGTTATTTATTAAATCAAGATTAATATAAAAATTATTTTCTTTTGAATGTAACCTGTACAAGCCTTTATTATGAGTGCAGGGGAAATTGTAAGCAGAAGTTCACTTTCTTACTTTCATTTTGATAGATAACAACCTATTTGCTTCTAGTTTCCATTTTCAAAGTGCTGTTTACTTTTTATATTTTACTCCCGTCATTTATATTTACAATTAGGTATACAGTGCAAACTTTTTATCCAATAAGAATGTATTTTCTTATATTTTCCAATTTAGTTAAAGTTTTCTGTGTCATTTTAAAAATTTTATAAACCCACATTCTACGCTTTTTAAACTTATCCCTCAGCGTTAGTTTCCAGTTTCATCCTCCAACAATAAAGTTATTTTGATTTATATGATTTTTTTTTTATTAATAATTATTATATTCTTTTTATTTGTCAATTTTATATCAGTGTCTCAAACAATCCTTTATATTATCCCTAAACTTTTTTATGTTATGCTTGAAGATTGAAAAGAAATTATGGTTTGTCTATTTTGTTCTATTTATATTGTACTATATAAGTTACTGAGTCAGTTACAAAAATGTCGCATTTTAGTCGGTGGATTGCCGTATAAGGGATGAACCAACAGAAATAAATTCAAAGGAAGCATTGCCAGAAAATGGGGCTCATGTGTCGTTGACAGAAAGAAGTCCTTCCACAACAATCAAGCAACCTCTGAAGAAATCTGCTAAAGATTTTCGTTTTGGAAAGCTTATTGGTGAAGGTTCCTTTTCTATGGTAAATATGTTTTTTTTTTTTTAATTCTGTATTGATTATAACTTACATGACATGGTAAATGCTGAACACTGTGTTAAATATCAGTTTAAAAATAACAATTGATCTAAGAACAGTTTCCTTTGCAATACAAATGGCTGAAATAATCCGAGTAGCAGAAACTTTTCTGCTAGTCTGCGACACTAATTTGGATATTACAAAATCTACAGTTTATTTTTTAAATTTGTATAAAATATACAAGCATATCTTATGTGCCATTTTGTCAAAAAATTGAGTTTTACATGAACATTAAAATTTAACAAATTCAATTAAATATTAAAAGTAAAATATTTAATATTATTACGGCGTAATTGTTTTCTATTTAATTTATTTTAAAAAAAAAAAACGTGTATTGTTTTCAGTAAAATTCAGTATTCCAAAATGTACAAGTCTATTTTTGGTTAATTAATACACATTAATAATAATGAAATTTTTTTTTTAAAATGAAATAAAAATATGCATTGCTTTCATTAAAATTAGACATTTCCTACTTTGAAAAATTGTTTTTAGTAAGTACACACTTACAATAAGTATATAATTCTATTTTTTCCATCAAACAATCTGCATTAGTGAATGTTTGGAAAAAACACTTAATTTTTTCTGTGTTTGGTAAATCGAATTTAAAGAATTTTCTTTTTGTCAGTTTTGTAAAATAATCTGCAGGTTATGAAAAGATCTGCAACATCTGTCTCCTGTCTCGCATTGTCTGCCACTGGAGAAGTAATAATCCTAAATCATATTTAAAAGTATCACTCTCTTTAAACAAGCTAATGTCCAAAACTTAGTGATAACATGTTATATATGCATGGTTAAAAACCTCTGAATCAATATGAAAACAACCAAAGAAGTTTATCAGCGATTTTAAAACACTTAACAATGATGCAAGCAATAAAGAACTGTCTTAAATGATTGTTTCTCAAAACTGAATATACCTTAGTTGACATGACAAATTTAGTCTCTAGGTGTGTGGTTCCTACCATGCCAACATCAAAATTGGCTTGGATAAATTTTTCCTGTTAAATTGAAAATTAACAATGCATCAAAGTTTTACAAGAAATCATGTTAACAATATCTTCTCGATCCAAACTTTTATATGCCCAGGCAAATTGAGCAATACATTTTCTATCTCCGATGAATTCGCTATCTAATTTTTCCATGTATCTTTCAATTTAGATTGTTTTTTTAAGATTTGGAACATAGTAATTGCTTTAGGTGTGCTTACACTGATTTTTTCTATATATTTTTTCAAATTGTATGTATTTTTATATGATTTGTCTTATTAAACATTTTCTTTATATAGGTGTATTTGGCCAAGGACATTTACTCCAACAAAGAATATGCAAGTAAGATTTGTTGTGTCAATTTTCTATATAAAAGCATTTACTGTCTAAAGCAATATTTTATGTTTTTCATATAATGTTGTGTATAAAAAACATTCATGATTTTAACACATCTTTAGATTTATTTATTTTTCATTTGTGTATATTTAACTATAGCCAACTAAGTCGGTAGTGTTTTCCAACAATGGCTAAATTTTTATTTTATGGGCATGAAAGACAAATGTGAAAAGCCCAAACAAATCGCCTACTTTGCAAGTTGCTTTGTACACTATGTTTGACACTTATATGAGAGCTATTTTATTCATTTTATGGGTAAAACTGAAATTTTATCTTTTTAAATTCATTGTATCTTATTGGGCTGCAAAATTAATTAATATAAAGAGAGGACCAAAGACTTATAAAGTCTTGTACTGAAAGGGCATGTTACACTACAAAACAGGTTGTGCTCTACGATTCCAACCGAATTCACTCCGAAATCATCTCTTTTTACCATAATTTCCTTGAAATTTAATCAGTAAAAACCATTATAAAAATTGTAATTTTAACTAAATAGAAATATATTTTCAAATGTCTAAGATCTATTTAGAAAATATGTTGGAATTAGTGTATTGAAACTTGATTATTTAGTGTTTAATTGCAATGCAGTCGCATATTCCCATTGATACCTATGCTTTACAAGCTAACTTTTTGTCTACTCGGAATACCCCAGAACCAGTTTCAACTCTTCTCAGCTGCTTTGGTAGTAAATATGCCCCTTGACTATACTAGAGGACAGGCTGAGTTGAGCTCACTGAATATGCTGTAGGAACAGGTTCCTCTATCGTTGTAGAGTATTGAGTGAGCTCAACTCATCCTGTCCTCTAAAGGCCCTATCAGACGAGGGGGATTATAGTTGGCTCAACATCAGACCCGATCCCAGTCGTGACTACTTCGGCGACTAGGGTTGCTAGAATAGAAGAGAAGTTTTCCCTCATTCTTTTTGCCACAAAACGGCATTGGCGCTTCTCTGTTGTAAGAAAAAAATTCCTCCCTCGCTTTAGAAATAGAAAATTCGTAAAAGAAAAATCTAGCACCTTGGCATTATTACGTAATATGTTACAGCAGAAAATATATTATTAAAATACAATGGTTTCTGTCAACCACTGATATAAAAAAAATGCTTACTTGATATTTAAAGATGCTTCACACTTACATTTTTTTTTTTAAATTTTGATATTTAGCGTACAGTAAAATAAAAAAATTATACAGTAAAGTGTGTAGTCTTTAAAAATAATTTTAAATCAAATGTATAATAATTTTCATTTTTAAAAGATTTGTATAATGACAGTATTAATGCAATTCCTTTTTTTTAATTGGTTTTTTATTAACATTACTATTTTTGTACTAATAATATTGTTGTACTTCAAATAGATATTTCGGTCATGTACATTAGACAATTATTTATATGGAAAAAGCAAATATTCTGGAGTTCGAAAAATTGTATATTTTTTTAAATATATTGATTATATGTTTAAAAAAAATAGATTAATAAAATAACGATAATCAAGGGAATTAATAAATAAATTCCAGTATCCCCAATAAAAAAGTATTAATAAAATAGTGATAATCAAGTAAAATAATAAATTATATTACTAATTTCAAGTTCCTATACCTTGTGGAGAATTGAACCCAGGACTCTTGCATGACGAAAAAGACACTAACCACTATACAACATAATCTGAACATAATTGTAGAAAATAAGTTTCGTAACCAATTTTGAGAAACTTTTTTGGAATATTTCTTGATAACCTCTTTCTTTTAAATTTTGAAAACACTTTAATAATAAAAGAAATATTTCTATCCATTTGATAAGGCGAAATCTTTAGATATTTTTGCAGTGGTACTGAATACAATATATAGTTTTTGTATGATACATCATAACTAAATGAACATTTTGCCGGTTGGATTTCAAATACTATGCCCAAAAAAATATCCAAGGAAATCTTGTAATAATAGTTCCACATTACTGAGTATGAAATAATTTTTGTGAATCATAGACTAAGACGATTTTAAACAAATGCAGCAGTGATTCTATGCAGTCGAGACGTTATTGTTCATCAGACACTGTGATGCTTTCTCCACAAAAATATTACTTTTATCTTATTGCTTAGGTATATCACTAATCACATGCCTACCTTCCATGAAGTTTTTTTAACTTTTAATTTTCCTATCTATTTTTCGCTAAAATTTCCATTAACTTGCTTAGTGTGGTGAGCAAAATTCATGCCAATGGTTGGCGAAAACAGTAGGCATCTGATTGGTCCCCAACTACATTGGCTGAAATTATCATCAACTGCTTCGTTCACCATTGAAGCGGTCATGGATCGGGCAAAAACAGGTTTCTCTCCTGGAAATGGGTTTCTCGAGTTGACAATAGAGCTGAGTCAGAGTCGGGGTTGAGGATAAATTGTCCGTCTGATAGGGCCTTAATATATATAAATACTTAACGATAACATACATTTTGAATTTGGTGTATGATTTTATATTTCAAGTATTAAAATATTATTTTAAACTTATTTATTGCATATAGTGGAATAACTTAAGGAAATATATGAAATCTACTATCAAACACTTTAATTTGAGTTACGAGTCATTATTTTTCTTTTCAGTTAAAGTGTGTGAAAAACGTCATATCTTGCGTGAGAAGAAAGAAAAGGCCATAATGCGAGAGAAACAAATCATGAACATTTTAAATAACCATAGTAGCCCATTTTTTATTAAGTTACACTGCACATTTCAAGATACTGATAGGTTATGTATCCTTTTCTTTGGTGGATATTTTATTGCACTTATGTGTTATACTGCTTTTGGCTATTTTTTGCAGTGAATTGATAGTGCTTTTAATTTCTGTACATTGTTTGCTAATCAGGTCTGGCCTAAGGCGTGTGCTATTTATTGTAAACACATGATTTTGAGAGACAAAACTATAAACTGAGCAAAAGAATTTTAGGAGTTTGCTCTTTACACAAGTACAGTACAGCATGTGTATTGAAGTTTGAAAAATTCAGCTAAAAGGATTAGTAGTAGAAGAAGTCATTTTAAAAAAAATAAAAATAATGAAATGGTACTAAATACTTAAATATTTACTATTTATTACTACTTATTAGCTTTAGTTTTTTGTTTTTAATCCCTTTAAAATGCCAACTTTAGGTATTAAGTTCCAGCAAATTTCAGTTATAGAGCACTCGTACTGTTTTTTGGAGGGTTTTTTATACCCATGTTCATTGTAAAGGATGCCAAAACTCATTCTTGCACACACAGCATTTTGGTCTTAGGCCGGTCCTGTTGATGTTTAAAATTTGTTATATTATATACTTAATCTGCAATTTTTTTCATTAAAAGGTTATATTTCTTAGAAAAATCATATTAAAATATATTGTTTTAAATTGTATTCCATTACATTTATAGTTTTAAAGAATTTGGAAAGATAGTGAGTTATATATCATGTGTACAAATGTGCTCGAAATTTATTTATTTTAGCCAGTGAGACCTATGAACCTTCAGGGGTTCATAGCCAACAACACCTTACATATTAATCTAACTTTAGTTCTTAAATACCTTCTTAATATTTTTTTTTATTTTTATCGCTCTTAGGACGTTCTCTACTTCATTCAGCATAGCACATTTAACCAGCGTGATCTTTCAACAAATTTTGAACTATTACTACTGGAGTTCGTACTTTGGGTGTTCTCCACTTTGTTTACTTGAAACTTAAGAACCTTACTAAAAAAAAAAAAGATTTTAAATTTTTTTGGTACTTGGGTCGTTTTTCATTTCTAGTCCTTAATTTGTTTTTTAAAATTGAGATCTTTTCAGCAAATCTCTCTTTTTCAGTTAGCAAGATCCATTATGAATGCTGAAAAACTTTGATTATGTTAAATTAATAGGAACTATTATCTTTAAAGAACTCTCCTCTAGGGAATGTTCATCTAAAAAAAATAGTTATAAATTTAATCTGTACTTACATTTTCTGTTAATCCAGAAGAATTAAGCTTAACATGTTGTTCCCCCTTTGTTTCTTTTGGAAAAAATTTCTTATAGTTTTTGTTTAAAAGGTGTCACTTGTATAGTCCATTAAATTGTTTATGTTTTCAATTCAAACCATATTCTAAACAATGATCATTATTACATTTCAAAGTATTTTCATTGGAATAATAAATTGGGAAATATAATTTGGCCTTTGGTTGGAGTTATTTTTCTTCTAATATTTAAATTTTATTTGGTTGGGCCTTCAGTAGCAGTGGCCCCTGACATTGTGATTCCTTTGAACTTATCACTTACCCTCTGACTCTAGCTAAATGTTGTTACCTCAAATTTTTAAAATTGGATATTGTTACAGCTCTTCACATTGCAGGGTTTTTCTGAAACTGTTTACAAGGTCCTGATTTTGTGAATATTTAACAATTTTTGTGAAAAATATTTCTATTTCTAAAGTAATTGGTGAAATATCTTCAATATTCTTTCAAAGGAAAGCCTACATTGTAGAAGGGAATTTATCTTGATGAAACATGCAATTTAACAAAATATGCTAGATCAAGTATATCTTCAAAATACTCTTTTTTAAATCCTTTATATTAACTTCAATTTTGTGTGTGGGGGGATCTACAGAGGCTTATTTAACCCCCATGCCGTCATTCAATCAGGCTGAAACTTGGCAAATAGATTCGATGTCAATTACAATGCATTCTATCAAATTTTGGTGTCTGTCACTAAAAGGTCACTTTTACGAAATGCTAATAAACCAACTTACCGTCATCCAATCGCACTAAAATAGTAGCTAACGAATCTATTCTATTGCAACTATTTCCTGTTGCCAAAATTTTTTAATAAATAAATAATAAAATTTTTTTAAGCAGAATAAATAAAAGCTATTTGGACGTGAGCGCATAGATTCACATTGATTTTTAGGGAATAAATTTTGAAAAGTAGTTTATCGAATATTTTGCTGATAGGAGATGTTTTTAATATTTAAAATTAGATGCCAACACCAAACACACATTGGCAACAGAATCTACACTTCGTTAATAAATATAAAAATTGGCAATGCATATGAAGGATTTATATTAAAATCTTTTTTATTAGTTATATTATTTAGCTTTGATTTCTTGCAAAGGATCCTTTATCAAATTTAAAGAACTGAAATTGAATAATATTCACTCAAAACTAAATTATCCCACTTAACTAATATTTATTTCATTTCCTAAATATATCTATTCAAGATAATTTCTACCTCTTACGCATACCTTAACTTTATGTAAATGTTTGTGTTCGTTCTAATTAATACGAAAATGATTTTAAATCATTCAAAAAGCAAATATCTAGAACTTTGGTTGTTATGGCTTTAAAAACAAACAGGGTTCATGCGCCTCAGGCAAAACTCAGGGAAATTAAATCAGCCTTAAAATCTCAGGGAATTCTCAGGGAAAAAAGAAAAATCTCCTCTAAAACCTGGAAAAGGTCATTGTTACTCTGGAAAAATTCCTATTATATTATATTCTTCTGTGGTCTTTGTTTAACCCTAACTCGAGGAATTGAAGTTGCAGAAATATTTGATAGCACAGACTTGCAGAAAGTTATTCTTTCAGAAAAAAGGCTTTTTCAAGTTATCTGGAGAATTTGCGTAATCAAGGTTTGACTATATTTATGCATCTGAAATTAATTTACTCTGTGACAGAGAACATGACTCTTGAAAACAGGGAAATCTCAGGAAATTTTTTTTCTTCAATTGAGTATAAACCCTGACTAAGCTTTCATTCTAAATATTTTGAAATATTTTCGACACTAGTTTGGTATGTAGTTTTACATGATTTATTACTTCATATATGCAGGAAAAAGAAAAATTTTGTCCTTAATTTACTAAGATTTTGTAATGAACTATGCAAAACATGGAGAGCTTCTGCCTTATATTGTTAAAGTTGGGTCATTTGACGAGGAATGTACAAGATTTTATACTGCTGAAATAGTTCTTGCGATTGAACACTTACACAAACTGAATATTATTCACAGGTTAGTAAAAAGTTGGTATAAAAATCCATTTTGTATGTATGATTTTGTAAATAAGCCTAAAGCTTAAGGAAAAGTTCTTTTTTTTTAGGTATTGGTAATTTTTTTTGCATTTCTAAAAAATTTATCTTTCTGAATGAGTTTGACTGGCAGAAAATAAATATTTTAAAGACCTAAATTGCTAGTTTTATAATTGCTTCTTTATTGTGCATGTATTGTATTGCAAAGTAATATAAAAATTGTCATGTCAAAATTATTCAAGACTTTGGTTTCTTGATCAGATAAATGTTATTTGTTAGGCTTGGCAGCGCCTTTTTAAATAGTTTTGTTATTATTCAGGGTTCCCACAATCATTAAAAATGATTAAAAAATTTTAACTTGTTTTCAAAGCCTTGAAAGTCATTAAAAATGCTTAGAGGTCCTTAAAAATTCTTAATTTTTGAAGATGTTTTATGCCCAAAAAAATGTATTAAAATACAGCTCAGATTTTCTATCCCAGTATATCCACCTCTTATCCACACTGTATCAAAATTCTCTGACATATTTGTATTACGCATGCGCAAACTTGTAACTTTTTTCGTAGAATATACTTTATTAAAAATTTATACTGTCAAACCTCATTAAGACGAACTCCAAGGGACCTTTAAAATTAATTCGTTTTATCCGTAGTTCGATTTATCCGAAAAACAATAAAATAATTTTTTAAAAACTAAAAGAATTTCATGCGATTTTCCGAAACACAATTTTAGTTCCTAATGCATATTTAAGTAAAAGCGATAAATTTCGTTTTTTTTTCAAAGAAAAATACAATATCTATATCACTATCACAAAAAGTTTTAAAAGTAAAAATTTAAAAGCTAGAATGTTTATTAATTGATTACAAGAGAAATTCTTTTTAAAATATCGTATGGTAAAAGGTATACATAAGGTGATAAGATACATACCTCATTGTTTTTTAAAAAACTCGGTTATTACACTCTGTTTCCTGCTTTTTTCTGAGCAATTAGTCCAGAAATCTTCAATCAAATCCTAACTGTTCAGACATTCCATTGAATTGTCTTTTCCCAAGAGAAATCGACGCAATGTATTGAGGGCAACGGATTTGTCTTAACCCCATCATCAACTTCAATGAGTAAGGCATATTTTTCTTCCAAAGTTAAGGTTTTTTTACTTTTAGAACTCATTCTAAAATACGCGCTTTAATCTCAATCTACCTACACATGAACAAGAGACAGCATTCCAAGGAGACAATAAGGGGGAGGGTTCGGGACTATCACAGTGTCGCCTGTAGATCCCTCTTTGAACCCCTGGAGATCTCGACAAGTTCAAAACCGGTAATTAGATGATGTGAAACATATGGCATATCCATCGTCCTGGTAGCCCCCCCCCCCCCTCTTCCCTATCAACACTTCACCTCGGGGGGATTCTTCATGTTTGAACTGTCCTAGGGGTCAAATAACTTGAGTGGAAACATACGCCCCTTACTGAAGTCTTTTAATCACTCCAGGAACGTATACGTGAACTTGACAATAGGTTTGGATCTGGTTAGTTGGAGAGAGGGGAGCAGCACAGATCAACCGGTTTTAAGTAGTTGGTGAAAGTAGAAAATTGTCGCAAACGGGCAAAACAGCCAAATACCTAGAAGCGAACTAGTATACTGGGTCTTTGTTTGAAGACGTTTTGGGAAAACAAAGTTGATAACAAGTGAAAAACGACTTGTTCGTTTTACAGAATGGAAGTTTGAACGTTAGGGACTTCAAATACGAGTTCGACTAATCCGATAGTTCGTAATAAGCGTGTTCGTCTTAAACAAAGAAAATAATGTTATTTGTATGTACAGTAGGACGGGGATCGTAAATGTAGTTCGTTTTAAGCGTGTTCGGATTAATGAGGTTCGACTGTATATATACATGATGCATGAAAACAAATTTTCAAAGGTTCTTAAAAAATTATTTTTCATTGATTTTTATTCTGTGATTTGATTGGGAACACTGTTATTGGATACATGTTATAAAATTTAATTTTTCTCCAAAGGGACTTGAAACCTGAAAACATCCTTTTAGATGAACATATGCATATTCAAATAACAGACTTTGGTTCAGCAAAAGTCATCAATGACAAAAACAGTGATGGTAAATATCTGCATTTTTGTTTCTTGTAATCATTTTACAATCTATTTTGTATGTGGCATTCTGGTTGACCTGTGTAATCAGTTATTCATCAATACGCACGGATCCGCACAAGAGATACATTGTTTAAATTTTATTTTGCCTTTCTACAGCATCCAGTGGTGAATCTGACAGAAGAAATTCCTTTGTTGGAACAGCACAGTATGTTTCTCCTGAGATGCTGAGTGATAAGAGTGCCTCTCCTAGGTAACACATGATATTCAAGATAACTTGAATGAAGTATTGTCCATATTGAGTTCATAGATCTATTCAGGAAACTGTTGTATTTTTGCAGATCCTTCACAAAACTAATTTAGTAAAAGTGTTCCTTTCCATAACTCTGTTAAAGTAACTACACAAAAATCTATCTGAAGAAGGAAATGATACTCCTGTTAACAATCTTCATATTATTGTCGTAATCAGCATGTTATTTTCCCAAGGCCTTGGTAGAATTAGGAATAAGGTGCTTTTTTTTTTTTTTTTTTTTTCCCTTTTTTTTTTTTTTTTTTTTTTTTTTGTGGAATATTTTTAACAGATATGCAAAAGGAAATATCAAAGAAGTATTAATGTTAGATTTAAATTTGATTAGATATGTAATCAAGGATGTAAAATACTTGGGTATATTTAATTTTGCATGTCAATATCTCAGGTATTTATCCAAATTGGGTATTTATAATTTTTTCTTCAGGTTTAGCTGCTTTTTACAAAATTGCTGGGACATCATAATTAATAGTTTTAATGACTGTTTTTTTTTTGTTTTTTTTAATTAAATATTGTAAAAAGTTTGAAACTTTAGGATTAGAATTTTTGTATTGTAATTTAAATGTATGCCGAGTTATTGAAAACAAAACCTTTTTTTTCTGGCCCAAATCCACTTTGAAATTTCACTAAAGTTATATTTATTGTTAATGATGTTGTCAATTTTTTAAAAAGTGAAAGCATAACCATCATTAATAGACCTCTGGTGTTGAAGCACACCATCTTTTGTAACTACTACCTGCTTTTCTTATATCCTTACCCATTAACAATGGTTGGCAAGAAAATTGGCAATCGAAGTTTTACTTTTTTTTTGCTAATAAATTGTAATTGTAGTTCCCTTAGTGTTTTTTAAAAATAATTTTCCATAAAATCTGAAAAATATACCTTAAATGATCTAAATAAACAAAGTAAAAATTAAAAACAACGACTGTTTATCCATTTCAAAGTCGTCTAATGGGCTAGAAATGACGACTTTTATTATTTTGAAGAAAATTTCCTTCAATTAAAATTTAGTTTTTGGGAATTATGAAGTTTTGCATTCAGAAATAAGATAATAGAGTGATATTTTTAAGTGTCTTGAATGGTTATGGATTTTAATTACGCGGTATAAACAGAATGAACTTTTTTAGAAAAATTCAATTCTTCATTTCACATTTAATTATTCCCTTGCTTGTGTTACAAGAATCCAGTTCAGCCAAACCCTCCTCCCCCATCCTTCGTCAAGTTTGGAACGCCGAACTGACTTTGAACAGGAAGAAAAAAGTGTTTCTTTTCCATTGATCGGTTTATCATTGCTCTAGTGTTGCCCTTGCACCAGTTAACTCAAATAAACCAAACTATTTCATTGATCCTGAACTATCTTCATTTTTGACACATTTTCCTGAAATATCACAAGTACATGGTTGATTTTATCTGAAATATGAAATAAAATTTTAATGTTATAGTTCAAATATTTTTTAATATCTTTTCAGCGTTGATTTGTGGGCCCTAGGTTGTATAATTTATCAAATGGTCTCCGGTCTTCCACCATTTAGAGCTCCGTAAGTCAGTCACTTTTAAGTTTGTAACTTGTATGTATATTTGATTGTATTACGTTCATTATAACATGGCTTCACTATCATTTGTATTTATTTAGGAATGAATATTTGATGTTCCAAAAAATTACCAAGCTAGAATATGATTTTCCAGATGGTTTCTTAGTTTTAGCTAAAGATCTTGTTCAAAAGCTATTGGTATGTATTTTATTTGTTAAAAGTACTATGCTGAAATATTACATAATAAGAAAAACTAGTTTTAATAGTATCTATTGTCAAGGTGTCCAGCAACAGGCAATTAGTTTCAAAATATGTTATAGTTGATTTAATGCCTTTTGAGTAACAGAAATAGCTCCAGTGTTACTGTATGGGATCTATGCTTGCAATAGACCTAGAATTATATATAAACTTTTATTTTCATAAATATTCATATTCCATGCCTTTGCAGATACATTGACCAAGTTAGGCATGTAGCAGTCTATTCTTAATATTTTTTCTTCACCTATAACTGTACTTGAACAATTTGTGCATTTTCTATTTCTCAATTTGTAGCCTTATATCTCTGAAAATCTTGGAACTTTGCTGTTTCATTTTCTCTTTATTTAGTCCTTATAAATCAAAATCATTTCTTTCATTGGACTAATCTTGCAAAAACTCCCATTTTTTTTTAATGATGTAGGACTAGCATGCAAGACTTCAACTAGCCTTATTAAGCGTCCAAAGAAACATGCAATGTGATATACAGGTTATTTGTAATAATTGTACAAACTGGATAGAACTTGTTTTGACAAGCATTGAGACATAATACAGAGTTAATATAGCAACGTGTGATGTGGATTTTGTTTGACATTACTGGGCTAGTATGATATCTTCTAAAAGTCTCATTGTAACATTTAAAATTTCTCGTTTTAAGATGTTACATCGAATTCCAAATAGCTAAAAAGCAAGTACTGTTTACTCTGTGGGCCCTCACATACTTTCTAGTTTTTTAGGCTGTCTGTTTGCCTAGCTTTGAACATAAATATTTAACCTTTTTGGACAATTATTTCTATAACAATTTTTTACAAGGTATTTTGTGATTACCACATAATTTATTCTTGTATGCACGTCATTCAAAAGTCTTTAAAACACTATTTTCCAAAGCAATGCACTCAACTATTCAGAATGAATTGATTTAGCATTTGTATGATTAAATTTTTTAATACTTAATATGGATATGTACTTTTTGTGCAATGAATATTAAAGTTAATTTTTATACCTCATGTTTATTTTTTTTTTTTAATTTATTTTTTAATTCTCTTCCTATACTTTAATTTACTTGTGTGCCCAATAATATACGATTCATTTCAACACAAGTCTTAGGTGACTTGAGTAAGTGATTTTAAAATGCAATTTTGCTTACAATTTTCTAAATCCTATTTTAATTGATGACTATGATATTATTAAACTTATCCCAAAAGTACTAAAATGCTTTTTTATTTTTAGGTTATAGAACCAACACAACGATTAGGCTCCAAAGACACCAATGGCTATCCCTCCATCCGAAATCACAAGTTTCTGACAAATATTCCATGGGACCGTCTAGATAGGTGCACGCCTCCCAGAATTCTTCCATATCTACCTGGAACTTCCAGTAATGAGGAGCTAAGAAGTCAATACCAAGTAAAATCTTTACCTAACGTCTTGTATTTGGTTGTTAAGAGGGATTGTTCAATTGTCCCTGCTCCATAGCCTTAATGCTTCATTATTTGGTATACAATATCTGCCAAAGTATTACTTTAAAACATATTAGTTTTTATACCAAGTATACCAACAGAAATAGGAGATCATTAATAAAATTTAAAGGGAAAATAACAGCAAAAATAATTTTCATAAGCTAGCTAAATTAAAAACTTTAGAGAAAAATTATAATAAAAAAATGCTAGTTCCTTTTTCCTTCAAATTTTGTTGATGAATTTTATTATTGTTTTTTACCTTATATAAAAATGAATATATTTAGGGGATTCAGGATTCAGTACCCTTAAAAAAAGATTTTGTGATTTTTATTTCATATATATTTATATTAAATTGGACCTATAACTTTGATTATTACTAAGATTGATATTTCAAACTTCTATGTTCCTTTTTTAACTTACTAGTTAAAGTTATTTTTATGAAATTGTAGTAAATAACCTACAGATTAAAACGATGTTAAAATATTTTCTGCTAATCCATAATTATTTTTTAAAATACCAAATCTTTGCAAAAAGAAAAAAAAAAAATTAAAAAAATTGCAAGATTAAAATTTAACAGAAAAATTCTGATGACATTTTTATAAGATCTACACTCATGTCCATAAATTAAGGATAATTCAGTTTTTCCTTAATAACTTCTCAGTGGAGCAGCGTAGACACTTGAAATTCACTTCAAAGTGACATCTTATACAACATAATGATAATTAAAATAACTAATTTAAATGCAAAGTGTACAGCGGGGGCATATGCAAAAGAATGGAGCACCATTAGTGTGCATTTGTACAGATGCATTTACATTAAAAATCACTTAACTCATGGAGTGGACTTCTACTGTGAGATATGATCTCCCCTGTCATCAGTGTTTACTTAGCACTGTATTCTCATACTTAACATGAGTTACTTGATGAATTGTAGTGGTTAAATTGCTCGCCCCACCTTTTGAACTGTTTGTAAGTGATGAAAAGTTCCTAATACATCAAGTCTTAACACAATTCACATCGTAGAAGCGTCCCACACATGCTTGAAGAAATTTGGATTAGAGGAGTGACCTGGCTTACTTATAAGGGCGATATTCATATTTTTTAATCGCTTATCCAAAGCAAAAGTGGAATAAAATTTGCCATAAGTATCAATAAATACGATTTAGAAACCGATATATTACCATTAAAAACTTGTTTAGATCAAGTTAACATAATTACAGGGAAAAAGTGGAACTTAATCATGTTTTGGTCTCTTGGGGAGCTTGTGTAACCAAGTCAACATACTGCCCCCAAAGACCAAATCTTTTTAACATCAGATGCTATTTACTGAAAATAATTTTGTCAGTCTCATGAGTAATATTGGACATCAGAGGATCTGTAGAAAGGTGAGAACTTGATATTTCATGGTAAATGCCAGTTCAAGATAAGGATTTGGTGGGAAAAGAGTTTTGGTCTTTATATTCAATTTGTTGAATTCGTTTAATAAGCTCCCCAAGAGCGCAAAAAATAATTAAATTCCACTTTTTTACTGTAATTACGTTAACTTGATTTAGACACGTCTTTAATTGTGAAATATCAGTTTCAAAATCGCGTTTATTGATAGTTATGGTTTATTTTATTCCACTTTTGCTTTGGATAAAGGATTAAAAATATGAGTATTGCCCCTATAAGTAAGCTAGATCACTCCTCTACTCCAAATTTCATCAAACATGTGTGGGACGCTTCTACTATATTCATTGTGTAAAGATTTAATGCATTGGGAACTTTCCCTCACTTGCAAACATTTCAAAAGGAGGGACGAGCAATTTAGGCCCTAGAATTCATCAAGTAACTCATGTTAAGTATGAGAATACTGTGCCAAGTAAATATTGATGACAGGGAAGATCATATCTCACACTAAAAGTCAACTCCATGTGTTGAGTGATTTTTAATGTAAATGCATCTGTACAACTGCACACTAATGGTACTCCATTCTTTTGCATATGCCCCTCTGTACACTTTGCATTTCATTCTGCGACTGAGTTGTTTTAATTATCGTATTGCTGTATAAAGATGTGTCTTTGAAGTAAATTTCAAGTGTCTATGCTACTCCACTGAGAAGTTATTAGGGAAACACTGAATTATCCTTAATTTATGGACATGAGTGTATTTAACTTTATAAAAAAAAACCTCATTAGAACTCATTTTTTAAGAAAAGGTACATAAAAAATAAGCAATTTAACCTTTCGGATGTGGAGAGTACTGAGCCTCCTTATAGCAAACACTACTTTGGCAAATAATTTAGCCAACAAAGTTATGCTTTTGGTCGATAAGGCAGGAGCAGGCTGATAATCTCTCTTGCTAAGCTTCAATGACAGGCTGTTGTATTTGTTTTGTGTTAATAATTTTGGTTTCTTCTCCCAATTTAATAATAATGTCTTCCTTAATCAGTACCATGTGGGAAAGAACTTCCAGGTTAAAATGTAAAATTTCTTGTGGCAGATTTAATCTAAGTTGTATTGGCTTTCAAAACTATCCACATGGCTGCCTCCTAATGAACAAGAGGAAAAAAAATTTTCTCTATAAATGCCAATGATCAAGTGCAAGATAATTGAGAATAGAATATTGGGTGTGGATGGAATACTCTAAAAACTATTGGTTCATTACATGGGATTAGTAATTATGTAGTTTGGTAGGAGGTGTTTAGACTTGAGATGAGGCAAACTACATAGCTAAAACTATTTTTGAGGGATGGTCATTTAATTAAAAAGATAAGTCTAGGAAGAAGTTGTTAGCTTGCTTTAGAAATAAATCAGTGAATGATTGAGGATTTCAAATAATTTTGGAGGTATGGAGTTATGTTTATATTGCATATATTTAATTTGAAAAATCAAAATTAATCATTTTCTTCAAAATAACACTATCGAACCCTGTTTACGCGGAATTGCATAACATGAAATATTGCTTGTTGTTAGATATAAGCACTTTCTTGTGTAATGAAGCTTAAACGTAATGTTAATTTATTCATTCAACAAGAAATCGCATAATATGAAATCCTGCTTAAAATAAAAAAAATTGTTCTTCAAAGCAGTTTTTTTTAATGGTTTTTGCTATTTGAGACGAAATTTAAAGGTGGTAATAAAACATTCTTAAAGTTATCACTCTATGGAACAAAAAAATACCCAAGTGATCAAATTTCAAGGAAATCACTGTGAAGTGAACTAACTGATCTCGACACTAATTTAGTATCTCTCTGTAAACTGGCTTTGTAAGTTATGTACCTCTCTTGTATCCAACACTAAGTTTAGAGAAGAAATTTGGCATTTGTCAGTCACCTTTGCATGTTGAATCTTGTCAATGTGAGTCAGAAGCTGTAATCTTTATCATTAGAAATGAAGCAAAAATATTCAGCGAGTCTTCAACATCTCTTAATCAACGATTTTAAAATAAAAGGAAAGGTTGAAGTGGATTATGCTGTTAATCAATTTGAACTTGCAACTAAACGGATGCTCCTTTTATATGTTCAGCTTGATTGGATGACCATAAATGGTTCAATTAATCATCTGAAGCAGCAATAGAAGTGTGGGTAAAAGTAACCTTTTAATGATAGCCCCCAAAAGTTGGTAGAATGCATTCTCATAGACAATGAGTCCATCTGCCAAATTTCAGCTTGAATGTAAGATGGTAAGTGGGTTCATTAATCCACAGAAACGCTAATAGAATCGTAGCATGTGTGTGTGAGTCTTTTAATGACTTTTAATGCATTCTCATCGAAGACAAATGTATCTGCCAAGTTTGAGCTTGATGAGATGAGTTAGTCTTTTCGAAATGGTAATCGAAGCATAGCATCTGTAAAAGGGATCTTTTAGTGAAAGCCTCAAAACTTAATAAAATGCATTGTCATCGACAGCAAATCTATCTGCCAAGTTTCAGCTCCCTTGGGTGACAGTAAGTGGGTTAATTAGCCTTCCAAACTTTTGCCTTCTATACACACAAACCAAATAGAAGTTAGCGTAAAGGATTTTTTTAAAAATTATTTTCCCTCAGGTACCAGACCACCTAGAACCTGGCTTGGATGATAAACAAATGACCCGCCTATTAGGACTAGCCCTGCGGGAAGACGATGAAGAAGTTGTGCAGAAACCTGAAAAGAAGGCCTCAATATTGGATATCCCGCCGGAAGAAATGGCACAGAGGATGGAAGATCAGTCCAAGAATAACAGCTGGCACAAGTTTGTCCAGGGAAACCTCATCTTGAAGCAAGGGTTGGTGGATAAGAGAAAGGTAAGGTTTTTATAATCTAGTATTGGTGCTATACAAAGGTATTGGGTATAGTTTTAAGGATGTAGGAAATGGTTTTTTGTTACGTATGGCCAAGAGTCGATTGTGGGTGACCTGGTTTGAGGTTTGGCGTCCCATTTGAAGTAAAAAACTGGGTATTCTTTTTGAAAGGCTATTTGGAATGCATTCTCAGCTTGAATTGTGTCTACTAGCTCAGTGAAAAAAGTGATTTCTGCTTTTTAGACAAAAATTTCATTACCTTGAACATAGCGCTTAAAAAACTAGAAAACTGGGTTTAATTAAATTCTTTTGTTTGTTATTATAGTATATATTTGTTTTAAATTATTTGGCATGTGAAATTTATTGAACATTTTATTTGTTTTGTTGGCTTCATAGCTTTCACTTGTACTTCAGCTTTTTTTTGTTTATTTGTAGGCTGTACCATGTATTTACTAGCCCAGATATTAGAAAATTTAGACCCAATGCAGCTATATGATGCAAATATCTAATGCAAAAAATAAAATATGTTGTATTTAATTTGATTGTATTATTTAACTAGGGGTGTGGAACATCTCACAACTTACAGTTACACTATATTACTGATGTGGATTTGTGTCATTTACCGTTTTTATATTTCCGTCATTCGTTTAGAAAAATTGCCAGTTTGGCGATAATTGTAATATGATACTTAAAAAAAAAAAAAAACTTTGTCAAAATGGAAATTTTTGTGATAATCTGTTCCATAATTCTTATATTATCCTTTCTTATAAGTGAAACTGAGAAATAAAGAAAAAAATTATCATTCATAAGCTAAGTTCAAGCAAAGAGAAGTTTGTGTTAAAGGGATTCGTTTTTCAACTTCTTACGCCATTAAAGCATTTTTACGGGAATTTCGGAGGTGGGAATGTTTAGAACACCTTAAGAGGCGTTAGTACAGTGATTTTTATTAAAATCGTTAGAGCCGTTTTTTAGCAATCATTGAAACACATAATTTTTTCAATAGCAGCTACCTTATGCACATGCACGATTTTGACAAAAACCTTAATGGTAGGTCCTTGGGCCATCACCAACCTGCTTATCAAATTTGAACATCGTTGGTCTATTTGTTCGGGAGTAATGCTGACCTTTTACACACAGACAGACATTTTTTCTAGATCACTTTTTTGAGATCAGGATGTTCCAAAACGTGGAGAATTTCGATTTTTTTTTTTTTGACGGAATCCTATACTTTCATTACCTTATGTATTGCATATGGGTAATTGAAAGTAAAAAGATGTTCACACAATGATAAAAAAAAATTATTTGTGTGTGCTTAATACTGATGAGTGTTCAAACTAAGTTAAATATAAAAAATATGTATATTGAGTTTATTTTAATGTTTCAGGAGATAATGTTTTTATCATTGAAACAATCAACAGAGTTATTAAATTCTGTAATTTTCAAATTACAGTATTAAAGTACCAAAAGTAGCAAAGAGTTTAGTTAAGTTTTAACTTTCTGGCCCATTTTGAAAATTTTAAAATATGTTACAGCACACTTTTATTAGCCTGTTGCATATTAAAAGGTTCCTAAATGTATGGTAAACTGCCAAGTAAGATGCTTAAACAATATCTGATTTATATCATAAAGTGTACTACAATGCAATAGAAAATGTGAGTAAACATAGATTTTATTAAATATTATGTTATGTATTTTTAAATGTTAAATTTGTAACAGAAGGCTTGCATTGTAAATATTCAAGTATTATTGTTGGTACTGCATAATATTTTTAATTTTGGGGTGCAGTTCCTCTGATAATTTCAGCAAAGGCAAGGTTTTGTACAAAGTATAAACTACAATCTACCTATGCAAGTTTTTGTAAGATTGCCATGTTTGCAAATCATATGTTCCCTGGAAGTAAGTGACTCGAAAATTAGTTTTTGCTACCTCATCAAATAAATTGAAAATTGTGTTTTCACATCAACCATCAATTAAAGAAGTAGAGTTATTACTTGCCCCTTAGTAAATGGTTATCTGATTTCTCCCATTATTTTAAGAAGCATTGGAGAATCAATCCTTACATTCATGCACTTCAAAGTGAAAAATCTCTAAATCAGATGAACTCATAAATAATCTGATTGGCATGCTAGAATCCTTTTTTAAAAATTCCATTTACTTTATTCGGAGGGAATAATTGTAGGTCAACATATACCCAATAAGTCCACCTGGGCTGCAGTATTGAAGGCCCCTTTAAAACTTAATTGCCATATTTATTTATTTATTTACAATCTACACATCCTACGAACATATTTTTTCAGAACTACTGCTAAGTCTAATGAGCAAGTCAGCCAAATGCTGTTGAATTGCTAAGCCATCTTATGATTTGAACATCTAGTACAAAAATAAAATTTAGTAGTATTTTCTTTAGGTGTAAGAGGTGTTTTTTTTTAGTGTGTGTGAAATATTTTTTTGCATTTGACACAGAATCAAATTCATTTGCTTTAAAATCGTCTATTAAAGTATATACATATTTATTTGTAAATTGCAGAAAGATAGATTTCTTTGAAAAATAATTATATCCAAATTTTAAAGATTTTGTTAAAAAAATAATATTTGTCTCTTATATCAGGGCCTTATAGGCAGTGTAGTCTTTATTTTGCTAAACAAAAGGTTTTACTCTTTATAAATTTCTCTTGTTTAGTTTGCAAGTACATATTGTGGTGCTGGTGGTGAATTATTAAGGTTGTGACATAATTCACTCTTTCTTTCTACAGTTAAGCCCTTTTAGATTGTAGTTCTGAACTAAAGTCAGAATTGTTAAAAATTTTACCTACACCACTCTGATTTTAAGCGAAATCCTTTGTATATAAATATATAGTTGAAAATCTAATTTTAAAGTGGGGACTTTCTAGTTATTAGCAGATTTCAGTTTATAACTTATAAATATTTTTTCCTTTGATCCCATGATAATTTGCAAACTATGTTTTTCTGCAATTTTTAATTTTAACATATTTTCCATTTCTTTGAAAGAGCATGACTATTGAATAGTATTTTATGTGTTAGTTTCTTTATCATTTTCTTCTTGTAAAAATAGTTTATTCTCTATCAAATTTTATTTCATCTTTATTTAATTAATGCCAATTATTAATTTAATCTGCAGTTATTTTTAAATCAGAATGGAGTAATTGATTCCAGTCAATTATAGTTTCTCTAAACTGTGTAGAGTTTAAATAAAAAATAAAAAAAATCAGGATTTTTTTTCTAATTTCACAACACTGAAAATTTTGTTTTTTCCAAATGCTGTCGAAAATTAATTACCATACATAGCATTGGCTTTATTACTACTATAACAACAAGGTAACATAACGTTTATATCTGGGATTTAATCTTAATAATCATAATTTCCTCAAAATATTGAAAATTTAATTTTAATCGAAACTATGAACGGCATAATAACCTTTCTGTATGTTAGTATATTAACGTGTCTACTCTCTGTCTATCAATAAAACAGTTCCAACCATATAATCTGGTGGATGGCCTTCGTTATAGATACAAGGCTCATTGATTTAGAATAGGTGTGATCCGCGTAGAAGATTGGCATTCAAAACTTATAAAACATATATCTTTCTTCTTATTTCCCCTTGGAAAATGGGACTAGTCTTGTTTCCATGGTGACAAACAACTCTAGACCAACCAGCTAGAAGTTTTTTTTTATTTTTTATATGCAGGTAGTATTGCTAATTTCTGTTTCAATGTCCTCTTTAAAAAAAAAAATTGTTAAAATAGATCAAATTTATCATGAAAGTAGTTGAATTTTTTGTTGGATTTTGCTGCAAAAGTTACCATTTTTAAAAAATAGCTGAAGCACAATAGGAGGTTGTTCTGAATAGGGGAGGGGGATTTTTACATTTGTGACTATATACTTCAGTTTTTCGATTTTCTTCTTTTCTATCTTTAATCTCCGCAATCTCAATCCCTTTCTCTGTACCTGTAGGGGCTGTTCGCTCGGCGACGCATGCTCCTCCTCACAACAGGGCCTCACCTCTATTATGTAGATCCTCAAAATTTAGTACTCAAAGGGGAGATCCCATGGTAAGTGCATTTCTTAATAGTTTTGTTAGTGATTCTTAGACTAAATAAGACAAAACTTAGACATCAACATTTACTTTATTTAAGATCTCGGTGGAACAATCCTAACTCTCATACACACTGCAAGATAGCACAGACTTGACTGATTTCTTCCCCAGCAAAGTAGGTGAAGGAAGACGTAACAATCATGTAACCATGGATACCTTACATTTTGACACTAACGGGGACATGGAAATATAAACATAACATATACATAAAATATATACATAGAGGAAATACGCTGGTTACAGTTTGTCTTAAAGTATGGGGAAATAGCATTCAATTCACCTTTCTAACACAGTCAACAACCCAGTTTCATTACTATAATGCTCACTCGATAGTAAGTTAGACAGTCAAGAACACAGTTGTATTTCTGTAATGCTCAGTAGATTGCAATTTATATAGTCAACAACACAGTCGTACTGCTATAATGCTCACTAGATAATAATTTAGATAGTCAACAACACAGTTGTATTACTATAATGCTACAAAATAGCAATTTAGACAGTCAGCAACACAGTTGTATTATATAATGATCACTAGATAGCAATTTAATTAAAAACTATGTCAGGAGAAAGCTATAGAGGTAGAATAGGTGCCTAAAAAGCAAAGAGGCTGTTTCTTATACATCAGTGCACAATGGACAATTCCCACATTTAAATTTTTTTTTTTATTCAAATCTAAATGTTTCAAAAAGGTTATAAACACAAAAATTTCTGCTCAATATGTTTTTTTTTTTTTTTTTTTTTAAATTTGCAATCAAAGTTCCATTGTTAGACGTTGGCAAGAAAACGATTCACTCGGCTCGAACTGAATGCAACATCAATGCTTCCTAAACATTTTGGCTTGAAATGCGGCAACGAAAACCAGTTTTGCAAGTTTCTCATAAATCGCGCCAACCTGTAAGGGATATGGCAATGGTCTTAACGCCAACTATTTGGCAGAAAACTCACGATAACCATAGAAACTATAGGATCTCTGATGTCACGGATTTTTTTTAATGTTTTGATCGGACTGGTTTTGGCTCGGTTTCGGGGCATTTTCTTTTCTTAATACAGTAAAAGCCCGATTATCCGGAATCGCCGGGAAATTAGGATTTCCGGATAACCGAATTTTCCGGTTAATTGAATGTCGATGTTTTTTCGCCAAATTTAAACTGTAAATAAAGCTAGTGATGACACCTAACATCAAAATCGTCACAACCGGAATATTTAATAAATATTCTACTTAGCTTTTTTAGTTAAAATAATGTTATATTTTACCCTTATAATCGGCAATAATTTGAAATATGTTACCAAAATTAAATCATTTTCATATCAGAAATTCCGTAAAAAAAAATATATAGAAGATTAAGCTTTGTAAAATATGTAAAAAAAAGAAAAAAAAAAAGAGAGAAGTCTCTTGATTGTACCGATTCTAACCGAACCTATATTTTAGGGTTACCGGGCGGACAAAGTGGACTCGCTATTTCAGTTCCGGAGGGGAAGTTTTCTTGTGTGCATTTTCACAGTCAGATTCCGAGAATTCTGGAAAAGCAACTTTTGTATTTGGAACCCCGGTGATTCCATTGTCTTCCCCCCTCCCCACACACAACCTACTTTGTACCCTAAAGTAAAATATGCTCGGGAAGACGACCTTCGTATTCAAAGAACGACTATTATGTTATATAGAAAAAAGGAATACAAGAATTGTAATGCATATCGCCACGAAATTCCGGATAATTTACGGACTATTAAGTTTTGAATTTGATTGTCTGGTTGTTGGCTAATCCAAAAATAAATATTATTAAAACAAAATTACAGCGAAACAGATTTATTTTTTAATTGATTGCAAAACACGCTAATAGTATACAATAAAATATAACCCATACTTTTTGTAAACAAAAAAGAAAAATAAACATTTTCCTTTTTGTGTACAAAATGGTTGACTAGCCTACAAATTGAAATTTGATTGGGATTATAGGGGGAAATGCATTTAAATGGATGCAATTAGGTTTTATTCTGATTGATCATTCGGCTGAATTGCACATTTTCCGGATGCGGTTGAAAATTTACAAATAAAATCGCGGGTATAAATGAATTATGGATGCATCGATACTGTACGGAATAGAATGTTATCCGTTATACATGATTTTAAATTTTGTGAAATGCATGTTCCATATGTAGATCTAGCCTACAAACCGAATGATTAATTTTATCCAGATTTTGGTCAAACCATTAACAAATTTTGAATTTCCTAATTACTCTTTGCCGGATTCGGTTGAGCACGAAATTTCAAGTGGAAAATCACCTTTCTTTGTTATAATTACAATGAAAGTAGTCCATAGATTTATAGATTCCGCACATACAAATTACACATATTCCGGAAACAAATAAGATTAAATAGGTGCAAAAAGTGCATTTAAAAAAAAAAAAAAATTTATTAGAATTCCGGATAAACCAAATTATCTACTGGAGAATGTTTTCCCGATGCTGTGGATAATGGAATTTCGATTACGAAGCCTTCTTTCTTATACAATTGAAACAAGTTAGATTTGTTTATAGATTCGGCAAATAACCACAGTATATTTATTTTTCCGGATATATTTCGGAAAAACATTTTCCATTAAGAAAATTAAGGTTTTTTGCTGAGAATTCACAGTTGTTTGAATAAGAACTTCGGCATTCTGGATAAACCGGAATAAAAAAAAAATCACTTTTTATAATAATATATTCATTTCTAATCAATGCAAATTCAGCTATTTCGCCATTACAAATTAAAAACCATCAAAATAAAGAGAAAAAAAAAAACACTCAAATTTGAAATCTCAAATGAAATTTAAAAAAATTGGCGACTTATCGCCATTTTGGCGAAATAATGCTAATTTTCTCGCCAAACTTGATTTTTAAAAAATTCCGGTTGATTGAGCTTTCCGGTTGATTGAATGCCGGATAATCGGGCTTTTACTGTATATAAATAACTAATTTTTTTAAAAAACTTTTGTTTAAATATTTGAAATCGGAAAGGAATTGTCCATTGTAATAAATAGTCGCATGTTCAATTGTTGGGTTGCCTGCCTTGGGTTTACGTGTTTTCTCTTATTTGATATGCAAGTGTGGTTCGGTTCTTGAAAGTGTACACAGAAAATGATCCCTTCTTGAATTATGTTTACAGTGAAATCAATTTGCTCTTTGAAATTCCACTTTTCACAGTTGCATCATTGTTTTACCATAGTTGCATTATGTTGGAACAATGTTTCATCAATCTGACTGTTGTGTAGCTACTGTGGTATGAAAACTCCAATGTAACCAACTAAAAACATAAGCAAATGTAATCCAGCTGTTATTACAATGGTATCTGTCTGAAAATCCAGTTATCTAGAATTTGTATCCCATATGCTACTTCCAGAAGTCAGTGAATGCTATGACTTGTCAGTACATCTATGTTGAGCTGTCTAGTGGAAGTTTTCTACCATAATGAACAGTAAATAGAGTGCAGTTTCCCCTAAGAGTCCTTCTCGAAATCATATTTTCCCTTGAGCCTTCACTCAATGTAGTTTAGATACTGTGGTGTTTTGTTATCTTTTAAACATCCAAAACCCACTCATGCTATCAAAGCTTTTATAGAACTATTGATACTGCTCTCTGTATTGACTTTATGCAAGAAATGTTTGCCTGTCCAACAAATCTTTAGTGAGAAGTAAACAAATCTTTGGTATTCAAGCCAAAGGTCTTGTGTCCATTTTTACTAAAAGTCGCATTAAATTTTTTTGTTAAATGTTATTAAAATAAAGAGTTGTTGGTTCATCAATGAAATTATAAATATGTTATCATCAGTGTCAACATTCAAATACAGGGTCTCTAATTAAAGTTCAACTTTCAAAAAGCTGCAAAAAAAAAAAAAAAAAAATTGCTCAGAATGACCTGAAATTTAACATATATTATGAAATGAAAAGAAAAACTAATTGAATAATTTGTTTCCTAATGCATCACTTTTCCCATTTATATTCAAGTAACATTTTAGGTCATCCTAATGAGTATTTCGGTTTTTTTTACAGCTTTTTTAAACTTGAACTTTAATTATAATCACCCTATTGTGATAGGTAAAGTTCAACTTTCAAAAGCATGGCATTTTTTCTTATGCCAAATCATAGCTTTCAAATACCAATGATGTGGCATAAGATATGTATACGGAAAAAAGTAGTTTGAAATATATATTTTCTTTTATGCCGTACCATTTTCCCCTTCTTCGATTATATAGGTCAAATTTTGGTGTTTTTTTACTGCTTTAAGATATAATTTAGGAATTGCAAAATTTGACTCAAGTCTGCGTTTTTGTTTTTTTGTTTTAAAATATTCCCGAATTGATTACCTTTAAAATAATACCATTTTCTATCTGAAACTCAAATTGCTTTTTAAATTACAGTGGTTTTTGTGAACCTGTTTTGTATTACGTTCATTAGTGTAGTAAACTTTAAACACGTTTTCTGAAGAATGACACTTTGGTGTTATATGACTTTACGCCAACGGTCATAACTTCATGATAAATTGTCCGATTTACAAAATTTTAATTTTGTTCTGAAGACACAAGTTGTGAATGTGTTTCCTAAGGAGAATCTAACATATATTGTTATAAACACATTTTTTATGAATATTTTAATTTTTTGTTATAAACTATGTATTTTTTTAAACTTTTTATTTAAAAATTTATAATTAAATAAATATTGCAGCCAAATTCAAAATTCTCCATAGGAACATGCTTCAATATAATATCTTTTATTTGCAATAAAAATCATAACTCTAAGTTAGTTACAAGTTTATTTATGTATGTTCTAATAATGTCCTAATTCGTCACTTTAATTGCAATTAGCTGATTAAAAAATTGATGGGAAAAAAAGTTTATACATAAAAATGCATCATTTTTAATTCTGATATACTGCCAAAAAGTTTGAAATTATTACCTAAAAATTAAAGAAAATCATCTCAGTTGTATATGTATACCTTAACCCTCTGAGGGTTAAAGACATATATATATTTCCCTTTGATCCCCAGTTTTTCCAGCAATACACAACATTTTTAAATTTATAAATAAAATTTAAAATAAAATATTTTTATTTGGATGATAGTTTAAAACCCATTTAGAACAAAATAAATAAAAAATAATTTTAAAAAAAAGTTATATGCTTTAATCAGAAATATAATTTAAAATTATTTCAGGAAAAACAATTGTCAATTTTGCCTATTCCCTGGACGCTCAGAGGGTTAAGTGGAAGTTTAATTGTTGACATCATCGGCATAGTACACATTAAATTTAAGCTTTCCTTTCGATTTCTCTGAAAAGTTATAGTAGCCCTTGTTTAATGAACATTCAGTATCACTACTAATCTGAAATATATGATAATAATCATCTGACTTATAGCTTTTCTGCTACAGAATTATATTGTATGAAAGAAAAAAAGATACTATTGCAATAGGATGATTAGAACAGTATGCCAAATGGCCATGTCCGTTATGTTGTAGTCTGCAATTCAATTAATAATATTTTGTCCTAATGTATCTGAATAGGTGTTGTTGACTTTTGGGTATGACTGTCTTGTAGTTAATGTTGCCACTTATTTCCTAGCATAACATTTGAATTCCTTTGCAGGTCCCCAGAACTTCGAGCTGAGCCAAAGAATTTTAAAATATTTTTTGTCCATACTGTAAGTATTATATGTCACTTTAATCTCCATACATAATAACATTCAAATGGATATATTGGTAATATATATACATGGTTTCCGCACATATAGAAAGTCAGGAATTTGGATATTTGGTAAATTTTGTCATGGAAAGTCATGATTTTGAGTGAAAAATAGCCAGTCATGGAAATACAATGAATTTTTGAACATTTTAAGTAAAATCATGTTATTGTAAAGTCATACACACCATGGTCGCTATTCAGCTCATTGAAAACTCGTCTGTTTTTATTTACATTTTGACAGAAACAATGGTCACAGTTATAAACTGCGGCCAAATGAAAACATTTCTGAACTCCAAATTTGTGACATCATACAAGTTAGGTCTCATAGTTTAAAAAAAAAAAAAATTATAATATGAGAACTGAAATGAACAGTTTTAATAAGCTTGTGTTTAAATTTTAGTTGATTTTTTTTTTCTCCTTCTGTTTTGCATTGTTAATATAAAAATATTTGATTATTGATTATATAATTTATTATTATTGACTTAATTCTTTCTTCAAATATTTCTTTATTATTAGAGATTAATTAGCTCTTTTAACACTGAAATATCAAAGATTGGAAAATTATTTCCTCCCTTTTTCTTCTGATTTGGAAGTTACTGAAACAAGGAATTTTTACTGAATTTAAAATAAAACTTTATAAAAATCATTTTATGGCAGATTGATTTACTTACTATGTTCGTGTTAGTAAAATTCATATAGGTTATTATTTTGTGATTTGATTTCTTGAGTAATGGAAAATTATTTTCTTCAGTTTTGGAAAGTCATTGATTTGTGACATTTTATTTTGGCAGAAACCCTGTGTATACTACCTTTGAAGTGTTACTAATCGAAGCACATTTGATTTTAAAAATGCATCTTTATGATGTAAATTACTTATAAACTTTTTGTATTATGGTGCACAGTGTCTCTTGACAATTATTGAATTTTATGCAATATATTATAAAACAAAAACAAATTGGAAGGTTTTTCATAGTAAAATAAAATTGATTTAGTGGGGGGTTGGGGGAGAGAGAGACCTCTTCATCATTAAGAAGTTACAAAAGTAATATAGACACAATCTATGATATTTAATTTGACAATGAAAATGTGCATGTTTTTTGCCATCTTTAAATAATAATGCCATGTTTTGGATGCTTATTAAATACATGTGGTGTTCATTCTCCAGGGGTCGCAGACGTCCTATATGTCCTATAAATCCTATATTTTTTTAAAAATCGGTAAAAACGTCCTATATTGTCCTATATTTTACAATTGTCCTATATATCCTATATTTCTACATTGATTCGATCTATATTTTCTTCGAATTCGTAATAACGGCGCCGTTTATTGCCATTTTTTAATATTTCGGATTCTTTGGCGCTTTCGTAGGTGAAAAAGACCTGACAAAAACGATGTTTGTAACGGCGGCGCGGCGTTTCATCTCTTGTGACGTCACGTGCTGCATAACCTACAACTCAACTCTACTGGACCGGCGGGAGTTGTAAACATGTGAACATTTCCATAACAATCGGTCTTGAATTTCTGATCCGATTTCTCCACCAACGTAATAAATTAATTGGCCATAATGCTGAGAGAGATGCAACAACAAAACTCTGACTCGGGAAAAACAAATAAAAACAACTTGGGATTAACTTAAAGGACTACTAAAGAACATTTTGAGTGCTCAGTCAATAATTGATGAAGGAAACAAAAGGGTTAAGATTTACTGTATGATGTCGAATGGCGATTTTTTTATTCCGGATTCTGCGCTACGAATTGTTTACATCAAACCGCTCCAAATTATGGCAACCATAGGCATTTAGTTATCTTGCTCTTAAAAAATGGCAGGGCTGCCATATTTTGGCAAAAATCGCCTTGGCGCAGAATTCGTACCGGATTCGGAATATTAGCCACAATTTTTTCATAAAAGTCGCCAAAATTGAAAATTACGTCAAATACGTTGTGTTGTCAAATCCAAACGATCACTAGGGTTGCTTTAAAACCAAGTAACAGGTTCCACACATTCGGCGATAAATCTCCCACTTTTCGCCGCCAATCCAGCCGACACTGAACAGTAAATCTGAATCAACAAAAGACTGCAAACAGGGATAAAAAGAAAATACTTAAAGAAATTGGAACAGTTAAAAATGCTGGAAGCAAAAGACTCATGATTGCAAATAATGTAATTAATAAAACTTGATTTAGGGATGGAATATTGAGGCAAACGGATCACGTATTCAGGATCAGGCGATTTCTTTTTTTTAAAGGTGTGTTTTCTATTCTCTTAAATTCAATATAACGAGTATATAAATGTATAAAGAGTTAATTTTGAAGTTCAGTAGCAACTGTGTGCAGTTATTTGATGTTTTATATTGTCCTATATTTTTTTTTGAAAAAATCCTATATATTCTTTATTTTGTCACTTTGACCCCTGATTCTCACTTTGTTGTATGGGTTATTTTCGAAATCCCATAACGAAGAAAAAAAAATAAGTACCAAATAAGTTTTTTTTAAACAGTATTTTCTTAGAAAATGTTTAACTGAATCTCTTAATTATTTATTTAAGAGTTTTTCATGCGGTTTTCTATTAAAATTAATTTGTATTGTAACAAAGATGCCGAAAATTATGATACCTGTTACCTGACAATATTTTATACTTATTATTGGTGGCTGCTAGTAATAATCTCTAACCACGCTGTGTTAATAAAAAATTCTTTACATTTGAAAAATGTAGATTTTGATTTAAAAATGTGCAGGATTTCCGCATATATGGAAAGTCAGGAAATTTCATGAAAAGTCATGAATTTGAACACTGGGTAAATTTTGTCATGGAAAGTCATGGTTTTGAGCAAAAAAATGGCTATAAGTCATGGAAATACAGTGAATTTCATGGATTTCTAAACATTTTAAGAAAAATCCTTTTAACTGTGACGTCATAATCGCCATGATCGCTATTCAGCTCATCAAAAATGTATCTGTTTTATTTATGTTTTGACGGAAACAACGGCCACAGTTAAAAACCACAGCCAATGAAAACATTTCTGAACTCCAAATTTTTGACATCACACGAGTTAGGTCACATAGGTGGGAAAAAAATAATTTCATAATATGAGAACTGAAATGAGTATATGAGTAACATGAGAACAGTTTTGATAAACTTGTTTTTACATATTTGTGATTTTTTTTCCATCTTCTTTCTTTTGCTTTGCATTGTTGATATCAAAGCATTTGATTTTTGCTGGTATAATTTATTATTATTGACTTATCATTAAAGAAATATTTGAAGAAAGAATAAAGATTGATTAGCTTTTTTAACACTGAAATGTCAAAGAATGGTAAATTATTTTTTCCTTTTTCTTCTGATTTGGAAGTTACTGAAACAAAGATTTTTTACTCAATTTAAAATAAAACTTTATAAAAATCATTTACGGTACATTCATTTACTTACTATGTTCGTGTTAGTAAAATTCATATAGGTTATTATTATTATTTTTTTGTTATTTGATTTTTTGAGTCATGGGAAATTATTGGCTTCAGTCTTGGGAAGTCATGGATTTATGACATTTTATTTTGGCAGAAACCCTGAATATGTTTAAAAGTGTATGGTAGCAAACATAACGCAAATTTTCTGGAATTTTTTTCAGCCCAATCGTACCTACTATTTGGAGGATCCTGAAGGTTACTCTCTGAGATGGTGCACAGCTATCGAAGAAGTTCGTAAAGCAACCTATGCACAGAGCTCTTAACCATAGCTTTTTAAATAGTAGTAATTGTTTGAAATTCCAGGGACAACACTTAGATCGTTTTGTATGTGGGGAGAAATGCCATTGAAATTGAGATTGTCTGATGATATTGAAAGCTGGTGCTTTCCTTGTGTGTATTGATAGGCCTGGGTTTCGATGACAACATTTTTTGAAACAAAATATTTTAAATAAATGAGGTTTTTTTATTTTGTGGTTTCATTGTCTAGCATTTTTTTTTTTTTTTTAATCTTATGTAAAACCTCTCTAAATATTATGTTAATAAAAAGTTTTAAATATTATTACTAGTTTGTAGCTTTGAAAAGGAATGCCTTCGAAAGTCGTCTATGATGCATTCCAAAATTGTATTTTGGAATTTAATTAAAAAACTTTTTTTAAACTATAACTTTATTATTATTTTAGGTTATGTTTTAAATTTGGTCTGTGGCATCTCATTAAATTTTTCTAAACTATATTTGTACATGACATTTACATATCATGCTTTTCTTGTTTATCAGAATGAACACGATTTTATCTGGAATATTATTAAATTTGGTATGATATATGCAAGAAACTATGGTACTTCATAGCATGTTTGTAAAGATGCTCTAATTTTAATTTACTCTTTTTACTGCTCTAATTTTAAAGACTTCAGAAGGAAGCTTAAAAAAATGTGTCATCCCATTTCCAGGCCTTGGTCATGAATGTACATTTATTTGTTCTGAGCTATATTTCTTATTGTACTTTATTTATTTCTTCAATTTGTACACCCTTTGATGGTAATGTTAGATGTTTTACTGTTAATGTGTGTGACCAAAGTGTTATTGTACTGAATCTGAGAATGCAACGAATTTAACTGACTGAGTCTTTACTCTCATACTGCCCAATGAAATTCTGACTTAATAATCAAATTTTCACGCCAATTGCAAAAACTCTCTAAATTAAGAAAACAAGTACCTTAAAATATGAATTTGTTTCATTGTAGAAGTTTATCTAGAATAAAAAATGAAAGGGTAGTAAAATTGAAATAAAAGCATGTAAAATTTTTTGAATAAATGTTTCTCTAATATTTTAAGTTTTTTTCCCCTCTAATTCTTAGTTTCAAAAAGCAGTTTTGTGTTTATTATTTTGTCACAAGTCAAATGCTTATTTTAGAGTTAGTATTTTAGCAAAAAAATTTCAATAACACTTTCTACAATTTTAAATACTCTAAAACTTAAAAAACTGCTTTTCATATCACTGTCTTATTTTATCCTGGCGGATTCGATTTCATGAAATTTTGACGAAAACTTAATTAAATAATGTTGAAAAATTGTATAGATAAATATGTTTCTGTGATACTCAATATTAATTATGCACAAATAATTTTAAAAGATAAATGCTTTTTTTTTTTTTTTAATTCAAATTTGAAAATATTTTTTATTGGTGCTCATTGACGATTCCTATTTAAAATCGATACTTAATACAAGTATTCATAGCTTTAGAATGTCTTTTGTTCATGATTTTCTGTTATTTGCTTGCACCTATTAAACATATCTCGGTTGAGCTATTGAAGCCAAATGTTAAGTCTTTCAGTCAGATTTGTGATTTATAATTATTTTATTGTAACAATTTCTTATATTAGTTTAACATAGGTGATAGTTTTTGGGATTCTCGGCTAATGCTGATATTGTTGTCTGAATCTAATCATATTTTCATTGTTCCTTATAATGTTACAGTTTTAGTTATAATTACAAAAATAAATCATACAGCTGATTGGAAGACATTGCAGTTGTTAATATTTGAAAATACATTATTTCAGAAGTCTAAATTACAAGTTTGAAAAATGAAGCTGTCCCTGCGTGATTTTATACCTATCAAGTAAAAATATACAATAGAATTTTACTTATATCGAAATGCTGATAAAAAGTTTCGAAAGTGACTAATAGAAGTTGAACTAAAATGCCTTAACTAGAAAAACAAAGGTTTTTCTTCTGTATATATATATATCTAACTTTAGTTACTAAACAAAATCCTTCAATGCCTTTTCTCATTCGTTAAAGTTCTTAAAACACAAGTATGCATATTTTAATATTCTTTTATGTTATTTCTAAATTGATTAAATGATAACCTTTCATTTAAAAAAATGTATATTATTACAATGAAAGCAACTTGCATCAATTTCATGACATAAATTATGGGTTGTACAGTGTTTCTTTTGAAGCACTAATTATTTGATAAATCATCTTTTTATTCATAATTTTGAATAACCTACCATATTAAGTACTCAAAATTATTTGTGCTAGTATGAATATTTTTAAGCCTGAAGTTTTTAATTTGAAAAAGGTTTCTTTTTTCTTAGGATTCTTAGATATACTCTTGTAAAAACCAGACTATACTAACTTCAGTCAAACTTTATTCTGCTTATTACTACTTAAATATTTTGAAGGTTTTTGATTATCTGGTTTGGACTATTTTTCATTTCCCCAAGCGTTACTGTTTTACTTCAAGTTTATTATTCCTACCTTAAAGCTTTTTAATATATTTGTATCGTTATTACTATTGATTTATTATTAGTATTGTATTTAGTCTATTTTTAGCATTGAACTTGAACTATCTTGATGTTTATATAAGTTATTTCTGGAGGATAATGATCTATCCCTCTTTTTGTACCAAAATGTCTTTTCCAATAAATTATGCATTTTCTTGTAATAAAGTGTAAGTTATAGTAAAGAATGAAGCAGTGGTGCTTTTTCACTTGAATTCTTCAAAAAATTCCCAACATCTTTTATACTCTTACATTGTTGCTTAGATATTATTGTATTTCAAATGTACCATACAATCGATTTGTGAGGGGAAAGATTCATCCATAAAAACAAAGTTTTTACTATAAATCCTTTATATGCATTACCAACCTTTATGTGACGGACCGCGTAGCCCAGTCGGGAGAGTATCACTCTCACAACCAAACGGTTGCAAGTTTGGGCCTGGGACCGACTAAAGACTGCCTGGGCACGTTAAATCAATTTGGTTGCAAAGTCCTCCAAGTTCCCATACAAATCAATACCTCTGGGGGTGACAAAGCCAAGTCTTCTGCTTGAATCTTCTGTTTGGCATTGCCTCTAAATTAAGAAGTTCCACATACTGTCTGTAGTGCTGCCATCTACCGGGTAGCTACCGAAAAGAGATAGAAATGAACTCTTTGGTTGTTACAGGTAGACTTACGCACTCCCTCTCACAAGCGAGTGTGTGCTTACATCCTGTGCAGTACTGCCCAATACCAATCAGTACTGGATATGGGGTTGATACAAAATGCTTAAAAGGAGCAGAGGTGCCTTAGTCCCCATAGTCCTTGATAAGAAGAACCTTTATGTGCATTTGCAACATATTTGAGCGATTTTGAGCTCAAAGTCCTCATAGTGATTGATCACTACGAAGAAAATCATAGATTTCATGACTACTATTTTGATCCCAAAACTTGATATTATGCATGCATTGTTATCGACAACAAGTTTATCTGTTGAATTTCAACTTGATTGGATGACGATCAAGTGGGTAAATTGACTCTCCAAAGATTTGACTGCTTAAAAAGAAATTTAAGTTTATATAAAGGATTTAAAAAACCAGACAAAACCCACACTCACACACAACATTTTAAAAATTGGGTTATTGGTATCGTTAGATTTACTTGTCACTACAAAAATTTGGCAATTTAGTCTACTTAAATTGGAAAGAACAAATTGTAAATTAAAATAAACATTATTCTGTGATAGGTAATTGAAATGAAAAAGTATTTTTCATATATTCTGATAAATTGATAATCTGTAGCTACCTTATTTTAAAGTTTTGACATTAAACTGGATTAAAAGAAGCATGTTTTAAATGGTTGGTTGGTTGTTTTCAGATTATCTGGCGCCGTCAGCAACACGAGGGCTATAATGCGTCGAAACTTTCGTCATTTGACAAGCCAACATACATTTACAAACACCCATGCCTAACACGGGACTCGAATCCGCAACCTCGCGGTCTAGAAGCTAGCACGCTAACCACTATACCGTTTGGTCGGCCATGTTTTAAATGGAAACGTATTTGAGGTGAATGAGGAAATGGGAGCAACCTTAATCACAATTTGTGACTGTTCTATCACATAGATACACTTTTACTGTTGTCATCATTGGTAAGGAATTGGAATGTCCTCTGTGACTCTGGTAAAGTTGACGCTAGGATGGAGAAATATAAATAGGTTAAAAATTGTGCTGATGTAAGGTCTCATTAATATTGGTTTTTAGTGTCATAACAGGTACGAATGACATAATTTAGGTTGTGGTAAAAGAGAGGCAGGCTACACTTAAGAATAATTTGTTGTCTTTCTGTAATTTAGACCATTGATTTTATTTATTTGAACTTTAATAACAGTCAATCGTGCTCCTTAACACAGCCCACGTTCCCGTTATAAACAATTTTATCACTTTTGTATATACTATCATCTAATAACTTCAGGAAAGAATGCTTTGATGACATAATGTGATATAAACAATAAAAGTAGCATGGAAGGTAAATTGGTTGGTTTATATGCTCAACAATCTATTCTTATGCACAATGACGTCTAATCAGGCCGGGACCTACAACTTGACGTTGATTCCGAACCACAACGAAGATCCGTGCCTAATCCGGGATTCGAACCCGGCTCCTTTGGTATGCATGGCCAGAGCGCTAACCATTCAGCCATCAGATGAGCGCTTCAAAGGAAGAAAGGACAATACTAAGAAGCCATTTTTTCCTAAGCATAACTTTTCATCATTATCTCATCAATTTTTTTGGATTTATCAGTACATAATTTATAGATTTAATTCATAAACTTAGAAGTTAAAGGTTTTGCCTATTTCGACCTTTAAATAGATTCCACTGGACGATTACTAGAAATAAAAGGTTGAATTGTGCAACTCAAAAAAAAAAAATTCCGATGAAAATCTTGTCACAAAGTATCTAATTCACAGATCTTGGAAAATTTAAAATCTAGTTAATGATGATCATTTGACTACAGAAATTTTTTACGAATTTTTAGAGATTCTTATCTCTTAGAAAAATAAATGTTGAAATTTGTTTTTATTTAGCCACTTAACAATTTAAAAATGACTGGTTAGAAATAGCAAAATATTTACCAATTCCACCTTTAAAATATTGCTCGTTACTCATTTTCCGGCTCATCAATCTAATTAAATACTTCCCGGATCATATTGCTTCAAAACTTAATGAAATTGTGTACCTTATCCAATATAAATAAAATAAAAGATTATTTATGAAATTTGAAGGAATAATAAAATGAAGATGTTTTTCACTACACTATTTGCAAATTAAAATTTGCTTGTTTTATTTTGCCTCTAGTCAAGCAGCTTCATAAGAATGAAGCCTGATTAATAAGAATCGAAACAGTCGCTAAGTAAAAAAAAAATTAGTCAATATTAAGTAAGAAATCAAAACAGTCAATATTTAACATTAATTAAAAAAAATTACTGTTGGTAAATTGGTTTTAAAATTTAATCAATACATTTTGGCTGGCTATGTGTGCTATTAAATATTAGGTAGGAATGTCTAACAATCACTTTAAAGGGCTTAAACAGACACATAAGAAATTGTTTAAATACAAAATACTAGTCAAAATCTTTCATAATTAGTGAATTAATAGCCTTTCTTCTCTATGGTACCTCAATTTATTCTTTTTCGACGATAGCTTCAGTTTTTTCTCCATTCGCCGAGCACTTTCTTTTGCGGACTGGTACAGTACACACACACACAAAAAAACGAACGATGGCTATATCTTCAGTTCTAATCATCGTAGAATCTTGCGGTTTGCACCGAAATGTTTTGTTTACGATTTTCTATATGTCTGATGCAAAAAAAAATTCTTACGAGGCTGTATACTAAGTAAATTTATCTCTTATCTTTAAAAATTCCAGTACGAACCCCTACTTTTTATGTTTTCATTAGATTTAGAATACCTCGTTTACCTTATAGGCCAAATTCCCTTAAAGAGCGCTTTCTTACATTTATGGTAAAAATCGAGTACCAAAAGTCAAAATGGAATGAAAAAAATTCTGGAGGGGTTTTCGACCATGATAATTCTAATAGAAGCAAAAAAAAAAAAAAAAATGTATGTTTTTATTTAAAAAAATTTAAAACTTGTTTTATTAATTATTAAAAAACTGTTTAATACAAAAATTACATGTTATTTATGTTTGGCCTTAAACAAAGTATCCTTTGAAATAAAAACTGCTAAAATATATTAACTGTATAAGAATTTATAGCCAAAAAAAAAAAAAAAAACATTTTTTTTTTTTTTTTAACATTAATTTATCATTTTTTTGACATCGTTTAAATTATTTACTAACCACTCATTGTAAAATTATGAAATTTGGTATTTTGACGTTTTTTTGTATTCTAAATCTAAAAATGGTATAATATTATGGGGTTGCCATTGAACTTTTTAAAGTTTGGTTTAGTTTTAATATGTAGATGACCCTTCGTGATCAAAAAAATTATGTACAATTAATAAAGACCTTTCACAATTTACAACGGTACTTGACTTATGTTATTTCATCAATTAGAATACAAGATATAGCCATCGTTCGGATTTTTTTTTTTTTTTTTTTTTTTTTTTTTTTTGCGTACTGTACCAACTTGGCTAGGTTATTTTATTAGCAAAGTTAGAAGTTGATTGGCTTGTTTTAGAAAAACCAGGTATGCTAGTTCTCCTTTAAAGGGTTTGAGCAGAGATTATCGAGGCAAAACAATTATTTGGCGAGGTTATAAAAGATTTGAAAAGTAGTTTGAATTTATTTATGGACATTTGTTAGCCTCCCTTATTAACAGAATTTCAGTAGACTTTCCGATCTCTTCTCGGGGATGTTAAATGAATCCAATTACATTGGACAATTTTCTATATGGAAGTATATGCATTTTATTTTTGTTGCTGGCTCTAAAGACGAGTGTGCCTTTATTAAACAATGCTTTGAAGTTTTGTAAAAGCGGTATTTATGTATCAAAAGTGATGACAAAATCCACTTGTTTTCTAAATCTTTTATATAACTTCAATTTTGTTTGTTTGAGACGGGAAAATTTTCGGAGGGTTAATTAACACATTTGCCACACATTTTTACATTTCACACATTTTCAATTTGAGCCGAATGAATCGTTTTTCCCACCAAAAGCTAACAAGCAAACTTAAGTTGCAATTAAAAAGAAAAAGCACAGTGAGCAGACATTTTTGTGTTTATGGACTTTTCAAAACATTTAGAATTGAATAAAAAAAAAAAAAATGAGGGATTTGTTCATTGCAAATTGTGTTATTAATTTGAAAATTACTAAATTAGTTTATTTATAGAGGAACTCTGTGAGCAGAAATTTGGGCCTCTACATAGAACTTCCTCTCATAGAATCATAGATCCTCTACATAGAACCCTCTACATAGAAGATCTTCTACGTAGAATCCCCGCTCATAGAATCATAGATCCTCTACGTAGAACCCTTTACATAGAAGATCCTCGACATAGAATCCCTTCTCATAGATCTCACAGATCTATGATTCTATGAGAGTGAATTCTATGTAGAGGATTTTTTGATACTCTATGAGAGGGGACTATGTGCAAAGAGTACTCTCTGCAGGAGATGCATCACCTCTGTTCACCAGTGAATCCCTTCTTGTCTTGTCGCAATTAAAACTGCAATAAATAAATTTATTATTATTTTAAATATGTACTTCTTCGCTTCAACTATCCCTTCATTATATGTTGATAAATTGAACTTAATTGTTAAAAAGTTCCATTGGGTTCTCTACGGTGACAAACGGGATACCATTTATTACTGAATCATCGAGTTACACGAACCATGTTGTGCCGCGTTCTGCTTCCTAAATAAAGTTTTATTTTATCTCTCGGCAATTTAATAAATGCAATATCTAACTCTATAATAAACTGTCAAAAAATAATAATAATAATTTCTCTAAACAATCTAAAATGCCCATTAATTCATCTAAGCAATCAGAAATGCTCATCTAATGCCCCAGTACAATGAAATTTTATTAAGATAAATTCATTTTAGAACAAACTATAGCTCATCCTAAACATGTGTATTTTAATTACAACAAGGGTCGTATTTCCCAAAAAGCCATTGCCTTGGGCCCCCGAATTTTATAGGGCCCTCATATTCCCTAACAATAAAAGTTTTCTTTCTCATAATGTATGAAATTAGAATTAAATTTGTTGTAACTACCACTATTATTTTAAGTTCACTTTATTAATGTCATAAAATTTTGAAATATGTTTTTATACCACATTAGTTATTAAACCTATTAATTACTTGATTTTTTTTATCAAGGTATAATAAAAATTATCATTAATATTTCATCTACATCAACAATCGTCAATTGAAGGCCCCATCTGCTGTAGTAATTTGAAACATATATTGTGCCTATAGTAATTTGTTTTCCTAAAACGGGCTCTGATAACAGCTACATCAAGGTTTCTAATCTGTCTTTGAACACACAATTTAATTTTTTTTCCTGCGAAATAATTCCCAGCGTATATATTACATTTCCCACACAACTCATTTATAAATGACAAAAACAGACTGCCAAAATGCATCAGTTGGCGAAATAAATCGTTCGGTTCCAAAGTGGCTTCACCCCTATCCACACCGGTCAAATCCTTTTCGACTAAGGCTGGCTGACCATGGCTGTTGCTACCAGGGAGAGGGTGATATTTGCGAGCTGCAGATCGATGCTATTGATCAAGCCCCCCTTCTCTTGCCAATAGTGCACCAGAGGGAGACCATAGGGAAAGGCCGAGCATACCTTGGTAGAGGGGACAGTGGCCAAACTGACAAACGATAGGCTGAGAAGGGCTTGATATTCCCGCCAACCAGATATTCTTGGAAAAATCATCAAGTACTATTTCAAGTTTAATGTTTTCTTACTAATGATGGTATGGCAATTTTTTTTTTCTAAATTCTGTAGTTTACAGAACTATTTTTACTTTCAATCACCCATATGTTAACATAAGGTAATGAAAGTATTGGATTCGGTAAAAAAAAGCGATTTTTTTTTCTTTTTTTTTTTTCTTCTCATTTTTACACATTTTGGAACGTGCTGAGTTCAAAAAAGTGGTATAGAAAAAATGTCTATCTGTCTGTTTGTCTATAATCAGCATAATTTCCGAATAGATTGACCTACACTATTTAAATTTTGTGTACGAGTTAATGGTGGCCATGGTATTTGCCATTAAGGTTTTTATCAAAATTGCGCTTGCGCATAAGATAGCTGCCGTTGAAAATTAATGTTTTTCAGCAATTGTCAAAAAACGGTTCTTATGATTTTGATTAAAATTGCTGAGGCTAATGCTTTTTAAAGTACTCTAAACCACCCCACCTCCAAAATCTCCGTAAAAATGCGACAAAGGGGTAAAAAGTATAAAAACGAATGTCTTTAATACAGAGTTCGCTTCCCTTGAGCCTCGCCCATCAATAACTGTGTCAGCTCTCTTTTACTTGAATTAAAAGACAATGTAATATTTATCGAAAAACATATCGCCAATTTCACCATTTTGCCAGGTGTTTTTTCCGTTAATGTAACAATTATCGCCAAAAATGTCGCCAAACTGGCAAATTTGTTTTAAATTATGAAAATTTTATAACGGAAACAATAAATTTCAAATAATATAAATGTAGTAACCAGTATTAAGACTAATTGAAAGCTGTTCAATGTTTCATAACTCTATATTTAAATATTTATTGCGCAAATAACATAATAAGTGCACTGGATAATTGACTTTTACTGATATAATGCAACAATAATGTCTTAGTGAGTGTTAGTGAACTATACCATAGTTTGAAACAAATTTGAGTACAACCCCTCGTAACACCTTTTTCTTTTCTATTCCAGTTTCGTGTCGCAACCATCTCCACGAAAATTTCCTTTCCTTCTTTAGTCAGGATAGTCTGGGTAAAGCTAGTTTTCTTTTCCTTTCTTCAGTCTTCCGAAGTCCTGGAAAGGTTTTTCATCCTTCCACTTTGGCAACGGCGCCCCCTAGCGGACACAATCTACTTAGCTTCTAAATTTCTTTTCTTCACTTTCGGGATGGCAACATTACTTCCTTCTAGGGTCTCCTGTCTCGGAATGCTGAAATGTACTTTGTTCTTTTGCACTTTGTCGCTCTGAAATTGGAAGTGCTGAATAAAATACAGGGAATTCGTACTCTGACGAAGAACGGAAAAAAATAAAAAACCAATCAGAGCCAACTTAAATTGAAGTTACTGCGGATCACAAACTGTACTGGGAATCGTCTTCCTTCTGAATTAAAAACTACGAATATTTAAAAGGTTAGGATTGGATCAATTATTTGAAGACGTTGTTAGAAGAAATGCAACACAGGAGCGGATCCAGAGGGAGACAATTGTCTTCTATATATTAAGACTATTATCCCCCCCCCCCCCTCTTACTGTCTTAGAGGATGTAAGAAAATGATAGAAAAGTAATTAAAGTAACTACAAAATTGTTATTGTATGAAGTATTCACAAAATGAACTTTGAATTTGTTTTTAAAAATTAAAAATCACGAAAAACACACGCTTTGAAAATAATATACCACGTGATTATATTTAAAGGTCAAATTTAAAAAAGCCATAAGAAAAGAGCCTCTGGCTTGAATGACCGGAAATTTGACCTGAATATATACCTGAAAAATGAATGGTATGGCAAAAGAAAACAAAAATATTTCGAACTATTTTTTTTAAATGCCATACCATTTTTCCCTTCGAGGATATTCAGGTCAAATTTCGAAGCATTCTGATGAGCGGTTCTTTTTTTTTTATTTTTTATGGCTTTTTGAAAGTTGAAGTTTAATTATAATTACCCTGTATAATACTAAAAAATAGCGTCATCTGTTAGAAAAGAAGAAATAAGGAAATTTGGTTGCATTTGTCAAAAAACTTTTTGAGGTAACAGGCTAAAAAATTAATAATACAGGAAATCTATCGGTGTATGCATGTTTCCCAACCCGTATCCTCTCTGCAGTGTTCAACGCAGTCATGCACACAAATGTCAAATTTACATCATTCCTCCAAAGGACGTTACAAAGAAAGGACGTGATATACAAAGTTTTGCAATACATGTACATAAGAACTGTAATTTGAACATGAATTATAGCTATTTTCATCTATGCGTAAATACCAAAGTTTAGCACAGTCAACTCGCGATAACTCGAAGTGTCAAAAGTCGAATATTCATTTATTTTGAAGTTATCATTAGGTCCCAAGAATATAGCTTGAATAGAAAATAACGTCAGAGTCACTTCCGATAACTCGAACTTCGGATAACTCGAAGAATTTGGTCTGTCCCTTGAACTTCGAGTTATCGCGAGTTGACTGTATGTACGCAAGTATCACACATTAAGACAACCGACCTTCATTAGTACATCGCCTTGGATTAGTGGCTGCTTCAATAGAGTTTACACGGTTTTCCGAGTTCACAGAAGTAACTTGTTCGTGACATCAAAAAGTCTTTTATTTGCAAAAAGGTATTTTTCATTTTTAAGAAATTCTTACGAATGTATACAGAATTCGATATATTTATGATTATTCATGGAGCTGCAGCATCGTCCTTGCAAATCGTGATTATCCTCCAGAAATATAGTTTCAGATTAAATCAACTAGCTTGGGGAAAGACAAGAGGAAAGCTTTGTCCATGAACAACATCCACATTTAAAACTACAATTGATCAACATGGTTCAAATAATTCCATCCAATATTTCAAATCATTTCGAACATCGATGCTAATAGATATACAAACCATGATTTCTTGAGAAACAAAAAAGTATTTTCGAAAATTTATTTGGACCAGATTGTAAAATTTAACAATCATCGACTAAACATTTATACATCCTTATTCATATTCACTAAGTCATTAAAAAATGTAATTACACAATTCTAAAATTAGTTAAACCCTTAAAATAATCAAATCTGGGTTAAACTGCCACAAACTTATGCGTTTAGAATCTTCTATGCACTGATCTATTTCAAAGCTAAATCAATTGTGTAGATTCGCAATTATATAAGAACCGAATGTTGATGGCATAAACTATTTCGTTTTCTCCGCTAAGTCAACGTAACAATACTGATAAATGAACGCCTCTGTAAAACCACTTTCACGTCATCAAGCGTATTGATGCAGGAAAGCCTTTACAAAAGAGTTACTAATTGGAAAAGACGGAATTTAGAGAAACTGAAATTGAATACTCAGAGTTATATGAACGTATGCTTATACGTAATTAGGTACTCCAGACGTCGAACTTTCACAATCATGTTCCAGTGTCTCGGCTGAGTTGCCATTTTGTCTCGGATGTTTTGTACGTTGGTTAAGATGGGTTGGAAGCATTGGATATTTGTTTGTGCAAGAAGATTGTTCTATGAGGAGGCATTTTTGTTCGAGTGTCAAAAGAGAGTCTTTAGGCAGTGATGCATTTGATGGTAGTTGAGACTTCACCGCAAAATGTTTTTGGATCTCCGAATTCTCGTTTTTGAAATTGAGAATAATTATTTAATCCTGTAACTATTGTATATTATATGCATGATTATTTTGAATTATTTATTGTTTGTGGTGCAATTATAGTAATTTTATAAAATTAATTATATTTGTATATTAAGTAATATGCAATTTTGATGTTTCTATTTTGGAATTCTACAAATTTCTTATCTTCTATTATGTTATTCATTAATTTCTATATTTTGTGCTAGGCAAATTCTATTTATATATACGTATATACATTTTTTACTTGATCAACACTGTTAGGTCTTAAGCCTGTTGTTGGTCCTAAAATGTGTATTTGTAGTGAAAAACGTCTTATGTAGCTGAATTTTTTTAGCAAAGGTTCTTTATGAGTGCACAAAAACTTTTATATTTTAAAACTGTTAGGAATTAATAAGTTATAAATACCCCAGTAGCCCAAATACGCTGTCCAATATTAATCGACATTGGCCAATCCCGATGTGGACCGATGCAGAGTGGCCGTTGTTGTGGATCTTGGCCAATCTTGCCCAGTGCTGGGTAAATTATACTGAAAGTTTTGAAATGTTGATGCAGAGTCTTAAAATTAGAATATATTTTTATAAGAGAGGACAGAAGGGTACAAAATACGTATTGTGCTGGTTTTTACATGTTTATTTAAAAAAAAAAAAAGAAGTTTATTTTGAAATGATGCTCGAGTTTTGTCCAGGATCGGCCAATCTTCCAGAACCCCTGTTTCTGGCATTGGTCAATGCTGCTTTTCTATCTTAGTATGCGTCTATCATTATAACGTGTTAAAAATGTAACTTTATTTGATCTTTTTTTAATCAGAAATCGTAGCGAAAGTAGCACTTTAATGCGAACAGTGCTGGAAAGTAACTTTCGTGCACTAGTGAGAAAAATTACTTTCCCGCAAGCTTCGTGCACAAATTTTATATAGTTTTGGTTTAGAAATGACATACTTTCAGAAGAAATTCAGTGACTGTAGTTCCCAACATTAATGAATATATGTATTAAAAACAATTTTGCTCGTGATTATAAAAAATATTGCATCCAAAACGGGGGAAAAAGCTTTTTCAAACTCTGTAAATTATTTGTCAATCTTCAAATAAATATTCTGCCTTTTTTGAAAAAGTATTATTTTCTTTCTCAATTAACTGTTCTTTTCTATCATCTATAATAATAAAACAAAGAGTTTGTGTGTGTGTATGTGTGTCTGTCTGTGGATCTATAGGAAGTAACTTAAAAAAGGAATAAGAGCTCTGAAATTTTCAACATAAGTAGTTTTGGCAATCTAATTGTATCTTCGACAAACAGGATGCTAACATTTTAATTAGTTTTTTTTTTTAAATTAATTTTACTATTTTTTTACAAAGCGACTTCAAATGGTGGTACAGCTCAGAAATTCTCAACATAAGTAGTTTTAACCTTTTAATTAGACTTTTGACAAACAAAAAGTTACATTTTTAATTAGTTTTTATTAATTTTTTAACTAACTTTTCAATTACTTTTTTACAAAACGACTTCTGATAGGGCTAGAGGTCTGACATTTTCAATCTAGGTAGTTTCACCCTTCTAATTTTGTTTTCCACAAAGAATCCTATCCGATTTACCAGAGGTAATAGCATCGAGTGGTTATTAAAAGTCTTCAATTTAAACTCTGTTTGCATACGACGTTTCATATTTGTATTTCAAAGCTTCTATCAGATATCCCATGGATTAGATATTTTCCCATGGATCACAGAAGTGCAGAATTGTCCGTGGGTCGATAGCATTAAATCACAAAGTCATAAGTGAAACCAGCTTTGGGTATACTAAAATTAAAAGAGCCTAATTATAATATACATTCCAGGATTAGATTAAGAAATAAAGAATACCTTCAAATACTCGAATGATTGAGAAGACCAAGACTTTATTTAAAACACAACTTTAAAATTTTCAAATTTAAATTAGATGTTGAATAGGAATGGTTATCAACGAACTTAATCGAATAACTAACAACAAAGTTTTTCTTTTTACAACGAACTTTCCATGATGAATTTTGAGAGTAAAATCGGATGTAAATTTTTAGAAAACGTCAAAAAGTCAAACAATCCGAATAAATTATTACACTTTAATTTAGCACAGTATATTCACAGTGTCTGAAGGGGTGTCTTAGAAAATTCAATAACAAGCTACGTTTCATACCAGTATTTCAAGCCTACTATCAGACATTTGCGATCTCCCGCCCCACCCCACGGAAAAAAAAAACGAATTAACAAATAAAAAAAGTAAAAAAATAAAAAAAGACAGGGGTATGCCATAAAAAAATCCACACCCTAAAAAAACCTTCTCGACTTTAATCAGTTTCCTATTCTCATTAAATCACCCCCTTCTTTAGTGACGAAACCCAGAATATATATATATAAAAAAAAAAAAAAAAAACAGATACACCGCAAAGCCACGGTTAATTAAAACTCACCCCTCTCCTATCCTCTCTTAAGCAGTCCTCAATCAATTTATACGGTGCGGCTTTGCAGCAGGGGTCCTAATAAGAATACGATGGGCTGAGAAGTGGTACGGGGATTGCCCCTCCTTGTTTAGCATGGAATGTGCTACTCGCTATCGGATGGTTTCACAAGAAATTCAAGGAAGGGCGGGGCATTGCTTATTATGTTTGGGGTATGGCCGTCGTGTAGCTCTTGTAACAAGAAGATTTAAAAAAAAAAAAAATATCAAGCTATTGTATGTGTTATATTTTAGCTTTTGTTATTAACAGATTTTTAAAAGAACAATGTTGTCGAAGTTGAATTACCCATGTTTAAAGCTCGTACTAAAGATTAATAGTTCACAAAATTTTATACGTATAGACTGAACGATACCGGGACCGCCGCGAATCCAACAGACTCTCTACTCTGTATAGGGCCCGGTCCTAAGTTTGATGACGTCACGCTAAGCGATGGATGAAAACACGATGGCTGTCTACCATAGTCCGTAATCCTCAGATGTAATGAAACATCTCTGGTAATTTCAATAAAATATTATGTAGTTAGTTATTAAATGTTTTAATATGTTAAGTGGTTTAATTGTAGAATATTCAGGTACAACATTTAATTTCATAAAGTAAAAGCACCGAGAGTGGGATTTAAATTAAAATTGCTGTATATTCTTGAAAATATAACTGGATTTTTTTTAATACTAATAATATTCAAACCTTTTATAATAGATTATTCAGGTTGAAAATTCTCTGAAATATATTCATATACTAACATATCTGAAATAATTTCAATGCCATAACAAGCAATACATTAAAACAGTATGTATTTAAGAATAAACATTACAAAAATACAAACACTAAATTATAACACAAAAACTTTATTTCAACTTTGCATAATAGAAATTTAAAAATTGTAAAAAGCTGATACCTAATATTCTGACTAAAATTTCATTTTTAAGCAAATGCATTTCCTCAAGATGACAAATTATTTCAAATACATATTTTCATTTTTAAAAAAATAAGTTGGTTGGTTTATGTGCTCAACGACTTCTTTGTATGTACAATGACGGCTAATCAGACCGGGACCTTCAGCTTAAAGCGGATTTCGAACCACAATGAACATTCATACCTTATCCGTGATTCAAACCCAACACCCTTGGCATGCCTGGCCAGAAAACTAACCACACAGTCATCAGATGGACAAACAGATATGACTTCCTTGATAAGAAAATAAGTGTTAAAATGAAATCTTAAAAATTATACCCTAAGAATATATTTTATACATATTTACAAATAAATGTCGGTAAAAAAATTATACAAATAACTTTTTAGTATTCATAAAATTGATTATTTAAAAAAAAAAAAAAAAAAAAAAAGCAGCATTAATAAATGCAACTAACTACTGAAATAAAAAGTAGTGAACTACATCTTTTATTTTTCAGATGAGCTCGACTTGAGAACATTATATTTTCTTTTTGAACTATGAACCATCTTTATTAGCATTGCATTTAAAGAGCCATTTTAATTCGGGAATTTTTTTTCCTTCTCCAAAAAAACATTTAGAGACAGGTTTCTCTCTATGGAAATACTCTGTCGAACACTTAGTGGCTCTTTTTTAATGTTCAGGTAATAAAAAATATTTCGGTATTCTTGAACACACAGCAGCCAGTCTTTTTTTTTGTGTGTGTGTTTTTGTTTTGTTTATATTTCTTTTAGATATATATTTATTTCTTTTATCATATATTCTTTTAACTGGTCTATTCTTCCATCAATATCATATATTCTTGTAGCTTTCCTTGGTTCTAAGAAATGAAATATTGTCAGGTTTTGTTTACGAGTACAGCCATAAAAAAATAATTTCAACTTGATAAATAGAAAGATTACTTTCTAATTATTCTTAATGATATTAAAAAATCAGCAAATGTTTATATGATAGCTGTATCAGTAGGAAACAAACATCTTAAAATTTCACTTTTTCAATTTTACAAAATTATATTTTCAAAAGAATATTTAAAATAGAATTATGAAATAAAACTTTTTTAATTTCTATGAGAGATTGTTTGAGTTATGACAGAATTAAGCCTAACTTAGAACACTATAAAAGTTTGAAAGCAATACATTTATAACATGATACAACTTACCTGTAAAGTTTACAAATTTGAAAGTCACTCCTTTATAGAATTATCCTTTCCACATTTCAGCTTGTTAATTTAATAAAAAAAGGATAAAAAGGAAAACATTTTAGCTATTGACAAATTTGAATTCCGTGTATTCAATCCAGTTGGTAGAATAGTTTGTTTACATTTTCATCTATCGCTTAGCGACGATTAAGGCCAGAGCGCCATCTGGTTATACCTGGCCCGAAATAACCATTAGTTACTTAATTTCGCGGCAGTCCCGACGATACCCCTTAGTTTAGGTATCTCATCAAACATAAGAATTTCCGAATTTCTATTAGAGTCTGAAGCTATTAGATTATGGTGGTCTATCGGGACAAAAATGGCAGGAACTGTTCAAAAATGACTTTGAATGAGTTAAACTAAATGCGATTACCAAACGTTTCATAACTTGCCAAAAGATGAACATTATTTTTTTTTTATTTGGTAACCCAACACACTTTAATTTTCAACAAAAAAGGCTGACGTAATATTTATCACCAACTTGACTCACTTTTAAGAGATGCAAGTATTTGGCTCCAGAGAACAGAAATTGTCTGCGCCCTTTCTCATGGTAAAGAACGATTGGTTAGAAAATAAAGATGAATGCTCAGTATTTGGAAAGTTTTTACATATTTGTCAATCCGGTTAACTCATTTAAAGTCGATTTTTGAAGTTTCAGCCATTTTTGACCTCGCAGACCAGTATATCTACTAGCATTTCTCTTCATTCTACAAGAAATTGAGAATGATATTAGATATAGCACCTAAACTTGCAGTCGACTCTCTGACTAGTACTACTGATACGAGAGAATAAACTATAAAAGATTGAGGATGTTTGTAAAATTGCTCAAATTTCCACTAATGACGCTCCAAGGAAAATAATAACAGAAAAACTATTCAAACCTTTTCTGGATTACTTTCTGTAAGGTATGAAACTTCATTTACAACTTTCCCGATAAAGTTCACTTAGTAAAGTAAACTCCCATTATAACCCAGTAAAAACAAATCAGGTGGACCAGCACTGGGTGACTGACGGTGGCCATCACCTGAACTACTGGGCCATCGGCGGATGGTTTTTTGCTTTTCGGTGCATAAAAGTGACCGTCTTGCCTTCAGTAGGATCAGCAGTCATTTAACTGCTGTTGACAGCATCGTTTCAACACTATTCCAGAACCGGCTTGCTTGAAAATTTGCTTGCCTCTAGCGAGCTAGCACTGGTTTAATTGAAGCCAGTCTTATTCATATAGCGATTCGAAGTATAGTGCATTAGATAAAATAAAAACTAACAGCGAAGAGAATGTGTTCTCACTTAAAAATTAATACTTCGTAAAGATCAATCGGAAACAGAAACAAAAATGAAACTCAGGGGCGTAACATCCCCGGGCATGCTTGTCTCTCATTTATTCGACCCAACTTAAGGAATGAAAGACTGAATCAACCTTGCCCAGATCGAAACATGGACCTGTGGCTTGGCAGATCAAAGCGCTACCACTTCGCCACTGGACTTCGAAAACAGGTTTAAAGATAATATTATTTACCTTGTATCTTCTATCATAACTGAATTTCACTCGGAATCGCGTCTTCGATACGTTCTTCTTCAACGGTTCAACATGGCGTCTATAAACGAGCGTAGTTCAAGCATGCGCAAACGGCATCTATGCCAATCTGTTGCGGGCGAGCATATTAATGGCCTATTTTTGGTAACTCATTTAGTTCGTTGACATTTGGTAGCAAATAAACAGAATGCTGGCAGTGGCGGCTCGTGAGTAGTAAAAGTGAGGGGGCCCAAATTAACAATGGCATTGGGTTTTTTTTTTTAGGAAAAGAGGGGGGGGGGGGGAATGAGTTCAAATTTTAAAATGCACGAGTTTCATACAATTAAATGTTATTCAAATGCACATAAAACAAAGCTATAAGAGCAGTTAAGGGGACTTGGTACCCCTTGTTTTCACAAAAAATAATAAAAATATAAATTTTCTAATTTTTGCTTTTTTATAATCTTTGATACCTTCTTATTCTGGTAAGTTATTGAGCTGATCTGATAACTGCAATTGCAGAAAAACTATATTTTTATGGAGAATTTAGCATTGCTGTAATAGCTCCTTTTATCTTTCGAACGCTTTTTTCTCAGAAAGGGATTTTTGAAATTCCTACCTTACTCAAAATGCTAAAACTGCAGCAAATATGAATGAAATGACTTGAATTTTTTTTGTCATTTTTAATACCTATTTGACAAAAATAGGCATGGATTATTGAATAAAATGAAAACTTTTTTTTTTTACAAATTTAATTGTTGGAAAATACCTTTTTTTACATATAGGTACAGTAATTATCGTTTTTCTCGAAAACTGTTTTACTTATTCTAAATCCGATGCCTAAAAAGTTAGACAATATTACTAGAAATTTTTTTTAAAAAAATGAGAACAAAATATGGATGAAAAAGGAAATAAAATTTTAAATTTGATGAATTTTTGTTTAAATTCTGAAAATTTAGAGCACTGTGAAGGTTTTTTTTTTTTTTTTTTTTTTTTTTTTTTTTTTAATAAAATTAAAAAAATTCTTAGTAATACTTCCAAATATGCAAAAATTATAATTTTAAATGGTTAAATAAAAAAAAATAAAGTTTGAAGGGTACCAAGTTCCCTTAAACAAATTATCCAAATAATTTTTAATAAAATATATGTTTCAATTAAATAAATGATTATAACACAAATTCAACACTGCAGCATTTCGTTTGAGCCAATGGCTTATGAAAATGAACCCCATGTTCTATGGCTTTCGAACTTTTATGGCTCATGACTTTCGAAAATTTAAAAATGAAGAGAAGAAAAGTGGTGAAATTTTCTGAAAAGTATGGATTTTAAATTATTTATTTAAACATAAAATTTATGCATATTGATTCATTAATATTTCAGTTCAAAATTTCATTACTCAACAGAAAAAATATTTTCGATCTTATATTTTTACTTTTTAAAATTTTTGGTTGTTTACTGTTCAGTCAGAGACTTTTTGCCACTTGTGGAATGTACCACAAAAAATTCGTTTATTGTTGTCCTTATAAATGGATATTTCAGGCAACTGAATGAGTTAAAGATAGCTAATATTCTGTGTGGGGAATGTCAAACACATTTATATGGATCAAAATAATGTTTTAATTGCAAAAAAATAATAAAATAAATCTTGTTTTTTGTTGACCCATAAAATGAAGTTTTATTGCTATACCAAAGTAAAAAGATGCTGAAGGTATAGTAGGTCCTATGTCTGCATACTCAGAAGCGGATTTAGACGTCAGTCAAGTCAGTGAGGTTGCTTCGATGATAATTTTTCATTATTATAACAGCAATTAGGTTGTGAAATAGGATGGGAGGAGGGAGATAAGGAGAGCCTAATTTTACTTGCTGTATAACTGATTTACCTAATCACTTCTAAAATCGAATGAATTAAAAAGAAAAATAATATTCTGTATGATAATTAAGATAATGAAATACATAACCAATTGAGTTCATCCATGAGAAGGGACCTAGGATTACCTGGACAGAATGCGTCTCTAAATATTTTTTGAAAAATCATGATTCTGTTTAAAAATTTATTTATTAAGGAAAGCTTACGCTTATATTTGAAGTATAAAGGGTAAAATTAAACGATCTCACCGAGTTTTTTGTTGAAAAATTAATTCCCTCTTCACCATGTATAATTGTAGTTTTCTGTCTATCTTCTCTGGCTCTCCCAATTTAATTCACCGTCATTCCCTTGTACGCTTGCTCTGTAGAAAATTCCAACACTTCTTTCGACAGTTCAAGCCCGAGATCGACTACTTTTGCCCAACACAAAAAGTGGACCATTCCTTATAGAATTGCAGTAAATTGGTACCCCTGCAGGAGAAAGACCCCCTCCCCCCCCACAAAAAAACAAAGCAAAAAAAAAACAGGAAGTTAAGGACCTGGTTACAAGCTTTAATCTATGTTCTTTTCAAGGTCTCCGAGAAAGGGGTCGTTTATCCCTCAAGAATTGCGTCCCCGCGGATAGACTTCAAGGTCATTATGATGGGGTCTGGGAGGGATGGACGGGAGTGGTGTTTATTGAAATGGTTGCGATTGATTGACATTTTTTATTGCTCCACGCACAATAGTTAATATTGTGAGGTTAATAACTGCTTTCAGTCTTGCATTTTAAAAATATTTTACAGAAATTCCATAATAACATTATCAAGTATATATAAATGGGATCAGGGTCCCAAAAAGTGAGGGGGCCCGGGCCCCCCCTGGCCCCCTGCACCAGCCGCCACTGAATGCTGGCAATCCTGAAATGGGCCTATATTTAGCCAATTTTAGCAACACGCTGCCTACTCTTATCCACCACTGCCAGCATCCAACCGTAAAGCTGCCAGGATTAGTGTTTTTACTGGAAAGTGCTTGAAGAACCAAGTTTCCGCCAAGTGACGAAACTTTTAACAAATTTTAATTTTTTCGTATTGCGTTATTTTTTTCTATGATACAAATGAATATTTTTAAGACGACCCTTTGATTATTACAATCTAAGGGACTTAGCTATATAAAGCGGTTTTTAGTTTCAACACTCATGTTTATGCCATGGGCATAAGGGTTCCATAAGAACTTTTCACGATTTTTTTTTAAAATCTAGCTTTTGTATAAAATTAATAATTTCATAATAGAAATAAGTTTTCAGCTATGCCTTTCATGATTTTTATATTGCCTACTTTTTCAATTTCGGTAATCCGATGTATTTCTATTCTAAGAAATCCTATTGTATTGTAGGATACTCTTAAATACAATAATGCAAACCTTGTAAACCATGTTTAGTTCATGTCGTCAAATCGCACGTAAAGTTTATTTTTATAATTGTTTAAGTTTAAAAAATAAAATTCCATACAAATGTGCTTATAACACATGTTTATTGAATAGAGCTAATTCTATGTTCCATAAAATTGAATGCGTTTCGTCAAGAATCGAAGAGAAAAGTTGTCGAACTCATCGATATAGATAAACAACTGGATAGACTGCTTAACGCTGGGAAAATGAAGCCGTTGCCAGATGACTGTGTGGACAAAAAAAAACAAAAAAAACAAAAAAAAAAAAACGGATTTCCGAGGATCGAAAATAAAATCTTGGGTCGAGAACATCAGAAATATCAATAGTAGACCTTAATTAGTAATAATGTGCAACAAAATAATTACTCTAGCACTTTACAAGGATTCTCGCATTCCCATTCATCTATAAAAGTGAACTAAATCGTCCACCATCATCATCAATCAACGGAGAGTTTCTTTCCCTTGCATTCACAACGGAGCAGTTTATCCAGTGTTTATCTATATCTATGGTTCAACTATGTTTCAAAAGACTTTCTAATATAGATTTTATTCATGATGTAATTTGACGTGGGATTTTATTGTCTGCCTAAGTTTATGACCGACAAAAAAAAAAAAAAAAAAAAAAAAAAAAAAAAAATTCTGACGTCTCCATGCATAGTGTCCATTATTTGAAGTTACTTACAGCTTTAATCAAGAATTTCTAACTGAAACATTTTCATTTACTAAAATAGAATATTTAAAGCTCCATTCAAGCGAAATTAAATGTGTTATGTAATGAAACCGGGAAACTTATTTGCATGGAATATTGTTGTAAAATAGTTTCCTAATTTGTATAAGATGTATATTAGGGATTTAAAATAGTTTTTTGTTGTATTTTTTTTTTATCTGTTAAGAAGAAAAAGAAATATCGTTAAAAGTTTTTTTTTTTTTTTTTTAAAGCTTTTTATTTAAGTTCAATTGCTTTCAATCGATCGATCGAAGAATTTACTGTAAACAAAACACAGTTCAAATCGTTAGCAAAGCAAAAGACGTTACTAACGAATGATAGCAGTTTATATGAATTTGGGTACATAATGATATTCGAATTTCCTTTCAACACGATGCTCATCAAATCGCATTTACGAACGATGATTAAGTATGGAAATCCAATCAACTTCGAAACATTCAATTTGGAGTAATGTTTCAATCATGATGAAATAACTTTAATTCCACATACCAGACTGATTTGTCGGGATTTATTCTGGAAAACTTCTAAGATTTCCAATACACTAAATAAATATTTCTATTCCTAAATTGTTCGCATTAATGTTTCTTGAAGCAGGCGACTGAAACGAGATGCCGAAACGAAGAACATAAATGTCGAAGCCGAAATGTTTCAGCAGACGACATTTATATGTCGGCAGAAATTTTTAACAAGCACGACTTTCTCGGGTGTTTTATTTTTTCTATCTTTCGAAGATCATGTAATTCGATAGATACATTTCTCCGCCTTCCGTTTATGAGCGTTTGTAATTCGAAACGTCGCATTCGGTCATAATTATATTTCTACTTCTTCGCTCGGAGGCAAAAATCGTTTGGCACGATATTTGAAACATTTCTCGATTTGAAGTTTTCTTCTACAATTCAATGGTGTGTTAGTTCTGCGCGCTTTTCTCCTATTTTTAATTTCATTTGTTTATATGTGTCTCGAATCGGCTGAAATTTGCACTGCAGTGAGTATTTACTGCAGCTTTTCTATTTTAGAAAGTGCTTGTTAGAAAATTGATTTTGCTTCACAAATTGGCAACAGTGAACTGTGGAACTATAATAAATGAATGCATCGAAACATTTTCAGGAAGGAAGATATTCCTTTAAATATAATAAACACGAAATTCAACTCAATAAGGTACGGAATTCTTTATTCTTAATACTTTAAGAGTAGCTTTGATTTTAAAAAAAAAATAACTGTCGCTTTTAGAAAAGCTGGCTTAACTGACTTTCTTAGAAATGTTTGAACTTCTTGAAAACAGTTATATGAAAGAAAATCTTTCTTCTAAAACATTTAATTCTTTGTTCGAATGTACAGTTGGCTTTGGAATCAAAGGATGATACAATTTTTGAAATTTATATGAAATGAAATATTTTGTGACATTATTATTTACACGCGCATAAAAATATTCCAGTATTCAAGACAGAATTGAATATTTTAATGACGTCGAACTTTTTGAAAATGCCCGTTTTGTTGAATAAGATACCAAGTTATGAAGTTATTAATAATGAAATTCCACATTCAGGTAAGTAAAATACCTTTCTCTTAAAAACTGGTGTACAAAATAATATAACCCATAAAAACAGTTATACAGAAAACAGTTATACAGAGAGACCGAACAGAAAAAATACCAAACAGAGAAACAGAGTTACCGAAAATAATAATAAATAACGCTGGAACTATTTGGATGATTTAAATAACAATAAGTACACAGCTACCTCATAGATGCAAATACATAGACGAAGAAGATTTTTTTTTAATTATATAATTGTTTTTTAATTTGAAACCCATTTTTTTCTATTTAAAGGCGTTGATTTTGGTATTAAATGAAATATATAGAAGAGATAATTTCAAAAATTTATCATACGTGTGACTTGTAATTTTTTTTTTTTTTTGTTTTTTTTTTTGCATGCAATTAACTGTTGAACAACTAATGAACTGAAACATGTAATTAACTGTTGAAATATAAAAGTCCTTTCATCCTTAATTTTTAAAATTACTGGCAGAAAGTTGGAAGAAAAAGTCAAGCAGATTATTATGCAATGTTTCAAAAAAAATTTATCAAAATATCTTTTCGTCAAAATATCTTAGATTTAAAGACATAAATTTAAGTATGCTTATTATTTGTTAACGTTTAATATTTGTTCATTGTAAATAGTAAAGATAATTGTACACCATAAACACTTTAAAACTTCAAATATATTACAAAAAACAATGTTGAGAATCTAGTTAAGTATTTGTTTCTGATTTAAATCACTATGAATCTGTTATTACGATAAAAAAAATAATGAGTGAGTGCTCACCTACAGAGATTTTATACACAGTACTCAGCATACTGATTTTTAAGCAAGTTTTGTTAAATTATACTTTATTTATTCCTAAGGTGGGTATAAAATATTTTTTGTTAATTTATTCTAACAGCAAAAAATTTGTTTTATACTACGATATACAAAAGAGTGAATGTACAAACATGTATTTTATTTTTGGAAAACATTAAATAAAATTAATCAACATTCAATGTTCACGTAGAATTTTCGATGATTGTTTTCTGTTAAATATTAGGTTTCAGGCTTGCATAATTTTGCCCCTTGCATGAAATTTTTATACAGATAATGTGTGAACATTATGCCTAAAACCATAGATTCTGTGTTCTTGGCTAATTTTTTTACTGTCAAAACTCAATTGAACGCAATATCATCGACAACTCTCACCGCGGACAACTGTGTCTGTGTGTACGTGGTCAGCATAAATGTCGAACGGAACCTACGATGTTCAGATTTGGTGTACGGTTAGTGATGGCCATTAGGATTTTCGTTAAAATTGCACTGACGTTGAAAAACTTGAAAAAAAAAAATTTTTTTTAGTAATTGCTAAAAAACGACTCTAAAACGATTTTGATCAAAATTACTGTGTTTATGTATCTAAGGTGTTTTAAACATTCTTACCTCCGAAATTCCCATAAAAATGGTACCAAGAAGTAAAAAGTGGATTTGTTTGTTTGGTTTGCTTGTACTATCAACGACTTATTTTTGTGCACAATAACGGCTAATCCGGCCGGGACCTACAGCTAAACGTGCATTTTGAACTACAACGAACATGTTAAAAGTTGAAAAACTAATGTCTGTAACACAAATTTCTCTTTCTTTGAGCATCGGCCATCAACGACTGTTTCTTCTACGTGACACTTACAAAAAAGAATAATGTAAGAATTATCGAAATGTATATCGCCAAAATCGTCGCCATTTTATCGTTTGTTTATTTATTTATTTATCTATTTATTTATTTATTTATTTATTTATTTATTTATTCATTCATTCATTCATTTATTTATTTATTTATTTATTTATTTATTTATTTATTTATTTATTTATTTATTTATTTATTTATTTATTTATTTATTTATTTATTTATTTATTTATTTATTTATTTATTTATTTATTTATTTATTTATTTATTTATTTATTTATTTATTTATTTATTTATTTATTTATTTATTTATTTATTTATTTATTTATTTATTATTATTTTATTTATTTATTTATTTTTATAGGCCCATATCAGAGTTATAGCAAAAAATATATTTCCAAACTGGCCATTTTTTCTAAATGAAAGATGAAAATATAAAACGTTAAATAACACCAATCCACGTCTTAATAGTGCAATTGAAAGCTGTGCGATGTTCCACACTCCTAGTTTTTATAATAAGAAAATGTCCTCCTTTCATTCGATCACTTTTCAATATCTTCATAAACAACCTAGTAATCCCTAGATCTTTTCAATTAACTGTCCAAAACCGGTTACTCCTAACTTTACTCACCACTTGTGTCTACTTCTCTTTTCTAATTCAAATCCATCCCCCCTCCCTCCTCCAATTTTTAGAATAAGCATTCTCTCTGATTATATATATTCCTTTCTTACTCTCAAATAGTTATTATCCACTTTCCTAATAACTAAAAACACAAATTCATATATGTTTGCCGTTAAGTGACTAACATATGCAAGCGGTGAAACTTAACAGCAGTGTGATACTTAATCGCAAATACACAACATGAGTAATGAAGGATAACATATTTATCGCCTTGGCAACGCAACACAGTTTTCAATCCATACATGCAATAATTTTGAATTTCTAATATGAGTTTTATGTATGGAAGCGTAACAGGTATTAGTATTTCAGATTTTTTAATTTTTGAGGGAAATATAGATGTTTGATTCAATATTGATGCTTGATGCAATATAGGTTCTTGGTTCAATATATGTGCTTGATTTCTGTGCATGAAACAATCTTTCGGTTCGGAAATTAACATCAAAATCCATAATTAAGCACCATTATTTCCAACAGATGGACTCGTGGTAACATAACATGGAATACTTAGAAATCATGAATTCATTGGAAGATTTTTAAAGTCTGTAAATATTACGAAAAAGATAAGATATAATTTTAAATGTCACAAAACGCAGTTCAAACCGTTCTACATTTCAATATTTGAATTTTTGAAATAAGAACTGGGCCATAAAATTATGGACATTTCTCCGAAAAATCAAGGAAATTTGTCTAAAACATCTGAATATCTTTCTCTTGTGTTCGGTTACCACACTGTCCAAAGTGGTGGTCCCAACAATTGCCATTTTGTCTACTACCCCACATTCCTCCAACCGAACCAAAAGAACAAAGAAAAAGAAAGGACCTAAAAGATATTCCAACCCCCATCCTCCAGAAGGGATTTCCCTACGACCATCTCCGGCAGTGGAGATTATCTCCATCTCCTCTCCACACGGTCCACCTGGAATAGGAATAGGGAATGGAACGAAGGGGAGAGGAGGAAGATAACCAGGACATACCCCATCCTCCCCACCCTACTCACAGTCCTCCCGGATTGAACGATAGAACGCGTCGGACCTTAATCACCGCCACCGGAATCCTTTGCAGTAGGAGTAGTATCAGGGACCCATTATTCTGCCTTTATCTGGCATCTCCTGCAGTGGAGAAAGGATGGTTGGGTGGATGGGAAGGACGGCTCGTAAATGCAGTTTGCCTCTGGGTGACGTAATTGGAAGACATATTGAAAGAAGAATTACTATTGGTTATAAAGAAACACTGGAATACGCCGCTAAAGTAAAGTTGTTTGGTGGAGAGATAGCTGAAAAACTACATATTTTGCAAATAATATTAAAAAACAGTTCCATACCACTTCCATAGACTAAGTACGGCGTTATTTAAGTGGCATGGTTAGATGAAAAAGACAAAGTTCGAATCACAAGCTGCTAAAAGTTTGAGAACGAAGGTTTTAAAACGATACATCAAAGAAAGATCGATGATCGGAGAAACTACAATCACATTTTCAGCGACATTAGTATACCTTGGTAAAGTTGAATAAATCATTTGGTCTGTCGAAAGCAAATAAAATTTAAATTAAAAAAGTATCCAACTTTGTATTAAAACAGAATTTGAATCTTGTTATCGATAAACCATTTCGAAAAAAAAAACAAAAAAAAAAAAAAAAAAAAAACTACCAACAACCACTAAAATATGACGTTTCCGAAGTTAAGTGGTTAGATGTAATCAGCATGTACACTTTAACTAAAAAATTAAAAAAAAAAAAAAAAAAAAAATTATGAGTGGTGCTTACTAAGTATTTTAAATAAAAAAATTGCTCGAAGTTGATTGTTTAAAAAAGTCATAATGCACTTGATTTTTTTTACGAAAAATGCTAAAGAACTCTTCTTGAGAAACGTCTGCTTAGATTTACCTAGCTATGTGGTGTATTTCTTCTCCAATGCCGGAAGGTAACAGGATGTATCTTTGCATTCCATTTCTATCTGCGTTCTTCTTTAAAATACTATGCTCGATTATTTTACTTGAAAATAAGACACTATTTTCTCATGATAAATACACGAGCATGTCCCAAGTAACGCTAATTTATAACTTAGTCACAATCATTCTCGTACTTAAAGTTCTCACTAACTTACGAGATTTATTTCTCTCTTACCAACCAACCTTACGAAAAGAGGACTATCCTGCCCCCCCCCCCCTCCGTCGCCTTCCAACACTCCTTTCAAGGGATGTGGGATGGGGAAGAGGGGGGTAGCTCTATTTCTCTTTCGGCACACCCACCAAAAGTCCAAGATAGAAGAGAAACTAGTGAAATTTTGTTCTTAAAGGGAGCAAGTAGAAGCAAAAGAAAAGTTCCGCTGCTTTTGCCGGGGAAGCACCCCTAAGGCTAACTGCAACCCTGATGATGATGGTGTGTGCTGGAGAAGAGAAAGAAGGTGGTGGCAACTGTTAGGGATGGAACGATAGATGGAGAGAGGGGTATAGTGTTTAGAGAGCCTGGCTGCTGCACGCGCAGTATACGCAATGCGGCAAGTTTAGTTGGGGGGGGGGGGCATTTTGGGTTAGGGTAGTAACAATGTGCTGTGTGGAGCTATGTGGGGAATGTGTGATGTGGTGTGGAAGAGACAGTAGCCTATGTTGAGATGACCCGAGTGATGACCCCTTTGTGGTGGTTGGGACTAATGGTGTGGCCTTGCATGGACCTTTGAAATTTGATGAGTTGACATTTAGAAAGGTTTTAAATAATGTGTGGAAGAAGGTTTATGAGAGACCTTTTAATCGCTTTGTAAAGTAGCCTGACCATTGGATATCCAGTCATGGGGGAAATAGTCTTTTATTTGCTATTGAATTAATTAAGCTCAGTACTTTAAAGAGGAGAGTAAATAAAAAAGAAGTGCTAATACACATCCAGTAATCTCTCCCTACGCTTGAGAATATATATCACAAAGCTAATTGAATTTTAGCAAATATTCCCATAGAGAGACTTGAGAGAGAAGCATAACTGTGGTGCTTTAAAAGAGTTGAATTTGGGCTTAGTAAAAAAAAGGGTTTAGATCAGAAAGCTTGTTTGGTGTTACCCATGCAAATAATGAATAAAAAGAGAGAGAAAGAAAAAAAAAAAAGGAGAGGGAAAGAAAAGAAGACAAAAAAAAAAAAAAAAAAAAGAGAGAGAGAGAAGGGAAAAAAAAAAAAAAAAGACGAGAAAGATAAATTTATGATGATTGTACGTTCTCCTCCACATTTCAGACGCATTATAAATAGATTGTCTATTTAATTATTGTAAGGTAAATTAAATTAAAAATATTCCCATTTAAAGATATTCCCTTACTGTCCTAAACCAAATGAAATCCTCAATAACATTATAAATATATATAATGTGAATAGTGAAAAATCGTCTCTCCTGAGTAGTTAGAAAATGCCGATCCGAAGCCATGGCGCAGCGCGCAGAAGGACGGGGGACGATGACGTCACCGGAAGGGGGCGTGACCGGATATGACGTCACCGGAAGGGGCGTGGTCGGATATGACGTCACCGGAAGTCACGTGACCGGAAGTGGAGTGGAGTTGTTTCCCTCCTGCTGCTGTTTTAGTTTCGGTTTCGTTATAAGCTGTTTGTGTATGACGTCACAGTGTGAATGACGTCATAATGTGTTTTACATCAAAGTTTTGAGCGGTGACAACACTTTTTAGTTTTTGTTTCCAGTTAAATGGGGTTGAGTTGTTCTAGGACTGCTTGTAAACGAATAAGTTAGAGTGATAGGTTTTTATTGCATGACGTCACAGTAGGTATGACGTCATAATTTGTTTTATATCAAAGCTTAGAGCGATGGCAACACTTTTTTAGTTTCGGTTTATCTAACAGACGGAGTTGAATTGTTCTAGGGCTGCTTATAAACGAATAAGTTAGAGTGATAGGTATTTTTACTAATGACGTCACAGTGGGTATGATGTCATTCTGTGTTAAGATTTACGTTTTAAGTGATGATAACATTGGATATATACCAAATTTAGTTTTCAGGTGTTGGCAACGAGTTCTGATCGGTCAGCTAAATGCTCGCTTGTGACTGATAAGTTTTAAACATGTGACCAAAAGTTAACTCCTGATTGACTGTTTGGTTTTCTAGCGAGTTACTTACATATCCTTTAATCAAGTTAAAATACCTGCAACAAAGTTACACAAATAAAACTGTTAAATTTGAAAAGTTAATAAAAGGAAGGCCATTTGCTAAGGGTCTAAAGAACCCTAACCCCGAGCTACACGTGACATTTCAATATTTTACCAAACAATTGTTAAAATATCGACTATCGGACGTTGCCTTCATGGTAACTCATCTACCCACCCCCCTTCCCTAACCAATTTTGAATAAGTTAATTTGAAAGACTTTAGAAAATGTTAATTATTTTGAAGTTAAATTTTAAAAGTGAGGACCCACCTCCAGCCCGATACCTCTTTTAGGAAGAATTGGTACCGCCTCACTCCACTCTATCAAAAAAAAAAAAAAAAAAAAAAACCTTATTTCAAAGAACGTATATTTTCTTGAAATATGAGGTCACTAACCAACCATCCAATAATATCTTTTAAGAAGACATCATTACCTTAAATCCTAAACAATTTAAAATTTTAAAAAATCTGAAAAGAAGACTTGTGAGAACGTATATTTCCCTCATGAATTAAATTTAATGATCACATACAAAATCCTGAAAAATTAACGTTAAATAAGTTTTTAAAAATTTAGTTAAAGTAATATTTTTGTTAAATTAATGCTTAAAGGGATAAAAAAAAAATAAAAAAAATTTAAGGATTAAATGAATGATTTAAGGAATTTTGAAGTGACCATAGGCATAGCTGGTTATGCCATCTTCCAGCAGATACCGCTTGTCGTCATAGGCCGACAAGGCTCTCTTGGTTTGTTGGAGTGAGAAGATGTTTAAAAATTCACTTACCGAATAATCGAAACGAAATCTGCGAAGCTAAAATAACTGTGAATAACTACACAAGTACGAACAAAATCGCGATGAGAAAAAAAACACGAAGTATTAAACACGTCTTTCACACTCAGGTATCTAAGTAGAAATGGCGAGACGGCAACCGATAGCGTCTATATATGAAGGGTGATCACGTGACTTCACCGACCAATCAGGTTTCACGGTAGAGGGTGCTACTGACTATCGACCCGTCAGAAGGGAGGGGAGCGAGACTAGGGATGTTTCAACACGCTTCAACGCGTTTGCGAGGTGAGTTGTTGTGTAACGATCTTGCTTGAAACAGTTAAAGTGATAGATAATTTGTTCGTGACATCATAGTGTAACGAATGGGTTTTTAGCGTAGACAGTTGTTGCAATTGGAGTAATTATGAAATTTATTAAATATAAAGATAATATTTAGTAATAATTATCAGATTTTATTATTATTATTATAAAAAATAAACTTATAAAAAAAAAAAGTGAACGTGAAAATTTACTTTACGAATAAAAATCATGTCTTTAAAATGTGTACGAATATCACGAAATAAGAGAAAAAAGTAACATACTTAAACTTTGTACGACAAATAACTTTGACATTAACGTAAAAATTTTCTACACATATAAAAATCACGACTTTAAAATGTGACGTGTAAGAAGAATTAGCATACTTAAAATTTCTACGACAAATAAATTTAACCTTTACGCGAAAATACCCTTCAGGTATAAAAATCATGACTTTAAAATATAACATGCGAGAGAAAAGTAACGTACTTAAACTTTGTACGACAAATAACTTTGACATTAACGTAAAAAATTTTCTTCACATATAAAAATCACGACTTTAAAATGTAACGTGTAAGAAGAATTAGCATACTTAAAATTTCTACGACAAATAAATTTAACCTTTACGCGAAAATTTATATACATAAAAATCATGTCTTTAAAATATGTAAAAATATTGCTAAATAAAAAAAAAAAACTAACATACTTAAACTTTGCACGACAAATAACTTTAACCTTTACTCGAAAATTCCCTTCATGTATAAAAATCACGACTTTAAAATATAACATGCAAGAGAAAAGTAACGTACTTAAACTTTCTACGACAAATAACTTTAACATTAACGTAAAATTTTACTTTACACATAAAAATCCCGATATTAAAATATGTAGAAATATCGCTAAATAAAAGAAAAAAAGTAACACACTTAAACTTTGTACAACAAATAACTTTGACATTAACGTAAAAAATGTTCTGCACATATAAAAATCACGACTTTAAATTTGAAATGTAGGATGAAAGTATAACATACCTATAATTTCTACGACAAAGAATTCAAACATTGCCGTTCATGTCTTTAAAATGTATAATGACAACTCTAACTTTTAGAAAAAAGAAACACTAAAAATTTACAAGGCAAAGAATTTAAAATTGAACGTTAAAATTAACTTTACATGTACTATCATACTCTTATATCAACGATAAATAAGATAAAAAAAGAAACTCTAAAAATTTATAAGGCAAAGAATTCAAATAATACGCGAAAATTTACCTCACATATAAAAATTATGTCTTTCAAATGTGTAAGAATAACGCTAAATTAGAGAAAAAGAAATATTAAAAATTTATAAGGTAAGGAATTGAAACAATACGCGAAAATTTATTTCACACATAACATTTCTATCTTTAAAATGTGTAAGAATAATGCTAAATTAGAGAAGAAAAAAAAAATAACATACTTAAACTTTCTTCGACAACAATTTAAACAATACGCGAAAATTTCATACACAATTATTTTCTTAGGTTAATGTTAAATAATGGGAAATTTAACAGAATAAAATTTCAAAGATAAAGAATTTTAACCTTTACACGAAAATTTACTTCACATATAAATATCATGTCTTTAAACTTTAACGCGACAATTTACTTCTCATGTACAATTAAACTCTTAGGTTAATGTTAAATAAAAGAAAAAGTAACATACTCAAACATTTCTAAGATAAGCATAACGTAAAAATTTTATATCATGTGTTTAAAATGTAACATATAAGAGAAAAAAAAAATAACATACTTGAATTTCTATAGCAAAGAATTTAAGCGTTAGCGTAAAAATTTACTTTACATATAAAATTCACGTCTTTAAACGGGATGATAAGCATGTGACGGTAATTAGCCAATCAGGTTAGCGGTAGGTGATACGCCACTTGCCGGCATTTTTAGACCGGAGGATGAGTCAAAAACTTGTTCAAACAGGTCGGGAGACTTGTACAGCAAGAACAACAGCATCGACGCGCAAGCAGCGGGTGATGCTGCGGTGTGTCAGCAGGTGTTCGAGATTATCGTTTTCCTACTTTTCCTTTTTCATAATGAAATGTTTGTGAAAACTTGGAATGAATGCAGTGGATTTCAAAGACACATTAGTAAGTGAAGGTAGAATTCGCATGGACTTTCTTCCAAAAAGTATGATTCACTTGGAGAATTTAAGATCATTTCTACTTGAAAACTTTTCTATTGTCTAAAACATTGAATATTGTTCAAACTCAGTGAGATTATATGCTACAATACGGGTAAAACTTAACAAAATTGTTACATAGAAGAAAAATAGTAAGAGATTTAAAATAAATACTAGTTATAGATACTCCAAGGAAAAAAATTCACCTCTACTTTTCAATCGGAAAATCAATGCAAGTTGGAAATTTATGTTACTTCAAGAAAGACTTAGACAATTTACTTTGTAATAATATACATTAAGGTGTCGTATTAACTCGTGCAATACATGCTGACTAAGGTTTATTTTACTTAATATCTAAGAAAGGTGAATTGGGGGAAAATATTAAATAAATTGTAGATATTAAATACATTGTAGATATGCATTTAAGTTTTGAAAATCACCTGCAAGACTTTTAAAACATCTTAAGATAAATTGAAAGAAACTTGCGAATTATATGTAAACTATATAACTTTTTATACTCTGATAGGAAATCACAAGTAATTTAGTTAACTTTTTTCATGGTAACACTCATATTCAACGACATGTTTTTAAAATTTAACCTTCTTTACATGATAATAGTTATAAATTTTTTCAATCTCAGATGCGACATACTATTATTTCTAACATATATGTTACGAATTGTGTAAAGTTTTTAAAACTGTATATGCAAATCACCAATCAGAAACATAAAAATCTAACATCAATCATACTAAAATAATAAGATATTTTCCTTAGTGGAAATAGTTAACTACTCATGTGATGGAATATACTTAGAAAATTTAAATACTGAAAAAAGTTTGCTAGGCAAACTTAAAGAATATTTTTTTTTTCTTGTGAAAAACTAGCATAAATTTGGAAAATGTAGAGTTTGTTACTACGTAAAATTGAACATCATCTGGACAAACTAAATTATACATGAATTTTTTTTTATTTGAGAGGTGCTGACAATATATCATTAATATAGAGATTTTTAACTTCCACCCATAATTTCTAAATAACTTATACATAAATTTCAGAAAACTGAAACGGAATGTGTTTTACAAGACGCTTATTTTGTAAGATGAACATTCAATATTAATATAACTGAGCAAAGTTCATTCCGGAAAAAAACATGTAAAAGATACTTATATTTTGAAAATAGTTTGAAATATCCTTTTAAATTTATGAATGCTCGCTTTCGAAAGACACAAATAAAACTGATATTACACATGATAATTAACACATGCATAACATTAGTCAAACAAAGTGGAATTTTTATTGCTTGTGACCGATAACTTTTCAGTGAAGTAGAATAACATACATAGGAAATGTGTGCAAACTTTTTCAACTTTTAAACCAAGCATCATGTAAAATTATAAATTACGATAGGAAATAGCACACTTCAGAATCGGAACAAGTCTTCTAGTTAAGCTAAATTTATTTCTCAAGGAATTGAAAGCATACCAGAAAAGTCCTTATCATTTCGCATCTTTTCTCATGTTGCAAGAAGACATACTTTGTAAAAGATCCTCGTAACACTTAACAAAAATCAGTAAAAATAAATATATTTTCTAGGGCAAAGATCAAAGATAAAACTTCACAACTTAATACTGAAATTTAGCTAAGTTGCATATGGTTTATTCACATAACTCGCATATGCTTCGAATGTTGAAATATATTTGTCAGTTGAAATCAAACTCATCGAAAATAAATGCTATCTACATTTTCAAGTCGGAAATTCCTATTAAATAAACTTTACATGTAAAACATTGTCATGTTAAAAAGAAAAATCTACAAAAATGTAAATGATAATTTTACTGTTGGTACATAAATGATGAATAATTTATGATTTTATTCTAGGCAAACGTTTTATTGTCTAACAGAGAACTTAAACTTTAGCAGAAAAACGAAAAAATACAATTTTTAAATCCTATCATGCTTGTTGAAAATTGAGTTTATTAGCTGTTGTAATAGATTTTTATTGTCCAAATTTCTATAGTTTTTCTTCCCAGTGCAATAAAATTAAGTTCATGTGTAATGAGTAGTTTTTTTTTTTATGAATCTTATAAATTTAACGAAATTATTATGACCTAAGAGATTGAGTGAACTGAATAAATCAATGATGTAAATTTAAACAGTGACTTGAACTGATACATACTATAACTGTAAAGAAGTATGACAAAGTGATAGATGAAGTGAAAATAGAAGTTGAGTGAAATGTGTTGAAAAAAAGTTGAAGACGACAAGAAATTCGTAAATGAGAATTATCATTGACTTATATTAACTTCGTTTTTCTTGCTTATGACAAGAAAATACACTCTTTCTTATTAAGAACCAACTTGATATCTTATCATAGAATGACAATGATGAAATATCTATACATTAAAAAAAAATACCAAACTTAGACATAGCAAATTTCTTGAAATTCATGTATAATGTGAGAAGTTTTACTGGAAATATAGAAAATACAACATTGAAAGATGTGAATGTTTCGAAGTACTTTATCAGAAGAAAAAAAAAATGCGCTGAGGTCCGCTACAAAAATTTTTAGGAGAAAGTTTAAACAAAATTTAAAATCAAACATGCTTTTAAGTGGGAACACATATATTAAAACTATAGCACATTAAACAATTTATATTATGTCATCTCGGTATCAAACTGAATAACATGAAAAACAACGACAAACTGAATAAACATGATAATTATCAATATATGTGGAAAAGTTTCCTTTTCTCACATATAAAAAAAATAACACATTGACATACGTTAAGATCACGAAACATGCGTAATCATATGCCGATAAGAGCAACCAATGTTGCGGGGAGATATTCACTTGATGGTCAATATCCCATGAATAAATTGATTGATTGAATTTCTAATGCTAATTCCAATAGTATTCCATGTAACTTCAACTTGATATTTTACACTATAGATATATTTATATTTCAAATATATTGACTTTCAAAAAATCATCCTTCAATATAAGAATGATCATAGTAAGAATAAAAGAAAAGATACTAAGCATTGATTTAAAGTGTATTTATTTCGACTTAGCAACAAATCATATGCTTGAAACGAAAATTGCTTCGAACCAAAGTATAACTATCCAAATTCATAGATTCCTACAAGAAAATTTTTCTCATCTAGTAATTGATTTTTTTTTCTCATACGCATTATAAGTGTTGTCCAATCAGGTGTAGAATAGTTGAAGATATCCGACCTCTTTCTAAATATTAATAAGTCACTGTTGAAAAACTTATAAAAATTTCAATTTACACTTAAAGGTTTTTTTTTTTTTTTTTTTTTTTTTTTTTTTTTTATAGATATTTCATCATTGTCATTCTATGATAAGATATCAAGTTGGTTCTTAATAAGAAAGAGTGTATTTTCTTGTCATAAGCAAGAAAAACGAAGTTAATATAAGTCAATGATAATTCTCATTTACGAATTTCTTGTCGTCTTCAACTTTTTTTCAACACATTTCACTCAACTTCTATTTTCACTTCATCTATCACTTTGTCATACTTCTTTACAGTTATAGTATGTATCAGTTCAAGTCACTGTTTAAATTTACATCATTGATTTATTCAGTTCACTCAATCTCTTAGGTCATAATAATTTCGTTAAATTTATAAGATTCATAAAAAAAAAAACTACTCATTACACATGAACTTAATTTTATTGCACTGGGAAGAAAAACTATAGAAATTTGGACAATAAAAATCTATTACAACAGCTAATAAACTCAATTTTCAACAAGCATGATAGGATTTAAAAATTGTATTTTTTCGTTTTTCTGCTAAAGTTTAAGTTCTCTGTTAGACAATAAAACGTTTGCCTAGAATAAAATCATAAATTATTCATCATTTATGTACCAACAGTAAAATTATCATTTACATTTTTGTAGATTTTTCTTTTTAACATGACAATGTTTTACATGTAAAGTTTATTTAATAGGAATTTCCGACTTGAAAATGTAGATAGCATTTATTTTCGATGAGTTTGATTTCAACTGACAAATATATTTCAACATTCGAAGCATATGCGAGTTATGTGAATAAACCATATGCAACTTAGCTAAATTTCAGTATTAAGTTGTGAAGTTTTATCTTTGATCTTTGCCCTAGAAAATATATTTATTTTTACTGATTTTTGTTAAGTGTTACGAGGATCTTTTACAAAGTATGTCTTCTTGCAACATGAGAAAAGATGCGAAATGATAAGGACTTTTCTGGTATGCTTTCAATTCCTTGAGAAATAAATTTAGCTTAACTAGAAGACTTGTTCCGATTCTGAAGTGTGCTATTTCCTATCGTAATTTATAATTTTACATGATGCTTGGTTTAAAAGTTGAAAAAGTTTGCACACATTTCCTATGTATGTTATTCTACTTCACTGAAAAGTTATCGGTCACAAGCAATAAAAATTCCACTTTGTTTGACTAATGTTATGCATGTGTTAATTATCATGTGTAATATCAGTTTTATTTGTGTCTTTCGAAAGCGAGCATTCATAAATTTAAAAGGATATTTCAAACTATTTTCAAAATATAAGTATCTTTTACATGTTTTTTTCCGGAATGAACTTTGCTCAGTTATATTAATATTGAATGTTCATCTTACAAAATAAGCGTCTTGTAAAACACATTCCGTTTCAGTTTTCTGAAATTTATGTATAAGTTATTTAGAAATTATGGGTGGAAGTTAAAAATCTCTATATTAATGATATATTGTCAGCACCTCTCAAATAAAAAAAAATTCATGTATAATTTAGTTTGTCCAGATGATGTTCAATTTTACGTAGTAACAAACTCTACATTTTCCAAATTTATGCTAGTTTTTCACAAGAAAAAAAAAATATTCTTTAAGTTTGCCTAGCAAACTTTTTTCAGTATTTAAATTTTCTAAGTATATTCCATCACATGAGTAGTTAACTATTTCCACTAAGGAAAATATCTTATTATTTTAGTATGATTGATGTTAGATTTTTATGTTTCTGATTGGTGATTTGCATATACAGTTTTAAAAACTTTACACAATTCGTAACATATATGTTAGAAATAATAGTATGTCGCATCTGAGATTGAAAAAATTTATAACTATTATCATGTAAAGAAGGTTAAATTTTAAAAACATGTCGTTGAATATGAGTGTTACCATGAAAAAAGTTAACTAAATTACTTGTGATTTCCTATCAGAGTATAAAAAGTTATATAGTTTACATATAATTCGCAAGTTTCTTTCAATTTATCTTAAGATGTTTTAAAAGTCTTGCAGGTGATTTTCAAAACTTAAATGCATATCTACAATGTATTTAATATCTACAATTTATTTAATATTTTCCCCCAATTCACCTTTCTTAGATATTAAGTAAAATAAACCTTAGTCAGCATGTATTGCACGAGTTAATACGACACCTTAATGTATATTATTACAAAGTAAATTGTCTAAGTCTTTCTTGAAGTAACATAAATTTCCAACTTGCATTGATTTTCCGATTGAAAAGTAGAGGTGAATTTTTTTCCTTGGAGTATCTATAACTAGTATTTATTTTAAATCTCTTACTATTTTTCTTCTATGTAACAATTTTGTTAAGTTTTACCCGTATTGTAGCATATAATCTCACTGAGTTTGAACAATATTCAATGTTTTAGACAATAGAAAAGTTTTCAAGTAGAAATGATCTTAAATTCTCCAAGTGAATCATACTTTTTGGAAGAAAGTCCATGCGAATTCTACCTTCACTTACTAATGTGTCTTTGAAATCCACTGCATTCATTCCAAGTTTTCACAAACATTTCATTATGAAAAAGGAAAAGTAGGAAAACGATAATCTCGAACACCTGCTGACACACCGCAGCATCACCCGCTGCTTGCGCGTCGATGCTGTTGTTCTTGCTGTACAAGTCTCCCGACCTGTTTGAACAAGTTTTTGACTCATCCTCCGGTCTAAAAATGCCGGCAAGTGGCGTATCACCTACCGCTAACCTGATTGGCTAATTACCGTCACATGCTTATCATCCCGTTTAAAGACGTGAATTTTATATGTAAAGTAAATTTTTACGCTAACGCTTAAATTCTTTGCTATAGAAATTCAAGTATGTTATTTTTTTTTTCTCTTATATGTTACATTTTAAACACATGATATAAAATTTTTACGTTATGCTTATCTTAGAAATGTTTGAGTATGTTACTTTTTCTTTTATTTAACATTAACCTAAGAGTTTAATTGTACATGAGAAGTAAATTGTCGCGTTAAAGTTTAAAGACATGATATTTATATGTGAAGTAAATTTTCGTGTAAAGGTTAAAATTCTTTATCTTTGAAATTTTATTCTGTTAAATTTCCCATTATTTAACATTAACCTAAGAAAATAATTGTGTATGAAATTTTCGCGTATTGTTTAAATTGTTGTCGAAGAAAGTTTAAGTATGTTATTTTTTTTTTCTTCTCTAATTTAGCATTATTCTTACACATTTTAAAGATAGAAATGTTATGTGTGAAATAAATTTTCGCGTATTGTTTCAATTCCTTACCTTATAAATTTTTAATATTTCTTTTTCTCTAATTTAGCGTTATTCTTACACATTTGAAAGACATAATTTTTATATGTGAGGTAAATTTTCGCGTATTATTTGAATTCTTTGCCTTATAAATTTTTAGAGTTTCTTTTTTTATCTTATTTATCGTTGATATAAGAGTATGATAGTACATGTAAAGTTAATTTTAACGTTCAATTTTAAATTCTTTGCCTTGTAAATTTTTAGTGTTTCTTTTTTCTAAAAGTTAGAGTTGTCATTATACATTTTAAAGACATGAACGGCAATGTTTGAATTCTTTGTCGTAGAAATTATAGGTATGTTATACTTTCATCCTACATTTCAAATTTAAAGTCGTGATTTTTATATGTGCAGAACATTTTTTACGTTAATGTCAAAGTTATTTGTTGTACAAAGTTTAAGTGTGTTACTTTTTTTCTTTTATTTAGCGATATTTCTACATATTTTAATATCGGGATTTTTATGTGTAAAGTAAAATTTTACGTTAATGTTAAAGTTATTTGTCGTAGAAAGTTTAAGTACGTTACTTTTCTCTTGCATGTTATATTTTAAAGTCGTGATTTTTATACATGAAGGGAATTTTCGAGTAAAGGTTAAAGTTATTTGTCGTGCAAAGTTTAAGTATGTTAGTTTTTTTTTTTTATTTAGCAATATTTTTACATATTTTAAAGACATGATTTTTATGTATATAAATTTTCGCGTAAAGGTTAAATTTATTTGTCGTAGAAATTTTAAGTATGCTAATTCTTCTTACACGTTACATTTTAAAGTCGTGATTTTTATATGTGAAGAAAATTTTTTACGTTAATGTCAAAGTTATTTGTCGTACAAAGTTTAAGTACGTTACTTTTCTCTCGCATGTTATATTTTAAAGTCATGATTTTTATACCTGAAGGGTATTTTCGCGTAAAGGTTAAATTTATTTGTCGTAGAAATTTTAAGTATGCTAATTCTTCTTACACGTCACATTTTAAAGTCGTGATTTTTATATGTGTAGAAAATTTTTACGTTAATGTCAAAGTTATTTGTCGTACAAAGTTTAAGTATGTTACTTTTTTCTCTTATTTCGTGATATTCGTACACATTTTAAAGACATGATTTTTATTCGTAAAGTAAATTTTCACGTTCACTTTTTTTTTTTATAAGTTTATTTTTTATAATAATAATAATAAAATCTGATAATTATTACTAAATATTATCTTTATATTTAATAAATTTCATAATTACTCCAATTGCAACAACTGTCTACGCTAAAAACCCATTCGTTACACTATGATGTCACGAACAAATTATCTATCACTTTAACTGTTTCAAGCAAGATCGTTACACAACAACTCACCTCGCAAACGCGTTGAAGCGTGTTGAAACATCCCTAGTCTCGCTCCCCTCCCTTCTGACGGGTCGATAGTCAGTAGCACCCTCTACCGTGAAACCTGATTGGTCGGTGAAGTCACGTGATCACCCTTCATATATAGACGCTATCGGTTGCCGTCTCGCCATTTCTACTTAGATACCTGAGTGTGAAAGACGTGTTTAATACTTCGTGTTTTTTTTCTCATCGCGATTTTGTTCGTACTTGTGTAGTTATTCACAGTTATTTTAGCTTCGCAGATTTCGTTTCGATTATTCGGTAAGTGAATTTTTAAACATCTTCTCACTCCAACAAACCAAGAGAGCCTTGTCGGCCTATGACGACAAGCGGTATCTGCTGGAAGATGGCATAACCAGCTATGCCTATGGTCACTTCAAAATTCCTTAAATCATTCATTTAATCCTTAAATTTTTTTTATTTTTTTTTTATCCCTTTAAGCATTAATTTAACAAAAATATTACTTTAACTAAATTTTTAAAAACTTATTTAACGTTAATTTTTCAGGATTTTGTATGTGATCATTAAATTTAATTCATGAGGGAAATATACGTTCTCACAAGTCTTCTTTTCAGATTTTTTAAAATTTTAAATTGTTTAGGATTTAAGGTAATGATGTCTTCTTAAAAGATATTATTGGATGGTTGGTTAGTGACCTCATATTTCAAGAAAATATACGTTCTTTGAAATAAGGTTTTTTTTTTTTTTTTTTTTTTTTTTTTTTGATAGAGTGGAGTGAGGCGGTACCAATTCTTCCTAAAAGAGGTATCGGGCTGGAGGTGGGTCCTCACTTTTAAAATTTAACTTCAAAATAATTAACATTTTCTAAAGTCTTTCAAATTAACTTATTCAAAATTGGTTAGGGAAGGGGGGTGGGTAGATGAGTTACCATGAAGGCAACGTCCGATAGTCGATATTTTAACAATTGTTTGGTAAAATATTGAAATGTCACGTGTAGCTCGGGGTTAGGGTTCTTTAGACCCTTAGCAAATGGCCTTCCTTTTATTAACTTTTCAAATTTAACAGTTTTATTTGTGTAACTTTGTTGCAGGTATTTTAACTTGATTAAAGGATATGTAAGTAACTCGCTAGAAAACCAAACAGTCAATCAGGAGTTAACTTTTGGTCACATGTTTAAAACTTATCAGTCACAAGCGAGCATTTAGCTGACCGATCAGAACTCGTTGCCAACACCTGAAAACTAAATTTGGTATATATCCAATGTTATCATCACTTAAAACGTAAATCTTAACACAGAATGACATCATACCCACTGTGACGTCATTAGTAAAAATACCTATCACTCTAACTTATTCGTTTATAAGCAGCCCTAGAACAATTCAACTCCGTCTGTTAGATAAACCGAAACTAAAAAAGTGTTGCCATCGCTCTAAGCTTTGATATAAAACAAATTATGACGTCATACCTACTGTGACGTCATGCAATAAAAACCTATCACTCTAACTTATTCGTTTACAAGCAGTCCTAGAACAACTCAACCCCATTTAACTGGAAACAAAAACTAAAAAGTGTTGTCACCGCTCAAAACTTTGATGTAAAACACATTATGACGTCATTCACACTGTGACGTCATACACAAACAGCTTATAACGAAACCGAAACTAAAACAGCAGCAGGAGGGAAACAACTCCACTCCACTTCCGGTCACGTGACTTCCGGTGACGTCATATCCGACCACGCCCCTTCCGGTGACGTCATATCCGGTCACGCCCCCTTCCGGTGACGTCATCGTCCCCCGTCCTTCTGCGCGCTGCGCCATGGCTTCGGATCGGCATTTTCTAACTACTCTCCTGGATTCAATTATTTTCTAAGAAAGAGAAGTAGATTATATATATATATATTCCCCGTGCAATCGTTGAGTAGATTTCCTTTTTTCCTCCACACAATTAATCACTTTTTTTTAAAACAAACCAGCATCAACAATTACGCCTTTGTCAAGGTTTACAAAGTGACCACTAAAATTTTGTGAGAATGAACAATTAAAAAAAAATCTTTCAAAAAGAAAGATAAATGCAGACTTAGAATAATAAAATTGTACAGTCTCCAAGAAATAAACTCCCGCTTTAACATTTCCCCCTCTGTAAATCCACTTTCACGTCATTACGATTCTAGTTGCAGGGAAGCCCTAAAAACTGGTAACATGATCCTGAGTGTGAAATATTTTTAAACTGTTTCCTTTCGAAATCCGCTTGTGGTTGCTTTTTCCTACGAATTAATTGGAAGAGAAAAGCCAAGTGCAAGTAACTTTAGAAGGAAGGAATTAATTGCGTAGAATAAATAAGAATAACATGTTTAAGGAGCGTTGCCAATCGACTAGAAAATCGCGGTAATGTATAGGATGTGAATAATGCAGATGTTTCAGTACCTTTGAAGTACAAAAACAGTTATTTTAAAATGTTGTATACTTGTAAATGCGCCATTATCCCTCTACTCTCAGGACTTTAGGATTTGAACTCATTACAAAAGCATAATAATAAGCATTTCAAAATAACTTGTGCTGCTTTAAGTATAGGCACAAGTAGATATTTTTGTTTTAAATTATATAAAAAATACTTGCTAAATACCTGTATGTCACAACAAAATTTTACCATGTGAATATTAGCAATTACAATTGTTTTGATTTACTGTGTATTTGACAGCATGTTTACCAATTCTCAGCGTCTTATCTTATTGGAAAATTAGACATTTGAATATTTTATAGTAGGAACGTTTGGACATTTTTCTACTCTAAAGGGTGGTGGTTTGAAATCATAATACCTTTGTTTTACTATTCTATTCTACGGTTTCGACTCCTAAAATTTTTTTTATCAAGGTGAAAATAGCTTCTTTTTTTTTAATGATCTTGTTAAGATATGTACTAAACTTCAGAATCGTGGCTATATTTGAAGTGAAACACTTCAATATTCATTTTCGGGAACGTTTAACCCCTTTTTGACCCTTTAAAGTTAGTTATTCGACATAAAAAGAAAGAGCTTATTTTTTCTTTGCTTGCCTTTGTTGACATTTGCACCAATTCTCAAAGTTGTGATTTGGAAACGGTGCATGAGAAAAAACTTGCTCTCATTTTTCAATACCGCAAAACATTATAAAACATTTCTGCGAATATTCATCTTTGTAGTCATTTTTATTATCCATTAACCTAAAGAAAAAATATATAAATGAAACTCGGATGGTTCTTTTTTGGAATTTAAAAAAGAGACATCGATGCAATTCAACAGAATCTCAGTAAAAGTATGACTGGAGGAAAGCAATTTACCACATCGTATAGGAAAGATGTGATTTTTGGAATTGTAGATGCAAAGCTAAGTCCCTTGTGAGAGTTCTAGTTTCAGAGAAAAAGAAAAATATTTCGGTATTGAATTCAGCAGATGCTTTGCTGAAAGCAGAAAAATATGCGACGATAAAATATTGTTATTTAGGAGAAATGTATTCTTTGAAAAGATACTTAGTATTTAGAAAATAACTTTTCTAAAATATCTAAAATTACTTAATAAAGTTTTTTTTTTTTTTTTCCCCAACTAAATTGACTTATAACTTCTTTCTATTAACTTTGGTTTTGTTTGTTTGTGTTGATTCACTTTCCGTCATCAAATTGAACTGAAACTAGGCTGATAGACTCCTGGTGAGTCATGACAATACATTCTATTAAGTTTTGGACCCTGCCATTAAGATGATACTTTTACGTGCGCTTATTTCCCGTACATCAATTCTAGATACAAAACCATATTCAAACATTTAAAGTTTGGTGGTATTCAATAACTGAAACCCTCCCCTGCAAAACTTGACGATCTATGCTAAAAATATTCAAATATTATTGATGTAATTTTGATGTTTTTAAATACTTTATACCAGTAAAGGCAATATATATACTAGTAAATGCAATTATGTCATCTATGAAGTTGGATACTTTTTAGACTGTCAATGCTTTAGTAACGAATGTAATGCATTTAAAATTGTTAATTGATGTCTAAACCAATTTAAAGTGCTTGAAAAGGATTATATTAGCAATAGAAGAAACAACAACAAGATACAGTGTGAAAACATCTCTATCATAATTTTGTAGATACGATATATGACACATTCCTATACATGACAGATGCAAAATGCTATTGTCAAGCGTTTGTTCAATCAAAATGCATGTTCTCTTTCCCTGACCAGTATTTGAGGCCGTCGTATCGAAGCAGGTAAATTTTGCGTTTCAGTTAATCACCAATGTACCAGTGTTTCATAGACTAGATATTCTATTTCCAGTGACCATTACCAGAATAGTTTTTGACACCTCAGGAATCTGCTCTAGATCTTCTCCAGTGACAAAACCGGGTACTTTGTCAACTACGTCTACTCTGTCAACTCTGGTTATAACTCTCGACAGAGATTACCATCACAGTGTTACTGTAAATGGTAATTTTGCGAAAAAAGATACTACGTATAACTGTGTCAAAACGGTCTCTTAGTAATAGCTCTCAAAACTTGATAGAATGCATTGTCATCGACATCCAACCTATCTGCCAAGTTTAAACTTGATTAGATGACGGCAAATGGATTAATTAAACATCCACAAGTATGCACGCCACAAACAAGCAAAAAAAATCGAAGCTAATATGAAAAATATAAAAAAAAAAAAAAAAAAAAAAAATTAAAAAAAAAAAAAAAAAAGGATTGCTTTTTTGAAAATGAACCATGCTTCTACTTAACGGAAATACCATTTTTTTTTTTTTTTATGAAATTAAGATAATATTCCTTTGAGGAAATTTCACAATTTATGTCAAGTTATAAAATGTTATTTAAAATATAAGTAAATATTGTTTTATCGTCTGATAAATATTTAAATATATACTTTATTGGTCCATAAGGTCTACTCAAGAAATTTCCAATAAAAAGATCCTCCTTACAATGTTGTAAAATACCATACTTTAATTTTCTTTAGAGCTAAACTACATCACGCCGTCTGTTAAAATGTATATAGTTTTTTAATCGAATATGTATCATTCGTAACTTTCAGCTTTTTTGAATTCTAGTCTAATATGATAATTTTTACTTTAGACTAAATTAAACGAAACTATACGTATATAATAGTTAAATAAAATCAATTTCGAAAAGAGAAAAATAGAAATCGAATCGATATAAATTAATAAAATTGTGTTGATATTCATATCATAAAGCAAAAATTGGTTATTTTTTATTTGGAATTTTCTGGTATTCGTGCAACTTGTTTGAAATAAAATAATTAAGACAGTAACACATACATATTTCAATCAAATGACTAATCGATGATCAAAAGAACACGTTATTTTGTAATTGAATAAGCAAAGCAATCAAAAGGAAAAAAACTGTTTGAAAATACACTTATATGCATTTTTCTGCACATCATCAGAGACACTACTCTATATTTAGGGTCATTTAGCGGCAAATGCTTACCTTCATCTATATATTTGTTACCGGCAAAGTGTGAAATTGCAGAATTCTATAGAATGCCTGTTGCGATTAGCCAAAGTATGAAATGTGGAAAATATTATATACTTTTACTAGGCATTGTATATAATACCTAGGCCAAATGGCTAGAATGACAAATGCAATTTAGGCAAAGTATGAAAACATTACTTTTATTTATAGCGTTTGTGATGTGGAGCTTGAAACTATATACCAATAAAAAATCAGAAAAATAGTTTATGAACTATGAATTTTAAAACGCGCACACCTTACTTTTTAGAGTTTTACAAGTACAAACTAATTAAAAAAATTTGATTGGGGGGGGGGGGGGTGAGATGCCACAAATGACTGACAGAAATAGGTAGGAGAATTTTTTTAAGGTGCAATTGGCTGTAAGGCCAACGAAATAGGTCGTAATTTTTTATTTTAGAACGCGAACACCTTACTTTTTAGAGAGTTTTACTATGTCAAGTGAATAAAAAAAGGAATTTGGTGGGAGAAGGGGGGGGGGGATGTCACAAGCTACTGCCTGAAATACGTAGGGGTACTTTTTTAGGTTTAATTGACCTTAAAGCCAACAAAATAGATTTCCCTTTTTCCTTTTAGGGGACGAAGCGTGCCCACACCTTATATTTTTGTGTTTTTAGGAAGTGATTAAAAATATAAATATTATAGAAGGGGTAAAATATATTTATAGGCGCGTGTTAAAAGTCACGTACCTTGCCACGTGATATTCAAAATGAATTAGAAATGTATTTCATATTTTGCCAGTCTCTCATTTGGCATTTTAAAGAATGCCTAGGAAATGTGTGAAATATGAATCGTTTCATACATTGCCGGCTAGTTTTTAGGTATATCTATTTTATAGGTATTAGGTTTTTAGGCCGGTAACATATAGAATTCTCTTGCGTGCCTTCCAAATTTGGCTGCATTTCTGTGAGCAGAATAGCAACGACTTCAAACATCCAATCACAAATCTTCTAAATGTGCTTTATGCATGAATTTCCAAATTCAGAAAATCCAGTCAATCACAATGCATCTTTTGAAATTTGACTAATACATCTGCAGCAGCCAACAACTTGGATTCATTATATTTCGCTTCTCATACGAATTATTGCTTATTTAAAACGTATTGATTTAATGTCAAGAATAAATTTATTTATAAATTATTTATTCAAGAATAAATAGATGTAAGATATGCATATTTCTTTGGGACTAGAATTGTGGATAAAACAGACTTTTCGGAAAAATTATTTGCTGTAGCATGTTCCGGAGGTTAGTAGAATGTGCTTTACTGTACCCACTTTTTTTGGCAAAAATTGAATTGACACCAAACTATAGGTTTGCAAAAATGGATTCCAAGTTGGAATGGAGCCACATTGCTGCCAAGTTACCCAAAATCTCCAAGCAAAAAGTGGGAACCACAAAGCACATTTTGACCGTTTCGGATGGTGTGGATAATAGAATTTGGACTTCAGAACTTTCTTTCTTATACAATTAAAACAAGACAGATTTGTTTAGATTCGGCAAGTTACCATAACATATTTTAAATGAACATTTTCATGATATATGCCTACAAAAACTGAGCGCGGAATTTCTTTTAAGAATATTAAAGTTTCTATGTTCACATTCACACAGATTGAATAAAAACTTAAGCAATCCGTATAAACCTGAATTTTTTTACTATAACTTTCTATAATGGTATATTCATTCAGGTTATGATTTACTCTAAGGTGTCTCTTGGCGACTTTTTAAAAAAAGTCACCAAATTGAAAATGAAGTTAAAAGGCTGTGTCACAAAATCCAAAATGGCATCAAAGCGCCGTGTTGCCAAATCCAAACGATCGCTAAGTTTGCCGAAAAACAAGTCGAAGGGTTGCCATATTCGGCGCCAAATCGACAACTTTCAAAAAGTCACCGAGCAGCACCGTACAGTAAATCTAAACCTATATTAATTTCTAATCAGTGCAAATTCAGCCATTAAAAATTGAAGACCATTAAAATAAAGAATAAACCCACCCACTCAACTTCGAAATCTCAAATGAAGGGAAATAAATAAATAAATAAATAAATAAATAAATAAATAAATAAATAAATAAATAAATAAATAAATAAATAAATAAATAAATAAATAAATAAATAAATAAATAAATAAATAAATAAATAAATAAATAAATAAATAAATAAATAAATAAATAAATAAATAAATAAATAAATAAAAAACTTTTGATGAAATAACGGTAATTTTCTCGCCAAACTTGATTTTCAGAAAATTCCGGTTGATTGAATGCCGGAGGATTGGCTTTTTACTGTTTTATTTTTTAAGTATCGCAAAAAAGATTATGCAAACATATGATAGATTATATTGCTTCGTTAAGAAATTTCAATGTGCAACTTTAATTATTTTGTCGCTTCATACGAAACAAACCCGTAAATTTTATTTGTTCAATGAAATAACTGATTTTTTTTAAATATATATACGATACTGTTCATTTTTTTTCTTTCCTATTCTACTGCGTTGCCACACTGTCCCTGGGTTCAACGCGTCTCGACGTAAGCAGTAGGATAATGATGTGGAAAGTATTGCAGCTCTTCATAAATAATCAAACGTTTTCAGTTCAGACACAATATCACTTTTCAAGAATTTTCTTGATGATGCAATTGAAATAACTTTTTACTAGGGCATATTTTACATGCCTCACTTTGAAGCGAGCAAAGCGAGCCTGGCTCGCGAAGCGAACTAAGAGGATTGTGCAGCAATCCAGGGGGTTGGCGAAGTATTGAAAATTTTTAAGTCACAAAGATCAAAGAAGGCAAAGCTTCAAAGTGGAAAGATAAACTCAATTAGGCTTTATTTAGAGGTATTTCAGAATAGCTTTCGGCGCCATTCAAATTTACATCTTTAAAGAACTGTCATACATTTTTATGAAGGAGATACTTTGAAATAAGCCATAAATATTTCTTATACTAGTTAATGAATTATACGGGTGAACTAATTTTTATAACAGAGAGCAAACCTTTGCTAATGTCAAGAATGCACAACTCTAGCACAACTACATGAGGGGAAAGTAGCAAAACTTTCAATTATACTGGTCGGGAAAACGGGAGCTTGTGATTTGGTCAGATTGTTATATTTATAAGTAACTAGCTGAATACCCGTGCTGCGCAACGAAATTTTACCATGTGCCTTTTAGTAATCAATATACATTCATGTATTCTACACTTCAGACGTTTGCTTCCATTTCGATTCCGACAATTTGTATTATCAAAATAGGAACTTTCCTTTGTTGAAATTTTTTCAAAAATTTGTAATTGAGAATATATTGGAAATGAGACATTTGAATATCCCTCGTTTAGAACGTTTAAATTCCTTTGGTTCTTTTTAATAATTTTAACTAATAACTAATTTTGTTTTATATGTGCCCTTCTTAACATTTGCACCAAATATCATAATTGTGACAACATTGGAAATGGGTCATTCGGATATCCCTCGTTTGGAACGTTTAACCCCTTTTCCACCCTTTAAAGAGGGTTAATCGTGATCGGAATAGCTTACTTTTTCTATGTTTGGATTTGTTGTCATTTGCACCAATTATCAACGTTGTGACCATGTGGGAAGTGGGGCATTCGAATATTTCTAAGTTGGAACGCTTAACTCCTTTTCTACCCTTTAAAATGGGTTAATCGAGATGGGAATAGCTTACTTTTTCAATGTTTACCGTTGTAGACATTTGTATCAATTTTTAGATTTGTGACCATATGGGAAATGGGACATTCGATTATCCCTTATTTGGAACGTTTAACCCCTTTTCCACTCCTTTATGTGGGTTAATCGAGATCGGAATAGACTACTTTTTCTATATTTGTCTTTGTTGTCATATGCACCAATTTTCAAAGTTATGACTAAATGGGAAGTTGGACATTCGAATATCCCTCGTTTGGAACGTTTAACCCTTTTTCGACACCTGCAAGTGGGTTAATCAATATCGGAATAGCTTACTTTTTCTATGTTTACTATTGTTAATATTAGTACCAGTTTTCAGAGTTGTGACCAAATGGGAAGTGGGATATTCGAATGTCCCTCGTTTGGAACGTTTAACCCCTTTTCGACCCCTTAAAGTGGGTTAATCGAAATTGGAATAGCTTACTTTTTCTATTTTCACCATTGTTGATATTTGTGCCAATTTTCGAAGTTGTGACTATGTGGGAAGTGGGAGAATTAGTGATGAGTGAGTCAGTGAGGGCTTTGTCTTATATATATATAGAGATGGAATTTAGAGAAGAAGAGAAAAGTTTTTCAAAAATTGATATGTCCCTTAAAATAGTTATTCTCAATCTTAAAGGTAACAGAAAGATTACTTACGTTACCATTTACTTTAGAAGATATATATGCTGCAAGTTCTACCATTCTTACAGACCTATACTCCAAAACATAGACTCTGAAACCCAAAATTTCTGTCTCCCACAGGTTATTAGGTAACTTTTGAAAGCTTTTTCGCAGAACTACAATTAACTTACCTTATACAAGAAATTGGTCATAAATAATACCATTAAAAGTACCAAAATAATACAGCTCATGTGATGGCTACATTGTTAGCGGGTTGGCCTCGCATGTCGAAGGTACCTGGTTCGAATACCGGGTTAGTCATGGATGTTCGTTGTGATTCGGAATCCACCGTTATTGTGCATAAAAATAGGTCGCTGAGCGTTCAAACCAAATAAAAATAATACTTAAAAATTTACTTCTTATCGTTATCATACCAGTTATGTTTCTGGTCGTATTGAGAAAAATAATTTGGTCATTTCCCCAATGCAATTGTAAAGCGAAAATCATACGTGAACATTTTTATGAAATACTATAGCTGAATACCCGTGGTTGCTACTACTTACTCCATGTTAAAAACTTGTTGTCATATGTACTCAGGGATGAGAGTTTTCCTCCTTTTGGAGGATTTCCTCCTTTTTTGTTTTTTATGTAACATTTCCTTTACTTTGTCCCTGTTTCGAGGATCCACATTTTTCTGATCAGAACCAGTTTTTCCTGCAAAAAGTATACTTTTCCTCATGTCTAAACCAACGATTTTCCCTCTTAGCTCCCCTTTCCTCACAGATTACCTCTCTAACTCCTAATATTTGAAATTTAATTATTTTATAGTATAAGAAATTTCATTGTATCATTAAAATTATTAAATCATCCTTCCTGCATACTTTTTTGTTGAATTTTTGTGTATTCCTTCCTCGAGCTTTTTTAACGAATTTTTGGATTTCCTCCTTTTTGCTCTCTGATCACTCTCATCCCCGTATGTACTAAACTTCAGGTTATGGCTAAATTGAAAGTGTGAAAATGGGATAATCCTCATTTTGAACGTTTCAACCCATTAAACTTAGTTAATTAAGATCTGAATAGCTTACTTTTTCTACGATTGCCGTTGTTAAATTTTGGTTGCGACTACTTTGAAAGTGGAACATTAGATTATTTCATGTTTGAAATGTTTCGATCCTTAAACTTAGTTAATCGAGATCGGAATAACTTAATTTTCTAGCATACCCTTGTTGACATGTATTAAATTTCATAGTCGTGGCTAGATGACAAGTGGGAGAATAAGTGACGATTCAGTGAGGGTTATGGCTTTTATGTAGATAATACTTTTTCTGTATACCAAAATTTTCCGTTATTGAAAAAGAGAAGAGAGGAAGTGATTATATTTTTCAACATAATATTAACTTTTTCAAACGTATAAAATTGGTATTTAGGGTATCTGGACAGTTAAGAGCAATAATGCAAGTTCACCTAATTTAAAAAAAAAAAAAATGTAAAAAAAAAAAAATGGTAGGGTTGTATAAAAGTTTTGAGATGTAAAAATATAAAGAAAAAAGAAATAAAAGCGTAAGTTCTGATGATGCTTCAGACACAATTTATTTCGAAATTATGCATGTATGAATAGTTTAATAGTAAATCTTGGTGACTTACTTTTGATTACTTATAGTCCGTGGAATATGGTTTGGGATCCACTGTGTTAAACATACCCTTAACAAGCACTTAATATGTAGTTATTTTTTTAAATATCAATTACGCTTTATTAAATTGAAGCTTTGTTGCGAATAGCTGAATGAGTAAAATACCGGGCATTTAAGGTTATACTTTTTTGTACTGAAGTACAGAATTGCAAACTTCATTCTGAGAAAATAGTCCGGTGTGAATATGTAAATGTCCTCAACTGGCCCAGTCGTGCAATCACGCAGGGGTGCCCCCTCACAGATAAGCAAAGCTCGCCAGGATAAGCATCGATCAGGGCTGCGTCGTAATTGCGATGCGGCGGCAAACGCCCCAAGTTTAATGACGCCCCACAAAATTTCCTCCTCTTCAGCTCACTTCTCTTCAAACCCTGCCTGCCAAGCCAACCCACAAAGGGCAATCCCTTCCCCGCTGCCTAAAAGAAATTGCTTCTTTCGGCACTTTCTTCTCTTTCTTTCTTTTTTGCTGCTTTTGTTCTTCACTTCTTTTCTTCTTCTTTTTCTTCCATTTTGTTATTTTGCAAGGTTGGGTGGTTGTAGTTGTTCCTTCGGTTTCCCTCCTCCCGTTGCTGCCAGTGGTTGCTGCTGACCCGACAGTTGAATTAGATGCGTTGTTGTACGTTGGGAATTTTTTTCCTTTTTGTAGAAGACATAAATGCAAAGGTTGGGGTTTTTTCATGCAAAGAAGAGGTTATGGAATGGTTTGGGGTTTTTCTGCTGTTGCTGGAAAGTCATGACGTTATGTCTTGTGGAAAGATATTTCCTTCAGGCATATTTCGTTTATTGTGTGGTTTAAAAATAGACAACATTGAAATGACGCAAAGGATTTTGCTTTCTTTAGCCTTTCATACTCAGATTTATGAACATCATCACATGCGTCTTATAGTACGAATATCACATTTATGTGTGTACGTAAATTTTTTATACTCTTCCCTTCTACATTTTATTTAGTTCAGTAAATGTTCACTTAAAATATTTTAAAACTAAAATAAATTTATAAAGATGCTTTAAATAAATAAGGCCAAAAAATTCCTATTACTGTCTAATTATAGAGCATGTATTCTCAAATAATAAAAGCAAATTTTAATTTATAATGGTTACTATACCCACAAGTTTTCTCATTTGAGGTCACTGTTATTTATTACAAATGCTTTCAATGCTATGATCTTTTTCATTAATAATTAATTAGCTTTGTTTTCTGGTCCAACCATTTTCTAAAATAGTCATATATTTTTTTATTTTTTTTTGTAAATAACTAATAAGAACCAAGAGATCATAATACAATAATTTTCATTTTTTTCCCCTCTCTTTCCAACTTTACAGAGAATTTAATAATAACCGGAATTCACTGGTCACTTTTCAATAAAAGCTCACAAACTTCAAGTAATTAGGGAATCGAAATGCAGCCAATCATTAATAACATATCTCTTTTCCTACCAAAATACGGATACGGCTATATTTGAGTCATAGTTATTCGTGACCTCATTTCTTATGAGGCTCTAAGGGCAGACCCCGTCTGTTAGTGTCTGAATCCCAGAATTGGAACACAGGATTTATGGTGCACCGAAAATCGAATTCTCAATGGAAGAGGGGAGGGGTGGGGGGTTGCCACCGGCCAAGACCAAAACTCCACAAAGAGAGAGAGAGAGAGTGATAGAATCACCCCTATCGATAATTATGCAGCCCAGCCATCAAGTAGGCCCGCACAACGCAATCCATTCTACGAGATCAGCCCTCGAGCGTCCGATAGTGGCTCCCTCTCTCGACGAACGAGCCGGTTGAAAGGTCAGTTGCACAATCCTCAAGAGGGAAGGCTCTCTAGGGGGGCTCCAATCTTAGCAAGGTTCATGTTGAGTGTGGTGGGGATGGAAGGAATATAAGGTTGCTCGATTGAAGGTATGCTCGTCTCATACCATTTTGTCTAGGTATATTGGAAACCTGTTAGCATTGAAGTAATGGAAGACCTTCGTGACTTCAAAAACATAGTTTCTGATATCTTCGGTTATGTTTCTGGGAAGTCTTGTAGGAAGATGATACTCGAATAAAAAAAATAAGTAGAATTGAAAAAGTATTTAAATATTTTTAACTAAAACATTTCTGCATGTTTGTAGAAAAATAATTTTTTCGCATTCAGAAATTTTAATTTAATGCAAATTCTGTCAAAATATGTGTTATTTAATAAATTTTAGTGCGTTTATGAAAAGACAAATATATTCATGTTGCAATATTTAAAGTTATTCGCTTATGATTTCCTTACCAACAATAAATATTACTACTTGGATATTATTTTTATCTCCAAAAATAATTAAGGGAAACTAATAGGTATTCATTAAACATTTCGGATATTTTTGGAATTTTATCAAGTTTAAATGTTTTTTAGTTGATCGTATGTTTCAAGGAAATTAAAACTTTCAATTTTGTCAAGTCCATCCAAAATATGCAAAAACTATAATATAAAAATTATGTCACGCGAAAAGGTTTTTTTTTTTTTTTTTTTTTTTTTTTTTGAAGAAATTTTTTCCATAAATACATGGTTTTTAGGGTGGGGAAAAGGGGTGATACACAAAGTGTGTAGCGTAAGAATTGTAGTAAAATTTAGCTTCACACAAACTGTAACTGTATATTTTATTTATTTAGTTTTGTTTCTTAACTGAGTATAGGTTCGTTAGTAAATTTTAAAAGGTATATACCCTATTGCACAATTTTTGAAAAAGACCGGCCTTACCGAGATATTTAGAATTCTTGGGGAAAGGCGAATTAAGACACCATCTTACCTTTTGTCTAGTATCCTTGGATGCAAGGGAAGGGTGGGTGGGGGTTCTTGGTTGGAAGGACTGGAGGGGGGAAGGGGTCTTTCGACGACGACACCTGACATTTCCTCTGCACGCATCACTTGGAAACGGCGTTCCCTTCCATGGATCTGGCAAGGGAGGAAGGGTCAGTTTATCTGAGTGGTGGGGAAAAGGGGTGATACACAAAGTGTGTAGCGTAAGAATTGTAGTAAAATTTAGCTTCACACAAACTGTAACTGTATATTTTATTTATTTAGTTTTGTTTCTTAACTGAGTATAGGTTCGTTAGTAGATTTTAAAAGGTATATACCCTATTGCACAATTTTTGAATGACGTCTTTATGATAAAAAAAATGCTTTTACTAAAGAAATCAATTGTAAAATACTTTGAGTTTTACTATAGTTATAGATTTTTTTTAGTGCATTATCTTCTCAGTTGTGAGTTTTTTTTGTTTAATATAATTTATTTTAACAAGTACTCTAATCCACAATCCGACCAATTTCATCCTTTCAATTAGCTTTTCCTTCCAGCCCACTTCTTGGAATAAACTTTCCAAAGCTAATTAATATGTAATGTTTTTTGGTCTTCAACTCCATTATAAAATGAGCATAAATTTCTTTTATATTTGATTTTTTTACGCAAAGCCGTCTCTGATTGATGGCATGGCACCTACGTTGGAAGGGTGAGGAAACTTTTCCCTGATATTGACGTCAGAAATCAGATCGAGACCTATTTATTTATTATTATTTATTCCCAATTCGTCTTTAAATTAGGTTTTATTAGTATTGTTGCAGTAAAATAATTACCATAAAGTTTTTTTTTTTTTTTTTTTTTTTTTTTTAATAAATTGTTTAAAATTTTAAGGTGTGTAGTTCTTTAAGATACTGTACTCAGGATTTCTAACATGCATTAATTCTCTGTCCAATGTCTACAGTTTCTTTTTGCATAAAACAACGCCATGTATGGGAGATTTTAAACTATTTTGTGTTTTTTTTTTTTTTTTTTTTTTTTTTTTTTAATAATTTTTTTCAGTCTTAATCATGACAATAATTTCATTGCAAATCACACTCTCCCGAGAAATTTTATTAATTTATAAAAATTTCCAAAACATGTCATGTACTCACTTAAAAGAAGTCTAAAACCATGCACCAATTGTTCAAAAAAAAAAAAAAAATATTGTTATAAAAATAAATTTTAGGATACAATCGACGCTGAATAATACAACACCCAAATTATAGTTAAAAAAAAACCATTCTCGTTCTTAAAAACATTTCCAGCACTGACTTTCTGATCTTCAGCCAAAGCCAATGCCTATTTCCAATCTATGCCCAAAACACAGTTACCCTGTCAGATCCAGAGAGTGGAAATGGGCGTGGCTTCGGAGCCCCATGACGAAGGGTCTGTCTGTCCATCAAGGGCCACGGTCTGCCTTTGACGTGTCCCTTCCCTCCCTTAGGGCGGCAGAATAGTCGACTGCCTCCCCCCCCCCCCCTTCCCACCCACACAAAGACCTGTCCTCTGGTATGAAAGGCCTCTTCTCCATCTTTTTTTTTATTTTATTACTATTATTGCTTTTCTTTTTTGTCTTTTCACTTTCTTTTTGGCAATCGATGTGGCGCTGGGAGGGGGGGGGGAGAGGTTTTCTATATGGGATTTCAATATTCCCCGTAGGTGAAGAAAGAGAAAGGAAATGGCGAAAATTGAATATCATCCTACGTCTGGGCAAGAAGGCTAGAGTGAAAAAGTGTTGGATTTCTCTGGGTTCACATTACTATATTTTATAACTATGTTTAATGGTGTTATGTTATTGAATGCTTTAAGATACATATTTTAATAAAACACATATTTTCGAAAATGCATATCGCATATATCCTTGTTACAAAAGTGGCACAGTTCACAATTTTTCCCTTTTGAGTTAAAGCCATCACTCTATTGCACGTTGAAAAATATCTTATACCGCTCAATCATCTTCAAGTCGCCGACCAAACAGTATAGTAGTTAGCGTGCTAGCTTTTAGACCGCGAGGTTATGGGTTCGAGTCCCGTGTTAGGCATGGGTGCTTGTAAATGTATGTTGGCTTGTCTAATGATGAATGTTTCGGCGCATTATAGCCCTCGTGTTGCTGACGGCGCCAGATAATCTGAATACAACCAACCATCTTCAAGTCCATGCAATCTGTGAATGAGTACACACTAACTCAAAATGAAGAATTTTGAGTTTTGTCACTCTTCAAAAGTAAGATTTATTAGAGATTTCCGCACTTTTCTTCACACTGATTACTAGATGCTGATAGTCAACCTTGTATTGCATTCCAGTTATTTTATTTCTATCATTATAAAGGCTGATCATTACATCACCAAAATACATCATCAAAATAATTACTTAATCTGTTATCTTGGAGTTAAGTTTAATTTCAATAACTAATTGAAAACTTTCTAATGATGTAAATTACCTAATAAAACTTATTTTTATTAATTGAAGGAATGCCACAGTTTGAGAATCACGGGTTGAAATATTAAAGGCCCAGCTTAAGCAGATCGGAAGTCATATCATTTATTAATAACTCACAAACAAATTTCACAACCTTAACTACATTATGTACTCGACTTTTTGAAGCCGAAGTCAATCACAAAAACTGAATCAATATGTTTCTTTGCTGTATTTGTAGACAAGCCAATCACATATTGGAAATAAACGGACATGTTGTCAAAAATAAGTGTGATGTTCTTCAATTTTCATTGAAGTCAGGATTACTGGACTGAATAGGGAGATGTTGCTGCTGTCTTGTCGAATTATATGACGTAACAATTGCATTCAAACTTATATTTGTAAGCAAGGTCGGCCGTAGATGATTTTTTCTCACAAAGATCTTTTTAGCTTAGCCTACAAAATCACAAGTGAACACTTAACTTTATATTACAATGTTTTCAGTGGAAGAGTGCTGGCTTCAACGAATCGATAAAGTAAAAAAAAAATAAAAAATCTGATCTTCAGATCTCGTTGATGAATGATATACAAGTCCCTACTCCTGCTAATCCGACTAATTTGGTGGAGACCTTCAAGCTGATATCGTTTATACACTTTCGGTAGTAACTTGCTGTTGAATATTAGAAAGGAAACTCGTCTCAATAATACCTTTTATCTGATATACAGTACGTTATATTTTTGTCTGATATATTGACCTTCCAGATACTAGACAGACAGAGACAAACTTTGTATTTGCCTATCCCTACACTAGTGTAGAGATGCTAAAAAAATAATCGCTTTTATGTTGGTCAATTTATTAAAAGAATTAAATTTCCAAATTTATTTTATCCTGGGACAATGCTGGATATAAAAGCATTAATGTGCCGTTTCTAGAAAATGGAGAGCATTCGAAAGTGAGATATTTAGTAGTTGTGTTATAGTGCATGTCAGCCGCCATAGCTCAGTGGTTAGAGCACTGGTCTCGTAAACCAGGGGTCGTGAGTTCGAACCTCATTGGTGGCTTTTGTTGCGTCCCCATTTTAGCCACTAATTCGTTGAAGTGATACTATATACAGCTGATTGAGGGAGTTGAATAAGTATTTTGGCATTTTTTTTTTTTTTTATTGATTCCATATCGTATTTCATAAGACATTCGAAAATATTAAAATACAGTCCCACTCACATTTAGAGGAATTCATTTAATATTTAATGCATGACATTTGAGTATAATGGTTCCCTTTATTTTGTGTTTAGTTTAAGAGTATAAAGATTTTTTTTCCGTCGATAATAATTTTGTGAAGATCAAAAATGCAATTATGTGGAAAGTGAAGTTTTAATTCTTACTAATAAAAACGTCGAAAATGAATTGAGTTTATAAGTTTATAGGAAATGTATATGTATTTAAAATTTAACTATGATATGAATTTTATTCATCAAAGACAATTCGCATTTTTTTTAAGCCGTTCATTTTTTACTTTTAGTTACACTACATGTAATATAACATAATGAAAATATTGTATTAGGGTAAAAAGGTTTGATGTCATTGGTTTTGATGATATCTACTTTTTGGAAGTTTCATGAGTCCAAAAAAGTGGTTTTTGGAAAATGGTTGGGATTTTGTTTGTGAACAGTATAACTCCAGAACGGTTTGTGTAGCTATGTCCAAATTTGTAATGTAGTGTCCATGGGACGAAATTGCAAAGATCTTATTAAAATTGAGAATGGACAAAAGGTACCTACCAGAAAATAAGAAAATAAGGGATTGCAAAAAAAAATCAAAATCCCGAGATGATTGATTCTTATCACAATCATTCTAGTAATGACATATCATATATCCTCAATATTCCCACCACCGAAATTCCTGTAAAAATGCGTTAAAAGCGCAAAATTTTGAAAATGAATGTCTTGCAACAATTAAAATTTTATTTCAAGAGTAAAGATCATTATTCAATAATGAATTTTACAATGTAATGTGAAGCGAATTAAATAAAAAGATGCACGCACATAATCAAATGTAACTACTTTTGTTAAGAGATATGTTAATAATTTTAAATCTAGCTTTTTAACTACATCTATTGACAGGTTTGTATGATGTTCTTCTTTCTGTCCAAGGTTAATTTTTGCTGTCAAACCTAGAAATAAACAACTTCGTCGCCAAAAAAATGTTGCCATGCTCTCCAATTTGGAGAGATTCGCTTAAAAAAATAGGGCTTGTTTTCTAATCAAAGTATGAAAGCGCAAAACGTTAAAATATAGCAATCCGTGTCAAAATTCAATGTAGTAACCAGAATTATAGTGCAATTGAATTTTGTACAATATTTCCACACATTCGTTTTAAGTTAAACTAATTATGTTTCTAATGTATACAGAGCATAGTGGAGAATCTGAAAATATCTATCGGTGATCTCTGAATTTGTATTTTTAAGTTTAAAAATTAAAGTCATTATAAGTTTCCCAGACGTAAATTAGATAGATTTATATCATTTGAAACTTTCAATTGGAAAGTGAATGAAGGGACTAATTTAGTTTAAACTAAATAGCTTCAGATTTTTAATAAATAAAACCCGTTCTTACTTCCAGAGCTAACCTACCTGTCTAATATATTATTTCTGTACGTTTTTTTTATAACGATTCCGTTTTCCTCCTTAGCACAAAACCAAAATTGTTAAATGATATACCAATTTGGAAGCTGAGGTTTCCGCTTCTGACTAATAGTTCATTTACAATTGTAAATATAGGTCTTTTTTTTTTTTTTTTTTTTTTTTTTTAATTTACTAAGAAAAGGGATTCTATGATGGGAATAATTTGACTCATTTAACCCTTTATGGGGCCATTTTTTTCTAGTAATGTCACGTGAAAATATTTTTGGGATTGAGATTGATTTATAAAAAGAAATTAATTTAGCTTATTACCTAAAACAATTTTGATTTTTAAAACCTTTTTTTTTTTTTTTTTTTTTTTGGTGGGAAACATGTTTTCCACCATTCACTGGGAGCTATTCAAAGGTTCTTATGTTTTGAATTTCTTTTTATATCGCATTACATTATATTTCTCCTCCACATATGGTCACCAACTTCAGTCAATTGTACACCACCTGAAACAGTTTCCTTGTTGCTCAGGACACTTACAGGTCGACCTTTGCGTTTACGACTCGAAAATCCAGAAATGAGTTGTCGTGCTAGTCAAAGTCGAAAATTTAATTCGTCTTGAGGTCACGAATCTCTTTTACTTATTTTCCAGAGAATGAAAGTATTGACAATTGCCAGGTGAGAAAATAGCTTTCCATCGACATTCAAAAATAAATGAAGTTGGTGGGAAGTATACTTCCAACTAACTTCCTTATAAAGGGTGCAGCTACTATAAATAAACGTATTACTATTTTAAAGATTTAGTTCTTCACTTCAAAGTATTCTCTTCAGTATTTGTTAATAAATCAAACTTAAATTTAAAAAAAAAATCTTTTGGAAACTCTATGTTGGATGTGTGTGGTATATCCGATTTATTACCAGACCAACCATCTGCATGATCTGTGCCGTCCCAAGCTATGCTTTCCAAGTGAAGTTTCAGTTCATATTTCAGCAATAGAATACAATATCTAAGTTTGCTGAATTTCCAAAAAATAATTTCTCTAAGCAATTTTAAATGCGCATGCTGTGCACGGATCCTTTAATCTAAAATATTCAAAAATAAAGGAAAACATGAAAAGAAAAATCTGGATGTATTCTTTTGTGCTTGATTCGTCATACAATTGGAAATAAGTTAAAAAGAAAAGAATGAATTTTTTTTCAGAAAAAAAGCATTTGCGTTTTAGTTCTTTTTTTCACTCTTAAAAAAAATGCAAGTACCTCGTCCTTAAATTATTTTTACATTTTCATCAACATGCGAGAGATATAGTCAAGGGTCGCATAAACTACATCCTTCTGGGGAATTTTAGTGGGCAGTTCATTAGCTACGAATGCCCAGCCCCGGGTCCAGCAGGGGCAATCAACCATCGTACCCCCTGTCACTACGAAATGGAATGTATGGAATTGGGGTAAACAGAAACGGTCCCAGTAGGAGGGAAGGGGGGCATGGAAATGGGGTGAACCAGATCAAAGTTCCCTTGGTGGTGGGCGAGGGCGTCAACCCTGAAAGTAAATTTTTGGTTTTGCTGACTCAGCCCCCCCCCCCCCTTCCTCTTCTAACGCATATCCTGAGTTTGTGTACATATACATTCTGGGAAGGGAAATTGAAGCACTGTGCTGCTCTGGTAGACTTCCACATATTGATTATGGAACTACTATAATTTATTTTTGCTTAAACTCAAATAGTAATGTTTCTTAGTTTTACTTGATTAAATACTCTTTTAAGAAACATGTTTTGTTGGACATTGTTTATATACAACTTTTGCACATTTTTACCTGAAAAAATACTCTTTTAATTTTTTCAAGGGGTTCACAAAACTTGATTAGCTTGTCTAATAATGTTTATTAGCTTAGATGTTAATAATGTTGTGAATTACTATTCGTTTCAGTAAAACGTAAATTTCTTTTAATAAACTGTGTAATTTTGATACCAGATATTAGAGTATATATATTTTTTTATTATTCACCTTGAAAGTAATACTGCATAAATCTGGATTTTGAAAATTTTATTAACTATGTTTATACATTTCCCAATGGCACTTGCTGTGAATTCAATATTATTTTCCAAATAACGAAATATTATCCACCTGTTAAAAAGGGTAAAGGTAAATCATGGTTGTATTTAATTTTTTCATTGTAATGTTATGAGGCTAGTAATAAATATCTTTTAAGGTCAACTTTATATAATTGTCCTAAGTTTTAATAGAATTTTAATTTCTTTGAATCTTGGATAGGTTTAGGTGATTTTTAAATAGGTTTAGCAGTAGATTGTTAACTTATTTTACAAAAATAATCTCAATGTTTTAAATTAGAAATTAAAATTATTTCGAAAGAATTTTAGGAAAAAGTATAATGAACTATTTGAATTCTTGTATTCTGTCTTTGTAGTGTATAATCTTTAATTATTCTGAAGTAAGAAAAGAATGAGTTATTTCAATACAGAAAACATTAAAAATTCGATGTCACCTCTTAAATAGAAATATAATGAACAGAAAGGATGTTTATTTTAACATCTCATTCAATCTGTGCTTCGTTTGAACATCAAAGGGAAAATTTTAATCGAATTTCTAACAAACATTCAGCGTGCGATGTATATCAGCACTTCAATCTCTCATCCTGAAATTTAAAGGGATAACTCAAATTAAATCCCTTCCCAATAACTCAATAGTTAAGAAGATAAAAAAAAAAAATAAAAAAAAAAACATATCAAAGCGGTTTATTATGATCACTTCCCCATTTTGTTGATTTTTCTGAAATATCAACAGATGGCGCTGCATTGAATTGAGTAGAGTTGAGTTGAGAGAATGAAAAGAAATGGATTCTTATTAATGGCGATCAGACATCGCGAAAATGTTGGAGTGAATAGAACGTCAGTTTTCTGCTTGCTCTGATTCTAGACGATACCGGTTGTTGCTCCTTTTGTACTCGCTCGCTCGGTAACGATGTTGTCGAAATATAATTTGTGCAGTTTTCCAAAAGCTCTTAAGCTCGGTGGTTTTTCATTCCTAAAAAAGTAGAGCTCTTTAGAAAAAAATATTTTTAATTAATTTTCTAGAAAATTATGGCTTCTTGAACACTTTGCTGGGTTTCCCGGAACTAAATGTTGACTTGGTAAATGAAATGCTCAAGAACGTATTATTTGAGGATGTAATTAACTTTTGTGAAAATGTGAAGATATTTCTATTGATTGATTCTTTCTGAATAGAATGATGTCTGATTTTTCTCTCAAGTTGTAAAAGCAACTACTGTGTTGCAAAAGATCATTCTCAATTAGTGTTGAGAATAATTGTGTGGGGAGGTAGGATTAGTTTTGAAATTTAGATTTAAAAAATATTTGGGCCATTACATTTCGAGAATAGCAGTCTTGTTAAAACTGATATTCAGAGAGTCTGAATTGTTTTTACAATATTCAAAATTACGCTATCTGCTTTTTTTCTGTATATTAAAAGTTTAAGTTATTTTCTCAATTAAAAGAGTGTAAAACGTAAAGAAGGACGTGAAAATTAATTCAACTTGTCAAAATGTTTTATTCAATATTATCAAGCTATTTACAATTTTTAAGAAAATCAAACATTGCATAATTCTCTGGTGTACGTACGAGTTTTTCGGCTCTTTTTTTTTCTACTTGTAAACAAATTGTAATTGCAAAATTATGTTCAATCTACTAGTTGTGTTTTTGTTTGATGTATATTTATAACCATTCAAAGTGTTTGACCACTATGAAGAAAAACATAAATCCCGTGTCATTGTCTAACTTTTTTTTGTCTCAAATTCTTGATAGAATGCATTGTCATCGAAAATGAGTCTATCTGCTAAGTTTCAGTTCGATTGGATGACAGTAAGTAGTTTAAATAGTCCTACTAATCGGCGAATGAAAAATGTGCGCAAAAGATGCCTTTGTAAAATGCATTGTCATTAATGCATCGACAGCTAGTCCATCTGTCAAGTTTCGATTAGATTGGATGTCTGCAAATAGGCTAATTAGACCATAGAAGCACCAATAAAAACGTATGCAAAAGCGGCCTTTTTGTTACAGACCTCAAAACTTCTTAGAATGCCTTCGACAGTGAGTCGTCTACATGCCAGGTTTCAGTTCGATTGGATAGCGGCAAGTGAGTTAATTAGCCATAAAAGATTTTTCCACAACGAACAAACACACAAAGTCGATATTAATATAAAGTATTCAACTAAATAAAACTTCGCCAGGAAGCAGCATGTGAAAACATGAAAGAGAGTGCTGCAATAATGAAAATCCTAAAACATTTAAATAAAATATAAACAGTACAGAAAATCTTTTTATTTAAAAAATATTTCTTAGGTCTTGCTGATAATAAATTTATATTCTATGCATGCAATCATTTATTCAAATTAATTGTTAAACGTGACAGTGATAGGTATTCTATTTCGTCATTTATGTATAAATACCGAATTTAAAGTATTTAGACCACTTTAATAAGTTTTTACCGTGTTAGTGTAAGTCTTACGTCGTGTTATCGCAGAATCTCCTTTTAAAATCAAGTGCTTAAGTCTATAGCCTTCAGAGTATCTGACTAATACAAGTTTTAGAAATGATTTTATTATCTGAACCACTAATACACGTAACAGAAAAATATTGAACTAACTATTGGAAAATTATACTTTTATGTCTGTCTTTTATGGAAAAAGTTGCTTTTTTTTTATTGACATTCAGATACATTTAAACACTATTTTTTGGTGTTAATGATAGTAAATTTATATTCGGATCTTATTTACTGGTTCAATAAACTTTATATACTTATACTAAAGTGATCTTATTAGTTTTTATTCCTTTACCTCAAAATTGAAATCTTTTTTATTAAATTGAATTGATCAAATTTTAAATTATAATAGTACATAGTTAAAGAAACGTATTTACAAAAGGTACGAACTGTAAACTGCTTATTTTTTTGTGATGAATGCTATGAAAAATCAGTCACGTATTCCTACTCACACGCCGAATGTTCCATACCTATTGCAGATCATGTGAGCACTAGTTCATTATTATTATTATTATTATTATTATTATTTTTTTTTTTTTATCGTAACAACAGATTCACATGCAGTTCGTGAACAAGTTATCTTCAGCGTTAACCTTTAATCCCCGACATTATTTGGATGCAGGTTTATTTACTAGTAATTATTATGCATATAAATAATCAAGTAATGTATATGTGGGAACCAAGAATTTGTTTTCCAAATGATTATCAAAACATATTTGAAGTTTTAAAATATTTCGATTGGAAAAAACAAAGAAGGTTTTTATGATGTAACTAGTTATGAGTTAAACAAATAATATATTACTCAAAAAGATTGCTTGAACAGTATTATAATGCGCTACTATCCATGCTAGTAAATCCACGTGTAAAATGTTAATATGCAAGTCATTTTTTCAGACTTCTGCTATTTATGGCTAACTAATACATTAAACATATTAATTTTTTTTAATCTAAGTTATTTTGGAACACCAAAATAATTTTTCTTGAAACTGTCTACAACTATTTACTTTCCTGTATTTTTTTCAAATTTGTTTGCCTCTAAGTTTTGGAAGAGTAAAAGAGGGAGGTGAGCTTTAGGAAGAGAAGAGACAGATAATTAAATATTTTACCAAAAAAAAAATAATAATAATAATAATAATAATTACATAAAATTTAAAGTTTCACATGATATTTATTTTTGAAATATTTTTATTTCATTTGGTGCCAAACACGATGCTAGATAAAAAAAAAAGTTTTTTTTTCTTCAAAAACTTAAAAAAATTATAAGGTTATTATTTTTTTTAAATCTTTTTATGTTTTTAGAACTAGTTGTGCTCTTAATGTTATTCAAATATTCCAACTAGTTCCCGCATTCTTTAAATTTTATTGTTTCAAACAGATAAATGGCCAGGTCTATCAAATTGGTTCTATAAGTGTCCGTTTTTCCTTTAGAATCCTGAATGTTGATTTTTTTTTAAAGAGTCTATCCTACTTTAAAATATCCTATTTTAAAATAAAACGACCTAGGAATAAAAATAAAATTGTAGAAAGATACTTATCTTTTAGAAAAACAATCTTTGTCTTTAACTGTAACAGTTATCGATTTTTCTTACTATTAAAGAGATGGGGATTATTTTACGATATATCTCGATACTCAATCTAAACAATGGATATAAGCAGCATTACTATTATTCAACAAAGTATTTGATTTAGAGTGGGTTAAACTGCGAAACTAAACGGTTTTTAGAAAAAAATTCCATTCCCATTGCTCATCAGTTTATTATAAAGTCAATAAAGCGACATCCTAATTAAATTATTTTTTTTAGTAAATCGTATAGTTTTATAAGATCTTGTAGATTACAATCGTGCAATAATAATAACAATTAATAATATCCAACATTGATTACATAATTGCTTTTAGAACGTACAAAGAATTTATACCTCTGATATTAATCATACAGACTAAAGATATACTTGTCATACTTACGATATTTTTATGAATACAAAATTCACGGAATTTAGTTTACAACTGAGTTCATTTAAATTAGTTCTGATGTACGTCTTTCACCTGCTGCGGCAAATTGATTTGGACCCTAAAGGGTAAAGGAAATTTCAGACCTGAAAACAAAATTTAACACTTTTTAATCTAAGATTAATTTAATTTTTTTTTGTGTAAAACTATTTACTTTTATCAAATATAGTATTTTTTTTTTTTATTTCTCATTCTTTTTCTCTTAAAATGCATTAAAATTAAAAAATAAATAAAAATAATAATAATAATAATAATAATTCAGTGATGTATTCAACACTATTAAATCTTTTAGAGACTTGAACTTGCAAGAAGATTTTTTTTTCACATTTTTTTTATTTTTTTATTTGTAAATTTTATTTATTTTTTATTTTTGTGGTTTCTCTTTTTGGGGGATCTAATAACATAAAAATAATTGACCTTAAAAAAAATTATTCTGCAAAAAATTCAAAAGTGTGTCCATTTAAGTGGACGCCCGGCCTCTAGAGGATAAATAATTAAAACTAAAAATATATTGTTTAATGTAACTAATCCAAAATTTATTGTAATTATAAAAGCTTTAAATAACTTTTGCAATTTTACCAAGTATTTCAATTGACATAATATACGCTAACAAAAGTATTTACATACAAATATCAACTCTAATAACTTACAGAGAAATATTATTGTTGTTATTCTTATTATTGCTATTGCTAATTATATGATAGTTTTGATTAGACTAATTTTTAATTTTCACTACTTAAAAATAGTAACATTATTTTAAAATTAGGTCATACTTTTCAAATTTTTTCAACTTGGTAACTATTGAAATTCCTGTAAAAGGCACATAAGGAGTTAAAAGATTAGAAAAATAACACGAACGCACCTCAGGAATGAAAATTATCTTTCCGCAAGAATTAACTTCGGTGTATAATGAAAATGACAGGCCACGGGAAACGAAATGAATGAAAGTATCTTCGCTCATTTAATCGAATTTAATTTAATCTGTGAAGATAAATATATACGTAACTTTAAGTTTAGCTTCTGTCGTAAATTTTTTGATGAGCTTGTACAAATGCTATGACTTTCTGTTTGTTCGGGATCAATTTTCTTAGCCAAAACTATACATTAAGAATTAGTTTTATTTCTGGCTATTCCACCAAGCTTGGCAACTTGGCTAGGTTTGTAAAAATAATTATTGCTAAACAATATCACCCAATTCACCAAATTGGTGATTTTTTCTTCTTCTTTTTTTTTTTTTAATTTATGTAAAGTTATGAAAACGCAGTCAATCCATAAATTTCAAAAGCAACCTGTAACATAATGTACTTAAAAGCTCAACTATGTTTTAACCCCTTAGTTAAAATATGGCTTTATTGCTCGAATCGCATTACGTTGCTCGTTTTTACGAGTTAACATTTTGATTCTGAAGTCTAATTTTTTGCAATAATTTAAACATTAATTACTAAATTTATTCAAACTTAAATTATATTCTATTTCAAAGGAATAATTATACATATAAAGCCAATTTCAATACGTCAAAATTCAAATATTTATGTATATAAGTAAAGAAAAATAGCGATTTAGACACCTGCCTAAGTGCGTAATATTTTTAAAGTAAAACATATCTTATGAAATTTATTAGTGTTTGAATAAACTAAATGTATTTTGACTTTGAATAAGTATTTTAAGCTACCACAAGAACTCGGTACTTTGAAATAAAACAACCATTGGTGATATTTTCAATTTTCATAAACATGGTAACAGAAACATTTCAATACTCTGTGTGTCTCTGCTAAATTGATTTTCAAGATTCAAAATAACTCGCACAATAATATTTCTATTACTTTTTGATTCTAGTATTTCAAACTTTAGAAGCAAAGCTTTCCCAAATTGTTAATTGGGTTATTCCACATCAAATCGATAAAAAAAAAAAGTACGTCAATAAAAATTTATCAAACACTCAGATCTAGACTATCTTGACTGATTACAGACTTTTATTGCAGTACAAAGCTTATCTAATGGCTATGTGATTAGCGCTCTGACCGAGCATGTCAAATGTGACAGTTTCGAATTTTGCGTTGGACATGGATATACATTGTGACTCGGAATCAACGTTAAGCTGTAGATCTCGACATTGATTAATCGTTATTGTGTACAAAATGGAACTCAGCTTGTGTTACAAAAGGAGCATTAGTTTTCTTCTTTATTTTAGAAGAAATTTACATTCAGTATTATTAGAAATTGCTTGATTGAGGCTTTCATTTCAGTTATAACACGTGAGTATCATTTTGTCTTTCGACATAAAAACGTAAAATTTTTTTTAAAAAATTGTATTCTTACTTTAAAAAAAAAAAAAAAAATATGGTGTTATTTTAAAAACAATTTTCTACAACATTTGTATATATCATATTAGAACTACCATAGGATATTTTGATTACGATGTAATATCCGAATAACACTTGTCTTATTTATTCTGAATTGGGTGATTATAATATACTTGCAATTAAAAATTCTGTTTGAGATTAATAAGATAAATTTTTAACTTACTTTTTAAGCAATAAAGGTCGGGTGTAGAAATTTTCAAGAAATATTTATTAGAAATTTTTTTTATAGAATTTCTTGAAATCGAGTTATGGAATATTTTTTTAAATTGTAAATTAATAAAATATAATTGAATCTTTACTCTTTTTATGAAATTGAGAAGGTAGAATAAAATGAAAGTGAATAAAATTATATTTGAAATTTGAATGAAGAAATTTTTGAAAATTTGCAATTTTTTCATGAAATTGATACAACAAAAGATGAAAAGTAACAAATGAGTGCATAACTACATTTCCATTTCTTTTCATGAAATAGAGGTAGCTGAATCTTCTAATTTTGTCCCACAAACGATATTTTATGTGCAGTCGGTCCCTCGCACGCGATATCCCTTCGTTATCGTCCTGTAGTTTCCACCGCCCACCACTTCGACCCCCTCTTCCCCCTCCCCCCCGGCATGCGCTCGCCCATCCTGACATCCAGCAGTGAAGAGCAGAGAAACAAGAAGAGCTCGCATGGATGCGCGGATGTATGCGCGCCCTTCTTCCTTTCCTCGCATTCCAACCAGGCACACAGCCAGTCCGCAAGCTCCGGTCAATACTTGCCAAACGATTCTCTTAGCAGTTGCAAACGATTCTTGTGCGTGAATATTCCATGGTCTTCTTGTAACAGGCTCCTCCAGTCTTTTGGAGGAGGACTGAATTCTGTGATGGTGCAGCACGAGTTTTAAAAAAAAAATCATCTGCTAGTGAAAAAATTCTAAGCAAATAATTTGGAAGTGCCCCTTATGAGCAACAGTGTAAAAGTATCTTTTGACGTATCGAAAGTGAACGAAGACTATTTATTGTGTTCTTCAGATAGAAAACAACTCAACTCGTATGTTTCTTCTCTAGTGCGACGAATAGAAAACAACTTAATTCTTCTCTAAATCGAAGAATGATTCGGGAATTCACGTTGTGAACCGGTTGATAATTGTAACAGGAGTTGCACTGTAACTGTGCTCTGACAACCATCTGTTAATTTCGGTGGTAGATATAGAATATCTTTTGAGGCATTTAAACTGAACCGTGGTCTTAGGTATTCCACAAATTCCTCATGGAGATTTTGATGTATTGAAGATATGCACGATATCTAGAATTGTCACAGTGAAAAGTCTTGACAAATTATTCCTTAAAATTACCGTTATTTAGTGTTGTACAATTTTACTATTCTAAACATAGTTCCATTTTAAGTGTTCTACAAAAAAAAAAAAAAAAAATTCTTCTCATACAATTTACGTCATTCATTTGTGTCGTCTGCTTTTTAAGAATTTACTTGCATGAACAAAGTTGCAGTTAGTGTCACTTCAGATGTCTCCTTCAGTGGAAATATTGAACGATTCTTCCATTTCAGATGAACATGTAACTTAACAATATCGTTTGCTGTCGATCAGTGGAGAGGAACATAACTGTATATTAGAAAACAGTTTTTTTTAGCACGACGGACTATCAAACTTCCATGCTGGCTTGGTACGGTAAGTACAATAACATATTTATTATTTTTTCTGCGCAAGCGTAATTTAAATTAAAAAAGTGCATGTAATTTCGAATGTATTACGTCATAATATATATTGAAAACAGCTTCTTAAAAATAATGAATAATACACACGTTAAATTCGTAAAATTGTTCGTTAAAGCATAATCACTAAAAAAACCCGCATAATATTAGCATTCCAAATATTATTAATACATTCTTTTCAAAGAAGCACCTGTTGCTGATTCACTTTGTGTTTGTCATTTGCAGGCAAAAAACAAATATATTTTTGGTCATTGTAAATTATCTGTAAATATTTATTAAGCATTTAACACTATTGTATGGATTTACTTTATTGAATGTAAACAATTGATTGTATATTGAATTTTAAATATCAGTATAATGTTTACGTATAATTCTATACATTTTATAATGGAAGAAAAATAAATATTGTCTTAATTGTATTAACCTTTTTAAAATTTAATTTTGATCTAAATCAAAACGATCAAAAGATTATCATCTAAATATTAAATAAACATATCACACAGGCGGAATATTTGAATTTGCACATCACATGTCGAGATTATTTCGTTTTTGGGGGCCTTGAATAAATGTGAATCAATTCGCTCCAGTAAAAATTAAAGTTTTTTTTTATTTTATTTTTAAATATATAAATTATGTCGTACTAAAATATCGGTATATAATTTCCTCTTTAGCAACACAGCATACTGACATATTACCACCTTGTATCAAAGTGACATACAGACGAAATGCTATACCAACATGAAAACAGTATCTCACAGCTACTTTGTTGGGCATTTTTTCTATTGTATCAATTGGTTAAATCATTATTATTATAGTTTTAAATGCTTATAAAAGTTTTTAAAATAAAGAAATGCTCATTTAATGACGAACAGGTAATCCCCTGATCGAAGTAGGCCCAAGTCAGGTGTCTCGAGCAGAAATTAGGCCCTGAAATATTTATTATAGACCCTGACATTTAAGTTTATTAAGAATTTTCACATCTATACAAAAAATTTAATATTTTCAATTAGTATTACCCTAAAGTAAGGTGGAGTGAGTTGAAGCGAAATTCAAAATTATTTTTATTAAAGTATTGTCATTAATTAATTTTATTATTAGAAGGCATTATTCCAATTATTTTATTCCATGACAATTTCATTCCATTCACTTAGGTAACACATATTGTGAAAATAATATGAATATGAAATTTGAGTTATTGAGAAAAGAAATTTAAATCTACTTTCGAAATACATCACGCCAAATATGAGTATTAATCTTAGCTTTCAAAAAATCATTATCGATTAATAAGGTTATTGTCTTGAAATAAAAAAATCTCATTCTTGAGGACTTTTTAAAAAAATTTTTAGTTTAAATTTCGAAATTTCTGTTAAAGCAATAACACAACAAGTTATGACCATAATAAACGAAATAGGCATTATTATTTTACATTCATAAATAATGTTGTAAATTTTAATATATATAATTCAAACGGCATCAAATTAAAATAAATTTGTTCAGAGTGGTAGAAAAAAAAGAGTCAAGTATAAAGATTTTTTAGTTGAATCTTCAAATTCTTTAAAAATTAAACTAGTTAGATTATGACAGTAACTGTCACTAAAAAACCGCTTGATCTGCCCATATACAAAACCTTAAATTTGGCGCCATTTATTGACCGAAATTTTCTTCCATTAACGACATAAAATAAAAACTCCGCAAATATTGATTTTTTAAAATAAAGATGCCACTATATTTAGTGAATCTGGTGATAAACGAGGTGAACAAACATATCTCTGAATATCCAAATTGAAATCCTATATCAGCCAAGAATTAAACTTTTCTTAGAGCTACTATGGGATCTTTCTATCTGTCAAATTTATAATCACTTGAAATTGAGCTTTGTGAATAAATTTTATGCAATCTCACTAAATTATCAAGACTTCCAAACTGACACATAAAACTTATACGTAGCATTTGTAGTTTATGCTGAGAGAATTGCAAAGTGAGATCTGTTTTCAATTTCAAGGACTTCAGGTCGAATTTTGTTATGGGAACTCATATGGACGAGACCTTTCATTTAACATGTTGCGCGTGTCTGTGACATTTGTAGTTTTGTCTAGGAAACTCAACCTCAGACAAGCCAGAGCCTTTGTATATGCTTCCCACTATATCAGTGCAGACGAACCATTCTGAAACAACTCTTGTAACGTTTTGTATTTTTTAAGTTGTGCTTTTTTTTTAATTGATCATTGTTTATCAAAGTGACTTGATATTAAGTTTGTTCTAAAGTTAGGTGAGTAGGAAGTCCAACAAATCGTAGAAGTATTTTGATAAATTATTTCACAAGATGAATTGTGCTGAAAACTGTTTGTTTCTACAGAAACTATAGAATGGATTATAATTACCGAATTCCCAATTATGAGAATAAATATACTTCTAGTATACCTCCACTAGGATATGGTATTTGAGGTCCTTCCTACTTTTAAAGTTAGCACCTTAAAGAAAAGACGATGGATTCTTCATTTTACCTGCTTGTTTCTCGATTTTTAACTAACATCTATAAGACCATATTCTTCATGGGATAGTAACTTAACCAGTAAATACCATTCAAAGCATATAATTGCACAAAATAGACAGTTTTGATTTCCTGATTATAATAATTGCAATTTTTATCTTTTAATATTGGCTGGTAAAACCTATCTTTTTATTAATAATTCAAATACTTTAATTCACTGAAATTGATCAGTAAACAAGGGAGCTATATCGAGGTTAATAAAGAAAATATATTGTCATGGTTCCTCATTATTTTTACGTTATAGTCCCATAAATTACCTAATTACGAATCTACTAAACTTTTGGTTTGGTAAAAAATATAATGATATTTCTGCAAGATGTCTAACCTGAGTATAAAGTTTAATCAAATTGTAATTTTATTTTGTTACGTATAAACAAGAAAAAAACTTCATTTCAAAAATAAATCTTGATATATCGTACAACTTGTTGCATCTTTCTACCTAGCTCCTCAAGTTGATTTGTTGCTATTACTTCGCTACTTTATCATAAAGCCACGATGTCACCGCTATGAGCGCAGTTTTTAAATGGCTATACATTATACATAAAGGTTTATCTAAGGGTTGTTTGGTCAAAGCAGAATAGAGTTGGATAAAGTCGACTATTTTTGTAAGATTTTGAATATATTTGATTTTTATCTGAGTTAGTATTATTTTTATACATCATATTCTACTTTGTTATTTGATATTACTTTATTGCTTGTAGATTTATTATGGGATTTTTTAACGGATATCAATATAAAAGTATTTAAAAACACGATTAATATTTCCGAAACTATAAATTCGTTATATTTGGGGGAAAGGGGGGGGGGGGGGAATAAAAAAATTATCCGTTATAGCACTTTAACTTTATCTCTATAAAATTACATTTATTATTCTGCTTTGTAATTTATTCTGTTTTAAATTTTATTTTTTATTTTAATTTTAATTAAAAACATGTAATTCAATAGTTTTATGAAATAATTTTATCTAATTTGTATATTTTGTCATTTTTGCATCATTCAAAACCAAATCGCTTTTGAAATTAACAAAATATGCAAAAAAGTTTAAAAACAGGGGATATTTATATTTCAATAAGGCATAAAAACAAATTTGCAATGCAAACAGCTGGAATAATTCAAGTTTACTGCTAAAATATTTAAAATAATCAATTATTCGACTCTGAGTATCAATTATGTCTATTTAATCTGCACGATATTTAGAAGGTAAGATATCGTTCAAATGTGTCAAGGATGATTCTAAAATAACATTTATTCTCTAATTCTGGGAATTTAAATTTAATAGTTGAAAATTTATAAAATATTTACTAAAAAAATATAAACACGTGTCAATTTAATCAAATTGAATTATCACCGGCAATGACTTCTTTGACAACTTAACACACCTGTTATATACTCTTCTCATTTTGTATTTGGCAGGTCATTATTCAAATATATCAATATTATATCTACTTCTTCTTTTTCCATACTAGAGTTTTCAGAAATAGAAAATATGTGGAAAATGTATAACTTATCGGGGAGGGAAGCCGTATTTTTAAGATTTCAGTTTTATTGCGGGGTATAGAGAATTTTATAACAACTAAGAGAAGTTTAATTGAAATGCAAATGGATTATAATTACCGAATTCCCAATTATGAGAATAAATATACTTCTAATATACCTCCACTAGGATATGGTATTTGAGAAAAATAATTGAGAAAGGTAAATATTTTAATTTATTCAATAACCTGATCTTGTAGCTCAAATTTTCAATGGGATTGGCTTTGAAAAAGGTTTATATACTTGATATTTGAGAAAGTTTTACATAGTTATACGATTATTTATAGGCATGATACAGTTCAGTGGAAACATTGATTTCAGCTTTTTTGACATTTCAGTACTTAGAAAGTGATTGAAAAAAAAAATAGAAAACTGGATTTAATTAGATTCAACTATTTGCAAATACAGTATAATTGTTTAAAATTGTTTGAATGGTAAATTAAAAAAAAAAAAAAAAAAAAAAAACACTTGATGTTTTTTTGCTACTTTGCTTAGATTTTGTGAGGATGCTTAGATTAGTTTTCTTGGAAACTGTACTATATCTGTTGTATCGACACTAGCAAGATAAAAGCAACTTTATAAGGTGGAATTAATTTGAACCCTTTTACCTGATTAGTTATGTAAACTTTCCATCATGTCAACTAAATTCTTGTAGTTGTTATTTGCGATTTGCTTTGCTTATAAGGGTGGTTATAGTTATGTTATTTAGTATATTACGTTACGAATTAATCTAGTTGATATATATTATTATACATTTAACATATGTTTTTTTAAAATAAGAGAAGTTTAACTAAAATGAAAATGGATATAATGCTTAGAATATCAGTTATTCGCATTAGTACCTATGATAAATTATTTACATAAATACCTTTGATAAATTATTTGCATAAAATACTTCTATTGTATTTTTATCAATTATATTTTTACAATAGTAATTTAGTTTTTATTTCTTAATGAATAGAAAAGTTAACACCCACTTTTTAAGGACTAGTATTTGAGTATGATATTATATTGAATTTTTTTTTTCTTTAAATTTTTTTGTTTTGTTATAAAATTGTTATTATATTTATATTATTATTTTTGTTTCTTGTATTAATGATGTATTGTTACACTTCCTTTTCTTTTTTATTTTAAATCCTTTCGCATTTCAATTATTTATTAATTGATATTTTTTTATGTCGTTAGCTATATAATGCATCATACTTATATCTTTGCTCCATTTCTAGTTATTATATTTTACGAGTTGTATAAGTGAATCTAAATACTCTTTTCGTTATTGTTTTATTATTTTAATTTTCCAATGTTGTTTTATCATTTTTTTATTATTTTATAAATACTCTTATTGCGAATTCCTCTTATTACTTATCAATTTTACTTTGTAACTTGTTATATTATTATTTTATTCATAGCTTGCGATCTAGTTTACTGAAAAATTAATCTACTAACAACTGAAAACGCTGATTAATATTTTATTGTTTTATAATGCTCATTATTTACTATTTTATGCAGACAACCTTTTATCATTTTACTGGAATTGAGAAACAATTAAATTGTATTAAATTTAAGTAACGTTTATTTTGGTTATCATTACTCTTTAAAAACTTACGTCTTACAAGACACTAAGTCACACAAGACTTAAGAACTTATCCGTTCATATGTTTTATGAACACAAGACATATGAACGGATAAGTTCTTATGTCTTGCGTGATACAGTATTGTATACCTCTGGAGGAACACGAAACGGCACTATACTGTTATCACAACCTAAAAGTCGAAAAATATATTTATCGTGCCCTTTTCCTCTAGAGTTCGGACTAGAACGTTCCCAGATTTGTATCTAACTGTTTTATTATTTATATTTGATACCAGGTTTAAGACTCATCTACTTTTGATTCTTTCACTCAACACGTCTAACTCACTCCCATCACTATCTTACGGTCTCCAAGTAAATGCCAAGGAAACTGCTCTACGGCCCCTTTGAGCAACCGAAACTCTCGCATGCAATGGGCCCCGGTTGTGCATCTCTCTTTCTCTCTTCTATCTCTTCTCTCTTCTTCCATCTCTCCATCCCACATCCTCCTTTGCTCTTGCGCTTCCTCATCCGTCAGGTCCGGATGTGCCACACACACGCGCTGCGGGGAAAGGGGTGGTGGGGGAAAAGAGTTTGAGACGTCCGTTCCTTCTTCTTTCTTCTTCTTCTGGACCCCTGAGGGGGGATGGGAAGTGAAGTGAGGAGGGAGGGGAGGCACAAGAACACGAGACACGGCCCCCATGACGATGGAAAAAGAGAATCCAAGGGATGGTGGAGATTTTTTTCTTCTTCTTCCTCTAGGAAAAAGGATGGGGATGAGAAGAGAAGGATGGAGAAAGAGAGAGATAGAAAAAAGCATGTAGGGCTAAGGATTCTTGCAGAGGAGGAAGAGGAGAAGAAGAAAAAAAAAATAAACGCGAAAAAGGGGGACTTATCGCGACGGAGACGTCTTTGGGCGAAATGAAAATAAGAGGAAGGAATTGGGAGTGAGGAGGGGGGCAAACTCAGAGGCTCGGGGGATGAAGGCTTGGAACGATTTTTTTTTTCTTGTTTGGTGGTGGTGGTGTCTTTTGTTCTTTTTTAGTTAGTCCTCGCACACATAGGCTTGGTGGTGATGTTGTAGTACACCTACGCCGCGCAGGCGCAGGAGACAGCTTCTGGTGCGGCAAGGTCTGCGAAATAGAAAAAAAAAAAAAAAAAAGGTTTCTCTATAAATGTCGTCTGGAATTTCATCGTCGTCATTATCCGTGCACGAAGCACACTGCAGTACTTCCACCTGCTTTGGAGGAATGCCGGTTACTCGTTGCCGTGGTGATGGTGGGGTGGGGTGAGGAATCTGATTTAGGGTCCCGGGTTCGATTCTCGGTGTTCTCTAATCTTGGGATTACAAGAAAAAATGTTGATATAGATAGGCTCTTCTGTGATCAAGAACTTTTACAAATATATTTAAACATAAATTATTTTGTGCTAATATTGCTTAGAGGTTAAAAACTGTAACCACTAGAGGGCGCTCTGAGTTCACAGTCCCGAGTTGCACAAAAGGATCTTTTGCTCTCATCAATGAAATTTGAAATAAAAAAATTAAAAGAAATATATTTCACGTTTGTTTGGTTATGGTACTGTTTCCAATAAAAATCTGCATGATTCCACTCATCTTTCACAATAAAAAAACTTTTTTTTTAAATTTTTTTTTTTTTTTAATTATGACTGCATTGTATCAAACATACAATACTATGTATGATATTTTTTTAAATACAATGCTATGATGCATTACGTCACTTTCACTTGCTTTTACCTGTTTCAAGGAAGATGTTGTTTTCCAATTTGTAACCAACATTTTATTTAATTTTTTCAAAAACATTAAATTAAACTTCATCATTTGAATGTGAAATGTTAATGTCCAAAATTGCAATTCTCAACCTGTAGAAAATAAAATAAGTTTCTTAAAACAAAATATCAGAAAGAAATAACTATAATAAAAAGAATTTATTTAGAATTTCTCTAATCTAATGCTGGTATCATCTAAAATAAATAACGGGAGTGTATTTCTGAATAACAAAAGAAAATTTATATTAGTACAGTTTCAATATTTCTGATACCTGTTATTAGATGGGGAATCTCACAAACTTCATTTTGTGATATATTTGCGTGACATGATTTTTGCCAAATTAATAATACTGACGAAACTATAGAGAATTTCAACAAAGTAAACAATGTCTTCATTGACTATAACACACAAATAAGGCGCCGTCTTCTCAAACAACATATAGAAAATTCTCTTACTTTGTGTCACAGCATTTCTTATTTAATAGTGGGATACATTATTAATCAACTCTTTCATCCCTATTATGTACTCGTGAATTAACGAAATTTAAATCTTAAAATCGCCAGCCTATAAATTATCAATGCATCTTTTTTAAGGGGATGATAATAATTTATTCCATCAGCAAAAAATACTGCAAATTTTTTGATAATATATTAGAGAATTAGATTATACATTAATAATTTAACAAGAATGATAAATATGTGGCAGTATAAACACGATTTAAAATAAAAAATATAATAATTTGGCTCAAAAGTGCTGCTTATATAGAACTAGTTTGCTAAACATAAACTAATTTATTTAAAAAAGGATTTGTGAATTAGGTTTTTCCTTAAAATTGAGTTACTTTCAACACCTTCCTATACGTGTATCTGAACTTTATGTTGTACAATTAATATAATCCAAACTGTGCTCTAATAAAATATATTAGCATAATAATTATATATAAAAGAATACCAGATCAGTAATTTATAAATAATTATCAACATAAATCATTTTACAAATTATTGTTTTATCGATGTTAAATTTACAAAATATAGATATGAAAGTGAGTAATAAATTACTTTTAAAAAAGTACCTAGTATACTTGACTAGCTAGAGTATTTAAATATATTATACTTGGGAACGGAAATCATTATAAAGGAATTACGAACGAAACAATTTTTACTTACAAGTTTTAATCTAATATGAAATAGATGAACTTCCTTCCGTTAAGATAAATTTGTAAATAATAAAAATTTAACGTTTTGAGTGAAAAAAAGATTTAAAGTCAAGAAGAAAATCAATTTCTTGAATTTGTTATTAATATTTAAAATTTACTATAAATAAAGATTGTTATTTTACGAATTAATTATTAACTAACCTTTATTTATGTGAGTATTTTAGAAAACTAATTACTAATTTGAATTTGTCTTATATTTTGATGATTTGAATTTATCTTAATAAAATAATACAATATCAACCATTGTAAATTTAACGTTTTTCTCTAAATTCAAGATAACTAACTATTAAACTTAAGATAAGACAGCTAACATTTAAACTTAACTAACTTTTTAATTTTTCACGTTACACTGCTTACAAAATGGAAAGTTTATACGGGAGCTTAACACGTCTATCTGAGGTTAACATTCTTTAAACAAAACTATAAATGTATAAAAAAATTTGCTATTTGTCAAATGAAAAGTCTGTCTGAGACGAGTCATTCCAAAAATTCAAACGTAAGTTGCGGAAGTGGTGACCAGAAGATGAGATTTTAACAATTTAGTTGAAATAGTGAAGTCGAATTAAAAGTTGAAGATTCAATGACAGATTTTTTTTTTTATTATTTTTATTTTTGTCAAGTTTGTCGCCAAATTCCTCCAAATGTAAGAAACTGTAGAATGTTTAAAACACAAAACAAAAAGTAAACACTAAATTACTTTCCTCAAATAAATAATTTTTTTTTATTCTGAATAATCATAAGATGAAAAAATAAAAAATAAAGGGGATTTACAAAAAATATAGTTACAGATACAATGTACAATATATGTAAAAAGCTTCACATCCAAAACATAACAAACATATATAACATTTACCAGGCATTTAAAATCGCAAACATAAAAAAAATCATTAATTTCATCTACTTAGTGCGACAGGTGTATAGTCCATTTTCAATTCCTCCCAATATCAAATACAGAATTGCACTGGATGTTTTTATAGGTCATAAACCCACCATAAATCTGAAATTCGATACGTGACTCCTCGGTTGCTTGAACCCGTCAGTTAAGAAATGCAGACGACAAGAGCGTGCACACCCCTTCCTCTTCTTGTAAAAAAAAATATTTCTTTTTCTTTTCTTACTTTTTTTCTTCTTTACATTCTTTGCTTTTTGTGAATCGTTAAAAATTTATTCGGAAATATTAAAAGGCCAACACAAAGAGATATTCCATTGAAGTGGATATCGGATAAATCTGTTGTATTTTCGAGTTAAAAATATGTCTCGCTTTTTAAAATTTATTGTAGGGGTAGGATATCGGAGTTTTTCATTAGTTGTATTTTAATTGTATGAGAAATAATTTTTTTCCGTGTATATTTTACCTAGAAGATTGGATAAATTTTTGTGCTTAATACAACTTTATGTACTTAAATAAGTAACTAAACATTTGTACTATGTAGCTCTTTTAATGCAGCTTTTATGGTGTTATATATATATATATATATATATATATATATATATATATATATATATATTCCTTACTTCGAGTATTTTTGAAAAGCCATCAATACTTTGGCACAAGCACTTAGTGTACGATAATTAATTTATTTATCAAATATTATACTTTTATAGCATTTTATATGACAAATATTATATAATAATTATATTTTACGGTTATATACTATTGCAGTAGCTCTATTGATACATAAAACCTTTTTATGTTTTGGTTATGAAGACGAACCGAATATGAATATTTTTTTCGAAAACTAATAAATTGAGACGATATTTGGTTATTCTTCATCATTTTTAAAAATTGATTTCTTCCCTATTAGGTTTATTGGTTGTATGTTGTTTTTTGGAACGAGGGCAAAGGTGCGTAAAAACAATATAACAATACTTACAATTATGCCTCGTAATTTTGAATTTAAGGCGTCGACAACTGAGTCACTACCTCTATTATCCTATTTGAATTAACATTATACATCAATCAAAAAACTGAAAAAACGAGCCGGTGACATTTTTGTTTCCATTGTAACAATCATAAACAATTTGCTTTAATCTTTAAAAAGGTTCTTTGAAACTTGTATTTTTTGTTCCCAAGGCATACGACTTCTTTTTGACAACGATAAGCCAAACCATAGAGCATCCGCATAACAGTTTGCATTACCTGCTTCTTAACATAACGTTACAACATAACTTTGCACAACCTGTCTTTTCCCGTTTCAGCTTCATTACCAATCTACAAATAAAAGTCTTTTCGTACAAAAGCCATCTGTCCACTTCCGGAATAAGATTCTATCCCATTTAATTGCAGGAAATGAGTTCGAAAGCAATCAAAACCCCGTCTCTAATTATCCCTTGGAGGTCCACAGATCTCTCCACAATACAGAGCCGTCAGAATAAACCTTAAGAAGGAAAAAAATTTCTGTAATTTTGCTGGAATATCTTGCATACGATTCTGCAAGGAGGGCTTGATTTTCAGACGAAACTCAATCTAGATGGGACTCTGGCAACGCCTATTTTGAGTGCTAATTGAGTCGTTACTGTTGTTGTCACATTGACAATTTCCAAATGGCTTTTGCCTCTTTTGTCGCATTTTCGTGGGTTGATCTCATCGTATAAAAGCTGTCACGCCTTTTTCTTCCGTTTCAAATCGAGTTTGGAGAAGATAACTGATTGGGAATTCCTATGGGAATGTGTAGATATCGATTTTGTTTGATCTTTTTCATGCCTTCAACAACGTGGATTTGTAGCACAAGACAGCCATATAACTTTTTGAATTTTAATTCTTCAGATATAGAACTTCAGATGCAATACTTCAGAATTGAAAATTTATTTTGCTAATACTTTGAGAAAAACTACCTTGTCACTCTTACATTATTATTTTGCATGAAGATTGACCGTAACTCACGACTGGTCAAACCCTCTTTGGTCTTTTTTATTATCAAAGTTTATTTATAAGTTGTTCAAGTATTTTTTAAATGTACCATTTAATTTTGTGATATCACTTCCTGTTAATTTGAAACAATTTCACTTTCTGAAAAACTTTGGGGCAGCTTCCCAATGTTTTTAAAATGGTTTATACGAATAAGCATAGTAAATTTACCTTACTGTTGTTGTTACTCAAGCTAAACACTTAAAGTTTATTTATATTGCACTGATATATATCTGCACTACCCTTTTTAATCTACAAACGTTTGAATAGTTTTACTGATGTAAATGATAAAACATATCTTGGCAATTTAAACCTAAGTCAACCGCATATTTATAGTTTAAGAAACATCCAGTAAAAATATATTTCGGATGATAAAAGAAATGCAATTACCTTTTTCAAATTGTAACTCTTATTATTTTGTAGAAATTTCGAAAATCTAAGTCAACATTTTGCTTTTCAATGGAACCAAAAGTAACAGCTGCAAATTTCAAAAACAACGAATTAGAATTAAACTTCGCAATGTAGACCAAAAAACACTTCCATTCTCTACATCTACTAATGCAAACATAAGCACGTATTTTTACCATCGAAAAATGATTCAGATTGAAGATAAGTTTCTCTTCGTTTCACACACGAGAGTCTTCTCAAAGGTTATAGTCAAAGCGAAATAAAAAAAAAAGATATCGGTACGCACCACAAAGCTGATAGATCTGAGCTTGATTGAAAGGAAAAAAATTCACCATCCTGCAAAAGCAATCTCCGTACCTGTAATTTTCTATCTGAGTCATTTCTCTTCCAAGTTGCTTCTTTTTCTGCTGTGGGTATTGTGCTAGTACTTTTCAATTCTCAAAATAAAGGGTTCGGGATAGATGCTTTTCCTCAGACTTGTCTTGTCTGTCGGTGTTGCTAGCGCGCCCCTGTCTGGGTTCGGTGGAAGTATGCTTCAGTGTTTTGGTTTTGTGATTTTCATTCTGTTAAGATTATATGACCTGTGGGCGAGAAAGAACACCTGCAAATGTGGGATAGTTCCGTGTCTTGGTCTTTAAACAAAAGGTGGTAATTCATGCTTGGGATTTTTATTAGAAAAAACAAGTTTTTCTTAGTTTGAGAGAGGTGCTTGATTCTGTTGTTTCAAAACAATGTAAAGTTTTCTAGTTAGCTGAAGATTTGATAAAAAAAAAGGGGGGGGGTGGCAAAAGGAGCCTTTACACTTATTTTCGGTAAAAAAAATATTTATAGATCAGCATGCAGTAGGCTAGGAGGTAAGAAATGGGACAACATTCTGATATCTTTTTTAAAAATGGGCAATATTCAATCAATTTAGCTTGAAATTTCCATTTTTATGTTTTTGTTTATTGGAGTTTTACTTTACACTACATCGTTGTAAATTAGCTCTTGTCTTATAAATAGGTTTACACACTTAGTTGTATGATCTTAATATCAATAGAGATTCTGTAAATCATTTATTTATTATATACTACACCATTGTAAAATCGTCCTTATTTCTTACAAATATGTTTTACACCCTTACTTGTGAGATCTTAATACCAATAGTGATTCTTTAAGTAATAGCATGTTTCCATTTTTTTTTTTTTTTTTTTTTTTTTTTTTTTGCAACAAAATGAAGAAGAATAAGAATTTCCTTTTAAAGATATCAACGAAATGAGAGATACAAAATTCTGATTTGTAATTTTAAAAAACGAATTTGTTCCTGAATACATTGTTCTTTCATAACTCTATTTTTTTTCTTTCGTTCAGTTTTTCGATCACAAAAACACGTCGATTTAGATTTTATATTCTAAAGTTGCCTTTTACATCCACCGGCCTTCGGAAGATAAAAATTCGCATTCGCAATGCCTTATCCTCATGTTCAGCAGCATCTACCATTCATATAAATGCAGTTCGAATCCCATGAAAATAAAACATAACAAAAAAAACCATGTACATTTGACCAACCCTACATCTCATCTCATCAAGCCTCTGCCAAAAGCAAACTCCCAGCTGCGTCCATAAGAAACTCACCAAACCCAATCCAGCCCACACACAACTCAACTCCACTTCTGCATTCTATCCGCCTTGCCAACAGCACAACAGTTGCCCCTCTAACTGGAACCGTGCTTGGACCTCTTGCGTGTGAGGATCCCTCTCTCTCTTTCTCCCTCCCCACCCCTCTCTGCAAGGCAACGGTCCTTAAATTTTCGCTTGCTAGCCCCCACCCTTCCCTCTTTTCTCGCGCTAACCCCCGTAAAAAAACTGAAGCGAAGAGAACAAAAAAGATTTAAAAAAAAGAGCGGGGGCGGAAAGACAATGGCGGAGGTTCTAAGCCGTGATGGCCGTATAAAAGAACAGAAAAAATGTGCGTGCTTAGGGGAGAGTATGGAAACGTGGAACCACCCCCTCTCTTCCGCCCCCTAATTCTTTTTCGTTCGACCGCTCACTCCCCTGCAAGCGAGAAAGAAAAAGAAAGAAAAAAATCTACCACGACTGGCTGCCCTCCAGCGCAAATGTCGACCCCGTACCGGCATTGACTGGCCGTGCGTAAACATACCGGCATCGTCGTTTTTTTCATCATCGTTTCTCTAGAAGAGAGAAAGCCGTTAGGTCAATATGGCGGCTAAAGGCAAATGGAAGGGAGGGCTGCAAAAAGGGCTTCATATGTCGTCGTTTCTTGAAGGGTTGTGCGAGCTGCTCCACCCCCCGGTGCTGCTTCTTGCAGACGATGCACGAAGATGGTGGGCAGAGACCATTTATCGAGTTGGGGGAACTGGCAGTGGCGTGAGATGGAGGGGTTAGTTATTAGTCTATCGAAAAAAGTTTGTGGTTCGAATAGTAAGCTAGATTTGGGTCCAATCCATGCTTCAGAGGGAGAGATATATGCTTTGAACTCAATGGTTACCAGCTGTTGCGATCTATAAACCCCTTTCTGCTTGCAGGAACGGTTAGACATGATGAGAAGTGGGAATAACTGTTTGACATTTGTATTTGTGGTTTCCTGAAGTTTTCTTTCATGCCATACGCAAATGCGAAAAGTTTCTATTAAGATTCTTTCAGTGTTCATCAGTGTTCAATAGAGTTACGGTCGCTATGTTTAGTTATTGTATTTGGTAAACAACTTAAATGTAATGGAATTATAGACAGTGCTATGCCATAGACAAACCAATGTTCTTTACGTATATACGTTATATCAGCTTACCATACCTGATTTATATGTGTAATTCCCAAATTAGACAATTGTTAGGATATTTGAGGGCATGTAAATTCACGACAGTAGTACCAAATAAATACGAGACGACCGAAGTATGAGACCTTGCTTTTTTTAACTATTGTTTCAAAGAAAAGAGAGAAGGGCTTGTGGTAAATAATGGTAAATATTAGAAAAGAGTAATGCATAAATAGATCTTCAAATGTTGTGTCTTGGAGTGTGTATTGTTTCCCAGACGAAAAGATGTAGACGAGACAGTGTAGAAAGCGAACTAGAAGTTTTGTTAGTTGGGGGAAAATAGGGATGTTATTGGTTAGCCTCTCGGTAACTCCTCTTCCCTTTTCTCTTGAGTAAAAAGCTTTGTGAAAGGTAGAATTTTGAGCATCAGGTGCTGGTGACTACCATAAAAATTAGACTATTGTAGTAGCTATTATTTCATTTGCAGTCGAGGCTATTACTTTTTACCACAAATTGATGGAAAGATTTTAGTTCTTCAGTTGCCATGGGAACATAAATACGTCCGAATGTGTATGGGAACCAAATTTAATAAATTTTGCTCATAGGCTTGTCTAAAAAATAGTTAATACTTGCTTCAAATGAAGCCTTCACGTGGTATTCTTACTTTTTTTCAGAGTTTTCACTAAAACCCATCTGTGTACTTGATCTCTAACATACGAAAGTTCTCAAATTGTAAAAAAATTATAAACAACGATCAAATTTGCATTTTATTTCTAGATGCAAGACTTAAAAATGAGTTACAGAACAAAGTTTTTAAACTTATATTCTTAACATTTTGCCTTTTCTGTACAATTAAGTTTACCTTTTGCAGTAAAAGGACCAAGACTCCAAAGTAAAGATTTTATCAAGTTTTTACATATTTCTATTAAATATCAAATAGTTTAGAAGAATGTCTTTTTTTTACATTCTTTTTCACTTTTATAAATAGATTATATTTATATTTAGTAAATATATCCCTTCAAATCTTTATTTTGATTATAACACCCATTTCTCTTCAGACATATTTTTTGAGATGAAGATACAAGAGATAAATCCAGTAACTTTTTTTATTCAGAGACAAAAAAAAAAAATCCCATAACTCCGCATGTTGCCAGTCCCTTCCAATAACTAAGTTAATTTAATCCGGTTCATAAACAAATTAAATCAAATCAATATCGATTACTCCATGCTGCGAATCCAATTAACAAATTGGCGTATCTTATTATTGTGTCCTTTTCCGTTTTACAAGAAACCCTACGATGCTGCCCGAATTATTGTTTTTGCGTAACGAAAAACAAAGCTAATTAGGAAAGAAAAGAAATATAAAAATCTACTCTTTTCTTTTGTGTGTGTATGTCGATCGTTATTTGCAGGTCGTCGAGGGATGCAGGGGGATCCAATCAAATGAAAGTTGTATCCAGATAACGAGCCACGTGAATCGAGTAATTCTTGGGATGCAAATTCAGAGAAATCCCGTCCTGGAAACGGTATACACCATTCGGGTTTGTGTAAGCGATTGAGATGGCTCATTATACTATGAAAAAGGTTTTTTTGACAGATGATTAGACAAACGGTTAAGAATTCGAGAGTCAATTTTAAACGTAAAACTCTGGATTAAATGATGAGTGCAAAGGAATGGGATGACGGGCCATTATATGGACTCGGAGGAAATTTTTCAGTTTATCTTGCTTCAACATTTTTTTATTCTTTTTTTCAAAGGTACTGTCACTAAACTGGACGTTTTTCTTGTCAATTACTTAAATTATCTTACTAAGGTTTTACGGGATCTGTGGTTTCATTTCTGAGGTTTCTAGAACCAGTATGAGTGTTTATGCTCTTTTAAATGTTTTTAAAAAAATTAACTCATAAAAGCGAAGTTTTTACTATGAATCCTTTTTATGCATTGCCAAACATTATGCGCAATTACAACTTATTTAAGTGATTTTGCAGAGTGGCCACAGAACAGGGAAAACCCGGAAATCAAGGAAATGTCAGGGACCTTTCTGATTCGGGAAAAAACCAGGGAAATGTCAAGGAACTTTTTAAAATTTCACGAAAATCAGGGAAATTTTGTATTGTTTAAGGCACTGTCATCCATGTTTCGGCTCTATTTACATAGAGATCTGTAGTGGTAAGCCATTAGAAGTTTAATGTTACGGAATATACCAGTAAAACTATTTTTTTTTTTTTAAATTGCATAATATCTCTTCAGAATATGTGTTCTATTTGATCAGACTGTCTAGACATCTGGAAAACCTAAGAAAACTGAGGAAATTTGGAAATAAGTTTGCCCTTAAATCAGGGAATTTTTTAGAAATCTGTCAGGGAAATCAGGGAATTATCAGGGAACTTTTTTTGTGGTCAGATCGAATTTTAGTGTTTGACCACTATGAAGAAAACCATCAATTCCATCCCATTAATTAATTTTTTTAGTAATCATCCCCCCCCCCCCAAAAAAAAATGGAAATAAAACATTGCTAGAATGTATTATCTTCGACATCGAGTCTATCTGCCGAGGTTCATCACGACGGCAAGTTGATTAAATATTCATCCGAATTTATTACAGAAGCGAGTGTGAAAGTGACTTTTTAGGGACCATTTTCAAAACTGGACAAAATGCATTAACAGCGACAAATTATCTGTTAAGTTTTAGCTCGATTGGATGAGAGCTAGTGGATTTTATTTTGCCTCAGAAGTGCTAATAGAGACGTGTGGATTAGCGGCCTTTTAGCGGCAAATCCCAAAACTTGATAGAAGGCATGTCATTGACAATGTCCATCATTGAGCCAAGTTTCATCACGATTGGTTGACGCCAAATGGATTAAATAGTCATCCGAAGCATCAATAGAAGATTGTGCAAAATTGGCCTTTTTGTAATAGAAGGCATTGTCATCATCAATCTGTACATTACATCAATCCATGGCAAATATAAAAGCAGTGACCAGTATTAAGTCAAATTGAAAGTTATGCGATGTTCCACACCCTTAGTTTTTAAAGTGATCACTTCAGAAAACTAAAATAATTTACTTATTTTTTTATTTATTGCAATGGTTGTATCAATTATAAAACTTAACTAAAACGTTGATACAGTTTTAAAACATGCTTCATGTAAACTCACCCAAAGCTTAGAGGTCCACCTGCAGACATACATAAAAGCTTAACAAAAATTCAGTAAAATTTTGAAAATATCTTGTTATATTTAACTTTTCAATTATTAGAGAACTCTTTAAAATGTACGCTGTTGAGTAATACATACTTTCTAAAATGTTTCTATAATTTCTCCACTGTATTTACCTCCGTTTTAACCAAATAAATTCACGAATGGTAGATTATAATAATATTTAAATAGTCACAAGTCAAACCCGCATACTTTAACTCGGAAATTACAAATATTTCGAAATGTAAACCGCTCTAAATAACTCTAATTCCTGGTAGAAACAATAACTTCTTATTTGAATAGTGGCAAATATAAATTCAACCCGCGATCAAATAGGATTTGCCTTAACTGTTGAAATCAATAGAGGTGACGGTTATTCATCGGCATTAATTAAATACAATCATCGATTTTCTGTGTTTGGGATTTGTGCTAAGGTTCAAACGGCTCTCGGCAGCTGTTAATGATGTCATTTATAAAACGAGTATCGGTTAGAATTTCATTTTAAATATTTTATGACAGAGGTGTTAAGACTTGTGAACGAGTGATCGGATATGTTTGGGTTCCATTTCATTTTGATAGGGTTGCTTTGTTTGGGTTGAAAGGGACGTGATAATATTTACTAATTTGAAGTCATTATTTTGGTTTATAGATGTCCAAAGAGATATTTTACCACTAACAATTACTTTTCAAAAATAATAGTTTGTGTTAGAAGATATACAATGTAATTCTATCGTTTCTATCAACCCCAAGTGTACTATTTCTATTTCATTAATTGTTACGATTGTAGATTAATGATTGTAGATTAGCTCCTAATTCTATTGCATTAATTATTAAACTAGGTATTTTGTTGCTAGTAGATACTTACTGAAAATAAAGAGAATAGCTTGGGGTATGTAGCTATGTTATTTTCTTTCAATTATCCAATTTGTAGTATAGGATAATGATAATATAGCATTCGGTCAAAAAAAAAAATCGATTTTGTTTGTGTTTCTAAACGTTTTGGAACGTACTGAGTCCGAAAAAAGTCTAGTACATTTTTTTCTTCTTTTTTTTTCTTTCTGTTCAACATAACTCTCGAGTGGATTGAGCTACAACGTTCAATTTTTGTTTACGGATTAGTGGTGGTCACGGAAAATGTCATTAAGGTTTTCGTTAAATTTGCGCATGCGTATAAACTAGATGTCATTGAAAAATTTATGTATTCAGCAATTAACTAAACACGCGTCAAACTATTTGGATCAAGGTAGCTGTGATATTGCCTTTTAAGTTCTAACCATCTATTTCCCCTGAAATTCCAGTAAAATTACATAAAGGCGTAAAATGTTTTTTACAACAACGTGCAAAAAATTAAAATTTTTTTAATCGTTTTGAATCAAAAATCTTGGCAAAAGTAGTACTTTTTCGCGAGGAGAGCTGGAAAGTAATTTTTTCGCACTAGTGTGAAATAGTAATTTATATAATGTAATTATAAAAATTATATATATATATATATATATATATATATATATATATATATATATATATATATATATATATATATATATATATATATATATATATATATATATATATATATATATATATATATATATATATATATATATATATATATATATATATATATATATATATATATATATATATATATATATATATATATATATATATATATATATATATATATATATATATATATATATATATATATATATATATATATATATATATATATATATATATATATATATATATATATATATATATATATATATATATATTGTATGCAACACGTGGGAAAATAATTTTTCAAACTCTGTAAATTATTTGACTCTTGCTATCGCTTTCGTAAAATAAGCGTTTTATCTCGTTTGAAAAAGTATTTCTTTCCCCACTATTTACGTAAGTGCTTGTAACTTAGAGTTATCCTTTCTTGAACATTTTACATCAGTGATTTTTCCATTTCCATTTCACTTATCCAGAAGGAATAATGTAATAATAACTTATCGTCAAACTGGCCACTTTCTTTTTAATTAATTAAAATATGAATGCACAAAAAGTTAATTACACTAATCCATGTCAAATTTAAAAGCAGCAATCAGTATTATAGTATAATTGAAAGTTGCGCGTTGTTTCGCACCTTTATTTCTTAAGCAGAAATAATCTCAATATTGAGAGAAGTTCAGATCTTCACTCATAACATTCTAATTTCAATCATTAGGATATTTTATTTATTTTTATATGTTACAGTTTTTAATTAAATATACAATAGGCAATATATTATAATTTTATCTGTTTTTAGTCCCTCTCACGGGACAAAAGTAACCCATTTCGCGTTTTGGAAAATACATACATAAATTCGGTGAGAATTTTGGTTTATGTTTAAACATTGTATTTTCTTTGTGTAAATTAACGAGTGAATGATTGGTTGTGTTCTGAATTTCATAAACGTTGTAATAATACTTTGTGGAGGCCGAAATTGAAGAAAAAATATTCTAAATGCATTCTAATGTGTTCTAATTAGTATCTCATAAAAGATCGAATTCAATCACTGCGGGATGTATCTATTATTCAAAAGTTGAAGTAATTAAATGTAAAATAAGCTATTTACTATGATTAAGTTTTTTGTTTTTATACTCTTTCTCTCAAGGAGAAAATCAATTACCCGGTTCATTATCATTCCACAAATTAGCCTCGTTTGCCTGTGTAATATTAACATTTTACGTCAAACTAAAGATCAAAAAACCATCCCTGTTGCCATTTTCTCCACCCAAAAACACTGTTTCGCCATTTTTCCGTCGTTAGCAGTTTTGCCTCCGAACAGGCATATTCTCTTCGTCATCATCTTTTCGTCTGGACATGAAACATCTGTTAGTGAAAACCTTTCGTTGCAACAACACCGCAGTTCCCTTTTTTTTTTACTGTTGTTATTATAATCCTTTTTTTCTTTTTCTTTCTTTTTAAATTGTTCACGGGTTGTAATGGCGGCCACGAGTTTTGCTGTGTCTTGCTGCTGATACTGGCATTTATAGATTGTGAGATAAGAAGTGGCGTATGTCATAGGTTTAATTTTGAAAGTGCTTCATCCATTGCTTTTTATCGTATCTACCTCAAATTACTAATATATATAAGAGCCTTCGTGTACGTAGGGCTATTTGCAGTTGGCTTCGACAGTGACAATCTAGCCTTGAATGTTACGCCTTTATTTGAAATCTATATAATAATAAAATCATATGTATGAAAATACAGAAGCTAGTTACGTTAAAAGTCGACGTGCCAGTCCTTAGACACCAGCGCTTGTACAGTAAGTGTAAACGCTTAATTCCGGTTTCACAAGAGGCTAGTTTGTCACGTGATTCCCTCTGGCTACCAGCTCTAGTAAACCGAACATTTCCTATTTACTGGCGAGTCAACTCCCATCATCCAATCATCTGCGTTCTCTCATGACCTTCAACGGGGGGGGGGGGGTAATACTCGCTCAAAGACTGGGTTGTTCCAGTGTCGGCACTGTAAAAATCAATGCTGGCACTCTGTTCAACGCGTGACAGTGACCTTCCAATCAACTTACCAGCTAGCATTCCAGACGCTGGCAACGGGCAAATCAGCATTAAGTCCAAACGACAAGAGTTCGTAAATTCTATGTGGGAGTATTAGCTTTCCCTTTGTACGATGTGACTCCAGGAACTTTTATTGTTTTAAATTAATCATGGATGTAATTTTAAAAAGTAATGAAATGACGGTCATAGTCTTTATAAAACCGATTGCAAATCGAAACAACGATGAAATGTGCAATGAAAATGGACTAATTTTTAAAATGACTATGGGATTATTCTACATACGCATGATCTATTCCTTTGTCAACATGATTTTTATTACTTTTCCTTTTCCTAGTTCTTAACTGCATGATTTTAAATTCCTATTTTAGCCTTTATAGCAATGAATAATTTATTTTTTCTAATATTTTTTTATCAACTTTAATTTTGTTTATTTGTGGAGGACAAAATTTTCCAAGAATCTTCGAATTAATCCGATAGCCAATAGATTTGGAGCTTGGCAGATAAGACTCGGTATCGTTGGCATTATATTTTATCTAAGTTTTGCGGGAGAAAAAAAAAGTTAGTCAATGACCCAGAATAAACGTTTCCTTCGCAGTAATCAAACCCTACTTAAAATTCTGAGATCAAAATCGCTTAAATAGCTGCAACTGCACATAAAAATTGTCAATGCCTATACAGGATTTATAATTAAAACTTTGTTATTATAGGTTAAAGTTTCTTTGCAAGAAACCAATCCAACTGAACCTTTCTCTTTATATTACGTGGTCTTACACTTGGATCATTCTTTGTACCACAAATGAGTTTAATCATTTATAAAGTGCTTCTTTTAGCCCTTTAGATTCTAATTTGCAGTCTTACATAGAACAGTTGGTGAACTTTTATACTTTTGGAATATTTTAATAATTAATTTAATATATGGTAATAATAGGTCATTAACTGATGCTATTTAGGGCTTTGTGGAACATTTATTAATCAGTTCACCTTCTTAACTTTTTGAAACCATATTGCTCTGACCATAGGAAAATAATACCTAAAAAAAAAAAATAATGAGGAACTTTCACGTTTTTTGGTTTTATCTTTAAATAAAAGTAGAGAAAAAAATCATGAAAAACAATACCATTCTTTCAAAAATTTGATCTCGGATAGAGTGTTAAAAAAATATTTAGTTTTTCACTTTGCGATTTTTAAATTTAGTTTTTCACTTTGCGGAAAAGCCACTTTTGTGTGAAACGCGCAGATAATGAACCAGTCTAAAACCTGTTTTAGACGAGGATTGAGTGTGGTTTCTCCTTCGTTTTGCGACTTTATCTCTGAGTAACCACGTCATGGTTTTTTATGCGGTTTTGGTCACGTGACCTTTGCTTTGATTTCGGCTAATTTCAAACTCGATTTTTGATTAATTGAAAGCATAAAGATAAAAAATAATTGCACTGCTCAAATATATTCGTTGGATAACACTAGAAAATACAAAAAATATTAATTTTCCTCACTTGTGCCAGTTCCTCATTTTCAATAAAAAAAAGTAAATACAAATAATTTTGAAATTTAAAAACAGATAAAAATTTCCCAAACGACAATTTTAGAGTAATTCTATGATAGATATTTATATTTCATTGGATTTGATTATTTTCCTTTTAATCGAAAACTTCTTTCCTCACCATCCATCCTAAAAAGATAGCTTCCATATAAGGAGACTTGACAGTCACCGACACAAGCCAAAAGCCGAATTTACATCTAACTTCTATGTCCTATAAATCATTTATTTCTCAACGTATTTACAAACTTCTTTTCACAGAATTTTTAGTGTTTGATATTTACAGATATAGTAATAAGGCAAAAATAATAAAAAAAATAATAATATTTTTAATACGTAAGAATGTTTTGCAATCAACTCAAAACAGTAATTTTCAACACTTGGGTGCACTTTTAAAAGAATCTATTCAATATTTCAATCTAATTTACGAGTAGAATATTATAGAAAAGTGAGTTCTAGATCAAAGACCTAAAATTTTTATTTTAAATATGTATATGCATTTTTAATGTGAATTTTATGAAAAAAAAAAAAAAATCCTCTAGTCCATACAAAACATATAATTTTTTTTCATAAACATTAAAAGCAATATTGTCTAAAAAAATAGGTTATCATCATTAATCGAAATGTTAACTTAACATTATTAATTTAAAAAAAAATATGCATATACTATTTTGTCTAGAAAGTGTACCAAGGTGTTAAAAATCACTGTTTTGAGACTGTCACTGTCTTCAAAAACTGCTTGTAAACTCAAATTATTATTTTTTTTATACATATTTTGCACAATTACTATGTTTACAAATATCTAACAACACTTTGAGGGAAAAAGTTTGTAAACTCATTGAAAAATAAATAATATATAGGACATTAAAGTTGGATGAAAATACAGCTTTTAAATTTTGCCGGTGACTGTCAAGCCCCCATAAGTCATAAAGTGACATACTTCTAACTTCTAGTGAAAATGGAACAGCTGTTTATTATTATCATCTCATTCTCAGATATCATTTTCCCACGATCTGCATATGGTAGGGGATACTAGTTTTATGTAAATACCGGGTCTTTCAGAAAGGACTCCCTAACATTGAAATGACATACCTGCGACAGAAGGAAGAGACACAGATAAACAAGTATGGAATTTTTAATTCAAAATTAGTAAAATCATTCACAAAATTATTAAAAATAGCCAGTTTGGCGGAATTATACTTTAGAATAATTTTTACATTAGCAAAAATAATTAAAAAAAAAAAAATCACGCCAAAATGGCAAAATTGCGGGTTTTTTCGATAGACATTACATTATCCTTGTTTGTGCGTGAAACGTTAAAAAAATCCATTGTTGATGAGCCGATGCTCAAGGACAGAAAGCTCTGTGTTAGAGGCACTCGTTTTTCAACTTTTTACGCTTTCATCACATTTTTGGGGGAATTTTGGAGGTGGGAATGTTTAGAACACCTTCAGAGGCATTACATAAGCGATTTTGAACAAAATCGTTAGAGCCGTTTTTTGGCAATTTCTGAAAAACATGATATTTTCCAATAACAGCTATGTTATGTGCATGCTCGATTTTGACCAAAACCTTGATGGTAGGTCCTTGCGTCACCATCAATCCGCGCACCAAATTTGAACATTATATCGTATGTTAATTTGTTCGGGAGCTATGCTGACCACGTACACACATTCAAACAGACAGAAATTTTTTTCTAGAACACTTTTTTGGGATAGGATGTTCCAATACGTGGAGAAATGCGGGGGGGGGGGGGTAATTTTTTTTTTTAATGAATACTATACTTTCATTACCCTATGAGTAATACTATACTTTCATTACCCTATGACTACATATGAATAATTGAAAGTAAATAGGGCCTTTTGATCTCTTTACTGGGTACTGCAGCCCTAATGGTCAATTTTGCAGAAGGTAGTGGTTTTGCACGACACACTGACCGGCTCTATGTGCTTCATTTACCCAGTTTTGTTTATTGACAAATCCTTCCAAATAAAAATTAGCCTCATCGGTAAACCATATGTAACTGTCAACTTGTTTACGCCCATCAATCTTGCAAAGGGGAGTATTTAAAATTCCATACCTGTCTATCGAATATATCACTTGTCTCTTCCTTCTGCCTCTCGCTGTTTCGTGGATATATTATTTCTAAGTTAGGGATTCCTATCTGAAAGATCCTGTAAGTTTATTATTACAGGTTTTACATAGCTTTAAAGAGGGTCAGTTTCAATAATGGACACCCTGTAGCAGAATTTTTTGGTCTTACCTCGATAAAGGTTTAGATCTCAAAATCTTACAGCACATTTTTTCAACAAATATTTATTTTGTAATTTTTCCATCTTTCGGTGACAGCTTTGTGCCAAGCTGGATTTTTTATAAATAGTATTTTATGCTTGATGGAATACCCATATTTTTTATTATTTCTACTGGAATAAACGTTTTTTTTTTTTTTTTTTTCTGTTTTTTTTTTCTGTTTTCTTTATTGCGATTTTTCATGTGCGAAAATTTAATTCAAATATAATACAAGGATTTTTTTTCTTTCAAATTTTGAATCCAGCCAACTCTTGCTGCATAATCACACCAAGTACTCTTAGCATGAGGAGGACCCATATCGTTGAAGAGTCACTTTAATGATGACTCAATTCGAAATCAAATAACGGTAATAATAAAAGAACGATTATTATTTCAAAAAAGTTAACTATTCCATACTGACTTTTTAATTATTTTTTGAAACTCATAAAACTTTTTAAAATATCCTAAAATCTTCCCTTATTTTTTTTTTTTTTTTTTTAAATTTCGGTACCCCACTAAATTCTAAATCTTAATCCCCAAGCGGTATACTAAACCCACCAGTTGCAGTTGCAGCTAGAGAACATTCCTTTAAAAAAGATAATAAATTACTCAGAACAAAACTCAGTAAAATAAAAAAAATGAGACAGAAAAACTCAAAAAATCTGGCTTTTCATTAATTATTTACCACTACTCTAAGAACATCTCAATTTTAAGGTTTAAGTTGTATTTTTTTGCTTTCTCCTAGGAAAACTTCGAGCGTAGTTAAGACTTTTTTCAGTTATCAAGTGTTCTTTTTTCCCCTTCTACTTACTCTTTTAAGGTTAAGGTTTTAGAGAATTGTTTAGAATCTGTTTTGAAAGGTGTTTTGTCGCTTTCTCTCTGTTTGTGGGGTTTGAATTGTTTTGTTTCATTTATTATTGTACTGTGAAGTCTTAAAACAATTTCATTATTAAGTACGGTTCTTTTAGAAAGCGTTTTCGAAGAAGAAATTGAGGGGGAAAAAAAGTTTGGTATTTTTTTTTTTTTTTTTTAATGTGTACTCTTTTAAAGCAGATACATAAGAGTCTTCATTGTTCTAGTTTTTTTTTTTTTATGGTTGTTGTTTTAATAGTTAAGGTGCATACTTTTTTTTTCTTTTGGCTTTCTTGCACTTGACATTTAAAAGAAAGTTTTTTTATAAAAAAGATTTTGATAGAGAACTTCCAAAAGGATTTTTGTACCCATAAGTAATGGACTTTATCTTTATTTTGCCTAATTTTTCAGGTGAGGTAATTAAAGTTAATAAACTTTTTTTTTCACTTCTTGCTATTGTTATTCTTGAGAGATCTGTCTGTGCTCCATAGTTCTAATTCTGTATTGTTTTATCCGGAATTGCTCTAAAGCATGAATTTTTACAAGTATAACATCAATAATAAAAGATCGTTAACAATTTTGAAAAGAAAACAACTGTGATTTTTTAAAAAAATTAAATTTAGTGTTTTAGTAGCGTTTTTTTATTAATTTTTTAAAAAGTTTCTATAAGCTACCTTATGAAATTATTTAAAATTAAAAAAAAAAAAAAAAAAAACGAATATTTTTTGCTGCAAAACTTGTAAAGATTGCAACAGAACGTTATTCCAAGGAAGCATATTTTGAATAAAAGGCCAGAGCTTAAACTTCACAGAAAAATAAATCAAATTTATTTATTTATTTATTTATTTATTTATTTATTTATTTATTTATTTATTTATTTATTTATTTATTTATTTATTTATTTATTTATTTATTTATTTATTTATTTATTTATTTATTTATTTATTTATTTATTTATTTATTTATTTATTTATTTATTTATTTATTTATTTATTTATTTATTTGTTTGTTTGTTTGTTTGTTTGTTTGTTTGTTTATTTATTTATTTATTTATTTATTTATTTATTTATTTATTTATTTATTTATTTTAAGTCTTTTGTCTTTGCTTTATCTCTGAGTGATTGCAGGCCGATCTGAAAATTGAGAGTCAGAACGCTTTTACCTCTCAATTCATAAGATGTTTGTTTTTATTCTTTGCCTTTAATTTCCTTCTGGAATCGTGTTGTGATTGTATCCTAAACTTACATGACTGGATTTTTATCCTATATAGGCTTTGTTATTCGTTTTACTTCTGATTGATATCAAGACTGACTAGTTAGTAGTTTGGCCTCACTTGTCAAAAGGGCTAGTTAAGAATCCCATATTGACAATGCCTATTCGCCCTGACTTGCAACCTTCATTTAATGGATATCTTTAGCATCTTTTACTACTTAGATTACCACTGAGCTCCACCAATTTTTCCTCTATGTCGCTTGTTTTCTTTATTAGATACTCCCCGGGGAACCTGCTGCGAACCCTCCCTTGCTATTCCTCAACCCCCCCTGCCACGATGAACTTAAATGAACTCCCCCTGTCGTCCGCCGACTGACAGGCCGGACCCATGTTGACCGATAGGGAGTCTCACTTAACCGGATCGGACCGGTTCTCTCTCGTATTCACATGGGACTTAGCAGGGGGTGAACGCCACTTGCATCTAATGCATTTTGTCAGAGTGACTGCCCACTTTGGTCCAACCCCCTGTATTGTTGATCGGGAGGGGGTCTGCATATGCTTTTATTGTTTTTTATCCCTGTCTATTAGGATTGGGAGGGTCAAACTTTCACTGACCGAAGAAGTATTTTCTATTCTTTAATACAAGACAAGAGATCTTGGCACTGCGATGCTATCAGTCACTTTGCTTCCCAGTGAATGGAATATTGCTGTATGTGAAGCACTTGAAAATACAGCAGAATGAGGAACTTGCACAAGTGAGGAAAATTAAAAAAAAAAAAATATTTTCTAGTGAGCAATGCAATTATTTTTTATCTTTATGCTTTCAATTAATTAAAAATCGAGTTTTAAATTAGCTGAAATCAAAGCAAAAGTCACGTGACCAAAACCCATAAAAACCGTGACGTAGTTACGCTAGATACCGTCGAAAATCCGTAAACGGAATCTCACCCCTACCTCGTCTAGCAGGTTATTAGACTAGTTCGCCATCTGCGCATTGACGTCACACTCAAAAGTAGCTTTTTCCCGCCATATCGCAAAGGGAAAAAGTTAATACTTTTTTTAACTATCGAACCGAGCTCAAATTTTTGAAAGAATGGTATTGTTTTTTATGATTTTTTCTTTACTTTAATTTAAAAATAAAACAAAAACAAAAAACGTGAAAATTCTTCATTGTAATTTCTTTCCACATCCAACCTTTTTGGAATTTGGACTTGCATAAAAACCTAATCTCTCCTGTAGCATTCGGTTCCACCTTTGGTGAATGAATTGAGTGCTAAACGCAGTTCGTTTTGACTGAGCAAACAAGTAAGGCATATTGTATGTAGGTGAAATTTCAAATTGTATAACATAATTTTTTTGTAATTGATGTGAATATGTGCTGAACGTATAAAATTAAAAAGAAAAAATTATCTAAGTTGCTTTAGGGAATAAACAATAAATAAACAATCCATAAATTAACCGCATCCATAATTACGCTGTTGTTCTAAGACATCTCATACACACGAGAAAAGTGTTGCAACTTAAAATTCTTCCTTTGAGCTGAAGTATGCAAAAAGTCTACTAGGGTCTTAAAACTGAAGATCGACATTAGATTGTTCTCAAGGTAACCCTGGCTTGTCCTGTTATGCCACCTTTAAGTCCATGATGTCATAAACTCAATAATGAAGAATTTACAGTTGTGTTAATTTAGAAAATAATTTTCAGTATACACTCTTAGGTAAAATCCACCATGCTTTGAGATTGAAAGACGCCTTGCACAACTTAAATGTCCAATTTTTTAAGAATTCGACTGCATAGAAAAATTATTTACGCCCCCCCCCCCCCTTCTCCTGATCAACTTTCTCTGGAAAGATTTTTTTTTTATGTGAACCTTATCTTCAAGTAATTCCTGGAAAACTCCAAAATAGAATCCATTTAAAAGGAAGTGAGACAAGACAGTTGCCCATTCATACTCGTGTACATTAGCCGTTTTTTAAAGCAGACTTAGTAAAACGCTGCTGTTGAATAGAAAGTTCGTCGTGCTTTCTCTCATGGCCAAAGATACGCTCCAACCAAACGAACCAAAGTCTATAAACCACAAAGTGATACTTTTTTTTTTCTCTAAGAAATATATCCGAACAATGACACCACACGCTAGTTCCTCCTCGAATAGGAGGAAGTAATTGTCACAAATTGACAATAAAGCGCTGTTTGACATTGCTCCAACAGAACCAGGTGCCGGCTTATTTAACTTCCTCGACTGTCTTTGAGAGCTTTCATTAGTGATTGTACTTCCAGCAACGTTGTAGCTTGTTCAGGATAGATTCACGACCTCAATATGCTGCGTGGTATTGATGGGCCATCAATTAGACAACGTGCTTCCGCGAACCTATGCTTTTTTCTCGGCGTAATTTGGGGTATGGGCTATTGATTTCCCGAGGATTGGACACTGTTTCTTGACAGCTTTCGTCGTGAGGTCCGATTCGTTTGGGTATACCTGGGGAAAAAAGTGCCTTGTGGGTCAATGAACTGCCGATTTTTGTTGTGGCAAAGGAAAGGGTATGTCATTGGTGTAAATGTGAACACTAGCAATTATAGAAAGTGTGTTATTAAGGTTAAAGGTTTAAATATTTTTTCTTGACAACCAAGTGAGGCCCAATTTGATGTGAGGTCTCATCCTTAAAGTTATTCTTTGTAAGCAGCTTTTGGATAAATGAACATGTATTTTTTTTATTGCATGACAAAAGAAGGAACCATTCGGATGGTGTTACCCTTGTTTTGTATATTGGTAAAAAAGAGGTCATTGTCTAGAAAACTAATATATTTCTACTTTACACTTCAAAATAAGAAAAATTGTAGGAAACATACAGAGTAATATTTTCTTGCTGTATTTGTTCAATCAGAATACGTATTTGAAAGCTTACAGGATCATTCAGTATTATTGTTAGCTATAATAATAATGGCGATGAAAATAATAATTTGTATAACTACAATAATTATAATATAGTTGGTTAACCTCATAAAATCTTGTATTTCATAAGCATAACTAGTCATTCAAACATTTGTGCTCTATTCATTTCCATTACATTTATTATAAATGACAATAATTCTCTAAAACCATTTAGGTCTTCAATACTTTTTGCCGAGATTTTGGATTACATTACAAGTATAATTACGTGAATTATTTAACTACCTTTAAGTTAAGCACTATCCTTGCATGATATAAAATAAAATCGATTACTTTTACCCATTACTTTTAATAGGCCACTTTTAAACAGTTTCAGAACTACAGGTCAATTTGAAATTTTGAAATTATCTTTGAGTTAATTAGAAATATTAAATCGTATAACAATCTTTCATAGGACAATACAATAATTAGTTCTCTATGAATAGTCCACACCACCTTAAAGACACTAAAGAGAATATTCCAAAGGGGATGGGCAATTCTACTTCAAAAAAATTTCCTACTCACTGTTAATTAAATGAGGATTTTTGTTTATATATCTATTTATGAATGTCGCATGACTTTTAACTAAATTTCAAAAAGGAGACATTTCTAATATTTTAAAGAATTAATTTTGGCAATTTTTTGATCTACTGGATGAACACATGCTATTTTGTATTTGAAATTTCTCATAATTTTCTCGAGTCAAAAGCTTAAATTTCATGTATTACTTATTACCTCAGTATGAGGTAACCGTAAGACCTATGAATAACAAAAGCATGAAATTTATTTCATTCTATATTAAAATTGATGGAATACGACATTTTTTAAACATAATAAACATATTTAACTTCTGGATTAAGTCACAAACAAATTTAAAAATTATGATATTTTTTATCAAAATGTTATGTTGACTAAAATGGTTTTACAGATCATAAATAATAAATTAAAATCTTTCTATGCAGTTAATTATCTTAAGCATTTTTAATTATTCTAGGCAAACATTTAGTTAAATTGAAAAATATCAATCATAATATTCTGTTGTCTGAGTAGGTTCCATTCATAATGAATTATTACAATAAACACCATATGCAATTTAATGCATTAATGAATTTAAAGTAATATTTTGAATTTTAATGACAAGAAAAGTATGCTCACCTCCTTTGTAGATTTTAAAAGAAATATAAATGTAAAAATTATTAGTGTTAAAGTAGTATTCCCTTTGGTAAGAGAAAAATACTTTAAAAATAATTTAAAATTTGAATTGTAAAAATATATAAGGGTCATTCTCGGATTAAAGGAAATTTTATGTCCTTGATAAAAAAAAAACTGAAATTAAATTAGTCAACATGAATGTTTTAATTTTATTTTAATATATAATATGTTTTTAAATTATTTGCAGTAAAACAAATTGGTGTTGTTTATTTTTACTCGGGACATAGTTATATAATTTTGTAAAACTGTTACTGATAATCTAATCAGCTTTCTGATACCCTCACTGATGAACGGTTTAAAACAGTAATAATATCTTTTATGATCATTTTAATCATGTTCTATAAGAAACTGCAATTCTTATGATATCAGATATTTCTGTATCTTGATCGGATCAAGATTTTATTGCACATTTTTCTTTTATTATCTGTCAGTATTTTTTCAAGTTACCTATTTGTACTAATACCTATTTTGAAGACTTGTTTTTCTGAACGAGCAAATATAACATTAAATTCTCGTTGTGAATGCTTTTACTTATTCGTTCCATCAATTTCCCATTTCCTATAATGAATAATAAGAATAAAAGATATTTATCCTAAGAAGAATAAATATTATTTAATTATTTGGAAAGCAAAGCTTCTTTTATTTCTAGGAGTATGCAATTGTTATCAGAAACCAACTATGGATAGTTTAAATTTATTATTTTAAGTATCCCATTCTTTACTTGAAAGAGATCGGTAAACAAGTTTAAAGAAGAAAATAGTCTTCGATTCTTTTTTTTTTTTTTTTTTTTTTTTTTTTTTTTTTTTTTAGGATGCTCTTACAGATACATTATGGAAGTTTATAATTTTTTCTAGACAAAATTTTTGTGAATTAAAGAATTAAGTAAAAACGTAATAACGTTTCAAACTGTTTGGATTATAACATTCGTTGTCGCTAAAAAGCCTTTTCTATGAACATGCTTCTAATGCTATACATCAAGTCCAGATATCAAGGGAGTACCATTTGGCTACATTTACTGACTGAAATTTCACCCTTTTGAAGTTTGACAACATCTGATAATGAAATTTTGGCTAATTTAAAAAAAAATTTTAATTTAAATTTGGCGAGGTTGACGAAAAATTTTGCCAGAAAACTTTTCTTGAAGATCCCAATTTCAAACCAAGATCTTTATTTCCATAGAGTGTACTCTTCCGGTTAAATTTTATGTAATCCTAACTAATATTATAGGTATCTTGGAACTGATATAAAAAAAAAGTGTGGGTGAAATTTAAAGTTAAGGTTTAATAAATTGCAAATGAACTTCCAGTTGTCATTTGACTTCCGGTGCGAATTTTTTTATGGGAACACGCCTCGATGTTTTATTTAACACATCGCAATTGCCTGTAGCAATGGACAATTAGCGCATTTTTAAAAACGAATGAAATTAGTTTATATTTATGAAGAATTTCTTTCTCATTCCAAATATTCAAACAAAAGTTCTTTAACAAAATTAGTTATTTAAATATTAAGAAAAGAAAATGTCCCAAAACCGAGCCAAAACCAGTTCTATCAAAACACTCCTCTATAGCTGTAACGTCATGACATCCTTCCTTTCTCTATGGTTATTGTGAGGTTTCTGCCAAATAGTTGGCGTTGATTTGGTTGCCATATCCCGTACAGATTGGCGCGATTTGCGAGAAACTTTCTAAACTGGTTTCCGCTGTTGCGTTTCAAGTCAAGTTGTTTAAGATCAAGTTACGTCACATTAAATTCGAGCCGTTCATAAAACGATTTCTCGTCTAAGTCTAACAGGTGAACTTTAGGATGCAAATTTAAAAAAAGAAAAAGCGCAGTGAGTAGAAATTTTTAGGTTTTTAGTCTTTTTGAAAAATTTCGAATTGAATAAAAAATATTTTTAAAAAATGCGGGGATTGTCCATTTTACTTTTTATGGGAGTCTTAACTTCAGATGGACTAACGGACATGCAAAAGCTTCTCTTTACTTAATGTAATATAAATTTTACAACTTATTGCCCATTAAAATTTAATATTCATTTAAAATTCAATAAAATCATTTCGTTCTTTTTCATTTAAAATTCATCAAAATTAGAATTTGCCATCTTTACAAATATTTATTATTAAACATTTCCAATGGAATGTAAGTGTTTCCCAAACTGAGGATCGCGAACCAATGATGGGAGGGTTAATTTTTGGCGGATCACGAAATGTGTGGGATTTATAATTTAAAACGTGTGATACATTTTAAATTAAGAATATAGGAGATAAAGGAGCAATGTCAAGTTTTTCTTTAAACAGATCTTCATCATGTCATCTAGTATAGCATGCAAAGGGAACTGTTAATCAGTATTTTAATTTTTTGAATGAAGACGTTTATAACAGAAGAAATATTATGAAAAGTTTTACCTTTGTAGAGAACTGATACTCTATCAGAGCCTTTGCTATTTGCGCCTTTATCCCCTGTACCCTTCAAATAAGAAAACCGAAGAAAAGACAATAATAATCAAAACACATATTAAGTTGCTTAGTCAAGATATTTAAAAAAAGTCGGCAATTTATTTATTTATTTTGCCAGCTTGAAAACTTTTTTAGTTTATAGTTGATTTAAAATGTGTTTACCCAGTTTTTGCACTATGATTATCTAAGCAAATTAACATAAAATATTTTTAAGAAATTGGGTTACAAATGGGAGAATCAGAGTGGTATAAGTCACATTTTCAATATTTCTTAATTCAAGACCAGAAATACAATCTAGAAGGTCTAAACTGTTGAAAGAAAAAGTGAACTAAGTCATAACGTCAATAATTCGCCACCAGGATGTAGCACAGTATGAGCATGTGAACAAAACAGGTGGTTTGTTAAAAATAGAAACTTTTGCTTCTCAAAATGAAGACTATCGACTTGCATCACACCAACTATAACTCTCTCAAATAGTATTTTTTTAATCATACTCTGAATGAAATTTTGGAAATAAGTGTAATTTAAAAACTGAGACAATAAAAAGAACAGCAAAAATTAACTACGAAAGATCCATAACCTAAAAATCCCTCAACTATTATTAAGTTCAGAATCTGTTAACCACTTTATATATTTTGTTATTAGTTTTATAAACCTACCTTTTCTAATTTTATAACTCAAAAAATCTCCAGTATGCTTTATACCTTTGCGGTGGTCACTTCAAAACCCCCCAAAAGTTCTCTTCGACAATGGCGAGATCACTTTTATCAGACGGTTATATGTTCAGCCTAGAATCCTGGATGCTTTGCCGCGAAATCGATTTTCGCATGGTCCTTATATTCTCCACACTTTCAACAATTTTACAACTGTAACATTTTCAAAGACGCTTTATGCTTCAAATTTACGTGTGTGGTCCATTAAATGGCATATTTCCTGCTTTAGCAAACTAAGTCAAATAACCCGAAGCCTTAATTTACCTGACACATCCCAATATTTCTTTCACTATAAAAAAAATCTGATCAAAACCCGCCGCCAATCCAAAACATCTCAACATGTCTCTTCCTTCAATATCGTCTGTTCATTTTAGTGAGCCGGATGGGGAGGAGGCCTCTGTCACCTTATCTCCCGGGAACAGCTACCTCCTCTGGTTGACGTGGAATCAGGTTGACAGGAGACAGTTTTTTGGAGACGATAACTCTTGGAGAAGCATGGAGCTTGTAGAGTGGAAGAGAGGAGGGCGCCGTGAAGATTGGAACATGGAAGGGGGGGGGGGGGCACTGAGGTCATTTTGGTGATCGAATGAGGCTGGGGGGTTGCTATTGACGATGTGTATTGGCTTAGGTTGAAGGTTCAATATTTTTGTTTTGTTACTTTGAATATCAGTGGCTTAATATTCGAGTTCCAAGAACTCTTTTTTTTTTCCCTTGTAAGAGAACAAGGGTAAGAGAACCCCCCTATAGGTCCTTAAAAAGATTTATTCCTATTCTTATTATATCTTTCTTATCAATCTCGATTTTATTATTTTGTAAGTGGGTTTGTGGCGTGCAAAATCTTCAAATGGGTATTTAAGTCTTGTCGTCATCCAACCAAGCTAAAACTTGGCAAATAGACTAATTGTTAATGATAATGCATTCCATCAAGTTTTGGGGGCATAAAAAAAGTTAGTCAATAACAAGTAACCGTTGTGTTCTTCGTAGTACTCAAACAATATGAGACATTTTTGATCTGAACACAAAATCTCTTTATAAGAATTCGATCAGAACTCAAAATCGCTTAAATAAGTTGCATTGGCAGATAAAAGTTGCGGTACATATACAGGATCTATAGTAAGAATTTTGTTTTTTTGCATAATTTTTTTGCAATTTGATTGTTAATTTAAAGAGTAAATTAATAAGTTAATTGCGTTAGCTATGATGAACGGTTTGTTTTAGATATGAAGTGATATAAATGCAGAGATTCATAGTTTTTAATGGGATAGGCATTTAACAAAGAATATTTATGTGTGAAAAAGTTTTCAACTATATTTTGGTTCTTGTTTAGGACTGGAAATAAATACGAACCTAAGAGAAATTTATATGTAGGGTTGTTTAATGTAATTAGGAATTTTATTTAGGTTATTTAATTTAAGAGAAATTTAGACGTGGTATTGTTTAATTCTAGAGAATATATAAAAAGTGGACGTACTTGGAATATACTGCGTGCTGCATCTGAATGCCACCTGGGACCTGGTTAGATACATGGCCACGTATTTTGCATTCTGAATCTGTATGAAGAGTTACTTGTATATTGAAGGAGAGTCCACTTGCTTTAACCTTTTGCACTCCTGGTATTTTTCACGCGGAGACACCAGCAACTCGATACGTTTCCCGTCATTTTTGGTTGGTTCGCGGTTATAGATCCGCTTCTAAGAAACTGAACACCGTCATTGGCCTTGCATCGAATTTTCGTCTCAAACCTAGTTGTCCTCTCGAGTTGCGGCATCAAATCATGTTTTGAGTCACCTCTGGAGTGCAAAGGGTTAATGCACTTGCTTTTTATTCCATCGTTAAAATGGGACCTCTTCAGTAGTGGAAGTTGTTAGTAAAGCTAGTCGATACCTTTGATGAAATGTTATAAAATAAATTTATTATATTTTTACCAGTCTTTTCAACCAACATTACAAGCTGGCATTTATACACACCTGTCTAACGAACTAGACAAGCATATCAAAAATGTTTCTGTTTAAAAAAAAAAAAAAATTGCTAATTACTTTCGGATATAATTTTGCCTACTCTCTTTTTCGTAACTCCCAAAAAAATTAGCTATTTTTTTTTTTTTTTTTTTTTTTTTTTTTTAAGAACTAATCAATAGCTTTACCTCCCCACTCCCTTTCCCTCAAAGATCTCGGCCAAGTTCGGGCAAAAGCCGAACGAAATTACCCGAATCCCCCCCCCCCCCTAACTCTTCGGCAAAACTTCTGTCCCACCGGAACCCATCGCTAATTGAATTCCAAAGGCTACGTCAACATTTCTCTGTCTCCCTCCCTCTTATACCTCCCCCCCCTCCCAACTCGCTCACGGAGTTTTGCGTTTTTGGACCTCAGCCAAAGAGCCCAGCCATCAATGGGCCTGTGCTGATAAAGCTAAAAATGTTGTATGGAAGGTGGTAGAAAGTTTTCATTTTTCTTCCCTGCTACCCGCCTTTGTAAATGCCGCTGTTGATTTGTAAAGTTCTCTTAAGTGAAACAGAAAGTTTGGGGAAGTTTTAGGTAGGGGAGGTCTTAGGAATAATTGGGATTTCTTGGAACGATTTGTATTTAAAACAGATTTTGTTCGATGCCTTTTAGTGGATATAGGACACAATAATATAAAATTAATTTTTAAGGGATGGTTATGAAATGTTTTGGGTAAATATATTTTGAATATTGTAATTTAATAAATTAATTTATATTAGAACAGGACTTTTGAATTTTTTTTTTTTTTAAATTTAGATTTTTGTAAAATTTTGAAGATTTTTATTTTTGATTATAAGCTAGAAACTTATTTTTCAATTTACAATTTTTTTATACTTAATATTTCACAATGATTCATAAATAATATTTTTTTTTTATTATATTAATTATCATCAGACGTTTCATTTAAAAAAAAGTTCGATTCCCATACTTCTAATAATAATAAAAAAAAAAAAAAAAAAAAAAAAAAAAAAAAACATTTAATAATAATTTAGAAATAAAAATTAAAGAAATATATTTAAAAAATGCATGGGAAATTTTCCAGACATTTATAATTTACCTTTCTGGAGTTATATCTATTCAAAGTTATAAAGATTGGGAAATTTTATCGTCAAGAAAACATAATTTATTTTTGTTTAAGTTTTGAAAAATTAAGTTTTATTAAGTTTTGAAATAGCATGATTAGCATAAACTGTCAAAGTACTAAATATTCAGTATTAAAAGTTGTAATTCAAGTTGAGTTTAACTTTTGATTCTTTTTAATTTGGATTAATCAATACTATTTTTCAAAACAGTAAAAAAATTGCAAAAATTTGCTAAATTAGCGTCCTATACCCCCTTAAGAAAAAAATTAGTCTTGTGCTATTTATGGATTAATTTTTAAAATTTTCTTTTGACTTTTGCTAATGGTAAACAACTTTTGCTAGGGTAACAACTGAAATTAGTCTAAATTTTTGTTGTTGATGAATACGAAAACTTAATATATTTGTTTGAAAAATTAAGTTAAAAATGACACGAATATGAAAGTTCTGACAATAAACAGCATATAATTATTTTATTTGAACAAATTATTAAAATATTCTGAAATGAGCATTGAACAATTATAATTTAAGATTTCTATTTACATTTTGAAATATAAGGTTATTATAAATAATTAATATATTAGGGGTTGATTTGATAAATTCAAGAGATATGGTAATTTATTTAATAAGTTCATGTTGTATAATTTATTACTGTAATTTGAATGTGTGGTTTCAACTTTATTACAGCCTTGAAATTTAAAATCCTATATAATTTAATTAAATACATAAAAGTTACAAATTAACACGTATGATTCTAAATTGCACCCCCCCCCCCGCTCACCTCATTTGATTCATGATACATAATTTTCTAATTTCTCCCAATATAATCATAGCTAAAAATCTTCATTTTAATATTTACCGTTTTACTCATTTTACGTTTTACTCATTTTACGTTTTAATTTTTAATTTTTTCTCAAAATAATTAATCAGTGCCAATTATAATTTAAATTTTACCCTCTTTTCTAAATCGCCTACAACTACATCCATTGGCGATTTCCAAACCAACCCTCGCCAAAAGATAACCTAGCCAACTTAACACACCCTTCCTTTCCTCAACAAGGATATGGTAACCCTGTGTAAACTAAACTGGACAAGCCGAAGCCCTCCACCGTTGCATCAGCATGCCGCTGGCCCTTTGCCGATACACTCTGACCACCCCGAAAGGAACCAAAAGATAAATTGCACCACAGGCCCTCTCTCTACAGATCCTTTCAAAAATCGTCTGAAAAAGCCAAGAACACTGATGACTCATATAGAATCGACATTGTGAACTTATCTATCACTGGATATAAAAAATGTAGATAGCAGTTTTTAATTTGTTGTACAATTAAGTTAAATATAAAATTGGAGTAAAATATATAATTAGTATTCTTATCTATCATCTCTTTTTAAAAATTTCTGTAAGGAACTTTTATGGTATACTAATAACTGTTTAAAAAAACTAGAACATAATATTGATAATCTTACCATTACGTTATTAGTTAATTTTTATAATCAGTTTCTTCAATATCTGAATTCTTTCTGCTAAGATTTAGAATTTTCCTTTTATAAATTAAGGTTAAACCAGGGCATAAGCATCATTTTAATAAAACAAAATTTCTTCTCCAATTTAGTATATTTTAAGATTTTTAATTTGACTTTGACTGAGGTTACTATGTTATTTTAATATCCCTGGAATGCATGTTATGTATGCATCTAAAATTAGTATATATTTAACTTATCTATAGTAGTAACATAATTTGCTACTATTAATTGTTTCTACCAACTGTAAACTTTTCTCCCACCTCCCCTCCCCCGCACACCTTAACAAACATCCAAACTACATAAACATCATAATTTGAGTATGAAAATTCAAAATTATTAAAAAAGAGAGATTTTATTTTGTTTGTCCCAATTTCTAAACTTAACCTTAAACAACCCATTATTTACATTTAAAAAAAGATTAATAAAACTTGTGCTAACTCCTAAATTCGAATAATTTATTATTTATAAACAATAAAGAACTCTATTATTCATGACCAGCCCCAAAACTTAAATAATTTTTACAAAAATTATCAATCTAATTTGTAAAAATTTTCCAACGTAATTCATGATTTGCATTTACAAAAGGGTTAATTCCATTGCTGCTAATTTTGAAATTGAAACAAATTCATCACAATTTCCGTCGATGCCAATTCCAAAACAATACTATTTACCCACAAAAAAGGGTTATTTCATTCGGTTCTTTTATGCATGTTCGTGGGAGGGGTCCTCCAGATGCCGGTTACCATGACAACCGGCGGGCTCGGCAGCTGTGAAGCACGCCTCCCAACCATCGATCCGCCTCCTCCACAGCGTTGTCATGACAACGGCCTTAGTAATCCCTCATCATCCTTTCGGACTAATAGGGGCGCCTAATTGAAATCCCTGTGCTATACGTACGGATGGACAGACACGGAATGGGAAAGGTAAGGGGGAGGGGGGATGTGGAGAATGCTCTGGGGTTTCTTCTCTGTTGGCTTTTTAAAAATAATAATAATAATAATAATCATTTTTTGAGGTGTGAAATAAAGAAAAGCTAGAACTATCCAATGTGTCGATTTTTGTAACGTGGTAGAGTGTAATGTGGATTTTGTTTACATCGGAATTCGGAAAACAAAATGTGTGGTTGTTGGAATGACATGACGTTTTTATTTATGAATTGCGTAAGAGAAAGTGTAAAAACTAGTAAATGATACATTTGGAACAATGTAGAATATTATTCAGTGTCGAAATGATATTTTGGGGTTTTCTTCTTATATATACTCAAAACAATGCTATTTTAGGTCCTTTTCTATCAAGAAGGATGTGTAAACTCATCACACATAAAAAATAAAAATATATATATAAATAAACTAAAAATTACATTTATAAAATTTTTACAGAATGAAACTTGACGAATTTGAAGCTGAATATCTTAACATTTTTCTTTCCTTCATTACCTTATTTAACATCTATAATTGTCGCATGAAAATGTATAGTTCAATTATTTAAAAAAAAAATTAGTTGATAAAATTAAAAAAAAAAATGTTTGCCTTGACATTGTTTTAAAAAATTATTTTGTCAATCTACTTCTATGCAAAAACAACTGAGTTTAAAAAAAAAAAAAAAAAAAAAAAAAAAAAGAAGAAAACAAATTTTTATTTTCAAGTACTGACCATACTTTATATGTGGCAATATTTATAAATTTTTAATGAATAAAAAACAGCAATTAAATAAAAAAAAACCTATTAATTATAAGGTTAAGAAATTTTACCGTTTAATTATAAAGCTAGTTATCGGAAAGGTTTCTGAATCAACTCTGCTCCCCGTCTCGTTCGCACATTTTTTTCTTATTTACATTAAATAATGAATTTTTCGTAGTAATTATAAAAACTCCGTGAAAACTCTTGTGAAGCGCACTTCCGCGTTTTCCAACTTATCGATCACATCACCCCTTCCCAAATGATGGCGATCTTCAATAAGAAAGTACTCCTTATTTTCTACATCCCTTCGGTCCCTCTAAATCCCTCTCGGCCACCCCCAGCAAACTTTAGAAGGAACCTTGTTAGAATTCTCTACCGCAATAGAACACCCCCATTCCTCCAGCAATCCCTTTTACCCCCCCCCCCCCCCTTCTTCCAAACAAAGAATAAAAAAAGGAACACCGGATAAGAAAAGGCCTAATTTCGCCCTTCTTCTATTACCAGGCACACACAGGTTTTAGTTTTCTTGTATTTTTAGCTTCACTTCAAAAAAAAAATTCTGCCTTTTCTCCCGCCTTTATAAAGAAGAAGAAAAAAGAATGAAGAAGAGCTAAGAGTGAAGCGGACGGTCACTTATTCATTCATCCACTTAAAAACTTTTGAAGAAAAGGTTCTGGAACATTTTTTCTCTCTGCTTGTGCTCTTCTTTTACCTCTTCTTTGCTCTTAAATGTATTTTAAGCCCTGGGGATGAGAAGGGGGAGGGGGGGGGGGAGAAGTGGAAACTCCTGTTAATTCGTGCGGGTCAGTTGAGCAGAGGATTCGGTTTTAGTTCCTTCCTAGTGGAAGTGCTTTTTGAAAAAATTCTTTCGTGTATGTTTGGTGAGGGGTGAAGAATCAGTATAATCAATTGTATTTCTAAAATCATCCACACTCTAAGTGGTGATATTAAAGTTTTACTAGTTGAAATTGGTACGACTGTGAAAACTTAAAAATATATCTAAGTATTATAAGATAACTCTAAAAATGGAAGGATGATCAATAGCATCTTATCCTTAGTGGGTTGGTTTGTACGCTTAACGACATATTTTTTATGCACAATGACGACTAATCAGGCCTGAACCTACAGCTGTGGATTCCGAACACCCATGCTTAACCCGGGTTGAATATTAACCTTGAAAAATAACAATTGAGTAGTATATCTACACAAAAAAACCAGAGACATCTTTTACTCACTGACCAACTGATTCTTCACTATTTTCTTCTTCACATTCAGTTCTAATTCTGAAATTTTGGACTAAATATTAAAAAAGACAAACATAGTAAACTATTCTTATCTTGATGAATCATCTTCAAAGGGTTGAAAAGTGTCAAACGTTCCGAATGGGAAAAGTCCCAATATCGGACTTCCTATAAAGATAGGCGCTGAAACTTGGTATACATTAATAATACTCTACATAGTAATACTAGATATTATGATTTTGACTATCTACTTTAAAAAGAACGAAAAAAGGAACAAAATTGGAAAATTCCAGTGCACTATTTCTGGTATACCCATGAAACTGAAAATCGGTACACAGGTTAGTAAAGGTGTACGTATAGTAAGACTAAGCTGTTCCTCTTTCGGTTAAACACAATTAATCGTACAAAAATGTTAAAATGTTTTAATTATGAAATATTCCAATACCCATAAGGCCAGGAAACTGAAAATAAGTGCACTTTCTAACAAAGCGGTGCATAGTAAATCTAAGCTTTTCCAATTTAGACTAATCAACCTTAAGTCAGAAATGTGGAACAATCCATTGCCTTACTTTCCGAAAAAGTTCATGACGGTAATTGACGAATATTCAACTAAAGGTTATTTATTCCCAAGTAAAGGTACAAGAGGTCATATTTAAACGGCACTTCTTCAGGACTATCTAGAGCCTTATTAATGAATATACCTTTATTAAATTTGGAATACTTACAGATTAGGTTAAAATAATATTTGAAGATAAAAATAAACTTTAAAGAAAAGACTGAAATATGGCAGTTTAACTCTTGAAGTTAATTTTTCAGCAGTATCTTATCAGAAAGTTGTGAATGAAGTTTTAGATCTTAAAAAAGAAAAAAAAATTAAAATTCAAAGATTCGTCATAGAATTATTGTCCTCCACGCGTCATTTGCGAAAATTTTAACTAATTTTAAATCCATTATATTTACTTCGTTTGTTTGTGTTTGTTGCTAAAGTGGATGGCTAATTAATCTACTTGTAATCATACTATCGAATTAAAACTTGGTAGATAGATTGGTTTTCAATGACTATGCATTATATTAAATTTTAGTTCTGTCACTAAAAGTCTGCTTTTACACACTCTTCTGTTATAAATTTGGGGGATTAATCAACCCACTTGCCCTCATCCAATCGAACTAAAACTTAGCAAATAGACACACTGTCAATGAAAATGAATACAATCAAGTTTTAAGAGTAAATTGGGTTAGCCCATAAAGCGGAGTCGATGATTTTCTTCGTAGTGAATACTTTGAAAACTTGATCTATTAACTTCCACTTAATTACTTACAAATTGCTCATAAAAATTGGAAATGCATATAAAAGATTTATAGTAAAAACTTCGTTTTTATGGGCTAATTTTTAAAAATAATTTGTTTTTTAATTTGAATTTCCATTTTTTTTTAATGATCATTTACACATGCTCTTTGTTGTAGTATGCAAAATTCATAGAGGTCTGTTGATTTTAACCTTCTCTAAACTGCTACAAAAAATGTCAGTTTAATTATTGTCATCCTTTATTACAATACTATTTATGTATTTTAAAATTTGAATGCTTTTTTTTAAAAAAAAAATAGTACATTTTGTAGCAAATATAAATGTTATAATATCTAATTAGCTTTGGTCCAACATTTAAAATACATTCAAACCATCACGCATCCTTTTGACCAAACTGCGATAAACGAATGTATATTCAAAATTATTATTCCACATATTCGGTATCTACATAGTCAAAAACTAATATATTATAGTACAAATTGACTTAATATTACTATTAAGTTTATTTCATAAAAAGCTTGTTTATACACCAGTCAATTAATTGAATAATTTTTAAGCTTTATATTTTGAATTTTTCTCTAGTATAAAATGAAATTAATTTAACTCCTCTTAGTAAGAAGCAACTCTTATTTTTAAAACTCTAGTTTTTAAAAATATCGTAAGGCTCAGCTGATGAATTTACCTCACTTAGTGAGTTTTATTTACTCATAATCATTTCCCCTCTTCATATAAGGCAATTACTCCCTCTTAATCTAATTACTGTTAAGACGAAATTTTCATTAAAGCTAATTTAAAGTAGGACACCAAAATACAATATTTCCCTCCCCTTAGGAATTTATCATTATTCTTAACTCACAGTCCATAAACCTTTTAATTTAATGGAAAGTAGGATTTCCACGTCACCTCACGAAGGCTTAATTAGCCCTCTGCCATATCGAATATAGTGAAAACTTTTTAACGAAGTTGTAATTATTTTTTTAAAGGCGACGATCTTTCGGATTTTTCCTTTTAATCGGGCTTGGGTTGAGTCGACGACATATTGTTTATGTATGAAGATTCCGTTTTAAAAATATTTTCTCATGTTATCAATATAATGTGTTATTGTAAATGTGTTGTTTTAATTGAATATTTATTTGCTTTAATGTGCAGATGAATTTTTAGTCGCGGAAAAAAATTTCTTTGATGAAATTTTCTTAAAATTTGAAATGTTATGTATTAAAAAGTATATTTATTATTTATTTATATTTAAAAAATTTAATTTTTTTAAAAATTTGAACGATTTTGTAGAAGTTTTGTGTTTCTAAAGGTGATAATAATTTGTTTTATCAATGAAAGTTGGAATCACCCCTGGGTGCTCATAAGTAAAATCCCTCCTTTTATAGTTATTTGAGTAATAAGTAAAGCCTTATAAAATTTTAAAAACGCATACGGTTTACTGACATCACAAGGAAATTAACTCAGAAGAAAAAGTAACATAATTTAAAATATTTGCTTTCAAATAGATATTTGGTACATGAAGGACTTACTTTAGAGACTGAACTTTTTTACAAAGATATTTCAAATAAGATTTAGACAAAAAAAAAATCCAATAATCTTTTGAATATTTTTTCTGTGATTGTTGTTCATGAGACTTTATTTGCGAGCTGAGTTTTATTTGTCTTGTAAAGATTTATTGAAGCAAGTGGAAACAGCTTATTGGATTACAAGATTGTAGTTTGCTAGAAAAAAGATGTGATGGTTATCAATAATTTTCCATTTAACAACTTCTTTTAAAAAATTAATAAAAGCACTACCTTTATATTTCTTCGTCATTATATCGAGAAATCGTCAGTCTTGTACATTGTACAGTTCTTTCCCTCCTGATCTCAGCAGTACTATACAACATTTTTGATTCACGTTCCTGGAGATCTTAAACCGAAGATTTTTGTCAATGGACAACTTGTATTTCAATGTTTCGTATGAGTCATATTTAATTTATTAAACCTCTTATTAATAAATCATACTTTAACATTTATTATTTATTATTTTCCAAGAGCTGAGAAACGCTATAAATTCTATATCAAGATTTTTTGCTGAAAATATTTATTCGGTACATGACATATCCAACCCTTTTGAGTTAGTTTTATAACTAATCATTCTATAATGTAAAGTAAAACCTTTTTACGAAACTTATTCTAATAAGTGTTATAAAAGTGGAGGTACTTGAAAACGTCAAATCATAAAATCTATTCTATTGCGGAAAAAAATAGTTTTGTATCTTTCATATTAAAATGTTCAAATTCTGTTACCCATTGTTCTTGTAAATTGTTTGCAAAAACAATTTTCACTGTAAATGTCGTTTAACCTCTAGCTAACCTTTAAAGCAAGAAAAGAAACTAAAGTTAAATAATGTGCATGCAATTCTCATTGTGCTAAAGTTTTGGGTTAATCTGGGTAGCAATATAAAGGTAGAATACCAATACACATTGGCATAAAATTTACATTCGTTCAAATAAAAAGAGGGTAAATACATTTATTACTGTGTGTAATCTCTCTATATAAAAGACAATGGACCCGCTTCCTCATCACTAATTCCCCCACTTTCAATATGGTCCACATATCCACAAGCCTGAAATTTCAAACAAATATCGACAATGGCAAACATAGAAATAGCAATTTATTTCGAATTTGAAAGAATGCAAGAAATTATTTGAAGCATATTTATCCTAAACCTTTAAACTATAGTTTGTTAAATATATTTAAAAGTGGAATCTGGAATGAAAGAATCTGGAATAAAACCTTAATTGCAAATCTTATTTTAATATTAAATATTGGGCATTCCTAACAAATTAATCGGGCTCTTAAATGGATTTAACATAAAAAAAAAGTTTGTGTGGTTGCTACTAATGTTAACTGTAATACTTTTAAAACAATGCTAAGATTAGATGCAGATTCATTAAAAAAAAAAACTATTTCACCTAAACATTTAATTTTGTGATGAATTTTTGGAAATCTTTTTAAAATATTAATATATGCATTTGTAGTTTCAACAATTAAAAAAGTAATTATATAAGTTCATGTTTTTTCAACAAACACTAAAATTCTAACACTTTTTATAGCCTTAAATAATTACTAATTGTTTTATGCATAAATTCTTTACTTAAAAGATTTAGTATGATTTATTATTAGCTTTCAAAAGTTTCAGGATAAATGAATGAGCAATTTTTAAGAAAATGTTTCATTTTGAAAGAAAAACATTTTTCAAGAAAATAAGGTATTCACGTAAAGTGTAGGACAGATTTGCCTGATGAACCTTTAAGTTTGTTTCTTTACTTGAAGGATAAGATAGCGGTAAAGTTACATTTACAGATATTGATAGAGTTTTGTCAAAAATACTAAAATCGATTTGAGTCTGCCCACATGACATTTTATGACTCTAAATTCATTTATTTTTAACATTTTATAATTGCGTACTTTTTTAGTGTTTGAATATGGTACTAATCTTTTTTAATAAAATAACCAAAAAAACTCATCTTTACAAATTTGAAAACAAACAAGTATATCTTTCCCAATTTTTTTGCTTTAAAATGTCTAGACACACTCTATCTTTATCTTGTTTTGTTACTTCTCTAAAGAGGGTGCTAAAACCCAATCATTGAGAGTGTTGCCATATATATGGTGAAGAAAATATTATCATAAATAGTCTAGAGTATGTGAAAGTACTAGTCGAAACGATAAAGTATCATCAAAGAAATAACAGACTATGTGATGCTGAAACAAAAGTATCAGTCTATAAATCATCTCGAAATATCTTAACCATCTGCTTTTATTGAAAAATGTTTCTTTTAATAGTGTAATATGATGTGTTTAGTTGACTTTTGAAATTAATTGTAATGTATTAATTTAAATCCGTCATATTACTTCAAAAGAGATTGAAAAGCATTTTTTACATAAAAAATAGTTAGTTGTTCAAAATTTCCCATAAGAATTTTATTCCCAATTTTTTTCTTCTTCTTTTTTTCCCCCCAATTATATTCTTTATAGTAGCTAAGATTTTGTTTATTTCTTTGTTTGTGGCGGAAACATCTGTGGAGTCCTAATTAACCCACTTGCCCTCATCCAAACGATCTAAAACTTGGCAGATAGACTCGATGTCAATGACTATGTATTTTATCAAGTTATGAAGCTGTCACCAAAAGATCGCTTTTACACTCGGTTTCGTACGACTAATTGACCTAATTTCCGTAATCTAATCGATGTGAAACCTGGCAGATAGATTTGTTGTCGATGACTATGTATTTAATTAAATTTGGTGATAAAAACTACAAGTTAGTCTACTATATGAAATAGATGGTTTTCTTCGAAGTGGTCAAACGGCATAAAAAGTCGATATAACTACAAAATCATTTAAATAAGGTGTTGCATGTAAATAATTTACATTAAAGATTTAGCTGCAATATCGTACATTCAATTAAAATTGACCAGCCGAAAAAAAAATATTTTTCAAATTGAACTACAAGAAGTATGATATTTAGGTAATTTCAATTGTAGGTAATAAAATTTTGGTGATTACTAAACCATATTAGAAGATACATTTCTTAATATATTTTTGTACTTTTAATTTCTGTTCATTACAGTTATTTTTATAGAACACTTAATTTTCTTCATTTTAAAATTTTCAATTTTTACACTTTATCATTGTAAAGTGTTTGATCTTCCTTTCTGTCAAAGAAATATTTTCATAATAGGTGATAATTGATCTTCATGCTAATCAGATTTAATTTAGTCATTCACTGAATAATGAAAATCTGAATAAAACAGGAATAGACTGTTATTTAAATAAGGTTGAATTCGTTAGTTGTTTTTCGGGGAAGAAAATTAATAAAAATATCATTTGAATACACCATATCTAATGAATACTTGTATCGATATACGATTTTGTCATTCCTTTGAAAACAACACACAGAACTAATTTTATTCAAAATAAGTCTTTATTTAATTTTACTTATTGAATATTATTACGCACGTAGCTCGTTGCAAAACAAATTTGTGTTCAGAACAAACTTGGCATATTTTCCTGAAACTAATGCAGCGAGTGATGCTGAGAATTTTGAAAAGAATGCGGGAACAACAACTTCTATGTAGCAGATACTTTTTCTTTTAACAATCCCCTCTTGTTCATAAAGTAAAAGCTTATGAAAATATTTGGAACACAGAGTGTTGGTGAAGAAGAGAATAAACGTCAAATTCCTCGCACAACGCATACCATAATGTAGTAAGGGTTATTATGATTTCAATTCTCGACAAACACAATATTAAAGAGGGAAAAAAAAACCTCTCCATTCTATGTACATCCATAGAAACATCGGAGTTCTAATAAATTCTTTCTCGGGTTCCATGGCAAACGATTTCTTTTCAATCTTCTTCAACAAGTTACAGAACATTGATCTGATAAAATTCCGCTTTCAATAACGGGGAGCTGAAAAACAAAAAAAATAAAAAAACAAAAATAAAGAAATGCAACAGAAAATGGGGAAGAGAATAAATTCTAATACGAATAATTTAGCTAGGAGCGGAACATTATTTCCCAGTTTATTCTTACCCGTTACACCGGCTTTATTTGTTTCGGAATCAATCCCTGCGACTGTAACTGTATGCCAATAAAATCAGCACACGTACGCTGTGAATGTCTTTTGACTGGGCAATTATTTACTTTGTCGCTTCGGTAAGGGATAAATAATAATACTAATAATAAAGTGAAGAAAGAGCGTTACGTTTTAATTCAGGCGTTTGTCTCGTTACATAGAACATGTTTTCGAAGGATATCAGAAAATTCGGGATTGCGTCGCGAGAAGGAAAAGAAAGGTATTCGATTTTCTTTGTTGTATTTTTTTAAAAAGATATTGTTGATATTTTTGGTAATAATGTCCTTAGAGAAATGCTTTTATAATCCGGACTTATTTGGTATAACTTTTGAAATCCCAATTTTGATGAATATTGGTTTCTGTGAATAATAGAATGATTTTTTAATCAATACATTGATAAGGATATCTAATAAATAAAATTTCTCAATTTTACAACCTGAGGAAAAGTCATAATTTTCAGAAACATAGTCTAAATAAATATATTTTTAGAAAATTAAAAGTACTCTTTATTCTTCATGTATATTTTTGGCAAATGTGATTTTTTCACTTTCTAATGCCTACATTTTAAATTTTTGGTCAGCTAACATTATTAACGCTTACTCATTAACCTATATACTTCGTAATTTTATACATTGCTCCATATGTTAATTAGAAACTAGAATGATGCTAAGGTTAGACTTGTTAGACTAGATATTTGGGTTCAAGCTAAACCTCAAATATTGTTAATGCCTAATTTTTTTTAGTCATAGAATATATCAATCTATATTCCTTTACATCCTCCCTAGTTTGTAAAGGAATATACATCTATATTCCTTTATAAACTAGGGACGGGGAACATCGTACAACTTTCAATTACACTATAATACTGGTCACTCTATGTAAATTTGACGTAGATTGGTGTTATTTACCGCTTTCATATTTTCATTCATTTAAAAAAGTTTTTAGTTTGGTGATATACTTTTCGTTAGTTCTTATATATTATCATTTCTTGTAAGTGAATCAGAGGATAAGCAGTCATTGATGAGTGATGCTCAAGGTAAGAGAACACTGTTTTAAAGATATTCTTTTTTCACCATTTGACACTTTTATCGCATTTGTACATGAGTATTGGACGTGGGGATGTTTAGAACATTTTAAGAAGCATTATCACAATGATTTTTATCGTTAGAGCCCGTTTTTAGTAATTGTTGAAAAATATGAGTTATGATGATGAGCAAATTTGCAAATAACCTTAATGACCCGGCCATATCCATCACCAACCCGTATGTAAAAGTTGAACATCGTAGATCCAATCCATTCTGGAATTATGCTGACAGACAGACACACACACAGACAGACATTTTTTCTATACCACTGTTTTTTAACTATATGGATAATTGAAAGTAAAAATTACTTTGTCTTAGGATATATTAACCTAAAAAAAAAAAAAATTGCTCTCAAAAACGAAAAAATTCACTTACTAGTTTTAACTTAATTAAACTTGTTTCAAAAACGTGTAACGACATATTTAAAATACAGACTTTACTTAAGAATGGGAAATCGCATAATAGTTAATTTGTTAAATAATATATACAAACATCAGAAAAAAGTGATATCATAAAATTGCTTATCCAGTTCTAAAATATTTCATAACAGTATTTCTTAAGGAAAAGTTTATCCATTCGAATTCCTCCTAATTTTATTTCTCGGACTCATGCGATAATACGAAAAATTTATATCTTCGTGACGGTTTTCGCTTTAAATTCGAAAAATAATCTCCTCCATTTCAAGAGAAAGTAAGAAAAGGTCCATTGATTGTGATAACACAAGCAACTGGTCAGAGAGTTCAAATTATTTTTATAAATAATTATTTATCTTTCTCAAAATCAAGGCAAATGTTTTCAGACTTTCAGTGCTCAATTTAATGGAAATGAGTATTTTTTGTTTCCCCTTCTTATTTCTAAACATCCGTTTTTAAAAGTGCATCGAAGCCTCACTTTCAAGGCAAACTAATTTCTCTCAAATTGGGATTTGAAACATATAGATCACTACCACTCTCAGTAACTCTAAAACTACATAAATCTTTTGCTTCCTCCATCTTTCTAAAATTCCATTCAAACCGAAAAAGATAACAAGATTTAACTTTTTCTTCACCCCTTCCCCATCCATTTAATTTCCAAATCCATAATTACCCACCACCAGACTTCATTCGCAAGAAACCGCAAAAGACACCAAGCACCCAAAAATCTTCCAAGACAAGAAATTCGATTTTTCCATTGCCCCCCACACGACGACTCCTTAAGGGTGACAAGGGGGTGGCAGGAGAGGGGCGAGAGAAGAGTTATGCAAATGAGGGCCGCATGTCACCCACAGCTGGCCTTGATTAATGGGGGCGGCCCCAGGGCCCCTTTTAGTACTCGGCCCCATTTCGTCCTTCTTTTGTCTCTTCTGCGTTTTTTTTTTTTTTTTTTTTTTTTTTTTTTGTGCTGCTGGATGTCTAAAATGGAGGCCGAGTCCGTTTTATGTAGATGCTGTTCTTCTTCTTCTTTTTCTTTAGGGGCGCCTTCTTTTTCTTTGTCTTTGTACGATGGAATCGGATTTGGCCCTCGAGGAGTTTCGGAAAGTTACGTGAAAGCTTTTTCTACTTGTTTAGGGGATTTTGTTGTTTTGACTAAGTGTGATGATGGGATGTGTGTGACAGCGGGACTTGGTACTTTTTTTTTTTTTTCATCTCTAATTATCTTGGACTTAATATATATTCACTTTCGACTTTCTGTTTCTGCCAATTTAATCCTTATCATAACCAAATGGAGGCTATACATATCACAGTCAAATGTTTGTTTTGATGGAAAAGGAAATATGAGCATTGTGATTGGATAATGGAATAGGAAAATTGGAATTTTTTAAAATTTTACATTGATTGGTCGCAAGCATGTACTATGTGTTACAAATCCACGGAACTCCACTCACGCCTTGCATAATATCAATTCTGTGTTGCCCTTTAGACATAGATTAAGTAATTATTGCACGTTTTCAGATTCATTCCATGTTTCCATTTCGTCTTTCTTTGTCTATCCTTTTTTGCACCCGACTGTCTAAAATTACGACCATGTCCGTTTTGTGTAAATTCTTATCTTTTTTATGGTGCTTTCTTTTTCTTTATGATATTTAATTGGATTTGACTCTTAAGGAATTTTCGAAATAAACCAATTTTCTGGTTGTTTTATCGTATTACATAGTGGCATTTGGTACTTAGTTAAGATATTTAATGCTTATTTTAAGTCCTCTTTTCATCTATAATTTTTCTCTATTTTTTTATGCTGGGCTGTGTGTTTAAAATTATAAAAGAGTGTGTTTATATAGACGCTGCTCTTCCTATTCTTTATGGGTGCCTTCCCTCTTTTCTGTCAATTGGATTTGGCTCTAAAAGATTTTGTAGATTTCTTCCTTTTTTAGTTGTTTTCAATTGTTGATGTTGGTGTTCAGCGTAAGTGTGGATAAACGTACTGGGTGGTGGGTTTTTCGTGTTTTACTACTAAAACTCTTCACTAATTATCGTAGGAGTTATTAAAAGTCAGTTAAAGGTGCCTTTTGAATATAGTTTCGATATTTATAACGTCTTTTTATTTTTAGTTATACGAGAAAGCTTAAAATTGTAATGTAATGCAAATATATGAAATATTACCTTTAAAATAATGAAATGTAGTCGTTATTATTAGTCGGCATTTTAGTTGATTATTATTTAAGTCGAATCTGAATAGGCAATCCTTAAATACCATCTCTAATTATTCATTTGTTTTATTCTGCCATTCATATTTATCATATTTATTCATTCCTTCATTCATATTTATTTATTCCTTTTTAGAAACTATCCAATGTTTTTCTTCGAAATCTCAGACCTGTTCAAAACATACCTTTACCAAAAAAGTTACATACATAAATTTGAAAAAATATGTACAGGGTGGACACAAAATTAGTTCTGTATTAATGTTCCAATCGATCTGTTACTTTCGAATTGTATTTTTGCCGTATACACATAATAGCAAAGAGGACATAAATTAATTTGGCAAAACGAATATGTATAATGTGTATTATTTGAAGTTAGATTGAGTGATGCATTTCCATTGAGACTCCATTTTAGTACTAATTTACCTGTATTTAAATGGTGTTAAGATTACTACGCAGAAATTTTATTAATCTCTTAGATCAAAATAATAAAAAAAATATTAGCCCTAACGTTTTAATCAAGTATTGTATCATAATTTAAAGAATGTAAGAGTGATTCAATGCCATCTGTGCAAATTGTACAAACAGATGCAAAAACTTTTATAAAAGAGGTAGATACCTAAAAAATAAAATAAATACGCTTTTACCTTCGGTACTAATAACTCTCTTTACTTTTTATTAAGAACTATTAAAAAAAAAAAAAAAAAAAAAAAAAAAAAATTCATTATATTTAAGATTATATCACAAATTAATCTTAAAGAATCGGGCGAGTCAGTTTTCTTATGCATAGCCTGACTTTTGGTGTGTCAGACCTTCTTCATCGTTGATATGCATAACACGTCAACAAATTATTCACGTTTTAAAAAAAGAATTAAAAAGAATTCAAATAATAATTCATTTTTAAGCACGTATACTCTACATTTTCCCAGACACTCGTTTTAAAGAACTATCTTATAAATTTATAAAAGTTACCCTTCACAGAGGACATTGATGGTTATCGTGTATATAAATATATAAAACACACTATTCATATTACCTGTTCTTTAAAGAAATATAATTATTTAAAAAAAAACTAATGCATAAAATCATGTTTTTACTATAAATATTTTATATGCTATGATTCTAGCTTTCATGTGTAATTACAATCGAGTTTTCATAGTGATTGAACATTACGAAGAAAACATCCCATACTATTGACTAACTTTTTTTACCCCCAAAAATGTAATAGAATGCATTGTTATCAACAGCGAGTTTATCTGCCAAGTTTCAATTCGATTGAATGACGGCAAGTAAATTAATTAGCTCTCAGAAGATTTTCCGCTCCTCAAACAAAATCGAAATTAAAACAAAGTATTTAAAAGTCTAAGCCTATCTAAAAGTCTTTTTTCGTGTCAAGTCGTTAATTTTAACAAGGGAAGGCATCAGTCATTAAATATCACCGAATTGTACATGCTTGAATGTGGTTTGGCATCTGGATCTGATGTACTGCAATAGAAACTGGCGTAAAAGCGGCCTTTTAGTGACAACATCAAAACTTGGTAGAATACATTGCCATCGATAGCTACTCTATTTTTCACATTTCAGTTCAATTGGATGATGATAAGTGGTTTAACTAGGTATAGGAAAATATTGTAAACTAGCTACAAACAAACAAAATCGAACTTAATATAAGGATTTTAAATAAATAAACTTTATACTTTGCCATCGATAGCTACTCTATTTTTCAAATTTCAGTTCAACTGGATGATGATAAGTGGTTTAACTAGGCATAGGAAAATATTGTAAACTCGCTACAAACAAACAAAATCGAACTTAATATAAGGATTTTAAATAAATAAACTTCATACATTGCCATCGATAACTACTCTATTTTTCAAATTTCAGTTCAACTGGATGATGATAAGTGGTTTAACTAGGTATATTAAAATATTATAAACTCGCTACAAACAAACAAAATGGAACTTAATATAAGGATTTAAAATAAATAATTCTTCATTAAATACATTTTCAACAAAGGCCTTGAAACATTTAATTGATATATTGCACCATACATTTTAAATATTAATAATAGTAAATAAAAACTAAATAATTTTAGAAACTATAAATATTAAGTAATATAAATTAAAACAATTTAACTTTAAGATGTAAATTATTTTTGCAGTGAAGGTAAAGGGAATTCTTTAATTCATTATATTCAAATTTTTTCTAAACACAAAACCACTATTATAATCTAAACAAAAAACTGTTCAATGAATGAAATTTTTTATTTCAAATTACCAAAAGTAAATTGTTAATTGGTAAAGCTTATTATTTAATGCAAACGTAGATTTCAACATCAATCCGAATTTAAAATTTTGTCCTTAGCCGATTTACTAAATGAATTTCTTGGGATTTCTGTTTCAACTGCAATGCGGGTGAAATTATCTTTTTATTGTTAATTCTTTTTATTTCCTTAAAAGTTCTATACGTAAAATAACTGTGCAGAGAACCATAGATTAACGTTACTCAGAAACCATCCCATTTGTTTTTAATTCTTTAAACGCTAGCGCTCGTTGAAAAGGAAATACTGCAAAAAAAAAAAATCACTTTTTTCAAACCTTTAAAAAATGCCAACAAAGCTTAGCATTCGCTTTGACTTTTTTCGTGTCCTCTTGTCTATTTAACTTTGGAAAAAAATCAAGAAAAGAAAGCTTAGAATTTCTTTAGTAATTAGCTGAAATTACTCTACCCAAAATTTAACTCCCAGATCTTTTTTTTTTTTTTTTCTTACCGCATAAATTGCCGAATGCGAGAATTGAAAAAAAAAAGTATTTTCTTGACTTTTCTACAAAAAAAAAATTGTGTAGAGAAATGCGTAAAAACATTCTACAACGTCCAAACGCTAAACTTGTTTTCCTTGCATTCGTTAGGAGTTGCTTTAGAAGCACCAAACAAAACAGTTTTTTTTCTTCCCTGGAAACGTTTGTTTTATTTCGAGTATAATTCTTTGGGAAAAAGCACTTTAGAAATATTAGCGACCGCGGTTGCCGTGTTTTCAGTTTCTGTTTGTGTATTTAAATGAACGCGCTGGAAAATGTCTTGCGAAAATTCGCAGGAGGGAACAAGTTTCTTTGAATTATTATTGTCGTTATATTCATTTTAAAGTTCTGTGAGAAAACCTTTTGTGTACTTATTTTTTCCCCCGGTTATTAAATTTAATTTCCGGTTATTAGATTTAATCAAAATATGAACTTTCAAGTGCATAATTTCAAACGAAATTAAAATTGAAATTGTTTTACAGGAATTGAGAAATTGATTTTTAAATAATATCAGTTTTATAAAATTAAAGAAAAATTAAATTAATATAAAATTAAAGAAAAATTAAATTAATATAAAATTAAAGAAAAATCAAATTAATATAAAATTAAAGAAAAATCAAATTAATATAAAATAACAAATGCATAAATATATTAAAAACAATAAAACAAGGAAGTATTTTTAATAAAAACATTGTTTGCATAAAGTCCACTAATATTAAAGTATTCATTATCATAAAAACAAAATGCAAAATTTGTTAACAGATGTGTATTATAATGTTTTTCGAAAATAACGTATCCTCATTCTAAATTTTGGCCATGGATACATTAAAATCAATCAAATTTGTTTACTCTGGTCACTTAGCTGTAATACGATATGATATTTAGAGTGTATAATAGTAAAATATGATATAGAGCTTATTGTAAACATCCAACTAGGTTATTTGCTATATTTTTTAACTGTGATATGAGTGATTTTTCATACATACATTTATTATAATGCAATAAAAAATTTTATTGCATTTATTACCTCAAGAAAGAATTATATAAACTAACATACTTTCATCAATATATTGTCATAGTTATTCTAATAATTGCATATTCAAAAATTAAAAGCTGAAATTTTTTCTGTTTTGCTAAATTCCTTGAAATTAATTGTTATTTTACTCTGAAAAGTAGTATAACAATGTTCCTGATTTAGTTATATTTACCATTGATGATCCATATAATAAATCTTCTAGAAATAATTGAAAAAATTCTTTATAAAAAGTTTCAAAGTGTAAAAAGATATGAACATAGTTTTATATTATGCCCCAATATCTTAATATTTTTTTAAAAGCATTAGAAAATAAATTCTAATATCTATTGAATAGAAGTTCAACAGTTTAAAAAATAACATCGAATAGAAGAAATGATAAATAATATCTTTCATAAATTCTGAATGCTTTCGTAGAAATATGTCTCCTTACAGTATAAATATTCCTGAGTAAATATTCAAAAAGTCATTCTTGTTCCATTCTCAAACAACTTTTAGAATAAAAATGAAAAATAAAAAAATAAAAAAAATGCAAAGTGACAACACAATCTAAGAATAAAAATCTACTCGAATATTGATTTGCAAGTCAATGGCCGTACGTGCTTCCAGACTCCATCTCCACTGCGCATGCGTCGCCGTAAAACGAAAATCTCTCGTGTGTCTGTAAGCTTTTAAAACAATTTTATTCCAATCCGTAGTCATTAACTGTAACCACTTTTGCTAATTTAAAGTTTATGGTTGTCGGACTAAAAACTCCCAGTAATTAGTTTAATTCGCCTCTGACCCACAATTGAATTTAAATGAATAGCTGACAGAGAATAAATTTATTAGCTGAGCGTGAAGAGTTTTGTTGTTGCTGTTGCTGCTTGAAAAATATTCATTCAACACGAAGCCGAGTCAATGGGCAATCGTTTTATTTTTATGATCGTTTGCGTTTTACGATGGACTTTTACGTTTTCTATGGTCCGTAATTTCTTGATTTTTCTTTTGGTTTTTATTATTTTTGAATTTATTCCGTTTTATTTACGGGGGATCAGGTGAAATAGTAATTTATTTCCTTATTTTTTAAACATTAAGCGTTGAAGTAAAGCTATCATTTCTGAATAGATATTTAAGTGTTGTTTGATAAAATAAAGACGGAGATATATTCTGAATAATTTACTATCAATTCTTAATGGTTTGTTAAGTATTTTATTTTAACAGATTATAAAGATGAAAATGACACTTTTTCTATAACTGCTAATTGTCATTTTGAATATTAGCTCCTACTTTTTACCATGACTCATGATTTTTCGCGTTGATTCCACTTGTATTTATTTATTTATTTATTTATTTATTTATTTATTTATTTATTTATTTATTTATTTATTTATTTATTTATTTATTTATTTATTTATTTATTTATTTATTTATTTATTTATTTATTTATTTATTTATTTATTTATTTATTTATTTATTTATTTATTTATTTATTTATTTATTTATTTATTTATTTATTTATTTATTTATTTATTTATTATGCTTTATTACATAAAATACTAATGAAATCAAATGCTTCAACTGTTTTGCATCTAAAAATATTCCTTGTATCAAATAGTTTTGAAATCAGTGATAACTAGTTTGAAATGTAGACTGTAAATTCATTTTAAAATTTAAATACATTTTCAAATTTGAGTATTTATGAAATTAAACAAAGAAAGTTGTTAATGAAATGGTCATAAAAGAAATTTCTATGATATGTTTCAGTTATTTTATACAAATTTAAGATATTTATTTAAACTCAATTATTTTTTTAAACTATTAAGAACATAAAAAAAAAATTTAAGTTTTAGTCTTCTAAAATATTGACTGCAGTTTAAATTTAATATTTTGAAAATATTTTATTCTTTCATTTTAGAAAGTCTTTGCTTATAAGCAGTTGTTTTATTCTTCCTTTAGCATTACTTAATTCTTTCATTAGACCAAATCTTCTCTGATTAATTATCAGTTTTAAATATTTAATAAACACAAAAACTATTGCATCAAAACATTAATAAGATGTTATGAAATAAATGTTGTATAAGTTTCCAATAAAATCGTAAGAAGGATTTTCCAAAAAAAGTATAGGTATTTCCAGAACATTAGCTTAAGTGAGGTCATTTTTCTGAAAATCTTCGAAAAATTTGATCATGAAATAAAAAGCGGAGAGTCAGATTCGTATTCTAACACATCCATTTAAAGTTGAAATTAACTTGTTAACTGCATCCTACCAACCGTATGAAACACACAGCTAAAAATTTCATTGCTCTAGTCACGAAACATTCGTCACGAGTATATTTGAAGTTTTATCATAAAATAAATACAATAAAATAATAATAATAACAATAAAAAAATATTTGTAAGTTTGGAGTTAATTACTGACTTTGTTATTCTGTTAAGAAATTTTTTCTCCATCGGAAATATTAAAGTTTAAATTTTTGATAAATAAGTTTCTTTTTGTCATGGAACATTAAATTGTTATATTCGCCTCCAAATACGAAGCCGTGAAATTAACAACTATTCAAACCGAATATTGATGGTGCCACTATAACTATTTTAAACACAAAATGTTTCTTTAACAAAAAAATTATAAAACACGCTACATTTATTATTCTCTACAACAGGGTTCCCACAGTCATTGAAAGTCATTAAAACAGCTTAATATATTTTTTACTTGTTTTCAAGACCTTGAAAGTTCTTGAAAATGTTTTGAGGTGCTTAAAAGTTCTTGAAAATGCTTAGAGGTCCTTAAAAGTCCTTAATGTTTACAGATGTTGTCCGACTGCAAAATTTGTAAAAATACAACTCGGACTTGCTATTCCCACGTGACCGCCACTTATCTGCACCGTATAGAAATTTTCCGACATATTTGTATTACGCATCCACCTATTTGTAACTTTTTTGGTAGAATATACTTTATTAAAAATTTAAATACAGACATGATACCTGAAAACAAATTTTCAAAGATCCTTAAAAACATAATTAGGTCCTTAAAAGTCATTGATTTTCATTCTGTGATTTGAGTAGGAACCTTGTACAAGTTTGTTGTTGTTCTTTCACGCATTTAAACACACCAAACTGTCGATTGGTATCCTAAAACTAAAACTTTAACAATTCCGTTAGGAAAACATTCTACACAATACCAGGCGATACATGTATAAAAACAATTCATTGCCATCTTACTATAAACACCAACATACTACACATTCTATTTCTCCCAACGATAGTGAACTAACAGTATAATAATAAGAATATCCCCCAACAACTCTATAATCTATTCCATAACAACTAGACTACTCTCAGTAAAGATGTTATATTTAGTTCCTGAATCACAAAACACGTAGCCGCCCACAAACGCCTTTTCATTGCCGGCACCATAGAATTCTCCACTTTGACAGGGCCCTTTGATTGATGAGTCGTAGTAAAAAAGGGGGAAAGGGAGGAGTATCTGGGGGTAAGAGTGGAGGATTGTTTTATTTATTCCGCTCCGCTCCCTTTTTTTTTTATTATTATTTTTATGAACCCGTCTAACAGAAAATCTTCGTGACCTTGAAGACGATGAAAGTGGAATAGAAATTTAAACATTATTTTAGATTTTGGTTGGGGTGGTTGTGTGGAAGGTGTTTTGTTGTGTTGTTTTTGGGTGTGTTTGGTTCGGGTTTGTGGAAAAGTGTTTTGTTAATTTTGGTTTTGAAATGTTGTGGTTTGTTCGTTTTGGTTGAAAATATGTTTTGTTAGTTTTGATTGAAGTATTGTGTTTGATTTCAGGTGTTAATTGATAATTTGTTCTTTGTAAGTTTCGTTGTTTATTAAAGTTTGCTATTCTTCTTTTAACAATAGAAGGAAGGAAATGCTTTTTTTTTTCAACATGAAGTTGAAAAATTCTATTAGTTCATTATGTACATTGACCTCTAATTGTTACTTCTTGATCGAGCATACTTGGCTTTTGACTTGAAGCTTAAAAATCATCATAGAAATCTGTATTAACAATTCTCCCCCTCCCACCCAAAAAAACTAGTTTCCTTCCTCTGATAACCAAGAGCAACCTAATCCAAAGTATTAAATAGGGAACAAGATGGCGGCAATTCGATTAGCTTCATCTGCATACAGAACTGCTTATGAGATATCCAGTTTTTCTGTTAGATGTCAGAGTCTGTTGGCAAATTGCTCTTTAACGACTTTCAAAATGTCTGTTTGTCATAACTTAATATATATATAGATATATATTTTGCTTAAATATCTGTTTCATTATCTTCTCTAAGATACTTTTTTTTTTTTTTTTTTTTTATTTATTTATTTATTTATTTTGTGTTGTTAAACAGTATTTAATCATTATAGCGATGTTGTTATGAATTTTTATGCTAGGTAACTTCATAAGACCAATGCGTTTTAAATTTAGTAATACCTATAAATGACTTAAACGTTATTTAAATGTACATTTGTTTCAACATTTGGATTGAATATTGCAACTGTTACGGAACTATTTAAATAAAAATTCCTTCATTTTAAAACAACGTTATTGATTAGAAAACGTAGATTCTATTCAATCTTTTGTCAGAATTTATTCTTTTGTTGGAATTTATTTATTTTTTGTTAGAATTTATTTATACTTGTTTAAAAGTTAACTATGTAAACTTTTTTGTTTAAATAAATCTGACTTATTCTTTTTGAATAACAGATATATTAAAAACAAATTTAACTATTGTGTATAATTACTGCTTCTTTTGTACATTGAATGAACTTGATACCATTTTCATTTGGACAATCATAGCAAAATAAAATATAAATATTTATTTTTTAAAAAAAGATATGCACTGTTTTTATGAAATGTATCATGATCTTATTTTCTCTCATATAATATTAAAAATAGTATATTTATAGTTCTTTTGTCCTTTTAAATTGCATTGAAAAACTACTTTTCTCTAATGTGACAAATCTTTTTTTTTTTTTTTTTTTTTTTTTTTTTTAAGTTTTTTAACCGAAAAAAGTTTGTAACCAGAGTGTTTGATGAATTTTAACATCTCTTTATGAATTTAATGTGGTCACTATCCTCATCCATATCATTATCTGATAATTCCATTCTGGTTCGCTGCAGTTTCCAACATAATTTTTTATTCAAAATACCACGGTAGCTAACATTCATTCACGTTCCTGAACACCATATTTTCCTTCCGAAACTTTAGACTTGCCTTCCACTTTTAATTAAAATTAAACTTATTAGTTTACTTACACCCCCCCCCCCCTCCCCTCTCTCTCTTTACAATAGGCAGATCTTAGCACCCTTCACGCCTGGTCAACTCCCCTCAAGGCTTTCATATCAATCTCATCACACAGCATCAAAGGAACCTTCGACCTCTTAGAAAATTTCAAGTTTGGATACTCAACTTTTAATTACTTCCCAGCCAATAGGGACGGAAAGAAACACTTCATGGGGGGATGGCTAGGACCTTACAATTTCTAGTCACTTAAATTACCTCCCCCCCCCCCCACCCGACCCGTTACTATAGTTACCGATAGGTGGCGCCACGTACCACCCTCGCGGATGGATGCATGAGTGGAAAGGAAACTAGCCCCCCCTTCGCCCACTCAAAGACTTACAGAAGGGGGGAGGGGGTCTGGAACTTTCCAGACCCCCCCCCCCCCCCACGTGACAGCCCTGAAGGGACAAAAGTGAAAGGCTTCAGTGGAGCTTATTTCCTGCTGGCTGGGGCTCTTTCCTCACACACATGCATCCATTCCACACACTCACAGGCCCATACATGCATCCAATCAATAGTTGGCCTGCCGGTAGAGAGGGCATAGCGCCAGGAGGTTATTTTTGGTCAGCTGGGCTTTATAACGAACCTAGCCTCTCACGGTTCCCACCACTTCACTTCGCTTCTGAGAAGGCGGGGGTGGAAGAGATCCCAGCGCCACCTATGCGGCATGCGCCGTTCGTGAGACGCGGCATGTCGATAAGGCTTTTTTGGTTGGGGTTGCTGGATTTGGCGAGGAATCGCCATTGGCGAGGTTGTGAGGGGGGGAGTTCTAAGTTTTAATTTAATATATGCACAATGAAATAACCATTTGTTGAACTTTTTGGGGGAGTTTAATGTCCAATAAATTGGCTCTTCCGGTGTCTGATGAAAAGAAAGATTGGAGGAGGGTTGTTATGGGAAAAGGAACCGGAATGGGTTCGGGTTAAGGAATTGTTTTGATAATTAGGCAGAAGCTAAGAGCTTTAAATGAATATTTAATAATTGTGGATGGTAATTCAGTTTAAAAGGGGATCAGATATGAAATTTCGGTTATTATTTTCAGCTAAGAAATAAAAAAAAAATTCTATTTATTTTTCACAGTTTGACAGAAACTAGTGTATAGGCAATTAATGTTTTTAAAAATAAGGCGCTATCTTAAGTTTAACGTGTGTTCCGAACTTAATACATTTTTATCGATCATTTTTCTTTTGTTACTTTCACAAAAATGAATTATTTTCTTTTAAAAATTCTTTAAAAAATATCACTGAATGAACTTTAAAGTCCCTTTCCATAACTTCAGTATATTTTCCATAGACTAGAATTTTTGCTTTTGAATTCAATGTTTTGTATTGTAAGCTACCTACTGGCAACTACTTAGACAATAATTTTATAAACGTTTATATTTTAAATAGACAAATTACTAATTAAATCTTCAATGTGCTAATATAATCTTTAAATAAACATTAAGTTTAATTATGACAAATAATTTATTTTCCCGTCTGGATTAAAATGACAATAACTATTTTACACATATTTGCACCCAAATGTGTCGCAATTTTAAGTTAAGCAAAACAATGTCTGAATAAATGAATTTCAATGTTGACAATGAATAAATAATGAGTATATAAATTTAGAGTTAACATTTCCACGGTGATTTAACGATTGATTTTGAATAAATTCATCGCAGGAATGAAACTTCTTTGCTATTTTATTTTGAACATCGTTTCTTCATTTCGCTTGTAATTGGATTTTTGGGACAAAATATCCTATGTTTTAAATTCTTGGGATCTATTTTGGGAAATCGAAAAACTAAGCGGATCGAAAACTTTTCGGATTCAGTTTTGGAAATGATTGTTATTAAAATAAATTCGGGTTTGCTACTTAAATACTTTAAACCTAATAATAACCTCACAAATGAATCAAGAAGCAATTAGCTACATCTTATTAAAAAAAAAATTTTCATTCACTGACTGAAAGTTACCATATTTTTTTATGCTTAGCTGTATTCAAGAAATGTTTTGTATTGATGTCGTAATCTATGGATGAAAACAACAATAATATAATTCAGTGCTATTTTTATGCAGAAAAATAACTCCCGTCATACCATCACTTAATATTTTTAATCTTTTCTTTCAATGGGAAAAATACTTTCAAAATGTATCTTTGCCCCAGAGATAAATAGGTTAAAACATTGAGATTTTCAGTTCTTGATTGCGATATTGTGTGCGCTTCATGTTCTTTCAGAGATTAATTTATACAAATGTCTGTTTTGGGTCTGTCACTAAAAGGTTGCTTTTACACACTTTTCTATTTCACGTTTCGTGGACAAATGAACCCACTTGTCGTCATCCAATCGAGCTGAAACTTTGAAGATAGACGCGATGTTTCTAACAATGTCTTCTATATTTTGGGAGCAAAAGAATGTTAATGACATGGAGTGGATGTTGTCTTCGTTGTGGAAAAACACTATCAAAATCCGATCTCAGCTCTAAATCTCTTAAATAAGTTGTTGTTGCACATATAAGTTGACAATAAATGATTTAAAGAAAAAAGAGATTGTTTTTTGTTGGTTACCTTTTAAAGAGTGACAATAGCATAAAGAGAACAACACTTTTTTTACTCTGATCATTAAGATGGGGGAAATAGAGATTGTGTCCTTTGGTCTACAAATATTTTGATAATTATATGGGTCATTACTAAGTTTAAACGCATTCTTAGGAGTTCCATTTTCAATTAGATGCATTCTATTTAACAAAAAAATGCAGAAATTAATTTAATGAGTGTTTTGAGTGAATCGCTGCATTCTAATTTCATTTTATTTTAAGCAGTTCAAAATAAATCCTTTCTCTTCAAAATCAACTCTTCTTCGAATTAAAGTTCAATTTCAGTCTCTGCTTATCGTCTGCGCATAATAATAAATTCATGGAAAACGAGTTCTACTCGAAACCGTCACTGTAATCATTCAATTACAGAAAGGTAAAAGGAAGCCATAGCAAGAAACACGTGTTGGCAGACAGCGCACTTCATAAATCTACCTTTAATTGGATGCCCGTTTCCTAAGAGTAATGATTTCTCTTACAATCCGTGATGCGGATTGCTTGCGGAAGGTGCATGAAATATGCGCTATTAATATTAGTTTCCGTATTCATTACCGTGAAATATCTGTTCGATTTAAATGGCGGTTTGATTAATTGATTTATTTAGTGTTGAGGGGTGTTATTTATCACTTTGTTCAGGGATCTGTCTTCGTTGGATTTTATTATTAATGATTTTTTACTATTAAATATTTAGGATTTTTATTTTCAAAATTTTTTGGAATTAATGAATTTGTGAAGGCTTAATACTACTATTTTTTTTTATTAATATGTTATTACGGCTCTTATTATCATAATTATTGTTATCACTATTATAATAATATCAATACAGAAATTATTGTTATTATTGCTAATATGTTGTTATTCTTATTGCTATAATTATAGTTTGTCATTGTTATGTTATTACTGTTGTTATTAATATAGCTATTATTATTATTATTATTATTATTATTAGTAGTAGTAGTAGTAGTATTACTAATATTAGTATTACTATTGTTATTATTATAATTAATATTATTATAGTTATAGCTATTATTATTAATAATGATAGTGATATAATATTTTTTTTAATTATTATTATAAAAATTATTATTATTATTATAATAAAAATAATTATTATTATTATAAAAGTTATTATTATTATGATAAAAATTATTATTATTATTATTATTATTATAATAAAAATAATTATTATTATTATAAAAGTTATTATTATTATGATAAAAATTATTATTATTTTTATTATAAAAATTATTATTATAAAAATTATTATCATTATTATAAAAATGATTATTATTATTATAAAAATTATAATTATAATTATTATTATAATTATTATTATTATTATAAATATTATTATTATTATTATTATAAAAATTATTATTATTATTATTATTATAAAAATTATTATTATTATTATTATAAAAATTATTATTATTATTATTATTATAAAAATTATTATTATTATTATTATAAAAATTATTATTATTATTATTATAAAAATTATTATTATTATAAAAATTATTATTATTATTATTATAAAAATTATTATTATTATTATAAAAATTATTATTATTATTATTATTATTATTATAAAAATTATTATTATTATTATTATAAAAATTATTATTATTATTATAAAAATTATTATTATTATTATTATAAAAATTATTATTATTATAAAAATTATTATTATTATTATTATTATTATTATAAAAATTATTATTATTATTATTATTATAAAAATTATTATTATTATTATAAAAATTATTATTATTATTATTATTATTATTATAAAAATTATTATTATTATTATAAAAATTATTATTATTATTATTATTATTATAAAAATTATTATTATTATTATAATAAAAATAATTATTATTATTATAAAAGTTATTATTATTATGATAAAAATTATTATTATTTTTATTATAAAAATTATTATTATAATTATTATAAAAATTGTTATTATTATTATTAAAATTATAAAAATTATTATTATAAAAATTATTATTATAAAAATTATTATTATAAAAATTATTATTATAAAAATTATAATTATTATTATAATTATTATTATTATTATAAAAATTATAATTATTATTATAATTATTATTATTATTATAATTAGTATTATTATTATAATTATTATTATTATTATAAAAATTATTATTATTATTATTATAAAAATTATTATTATTGTTATTATAAAAATTATTATTATTATTATTATTATAAAAATTATTATTATTATTATTATTATAAAAATTATTATTATTATTATTATAAAAATTATTATTATTATTATAAAAATTATTATTATTATTATTATTATAAAAATTATTATTATAAAAATTATTATTATGATTATAAAAATTATTATTATTATTATAAAATTTATTATTATTATTATAAAATTATTATTATTATTATTATTATAAAAATTATTATTATTATTATAAAAAATTATTATTATTATTATAAAAATTATTATTATTATTATAAAAATTATTATTATTATTATTATTATTATAAAAATTATTATTATTATTATAAAAATTATTATTATTATTATAAAAATTATTATTATTATTATGATTATAAAAATTATTATTATTATTATGATTATAAAAATTATTATTATTATTAGAAAAACTATTATTATTATTATTGTTATTTTATAAAAATAATTATGAATATTTTATAAAAAATTATTATTATTATTATTATTTTAATTACTAATGAAAATTATTATCTATATTATTATTCTAAAAATTTTTATTATCTTTATTATTACTATTATTATAAAAATTATTACTATCATCATTAATTTTTTTATTTTACATTATTATTAATTCAAAAATAAATCATGCTGCGGAAAAATCATTCTTAAAGTGTGAGTGCCTTAAAATTAAGTCATTAGACTATTATTTTACTGAAGTATCAATGTCTTTATATGGATTACTTTCATGGAAACAGGGCAATCAAAGTAGCATTTGATAATCTGTACTTTTACTCGAAAAAAGTATTTTGTTAATAAATCCCTATATTCATGGCTTTGAATAAAAATGTGAAAGACTTCATTTTCACAAACAAAGAAAAAAATACAAGATTGTGGTATTTTTATTAGAAATGCTTAATTTTCCTTTTGGAAGGAATGTGCAGGCGTGCACTGCTACAATTTGATAACCGTTTCATGATTAAATTTCATCAACAACATGCAATTTTTTTTTTTTTTTTTTTTTTTGTGAAACAGTTAAAAATATGTTAAATGGATTAAAAACATAAATATTAGATTATTTATGCTATAAATAGGAGTCACAAAGCTTTTTAACAATTCCTATTTTCATTCACAAGATTGACGATCATTAAAATAAGACCTAATTATTAGAATCAATAAACAAACACAATTTCATTTTATAGCAAAAAAAGAAACAAAGTTTCAAACATTTCATCTGACTCAAAAAAAAAAAAAACAATTATAATTTAACGTGTGTTTTTTAAATTTATAATTTAATGACACTCGCGTGGAAACATTAAAATATAAAGCGAGTGTGATATTTTAAAATATATATCTTATCACTTCCGTCTCGTTTTAAAGTCACCTTGCAAGTGCTTATCCTACATAACTCAGTCTCTCATACCCCTGAGGTAAATCGTATCTCAGGTTTAGACTTACAATGCAAAACAATTATTTGAATTGCTTCTGAAGCTCTTCTTGAGAACTCCCGTGTCTCTAGATGAGGCCAAGGGCACATCATTCTTTCCCTATCAGGAACTATCAAATGGAATACCACACCTCTTCATTTCGCCATTTCAATTGTCTTGAGATCTCTCTCGGCAATATTTCAAAGCCATATGTTGGGAGGTCGATCTAAAATGACGTAGTCACATCTCTTAACTCTATCCTTTAATGTACACCAAATTAAACTCTTTGATCTATCTGCATGTTTGACCATTCTTGAGATTCCTTGCAATAGCTTGATGACCTAACCCTACTTCTTTTAATTATTGACGTAATACTTCAATCTCGAAGTAAAATTTACAATTGATATTACGTCACACATTATTTATATAAAGAAGAGTTTCCTTGTATATATATATATATATATATATATATATATATATATATATATATATATATATATATATATATATATATATATATATATATATATATATATATATATATATAAACAAAATAAAGATTCCTAGCTATTTGACATTTTTAAAAGCCCTCCCTGTTTTATCCGTAAAGAGGTACGATCATAATTTGAGATTTACTGAACTCAATTTGAAGGGCTATTTTTTATATCAATATCTTGAAAAATCCAAATTAGGAAGAACACAATAGTATTTCCGTGTTTTTTTTTTTTTTTTTTTTTTTTTTTTTTTTTTTTTTTTTTTTGTAGGGTGGTGGAATTGAGTATAGATAGTAAATTTAATCTCATTAATTGTATAGCTTCCAATCAACTGGACAAATTTAATCTGCATTTTGATCCCGAGCAAAGCCGAGCACTTCACCTAGTTAGGCAATAAAATTTTAATGAACAATGACTAAGTGCTAACTAATTCTAGTTCTGAATTCAAAGCCTCAATCTCGAAGTCAGGTTTTGAATTTATAATAGGTCATAAAATTTTATTGAATAATTTAACCCTTGCATTTGTTTCAAGTGTAAGATACTCGTATTCTTTCAAAGGACTTATCTGTCACCTGTAATAAAATTGTGCCGGATACTATTTCAGTCATCTTTAGCTTTATTCAATGGTCAATTCTCGAATTTTTAATTTTTTTATTCAATTCTAAATGTTGCGAAAAGGCCATAAACAGAAAAATTTCTGCTCAATGCTCTCTCTTTTTTTTTTTTTTTTTTTTTTTTTTTTTTTTTTTTTTTAAATTTGCAATCAAAGTTCCGTTGTTAGACGTTGGTGAGAAAACGATTCACTCGGCTCAGAACTGAATGCGACATAAATGCTTCCTAAACATCTTAGCTTGAAATGTGGCAACAGAAACCAGTTTTGCAAGTTTCTCGTAAATCGCGCCAATTTGTAAGGGATATGGTAATGGTCTACCAACGCCAACTATTTGGCAAAAACCTCAAGATAACCATAGAAACGATAGGATCGCTTGACGTCACGGATTTTATTGAATGCTTTGATCGGCCTGGTTTTGGCTCGATTTGGGGGCATTATCTTTTCTTAATATTTAAATAACTATTTTTTTATTTTTTTTAAAGAACTTTTGTTTAAATATTTAGAATCTTAAATAAATTCTTCATAAATATATACTAATTTCACTCGTTTTTAAAAAATGCGGGAATCATCCATTGCAGCTCGTACTCATTCACTAAAGCATAACATCTAAAACTGAAATTCAACTCCTGCCTTGAACCGCCACAACACATCAGCATCCCAAATAGGCTTGTTTCTTTCACCCTACAGCTAGCTCTTCAGTATCTGTTATGTCTACCAGAGTGGCTGATGCTATGCACAGCACTCTTTATTTATAGCGATTCCCACATTTTTTTGCTGACGTACGGACTCCCTGATTATGCAATGATCCGGTCAGTTAGTTCATTAACATTGATTCGTGTGAAGGTTCGCGGGTAATTCGTGGAATTTCTGGAAGATAACATGTTGTTTTTCGAGGAATTTCTGTTTAGGAATTAGAGCGCTTCACTTTGAATGAATGTGAGGGAATATCCCTAAATCAATAGTTTGTGTTATGAAGAGATCGTTTGAACGAGATACATGTTAGAATACATTCTTAGAAAGGCATACAGATTATGCGAACAAGTTTATGAAGGTGCAATAGCCAAAATAATATGTCGTGTGAGGGAATATCCCTAAATCAATAGTTTGTGTTATAAAGAGAATGTTTGAACGAGATACATGTTAGAATACATTCTTAAAAAGGCATACAGATTATGCGAACAAATTTATAAAGGCTCAATAGCCAAAAAAATATGTCGTGTGAGGGAATATCCCTAAATCAATAGTTTGTGTTATGAAGAGATAGTTTGAACGAGATACATGTTAGAATACATTCTTAAAAAGGCATCCAGATTATATAAGCGAACAAGTTTATAAAGGAGTAATTGCCAAAAAAATATGTTACTACTTAAAAATATGTTAGTGGTATGAAACAGTCGAACATCAATAATATCCTCAAAATTTTCAGATGTCTAATTAACCCACTTGCCGTTATCCAATCGAGCTGAAACTTTACAGAGATAAACTCATTGTCGATAACGATCCATAGAATGAGATCGATGGTTCTCTTGGTAGTGGTCAAACAGTATGGACAGCCAATTTTAGCTCAAATTCGCTTAAATAAGTTACAATTGCACATAACGGCAATGACTATAAAGGATTTATAGTAAATGCTCGGTTTGTATGGAGGCTTTCCCCCCCCCCCCCCAATGGAATCCTTGTACGTTGTTGTTCATTACGTCAGAAATGGAGTTAAATTCGAAACAAATGTTGAGCAATGTTTGCAGCTGAAGTTGCGCCAATGAAGTTAAGCAATGATTGTGAAGATTACGTTCATCAACGAAATAATAAGTGTTTAGTCGATTGCACTGTGTTACAGTTTGCAACTGCGAATTTTTTTTTTAATTTTTTTTTTTCTCTCTTCTTTCTTATTTAAAAAAAAATTCAAAAGCTATAATACTTGGGTATAATTATTTATAGGTATTTCGGAAACGTATTTTGAACAACCAGTTACGCAGCACTACCAATTTTATGGACGACAATCTTAATATGCTAATTTTATTGTAAATAATTGACAATTCTAATTGTACAGTATTCTTACAGTACCTCTGATCTGAATACATTTAGCTTGGATACATTAACTAATCAGTTACCTTCCCAATTTATTTTGTAGTTTTAATAACGTTGAAGGTATCTTAGAAAAACTAAAGAACTGTTTTTAATTTAACGTAGACTTGGAAAAATTTATTCTGAATTTGAGTTATAAAAATATTAGCCCATAAACTCAAAGTTTTTACTGTAACTCCTTTACATGCATTGCCAACTTTTATGTGTAATTGCAAACTTATTTAAGGGCAATTCTCTGGATGAAGCAGGAAATACTTTCTTTCTTTTTTCTCCTCGTAAACAGATTACAATTGCAGAATTATGCTGAATATAGTATTTATATTTTTGTTTTATTTAACATTAGTTTATTGCAAAGTTACATAGATAATTATTTAACTAGGTGAAATATCCATTTATAACATCTGACGCACGGGGGAACACGTTCATGTCTCGTGCGTCAGTGGTTTCGAAGATTTTGCCCCCCCCCCCCCAATACACACACAAATAAAATTGATATTAAAAATATAGGATTTTAAAATATTAAATACGTCGCCAACTCCAGAAGAAGAAGGTTTCCTTCATTAAATATCGCCAACTTACTTGAATATGTATTGGTATCTGGATCTGAAGTGTGGCTGTAGAAACGCGTGTAAACGTATATTTTTAGTGACAGTTCCCTAAACTTAATATAATGTATTGTCATCCTATTTGCCAAGTTTCAGTTCGATTGGATGACGGCAAGTTAGTCAATTTACCCAACGAAAATATTAGCTCTACAAATAAATACACACACAAATAAAATCGAAGTTAATATAAAGGATTTGAAAGTAGTGAAAAATTAAAATAAAAAAATACAGGTCACATTTTAGATAATACGAATTTGCTAAAAAAAATACAAATTTTGTATTACTCATATTTGAAAGATTTTTTATTTTCTCCCTTTGCACTATAATTGTATAAAAAGAGAAATCCTGATCGTATTAAAAAATCTTGTTTTTATATAGTCCTGTAGAAAATACCAATTTAAAAATTATAGTTATCTTAAATATTCTTTGTTATATAAATAAATAATAAATTGTAACTTATGTATACGTTTTAAAATGTATTATAAATTATTCTTGTGATGTGTGGAAAAACTAGAATTTTTCTCCTTTGTTAAATTTGTTGTAATGAATTCAGTGTTTTACTGGCCAAATCCAATTTGAGGACTAAAAGAAGATAAATTTTATCTTTTTATTTGTAACTAAACCTTCACATATAATTGCAATGCATTTTTGTTTTGTTATAATTGTATTATATTCGTAAAATTTAAAACTGTTTCATTACATTCGAGAATAGAAATTTCCATTAAAATACGATAGATATCTATTTCAGATCTTGTATTTGTTTTAGGACGTTTAGGGAATTATATGCCGCGTTATCTTAACGTGTTATCTTATCTAATTATTTAATTTTACCACCTAATTTATTATTTCAGCATTTAGTTAAATATTTGTGTTTTTTAACATTTTGTTTCATTTAACTGAAACGTTACAATTGACCCATTGTATATAATTTCCTCTTTTTTAATATTGTTTTAAGTTTTTATAAAAATTTACACGTAAAAAAAATATTTTAATATAAATCCTTTATATGCTTTAACAACTGTTATGTGTAATTGCAACTTATTTAAGTGATTTTGTGCTGAAATTGATTTTTTATAGTGTTAGACCACTACGAAGAAAGTCATCAATTTTATGCCATAGACTAATTTTTTTAGTCCCCTTAAATGATAGAATGCATTTTCATCAGAAGCGAGTCTGTCTGCTAAGTTTTATCTCGATTGGATACGGCAAGTGTGTTCATTAGAGCTCGAAGATTTGCTTGAGCCAAACATAAAAAATCGAAGTTAATATAAAGGATTTAAAAAAGGGTGAAATTTATATGATAAAAAAATAGTTAATTTAAAAAAAAAAAAAATGCACAAATTTTCGTGCAGATTTCGATAACTATTTATCATAATTCCTTATAAATATATAACTAATCGAATTGGAAAAAAAAGTAAATAAGTGTACGCAACATAAATCCAACTTTAAATTAAGATAGGTTAAAAAATAATTAAATAAGAGAAGATAGGTAATGTAAGATATATATCTTCTCTTATGAGTTAAAATAGATAAATTAAGATAAGGCAATACTTTAAAATTGGTACAGTGTCTTTGAACTAGAATGCAAAAATATTCAAATGATATTAAAGATTTTAATATTAAAATCTTGTCTTTGGAACTCTTTTCTTATTAGTGATGGCATATAGATTGTTGTTGTTGTTATCGCTATTCTTCTTGTTCTTCTTTTTATTATTATAATTATGATTATTGTTGTTATTATTATTTTTAATAGTAGTAGTATCACATTACCATTAAAATATTAAAATTTAATTATTTTTATAATCTTCTTCTTTTTATTATTATCATTGTCATCATTAATAGTATGTTTAAATATTTTTATCATTATCTTTTTTATTAATATTTTGTATTGCTTTTATTATTTATATTTTGCTATTATTATGAGTAATACTACTTTTCACTTTGAAATTGAATCAATTGACTACGACCAATATTTGGATTCTTAAATATCGTGTTTGTGTGTCTTTGTACCATGACCATGCATCTCTTAGGGTTAATGTCTTTTTCTGCGCCTGAATTGCTGCTCTTTGATTCGTTTCATTCCACTTTCTTTATGGTTTCCCTAACATGACAGAACAGAACACACAACAGTCAAAAGACAATGGCGCCTAAATATATGCGGCTGCTATTATTCATTCTTTGTTAATAAATCTCTAACTTGGCAGAAAAGGGACTTATTATTCAAGAAATGGTAAATATAAGTTTTAACCACTTTTCCAATAAACCAATGGTTTCAAAATTTTCAGATATTGGGACACACTCTCTTCGAAGACTTTTCTTTATTTCAATCCGCTCTTTCTTTCATCTCAACTCATAACACAAATATTATTAATAAAAATTTTAGGTTTACTCAACAAGCAATTATTATTTATAATCTGTATCAACAAAATTCATACAGATTATAAATAATTAGTAAATTTTAAACATACATTTAAAACATTAATATTAACTCCGATTTTGTATGTTTGTGACGTACAAATTTTCGGGGAACTAATTGTCTTTCATCCAATCGAGCTGAAACTTGGCAGATAGACACGTTATCAATGGCAATGCAATCTATCAAGTTTGAGGGACCAAAAAAAGTTAGGAAGTTGTGTTTTTCTTCGTAGTGGTCAAAGACTATAAATGCTCGATCTGACCTCAAAATCACTTAAATAAATTGTATTTCTGCATAAAACTTCAATGCATGTAAAGGAATTATTATCAAACCTTTGTTTTAAATAGCTAATTTTTTAATAGCTTGAATTAAATATAATAGTAATAATTAAAATTCTTGTTTTTCTTTATAATGTCAAGAACCACCAAGAGTTATTCATAAATCTTATAGCCATTTTCTAAATTTCTATTTTATTCTGCAATGAACAATAAATTTTATAACTAATTCATTAAATAATACGGCCTACAGTTAGGGAAACTCTGTACTGATCTTGTACTGCCCTCTGTAATGTATTGAACAATCATCCACTTTTACCTTTACAATTCTTCATTGCTTTGAATCTCAAAAAAATATTATTTACGAATGCTGATTGTATTTACACTTTATTTAAAGTTTGATTGATACCTATCACTGTATGTTGCTTTATGGTACAATCTACAATGCTTAAGTTTATTAGCAAGAAAATGTTAGTGTTCTAAAAAATGTTATTTATTATTCAAGTGGAAAATGCGTATTGTAACTTTTGTCACTGTGCTTTTCTTTTTATTTGTAAGTAGATTATCAGTATATCTTGCGATACATAAAAATAATTAATTTCTACGAAATTCAGAGAAAGGCGTCTTTTTTCTTTCTTTTGCAAAATTTAACCATTTTAATCGGTACTGGATAAATCTTTCGACACGTAGATATTTTTATTTTTAGAATAATATAATTGTAGTTATGTATGTCAGGCAAATTTATTAGGAAAATTAAAGTACCAATATACATGGAAAATGGCGAAATTTGGTGCAAATAACCATTTTTCTATCTTTGCTCTAAAATTTTTTCGATTTTGTAACTTTAATATGGTTCTATATTTTTATGACGATAAAAATACTTTTTAAATTACTTTAATTTTGATTAAGGTACACAGTATTAAAAAGACCATTACAACAAGCTTTAAACTTGCTTTGTGAGAAACTAGTTTTTATCAATATAAGGCCTTTTACCTAGAGATAACTTCAATTTGAATAAACCAAATTAAAAAAATACACATGAAAGGTATAATGCAAGGCAAAAAACACACTAGGCAAATTTGATTTTTAAATTAATAAATATTGAACCGTGATGTTTTTATAAAATGTGTGTAACTTTAAATACCTTCAAAGCAAAATTTTATAACCAAAAAGCTATTTCAGTTTTATTTAATTCTAGTAAGTTCCCGGTTGCAAGTCTTTTTGTATCATTTGCAATTAAAACAAAATTCTAAATAAATTATGAAATTGAGTCCCGACTAATACTATTAGACCTTAATTAAGTAATTAATTTTAATGAATTATTTAAATATGATCAAATGAAATTTTATGTTGCGGATATGTTAGTTTCAAAAAAACTTGTAAAGCATAAAACATTATGAGTACTTCAAAGTAAAAAAAAAATATTTGTGTGTGTACTGGTAACTTAAAGAAATACCAAGGAAGTGGTGTATGTTGGATTTTATTACAAGCATGGGGAATGAACTAATATTTTCTTGTATTATGAACATTCTATGATTCAACATGATGAAAAAGAAACAATAATTTATATTATTTAACTTGATTATCAATTATAAATTATATCGGGCTAGTTATAAGTCTTTCATTTTGGGTATTTGAAATGTGAAGCTAAAAATTTCTTTAAAATTATCATGTCAAAAGAACTTTACATTAATGATCATTTTCTACCATGGTTTACTGTTATTCACTTTTATAATAAGTTTAATATAATACTTTTACTGAATAATTTATTAAATTTATAAGTAAAAAAAGTTTATAAATTATTGTGACCCCAAAGTATTGTATCCATTTATTGCGGATATAATACATGGAAATGTGTTATAATACACCAAAACGTATAATTATACTATTATGTCACTTATTTACCATACTTAAAAGATAAAATTGTTGAAAGTTGCATTGAGAAGTTCCTTCTCTTGGACAATTATAGAAATAGGGTTACTAGAAAAATCTATCGAACTATAATCATACAATCATAACCACATTAGTACAATAATGCCTACTTTTGTTTGATTTTCTTTCTTCCTACTCGTTAAATATATTCAAGAATTCATTGAATACAGAGGTTTTATCTAAAAAATGCATTTATTTCGCCTTATCTAAATGAAATGGTACTTTACAAGGAAGCTGAAATTATAAATATTTACTTTACTCAAATTTAGACTCAATTTTTTTTTATTGTAAAACCTAACCAAACAATTGTATGATCATTAATTTTATATTTATGCAATAAAAATATAATAAAACAATAAAACTAATAAATAGTCTGTCTCAAATAAACTTCCGTCAACTGATTGTCATAATAAAAGCAAGTAGGAATTACTATTTTAAAATAGCATAAGTACATCTCTTAATAATTTTATAAATTTTAACTATGCCATGTTAAGAGGAACATTGATGTAAGAAAATTTTTTCGTTTAAATTTTACTGTTACGCAAATCATATTAGATTCCATTTTATAATTATTAAAATATAATTGAATTAATTTGAAACCCATTACTGTTTGGCTCTATCAATCTAGATTTTCTTCCATAGGTTTAATGAAAATAAAATAATATTTAGTATTCAATTGTTAGTTACTTCGATGCTTGCAATTAATGATTTTTTTATTAGTTCAAAGGTAACGTAATGGACAAATCAAAGCTACATTGCAACATACCTATTTTTACGTTAAAAATTTTTTGTGTATAGTTATACACAATATTGGTAAAAAAAAGTGTATCAAACACTTTAATTTCTATTTCTAGAGAAAAAAAAAAAAATATATATATATATATATATATATATATATATATATATATATATATATATATATATATATATATATATATATATATATATATATATATATATATATATATATATATATATATATATATATATATATATATATATATATATATATATATATATATATATATATATATATATATATATATATATATTTATATATATATATATATATATATATATATATATATATATATATTTTTTTTTTTTTTTTTTGTCACAAGAGTAAAAAACTAAAGTTGACCAAAAAAAAATAACGTTTTATTTAAATTAAAACAACCTGTTTCTAAAATTTTTCAAAATCATATGAATCATATTGAATTACATGTTGTGGTAATGGTTTATCAAGTAAACCCGTAATAGTATAGTAGATAAAGCGTTTAATGATTTGTGTTTCTTTTTATGTTTCATTATATCAATTTACAGCTGAAACATATTATAAATCAAATGAAAAAAATGTGATTTTGATGGATAATTATAATTTAAAAAAAAAAAAGGGAATGCTAAAAAAAAAAAAGAGAGATAAATGTTACAATATATAGTTATTAATTCAGAAAACTTTTGATAAATTAAAATTAGTATTAAATATATATAATTCACTATGATGTATCTATTAATTATTATTAATCTAAACTTTATTTGATAACTTAAAAATTGATGTAACATAATAAACGAACAATCTATCAAATTATCTATTTAGCTACATATTCTTTAAAATTATACAGTACATAGTTATCTATTCATTAAGTAAATTTTCATTTAATTATAAATAGAAATACTTATGCTATACATTTTCTGTTAAGCACCATATTTTTGAAAATTAAATTAATGAAATATATAACCTATCGACATAAAAATATAAAATGTGTGTATATTTTCTAAATTAATATCCAAAATTAGTATTCAAAAATTACAAACGTGGAAATATCTATATCATTTTAAATTTATCTATACATTTCTTGGTAAAATTTAACAAAATTTATAAAAATGATGAGTTTTTGAAAAAAATATGTTATTTGCTATTTATTTCTTTAATCTAATACATTTCTATCTATACATCGAAATTTTCATCGCTAATAAACAGAATTACTCTATTTAAAACTAGTGTTAAACAACAAAATTTTTAAATTTAAGTACAAAACATATCCATTTTAAAAAAAAAAATGTATAAAAGTTTATGAAATTAGTATTCAAAAAAGCAAATATGAAAATGTTTTTATTAATTTTATTATTTATCTATAAGCTGTTTGACAACATTTAAAAAAAATTATATCAGCAAACACTGTAGGTTTTCATGTTGCCACACAATCATCTAAGTTATATATAATACAATGTTATCTATGTATCAAACTTTTCATTGATAATAAACATAACAGTTTGTCTTCTTTAAAATTTTATTAAAAAACAATTTTTTTTAATTAAAATTAACGTATGAATATAATAATAGCCAGCTACAGATAAATTATTTCTCCTGAGTGACTTTCAAACCAAATAGATCTGTCACGGTATCTCTCTTCCATTATGATTGATTTCACTTCCGATCCTCAATGAAAATTATCGTCTGAATTCGATCCATTTAGCGCTGTTACCATCCAATAATTACCTGCGAATTTATTTACGTCACGTAATCCGCCGAAAACAGGTTATTTGAAATGTTTGAATGATGAATTATTGTTTTAGTGGAGTATAACTTTCATTACAACCACCAAGACTAATAATTTGAGTGTTATTGGATAATTTGATTTTAGTCCAGTTGATTTATTATGATCGAAAAGTGGCCGTCGGAACATGAATTTATTATACTGAATCGATTATCTTTATGCTTGATTGTTTATTAATAAGCGTTCTTAACTTTTCTAATAGGCTTTTAAGAGATAGTTAATTGAGTTGTTTTGTATTGATGCCGCTAAATATGTATTTTCTAAATACATTGTTAATGGCTGCTGGGATTACACTTTTAAGAAACTTATTTTCTTAAAACAAATTATAAAATGTTTTTAATTTAATCTAAACGGAAATAGTTAGTAAATATATTAGTTTTTTTATGTAGGTAATATCTCTTGAATTTATTTCGTTAAATAATAATTTTTCTGATTAGTCCAAACAAAATATTTCACAAGTGTAAATATTTAAATTTATGTTTGATCTATCATAACGAAGATTCTTCCACTCTTGTTTCTCATGCTAATGATAATAGGGTCGATTACTGTGACACATACTTGTCATGTGGAATCTACATTAAGCTGTTAATCACTAAATATTTAAAATTTCCACACACAAGATAGTAACGCATACAGTTGAATAATGCAATAATAAATCATTATGTTACTTATACATTTACTAAATATTCTAAAATAAGCATTTTAACACTTAATTTTGGATCCTCAGAAATAAAATATAAGATTGTAAATTGTATATATTGATACAAACAGATATCATAATAAAACTTTGAGAAAACAAAGAACGAACAATTAGATTCCAACGACATCTCTTTAATGTCAGTTGATATAGTTTACTATGGTTGTTTTATTAGTAATTTTATTCATTTAAACTCGCTATTGAGTTTTGTATAATAGGGGAGACCTGAGTACATAGGCCCGCTTTTTTTCAATGCAATGAGCCAATGAGCCGCTTTTCCAATTTTTTCAACCACTTTCACCACTTTTCTTAGCCACTTTTTCAAAAAATGAGCCACTGAGTCGTTTAAAAATTTGAAACTGTTATGCATACATCGTTATAATAATTACTTCTCATTGAGATTATTATAAATACTTAAAATAACAGTTTCTGTCAAATAGAAAGTTTTTAAGGAAATTTTACAAATGGCCCTAGGTACAAGACCTCGTTGTGTCTAAGGCCAGTTGCTGATGTACCTAGGGTCCTTCTCTTTAAGTGAGGTTTCAGTTCATAATGAATAGAAAACAAACATACACAGATGAATTTTATAAAAGAAACAATATCAAGTAATTATCAGTCATTGGTTTATCATACAATAGCTGTAATAAATTGCAATATGTCAAATTAATAGTGAATTACAAGTATTTTCATAACTTTAAAAACTGATTACAAAACAAAATGAGTTGCAGGCTTTATCGCCTTGAAGCCCCAACAGATTTTGATTTTGGCAATTTAAACACAATAAGCAACTATGTGGCCTTAGGTACACGATTTGGTAATTTCATATAAAATGTCTTTTGCTAAAAATGAGCATGGAGAAAGGACTTATTTAAACATCTAATTTAGTACTTAATGTTACAAACAAAATTATTTAATAGAATTCAAAGACAAGTATTTGGCTTAGCTTTGTAAAACAATAAAAGACATGAGGTGCAAAATGTTGCTGCAGACCATATAAAAACGTTTTCCAATTATTACTTGCTACAGCCTTCTCCTCTAAGATTTCAAAATGGCTGCCAAAAGAGCAATTGGGTGTTGCCACTTACCCAAGTGAGTAAAAAAACTTAGAACTAAACATTATTATAAAAGTGGAATGGCCCTAAGTACATAAGTCTGCCCTGCTCACTTCAAATAATAAATATGTTTAAATATAAATTTTACAGTATGTTTGTTACATGAAGCTATTGGAAGAGGTTGGAATTGACTATAATACATTTAGAGTCAGAGGTACTTCATCATTATGGAATTAGAAAATTAGTGATTGTCAATATCAAATTGCCATGAAATAGTGTAAAATCCATTGGAAACAGAATTATTAATAATTGGAGGCATGATGCAAGTTAATAAATGAGATATTTTACTGTAGTTTTAAAATTTTTAATGCTTAATGAATTCTTACAATTGTTTTTCCGATTCATAAACTTAACACAAAAATTGAATTTGCCGCAATACTTTTGGTATAAAGTATTAATAGATTGAAAATAAATAGCCAAAATAAGTACTGAACCATAACGTTGTAGTATTATCACATTTGAAATCACTGTGATATGATTAACTGTACTTAAATTTGTATATATTTACTAGATTTATTCATTTATTTTTTGTACATTGTTTTCACTTAATGTTTTATATATAAGGTAATTAGTTAAATGAATAAATTGTTTCTTGATATTTTTGCTGAATTTTATCAAAATACCTTGTAGCTTGCCTAGGAAATACAAATTTTTAATATTGTCATATAAATCCGATAAAATATACTTTGGTGATATATGAAATTACTAAACATATATTTCAAATTTAAAACGTATCATTTTGTTTATTTTATCAATGAGAATCACTACTGAAATTTTATTAAATACTTGATACTTATTTTAGTCATAAAAAATATAAATTGTGTTATGAAATTATTTTGTTAAAATATCTTCCTCGCTTGTATAAAATGGTGTAAAATATTCTATAAATTAGTGTATAATTTTTACTTTTATCAATATATATTCTAATAATCTTAAAGAAATATATTTACCTAATTAGAACTATGATAAATGAGAACTTAAATACATGCTTGGGAAATTCATTTAATTAATGAATTGTGTAAACAAGTAAACCTTTAAAGACATTAATTGCCGAATAATTAAACATTTATGCATCATATTAAATAATGCGTTAATTACTTCTAAATTTGATAATTAATAAGAGATTGGGAGTAATTTAATATCCAACATTATTTAATCGCGTCGAACAAAAAAAAAAAAGAAAATATTTATACGCTAAAAATATTTAAATTACTCTTTAAGTTTCTCTTTCGAAACGCTAAACACATTGATACAATATCATTAAATTTTTAAAAAAGGATTTGAGAAATTAAATTCGCAATACATAATTTATTTTCATTTAAAACTGACAATAATTCATAGGCTCGCAATATTTTGTAACAAATTAAAATATGAAAGTAAAATGCTTCTATTTAAAGATTCAAGTCACGAAATAAAAGATGCTTAAATCACAAAACATAAGATTATGTAAACATGGATATTCTGAGAAAATTTTTAATTATTCATTCACATTAAAGTTGTTTTTAATGAATAGCTGTAATTGAAAAAAAAAAATCCTCTTTCAATTTATTATAAAAACAAAACGCAATTTCGTTTGCTTTTTATTATCGTTTGGTTGTATCAGAATTCTCACCATTTTCAATTTTAATTTAATCTTCTTTTTTTCCCCCTCTCAAACTTCATTTTATTATTTAAGACTCATTTGCTTTATTTCGTGAATTGTCATTTTAATTAATAATTCTTTCATAATGATTATTTATTTAATGATTTTGGAATGAATCTAAAGTCATAATTTGCTCCATTAAATGCATGGATTGTTCTTTAATGCTATTATTTTTATTTCGTTGTTTTTCACATTGAATTTTTAATGAGGTACTAAAAGTGAATGTTTAAATGGTTTAAGTTGAGAATTTAATTTTTTTCTCTTGTTTCTGATAGTTTCTTTGCGTAATTGTTTTATTAATCTAAATTAATTTGCAATGATTATTCTTGTAATAAATAACTTAAAGTACATTTCTCCCTCAATCAAGCTGTGTTAATAATTTATAATTGCATTCTATTTTTTTAACACCAACTCAATATCGAAATGCGCGATTTAATAAATTAGAAAATTTAACAATTAAATAGGTTATGCAAATTATGGAAATATAAAAATTGTGTTGAACTTATTTACCTTCCTTTCAATTGTGTAAATTTATAACGTATTTTTTTATAATTACGAAATTCCTTTGTGAATAATATTCTGTATGGTGGAAATATCACTTTTTATAAAACGTAGTTTTGTTGCACTATGCCTCAAAATTAATTTTAAACTTTTAATTATATTATATCATTCTTGATTTTCAATTATATCAATCGCCCTTATAAGTTCTTAACCTTAATCTCCTTTTAAATAAATTATATTTATCTTTACACTGATTCAAATCACTTTATCTTCATTTTAATAAAAATCACTAAATTGGGCCGAATACTAAAATCTGCATGACAAACATGCTTTATTTTTATTAACTTAAAACAATAACAGTAAATAGGTGAAGCACAGCAATACACTTCATTTTTAAGTTTAGAAATTTGTAAATACATTTCATGAAGAATACTCAATTTCTTATTTTATATTTTGTAAGTAAGCTGGAATAGTACTAGGCACACTAGGTCTCAGATTGTCACTTAGTAGTAACAATGTGTCTTTAATACTAAATAGAATATACGGCGGACACAAATTAGCTTCAAAATTCATTAACTGAATAGTTAGCCAAATAGTAATTGTAATTGTAAGGTACCAGTTAAGTGGCTAATGAATAGTATTGATCCTAAGTTTACGTATAGACGTTGTTGAAGTGCAATGGAACTGTTAAAGCAGTTATAAATGAGTAGGGTGAATATACATTAGTTGACTATACCTTACACGTAAGGCTATACACGTAATACACGACTATACACGTAAGGCTATACACGTAATACACGACTATACACGTAAGGTCAAATAATCATAAAGTTATATATATATATGTATTAAAAATAATTTTCTATGTTCTATAAAAGGAAGAAATATGGAATGGCGTTGTACTCTTAAATATTTAAGTGTATTTTCAAGTTTTCGTTTACCAAAACATACAGAAAATATAATGTAGTTATATTATGTTTATGTTATGTTATGTTATGTTATGTTATATCGTGTCGTGTAGTGTCGTGTCGTATCGTATCATATCATATATCATATCATATCATTTCAGAATACAACACAATACAATACAATACAATACAGTACAATACAATAAAATACAAATACAATACAATACAATACAATACAATACAAATACAATACAATACAATACAATACAATACAAATAGAATACAATACAATACCAATACAACACAACATAATATATATCGTCCTTTTGCAAAGGAAAGCACAATACAAAATGGAGAGAAAAGGTTTTCGATTAAGTAAATTTAGCCTATAAAATCTCAAAACTTATGATTTTAGCCCTTTTTGGGTCAGTGAGGCATCGTGCAGATTTCTTATTTTCCACGAATTTTTCTTTTCTAAAATTATAGAAGTTATTTGATGGTCGCTGTGAATAATAAACACTGACAAATTGAAAAAATAAACACTGATAAACAGCATCTAAATAACCTGAGGCAGGAACATCTTGGAATAAAGAGTGTCGTATTTTTTTTTCAGAAGTCACTTTAACGTTTTAGAAAGGATTGATTTTTGTTTGCATTTTTATTGTGCTTATATAAACAAGATTGGTTAAATTTAAATCTTCATGGTTTGTTTATTTTCCTAAAGTAAATAATTTGCATTAAAATAATTTTCACATGGTACTTTTTATTTAGGAATCTTGGCACGTCCAGTCCATTTATTTTCAAAGAGTTTATAGTTTTACCTAAGAATAAATTTGATTTTGATATATTTTAATGTTACTCTGTATGTTTAATGTATACTTAAAAATCAAAGATTTAAAAAAAATGCCCTCAAGGTTTAGAATTTATTATATTACACCATTATGGGGATAATTGAATCGGACTTTATACAAAGAGGGACATTTTAATATGTTTTCAATTGCACATGCTCCCTTTTTTCAAAGTTAGATTCAATTGCTGTAAAAATGAATTTCCAACCCATTTTTTCTACTCTTTTGGAATAAATAATAAAGTTACTCAATTATTGAAAATAAATATAATTTTTTTTTATTAGCTATCGAAAACTTTTAAGGTATAGAAGCTTTTATTGAAGTTTCAAAATAATTTATAAATTAATAAAATTACAAATGAGAAGCTTTCGTACCTGGTTTCGTAAAAATTAAATATTTGCTTTTTAAATAATCTCTGTATATATTCCTCCGGTGTTAAATGTCCTAAAATAATATTATCTTCTGAAAAAAGTTCTTATAAATTATCTATCAATCGGCCTAGACAATTGAATCAATTGTTATGTATGAAAAAAACTTTATGTTTGATTTCTGAAAATGTATTTGTTACAATAAACAAGGTATCAGCCAAATAGATGTTTCTTCAACATTAATTTGTGCAATATGACATTATTGTCCTTTTTGTATTACTTTTTGACCACCAATATGTAATATTTTTCTTTATATATATAAAGAAAAATATTACATATTGGTGGTATATATATAATTTCTTTAATTTAAAAATAATTCAAACGCATGAAATACTAAAATGCTGTTTGAAATTTGTCATGACTTTATAATTATTTTAGGATCTTTATATGTATTTTAGGATATTTAAACCAGGAGGAACATATACTCAGATTATTTAACAAGCAAATACTTAATTTTTTGTTTGTTAGTCATTTCCAGGTACGAAAGTTTCTCATTTGTAATTTTATTAATTTCTAAATTATTTTGAAACTTCAATAAAAGCTTCTATGAATTAAAATTTGGAAGTTGGCTTTTCCCCAAAATTCAAAATATTTAAATATTACCACGTAAGCTATAAGTGAAGTATTCTTATTATAATAGTTTCCTTGTGTTATGATCATATTCTTTATTAAAAATACATTACATGTAATTCAAAAAAGATTTTCAGTATTAAACACTTATCCCATCTCTTTAAACTTCTTTAGCTTACGTTCCCTCATTCTAACTAATACGTGGGGCCTAAACGTAGAAAAAAAAATACATGAGATTTTTTGAAAATTATTTTAAAATCAACAATAAAATGAAGGTTTTATTTGCAATTAATATCGATATAAAAAAAAATTATATGCACAGTATATTTGTAATTAAATTCAAAATAAAATAAACTGAATGGAACAATGTAAATGCAATTTGTTTGTTATCAACTACTTACATACGAATAAAGAATAAACCACACAATGCATTTGCAATCACTTTTATGAAAAAGACTAAATTAAACCCGTATATTTACAATTAATGGCGAAATTAGAAATTAACTAAACAATGTATTTGCAAATAATATCAGAATCAAGAGTAAGTAAACAATGTATTTAAAATTACTTATTTCAAAATCAAGCTTAAACTGAACACTTAATTTATAATCACTTATTTCAAAACCAAGACTTAACTGAACAATGTATTTAAAATTACTTATGTCCATATCAAGAATAAACCGAACAATGTACTTGCAATTAAATACCACTAAAATTAAGTATTTTTCTCCATTTGTTAAACCATTTAATCTCTCCCACGAAATAGTTTCTCTTCATCTCACTCACCACTTAAATCAAAAGGTAAGAATTCGTTAATTTACACCCTCCCCTCCCCCCTTCCAACACACTTCATCGATTGACTAAAACAAACACACGGTATCGATAAAATGATTACTGAAGTATAAATATTCGCTAATTACCCTATTCAAATCGGACAGGAAAATACTTATTTCAATTTCCGGGATAATCCCCCCCCCCCCCTTTCCACCACCTTCTAAATCACCTTATCGCAATGAAACCTAACCAAGCATTTGATTTGTTAATGTTGTTTCAAAACGAATTTATTAAGCGTCCTCCTCTCTTCAACAAAATATTTAGTTAAAACTCTGTATAGAGGAGCGTTTTATCGATTGCTTCCAAATTGGCGAGCGCGCTTGGCGATATATTTGGCAAGCAACCCTAACATTTTCCCGTTTGTTTTCAATGTAGCCTCGAGCCCGGACCACGGCGGAAACCCGGACCTGTCCGCCAATCCCCCGCCAGCTTCTTCGCCTCATTTCAGGCCTACGATGCAAAGTCCTGGTCCTCCATACCAAAGTAAGTAATTTTATGGTCATTTTTATAATTCTGATGTGACATCAATAAGAGCAGATTTTTCAGTTTTTAGAATAAATTTAGTTTCCGTTCTTTGGCTACGTACGGACCCGCATATGTTGTGAGCGCCACCTATATTCCGGTGTTTTGACTGGCGCGAAGTTGTCGGAATAAAATGAATTAATGCGCATTTTTGAGTTTTTGTTATGCTTTTCAAGCCGCGTGCGGGGTTTGGTTTCGTTTTCATTCACTCGAATTATTCTTTACGCGCGGTCGGTTGTCTGGTGTGTAGCCTGAACGTTTCCAACATCGACAGCTGAAAATGGGTTGGGAGTTGTTTGAGGGTATTCTTCAAACATTTTTTTCTTTTTTTTTCTTTTCTTTCGGAAATCGTTTGGAATATTTCAAATTAATTTTTCTTTGAATTAGAATTATTTTTGGTTTGGGAAAAATATTTCGTTAGACGTCGATTTCTTGTAAATATGCAAAAAATTACTTGAAAGCTATAAAAAAAAAAGATTATCCCACTTATAAATTGATGAGTTAATTCTGAATTAAAATTTATTTTAAATTTTAATTTTAATGAACTTAATCCTTGTTAAACAGTTTGGTCACATAACACCAAAATGTTTCTACGAAACACTCCGACTAAATACCACGATCAATAAAGGCGGTTTGCGCATGCCTATTGTGTCCTATTGTATAGATAAAAATTAGCTTTATCACCATTTCAGTTATTTACCATTTTGTACTCAAATTTCTTATTTTAAATAACCTATTTGAGGACATAAGAAATTAGTTACATTTGTACAATGTATTAAAAAAAATTATAGTTAGTAAAGCCAAAAACGTTTTTCCAATATATATGTAGCAATAACATTAGTTTATATTTATAAATTAACGCTGCACCTAACATAAAACTTTTTTATTATTATTTTGATATGATATTGTTGTAAGTATTGCTGATTCATAAATAATATGAGGTGTTTTCCTTAATGGTTCCCATTAGGGTTACGAAAATTCGACTGAAATATTTTTAGAATTGGGCCCCTTTTTTTTTCTATTAAAGTATTATTTTATGTATATTTAAGTATAAATACGCCTTTCAAAATTAACGCAAAGTTACATTTTTTGAAAATGAAAATCTTTAATCATGAATTGAAGATGCAAAAAGGATGATTATTTGACGTGATAAATAATTGTTATTTCACGCATTATGTTCCGTACTTGAAAATTAATTCCAAATACAATTTTTTGTAAAAGGAAATAAGTACACTAATCAGAAACCGAAAGGTATTTAAACCAAAGGACACTTCTACGAAGTGAGATTAAAATTCTAAGAATAAAATGCTCTACATAACATTTAAAGATTCGTGTGAACACCTCTTTGCTTGAATATCTCATTTAATAACTAATTTTTAGTATTTATACTCTTAATGTGTGTTCTTTCTTTTGAGAAAATTTCGACTATCCTTGTAAATAATATAAATAACACTATTTTATAATGTTTTCAAATTATCAAAATTAATGTTCAAATTTCAAATTTAAATCCGACCAACCTTGTTAAATTTTTTATACTAATGAATCTTGTGAACTTTTTGAATCGATTGAATCTTGTTAAGTTTTTGAATATAATGAATCCTGTTAAGTTTTTGAATCGTATGAATCTTGTTTGAGATAGTAATTGCTATGACTTCCTAGTTGTATTTACAGATAGATACGATTATGTTTACTGTAGCCTTAGTAAAATTTACATCTTTTCTTTCGGATTTCATGTTTTTTACTTACATTTGAACTTTCAGAGAAAAAAACTTCAGTTTCTGAACAACCTCTATGTTTCTTTATGAATTCGGGATAATTTTGGTTCAAGGAGTTTAGCATCATATATGCTTCACACAATACAAACTAAGTGATTCCTTTGCTTTAGTTCTCCATTACAATTTCTTTAAGATTATACTTGTACAGCTTTCTACAGTTTCTTCTTGTTTTTGTTCATTGTACCTAACCTTCAAATTTGAGTCTAAATACTTACACGATTGTACGATTAGAATAACTCCTTTCTAAAGGCACTTCTCTAGAATGTTCCACTGAAGATTTTCGAATTTTCTTTATAATTCTTTTTAATTAATCAACATGAACTTCAAAATACATAAAAATATTCCCCTGTTTCGAGCATTTAGTCTTTTTAATTTGAAATTCAAAAAGTATTCTAAGATCTACTCATTATTGAACAGATAATTAAAAGTCATTATTTTGCATTTGTGTATATTTTTCATATAAATATATCTTATTTTCCTTGTTAATTATTTCTAATTCAGTTGTTTTTTTATAAGACCATAGAAGGATGAAAACTCACTAAAAGAGGTGAAAATGATTTTTTTAAATATTATAAGAAGCCGTCTATTATAAATATATTTAAGTTTGTTTATATAAAGTTTAAGGCCGTATTTGAAGTTTTATAATTAAAAAGACAACAATATATTTTTTATTTTCTCAAAAAGAAGTAAATAAAATTAACTTATTCTGTCACTAATATAACAAATACAAAGAAAGCAAATACTAATGCAAAACATCCATTCAAAAATTGGAAGTTCGCTTGATGAAACTATATTTTTGATTGTTTTAGTGCGTTTATCACCTAAGAAGTGGATTTGTTTTGATTTAATTTTAGAATCATTTTCTACAGTAGAAATTTAAACTTGAAAAGTTAAAGATCATAAAAATTAAACAATTTGGCGATTGTAGCAATTATTATTATTCATAAATATTATATTTTTACCGAGTTAGATTATTTCATATTTATAACTTACAACATCCCTCAAATTGTCATTTGAAAAGAAGACAGTGATTTTAATCTTCTTATATTCTTTTCAAAAATACTTAAATATTCCGTAGAAATTTCATGAACTTCGACACATAGTCATTTTTCACATAAATTTTACTGTTGTATTCGATAGGAAAGTATTTTATTTAAGTAAAAAACAAAGATTTTTGCTTTAATAAAATACTTATTTACTTTAATAAAATACTTATTTACTTTAATAAATTCGTATTTACTTTAATAAATAATGTATTTTATTTTAATAAAATACCATAAAAACATAGTTTTTACTAAAAATTCTTTATATGCATCTATAACTATAAATCCTTTATCTCCCCCCCCCCCCTCCCCCCCCCCCAAAAAAAAACCTCTTGATAGATTCCATTGTCTTAAAAAACCCGAGTCGATTTGCCAAGTTTCAGTTCCTAGAAACATACGCAATCAAAGTTAAAAAATAATCAGAAATAATAATTTATAAAATGTATAATAAGTTCCTAAAAACTTATAATCATGTTGAAGCCCTTAATATAATTAACATTAAACTATTCAGCCATTGACACCTTATCAGATTAATCAAGAACCATAAATTCAAAGTCTAATCTTTAAAATAACGTCATTTTTTAGAAACTAAACATTATTATTTTTTATCATTTCGGTTCAAGCATTTTGTTTTAAATATTTACTATCAATATACAAAAGATGTCGCTTTTACATTATTTATGCATTTGAAATTACTTGTGATTCTTTTACTATCAAGTTATCAATGTAATCGGGATATTATTGCTATGAGCTTTATGCAAAGCCTTTGCTTTGAAAAAGTTTAAAGTACATATGTTCCATAAGATATTGCTCTTCTAAATTAGAGAAAAACAAATTCTAAAATTAAAAGCACATTTTCAAGTAAGCTTATTTATTCATATATTTTTTTTTTTTTTTTTTTTTTTTTTATAGCATTCCATTTTAAGGCAATTTTAGACAATTTATCAAAAGTAAAAGTCACTTATTTTTTCAAGCTTATTAAAAACATATTTTAACTATTAATGAAAACTCTCCATTTCAATCGCACACATATAAAAAAATAATCTCCTTCCGCTGGTAATTGATATTTATAAGAAACAAATAGATTAAATTCCTTAATAATTGTTTGGTAAAACAACAAAAAACGTAGTCCAATTTTAATAAATAATCTTAAAGAAAGAAATAGAAGGAATTAAAACGTTCTGAGATCAATCTTGATCTAAAATTCCAAAAGAAAATATTAATAATTACATTTTTCAATAAGCAAATAGAATCTAAACCTATATAAACTTTAAATTATGCAAGACCATTAATATTCTATTCATAATTACTTCAAACCTAATTAAACAATGTAGAATAGACAATAAAGACATTTATTCAAATCGTTCGAGTGATAAAATCCATCTTTTAATGCCCTAAAATATTTTAATTGGAAATAAATAAAATAAAAACTTCTAAACAACGAAAATGGATGAAAGAGCATTAACTATTAATTTCCCGTCTCGGAGACATTTAAGTGGGTAAAAGAAGTTTTATTTTATTTTGATAACGGCTTTTAATAAAACGAATATTTTACGACGGAGAATATTATTTATCGTTTGCGATTCAGATGTCGGTAAAATAGAATATTGTTTTCTGTACTTGGAAAGAAAACTGGTTTAACTCAAGTTTCGTGGGTATTATAATAGTTTGTTAATAATATTTATTCGGACATGCATATTCTTTTCTTTTTATGGTTTTTTATTATCTTTGTAAATGCACAGGTTTCTACATTATTTTTTCAATTAATTTTATTTTTTTAATTGTTATGTATGATTTTATTTTGAATTGGATTTTTGTCATCATCTCATCAGTGGAAACTTGTGACCAATCATAGTACCACCTTTAAATATAAATACGAATTTTCAAACTCAATTACCCAATCACAAACCCATGTTTCACTTTCTACCGTCAGAATTTTTTAAGAAGAAATGAAGTCAGTATCGTTGTTATGCATAAAGTCCATTATATTGTAGAGTTTTTCCAAGATTCATTTTTATAAATTTAATGTTCAATAAAAGATGTTGTTGCCTACCAACTAATTGTCTATTGTAAAAAAAAAAAAAAAAAAATTAAATTATAAAAATTGACTTAATTACGGAATAGGCTGTGGAGGTTATACTTTTATTAAGACTTTGTGACGTTTTCGTTTTTAACTATCGGTTCTTTCTTTTCAATGTAGTTATACTTTTATTAACACTTTCTGACTTTTTTCATTTGTAACTGATGCGTGAAGACATCACAGTCATTTTCTTTGCGCGGGAGAAAACCAAACTAACATTGCGATTGGTTAATGGCATATGAAAATTCAGATTTGGTTTTAAAGGTGTCTTGTGATTGATCACTAGCACTTCGAAAGTATTGAAATTCGATGCAACCCTACTACTAATAACACTGTGTATTAATAAGTTCATTATTCGAAATTATCAAATAGAAGTTGTTGGTAATCAAGTACTTTTGGAATGAAAAACTTAAACCTAGCATTTTACTTTGAAAGTTAATAAATAAATAGATTAAATTTATGTTTGAAGTTAATAATTTGATCAAAATTACACTGTAAAATTTCTTTTGACAAATACTTTATCAAAATCCCCCTAGCTACACACAATTCTTTTTCTAACATTTTTAACACATTGATTATCATTGATAGTAAATGTACTTTTTAAGAAAACACTTCGATTTCGGCTTCTATATTCTAGTAACTTTAAAGTTTTAATTTAAAAGACTTGGCAATTGAGATGCGCAAAGGAGGGGGAAAAGCAACCCTAAATAAATTTGGCTCGTGCCAAAAGCAGAGCGACTTAATCTGTGGGGTAGGGGGGGGGGAGGGGAATAAGTTAACTTGATGAATTACCGAAAGTATCTCATTAATAAAAATGAATCTGGCTTTGGATCGCGCGTTTTCTCGCTTGACAATTTGGAGGGGCAAACGATGAAAGATAAGGAATTGCTACCGGAATGATTAAACGATTTTAAAACGACGCCAAACACCCCCTCTTTTAAAGATGGGCGACAAATTATTTCATTACAACGTGTTTACTGGGAGTGTTATATTTTCCGTAGATATTTTTTTGTTTAGGGTTTTTGAGGCTATGTCTTTACGGATGCATGATTTATGTTATTGAAGTTACAACAGTTAAAAAATTAGATGTTTTTTGTATGACCATATAAATGAGACTATCTTTTAATTATTAAATGAAAAAGCTAGTTTGAATTCATTATTTAAAAAACTATACAATTTAATAAGGTTTTTCTTTTTAATTACGTCGATATAGATTTCAAAGGTATCATTAGGATGCTGTTACACATCCTATGTCCATCCTATGACTACTTATCGAAGTTTATTGATTTTTAATCTTCAGCTTCATGGTTTTAAACCCATTTTAATTTTCACAAGCATAAAGTTGGCCCCTTTTTTAAGACCCGTATGATCTGTATCGAATTATTTACCATGGTTTTAAAAGCATATTTTGAAAGCTACTTAATTATCATCTTTTATAAAAGCTAATTTTTATTAAAAGCGTTTCTTGAAACTTTGATATGATACTTACACAGTATTTCCAACATTAAACTGCTTCTAAAAATATATTTTTTGTGCAGCTTTTCGAATTAGTTACACCCTGTACAATTACATTCCTGCAAGACCTATTAAAATGAGAGTTTATAGCAATTGCATTATATTTTCCTTCTTACAGTACCTTCCTTAATTAGATTTCTGACACACAGATAGTATTAGGATAATACGGAACTCTTGCCGCGTGTGCACCTACTCTTTAAATAAGTACAGTTTTGTAATTGATTAATTCCAATCCCATACATTTGTGCTTTTTAGAACCTCTCATTTTCATATTACAACCTCATCGACTGCCCCAATAATAGTAATAATTCTTTTGCTTATTATTTTCAATTTTCTACTGCCCAAATGACCACGACTACCCATCATAATACTCCCGCTTCTCTTTGCGTTATCTTTCAAATCTAGCTTCGCTACCCACTATAGCTACTGAACGACACAAAATGGAGTTCCAAAGTATCTCGACAACAGTCGCCATTTTCAACAGCGAACCCGATGCTTCATCCACCAACTAACCTGACGTCTGCATCCTCATCGCATTGCACAAACACGCCGAAAAAGCACAAAGAGCGAAGCTTCACAAAACGCAGACTCTGCATTCCTGGAGGATAACATAATGATCTCCCAGCAGGTGGGATTGCGCTCATTTACATCGCCGAGTCACTTTATTCAGCCGACGCAGAATGGCAACGGCTCGCTTGTCATCCGGTCGCCATGACGACCAGCTCGTATTTTCCTGACGTCACGCCGCTTGCTAGACTTGGGAATTTAGAGAGTCGTTTTTAATAGGGGGGGGGGGGGGGAGGATTTTCAGCCCGGGATGGCCGGAGATTTTTGTAGGATATAAGTTTGGATGGTGATGCCGAAAATAACTTTGGAGAAACATTTTTGTGGTGTTATTCTTTTTTTCTGAGTTTAATTCTTTGGAGAATGAATTTTGGAGTTATTGTGGTTATGTCGTAGGTAAATTTGTTTATTTTGCTGAGTGCCTGATTTTTTTATGGGGAAAAATAATGATTTTTCACTTAGTTTCCAAAATCCCGGCAATCATATCGAGAAGGAAACTGAAAACAATGAGTATTTTGTTATACAGTGTTCAATTCAAATAACTGGAGAAGTTCTTTTTAAGATTTAACATCTTTCTCTATAGTACCATACAAACAATCCTTGTTAAAAAAGAATCCATAAAATAGTATATCAAGCAAGTGTATTGGTTTGATTTGGTAATATTTTGTAAGCAAACTTTCTACTAGTCTTGTGATATGTCTGCGTTTGGCATTGGTTTTTAATTATGGTGCAAGCATTTAATAATTGGATGATAATCTTTTTTTATTGAATTTGAATTGCGTTTTTGGGTCCAAAAAGTAATGACCCATCAACGTCATAGGCATTATATTGGACCAGTTAGTCTGTTTTGTCTTTTAGCAATCTCTTTTCTCTCAAATTTCTTAAATTCAGATTAATTTCTCTTTTTTTTATGTTTGATTTTGGATTTTAAGCCCTATGCTGCCATGTGCCAAATATCATTCAAATCCTCTAATAGACCTTCTGACTTTTTTTTTTCTTTTTTTTTTTTTTCTTCGTTTAGAAATTTATATAGAAATGGTGCAACAGTGATCATTCTATCTTGCGTCTTTTTCCTTACTAATACGACACTTAAAATTTGAACAACAAATCTACAACACTTGTTTTGTAATTTCTAATTTTAACTCTTCCTTCAGCCCAATTCTAGTCGTATTTCCTATTTTCAATGCAAAATTTCCTCAAAAACATACAAGTCGATCTACAGGCAACTCATTTTCATTTTCTACTCGACCCCCCTTTCAAACAACCACTACCATCGAGAAATTGCAGGTGGCTTCGCTCACTCCAAAACAAGAGACTTCAAAATCCCCTTCTCAAACACGACTGGAACGGGTCCTCTCGGTAAACAAAATCCTCCGCCATTACCAAGGATCACTCCCAGGGAACGGGTCCGGGCAACACCGATAATAAAGGCGCAGCCGATAGGTAAACAAGAAATAAATGAGGCCGGGGCCAAGTGGGCCGTGACGCAATATATGAGGGTTGAAGGGGGGAGGGGAAGGGGGTGCTCGCATAAAATTCGTAGAGATCGTTTGCTTGTGCAGGAAGTTTACAGTACACTTCAAAGGGTGTAGTTACCTGTTGGCTAGGCTTAGAGTTTGTTAGTTCCACGTCATAATAATGTAGAAAAAAAGGATGTGGAATTTAGAGAGTTTTAAATCAAAAAGAACTTTGTTTCGCATTTTGATTGAATAACATACTTCTATTTTAAAAGTTAGTTTACTTAAAAAAAAAAAAAATGTTGCAAGATATTATACTAAGTAATTATTTTAAAAAAGGATGTAGAATTTTGAGGATTTTAAATCAAAAAGAACATTGTTTTGAGGTTTGTTGAATAAGTTACTTTTATTTTAAAAGTTAGTTTATTTAAAAAAATTTGGAGTAATTCTTTTAAATTTATGTTTAAAATAATTGGCCCGATTTTTAAGATATTAGGTGGCTATACTTTGCATATCCACCAGAAAGAGACTTGGGTGGAGTTCAATTTTGAAAGAATTAATTTAAAGAGTTAAAATATAGTCTATGAGATATTTAACATCCATTTAATTAAAAGTGAAAAATTCACTGTTGACCATTCGAGAATTTAATATCTTTTATCACAATGATTTTTGTCCATCTGATGGCTGTGTAGTTAGTTCGTTGGCCACGGATGACAAAGGTGCCGGGTTTGAATTCCGGATTAGGCTTGAATGTTTGTTGTGGTTCGGAATCCATGTTAAGCCGTAGATCACAGCGTGATTAGCCGTCATTGTGTTTAAAAATAGATCGTTTAGCGTATAAACCAACAAACCACAATGATTTTTTTCTAATGCAAAATAATATTTTCTATTACAAAACAATATTTTCCAATGCTACATGACTATGAGGCCATGGAAAATGTACATAAAAAAATTATTTCACAAAAAAACAAAAACAAAAAAAATCTAAAATTATGCTTTGCTAAATACAAATACCTAACAGATATTCACATTTTTAGTTGATTGTTTTTGGTTGATCTTAAATTTTTTTTACAATCTTTCTTCGTCTGTAAATTTCCTTTAAAATGTCACAATCTCATCTGGTTGCAAACACTTTAAACAATTTAACGTATGTTTCGCTTTCACCTCAATATAATATGTGCTTCATTTTATTGAGAAATGTTGATTGAGACTCTGAAACGAAGTACTTTAATTTCCATCACACTCATGTCATCTTTGATAACAGTTTTTCTCAAAATGTAAAACTTTCAACTATAAGAGAAATTGGTATTTGGTGATATATGTCTTTCTCTATATCTGTCCTTCTCTCTATCTCTTTCCTTTTCATCTTTACTTCTTTTTAACTCTTTCTCTCTTTAACTATCTCATCTTTCTAAAAAAAGTAAAACATGTACCTTTTCTATATTAATATTTATGGATTTCAATAGAGATGTATGTACTTTAATTTGTGCATCTTCAAAGTTTTGAATTATCTCTACATAATAAACTAGAGCAATATTGAAAAGTGAATCTTAACTCCCTTTCATTGTTTAGTGAGTTCAATTTTAAATTTAATGTAATTTTATTAATAATTTTATACTAAACGCATTGACGATAAAGTTAATGTTTCAATTTAAATCTCTAGAAAACATTTAATAAAATGTTTCCGTTGTTTCATTATCACATTGAAAAAAAATTATCTGTAGAAATCGATAGGAATTCCAAAAGCTAAAAGTAGTATTTTTAATAAAGAAGCAATTGGATTTACATTGTTTAACATCTCCGATTACGGTCAAAAACATTTTCTCCGTGTTTCGTCTAATCCAATTTTTAAAAATAGCTTTGTTGAAAATTCTTTCCTCGAAACTCAAAAGAACGATTCTGTAAATGGTTCATTCCAAAGTTAATTCTAAAATTAAAATAAATATGTACAAAATCTCTTTGCAATCAGGGAAATACGTTCTTTTTAATTAATTCAGCTCTTTCAGCGGTCGAAAGCAAATCGAAGAACGTTTGAAATTCCTTTTTGGGAATCGATTAAAATCATCGTCATCGAAAGAGCAGACGACTTTTAATCTTTTACTTTTCTGTTTTGTGTATAGGGGAAGAGAGTTTCCATACAGAAAACGGCAGTTGTAATTAATTTCGGAATTATGTGAACCCTCTTGTCTGAAGTTTAATCTTAATTATATATTTTCCTCTTTTTCCATTTTCCTTGAAGAATTCTAAGCAGTCACTCGTTTATAAATCGGTTTCTCGTTCTGTACATTTTGTGGACGAAACGAAGTGAAGGGAGAAAATAAAAAAGAAAATTAAGATATTTTTGGCTTTTACTCTTCGAAAATTTAATTTTTCGATGGCTTTCGTTCGAATTCCTTTTCCCGTTCTTATTTTATTTTTAGTTGTTCATTTTAATTACTCGAAGAAGATTGTAGAATTCGTAGTAAATTGTTGCTTCGCTTCAGAAAGATAACTGTATTGATTGTTCTTATTGAGTTGTTTTCGGTTTTCGTTCGAATGTTTAATTGTTTCTTGCTTCATTAAAAGAATTCTAAGAAAATGAACTAGGATTAAAATGAGTTTTTTCGAAGAAGTCAGATTTCAGGAGTTTCTAAACCATTTAAAAGTTGGTTATCATTACAAGATTTTGAGCTGTGCTAAAAATTATTTACTTGGTTTGAGATCATGAGAAAATTTAATATTTTTTAAAGTTTCCGAATTTTAAAATGTCCAGTTACCACAATCATAATCACTTTTTATAAGTTTAATCACGCCGTGTTTATATTAAAAATTATAAAAAACCATTTATATTTATAAAAAAAACATCAAAAGAATTTAAAAAAATTAAGCAAAACTTCTTTTTTTTTTTCATGTTTTTTATCCAGAATAGGAGAGGTTAAAAACTATTCTTAAATATTATTACTAAGACGTTTTATAACTTTATTCAACATTTAAAACGTTAGAAGTTTTATTTATTAAACAACAATATCCATAGAAAAAAATTTCAAAACAATTTAGTACTTAAATGTGTGTATGAAGAAGCAATACTAAACTTGCCACTTATGAATATTTCTTTGCATATATAGAAAAAACAAATCGATAGAAAATTATTTCTCCAAAACCGAATCAAATCGTGTACTAAAAACTAAAAACAGATTAATTAAAACATTTTTTATACTGGAATACATACAAAATTCTCGAAATTCATAGTTTGTTAGTTTTATATGTAGAAATTGGGTTCAATTAATTGCTGATTATCAACTGAAAATGGTAGCTTTTTTTAAAAAATTAAACACAAAGATTTGTGTAAAATGTTTTACTAAAAGGTTATAAAGCCGTGCGAATTCCACAGGAAGTTAATAAGATCGCTTATCAGTGTTTTAAATATTTAATAGTCATTATAAGTTTTGTAATCTTAATGAGTAACAAAATCTATTTCATCCTTCATGAAAAATCACTGAAATGGAATTCTCGTAAATTTACACCTGAATTACTCAATCGTAAATCTAGTAGCTTATTTTAAAGTAATTGATTTAAAATTGCTCCATTCGAACAGTTAAAATGCTAATTGGTTATCCTTGGGGTTTTAAATCTGTAATAATGAATATAAGTTTAGTATCCACAGAAGGTAATAGTATAATCCATAAAAACAGAGTTTTTAAAAAATCCTTTTTTATGCATTGTAAATTTTTATATTCCTTAACACAGCTCCGATATCAAAAACATTTTTATCAGCAAAATGTGCGGTAAATTATGATTCAAAATTTATTTTTTAAAAATGAATGTGAATTTATGCTCTCACATCCAAATATCATTTATTTATTCTGATTAAATTAAATTTATTTATTTATTTATTTATTTATTTATTTATTTATTTATTTACTTACTTACTTACTTACTTACTTACTTACTTACTTACTTACTTACTTACTTACTTACTTACTTACTTACTTACTTACTTACTTACTTACTTACTTACTTACTTACTTACTTACTTACTTACTTACTTATTTATTTATTTATTTATTTATTTATTTATTTATTTATTTATTTATTTATTTATTTATTTATTTATTTATTTATTTATTTATTTATTTATTTATTTATTTATTTATTTATTTATTTATTTATTCATTCATTCATTTATTTATATTTGCTATTTTAACTCGATTGGTTGACGGCAAGTTTTTTTTTTTTTTTTTTTTTTTTATTCCATGAAAGCGATCTTTTAGTGACAGTAACAGCTCCAAAATTTGATAAAATGCATTGTTATTGACATCGAACTTATCTATTAGGTTTCAGACCGATAGGATGACGGTAAGGGGCTTAAATAGACTTCCGCAGATTCCACCCTCATCGACAAACATACACACAAAATCGATTTTAAAAAAAAATCATTTTTCGTCATTCCTGCAGAACCATACGAAATGGGGCTGCGTAAGTTTGCACTTGAATTAACTTAATTGTAACTTATTTTTGAGTAATTTATTCGAAATTACCCAGTTCATAACAGTTATAATCCTCATGGATTATTTTAGGTGTTTTAAAACTTTAAGAATCATTATAAGTATTAAGGAGATTGTTAAGTCAAAAATAAAAATTCTTCGGTTTTTGTCCAAAATCCATGAAATTTTTTAAGCAGTTCAATTGCAAATAGATGAAACACAACCCAAAATTTCAAAAATTTATATTGATTTTTTTTCAAGAAATTAAATTTTTATTGAAAAATTTAGCTTTTTTCCGTAATTTTAAAAACGCTCCTTGCGATTCAAATTTTTTGCAATCTGTCTCAATTTTTTTTACAAGCTGATCGAATATATATTGATATAATTGTGCATGGATTTTGGAATTTGACTCATTGGTTAATTATTTAAAAGTAAAACTTTGGTACAACGGCAAAAAATGTAAACTTTTTAAATAGAAGCATTACGAAAATTGCTGTAAAACAATTAAAAAATACCAGATTCCAAAATCCATGCACAATTGTGTTCTAAATAGTATAGTAAACAATATCGCCAAATTAAAAAAAAAATACATCAACTTTTGAATCGCAAGGAACAAATCGAATACCCTAAAAATCTTAAAATACACATGAAAAGAAAAATGCATTTTAAGAAAATGAAAAACAGACGATTTCTGATATGGGCGCTTACAAAAACTCAAATAATATTCTTAATTCTTCTCGGATCAGCAAAAGTAAGATATGTACTGAAAGCTAGAATTTCAGGCTATATTTTTCCACTAAAATATAAAAAATAGAAAATTTTGAAATTTTTGCCTTAACCGTCCCCTTAAGACCCACAGTGTAAAAAAAATCACTTTTCAGCATTCCTGATGAACGACTTAAAGTTAATTTGGCATACATTCATTGAATGATTCCATTGTAATAAGGTACACAACATCACAAACATCCTTTTTTTGAGACTAATGACCTATCAGAAATTCAACCCACAGTGTGCCATACGATTGCTTATTACTAGGACCATCCAATGAAAGATTACAGCGTCCTCTTGTAACGAATAAGGTTGGGTAATTGGGAAAAGAGTATCCAATTAGCAACACGTGTCCGAGCTGCGTAACTAACATCAGTTTCATTTTTGTTTTATTTAAAAATAAGATGGGTTGAAATTATGTGATTTAAGCTTGATAACTGTTTTTTCCCATCCAATTTCTGAATCATGTTTGTGGAAGTGACATTTGAATGGTTAGGTAACAATTCTCAATTATCAGTATTAGCTGGCTTTAGTTAAACGTTTTATTGCGTTATGATATTTTATTAAATTAATATGATTTTCAGCAAAACCAACAAATTAAAATTAATTTATCTTTATTTAACTCTTTCTTTTTTAAACACTACCTGTGTTGGGTTATGTTAGATGGATGAAAATTAATGGAAAGTGTCTAACTTTAAAAAAAATGGAAACATGTAAAAATTAAATAAAATTGCAATAATAATTTTTAATAAAACTTGTACAGAGCTACGTCACAGGCAATTGCTTTTGAAATACCTAATGGAATAGGAATTAGATACGGATTTGTTATTATCTAATTAAGTTTGAAAATTTGAATATATTTTTATAAGTGTTTTTGTAATTGGTTACAAAGTTTGTTTGGTGAGATGATGACAGGAAAACTGAACTCGTAATAATACAAAAAAGAAACAATTGCATTAGCAATACCAATAGTGTTTCAATTCTTCTCCAAATCATGATACTCATATACATCATACGCTATTCACGGATTTTTATGAGTTGGAATTTTTCTGCAGTAACCCCCCCCCTCCCTCCCTTTTAAAAGTAAATTCACATTAATTGGTAAAAGTAATTCACGTTAATTGATTATGTCTATTAGCCGGAAGAGGCGATTGCAAGTTTTTTTACGCCATCAAACATCATTCTAATTTTGTATAAAATGTGAGATAAGTAAGTTGATTACGAATTCACTGGTCTGCTGTGGCTAAAAACTGTTCAAATATTGACTAAAAATTTTAAAGGATTAAATGAGTTGAACTATATCCGATTGCCAAATAAGGAAAATTCTTTTTTATTTGGTAACCCATAGCTTTTAAATTTACAAGACAATTGCAGACAATTCAGGTATCTGGCGACGGCTTACTTGCATCTTTTAAAAGTGAGCCAAATTGGCAATAAATATTACGTTACTGATGTCGCCAATTTGACTTACTTTTAAAATATGCAAGTTTTCCTTGCTAGAGATTAGAAATCGTCTGCGCCTTTCCTTATTGAAATTCAAAGTGCGGTAGGTTACCAAATAAAAAAGAATGCTCATTATTTGGCAAGTTGCGGCAAATTCGAGCAATCGTATTGGTTCAGCTCATTCGAAGTCGAATTTCGACTTGTTTCGGCCATTTCTGGCACGGCACACCAGTGGTTTTGTAATGTATTTACTTTTCCCCTCATTCTATAAAATAGCAGAATGATGGTCGATGAGGTACTTAAACTTCCAGTCTCCTCTCAGTCTATAACTGGTAGAACCCTCCATAAGTATGAAAAATTTAATCAATTTTAATGAAACTCGAAAAATGTAAATGGTTTGAAATCCATTGAATACTAACCAAAATTCTAGACTCTGAAATTGTTAAAATCAAGATTTGAGTGTTTCTTTGAACATATTGATAATGAAAATGGTTGCCGTTACAATGGTTAGAGAAAATAATACACAGATGCTAAACAGTTTTAATTTTAATTCGTGTTATTACAGAATATTTTTTATTTCTGATAAACTTATTTAATTAATTAAAAATAAAATAGTTTCGACATTAATGTAGAAATAGGATCCATCGACCTATACGATGCCAACATTCATAACCAAAACTTGAATTTTACCACTATTTTGATGTCCCAAAAAGAGTTATCACCAATCTCGCCCCTTTCAAGATTGCGCAATTTATTATTGTCGAAATATCTCCGAATTTCATAAATTGGTGAGTTTTTTTCTTTCTTCTTTTTTTTCTTTTTCTCCCCATCCTATATCCTATCCATTTATTATCTAAATACTTGAGAATAGCTCGATGAGAAATTTCCAATTCTTTCCAAACACCATTTTACACCATAGTTTCACTGAAATTAACTTCTATGCAACTTTAATAAAAGATTAATTTAATATTCAATCAATTTTGTAAAAGTATAAACAACGGGAAATATATCCTATAAACAAACCTAAATAATCTTTTGTTTAATTGAATAAAACAAATTTGTGATTAAAATTGTTTATCTCTCTTTAAGACTTGTTATTATATATATATATATATATATATATATATATACACAAAGTTAACAATGAAAATACAGAAATATTTAAAGCTGAATTAAACCTGTGTTATTTCGAGCAAGATTAATACTAAACCAAAGAACATTTTTAATTTGCTTCTAAAAAATTTCGCGGTGTTTTTAAAAAAAATAAATAAACTTCTTAAACTCAAATTCCTGATTTCCTAAAAAAAAACTTTTTTTATCAAGGTTCAATTATATTATTACGAATTTAATTCTTTTATCTTATGAGACATTAAGGATTTTAATAAAACGCTTTTATTTTTCTCGTATTTTAAACACATCTGATAAATGAATAGCTAAACATATGCGTGTCATGTATTTAAATACCCCATTTTTTCTAAAACCCACCTTTTGAATAACCAAAAGCTTCTTAATTTTGTCGGACTCACTTTTATTTTCAGTCTTTTAAAAGATAAAATAAATAAAAGAATTCTTTGAGGGGTTAGAAAAAGGAACCTCAAATACTGAGGCTCAAAAAAAGAAACAAAATCAAAATAATCTCAAACCGCCGACTTGTAAGAAAGAAGTCAATATTTACCAGGTAATAGTCGAGGCTAAAATAAATGTTTCCAGTGGAACATTTTATGTGAGGAGAAAAATCGTCTTGCGAATGACTGTTGCCACCACACGAGACATGAATAATTCTTCTCGGCAGAAAAGAATAAACTGAGCTAGGTTTCCCAGCCACTTGTTTGGTGATCAATAAAAACGTTTTATGTCCCTTTATCTGAATCGCTTGTTTGGGAATTTTATTTTCTTGTTTATAGATTTTGTAGCGGATACGATTTTTTTTTAACACAAAAGTTGGATTTTGACTTCTTTCTTAATTGTCGATTTGAGACTTTCAATTTTATTCTATAACATTGTGTAAGCTTGTTCTTGGCCTAAAAGATTGATTAAATGTTTTTAATGAAATTTTATTTGTAGTAGTAAATTGATGTTATTTCGTATCTTACAAATTTTGAATGCAAGGAGTTATTTTATATTTATATATTAGAATACTTCGCAAGGAAATTTAAAACTTTGTATTTCTTAAAAAAAAAGAAATATTAGTCGTTTACAACAACAGAATATAATACTGCCTACGATAAGCACTGCCTGTTGTCAATATTATCAAACAAAACAAGAATGATATACGAGTGCAATATGTCAAATGGAAGGTCTTGTCTTCAAGGCGAGTTCCAGCTCCATAAGGCAACCGGAAGTACAAGAAATTTGCAATTGGAATTCAATTTAAAATTCATTCAGCTTCGGCTAGGCATATGTGTCATATATTAGTTTGAAGGCCTCAATAAGATTGGTTGGTTGGTAGGTAGGTACGCTCAACGACCTATTTTTATGCGCAGTAATGGCTAATAAGGCCAGGACCTACAGCTTAACGTGGATTCCGAACCACAACGAACATCCATGCCTTATCCGGTATTCGAACCCGGCACTTTTGGCATGCGTAGCCAGAGCGCTTACCTCACAGCCATCAGGTGGACAATAAGATTGGTTATTTAAGTAAGAGTCATCCGAAACTGCTTCAAAGTTTGATGGGGGTTGAATTCCCTTAGTAATTTGTATGGGCAGTTTAAATTTTGCACCAAATAGAGGTATCAAATTAGAACTTCTCGACAACTTGGTAAAAGTTTTTTTTTTTATTTTTTTTTTTAAATATATATATGTATCAAATATGTCGCTAAGCAAAACCTATAGAAATTTTCGTCATTAAAATTCACCAAAACGTACTCGTTCGGTATCTAGACTTGAATTTCCACAATAAAAGCGTATATAGAAAAATCATTTTAATGACAGTGATTCCACAATCCAACTTGTTTATGTTTGCTGTGTCCACCATCCCGCAACTGATGAAATGAAATCAGCCACCTTACAACTCAACTTCACTTTCATACCAACCACAAACTATATAGATTCTCTCTCGTTTTAAATACCCAAAGTTCTTTTTGCCTGCGGACGATTTTTTTCTCTGCTTCTCCCCCCACATTGAATAAACAAATACCGGAATAAAAAATCAATTCCGTTTTTTTCTCAGTCCACCAATCACATTGATTGAGACTGGTGGGGAAAAAAACGTTCCAATCTCATGCTAAAAGAACACTCCAAAGTTCCACGTTTAGGTACACTTGGTCACGGTCCTTCGAGGTAGTTGCGCACGCACGCATAGATATGTGCGCTTCTAGAACTACGGGCCTAATCCCTCTAGAATCGTCTGCAGGCCAAAAGCAAACGATAATTAGCCCCGCTCCGATTTTCCTCCCTTTAAATCTCCTGCCGGGACATTCAGAACGAAGAAAAGAGTAAATGGCCAATTAATGTAATTGCGCGTTCGGTAAATGCCGAGCGCGAATTTGCGCGGAAGAATTAGCCGTGGAACCGTTATTTGGGATTACGTGCTTCGATAGAGGTGGTTTGGAGAAGGTATTTTTTTCCCCTTTTAGAAAAGAGAATGTTTAATTGAAGAATTTTTTTTTTTATTGTATCCTTTATTTTGATTGGATGCTGAGAAAATTTAGTTTTACGTCTTGAGTATTGTCACTGGATAGATTAGAATTGCGCAGTAAGACGTATTCTATTGCTAAATAATGAGAAAATAAAAATAAACCTGTGTGTTGATTAAAAGAATAAATATCCAAAATGGTGATTTTCAGTTGAGTCCATCACTAATAAGTATAAATTATAACAATTATAAGAGAAGAGAGCACACATTATTGTTTGTATCAGTAGAATAGATAGTTCAGTGGATGACAGTCACTGTAGAAATTAGACTCTTGATTTAGAATAGGGATGTTACATGCAGAAAATTGGCATCAAAATCCTATAAGGTATATGACTATCTCCTGACGTACCCCGTAGAAAGCGAGACTAGTCTTATATCGGAAGCTATTCTTGTGGTTGACAGGCAGTAACTCTTTCTATATTAAAAATAGAACATTGACCTATTCTATGTTATAATTCTGCTATACTAAAATTTTTACATTAAGAAAAAAAAAAAAAACTTGCAATCTCCATTCTTGACATTGAAGATGCTTATACACAATAAATCTACATCAATACTATTTTCTTCAGCCAAAACTACATCACCTCATCCCTCACTAACTCCTCATCAAACAGTCCTCAGACATCCACCAACCTTCCCTCACCAAAAAACAAACCTAACCACTCACCAACACACGACTTGCATAATTCCCGCCAATAAGCAGCTACCCCTCCCAACTTGAACTTTCTACTCTACCCTCCAACCTAAAACGAAAATCGCATTAAAAAAAAAAACCACTCTCTCTCGACACAGATGTACCGCAGGAATTTCGACTTCCACCTGTCAACCCACCCCGCCGAACCCGCGCTTTTCCCCTACTCTCATGACTGGAATTCTTAATGAATTGTGTGGTGGGTGGGCTCTTACGAAGTACTTCGTTTTATTGTATATGGATCCGACGCCCGGGCGGGGCCCTTGGACTTTTGTCGCCCCCTCTTTGGTGCGTGGGTGTGGCAGGTATGACGATATTTTTTTGGAAGGGGACTTCGAAGGGGATATTGGTATGGGGTGACTCCTATGAAATGAATCATATAAGATGTTGTGGTCAGAAAAGATTTGTCTCGGTTGAGATCTCTGTATTGTTGGAACTACAAGCTGTCGTTTAAACCTTATAATAAAAAACTAGGTGGGCCCCTGTACGCAGTCTGCGTATTTGTAATTGCCTAGACGAAATACTTTTTTGGAAGTTCCTCAGAGTTATATGTTGTTCTATTGCTAAGGGATGTAAGGTTCCTTAGGTTTCCTCAAAGTGCTTATATTAGATTTTTTCCTACAGTGCTGCCATCTACTAGTGTATGTTATAACATTTCCCCCACATTTTGGGCTCTTAATGATTTTTTTAGCTTTGATTTTCAAACAAATAGCACAATGAGTAGTTGTAAATAAACTATTTGTCATGTGAAGGTCTTATCCTTTAAATTCATAAATCATTTATCGATTTTTGTTTTCTATAAAAGTAGAAAAATTTCTCTATAATCTCTAATTGTAACTCTTGAATAAAGCATGCTCGTTTACTTAATTGAAACCGAATAAGTCTTATCTCCATAAAGACCTATGATAGCAATACTCCCCCAAACTAGTCTGCACCTGTTGGTAACCAATAGCAACCTATTACACAGCTTATGATCGAGGACAGTATGGCCACTGTTCAATTAGCTACATCTGCTTCCAGAGCAGAAATCGCTGTGGGCTCACCAGAAGTTACAATTATAGATCAGTGGTTTTAATGGGTTTGAAAACTACAGACGTCAAAACAAAATGACCGAAGTATTTAATTAATCAGTTACTCTTATAAATCTAATGAAGAGTAGATATTTACCTAGTTCTTCCCATAGATATAGCTAAATGTCCTTCGGATGTTGATATCTCTGGAAGAATTTGGACATGGAGACACGTATCAAAATAATCCAAAGTCAAATAATTTTTGGTATTGTTGCTCGATACTTCTGAAATGAATCTCTCATGAAAGAAACAACTCAGCATCACAACATTGCCGCAGAAGAAAAACAGACCCTCTAAAAAAAATATTTCTTTATATTGAATGCTGTTTTGAATAACTCACAATTGTGATATGGAGATTGTACATTACCTCGTTGCTAATACTGAGTGGGTAACATATGATTACTAAGTGGATTTTAACAGACTATTAAAATTATTGTAATAAAACTTCATTAGATTTGGTTGATTTTCTGTAGAGAGCATTTACGCTTAAATGTTTGTTATAGAAATTTCCAAAATAATCTTCGCGGCATAGCTAAGAAAAGGTAAGTTAATTTCACGAAACAATTATGATTTCTTATTGATGCTTGCATTACATGACACTGACCAATATCAGTTTTGATAACACATTCTTAAAAGAATGAACATAAACACAAAAATGCAACGCACTGGGGTTTGATTTGGAAAATTCATATGCTTGTCTTCGCTTTTATGAATTTGTCTTCGCTTTAAATAGATTATGTTTGATGTCCTAGTTTGTTTATTACTGTTCTTGTTTCTTTGTAATGCACTGAGCAGAAACGTTCTAGGTAGCAATGCTATTAAAAGCAAGTAAAAATTGTTTCTGCTGGCAGTGTTTTGTATGCTTGTAGTTTAGTTAAAAATCTTATCTAATTGCTGAAAACTTGTGTAATCCTCAGTTACCAATCCTGGAGCAAAATTTGATGCCCGTGACTTGGGAATTGAAATGCTATTTCCCTTCGTTCCCAATGGTATGTGCTAGGTCAATAAATTAATCAAATCTTTGTTAAGTTTTCCGCTATTCTACATGAGTTTTGCATTATTAATAAATACACTTATCATGATCTGAATTTAAAAAATAAATAAAAAAAACTTATCATGATTTGAATTTAAAAAATAAATAAAAAAAAACTTGTCTAAAATTTGACAAGTACGTCTTTGACTGTTGTTTTTCATATTAATAATTATTTAAACTTTCTCGTTTGGATTACGTAGTTCTTTAAATAAATTTCTATAAAACAATAACCAATTAAATGTATTATAGTTTCACATATTAGCAGTGTTTAAAATTATTAAATCAAGAATCCAAATCTACTTCCATTCTAGACAATGAAGTAGTAATTTTTCCCTCTATTTAATATATGTGATTAAAAACGGAATTCGCTCATTCAGTATAGTGGTTAGCGCATCAGACTACCACGCTGGTGGGTCTTGGTTCGAATCTGGGTAAGACATGGATGTCCTATGTTAGGGGCAACGATGTCCTCTCTGGGTGACAAATCACAAGTGGCCATCGCTACCGGCCCTGTAGTGGCCAAGTGACTACGAGCACTATCAAGTGACTGTAAATACTTGGTCCCGCCATTAGGAAGAAAATAAGATTTAAAACGAAGTATCAAAAAATATTGGAGTTCTAATCAATTATTTGTGTAAGGTATAATATTTCATTATTTATTGCTTTTATGGTGACTATAATTTAATATAATGAAGCGAAAAACTCAATATAGTTCCAAAGTACAAAATGCTATTACATACAGGGTCTTTCGTAAATGGCTACCATGACTTCGAAACATTAAGAGACACAAAGAAGATACAAGTGTGCATTGTAGACAGATAGGTATCGAATTTTAAGTACACAGGTTTGCGAAATTAGTTGCGTTATTGAAATATGGCAACAAATTGTGGTAAACCCTGAATTTAAAGAAATGAGTTTATCGTTTTCCTCATGAAAAAGAGACCTCTGATATATTTACTGGATAGTGAAGCTCTTTTGTAGGATGCAATGGTTTTACAAGACACATGGACGGGTTTTCAGTACCCCATTTTCACCAGTTTTGTTTAATGACGAACCCACCCAAAATAGAATGGACCTCATCGGTAAACTATATGCAGCCACCATAAATCTTACTCACATCAGTTAATTTTGCAAACCAAATTACTAATTATTTAAAATTCCGTACTTGTCTGTCCAACATATCACCTGTCTCTTCTCTCTCTCTCACTGTTTCGCGATTCCATTTCAAAGTTAGACAATCTTTTCTGTAAAACTCTACCATGAGATTGCAGATGTCAATTTTTATGCAAAGTATATCTAATTTATGTAGCATGAATTAAAATATATTTAACATCTTCAGAGATTCAAAAAACAAAAATACGCGATTCCTATACATCGAAACACTTTAGGAAAAGTATAACTGATACTCAGAAACTCTTTATTAAACATAATTCGTACCTTTAAATAACCTACTCTGAAATTAGTAGTTTTTTTATGCTACATACAACCTAACTCACGAAACACGAAAGAATCTTCCACAGAACTACGTTCAATTTAAGAAAAAAATTCTCGGAATTACTTTTACCCATGGGAACAACACCCGTACCCTCGTGCTAAGTTGGGTGGGAGGAGATCAAGGCTATACAATAACTGAGAAGCCTGCCTCATAAGTTTCATTTTTCACGATGATTACGTCATCATAATAGCTTCAACGTATTGACGCACCGTTATTGATATTGATCGAATTATATATATTTTTTTTAATTTAACTGGAATTTAAAGAATCAAAATTAGTAAACATAAAAGATTAAAATGCTTTTATTGTTCATGAGGTGAGCTTTTCCAATAAAACATTCCTTATCGTATAAATTAGCCTTTATATATATCTCTCTCTCTTCTGCTCTCTTAGAGATACTGACGAACTTTATGCTTGAAATTATTTGAAGTTTATTGATACTTTTGTCATCGACAACTTCTTCAACATTATCACTCAATCGACATGGCCGTGGTAACGCCATAAATTTGGGAAAGCTATGTTCATATATCTCGTCATCGCTATGCAATAAGTCCATTACTTTTGAATTTTGTATATGTGGCTGCACAAAGGTTTTAACTATTGATATACTATATTGTTCTATAATTAGCTTTTTTTTTTTTTTTTTATTTCTTTCGAAAATAGGTTAATTTTCTGTCTTAATTAAATTATTATGGTTTTAACTTTTTGGTTTGTCAACTTGGATCATTACAAAACTTTTAGGCTCCTCACTCCTTCAAGGAGCCAAAAATTTAACATGTCTATGCGACATTTGTGAATACCTCTTCGCTGTATTGTTGAAAATGGTTAAAATTGCTTAGCACCCATGAAGTCATATCAAAAGATCGCACCGAAAGTGAATTCTTTCTTTAAAAAATAAACATCTTGAAAACAGATATTGAAAATAACAGTTACTAAAAATGATACTCAAAAAAGCAGTTACTAAAAATGAATGCCTCAAAAAATAAATACTAGAAAGTGCATTCACTAGAAATGGAACAATTCGAAAATAGGTACTCAAAAGAATAGTAACTTAAATTAAAAACTCGAAAACGGATATTCAAAAAACAGTTACCAAAATGAACATCTTAAAAAGAGATACTCGAAATAACTGTTACTATAAAATGAACGTCTAAAAGGACTCGAAATAGCAGTTACTAAAATGAAATATTTCGAAAACAGATGATGAAAAGAACAGTTACTTAAACTAAACATATAAAAAATAATTACTCTTTATATATATAAAAAAAACCACTATTTATAAAATTATATATGATTTTAACACTAATCAATTGTCAGATAAATATGCAAGTACTTTAAATCTTCTGTGAGTAACTGTATTTAAGATTTTCATATTTAAAAATTGGGAATCACGTATAAGACACCTTGTATCTTAAAATGTATGTTATTCGAAATATTTCATTTTAGTAACTGCTATTTCGAGTCCTTTTAGACGTTCATTTTTTAGTAACAGTTATTTCGTGTATCTCTTTTTAAGATGTTTATTTTAGTAACTGTTTTTTGAATATCTGTTTTCGAGTTTTTAATTTAAGTTACAAAAGAGCGAATTAAGTTACGAGACAGCATTACATTTAGTCTATTAACCTTGTCAGGAAAAAAAAGGAAAAAAAACATTTTCATGTCGCCTTTTAGCAAACGACAGCAGGTGAAGGGAGTTACCCGATACCGGTAACTGGGCGGAACCGAATTTTTTTCTTCGCTTTGTCGTTTGCAGGTTGGTCTTAAAGGTTCTGGCCACAGGAAAAAAAACCTCCCTTATTGCTATTCATACTGGCACATTCACGTGTTTGATAAAGTGCGGGTGGGGGAAGGGGAATAAAAAACAACAGCACATTTATTACGGGAATGTGAACTTAAATGGCTTAGAAGTTACTAAATGTTCATTTTAGATCCCTCCGAATATTTCTAAAATTATCTGTTATAGGCACCAGGTTCAATATAGGTTATTTTTTTATTAAAATATTTATCATATCTTTTGACTGGTTAATATCTCAAGCGATCAAAAATTGATGATTTCATAATGGATACACGAAAATTCATTAATTGATGATGATCGTTTTGCTCAGGCTTGCACGGCCATTCTAAGATTTTTCAGATACCCCGATTTTTCGATAAATGATACTAAAAAACCTTTCAAAATCATGCAAAGTAATCCTGGTTTATCTTTAGAAATGTGCTTTCAAGTCTTTTAAAAGATCTTCAAACTCGTTGTGTGTAATTAGATTTAGTCTCATTGATAGAAATGAAAAATTCTTACACTTCTATTGTCAAAGCATGTCTGTTGAATATGTTTTTCTCTACTAATTAATTTCGCTTTAAAAACTGTATAACAATTTTGTTATACCAACCTTTTAAATGCACTCGTACAGAAAAGTCACATAGAATTTATTACATAACCACTTACCTACACTTATATTTAAAGTTAAAAATTAGATACATTTCTCTAAATTTTTATGAGTAAAAATACTAAAACTGTTATTATAAGAAGTAAGCAGGCATTTATAATTTAGGTAATTTATTAAAGCATGCATTGGGAATAATTTTTAGCATTACTTCAAGGCTGTGTTGTAAAAAAATACGGTAAAGGTTAAATTTTTAATCACTGATGTACAAACATAGTATTGATACGCATTCATAGCATAAAACTATTATGAATATCTTTTCAATGAGAAAAAAAAATTAATTCGTAAAATGCGTACATCATTTTTTAACCCCAACTTACTTAACGCCAAAATAAGTATATTAAATAAAGCGACAAAAGTATGGTATTTAATTTAAAATTTTCGAAAGTGACATTTAATTCCAAGAATTATACAAAATTTTATTTTGAAGAAAAGTTATTAATTTTTAGTTACAAAATTGCCATTCGTAATTTATCAAATAAAATTGCGGTGTAACACATTCCCAATTAACATGTTTCCGACTTTTTAAGAAAACATTCCTTCAAACCAAATTAACATGAAACAAATCCTTTCTTATCAAAACAAAATTCTCCGAAATCCAAAATATTGAATAATTACCAACTTAACCCCAGACAAAACATAAATATCCGCAAACACACAAAACAAACAAAAACCCCACAAATAACAATCTCCCATCTAATGAAAAGTTCATTTTTATCCCAAAGATCTTGATTAAATTGTATAATACTTTAAACGCAAACTCTAAACTTAATAATAATAATATAAGTGAGAAAGTAACCCCTATCTAGCTTTATAAAGCCATCACATGTTCAAATAACCCTTTCTTGCCCCCACGTTAAATATTTCCGTGTCAAGAGCAATTGGGCAAAGATTAAACTTTACTTTTATGCCGCATTCCCCCTCCCATCTTTTAACTCCAATATATCATTCATCTCACTTTATTCCCCCTCCCTCCTCCCGTTTAACTTTTTATTCTATTTTTATTCCACTCACTTTCTATTTCATTTTATTCCTAACGGAATAGAATAAGAATTCTTCTGAGGAAATAGTAGAATTTTTTATTTTTTTATTTTTATTCTGTGTGTCTTTATGAGGGTTTGGGGAGATAGAAGTATTTTTTCCCCCTTTTTTTTTCTTTTTCAGGTGTATGTTGGTTTGCAGTTCTATGCTTTGGCGGGAAAGCTACCGATGTGGTTTAAAACATTAAAATGAGTTTAATTATTATTTTTATAGTTTTTAAATAAGAATAATTTATTATGGTTACACTATTTATAGTTTTGATAAGTTTAAGTATGTATGTATTTATTTTCCTCATTTAACAATCGTTTGGTACATTTAAAAATTACATTTACAACAGTATATTTTAGAAATTACACATTGAATCATCTCGTGTCTAATGATATGTCACTTAGAAATATTCAGTTTGTTTACATTTCCATATACTGTTAAACGTCATGTACTGTGAAGCGTGAGTATATAAGCATCGATTGGCATGAGACTGCATTTTATTTATTCAAAATTAGACATATTTTATACTTGATACGATGCTCAACAAGCTTTAATCAAAATAATTCCTGAAATATGAGATTGTTACAGACTAACTATTATTACCTGGGAAAGTTATTGTAATTTCTCTTTCACTTAGTTTTTTTTTCTCCACTTTTTAGTAACAATCTAGGTAATATTGAACATTAAAATATGTCTTATTTTTCTTTCCAGCACTTTCAAATTCGTTACTTACTACTTATATTGATAAAACCAAACATAGTTTATTTATATTGATTGAACTTTTACAAGTATCATTGACTTGGAACTGTTATCTACAATTCAAAACTAAAGTATAAATATACCAAACTGTGATAATCATTTAATGTATTTATTATATTTGAGCTCTATCTTTTGCATGTGTCCAATTCTCTATAATCGAGATGAAATTGACCACTGTAAAACTTGAGATTATGACAGCACATTTTGATATCACTCATACCCTTTCTCTACTTATTTCATATACATTTCATTAATTTTGATATTTTGTATACGGTCTCTTTTAATTCCTCATAGCACTTCAAATCAAATTATTTTGCCCAAATATTACCGTTCAGTACTTTCCAAAATTTAAACTTCAACACATCTATCTGACGCCTTCATAGTAAAACTGACAGTGTCTGTACTTTCACCAATGATTAACACTTTTCTTTCCCTAACAGCCCCAATCAAAGATTTCTAAAACTTTAGAAAAAGGTTTCGATGTTGTTCAATAACAGAATTTCCTTAAGCCATTCTTTTAACACTCCCAAGGAACACAGACATATCCCGAACAAATGAGTAAAAAAAAAGACATTCAAAATTTTGTTTGCAAAATGTGATAAGAACTTTTAAAGCATCAGCATTGATCTTCATCAGCTAGGATAGATCAAACATGTCTCATACGAACTCTTATATTTAAATTTTCGTAAATCTGGCTTTCTTTTTCAAATAAGCCATCTGTGATAATTTTTTCCCAGTCAGGTATTTCCTAATACTTTCCCCCCTTCACTTACGCTGTCAATCTATTCACTCACAGAAATATCCCGAGCAAACGAGAAGTGTGATAGTAAATGCTGCATTTGCATACAGACGAACACAACCTTTGAATATTAGCATTGATCTTTACCATCTAGTCTGGGGCCAGAGAAAGCATCACTTAGAAATCCCCACCATTTTGTTTTCCATAAGCCTAACAGCTTCAACCCAAAACTATCCATATTCCTGAGCCCATCCATGATTCCAACTCCTTTCCACAGTCAGATGGTCCCAGAAACCTCTTTTTTTCCCCCTTCCAAACCATTCCAACTATCGATCCACACATCCAACAACAGAACACAGAACTTCCAGAGGACAACATTCCCATCAAGCACAGAACTTACTCCGAGCAAAGGCCCTTTTCCAGAGAACGCGAAACTCTAATGACCACTCCAGGGTCCAGACCCTAATCTCGCTCGCACCGCCCCTAATAACACACCATCATCATTCCAACACATCCGTGCATCCATCGATCGATGTGTGGATGCATGCCCTGGGCCCTTGTGTCACATGCATCCATCCATCCACAATACCTTAGCCCCGGACTGTGTCAGGAAGGAGGCTTTTGCCTATCCTAGGAGATCCTAACACTGCCTTGCCTATCTCTCCTCGTTCGCTCTTTCCAGTTAGCAGGCGATTCTGGCAAAGCTTCTAGCCCCCCCCCCCCCTTCCCCTCTGGTTCTATCTAGCTGGGCCAGCCCTCCCCCTATTTTCCTGCCCCCCTACCAACTCCGTCAGATCTCCACTTCCTTGATCGTGGGAGGAATGGAATGGGGGCCGTTAATGTGTCACGAAATGTGGACTTGCAGGTTGGTTTGGGATGAAAAACTCGGTTGGTTTGGGAGTGTGTCTTAAAAAAATATTGGTTATGTGTATCAGTATGTTGAAACCATAACAATAACAAAATGGTAAATAGAGAAGCGAGACAGAAAAATGTAAGTACATTTATGCTCTAACTACTAATTGACAAGATTCTAAATAACGAGTAAATAATAAGTGTATAACTTCCATTTTTATGGCATTAAAATACTTGAAACCAAAGCTTACCCATGACCATAATACTTTCACATTGGGTCTCCTTTTCAAGACATGCTTATTGAAATGATAAAGCTTTTCATGGTAATTATCATCAACACAAACTAAAGATGTAAGAAAACTAACTTGGATCCAACTAACCATACCGCAATCAACAAAGAGTTCCTAAACGCAGAATGATCCCCTGGATAAAGCGTCACAAACTTTTTATCGATTTGGATAGAGCATGTCAAAGCGGACATTTTTATCTGTTACAAAGGTAGTTTCAGATATCATAATACCCTGTTTACTCCACCTTAAGCTAGTATAATATTCTACTTGCAATATCCTAGGCTGCTTACCAAAATATTTGCTTCCGGTCTTCTATCCAAATTTTTAAAATTTAGACGCTGCGCACCCGATAGATCACCCTGTTTTTGTTACTTTCAGATCTGCTAATTCATAAAACTATTTCACTGAATACAGCTGTAATATGAATATGACACGAGACTCCTGCCATCCATATTTCCCTGAAATTTCCTTTTATTTCAACATCTTTTTACTTTCCGTTAATCCTTCTTTTAATCTATTTATTAACTACAAAATTTACTACATTTTCAACACCTAGAGTATAATCACTCTGTTACCAAACAGATCCCTATTTCACTGATATTGTCTTACCATCCTCAAGTAGGGCAAGATATACAAGGTATCATGCCTTTCGTGATCAATAAATTTTTAGAGTTATCTTACCACCTATGTGCTTCTTTATCTTATTTTCTTCAATTTTTAATTAACTTCAAGCTGAATAAATCTAAGAATCAATGTATAATGCTTTATTTCATGGATCTTAATGCTTCAGAAGATTATACAACTACACCTTACGCAGTATATGCAAATGCAATTAATCCTAAGGAAATACGTGATTAGTAAAAGCTCGTTAAAAATGGCGGTTAGTATTTAAAAAGTAGCTGATATACCAACGAAAGTTTTAAAAATGTTCTTTATAGCGTACCATCAGGGTAATTTAGATAAATTATTAAAATAAAAAAAAAGACTTTAGCTAAATTTAAAAAAAGTTATAAGTGTTGAAATTCTAAAGTTAAAATATTGTATTTAAAATTTTATTTTTTCGGAAAGTGGCTAAAAATTAAAAAATGTTGAAACTGAATGAACAAGGGATGTAAACACAAACCTGTTAAAACTTTACAATGTCTATGAAAAGTAAAATTAATCTCGATAAGAGTTTGAATCAATTTATCTTTTAATGCTAATCCCATGTTAACTTTTCCAAGAAATTTCGCCTTCTTGCTCTTCAGCAGTATTTCAATACCTTTTTTTTTCCGATAATGTTTAATGTAGTTTGACTTATTTATCTTCATAGTTTTACGTTCAGAAGTTGGTTTAAAATTATAAATGAACTTAAAACCTTTTTTAAACTAATATATAAATTATGGCTCTTCTATAGCTGTTGTAAATACTAGTAATTTTTAAACTAATGATGCTCTTGAATATCATCAATAGTTTACAACGTGGCAACTCTAGAAACATGTACATATTAATGTTCATACTATATTCATATTAATATGCATCACAATAGCAGTGATATTTCAGTTCTTCATGTATTGTTGGTATTAAGGATACATAAACTGCCATTCACATACATCCATTAAAAGAAATAAAATGGTGTGGTATCCGAAGAACCTGAGAGAGGCTATGGCTACAGAAGCACTTCATCCTTACCAACATATCCAATCCAGTGCTGTGGATGTTCTTCTTTGAGAAAACTCCGAATAATTATGCTTTAGTAAGGCTTGCCTGTCCTGTTGAAATACAACTGTGAAGAAGTGTGTAGTCAGTCGTGGTAGCAACTACAACTGCAGCATATCCAGGTCGATGTAACCTGTCAACGTCTTATCGTTGACGAAAAAGGGATCATATAGTATTGACTGTAACATGGTTGGCACAGGTTTCCTCATCCCACTCTATGTTGTCGATATGTGAATGAAAGAGTTTATGCACCTTCCTATACAACACATGAACAGCTGAACTATCAGTGCAACAATGACAGTGCTACATTGTATATATGGAACGAACTGGAAAACTTTTAGTCGTGCGTCGCATGACAGAAGACGCATTCAATAGATATCATCTGTAGTATGCACCTGAAACGCTTACAAATATATATGGTAAACTTACTAGATACAGATGAATAGTTGTATTGAAAACACATTTACAGACGTAAAAGATAAGAAACGAAACAAGTAAGTAAATTTGTAAAGTTCACTTCATTCATACAGAAGAATAGTTGCAAAGTAAACACTTTACATATAGCGAAATCGTAATAAGCTGAAAAACTTGTTAAGTTCACTTACATAATGCAGGAAAATACTTATAAGGAAAACACATTTACAGTCATTTAAATTGGGAAAAAAACGCAGGCTATCAATATAGTAAAGTTAACGTCCTAATTATATAAGAACAGTTGTAAAAAACACATTTATAGGCATAAATTTGTAAAGTGCGCAAACTTGTAAAGTTCACTTTCCTGACAAAGAAGAATACTTGTAAAGAAAACACATTTACAGAGATAAATTAGGAAACTCGAAATAAGCTGATAATCTTGTAAAGTTCACTTTCCTGATAAAGAAGAATACTTGTAAATAAAACACATTTACAGAGGTAAATTAGGAAACTCGAAACAAGCTGACAATCTTGTAAAGTTCACTTTCTTCTTGCAGGAGAATTGTTGTAAGGAAAACACATTTGCATGCATTTTTTGGAAAAACCAAACTTTAAAACTAGCAAGGTTAACTTCCTTGATATAATAGAACAGTTGTACAAAAATACACATTTACAGGCATAGATTTCTAAAAATACAATAACACAAGTTTGCAAACTTTAATATTTACTTCCCTGATACAGAAGAATACTTGGAAAGAAAACTTATTTACAGACATAAATTAGAAGAATTTAAACAAGCTGACAAACTTTTAAAGTTGACCCTGCATTAGATAGTTGTAAGGAAAGCACATTTACAAAAAAAAAAATTCTTTCTTAGAAAATCAAATTGTCAAACTAGTAAACTTAACTCCCTAAATATAAAAGAACAGTTATAAGAAAAAACACATTAACATTCATAAATTTGTAGAAATAAAACACAAGGCTACAATTTTGTAAAGTTCACTTCCCTGACACTTAAGAATACTTGAAAAGAAAATACGTTTACAAAAAAAAAAAAAGAGAGAGAGAAATTGAAACAAGTTCACAAACTTCTAAAGTTGACTTCCTTCATACAGAAGAATGTTTCTAAAGAAAACACATTTACAGAATTTTTTTAAAGAAAAAACAAACTAGTAAAGTTAACTTCATTAATATAAAAGGTCATTTGTAATAAAAACACATTTACAGACAGAAATCTGTAGAAACAAACTTGTAAATCTTACTTCCTTCATACAGAAACAATAGTTGTAAAGGCAGCACATTTACAGATATAAATTAGGAGAATTAGAAACAAGATTACAAACTTCTTATGTTGACTTCCTTTATGCATAAGAAAGGTTATAATATCAAACAACCTTATTAACAAGTAACGTCAACTTCGTCAGCACAAAAAAATTACTTGTATTGAAAGCGGATTTATATATATAAAATTAGATCTACTTTCATAACTATTTTTATTTTTTATTTTTTTATTTTTCCTGAAATTATGTAACCTTCAAAGAAATATTAACTATTTATTCGATAACACTCATATTTTTATTTATTAGATTAAAATTAAATATAAATTGTGGCAGTTATTTCTAAATAAGTACTAAAAAAAACTTGATAAATGCTAAGACATGGTTCATATACATTGAAAAAATATAAAGACTGTAAGTCAATATTATGACCTCCTATTTGCATTATTTAACTAATTCTGAATGCATTGTAGATTTTAAAATAAATCCAAGATGTCAGAAAAATGTAGCAAAATGAAAACTGCAACTACTATGTATAATTTATACCTATTTAATGTATTTATTACCTTTAAAATAACTTTTTGTTGAAAACAAAAATGCAATTCATTATACTTTTATTCTAAAATACAGTTTAAAAAAGCATTAAATATTTACACCGTAAAAAATATCTCAACAATAATAAAGTTGACGTTTTCTCAACCGCGCTTTATAAATTACTCTAGTACAAAAACATATTTCGATTAAATTTATTTCGGTCAGTGTTAAAATTAAAAGTCCTTGTATAAAACTTAATAAGTATATGTTCCCCTATCTTCGAAAGTATTCATGTTTTATTTAAACCGTGAAATAAATACAAAGAATTAAGTTGAATTGCAAAGCAAATAAATGTGTAAAATAATCATAAAATAAATTGAGTTTTATTTAAAGGGAAGAGATTTTTCTCCCATCCGAAATGGCATTTCATTTGTAATTCGTTTTCTCCTTTCTAACTTTACGCGTTGGATTATTAATTACGTTTTATAAAGTTTTCTAGTTTAATGCTAATCATTTTTATTTCAGTGAAGGGAATGTTGTTCTTGGAATGTAGATCTTAAATATATTAAAGTTATGAAGTAATCGTTGTTATTTTAAATTATTAACTAACTAAAGAAATGGATATTGGAAAGAAAAAGTTATTTAATTTTTTTTTTTTTTTTTTTTTTTTTTTTTTTTTTTTTTTTTAGTATGGTCTACCTGAGCATATATTCTAATAAAATCATATTAGTAACAAAGCGTTTAAAAAGTAATGTTTAAAATGCAGTTAGTTACTTCAATCATTTATGGATTAGTGATTTTGTCATTATTGTTACTGTTTTTATTATTATTGTTGTTGTTGTTATTGCTATTAGTATTACTATTATTATTATACTTTTACCTGACTATAGACGTTGTGGAGTAGGGTATAAAATTATAACATTTTGTTTTGTTTATTTGTCCTGTTAAATTGTTTTAGCAATATAAACTTTTAGAATCAAATAAATTGTGAATTTAAATGCATTTTATTATTTTTTAGCAGACAGAAAACTGTCAGTAAATATTCCTGGGATTGTTTAAATTGTTTTTATAAGACATTTATATCATTTTAATTTCTTAGATATAGATATTTTTATAAGCGACGGGTCTTAAATATTAGTTTTGTAATCCTCCAAAAACACATATCTAATATTTCTAAAAGTTTTGAAAGTATAATAATAGTCCACTGAAGTATAACTCTTTGCACAAAATTCAACAAAATAACAATAATGCTTAGATAAAAGCAATGCCAAATATATAATTTGTTATTGGCTTAAGGTATTATATTAATCAAGATACAATAAATATATTTTTTGCACTGTGATAAAATTAACTTTACTCAAATTATATTGCCCTAATGAATACAATATTGAATATACACCATTGCTTTATTTATATGGCTTATCTTCCAATATATTTAAAAAAAATTGTACCACTCAGTATTGAATTTTTCTTACTATAATTTCAAATCAACGAACTCAATAAAAATAACTCATTTAGTTTTAAATTGAAAATTTAACTAGAGGGTATTTTATTGCTATTTTTATCTATTTATCTAAGCTACTAAAATAAACGTTTAGCCTATTTCAAAGCTAACTTAAAGGAATTAATTTTAAACCTTTGTATTTTTTCTGTATAGTATTTAAACAATATGTTACTTAACGTAATAAGTAAATTGGGTATAACAGTTGAATAATGAATGAATAAATGTGTTGCATTTAGAATTTTAGCTTTGCAATTGTTTTATTGGTTACAATTAAGAATCCAAGCTGTACAATTATTTTAAGAGTTTAGTAGCAGTATCTTATAACTATTCTTGAAGTGTAATTTTACTGCTTGGATTTACCTTTTATTTCAACCCCTCCCCCCCCCCCTCCCCCATCTCCCTTATTCCCTTTTTCTACAGGTGGCCTTTATTGGTTTTTTCTCCTTTTGTTAGTTTACCTGCCGATAGAATTTCAATATAAATAGCGCTTCTTTCTAAAACTTTAACTTACATTATTATCTCCCTTACTCAAAGAACTATTAGGAATCTAAAGTTTTTTCAAGTTAATGGATGCTTGAAAAAATATGTCCCAACGATTATTTTGCGGCGAAAGTTTTAAAACACATTTTTTATCTAATTCTTTAAAATGTAGCTCATAAAACGCAGATTCCGTAACAAAGCACCCGACCTACAGCCACGAATAAAAATCCACACTCGCAATTTGAACCTTCTCCCTCAAACCATCCCCCTCTCACACTCACCCTGAACAAGACAAGGGGGGGGGAGGCACAAACACAAGCGTCACCATAGCAACCGTGGAGTTGTGTTGCCTACCTCCCGCGAGAAGGATCCAGAGTGGAGAAGGGAAGAAGCACGTGCGCCTTTGGGCAAGCAACTCAGGCTCTGACCCACTTGCCAAACGATAGACGGGAGGGGGGATGGAACGTTCGAAAAGGGAGGGGGCTTTCTATTACACCCCGGTGTCGTCTTCCTCTACTGCTGCCATCCTCGGAGGACTAATACCTTTTTCTTTTTTTGAGATGTCCTCCTCTTCTGAATCGAGTTTGTCGTCTGCGTTCCAAGATGGCCGAAGGGGAGACGGACGAACACAAGATGTCGGAGGCTTCCTCCTCCCTCCTTTGAGGCTTTTCGCAGACGATTTTTAGGGTGAGCAGGCCTTGATGGAAAAGGTCGTGGAAGGGATTAGAGTTGGGATGGAGGACGCCATTTTGTGTAGACATAGGTGTTCAATGAAGGCTAGTTGGTGTGTGGATGACCAGTTGATGTTCTTTTACGTATTTTTGTGTTCATGGAATATGGAAAATTTGTAAGGCTACAGGCATTCCAAGCTAATAATCTTTAAAATTCACGTTTAATTCGCATTCATTCGTAGCGATAGAAAAACTTCCGTAACCTACATTTTGGATATAAAGAAAGTCGCACCAATGAAGAAAGAGGGAGGAGAAACAAAATTTAAATTGGAAAAGAAAAAAAGCACATGAATAAATTTGAACATACCAAAAAAAAAAAAAAAATGTAATTGTAGATAAGTACCCATATAAGGAAGAAACTCACCCACAAAAGCAAAGTTTTTGCTCTAAATTCTCTATACGTATTGCCAACTTTTATGTAAAATTGCAACTTATTTAAACGATTTTGAATTCGAAACGAGCCTGAGAAGCGTCCGGTTGGATTCAGGAAATATTAAAATTCCCTCCTCCTCCTCCTCCTCCTTTGATCCACCTCCTTCCCCCTCCTCCCCCCCTTTCCCCTTCCAAAAACACACATAATTTAATTTATCGTCATTCCGTGTTCCCAACTATCCTACTCAATAGACTTCTTTCTTAAAGGGGATTAAGATATCTTTCAATAACATATCTATAATTCTGATTTGAATTTCAAATAGAAAGTGAAAAATTATAATTTATTAACTGATCATAATTAAGCCTCACCAGATTCATCTTGATCCTTACTTGATAATTATATCATCATAAAATTTAGTATATATGCTGATTTTGAGCACTAAAAAAATGATACCTTACTTATATACAAACATTACTTCAAATTTTCACCTCGATTGAAAATGTGCACGTTACTAACATGCAATTAACTTTACAGGCTGAATCTTATAAAAAGACGTAGAACATTATCAAAAAAGTAGAACCTAATTGAAAAACACGTAACACCTAATCAAAAAAGAGAATCTTATAAAAAAAAAAAAAGTCTTTTATATATATATATAATAAAAAAAACTTTAAAAAGAACAAAAAAAACATATAACCTTATAATAAAAAAAAAAAATAAAAAAAAAATAGAACTGTTTTGAAAAGATAGGAACTTATAAAAAATAGATCAAACAGAAAACGATCCAATTAAGTTTTAAGAATTTGTAATATAAATATCCTCCTAAAAGCATCTATGCAAATAAAACTGTTTTTAATTTTGAATTTTTTTTTAAATTATTATTTTATTTTTATATGGCAATTTCCCATGATGTATCAGTAGTACGCATACAAAGCTTTATAAAGATCTGTCAATTACTAAAGGCTTCAGACTGCTTCAAACAGCGGCGATTTAGCTGTGGCAAACCTGTAATTAAAAATCACAACCAAATCACCACTTACCATACTGCCACGATATTTTTTTCTGTATCATTCATTTGAATCTATCATATAATGTTTCATTAAAATCATAAAAATTATCAAACAGTGTTACTAGAAAGCAGCCAAAAATCTACAGTATTTTAAAATTCATAATTTTTTGGAAATTAATGTAAAGGATATAGAAAAAGTATATTTGGTTTGGTCTATATTCTATATTTTTCTTATTTAAGCTTTGTTACGATTAATCTGATTAAAAATCATCGATTAAGCATTGAAGCAAGAAAATGTTTCTTTGAAAATCGGCAAAAAGAGTATAAAACCCATTTTTTTCTTCTATTCCTTTTTTTTTTTTTTTTTAAATCTTATTAATATAAATATATCAGTTGTCTTGAATCTTTTAGAATTTCCAAATCTTCTACATGGACTATAATTATAGAAAATTAAGATATTAATCCCATTGAATTTTTTTATAATGCTAGCAAATTTCCAAGAGGTTGTCGATTTTTTTCTCAAAAACTTCCTCTATATGTCCTTGATGCACAATTTTATTGTTGTTTTTTGTCATTTATAATTTTAAAAGGATTTTTGCTATCGTTTTATAATATTTTACGTTTTTAAATTTACAAAATGTATTACGTTCTGAACACAATCAATAAACTGTTGCTAATTTGATTGGAATTTTTTTTTAAACATTTCTATAATTCTATTTATTGTACTATTGCTGCGACCGTAAAAACTTCAAATATGAAAAAAAGTGTGCTCTGTTTTTCTAATTTTTAAGTGATTAATAAACTTCTCCGAAAATTGGATTGTTCTATTAGAGGACACAGACCCCTTAGAATTTTATTTCAAAAGTAAGTAAAGTGTATGATTTCATGTGTATTCGCAAACGTAACGTTTATAAGTTGTAATTTATGATTTGTAATGGGAATTTCTTTGCAACATGTGAAGTAAATAAGCTCCTCTTGATCGTTGTGGTGCTGCCATCTATTGATCTATTTTTAAACAATATGTATTAATATTTACATTTGACTTTAAAATTTATTTCAAATACTCGAATGAACTTTTACGATGACTTTTAGGTTTTCATTTTAATTTAGTAATTTTTTTTCTTTTAGGTACCATGGGCTCTGCTATGAATTATTCAGAACGTCCTTATGAAAATCAAATAGTAAGTTTTCTAAACATTTTTTACTTTTTATTTGATAATTCATATACATATTCCAGATTGATTTTGTTGATGTTATTAATGAATTTTCAAATTTCAAGTACTTTTCTACTGTTAAAATACTAAATTTAAATAATTAAAAGTTTATAAAATACTTTCAGACCCAAACTTAAAATTATAAACAAAATAACGCTCATAATTTCTAATGATACCAGATTTTATGCTGTTCATTATCAATTAATCTATCTAATTCTTACAATTACAGTTCGACACATTTTTAAAACTATATGTTTCAAGTTCCAAAAAAGAAATGAACCTATTTATGATGCAGAATGTTTTTTTTTTTTTTTTTTTTTTTTTTTTTTTTTAACCTTGCGATTAGGTTTGACAAATCTTTTCAAGTTTATAACTAGTAGTAGCTACGTGGTCATTTACATTTTTTTATATCAATAACACCTTCTGAATGGTTTCTCAATTATACATTACTACTAGTTTTCAAAAAAAAATATTTTTATTTATTTACAATATAAATTGGAAAAATAGATAAATATTTTACGAAAAAAAGGTATTAGCTTTCTTCTAATTAATAAATACTCATTATGAATGATTAAGTATGTGCCCAAAAACTATACAGAACAAATTTTTTTGTGTTTCTTTTATAATACATAATGTTTATTGTTATTTATAATTTTGATACTCCACAAAATTCCACAGAAATATGTGATACAATGTGAACTTATAAATTGCTGGTATTCTTCAAGTTCCATAAAGTAATCAAAATTAGAAATGGTTGAGCCTTTTGTTAGGACGGAAGTTAACAGTGAAACACTTCAGAGATATAGCAGGAAACAGCATTTATTGACGAACATATCAGGTCACCACACAACTTTAGTAGATAATTAAGGGAGAAGATGACATAACACTCACGGTAGGATGATAGTTTTGATAATCTAATCAGATATGCTTCGAAATGAAAAAATGTTTTTAGAAACCATACAAGAGCGTATATATCATGCATTACAGACAAGTGGGTACGTTTTGCAACACATGTTAATCCCAACGTCATTATAAACTAAAAAACAAAATTCCTTTTCTCTTTTGAAGTAACCTTTTTTCTGCAACTGCGATCGAATTTGTACTCAAAACCCCCTAAAATCGTAATTTTATTTTATTTTTGAATTACTTTTAAAGTTGCAAAGAAATTTGCACATTAACTCAGGGCACATTATATCAATATGTATTATTTCAAACCCAACTCTAACAAGCAACATCTTTTCTTCTTCCTTCCAGGCATCTCACTGCCAGACAAACAGTTACCCTTCCTACCAGCCTCCATCACCCTACCGCCCCCATCCTGTCTCTCCCCCTGCCCATGCCCACCAGTACGGCGCCCACGGCGGCCACCAGATGCATGGCAGTCTGTACGGCTCCGGCCACCAGCTGTACGGCTCCTCTTCCCACTACGCCTCCCTCAGCCCCCCGGACCTGTACGGAGGCAGATCATCCATGTACTCCGGAACCACCCCTCGAGCCATGCAGCAGATGAAGACCGCCTGGGGTGGCGGTGACAACAGTAACAGCAGCACTGATCTGATGCAGTACAGCCAGCCATCCCCGAGAATGATGCCACCACCACCATCCATGCATTCCCCACCACACATGGCTACCTCCGGTCCACCCCCACATTACAGACAGATACCCATTGTGTCAGCAGCTGGGCACTCCCCCCATTCATGGTCACAGTCCCAAATACCAAGCCCTGGGGTGCTTCATTCGCCGAGAACGACGCCCTCTCCACTACCAGCTCACTCAAGATCTCCAGTTGGGGGTGGAGGACCTCCCTTCAGCCCTCCACCTCCCACTGGAAACTCCCCTCTTCATCCTCCTCCCTCCATGACTCCGCATCCTCCACCCTCGCACAAGACCACTCCATCACCACCATCTGGGTCAACAACCCCGGCACCCCCCGGAAGGCCTCCTGGAATGTGTGGAAGTCCGAGCGGGGGGCAGGCAGGGCCATCTAACTCCGACCCATTGCAGTCTCTGCAAAAGATGGTGATGCTGGACTCTGAGACTGTAGAGTCACCCATCACCAGAGCCAACTACGAGATGGCCGCTAATCAGGCAGCGGCGGCTGCAGCTGCGGCAGGTAATCCTACAGGTGGTCCTGGGCGGCCAGCGTCCTATTTCTCAGTTGAGCAGTTGGCGGGAAGCGATCCGGGATCACCCTACCCTACCTACTACAATCTCGATCAAAATCGTCTGTGTACTCCCCCCAGAACGGCCATGTCCACCCCTACAAGTTCCACTTTCTCTTCGGCGCCGGACTCGACGTCCAGCAATTCGCCACGAAGCGATTCACGCACGACGACAGCCAGCGCCGATTCGTCCAACCACGTGGGCCACGTCAACGGAGATGTGAATCCCCACGTGGTGAACCCCATAGCATCCAGTGCCGGAGTACCACCACAGGAAGGTCCGCCCCAGCCGCCACAACAGCAGCAGCAACAACAACAACAAGGTCCACCTCCTAGACGACCGGATTTTGAAAACTTCGGAGTGGCCGATGTCAGAATGACCAATGGCAACCATCAACCGGAACCGACAGGATTAAGAGATGATTTGGGTGGTCCCGTATCCAGCGATTCAGAAAACAAGGACACCCAAGATTTCTTGCAACATCTAGGTGGGGGCGTACCTCCCTTACCAGAACAGGACGGCACGATGGATCTCACGCGAAAATCACCCAAATCCCCGAGAGGACGAAGGAGGGTCTTTGGCCACGACCTGCAGTGTGATCCCCTAATGGACAACTCGATGGACATACCCCGTAAGCCCATGATGATGCCTGAAGACAGGCGAAACTCCACTTTGCCCGAGTTCGCAATCACGAATGGGAAGCCAGAACCCTGCGAGGATGTCTATCCCACTGACGGTGGATACACACCTCGACCTCCCCGTTACTACAGTCCGACAAACAGATGGGGAAAGATGGGTCCTTTAGAAGACGGCTTCATGGGCATGCAGCAACAAAGTAAACCATATCCGGACGACTGCCTCTCCATGCCAAAAGTATCCAAGAGAGGCAGGAAGAAGAAGATGTACGACCAAGACGGAATAGTTCCTGAGTGGGACATGTACAACACGGAGATTGTTCACCGTCCCCCGAGAGTCTCCAGAGGAGGAACCAGAGGCCGCAGGGGTAGCAGAAGACGCGGTGCCATCAACACCTACCCCGCAAACAACGGTGAGGTTCCAATCGACATGTACTCAACTGATGCTATGTTGGGTATGCGTAACCATCCAAATGGGATGGGAGACATGGTAAACCAAACTCAAGAAAAGGACATTCCTTGGGCTTCCCATGGATACCACATGGGCCCCCCACCCAACACTATGGGTAATGACTACAGTTCCAAAGACGGCATGTCGGTCATCAAGCCTCCCATGATGGACTCCATGGACAACTCCCCCATGAGCAACATGGGGCAATCACAGCCTCAGCCCAACTACCCGGGTGACGTTAACGACGACAGGGGAAGGGGTCCCCTCCTGTTCACCGTCAATAAGGACGGCAGCACTGTCAAACTCCAAGACAGCAACCAGATGAGCGGAGGTCACGACCCACAGCCTCAATACTATGACCCGGTGCTCGGTCAACTGATGCCTCAGCCCGTCAAGAAGAAGCGGGGTCGTCCCTTCGGTAGCAAGAACAAGCCCAAACCTCCTGGTGAAGAACGCCAACCCAGGCGACGCCGCAAGAAAGAGGTCTTTTTCGGTCCCGAAGGTCCACATACTCCACACCATCCACCAGCCCCCATCATCAAGCGAAGAGTCATCAACGGCCCTTACGTCCACATCGTCGGCGTGGGTAACAAGCCCCTGGTAGTATCCATAGTGAACGCGCCACCTAAAGACGAAGCATCCTCCTGGCAGCCGTACCAGTTCGGAGGTGTGATTCGCCATCATATCTATGACACCATCACAAAAGATCGCAGCTGGCTGTGCTCTCTCTGCTGCAAGAACAGCCACTACCGAGGCCTCGGAGATCTGTTCGGCCCCTACTACCTGAACGGCGACCAGCAGAAGATGCTGCCCACTTTCTCTGCCCCCAACTCGCCGGCGGTGTCCGGAAACGAGGAGTCCAGTGATGCAGAAGAGCAAGATGATGCGGAGGATGGGGAAGAGGTTGTAGAGCAGCAGCATCCTGTTGCGTCTTCTTCTTCTTATCCGGAGACTGTTTCTGGAGTGAGGAGATCGCCGGGGAAGAGGAAGTCTGATCTGATGGAGCAGATGTTCCGGGCCGCTCTCCTCAGAAAAGCTAAGCAAGCCAATGTATGTATATAGCAAAATTATCTTACCTTTCGTGACATACATTTTGTTATGATGAATTAATTGTCCCATACATCAAGGTGTCAAATAACAATTTTACTCTTACGAGAGTTGTGCAAGGATTTTTTTTTTTTTTTAAATATTATTGCAAATTATTCATACTCATGATGAATAGAAGTATGACTAACTATACTACATTTAATCTTGTAAGTAAAGTATTGAAAATAATACATATAACCTAACACTTTTATACTCAAATCTAAAAATCTATAAAAATACTAACTAATTGAGTTATACTTTGGGTCCTTCGACCTAATCTTGTTTTGATAGTACTTTCATATAATAAGCATTAAACTCAATTGTCTGATAAATTATCTCTGAAAATCTTTAAATATATTTTTTGGAAAGTGACTTTACTATTTAGTTTCAAAACTTCATAGCAAAGAAAATAGTCTACGATAAGAAGGAAAGTAACTTTGATCTTTTGTATTAATGGTTTTAAATTAAAAGAAAAAATTAGTGCCTTACTATGAAGAGGATATGAAATTACAGAAAACCCTCTATCAAATAACTTTTATCGTCATCAGTCAGACTAATTATTGAAATGAATACTTGATATTTCAGCTAGTAATGTTTAGTTATTTATGTAGATTATGATTCAATTTTGTAGAACCGTCTTTACTGAGTACTAAAATAGAGCTTCCGTCTATCATCACAGAAGATTGTTTAAATGCTATTTTTATTTCACATTAAGGGTCAGAAGCCTCTGGAGGAAATGTCCACTCACCACCTATCCGGTGGCTGCGAACTAACCGGTGGTCAGTTCGCTCCCATGGACTCCGACAATAAAGAGTTCTGGGTCCATGAGGAGTGTGCCGCGTGGTCCAAGACCGTCTACCTGTTCGGACACAGGCTAAGAGGGCTCGAAGACACCATCCTGCAAGCGGTCGACAAGGTATTCAATCGCCATTTTATTATGTCTTTTGAATCTCTTCTGATTTGACACTAAATCACGCAATAACAAACATAAATAAAAAACTATCCTCTTACAAAATCATCAGATTGTGAGATCTCTTATTGAATTGATTATTCTGGATAAATAGATTGCAAATAAATACCAAAACCAACAACAGGTTCAATGTCTAACAAGATTTGTCCAGACTCAAATTAAATACCGAATTTGCATAAATAATAAAAATTGAAGTACACATAATTATGTTTTAAAATTTTACAGAATTATAGCACATACAATTCAGAATACAAAATATGATAAAGTTTGCAGAGTCATACCGGAAAATATACAATACAAAATACAAAGTTGACACAACGTTTAATAGTGAATCATACAAGAATATATAATACAAAGTTTACAGAATTGATAAAGTTCACAGAGTCCTACTGGAATAATACCATACTTAATCCAAGTTGACATTGTTTATAAAATCCAACCACATGCAGAAGTATATACCATTTTTTATCTAATCATCATCTAATTAACCCAAATTAAATGCAATATAAATTTTACAGCACAAAGTGTAAAGCAGGGTGCACAAAGTGTGCAACCCTGTCTCTTTGATGAAAAATAGAGATAGCCATTCAATAAAATTGCGTAGTAAGTTCTAAAGAAAAGTAATAAACTTCATCTATAGTTTTCTTACTTCTTAAACACAGGTTGTCCCAAAATTGACTTTCAATCTTTGAAAATGTGCATCTTGAGAAACTTTGCTCACACAGGGCTTAGAAGTACTCGTAAATTTATTGGAAAATCAATAAAATTAAAATTAATTTTCTGACTTCGACTGAATATTTAAAAAGCATATCAAGTTGTTTAAGTTCTCACTGGGTAAAGGTTTTCGAGATCCCATTTTTGGAGATCAGGAGTCATTTTTGTAGTACTCTGTATATGCACACAGAGTGATTATAATTAAAGTTCAACTTTTAAAAAGCTTTAAAAAAAGGACCTCTTCAAAGAATGACCTGAGATTTAAACTAAATATATGCGAAAAAGGATGAAATGGCATGACGTAAGAAGATAACAACTAGAAATAGTTTTATGTCACATCAAGATAGGACCTCCGGCGTGCATATTATATCATATTCTTGTCCATACCATTTGACTTTCTTCACGCATATACACAGGTAAGATATCAAAACATTCTGACGAGGGATTCTTTTTTTTAAAGCTTTTTAAAAGTTGAACTTAATTGTAATCATCTAGCACATCATTAAACTGGATAATATTCATAAAAGAGTTTTGAAATATGCTAGAGCACAATTGAAAGTAAGTGAAAAAAGACAAGAGAAAGAAGTTTCCATATTCAAACAATAATGTAGATAAAAAAAAATTGACGAGTTTGGTTTTTAATTTATACAATACAATTGTTCATAGAAATACAAAAAAAAAAATTCCGTCATTCTATGTATTACTTATTTGAAGTATTTTTATGCCTTTTCCCTTTGATAAACAATTTAAATAATACTTAGGTTAACTTTTGATTATGAATGTTATGTGGTTTTTACATTTTGGCTTATATTCAAGAGCCATTTATAGAAGCTATGCTTTGAAAAACTTGACAATGTCTAAGCCATTGTATCCCTGAACTCAAAACTTTACAACTTTTCAGACCTTAATCAAATTTCCAATAGCATTGTAACAAACAACTTATAAAAATAATTGAAGTAGAGAGCCATGCATATAATACTACTATTTACGATTTTCTCAACGATTTCATTAGATTTCAATGGTCAGTCAATAATACGAATTAGTTTTATCAATGCAAAACATTAATGACTGTTTGTTTAAATGACACTTTTAAATTGATGCTTTCCTAAAACATTAACTTGTTTTGTTTTCTTCTAGCTGTGTTCAAGGTGTAAATTTCCAGGAGCTTCATTAAGTTGTGCTAGAGACAATTGTCCAGAGCTGTACCACTATTTATGCGCACGAGACAATTGTAAGTAAAGAAATATGAACTTTAGAGTATATACATTAATATATACGTAATATATATAAATGCAGAAAAAATAATTGCAACACATTACAAATACAGAGAAAATAACACAAAAAAACACACATTAAGATTATACTCCAGGGCTTTTAAAGCCGCCACTTGAGAATAAACCAAATAGTAAAAATTGCAAGAAGAAAAAATAAAGAAGAAAACCAACAACCAAACAGAAGAAACCCAGAATAAAGAGGCTATTCACAGAAAGAGGGCTTTGTTTTGAAATTGCAGCTGATTATGCCCCCTGATAAAGTGATCAGCCTCTTTACCTTGGGTTCCATGATTTTCTTCTTTATTTTCTATTATTTCAATTTTTACTATATATTTTACTATATAATATATATATATTCCATTGGCTTCATCGGCTCGCAGAGCAGAAACCACTTTTAAACTATCCCGAAATAGTAGTTTGAGTTTTGGTTTTGACAGTAACTGTCTTTAAAGGGACTCTTCTACTTATGTTTTTATTCAGGAATATCGGTCCAAATACAATGCATGCACAATCTGATTGCGGTATTCATAGTTAGGTTGTTGTAGTGAATTTATATCATAATGGTAATTACAAGAGTAGAATCAAATTTAAGTTTTACGCTTGTTTTTATTGTAAAATATAACGAAGTCCAGCACACGTATACTTCATTTGTAGTTTACTTTGAGAATGTTAACCTCACACAGACAGAGATTTTGTATAATCTTCTTACTGCTTTATTGTAACATAGAAGGTAATAAGGTTTGTATCTGCTATGAACCCATGAAGTAGTTTTAGTCACATATAGTACCAGTACAAATAACTGTATCGTACAGGAAAAATAAATACGATATATACATCCTTCATGAATAAACTCATTATTATTTATTGGAAGAAATAATGACATACTTGGATAAATTATTTTAATTATATGTTTAATATTAGATTGTGAAAATTTAATAAATAGCTGTTATGAAAAAGGCGTGTTTGTAGTGGTGATAATGTATGGTACTGTATCTATAAAATATCAAGCCACAATTTATTTCAAAACGTTGTCCGTATTTAAAATTTATATTGCAGGCAATCATTTTAAATTAATATTTTAGACGTAATGTTTGTTTATTATTAATATTTTAGACTTAATACTTAAGGTAACGAAAGGTTTTAAAGAAAAATAATAAAATGCTTAAAAAAAGCTATCATCTTAAAAATTGTAAGATCAGCAGTAATATAATTTCAATGCAAGAAAACTTATACGATATTTTTTTTTTTTTTTTTTTTTTGCTTTCTTAGATTTTAACAAAATATGTTTTCAAATTTCAGGGTGTTATATGGACGAAGACACATACACAATATATTGTCCACAGCACAAGGTATGGTATAAATTTTACTTCCCCATTCTTTAATATATATATATATATATATATATATATATATATATATATATATATGCGTTAAAGATCATTAATCTATTTTTAATTGTTTACTTTTAACCAATTACATTCCATTAAGTATCACACAATAATGCACGATCTAGATATTTCCATCAAACACCCAAAACATACTATGTCTTTTTTTTTCTTCTTTTTTTCCCCCCTTTTTTTTTTTCTTTTTCTTACCTTACTTTTTCTCATCACTAGATTTCTAAACAGTGATTTAAATAGTGAGTGAATTATTTAGGTTCAATAACCAAAATTTTTTATTTAATAACCAACACTTTCCTATTTTTAAATTATTAATATTTTGTATAATATAGAATATTTTTGTTTTTAACTAATTAACATTTAACTCGTTAATTAGCATATTTTTTAAAAGCGATTACTTAAGTTTTCTTAGGCAAAAAAAAAAAAATCATGATTGGGAATGGTTTATAGTATAATTCTTAATGTTTTGACCCTCCATCTAGTATCTAGAATATGTATAGTTTTTTTAATATAATTCTTTTTACCTTTGAAAGTAGAAAAAATCACAATTTTTCTAAAAAGTTTTGTGTTTAAAAATCTGGCAAAATTCATTTACTTTTCCAATAAATTTGACTGAAGTTCAAAACATCTAATAATTAATACAAATTTTAATTCTCAAATCATTTTTCAAAAAGACTATGTAAAACTTCAGTTGTCACTTTCTAAATGAAGTTACACGTGCCAAAAACGCGAGTCTTCAAATAATGAGTATAAAATATTCAAATTTATTTTCAGAACAAAAACGTACTTTAAACTAATACAAAAAAAAAACTCTCTAGCTTTTAGACGATACCATCGTCTTGCAAAAATTTCATTTATAGATTATTTTAAAGCAAAAATCACATTTGACCTATTTTTTACGATATTTCAAGTGTGTACAGGGGTGATCGAAAAAACCTTTTTTTTTTTCGAAATTCGTTTTTGTGCTATGTTTTTTAGAGGCTATTTGCTGTCTAAATCAAGACCGTTAAATATAAAGTTAATCAAAAAATATCTTAGGATTCCTCAAAGCCCCCCAAAATTGGACTTTTTCATAAAAAAAGGCATACACAAGAAAATTTTGTAAAAAATATTTCAAATATCAAAACATAAATGTCACTCTGCGTAATAATTTCTATAAAGTACTTAAAATAAGTATGTAAAATATGAATTATAAGAAACAGTTATTTAGGGCTACAAAATTTCCTCGAAAATTGTCATTTTTCATGAAAAATGCATAACATAGTAGATTTTATAAAAAAACATTAAAAATATAGAAACATAAATATCACCATGCTTAGTTATTACATTTAAGTGCTAAAAACAATGCAGCAAACTTTTAATTATTTGAACTGATATTTGAGGGTACTTTAAAACCTTTGGTTTATGATATTTATTATCATTAATTTGTATATTGTTAAGGGTTTCGTATCGTCTGCCATAAAAAAAAAAAAAAAGAGGGCTATAATTTCGTGTTACACATTCGTACCACCTTGTAGTTTCTCACGGGATTTTTATGCGTTGTCTGCGCACTTTATTTCGATCGAAAACAAGTTAACATTCATCTATTTTTATTTTTCTGCTATTCACATCATGAAGCGATGAAGAGGATGGAATATTTTACTAAAAATTAAACTTTTTTTTTTCTTTCTATTTTTTTCCTTCTTTCCCCCCCCCCCCCCTCCCCCCACCGCTTTAAGTGCTAATCTTTATTTGAAAAGCCTTTTTAAAAACTTCGATTTCTTATATTTTTATGATAAAATCTAAGTTTCAAGGGTTTTAAAGTACCCTCAAATATCAGTTCAAATAATTAAAAGTTTGCTCTATTGTTTAAACTTACAAGTAATAACTAAGCATGATTATATTTATGTTTCTATATTTTTAATATTTTTTATTAAATTTACTATGTTATACACTTTTCATGAAAAATGACAATTTTCGAGAACATTTTGTATCCCTAGAGTACCTTATAGAAATGATTATTCTGAGTGACATTAATGTTTTTATATTTTAAATAATTCTTTACATAATTTTCGATTTTATGCATTTTTTGTGAAAAAGTCCAATTTGGGGAGGGGGGGGGGGGGGCTTTGAGGAACCCTAAGATATTTTTTGATTAATTTTATATTTAATGGTCTTAGTTTAGACCCCAAATGGCCACTAAAAAACATAGCACCAAAACGAATTTTTCGATCTACCCTAGTGTGCACTGTACATACACTTGTTCCTATCACCTTTAGTGATTACGAAAGATTAAAAAAACTGAAAAGAGAGTTTCATCCCTTAGCGAAGGATGCTCTTATTACAGCAACACTGCTTTCTCACTTCTGGTGTAGGCAATGGGGACAATTATGGAAGTCAATGAAGTAGACAGTTGCTCCCTTAGTTTTAGGAATAGGGTTTTAGATGGTGATGCTGCCAAAAATTTATAGTTTATGGACCTCCCCTCACATACATATTCTTGAATATATTTTTGTGACACAACCCCTACACTAGGAGGAGAAATCCAGCTCCAATCGAATTGAAACTTGGCAGATGGACTTGTTGTTGATGAAAATGCTTGATATCATATTTTTCCGGCTAAAAAGAAAGTTAGTCAATGGCACGGAATTGATGGCTTTCTTCGTAGTGGTCAAACTTTATGCATTTAAATTTGAAACGGTGTCACGTATTCAGGGAAGTAACGTATAAATGTAGTAAAGTGGACTATGCTATTTTGAGACAGTTTACAGCGTCCCTGACGAAGAGATATGTAAGTTACAAAAAACATCTAAAAACCTAAAGGAGATCAGCAAAAAAGTCTGATTAGAGAAATTTTCACAAAACTATCGCACAACCACAGGAAAAAGTTTCATAAAAATATATCTAAAAATTATCGTGTTGTCGGGTGTTATCACACAGCTGTATGATAACTCTGAGGAACACGTTTCTAAATTCAGAACGAGCCGTTTTTGAAGTTGCGAATAGTCCATATTTTTAACCACGAGTATCTCCGCACTTTTTGTCTATCTCCTTTAGTTTTATATATATATATATATATATATATATATATATATATATATATATATATATATATATATATAACTTCCATAAATCACTGGTAGGGACGCTGTTAGCCGTCTCAAAATATTTAGCCTAGTCCCTTTACTATAAGTATACGTTACTTCCCTGGCTATACTAGGCGCCGTTTCAAATTTAAAGAGCTTAAAGGAGACCGGGGAGGGAATTTTTTTTTTTAAGTTACCTACCAAAATGCATGACAATTTGTAGGTAACTTAATGACTTAAAAATAATCGTAAATTTTAAATTTCAAAAATTTATTTCCTATTATTTCTCATTTTAGAATATTTAAACTTTAAAATTTTAAATTTTTAAAAAATTCTCCTTGCGTTTCAATGTTTCCCTAAATTGGTAATTTTTTTTTTTTTTTTTTTGTACAGGCTATTTTAATATATATTAAAATAATTGTGCATGGATTTTTGATTTGATAGATTCTCTCATCAATTAAAAGTAAAAATTGTTGTTACCTGGAGAATTTTTTGATTTTTTTTATGATATTTTAATACTAAAACTGAAGTAAAATAATAAAAAACAATCAAATTTTAAAATCCATGCCCAGTTATATTCAAAATAGTAACAGGAACTATTTCCTAACACTTCAAAAGAATATACAAATTTTTAAATCGCAAAGAACCATTTAAATTTATTGAAATCATGGAAAATACTTTAAGAGAAACACGCAAATAAAAAAATATTTACCATAAACAAATAAAAAAAAATTTGATATTAGCTTCAAGGAAAAAATCCAGCACCATTAAATACACTTTCTGACTTTTGTATGTATTTAAAAACAAAAGTTCAAGCTATAACTTCGGACAAAAAAAAATTACATTTTTCAATTTTTTTGCCTCCCCGGTCACCTTAAAGGATATTAGGAATCGCTTTGTATGAAAGTTAGTAAGGCATACAAAAGGTGTATAATAAAAATTTTGTTTTCGGTAGTTAATTCTTGTGTAACAAAATTTAGCGAATTAGTTAATGTCTTAAGATCCTATGCTTATATTTAATATAAAAGTAACACACATCGCTTTTACCTTTGTAGTCTTTTTCAAGCCACTTCGATGATCGGCAGAGCATCCAGAACACATAGGAAGAAAGTTGCAAAGGGCGCTCCCCCAACTAACTACATAAGAGCTTCCAGCTAACTGCGGTCCGTGGTTTGGTGCTAACTGTTTCGAAAGCAAAAGATGAAACCATCGACCACTTTTCACTGTAACTGCCACTGACGGAAGACTTGACGACGCAAAAAAACAAACAAAAGTAGAATGGCTAAAACTTTTCAGCAAACGGGAACACCGGATCATTTTAAATGTAAATGTTCGAAAGAAAAAACTGGTTTAAAATGAAGAAAAGTGACACCACTAACTGTGACTGTTTTCAGACGATTTATCTCTTCAGTTTTATATATATATATAAATATACATAAATATATATATTCACATAATATATATATGATTATTAAAATCCATGCCATTTGCTGTTTTTAAAGCCTCCTAATATATATTTTGCCCCCCATAATTTCAGATGTTGTATTTTCTAACTTAAGGTGTGCCCCCTTCTCCAATGTGTATATGTAGAGCGTTCTCTGTGACCATTTCGCATTAGCAACCCACAGTCAGATTTAATAGTGCTGCCAAGTTTCTGGAACGAAAACTTTATGTTTGAGCACGCAAAAAGGCTGTGATACGAATTCGAATACTTGAGAATTTTGACGTGAAATATGGGCAGTATACATGCCTATAGAAAGAGATGAAGTTAATTAATATTGAACTATGTATATGGGGGGTAATTGTAATGGTGCCAATTACACGCCTAAATATTCAGGCGCTTTTTAATTGATTTCTACAATATTTATTTTTAGATTTTCTTGTCATATTTTAAAGGTATAATGGAATTAACTGTTATATCAAGAAAAAGCATCACTTTTGTAGAAAGAGGACCAATGTGCAAAATAATGACTTTGTCTTGGTATTGCAAATAATTAAAGATATAATTGGCAAAAAAACAAAAACAAAAAAGCTGTGTGCCCCCCTGTTAATATATTCTTAACTGGTGGTATCTTTTTTTATTATTATTATTCTCATGATTTTGGAATAATGTTAAAACTCGCTTTTTACTTAATGGTCGTTGTATATATTCATTTTCAGTGCCATATCAATTGAAACAAATGACTGTTTGGGTTGCTAATTATGAAAGTATAGAATTTAAGAAAGCACAATAATCAAATCATAAGTTTATCAATCGAAAAAACGGGAGTTTTGAGCATGTATTTCTCCATCTCTTAATCACGCCTCATTTCCGGACATTACATCAAAACGACTTTTCGCTGAATAAGCACAAACGCTCAACCGCTTTCAATTTTAAACTATTTTTTGCATAATGAATATATCTCTTTCATTTGCAAACAATATCGATGTTAAAAAAAATAATATCGATTAGATATATCGGTGTGTTTTGATATGAAACTGAATCCTAAACAACCAAAAAAAAAATACCCCCTTGAGGTTGTCATAGCAAAATTTGTCTTTGCATTTTTTACTGTTAGCGAAACCATTTTGTGGCATAATATTGTCTTCAAGCTATTTGTGTCTTACTTTTGTAAATACATTTTTTCTATACTTGGAACGATGGAACACCCCTGATGGAGAAATAATTGGAATTATATATTTATTGTTATTCATAGAATTTAGATATGAAAATATTGTGTCCTGTTCCTTCCTGTATTGATGCTTTTAATTTATCGCCAAAGGAAGCTGATTAAATTAGAATGTTTATTAAGATTTTAATATAAAAATTATTTTAGAATTTTTTTAATCGTTTAAGATTTAATTATTCTTAATTTGATTTGGCTTAGTTAAAAAAAACTTTTATAATAATTAAAAAATATATATAATTTAAGAAACTGATTTGATAAACGATTATTTTAAAAATGATTTGATAATCTATTTTTTAACTAATGATTTCATGAATTTTTATTTTAAAAATGATTTCATAAAATATAATTTAAAAAAAGATTTCATAAATTATTATTTTAAAAATGGCTTTAGAAATTACCACTTAAAAAATTTATTTCTTAAGTTATTGTTTAAAACTGAAAGTTGATACGAAAACTAAACGATAAATCCTTTCAAAACGGTAAATTACAATTTCTTAATTTATCATTTAAAAAAAAAAAAAAAATTAAGGATCCCTTAAACTTCAATTTTTAAATAATAATTTTATTTTGTAAATTCAAGTTTTAAAAATTATAATTTTCAAAATGATAATTATAATTTCAGAAATTTTGAAAGGACATTCAATTTCTGAAAAGATTTTATATTAAGGGATTGTTGAAATTCTAACAGCTCAGCAAAAATGTGTTTGTTACTATTATCATATTAATTTAAATTAGAAATTCATGAATATGCTTAAAATCATTTATAGTTGTATGACGCTTTTAATAATCAAAACTAATTTAAACTCTTATCAATGTAAAGTATCGAGTTTATTTATTTGATCAAATGCTATCTTTTATAGAAAATATATCTTTTGTTATAAGCATACGTACTTAAATGTTACTTTTCGATACATTTGCATGCATGTCAAAGTTGATGGCCTAAAATGTGCAGTATGTTATAATTGTTTAAATTCTAAATTTCTTTATGCAATAATTTTAATGGATGTCAGTTATAAAATTGTGTTTTCGTATCGTTGCAATTTAAATATGCTTAGATCCTACGATAATTTTGCTTGTGAAATAAAATGGATCTAAGCTCTTTATAATAACTCCCTCGGTTCCTTAAAACAGGAAGAAGTGCAATATTTCTTTGGAATCAAATAATCTTACCGTTTATATTACTTTCTGTGCTGGCAACAGAAAGAAACTAACGATTTTGCATTCCAAACCTACTTTCTTCCTGTAGAGTATTTTACGTTGAGGTTTCGATGCATTCGGCATCGCACATTTGATACTATACGTACTTTGCAGATACTTTTTGATTTTATTTGTCAGAATATTGCTATTTAACTACGTACAGTTCTCTCTATCTGTGCTCCACAAGTTGTTATATTTATAAATGTTATATTATTATAATTCACATTTTCATGAACAATCTCTGGATAATGTTGTCACACATACCAGAGTTGTTCAGATGTACTACATACAAGGTGTCACATTCTTAAGAAAATGAAATTATGATTCAATGAACAACTCTTTTTAAAACGTAAAAGTTTTGTTGCATAATTCTACTCACTATATGTTTTTATGTATACCACATAAGTGGTTTTTTTTTTCTTTTCTTTTTTTACCGTTCTATTGCACCAATTTATTGTTTTCCTTTAAATAATTATTATAAACTTTTTTTAATGTAAATATATATAAAAAAAACTTAAGACATGTCAGCTTTTAAAGATTTTTGTACTAGACTTTTTATAAAGGTGGAAGATAATGAAATTTGGAGAAGCTATAATTTTTGCTTGTACAGCTAAATGTATCTTATTTACGGTTGGCCATTGCAAAACTCAATAAGAATATTTAACAAACTCTAGTTAAAAAATTAAAATTTATTTGATTAAAAATATGATTGTAATAATTTATCTTCGATGGTTTATATTATTATTTATCATATTTTGTCCTTCTAATGAATTTAATTGTTTTAAAAGGGAAAACTAAAAAAATAAATATTTAACCATAATTACCTGTCACTTACCGTATCACTGGCTGTATATTTTAACTTCTACATTAGTTAAAAATAATTTTAAATATATACCTTAAAAGAAATTCAAAATCAAAAATTGCATTTGACGATAATTTCAGAAACAAATTAGAATATGAGATACAGAAAGCATTTAAAATGGGAAAAGAAATTAAATTTATTTAAAATATTGATCATTAAACTTTTTAGGAGTTTTATTATACTTCACAAACTTCAACAAAAGCCCTATTTCCGTTACCTCTGACTCATTTAAAAATTACATACACTTATGAATTAACCCCACAAAGGCGCACACTACTACAGATTTATATATATATGTATATCCGAAGAAAAAAATCAAATTGCAAAATCGTCTGGGAAATTCCATCCCAGTCCCAATCAAAATGAAAATAACTACAGTTATTTTATTCATTTCCTTACATGTGAACACCTTGTGAGTGGATAAAAAAAATCATAAAAATTAACAAAAAAAAAAAGCTAAATGAATTAATTGATAAAAAAAACCTACTGTACATTGTATAATATATGATGTGTTCCATATCCTTAAAAGGACCGATTTTATCCCCTAACCCTAATTCCATTGGTGAGTGTGTGCTAGTCTTGTCCTATCAAAAAAAAAAAGAAAAAAAAAGCTTTGCGACTTCTTTTAAGTGTGGATGCGCAGGGGAGGACAGATATTGGACAATGTGCGCAGAAGAAGACTTCCCCTGTCGTATCACATGGACTGGTTTAAGAAAAGGAAGCGATTAAAGGCGATGCACCCGCTTCGTTTCATCTCGGCCGTTGTTGTTGTATATGAAGAACACAGTAGTTGTGTGTTGTTGTACATAGTTATGTATGCTCATTTGTGGATACATAGCGATGAATAAACAGTTACAACTAGTCTCTGGACTTGGATTTGGTTTCTTTTGTCTCTGGTGTTATTTTTAAAGAATGCCCTGGTACCTAAATGGCAAGATTGTCTTCAAAATACAGTGTAATTATTAATAAAATTCAACTATAATAATATAACTCATTGCAACAAAGTTTTTAATATAAATCCTTTATATGCATCTCCAATTTTTATATTCATTTTTCAAAGCGCCGTTTCTATTGCCAGCGTGTACTGGGTGTTGGCATCTAATTTTAAATATTAAAAACATCTCTATCAGCTAAATATTCGGTAAGCTACTTTTAAAAATTTATTCATTAGAAATGAACATGCATTTATGTACTGACATCCAGGTATCTTTTATTTATTCTGATTAAAACACATTTTATCATTTATTTACTAAAACAATTTTAGCCACAGGAAAAAGTTTCTCCAATGATCAGTTAAATGCTATTTCAGCGTGATTGGATGACGGCCAGTTGGTTTATTAACAATCCCTAAAAGCGACCTTTTAATGACAGTGGCAGCCCTCAAAATTTGATAGAATGCATTATCATTGACATCGACTCTTTCTGCAAAGTTTCAACGCGATTGGATGACAGGCCTTCGCAGATTTGCCCGGCATCGACAAACATGCATTTAAAATCGAAGTTGATATAAAGGATTTAAAATTTTAAAATAGCTGCTGGTTAAAATGAACTGAAGTTTGACTTGAATGTAAGCAAAGAAAAGGGAAATGGTATGGTATAAAAAAAACTATTTCGAACTATTTTTTTCTCTCTTCCTTATGCCAAATTATTTCTCTCTTCTTCAAATATATCCAGTCAAATGTCAGGTTATTCTGACCAGTGATTCTTGTTTTATAGCTTTTTTGATAGTTGAACTTTAATTACAATCACCTTGTATACCAGTTATAATTTAGAATAATTTCTGAAAGTTAGCAATGTTTTTTTAAGTGCACTGACCTTTAATTTTTTTTTCTCTCTTTTTTTTTTTTTTTTTTTTTTTTCTCTTTCGAATCATGATTGCAATATTATTTTACGACAAATAATAGCAGGCTAAGTGTGTATAGCACAGTATCGTTATGGATCTGATCACTTTGAACACAAGTTTTTCGAGTTAGAATAGGAGTTCTGGATATTTTTAGTCACGCATTTTTTCATTAAATTTGTTATTGTCTTTATGGTATGACCAGTGTGCGTTGCAACAGTTTCTATTGCTTTTCATAGTGTACAACGATGACACTTCCAAGAAACCTAAGTAACAGCAGTGTACAGTGTTAGAACATGTAATTCTTATTTTATGAAAAAATATTCCTATAAAACCCATGAGAGTCAACATAATTTTGGTTATTCATTTATGTTTTAGTGTAGGTAATGATTTTTTAACGTGTCACCCACAATAGCTTCTATCAATGTTTATGTTGGGAATGGCTACGACCAATCAATACCAGTTTTCTAAAAATATTATATGATCAGAGTGGCCACAGAGCCTGGGGAATGTCAGGGAACTTTCTGATTCTAGGAAATGTCAGGGAGTTTTTTAAAATTTCACGGAAATCAGGGAAATTTTCAATATATTAAAGGCACTTTTCCCCTTTCATCCATATTTTGGCACCATTTTCCCCGGAAAATTGTGGTGGTAATCGTTAGAAGTGTATTGTTACGGAATAATTTAAACTTTTCATTAACGCCAAAACTATTTTTTAAAAATTGGCATATTATCCCTAGAGCCAGGGCTCGATCATGACAAGTTAGGGCCCAAGGCCCGGACTCATTCAGGGGTCATTTTTTTAAACGGATGATTTATTGGAAGTAAACTCGACGCAAAGTCGAATGAATTAACATGAAATATAGAAAAAGTTGATGAATTCATGTTAATATTGTTTTCTAAAAGTTGTTTTTTTATCACAAATAAAGAACATTATTCACAACTTCAGAGTCGACATTTGCTGATCTCACTATAAATTCGTCATGACTTCCTTTCAATTTTTTTTTTTCTCTTTTTCTATCTTTCCAAAAAAAGCTTGTGCTTCACGCTTTTAAACGGTTTATTTGAATAAATGCACTCTGGGATGCTAAAGACGGTTCAAGATCAATACGAAACAATTTTTTTGTAAAAATTATTTTATACAGGTTATAAAAGATATTCATATAGCTTTTGTGAAACAAAAATGGTTTACAGCCAATTTCGGGGCCCCTAAAATCATGGGCCAAAGGCCCAGGCCTTGTGGGCCTAGGCGATGATCAGGCCCTGCCTAGAGCATACATGCTCTATTTGATCAGAGTGCCTACAAATCTGGAAAAGTTGGAGACATTTGAAAAAAAAAAAATTACCGTAAAATCAGGGAATTTTTTAGAAATCTATCAGGGAACTTTTTTTCCTGAATTTTGTGGCCACGCTGATGATGGAAAATGTGATTTCTTGCTCTTGTGGAATTTCTTTATTATTAACTTACAAATGGAGGATAATTTTAATTCTCTGATTTCCTGCAATTATTTAAAATAAATCCCTGGTACACTCGGGGAAGATTTTCTTCTTCTATCAATATTCTATAAATATTAACTTCTGTCAATATTCTTAATCTGTTTTTAGACCGCAATCACTCAAGAGTTCATACCTCTGTCACATAATAATTAATTCTTCTCAACTTCATTAAATATCTTTCTCTCGATTGTATTTCCCTAACATAGGGATGAACTTTTTCCTTTTTAGTATCAAAGATCCCCAGACTCGTGATGTCAATCTGTCCTTTATGCGCCAGTAATAGCCTGTTCTTAGCATTCGCTCCCTGCTTTTCATTGCATCAAAACGCGGTGTTGCATTAGTCCAAATAAACTTCGTATATGACTGCCTTGTTAGGTCCTTATTTTGTTGTTATCTGTTGAGTTATCTGTTGAGTCGTCCTTATTTTTACGACTGAAGTTTTCTTTTGTGGTGAGCCTCCCCTGGATTCATTACATACATATATTTAATTATTTTGCTAAGCATTTAAAAAAATATAAAAATTATGTTTAGAGAATCCTTTTTTTTTTTAAGACTACAGCTGCGTGTTCCCGCGTTGCGATGACCCGTCATTGGTGTATAGATCCCAGCTTTGACGCTTCACGAACAGGCTCGCTTCGCTCGCTGAAAAGTTCATTGCATAAGCACAAGCTCGCTTCACTCGTTGGAAGATTCATTGCTATGCAAGGATAGGTTAGCTTCGCTAGCTGAATGGTTCGTCCCTGTGCAAGCATAAGCTCGCTTATGCTTTAGCACAAAAAAAAAATTGTTTAATTGTTACGTAACCCTTAATATTAGAACCCCCACCCAAAAGGGGGAAAAAATCTTCCCTTCAATACAATAAGACCCCCCCCCCCCTAGCCCTCCCCGCACCTCTGAGAAATCTTTTATAATTGGGTTTGTCAATCGTCCAATTTGAAGGTCAAAACTACTTATATTGAAAATTTCAGGACTGTACGTTTGTTAGAAGTCGCTGTGTAAAAAATCTAATTGAAAAAAGTAAAATAATAATTTAACATCATGTTTTTCAAAAGTTCAGTTAGAAGATGAAAACTACTTATGTTGTTAAATTTCAGAGTTCTACGCCTATTTTAAATAGCTTTCTATAGAGGGACAGAAAGATGGACTCTTTATTTTATTATTATAGATATACAGGGTTGTCATAAAATAATATACGGACCTCTACCCTAGTAGCAATCACTGCATAGCGTTTCGTCGGCCAATGATCGGAATTCATCAAAGTCATCGGCGATTCCCCAGACTGATATATAAACACACCCGTATTTCCTCGTCTGCCGATGACCCTAAACTCATCGGGAAAAGATATCTTCCCAACATCGGTAGCCGGTGAAATTTCTGATCAACGTTTTTTGATCGGCGAAAGATATCGGAATGACATCGACAGCCGATAAAAAACTTATGTTTCTTTTTCTTGCAATTCCACTGAATTAGAGGCGATCCTTGAATGTATTTCAAATTTAAATCAAGTATACAATTTGCTAAACATTTCGCTTTGGCAATAAGTGAAAAATATTTTAAAAATAAGTGTGCCAAAAATTTTAAATGTAAAAATATATTTTGAAAAAATTCAAACCACATAATTATATATTGCTTATCTAATACGTCAATAAAATCCATAAAGGAAAAAAAAAATTATAGTGTAAAAAAATATAGGAACAATTTTCTAAAATTAAAAATAAATTCTCCCCCATTTCAATTTCAATATAAAATAAAAATATAGTCCTTGTTTTTAAATAGTTTTCATTATAATTTGATGAACTCATTTTGGTCCGTTTCTTAAACATCTTTTAGGTAAAATAAAAATATGTTTATATGTTTCAAAAAGTTATTCAAATTGAATATAGTTTTTTAAAAAAATTAAAAATTAAATATATTTTTTTAAATGTCAAAATTATTAAGTAAACTCTTAAATTGCATTTCAAAAAATATCATAAAATGTACTGGTCAGTTAGTTAAAATTTTACAAAATAGATGGCGACACTATTTATTTGACACTATTATTTTTTTGCTATAATAAATAAATTAATATCATTTTCCCAAATTTATGGAAGATTTGCTATTTTCCGAAAATACCCCATATATAAAAAAAAAATGTCTGTCAATTTCCTTGCAAAGTCTGTATGATAGTAGAGTTTTGTACTACAATACAATTGCTATACCAAGAATCAAAAGTAACTACAGTCCAGTGGCCATGTCAACGCACTCCGGAGATAACCGTCCTCGGTTCGATCCCAGGGTAAATAATTTAAACAATTCTGGTGTGAGTAATTTGGTAGTGTTATAACTTCGATTTGTACTCTTAAAAAGTCACTGGAAATACTACCATATAAGAATTACGCGCTCTGGGTAAATATTTTAGTTTTGCATTATTTTAACTTGTCGTTTTTAATATTCGATACTTACATCTTTATAATTATTTAATGTTTATTAATTGATATTTTCGACAAAATAACGACCATTGTTTCGATATTTCTTGAGAGCAAAATTTTCCTCGGATAGTGCTCGTATTTCCCCCTTTTCGCTCGGCCTTCGAACTAATTCTTGTCGGCTTCTGCTCGAATTCGATCAATTTCCGGACAATGGCCAATGGCCGGCCACGGGGACAAAATGGATTAGTTGCCAAGGGAAAGATAAGTTTAGGGTGAGTTTCCGGTGAATCGCCAATCATCGGCGATTCACCTGGGGATAGAATTCCGATCATCGCCCGAGGTAAAATTGCTACTAGGGTAACTTCCGTTCCGTTCAACCTATCGGGTTGAGATTTCAGGTATAATTATTCAGGGGTATGAGCTCGAGATTCTGACGGCATTAAAATGGCGCTCACGGAAACGGTTATAGTTACAGAAACTCAAAATTTTCGAATTGCAACGACTACTTTTTCCTATCGCAAATGCGAAAACCTTAAAGAGAGTTGGAGCGGTACGGCTTTCTACGCTAAATATCTGGCGAACTGCCTCCATGCATCCCGATCGTTTTTCTGTTGGTCGTTCTCAAACCTGTTTTTTTGTGTGTGGGCATAATGTGTCCGGGTTTTTTTATGATACACGTACCATTCCAACGCTCTTTAGGGTTTTCGCATGTGCTGTGCATTTTGCGACAGAAAAAAATAGGTGTAGCGATTCGAAAATTTCGAGTTTCTGTAACTACAACCGTAACCGTGAGCTCCATTTTGTTGCCATTCACAGAATCTTGAACTCATACCTCCAAATAACTATACCTCTGAAACCTCATCTCGATCGGTTGAACGGAACGGCAGCTAGATGTCCATATATAGGCAAAGTTATGCAAAATGAGAAAGTTTTTTTTTTTTATTATTATTTTTTTTTTTTTTTTTTTTTTTTTTTGTTTATGCCTATGTAATAATTATGACCAAAAATTCCTCCAAACTGACCAAAATATTTTTAATTTTATGAAAATATGAAAATGAAATGATAAATTACACTAGTTCATTTTAAATTTAAATGCTGATTTACACATGTTACCAGATCATAATGTAATGGAACGTTGTGTGATGTGCCACACTCTTATTTTTGTAAAAAAAAAAAAAAATTATTAATTCTATCATTTTCAAAAACACAATTTTAACCTTCTTCACTACCTTTCAGCCTTTCTATATTCGGGGGAATAAAAACCGGTTCCTAGACATAAGCTGTCTTGTTTAGAAAAGCTGTCTTGTAAAGCCTAAGATTCAATAGGAATTTGTAACTGGTATTGCAATAAAATTGTAAATATTCAAGTTTCAATCGAGTTATTCATTAAACATACTTTCGATAAGGATTTTAGACTTTCTGAAATATATTTTCACTTGGTTAAAAATGTATTTTTTATTTATTAATGGGTATTAATGACAGGGGCTTAGCCAGAAATTTTTTCGGGAGGGGATATGAAATTGTCCGAAAACCTTGATCATCATTTTTATTATTATGCCATATGTATTTAGCTATCAAAATAGCAAATATTTTTTCTATACATGTTTCGAAATTTAAAAATATTTTAAATAAATTTACTATTTAAACAATAAAATCTTTTAATTTTGGTGCTCTAATAGCGAAAAGAACTAGGGGTGTGGAACATCACACAACTTTCAATTACACTATAATATTGATGGAGAATTGTGCTATTTACCGTTATTATATTTTAAATCATTCATTTAAAAAAAAATTCCAGTTTGGCGATATTTTTTTTCGATAAAAAAAAACCTCCGCCAAAATGGTGATTTTGGCGATATACTTCACGATAAGCCTTATATTACCCTTCATTATAAGTGAAACTGGCTAGATAAGAAAAAACGATCACTAATGAGTTATACGTAAAGAAAGAAGACTCTGTATTGAAGACATTCGTTTTCCAACTTTTTACGCCGTTAAAGCATTTTTACGGAAATTTCGGACGTGGGGATGTTTAGAGGCATTACCCCTAGTAGCAATTTTACCTCGGGCGGTGATCGAAATTCCATCCTCAGGTGAATCGCCGGTGATTGGCGATTCACCGGAAACTCACCCTAAACTTATCTTTCCCTTGGCAACTAATCCATTTTGTCCCCGTGGCCGGCCATTGGCCGATGTCCGGCAACTGATCGAATTCAAGGAGAAGCCGACAAGAATTGGTTTGAAGGCCGAGGGAAAAGGGGGAAATACGAGCACTATCCGAGGAAAATTTTGCTCTCAAGAAATATCGAAACAATGGTCGTTATTTTGTCGAAAATATCAATTAATAAACATTAAATAATTATAAAGATGTAAGTATCGAATATTAAAAACGACAAGTTAAAATAATGCAAAACTAAAATATTTACCCAGAGCGCGTAATTCTTATATGGTAGTATTTCCAGTGACATATTAAGAGTACAAATCGAAGATATAACACCACCAAATTACTCACGCCAGAATTATCTAAATTACTTACCCTGGGATCGAACCAAAGATGATCGTCTCCGAAGCGCGTTGTCTTGGCCACAGGACTGTTTATACTAGCCATTCTTGGTATAGCAACTGTATTGTAGTACAAAACTCTACTATCATACAGACTTTGCAAGGAAATTGACCGACATTTTTTTTTTATATATGGGGAATTTTCGGAAAATAGCAAATCTTCCGTAAATTTGGGAAAATGATTTTAATTTATTTATTATAGCATAAAAATATATATATCCCATATGAAAACATATTTAGTTTTTGTATTCTTATACACATAATAAATAGTGTCGCCATCTATTTTGTAAAATTTTAACTAATTGACGTGTAAATTTTATGATATTTTTTTAAATGCAATTTAAGAGTTTACTTAATAATTTTGACATTTAACAAAATATATTCAATTTTTTAATTTTTTTAAAAACTATATTCAATTTGATTAACTTTTTGAAACATATAAACGTATTTTTATTTTACTTAAAAGGTGTTTAAAAAACGGACCAAAATGTGTTCAGCAAATTATAATGAAAACTATTTAAAAACAAGGACTATATTTTTATTTTATATTGAAATTGAAATGGAGAATTTATTTTTAATTTTAGAAAATTGTTCCTATATTTTTTTTTACTATATAAAAACTTTTATTTATGGATTTTATTGAAGTATTAGATCAATATATAATTATGTGGTTTGCATTTTTTCAAAATATATTTTTACATTTAAAATTTTTCGTACACTTATTTTTAAAATATTTTTCACTTATTGCCAAAGCGAAATGTTTAGCAAATTGTATATTTGATTTAAATTTGAAATACATTCAAGGATCGCCTCCAATTCAATAGAATTGCAAGAAAAATAATCGTAAGTTTTTTATCGATATCTTTTGCCGATCAAAAAAACGATGATCAGAAATTCCACCGGCTACCGATGTTGGGAAGATATCTTTTACCCGATGAGTTTAGGGTCATCGGCAGACGAGGAAATACGGGTGTGTTTATATATCAGTCTGGGGAATCGCCGATGACTTTGATGAATTCCGATCATTGGCCGACGAAATGCCATGCAGTGATTGCTACTAGGGACCACAGCAATTTTGGACAAAATCGTTAGAGCCGTTTCTTAGCAATTTCTGATAAACATGATATTTTCCAATGATAGCTACCTTATGCGCATGCATGATTTTGACGAAAACCTTTATGGTTGATCCCATGGCCGCCACTAACCCTCATACCAAATTTGAACCTCATAGGTCAATTTGTTCGGGAGTCATGCTGACCACAGACACACATACACATAGACAGACATTTTTTCTAGATCACATTTTTGAAATCAGAATGTTCCAAAACGTAGAGAAATGCAAAAAAAAAAAAAAAAAGATTTATTTTATATTTTTATTTTTGACCGAATGCTATACTTTCATTACCCGTATATGTATGGTTAATTGAAAGTAAAAATTTCGGGAGGGGATATATCCCCATATCCCTCCCCCACCTTCATACCTACGTGCTTGATTAATGTAGCGAATAACCTGTCGTATGATGTCACGTGCCCCTCGAGTATTTAAGTATGTTTACGCACTTTTAAGATTTGTGGCAACAGTGCAACAGATGATTGTCGATGTTATTATTCGGAACAAAAAAGGCACCGGAAAATTGAGAGATTTTTTTAATATAAAAGTATTTACTAATTTTAAAATTATTTGGAACCATGTAAGTAAAGACTTTTGTGCAATTTTATAATGAGTAAAAAACGTGACATATGGTATTAGGTGTTCATTTAAAGCTTCGTTTAAAATTCTTTTTACACGCGCCGGTTACCTTATGGTTATCTTGTTTTTAACCCACACCCAGGTTGTTCAGTACACCCAAACGCAAGAAACATAATTTTTTAATGAAAAGAGAACCTGAGGAGAGGTTTATAGTTTAACTAAAGGAATTTTTATGTACTGCGTTGAAATGGAATAACACCTTACTATACACTCGTCCAGTATAAAGCTAGGGCGAAATGCGACTTTTATGTTTACATGTTTTTTAAAGAAATTGATAAAATATGGAAAATATCCAGCATCTTTATTTTTCTAGAAATGGTATAAATGCACTATAGGAACCTAATGATTTTTGGTACCTTTGTTTAAGCCTAAAGTAAATTAAATAGAGTTTCATGGCTGCCATAGAACTGTTTTGGGGTGCGAGATTTAAGGATTTAAAACTTTATCTTTAATGAAGTAAAGTTAAATTTGAAATATCGTGTGGTCATTTCAGGGCATCTATTGGAAAAAATATTTTAATTAGCTCATATAACGTAGTAATTCCATTTATATGTGGAATATAGAAATAGAATTGGAATCAAGTAAAAAAATAATTTTCTAAGTCGGCAAACTAAGTTTAAGTGTGCAAATGTTCATTGTTCAAGCTGTCATTACAAAGATGCAATTTTTCTATGTTTTCAACTTTTTTTTCACATATTTCAAGGAAAATTCCTGTTTTTTCTTTCCCTTAAAAACAATTTATATTGCTGATAGAGAATAGTAACACAGATAAAACTGGCGGCTAAATGTGCCGTTGGATTGCTGATTGTCTTTTATGTGAAATGCCAATAGGAGTTGTGTTTTAATTTTCATTCACTGCATGAGCATTCTTGTCAATGAGCTGTTTAAAACATTTTTGCCTTTGCTAAAAATCTCTCCCGGCTTGGGATTAGCTTTCCAATGTCCGATTAACACTACTATTTCAATAAAAAAATCAATGATAACTACATTGTTTTGACTTTTCTTTACCAACTCTCGAGACTTGAGTGCATTACAAACTGCGAAACTGGGCATCATGGTGTATGTCAGAAGAATTGTTTGAATTGCGAATCCACTTATCTTATTAATGGTGCTCACTCTCTGTTTGTTTTTGCAAGCATGTTAAAAAACTGCTTTTGTGTAAATCCATCACTTTATTTTTTGCTCTACAGTTAAACTCCATTAATGCGAAGTTGATGGGGCCGCTGAAATTGTTCGTGCCAATCGATTTTGTGTTAAAACGAATAAATTAACGTTATGTTTTAAGTACGGAGAATTTTAACTTCACATTCAACAGAATTTCATGTTAAGCGATGTTCCATCAATGGAGTTTAGCTGTATAAAGAGTTCTTTTGTAAAAAAAATGCTATGGTAATCGCTTGTAAGTACAAGGTTTTTGTTTTTTAAATAATTGTAGAAAATATGACCATTAAGTATGTTCTGCATTTTCTATTTTATAATATGTTTTAAAAAACGAAGAATAATATTTCTATGATTAAATTTGTTGTATTGTGTACATTTGCATTATTGTAAAAGCCTGCATGGCGCAAAATTATTTGAAATATATGAGGGAGATTAAAATTGTTTTCTCTCAGTGAACTTGCATATTTTGAAAAAATGGACAGAAATATAGCTCTGATCATCATCATTCCAGATATAAAAAAAAAATTATGTTCTTTTTAGGGTACTAAGCAAAAGTGAAGCTAAAAGTAAACCAGTTGAAAAAGAAAAGAGAAAAAGTCGCAGAACCAGTGTATCATCCTCTTCCAGCAGCAGTAGTAGTGGTAGTGAAAAGGAAAAGTAAGTTTAGTGCTATTTCAGTAATGGAATGAACTCCTTATTCTAGCACCAAATATTCTATGTTTCATGACATATTATTTTCAGATATTTGAAATTTGTTGACATATTCTGGGTAACCTTAACTTAAACTCCTGATTTAATTGATTTCTAAATAATGTATTGTTCTGTATTAACTATCTTATAAACCTCTTAAATAACAAATTAAATTGTAGTTCTTTTTCTAACTTTATTGGTTGCCTTGTAGTTTATCTTATTGTTAGGTAGATTTGCACAGGGTTGCCATGCACCTGGAAAACAGGGAAAATCTGGAATTGTCAGGGAAAATGAAAATGCCTTAAAAAGGTCAGGGAAAACTAAAAAATGTGATATTTTCGGTAACAGGGATGACAGTTTTCCTCCTTTGGAGGATTTCCTCCTTTTTTGGTTTTTTATATAACATTTTCCTTCTCTTTGTCCCTGTTTTGAGGATCCACATTTTTCTGATCTGAACCAGTTTTTCCTTCAAAAAGTATACTTTTCCTCATGTCTAAACAAAAGATTTTCTCTCCTAGCTCCCCTTTCCTCACAGATTACTTCACTAACTCCTAATATTTGAAACGTAATTATCATATAGTATGAGAAATTTCATTGTATCTTTAAAATTATTGAATCATCCTTTCTGCATACTTTTTTGTTGAATTTTTGTGTATATATATATATATATATATATATATATATATATATATATATATATATATATATATAATTTTTTTTTATAGCTTTTTTAACGAATTTTTGAATTTCCTCCTTTTTGCTCTCTGATCACTCTCATTACTGGGAAAAGTCAGGGAATTTCTTTCAGATTCAAGTTTTCTTTCAAGAAGTTTACTAATTTTTTCAGAAATCACATCTGTGTTCTCAAAATTTGATATTTCATGTGATATTTTCTTGTAACAACGTGTAAAAAGCACCCACTGAAACTGACTGAAAAACGGAGGAAAATCTTTCGCTTTTACGCCAATTTCTGCTTCCTTTTTTTTTCCTGGGAATTTTTACTTTATCTTCAATTTAATTATTTTTAATGGACTTTATTAGACTAAACTTGTCGAAAACCATTAGAAATAATTTCGAGCTGTGCTAGTGTTCTGTTCACACATTAGTACACAGATATATTCTTATTGAGCTATTTCTGTAGTTTAAAATAACGCTGTGTATATATTTTTCTCTTTTTTTATATTTGGAATTTTTTCATAGCTGGGAAAAATAAAGGGAGATGCACAGTATGCTACTCCTACAATATAATCAATTTATCTTTGTGTGCAAGTACACCAGTGTTTGATGACACAAATCGCAAACATTTTCAGGGTTCCCACGGTCATTAAAAGTGCTTAATATTTTTATATTTTTAAACTTGTTTTCAAGGCCTTGAAAGTGCTTGAAAATACCTACAGGTGCTTAAAAGTCTGTGAAAATGCTTAGAGGTCCTTAAAAGTCCTTAATTTTTGCAGATGTTATGTGCCCAATTACAAAAGTTATAAAAAATACCACTCCGACTTGCTATCCCCGCGTGACCGCCACTTATCTTCATCGTATTGGAATTCTGACATATTTGTACTACGACCAACTTGTAACTTTTTTTGTAGAATATACTTTATTAAACATTTATTTATAGACATGATGCCTGTAAACAAATTTGCAAAGGTGCTTAAAAACATTATTTAGGTCCTTAAAAGTCATTGAAAAGTCTTTGATTTTCATTCTGTAATTTGAGTGGGAACCCTAATTTTACATTTCCTCAAAAAAGTGGATTTCTGTTTTTTTTGCAAAATTTTGATTAATTGGTAAAAATGTGCGTTAAAATACAGAAAAAAAGTTCTTTATAATCCTTCTCTAAAATTACAATTTTAACTGCAATTGTATGCAAAATTTGTTGTTTACTTTGGTCTTGAAATGAAACCTGGAAATTTAAAAAAATTGTCTGGAAAACCTGGAAAAGTCAGGGAATTTTGTTTTACATTTTGAGTGGCAACCCTGTTTGCAATTTTATATAAGTAGTAGTTTAGTTCTCCCCCTTAACTATTAGCCTAGTGGGGGCTATTATAACGCTTAACCCTAACTTTTGAAAAAGCTTGTTTAATAATGCATATATTTATAAATTTTTTGTTTTAGAACTCGGAAGAAAGAGACCGATGTAAAAGCTCCTACTAAGTAAGTATATTAATTATATCTTGACAGGATTTTTAAAAGTTTCATTTTGTATTTGATTCACTAAATATGTAAAAAAAGGTTTATGTCTCATTGAAAACCTATAGACCATGACCCCTTTTTACTTTTAACGATTCGTTTAAACTTTATGGAAAACATCTTGCTTAAGGTTTGACTTGGCGTTATTTCTGAAAATTGGCACCAAGACTAAAGTAATTCTTTTTTCCGTTTGTTGCCTATCCAAAATGCCAATTGTGATTCAACAATTAGGGCTCGCATAAAATCTCCAACTTCATCACTTACCAATTTTCGTCAAATCTTGATTGTAATGTAGACCAAGAATTAACTCAATTCTGTTCATTGTCAAAGATAGTAAATAAACTTAAAAAAAAAACAAAGTGAAATAAATTATTAAACTTCACTTTTAAGTTTTCTTTGTAACCAACCTTAAAGTCATCTCATTTTTATGTTACAGTGACGGTCCCTTTACCCGGTACGCTGGGGGCCAATATCATCCCGGTTTTCGGAATTTGCCGGATTTCGGGTCCGTTCCAGAAAAAATGCCAATAATGATGTAGTTGTTTTGGTAGATCGAAAATACGTGCTCCCCCCCCCCCCCCCTCACCACATCCTGTAATCCCAATCGTACTGGAGGGAAGTAAACATTGTCTGCTTCTTCCGCGGTAGTCAAAACATTTATATTTCTGAAAAAAATGGGTTTAAATAACATACATTTGCAATTAGAAAACGATGTAAATATTTATTTTCATTTGCCTACAAAAAGAAGAAAAATTATTTGGATGTCGATGGCACATTTGTAAACATTTCGCTTATTTTTAAGTGTTTTTGGCAGGTGTGCCGCTATCCAACTTCTTCAAAATCTCTACTTTTTTTCTGATACTCTGAGAAACATGCTTTTTTTTTTTTTGAGTTGCCATTTGCAGCACAATCATTCGGTCTTTTCGACATTGTCACTCGCTTGGAATAAAATTCCAGCACGAGCACTGGCAGAATAAACGTGATTCAATAAGTTTTACGTAAATGATAAATTTTTCTACGTGTTCTGTTAAGGTATAGTTAGATGTCACACAAACACATATGCTTTTCTTCGTTTTCATTGCTGATTGGCCAGTTTTGACTTTCGGTTGGGGGAAGGAAGTGAGGGGACAGGGATTTTAGTTGTGAAAAACGTTTTCCGAGAAAAAGTTAGTGACGTCAGAGTAGGGGCTTGCGTTCTAAGATGAAAGGGTCAACTGACCTTGGCATTGACTTTGAAATGATGTGTGAAGGAATTGGGGTGGGGAATTTAGTGACTTTCATGCAGAAAATGCGATGTGATGTCACTGTGACGTAATCGCTCAATTCGGCTCCGAATTCCAAAATAAAAAAAATCCGGAAGGGTGCTGGTTTTTGGGACATTCCGGATTTCGGGTTGCCAGATAAAGGGTCTGCTACTGTATTAAATTTGTTCCCAAGTTTAAACTTTAAAGATAGACATAATGAAATGTTCTTAGTTTTGTTTCAGACATTAAATTATCTAGTATCCATGATAGTTTAAACACATAAAAAAATATTAAGAAATTGCACGCAACTTAACAGAACCTTGTTTCAAAATTTGCCATTTCTGTACAATAAGTTATAAAATAATGATTTCTTTGGCTTTGGAAACTACTTCTCAACTTGGAGAAATAACAAATTGGGATTATTGCTTCATAGGCCATGTTCTATCTATATAATAAGGCATTCCTGTGTTAAAGATTTCTTGAAAAGAAGATTGTAGAAAAAGCATTAAAGGTTTAAACCACTGTTGTAAATGTATAAGTGCTCATTGCAACTATTTTCATTATTTCAGAGAATATGCAAAAAACATGTCCGCTTTCATTGCTCCTTATTAGTCTCTGGTATTGTCTGTCCCTTTTGTTACACACAGTTTTATTAAATGAATTTCATAAAATATGCAACATATATAATTCATTTTACATTTCTTGACAAAAAAAAAATTAACATTTTCTTTATTACTAAATCTAACTTATTTACTCAATATTAACTTAGTAAGACTGCATAGTGAAGAATTGATTTAGAATAAGTTGTTGACTTTAAGTAAACTTTCATTTGTTCATAGCAGCATATGTGACTTAAATGTAATTGAGCTCTAATTTGATTACCGTAATTAGTCTACTTTCGAAACCCAGTAGATGTAACGAAGCTTATGATATGATTTTGAAAATATGCTTGTTTCATAGCTTCATGAAAGTGCTAACGAACATTTTAATGAATGAACATTTTATCTTTAATTTCATATGACTACTCTCTATATTCCATAAGTTGTGGTTTTAACAAAGTATATCTCTTTACTGCCTTTTTGCTATGCCAATCCATAAACGCATAAAAGAATTACCATAAACCTGAAAAGCATGAAATACCTAGAATTGTCACACGAAATGAAAACAGCCCCAAATAAGGTGAAAATAACAAATCTGCCTAAATTTCTGGAAGAGTAAAGGAATTTATTCTTTATCATAGTTTATAATACTTCATTATACTGCACTCTCAGCAAGTAACACAATTTTATGTCTTTGCACAAGTACTAGTTAGTAATAAATAATAAAAGGACCTATTTTTAGCATGTTAAAAGGTTATTTTATATGCACATCAGTTAATTTGTCATTGATTCAAAACAGGTTTTTTTTTCATAATTTCTGTGGATATTTCTAAAATTGTTTCGAATATTCAGATAATTTTCTTTATTTTTAGTTCACACCTAACTATTGCAAAAACTTAATTTTATTCATGATTGTATGACTTTTACAGGCGCTCTGGCTCCTCTTCATCGTCTAGTTCCAGTTCCTCCTCTAGCAGCAGTTCTGGATCTCGATCCAGTTCATCCTCATCTTCCTCCTCATCTTCTTCCAGATCATCCACATCAAGGAGAGTTAGCGGAAGAGGAAAGCGCAATGTTGCAAGGTAATGATTATAACCGTAAGACAAATGTGACCATTGTTGTCCGAGACAAGTTTCAGGGATTTTAAGTGTCTGTCATTAACTTAAATTAAAACATTAACTCAAGAAACAAATATAAAAATAAGTTGAATTTTTTTCCTTAATTTAGTAATTCCATTTTATCAACATTCTCCACTACACTATCCTCAAGAGCTTTTTCTGCAGAAATCTTTTTTTTGCCAGAAATATACAATCCAACCAAGCTCTTAAGAGTTCTAAAATAACTTTCTCACAGCGTAAGTCACATTTTATATTTCTCTTGTCTTCTCAAAATTAAATGCCACAAAAAATAAACTATTTTGTATAAGATAATTTATTACATGCTTGACAATTGTAAGGACTTAATGTTATTGTTTCTCTTGTCTCTTTAAGTTGTCTTTTTGTATGTGTGTTGAATTAGTTTCAAAATAATTCTCCTGCCACATAAAAGTTCAATACATATAAGACAATACGATGTTGCGATCCTTGTACTTTAAGAAGATTTTTACTTTTACTTGAAAATAAAAATACTTTTCTTTAAAACAAAAACTGTAAGCTTTTGGCCGAAATATACTTCTTGTAGGTTTTATTGAAATTGTTCTTTGGTTTTCTCTTTGGTTTTCTTTTTTTTTTCATTCCAAAGATATTGAATGATTGTTCAGGAATGTGTGCATCCTTTTCATTAAAATCTAAATGGTTTATCCAGGGAACCAAAACTAAATCCTATTTAGATTTCTCTTCAAAAAAAAAATTCTGCGGAAACTTGTAATTACAATTACAAATGTATGAAGAAATAACTAAAGCTGTTCTACATAAATTAAACAGCATATTAGTGTCTTTAATGCAGATAATCCAGATCAGAAACTGTTCAGTTAAATGTTCTCAATTGGTATATTGATTAGATTAAGACAGAATTTTTACTTTCGTATTACCCATATGTATACATAGGGTAATGAAAGTATATTATTCGGTCAAAAAAAAAATCATTTTCCCCCCCTTCTTTATGTTTTGGAACAATCTAATATCAAAAAAGTGATATAGAAAAAATGTCTGTCTGTGGTTAACATAACTTCCAAATAAATTAACCTAAAATGTTCAAATTTGGTGTGTGGGTTAGTGATAACACAGAGACCTACCATTAAGGTTTTCGTCAAAATCGTGCATGTGCGTAAGGTAGCTGCCATTGAAAAAAATCATGTTTTTCAGAAATTGCTAAAAAATGGCTCTAACGATTTTACCCAAAATCGCTATGGTAATGCCTCTTAAAGTGTTCTAAACGTCCCCACCTCTTAATTTCAGTAAAAATGCTTTAATGGCATAAAAAGTTGAAAAACGAATGCCTTTAACACAGAGTTCTCCTTCCTTGAGCATACCTCATCAACAATAATTTTTTCTCCTCTTCTCAGTTTCAATTATAAGAAAGGATAATATAAGAATTATTAAAAAGTATATCACCAAAATCATCTATTCAGCAAACTTTTTTTTTAAGACCCATACAAGAATTATTATAAAAATATCACCAAACTGGCCATTTTTTCTAAATGAATGACGAAAATATAAAAACGGTAAATGATACAAATTGACATCAGTATTGTAGTGTAATTGAAAGTTATCCAATGTTCCACACCCCTAGTTTTCAATGTTTTACATAGACAATACCTCATATCTAGCAACAATTAGGAAATCTCTTGGATATCGACACTAGATACATAAAGATATGAATCTTGGAAGCAATTAAAATTTTTTGGGGGAACAAATGAGTTTTGCATTATTTTCCAGCTTAACATTTTAATTTAGTGCAGTTCTAAGTATGTAATTAATTTACATCACCATTTGGCTTAACTTTTAGCAACAGCAGTATGACTTAAAAGAATGTCTGGGGAAGCAATCATGAGATCTATCAGATCATCAAAAACATTAATAAAGGTGTGAGAATTAATGGGGTAGCGATTATGTGGGAAATATTTGAACTATTGAGTGACTGTTCTAAAAATAGATTGTGAATGCAAATGAGCAGAGAAAGAAACTAACTATTGAAGGGTGTGTTAGAAAATCATTATATATATATACTGTCATAATGTGATCCACTGATAGAATATATTATCCAACAGTTCAATATAATTCGGACAATATGTTTCACAAAAGCCAGAACATATATGCCCATTTGTGTCAAAAGGGTTAAATCTATACATTTCATTGTACATCATTCCCTTCTCTTCTGCAGATCTCCCTCTGTGAAGCGTGGTCGTCGTGGCAAGAGCCCTTCGCCTCGTCTCTCCAAAATCCACGTGAGTCGTCTGACACGGAATGTCAACAAAGAACACCTGCAAGAAATCTTCGGAACTTTTGGAACCTTGCGGAACGTCGAACTGGTGATTGATCGAGACAGGCCGCACTTGTCACGCGGATTTGCTTTCATAGAGTACGAGAATCCAGAGGATGCAGAAAAGGCGCTTGGCTGCATGGATGGAGGTGAGTATTATTTGGTGCTGTTTTTTAAAATTTTTATTAAGTATTGGTTTAGGGGAAGGGTACTTAAGATTAAATTAGTGGTCATATGCCCTGAGAGCAGATAAACCCCTTTGTGCCTCTCATCAGGGCCCGAAAAATCTCAAAAATATTACATGCTCAAACATTTCATTCATGTTCATGTATCTAGTACAGATCTGTTGAAAAATAATTGTCGTTAACTTCATATATACATTGATCTATATTTATACTAAAATGAAATAAGCAAAGACAAGACGACTATATTAAAAATATTTTCACATTATGCAACGAAATCACTGATTTTTTTCTGATCTAAAACAGAAAATTCTGAACTAGTAATGATCTGAACTGCATGCCTTTCCACTTGTCTTGTTCCTTTAGTTATAAATAACCAGTTTGCAGGCTCAACTCCATTAATGCCTATTCATATTAAACTATTTACAGTTTCAGGTGACAAGTTGTATCACAATGGCTTTTTTATGATTCATGGCACTGAATCCTCTTTCGTAGGTAGACTTACTGGGGAAATAAATAGTCGCGATCTTCAACTGAAAGTTACAAATCGGTCATAATTTCACGCGCATGAGAGAAATTACAAAATATTTATCTTGAAAGACATTTTTGATGAAATATTTACATGCTCAGGCAGTCATGTATGGAGAAAAAATACATGCCCAATCTGAATTTTTATATGGCCCGGGCAATATAAATTTCGAGCCCTACCTCTCATGAAAAAAATATGTGGTTCAAACTTGTAATCAAAAATTATTTGTTCTAAAATAATGTTTTCCTTAATTTTATACAACATCCCTGCAAAGCCCTTATAATGTAACGATCGAATTTTGTAATGTTGCAAATTGTAAGTGACAACAGATATGGTTGTATTTAGATTTTTCTAGACTATTGTGGCAAAATTCTATTTGAAGTATTAGGATAAAACGGGGTTCAACGAGTCAAGGAATTCGGAATTGTCCTGCTGGTGCGAACGGATATCTGAATATTTAAAATAGTCAAACCTGTATTTTTGTTGAATCTGAGCAACAAAAACTCCAGTGTGAACATGAGACTTAATACGTCCCTATTATGTAAAGGATATAAGACTGTTTTACAAAGAATATTTGTATTAATAGTTTCTTTCTTTCTGATTTCAGGTCAGATTGATGGCCAAGGGGTCAGCGCATGCCTTGTTCAATTCCACCCTGCACCCCAACGTCTCCGCCCTCCCAGACCTTCTCCCATGGGAGGCATGAGGAGAGGTGGTTGGAGGAGGTCACCTCCAGGAGGAAGAATGAGGGGAATGAGAGGAGGGGGGAGAAGGAGGTAGGTCTGTTTATTCACTGGTACAATCTGGAACATTGAGAGATATTCTTAATGACTTTTGATGTGCAGCACTCTCTGTAAATCTATTAACTAAATATGGCCGAAATTTGTGGTCATAACCCTTGCGATGTGGGAAGATCATAAGGTTCATTGACATTGAGTCGTGTGCAAAGAAGAGAAACATTAAAAGTGCAAACAAATACATTTATTTGCAAATCATCACTAATATTTACTGGAAGCAAGGATTAATTACTGTGAGTGTGGGTGATATTTTAGGAAATAACAAAGTACTGATTAACGAGATAAAGAGTACAGTTCGACTTACGATAGCTGGTGATAATTGTCAAGTGTTCGCCTGGTCAACCTTCAGGAAAAGATTTCAGAGCATCAAGGAGTTTTACTTGGTTTCGGGAACTTTCTGCAGTCGTGGACCTTTCCTATACTAAAAGATCTCGTTCATATAAAATCGTCTCTTTAGTTACCCTTGTGATGTGAGAAGTGGCATCAGAGAGCTTGACCAGCCTTTTTACTACTATAAAGAGATGTTCCGTACTTTTAAAGAACATTCAATAAAACCTGATGGACCTCCATCAAGCCATCATCTGATGACCTACTTTGCTCAACCCCTAACATTCCTTGCCGATCAAACGGTATAATGGTTAGCGTGCTAGCTTCTGGACCGTGAGGTTGCAGGTTCGAGTCCCGTGTTAGGCATGGGTGTTTGTAAATGTATGTTGGCTTGTCTAATGACGAATGTTTTGGCGCATTATAGCCCTCATGTTGCTGACGGCGCCAGATAATCTGAATACAACCAACCAAACGGGCCGTAAATCCTGAATTAACCCCCTTGATTTATTGTTACCTCTTGGACCAAATTATACCACCAAGTCTACTTCCCTCAAGTACATACTACCATTAAATCAGGGATATATCTTCACCTAATTCCCAATAACATATAAATTTGTGAGTGTCTTTACACTATCACAAGGTTCTTGTGATGTGTTGGTCTTTAATGGGTGTGGTTTTTGCAATATCTATATATTTAATAGGCAATACATTTTTTGGGGTTAGTCCGTCCACCTAAACTGCTCAACCAATTTCAATGATCAAGGTGTCATTTTAAAGGAAATAAGCTGTAGATTTGCCAAAACGTGCCAAAATAATTTATTAACACTTTATTAATTAGTTAAATTTCAATATTTTTCATCATTAAGCTACTACAAAGCCTCAATGATTTTGAATATATGATTGGCAACATCCTTACGTATGTAAACAACAAACAGGCTGCTCGGGGGTTCAACCAACCAACCGTTGCTAATTTTAAAGCTATCCTTATATGTAAACAACAAACCCATTGCTAATTTTAAAGCTCTTTTTAAACTCTTTGTTTCAAAGTTGATTTTTTCTGTTTTTCTGAAGCATTTTTGTATTAGAGTAATTATTATTTTGAAGTATTTCTATCCAGAAAATGCCTCGCGTTGGATGTCGTTCTCCCTTACGTATGTAAACAGCAAACCCGTTGCTAATTTTAAAGTTGCGAAGCCCCCTAGTGGTTTCTTATTGCTTGTTGTGGTTATTTCACTTGTTTATAATATCATTAGAATATATTATACAAATTCAAGTGTTTATTTAGAAGAAGTTCAGGGCTGCCACAGGCGACTAAAAAGGCTACTAAAGCGACTATTTTAGTGGCCAGGCGACTATGGCAACTATTTCAATGAAAAAAGGGCCTAAAACGACTATTTTGAACAAAACCTTCAACTATTTTTGGGCTCAGGCGACTATTTTTTTAGAAATTGGATACCGTCCGATGGTAGGACGAAAAAAAATCGGCACTAAGGTACTAACTCAAAATGGTGATTTCTTTTAAGGGTTGCGGGAGAGCGAACACTACCGAAAAGGTTGTTCATATTCGCGAGTAGAGTGGTCACTTTGTTAGTCCGATAATAGTAACCTCACGCAAGATTGTTGTTTTTGACGGCAACCGCTGTCATTTTCACCCACCTGTTGGGTTCCAATGTTTTTATCTTTCGCCGCCAAAGGGGAAGGCAACAGCATACACAATTATATTCCCAAATGTCAAATTATTTCGCTTTATTTACTCTAAAAAAATGAATTTGTGGAATTTGCCTTGAACTTCGGAAGAAAGTGCCATCAGTATGTTATTAGACGTTATATCGGAGATTTGTGCCGGTGTGATGAACGATTTCACCGCGTAGGTCAATCGATGTAGAATGATTAGAATTTCAATGTTGTAGCTAAATTTGTAAATAAAATAATTTAAATTTTTAAGCAGTTTATTTAATTACTTTGAATGTAGCTTAAACAGGGTGGCGACAGAACCAGGAATTCAGGGAAACGTCAATGAATTTCGTAAAATTACTCTTTAATCAGGGAATTTTGAAATTTTCGAGTTTCCCTTCTCACGTACCCCGTATGGGTGCGGACATCTATCCCGACTCGCGTCACGCGATATATATATAGTTTTTATAGTTGGTCGATTTGGGTGTACGAAGTTTCCGATCTTTTTCTACTCTCAGCAGCTAAGCCAAACCGACCGATCCCCCTCCTCGTCCCACAACCACGTTCCTTTTTTTTTTTTTTTTTTTTTTTTTTTTTTTTTAACTTTCTGTTAGATTTTTGGTTATCCTATAACTTCGCTTCCGCCGGCGTCTTATTGTTAAAAAAATCTCCAAACTTCAATCTGTCTGCATCCTTTACAGACATGATTATTTTTCTACTTGCCTTGCGTTTTTTGTCAACATTATACATTAGAACCCTAATTATTTACGTATTATTTCTGTTAGATTTTTAGTAATCCTATTATTTAGAAGCACGACCACCAGTAGATTTATTGTTTAAAAATATCCTCCAATTAAAATCTGACTGCATCCTTTACAGATATGATTATTTTTCTTCTTGTCTTTCGTCTTTTTCAATAGAATATATTGGAACCCTAAATTCCTTAATATTTCAAATTGATTCCATCATATTTTTTAGTTTTTACTAACCCTTTACAGCGCTGTGTTATTATAGATGTGCAACAAATCTATAGGCATTCATAAGCAAAATGGGTTAGATAGTGTACTTCATTTTTTGTGTGTGTGTGTGTGTGTGTGTACTTCAATTTTGACATTATATCTAACTTAATTAACTGAAAGTGATATGTATTTTTGGTTTATATGTTTAATATAAATCAAACACCCCCCCCCCCCCCCTCTAAATAATAATAATAATAATAAAAAAAATCATCTGAATGCTCTACTGCATACATTCAGGCAAAGGGTTATGGAATTTAAAAAAAAAATCCTTTCATTTTTCCCCCTGCCAAATGCTGTGTTTATCATGTTTTATGAAAACGATTTTTTGCCTAATTTAATGTGTACTTTTGTGGTTTAAGATAGTATTTTTATTGTATAAAATTTTATTTCTATTTATCTATGAGTAATTTTTAATAGAAGCTGTTAATTTCAAGACTTTCTTTCATGCATTATGTGTTATTTATCTTTTCTCAACTTCAAAATCCAAAACACAATTTTTCATGAAATATATGTACCTAGTGAAATTTGTGACTGAATAGCAAAATGCTGTTTATTTAAGTTTCATGCTCATGCATGCCCAAATTTAGTAAATATTTATACAGCCTATGACATATATTAAAGAAAATAACATTTTATTTTTTTTTAATTAAAAAGAAAAATATTGTACTAGTTTTGCTTTTCCTTGAAGTTAGCAAGCATGGGTGTAGTTTGTAAATTGGTTTATGTGAATTTTGTATTTTTTATTAATGTTTTCCATTCTTTTTCATGCTCTAAAGACGTTTATTTTGATTTTCAGCCTAAATTTATATTTTGCTGCAATTGTACTTTGATAAGTAAATGTAATTCAAAATAGTGAAATGTATATATTTTTAAATTGGCCATTATTTTTTTTTTTTTTTTTTTTTAAACGATAACATCGACAGAGATGTACATCAGGGAATTTTCTGGAAATCGGGGAAAAGTTAGGGAATTTTGTTTTGTAAATTCTGTAACCATTCTGTTAAAAATTTAAAAACTACCCTTAATAAAATTTGATTGTCATCGTCAATATTTAGTATAATTGTTTAAACATGATACTTGTTTTTCTAAAAAAAGTTATTTGACTTTGGAAGTTTAAAAAAAAAAAAAAAAAAATCGATTTTTACCGTCGCTTTTGTGTGTTAAGTTTAGCTTTTTTTTTTTTTTTTTTTTGCCGTCTGGGAGTAAGGTTTAGTTGCCGACTTCCATCACAGTATATAAATATGATAGCTCCTCCCCTAAGACACATGCCTTTTACCGTATGGGATGTAATGTTTTAGACACTATTTTGAATCAAAAGAAGAGTGTTTCTGGGTTTTCGTGTTTTATGTAAATCTACTGTTTTATTCCGATCTTATTAAAAGTTATGAAAAGTGAGGCTACTATTTTCAACGTCTGAGACTACTATTTTCAATGTGTGAGACTACTATTTTGGCTACTATTTTTAACATCTGAGGCTACTAAAGCAACTATTTTCAAAGCTTACAGTCAGTGGCAGCCCTGGAAGTTTGGGTCTAGTTCCTTATCCTTCAAAAAATTATAATAATCACAAAAATTGTTTCACAAACTTGGGGGAAAAAAAACTTTTCAAAACTTCATATTTTACTTGTTATTTTTCCATGGGGGGGGGGGGAGATTTTTCTATTTTGATATAATCAACAGGTTTTATTTATTAAAGTAAATTTTTAATTTAACTTAAAAAAAATTGCATTTGATGTTCCTTATTAATGTAAATCCTCAAGAATTACAAACAATTCACAAAACCCCCGCACATTAAAACATTTTAGAACATCCCTGATATTAAATGTGCAAGAAGCCCTCGTACTTTAAGAAAATACTTTTTACCACAACAACCACTCTGATATACTACAATGCATAATGAGAATTTAAATGAGTCTGTTAATTCTTGTTAATTTCCTTAGGTCCCCACCTCGCTATAATAGAAGGCGGTCCAGAACCCGTTCTAGATCCCCGGTTAGAAGAAGACCTCGTTCCAGCAGCAGTAGCTCTAGATGAAGAAAAGTGGTCCAAATATATTTTAAGTCTAAATTTCCTCTTGTGTGTTTCGACTATCATGGACTCGTCATTTCTCCCACTTGTATATTTTGCTTTCTGGAACTGTGTTAAAGGGTGGGCCTTAAAAGCATTGTCTTTCTGTGAAATTTGTTATTCATATTTTGAGGCATGACACTGTATATAGTCACATTATGTCACTTCACACATACTATGCAAATTGGGTTAATTTTCTGGGGTACTATCCACATGTTATGAAACAGTACCATCATTGTTGTAGAATTTTTCTTTCAATACCTCCTGTCAATAAATCATATTTTGAAAACAAAAATATACAACCTGTTAAAATATGCAATTTTAATATAACCAGGGTTCCCACGGTCATTGAAAGTCATTAAAAATGCTTAATATTTTTTAACTTGTTTTCAAGGTCTTGAAATGCTTAGAGGTCCTTAAAAGTCCTGAATTTTTGCAGATGTTGTGTGACCAACTGCAAAATTTATAAAAATACAACTCGGACTTGCTATTCCCGCGTGACTGCCACTTATCTGCACCGTATCAGATTTATCCGACATATTTGTATTACGCATCCACCAATTTGTAACTTTTTTGGCAGAATATACTTTATTCAAAATTTATATGTAGACATTATGCCTGAAAACAAATTTTCAAAGGTCCTTAAAAACATTAGTTAGGTCCTTAAAGGTCATTGATTTTCAATCTGTGATTTGAGTGGGAATCCTGTATAACATTTTAATGTCACCATAGATGATGTAGTATTAAAAAAAATATATATCAATAAACCATGCTTGAATAACAAATGTTTATTTTTGCTCTCAGTTTGTTAAAATACAACATTCCATAATGAAGTAACATGTAGTTTAACCTGTTCAATAACAGTGAGTAAAAAAAAAAAATCTGCAAAATTTATAATACTGATTGAATTGATCAGGGTTCATACACCTAAGGGAAATTAAATCAGCCTTAAAATCCCAGGGAGTTCTCAGAGAAAAATCTCCTCTAAAGCCTGGACAAAGCCATTGTTACTCTGGGGAAAAAAAAAAACATCTCTTTGGTGCTCTTTGTTTAACCTTCACTCGAGGAATTGAAGTTACAGAATTATTTAATAAACACAGGGTTGCAGAAAGTTATTCTTTAAGGAAATTTTTTTTTTTCGAGTTATCTGAAGAATTTGTGTAATCAAGGTTTGACTATATTTGTGTGGCTAAAAATAATTTACTCCATGATGGAGAACACGACTCTTGAAAACGCAGGGAATTTTTCTTAAATTGAGTATGAACCCTGTTGATCGGTTTTTTTTTGGGGGGGGGGGGTGCAGTGTTCTTTTATGGTCATCGCTAAATGTAAAAAGGGGTCTTGTCTTATGGAAACTTAATAGACCAGTGCCCTTTTTTACATTTAGTGATTACATTCGTCAAATCAACTTGCACCCCTTTAGAGCTCAAAGTATGTAAAGTCTGCAATTCAGTTCTCATAATTTGTTTCTCAAGATTTGCTCTGCAACACTTGTCATGACTTCCGTCATTTTGGCCTTTAACCCACTGGCGGGTTATACATGTATATATGTGTCATTTCATTCCCAGTTTTTCAAACAATACATAACACTTTTAAACATCTTTATTAGGATGATAGTTTATAACCTATCTAAAACAAATAAATAAAAAACTATTTAAAAAAAATATATATTTGAATTAGAAATGTAATTAAAAAATTATTGCATGGAAAACAACTGTAGAGTTTCGCCCATTACCTGGACCGTCAGTCGGTTAAGGTTTGAAATATCAAGGACAAGTGTTTGCAGTGATATTAAAACTTCAAAGAATAGTATAGCTTGTGCTTTGTCTAGAGTTTCATAGTAAAAATTGAACAGGTTGAGATAACTTGATATCTAACTTTACATACATCAAACTACAAAGAGGATGCGTGTTTGACTTAAGTAATTAATGTTTATAAAAAGCTGTTTACCTTTTAAATATTGATTTTTATGAAGCAAATTTATTGTCATCTTACTAAATGTTGGAAGAAGTTATACAATGAGAAAAATTAGAAAATGTTGTTCGCCAAAACTGTCTACATGCAAAAAAAACTTTGACTTAGAAGACAATCATTGAGAAATAATGTTAGACAAACTTTGATAAGTGTGTTTTAGCTCCTCAATTTCTTTTTCTGCTTCTTCATTCTCAGCGACTATGTTCTTATGATCTTCCAATAAACGAGGGTGTTGCAATAGTATGCATTTATCCTGCAATTCCTTGTTCTTTGCATACATGCTTGTATATTTAGTCTTTTCCTTAAACAATGCTTCTCTCATCTTTAAAATCAAGATTTATTACTTAGGGTTAAATTGATTAACAAAATAACTGTTTATTGTTCATTTTAACCGATGAGTATATAAAGTTTAATGAATATATAAAAATACTAAGAATATATTTTTATTAATATCTGTATGTATATAAAAGCTCTCTCGTCACTAATTCTCTCACTTTCCATATAATCACAAATTTGATACAAATGTCAACAAGGACAAACATAGAAAAAGTAAGCTATTAATTCCGATCTTAACTAATTTTAAGGGGTCAAAATGTTCCAAACAATTGATATTCAAATGTTCCACTTCCAATGCAGTTACAACTTTAAAATTTGGTATAAATGTCAACAAGGCCAATCATAGATAAAGTAAAATGCCAATTTTGATAAACCAATTTTCAGGGGGTTGAAATGGGGTCTATAACTAAAATGTGGAATGTCTTATGGTTCCTAAAATGCATGTGATAAAATGTTATAGCAAAGCATAGTATTCAGCTAATATAAAATAAAAATTTAGCTTTTCTCACTGAAGAATATCCTGGAAAGTTCCTAAGGAGGTTTTCTTCTGATTGAATTGAAAGCATTTTAGTTGAAGTTATATTTCCTACCTATAGCTGTACTTTTCACTAAGCAGTATTAATTTTTTGTGTTTAAAAAAGGAACTTAATGTAATGTATTTTTTTTTTAGCTTACACATTTGAACTGCATTTTACATGCACTTCATTTTTTCTGGTTGTTTATAGATAAGTTTTAAGGTTACTAAGAAAAAATAATGTAATGAAATTTTAAGGAGTGAATTAATTTTAATTAAAATCGATGATTGTTCAAAAAAGTTTTAACAGCGACTTTAGATAAGCTTGTTTCATAAATTAAACAATAGATTAAAATTAAATTTTTTTCTTTTTAATATTTACTAAAAAATTAAAAGAAATTTAAATATTTTTAAATATAAATAACTTCTATATCAAAAAACTATTCAAAGTAAAATAAGTTGCTGATTACTTCATTTAATTCCTCCTCTAAGGATTTTTCCTTTTGTTCTGCAACTGATTTTTCATTCTGTAACGAATGCAACTTTTGATTTAGATGACTCAATGTATTTACTACATTAGTTGACTTGGTAGAAAAATCTTTTATTTCCTGTAAAGAAAAAGTTAATATCTAAAATAATACACAAGTCGTACATGGAAACGAGTACTTTAGTTAAATTTTATTATTTCAAAATCACACTACAAAAACGTTTTTGAGGGTAATCTAACCTTTTAAAATAGTTTTAGAACAAAGAAACAAGAAATGTATACTGGAAACAGGAATGTTTGAAAAATTGCAATTAAATGGGAGAATTAAAAAAAGAAATTAATTTGTAAATCAAAAGTGATGAAAAGAAATTTCATAAAAGGAACAAATTCATTTTTGAGCAATAAATTTACTTAAATTTAGTTTTTATTGGTTTGCATTTATATTATTATAAAAGTATGGGTGATCTAAAATCGTCAAGGACATTCAAATTATTTCTTCAATTTTTTCATTTAAGCATGTATGTCTATTTCAGGATTAAACAAATAAATTACCTGTTTTAGTTGCTTGATGACTTCAATGTTATTTTCAGTCTTAGTACACATAATTTCATATTCTCCATAGTCCAGGGGACCTTCAACCTGAAATTATTATTTTTTTTTCATTTTATTGATTTTGAAATGCATTTTTTTTAATTTAAAGTAAAATTTCTAGGCTCATTAGAATACTATTCCCAATTTTGCTAATTAATTTCTTATCAATAGTAGTAAATTATAATAAAGTATCGTGCTAATATCCTGATACCAATATGAAATTTTGAAAAGAGTTCCAATTCGAATTTCTATGTAAACAACTAGATAAATGTTTAATGAACTTTTGCAAATACCTAACATTTATCTGTTTATTGTTTAAAAAAATGTGGCCATTTTGCTTTAGAGACTAGCACAACTGTTAGACTGATTTTGCATCTTAGTTCATGTTTAGACAGCATATTAGTGTGTACTTTAAACTTTGTACACCTTTTAGAAATGCATATAAAAGATCATGCAATTTAAAAGTGATATTTTTAAATTTCAATAAAAGTAGGATGAGTCATAACATTGTTGTTGTGGCAGTCTTTTTGGCAAGAATGCCCTAAAACTCTACAACATGTTAGTTTTTTTTTTTTTTTTTTTTTTTTATCAAAATATAGTAAAAAAATCTTTTTGGTTACAGAATTGTATTTTAATGGTAAATAAGAAAATCTTACTAAATTTCTTTTGTCTTCTATAGCTGCATTCAGTATGTGTTTTTTCTTTATAGCTTCTAGTTGAAAATATTCTAAAATTTTACGCATATCTTCTTCTTTCTTTAAAAGTTCTTTTACTTCCTGTAAAATAATAGAAATAAACATATTACGACTATTTCCCAATGGACAATTCCCACATTTTTTTATTCAATTCTAAATGTTTCGAAAAGGCCATAAACATAAAAATTTCTGCTCAATGCGTTTTTGTTTTTTTTAAATTTGCGATCAAAATTACCTTGTTAGAGGCTGGTGAGAAAACAACTCATTTGTTGGCATTGAACGTGACGTAAAGAGATCTCAAACATCTTGGCTTGAAATACAGCAGCGGAAACCAGATTTGCAAGTTTCTCGGAAATCCCGCCAACCTGTACGGAATGTGGCAATGGTCTACCAACACCAACTTTTTTAACGATAACTATTTGGCAGAAACTTCACTATAACCATAGAAACCCTGGGATCTCTTTACGTCACGAACTTTGTTGACTGTTTTGATCGGACTGGTTTTGGGGCATTTTCTTTGCTTAATATTTAAATAACTAATTTTTTTAAAAAACTTTTGTTTAAATATTTGGAATCGGGAAGCAATTCTTCATAAATATGTACTATCACTCGTTTTTAAAAAATGCGGAAATTGTCCATTGCACCAGAAGATACTTATTTAACAAATTACCTTATTTGAATAGCGTTCCCCATCTTCGCTATTTACAGATTGCAGAGCCACTTTTTCTTTCAGTGTGGTAAACAAACTTCTTAAAGCAGTCAATTCTTCTTGCTTCTCCTTTATTTCAGTCTTGAGAAATTCCAATTTGTTACCAATTACCTCTTGAAATGTCTCAAATTCTTGCTTCTTTTCATCAATTTTTTCTACATGAAAAGTTTATCATAATATTGTTGCATGGTTCAATTATTCATAGCAAACATTCCTAAACTTGTTTTAGAATATTTGTTAAATTAAACTTATAGTGTCTTAGTTTTAATTTTTTCCCCCCATGTATCCATAATGTGGCTGATTTAAAAGTAATGGGATATTTAAAGAATTGATAATTTATGAATATTTTGAAAGTAAAAGACAAAGTGGTTTTCACAGAAATGCTTAGAAAAAGTTTTTCTCCACAAAATAAAAAAAAATAGATTTTTCATCAACAGATAGTGCTATATGTATCTGTGGGCAATTGCTCAGTGCTTAAGTGGATTGTGTGATGCAAATTATAGATATTTTAATGTAAAGCACCATCTTTTGGAGAAAGAAAAACTAATTTTTACTTTATGTGGGTAAAAACATAATTTTTTTTTTTCTGAGCATGTTTGTTCCCAACAATCAAACATTTGTGAACACTTTTTTTTAAATTTCCTGCTAATTTTGGATTACCTTATATGTTTTAAACAGTTTTAAAATTAAGTTAATTTACATTCATGAATGTGTTCAACTTATTTGGGTAGATAATAAATAGTAAATTCTATGCAGCATGTTTAAACAGTAAGACTACTAAAGCTAACAAAGTGCAAAATAGTTCAATATACAACTTGATTAGCAGCAAATTCATTTGTAACCAATCTGGGATTTAAGTGAGTATCACCAACCTATTTTGAGCATAGGTTGCACCTAAAGTTTTCTGTTGATTGTTTTAGCTGTGAATGCAATACAAGAGAAATACAAAAAAACTTGCACATGGTTTCCACTCAAAGTCGGTACAAAATATAATAAGGCACCACAATTAACTGGTAGAATTAATTAATGCTTCTTGACTCAAGAAAGGATTTAAATCAAGTTTCAAAACAAGTATGACCTATTAAATTATAAATTCAAATAGATTGACTTTTTTACACTTTTAATAGTGGATACTTACTTATACTTTTTTCGAACATTTCCTTATTTGCATCCATTGGCAAGTCCAAAGTTTGAAAATAGTCCTGTAAATACAAATTTATATACATATTAGGTCATCGTTTGAAAATTAGCCAAAATTAATGTTGAGTTTGAGCTATAACCCAAGAATGTAAGATAAAATTATTTAAACCAGTAAATAAAATTAATGTTTTATTAATTTTTTAACAGGTAACAGCATAGGAACATATTCTGTAATATATCTCTTGTATTAAAATAACTAAAGAACTGACAAAGCTAAAACCAGCAGTTTGGGATATGGTGCTATGTACACAGATATATCTATACACATATATCTATATCATCTGTACACATATATCTATGTACACAGATCAACATATATTGTGCAAACTCCTGTAATAAGACATAGACAATTTTATGGATTCAGAATTTAGCCTATTTTCAATGACATCAACATAATTTCAAGAAAGGAAAGTAATTGTAACAACCAGGTATGGTACAGTTCAGTGAAAACATGCTTCAAGGTTTGTTAACTAAAAATTCAGTACTTTGAACACAGCTTAAAAAAATTAGAAAACTGGGTTTAATTAGATTTACCTTTTTGCCCATATAGAATAATTGTTTAAAGTTTTGACTTCTGAGATTTATGGTGGTTTTCTTTGCTTTCATATGAAGCTTTTTTTGCTTGGGAGCTTTACTATGTCTAAATAACATTGGGTGACTTTAGGATCCAGTTAAAAAAGAATATAAACAATATGATACATACACGTTGGCGGATCCAGCGAGGGGAGGCAACCGCCCCCCTCCGTTATTAATGAACCACTCGCGTTTTAACCAGTGGTAGAAGTAAGAAGAGAAAAGTGGAGAGATGCCCAAAAGTTGGTGACAAGTGCAACGATGCCCGCCAAAGATAAATGTTATATTACGTATCTTATAATAAAAATATTAACAAGTAAAGAAATAATTTATACTTCTTAATGCTAATTTTGAACAAAGATCCAAAAAATTTTATTTTAATGAATATTCTGGGATTTAGTTTTTTTACTTGGAAGTAAGAGATAAAATGAAGTAATAACTCAATTTAGGTTATTTAGATTTAAATAGCGTTTCCAAATCTGCATATACTTTTATGAAATTAAATGAAAACTCTACAAAATTTATTATTATTATTTTTTTCAAAAAAAATAGCTTGTCTTTATCTGAAGCAAGAATAGAAATTTAACTTAGAAGAAAGTTTCTTCAAAGTTAAAAGTTGACCAAGTGTAACAGCATTTGTTCATAAAAATACTTATATCTTTCTATAAAGTAGTATAAAACATTTTTATTTCAGTTTGATATATATACACATCAAAAAAAGGTTTTTTTTTATGCTTGAAAACTTTAAATCACTTTTTCTCAGTGTCGCTACAATTAAAGGTTAATGTTATTTTTCTTTAGTAGTTTTAAACGGATTGAGAGTTTTAAAAAGTGGGTGGGTGGGGGGTGATGAATTTCAGTGTTTTTAGAAGTGAGGGGACTCGTGGGTATTTTCTGGAAAAGTGAGAGGAGGCATCACCCACACTTCTAGCACTGGTTTTAAAGTACCTTGCTCTTAGGCTTTGGATGAAATCAATCAAGATTTGATGAATCTGCACTGAACATTTTTAATATAAATGTTCTTATCCCAAAAAATGGAGATGAAAAAGCCGAGAACGAAGCAAGACAACAAAGCAAATTATAGTTTGAAAATGCTCAACTGTAGTGTAGTGAGTGTATATGTATTCTTTGTTAGATAGTTCTGTTTATCATATTTAACAATAATTGAGACTTTTACCTCTTGTAACATATTCTGTAAAATCCAAATTAAGGTATCCCATGGTATAATGAAATTTAAGAGCAAAAACATTTACATAAGCTATTCTCCGCTCCCTTCATAATAAAACTCTGGATTCTCCCTTGTACATACAAAAATTAAAATGTATTACAAAAAAAAAAAAAAAAAAAAAAAAATTCCACTTGATCTTTGAGAGTGCATCCTTCTAAATTCCCATGTGGAAAATACAAAATTAAAGGTTGGATAGTAATATTTTAATTTGCTATAATAAGTTAAATATAATTCTTAAAAACAAACCTTTTCTTCAGATTTCTTAATATAAGCAGACAATTTATGCTGAAGACTGTTATTCTTCTTAATTAAATCTTCCCTTATTTTGGCTATTTTCTAAGGATAAAAAAGTCTTTATCAAATTGTTAATTGTTCAAATGAGTGAGTATTTTTTAAACTGGTATCTTAATTGATAACTTTTTAATTCAAATATTGCTGAGTATGAAGTTGTGAAATTTAATTTTTAAATGAGACTGTATCATACATTTTTCTTAGAATATGCAGCATACGTTTATCAAGAAATTGTGTGTTTTACAAGTTCTCAAAAAAAATTCCAATTTAAAAAAAAATCAAAATTGTATATACTGAAAAAAAAGTAACCATCAGTAAATTTTGTACCAAAAAAACATACTTCTTATACAGCTAACAAAAAATTCATGTTTATAAAAAGTACTTTTTAAATCTTAATAGTTCATAGAGATTTGTATATTTTATTGGATTGCATGTTTTGAAAATGTTTTCTATGATAGTCAAATTTTCTTCCTCGAAAGGAAACTTTAGATTTTTTGCAAAATTATTTGAAAAGGCATTTCACATTTATGTCTGCTACCAATTATTTGTTTATTTGTCTTGGCACAGAATTTGTGCTGGAGTTGGAAATCCAGCCACAAAACTTCTTGGAAATTGAACTTATTGGATCCGAAATATAGGTTTAATCTAGAATTATGTAATTTCCTGAATTTTATTGTTGAGTACATAAAAATTTAATGCTAAATTTTAAAATTAAAATTTTGGTTAACGTTTACTGTAAGTAGTCGTATAAATTGGCACTTAATGCTGTACGTGGCGACCCATTGACATGGTTTTAAGGCAACCCTAGTAGCTGTATTGGATTAGGTGACACAGCACCATGTGGAATTAGCGACACAGCTTTTTGACTTTTTCAATTTTGGCAACATATTAACCGTAACCAATTTTTTTTTGTGCATTTTTTTAACGCAAAAAAACATAAAAGTTTTTGGGACACTTAAATTTTAAGTTAAAATAAGAAACGCAAAGTTGAAATGAAAACAATTGGTCTACAAATAAAGTATTGAAACATTTGCTTTAAGATATTAGATGTCTTCAGAGATTCGAAATATATGAAGATCAGACTAGTAAAATTCCGACTCCTAATAATCTTTTTTAGTTTATCTATATTAACTGCTAAATAACTTAATATTAAAAAAAAAAACACAAAAAAAACAGGATATTTCCAGAAGGCAGTTAAATAATTTAAAAAAAAATAATAACATTTAAAAAAATTTAAATGGACCATTATTTCTGTTATTGTGCGTTCCTTCACTGAAAGGTCTGCGGAAGTTTCGTTTTTTCCATTCTCTAAAATTGAACTGTCATCCATTTTCTCTTCTTGAACTGCAGGGTCTTCCGATTCCGAATGGTGTTTCTCATTTTCCATGGTGTAGTACACATTAATTTGGATAAGTCGTTTGTACAAATTGAATTTTTTCTCATTCCACTAACTGTTTACATTTTAAAAACAAAACTTATCCAACTTCCTTCAGTTACCATAGTGACTGATCATGAAAGTAAAAGTTGTTTGCTGAATCTGAAAAAAATTTATCCAAAAGAAATGAAGATTAGAAATAAATATTTAAAAGTGTAAGCTGAAATATAGTTTCTAAAATTTAGGATAGTATAAAGTAGTTATTTCATTAGTTTTATGATCCTAAATTGATATTTACAAAATAATAATCACGATTTTGGTTTTCTTTCCTGGTTTGGCAACAAATGTTTGTTTTGTTTTTAAACATGTTACGATTCGCTTTCGCGCGTTGCGGTTGCCGTTGTTTCATTTGGCGCGATATAAAGCCGGCACCGGAACAATTTGCGGCAGTAGCTCGATTGTATTATCTATTTTATAGAAAAGCTTCATTGAAGAGTAACAAAATGCTTATTACGGACTTAGACAACAATAAATTTTCGCCGCAGTCTAGAGGACAAATACAGGTAATAATTTGGAGCTGTGTAGAATGATTGTTTTATTTTTTGCACGTACTTTATTATTTGTTAGTTTTTTTAAATACTATTGTAACATAATCTCTCTATTTTGTAGGTGATATTTGGACCAATGTTTTCCGGAAAAACGTACGTTTTTTATTATAAAAATAACGGTATTTAAATATTTACTTTTTCACTTAGAACTTGCACGTTCACCACAAATGTGCTTGATGCTTTTTTTTTTTTTTTTTGGAAGGCAAAAAGTACTGGTTAATAAAACCAAGAATGTTAAGAAATTTCTGTACATACCTTTTCCTTAGGATTTTGTCTAAAATTTATGTACTTAGACTTTCTTTTGTGCATAAATTAATATTTTCATAATCATGATATTTTTAATCTGGTACCCATTCAACCTGGCTATGTGCCTGCACATGAACAAAACTTTTTATCCATTGCCAATCAGTGGGACATGTATATAATCTTTATTCGGTAGTGCTTGAACTGTAGAGAGGGTTTTTATGCAATTTAAAATATTCAGGTTGACATTTAAATGAGCTGCCATATTGTATAATAAAAAATAAAAGAATTTTGATTAATTTATTTTAAGACTATATGATATTTTTAAAAGTATCTTGATTTCTCTAAGAAAGAGAAAACCCTGGCTGAATTACTCTGCTAATTTTCCCATTCCCCTCAAATCTAGAGGACTGAAATTTGGCACAGGTGTTCTTTATAAGCCATTAAAGAAATTTTAAAAAAATTAACCTCACTTTTACCACTTATGTAGTTGAGTTGTGGACTAAATTTGCTATTGAAAGAGTTCAAAGTTACAAGTATGCATTTCAAGCTACACTTGTGACCTGCGTATTTGAAATCTTCTATTTATATACAACCCCTTATTTGGTACAATGAATATGTATTTAAACATGCTTACTTAACGTTGTGATTGCTTGCTGGGAATTCGCACCAATCAAATTGTTTAATGAGTGCTTTTAAATATGGGTTCTTTTGAAGATGGTCACAGTTATAAGTATTTCTTATGTTTCTCATAGCCAATTACATATCTTTTTAAGAAATACTTTATTTAATATCCTAAAGTTGCGTCTCTACTTTATGTGTCCTGGTGTGACTGGCCATGTAGCCAATAATTTATACTTAAACTAGTAAGATATATTAATATAGAACCAGCTATTCATTATTCTCAACATTCACAATTTGTGTTTCAATAAGTGTAATGCTAGATTTATTTCATAAAACGTTAATACTTTCAATTTAATTTTCAGGACAGAATTGATTCGTAGATTACGACGATATGAAATAGCCAAACATCGCTGCTTGATTTTGAAATATGCCAATGACTTGCGATATGATGCTAACAATATTGCAACACATGATCGGTAAAACGTTTAGTTCCTTATTTACCTGTACAATAGATTTTGATGTTAAATTGAGAACTAGAACTGTAAAAGCTCATTAATAGTCATTTAACAGATTTGGTTAATCTTTCTGGATAATAAAATTATATTATACTTTTTCTTAAGTAAAGGGTAAAGTTTTTGCTCCTGACTATGTAATGACTTACATTGTCTAAATCAAATTTAAAAAAAAATTAAAATTTTTTAAAGTTTAAAAATTTTATTTAATAAAAAACTTGTTATTCAATGTCCTAATATGTTATTGCACAACAAAAATTTTATATTCCTATTAAATTTGGTAAACGTTTTGTGCACCTAGAATTTTTTTTCTACTTTTACCCAGTAAAAAAAATTACTTTTGAAGTTACATCATGTTTTTTATTTTATTTATTATTACTCGTAATTTTTACTGAGAATTAAAAAGTTGCTCGCATTCATAGCTCATTCTGTAATTTCATCTTTTAAATCTACTAGCTAAAAAATGTTTTTAAAAAATCATTTTATTTCTTTTAGGGTATTATTAAAAAAATTGGAATTATCAATTTTTTTCTGAAAGGATTCTAAAACTGTTACAAGAATGTTAGCTTGATTCAGTTATCTACTAAATATAAACAAACAAAAATTTAACATTTTTGAATTTTCTCCAACTTTTACATATATGTTTTGATACTTATTTTATTCTGCTTACTAATATTATTTCTATGATATAGGCAATGCCTTGCAGCCATCAAAACAACCACTTTAACTGATTTAAAACAGGTTGCAGAAAACTACAGTGTTATTGGAATTGATGAAGGACAATTTGTAAGTCAGGTTAATTACTTTATAACGTCATGTAAATTAAAAATTAAATGCTATATAACAGAGTTGGCATGGTTTGAACCAAATGTGTGTATGTTTTTTTTTTTTTTTTTTTTTTTTAATTTTTTTTTTTTTTTAATTTTTTTTAAAATTTTTTTTTTAATTTTTTTTTTTATTTATTTAAGAATAATTTTAAAATTGTAATTTTATTTATTTATAATTAGATTTTTCACGTTATTTGATATTGTAAACCAGAGTGGCCACAGAACCGGGAAATCGGGGAAATGCCAGGGAACTTTTTAAAATTTCATAAAAATCAGGGAAATTTTGTATTGTTTAAGGCACGTTTATCCATATTTTGGCGCTGTTTACATGGAGTACTGTAGTGGTAAGCCATTAGAAATTTAACGTTACAGAATAATTTAAACTTTTCATTACCAGCAAAACTATTTTTTAAAAAATTGTGTATTATCTCTAGCATACATGTTCTATTTAATAAGGATGTCTAGACATCTGGAAAACCTTAGAAAATTGGGGAAATTTGGAAAAAAGTTTGCCCTAAAACCAGGGAATTTCTTAGAAATCTGTCAGGGAATGATCAGGGAACTTTTTTTCCTGAATTTTGTGGCCACCCTGTGAATGATTTTTTTAACTGAACAACTCAACTTTTCTTTCGATTATTTTTTTAAGAAAATAATTCACTAAATGAAAATTTATATTAATACTATAGATTTAATAAGTTCTCATGTATTTTAAAATAAATCTTGTAATAAAAGACTATTGAAGTTTTTATAAGTATCAAAAATAAGTTTTTATTTTAAACTAATAGATGTATTAATGTTTTATAATAATTCAAAATTATTAATTAAATTTAAATTATTGACTGCATTTTAAATTTGTTTCTTAAATAGACAGTGGCCACAGAACCTGGAAATGTCAGGGAGCTTTTTAATTTTGGAAAAAATCAGGGAAATTTTCTATTGTTTTAGGTGCGTTTTCCCTTTCGTCTGTATTTTGGCGCCAGTTACCCAGAAAATTGTGGTGGTAATTGTTAGAAGTTTAATGTTAGAATAACTTAAACTTTTGATTAATGCCAAAACTATTTTTTAAAAAATTGGAATATTATTTTTTTAGCATACATGTTCTATTTTTATCAGGGTGTCTACAGACCTGGAAAAATTGTGAAAATTAAAAAAAAAAAATTCGGAATCGGGGAATTTTTTAGAAATCTGTCAAAGGAACTTTTTCTCTTGAATTTTATGGCCACCCTAGAGGTTTTGTGTTTTGACAACTTATATCTAAACATTAAAAATGTCATTTTGAACAACTTATCACAATTACTGATGAATCTAAATAAAATATCAAAATTTAATGATTTGGATGTTCACATAAGTAGCAAATTTTTTTTATTTACGCAATTTAAATTATTTGCAAAATAAATATTGATTGTTATTTGAACGTAAATTATTCTAGTTTATGTCAAATTTTATTTATAAATATGTATACATGTAGTAATTAGAAAATGATTAAAATAAATGGTTTAAATCCATTTTTTTTTTTTTTTTTTTTTTTTTTTTTTTAAAAAAAAGGTTTTTTTTTTCCAACCCTGGTATATAATTCTCTTTAATTAACTACTCATCCTTGATAATATTTCTGTCATGTGAAAGTAGCATCTTGTTTTTAATTTGATCAATGTTACATTCTACAAAATAAAAATTTCATACACACATTTTAGATTCTGTCTCGTAGCGAACAGTATTAAACCTACTCAAACTTGGTTGCTTCGAAAGAAAATGTGCAACAATGGTTAAGTTTTTTAGTCTCTTTCTTTGGAATAAATTCTAATAGTTTTAGAAATAATAACAATTGGAAACTTAAATATACAGGGTTTTTGCACGTATGGAAAGTCATGAATTTGCACATTGGGTAAATTTTATCATGGAAAGTCTTGATTTTGAGAAAAAAAAAACAATCGTAAGTCATGGAAAAACAGTGAATGTCATGGAACATTTTTATTAAAATGACTATGACATCATAAACAGCAAGATTGCTATTCATCTCTTTGATGATCCATCTACATTTTGAAAGAACAACGGTCACAGTTAAAAACCTCGCCCAATGCAAACATTTCTAAGCTCCAAACTTGTGACATCACACGAATAAGGTCTCCATAGGTGAAAAAAATTCATAATATAGGAACTAAATTCAACTGATTTGATAAGCTTGCTTTTTACAGATATGATTTTTTCCCCTTTTGTCTTCTTTCTTAACATAGTGCACTACGGTTTTTCATTGTTGGTATCAAAACATTTGAATTTTGATTATTTAATTTTATACGTTATTATTAGCTTATTCCTTCTTCAAATATGTCATTATTAAAGATTGATAAGCTATTCAAAGAATGGAAAATTGTTTCTCCCTTTTTCATCTAATTTCTGACGATCTTTGTTGAAACAACAATTTTTTTAGTTATTATAAAATAAAACTTAATAGAAATTATTTTATGGCATGAGTCGTCTAAGTAAAATTCATACGTTTTTTTTTTTTTTTTTTTTTTTTTTTTTTTTGTAATACGATTTCTTGAGTCGGGGAAAATTATTTGCTTTGGTCTTGGAAAGTCATGGATTCGCAACATTTTATTATGGCAGAAACCCTGAATATATTTTAAATCTTCTTCAATCATTAAAATTTAAAAAAAAAAAAAAAAAAAAAAAAGCTACTGATACATAAGAAGATATAATATTAAGCAGACTTTATGTCCATATGGAATTTGATTATTTCATTATTCATACATTTACAAAACATATATTTATAGTTTCCGGATACAGTATCCTTTGCTGAGGAGATGGCAAACAGTGGCAAGATAGTTATTGTAGCAGCTTTGGATGGAACCTTTCAAAGAAAAGTAGGCATTTTTTAAAAACTATTTTCATTGTTTTATTAAAAGAAACAGTATTACATATTATCTGGTCGATTATTGGCACTAAAAACTTTTAACTGCATGGTCTCTTCTGAAGTACAGTTCAGATAGAGACTAAGGGAATACTTTGTGTCTGTTCAGTAGTCGACGGAATAATATCTAAATACCGAAGAAACTTATCAATGTTTAAAATATAGTTTTCAAGTACCATAACATTTTTAAGTTGTTTGTAAATCTCTTAAAGCTAATCTTTCATTTATAAAAACAATTGTTTAAAGCATTAGTTTTAGAAGATTTACATACAACCTAAATATTTGAACAAAAAAAAGAAGCAATGTTTTTAATTACAACTGATGCCTCAGTTAAAAGTTTTATTCTACATTTTCATTATCTTAAAAAAAAAATCAAACCATCCTCAAATTTTGTTTTTCATCAAGAATTATAAAAAATGTTTGCTAACTTAGTTATATCTAGAACAAGAACTAATTTGTTTATTGTTATTAGCATTTCTGGTTGTTTCATATTTTAGTACAAAAACCAAGCCATTAATACTAATATATGTGAAAATGATTAAAGTTAGGTCTGCATTGTTTAATCTTTTGATGATGGGCTTAAGATAGGACTTGGGTTTGATTCCTGAGGTGAGAGGTCAGCTAATTCTAATTTTAAAAATTAGTGAACATGTAGATAACTGTCTTGTAGGAGTTTTATCTCATTTGAAAAACAAATAAAGAGCTGTTTTCACTTTAAGCACCTCACACAAGGAACTTACTCTTTGAAATTTGGATTACTCTCAATATTCCAGATGGTATTGTAACAACATTTTGCAGCAGCATAGCTTCTTGTATCATAAAAATTCCTAAACAACTAATTAACATGTTGATGGTAATTAACTCAATTACTAAGGCTACAAACTTAAGCAAAAAAAAAAAAAAAACCTTGCCATTGCAGCAATTCTCTCTCCTTATGAATTTTTAGTTTTAAATTTCTTGCAGTTGTAATCTGGGGATTTGATTATCTATTTAGCATGATTATAATATATCTCTGGATACCTTGGTCATAACAAAGCTAGATTTTCGATAGAAGAATGTGTTGATTTAACTTTAATTTCTGCTTGTTTAGTTAAACTTGGCACTATCGCTGAGCGGAGTGGACTAGAGCCAATTACAAGGCTGCCAACGTCTACTGTAGCACGAGCCTCGTGTTACAGCCTTGTAATTGGATCTAATTTAATCCACTTCGCTCTGCTCTGCCAGCGATAGTGGAAGCCAAGCTTTAATCATAATAATTAAAAAAAATGCAAATTCAGGTAAATTAAATGTATTTTTTATATGCTGAATAGTCAAAAGTAAACTCGTACTTAATTCCAACACAAATTAATCTTAAAATAAATTATATATTTGACTTAAATAAGTTTTTAAATTTAGCTGTCCAATCATTGTAATTTGACCTAGTGTTTACTTTGATTACAGTTTTGTGATATTTATAGTAATTGAAAAATAAACAACAAACTTTCTTTTCAAGGCATTTGGCGATATACTTCAATTAGTGCCTTTGGCTGAAAGTGTAATAAAGCTAACAGCTGTTTGCATGTTTTGCTTTGATGAAGCTTCATTTACCAAAAGAATTGGAACTGAAACTCAGGTAAAATACTTTATTTTAAACCAGAATGTTTTAATGAGACTTATTTGTTAATAAGTGCAGTATTAAATTATTTTTTGCCAATTTTGATATATTCAGAGAATGCCTACAGAATTGAAATATAACATTAAATTAACAGGATTCCCACTATAACTAAAAGTGCTTAATAAATTTTAATTTGTATTCCAGGCCTTAAAAGTACTTGAAAATGCTTAAAGGTCCTTAATTACTTTCAGTTACCCATATGTATACATAGGGTAATGAAAGTCTAGGATTCGGTCAATAAACAATGTAATTTTTTTATTATTATTATTATATTTTATTTATTTTTCATTTTTCCACATTTTGGAACATCCTGATTTCAAAAAAGTGATCTAGAAAAAATATCTGTCTGTGGTCAGCATAACTTCTGAACAAATTGCCTTATGATGTTCAAATTTGGTGAGCGAGTAAGTGGTGACCATGGGACCTACCATTAAGGTTTTGCCAAAATAGCGCATGAGCATAAATTAGCTGCCATTGAAAAAAATCATGTTTTTCAATGATTGCTAAAAAAATAACTCTAACGATTTTGATGAAAATCGCTGTGGTAATGCCTATTAACCCATTGACGGTCATGCACATATATATATGTCTTAGGATACCCAGTTTTTCTAGCAATACACAACATTTTTAAGTTTATAAATAAAATTTGAAATAAGATATATTTCAGATATTTTTACTAGGATGATAGTCTATAACCTATCTAAAACAAAATAAATAAAAATATGTATTTGAATTAGAAATATAATTAAAAAATTATTGCAGAAAAAACATCTGCGGAATTTCTCCCATTCCCATGATCGTCAGTGGGTTAAGGTGTTCTAAACATCTTTCCCTCCGAAATTTTCGTAAAATTGCTTTAATGATGTAAAAAGTTGGAAAATGAATGCCTTTAACACAGTTCTCTTTGCTTGAACATAGCTCATCAACGATAATTTTTTCTCCTCTCCTCAGTTTCACTTACAAAAATGGATAATAAAAAGTTTCCTCCTTCATTAAAAGTGCTAAATATTTTTGAACTTGTTTTCAATGCCTTGAAAATACCTAGAGGTGCTTAAAAGTCCTTGAAAATGCTTAGAGGACCTTAATTTTTGCGGATGTTGTGTGATCAACTGCAAAATTTATAAAAATACAACTCGGACTTACTATTCCCGCTTGACCGCCACTTATCCGCAACGTATCGAAATTCTTTGACATATTTGTATTACGCATCCACCAACTTGTAACTTTTTTAGTAAAATATAATTTATTAAAAATTTATAAATACACGTGACCGTTACAAACAAATTTTCAACGGTCCTTAAAAACATTATTTAGGGGCTTGAAAGTCATTGATTTTCATTCTGTGATTTGAGTGGGAACTCTGTAATACAAGAATTATCCAAAAGTATGTCGCCAAAAGCACCATTTTGGATAAGTTTTTTTTTTAAAGACCCATATTAGAATTATTGCAGAAAAATATCGCCAAACTGGCCATTTTTTCTAAACGAATGATGGAAATATAGAAACGGTAAATGACACAAATCCACATCAATAATATAGTGTAATTGAAAGTTGTGCGATGTTTCACACTCCCTAGTTTTTTTATCTATGCAGCACCCACCTATATTTTCCAGTATATTTGTATTACACATACATCAACTTGTACATCATTTGGTTCGTATTTGCTGATGAGTGAAACAGAAATCGAATGGTTTTAGTTACACACCGTACTCTGTTAGACGAATGTATTATACATGCATCAACTTGTACATCATTTGGTTCGTATTTGCTGATGAGTGAAACAGAAATCGAATGGTTTTAGTTACACACCGTACTCTGTTAGACGAATGTATTACACATGCATCAACTTGTACATCATTTGGTTCGTATTTGCTGATGAGTGAAACAGAAATCGAATGGTTTTAGTTACACACCGTACTCTGTTAGACGAATGTATTACACATGCATCAACTTGTACATCATTTGGTTCGTATTTGCTGATGAGTGAAACAGAAATCGAATGGTTTTAGTTACACACCGTACTCTGTTAGACGAATGTATTATACATGCATCAACTTGTACATCATTTGGTTCGTATTTGCTGATGAGTGAAACAGAAATCGAATGGTTTTAGTTACACACCGTACTCTGTTAGACGAATGTATTATACATGCATCAACTTGTACATCATTTGGTTCGTATTTGCTGATGAGTGAAATGGAAATTGAGTGGTTTTAGTTACACACCGTACTCTGTTAGACAAATGTATTATACATGCATCAATTTGTACATCATTTGGTTCGTATTTGCTGATGAGTGAAACAAATCGAATGGTTTTAGTTACACACCGTACTCTGCGAGACGAATGTATTATACATGCATCAACTTGTACATTGTTTGGTTCGTATTTGCTAAATGGTGGGGTAGAAATCGATTAGTTTTAATTACAGACTGTACTCTGAGAAGAATGTTTACGTTTTGCCAGCCAAAAATTCAGAAACCATCATCAAAGTCTGTTTATAAGGCAAAATACAAATTGTGCATGAGCAATTTTGCTGTGAACGCTCTGGGTAAAGCAGTTGTAAGGCACACATTAAGACCTGATGCATGAAGACAAATCTTCAAAGGTCCATAAAAAATACTATTTAAGTGTTTAAAAGTCCTTGAAAAGTAATTGATTTTCATTCTAGGATTGCATTGGGAACCCTGTTGACAGTCCTCAGATAAGTAGCTTGTCAGAACGTCATTAAGTAATTGAATAAAAGTGATGATTTGGAAAGGGAATTAAAAATAGAGGACACGCTTTGAAAGGGAAAATTAAATTAAAAGGCGATATTAAATTAGGTTTTTTTTTAAATATTTATATATCGATTTAATTTCAGGTAGAGGTGATTGGAGGAACTGATAAATATATGGCAGTATGCCGAAAATGTTACAAAGTGGATTCGATTTCAACGCCCCCAAAAAACGAGGACAAAATTGAATTGAACCAAGAAAATGGTCACAGTCATACTTGAATTCAGTCATTTGATATGTTTAACCAAATATTTTGTGTATTAAAAGCAATTCCGTTTTTCGCTTTCATGTATGTGATGTATAATTTTACTGTGAAAGAGTGTAAATATTTGCTATCATTAGTTTTTATATAAGACATTATTTTCCATGTTTTATAAAATATATATATATATTTTTTTCCATGAAATAAAATGGATGTATACAGTTTTTGTAATTGCAATAAAATGCTTTGTTTTATTTGTTATTGAGTGGGTTACAGCCTTATTAAGGTTTTTTCCATTGAGCACCCAATGGAATGGGAGTTTTTTTTTTTTTAAATTAACGAAATTAATTAAAAAAACTCATTTTGAATTTTTTTTTTTATATTGCCACATTTTATTTTTATAATACAAGAGAAAAGCAAGAATCATTGTGCACCAAAACACAGCATTTTCAAGTGACTTTCTTCCAAAGTGATAAGCCTTCTGGGAGGTCTATGTAAGAGGACCAGCTCTGTGTAAATATTTGTTTTGAAAACGGAAGAGTTTTTTTTTTTTTTTTTTTTAAAAAAGGTACTTTTTAAGCAACATTTGGAGTTGCAATTGGAATACTGCTCAATACCCATTTTTCTCCTATGCTTTAGTTTTGCACTTGGCGCCTTGATTTTTCTACAATTAGACGACATAAATGTGATGCAGTTTCTAGATTAAATAATGGGGTGGGAGGCTTGACACTGCAACAAGTTTATCATAATATATTTAAAAACCTACTGTATTTTATCACTCTGTATAACATCTGTAGCTGAAACACAGCTTAATAGATATGAAAATACTCTGCAACTCTAGATTTAAATTGAAGCACTAAATGTTCAAATTTATTAACTGGGAAAACCTTTTTATAGTGCATATTTGTTACTAGTGTGTCAGTATTTAAGTAGAGTACAATATATTTTAACAAAAAGTTGAAATCAAAAATTTATTTTTAGCACAATTGTTACCACTTCTCTATGTTTCTTTTAAAATAATTAAGACACCATTATGAAATTATCATAAACTTGAATTGAAAAGATATCTTATCCTAGTATTTTCTCCTTTCAATTTGTTTTATTTTATCCCAGTGTTTTCTCCTTTTAGCTTGTTTTATTTTAGGTCATTGACTAATTTTGTGATTGCAAAAATAATGATTTGTGAAATTTTTCAGCTAAATGTTTAGGCAAAGAAGCTAAATCACATTTAATTTTACCATTCAAGAAAGATCTTTAGCATCTTAAAAAAAAAAAAAAAAAAGCACCCACAGCTTAATCCCTTAGTTTTAATAGTTAAATTTAAAATTCAAATTATTACAACTCATTTCAACATTTACCAGAGAAAAGAAATTCATTAAGGATAAATATAATTGCAGAAAATGAAGACAAATTTTAATATATTCAGTTTATAAAATGAAAGACAACCTAGATAATTGGAATAATTTTGAAAACTTTTCAGAGGGAGTTTATTGTATTGGATTTTATGTTCTTGGAAGTTTGACACAAAGAATATTCTGAACCAAACCAAAACTTCTAGATTATGAAAGCAGTTTAAATTTCTAGGGAAATATTGCACATTTAAGTTTTGAATGGAAAAAAATTCCTGTCAGACAGCCACACAATTGAAACTATCTGTCATGATTGTCATCAACTAATTTTTTAATGCAGAACACCAGGTATGAAAATGAAACTAGAGACCATTCACATGCTTGACATTTGTTTCTCCTTCGAGCCAGGTGATCTACTTTAAAGCAGGTGTTTGTTTTTTACAAAATCACTAAAAGGTAGCAAAAATACTTTCAAGTTCGTAAAATGTTGAATTAATTTTTTAAATGTAAGATGTTTTTTAATCCCCTCTTTCACATTAGTTATAAAACCATATTTTTTAGTTGCTCAAAATAACCAGCATAAGAAATGTTTGTATTTTACTGTTTTAAATTAATTATAAATTATATACTTTGCTGCCCTAAGGTAATTATTTGGCTTTTAATTGCTTTAAATTAAACCAGATCATTAACCAGATGTAATTTGGTAAACAAATATTTTATTGAAGCATATATATTAAATATATATGGTTGAGCTTACATAATTAGTAAAAATACATTTTAATGGAATGATCACCGTAATATGAAACATGATAAATCTTTCAAATATAACAATTAAGTATATAACATTTTTACAAACAATTTTTTTTTTACAAATGCTTGTCTTTCTAAAGCATTTGGATTGCAAAAAATAAAATAATGGAATCACAGCTACATCCACATGATTTTTGACATACTATTTGAAAATACTATAATTCACAATTGGAAAAATGGTTAGAATAAAATAAATAACTTATTAGGTAATCAGATCATGTTGCTCCTATTAAGATACTTGAAATAAATAACACACAGGCAAAAAAAAATATTGTACAACATGCAGTTAGAAAAAATATTCTTTTTTCACAACATATTTGTTTCTGGAAAATTTTGGTGTTGCTAATAAAACTTTTAATTTGTTCTATTAGAAATATGTTCAGTTTAATTGAATAAATAATTCCAATATCATAACATTATAAATATTGGTATTTAAAGCTGTTGGATAAATTAATTTTTTATATCAAAATATTATTTCCATTAGATTAATGTATCATTGCAACATTTTAGATAAACTATATTCAGTGTAGGAAAAAGATGTTATGTATTATTTGATAGAATTTTTTTTTTTAAATAAATTACTTTTATATCAATTTAATCTCAACAAGGGAGTGAATTTAAAAAGACTTACATGAAAATATTTTAACTTTAATATCATTAAAGGTTTTCTTTTAAACTATTTTTTACAATTTTGGAAGACAAGTAAACACACAATTTTTTTCAAAAACCTGTAGAAATGATTTTTTTAAATATTTCCCTGTGTAAAAATACTACCTATACAAGATAATTTAATGCTATATATTTGACAAAAATTATAATGTATTATTAAACATGCTAAACTCGAAAATGTTAATGAGTTAGAATAAAATAAATAACTTATTAGGTATAACTTAAAATTGAAGGTATCGATACAAGCACTATAAATAACTTTCATAACAGTATTTAGTCTTAAAAGTTTTGATGAAACTACATTTTAACATCTTTCGGTGTTAAGAATAAAGCACTAGAAAATGAAATGAGGTAACAAAAATATTTGATGATTAGATAAAACATAGCATATTAATTGTAAGATTATTAAACACATACAATTTCAGAATGAGTACATTCTTTTTAAGAGAGTATTTGATACTGTTTTCAATTTAAAGGCAAAAGCTTGTCAAAGCATTTTATAAATAGACTTTTGGCATTTTAAATAATGAGAATGTAGTTAAATTATAAGATTTAATTTCACAGACCTAACATTAATACAACAATTCTTCACAAGTAAACAAATAATTCAGAGCTTTTATTAAAAACTGCAAGAATAATTTAAAAATAAGTCCTTAACAAGATAATTGACAATAAGGTCAATTACCCTGCAATTCCTTCACTGGTCAAAAATTCAAATACTTTTTAATTGTCTAATGTTGATCATTTTTCTTCAGAGGAGTTTAGGAAATAACCTAGTAAAATTATTTTATGTTTATATACCTCTTAGTGATTTACATATGATTATATATGATATATATCACTTATGCATTTTTTAAAAGTGGTTTGGTATAGAAATAGCTTTTTTTTTTGAAAAAATCACTCATTGTGATTTTAGAACAATCAAGAAGTTAGTTTTTCTCTCAGTTCTTTTTTCACATACAAATCCCCCCCCCCCCCCTTCAAAAAAAAAAAAATCACAGTATTCATTGCCTATAAAAAATAAATTGCAATTCAAGTCCAAGGTGGCTACAAAATTCAGGAAAAAAAGTTCCCTGATTTTACAGCAAATTTTTGTTTAAATTTTCCCAACTTTTCCAGATGGGTGATCTAAAAGAACATGTATGCTAAAAAGATAATATGCCAATTTTTAAAAAATAGTTTTGGCGGTAATGAAAAGTTAAAATTTTTCCGTAACATTAAACTTCTAACAATTACAGCCACGATTCTCCGGATAAATGACACCAAAATACGGATAAACGGGGAAACATACCATTAGATGAAAGAAAATTTCCTTGATTTTCATGAAATTTTAAAAATTTCCCTGATTTTTTCCAGAATGAGAACAGGGTTCCCACGGTCATTAAAAGTGCTCGATATTTTTGAACCTGTTTTCAAGGCCTTGAAAGTACTTGAAAATGCTTAGAGGTCCTTAAAAGTCCTTAATTTTTGTGTATGTTGACCATTTGCAAAAATGCAACTCAGACTTACTATCCCCGCGTGTCTGCCACTTATCCTCGCTGTATCGGAATTATCTGACATAATTGTATTACGCATGCGCCAACTTGTAATGTTTTGGTAGAATATACTTTATAAAAAATTTATATATAGAAATAATGCCTGAAAGCAAATTTTTAAAGGTCCTTAAAAACATTAATTAGGTCTTCAAAAGTAATTGAAAAGTCATTGATTTTCATTCTGTGATTTGAGTGGGAACCCTGAAGAAAGCTTCCTGACATTTCACCGATTTCCAGATTCTGTAACCACTCTGAAGTCACTAAAATATTCTTTTAGAAAGAAAAAAAATCAACTAGTTTTACAATATGAAGTAACAACTCCTTCCTTTATCCTATATTACTTAATTTACAATCCCTGAATTTTTAAGTAAATGGCAATACTGAAATACAAAATAACTAATACAGGCAATCTTTAACTTACTAAAAAATATATTATTAATTTTTATATTTAACTTTTAGCGTAAGAAGCCAAATCATGTTTATGCAACTCGATCAAAATATTCAATAAATATTAATAATTTATTTTTTTTAATAAATAATCTTAGAACAGGAAATGGAATGTAACAGACTAACATTGATTGATATCACTAAAGGTCACCTCTAACAAAACTACATCACAAATTTTAATAAAATGAAGTTAATTAAAATTTCACTGTCATACCTAATAACTTAAATTATGTGTATTATTAAAATGAAAAATTATTTATTTCATTAAATAGAGTAGTAAAATAGATATCTTTACATTTGGGATGTATGACTTTAAAAAAAACTGTATAAAATGCAATTTAAAAATTATTTCGATACAGTGCAAATATTTTAACAAGTATATAAGTAATTCAACTTTAATTAATTCATTATAGGATCTTATAAATTATCTGAAAAATTAATTGAAACTAAAACTCATGATACACTCATTCATAAAGCTTAAGTCAACTATTTTGATGAACTATATAGTTGCATATTCTGTCAAGGCACATTTTTTAAAGTACTAAATTTGGTAACTGTACCCAAATAGGAACATGGTTGAAAAACTATCTTTGAAGGTTGATTTCATAATAACAATAAATAATATTAATTTAAAATTAAGGGTCAATTTCTTCTTTTAAGATTTTGATCAATCTTGATTACAATAAACACAATATTTTAGTTTTTATTTATATATATAATGCTTTACTTCAATATTGATGCAATTAAAATAAATCAATATCTCACCAGCAGATTTCCAGTAGTCTTATGAGGTTATAAAACCTATTTCAATTGGATGGTTTTACAGCTCAATATATATTATTTGAGTGCAGAAGAAGACACTTAGGGCAATTTGTACTTTTATTGTTTGTTTAGAATTTAAATTGTTAAGTACAAAAAAAATATTCATTATGTTACAATTGGCTTGTCACATAGAATGCTGTGAAATCATTGTTTTAACAAAACTCAGTTCTTTAGTTATTCTTGGCAACCATATAGCTATAAATTTTTCTCCAAAAATAAAACCTTGATAAATATATTTTTTTGTTCGTGAATACTAGCATTTTTTGTTAAATTAAAAAATGAAAAGTTAATTTCTCTTTCAATTGAATAAGAAAGAAAAATTATCTTCATTCTAGAAAAAATCATCTTCATAATGAATAAATAATTTTGCGCATGAATATTTTCCTACCCTCTCTCCTAAATCAGCAAATTTTTTATCGTTTTTTTTTTTTTTCATACATGTATCTTACAAAATCAGACTTTTAAAAGGATGAAAGTTGTAAGTGCAACATGTTCTAAGCATGTTTATTTCTAGTGGCATTCATGTACTTGCAATTTTATGAAGATTATCTCTATAAGAAAGTATGAAACAATAAAAGTTTTGTATGAAACAATAAAAATTAAATTGTTTCATACAAAATTGGAATATAAGTTAGCAAATTCCACACCTCTAACAATTTTGATAGTTGATTTTAATTCATTAAAGTGGTAAATTTATAAATCTTTGTAATAAAAAATTTATTTTTATGAACCAAATGTGGCAAAATAGTTTAATTCATTTTGGTATAGTGGTTAGTTTCAATTCATCATATTACAAACTATATTTTGCACCAAAAGGTTTTGTCTGTTTATGAAGTGAAAATAAAAATTTGGCATCAAATTCATGGTTTAAATGTATCTAAATGTTGCAAAATGCAGCCCAAAATATCATGCATATTATATAAATATCAAATTTTAAATAACCGGGAAGTTTAATCATTGCAAATTTCCAAATGATTATTTTGGCAAATTTTTACCACATATTTGTCACCAAATATACAGATACGTTTTTTTTTCCTTCACTTATCTCAAAAACTATCAAAGATGGCAGATATAACAATAATCACAGATCAAAGAAAATAAAAACAGCATTAAAAAAAAAGAAACTTTGGCAAAAAGGTACCACAATAAATTACCCGAAGAGTTCAATTAACCAGTTCCATCAATGTATCTGCTTGCTACAAAAATCAGTTTTACCTCAACAGTAACTAAAGTCTTACAATTAGCCATAATCGTAACACAGTCGAGTATCTCGATGAAAAACAATTAAATGAGTATTCATTAAAGCTGAGATAGATACAAAACAGAAAAATCAGCAAAACAAGCAATAATTCTATATCCATGAGAATAACAAGAAATAAAAACAGAGAATAGCTTCAATTGTAATAAAATGAGACAATTACATTTTGTGTTATTGTATACAAAATATAAATGTGAGTAAGTATACATTCATTTAAATTAGACGAATCACAAAGGAACAATTTAAATATTTTGATTCAAACCCTTTGGAAATTTCACAAGGTCAATGGTTACCTAGGCAGGGTATCTTCTTCAGTTATCTGCTAACAGTTGATGTCGGGGTGGTAGATCCAGCCGCCGGAATTAGTGTCTCAACCAATGGCTGCATGCTTTGCCACAAAGAGGATATCTGGAATAATTTATTAACAAGTTTTCAGACACATTATATTCCTAGGATTATTCTTGTAAATGCCTCTCCTTTTCAATACTATTAGAGATCCTCAAAACATGTTACTAATATCAATAATGATACATTTAATAAAAATGTATTTATTAATAATAATATGACAGCACACATACAACAATAAGATTGTTCAGTTTTATATGATATTACTTCTAGTTTATTTTGATCTCAACATTTAAAGGGGACACAGTGCGTTTTCTTAATTAGGTAAGAATTTTAGGGATAATTTTAAAAATTTCAGGAACATTTTGGGGATAATTCTTAAAATTTTAGGGATAAATCAAAAACATTAAAGGTTGTTTCTTCTGAAGCTAACATAGGCTCCTAACACAGACATTTTCTTTCCAAAACTTGTTTCAATATCGGAAAAAAATACCAATTTTTTAAAAATTTAACGTCTAACAACTTTTTAGCAAAATAACAGTTATATAATGTAACAACTATACTATTTTGACAAACATGCAAATTTAATTAAATCCATTTTTCTCAGCTGGAAGAATGTTGCAGGATTTGGAGGAAAATTAGGGAATTTGCGAGTTTTTAGAAATCATCAAAAAATTTAACTACAATTTTAGAAATTTTAGCGAGAAACAAAACTTTAAGGAATATTAGGAATTTTAGTGAGAATGCGACCCCTGCATTTAACATAGCTTTTTTTTATTAACAATAATAACTTCTTTAACCCCATGCCTGTGATGCCCGAACTGAGTTCGGGCAACGCAAATACGTTTTCAAATATATTCCACAGGCAAGGGGTAAAAATGAACACTTTCCAATTATGTGAATTATATGTTTATTCAGGTCAACGAAAAATTTTTATGTGCTTTACTCTTATTGATTTCTAATTTTTTTAAAAGGGCTAAGAGAAGAATAGCACAGAGTTTTACATGATAAATGGGGAAGTGGTGATAATTAATCACATTAAAATTAAATGTTTGAAATTTGACAAACGGATACTTCCTCCATAACATTTAGGGTATTCTATTACAAATCCCTAGAAAACAAAGTTAGTGACTGGCCCAAATTAAGGTAGTCAGACTGTGTTGATAAAGATTTTAAAATTCTAAAGAAATCAACTGGAGAGTTTTGACAAAGAAAAGAACTGAATGGAATAGGGTTCTGAGGATGACTTTCAACTAGCAGTAGATGTAAGTCATCAATAAAGGAATTAGTTTTATTAAAGACTAATCTAATTAATTTTTGTACAAAATAACTCAATAGTTTAAACAACAAACACAAATTTTTTAACAGAGAAAGAATTCCTTATAGGTGTGGTAAACAAACAATTTTACTGGTTCCTAACTCAATGGATGTTTTAGTGGTTAGATTGTAGCCTCACAAACTCAAACATTTTATATTGCTTTAAATAGGTATCTTTACTAACATAGCCTATAATAATGAATTAATCAAGTAGAAATATATAAAAAAAATTAAAAATGAATAAAAGAACTTTGCACTATTATCTAAAAAAAAGTATCCTTTAAATAAAATATTTAAGCAAGCCCATTAACATATTGAAAAAAGGAACTTTCCTTTTACCAGAACTGAAAATCATTTTTGTATGATTGTGGCCACACACGTAGTATGAAATTCAAGTGTTATGAAATTAAAAAATAATTACATTTAGAAATTATTACAAGGAAACTATAAAAAAAAATCTATAAATGCAATACTGATATGAAATAAGGATGACATACATTTTGCATGCCCTTTGTCTGCAAATTGACGAGCGACTGTAGAACCTTAACGAGTATCTGCATGTAAGTATGCACCAGCTGCGTCTCCATGTGTATACTATGCAAAAAGAAGTTATTTCTCTTCTCGTTCTGCTGAATGGCTTGGTTTTCGGCATCCTAGGAATATACATTTGTAAACACCATAAACTGAGAGGAGACTGCAAGTTTAGGTACCTCGTCGAACATCATCCAGAATTTTTATAGACTGTAGAGAAATGTTAGTAGATCATGAATCCACTGGTCTGCTGGGACAAAAATGGATGAAACTATTCAAAAATCGACTTTGAATGAGTTGAACTAAGTCTGATTGCTAAATATGTCATAACTTGCTAAAAAATGAACATCCTTTTTTGTCTGGTAACCCATCACTCTTCGATTTTCAATTAAGAAGGTTGCAGATGACATGTCTTTGCTGTCACCAAGATCTTTCATCTTTTAAAGGTCAGCAAAAGTGGCAGTAAACATTGAATCATCAGCGACGTAATATTTATCGCCCACTTGGCACACTTTTAAAATATAGAAATATTTTTCACCAAAGAATAAATATCATCTGCAGACTTTTTCATTGAAAATTAAAGAGCAATGGGTTACCAAATAAAAAAAGAGTGTTCATTATTTGGCAAGTTGCGACATATTTGGCAATCAGACTTAGTTCAACTAATTCAAAGTCGATTTTTGAATAAATGCGGTCATTTTTGTTTCCGGCAGACCAGTGAATTCATGATCTACAAATGTTTCTCCACATTCTATAAAAAATTCAGAATAATGTTTGATGGGGTACCTAAACATGCAGTCACTTCTCGGAATATTATTTTATGAATTGTAATATTTATCCACAAATAAAAATCTATTCATGGAAAAACTGCATTCAAACACAGTGGCAAAAAATATTTAACATTGAAAAAGTAATATTAGAATACAGTGTGCATAAATATGGGTTTACAATATTTTAAAGCAAATGGAAGAGGAGTGAATACATTAAGAACACCTTGTCCAAGATAAATACTTTTTGAGAAAAGAGCTCAAATTTTGGTATCTCATTTAGACGTATCAAATTGATTTGATAGTTTTATTTTTAAGATCATATAATAATTGAATCTGAGCAAAGTATGAGTTGATGCAAGCCAAAATAAACTCAAAATCTAACTTGGATTTTTGTCACTACACTTTGGTAGAAATTAGAAATGTTTAATTCAGTAAGTTTTTAACCCTGTGTGCCTTGTGTTTGCCATACTGTTAGATCCAAAATGTAGAATACTAGGTTAAGAGCAATTCTGATAAATCTTTTCAGGCTTAAAGGACATATTTTCTTATGATTTATTCTTGTATACACTTTATAAATAATATTTTTTTCGTGAAATAGAAGTAAAAGTGTAAGACCAAAATGGCTTTAAAATTTTCCTCAAGTAAAATGCTTTTCAAATATGTTCATAAACTTTAAATTCAAGAACTTCATCTTTTCCTATGTGAAATTCAATAATAAGTTTTTAGAAAAAATTTGTGTTTTATATATAAATTAGTACTTAAAAGTAAATTCATTTTTAGTCTGTTGGTGATATTTACCAATTTTATGTCTGTGCAAATTTTATAGATAAAATAGAGCATCATTGTTTGCAACAAAATGTTTTTATAACAACGTGGAAAAAATTAAACTTTATTTGAACATTTTTAATTAGAAATCGTGGCAAAAGTAGCATTTAAAGCAATTTAAAGTTTATAACATTTTTTAAAAGCATTTTACTTGAAGAAAATTTTAAAGCTATTTTGGTCATACATTTTTACTTCTATTTCTCGAAAAAAAAAATTGTTTATAAAGTGTATACAAGAATCAATCATAAGAGCATTGCATTTTCTTATGATTGATTCTTGTATACACTTTATAAACAATTTTTTTTTTTTTGAGAAATAGAAGTAAAAGTGTATGACCAAAATGACTTTAAAATTTTCCTCAAGTAAAATGCTTTTCAAATATGTTCATAAACTTTAAATTCAAAAGCCTCATCTTTTTCTATGTGAAATTCAATAATAAGTTTTTGGAAAAAATATGTGTTTTATATTTAAATTAGTACTTAAAAATAAATTCATTTTTAGTCTGTTGGTGACATTTACCAATTTTATGTCTGTGCAAATTTTATAGATAAAATAGAGCATCATTATTTGCAACAAAAAAATGTTTTTCTAACAACGTGGAAAAAATTAAACTTTCTTTGGGCATTTTTAATTAGAAATCGTGGCAAAAGTAGCATTTTTCAGCTAGCAGTGTGGGAAAGTAACTTTTTCGCACTAGTGTGAAAAAATACTTTTCCACACGCCTCGTGCTAAAATTTTATATAGTTTTGGTATAGAAATGACGTTATTAGAAGAGTTTCGTTGCCAACATTAGTTTATAAATGTATTAAATACATTTTTGGCACATGTTTATAAAAAATATTGTATGCAACATATGGCAAATCACTCTTTCAATAACTATTTAATAAACAAAAATTATTCAATAATAACTATTGTATTTTTAAAATAATCTAAAAAATTAAAATCAAATAATTTTTAAAAAATCACATTTAAGGTATTAAATATGTTATTTTTTGACACCCTTGTCATGATTTATTTTGTGTTACGACTATTACAAAATATAGTTATTTGATTATTCATAAAAAAAATAAAAACAGATGATTTTTCAGGCAGCAGTATTCATATCTGTAAAAGAAGTTACATTGCTTGATAATTCTATAACTTCAGCATTAAAAGATAGCAGAACAAAATCAAGTAGTGTTTCCTGTGATGCATGTTAATAACAAATTATTATTTCAAAATTGAAAAACTTTAAACTCAATATATTTTACAATCACATTTCCACAAATGCTTTTCAAATACGTAAAAAATGCAAATCGTCTCTGAAAATTTAAATATAAAATCAATCAAACTTGTATTTTAATAACATTTTAAGATCAAACTAAAAAAAATAAAAATATTTCTTACTATAACAATAGGATTGGTTGATGCTCTACGAGGAACTATTTTTCCAGAACTCCGCTGCCTTATTATTGCACAGAAATGTTCATACCTATCGCACAAATCCTAAAAGGAAATACAACTTTGAAATAGCAGCATTGTTTCAACAAAAGCATAAATGTTGAAGCAATTAAAACAAAAGAAATAAACTTTGGTTTTGAATTTCATGTTTTTTTTTTTTTTTTGTTAAATGGTGATAAATATTGATTATAAAAAATAGTTTAATGTCTTATTATTTTATATTCTATTAGCGGACATATGAGCATTTAAGATTGCTTAGAAGAATTATTTTTTTGGAAGTTCACCAGAGTTATATATTAAATTTTCTCTCTCACCAGGGATGAGATTGTTCAGTGAGCAAAAAGGGGGAAATCCAAAAATTTGCCAAAAAAAGCACGAGAAAGAGAACACCAAGGTGGTCACGCGAAATCAATAACCAATCGTAGAGAGACAGTGCCATTTGCAACCAATCGCAGCCGAAGTGTATACCAGTCGCCAAGTGTACGCACTTGTGAAGTAATTTGTGAGGAAAGGGGAGCAGAAAGGGAAAATCTTTTGCCCAGATATGAAAGAAGTATACTTTTGACTGGAAAAACTGGTCTAGATCGGAAAAAACACAGATTCTTGAAACAGGGACAAAAAGACAAAAAAAAGAGAGATTATTTATAAAAAAGCAGAAATCCTCCATAGAAAAGAAAAATCTCATCCCTGGCTCACAGAAAACTAGCATTTGGCATGGTACGACTCATGAAGATGATCTGTCAGGTGATAAATTATATCCATCATTGAATATCAAACTTTTGTAGCATTGAAGGTTGATTTATCAGCAGATAATGAAGAGGTTTAAAGAGGAAAACTATATCTTTAAAACAATAATACATTTATTTGTTATAGTTTAAAGTACAACAGGAGAAGAGGGGATTGTATCTGGTACATTGCCTATATAGAATCTCCTCTCAAAGAGTACCAATATATCCTCTATATATATTCCTTTCTTACAAAGTACCAAAATAAAAAATAATCAATTTAAACAAATAACACAATGCACAATTGTAAATAAAGTATTGATCAGAAGCAGAGGTCTTAGCATTTAAATTCATTGGTATAACATTTATCGATTTAGGTTTTGTATTAAGAAAGAAAAAAAGATTGTCACAAGAAACATCATCCAGATATGAATATTATATTATTAGTAAATAGTTTGTAACACCAATTTTGTACAGAAATATATTATATCTGTACAGAGCAGTTGCTTATACAACGTTGCTACAAACTATTTTACTAAATTAAGAGGCGTGATAGAGAACCCACCAAGACATGATTTTTCCTACAAAACGCATGGTCGCATTCCACTTTGATTGACAGAAAAGAATAACTTCCAAATGTCTAACAAGTAAAAGTTCTAATATCTTCAGAACACCTTGTGGTGGTCTCGTGTACAAATGACAATTACAACATCTAGGCACCAGTGATCACTTTTTCCTAGTGGTTAGTGTGCCTGTCTTCTGATCAAGGAGACCCAAGTTCAACTCCCTGTTAGCGCACATCGCTACATTGGTAACCCGAATATGCGAATACATCAGTGGTACCATCTACTGCACGACCTCTACACTACCACCTCAACATTTCTGGTGACTCATTGCCACACGCAACGCACTCAACTCACAGGCAAGCAACTCAAATTTTTGCCTCTTTGCAACTCACTAGGAATGGGGTATGTGGTGATCTCATGTACAAATGACAGATACGCCTAGTGGTTAGCACGCTAGTCTTCTGGTCAAAGAGTCCCGAGTTCAACTCTCTGTTAACGCACATCACTAGAACCTCTGTTATGACTGGAAATGTCATTGTTAATTTCTAACTTAAACTTAAAATTTATCTCTTAATTTTGATCTTAAACTTTAAAAAGGACTTTATTCTTTATGTTCTACAATTTATATCACCTTTGAATGGCGATCTTTTTACTTTTTTCCCATTTTTAGAGTCATATCTTTTCCCACTTGCTTCAAAAATTTAATCTTTCGAAGTTTTGTTTACTTCGTAGTATTCTTTTAAAACATCGTACTTAATTATTTTTTCGGCGCCTGAATGTGTTACAGATATGCCGAGGTGTTAGCGTTTTTCATTTTTAAAATGCCATCCATTGGAGGCCGATGGGGTTGTTTTTGGTTCAACGAGAGGTTGTATTTTTTTGAGAATTCAAGTAGGAGCCGTTGTGTTATCTTTTCTTGGGTAAATTTTGAACGACGCCGTGTATTCTTGGGCCACAAACGAGAGTCCTTGAACCGGTTTACTCCTGGTTTTGGGAAGAAAAGCTGATGCAATAGCCCGAATCCCGACATCTGATTGGTTGGGAAATCGACGTAAAAGGGAAGGAGCGTCGCCGTGGACGTAATTCTTGGTTTTGCTGCCGTTAAACACAGTCGCAAAGGAGTGCGGATCCCTAAGCAGGAGAGTGTGCCGTGAAGTCAGCCATGTCGCGGGAAGTGGTTTCCCTCCATATCTTCGAAGGAGGCCTCACTCCAATTTAATTCGCAACTCTCTTATCACCCTTCCTCTACAGTAATAAGCCAAACCATCCCGAAGGTCCCAAAAGAGACTCGAGGTGACCAACTACCCAGTCAAGCAACTAACCGGATGAGTCCCATAGCCTAAATACTCCAGTAACCACCGAATCCAAGATGGAGACCATCTTAGCATCTTTCCTCTCCCATGTCCGCCATTGAGACCAACTACCCAGTCAAGCAACTAACCGGATGAGTCCCATAGCCTAAATACTCCAGTAACCACCGGATCCAAGAGGGAGGCCATCTTAACATCTTTCATCTCCCATGTCCGCCATTCCCGTAGCCTAAATACTCCAGTAACCACCGAATCCAAGATGGAGGCCATCTTAGCATCTTTCATCTCCCATGTCCGCCATTGAAGAAAAAAATTCCCCAGCAACTCTTTGACCACTTCCATCCTCCCGGACCACCAGCCTTTAAGGAACTGTTTAGTTCATTCAGGTAGTCTGTTCATCCCAAAACAGACTCGTGTAATTTATTTATTTTCTTTTAATGAAATTTGATTTATCTCTGAACGGCCAGGGCTCTCTTCCAGTAGGAATTTATTTACCGGATTCATTTATCCGTTTAATTTTAATTTGTTAGTTTTAATTGTTTTGTTTAATTTGATTTTTTTTAACAACCTCTCCTGAGCGAAGAACAACCTCTTTGCCCTCTTGGGTATTTAATATGAATCCTTAAGGTTCATCTTGTGTGAAGCTTGTAACTGTTGTTTTGTGAATAAGTTAATGATTAATAAATTACATTTTTATCTGGTAAAAACAGTGGTGTTTCTTGATCTTTAGTTAAGTTAATTTTTGGTGTTTAGGTGTTGAAGTGTTTCAAACTTACTATTTTAGGTACGAGGTTGTTAAGTGTAATAATTTTATTTACTAATATTTTAGTGGCTTAACCACTACGACACCTCTCTATATTTTTACTAAAAACCTGCCAGCAATACAACTTTGGCAACAATGTTCCGGAGATGTACTACTTCTTTTGCATGAAAGAAATGACATAAAAAGTTGTTTCTACAACCTAAAAAGTTGCCTCTGCAACCAAAGATCTAGCACCTAATGTGGCTTTTTCAAAACTTTTAGACTATTTTAGTTATGTGGGGGAGCTTTCTTTAACCCAGAGAGTAACTTTTCAATTTCTTTAATCTTTTCAGATAATTTTTCTTCCTATCCAGAGGATAATGTAAATTTATTCAATTGTATTCCAATCTATACTATGGTTCTGTTAGTTACAGGTGCACAGTTTTCTGCCCTGCTCTTTGGAACAAAGTATGTTTTAAATAGTTTATAAAAGTAATTTAAATCTTTTTAATGCTCATGTAATCGTTTGATGAGTCTTATCATGTTGATCTCTGAGCACATTTCAATCCAAATGTATGTAAATAGGCGTTCAAAATAATATGTTACAAAATGTGGGAAGCAACATATCCCATATTCTCTAATGATTAGTATTAAATTAAGAGCTAATTACATGTTTATTTCAGCTGGTACATCTTTACCCTCATTACAAATTATATCTACTACATCGATAATTTGAATTATCATGGAACACTTGAGATAGAAAGACCATACTTAAAGTTCACTAACAATCTTCCATTTTTGCACGAATATGTAAAAAGATAATAATTAAAACAAATCTGCAAGTCCCAAATTTTACTCACCTTGTACGCAGAAAGAATATCCAAGAATAAATTTAATTCATCAACCACATCATCTTCTTCTTGAGATGCCTGAAAAAGAGCAATCACGTCTATAATTAAAATTTGTTAAGCTAATTATATACTATTATTTCAATTCGTATCTTGAACAGAAAACATCACCGATATATGTGTTACTTAAGAGCTAATCCAACAGTATTACATTTGAAGGGAATAAATATAACGTGTTAAGTTTTTATCAAATATTTATATATTACAATTCATAAAATACAGATCTAACTGGTAATATAAAGGCCACAAATGAATTGCTTAATTGCAAAACTAGTAACGTGAGAAACATTTGAGATCCTTATTCAGAATCTATAGACAAGCAATCAAAGAGTTTAATTTCAAAGCAATTCTTTCTATGCTAATGTGATTTTGTAAAAAATTTCAAATCCTTATTTAGGATCCTCCATGCAATATAAAATTTGCAGATTTCAAAGCACATTCTATGATAATGGGATTTTATACTAAGGAATATTAAGTAAAAAACATGTTTCTAATGTAAACTTTAAAAAAATTATGTTTTAATAATTATAATATTCTAAACTGTTGATACTATTGTACTAATTTGAAATAAAATAATACAAAATGCTATTTGACCCAAAATGCTATTTGGTTCAGTTACAAAACAGTCTATTCATCAAATTGAGTTTTAAAAAAATGCAGTTTTCAAGGATTACTACAACAGTTTGAATAGAGTGTAAAAGCTCAATGGAAGTCTTAAAATTTTGTTTTTACTTATTAACATAAGAAAGTCAGTTTTATGAATCTCCTGTAAAATTTCCATTTGTGAACAATTTTATGTGATTAAATGATTTTTGTGGGATTAACTTTTTAATGAAATTTTTAAATTTGCACGATTTTATGTGAAGAACTGATTTTTGTGCTACTAACGAAATTTCTAAATTTGTATGATTTTATGTGATTAACTGATTAATGAATTACCAAAATTTGAACAATTTTAGCTTTTGTGCAATTAACTGATTAATGAAATTTTTAAATTTGCATGATTTTATGTGATTAACTGATTTTTGTGTGATTAACAAAATTTTTAAATTTGTAAGATTTTATGTAATTAACTAATTTTTGTGTGATTAATTGATCAATGAAATTTCTAAATTTGTATGATTTTATGTGATTAACTGATAAATGAATTTGCTCTGTTTGTGCAATTTTAAGTGATAAACTGATTTTTGTGTGATTAACTAGTGAAATTTCCGAAGTATCCCAATGGGCTCCACCAAAAAGGTGGAAAGACGTGTACTCTACATAGACACATTAAACAAATGAATAATTCATAGTATTACTCTTACAATACCACAACATTTCTGATAATAAAATTTTAAATCATTTATTTATTTGCAAAATAAGTAGCATATACAAGAATGATAAGGACTGCAAAAGTTACAATTAGAAATAAAATTGCAAAATGTTGCCACTGTACTTGTACATTACCTGGCTTTTTCAGCATAAAATAAAAAAAATTAGGACAAAAACAAAATTTACAGAAAAAAGGAGGCTAAGTAAATATTAAATTGCTCATGAAAAATTAATGCAAAGCTATTAATCCATTTCATTATGATTCACCTTTCTAAACAATCAAGGTTTGAATAAAAACTTTTCAATGAGCAATCTTAACCATTTGACGCAACTTTGATACTAAATATGTTAAATAGATTGAGTTATTACAGCAATTAGAAGAGTCAGGCTTATTTTAGTACTGATAGTAACTTCAATTACAACATACAAAAAATTTCATACACTTCAAAATGGCAAGACTAGTGTTGATGCTGGTTGGGTTGGTACATAGACAAATATGCAATAAATCTCCATGCACATTAAACCTTGGCTTTTTGTTATTTTAACAACATAAGTCTAAAATTCAAAATATCGACTAAAAAAACAATAAAAATTTATACTTCACCTTCAAGATTAGATGTATTCAAAAGCTCAGTATAATCATTATATTTATAACAATAAAAATAAATTTTAAATAATTTTTTACACAATTTTCCTTTTTTAAACTATGTACAATTTTGGTTTTACATTGGGTTTAAAAAATTAATCCAAGTAAAATTTCATTCCTTTAAAACTAATTTCAAACAAAATATAATGCAATATCTAATACTATTAAAAGACTTGAATTTACAGCTAGTGGTATAAAAGTTTAAGTATAGATATCTACTAATTTACTTGGATTTTTTTTTAATACATGATTATTAATTTTCACACTTGAAAAATATTATCAAAAAAAGCTAACTATACATTCATAAGTTTTATTTAATTCAAAAAAAAAAAATTGATGCTATATATTTACTAAGAAATGTGCACATTACAAAACTATCTGAGCCAATGAAGCTTAAACTAAACGTTAATTTATTCATTTAACGCAAAATCTCGCATAATGATATCCCACTAAAGACGAAAAAAAATTTGCTCCCAAATCATTTTTTTTTTTAATTTTTTTTTTTTTTAGATGAAACTTTGCACCATTTCCTAATGTAACAGGACATTGCTTCATGTGTCTTAGATAATTTTGAAAAAGAAACACATTTTTTTTAAGTATTCTTAAAAACTTAAGCAAAAATCAAAAACAGACTTTGTAATAAGTCAAATATATAATAAGTTATTGTAAATACATTTACTTTTTTGTTTTGTTCTAAGAAAAAGTTTTGTTCTAAGAAAGATCTTGTTAAACTATAGTACTAAATACAAGCCTTGCAATGTAAATGTTCTAAAAAACAGCAGTGCTAAATACACCTATAACTAGTAATTTAAATCTACATTAATTCGACAAAAAAGTTTTCAGACGATTAACACAAAATTTGGTTAAAGCTGCCATATCGACTTTGTGTTAACGGGTTTTGACTGTACTAATGAATAAAAAAAGTACCCTGAACACACTAAAAAATTAATACAGAAAAACTTACCAAATCAGTATAGGCAGTGGAAACATTTGAAATCATCGGATGCAAAGTTTTCATTCCTTTCTTTAAGTGGTCCCATGTTTCATTTCCACCAGAACCCCAGTCAGATTCTGTACTGGCACTATTCGCAAGATTGCTGAAAATGACCAATTTGTGATAAGAAAATAATAGCATGGTATCAGGATACAAGTTATAATAGAATAATTTAAAAAAATTACAGAAATATCTTAGAACCTAATGTACCACTTGGGAAGAAAAATAAGACTGAAAAAATATTGATAGTAGTTGAATTACAACTATCAATTACATAAACTATGAAATTTGGTAAAATATAGTTTCCTCCCAGTACTCTGTTTACTTATTCCATTATTAAAATATATACAGGGGAGGGGAGGAGCTATAATAAAACCAACACTGATTAGAGTACTCTAGAACCAGTACTTTGTGCAAGTACTCTACGACTGAGACCTTGTGGTAAAACATATTTAAAAAATAAAATCTATAATAATGCAAATTATTCTAAATAATACCTCAAAATGTTATTGGATAAAATGTTGTCCTTTTCGATCTAAAACTTCATTCCCAACTTGATAAGATTCAGCACTTGCAAAGCAAACTTAAATATCCCTTTTAGAGACATGTATCTATATGGTGATAAAAATTTGATTTGATGTTTATTTTACTCTTCAGATATTATTTCCCTTTCGTATAGATCTGAGGTCAACAGACTTTTCTGCACTAAGATCTAATATAATAATTCAGCAATCCGTATTGCAAAATTTTTAAAGAGCCTCAAAATAAATATAAGCCGTACCAATACAAGCTTTTAATTACAAACATTTTTATGGTATAAAAATCATGGCAGACAAGACAGGTTAGTAGTCATTTCTGTTTGGAATGAATGAATACAATTCCATCCATACCTTCTTAAATTCATGATTTTCCTTGTAAGTTTTTCTCTTGCTTTAGGACAATGTCAAGGCTATGGTCATCCAATATCGTACATCGAAAGCAAAGGTCGTTTTAACAGCACACACAACAGTGAAAAGTTTACAGCCAAAGGTGCTATCTACTTTCGTCGGGAACAACGAGCATCAACCAAAGCTTGATGCAACTGAGTCTGACGCATGGTGGGTACACTCCTATTGAAAATTCTGATTGTTTCGTACTTTGATTGAGAAGATGCAAGGGAGGCTGTTAAAGCCTATTTTAAGACTGTGTTACCTGTCCACCTTACTTATATCTCTGTGTTTAGTCCCGTTTTCCATATTTCTCAGGCTTGAGATTACACAGTAAGTTTATAGTAGGTTTACCCTCACAAATTTATTACCATTTATTGCTTTATCAATTTATTCTTAGGTTGTGTGACTTAGAACTTGAAGAGCTACAAATACCCATAAGCAGAGCCTCATTTGCAATCTGTTGACTCCAAGTATAGAGAGTATGTACAGCAAATATTATGAAAATGTGTTTCTTAGAACTGACACTAGATGGAGCTAAATCGAAGTAGTTTAATTATGGCCTTCCTATATTCCTACTTTTCCTATCTTAAAGCAATTGTGCAAATAACTTCAAATATTCAATTAGGAAGAATTAAATTTGGGTTTGAGGAAGGTTTAGAAACAGGAATATGTGTTTTCTATATGATTGTGTGACAAGAATTATTCTAAGTTGTGTTGGTTTTTTATTTAACACGTATCTTTTCTTGAATCTGTTTTATTCAAGTATCATAGCGTTTACTGATATTTCTTCAAGTCCTTTAAAATACTTAGCAAATGAGGTTTTATTCCCTTCAATACTTATAATTAAATTCTAAAAAGAAATTGAGGGATATAAAAGCATAACAATATAATGGAAACAACATAAAATTAATATTAGAAAGAAAACTGTCGATTCTTTTTTCAGTAAGATTCTCTTGATGCCTAAAAATTTGCAATTTAAATATTTATAATGATCTCCCACCTAACCAAACTCAAACAATATTCCTCTTAAATTTCATACATTTTCTTCTCTTAAAAATACAAAAATATTAACAATAAATTCTCATACGTTAATTGTATATTTTTCAAATAAGTTAACAAACCTCAGCTCCTTTCCAAACAAAACCATGTCAGCTGCATCTAGCCTGTTTCTTTCCACCATTCTTTCGGCTGCTTCTTTCAGTTGCAAAAATCCGCTGAAGAGTTGCTTCATTTGCTCACGAACCACAGAAAGCTGATTGGCTGAATCAATAGGAACTAATTCCTATTAGGAAATATACATCATTGAATTTTTTAATTTGAAAACATGAGCAATATTTAAATAACATCTAATCATATGATTGCAAATAATTATATTATTACATGAAATAATATGGTTGCATGTAAATAATACAGCCTGCAAATTTAAGATTGCTTAGAGGAATTACGGAATTACTTTTTTTAAAAAAGTTCATCAGAGTTAGATATTATATTCTGTTGTTGAAAGATAGAAATTTGTATAAGTTTCTTCAATGTGCTTCAACTGGTATTTTCTCTTTACTACAGTGCTGCCATCTACAGTTAACTATCACAATTTCCCAATATTTTTAGATTATTTTTTTAAAAAACAAACACCTTAACGTGCAACTGTTAATAAGCTATTTGTCAGAAGAGAAGGAGTTAGTTTTTAAATTGGTATATCATGTATCAATGCTGGAATAGGATAAAAAGGGATAATCAAAACAAAAAAAGTCTAGAAATAATAAACATGAGTAATGCAGCAATTTTTCATGACATTTCATAAATTCTTTTTAATATAATAATAGCTCCATTTGGCTTCAGATATAGAAGCAATTCTTTACATATTACGAACTAAGATGAATAGAATATAGCTTATGATAAGGAAATAGTCATGTGTGACAAGGGTATGGTTTAAGAATATTGATATTGGATAATCACATATGCGGTAATAAAGAACCGTATCTGAAATAATGCACAAGTTTTATTTAGTAGGTCTAAAACCGATTTAGAGAGTGGAAAATGTCTTTAATCTAATACAGAAATGTGAACCAGAAGTAAACTTTTATTTACGATAATTTAACTTTTTATCTGTATTTCTATTGTATTGCCATTAAAATCTATTTTGAACTTTGACATAGGTTTTAGACAAGGTACAGGTGTGCTGGCTGGAGCTAATGTTTTTTTCATCTAAAATAGGCCATGGGGCAGATCTCACATAGGAAAAAGCAATTAAGAGGAAGGGAAAGGGGAGGGGGGATGTTTGATCAGATCAAAAATCTGAACAAAGTTTCCCAGATGTTCAAAAAGCAGCAGGATTAGGATTAAATCTGGATTGGAGAAATAAATAAAAAAATATCTATTTCTAAATTTTACTTGAAATGATTTTATTAGCAAGGCCAGGGTGGCTACAGAATTTGAGAAACAAAATTCATTGACATTTCCCTGATTTCCAGAAAATTCTCTTAAAAACTCCCTGATGTGCATTTCTGCCGACGTTATCATACAAAACCCGAAAAAGATAATAATGTGGCAATTTAAAAATATATAATTCTAAATAGTAAAAGTATAATTGCACCAAAATATAAATTTAAGCTAAAAAGCAAAACAAGCATCTTTAGAGCATGAAAAAGAATGCAAAACATTAATTAAAAAGTACAAAATTTACATTAAACAATTTACAAACTACAACCATACTTGCTAACTTCAAGGAAAAACAAAGCTAGCACAATACTTTTCTTTTTAATTTTAAAAATGACACAAATAAAACATGTTATTTTCGTTAATATGTGTCGTAGGTTGTAACCAATTTATAGCATAAATTTAAAACACTGTGCTAAATGTTTACTAAACTTGGGCATGCATGAGCATGAAACTTAAATAATCAGCATTTTGCTATTCGGTCGCAAATTTCATTAGGTACATATCTTTCATGAAATATGCCTTTTGGATTTTGTGGTTAACAAGAGATAAACAGCATATATTGTAAAGAAGAAAAGGCCTGAAATTAACAGTATTACTCATAGATGCATAGAAATACAATTTTGTACAATAAGAATATTATCTTAAGCCACAAAACTACGTATTAAATGAGGCAAATAATCGTTTTCATAAAACACGAGAAGCCAAGGGTTCATACTTTTTAGGCAGAAAAAAAAAATACAAGGGCTTTTTTTTTAAAAAAAATGCCATCACCCTTTACCTGAATGTATACAGTAGTACATTCATTTTTTTTTTTTTTGAGGAGTTGGAGGATATTTCAACTCTTTGTTTGGTTTGTATAAAAAATATAAATTAAATTCACGTATCACTTTTAGCAAATTGTGTTTAGTAAAATGTCAAAATGAAAATAAAAAAAAAACAAGTACAGGATCTAAACTTTCCCTCTTATTGATGCGTATATATTTATCACACATCTGTTACATAGCACTGTAAAGGGTAAATAAAAACGAAAAAATCTGATGGAATCAATCGTAAACATTAAGGAATTTATGTTTTTAATGTATTCTGTTGACAAAAAGCACAAGGCAAGAAGAAAAATAATCATGTCTGTAAAGGATGCAGTCAAATTGAAGTTCAAGGATTTATTTTAACAATAAGGTTCACTATTCTAAGTTAGAGGATAACCAAAAATCTAACAGAAAAATTACCCAAATAATTTTTTCATGGAAAACACTGATCCCAGATAGTAAAAAATAAAAAGTAGAACTTCAACAAGCAGGAGGAAGGGGATTGGTTGGTTAGGCTTAGCTGGAGAGAATAAAAAAAGGTAGGAATCGTAATACTCCCAAATCGGCCAACCAGCCAGATATTGAGGGGCTTTTACAAAAGCACATAAAATTTTTGTTCAATGGCATTCGCACGAGGAATGCGAGAATGGAAAAAAAAATTAATTCCCTGATTAAAAAGTAATTTTACAAAATTCCGTAACATTTCCCTGATTTTTTCAGAAGAGTGAAATTCCCTGATTTCCCGGTTCTGTAACCACCCTGAAGGCACTACTCATCATCCAGACTAAATGTTGGCATCAAATTATAGCCTGAGAGATAACAATAACAGCTCATTGTTGATAGAAAACAAACATACACAGATATTTGAGAAAAAAATTACAGAATTTTATGTAGTGAATTATAATTCTATTATATTTATAGTATGATATTGAAAATACAAAAAAAATTATGGAAAGCTTGGTCTACTTGCGTACATTTTTTTACTATTAATTCGATGTAAAAGTAGCTAATTTTTTTATTCAAAACTGCAGCATAATCACTACAGTCTCTAGGAATTCATTGTTTGCAAATTAAAAATTTGAAAAAATAATAATAAAAATATAATAATAATGTTACTAATCAAGTTCAAATTACTTCACGCTTTTTGCTTTTAAACAAAGAACTTATTAATGTAATTATGAAGGAAATGTGCATTAAAAGAGCACACTGCTAAATGCTTTTCCCTCATTTTCAAATCTTGATGTCAATGTGAATCTATAAGTAATAAATAAGTTTTACACAAGGAGGTGCACTTGCACCCTCCTGGATTTTGAAAATTGAAAATAATGCAGAGAAAGTGGTATGATTCACTAGAAATAGAATATAGGTTTTAAAATATGCAATGAATAAGAAATTTTAAAATATATATTCATTATGGTAGCTAATTGAAAAATCATGGTTAAAACAAAACAAAAAATTAATCATATTTCACCCCCTTGGGTGCCATTTGCATCCTTTTGAAAATAATGCTGTCAATATCCATAGACCAGGGATGAGATTGGCAAAAAAAAAAAGCAAAAAGACTGATATCATACGCGAGCACGAAATTTATACCATAATTTATATGTGAAAGATGTATAAGAAATAAAACATCAAAACATGCAACATGATGAAAATATTACACAATAATAATTAATAACTTAATTATTTTCTATTCATTAAGTATAAATCAGTTGAGAGAGAAGATTCATTAGACCCAAGATGAGACAAAATGAAACAGAATGCTTTACCCCCCCCCCCCTCCCCAAAACACTGAGGTGGTCAAGTGATTTCGATAACTAATCACAGCACGAAGTATAAACCAGTCGCCAAGCACTTGTGAAGTAATTTGGTAGGAAGAAGGAGTGATGTGGGAAAATCTCTTGCCCAGACATGACAAAAAAGTATATTTTCCACGCGAAAAACTGGTTCAGATCAGAAAAAATGCTGATCCTCAAAACAGGGACAAAAAGAGGGAAATTTAAAAGTGGAAATCTGCCAAAAGGCAGAAAAAATCTCATCCCAGATAGACTTTTATTATGATGTTCAACATTAACACATAAAATATCAGACATGAACACACCAAAAGTTAACCAATTTAACAAGCAACAAAAAAAAACACCAAAAGTTAGAAGTTTAAATTAAATGATCTAAAATATTGATTTTACATACGTCAGCTTCTTTGGCCTGCTCATTAGAATTGAATTCATCTAAGACACCTCGAAAATGATCCTTCATTTTATGTTGGACATCCTGAAAATCATTTAACTTGTAAAACACTATTGATATAAAACATAAAATCAAATAAACACAATTTCTTAAACATCAAAATGAACTTAATAAATATAGTCTGTCTGTCAGGAGAATAGCTCTAACCATATAGTCTAAATGGTGGTAGTCCCTATATAAGTAAGAATTGTTAATTTAAAGTATGGGTAATGCATGCAGGAAATTGGCATCATAAATGTTTACTATATGAAAATGATGTCTTTTTCTTGGAATCCCCCCATGAAAATAGGGCTAGTCTTGTTTTGGCAACAGACAGTGTTAGGAAAAGTGGCGAGAGATAATTTTGTGACAGACAGGCAGCAGCAATGAAAATGAGAGCATATCCATATTTTTTTTTAAGGGGACTTGGTACCCCTTGTTATCACAAAAAATAATAAAAATCTAAATTTTCCATTTTTGCATGTTTATAATCTTTGAAACTTTCTCCTTATTCTGGCAAGTTTTCGAGCTGATCCGATAACTACAATTGCAGAAAAGCTATATCTTTATGGAGAATTTTCTCTTTTGATGTTTCAAACACATTTTTCTCAGTTCGTGATTTTTGAAATTCCCACTTTACTCAAAATGCTAAAACTTCAGCAAATATGACTGAAACTACTTAAAATTTTTTTGTGTTATTCTTAATATCTATTTGATAAAAATAGGCATGAATTTTTGGATAAGATAAAATTTTTTTTACAAATTTAAATGTTGAAAAAAAAACGTTTTTTACATATAGGTACAGTAATTATCGTTTCTCTCGAAAACTACTTAACTTAATCTAAATCTGATGCCGAAAAAGTTAAGAGTATATTACGAGGAGCATTTTTTTGAAAAAATCAGGAAAAAATATTTAAAAATTAAAAAGAACATAGAATTTGAAATTTGGTGAATTTTTTTAAAGTTTTGAAAATTTAGAGTTGAAATATGTATGTGAACTTTTTTAAACAAAATTTAGTTTTTACTTGGGAATACTTCCAAATATGTAAAACATGTGTTCCAAATATGTATTTACGAATATGTAAAAATTATAATTTTAAAAGTTTAGATAAAAAAAAAAGTTTGAAGGGTACAAAGTCCCCTTAAAGTCAAAAAGCATTTCCACAAACTTTTTATAGAAAGGCAAAACTGTATAGATAAAGTGGGGAAGGGACAACACAGGTGTTTTGCTAATGACATTTTTCAATGTCACAGAGTATTTTGTATTGGATAAGTAAACCAATTACATTTGCCAATACAAGTAAAAAGCCTTTCGGCTAAGTTATGCAATAAAATTTTATTGTGAAAGTCGAAGCAATAAATAATTAGTTAAACGCTGTTAAATATATTATGATAAAAATACGCAAAAAGAAAAAATCAGTTTAAGCCAACATAATAAAATTCCATACATACAGTGCCAGAAAAAGTGAGAAAGAAGTGGAGTATTTTATCTTCTGATATGACAGGATGCCTTCCAAGGAGATTTAGAAACCTTTTTAGAGCCTTTCTCCTCTCTTCAATAAACTGGTTGTCCGCTGCAACACACATAAAGAAAAAAATTGGTAAATGATGCTGTTTTTATTTACCAATTACACTTTAGCTATTAGGATAAAATTTACTTGGATCTTATAATAAATCCATTAAAATGAAAATAAATAAAAACAAACAAATGGAAATAATTATATTCTATTTTATATATATATATATATACATATACAATTTTGGCGTTTCTATATAGTAATTCGACAAATTCTACAGCTTCTATTACGTTACTCATCAATTTCTGTATTTTGTGCTATGCAAATTCTATTTATATATATGTATATATTTTTTTTCACTTGACCAACCCTTTTGGGCCTTGAGCCTGTTGTTGGTCTTGAAATTTTTATTTGTATAAATGTGTTTGCTAAAATAAATTTGAAATTACAAACTTTTAAAATACTATAGATTTGTAGATAAATTTTGATTCAAAGAACAACATAAAATAATAAGCTTGCAATGAGAAATCAAATATAACTTACCTCCCATAACCTTCTTAGGGGGCAGTTGGGGAATCATACGATTTGGAAATTTTTGCAATAGGAGCTCGTGCAAGGCGACAAAGTCATTGTACCTTCGTTGGACAACTGACTTATTTCGCTAAGAATAAAAGAGCATATTTAAGCATTTGCATTAAAAGTTAAGAGATGATTCATGATTGGCAGTCTGCTGGTTGAATAGATTTCACAGTCAATGTGCTAACACATACTTACTCTCATTTATAAATTACAGTAAGGCAATAGTTAATAAATGGAAAAGGCAAATTTGTCAGTTATAATAACTTCGTCAGAAGGTAAATATTATAATCAACACCAAAACGAAATATGAGAATTTTTCAGTCTATGTCATGGTAAAAGCCTAGAAATTGGCATATGTAATCCCAAAATTCATGTTCCAACATTTCCCATTTATTATATATTTCCTTACTGTAATTTCAAATAACTACTAATGTTATCATGTAGCTTAAGCACTGATAACTTGATTAAAATTCAAATTTGTTTTACAGCGTTCATGTTTTATATATTTTTTAACATCGAATTTAAGTTAATTTTTTATTTTACTCCCATTTACACATTGAATAGCAAAGCTGTTTCATAGTTAAATAAACTGTGCTATTCTAAAACTATGCGCAAAAATTACACATAGAAGTAAAAATATTATTTCAGTTACATATATTCAGTTGTATTTATTTAAGATTCTGTACAGTATGCAATGGGAAGAGTTTATTCAAATTTCGGTAGAAGTTTAAGACCAAACTCAATGGACCAAAGTAGTTAAAAACTGTATCCTTTCAAAACAATTCCATAGAAAATACATAGTGTTCAGTTTGTAAGACTATCAGAACATCAAAATTCCTCATCCGTTGTCTTTTAAAACCAGGTTATAATACTAATGAAAAAAGAGTGGAAGTATACAACTTAGTAAAAACAACAAATGTGATAGAAATAAATACCTGTTCCTTAAAACAGTGGATCCCATACATCAAATTTGGAAAGCTCATAGTTTGGACTTAAAACAACAACAAAAATTAAATGATTGTGTATTTGGTCAGAAGAATAATTTATATTTTTCCACCTACCAGATGCAAGAAGTATGATTATCGTAAAAAATACCAGCTTAATGGAGTGTTTCCTTCCCCTTATAAATTATTCCTTCCATAAGTCTGAAATACTAAATCGATTTTAATGAACTGAAAAAATAACTGTTCTTAAGGTCAAAAGTCTGGCAGCTCAGAATTCAAAGTGTTTTGTTACTTTAAACATTGTACAAATTAATAATAGTTGTCGGAAACAAAAAAAAATCATAAAAGGATATAAAATAATCTTTACTTTCAATTTATTTCTGTTGCACAACTGTTATTGTAAGTCTTGGTTTTTACATTAACATTATGATAAGCATACACAAAGGTTATATTCATCTATCAGCCATGTACATGTTCAAAATTTTCAGCCAAATCTAGCTATTAATAATTAATTTTGTTGCAAATCTTACCAATTTTGTGAAATTTTTTTAACAGAAATATTGTTGTTAAATAAGTGAGTTTTTTGTTGTTACTGGCCCATTAATATGTCCTAAGAAGAGAAAGTTCAGAGTCTCTCCAGAAGCCAAATTTTTAAAGCATTTACAGCCATAAAACAAAATCTTAGCTTTATTATTACAAGTTATTCAGGAATCTTACAAATTATCTAGTACAAATGGAAATAATATGCAAATTTTTTTCTAGTTTGTTTATAAAAATTAAATACATTGATTGTTTTAGTTTCAAAGCATAAAAAAATGTAGCACACACCTGACTAGTGACTTCATATTCAACGTGCTTCAGGAACAGACCTTTCTTTTCTGGCACTAACGAGATTTGTACAGTGTCTAAGGCACAAATTTCATGATATGTTAGACCTAACCTCATAGGATTCTTCTCACGCCTCAAGCGTATGCTCAAAATTCGAAGATCAGTAAGGTCACCCAGAGAAGGCTTTGGTAATTCTGAAAAAAAAAAAGAGTAGCAATCAAATTAAAATGCCACATATATAGCTGCACATGATCTACAAAAGATTTTGAAGTTGTGCTTTGTTAAATATTTGTATACCACTAAATAAACTAAGTTCAGGAAAAAAATAAATGCATTTATTTATCAGGTTGTGAGATTATTTACATGTAATATAAAATTTTTAATTAAAGGCTGGAGAGAGGAAATGAAGCATAAAAGACAATAAAGTCATAGTAGTGCGACATTTTACAGTTTAAATAATTGATAGTAAAAATTGTATTAATCTTAAAAATAAGCTTTCAAATAGTAAATTAAAGTTTATGAACGAGTTTTTGAATTATTTATCAACATTTTATGAACACAAAAACTCCACTAAACTTATGTGAAAGTTTCAGTTTGGGACAGAAAATCTTTCTAAAATTGATGGTCAACTTATATGCAAATATATAAGATTAATTGCTATATGAAAGTATTAATATAACAGAGCAATATCTAGGATTTTTTTTCTGGATTGATTAATTTTTTATTTTTTTTTATTGTATGTAAATGTCTTTATTATATGTCGAAAGATGTTAGCCACTAGCAACACAGATTAAGTAAATATCTAAAACAAAGCAAACAATATACAATGTAACATTCTATCTTTATCTGCAATTATGAGTGACTTATTACTATGCTTTTTAAATATGCCAGAGTACAGGATAGTTTTTTTGCCTCATATGAGGACTTTACAAAGTATTTTACCAAGGGATGTTTTTATAAAGTATTTTAAATAGGTTCCTGTTTTGGTAGTTTTAAACTCTGCTACAAAGTAAATAAACTAATTGAAATAAAGTTTGGTTTGTAAAGCACTAAAAGAGAGCTGGGAATTTAGTATTTATGTTAAAAGACAGTGAATTTTAATACAGGGTGGCCACAAAATTCAGGAAAAAAAGTTCCCTGATAATTCCCTGACAGATTTCTAAAAATGTCCCTGATTTTACAGAAAAAATGTCCCTGATTTTACAGAAAAAATGTCCCCAATTTTCCCAAATGTGTAGATCAAACAGAACATTTATGCCAAAAGAGAAGATATGCCAATTTTTTTACAAATAGTTTTGGCAGTAACAAAAAGTTTAAATTATACTGTAACATAAAACTTATGATTGCCACAATTTTCCGGAAAAATGATGCCCAAATACAGATGAAAGGGAAAAGGCGCCTTCATAACAATAGAAAAATTCCCTGATTTTTGCAAAAATTAAAAAAATTCCCTGATATCTCCTTGATTTCCATGTTCTGTGGCCACTATGTAATACAGCATATTACCATAATATGCTATATTACATAGTAGCAATTGCCCCCTTCCTCCGTAATGAACAATGGGAGCCACAGAAAGGCAACATATTAAAGAATACCAAGGATATAACTATTTAATCATTAAACAAATTACATAACAACAGAAATGCACTAACATAACAAAAATAATTTTACAGAAGTTTTTGATAAATTTTAAATGAGAAACACAGAAAATTTTACAGCAAAACTGATCATAAACAACATTTGTCTGTAAAAACTAAATTTTTTACAGTAAAAGAAATAATGAGTAAATTCAGAATGTATAACTTTGGATAAAGAATGCATAACAACAATAATAAAAGTGGTATAGAAATAAAATATTATAACATACAGATCTGGGAAAATAACTTAAATAAAATTAAAATATCTACTTTTAATATAAAATTTATTTTAATTTGTTTATTTTTAATGTAATATACATAAGTTAATTATCAATATTGGGGCGTGGTGAGTTTTCTAAAAAATTTAAGTAGGAATTTTAAGGATAATTCAAAAAAATTCAAGAACATTTTAAAGATAATTCCAAAAAATTCAAAAACATTTTAAAGATAATTCTAAAAAATTCAAGAACATTTTAAGGATAATTAATAAAATTTTTGGGGATATTTCTTTCAAAGGTGATATAGGCTTCTAGCACAGACATATTTTTTCCAAAGCTTGTTTCAATACTGTCAAAAAACTGCCAATTTTCAAAAAATTTAACATTCAAACAACTTTTTAGCAAAATAACAATTATATAATGAACAAATTATTACTATTTTGACAAACATGCAAATTTAATTAAATCCACTTCTCTCATCTGGAGGAATATCAGTGTGTTTTTGCACGTTTTGAAGAAAAATTGGGAAATTTTCGGGGTTTTAAATTTTTTGTTTAGGAATTATCAAAAAATTTAAATGCAAGTAATATTAGGAATTTTAGGGCGAATGCAACTCCCACAATATAATATAATACTCAATGTAAAATAATAATTTTAATTGTTAAATTTAGTATAACTCATTATCACAAGTAGATAAAAAAAAAAACATTTATAAATTTTTGTTTTACCTTCTCCAGTGAAGTTCTGAATAAGTTTTTCACTAACTGGTTTTCCTTGTTGTGCAAACGCAACGAGAGCCAGAGCTTTGTACAGACCAGACCGCGAAAGATAGCCTTGGCGTGTATCCACAAGGTCCCAAATCTACAATAAATTATACACCATTTGAGTGCACTGAACTAAAATCTATGAAAAATGAATCTAAAATAGAAAAGATGTCTCAAATTAATGTTTTTTTTTTAGTACTAAACACTGACTCTAAGAACATTTTTAATTAGAATGATAAAAATCTCTCCTCCGAAAGAAAATAATCACAATATAAAAATTCCCAATTAGCCATGATTAAAGATTTCCCAATTAGCCATGATTAAAGATTGCAAGCTTACATTGAATGGCATAGATTACCCATAATTTTGAAACCAGCATTAGAAAAGTACAGTTAGGATATTGCGTTATAGTAAAATAAGTATGATCTTGAATATTTCTAAAACGAAAACATAACAACTGTCTTTGACTATCTTCTTACAAATGAGTGATATATTACCAAAATTGTAAACCAACAAAGCTATCAGTATTTTTTTACCACTTTTGAAAGGAAATTCATTTTAGCATTAATCATTTTTAATGAATTCCCAGGAACATTTTGATTCAACTACCATAACTGTCTTCTAGACATGTTCCTGTAATTAACATTGATAACAAATAATTTTTCCCATTTCACTTCTAGCAAATGCAGATCCCTAAACAGTTGAAACCCTGGAGACACCTTGATAATTATTTCATAATGTGGATTTAATTTTACTATAAAACAAAAACCTTAAATAATAAATTTTTTTTAGCAAACCCATAAAAAAACAACTATTGAATGTTAATGAAACATATTATTAAACATGTAAGTTTTTTAAACAAAAAAAACTTTGTCAAGTAAAAACATTTAAATTTTATTTTAATAAACAAAATGAACACTTTCCCTTATTTTCTCATAATGAAATATTAAAGGATATATTCATATGCAATCAAGAAGGGAAACGAATTTGGAAAATCTAATGTTGTTTTAAAATATCACTTTTCAAAGTAGGTTAATTGGTTGTATTAGGAGTTTTCTCGTACTATATACAGTAAAACATCGTTGCATCAATGCATGTTTGAATGCGAATATAGAGTCTTTCATAAGGTCTTTTCAAAGTACTAATTAATTTTTTTTTGTGCGGGAGGGGTTGAAAAATTCTCTCTAAACAAAGCTGCAATGTCAATTATAGATATGAAACTTTAATCTGAAAGTTTTTAATCAGTACACTAATCTACTACATATAGTGTTATAACTTAAGATTTTCTTTGGCATTCAAATTAATTTAAGAAAACATAATTTTAAGTTCCTTTGCAAAGCATGAGACTGTAGGTTGCGGCCAAATTCACCATTTGACAATACTGCAAGGTTATATATATACAGTCAACTTGCCAAAACTCAAGTTCAAGGGACTGTTCAAATTCTTCGAGATATCGGAAGTGCTTTTCTATTCGAGGCATATTCCTGGGACCTTATGAAAATTTCAAAATAAACGAAGATTTGACTTATGAGACTTCGAATTATCGCGAGTTGACTGTATATATATAGAGAGAGACAAAAGGATACTAATTAACCTACCTGAGATAATGTTGCTTTTGGCAGACTTGATTTAACGAGTAACTTTATAAACATATCTTGATCAACAACATTTTCTTGATTTGCACAGACAATGTCATACATTTCTCGATAGAAAGGTGGCACACTGCCTGTAAATACAAATGTGGATATTGGATATGTAAGGACCATACCAAACAAGTAACTATAAAACTTTTTCATAAGTATAGCAGATATTTATCCTATCAGAATTAAATATTTGGTTTATTTCTAGTTTATACAGGAATATTGCCCAGCAAATTTGGTACCAATTGGTAGGACCTAAAGATTCATAATCAGGGTTTCCACACAAATAATAGAATAAAAATTAATGACTTTTCAATGACTTTTAAGGACCTAAATAATGTTTTTAATGACCTTTGAAAATTTGTTTTCAGGCATCATGTCTATATATATATAGATTTTTAATAAAATATATTCTACCAAAAAAATTACAAGTTGGTGCACGAGTAACAAAAATATATCAGATAATTTCGATACATAACGGACAAGTTGCGGTCACGCAGGGATAGCAAATCTGAGTTGTATTTTAATAAATTTTGCAGTTGGGCACACAGCATCTGCAAAATTTAAGGACTTTTAAGGACTTCTAATTATTTTCAAGGACTTTTAAGCACTTCTAAGCATTTTCAAGGCCTTGAAAACGAGTTCAAAAATATTAAGCAATATTAATTAAAAATAAGACCTTTAATGAACGTGGGAATCCTGATAATTAGCAACCCTATTTCTTAAGATTTTTTTTGCCCTTTTTCAATTAGCCTTCTTAATTTTCATAATTGCTAATGATTACTTGCATATTCCTTATGCTTTCCATCATAGTTTAGTATTAATAGCCATTTTGAATTGGCCGCCATATGGAATTGGAGACATTTAGGCACATGTCGCCAACATGTTTCAAAATTGCAACTTTCTACATTAACTAGGTATTTATCAAATACTTTTATTTTCAAAGAGCTAAATTGAATAAATTAATAAAAGTTATTATTTATTGCAAGAATTCTGCAATAAAACAGATCTATTGACATCCTAATATCACCGCATGACATAAACAAAAAATTTTAAGCAGTTTTATTGAAGTTAAATATGGTGACCCCACCAGTAGTTGATGCCCTTCCAGGAATTGATAAAATTTTTGAAAAAAACGCACCATAAAACATAAGAGAAGATTATCCGCTTCTATATTGCATTTTACTAGCAATATTTTCAGTATTTTCACTGTTTGGTCATAACACAAGGTAAAATTTGCTTGAAGGAGTACTGGAAAAAATACAAATAAAATTTTCATTCAATTTTATTGTTTTATTTTCAGCAGATTTCATTCTTCCTTATGATAGAATAATCACCATGGATTGTGGTAAATATGAGTTTAATTCTAAAACTTAAAGTAGAGGAGTTGTAATAAAAATCAGCAGCACTGACTTTATTTGATTGGTGCTCTTCCGTTCGATGGGAACTGGTTAAAAACCACCAAATTACAAAGAGGTAAAATCCTAGATGGGCACACCTCTTGGCGACTTATTTGAAATCTTGCCAAGTTGACTACTAATTGAATATTTGTTATTATTATTATTTTTCAATTAAAAAACGATACTTGAAGGCCAGAAATAATAATATTTTTTAAAAAAATTAACACTTACCATAAATGTGTTTGCTAATCCTTTGCCGGTGGAGGGTACGTGTTAACGATTTGCCGAATAAAATACATATAGTCAAATTAGAAGGTCAAAACTATTTATGTTGAAAATTTTAGAGTTAACTCCTATTTTAAGTAGGTTTCTATAAAGGGACAGACTGACTCATTGTTTTATTATTATAGATGAATAAATAAGATGGATAAATAAAGGTGCTTCAAGTAAAAATATAGGCGCTCCGTAAGATTCTATAAGGTTCTAGACAGTTCTCCTCCATAATCCGTCTAGGTTGCCACATTGGCGACGTTATCGCCACTCGTTTGGAGAGAATTCAAAAAGACGCCAAGAGGTGGGCTGTGCTAGGATCCACCCCATTAATGTGTAATTTAAATGTACTAGCATTTAGGCTTGGTGCCAACTAGTACCTGTCTAATGAAAGAGTACCATTTCATCAACAACTAGCAGTGTCACCCTAATTTCTTTCAACACAATATCACATACACGGTAATAAATTTTAAATCAAATCCCAAAGTTTGGCAACAGTATATTTAGCAAACAACATTTTCAATCAATTTTGTACCATATGCTTGAATTCTAATTAATATGAGAATATAATTTCAAAAAGAGGATATATACAGATGTACTTTAGAGAGCTGTCAATCCTTGATAACTTTTTTTGGCTGAATATTTTCAAATTACAACGTTTTAATCTCATCTCTAAATTGTCTAATAGAAACTATAAATAACTCGAAATTATATATAGCTGTAGTTATTTCAATTTAGCTCAAAACAAAGTCACCGAAAATCACAGATACTAGTGAGCATCTGTAACATAGTTTTCATAATTTTTTTTTATCTCTTCGTCCTATAATACATACACACACAAAAAATTTAAGTCAGTATCGAGGAACATTTTCCCACTCTTTATTGTATGTTAAAGTATGGATAAATATCTATAAGGTACTATATTTTATCCAGTAAGAACACAAAAGAGAACAGGAAGCTTGGCCTTTATGAATGAAAAAGATTTTAATCATTTTTTCCCTTCTTTTTTTAAATTACACCATGTAAATCATCTTCCTCTTAAGTATTACACATGAAATAAGTAATAAAAAAAATTCAAGCAGGTAAATTATTAAGAGATGGTCAACTACGTCTTGACCCTGATTATTGTGAAAAGTTATGCCTGTCAAGTTTGGTGTCAATTTTTAATGCTATAATAGAGCTTAAAAAATGTAATCTTATAATAACATAACTTTTTATTTATAAATTTTAACTTAAATTTACCGAAAGTCAGATCCGCTGCCATGGTCACACATAAACTATGTTGCATTTAGACACGCCTCCTTTGGGAAACCAAAACAAACAAAATGTAGTCAGACAACATAAAAGTAAATGAAAAGAAATTCAAAACAGTTTTTTTTTTTTTAATTCAATTTCAGCTTCATAATTCAATTTTATCTCAACATAAAATTGTCTTTTGAAGTTACAAAATTTTGAAACTTTCTACTTTTTAAAATCTATAGCTAATAACTCAAACAAGTTTTGATAGTCTTACTACAACAATTTGGCAACATCTTGGAGATTTTTTTCGCGCAAAAAAAAAAGATTAATAATGTTTGAATTACAATGAATATTTGGACAATATGGGCATTATAAATCCCACATTTAATGCCTTTTCAAATTTATGGTTTTCGAAAATAGCAGAAGCAATTTGTTTGTGAAAGTGAGTAGCAGAACAACTATTCTTAAGAGGACATTTCTGATTAAGCCATTACACAAATTTTTACCTAAAACCATATTTTGACAGATTGTTTAATATTTTCTAAATATATAGAGTTCAACGCTTTCAAAAATCATTAATTTTTTTCCCTTTGTATGGTTTAGAGTTGGGAATGTTAGGATATTAAAAAAAATCTCGTGAAGGAACGTAAAATGTTCATTCCGAAACTACATCGTAGTGCAATTTAGTACGGTATTTCGAGCAGGTATGACCCTTGCATTTTGATAATAGTAGTTCATCAAAATGAAACTACAACAATGTTTGTCAATTTCTTTATTTTCATTCTGTATTTCTCCTAATAAAATCGCAGTCGCTTTTTGAAAACCAAGTCTTTTATCTGTTCAAATCTTTTATGCCTGTTATTTCCAAAGGCTGCTTCGTGAATAAGAAAATACGTGGGAACACGAGTTTCCGAGCCAAAATGTCGATATCTTGTAAAAGCTTCAAATTTTTACAAATTCTTTAATGTCAAGTTGTCCAAATATGTATTTAAACGAAATTAATTATTCAATCAATTCAATTAATTGAAAGTTCACAATGAACGCAAATGGAGTTTTGATTTACTGTATGATGTATTAAAAACATTTAATTTCAACTTTAATAAGGAATTGGTAGTCTTCTGTTTAACTAGATACCAAGCCCAAATGTTTAGAGTTTGTTATAGGAATTGTAAATGATTTAAAGGTTGTTAGTTTGGATGAGCGTTAAGTCTGCAATTTGGCGGTTTTATCTAGTACCCCACCCATCTAACAGAATAGTACCTAATAATTTTATAATATCTAACGCTGATTGATTTTGGTCACTAATTGATTTTAATATAAATTTTGAAGGATTAATGCCTCAACTTTTCATAAGCCATTTTACATACTTTTTTTGATAATAATTTCCTACCTACTTTTTATCAATCCATACTATTGCTCTGTATTGACAGAAAAAGCCTCTATCATGCAAGTAATCTCTGTCCTCTATATAGGCACTCTGCAATCTCTTATAGAAAACATTGATAGACCGGCCGACCAAACGGTATAGTGGTTAGCGTGCTGGCTTCTAGACCGCGAGGTTGCGGGTTCGAGTCCCGTGTTGGCATGGGTGTTTGTAAATGTATGTTGGTTTGTTAAATGACGAAATGTTTCGGCGCATTATAGCCCTCGTGTTGCTGACGGCGCCAGATAATCTGAATACAACCAACCAACCATTGATAGACCCAATAGAATTTATAACAAACACTCTTGTAGAAGGCTATTCTTCCTGATGAAAGTCACTTAAGATAGTAAAACAGATTAGTCAGCCTTTGAAAGACCTTAAATTTTGGGCTGGATTAGTTACACTGCAGATTCTGCACCTAGACAATAAATGGTAGCAGCTGCCATTTCTTACCAGCAAGTGAAATGCTAATGGTTACCATAACTTGATGTCTTGCCAAATATTGAAACTTATCGTAATGATGTTATGCACAGCAGTGTTTAAGTTGGGGTACAAAGTTTCCTTAGCAAAGAAACTAAAGTCTCAATTTCCTTTTTAGAGAAATGCAAGAAATTATTATTGGTTCCATCACTTTTGATGTTTAATCTAAAATAATTAACTTTTTTTATCATAAAATCACTATGAACTTCATATATTTAGCTGTTTTATATCAAGCATCAACTGGAAAAATACTTTTCCCCTTCAGCTTGTTTGTTCTTTTAGGTTAATGACTAACTTTCTGACTACAAAAATGTTGATTTTGCAAATTTTGTGGCTAAATGTTTCAGCAAAAGAGCTAAATTCTAATTTCTAATTTTAGCATTTAAGAAAGTTTTACAGCATTTTGCTAACAAAGCCTCCCCCCCCCCCCCTCCCCACACACAGCTAAATCCCTGCTATTTAACAATCAGGCAAAGTTGGTTCTTAGAGAAACGTTCTGCAACCATTTGATTGATCCATTATAGTTTATTTCTAACATAATTCTTTTCCAGTGACCTCACTGCCTGCAGGTTGGCACGGCATTCCTATACCTTCAAAAAATGGTGTATCTTCCTCAACCAAGTATTCCACATTACCAACTACTATAAGAAAAAAGTGGAACTCCCCAATGTCTTCTGAAGTTCCACGGAGCAAACTTCCTGCATACAAGTCTCTGCACATGAGGGCACGCAAGAATCCCACCAGTACCGCTCCTGGTGCAACATCAACCTCCAAGTCATCCTGCACTGGATCTCAAAGTAAGACCTCTTTAAAAAATTTATGGTCTTTTATGATTTTTTTAATCTCTTTTAAGATTGGTCGAAAATAAGCGCACAGTATCTACAATGAATAAGTACAGTTTGCAGCCTATTTTATTTAATTTTTTTTTTTAAATCTTCAACTAGAAGAATCGATCCTCATTTCAATGATAATAAATGCCATTTGGGTTACTGTCTGCAAAAAACTGGGAGATGGGAGTGAAAATTTCATTCTCTAGCATTAGGAATGAGAAAATCTACTTTTACGAGTTTTCGGGGGAAGAGACGTCAATTTACAATAATTGTTCTACCTTGCTTCACACATGACTTTGTCAGTGTCGGCTCGTGCTCCTTGCAGCCAAGCTACGTCTAATTTATTAGTTCAAAACTAAAATTATATATTTTGTAGTTTTCTAAAAGGAAGATACAATTTCTACTGTAAATGTAAAAAAATCCAATAAACAGCAAACTTCTTGCCTCAATATTCAATTCACGAGAAGAAAAAAACTCTCTAATCAAAGGTGATCTTCCTCCGAACACCAGCCGTGTGTTCCTGAAACGCGTATCAGTTGCGACTTTGCCGTGGTAATCAATGAAACCCAATGTAGCCTTCCCTTCATGTAATGTGTTACAAGGCAGACAGATCAGCAATTTTCCGACGAAGAGGTTATCGCCCACTCGGCCACGGGCACCTTGTTCGGACCCTACATAAAAGCAAAGTATGAACTTTTTTCAGTGTTTAATTACCTAAATTGTTTTGTTGGAAATGTTCAATTGTCAGAATTAAAAAGAGTGTTTGGAATAGTGCTGGATATAGTGCATTAAACAAAAAGGTAGCTCTCTGAATAGACGCTTCATGCAATCTCTTTCAATCTCATCAAAGCAGTATTCTTTTTAAGGAAACAAGAACTTACATTTAGAGGCCAAAACAAAAGGTAATGATTTTTTAATCAAAACTATACATAATGATTTGATTAATTGTTCTTATCTTATAATGTTCTGTTATAAATGTTATTATTTTGTAAAAATTGAAACAAAACTTCGATTTGAGTATTAAAAAATTTGCGTTCATTAAGGTGTGACGACTTCAAATAACAGATAAAGCTTCTGTGCACTGGAGTGCTCTTTTGCACAGCGGCAAAGTATCTGCCTCGAGAACCAATGGTCTCGCGATCGAGACCCGTTGCCCGCATGAAAGCTGCCTGCGCTTTATTGGTGACAGCCGGACTAAAACGAATCATGTTGCCATCTATCGGCGCTTCTGAAAGGAGAAACTTCATTGCAACAAGCGATCCGATACGCAACTCGCGTGCAACATCGCAACAAGCGGGCACAACAATGCAACTAGCATCCCAAACCTACAACTCTGATCAGACGTTGATCAGAACAACAGTATCGCTCCTTCGTTGCTGGGAGGAGGCTGTGTGGCGACTTCAAATAACAGATAAAGCTTCTGTGCACTGGAGTGCTCTTTTGCACAGCGGCAAAGTATCTGCCTCGAGAACCAATAGTCTCGCGATCGAGGCCCGTCGCCCGCATGAAAGCTGCCTGCACTTTAAAGGTATATGTACATATAAAATATTGCAAAAATAGATCAAATGTGTTTAAAGGTTTCCTGCTTTAATTTAATCTCTCAATAGAATTTTTGCAAGATAATGGTATCATCTGAAGGCTAGAGTTATTTTATTAGTTTGAAGTATACCATTTTGTTTCAAAAATAAATTTGAATATTTTAAATTCACTATCTAAAAAATTTTGTTTTTGGCACGTGAAACTTCATTTAAACAGTGATATAATCTTTTTGAAAAATGATTTGAGAATTCAAATATGTTTCAACTATTATATGTTTTGAACCTCAGTAAATTTGATTTTAAAAAAAAATGAATTTTCTTAGATTTTTTAATGCAAAAATTCTTAGAAAAATTGCAATTTTTACAATGTTAAGCAAATTTCTAACTCGTTACTTTCAATGTTAAGCAAATTCTATATAAAAAAAAACTATATATTCTAGAAACTAGATGGAGGTTCATAACATTAAGAATGATATAATGATTGGAAAGTCGCATGTTTCCGGATGCACTGACATTTTCGACCACGGGCTGCCACTGCACTTTGTTGTGATTTCAAGCTTCAGCAGAATATATATACACTCATATTTCTATATATTTTTAAATGTTATTCTATGTCAAATCAATACAGCTCCCTACCCAAACAAGTTTAAATGATATCACACTGTGTATAATAAGGAAAATATTGAAAATAAGGAAATAATAATTCTAAAAGTATCATAGATTTAACAGGGAAGTTTAAAAAATTTCCAATTGAATCTGGAAATTTAACTGTTCTTTCACAAGTTAAAAAGTGATGAAAAGAAATTAAAGTAAAGAAATACAGTCAAACCCCGTTAACATAAAATCGCTTAACATGAAATCCTGTTTAACGCGAAGTAAAAGCAGCTCTCCATACTTAAAATTTAATATTAATTTATTCATTTAACATGAAATTCCGGTTAACGGGGACAATTTCCGCGGCACCATCAATTTTGTTAATGAGGTTTGACTGTACAAATATTTTTAGAATATTTGCACTCAAATATTTTTAGAAATTTTTTGAACAAATTGTGTTAATTCAGTCAATTCATTTCTTGTTATGTAATTCATTAAATTAAATTTTCTTGTTGTGTGATACATTTCCTTAACTTTAGATTTTAATTATTCAAATTTTCATTATTATATTAAAAAAAGTATGGTTGCCTGGGAATTGTCTGCAAAATTCAAACATGTTTTTCTTTTGGATTACTTGTAACTGAAATGTAATTCTCTTATAAAGTTCGGAAAGAGAGAAAAATTTTCCAGTATTGGATTGAAACCTCATTTTTGTTTTTTAAAATACACAACTTCACAAATAAATTGATAAAATGCAGATTTCATTTTATTTTTTTATTGCATTACAATTTAAACAATACTATTTTCCTAATCAGAGTAAGTAAACACATTTGGTATCAAAATAAAAAAGTATATTGTTTGAACTTTTATCTGATATAATCACTTGCTTGTATTTTTAGATTTTTAAATATCAAAATCCAATAATTTTACTTTCCATTTCTCAAAAATTGTATTTTGACTATTTTAAAAAGATATGGCTGCTTAACTTAGTCCTATAACAAGTGTAAATGCCATTTTAAATTTGCTGTGTGATATTTATTTAGTTATAAAACTAAATAGAAATTATGCTAATATTTCCTTACAAAAATTCTTTTTTCTTATCTTCTTCTGACAATTTTCTTACTATAATACTTTGAAGGGATAATTTTTAAACATTCAAACTTTTAACTAAACATCCCTTAACTGTTTGTTATGGAAGCTATTTGAAACTTAACTTTTAATAAAAGATCACATTGCTAAAAAGTACAAAGTTGCAAATTTTCAACATCTGTTCAAATATCCTATTGAATATTTTTTTTTTTTCAGGTGAACTATCTTCTTCTGTTAAAGCTTCACCCAATAAAGAATTGCAAAATGAAATTGCTAAATTGAAGAAAGTAAGCCAGGTTTATATACTTTAGTAACTTAAAAGGGAAACAATTTCCAATTTAGCAGTTGAATCTTGTAGACCCACAAAGTAAATAATCTCTGCCAGATTATATTTTTGATTTTTCAGTAAAATATTATTATATTGCACTGTTCAAATTGCAGTGGTGATGCATTACTAATTTCAGACTCTGTGTTAAATGTTTATTTATTTTTAGGAATTGGCAACTGTGAAGACTGAAAATTCTATTTTAAAAGTGAAAGTTAGAAGAGTAGATGATGAAAATATTCAAAAGTCAAGGCAGATTGAAAAACTGAGATTAGAGTTGAAAGCTGCTCAAAAGGTTAGAAAGTAAATTGTATTTTAAATTTTTAAAAATGTGCTTAAAAATAAATGGGTACTATATACATATTTGGGTACTCTTTCAAGTACCTCTATTGGGTTCTCTGATGCCCATAGAGGTACTCGTCAAAGTATATCTCATACAAACTAATAACCTTCGAATCCTTTATAATTCCTATAACAAACCTTTATAGTGTTGTTATAGCAACCCTATGACAAACCTAGATATTTAATCTTGGTGATGCATTTACACATAGTTTAAACATCTAACATTTAGGCTTAACACCATCTGTTATCCATTTCGTTAGACGGGTACCTTCCAGTACTTTCCATTAGACGAGTATTAGTTGGCGCCAAGACTAAATATTTATATGTTTAATTGCCATGTCAATGTACGCTAAGCCTACATGTATACAGTTTACTATGCTATAGCAACTCTATAATGGATTTTAATGTAATTAGAAATGATTTGTAGGTTGTTAGTTTGGATGAGCTATTGCTGCAATTTGGCAGTTTTTATTTGACTCTTATCTATCAGAAGAGTACCCATATTTATATGTACTTGCTTGTAATAGTACTGTACTATTTCAAATTTACTGTAAGTTTTCTTATATTTTTTTTATGGAACGCTTATTCAATGCTTTATATCCTGTCCTTTCCCTGTATACCTACTGCTTCATATTTTATTTGCAATATCTGCAGAAGTATTGAATGAATTTTTACACTAAGTATAACAACTTTAAAATTTCAAAGTAACATGTTTTTATTACATTTTAATAAATTTTTATACACAAGTTTATAAGAACTTTTAATAATTAAAAAACCACGGTTATTTTCCATACAAATTTTATCAATGATCATTTATACCTTTTCTAAAATGTTGCAATACTTCAGCAAATATTGTAGTAAATACATGAACTCGGTATGTCATTGGGATAGGGACAAACTGACGATTCCCTTGAACACAAAATTGATTCCCAATTCTGTTCAATGCAACAGTGTTGCCATACACCTAGAAAACCTAGAATTGTTGGGGAAAGTTAAAAAGAATTTTAAACATGTAAAAATAATAATTTTGTCTCCATTTATGGATAAGTCTGATATTTTTCATGTCTATTGTGTATTTTTGCTCTATTTTCTAAACAAGTAGCACATTTTTATTTCAATCAAAAAGATCTAATTCGACACAAAAAATAAAATCTCCTTATTTTTTCTACTTTGAAATGTTAGTGTTTGAATGTACTTTTTTTTATGTACAATCTCAATTATCAAGAATGATAGTTAATTATATGTGGAATTTTTAAAACACTAGAAAACCAAATAAGGGACCCCATTTGCACTACCTCGATCAATTGAAGACGCTGTGTTTATCAAAAAATATTAATGACAAATATGAAAACCATCTATATGTCTTCTTTAACTGTTACCAGATAATTAAGCATTATTGCCCCCCCCCCCCAGGCCAATTTTGCACGTATAACAATTAAACAATAGAAAAAGATTTTCACACTTGAATAAAAAGAAATCATAATTAACAATAAAATTTACACAAAAACCAAAGTCATAAAATTCATAATCAACATTCACACAAAACTATTGTTATCTAAAAAACCAAATAAGAGACCCCGTTCTACATACTCGATCAACTGAAGATGCTGCGCTTATTGAAAAATATTAATGACACTTTCGAATACCATTTATATGCCTTCAACCAAATAATTTAACATTATTCCCCACCCCCCCTACTTCCCAGGGGCACATTTTGCACGTACAACAATTAAACAAGTGGAAAATATTTCACTCTCGAATAATAAGAATTCATGATCAAGGTTGCCACAACATTGAGGAATTCTAAAAAATTCCCTGATTTGATGGGCCGACCAAACGGTATAGTGGTTAGGGTGCTAGCTTCTAGACCACGAGGTTGCGGGTTCGAATCCCGTGTAAGGCATGGGTGTTTGTAAATGTATGTTGGCTTGTCAAATGACGAATGTTTCCTCTCATTATAGCCCTCGTGTTGCTGACGGTGCCAGATAATCTGAAAACAACCAACCTTGATTTGATGGGACATTTTTTCTAATTTCCGCAATTTTTCCCGATGTGTAGACACCCTGATAAAATACAACCGTTGGGGGCTACGCCTGAAAAATTCGTAATAAAGAATAGAATTAACACAAAAACCAAAAAGAAATATTGGCCTTTAACCGCAACCGTTAAATAAAACAAGAACAATTATCATTCAAACAAAAACAAAAATCATAACAGAAACGACAAAGAAATATTGGTACAGAAGAACTAAAAATATTGGGGGGGGGGGGGGGGAATGCAAACCAAAGGCATCAATTCAATAAAAAATCCTAATTAACAATAGAAGTCACACAAAAACAAAACTGTTGAGAAATCACACTATTCTTATCTGAAAGCGCAACAAGGTGGCCACTGATAAACTGACCCCCCCCCCCCAAGGGCCAATTTTGCACAGTTAAACAATAGAAAAAGATTTTCACACTTGAATAAAAAGAAATCATAATTAACAATAGAATTTACACAAAAACCAAAGTCATAAAATTCATAATTAACATTCACACAAAAACTATTGTTATCTAAAAAACCAAATAAGAGACCCCATTGCACATTCTCGATCAATTGTTTTTATATTATTAAAAATACAAACCAATAATATTTTACCTCAAAACAATTGCTTACTTAAAAAACAAAGATATATAACGCTAAAAAAATTGCTCTTATACAAACCAACTAAATTGTTGTTTGCAAAAGAAGTTACTCGGGGCAGAGAATATATTTTTGTTAGTTGAACGAAATTCTGGAATTTTCTTCCCAAAAATTAAAACAACACGTTGTAGGTAGATGGCCGATTTCAAAATAACTGAACGTTGCCGATTAAAAAATACAAAAGATCCCAAGGACATATACACTAATTTTAGATTATGCAAATTTTTGAAATGTGTTGCTAAAAAAACTAATTAAAAAATCAACCAAGTAAATGCTGATAATCAGGTTTTTAGCAGAAAGTCAATTAAAAATATTAATGAGCTTTATACATCGTACTTGGAGATTGTGCATTATAACATGTAAAAATTACGTCATAATTCTCCCACACGCTCCGACTCACCCGCCGAAAAACGGGGAATTCCCGTTTTGAAGAAGGCAGAAAAAATGGGGGTGCAGTGCTATCTAAAACATGATGTATCTAATTAATTTTTTTATCATTCAACAAATTTTTTAATTCCATCGGCTAGAGGACATTTCAAAGATTCGAACCATATTTTTTCAATTGGAAAAGTAAATATTTCGAGTATTTATTGCGATAGAAGATTGGGGAAAAATTTGTCCCATTGGATTACCATTATGGCCAAATTTTAAAATTTAATTAAAAAAAACTAATTAACAATTCAACATTTTTTTTCTTTTGAAACTAAATAAATGCAGAAACTACTTATGTTTCTAATTTCATAGTTCTCCTTGCACCAGAAATTGAGATACACGTGACACAAAATTCGATTCCTAACTTTTTTTTAATATAGATAGAATCTTTAAGATACCTTGAAAATGTTAGTAGATCTTTTAAATTATATTGAATGGCAACCTTTAAAGTTGATTTACATTTTAACGCTGGTGGCAACGAATAAAAGGAAAGTCAGTGTAAAACCTCGGGAACGATACGAGCGGTGAAAGACTTGCAACAGACCGAAGGAGTAACAGAACAGTGCGAGTTGTTCTGGCTACGATGAGAGTGAAGGTGGTTTTTGAAATATAATTTTAAATGTTAATTTATTATTTTTTAAAAAACGCATGTTTAAGTGATGTTTTGTGATAATCTCGCCACTATTAAACAATTTTGGTTTGAGATACTTCATCTTGTATGTGATAATTACTTAAAATGAAGCGCTCAGCTAGTTCGCTGGATGAAGTCACGTTTAGAATTTATGGAAAATATCACCTTCACTCTCATCGTAACCAGAACAACTCCCATCGTTCTATTACTCAATTGGTCTGACGCAAGTCTTTCACCACTCACCGCTTGTATCGTATCCGAGGCTTTATGCTTTTATTAAAATGCCAGCTTTGCAAAATTACATAAGCAGGATTTACACGCTACCAGTCGGTGTTTCAGTTTGGATCGCTATCTCTGTTACGCCAGCTAAGTGACCACTGCACTGTCTGTCTGTGATCACAGAAGAGCGTACATGATTGGATTATGAGAGTGCCAGCGACAGTAAATAGAAAATATTTTATTTACTGGTACCAGTAGCCAGATGATGTTGTAGACTGGCAATCTAAACTGGAAGTCCAACTGGTAGCTTGTAAATCCAGCTATAGTGCCAGCAGCTGGAACAATCCAGCTATTGAACAAAGCATTATGCCAGTTGGTGGTGATCATGGTAGAGTATATGTAATTGAATGTTGAAAGTAAGGCTTGAGAAAATGTTTACTAAAGCTGCCAGTTACATGCGAGCATATGACAAGCTGGCTTCTCCAATGAATGGGCTGAAACATATGTACAGTGCTAGTAACTTGTATTTAATGATCGCTGACACTTCTATTGGCATGTCAAATGGTAAAATGTAAATCAGCCTTACATTCCTGTAAGAAAAGGCTTAGAAATCAAAGGGGATATTAAAAATCAAAGGAACGAAAAAAATTCTTTAAGTGTTATCTTATTACCCTTCTTTCTTTTTAGGTCGAGCCTACTAACAGTAAGAAGAATAAAGATTCTGTGAGTTAATCATGCATTGTCTGATATTTGGCATTTCTGTAACTTTATGTTTGTGAATTATGTTGTAACCCTAATTTTTAATTGCAGGAGCTGCTATTGCTTCGCCAAAAATGTCTACGATTAGAAGGTGCTCTAAGGGAAAAAGATCTCTCCCTTAAGTAGGTCATTGATTTGTATTTTATAAATGTAACCTACTTTGTAATGTAAATGTTACTTTGTGATATTTCTACAGTTGAATTTCGGTAATTTATTTAAAAAATATATTATTTGAAAAATAATTTGATAACTCTAGTAAATTGATTTTACAAAGGTTGATATTGCTGTTTTATAGAATGTTTTCTTTTTTAAAGAATTTTTAAAAAATTTAAAAATAATTGTCGTTTTTCATACAGTCTAGAATTTTTTTTTTTTTTTAATTTTGAATAATTTAAATAAACAATTCTCATGAAGCAAAACTGTCAATTGGGACATTATGGAATGTTTTTATTTCCTTATTTATCTATTTTTAAATATTCCTTTGTATGTCTTTACTTCAAAGTAGTAGTAATAACTTCAATGAAAGGTATAATAGAGTGATTTTTTTTTTCACTGTAATTAAAGTTTTTGATTTTGCATGTGTGAGAACCCTAGTTAAATTTGTACACTAATATAATTTTTATATCCTTGGATATAATTAAATATCCATTGAGGTAAAAAAAAATTATTTCAAAGTTAATATTTGTAGATTGAAAAAGTTATATTTTTAAACTGAAAAATTAATGTTTTTATTTATCAATTTAATGAGACTTACAGTTTTTTATTTTTATAAAATACCAATGTACTCCTTAATTCGAAACTCTTAAGTCCTTATCCTTCATAGGGCATTTATTTCTATTTTATTCAAGTTAAATTTAATTTTTATATCACAGCATTAAAACTTTTACTACAATTTTATAGCTTACAAACAAATCAAAAATCAATTTAAATTTATATTTAAATCATATCAACAGATGTTAATTAATTACATTCAGATGTTAATTAATGAACCCTTTTTTGAAGTTTCTTATTTTTATCTATTTTATTAGTATAGTTTTACTTAAGGTGATTGCTTTATAAATGTTTTAATTCTGATATGTTTAGCACTTTTAGAAAGCTTAACCATGAATCATTGAAAGTTGAAGGGGCCAAATCTAAACAAAGTACTTCCCAACTTGAGGTTTGTAGGCCTTTCCTTATGATCAGAGGCGACAAATTTAGGTGCCTCATTGAACATTGTTCTGAATTTCTTATAGAAGTTAGAGAAATGTTAGCAAATCATGAATCCACTTATTTGCCGCAGTAAAAATAGCTAATCCTAACTAATCTATAATGATAAAACAATGTGTGTGTGTGTAAAGCTATTTAACCCTTTGCACTCCAGGCCTTTTTCGCGCGGAGGAATCAGCAACTCGAGACATTTTAGGTTCGGCTGGTGTTTATGGATTTGCTTCATAGAAACTAAACACAGTCATTGGCCTTGCATCGAATTTCCGCATCACACCTAATGGTCCTCTCGTGGTTTGGCACCCAATCGTGTGGCGCCTGAGAGGCGCCACTGGAATGCAAATTGTTAAAATAGGCATAGAACTCTGAAATGTTCAACAAAAGTAGTTTTGGCCTTCTAATTGTACCTATGACAAACAGAATGTTAAAATTTTGATTAACAAATTTTTTTACAAAACGCCACAGTTTTGAAATTTTAAATATAAGTAGTTTTAGCCTTTTAATTGACGTTTTGAAAAATAGAAAGTTAAAATCTTGATTAGTTTTTTTTTAATTAATTAATAAATAACTATAACTAACAAAACTATTTCTAATAGGGCTGTGGCTCTGAAGTTTTCAACATAAGTAGTCTTGGTCTTCTAATTGGACTTTAGACAAAAGGAATATTAAAATTTTAATTATTTTTTTAATTATTTTTTTAATTAATATTTTCACAAGAAATTACTTCTAATAGGCCTAGAAATCTGAAAGTTTCAACAGAAGTAGTTTTGGCCTTCTAATTTTGCTTTTCACAAGCACGTATTAAAATATTCTTAAAGGGGTGTTGTATTATTGTATTAACAGATTTTTTTTTTGTTTCTCGACAAGGGGTGGGGCTTCTAATATTAAGGGTTTACGCAGCGATTAGTTTTTAGTGAGTGAAGCTATCATATGCTTACTCTGCAATGAATCTTTAGACTTCTTTTCCACTAACCGATTTCTGCCGGACCACAAAAAAGTAAGAAGACAAAAAGTCGGTTGTTTTAGTAGCACCCGGCGACTGCTAACACGCTGTTATCCGACTTTTTGACGTCACTAGATAATGTAAAAGGAGTATTTCACTTCTTACGCCACTAATTTTTTTTTTGTCTTCCTACTTTTTGCTGTTCGACAGAAATTGGATAGTGTGAAAGGAGCCTTAGTCTTGCATAGCAATAAACCTTCCTGTGAGCAAAGTGCCAAAAGCTGGGACCTATACACCAATGACGGATCTATGCAACTCGGGGCCACGCAGCTAGCTAAAAAATTACATTGTAGTAAAATTTCGTAGCGAAGCATGTTATTCAGCTAACATCTAATAATAATAATAATAGAGTTGAACTAAATCTGATTGCCAAATATGTCATAGCTTGCCAAATAAATAGTGAGAATTCTTTTTTATATGCTTACTCACTGCTCTTTGAATTTCAATGAAGAAAAGTGCAGACGATATACAGTGAAAAATACTTCCATCTGTTAAAAGTGAGACAAGTTGGTGATAAATATTGTATCACTGATGACTTAATACTTATTGCCAACTTGGCTAACTTTTAAAAGATAAAAAATATTGGCTCCTGAAAAGACAAATCGTCTGCAACCTTCTTAATTGAAAATTAGAGTAGTGGGTTAACAGGCAAAGCAAAATGTTCATTTTTTTGGCAAGTTATGACATATTTGGCAATCTGATTTAGTTCAACTCATTTAAAGTCGATTTTTGAATAGTTTCGACCATTTTTGCCCCGGCAGACCAGTGGATCTGCTAACATATCTCAACATTCTATAAAAAAAATTCAAAATGATGTTTGATGATATATCTAAACTTGCAGCCATCTCAGTCCATTATTTTTCACTGCTTTAATTATTTATTCAACTAACACTTTCTTGGAATTTTATGGTCTAGTACCATATTGGTAAAACTAATTTAATATAGTTTATGTGTTACTCAATTAATTAAACTTTAACTTACTTTGATTATTTAATGTTTGTTTTACTACATATAGTGTAATTTTAGGATTAACTATAAAAAAACCATGAATTTCTAAATAAATAAGGCTCATTTACGCGCTACTAGTTGATGTACCTGTTGAGATAACCAGCCTGTGATATCACCTACCTACTTGTTCCAATAAATCAAACGTTTTCTATTTACTGGCAAAGGCGACTCCTATCATCCAATCACCTGTGTTCTCCCATGATCACTGACAGGTGGTGCAACAGCCGCTCCGCTAACGACACATAACTGGCAATCTGAATTCGAGCGCCAACTGGTAGCGTGTAAATAAGTCTACATAATACTACAGAATGCCAATGGACTGATCATGCTTTGTTATAATAGGCAATAGTAATCAAAGTTATGTATATAATGCATATTGGCACATAATGCTTATAAATTGTATTTTTGAATTGTGTATTTCATACTTATTCCTGATCCTTTGTGGAAGTTTAAGTGTCAAAATAGCACTATCCACAATGTAATTGGATGTGTTCCTTTATTTTATTTAAATTTTAAACTATACACAAAAATTTATACTGGGATGGGCTAGAAATCCTGTAAAATTATGATTGGTTTGTTGACTGGTCACTGTCTTAGGAACAATCTTAAAACAATGAAAGTTGTCAAGAATAACCTGGGCAGAGGCTGTGGAAACTCAGCTGAAATAGTAGAGCATGTCTCTAGCAAATGCCAATCTTGCAAGGGCATTAGGCTTAAAATCTGTGGTGTTATTGACATCAAGTCTGATGACTTTTGTAATGTCCCCATTTCAGACTTTTTGTAAAAACACTGCACTGTTTAGCATGCCATTGGCTGTATATTTTCTTAGTATGAGAAGTATAATGGGCCATCAGGCCTAAGTATGTTTTACTTTTCCACCCTTTCTAATCTAATATAAATTTTTAGGGAAAGCTTGTAACTATTTTCGAAGTATCTATCTTGAAATGAAATAGTATAAAATGAAGCTTGATTATGTGTTGATCAAAACATTAACTGACTTAATTAATAAGTGTTCTATTTTGTATTTTTTTCTGGAATTTCAATCCTATTAATTTAAAGTGTAATTTTCAGTTTCAAAATCATTTGATTTATGTTATGACAAAATATCTAAAATAAACTAGTAAATACAGCTGGTTCTAGTAATGGCTATACTGTTGAGAACTATATAACTATCAAATTCACTGACCTTTATAGGCAATCAGTGTGATTGCCATCTGCTAACAAGCAAGTTCACCGAGGGAAAAGAAAAAAACTTAAAAAGTAAAAATGTAACAAGTAATATTTTCAGTTATTATCTAGATAAGAAGAAATTTTTTCATACAGATTTTAAAATTTTATTGCACAAATGTTTCTATTCACAATTCAAGATGTGCATAAGACACTCAAATGTTTCTTGTGTTAGCTGCTTAAAACCAAATTTATAAGAGTAAATATGTGTGTTCGATCCCATAAATAGTTGGGTAGCTTGTTGAGATGTGCCCTTTGTAATTTGTTTGTTTTTGTAGAAGGACAACCTAATAAGGTTGCCTTCATTGTAATCAATGCATAACATATTTTTTTAATTTGTCATGTTTCCGCAGGGTGCTGATACTGATGATACAAAACAGGACAAATTAAACGAAACTCAAACTTTGAGCAAGTCTTCTTTCACTGGTATATTTATAAATTTTATTATTTGCACATTTTGTAATCATGGATTTTGTTATTACTATAAAATTATATACTTTTAGTCGATATAATTGATTTAAGTTAATAAATCAATACAATAATTCAATGCCAGGGAGCTCATATTGCTATCCAACAGTGCTGATGAGGTAACTGACATTTTGGACTTTTTATAGCTCAATTTCATGCTTTAATTCATGCTTGTACCATAAATTACACTATTGTAACATCAGATAATTCACTTTATTTGGCAGCCATTTGAAATAATTTACCATATGTTTGTTATAGAACAAGTACTACTCATAAAATAATAGATCCTAATACAGCAATTTTTCTAAAAATTTCACTTCCATTATTTGAGTGCTTGATTCCATTATTTGAGTGCATTATTGAGTGCTCTTTACGTCAATGTCACTCGCAATGACATAATACTTTCATGTTATCCCCTCTGGTCCAGGGCTACCTGCCTCCAGCTCATCCACCCAAGGTGATCTCTTTTCTTTCCTTGTGGAAAGTCGGGGCCTTCTTTTTTGCTTGACCATCGATATTTATTGTACAAGAAAATTTTAAGCTACTGTAAAATTATCTAACATGCCTTTATGCTTTAAATTTCTGCTCTTATGGATATTCTTTTAAAACTAATTATTTGATAATTAACTATTATAATTTGCCTTATTGACTAAGAAAGATGTGTAGGCTTATTTCTTGCTCGAGTTTTTATCTGCTGTTATTTAAGTGTTGTTATCACTGAGCAACTCTCTGAATGAAACTTGGACTATTTACTGTTATCTATTCATAAACAGATGAGAATTGTAAAATTATGATAAATCTAGTAGTGATGTTTTTGTTTTATATAATATTAGTTCATAGTAAAGTTATATTGGAAAAATAATTTCTTTTAACTAGTTCAAATATGCATTTATGATGTCTGACACATGGGATAAATCTGCATTCTGTGTGTTGATGGCATATAAATGTATTTTTGACTTAGTTAAAAAAAAGTTATTTTTCCATATAACTTTGTCACCAACTATTATTTCATAAAACAAAAACATAACTACTAGATTCATCATAATTTTAGTTTGTTTACAAATATAAAAAGAGCACAAAAGGTTCAGTGTGTCATCCAAAGAATTACCCCATTAAATATTGATTTTTTTAATTATGGAAATTTCTCTTTATTAGCTCATTCCAGTCTGTCCAGATCTAGTCAATCTACAAAATCGGAAGTTTTGAAGCTGAGAGATATGATACACAAATTGGAGAAACAAAATCAAGATCTACAACAACAAGTCAAAGATAAGGGGTATTACACACTGTGTAAATGTTACTTAAGTACTGTTATAAGAATTTCAGCGACTAGTATGAAGTAGTATACTCTTAAGTTTGGATTAGGTTATCCTATTTTATGTTTTTGTTTGTCAGTAAAATTTTATTTGTTTCTTAATATACTTAGTTAATGTTGTATTTATTTTATACTTAACTTCTATTGTGTTTATCAAAATCTATTCTAATTTGCTTTGTAAAATATGACTACCCATATAAAACATAATTAATAATTTTCTACAAGTTTCTCTTATTAGCAATAATATAAATGCTTATTTTAAATTTTCTCTATAGCATTAGTTACAAAGTTTTAATGTTGTTTGGAAAGTATAACTTTATTAAATTGCATTTTGTGCATTGCAACAAAGCATTAATCTCTGTTGTACTTAAACAGGGCTCCCACGGTCATTAAAAGTGCTTAATATTTTTGAACTTGTTTCCAAGGCCTTGAAAATGCTTAGAAGTGCTTAAAAGTACTTGAAAATGCTTAGAGGTCCTTAATTTTTGTGAATGTTGTGTGCCCGACTGCAAAATTTATAAAATACAACTATGACTTGCTATTCCTGCTTAACCGCCTCTTATCCGCACTATATCGAAATTCTCTGGCATATTTATAATATGAATGCGCTAACTTGTACATCTATTGGTTTGTATTTGCTGATTGGTGGAGTGGAATGTGAACCAAAGACCCTACACTGAGTTTTACACACTGTATTTTGTGAGAGGAACACGTGAGAGCAATGTTTATTTTGCGAGCCACAAGAAATTTTTACCAGTGTAGCAAGTGCTGTTTTTTTAACAAAAGCAACTTACGAAAATTATGCCCGAAAAGTGCATATTTAATGTGCTTTGGCGAGGCCACACTGCATATGAAAAATGGATTACAACATCAATAAAGTCTATTCATGAGGCAAAATTCAAACTGTGCATGAAAGATTTTGATTTTAGTGCTATTAGCGAAGCAGTTTTGAAACTTCTCATTACAGATATGTCTAAAAATAAATTTTTGAAGGTCCTTAAAAATATTATAAAGATCCAGAAAAGTCCTTGAAAAGGCATTGATTTGCATCCTTTAATTTCAGTGAGAACCCTGTTAAATGTTTGCAATGTATGTATGCATTATGCATGCAATAAAATAAATTGCTAAGAAGTAACTAGCTCGAGTTAATGTGCAAATGTATTTTATTCAATTTTAAAACGGTAAAAGTAGTATGAACAAAGTAATAACTCAACCTGGAAATCATGGATTTCGCAGAAAAAATTTTACATCCTGGAAATCCTTTCCAGAAATTTGTAATTTTTTTTAAATTTTGCAAAAATTAAAAAAAAAAAAAAAAAAAAAAAAAATGAACAATAATGCAATTAGCATTATGCATGCCTTTCTCCACAGCTTATAATTTAATTTTCAGAATTATTGAATAGTTGTACCAGGAATACTTATTAGAAATGTCAGGAAGATTATAAGTATAGTTTAAATATGGAACATTGTAAAATATTTAAATATGGAACTGAAATATAGTTTAGACTAAGTTTATTTCAAAAAGTATCTAAACAAATTTAAAAAATGTTATTCTTGAAATATTTAGATATTTTAATCTTAAATTTTTTTCTTATATGCAACATCATTCATGGTTATCTACTCTTGTAGTTCAAGTATTCAGTTTATTGTATTTTTTAATATATCCATTCTTAGTCTACAATTATCATGTTAAATTACTCAAATTAAATTATTTTGGATATTTAAAAGTAGGCTCATTATTCTTTCAGGGAAGAAATTCGATGTCTCAAAGTCCATTTAAGAAGTCAAACTTACATCAAGTCATCTCAACCCGCTTCCAAATCTTCCATACCAAACATATCTACTAAAATTTCTGCACCAAGTATCTCTTCTAAAAGTTCTGCACCAATCTTATCTTCTAAAACTCCTTTGTCAAACATCTCTTCCAAAATTTCTCAACCCAAATCCACACTTAAGAGGAATAGCAAGTCAGTTCCTACTGTGCCAAATAAAGCGCAAGACAACAAATTAAAAGGTAACTTAGTTTCAAATGTAGATGGCATTCCTCGTAAAGAGTTGAAAGCACCGCAAGCCCATAAAAGTTCAATTGTTCAAAGACCTAAGAAGATGTCAGATCCTTCTATTAAAAATAATGTTCAGCAGAAACGGAAAGCTACTTCAACGAGTGGAATTTCTAAGTTACAGAAATCTAGTAAACAGGTAATGTGCTTTTGTTTTTATTTTAAAATTATTTAGAAATATCTCATTTCTTGACTTGATATAATTTTTGTATGAAAATCAGGTAGAGAACATTACTAAGCTTAACTGTTTTTATCACTTCTAAAGTTATATTGCAGGGGTCGCATTCGCCCTAAAATTCCTAATATTCCTTAAATTTTTTGTAACTCCCTGAAATTGTACTTAAATTTTTTGATAATTCGTAAAAAAAAAAAAAATTTTAAACATGAAAAGGTCCTTTTAAAATCCGTGAAAAAACCCAGATAATCCTCCAGAATAGAAATTTTTTTTTGAGATTTTAATTATTAAATTTTTTGAAAATTGGTAGTTTATTAAAACATGTTTTGAAGATAATGTGTTGGGAGCCTAATGTAAATGTCTCTATTTTTTGGAATTATCTCTAAAATGTTTGGAATTATCACTAAAATTTTTTGGAATTATCTCTAACAGGATTCATACGCCTCAGGGAGAACAGGGAAAATAAACTTGACTTTGTCATTCATCTCAACCCTAAGTGAATTTAACTAAACTTGTGACTGAATCAATGTGTAACACGAGGAAAGCCTCTGGAATGATCTCCAGATAAACATAGGCTGCAGATAAAAATTGAACAGAAGTGTAAAATATCGAAGTTGTGTTCATTGTCAGACTTCTAGGGGGAAGGGGAGGTTTTTTAATTTTTTAAATTTTTTTTTCGTAATTTATTCGTTGCTAAAGACAAATGAAAGGAATTTTCCACTAAGAGACCTCATGAAAGATATTCCCCTTCAAACTATTCTTAGTAATCAAGACATTGCAATAGGGTTTTGCACAGTTTTGTCCACTGTTTCTCAGGGTTAGAAAAAAAACAGGTTTTTTTTTCTTTAAAAATAAAAAATAATAATAAAAAAAAAAAATTAAAAATGTCTTTTTTGTTGTTGTTAAACAAGGTTTTTTTAAGAGCCTTTTCTAATGACAAGTATGCATATTTATGAATAAAATTTGACATAAACTAGAATAATTTATGTTAAAAAAATAATTAATATTCCTTTAGAAAATAATCAAGTAAATAAACAATTGTTGCTTCTTATGTGAATTGTAAAATTTAATATGATTTGGATGATTTGAAAATCTTCTGTATTTATGCGAATTTCCACTTTTTTTTATATGGTTATGGGTTCCAAAGACTTCCTTACTTCCAAAGATAAAATTTTATTGTTTTTAATGGACCCTATAGGGCTTTAACAGACTAAACTTACCTAAAACTGCTCAGAAAAAATTTCTGGCTGCACCACTGTTCTGTACACATATTCTGTATATATTCTTATTCAGCTAGTTTTGCAGTTAAAATAATGCTGCATATATTTTCCTCTTTTTTTTACACTTTGTCTGTTTTTACCCCTGGTATAATAAAGTGTGAGATAAAGCTGATAAGTCTGACGTAAGCCAATAAAAATGTGTGTAAACCGTCCTTTTATTGACAGCCTCAAAACTTGATAAAAAGCATTGTCATCAACAACCTGCCAAGTTTCAAAGTTTTGATTCGATTAGATGACAAGGTTTGGTTTAATAGGAATCCGAAGCGCCAATAGAAGCGTGTGTAAAAGCGGTCTTTTAGTGACAGTGACAGACCACAAAACTTGATATAATACCAACTTGTCGACATTGAATCTACCAAGTTTTAGCTACATTGGATGAAGGCAAGTGTGTTAATTGGTCATCTGAAGTAATAATAGCGTTTATAAAAGAGGCCTTTTAGTGACAGACCCCAAAACAAGATAGAATGCATTAACAACATTTCTTTCTGCCAAGTTTTAGCTTGATTAGATGATGACAAGTTGGTTAATTTGCCTTCTGTAGATTTGTCTGTCACACGCACAAAATTGAAGTTAATATAAAGGATTTTAAAATGTAATACATCGAAGTGAATTCATTTACTTATTTCCAGTCAGTATTGATGGTTTTATTATAACTTTCATATTTTTGTCTTTTGAAATTGTAGTTTAAAATTATTTTATTTCCATTCCACAGAGTAATGGAGATCGGTCTAACTTGGAAGGTATGAAGGGTGGGCAAGGATTTGTTGTTAAAGATTTAGCTGCAGTGAAATCAGGTTTAAACAAAACAACAGAAAATGATCTTGATGATGACGCACAAAGGCTGAGAGAGAATATAGCTGCAAAGAAAATACAGAGAGGCTGGCGTTTTCACCACAACAAAGTAAATAAGATTTTAAATGTTTTTGTTCTTCAGTGACAATGTTGTATTGTGAATATAATTAAGAAAAGGCTGATTCTGTGCATGTTACTTATTCAAATAGTTTGACAATTTACTGTGCCCTGATTGGTTCCTTAAAAGTACTAAAGTTTTGCTGGTTGTTGCACTATCCCTTTATTATTCTACTGTATAAATTGTAAGAGAAGTACAACTAAAGAGATAAATTGTTTTTGAAATATGTATTATAATTCCAAAGTTATGAACAATGATGTAAATAAAATATTAAATATATTTTTGTTTTAATATGATCAGTATTTTAATATTTCTAAAACACTGATTATATTGTTTCAGAAATATAATTAAGTCTCTTTTTCTAAGATGAGCGATATACAGTAATTCCAGGGCTCCTACATACTTAATTGGTAAATAAATTAACATGTTACCAAACAGAAATTTAATTCAGTTCAATGATACTTTTAGTTTATGAGATCCTTCTTTATGTGTCACAAAATGTACTTTTGTTAAGCTTTTGAAAACATTTCTTATTCTTCAAAAACTAATACAAGAAGAAATTTGTTATTCTTGTTTCAATCAAGTAATAGTGTAACAAAAAATATTATTATTATATGCTAGAAGGAGATATTTTTAATTAAGCATTAATTAACAAGCGACTTGACTTCTTTCTCTTTACGCCCAGTGAATAAAGATGAAGTTTGACGTTTTAATGTCGGTAATTATACCAATTGTCCAATTAAATAAGAAATTAACTGTTAAACACTTATTATTTATAATTTCTGTTTACATTATAATCTCCTAATTTCTAATAAATTCTCTATTTCAGCATCATGACAGCCAAGATCATGTAAACTTGCAGAAGGTAATTTAAAATTTTTTAATATTTAGTTGGCCATTGGGCCATCATTAATTGTACACACACACACATATATATATATATACATACATACATACATATTAATTCTTTTTTTTTTTGCTTTGTAAAATTATTATTAATACTTTAAATATAGTTAATTTTTATTTGTTTCTATCCGATTGAAAACAAATATTTTGTAACATATTTATCCTATAATCAATGATAATCAATATACTAAAAATATTAGAACCTGGTTACAAGTATGAGATATTGTGCTTGTATCCTGTTTTATATTGAATGTGAGTTTGTCATTTTCAGAATTGCATTTTACAGTACTTGTAGAATTGTACTGAATTTATGAATAATATAAAATAATGAATATAAAATAATGAAAATAAAATACTGAAAATAAAATACTGAAAATAAAATAATGAATATAAAATAATGAATTTTTACATAAAATAAAAATTTATAAAAATCTTTTAATGGTGCAATGATTTACTTACTATGTTCGTGTTTGTAAAATTCATATAGAGTATATTTTTGTGAAGTGATTTCTTGAGTCATGGAAAATTATTTGCTTTAGTCTTGGAAAGTCATAAATTCGTAACATTTTATTTTGGCAGAAACCCTGAATGTACGCTCTTTTGCTTTACATATCAAAAGCTTTGAACTGTAGTTTAGTAGTTAACCATAAGGAAGGTAATGTTTTTTATAGCCAATAAGTTATTAATGCATTTAGCTACTTTTGAGTCACAAATGGGTTACAGATTCAGAATCGAAATCTTTTTTGTCAGATTCACAGTTACGAATCCAAACCCCTCTGGACTGTGGCTTGGGATAGTCTTGTGGTAGTTTCATTCTAAGGCACACACCCCCCCCCCCATTCCCAATACACACGCCCATCGAACAATGGTTTCTACTAAAAAGGATTGTGGGAAATGTCAATTTAGCATTGACGAGGTCAAGTTGTTCTAGTGTCGCGCGAAAGTTATACTTTATTATATTTTAACATTTGGAAGTCTTTTCAATCTGCTCTCATCACAACCAGATATAATACTGTGAAAACTGAGATTATTACAATTTTGTTGTAGTATTTTGCTGTAAAAAGTTTAAAAAATATGTAAATGTTTAGCTTTTGTCTGCTGTTTCACTCTGATTTAATGTGCACCAAAATAGAAAGGGTGAATAATATTGCTGTGGCATATGATTTAAATTTATTTTTATTTCAGGCCATGACTTTTATTGTTACCTCAATTAAACATCACAAAAGTCGAAAGGAGAAACTGAATATGCTCCGTAAGCAGAGAAATTCTATGCCTAGGCAAAAAGTCGAAAATGAAAGCGTTCTTGTTGAAGCCATTCAGGCAGCTACCAAGAATCTATGGGCAAAGGAGCTTAATGCTGCTAACTAGTTTCTTTACAAAACATAAAAAGATGTGAAATGCTAGTTGAAAATGGTTTGTATTAAAAACTAGTATCGGTGTTGAATTATTTGACGAAATAACTTTGATTTAGTTGATTTTTTATATATCATTTGATGTCTTAGTGGACGAATATATTCCTTATCATATTTTGGAATCATATGAGAGAATATTATTTTTTACTATTTTATATCATTCAAAGTCATATTTACTCAGTGTGCCATTTTTTTAATGTAATTGAAATTTATATTTATTTACAATTTTATTGTTGAATGTGATTTTTTTGAGTATTATTTAAACTTTTAAAATCTGATTATTTAAATTCTTTGATATTTAAATAAGTAATGAATATGAATGGATATAGCTTTATGTTACTAAACTCTGAAAAATTGCACAATTTTCAATTATAATAATCTTGAATGCATGAATTTGTTTGTTACGTTGGCCAAATTAGCAAAAGTACTGTTTCGTGAAAAGTGCTCAAAAACATTTGTAAACTGTTTTGAACAAGTACAAAACAATTATATTCATTTAATCAAGAAGAAACTGTTAAACACAAAGTGAGGAAAACGTTTATTATAAAATGGGCTGATTACCTAAATGGTGCTTTCAAAAGACTATGTCAGCAGGGATTTTTTTTATGAAGTATCTAGTAGCAGTTGAAATATAAATGAAATGAAATTATTTGGCAAAACTGTCATTCTGCCTGTTAAAGAATTTAAATGTTTCTTTATTTAAAAATTTCAACAATTTAAAAACAATTAATTGTTAAAATTATATTCTAATAAAGTAAACATTATTTATGAAATTAAAAAAATTTCACTTTAAATCACTTCACTTAAACATTCTCTTAAAATGTCTTACCCGAATTTGGCTAACTATGAGCTGTATAGAATATGGTGATTCAGATATGATGAGCTGAGTATCGATCAATATTTTATTTACTGTAGATTGCAATCATTTTTACATAGAAATTTACTACCACTACATATTCTCTCTCATAGTTTCCTTCTAATTTATTAAAAACAATTCGAATCATTTATTCGAATTTTTTTAGTTTGAAAAATAAGTTACTGCTATTGCTAAAACAATAGCAATACAAAAAAATCTAATAAAAAATTGTGTGATTGGCTGACATTTTTAAAAGTATTATTTCGATTGGTCTCACAGTTTGTTTGATTTGATGACGACAGAAAAACCAAACTTCAAATATTTGTTGCATAAGCTCCATTGCCTGAAATGGGCTTTTATACAAAACAATATTTCAAAAGAAGTTTGTGTCATCATCCTAATTAACCGAAACTTATAACCACCTTAAAAATAAATAAGAATTTTCAACCAATCGCCAACCAGCATTGTCGTGGTAACATCGCTAAAAATTAGTCATTGACTCCTATCTTTGCCCCTTAGTGTTCCAAAAAGGCATTTCTTTCATAATAAAATCCATACTAATACATATCTTTTTGTAAGTATCAGAAATCTTAGAACTAATTTATATCTTACTCATTTTAAACTACATGTTTTTCAATACACTATCATGTTTTTAAACAAACTGAAATTGTGTGACACGAATTATTCATTAGGATAAAATGACATAGTTGATCTCTCTATTGAATAATTTAAAACTAATGATTTCACAAATATAAAATTTTTATTTAAATTGCATTTTGTAATTTTAGCTATGCATAATTATTTTAAAATCATGTATAAATATTCCATATTTATATTATTTTCTGTTTTTTTATTTTTATTTTATCACTATATTTCATTTCTTCAAAAAAGTTATATTAGACGTGTGCTGTTTTGTAAAATTTCATAAAGACCGTTTTGAAGTACATGAACTGGTTTAGTTTTTAAATTATGACTTGATCTGCTTTAAAATTCTTTTCATTATTAAAATGATTGTAAATTAAGGACGAGCTTTTCTTACTAAATGTTTCTATTAAACTTCCTGTTATAATAACCTACATTTCAGAATTGTTCACTGTATATTGTGTGCCAAACTTGTTGTGATTTTTAAAGATTAATGTGTATACTACAATTTTTGTTGTTACTCAAAGTTGTAAGGTATAGTTAAGTGTGTTTCACTAACTATTAATGTCACTCATTGACTAAAATTTGAAAGAAATTGAATTCTTGTAACATGTTATATTTCAAACTATTAATTGAAGGTGTTTACAATACATAATTAAGAAAAGATCCAGTTGGTTTCTATGTAATATTTCTGTTGAAAAAAAAAGGACTTTATTACATTAGACTTAAATTGCAAAGTACATAAGTGAGAGTTCTAACTTATCTAAAGCTTTTGGCATGTATTTTGTGTGCATGTATGTTGTACCCTTTTGGTTAGCCATTTTGCAAAGTGTCTGCCTAACATTGAAAAGGCTAGAAGTTATATTATTCTGGTAATAATTAAATTCTGGTCATTTATATGTTTCAGGATTTAGCTAGCTAATTTGCAAAGTAACTAAACTTTGGAAAAACATGTGCGGATTGAGAAACTTAATTAAAAAGTACTTGATAGACTTGTAAAGTATTTTTATTAGTGTCATACTCTGCCTAATATAAATAGTTTTCTGTCTACCTTAAGTATAGTATAAGTTGAGACAGCAACCATGTAGAAAATCACACTTGACTTATCCACCATTTTGATATAATTATGAGACAAGATTAATGCTGCCAGTTTTAGACTGAGTAACATGTTCATGTTTACATTGCTAAAGGTTAACTTAACTTTAGTTACCTTTGCTAAAGTTAACTAAAGGTAGGTGAACATTGTTTAAGAAAGGAAATATTTGAAAATATTCTTAATAACATTTCTAAGCAGCTAGTCATAGAGACATAATGAGAGTGTTTAGCATAAAATGAACTGCAACTTTTTTGACTTGAAGAAATTAGTTTAGGGGAAAAAGTATCACAATTATATTCTTATATTTATTTTTAGTCATTGTTGATATATTGTGTACTATATTTTATAAATGGTTAAACAATGCATCCAGTTGTACAGCTATTGATGGCTGTTTAAATATTGTGTGTTAAATATACATAAAAAGTTATTCCCATCTATTCTATATCAATTACACCTCTTTAAATATTCTGTCATGTATTTTTGTTTTTGAAAAGTACAAAAGGTCATTATTAGTAAATAGTTAGTGTTTGTAGCTAATTATTTTAAAATCGTCATTTGCAAATTACCAAGATTGTTTTCTTCTATGTGTCAAATTGTAACTATATTTATGGTTATAAATGCCAAAATTAAAATGCGCTCAATTGCCATTATTTTAATATGTATATTCCTGGTGATAATTATAAGTAGTCATTTTTTTCTTGATGTGAATAGTTTCTTATTATGATAGTGTTATTTGTTATGTAAAAGTAACTAGAACTAGTCTTTGTGATGTAATAAAATGTAAAAAAAATTTATGTAGTGATATTTTTCTTGAATTTTGTTTTTTATATTTTTAGAAAACTATTCCCACTAGCTTACCACTTTTTAAATCCTTTATATTAACTTCGCTTTTGTATGTTTATCGATGGCGGCGAAATCTGCGGAGGCCTAATTAACCCTCTTGCCGTCATCCAATTGGGCTGAAACTTGGCTGATAGGTTCAATGTCGTTGACAATGCATTCTGTCCAATGTTGAGATTGTAACTGTCACTAAAAGGTCGTTTTTATGGAATACTAATAAACCAAGTTGCTGTCATCCAATCTCATTAAAAAAGCATTGAATCGACCATTGTTGAAACTCTTTCCTGTTGCTAATTTTTTTTAATAAATAATAAATTACTTTAATCAGAATAAATTATATTTGGATGCAAGAGAATAAATTCACGTTCATTTTTAATAAATAAATTTTGAAACTTAGTCTGCTGCACATTTTACTGATAGAAATGTTTTTGATATATACGCTGTGGTAATGAATATAAAAACTGACAATGCATATAAAGGATTTCTTAAAAACTCTGTCAGGGTTGCCACGCACCTGGAAAACAGAGAAAACCTGGAATGGACAATTCCCGCATTTTGTAAAAACGAGTGAAATTAGTACATATTTATGAAGAATTTCTTTCTGATTCCAAATATTTAAACAAAAGTTCTTTAAAAAAATTAGTTATTTAAATATTAAGAAAAGGAAATGCCCCAAAACCAGTCAACAAAATTCGTGACATAAAGAGACCCTATCGTTTCTATGGTTATTGTGAGGTTTCTGCCAAATAGTTAGCGTTAAAAAAGTTGGCGTTGGTAGACCATTGCCACATTCCGTACAGGTTGGCGTGATTTGCGAGAAACTCAGGAGACGTCACATTCAATGCCAACGAAATAAGATGTTTTCTCTCCAATCTCTAACAAGGTAATTTTGAATGCAAATTTAAAAAAAAGAAAAAGCGCACTGAGCAGAAATTTTTATGTTTATGGCCTTTTCGAAACATTTAGAATTGAATAAAAAAAACATTTAAAAATGCAGGGAATTGTCCATTGTCAGGGAAAATGAAAATGCCTAAAAAAGGTCAGGGAAAACTAAAAAATTTGATATTTTATGGAAAAGTCGGGGAATTTCTTTCAGATTCAAGTTTTCTTGCAAGAAGTTCAGTAATTTTTTTTTCGGAACGAACGTCTGCGTTCTAAAAATTTTATATTTATATGATATTTTCTTGTAACAACGTGTAAAATGCACCCGCTGAAAGCAAATTGTCTGAAAAACAGATGAAAATCCTTCGCTTTAACGCAGATTTTTTTTTTATTTCCGAGATTTTTCATTCCTTCTACAATTTAATAATTTCAATGGGCTAAACATTTAACTGTTCCGTAAAAAAGTTAATTTCTGCTTTTTTTTTCACCAAAATTTTAAATAATTGATAAAAATGCACATTAAAATATTGCAAAATTTTTTTGAATTTAAAAAACCTGGAAATTTAAAAAAATTGTCTGGAAAACCTAGGGAATTTTTAGTGGCAACTCTGTTTTTATAGGTTATATTTTTTGGACCCAACTCTTACTCATTTTTAAATATTGCTCATTAAAATGGGTAAATTGTAATTTAGTTTGCTGTTCTCTTAAAAAGTCTGTTAAGGAATTACTCACTGACCAATGAATCAAAAACCATCTAATAAACTTAAAAATGCAAGTGCAGTTTGGCAAGTTAGTTTGGTATTAAATGAATTTGCTCTAATACTCATTTTTAGTGGAAATGTAAAAATTTGAAAAATTATCAAAGGGGCATTCATTCAGTTCAATTTTCATCAATTATAACTTTGTTCCTTACCATTTAGACTCGGCTTTTGTATTTATTCATTTAAATGAGCCTTCACCAAAAAAGACGGATGTACTGCTTTAGATAAATTCTGTGCTTAATTTTTGTAAAAATCTCAGAAATTAACTCAAATTAGAGATCCCCATTTGAGACTGTTTCCTCTTGAAACAACTCTGGAGTGGTGTTTCCTCTTCACACGGGTCTTTAACGATGTTGTGGCATATAAATAATGCATAGCAATTTCTACAATTCAGTAAAAAGCTAATAAAAGAATGTAATTCTGAATTAACTCCTAATCCTGATCAGGTTGAAACTTGGCAGATAGGTTTGATGACAATGCATTCAATCAAATTTTGGGAGCTGTCACTAAACAGTCCCTTTTACACGTTTCTATAATTGCTTCAGAATACTAATAAATCCCAATAAACCGATGGATATTGAAACTCTTTCCTACTGCCAAAACTATTTTAATCCGCACTATAAATGCATAACATTATATAGTGCGGTGCATTCGATTCAACTTTGTGTGGCATAGTAATTCTGTAAATGAAAGAATTTTAACTGATCATTGTTGAAATTCTTTCCTGTTGCCAAAACTGTTTTAATCGGTATAAATAAAAGATATTTGGACATGAACACAAAATTCACATTCATTATTAATAAATAAATTTTGAAACATAGTTTGCCAGAAATTTTGATGTTAGAGATGTTTATAATATTTAAAATTAGATGCAAACACCAAGCACAGACCGACAACAGAATCCGCCATGTTAATGAATATAAAAATTGGCAATGCATATGAAGGATTTATATTAAAAACTTTGTTTTTATGGGTTATATTATTATTTGTAAGGCATGTAAAGTGAACAGTGCATAAATATGTGCTCCAAAGATTCCAATTCATGTTCATTACATAGCTGGGACATCAATTCAGGTTGGATCTCAAAAATTTTGACTCTTGTCTAAACACAATTGACGAAATCTAAGTTATAAAATTGAATAAAGATTAGATAGTGTAAGAAAAAATGCTTACATTAAAAAGAAACTTTTTTTTTTAATGTTTAACAAAACAAGAAAGACAATATCACACAACACTTCAGTTTTAAATTTTATTTTTACATAATGTATTAGGTATACAAAAAACTAAAAGTAAGTGATGAATTATTTCTCAGAAATCCTTATCACCACAATAAATTTCTCACAGAATTTTATTAATATTCACAATAAAGATGATTACAAGAAATCGGCATTTGGAATTTTCTATCATTGGAAGCTTCCAAGGTTTTCCTGGCGAAAAATCACAGACACTCAACACCCCTTCAGGATTCTGCATAAGAAACCCAAGCAGTATATAGACTCTTATTTTCCATTACTAAGGCACCACAGTTATGAGCAGTGAAGGCAAACTCAAGACTCAGAAAAAGCAGGCAAAAACCTTCAAGTTTTGTCACATGGCAGTTTATAATACAATTGAATGAACTAAACTAAACAGCAATCAAAAATGACATTAAAATTTTTCGCCAATGGTGATGGGTTTAACTTTATAATCCGGGAGAGAATAATCGCCTATTCAAATTTAGTTGAAATTTAGTAGGCAGAACCAATTGTCATTCCAGGGATTATAGCCTGAATCTTAACTAGTTGGTGCATAGAAATCAAAAGATTAGGAAGTTTGGACATGCTCAAGAGCTGATAGGAGGAATGCAATACACATATGCGTTGTAGTAACCCCTCTTAACGTTTTTCAAACCTTTGAATAGTTTAATGGTCCAAAGAGGGGTATTCCCTTAAATACCAAACCAAATATCTTTAAAAGGACTTTGTTATATTCATGTTTATAGAAAGATTTTCCATTTTGCCTGGGCAGGCTGGTGTTCTCTAAACATTGGCGAAAATGCTGTACCAGATTATAAATATTTACTAGAATATAGTCACCTTGATGATAAAACTTTTTTTGACGCCAAATGTGTTCAGTTTACTTAGCTGACTTATTAATAAGCAAATTTTTTTAATATATTATTAATAATAAAAATTATATATTTTACTCATGAAGGTATGAATAAGGATTATAAACTAAGAAATGAAGAAATTTTTAAGAGGGATGGCAGAGGTTTCTGAAATATTAAAATGTTCTATTATAAATAAAATAACTTAACATGGTAAGCAGTTATAATTATTTTAAAAGAATTTCAGAATATAAAATGAAACAAATTACACCGTATTTGACAGCAAAAAGTTTTTGTAGTAGTACCCCTTATATTTTCAGCAACGACATATTTATTTGTAAAGAATATAAAAAAGTCACAAAGAAAATAAAAAATAACGCTTGTTAGGGAAGAATGGTAAGATCGTGAATAATCAAAAAATTTCTGAGGATACTTCAATTTCCTTAAAAAAATTATGTGTCCCAAGTTATGAATGCAAATTATTATTATTTTTTTACCTGTGATGTACAATACAGTTGTAAAACTATTTATAATAGATAATATAAAATTTTCCAATAGTAACATGTTTACAGGAGTACAACTCAAGATGGTAAATTAAAATTTCCCAAACACTATTTTTCAAATTACTGACTTAACACAAGTGTAAAAACTAATAAGCCTAAATACTAAGAATAATTTATAAAATTATTATATAGTATAACAACACAAAACCAAAAATCAGATTCCTTGAAAGTAAAACTATTTGATTCTGTAAATATACATCTTTTAAAAGCAATTAAAGTTTTGAAACCTCTGCGTTAAAACAATATGAATTAAATGAGTTTAATGCTATTTAACAGTTACAAGCAAGAAAATAATCCAGTGTTTAATCTATGTTACACTTCCAGAGATCAGTTTTTTGTGTCAAACTAGAAACAAAAATAAAATATAACATCATACTACATTAACAATGCAATCAACATAACCAAATGTACAAAAATACCACGAGATGCTACACAATACTTAAATGCATTGAAACATTTTAACATATTTTCTTAAACAATTCACCAATATGAAATCACCTCTTGTGGTAATCTTACAAATTCCATCAACAAATTATAACAAAGGATGGTTGGTCTCGACCCTTGCAGCCACCTGGGGTCATTGATATAGAAATGAAGTCAACATGAACTTTCCATTATGGAGACAACTTCGAAGGAAATTCTAGAAAATTTTAAAGATATTTGAGATATCTTGAAGTAAATTCCTAAGAAGAAAACCTAAACAATTTTAGAAAATCTTAAGGAAATTCTAGAAAACCGGAAAGAAATTCTATCAAACCCGAAGGAAATTCTTGGAGACTGATGGAAATTCTAGAAAATCTTAAGGAAATTCTAGAAAACCTAAAAAAATTCTAGAAAATCTTAGGGAAATTCTAGAAAACGAGAAAGAAATTCTATCAAACCCGAAGGAAATTCTAGAAAACCTTAATATACTTTTCAAAGCACCAAGTGGAATAGTCCATAACAACAACTAGTTAAAAAGATTTGCTCTTTGCATGCATATTTCCATAAACAATTGCCTCAATTCAATTTAAAAACTTGAAGCAATATTGGGAAGAAATTGCATATTTGAAACTACTGTATCAACCCTAATGTTAAATTGAATAAAATCTCAAATGCAACTTATTTTTGTACTTATCAAAAACTGAATTAAATTTGGAGCAACAGAATTTTTTTTTTTGTTTTGTAAAAGCAACCTAAAAAGGACTGAAAAATAAATTAAAATATTTCAAAAACTTTCATTTACAAATTGAAAGTTTTATCGAAGATAATAAGTTGGTTTGTTTACTAGCGCAAGGGCAATGATAAAGCCAAGCTGCGCCACAAAGATGATAAGACTTTTAAAATGTACAATTATATTTCCTTTTTTTCCCAATTTTAAAATCATTGTCCACATGATCTGATATTAAAGGTTATGATTTATCACTTAATCGGCAATCAAAAATAAGTCCATATTAGAAACTTTATAATTTAACTTAAAAACTCCTGTTTTCAACCCATTTATTTTATTTGTATGAAAAATTTTACTATTTTTTTATTTATTTTTACAAAAATCAGTACATCAAACAATGAATTGATGATATACCATAAAAATCAGAGGCTCCATTGAAAATTCAAATAAAATTTTTGCAATTTTAATATTGACAAAACCCCATTTTGTTTATTTTCAAATTCAGTTTACAAACCCTATTTAACACTAGCTATTTTTCTACACAGCCAATTGAAAGTTATCAATTAATACAAAGTCTTGTAAAAAATACTTAAAAAAATCACCTTGATTTATTCTAATCCATATAAATGGGATTTTCTACCAGAATCCACACTTTTTTTTTGCGTAACACTTTTTTGGCACCCATACATTGAACGTAATGCAATACTGCAATTCCTCTCTTTCGGTATTTACACAATACAATCAGAGGTATTATTTATATAGTTTTTGTTCTGTTTTGTCTTAATTTCTTTTTCTGTAGCACAAATTTTGGTGACATAAAAAAAAATATTCTTTCATATTTGCTGTATTTTAACTAATTTAGCACATGCTATTGCAAGCACAATATCCTAATAAAAAAGAGTTAACAAGAAACACAAGGCTTATCATTAATATGTTGCCAAAATATGTAGACTGCATAGCATAATACAAAACAAATTTATACATTCTTCATTTTCTTATTTCGTTAATTTTTTAAGATTACTATAATGTTTATAAATTAGTATAAGGCTGATGTAGTGATCTATTAAAAATGATTTTAATAGCACAAACAATAATAAAATCACAATATAACCAAATTTATAAAATAAAGCGAGCACTTGCACTTATGAAGTTTTGAATTAAAGAGTTTTCATATCCTTAATTAAAAAGAAGTAAGGAAACGGCTCAATAAATATATGTAAAAACTAAAAAAAAAATTATAAAACAAAACTTAACAAACAAAAAAATAAATTTCTTAATTTTTTTAATGAACTGTTTGCACAAATAATATAAGAAAGAAGCTATATTTTAACTAAAACCCATCGATTTTATATTCAAAATAAAAAGTTTTGAGCATTTATATTTTATGTTTGTAAAATCTGACTTGCCTTGGAAATGAGTGATATTAGGTTTCACGATTGAGTATACAACACAAAAAAATACATAAACTGCATAAAGCATGAAAATATTTTCTTATTTAATAATACAGAATGAAAGCCAACATAGATATACTTTGTTCAAATGTGTTAAATACTTAAAGCACCTTAAGTTTCTATCTTATACAATATACAAGTAATTTAAGCTGTAAAATACAATTTGATTCTTAGAAAAAAAAGTTCAGAAATCAAATATTTACTGATTTACAAATATTTATATATTCTTTTTTTAACTAAGAACTAACTTCCAAATTATATCCAAATAAGGTCAATTTTAGTAAATCTACACTACATTTTAATAGAGATAAGCAATGAGTATTCACAATATGCTATTTCAAATAAATTTGTGTTTTTTAGGCATCCTCAGTATTTTGCATACAATTGTTGAACATTTTTTTAAATAAATCAACACCATAAAGGAAACTTTAAAAACACTTTGAAGAAATACACAAGCTTAAATCCGAAATCCTGATAGTTTTAAGCCAAAGTATTGAATAATAATTTTCAATAAAAAGTCAATTTTGTTAGTATACACCATGCTCTTATGCATATTAAACATACTCCACCGCATTATTATTGCCAATACAAGAATGCCGAGTCCACTAAACATAAAACACAAAAATAAACCAAAGATGTGCTCTGTCTTATGCATTAACCAAAGGCTTTTGCCTTCCACCAAAATCATCTATATATGGCAGCCATTAATTACAAACAGTTACCCACCTCCATTAAAGTTCATTTATCACATGATCCTATCCACTAAGTTGCATAATCCCAGCTCAGAAGGTTCGAGTCTGAGGGCAGCTTAAAATCAAGGTTATCCAACGTGAACATATCCAGCGTCTCTTGACCGCTGTCCATGCTGGGCATCAACGGATCTGTGTTATAACTACACACCCGTGACGACGGTTGGTTGTGGTTAGCCACCGAGTTATTATTCGTAAGGACCTCCAGCCAATCAGTGAACTCCACATCCATGTCCAGGTCACTATAGGACGTCGCTGTGCCTTGCTGTTGACTGGACATTGGCGACCCAGAAGATGCATCATTACGATTAAGAACTCCAAGATCCATATCCAGGTTGCCATATGCCGTCGTTTTTTGATCAGGCATTGGTGACCCAGATGTTGTATTGTTACTGTTAAGAACTCCTAGATCCATGCCATAAGTTGTCGTTCTTTGCTCTAGCATTGGTGACCCAGACATTGTATCGTTACGATTAAGGGAACCAAGGTCCATGCCATATGTTGTCTGATGCGAAGTATCATTTGGTGACCCGGATGAATTGTTGCGATTAAGAACTCCAAGATCCATACCATATGTTGTTGTCTGATGTGAGTCATCTGGTAAAGGTGATACAGGAGTGCGGTCCAGTACTCCAAGGTCCATGGCTTCGAGTTCTTGAAGGTCAAGGTTTAGGTCGAAAACTATGTTGGGGTGGGGATCAGGTTTTGTGATAGGTGGGTCGGGTTTGGATGAAGATGAGCAGGTAGGTTGTTCTTGGATGGTGGCATGTGGTGGGGACAGGGTGGGTTGAATGTCGATGACACTGGGGAAGGTTGGAGGAGCCATACCACCTGTGGAATTGTGATAAAGTTAATTGATTAAGTAATTACAGTGTATTTAGGTATTATTGAAATAAGTTGCTTACTTCAGATCTAAAGTCACAAAAAGTTACAAGATTTACTGCAGCTTTATAAAACTGCAGTTTTTAAATTTTAGAATACAGTAAAACATTTTGTAGGTAAAGAAGTGCTAATGTTTACTCTTTATTAGAAATATGCATGTTTAAAAGCTGACCATTTAAAATTCAGCGATTAAAAACAACGAACTGCATATTTTAAGCAAATGTTTAGTGTATGTTTGCAATTAGGACATGCACATTAAATAAAAAAACAGAATTTCTATGTCACTAGAACTTGAAACCTAGATTTATGATGACATAGTTTATAAACTACTAAAGTAAATATTTGTTTTTAAACACACACACATATATATATTTATATATACATAAACCTTTCTGGATAAATCATGTTGAATCTTGTTCAAATTAAATGAAATTTTTCAATAAGGAACAATTAGTACATAGACAAAATGTTGTTTATAAAACCCATTGAATAACATAACCAAAAGATATTAAGGATTGTGAAAAGTTTGGTAAACAAGCAAATGGAATAAAAAAAAAATCTTTTCTCAATTTATTTAAATTGAAAAGGGTTAATTTATCTTAAACAATAATTAGAAACATATAGACAATATCAAAAATATGAAAGTGGTTAAATATCCCATATTAATTAAGCCACTATTTCTTCTAAAATGGGATTTAAATTCTAAAGTATTATGTTAATATGTATTTTGGCATGATATCATATGTTGTAAGTATGTAACAGAATTTTCTAGTGCAACTTTTTTAAGTGCAGAAAATTAAAGTGAAAATATTTTTATTAAGATATGAACAAATTACAAAACTTAAAAACAACCACAAGATTTAAACATGAATTTAAAACTCATCTAAAATTTTTCAGTACAAACTAAAATAATTTAAACATTAAGATAAAAACTCTCAAGTTTTAAAAACAACTTTTTTTAACAACTTAAGCAAGAAACTAAGCTACTGCAATGCAAAAAACACAACTAAAACAATGTAAAATTAACCCATTTATGCAGCAAGTAATAAATAAAAATATAATGCAAGAAGCACAGGCACAATACAGCAAGCTAGTAGCAGCAATATTGATAAAGCAAAAGGGCAAGTAAGGAAGCAACACGAATACTTCAGAGCCAGAGCAACATAACAAGTACCTTTTGGCGTGTCTGGTGTTGAAGGAGTAACTGGATCTTGTGCAGCACTTGGTGGCAATTCTATAAAACAAACTTACTATATTTTGTACCTTTTAACGTTTAGCCTATTGATTACTGTTATTGCACATTTTATTTTTTTAATAAAGGGTTTATGTGTAAAACTTAAATTAGCCATAATTTATTAAAAATAACACATACTAAAAGGATCTTTTGAGGTGGATTTTTTGCTTAAAAAATCCACATCAAAGAATCTCACTTGTTTATTTTGCTCAAAATTAAAAGTTGCTGCTTTTGGCATTTTTGCATCAAAAGCTTTTGATATATATTTTAAGACCCATAATTTTGCAATGAGTTACTTATTTTATGAAATTGTTTTATTTTGAAATTTTAATATCAATTTTGACTAACATCAAAAAGATGCTTGTTTCCAGATAAAATTTCAAACGGTGCAAAGGGAAAATTGCCTTGATAGTCTTGTATTAATTATCTGATAGTCTGGTGTGCGTTTTACAGTTTTTTTTCCAACTCAAGACATAATTGTGGGGCAGTTTCTGTTGAAAGACCTTGCCAACATTCATCCCTTACCAAAACATTTACCATTACGAGTTGTTTTGAATGAGTTGTAGATAGATATCAAGCTATCATTTTATTTGTTTTTATTTTGATGAAATTGTGCACATTTGATCCTTGAAACAAAAAGGCTACTGGCTACATAAGATTTAAAAGAAAAAAACATCTCCCTTTCCAACTCCTAAATCTACTAAGTTAATATGAAACAGGTTTTTTTCTATAGGTACCTTTAGTAATTCGGTTGGTTGTATTCAGATTATCGGGCGCCGTCAGCAACACGAGGGCTATAATGCGCAGAAACATTCGTCATTAGACAAGCCAACATACATTTACAAACACCCATGCCTAACACGGGACTCGAACCCACAACCTCGCGGTCTAGAAGCTAGCACGCTAACCTCTATACCGTTTGGTCGGCCTTTAGTAATTCGGATTATCAAGAACACAATTATTTCGTTTAGTTATTTTGTAGTTATGGATAGTGGGAGAAATCGACGATAGGGGATATAAGGGAATAGGATCATAGCATAAGATCTACCGAACCAATTTGAACAAAGGACTTTTTTTACTCATTCAGGTTGTCAGGAACACAATTTCATTCCGATTTTTTTGGTTAAGGAGGTAAAATTAAGGATTGGGAACGATAAGGAGCATGCTCATGACTTACAAAAGACTACACCAATTGGATCCAGGAAATGGCAGACCACAGATATTTGAACCCGGGGACCACAGTGCACTTCATTCAGTATCTTCATAAAATTTGGTACACATACATACTACACGGAAAAATTATACATGCAATAAACTTCCATTCAAACTTTCACAGCAAGATGGAAAAATGGCTTATATGATTACCTTATAAATTGAATCTTATCACGAAATTGTTTACTACACTTTTAGATAAAAAAGAAAACAATCTACAATAATGTTTTAGAGTTGCTTTCTCCTAAACATCACTTTCAAAAATGTGAACTATTTTTTTTTTAATTAAAAAAAAAATTTATAATTTTTCTATGGACTTAGGGTATGTATACAAAGTTTTATGAAGTTATGCTTATTTCTACAGGGTCCAGACTGCTTCAAACAGCAATAATTTAATCATGGCTGCTACAATGCATCATTTAACAAATTACAAACGGCACTCACCTCCATTACTTATAAGTACATCTAATACATCATCCACTTCCTGGCTTTTAACAGATTTCCTACTGCCTTTTTTGGAACTTGATTGCTTCTCCTGAAATAAACATTTTACTTAATTCAAAAATTTTTTTTTTTTTAAATTCAAAATAATTCTTTTCTTTTTAGGACAGCTGTTTGTTCAGGAGAAAATTGGATTTTTTAAAGAACTATGCATCAAAAATGCTATGCCATCAAAAAAAATTTTAAGTCTTAGTGCAGTAGCTATGTGAAACCTTTGGTAGGCTAAGTAAAAAGTTCTGGTGTCACTGCTATCTTAATCATGGAAAATTTTGACCGTAGCAACAAAATACAACAGTAAACTACAATGAAATATAAGTAGCAATAAAATACAACAATGGATGTAGTAAGCTAAATCTTCAGTTATAATTTAATTTTCTGTTGCGATAAAGAATATTTATTTATTTCCAATAAATGTATTTAATTTTTAGTTTTAGCTTCTACATTAGTTTAGTCATAAGTGTATACAAATGCTATATCCATTAGTCGATACAAAATAAACATAAGACAAAACTGGAATTTTACAACTATTTTTTTCACCAAAATTATGACCAAATTCAACAATTTGGTGCTATATTTTTGTAGTGAAATATCAAAAATACGTTAAAAAAATTACTGCGGTTTTTTAATAGCAGTTTCTCTTTTCAAAATATACTGAGAGTAGAAAATTCCGAGTCTCTCTAGAAGTCAATATCTATAATAATAAAACAAGCTGTGTGTCTGTCTATCTGTGGCTCTATAGAAACCTACTTAAAATTGGAGTAGAACTCTGAAATTTTCAGCATAAGTAGTTTTGGCTTTCTAATGTTATACATCACAAACAGAATGTTAAAATTTTAATTAGTTATTTTTTAATTAATTTTTTTAATTAATTAATAAATATGTTACAAAACGATTACTAATAGGGCTACAGCTCTGAAATTTTCAACATAAGTAGTTTTGGTCTTTTAATTGGACTTTTAAAAAACAGAATTTTAAATTTTTATTTTGTTATTTTTTAATTAATTTTTTTTATTAATTAATAAATATTTTACAAAACGACTACTAATAGGGCTACAGCTCTGAAATTTTCAACATAAGTAGTTTTAGCCTTCTAATTGTATACATCACAAACATAACGTTAAAATTTTAATTAGTTATTTTTAATTAATTTTTTTACTTAATTAATAAATATGTTACAAAACGATATCTAATAAGGCTACAGGTCTGAAATTTTCAACATAAGTAGTTTTGACTTTTTAATTGGACTTTAAAATAACAGAATTTTAAATTTTTATTTTGTTCTTTTTTAATTAATTAATTTATATATTACAAAACAATTTCAAATAGGGCTACATTTCTGAAATTTTCAACACAATTACTTTTGGCCCTCTAATTGAACTGACAAAAAGAATGTTAAAATTTTAATTTGTTTTTCAATTAATTTTTTTCACAAAAAGCGACTTCGAATAGGCCTAGATCTCTGAAAGTTTCAACATAAGTAGTTTTAGCCTCTAATTTTGCTTTCCACAAACACGTGTTAAAATAATCTTAAAGGGGTGTTGTATTATTGTATTAACGGGGAATTTTTTTTTTCTTGGCAAAGAAGAGGCTTCCAATATTATGTCTTTACGTAGCAATTAGATTTTAGTGAGTGAAGCGAGCTTATGCTTGCATAGCAATAAACCTTTTAACGAGTGAAATAAGCCTGTGTTTTTGTGTCCATGAAATTTTCAGCGAACGAAGCGAGCTCGATTTTGCGTAGCGATGAACCTTCTTGCGAGCGTAGCGGCATAAACTGGGTTTTATACACGAATGACAGATTTCCGCAACGCGAGGCCTCACAGCTAGCTAAAATATTGCACATGCGAAGCACGGGTAGCTAGTATTATAATAAAACAAGCTGTGTGTCTGTCCCTGTGGCTCAATAGAAACCTACTTAAAATTGAAGTAGAGCTCTGAAATTTCAACATAAAAAGTTTTGACTTTCTAATTTTATATATGTCAAACAGAATGTTAAAATTTTAATTGGTTCTTTTTTAATTAATTTATTTTTTACAAAGTGACTTTAAATAGATACAGCTCTGAAATTTCCAACATAAATAGTTTTAGCCTTCTAATTGGACTTTTGAAAAACAGAATTTTAAATTTTTATTTGTTTTTTTTAATGAATTTTTAATTAATCTTTTCACAAAAAGCGACTTCTAATAGGCCTAGAGCTCTGAAAGTTTCAACATAAGTAGTTTTGACCTTCTAATTTTGCATTTTACAAACATCATGTGTTAAAATATTCTTAAAGGGGTGTTGTATTAGTTATTAACGGGGGAATTTTTTTTATTGTTTACCAACAACAAAGGAGGGGCTTCTAATATTAAGGTTTTATGTAGCAATTAGTTTTTAGTGTGTGAAGCGACCTTACGCTTACGCAGCAATGAACCTTTCATCAAGCAAAGCGAGCTCATGTTTGCATAGCAATGAACCTTTCAACGAGTTAAGTAAGCCTGTGTGTTATGTGTCAATGACTTTTTCAGCGAGCAAAGTGAGCTCGATTTTGTGTTGCGATGAACCTTCCTGCAAGCAAAGCGCCAAAAATTGGGGCCTATACACCAATGACGGATTTCCGCAACGTGGAGCCTCATAGCTGGCTAAAATATTGCACATGGTAAAACTTTGTGGCAAAGCACGGGTATTCAGCTAGTTTTATATATACACTTTGAAAGTGACAGAAAAGCTTCATGCGAGAGAATAGAAATAAAAAGTTAGACACATCAATAATTTATCTTTACCTTTCTTATTTAGTAGGTCATCAAACTGAAATGATTTTTCTTAATTACTTTAGAAAAGACAGAGAAGTTAGATTGATACAATGTACGAGCTCTGAATCTAGTAATGTTAAAATTCGACTTTTCTTGATATATTATAGGAATATAATCACAATAAATAATTACTTATATACATTAAATTATACTAACCTGCTTAACTTTATTCTGTGGCTTGACAGCTTCATTGTAATCAGGAGGAGCTTTCTGAATTAAAAATTTTGGCTCTACAGGTCCTAATGTCACTTTGGGTGCAATGACGTTTGTAAAATTTGGCACCGATGAAGACCTATAGAAAAGAGTTAAAGTCTACAAAAAAAAATCTCAAACCTACAGATAAATTTCTACTATATGGATAAAATATATGAATAAAATATATCCAATAAAGAAAGATTTCACAAACCTTAGAAACAGGTCAATCTTTTAATGGATCGACTATCAAATTTATTTATTTGCCAATAAGTTTTAGATTTGAAGCTAATTTTTTTTAAAAATTAAGGTAACTTGGTAGCCCTTGTTTTCACAAAAAATAATAAAAATACCAATTATCTATTTTTTACGTGTTTAACCTTCTCCTAATTCTGGCAAGTTTTTTAGCTGTTCGGATAACTGCAATTGCAGAAAAACTATACTTTTATTAAGAATTTAGCATTGCTGCAATAGCTCCTTCTATGTTTCAAACGCATTTTTCTCAGTTCATTATTTTTAAAATTCCCACCTTACTCAAAATGCTAAAACTTCAGCAAATATAAATGAAATGACTTGATTTTTTTTTTTGTCATTCTTAATATGTATTTGACAAAAATAGACATGGATTTTTGATTAAAAAAAACCCTTTTTTTTTTACAAATTTAAATGTTGAAAAATACCCGTTTTTTTACCTACAGATACAGTAATTATCGTTTTTCTCAAAAACTATTTTACTTATTCTAAATCTGATGTCTAAAAAGTTTGAGTACATTACTAGGAAAATTTTTTAAAAAAACATCTGGAAAATGAAAAAGAAGATAAAATTTCAAATTTGATGATTTTTTTTTTTTTTTTAAATTAAAATTTTGAGCACTATGTGAACTTTTTTTTTTTTTAAATAAAATTTAGTTTTTACTTATTAATACTTCCAAGTATGTAAAAATTATAATTTTAAAGGCTTAAATAAAAAATAAAGTTTAAAGGGTATCAAGTCCCCTAAAATGCTTATAGAGACATCTTTCTAACAATAAATAGAATTTGCAAACAATGATGTATTTTTTTAAATGTGGAGGCTACTAATAAATAAAAACTAATATTACCATCATAGATGGAATCTAATAAAATTAAAGAAATACACAATAAAATATCAACACATTTTAAACACTGATTCATCTGTCAACGCATTGGCTAGATAAAAATGCATTAATCCTTCAATAAGATACATACCAAACCATTTTCTGTTGAGCCAATCCATTTGGTAAAGAATTGGCTCTGGGCTTTTCGATGAGTGTAGGTACAGCTTGGGCTTGGCATAACACAATTGGTTTTAAACTTGCAAACTGGGTAATGTTTTGTTGATTCAATGGAGAAAGGCCGTTTCTGGCACGAACGTTATTGACTTGTTGGTTGTGGATGAATGCAGCAAGACTCGCCTTCACTAGAGCGGACTGCTGTTCGGCAGAACCAGGAGGATATTTTCCTGCAAAAAAATTAATATCTTTGAACAGAAAGAATAGTTTAAATTTAAAAAAAATTATAGGGCCAAAAACTATAATTATTGACAGAGATAATAAATTTTCTACGTATTTTTTGTAGTTTTTTACTTATTTTCCTTAGTTTTAACAGATTTTGCGAAGTCTTTATGGATTTTTACGGTGTTACAGACATTCTTTGAAGCCTATGGAAAATATCTAAGAGAGACATCAATCTTTTACCAATACCATTTAAAGTCATCAATACTTTCGCTATTAGTCATATTTACAGTGTTTTCGCTGAGTATTCAGTTGATGTAATAGTTTCAATTGTACAGGGATGAGAGTGATCAGAGAGCAAAAAGGAGGAAATTCAAAAATTCATTGAAAAAGCTCGCGGATGGAATACACAAAAGTTCAACAAAAGAGTGTGCAGGAAGGATGATTCAATAATTTAAAAAATACAATGAAATTTCTCATACTATATAATAATTACATTTCAAATATTAGGAGTAAGTGAAGTAATCTGGGAGGAAAGGGGAGCCAAGAGGAAAAATCTTTTGTTTAGATAGGAGGAAAAGTATACTTTTTGCAGGAAAAACTGGTTCAGATCAGAAAAATGTGGATTCTCAAGACAGGGACAAAGAGGAGGAAAATGTTACATAAAAAACCAAAAAGGAGGAAATCCTCCCAAAGGAGGAAAACTGGCATCCCCGATTGTATCATGTATTCATTCATCATAATATGAGAGAATAGGCAAAGGTAAACCGTGAAAAGAATAGAATATCCATAACAACTATGGAAAATCCGCAAAAAAATTCGGCATCTCTGTATTAATATATGATTCTTCTGTAAAATGTAAGTATTTAATTTTTTTTTTATAAGAATTAATAATTTTTGTAAAATTCTATAAGTACACACTTAGTAATTCGGAATAAGGAAAATTAGCAATCTAGTTCACGCTATGTGTTCAATATTTGTTCAGTAACACTTAAAGCAGCACCTGTTACACTCATGGTTCCTACTCAAATCACAGAGTGAAAATCAATGACTTTCCAGAACTTTTAAGCATCTAAATAATGTTTTAAGGACCATTTAAAAATTTGTTTTCAGGCATCATGTCTGTAAATAAATTTTTAATATAGTATATTCGACCAAAAGAGTTACAAATTGAGGGATGAGTAATACAAATAAGTCAGAGAATTCCGATACGGTGCAGATAAGTCGGAGTCATGTAGGAATAGCAAGTCCAAGTTATACTTTTTAGAATTTTCAGTTGGGCATACAACATGTGCAAAAATTAAGGACTTTTAAAAACCTCCAAGGATTTTCAAGGACTTTTAAGCACCTCTAAGCATTTTCAAAGCATCGAAAACAAGTTAAAAAATATTAAGCACTTTTAAAGATTTTCAATGAACATGGGAACCCTGTACACTGTTCAATATCCCGATCTGGTGTAGAAAGGACTCTTCAGATTGAAACTTTGAATTGCAGGACAGATGACGTGTCAAGTGTTACAGAGCACATGTTGTAGAACACTTAACACTTAGTGATAACTGGACAGATGATTTTTACTACAAACTACTAAGAGCCAAATGTTAAATTTGGCTTCATTAATGTTTATAAAAAAAATTCAGTAGTGTGCATTTTATTTCCAAAAAATCAATCCGAATAATAGTTTTCGTGCAATAACACTCAAATTGCTGAAGACAATTCTCAAACCACTCCCAAGTTTTCTAGACAATAATATGCAAGAAATCATCTACTTTTCTAATATGATAGGACTTTGTCTAATAAATAAGCAAATCAAAACAATATTTTATTGCTATTTGACTGAGTTATTACATTATCAATTACATAAATTAAGCTGTGCCATGATACAGCCAAATTAGCATGAATCTGCACACAAAAAAAATATGCTGGAGAAGTAAAATCTAATGAGGCTGTGACTTTCACCTGAAATGTAATAAACAGATATTTCCAGAAGGGAAGTTCCCTGTTTCTTATTTGGTAAGTTATGCTGCTTATTGTTTCAACTTCAAATTTTCAGAGAGGTCGGCCAAACACTTCAAAAAAAAAAAAAAAAAAAAAAAAAAAAAACTTATAGAATAAAGCCAAACCCTATTAAAGCGAAATCTTTTAATACAAAATCCCATTTTATGTGAAGTAAAAGCAGTTCTCTGTACAATGAAGTTAAAATTTAATATTAATTGTTTAACACAAAACGTCACATAATGAAATCCAGATTAAGACAAAAAAAAATTACTTCTTAAACCCCTTTTTTTTAGATTAAACTTTGCAGCCATTTCCTAATGCAACAGGACAATCCCTCATGTGATTCAAATAATTTAGGAGAGATAGAAACATTAAAAAAAAAAAAAATTATAAAAAAAAAGTGTTTTATTAAAAATTTAAAGCAAAAATCAATAACAGACTTCTTTGAATAATAAGTTACTGATAAATACATTTACTTTTTCTTTCTGAATGTTTATCTAGTTAAACTATTGTATTAAATAAAAGTATTGCAAAGTAAATGTTCTAAAAAACAGCAGCATTACCCATATAGCTATCAGTTTAAATCTGTATTAATCATCGATATAGATAAACAACTGGATAGACTGCTCCATTGTCAATACAAAGAGAAAAACACGCTGGGGATTGCGAAGCTGGTGGGAAGGTTAACCAATCACAGTTCACTTTTATAGTTGGATGGAAATGCAAAAACCTTGTAAAATGCTAGAGTATATATTTTGTTGCACATTATTACTAATTAAGGTCTACTATTGACATTTCTGCTGTGTACAACCCAAAATTTTATTTTCAATCCTCGGCAATCCGTATTTTTTTATCCCACCAACGGCATCTGGCAATGGCTTCATTTTCCCAGCGTTAAGCAGTCTATCCAGTTGTTTATTTATATCGATGGTATTAATTAGATAAAATTTTTAGACAGTTAATATGAAATTCGGTCAATGCAAAAAAATTTGCAGACCCCATCAACTTCGTATTAACTAGGTTTGATTGTATTAAAACATTTCAACTCAATAGATATTTTGAATTTTAACTTCATAACACTCAAATACACTAAACATTTTTAATCTCTTTTTAAACTATCAGATGACCATAACTCGATCATTAACTGTACTGTTGAGCAAACAGTCAGGTAGTGAAGTCATTTATTTAATAGAATCATTACACAAACGAATTACAAACACTAATTTGAAACTCAACATAAGACAAGTTTTCTCCAAACCAAATAAAGATGATACTTACTGGCCTGCTCATACAGTTGCTGAGGTGTACTGAGTTGAGTCGTCTTAGGCTGCAGCAGCGGCTGCTGCACTAAGGCTTGTGCAACTGATTGCTGTGCTGTCGTCATAGTAACAGTGGCTGGGTGTGGTGCTGGGGCAATTGGAACAGGATGGGATGCCAGCAGAACCTGCTGCTGGGCTTGTTGCTGAGCCTGCTGTTGTTGCTTGTGCCACCATTGTTGTTGCTGCAACTGACGCTGGGACCTGGATGTAATTTATTTGGAATTTGCTTAGGAATGTTTTTTTTTTTTATAATAACGTAAATTTCTACAAATGGCAATACAAGATCACTTCTAAAAATAATCGTTGCTATAACTACATGAAATTTACAAGGGGAGTGTAATTCTTAGTGAAAAAAGGTTTTCTTTATTTCCATTGAGTACTTATAATTACTCGATAAGAAATAAATGGGTACAAATGATCAATGTCAGTATTTCAAGTGGGATGCTAAAGATTGTTTTTTCAGACTTTTCTTTGTAAAATAAATATTGTATGTCTATATCTGGTACAGGGTTTCTGCCAATCTTAAATGTCCCAAATCCCTGACTTTTCATGACTTTCCATGACTGAAGCAAATGATTTTCCATGACTCAAGAAATCACATTAAAAACATTGAACCTGCCTCAAGAATTTTATTATTTTACTAACGCAATGCAGTAAATTTTACTAACGCAACATAGTAAATAAATTATTGTATATGATTGTAAAATGATTACTATAAGTTTTATATTGAGTAAAAAATCCTCATTTCATGTAAGTAAACTAAGCATAGAAAAATAATACAGTAAAGGTGTATAAAACAGAGCGAGGTGTGTAACAGAGCTATTAAGGGTAAATAAAACCGAAAAAAAATCTGATGGAATCAATTTGAAATATTAAGGAATTTAGGCTTCTAATATATTCTGTTAACAGAAAACACAAGGCAAGAAGAAAAATATTCATGTTTGTAAAGGATGCAGTTAGATTGAAGTTGAAGAATTTCTGTTTATGGATGCGAGCTGCCAAGTTATAGAATAACTAAAAATCTAACAGAAATAATATGTAAATAATTAGGGTTCTCATACATACTGTTGACAAAAAATAAGTTTAAAAATAATCTTGCTAGTAAAGGATTCAGTCAGATTGAAGTTATATGAACGGCAAGCGTAAGCGACTGTCGGCAGAACAATGGAGCGGCACCGCTTGCGTTAATGTGAACATTGATTACAACGGAAGTATGGGTCCGGCCGGCAATGATGAACATGAGCGACTGGGTGAAACATTTTGCCGCTACCTCCAAACATTAATTTTCGTTCACCGTCCAGATGGCAGAGAAGAACATAGATCTCCGTGGCTTTGATTTTAGAAGTTCAATACATTCCATGTTTATGGAATGACAAATATAATGATTTTAAAAATATTGTTTTGATTTTACATTAATTCAAAAATGTTTTATTTGGATGTATAATTTGAGAATTTTGGTATTAGATATATCATCTTGTAGATGATAATCACTTAAAATGAAGCGCGTTAGCTAGTTCAAATTTTACGCAATTCCTTTATTTTTCCAGAATAGTGAAATTCCCTGTTCTGTCACCACCCTAGATATCTACAAGAGACTTTTCCAATAAATGCAGAGGAATAGGTACTCACCATATAATCAGTAACGAAGATACGTCGAAACCAGAAGAAACGGCGAAAAATAATTTTCCATTCTTTGATATTTCAGGTGTTAAAAAAGCTAACCAATCTTTAATAATAAGTAAATATTTGAAGAAGGAATAAGAAAATATAAGTAAATTAAATAATCAAAAATCAAATGTTTTGATATCAACAATGTAAACCAGTAGCATACGGAGTCAAACCAAAAGTAAAGATTATGAAATTAATTTTTTTCAGTTCTTACATTATGAATTTCTTTTCATCGAGACCTACTTGTGTGATGTCACAAGTTTGGAGTTCAGAAATTCTTTTCATTGGCCGGAGTTTTTAACTGCAACCGTTATTTCTATCAATAAAGTAAATAAAAACTCAGATGAATCTATGAATCATTGAAGTAACAACGAATCGCGATCATGGCGTTTATGACGTCATAGTCACATGATTTTGCGTAAGATTTTTTGGAATCCATGCAATTCACTCTTTTTCCATGACTTTTAGGCTTTTTTTGTTCAAAATCCATGACTTTCCATGACAAAATTTACCCTATGTCTAAATTCATGACTTTCCATGATTTTTCCTGACTTTCCATATGCGCGGAAACCCTGCTGGTACCTACAGCAATTGCAATAGCAAACAGTGAAATCTTATTGCAACTAATAAGATAAATCTGGACACCAACTTCCGACAAAACACAACTAAAAAATAATTTATTTAACAGATTAAATTTTTATCTATTACAATAAAAATTAAAGCATGATTTTATACTGTCGACAGGAAGCTGCACTAAATAGTTATTTCCCAATATCAAATCATAGTAGAATACTTACCATAAAGTATTAATAAAATTCATAAAATTTTCTAAAGAAATTCCACTTGGAAGGATATATATTTTTTAGATATTTAATTTAACATTAAGAAGGACAACAACTTACAGAACTTCACGAAAATAAAAACTTCCCATACCTTTCCAGTTCCCTTTCCAACTGCAATATTTTCTGCTGCTGCCTCTTCACAATCTCCTCATTAATGGCACTCGCATTCTCTGAGCAATCCATCACATCGTTCGAGTTCAATTCAACATCCATCGGCGCAGCCGAATTAGGCCTCGAGGTCAATATCTGACCATTATACACCATAAGAGCAGGTGTATCCTCACTAAGAGAAATCTTTGACGACGCATCTACTGTTACAGTAACTGGCTCTTGTTTAACGAGTGTCGGTAGCGAATCAAGGATAATCCCGTTTAAGTTGATGGGAACGGATGTGGCTTCTATGGTGCCATTGTTCTTGTCTGATTTGTTGTTACATTCAATGTTCTTGCGGAGGCGTTCCAGGAGTTGGACTTTGTTGCCAGAGACGGGGAGGTTTCGTTTCTTGCACTCTGCTTTAAGGCCGTTCACTGGAATTAATAGTAATAAAATTTAACTTTGTTCACAACAATAAATAATAGTTTATCTAGCCACTAGAATGAATAAAAAAAGCATTTGGTTTAAGTTTAAAAAAAATATTTAATAGGTATAAAAGCTATGGTGAGTCTGTTACAATAATGTGAACTTTATAAAGAATAAATGAAAATGAATAAAAAATACTGAATCTTCTGTTCAACTTTCATTAACTGTTTCCAAACAATGTTTTGAATTCTAAAACTTTTTAAAAATTTAAAATCATTTTCAAATGGATACAAATATATATGTTTATGGGTACCACAATTAGTAAAATAATTAGTTTTTTTTTTTTTTAATAGTACTAAATTCATAATTGAAAATTACAAAATACATCAATCGATACATAACTTTTAAACTCTTTATTCACTGCATTTTTTATACTTTACCTTTTACGTTGAAGGAATGTTATCTATTAAGAAAACTGCTACTAATTTTTTTCAGATAAAAATATATTTAAATTATTTTATTTGAAAGAAGTTCTTTTAGGTAAGGATGATAAATTACAGACAGTTGAGAGACGATTTTGAGAAAGAAAAAAAATGCTATGTTTTCTATACAGTCATCACCAGACTACATTAAAAAAAAAAAGTGAAAACTTTTAATGGTAAATCATTAATTTAAATGAATCTATAAAAAGTACTTTAATTTCATTTTAAATAAGCAATATTATACATAACAGCTACTATAGGTACAATTATTTATAAAATTTTCAATTATTATTCATTTATAAACTCATTGAATTGCTATCCTGAAATTTACCTTTTAAATCTTCAAAATTCTTTATAAGATTTGGGGGTGGAGATTGTTCAGCAACTTGTGGCTTTTCAACTGCTGAACTTTTCATCTGCAGGGCATCTGCAACTGCTTGCATAGAATTTGCTAATTTTGATTGTTCTTCAGCAGACTGATGGAAAACCAAACATATTAGTTCTCTGCACATATGTAATATGAATGAAATCAAAAGCAATAAAGCAATCAAATACTAAATGCAATTAAAATATATATTTCATGAATATTATTTTATATCTTTCATCCTAAAACATAAATGTCATACTGTAACGTTCACAGATCCTAAAACATAAAACAAATCGTAAAAATCCTATGTAGAAATCTAAAAAAATATTATGGGTTTAGTAATAGAAATTTTTTATTCACTTTCAACCCAATCTAAAAATTTTAACAAGACATGACACAATTTATTGTGAGAATATAATACAGTCAAACCCCATTAACGTGAACTCGACGGGGCTGCCGAAATAGTTCATGTTAACCAAATTTCATATTAAACGAATAAATTAACGTTAAGTTTTAAGTATGGAGACCTGCTTTAACTTTGAGTTAAACAGGATTTTATGTTAAGCGATTTTGCATTAATGGTGTTTGACTGTAATTACTAACATATATTAAAATTTTGCACTCGTTAAAGTTGAACTTTCGAGTTGAAATTCCTTTTATTTGAAATTTAATTTTCTGCAAATTGTGCATTTAGGAAACTTGTCTTATAGCAGTGATGTATTTTATTTTTTTTTTATTTTTTTTTAAAGAGAAAATATATTGCATGACACCGAATTCTTTTTCAAGGAAAAAGATATTTGTATCGATAGTAAAAGTCCTTTTAGATAAAAATAGTAAAAGATTGTAGGTATCTTTGTAAACACTACAAATATTTTCAACCAATCAACCAGGAGAAAATGATGTGTCCCTTTTCCCTCTTTTGCTTTGACAATGGAAGAATCACAAGGAAAAAAATGGCTTGAGCTTGCCACGTGGTACAAATATTTTTTCAAAAAAGGGACCCATGAAAAAAATGAGTATTTAAGAGACAAAGGGACCAAACCTAAATTAGCCGACTTTAAAAAACCTGAATTAGCCGAATTTTAAAAAAGTTGGCTAATTTACAAAATAAGCACTTCAGATAAATCTGTCAGGAACTTGCAGCCAAATGAAATCAAATCTATGGATATTCTTAATCGATATGTATTTCATAGGTTGTTACCTGTGGCACAGGAAGGATGACCTGTGGATACTTCTGCTGCATCTTCAGCTGCCATTGTAGAAACAATTGCTGTTGTTGAAGAAGTAGCTCATACGAAGTCTCCTCTTCAGAGAGAGTCTGGGTCTTCTGAGCACTTGGGGGGCCCTGCCAGCAAAGATCATTGATAAGCATTGTATAATATTCATTTAAAATGCATTGTTTAGAAATTTAGTTCAATAATAGGCCCTTGTACTATATTGTGTAAATCCTATTAGGTCAGAAAATTATGCCTATACCAAGTGAGTTTATTAAATTTTATTTGTAAATAATAATAAGTTCAGAAGTTAAAACATGATTTATAAATTTTAATAAAACTGAAACACTTAGGTTTACTATATCATATTTCTTATTTATGTAAAAGACAAAAGTGAACCATGATCTATTATGGATTTTTTTTAAATTCTTTTTTTTTTATTACATGTTTATGATTGAGAATATAAATGGACCAATAAGTTGGGTTTTTCAGAAAATGATTTAACAATTTTGAGTATTCTACAAGTCTACATATTGTTTTTTTTTTATTTCTTCTGAAAGTTAATTGAAAAACCTTTTTGCATTTATGTGAGTTATAAAACTAGGGGGGCCCCACCTCCTGCTCGCTAACACTCACAAACCCAAGAATATTGCTTTGCAATCAAAACGTAAGCACAGTAATGCTCCCCAAACCCCGCCAAATATCAAGTACATAGTCTTTTCAAACAATATCACTCAAATTGACAACAAATCTAACTCAACACCAACCCACAAAACCAAGGTTGCCAAAATTTCAACCATAGTATGTTTTACAACTATCTAACAAAAAACTATTTTGAATATTAAAAAAGGTATCTTGTAGAATTTTTTGAATAATAAGAATATCATAAATATGCCATATTTATGAAAATTACAACTTAAAAAATTCATGTGAAGATGAGGAATACAAATGGTACATCACTGACAATCCCATAGGAATTTTGATCTGCCAAAACACACTTTTAAAAACTGCTTGGAACTTCGTGATTCTTCACAAGTTCTTGAGTTACCTGTGTGACATAGATCATGTATTACTATAATAATAATATTACCTTAGTATTTAAAATACTACATTTGGTAACACTTTGTGCTTTCTTTTAAACATGAAAAATTAAAAAACTGTTTAAACTAAATAAAAAATTAGTCACATTCCTGATGCTATTTAAACAATTCTCTTTCTGATTTTCATAATAGAATCGTATAAATCTCGTCTATGTCATGGTATAATTTATAAAATACATTAATCTTTTTTTAATATACTTTTTTACTGTGTATGTAAAAGAAACATCAATTGTGCATGTTTAAATTCAATTTTCTTGAAATTTAGATAGTTAATAACTTCAAAACTACATTGAAATTTTAAAAAAAGGCCAACAAGAGTGTTTTAGTAAGGCATATACCTCTGTGTTTACAAAATATTAAATTTTTACAGTGGTTAGTTTTTCCTCAGGAGGACAGCCAATGCAAAAAAAAATTATTTCACTTTGACATATAATAACTCAAAAAGTAAAGTTTGCCACACTAAATTTTAACTATTAGCAGATTCCCTAAACCTTTCTCGACAAATGTGAAAAATTTCATACTTTTAAATCCAATAGTTTTTATGCTGCGAGACAGAGAAATGCATTCATCGGAAAAATTCTGAACCAGTGGCAACTTTTCAAACTTTTTTTTTTTTTTTTTTTTTGGTATAGAGAGAAAGCTCCATCAAGCAATATCTCTACAATATTCCTAAATTAAAACAGAAATTTGGACTAGCTATTTTTGTACTCCTAATTCTCCACAAATAGCAAAACACATTAAGCATCCAAACTAATTTTTTAGCAAATTTTGAATACCTTGTATTCATGGAACTTAATAGTTCTCGTCTTGGGCTGTTGCGTCTTGGGTTTGGACTTTTTCCTTCGAGCAGTAGATGAGGATGATGTGATTTCTTTGTGAGTGTTGCTGTGTGATGTGACGCTTCCTGATTGGCTGGAGGCTGGCGATGCGACAGAGAACAAAGTGCCGATGCGAACTTCGCAGTTGCCATTGCTGCTACTAGGGGATTCGTGATTAGGATATGGGGAAAGTGCCATTGATTCCACTGAGGGCATGCTAGAAAAATAATAGACAAATAAGGGCATTTTCAGGCAGATATTTTAACATCTTAAGGTTTGACTTGTAATTAAAGGATTTATTAAAATAATTTATTTTTAGTTAAATCAATTCTTGAATGTTGACTACTTAACAAAAATTAATGGGAACAGCACTTTTTTCTGCATAAATATAGCCTTTTCGTCTATGGTCACAGACAAACACAATTGTGTTTCTCAATGACCAATCGACCATTGAAAAAATATGCAGCATTATCATAAATTTCTTTTAACACAACAGATTGAAACCATTATAAGAAGTTAACTAATTAAAAAGAAAGTATTTTAGTAAATTTATCTAGTTTAATCAAAAGTCAATAAAAAAAGTGCTAAAAAAGTTAGAATGTACTCATGAAAATGACTATAAATTGTTGTTTAGTTCATTTTTATGCTAATCGTAAGGACAAATTATGTTATTTTGTGGAGAATTTTTAACTTCTCGGTTTACTGACCATACGACAAAAGGCACCGAAAACGGATTGTCTTTATTTTCTGATGAAAATCTAGTTTTATTGACTTTTGGTAGAAAATCGTAGTTTTCACAATTTTAAACTTTTTAGGAGGCAATCCAAATTTCAGTTAATCTAATTTTAAAATCTTAATTTCCCCTTTTGATGACTTTCAAGTAAAGTGGGACCCATATTTTGATTTAGTTTAACTCACTTTTAAGTTGAAAAATAAGTAATGGTATTATAATGGCTGAAAGGGCAAAACAAAAACTTCAGAAATAAGCAAACAAGATTATTTTAGTATAATGTACAATCACAGCTTTATGATTATTTGCAGGTCACCAAAATTTTTTAATCCAAACTAAGATGGTGGTAGAATTTCAGTTGATCTTAAATATTGATTTGCTTTACAATTAGGGCGAACGCTTCTTAACCAAAAAAAAAAACCTTGGTGATCTTAAATCTCGTAATTTTGCATTTACCATTAAATTTGTTTTATTATCAATACATATAATATATTTTCTACTCTTAGTTAAACTTTTGTTCAACATACCTTCCCAAGGATTGGTCCAGAATATCTTGAGGTGGTGATAGAGCCACATCGCTACCACTATCCTCTTCATAAGTGAAGACAGGTGCAGGGTGCCTTAAAGCTTGTCCTTCGCAGGTGGGCTTGAACGGAATTTGGCCCTCTGAAATAAATAAAAAGGGGGGGGGGGATAAGTTTTATATAGTTGTATATATGAAATACAAGTTTCATATGGCACGATCTTGAATACAATCCTTCAAATTCAAACCTACATTTGTTTGTACAAGAAATGGGATTAACTTTAGCAATTTAAAATGTCTTTTATGCTACTGATGTAAAATAGGTGGCAATGCAAGGTTAGATTAAAAAAAAAAAGTTTCATTAGAATAGATAGATTTTAGTAAGAGGGATGGGAGAATAATTAGCTATATAAAAGCATATAAGGAAATTTGACAGTAAATAATTTTTTTGAGGACCAATATAATTTTAAAAATGAGAAAAATACAGTCGTTACTCATATTTTTAAACACAAAAAGCTACATTAAAAAACAACATTTACTATGAAAACCCTAGTGTAACAAAATACAGTTGCAATTATAATGAGATTTTTATTAAAAATCATTTTTTTTTTTTTTTTTTTTTTTTTTTTACTATTTCAAACAAGCCTACCATTTCCTACATTAATGATAGGATTTTCCAAGGTTTACGATAGTTACCAAAATTATCATCATTTTAAAGAACTAATAAAAATTATGGAGAAAGAATGAGAAAATTAAGATTGTGATACAGCTGCTATGATTATCAAGCATGAACACATGAGGGATCTAAAGGGAAAACCACTTTAACCCAAAGAATAATTTTTGAAAAAAAAAACATGAATGAAACTTATTATCTCATAGTAAAGTCTCTTTAAAGCAAAGTATTCATGTGGACCATAATTTTTTTTTTTTTTTTTTTGCACAGAAAATGAAAGCATGCTATTAAAGTTATCCTCATATGACAATAACATTGCAACTTTATAAAAAAGTGTTGAAAAATGACTTTTTCCAAGAACCATTCATACAATAAAATGAACATCAAAAGTTTACATTTAACTAAATTATATCTATAAGTAAGCTATTAACTAAGTTATACCTATTATATAAATAAAACTCAACGAGATACAAAATTAACATGTTTACACAAAAAAAAAAAAGACATTCCTTACCTTTCACAGCTTGTGCAAACGTTTCATCCGTATGCAAAATATTCCCCTTGACTAATTCTAAAGGTCCAGGACGATGGGATAACCTATCATTTAAGTTGTCCGCCAATCGTGCCTTTTTCAACTGCCTCTGCTTATCCTGCAGACTTGGATCGATGGTAGTATCTAAAACAAATAATAAAACATAAAAAAAATTGTCTATTTAAAATAAAAGTACAGAATCAGAACAATTACTTAATGCAAGATATCTATAAGGAAATGTTGGGTAATCAAAAAGTTTAGTTTAATATTTTTGTAGTCCTAGTGACAGAAAACAATCTGCGAACGATTTATAGAAAAGCTCTTCTGAGTAGACTTCTGAGAAGCTTGTAATTTTGCTGAACTTGGGACTTGGCAAACTGAAGCTTTTGTCAAAGCTTGATAATGAGTTTCCTATGGTAAAAAGGCCTTTACAAAGAAAAAATTATGTCTCTATTCTTATAATTTGGTTTCATCATTTGTCTCAAAATAAAATTTTAAACAGTTTTCTCCAATAGAACAGATAACTTTAAGATATTGCAACTCATCATGTTCGTCATCAAAATAGTTAGATACCTAGTTTAGAGGCAAAATTATGTATTTAGTAATGATTTCAACACAATTTGAATGCTTTGCATAACAAGTTCTGGAATTGCTTAACTTCAGGAGTATTGCCCAGCTTCAAAAGGGATTTAAAACTGAAAATTGTAAGATTAAAAAAAAGCTTTATTGGTGCAAATGTGAAGCAGAACATTATAGTTTCAAACCAGTGGAGCAATCGAATTCGAGCAATGGTTGATAATATTGGAAAATAAAATTTAATTTAGAGAACAAGTTATCACTTTTCAAAACAGCTTATTATATTCATCATTTTTAATTAGGCAGTTACAACAAGAATCATTTAATAGTAACGTCAAAATGCCAAATAAGAAGTTTGTTGCAAACTTGCTTACAATTTTGCTTCCAGATATCAAATTAGATATATTTTTTAAATTGTATACTTTCATTGCAAATATTGCTAAAATAGAGTTTTGGAGCAATTTTACTAACAATGGGTGTTTTAGAGCAATCAGAGCAAATTCAACATCTGTGCAACTAACTTTAGTGTCAGAAAAAGGCTTAAAGGAAATACATAATTCAAGAGTAAACTTTTAAGGATGAATTGTTGCTGTAGTACACAGGGTGTTTACAAATTAGCTGGCAAATAAAAGAAAAAAAAAATGGTTTATTATGCATAATTTTTTGGTCAAGCATGACAGTGAACAAGATTGTAACATAGTGAAATATACAAAGTTTGACTTTTTTCATAAATATTTGATGAAGCAACCTTTCATTACTCTGCAAATATCCCAACGGTAAATTATTTCTTGCCATATGTTAGTGAGCAAAGTCACATTAATCAAATCAAATGCAGTAGTGATTCGTGATTTTAATTTCGGAATGGATTTCGGAAGTGACGGAAGATAAACGCTGTCTTTCAATAAGCCCTATACATCAAAATCTTTGTCCGGTGAGTGTACTAGCCATGAAATAACACATCCGCAACCAATCCAAGCTGACATTTCAGCATTGAGGAAAGAAGTCACCTCATTGTGGAAGTGACAGTGAGCCGTCTTGTTGAAAGATGAAACCTTTAGAATTTTTTATTTTTTTTCAGGATTAGCATTAGATAAATCTGAAGCATATCCGGGTATATGAATCCAGAAACAGTTTGTTTACCAAAGAAGAAAGGGTTAAACAAATTAAAAGAACTTACGGCGCAAAAGAAGTTTACCTTGGGACTATCCCTTTCGTGCTCATAGATCATGAGGAATTTCGAATTCCGATATCTTGACATACCTATTCACTTTTACACAAACTATTCCATCTGTTCACAAACTTGGGATACATTAATCAGGGTGGCCACGAAATTCAGGAAAAAAAGTTCCCTGATAATTCACTGATAGATTTCTAAAAAATTTCCTGATTTTACGGTAAACTTTTTTACATAATTACCCAATTTTTTCAGATGTGTAGATCAAAGAGAATATTTATGCCAAAGAGATATGTCAAGTTTGTTTAAATAATTTTGGCAGTAATGAAAAGTTTAAATTATAGTATAAGATGAAACTTCTAACGATTTCCACAATTCTCCGGAAAAATGGTGTCAAAATACGGATGAACGGGGAAATATACCTTCAAACCAATAAAAAAAATTCCCTGATTTTTCCAAAATTTAAAAAAATTCCCTGACATTTCCCAGAAACAGAAAGCTCCCTGACATATCCCTAATTTCCAGGTTCTGTGGCTACTATGCTAACTCTAATCTGAATTTGAACCGGTAACTTACTATTTAAATTATGCACATTATTCACTTACAAAATTGCCAACTAATTTGTGAGCCCCCTGCATAATGTTTTAATAACACAAGTTACACACAAAACTTTGGAAGACAGTATTCTAAACTTTTGAAGCAAAAGATAATGAAAAACAATCAGAAGCAGGCCACAAATCAAGCCCATTTTAAATACAACACTTGACATATTTATACAGAAGCTTGTGATTTACCTTCTAAAATATGGTGATCGATCAATGCCTGCCTGTCGGGTCTCGTTTTCATGAGATTTTTCAAAATGTTTTCGGTCTGCATACCCATAAGAAAATAATGAAATATATAAGTAAAAGAAAAATATATGCTGATACAGAAGAAAATTTGAAATCATGTACAGAAAACATCTACTTAAAAAAAAACCGATGTAACTTTCTAATAAGTTGTTGGTAATAATATTTATATGCAAAATAGGAAATGCTTGTGATTTTGATGAAACAAATATGTACTTTTTAGATTAACATTTTAGAAATAATATTTTGCAGCATGAAAAAAAAATTGTACCTGAGCTCTCTCCAGTTTCTGGCACTGCTGCAGATATTGAAGAGGCTTTTTAGGAGCTAAAATACAAAAAAAAATTCTTGAAATCCAAATTTAAAATATAAAAACAGGTATAAAAAAAAAAATAAACAACTTTACTTACAAGGCATGATTCCTTGTTCTACCAGTTGATTTATTGGCCTCCTCATCATCAACTTAACTTTCAAAGCTAAAATTGTGACATAAAAAATATATTTCTTTGAACTTTTCTAAACATAAGTGATAAAATGTATAAGAGAAAAGCCACATTGTTAAAATTTATACAAGAAAAAGTATTTTCCACCATGCATTTAGCTTTGCACAACTTAATCCCAATATAAAAAGGAGTACTTGGAATATTAGGGAGTAGAGTGAAAAATGTTAGTTTGAAATATTTGACAATGAAAAGAGAAATTATAAAACACTCCACTATTCGTTCAATTATAATATTTAGGTGTCAAGGAAGCACCCTCCGAGACATTAAAGCATTACTCTTATTTAAATACGGAATTAGATGTTCACAATCAGCAACGGCCTAACACTGAGAAATTATAATAAACTAAACATTAGAATTTCATGAACATTTCAAAGTATGATAAATTCCTGAAAATCAATGAACTAATTCATTAAAATCAATGAAATAATTCATTAAAATCAATGAACTAATAAAATAAAAGGACAAATTTGTTAAAATCAATAGACAAATTCGTAGACAAATTCGTTAAAATCAATAGACAAATTCGTTAAAATCAATAGACAAATTCGTTAAAAGCAATGAGCAAATTCATTAAAATCAATTAAAAAATTTGTTTAAATTAATTAACAAATTCGTTGTAATCAAGTACTAATTCATTAAAATCAATTTCATAAATTAATTAAAATTGATTAACAAATTCATTAAAATCCTCCTTGGCTATCATCTTATCAACGAACCCTTGACACCTCAATCTTGCAAAGAGCATGTATTTCTTAACTAATTTGACAAATACAAGATATAACACAAACAAACAATAGACCTGAAGTCATGAATCTAGGCAAATCCAATGTCAGTGGAAATAACAGTTACATCTTTTCAAATTATAATTCAATAAGGTTCAAATTAATTAAGCCCTAATGTTACTCATCTTGCAATGTTAAGAATGTCAATTTAATTTAAAAGATCATCAAGCAAAAATTAGAAAGGAAGATAGTTGCACAATCCCCATCATGTCTACTAATTTCTGTTTACAATGGGAAATTGGAGACAAAACACACTAATAGTAAACTCCGGCTAAAATATAGATGATTAGCCAAAAATTCATGATACTTGTAAAAAAATAATGTAAAGTAAACAAATTGGTTTACGATAGTGCGGTTTGCAACAAATACTCGTTCTGCGATATACATCTTTTTAAATAAAAAGATAGTTAAATTCTTGACCCATACATGCACTGACAGGGGGTTGCAAGGCAGCTAAAGTTTTTGTTCAAACATTGAGTATTTCAAATAACCCTGCCCGGGGATGTAGTGGGGTCGGTACATGCCGGTACAGTGTACCAGTAATTTTTGAGAACTGGTATGGCATACCACCACTTTTTTAACTAATTAATATATTTTTAAATCTTTGGGCATGTACTGTGATAAGTGGTACGAAGTGGTGAGAAAAAAAGTGGAGGGATGCCCAGAAGTTGGTGACAAGTGACCCCCCCCCCCCCCTCAACGAAATTTTTTATAATTTCGTAACGTGTAATAAAAATATTAACTAGTAAGGAAATAATTTATATTTTCTAACACTAATATTGAATAAGGGTCCAAAATTTATTGTTATTTTAATGAATATTCTGCAACTTAGCTTTTCTTACTTGGAAGTAAGAGATAAAGTGAAGTAATAATTCAACGTTATATACATGACTGTTTATTTAAATTTAAATAGTGCTTATAATTGTGCATATTTTCATGAAATTTAATTAATAGAAAACTCTTTTTTTTTTTCTTTCTCTCTCTTTTTTTTAAAAATAGCTTGTCTTTCTATGAAAGAAGAACAGAATTTTAACTTAAAAGACAGTTCCCCCAAAGTTAAATAAGTGTAACAGTATTTATTATTAAAAATACTTATATCTTTATACAAAGTAGCATAATACATTTTTATAATAGTATGATATAAATATACATATACCTAAGAAAGTTTTAAAGTTTTCAAGTGTAAAAAAAATCACTTTTTCTCAGTGTCACTACATTTAAAGGTTAATGTTATTTTTCATTATTAATTTGTAGGTGGATTGAGTGTTTTTGAAAGTAGGGGGGTGGATTTCAGTGGTATTAGAAGCAGAAGGACGCATGGGTATTATGTTGAAAAGTGGGGAGACGCTTCACCCCGCGTCTACCCACATTTCTAGCACTGATTGTAATATATGCTAGCAAGCAAAGAAATACATAAATTTAGAGTATTTAGGTTTTTTTTAAAGGTAAATTATTCAAAATAAAGTGAATTTGCATTTTATAATTAAAAAATCCAGTGGTAGAAGTGGGGAGAAAAAAGTGGGTGGATGCCTAGAAGTTGGTGACAAGTGCAGCCCCCCCCCCCCCCCCAATGTTAAATTTTATAATTTCATAACTTATAAAAAAAAATTAACTAATTAGGAAATAATTTATCTTCCTAACATTAACTTTGAACAAGGGTCCTATATTTATAGTTATTTTAATGAATATTCTGCGACTTTTTTTCTTTTTTTTTTTAATTGGAAGTAAAAGATAAATAAAGTAATAATTCAACATTATATACATGTAACTGTTTATTCAGATTTAAATAGTGATTCAAATAGGCATACTTTCATGAAATTAAAAGAGAACTTTAAAATGGTTTTTTGTTTTGTTTTTAAATAGTCCGTCTTTATATGAAACAAGAATAGAAATTTTAACTTAAAAGAAAGTTCCTCCAAAGTTAAGAGTTGACCAAGCGTAACAGTATTTGTAAATTAAATATACTTATATCATTATACAAAGTAGTAAAATACATATTTATATTAGTATGATATATTCCTTAAATAGGTATTTTTTTCTTTTACATTGGAAAACTTTAAATCACTTTTCCTCGGTGACTCTACATTTAGAGGTTAATGTTATTTTCCTTTAGTAGTTTTTAGACAGATTGAGTGCTTTTAAAAGTGAGGGGATGGATTTCAGTTGTTTTAGAGGTGGTGAGACGTATGGGTATTTCCTTGAAAAGTGAGGGGACGCATCATCCCGCGTCAACCCACACTTCTAGCAATGAAAAAATCAAAGCTACAGTTGAGGTTACCGCAACGATCGGGTAGCTTGCGTACCAGTAAAATTTTTTTTAGCACTACATGATACATTTTCTAGCACTACATTTTTTTTAGCCTCTATGATATGTACAATAATTCTTAGGGTAGCTTTATTTGTGCATTTTTTTAAGTCAGTGTGGGACTACTCTGTATGTATAAAAATTTTAAACATTTATTTGAATTTTGACATAAAAATCTTCCATGAAAGGCATTTTTTAGAATTTTTGAAATGTGATCTTTATTCAAAAGAAAATGTGTATCTTGACACAAAAACCGTTGATACCATACATTGAATTTTCAAATCAAGGATACAGGAAAAAAGATTTAGACGCCAATGGTGACTATTAGCCACCAATGGCATCTAAACGAAATCTGTTTCGGTGACCCCAAAAAATTAATAAATCTACGATTCCTCTGGTATTGCAAAAATTCTACAATGTTTTATCCATATTTTCAACTTTGGTTGTTGGCTACAGCGGAATTCACTACTCACACTCCTTATTCTTGTCCATGGCTTTCTGTAGCGATGCCTCGTCCACTTTGGGTGGGGAATTTGAATCTCTAGCACTGAGGAGGAAGGAATTGATCATGTTTTGGAAGTGGGCGTGCTCATCGCTATCTTCCGACTGCCCGCTCATGGCTGGACAGGGAGGCCTGGCATAATCGTCAACACTTTTGGGCACTCGAAGTGATGTGGAACTCTAGCAAATGGTTCTGCATCTGTAGAATACAGAGTAATGTTACAAAAAAAAATTTAAATTCTATAAACCAATTCATAAAAAATAATGTACAGATTCATTAAAATAAGAACTTAATTCATTAAAATTTGTGAAGAAATTCATTAAATATAAAAACATTCTTTACTATTAATGATTAAATTCTTTAAATACACAAACATTCATTAGTACCAAGGAACAACTTCATTAAATACAAATACATATTCATTAAAATCAATTAACAAATTCAAAAACAAAATATTAAATTCAAACACATTGAATAAAATCAAGAGCAAATTCAATGAAATCAATAAAAAATTTATTAAAATCAACAAAGAAATTCATAAAGTTAATGAAAGAATTCATAAAGCAGTGAAGAAAATCAAAAACACATTGAAAAAAAAATCAAGGAAAAGATTCCGTAAAATCAATGACAAGATTTGTTAAAATCAATAGTAAGATGTAGTATTAGAATCAATAGCAAGATGCAGTAGAATCAATGAAAAGATTCATTAAAATCAATGAAAAGATTCATTAAAATCAATGACATTCTTTAAAATTAATGGCACTTAATGGCTTTCATTAAATCAATGGCTTTCATTAAAATCAATGGCTTTCATTAAAATCAATGACATTCATTAAAATCAATGAAATTCATTAAAATCAAAGACAAGATGAAATAAAATCAATGAAATGATGAATTAAAATCAATGGAAAGATTAATTAAAATAAATAAAAAAATTAATTAAAATCAATGAAAAAATTAATTAAAATAAATGATCAAATTCAGAAATTTCCACTAATAAAAATACAGTAAGACCCTCAAATTCCCTCAACCTAATTTATCTATTTCTCCAACAAAATTCAACAATTTATCTGACAAAAAATTATAATTACTTCCACTTAGTTCAATAAAACTTTTTAAATCAAAATCGATATATTTTCTAACTAAACTTTAAAAAAAAAAAAAAAAAAAAAATCTGCACACCATTAAAAACGAGCGCTAGTAAAAATTTCCGCGATTTTTGTTTTACTGCAGATTATGACTTAAAGTTCGTTCTCTATCAAACCATAACATCTTAACTCATAAAAAAAAAGCTTTTAAAACCATTTAGATGGTTATAACAATAACAGAGCGTTATATAAAGAGTTCAATTAGGAGCAAGGGTCACCAGACTTTTCTACATTAAAAACCAAACTTTCAGTAATTAGAATCGTAAATTTTTAAAAGAACCGTAAAGTAAATATAAGCAGTTGTAGATTCGTATTCGACTTGATACTGAGTACAACTCAGATGGCCAGCGCCACTGAACTTTTTTATGCTAACTGCAATTGATGAACAATTGAGTTCTGCAATGCTATGAACTGCAATTGAGTTCTGCAATGCTATGAACTGCAATTGAGTTCTGCAATGCTATGAACTGCAATTGAGTTCTGCAATGCTATGAACTGCAATTGAGTTCTGCAATGCTATGCAAGAACTCAATTCTATTCTTATTCTAATTTTGTGCGGGTAAACACGCAAAGATAGGAGATTTGGAATTTCCGTATTTAGGGATTTGAAATGTAGAAGTGTCAGATAGCGCTGTGGACGCTGATTTTAAGTTGGTATTTGAGAACAGTGTTACCAGTCGATCCTACCAATCCACTCTGTTTCTTCACGTTTTCCTTATATTCTTTGAGATTACGCCATGAGTTTAAAATCGGTTTCAGGGTTCACACTCAAATCACAGAATGAAAATCAATGTTTTGTAAAGACCTAAATAATATTTTCAAGGACCTTTGCAAATTTGTTTTCAGGCATCAGGTCTATATATAAATTTTTAATAAAGCATATTCTACCAAAAAAGTTACAAGTTGAGGCATGCGTAATACAAATATGTCAGAGAATTCTGATACGGTGCGGATAAGTGGTGGTCCCGCGGGGATAGCAAGTCTGAGATGTATTTTTTATAAATTTTGCTGTTGGGCACACCACATTCGCAAAAATTAAGCACTTTTAAGGACCTGTAAGCATTTTCAAGGACTTTTAAGCAACTCTAAACATTTTCAAGTACTTTCAAGGCCGTGAAAACAAGTTCAAAAATATTAAGCACTTTTAATGACAGTGGTGGGAACCCTGGGTTTACACAAACAAAGCACAAATTTATTACCATTTACTGCTTTATCAGTTTATTTTTAGGTTGAGTCATTTATTTAGAGTTTGAAGAGCCGCAAATGTCCACGAGAAGAGCCGCATGAGGCTCCGGTACCGCGGTCTGCGCATCCTTAGAGTAGAGTATGCAGTTGCATAACAATTTTTAAAAAAATCGGAAAAAGCATAACATTATGAAGAAAGAGGTAACGTTATAATTTTCAATCACTCTATATAACAGGCCATTTGTTGAAATTTGATATGGATTGGCACAATTGAAAAAATGAAGAAGAACGTAGCCTTCCGAAAAGCTTACCAATAGATGTAGGCATGGAAGGAAAATTTTAAATTCTATATTTTTTATTTTAAAAGATGAAATTAAATTTGATTAGATGGAAGTGCATCTTTCCTTACTTTCCGTTGACGTTACCTGGATAATTTCATTGTTATGCAAAAATGGTTGCCTGGTGGGATTGGCGAATGTCATGGTTTCATCGTTTAACGCAGACACCTTCTTCCATAACCTTCTGCGCATGGGCAATTTCGAAAGAAGAAAAAAAAGAAGAAAAAACATACTGTCACGTTTCATTGAAACTACTGATATGTATACTATAATTTGAGCGCGATCAGTTCTGATGCTATCCTGTTTCCATACACGCGTACAAACAGACCATTTCCCCCAAATCACATTTTTTTTTTTACACAGGAACTTCTAAGAACTTCTAACTAGTCTGTACATAATTTTAAAACTGTAAAAAAACGAAGGAAGAAATGTGCACAATAGTTAAGAGAGTCGAAAGAAAACTGATTTAAATAATGCCCAAATGAAAATGCAAATCAATAGTAGCACTTAAAGAAGGTAATAAGCATCCTTGTCAAAATAAAAATACATAATTCAAGTAACATTGCAGAAGATGAATCATACCGCCAAGGCAACATGACAGTCAAGGACTATTCAATTGAGCAAAAGGCTGAAGATTATATTACCACGAGAGCTGCTTATGCAACAATTAAGCTTTGAGAAGACTAACCGAAGACAGCGTGATTTTTTTAATTAATATCTACTTAAAAAAGTTGGGCATTTAAAAAAAACTTTCTTGAAACTACCGATAGCACGAGAAACAAAATTATTCAGCAAAGTATTAAAAAAAAAATTAACTGTTAAAAATATTAGCTGTGAATAATTCTGTTTCCTTCTAGTTTGGTAAACAACAGATGTAAGATGGATTTAAAAGTTGCCACAATACTGCATGGAATCAAATGAACAAAGAATCAAGTGAAAAAGTGAACAAAACCTGTTTTTCTTTTGTCGTATTAATAAGTAAATGTTGCCCCTTAGTATATAATTATTCTCCTGTCATGTTCAGTAATACACATAAAAACAAGATATTTAATATAAATCTTTTACATGGATTGCCAATTTTAAGTACAATTGCAACTTACTGAGCTCAGATCGAGTTTTCATAGTGTTTGACAGCTATGAAAAAACACCCATTCCACAAAGACTACTACTACAAAAAAACACCCATCCCGATTTATTTACTAACTTTTTTTTTTCTTTTTCGAAATGTTTCTAGAAACATGTGTAAAGGTAACCTTTTAGTAACAGACCCAAAACTTAATATAATGCATTATTATCCATAACGAATCTATCTGCCGAATTTCAGCATGACAAGTGTGTTTATTAGTAGTATTCTGATACGATAATAGAAATATGTGTAAAAATTTTCAGAACTGGATACAATGCATTGTCATCGAATCTATCTGCCAATTTTCAGCTCGATTGGATGACGGCTAATGGGTTAATTAGCTCTCCGCAGATTTGCACGACAGACACAAAAAAAAAAAAAAAAAAAAAAAAAAAAAATGATTATAAAGGATTTAAAAATACATAACTTTTCAATCCTTGAAAATATTCACAATGCTAACTTAAAAAAGTCACAAAAAGTTAAAAAATAACACAAGACAGTAATCTTGTGTTATTTGGGTTTCAGGAAACAAAGCTTAGTTTTTAAATTAATAGGATATATATATTTTGGTAAATATTTTTATTCCCCTTAAAGAAAAAGAGATTTGTATGTTGTTTATTTTATTATACATCAAAAATGTTTATTAGATGTTTGTTTTAATGCCCAATAGTTGGTAATAGTAATTAATGTGTAATAGTTCTGAATACGTCAAACTCCTTTTTCTTAGACAAGCAAACCTAAATTTTTGTCATTCACATATCAGTATCAAAGACAGAACAAAGACATTTTGCAAAAGTAATATTCATTTAAAATGTTTAATAGTTCTGAATGTGATTTTTTTCTTCGTAACAGACAAAATAAAATGCACTTGCAAATTATTTTACCTTTTGCAAATCCGCCATTTTCGGCATTAACGCAAATGCGCGACAATTTTCATTCATAATTTAAAATACGTTACTTGTAGTATTAAATTTCCAATATACAACTGTAGCCACACGAGGGGTAATGGCGGTTATTAAATACCAACTGTGCAGAGGAAGGGGTGACCAACTACAAAATATATCGCTTTCATATAAGGCAAGAGTTAAAAAATCAGAGCGACAATATATTTAGTGTTGATGAACAAACTTGTGCAAAAAATTGTGCTCCAAAGTGCGCAGTGGCCCTGAAAAATTAAAACATTACTGTTTCTAAAAATTAGTTTCATTTTGCACTGTGGTATACACAAATAAAAAATTATAATAAGTGCATAAATATTTCGGCCCCACGAATTTCGAACCTTGTAACTATAGAACCATTTACTTTAAAACAAAAGTTCACCAACTTTCGACCCACCTATGAAGAAGTCGATAAACGCGACCTACTTTTTTAATTATACCGATTCCCAAATTAAAAATAAGCGTTTCGAATTATTTTCAAAGCTACTTTTGATTAACCATACAAAACCCTTGTAATTAAAAAAATTAGTAAACGTATCTAAATTACTAAAAAATGGTAAAAATTACAAAATGTTATTACAAACATTGCAAGTTCTTAAAAGTAATTTACTCTAGTTATACGGTTTGAGACCGGCTACAATCCAACTTTTAAATTGCTTTTTAGTTTAAAAGTTTCGAAAACTGTCGAAAAAAAACAATTAAGTATTAAAACCGTCACTTCGCGCAAAATCACAGCTTGTTAACATTCTCCACGTTGAGGTACTTCATAAAACTTCCAATTTTCAAATATAAAAATCTCACACATTTAAAAAATAATTCATGAGCACAGCTTAGAAAACACGGCGCTTAAAGAATGCATTTCCACAGAGCGAGAGCACTGGAATGCAAAACTTGTGTTGTCACAACTGTATCAATCCCAGAGGCAACAAACCTTTCATATACGAAATAGCGCATTTTATCGGGTGTGAAGAATACGACACCAACTATCTAATCACAGTGATGAATCAGTTTGTTTAACCAGGAAGAATGCTCAGACGAACTTGAGGGGAAATAGAATTCCGCGGAAGAACGCTACTGAGATGAAAGTGAATATCAAGTGGGTTTATTTGGGAAGAATTGGTTCAAGAGTGGAATTTTTATGTCCGGTTATGTGATAGCGCGGATGAAGAGGTTTAATATTTTTATAACGAGGCGGATTATCAACGAAAAAAAAAAAAAAAGGTCAGACAGTTTTATTTGGTGGATTGGATTTTATGAAAGAAGATTGTCGTATTACGGTGATTGTCAATTTGTAGGATGATTCAAGATTGCGAATTCGCATTCGATTGTTACTGCACTCAAAATATGCTTAATTTTACGTTCACCATTGGATTGAAAGTTAAGATATTTCTCATACTGTGAGTAATTTCAAGCGCTTCAAGCATGGGAAAAAAATTCAAATGATGGCAATTGTCTTTCAAACGAACGAATAATGATTATTTAGCGATGGACCTTATGCAAGTAATTATTTTTAATTTTTGCCAACCCCGTTCCGACCAATCTAGCCAATCACTGCATACCTTTCAATAAACTTAAAGAAGGAAATTATTTGTTCAGCCAATCATAAAAGTTTATTTTGTTTTCCGCACATTATAATACTTGACTGTGCTATCACCATGTATAAGTCTATGGTGCTAAAACGCCAAAAATGAGAGGAAGCTTACAATAAAATTAACTCGATATTACCCTTTGACATTATTAAAAGTTTAAAATGAGGTATGGGGCGCCTTAATCACTGGAACTGAATTTAAAGTTTTTAAGGCCCACGATTTTCAACGAATAAATTAATATATTATTATACAAGGGTATTATAATATAATATGCGAATAAAGTATTTAATTATCAGCGTAAAGTACAACACTACAACGTAACGATTGATTCTGTACAGTAATAAATTAAAAACTACAATTTTATCTCGGTAAATATCTTGACTTTTAATTAAATTTCAAAAACAACTATCAATCGAATTTCCTAGTATATAAAAAGTTAAGGTATCATTATTTGTTTTTAAAACGTTCAATATCCCTATTTTATTAATATCATTTTTAGGTGTGAAGTCTGACTTGGGATTTGAAGATAGTATGGCATCAGAAACCACACGGCCATAAAATAAAACTCGTATTTCCAATTGAACACCGACTTAGAAATTCCAAACAACGAGTGGACCCAACAACCATGGGAGCAATACTGTAGGCAATACAAGTTGATGCACAACAAGTTGAAAGAACAACGTAATACGAGAACTTCAAAGGTTACCAGACACGACAAATAAAACGGCAAGATTCAGCACCCATTCTTAAGAGTTTCACCTTTCTGATGAACGATTTTGTGGCACCCATCCAAACCAAGGTAAAAGAAAACAAGAGAAAAAAATTAAGATATACAGAGCAGGAAGAAGTGAGGCAAAGTAGCTCAAACGCAACGCTCTGGGTTATTCGAACATCTGAAAGGGGGCGCTAAAAGGGAGGTCGCTTAAAAATAGTATTCATAGTCCACAATTTTGTCCCCACAGTTCAATTTGTCGCAGAAGGTTTCGAAAGGTGAGGTCAGCTGATTGTAAAGCAAAAGATACAAATCAGCCAGAATGGGAATGTATTAGTTGGATTACTATGAAGATAAATTGATCGATAAGCAGACCAGGCTCGATTATCACTATAAACTTAGATAAAGATGGATTATTGCACCTGATTATCAGTGTCGATGGTTAGTAGGATTGTCAGCCTGCCACTGCTCTATAGACCTTAATATTCTATTATTTTTGGCTACAAGATCAACTGTAGCACAACTTTAAAACATACGATTGTTTATACCAGGTATAAAAACTGTAACAGGCATAAAAATCAGGTATTTCAAAGCAATACTTCGGCAGGAATTGTGGCCAAATAATGAAGCATTAGGATTAAGGAACAGTGGCATGCTGACAATCCTTCTTAAATCAATTGTTTAAAATCATTTATTTATATCAAATATTTTTTTTAAAAGGCATTGATTGAAATTAAAGGCTGTTTTTACTTTAGGTCACTTAAAATTTCTAAAGAGCTAAAAACTTGTCGTAAGAAAATGCTCATTTCATTTGATGTGACACATTCTGTAAGTAAATATATTTATTAGTTTTTAACGTTCTACACCAATGTATGTGTTTTAAAACCACAAATAATACTTTTGTTAACGAGTGCTCAATTTTGGACCAAGTTCTGGAAATATAACTGAAATCTCGCAACCTTACTACAAAAGTGATACAACTCATTTTTTTCCCCTTCCATTTTTGAGGTAAAGTGGGAACAGAAAAACAGACTCCGTGGACTTGAAGCTGAAAGAATGTCATCAGTCAGTTTCAACTTGTAAACTATCTTGTGCCGTTCAACAAGTTTTCAAGTACATGCAGTCTGTGATTTTGTACACGTTTTAATTCAAAATAAAGAATTTCGAGATGCATTACTTTTGTAGCAATTATGCAATATGGGAGAGTTAAAATAATTCAGAAGACATTATGTTTACTTTAAATGGAGTGTTGAATTCGAAACTTACTTTGAATAAAGTGTTAAATAAAGTATGTTCACTTACTTTAAATGAAGTCATAAAAAAAAGTATGTACAGAAAAAATCAATTTAAAGTACCTGAAGTAGATCGATATATTGTGTTGAACAATATTACACACGTAATTTTTACAATATTTTCTTCTTTTGCAAAACAAAATTCTTATTTGAGATGAAACTTAAAAAACAAAAACGGCAAAAACTTAACAAAATCATAAAATGTCCTCTCCGATTTAATTAGCTGAACTCAACTCGTACAGACAACTGAGTACAAGAATTATTGAAATGTCAACAAAAGAAACACGAAAAAAAAACGATGACTTCTCAAAATAAAAATACAATTTATCTGAGAATAAATACGTCTATTCCGGTATGTAAAGTTCAAATGCCCAAAGACCTGACCAGGTCAAAGTATTTTCAAATTTTAGAGTTACGAGAAAGGGAAAAAACACATTTCTATACTTTTCCTTTACATTTCAATTCAGTAGATTTAAACAAGGACAACTAACTATATGAGAATTTTAAAGATATTTCTTTTCTGTTTTTAAAGGACTTCATTGTGCCAAAAACAAATTAAGAGGATCGAAATTTTTTAAGATATAATTAAGGGTCTAACTGCCTATGATTAAGTTACAGAAAGTTAGATATTAGACAAACTTTTAAATAAAACAATTGTCCGAACCAGTGGTGGTAATTTGTGGAGACAAATGGGGTTCATTTGTCTTCCCCCCAACACTCTTGGCACTCAATCACCGCTACTGGTCAAAACATTATTATTATTATCATTATTATTACTATCATTATTATTACTATCATTATTATTATTATTATTATTATTATTATTATGACATTCTTTTTTGCATTTCTGTTACCCATTTGATTTTATACGCTCAACGACCATTTTGTAACATTAGTAGCGATGCCTTTTCATTGTTTAGAGTGTAGCTGTAGATGCTGCAGAAATATAACTATCGAGTCAAATTTCTTGGGCAGGGTCTGCGACTAACAATTTCTTGGGATGCAACTAACAAATACATGTCTTGAATTAGCATAAATCAGTAAATCTTTATAATGATTTACATTTAAGGCAAACTTACACGTTACCAGTGAGCATACCAATTGAAATCGCCGGTCATTAAACCCCAGCACTAGCACCGTGTATTCCAATTCCAGGAAAAGCTAATTTGTCACGTGATCGCTTCTGTTGGCAACTCCAGAAAATCAAATATTTTCGATTTACTGGCGCGTCATCTCCGATCATCCAATCAACTGCACTGTTCAATTACCACCGACAGGAGACGTAATATGGATTGTTTTAGTGCTGGCATTGTACAAACATTGGCATTCTGATGAACGCGTGATTTCAATCAACTTACCGACTAGCGTTCCAGCTGGCAGCGTGTTAATCAGACATAAAAGCAAAGTCTTTGCCTCTTTCAGTGTTTTAGATTCAAGGGCATATTGTCAAAGGGGATTAAAAAAAAAAACTTAAATACCCGATTGGTTGCAGCATGAATTCTCGAAAAGGTGCCGGACCTCCTTGTAGTCAGTTCAAATTACTCCCTGTTGAAATTAACCCAAAGCAAATCAGCTAACCCAAAATCCAATTAGATTTTGCAAGAGGACCTAAATGGTTTATTTAAAAGCCAACAACACAATAGCATCGTTGTTATTATCCACAAAAAGGAATCATTTTAACCGGCACACCTTCATGTTATGAAAGGAAGAAAAAAATCTTGTTCCAAGTTTAATTTGTCAGATAATAATTTACACTGCCTGCCGTTTCGGTAATCAAAGGAATGGCAACAGTATTCAAATTTAAGTATCAGTTTACACAAGAATATGAGCTTTTTGAAGTCAATAATTCGATGGACAAGTAACAGAGCAATGAATTTATACATATTTATAAAGGTTGTACGGGTTGGGCAATAGCTCAAGGGCATAAATTATACAACTGGTAAATACAATGTAGCTTTGTCCAGTGCTCATTGGAAACAGTGTTAGAAATCCCTTGTAGTAAGGATGGCACATACTACAATAAGGAAACGAAATAATCGCCATCACAAATAAGCGAGATAACACTCAGTTGTTGCTATAAAGACGCACCTTGTCCTTCAATAGTTAAGATGAAAAACCCTGCTTGAATTTTTAAAGAAAATAAATTACTGGGCCCCTCTACAGAGGTATAAAATGCGATTCTACAGCCTATTAAAAATTAAAAATTGGTTATTTCAAACTATATTTGTTTATCTTCAGGCGCCTTCCCCCCCCCCCCACACCAAATATAAAAATTTAAACTTTTAGGATATACCTGATATAGATGAACATAAAATACCATTATCCCGTTAAAATACGTGTGTTTATATGGAGAATTGAGGTATAAAATATTAATGTTCTGAATAGCGAGTAAAATTGATCGTCCAGGTATTTAAAAAAAGCTACAGCTTAACACAATACAGCTAGAGACATTTTAAAACAACTCCTACAAAATTCCAACTGCAAAAGTGGCTTTCGTATCATAAATAGAGAACCTGGATTTCATCTGATATTTCGATGGACATTTATGACATTTTTTTAAAAAGTTTAAAAACCATATTTTTATAAAAAAATTAGGTATGATTTAGAATTACACGAAAAAAGTAAAACTTTCCGCAATTTTTATTTATACTGCACTTCCATCACATTCCCCCCCCCCCCCCAGTGTTCCGCAAGTCAAGCTAATTTATATCTCATAAAAACACCTCAAGTCCTTCTTTCAATTATAAAAGCGCCGCAGGGACATATATGTCTGTTGCATATTACAGATTTCATGTTTACGAAAATTGTTGCTTTTGTCGCAATGAAAAGTCAAAAGTTATAAACATGCATTTTTAAAGGAACTAGGGGTGTGGAACATTGCACAACTTTCAATTACACTAGATTACTGATGTTGATTTGTGTCATTTACCGTTTTTATATTTCCACCATTCGTTAGAAAAAATGGCCAGTTTGGCGACATTTTTTGCGATAACTGTAATATGGGTCATTTAAAAAAAAAAAAAACTCCGCCAAAATGGTGATTTTGGCGATACACTTTTCGATAATTCTTATATTGTTCTTTCTTATAAGTGAAACTGAGAAGAGGGGGAAAAAAACGATCGTTGATAAGCTATGTTCAAGCAAAGAGAACTCTGTGTTAAATGCATTCGTTTTTCAACTTTTTACGCCATTAAAGCATTTTTTGGAATTTTCGTAGGTGGGGATGTTTGGGACACCTTAAGTGGCATTACCACAAAAATTTTGATCAAAATCATTAGAGCCATTTTTTAGCAATCATTGAAAAACATGATTTTTTCAATGGCAGCCACCTTATGCGCAGGCGCGATTTTAACGAAAACCTTAATGGTAGGTCCTTGAACCACAGCCAATCAGCACACCACATTTCAATATCGAAGGTCAATTTGTTCGGGAGCTAGGCTGACCACGTACACACACACAAACATTTTTTCTAGATCACTATTTTGAAATTGGGATGTTCTAACGGAATGCTATTAAAAATAATTAGTTGCACTGTTTTACCTAAGAAATTTTTCAACTTTAAACATATTTGTTGCACAACAAAGTTTCTTGAAACATTGGTGAGGAAGATTTCGATTTAGTACTAAGGTGTGTCGTGAAAGTGAACAGAGATTTAAGATGTTGATGTATAAGGTAAACTAAACCCTTTCTATTATTATTATTATTATTCCAATTTTATTCCCAATGCAAATTGATGAATTTCATCATTTTTCCGTTCCTCTGTTTCATTTAACGGTTTAGGTAAGTATCTCTCGACATTTGTGATATACTAATTTTAAAATGTATTCTTTTTGTGAAACGCGTTACACAATTTGAGATGTAGGAAGCCAGACTAAAATAAAATTGAACCCATGTCCCCTAGACGAGTGGCGACAAAGGAATCTTGTGTTCAATGCCAGAAACATGACACTCCGCAAATTTCGTCGCATTTCTCTTTAAAAAATTGCAAAAGCGTGACACAAAAAAAAACCACTTCTAAACGGGAATTCAACTCAGCTTTGAGACATTATCGGTGATATTTGCACAATACCCCAGAAATCCAAGGCTTAAATGCAATTTATGGCTTACTCCAGACGTGGCGCCAAGGCATTTCAATCCTGCACGTGAAGCAAATATAAATTGTACATTTTAGTTACAACTTGGGCACTTTTGAATTGACGGGTCAAGAATTACTTTTTGTTTAACGTTTAAAAACCATAATTCCTTGGCGGCGACACATCAGAAGTAGACAGATATCAATAAAAAAAGACTTTAGCGAATATAAGCTGTCACTGGTTTACGTGAGAACATATAAATGTAGATTGATGGAAAAAATGACTTCCATGGAATCCCATAGCCAGAAATAAAAATTTGAACAAGTTCTTCCAGCGATATATTCTGGTTACGATTATAGTGTCTTCCCTCAAAACTGTCAAAGCTCACCATAATTACTTTTTATTTGAACACACAAACTTACTAAAAAGTCCAAAGAGGTTATAACCTCTCGAAACCCACAACTGTTTGAAACCTGATTTAAAGCTAATTTCTTATGTATATTATTCTTTTGGATCTATGTAACGTACTTTTAAAGTTCAGAACTGATCCATGCACTTTAAGTACACTTAGACAAAAAAAATTACTATCTCCTTAAGCTTGCAAAAATTCTGGTTGGTTGGTTGTTTTCAGATTATCTGGCGCCGTCAGCAACACGAGGGCTATAATGCGCCGAAACATTCGTCATTATACAATCCAACATACATTTACAAACACCCATGCCTAATACGGGACTCGAACTCGCAACCTCGCGGTCTAGAAGCAAGCACGCTAACCACTATACCGTTTGGTCGGCTGCAAAAATTCTGAAATTTAATTGTTCAGATGTAAAATTTAATCATGAAAGGCTGCAAAACAATTTCGTTCGGACGTGATACATAAAAATATTTTACAGTTAGTGCATAAAAATTTTGTTCGCGCTGAACATCCAGACATCCGACAACGTGAGGAAAAAGTCATAGTGTCCATTGATGGCATGTGCCTCGGTGTGCCTTCTTTTGGTGACGCCTCTGCTGACAGAGGAACTGTTTGTTGCCTTTTCTTTGCAGGCTCTACTTCGTCACAATCGGTTGGAACTATCATCAGGTAAGACTGAATTCGGCTATTTCATGCAAAGAAAAATTATGGCCCAAAATCAACACCTCCTATATAAGAAAGCCTCTGCACGGGTTACCACTTTTAAATATGACGTCTTTAAAATAGTCAAACTTGAAAACTACGAACGTCTTCCATACGGGGTGCCATTTAGAAGATATCTTTTTGATTTGGCGATAAATGGTTTGGCGACGTTTTACTTGCTTGTGATTCGTGAAGATATGGTTTGGCAACGTCTTGCGTGCTTGTGATTCGTCAAGATCTATTTTGACGCATAACTCTGGCGTACGACGGACGATAGCAAAAATCAACATCGCCATTTTGTTTACCGAATACGTTAAGTCTGCTGCATTTTCTGTTTCAAACACGTATAGTTTGCAGTATTTTCTGTTCCGAAAACGTAAAGACTAACTGCATTAAGAGTGCTATAAATTATATTAAATGCCATTTCAATGCTCTGTGGTAAACTGCAAAGGAATTTTTAAAAATGGGTCAAGAGTTCCAGTATCTATATTTCCCACAGATCATGAACTTAAAAAGAAGATGGATAACTGCTGTTTCGAAAAAAGTTTCCGTAGTTACTTCTAGTTCAAAGGTAAGCTGAGAGATGAAGTGGTTCCTTCTACTTGAAAGCTATAATAGCTATATGTCTAAAGCAACAGTATCAAGACCCAAGTCCTGCCGAAAAGATGGTAATAGCGAATGAACAAAATATCAGCAAAGCTATCCAACGGACTCTAAAGGATTGAAATGTGTCATTCACTGATTTAAAAGAATGTGGTCAATTTAAAAAAGTCGACATATCTTGTTTTAAGGAAATTACACTTTCCGAAGAAGATTTTATTGCCATTACTAATTTACAGTGCTGGTTATTGTGACCATTCAATTGTGAAATTCAGCAAATGTTCTATCTCTAAAAATATTTTGACACTTGAAAACATCGATGATGCTTTTGATTTTCTTGACAATGATAAGAATAGTTATATTTTGAATCAAGATAAAGATGGTTTATGCTATCCAAAACTTGAGGTTTTGAATGTTATTTTGTATTTATATGTTGTAATTCAAAAGTTCATTTCTGTAATATATGAGAAGTTGTTTTAGAATTTTTGAAGGTCAGAGATTACTTTCAACAAGTTTAACTTTAGATATTATTAATGGTAAAGAAATATATAACATTCCGCATGAATGTAAAGAACATAATATTAAATTTATTGTAGAAAGTATTCTAAGGGATGCTGCAAACATATATCGAAATAATTATTGTAGGCAGCAAAATGACAACCTGTCAGTGGAAAAAAAATTGGTGAAGCAAAATAAAATTGAAAATAAAAAAGGAAACTTCAAATATTAAAGTAATTTTGAAGTTAATAAACAGCAACACCAAACTATTTTGCTTTAAAATGTTTTATTGATTAATAATAACTATGAATTGGGAATAAAATAAAAATAGTTTAGATTAGATAGTTTTTTTAGATTTGGTGTTTTATTTCGGAATAAAATTCAAAATAATAGCTGAACATAAATTAAAAAAACAATTTCAACTATCTCTGTCAATAAAAAAGAAATGTTTTCTAAATGCTCTCTCATTCAAATTAACTAGCAAAACTAAGAAAAGGATAATTCCTATGCTACCAATGCAAAGTACGATTGACTACTCTATGTGACATCACGCAGTCAGTGCGAAGGCTTTCTTATGTAGGAGGTGTTGCCAAAATCCGATGTGCATTTCAATGTACGCGGGGTCTCAGGAGGATATTATTCTATTTTCAAGAAACTCTTAAACAATTAGACAAGGTTAATAGCTTATGTGAATGTCACTGTTAACAGTATGCATCCATAAAAGATAAATGGTACTTCACCAAATAGCATTTCAGGCTGAATTCTAGTATTTGATATGAACTAGGGGGCTTCGCCCCCTGCTCGCTAACGCTCGCCAACCCCTAAACACCTCGCTGCGCTTGGATTGAGCGGCTTTGCCGCTCGAATTTGTGGTTAAAACATCTTGCTACCCTCGAATAGGTTTGCCAGCCATAAAAAATGTAACCAAATTTTTATAAATTTAATGTAAGGCCTAATAGAGAAAACACCCAAATTGCAAGTTTCATAATAGAAAGTTAAATATACTATCCGCCAACATTCTGACTTAAAACTTCATTTTAGCTATGCCCTTACATTGAAGTCCTAATATTTTTTATTTATTCTAATAAGTCGCCCCGTTAGAGAACGACGTCCAACGCGAAGCATTTTCTGGATAGAAATACTTCAAAATAATAATTACTCTAATACAAAAATGCTTCAGAAAAACAGAAAAAATCAACTTTGAAACGAACAGTTTAAAAAGAGCTTTAAAATTAGCAACGGGTTTGTTGTTTACATACGTAAGGATAGCTTTAAAATTAGCAACGGTTGGTTGGTTGGTTGAACCCCCGAGCAGCCGGTTTGTTGTTTACATACGTAAGGATGTTGCCAATCATATATTCAAAATCATTGAGGCTTTGTAGTAGCTTAATGATGAAAAATATTGAAATTTAACTAATTAATAAAGTGTTAATAAATTATTTTGGCACGTTTTGGCAAATCTACAGCTTATTTCCTTTAAAATGACACCTTGATCATTGAAATTGGTTGAGCAGTTTAGGCGGACGGACTAACCCCAAAAAACGTATTGCCTATTAAATATATAGATGACACATAAATGGAGATTTTCAATTTTCCCAATTAGTAATTTTTCATGCACTTTATTGAAGTGAAGGGGAACTCGGTAGAACGGCGTTTCACTATCTTTCTACTACACTGTAAAATTTCAATCGAGCCCGTTCACAATTTCTGGGTAAATTTAGCTATTAAGATTTTCTTTTTAGCAAAATGCTGAATGGTTGTGAGTCACATAATTTTCGATGTTTATAGTAAAATACTCTTTAATGAATAATTAAGAAGCTTTTTATAATAAAAACATAATACACTTCAACTAAAAAGCTACTTTACACTAAATAGCATTAAAAAACGTAAATACCTTTCCGCCTTCAACTTATTCTTTCTATTAAGTCAATAACTAATCTTCGAGTTATAAAAATGGTGATTTTACAAATTTTCTGTCTAAATGTTTTAGCAAAAAAGCTTAAGCTTATTCCTTTTAGCATTCAAGAAAAGTTTTTTTATCATATTGCTAAAAATGCACCCACAGTGTAATCCCTCAAACAGAGTATAATAAAATCCGGTGATACAAAATTTTGAGAATAAAAATCTCGCTAATATGGCAGTAATTAGCAACGAAAATGTTATCAAGTTGGAAGAATATTAGTTGTCACGTCACATCATATAATTATACATTTCAAATCGTGATACATTTTTGTAGAGGTCCCATTTCCGATGGGAAGTACAAAATAAGGTTCTGCTTTGGGGTCTCTTGTTTTTCCTTCTCTTAAACACCTTCGGTTCAACAACAAAAATAGGATGTTTGTGGTTTGACTTTAAAACGCATTCACAATTTTAACCTTTCGATTCCAACCACATTTTGTACTGAAATGTGGAAATGTTCCGAAACCCAAACATCAATTCACTTTATCCATCGCTAACTACACACTTCAAGAAGAAAGAAAAATCAGATCGCAAAACAAGTGTCCCGTGATTGAGAAAACTTGAACGTGCAATTAAAAAAAAAAAAAGAACAACCGCGGTAACACTTATACACCCCTCACTTACTGCCCACGCAAAAGATTTCGAAGAGATTGTGTAACAACTAAGGACCACACAAGCTCGTTAGAAATGGACGAAACAGCCTCGGGTCGGTCCCATCGCAAATCGTTTTAACGACGCACAGTGTGTAAGGTAACGACGTAGATTTACCTGATGAAGATAGTGGATGTCCAATATCACTTTTGCAGGCGGATTTTTATCTAAGAATAACGCCACTTGAGAAAATAACTCGGCATTTCAACCACTTCTTCAAAAATTGTTTTCATCCTAAGAGAAGAGAAATCAAACGTCATAGTTGTAGGACATATTTTTATTGCGTTGATCGAAAGTTAGTAAATCCTGTTCAGCTCCATTAGTGCGCCATTTGGATGCACGTTTGTTCTAGAAAAGTTTAGTTTACAAATGACGTCTCTGGTAATAGGAGTAATGGCTGAATGATCGATTAGCATCAAGACTGCTGTTCGATTCTCCATATGGATGAACTGCAATCAATTTGAAAGACATTAGATACAATTGTTACATATAGTCTAAGGACGTTTGATAGGTTTTCTATTGGGTGTATAACATTCATTCGTGACGCAAAAAGGAGAGATTCCTTGATAAACGTACTAGTTTCAGTGTTCCAGATATTACAGAATGGTATAGTACATGGTGTAGTGTAAAATAAAAAGGTGTCGGAACCCTATGTTGCGTCATTACAAACCTTTTTTCTTCTTTGAGTGTGTGTGTGGGGGGGGGGGGGAGAAAATCGACAACTAAGAATAAATAACTGTATTAATATTACTTTAATAATCTCAAAAATCGTGTTAGCGTTCCCGTAAAAATTAGAGGAGAAACTTTCTTCAATGAAAGAGCGCAAAGAACCGTGTATGGTCAAAACCATAGTTTTGTTAAAAATGGAGATAGTTGGCGTGAATTTGTGCATGGCGGTTTTAGTTCGTATTCAGGACGAAGCATACAAATTTGAGGACAATTCATCCACTAATGCAGATCATTCGTTGAAGAAAATGATAATTGGCATTGGATGAATCATAGTTAGATGTAAACATATGTCAGCTCATTTCTGGGGTTGCCGTGCCTCTTTCAAGTGTTTTGCAAATACTTGAACTTGCCTGCTCAGCTCTGAAGTTGTGAATCCAAAACGAAAGCATAGTTATCACGAAAGAACTTTTTCCTTTTCTTACTTGAATTTGCGTTTAGTGTTACGTTAAGAAAAAAATTTGAAAATAAAACACAAATTTAAAACAAATTTTAGAAGAGGGAACGTCGTTCCCCCTTCTAAAAAGTTAAAGGATCGCGCAGTTCCCACTCCACAACATCCCTGGTATAGTATAGCATATATTGAGTCTGAGCAAGAAAATATACAATTCAACCAACTTGCAATAGGAACCGACGCTTTGTTTCTTAAAACTTTTAAGCAAATCAAATGGAAAAAATTAGTGGAAAGTAAAAAATATGGATGTCATCTGTATCCACAAGATTCTCTCACACTATACCTATATAAAACCAATCAACTCAAATGCCGGCACAAAGTCAAACAAGTTGAGCTGTGACGGTTGTGACATTCACTCTCTAAAAGGACACTTCTTCAAAAGTTTGTATTGAGGCCCATCATGTACCAAGCATGTGCATTGTGCACTTAAGCGACAGTAATAACTGGAATGTCTCGCAATTATAATTAATGACCAATGATAATAAAAATTTCGCAAAGAAAAATTTCGCTAAATTGGCGACACAGCGAGAAAAATTGGCATTGTAACCCGATATATTAATTACAGTCACAATGTGAACTTAGCATATTCTTCCGAACAAATTTTCTATAAAATTAAAGAGTCCTCCAAACTAATAAGACAAATGTCTGTAGCATTTATACTTGTTGTTTAAGCTTAGGGATTTACAAATTGACCTCCGTTACCCATTTCATACACTTCTGGTTGAATTTGGTAAAGAAACTCGTCTCAGCAAGACCTATAATTTGACAAATCGCACGTCTGTGGAATTAATTTTTTTTATCTGGGAATGTAGTAACTATAACAAAGCTTACCTTCTCAATAAATTAGTGTAGTGTTAAAGCTATAATGAAAAATACTCTCTTTGGTAAAGGAGTCTATCGAAAGCATTAATTCATGTGGACCTAGTACTTTTTTCCCATAACAGCGATGTTTCCTGAAAAAAAAATTAGACAGACCTTCCTATCATATTTCTTCTCTCGGTTACTCACTCGCCCACTGAAAATGTCCAAAACCCGAGATTTTCCGGTTCAACCAACTCCCCAACGACTTTCAGAGAGCAGTAAAAAAACACACTAACCAGTTCCACTTTCAAAACAAACCGAAACGCGGGAAAAAACATTCTAAATTACTTTCTCCTTCAAAGACGATCGTCGAGACCAAAACAAAGAAGGGGAAAAAAATCAAATAAAATATAAAGAACAGAACAGGTAAGGCAAGAGTTGTTTGAGCACACTGATGCCAGCGTGCGGCGTGAAATAGTGAAACTGAGACGTGAATGGCCTTGACATCCAGTTCCCTTCTCAAGAATAAACAAGCGCAATTAGAAAAAAAAAATGGCATCATCGACGCTTGGAAGGTTTTAAAGGACGATAGAAAAATATGAACTGCGGAGGAACAGCCTTTTTGTTCGGACACGGAACTTTTATTAAAATGTTTACTTTCAGGTCTAGAAGGTAACTAACTCGAGGTTTGAGTTTAGGACGTGGGAGTCCATAAGAAAATAACGAAAAACGAAACGTTTGAAGATAGATATTATTTCGAAAACGAAACTGTTTATTGGAAAAGCAGACTGGCGAAAGACGACTATGTTCAAATTTGTGATTGAGTTTAGTTTTTAGTTGAGTCAAGCTGCGGGAGACTGCAACCCCCAAAATTATTTGTACAGTATTTAAAATTAGAGAGTTGTAGGGCGCCCGTTACAGAGAGAATCAATTAGTCAGTGTGACTAAGGCAACTCGTATAGTAATTAATTGATAATTACAAATTATCAAACCGAGACAATTTTCAGAGTCGCCACTTGAATCAGGGATTACAATTCGTTATCATTTTTTTTTATTTACTTGGAGAGTGAAAAGACAAGCGGTTGACAATTTTAAAGCTACTAAATAAAAAACGACATTGAACTAAAAAAAAAATCCTTTCAGTTGGACAGTTTGGTTATTTTTCGGTTGAATTGAACTATTTTAATACCTAACAGAACAGGATTCTCCCTCTGTTAAACCACCTTTCCTATCCTCAGACTGGTAGAAATTAAATAAATTCCCAGGTCAACAAAACTGATTGCACACATACTGGGGCATACCTTACCTACAGTACCAAATCTCAGTTTCATAATTTCTAAAAACAAGAATGAAAAAATATTTTGGTACAACATTTTGCATTTATCTAGACCTAAGCCTCTCTCAGCATAGTTGTGCCAATAAAAACAACCGCAAACAATGTGTTTCTCAAACGAAAATGCGGTAATGTCAAGCTACAACTTTTTGGTATAAAATCAAAAAGCGGAAGAGACAAAGAATGTATAGTTATCTCTAAACTTCCGCATGGTTGTGTCTGGCGGATGCGATTATTGTACGAATCAAGAAAAAAAAAGCAAGTTAATGAATATATTTTGGAACTATAGAATTGGAAACTAATTTTAGAAATAAATATCATTGCTTAAATTAAGATATCCTCGTACGTTAAATTGTTGAAGCCTGATCACACTGGCACTTTACGTCCGCTAATACCGGCAAGAAACAGTTTAAGTTTTGCAAATTGGACTGTGGATTTCGCTTCGGGAACACGCTTTTATACCCTTTTATTTTAGTTCAAAGCTATGAATGATTAAATTTTTTATGGCGAAGTATACATCTCTACAAGATTTATTCGGTTAGGTGTTCGAGTGGAATAAGAAAATGTGTCCAGGACTATTAGTATAATATTTTCAAAGGAGACAATACGATCCAGGTACATTAAATGTTGTTCGCAGTTAAGTACTCAAACTAGGAGTGTGAAACAGCACACAACTTTCAATTACACTATAATAGTGACGTGGATTTGAGTCATTTACCGTTTTTATATTTTCATCATTCATTTGGCAAAAATGGTCAGTTTGGTGATATTTTTTTACGATATTTTCTTGTATGGGTAGTTCTTGTAGGTAGAAAAAAGATACTTTTCGATAATTCTTGTATTATCCTTTTTTGTAAGTGAAACTGAGGAGAGAAGAAAAAACGATAGTTGATGAGGTATGCTCAAGGAAAGAGAACTCTGTATTAAAGCCATTCGTTTTTCAACTTTTTATGCCATTAAAGTATTTTTACAGGAATTTCGGAGGTGGGGATGTTTAGATCACCTTAAGAGGCCTTACCACAATAATTTTGAACAAAATCATTAGCCGTTTTTTAGCTATTACTGAAAAACATGATTTTTTCGATAGCCGCTACTTATGCGCATGCGCGATTTTAACGAAAACCTTAATGGTAGGTCCCATGGCCACCAGCAACCCCGCATATCAAATTAATTTGAACATCGTAGGTCAATTTGTTCGGGAGTTATGCTGACCACAGACAAACATTTTTTCTAGATCACTTTTTTGAAATCAGGAAGTTCCAAAACGTTAAGAAATGCAAAAAAAAAGAGAATGTTATACTTTCATTACCCTGTGTATACAAATGGGTAATTGAAAGTAAAAATTACCCACCTATTGCAGTTGGATTAATGACTTCATTTACATTTGCCAAGGCTCACAAATTTCGAAAAGAGGCACTGGGTTCAATGCCTTTATTTGCTAAATACTCAAGCCGAACGTAAAGTTTGACACTTAAAATTCGTGCTGCCGTGCAGGAAAAAAAATGCAAGGGTTGCAATCAAAGAAATAGATCATTAACGTAACCAGATGTTTGCATATAGAGACAATGAAGAGACAGAGACAATGAGACACTGAAAGGATTGCATTCACCCGGCTAAGAGGATTTTCTGGACTTAAACCGAAGAACGTCGACAGCTCACTAAGAAGTTGCTCAACATCACTTTACAACGGAAACGAAATGAGATATTAAACCAGGACGAATCGCATACCATTTCCATCTCAATGCTAAGTCTTTTTTAACTGATCACGCAATTCACAAACACAACGTAAACCGTCATTACTTTAGCGAACGAGATACTGCAAGCTGTTTGTCCATGTCAAAATCTGACAAACCTCGCCGAAGTAAGATCGTAATTAATAGTGGCATCAGCGTTAACTACCACGGAGCTAATGAGACGAGATGTACGCTCGATTTGTTTAAAGAAAATATCGAGAAGGAATGCGGAAACGTAGTGAATAGATGTTTGAGAAGAGTACTACTGATAGAATTTCCTAAACATATGACGAAAGCGCACAAGAAACTCTCGCCGTCAACAATAAAGCAAGTGGTCATTATGGCAGTCAAGTAAAAGTCTGCCTCTGCACATGCTTTAATAACAGAGTGGCCACAGAACCTGGAAATCAGGAAAATGTCAGAGACCTTTCTGATTCTGGAAAAAAAATCACGGAAATGTCAAGGAATTTTTTAAAATTTCACGAAAATCAGGAACATTTTCGATCACTGTTTTAAAAGAACGTTTCTCCGTTCATCCGTATTTTGGCACTAATTACCCGGAGAATTGTAGTGGTAATTGTTAGAAGTTTAACGTTATGGAATATTTAAACTTTTCATTAATGTCAAAACTATTTTTAAAAAATCGGCATATTATCTCTTTAGCATGCATGTTCTATTTGAACAGGGTGTCTACATATCTGAAAAACATGGAAAATTAAAAAAAATTGCCGTAAAATCAGGGAATTTTTTAGAAATCTATCAGGGAACTTTTTTTCCAAAATTTTGTGACCACCCAGAGTAACTGCACATTCCGTCAAAACAAAATCAAGCTAATCTCGCAATATATAGAAAACATTTCTAGGAACGGCTGAGTTTATAGAAAATAACTGTTACCAAACATTTGAGTTTAAACCTTTGGTCACACTTTGTAGCCACGACTCTAGCAGCGGATATACAAAAATATCAATGGTGTATGTCCTTGTCCGTCTCACTAAAAACGATACCTTCCATAAGTCTGAAAGAACTCAAAAGATAACTGCATAACAAAAAACTCAAAAGATAACTACAATTGGAGTAAACTGTCTAAACAAAATTCAGGCATATATGCAATGATCTGTAAGCTCAGAATTCGAGATTCCAACATCTTTTATTACAATTGTGACAATGAAGAAGGTTGTTACGAGAATGGACTTAAACATTGCAGAAACGAAATTACACCATTCTTAGCCAAATATATAAATTGATTGCTATTTTTGTAACCTATCTTGCCAATTTGGCAAAATTGCTTGGAATAAAACGTTGCTAAAATATTACTATAGGCACACTAAAAATGTTAAAATAGCCACGTTTTTTTGTTATTATTTCTATCCTAATAATATATCCTAGAATTATGCCTCTTAGAAGAATGCTAACAAAAGTACCTAAAAATCTTTTAGAGAACTTTCTTAACTTTCAGATAGTCTGCCTGGAAGTTGAATATTATTACCTGATTTGAAAGTATAAAATCTGAATTATTTGGAGGGAAAAAAAAAACTCAGGATCTCTTTGGTTCATCACATGTGTTTTCAAGTCATATTCTTTTAGGGATCATTTAGTTATGTGATGTCAGTCCCTGTTGGGGAGTGAAAGGAGCAGGCACCAGTTTAGAGGTTAAAGGGTAACTAAAAGTACTACATAGGTATAATGACCTTTTTAAGTACACATAGTAACATGAGTTTTGTTGTTACTCAATCTGGCAATCGTTTAAAGTCAAAATCCGATAAATGAAAAATTATCTGTAAGTATTATTTTTTGCCATAGTTTAGTAATAATTCAACCAGCTTACAAGTAAGGTCAACATTGCCACCCCTTATTTATAAACACTAACAGTAATTGACCTATCATCAATGAACATTTTGATGCCATTATCCACTTTCAAACACTTGTTGAAGGAATGACAAAAAAAAAATTAGATATACTTTTACACATTTGTTGTCTAATCATTTAACTGCAATTTTTTTTTGCCTTCAGTGGCATAGTCCCATCGTAGGAATAAAATGCTATTCTCCACCAGTAGAACTACAACATTGTAAAGTCTATGGATCATTCACCCAAAACAGGAAAAACATGTCACAACATGATTACCACCATCACAACATGATTACCACTTTAAAAACAAGTACAAAATAATTAATAGCCTTTAATAACTTTTCAATGTTCTAGGCTCCCCTTCTTATCAATAACATATTCAATTTTTTGTACACAAATGTATTTAAAAATATATCAAACGTCCAAAAGTCATTATCCTGGCTTGTCACTAGAGCTGTCTATGCTGCTATAAATGCTAAATAAATTAATAACAAAACTCATTTTTCAAAAACAATTAATTTAATGTATTTATAATAAAGTGTTTCATACAATGTGCCAGCTTCTAATTAAGTTTCATCATTGTCAAGGCAAATAAAGAACACAATAACAGCAAACCAGGATAATGATACTAATTATTTATTCAAAATAATATTTAAAATAGATACAAGTTTAACAGTGTCCCACTGCTATTGTAATTAAATTTGAAAATTTAGGTTTTTTGTAATTTTAATTACCATTTTTTTAAATCACCTCATTTAAAAAATTGTCGTATTATGAGCACAATTGACTTGTCCATAGGGATTTTTTAAATATTTTTTCCCACACAAAATTAAAAAAAAATTTCGCTGCTGATATTTTTACTTTCAATTACCCATATGTATACATAGGGAAATGAAAGTATAGTATTCGGTAAAAAAAAATTGATTTTTTTGTATTTCTCCACGTTTGGGAACATTCCGATTTCAAAAAAGTTATCAAGAAAAAATGTCTGTCTGTGGACAGCATAACTCCTGAAAAAATTGACCTACGATGTTCAAATTTGGTGTGCAGGTTAGTGATGGCACAGGGATCTACCATTACGGTTTTCATCAAAATCGTGCATGCGCATAACGATGTAGATGCCATTGAAAAAATCGTGATTTTCAGTAATTGCTAAAAAACGGCTCTAACGATTTTGATCAAAATCGCTGTGATAATGCCTCTTATTTAGGTGTTCCTAACATCCTACCTCCGAAATTTCCGTAAAAATGCTTTAATGGCTTAAAAAGTTGAAAAACAAATGCTTTCAACACAGAGTTCTCTTTGTTTAAAAATATTGTTGCGTGGATTGGTTCGAAAGACTTGAAGCCAAAGCAGATCAAAACTTGAAGAAATTTATTTCGATGTAACTCTTCGCAGATTCTTTTGCAACTTCAGAACTTCCTGTTCTAATAGATTCAATACAGCTCTTTACACAACAATGGAGCTCAAACAGCAGTTAAAAAATACACTATCTGGCCAAAAGTATCCGGACACCCCTTAAAAAAGTGGTTCTGGCGAGCGACGCAATTTGATACGTAATTGAAAGCTATAAAAGTGTTGGTAGTGGTTTGTCAGATTGTATTTATGCGTTTGTGAGGCAATGAGTAAGTCAAAGGAGCTTAGTGAATTTGATCGTGGCAGAATAGTGGGATGCCACCTTTGTGGGAAATCAGTTCGTGAGATTGCGGACATTCTACAGAAGCTTAAATCCACTGTGAGTGATGTAATTGTGAAGTGGAAACGTTGAGGCAGTGAAACGGCAGAAAAACGAATCGGTAGGCCAAAAACACTTGGTGAACACAGCCGCAGAACTCTGAAAAGGGTAGTGAAACAAAATCGCAAGTCCTGGTTGGTGGAAATTTCTCAGGAGTTCCAAAGTTCATCAGGCGAAGAAATGAATTTATTAGTGTTAGCAGCAGGACTGTCTGTCGAGAGTTAAAAGACTTGGGATTCCATGGTCGTGCAGCCGCTCACAAGCCGAACATCACTCCACCGAATGCGAAGCATCGATTGCAATGGTGTAGAGTTCACCGTCATTGGACTGTGGACATGTGGAAAACTGTTCTTTGGAGTGATGAATCTCGCTTTACAGTCTGGCAGTTGGATGGACGCATCTGGGTTTGGCGGATGCCCGGCGAACGTTTCTATAGTGACTGCATTGTGCCGACTGTTAAGTTTGGTGGTGGAAGCATAATGGTGTGGGGGCGTTTCTCTTGGTTTGGTCGGGGTCCGTTTGTTCCTGTGGTTGAAAACATGAACTCTGAGATGTATGTGGACATTCTGGACAATGCTGCAATCCCAACTCTATGGCAATATTTCGGGGAAGGCCCATCTCTCTTCCAGCAGGATAACTGCTCCATTCACACAGAGGCTTGCACAGACGTGGTTTGACGAAATGGGTGTTCAAAAACTGGACTGGTCTTCTCAGAGCCCCAATCTAAATCCTATTGAACACCTTTGGGACGAATTAGAATGCAGATTACGTAGCCAGCCAAATCGACCATCTTCACTGCAAGCACTCATTTCAGCTGTGATGGACGGCTGGAAGGCAATTCCTATGGTCACCTATCAAAAATTGGTGGAAAGTCTTCCCAAACATGTGCAGGTTGTCATCGATGCATAAGGGGGACCAACATCATATTAATATGTGCCTCAGGACGCTCTAGGTCTATACCACTGGGTGTCCGGATACTTTTGGCCAGATAGTGTAGATACACAACTGCTAAGATCGACGTAAAAGACAATGCAATACCAGTTCACTTTTGCAATACTTTCGCTTGAGCATACCTCATCAACGACCATTTTTACTCCTCTCCTCAGTTTCACTTATAAGAAAGGATAATACTGGTAATTTTTTCTAAAAGAATGATGAAAATATAAAAACGGTAAATGACACAAATTGACATCAGTATTATAATGTAATTAAAAGCTGTGCAATGTTCCACACCCCTAGATATTCTTGTTGTATAAAGCATAAATAATAACAAAAAATATATAACGTACATTCACGGCATCCTTTTTTTTAAATATTTTAAGATTGAAAAGTTACCACTAAGCAACAGTATTATCATATTTCCAAACTTGTTATTTAGATAAAAATCATAAAAATACTTTAAAATGTAGTATACAATACCGTTCTTTTTAATAAAAGGTATATATAATGAAACATCTTAAGAATTGCAATTCTAGGTCAGGGGTCGGTAGACTTTTCTGCGCTAAAAACCAAACATTCGCAAATACATTAAAGAGCCGCATTTTAAAGAGAATTTTTAAATCAAAATTTTAAAGAGCAGCAAAATAAGTATAAGCAGTACTCATAAGAGCTTTTAACTACAAACATTTTTAAATCATTTTTATGGTATGGACTACCAACTTGTTTCCTCTGCCATAATTTTATTATCTTTTTTTATACCATTTTTATTATATAGAAATGGTATTAAAATTGTGGCACACTAAATGAGTCGGTAGCATGAGTGTTACCAGGAAGGTGAGAAAATTAAAAATAATTTGTACAAAAATGGTATGATTCACTCACTGGTAATATAAGTACATAGGTTTTAAAATATTTAATAGATAAGAAATACATAGCAATAAATTGAAATTTCATTAAAACAGCCAATTAAAAATTCAAGGTTAAAACAAAAAATCAACCCCCTTATACTCCTGAAAATAATTCTGTCGGCACCCATGGTCAGTAGTGCATGTAGTTTCCTATTGCACATTCTGATTGTTCCATATTTCGACTGAGAAGATGCCAAGGGGTGCTATCAATGCCGATTATAAAAGGATTTTAAGTTCAAATTTGAAAAAAATTGGGATTTGAATTAATTTTTTTTACTGTGGAACTTAATCAACACTAACGTTCCACTTTTCTCCTACAAAAACGTCACCACTTAAAGGGTTACTATCCAACTTTCAATGAACGACAAAAGATAGTGCGCTGAAGAGCTATCGTGCCTCTAAACTTTTGTACTGTAATTTTTATTTGCAAAATTATGACTATAATAATGTTTCATAAAGTTAAGTAAGAAAATTATAAATTATTTTAGCTCTACAAAAATTAATATCATACCAAGGTTCTTTTTACTCAAAATACTACTATAAATAAAATGAAACAAGCAAAAAAAAATGTTTTAAGGAAGAATCTTTTATATATTTTACAACAATCATTGTTAAAATAAAATTAATTTCAACAAATTAATATGATTCATGTTAATTCAATCAAATATAAAAACTTTAACTTTTTATTGTTAATGATTTACAAACCTGATTATTAATTAATAAAAACTAATTAGTTACACTGATTTAAACTAATTTAATGAAACATATGTAGGGTACGGTACTCCAAAAACTTATAAAAGACATGCATTAAAAACAGTCATATTTTATGTTTGCATTTTACAATGGAAACATTTTAAATACTTTCATCTTTTCACAATATAAAATTAAGAGAAATTTATATAGTATTTTTGTTCCTAAATATAGCATGGATATAGCAAAGTTTTAAGAGTTTTAAAAGCAGCATCCGAAGTTCAATGAAAAAAAAAATTTAAATGTAGCAGTATAAAACCTTTTAGACAGACAAAAAGACTATTTACGATGTAGTTTTGCAACAGTTGCAGAATTGAATTAGTGCAATGATAAGCAATTTTAGAACACAATATCACTTGAAATGGTTTATTATTTTTTTTAGCAATTTATATTCTTAATTTTTAAAGTAATTAAAAATATAATTATTAGAAAAAGGTGAATATATCAAAAACACTGATTGTAGTTGATATGGCTACATTTTTGTTTCAAAAGATCACAGAATCAGTGAGAATTTTTTAATTTGTCTACTTACATGACAAAATTGTGAAAATGTGGCATTTTTAGAGCAATTTAGGTAAAAATTGGTTTTCGAGCAACTTAAGAGTATTATAAATGATTGGTAAAAAATACAAATTATTAAATTGGCAGAGAATTTCACTTTTAAGAATGTAAACAATGATAGTCAGTACCACGAAATTAAATTGAAAGCATTTCCTGTAAAAATTATGTAATCCTTACTAGCATCTATAAAACCTTTCATTGGACATACAAGAAAAATGTCGGACACATTTTTAGCTCGGAATGTCAGAGTAAAATATTTATAATGAGTTTATTACTAGTACTTTCAAAGAGTATTCAATCTTAAGATTTTAATTCCAATAGTTAGCGAATAGTGGAAATATTCGCCAAAATGTATAACCAATACACAGAAACAACACATTTTCATATGGGAAAGATATCAAATGTTCAAGATACAAATAAAAAAATATCAACAAATCAATTCCCCAACCTACAACAAATTAAATTTCACACGACATAGTAGTTTCAACAAAAGCTTTTCTTTTTCTCTCTTTTCTTATTTAAATGTCAAAGCAATCAAAAGTAATCTAACTTGTCAACAAACAAGCAGGTATGCACTTTACATTACCTATTTTCAATGGTTACGCTGGATATATTAAAGAAAAGTTTCAATATATTTTTACATAAACTATTAGATCAAATACCAGAGAATTACAATTATGTATACTTCAGGATGTTTTAGGTAATTTTTACATTTTCTTAAATCACATTCTTACTGGTATCCAAAAACCACTTTTAATAAATTATAAAATCAAAGACAATCTTACCGTTTGAAAAGAATGCTAAAGGTACCCAGATTCGGGTTTCTTTTTTCAGCTGTCAATTTCTTTAACGTCAACTTTTGAAGAATAAATAGTTGAAACTTAAATCCAGAACTAGACGTAAATAAACATCATCGTCTGCAAGCGTTAACTTCGATTAATCACACAAATTTACCAACACAACACATATTTGCACAACTTTAAACACATTTTATAAAACTGCTTGTAAATTACTGTATTTGTGAATACATAAAATTAGAATTTATTAACATTTTGATCCATCCGCATCACTTGTGAAGGCGGCCATTACAAATGCCCGGACGTAATGTGCAATGACGTCATATTTAAATTGCCGATACTTGAGAAAGCTTGCATTGTTTGTTTGGTTATTTAATAACTTATATATTTTTTTAAAGAATATAAAATTAAAAAGAATAACAAGTTTATTTAAAACTTTTCCCCAAAAGATATTTGTAAACATAATTGGACATTTTTAATGCGCTATGATACTTAAAAAATTTTTTTTTTAGAAACTGTCCAGCGTCCTATATCAAAGCCTCTAAATTTCTTGAAAATTATATTTGTAAAAAATATAACATGGCAACTCAATGGCTCAAAACCTAACTAATCTAAAGGTTAATGAATGTTTTGTAAACAAATAGAAAAATAATAGTTAAAAATTATGACGTTATTTCGAAATTTAATAAATGTTTTTTCTAGTCCCGTAAAAAAATTGTGTGGGAATTCTAATATCTTTTTTAATAAAGAAACTGTTTTGAACGTAAGTACAAAAGTTGTGTCTTGAACGTAACAGCAACCGTTTTAGATCTATTCATATCCGTAACACTATGTTGTGATATTTAATCTAATTTTAACTTTAAAGATATCATTTTGCAATACTTTTTGGATTAACTCAGTCGGAATGTATGAGAGTATATTTTGTGAGTCATTTGTCAATTTCAGCGCGAAATTTATTTTTAATTTGCAAATTTTCTTTCTAATTAAAACAAAAAATTTTAAAAATAATTTTTCTTTAAACTGTCACAAAATTTATTATAAACTAACTGCATGGCTCCGCTTTGTGGAGACCTGTAATTGTGTTTACGTCCCAGCTTTTGGTGCTTCACTAACTGGCTCTCTCCATTTGCTGAAAGGTGCATTGCTTTTCAAAACCAAGCTCTCTAAAAGTTTCATTATTATGCAAACACAGATTCGTTTTGCTTGCTGAAAGGTTCATTGCTACATAAGTTCTCTGAAAGATTCATTGTAATGCAAGCATAAGCTCGCTTTGCTTGCTAAAAGGTTCATTGATGTGCAAGCATAAACTTACTTCTCCCGCTAAAAGATTAATTGCTATGTAAAACCTTATTAATAGAACCCCTGGTCGAAAAACACACAAAATTTCCCCATTAATACAACCCCCTTACTTCTCTGAGAACGTTTTAATATTGTGCTTGTAAAAAGCAAAATTAGAAGGTCTGATCTACTTATGTTTAAAATTTTAGAGTTCTATGCTTTTAAGTCACTTTTAAAGAAACTAAGAAATTTTTTTAAAAAAAACAATTAAAATTGTAACATTCTATTTGTCAAAAGTACAATTAGAAAACCAAAACTACTTATCATGAAAATTTCTGAGCCCTATGCTTATTAGAAGTAGCTTCATATAGAGAACAGACCTACACACACTTGGTTTTACTGTTATACAATAACAAAATGACCAATTAGTGAATCTTTCCAATCCTGCACAGAATATTCGCAAATGATGTCATTGGTGCTCAATATCTAGATATCACTGTGCAAAAATCTCAAACATATTGCAATCCCTCTTTTGTTGTAATTTTTTTGTTACTAGCTGCCAACGGTCTGCATTGTTGGGTACTCGTTGCAGCATATAAGTCTTTGAATTGGACAATTCAAATTATAATACATGGTGGCCAACATAAAAGAGGCGATTTTTAAAACATATGTTTGAAATCGATCATTTGAAATTACGTTTAACAATCTGAAACACTGTGCCTCTTTAAATCTGGGTTTCTTTTACGATGGCCACCCTAAATAATTATTACAAAATAAACACCATAAAAACGAAATACAATACTTGTCGCTCTTCTGTAAATGAATTCAGTATGAACAAAAAAAAAAACTTTAGCACACTGTTATACATAATTACCGCTAAAGCTGCATTTTGGCGACAGTTTGGGTTTTGTCAATATTGGTAAACAAAATAATTTGTAAGCACTGCCAATTTTAAATAAACAATCTAATACATTTTTGTGTGTGTGTACAAAAAGTGTAAATTCTTTTTTTTTTCACCCTGTATATATGTCAACGATTTTCTTATTTTCTGAGAATTAAATTGTTAAGTGCTTCCACACCATCATTTCATAGGGTCAATATAGCTTTTTCACAAAACCGAGATTGCAGTCAGCTAAGTGCAGAGCCAATTTCAGGAAACACAGTCAAACCCCGTTAACGCGAAATCGCTTAACATAAAATCCCATTTAATGCGAAATAAACTACTCCACTAACATAAAACTTAACGTTAATTTATTCGTTTTACATGAAACAATTTCAGCTACCCCATCGACTTCACGTTAAAGGGGTTTGGCTGTACAATATTTTTTAAATATACATTCTAAAAAATATTACATAAACCAACTTTTAAGTTTGAAGACTGCTGGGATAAGATTTATACTGTACATTGTCGGATGACGACTTTTAAAAAAAGTCGCTAAAATTGAAAATGACATAGAAAATCTGTGGCACCAGATCCAAAATGGCGTTAAAACACTGTTGCCAAATTCAAACGGTCACTAGGGCTACTAGAAAACCAAGTCAACAAGATGCCACATCCGGCGCTAAATCACCAACTTTCAAAAAGCCAACATCCCACAGTAATACCGTACAGTAAATCTGAATCGACTGCTGGATTGGAATCCGTTTAGTATTGTATGCCGTGAATTAGCAATATCTGAAATCAAGTAGTATTTCTATATCTTGGATATCAGCAGTAAGCCGTCTGATGAAGCTGTCTCAATGGCTGGTTGAACTGCATTTTCAAAAAAATGTGATTACTTTTTGGAACTTTCATTGTTTCTTATTGCATTTTTTAATTGGCTATATTCTGTCCTTATGAAGATTTTCTTTTAAGAAGCAATATAAACACATTAAAAATTTGAATTAGGAATGATAAACACATTTGAATTTCAAAACGCTCATTTGTTTACATTGCACTATTGCCAACAATGTTCCATTTCAGAAGAAACAATTTATATTGACATAAATAAAGCATAGACAGCAATATGAAGAAAATTCTTTTTCGTGTGCAATAGCAGTTTTTTGCGTGTTTAAAATGTAGTAAAAATATATTCCATATAAACTGCAGTAAATAATGTACCAATAGATGCAAACTTTATCCAAATTAGTTCAGTAGATCATGATCTATAACCGTACATAACATACAGACAGACAGACGTTGAATGGGAGAGGCACTCGATTTAAAGTTTTAACATAACATTCAATAACTGTAATATCACATAATGGTCAAAGAACCTGGAAATCAGGGAAATGTCAGGGAGCTTTTTGATTCTGGAAAAAAGCAGAGAAATGTCAGGGAACTTTTTAAAATTTTGCAAAATTCAGGAAATTTTTCTATTGTTTTAAAGGTGCGTTTCCCCGTTCATACGTATTTTTGCGCCATTTTCTCGGAGAATTACGGTAATCGTTGGAAGTTTCATGTTATGGTATAATTTAAACTTTTCATTACTGCCAAAACTCTCTAAAGAAAATTGGTCTATTATCGCTTTGGCATAAATGTTCTATTTCATCTACACATCTGGAAAAACTGGAGAAATTTAAAAAAAAGTTTGACGTAAAATCAGGGAAATTTTTAAATCTATCAGGGAACTTCTTTTCCTGAATTTTGTTGCCACCCTGTATCATTTCTAAACTTTGAAATAAATACTCAATGGCATTAACTGTATGTTTATATAACCTTAAATGTATAACCAATAGGAATATGTTAACCATGCTCCATTTTAAAAACTGATTGATCTATTTTTATAGTGTCAAGCTTTACTACCAATCTCCATTGTGCCACAAAGAAATAAATACACCGACTGGAGAATGATAAGAGATGTGAAGAGGAGAAAGGTTGTAAAACAGTACGCCAAATTGAGACTTCAAATAAATTCTATTCGTAAGAACGATATTCTGCCAAAAGAAATTCGGGTATTGTGTTTTTATATCTTGTTTATTAATATATTTAATGGCTTATAATTTTTATATTTATCAACAATGTTTCATTAAACTTTATTAAAAAAAGTTGCAATCCAAAAATTAAGTTTTACAAATAGGTTTTCAAAATGCTTTATTCGTAAGATTGCAGAACTCTTTACCTATACTCCTTAGAATGCAGTATAACAGAAGTTAATATCTTTTGAGAAGTGAAAATATTTATAAATTTTAGAAATGTGTTAAAAGTTTTTTCATGAAACTATGTATTTTTCTATTTGATTTAAAAAAAAAGATGTAAAATAGGCTTTAATTAAACAATTACTAATGTAACCTGGAAATCAGGTTTAGCCTCTATACAGTACTGTATAAAGGCCATACCTGATTTCCAAACAAAATTTTTAAATTCAAAGTAATTTTTTCTTACTCTGATTACAAGCACAAAACTTGAAATAAAATTACCCTGCAAAAAGTAAAAAAGTAGGTGGTGACAGTCCACAGAAGAGACATTCCCTATTTGGGAGAAAATTTTTAGTTGTAATTAACATGGAGGAGAGTGATCAGAGAGCAAAAAGGAGGAAATCCAAAAATTCGTTAAAAAAGCAAGCGGAAGGGACGATACCCAAAAGTTTCGTCAAAAAAGCTTGCAAATGGAATACACAAAAATTCAACAAAAAAGTATGCAGGAAGGATGATTCAATAATTTTAAAGATAAAATGAAATTTCACATACTATATAATAATTCAATTTTCAAATATTAGGAGCTTGTGAAGTAATCTGTGAGGAAAAGGGAGCTAAGAGGGAAAATCTTTTGTATAGATATGAGGAAAAGTATACTTTTTGCAGGAAAAACTGGTTCAGATCAGAAAAATGAAGATCCTTAAAACAGGGACAAAGAGAAGGAAAATGTTGCATAAAAAACAAAAAAGGAGGAAAACTCTCATCCCTGAATTAAAATATTTTATCGTAATTTGAAACTGCAATTAATTATATCCGTTATATTAAGGTTATTTAGGCCTAAAAAGATAATTTTTTTTTTTTATACTTTTTGTAATAAATACAAGTTACACAAAATTCCTGATTTTCTATACATTGACACAAATAAAACTTTTTTTTACTTCTTTTCATGAGATTACACCCGGCGGGATTTTTGAGAATCCACATTGAGAAAGATTATTCAATTTACTTTCCTAATGGAATATGCCATAAAACAAAAAATATTTGTGAAAACTTATATCAAATATCCTACTTATGTTGCATACCATTGCTATGAAAAATCAAACAAGTGTGTAGGAACCGCAACACAATGTTAAATTTTTCAATAGTAAAAACATGTCAATTAGATAGTCGGACAATAAGATCAAAGCATATTCATTTCATTTCTGAAGTTATTTGAAAATATTTGTTGCAAAAATAGTTTAAGATTTGAAATATAAAAATTGAAAGAGAGAAAATATTAAATGGTAAGCTTTGATGACTCAGAGGCATCATTTAAAACTCTGGCATTCATGAATATTTTCTCATATGATCTAATGACTTGAATTATATTTTCAGTTCCAATGGCTTGGACTGTATTTTCAATTACTTTGACTTAGGCTATATTTTCAGTTCCATCAGATAACTGAACATACTTTTCTGCTTAAAATTTTGTGAAGAAATTTATAGTATCAAAAGTGAAGCTAATTATCCTTCATTTTAAATTAAACATAATTAAATTGCTTAGTTTGAAATAAAAAATAGTTTGACATCCAATGTACTTTATTTCTTAACTAAAGTAATTATTACACATTGAAAAAATTTCTCATATTGTACTAGTATTTTTTAAAAGATTTTGAGATCTAAAATTTAATCACAAAAAACAAAAAATAATAACTAATACAGGGAGCATGAATTTGTCTAAGAATTTTTACCTAGTTTTGGATTTGTTAATGGGATTAAGATTAAAGTTACGTATTACTTTCATAGATATTCTACTTTTTTCCCCCTGCATATATAAATGGCATTTCTTCACTAAATTTTTAATTTTAAAAAGACAGATAATGCAAGTGTTCTGCGCAAGATGGTGTAAGCCGAAGGCTCCCATGCACATGTGGTAAATTATTATTGATGATATCCAGTGCTAAAAGTGTGGGTAGACGCGTCCCTCCACTTTTCAAGAAAATACGCATTCGTCCCCCCTCCCACTTCTAAAAACACCAAAATCCATACCCCCACTTTTAAAAACTCAATCCGTCTAAAGACAGCTAAAAAAAATAACATTAAACTTTAAATGTAGTGACACTGAGAAAAGTGATTTAAAGTTTTCAAATGGTAAAAAAAAAAAAAAAAAAAAAAAATAATAATAATAATCATATTTATGTTGTCTATATATATAAAACTGTTATAAAAATGTATTATACTACTTTGTATCAAGATATAAGTATTTTTATTAAGAAATACTGCTACACTTGGTCAACTTTTAACTTTGGAGGAACTTTCTTTTAAGTTAAATTTCTATTCTTGTTTCATATAAAAACTTGCTCTTTAAAAAAAAATTTAAGAGTTATCTATTAATTTAATTTCATGAAAGTACGCACATTTGGAAGCACTACTTAAATCTTAACAGTTATGCATATAATGTGGAATTATTACTTCATTTTATCTCTTACTTCCAAGTAAAAAAAAATCCCAGAATTTTCATTAAAATAACAATAAATTTTGGATCTTTGTTTAAAATTAATGTTAAGAAGTATATATTATTTCTTTACTAGTTATAATTTCGTATCTTGTAATAAAAATATTAACATTTATCAATTTGTGTGTGTGGGGGGGGGGGGCACTTGTCACCAACTTTCGGGCATCTCCCCACTTTTCTTTTCTTACTTCTACCACTGATGATATCCAGTTCAAATTGCATGTTATTTAATAATCAAGAAAATAAGAAAGTATCAAGGAAATTTTTATTTCTCAAAATGTTATGGAATTAGCATGGTATTTTTGAAAAATATCATAATCAGATAATTTTATTTGCTGCAAATTAGGGAATTTTATTTGCTGTAAATTAGAGAATTTTATTTTTTTCATTCAAAAGTTAAACGTCAAATAAGCACTCCAAAAGAGTTAATCACATTTTCGCAGTCGTGTTAGTCCACTCCTTTTTTTTCACATATTTTAATTTCACTAAAGTTTAATTTCTATTTAGATAAAACTTTTGATAACCATATATTTTGAGTTTTGATGTTTGAAAAAACAAATATTTTTAGAAAATTAACAACAACAAAAAAGTCCCTGCAATATTTTTTTTTCTTTTTTTCAAGTTAGTTTTCAATCCTTTACTTAATTTATTACTGTAAAAGTACAGAGGACAGGAAATTTTCAGGGAAATCCAAATTGTATTCTCACTAGATATTCAATTGGAGAAGTATTTTGAATAGATAACATAGCTTCAATGTACCAATCTGCACTTGAAATTTAACATTTATTTTATTTTTTTAGGACATTGCGCAAAAGGAAATTGAAGCTCTACCTACAGATAGCTGTCTCACAAAAGTTCATCCCCGCTGCGTTCTAACATCAAGGGCACGAGGAAGATTGCGCAATTATAGGATGTCACGTATCATTTGGCGACACTTTGCCGATTACAATCAATTATCTGGAGTAGAAAGGGCTATGTGGTGATGGAATCCATGTAAACTATTGCCCCCTGCTCTTAATAGAATTATACAATAAGGGGAACAGAACCCAACGTGAAAATAACAATGATAAAATGGTGTTCGTAAATATATAATAAAATGACATAAAACAGTTCCAATATTTCCTTGATTGTTTTAATTACAAATTCAGTTTCCCAACAAAAGAAATATTTTAACTTTTACAGTCAACTACATTTCACATTGATATAAAGAAATTATTTGAATCATATATAGAGGAGAGTAGGGTGGGATGGGGCATTTTTTACAAAAATATTTCTTACAAATTATTTTCTACTGTTACTATATTAAAACATTCACAATAACCAGAATAATAACATCTTGAAACATTTAAACACACTTGAAAAATATAAAAATGGTACTAATTAATATATTATTTTTCTAACAATTTAAATGCATTCATAAATTTTACAAATATTATGAAAAATTGAAAAGGGCAGTTTTTCACTTTTCTACCTAAGATTTAGTGTGTATTATAACATTTTATCTTGCATATTTAGAAAAATCCAAATCAAACGAAAAATGTGCCAGTGCATGAATAATTAATCCGGCCATCTTTCGTGGATGCAACTTGGCAATAATATTTCCTTGATCAATGATCGAACAATTAGTTTCTAGAACAAAGATAATTATTTTCACATTTTAAAGAGTATTTTAACTCTGTAGTTCCCATTGCAGTTTTCTGGAATATCCTCAAAGGACCAGGGTCCCGCATGAAAAGAAAAAACAATTTTCATCCCTTCAAGTGGGGCAATCAGGGAGACAGGGAATACACCCCTGCTAAACTAAGGGTGATTCATCTCTCTTCATTATCTGGTTTCCAGACAGAGGTTGACAACTCATATATCTTCAAGGCGTTTTTTTTTTTTTTTTTGCAACACAAAGTATTTGTGTTTCGGACTTGGAAGTTGTGAAAAGAATAAATGAAAAAGTTGGGTTTCCCGAGTAAAAGCGTTGTATGTTCTATTGAGCTATTACCTCTCTGCGGTGAAGGGAGTTGTAAAAGTCCCCCCCCTGCAGTGAAGAGAGTTCTCTGTCGCACTGTAGTGGGCCTCTAATGGTATTGGAGTATTGGACCTCCATAGGCCACTCAAAAAAGGGGAGTAGGAACTGTGAGTGAAAAAACACGGCCAGAATGGGGATGAGGCGGTTGGGCTGGAACGAGGTCGACAGAGTTGAACCTCCTAATGTCATCCTCCTTGCTATTGACCCTACCAACATAGTGTACAACAAATTTTTTGCTGAAAAATTTAACAACAAAATAATTTAAACATTGTTTGAAAGGTAAACCAAAATATATCTCTTGCATGTTTTAGGTACATTTATTTACACCAATACTATCATCATGGACATATATAAATGATTCCTTATATGTTTACTCATCAATCTGACACTTCCATTTTTTGTGTTTTTGTTATCTGCATTCTTGTAATTGTTTGTCTTACTTAACTGTCTAGAATACTTAATTTGATTTATTACACAATTCAATTCCAAAGCATGTCCCATCCTTTCCCTACACATAACATTTCAACAAAATAGCTTATTAATAGAAACATGCTAATTTTAGACTTAAATTAACTGCTAATTCATAAAAGTTCTGTTATTGACCCTCGAAACATTAAGAACAATTTTGTTAGCAACAATGAATGAGACCTGAAATTTATTGAAAATTTTAAGTATTTTTTTACTTTTGGGGTTGCAAAACAGCTTTTTTATTACATAAACTCAAATAAACCCACAACTTAATGCGGATAGCACTGCATCATAGAGTCTTAGAAAATATGTTTAATAGTAGTTGGTACTTTTGTTAAGTTTTTAGCCTAAAAAACCTTAGTCTATTTCTAATGACTACAGAAATTTCATTTAATAAAACTTAAGTCAAATAACTTTGTTTTGCAGTTGTTCTGGACTTTTTTTTTTCATTCACTGTAGTTTTAACTTCCACAATGTATTTTTTTATGAGTCTTTTTCTAACATCAACAATTGGAAAAAGAAAAAAAAACGGTAATGCTTTTGCGTACGTTCTGTATGGGTGGAATCTGTCGGACACCTTCTGAATTTGAAATTTTATAAATAAAGTATCAAATTACAATTTATTATTAGTTTTGTTAAATTTGTAGAGTTCTTAAAGAAATTAAAAATAATACTTTTTCCAACAAAAATCAATGTTTTTTTCTTTTCCTATTAAAAATTTACATACATTATTTCTTTCGTTTTTTTTATTTATACTAGACTTAAAAAAAAAAAAATTGTCACAATGGTGCTTTTGGCGATATACTTTTCGATAATTCCTATATTATCTTTTCTTATAAGTGAAACTGAGAAAAGGAGAAAAAAAATGATCGTTTATAAGCTATGTTCAAGCAAAGAAGACTCTGTGTTGAAGGCATTGGTTTTTCAACTTTTTACTCCATTAAAGCATTTTTACAGAAATTTCGGAGGAGGGGATGTTTAGAACACCTTAAGAGGCATCACCACAGCGATTTTGATCAAAATCATTAGAGTCGTTTTTTAGTGCAGCTACATTATACGCCTGCGCAATTTTGACGAAAATCTTAATGGTAGATTCCATGGCCATCAACTACCTGCACACCAAATTTGAACATTGTAGGTCAGTTTGTTCGGGAGTTATGCTGACCACAGACAGACATTTTTTTAGACAACTTTTTTGAAATCGGGATGTTCCAAAACGTGAAGAAATGCAAAAAAAAAATTGCAATTTTTTTTTTTAACAAATCTTATACTTTCATTACCTTATGTATACATTATATGTGGGTAATTGAATAAAAATGTTAAGCACTTTTACTGACCGTGGAAACCATGTCATTGACTCACTGCCACTTCTATAATGCTGTAAGATGGTGCCATGTAATTGAGATTAATTAGATGTATGTGCATCTTTTTTATTTATTTCTGTTCACATAATATGGAGATTGAATTCTTATTGTTATGAATTTTCTTCTCAGAGGAATGTTTCAATTTCAACTTAATTTTTTTTCAAAGGTTTAATGAAAGTGAAAAAAGATGGAATTTCTTGAGGGGAAAGGGGATTACATGATTTTGACGAATTACAATAAGAGTTACGCTCACATGCATAAAATTACAAAAGAAAAATTTCAATTGCAACGTAATTGCTTTTCACAGTTATAATGAAAGGGGCAACCGTGATAGATGGAATTATCTTGAGGGGAAAAAAATTGTAAGATTCTGTGGAATTGGAAATAACAAAAATATTTCTTTACCATTTCATATATATAATCAGAAATAATTTTCATTTGCACAATATTAATAGAAAAATTGAATTTTTAATTAATATTTTGTATATATAATAATTTTTCAACAGGTGCCTTACGACTTGCTAGTTTTGTGTAGTTGACACAAATGGTGCCTTGAAACTGTATTGTTTTCCAGGCACTCATTCAAGATCTGGAGGCATTCAAAAGTTCAGAAAACATAATAATATGCATGACGTGCTAAATCAAATATGACTCACTGTAACTCAGGGCAAACATTTCCATATCAATTTATAAACCGCTTTCTAGAACATTGTCATGTTTTCTGCTAGGTTAGTTTAGAAAGGGTAAAACACAATTTTGACACATCAATACTAAAGAAACTTGTTATATTTCAGGACAAAAGACAATAAATCTATCAGTATTCACTAAGATGCGTTCACTGTCAGCTGAGGTTGCACATTTAACAATTACTAGAGAATCTCTGTTTAAAGAAAATGTTGTAAGTATACAGTACAATTGTGGACTGAGGGTATTTGAGTCACTTACGAAAAAAATTAAATGAAGTGTTAAAATAAAACTTTTTATTTCGTATCATGTCTTACAAATAGCCTTGCATAAAGTAATAGTACTACATTAAGGTAAGCCTAAGGTTTAGAAAAAGTTCAATATTTTGAATTTGCCAACTGGAATGGTTTCGGTTGATCAATATACAGATATTCGATGCCCTGCTGTAAATTTCTAAGACTGCAGTTGAATATTATGACCTTTATGGCAAATTATTAAACAATGCAATAAACCAATTTCATGATAGAAATCCCACAAAAGCAATATTTTAAGGCTTAAAAAGTATACCACTACATCATTGTACACTATCAAAAACAGATTTTAAAAATTTATAAATTATTAATACTTTAAGCGTTTACTCAAATCAACATGAAGTGCAATCTTTTAGGATGGATATCAAAGAGGTCAAATTCATTATTTAGTTTCTATTGTAAAATATTTGCTTTTAAGAATCTATATAAATTTTGTATTTTTTAAAACAATTTAAGTAATCCTTATACTGGTCCTTATATAATGTCCAATACTTTCTTAATTGATTATATAAACCAAGTTTCGCTAAAATTTTGTAAAAGGATTCTTTTAAAAATTCCCACTAAAAAAAATATAGTTCCCACATAACATATACATAAGTTTTTCATCCAGTATGAGAAGTGAGCGTTTTTGGATAGGTCCCAAAGATAATAATTGTTAATTTGTGATGGTGCCACCTTTTGAAATTGTAAGGCCATCAAGGGTCTTTGGAGGTTTCCATTTTGTGACAAATCTTGAAGGCTGCCTTCAAAGACATATTACCAGGTGCCTTATGAGTAGTTCCTTGCCAATAAATGCTCTGTTTCATATCTTGCAAACAAACGGAATTCATACAGTATGAGCATGGGTTGGTTGGTTGGCATGATTCAATGGGACTGATCATGGTATAGTCTTTTCTCATAGCAAGGTAGACTAGACATTGGGTTTATAGCAACTTCCCAATAGATGGCGTTGCACATTATCAGTAAAATAGTTTCCGATAAATTCAATACTATAAAAGCCGAGTAACCTGACTCTTCCTTGAGGATCCTTTTGGCAGACTTGTATTACAAGAGGGCTACATTGGAGACCTGATGAACACGCAAAGGAAACTAATAGATGGTAAACAATTAACAGTTGACTTGCTAAATGCTTAAAAAAATATATTGCCAAACAGGCAAAAATAGGAACTAGCAAGCAAAAAAAATATCGTTTTTTTTAATAAAGCTCTCCTGATAAGTCAATCGCAACTATCAACTGATGTTATCATCTATATCGAATTCCATCTCCGATAAAATTCTGGTGGGTGAGTGATGCAACAACTACCCAATAGATGGCGTTGCATATTATCACCAGAAAAATAGTTTCCTATATTCAATGCTATAAAAGCCGAGTAACCTAACTCTTCCTTGAGGATCCTTTTGGTAGACTTGGGTTACGAAAGAGCTACAGGTTCATGATCTGCAGTTTCTGAGCTCCCCAGTTCTTGATTTATCCAATAACATTCAGGAAGAACTATCGTGCTGCCACTTGCAGAAGCATACGAAGCCACAATATCTCCACGTTGTTGTGATTTATGACTGCGCAAGTGTCTCGTGAGGTCCCCATTCTGTGAATATGCTTTGTTGCACAGCTTACACAAATAGGGCTTTTCTCCAGTGTGGGTCACCAGGTGCCTCATCAGCAATCCTTTACTGATGAATGCTCTGTTGCATATATCACAAGCAAATGGTTTAACCCCATTGTGCATAAGAATGTGTCTCTTGAGGTCACCTCTTTGGGAAAATGCTTTGTTGCACAAATTGCATTCGTGTGGCTTTTCTCCAGTGTGAGTTAGGAGGTGCTTTTTGAGGTTGCCTTTTTCAGCAAATGTTCTGTCACACACGTTGCATGAGTGGGGCTTTTCTCCAGTGTGAGTGAGGGAGTGTCTTTTGAGGTCTTCAGGTCGTGAAAAGGCTCTGTCGCATGTGTCGCAAGCATGTCGCTTTTCACCGGTATGTCTCAAAATATGATTCCTGAGAACTATCTTTTGTGAAAATGCCCTGTTGCATATGTCACACATGTGAGGCTTTTCTCCAGTATGTGTGAGGATGTGAGTCATGAGATTGCCTTTTTGTGAAAAGCCTCTATTGCATGTGTCACAAACATACTGCTTTTTCTCAGTAGGTAAAGCGAGATGCCTGTCGGCCTCTCCGCTTTGAGGTGCTGTTTCTTCATTCATCTCCACCTTATGTGTAGCTGTTTAACAGTTTGATTAAGGATGTATTTTGGAAGGTATTCATTTGAAACAGTATGTAATTTTTTTTCCTAAAGGAGCTTACAGGTGCTCTCAGTGAGTTACTGTCAGAAACAAATATTTAACCAATGAGTATAGTATTACAGATGGGCTTTCTTTATTCAGTTTAAGTAGAAGGCAAGTCTCTTCAAAAATTCTTTCAGATACATTATGAGTATGGATGATTGCTCTTTGAAAGGATGTTTAAAGTAGAGACTTCTGATGTGTATTCTTTGAGCAGCAACGTATCTGTCAAACATTAGTGTTGTCTTTATATATCTGAAAGAATGTAATTTTCTTTAGTAACTTCATCAAATACACAACTCTGATATTTAGTACAGCAACTAGAAAAAAATTTCAATAAGCACAGAATTTAAGTCTTGCTATATTGCCTTTACATTCCATTAAAACTTTTTTTTTATCACTTAGAGTATGGTGCTTCAAGAGAGATTTTATTCGATCATTACAAAACAAAATTAAATTCAGTATTTTTTATTACAATTTAAAAATGGCAGATAAGGTTTAAAAAAGCTACTCAAGATATTATTATTTTCATTGTTTAAAAACAAATTGCATCAAATTGCAACTAATTTATTGAAGTTTATAATTATAGGAGAGTAATGCATGTGTACATTAGGTATGGAGATCTAATATGAAACATATGTATATACTATATAACAATAGAACCAATATATTTTTAGGTATATTATTTATGCAAGAATGATAAAACACTTGTTAAAATATCATGAAGCATATAAATTAAAATAGTTAAAAAATTACCTTAAATTAATAATTTATAGATTTAAATTTATACAAACTACAGAATAATTATCAAAGCTTTATTTAAACTAACAAATTAGTAATATTCTGTAATAATCAGCTGGATTTTAATTTAATTAAGTTAGGATTTAACTAATTACATATTTGGTACTTTTCCATTACTATAGCACTTCCACTTGGCAAATTGTGATGACTGAAACATATTGAGTGCTAATACAAAGACATGTGATCTGACATCATTTATAGTTATGGCAAAATCATTTATCTTTAGGTGGTAAAGATATAGAATTAGATAAAATAAAAAAAAGCATTGGAGCCAAGTGTCAGTACTATAACGAAAAAGTACCACATATTTAATTTTAACTGAAGCAGTGTAATTTTTTTTACTAAAACTAAATGACATTCAAATAAAATCTTTTAACTCAGAAAAAATGATAAATTTTTGGTTAAGGGTAGAAAAATATCAAATTCAATGAAATTTTTGTGTCTAGTTCAAGAACAAAAAAGTGCTAACCTACAAAAGAAAGTAATGTCACAGCTTCACAAAATATCTAAAATTCTGGTAGCCTTTTCAATTAATGTCTTTATATAATTAAGCAACTCTACATCACGAGTCGTTGTTATGAGTTAATTCTTTATCCAACTGCCCAATAAAGTAAATCCTTTACAAACGCCCATGTAAGGCATGGGTGTTTGTAAATGTATGTTGGCTTGTCTAATGACGAATGTTTCGGCGCATTATAGCCCTCGTGTTGCTGACGGCGCCAGATAATCTGAAAACAACCAACCAAACAAACTTTACTGCTCTTTTTGTTCAATACCAAGGTAAGTATAGAGTGGCAGCAATTAGGGGCGAGATATATACCTCCTGCTCCCCCTTTCAGAGCTTGTAGTAACTTGCAAAAAATTTAGTCTTAAATTTTCAGTTTTACTCTTACACTTTTGATGTACAGTTTCCGCCAATGTTAAGAATAAATATGGATCCCTATATAGTGAAGTTTTTTTTTATACTATATTGTAAGTTAATTTTTCTATTTGAAAATGGAATTTGAAATTGGAAACTAGTAACTATAAGAAACTAGCTACTTACAGTATAATTGGCTTGATTGGGGATACTGATTAGTGGGCTTGCAGTAATTTGAAGTTTTATGTGCAAAAACTAAAGAGAGAATGGGATATTTAATTTTTAAGAAAAAACACAATGAATTTTTTTTAACCATTAGATAACAACAAATAAATAGTATATATGTTCACTTATCTAAAAAAAAATATTAAAAACGGTTTATAAAATTAAAAGTGCATGTAGATTTTTCAGGAGATTTTCTGCTACAAGAGCCACATAAAAGTTATACTGCACTGAAATATTGTTGTGAGGGAGGTGGGAGATTCCTTCTTGGATATCTTTCAAGGATAAAACTGCATACATTTGCGTTTTGATTAGAAAGATACTGAAATGAGAAAAAAATACTAATTCACAGTGAAATTTATCCGCAGTGATCACACGTGTGAACTCACCTTAAAAAGCAAGACAGCAGAGAAGAATCAAGACTTGATCTTGAGAGCTTTTGTATGCTAGGCAAATATTCTGCCTCCTGTTTACTGTTAGAGTCAACAGAATTATGAATGATTGCAACAAAAAAAACTTGTTTATTGCAGTTAAACAGTTAAACAAGATCATAAGTAACCATTTCAAAATTGTTGATTGATTAGCTTAATTGCAAAACTAGTTATACATACCTCCAATGATTTTGGAGGAAAGCCAAAAAAGGTTTTATTTCCTCGCTTCCCTTTCCTTCCTTTAAAGTAATGTACAAGAGATTTTCAGAAAATGTAGTTAGAGTGAGCTATACGGTCCCCACTTTTTGTTTGTCTATTTTGCACCAAATATGGTAACCGAGCACCAATATGGTTCCATTTGTCCAATTTGGCATCCATTTTTGCAATTTTTGGTGTCAATTCAACCTGACAAGATTTCAAAAAGTCGCCAAGTGGGAACCAGATAAGTCACTTTAACCAAATATGTAAACAGAAAGGTTAAAATGGGCTTTACGGTTCCCACTTTATTTTTGGCGATTTTGCCGCCAAATTGAATTGATACCAAACTGCTTGCAAAAATGTAAGCCAAGTTGGAATGGAACCATATTTGTGCCGGGTTACCATATTTGGAGTAAAATTGCCAAACGAAAAATGGGCTCTGTAAAGCACATTCTAACCAACAGAAACAGCAATACTCTACAAAACTTGTTCGATATTTTTTAAAAGTGATTTGATTTAATTTCCCTTTTTAAAAATATTTTTTTAACACGAACTAAAAGAAATGTAAGTACTTACTAAGTTTACATTTTAGTAGCGTTGCAGTCTTCCCAACTATTTTGTATTACAGTACAGTTAGAAATCTGTGCTTCGCATTTTTGCATACGAAAACAGAAAGAGAACTCGAGAATAACGTACTGGTTTGTAATATTGAAGATTGAACAGTAGACTTTGTGCATGATAACGCCATAGTTCTTATAATAGATATGTCTGACAGCATGAAAAAAACTTGGTTTTAAACTGTTGCTATGAAAATTCTTTGCAAAAAAAACTTTCACAGCAGAATGTATTGGTGAATGACTATTATTATAAACTTACAGATATTCCATGAACTCCATGCATGTGTCGTGCTGTTAGAGTGATGTCAGAAATAACGGGAAATCTAACATTAACGTAAGAACTAAACATTTCAAATTCAAGTAGTGAGAACTATGAAAGTATTTCCATTTTACAAAATACAAAGAAACCCAAATCTTTGACGTCAAACATTTTTTTAAGAGCCTTGACATCATCATGCACCAGTTTAATATTACAAACTAGAAACAACTTCTAGTTTTACTTTATATTATTCTGGTTGGCATTGGGTTGGCTGTGGCTCTTCTAAAGAGAAATATATAAATTTGTTATTACCTTACCAATTGTATTTGCTAAAATTTTTACATTTTTTAAATAGCATTTTGGAAATTTGAAAGAAAAACTGATTCGAGAGTTTAAATGGTATTCTTTGAAACTTTTACTTAGAAAGTTTAGACTTACATAAACTTTTACGATAAAAGAATTCCCGCTGAACTGCCATCATCACTGAGAATACTGCTCAAAGGCAATTAATGTAAGAGCATTTGCTTACTTGCAAATGACATATCCATGATTTCTGTAAATTAACCTCTATCTTGGTTCCAGTTTTATGTAAACATATCTTGGTTAAAATGTGTTTTACCCCCTCTCCCTCCCCTGCCGACTTTGCAAAATGCCGCCAAGTTCAATTGACACTACTACTGAATTGAACTACCGGTTTTCCAAAATGGATGACCAGTTATAATGGAACTATATAGGCGCCGGGTTACCAAACTTGGCTCAAAATCGGCAAGAAAAAAGGGGGGCGTATAACGCATTCTAACCCATATCTTGTTGCAAAATCCACTGTGGAGTTGGAAGTTTGACCAGTATTTCTTCAAACAAAACTCTTACTAAATTCGCAATTGAACTTTTCCCATCTGCCGATTTTCATTGGTTTAATGTTAGCTGCTTCTTCTGGTTTTTAAAATACGTCTATTCCTAGGTGTGTAAATATCGCCAAGCGAATTTAGTGCCTTTTTAGGTGATAAAGCTTCACATTTGTCAATCCTTTTTTTACCGTGCATACGCCGCAGCAATTTTATGGTAACCTCAATTTTCCTCCTCTAATATGCACCATTATTAGCTGAATTTTTTGTGTGAATAATTTGTATTTTGTTGATTATTTAATAATTCTTCTGTTTTCAATCATTGTTTAATATTGGCAGCCATTTTTCATTACCGAAATTTGAGGGATTTTGAATCTCCCGCCATCTGGTTTATTTTTAATCATCCTCCATCTTGTGGATTTGAAATCAGCAGCCATATTGTATTAGTGACATTTGGCCTTGTTGCCAACTTTTCAAAAATGTGCTGACCCATACACGTAAACTAGAAATTTACCTTAAAATAAAATATTTCTTGACCTTGGAATGCTTTTGATTTTTTTGCCTTCTTATGATAATAATAATATAACTACTTAGTTTATGTATTGTCTTTGAATGAAAGGAAATTGATTTAATATTTAGTTTTTTGCACATCACTTTACTATTAAAATTAAGTTTTAAATTATTTTGGACTGTGTGAGTTGTCTGTACATTATGTTTGGCCGCTTTTGTTTCGAAATGCATCTATGAGTTTTAATGAAAATAACGACTTTTATAGAATTATGTAAGATATCAGAATCAAACAATTTATTTCATCTCAATATGTAATCATTCCAAAGTTAAATATAAAAAAGTTCCACATTCGAATTTCTATACGTTTTCTGATGTCATTAAAGGAGAGGGTGTTTTTTATTGACCAATTATTTAATTATTGAACCAATTTTCAGGGGCCGAAATGGCATCAAACATCAAAAGTAGCAGCGAATATAATCGCACACAATTTTTTTTTTATTTTTGCAAAGCCATAATATGTGAAAGCTATATGAAACACGAAGTTTATAGCATTTCCAGTTGCAATCTTGTCATTACTTACCAACCTAGATAAGTCTTTGTGTTGTAATTTATTCCTTATCTTAACTGCCTAATTACACATCCATTTACTTAACGAAAGCACACTTCCATTTACAGAGCAAAAGTATACTTCCATTTACTTAACAAAAGTACATTTTCATTTACTTAACAAAAGCATGCTTCTATTTACTTAACAAAAATACAGTTATGTTTACTTAACATGTGTGTAGTTTCTTTTTTTTTCCACTACATGGTATACCAACTTAAATGTATATGTACCAAATATAGTATTTCTTCAAAATATTATAGTTTTTAAGGCATTTTTAAAAATTTGAACTATTTTGTTTTGATGATCATTTTCAGTTGCATGTGGGTGAAGTTTTATGAATTTCTGATGATTGCTCTAAGCTGGTGTACTTTGATCATCATCCAGTATATTTTCGTATTGTCTACTTCTACTTTATACTACTACAGTCAAACCCTGTTAATGCGAAATCATTTAACACAAAATCTGTTTAATGAGAAATGTAGTTTTCCTCACAAAGAAGCTTAACTTTAATTTATTTGTTCAACACAAAAATAAATAACGTGAAATCCTGCTTAAAACAAAAAAAAATTGATCTTTAAATTATTTTTTTAAGATAAAATCTTCATTATTTTAGACGAAATTTAAAAATTACTTTGATCATCATCCAGTATATTTTTGTATTGTCTACTTTTATTTTATATTACTTCAGTCAAACCATGTTAACCTAAAATTACAAAGAAACTTAAGCTTAACATTAATTTATTTGTTTAACACAAAATCAAATGACAATAACAAATCAATAACTTAAAACAAAAAAAAAATTATCTTTAAATCATTTTTTAGATGAAATCTTCATTATTTGAGACGAAATTTAAAAGTGTTACAAAATAAAATTAATGATAAATTCTTTAAAAAAATACAACAGAAATTGGAGCCAAGTCTGAAATTGCAAACAGCACTCTATCAATTTTAAAATATCGGAGACAAATTGAAGCGGTTTACATACCTGCCAACTTGTACGGATTATCCGTACAATGTACGGATTTTTACTATTTTGTACGGTTTTACGAACAGCTAGAAAAATCGTACGGATTTCACGGTACTTTTCGATTTTTCCTTAAAACCGTTTTTTTTTGTTTTTTTTTAATAAATATTTTTTTAAGTCATCAACGAAACCGAAACGATTTTCCAAAGCTGCTGCGTCAGTCAAAATATTCACACTCCAAGGTTGCGTGTATGTACAGCAATAAAGCGTGTTGGCGGGGATGCATGTTTTCATTTGTGTTGCCGACGGGATTTGGCAAACCAAACCACTGTTTCGTTGTTTCGGACTTTAGAGTTTAATAAAGAAGTAGAAAACTGAAAGTGCTTTTGTTTTTTTTAATTCTTCCTTTTTGGACCGGACTCCAACATTGCGCGTAAATAATAGCACTGAACCATGGCGCCGGGGATGCACTGTTTTCTATGGTGTTGCCGACGGGACCTGGCGAACCAAATAACTGTTTCGTTGTCTCGAACTTTAGAGTTTAATAAAGAAGTAGAAAACTGAAAGTGCTTTAGTTTTTTTTCTTCTTCCTTCTTTTGGACCGGACTCAACATTGCGCGTAAATAATAGCACTAAATCGCGGCACCGAACGACCGTTTCGTTATCTCGGATTATAGTGATTAAAGCACTTTCGGTTTTCAGCTTCTTTGTTAGTCTTAATTATTTATTTTAAAATATCCAAGTTAAATAATCTTGGTATAAGACTCCAAAAAATATAAAGTTTTTTTGGAGTCTTATACCAAGCAGTTTACTTCAAATCATCATAAATTCAAGCAAAGGAAAAAATTTTGCATTCTGCTCTATCTATGCAACAGATATTAAAATTTCACATGGGGGATTTACTGATGTCAAAGTTCATATCAATTCTAAAAAACACAGTGACAACAGGAAATGTAATAATAAGAATTCGAAAGCATGCATAATTGATATTTGTGCGTGTGATGAAACACTTTGAATACCACCAACTCCTTTTATGTTTCACTGTAGTTTTTGTGTCATAAAGCATGTTATTTGGGTGTATTATAGATTAAATTATAAATCTCATCAGAGATTTCATCGTAAAGTTTAAATTTGATTTATTTTTAAATCCAGGTTAGTATTTTTTTTTTTATAATTTCCATTCTGTTCTAAAATGTAACAAATTGTTATATTTGGGATCAATTTAATACTATGCAATTTTTTTTTTTTTTTTTTTTCATATGCATTTGCAAGTGGATTGCTATTATTTCTATATTACATTCATAAATATTGTCGCTATTTGACTTTCCATGAGTCATAGGAATGCAAATATTTGTTCCGTAAAAATTGTACTAATTTGAAAATGCCAATGTTGGCAGGTATGGGTTTATGCTGTAAATCAATTTGAACCTGCAAGGAAAGGATGCAGACTGACAAAAATGAAGATGTGAATAAAAAATATAAGTATTAAATACACATATAACTAGTAGTAATTTAAATATGCATTAATTACATGAAAAAGTTGTTAAACGTAACAAATTTTGGCGAATCCATCGACTTTGTGTTAACAGGGTTTGACGCCTCTGATTCCTTCTATAGTATCCTTAACTTTTTAGTTTTATATTTCGATTTTATGCTGTTGTAAGAATATTGTATTTTTTATTCCTTAGATTTGGAGTTCAATATACTAAATGTGGATTCTGAAAAAGTAAGATTAAGTAAAATGAATTCTGAAGACTCATCTGTTTTCTTTAATGAACTAAACAAAGTAACTGAAAAATTGTCACCTGTGAATTCACTTAATGATGTTCATGGTGCATTAAAGGTAATTATTGATGTTTTTATATATGTTTATTTAAAAGAATAGAATATATCTTGCAATATATTTTGCTTCTTCAGGACTATCTATTAAATAAAAAGTTTATTGAATAAAAGTTTCAATCTAATTGAAAAATTTGACTGACATTCTGCTTAATGCTAGCATAAAAATAAAAACTCATTAATAAATTGAATTAAATTGAAGCAAGAAATAAGTTGTTTAAAATAACTAAAAATGTGCTTTACATGAACAGAAAGGATTTAAATATATAATTTTTTTTTTTTTAATAGTACCTACTTGTAACCCAATTTCCCACAAATTCAACAACAATTGTGCTAAGTAATGTCTTCATTGATTTAAAAGAGCCTTCATAGCAAGAACTATTTACTTTTAACTATGCTAGCAGCTTTCTATAATTTATATTAATAATAAGTTTTTTTAAGTGAAATTTGACATATAAAAGATTGGAATTTTTTTGAATAGTAATGATTCCCCTCAAATTTAACATGAAATAATTCGATAAATACATTAAAATGGCTTGGTATTTGATAATAATATAGTAAATTAATGATAATAATATGGCAATTTTTGGTAATAATGTGTTAATTATTGGTAATAATGTTGTAAATTTATTGTAATAATATATGAATTTTAGAATAATTATAATTCTCATCAAAGTTTTATTCTTTTTCTGATTGGTCTCAAAATAATTATTCGGATCTATAAAGTTTATGAAAAGCATGGAAATGTCTAAAGCCATATTCATAAATAAATATTTTCTGATTTGTGTAAAATAATAAATTCAAAATTTATTTAATTGCTAATATATAAATATGTTTTCCTTGTATAGGAGTACTTTTAATTGTCCACGTAACATTGCATAACATGTTGAAGTTTTTAATAATATGCATTATATTTACAGGAGTTGTATCGAATCATACAAAACTGCTCAGTAAAATATGACAGTTTCTCTTTGTTAACTCTTGAACATCAAGATGTTTTCTTTTCTCTCATTCATCGTTTAGCATCTATTCTTTTAGATAATGTAAGTATTCCAATTAATTCTTCATAAAATAAGATCTTGAAATAAGATCATAAAATAAGATCTATATACAAATTTGAGCAGCATAAAATTTTGGGTTGAGTTGGTAAAATTTTGGGTTAAGTTGTCAGAGAAAGTATTCTTAATTCACTACATTTTAAACACATTTCAATTTATGCTACATTTGAAATGACAATAGAGTGGTAATAGAACCTGCAAATTAGGTATTTCTCAGGGAAATTTTAATTCTTGAATTATCAAGGTAATGTTAGAAAAAAAATTCTCGGATATCAGGAAAAATGTTGTTGTTTGATATCCAAATCTGCAATTAACATTGTTATACACTTTGTTGATTGATTTTCCTATTTTCTGGACAATAACAGAATTAAAAAAAAAATAAAAAAAAAAAATCATTGTAATCTTAAAAAAAAATTTTTTTTTTACAATTTATCACTGCCGTAAATAATAAAAATATTTTGTTTTAGAATTTATTCTCATTTTATTATATCTGAATAGATGAAGGGCTCAGAGGTGGCAGGGTTAAAATAGTTGTTGCCCAGCGTTACCTGGTTCACAAATTGGTTCAATCTATTGTTTTCCTAATAATCTGGATTAGTCAATATAGCACTTATTAAAAAATACCGGTTTAAATTAGTTTAATATATCTCAAGTTATAAACATACTTCTTTAGGTGTGGAAAAGGGATGTAGAGTCAGTTTTCCAAATCTTATGCAGACACCGACCTTCTTCTTGTTTTGTTTTTCAAGTCTGTAAAATTTCTTCAAGATGGGAATAAAACTGTAGATTAATATAAAAAACTCCCCCAATCCAGCCTTCTTTATATATAATATAGATTTATACTGCTTAACTAAATTATGGTTTAAATACATTTTTTAGGCTTTTCCACCTGAATCAATTCTACTTAGTGGTACATGTCTTGCTGTCCTCGTAGCTGATTTATTTTCTGCTGAATTTGCATCAACATTTTTAATTTCTTTGTACTACTATATTGGAAAAACAGCTGCAGGTAATGATGTTTGTATTTTCTATTATTATATTAATCTATATTTATTCGTATTTAAATTTTATATTCGATAAAAATGTTAACATGATAATTTCAATACTTTATTAAAGATTCATTACAAAAATGCTTATATCTAAAAAAAAAAAAAAACTATTCCTGTTTGTTACAAGGAAGCAATTTGAAAGTGTGAAAAGTAAGCTTTACTAATCTGGTCAATTTAAAAAAGTAAACAAAAACAATAATTCTAAATAAAAACATAACTTATTTAATACATAAATAGATTTTAATATAACAAACTTTTATAAATAGTTATCCAGAAAGCTCAATTCTTCAATTATAAAATTCCAAAAGGGCTACTTTATTAATTCATTCAATTCCTCCATTGTAGGCTTGTACTTAGTTCAATGAATTTCCAGTTATGCAGTTGTGTCAAACTTTAAATGATCATATCCAAATACATACAACGATTTAATTTATACCAATGTGATAACAAAGTTTTCTTAAATATTGTTCATGGGCAAAAGGTACTTGCCATTGAAAATTTTAAGTTTTTTAGCAATGAGGAACTTGCGCAAGTGAGGAAAATGAATATTTTCTAGTATTATCCAACGAATATATTTGAGCAGTGCAATTATTTTTTATCTTTATACTTTCAATTAATAAAAAATTGAGTTTGAAATTAGCTGAAATCAAAGCAAAAGTTACATGATCAAAAACGCATAAAAAACAGTGACATAGTTGCGCATAGATTCCGTCAAAAATCTGAGGAGGAACCTACTCCCTCCTCTTCTAAAACAGGTTTTAGACTGGTTCATCATTTGCACATTGACGTCACACACAAAAGTAGCTTTTTCCCACCAAATCGCAAAGTGAAAACTAAATATTTTTTTTAACTATCTATCCGAGCTCAAATTTTTGAAAGAATGATATTGTTTTTCATGATTTTTTCTCTACTTTTATTTAAAAATAAAACAAAAAAATTTGAAAATTCCTCATTGCCAAAAAAAAAAAAAATAGCTCTTGTAATTTTGATTAAAATTGTTCTGGTAATGTCTTTCCAAATGTTCTTAATATCCTCATGACTGATATTCCCATTAAAGTGCTCTAAAGGGTAAAAAGACAACAAATTTACGTCGTTTAAGAATAAAAAACATCTTTCCTAACAATCACCCATCTTTATATAGCATTAAAATTATGAATTCATGTGAACAAAAAAATTAAAAAATGCACAAACATCTCATCAATCGTAATAAAATAGAAATGAATATTTTTAATTTTAACTTTTGCATTGTATTTACTAAAAATCTTATTTACAGGATGTTTGTTGATGGATAATTTTCTCAACCAAATTTAGAAATTAACCACTACTGTTTAACTATTAGTGATAACTATTTTCATTTCACTAGGCTGACATGCTTTGTGACAAACACTAAGCTAGTCAACCTAGTGAAGTGAAAATTGTTATAACTAAAAATATTACCATACTGGTAACTAGTATGAAAACTTGAAAACACAAAATATAAATTTATACCAATTAATTTCAAAGCTGTGATCAATATTATTGAGTAACCAGAAAGTTGTAAGGTGCCGAAGGCTTCCATTGAAAAATGATAAATATTGTACTATGCATGAAATATTTATTAAAAATTAAACTTTTCATTTAATATTGTGCAAATGAAAATTATTTCTGATATATACATATGAAATTGCAAATGAACATTTGTATTATTTCCAATTCCTTAGAATCTTGCACAAAAAAATTCCTTCGAGACATTTCCATCCACCACAGTTGTCCCCTTCATTATAAATGCAAAAAACAATTATGTTGTAATTGAAATTTTTACTTACATAATTTTGTGCATGTGAGCATCACTCTTATAGTTATTCTGCAGGATCTTATAAAAAAAAAATCTTAAGACAATTCCATTCTCTACTGTTGCTACTTTCATTATATCTGTGGAAAAAATAATGTTTTGAAATTAAAACATTCCTCTGAGAAGAAAATTCTAACAATCTAATCTCCATACCACATGAACAAAAATAAATTGAAAGATCCACTCGCATCTAATTAATCTCAACTACATTGGGATGTCAGAGCATAAATTCACGTTCATTTTTAATAAATAAATTTTGAAACTTAGTTTGGAGCACATTTTATATTTGATATTGGCACTATTTTAATGAATTTAAAAATTGACAATGCATGTAAAGAATTTTTTTAAATCTCTGTTTTTATGGGCTGTATTATTTATTATAGTATGTGCAAATATATTGTGAATGCAAAATGATAAGTATTTTGAACTTTTATATCCCTCATTTTTACTTTATTTAGATAGCCAAAGCATCTCTTCTGCATCTACAAACAACTCAAAATCCACTATTGATGTGAAACCTTATAAAGATCTAGCCCAACATTGCATTGAAAAATCATGTGACTTGCATACAGTATTTCAAGACTTTATCCAGGAAGACAGTAAAACTGTATCTAACCAATCAACAAGATTTAGTCAAATAGCCCTTCTGCATGGCATTTTATCATGGCAAAAATCTAACCTCTTTTTATACATATCAGAATACTCCAAACAAAAACCTTTCCTAATACTCATCTTTAATTCCATCCACAGTGCATGTCTGACACCTTGCAGTTCCCAGTATCACGCATTTAGTATATTAATAAACTGGCTGAGAACTTTTGAAAGGCTTCTCGTCAATATTGTCAGTAGTATCGAACCAAAGATTGACGCAATTTTTTCGTCAAATACTCAAATATTAGGTAAGATTCTGTCACTTTTAGCTTCGAATTGGGAGAGCCCCATCAAAGGTGTGAGCGGGTTTGTGAAAGAGGCTTATAAAATTCTCATATCCGTTTCATTCACTGAATGTGAATTGTTGAAGACTGCGGACTTCAATATTGTAGACTTTTTACTAGAACAGATTTTGAAGCTCAGCTGGAAAATTAAAGGGAAATATCTTGTGCTTTCTGTTGTTCTTCAGTTTGCTGATTATAGAAAGGTGAGTTGCTTTATCAGACTTTTATCTTTTCGAAGTTCTTCTTGAAGAATTCAGAAAAATTGCATTCTGTTTGAGGTCAAAATTGAGATCTAATTTTAACTACCCATATGTGATATCCAAAAAAATGATTTTTTTTTTTTTTTTTTGCATTTCTCCACGTTTTGAAACATCTTGATTTCAAAAAAGTTATCTAGAAAAAATGTCTGTCTATGTGTACTGGGTCAGCATAACTCCCAAACAAATTGACCTATGATGTTCAAATTTGGTGTGCAGTTTGGTGATGGCACAAGGACCTACCATTAAGGTTTTCGTCAAAATCGCACATGTGCAAAAGGTAGCTGCCATAAAAAAAAATCATGTTTTTTAGTAATTGCTAAAAAACGGCTTTAACGATTCGGTTCAAAATCGCTGTGGTAATGCCTCTTAAGATATTCTAAACATCCCCACCTCCGAAATTCATGTAAACATGCTTTAATGGCTTAAAAAGTTGAAAAACAAATGCTTTTAACACAGAGTTTTCTTTCCTTGATCGTACCCCATCAACGATCATTCTTCTTCTCTCCTCAGTTTCACCTATAAGAAAAGATAATATAAGAATTATCGAAAAGGGTCACATGAGTCACTGTTCCGGTTGTACTAACCACTGATTTGGGGTATATACCTTGATCATATATTTTGATTTTTTTTGTTTCATAGAAGTAAAAGTCAGTCCCATTTATACTACTCTACACTAAAAAAAAAAATTTTAATTTTACCTCTATTCTTCCAAATAGTGATGATAAAGTGTCATTTCTAACTGAGTTTATAGCATACATGGTTATCATAAACATGTAATGTGCTTCCGATATAAATTACATGTTCACAATTGAAAGTAATTCAGTTCAATAAACGGCAATTTGTGTATTACATTTTTACCAAAGGTATGTTAATTCCTACAGCAAAGTATAAATATCGAACAATTTCTGCTTTGGATATGCGACAAATATCCCAGTTTATGTTAAAGCACTTCATTTATTAATGCTACCTTATTATTATTTTCTATGCTAATTTCAAAATACTTTTAATACTTTCTTTTCTTAAGTGTTTTGTTTTTAAGAGTTTCTAAATAATATTCCAATTGTACACAATATTCTGTTTCAGTTTCTTGAGCAAAATCCTGAAGTGCCACATGAAGTGATATTCAATGTTAAAGCTAATTATGCTTCATCCGTCACTAGTGAAGTATACAAAGCGATAGTTTCGTCAATGAAGTGAGTACATTTCGAAATTATGTGTTAAAATTTTTCATTTACCGATTATAGCTAAAGTGGGAAAATAAATGTTGAATATATTTTTAAGTTTCATTTTTAAATGTATTGATGTGTGACATGCCTACACAATCTTTAGAAAGATAATTACTTTCTTATGAAAAAAATTATGAAAGAACAAAATTTCTTATTTAAGATATCATATTCAAGTCTGAAAATATATTTTACATAAAGGCCTGTACGTAAATAGACAAAGGGATTTTCCTAGATTTTTTAAACAAAATTTCAATGCAATTAAATACATTTTATTATTATTATTATTATTTATTTATTTATTCAGTAAAGCCATATCATATGAGTGTATTTCTACTTTGTTCACTTCATAATCAAACAAAAAATAATGTTTCCTGTTTTTTATTAACGTATTGTCAAATTAAACTATTTAATAGTGAACAGAAATGTGTTTGGATTAATTTCTTTCTGAAATAAAACACACACACAATTATATAATTTTAAATATATTTAAGAAGAAATGAGAAATCCACAAAATTAAAAAAGTTAAATCGGTTATAGTAAATAGACAATTATAAATATACAAATATTATCAATCTTCATTTCTCGTATTCAAAAATCCCCTTCCAAATGTATTCTGTATAATAGTATGAAGCCTCTTTTCAAATTATTTGTGAGCCAAATCTTACAAATTTAATTTCTTAACTAATTATATAGATAAAATTTTGCTTTATTGTATGGGCTGTGTTAATTAATAGCTTACTATTAAGAATTGCCCTTTGTTAAGTTGATTTTTAGTTAGTATCCATTTTTTCAGACAGTGTAATAATTCTTTGGAGGATTTTCACTCTGAATGGAGCAAATGGTGGAAGGCGTCTATTATTGAATCCCTTTGTAGCCATGATAAGTAAGTATTGTAGTTCTTTAAACTAAATGGTTCATAAACAGTGGTGACACAGTTTCTGTTTATAAAAAAAAAATAAGTGTTTGAAAAGTTATTTTTACATTGCTTTTGGCATTGCAATTACAATATCTTTTGTCCAGTATGTACTTGAGTGTTCTTATTACTTGTTTCATTTATTGTACATTCTCAATGTATAAAAAAATCTAACAAATATGCTTATTTAATTTTAAATATATATTGTCTACCAATTATTCTACTTCATTTGTTTTTAGCCGAACTGTATAGAAGATTTTGTAATTAGTGTTAAGCATCTAGAATTTAACTCTTTATATGAAGTAACCTAGGTTACATTAAAAATGAAAACATTGAACAGAATTCATTGTTATGCCATGTAAAAATATGTTTTATTGCTATTTTTCTTTTTAGCTGTAATGATTACTGATTTAATATTTTGCATTGTTAAACATAGTTTTGATTTGTAAACAAAATTAACCTTTGAACAATTTCAATGCTTTCTTTACAGACTGCTGATTCAAAACGTGACCAATCTAGTGCTTCCTTGGACTTTGAAAACTATTCCTAAATCTTACGAAATTCTTTTAGATGGCTTTGAAGATGAAAATATTAGTCCTCAGTTAATGCTACTGCGCATTGCTAAAGAGTCTAGCATTTGTGTTCTCCAAGAAAAGGTCAACTAGCTTTTGAACGATAATCAAAATAATTACTCTTTCTTAACTTCTGTGCTAAGTCGGTTTATTCCTAAATGGTGCCCTCTTTTTAATTTAAATAAATGCATGACATACCTTATTAAAGAGTACTTTATGTTCTTATTAACACTTATAATTATTGGAAATATTGCCCAAATTTCAAAACTTTATGACAGATAAACTTTTAAACATATTCTGATAATTCTTTTAAGAAAATGAAGTGAAAGAGCGGGTATTAATGCTACCTCTTTTCATTTCTCCCTTTCTGCATGTTAAGCCTTTAATGTGAAATTCTCTAGCTTATGGATTGGATGGGATCCCCCATGCCATAGCCTCTTTGAAGACCTTATTGCTCCCCGTTAGACTTCTAATTCTTGGGTTTCATATTCTTGTTGACCTTTATAGTCAATGAAAATAATTACCCGAATTTCAAAACATTATGACGGATAAACTTTTAAACATATTCTGATAGTTCTTTTAAGAAAATGTAGTAAAAGAGCGGATATTAATGCTACCACTTTTCATTTCTCTTTTTCTGCATGTTAAGCCTTTAATGTGAAATTCCCTAGCTCATGGATTGGGTGGAATCCCCAATGCCATATCCTCTTTAAAGACCTTATTGCACCCCGCTAGACTTTTAATTCTTGGGTTTGGGCAATTAATTTGCTTGGTTTGGGCAATTTTAAAATGCTAAAGAGTATGTTTGATATAAATTCTTTAATGTTAGTTTCTGTGTTATAAAAAAAAACTTAAACTTTTTGTTTTAACTTCTATATTTGTATTTTTAAATATTGCTGTATAGTTTTTTAAAGTATATTTTCTTATTTAGGAAATTACACTCCTTCGAAAGTACCTGCATCATCATAATATTCAACTAAGAATAGAAATTATCTCTATTTTATGTTGTTCACCAAAAAAATCAGGTATTTATTTTAATATGAAGTATTGTTAAACTTACATTCTAGTATAAATTCATTGATGCAGTAGGATAATTTCAAATTATTAATAAATAAAGATCCTCTCTTTTAATTTTATCTTATTATGAAGAATTCCAAAAAAGTAATACATGTATTTTCAGTTTTCGTAAATTGTGTATAATATAGAAGGTATTATTAAAGACTTGATTAGTAAGCCATTGTAATTTCAATACTCTGTTGCAAGCAAAATTGAACATCCAAATTTAATTCAGTTGAATGTATCTTAAAAATAAAAAATTTCATAATTTTATCTTCTACTCTAGCCTAATGTTGTGCAAAGCTTTTACAAAGAAATTACCATTACATTGACCATCCACCTGTATCTCTGAGTTGAACTTTCCTAACGAAAACTTCAAATATTACAGACACATGTCATAAATCACATAAAAGGTCTTGTAAAGTTGAGTTCAATTTTACATCTTGGTTGCAAATGGAGATATCAAATTAGAACTTGGATATTCAGGCACAAGTTTTCATACTAAGTAGCTGCCAAACTTGCCAATTTGGTAAAATTTTTGTTTATAAAAAATACTATAAATGTGTTGGTAGTTTGTTATATGTTCTGAATCTTGACAGAAAAAGATCTCAGACATTAAATGTCACCAAATTTTCTATACTACTTAGTGTCTAAGTATGATGTACTAAAAAAACCCAGCCTTTTTCAATGAAATTATTATCAAATCCAACTTGTTACTGATATCGTCTAATAACTTACTATTAAATATTTTAATGCTACAAAAAGGGTATATTCTGTTTTTCTTATGCTACTTTGCTTTTGTCTTTATAATTGTCAAAATCTTTTTAATTTTTAGAACCAATGTCCTCTGAAGAACTGGATTTACTCAAAGATTTCATTTCAGTAAATTTAAACATTGATTCAACTCCATTTCAACAGCAATTTCTTGCGCAGTTGCGAATACTTCTTGTCAGAATTCGAGACAGCTTGGTACAAGAGTATCGTTTGATAGTCAAAAATCCTCAACTATCATTCAGTCACTTTCAACTTAGTAAGTATTTTTATTATTCTGTATTTATTTTTTTAATTTGCACTGTATTACAAGGGCACTTTATTACTGTTTATGCAGGCTCAATTATTATTATTTTTGCAACTTAAATCCTACAATTTTGAAACTTCCTTTGCCTTACTGAATTTCGGGTAATTGAAAGGCTAAGTAGATGAAGGGGTATGTGATATTTTTTAAAAATCTGAGTGTTCACAATGAATGAACTTCATACACTGAATAGTGATTTTAACTGAATAATAAATATTTGGCCAATGGATAAGCCGAATACCGAATATGTCTGAATACCTGAAGTATTTTTTGCTATAAAACTTGTCTTAATTACTTCTTATAGTAAAAAATAAGATTATTTTATGTTATAAAAACATAGATGACTGTACCTTCATTCATGACAATTGTCTTGGCAAGGAAAGGTTGCATAAGAAAAGTAACTTTTCTCAAATCTTTAAAGCTATTCAAGAAGACACATCTTAATTTGGACACATTTTAGACAAGAATATGAAAAGAAATGTTGGATCTTATGCTAGTGATAGAACTTATTTTTTGGAGATTATGCAGGCAAATGTTATTTGATGGACTTCAAACAAAGGAATGATTGTAGGAGCTGGAAGTGTTATCGAATCTGATGCTTCATGAAATATTTGAGTAGCTGTTTTTAAATGTTAAAATAATGGAATGACAAGTTTGTGTTGTGTAAATATTGTATCTTACAATGCTTGCATTTGCACTTAACTTGTTTTTGCCTTATAGTTTTCTCTCCTTAAAAAGCCGACCAAACAGTATAGTGGTTAGCGTGCTAGCTTCTAGACCGCGAGGTTGCGAATTCCGAGTCCCTTGTTAGGCTTGGGTGTGTGTAAATGTATGTTGGCTTGTCAAATGACGAATGTTTCGGCACAATATAGCCCTCATGTTGCTGACGGCGCCAGATAATATGAAAACAACCAACCAACCTCTCCTTAAAAAAAATGACCCAAAATGTGGTGCAATTATGTAATACTTTTTTTAATGTCGCTTAAAGTATGAAATTTGGAGAAACTTTGGTCTGATAATTACAGCTCCCTTTCTAATATTTTACTTATTATTTATTAAATGACTAATTTGATTTTATAGCTTATTTTTCCTATTGCAGGTTTTATTGACTGGCTTGCGCTAACTGCTGTAAAGAACACTTTTCCCGGAGCATGTTTCCAGCGGCGGCGTTTATCTTTGCATATTTTGGACATAATCTTTGATGTGTTTATTATGTCTCCTTTGGGCAGCAAAAGAAAAGAGAAACCATCCAGTAAACTACTTATTTAAAGTTTGAAATATATACCATTAATTTCATCATTTTAATTTAACTACATATTATAAAAATACAAAATTTGTTATTATATTCAAATACATACGATTTGTTACACTTTTAGAAAACTATAATTTTAATGAATAATTTTAATCTTTTGAAAAATTAAAATTTGTAACTTTTGCTCCTAAATTTTTATTAATTTAATTAATTAGTAATTGATTCCTTTTTCAAGAAATGTGCTCTAGTTTTTTCAACATAATCAGGGATATACTATCATGGAATGTAGATAAAAATTAAAAACATAAACTTGCTAAAATAGTGTTTTATAAATCTGCCTGGAATTTTTAGTTACTAGATATATCTTTATACTTATCTACAGAGTGGCCACAGAACCGGGAACTCTGGAAATCGGGGAAATGTCAGGGAGCTTTCTGATTCTGGAAAAAATCAGTGAAATGTCAGGGAACTTTCTAAAATTTCTTGAAAATTAGGGAAATTTTGTGTTGTTTAAGACACGTTCATCCATATTTTTGCGCTATTTACATGGAGATTTGTAATGGTAAGCCATTAGAAGTTTAATGTTACAGAATAATTTAAACTTTTCATTACCAACAAAAAAATTATTTTTTTTTAATTTCATATTATCTCTTTAGCATACATGTTCTATTTGATCAAGGTGTCTAGACATTTGGAAAACCTAAGAAAATTGGGGAAATTTGAAAAAATGTTTGCCCTAAAATCCGGGAATTTTTTTAAAATCTGACAGGGAACTTTTTTTCTGAATTTTGTGGCCACCCAGTATCTACATAAACTTTCATTGCTCCTTGAATTCTCTTGTAACTTTTTTTCAAATTGTGAATCACCCCTGAAAATAGATTTTTATCTGTATCTTTTCCTAAATCCTTTATGTTAACTTTGATTTTGTGTATTTGTTTGTTTATCGATGGGCGCGGAATCTGTGTCGACCTCATTAAACCCCTAGCCATCATCCAATAGACCTGAAACTTGGCAGATAGGTTCATTGTCAATGACAATGCATTCTATAAAATTTTGGGGCTAATACTGTCACTAAAAGGTCGCTTTTAGGGAATACTAATAAACCAACTTGCCATCACCCAATCGCATTAAAGTAGCATTGAACCGATCATTGTTGAAACTCTTTCCAGCTGCCAAATTTTTTTTTTAAATAAATAAATAATAAAATTATTTTAATTAGAATAAATAAAGGATATTTTGATGTGAGAGCATAAATTCACATTCATTTTTAATAAATAAATTTTGAAAAGTAATTTGCCTTACATTTTACAGATAGTAATGTTTTTGATTTTGGCGCTGTGATAATGAATATAAAAATTGACAGTGCATATAAAGGATTTTTTAAAGCTTTGTTTCTATGGGTTATATTTTTTAATAAGGTTTATGTGTTTCATATATTTTATAATCACAATACAATTCTGTTTTCAATGCAACTTTTTTATTGCAATTTTGTTTTAAAAATTTACACCTCTTTCCTTTTCAATTTTGCTCGATTCAGAATATGTGGAGAAGCTTATTTCTATGGTACAGTCAGAAGGCTCGTGGACATTTTTCAAGGATAATTTACTTTTTAACACACTTCCATGTATCACGGACTTCACTGATGAGGTGATTATTTATTAGTTCTGTAAATAAGTATTAAGATGATGTATTTTATCTTCATTTGAAAATTTAAACCCAGTTATTTGTAATTCTGAATGACTATTTAACAAAAAATAAACTACATCTTCAGAATCTGCACATTAGTTGATTATTCCTTGTCAATTATTATTAATTTAGGATGAGATATTCTGTGTTTATATTAATTTCAGTATTCAAATAATTCCCCATAAACTATTTATTCAAATAAAATCAAATACATGTTGTGAATATTTAAGATTGTATAAATTTATTCATATACAATTTTTTTAAAATGAAATTTTGATCAGAAACGCAATCTTTGATGAAAACATTGACTTTTTAATCATACAATTTCATTATTATTCATAATTAGAACGAAAGTTAATACATCATTGTATTTTTTTTTTTTCATTCGTTTCATTTGCGTTCTATTACAGTAAATAAATATATATACTAAACACTAAAGTAATATATCACACTATAGTACTGGCTTGCTGTAAGATTTTATTTGGCATTTGCATTGTAATTTTGCCCTTTCTTTATTCTAAATAATTGTTTATCATATTTTATAAATTTTAATAATTACTTTTGATTGTCCCTTTTACACTCTTTTTCTAGAAAAACCATTTCTCTTTAGATAAGAACAACAACTTACAAGTTGATCATGGAATTTGCAACCTGGCCTGCGACATCAGATGAAAATGACATTCTTGGAGTAGATTCCATTCTCAAATATGCTCATTCGCTATGTAATCATCCTGATTACAGAAGCAATGATGGTGGAGCATTACTACTTTGCTTGATGTATAGAAAGTGTGTATATTTTGTATAGTTAAAGGGAGGGAGGAAGGCTTGTCAAACACTCTGTTATATACTCCAGTAGTAAAATTGTATTAAATTAGTTCCTCTTAAGGTATACATATACATTAGGAATCGAGAAATTTGACTCAAGTAGGTTTTTTTGTTTTTTGGTTTTAAAATATTACCGAATTCATTACCATTAAAATGATACCATTTTCTTTCTGACACTCAAATTACTTTTTGAATTACAGTAGGTTTTGTGAACCTGTTTTGTACCCTGTTCATTAGTGTAGTAAACTTTAAACGTGTTTTCTGAAGAATGGTATTTTGGTGTTATATGACTTTACGCCAACGGTCATAACTTCCTGATAAATTGTCCGATTTACAAAATTTTAATTTTCTTCTGAAGACACAAGTTGTGAATGTATTTCCTATGGAGAATCTAACATATATTGTTATAAACACATTTTTTATGAATATTTTAATTTTTTGTTAAAAACTATGTATTTTTTAAAACTTTTTATTTAAAAATTTATAATTAAATAAATATTGCAGCCAAATTCAAAATTCGCCATAGGAACATGCGTCAATATAATATCTTTTATTTGCAATAAAAATCATAACTCTAAGTTAATTACAAGTTTATTTATGTATGTTCTAATAATGTCCTAATTCGTCACTTTAATTACAATTAGCTGATTAAAAAATTGACGGAAAAAAAAAGTTTATACATAAAAATGCATCATTTTTAATTCTGATATACTGCCAAAAAGTTTGAAATTATAACCTAAAAATTAAAGATAATCATCTCAATTGTATATGTATACCTTAAGCGTCGTTTAGATGAAACAGTTACTAAAAATGAACCTCGGGAGAGGATAGTTGAAATTTTCTTTCTTCTTTTGCAAGACATAATTGAACATTGTTGTGTGGATGGAAGGGGGAAAGAAAAGGGGAAATAAAGTTTATGCCCACCAATTGCATTTCCTTTGTTTTGTAGATCGGAATAACGCTATTAAATTTCATAATATAGGTATTACTTTCTTATTCTTCTCAAGTTTTGTTTTAAGCATAGAACTCTGACTTCTTAAACATGAATAGTTTTGGCCATCTAATTTTTATTTTCACAAGCAAAATATTAAAATTTTAATGAGTTTTTTTTTATTAATATTTCAAAAATGAATTTTAAAGTTTGTTTAGCAGTGAAACTTTCAGAGGGTGCATTGAGCTTGGGTTTGCATAGCAAAGACTTTTTAGCGAACCTGGTTCATAAAGCATCAAAAGCTGCGATCAATACACAATGACAGGGCCCTCCAATATTAGGCCACACAGCAAGTAGCACATAAACTTCTCATTAAAATTGAATATGTGGTCCATTTTATTTTAATAACTTTGAATTCTTTTGTGTATGGCAGGTTACATATTCAAGGCAACACTTTCTCTGAAATGGAAATCAATGCTGCACTGCTGTTTTTAACTGATATTGTTCAAACTACAAGAAACCAGTTAGAAAATATAAGAAGAAATGTATCAAATACTGATCCAATACATGGTGAGATTCAAATGGCTTATTGATTTTTGCAACAGATTTCAATAAATAAAATATTAATCTAAAACTTAGTTCTGTAAAAAAAAGCATTTATGTAAAATATGTTTACTTAGGGTTTTTAAGTAGATAAATATTTTAAATGCATTATACTTGCTTAAATGCTTGTATATCCAATTAATACTAAAATTCATTTGTTGTTAGCATGATGTCTTTTAATTTGCTATATCAAAAATTTGATTAAGAAACTTCTTTTGACTACCACATGAAACCTTTGATTCGTAAATGGTTTAGTTTTGTGAGTGCATTAAATTCTGTTATGTATACATGGTGGTAATAGCTTTACAAGTTCTAATTTTTAGGTTAAGCTTTTGTTGACCTTATACTTTTATTTACTTAGATCTTTTATTTATCTGGGTCTTCCCTTCTTTCCTCTTGATCTTCTCTGGTTTATGAATACTTTCTTTTATTGTCCTTTCTTTTAATGTATTTTCAAAGAAGCTGTGTGTATTGAATGTATTTAATATTTAGATCTAATTAATGCAATTAATTTTTTTCTTGCAATGCATTGTTTTCATTGTAATTGTAATATTTGAATCTTAAGAAATTTAATTTTTGAATTCTGATTAATGTTTATATTTTAATGCAGATTTGATTTAGTTGCATATATAAATAGAAAAGTTAATATATTTAAGTATTTTTTCTACTTTTATCTGAATACAAGGCAAAGACAGTTAAAGTTTTATTCTTAAAAAAAAAAAAATTCAAAATGTGTTTACCTTTTAAAATAGCCTAATTTTTTAGCATGCAAGTACAAATATGATTCTTTCAAAATTGCTTCATACTTTAAAGCCTTAAACATTATATTTATATATTAATATCATTATATCTTAACATTAAATTATTTTCTTGTAGGTTATTTACTTGCTCTTCAGTACTGCATGAACAGTTCTAAAGATGTCTTTAGTGCTTCAATTAAAATTCAAAACAACAAAACTCTATGTTTTATTCAAACGGTAACTGACCTTAGTGATGACGTCATTCAATATATGCTGAATGTAATGAAGGGAGGCAATGAAAAAAGTAACTGTAAGTTTTTCATTTATTTTATCGGTAATCTAGTAGGAAGTTAAATTCATAATTCTTTAAAGAATTATGTATTAAAATCAAGTTTAAAATATGATAACAAGTCAATTTTCTTTTAGGCTTCTTAAATGTAGCCTTATTAAAAGAAAATTGAATTGAAATTAAAAAGCCCTAAATCCAAGAAAATAATTAAATGCATATTTTTAAAAATTTCTGATTAGTCCTTAGAAAATTAACTTTTTATTTCGTTGAATGGCTCAAGTTCTTAGGTTATGCAAACCTATACAACAATTAATGAAAATGCAATTTCAAAGTATCAAAATGTTATGGTTTATTTATTTACTCTACAGTTGAGGCTAATTAAATAATACTATATTCAATTCCTCGATTTCAAAACATTGCGTTGTGAGTACCTTTTACCTTAAACCGCCTGTCGTATAGTGGTACCTATTAGATTACCTGAAAACACAGCATGGTACAATATATAGAATGGAGAGAATTAAGACCAGCTAAAGACCTGAGAAATCATTTATTGCAGGGGAAAAATATTAAGTAATGGAATTACAGACTAAATGAAGAATTATTGGTTAAACACTGGACCAATGTATTACTAGCTTAAGCGATAGCATGAATTGAGATATCAAAACTATAAAAGATTTATATATATATATATAAAGAAACCAAATTTACCCTAAGGGTTTTTAAATTTTAAATTAACGAAGAAAGCAGAACACCAGGACTAAGAATAGCATATCGATTGAATAAGGGAATGAAATATTACCCTTTTACCTTAACCAAAAGGGGGAAAAGAACTTGTAAAAAGAAACCGAAAACCATTCCAAAAATACCTGGGACCCATGTGGGGTATACTAGAGGACAGCTGGCAGCATAATGGATGTCAGGATGTATCTGATTTCCATGGCGAGGGGTAGAGGATTGCAGTAGATCAGTCACATAGGTTGAGGAATAACCAAGTCCTTGTGAAGGGGAAGGAATTTAGTTCTTGCGGAACCCTGTGGTGGAACCGTTTCCAATACTTCAGGTACTGCTTTGACAAAGGACGAGAAGGTTCTATTGTATGTACTTGCCACCGGCCATCTTTCTGGAACAGCGACGAAGGACGAGAAGATATTATTGTGTATATTGGCCACCGGCCATCCTTCTGGAACAGCGACGAAGAACGAGTAGATATTATTGTATGTATTTGCCACCTGCCATCTTTCTGGAACAGCGACGAAGGACGAGAAGATATTATTGTGTATATTGGCCACCGGCCATCTTTCTGGAACAGCGACGAGAAGATATTATTGTATGTATTTGCCACCGGCCATCTTCCTGGAACAGCGACGAGAAGATATTATTGTATGTATTTGCCACCGGCCATCTTTCTGGAACTGATATTATTAATGGGGAGTTCTAGAACTGAAGGGCCGAACTAGCGCCAAATCAGCCTGAACTCACTGGACTCGTCAGGGACGCGGAAAACATATTCTTGAGACTGCCGCAGAAACGTCCAGGAATCACGCCGACCATGGGGAGGAATATTGAACTGTAGGCCACCGGCCGTCCTTGCTGAGCAGCATCTAGGAACGAGATGTCTTTATTTTCGGGAGGCCACCGGCCATCTTTCTAGTCTCCGCCCGAGATATCACCCAAGGTGCGCCATTTCTTCCATGGGGACGCTACATCAGAGCAACCATCAAAAAACACAACTTCTCCGCTCTAGGTCTCGCCTCTCAATGATCACGGAAAGCTGCCCCGTACTCCTGTCCTAAACTTGCCTCCACCAATCACAGGCTCTCTACCATGACGCCTTTCTCCTGTGAATTGAAAGGAGGGATCCCATTGGACAAAAGTTAAGCGTCCCTTTTCGAAATCTGAAACGACGCCGGGGAGAAATTCCTAATCCCGCAGCCGAAAACAGGGGGTATATACGAAAATCCACATGCTATTCCACGTCCCGATCTCCGGCTTTCTTAATAAAAAGGATTTATAAAATAAAAAGGTGAATTAAATATCACCCACCTTTAATAGGGCATTAATTATCAAAAATGATTGACTAATTTTACACAGATAATTCCGGAAGAACATGACAAAGGAGAGAATGCTTCCACTATACAATAACAAAACCGTTGGGGAAGCTCAACATTTTTTTCAATCACAACAAAAATATGCATTTGAATTTATTTTTTTTAGGACTTTTTATCTTGCAATTACAAAAATGTCAAGATACGTATTTAAATTTCTTGGATTTAGGGCTTTTTAACTAATTATGGCAATAGTGTAGTCGGAAGCTTATACAAAGGCTCTAGCCATCTGGGGCCAATGTTCCCAAACAAGTCTAATGACATGTGTGATATATCAAATGCATGCCACTTCAAAACTTCAGTTATAAATTGCTACAGAAAGTCAATATACAAATGATAAAGTCTAAAGTATAAATTCTACAGCCATGTGTCATATATCAATTTAAAGGTCTCTTTAAGATTACTAGGATTAAATAAAATCAATTTTACCATTATTGCTTTGATTTCTGTTTGTTATAAACTAAATCTAAAGTAACATATATCCCTTTTCTCTTTTTTTTATCAATTGTATCTCATAAATATTAGTTCAAACTTGTGTGCTCTTTCTAAAACATAAGTATTCCAAAGTAGATCTATAGTTTATGTTTCTTTTTTAGAATTATGGATGCATTAATGCTTACATTTGTAAACAATCAACTGATTAAAAATAGTTCAGTATTTTATTGATTAATTCTTTATTATAGGCCCCTCATTCTCGGATATAGGCCAAGCTTTAGAAAAATTGGTTGTATCAAAGAAAGTAAAACCCTCTGAGCCAAGTCTTGATAATGATACAGTTGAATTCCAATCAACGGATACTTACTCACCAGAAGTTGAGCTGTTATTGTCCTGCTGTTGGCATAGCATTAAAGTATGCTACATTTTCCTTTTAGTGGTTCTGCATGATGAGCGGACCAAATTATTTATTAAATTATTTCTATTCAAATTTTTTTATTAAAAATTATTCTTTGATAAAAAGTATTAAGCAGTAAAATTAGATAATTTTTTCATTACAATTTCAGTTTAAAAAATATTCTTGATTATAGTTCAACAGTTTTGATGTTTTAAACCAAAATATAAATCATACTTTAAAATTTTTTGACAAATTTTTCTATCTAGACTCTTATTTTTTATGAATTATTTTTATGAATAACTAATTTTTAACTACAGAACTTTCCTTTATCATTATATTTTTTAGTTATAACATGTGTTTAGAAAGAGTTGTTAAGACTTTTGTATAAACAGTCATTTTTCTTTTCAACCACCTTTAGTATAGTTTTAAAAACCTGAGTAACGCATATATTTATGAGTACAACATTAGAATTTCATCATATTCTCCCTAATATTCCTTAAATTTTTGTTTCTCCCTAAAATTTCTAAAATAGATACTTTTGGAATTATTGAATTTTTTGATAATTCCTAAAAAAAATCCGAAATCTTTTCCTCCAAAAACTACAAAAAAAAAAAAAAAAAACCTTATTCCTCCTGATGAAAAAATGGATTTAATTAAGTTCTCTTTTTAGTTTTTCATTGTAAATTATATCATTGTTTAATTATATAACTGTTGCTTTGCTAAAAAGTTATTTGACGTTCTATTTTTTGAAAATTAACAGTTTTTTGTCTGTATTGAAACAAGCTTTGAAAGAATATGTCTGTGTTAAGAGTCTACATCAGCTTCAAAAGAAATGTTCCTAAATGTTTTTGAATTATCCCTGAAAAAATTAAGAATTATTATTATAAATTTTAAGAATTATTCCATAAATTTTAAGAATTATCTCATAAATTTGAAGAATTATACCACACATTTTTAGAATTATCCCAAAAATTTTAAGAATTATTCCTAAATTTTTTTGTAATCATCCCTAAACTTCCTACCTAATTTTTTAGAAAACTCACTGCTCCCCTTGGAATAAACACTTCTCTAATGTATTTATTGATACCCCCTGGGATTATTTTTATAACATAAACTTGGTTAATTTTGTTTTGAAAATGCATGTACAGTGTCATTGAAAAAGATTACATAAATATTTTTTTAAATGTGACAGAGGAGCTGTTAAACATATTTACGTGATTCTTGTGAAAAAAAATACAACAAAAGATGTTTAACTCAGATCCTCATCTTTTCTCCCTATCAGTGTGTCAAGCCTTAAATATCAAATTCCCTCCCTCACAATTGCCCCATGACAGTTTCTTTGAAGGTCTGATGTCACATCAACAGACATCTTTTGGGGATACATCAAGAACATTATGTACAATAACTTAATGACCAATCTGAACCACTTAAAATATTGATCATATAACTCCAAACATACTACTAGGCAAGATATTAGTTATTGTTTGACATCCATCGAATCCATACGTACTGGAGTATATTAAAAATATGTATACATTTTGAAATTTTTATTCCCAAAAACCATGTGCGTAGATTTTGTTTATATCCTATAATATGATTTTGAAATATTTGAAAATCTTTTTTGATGGCCTGCTTTTTATTAAATATAGATAAAGTATAAAGATGTGCTCCTGTCAAATTAATTATAAAAGTTGCTTTTAGTTGCCAATCGTATTTACTTCACTAATGTTATGATGTTGCTAAATACTAAAAAGGCCAAATATTTAAATTTTTTTTCCATTATTGCATTTGGAGATAATAAATCATTTTTTTAAAGAAACCTGTTCTGTTTTCACTTTCTGCTTTTTTATTCTAGTTGCTATAGTTTTTTCTTTGTGTGTGTGATCATGTTAGTTTTAAAAATAAACTTAAGAGATTAATGTATTTTGGTACTATTGGATATGTAGAATTGTGTGTGCTGATCAGTTTTGAGAAATGGCAAACATTTTATTACTTTTCTGTTTTCTTGAAATTCATTTTTTATTGTGGATAAATATGCCTAATTTTTTGCTAATTTATATTTTTATTAAAAAATATGGTCTATTAATATATGAATAATTAATAATTACTTAATAGGTTTTACTTTAATTATTTGATATATAATATTTAAAAGGATATTATAATCTTTTAGAACAGCTGCTTCTTACTATGCGAGTTGGCTTTCTGTATTTGTGAACTAGATGTGCAAACAGAATTAAAAAAGCAATTTCTTCAGAACATTGCCACTAAGCTTTCTTCCATATTAATCACTTGCCGTCATAGGGTATGTATTAAAATATTGCATTCCCATGTTCATACAACATTAAATTCTTTAACAAAAGAATCTTAGAGATAATTTTTTTTACTATACAAGCAGTAATAATAGCAGTTTAATAGCATAAAAACAGTGAATTTTTAATACTTTAAAACTAAACTCTGGTTTATATTCTTACTTTAATATTACAACTAAATAACAGTAAAGTCTTGGTTTTGAGAAAAACGCATTTTCTAATTTTTCAAAGCTTTGAAAATTAACTACAACCTAATAGCTTTAATATAAATAGAATATAATGTGACCTTGCTACAGTTATACACTTGTAGCATACAATAAAGGCTTTTAATTTATGACTTATTGTGCATGTATCTAAAAAAATTGTAAGTAAAATAATGTTAAAATTACACTGTCATTTAAATTAATACCTTTTATGAATTTTATTGCTGGATTGAGTTATAATAGTGTACTATTGAGTTATAATTGTTTACTATTGAGTAATATTGAGATTTAAAGATTTAATATAAATTTTACAAAATAGAACAACATATTTAATATGACCAAAAGTATAGTTATTTTAATTTCTCATATATACTAGAAAAATTTACTATATTTTTAAAGTTATATTTGAAAATTAAAAATAAAGTAGTGTAAACTATTTTTTTAAATTTAAATAAAGTAGTATCAAATTAATTAAAAAAACTGTTTTAATTAATAAGTATTTTAAGACTTCAAACCATCTAAAAATCATGTGATAATTTTTTTTAGGGTGTTGTGGATGCCTGCTGCTTAGCTTTAAATAGATTTTGTACAATGCTTTTAAAAGATGATGTCTTGCATGAAGATATATGCAAGTTTCTTTTGAATTCAGTAAGATATATATTTGTTAAAAAAAATCAAATTTCCATTTCAAAGCATTATACGACACAACAGAACTACAACATACATTACATTTGTGTATAATCTACTTTTCTAACTTTGTAGGTATTTGAATCTTTATCTGATGCCACCAGCACCTCTGTAACTCGTAGATCAGCTGGTCTGCCATCACTCGTTCAAGCTGTAGTTTCAAGTGAGCAAAATAACATAAAGGTAAACTTCAATCTGTTTACATTTTAGGTTTTTTATAAATGATTAACTAGAAATTCTACCTAGTGTACGAGATTTATTGTATTCTATTGGATTACTATAATTTTTTTATCCAATTTCAAATCTGCATATTTCTGTTTCTACTAACTATGCAATAAGTTGCTTCTCTAAATCATTGAAAACGTTTTTTAGTTTTAAAAATATCAATACAAAATGCCATTGCCTTAACTTTTAAAAATGTTGTTTAAACTTTCTGGACTATATTTGCCAAGTAAATTATGAGTAACCACAACAACTCAAAAACAAAAAACAAAAATTTTTATTTTTTTATTTTTTTCTTGTAAAAGTAATCACACAATGTTTGTTTTTTAAGTTTGTATAACAGAATATGTTTAAACTTGTGGATTCTTTAATAATAGTAATCTTTCATACCCTGCCAAATTGAACATGTAGGAAATATTTATTTTTTGTGTCTGCAAGTAATGTACTTAATACAATTACTACTAATTTGTTTAATTTTTTACAAAAATAAACTCTAAAACCAAGCAGTAAACTTTGTTTCAAAATTTATTTCAAATTGTTCTTTGAATTTAAGATTGGTGAACTTAACAAAACTGTGAAAATGAAAGGTTGTCATAACTTTTTTAAATCAATCTCCTAAAACAGTCAAAGTTCATTTGACCGGACTATACTCTATAATGTAATTATTCAATTTTCTTCAAATGTGTTATTCAAATTAATAAAATGCTGACAGCAGCAAAGTGTTTCAGAAACGAACAGCTTAAAACTGTTTAATATATTGAATTAATTAGATGACAATTCATAACTATGGAACAAAAAAAAACATATTCTAAAAAATAAGGGTGCTGAACTAAGAATTCCAAACAGAATATGTGTAAATTTCATCATGCAAAACCTTGAAATTTGGGAATGCATGGTGAAAATTTTTTTTAAATGACACTTTTTATACTTTAGAATGAACTAATATTATATAGTAACAACATATATAAAAAAAAAAATGTGATGAAAGTGAGTTCAACTTGTTTCATGAGCTAAATTTTTTCCACTGTATGAATATTTATTTGCAGTTATATTTTAATGAGTTTTGCACTTTTAAACCAATTGTAAATTTTGAATAGCTTTTGTAACTGAAATCATACATTTTCTTGAAACATATTAACTATTTATAGTTATTTACAAATAAAAGTAAAATGGAATCTTATATAGCTAACATGCTTTTTGCATAAAGGTAACCAATTTTACTATGCTTTTAATCAATTTTGTGAGTATATATCAGGAACAAGAACTTTATTAAACATTATTACCTGTATCCCAACAAGAGGATCTGTCCATCCAGACAACACATAGGTTACAATTTTCTCTAATGTTGATTATAAAATTCATTTAAATTTACCACACTTATTTCAATTTTGAATTGTTATTGTCAAGGATTGCATTCTCCCTAAAATTCCTAATTTGCCTTAAATGTTTGTTTTTCTCTAAAATTCCACTTAAATTTTTCGATAATTTCTAAAAAAAAAATAAAAAATTAAACACTTCGAAATTTCCCGATTTTCTTCTAAAACCTGCAAAAGGCCCACATATTTCACAGGAAGAGAAAAACTTTTCTGAAATTTTTCTGAATAATAAACAGTTTTAAGTTATAGCACAAAATCATCTTGAAAAGTTGAAGTAATATTCTATGTGAAGCTGTTTCTGAATTCTATGTTGCTTAAAAATTAAATAAGTGGTTTTAATTAAAAAGTAGTATAATTGTTTGATTATATAACTGTTATTTTGGTAAAAAGTTGTTTGACGTTAATTTTTTTTTAAATAGGCAGTTTTTACCCGGTATTGAAACATGCTTCAAAAAGAATATGTCTGTGTAATGACCGATGTCAGCTTTAAAAATAATATCCCTAAATTTTTTTTAATCATACCTAAAATTTTTAAGAATTATCCCTCAAATGTTCCTGAAATTTTTGGAATTATTCCTAAAATTCCCTATTTTTTTTTTTTTTTACTCAGTACGTCTCCTGTATTACAAGTTTTTGTTTTTAGGTTTTTGTTGATTTGATATTATTGAAATTTAGTTGCTTTTCAAAACTACATTTGTTTAGTTTTGTTTATTAAACTAATAGTTTTTAAACTTGTGTGATTATTATTTTTAGCGGAGGCTCCTTTCATTTACAGTTGACAAACTCCTGCAGTGTGTTCATCAACCCCTAACGCCAACTAAGCAAATCAGTGATAAGACAGATTTACCTCAAGCTTATGCATATCACATCTTAAAATCTCTAGTTACTGATTCAAGTCTCTCCCAAGCCATTCTATCGCATCTGAATGACATTATACCCGCTTGCGTTGCTGGGTTTTCATCTCCCTTATGGCCTATACGAAACGGAGCTCTACAGTTATTTGGTGAGTGAATTTGAGGTTGAACTTTTTTCTTCAAGGTACACTTGTTTTAATGTCAGGGTTGTGACTAAAGACATAGCCTTTGAAAACATTTTGAGTCATTAATAAATTCTTTACAGCATTTCATATTGCCCCATCAAACGTTAGTATTAGGAATATTAATGAACCATGTCGTATTTTTACACTTTGCATAAATATTTTTTCAATACTAGGGCTGTGAAACATCGCACAACTTTCCATTACATTATTATAATGGTCAATGCATTCAAATTTGATATGGAATGAGGTTATTTACTGTTTTCATATTTTCACTGTAATAATATTAAAGACATTCGTTTTTTCAATTTTTTACGCTTTTATCTCAATTTTACCTGAATTTCGGAGGTGGAGATGATTAGAACATCTTAAGAGGCACATCGCACAACTTTCCATTACATTATTATAATGGTCAATGCATTCAAATTTGATATGGAATGAGGTTATTTACTGTTTTCATATTTTCACTGTAATAATATTAAAGACATTCGTTTTTTCAATTTTTTACGCTTTTATCTCAATTTTACCTGAATTTCGGAGGTGGAGATGATTAGAACATCTTAAGAGGCACATCGCACAACTTTCCATTACATTATTATAATGGTCAATGCATTCAAATTTGATATGGAATGAGGTTATTTACTGTTTTCATATTTTCACTGTAATAATATTAAAGACATTCGTTTTTTCAATTTTTTACGCTTTTATCTCAATTTTACCTGAATTTCGGAGGTGGAGATGATTAGAACATCTTAAGAGGCACATCGCACAACTTTCCATTACATTATTATAATGGTCAATGCATTCAAATTTGATATGGAATGAGGTTATTTACTGTTTTCATATTTTCACTGTAATAATATTAAAGACATTCGTTTTTTCAATTTTTTACGCTTTTATCTCAATTTTACCTGAATTTCGGAGGTGGAGATGATTAGAACATCTTAAGAGGCACATCGCACAACTTTCCATTACATTATTATAATGGTCAATGCATTCAAATTTGATATGGAATGAGGTTATTTACTGTTTTCATATTTTCACTGTAATAATATTAAAGGCATTTGTTTTTTGAATTTTTTACGCTTTTATCACATTTTTACCTGAATTTCGGAGGTGGAGAGGATTAGAACATATTAAGAGGCACATCGCACAACTTTCCATTTCATTATTATAATGGTCAATGCATTAAAATTTGATATGGAATGAGGTTATTTACTGTTTTCATATTTTCACTGTAATAATATTAAAGGCATTCGTTTTTTTAATTTTTTACGCTTTTATCGCATTTTTACCTGAACGGAGGTGGGGATGATTTAAACATCTTAAGATGCATTAGCACAGCGATTTCAATAAAAATTGTTAGATCCGGTTTTTAGTAATTGCTGAAAAACATTATTTTTTCATGATTTCAACCTTATGAGCTTGCACAATTTTGATGAAGTCCAAGGCCACCACTACTAACTCGTACACCAAATTTGAACATAGAAGGTCAATTCATTCGGACGTTATGCTGACCACGAACAGACCTTTTTAAATCCTTTATATTAACTTTGATTTTGTGTTTGTGTGTCAATGGAGGGCAAATTTGCAGATGCCTAACCAGGGCTAAAACTTGGCAGATAGATTCGATGTCAATGACAATTCATTCTATCAAATTTATGATCTGGCACTGTCACTAAAAGATTACTTTTACCGAATACTAATAAACCAACTTACTGTCATCCAATAGCGTTAAAATAGCATTGAACCGACCTATGTTGAAACTCTTTTTTTTAATAAATAATAAAATTCTTTTAATCAGAATAAATTAAAGATGTGTGGGTGTGAGTGTGGTGTTCATTTTTAATAAATAAATTTTAAAACTTAGTTTGCCGCACATTTTGCTGATAGAAATGTTTTTGGTATTTAAAATTAAATGCAAACACCAAACACATGCTGTTTACAGAATTGGCGCTGTGTTGATGAATATAAAATTGGCAATGCATATAAAGGATTTATATTAAAAACTTTGTTTTTATGGGTTATATTACTTTCATAATTTTTTCAAATCAGGATGTTCCAAAACATGGATAAATGCATAAAAATCCATTTTTTTTTACCATAAATAATACTTTCATTACCCTACATTAACATATGCGCAATTGAAAGTAAAAAAGTAATGCTTTGTTTTAAATGAAGTTTTTCAAATTTAAATTGTAGTTGTATTTTAGTAATGAAAAACTGTCTGCAAATATAAAATTCATGTATGCATCATTAACTATTAAGAAATTTCTCTAATAAATACCAAACCGTGTTTCATATTACCAGCACCAAACATATTCTTAGGAAAATTAATCCTGTAGTATTTTTACATTTTACACAAATATCTTTGCGAAAAAAAGTAGTGTTTTATTTTAAATGAAGTTTTATTAAATTATATTTCAGTTATATCTTAGTAATAAAAAACTTAACAAATACAATACTTATTTATTTATCATAAGCCTTTATAAATATATATATATATATATATATATATATATATATATATATATTTTCATTTTCATTTTATACCTTTTAAGGCACAGTGGTTAAAATAAAAATAAATTTTTGTCTGCAAGTTGTTACAAAAAATGGCAATGCCCTCCATTCCTCTTGTATGCTCACAAATATTAGCAAGGAGGCAATTGACACTTTTCTGTATTAACTGTTCCATTTTATAAGTTATTGTAAACTATACAAATAGATAAAGAATTAGTGTTTATGTATTATTGCTGTCAATAAATATACATCCTTTTCAGGTGTGCTTTTACCTCGTATTTGTGGCCAGAAAAAAGTTCGTGATGACGACTCAGAACATAATTTAGTTTCTGCTTCTGAATTGTTTGCTCGATGTCCAAGCTTGGAGACTTACTTGACTCAGCAACTAAAAAAATGTGTGACATTTCACCACGACCAAAAACTTTGTTCTGAGTTAGTTCCAGTTTTATCTGTAATTGTCAAACTATCACCTCCACAAGGGGAAAACAAGTAAGTAAATAGTTCCAGCTATGCCATTTTAGCTCCAACACTACATTAAATTTGGAAGTTTATACAAAGGCTCTCTCTCTCCATCTAAGGCCGGCATTCCTTGACAAAACACCTGCAGACGAAAAATATAAAAATACAATTGCCAACAATTAACAAAAAAGGCATTTGAAAATCACTAAAGTCACCAGAATTTCTTTCTGCTACTTCTACACTGGTTAAGGCTAAAACTTTAACATGCCTTAGGGCTTTACATAGTGGCCACAAAACCTGGAAATCAGGAAATTTAAAAAAAATTCGCTAAAATCAGGGTTTTTTATTGTTTTGAAGATATGTTTCCCAGTTCTTTCGTATTTTGGTGCCATTTCCCCAGAGAATTCTGGTAATCGTTATAAATTTCATGTTACGGTATAATTTAAACTTTTTGTTATTGCAAAAACTATTTTAAAAAATTGACTCATTATCTCTTTGGCATAAATGTTCTATTTGATTTACACATTTGGAAAAATTGGGGAAATTTGAAAAAAAAAGTTTACCATAAAATCAGGAATTTTTTTTTAGAAATCTATCAGGGAACTATTTTTCCTGAATTTTGTGACCAGCCTGAGCTAGAACGATTGCAATGCCAGCTTTTCTAAAAAATTTCTGTAGTTTTTACTGATTTTTATGGCTTTATAGACATTTTTTGGAAACCTACGGAATAATTCGAAATATCTCTTCTCAATCTTTCACTAATACTCTTGAAATTCACCTAAACTTTTGCTACTGCCAAGAATTGCATTGTTTTCATTGAGTGTTTTGCTGATGTAATAGTCGCTATTGTATCTCGGGTACATTCATTGTATTTTAATAGTATTGGGTATGGATAAACTGTAAAAAGACTTAAACATTTATAAAAACTATGGAAAATCCGTAGAAAATTTGGCGTGTCTGCAAATTGGATGAATTTTGGTCATTCCTTTTATTTTTTGGCAGCTCGTTTAAAGAATGTGCTTTTCAGCTAGTTTAAAAAATGGCCTAAGAATTATTCTGAAAGGAAACTTTAGCCAAAAAAATATCAAAATAGGGGTCAATGCCTTTCCGACATTGTTTTATTGTTTGGGTTGATTTGAAGTAGTAGTTGTAGAAAACGGTGTTGTTGAAACAACGTATTTAGAAATCAGTAATATTTACTCATTTTTTCAAATAAATTCCAAGTTTATCATATATCCAAAAGCATCTAATCCACACTTTAATGATGTTTCCAAATACACACTCTAGAGTTTAATAACTAATCTGAAAATACATTATAAGCCTAATTAATTCTATACTACATACCATTTGATCATCACACTGAAAAAAGTTTTGAAATCCCAAATTTGGTCACTAAGCAGTCGCATTTAGTTTCGTTAGACTGCTTTGCATCTGCTGAACTGAGATTACTGCAAAAATCTCTCAGTTACAAGGTGAGATTACAATGTTTCTGATTTAACAACTTTTGAAGGCTTACTATATTGCTTGGTCATTTTTTTCACAGATGTTATATATGTTTTAAATCATGCTATTATTTTAATCTGACTTCTCAACTATTTTATATGAGAAATAATATTTACATTCTATTTAAGGGATTCTGTGATTGAGTTCAGATCTTTTTTGCTGGAACTTCTTAATGTACCAATATGGAAAGTGAGGGACTTAGTATCTTCAGCTTTATCAGTACTAATGACAACCAACAATGTTATAATTTTGATTGACGAATTAAAAGTTGGGCTACTAATGCATTCCATTAATTGCAACAAAGTTCATGGATGCTTGCTTGTCATACAGAAGGTCCTAAAGAAGAAGGATGCGTAAGCTCTATAACTATTTTTTTTCATATATATTTATTGTTGTTTTTCTTTTGTGTTGAAATAAAATTATAAATTTATGAGGGATTGTTAATCTTTCCCTTCCCATAAGTACTAATGCTTAATATTTTCTGCATAGTATCCTTCAGAGTATTATTAAACATATGATTTTTGTTATACTATGTATAATATCAGTATTATTAGCTCTTTAATAAAATTCGAAGAGAATAAGCAGAGGTTTTCTTATTACGATTTTAAAAGTTTTTATAAGCTAACTTATTAACCTTTAAAAAATATTGACAGTAAAAATACACCAGCTTATTTTTCCTTCAAATTTTATTAATGATCTTTTATTGGATGCTTAGAAATTGAAGCCTTAAGTCTATGGGTCTGAGACCTGAGACCAAATGACAATCTCCTTTATGCAAATGAAGCATTCCTTTATTGTCTTTGAAAGCTGGAATTATATATTCCTTTTTTAAAAAATAGCATTTTGATGAAAACAACAATATATTTCCAATTAACTGTTTGTATTTATCTTAACTATTCTATATAAAAAAAAAGTTGTGCTAAAAAACAGAATTGAGTATTTTTTAACTTTCTTAAATGGATTGATGCAGAAATACTCTATTGGGAGAACTTTCTGATTTTTTTAGATCAGTGTTCATTATAGTTAGCTTATAAATCAGTGTTCATTATCTCTAACTTTAATATTTAATCAGACATCAAATGTCCAGCTATTCCTCAGTTACAGGGCTATAAATTAGTACCTTTTGACCCACAGTATATTTTACTGATTTTTAAAATGATTTAATTTTATCTTTTCTGTTGAATTGAGCAAAAGCTTTTGCTTAAATAGCATCTTGAATTAGATACAAAACTATTGTATATTCATTCAATAATTACTACTTGGTTTAAAAAATATGCAAAGTTTTAATGATGTACTTTTAAAGTTAATATTTAAAATGTTCAGTAAATAAATATTTTAATTTGACATTTTTATTCATGGTATATTCTGTTGCTTGTAAATTAGATCCTGGAGTAGTTAAAAACCAAGTGAACTTAGTCCCAATTGGCCCATTGTACCTCTCTTACTAAAATGATGAACAGTTTATGACATGTTAAAGAGTTCTGTAGCCTTTCAGATAGTCTGATAGAGGGACATTACAAAAGTCCTCAAACTTTATGTCAATAACACCACAGGTTTTAAGCCTAACGCTCATGTATGATTGACATTTACCAAAAAACACTCTACTATTTCAGCTGAGTTTCCACAGCCTTTGCATAGATTATCCTCAACAACTTTCATTGTTTTAAGATGGTTCTTAATAGTGACCGGTTAATTGACCAACCATATTTCCACAGGATTTCTTGTGGTTGCTAATAAGAAATTTATATGAATAATAAGAAATTTATAATTAAATTTGCTAATAAGAAATTTATATTTAAATTAATATTTTTATATTAATTTATATAAAAATTGTATTTAGTAGCTAAAAAAAATTCTTTCGTCACTCATTTTCTTCACATTTTGAAGAATTGAGGTTTCGTACTTTGTAGTGGATACACACTGAAAAAAAAATTCAATTTTTTTACTTGCACTTTTATTTTTGATCTTGCCAAATCCTGTAATATTTACTATGAAACAAGTCTAGTAATATAGCTTTTTAATTTTCTTTTTTCCTTTGTAGCTTTCCTGAAAAGCATACCTTGGTTGCCTCTTTAGTGGAATTACACAATGCACTGACAAAAAAGAAATGTCCCCTATTACTTGCAACTACCTTGGATGTGATTTTAGATATCACAAATGATTTTGATTCCTGTCATATGATGAATGTTTACAAAGCCTTAAATATTCTTGAAATAAAACAAACTTTAGAAGTAAGATATTTAAATTGTGTGAGTGCAATTTTAGACATTTTACTAAATTCTAATCTGTGGATAAGAAAGTATCTAAAATCAATGAATCGAATTTGTTCTAAACTTTAAAACTGTATAAGTTTATTTTAAGTTTCAAATTGCAAATGAAAACAGATCCAAGACTATAATCTGCATCATGCACATTATTTACTAACTTTTTCACTTTTTAAGTTGCTTTTTTATGTATTGACAAATTCAAATACAGTCAAGCCCAGTTAACGCGAAGTCAATGGGTCTGCCGAAATTGTTCGTGTAAACTGAATTTCGTGTTAAATAAATAAATTAACATTAAATTTTAAGTACGGAGAACTACTTTTTCTTCACATTAAACAAGATTTCCTGTTAAGCAATTTTGCGTAAAAAGGGGTTTGACTCTAATACAAAGGCACATTTTTCTATAATTTATTTAGAAGGAGAATAAATTCTTATTTTATGAGAGTACTGCATCTATTCTCAGATGTGAAAATTTGATTCACCCCTGTTTATTGATGGGACTAATAAATCTCATCAGTTTTTTTATGTTACTGTATTAATTTAAACACTTTGAGACCTATAGGAACTTTGAAATCCACTTCTACGAGGTTTGACCTTCAATTGTTGGATGGCAGCACAAGCATATTTCTCTTTATATGCAAACACATGGGCGATTTTTAATTTCTAGGCATCCATCTTGGTCTTGCACCATCATGCTTGTCTCTAGCAAGCTTTTAAATAGAAATAAGGTTTTGCTGCCATCCTGTAATTGAACAAACTTCATAGAAGTGGATTTCAAAGTCCCAATGGGTCTCAAAGCATTTAAATTAATACAGTTTGAGGAGAAAAGTGACAGGACTTGCAAGTCCTGCCTGTATGTATATATATATATATTGCAACTGTTGTTATAAAGTTTATATGTAGTATTTCTGCCTATTGTATAGGCACTTTTTAATATAATCTGTCGTCATATTAGTTATGTTGAAAAGAAAAATTTACTGGTTAAAATTTTTAATCCGATTTGGTGAAAGAATTTAAGTACCAAGAATTGATGTACTGTTTGCTGGAGAAAAGGATAGCCATAATACCAAAATAACCATCTGATAGGAAATATGTTTAAATTTAGCAAGTTTAGACCTTTCTCTCTCCCCCTCCCCTCTCCAATTTTGCTTCTAAAGTTAGAGCTTAAGTTATGACATTGTCTAGCTTTAAGATCAACATGATTTCAAGATTGATCAATATATATCATGATCTTAAAGATTATTCATAGCAATTCCTTTCCTCCCTTAGCGCAAAGCCAAAATTTTTAAATTATGTACAAATTTAAAGACTACGACCTCTATTTCTGAGGAAGAGTTTATTTAAAATTGTACATTGTGTTATTTGTTTGAAAATTGAAGTTGAATAAAATATGAAATAGTTTTAAAACATTGGTAATTTGAGCTAATATACAGTTAATGGCAACATTACAGAGAATACAAAATTGCAATATAAGCACATTGAGGAGGATTATTATAACTTTTTAAAAAGTAATTTCTCTAAGCAATTTTAAATGTGCATTTCCCACTACTAATTCATGTAATTTATTCTTTAATCTATTATTTTATCCTTAGGTTGGTCAAACTCTTTATGATTGCAAAGTAGTTTTGATCATGCTAAAAGCAGCTAGCGAATGTGACTTACCAACACTCATTCAACAGCAAGTAATGAAAGATGCGTCGGTTAAAAATGAATGCCTTCAATTCCTCAATGATAAATTAAAGTCCCAAAGGCTAAAGACAGATTTTTATCAACAAGCCAATCTAAAATCTTGGAAAGAAATTTATGTAAGTTAAATAATAATTATACCTGGTTTCACATGGTTTGTCAACTTAACTCATTACAATAGATATGTATCTGTATTCTAAATGTAAAAGACACTATATCCATTTCTCCCAGTTTAACAAGCAAGCAAATCAAATTTTCAAAAAATGTATTGTTATTTCACTTTTAAGACAAACCCGTAAGATCAAAGTTTTTACTATAAATCCTTTATATGCATAAAATGACTTACACCATCTTAAGGCGCAAGCCGTACCCGAGTCAATAAGCAGTCGGTTGTCAGGGAAACTCAAGAATTTATTCTCAGAGATAAGGAGAGCAGTAGCGTAGTGACTGTTAAAAAAATGATGTAATAGTGCCTAGCTAAATAGGGAAGCTCAGACTTTTATAGGTTGTCAGAATGACATGCGCAAACGACACGGCGTGAACTGGTTTGATAAGGTTCAAACTGGCAAGATCCAAGCAGATGTAAGGCATATCGCACTAAAACCCAGTAACCCTAGAAAAGACATACGGAAAGAGATAACCTATGGTAAATACATTACATGCATTGTCAACTTGTATCTGCAATTGCAACTTACTTAATTGATTCTAGCCCGATTAAGTTTTCATAGTGTTTCACCAGTAAAAAAAAACATCCATTCCATAGAATTGACTAATTTTTTTTGCTTCCAAAACTAGATAAAATGCATTGTCATCGACAATGGGTCAGCTTAATTGGATGACAGCAAGTAGATTAATTAGCCCCCCAAAGATTGCTATTATTATGCACAAATATTGGTTGTTGAGCATATAAACCAAACAACTTTAACCTCTGGGAGTACAGATATGGATTGTATATAATTTCCAACGAATTATTATCTAATGAAAAGAAATCATAAAACTCTTTTAAAAATCTTATAACACAATATTGTTACATTTGTAGTGAGGGTCAAATAAAATAAATGCTGTGAAAGAACTACCTAATGACCTCCCCCCCCCCCCCCTCCTCCCGTTATTTTTAACGTTGCTTTCGATAAACATTATTAGTATTATATGTTGATTACCTGTAGATTCAATTAAACCAAAATCAAAATGTGACAATTTATGTTTTATTTTTGATTTTGGCATAAATTTTTTTTTCTTATTGAACCATAACATTATAACTCACTAAAAAAAATTTAAATACTCTAAGTGAGAATTACTACAGAGTGTTATATAGAATCCAACAGGTGTAGGATTTAGCTTGATCAATCTTCTGTAAAGTTGTAGATTGCAAATTAGGCTTGTTTGGTTGTGGGGTACCGTTATCTGTATTATTAGTAGTGTGTTCTTAGTTTGCCTCAAATGAAAATTTACTTAGAATTTTTTTTATTTAAGCTAAAATAGTTAATTTTTATCTCTCTTTCATGGTGCTAGTTAAAATTCCTCATTGTTAATCTTAATTTAACATTAAGCAAATCAAAGTAGTGATGTCCTCAAGTATCCCAAATGGGTCTTGCTAATTCTGTATTGCAATGGACAGATAGTCAATGCAGAACAATGTTTTTAACTCCAATTCAATATTTTTACCTTTTAAAAAAGTGTGCTTTATATATATATATATATATATTTTGTATTTATTTTTTTGCATATAGATATCAGTTCTCGACTACATTAAATCAAGGAACCATCCAAGTGTTATACAGGAAGTATTAAAATTCATGATTGACTTATGCCACAACTGGGAAGTAGGATATTATATTTTAGACTCTGATACGTCCAAACTAGTCGCAGATTTACTTCATCCTCATTTAGAAATCAAATCTGGTCTTTCTACTGCAGCTCTTTCTTTCACTATGTTTTCCTTATGCATAAAATCTGACATTCAGCGGCGAATTTTAAGGTATGTTGATTGCTTTCTATTTAATTGTTCCATTAAAATAATGTTTCTATTTCAACCAAATAAGGGGTTTTCTTTCATTCTAGATGTAAATGTTAGGTATTTTTCAAATGAGAGACATCCCCGCCCCATCTTGAATTTCGATATTGTGTGGTAACAATACTTCTGAACCGTATAGTACTTGTGCAACATTAGTGACAAAAAATTTCAATATCAATTAACACTACCAATTCTTATAAGAACCCATCATAAAACATGACATAAGATCAATATAAAGACACACACACAACATAAGAGCACATCATAAAAAATGAACATAATTCATAAGAGAGGCTATATAGCTATAAAGATTTATATAGCTATATGCCAATTCAATTAATTAGATAAAGGCTTTTTAACAAATTTCGAGAAATAAGGTCTGTCTATAAAAACACTTAAAAAAAAAATGCATGTAAATATGAAGTCAAGATTGCTTAGAAAAATAAATACAAGTATCTTATTTTGTATTGGTATATTTTGCTTCATCTATAACACTGTTTGTGTATGTATAATATATTTTTCTAATATAACATATCTTTTGCTAGAAATCAAACATTGCTTTGGTTTAAGCTTTTTTAAGCTTATTTAAAAAGTAGTAATAATAAAGCTGGTTTTGAAAAACTTCAGCTTTAATTTATTATGTTAAAGGGTTTTATACTTAGTATTTTAAGCTAAACTATATCTAAATCTTCAACCTTTTCTATGAAGAAATAAATGAAACCAGAATCTTGAAATTTAATTTTTCGTCATACACATGGTTTTGCCATCAGGATACTTCTCTATTGGTTTCATTGCTTTAATCCAATTCAAGTGTTATTAGTTCAGTTTAGTAATATGAAGGTGACTATAAAAAAATTCAATCGTTTTCAAATTGAACTGAAGCAAAAATAATATATATATGTTTAACGCTAAAGAAATAGAACCTGTCTCCTCCCTTTTTGGACACCAAAAGGGGGTTGTTAAGACTCCCACCCCCTCCCCCTCCTATCTATGAGTATGTAATTAAATATAATCTGATTAACTCAAATAATTTCTAATTCTAGTGCTCACCTAGACAGATGGAACACATTATTCAATTCCTATTGTCAACCACGCAGTCCTGATATCCTGCGAATGCAAGCCGCTAATTCGGTGGCTTGCCTTGGTCCTACACTTGTGGAATATTTAACTGAGAGAATAAAAATATCTCCAGGTTGTCATGCACTTTTAATTGGGTGAGTTCTACATTTTCTAAATCAGTATTTTTCAATCTGGTTAGGAGACAAAGGTATTAGGGAGATACATTATCTGATCATAAATGTCCTGACACCTCGATGTTCACAAATACTGGGGCATTCAGCAAGAATTAATAACAGGAAAGTCATATTTTTCTGAGATCTCAACTGTTTCTCTCTGAGGACCGATTTCAATTTAATGTAATTCTTGCCCGTAAAGTTGGGAGACAGTATTGCTTCAGAATTTAGACATTATAGCATGACATATGGTTTCATCCCAGAGTTCCTCAATGAGTTTGTGTTGAGAGATCTAAGCAGTCCAGTTCAATTCTATATTCTTAAACCAGCTGCATACAATGCCAAGCTATATAGACTGGTGCACTCATTCATGCCAAAACAGAAATTGTCCCTTATAGACTGAGAGGCGACTGCAATTTTTGGACCCCATCGAACATCATTCTGATTTTTTTATAAAAATTAGAGAAAAGTGAGTAGATTATGAGTCCACTGGTCTGCCGTCGCAAAAATGGCCGAAACTATTCAAAAATCGACTTTTAATAAGTTGAACTAAATCCAATTGCCAAATGAGCCATAACTTGCCAAATAATGAGCATTTTTTTTTTTATTTGTTAACCCTCACTCTTTAATTATCAATTAAGAAGGTTGCAGACGATTCAGATATCTGGCGATGGTCTACTTGCATCTATTAAAAAGGAGCCAAGTTGGCAATAAACATTAAGGAAAACAACACGAAAGACGTAACTGATGTCGCCAATTTGGCTTACTTTTAAAAAATACAAATTTTCCGAGCCAGAGATCAGAAATCGTTTGCGCTTTTTCTCATTGAAAATCAAAATGCAGGGTTGCCAAAAGAAAAAGTTTGTTCTCTTTTTGGCAAGTTATGACATATTTGGCAATCAGATTTTAGTTCAACTCATTCCAAGTCGATTTTTGATCAGTTTCGGCCATTTTTTGCCACGGCAGACCAGTGGATTCATATTCTACTCACGTTTCTCCAATCTCTATAAAAAATTAAGAATAATGTTCGATGGGGTCCAAAAATTGCAGTTGCCTCTCGGACTATTACAACTGTTGTTCCAGTGTAGGCAAATTAAATTTATCAAGAAGTGGCAGCTTTCACAATCTAGAGAAAACCACTATTAACTCAACTGGTCAGTTGTATTATATTTCAACTTTGTCTAGAAACTCATGATTAGTGTTCATTGTATAAGCTTCTTGTTTCTTATGATGATTACCCAGTAAAAAAATTTCTTACATTTTGTTGGTCTTTTATCTTTTTTATCATTAATATTTATTCATACTAAGTTTAACATAATTCTTGTAGTTTAAAATTAGCCTTTTATCTATCAATAATGCAAAATTAACATATTCATTTGATAAAATGAATAAATATAAATACATTCACATTGGAAAAAAAAATTATTAAATTTTTAGAAGTTATTTAAATTTTGCACCTTCTGTTTTAAATTTACAGCTTGAGTGAAGGAAGTTTATTATTATTACAAGATGAAGATGAAGAAATAAGAAACAAAGCTTGTGAATTTCCATCTAAAATTCCTCATAAATATAAAGTAAGTGTAAAGAATTGTATTTAACCAATGGACAATTCCCGCATTTTTTAAAAACGAATGAAATTTATTTATATTTACAAAGAATTTCTTTGCGATTCTAAATATTCAAATAAAAGTTCTTTAAAAAAAATATTTATTTAAATATTAAGAAAAGAAAATGCGCAAAAAACCCTCAAATTGTGATCCGTTCAAAACGGGCCGATTTTGAGTATGACGTCATGTGTCTCGAAGGGTTCGGTGACGTAATCCCTTTGCTCCGTTTGTTATGGTGAGGTTTCTACCACAAAGAGTCAGCTAGAGAGTCTCTGTGGTTTCTACTTAGTAGTTGCCGTTTCTCAAATGTATTTGGTCGCCTATTTTGTAGGTATTTTTTTTATTTATTTAATTGCAAAAATGGAGCCTGGTTTTGTAAGAGGCCAATCTGACAATTTGCCAAAAATTGACTCGATAATGATGGCTGTCTATTTCAGTAAGAATATGGATTTTGTAACAGCCGGAAACCTTTGGCGTGAAAGCCAATTGGTAAGATTCCAAGCTTTAATTAACTTGAATGGTTTTGTTGTGCTTGGAATAAAAAGTTTGGTGGGAAAATATCGGTATTTTTTCGTTAAAGGGAGCTGTTGTCAATATCCATGTCCGGTACGGATTCTGTGCCAAGGTGATTTTTGCCAAAAATGGCTGCCCCGCCATTTTTTTTAATGACAAGTTAACATAATTTGGCTTGGTTTTATGTAAACAATTCTTGGCGCAGAATCCATAAGGGACTTTGAATTGTAACCCATTTCTTTGCCTTTGATGTTTACAAAAATTTAGAATAGCTTTCCTAACATATGGCTTGTTTTAAACTTAAAAGGCAAACATTCTTTTATTTTCCTAATATAAAAATTATCAAAATGATCTTCACAAACAGAACGTACAGTCTTTGTCGACAGTGGTATATACTTTTCATTGTCCCTCTTCATCACTTGGCACCACTTTTTTCGAGTATTTTCATACCGTGGTACGTATATGAAAATTTTGTCAGGAGTTGTTATGGTTGTGCTTTTGCACATTGGCACGATACAATATTTGTAGAAAATTTTAGACATTTTAAGAAAAAAATCAATCAAATAATCTCAAAACAAAATGACGAGAAGACAAGTATTTGAAATTTCCATGATAACAACCTTTTAACAGCCCCAACTGCCACGTGACCTATGGATATATTTAGGATGCGGTGACGTCACAATGGAGTCGCCAAAAAAAAGGTCCGTTTTCCCGCAAAAATTTGACAGGCAAACTTTAAAAGCAAATTAAAAAAAAAAAAACGCGGAGAATAGAAATTTTTGTGTTAATAGTCATTTCAAGACATTTAGAATCGAATAAAAAAAAAAATTTAAAAATGCGGGTATTGTCCATTGTAATATATTACTGTAGATATAACATAAACCATTTGAAATTTAATTGCATTATATGCTGTCTATTTATTTGTTACCTATTTTTTTTAAAGAAAACAACTTCTCTTTCTCTTAACTTTTACTGACTGCCTGTTGGTCACTACTGTAATTATGCTTATCTCATAGGATAACAATTTAAAACATATTTTTTTATATTTTAGAGTTTCGTGCATCTTATGTATTGCTCTCTTTTTCTTTACAGATTAATTCTCTTCAGTTTAATATTGGAATCGAAGTAAGTTCATTTAATTACTCTTTATATGTATATATGTGTATGTGCATATGTATATATACACATTTGCACATATTAGGGTGAGATATTAGGGTGCGTCTTATTTTCGAAGGTTTTAATTTTTTACGGGACACCCTCTCATTTCTTCTTTTGATGAAAACAAAAATTACAATTTTTTTTTTATTAAAATTAAATTATATTTAGGCGTTGCTTCTAGCTCTGCAAAATTTGACAAATTTAGCATTATGCAAGCATTGCAATTAATGTGTTTCATGTATTATCTAGTACTCAACTAACGGATTAGTACCAACTGGAGTTAAAATATAAATAATAATAAAATTAAAATATAACTGAAAATAAAAACCGTTGTGAGAAATCGGATTTATCTGTAAAAAAGCACCAAATAAAATCGTGCCAAAGAAATGTCTTATACTTACTACATCTGTACCAAAAAAGTTTTCTATTCTTCAAAATTTTTTAGTACACAGAAAAAAAGTAGAAACCCCTTACCAACTTCATAATCATGACCATAATAAAACACCAAAGAAATAAAATCACAAATGAAATACTATGCTTCTGGTGTAAATTGTAAGATAGTCTGGAGTAAATAATAAAACATGTGTAGTACAAAAAATGTATTCAAATCTAGATTGAATAATATAAAACTTGGATACACAGTACAAAAACACTACACTAAAAATAAAAACAATCAAAAGATGAAATTTCATTATTCTGAGTAATGGAAACGAATAAATATTTACCTGAAAAGAAAAAGAAAAATTAACAAATGTCGAAATGATTTAAAAGTTTTCGGTGAATTTCAATAATCTTACCCATTTTGTTTACATTCAGAATATTAGGTAGCATAATGCTAAAACCATGCATCCGCAGAGCGTCGATTTAAAGTAAATATATGGAAAATTATAATAATATTTAAACCGCTTATCGGATAGATGATTATAATACAGAAAAATAAAGGAAACATATTAAATAACTTATGGTTTTATTTTGATGTAATTAAAAAATATCGTTGCCATTCCAATAATTTTTTTCATGTCACTAAATTTTAATAAAAACAACTTTTAATCGAATTTAAAAGTTGTTCTCTACAATCTCCATGTACTAAAGCTTCTATGTACCAAATTTTGTACCTCTAGGTGCAAAACTGTGTATTTACAAAAGGTTCAGGCGTACAGACTACTCAGTTTTATATATAGAGATTGAAACTGTGTTTTTGTTATTAAAAAAACTACACCGTACTCTGTAAAAGTGCATTAATGTAACTATTTAACTGTTTCTTAACTGTAAACACAACCATTTCATTGTTTCTGTTTACTTTCTTCTAATGCAACTGCATGTGGTTTTTCTTTGCTTACTAATGATTTTAATAAGCTGCTGTTTATTGAAACTGGTGTCATACTGATGTATGTTAATCTTTCTTACTATTTGTGAGATTAGTTTAAATTATTATCTACAAGTTTTCTAAATCATCAATTTCATCAGAGCAACTCTTCATTGCCCTCAATGATAAAACCTACTACAAGAAAATAAACCATGATATAGTTCATAGACCAAATATCATCCTCACTGAATCATAGAAAACTTCAATCCTAAAGAGAAACCATGTCTATTTTTTCATTTCAATCAGATTTTGATGCAAAACATTAAAAATGCTTGTCATTCAACAGCTATACATGTCTTGGAGGTATGGGCTAAAGCTCGAATACCAACGAAATTAAAACAACATGTGGTTGCTTAAAAAAATAATTGTTTCGTGACTGAGCAAACTTGAAGAAGTTAAGTAGTTAGTGCGTACAAGTACATCAGGGTTCGTACTCTTTGGGCAAAAAAAATTCCATGACTTTTCAATAACCACAATTTCTTTTGAAAATAAAAATTCACGACCTCACTATTTTGTTTCATGATTAACATTTCATAATAAAATATATATACACAGTGTACATTCTATGCACTACATATCTTTGAAATAAGTTTATTAATGATTATATGTAATAAAATATCAATGGAGATTTTTCTTTTTCTCGCATTTTTATACCGCTAAGTGAAAAACTTGATTTTTTCCAAGATAGTGGTTATTTCAATTGCCTGTAGCAACCCCTAAATTGTAGTTGAATTACCCAAAATGTTTATACATGTGTTTTCTCACCAAAAGAAATCTTTTGAAAGGGTGTCGCGTTAAAAATTTTAAAATTAATTTTTAGTGGCATATAAATATGTATATAATATAATTTTTTACTACAAAGATTTCTCTTCTAAGCTAAGCCGACCAAACGGTATAGTGGTTAGCGTGCTAGCTTCTAGACCGCGAGGTTGCGGGTTCGAATCCCATTTTAGGCATGGGTGATTGTAAATGTATGTTGGCTTGTTAATGACGAATGTATCGGTGCATTATAGCCCTCGTGTTGCTGACGGTGCTAGATAATCTGAAAACAACCAACCAACCATGTATGGATACAGACTTCCTCCACGAAACTTTTTAAACCTAATTTTAATGGATATGGGTTATTTTAAATTCATCTAATAGGCACTCAAAGTCAACGATATACACAGGCTCTTTCTGCCTTTCTGAGGTCAGCGTTCTCAAACAAAACTACCAATGCTATTGAAATGTGATGTAACTCAAATGAAAGGTCTTATGAGACGAGTTCTCTTATACCAAAATAAAACAGGTAGTATTGGACATAAAGACCTGAAGTAAATTTGCAAAACTTAACATGCTACAGAGATGGGCCATATATCAGTTTAAAGGTCTCCACAAGATAAGTGGAATTAATTGGAAGGGTTTTAAAGTTCAATCCAAAGAGTAATTCTTTAGTAACTGTATGGAAGGTATACATATTAGCTCTAAATGGAGATATCAAACCAAGAATTGAATGTTCTGTCACATGTTTTTTCAAGCTGTTAAAAAAAAAAAAAATTATAAAACTTTTCAAAGAAGCAGAGTTTGTGCTTAGCTTATGTATTGCTAACTTTAACAGAGTAAGATATTGATCATTATTACCAAATAAAAAGTATATAAAAGCAAACTTTTAAGGACAGTATCTGTCATTATCCAAATTGTTTTCATGTGTCAGAATATTTTGCTGCAATATCTTACTATTAAGAGTGACAAGTTAATCATGTTTCTATCATTGGTTTTGGAATATATTTCTAAAGTATATATATTTATTACTTCACACATATTTCTCTTGACTTTCATTACTAGAACTTAGTTTAAAATCATCTATTTTATTAGCTTCTGTATTATTAACAGTTTATAAAATATCTTAACTGCAACATAATTTTAAAAAAATCACTTATTTTTAATTAACAGGTTATATTCAAATACGTTCTGAAATTACTGCAAGAGGATAGCAATTTTGTTCTCTACTTATGGAATAGGCTTCAGAACTACCCATCAACTACTCGAGTCTTGCATGGATTGAGGTCCATTGATTACCAAAAGTAAGAAAAGTATCTACTCTTGAAAACTCTTTGAGTTCTTTTTGTTAAATATCCTTTTGAATGTATTTCTGTTTGAAGTATCTGAAAAAGTGCCTTAACTTCTCAGAAATATAGTTTTTTTTTTTTTTTTTTTTTTTTTTTTTAATCCTTTATTTACTGACAGGACTTGTGGTCAATGGTTCTCATGGTTATTGTATTAATTTAAACATTTTGAGATCAAATGGGTCTTTGAAATCCACTTCTATGAATTTCGGTCTTCAATTGTTAGATAGCAGCATAACCTTATTTCTCTTTAGAAGATTACTAGATACAAGTCTATAGACGATATAAGGCTAAGATGAATACCTAGAAGATTGATAATCGTTCATGTGGTTGTATATAAAGAGAAATAAGCTTGTGCTACTATCCAACAATTGAAGAATGAACTTCTTAGAAGTGGACTTCAAAGTCCCAATGGATCTTAAGGCATTTAAAGCAACACAGTACCATGAGAAAACTTATTGGACTTACAAGTCCTATCAGTAAAAAAAGATTTAAGAGGAATTATTGAAATCCCCAATTTCTTCTTCAAGCAACTTCGAAAGTCATCCTCAGAAAAATTATTTCTAGAACTTCTCCATTCTGAAAAGGAATAAATTTGATGATAAGAAAATAATATAAAATAGATGCATTTATTTTTCTGCATACATAAGAGTGTGTGTGTGCGTGCGTGCGTGTGTATGCGCATGTTTCGTTTTTTTAATTTTTTTTTATATAATTTGCTTTTGACTTACTTGTGTTATTCTCATATTTAATGCATCAAATAAGTTTATTCTCCCCCCCCCCCACCCTCTACCAACCCTGTTGGGCCTTAAGCCTGTTGTTGGTCTTCAAATTTGTATTTCAATTAAATTTAAAAAAATTAAAAATGCATTTGATAAAAGATATAAGTTGAAAACCTTATTTACATTAATCTAGAAATTTAAAAATTCAATAATTATTCGCTTTAATTAATTTTTCAATTTTTCTACTAAATGAGATGACGACTGATAGTGCATAATTTACATGGAAAATCTTAATTTTGTTACAATAAATTCCAGGAGAATGAACCTGTTTGAGCAGGAGTATGTAAATGTTTATGCAGAGCCTATCAAGATTCTATTGGAATATAAAAAACTGTTGAAAGTAAGACAATGATTGTTTTTATATTGTTAAAAAGATTAGTTGTCTTATAGTCTGCATGATGTGTTTAATTTATTTAATTATTAATTTATTTAAAGTGACCATTTTAAAAAGACAATTTTTTTTAAGTTTTCTAATTTTCACAAATTTATCTTGTTTACCTAATATTGCAATTGCACTTTAGGGATATTTTTGGCAAAAAATAACTTATTTTCCATTCGAAACTTTTTAAGACTTTCAAAATATAACTCGTACTTTGCTGCTCATCACTTGATAACTTTTAAAATTTATAAGTAGTATGATCATTTGGTTGTTTAAAATATGTTTTACTACAGTTCTAATATGAATATTAAATATGTACATTCACTTAATTTTTTCCTCAGAGTACACTGAAGATTTTACATGATACAAATTTCAATTTATGGCATGAACAAGTTGAAATGTTTATTTTTGATTTGAAAATAGAAATAACTGATTTACTGAACCTTTTTTCTTGTGAAGGCAACAAAGAATTTAGTGAGTATAGTATATTTAACATATTTTTTACTAATTCTGTCTTTTTAAAATCTTATATTGGTGTTATTTCTAAAACACAACACACTTCTCAATATTCTGAAATAATATGACACAACAAATGTGTCTTGACAAAAAATAATTCATTTTGAATATAAAAATTATTTAACTATATATTCTATGATTTTTAACCCATAAGTTTCCAAAGACATTTACTTAAATTTTATAAATTTAAATGATAACCTAAAGATTTGTATATATATATTGAAATTAAAAATTTAAGCTCAATGAGCAATGTTAATAGAGCATATGGTAAACTGTTCTCATTATCTGGAAAGTTACTAATGTGATTCAAGGTGAGGATGATGACATTGACATGGATGACAATGTCATATTCCTCATATCACATATGTACAAGTTCAAAACATTCAAAATGGCTCGATGTATAGCACCAGACAGTGGCATCCTAAATTGATCTGATGCTTTTTAAAAAATGTCAAAACTACACTGCAAATTATTGAATCTCCTGCCTTCAATAGAAAGAAGTCACTGATTTATTTAAAGATCCCTCTTAATGACATGTAACCTATAATACTGAAAATTTTACAATATATTAATGCATGTGTCAAATTTTTTACTTAATAACCAGAAAAACATGCATCCCTATCCAATTAAATTTGTTAGTCAATTCCCCGTTTTAACCAGATTTTTGCTTAACCAGCATATCCTTGGTCCCATTTTGACTGATTAAGGAGGAATCTACTGTGATAGACATTCTCTATTTATCAGTGTGAATGTCTTGACAATGTTAGTTTAGATAAAAATCAAAGACAATTGCTTATCACTATACTGCTTGGTAATGTTGCCTTTAATAAATATTTAAGAAACAGTTTAAGCAACAAAGTATCTGTAAAATCCACAATTCATGTAGTACCTCTGGATCAAATAATTTGGAACTTATGTCCAGTTGTATTGCTATGGAAATGTGTAGAAGTGTGCTTTTAGTGACAGTCACAATCCAAGCTATTTTCATAACATTTCACTAATAAATATGAGATACAAGGAAAAGTATGTATGAATTTATTTTTCTTTCAGGTGAAGGTTTTGCCTACCCTCATCAGGGGTTTTTAGCTTTAAAAAAACTTTATTGTCAATTAGAAGTTATAATATCTGAAGAAGAGCTTCTTCAGAATAGTCCGTCCTTATACATCTGTCTACACGAGCTGGACCGTGATTGGAAGAACATCGAAAAACATTTTACTGTTATAACGTGTTGGTTTCTACATCATTTGTAATGCATTTTTTAAATCTGTAAAATATAAAGTAATTTTTATAAATGAGCTTGAAAGAGTTCAAACATTTTAAAGCCTTTTATTTCATTTCTTTGTTCTGGGAGTTTTCTCTTAGAAAATATTGGAATCATGGTAGCCACTGCCAATGTGTTTACGTGTTAAGTGGCACTTTTGATATTTCAGTTTGTACTACCTGCTTAATTTTAGAAACTTGATAGTTTTTTCAGTGTTCTGCAATTTAATTAAATTCTTAGAGAAAATGAAAATTATGCAGTATGAAAATTAGAAAGCACATTTTTATATCCAATAAATTTGAAATTAGTTGTATTTCATAGAAAATACAGAGTACCAGGCAACAATAGATTATACCAGATAGTGAAGAAATAGTTTTGCACCCTTTCTCAGGCATCCATATTCAGGGTGGTCACAAAATTCAGGAAAAAAAGTTCCCTAGTAGATTTCTAAAAAATTCCCTGATTTTACAGCAAACTTTTTTTTTTTTTTTCAAATTTTCTTATGTTTTCCAAATGTGTCGACACCCTAATCAAATCAAACATGTATGCTAAAGTGATAGTATCCCTTTTTTTGAAAAAAAAGTAGTTTGGCGGTAACAAAAAGTTTAAATTATTCCGCAACATTAAACTTTTAACGATTACCACCACAATTCTCCAGGTAAATGGTGAAAAAATATGAACGAACGGGGAAACGTACCTAACAATGATAGAAATTTTTTACAATTTTCATTTAGTTTTTAAAAATTCCCTGGCATTTCTCGGAATCAGAGAGCTCCCCTACATTTCCAGGCTCTGTGATTACTCTGATATTACAAGGTGACCACAAAATTCAGGAAAAATAGTTCTCTGAAAGATTTTTAAAAAAGTTCATGATTTTGCGGCAAACTTTTTTTCAAATTTTCCCAGCTTTTCCAGATTTGTATCCCTGATCAAATAAAACATGTATGCCAAAGAGGTAATATGTCAATTTTTTAAAAATTATTTTGGTGGTAATAAAAAAATTAAATTTTGTAACATGAAAGTTTTGAAGATTACCACAATGGACAATTCCCGTATTTTTTTAAAACGGAGTGAAATTAATTTATATTTATGAAAAATTTCTTTCCGATTCCAAATATTCAAAAGAAAGTTCTTTTAAAAAATTAGTTATTTAAATATTAAGAAAAGGAAGGCACTTTTCAAATCACGATCCCGTCAAAATGGACCAGATATTGGCTGTGACGTCACGACACCCTTCCATTAACTCGAGGAACACGTGACATCACAGGGGCTGTTTTTTGCTATGCTGCCAGCCGAAATCAGCTCTTTTCACCGCAATTGCATCAAAATTTTATCATTAAGAGCCATATTAATAGATAAAAATTACAATTTTAATTTAATCAAAATATATTTCAGAATGTCTAAAATCTATTTAGAATGTCTGTTCAATGAAATAGTCGATTGAAACTTGATTATTTACAGTTTAATTGCAATACAGTTCCCAATTCCCGCTGAATCTTATGCTTTTCAAGCCAAGTTTCTGCCAGCCCGGAATGTCTAGGAACAGGTTTTTATCCCCCTGGAGTTGCTTTGTTGGCAAGTTGTTTCGGATGAAGTGGCGTCATGCTTCGTTTTCCAGCCAAAATCTGACTAATTTCAATTTCGAATTAAGAAAGAAAAAAAGCATGGAAAACTTAAATTTCTGTGTTTATGGCCTTTTTCAAGACATTTAGAATTGAATAAAGAAATAAATAAAACAAATGCGGGAATTGTCCATTCTACTGGTAAATGGTACCAAAATACAGATGAATGGAGTAACATACCTTCAAAACAATGATAGAAAATGTCCCTGATTTCCAGGTTCTGTAGCCACTCTGTACGAATTAGTTGACTAATATTTCCCAAGAAAACACTATGTGACCATTAAAACAGGTCCTAGTTTCATGTGATAATTTTCAAGTCATTTTGTTATTTGAATAAAACATTAAGAATTCTAAAAACTTGTTCAAAACAGATTATATAATTTTTTCTTTCTTTTAACAATAGAATATATATAATTTATTCCCGATAAGTTGAAGGCATCATACTTTGGTAACAAGACTTTTCTAATTGATTTGGTAAAATCCAGTCTACAGAAAATGGCAGTCAGTTCTTTTTACTACATATGGTTTTCCTAAGTGCTAGTTCTTTTTATCTGCAGACATTTTCTTCTACTACTTAAAAATCTTGGTGGCCGATCGACCACATAGTTGCCAATTTGTAAGGATTATCCATACAATGTACAGATGTCTACTATTTTGTACGGTTGTACTAACATCTTAAAAAATTGCATGGATTTCACAGAATTTTTCTTTTTTTCCCGAAAACCATTTATTTTATATCTTTTCAAGACACAAATGAAACCGAAAAAAAAGATTTTCCAAAGCTGCTGCGTCAGTTAAAATGTTACTTCTTCCACTCAATCCCCTCCTCATTTCTCCACCCTCCTTCCATCTCCGTATTTCCATAAACACGTGCACGAGTTGTGTGCATAATGATCAGATGGGGGGGGGGGGGATTTTGATTCTTCCCATTAAACACAAAAGTATGCATAGTTAATATTTGTGCATGGGATTAAACACTTTTTGAATACTACCTCCTTGTATGTCTCGCTACATTTCTTGTTTCATAAAGCATGTCATATGGGTGTAATGTAGACTAAATCATAAACCTCATCAGCGATTTCATCGTAAAGTTTGAATTATATTTATTTTTAAATCCAGGTTAGTATTTTATTTTATAAGTTCTGTTCTGCTAAAATGTAACTATTATATTTGAAAGCATTATTTCTTTATTGCATTCATAAGTATTGACGCAATTTGACTTTCCACGAGTCAGAGAAATGCCAATGGGCCAATTAGAATTTTAAATTATGATGAATCTTGTTTTATATAACTCTAGTTGGTGGCAAAGTTATATTGAAAAATAATTATTTTAAACAAGTCTAACTTACATTTATAAGCCACCAATGCACGAGACATGTCCGTGTTCGGTAGATATAAATGCCTATTTAACCTAGTTAAAGTAATTATCTTTCCATATAATATTATATGAAATACAAGTAAAAACTTAACTATTAGATTCATCTTAATTTTAGAATTCTTATCTGTTTACGAGTAGAAAAAAGAGCCAAAATGTACTGTATGTCAGCCAGAGAATTGTCCAAATATTTATTCAGTAAAAATTGTACTAATTTGGAAATTCTAATGTTAGCAGTTATTCAACATCTCTTAACTGATGTGCCAATGTAGAAAGGTTTTTGTGTGCACAATAAAATTGGAATCGTAAAAAGTCTTCTCAAGCTTTAATCAGCTTTAATCTGGGACAATAATAAAATGTAAGTGTTAATTTCGCTTGCAGATAGAAATAAAAATTAATGTACTAATTCCTAAAAAAAAACCCAGATTTTAAACTGTCAACTTATAACATAGTCGTTCTTAATAGTAAAAACATATAGATCATCAATTGTAAAATATGTATAATGAAGAAAACTTTAAATGGTGTTTCAAGGGAAATAAATTTGAAATTCGCTTATTAAAATTTATAATAGGGTAGCCCCTCAATACTATATCATTTAAACAATAAAGACAGAGAAGCCTCATTTACCGTTTAATTTTATATCCAAAGCACATACACGTTAATTTATTGTAAACACTTCATTTTCTCAACCAAGAATGTGTTTAATGTCAGCTGCTTTGATTTTTCTTTCACCACTTATTTCCCAGAAAATGTCATTGATTATCTTTTCCAAGTGTTATTTCAAGGGTGAACTGCCCAGTGCTATATTTGCATCTCAAATGAGAGAAAACCCAGATTTGTGGCATTGATCAGGATGTAATTAGTTCTCTAATAACATCTTTTTACAAATATGTGTTGGTATCTAGTGAATATATTTGGGGAATATTTATAAATTAATAGCAATATATGCACCAGGAAATACTAACAAGACTTCTTACATCTGCATAGTAAATGCACATCCTCTTTGACAAAATGATTAATTAATCACAATTTTGTAAAAAAAAAAAACATCTAGAATAATAAACATTTCTGTGTAACCAGCAAAAACTCTTACAGGCTACATATGGCATGCTTAATTATTTCTAGTATTGGTCGATTTAAAAGAAAGGACAATTTACAAAACTTTATTTTCGAAGCACAAATGTACTATGTATCTTTCGTACAGTACTCGTGCTTTTGCATTCATTAAGTAAACAAGTGTTTTTAATTTATATGTAGATAATTTGAAAAATTAACTAATAAAATTTCTTGGCCAAAAAGCTGCCTAAAGATTAACACACCAGCTTTAGGGGGAGGGGAAAATAAAAACGAAAAATCAGAAAAAATTGAAACACAGCAAAAGTGCGACATATCCGAATGCATGATATAACGAGGGGTTGTATAATTAAACGTTTAGGTAATTTGAGGTACTTGCATACATGTGTGCTTTTATTATATTTTAGTCTCTGCTGACATTTCTATTGAACAGACTATAATCATTTTAAAAAAAACCTAAATGAAAATAGGGATTTTAGATTTTTTCACCACAGCTTCAATCACCAGAAGAAATTTTCACCCCAGCCGTAACACTAACTGAAACTTACAAGAATGTAGTAAAAATACAGGATATCAAATCAAATGTACCTAATTTGGAAAGGCCGCAACACTTAACAGAAAGTTAAACAGCATAATAAAAATTTAATAACAGGAGATAATGAATATTCCTTAAGTAGAATTCAAAATAAAGCCCCCTTCGAAAAAAAAAATCAAGTGGAATTCAATGCAAAATTTTTAATATTTCATATGCTTTTTAACTTTTGGGTAAGTATAGCGCCCTTTTCAAATTAGGGACATTTGATTTGACACCCTGTAGATTAAAAAAGAAATCTGTAATAAAAGCCCTCGAAGAAAAAATTACAGCTGTGCAAAGAAAACTGATAATAAAATGGATTGGATCACTATAATAAGAGATTTTTATAATAGTACCTCCAAGATTTTTAATGAACAATTCTTTACAATACACTTAACATTTTAATGTAACAGATGCACATAATTGGATTCACCATTATCAGACATTTAAGAAGATTTTTAATGAACAACTCTTCACAATACACTTAACATTTTAATGTAACAGACACACATAATGCGATTCACAATTATCAGTCTTAAGAAGATTTTAAATGAACAATTCTTTACAATACACATAACATTTTAATGTAACAGACACACATAATGGGATTCACAATTATCTGACTTTTAATATTTTAATGAACAATTCTTTACAATACACTTAACATTTTAATGTAACAGATACACATAATGGGATCATCATTATCAGACTTTTAAGAAGAATGAAGAACTCTTCACAATGCACTCAACATTTTAATGTAACTGACACACATAATGGGATTCACCATTATCAGACTTAAGATTTTTAATGAACAATTCTTTACAATTACACTAAACAATTTAATGATAACAGAAATCATTGTTTTCATTAAGAGGAATCACCAATTTCTTAATTTTAATCAAGGAATTTTTTCAATTAAGAATAAACTGACCTTAACATTAAAATTTTTTTAAAAAGATCTTATAAGTTTTGCTGGCAAAAGAATAGGGATCAGCCTTTGTTATTAAGAAAGCTTAAATAAATTAAGTTTCAATTAGAGGGGATCAACTACTTTCGTTCTTGCACATTTTTTTTTGGGGTAGAATGGTCTAGTAAGAGCACCATATGCAGCAGGTCTTTTCAAACCATTTTGCAATCCTGATTTTTTTATTGGCTTTAAAGCAACTTGCGATTGCTTCATATCATGACAATAATCAATAAAAGATTTGACAGACAACATTCTTAATACTATCGGACGTGCCTTCAACACATTGCAGTGGCCATTTGTTTGTACCTCGTGTTGTACCGACTGCATCACATCTTGGTTTACTTTACTAACAACGCTAATTTTCATTTTATCAATTTGAGGGAGATTGGCAGACTTGGCCAATTTGTAAAGTTTAGGTAAATCTTTATTGTTAAATTTATCTATAATGAATTGAGAGCAGAGTGTTATATCTTGTACAAAATCTATTCTCAGCAAAGGTTTCTTCAATATTATTTTATAATCTGTATAATTAATATAAGCACCTTTCTCAATAAATAATTTTACAAGTTTAAAATCATTGAAATTTTTAATCAGAGTAGTTAAAGTTGATTCACCAAGGTAGTTTGCATTACAATCAGACCCTACATTAACTAAATACTCTACAAGTTCCTTTTTGGATTCAATACAAGCAATATGTAACGGTGTGAGACCATTATCAGCCCTAGCATTAACATCAGCTTTTCTCTCCACAAGAGACTTCGAAATCTCTACCCATCCTTCAATTACACTGTAATGCAATGCTGTGAACTTATCTGTATCACAACAGGTGACATCTGCACCTGCACTAATGAGAAGTTTAGCAACTTCTTCATGGCCGTTTATAATAGCTAATAACAAGGATGTTTTCCCCATGCCACATCCTTTCGTAACATGAGACTGTGATTGAGAGCATTCTGCTGATGAAGAGGGCATCGGTTCTGTCTTATTATCTACATTGTCGGGTTTAATGCCTGCGTTTGGGGCACTGATCATTTCCAAGCTGCTACTAAACGTCAAGGGTAATTGCCCATCTTTAATTCTAGAATTAACATCCATTCCTTTCTTCAGAACAGTACTGACAATTGATAACCATCCTTTACTTGAAGCATGATGCAACAATGTCCACTTAAAGTCATCACAGCAGTTTATGTTTGCTCCTATACTGATGAGAAATTCAATAACATCTGTATGACATCCTTTTGCAGCTAAAAGTAAGGGTGTGTCACCTTCCTCATTTTCGAAATTAATATCATCCCCTTTCTTTACACGATACTTTACTCTCTCCAAGCAGCCGAAATATGAAGCTAACTGCAGAGCTGTCCACGTGTTTGGCATGATTGAACAATGAAACTACAACAATCTAATCAATTTAAAATTAAAAGCAACAATGAAAAAAAGTCAATTCTATTTAAAAGATTGACTGGGTGGTGTGAAATTTTTGCTCGTCTATTGGCCGCTGTCTTATCTATACTATTTCAAATTACCTAGTATCTACCAATGAAAAGTAAATACACCACTCCTTTATGACTTTGGTTTTGATTAGTTGATGGGTGGTGGTTAGGGATGGGAAACAAAAGAACAGTCTGCTATTTTGAGCCTGTTCCTTAAAAAGAGCCGGAACACCCTGTTCTCTGATCACACCAAAACCCTGTTCTTTAATATTCTTCGACGATACTTTTCCCACTCGGAGGCAGGTGCTTAGTCACAAAGTCCTTCCTTTCCACCCTCTGCTCGGGGGTTCAACCAACCAACCATTTCCCACTCCGATTCTATGCGTCACACCTCTGACGTTACACTTGAGGAAGTAGGTTTTGTTTCCCCCTCCCACTCCTCAGCAGAACTTGCGCAGGCGCAGAGTAGATGGCAGGTTTGTTTCAAAGAGCCAGTTCTTTTCAACCAGCTCTGTTCAGAACAGATTAGTTGAGTAGCTCTTTCCGAACGGCTCAGTTTGAACTGTTCCGTAGAGTAGTTCATTTTGAGCTAATCCCGCTCACTTGCTCTCTGCTCCCGCTCTGTGTCGGAGCGGGATCTATGGGAAAGAACCAGTTCCTTTTTTCTCGAATATACTGTTGCTTTCAAATGAAAGTGGAAGCTATCGTAAGTAATTTTGGACAATGTTCGTGCCGGGGGGGGGGGGATCTTTTAAATTAATTTCAGCAGATATAATGCTTATATGTTTTTGTTTGTTTTTTATTTTATTTTGAGTATAAATAAGAATAATAAGGAAATTATTTGATTTCTCGTTCTATATTCAAACTTTCAATGCATTGGAATGAAACCGAGTTTTTCTTATATTATGATGTGTTTGTTACAAGTGTGTTTTTAAATTAGGCTAACTTAATTTTTGGTAAATTTGGAAAAAGGAAACATAATTTATGATAACACAACGTTGTGGAATTTTTATTTTCCAAAAATATATATATTTTTTTTAAATTTATTATGTCAATGTTTCATTGGTCCGGTAAATCCCATCCGCTAAATAAAAAGTTCGAGCTGTTATGTATTTACTCATATGTATATATTACATAGGGTAATGAAAGTATATAGCATTCGGTCAAAAAAAAAAAACTATATTTTTTTTGTATTTCTCCACGTTTTGAAACATCCTGATTTCAAAAAAGTTATCTAGAAAAAATGTGTGTATGTGTGTGTGCGTGCGTGTCTGTGGTCAGCATAACTCCCGAACAAATTGACCTACTATGTTCAAATTTGGTATGCGAGTTGCTGGTGGCCATGGGACCTACCATTAAGGTTTTCGTCAAAATCGCTTATGGTCATAAGGTAGCTGCCATTAAAAAAATCATGTTTTTCAATGATTGCTAAAAAACTGCTCCAACGATTTTGATCAAAATCGCTGTGGTAATGCCTAGTAAGGAAAGATGTACTAAACATCCCCACCTCCGAAATTCCAATAAAAGTGCTTTAATTGCGTAAAAAGTTGAAAAAAGAATGCCTTCAACACAGAGTTCTCTTTCCTTGATCATACCTCATCAACGATCGTTTTTTCTTTCCATTCAGTTTCGCTTATAATAAAGGATAATATAAGGATTATCGGAAAGTATATCGCCAAAATCACCATTTTGGCGAAGGTTTTTTTTTCTTTTTCTTCTTCTTTCCCCTCAGTTTCACTTATAATAAAGGATAATATAAGGATTATCGGAAAGTATATCGCCAAAATCACCATTTTGGCGAAGGTTTTTTTTTCTTTTTCTTCTTCTTTCCCCTCAGTTTCGCTTATAATAAAGGATAATATAAGGATTATCGGAAAGTATATCGCCAAAATCACCATTTTGGCGAAGGTTTTTTTCTTCTTTTTCTTCTTCTTTCCCCTCAGTTTCATTTATAATAAAGGATAATATAAGGATTATCGGAAAGTATATCGCCAAAATCACCATTTTGGCGAAGTTTTTTTTTTCTTTTTAGACCCACACAAGAAGTATCGCCAAACTGGCCATTTATTCTAAATGAAGGATATAAACATATAAACGGTAAATGGCACAAATCCACGACAGTATTATAGTGTAATTGAAAGTTGTGTAATGTTCCACACCCCTAGTTTTAATTTTACCTCGATTTAAATTGAAATTGTGAGATTTTTTTAATTACATGTGTATGTAACAAATAAAAGTTCATTTTGAAACAATTGCAAAAATAAATTTGCGGAGTTTGTAATAAATTTGTAAAGAACATGTTCTTTCATAGAATCCTCGGCATATGAGGACTTACAAACAGTTCGACTTTCTTTACTTACGTAATATACGCAAAGCATAATAGGTCTTTAGTATATCCGTTTTATTCTCGTAGCTCTCAAATGAAATATAATAATGTTCGTTTTAAAACTCAATTAAAGAACTCGGTGGATTGTAAAATCTCGATTTATTAAATAAGTGCGGTTCCACAAAATGACCTCTTAGCGAATTCTTCTCGTTTCGAACCAAACGACTATCTCAAACAAAAAACTACATCATAAATCTACATATTGCACATGAACACAAGATATTTCATCATCTCTTTTCCAATTATAAAAAAGGGGATAATCCCTTTTTGAAAAGACCTTGGAGAAATTATGGAACAGGGCCCCCACATTGGCGAGATATAGCGCAAGCTGCGGAATTTAGAATAAATCGAAACGGCGACAACAATAGGAATACATAATTGAAAATACCGAATTCTGCAAATTCAGTACTTTCTGTTATGAATTCTGCATATTCGGTTTTGCAATTGTGTATTTAAAAAATTCATTATTTTATTTTTGTCTAAACCAACCCTGCTGGATCATAAGCCTCTTGTTGTGCTTCAAATTAGTATTAATATAGGTAAGAAAGGAAGTGTAGTATTTTGTTTAAGGCAATTCCAAAGGTTGCTTATCATATTCTAAAGGTGCTAGGTTCGAATCCTTGACAGGCTGAGTCATTCGTTGTGTTTCGAAATCCACTGTAATGAAGGTTGTATTTTTTTATACAGTGTGCAATAAAACTAGTGAGTCCAATAATTGCGTCTATTGTGAAATATTATTTTGGTAAAAGGAACTCGGCTGTCTCTAAAATTTTTGTTTCAAGTTAATCTTTTCTACACTACATTATCACCGTGAGAATCTTTCACAAATTACTCATTCTCTATCGCCCCATCGGGCCAATGTAATTTCTACTATCCAGAAACGAGTAGACACGACAGTGATTGTAACAAATTATCTCTCATTAATTGTGAAGTGTTTTTTTTTTCTCTCCAGTATAATAAGTGTTCTATAGAGAGAGATAGTTATAATACTATAAGAATTTTGTCTTCAGAAACGAGTATGCTCAAAAATAATTTAAATTTTTGAGTTACTTATATAAAGTTATAACTTTCTAGAAATTAAAAAAGAAAAACTAAAACGTTGTTCAAATGGCGCCGATTAAATACTTGTTTTTAGCATAGTTTACCATTGAAATGAAAACTAGGGGTGTGGAACATCGCACAACTTTCAATTACATACTGACGTGGATTTGTGTCATTTACCGTTTTTATATATTATCCTTTATTATAAGTGAAACAGAAGGGAGAAGAAAAAACGATCGTTGATGAGGTATACTCAAGGAAAGAGAACTTTTGTTGAAGGCATTCGTTTTTCAACTTTTTACGCCATTAAAGTATTTTTATGGGAATTTCGGAGGTGGGTATATCTAGAAAACCTTAAGAGGCATTTCCACAGTGATTTTGATGAGAATCATTAGAGCCGGTTTTTTAGCAATAATTGAAAAATATGATTTTTTCAATGGCAGTTACCTTGTGCGCATGCGCGATTTTGACGAAAACCTAAATGGCACCCATGGTCACCACATACCCACATACTAAATTTGAACATCGTTGGTCAACTTTTTTGGGAGTTATGCTGACCACAGACAGATATTTTTTCTAGATAACTTTTTTGAAAGCCAGATGTTTCAAAACGTGGAGAAGTTTTAAAACAAAATCAATTTTTAATGACCGAATGCTATACTTTCATTATCCTATATATACATATGGGTAATTCAAGCGTTTATCCAGAAGGGATACGGGGATATATCCCTTCCCGAAATTTTTAGGTTTGCCGTTAAAACACAAAAATCAATTGATATTTTGTTTAAAATATTAAATTTATTTAAAACTAGCTGAATACCCATGCTTCGCTACGAAATTTTCACATGTGCAATATTTCAGCTAGCTGTGAGGCCTTGTGTTGCGGAAATCTGTCATTCGTGTATAGGACACAGTTTTTGGCGCTTCGCTCGTAGGAAGGTTCATCGCTACGCAAAATCGAGCTCGCTTCATAAGGTTCATCGCTACGCAAAATAGAGCTCGCTTCGTAAGGTTCATCGCTACGCAAAATCAAGCTCGCTTCGTTGGCTGAAAAGTTCATTGACGCATAAACACGGGTTTACTTCACCCATTGAAAGGTTCATAGCAATGCAAGCATAGGCTCGTTTTGCTGGCTGAAAGGTTCATTGCTGAGTAAGCATAAGCTCACTCCCCTCACTAAAATATAATTGCTACGTAAAGCCTTAATATTGGAAGCCTCTCCTTTGTCGGAAAAAAAAAATGTCCCTTTAATAAAATAATACAACACCCCTTTAAGATTATTTTAACATGTGTTTGTGGAAAGCAGAATTAGAGGCCAAAACTACTTATATTGAAACTTTCAGAGCTCTATGCCTATTCGAAGTCGCTTTTTGTGAAAAAATTAATTAAAAAACAAATTAAAATTTTAACATTCTTTTTGCCAGTCCAATTGGAAAGCCAAAACTACTTGTGTTGAAAATTTCAGAAATGTAGCCTTGTTTGAAAATGTTTTGTAAAATATATATTAATTATTCAAAAAATTAATTAAAAAGAAACTGAATAAAAATTTAAAATTCTGTTTTTCAAAAATCCAATAGAAGGCCACAACTATATTTATGTTGAAAATTTGAAAGCTGTAGTCCTATTTGAAATAATTAATTAATAACGAACTGAACAAAAATTTTAAATTCTTTTTTTCTAAAATCCAATTAGAAGGTCAAAACTACTTACGTTGAAAATTTTAGAGCTGTAGCCCTATTAGAAATCGTTTTGTAAAATTTTAATTATTTAATTAAAAAAATAACTAAATAAAAATTTAAAACTCTTTTTTCAAAAGTCCAATTAGAAGGCCGAAACTGCTTATGTTGAAAATTTCAGAGCTGAAGCCGCATTAGTAATCGTTTTGTAAAATGTTTATTAATTAATTAAAAAAATTAATTAAAAAAGAACAAAATAAAAATTTAAAATTCTGTTTTTTAAAAGTCCAATTAAAAGGCCAAAACTACTTATGTTGAAAATATCAGAGCTGTATCTCTATTTGAAATCACTTTGTAAAAAAAAAAAAATTAAAAAAGAACTAATTAAAATGTTAACATTCTCTTTGACATATATGTACAATTAGAAGGCCAAAACTTTTTATGCTGAAAATTTCAGAGCTATATTCCTATTTTAAGTAGGTTTCTGTAGATCCACCGACAGACAGACAGACAGCTTATTTTATTATTATAGATGTTTTTGAATGTCTAAGGATACAAAAAAAAAAAAAAAAAAAAAAAAAACTATTATCTTGATTACTTAATACATGCGGCATTGATAAAGAGGATTGTATGATTTATTGACATGATTTCATATCCCTTCCTGAATTTTTTTTTTCTGGCTACGTCCTTGAGGTAAATGAAAGTAAAAATAATAATAATTTCTTGTTTGTCGGAAAAAAATTATACAAAATTCAATATCGTTTGTGATTTTGTATACCTCCATTAATTTCTAATTTAGAGTTCTAATTCATTTATTCATCTCTTTTAATAAATTATATACTAAAATGCAATAATATTTATTTGTATTTGTCCATTGAGGTTTTGAACATTCTTTAGAGTCCCATTGTTTTGGAAACTTTAGATATTAAAAACTCCATTCATTTAAAATTCCTACCTTATAAATGCTAATATTCAGCCTAAAATTATATGTAGAGCTTAAAATTTAAGGAGTGTGACTGTCACAATCATATTTTCGAAAATATAAAAAAGTCTCTTTTAATTTGTATTTGTTATTCTGACGCAGTCATTTGAAAACCACACAAAAACTTAGTAATTTTCCTCTCATTCTCTAAAACGCCACGTCATCAGAGCAGAGCAGTGTGGAGAAAGATTCGTCCTTGACCCTAGTGACCTACCCCAGAGACCGACCGAAGATGCACTCAAGGGCTATGATTTCGGCAATTGAAAAAAAAAAAAAACTAGTTCTTCAAAAGAACGGGTTAATGAGTAGTTCATTTTAAAAGAACGGGAGCAGAGAACGCCTGTTCAGTAAAAAGAACGTAAATATCACATCTCTAGTGGTGGTGGACCTCTTCGTTCTGAGACTCTGAGAGACTGAGCACCGGGCCTCAATGCCCCGGGCAGGCATGTTATAGGGTGCGTTCGTAAACGTAATTTTTTTTGGTCACGGTAAATGGGTAAACTAGAATCGGATTAAATCGTTAAGTCAGTTATCGGTGTATTTTACGAACGTCCAGTTAAGAAGATCGTCGTCTGCTACTTGTTTACATTTGTCATGAGTTTTGGAAGCGAGTTTTAAATGTGCAAAAGTGCACTTTTACCGAAAAAATGAAGGAATTATTCTTTTTTTTTTACTACCTCATGTTCAAATACATAATTCGCATGAAGATTATTTAATTTATATAAATTAAAATACTATTTTTTTTGTATATAAATATCACCTATTACGATGTACAAAAATACTGATTACTTTTTAGAATATATCAAACTGTTTTAACATCATATAAATAAAAAATTTGTATTTAGAACTAAATTCAAAACTTGTTAAGTTTATGCACTATTGATGATTTAGTGTGAGTAAGCTAAAATATGTGTTACTGCATTGAATGATAAAGGATGAACACAAATAAAAATAAGATATTAAAATGAATGTTGAAACCATATTGCTACCACAAAAGAAAGATGATTTCAATCAAACTGAACTCAAGACATGAAATATTTCACTTTAAAAAGTTTGGAAAAGATTTTGCTATGCAGTAATAATCAGAAAGGGATAAAATTAAAAAAAAAAAAAAAAAATTTAAAAATGGTCTTTAGCATATTAAAATTTCTGTTTGTAATATTTATTAGTACTTCTATAGCAGTATAGGACCCCCATTGGGGATTTTTTATGAGTTGAATTGGTGGTGTTGGTGCTTTTTTCAATTTCTGGGTATCCCTATATTGGTTGTTTGTTTGGATGAATTATCACACAATTAGGCAATTTTTATCTGGTACACATCTAATAGAAGAATACCAATATTATTTAATCTAAGCTGCATTTACCTTTTTTAAGAGTTTTGTTTGCACTCTGCTTCCAATTTTTAATATTATTGTTGCTAATTGCTAAACTGGAATTTATTTTGTTTACATTGCACTTTCCATCTCTTATATTATGCAAGTTACATACTCCACTGTCAACATCTTTGTCTTGACGCTTAATTTTAGTCGCAAAAGGAAAAAAAAGTCGACAATGGGGTCCTATACAGCTTATGTGTTTTATTCTAATATTCAAGGTGATGGCAATAGTTAATTATGATTTTTCAAAGAGCGAGGACACCTGAATAGTGATCTTTTGGAGGCAAAACACTTCTATAATAGTGTGTGGACATTCTGTACAAAACACTAAAAAACATTTTGCTAGCCTGCCACTTAAAACCATGCCTTAAATCAAGGTAAACAAAGTGACAACTTCACCAATGTCAGTTGCATTAGTACATGTCTTTTTAATTGTTTTATTCGAAAAAATTCTTGGCTGCATAGAAGGGCTTTTTTTACTGTCACACCTTGGATTGTGTTTTTCAGCCTTTAATAATATGTTGCAATTTACACTGTAAAATACCTCGGCTTGGCTGAAAAATAAAATTTAGGGGGAGGGGGGCCCAAATTTTTTTTAAGGCTATCGATATCTTGCCCAGAAATGATCTTTCACAGATACCGAAGACAACTATTTCCCATGCATCCACAAACAAGCTTAGGTAGTGCTAGAATTGTTACCATGCATGAATAACAAATAATTAGTAAATTTAAATTTGTATGAGGAAGATAAAGGTAATGTTGTTACTTTTCTGTTAAAGGGGGCCGTTGGCAATATCCAAGTACAGCACGGATTCTACACCAAGAATTGTTTACATATAACTGCGCCAAATTATGGCAACCATAGGCTTGTTACTCAAAAATGGAAGAATCTGTACCGTACTTGGATATTGCCAACGGCCCTCGTTAGTGGAAAAGTACCATAATTTCAATAATTGAAACATTAAAAGAAAACTTTGATTTTCATTTTGAATTTATAAACTGGAACCTAAAAATTCAATTGGGTTATAAGTTATTTTAATATACCATCTACAATTGACATTTATGGAGTTGCAATAAACATTTGCAAAGGATTTTTTTTATTTTGTATCACATAGTTACAATTGGCCTTTAGTAATCCAAGTCTTTTGTAATTTTCTGAAAGCAGATTGTATTTTTTTAACCAATAATTTAGTATCTAAATCTTATCCAAATTTTTGAAAATCTTAATTTTTTTCTAATAAATTGTATAACTTATGTAAATTTTGTGGCTCTTAAGTTATACTACCATACCCATGGGATAACTTAACTTTGATTATACAGAATATGTTACAAAGAGGTAAAAAGTCTCAATAACATAAAGGCGACATAATGGTTGGCTACGTGTGAATTTACGACAATAAATTTGAGATGTCTACAACTATTTGATTCAAGTTAAATATGATAGACAGATCTAACAACAAATACGTATAAACATTTTGAAACTATAATTTGCTTTGATGTCTTTCTTTGTCCTCTGCTTTTTTATCTCCATTTTTTGGGATGAGAACATTTATATTAAAAAAATATTCAGTGCAGATTTGTTAAATCTTGATTGATTTTATCCAAAGTCTGAGAGCAGCGCACGTTAAAACATGAGCAGTCCATGTAAAATGGAGTGAGCAATCGCTGAATCCACTAATGCTAACAATAATGGTATTTGTATTTCAAGTTTTTTTTTTAATATTAATTTAGAATTGTTCTATATAACTCATTATGATAGTTATTTACAAATTAACTATTTTAAGATTTTACATTGACGGACAAAACCCGAGTTGCTTTGCAGTTAATGTAATTTAAACAGTATTTTTTTTTTATTTTACACTTACTAATAGCGTACATAATTGCCTTTTTAAATCATCATTTTCCAACATGGACGTTATTTATTTAAAACAGGCTTTTGCAGAAAATTTTAAATTGTTTATCATACTAAATGCTGTCTGAAATAAAATTTGATATCACAAACAATTATTTTGTCTTATGTATCGCATGTTGACATAGCATGCACATTTTCATTCATAGCATGCGCTTGTTCATTGTCAAAAAAAAACAACATTTTCAAAAAGTTAAAATTATGATCTGCATAGCTTAATTTAAACTATTTTTCATACATTTCCATTTGATTCAAATGTATATTGCCATATTTATTCTTTGAAATATTTGCTATTATATTTTGTTAACATTAATCCGCCCATTTTCTTTTGAAACACAACAGCAATTGCATCAAATAGTCTGTTGGCCCACCTGATGGCTGTGTGGTTAACGCTCTGACCCCTTGCATGGTAAAGTTGCTGGATTCGAACCCCGGATTAATCATGGTTGGTTGTTTTCAGATTATCTGGCGCCGTCAGCAACACGAGGGCTATAATGCGCCGAAACATTCGTCATTAGACAAGCCAACATACATTTACAAACACCCATGCCAACACAGGACTCGAACCCGCAACCTTGCGGTCTAGAAGCTAGCACGCTAACCACTATACCGTTTGGTCGGCGGATTAATCATGAATGTTCGTTATGGTTCTGAATCCACGTTAAGCTGTAAGCCTTGGCCTAATTAGCCATCATTGAGCGTAAAAATAGGTTGATTGTATAAACCAACCAATCCATATTGTTTGCAAGACTGTTTGGTGGGAATTTTCCAGGTTTTCTCAAATTGGAAACACGCAGAATGGCCTTAGTGAAGCCCTTGCACCGTAAAACATCAACCAAATCAAAACTCAAACATAGGAAAGTTTCCCCTTCATAGACTTATATGAAAGTATCCCCTTTTCACAGAAATAATTACCTGACAATGTTTCAATACAAAAGCCTTAAACTCTTGCGCCAGGCAATTTCTAACCTGATCAATCAACTGTTTTGAAACAGTCAATACAATTGCAAAACAAAAAATCTTTAAATACTTATAGCTGTGTATAAATACAGTACAATAAAAATTATTTCAAGCATTTCCTAATCGCAATTTGTATAAAAACACAAAAGAACTCGAATTAATAGCAGGCATGTAGCCAGATGACGAGCGATAAAATATTTCATAAAATTATTCTTTTACTTCATTATAAAACAGAGAACTCTCAATATTTTTTCTTTACCTTATTCGTTCTGTATACCATTCCACCACAACATTTAATAATTGTGATTATTATTTATGACTTCATAGTGTTTATTATATGCATAGAGTTGTAAATTACTTACGATTAATAAACACATGTTGAATAAATATTCTAATATTTTTTTTGCACATAATTATACACATCCACTCTTGAAAAAAATTCTGGCTATGCTCATGATCAATTACATAGAAGTAATAATAAAAAAGTGTTAGCTGTGTTGGAAAATGGATATTTTCATGAAATTAATTACATTCAAATTCCACACAAGCCATGTCCTACAACTTTAATACAAATTAAATTATGCTAAAAACCAGAACCTGTATTAACATTATAAAAAATTGAATCGGAAAGTTTTGTCTAATAAATGCATTTTTATCCTCATTTAAGATTTTAAGACATTTTCAAATCTTCAGTGTTTACAAAATTGAAATAAATTTAAAGAATTAAATGTAACTCAACATTAATTGAGTAGCAACTTGTTTAAAGGAGTCAGCAAACATATTAAAATTTGTTCCAGGTTAGTATATATAAAAGCAAACTTGGAATCAGTATCCGATATAATGTGCTCGATCTGTACAGAAATAATTTGCGTATAAAAATGTCCACTATCTTTACGTTAGTTTCAACACAATAAAGAATTCAGTTTTAGTTACAAGATTTAAAAATATAGAATTAGCAGTATTATCGTAGTAATTTATTATCTAAAGGCTGAGGAAGTTTGTGTATATAAATGCAAATGATAAAAATATATGATAAACAACTATATTTTATTGGAACCAATTCTCAAAACTCGTGCAAATCAATAAAATTAAGAAAAAAACAATAACAAACTAATGTAATAATTTCCGCACCAAATCAAAACATTCGGAAACCCTACATATTTACAAGTCCAAACCCAAAACAAAGTATTTACAGAGGGAAGGGAGGGGGGAAACACCAGCTTAAACGAAATAAACCGAAAGTTAACCAGCTTCTACCTTCGTTAAGAAAGTTCGATAACCAACTAAACCAGTTTTAAAAAATCGAGTTTACGAACGGACAGTTACAAAACCAGTTAAGATTACGAACGCTTAGTTACACGGTTTTGCCTCAGGCTACATAACTAACTTTTCCAGATCGAGTTTACGAACGCACCCATGCCTGATTTACACGCTACCAGTTACTACCGCGACAGCCGGCCAATTGGCTGGAAGATCATTGGAACCAGTTGGCTGGAATTCTAGTTTACTGGCGTTTTATGTTTACACGGTGCCAACTGACTGGAAGAATACGGGAATTGCGCGAGCAAAATTTGCTGACGATCTGGTTTTCTTTTTCGACTAGCGGCAGCTGTTGATTTTTTTTAAATAAAGTAAAATCTAAAATATATCAAATCTAATCTTAAAATGTTTAAATATACAATTTTTCTCAATCATGCTCATTTTTAAGGCTGTTATAGACACTTTGCAATTTTTTTTATCTTTCCCATTGAATATCTGTAACAAAATCGCAATTTTACTAGTTTGGCGACAACGGGTTACCAGATACTTGCAAAATTGCCTTTTTTGGGTATATTGTAATAGAATTTCGTTGTGTTATAATTGACTCCAGTATTTCAACATTTTACTCTCACTGATCCCTAATTAGAACTTCTGAGTTATCATTGTTTCATAAATGTTTTAAATTACTTAGTACAATCTTTTACTCTCTTGCACTTCTTAAAATCTTCATATACATAAAATTTGGAACAAAACTTATGGTTTCTTTTTGTTTTTAAAACAATTCTCTATTTTGTTTCTAATATTGAGTTAAATGTAAATTTGCTGAACAAAAGGTGGAAATCTTAGAAAATGCTTTTATACGAAATCCATATTACCTAAAAAACCTAAAAAAAAAAAAAGCCTGTCCAACAAAGGAAGTTAAATGTAACCCCCCCCCCCCCACCGTCCCCTTAACTTATTTTGATGTTGAATTAAAAACTAAATATTCGTTTTTCTGTGGACTAGGGTTATTTCATCTTAAAAATGTTAGCAAATTAAATATCATTAGTTAAGCAATTTGTAAGCATACTGGAATTAAAGAATTTGGATTTAAACAAATGACTAAATTTATCTTTTCATTAAAAAAGATTTTGTACTTTAATCAAGTTCATAAATTTCACTTGAATCTTCTTTGGAATTCTATTCATATAAATGAAATAACACCAGGGAATGAGTCAGACAAATAAATTTCATATAGATGTTTTATTCTTACAATAAAATTAGAAAAGTCTAAAAATCAATAACTAAAAAGTATAAGTTTTTACAAAAAAACAAAAAAAAAGTAATCCCGAGTGTATATTTAAATAAAATAATCCATTTTTTTTAATTTTGAAAAGAATCATCCCAGATCATTATTGCAGTTGAAGGTTTATGAACAAGGAAGAGGAGCGATTCACGACAGGTCCAAGTTGATCAAGATTCAGAAGCCAATTTTAAAAGTATCGCTAATAATAGAATTCATTGGAAACAAACGCCTGCAAGTAAAGCAATTCCCATCTCGATTCTGGTCTCGCCTATCAAAAGTGCCATGTTTGAATCCTGTGTTAGGCGTCAATGTTCATTGGGGTTCAGAATCCATGTCAAGTTGTATATGTCCTGGAATGAGAAACCTTTATCAGGCACAAAAATAGGTTGTTAAACGTACAAACGGAAAATACAAAGATTGCAGGAACTTTAAACAGGTGTCCAACCAGGGGAAAGGTTTTTAGGGTTAGAACACCCCCCTAGAATCCCCAACATTCCCAGTGTTTTGTTATGAATGAATAAGAAACACTTGGTAACCGAAAATAATTTCAAAGGATACGTTTTTAATCTACCGTCATTCCGACAGAGTAAGTTAATGTATCGCACTAAAGTAGGTATTAGACTCCAAAACTGAAATAAATGACATATTTGTAAATCTCATACTATCAAAAAATCATTGTAGATTGCTTTTTGACTTCTTGGGTCCAATAAAAAGTATTGTTTAAAAATTTTATAAACATGGATGTCTATTTTCCAAATGTTGTTATTGTGTTTCAGTGCTTCATGCAGGGATGAGTTTGGTAAAAAATCAAAAAGCTGAAAACAAAACTCTAAACGTTTTATGCGTAAAACACATTTTAAGATATACTTTAAAAAATTGTGGTTTTCCATGTGCGTTTATAACACTGCACCTTCTCTGTCTGTCCGTAAGAAAAATGGTTCAAAATAGAGGCACCTAGATGTATGGACACACTTTGTGCTGTCATCAGACATGGTATAGCTTCAAAAAAAAAAAAAAAAAAAAAAAACCTTTAAAAGCAATGGAATCCGGCAAAAACTTCAAATTTTCAACAAGTCAAACAACTTTAAGCAATTATACCATATTGACAAACAGGCCAAATATAATTAAACCTAGTTTTCTAAATTTTTAAGCTACATTTTAAGTACTAAAATCTTTACATTTAAATTTTCAGCTTGTTCAATAAAATAAAAAGCAACAAACAATTTTACATACAATTGCAGTTAAAATAACAACTTTAAACACAGCTTCTTTAGAATTTTTTTAATTGGGACTAATTTTCAGAATATTTTTATACAAAATGATATAAAAATTTTAGTATAGATTCACATGAAACGGCGAAATCGATCCTTAAACAGGCACTAATCACGGATATAGCGGCTATCGCCTTTACGGAAGTCTAGGTGAATGGCTACAAAACGGTGTTGAAAATCTCTGTAATAGTCAGTATTGTATCAGAGTAAACCTCGGCGAAAATGACCAACATTCTAACGAAAGCAACAGCGTTTGCAATACAGGCGAAAATCTAAATATCAGCCGAAATGAAAATCGCAACAACGTGCGTATCGGCGATAGCGACCACGATATCTGCACAAATTTCGGTAATATCGACATTTTCTTTGTAATACTAGAGCAAATTTCGGTAATATCGGATGTTATCAAAGTACGGCATTCCACGAAAAGCAACTCTCACGCCAACTGAAATATCAAAGTTAGAACCTAATAACCCAACTCTCAACAATAACGCTATTATATGGGCGTAACACTCGACGAAAATTCGTCACAAAATCTCGGCGATAGCGCAATTCCCCACGGTAATATCAACATTCTTTCGGTAACATCGAAGCAAATCTCAGATTTTACAACAGGGTAGCACACTCAACGAAAATGCCCATCCCATAAACGTAATCAGCGTTAGCGCCGAAGATATCGGAACAATTCTCAGCAATAACACTGTTATATCAGCTTAATACTCCGGGAAAATAGTCACCACAGCAACCTAAATCACAGCAATAACGCACGTCCTAGTCACACAAATCTCGGCAGTGGCGGACATTACATCAGCGTAAAGCGTTAACGAAAACAAGCAACACATACTATCGTAAATAAACGATAGTTCCGTGGATGTCAGACTTGGAAGCAAGCGCATTATTAGTATACGTTAATCGCGTGAAATCGTAAAAAGGAATTTACATTTTGAGCAGAGAAAAAAATGACACAAAAGGTTCAAATTTCGGCGCAGTTGGAAGTATACAAAATGCGAGTTTGAGAGCCAATCTGACTAAAAAAATGCATTTCAGTGCATTTTTGTACTTGGAGCAGGAATTAGGCAGGAATGTGATGCGACCCCTGAGCGATAGGTTTCCCGATCTTTCGGAAGTGAAGCTGCTTCGCGGTTCAGACTTAGAAAAAAAGTTAGTTTTCCGTGGAATAGAAAAAGCGGGAAAACGCGGATTTTTTTCAGGAATTAGAAAAGCGGAATTTTCTTTGAAAAAGCGGAATTCTTTTTTTTCTAAAAAATTAAAAAAGCGGAATCCCGCCACATGGCGGAAGAAACTCATCCCTGTTCATGCCTTTTATTTCAAACACCATTAAGGTATCCGACTAGGTTCGGAGACTTTTTTTTAAAATTTCCATTTAGTTGGCATAATTTTTGCATTTTAAGGTAAAACATATCTTAGAATAAAGGTATGGACTAAAAAAATATTTTAAAATATTGAATATTTTTCAAAATTTGAAACATTTTTAGACTAATTTTTATATAAACGTTAACGTAAAAAAAATTCCACTTACATTTTATGAAATTTTCTTTGACTAACATGTTTGAACTATCCTTTAGGGCCTTGAACTATGAAATAGGTATATTCCAAATTTTAACTAAGGTATGGGTGTTGGTGTACATAACCTTACTTTCTTCGAGAAAACAACAAGTGTCATTACATAAAATCCTCCAAAAACACAAATTTATAATATCTCAAAATGGTACTTCAGTGCACTACGAAATGCACTGAATTTTATGTAAAAAAAATATCAGATATGTAAAATGATTCTGATATTGCTGTTTGTGTGCTTCTCTAATTGAATAAACAAGAAATTTTTTGCATCGATTTATGATCTAGGTTACATGGATAATACAGGATATAGAAAAAAAATGCCATATTAGGTTTTTATGTATAACTTGAATACTGGACAAAAACCATTTTAATATTTTGGCATATGAGACACATTAAGAAACTGCAAAAATATTGATTGGTGAAAAATATAAGATGAGGAATTTTTACGTAGAACTTGTTTTTGTAACAGAAATACAGAAGTTAACTTGATGGAAAGACCCCTCCCACAGAAATTTTCTGGTTGCACCCCTGACGTTAAAACTAGTTCCATGATGCAATAGTGAATACTAAATGGTTTGCAATTCTGGGAAGGTTTCAAAAAGTGCTGACTAATGCTGTACCATGAAAATAATTACATGAAGCTGACTAGAAAATAAATGTGGGAAAAGTGTCAGAGGGGATTTCAGTCGAGATGCATTTAAAGACTTGATGTTGCTGGTAATTTTAAATAAAAGCATATTGTTACATATTAAAATATTTGAGTAGCATAACAAATTAACTATAACACATTATGCAGTATTAGTGAGAAGTTGCAGCTTGCATGTTTCAATTTTTATTATTTTCATATAATTAATTTCACAGAAACAAAAAAGTTGGATGTAAACACAAATAGAAATTTTTAAAGGTCAGCCAGTAAGAAAAAAAAAACTTTTTTCTATAATAGTTTAAATGCATTGGATGAAAATCTTGGTTTGCAGTCTAAGCCATTGCAGCATATTCGAGTGGATGACAAATCAGGAAAAACCAATTCGAAGACATCTCTTGCATACTTGTACACTCTTGTAGAGGAGTAAAATTTAAATGCCTTTATACCTTTTCTTGTTATTCATCAGCACTCTTTTTGTCAGTTCCCAAAATACATTCGAAAATATAAAAATTTCAGAAACATTTTCACAAATAAAGTTGTTTCCTTAGCGTTAATAACTTCAGCCAAAATAACAACGTTGATAATTTCAGCCAAGTGTTTACAATTTTTTTTTTTCCCCCATTCTACTTATACTTTCCTGCATGTTTTTTTTACAACACATTTATATTAATTTTCATTACATTTTAACTCTCTGCTTTAAGTGGTTCAATGTTTTATTGTAATTGTGATAACATCCAACAGCCAATTACTTCAAGTCTAACAGTTGATGAAGACAAGTTGCACTCTGCTTGTTAGCTTTCTTTCACAACCTAGAAAAGAAATTTTAATTGGATTAGCATTGTTTTCAAAGAATTTTTTGACTTACTATCCTATCTCTGATTCAGACTAAAAAACATTTGTTATTGATGGCATAAATTTTCCATTAAATGACATTCAAAAACAAACAATTTTTAGTTACGAATTAGTTTCTTTCACAACTTTTGCACAAACAGTAGAACTTAATTTACAAAAACACTCAACATGCATTCAGAGATAAAAGGAGTCAATTGTGATAACATCCGACAGCCAATTACTTCAAGTCTTAACAGTTGATGAAGACAGTTGTACTCTGCTTGTTAGTTTTCTTTCACAACCCAGAAGAGCAAACAAATATTGAAATTATAATGTTAATCTTTAAACAAAATATACATATCCACAAAATTTGCTGATAAAAAAAAACTGCATAAATTATCCATCTGTGAAATCCATCTCATGTTGGGTCCTCCTTATGTTGTGTAATAATTGAGTAAATTTATGACTGAAATTTGTACCAAAACATTTAAGCTTAAAGCATAATTCCAACTATAACAGCTTTAAAACTACCATTATTTGACTCTATATATTCACTAGTATTTTAACTAAATTCAAATACCCAAATGTAAACAAACATCTTATTGTTGACATTCTTAACGTTGGCACACATAATTCATTCTAGTAGCCATTATTTAAGACATACTACTTTTGAATATAATATACTACACGAGATATACGTATAATTTATATGTATTTTAATTCAATTAGAGCACATAAATGTAAACAACCGCTAATGTTCAGAAGTACTTCAACAAAAGTAATTAAGGAACTATTTCTGTAAATTATATGAATGCCAAATGTCACAGATGCTTCCCTCAGACACAATCAATATGGGATTAGATAATTCTTATCTTTTATCAAAAGTTACATTATAATTTAAAATATTTTAAAAATCAATAATAAGTAAAAAGGAACAGTTAGGATTTCATACGAGTGGTTTTAACAGGTATTATTTTCCTACTATCTCTATAAGTACAACCAAAAACATTGTAGTTAGGCATATTATAATGTGATTGTGAAACACAGTGCCGTTTCAATTCCGCGAAGGATTGCCGTCGCCAAGCTTACTAGGGTTGCCTTTCGGAATATGACGGAAATTACTTAAAAATATATTTGTATGTTTTAACACAATAAAAAATACTAATAATTATACTAACCCAAAGCTAGATGTTAGGAATATGACAGTTTTCCTTGACAGTTGCTGTTTTCATTATATAATCCATATCATTCCAACGATTTGGCATCGTTTCAAGTTTATATAAAGCTTGTTCTTGTTATAAACATTATCATTCAAGTCTTTAAAACTTTCAGTGAAATAAAACTACTGCAGGTGTTTTACATGGTGCACGAGAGTATGAGGGTAGGAAGAGTGGTGGGGAAGGGGAGTTGACGCTCCAGTAAATAGAAAATGTTTTATCTACTGGAATCACCAGCCAGAGGCGATCACGTGACAAACTGGCTTATCCTGAGACTGGAATGATGCGTTTACACGCTACCAGCTGTGACGTCACACGACTAGGGATCTCAACTGGAACGCCGACTGGTAGCGTGTAAATCAGGCATTACAAGACGTGGATTTGACGGGGAAAGGGCAAAGAAGCAGCTGTGGAAGGGTGAAACAATTAATGACATAAACTTGAATATTTTGCTTTTAATTGGAACTTACTCGCATCCCATTGACACTTATGCTTTAATCCAATATCAGTACCAACCCTCCTCAGCTTCTTTGTTTTTTAACATGCTCTTCGTCTATTATAGTTATTGTTGCCACTCGTTTAACGTTTCGCACTTCCGCTTTGTGTTGTATTTATGTTTGGGGGATTTGCTTTGGTTTTGTCCAAGGAGGTTAGAAGAGAGAGGAGGTCCGAGCAAGCTTGGCGCGAAGAAGCAGACTTTGGCAACCCTACTCTCATTTGAACTAAGCCTATACAAACCGACTTTTTAGTACGCTCTTCTACGGGAAAAAACGTGGGTAGGGTTTGAAATTCTGCCAAATTTTTAATATAGTTTCTAAAAAAGCAATTTCTGTGGTTGTAGGCTATAGTTCAAGACCTGAACTATCAAATGGTATGCGTATTACTCTTCACAGCTAATAATTAAGCAATATTCAGAGGTTTTTAAATCCCTCTCACTAACTTCGATTTTGTATGATTAAGTGCAAATCGATGGAGGGCTAATTACACATTTGCCGTCATCCAATCGAGAAAAAACTTATCAGATTGATTCGATGTTGATGACAATGCACTCAGTTAAGTTTTGGGGGCTATTACTATCACTAAAAGACTGCTTTTACACACGCTATTATTGGACTAATTAGCCCACTTGCCATCCACCCATCAAGCTGAAACTTGGCAGATGGATTCGATTTGGATGACAATGCATTCAATCAAATTTTTAGGCGAGTCACTACCACTAAAAGGCCACTTTTACGTATGCTTTTTATTGACGCTTTGGTTTACTTATAAACCCTTTTCCTATCATGAGATTAAACATTTAAACTTAGCGGACGCACTCGTTGTCTATGAGAATGCTTTCTATTAAGTTTTGGGACTGTCACACAACGGCAGTTTTTACATGCGTTTCTATTGCCTTACGTTAGAATTATCAGTAGCCTTTACTCACGTACTATTATCCAGATACAAACCTTAATTCAAACATGTTAAATTTTAGCAATATTTAATGACTGAAATCTTCTACTATTAAAGTTACCGAGGAAAAATATTCAAAGGGCTAATTAACCCACTTGCCGTCATCTAATTGAACTGAGACTTGGCAGATGGACTCGTTGTGGATGAAAATTTAAAAAATGGATTCAATATTTTAAAGCCGACCAAACGGTATAGTGGTTAGCGTGCTAGCTTCTAGACCACGAGGTTGCGGGTTCGAGTCCTGTGTTGGCATGGGTGTTTGTAAATGTATGTTGGCTTGTCTAATGACGAATGTTTCGGCGCATTTTATAGCCCTCGTGTTGCTGACGGCGCCAGATAATCTGAATACAACCAACCAACCAATATTTTAAAAAAATGGATACCAATATTTTCTTTACCTTTGCACACTATGTAATGTAATCGTTTCGTAATCTATTGGAAATATTTTACACTAGCTGCATGGTTCCTCGTTGCGGATATCCATCATTGGTGTATAGGTCTCGTCTCAGCTTTTGGGGCTTTACTCGAAAAAAGGTTCATTGCCACGCAAATCCAAGCTCGCTTCGCCTGCTGGAAGTTTAATTGTAACATAAAAGCAGCTCGCTTCACTGGCTAAAAAGTTTATTGACACATAAGCACTGGCTCGCTTCACTCGTTCAAAGGTTAGTTGCTACGCAAACACAACTCTCTTCGCTCGCTGAAAAATTCTTTGCTACGCCCTCACAGGCTTGCTTTGCTCGCTGGAAGGTTAATTTTATTGCGCAAGCATATGTTCACTTCGCTCACTGAAACTCGTACCCTACGCTTATTTGAAGTCACTTTATAAAGAAAAACTTTAAAAAAATTTAAATAAAAAAAATTTAAATGTTAACATTTTGTTTAAGAAAATCAAAATTAGAAGGCAAGATCTACTAATGTCGAAAATTTCAGAGCTCTACGCTTATTTAAAATCACTTTATAAAAAAAGCTTAAAAAATTAATTAAAAAATATTAATTAAAGTTTTTGGTTGTTTACTTCGATTGATTATTTCGTTTTCCGTGCGTCAAATTCCTAATGTCCGCTGAAATCTAAATCGTAGCTTTTACAATGGCTTACTTTTGAAGACTTCTCGGTGCTAATTTGTAAAGGGCAATTGAGGGTCCACTGTGGGTGGGCCTGAAACGAGATGCGAGAGCCGGTTTCCCCCCCCCCCCCTGGTGGCGGGTGACAACCGCCCCTCTTTGTTAATTTGTAACGGACGATGGGTACAAGGGTCCGAAAACAAGTCCATTATCACTCCGTGGCCTGAGGGAAGAATAGGAACAGAGAAAAGCCCCCTGCTATTGGGATTTCTAAGCAGAAGTTTTACGACTTGTCGATGAACAAGGCGGCTTCTTTTCTTAGTTCTTAAGGTATTTGGATTTCGAACTTTATGTTTGAAAAGAAAAGGAATAATGGAAAAAACTTGGCTTTCTATTGAAAACTTTGGATGCTCTTTTTCGATTCGAATTTTGTTATAATAGTTTTACAAAACATTATTATTGTAATATCATGGGTCATCAGATATCTACGTTGCTTTGGTTTAATTTATATTATTACTTATGAAGCTCTTATGTGTTTTTGGAATATTTTGCGTGATTGAAATACTTTTGTGAGAATTTTGTTTGAATTCAGTAATTAATTAAGAATAATTTCAATACTGCAACGCAAATAAAAAAAAAAAAAGCTTTTAAAAAGCACTGAAACGGTTAACAATAATTATTATCATCAGTTTATATTGACATTATTATATAAACCTACATAATAAAACTCAGAATTAAAAATTAACAGATTTATCTAAACTTTTACAAACTACAGAGAAATTACGGCGCCAGATTAGAGGAACCACCTTGAGTTATTTAATAATGTAAACTTATTAAAGGGTAAATATCTGAAGTACCGAAAGAAAACTGTTCGATGATTTAATTATTTATCTCATTAACATCTTAAATTCAAGAAGTCTTTTTACTATTATAACTCATAAAAACAAAGTTTCTAATATAAATCCTTTATATATATGTTTTATGTGTTAAGTCACTGAACTCAGATCAAGTTTTGATAATGTTTGATCACTAAGGGGAAAAAACAACATCTATTCCGAAATATTTACTAGTTTCAAAACTTGCTTGAATACATTTTCATCCACAGCGAGTCTATCTGGCAAGTTTCAGTCCAATTGGATGAAGTGTGATGTCATCAGAGGGCGACGATAGTAGCTTGTGTAAAAGCATTCTTTTATAATAGTGTCAGTCCCCAAAACTTGATATAATACATTCTTAGTGACAATGAATCTGTCTATCAAATTTCAGCGCGATTGGATGACGGTAAGTGGATTTATTAGCATTCAGAAACGATAATAGAAGCCTGTGTTAAAGCGATCTTTTTGAGTGTCTGTGGCAGCCCCCAAAACTTGATACAATGTATTGGAATCTATATCAAATCAATCTGCAAAGTTTCATTTCGACTGGATGACAGATGTTAATAAAAAAAATCATTAGAAGTGACAATGTAGTGTCTGCAATAGCGGTCTTTAAGTGACAGCCCCCAAAACTTAATAAAATGCATTGTCATCGATATCGAATCTATGTGACCAATTTCACCCGATTGGTTGGTTGGTTCGCTCAAAGACCTATTTTTATGCACAATAACGGCTAATCAGGCCAGGATTTACAGCTTAACGTGGATTCTGAACCACAACGAACATCCATGGCAAAACCCGGATTCAAACCCGGCCTTTGGCATGCATGGCCAGAGCGCTAACCACACCGCCATCAGGTTGGTCAGCCTGATTGGATGACGGTAAGAGGGTTAATTAGCCATTCGCAGATTTGTAGGTCACACACACACAAAATCGAAATTTATATAAACAATTTTTTAAAAAAGGTAATAATTTGTAAGTAACTGTCAGAACGAATGAAATACAATCATTTGATATAAGTTGAAACATATTGTGACTTACCATAATTTCCAAATTTGCACCTGCATATTACATCTTATTATTTGTTTTTCAACCTTCTCGTATATTATACTTGTATGGTCAAATCGCTATTCTCAGAAAAAAAAATTTAATGATTTTTAGAAGAATTTTGTTTATCGATACAAAAGTATCATCCTTTATGGTCCCCTGAGCAGACATCACCCCCCTTTCCGCATTGGGGTCAAGTCAATAACGCCACTGCTTATAAAGCAATGTTAAACAGTAAACAAGTCCATTTTATAATTGCTTTAGAATAATAAAAGCTACAAAAATAATACTAACTCAACACAGATTCTCCCCCCAAACAACTTCCCAAACAAATTGGGAGAAGGGAGGGGGGGGGGGGGGACAGAAGAAGTTCTCTTTGACAAAGAGAAAAATGATATTGTATAAAACAGCGGTTTCTAACCTTTTCAGTTGTTCGGATCAACTATCTATATTATGAAAAAAATATAATGTACACGAAAAATTAAATTATATTTTTTTATAAAGTGAGGAACTTGATTGCACTTGGCTGTTACGACAATTAGAAAACTAAAAAACAAGTGACCAAAGTTTAAAAAAAAAATCATCGGAATTTTTTACATTGTTTATCCCCCGTCAATGAGAGAGTCAATATCTAGATTAAAACTTAGCCATGCTGTTTAATTCACGCATTATTCACTATCGATGTTATTCACTCGTTACAACATCGAAAAATACAATCGAGTGGCTAGATTGTTTCCATCTTAAACCCTGAAGCTCCGATAATATTTATCTCGGCGATTCTCTACCAGAGTCCACGGCCCAGTACCGCACTACTCGCGGTCCGTGGGGGTAGGAACCGCTGGTAGAGAAAATCAACTAAGCTTGGCGCAGTTGGGAGTTTGGCGTCGAAAAGGGCTTAGTTGCTTGGCGAAAACGGCGATAAACCTGCTTCATAGGTACAACCGGTTTCGAATGGTTTTCCAGCTTGCTCACACCTCCTTCTCTTCTAACCTCCTTGGACAAAACCAAGGAGGTTAGAAGAGAAGGAGGTGTGAGCAAACTGGAAAACCATTCGAAACCGGTTGTACCTATGAAGCAGGTTTATCGCCGTTTTCGCCAAGCAACTAAGCCCTTTTCGACGCCAAACTCCCAACTGCGCCAAGCTTAGTTGATTTTCTCTACCAGCGGTTCCTACCCCCACGGACCGCGAGTAGTGCGGTACTGGGCCGTGGACTCTGGTAGAGAATCGCCGAGATAAATATTATCGGAGCTTCAGGGTTTAAGATGGAAACAATCTAGCCACTCGATTGTATTTTTCGATGTTGTAACGAGTGAATAACATAGCGTTGTGATAGTGAATAATGCGTGAATTAAACAGCATGGATAAGTTTTAATCTAGATATTGACTCTCTCATTGACGGGGGATAAACAATGTCAAAAATTCCGATGATTTTTTTTTAAAACTTTGGTCACTTGTTTTTTAGTTTTCTAATTGTTGTAACAGCCAAGTGCAATCAAGTTCCTCACTTTATAAAAAAATATAATTTAATTTTTCGTGTACATTATATTTTTTTCATAATATAGATAGTTGATCCGAACAACTAAAAAGGTTAGAAACCGCTGTTTTATACAATATCATTTTTCTTTTTGTCAAAGAGAACTTCTTCTGCCCCCCCCCCCCCCATCCCTTCTCCCAATTTGTTTGGGAAGTTGTTTGGGGGGAGAATCTGTGTTGAGTTAGTATTATTTTTGTAGCTTTTATTATTCTAAAACAATTATAAAATGGACTTGTTTACTGTTTAACATTGCTTTATAAGCAGTGGCGTTATTGACTTGACCCCAATGCGGAAAGGGGGGTGATGTCTGCTCAGGGGACCATAAAGGTTGATACTTTTGTATCGATAAACAAAATTCTTCTAAAAATCATTAAATTTTTTTTTCTGAGAATAGCGATTTGACCATACAAGTATAATATACGAGAAGGTTGAAAAACAAATAATAAGATGTAATATGCAGGTGCAAATTTGGAAATTATGGTAAGTCACAATATGTTTCAACTTATATCAAATGATTGTATTTCATTCGTTCTGACAGTTACTTACAAATTATTACCTTTTTTAAAAAATTGTTTATATAAATTTCGATTTTGTGTGTGTGTGACCTACAAATCTGCGAATGGCTAATTAACCCTCTTACCGTCATCCAATCAGGCTGACCAACCTGATGGCGGTGTGGTTAGCGCTCTGCCCACGCATGCCAAAGGCCGGGTTTGAATCCGGGTTTTGCCATGGATGTTCGTTGTGGTTCAGAATCCACGTTAAGCTGTAAATCCTGGCCTGATTAGCCGTTATTGTGCATAAAAATTGGTCTTTGAGCGAACCAACCAACCAACCAACCAATCGGGTGAAATTGGTCACATAGATTCGATATCGATGACAATGCATTTTATTAAGTTTTGGGGACTGTCACTTAAAGACCGCTATTGCAGACACTACATTGTCACTTCTAATGATTTTTTTTATTAACACCCGTTCTGTCATCCAGTCGAAATGAAACTTTGCAGATTGATTTGATATAGATTCTAATACATTGTATCAAGTTTTGGGGGCTGCCACAGACACTCAAAAAGATCGCTTTAACACAGGCTTCTATTATCGTTTCTGAATGCTAATAAATCCACTTACCGTCATCCAATCGCGCTGAAATTTGATAGACAGATTCATTGTCACTAAGAATGTATTATATCAAGTTTTGGGGACTGACACTATTATAAAAGAATGCTTTTACACAAGCTACTATCGTCGCCCTCTGATGACATCACACTTCATCCAATTGGACTGAAACTTGCCAGATAGACTCGCTGTGGATGAAAATGTATTCAAGCAAGTTTTGAAACTAGTAAATATTTCGGAATAGATGTTGTTTTTTCCCCTTAGTGATCAAACATTATCAAAACTTGATCTGAGTTCAGTGACTTAACACATAAAACATATATATAAAGGATTTATATTAGAAACTTTGTTTTTATGAGTTATAATAGTAAAAAGACTTCTTGAATTTAAGATGTTAATGAGATAAATAATTAAATCATCGAACAGTTTTCTTTCGGTACTTCAGATATTTACCCTTTAATAAGTTTACATTATTAAATAACTCAAGGTGGTTCCTCTAATCTGGCGCCGTAATTTCTCTGTAGTTTGTAAAAGTTTAGATAAATCTGTTAATTTTTAATTCTGAGTTTTATTATGTAGGTTTATATAATAATGTCAATATAAACTGATGATAATAATTATTGTTAACCGTTTCAGTTCTTTTTAAAAGGTTTTTTTTTTTTTATTTGCGTTGAAGAATTTTCTCTTCTAATTGGTAAATAAATAAAAATTATAATATTTTTTAGTTATTATTTAGTACAGTGCATTATATTTTAAAGGATAGTGTTATGCATGAAAAAAGTTATTCATTACTGAACTGAGAATTTTATTATGAGTCTAATTTATGAATAGAAGAAATTTTATAACAAAAGATACATGAATATTGGAAAAAGTTTAAAATGGCATCCGACAATGCCGCAACAAATGTGACAGATCTTGCAGTAAAGAAATTGGCAGGATTTTTTTTTTTTTTTCATTACTCTTCTTTTATCAATTTTTTCTTACAATATACGACTTTAATATTGATTTCTGGCGAATTACAGTATTCAAATTATTCTTAATTAATTACTGAATTCAAACAAAATTCTCACAAAAGTATTTCAATCACGCAAAATATTCCAAAAACACATCAGAGCTTCATAAGTAATAATATAAATTAAACCAAAGCAACGTAGATATCTGATGACCCATGATATTACAATAATAATGTTTTGTAAAACTATTATAACAAAATTCGAATCGAAAAAGAGCATCCAAAGTTTTCAATAGAAAGCCAAGTTTTTTCCATTATTCCTTTTCTTTTCAAACATAAAGTTCGAAATCCAAATACACTAAGAAAAGAAGCCGCCTTGTTCATCGACAAGTCGTAAAACTTCTGCTTAGAAATCCCAATAGCAGGGGGCTTTTCTCTGTTCCTATTCTTCCCTCAGGCCACGGAGTGATAATGGACTTGTTTTCGGACCCTTGTACCCATCGCTCGTTACAAATTAACAAAGAGGGGCGGTTGTCACCCGCCACCAGGGGGGGGGGGGGTGAAACCGGCTCTCGCATCTCGTTTCAGGCCCACCCACAGTGGACCCTCAATTGCCCTTTACAAATTAGCACCGAGAAGTCTTCAAAAGTAAGCCATTGTAAAAGCTACGATTTAGATTTCAGCGGACATTAGGAATTTGACGCACGGAAAACGAAATAATTAATCGAAGTAAACAACCAAAAACTTTAATTAATATTTTTTAATTAATTTGTTAAGCTTTTTTTATAAAATGATTTTAAATAAGCGTAGAGCTCTGAAATTTTCGACATTAGTAGATCTTGCCTTCTAATTTTGATTTTCTTAAACAAAATGTTAACATTTAAATTTTTTTTATTTAATTTTTTTTAAAGTTTTTCTTTATAAAGTGACTTCAAATAAGCGTAGGGTACGAGTTTCAGTGAGCGAAGTGAACATATGCTTGCGCACTAAAATTAACCTTCCAGCGAGCAAAGCAAGCCTGTGAGGGCGTAGCAAAGAATTTTTCAGCGAGCGAAGAGAGTTGTGTTTGCGTAGCAACTAACCTTTGAACGAGTGAAGCGAGCCAGTGCTTATGTGTCAATAAACTTTTTAGCCAGTGAAGCGAGCTGCTTTTATGTTACAATTAAACTTCCAGCAGGCGAAGCGAGCTTGGATTTGCGTGGCAATGAACCTTTTTTCGAGTAAAGCCCCAAAAGCTGAGACGAGACCTATACACCAATGATGGATATCCGCAACGAGGAACCATGCAGCTAGTGTAAAATATTTCCAATAGATTACGAAACGATTACATTACATAGTGTGCAAAGGTAAAGAAAATATTGGTATCCATTTTTTTTAAATATTGGTTGGTTGGTTGTATTCAGATTATCTGGCGCCGTCAGCAACACGAGGGCTATAAAATGAGCCGAAACATTCGTCATTAGACAAGCAAACATACATTTAAAAACACCCATGCCAACACGGGACTCGAACCCGCAACCTCGTGGCTAGAAGCTAGCACGCTAACCACTATACCGTTTGGTCGGCTTTAAAATATTGAATCCATTTTTTAAATTTTCATCCACAACGAGTCCATCTGCCAAGTCTCAGTTTAATTAGATGACGGCAAGTGGGTTAATTAGCCCTTTGAATATTTTTCCTCGGTAACTTTAATAGTAAAAGATTTCAGTCATTAAATATTGCTAAAATTTAACATGTTTGAATTAAGGTTTGTATCTGGATAATAGTACGTGAGTAAAGGCTACTGATAATTCTAACGTAAGGCAATAGAAACGCATGTAAAAACTGCCGTTGTGTGACAGTCGCAAAACTTAATAGAAAGCATTCTCATAGACAACGAGTGCGTCAGCTAAGTTTAAATGTTTAATCTCATGATAGGAAAAGGGTTTATAAGTAAACCAAAGTGTCAATAAAAAGCATACGTAAAAGTGGCTTTTTAGTGGTAGTGACTCGCCTAAAAATTTGATGGAATACATTGTCATCCAAATCGAATCCATCTGCCAAGTTTCAGCTTGATGGGAAGACGGCAAGTGTGCTAAATAGCTCTACTAGAAACAATAGTAGCGTGTGTAAAAGCAGTCATTTAGTGATAGTGATAGCCCCCAAAACTTAATTGAGTGCATTTTCGTCAACATCGAATCAATCTGGAAAGTTTTTGCTCGATTGGATGACGGCAAATGGGTTAATTAATCCTCCCCCGATTTGCACGCCTCATACAAAATCAAAGTTAGTGTCAGGGATTTAAAAACTGTTAAATATTGCTTAATTATTAGCTGTGAAGAATAATACGCATACTGTTTGATAGTCCAGGTCTTGAACTATAGCCTACAACCACAGAAATTGCTTTTTTAGAAACTATATCAAAAATTTGGCAGAATTTCAAACCCTACCCACGTTTTTTCCCGTAGAAGAGCGTACTAAAAAGTCGGTTTGTATAGGCTTAGTTCAAGTGAGAGTAGGGTTGCCAAAGTCTGCTTCTTCGCGCCAAGCTTGCTCGGACCTCCTCTCTCTTCTAACCTTCTTGGTTTTGTCGTTTATTCTTAAAGCTAATTAATATACGATTATTTTACAATTAAATTACTCAAGATGTACGAAATATGTCCTGTGTGTGTAGTTACGTGTATGAGCGTCGTCTTCAATAAACTATTGACTACGAGCTATTATTTGAGTAATAACAGTTATTTTATTATAAAAACTGTTATAATAAAAAGTTTAAATTTTTTTTATTTTGACATCGCTTGAAATTTTTTTTATCATTTTCCAAATATATAAATGAACTCAATTATGTGTTTATTATGTTTGTTTTTTTAATTTGATGCAAATCAGAACTGCCTGATGTCTGCTTAATAATAATGTTATGTATCTGGCAACAATAATTTAAAAGAAATATTTACTAAGGCCACCTAGCAACAACTACAACTTTAATTTAAGATTCTCATTAAGTATAAGAATAAACAAGAAGTATCCAAGTATCTTTGATGTAACTCGCAGTACGAGACATGTGTCTCCATCGTCAATTTCTTCTTTACAAATAATGTTCCCAGACCAGGAACATATTATTGGTGACGAGGATAAAAGCTATGGAAATAAGAATTGAAAATTAGAACGAATGTGGAGGATCGGTATCTTCTCGAAAATGGACACTGCCGTTACCGCATTGTAATCCTACTGGTTTCGAACTGAAACCTGTAGTATTCAAGATGCAAGATTCCGAATCTTCTAAGAGAATGGGCAAAATGCCTGTATTTCAAAGTACTGATTCTATAGAAGAGTATCTGCTACAACTAGAATTTCATTTTGAAGCAAATAACAAGCGAACATTTGAAAGGATGTTTTCTCAGCGTTAAGAAGCCTACTACAACCTAGAAATATGAAGGAGGTAGGTACCCCATGACGAAATTTTTGAGGAGTTAAAGAAACATTTTGCTCCCGAAGTTCGATCATCATGGAACGCTACCGCTTTTATAAGTTGAAACAAACTTCAGAGGATATATATCGAGCCTTATAGTCAACATCAAAGAACAAGCCAGTTACAAAGAACAAATCCGCCTATCATCACACCGCTACGAGTTAATTAATGCTTATCCTGTCCACATGCACTCCTTTTCTCCGAAGTTCCAATTATTCCCTCTCTCAACAATAGTATTCCCTACATTTCTACGCCAAGTTACACAACAATACCATTTTGAACTATTTATCGCTCCCGCCCTTGGCGCGCCTTTTCCGTAGCGGTGGATCGCCCTCATTCGGAACTCTATCCGTAACTTTGAAAAAGTTAATAATGTGTGCAGCTCTCCAAACACCATTGTTTGAGCGAGTTAAGTTAAAATAATTGTGGACTGTATTCATTATTTAATTTTTTAATTACTAAATGACGAGCCATAGTTTGGCTAGTGTCAATACAAAGCGCTTCTAATAAAATAAAAAAAGACTGCAGTTTCAAGAACAACCACGCAGGGTTGCTGGAGAAAAAAAGTTCGCCAAGGCGCCAATAGCAGTGGAGATTCAGCCAAGGGAAAAGAGAACTGCAGAACATCCCGGCGGGCGTTGAAATATAGAGATATTTCAAGGAAAATACAATTTTTTTGAAATAATATATACATAAGGTATATGCAATGATACAAAGAGTAAATACAACTAATATAAAACTAGTAAGCAAAAATACAAAAAATTTCTTTAAACAAAATAGAAAATAAGGTTTAATTACAGACAATTAAATGGCAGGTGCATCAGTGTTATCACTTATAGGCAAAATGCAAATTTTTGTAATAGCTCTTCTAAATTTCCCAGTAGGCGTCTTTAGATCAACAACTCTAACATTGTTATCAGGTCCTGGAATGACATTTAGGATTCTGGCCAATGGCCATTTTCCAACAGGTAGGTTTGAGTCCTTAAGAATCACCATCATTCCCTTTTTAACATTTTGTTTTTTGAACAACCATTTACTGCGTTGTTGCAAGTGACTTAAATAGCTGTTTCTCCAAAATTTCCAAACTGACTGTACCATTTTTTGAAGCCTTTCCCATTTATTCAATAAGTTTTCATTTTTATCAATCAAATTTGGCTCCGGAAGAGAATTGATTGGTCTACCTATTAAAAAATGTCCAGGAGTTAACACCTGAAAGTCGTCGGTATCAATGGATAAAGGAGTTAATGGGCGTGAGTTCAGGATGCCTTCGATTTGTATCATTATGGTATTAAACTCCTCCAAAGTTAATTTTGAATTACCGACTACTCTCTTAAGGTGGTACTTGAATGATTTAACCCCAGCCTCCCAGAGCCCACCGTGATTCGGACCTCTGGGAGGAATAAACTTCCAATCAATTCTCTCTGAATTCAAAAAATGTACAACTTCTTCACTATTAACAAACAATTTCTGTAACCTTTTTAATTCTGCACTAGCTCCTGTTAGGTTCGTCCCGTTATCACTAAATATTTTATAGCTTTTACCCCTACGAGAGAAGAACCTTTTTAAGGTTGCAATTAAGGCTTGAGATGTTAAGTCAGAAATAAATTCTAAATGCACAGCCTTAGTGGCCATACAAACAAATATTGCAACATAAATCTTTTGCAATGTGCCCTTTCTTTGGCCCTTATATTTAATTTGAAAGGGGCCGCACAAATAGATTCCAACATTAGAAAACGGGGGGTTACTAACAACTCTTTCAGTGGGAAGATCTCCCATAAGCTGGCTTGCAACAATTGGTTTCATCTTAAAACATGGTACACATTCATAAACAACTTTCCTAGCTGGATTTCTACCACCAAGTGGCCAATATTTCTGACGAATTGTGTTTAATAAGGCCTGTGGTCCGACATGAAAGTCGCGCTTATGATAGTATTGGAAAATTAGTTTTACTAATTTAGAACCCGAGGGCAAAACTATGGGATGTTTATGGTTAAAGCTTACATCCGAATTATCTAAACGTCCACCCACTCTGATTACTTCATGACTATCTAAATAAGGGTGTAAGAAACGTAGTTTGCTTTTTACTGGAACTGAATTTCCCTTCTTTAGAGAAGCAAGCTCTGGTAGAGGATATACTGTAAGATGAGAGGGTCATCTTTGGGGGAACCTTAAGCTCTTCAAGGAATTGCTGCTCTGTAGGGTGATGGACAGCAGGTTCCGGACAGGGGGGCATCTCCGGTCCATTCCACCATAGCTCATTGGAGGACAGAGCTGGAGCATCCAGCCCTCTGGAAATAGAGTCTGCAGGATTAGATGAGGAGGTGATGTGCAGCCATTGGAAGTCTGAGGTTAGCTGCTGTATCTGAGCAACCCTGTTGCTCGTGAAGGTCTTCAGAAGATGTGGGGAGGTCCTAATCCATGCCAGGGCAATCGTGGAGTCGGAGAAGAGCTGCACACAATCAAATTTGTGCTTGAAGGCTTGAATAACCTTCTGCACGAGCTTGGAGAGCAGAAGGCAAGCGGACAATTCTGCTCGAGGGATTGTCAATGGGGTCCGAAGGGAAGATACACGACTTTTGCTGCACAGAAGGCGACTGGAGCGATTACCAGTATCCGTGATGGTGTGTATATACACGCAGCATCCATACCAGGGCCTATTCTAACGGGCAGTCGTGGCTCATTTGGGCAGTCATAAATTGAAAATGGGCAGTCGTAAATCTAAAATTGGGCAGTAGTAAAAAGTAAAGGAAAAAACACTGCAAGCCAATAATTTTCTCCTTTCTTCCCCTCCCTAAATTTTCCGTATTCTTTGTTTTCTTTTATCAACTTATTAAAGCTTTAGAGATGCCAGTTCAAAATGTACAGCCGATTGCGAGCTATGAGCATTATCTCCTTAATTCCTTATTATCAGAAGAAAAACATTGGGATGAAATTGTTTTTCCAATAATGGGAGTTACTCAAGAAACGCATTAAAAATATGACACAGTTGAAATTGGTTCAAAATATCTCAAATTATGGTCCTACCAACTTTCATTCCTATTCTTCGAACTCAAAGGATACATTAAATTAGGCAAATACACTCTTACTTATAAATATAGATTTGGTGACATTACATTATTAAGCCCAACATTCAAATATTTTTTTCAAACTTTTACTTTGAATGTGTTTTCTTTAAGTTCTTTTTCTTAAAAAGTGAAGAAAAATTCCTTTTGCGTGTGAGCATTTTATTTTAATTCAGAAAATTATTATTAATCTGCAAGTAATTCTTTTTCCAATTTGATGACAAATGCTTTTTATTATTATTTTAAAATAATATTCTTTTCTTGCTAATATGCATGAGGACTTTTTCATTCGATTTTATATTTCCTTTGTTTGTTCATTTAACGACGTTTTATTTCATTGGGATCTTTTTTAGCCTTGTAGCTTAGTAAGGCCATCATAGCATGCATATGTGTATAGTAAAGAGTTCAAAGATTCATAGTTCAGACCAATTTAACACACAAACTTCAAGATAAGATAGTTTTGGCACACAAAAAGAATTAATTTTAAGAAAATCTTGCGACAAGAAAAGAGTGTGACAAAATTGTTTGCATTACTACAGGACAAGGACAAGGTGGAGGTCTTTTACAGAACATTATCTTCCAACTTCCCCAATAAATCTAGTGTCCCTCGATCCTGCTCCCCATATTTCCGGTCAACACTCCACCCCCAGGAATGTGGTTTGAAGGGGACTTTTTTTTTTTTATCTTTACGCTATATTTTTAGAGGGCCAGTGATTTGACAACAGTTTATTCTAAGAAACGAAACAGTTTAATTGTGTGCTTTCAGCAGCAATGGCGACTGGTAATCTTTTATAATGTTTTTTTTTTCTTTTCATAATAAAATAATCTAATTACACAACTGCGTACGATTGACTCTTGAAACGTCACAATGAAAAGGTGTGTAACATTTTAAAATAAATATGAAAAATATAGCAGGATACGAGATTAACGTATTAAAAATCAATTTATTGTTATATTCAAAGATAAATTATCAGTAGATATGGTATTTAGTTATTAAGCTGAAAGTTTGTTATTTAAGCCACAGCTGAATTAACAAATCTAATTCTACGAACTAGACCCACCTAATGGCTGTGAGGTTAGTACTCTGATATCGCATGCCAAAGGTACCGGGTTCGAATCCTGGATTATGAATGGATGAACGTTGTGGATCGGAAACTAGGTCACATCAGGATTAGCCGTTATTGTGCAAAAAATAGTTTATTGAGCGTACAAATTAACCAACTGTGAAACTAGAGATTTATTAATAGAAATGAAGCGTAATTTTTAGCATTTTAACACATCCATTTTAGTGGAGATACAAGTCCACAACATGGATATTTTGAGTTCTTTTTAAGAAAAATAATTGCATTTACTTAAAAAAATAGTTTTAATTTTTTTGCATTGCGTAAAAAAATAGTTTTAAATTTGTAATAGCTTTTTTGAAATATAAAGCATATACTTGACATCTTGATGAGTAAATCTTTAACATTAATTAATTGTGGAATATAACTCTTTAAACTTGGGAATCAAGTATTGGGAAAAGCTTATAAGTAAGAAAATGCGTCAAGAATAAACTTTTTGGTCAATTTTTAATAAATCACACATAGGGACCTCTAATCCTAAGCAATCCAATTGGACTTCAAAAAATCAAAGTCTAGATTAATGAAGGTGATTTGATTCACAATACCTGAATGTAGTATGCATTTAGTTAATTTCACAGACACTTACTCTGGCTCTATAAAATACTTACCGACTGGTATTTTGACTGATTAAGGAGGTATGTTAAAAATTAGAAAGAAGAAGAAAAAAAAAAACGTAAATGCCTTTTTTCCTTCAACCAATAGCCCTTCTATTTTCTAACCGATAAAATGTTTTAGAGAGGATGACTCAATGTACTTATTCGTTAATTGTAAACCATTTAATATACATTTATGATATTTTTTAAACAAGTGTTTTGTCAATTGCCGGATAAGAAAAAATCTTTTACACTTTCGACGGATTATTACATTCTTAACACGAGAGAAACCTTTTCTGACAAGACAGGGGTTTAGTCACTTGGTGAATACTTCAATGGTTAGCTATTACTAAATTCAAAACATAACCTATTTATATCACTGGTGACTTATTAGACTATTTATTTTTAAGGAAGAGGGGAGATGGGGGGGGGGGGAAGAGGATGGAATTTCGTAATGGGCAGTCGTAAATTTTGCTTAGAATAGGCCTTGATCCATACGCTTTTGAAGACGCGTCCGCAAATCCTACCAAGGAAATTGATGTGAAATAAAGGGGCAGGACGCAACGGGGCACCTTAATATGTTGTATTTGTGGTAAAGTCTCTACGAAATTCTGCCACTGTACTGCAAGTTCTGAAGGGAGTGGTTGATCCCAGTCCAACTTGTGAAGCCACAGCTGTTGCATAAAAATTTTTGCCCTTGTAATAACTGGGCCGAGGAGGCCAAGAGGATCAAATATTCTGGAAATTTGGGACAGAACTTCTCTTTTCGTTATGGTAGAATTTGAATTAAAGGATACCTTATAGGTAAATAAGTCATTAGAACTGTTCCATAATAGACCTAAAGTTTTAACGGTAATTTCATCAGAGTTCCTATCGAAAGGAAAAATAGGGTCACTTGTGTGTCCTTTGTTGGATTGCCATTTGTGTAGGGTCATACCTCCTCTTTGAAGGAGATGTGTCAGTTCTGTTTGAAGTGTTTCGAACTCGTGTGGGTCGGAAGAGCCCGACAGACAGTCATCCATGTAAAAGTCATGTAGGACAACACTTGAAGCGAGAGGAAAATCATCCTTCTCATCTAATGCAATTTGTTTTAAGACTCTTGTGGCAAGAAAAGGTGCGCTGGCAGTGCCATATGTCACCGTTTTAAGCTGGTAAGTCTTAATAGGAGCGGACTTACTCTCTTTCCAAAGAATCTTTTGTAACTTAGTTTGGGAGGGAGCTACTTCAACTTGTCTGAACATTTGTTTCACATCTGAAGTGAAGGCGTAGGTGTGTTTTCTAAATCGTATGAGTATAGAAAACAAATCATCTTGTATAACTCCACCCTGAGAAAGTAGATCATTCAAAGAATATTTACTTGTAGTTTTGGCACTTGCGTCGAATACCACCCTCAACTTTGTGGTTTGACTTGTTGGTTTTAAGATACCATGATGGGGTAAATAATAACCATCTTCGAAGTAAGCATCTTCTGGTACCTGTACCATATGACCCAAAGCTTCGTATTCATTTAAAAATTCAGAATAGAGTGCCTTCATGATGGGGTCAGTTTCTAGCCTATTCCATAAGCGATCTAACCTTTTAGATGCCATCTGTTTTGAGCTGCCCAGCAAGTCTTCCGACGTACCTGGTTTAAATGGCAACTCGACTACATATCTCCCATCGGGTTTACGGGAATGAGTGTTTTGGAAATGATCGTTACAGTATTTCAGTTCGTCGCTGTCGCAAATGTTATTGTCATCAAGGGAGTTCTCAGTTTCCCAAAACGAAGTCAAGGTTTTATTGAGAGATTCCAGGGTAGTAGCAAGAAAATAGCGATTAACGGAGAAAGGGCTATCATGTTGAACACTTCCTGACACTAAGTAACCAAAACAACTTGGCTGCAGGAATAGGTTTTCAGTCAATTTAATTTTGCCTTCCCTTAATAAATCGTAGAAAAGTTCGGCACCTAATAATAAATCAACCTTTTGAGCCAAAAAGAACTTAGGATCAGCCAAAACAATATTCTTAGGGATGTTTAAGTTTGAAATATTAAAGTTTCTAAACGGCATGGCGTTTGCTATTTTGGGTACAATGAGAAGTTTTAAGTTCCAGTGACAGTTATTATCCTGATTCGAAATATTGGCAGAAACTTGAGAAACTACACGAAATGGTTTATCGTTTAAACCACAAATGGGGACGTCAGTTTTTTCTTTTTTCAAACCCAGAAATTGGGCAGCATCAGCTGAAAGAAAGCTGGATTCACTAGCTGAGTCAAGGATCGCGCGGACGGCAATACGTTGACCTTTAGAATTCTTAATGTAACAGACAGCTGTATTGATAAGGACGTTTTTCTCACCCTTTGCAAAAAAGGATAATTGAGTGTCTGACACTAAATGATCATTCATATTTGGTTGATCTGAAATTGGCGTTTGAAATTCAGCTTGTGTAGTGGGTGAATAAGTTTCTGTTAAGTTATTGCTTTCAGCTTGTGCTGAGAACTTGTGTAGCAAAGTGTGGTGAGTGGCACGAGAACAAGCTTTACATGTGCCTTTTGACTGGCAAGATATATTTTTGTCATATTTGTGGGACAAACATTTCATGCACACTTTATGCTGTTTGCAGAAATCAAAACGATCCTCTAATTTCATTTCCTTGAATTCTGTGCATAAATAAAGTGGATGAGGCTGGTGACATAAAGGGCAGTCTTTAGAATTTTTGTTAGATTTTACAAAAAATGTTTTAGACCTTTCAAGCGTGTTTGGTTTGGAATTTCTGGCAATGCTACCAAGTATTGAAATTCTTCTTTCAATAAACAAAATAAAGTCATCAAAATTGGGGACATCGTTAGTGGTTAATGAAGCTTCGTAATTTTTTCTAGTGTCTCTATCCAATTTGACTAACAATACATTCAAAAGTAATGCATTCGACAGTTTATCCCTCTCAAATTTCAAAACTGAAAGTGCTCTTAGATTTCGTTTGACGCAATCAACCAAGTTTCTGAGCTCCCTTTCTGACTCATGTTTCATCGGTTCAAGATTTAATATGCATCGAATATGCGTATCTATAACTAAACGTTTGTTTTCATATCTCTTATCCAGTGCTTCTAATAACGACCCATAAGAATCATCCATAGTTTCAATACATTTAGAGTCGCCACATAGCGCACCGCGTAAATAATATAGCTTATCCATGTCCGAGAGGGACGGATTTTGGTCAATTAAATTGACAAACTGCGCTTTGAAAAACGTGTATTCTTCAATTTTCCCGCTAAAAATGGGAAGAGGAATTTCCGGTAGTTTCAGTTTCGAAACCACATTGGCTGACTGCGAATGGTCGTCAACCAAAGTTTTCGAACAGTCAGTTTTGTTTTCAGAAGTTTTATCAATATTTGTTTTTCTTAATTTATTTAAAGAGGTAGTGATTCTTACCTCCAAAGCCCGGATTTCATCGTCTATATCCGTCAATGATTTCTCAGTAGTATCGAATTCACCTTCGGGTGTTGATGCGTAGTAATCCATCTTTAAATCTTCAAATTTCTTCTCAAGTTTGTTGAGCTGGTCTTGATGAGCCAATAACCTTTCATTGTCGACAGACTCGACATCCTCCATAGCCTTGGACAGCTTATCAGCTGACCCTTGACATTTCCCCGCCGGCGATGTAGAACGACCAAATTCGTCATATTAAAAAAAAATAGTTTCGGTTGTTAAAGTTAAAAATAAATAAATTCAGAATTTCGCGGGTGACTCCGGTTCGCTAGGACCAAAATGTTTGAGCGAGTTAAGTTAAAATAATTGTGGACTGTATTCATTATTTAATTTTTTAATTACTAAATGACGAGCCATAGTTTGGCTAGTGTCAATACAAAGCGCTTCTAATAAAAAAAAAAAAAGACTGCAGTTTCAAGAACAACCACGCAGGGTTGCTGGAGAAAAAAAGTTCGCCAAGGCGCCAATAGCAGTGGAGATTCAGCCAAGGGAAAAGAGAACTGCAGAACAACCATACTACCTGTTCTTACTGATAATACTAATATAATTGAGTATTGTAAAACAAATTTTCCCAATTGTTTAGATTTAAATAAATGTATTGGTATTTTGGGGGACCCAGTAAATATAGCTATGAAGAATGATACTGTTCCTATATTCTGTAAATCTAGACCAATCCCTTATGCTGTTCGACAATTCGTTGATAGTGAGTTAATAGAAGCATCAATTCAGAAGGGTGTGCTAAAACCTGTAACTCATTCAAAATGGGCAACTCCTATTGTAGCTGTACCTAAAATTGATAGTGAAAGTAAAAAGACTGTAAGAATATGTTGAGGATTTTTCAGTAACTGTAAACAAATTTTGTGAAACACAATTTTACCCTCTTCCGTCACAGGACGATATTCTTACTAAGGTGGGTTCTGGGAGGTATTTAGGGTGATACGCCAGTAATTGACCACATGCCAGTAGTTGACCAAAATGATACAAAAAGGAAGTAAACAAGAATTGTTGTGATGGTATTCTAATTTTTATTGGTCAAAATATATCCAATAAACAAAGAAAGTCACTGCCAAAAGTTATAGGGGTAACCAAGCTTCTGCTTGGATGTTAAAAATTAACAAACACAAAGGTACATCGCAGGGCCTCATATGAGTGACTGACACTATTAGAGAAGAGTGGTTCAGCTTCTCTGTGATCTTTTAGCATCAACATTAATAATTTCTAAATGGTGTAATACAAATAAGGTATGTAGATCATTTATGTTTGTTTTACATTAATACATAAGAAATTTTTCATTAAACTAATAAAAAAATTATGAATAACAGCTGGTTAATTACTGACCAGGCTAAGTGTTATATTTTTAGTAATTGACCAAAATGGTCAACTACTAAATTTTTACTTACTTGTATGTTTTCTGGGAAAAAACAAAATGATAACAAAGGTTTATGCTTTTATTGAAATTTTCACTTCTTATTTGTCCAGAAAAATAGATTTTTTCAGTAATTGCCCAGTGTGATTAATTGGTGTTAGTAAGGGTGTAAAGTAACAGTTTTGTTTTAACTTTAGAATAAAAAAGTAAGTCCTTTTTAAACACTAAGATGGATTTTCTTATTGCATGTGTACATTAGATCTTTTTTAAATATGCTAGGCTTAGTTTCTTAACATAATTTTTTTTTTAAAAGTCAAGAAATGGCCAAAAGTCACTTTTAAGTATACTTCCACTTTATCCCCCACAAATATTTCTTGAAAAATTCAAAAAATCAGATTAAATGGTCTGTTGAAAGAGAAAAGCTTTGGTCAAAGTTAAGCCGAAAAATTTCCAGATCACTAACACCCTTGTAAATATCAAAATTACTTTTCACAACTTAATTGAATAAGATATATGTTTATTAATATTTTTTAATATGAACAGGAAAAAATTAAAGTAGAAAACTAACTTAAATATTGATAAGAAATTGAGTTAAATAAATCATTAAGGATGGGGTTTTTTTCTAGGTTTAAACATATACCGAGACTATAAGAACTCTTCTATGTAATTGGATTGTAATGTAACTTCTATGTAAGTGTCAATACAAGAAAAGGATTTCCATTAGATAAACGGATGCTTTTTGAAACTGTTCAAGAAATAATATCCTCTAAATTCGATTCTTTTCATCTAAATTTATTCAGAATTGAAAGTATAGGACTAGATAGTCTTTTCTATATTATTTTCATTTTCTTGTTTTAATTTTTTGAGTAAGATATGCATAATTAGCTACCAGTCTAAATAACTTTGATAACCTAAGTTTATAAAACCATCATACTATATCTTACAATGGTAATCCTGTATTTTCATTGATTAAAATTGATTATATTTATTTTAACTTCCTTTTTTTGATTAATTTAATTGATAATTTATCAATATTAGAGCATTTTATTACAGAATTTAACAATTAACTTTTGGTTTTATTCTGGAAAAAAAGTGGTCAATTACTAGCATGACTGTGGTCAATTACTAATGTCTACATGGTCAATTACTGACAAAATTGCTCTTGGTAAGAAATTCTGATGATATTTTAAATTGTAAAAAGGACTGGAACACTTTGTTAATTTATTATTGAGCTTCATTAATCAATTGATATCTTGGAAAATTTTCATAATATTCCGTTAATAATTTTTCAAGAAAAAAATTAAATGTGTAGGAACTTCCACTAAATGGTCAATTACTGGTAGGTTCACCCTATCTAAAATTAACCTATCTATGGCCTTTTATCAGCTGCCTCTAGGTTCTGAATCTCAAGAATTGTTAACTCTTAATATTCCTAAAGGTTTGCTAAGGTATACAAAATTGCCCTTTGACATAAAATCGGCATCATTTCTATTTCAACAAAAAATGGATAGTATACTGAAAGAATTTCCTTTTACTGACTGTTATATGGACGATTTGTTTGTGAATACTGCCACAAAGAAAGAATGTATACAAAGAACTATTATGGTTTTACAAAAACTTAATCTGTTCAATGTAAAAATTAACATTTCTAAATGTGAATTTTTTAAAGAGAAAATTCAAATGTTGGGTCATGTAAAAGATTCCGAAGGTATACATCCTGTCAAAGGTAAGTGTAATGATATTGTCAATGCTCAACTGCCCAATTTAAATCAGAAGAATATCTGAGATTTTTCAAATATAATGAAATTGAGGTTAAAAAATCACCACCATATCACCCAAATTCAAACGGAGTAGCAGAAAAATCGGTCAATATTGTTAAAAACATGTTAAAAAACACAAATTCTGCAACCGACAGTACGCAAGTTTCCAACATAGGCTCGATAATGCTCTATTTGCTCATAGAAATACACCATCTTCTGTCACTCTGAAGACTCGTGCTGAACTGTTGTTCAAGTTTATACCTCAAACAAAGCTCACACAGCTCCAAAGTGAACACCTTACTCGAGAGAAAAAGTATAAAGAATCTCGAAAAGTCTCATTCTTAAGAAAATGCTTTGAGATACTTTGATTTACATGAAAAAGCACGAGTTCGTTCTACTTGTAATATAGAAATTAAATGGTTTCTGGGTGAATTCATAAAAATTGTTAGTATGAACACCTATCTTGCGAAAGTTCATGGTCATGTACAATTCGTACATACAGATCATCTAAGAAAATGAGTACCAAGTGACACATTGGAAATACCAATTAGTGAAACACCAATTCCAATAAGCTCTCCCATTGGTTCAGCTCCTCTTGCAACAATTCTGCGACTTCTCAGCCTGTACCAAGCGTTGAGTTAAACCAAGATAAACTCGAAGAAAAACCTTAGTGTGAAGCAGATGTTCAATCACCGCTTACCCCTGCTAAGACTTTTGAGTGTTCCCCAGTTTTAAATTCAAGCCCCCTGGTGAAAACTCGACCAAAGCGAAACATAAAACCACCTAAAAGACGGAATTTATAAACTCCTTAAGAACTTAACAAGTCATTACTTTCATAATTTTCGTGTGATTATGTAGTTAATAATTATACAATGTTAACTTGTAACTTTAATTTTTTTTTTAGGATGAAAGTGTTTGATATGTCTGTTTAATAATAATGTTATGTATCTGACATCAATAATTTAAAAAAAAATATTTACTAAGGCCACCTGACAACAACTACAACTTTAAGATTCTCAATAAACATGTAATTTGCAGCACATCTGTTTCCATCGTCGATTTCTTCTTTGCAAATAATGTTCCCAGACTAGGCTTATTCTTAACTAGTACATGCTAAATGATATTGGTTTTTGCAGTTGCATATCATTTAATATCGTGCACTCAATAACTAAATATCTTTTGGTTCCCAGTTGAAATGTATACTGCTTCGAAGAATGCATGGAAACTTTATCAGAAATATTTTCTTCTAGCATGTGTTTCATCAATTTTGTACAATTAATTCTTTATGTACATATTTCTTACGAAAACTTACTGAAAATTCACATTACTGGATATGCTGTAAAAAATACATCTCTAATATTATGATTCGTATTCCATTACAGGATGGAACTTTTGTAATAGTGGTTCAATCTATATATATAATTCTCTTGCGTAACGTCCAAATTCGGCTGTATTTCTGTGAGCAGAATGGCAATGACTTCGAACAAATCTTCTCAATGTACTTTATGCACGAATTTCCAAATTCAGCAATCCAGCCAATCACAATATATCTTTTGAAATTTGACTAATACGTCTAGCAACAGCAACAACTTGGATTCGCTATATTTTGTTTTTCTTATTATAACCTACAGATAGAAATTATTGCCTATTTAAAACATATTGATTTAATAGTTACTATGATGCAAGAATAAATAGATCCAAGATATGTATATTTCTTTTGGATTGGAATTCCGGGTAAACCAGACTTTTCGGAAAAATTATCTGCTGGAACATGTTCCGGAGGTCACCGGGACGCATTCAGCGCTAAATCGCCAACTTTCAAAAAGTCGCTAAGAGGCATTATGCAGTAAACCTGAAACTATATTCATTTCTAATCAGTGCAAATTCAGCTATTACGAATTGAAAGCTATCAAAATAACAAATAAAACCACCCACTCAACTTCAAAATCTCATATGAAATTTGAAAAAAAAAAAACTTTTGGCAAAATTGAGCTAATTTTCTCGCCAAATTTGATTTTCAAAAATTCCTGTTGATTGAATGCCGGATAATTGCATTTTCACTGTTTTATTTTATTTTCTAAGTATCGCAAAAAAAGATTATGCGAACATATGATTGCTTCGTTAAGAAATTTCGATAAACAACTTTAATTATTGTAGCGCTTCATACGTTACAAGCCCTTAAATTTTAATTGTTCCATGAAATAACCGATCTTTTTTAAATATATGTACGATACTGTTTATTTTTGTTGTTTTCCAAGAAATTTCTACTACGTTGCCACGCTGTCCCTGCTTAACGCGTCTCGGCAGCAGTAACAAAACGTTTTCAATTTCATGGCATTAGGCAGCTGAAATAGCTTTTTGCTAGGGCATATTTTAAATGTTTCACTTTGAGGCGAGCAAAGCGAGCCAAGGGGATTGCATAGCAATCCAGGGGGTTGACGAGCGTCAGCAAGCAGGGGGCGGAGCCCCCTAGTATAATACTAATTTTGTTTCAACAAGTATTCAATTATCTTAGCTAAAATTATAAATTTGGTTGAATGGGCAAATTTGTCAAGTGAAAGTTTAACAAGCAAGACAAATTAGTTTTTTTTTGTGAATAAAAAAAATTCTAGGTTGGTTGGTTGTTTGGATTTTAATGGCACAAGAGCCAAGCTGCGCCAAACATGTCTTGTTTTACGAAACTATAAAAGAATTTTGGTATCTATTCAAAAAGAAATAAATCAAATTAGGTTAGTAAAACCAACTTTATGCAAAACGAAAACAAATTCGGATGTGGTTCGTCTGGTAGTAAATCCTTTTATGTTAAATTAGTTATACCAAATTGGTTCAGTCTAGGTATATTAAAATTTATATATACACATAAGATATGGTTAACAGATAAAAGGCAGCTTCACCGTGAGCCAGTCGGTGCTGGTTCATTACATAAAAGGTCTTGGTAAGTGAAGCGTGGGTGACCAATTCTAAGTCCCGATAAAATGATATCCGTGTGTCTGTTTAAAAACACTAGTTTAAAAAGTTTAATGGATGGTTTAATTGAAAACAGCTATTGTGTATCTGTTTCTTCTATAGCAGCTCCAGCATCTTTTCTTGGGTTTGTTTTATAGCATGCTTCGCATCACTAAAAGTGGCACAAAGTTGTCCGATCAAAGCGAATGTTTTTCGTGGCAAAGTCAGCAAGATCATTTCCACGTATGCCAACATGGCGCAGTATCCAAAAAAAATATCTCAACTGATCGCTGTTTGAGACTCGTCCAAAGATTTTTAAGGCACCATAAAATTTAATCGCCAAGTGAAACTTATAAGAGCAACGCTTGCCAATGTGAAACCCTGCAATGACGTCATGTGGAATATTGATAGATAAATGATGCGTTTTTTAAGAAGATAAAATAAAAATCTGTATAAAATATGCTAAAAAATACCTTTTGCAGCATTTAACTATTGTAAATTAACAATAAATATCAATATTTTAGAAGGTGGAAATAGATTTCCCTTACCTTGAACTGTATTTTTCTGTTCCTTTATACAACCCATAATAGGTTCCCAAAATCGGGATTGGCTGGTTACCATATTTAATGCAAAATCGCCAAAAAAAAGGGGGGGGGGGGGGAGCCATAACGCATTTTAACCTATTTTAGTCTGTTTCTGTTCTTCGCTGTAAAAACTCTTTCATAGGAGATCGTAAATTTTATTGTATGATCTAGCAATGGTTTTATATCATGTCGCATCTTGCATTGTTTTTTATTATACGTGTTTAAGCTGATTTTATTATACACGTGTTACGCTGTTTTTATAATGTGCTTACATCATTGTTTTTACGAAAAGTGCTCATGTTTATTTATAACATTTGTTTTTTGCTATGTGGTGGAATCATAAAATTATTTGCTTTTTATCGTTCAACAGAAATATAAATATGGTTATATTTAGAATACTGGTGAGACATGGCACTTTCAAATTTCATTCCATTATGTTGAAAAGTGGGTAAATTTTATTTATATATATAGCTTGTTATTACTCTCGTATTAAGCTGTGATCAAATATTTAAGTTTTAGGCTGTTAATGTGATGTGTAAAATATATATTAAGTTAATGTGATATTTTCTCTATTTAAAAAAAAATTTACAAATCACTAACTCTAGAGTGTAGAAGCCGTAATCGTCCATTAAAAAATCCGAACAGTGAAAACTATTTCTTAAATAGTAATAAAAATTATGTACAACGACAACATACGATAAACATTTATAGAAAAAGGATAAACACCTGAAACAATGGTAATCAACTTAAGCAAAAAATGATGAAGGGGGGAAATAAAATGAGAGAATAAATCGTTAAAAAACGAGCTAAATAGTTCTCATAAAGGGGCACTTGAACCAGGTTGCTAGAGAGTAGCAGACGAAATTGCCATTTTTTTAATTAAATAACAAATATTATGCAAAACGTTTCCTAATAGGGCTACAGCTCTGAAATTTTTAACATAAGTAGTTTTAGCCTTCTAATTGGTCTTTTGACAAACAAAATGCTACATTTTTAATTAATATATTTACAAAAAGCGACTTCCAATAGGTCTAGCGCACTGAAAATTTCAACAAAAGTAGCCCTTCAAATGTTGCTTTTCACAAACACGCTAAAATATTTTCAAAGTGGTAAGGGGTGTTGTATTAACTGAGATTTTTTTTTCTCGATTGGAGAGTGGGTTCTAATATTAAGGGTTTACGTAGCAATTTTTAGTGAGTGAAGCAAGTTTATGATTACGTAGCAATAAACCTTTCACCAAGGAGACCTGTGCTTATGTATCAATGAACTTTTCAACAAGCAAAATAAGCTGCGTTTGTTACAAAGAAGCTTTTAGCGAGCTTGGTTTTGCGTAGCAATGAACCGTTCCGAGAATGAAGTGCCAAAAGGTGGGACCAATTATGCATCTCCGCAACGCTGGGCCATGCAGCTAGTATATATATATTCTACTAAATATATCTATAAAATAGCTTTGCAATTAAATCACCTCATTTGAAATATTATTGCATTATAAGCACCATTGTCTGGGCATGCTGGTATTTTTTTCTTGTTGTATAAAACCTAAATACTAATAACAAAAATATATAACATACAATTATCCTTTTTGAAAAAAATGTTTTAATATTCCAAAAGTTACCTGTTTTGGAGGAAAATAATATATGTAAGTACTAGTAACAAATATAAATAAAATAGCACCACACCATATATTTAAAAATTTTGTCCAGATTTGCTTATTTTCAACTTGCAAAATTAACTGTGCCTGCCAAATACAATTATAATAAGATATATATAATTGTTACACACTTTCTTATTAAAAAATGTAATCATAAAAAGAGTTTATAAAACATTTTTACTTCTTAACTATAAAACAAAAATTGTGGCAGTAAGTTAAGAATCCAATTAATAAAAAAAGTTTTATTTTCACAAAATCAGTTGGAGTGTACATAGCGGCTTTTACAACTTGCATACCCCAGATTTTTGGATGACATAAACCTACAAGTACAACACTATGTCTTATTTAAAGATAAATCTTCACATTCTTAGCCAAATATATACCAAAAAGAAAAACTAAATAAACATAATATTGTGTTACAAAGAAACATTTCAAACAAAATTTCATTGGCAACATTTCTTGGCTCATTAAAATTTCAAAAGAAGGGCATAAGATTTCTGTGCATTGCAAAGAATTAAAATGATTCATCTTTTTAGTGCACATGCTGATTTTATTAGTACTTTATATTAAACTATTGTAACAAGATGTTGAACACCAAAATTTTACAGTCGGATTTGGATATAATTTTTTCAGTAAATTCATTACAGTCGAACCCTGTTAACATAAAATTGATGAGGCTGCAAAAATGTTCGTATAAACTGTCTAAAAACTTTTTCAGTTAATTAATGCAGATATAATTATATGTATTCAATAATTATATGCATCTATATATGTATTTAATACTACTGTTTTTTAAAACACTTGCATTTCAAGGCTTATAATTAATACAATAGTTTAACAAGATATACACTAGGAATTTGAAGTTTTATGACGCAAGAGCTACAAAGGCCATACTGCATAAATATACATAAGGAACAAGAAAAAAGTAAATGTATTTCCTAGTAACTTATTATTTAAAGAAGTCTGCCAATGATTTTTGCTTTAAATTTTTAATAAAACATTTTATTTTTTTTAAATGTTTCAACCTTTTAAGTTATTTAAAGAACATAAGGTATTATCCTGCTGCATTAGGAAATATTGCAAGGTTTCATTAAAAAAAAAAGTGGTTAAAGAGCAAACTTTTATTCATTTTAAGCAGGATTTAATTATGTGAGATTTCATGTTAAATGAATGAATTAACATTAAGTTTAAACTTCATCATACAGAGAACTCTTTTACTTTGCGTTACACATGATTTTGTGTTAACAAGATTTGACTGTATTACATTTCAATAATGCTAACTGATACATCACAGCAATCTGCTATTGAAATATTAGTTTGATAATAGCCATTTCTGAAATAAGATACTTCACTTTTTAATTTAAACAGTTATTTTTAGTATTCTATTCAAAACAAGACAACATATATTTTATTATATATAATTTCTTAAGTGACAGGTGAAAACACCATAGAGACAAAAATTAAATTATTTTGTCAGGAGAGCAAAATAGAAATGGATAGAATTCTAAAATCAATCTTTTGATATTTATTGAACCAGAAAGAATATTTTTGTCCAACTATTCCACAAATTCCTTTATAAAAAATTAAATATATCTTTGAACACTGCCTTAATAGCTTTACAGATTGTAATGAAACTTTTCATGTTACATAATAAAAATCCATGAATGAATAAGAACAATCTGCTGTGGATTGAAAAATTAGCATTGGACGTGAAACAGAATGAAAGTAGCAGTATCAAATTTTTATGTTACCAAAGCAGGGCGAGAGGATGCCATTTGTGAAGTAGGAAAAGTAGAAAAGCTCATTTTTATATCCAATAAAATAGAAATTGTATATCATAGAAAATATAGGATGCTAAGCAACATTAGGTTGCACCAGATAGTAAAAAAATAGTTAACCCTTTTTCAGGAAACTGTATTAATTGAGGACTAGAAATGAAAAACGACATAAAAAAAACCGAAAAAATATAAAAAAATCTTTTTTTACGGAAAAATTTCCTACAGACCAAGCTACAAAAAGTGGAGAATACCCAAAGTGCAAACTCAATAGTTCAAATTCAATCTGGTTCTTAGTCATAGCCTTAAGTACCAGATGAGAGTATTTTTCGGCTTCTCTGAAAAAAAAAATTTTGGACTTGGGTCGTTATCCATTTCTAGTCCTCAATTGGTTGACTAAGTTACCTTAATTTTTTCTCCATACAAACACATTATTTTACTGTGGCTTGGTTCATTGTCAAAATCAAATATAGTTGATTTTTTTAACTATATTGCGATTCTGATTTTTTTATTTGCTTTATAGCATCTTTCGGTTCTTTTATATCAAGACAATAATCAACAAAAGATTTAACGGACAACATACTTAACACTATTGGACGTACCTCCAATACATTGCAGCGCCCGTTTGTTTCCATCTCTTGTTGTACAGACTGCCTCACATCATGGGTAACTTTACTAACAACACTAATTTTCATTCTATCAATTTGAGGGAGATTATAAACAAACTTGGTCAATTCGTAAAATTTAGGCAAGTCTTCATTGTTAAATTTATTGATAATCAATTGAGAGCACAGTTTTATGTCCAGTAAAATATTCTCTATCAGCAAAGGTCTCTTTAACATTAAATTATAATCTTTTGATTTCAGAAATGCACCTCCATAAAATAATAATTTAACTAGTTCAATATCATCCCACAATTTAATGTTAATTGTTAAAGGTGAATTCCCATCATTGGCTTCAGCATTACAGTCAGCTCCTGCATCAATTAAATACTTAAGTACTTCTTTGTAAGCATTTCTACAAGCAAGGTGTAAAGGCGTAAAGCCTTCAGAAGTCTTGGAATTAACATCAATTCCTTTCTCCACAAGAGCCTGAGTAACCTCTAGCCATCCCTTACGTGCAGCAGTATGCAACAAAGTGTAATTATCATAACAGCAGTTTACATTTGCACCAACACTAATAAGAAATTTAACAACTTCAGGACAGTCGTATACTGCAGCTAACTGTAAGGGTGTCATTCCCTTGCTAGTTTCAGCATTACAGTCAGCTCCTGCATCAATTAAATACTTAAGTACTTCTTTGTGAGCATTTCTACAAGCAAGGTGTAAAGGCGTAAAGCCTTCAGAAGTCTTGGAATTAACATCAATTCCTTTCTCCACAAGAGCCTGAGTAATCTCTAGCCATCCCTCACCTGCAGCAGTATGCAACAAAGTGTAATTATCATAACAGCAGTTCACATTTGCACCAGCACTAATAAGAAATTTAACAACTTCTCGACGGTTGTATACTGCAGCTAACTGTAAGGGTGTCATTCCCTTACTAGTTTCAGCATTGATATCACTTCCTTTCTTCACAAGGTATTGCACAATTGCTACCCATCCTTCACATGAAGCGTAATGCAATGCTCTCCAACTAAACGCACCGCAACAATTTATGTTTGCTCCTGCACTAACGAGAAGTTCCATCACATCCAAATTGTTGCTTTCTGCAGCCAACATTAAGGGAGTTTGCTCTCCGTAAGTTTTAGCATCAACGTCAACACCTATCTCCAGAAGAGTTTGGGCAATTGCCAGCCAACCTCCCCAAGCAGCACAATGCAACAATGTATATTCATGTTCAATAGTAGAGTTAATGTTTGCCCCTGCTCTAAGGAGAAGTTCAACAATATCTAGATGGTCATTGCCTGCAGCCAACATCAAGGGTGATACTCCTGCTAGATTTTTGGCATTAACATCAATACCTTGCTCCAGAATATACATCACAATATGTAGCCACCCTTCCCATGAAGCAATATGTAACAGGGTCCATTTATATTCATCACAGCAGTTCGTATTTGCTCCTTTCTCCACAAGAAATTCAACAATATCTAGTTTGCATTTTTTTGCAGCCATCATTAAGGCCGATTCTCCTCCTTTAGTTTCAGCATTGACATCAACTCCTTTCTCTACAACAAACCGGACCAATTTTAACCTCCCTGTCAATACAGCATAATGTAAAACTGTCATATCATATACATTACAGCAGTTTATGTTTGCTCCTGCATCCACAAGAAATTTAACAATATCTAGATTACGTGTTTTTGCAGCCAACATCAAAGGCGATTCTCCATTTACAGTTTGAACATTGATATCAATTCCTTTCTCCACAAGAGAACGGACAATTGATAACCACCGGCTCAATACAGCATAATGCAACACTGACCATTTCTTACAGCGGTTTATATCGGCTCCTTTACTAATCAAAAATTGCACAACTCTTGGATTACTGTTTTGAGTAGCTAAAATTAAGGGTGTTTCACCATCATCAGTTTCACAATTAATATCGGCACCGTCCTTTACAAGAGCATGTACTACAAACAAAAAGCCACGAAATGAAGCTCGATGCAACGCTGTCCAAGTATATGGCAAAGGTGAGATTGAAACACACCGCGCCATGCTAATCAATTAAATTTTAAAAGCAACAATGTGGAAAGACAATTCCATTTAATACAATCCCACGATGATATAATTTACATATTACATTACGTTTAGGGTTTTAAAAAAAACCAAAACAAATGTACCGTGTTAGTGAAGTTGAGTTGGGATGAGACATTTGTGGCTTTGAACGCTGTTCTAGAAATAAGGATTATGTGTCGTCACAGTCTATTGCTACCTACTGTCAGGGTAATCATGTTTTTCGTTGTTATAAGTGTTTGTAATTGTAAATTATACTTTCTTTTATTGCAGTAATTATAACAGCCCCAGAAACATGTTTCAATTGATCAAACAAGTTTCCTTTAAAAAAATTCGTGATCGTTAATTTTTCAGAAATGTTAATTACATTTCCTATTGCAATGTTAATTAATAATTATGCTCTAATTTTTAATTAATAATAAAAAAATTCACGGTACATATTTTTGAAATCCACTCACTAGTTTTAGCTTTTAACCCCTTTAAAATGCAAAATTCAGATATTAAGTTCTTGCAAATTTTAGTTATAGAGCATCCATACCATTTTCGGTGGGTTTTTTCTATACCCATTTTCATTGTAAAAGGAGCCAAATTCCTTTCTTGCACACACAGCATTTAGATCTTAGACCAGCATTGTAGCTGAACAAACTTCTAAAATAATACCAGTGCTGATTAGCAGTATTAATACATTATCACGAATTTCCGTATATTTGTAAATATTTCGCAGTATTATAACTATGTAAAATGAAAAATTTAAGTGCATTTCGCATAAGGCAGTGCAAGAGTTTGTTTTTACTTCGCTTTCCTGCAATGCGTCTCCTGATGCTGGAAAACGACTTTTACAGGGAGAAGGCCGTTTAACATTATGGTTAATGGCAATCTCGGTCCTTTGGTCACCAAATTTGCAAGAAATTGCCAAATGTCGCCAAACTTGGCGACCATTTGGCGACACTTTCGGTCCCCATGTACCTGTTTCTGACTGCTATCTGGATAATTCTCCAAATTTCTATCTCTTTTTGCGAAGGATTAGCTTTCCTATATAAGACCAAGAGAGCGGGTGATCTAGTTAGTTATTTTATTAGCTCTCAGTGAGTATTCAGAGTAGTTCCGAAAGGGAGCTGTATTGCATTGTCTTTTCGTCGATTTTAGCAGTTGTGTATCTAGTTTCTAACTGCTGTTTGTGCTCCATTGTTGTGTAAAGAGCTGTATTAAGTCTATTTGAACGGAAAGTTCTGGAGTTGTAAAAGAATCTGCGAAGAGTTATATCGGAATAAATTTCTTCAAGTTTTAATCCGCTTTGGCTTCAAGTATTTCGAACCCATCCACGCAACAATATAGTCGGCAGCTTTTACTTACCGATGTGGGATTCTTTTCTTGACTCCAAAATAACGAAAAGTGGTTTGAAACTTAAAGTGGAGTTTTGACCTTTTCACTCAAAGCCGATGTTTTAGAAAAAAAAGTTTCAATACTATTATACATTGGAAAAAATTTCCGAAACTTTTTCATTAGATTAACAGTTTTTCATACTTAAAGCTAGTCATCCACTAACGCTGAACAGAGCAGAGCGGAGTGCATTAGAGCCAAATCCAAGGCTGCCAACGTTTATTAAAGCACGAGCCCGCTCTGCTCTGATCTGCTCATAGTGGACGCCAACTACACGTTCAAAGCTGGAAGCGTTCTTGGCGGATTATTTTACCCACTCTGCTCTTCTCGTAGTGGAAGCTCAGCTTAACAGGTGTTAGAAAACTAACGTACCTACTTAAAAATTATTCATTTGAGGATTGATTAATTAAAAACTACCTAAAGGGTATAATCCTGCACCAATCATAAGTCAATTTGTAATTCCTTTTAAATTTAACGCAAACGATATACAATGATTTGATACAAGGAGCCGATTAGAATTAAAAACTTAACTGAAATATTTTTATATAATTTTGTTTTGAAAGAATTTAAAATTACTGACTTATTAAAAAAACTTCAAGATTCAAAATTAAGTTAAAATTCAATTATTGTATAGATGAGTTAGATCCAAATATAACTTTACAATTAAAACTTTAATTATTTAATTCAAACTGAAGTTATCGATGGAAATTGCGGAGATATACCGACTTCTGCGGGTCCTCACGAAGGTTGCGGGCCCGCAGGGTGCTCTCCGCACCATGTGAATAGGCCTCAGTAGTTAGAAAGTGGGGCTCCGGGGCCATGGCTCAATGCGCAAGGGATGAGGGATGGTGACGTCACCGGAAGGGGGCATGACCGGATATGACGTCACAGGAAGTGATATCACCGGAAGGAAGCGTGACCGGAAGTGGAGTGGAGTTGTTTCCTTCCTGCTGCTGTTTTAGTTTCGGTTTCATTATAAGCTGTTTGTGTATGACGTCACAGTGTGAATGACGTCATAATGTGTTTTATATCAAAGTTTTGAGTGGTGGCAACACTTTTTAGTTTCGGTTTATCTTTCAGACGGAGTTGAGTTGTTCTAGGACTGCTTCTTAGCGAATAAGTTAGAGTGATAGGCTTTTATTGCGTGACGTCACAGCGGGTATGACGGCATAATTTATTTTATATCAAAGTTTTGAGCGGTGGCAACACTTTCTAGTTTTTGTTTCCAGTTAACTGGAGTTGAGTAGTTCTAGGGCTGCTTCTTAACGAATAAGTTAGAGTGATAGGCTTTTATTGCGTGACGTCACAGTGAGTATGACGTCATAACTTGCTTAACGTTAAAAGTTTTGAGCGGTGGCAACACTTTTTAGTTTTGATTTACATTTAAGGCGGAGTTGAATTGTTCTAGGGCTGCTTCTAAGTGAATAAGTTAGAGTTATAGGTATTTTTTACTAGTGACGTCACAGTGGGTATGACGTCATTCATGATTTTACAAAACTTACCTTTAAGACGATGGCAGCAATAGAAATATGCTAAGTTTTAGGCGGGATGGAGTTGAGTTGTTTTAGGGCTACTTTTAAGTGAATAACTTAGAGTGATAGGCTGTTTTACCAGTGACGTCACAGTGTTAATGTAGTGGGGATGACGTCACGATTTGCTTTATATCAAAGTTTAAGGAATGGCAACATCTTGTATCCTGATATATAGCTAAGTCTCCTTTGATTGGTTGAAATAAAAGCTCACTTCTGATTGGTTAGAATATGTCACGTGATTTCAAATGCTCTTCTCATTGACTATACAGTTTAGTAAGACAGTTTTCTACTAAGTTTAATGTAATTGCGGCGCCATCTAGTGGTAGGAAGGAATATAAATTACATAGTTTATAACTTTTCATGCTTAACCATTAAAAACTTCAAATACATGCAAAGATAATATACTAACACAAATGCGTAAAGTTTCGGATTGAGTGGATTTTTTTTTCTATAAGTGCTTAACACATTTAAACTAATGTTGAGAGATATAATCGCAAGACCCTTTTAAGGAATCAGGTTTAATCAATGTTAGACACATAAAGTCTCATTATTTTCTCAATAACAGTATGAAATGTAAATATAAATTAAAATTTATAAGAAAAAAAAAATTTAAACTTTGATATCTTAACGTGAAAATTTCTTTTACAGAGCTTAACATGTCATTAAAAAGTTTTTTTTCTTTTATTGTCATAGTTTTTGAGGGATTGAATACACAACAAAAGAACTTAGACTAGAATTAATTTTCAATATTCAGCAACTGAAACCCATTATGGAAGTTAAAGCAATGATTTTACAATTATTTTTAGGTTGAGTTAGTCTGACCCTGTTGAAGGAATTAGTAGTTGTAGTGTGTTCACACGTGAGTTTGCAATACAATATTAGTAATATTCATTTCCTAAAAACGAAATATTTATCACTTTGAATAGAAAAATGACGATTTTTTTTTATTTATGTAAGTATTATTCTCAATTTTGTAAATTTTAAATGTATTATCCATATTTTATTGAAGAATTTATATTTTTTTTCTTCTTCTTTCAGAATGGTTTAGGAAAAACATTTCATTTTAGTCAGAACAATGTTTTCAAAGAGATGGAAATACGCAACTTTTCGATATATCAACCTTCAAATATTTTGAAATTGATTCTATTTGTTACAACCGGTTGTAATTTAAAGCTATACTGTACTATGCGAGCGATATTATATATCTTAGCTACTTACTGTCTATGTTAAAATTTATATTACCATTAAACTTGTTAGAAATTAATATGTCTATGTTAGTTATATTAATCAAGATAGTTTTTATTGTACAATGATACTTACTTAAATTGATGAATGGCAACACAGAACTAGCTGCTAATGCTGAATAGATATGTGATAACTGATTTTGGATACTCTAATGTTTAAATAAGAGAGAAAAAGTAACATACTTGAACATCTTACAACTAAGAATTCAAAAGTGAACATGAAAATTTACTTTACGAATAAATATCATGTCTTTAAAATGTGTACGAATATCACTAAATAAGAGAAAAAAGTAACATACTTAAACTCTTTACGACAAATAACTTTAAAATTAACGAAAAAAAACTTACTTTACACATAAAAATCACTTTAAAATGTGTAAAAATATCGCTAAATAAGAGAAAAAAAGTAACTTACTTAAAATTTCTAAGATAAATATTTAACCTTTACGCGAAAATTCCCTTCATGTATAAAAATCACGACTTTAAAATATAACATGCAAGAGAAAAGTAACGTACTTAAACTTTTTACGACAAATAACTTTAACATTAACGTAAAATTTTACTTTACACATAAAAATCCCGATATTAAAATATGTAGAAATATCGCTAAATAAAAGAAAAAAAGTAACACACTTAAACTTTGTACGACAAATAACTTTGACATTAACGTAAAAAATGTTCTTCACATATAAAAATCACGACTTTAAATTTGAAATGTAGGATGAAAGTATAACATACCTATAATTTCTACGACAAAGAATTCAAACATTGCCGTTCATGTCTTTAAAATGTATAATGATAACTCTAACTTTTAGAAAAAAGAAACACTAAAAATTTACAAGGCAAAGAATTTAAAATTGAACGTTAAAATTAACTTTACATGTACTATCATACTCTTATATCAACGATAAATAAGATAAAAAAAAGAAACTCTAAAAATTTATAAGGCAAAGAATTCAAATAATACGCGAAAATTTACCTCACATATAAAAATTATGTCTTTCAAATGTGTAAGAATAACGCTAAATTAGAGAAAAAGAAATATTAAAAATTTATAAGGTAAGGAATTGAAACAATACGCGAAAATTTATTTCACACATAACATTTTTATCTTTAAAATGTGTAAGAATAATGCTAAATTAGAGAAGAAAAAAAATAACATACTTAAACTTTCTTCGACAACAATTTAAACAATACGCGAAAATTTCATACACAATTATTTTCTTAGGTTAATGTTAAATAATGGGAAATTTAACAGAATAAAAATTTCAAAGATAAAGAATTTTAACCTTTACACGAAAATTTACTTCATATATAAATATCATGTCTTTAAACTTTAACGTGACAATTTACTTCTCATATACAATTAAACTCTTAGGTTAATGTTAAATAAAAGAAAAAGTAACATACTCAAAAATTTCTAAGATAAGCATAACGTAAAAATTTCATATCATGTGTTTAAAATGTAACATATAAGAGAAAAAAAATAACATACTTGAACTTTCTATAGCAAAGAATTTAAGCGTTAGCGTAAAAATTTACTTTACATATAAAATTCACGTCTTTAAACGGGATGATAAGCATGTGACGGTAATTAGCCAATCAGGTTAGCGGTAGGTGATACGCCACTTGCCGGCATTTTTAGACCGGAGGATGAGTCACGCTAAAACTTGTTCAAACAGGTCGGGAGACTTGTACAGCAAGAACAACAGCATCGACGCGCAAGCAGCGGGTGATGCTGCGGTGTGTCAGCAGGTCTTCGAGATTATCGTTTTCCTACTTTTCCTTTTTCATAATGAAATGTTTGTGAAAACTTGGAATGAATGAAGTGGATTTCAAAGACACATTAGTAAGTGAAGGTAGAATTCGCATGGACTTTCTTCCAAAAAGTATGATTCACTTGGAGAATTTAAGATCATTTCTACTTGAAAACTTTTCTATTGTCTAAAACATTGAATATTGCTCAAACTCAGTGAGATTATATGCTACAATACGGGTAAAACTTAACAAAATTGTTACATAGAAGAAAAATAGTAAGAGATTTAAAATAAATACTAGTTATAGATACTCCAAGGAAAAAAATTCACCTCTACTTTTCAATCGGAAAATCAATGCAAGTTGGAAATTTATGTTACTTCAAGAAAGACTTAGACAATTTACTTTGTAATAATATACGTTAAGGTGTCGTATTAACTCGTGCAATACATGCTGACTAAGGTTTATTTTACTTATCTAAGAAAGGTGAATTGGGGGAAAATATTAAATAAATTGTAGATATTAAATACATTGTAGATATGCATTTAAGTTTTGAAAATCACCTGCAAGACTTTTAAAACATCTTAAGATAAATTGAAAGAAACTTGCGAATTATATGTAAACTATATAACTTTTTATACTCTGAAAGGAAATCACAAGTAATTTAGTTAACTTTTTTCATGGTAACACTCATATTCAACGACATATTTTTCCTTCTTTTAACCTTCTTTACATGATAATAGTTATAAATTTTTTCAATCTCAGATGCGATATACTATTATTTCTAACATATATGTTACGAATTGTGTAAAGTTTTTAAAACTGTATATGCAAATCACCAATCAGAAACACAAAAATCTAACATCAATCAAACAAACTAAAATAATAAGATATTTTCCTTAGTGGAAATAGTTAACTACTCATGTGATGGAATATACTTAGAAAATTTAAATACTGAAAAAAGTTTGCTAGGCAAACTTAAAGAATATTTTTTTTTTCTTGTGAAAAACTAGCATAAATTTGGAAAATGTAGAGTTTGTTACTACGTAAAATTGAACATCATCTGGACAAACTAAATTATACATGAATTTTTTTTTTTATTTGAGAGGTGCTGACAATATATCATTAATATAGAGATTTTTAACTTCCACCCATAATTTCTAAATAACTTATACATAAATTTCAGAAAAACTGAAACGGAATGTGTTTTACAAGAGGCTTATTTTGTAAGATGAATATTCAATATTAATATAACTGAGCAAAGTTCATTCCGGAAAAAACTTGTAAAAGATACTTATATTTTGAAAATAGTTTGAAATATCCTTTTAAATTTATGAATGCTCGCTTTCGAAAGACACAAATAAAACTGATATTACTCATGATAATTAACACATACATAACATTAGTCAAACAAAGTGAAATTTTTATTGCTTGTGACCGATAACTTGTCAGTGAAGCAGAACTTACATAGGAAATTTGTGCAAACTTTTTCAACTTTTAAACCAAGTATCATGTAAAATTATAAATTACGATAGGAAATAGCATACTTCAGAATCGGAACAAGTCTTGTAGTTAAGCTAAATGTATTTCTCAAGGAATTGAAAGCATACCAGAGAAGTCCTTATCATTTCGCATCTTTTCTCATGTTGCAAGAAGACATACTTTGTAAAAGATCGTCTTAGCACTTAACAAAAATCAGTAAAAATAAATATATTTTCTATGGCAAAGATAAAACTTCACAACTTAATTACTTAAATTTAGCTAAGTTGCATATGGTTTATTCACATAACTCGCATGTGCTTTGAATATTGAAATATATTTGTCAGTTGAAATCAAACTCATCGAAAATAAATGCTATCTACATTTTCAAGTCGGAAATTACTATTAAATAAACTTTACATGTAAGACATTATCATGTTAAAAAGAAAAATCTACAAAAATGTAAATGATAATTTTACTGTTGGTACATAAATGATGAATAATTTATGATTTTATTCTAGGCAAACGTTTTATTGTCTAACAGAGAACTTAAACTTTAGCAGAAAAACGAAAAAATACAATTTTTATATCCTATCATGCTTGCCGAAAATTGAATTTATTAGCTGTTGTAATAGATTTTTATTGTCCAAATTTCTATAGTTCTTCCCAGTGCAATAATATTAAGTTCATGTGTAATGAGTAGGTTTTTTTATAAATTTAGAAATTATTATGACCTAAGAGATTGAGTGAACTGAATAAATCAATGACGTAAATTTAAACAGTGACTTGAACTGATATACATACTATAACTGTAAAGAAGTATGACAAAGTGATAGATGAAGTGAAAATAGAAGTTGAGTGAAATGTGTTGAAAAAAGTTGAAGACGACAAGAAATTCATAAATGAGAATTATCATTGACTTATATTAACTTCGTTTTTCTTGCTTATGACAAGAAAATACACTCTTGTTTATTAAGAACCAACTTGATATCTTATCATAGAATGACAATGATGAAATATCTATACATTAAAAAAAAAATACCAAACTTAGACATAGCAAATTTCTTGAAATTCATGTATAATGTGAGAAGTTTTACTGGAAATATAGAAGATACAACATTGAAAGATGTGAATGTTTCGAAGTACTTTATCAGAAATAAAAAAAAAAAAATGCGCTGAGGTCCGCTATAAAATTTTTTAGGAGAAAGTTTAAACACAATTTAAAATCAAACATGCTTTTAAGTGGGAACACATATATTAAAACTATAGCACATTTAACCATTTATATTATGTCATCTCAGTTGGTATCAAACTGAATAATATGAAAAACAACCACAAACTGAATAAACATGAAAATTATCAATATATGTGGAAAAGTTTCCTTTTTTCACATATAAAAAAAAATAACACATTGACATACGTTAAGATCACGAAACATGCGTAATCATATACCGATAAGAGCAACCAATGTTGCGGGGAGATATTCACGTGATGGACAATATCCCATGAATAAATTGAGTGATTTAATTTCTAATGCTAAATCCAATAGTATTCCACGTAACTTCAACTTTATATGTTACACTATAGATATATTTATTTTTCAAATATATTGACTTTCGAAAAATCATCCTTCAATATAAGAATGATCATAGTAAGAATAAAAGAAAAGATACTAAGCATTGATTTAAAGTGTATTTATTTCAACTTAGCAACAAATCATATGCGTGAAACGAAAATTGCCTCGAACCAAAGTATAACTATCCAATTTCATTGATTCCTACAAGGAAATTTTTCTCATCTAGTAATTGATTTTTTTTTTCTCGTACACATTATAAGTGTTGTCCAATCAGGTGTAGAATAGCTGAAGATATCCGACCTCTTTCTAAATATTAATAAGTCACTGTTGAAAAACTTATAAAAATTTCAATTTACACTTAAAGTTTTTTTATATATATATATTTCAAAGAATTTTTTCAAATCAATATGTATATTTAAATACTGAAACTTATTCACTTCAATAAATGTATGTTTAAGTTATAAAACTTGTCGTATGTATTGAAAAATTGTAACTTTTCGTCTTCGTATAAATCGATAACTTATACACTAGTTCTTCATCAATTAATCTTCTAAGTAAATCTTTCAAAGGTAAAAACATACCTATAGCTTTGCATTTGTAACAAGTTAGATTGTACATGTTTCATGTGAAAGTTACAAAATTTTATATATTTTTATGAAAAACATATAAAATTTTAATTTCACTAGAAACATGTACAATTTAACTTGTTACAAATGTAAAGCTATAGGTATGTTTTTACCTTTGAAAGATTTACTTAGAAGATTAATTGATGAAGAACTAGTGTATAAGTTATCGATTTATACGAAGACGAAAAGTTACAATTTTTCAATACATACGACAAGTTTTATAACTTAAACATACATTTATTGAAGTGAATAAGTTTCAGTATTTAAATATACATATTGATTTGAAAAAATTCTTTGAAATATATATATATAAAAAAACTTTAAGTGTAAATTGAAATTTTTATAAGTTTTTCAACAGTGACTTATTAATATTTAGAAAGAGGTCGGATATCTTCAGCTATTCTACACCTGATTGGACAACACTTATAATGTGTACGAGAAAAAAAAAAATCAATTACTAGATGAGAAAAATTTCCTTGTAGGAATCAATGAAATTGGATAGTTATACTTTGGTTCGAGGCAATTTTCGTTTCACGCATATGATTTGTTGCTAAGTTGAAATAAATACACTTTAAATCAATGCTTAGTATCTTTTCTTTTATTCTTACTATGATCATTCTTATATTGAATGATGATTTTTCGAAAGTCAATATATTTGAAAAATAAGTATATCTATAGTGTAACATATAAAGTTGAAGTTACGTGGAATACTATTGGATTTAGCATTAGAAATTAAATCACTCAATTTATTCATGGGATATTGTCCATCACGTGAATATCTCCCCGCAACATTGATTGCTCTTATCGGTATATGATTACGCATGTTTCGTGATCTTAACGTATGTCAATGTGTTATTTTTTTTTATATGTGATAAAAGGAAACTTTTCCACATATATTGATAATTTTCATGTTTATTCAGTTTGTGGTTGTTTTTCATATTATTCAGTTTGATACCAACTGAGATGACATAATATAAATGGTTAAATGTGCTATAGTTTTAATATATGTGTTCCCACTTAAAAGCATGTTTGATTTTAAATTTTGTTTAAACTTTCTCCTAAAAAATTTTATAGCGGACCTCAGCGCATTTTTTTTTTTTTATTTCTGATAAAGTACTTCGAAACATTCACATCTTTCAATGTTGTATCTTCTATATTTCCAGTAAAACTTCTCACATTATACATGAATTTCAAGAAATTTGCTATGTCTAAGTTTGGTATTTTTTTTTAATGTATAGATATTTCATCATTGTCATTCTATGATAAGATATCAAGTTGGTTCTTAATAAACAAGAGTGTATTTTCTTGTCATAAGCAAGAAAAACGAAGTTAATATAAGTCAATGATAATTCTCATTTATGAATTTCTTGTCGTCTTCAACTTTTTTCAACACATTTCACTCAACTTCTATTTTCACTTCATCTATCACTTTGTCATACTTCTTTACAGTTATAGTATGTATATCAGTTCAAGTCACTGTTTAAATTTACGTCATTGATTTATTCAGTTCACTCAATCTCTTAGGTCATAATAATTTCTAAATTTATAAAAAAACCTACTCATTACACATGAACTTAATATTATTGCACTGGGAAGAACTATAGAAATTTGGACAATAAAAATCTATTACAACAGCTAATAAATTCAATTTTCGGCAAGCATGATAGGATATAAAAATTGTATTTTTTCGTTTTTCTGCTAAAGTTTAAGTTCTCTGTTAGACAATAAAACGTTTGCCTAGAATAAAATCATAAATTATTCATCATTTATGTACCAACAGTAAAATTATCATTTACATTTTTGTAGATTTTTCTTTTTAACATGATAATGTCTTACATGTAAAGTTTATTTAATAGTAATTTCCGACTTGAAAATGTAGATAGCATTTATTTTCGATGAGTTTGATTTCAACTGACAAATATATTTCAATATTCAAAGCACATGCGAGTTATGTGAATAAACCATATGCAACTTAGCTAAATTTAAGTAATTAAGTTGTGAAGTTTTATCTTTGCCATAGAAAATATATTTATTTTTACTGATTTTTGTTAAGTGCTAAGACGATCTTTTACAAAGTATGTCTTCTTGCAACATGAGAAAAGATGCGAAATGATAAGGACTTCTCTGGTATGCTTTCAATTCCTTGAGAAATACATTTAGCTTAACTACAAGACTTGTTCCGATTCTGAAGTATGCTATTTCCTATCGTAATTTATAATTTTACATGATACTTGGTTTAAAAGTTGAAAAAGTTTGCACAAATTTCCTATGTAAGTTCTGCTTCACTGACAAGTTATCGGTCACAAGCAATAAAAATTTCACTTTGTTTGACTAATGTTATGTATGTGTTAATTATCATGAGTAATATCAGTTTTATTTGTGTCTTTCGAAAGCGAGCATTCATAAATTTAAAAGGATATTTCAAACTATTTTCAAAATATAAGTATCTTTTACAAGTTTTTTCCGGAATGAACTTTGCTCAGTTATATTAATATTGAATATTCATCTTACAAAATAAGCCTCTTGTAAAACACATTCCGTTTCAGTTTTTCTGAAATTTATGTATAAGTTATTTAGAAATTATGGGTGGAAGTTAAAAATCTCTATATTAATGATATATTGTCAGCACCTCTCAAATAAAAAAAAAAATTCATGTATAATTTAGTTTGTCCAGATGATGTTCAATTTTACGTAGTAACAAACTCTACATTTTCCAAATTTATGCTAGTTTTTCACAAGAAAAAAAAAATATTCTTTAAGTTTGCCTAGCAAACTTTTTTCAGTATTTAAATTTTCTAAGTATATTCCATCACATGAGTAGTTAACTATTTCCACTAAGGAAAATATCTTATTATTTTAGTTTGTTTGATTGATGTTAGATTTTTATGTTTCTGATTGGTGATTTGCATATACAGTTTTAAAAACTTTACACAATTCGTAACATATATGTTAGAAATAATAGTATATCGCATCTGAGATTGAAAAAATTTATAACTATTATCATGTAAAGAAGGTTAAAAGAAGGAAAAATATGTCGTTGAATATGAGTGTTACCATGAAAAAAGTTAACTAAATTACTTGTGATTTCCTTTCAGAGTATAAAAAGTTATATAGTTTACATATAATTCGCAAGTTTCTTTCAATTTATCTTAAGATGTTTTAAAAGTCTTGCAGGTGATTTTCAAAACTTAAATGCATATCTACAATGTATTTAATATCTACAATTTATTTAATATTTTCCCCCAATTCACCTTTCTTAGATAAGTAAAATAAACCTTAGTCAGCATGTATTGCACGAGTTAATACGACACCTTAACGTATATTATTACAAAGTAAATTGTCTAAGTCTTTCTTGAAGTAACATAAATTTCCAACTTGCATTGATTTTCCGATTGAAAAGTAGAGGTGAATTTTTTTCCTTGGAGTATCTATAACTAGTATTTATTTTAAATCTCTTACTATTTTTCTTCTATGTAACAATTTTGTTAAGTTTTACCCGTATTGTAGCATATAATCTCACTGAGTTTGAGCAATATTCAATGTTTTAGACAATAGAAAAGTTTTCAAGTAGAAATGATCTTAAATTCTCCAAGTGAATCATACTTTTTGGAAGAAAGTCCATGCGAATTCTACCTTCACTTACTAATGTGTCTTTGAAATCCACTTCATTCATTCCAAGTTTTCACAAACATTTCATTATGAAAAAGGAAAAGTAGGAAAACGATAATCTCGAAGACCTGCTGACACACCGCAGCATCACCCGCTGCTTGCGCGTCGATGCTGTTGTTCTTGCTGTACAAGTCTCCCGACCTGTTTGAACAAGTTTTAGCGTGACTCATCCTCCGGTCTAAAAATGCCGGCAAGTGGCGTATCACCTACCGCTAACCTGATTGGCTAATTACCGTCACATGCTTATCATCCCGTTTAAAGACGTGAATTTTATATGTAAAGTAAATTTTTACGCTAACGCTTAAATTCTTTGCTATAGAAAGTTCAAGTATGTTATTTTTTTTCTCTTATATGTTACATTTTAAACACATGATATGAAATTTTTACGTTATGCTTATCTTAGAAATTTTTGAGTATGTTACTTTTTCTTTTATTTAACATTAACCTAAGAGTTTAATTGTATATGAGAAGTAAATTGTCACGTTAAAGTTTAAAGACATGATATTTATATATGAAGTAAATTTTCGTGTAAAGGTTAAAATTCTTTATCTTTGAAATTTTTATTCTGTTAAATTTCCCATTATTTAACATTAACCTAAGAAAATAATTGTGTATGAAATTTTCGCGTATTGTTTAAATTGTTGTCGAAGAAAGTTTAAGTATGTTATTTTTTTTCTTCTCTAATTTAGCATTATTCTTACACATTTTAAAGATAAAAATGTTATGTGTGAAATAAATTTTCGCGTATTGTTTCAATTCCTTACCTTATAAATTTTTAATATTTCTTTTTCTCTAATTTAGCGTTATTCTTACACATTTGAAAGACATAATTTTTATATGTGAGGTAAATTTTCGCGTATTATTTGAATTCTTTGCCTTATAAATTTTTAGAGTTTCTTTTTTTTATCTTATTTATCGTTGATATAAGAGTATGATAGTACATGTAAAGTTAATTTTAACGTTCAATTTTAAATTCTTTGCCTTGTAAATTTTTAGTGTTTCTTTTTTCTAAAAGTTAGAGTTATCATTATACATTTTAAAGACATGAACGGCAATGTTTGAATTCTTTGTCGTAGAAATTATAGGTATGTTATACTTTCATCCTACATTTCAAATTTAAAGTCGTGATTTTTATATGTGAAGAACATTTTTTACGTTAATGTCAAAGTTATTTGTCGTACAAAGTTTAAGTGTGTTACTTTTTTTCTTTTATTTAGCGATATTTCTACATATTTTAATATCGGGATTTTTATGTGTAAAGTAAAATTTTACGTTAATGTTAAAGTTATTTGTCGTAAAAAGTTTAAGTACGTTACTTTTCTCTTGCATGTTATATTTTAAAGTCGTGATTTTTATACATGAAGGGAATTTTCGCGTAAAGGTTAAATATTTATCTTAGAAATTTTAAGTAAGTTACTTTTTTTCTCTTATTTAGCGATATTTTTACACATTTTAAAGTGATTTTTATGTGTAAAGTAAGTTTTTTTTCGTTAATTTTAAAGTTATTTGTCGTAAAGAGTTTAAGTATGTTACTTTTTTCTCTTATTTAGTGATATTCGTACACATTTTAAAGACATGATATTTATTCGTAAAGTAAATTTTCATGTTCACTTTTGAATTCTTAGTTGTAAGATGTTCAAGTATGTTACTTTTTCTCTCTTATTTAAACATTAGAGTATCCAAAATCAGTTATCACATATCTATTCAGCATTAGCAGCTAGTTCTGTGTTGCCATTCATCAATTTAAGTAAGTATCATTGTACAATAAAAACTATCTTGATTAATATAACTAACATAGACATATTAATTTCTAACAAGTTTAATGGTAATATAAATTTTAACATAGACAGTAAGTAGCTAAGATATATAATATCGCTCGCATAGTACAGTATAGCTTTAAATTACAACCGGTTGTAACAAATAGAATCAATTTCAAAATATTTGAAGGTTGATATATCGAAAAGTTGCGTATTTCCATCTCTTTGAAAACATTGTTCTGACTAAAATGAAATGTTTTTCCTAAACCATTCTGAAAGAAGAAGAAAAAAAAATATAAATTCTTCAATAAAATATGGATAATACATTTAAAATTTACAAAATTGAGAATAATACTTACATAAATAAAAAAAAATCGTCATTTTTCTATTCAAAGTGATAAATATTTCGTTTTTAGGAAATGAATATTACTAATATTGTATTGCAAACTCACGTGTGAACACACTACAACTACTAATTCCTTCAACAGGGTCAGACTAACTCAACCTAAAAATAATTGTAAAATCATTGCTTTAACTTCCATAATGGGTTTCAGTTGCTGAATATTGAAAATTAATTCTAGTCTAAGTTCTTTTGTTGTGTATTCAATCCCTCAAAAACTATGACAATAAAAGAAAAAAACTTTTTAATGACATGTTAAGCTCTGTAAAAGAAATTTTCACGTTAAGATATCAAAGTTTAAATTTTTTTTTTCTCATAAATTTTAATTTATATTTACATTTCATACTGTTATTGAGAAAATAATGAGACTTTATGTGTCTAACATTGATTAAACCTGATTCCTTAAAAGGGTCTTGCGATTATATCTCTCAACATTAGTTTAAATGTGTTAAGCACTTATAGAAAAAAAAAATCCACTCAATCCGAAACTTTACGCATTTGTGTTAGTATATTATCTTTGCATGTATTTGAAGTTTTTAATGGTTAAGCATGAAAAGTTATAAACTATGTAATTTATATTCCTTCCTACCACTAGATGGCGCCGCAATTACATTAAACTTAGTAGAAAACTGTCTTACTAAACTGTATAGTCAATGAGAAGAGCATTTGAAATCACGTGACATATTCTAACCAATCAGAAGTGAGCTTTTATTTCAACCAATCAAAGGAGACTTAGCTATATATCAGGATACAAGATGTTGCCATTCCTTAAACTTTGATATAAAGCAAATCGTGACGTCATCCCCACTACATTAACACTGTGACGTCACTGGTAAAACAGCCTATCACTCTAAGTTATTCACTTAAAAGTAGCCCTAAAACAACTCAACTCCATCCCGCCTAAAACTTAGCATATTTCTATTGCTGCCATCGTCTTAAAGGTAAGTTTTGTAAAATCATGAATGACGTCATACCCACTGTGACGTCACTAGTAAAAAATACCTATAACTCTAACTTATTCACTTAGAAGCAGCCCTAGAACAATTCAACTCCGCCTTAAAGGTAAATCAAAACTAAAAAGTGTTGCCACCGCTCAAAACTTTTAACGTTAAGCAAGTTATGACGTCATACTCACTGTGACGTCACGCAATAAAAGCCTATCACTCTAACTTATTCGTTAAGAAGCAGCCCTAGAACAACTCAACTCCAGTTAACTGGAAACAAAAACTAGAAAGTGTTGCCACCGCTCAAAACTTTGATATAAAATAAATTATGCCGTCATACCCGCTGTGACGTCACGCAATAAAAGCCTATCACTCTAACTTATTCGCTAAGAAGCAGTCCTAGAACAACTCAACTCCGTCTGAAAGATAAACCGAAACTAAAAAGTGTTGCCACCACTCAAAACTTTGATATAAAACACATTATGACGTCATTCACACTGTGACGTCATACACAAACAGCTTATAATGAAACCGAAACTAAAACAGCAGCAGGAAGGAAACAACTCCACTCCACTTCCGGTCACGCCCCCTTCCGGTGATATCACTTCCTGTGACGTCATATCCGGTCATGCCCCCTTCCGGTGACGTCATCATCCCTCATCCCTTGCGCATTGCGCCATGGCCCCGGAGCCCCACTTTCTAACTACTGGCCTCTTTCACACGGTGCGGATGCGAGTGCGGGCCCACAAAAAGTTTTGCTAATGTATTTTGAATGGAGCATTTCACACGGTGCGGAGAGCAATCTGCAGGTCAACCTGCAGGTAATCAACTCTTATTCATATACTGCATTCACTGGGTGAAAATAATAAACAAACTCTTCAAAGATGCGGGCGAAACGTCCGCAGATAAGGGCTCTTGTGAAAAGGCATGCGTTTGCGGGTCCGCACTCTCATCCGCGTCCGCACCGTGTGAAAGAGGCCTTACTCAGCCTTCCGAAGGTTTTGCCCCGTCAACCTTAATAGGGAAGGTTGCAGTCATTTGAATTATAGCTGGATAATAGAACGGAGACTGACGTGAGGCAATACAAACGTGTGTAAAAGTGATGTATGAGTGATAGACCCAAAACTTGATAGAAAGCGCATTGTCATCAACAATGTGTGTATCTATTGTGCCAAAGTTACAGATCGACTGGTTGATGGTAAGTGAATTTATTAGTAATACGAAGCATCAATAGAAGAGTTTTTTTAGTGGCAGTGACAGCCCCCAAAATTTAATACAATGTAATACCATCGAATCTATCTGCCAAGTTTCAGCTCGATTGGATAAAGGTAGGTGTGTTAATTAGTCATTCGTACCGACAACAGCAGCGTGTGTAAAAGCGTCTTTTTTTATTATTACAGCCCCCAAAACTTGATTAACTGCATTGTCGTCGGAATGAAATCAATCTGCTAAGTTTCAGCTCGATTTGATGACTGCAAGTGTGTTACTTAGTCATATCCGTACCAACAATAGTAGCGTGTAACAAAAGCGTTCTTTTAGTGACAGACTTCCAAAACTTGATAGAAAGCAATAACACTGACATTGAATCTCTCTGTCACGTTTCAGTTCGATTGGATGGACGGCAATTAGATTAATTATAATCGATCTCAAACTTTGCGTTTTATGTCGATGACATTGCATTCTATCAAGTTGTGGGAGCTCTCACTACCACTACGTGGCCGTTTTTACACGCGCTTCTATAATTGCTTCGGAATACTAGTTACCAACTTTTGCCTTCATCCAATCAATCTGAAACTTGGCAGATAAATTCGATGTCGATGCATTCTATCAAATTTTGGGGCTGTCACTGTTACTAAAAGGACACTTCGGATCAGTGGCGGTTCGTGCACTACAGCCAGTGCAGTCGGGCTGCATCGAAATTTATTAGTTCAAAACTAAAATTATATATTTTACAATTTTCTAAAAGGAAGATCCAATTTCTACGGAGAGTATGAAAAAATCCGATAAACGGCAAACTTCTTGCCTCAATAATCAATTCACGTGGGGAAAAAACATTTCCAGTCAAGGTGATCTTCCTCCAAACTGCAGCCATGTGTTCCTGAAACTCGTTTCAGCTGCGACGTTGCCATGGTAGCCAATGAATTCCAATACAGCCTCCTCTCCACGTAATGTGTAGCAGGGCAGCCAGATCAGCGAATTTCCGACTTATTCTGCCCTTGTGAATTTCTGCTTTAAAATTATCTCTAAATGGAATTTTTGCAAGATAAAGATATCATTTAAAGGCTAGAGAGTTATTTTATAAGTTTGAAGTCGTACTATTTTATTGTGAAAATATATTTTAGTGTTTTAAACTTATTATTGCACGTGAAACTTCATTTAAACAGGAATAACTGAGGTTTGATATAATCTTTTTGAAAAATGATTTGAGAATTCAAATCTGCATTAACTATTAGATGTTTTGAATTTCAGTCAAATTGATTGGAAAAGAAAATGAATTTTGCTGCATTTTTTAAATGCAAAAGTTTTTTTTTTTTTTAAATTGTGATTTTTTCTACTTTCAATGTTAAAAAAATTCCATTAAAAAAAACTATATATTCAAGAAACTAGATGGTGTTTCATAACATTAAAAATGATATTACGAACAATTTCCTACCATAATTTCTTTTCTTGGTCCCATAAAACTTGAGTAACCATTGTTCAAAAATGTGCTAATTATAACGAGTTAAATGTTAATTCATTCATTTTTGAGTAAAACCGATTTTTTTTTTCATTTAAACATCATTTCTAGTTATGTTCTTTTAGGTGCAAAAAAATCCGATTTTTAAAATGATAATTTTTTTTTAAATTTCAAGTGTGATTGCACATGATTGTGGAAAGTGTGTGTGTGTGTGGTTGGGGCGGGTTACTAATAAATCCACAACTCATCATCCATTCGGGTTGAAACTTTGAAATTAGCAGATACACTCATTTTTTATGACAATGGAGAGATTTTCTATCAAGATTTGAGGCAGTCACTAAAAGGGCACTTTTACACACATTTCTAATGCTTAACATCAGACTTATCATCTTTTACTCACTTTCTATTATCCAGTTACCAAGCTTTTTATTCAAACATGTTCAATTCCTATGTAGTTTTAATCGAAGGAAGGTTTGTTTCAAAACTAAAACGTTTTAATTAAAAATCTTGAAACTAAAAGTCACAGAATAAGAAAATTATTACAATTGCTTCAAATACTGAATCAAAATTATTGCATCTTTTAAGAGTATTTTGGATGTCATTGTAGAACAAAATTTTTTAGTTCTGTTAATCGCAAACAATACAAATTTAGAGCATATTTGCATGTCATTTATTAAGGGAAATAGAAAGTAATCGAGACAGCGAGTGTAAAAATTAGGGATGGAACGGATATCCGGCAAATATCCGATATCCGGCATATCCGGCTGATTTTTCAATATCCGAAACCCTGTCGGATATCCGATTTGAAATACCGGACATCCGATAATTTCATTCGGATATCCGGCTATATATCCGGCCACCAGGTATCTACAAGAAATAATTTTTTGCAAAAATAATGATATTTTTCGGACAAAGGGGACACCGTATCCTACACTTTTTTTTTTAATTTTTTTTCTTTCTTGGACATAAATTGCAGTTAAGTTAGAAAACGAAAAAGTTCCTTCGTGAGAACTATGCTTTCTAAGCATAAACAATTCCTCCAATCTTTTTCCATACACATCCTTCATACGTGTTTTGCAATATGTTCTTTTCATTCCAAGTTTATGATCTGATTAATTCCAGATGTTATATTTGAATGCTTCTCCGTAAAATACGAACGAAATACTAATAAATAGTACTTTTTTTCCATAACATAAGTTACTTGTTAAGAATTTTAGTTCTTCTTACTTCCTCCTTTTTTTCTGACATTTGCTAGCAAGTAAAAAGCAATAAATAGCCAATGCGCACTCCTCTATGCTTTTTTTTTTCTATCGACGATAATACCCTACCCCTTTATGCTGTGAATGGTATGGTCTAATTTCTGATTTTTCATTGGCAGAAGTTGAAAGCTGGCATATTTTTTCTGACGTAAAATGAAGTATTGTAATTTTTAGGTCTTTAACGTAGCGCCACAATGTGGAATTATATTTAGCTCTCTAGAATGTCTTGAATCATAGTTTTCTCCAATTATAATCCAATTTATAATTTTTAATAATGGCTCATTTAAAATCACCCATTTAGAAGTATTTTAAAATTAATGGAAGTGACGAAAGCTAAGCCCTATGTGTTACTTGCTCCACAGAATCGTTTAAAAAATATATTGTGCGCGGCAGAAGCCCAAAATCCTTTTCCACAAAACCCTTATGGAACCATTTAATGAGTGTGCATAAGGAAATTTACGAAGCTTAAAAGACTCAGTAAATGCATCAAATATTGATGAATAAGAAAAAACAATTCATCAAAACAAGAAATGCACGCAGACAACATTGGAATCGACATTATTTGTACCAAAATTGTGGAGTTTAGATGATCCTAAAGCAAAAGCCTTAACCACAAAAATATGTAAGTACTAATTTTGTTTGTTTATATTAAATATATATTTTAAATATGGTATAACATAATGTTGATGAATTTTGGGTTCGAAATTTTTTAAGTTTATATTTAAAGACGGGATATTCCGATAGATTCAATTTATGTTTTCTATGAGATTTCTTTAAATCCGTAATGTTTTAGGTGCATTAAAAAAAAAATAGACTTCAATTTCATAAAATATTTAAAATAAATCTTTTGTTATTAACAAATGCATCCGGTATAATTTTGTAATCATTTATCAATTATAAACAATGCATGAAGTAAATTGACATTGAATCAATTTACAAACGTATTTCTGAAATATTTTCATCACATTGTAGAGTGTTTGGTACAATTTTAAGTAACACACAAACAGAATGGTGATGAAGTTTCAAAATTGTTCAGCAAGTGTAGGTATTGGCATCACTAAAACATCGTTTCATCAACTAAAGTTTAAATAAAAAAAAATTAACTCAGTGGCGCGACAGCCCGTGTGGACCAAGGCCTGCTGGGCCCAGCTCAGCTTTCTTGACTGTGGCATTTGTGTGTCACATAGCAGATGTTCCGGTCAGATGGTCATTCTGACGCCAAACCTCAGTGTTTAGTTCTCAAGCATACATGGTCCTCCTCAGTTTATTTCTTTCAGGTATAAATAGCTAAGTCAACCTTGCCGAGTCCGCGAATCAAACCATGGACCTGCGGCATGCACTTGGGTGCGTTAACCACTAATTATAATTTACTTGATACTTCATATCATGACCATTTTTTTCGTATAGCATATCGTATAACTATCGTTTTTAGTATATAGACCGAATATCCGGCCGGATATCCGGTGAAATCCGTTTCGGATATCCGTATCCGGTAGACATGGTACCCCGGATATCCGAAATCCGGTATCCGGCAAAACTCACATCCGTTCCATCCCTAGTAAAAATGAGCAATATTAGACGTTTTTTCTGTAAAAATTCGATTGAAGTGCTAATGGTTTGGGTATTGGTTTGTATTTAGATTCAAAATATCATGTTAATGATGAACTTCGTCTGAAATTATTAATTAAGAGAGGCTTTGACTCCCATGCGTGTTGCCAGGGAGGGATCTCCCCCCCCCCCCCAATTTTTTTTTTTAGATTGTAAAAAAAGCTGTAGAACATTAAAACCCCCCAAGAAAACTAACCAACCCTCCCCCCTCCTAATTTTCATACTATAATGTAGTGAAATTGCCTGCTTCTATGTTGAGAACCCCACTTTTTCGGGGAGACTTTCCAGGAATTGGAGCTGAAAATCCTTCCTTCAGCACCCCATTCTTCTTCTTCTTTTTTTTTTTTTTTTTTTTTTTTTTTTTTTTATTTGCCGGACAATTCCATCCTTCCAACCCGTTGTCTTTTCCCCCTCTGTTGCCTACAGGCTATTAGTGGTACAGTACCGTTTGTGTCTGGGTTTGACACATGGCACAAGATTGACCTTTGACCTTATTCAGAAAGTTCCTGACCAACAGTTGCATATTTTCCTACAAAAAGTACAGTACTGCGAGTTTCATATAATGTGTTGCATTGCACTCGAGGCTTTGTCTGGAAAGCCAGCTATATTCTTAATATTAAAGTAAGTACCAATTTTTTATTTTTTTATTTTAAAAAAGAATACGACACTGTTAGTTAAATCATTCAGAAAATATAATGATCCATTTAAAATATGCACCATCGATTAGTATTTGGTCAGCAGTGTTTAAATATTGTTTGCAAGTACTAGGAAAATAGTTTTGAACAGAAGTAATATTCTACCTATTTAACGAATCTATACCGAAGTTCTATCTATTCTTAATGCATATACCCTTCTAATCTAAAAAACGGATAATTAACGGTTGTAATCGGTAACATTGTTTATTACAATTGCCACTGCGGAAAGGTCATTTTAATTTTTAAGGCAATTGAAAAATTACCTGAGAAATTCTACTTCTCAAAATCGCTTAAATGTTTTGGATTTCATATCCATTCATAGAGAAATTGACATTGACCAAGAAGCCTTTAATAAACTTTCCAAAAAGCCTCGACAGTTAGGTTCGAGGCAAAATATGTGCTTAACTTTATTTTCTGCAAATGTTGTGAGTAGAGAATTTATGTATTTTTATTTACTAAGAAATTATTTGTGTCTAAATAGTGCCGAAGATTTAATTGACTAAGTAATTAAGGGTATTTAATTTAAAAGTACTATTTTCGAGTTTTATGCATACCTCTATTGCAATCAATTCTTGAATATGGGTGAACATATCCCCCCCCCCCACCGAAAAAAATCCTGGCTACGCCCCTGTTGACACCTGATGAAGCCTACAATTTTAAAAAGGACATAATCCATGGCGCTAAAAAGATCATTTCGTAATTTTTAGAATTTGTCAATTGTAATACCTACAGAAATGTTCCTCAATATTTATGTATAACTTTTCTTTTCAAAGGTAAATCTTTATTATACACACCACGCTGTTTTTCCCCTCTTAATTTTGCCACTTTACTTTTATTTACAATTTTCAAAAATGAGTTACACTCTTTTGGCAGAACACATGCGCATACTTTGAAATTGATGATAAAAAAGAGGAAGTTTTGTTTTCACCATTACACAAAAACAGTGCGATAAAACATGCAAACTGCTCAACCAATTCTGAAAATAGGTCTCCTGATGGGTAGTAATCCAAAGCTAAACACTTTCAGGGATTTGAGAGATCAATACAGTGCATAGTTCTCGCACAAGATTACTTTCGTTTTCTTACTTGACTTTGCGTTTAGGCCACGTAAAAAAAAAAAAATGTAAAAAAAAAAATTATAAAAAAATACAAATTTAAAAAAATTTCAGGCGAAGGAACGCCGTTCCTCCTTTTCTTAAAAAGGTAAAGGATCGCATATCCTCTACGCGTTCTCGCTATACAAATCACTACGAATATACCTATTTACAGTAGTACACATCACATATGCGCAATAACTATATACAGTATCTATTTGCAATGCACTTAATTATTATCACCAATAATCTCAATTCTAGAAAAAATCTCGATATAAAACATCAATAGATCAAAGTTGCCCTTGCGCACTGAGTACCCCGAATAGATCCATGTAAGCAATCCATTTAACAATTCTTTTTTATTTTTACCTGGATTCATGCACCCATCCAGGTAACCTATCAGTCTCCACTGTGTTCGTCCCCATAGAGTAGCATGCTTTAATTTTACCTCTCACTATGCGAGTAAGCACCCATCATCCGAGATAAACCTACCTGGATTCATGCAAGTATTTTAGGTAAATCGACCAGTCTCCACAGTGTGCGTCCCCATATAGAAGAATGTTTTAATTTTACCTTGCACTGTAGTGCGAGCAAGCACCCATCCCGGCTCCACTGTGTAAGTATACCCTAACCCACTTGTTGCCATCCAATCCAACTGAAATGTAGCAGATAGACTTGTTGTGGATGACAATCTATTCATTCGAGTTTTGGGACAAACAATTTATTAAATAGTTCGGAATGGATGTTTTCTTCATAGTGGTCAAACGCTATGAAAGCTCTATCCGAGCTAATAAGTTGCAACTGCCCATAAAATATGGCAATAAGTTTATAGGATTTATGAGAAAAACTTCGTTATAAAAGGGGTTATTTATTCTGTCTTCTGTTAAAACCACTTCATTTTAAATGCAACGAAAACTATTTGGGAGGTAAAAAATCGAAAAACTGTTATTTTTTTTATTTCATAATCATCCGCGTTTTAATTTTCAATGAGAAAGGAGGCAGATGATTTCACTTCGCTGGCGAAAAATATTCATATCTTTTAAAAGTAAAATGTTACGTAACTGATGACGTAAGCTTTTCATTTCGCTTCACTACAAATCATAAAACTTTTATCTGTACTATTTGTTCAATTCCACCATTTTAATAGAACATATTTTTTTTTTAAATTAATAACAATCTTCAATCATTCTTTTTTTACTTTTATAATTTTCCCCTCCAAAAATATAAAATTTCTGTTCGAAAAATGGCGCTGCACCTTTTTGGTACTCCTGTTGGCCCCGTAGACGCTGGCAGTTTTCAATATGGCGTCTTATCGGTGAGTGTTTACGCTGGAGGTTTACGAAAGAAGACATCGTTGTGAAATAGAAGGTCGACATTAACTTCGGCAATTTTATGCAGAACAAAGCGTTTTCAGTGCAATAATAACAACTGGTGTTACCGTGATTTCTGCTGAGTGGTTCAGTGCTTTTGTGATGTTTATTTGCGGTGTTTTGGAATTCCCGAGTAGAGCGCCAGCTAGGGCAACTGTTGACCGCCAGTGATATTAATGTAAATGCCCGTTTCTGGTATATGAAGTTTTTGTTTGTTGTTATGACGTGTTTGTGTGTATGAAGACAACTGATTGCAAAGACTGAAACATGACAACGAGCCACGCTTTTAAATTAAAAAAGATAATTGGCGAGTAAGTAAAAAGTGAGTTATATCTACCTACCTTGTTTACATTGTACAGTGACTGCCTAAAGAAAACAAACATTGGAATGTTCGGTTTCCGTGTACTGAATTATATTGAAACACCCTCTAGATTCGAATTCTTTTTGTCTTTGTGTGTTTTTTTATGTGCTCTGTGTGTTGCATTTTTTAAGTATTGCATTCTACAACGGTTTGTTTGTGTTACCTGTCATTGAGAAACGAGTCCCAACATTCGTGCATACAACCTTATCAACATTTTCTTCGTGAAGAAATTTCCTTAACTGAAATATTTCTCTGTCAAGACTAATTATATAAAAAGGAATTTATGTCGTATATTTTTAATTAGTGATTTTATCTTGGGTTTCAATTTTAGACGGGGATCGTACTATACTTACACCCTCCTGGAAATGCGCTTAACTTTTTTACATCGCCCTGGAATTAATTTGACTTCTGCGAAATTTAACTTCCAGATTTTATTCTTCCTAATCAGTATTCCTATTTCAATAACATTTTTTATTTTAGAAATCGGAAATTTTTTGTTGAAATTTTTTTTCAATATATTCTCCGAAATTTAAAAAAACTTTGATTCCTTTTCATCTGTTGCAATTACCTATATTGCATCAAATAAAAATACTTCCGAATTTTTATTTATGTATATATATATATATTTTTTTGCAATGTGAATTCAGTTATGTTTTTTTTTTAAGGTAGATTAAACACAATCTTCTTATTTCAAAAGTCAGTATTTTTTGGGTACAGATGTTATACTATATGTTTTTTTTCCCCTGTGTAAATGTGGTTTGAACACATGTAGTAAAGGACATTTGGCAATCAGAAAAATAGCCAAAAAACACTGACTAAAGTAAAGTTTAAATATAATGATAAAATATACATTATAATAAATAAAATTATAGTATGACTTAAAATAAAACCCATTGCCAGAAAAATTTATCTGGAAAATACCCGCCAAATAAAATAGCGCCAAAGAAATTTCATATGCTACATCTGTACCTTTAAGTTATATTTTTACTTAGTTTTATTATTTATATGTTGCTTTTAATTTATTTTAGTTAATGTGTTTTTGATTTTGGAGATTTTTCTGAACGCCAAATGTCCTACATTGCATCTGTCCTATTGAAATACCTCCTCACAAAACACTTTTGGACGCTTATTTTCTATGTTTATGACCCATGTTTAGAATATAATCTCAGTTTTGTAATAGTTATCCATGTTTCCAAATTGTCAACTTAATTTTAAATTGCCAGATATCTAAGTGTACCACTCGCAAGATACTGAAAAAATTTAGAGTGAAATCTTGTGGGAAGACCAATATATTCTAGGTTTTTTTTCTATTGGCAAAGAGATATTTTCACAGCACAGGTACAATTGAATTTTGGGTTATGATTTACTATAAGGGCCAAAGACTTTGTCGCCAAATGCAAAATGGCATCAAAAGGCTGTGTTGATGAACACTTATTGCCAATAAACAAACTTGGCGATGGGTTGCACATTCGGTGCCAAAACACCAACTTTCTAAAAGTCGCCAAGAAGCACCTTACAGTAAATCTGAGCCAAGTTTTTTTTTTTTAAATATAGAGATTTAACAGAAAAGTAAATTAGTAATTAAGGGTGAATCCTGGAGCGATTTCTAAAAGTTATTGCCAAGATCAAAATAATGTGTTTTTCCGTTTGTTGCCAAGTCAAAATTGCAACTCTAAAACAATAATCGAATGATGGCTATGTCGAGACCCTTGTCGGAATAAAACAACAAATATGAAATTTTTCAATTAAAAAAACTTTTTTTTTATAGCATAAAAAGTCTATGCTCATGGAATGATTCTAATATGGAAATAGGGTTACCTTAAATCAGGCTACTGCTTTGCATATTAATACAGTCAATGTTCCCACGGTCATTGAAAGTGCCTAATATTTTGGAACTCGTTTTCTCGGCCTTGAAAGTACTCGAAAATGCTTGGAGGTCTTAAAAAGTCCTTAATTTTTGCGAATGTTCCGTGCCCAACTGCAAAATTTATTAAAATACGACTCAGACTTGCTATTCCCACATGACCACGACTCCTTAAAAACATTATTTAGGTCCTTAAAAGTCATTGATTATCATTCTGTTATTTGAGTGGGAACCGTGACAGTAAAGCCTGATTATCCGGCATTCAATCAACCGTAATTTTTTGAAAATCAAATTAAGCGAGAAAATTGGCGCTATTTTGTCAAAAAGCAACAATAAGTCACAAAATGTTTTTTTTAATTTCATTTGAGATTTTGAATTTGAGTGGGATTTTTTTCTTCTTTATTTTAATTGTTTTTAATTTGTAATGGGCCCAATAGCTGAATTGACACTGATTAGAAAGGAATATATTTTAAAAATGATTTTTTTTATTCGAAATGCCAAAGTTCTTATTCAACCTACTGTGAATTCTCAGCAAAAAACCATAATATTCTTAATGGAATTCCCGTGCTTAGTCTCTTCCGATATATATCGGGAAATCATTCAAATATAAATATGTTGTGGTTATTTGCCAAATCTATAAGCAAATCTGGCTTGTTTCAACTGTATAAGAAAGAGGGTGTTGTAATCGTGGATAATTCCATTATCCACGGTATTAGGAAAACATTTCCCGGCAGATAATTTGGTTTATCCGGAATTCTAATTAAAAAGAACTATACACATCTTGCATTGGTTGTTGCATAAAAAATTTATATTCGTGTATGGAATATGTCTAAATCTATGAACTACTTTTATTGTAATTATAGCATGAAAATTTATATTCGCTTCCGGAATATGTGTAATTGGTATATGCGAAATCTATGGACTTATAGCAAAGAAAGGGGATTTTACACTTGAAATTATGTTCTCAACGGCATCCGGTAAAGAGTAATTAGAAAATACTAATTTTTTAATAGTTTGACCAAAATGCGGATAAAATCATTGGGTTTGTAGGTTAGATCTACATATGGAATATGCATTTCACAAAATTTAAAGTCATGTATAACAGATACATTTTATTCCATATAATATCGATGCATCCGGAAAATGTGCAATTCATTTCCCCCTATAATCCCAATCAAAGTTTTGATTTGTAGGGTAGTGTAAACCATTTTGGGCCCAAAACGGCTTGTGTTTATTTTTTATTTTTTGTATGCTAAAAGTATGGGTTATATTTTATTGCATACTATTAATGTACTTTGCAATCAATTAAAAATTAAATATGTTTTGCTATAATTTTGTTTTAACTATATTTATTGCTTAGATTAGCCGAGAACCGACAATCAAATTCAAAACTGAATGTTTTGTAAATTATCCAGAATTCCGTGGTGATTTGCATTACAATTTTTGTATTCCTTTTTTCTATTATACAACATAATTGTCAATCTTTGAATACGAAGGTTGTCTTCCCGAGCATATTTTTCTTTAGGGTACAAAGTAGGTTGTGTGTGAGGAGGGGGGGAAGGCAATGGAATCACCAGGGTTTCGAAATAAAAAAGCCACTTTTCCAGAATTCTTGGAATGTGACAGTGAAAACGGAAATAGGGATAGTCCACTTTGTCTGCCTGGTAATGGGAGCCCCTGTAACAGAATTGTATCAAAATGTAGATTAAATTTACTGATATGAAATTGTTTTTCCCTTTTAGCAAACACTAGTTTCTTGGCGGATGTGGTTTTAAAGAAAATATGCAGGTTGTCTGAACCTGTGAATTGATAAACACAACATGACAGACACAAGGCGCCGTGTTAAACTATATGCTTTAAATGCTGAACGACAGTGGGATGATAGAGGCACTGGACATGTTTCATCAGCCTATGTTGAAAGGCTGAAAGGCACATCGTTGTGTGTTCGAGCTGAAGCTGATGGTAAGATTCATTGCATTGCAGTAGATTATATTGTTAAATTCCTTTTTTCATGTGGCATTTAAATGCTGTTTATTCTAATTTTCTGTGCTAATCTTATTAAACATGATTTTCTTACTGTTATTAAAGTTTCCTGTTAGACAGGTATTAAAAATTCTTTATCATTAATAAGCTGGAAATGTCTTCTATGCTTTTGAGTGATAAAAATGCAGCTAAGTGCTGGTAAAATTTGATGACTAAAATTAAAACCGTTTTGCATAAACATTTAAAAATCATCTATTATATAAATGGTACTATTCCGTTAGCTGGGTATTAGATTAAAACCTTCAAATTGCAGACTTAATTCAACCAAACTACAACCTTTAAATAATTATAATTCCTATAACAAATTGTTACAGGGTTGCTATAGTAATCTTATAACAACAGTGTTCTCACTGTCATTAAAAGTGCTTAATATTTTTTAACTTGTTTTCAAGGCCTTGAAAATGCTTAGAGGTCCTTAAAAGTTATTAATATTTGCAGATGTTGTGTGCTCAACTGCAACACTTATAAGAATACAACTCGGACTTGCTATTCAAGAGTGACCCCCACTTATCCGCTCCGTATCGAAATTCTCTAACATATTTGTATTACGCATGTGCCAACTTGTAACTTTTTTGGTAGAATATACTTTATTTAAAATTTATATATATTCCTAATGCATGAAAACAAATTTTCAAGGGTCCTTAAAAATGAACAAACCATAAACATTGAGGTTTGATGATACATTTACATGTGTTTTAAACGCATTAACTTGACGATAACTGCACCAACTCAGACCCAGTTAACAGAAAAGTACCAAATAAATGTATGGAGGAGTTTTCCCAATTTTACATTTTAGCCAAAACCATTGACCATTTAAATTTAGCTGGTATGTCCTTTAAGTAGTAATGTAAAGCATCCCAAGGGTTTTGCAAGCAAAGCAAGCTCATTGGCATTTTGTAACTGACTATAAATTATGCTACGATTAGCCCCCAAAAGTCTGTAGCTGTATTGTGATTGTGTAAATGTTCTAGTTTTCAACATCCCTTTGTATATTAAAGTTCTGACCTAATTAATCAAAGTCCTTAAGAACAATTTATATTTTATTGGTGCTGTCAGAAATGTCCTTAAAGTCTTTAGTTTGGAATTTTTTTTTTTCTTTCAATTTTATTAGCCATCCCAAATTCAATTTTTCTATTTCTATCTTTTTCTCGTTAAAACCTATCTAATTTGCGGAGTAGTTTTATCTTTCAAATTGCTGCGAATCATTGATTTCCAGGAAGGTTACTTTACTTCAAGTGTGGATGAGTTTCCATTAGACATTAAAAAAAAAAGTTTTTTATGGCAACAAATTTATAAGTAGTCCTTAAAAATTTAAAAAGTTCTTAAAAACTAGTAATTTTTTTACTTTTCAAAAGCTGTATGAATCCTGTGTAACAATGGATTTCAAATGACAGCTGCTACACTTATTTGGTACTAAGAACCTGCATTTAAACATGCCTACAAATGTTTCAATTGATAGCAGAGAATTCGTAGCTAATTCAACCAATTAATAAGTGTGATACTAACATGTCAATTTTTATTATCAATTGAGGGTGGCTGTAGTACGAACTTTTGTTAATTCTCGTAAGTTAATTTGTATCTTTTAGAATTATGTCATTTACCATCTTAGAATTTTTTTGCATATAATCTTTATTTGGTAATTTGAATTACTTAAAATATAATTTTTTAAAAATTAATTTTAGGCTCAGTACTTTTAGAATCTAAAATCCTGGCTGATACATCTTATCAAAAGCAACAGGTAAGTTGAATAAAATTAGTATAATGTAAGCAAAAGCTTAATTAACAATAAATTTACCTATTTTATGTAGTTTCCAAAAATAAAAAAAGATTTTTTAAAATGTGTCTGCATTAACTAATAATTTCTTAAATATGCAACTGATTTGTGTATAACATTGAAATTTTTTGCAGCTTTTTAGATGGATCATGTCTATTTAAAGTAAATTTAATTTAATTTTAAATAAAATTAATTGTATTTAACAAGAAAGGAATGATTGTTTTATTTTCTGGGAAATGAGCCTGAAAAGTTTTTGTAGCTTGCATTTCTATCGGGTATTTTAAAAGTCAATTTTGAATATTTGTCAGTTCTTTGTTATTTGCGTGCTTTACCCAGAATAAAAATGAAAAAAGATAACTAAACCTGTAGGGTATAGTGCGACCTTTGTTTTTCTTTAAATGTATCTTTTTATGTTAATTTTTTGTATGTATTATCCTTCATGTATTGATTGAAATACTGCAAATTTTACTACACTAAATTTTAATTTTGTTTAAATTGCCTGTATATAGATGCAAACCTAATTTTTATCATTTGAGTATGCATATTAAAGTGAAGGCTAAAATAGTTCCGATATTTTATTCTTATCAGAAAAAGGTTTCATGAAAAAACATACCATCATAAATTGCGTAGAAAAAGCAAATTTATCGTATTCTAATCCTTTAAGATTTATTATAATTTACCATGTATGTTTGCTGTGTAACTAACTCTTTTTGGTTATTTATTTTGGCAATTTAAATTTTATGTAATATAAATTAATTTACAATTTGTTGTTAGTACCTACACTTTTATTGATAATTTTTTTTTATTGGTAACACACTTAGATTATTCAAAAACTCATTTCTATATCTACAATGGTTTCTATTTTTTGAAGAAAAAAAATTATCTATTCTTTTTGTGTTAATTTTGTTTTCTGTCTTAATAGGAAACACTTATAGTGTGGTCAGAAGCAGAGAACTTTGACCTTGCACTAAGTTTCCAAGAAAAAGCTGGTTGTGATGAGATCTGGGAGAAGATCTGTCAAGTAAGTTCTCGAAGCTTATTAAATGTAAGTATATTTTACATATTTATTAATGTGACTGTTTAAGGATCTTTCTGCCAGTCTTGTCTTATGGTACATATGTTAAATTAGATACTTTTCTTTACTATTTACTCAGTCTCGCCTCATCAGACTTACACATTCAATACAAAATGTGACTGGTAAACTAACAAGAAAAAGTTTGGTGTTGCTTCTAAATTAATTTGGTTTAGGTCCTCTACATAAATGATACATTAAAGTATAATGTGGATTTTGTTGGTCTTTTAGTAGTTTTTAATTAAATAGTTTATTAGTGTTATAAAATTGTCACAAAGTATTGTCCATTAAAAGCTAGTGAATAAAGTTTAAGAGATTTAAAATATTTAGTCACCTTATTAAAAAGAACATATCCATTAAAAGGCAATCCTTTTAATTACAATTCTTCTGGAAACCCTGCAATAATTAAAGTTCAGTAATATTTCACTTAGTTTTGAAACATTAGAGGCAGTTGTTAAAAGGTTTGAATTTTTTTTTTTTTTTTAAAATCCTTTCTAATTACATGGATATGTATTTAATAAATAAAATTTTATATTAACTAGAATAATTAATGTTCAAATATGATATTTTAAAGGTTTTGATATAAGTTGTTAAAACACAAAACCTTTAGTTTAGAAATAAATTTAAAATGCAGCCTATAATTTAAGTTTAATTAATTATTTTGAATAATTATAAAAGTTTAATATATCTGTAGATTAATATAAAAGCTTATTGTTCAATAGTCTTTAAATACATTAGAACTTAATTTGTCTACAGTATTCATATAATTTTTCATTTACAAAAACATCACTCAGTCATATTATGCCAAGAATGTAGATATTTCATTTAGTGAATTATTTTCTTAAAAAATAGAAAGAAAACTAAATTCTTATTTCTTGATTCCATCTAAAAAAAATAATTTAGGATTTAACATTTTGAACAAAAAAACAAGTTTTGGTGGTTTTTCTAAGCTCTGTCTGTTACACAACAATTCTATAGATCCATAAAAAGAAAAAATTCTCTCAACTTTCGCTGCAGTTGTTTTTGCAGTAAAAATTCAATTACTTAAACTTCCTTCAATACATCAGCATTAAACATATTTTTATCCTTTTCTTACATTCAGCATCATTTTATAACTGTTACATTTTCAATAAATTCCTTTTGAAAAAGATACCTTTGGAATGGAAAAGTTTTGGTTAAAAGTAGAAGTTATTTACAACATTAAATAATTTGAAAAATCTAATTGTGAATAAATAAAAATTCAATTTTAAACTATTCTTTAAAAAAAAAAAAAAAAAAAAAAAAAAAACTTTTTTTAAAAGAAAAAACCATTTGGTTAAACCATGCCAGCTCTGGTTGTAAATTTAATTTTCTTTTCTACTGAATATCTGGAGGTGGACACTTGCTTTTGCAAATGGGCAAAATTAATAATAGATAGTTAAAAGTTTTGTAACACAATAAAAATAATAAATAAATCAACATTTTACCTCTTGATTTGGCAGAAGGGTTTCTTTAAATTATACATTTATTAAAGATTGATACATCTTGCAGTACTAAATTTTGGATGGTACTAAAATTCAAATTTATTAGGTATTTTTATGAAATTTTTCTTAAGTTCAGACTTGTTACATTTTTGCAGAATTGCATACTTCTACTTTTTTGGCATGGATTTCTGTTATTTCTGAACTTAATGCTAAGTCGTATACTGAGGGAATCGTAATCCACGTTGAGAAAGTTTTATATAAAAAATTCTATGTGACCACAATTTGTTGGCCGGAATGTGTACACTGCTGAACTTGCAATGCATCATAGCTACTGTCATACTAATAGAAACCACTTTGCATGTGATAATTGCTACTTTGCAGAGACATTCTGTTTTAGCGAATATACGTAGACTTTTCACCGTTTGGATAATGGCTACATTCAGACTTTTCACTTAGTTCCTAAATCAAGAACTTGTTGTGGTAGTCACTATTCTAGAACACTTTGAATCAACACAAATTTATTATATTTTCATGATCTGAAGAATATGCTGTAGGGTGGGTCCTTCCACTTAAAGATATAGTTCCAGCAAGTAATAAAATTTATAGTAATAATGAACTTGCGCAAAGAGTTTTGTATTAAACTTGCAAATGTATTGATAACAAATATAAAAATAATGTTTAGATTTGAATTAATTTATTTTTCTGACCACGGATATTACAAGAGTTTTAATAAATTGTTGGGCCTTGGTCGAGCTCTTTCTTTGATATTACTCACTTGGCACCAGGAAGTGTTATATTCAGGAATGAAAATGTTTTACATTTACACGGATCTCCCTATTTTTTTCTTCTGAGAAGTTCCACTTTTTCTACAATTTCATTATTTTTAGTGAACTATATAGGGCTTTATCAGATTAAACTTGCCTACCCCCCCCCCCCCCTGTCAGGAAAAAATTCTGGCTGCACCACTGTTTTGTACTTACCCAAATATATTTTTATCCAGCTATTTTTGTAGTTCAAAATAATGCTGCTTATATTTGCTCTTTTTTTACATTTTGACTGTTGCCTGTATATTTCAAATAAGAGTAAAAAACTTAATCTCTAAACAATTGGTCCTTTCCAATAGTTTTTGACTAGAAACAGAAAGTTAGTCTTATTTTTCATACTTTGTGTGGATGGATATAATATCTTTGTTTTATACTCAATTTTTGCTAGATTATTATTATTTTTTTTTTTTTTTTTTTTTTTAAATGTTCCTTGATAAAAATATTTTTAGCTGCATTTTACCGCAACAATTTGCCATTCAATTTCAGCTGAAATTGGTGCCATTTTTGCTGTGTACAATTAGTGATTGTATCTTGATGTAACACGATTTTTTAAAATCGGGCGTTTTTTGTTGCCATATCCTGTGAAGTTGTCTCTTCCTGTGAAGTTCAACTTTGTTTTGTAAGCCAGAGTATGTCTGAAAGTTGTACTTAGTGGTTCACTAACACTACTGTTAAAACAAAAAAGAACCCTTTTAACTACTACATTAAACAAGCTATGTACAAATTTTTGTAATGAGTTTTGTAAGAAATATTTATATAAATTGTTGTAAAGATAGCTTAATGAAAGTAGTAAAACACATATTTATTATTTATACTATTAAGTTATATTACTAGAGTAAAATGCATAGTACACTATTGAGTTAAAAGCTCCAAAGAATAAATAATATAAAATAGACTACAAAGTATTCGAATGGCATAGTTAACAATCAGAAGTTATGTTAACTATCAGATATTGCATATGTTAGAAACAACATTTTGGTATTCAATTTATTGGTGATCATGATTTTCATTTTATGACTGATATTAGTTTTTAAAATATTGTTTTTAAAAAATTTGTATTGTATCCCTCCACAATATCTTTTTCATGTTAAAATTTCTCTCTCCAAGGTCCAAGGCAAAGACCAGTCTGTTGATGTCGCCTGCGACATTGTCGAGGAATCCGAAGACGAACGCTTCGAAGATGTTTCTGATACGGCTCCCCCCATTGAACTCCCCCCTTGCGAACTCTCCAAACTCGAGGATATCTCGGAAGTCATAAGCAGCTGTCTCCCCTCCCCAGCCAGACGTGAAAAACTCGCCATGATACTAGAGTCCGAGAACTACATTAAGAAACTCCTTAAGATATTCCATGTATGTGAGGACCTAGAAAACCTCGAAGGCTTGCATCAGTTATTCGAGATCTTTAGAAATATCTTCATGCTGAACAAGAATGCACTATTCGAGGTGATGTTCAGCGAAGACACAATTTTCGATGTTGTAGGAGCATTGGAATATGACCCATCTAGCGCAGTACCGAAAAAACATCGCGAGTTTTTGAAAAACGTGTCGCATTTTAAGGAGGTTATACCTATCACGAACCAAGAACTGATTTCAAAGATTCATCAGACATACCGGGTGCAGTATATTCAGGATGTGTGCTTTCCGACGCCGTCGGTTTTCGAAGAGAATATGCTGTCGACACTGAGTTCTTTTATTTTCTTCAATAAGGTCGAGATTGTGACTATGATACAGGTAAGGTGGATTTTTTTTTTTTTTTTAGTATGTGATTTGATTGTGATAATTGTTTTCATGTTGATTTACTCATTGTATATGTTATCTTTGTAGAAAATTTACTAGTGAATTGGTTATTTACATTACATTTATGTGTATTTTTTCTAATATTTTGCATTATATGTCACATTACATTATTTTGATGATTATTCCATGTCAAGGTGGGTTTGCCTGCGTCTTGTAATATTATCGGTTTAACCAAGGTTTATATAAGGCACCTGTTGCTAATTCCTTTCATGGCATTTTTTGTAAATGATTATTTTACATATGTGTATAAACAAGTATGAACGAGTTTTGCTTTTGTGAACATTTTTAAGTGTCTTTGTATTGATCCAGAAATGGAAAAAAAAAAAATTGTTAAAATAGTTGTAGTCGTTATATAGTTGTTGAAAAGATTTTTTTTCTGAGCACTGTATAAAATGAAAAAAATTATATATTTTATTTATCATATTTAGGTTCAAAAGACATGTCATAAATTACATTTTTAAATTAAGCTAAAATCTTTTTGCATTTGGTTTTACCTATTTTAAGGGGACTTGATATCCCTTGTTTTGATAAAACAAATTGTAAAAATATTGATTTTCTAATTTTTGCCCTTTTATAAACTTTGAAATCTTCTCTTTGTTTTGACAAAATTTTGAACTGATCCAATCACTATAATAGCAGAATTGTTTTATTTATGGAGAAATCACTAATTATGCCTCCTTCAATGTTTCAAACACATTTTCTCAGTTTGCGTTTTTTGGAAATATCACCTTACTCAAAATGCTAAAACTCAAGCAAATACTAATTGAATGACATGAATTTTTTTTTTTGTATCACCCTAAAAATCTATTTGGTAAAACTAGGCATGAATTTTTGAATTAAAAAGCAAAACGTTAAAATCAACTTTTTCAGATTTTTGCCCTAAAAGTATAGTTTATATTTTTAATCTCCATAACTATTTTACTTAATCAAAGTCTGACTTTGTTATCAAAGCTAATCGGGTTGCCTGTGATTCTCACATAGTTCTGAAGTCTTTTTGCATGTTCAATATTTATTACCCTTAGATCGACCTTCAAAGCAAGTATTATTCAATGATTGTATTGACTTGTAATTTAAAAGATATCTGTTTATATCGTAACTGTCCAGTTATAAAAGTTTGTCACGTTAATTATGGTTGTCCCTTTAATAATTGGTCATTTTCATCCACTAGCCAATTTTCACCAACCAAAGTTGTTAGTTAATAAAACCTAGTATCTGACAAAATTGTAAAATATTGATTGTGCTTTGTAACCTTGTTTAACATGTATCATATTGATTAAGATATAAACAATGTCGAAAAAATCTTTAGCTTGGAGATACTTCTTAAAATGTATCCTTTCATATGTTTTACAGTACTTGTGTATATAATTCTCCTACCTTTTTGTTGTAGCAGAAATCGAGCCAATTCTTGAATTTCTTTCCTGTTCCCAACTTTTTTTGCAAATTGAAATCGACTATTTGTTGAAATTAATATTATATCATTGCCATTAAATGAAAATACTTAATGGACTGTAGTCCTATAAATCAAAGTTTGTTAAGTTATTGAACTTTGTTGATAATGCTTTTTTGATTAAATAATTTATAATAAAATGAAATAATTAAAATTTGTTAGCTGTATATGTTTAATACGTGTGATCCCTTGGGGTCATACATTTTAAACCAACTGTGTACTTTTTTATTGTAGCAAAAAGTTCACCAAACTTAGTCAACCAATTGTAGTAACCAAAATCTATGCAGGAATTCACATTCGATTGGATATGATGTGATGATCAATACAATACACAAAATATATATATTTTTTTTTTTTTTAATTTTATTCTTGATCTTTGAATAAAATCTATGCAAGAATGCGTGATTGATTGGGAACGTCATAACCAACCACTGAATAAATTACATTTTTATTGTCCTTTTGGCAATGGGAAAGAAATTCAGTAATTGGGGAGATTTCTGTTGCAACAAAGTGATAAGAGGTATTTTATGTAAGTACTGTTTTTACTTATTCTTCTAATTTTACATGATCTGCAGATACTACAGGTTTCCAATGTCATTAAAAATGCTTAATATTTTTAAACTTATTTTCAAGGCATTAAAAGTACGTACTTGTAAATGCTTCTAGTTCCCTAAAAGTCCTTAATTTTTGCTGAAGTTGTGTGCTTGACAGCAATATTTATAAAAATTCAACTCTTATTCGCTTATTCCCTCAAGACCACCAATCCACGCTGCTCCGGAATCGCCTTGCATATTTGTATTTCGCATCCGTCAACTTGTACGTTGTTTTGTTTTTTAGCAGAAGCATATTTAAAGTACAGTGCATATGAAAAATGGATTACAAGATCATCAAATTCTGTTCATAAGGCAAAATGAAAATTACGCATAAAAGATTTTGATATTAGCACTAGTCATTAAACACATACCTGAAAACAAATTTTCAAAAGTCTTTAAAAATTTTATTTAAGTCCTTGAAAAGTCATTGATTTTCATTCTGTGATTTTAGTGGGAACTCTGTACTATATTTTTGAATTGAACAACCAAAATATATATAAACTGAATTTGACTTCCATAAGTGTAACCACTATCCCTCATTGCTATGACAACGGTAAAGGCTTGCTAAAAATGTGTTTTCATTGTTTCTTATTTTCATATACAGTCAAACCCTGTAGAAGCAAAATTGCTCAACACGAAATTCCGTTGAATAAAAAATATAAGCAGTTTTCTGTACGTTAAAGCTTAAATAACGTTAATTTATTTGTTTTAAACGAAATCGCTTAACATTCAATCCTGCTTCAAATGAAAAAATTGTGCTCTTAGATCTACTTTTATTTAAGTAGCCTTCATTATTTGAGTCGAAATATAAAAGTGTTACAAAAACATTCCTCAGATTGAAACCTTATAAAACAGGAAAATGCCCCAATAAACAAATTTCAAGGAAATCGCTGTGCTAAATTCACACATACAGCTAGTCATTTAAATCTGCATTAATGAAGAAATTTTTTACATGAGTAAAGCGGAAAAGTTTGGCAGTCTTGTCAATTTCGCGCTAACAAGGTTTGACTGTATAAGTTCTCTTTACCAGATTTGGAATGCTTAGTAGTAAAATCAAATTTTAAATGCTAAAATTTTTTTACATATTGTTAATGGACATCAAGGACATCCAAGTATGTAATTAACAGAGAAAGCGAGTTGTCTCCTACAAGTTAATTGCTTCCACAAAATAACTTTTAGTTCTCTTAAATTACATATTATCTCGGAAGCTATAATTTTTTTTTATTTAGTACTTGAAACTATTGTAGCTATGTTACTACAGAGTGGGCACAGAACCGGGAAAACCTGGAATTCAGAGAAATGTCAGGGAGCTTTCTGATTTTGGAAAAAATCAGGGAAATGTCAGGGAACTTTTTAAAATTTCATGAAAGTCAGTGAAATTTTATATTGTTTAAGGCACATTCATCCATATTTTGGCGCTATTTGCATGGAGATTTGTAGTGGTAAGCCATTAGAAGTTTAATGTTACGGAATAATTTAAACTTTTCATTATCAGCAAAACTATTTTTTTAAAAATTACATATTATCTCTTTAGAATACATGTTCCATTTGATCAGGGTGCCTAGACATCTGGAAAACCTAAAAAAATTGGGGACATTTGAAAAAAAGTTGGCCGTAAAATCAGGGAATTTTTTAGAAATCTGTCAGGGAATTATCAGGGAACTTTTTTTCCTGAATTTTGTGGCCACCCTGTACTATTAATTAAATTCTTTGATATTTTTAAAAAGGAATTGGAGATAGTGAATTATACATTATAATTAGAAAACTTCAATTACCTTTTTGATTGTAGACTGTAACTTATGAAACTCCATTGAAAGATTTGTAAAAAATTTTGGTTCTCTTCCATCAGCTGAGTATTAGTTGGAGCGGTTGTCGCCAAGCCTAAATGTTAATGGTTTGTTAAAGGAATTACAAATGATTTATAGATTATTAGTTTGGATAAGTTAGATCTGCAATTTGGTGGTTTTTATCTGGTATCCAGCTAATGGAATAGTACTAACATTTTATACAATATGAATATATTATGCATTGTGTAACCTGTTTGCTCTATATTAATTGCATAAACAACATGTATCACTTCCATTTGAATCGTTATAGTATTTAAAAAATGTTCATGACCTAGGTGTTTTCAATGATAATACATTTTTACTTTTAGCAATTTATTTTAAGCTATTTGCATGCTTTGTAAAATATCTGAAAAGGTTCTAAATTGTTTTAAATGTAAGTCTACTTATTCTTTTTATGTGACATGTTTTGATAAATTTAATGTCATTTTAGTTATAACGAGATAAACTGCTAGTCATTTAATTTAAATAGTTTTGTTATTTCATTTTCATACAAGTTATCTATTTTATTATGTGCGATGCCACATCTTATTGGTAATGTATGATTGAATGATTTTTTATTAAATTTTAATTCTAAAAATGTATAATCTTAAAAGTATCTTCTATGATGACATAAGTTTAGAAGTTTCCGAATAGCGTAACAAATGAAAGATACGTTGTAGTCTTAACACTGCCCATTCATGATGTTCAAAATGAAAAAGATTAAATTTAATTTGAAAAACCCCTAGTTATCTATATTCTTTAAAAATAGAAATTTAACCTCAGTATCGTTAGAAAAGATGAACAGAATAGATTGATTTTTGTCTTCAAGATATTTCTTATTTTTCAAAAAAGCAACTTGTTTCACTAAATAAAATGTTCCAGTAACAATACTTTTCCGGTGTAAATTGCTTATACCTAACCAACTTATTGAATTTTTATTATATTTTTTAATTTGTCCACAGTCAAATTATCTTGATTAATACGATATTTTCTACTATGTGGAATCAAAGCTAAAGAGCTAAGCACTGTAGACCTACTGCAAAGTTCCCATGGTCCTTGAATTTTTTTTGATGAAATTTGGTCCTTGAAAAAAGAATAAGGTCCTTAAATTTTTAAGCAACCACCAATAATCTCCACCTCCGTTTTGTATTTTATGTCTAAAGTATGTAGTTTTATGGTCCTTGAATTTTCCTAAAAAGGTCCTTGAATTTTCTTAAAAAAGGTCCTTGAATTTTTTTCTTCAATAAGAGTTGGAACCTGTACAGACTGTCAAGAGAAAAGCTCCCCTTAGATAGTCTAGATGGTTGCTGTCACTAAAGAAACATGACTCCTCAATTTAGAATAAGAGGTGCTGCATGCAAAAAAATTGGCAGAAAGTTGCAAGATAACATTCGTTTTGAGTATCGAGATTGCATAAACTTATTATGATAATCTATAAAATTATCTGTACCATATCAGAAGGCCAATATTGATCTCTCTCTTGGAATCCTCCGTAGAAAACTTATTAGGAGCTATTCTTGTGATGAATAAATAGTATTATGCTGATTTTCACCCCTTTTTTAACATATCAGGTTGCCACAAACCTGTAATTGTCGGGGAAACTGGAAATAGCTCTAAAATATATGGAAACATAAAAAAATTATTTCAATTACTGGAAAAGTATGGGCATTTTATTTTTTCCAGAGTTTGTTGCGTGGCATTCCATTAATCTTTCAGCATGGGATAAAAATTTATTTCTCTTCCAGAAATATGAATTAGTGGCAAGAATATGTCCAGTATTCAGAATAGTTAATGTTTGCAAGTCTTAATTTTTTTTTTTATAGTTGTAAAATTAAATTTTATTGATATGCCAGGGAGTTTTCCGTGTTATTTTAAGTGGCAAACTTGATATCAGTTTTTATAATGGTTCTTTTTAATGTTAATTGTGGTTTCTGTCAATGCAGGAAGATTCTAAGTTTCTGTCAGAGTTGTTTGCTCAGCTAACAGAAGAATCAACGGATGATCAGAAAAGAAAAGAACTTTGCATGTTTCTCAAAGAATTTTGTGCATTTTCTCAAACTTTGCAACCTCAGAGCAGGGAATCATTTTTCAAGGTAAGTTTTGTTTTGATGACTTCTACATTTTGAACCAGTATTAATACACTATATTGCAAAGAGTTAAGCCATAGAGCCATTATTATAGTGGATTTTTAAATGATATAAAAAAAAATGATAAGTTAAGGAAACCAGGTGACAAAGCTTGGAAATTTTACACTTTAACTTAGTTTAAATTTGTAAAAAGTTTAATATTTCTGCTTACTGCTTTAGTAAACGTGCAGTATTACTCTAGTGTAGCCCTTGCACAATAAAATCCAAAAATAATCACCCAACCTATAGTAATATAGTACATATTTCTTGCGAGATCAATCATTAAATGTCTTGTCAGCTATGATATCTTTTATTAGATATCACATTTTAAGGTTTAAAAAAGAAAAATATTTTGGCACAATATCTTTAGTAAAATGATCTCTATATTTTAACCCTTTGCGCTCGAGTGGCGCCTTTTGGGCACCACATGATTGGATGCCGCAACTCGAAATGACTGATTTGGGAATCCGATGCAAGGCCAATGTCTGTTTAGTTTTTATGAAGCGAATCCATAACCGCGGACCGAACCAAAAATCCAGCGAAACGCCTCAAGTTGCTGGTACCTCCGCATGAAAAAAGCCTCGAGTACAAAGGGGTTAAATTCAACTTGAAGATTTTCTGTGGTATTAAACACAGTTTTTTAGTTGGAATATCCTTAGATCTAAAATAAGATATATTTTTAATTGATTTGTAATAGTTTTGGATTTCTTTTAGCTCTCAAACTAAAAAAAGTCTTGCATTTCTTTTGAGAAAACTACAGAATGACATCAAAGATAATTTTTTTTTTTTATTATTTTTTTTTTATTCCACAATTTTTAAAAGGCCTTTCAACAAAATAAACAAATAATAAATATTTTATCTTTGTACAAGTTTAAATATGTGATTGTTTTTGGTAAAAATTTATTTTTATTTTCAGATTTTATCATCTCTTGGTATTTTACAAGCTTTAGAAGTAACATTAGTAAGTTTTGTATTTGTTAGTTTTGCTTTTCCTTAAAGTATTGTCTTAAAATAACTATATTGGAAGTTTAGTTTAATATGTAATGTATGATTCTTTTTACAGAACATGGATGATCCAGCCATAAAAACAGCTTCAGCAGACATAATATCTTACTGTGTGGATTTTAATCCGTCCATGATCCGCGAATATGCACTATCACAAGTGAACAAAGAAGACATGAGTGAACTATGTGTAAGTAAAAACTCCTTTTCTATTCATTTTCCTGTAACACAAATTCAGGAATGAAAGAGTTCTGCCTAAAGGCACATATAAGTTAAAAAATAATAATAATCATTTAAAAGCTGTGTTCATTTTTTTTTTTTTTTTTTTTTTTTTTTTTTTTTTTTTTTTTTTTTTTTTTTTTTAAGGGAACACTTTAATTGGGAAAAAAGGGTGAGCTGGAAAATACGACTTGTGAACATTATTTAGTTTTTGATACAATTCCCAGTTTGATCCAGGTCCGATGGTAAAATGTTCAGCTTTTTCTAGGTCCTTCATAGTGGCCATGGAACCTGGAAATCAGGGAAATGTCAGGGAATTTTTTTAAATTTTGTAAAAATCAAGGAGGTTTTTCTATTGTTTTGAATTTTTCTACTGTTGTACGTTTCTCTGTTCATCTGTATTTTGGCACCATTTTCCCAGAGAATTTTGGTAATCGGTAGAAGTTTCATGTTACAGTATAATCTAAACTTCTCATCTCTACCTAACTGTTTAAAAAAAGTTGGCATATTCTCTCTTTAGCATACATGTTTTATTTGATCTACTGTTCTGGAAAAATTAGGGAAATTTGAAAAAAAGTTTGCCTTAAAATCAGGGAACTTTTTTCCCAGAATTTTGTGGCCACCCTGTACTTTGTGTATCATATTATTAGAAATGTCAAATGTTCAAGCCAATCGGCACTCCTAGAAGTCTAGGGGTAAGAATGCATTTTTACTTAATATTTTTTTCCCCCCTAATCTTTATAAAATTGATCTAGGTAAAATATTTGTTGGGAAAGGGGCGCAGTCAATATTAGCAAAACTTAATCATTTTGATGTTTTACATCTTAAGGTAAAAAGTTAACTTTAAATAAATTTTGTAAAACATTTTTATTTCAAAATTTTGTACATTGTATATTTTGTTAGTTTTTAATTAGTACTTTTGTGATTGATTATATACGTCAATGCCCTCAACTAACCATTTTTTAAATAACTCAACCAGATTTAATTCGGATTTAAAAGGGTTATTAATATTTCTTGTAGAATTGCAACATTATTTTAATAAATTCACTTTCAAGACTGTTTATTGAAATAAGTTTTTTTTTTTTTTTTTTTTTTTTTGGTTTTTAACTAAAGTGTATCACCATTTGGGTTTTCCATTAACAATTGTATTTTCAAATTTCTTAATATTTTCTTTTGGTTTATTTACTTGGAAATTTAATATTTATAGGGTCAAGGCCTGATAAATGCCATGATTGACCAGATGATTTGTGATACTGACCCAGGTATAAAGCCATAGTTACTCTTGTATTAAATTTATATTTTTCTTTATTCTAAAAGTTACTGACTATCTGTAATTGAACTCAACCAACAAGATACGTGTTTTGATGGTTATCGTATCTAATTATAAAGTCAACTCGCGATAACTCGAAGTCTTGTAAGTCGAATATTCGTTTATCTCGGAAGTTTTCATTAGGTCCCAAAAATATGCCTTGAGTAAAAATAACTACAGAGTGATTCTCGATAACTCGAACTTCGAATCACTCGAAGAATTTGGCCAGTCCCTTGAACTTAGAGTTATCGCGAGTTAACTGTACCTAAAAACTTTTACAATATTTCAAACTATTATCTGCAACACTATTAATATTTTTTTAGTATTAAATTTAAATTCATAAAATATTTGCTTGTAAGTATTTTGTATCTCTTTTTAAACTTTTCCTTACTGATACATTACTTTCAGAAATGGGTGGAGCAGTTCAGCTATGTGGTATACTAAAATTACTGCTGGATCCTGAAAACATGGTGGCAACAGTGAATGTAAGTTTACATGTATGTGTCATTTCATGCTTTATACTACTAATAAAAATAATGTTTAGTGTGCACTGATAGTGTGTGTGAAATTAATTTCTCAGTTTGACAATAGTTATTTTTTAATCTTTTTATTGGATTAAATTTTGTGTAAAAAATAGTCTCGTCATCTAGTTGTAATTATATTCCACCTAGTTTTCTGTAAAGCTTTTAATAAGCAAATGTTTTTCTTTCCCCTTCTATACACGAAATGTACATAAGTGAACAAAAGTTTAGGATTGTTAAATTCATTATCTCTGTGAATTATAGTTCCCCAATACTTTCTAAAGCAATGGGATTGTTTGGGATTTCGAGCTATTGCAAAGTTAATTTATAGAAAAATAAGGAATAAAATAGTTTCTCAAACAGACTGAATTCAACCTGATGCAGAAATGCAAAGAACATATTAAGGTAATGTATGCAAAGGGGATCGGTTGTGAAATCTGATAAGTTCGACAAGGGACATTTTAGATTATCAGTCCATACACAGTTATCTTGTAATGTCTTGTCAATTTATCCTGCCAATGAATGTTCCTCTTGTGTTTTTTGTGCTTGATCATCCTTAGATTTGTTTAGAACAATGTAAATTATCTTATATTCAGTAATTAATAAATTAAGGTTTAAAAACATTTGTTATGACAATTTAAGTTTAAAGGATCAATTAATTGTTATGTGTTTAAAAATATATTAATTTAACAGTTTTGTTCATGATATGATTTAAGTTTTTTTCACCTTGATGTTTTTTGCTGCTTTTTCTAAGTACAGTAGGACTCTCCACTTGATAAAAAGAGATAAACTAAAATATTATTTTTAAAAATTTCATATCTGTGAATAATAATGTAGTGATCTTGATTTAAAAATTCTTTGATCTTTTGTATAAATAATATAAAAAGTCCCTTATGCAAATTTAGCTTGACCAACTACAGAAAACGACTGTGTGCTTGCATTGATTACTATGCACCTTGAAATAAGTATCTTGCAACCACAATGATACATTTTAATACTGAGTGTGTGCAAATACAAAATGTAAACAAAGTTGTTTTATAGCTATTACATTACATATTAAAAAAAAATTTTACTAAATATAACCCTTTTTTCTTTAATTATCAATTTGTCTGAATATTTTATTTTCCAAAATGAGGTGTAATCACAATTGATACATTATTATAATCAAAGTTTAACTGTACTTTTTTTTATTGTATATGTCAATTAAACATTTTTATTTTGTCTCTAATTTGATAGAGATTTTAAGTGGTTGCGAGTTTGTTCTTGTGCATGCTGAAAATTTCATGTCTTTTTTAAGGTCCAATCTGTATGCCCAATTAATTTATATTTGTTGTAAGCACAATTTAGAGAAGTAACTTTTTATGTTTTCATTATAGAAATCAGATTTTCTCAACTATTTCTACAAATTTTGCATGCATGTACTAATTGCGCCCATGCTAGCAATCACAACTGAAGATAAGCCAAGTAAAGGTAACATTTTATTGTTTTTTCTAGAATTGAAAATTGACAAAATCTCTAATATAATTTTACTTTATACTTGTCTTAAGGGAATTATAAAGTGCTTATTTATAAATGTCATGCAAGGGTTTTTTTTCTTTTGTTTTAGTTAATAATTCATTCCAATACTTTATATGATGAAGAAAAATTAACCAATGATTTGCCAAACTTTTGAGTTTACATTTTCTCACATGGTACGTTTCGAGTAAAAAGGGAGTTTCAGCTTTTTTGACTGAAATTTCGATCATTCTTAAGATCAAGACAAATTCTCTTGAAAATTACATTTACCCTTGGTTGCAAGTCTAACAACCACAAAATCTGGGTATGTTCAGGTTTCACAAACTTTCCAAGGTAATTATTACTTTTGGCTCTGCTTTCTCTAATGTGCAAGCAGTAATTACACCAATATTTACAATGGTATGTGATGGATATTTTCACTTGATATTATGCTGATGTGAAGTACAATACATCGTTATGGTAGATCCTCCTTTGGATTTTCCGTTGGTGATATGGCCATTTTTGTCGAGTGTTACATTGTTGTAATGACCATTATTTTTAAGATTTGCACAACGATTGTGGATGTTATGATTGTTATATACTTAATGTGATGTTTATTTTTGTTGTATTGATATAATTGTAAAAGTTGCTTTTGCCAAGAATTGCTCCTATATGGTGGTAACTTATCGTGGATATTTGTATTTGAGTGATGGTCATTTTGTGTGTTGATGTTGTAACTGTTATTGCCGAAATTTATGCTACCGTTTTGGTGGCATTCGTAAAGACATTTGCTGACCTGAAAAATGGTATGTGTGTTGCCTGTACGGGTATAATGATTGATTTCGCAGTTTTGTTTGAATTCAATGCAGAATGATCAAAATAATTTTGTCATAGAGAATTCGTCTTAATCGTAAAATCGGGAACCTTTAAATATTGTTCTTGAACCTTGAAGCCAAATCTTCCATAAACATGATTAGATTGAATGTATTAGTATGAATTTTCAATCAACTCGTCACCAGCATTCAAGGTTAAGCTCCTGTAACTTAATTTAAAAATGCTTTGCATAATTTTCCTGGAATTTATTTTTGACTATCGAAATATATATTTATTAGTTAATAAATCATAATTTCCATCAGAAAACACAAACTTTGCATATTCACTTGTTATTTAATAAGACACAAAAGATTGTATAACCTGCAATATCACTGTGCATTTAGTAATTTTGAATCTACATCTAACTGCATTATCCTCATTTTTCAGAGGACAGCCAAACAGCACAATTAATGGGATTAATATTAGAGTTGCTGTCCTTCTGTGTAGAGCACCATACGTATCATGTAAAAAATTATGTTATGAATAAAGATCTACTAAGGAGGATATTGGTGCTAATGAAGTCCAAACATACATTCCTAAATTTATGTAAGTTATATTTTCATGTTTATTCCGTCGTTTATAATTTTGTAGAAAAATCTTATTTTTTTGTACTGTTTCTCATTTACACTTTATATACTTGATTTCCAGTAAATCAGAAAAATGCGGAGAGTTTTTTTTTTTTTTAACATGATCTTTCTATTGCTACTAAGAAATATTCTACTATTAACATTCAAGATGTGTTCCCTGAAATAATCCAGACAAACTGAGAAATTGTTATTCACTTACCAATAAAACTTAATCCAGTGTTAGAGTAACAAACAGTACAAAATTATTTTAGCAACAATGTGAAGTTCAAAATTATCCTCTTAGCAAAATGCTTTTATGGTTATGAGAAAGGTTGACCTATAAGTATTGTTCGTAATTATATTTCTAATAATAAAATCAATATAAAAAATTTAGCGTTTAACAAGTTTATATTTGCTAAAAAAGCACCCAAAACTTATTCCATGTCCTAATCACTCATCATTAGTCATACTCTGTTTTTAAACCAAGGGCCTGTGGTTATAAATTGATAATTAATTGTGTATAAAAAGATCATAGTTAATAATATACGACATTTTAAATTTTATTTCATGGAATTTTTTATTTTTTTTGTAGGTGCTCTTAGGTTTTTTCGCAAAATCATAGGGATGAAAGACGAATTCTACAACCGTTACATTATTAGTGGCAATCTGTTTCAACCTGTCATAGATGCTTTTAAAAGGAACAACGGCAGATATAATCTTTTAGATTCTGCCATTGTAGAAATGTTTGAATTTATAAAAGTGGTAAGTTTGTTGTGATAAGTTTTATTAATTAATATTTTTAGGTAGTTGTGTTTGTTCAAATATGCATAGTTGGGAAAACAGTTCTGGAATTGAGGTTTAGAAGTGGAAGTTGTTTTAAAATAGTTTTTAAATAAAAAAACTAAAAAAAAAAAATTTTTTTTTAATTGTAATCAGATAGTGACTATTTAATTTGGTATTTTCAAATTTTGTATAAAAAATTTGTATCTATTGAAAATATTTTAAGTAGAATTTAAGTAATTTTTTTATATTTAATGTGGTTTGCTGTTAATTTTTTTCTCTCATTACAATCCTCAATTTAAATTGATTAATCACTTAATATTCAACAAATTAAAATTTTATTTGTGTGAATGATTAAATTTAAGCATGTGATGAGCAAAAATTTAAGCATATGATGAGCATATAAATGTTTTATCAGTAATTGCTTCAGATAGTATATGTAGTGCAATTTTGAACTTGAATCATGTGTCGGAATTTGTATGTATATTTTTTTTATATCAATGGTAAGCCATTATTTTAAGTTTATTAACATTTTACCTAGGAGGATATAAAAACATTGTGCAGTCATGTGATTGAGCGCTACGGGAAGATACTAGACTCGGTAGATTATGTACAAACTTTCAAATCTCTGCGTCTGCGGTATGAACAATATTTAGATAGGAAAGACAGATCTTCTGTTGACAAGTAAGACTTGCCATATTAATATAACTTTTGGATATTTGCAAGGATCTGTATTGGGATAGTCTAAAATTTTATCTTCATTTACAGTGTATCTTTAATAATGAGAAACAGCAGGTACAGAAGGGACCCTAGGCAATTAGACGAAGATGAAGAAATGTGGTTTAACGATGATGATGAAATCGAAGAAGAGGAATCGTTACACACGCACAAAGATTTAGACGATGAATTTGAACAAATAGGTCTTGCAAAGATATTAGATAAGAGAGGTAATTATCATTTGTGATCTTGTTCAGGGCCTATACATGATCAGAGTTGCTTTTTTTTTTTTATGTGCCATGGTCATCCAAGTTAAATTGTTAAGGAAACCTGTATGGAATTAGAGTATATGCTTGTTCTTGTTAAAAATAAAATTCTTCCTAATAATGAATTGCACACAGGTAATAAAAATCTTTAATAAAGAAATTATAAATAAATAATTGCAAAGCTTTATTCCAACTAAAACCGGTGTTCAAGTTAGGCATGCGGTTTAAGGTTTTAAATTTATGATGATTTGGATTTCAGTTCATATATTTTGGTAGCGGTTCTATATTTAAATGGTTTTCTTCAAGCATTAACCTTTTAGCTGTTCAGTTATTTAGATGATTTGGGTACCTAAATTGTTCACTTTTTTTATTGCAAAAAAACAAATGTTTAATACAAAATAAAATATACTTAGCAGTTAAAAATTAATATTTTTAATTATATACATAAAAATTTTAAGGTTTTGTGGCGGCTGCCACTCAGCGTGGCAGTGGTAAAGTTCGCATCCAGTGGAGCATTATTTTCTAAAAATTAAAAAAAAAAATCAATTTAATTATTTTCTAAATAAATAAATAAAAATGAATACCTATTAGTAGTTCAGTTTTGTATATAACTATAATATCTATATATAATTTTGTAATATCTATATAACGTTTACGGGATGCCATTTTGCAACAAAAAAATGCCGTGCACTTTGACTTTGACCTTTGGCCTCTACCCTTTGGCATCTAACCTTTGAAACTTGCAGTATAGTGCTGCCATCTATTGCATTGAGCGCAAATAAATTCCTCCCGAGATATATTCGGGCATAACAACACGAAGCAATCAAAAAAAAATTACCCCGAGTAATACTCGGGCGTGACATTTTGGAACACCAGTGCTGTGCCCGAGATTACCTCGGGCAGAACAGTTAAAAGGTTAAAACATTCAACAAACTACCAGGCTCAAAAGGCTTGGTAGTTTGTTGGATGTGTTTACTTATACCAATATAATATCAAATAGAATATTAATGGGCTCCTTATTTCAAAGAAACTACAAGATATGTGTATGTATTTTCTTGAAAATTTCTATTTGTTTTTCAACTCCAATATTATACAGTATTAAACCCTCTGTGTTATATATTTTCCCTTGTCTTTTAATATTATAAACATGCTACTATTCCATGGAAGCATCGATTACTGCTGTCTGGATATGGATTTCTGGTATTCCCAGAGTGTTCCGCTTTTATGTATTTTTGGGGGATTTTCTTTTGAATTTTTGGGGTGGGGGTGGAGGCTAATTTTCATTTTTTCCACCACTGCAGATTTTTGCTTTTCTTTCCGAAAATTCCGCCAAAGAAAAGAAATCTTCTGTTTTCGAAAGAAAATTATCGAAAAATAAGCAAACGCATAGGATTCTCAAATCATCGGCGGAAAACGCATGGAATTATCAAATCTTCTGTAATGTTAGAATCCACTTCAAAAGGGGGAATATTTTTCTATTGCTGAGAATTGCGCTGTTGCGTTATGATCATTTTCTTCGGATGTTATGCCGATATTATAGTCGCTGATGTTCGAGCAAAGATTTGCACGTGTCAGACATGATACAGTTAAACTGAAACGTTTTCGGAGTTGTGATCATATCGGAAGTGGGATATTCGTTTTTGGAACGTTTAACCCCTTAAAGTAGGTTAATCAAGCTCGGAATAGCTTAACTTTTCTATGTTTGTCAGAGTTGTGACCATGAGAAGTGGTACATTCGAATATCCCTCATTTGGAACTTTTAACCCCTTTTCCACCCCTTAAAGTGGGTTAATCAAGATCGGAATAGCATGCTTTTTCTATGCTTACCATTGTTGGTATTTGTACCAATTTTCAAAATTGTGACCATGTCGGAAGTGGGACATTCGAATAATCCTCGTTTGGAACGTTTAACCCCTTTTCCACACCTTGGAGTGGGTTAATCGTGATTGGAATAGGTTACTTTTTCTACGTTTGTCTTTATTGATATTCGCACCAGTTTTCAGAGTTGGGACAATATGGAAAGTAAGACATTCGAATATCCCTCGTTTGAAACGTTTAACCCCTTTTTGACCTCTTAAAGTTGGTTAATCGAGATTGGAATAGCTTACTTTTTCTCTGTTGACATTTGGAGATCGGAATAGCTTACTTTTTCTACGTTTGTCTTTGTTGATACTTGCACCAGTTTGCAGGGTTGTGACGAAATGGGAAATAGAACATTTATCCCTCGTTTGGAATGTTTAACCTCTTTTCGACCCCTTAAAGTAGGTTAATCAAGATCAGAATAGCATACTTTTTCTGTGTTTACCATTGTTGGTATTTGTACCAATTTTCAAAATTTTGGCCATGTCAGAAGTGGGACATTCGAATATTCCTCTTTTGGAACATTTTACCCCTTTTCCACCCCTTAAAGTGGGTTAATCGAGATCGGTATAGCTTACTTTTTCTATGTTTAACATAGTTGATATTTGTACCAATTTTCAGAGTTGTGAGAAGTGGGTGAATTAGTGATGAGTCAGTCAGCGAGGGCTTTACCTTACATGTATAGAGATGGTGCAATTTTTTTGCTCGCATATGATTTGTCTTTTGGGTCTTCAGCCACTCACATCCCTGTATTCCTGAGATCAATGAAAAACATGAATAAAATTTTATGGAAGATAGTCATACTCTATATTGAGAAGGTTATAAAAAAATTTATATTCTAGCGCACATCATAGTTATTAACAACTGAGAGTGTCTAGGTATGTGGCCAAACTTTCTTTGTTGTGATGGTCACTACTGCCTAGAGTTTCCATACTTTCACTAGTTGGTACTCCAATACACTCTTATGATAGCTGCTATGGAAAGACTATTTTCCTTTTGTGATAAACCTTGTCAAAAAGAGGTATTCAAAGTTATTTGAAAAAAATTAAAATCTAAAGAGCAAATAATTTTTCGTCTTTTTTTAAAAATTCAAGTCAGTATAGAATCAAAAATTTGTCTTAATTGTCACATTTTTCAGTTTATAATATATATTCCTTACTTGACATTAAAAAAAATAATTAGGAAATTAGTATTTATTTTGTAATCTTGCTTGATTTGCATTTTACCATAGTAATTTTGTTAATTTAAATTTATTTTTTTAAAAGATTTCAGTAAAATTGCTACAATTTTTCATTGTTTAAAATTAATGCAACTAGATTTTTCTTTTTTTAGTCATTTGAATACAATCAGTGTAAAGTTGGATGTTGTTGATTTACCGTGTAAAGATCACTTTTTTTTTTAGCATATTAAAAATTTAGCGTGTTTGAATCAAATTCCCTATTAAAATATCATAATAGTCTTATGAAACTTTATTTCCCCCTAGTTTCTCGAGAAGCAGAAGGAAAAGAAAATGTTAAAACAGTTGCGTTGCGACCCTTTTCACCCGTAATGAACAACCGAAGAAGCACCAGCCCATCTTCTATCACGCCACCTGTCAGTCCAGCAGTGGAAGTAAAATCTCCGCAGTTAACAAGAAAGGTACTTTTATTTAAAATCTCTACTCAACATTAAACATTCTTATTGCCATTCTATGAATATATAGCAATAAAAAAGCAATTTAAAACAAATTATTTACCTATTTAATAAAGTTAAGTTGTTGTGGGATCTCTATTTCTAGATGTTTTGCAAGGTTAGAAATTGATTTAAAAATAATAACTTGGTATTAATTATAGTATTAGGAATGGTAAAAAATTTTGATTATGTTTCTATGCAATTCAAACCTAGAGTTGCTGTTTTTAAGCCAGAATAAACCAGTTTTTTTTTTTTTTACATGCATACATATTTATAAACACAATTTGACATTAGTTAGAATAATGTTGAAATAACAAATAATATTCCTTCTGAAAATAATTTAAATTAAGAAAATAAGCAATTGCTGCTTTTGTGGACAATCAAATCATATTAAATTTAAATATATTTCATTCAGAGACACGTTTTTTTAAATTCAATGGATACAATATAATACAATAGTTATTATTTACTACATCTACATCGCATATTGCTCTTAGATTCATCAGTAATGGTGATAAGTTGTACAAAATGATATTTTTAAGGTCTAGAAATAAGTTATTAAAGCACAAAACCTCTATTTCAAAAACAAATTTAAAATGCAGCCTATAATTTAATTTTGAATAATATAAAACATTAATAAATCCATAGGTTTATATAAAAACTTATTGTTGATACTTATAAAAACTTCAATAGTCTTTCATTATAAGATTTATTTACAACAACAAATAATTTAAAAATCTAATTGTAAATAAATAAAACTTTTTTTTTTTGAGGAAAACCATCTGGTTTTAAACCATGCCAACCCTGCTTTTTGAGCTTTAATGCTTGAAAATAATTATCTTTTTTGAATTTGTGATCTGTATAACATATCACTTATCTCTTTATTTGAATAGATTAATTATGAACCAGATTTGCATTCAATAATTTTACTTGCATAATGCAACATATAAATTTATTATGGCCTCAATTCCAATTAGTAATATGTGAAATCTATTTTTCAGGGTGGGTTAGTCGACTACCCAGATGAGGATTCCGAAGAAGAGGAGGAGGACGATGACGAAGAAACCAACAGCACACCCCCATCAAAACGTCTACGAGTATCATCATAGCATATTTTTAAAAATCTCATCATCTAAAAAGGACATCGCTGTACAGACTGAACCCTTCGGTTTTTAAAATCGTCACTGTTCTCAAACCAGATTCCAACATCCGCCACTTACTGCCCTTTCTCCTCATTGTCAACTTGCCATCTGTGCCTGTCAGTCCACTGACATTCCCATTGGCCAATCGCGGTATGGCTTCTTTGCATACTAATAAGAGCATTCTCAACTGCCATAGCCTCTTCGAAAATTGCAATCAAGTGCGAAATTTCCGACCCAAGACATTTTTAACAAGCATCGCCGTTTCGGACGATGCTCTACCAAAGAACGAGATGCAAGTCATTTGTAATAAAAGGAAATCTTTAAATTTAGAAAATTTGTAATTTATTTCTTGGATTGGATGTTGTGGAAAAGTTATGTTTTTAGTTGTGTGCTTTTTGCGCTGGATGAACTTTCTGCGTTGATGTAGAGTTTTTAACTGCCCGTTAAATTTGTACATGACCTGACAGTGCAATGATGTGGAGAGTTGTGTAAAAATTCATTTCGTGGTTAATAAAGCTAACAAATATTAATGAATAGAAGTTGTATAATCGGTTGATCCTTCTCGGTTGTAACAAGCAGAACGCTACCTCCCGAAAGCTCAGTGTAAGACTACCAGTCTTGTGTCCAGTAAGATATTTTTATACACTTCAGCTACAATCCCATGCTGTGTCACAACTTCTGTGTGATTTGTATGGTCACATGCAAGTAACTATTGCGTTGTTTATGTGCTTGGTTCTAGTGATGCTCCATCTCTTACATACAAGATTGTACAGTGCTTCATCTGCAGTCGAATACCATTTGTAAATTAAAGCGGCTGTTTTCATAGTTGGCAACACTTGTAGGATGTCATAAGATGCGTTGATTGATGAAAAACATAGACTGTATGTTTTTTTTTTTATTTCTGTGGTCATTAGAAAAAATTGTGAGGTTCAGTGCCATGCAGTTGAAGTGCATGTTGTAAATGTTTGTTCTTCCATAATGTCCCTGTTATATATATAAATATATAAAAATTATATAAATATATATGTAATTAGTTTAATTGGATATGAACTTTCCAGAGTATCAGAAAATACGTGGTTTTAAGGTGTGCCCCAGTATGATTTTCCCAAAATGATATTTTACTTGTGAAAAAGACAATCATCAAGATTGGTTTCACTCGGGGTTTGTTTCGATTCTAAATAATTTTATTTTACCATTTCGTTTAAATTTTAATTCGACCATTGGAAATTGCACTTGACCTCGCTACTTTCTGATATAAGGAAAGAAACATGTCGACTCTTCTCAATTGCAATCCTTTTCATGATAGAAAGGATCTAAAACCGGTTCTGGAAGTGCGAACGTGTACAAGAGGAGACTGAAGACTTTTCTGGGATTTTTTTTTTTTAAAGACTTCTTGGTCTCAGTAAAATGCTCATTCCTTAATTTATTGCTTAGGTTGCAAATTACATGAGCTTGAAAAAATTTTAACTCTCCGTATGACATCAAAATAATTTATTGTTCCAGAATTCTTAGCTGATTTCTTCAAATTGGGGAAGAGGAGAAAATTTAAATTATGAAATAGTATTGTGGTTTTTCCTTGATCCCTTTTTACAGTAAGATGTTCTGTTATCTTGTGTAATTAGCATTTTACCTATGCTAAATATTATGTACAAATTGAATCAAACTTTTTTAATGGACATTAAAATTTATTCAAGCAATATTTGTTTTTGGTAAATATTTCGTGGATTTTTTTTTAACAGTGTATTTCAGGTACAAAGAACCATCCATCTTTCGGAACTTAACTCCCAATTTAATTTTTATAATGAAGCTATTTATCCCAATCGAATTAGCTTTTGGGATTATGAAGCGAGTTCAGTTTATTCAGCAACAAGAAATTGGCAATTCTGTAAATATCGGGAGATTTTTGAAAATTGCAACCAGATCAAGGAATTTAATTAAGTCAATCAAGATAGACAAAAATTACACAACAATGAGAAATCGCATTTCAGGTTTCTCACTCAAATCACAAAATGAAAATCACTGACCTAAATAATGTTTTTTTAAGGACCTTTGAAAATTGGTTTGTCTATATATATAATTTTTTAATAAAGTATATTCTACCCGAAAAGTTACAAGTTGGTGCATGCATAATACAAATGTGTCAAAATTCTGATATGGTGCGGAAAAACAGGGACTGCAGGTCCGAGTAGTATTTTTATAAATTTTGCAGTTGGGCATACAACAGCCAAAAAAATTAAGGACCTCTAAGCATTTTCAAGGCCTTGAAAACAAGTTCAAAAATATTAAGCACTTTTAATGACTGTGGGAACCATGCATTTTTTTTTTTTTTGCATACTTCAACTTTAATAGTTTTAGAAAATTTGTAAAAAATGTTGGGTACTATGCACTTTAATAAGAATTATTTTTTCTTTTTGGTTTGGAGTTCTTCTATGGTCTTGCGATTCATCATACCATCTTTACAAGTAATTTTCAAATTTCACTAACCAAATATGGTATATCGATACGACAATATTTTCCAACATTTTTAGTTTTTTGATTTTCATTTTGTAGTTCCATGTGTTTTTTCGATTTTCTTTATTCCCTTTTCAAAAACTTCAGAACTAAATTTTGAACTTGGCTGAGAGACAGTTGAAATGGCACCAATATTCAATATTTTCTATACACTTAAAAGCTATTGAAAATTATAGAAATTTTTTTTAAATTCACTTGCCAAGCTAAGCAAAAATATTTTTTTTTTTGTAATACATCTATTTCAGTTGAAAATGTAGTTACCTTACTAAAAAGCAATTGTGAAAAGTAGAAATTTGTCTGAACTGATTCTGGCAAAATTTAAAATTAAATAAAAATCGTGTATCGATATTTTTTTCTATGCAACGATATAGTATCGATATTTATTTTGATCGATATTTCCTACCTCTAGTAGCCACCGATATAATTATTATCCTCCATTCCAAAGGTCGCATTTGCCTTAAAATGTTTATATCTTCCATAAAATTTTCGTCAATTCCTAAAAAAAAACCATAAAAAATATCCTTTAAAGAGAAAACAAAAACCTTTATCTTTGAGCATGTGTTATGATCTAGTGACTAAGATTTTGATAGTAACTAGGGGTCTCTGTCCCTTTCTCACTTCACAAACCAGCGCGATCACGAAGTCTGCTGGGAAATTATACGTTTCAAGTTTCAAAGTACTGGAAGTTCTTTTAAGCATGAGAAACACAATGGTGGCTCCTATAGGAATTGCATTACGTTCACATCTTGAAAAAATAAAATTTTAAAATTTTGTTTTTTTCCAAGAAGAAGAATTTCCAGGAAAAAGTAATTTTGTTTAAAATTTCAGAGCTGTACTTGAAGTAGAAAGTACCTTAATGCTTCTAAGCAAATTGGTATCCTTACTTTTGGTACTCTTCCGTTTTCCGGGCGCAAGCAATACATAGCCAAATAATGTAGAATTTCGCCAAATTTCTTCTTATAACCATAAGGGGAAAGTTAGTTCGGGTTCCAAGTGCTCTCTTTGAATTCATTTTCAAAACAAAGTACGTTTTCCTTCCATTCGCTTCGTTTGGCGACATTTGCGCCCGGATAACGGAAGAGTACCCTTTTTTATACAGAGTAACTTGGAAAAATTGTAGTTGAACATAAATATTATTTAAAATTTGAAGCAATATTTTTTTGAAATACTTTGAATATGTCCATTTTAAAACATGAAATTCAAAAAATATCCCTGAATTTTTGAGAACTATCTCCAAAATTCCTACTAAAAAGCCATTGGACATTCTGAAAAGCAGTAGTCTTATGTCTATACATTATGTTTCTACAGCAATAAAACTATCCAAATTTTATTATAAATTTTTTAAAATATTTAGTTGCATAACTTTCGATGTTCAATCCAAGGGACTCCTTAATAATTAACCTTTTTACAGTAAAATTGTCTCAAATTTAAAATAAAAGGCTACAGTACAGTTTTGGTAACGTCGCTATGTAAAATGCAATTTTTCAAATCCACCCAAGTAGTGTTTAAAAAGAAAAAAGCTAAATGACATTTTAGATGTAGTATCCAACTCTTCAGCATTTTGTTAAGAAAAATACACATTACCTTAGTCAGGAAACTTAAAAATGTCTCTTTTTGTCAATCAGTTTTGTTCAAGTTTCTTTCAGCCGACCAAACGGTATAGTGGTTAGCGTGCTAGCCTCTAGACTGCGAGTTCGAGTCCCGTGTTAGGCATGGGTGTTTGTAAATGTATGTTGGCTTGTCTAATGACAAATGTTTCGGCGCATTATAGCCCTAGTGTTGCTGACGGCGCCAGATAATCTGAAAACAACCAACCAATCAAGTTTCTTTCACATCTAGATTAATTTATGATTTATATAATTTGTAACTTTTGGTTTATTCAGTTGTATACTTCGACACCCAAGTTTTATATATTTCAATAACTTCACAAAATCCTCTTAATCCTTAAAAAGAAATTGAATATGAAAACCGGTTGCAAGAAGAGCCAGTTAAATTAGAATTTTTTTTATGCAGTACTGCGATGTCTAAATATTAGAAAAAAAATATAGAAATTTTGTAAAAAAGAAAGTTAACCAAATTTATTTTAATTAAAGGGGGGGGGGGGGATAAATCAAATGAACAATTATTTATAATCAAAAATGGAAGAAATTTGTGGATATTCAAATTTGCTTACGCTTGCAGTCTTGAAAGAAACTAGTTTTCAAATCAGTAGACAGTTAATATACTGCTCTTGTAAATGAGGGCAGTGTTTTCCAACTAACTTGAGGTACACATCTCCAAGGGGTATGGGAAATGACCTATGTACGTGGTAAAAAAGTGCAAGGTAGGAACACACACAGAATAGGAACGTTTACAAGTTGTTGCAATTATCATTTGCAAGGCGCTGGTTGAAAAATTATGAGTATAATAAAATACTTTACACACACGAAATATTTATTAAAATTCTTTTAATATTATGCACACAAATGAAAATTATTTCAGATACACATATAAGGAAAAAAATAAATTTTAAATCCCCCCCCCCCCACTATCCTATCCTCCACTGTTGCCACTTGCATTATTAACTGTGAAAAAGCAATGGGAGTGTGAAAGTACTGATGTTAAGGTGTAAAAAAGTAAGAGGAAATGTACGCGGAGGCAGGTGCTTAGTCATAAGTCCTTCCTTTTTTCACCCTCTCCTCGGGGGTTCAACCAACCAAGTAAGAGGAAGTCCTTGTAAGGATCATTCCTTATACTGGCTATGTTAATATCTTCTAGCCCAGTGCATTTATAAACTACTTTCTATAAACCTTGAAATTTGGCGAGTAGGTACGAAAAAGATCACGAAGTGACATAAGTTGTTTTCATTTAATGTGTATTATAAATGAAAATTAAAATAAACGACAAAACCAGGTGGAACCTTTGCATCGGCGTAAGGATTTCAAATATAGAATATATTACACGCTATTTTAGAGCTTTTAATTAGTGTCATTTTATTAGATGATCATTTTCGTACCTACTCAGCAAATTTCAAAATTTATAGAAAATAGTTTCTAAAGGCACTTTGCTAGAAGATAGTAGCGATATGAGCTAACGAGGGGTCGAATCAGGGACAATAGTTCAGTAGACAGGCGTGCTAACCACTAGACTAAAGTGACCACTTGTATCTAGGTGTTGTGTGTCATTTGTAAACGAGACCACCGCAAGTTTGTAACATAGGGAATGATACTTGAAACGCTGGATTAGAGAAACAAAACGTTTTCAGAGTTAATTGTAGGCTGCAAAAAGATAAGTTACCAAAGAGCCCAAGTAACATCAGAGACCTAATGAGATTGTAAAGTAAACTTTTATTTTTTAACTAAGATTTACAAGTGCATACTTTGGCATCACATTGAATTATTAAAGGATATAAGACATATAACACAAATTACGTAAAACTTCCAATGTTTATTTAAAAAAACACACACTTATTTCCGATTTCTGAATCGACCGCAACTGTCACGACTCGTTCTCTTCAACTTAATAGCCAGTGGCTCTGGTTTATTGATCCTAAGTGGACAGTAGGACTTAGTATGAGCTTTCTTGCCAGTTGCTCCACAAATTGGACAGATATATTGCATTAACACAGGGCACGCTACATTTCCATCTTCGTCTTTCAAGAGGTGGTCCAGGAAGAACTCCCTTCGCTCGCCATTTTGGCGACAGAAACCACACACCCTGAGCTGTTTCGGAGGACTAACGGGCGCATCCTTAGTGGAATTGGCAAGGTGCTTTGGTTTTGGATTAAGTTGGTTGCTTCGATTTTGATAACCTGGAAGGCAATTTTTTTTTTAAAATAGTTATAATTTGGCAACACACTGCAAAAACATATGCTGTTTAATCATCATAAACTTTTTTACAAAAGGAAAATAAGCTGGGTAATTTAGCTGTTACTAAAAGGTTGTTTCTGTATGTGTTCCAATGGACTATTCCCTCATTTTTTGTCTTAATTTTTTTTTTATTCAATTCTAAATATTTCGAGAAGGTTATTAACACAAAAATTTCTGCTCACAGCACTTTTTCATTTTAATTTGCCAACCTAAGTTCGATTGTTAGTTTTGGCGGGGAAAACGACACATTCCACTCGAAGCGAATGTGACGTCACTACATCTGAAGCAACTTCGCTTGAAACACAGCAGCGAAAACCAGTTTAGCAAGTTTCTTACAAAGCGCGTCAATCTGTACGGGATATAGCAATTGTTTACCAAACACACACTAAAAATTTGGCAGAAACTTCACGATAACTATAGAAACGGAAGGACGTCTTGACGTCACAGCTATAGCGGATCTTTTTGATCGGACGAGATTTTCTGGCATTTTCTTTTCTTAATATTTAAATAACTAAATTTTTTTTAAAGAACTTTTGATTGAATATTTGGAATCGGAAAGAAGTTCTTCATGAATCTAAATTAATTTCACTCGTTTTTTAAAAAAATGCGGCTGTTGTCCACTGCTGTCTAATTGCATTTGCTTGTACCAAGTCTGGTAACAAGCAAATGTAATTAGACATACTTCACACAACTTGCACGGATTTCATAAAAGGGAAATATTGATAGGGGGGAGAGTTTTAATTACTCTTCTCACCAAACCTATGCTGTGGGACAAATTTCTTGAAGCCTACAAAAATAGAAATAGCTAACATCGTAATTGATTGCACATAATTCTTAATTTGTTTGGCTCTGCAGGACATCTACAGAGTTTTTCATGTAGTTCAAGGTCATAACTATCAGGAGGGGAGGGGGGATTTAATAAATATTAAAATTTTTAAAGGGGATGTACATACATAACGCAAAATGCTGAAATTTTTGGCATCCCTTCTTCCCCATGTCACCCCGAACGAGTCCTTTTCATCGATCCTACTCCTCCCCTTCCTAAAAACAATTTTCCGATCCTCCATGTTTCTAGAATTTCAATAACAGGGTGGCCACAAAATTCAGGAAAAAAAAGTTCACTAATAATTCCCCGACAGATTTCTAAAAAATTCCTCGACAGATTTCTAAAAAATTCCCCGACAGATTTCTTAAAAATTCCCTGATTTTAGGGCACATTTTTTAAAAATTTCCTAGGTTTTCCAGATGTCTAGACACCCCGACCAAATAGAACATGTATGCTAAAGAGAAAATATACAATTTTTTTTAAAAATAGTTTTGCTGGTAATGAAAAGTTAAAATTATTCCGTAACATTAAACTTCTAACAATTACCATCACAAATCTCGGGGTAAAGAGCGCCAAAATATGGATGAACGTGCCTCAAATAATAGAAAATTTCCCTGATTTTTATGAAATTTAAAAAAATTCTGACATTTCCCTGATTTTTTCCAAACTCAGAAAGCTCCCTGACATTTCCAGGTTTTCCCGGTTACGTGGCCACTCTGAATAATACAACTCATAATAAATTTTAAATATAAATCTTTTACATGCATTGCCCATTTTTATATTCATTAACAAAACTAGGGATGGAACGGATATCCGGCAAATATCCGATATCAGGCATATCCGGCTGATTTTTCAATATCCGAAAACCCGTCGGATATCCGATTTGAAATACCGGACATCCGATAATTTCATTCGGATATCCGGCTGTATATCCGACCACAAGGTATCCACAAGAAATAATTTTTTGAAAAAAATAATGATCTTTTTCGGACAAAGGGAACAACGCATCCTACACTTTTTTTTTAATTTTTTTTTCTTGGACATAAATTGCAGTCAAGTTAGAAAACGAAAACAGAAAGAGGCGCCGTATTATTGACGCCGAGTTGATAAGCATAAACCATTCCTCCAATCTTTTTCCATACACATCCTTCATACGTGTTTTGCAATATGTTCTTTTCATTCCAAGTTTATGATCTGATTAATTCCAGATGTTATATTTGAATGCTTCTCCGTAAAACTCGAACCGAAATACTAATAAATAGTACTTTTTTCCATAACATAAGTGACTTCTTAAGAGTTTTATAGTTATTATCACTTCCTCCTTTTTTTCTGACATTTGCTAGCGAGTAAAAAGCAATAAATAGCCAATGCGCAATCCTCAATGCTTTTTTTTTGTTCTATCGACGATAATACCCTACCCCTTTATGCTGTGAATGGTATGGTCTAATTTCTGATTTTTCATTGGCAGAAGTTGAAAGCTGGTATATTTGTTCTGACGTAAAATGAAGTATTGTAATTTTTAGGCCTTTAAAGTAGCGCAACAATGTGGAATTATATTTAGCTCTCTAGAATGCATTGAATTTTATTTTTCTCCAATTACAATCCAATTTATAATTTTTAATAATGGCTCATTTAAAATCTCCCATTTGGAAGTATTTTAAAATTAATGGAAATGACGAAAGCAAAGCCCTATGTGTTACTTGCTCCACAGAATCGTTTAAAAAATGTGCGCGGCAAAAGCCCAAAATCCTTTTTCACAAAACCCTTATGGAACCATTTAATGAGTGTGCATAAGGAAATTCACCGAAGCTTAAAAGACTCACTAAATGCATCAAATATTGATGAACAAGAAAAAACAATTCATCAAAACAAGAAATGCCCGCAGACAACATTGGAATCGAAATTATTTGTACCAAAATTGTGGAGTTTAGATGATCCTAAAACAAAAGCCTTAACCGCAAAAATATGTAAGTACTAATTTTGTTTGTTTATATTAAATATATATTTTAAATATGGTATAACATAATGTTGATGAATTTTGGATTCGAAATTTTTTAAGTTTATATTTAAAGACGAAATATTCCGATAGATCCAATTTAAGTTTTCTACGAGATTTCTTTAAATCCGTAATGTTTTAGGTGCATTGCAAAAAAAAAAAATAGACTTCAATTTCATAAAATATTTAAAATAAATCTTTTGTTATTAACAAATTCCTCCGGTATAATTTTGTAATCATTTATCAATTATAAACAATGCATGAAGTAAATTGAAAGTAGCTATATTTTGCACTTCAACATTGTAAAAAAAAATTTTAATATAATTTTAGGTGAGTTAATGGCTCTTGATGCTGAACCATTCTCCATTGTGAATAGAGAAGGCTTTGGTCAGTTAATAAAATACCTAGCTCCTCGTTATCCGCTTCCAAGTAGAAATTATTTTCGTGATAAAGCCCTGCCAGAACTATATGAAAAACTAAAAGTATCAATATTACAAGATATAAAATCGGCAACAAAGATCTCTTTCACTCATCAACTAAAGTTTAAATAAAAAAAATAAACTCAGTGCGTGACAACCCGTGTGAACTAAGGCCTGCTGGGCCCAGCTCAGCTTTCTCGACTGTGGCATTTGTGTGTCACATAGCAGATGTTTCAGTCAGATGGTCATTCTGACGCCGAACCCCAGTGCTTAGTTCCCAAGCATGCATGGTCCTCCTCAGTTTATTTCTTTCAAGTATAAACAGCTAAGTCAACCTTGCCCAGTCCGCGAATCAAACAATGGACCTGTGGCATGCAGCGCGGTGCGCTAACCACTAATTATAATTTACTTAATACTTCATATCATGACCATTTTTTTCGTATAGCATATCGTATAACTATTGTTTTTAGTATATAGACCGAATATCCGGCGAAATCCGTTTCGGATATCCGTATCCGGTAGACATGGTACCCCGGATATCCGAAATCCGGCTAAACTCACATCCGTTCCATCCCTAAACAAAACGCCGTTTATGTTGACAGTGTTAAAAACATATCTATCAACAAAATATGCGGCAAACTACTTTTCACAATTTATTCATTATAAAAGAATGTGAATTTATGCACTCACATTCAAATACCTTTTATTTATTCCGATTAAAATAATTTATTATTTATTAAAACAATTTTGGCAACAGGAAAGAGTTTCTTCAGTGATTGGTTAAATGCTACATCAGCGCAATTGGATAACGGCAAGTTGGTTTATTAGTCAACAGTGAAAGAGACATTCTAGTGACAGTGACACCAGTCAAAATGTGATAGAATGCATTGTCATCAACATCGAATCTATCTGCTAAGTGTCAGTCCGATTGGATGAGGGTAAAGATGTTAATTAGACCTCCGCAGATTTGCCTCCGAAGTTAATATAAAGGATTAAGAATTCACACTTCCTTTCTCCTTTCATTGATAAAATGCACCCGTTGACGTACAGGGTGGTCATAAAAAAAACTTTTCCGATATACAGAGCTCTGGCGGTCGTACCGTTCAACAGATACAAGATGAGATTTCAGGTCTAGTTATTCAGAGGTATGAGCTCGGGATTCTATGAATGGCAATAAAATGGCACTCACGGTTATAGTTACCGAAAATCGAAATTTTCTAATGGCAACACCTACTTCAAAGCCTATTCTAAGCGAAATTTACGATTGCCTAAATTACCCCCCTTCTCCTTAATAAAAACTATGGTATAATGAAGTCGAACAGTGGCATAAGCAGGATGTTTAAGGATGATGGTATTTTGGATGCTTTGAATTCAGAAATAATTTTGTTCAACAAAGTTAACCATTCCAGCATTCACCAAGAACAAAACCCATGTCTTATCAGGAAAAGTGTCTCTCGTGATGAAACACAAAGAGTTTCTCCTAAATAAAACAAAAGCTTTAATTAAAATACTTTTTTCAAATTTCCAAAAATTTTCGTTCACGAACCTGAATGATTTGCCCCCCCCCCCCCCCAAAAAAAAAAAAAAATTCAGGGGCCCTGAGCACGTGCCCCAATTGCCCCGAGTAAAATCAGGCCCCGAATTCAGTATTAAAAAGCTCCAACCACTCGAAATACCAAACTTGTGTTTCAAAGAAAATACCCATGCGTCTCCTCACTTCTAAAAACACTGAAATCCATCCCCCTACTTTTATAAGCATTCAATCCGCCTAAAAACAACTAATGAAAAATAACATTAAACTTTCCATGTAGTGACACTGAAAAAGTTATTTATTTTTACACTTGAAAACTTTAAAATTACTAATATAAATATATATCATATTATTATAAAAATTTATTGTACTACTTTGAAAATATTAGTATTTTTACTAACAAATACAGTTACGCTTGGTCAACTTTTAACTTTGGAGGAACTTTATTTTAAGTTAAATTTCTATTCTTGTTTCATAAAAAGACAAACTATTTAAAAAAAAAAAAAAAAAAAAAAACTTTTTAGAATTCTCTCTTAATTTAATTTCATGAACGTATACATATTTATAAGTATTATTTAAATCTAAATAAACAGTTATGTATCTAACATCGAATTAGTACTTAACTTTATCTCTTACTTCCAAGTAAAAAAACTAAACCGCAGAATATTCATTAAAACAACAATACATTTTGGACCCTCGTTTAATGTTAATGAAAATGTTAATAAATTATTTCTTTACTAGTTTAATATTTTTATTATAAGTTACGAATTTATAAAATTTATTGTTATAGATGGGAGAAGGGGAAGGAGGTGCATTTGTCACCAAATGTTGGGCGTCCCCCCATTTTTTTTCACCACTTCTACCATAAGATATAGGCCATGGGTAAGTTCTTTGCCCTGGGTATGGAGGCAACTTTTATATATTCAGAAAGTAGATCATGAAAAAAGTTGTGTTCGGAAATTTTGGGCCAATTCCCCAATCCCTCGCCCCATCGAGTTTATCCAGTTTCGCCCGTGATAAAAGTCATGAGTTGGAGCCTATAAAGCTTGTAAAGATAAATAATAAGAATAGTTATAGTTATCAGGTCATTACTTAATCCTCTGGAGCATAATTTTTTTCCTTTAAATGAAATAATTTTATTTCGTTTTCTTTTTGTTCTTGGACCGCTGAAAAATTACACAAAAATATCCCCAAGTATCTATTTAATTAAATAATTAAAACCATTGTGTAACATCTATGCCACATCATTTGCATTATATTTTTTAAGTGCAATTAAAAATTTATAAAATTCCACACCCTACACGAATTAATTCCTCATGTACAAAATAATTTCCCAAGTAAAATAAATTCATTAGCACATACAAATTTCAATTATCCATTCCATTGAAATATCAAGAATACCTAATAGGACTTAGCCAATTTAGCACGAATCAAATAATTTGCCGAGTTTAAGAGAGGAAGTCCTAGTAAGGATCATTTTCTATACTCGCTATGTTATAATCTTCTAGCAGAGTGCATTTAGAAACTACTCCCTATTAAGTCTTGAAATTTGGTGAGTAGGTACGAAAATGATCACAAATGACATAAATTAAAACCTCGAAAACAGCATCTAATATATTTTATACTCGAAATCTTTACTTCAATGCATGTGCTGTGACTCCACTTGTTTTTGTCTCTTGCTATTTTGATTTTCATTTATAATAGGTATACATTAAATGAAAAAAATTTATGTCACTTCATTAAGTGATCTTTATCGTACCTACTCGCTAAACTTCCAAGGTTTTATGAAAGTAGTTTCTTAATGCACCGGGCAAGAAGATTGCAACATAGCGAGGGTCTATTCCTAGTTGACGTTAAAATATCGCCAAGGCGATTTGGCGCCGCTTTGTAGGCGATACAGTTCTAAATTTGGCAACCCCATTTATTTTTTATTGACGTTCTTTGGCTTCAACCTTTCTATATCACAAATCATGGAGCTGGTTCGTTTCTCAAATTTTCATATTGGAATTCCGAATTGGCGACATTCTGGCTTTATCGCGAACTTTTCAAAAGTGCGCCAACCCATAAACGTGAACTAGGAATTTACTCAATACTTTTCCAAACGAGTTAAAACGCTTATTTGACGAGTGCGATAGCAAGAGTCAAATAATTTACCGAGTTTGAAAAAGTATCTTCCCACGTGGTGCATGCAATACTTCATATAGTACTCACGTACTACAAAAAAATATTTTTAATACATATATTTATTAATCTTGGCAACTCGAGTCATTGAAATTCTTCAGAATATGTCATTTCAATGCCAAGATTGTACGATATTTGAGCAGGAGGCGTGCGAGAAGATACTTTTTCACACTAGTGCCCCTTTCCCGCACGCCTAGCGAAAAAGTACTATTTTCGCTGTTTTAGATTCAAAATTATTAAAAAAGGTTTTAATTTTAGGCATTTTGTCATAAAAAAATGTATTTTCGCATGTGTTCGCACATTTTTTTATAATCTCGTGCAAAAAAAAAAAATATTTCTAATACATATGTATTTATTAATGTTGGCAACTCCTCACAATGAATATCTGCTGAAAATATCTTGATACAAATGAGTACGCAATTTTACCAAGCACTTTATTTTTAAGATAAAAGTTGTTTCTGTCAACTGATTTTCTTTTAATGTCATTTCTATACTAAAACCATAAACAATTTGAGCACGAGGCGTGCGTGTAAGTACTTTATCGAACTAGTGAGATAAAGTTACAACTTTACAGCACTCTTGCTTTCACCACAATTTCCGATTTAAAAAAAATTTACATTTTTACACATTACTGTAAAAAAAAAAGCATAGAACTCTTTTCACAAAATCAACTACTATTTCAAATCGCTATCTTTACGGGGACAAAACTGACTGAATTGAATATATCTTAGAGGGAAAAAAAAACCTACTTACCAGGCTTTAGCTGAACTTTATTACATCCATCTCGCTGGTATGCACTATCTGAAACCGGAACCGAAAACGTAACTTTTTTAACTGAAATTTCACAATTTAAATTTTTATTAATTCCTGCATTTTTCAAATTCCTTGCTTCTCTAAGGCAAGCCTTTTTAGATAGGGTTCCAGCAATTGGAGGATTGTATTCGGGAGTTTGTAGAACAGGACAATTGCCGTACAAACTATAGCATAAACTTTCATCGGGACCATACGGCACGAACTCGGCAGGTGGATAAGCACAATAGCCATTGTTTCCTGTTGACCACCGGCTATAAAGCCTTCCATCCGCTGACCAAAGGCCGGATCCATAAAACTGCGGTTGTAAAGAGTTCATTTTTTTTTTTAAATCTACCAAACACTAAGTAAAACGGCAGCTAACTGACACTACCAACTTCAGAGATGAAAACTTTCTGAACGGAAATCACTGTTCGACAGTCAAACCATTTATAATACTATTCAACCATCGCCATTCAGTCTGGAGGGAGCACATAACATCTGCCCGACTCTGATTATTGCTTGGGATATTATAAACAATCCTTCAGTTTCCTACGTAAAGGGGGTGGATATGGGGGAAGGGAAGGGATTATAAATGTGATATATTGAGTTGTTTTCGAATTCCTGTAACCAATCGTATTTTTCTCACATCAAGAGACTTGCAAAAGGAATGGCACCACCCTGATTGTAAAAATAAACCTCTCTGCTGAATGGGTTCTTTTTTTTTTTCTCTTTACAGTTTGCTGCAAGTCGTTGGGTTTGAGAATGGTTGTTTTATATTTCAATCTGGTTTGCTTATAGTACTTTGAATGAGCTTTTGCCTTGTAATTTTCTAGTTCTAGTGTTTCCGAATTTCAAATTCATAATTATTCTATGTCACAATTTCTCATATGAGGGCCTTAAAAGCAAAGTAGTGTAAGTGACTTTTCTTAAATTTTGAGAAAATACACTTTAAAGTTTCTTATTTATATTAAATTCTATGAAACCTAGTGATATCATCATTTCAGAGGTTTGTATTTGAACAATAAATGAACCCAGTGTTTGCCAGTTAAATATTTCCAAAGGGTATTTCACCCCCTCTCTAAATTTTAAGGTATATTTTTACATTCTAAAAGGTATTTTTTTAAACTAACTTTTTTTCAAACTAAAGCAAAATAAGTTTTTTGACAAAAGTAAAAACAATAACGATAACGCACAGTCGCGATTTCACGAATCAGAACGGAAATATGCTTTTTATAAGCTTACTAAAAACACTTGATGGTCAAAAAATCTTAAACTAACTATTAACACTACGCCGTCCGGAGACATCATGTTGGTGTCCAGCGAAAACTATCCGGCAAATGCTGCGACACCTCGAAAACTATCGTTGGAAAATAAAAGAAAATTTTGCAGGTTTTTTTTAGAAAAGGCCGCTATTTTCAAATAACACTATTTGAAAATAGAAGTCAGAGAGGCGACTGAGGTCCAAAAAGTTGCAGTCAGAGAGGCGACTGCAATTTTTGGACCTCATCGAACATCATTCTGAATTTTTTGTAGAAATTAGAGTAAAGTGAGTAGATTACGAATCCACTGGTCTGCCGTGGAAAAAATGGCCGAAACTGATCAAAAATCGACTTGGAATGAGTTGAACTAAAATCCGATTGCCAAATATGTCATAACTTTCCAAAAAAAGAACAAACTTTTTCGTCTGGCAACCCACTGCATTTTGATTTTCAATGAGAAAAAGCGCAAACGATCTCTGTCTCGGAAAACTTGGTATCTTTTAAAAGTAAGCCAAATTAGCGACATCATTGACGTCATGTTTATTTCCAATTTGGCTCATTTGTGAAAGATGCAAGTAAGCCATAGCCACATATCCGAATCGTCTGCAACCTTCTTAATTGAAAATTAAAGAATGAGTGTTACCAAATAAAAAAAAAATGCTCCGTATTTGGCAAGTTATGGCGCAATTGGATTTAGTTCAACTTATTAAAAGTCGATTTTTTGACCAGTTTCGGCCATTTTTGCCACGGCAGGCCAGTGGATTCGTAATCTACTCACTTTTCTCCAATTTCTATAAAAAATTCAGAATGATGTTCGATGGTGTCCAAAAATTGCAGTCGCCTCTCAGTCTAAAAGAAAAAAGGCTGGGAGGTATCGCCGCCTTTCGAAAAACAGATAGTATGATCTCTGATTTTATAAAATGGATTATTATTATTTTTTAATTTAACCATGATTGTCAATGCGTGAATTCGCGCATGGGGTTAATTCTATGGGGTTTTATTGATTTTCAATTCACGTTCACGCAGATTTCACACATTTTGGCGAACTCTGCTTTGACCCCTTTGTTTCTCAGGCACTCATATGTAATTTTATAAAACTGATTTTTTGTCGCATTAAACATACGATGAAAAGCGTAAATTTGGATGACTGATGTCCCCATATTTTCTACCTTAATTTTAATTTCTTAATTAATCACTTAACTACTATACTTATGCATCAAAGTCTTCCTTTTATTACAAGTGAAAATAATAATAAAACAAATAAGCTTGTGTTTATGCTCTTAACTTCCCATTTAAAAGTAAAAAATCGTATCAAATGGTGAACGATGATTTATTGTGACTTAAAAGAGAAATTTGTTAAGCGTAAGTTTTGTTACCAATTAAAAAATTCTAAATATATAAACAAAAAAGTCTAGAAAGCGTATCGCCTCCTTGCTGTAATAGTAACACAACTCAAAATTCTTCATTTTTGATTTAAAGTGCATAAATCAATTTCTAAACAATCTTGTGTAGTTCCACCAGCTTCAAGTATGTGCACCATCTTCAAGTATGTACCCAAGCTTCAAGTAAGTGTCCAGCTTTAAGTATTTGTCCGGGGAATAGAGACTGAAAAAGTGGTCTTACCTTGCAAAAGGTTATGTAGTTCTGATTTTTTAATATGTTATAAAGGTTGGCCTCGTGGTTTATAAACCAAGTTTTCGACCTCCTAACCTAGTGCTTTCTCCGTAGTGCACCAAAAACTGAGTCGTTTTTCAGTTTATACGTCATAACTCTTTGTCAATGCATCTTAGAAACAAATATTGTATTCAAAAGTTGTAGAAAATTAAATTTGATACAACTTTTGTATACAAAGCTTTTTTGTAGACCTAATATGCAAATAGTTATGTCACATCAAAGTCAAAACTTTTTCGTAAAAATGCTACTTTTTTAAGATTTGTGTAAAGTTTTTTGATTATATTTATTTGTACGTCATAGAGAAAAAGTTTGTGAATAAAAGTTGTAGAACAAATTTCCTACAAGTTTTATACATTAACTTATTTTCTAGGACTAATAACAAAGGAGTTACTCTGCTTTGTGTATTTTCAGTGGTGCACCAAAAAAAAAAAAAAAAAAAAAAAAAAACGTTTTTCAGTTTATAGATCATAACTCTTTCGCAATGCATTTCAAAAACAAACATTCAACTTAAAAGTTTCAGAATATTAAATTTTCTACAACTTTTGTGTACAATTTGCTTTTGTAAAGCTATTATGTAAAGAGTTACGTAGCATCAAAGTAAAAACTTTTTCGTAAAAATGCTGCTTTCTTTAGTTTTTTGCCGAGTTTTTCAATTATATTTTCATGACAATAAGTCGTAGGGAAAAATATATTATACAAAAGTTGTAGATGTATAAATTTGCTATAAGTTTTATACAAAAAGTTACTATCTTGGACTAATAACTAAAGAGCTACTCTTCTTTGAAGGTTTACAAGATGATAACCTATAATATTTTATGTATAGGTAGGGGTATAAAAATAGCTTCTGACTGCATAGTCTGACAATTTTAATAAAAAAATAAAACAGTATATATATAATACTAATGATAATGTAAAATAAAAAGTGGAAATATATTAAATAATATATATATATATCTATAGATAATAATAGTAATATAAAATTTACCATTTTGCCGTGATACACCAAAAATTTCTGCATTCGGAAATAAAAGTGAGAAATAGACTGCATTCAAGTGGCTAATTCTAAACCACGTGGGGTACAGATCTTATCAGATAGAATAGAAAAATCTCAAGTCGGGTGGCATAAGTGTCATGTAAAGGAATTCTTTTAAGGGCTCAGTTTCCGCGAAAACACCATATACTGTTGATTGAGATTTGCCACTGCCGAATTCATTGAAGAAGATTAGAAGAACCGAAAAAAAGTTTGTAAAGTTTTCTTTCTCACAACCAGGGGTGTAGTGGAGCGGGAACGCGTGGGAACGACGATCCTTTACCTTTTTAGAAGGAGGAACGGCGTTCCCTCACCTAACTTTTTTTTAAATTTGTATTTATTATTTTTTCTTTATGTGACACTCAACACAAAGTTCAGTAAGAAAACGAAAAGTTCTTTCGTATCGTTTTCAATCCACAACTTCATAGTTGAGCTGGCAAATTCAAGTATTTGCAAAACACTTTAAAGAGGCGCGGCAACTCGCACATTGCCATTCCATCAACAATCCAACACATCTATTAAACTGTCCTCCCCCCCTTCCTACCTTTCCAACATGGTGTTGAAATTTAGGAGGTAGTATCTTCGTCAACAAATGATCTGTATTTGTGGATGAATTCCAGAGGTCAAATGTGCATGGCTTGTTATGAACACGGTTTAACGCCAACTATTTTTCAAATAGCAAAACTGTGATCTGGCACATACCCTTGTGCCCTTTCCTTGAAGAATGTTTCTCCTCCCCAAATTTTAAAGGGAACGCTCACCGATTTATTAGCAAAAGTGAAATGATGTTTTTAGATTTTTATTTATTTTTATATCACCCACTTAATTATATATTTGTAAACTTCGCGCCGTACCTAAAAAATTAACTCTTTCAAGAGGAAAAAGCAAATGACCATAAAATATGCATTTTTTGGACAATCCAAAAAAGTGAAAAAACCTGGGTTTCTGACGGAAAAAACTGGTTGGTGCTAAGAATCTAGATGAAAGGTGAGTGTAGAATGCTGCTATTTTGTATTAACTTTTAGGGTGTTTTGAGATCACGGAATTATGCATTTATATTGGCTTGCCTGATGAAGGGAAAATCAAACTGATACGTTATTTGAGCATGACAAAATATATTCAAAACTGTATTGATTTTTTACTCTTACTTAATTTAACTCAATACGTAAAAGTAATGGAAATGGGTGGCGCCAGTAAGATGCTTGAGAGGACGCTCCTAGTTGCTTAAATTTTTATAAAATTGTAGGAATGCCCAAAATTCACCGGAAAAAAATAAATTTTGTGCCATTTAATAACAGATTTTATATTTATCATTGTGAGAAGGAAAATAGTTTCGAAAAATCAAGATTTGAGAAAAAATGTTTTTCCCCTTGCAACTTTCTACAAATAATGCTGCTGGCACTCATGCTAATGATTCAGTCCTTTTTCAAAAAGTGAAGGTATTCACATTTGTTGATGTTATATATTTCATTTTGCTTAATATAAAACTGCTAATGGTTTTGTAAATGGGTATAATACATCGAAATTGGGCTGTGAAATAGTATGAAAGCAATTCAAATGTATTGTAAATTGATTTTCGGTTTGAGAATGAGAATGCTTACATTTACAGTTATTTTTGAGTTTATGCCAAAAATGTAGCAGCAGTTCGTAAAAAAAAAACTTGATCCCCAAATTTAAAAAAAAAAAAAAAAAAAAAAAAAAAACTAAATACAGTGTTGGCGATAAGGGAAGGAAATTGACCCGATATTTTTAAAATTTAGTAATTTTGATGGCAGTATCATATAAATTTTGCAGTTTGCTTTCCCTCCCGATTCCATAGCCCGATTCATACTCACTTTTGACGATTATCACCACTGTCGAAAAGACAAACTGAACTGCATAAAATTAAAAAACCAGGAATGTCCTAAGCAAATCTATACGTTTGGCAAATGAGTCTACAGTTGGATATCCTTCTTAAAGTAAGAGATAGTTACACAAATAAATATTTTATCAAGAAATTTCAACTTTTCAATTGATATTCTTCTAGTTGTTAATTTCATTTTATTAATGAAAGAAATTTTGAAAAGAAAAGGAAGGGTCTATCTAGCACCAGGAACTTCTCTATATTTTCATCTCGAGATGGAGAAAAACCATAAAACTCTCAATTGACATCTGACACAATCTTTTTCATTTATTTCGAAAACAGATTTCGAGGCGCTACAGAATCTGGGAATTTATCCGCACCCATTGCTTGTAAGGCATCTCTGAAATTCTGGAAGTCAGATGATTATATTAAATCTAGGCTTCGAAAACCCAGATCAGCTGAGGACCCGATTAGGGTGGGTTTTAAGTTAAACATGTCCGAATGGAAACTCGATCTCTCATTGAAATTTTTCTGAATGAAAATTGTTGAAAAAATCATGTATAAAATTTGTTTAAAAATTGTTGTAAAAAATCTGCTTAAAAATTTATGCCAATATGTTTAAAAATGTCTTATAATATATTTATAAAGTGTCAAATAATATTTTAAAATGGGTAGTGCAAAGCAAATTGTTTAATATTCCATATAACTTAATAGTTTAAACTTTTTTTTTAAATTTAAATCATTTTTTAAACACATTTTTTTTCTGTTTAATTTTTGATGTGTTCATTATCTGTTATGCGATTATTAAAGTAATATTAATAAAGTTATTTATTTTTAGTTATCATCCCCCCCCCACGCAAAAAAAATATATACGTTTGTAACGACGCAATATAGCGTTCCCACACCTTTTCATTTTACACTACACCACTGCTCACAACTCTCCACCACTAACCATCCCGACAGAATATCAACAACTCAGTGTAGTTACTTAGTATTGGAATACATGTGTTGTAATGATGGCTGTTTCGTAGTGTCTAATATTACAGGAATTTGCAAGGATCTTCCTTGATCATAATACCAGTGTTTCAGGCTTCACATCAAGCATTCTTGTTCTTATCTACGGTGGTGACAGAGCAAGAACTTTAAATGCTTTGCGTTATAAGCAATTTTCCAAATCAACAACTGGTAGCAAGTTAAATCTATCAAAGCTACCACCGACCCAAGAAGCTGCTACGCACCATGTCTTTCGCACATACCATCAAGTAAAGACATTGATGGGCCAAATGAAAAATCCTTTGGTCTGGGGGTGGAAGAAGGACAGTAAAGGACTTCTTCCTATTAGTACCACCAGGGATTCAGCTCCTCAATCAATTCTGACCTACATTTTCTGCCAGTGCAATATAGGATGCACTAAAGCCTGCGGTTGTAGAAAGGCCGGTCTCAAGTGCTCCATAATACGTAAAAACTGTCATGGGCAAACCTGTGACAATATAGCGGATATCATAATTGAAGATGACCCAACAGAACTCTTAATTGAAGAAGTAGCGGAGGCACTAGCCGAGCCTTCGTGGCTAAACGAAAAACAATTTAGGAAGTTATAAGTTTTCTAAATTGTAAGTTTTATTGATTTTAATATTTTTATACATAGATATATACATTTTTATAATATTTCTATATTTTGTTTTATAATACTATTATTTTAATACCTATATTGTTTTATTTTTTATCAAAGTTGTCAGGCTTTGTAGTAAGAAACTGTTTTTAATATTAGATCTTACCAGTAGCTCTTTTGTTATTTGTCCTATAAAATAACTTTGTATATAAAACGTAGCAAATTTACAGTTCTACAATTTTTGTGATATACTTTTATGGATATCATCTAAAAACTCGACAAAATCTTAAAATGGTATTTTTACGAAAGAGTTTTTGCTTTGATGCTTTTCATACAATTTGTTTTTCATACAATAGTTCTACAAAACAAACTTTGCACAAACATCATTTGTAGAAAATGTAATACCCTACAACCTAAAATATAATTTTTTCCCTATAAAATACATTGGAAAAAGGATATGATCGGTATACTGAAAAAAATCCAAAATTTCAGAATTCAAAAGGTTTTTGGTGCACCATGGCGAAAATGGTAAATTGATATTACCGTTATTGTATATAGATATATATATTCATTATTTAATATATTTCCACTTTTTATTTTTCATTATTATTAGTATTATATATATACTGTTTAATTTTTTTATTAAAATTGTCACACTATGCAGTCAGAAGCTATTTTTATACCCCTACCTATACATAAAGTATTATAGGTTATCATCTCGTAAACCTTCAAAGAAGAGTAGCTCTTTAGTTATTAGTCCAAGATAGTAACTTTTTGTATAACACTTATAGCAAATTTATACATCTACAACTTTTGTATAATATATTTTTCCCTACGACTTATTGTCATGAAGATATAATTGAAAAACTCGGCAAAAAACTAAAAAAAGCAGCATTTTTACGAAAAGTTTTTACTTTGATGCTACGTAACTCTTTACATAATAGCTTTACAAAAGCAAATTGTGCACAGAAGTTGTAGAAAATTTAATATTCTGCAACTTTTAGGTTAAATGTTTGTTTTTAAAATGCATTGCGAAAGAGTTATGATCTATAAACTGAAAAACGTATTTTTTTTTTTTTTTTGGTGCAGCACTTAAAATACACAGAGCAGAGTAACTCCTTTGTTATTAGTCCTAGAAAATAAATTAATATATAAAACTTGTAGGAAATTTATTTTTCTACAACTTTTATTTACAAACTTTTTCTCTAAGACGTACCATTATGGAGTATTGTATAATAAAAAAAACTTGACACAAACCTTAAAAAAGTAGCATTTTTGCGAAAAAGTTTTGACTTTGATGCGACATAACTATTTACATATTAAGTCTATAAAAAAACTTTGTATACAAAAGTTGTAGCAAATTTAATTTTCTACAACTTTTGAATATAATGTTTGTTTCTAAAATGCATGAACAGAGTTATGTCGTATAAACTGAAAAACGGTTCAGTTTTTGGTGCACCACAGAGAACGCACAAGGGTTAAGAGGTCGAAAACTTGGTTTATAAACCACGAGACCAACCTTTATAACATATTAAAAAATCAGAACTACATAACCTTTTGCAAGGCAAAATGTCTCTATTCCCTGGACTATATGTGTTATTCCACCTGCAGTATAACACATTTTTACAAAAAATCGGGAATTATGAGTTGTGTCCATTTTTTAGCAAATAATTTTCTTATTACTGTCAAAATAAATTGGCAATTCTCTGAAAACTGAAACCACTACACCTAAAAAAAAAAACCTCGAAGGAATGTAAAAGTAATGAATAGTTATTAAAGTTGGATGTCCAAAGTATCATAAAAAAAATTTAGTACACAATTTAATTTAACTTTTTGACATTGAAAATTCAATAATTTTAATGACTCTAAATGATGTAAAGCAGAGTATAACAAATAGGTGTATTTTAAAAGAAAATATTCACGAAAAACTATAAAGAATGTACCTAATGTAGTCATTATAATTAGTAGAAATACAAAAGTCTAATAATATTACATTCTAAGTAGAAAAAGTTACGAAATTAAGCTCATAGGATAGTTTAAGTTCTTACACTTGTCCCGTGCGTCAGCTGAAACATGCATTTTTTTTTAAATAAAAATTTATTTTAAATTTCAAGTTTTATAAAACTTCATTTTTTCTTTTAAAATTCAATCACAAAGTACTGTGCAAATTCTTAAAACAGCACAAAAATTATTTCAGTTGTTATTTAAAAAAAAAAAGTATGTCCCGTGCATCAGTTTTTTAATAATTACGTCAAAGCAAGATTTCTAAGTACACAATTATTTCGACACCAATTATCTGGGCAATTCTCTGAAAACTGAAACCAACACACCTAAAAAAGATCTCGAAGGAATATACAAGTAATGGGTTGCTACTAAAATTCAAATGTTCAAATTGATTGAACGTTTTGACATTCAAAGTTTCCTCATTACATTAATTCCAAATTATGTGAAACAGATTATAATACATCGACGTTTTTTTTATCGAACAAATTTAAGAAAAACAAACAAAATTGTACTTAATGTAGTCATTATAATTAGTAGAAATATAAAAGTCCAATAATATTGCATTCTAGGTAAAAAAAAGTCATGAAATTAAGTTCATGTCCTTACACATGTCCAGTGCGTCGGTGAAAAACATGCATTTTTTACAAATAAAAGTATATTTTGAATTTTAATTTTTACAAAACTTCATTTTTTATTTTAAATTTTAACCACAAACTGGTGTGAAACTTCTTAAAAAAAATACCAAATTAATTAAAATTGTTATTTTAGAAAATACATATGTCCCGTGCGTCAGTAATTTAATAATTGTGTCAAAGCAATATTTTTAAGTATACGAATTATTTTAAATACCATTTTTGTAAAATCCCATATTTACTTTAAGACAGTTCTAAATTCATATCTTACGCTTTAAAAAAGGAAAAGTAAATAAGTCTTACACATAGATTAAATACTTATGCATGTGTCTCAATCATCACTCCAAATTTTCAAATGCGAGATATCCACGAGAGGTTTTATCTTCTGGGGAATTTAATTTTTTAATAATTTCCTTAGCGAAATAGGTAAGTTTATGTAATAGGTAAGTCCATATCCAAGTCTTCCTTCCTGCTTTTACCAATAAAGAAATTTCAAAGTGTTCCTTGAAACTATTAAGCCAGGATATTTTCTGTTTTCAAAGGGGACAAGCACCCATTCACCAAATTTATAATCTTTTATTTTGTCTGTTGTTTCTAGAGTATACTGAAGAAAGAGTGTTTTTTTTTTCCCGATGCATTGGCTTTTATTATATCTTAATTCCTACTGTCACTAAGTGTAACTGCCTTTTGCCAAATAGTATTATTGCGTGAGATGTCTTTATGCAGAACACCTTTGACTTAGGCTTTTGTGTTTGCGTTTGAGCACATAACTTTGTGACATAATCCATTCTAACTTAAAATTATTTTCTAAAAATATTATTTTGTTTCAAACTGTTTTTCATAACTTAATAAATTTGAAGCGTTATGCTTTCGCTGCGGGCGACAGTGGGTTTGAACCGAGGACCATGGTGTCTGGAGACTGATACTCTACCTCTGTGCAAAAGAGTACTCCCGTGCACAGAAGCATTATCTGATATATGAGGTCGCCACACAGCCTCCTCCCAGCGACGAAGGAGCGATGCTGTTGTTCTGATCAACGTCTGATCGGAGTTGGAGGTTTTGGAATGGGAATGCTAGTTGCATTGTTGTGCCCGCTTGTTGCGGTGATGCACGCGAGTTGCGTGTTTGATCGCTAGTTGCGATGTAGTTTTCTCCTTTCAGAAGCGCCGATAGATGGCAGCATTATTCGTTTTAGTCCGGGTCATCAGTGAAGCGTTATGCTTTCGCTGCGGGCGACAGTGGGTTTGAACCGAGGACCATGGTGTCTGGAGACTGATACTCTACCTCTGTGCAAAAGAGTACTCCCGTGCACAGAAGCATTATCTGATATATGAGGTCGCCACAAATTCTTTAAAAAAAAAATATCTTAAATTTTAAAAGCATTTTCAAGTTTTCGAGAAATGAGGTTGTTTGTACAAATACCAAGTACTACTCCAGTCACAAAAAAGATACAAAATTAACATATAAGTCAATTTTAAAGTGTCTTGGTAAATTCGTATTACCGATTTTTTTTTTGGATTTTTTTCTTAAAAACATAATTAACTAAGCACCACAAAGGGTATACAATAGGTGAATAACAAACCTAGCTAACAAAATGTTCCAAAATTATGCCCAATATAAGTAGCAAATAGCATAATGTATGTATAATTTGTCTAACAAAATATACAAAAATTGTAACTGTAAAATATCACTGTTTCCCACTTTCAAAATAATATTTACCGTGGGTTGGTTTCAGAATGTCCCGTGCATCATTTTCCAAATGTCCCGTGCGTCAGTTCTGTTTTTATTTATTAAATCCACAAAAATAACCTTTTTGCAAAATTTTATTTTTGATAGATATAGTATTATTAACATTTACCTAAATGTCCCTATGAATTTCATAATTTTAGTGCTTATAAATTCAGAGAAAATTTAAACTTTTGTGTTGAACGTAATTTTCTTTTGTTTCTCCGTGTCCCGTGCGTCAGCTGCCTATAAATGCATATTTGACCTAATTAAAACTATTATTTTTCCATATAACTTTGCGAACAACTAAAATTATAGAAAATGAAAACATAACTATGAAATTCATCATTAATTTGTTATTCTAATTTGTTTAAGAGTACAAAAAAGAGCGCAAAATGTCCCGTGCATCAGCCAGAGAATTGCCCAAATACATTGAACAGTATTGAGGGGAAATCCATTGTATTTTCATAAAATAAAATACAACTTAAAAATAGTGCGAATACTGATTTATTTATGTAATTTTTTTTCACATTAAATACATGAGTGTTTATTAAACATTGATAATACAAAGCAAATACGCATTGTAAACGTGATGCGCCTAAGAACATGGTTAAATACAGGCAATTAAACATTTCATCAAATGTCATTTTTTAAGGTTTTTCCTCCATGCAAACTTTCACTCGTAATTAATTATTATTTTATAATTTTCTTCTCAATAAATATACATGTTCTTCTTCACAAAGCAATTCCAAGTGCTCTTCTCACAGGACGCTACTATAGCTGAAAACAGGATTTATAGTATCTAAAGAAATGCAATAAATATGTTGTATCTTCGAAAAATTTGTTTGTTCGTCAAGCTGTTGGCAAATGGTTGCGCATTCCATTTTCAAACGATTTCTTTACTTCTTATCTGAAAATAATTTAATAATAATTGAGCAAAGTGACATCATGGAATTAAAAATGATCGACAATAGAAACCAATAAACAGTTGCAATGACAATAATTACTTTAAAAGTGGTATGATCAATTTTTATTTTACTTTACATTTTTTAAAACAAAATAAAAATGATTTGCAAATAGTTTTGAATTACCGGTTTAGGAACGCGCTAAAATATATTTAAATGCACAAAACTTTTAATGAAATCCGCCGTTCATAAAAATCTATCGTTCTGTCGAACTTGGTATTGTTGCTAGAGCTCCATAACATTTCCCAACAAAATGTTAAAAGCCATTACTTTTTGAATTGAAAGAATATAATAGAGTATTGTAGACATAACGTGTGATACGAATATAGTAAAAAAAAAAAAACCTTTCCGAGATACTCAGTGCCTAGATATGATATAAATATTGGGACAAATACATTCTTGTAGATCGTGATAAAAGTATTATTCATAGATAAAAGATTTTAACGACGAACACTGTTCTGGTTTTTAATTATTGCACTACTTACTAAAGCATTAGAAGTTAAGTTGTTTTTGATATTTGATTCTAAGATCAATTTCTTTCCTTCGATGCTCATTATTTACTATTTTTTAAAAGGCACTCCTGAGTGTAAGCTTTTCGAATAAATGATATAATACAGTATAACTAACAGTATAGGAAAATGTTTAAAAAATAACGATTACTATACATAATTGGAAATTGTGGTGTTGACCCCAATAACATATAGACGAAACATACTTAATGAGAGCTTTAGGTATAAACTAGAAAAGACATTTACGACTGCGCCTACACATACTGACCCACTTAATATATACACACCAACAGGAACGAAGTTTGAGAATCGAGTGTAGCCACAACAGTTTAACGTTTAAACGTAATCACTGAGATGTTCCATTACATGATGGGAGGTGAAGCGAAAACGGACGTTGACTTACAACACAAATTTTTATGGAAAGAGTTTATTGAAGTAACAAAAACTAATATAACGTTATTAAAATTTATGGAATAAAGCTTATTGCAAGAAATCGGGAATAAAAATTGCTATTGTTAATGCTTTAAAATTCTTCATGGGTCCTCACTTCAAAGAGCTCGCATCAAAACTCTTAAATACTATTCGGGGAAATTTATTCTATGCCGAAACTCTAATCATCAGGCAAAAGCCATCGCTCATGCCCGATGGAAGCTTAGGGTTTCAAAAGCGACCATCACTGGCAGGGAGTCGAACAGGAGTACGACGGAACGAACGAAATCCCGTGATATATGTCATGTGGATGAACCAAAACGTACCATAGTGAAGTGCTCCATATGGTGGCAGAAGTTTTTCACGAGCTCAGTCCGTTTCACCACTTTAAGGAATGTACGGACCAAAGCTAAAATCAATACCGGGTCTTCCACCACGTTACGACGAAACTCTAACCATAAAGCAAAAGCGATCTCTCATGCCTGAGGGCAGTTGAGCCCACTTGAACTCACCTATGACCTCAGCTTTAAGCCGAGCTGCCAACGAGTTCCTGAATGCCTGCACATTGGCGGCATCCGCTTCTGGCTTTTCTTCCTGCACCGCCCTTTGAGCAGCCCTTGCAGACTTGGGGCGGCCGCCTCCCGAAGTCTCCTCATACCTCTGTAGCAGCTTCTCTCGCTCTTGCTTCTTCATGGCCAGCAGCTTGTCGCGCTGCTGGCGAAGGTATTCTTGTCGACGACGAGCTTCTTCAGGGGACACCTGTTCGAAAGAGAAACAATGCGTTGGATGTATGTTAAGAGGAAGTTTTAGTTAGGACCATTCCCTATAGACTGAGAGGCGATTGCAATTTTTGGACCCCATCGAACATCATTCTGAATTTTTTATAGAAATTGGAGAAAAGTGAGTAGATTACGAATCCACTGGTCTGCCGTGGCAAAAATGGGTGAAACTGGTCAAAAATCGACTTTTAATAAGTTGAACTTAATCCAATCGCCAAATGCGACATAACTTGCCAAATAATGAGCATTTTTTTTTTATTTGGTAACCCTCACTCTTTAATTTTCAATTATGAAGGTTTGCAGACGATTCGAATATGTGGCTATGGCTTACTTGCATCTTTCACAAATGAGCCAAATTGGCAAGAAACATTACGCTACTGATGACGTAACTGATGTCGCCAATTTGGCTTACTTTTAAAAGATACAAGTTTTCCGAGCCAGAGATCAGAAATCGTTTGCGCTTTTTTTTATTGAAAATCAAAATGCAGGGTTGCCAGACGAAAATGTTTGTTCTCTTTTTGGCAAGTTATGATATATTTGGCAATCGGATTATAGTTCAACTCATTCCAAGTCGATTTTTGACAAGTTTCGGCCATATTTGCCACGGCAGACAAGTGGATTCGAAATCTACTCACTTTTCTCCAATTTCTATAAAAAATTCAGAATGATGTTCGATGGGGTCTAAAAATTGCTGTCGCCTCACGGACTATCAGGCTCCATTACCTAATAAACCTGTGTAATTATAAACTAGACACACACAACACTTAGAACAAAATCAATTAAGAGAAACTTCTATAGTAAGGATCATTCCCTATACTCACTACGTTATAATCTTCTAACCCAGAATAAAAATAGCGTCTAATATATTTTATATTTGAAATCTCTACGTCAATGCCTATGCAGTGGTGCTACTAGTCTTTTGCTTTTTTTAAATTTTAGTTTATAATAGATAGACATTTAATGAAAATAATTTATGTCATTTCATTAGGTGATCAATTTCGTTCCTACTACAAAGGTAAGAAGATTATATTTTGTAGTTGCTCACCTCACTTTTTATATTTACTTGTAGTACTGGTAAAATAGTACCAAAGATATACGGAAAAAAAAAAAAAAAGTGGTCCGTTGATGAAACTTGGCAAAATTTTTTTATTTGTCATGAAAATGATGAATCAAAAGAGTCTATAAAAGTATCTAGCATAGAATTTTTTTTTTGGGGGGAGGGGGGGGGGGGGGTGAAGGAGGTTACGGGGTTTTAAAACTGAAAATTTAATTTTGGAACAATCTAAATATATGATCCATGTTATTAAAGTATTTTCTTATGCTGGATCAAATGGAAAAAAGGCAAGACCATATACCCAATCCAGAGAAAGTTAAGTCCTTTTTATAAACGAAAATAGATGTAGAAAGCGAGGAAGGGTAAAATACGATATAAAAAAAAAAAAAAGTTCATTCGGTCATGAAACTTGGCGAAAACTTTTTATTTTTCATGAGAATAAAGAAACAAAAGAATCTGTAAAAATATTTAGAAGAGAAGGGGGCTTTTTAAGGGGGTGGGGGGAAAGTTTTTTTTTTTTTTTTTTTTTTTTTTTTAAACTGGAATTTTTTATTTTTTTTAATAACTTAGGCATGTGACATACGTGAGGGGGGTATTTTTTTTATGCAGAATTAAACGAAAAAAACCAAAAAAAACCCCAAAGCAATATAACCAATCTAGAAATAGTTACAGCTCTTTTTATAAACGAATATAGATGTAGATAGCGAGGAAAGGTAAAATACGATATAAAAAAATAAAAAGTTCATTCGGTCATGAAACTTGGCAAAAACTTTTTATTTTTCATGAGAATAAAGAAACAAAAGAATCTGTAAAAATATTTAGAAGAGAAGGGGGCTTTTTAAGGGGGTGGGGGGAAAGTTTTTTTTTTTTTTTTTTTTTTTTTTTAAACTGGAATTTTTTATTTTTTTTAATAACTTAGGCATGTGACATACGTGAGGGGGGTATTTTTTTTATGCAGAATTAAACGAAAAAAACCAAAAAAAACCCCAAAGCAATATAACCAATCTAGAAATAGTTACAGCTCTTTTTATAAACGAATATAGATGTAGATAGCGAGGAAAGGTAAAATACGATATAAAAAAATAAAAAGTTCATTCGGTCATGAAACTTGGCAAAAACTTTTTATTTTTCATGAGAATAAAGAAACAAAAGAATCTGTAAAAATTTTTAACAGAGAAGGTTTTTTTTTAAACTGGGTGGGGGGAAAGATGTTCTTTTTAAATTGAAAATTTATTTTTTGGTGTAACCTAGGCATGTGACATATGTGAGGGGGGGTATTTTTTTTTAATGCTGAATTGAATAAAAAAAAAGCAAGATGATATAACCAATCTAGAAAAAGTTACAGTCCTTTTTATAAACGAAAATATATGTAAAACACGAGGAAAGTTAAAATACGACATAAAGAAATAAAAGAGTCTATAAAAATATTAGCATGGAAGGGTGTTTTTTGAGGAAGGGAGATGTCGTTTTTTTTTTTGTTTTTTTTTCAACTCAAAATTAATTTTGCTATAACCTAGGTATATGATCATGTGTGTGGAGTATTTTTTGACGCTGAATCGAATAAAAAAAGCAAGACGATATAACTACCCTATAAAAAGTTATATTCATTTTTATAGACTAAAATACATGTAAAAGTGTACCTTATTTCATTACTTACAACTTACTTATTTTATTACTAACTGATACTTTTTCTATTATATTTTGGTTGTTTATTAACTTTTTTCATTCAGTTTTGGTTCATAACATGAACTTTGATATAACATGTATTTTCGCTTATAAAATAATCATATGGACTATAACTTTTTATATGATACTTATATAGTCTTATTTTTTTTTAATTCGATTCAGCGTAAAAAAATACTCCACACACATGCATCTCATGCCCTTGCTTATACCCAAATTAATTTTCAGTTTAAAAAAACCTCATCCCCTCAAAAAACACCCTTCTATGCTAGATATTTTTATGGATTCTTTTGTTTCTTTATTCTTATGACCAATAAAACGTTTTTGCCAAGTTTCGTAAACGGACCGATTTTTTATTTCTTTATGACGTATTTTACCTTTCCTCGGTTTTTTCTTGTGGTTTTTTTTTATGAAAAGGACTGTAAGATTTTTTAGATTAGTTATATCGTCTTTCTTTTATATTCATTCGATTCAGCAAACAAAAAACCCTCTAAAAACGTATGTCACATGCCTATAGCTTATAACAAGAAATTTAATTTTCAGTTTTAAAAAAGACACCCCCCCCCACCAAAAAAAATCCATCCTTCTTTGCTAGACATTTTTATAATCTCTTTTGTTTCTTTATTATCATGACAAATAATATATTGTTGCGTGGATGGGTTCGAAAGACTTGAAGCCAAAGCAGACCAAAACTTGCAGAAATTTATTCCGATATAACTCTTCGCAGATTCCTTTTACAACTCCAGAACTACTCGTTCTAGTAGACTCAATACAGCTCTTTACATAACAATAGAGCTAAAACAGCAGTTAAAAACTAGACACACAACTGCTAAGATCGACGCAAAAGACAATGCAATACAGTTCACTTTCGGAACTCTCTGAATGCTCGCTGAGAGACAACTAACTCAGTAACTCCACTAACTAACACTTGGCCGGCCTTATATAGGAAAGTTAAACCTTCGTGTATCTTCTAGAGATAGACATTTGGAGAATTTTCCAGATCGCAGTCGAAAAGCCCTATACAGGTACATATGGGGACCAGAAATGTCGCCAAATGGTCGCCAAATTTGGTGACCAAAATTAGTCTCCAAAACCGTTGCCAAAACGGCTCTATCTCGCCAATTTGGCGAGATTGCCATTAACCATAATGTGAAATGGCCTGCTCCTTGTAAAACTCGTTTTCCAGCATGATCCCTGTAGAACCGTTTTCAAGCATTACGAGACGCATTGCAGGAAAGCGAAGTTAAGACGAACTTTTGCACTGCCTTATGCGAAATGTACATAAATTTCCTTTTTACATAATTAATACTACGAAATATTTAATAAACAGAAATTCGTAATAATATTTTTGCCAAGTTTCATGATCGGACCATTTTTGATGTCCTATTTTATATTAGAGGACAAAAGAAATTCTTTTTAATTCATTCACGGCGCATAGTACTTTAGAAACTCTTCAGACATTCTTTGTACATGTCAAAATTCTTGTGAAGACATGTAATAGCTATGAAAAACTTTTGGATGGACTTTTGTGCTATTGTTACATGAGAATCCGTACAAACATTTATAAGTAAATAGAAATAAACTGTGACACTAATTAGATTAAAAGTTAATAAATAATAATAATAATAATAATAAAAATAGTACTCGTCGAAAAACATCCTTACTTCTGTCATTTTGGTTATTTCCAAAGGTGTTTGTATTCCAATTTTTGGCGAGTCATGTAGTGAAGTCTCCATGGCCTGCGATAAATAAAGAAATTTATGAAAATAGTGTTGAAGTAATAGAATCCATAAAAACAAAGTTTTTAATATAAATCCTTTATATGCATTGGCAATTTTTATACTCATTAACACAGCGCCGTTTATGTTGGTAGCGTGTGCTTGTTTTTAATATTTAAAATTAAATGAAAACACAGCAAAGTCTTTATCAGTAAAATATGCGGTAAACTACTTTTCAAAATTTATTCATTAAAAATGAATGTGAATTTATGCACTCACATCCAAATATCTTTTATTTATTCTGATTAAAACAATTTTATTATTTATTTATTAAAACAATTTTGGCAACGGGAAAGTGTTTCTTCAATGATAGGTTAAATGCTATTTCAGAGCGATTGGATGACGACAAGTTGGTTTATTAGTATTCCGTAAAAGCGACCCTTTAGACACAGCGGCAGCCCCCAAAATTTGATAAAATGCATTGTCATCGACATCGAACCTATCAACAAAGTTTCAGCCTGATTGAATGGCAGCCAGGGGGGTGATTAGGCCTCGGTAGATTCCGTTCCTATCGACAAACAACATACATACAAAAGCGAAGTTAATATAAAGGATTAAAAAAAAAGACCACAACATTTTTATACAATCGTTTATTTGTCCTTAATTGTAATTAAAACGCGACAACAAATGACTTAACAAAACGCTAACAAATGAGCATTGTACGTTTTCTATTCAAAGTATTTTAAAACGTAAGATGTCTGTTATTTCTCCAACTTAAGAGCAAGATTCTGAGAGATTGAGCCACTTTACATTAGGGGGTGATTCACACCATCTCCGATTGTCCCCAAAAAATTACCAGTTGCTAATACCCTTATTAGATGATAAAATCTGAAATTGTTTGTTCCGTAATTGCACCGCTCAAACTCTATGACGTGTCAAAGATCACCTTAAAAAATGAAAAAATTTGTGTTTTTGTGACAAATGAAAACTATTTTTATTCGTCTAAAACTTCACAAGCAACTTACCACCTGCATTTCTTCTGTTATGGAATGTACTAGAATAGACCTTTTTAAAAGATATAAAAAGTTCATGGCAAGTCAATTGCGCAAGGTCATTCAAGGTCATGAAATGTCCAGGTTTTCAGGTTTTTTACCATTTTCAAGACTAAATTATATCTTGCACGCTTGATTTGTCACTTCAAACTAGGTGTCATTGGATAGAGCTATATTAGTACTATTTATTAATACATAAAACATTGAGGCAAGTTGAACATGTTGGAAGTTATTTGGGGCTAAAATCGAAAAATCTTCGAATTTGACACAAATTTGAGCTCGTATAACTTGCTGCGGGAACAACATATTGACACAAAGCTGAGACTATTTAAACACTCTTTTATTATACTTAATGAGAAATTAAACTTTATTGAGGCAAGTTGGCGAGAAAAAAATAAATGATTTTTTTTTTGTTGCACCCCATCCTGACATATTACTGCATTACTGTTTTCATTCATGTTTTCAAAAATTAATCGGTTTTCACTTCACACTTCCTCATGTTTATAACAATTGCTTGTTGTACGTATTTTAAGCTAGGAATTGTGACTGGATTGGCTCCAGAAAGTTTCAAAAGACGGGGGAAAAAAAATCGAACTTCGATGCACTGTGTCGATAACATCAAGCAATGGCCACTTAAACTTAATAGCTGCTCCTCTCTGGTGAAGAAATTCCATTTGAAACACGTCATCCCCACAATTTTCTAGCAGTTTACCAATATAAAATCGTTTATGGTACAGGACTGCGTATAAAAAATGGGGCTGAATCTCATATTCGCAGTCTTGATCAGCAATTAGCTTTATCTCTTTCATGATATTCTCCATTTGTTGGTGGACAGTAATTTCGATTTCAAATGTGAATTCACCATGCGATCAGTTCCAGTCACAAGCCAGACCAAACCCTAAAGACGAAGATAATATCATTTAGCCGAAAATTTATAACTCTGATGTTTTGCCCCAGATGGAAATTGCACATCAATGTTTGAAACTGCAGAGGATTTGTCCTTACATATTGCTAGAGGAGAACACCAAATTCCTAAAGCAATCACAGGTCAAGACAAATCCAGGAGTGCATTTTCAAAAAGAATGGAAGCAAGGACAAAAAAGACTAATTAAGAAATTACTGCAGATTTTGAAGAACCCACTATAGAAAATAGAAATTGCATCTATTCATGCCATCTACATACCTGATTGTCTCCAATGATTCCAAAATAAATTCGTCATCTTGTTCATGACTTCATCTTCAATAACACTGCATATTTCAATCGTACCTTTCATTCTGTGGAAATGTGATATAACTTGTACCCGTGTCAAATATTCATTTGAACAAAATTTCTTCTTTCCATCAACTGTGAGATTTCTCACCATACTTGCAACAGTTTTGGGTGTTAATTTACTTCCTTTTTTTCCCCTTTGTTGAAGTATTCTAAACTGTTTTTGATTTTGGTTCTTGAACTTTCCTTTTGGGTTTCATTGCCCATCCTTCTTTGAGTACAAGACTTGATTATATGTAATTTTTATTATCTGTAGTAGGTTCTTCAAAAGCTGCAGTAATTTCATAATTGGTCTGTTTTGTCACTGCTTCCATTCTTTTTGCAAATGCACTTCTGGTTTTGTCTTGAATAGTTATTATTTTAGAAATCTGATGTTCTTCTCTATAGCAATATGTAGGGACAAATCCTCCGCAGTTTCAAATGTTGATGAGTAATTTTTTTTCTGGCCAAAACATCAGAGTTATAAATTTATGGCTGAGTGACATTGTCTTCGTCTATAAGGTGTAGCCTGACTTGTGCCTGGAACTGATTGCATGGTGAATTTGCAGTTGAAATTCGAATTACAGTCCCCTAACAAATGGAGAATATCATAAAAGAGATAAAGCTAATTTCAGATAAGAACTGCGGATATGAAATTCGACCCCATTCTTTTTACGCTGTCCTATATACAATAAACAGATTTACATTAGTAAACTACTAGAAGATTGTGGGGATGACGTGTTTAAAATGAAATTTCTTCATCAGAGAGGAGCTGATGAGTTTAAGTGACCATTTTGTGATCCGAAGCTCAGTTTTCTTTGGTCCTTTGCAACTTTCTGGAGCCGATCCAGTCAAAGTTCCTAGCTTAAAAGACGTACAACAAGCAATTGTTATAAACATGAGAAAGAGTGAAGTGAAAACCGATTAATTTTTGTAAACATGAATGAAAACAGTAATGCATCAATATGTAAGGATGGGGTGCAACAAAAAAAATCATTTAATTTTTTCTCTTCAACTTGCCTCAATAAAGTTTAATTTCTCATTAAGTATAATAAAAGAGTGTTTAAATAGTCTCAGCGTTGTGTCAATATATTGTTCCCGCAGCAAGATATACGAGCTCAAATTTGTGTCGAATTCAAAGATTTTTCGATTTTGGTGCCAAATAACTTCCAACGTGTTCAACTTGCCTCAATGTTTTATGTATTAATAAATAGTGCTAATATAGCTCTATCCAATGACACCTAGTTTGAAGTGACAAATCAAACGCGCAAGATATAATTCAGTCTTGAAAATGGTAAAAAACATGAAAACCTGGACATTTCATGACTTTGAATGACCTTGCGCAATTGACTTGCCATAAATTTTTTATATGTTTTATAAAGATCTATTCTAGTACATTCCATAACAGAAGAAATACAGATGGCAAGTTTCTTGTGAAGTTTTAGATGGATAAAAATAGTTTTCATGTGTCACAAAAACACCAATTTTTTCATTTTTAAAGGTGATTTTTGACACGTCATAGAATTTGAGCAGTGCAACTACGGAACAAATAATTTCAGATTTTATCATCTAATAAGAATAGCAGCAGCTGGTAATTTTTTGAGAACAATCGGAGATGGTGTGAATCAGGGGTGGTTCAACTTCTCAGAATCTTGCTCTTAACAATGAACTATTTCCACCCGTGTATCCTATATAGCTTTCAATACAGTCATGCGAATTTCTAACTTTGCGTAATGAGCAGTCTCATCGGGTAGCTCACAGCCCCCTTTACTATAATTAGACACAACTGTTACGAAAATAGTTATTAGTATGTTAAAATGTGGCAAAGTACTTTACTCCCTGTATACTACGATTGCAAGAAAAAAATTGTCTTTTTTTTTTTTTTTTACCTGCTCCATTCGTTTTATTTCTCTTTTCCGTTCTTCCTCCAACCGAGCTTTAGTGGCTTGGATAACTTCCTTTTGTTCTGTTTGATCTTCGACGGGAGGCTGCTCTGTATTCTCCTCTACATATCGCCTGAAAGAAAAATGACCTTCTATTTTAGTATCGCCTTTAAATTTAATTTTCCCTTTCAAAACACGTCTAATATTTTTCTATACTCATTCATAAATTTTCCTCATTTCTTTATGTCAGCACTTTCCCAGTTGCATAGCGTATTGAGAACTCCTTTTATTGCTCGTCATTGAGTCATATTGATTTAGTTCCCACACTCATTTCTGCTGAGCTAGGCGCAATCCCACGATTCCATAGAACCTTGTCTCCAGAGTTCTCCATGAGACAACGAGACAGCATTCGCCACCAACTTTTAGAGGCGGACCGTTTGACTTATGCTGAAGCTTTTCGCCGGCCGGATACACTAATATCTTTTATTTATTAGTATTAAACTGAAAACAAATATTGATTTTCTTAAAACTACTATTGATATTTGATTTTTCTTCTTCAAATAATTAAAAAAATATTAATTTTCCTTATTAGTAAATTAAAGTCTAAAAAATAAGTGAATATTTTGTTTCAACGTGACAGTGTGACTTGACCTAACTTTTAATAAAAGTATTTAAACTGTATTTCCAGTTTTTTACATTTTAGTTCATATCAATTGTGAGACGATGGCAGTCGAAATCGTTCAGTTTATTTTATGGTAGTCGATGCCTGTCGCAGTATTTATTGCAGTTAATCTTTATAAATTGTTCAAATAAGATTTAGTTAAGTTATTCCTGTATTTATTCTTGATGAAAACCGCCTTGCTGAAAGCTTCTTCACACAGTTTCCACGGGCACGTAGTGGAGAACTCTGCTCTATAAGTTAACACATACTATTTTGGATAAATTACAATTATGTTAAAAACAAGGTTCTGTACCGTCAAATTTTATACATTTTTTAAAAATTTTCTGTAGTGCCGGCGAGCAGCAGAAAAATCTATCGCTGGCCAAATCTGGCCCGCTGGCCGCGTAGTGGCTAACGCTGGTTAAGAGAAGGAAAAATAATAATAAGAAAATTAATTCCTCGTTTAGACAAAAGTTAGCAACTTAAAAACCTTCTCACTTCATGACCGTTTCCATGATGTCTTTTTCTTCCGATGAGGGTTCGTAGTCTTCACCTGGCAAAAAGGATTCTGGCAACAGTCCGTACTGGTGTGCCAAGAGGTCCAGTGCCTGAAGTTGTAGTTCTAGGTTCTTCTGCATCATCATGCGCTTGAAGATCTCGTAATCGTCTGCGGCCCATAGTTGTTCGAATAGGCTCTGTTAGAATGAATAAATGAGAGGAAAGAATAAAGAATGGAAGTTAAGAATGTATAATGGGACAAGTAAAGATGAACGGAGAAAAATAATGATTGGAAGGAAGGATTGATGGTAAAAAGTATGAATAGAAGGGGTACAAAAAAAAAGGAAGAATGAATGAAAAAATATATATATAATTGGAAAGAAGTATTTCTGGGGGGGGGGGGGGGATAAAAAGATGAATAGAAGGATGATGAAATGTATACAGAAAGATTAAGAAAAGTATGGATGAATGGATGGATGGATGAAAGAAGAAAAGGATGAAACGAAAGAGAATGAATCGAAGAAAGGGAGAAGGTAGTATTAACGAATGGAATGTTAAACAAAAGAATGGAAAATGAATGAATGGAAGAAAAAGAGAAAGGAAAGATGGATGGTTGATTGATGGATGTAGAGAAATGGAGGATGAATGAAATGAGGAACAAAGGAGGTCAGAACGGACGAAATTATTTGTAAAGACTATAAGAATCGGGTGGAATTCGTTCACGAGGTAAGGCAGCCATCATGATAGGTCCGAAACTATAACCGTTTGGCAAAAGCAATCGTAGAGGTCCAAGAGCAATTGTGGGGTTTTGAAGTGACCACCACAGTACTTGTTTCGCTTCTGGGTCATCACTGTGAAGACTACAAAGATCAGACAGGATTCGATTGCGAGGCATGACATTCACCATGGGTCTCCATGGTTTTGAAGTAACCAAGGAAATGAATAAAGAATGAATGATTGAGCAAAAGAATGAATGGATTAGTGACTGAATAAGATGATTAAACAGACATGCAGATAGATAAATACCTGAGCTAATGTAAAAAAGAGGAAAATATACACAGCTTTATTTGAAACTACAAAAATAGCTGAATAAAAATATATTTGTGTACTAATGAGTGTACAGAACAGTGGTGAAGTCAGAATTTTTTTCTGAGGAGGGTTTTAGACAAGTTTAGTCTGATAAAGCCCTACAAAGTTCACCAAAAAATAAAATTTGTCTTTGGAAGTAAGGAGATTAACCCATAACCATAAAAAAAGCGGAAAACCGCGTAAACATGGAAGATTTTCACCCCTGTAACACACAAACAAACACATGAAAAAACAAAAACAGCTTAATTGTGTTATCAGAAGTTATTTAATAAAAATGCATCGATGAAAAAATTACCTTTCGGAACTGTGAATGAATGTTCTTTTCCGTATCACTACAAGCTTTCTGAAATTCATCGGGCGTGATGCCCAAATCTTCCATGTGGCTGCTCAACATTGTGTCCACCTACAGATAAAAAAAAAGTTTTTAAATAGTCCAGAAAATAGTTTCAAAATTAAAATTATTACTTTCGAACATCGGAAGAAGTGGATCAATATAAATACCGCAACAATAGCACAACCCTGTTCTTAGAATTACAAATTAGGGATAAGCCATATTTTAATAACAGTTAAAAGTTATTGATACTTAAACTCACGCGAACTAACAGTTACCTAATTTTCTAAGTAACAGTTATTCATTTATTATAAATGCAATAGATGGCGCTAGTATGTCCATATATTTCTGTTATTGAAGATCATAATATCAGAATCACGAAATAAAAATATATTTTTCTAATAACGGTGAACGGAAAAATATATTTTTTTATCGTGATTCTGATATTAGGATCCTGGTCGTTATTCCTGGAATAACTAACTGTATCCATCGAAATAACTTGTCTGAATGGATTAACGTGTCCGATTGGTATCAGTTGATATTGACATAATTTTCACTAAAAGTAGATATAACTGTTATAAGATATTGACAGAAGTTTTTGTATTGGAATAACTTTTGGACCATTCTTTGTTAGCGCTGCTTTTCAAGATGGTATTTTAAATTTCGTTTCGATTTTTTTTTGTTTTTTCGTTGATTTTTGTTAGTTCGTTATGATTTTTTGTTTATTCAAATTAATTCGAATTCTGCACCAATTTCTTGTTATAGTTTATATCTCGATTTCAGAATAGATGTTTCAGTTTTATTTGGATGCACATTATGAGTGGTGGGGTGAAGAGGAATGTGCGTGGGGGGGGGGGGGAGTATCTGACGCAACATTCTTTGGGTTTAAATGCCTGAGATGGGGGAAAGAAGTTCGGGGATTAGGATTAAGGATTTAGGAAGAAATGCATGCGTGTTTTTGCGGAAGGTTCTTTTTTTATGTTACAAGAATTCCTTTGGTGGGAGAGGTTTTGAACGTTCGTTCGCATTTCATTTCAGTCTTCTTATGAGACTTTTAAAGACTCGCTGTGTTTCTTTCGTATTGGTTGGAGGTAAGAAAATTTTTCGTTATTGTTTTGGAATAAGAAAATGATACTATATATAAAAAATAAAGAGAGCGTAAGATTTGAGTTTTTCTTTTTGATGGAAAATAAATTATGTTCTTTTCCTTGTAAAGCAAGCTTCTAATTTCAAATCGATATAATCAAAAGATTGTGTAGTAAATTTGGAGCGTAGTTAAATAGGTTTTAATGTTAAACAAAAATTTGTTTATACATATATTTTTTATATTTAACGCATTACCTGAGAGGTTTTTAATTTTTTTATGATCATTTTTCAATTTGAACTAAATAAAGGGAATTTATTATTTTTAAAATTGCTTTTCTTGATTAATTATGAATTGAATTTTTTAAATAAACATGACATTCATCTTTTTTAGTTTGATTAACTTTATAATATTTGAATTTTACTTCAAATTTTTTATTAAAAATATTTTTATTCGGGTTTAATATCGTAACTTAAATTTATAATTTTTGTTTATAAATTTTTATTTCATGAATTTATGTATACATATATGTGGTCGTGACGGCACAATTATTTATAAAATACATAATTTCTATAAATAGTTTTAACGCTCCATAATTAATTTACAATAATTTCAAAAATATAGTTATTGAAATAATAATAATATCCCTATATTTAAAACATATATTTTTTATACTTCAAAGATTCCTCTGAAAATGTACATTTTTCTCACAATATTACATAAAATTTATATGTAAGTAATAATTTTAAAGCCTGTGCACGTAAAATGTTTCAAAATGTGTTTTCATTTAAAAATAACTTTTATTTTATATGTATCAGTTATGAATTATGTTGTATTGTAAATTCTTTCTCCAATTTATTGTTAAATCATAAAAATAAAAAAATAAAAAAAAAATTCTTATAAAATAACCTCAAAACTATAAATGATTTCTTTTATTTTGATATTTTTACAAATTTATATTGAAAGATGTTCTAATTTAAAATCGATTAACTGATATCTAAAGAGAATGTTGTAGAAAAACAGGTATGTTTTATTTATTCCATGTATTTATTTTTATTTACCTTTTACTTTAAAAATAACGGGTAACGGTTATAATATTTCGTTATTTCCTAATAATTTTAATGTAACTGCAGTTATTTAACAATAACTGTTAAGCTCATCCCTATTACAAATACGTCAAAATAGGGAGAGTTATGTATATAAAAAAATTGCGTTGTGGAAGCTAATGTCACTGAAAAGTTACTTCTACACACGGTTTTATTACGGTACATCAGGTGCAGTTATCAAATCTTTAATTAGCACAGTTAATTATATATTTTACATCAGTTATGCAAATTTCAATTGTGATTATGATATTATGATATAATATTTTTCCAAGAACTTACTGTGATCTGAAATGAAATGTGAACTTCATTTTGCTCTAACTCCTCAGATCAGTGTTGTACAAAAGCTTAGTAATTATTTTCATAAATCCCGAAAATTGTGTCCTATAACAAGTCTTCTTGGGTTATCTTATGAATTATGTCCAGACGGTGTTTTTATGCGACGATCAATTTTTTACTCTTTATACACAACCAAAATTAATAAGTGATACACCAATTTAAAGTCTAAGACTTGTGCATCTGAAGAATAGCTTATTTGCAATTGCACATCGGGTATTTGTTTGAAAATCGAAGTTGAACAATCAGAAACGGTCCTAAAATTTCGGAAAGTTGTTATATGTATTCAGTAGACAGCAGCACTAAAGAAAAGCAAACGTCACAATCTAAGCGCGTTGAGTGGTGGGAAACATCACACAAATTTAAAGTACAATTAATACTGGTCACTGTATTTAAATTTGTCATGGATTAATGTAATTTATTGTTTTCGTTTTCATATTTTTATTATTTAAAAAAAAAAAGAGGCCAGTTTGGCGATAATTATAACACAGAAAAAAAAAAAAAAAAAAAAAAAAAATCACCAAAACAAAGAAATCGCAGTTATGTTTTTCAATAAATAGCTTTCTAGCAAGTGAAGCAGAGGAGAAACAGGCATTAATGGGCGGCGCTCAATAGAAGAAAATGCTGTGCTACAGTTTTTTAACTTTTTACGCTTTTATCACATTTCTAGGAAAATTTCGGACGTGGATGTTTACTACTCCTTAAAAAGCATTACCATAGCAATTTTGATTAAAATCGTTAGAGAATTTTGTTGACAATAGCTGAAAAGCTTAAATTTTTAAATACCTGCTATCTTATGGCCAATTTTGAAGTTTTGAAGAAAACCTTAATGATAGGTACAGTACCCCCGCCCCCCCCCCAAAAAAAAAGAAAAATCAGAACGATGGCTATATCTTCGGTTCTAATTATCGTAGAATCTTACGGTTTGCACCAAAATGTTTTGCTTACGATTTTCTATATATCTGATGCAAATTTTTTTTTCTTAAGGGACCATTTACTAGGTAAAAGTAACGCTATCTTCGAAAATTTCAATACGAACACCTATTTTTTATCATTTCATTCGATTTAGAATACATCATTTACTCTAAATACGAAATTTCAATGCAATATGTAGAAAAACACTACACTTATGAGCAAAAATGTTTCGACCATTTTTGACCGATCTTCAGGGAGAATTTCCATAAAACGAAAGGTATTTTTAAGGTTCTACTTCACATCGCGAGAAATCGAACGATCAGTGCGGCGTTTCACCGACGTTAAAAAATACCAATATTAGTCTAAAACTGCCTAGAAACTACTTGGATTTATAGTGTCATGTTTAAGATTAATACAAAAATAGCAAGTAAGCACAAAAGTAAAATAATTTATTTACAACATTAAAGATGTGCATTCTTCACATGAAATAAATAAAATATCGAAAACTGTAATTGCAGAAGTACACTACTGATAATTAGAAAATTAATAAATGTAAAATGTAGGCATTAGTAAACAGTATTCAGCAAAGCGTGATTATTTTACAGAAACATTTCACTGTAAACACAAATGTAACTTGATCGTTGAAATTATTTATAAAATAAAAGAATCGCATGATTCAGTAAGATTTTTTAAAGGATAACTTATTGAAATTGCTTAAAAAATATTGTTTTAAATAAATGTAATTTAAGAAAGTAATTTTTTTATTTAAAAAGAACACTGTTGAAAACCACACAAAACATATGTTTCACAATTCCAAACACGTTAGACAGATTAAAAAATATATATAAAAAATAAAACTGCTTTGTTTGTATAAAATAATATTTCTTTTTGTAATTTCAAGAAATTCTGTTCCTATTCACCCCATTTTACAATAATTGAACGTTGTGCGATTTTCCACACCTCTAGTTTACCTTGAATTAATCTTTGATAGTTTTCAAAAATCGTCTACTATACGGTCCCTTCAAGTGAGCGTTTTTTACATTTTCGCTAAAAAATCGAGAACTAAAAGTCAAAATGGAAAGAAAAAAAATTGTGTTTTAGACCATGGTAAATCTAATGAAAGCAAAAAAAAGTATATATTTCTATTCTAATTTTTTTTTAATTGTTTTATCAATTAATAATTAATTATTAAAAAAGGAATGGAAGCAAAAGTTGATTGATATTTTTGTTTGGCAACTTACAAACTATCTTTTAAAAAAAAATTACTGAAATATATTAATTATTTAAGTATTTATGGCCAAAAAACCAACTTTTTTATTTAACATTAATTTATCATTTTCTTTTTATCATTTAAATTATAAACCATTCATTAAAAAATTACGAATTTTTCTATTTCGAAATTTTTTTGGATGCTGAATCCAAATATAGGATAATATTATGAGGTTGCTATTTAAAGTTTGGTTCTGTTTTAATATGTAGATGACCCCTCATGACAAAAAAAACTACATGCAATTATTAAAAACCTTCCACGATTTACAATGGTACCTTTTGTTTGTTATTTCAACAATTAGAGCACAAGATATAGCCATCGTTCTGATTTTTTTTTTTTTTTTGGAGGGGTACTGTATACAAAATTTGAATGTCGTAGGTCAATCCTTTCGGTTGTAATGCTGACCCCAGACACATACAGTTTTTCTAGACACATTTTTTTTAACTCCACACTTTCTAAAACGTATGAAAATATATATATATATATATATATATATATATATATATATATATATATATATATATATATATATATATATAAGTAGTAGTAAATTGAGAGTTCTACGCCAAAGGCGCAATAGCGCATGGGATGGGATGGGATGATGACGTCACAGGATATGACGTCAGCGGAAGTGACGTCACAGGATATGACGTCAGCGGAAGTGACGTCACAGGATATGCCGTCAGCGGAAGTGACGTCACAGGATATGACGTCAGCGGAAGTGACGTCACAGGATATGACGTCAACGGAAGTGACATCACCGGAAACCAGGTGACCGGAAGTGGAGTGGAGTTGTTTACCTCCTGCTGCAGTTTAGTTTCGATTTCATCATAGGCTGTTTTTGTATGACGTCACAGTGGGAATGACGTCATATTAGTTGGAAAACTTTAAAGTTTTGCTTTAAGGCGGTGGCAACAGCTCCTAGCTTCAGTTTAATGCTAAGTTTAAGGTGGAAGAGTTGAGTTGTACTAAGGCTGCTTATAAATGAAATACTTTAAAGGTATAGGCTTTTAATGTGTGACGTCACTGTGTTAATGTAATGGGAATGACGTCATAACAGTGGGGGAAAAGTTAAAATTTAGCTTTTAAGTGTTGGCAACACCTAATTCAAGGCGCAAGGGATGGTGACGTCACTGAAAGGCAGTGTATTAATCTGTGTCATGATAGAAAGTGGAGTTGAGTTGATTTCCTCCTGCTGCAGTTTAGTTTCGATTTCATCATAGGCTTTTATGCTTGTGACGTCACAGTGAGTATGACGTCATAACATGGAAATAAATACGAATTTAATATGTTTCTGAGGGAATATACTCGAATTTAGCTTGTTAGAGGTGGCAACACCTACAATTTTAGATGACGTCCTCGTTCTATCCCTCCATCCCACAGGGGTTGAGCTGTAGGGTTCCTTCTCCTAAATGGAGACATTATACTTATAAGCTTTTATCTCGTGACGTCACAGTCATTTAAACCTGATTTAACGTGTTTGGGTGGAAAATTTACCATTTAGAGGTGGCAACACTGAAAAGCTCGCTTCTGATTGGCTGCAGTAGGAATATGAACTTGTCTGATATCGCGTGATGGTGTCTCATCCTGTTTGAACGTGTTGAATCGTAACCGATAAGAGCGGAGGGGGAGATAAACCAATCATAGTCATGTGAGAGAGCATCTACGTCACTTTCAGATTATATATCTTGCAAAGACACCATTTCTCTCCTGTTGCTTGCTAAGTGAAGTTGCTACTTTCAAAGTTCTGCTTGAAAATGTCTTCTAATTTGAACATTGATCTCATTGAGAGCTTTTACGATACTGTTAAATCGCAGCAGTTATTTAACGAGTTGTTGAAGTACGAGTTTGAGAATCTTCAATTGAACTTTAATGGTAAAAGCTATATACCTCAGAGAAAAGTACTCGGTTTTGGCGACTATGGAGTTTCGTATTCCTTTTCCGGGACGAGTGTCTTCGCAAAACCATGGACCCCAACATTGCTGGATATGAAGAAGGACGTGGAAGCAAGAACTGGACAACAGTATAACTATGCTCTTCTTAACTTCTACCCTGATGGTCACGCTAAGATCTCAGCTCATAAGGATGACGAAAAAGACCTGGACTCAGCCTCTACCATTCCCACGCTATCCCTTGGAGCTACGAGAACCATGCACTTTGCCCGATCAGAATTGCAGCCTCATAAAGTTCTCTTGAGCAGTGGATCACTCCTCCTGATGAAACCACCCACCAATCACTTCTGGACCCACGAGATTCCTGCTGAAATTAGTGTGACGACTCCTAGAATCAGCGTTACATTCAGGAAAATTGTAAAGACTTCCCGTAAGCGACCCTTTGATGACACCATTCCAGATGACGATTGGATGACCCGTTTGTACGCCCCCGCAAAGAAGTTTAGTGAGTGCCTCAAAGAGTGGAACCTTGGGTTCGGATTTGTAGTGTCTCTTCATGAATTTGACTCTCGCGTCTTCATTCATATGGATCAATATAGTGCACAAGGACAGAACTTGTACCCCACAAACCAAAAAATTGTGATGAACATGGACACGTTCACTGACTTTCAGAACAAAATTCATCATGTGGATACCAAATATGCGACTTCGAGTGTCATTTGTAACAATCAACTCATGGTCTTATCCTGTAAAGGTGAGCTTGTTTTAAAGCAACTTTATCAGTTTAAACTTAAAGAATCTTTTCTAAAGGTCGACTGTAATAATCTCATTAAAATTAATGAGTTGATTCCTGAAATTTGTGAAGCAATTAAAGAACGTCACTTATCTATTTTAAAAACTAAAATTCTTGAACATTGTGTACAAAATGTAAATATACCATCCAATGTTGACTTATTTCACGAATATGTATCAGCTTTAAGATGTGAAATTGAATCTAATGTTTTAAACTTGTTTCGCTGTAATGGATGCGCTATCGGTGATTTTTCACAAGGAAATCATTCATGTATGACTGTTTCATTTCATGATCAATCTTGGTCTGTTGGAGACGATGCTATATTTGTATTCAATGTAAAAAATGTAATTGAAACTTTGAGATGCAAAAATGTCATACAGTACTTTAACGAGGATTTTTTCAAAGTCATTTCTTGGAGTGCTTTGAAAGATCATTTAAAATTTTAAATAAAAATTGTTGAATTGAAAATTTTGTGTTTGTGTGATTTTCTTTTTATAAAATAATTTAAACATGTTGGAATAAGAGTACTTTATTGAATCATAAGTCTTCCCACTTTAAGGGCGGTTTTACATTCTGTCTTAACTTTCTTTGAATAATTTTTACAGGTGGAGTAAATAATTTCTTGTTTCCGATAAATTGCTTTGGAACATTTAATTCTTTTAAAACAGTATCAAATGAACTTTTTCGTGAAGCATTACTTCTATATATATAATTAAAAAAGTCGACAATGTTAGAGTTTGGTAATTTTTTTCCATGCAGTAACATTTCACCATTGGAATTCCACGATAAGATATTAGGTTGAATCTTGATAAAGGAGAAAACATTCTCAGCTTTTCTCTGATTAGTCTTAGGTATTGAAGATAAAATGAGATCTTGAAAATTGTCTTTATTTTCAGCTTTTATGATTGATTCTTCAATTTTCTCAACTTCTTCATTCTTCTTCTCTTCGATTATCTTCCTCTGCTCGTTCAAACGTGTATTATTAAATTCTTGTAGATTTAAACTTTTCTTCAACAGCTCATGATAGAGAACTAATTTTTCATGATCAGGTAAGTCACTATGTAAAATCTTCATCATTGCCCTATCAAGTTCACTAAGTCTTTTACTGGAAACAGTATGTTTCGTCACTAATTCTTCGGGTATCAGAGCAAATTTCTTAATTTGAGCCATGAAATAATGTAGTTAGCACACTCAAGGCAGCGGGAATAAGTACGTTGAGGAAACCTCCTTTCTGTAAAATAGTTTTACGCTTTTTCGATAAAGCTACTTTACGATTACTTAACTTTCGTAATATCTTCTTATGTTTAGAGAGCGCTTTCTTCTGTTGTGTAGTCAATGGGATATTTCCATTCAATGTGTTAATGCAACATTCGCATATGGCTTTTATACAGTTCTTATTGAGTTTACTCATAAGGGTTTTCCTTAACCTTAACGGACAAATTTGCAACAGTCGTAATTGATTGAGTTGCTCCTTCTTAAGCGTCATCTTGCTAAATGATATTTTTCTTCAAAGTTATTCACTTTTATATTATTTAAATTGGTATACTATTTGCGTTTGAGTTGGTAAAATTTGTGTACGCAATCGTAACTCTTCAGGTGTTTCAGAACGTAAATCTATAAATAGATAGGAATAGGGATTTTTCGTAGCATCTTCAAAGACTTCTTGAAACAGTTTAACATGACGAGGAAATAATTGTCTTCCAAGGTGTGAGATTTGACTCAAGTCTCGTCTATTTTTACATAGTACTAAATAATGTGCATTCAATGTGATATCACGCATTTCTTTACCCTTGTAGAAAAAATTTTGCGTTATGAAAATAACACTCAGGTTTAAATGATGGCTACCTTTTGTAAAAAGGTCAGTTAGCCGACTGTTAGCATTTGACATCAAATCATCAATTACAAATAGTGTATTCTCTCCCAAAAATTCTTTGAATGCCGTTGGAAGATCTTCTACAAATGTCACATTTTCAATTTCATCATATAAGGATTGATATATTCCATAAAACCAAACAATCTTATCGGGAACTTTTGAAAACATCTCCTGCTTTTCGTTTATCAAATCCCGCACAAAATAACTTTTCCCGTATCCTGTTGGACCTGCAATTACCATCGTAAAAGGATGTTGTAGCTTTGGAAATTCCATGTTGAATAAGAGACTAGACAAAATGTTACTGTTTAAATACTTTTTTTATTGATAAAATGATGTTACAATTCTAAAGTGCTTGGTTATAAAATGGTGCACTTTGATATCATTACAGTGTTGATTGGGTACAAAAGATAAGAGGATATCGTTCAAAGAACGACCATTACATTTAGAATATAGGAAATAAATACAATAGTGTCCACATACGGAACTCACATTGGATTGAAGTATCATAGGATTAAACTCTACATGTCGATAAGGCTTAACATAACTTGCTATTCCTTCAGCAAAATAGGATGGCGAGTTTCCGAACGAATCAAAGAAACATATTTCTGTAGGTGATTCGATATAGAAAGTTACCCAATGAGTACCTTCTTGGTTAGACTTGTCAGTGTTGGCAACAAAGCAGGCTGGAAAGTTCCGGATAGATGTTGGTAATCGATCACTTGAGAAAACACCCAAAAATGTATTCTTAGTTTTTGCATTTCCAGAAAGAATTTTGGTTATTTGAAAGGTATTCATTAATTCGGAAAGTCACACACTACGTGACGTGATTTTGATATTTCAATCACGTTTTGAAACTCTGCATAAATGAGTACCGATAATGTTTCGTGAATGGCTTCGGAAAATTTAATTTCCACACGTAAATTTCCTTGATGTTGAAGATTAAAGTGTTCTCCGTCACAAAGATCAGGACTTAGATCAAATGCGTAAAGTACATGACCTTTAGCATATTCATCTTGAGATAAGTAAATTCCTTTATCACGATTAAATCCGGAGAATAAACTGTGATAAGCTCGTACGTAGTTGTTGGATTTGAAATTGAGTTCTAAAGGCTTGCAGGGAACCGGTTGTCCATCTACGTAAATAGATACAAAGTTTGCACTATGATGAGAAAACAGAAATGGGTTCTTTGAATATTGTCCATTCATTGCCGCATTTCCCAAACAGGTGAGAATGACGCGTTTGGGCATGAGACCAAGAAACACATTATCTTGTAAAAAGGACCAACTTCCCTTGGCAATGCTATAAGTTTTGCAAATCACACGATCAATTGGATATTTGCACGATGTCTTCTCCAAAGCCTTAGCGTGCGCGATAGCAACAGCAGGACTCACCTTTACTTTTCTAATAAACATAGATGCATGTTCAAGAACTATTTTATAATCGGCCTTCTCCTCGCTAGAAATTAAGCAGAATGATGGTTTGCTACGTATCATTTTAATTTTCATATCTATCAAGTTGATCATGAGTCGATTTTGCTGGAAAATATCACAGTGTAGTTGTCCAATCATGTCTACGGTTTGACTGTTTTTGATGAGATTATAACGCTTCTTTAATCCATCATCGGCGTTCACATCTAAGGGATTCACAATATCAGGTTGGGTATCTTTGTAGAATCCTTCACAGGTGAGTAAACTTTTCTTGGCATCTTCACCATAATTTAACAATGTTTCAATGTAGGCTCTGTAAGGATAGGTATTGCTTGCTGAGGAGATATTTCTTTCGTTTAAACTGACATCCACTTGACTGAATAGCGAGTGAAGGAAAAGGTTGATGGGGGCAACTGGTTCACTTTCTGATAGTTTGGTTCCGTCTGATTTTGTCACTTTCACTTTCACATGTAGATAAGAAGCAGCTAAGTCGACATATTCTTCACCACTTCCTGATATTGAAAATTCAATTGGTCCCCCATCTCGAACACTTGAAAGGGGATGAAATTCGACAAATTGTCCTTTTTCAATAACCGTCTGCGTTGGAGGAATAGAAAATAAATCCAATTCTGACTTGACACAGGGAGCTGAGTCTTTGTAGATGAAGGAGGCCATTAGGAGAAAATATCACGGTATGCACACTTCTTGACTGAACGTGGAATGATAGACTTTTTCTTCTGCTTACGCTTTTTATGTCTTTTTCCATTCCCAATCATAGTCTTGACTTTGTTGGCGGCTTTATCTGTTAATACATTTCCAGCTTCTTTGAGTCTTCGTTTGGCTGACATTTTAAAATCTTGTCCTTGAGAAACATCATTCATCAAGTTGACACCACTATGAAATATTTGTTTCCCAACAGCTTTAGCACCCGATTTCAGTAATGGTGCTGCGGCACGGAAAAATGATCTGAAAAGACCACCTAATCCATATCCTCTCTGATAAGGACTACCCTGATAATAGTTCAATCCTTTCCCCGTTTGCTGCACATAATAATCTTCGAAAGATTTTTGACAACACTGATATGGGACATACATTATGAGAGCGACTTCTGCCGAAAGTGTAACTTCACGTATGAGCGTCCACGTTCAAATGGCGTTAAACAGCCTGCGTGAGTCCTTATAACGATTTCTAAAGTATCAATCATTTTTCGGTTTACATGTAAATAGTGAGGTCTATCATATTGTTCACTGATCATCTCACCATCTTGTCCTCTAACTCTAACCACGCGAAGGAGAGGTGCTAAAACATCGCCTATAATTTGCTGTTCTACAATATCAGTGTAAATCATTAAAACACGATAGTGGGCAGAAGGGTCGGCAACGAATGGACTGACAACAGTTGTTTCTATACTTGCGTCAAACGAAGTTATTTCCATTGGTTCAAATCCTAGCATTTCAGCAAGTCCTGAATACAAAATGAGTTTCGCATTATTTTTCACAGTTATCTGAACACGCTTCGTGACAGCATTATAACTTGTAAGAATTTTATCATCATGTTCTTTCACATAAATAGCCTTCAAAATATCAGAAACCGTCTCATAACATCCAGGAGGTAATCTTCTCCCCACCTCTAACTTTCCACTCGTCTCAAATCCGATTAAATTATTTTGATCATTGACATTATACCAAGTATGAGGGTACAACAGCTCTACCATTCCAACTTCCCATTCTCCTTTAAGTTCAATCGGTATGGGTAACCGTGTAATAAAATGTGAAATTTTATTTTCAGGGAAATAGGACATGGAACTATCCGAGATAAGTGTAATGTAGAAACTCATGATGACTAATGAATCTCAGATTACATGTTACCAGTATTTATAGCGCTAGTAAGTTAGAAACGGGAATCCATTGATTAAACTTGTCGGGGTATCCTCTATATTTAACAAAATATTCCATTTTCTTTTTACGCATGCGTTTTCTTAAAACTTTTTCAATTGGAAATTCATCTTTCATTGTAACCTTTTGCAGCTCTTGCGCATAAAACGTTCCTTTTATAGTCTCACCTAATAAATCATTCACTCTATACACTGCAGGTTGCCTCTTGACACACTCTACTATGACAAACAATTCTTCCGTCCAATTCGTTTCATACCCCTTTTCAAATGTTAATTTCTTCTTTGAAATGCGAACTACGTCATTTACATTAAATACACATTTGGATTTAGGTAAGTTCTTCATATCTCCATAGAGAGTGAACCAAACATCTTGTTCATTTTCAGCATTCACTTCCACCGGAGCTCGTTTGATACTTCGATGATAAGTATGATTATAACTTTTCACTAAATCTTGTAATACGTCAATGTATCTATGCGTATTTTTAGCAGTAAAATATTTCCACATTTTAGTTTTAATACTGCGATTCCAGCGCTCGACTATAGATGCCTTCGCTAAATTAAATGTCGTGAAAAATCTAATCCCCTTCTTTTTTAAAAAGGTCTGAAATAGCTTATTTTTAAATTCCGTCCCCTGATCAGTCTGAAGTGACTTAGGAGTTCGTTGATTGAATATTATTTGAAAAGCCTCAACAATATCTATTCCCCTCTTATGTTTCAGAGGAATTAACCATCCAAACTTTGACAGTACATCAATACAACTCAAAATAAAGCGATAACCATCATTAAACTTTTGCAAACTTGTCATATCCACCAAATCCGCTTGCCATTGCTGATCAATGTTATAAACAATCACCCTATTCGTAGGAAATTTATGACGAATGGGCTTGTGTAGTGTGTACGCATCCACCCCCTTCAGCCACTTCTGTATCGTTTTCTTGGGAACCTTCTTGCCTGAGGCATGATATAATGCGTTGATACCACCGAAGCTTGCAACGTGTGCTGGATCTTGATACGCTGCATTCATTACAGCAAGAAATTTTATTAATTTTAATCTGTATCCTAAATCCTAACATTTTCACATTGAAATAGATAAGTTTCCAGTTTCATTAAGACGAAGAATAAAATCGATAGACAATCGATCACTTTCGGTCATAAAATAAATTATTGAAAAAATTAAGAATATTCCAATATATATACAAGAGCCAATTGTAACTTCACTCAACACTTCCATCTTTGCAACTGACGCATTCATCTAGATACATTACCTTAAAAGGCTTTAACGGATATGAAGTCGTGGCGTAGTGGTTAGAACAGCCCAAATAACTACACCACGATTTCATTTTGGAGAGACAGGTTGCAAGTTCGATTCCTGGGGTTTGTAAGAGGAAGTCAAAAAAAAAAAACTTTTTCATATTTATAATCTTCACTAGATGGCACCACTGTCTTAAACTTGTTCGAAAACCACCTTAAATGCTAAATGTTAACATAAAATAAGTAAGGATGTCATACAAAAGTAATTTGCTTTAACTATTTTCACGTGGTAATTTTTTTATACAAGTTCTCATTTAAAATAATAATAATAATTATACTAATAATACTAATATTCGCACTAAAACCTGATAATTACTTCTAATTAGTTATTAATTAACATTTTGAATTATTTATTCATAAGTACATTATTTATTTTTCAATTACAAGTTTTTATGATAAAAGCATGATATTATGACGTCACAAATGGACTGTAGTGGGGATGACGTCATACAAAAACAATCTATTACTTGAAATGCTTTTAAGCAGGATCGGTAACATCTTGCTCAACAACTCAACTCGACATCAAACACGATATCTCTTCGGAATGATTCATAGACAGTAGCGCCCTCTAAATTGAAACCTGATTGGTTGATGGATGTCACATGGTCAACTATTGCTCAGACGTTCTGAAAGATATTGACTCATTCGAGCTTTAGTTTTCAACTTTGATTTACGTGTTCAATTCACGTGTTTTGCAGTCTTAGCACGTGTAACGAATTTATTGAAGATTCTTTCCAAGTATCTAGGTAAGTCTATTTTCATATTGTATGTTAAAATTTAAATAAATTATTTACTGTATTAATTTTGATTTGTAAAATATTATTTAAAAAGTAATCATTTCAGAACATTGTTTTGTGATTACTGCTTTGAGATTACAACAAGCATGGACATGTTGATAATTTAAATAAATTATTTAAATGTTTTAACTCAAGCTGCATTCTGAAATTCTAATTCCTTTTCGTAAATGCAATTAATATTATTTGAAAAGTAATATTTTAGGATAATTGTTGTAATTACTGCTTTGAGATTACTACAAGCATGGACATGTCGGTAATTTTAATAAATTTTGTCACTGTTTTATTTTATCGGTGAATTGTTTTTCATTATTTTATGTATTAATTTGTTATAAGGTAATAGTTATTTTAAATGTAATAACTGTTCTTATATTATTTTAGTTTTTATATTTTCTGAAAAGATGTCTAGTAATCTGAATGCCATAGGAGTTAGCGCTGTTGAGGAAATGGATTCTTCAATCCATTCAACCGGATTAGTGAGTATTTTACAATTTATTAATTTTTATTTTACAAGACCGTTTAGGGCTTTGCAGACTTTTTTGCTTCCAATGTTGATTTCGGGTCTACAGGCGGCATCGATCGTCCTTAGCCATTAGGGTCAACATTAGTTACTCAAAAACCTGATTCGGTAACCCTATTGTGGGACTGGAGTATGGAGACTGTTTAACTTCCTTTCTTGCAAATTATCTGAAAATTAGTTTTTTTTTTTTTGGTCTTCCGTTCCCAATCCAGCAAAAGGATAGGTTACGCAGGTTAGGTTAGGATTTGTTTCACCTACTTTCAAATTTACGCTCTTTCTGAGATCACACATGGATTATCGCTAATGTTTAGTATAGTAATTTTCAAAATTCTTTTCATTAAATGATCCAAGTTGAACCAAACCCACGTCATTTTTTTTTAATATGTGATTCATAATGACAAAATTTAAATGATTATTATTGCTTTTTTTTTTTTTTTTTTTTTAGGGTGGTGCGATATCATCCCCTCATGTTGCGAGTCGTAATATAGATATACCATTTGCTCTGGATTCTATTTCTGTAAGTAACATTTGAAATTTATATCGAAATTTTCAAATATTTTATATGAAAATTAAATTTTATTTAAAATTTATAGGATTTCCCCAATTTGCCAGCCTCAATCCCCTCTGTTAAGCGTCCTGCTAATGTAAGTTGTCTTACATATTTATACTTAATGGAGATCAATTTGAAGAGTTTTTAAATAAAAAATAACTTTTTTTTAAAGGTTTGTCCGATATGTTCCAAACATTTTGTCCAGAAATGTCACCTTACCAGACATTTAAAAATCCATCAGAAAGCTGCATTACTTGTAAGTATTAAATTCTAAAGATGAAAATGTGGAAAATTTTAATTGTTAAATAGCTTATTTAAATTTTAACTTTTTTTTACCAGACTCCTGTTGTTGAATCTACCTTTGTGTCAGTTGGCGGAACTTCCAACGCACCTCAAAATTCTACTGTATCTAAGTCCACACTCCCTCTTGCCCAGGCTTCAAAAGCAAATGCTGTTCATGTAAGAATTCCTTTTGTTTTTTTTAGGTATATTTAGTAAAAGATCGATTCTTTAAAATTATAATTTTATTAAATATACTCCGCTAATGTAAGTTGTCTTACGTAGTTATACTTAATGGAGATCAATTTGAAGAGTTTTTAAATATTTTTTTTTTTTAAAGGTTTGCCCGATATGTTCCAAACATTTTGTCCAGAAATGTCACCTTACCAGACATTTAAAAATCCACCAGAAAGCTGCATTACTTGTAAGTATTAAATTCTAAAGATGAAAATGTGGAAAATTTTAATTGTTAAATAGCTTATTTAAATGTTAACTTTTTTTTACCAGACTCCTGTTGTTGAATCTACCTTTGAATCAGTTGCCGGAACTTCCAACGCACCTCAAAATTCCACTGTATCTAAGTCCACACTCCCTCTTGCACAGGCTTCAAAAGCAAATACTGCTCATGTAAGAATTCCTTTTTTTTTTAAGTAAAAGATCGATTCTTTAAAATTATAATTTTATTAAATATAATTTTTTGAAAATAATAATTTAACTATTATTGTTTTTTTTAAATAAAATTTTATTAAAAGCGATTTTTATAAATATGATTTCTTAAAAAGAAGTAGTGTTGTTTTTATTAAAAAAAGTACATGTTTTTCGTTATTGAAATATTATTTTTGTAAAGTAAAGATTTTTAAAAGTGTTAGGGTTTTGAAATAACAATCTAATTAAAATAACGCTTTGAAAATTTCATTTTCTCAAATGTGACGATTTTAAAATAAAAAATAGTATTATTATTATTGAAAAAAAAAACTAAATAGCATCTTTTTTTATATTTATAGGTATGCTCAATTTGTGAAAAAACTTTCACGCTAAAGGGTAATTTAAATCAACACTTAAAGACACATTCTAAAGAGAAGAATTTCCAATGTAAAAATTGCAATATGTCCTTTATTAGAAATTCTGATTTGACTCGGCATTCATTAATTCATCAAGAAAAAGAGAAATTTTGTATGTATCCTTGTTTAAAGTGTGAAAAATCCTTCAAGAGACTAGATCATTTAATTGCTCATTATAAAACACATGATAAAAGGTTTAAATGACTGTGACGTCACGAGATAAAAGCTTATAAGTATAATGTCTCCATTTAGGAGAAGGAACCCTACAGCTCAACCCCTGTGGGATGGAGGGATAGAACGAGGACGTCATCTAAAATTGTAGGTGTTGCCACCTCTAACAAGCTAAATTCGAGTATATTCCCTCAGAAACATATTAAATTCGTATTTATTTCCATGTTATGACGTCATACTCACTGTGACGTCACAAGCATAAAAGCCTATGATGAAATCGAAACTAAACTGCAGCAGGAGGAAATCAACTCAACTCCACTTTCTATCATGACACAGATTAATACACTGCCTTTCAGTGACGTCACCATCCCTTGCGCCTTGAATTAGGTGTTGCCAACACTTAAAAGCTAAATTTTAACTTTTCCCCCACTGTTATGACGTCATTCCCATTACATTAACACAGTGACGTCACACATTAAAAGCCTATACCTTTAAAGTATTTCATTTATAAGCAGCCTTAGTACAACTCAACTCTTCCACCTTAAACTTAGCATTAAACTGAAGCTAGGAGCTGTTGCCACCGCCTTAAAGCAAAACTTTAAAGTTTTCCAACTAATATGACGTCATTCCCACTGTGACGTCATACAAAAACAGCCTATGATGAAATCGAAACTAAACTGCAGCAGGAGGTAAACAACTCCACTCCACTTCCGGTCACCTGGTTTCCGGTGATGTCACTTCCGTTGACGTCATATCCTGTGACGTCACTTCCGCTGACGTCATATCCTGTGACGTCACTTCCGCTGACGTCATATCCTGTGACGTCACTTCCGCTGACGTCATATCCTGTGACGTCATCATCCCATCCCATCCCATGCGCTATTGCGCCTTTGGCGTAGAACTCTCAATTTACTACTACTTATATATATATATATATATATATATATATATATATATATATATATATATATATATATATATATATATATATATATATATATATATATATTTCATACGTTTTAGAAAGTGTGGAGTTAAAAAAAATGTGTCTAGAAAAACTGTATGTGTCTGGGGTCAGCATTACAACCGAAAGGATTGACCTACGACATTCAAATTTTGTATACAGTACCCCTCCAAAAAAAAAAAAAAAATCAGAACGATGGCTATATCTTGTGCTCTAATTGTTGAAATAACAAACAAAAGGTACCATTGTAAATCGTGGAAGGTTTTTAATAATTGCATGTAGTTTTTTTTGTCATGAGGGGTCATCTACATATTAAAACAGAACCAAACTTTAAATAGCAACCTCATAATATTATCCTATATTTGGATTCAGCATCCAAAAAAATTTCGAAATAGAAAAATTCGTAATTTTTTAATGAATGGTTTATAATTTAAATGATAAAAAGAAAATGATAAATTAATGTTAAATAAAAAAGTTGGTTTTTTGGCCATAAATACTTAAATAATTAATATATTTCAGTAATTTTTTTTTAAAAGATAGTTTGTAAGTTGCCAAACAAAAATATCAATCAACTTTTGCTTCCATTCCTTTTTTAATAATTAATTATTAATTGATAAAACAATTAAAAAAAAATTAGAATAGAAATATATACTTTTTTTTGCTTTCATTAGATTTACCATGGTCTAAAACACAATTTTTTTTCTTTCCATTTTGACTTTTAGTTCTCGATTTTTTAGCGAAAATGTAAAAAACGCTCACTTGAAGGGACCGTATAGTAGACGATTTTTGAAAACTATCAAAGATTAATTCAAGGTAAACTAGAGGTGTGGAAAATCGCACAACGTTCAATTATTGTAAAATGGGGTGAATAGGAACAGAATTTCTTGAAATTACAAAAAGAAATATTATTTTATACAAACAAAGCAGTTTTATTTTTTATATATATTTTTTAATCTGTCTAACGTGTTTGGAATTGTGAAACATATGTTTTGTGTGGTTTTCAACAGTGTTCTTTTTAAATAAAAAAATTACTTTCTTAAATTACATTTATTTAAAACAATATTTTTTAAGCAATTTCAATAAGTTATCCTTTAAAAAATCTTACTGAATCATGCGATTCTTTTATTTTATAAATAATTTCAACGATCAAGTTACATTTGTGTTTACAGTGAAATGTTTCTGTAAAATAATCACGCTTTGCTGAATACTGTTTACTAATGCCTACATTTTACATTTATTAATTTTCTAATTATCAGTAGTGTACTTCTGCAATTACAGTTTTCGATATTTTATTTATTTCATGTGAAGAATGCACATCTTTAATGTTGTAAATAAATTATTTTACTTTTGTGCTTACTTGCTATTTTTGTATTAATCTTAAACATGACACTATAAATCCAAGTAGTTTCTAGGCAGTTTTAGACTAATATTGGTATTTTTTAACGTCGGTGAAACGCCGCACTGATCGTTCGATTTCTCGCGATGTGAAGTAGAACCTTAAAAATACCTTTCGTTTTATGGAAATTCTCCCTGAAGATCGGTCAAAAATGGTCGAAACATTTTTGCTCATAAGTGTAGTGTTTTTCTACATATTGCATTGAAATTTCGTATTTAGAGTAAATGATGTATTCTAAATCGAATGAAATGATAAAAAATAGGTGTTCGTATTGAAATTTTCGAAGATAGCGTTACTTTTACCTAGTAAATGGTCCCTTAAGAAAAAAAAATTTGCATCAGATATATAGAAAATCGTAAGCAAAACATTTTGGTGCAAACCGTAAGATATAATATATAAGATATATATATATATATATATATATATATATATATATATATATATATATATATATATATATATATATATATATATATATATATATATATATATATATATATATATATATATATATATATATATACCGAATACAATACTTTCATTACCATATGGATAATTGAAAGTAAAAATCTGAATAATTCTTAAGCTGTAAAAATTATTGCTATCTTATTGTTTGTTACGCATTTGACAATGATATCGAGTTGCTTACAAATATCGATTGCTTTCTGTTCAAAAATCTGTAAAACCTGTGTTACCGCAGTGCCAGAGATGATGTAAGAGGAAATAATTCATAGCTCAGTTTGTTTTGATAAAATTCTAATAAACAAAGCTTGTTGCTGTTTCTACAACTCAAAAATCTATACTGTGTCAAAGATTAAACAATAAAAATTATCCCTTTGTATTAAAAAAAAGTTAGGAATCGAATTTTGTGTCACGTGTATCTTAATTTCTGGAGCAAGGAGAACTGTGAAATTTGATACATAAGTAGTTTGTGCCTTCCATTTAGTTTCAAAAGAATTTTTTTTTTTTTGAAATGTTAATTAGTTTTTTTTTTTTAAATTAAATTTTAAAATTTGGCCATAATGGTAATCTAATGGGACAAATCCCCCCCCCCCCCCTACTCTTCTATCGCAATAAATACTCTAAATATTTACTTTTTCAATTGAAAAAAATATGGTTTTGAATCTTTGAAATCTCCTCTAGCCGATGGAATTAAAAGTTTCGTTGAATGATAAAAAAATCAATTATATACATCATGTTTTAGATAGCACTAAACCTCATTTTTTTCTGCCTTCTTCCTCCTTCAAAAAGGGAATTCCCCGTTTTTCGACGGGTGAGTGGGAGCGGGTGTGAGAATTATGACGTAATATTTACATGTTGCAATGCTGAAATTCCAAGTACGATGTATAAAGCTCATTAATACTTTTAATTGTCTTTCTGCTAAGAAACTGATGATCAGCATTTACTTGATTGATTTTTTAATAAGTTTTTTTAACAACGCATTTCAAAAATTTGTATAAATCTAAAATTATTTTAATCTAAAATTATTATTTATGTCCTTGGGTTCTTTTGTAATTTTTAATCAGCAACGTTCAGTTATTTTGAAATCGGCCATCAACATTTTTTGTTTTAATTTTTGGGAAGAATATTCCAGAATTTCATTTTGGTTACTTTCTAACGTTTGATTTTGTTTTGTGATTCTATTGTTAACGATTTTTGTTTGTGTATGCATTTAGTTAGCAATCCACGTTCAATTTTGATCGGCAAATGCTTTTTATTGATTTATTTGAGGAGGGGTGTACTAATTAAAAAAAAAAAAAAAAAACTCTAATTAATTTTTAATAAACACAGCGTCTTCCATTGATCAAGGAGATCTGGTCAGTTTATCAGTGGCCACATTGTTGCGCTTTAAGGCAAGAATAGCGTGACTTCTCAACAGTTTTGTTTTTGTGTGACTTCTATTGTTAATTAAGAATTTTTATTGAATTGATGTCTTTGGTTTGCATGGGGGGGGGGGGAATAATGCTAAATTATCTGGTTGAAGGCATATAAATGGTATTCGAAAGTGTCATTAATATTTTTCAATAAGTGCAGCGTCTTCAATTGATCGAGGATGTGCAAATGGGGACTCTTATTTGGTTTTTTAGATTACAATGGTTTTTGTGTGAATGTTATTTAGGAATTTTTGTTATTCAAAAGCGAAAATCTTGTTCACATGCACCATTCTTTTGTGTAAATTCTATTGTTAATTACGATTTCCTTTTATTCAAGTGTGAAAATTATTTCATATTGTTTAAATGTGCAAAATTGGCCGGTGGTGGTGGTGGGGGGGATAATGCAAAATTATCTGGTAATGGCTAAAGGCATATGAATGTTTTTCGAAATTGTCATTAATATTTTTCGATAAATACAGCGTCTTCAATTGATCAAGGAGATCTATTAAACTTATCAGTGGCCACCATGTACTTTCAACATGGGCAAGCTACAACATCAAAATTTTTTTTTTTCCCCCATGAAAAAATTCATGTTTCACAAACTACCACCACGACTTCAGCTGCTTCAAATACACCTCTTGGTTTTGCTAAAGAGGAATTTTTGTTCACAAATGCCTTCCGTAATGCCACTCAATAGTTGGCGATTGTTTGCAATCCGACCATTTCAAACCGGGAAAAATCGCTAATGGGGTCATATACTGCTTTTGTTCCATTTTTCAAATTTGGCAAACTGCGGGACTTATTTTTTATTCTTTATTCCAGTGTTTATCGTTTGTCGAAATCTAAAACCAGCTGAACAACTATTGTTTTTATTTTTGTTATGTCATAAATTAACGTTTTCTAAATCCATTAGGAGTTTTTTTAAATTTAAAATTGTTTTATTTTCAGATGAAGGATTATCTAGGGTTCATTGTATTGTTAGCGGTTTCTATTAGTTTAGTTTTTGTAAGATAAAATTTTATGAGATTCACATTAAAATGTTTAATTTATTGTCGATTTTTCTTTTTCACTTTACTCGGAGCTAAATATCTCATACACTTGCGATTGGTAACTTTCTAACGTTTGATTTTGTTTTGTGGTTCTATTGTTAACGATTTTTGTTTGTGTAGGCATTTAGTTAGCAATCCACGTTCAATCCGACTGTTAGAGCTGAGAGTTCATTGGAAAAAAATAAACTTTTCCAATCACTTTGATAACCAAAAAGTCCTTACAATTGCCTTATTTTCCTTATTTTTTTAATTTTTACTTCTTCAGCAGTCAGTTAATTGTTTTTCTTTTTCAATAATGATTTTTTTTTTAATTTTTTTTTAAGTATAACTAAAAAGTTTATTTATTCTGTTTGAATATTGTAGTTCATTTTGCGTGGTTCAACCTCATCCTAAAAAGAGAAAATGGAACTTGAAAATGAACCACAAATTGGGAAACGGAAGTCAAAAGTTCATCTCAAGTGGAAAGCAAAAATTAAAACAGAACTCAACTGTAAACATTTGGAAAAATTTAATTTGCATGGTATTTGGAATTAATTAGGGATATTATAAAACATCGCACAATTTTCAATTACATACTATATTACCGATCACAGCTTTAAAAGTTAACATATTGTTGCACAAATTGTCTGTATATAGTGTAAATAGTGACGTATTATTTTAAAATTCAATTGTAATTTATTTTTATCTTATTTTAATTATTAACAGCGATTATACAGGTTAGGAAAAGGTGGCAACACCTAAAGCAATCGAGAAATTTCGAGACGTTTCTTTTCCGACGAATTGGCTGGAAATTTCGCGAACATTCTCTCGCGCCAAGTATTGGCGTGAGCTTGTATAATCGCTATATTCGAAGCTGTTCGTGTTGAAGCTTGTATTGAAGATTAATAGTGATTGCACTGTTATCTGTGAATAAATTTTGTGAGTTTTCTGAAGAGAATAAATACTAGTTTTTATCTGAAAAACTGTGCCATCATTGCCTCAGTGGAAAAATTCATAACAATATACTGGCATCATTTATCGTTTGCTCTTTCGTATCCTTATTTAAATAAATAAAAATTCGCCGATTTAGTGACTTTGGTGATATCTTTGAAGATAAGTATTTTTATAACTATAACAAATCGAATATGATTATATGGTTATACGCGCGTGCATCATTTAATTTACTTCGGTTTACTTGATCTATAATTTTATTGTTATTTAAAGACAGGTGACTATTACCGGGACCCCGCTATTATAGTAACTAACGTGAAAGATATTTGGATTATTTTACGACGTTCGTTTTTGATCTGTTTACATTTTTAGGTCATTTTTACAAGAACTTCGTTGGAAGGAATCTTTAGAATACATGGAAAGGCCTTATCAGACCGATTTTTATCAAAACCATTAGAGCCGTATTTTTTGTGTGTGTGTTTTTTTAAAGAAATATTGAAAAATTAAAAAATTTTCAATCGCAAGTGCCATCTACGCATGCTCAATTTTGCCCACTCGTGGGTACTACCAATAGGAGGTGTTGGGTATCACTATACTCTTCTGTACACCAAATTTGAATACCGTATCATAATCAACAATTCTGGAATAATGCTGTTTACAGACATTGGTTTATGAGAAAACATTTTTCTTGGATTCAAACCCTTCAAAAACGTTAAGATCACAAAAAAAAAATAACAAAAAAATTCTATTAAAACATTCATAATCCTATATTGCATATCGGGTTGTTGAAAGTGAAAATATATAAGTAAAGAATAGAGTAAAAACTACGCAGTTGGAATACTTACTAAATTTTTGTATTCCTCGTGTATTTTCTTATATTCTTCATCATTTTCTTCTACCGGATCAAAAACTAGAAACAATAAATTGTTAAATACTGCACTGGGGAGGTAACGAAAGGAATTTTTATTCAGATACTTTTCACTATATAAGAACTAACTAGTTTAAGATCTTTTATATAAAAAATTGTTTTACATTTTTTTTTTTAAATTCTAAACTGACTATAACCACATTATTATCGAGGCCTTCATAATGTTTTCATTCTTAATAGTCTATCACAGCGTTCGCCACTATCGTTTAAAGACGGGACGTAAGACTTATGTTAGAGATTCTTATTCGCCTCAGATTTATACTCCAAGATATAACTTGGTTTTGATCAGGGGTGTTCGTGGGGTGGTACGGCTTACCGGTACTTTTTGAGAACCGGAAACAGCTTACCGGTACTTTTTTTTAACTAATGTTTGTTATCAATAATAACTCACAAATCTTTATGCTTGTATTATGATATAGGTTAATGAGAAAATAAATACGTAAATTAAGATTATTTATTTGTTTTCTTGTTTAATAAGTTATGTAAAACATTGTGAACTTGCGTTTTATATTAAAAAATCTCAGTTGCAGTTGGGGTTTATTGCCACGATCGGAAAATTTGCGTACCGGTAAAGATTTTTTTTAGCACTACAACCCTGGTTTCGATATGTATTTTCAACTCTAGAAATGTGTGGTAATTACTTTAGATTCAACAATATAAAACACTTTGAAAGGTTTTCTTCTTTCTGGGCCCTTAGAAAAATTAATTTCCTATTCTTTATGAATTTTCAGCTGTTTTCATCATCTACTTTGCGTTTTAAACAAAAGTGTTGGGTACCATTATTGCGTCGGAGTCATGGGGATCAGAGCACTTTTTTTTTCTACGTCAAAACAAAAACTATCCTGAAGAAGAGCATTCCTTAAAACATTTACTCCAACGAGATTCAGAAATCGGATTAATTCATTCACGAACCAAAGAGTATCGTTTAAAAAGAGGCAGACAATGTTAAAAAAGTTGACAAAAATAAGTTAATTGTCAGACTTGTTGCAGCGAGCAGCGTAGAGGAGAACCATGTTTTGGATAACAAACGCATAGTATATAGGACAGATTAAAATAAAGAAAAAATAAAAAGAATATCTAAACAGCGAAATCGATTTTTGGTTTGCGCTGTAGGCGGGCCGCACAAAATGCTGTCGCTTTTGGGTCCCCCCAAATTGCCTTAAAAATTCTGAATTATTATGTAACTATCAATATTCTATTCAGTGCACTTGATCAATGCCACAAAATATGAAAATAAATTTTAATAATTCTTATTAGTTATTAAAATACTAATATCTCAACATTAATTTAACTAAGATTATAATCGAAATTGTCATTAATACTTGAATGACACCAATAATCGTCGAGGGGCCCCCCTTCTGCTATGTTGTGCCTATAGTAATTGGTTTTCTAAATCAGGCCATGGGCACACACTGGTTATATCATGACTACTATTCTAATTAGAGCAGCGTTCGCCACTAACTTTTAGAGGCGGGCCGTATAACTTATGTTGGAGCTTTTCGTGGGCCGGATACACCAATATATGTATATTTTATTATTATAGGTTTGACAATATATAACATTTCTGAAAACTGAAGGGAAAAAATATTTTTTTTTTATCTTAATAAAATTACAATTAATATTTGATTCTTTTTATCTTTTTAAATAATTAAAAAATATAATCGTTTTCATTATTAGTACACAAAAGTTTAAAAAAGAAGCGAGTCTTTTGTTTCAACGTGACAATGCGACTTGACCTAACTTGGAATAAAAGCATTTAAACTGCACTTCCTGATTACTCAGTTTTAGTCGATATCAGTTGTGAGACGATGGCGGTCGAAATCGTTCAATTTCTTTTTATGATAGAGTCGATGTCTGTCTCAGTATTTGTTGCAGTCAATTTTAATAAATTGTCCAAATGAGTTTCATTTAAGTTATTCCTGTATTTATTCTTGATGAAAACCATCTTGCTGAAAGATTCTTCAAACAGTTTCTTCGAGCACTTAGTGGAGAACTCTGTTCTACATAGTTAACTCATACTATTTCGGATAAATTACAATGATGTAAAAAAAAAGTCCATACCGTGAAATTTGATTTTTTTTTTTTTTTTTAATCTTCTGCGGTGCCGACGGGCCGCAGAAAAATCTGTCGCGGGCCGCGTAGTGGCTATCGCTGAATTAAACTATCAAGATTAAGCCCATTTGTGAAATCTCGTTGCTGCTAATTCATAATCATTTCTGACACCTCTGAAAAATAAACAATTCCTTATGTATTTGAATCTCCGAGCCGAACAAACTTAGGAAGAACTTTGGCAAGAGATATGACAGAGCGTTTTGTATGGAGCAGCGTTTTTCAACCTTTTTATTATTATTATTTGCATACCCCTTGTCCTATCTCTATGTACCACAACCTCATCCCCCTTATATATAATTACAAACATCTACATACACTCTGAAGTGAAGGTTGATGGTCCTATCCCTCTCGACAGGTTCTGGTCCTGCAGATAAATGGCCTAAATTGCGGAGTTACAGACATTTCTTTCTCTCTAACTTAAAAATTATTTTGGATTCTATTGTAATATTTTAAATGAAATATAATTTACAGTGGAAATGCCAGTTGTTAAAAAAACCGGTTATCATTCCTCTTATGTACAATCTATCTATCAATGTTCACCATTACATCTTTTTTTTTTCGCGTACTCCCTATGTATCCCTGGAAATATGCATACCACAGGCAGTTGAGGAACGCTGATATTATTTAACGTATAGTAGTAGTAAGAATAAGTATTTTTTTACTATCGTATAAGGTTGCCCGATTGTGGCTGACTTGTTTTTGAGCTACAGATCAGGAATCAGGATGGATAAAAACCGTGTTGTAGCCTTGATTTTGGTGGTAAACGTAGACCAAAAATATCGAGCTTTCGGTTCACCGAGTAACGACAGATGCTCCTTCGAAATATTGTCATAATAAGCATGAGAATTTGCCTCCACATATTTGTCTATTTTTATTTTCCTATCTTTCTTTTGGCAAAGCTTATATTTAATCTTTTACAACATGGCATTATACATGCGCTCACTGTATAATTAATATTTTAAACTGAAAACATACAACAATTATTCCAAATATTAAATTGAAAACAATCCTTTTTTCCCATTACAGTTCGAGATATATTCCACAGGTTGCAAAACAAGTTCGTGACTTTGCATGCTTAATACTCTTTAGGAAAGTTACACATGATATGAATGTTCTGTAATGACCAAACGATAATTAACTCACCGACGGATTTCTTCTCGATGAACGTCAGGACCGCGGCCTCCCAGACAGGGCCCTTCAAGAACCCCACCAGGGATTCGAAAACCCAAGAGAATGCCTCTTCTTCGGCCATTTCTGTGGTCGAATTTCGATTCAAAATGATTTTCTTCGGCGACGGACACTGCCGTCCCGTCAACAAACTGTGTCCGGTTCCCATGGTTACCCGATAAAACACTGCTACGCACCACGGGACAAATCTGCCTTATGCGGGCTCCAGATGGGAGAATACTGGTGTGTTGCCTGATTGTTTGCAAAACGTTTCGTGCAAACGATTTTTTTTTTTTAGCGCGGTAGAAAAAAGCAAATTGGAATGTTCCGTTTGTTCGATAGCTATGGCAATATGGCGGTCGCAAGCTGTGTCATATGTCATTTTGAGAATGAAAATAGGTTATTGCATGCGTTCCTTTCCTCTCTCTAGGAATATAAACAAGTGCCATGCAAGAAATTCGACGTTTTCTGAATTTATTTCTTTGTGATTAATGAATCTTATTAAAAATATACCCGAATTCTAACTACATAATATGAAGATGGAATACAATATTGACAATAATATTCGACAGCTCTGACATAGTATCCGAGCAGCATCCTAAATTACTTCTAATTATAGTCAAGTGTTCGTCTATGCTTCATTAATCCCCCCCCAAACTCTTTTAATAGTTTTTATTTTTATCTACTACCAGCTGCGTGTTTTGATTAGAAAAGAAGCCATAAAAGAGAAAACATCGGCTCTTGTACAAATTCGAAGCTTTTTCATTTTAAACTTATTTTAATTGTTGCGTTAATGCTTTTCTGATTGCTGAGTGCTTTAGGATTTTTGATAAATGAAAATAAATTGATCAGAAAAGTTTACCGTATGGATGATGAAATTTGGTACATAATATTGGCTAGTTCGCTAATGTTCCATTTTAAAGTTTGACACTTACGACAAACACTGGTAAAATTGCAATAGTAAAAAAATTAAACCGTCCAGAAACAAGCGTTTAATACTGATGTTAATGTATGTGTTAAATGCAAAACTTTTATAATTCGTGCTGCAAAATGTTTATAACTCTAATAAATAACTTTAAATCTCAGTAATATGAAATTTATTATAATAATTAGAAAGACGCTTAACATATAACTTTTATAGAATTTATTCTACGTTTTTCCTTTTTCATCAAATTTACAATCAAAAAGAATTCCATTGTGCCTAGTATCAAGCTTTAAATATTTTTTGCTACGAAAGCTTGGATATTTCCTTTCACTATTCTTTTAATGTCAATTGAAATTTAAACATATCATTTTCTTTCAAATAAGTGCCAGGCGCGCAGCTATAAGGGAGGGTTTTTAGGGTTAGTTCCCCCCCCCCCCCTCCTCAGATCCCAACATCCCGGTGTTTTGTAATGATTGAATAACTGAGTAAGAAACACTTATAGCAATCGTAAATAATTTCAAAATAATACTTTTTAATCTCCCATTATTCAGACAAAGTTTGCCTACCGGATATCAGACTAAAGTATAGCTATGCTATTACGTCCAAGAATTTGGAAATAAATAACGGATTTGTAAATATCCTAGCATCAAAAACTAACTAAGCATTATTTTTAGTCTACTTAATTCATTATAAAATGCCGTGTAAAAGAAATGTAAAAATTCGAATATTTCAAATGTTGTTACAATTGATATAAAGGGAATTATCAAATTGTGGGAGCAATGAATGTTACCTATAATAAATATTTAAAAAAAATTCCAATTTAACCCCAATTTGTTTTACTGTGTAGTTTTTCATGCTAGAATATATTATGTAAACATTAAAAGACAGAAAGTGTTTTGAAAAATTACTAATTAAAGTATTTAATATGATATATATATCATATTATTATAAAAATGTATTGTACTACTTTGTATAACGATATAACTACTTTTAAATCCTTTATATTAATATCGATTTTGTGTATTTGTGTCTGCCGGGTAAATCTGCAGAGGCCTTCTCAACCCACTGTCCGTAATCAAATCAAGCTGACAGATAGATTCATCGTGGATAAGGTTGCGTTATATCAAGTTTTGGAGGGTTGTCACTGTCACTAAAAGGCCAGTTTTGCATTGTCTCTTCGTAATACGAATAAACGAACTTGTAGCTATCCAATCTAGCTGAAATTTGTCAGATAGATCCGTTGTCGATAAGATTGCATTATATCAAGTATTGGGAGATGTCACTGTCACTAAAAGGCCACTTTTACATAATCGTCTATTATCTCTTCGTAATATGAATAAACCAACACTTGCTATCATCCAATCGAACTGAAATTTGACCATCGATTGGTTGTTGATAAGATTGTGTTCTATTAAGTTTTGGGGGCTGTCATTGTCATTAAACGACCGCTTTTACTCACGCTTCAATTGGCGCTTGTTATAACTAAGAAGCCTGCAGTGGTGTATTGTAAAATAAAAAGGTGTGGGAACGCTATGTCGCGTCGTTACAAACGTTTTTTTTCTTTCTGTGGGGATAAAGGGGGGGGGGGGGATGGAGTAAAAATGACAACTCAGAATAAATAACTTTATTAATACCTCTTTAGTAATCTCAAAACAGATTATGAACACCTCAAAAATTTAAAAGAAAAATATGTGTGTTTAGAAATTTTTTATTTAAATAATTTTTAAAACTATCAAGTTATTTGGATTTTTAAACAATTTGCTTTACACAACCCACTTTAACAGATTATTTGACTCTTTATAAATGGATTATAAAACATTTTCGAACATATTATTGACACAAATTTTTTAACAGACTTTTTACAACAATTTTTAAACAGAATATTTACATGATTTTTTTAAAACATTTTTTATTCAGAAAAATTTCCATAAGAGATCGAGTTTAGATTCAGACACATTTAACTTAGAACTCATCCTAATAGGGTAGCCAATTGGTCTATGTTTTCAGAGCCTAGATTTAACTTGATTATTTGACTTCTAGAATTTCAGAGATGCCTTAACATGCAATGGGTTCGGATAAATTCCCAGATTCTGTAGCTCCTTGAAATCTGTTTTCAAAATGAATTAAAAAGATTGTTGCAGATGTCGATTAAGAGTTTTACGTTTTTTCTCCTTCTTGAACTGAAAATGTAGAGAAGTTCTTCTTTCTTAATAGCAGTGGCTCAACCAGAAAATTTCTCTAGGAGGGTTTTACCTAAGTTTGTGCCAGTATTTCTCCGTATAAAAAACAATTTCAGTGCAAAACTTTCTCATCCTATGTTTGTCACATATCATCAATGTTTTTACAGTTTTTCCCTCTGATGGTCATGGGTGTATATATATGTCCTTTGATCCCCAGTTTTTCCAGCAATACTCAACATTTTTAAATTTATAAATAAAATTTGAAATAAAATATTTTTAAATATTTTTATTAGGATGATAGTTTAAAACCCATTTAAAACAAAATAAATAAAAAATTATAAAAAAAAAATATATATTTGAATCAGAAATATAATTTAAAAATTATTGCAGGCAAAACAATTGTACAATTTCGTCCATTACCTGGCTACTCAGGTATATGGGATCTAGATAAAATGTTCTCCCATGTTAGATTGTTTTGTATAACTCAAAAACTGGACAAAAAACCATTTTAATATTTTGTCATAATGTAGGTGACTGATTAACTATCCATATTTTCTAGATAATAAATTAATATGAAATTCTTTCGTTTATTTAAATTCAACTGCAGAAGGAGTAATATTTTAGGTTAACGGACAAACACCAATATCAGGTTGATTTTACTATTTATTTATGGCACTTGAAATACAAGGGCATGTAGCACCGATACCTTAAATCAATAATAACACATAATGAAACATCCATACTTTTAAAAGACATTTTATATTGAACTTGCCAGATGTAATACTTAATGATTTTTTGATGCTAAGAGATTTACAAATCCGTTATTTATTTCCAAGTTCTTGGACGTAATAGCTACTTTAGTGTGATACGGTTGGCAAACTTTGTCTGAATAATGGTAGATTAAAAAGTATTATTTTGAAATTATTTACGATTGCTAAGAGTTTATTAATCATTCATTACAAAACAATTTAAATGTTAAGGATCCTAGCAGAGGTGTGGCGACCTGAAATAACAGATAAAGCTTCTGTGCACTGGAGTACTCTTTTACACAGCGGTAAAGTATCTGTCTCGAGATCCAATGGTCTCGCGATTGAGGCCCGTCGCCCGCAACGAAAGCTGCATACGCTTTAACGATGACCCGGACTAAAACGAATCATGCTGCCATCTATCGGCGCTTCTGAAAGGAGACACTACATCACAACAAGCGATCACTTACGCAACTCGCGTGCAACACCGCAACAAGCGGACACAACGATGGAACTAGCATCCCAAACCTCCAACTCCAATCAGACGTTGATCAGAACAACAGTATCGCACCTTCGTCGCTGGGAGGAGTCTGTGTGGCGACCTGAAATAACAGATAAAGCTTCTGTGCACTGGAGTACTCTTTTGCACAGCGGTGAAGTATCTGTCTCGAGATCCAATCGTCTCGCGATCGAGGCCCGTCGCCCGCAACGAAAGCTGCATACGCTTACGTTTTTAGAAAATCTATATTGTATAGAAAGTAAATTCCATTACATGGAGAACTCTGAAATCTTAAACATAAGTAGTTTTTTCCATCTTATTTTGCTTATCAAAGCCAGAATGTTAAAATTTTAGTTTTTAAAGTTTTAATATTTAGATTTATGCTTGGAGGAAGGTGTAGTTAGGGTAAGTTTTTTTTTAATTCTTATGGAGGTTTAAGCTTTTGTGATGTAGTGAATGATTGGAACTTCGTTTTTGAGGTTCTTTCTATGAGAAAGAAGGGAGAAGGGGGGGGGGGTATTTTTGATAAGATTTTGTGTGTGCTTTTTTCATGAAAATGTTTTATATTGAGCAAGGGTAAGATTAAGAAGAAAGATTGTAGGAAAGGGGAAAAGGTTTTAAAAATATTATCAAGATGAGTGGGAGAATATTTTGTATTAATAGGGGTTTGTCTAGCAGTGAACCTTTTAACAACTGATGCATACCTGGGTAGAAATGAACCTTTTAGCCAATGAAGCATAAAAAAACTGGGACCTATACACATAGAGGGGTGTCCACAACAGGGACACATAGCTAGTGGCTAATATTTTGTAATGTGCTATTTTATATGTATTTGTAATAATACCTACATTCATCATTTATGGGACTTTCTTTTTGATAACCACATGCAAAAATTATGCCTGTTATTGATTGTTAAAAACAGAAAAAACCCTTCTGAACTCTTAAACTGAATTCTGAAAGCAATGTCCATATCTAGAGGGAAACATAATAAACTAAATCATAAAAATTAAGTTTTTACTTTTAATCCTGTAAATGCATTATCAACTTTTATTTGGAATTACAATGAACTTTTTGTCTTCACATTAGCTTTTTTTTGTATATGTCCCTAGAACTTATAATACATTGTTATCAATAGAGAGTGTATCTTCCAAGTTGCAGCTCGATTGGATGAAGGCAAGTGCATTAGTTACCCTTCGTAAGACTAGTTGCGTTGGTTGAAAAAAAAAAAAAAAAAAAAAAAATCATTTATAAGGCGTTTAATAATTACGATATGCTAGTAGCCCTTTCTTCCCTCCCCCCCGAAAACGCCCCTGTTGCGAATCAAATTCTGAAAGCAATATTATGAGCCTTGAAAAAACTATAAAAATCAGAGCATTAAGTTTATTCATAGTGTATAATGATTTTATGACAACCTTCATTTTTGATATGCTACATTTGCTCAGAAATTATTCATGGGAATGAGTTAGATTTTGATGATGCTATTTTTATGCCAGAAACAAGTTTAAAAAAAGATTGCCTAGTTTTAACTTTGATAGTTTATAATTTGCATATAGACAGGTGTATGCACTTTTATTTTTTCTTCATGGTGCTGAAATAATCGCCTTTCAGCTTTGTATATTAGTCATTATTTTAAACTACAAAAAATAATTAATAGTTTAAAAAACTAAAAAACATGCTTTAATAGAAAAGTGAACTAAAAAGTAGAAAATAATTTTAAATAAGTTTGAAATAAGAATAGAGTGATTAACAAGAAATATTTATTTTATCGTAAAATAGCGTGGGGTGTTTTTTAAGATATTTTCATAATGGCTCTACTTTTACCAATATCTGTCATTAAATATTTACAACAATTGATATCAAGCACCCCACGCTTTTTTACGATAAAATAAATATTTCTTGTTAATCACTCTTCTTATTTCAAACTTATTTTCTACTTTTGAGTTCACTTTTCTATTAAAGCATGTTTTTTAAACTATTAATTATTTTCTACTTTTTAGTTTGGTTTTCTATTAAAGTGTGTTTTTTAAACTATTAATTATTTTTTCTGTAAACTATACATTTTTTTAGTTAAGTGCACAAAACTCTCCAGTTGTTCCTGCCAATAGTCACATGCTTATCTCAAATTTAAGTCGTGTATGCCTTAATACACGGCATATTACTTGGCACAGAACACTACCGTGTCTCTGAATATGAAAAATCACTAATCCTGATAAGGAAAATGCGAAAAAAAACCACGCTTTGTATAACCGTCGTGCCCACGACAAATCTTTCAAATGTTTGCCTTATCAATTGTCGATGATAGGTTCTGCGATTACTGGGATTGTAACGGCATACCAGGGTTCGATTCCGGAGAAGGTTGGTTGGTTGGAATTTAACGGCACAAGGGCAACACTAGTTAATCCTTGTGATAAAGCGACAAACTTATTGAATTATTGTATCGTCATCGGTCTTTGACAAGTGTGCAAAGTTTGAATCAAATCTGATCGCTCAAAGTAGGGCAAAATCGAGACCAAAAGAGTTGGTTACAAGCAGGGACGACGCGAACGGGGGCCGTAGGGGGCGACTCGCCCTCTCCAAAGTTTTAGAAAGTTGAACAGTCGGCAAATTTTCAAAAATTTTATCGAGATTTTTCTATTTCTAAAATCAATCCACAATAAAATCGAATTAAATGAAAAAAAAATAAAATAAAAAAAAATGGAAGAATTTTTAAAAAAATATCTGAATGCAGCGTGACACGAGTTTGACGAATCGGCATTTATACAATAGAAGTCTATTATAGGGAAGTCGGTGTCTTTTTTGCCGGCTACAATGATGGACTGCGAACGCAAATATTACCATAAATTTTTAAAAAGGCTGGTAGTCGGCAAATTTCTGAAATTTCATCCCTTCTTTTAAAAATCCCTACTGACGGATGTTTCAAAACATATTGAACGGAAAAAGTACAAATAATTAAACTCATTATTAGTATTATAAAATTGTCATCACAATGCAGCCTCAGTCAAAGGTCGGCAATTTTGAATTGGAGTAACTATATCCTTTTTGACAGGAACATTAAAATAATCTAATCATTGATATCTTCACTGACATTAGATAACTTTGATGTGTTACAGTAGATGATACACTTGTATTTGTGGTACGTCAGACAACGCCACAAAAACCATGACATACACATTAAACGTCATTTACATAAAGTATGTAATGTACGTCATATGAGTTAAAGGTTTTATACAAAATTTCAAGACACCAAAATTTTTGTATACGAAAATTGACCCGCATTTTACAAAGTTATTGAAATTAATGTCAAGTAGAACTCCATAAATGATTTTATGTACAGGATGGTCACGAAGAAACTTTGCCGATATATGGATCTCTAAAGGCAGTCTCGTTCAACAGATCGAGATGAGATTTCAGGTATAGTTATTCAGAGGTATGAGGTCGGAATTCAGTGAATTTCGGCAAAATGGCGCTCACGATTACCCCGGCTATAGTTACGAATAGTAACGCCTACTTTTTCCTATCGAGAAATGATCACCGCATGCGAGAACCCTAAAGAGCGTTGGAATGGTACGAGTATCACAAAAAACGGACGCACAAAATGCAGATCTGCGAACTGCCAACAAAAACACGATCGGAGCAATGGAGGCCGCTCACCAAATATTCAGCTTAGAAAACCGATTAAATTGCCTGTGATGGCCCTCGTGTGAACTTTGGTCTCTGTCAAATGCAAATTTCCATCGTGCGCCACAATCGCGTTTTTGTTGGCCGTGCGCAGTGCTTTTTTTTTGTGCGTGCATAATGCGTCCGGTTTTTTTTATACACGTACCGTTCCATCTCTCTTTAGGGTTTCCTTATGCGCTGAGCATTTTGCGACAGGAAAAAGTAGACGTTGTCATTTGAAAATTTCGTGTATGTAACTATAACCATAACCGTGAGCGCCATTTGTTGAAATTCACAGAATCTCGAGCTCATACCTATGAATAACTATACCTGAAATATCATCTCGATCTGTTAAACGAAATGGATGCTAGAGGCCCATATATCGGTAAAGTTTCTTTATGATCACCTTGTACTTCATATATTGAAAATGCATTCCCAAAATAATGCATGCCACATGTAAACTGGAAGGCGATATCGAATTTATTCTAACAAAATAACCTTTGGAAAAGTATTGAAAGGTTTATTATAATACTATCTAAAATTCTTAATGTTCCTAGTGCTCAAATAGCTGTGGACCGACATTGTCCAATACAACCAGGTTCAGTGTATTGCAAATTGTGAGTATCCTTTCATTCCTATCCTCGATTTCTGACGCAGTTTGGCCTTTGTGTTGCCCTTGCGCCTAATAAATTTGAAAAACAACCAACCTATCCTGGATTTCACCACTTTAATATTCGAAACATGGGGAAAAAATTGCCTTTCAGATAAACTAAGATTTTTTAGTCTAAATACCTTTAAAAATATTTCAAATTGGATCAATAAATCTCAAATTAGGATCATAACCATTACATGTGGGTAAGGGAAATGGGGGTGGGCTTTTGGAAATTTCATGTTGACAGTGACGTTTCTCTTGCTTTGAAGATCAAATGTGCAACTTGTTCTTCCTCAAGATCGGATTAATACTGTAGATTTGAATACCTCTCCCCCCCACACACCTTTCCCAAAAAACCCCACACGTACTATTCCTTATATAGTTTGGTATGTTGTGCTAAAAATTATAGCATGCTTTTTTTATAGAGTATTTTGTCCCTAAATTCGAAGTTCAATTAGTTGCGAATAACTTACCTTTTTGCACATAAATATTATAGTTTGGTTTAATGCTAAAGTAATCGATTTCATTTTTAATCCCGCTTAGGAAAAAAAAATAGCATTTTCAAGTATACTTTCCTTCTTGAACAAATGATTATTTTTCAAAAAACGAGTAATATTTACAGAAATTATTGCTGAAAAACCATTCAACATCAGTGAAAAACCACACACAAAAAAAAAAATAATAATTAAATTAAATCCAGAAATTTTAATAAAAATATATACTCGAAGTAACTTCTTTTAAGAAGTAGGTTCCCGGATTGAATTGTTACAAAAAAATTAAGTTTTACTATTAACACACGTTTCAAGAAAAATCAAAATCTTTTCTTTTTTAGTTAGGAAAGTGTGAAAAAAAGTATTTAAAAATTAAATAATTAACAAATCGTTTTTAATAATAATTGTCTTTTGCAATGCAATTATAGTGTCCATGAACGCCTACATGATTATTTGCAGGGAGATGTATGGCGACAAAAGTTTTTGTTTAATCCTTGATTTTTCGAAGATGGGAATTGGATTTCCTAATTGGATGTTAGTTAATAATTGTGCATTAATGTTCTGTTCAAATTGATGAATTAATATCCATATATATTTTTTTCTTGTAAATTTTACCACTTTCTTTCCACGTTACTTTATTTTTCGAAACCCAGAGGGGAAGGAGTGCAAGTGCACGTTTCTTATGTCCCTGACATTGTATCTATTATAAAAATTGCAGTGCTTCGCGTAGGGAATTTTCTGTAGTAGCAATAGTCCGCCAGAATTTAAAAAAGAATTGTTCCAAAATTTGTTTTTTGATCAACGTTTATACAATTCATTATACTAAAGTCAGCTATTTGATCAATAATTTTCATCTATATTTAATTCCGTGTTAAAGTGCTATTTTCCAACCACTTTTACACTTTTAATTATTTTTTTTAGAAACTGCAATTTGAAAATTAAAATTTTTTTTAAAAAAATAGTTCAAACTAATTTTACATGAAATAAAACAATTCACAATTAAATAAAAAAAAAAATGCATTAACAAATTAGTTTTACATTAATTAATAATTAATTATGCATTAATTATTCATATATTAATTAAAAATTATTTATATGTTAATTTTACATTAATAAAAATTAGTTAACAATTTATTAGCCCCTTAATTTATATTTTTTACATTTATACCGGACATGCCTTGATTTTAGTCGGCAAAAGGATGTCTACGCCCACCCAAACGAAAATTCTTAGCGACGGCCCTGGTTACAAGCATACAGGTGAAAGTAATAAAAGCATGTTAAAAACTCTACCATAATAAGCAATTTATTTTTAAACCCATTACAGAGATTATGAAATAATTACAATAATAAAATACACAATTTTGTGATCTTCTATGCTTGACATTAAAGCTGAAAAAAAAAAAAAAAAAAAAAAGAGATTGAAAAGGCACAGCTCATTTGCAGCATTCATGTATGATATAGATTACATTAAATATTATGTAAATGTTTATAATAATTAAATATTTATAAATATATTTCAAGATCTTTTCAACCTCATTAGAACAATATATTATGTTACATCTGCTGTGTATAGCTAGTATAAAATTGTATTTCAGAACCTAAAATTCACATTAAAAATTTCAGTTAACCATCAATACAGATATAAAAAGTATGAAGCTCCTATCAGGTATTGAGGTTGTTTAAATTACACATTTATAAAACTTACAATTATAACACATTATAACACACAATTAAAAAAATGATAACATTTATTTTAATACTAAAGCCACAATTGAAAGAAGCTCACATAGATGCATAACATGCTGGCAATGCTAAACTGTAATAAAACTAAACTGTAAACAAATCTAAAAATCTTTTGCTATTAAATAAAATCTACAGTAGAGCATCAATTATATAAATACTGATCACACCAAAACTATTCCAGTTGGCAAATTCAAAATTTTGGACTTAATTCTCTAAACTGTAGGTCTACTTTAATGTAGTATTATTTTATGCAAGGTTATTTGTAGGATGTGTGATTCAAAATATAAACAGTTTTGTGTTTAATATTACTGATCCTTTATTTAATATTACTCCAATGACCTGGTATAATTTCTTCGTAAATTGGTAATCCGAAATATCAGCTATTAGGACACCTTTAGTTCTTAATAGCTATTAATAACTGATGCTCTATTATAGTAATGAAGCAATACAAATGTGCATTTTTTAAATGGCTGCACAGTTTTCAGTTAATGTAAAAACAACTGATAACCAGATATAATTAGGACTAGAAAAACAATAAAAATATAGTCAAACAATTATCTTAAACATTTTTAGACACTAGATAAATGATATCTAAATAAAACAGCACTCAATTAAATCCCTGACTAGTTAATGTTTTAAAGAGAGGGACATAAAAAAAAATTAAATTAAAAATTGAACCTTTGGTCTAGGTCAGTGTTCGCCACTTTCCTGCCCACAACCATATTTTCTACCTCTATCCGTCTGTGCATAAAGAAAGAAATTCCTTTTTGTAGAATTGTATCACATAATTTTAATCAATCCAAACAGATATATGATTAAAGTCTATCCACTGTTCTAACACAACATGACTAGAGCAAATATTGTAATTCATTTATATTTTTTCTGAAAACTATTTTTAATTTCTAAGTAATAACTTAAAAATGTCTATTTATAATTATGACTTGCCTAATAAAAAAAAGATTAAAATTTTTTTTCATTTTATCGTATTGCCTGATACTATGAAAAAACTTTCAAATTACAGACTTTAAATTTAATCCCAGTAAAATACAAAGCTCTTTTTTTTCTGAATTGATCTCAATCAGTTGATATTATCACCAAAGAGAATTTAAATGGTAAATTTTTTTTATTTCTCCTACCTTAGAAAAAAACTCTATTTGAAAAAAAAAAAAAAAAGAGTTAGTTTTGAAGTGTAATACTTTTACAATTTTAGCATGAACTTTCATTTCTAGAAGATGTGAAATAAAATGGAAGTTTTCTATTTAGTTAAAATACGAAATATATTTTAACAGTCAGAAATTGCAAAGACTTTTAATAAAACTTAATTTGTTAGTCCAGAAAAAAAACAACACTTTTCATCTTTCCCAATCATATATATTAACTGTTGAAACGAATTTGTCTGCCGATAAAAAATAATTTCTGCACAGACCAGATACTTTGAATTTATAAGTAACCAATGGAAATGGTTATTATGCAAAAATTGAACAGTACACTTAAGGGCTTATGTAGGAATTTCATTAAGTGGGTTTATCATGTACTTCTATGGCAAGTACTCTGAATTGCAACATTAGATAGTTTAAAAAGCAAATTTTAATGTCCAGTAAAAATAATATCTCCAAGTCCTGTGGCTGTAATTCGAAAGTCCTCCACTTTCAAACAAGCAGATTTAAATATAAAAAACTAATAAAAAAATACCATACAAAAAAGATAACAGAGATCCCACCATGTGAGATCAATAAACATGTTAAAGCTCTTCCAAATTTTTGTTGGGGGGGGGGGGGACGCTGTTTTAGGTAGACAATTTTAGATTGAATTGAAATGGGAAGTAAAAATATAGGTAGTTTTCAGAAAATCCAAGTAAATTTGATGCTCAAAATTGTTAGGGGTAGTAAATAAAATAGTTGTAAGCTAAGAAAATATAGTTAAATATTACAATGCACCATAATAATAAAGTGCTTAAAAATAGTTCAAATTACAAAATATTATACACTGCAAAACAAATTTCACACCAAAGTATATTGAGCATCTCAAAAGCAAAATATTAGTGCTACATTAAAAAAACTAATCAAAACATTATTGTAATAAGAATACAACTCGCTTTTTATAAAAAAGAAACATTTATAATTCATTTTAAAATAACAATAATTTAATCATACTATAAAAATGAATTTCTAAAGTATTTTAGACATTGCACATTTTTTAATAATAACTTTGGCATACTTATTGCATTAGATATTTTGCTTTTTATACAAAGCATTCAAAGCAACCTGAATAATGAAACATCACAAACACTTATTAAGAAAATTAAAAATATAAATAAAATTAGATAAGTTGATAGCAAAAAACACAAAATTGACATTTACAAAAGGATTAGTTAGATGTATTTATAAAATAGGATTACCAAGTGTATAAGTTAAAATATCTATATCAAATACCTTACAAGAGACTATTCAGCACTGATCAATACAATGCAAAAATATTGCATTTGGTTAAAAATACAAATTGAGGCACTCTGTGCAAATCAGAAAATAAAGCTAAATCACAAACTACAAATAAATACATATACAATATTAAGCTCATAGAGTATACATTATGAGGATATACATTACAAGTATTTTTTAAAAGATTTTTTCAAAACACAACATGCAAATTTTGCATCATGACAATTCAAAACTTTTGATTTTTGGAAATACGAAAGCAGAATTTTAGAAAATGGCATGGTTAGATGATAAAATTGAATTGTGTAAAAATATCCCAATTAAATCATTAAAAAGTATACACATTTTTTTCTACCCTTTACTTAATTATAAATGTTAATAAATTATTTCAAACAAAAATTTGTTTTAGTTGTACTAGTAATGTTTAGTGACAGAATAAAACATCAACGAGATGTTAGATAGTTCTTGCAATTATAATGATTAAAAAACTCTCTGAAGTCTAATATAATTTAAGTTTCTGTAAATTTACCAGACCTTGGATGTTTGCTAGAAAATGGTTGCCAAATCACAATTCACAAATAAACTGTTTTTATAATTTGACACCTTTGAAGCTAAAAGGCGATTGACTCATTCATTTAGCTAAATTAGTCTGAATAAATGAGATTTACCTGAACTTCAAACAATAAAATAATTCATGTAATATTTTATTTTAAACGTACTAAAAAGGTAGTACATGAATAAAATACAACACCTACTATAAGTTGCTCTATCTTATGATCATCATAAACAGATTAATCACAAATACACCGTCTGACTTTTGGTAAGACTGATATTTTTTTAGTAAGACTGATACTATTTTCATAAGAAAGATTATAAAATAGATGCCATTTTAGTATTTGGTAATACAGGGTGTCTATAAAAGGTTGGACACATTTTGGCGTTGAATAATTCATAAAATAATAAAGACAAATTTCAATTGATAACTCTAATGGTTAGATAGACTTAAAAAGTTTTATGGCCTTGTCAATGGACTTTCACATGTGTGCCGTTCATTGCATGGAGAATATCAAGACTATAGTCAATTTCGCGCCAGATACGGGGAAGTATCTGTAGGCATGTAGATGTCTGCATCCACAGAGGCTATTGCGGTTGTAATTCTGGCCTTTAAGTCATTCGATACTTTAATTACCGTAGACAATGTACTTAACGAATCCCCAAAGGGAAAATTTCAGTGGCGTTATATCAGGTGATCAGGGTGGCCAAGAGAAAAAAAAATATATACAATTAATAACATGTGCAGATGATATTTACAAAAAAACAAGAAAAACATAAAATTAATAACATGGGCAGACAATATTTACAAAAGAAATGATATACCAATGGGAAAAGGAAATTTTCTATGGCAACGTTCACTAAACATAAAAATATATGAGTTATTCTATGTATAAAACCCATAAGTTTGTTTATATTTTCATTATTTTACGAATTATTCAACATCAAAATGTGTCCAACCTTTTATAGACATCCTGTATATGAATTTATTTTAAAGGGAAATGGAAAATTGGAAATTTACTTTGCAGACTAGCTAATTTATATTTCTTTTTCTCTAAATCTACTGGATTAAGTCAAAAGATTGTTTTTTTTTGTGTGTGTTTATTATGTTAATCCACGTATATTAGTTTATGGGTCGAAATTAACTTCTTAAATTAGGTGTACAAGTGCAACAAAGTCTTGTGACTCAGGTGCACTAAATATCAGTTCGGAGTACATGTTAACTAACATAATAGAAAGTAAACTTTAACATTAAAAATGGATAAAGTGTAAGTGCAACAATCATATTTAAGTATGTAAGCTAAGGAAATGCAACTTTTTAAAAATAACTGAACATTAATTTGTAATAAACAAAAGAGTACAAAGTTTTTTTTGGTAAATCATAATGAAGTTTTTATGGTATTCAATAGTTAGGTGTGTTACATAATTGTTTAAGTAAAATTTTGCATGCACAGTTCCACCCACTAATTTCAATTCTTGTACAAGTTATTTCATCAAAAATATTTATTAGAATAATAACGACTAAAGGAGGAGAACTAAAAACTTCATATTAGTTTCCTAAATTGAAACAGATTGTTTTAGCATTAAAAACTAAACTATTGTAGTAAAGTTCTTACCAATGTCAAACAAAATAATTTTTTTTCTTCTTTTAATTACATGAAACAATTTAGTATAAATACAAACTGGTTTTACAGCATAAATGTTCAATTAACCAAGTTTCGTTTCCCTTTAGGTCATTTTGACAAATCAGGGTGGCCACACAATTCAGGAAAAAAAGTTCCCTGACAGATTTCTAAAAAATTCCCTGATGTTATGGCAAACTTTTTTTTTCAAATTTCCCAAACTTTTGCAAAAGAGTAGACACCCTGATCAAATAGAACAAGTATGCTCAAGAGATGATATGCCAATTTGGTAAAAATAGTTTTTGCAGTAATGAAATGTTAAAATTATTTCATAACATTAAACTTCTAACGATTACCACCACAATTCTCCAGGTAAATGGTGCCAAAATATGGATGAACGGAGAAACGTACCTTCAAAACAAAGAAAATATCTTCAATTTTTGTGATATTTAAAAAAATTCTCTAATTTCTTATCGGAACTAGAAAGCTCCCTGACATTTCCCAGATTTACAGGTTCTGTGGCCACTCTGCAAATACTTGTTTTGCGTCTTTAATTTACCAATTAAAAATTTAAGGTAATGTCGATAATCATTTTTTAAAAATAATGAATACTTCAGTCAACAAATAAATCAGCCAAATTACATTCAAACACAACAGTATAAAACACACATTACTGAATACACAAACACAGAATACCTCACATCATGCACCATTGTCCTCTTCTGTCCTGTCAGACCTACTGCTACCAACCAGAATATCTGTAACAACAGCCACATCCAAATTTTGACCTTGAATAGAATCCATTGCTTTCTTTAATAATATTACAATTGATGCTGAGGTAAAACAATGGTGAGTTTTCCAGAAAACCTTTTGGATTCTTTAAGGGTGAAGTAAAGCCCAGAGTGATTTTTTAAAATAATGAGGATTCCCAATTCCTTTAAATTGCAGCAGCAAAATTCATACAACAATTCTGAAAACATACACTAAAAATATTACACATACACGAAGCACAGTACCAGCCACAGCATGCTTTATCATTCTCCTGATCCGTCTTGCTTGTTGGCGAAACCTCAGGAACAAAATCTATTTCTTTCGCCATTTTCTTTGTTTGACCTTGAACAGAATAAAAGCCTGATCTATGCTGAGGCACAACATCAGCAAGTCTTCCAGAAGAACCTTCATGAGTGGAGTATAGCCCAGAGTGGTGCTCCAAAGTGGGAGCGTGGGGAAACTTGGAGCTGTTTCGTCGTGGTTCTTGGACAGAATAGAATCCTGATCGGTGGGTGGGGGTGAGGGACTTGCGTGGGTGGAAGGGTCTTGGGGGTCGGGGGGCAGTCTCAGAGTCGAGGTGGGAGTATGTCCAGTTGTCGTAGTCTCCATAAGGGGGTGGCTGGCGATTTGTCTAGAATGGAATGCCAATGATGGTTAGGTGAGTTGAATTAGAAAGGAGCAATGAATGTAATATAAAACATTTAAAATATGTTGGTTTTTGACAGAAAGCATATTTCTAGCACTACATTGGTTCTTTATCATTGATGTTTTTTCAATAACCTTAATAATATGTCACATCTGCGGACGCCCAAAAAAGTGTCATTAAATCCTTGCAGTTGGCAGCAATATACAGTTTTGATGAAGAAATCAGATGTTAGATTATTTTTTTTATTCTGATGCAAAGAACAAACAACAGATTAAGTTATTTATGAATAATTTTATCAAGTTATTGGACTTGAGAGAGAAAAGCTTGAGACAAGATGTCACAACTGTGCCCAGTAGCAGAAACTTTTCTGACAATCTGTGACATTAATTTGGGTATTAGAAAATAATCTGCAGCGTAATTTTTTTTTTTTTTTAAAGTTTGCATAAAATACATAAGCATCTTATATGTCAATTTAATCAAAAATTCCTGTTTTACACAAACATAGAAATTTGGCAAAATAAACTAAATATTAAAACGGAAGCATTTAAAAGTATTGTATCTTAAATAAAAATTCTAATCATTCTGTATAAATTCAACCCAAACAGCAAAAGCGATCTTCACACTAATCACGGACATAACGGCTGTCACATCAGCACTAGCCCAGGCAAATGACACCAAAATGGCATCGCAATTCTCGCCAATAGCTGCTATTAAAATGGCTTATTTCTAGGTGAAAATTACCACTGCTCCATCACAAATATTTGGCCACCTTACCGGCGCAAATATCGGCAATTACATCTAAGTAACAATCCGCAAAAATGACCATTATACCAACGCAAATATCGGAGTTAGCAGCCAATATATAGGTAGAAATCTGAAAATTTATGCAATAGAGACGATTACGATATCGAAGTAACACTCTATAAAATTGAGGGTCGCACCACGTAAATATCGGCGATGGTGACAACTATTGAGGGAAAAACCATAGAAATGGTGGTTATTATATTGGTGTAACACTCGACTAAAGGTAACATCGCAACGACGTAAATATCAGCGATATCTCCCATCCGATTCTTGGCAATAGCGGTCCTTACATCAGCGTAATTTTTAGCGAAGCTAACTACTACACAACAACACGCTAAAGCAAATAGCATGCGTGAAAGCAAATAGAACAAATTATATTATGTTTCTATACAATCTCCGTAAAATCGCACAAAACTATGACGAGTCCTTTTTCATAAAATGAAGTATCGCGCACGTGCGTTGACTCAAATCCCACAACTTGCAAATTGTACTTAAAAAAAAAAAAAAACTAAATAAAAAATATATATATATATATAAATAATAATTCTTAAAGTCAGATTTGTCTGCAAGCTGCAGAAAAATCTGTATGTCCGTCTCCCGTCTCGCATATTCTGCTACCGGGCTACTGTGGAACTCAATAGAATTTAAATTATCAATTAAATGTACAAAATAGTCAGAATCTGTAATATATGATGAAATAATTTTATTTTTTGCAGACGGAAACATGCGACTTCCCAACAACCCCTCGCCATCCTAAAATCATGTACAATCAAACTTGAACTTTTAAAAAAAAAAAAAAATTTAAAAATTGGATTTTTTGCACTTTAAAGTATATAATTAGTAATGATGTTTAAATAAAAATAAAATTCAGTTTTATTCAAAAAATTAACTAATTAACATTTAACTTGTTATAATTAGCATATTTTTTAACAGGGATTACTCGAGTTTTATGTGGCCAAGAAAAGAAATTATGGTTGGAAATTGTTTGTAATATCATTCTTAATATTATGAATCTCCATCTAGTTTCTAGAATATATAGTTTTTTTAATAGAATTTTTTTAACATCGAAAGTAGAAAAAAATAAAAAAAATTCTAAAAACTTTTGCATTTAAAAATCTAGCAAAATTCATTTAGTTTTTCAATCAATTTGAATGAGGTTCAAAACATCTAATAGTAAATGCAGATTTGAATTCTCAAATCATTTTTCAAAAAGATTGTATCAAATTTCTGTTATCACTGTTTAAATGAAGTTTCACGTGCCAAAAACATGATTTTTTAGATAATGAGTTTAAAATATTAAAGCTTATTTTCAGAACAAAATAGTGTGACTTTAAGCAAAAAACTAACATTCTAGCCTTTAGATGATATCTTTATCTTGGAAAAATTCTATCTAAAGATAATTTGAAAGCAGAAATTCTCAAGGGCAGTAAGTCGGAAAATCACTGATCTAGCAGCCACTTTACACATTACGTGGAGGGAAGGCTCTATTGGATTCCATTGGTAACCATGGCAACGTTGCAGCTGAAACGCATTTTAGGAACACATGGCTGCCATTTGGAGGAAGATCCTCTTGATTGGAAACGTTTTTTCTCCCTCGTGAATTGAGTATTGAGGCAAGAAGTTTGCTGTTTATCGGATTTATTTACACTTACAGTAGATCGGTCTTCATTTAAAAAAAAAATCGGTAAATTGGATCTTCATTTTCGAAAATTGTAAATTATATAATTTTAGTTTTGAACTAATAAATTTAAATGCAGCTGGCTGCAGTGCATGAGCCACTACTGGTTCATCTGTGGAATTAAATGTCTTTGGGTGAATGAGAATGGTGCATTACTTTTGCTGATATGCATATTTCTGAATATATATTCCTAATATATTGAAAAAGCATCTTAAAATAATAAACAACATAAATTATAGGCATTTTTATTTTATTTTAGTTTTGTATATTTGAATTAAAATGCTCTGAAGTCGGAATTTAAGAAATTTGAATAAATATTTTTTGCAAATGTTTCAAAACTTAGTTCTTTTCCCCCAACTTTTTCAAAAGTGACTGGTGTTCAACCAACTTTCTTGGTTATATAAAATTTTTAATGAAGTCAATTAATAGTTGAAATAAGACAGCTTTCCAATTCAAAACGTCTTTTTTTAATCTATTTTTTGAAGACTCCGAACTTAAAATGAATTTTTTATGACTCTAAAAAAAAAAATAATAATAATCATTCTGCATCAGATGTCACCCTACACTATTATGTTTTCTTTTATTTTAGTTATTTTTCTGAAATAAACAGTCAAAATTTTGTTTTCAAAAATCTCCTAAAAGTCTAAAATAAGCATTAAACTTATATATTGCCACTTTTCAAGTTGTATAACAATTAACCAGCTGTAAAAGTAATAATGATACTTATATTTTAAATTTAACTTCAATAAATAATTTTCTACTGCCTTTTATACTTCATGGACAATACTTTTTATATTATTTATAAAAAATATTTTTTTTTCTATCTCAATTCCCATAATAATATTATTACTCTTGATGTTTATACTAAGTATAAAAAATTTTGAATTTTTAAAAAAAAAAATTATGATCGAATTCTTAATTTTTCATAGAATGACCCATTAATAAAGCCATAAAAATTAAATCTAATTGCCAAATTTTTTATCAGCATTCAGTTTTTGGGTTTATTTGGGCATTATCTGGAATAAGAGCACCATGGTGTGCTCAAACATCATTTAACTGCAAAACATCATGGTAGATCACCTCTCAGGAGGTCTCATCAGTTTAAAGAGCCTCACACTTGGGTCTTAAGAGGGAGAAATCTCCCACTAGGTAGTCTAAAATTTCATTCAAGACTATCTGTCACCATCACCGCTATGTCTACTAATTTTTGCAAGTAGAGGCTTCAAAGAATATTAGTAATTTAGTAATTTTATGATGTAAATGAAAACTGACTGACTGACACACACTACATATTTTAGATTAACTTATTAAACTATTTGGCCATTAAACAAATAATCTATAAGTACAAATTTAAGATATCTCTATTTTTGTGGATTGATTTTGATGAGTAATTTTTAAAAAAAAATTAAGATATTTTAAGACATAGTTAAGAACTAATACTTAATTAAATTTGTTTTGCATACTATTAATGATTTTGCGTTTTTAACAAGTGTTTTAGAGGACAGCTTACAAAGGAACTATTGCGAGACTATTGAACTTAAGCTACAACCTTACAATAAATTAAAGTTTAATATATATATACCATTCATTGGTATTTAGAAAGAAATATACTATTTTTTAATAAAATTGTGTTTGTGTGATTTTATCAATTGAAATTTTTTATTTTCCACTGAATATCATAATAAACTGATTTTATTAACGCTTCTAAACAGATAAGAACACTACTTACAATTTGTAGTTAAAAAAAAAACTTCAGGGGGGTATGGAAGAGAAAAAACAAGCGACAGTTATAAAAAATTACAAGCTTATAATATTGTATTACACAAATATAAACCAGAGATATAGATATACACAGCAATCAGATAGATAAGTAATAGCAAGTGAAATACATTATCAAGGAGCAATGGGTTAGAAAATGCTTTTATAATAATACAAGTATTCAACTTACAAATGAAGTAAGATGTTTGTACCATTGGTTCCTACAAGAAAAATGCATGTTTTATGTATTATTTTTTTAAATACAAGACTACATTATTGAAAGAATGGCACATGAAAGATTATAACCATAGTTTATTTTTAAGAGCAGTTTGGAGTGATTATGTTGTTATTTGTGTTGTACAAATAAGTATAATAATATGACTTCTTATTTACTATTCAATTTCTGTTAATTGTAACTACAACTACAATCTCATTTGTGTTAGCTTTCACCTTTGAAGACAACCTCCCAATAGGACAATGGTGTAATTTTTTTTTGTATTGAGCTACCTCTTAATATCACTGAAATGTTTTCAAATTTGGTCTGATTTATTTTTTACAAAATTGGAACAAAATTTTGACCTTCAATATTTTGGACCACTCTAATGTAAAATCTATGAAGGGTCTAGATTTAGATGAAGAATTTTTTTTTTGACTTGATGTTGAGTTTGCCTTATGTAATCCACAATGCCTCATATCATACCCTGAGTTTACTTAAAATACTAAAATCACTTTCTATGTATACATTCTAACATTAAATTCTGAAAGCAACAATATTAAAAGAATATTTAAATTTCAACAAAAAATAAATTAAAACTAAAAGACAATTTTTTTTTTTTAAAAGTGAGTTATACCATTGCAAGAATATTAGGAGCTAATTTGCTTACATTTTTTCATTATGTCTATTTTTTAGCCATTTATCAAGTCTTAAAAGAAGTTATATTGAAAGAATAGTGTTGTTCCAAGAGTTAATTTGGTGAACAAAGTTTACAAGTCTTTTCCTTTAAGTCTTTAGCAACTTGTAGTCAAACTAAAAATTGTAAATTTGCAAACACAGTTAAAAACTGTTCTCTCGGTCATTGTTCTGATTTGTGTGCAAATCCTTACAAGACACAAACAAAAAAGAATAAACACATCTGCATATTCAGTTTAGGATGACCAGAGGACAGTTACTCTTCTTATAATGAATTGACTCCCAATCTAAAGATGACTGCAAACTTGTAAGTAGAGGTACGAATAGTCACCACTACTTTTATAAGGTAACATTAATAAAATCATTAACTAAAATTTTATGTACCTTTTCAATTTAAATATATTCTAAATAAGTAAATTAGAACTAATATAGTTTTACTTGTAAATAATCAGTAGTTGTTTATAGGATTACTATTTCTATAAAATCTGATGAGTATTTCAATTGACAGATAGCAAGCTGCTTCTGAAAAGGATAGTTATGCAGTTTTTTCATTGCAAATTAACACATTAATGGCGATTTGTAAGAAAATTTGCCAATCAACATTTTAATTAATTTCTTTGCTAATAAATTGTGATTGTGGTTTCACTAAGTGTTTTTTAAAAATAAATAATTTTCCAAAAAATCTGAAAAATTCAAAACATACTTTAAATTATCTAAATAAACAAGGTATAGAATAAAAAGTGATTGTTTTCAAATATTTCAAAGTCGTCTTTAATGGAATAACATGACAATAGTTTCTGGGATAAATGTCAAAAGAGATAACACTTGTCACAGAACTTTGGCAAGGTGGCCACAAAATTCAGGAAAAAAAGTTTGCTGGTAGATTTCTAAAAAAATTCCCCAATTTTACTGCACACTTTATTTTAAAATTTCTCCAGATGTGTAGAAATCCTGATCAAATAGAACAGGTATGCTAAAGAGATACTATGCCTATTTTTTAAATATTGTTCTAGTGGGGATGAAAAGTTGAAATTATTCTGTAACATTAAACTTCTAACAATTACCACATCAATTTTTCTGGTAAGCAGTGTGCCAAAATGCGAATGAATGGGGAGACGTACCTTCAAAACAATGAAATAAAAATTCTATGAATTTTGTGTTTTAAAAAATTCCCTGATTTTTTCCAGAAACAGAAAGCTCCCTGACATTTCTCTGATTTCCATGCCACTCGTTGTCATGTTGATTAACCCTTTAAATCCCATGGAGTCAGCGTTGTGGGTTTCACAAAACCCCAGTGACTTTCCATTCATAAAAACTGGAAATGAACTCGCCCGACTCGACTCGTTCTCCTGTCTGCCACTCCTGGGATTCCTGTGGGGGGTCACTGTCGACCATTAAAAGATCATTACTATATGTCTACAACCTGCAATAGGGTTGTGCGTTGGGTCATCTGCTTGATATGTCGGAGAATTTAGTTGGTGTCTTATCAATGAAACAAACGCCACTGCTAAGTACATGACAAGATTCGCATAAAAGAAAAGTCCCTGCCTATCTTACTCCATGTCCAAAGGGTGGGGCAGTTTGACATTGAGTACTTTAAATCCATGTCTCCCCTCTACATGCCCCACAATACCCTATTGTTGAGGACCGTCACGCTTTAAACAACTACTGCAGGCCAGATTCCCCTCACTTGGAAATATACGTTTACCCCTGCATCCGCCCAAAAGGCGACTAGCTGGGAATTTCTCTACAAGGCGGTATAGGGCGGGTTGGGATTTAAAGTGTTAACACTAAAAAAAAACCTGCATTGCTCCTTTTTTTAAATAGCTAGCTATCTGTGTTAATCTTATAAGGTATAAGAATGGTCTTTTAAATTAAAATGCTGATATCTCCAGCAATTACTTTTTAACTCTTCACTGACGACAGGTTTGGAATGTTCTAAAGAGGCAAAATTTTCTGGACTGGGTCCTATTGAACAAAAGATAAATAACGTAACTAAAATTACCTTTCTTCTTCGGAAGGCGCTAAAAACCATACGGTTGAACTCTTTTTGACTTGTAAACTCAGTGTCTCCTTGACTGATCGTCTGAAGGGCAGAGGGGGTGTTCTATGCCATACTGTGTCCATTGGTGCTTGGATAATACAGTTGGAAGAGAGGTGGTACATGACCTTGTCTTCATTTTGAATTTTGACTTCAAAGGTGCCATCGGCATGGAGCACTGAGTTTGATAATATCCAATTTCTAAAAATAGATTGTTTTTTGTTAAATAGAGCAATTATTTAAACTAATTTCCATATACTGCAAGCCATTGGTAGTTTTGTGGCATTTTGCAGAATGATTAAATACTGTTATCATACTATTTAATTTACAGTGTTAAATATATTAATGTAAATATTCAAATACTACTTTCACAATAATGTAATAAACAGTACAAAAACTAGCATTACACGACCTTGATAGAAAGAGCCGAAATTAAAATTATAAGGATTATATTGCGGGATGGAGCATCTTATAAAAAGTTATCTAGGGTTTCCTGAATTGATCTAAGTTTTTTTTTTTAACAAAGACAGACAAGACCATTTAGAAGTTTTTCTATTGATTTCTTATTAAGTATTTTTTATTGATATTGTTAATAGAAGCCTTTTCTATTGATATCATTAATAAGATATAGTGTTCTCCTAGGCACTTTTCAAAGGACCCTTACTTCCTACTTTTTTAGCTTGAAAATAGTATTCTACCAGTCCTTTTTTAAGAGAACCTGTTGTTTCTAATGCCTTTTCAAATTTAAGTTTTGCTTTCTCGATAGAAAATAAAAACAAGTGGACATTTAACCCATTTTCGGCTAAAGGTGCTTAAAAGCACCATTTCAATAAATATCTTTTTATTAACACTGTGATGTATATTTTTCACTAATTTTAATTTTCTGCTAATTTTAAGTGTCCTGAAGACATCTCTAAAATATTAGTAATTCAATTGGAGTAAACATTTTCTGTTGAGAAATTTTCAAAATACGGTAGTTTATTAAGAAATACGGACTGATAAAATCAGACTTACCATAAGTGAACAGGAAAAAAAGACTGTAGGCGATGTAAAGTGTGCAAAAATCACACGATTTAATTGTGCCTCAAATGCCAAGTCTAATTGATTACAAAATGTTTAAAAAATGTCCATAAAAAAATACAAAAATTCGACTATAATATAATTGTTCAACTAAATGATTGATTTTTTTATTGATTCGGCCAATGGTGCGTAAAAGCACCATTTTTTTTCTTAAATAAAATAGTATTTTCATGCACAAAAGTTTGTTTTTTGTCTTAATGAATATAATTTGATCCCATTTCAATGAAAACAATACCACATTTTAGAAAATTTCTATGCTTGGCCTAAAATGGGTTAAGTACAAAATTTGCAAAATCATGATTTTTGTTATCGGAAAATTAGTCATCGAACTAAAATAACTAACAAACTAATGGTTGGGAAGTACAGTCAACTTGTGATAACTCAAAGTTCAAGGGTCTGGGTAAATTCTTCGAGTTATCAGAAGTTATTTTCTATTGAAAGCATATTTCACCTGAAACATCTTTTGCTTGTTCATGTGGAGCAAGACATAGTATTGTGTCTTGTTTTAAACTTTTCTAGCTATCCTGCACAACATTGCTTTAAAGTACAGAATTCCTCCGAATACTCTTTCAACCATTTCGAAAAACAAAGATGATTTTGAGAAGACACGCATCGTAGCTCGATCCATCGTGTAAATGAGTGAAGGTATGTGTCTTTCTTGGTGTCAAAGCTGCTCTTTTAAAATGGTTTGAGACATATCGAAACCATAATTCCAAAATCCCTCTTAGTGAGGTGATGTTAAAAGAAAAGACAAAGGACTTTAAACGTTTACTAAAAGTTGAAGGATTCATAGCAATATGTCAGCATTTTAACAAAATGCTCAACTTTTCCAGTTTAAATTTTTTTAATGTATTTTTGAGTTGAACCCTTTTGAGCAGTGTAAATTAAAAAAAAAAATTAAAAAAAAAATCGTCAGTTTAAAAACATTCCAACTCTAATTTCTGTTATTTACCAAATAAGTTTCCTCAGAATCAGGAGTAGCCTTATTTTGGAAAATAGCTCCCCTGCACTTTTTCATTTCTAGGATCAACACTGAGTTTAAGGTTTTGAAATTTTAAATCGAAGCTATATCAAGTTTTGTGAGGAGATAAGCATGCTAATTCCAGATTTCATCCTAGAAATGAAAAAGGACAGGGTGCTATTTTCCAAAAAAGGGCAACTCCTGATTCTGAGGAAACTTATTTGGTAAATAACAGAAATTAGAGTTGGAATGTTTTTAAACTGATGATTTTTTTTCTTTTCCAATTTACACTGCTCAAAAGGGTTCAAATCAAAAATACATTAAAAAAACTTAAACTGTACTTTTCTAGCAAACTGCAGAAATTTTTATACGGGTTTTCTGCCGCAATTTCAATATTGTTTTACTTTTCCACCTTAATAAATAATTTAAAATTTTCGATTTTTGGAAAAAAATAATAATAATAATAATGCAAAAGACTTGCAATCAAAAACTTGCTCAGAAACTCATAAGATATTAAAATACTGATAAAATGCTTCAGTCCTACTTCTGCTGGAATGAGAATGATTAATAAAAATATCAATTTATAATACAGTAAAATTAAGATAAGAATGTTTTAATGTAATGAATGTTAAGATAAGAACTTTTCACAATGTATCCCCTTTCAAATTTTTTAAAAGTTTGAATGAATCAACCTTAAACTTTATTTCTTAGGTTTGCCATTGTCAGACAAAGAATAGAGTTTCTCCAAATTTAATATTATTCATTGTGGTATATCACAAGGAGTTTTCTGACAAAAGAAATTGGACTATGTCCTAAAATATGCGAATTTTTTATTTTCCAAACTGGATAAAATTCAGCGTTAAAACGGCAATTCTTTTCCGTGCATGCCGCTATTATGAGGCTGTAATAGAAGTTTTATTTTTTTAAATCGGAAATAATCCAAGATTTTGATTGCATTCCTGTGATGTTTAATTTTAGATGCAAAATGGATGTTTAGAAATTAATTGGTAACAGGCAAATTACTAAAAACACCCCCTAAATTTAACAAGAGGGCATCGCGATTATGCGTGTCCAAACGGAAATATTCTTTTTAAATTCTTAGTGTAAACATTTGATGGTTATATACCTTTAACTAAGTTAATCAAGCCTATCAAATTCCTGTCTTTTCTATTTTGAAGGAGGTATGGTAAAAATCCAGCGAAATACGCTTAATCAAAACACATACGAAATGACCATCTGGATTTACTAATGAGCACTTGGGAAATTATAAGACGGCCCCCTACAATTCACCTACTAACGACGCATGTTATGTGGGCATCTATTCAATGATTTTAGTCCCTGATCTATACGTTGCATGTTTGAATATGAATGGGCATGCTCAACAGGCAATTTCAGTAGGGGTGATCCACATATTGCATACTGTTGGGGGAAAAAACAAAAGTTTTTCAAATTCTAGCAGGATGCGATTTTTTCTGAAAAAGGGCAGGAAGGGCGCTATTATTCAAGAAAAGGGGCAAGCAGGGCACGCCGCCCCTCGAAAAACGCCTAGGACGAACTCTGCTAATTTTTAGCTATGTGTCAGAATTTTGATGTAGATAAAAAATCAAATTCAAACAAAGATCAGCAATTTTGGCACAAAATATTTAAATTACAGAACAGTCAATATTTTTTCCAAAGCAGCTTATTATTATCATCATTTATAATAAGGAAAACAACTGAAATATTTTATAATTTGACTTAATACTATTTAAGTAAAAACATAAAATACACTATTTGACATCAAACTCCACTAGGCAAATATTTTGTTTTGTTATAGCGCTGAATCAGCAAGATTATTAAAAATTGCGTCTTTGTGAGATTTAAAAAAATTTATCTTGGCGAAATTGTTGAATATGGAGCAGCTTATCTAAAAATGTTTTTTTTTTTTTTTTTTTTAACTTGGGAAAATGTATGATAAAGGAAAGCTGGTACAATACCTTACAAATAATGTGTACAATAAAGTCTAAAAATATAAGAATTTATGACTTAACATTTTCTGATAGACACAATATATAATCCTATTTATGAGAGATTTGAATCCAGAACCCATGCCATAGGAGGGTAGAAAGCAGACAAAAATATAACAATTGCAAACGTATTTGCAACAGGAAAAATTATGAAACTAATTGGATTTAGACAAGTGAAAAGTATAGTATAGAAAATAGATATCATCTAACCCATTGTGAATCGATGATTCAGAGAACACATACAAGTTGCTTCTTATTAGTTCCATAAGCTCCAACCTGTTTAAAATTAAATATTTTTTTATAACAATTTGTGTTTTTTAATATACAGCAAATGAATACATACTTTTATTATATATACAATTATAATTTTTTAATACAGCAAATGAAATATATAATTTTAGCTTAAACTCAGAAGAATCTCATGGATCCAGTATAACTAGACTTGCAACTATCAGGGTTGCATTAAACTTTAACTGATATAAACATACCAACAGCATAAATAGTAATAAAAAAGAAATGTTTATTGTCTCTTGTTTTTCAATCTCTAGTACAGTAGAAAAATATAATTTTGCAATTTTGTTTATGGCCTACCAATTGGGGCTAAATTTGCTTGGCGATATTTCCATGTCAACTAGGAACAGACCACTATTTCTTGATTTTTGTCACTGTTATTGTATATTCAATGTTTTCCATTGGAGTTTCATTGGGAAAGAAAAATTTCTATCGTTACTTTAAAAAAGATATCTCTTTCAGATAAATTGAACATTTTATAAACGTAAAATAAAACTTCGGCAACATTAAAGCTTCAAATAATTTAGAAAAAAAAAATCAAAATCAATCAAACCATCAATTTTATAAGATTTTTTAAACCTATTGTATAAAAATGGTTATTAGCTCTTTGTCAGAGAAAAATTACTATAAGGTATTTACTTACAATAAGGGTTTCACTTATGGTCAAACACTTAAATTCCGGGATAGTACAATATATAAATATTAACTTGAACATGAAAGAAAAACTACCTTTACACAAAAATAGAAATTATGGGATATAGTGTAATAAACATCTGTGTTAATTTAAGTTATTTGCAAAAGGATATTTCTTTTGAAACACAAAAGTTTCAATTTCACTTTCAAAGTATGTCATTACTGTGTCATTACATCTTAAAAAAAGTAAGAAAAGGCAGATCCTGGCATATTCACAGAAATGAAGAGATAACCAAAATAAATAAACTAGTTCACTTTACTTCATAAGAAACAGAGATGAAGTCAAGTGAAAAAAATCTGAAAGAATTTCTTAAACAAAAATTTAATTTTTTCTACATTTAAAATATACTAGATTTACTTGCTGCATTTATTCAATTTATAGGTAATATATAAAGTTTAAATAAAATGAATAATTTCTCATTTTTATAGTTTCCTTTGTGTATGAAATAAAATACCTGAAATGAAGTTTTGTTCTCCGTTCATCTTTTGTCCAATCAAAGCAAATCATTCAGAAATGTATAGATTTGATTGGTTGAGGATAATAATGTCAGTTTGTCATTTAATAACATTAGCTTTTGTTAATGCTTGATGTTGGTGCATGTTTTAAATACTTATTTCTTTGCAATGTTTTCAAATGGATTTTGTAAGTCATTTGATTGAAAATATTGCTATTGTAAACATTTATTTTGAATCATTGTGATTTCTTGGGGACCAGTTCCCTCTTGCCTTTCATTGTGTCTTTTTTTTTTAAAAGTACTTTTTTTACTTCCTATCATGTCCAAGTCTACTTCAAGTTTAGATACTTGTGAAATTAGTCCCGTTCGAGTCAATAACAAGCATCAAGCTACACCACACAGAACAAGGAGAAAAACATCAAGACGAGATCAATGTATTGGTAAACGTTGCATTTTTTGTTGTCTTTTTATATGTCCTGTATGTATTATTATTTAAGTCTACGTTTTCAAAAATGTCCAGGGAAATGTCTTTATGTCAAAATTTGTATTGTATAAAATGTACTAGGTATAAGGCAAAAAAAGTTTAGTTACAATTAAAAAAAATGAACAAACCCCTTACCAAATTTGTAATTAAGGTATTTTGCGTTTATTTGTATTTTTAAATGTTCTTTGGAATGAAAGATATCTTAAGTCTAAAGTTTTAAAAAAGGGTTTATAAGAGATCGTGAGTTAAATAAAATACAAAATTGGGTTAAAATGTACTGTATAGTCCTCCTTGGCGCCTTTTAAAAAAAATCGCCAAATTGAAAATGACGTCAAAAGGCTGTGTCGGCAATGGTGCCAAAGCACGCCATGTTGCCAAATCCAGACGTTTAATAGGGTTATCAGAAAACCTTTGGCTACTGGTTCTTACAATCGGCGCCGAATTGTCAACTTTCAAAAAGTCGCCAAGTGGGACCGTACAGTAAATCTTAACCCAAAATTGTTTATAAGGAGTTATAATGCCTTGTTTTGGTTATATTTGTTATTGTTATCCTCAAAGCTTATAGTTAATTGATTGAATAACTTGTATAAATCCGCCATCATCATTGGTTTGGTTTGGATGTTCCGACTGTCTGTTTCTGTCTTTTACAAAGTGCTTGACACAGCCATATACGTCTCGCAATTTGAGCATTTAGAAGAATACAAGATCGGAATCTTCTAGTGTAAACCCCTCTCTCCGACCCCACCGTACCAACAAGAAGACATTAAGGCCACGACAAATTTAATGTGCACTAGCCCCCATTAAGTACACATCGATCTTTGATGCAGCAGGTACTCATGCATCAAAGCAAATTGTAGTGACAGTCATGCAAATATATATCACTAACATGATTGCTAACTATATATATGCAGTGCTCCATATATCCAAGAATTTTCTTACACTTGGAAAATATAAATAAGAAAAAGTGGTACTCTTTTGTTTGACAGGTACCAAAAGCCGCTAAGTCTTGAAAGTTGGCGCAGTTTTTGTCAAGTTGAAATGTTTACGCGACTATAATATTATAACTTTGTGGATTTTTATTTTTATTACTTTAAATTCGATTATTTAAATACTTCTATCATGGTTTCGTATAGGGTTGCTATAAATGATTGTTTAAATGAGTTATAGCTGCAATTTGGTGATTTTTATCTAGTACCCGTCTCACGGAAGAGCTACTGAAAAAGTTTCAAGAACTTGATATAGTTAGTAATAACGTCTTGGTGTATGGTGTTGTTAAAGTGCAAATTCCGAATAAAATATACTTGAGTATCCTGGTATGTGGTGTTAAAGTTTTATGTCCAAGTAAAAGATTATTAAAAAGATTCTCACATGCTCTTTGACGTTCACAACTTAGATGTGCACAACTCTTCAACTCCCACCCAATCACCTGGATTGGTCAATAGAAGTTTGAGTTCACCTTCATCCTCTTTCCCTTACTCTCAAGATAACTGTCCAGATGTCGTTTGGGACTATACATCACCTAAACTCCCTAGAGGTAAGTGTTGTTTTGTTTGTGGTTAAAATTACAAGACGGACAAGAATTAGAGGGACATTGGCAATAATAGGATTATTTGTAGGGGGGAGGGTATGCAGATCGCATACACAGGGGTCGCAGACGTCCTATATGTCCTATACATCCTATATTTTTTTAAAAATCGGTAAAAACGTCCTATATTGTCCTACATTTTACAATTGTCCTATATATCCTATATTTCTACATTGATTCGATGTATATTTTCTACGAATTCGTAATAACGGCGCCGTTTGTTGCCATTTTTTAATATTTCGGATTCTTTGGCACGATCGTAGGTGAAAAAGACCTGACAAAAACGACGTTTGCAACGGCGGCGCGCCGTTTTATCTCTTGTGACGTCACGTGCTGCATAACGTACAACTCAACTCTACTGGACCGGCGGGAGTTGTAAACATGTGAACATTTCCATAACAATCGGTCTTGAATTTCTGATCTGATTTCTCCTCCAATGTAATAAATTAATTGGCGATAATGCAGAGAGAGATGCAACAACAAAACTCTGCCTCGGGAAAAACGGATAAAAACAACTTGGGATGCAGGACTACTAAAGAACATTTTGAGGGCTCAGTCAATAATTGATGAAGGAAACAAAAGGGTTAAGATTTACTGTATGATGTCGGATGGCAATTTTTTTATTCCGAATCCTGTATGGATTCTGCGCCACGAATTGTTTACATCAAACCACTCCAAATTATGGCAACCATAGGCAGTTATCTTGCTCTTAAAAAATTGCAGGGCTGCCATTTTTTGGCAAAAATCGCCTTGGCGCAGAGTTCGTACCGGATTTGGAATATTAACCACAATTTTTTCATAAAAGTCGCCAAAATTGGAAATTACATCAATACGTTGTGTTGTCAAATCCAAATGATCACTAGGATTGCTTTAAAACCAAGTGCCAGGTTCGCCACATTCGGCGATAAATCTCCCACTTTTCGCCGCCAATCCAACCGACACTGAACAGTAAATCTGAATCAACAAAAGACTGCAAACAGGGATAAAAAGAAAATACTTAAAGAAATTGGAACAGTTAAAAATGCTGGAAGCAAAAGACTCATGATTGCAAATAATGTAATTAATAAAACTTGATTTAGGGATGGAATATTGAGGCAATAACGGATCACATATTCAGGATCAGGCGATTTCTTTTTTTTAAAGGTGTGTTTTCTATTCTCTTAAATTCAATATAACGAGTATATAAATGTATAACGAGTTAATTTTGAAGTTCAGTAGCAACTGTGTGCAGTTATTTGCTGTTTTATATTGTCCTATATTTTTTTTGAAAAAATCCTATATATTCTGATTTTGTCACTTTGACCCCTGCATACAGTAAATTTTTTGTTCAAACTTCGATTTACATAAATGATAATTGGATTTCTTTATGAAATATTAATTAATAATCTTGCATTAATTTTCTGTTCAAATGAATAATTTAAAATCTATATTATACTTTTTTTTGTGAATTTTTCTCTGCTCTTTTTGGCGAAATGCTTAAGAATGATCTAAAATGCTAAAATTAGAACATTTTATTTAGCTTTTCTAAAAAAAATGTTCCACCTTCAAATTTAGTGGAACATTTTTTTATTAATCAAAATTATGATTTTTTGTTATCGGAAGATTAATCCTCAATCTGAAAAAAAAAAAAAAGCTGAAGGTGTTGCAAATATTTTTCCAAAAGTAATAGCAAAATTTTTTAATTAAAGTGTATTTTCTCAAAAGTTAAGAAACGTCACTTGAACCCCTTTGCTTCTCAGGCCCTCAATTGATATTTGATACTAAGTAGCTTTATATTTTAAGTTTGTAATGATTTTTAGTAAAGATTTACTAATTATTTTAGATTAAACTTTAAAAGTAATGGAGCTTATAATAGTTTTAGCATTTTGCTAAATAGAAAATTGTGACTTTAGCTTTCTTTTGCTAAAGGAATTTTGTACCTCAGCATAAACACTAATTTGCATATTGAGTTAATGAAAACTCAGAAATAAAAAGTAAGTAATGTGTTACTGATTAAAGTGTCTTGGTATCTTGAGATTATTGTGTCTTGGTTGTTACTGAAATTAAACTTTTGTATTTGTAGGTGCCAGGAAAAAAGAAATAAAACTCACTGTTAAAGAGTTACTTGAAAATCTTAATCAATGCCAAGTAAGTTATGCTGATATTTTATTGAATATTGTGAAAACAAATTATTAATTCAAATTAAAACTCGAATGTTTATATTGAAATTAAATACGTTTTGAAACAAGTATTCATTTAAAATTATTTGATTTGAATCAAAATATTCTTTAAAATATTATAGTAATTATATATTCTGTATTGCATATCATATGAATTCACAGAGTACTCACTGTTGAAGTTCATATTTTTCAAACTTTTTTGCTGTCATATAATTTTATATAAACTCTTTCTCGACTTCAGTATATTCAGAGTTGTTGTACCTTCTCTACTGGCTCCAAAGTATTTCGGTACTCCATTTTTACACCAAAATGCTCTATTTTTATCAAGTTGCTCTAAAACTTTTTTTTATTTCAACAAGGAAATACCTTGCTGATTTTAGTATGTTTTGAAATAAATTTTGTCAAGTTTGGTGACAATGCTGTGTATTTTATATTTTGTACCTTATCAAATTTTTTTTAATTACTTGCTAATTTAAAAATGATGATTATTATAGGCTGTTTAAAATAGCTGTTCTGTGAATTAGATACCTTGTTCCATAACTCTCAATCATTGTTTAAGTATAATTATTATGAAATATTGTTCCAAATTAACCTTTTTGTTTACTTCAAAAAATCTTTATACTACTCCAATTGCCAATTCGTACTGCTCTAAAACTCTTGTAGTACAATAACACCCTTGCAATGTTTTTAAATTGAAATGCATGTATATTGATTTATATGTATATTGCAATCATATTGATTTATTGAAATGCATGTGTATTGATTTTTATGTATATTGCATGCATATTGATTTATTGAAATACATTTATATTGATAAAATATAAAGTTTATTTAAAATTAAAATGATAACTTTTTTTTTTCTGTAACTCATTGCAGGTTCCTGAAAGTAACACTCAATCAGCTCAATACATAAAACTTTTAGAAAACTATATGGCAAAGCAGAATGTACCCACTAATATAAGAAAACCAGGGTAAGTGCTCTGCAAAATCTATAATATTACATCTTTTTATATATTGTGCTTACATTTGATGACTTTTAACATGACAGTTTACTTTAAGCTGCTTAATGGAGAAAGGAAATCGGACCTAATGTATGTTGACTTTTATTTTGATTTTTTAATCCTGGTCTTGTTTTTAACCTTTTATTTACTGACAAGGTATAAAAGTCCCATTAGTTACCTCATGGCACTGTATTAATTTAAAGGATTTGAGACACATTGGACTTTGAAATCCTCTTCTATGAAGTTCATTCTTAACCCTTTGCACTCGTAATTATGCTTTAGAAAGTTAGCAAATAACTCGGAATTTTTTTTTTTATTTTCAATCAAGATGAATTTTTTTTATGGAAATGTGTTCCAATTTAACTAGAAGGTTTACCATCCTTAAGTCAAAAATTCAAAAAATATAGCCCCTGAATACACCCCTTGACCTAGGATGGAAATGTGGCCACACAATATTTTATTTTTCAACGTGTCAAAATAATTTATTGAAACTACTAAGAATACTTAAGTATATTACACTACACCGCATTAATCCTTTGCATTCCTCTGTCCCCTCTCAGGGGACATCGTAATCTAGCATATCACTCGGATGTGTCTCAGGGGACATTAAAGTTTATTAGTGATTACGGAGAATTAACTTTTTCCAGCTCAACTTTTTGAGAAATGTATGTTTCCCTGAAGTTTTCTCTTGAAATAGCACAAGAAATCAAATCAAAATATGCTAAAATTAAAAAAACATTTCAGCGGGGTTTTGTGTCAAAAAAGAACATGAGAAGTGTTGGTTCATGACGGTCCGAGCACTTTTCTGCGCCACTTGAAAGGTGCGATAAGGAGAATTCGTTGATGGTTGGATTTGTTGAAATTTACTGGCGCAAGGGCAACACTAGGGCTGAGCTGCTGGTAGCCATCCAGAATGGTTCGGAGTGCAAAAGGTTAAAAATCTAAGAAATGTAATAATATGAACAAACAATATTTAGGGGCGAAACGTAATGCTGGCACCTCCACCAAATCAAATCATCTTAGATATACTTCGAACAGAAATGTTTTAAGTTATCACAGTTTGCCCAATACAGATGTGATGTCCCCTGTACGAGGACATACGAGCGCGATGGTAAAACGAGTGATGTCCCTCATACTGGGACGTACGAGTGAAAAGGGTTAAATTGTTGGACAGTAGCACAAACTTATTTCTCTTTGGAAGTTTGATAGACAAATATATAATACAATATAAGGCCAAGATTGATGCCTAGAAGAAGGAAAATTGTCCATGTTTTTGTATATTAAGAAAAATAAGCTTGTGCTGCCATCCAACAAATGAAGAACAAACTTCATAGAAGTGAATTTCAAAGTCCCAATGGATCTCAAAGAATTTAAATTAATACATTACTATGAGATAACTGATGGAACATTTATGTCCTTACTCTGAAGGTAATTTGGCTAAGGTAATTTTGATATTCAAGAGGAATTGTCAACCTGTGTCTGCATCAACCTTAATGTATTATTTTTTGGGTTACAATATCTACCAAAGTATAGCCTTTAAAAACATGAATTTTATAACCAGCTACAGCACCAATAATTAAAGTTCATTAATTGATTGTGATTTGTAATTAATTTTTTGAAAAGTTTTTATAAGCTAGCTTATAAAAACTTTTTAAAGTGTCATAAAAACTAGTTATTTTCCTTTCAAATTTTGTGAATGAGCTTCATAACTAGTGTTATACCTGCTAATAAAATTCATGTGTTTTAAAGGAATACTTTACTGTGTTTAAGTTGGGTACAAAATTTTTTTAGCAAAAAAGTTAAAGTAATAATTTTATTTTTAGCAATATGTTACATTGTTTACGAGTTCAGATGCTCTTGATTTTTAGTCTAAAATATTTAAGAAACTTTTTAGAATGAATTCTTTATGAACTGTAAATCTAAAACTATTTTATACCAAATATCAACTGGAAAGATACTTTTCAACCAGCTTGTTTGTTTGCTTATTTTGCATTGCATTCTTTTAGGTCAATGACTAATTTTTAGATAGTAAAAATAGTGATTTTGAAATTTTATAGTTGAAGGTGCAATAGAGCAAAATCAAATTTTCTAATTTTAACTTTTAAGACAATTCTTTAGGCTTGTTAAAAAAGCACCCACATCTTAATCCTTGCTACCTTGGCGGATATTGAGGTCCAAAAGTTGAAGCATTAAACTTTTGTAGCAGGAAAATGCTTACAAGGCTCCCACTCACTCAGAAAGATTTGGAGCAGATAAAATCAAGTTTTGGAGCAGGAAAAATGCCTTTCGGAGCAGGTAATATTAAGTTTTGGAGCAGAAAAAGTGACCTTCGGAGCAGGTAAAAACAAGTTTAGTAGCAGTAAAAATGCCCATTGTAGCATGTAAAAGCAACTTTTGCAGCAGGGAAAAAAAAAAAAAAAAAAAAATTGAAGCAGAAATACCCGAGGCGAATGTCACCAAATCGGCAACGCAAATCTCGGCAATAGCTGCTATTACATTACCATAGACCTTGGCGAAAACGAATATGATACCAACATAAATAATAGCACTCACCTTACCATCGCAATCTCGGAAATATCGGCGCAACATTCCAGTATTATCATATTTTTTTTAAGTCACCAAACAGCGTTGTAGATCTCGGCAATTGCTGCTATTACATTATCATAGATCTTGGCGATAACGAATATAACACCAACGTAAATATTGGGGATAGCACATACCATCGCAATCTCGGTAATATCGGCGCAAAATTCCAGTAATATCGTATTTTTTTAAGTCATTAAACAGCGTCGCAAATCTCGGCAGTAGCTGCTATTACAAAACTTCAGTGAAAATGACTACTTGCGCAAATATTAGCGATAGCACTTACAATGCCGTCGAAAATCTAGACAGAGGATATTACGTAAGTTGAAGACTCAGCAGAAATGACCATCGCAAAAACATACATATCGGCACAAATGTCGGTATTTTAGACATTTTCTCGGTAATGTTTGTGCAAGATTCGGTAATATCGGATGTTAACAAAAGCGCTGCACTCTTCGAAAAAACAGCAATAGCGCCGAATAAACCGGGGCAATTCTCAACAACAGCTCTAATATATCGGTGAAAGACTACACGAAAATGACCATCACAAAAATGTGCAATAATGTCTGCATCAGCGTCGCCAATCATCGCAGTAACATTGACATTTTCTCAGTAATATCGGGACAAATTTCGGATATTGCAATTTCGTAGCACTCGGCAATAATTACCATCATACCAACGAAAACATCAGCAATAGCGTCGAATTAACTGGAGCGATTCTCAATTCTACAGAGCTATTATATCGATGAAAAACTCAACGAAAATGACTGTCATAACAACGGAAAACTTACAATAATGTCAGCATTAGCATCGCAAATCATTGTAGCACTCGGAGAAAATGAATACCACACCAACGTAAATATCAGCGTTAGCGCCGAATATGCAGGAATATTTCTCAACAATAGCGATATTACAGTGGCGAACAATAAAAAATTTCGACGCACAAAAAAAAATTAAAATATTGCGTTTTGACGCAAACATGGCTAAAATAAAGCATTTGGAGCAGATTTTTGTATTTTGCGCAGTTGGGCGCAATTAGCACACGTCTGAGACCTCTGTGCTTATAATCCTTCGGTTGATGTGTACTAGCTATGATGGATTAATTAAATTTTATCTGGCTGATATAGAGAGACATTTTAAATTATGCATTTAGTCATTATATCGAAGTTATTGAAAGTGTAACCAATTCTTGTCTTGTGTCTTTTTTTTTTACATGATTTGGACCATAAACCGTAAAAATACTTTGCTGTTAATATTTTATTGGGTTAATATTTGATTGCCAAACATATTTATCTTGCTATATCACTCAATATAATTTATATATTTTTAGAAGAACCAGGATAAATAGGAAGCGTCCCCATGCGTTTGAAGAGTTAAAGAAATTTTTAGAAACAATTCCAAGTAATTGAATACTTCTTACTGTCTATTATAGTATTATTATGTTACTATTGTGTTTTTTACTCAATTTAGTAACAATAAGTAGGATATGTATAAATTTTACTTGTTTTTAAAACTGCTTTTCCTTAAAGGTTTTTTTTGTCGTTAGTTTGTTATTTATTTTCTTTTGTCTGGGCAAATTTACTGGCATTCCCAAGTAGGGATGAGCTTAACAGTTATTGTTAAATAACTGCAGTTACATTAAAATTATTAGGAAATAACGAAATATTATAACCGTTATCCGTTATTTTTAAAGTAAAAGGTAAATAAAAATAAATACATGGAATAAATAAAACATACCTGTTTTTCTACAACATTCTCTTTAGATATCAGTTAATCGATTTTAAATTAGAACATCTTTCAATATAAATTTGTAAAAATATCAAAATAAAAGAAATCATTTATAGTTTTGAGGTTATTTTATAAGAATTTTGTTTTTTAATTTTTTTATTTTTATGATTTAACAATAAATTGGAGAAAGAATTTACAATACAACATAATTCATAACTGATACATATAAAATGAAAGTGATTTTTAAATGAAAACACATTTTGAAACATTTTACGTGCACAGGCTTTAAAATTATTACTTACATATAAATTTTATGTAATATTGTGAGAAAAATGTACATTTTCAGAGGAATCTTTGAAGTATAAAAAATATATGTTTTAAATATAGGGATATTATTATTATTTCAATAACTATATTTTTGAAATTATTGTAAATTAATTATGGCGCGTTAAAACTATTTACAGAAATTATGTATTTTATAAATAATTGTGCCGTCACGACCACATTTATGTATACATAAATTCATGAAATAAAAATTTATAAACAAAAATTATAAATTTAAGTTACGATATTAAACCCGAATAAAAATATTTTTAATAAAAAATTTGAAGTAAAATTCAAATATTATAAAGTTAATCAAACTAAAAAAGATGAATGTCATGTTTATTTAAAAAATTCAATTCATAATTAATCAAGAAAAGCAATTTTACAAATAATAAATTCCCTTTATTTAGTTCAAATTGAAAAATGATCATAAAAAAATTAAAAACCTCTCAGGTAATGCGTTAAATATAAAAAATATATGCATAAACAAATTTTTGTTTAACATTAAAACCTATTTAACTATGCTCCAAATTTACTACACAATCTTTTGATTATATCGATTTGAAATTAGAAGCTTGCTTTACAAGGAAAAGAACATAATTTATTTTCCATCAAAAGGAAAAACTCAAATCCTACGCTCTCTTTATTTTTTATATATAGTATCATTTTCTTATTCTAAAACAATAGCGAAAAATTTTCTTACCTCCAACCAATACGAAAGAAACACAGCGAGTCTTTAAAAGTCTCATAAGAAGACTGAAATGAAATGCGAACGTAACGTTCAAAACCTCTCCCACCAAAGGAATTCTTATAACATAAAAAAAAAGAGCCTTCAGCAAAAACACGCATGCATTTCTTCCTAAATCCTTAATCCTAATCCCCCACCTTCTTTCCCCCATCTCTGTCATTTAAACCCAAAGAATGTTGCGTCAGATACTCCCCCCCCCCCACGCACATTCCTCTTCACCCTACCACTCATAATGTGCATCAAATCATAACGAACTAACAAAAATCAACGAAAAAACAAAAAAAAAAACAAAAAAAAAATCGAAAAGAAATTTAAAATACCATCTTGAAAAGCAGCGCTAACAAAGAATGGTCCAAAAGTTATTCCAATACAAAAACTTCTGTCAATATCTTATAACAGTTATATCTACTTTTATTGAAAATTATGTCAATATCAACTGATACCAATCGGACAGTTAGTTATTCCAGGAATAACGACCAGGATCCTAATATCAGAATCACGATAAAAAAATATATTTTTCCGTTCACCGTTATTAGAAAAATATATTTTTCCGAATCACCGTTATTAGAAAAATATATTTTTATTTCGTGATTCTGATATTATGATCTTCAATAACAGAAATATATGGACATACTAGCGCCATCTATTGCATTTATAATAAATGAATAACTGTTACTTAGAAAATTAGGTAACTGTTAATTCGCGTGAGTTTAAGTATCAATAACTTTTAACTGTTATTAAAATATGGCTCATCCCTATTCCCAAGTGAACTATTGTCAAATGCATAAAACAAGAAACAAGTTATATGATGATATGGCTTAAAATACAATTTTGGAAAATGCAAGTAGTGGAAATTAATGCCATTTAAAGTTGTCAAGGTTACATCTTTTTCCTTCAGGACTTTTTAAAAGCTTAAGTATTTTTTTTAACCTTTCTTTTAATTAGTTTATTTTTATGCAGATGATGTATTTTTTAAATTGTTTGAGATAATTGGAAGGGAATTTTTTTTTTTGAAATAGCCTATGAATATGTACTAAAAAATCATGATAATCCAATTCCTTTTGATACAGTAAATTTTTAAGATACAGCTATTTAATTTTTTTTTGCTTTAAGTTCAGCAATCAGTTAGATTACAATGTTCACCTATTGTTTTTGTTTGGAGAATCATTCTAAGAATTTAAATTTTTACAGAACTTTTTTTCATAAATTGTTTGTATTAGTTAATGATTTTTTACCTTGTTGATACATTTTTGCAATTTTGAATTCAGCTATCTTCTATACATAAAAAAGGTAGATAATTTTACCACATTTTACAGGCATCCCATACAGAAGCGACTTATAACTATAAGCTCAGCTGGTATTTTATCGTCATCGCAAAACTAAATACGACACAACATATATAGATTTAACGATATATTGTATAAATTGGAAATAAGAAATTTTTAAACATATTCATTTTACTTTTCTTTGTGATGAAATGAAATAAGATTTTTAACATGTTTAACCCTTCTTTGCATGATTTTTTCTTTTTTTAAAAAAAAAATCAGGGTGATGTAATTAATGCTCTAGATTAAAGGAAAAATATTTAAAAAAATCTTGGTGTAAATAAAAATATGTATTATGTAAAAAACAATATGATGGAAATTTACATCATCATGCATTGTCACATATTTAGCTCAGTAATAAATAAATAAAAAAATATTTTTTACTAAATCTTCTTTATTCTGTATGATAATGTATGATGTAAAAATCTTCAATATCTCTATCATTCATGTTTACCTAAAAAACAACATAAAATGAACATTAACAAAAAAATGTTTACAGTACATTACAAGTGAAGTTACTGCATAGTGATGTAAATTTCTATCACATAGTTTTGAGAAATTTATTCACAGTGTTTTGATATAAATTGTATATAAAATAACAAAAACATGAAAAGAAACCTTTTTTCCACTCATTTTCACTTTTATTGTATTTTATATCTCCGTTTATTTCCATAAAACAATTTAAAATCTCGCTCATTTCTTCCAGTCACAACAAACAGCGGAATGACAAATTGTAGGCCTGGTAATTGACAGTGACGTTTGCTATTTTTTGACAACTGCGTTTTTTTGTACGCAATAGTCGCTTAAAAAGTTGCCAGCAACAACAAATTTACAGTACAAGAGTTTTGAGTACCTTTTTTTGTTGACTAAATATTATGATGGAAATTTCCATCATCATGCAAAGAAGGGTTAAAATAATGCCGTATCAGTTTTTCGTTAAACTTAATACTTACGTAGATGGGTCATTCTCCCCAAACAGGAAAAATACATACCATAACATTATACCAATGTACATATTAAAGTTAGTTTTTAGAAAATATGTGCATTTACTTAAAATTTTTTAAACAGAACATGCCAGCTTCTAATTATGTGAGTTTCAGCATTGTCCTGTTAAATAAATAACATAACAACAGTAAACCATGATAATGATGCTTGTTACTTATTCAAAATATAATCAAAATTAATATAAGTTTAATAGTATCCCACTACTATTGCAATTAAATTAAAAAATTATTATTTTTTTGTTATTTTTATTTTAATTAACATTTCTTAAATCATCTCATTTCTAAAACTGTCGTATTATGAGTACCAATGTCTTGGCATAGAGATTTTTTAAATATTTTTTCCTAATATCACGAACTCTTTAATTGAAGCCATATTAATGAAACCTCCAAATGTTTTCTGTGATTTTTAAATCTGGAGAATTTGGAAGTTATCTTAAGAGCATGTTTTTGTCTTCAAACTTTTTTTAAGCATGTTTAATGGTAAATATAACGGTCCTTATAATTCTGGGTTGCAATGTAGAACAATTTAATTTCTCCTAAAAAGTTAGCATAATTATTTTATTTTATAATGATGTGTATTTAACATGTTGACCGTTGATTAGCAAATAAGCGTCACCCGTATTGAGGTGATGCTTATTTGATTATTTTGCGAAGGATATTGATATGTATTTGAAAAGATATTTCACAGGAAGTAACATAACTATTGAATTGTTATAAAAGTAATACGAAAATGGTTTTATTAAGAGAATTATTGTAAGTCTCGTAAAAGCTTTTTTGTTCACTGTTATTTGACTCACTAGGAAATAAGTTTTATATTTTTCTTTTTGATATTTCAATGAATTAGGATAAAGATTTAAAATTATATCTTCTTTACTTGGCAAAGATTGAAACTGATTGTGTAAAGTCGCAAAATGAGAAACAGATGCGAAGTAATAAACACAAATAAACAGACATGATACCATGGAAATAAACGAAGCGAGAAATTATTCTTGCGACCATTATTAAAATATCGGTGGGGGTACTCAGCAGAATACGCTTTGTACAGCTGTACTCATGGCCTGAAGGAGATTTCATTGTAAACGCGCGTGGCAGTGAACGGGTTAAAAAACAAATATTCTAAATATTTTTTCACTTAATTATGTTTTTATATTTTCAGTTTGTAAGTACTGTATATTTGAATAGATGTTATAGTTTGTACAGTCAAACCTCGTTAACGAGAAATCAATGGGGCCGCTAAAATTGTTTATGTTAACTGAATAAATTAACGTTAAGTTTTAAGTATGGAGAACTGCTTTTACTTCACGTTAAACGTGATTTCATGTTAAGCGATTTTGCGTTAACAGGGTTTGACTATTGAGTGTAAAATACACCCACAAATACTTCTATATCAAGTTCTTTGCCTGTAAGAAAAATTATGGTTTTAATTATACAAATGTGAGCTTTGGTACAAACTGTGGATCTCAGTGTAAAGTTGTTGTTCTTTCAGTCAAATCTAAACATTATAATTTTTAATTTTCTTTTGTTAATTAATTTGAAGTTGTTGTTGAAGTTGTACAAAATAATAGAAATACCTATACACGTTGTGAAGAATAAAATTGAATTTTATATTTCATAGGGCAAAAGAAGGATTCTGATTCTAATACAAGGTAGGAATAGTACAGGTTTTTCTGGAGTTACATTTTTTGCTCTTGTACTTTAATTTAAAGATAACTGGAAAAGGTAATTAAAGTTCAGTGTAGTAATATTAAATTGTCTGTATAGTGTTTTTATTTTGACTTAATATTGCACAAAAGAATAGCTGTGTGTCTTTTATGTCAGAGCAAATATATTAAAATAAAAGTGTATTAATTAGGCACTGAAATGTTTTTAAATAAAAATTTTCCCCCTTTGAAGTGTGTGCTTTTTTTATTTAAGCTTTCATAGCATTTAGGATCATTAAAACGTGCTCAAAGTATTGATTGAGAATTTCTTAATATTTGATGTTTTTGCTGTAAATAGTAATACATAATCAAGTTGAGTAAACAATAATAAATACCGGTTGGAACATTTCTCTTGTTTGTACAAAAACATCTTTCTCAATTTTTTTAATTCTCTACATTGTGTTTCTAAATTTCAGACCAATTGAAGACATCAGAATAGAACAAGACTCATCCAAAGTCGGAAACAGCTCAAAGCTCAACATTTCCACTGAAGATTTCCTAGATGGTGAAAGCAGCGAATGCGACTCAACTGAAGAACTCTGGGGGGAGGCAGATTACAGTTTTATTGTTAAGGCAACTCAAGAGCTAGAATCCATCAACCCTGTTGAAATAAACAACATTTCACAAGACGTTGTCTCTACAATACCAGAAACTGGTCCTAGTCCTAAAACTCCTGTACGCAAAAGTAATAACAGACGCTCTACTGAAAAGGTCAGCGTAGATATAGAGACATATAATGAATTGTTAGAACAACTGACAAATGTAGACTGGGACTCGGTAGATTACGATGAATGGGACAATGGGTTTATTGAAGATGATGCTCTGAGCATGATACCGGATGATGTTCTCAATGGAAATGAGGTTGGCGACGTAATAACTGCGCCAACCCAGCCAAATGTGAAAATGGCTGGCAATGAAAGAACTGTGCCAACTCGGCCAAATGTTGTAAATAAGCTTGATGATGAAAGTACTGTGCCAATTCAGCCAAATGCCTCACATATAGAAAAAATGTTTTGCGATAAAAGAATTGCGGCAACTTTGCCAGTTGATGGAAATGCTGAGAGTACTGTGATACAGGGTACTTTTAGTGGTGATACTATCATATATAGTCTTAAAGATGGTAGTAAGAATGATGAACTCTTTTGTAGTGAGCTGTACAATAGTTTTGATGATGAGACCTTTGAAGATGAGTCACTGCTGTGCCAACCTGATGTACTGTCGAGGATAGATGAAGTAGAAAGTAATGTATTCGATTTTTAAAAAATTTATGTAATTTTTCTGATTATGTCCCAAATATTCTGCTTGTATATACTGTTTTTCAATCTGTACTACACTTTTAAAATGTTTTATGAAGAAGATAAAATGTAAAGAATAGCCTATAATGTGTAACAGTGAATTTTGAGGTTAGCAATAGTATATAGGAAAGTCCTTTTTGAATCAAAAACATCCTAAGTCAAATCTGCCTGATGGCTGTGAGGCTGGCCTTGCATGCTGGGTTCTAATCCTTGGTTGGCATGGATGTTTGTTGTGCTTCGAAATCCACACTGTTATTGTGCAAAAAAATAAGTCGTTTAGCATACCAACCAACCAACCAACCAACCTAAGCCAAGCAACTTGAGTTTGGATCCTGGGTCAAATAGTGGCTAGCTTTTGAAAATTAAGTGGAGGAAAGTGGCAAAATTCACAAAAAATGCATAGTATAATAACTTTTAAATTATTTAAAAAAAAAAAAAAAATATATTTTAGTAGGAAATCCAATACTCATTTTTTCAAAAATCAAGTTATAAATATAAACTTTACTCCATTGCAAATAATCCTGTAAGTGTCCATGGTTTGGATTTCCATGTAGATAGATTATGATATTAAGGAACTTAAATATTTGTACATTGGAGGATAGAAGGTATAGCAGTGATTTGATTTGGTCAATTTCAACAGCAGAATTTCGATAAAGGGATTGATAAAAAATTAATAATTGGAACTATCTGTCAGATCACATCATAGGTTAGTAGTATAGTAAAACTTCTCAGGAGCAACCACCCTCCATTCTGTAAAAATTCGGTCATTTAGAGATGTGTTCGTATAGAATTGTCAGCAGTTGGCTTGTCTGGTGCGCAGTCATCGCAAGTTCGGCCTACTGAATGACGTCATCAGACGGACTCTCCTCTTAAGCTCTGAATTAGTGCTTAAAAGCCATAAAAATAAGTTAAGTTTCTCATTCCAAAATCTTAGGTCGTATTCAATCCCTGTAAGCTTTGAAAATTCCTCTCTTCCATCAAAATAAAAATCTGCTTTTCTAATGTGGGGTTTGTCAGACATGACTTGCAAAGCATTTAACCTCAAAATCCGGAATATCTCGCAAATCTCCCCTCTCCAAACAGATTTACAAGGGGACCTTACGGTCTCGGAAATTCAGATCGGAATGAGACTCGGCAGATTGGTAGTATACCTTAAGTGTATCCACACAGTAAAGCAATAAAGCTCACTAGCCAGAAGATTTCGAGAAAACAGGCTCTAAAGTGTTACGCGCAGCTTATATACTAGTAGAGATTTTTGCTTTGCAACTCCCGGTGGTTAAGTGGTCAGCGTGCTGGGTTCCCGTACGGGCGATCTGGGTTCTATATCTCGTGAGATAATTTTTTTTTGTCCAATTATAAAGTAATTGTTACAGCTAACTGAAATTTGAATTAAAGATAATATTTTATTTTTAAATACGTAATGTGTTTTAATGAAGGTACATTAAAACCCTATTAACTATTCGCACAAACAAGTGATTATAAATTTTGAAATATTATAAGCTGTTGAGAAAAAATGATTATTAAATGATTTTCGCAATAAACATGTAGAACCAGTTTCTATATGGAAGAGTAGGAATGTTGTCCTATTGTACATAAGCAGGAAGTCAGAAATTTTCAAAACTCTAACCGTACTTATCGAACAATTGTTCTACCCCTACCCAACCCATTTTATAAACTGACTTTATAAATTAAAAAAACAAAACAAAAAAAAACATGATGTATTGAACCCGGATCGCCGGTATGGTAACCCAGCACGATGACCACTTAGCAACCGGGGAGCTGCAGAGTAAAAATCTCTACAAGTATATAAGCTGTGCATAACACTTTAGAGCCTGTTTTCCCGGAATCTCCTGGCTAGTGCGGTTTATTGCTTTACTGTGTGGATACTCTTAAGGTATATTACTAATCTGCCGAGTCTCATCCCGATCTGAATTTCCGAGACCGTAAGGTCTCCTTGTTAGACCATCCCACGGCTTCGGCTATCTTGATCTTTTTAGCCAATTCTGATGTATTCACACTGCCATCCATTTGCGCAATGATCAAGGTTATGAGGCTGAAGTTTGAAGGTCGTCTTAAGGGGCAAAAGTAACAGTTTCACATTTTTTTAAATGTTTCATGTTGATGGCAGGTTGCGTTTTCTAAGAGAAGAAAATCGTTTCTTCCTTCTTTTGATCGAATTCCGTAAGCTAGTCATAGAAGATTTCAGGTGTCATCTGGGCTTTCTTACTCAGAGTTCCCACGGTCATTGAAAGTCATTAAAAGTGCTTAATATTTTTGAACCTGTTTTCAAGGCCTTGAAAATGCTTAGAGGTGCTTAAAAGTCCTTGAAAATGTTTAGAGGTCCTTAAAAGTCCTTAATTTTTGTGTATGTTGACCAACTTCAAAATTTACAAAAATGCAACTCAGACTTGCTATCCCCGCGTGTCCGCCACTTATCCACATTATATTGGAATTTTCTGACATTTGTATTACACATGCGCCAACTTGTAACTATTTTGGTAGAATATACTTGCCGACCAAACGGTATAGTGGTTAGCCTACTAGCTTCTAGACCGCGAGGTTGCGGGTTCGAGTCCCGTGTTAGGCATGGGTGTTTGTAAATGTATGTTGGCTTGTCGAATGACGAATGTTTCGGCGCATTATAGCCCTCGTGTTGCTGACGGCGCCAGATAATCTGAAAACAGCCAGCCAGTAGAATATACTTTATAAATTTTTTTTATACAGACATGATGCCTGAAAACAAATTTTTTAAGGTCCTTAAAAATATTAATTAGGTCCTTAAAAGTCATTGATTTTCATTCTGTGATTTGAGTGGGAACCCTGTTACTTGACTTCTAGTGAATTCCAAGTTTGTTAATGTTCTTTTGCTGGGGAACACAACTTTTATTGATTTGGGTTTTCCCATAACCAAAAATATCCCTCAACTTCCTCTCTGAATTTCCCTTTTCATGTAACCAGATCATTTCAACACACTGATCAAACATTAAAATCACTCTTGGTTAAAGAACTAGCGTACAAGGATTGTATCTGAATCTGTACTGCCGTTTGCCAAGGTCAAGATCGACCATTATTTTACCCATATTAATGAAATAAACACCTTCTTATTTGCAAGCAGTTTCACTTAGTCTACCAAAGTATCCAAATTTAGCTTTTATTTTAAAATTAACTATAATTACTTTGTATTAATGAAAATAAAGCTTTTGAAACAGGTAATATGTTAGTGTGCAAATTATTTTATAACTGGGAAGTAAATTTTAATTTTTACCCTATAGGTATGATGTCACAACTGCCAAAATGTACTCCAGAAGAAATTGAAAAGAAAAAAGATGAAGCCATTAAAAGACGCGGAAAGAAGCCTTAAAGTCTTGTTAATTTATGTATAGTGTATTTAATTTAAAAAATAGAGATTTATCATGAAGTTTCTTGATAATTTGAATTGTTTTGAAAATTTATTATTTTACATACTCACATCTTACATTAAAAGTTTTGTAAATAAAGATGTTATTTCTTGTAGCAGTATGTTGAGATGTATTGTTCTTTTGTTGCTTTACTTAAAAATAAATCAATATTTCAGTAATATAAACAATGATAATGTGTGTGTACTTTCAATTTATCTGAATGGAAAAAAAGTCATTCTTTAAATAAGTTTTTTTAAATTCTGACGAGATTATACTGCGCCAATTCTATGATTTTGCTACGTTAAATATTTAAAGTCATTTACAGTATTTGACATTTACAGTATTGATTCATATATTAAGTTATTGAAAAATATTTAATTTGTAAGAGTAATTAATTGACATTTTTAATTTATAAATGCTTTTGTTTAGTTAACAGGTATTTTTTTTTTCTACCTTTGATTGAACAAATTAATTTGTTGAAACAAGTTTATTTTTTGTAAAAATTATATATATTTTTATATACAAATAAAATAGTTTATGATCATGAAAGCATTTTTACTTGGTATAAATGTAAGCTTGTTGGATAAACTTGTAAGTATTATTGTACCCTAAAAAAGTGTACTTCTATGCACTTTTTGATTGTTTGACATTGAATAGTAATATTCTGTATAAGGAAAATCAACAGGAAACATAGATCATATGAATAATAAAGGATATCGGAAGTTTATGAGAGAATGGCACTGGATGTGATGCAGTTTATCTCTCATCCTAAAATAAGGATACAAATTAGGCAGCAATTATGAATCCTACTTTGGACATCATTAACGAAACTGTCTTATTTACAATATTTTGGATACGATAAACAGCTTAATAAAACTTTAAGAAAGGTATTGACTATATTTGTTTATTTGGTATCTAGTCATATTACAATTGCATAATGTTAAGTCTGAATTGTTAAGAAAGGTTTCATTTCTTACCATAGTTCCTGCTACCTATTTCTGCTACTATCAAGTGCTTAACACAGCCGAATGCAACAATTTTAAACTAAGAGGTCAAAATCTTTTTTCTCCAATCCCATTACACCGAAAGTATATTGAGGCCACTACCTATTATTAATGTGCATCAGCATTTGGTGGGCCAGGACCGAACTCGCGATCTCCCGATTACAAGTTTTGTATTTTTGCCTATCGGGGGGGCCCCACTAATTCGTTTAGCAACAGGGTTACATTCTTATAGGAGGTTAGCAATGCAGGGTCTGATATGTGGTAGTCTGCAATAGTTTGGATGTTTCATTTGGTCAACTGTAGAATCAATTACAGTAAGATGTTAATGACGCATGTGTTCCCTAATTTTAAGGATTTTCAGCATTTAACACAAAATGCTTCATTTCTGGTTCTATTAGAAATATGTACTTGGAAATTCGCATTGATGCCATAGTGGTGCAGCTTAGCCAATCATGGCTCTTGTAACATAAAAATCCAGCTAAACAATCATCCAAAAAAAGCTAACCATAAATCCAAACGCAAAAAAAAAGATGCATTGACGCCATAGCAGTTTGACCTTGATTGGATGACAAGTGGGAAATTAGGCCTTCGAAGCGGTACTGGAACTGTTTGTAAAAACTACTCTTTAGTGACAGCTCCGAAAACAATGCAATGAAAGTTGTTAATTGGAGTAAGGTGTATCGAAGGGTTTCTTTTGTTATGCAAAGGTTGTTTCAATATACAATAGAACATCAAATAACCTTCCTAGTTTTAACCGCCGAACCTTCTGTTACTCTAACCTTTTCACTCTTAGGTCCCCAATGAATGATTTACTTTAGACTGTTTTTCAAAATGACTGGTATGGTTAGAACAACAATCAGGTTCATATAAAACTGAACAATAGGGCTCGTATAAAACTGAACTATTATTTCCGAAGTCTTTTAAAAAAGACGACTACAACAATAAAAAATTGTAATTGCAAGCATTTCTATAATCTTTAAAGTGTGCTTTGTATTTAACAAATGAAACATCAATGACTTTTTACTATTTTTGGACAATTCTCCTATTACCTGAAATTTTTGATTAACCGACCTACCTTCTGTCCAAATTAGGTCGAACAATCGAGGTTCTAATGTATTTGGACTAACTTTAATTAAAAGTAACTTAATAATTAAGTTTTATAATTTGAGAATAAAATAATCTCAGTTTTTTCATTAAATTAAAAATATAAAAAGCTATGCAACATGATTCAAAGAAAACAAGACATTCTTTTATTCATTAAAGAAACAGAAATTCACATTTATGCAAAGCATGAAAATATAATACAACATAAATTATCTTACAAAATCAAATTACGTCAAAATTCAACATTGCAAACTCAACATATATTATCTATGATATATATATATAAAAAAAAAGAAAATAATTTCTCATGTTAAAAAAGAATCAATTTTTTTTTAAGGGTTAGAATCGTTTTGAACAAGTGTTCCTTTCAAAGAAAATTTCCAATAATTTCTATGGTCCCAAAAGTAATAAAAAGGCATGATGATTTGATTATAATGAAAGAAGACAGGATCATTATGCTGTTTTGGCACCCAGTTTTTCTAACACTTTAAGTCCTTTTTCTAAGTACTCTTCTCTTGAAAGCCAGAATGTGTCTTTGTCTTTCATGACTTCTGCTAGAACGGAACCACCAATGAAAACCATGTCTTTCCTTCGTGGCGGATCTTCAATGCGAATTTTGAATTTCTAAGAAATATTGGTAATTGTTAGATAATATAATAAAGATAAAAAAATATTGTTCTTTCAGTAGCTTTAGAAGCTATCTTTATTCAATGTAAAAAGATGGTAAAGATTGGAGTGATACAAATCAATTTTATCTAATACCAGTTCTAATTTCTAGGATTTTGACTGATTCTTACTACAGGGTAAAAATAAACACTGTTATTTTGATAGCTTCAGAAGTTATCTTCATCTCTAAATATATATAATATCCAACATCTTTCTGTATGTATGTACAGCTATAACTACATGCTACTGATCCACTTTGGATAAAGTGTCTATTGATAGTTTCTTTAGTGCAGATAGTTTGAAATACACTTTTACTACACTCTAAACACACAAAAAAAGGTATAAACCCCACAAAAAATAATTTTTAGTGAATTGGAGTTCATGCTTTATTTATATCAAACAGTTTCTTAGGAAACAAAATGTTGTTAGCAGCTGTTTAAATGTAAACAGAAGGGCGTTTGCAATTCAAACTTTAACGTGTTCAAAATGCTTTGCAAAAGAAAATCATTATTGGAGAGGAATACAGCTGAATTTAAAAGGCTTTGTAGAATTAGTATTTTTGAAAATTCAAACAGAAAAACTTCAACAAGCCAATCAGTCCCCTTTAGATGTCTTACTTCTTATAATCCAAGACAATTCTTGACTTTAGTAAAAATGGTCAACAGATAATACACTAGAGACTAATCCTTTTAAGAAGTATTCTTTATTGGTTCATACTAAATTCATTTACAAAGAGTCATGAGTATTGTCTTTTGCTTTTATGGTGTTCATTTTGTATTAATTATATTATAACAAGAATGTTTGTCAAATTCAACAACCTATATATCTCAACGGGTACCCAGCAACGCACTTCCATTCAGTTTAAAAAGATGGTGAAGATAGGAGAGATACAAAGCAATTTGAACCAAAGTCAGTAAAAATTTCGAAATATTTGGTATATTTCTTACTGCAGAGTAAAAATAGTTTAAACACTATTCTTTTGATAAGTTAAGAAGTTTCCTTCAACCAGTTTAAAAAGATGGTGAAGATTGGAGAGATAAAAAGCAATTTTACCCAATCTAAGATTTTTTTTTTAATGTTTCTGAATTGTAAGAATAGCTTAAAACATTGTTCTTTTGATAGCTTAAGAAGTTATCTTCATTGAGTGCAAAAATATCATAGATTGAAGAAAGACAATGCACTCTTAATCAATAGTTCACATTTCCAACATTGGGAAGTTTCTTACTGCAGTGTAAAAATAACTTAAATCCATACATTTACTTTTTCAATGAATAGCTTATAGTTTCTAACATATAGTTTGTAAAATGCAGGCTTGAACAACTCAGTGATAGTTTTTTTGTGTGAAATTTTAAAGGTTTTTTTTTATTAGAAGCCATGCATAGGCTCATATAGAGTTAAAAGTGTTAATGAGAGGCTAAATATGAGTTAAATTTGGATTATGGAAAGCTAAGCATTTTGTTTGAACTATTTAATGTTACTGAAAAGTATCTAAAGTATCCACTTCATCCATGTTAGGCCTTTTATCAGTTATTTCTTAATCAATGCACTAATGTATTGAACCTTTGTTGCACTCATACTGGTTCATAACAGAATACGAGTTCTACTGGGTGGCTCATTATAGTTTAATTTCTATTGCAGAAGATTGTGCTTAACAAAATAATAGGATATATTTCCATTACTTCTGACGAAGATTTGTTAATTGAACTACAAAATAAACATTATATTTTAACGCAGAATTTTGATAGAGTTTATTCAAAATATGTTTTTAATAATAAAACAAAATTATCATTAAATTGGTACATCTACAAAAGTACAATTTAATGATGACTAACACAATCTTGCTCACAAATAAGAGCTTTTTTCTTGTGATTCTATTAAAGTATTTCACAAATTAATATTTTTGAACATTGAAAGGTTTTATCACTAGGATCCAGGGAAAAACAATTTTTGTCTATGGGGATACATTTTGAGAAAAATACACAATAAAGTATTTTGTAGAAAAACCGTGGGAACGCTTTCCTTGCAGCTACAGTTCAATATCATGAAAAAAATCATCCAAATTGTTTTTTTATTTGAACCCTTTATAAATACAGAAATCTTTAGTCAACATTTCATTGTTCAGCAAATGCATAAGAAAACAAAAAAGAAAATGTTTCATTTATAACAAATTTTGACATTTAGTATAAAAAAATTACATAGTTAGCCCCTTTACACTTTATTCTAGAATCAATAACTTTCTACTCACAGCTAGTTTTTCTGTTTCTCCCTTCAGAACTCTTTCCAGATAAAGTTGCTTTATCTCCCTTTCCAGACGACTGGGCAGTCCAGGGTACATAGTAGACCCTCCTGACAGGACTATGTGCTTGTACAGCTCCGGCCTAATGTCAATGTCACCGGCTTGTATGGTGTTGAAAACGAGTTCAGCTATGCCCTGACCTTCAACGTTGATAAGGTGAGGCTGAAATAGGGCTTCAGGCGCTTCGAACCTTTCACCACCCAGCTTGATTACTCGACCATCGGGAAGCTGAAAAAGCAAAGTATATGTTGGTACAGAAAGGACTTGTATCTGAAGAGTTTAGTGGATGATCATGTTAAGTTAAAGTATTTCAAATGTTATAAGCATACATATCCACTTAGCTCTTTATATGTTATCACACATACAGTACATTGCTTATTAGACGGTTGTAATCCAAAGCTGTCTTTTAAAACTAAAGTTACCTTAAATCTTCTTATGCTTTCTGACACATACCTAAAACACTGTTGAAAGCCTGTTTTTAAATTAATCGTCCTCATTAAATGACCATTCTATGAAAGCATACTTAAGTTTGCATTTTCCAGCACCTCAAGTTTAAACACCACTAGCAAACTATGTAATTAAATTAGATTGAGTTTCTCGATAATCATCAAGTATGGCAGAGATGCCAACTTTTGTACAGATTTTCTGGGGTTTTTAAGATGTTTACATCTTTATACGGTTTACCAATGGACAATACTCTTGCATTACAATGAATGAGTACGAGATACAATAACGACTATTAAATCAGCGTTACACTCAGCAAAAACAATGTCAATTTCGGCAATAGTGAAAGTTTTAGCGAATTTCAATAGTATTGGGAAAAGATATTTCGCGTAAGTTTCAAAGAAATGTCCGTAAAGACTACGGAAAGTGTACAAAAACTGCAAAAATTCTGTAAAAAAGTTGACATCTCTAAATAATAAAACTGATTTGTACCATATTGCCATCAGATGACCAATAGCGGTTTGACTAGTTTCTATACCCCGCAATCTATATATATATAGAAATGGGCAGCCAAGTACCATCAACTATACAGTACTCTTTGCCAAATTCTGTAAAACAACTAATCTATAAATGTAAAGTTTTTACTACGCAAAAATCTTTTATATGCATTGCCAATTTTTAAGTGCAGGAACTTTTTTCAGTTCAATTAGATGGGTTAATTTTCCCAAGATTTTGCTTATCCATCACTAACAAAATTGAAGATAATACAGGATGACCATAAAAATTCTGGAAAAAGATTTCCCAGATAGATTTCTAAAAAATTCCCTGATTTTTCGGCAAATTTTTTTTTAAATCTCCCTAATTGTTGCAGATGTGTAGATCAAATAGAACATTTAGGCCAAAGAGATAATATGCAAATTAAAAAAAAAAAAAATAGTTTTGGCAGTAATGAAAAGTTAATTATACTGTAACATGAAATTTCTAACGATTACCACAATTCTTCGGGAAAATGGCACCAAAACATGGATGAATGGGGAAACGTACCTTCAAAACAATAGAAAAATTCCCTGATTTTTGCAAAATTTAAAAAATTTGCCTGATTTCCAGGTTCTGTGGCCACTATGTAATATAAAGGATTTAAAAAGGTAAATTCCTGATTGGATCTTTAGTGACACATTTAACAAAAATTACTAGAGTAAATGATATATAAAGGCGAATCTGTTTAAAGGTACAACAGGTTTCCTAAACAATTACTATACATTTATATACTGTTAATATTTGGAATCAGTTTAGAATTGTTCCTTATACTGATTACCAATTTAGGGTTTACTAAATTATATTTTAACTAACATGTGAAACTCATTTAGAGACATAAAAAGTTATTGTGAATAATGCAACTTACTGTGTAGGGTTCAACAAGAAAGGTAGTTTCCAAAGCTAACTTTTGTTCCTGTTCTATGTTGTAACCGATGTAGCATAATTTTTCTTTGATCATTCGTACTGTTTCGAAGTCAGCAGAGTGGTTAAAAGCATAACCACGAAGTAGAAGCAGCTAAAAGAGTAAAAAAAAGCATTATTAAAAAAAAAAAATAAATCTTAAAATTTGAAGGAAAAAAATAACCTTGCGATCGTTAGCAGAAATTCGGGAATTTAAAAAAAAATCAAAATAAAAAGAATGACGGAGAAGAAATTGGGTAAATATGTCACGATTGCAATTCATTTGGTTATCTTTAATCTTAATGTAGCAGGAAAAACTAAAATATTAGTTATTTATAATATCTTCAATTTATTGCTTATTTCAATATTGTTGCTATAATAATTTTAAAGTAGGGCCATTTGCCTACTTAATTCACCGACTTATATTTATGTATCTTTAAATTTATGTATAGAAAAACTGCAAGAATGTGAACTTGTGATTGAAACTATTTCTAGGTGATTTGCCTTGTGGTGAGCAGGACGGTTACTTCTATAGTAATGCTCGCCATTCCTACAATGCTACATAATAAACATACTACAGACTTGAATCCATTCTTGAAGTTTAATAAAATCTTAAAGTTTATATTTACAATTTTATATACAAGTATTTACAGTCAAAGGTCAATTAAATCAGTCTAACCAGCATCGCTTTTAAAAGCAGCTTGAAGCAACTGATGGGGCATCAGACCGATGGCATCCGATGAATCTGGTTTCTTGCGGTTGCTTTTATGCTGTTCTACATTTACATAAGTCGATATTTGGGCACGCAATATTTTATCACGACCCATACGGCACACTGGTGAGAAACGTTGTAGCACACATCACGATAATCGAACTCAAACGTACTAGATTCCTTTCGTTCAAGTGGCCACAGTTTCTTTGGTGGGTGTTTCACAAGGAACGAAGATTGACTTTGCCGTGTTGTAACTTCATTTTTGAACAGCAGAATTCTAGCGATTTGGTTTAGGCCGTTCATCGATTAGCATGCACTTAATTCTGCATGTTCATGCTTTGCAGTAGAACTTCCTGAAAGCGTTTGATGGAATTAAAAACGGTGAGTCATTTTATTTATTATTCGTGAATTGTAGTGCCGCTACCTGTTAAAGTTGACAACCCGGAAATTAGTTTAAGAAAAAACGTTATGACTTATGAATGGGGGTGAATCTATCGAGTACCAGCACAGCGACTGAAGTCTATTGTACTGAAAGCCCCTATTTGATCTAAAGAAGACCGGTTGTCGAAATAAATTTCAGTATAGACCTGATTGGAACATTTGACAGTTCCCAGGGGTCGATACAATGGTATCCGAGATATTCAAATCTTTGTGCAGAGTAGTAGTCACATTTACATAACACATGAGCAGGGCTGCCACTGACCATAAGCTTTGAAAATAGTTGCTTTAGTAGCCTCAGATGTTAAAAATAGTAGCCAAAATAGTAGTCTCACACATAAAAAATAGTAGTCTCAGACGTTGAAAATAGTAGCCTTACTTCTCATAAGATCGAAATAAAACTGTTGATTTACATAAAACACGAAAACCCATAAACACTCTTCTTTCAATTCAAAATATTGTCTAAAACATTACATTCCGTACGGTAAAAGACAGGTGTCTTGGGGGAGATGCTACCATATTTATATACTGCAATAGAAGTTGGCAACTCAACCTTACTCCCAGGCAGCACCAAAGCAAAAAAAAAAAAAAAAAAAAAATTCAGAAAAACAAGTATCATGTTTAAACAATTATACTATGCAATAGCATTCAAATTTCATTAAGGCCAGTTTTTAAATTTTTAACAAAATGGCTACAGAATTTGCGAAACAACATTTTAAAAAACAAAGAAAATAATGGCCAATTTAAAAATATATACATTTGACTATATAGAATTACATTTACTTATCAACGTATAATTGCAAATTAATATAAGTTTAGGCTAAAATTCAAAACAAGCACCTTTAGAGCATAAAAAAGAACGGAAAACATCAAGAAAAAAAAAAAAAAAAAAATTCGCATAAACCAATTTACAAAATACACTCATACTTGCTAACTTCAAGGAAAAGCAAAACTAGTACAATATTTTTCTTCTTAATTAAAAAAAAAACTTATTTTCTTTAATATATGTTATAGGCTGTATCCTGTTAATAACATAAATTTTAAACAGTATCCTAAATATTCACTAAACTTGGGCATGCATAAGCATGAAACTTAAATAATCAGCATTTTGCTACTCCCAATCACAAATTTCACTAGGTACATATATTTCATGAAAAATTATGTGTTTTAGATTTGGAAGTGGAGAAAAGATAAATAACACATAATGCATTAAAGAAAGTCTTGAAATTAACATCTTCTTATAAAAAATTAATTACTCATAGATATACAGAAATAAAATTTTGTACAGCAAAAATACTATCTTAAACCACAAAAGTACATATTAAATGAGGCAAAAAATCGTTTTCATAAAACATGACAAGCACAGCATTTGGTGTAGGGGGGGGGGGGGGGGGGGAATGTAAGGACTTTTTTTTTTAATTCCATAACCCTTTGTCTAAATGTATGCAGTATAGCATTCAGATTCTTTTTTTATTTTTTGGAGGGGGAGGAGGATACTTCAATTTTTTGTTTGATTTATATTAAACATATAAATCAAAAACACATATCATTTTCAGTTAATTACGTTAAATAAAATGTCAAAATTAAAGTAAAAAAAAATCAAGTACAGGATCTAACCCATTTTGCTTATGAATGTCTATAGATTTGTTGAACATCTATAACACAATGCTGTAAAAGGTTAATAAAAACGAAAAAATATGATGGAATCAATTTGAAATATTAAGGAATTTAAGCTTCCAATATATTCTATTGACAAAAAACACAAGACAAGAAGAAAAATAATCATGTCTGTAAAGGATGCAGTCAGATTTAAGTTGGAGGATTTTTTTAAACAATAAATCTACGGTCGCGTTTCTAAATAATAGAATTACTAAAAATCTAAGAAAAATAATATGTAAATAATTAGGGTTCTAATGTATTCTGTTGAGATAAAACGCAAGGCAAGAAGAAAAAATATCATGTCTATAAAGGATGCAGGCAGATTAAAGTTTGAAGATTTTTTTTAACAATAAGACACCGGCGGACGCGAAGTTATAGGATAACCAAAAATCTATCAGAAATAATGTGTAAATCATTGTTCCAAGCATAACAATGATTTCAGAAAGTAAAAAAAAAGAAGAAAAAAAAAAAAGAAAAGCGGAACATGAACATGTGGTTGTGGGCCAAGGAGGGGAGATTGGCCGGTTTGGCTTAGCTGCTGATAGTAGAAAAAGTTCGGAAACTTCGTACACCCAAATCGATCGGCCAACTATAAAATTTATATATATATCGTGTGACGCGAGTCGGGACAGATGTCCGCATCCACACGGGGTACGCGAGAAGAGAAACTCGAACATTTCAAAATTCCCTGATTAAAGAGTAATTTTGTGAAATTCCTTCACATTTCCCTGAATTCCCGGTTCTGACGCCACCCTGTTTAAGCTACATTAACCTTTAGAAGTCGGGAAAATTATTTCAACAGATTCTTTAAAAGACGGGACTTTTAGTAACAATGTCATCCCCTCCTTAGCTACCACCTACTATGTTGGAGGGTAGATAACGAACCGAAAGGAAGTGGGGCTTTCAACCCCCCATGGAGAGAAGAGGGAAGATAGGGTTTCTGAGAATCCCCAATCCCTTCTAACTCCCTGTTTTATGGGGGGAAATATCTTGAAAACTGTTTTGCAAAAAAATAATAGTTTTGATCAAATTCAAGTACAAAAATAAGGTTCATATGGTCAGTACTTTCAATTGAATTTTTGGTGGAAGTTTTTTAAAAGAATTCTAATTGAAAAATTCATATCAATTCGCAATTATTTGCTTCACAATAACGAACGAAAATCGAAAAAATTATTTCAATACTTAAAAAGTGGTATGTTATGTAATAAATAATTGGCGCGATAGGGAAATGTCTTACTTTTAAGAAAGTGTTTTCAAATTTTTTTTTAATGCTCTAACTTTTAGGAATAAATTAAAAATTATCAATGTGTTGAAATTGATTCTTCCACAAGTCATATTTTAAAAATTATAATCTCATAGGGTTACGAAGTATTTGTCATTTTGCTTCAATTCAGTCTTTTAAACACTTCATTACTTAGGGAACACGACAAAAATTAGCCAATGTTCTTTTTTCCTGAGTGTGAAGGTTTGCGATTTGTTTTTAATTTTATGTGTGTGACTGCCTGAAAAATCTATAGAAGCCTAATTAATCCACTTGCCGTCATCTAATAGGCTTTTACACACTCCCATTTAACCTATCATTGTTGAAACTCTTTCCAGTTGCCAAAATAATTTTAATAAACATAAATAAAAGACAAATTAGGCTAGAATGTATAAATTGACTATGGTGTGAATTCTAATGAATTCAATATTGAATTACTTAGTAACGCTATAATTGAAAGAATTTTAACTCATCATTTTTTAAACATTTTCCTAGTACCAAATTTTTTTTAATCAGAATAAATAAAAAGGTATTTGAATGTGAATGCATAAATTTACATTCAGTTTCAATCAAATTTTGAAATTCAGTTTGCCGCAAATTTTTCTGATAAAATTGGTTTCAATATTTAAAATTCGATGCAAACACCAAGAATACTTTGACAATAAAATCGGCACTGTGTTAATGAATACAAAAACTGGAAATGAATAAAAGGATTTATATTAAAAACCTTGTTTTATGGATAATATTTTTATTTATAAATACTTTCTAATACAACTTTGTATTCCCATTTGTTAAAAGGAAAACAATTTTAAGCATATTTGCTTAATATTGTGTAGTTACTAATTGGTTTCTGGATAAATATTTTTTCAATGTTTTAAATATGAAATACTATACATGTTGGATTATAAAATCTAATAACAAACGGTAGAAATTAAATTATTAATTTTGTCAAATTTGAAAATTAGTTACTGAGCACAACAAATCCTTTGTAAAATTTGAAATACTCCGGGAATGTAAAGTAATTTTTTTTTCTCAGAACAGACATGACCGCAATTGTAATTGCTCATAATAAAAGTATCTGTATAGTTTAATTTTTAGGAAATATCAATTAAATATTCTTTTCAAAACGTTGACATTATTAATCATACAATTTGATAGCAAAATTGTGGGCTATCTGGATAACAAATAGACCACATTGTGCCGGGAATCCTAAATTTTTAGAATCGAATGCACTACAAATGATTCATCATTGTTTTGAATCAATGCTATAATTGTTTTTAACGTTAATGGTTTTTTTTATGTTAAAATATTCACTTTTCAATACCTACTAATCAAGTAGAACAATGTACAAGAATTACATGTTCTTTCAAAATGAAACAATTCTTTATATGTTTCCTGCAAGTTTATTTCACTGATAGAAAAGGAATGCACACGATAAAATGATTGTCCATAGAAGACATTAGTTAGTATCTCTGTTTCCCTAAAAGCAAAAGATGCCTTGGATTGAATGCGGCTAGCCAAGTGTTTAGATGAAGTGTATTCGAATGAATACATAAAACCGAAAAACGGAGTACACCAGCAATTGTGGCTCTCCTAGGTCTCAGGCTATTTAGAATAACATATAAAGTAGTAAGTGACAGCTTTACAGTGTCCGAACAAAGCCGTTGTTCCTTCAGCCCTATTTTAGACCTCCCATTGCCATTCCTTCTCTGGTTTATCTGATGCAAACAATCTAACTCAATTGTATGTTTGAGAGACTTGGGATATCTTTACAACCTTTGTCTGTTTACCACAAATTCCCACGTACAAACAACACATTGCATCTATTTTTCGGAAAAAAATCAAATGAAAGGATTTTTTTGGACGTATTGTATTATATATATGTTTCCATTATTTAGAAAACGAGGAATTTTAGAATCGCATACGTAAAACCATCTTTTGAAGATTTGCAGTAGTTCCTTTGCTCATTATGAATAAGTGAACATTTCAATGACATAATAAAATAAATAGAAATTTAAATAATAATACGTTTCAACCGGTATGGTCTTACCGTACTGTTTCTTGCTTCTATTTTCTTTGTCTTTTTTTTCGAAATGCTACTCGTGAATTTTTAAAGATAACTAACCAAACTGTACCCGAAAAAGATATATTATTATCACCCGTAAAAAAATTACAGATTTGTTTAGTTTATAATAAGCTGAATGAAAGGCTATAAGTGGAAGAACACTAATGCTAGAAGATGTTAAAGCAATTTGACGAACTTACGAAATTTGAGAAATTGTCTAATATTTTATTAAGATATAGAGATAAATGATTTACTAAATTATTTATACGCACTGACTTTTCTAAACAAATTTGTGTGTATAAATATGAGCAGAACATTGATTTACATATATCGAATAATAAATAACGATAAAAATACAGAAGTTAAATTATAAAATACTTCATGATCTATGATTGCATAATATACATACATTTTAATTTAAAATCCTTACGTAATTGAAATTGTATTAGCATTAAGGATATGTATAAGTAAACACAATACAAAATCTTTTGCAATTCTTGGAATATAATTCATGGGACCTGAATAATAGTATGAATCTTGAATGAAATAATATTTACTGGAAATTTCAAATATATATATATACACACAAAATTCTATAGTGGAAAAATTATACCACTGTTATTACGAATACATACAATCAAGAAATATCTCTGAATGCAAAATTTATATAACTTAATTTTGAATGCAAAAATTACAAAACTTAATTTTAAGAGACATATAAGTGTATAAGCAGTATATCTGGTATTCAATACAACACTAGAAATGTTATTTAAAAAAAAAAAAAAAAAAAAAATAGCTAGCATCAAATAGTCAAATTTATTTTAAAATAGGATTACATTAAAATTTTTATATTATGTGGCATTCAGAAGGTAATGGACAAATCGTTCATTAATATCCATAAATACAAAGTATAGGACTCTAAATTGCTTCGATTCATTAATTATTAAGTGCTAAATTAAAAATATACATATAAACATTAACAGTTTATAAATTATAATATCATTATAAATAATGACAAAAATGCAGAAGTTAAATTATAATGTAATTATAAATAATGATAAAAATACAGAAGTTAAATTATAAAATACTTCTTGAACTCTATGATTGGATAAAATACAAATATAAAATACCTTATAATTTAAAATCCATACGTAATTGAAATTTAATTAGCAGGAAGGATATGTATTATATAGTAAACATAATACAAAAATCTTTTGAAATTCATGAAATATGAATGGAACCTGAATAATAGCATGAATCTTGAATGAAATAATATTTCCTGGAAATTTCAAATTATACAAATATATATATAAAATTCTATTGTTATTAAAAAAGTGAAATAAACATGCATGTCTCTTTCGAGGCATGAGCGCAGGCCTTGCAACAGATTTTAATTTAGTCCCTAGGAAAAAAAGGGACCATTCTTTTCTAAAAAAGGGACTTTTAGGGACCTAAATTTATAAAAGCACGGATGTTATTAATAGTTCCCATCACTTTCAAAACTAAATATTATACACAATAATGTAAGTTTACAAGAAAATAAACATACACAATCTACATTTTAAAACTATTCTAAATTAGCTAGTTCTTTAGAAAACACTGTTACAGATCAATCTGTTTAAAAAATTGCTACAAATAAACAACTAATGTATATTTATGGCATAATGACTATATTTTCTTTTGAAATTAGCATCATTTTGTATAATGAAATATGATATCCAAACCAAATGCTGCTACATCTATAATAGGATTAAAAATACACAAGGATCCAAAAAATTACTAGAAAAAGATTTAATACGTTATAATAGACAGTTAAATTAGATGGCACACATTACATAGTATTGCAATAAACTGATTTAAATTGGTTTGGGACTTTTTACAAAGAAATTTGTTATAATGCTTCTCTTTTTTTCTATTTTGCGTTCTAAACCAACAACAGATTTTCTCTTTTCTTTACGCTTTACACTGTTCTGCACAGCCCCTTCTAGCATAGCTTGAGCCACTTGTGCAGCTCCAAAATCATTTTTTTGCAATTGCTTTTTTAAGTTTATTATTGGCGTCCTGCAAAAGTTCATCGACAGCTACAGTTTGCATGTCCTCTGAGCCCCTGGCTGCCTGCAATTGTGATTGCAAGTTGTTGATGCTCTTTTTGCTTTGCTCTAGAATCCGGAGCTTTTCCTTCTCAAGAGCTTTAGATTGCTCAGCAGCCACCCTCTCTTTTTCTGACATTTCCGCCTTTACCTTCTCAAGGTAATCTCTGTAGCTTCTGTACGCTATCCTTGCAGAATCAACCAATTCTTTGGTGATGGGAACAAAGTGAGGTTTGTAATCGTACATCTTTAAACCATTGGCTACATTTAAAATAGAATTCAGAGAACGTACTAATATGGAAGATCTATCTTCCGTCAGCACACACGCCGATTTAGAAAAACCTCTTTCCACGACCGCATTACCATGAGAAAGAGCCAAAACAGCCTTCACAACCATTGTAAGGTTTGGAAACTTTAAAAGTCCTTCTGTTGTTTTAAAGGTTTGTAGTTGAGCCCAATACCTCTAAACTTGTTTTTCATTTGCAAGTGTTTCCAAATTTAAAAGCACAACTTCATCCATTAATTTTTCTTCATGATAAGGTACAGACAAGCAAGAGGCCATAAGTTTGAAAGCTTTTGGCTTGTGATCTTGGTTGTCTAGGTTTAAACAATCAAATCTCTTTAACACTCTTGAAAACATTACATTTTTCTCCAGAATGTATTTCCCTGCTGCAGTATAATGGCAACGAGTAAGTAAAATAAACTCTTCTTTTTCAGAGCTTGACAAGTGAGCAAGGAGGATTGATAACTCATCTCCAATGATCATAAACTTGACAGGCAAAAGATTGTCTGCATGGAATATATTTTCTGTCATCCCCTTTTTGAACGACTGAATGGCCTCTTTTTTTACATGACCGACCCATTATGCATACAACAAGGTTGTTAATATGCTCATGCAAAACATGAATTAAAGATTCATTTCTCTGATATAAACAGGTAAAACCTGTAAATAGTAAGGCACTTAAGCATATAAATTTCAATTCAGCCTTAATCGTGTTTTTCCTTAAAAGTGGGAAGATCCTCTTATAGGCATTTGTTTTTAATAAATTCCCCTGCTTTGTAGGTACGAACTTTAAGAAGTACTCAATCGCAGCATCCCAATGATCGAGCAATCACTGGGATGCTGGTTCAATTGTTAGCCATCTAGAGCTAACATGCTTAATGAAGTGCAAATTAGGCAGGTTTTTTTTGTGTCCAAAATGGTACAGAAGTCCTCCCACCTGGATGGCCAGTCGTTAAAAAACCTATGAATCATTATAATAAACTCAGAAGCATCTGAGCCCAGTTCTTCTAAACCTTTTTGATAAGCATTGTGGATCATGTGAATGTTGCAGAAGCCCAAATTAATGAGCCCCTTTCCTCCCGCTGATTTCACATCTACATTTAAAAGGAGGAACACCTTTTTATTTACTTTGGGCCAGTCACTGCCCAACATTTGCAATCTCGAAAGGGGCAATCCAGCATTATCCAATGCCCGAAGCAAATGTTCTTTAAGAGTATCCGCTGTCGCATGGCCCAAAAAAATGTCTCCAGATGGCAGGTCGACACAATGTTTCGGTCTTCGGACCAAAATCTAACAGCTGTTTGCAATTCTTTTGCTTCAGCGTTGTTTGTGGTTTCGTCAAATAACTAAGTATAGTATGATGACCCGATATCTTTTAGAAATTTTTTCCTGAAGTGCGGGCCTAGCGCATCACTTATCAGATATCGTGCCTTTGTTGGATTTAACGAAAATTCCTCGGGAACAGCCCCAGGAGTGGGAAACATCGCTCGAAAAACAAGAGCTATATCCCGAGACAAATTTGTTGGAATATCACCCGAAACCATTTTCAAACACCAAATCAGTTCTGTCGTATAGGTCGAGTCTTTCACACTATAGAGATGAATACTAAGGGCTAACGCTTTATCATTAGTTGATAATTGCAGCTGGTTTGCATCCAGTTTTTGTTGACATATCTTCTTATGCCTTTCCGTTTCAAAATGCTGACGTATGTAATAAAAACCTTTAGATGTTGAAATAAGGTTCTCACAAATATGCCAAAACAAGCCATCATCCGCAATCCCAAAACAAGACGTCACCGCAATCCCATTAGACGATGAGTTTCCTCCCTCTAGCGGAAACTATTCCAACCGAAAATTTGAGAATTTGACACAATAAAACAACTTTTAAGCATTTTGGACGAAATAGGAAAAAAAGGACATTTTTCGTAAAAAGGGTACTTTTAGGGACTTTTTTTAAAAAAGGGACTTTTAGGAAAAAAAGGGACCAGTTGCAAGGCCTGTGAGCGGTTTAGACAAATTACATTTTTTATGTCTCTGAATGCAAAATTTATAAAATTTAATTTTGAGTGAAAAATTATAAAAACTTAATTTTAACTGACATTTAAGTGTATAAAGAATATATCTACAATTCAATACAACACTGAAAATTTATAAAGAAATAGCAAGCATCATATAGTCAAATTCATTTTAAAATAGGATTACATTTGAAATGTTATATTATATGGTATTCAAAAGATAATGAACAACTCGTTTACATTATACTTGAATACAAAGTATATGAATGCCAATCGCTCTTGAATTCTATGAAATATCATTAATTATTAAGTACTAAAATAAATATATATATTACACTATTTAGTATGAAATGTTTCAAAACAATTGATGCACAAACCTACATTACAAGCCTTGCAGGAAACGGAGGTGCGCCTCTCAATGCCCTTCTTCTTGCACACAACACAGCGTCTTTGAACCTTTTTTTGTTCAGGCCAGTGATACTGCTCTCCAACAGATCGCTGAGGATTTGAAGATATTGATTCAGCTTGATTATCGGATCCAGCATTTTCTACCAATTGCCGAATCAAATTTTGTCGGAAAATTTTATGATTCATCCGTTTTCCATTCTTCATTTGAAATAATAAGAAGGCATTCAAAACTGCTAAATCTAGAAGATGAAAGAATAATTTCTTTGTCCATTTCAAAGTTTTTCTTCCAAACGTATAGCTGTTTGCCATTCTATCACTTAGGTCCACAAATCCCATGTTTTTAGTGTAAGATAACACTAGATTAGGTTTCTCACAAGTGCTATCTTTTAGGGTCGTTGTCTCAACTGCAGGTTTGTGCATGTTACTAAGCATATGAACTTCCCTTTTATCTTTCCAGCACATTGCGGTCATGCCATTTCCGAAAAGTACACTTAAATCACCTTTCTTCATTTTTTTAAGTGCCAATTGCGGATAATTTTTTCGGTTTTTCCGCATTGTACCACAGCTATTGAATTTGAAATTTTTTAATAGATCTGTGAACAATGTTGGAGATGATAAATAATTGTCCATGTACAATTTGTGGCCCTTTCCTTCAATGCAACGGACTAAATGTGCTACCGTCGCATGAACTGCAGTTTTTTCTTTTTTACCTTGGCTATCTTTGCCAAGGTACACCTTCATGTTGAATGTATAACCCCGATTATCAACAAGTTTGTAGACTTTTATTCCAAACTTTTTGCGTTTTTTTGGAATGTACTGTCGAAAAATGACACGGCCTTTGAAAGAAACTATCACCTCGTCTACAGAAACTTCTTCTGATGGCTCATAAACAGATTTAAATGAATCATTTAGTTTATCAAAGATGTATCTTACCTTCCACAAACGATCGTAGTCACACGATGTCTTATCAGGTGGATTGTCATTGTCTTCAAAGTGCAAAAACCGAAGAAGAAGCACGAATCTATCACGAGGCATTACAGTCCTAAAATACGGCGTATCCAACATTTTGTCTGTCGACCAGTATTCTTTTATAGAATCTTTGTCTATATGCCCCATCAGCAAAATTATTGAAAGGAATTTTTTGATTTCATCTTCATTAGTTTCCTTCCAATCAGGGCAGTGTTTCTTTGTAGGTGGAGTACATTGAGGTGTCACTGCCAACATCCGCTTAGCATATTTATTAGTTTCCTCTGTTATTTTCGCTAAAATAGACTCCGTAAAAAGGCAGTAAAAAAAGTCAATTTCCGATAATGCAGTCAAGGCATTTCCTTTGGCTTTGTTATGACCAGTAAATTTAAGAATTGTGGGCTTTTGAGAGGCGTTAGGTTTTTCCCAGGCAATTTTGCTATTTTCTTCAGCGTCTGCTTCTATATCGTCATCTTCATTTGCCTGTTCTGTCATTGTTGACAATTCTAAATCAGCATCATCTTCGTTTTCTACCTCGCAATCGGAATCAGAATCATCAAAAGTCTCATCTTCTAACTCAGCTAAAAGTTTCTGAATCTCTTCAGGCGCGAGTCCTCTTTTTCTCTTTGACATTTTGTACTCAAAAAATTAAAATGTTGAGAAAGATATATAAATAAACAGAGCTGGAAAAAACGCAATCTTCCTTCAGTAAGAATGAATAGGGAAGAGAAGGGAATTTTTTTTGACAGGAGCAGTCCGTTTAAAAGAGGGGAAGCATCGGGTGGTCAGTCAACTAGGGTCAGGTGATGGACGTTAATTGGTTCCAAACCTCCCCTCAAGATAGAGGATGGAAGGAAAGGGGGGAAGAAACTCTTTGGTGGATATTTCAACCAGCCCCGTCTTTTATGGGCATCGAGGCTCTGGTCGATATATCGCCCACCCGGCTTTTAAAGGTTAAGAGTAATTAAATAAATTGCTTAATAATTTAAATTACTTAATTATTTATAACTTTAGCTACAGCATTGAAATTCTAATCATTTTGCATTCATTGACCAACAGGGCAAAATTGTTCATCACACTGACACAAATCTCGGAAATAACGTCAAATAACATCAATACTGTCCATACTATGGCACTTTCTTCCGGCGTTCGGGGCGAATTCCACAAATTTATTTTTGTTTAGAGTAAATAAAGCGAAATAATTTGATATTTGAGAATATAATTGTGTATGCTGTTGCCTTGCACGGCGAAAGACAAAACATTGAAACCTAACAGGTAGGCGAAAATGACAGCGGTTGCCGTCAAAAACAACATCTTGCGTGAAGTTACTATCATCGGACTAACAAAGTGATCACTCTACCAGCGAATATGAACAACTATTTCAATAGTGCTCTCCCGCCCCCCTTTAAAAAAATTACCATTTTGATAAAATTGTTAGTACCTTAGTGCCGTTTTTTTTCTGTCTTTTAACGGACAGTATCCAATTTTTAAAAAAATAGTCGTCTCAGTCCAAAAATAGTTGAAGGTTTTGTTCAAAATAGTCGCTTTGGGCCCTTTTTTTATTGAAATAGTTGCCATAGTCGCCTGGCCACTAAAATAGTCGCTTTAATAGCCTTTTTAGTCGCCTGTGGCAGCCCTGCATGAGTAGAGCTCTCCTCTGTCATATGACAGCCCCTGCATAGTGGGTCATAGTATAACACCTAGCAGATTAAGATGTCTATTTAAGGTGCAGTGTCCAGTTAAAAGGCCTACAGCAACCTTTATTTCTCTTCTGCTCAATTTTAATAGCTCCCTTCATCTAGTCCAGGGTGACTGTTGATTGAGCTCTTTGGCTTGTCTTTGATCTTTAGATTCAAGCCATGCTTGATAGGATTCAGTAAATAAAAAGCTTTTGATAGTTTTCCTGACCACATTGTGGGGCAGACCCAAAACAGGTTCTGGACTGACACAGGTCATTTCAGATCCTTGTTTAGCTAATTGGTCTGCCATTTCATTACCTTCAATATCACAGTGACCAGGGACCCAGAGAAGAGACACCATGTTTCCCTCAGCCAGGTCTTCAAGTGCATTGTGGCATTCCCACACTGATTTAGAGGTAAAGCAGTGACTCTTTAAGGCCTTTAGGGTAGTTTGGCTGTCAGAGAAAATCTTTATGACCCTCTTAACAACCCCCCGTTTATTAAAAAAAGTTAATAAATCCTACTTTGATGAGATATCTTGTGATGTCTCTGCCTGCAATATCTAGTCGCCGGGTAAGATGGGATAATGCATAGCCTTCGTAAACAGGACAGATGTGAGTAACACCATCACCAGAGTCAACTACAACTCCAGTCAATAAACCTGAAAAAATTAATATAATTGAATTGTTGCCTACAATGTTTGTATACCTACTTTCTTAGAATGTAAAAGTAAGGAGATTCTAAGGATATAAAAGGTGTGTTTTAAGAACCTTACTAATATAAAAATAAGTTAAATTTTCCTTGGCAGTTGAAAAATGAAATAAAACTATGGGTGTTGGAACACAGCACAACTTTCAATTATACTATAATACTTTTCACTACATTTAAATTTGACGCGAGATAGAGTTATTACTATTTTCATTCACTTGAAAAAATGTCCAGTTTGGCGAAAATTCTTACATGGGTAAAAACAACAACAAACAAAACCCCCTCCTGCCAAAATGGCACAATACTTTTCAATAATTCTTACTTTATCCTTTCTTGTAAGTGAAACAGAGGCGAGGAGAAAAACGGTCGTTGATGAGCGATGCTCAAGAGAAGAGAACTCTGTGTTAAAGACAGTCTTTTTTCCACTTGTTACACCTTTATAGTATTTTTACTGGAATTTCAGAGGTATGGACTTTTAGAACAACTGAAGAGGTATTACCATAGAGATTTGATCAAAATCGTTAAGAGTTAAAAAAGCTCTATAAGGCCGCTATCTGCAATTGCTGCAAAATGATTTTTTCATGTTTTGGGTTTGTGCAATATTGACGAAAACCTTAATGACTGGTATACACACAACTAATCCGTACACCATATTTGAGCATTGTAGATCAATTCACTCTGGAGTTATGCTGACCACATACACACAGACAGATATTTTTTAAGACCATTTTTTTTAAAGTCAGTCAGGATGTTCCAAAATGTGGAGAAATGCAAAAAAAATAAATAAAAATTTGATTTTGACCGATTACTTTCATTATCTTATGTCACTATAAGAGTAATTGAAGATAAAGACCTACACATCAGCATAAGTGTTTCTATGAGAGGATCAAATTAGCAAGAAAGAAGGAAACAAGTTAATTCGTAAATTATAAATACGTAGTTAGGTCTTTTTTAAGGACTCTTCAGAATTTATCATTTCTAAATACTTATTGGAAACTAGGGGTGTGGAACATCGCACAACTTTCAACTACACTATAATACTGACGTGGATTTGTGTCATTTACCATTTTTATATTTTCATCATTCATCTAGCAAAAGTGACCAGTTTGGAGATATTTTTGAATAATGGGTCTTTAAAAAAAAAAAAAACCTCTACCAAAATGATGATTTTGGTGATATACTTTTCGATAATTCTTATATTATCATTTCTTACAGATGAACCCCCCCTCCCCCCGATTGTTGATGAGCTATGTTCAAGCAAAGAGAACTCTGCATTGAAGGCATTTATTTTCCAACTTTTTACACCATTAAGGAGGTGGGGATGTTTAAAACACCTTAAGAGGCCACAGCGATTTTGAACCAAATCGTTAGAGCCATTTTTTAGCAATTACTGAAAAACATGATTTTTTCAATGCTTTTTCAGCTACCTAATGTGCATGCACGATTTTGACGAAAACCTTAATGGTAGGTCCCTGTGCCATCACCAACCAGCACACAAAATTTGAACATCGTAGGTCAATTTGTTAGAAAGTTATGCTGACCGCGTACACACAGACATATATTTTTTTAGATTACTTTTTTGAAATCGGGATGTTCAGAAAAAAAAAGATATATATATATATTTTTTGGATTGAATAGTACTTTCAATTACCCATATGTATACATATGAGTAATTGAAAGTAAAAAATTAAGTAGATTCTAAGTACTGTGTATAATCCTAAATACCGTACTTGGAAACATCAACTGATAATAAGGAGTTTCTTAAAATTTCTAAGGACTGTACAAACTCTGGCCTAAGTGCTGTTTTAAACTGATATAAAATTAAGGCTTTAACATAACACAAAAGTAAACAGAAACAATTAAAAAAAATGAAGATAAAAGGTAACTGAAAATTTTGAAGATAATAAAAGCTAAAAATATACCTTGTGCATAAAGTGCCAGGACTGCTTGAATGGCAATGTACGTACCAGCAAACTCATATTTTTCAAACATAACCTGAAATGAATAAAGATTCAGAGTTTTAAGTAAAGTAGAATGCTTTCAATAATTATATTATACAGCATTATTTTATAGCAGAAAAGATATAACAGGTGCTTTCGTGAAGCTTATTTTTGAGTGTTGCACTAAAAACGATAACCAAATAATTTTGTGTCCCATTTAATTTTCAAATAAACAATATTTTTTCTGTAAAACAGTTGCAATACTAATCAAATATATTCAAGGATTCTTATTTCAATAGATAACTCATGTCTTCAATTAGAGGTGAATTAAATATGTGCTTTTTAAAAGTTAAATCAAAGCAAATGAATAGACTGAAGCACATCTATTCAATATAGTTTTCAGAGTCAAGGATTAATCAGAGGAAAACTTTTTATATTGCAACTAATTTTTTAAAGGTTTACTTTTCTTGTAAAGCACACAAACTATGTGAAAGCAGAAACAAATGTCTTGTGAAAACATGGAATGTTAAAAAACATATATATTTTTCTCAAGTTGTTTTTAAAGGCGCCTTTTCAGACAGATTTAGCGAAATGCTCCTTGTCCAAACATAGTGTTTTTTAAATCTTATTGGACAGATTGAAGTATATCAGGGGTCTATTTAAAAAGGTTTCCAAAGTCTAGGATAAATTTTTTAAAAACTGTTTATATTTAAACTATTTTTGTTCTCTGAAATTTGTAATTTTGGGAAGAGTCTCTTTAGAAAATGAGAATTTTGTGAAGACTTAGTTCTCAAAAATTGGAATTTCACAAATGGTCAAAGAACCTAAACTTCTTTAAAAAAAGGTCAATGTGCATGGCCACGAAACATTGCATACTGTTGTTGTTTTTGAAGGGCTCTTGCGCAAGGATTACACAACGACCATAACATTGCAACAACATCTACAATTGCACCTTTTAATTTTAAACTCACTCATATGAAGTATAGACATCTGAGCTAGCATGCCATACTAACAAGAGTATATTAAGGCTCAGTGGATTTAACGTGCAGCAGTCACCATTAATTCTACATGTCAGTATCATGGCTGCTTCTGATCATGAGATAGCCAATAAAGGCTCGCTATTGTATACCAATTTCTTCAAAAAATTTTTACTAAATAAATTTCCTTCCTAAAAATTGGTTGCATATTTACAATTTGATTACAGTAAAATAACTTGCTGCTATAATAATATCTACAAAAATCAAATGTTTAGATACCTCAATCATTTTTTCCCTATTTTTCAATGGATTCATAGGTGGCTCAGTCAAGAGCACCTTGCAGTTCTTAGGATCAATATTCATCTGGCTCGGCCCAAACGTGTAGTCCCAGATGTGGCACATGTCGTCCCAGTTCCGGACGATGCCGTTTTCCATCGGGTAAGCTACCTCCAACATTGATCGGAGCTTGCTGGCTTCATCTCCTACCATTAAGTCCTAGAAATATAAACGATTAAAAATGGAATGGGAAAATATTTTAAATAGGTTATGTAAATTTGCAACTTCAATTTTAATATACTTTTCATGGAAGTTCCAGAGAACTTTGCACTCTTGATGTCTTAAGAGAAAAGTAAAGTGTTAAACAAGTTATGAAATAGCTGTAACACAGTGGTAAGGAATATTACCTAATATTTCCAGCTTTATGGTTAGGAATGCCCATTTCAAACTCTTTCAAGAAGTAAACAGCACTATGACATATAACAGGGTTCACACAGTCCTTAAGGACTACTTTTTTTGGTTGGTCCTAATAAAGGGACCCTTATAGTACTTATTTTTCCACTTTGGTTCTTAATTTTTGATTGTGTTTTCTTAGAATTTTTTTGGTCATCCCACATTTGATTTGTATTTGTCCCTTCTAAAAGTTTAGACCTCTCTTTTATTGGTGGAGAAGTTTTTTCTTCCAAGTTGTTTAGAGTAGCCCTATTTCCAAGGATGATTTTACTTCATATGTGGATGAACTTTAGTTCGACATAAAAAAAAAGTAGCCCATGTTGTAAATGAAATTCAATTAAAATATTATTTAATTCTTATTATGCATTGTTCTTAATTTATGTGGAAGAGGACAATTAAATTTTGTTCGTACAAATTTATAAGAGGTCTTTAAAAAAATTCAAAAGGTCATTAAAACTACTTATTTTTTACTTTCAAAAGCTGTATGAACCCTGTACAAGTCTTTATAATGGAGATATTAATAAAGTAGCGATGACATTAGTAATTTTTCTTGGAGAGTTGTAGAGTTCTTTATTCATTTAGTGAAGAATACAGTAATGAATAATGCTGATAAGAAGTTATTTTGTAATCCACACAGTCAGCTAAATGTGCAAACCTGCTAAGTTTAAGGTAAGTCCTATAAGCTTAGCATGATTATACAGTTAGGCAATACGATATAATTTGATTATGGTGTGAGATTACTTTGAAACAAGGATCACAATAAAGTTTTTAAATATTTGAAAGATTAATTTAATGTAGAGATTTTCAATGGATTTTAGAAATTCTAAACTAAAAAAATAAGGAGTTTTTAAAGACTAAAACAATTATAAGAGCCTTTTAAAAACATGTTAAAAGTCATACTGTGAGCATTGCTAAGGATGTTTATATTGTAGATTTTTTAGAGAAACATTGTTAAAAAAAAAAGGATAATTTTTTTTCTGGGAGATCTCCCAAGGGGCATTTCTGTCATGAATGGGAGAAAGCAGTTTAGAAATAGACATCTATAATAATAAAACAAGCTGTGTGTCTGTCTGTGGATCTATAGAAACCTAGTTAAAATTGGAGTAGAGCTCTGAAATTTTCAGCATAAGTAGTTTTGGCCTTCTAATTGTATACATGTCATACAGAATATTAAAATTTTAATTAGTTTTTTTTTTAATTAATTTTTTTACAGAGTGACTTCAGAGATACAGCTTTGAAATTTTCAACATATGTAATTTTAGCCTTCTAATTGAACTTTTGAAAAACAGAATTTTAAATTTTTATTTACTTATTTTTTAATTAATTAATAAATATGTTACAAAACGATTTCTAATAGGGCCACAGCTCTGACATTTTCAACATAAGTAGTTTTGGCTTTTTATTTGGACTTTTGAAAAACAGAATTTTAAATTTTTATTTTGTTCCTTTTTAATTAATTAATATTTTACAAAACGATTTGTAATTGGGCTACAGTTCTAAAATTTTCTACACAAATAGTTTTGGCCTTCTAATTGGACTGACAAAAAGAATGATATATATTTTTTTTTAATTAATTTTTTCACAAAAAGCGACTTCTAATTTGCCTAGAGCTCTGAAAGTTTCAACATAAGTAGTTTTGGCCTCTAATTTTGCTTTCCACAAATACGTGTTAAAATAATCTTAAAGGAGTGTTGTATTATTGAATTAATGGGGAATTCTTTTTTCTCGACAAAGGAGAGGCTTCCAATATTAAGGCTTTACGTAGCAATTAGATTTTAGTGAGTGAAGCAAGCTTATGCTTACACAGCAAATAACCTTTCAGAGAGCGAAGCGAGCTTATCCTTGCATAGCAATGAACCTTTCAACGAGTGAAGTAAGCCTGTGTTTATGTGTCAATGAGCTTTTCAGGGAACGAAGCGAGCTCGATTTTGCATAGCCATGAACATTCCAGCGAGCGAAGCGTAAAAAACTGGGACCTATACACGAATGACTGATTTCCGCAAAGCGAGGCCTAACAGCTAGCTAAAATATTGCACATTAAAATTTCGTAGCAAAGCACGGGTATTCAGTTAGTATTAAATAATAAAAAAATATATATATCCAAAAATTTGAGATTGTTAATAGTTTTAATGGGAAATATAAGAAATTTTTAAGGACTTGGTTGATAAGGAGTTCAAAGGGTCCTTAAAAATAAAATTAAGAAGTCCTTAAGAACTTTTAAGGACCAGTGGAAATCTTTAGTTAGAATATAAGTTCTAGAACTTTTAATAAACTCAAGCATTCAAAAGGCTAAATAAAAATAAAGTTTGATCTTTACAAATACTTACATGAATATTATTTCTGGAAGTGGTACAAGAATCACAGATGTTTACATGCAGTTTAAGTAAAAATTAAAAAAAAAAAAAAAAATCTTCCACAAATGTTACATGAACTTACTCTGGCATCAGTAGGTTGATCCTGAGGCAGCATGAGAAAAACACACAACTCATACATATTAACAATCATACAATGTAAATGTGTCAATATAAATGAAAGAGTATTCAAGTATTGATTAATAAGTTTTACATTGGAGAAAGGACATAAATAAATTTTCTTAACAAAAGAATGTTTTTGCTTTAATAAATATAAACATTTGAGCACACAATAGTTACGCAAACACAATAACTATGTAGGTAAACACACAATATATTAAAATGAGAGTGGACTAATATGTTTGTTTATTGATAACAAAAACAACAACAACCTATGAACTAAATTGAGAGGAACTCCGATAGGTAAACAATACTAAGCAGGATAGAGTTTTTTCAAAATTATCTCATTTTATATGATTGAGCTACTTTGAAATGTTATTTTTTTTTATAAAAAGTGTAACACTGTACCCTGCCAAGTATAGATTGTCTATGATAAGGCCAGGAGATATGAAGTAGACATGTGTAAAAAGCAAAAAGGGTTGAATTGGCACATAAAACGTTTGGTTACTTAAGAATTACATAAAAAAGGACTGTTTCTTTTTTACTTGAAATTTAAGACTTTACAAATAGACAATATATAATAAGTCTGTTTTTAGTTTGCTGAAAGTTAAGATACATTTTTTCTTATTTTTTATCAACCTATACAGGAGTTATTTTTTAAAAAGCACCAGCATTACTGATTGGTATAAAGAATACAGTACTAGCTCTATGCCAAATTAACAACTAAAGTATTCTGTATTACGCTAAATAATTATGTCAAATAGACTTATTGTTGTTCTGTACTCAAAGGCGAAGAACGAAAAACTTAAAAATAACTTCAATATCTGGCTGTAACATTAAAAGTTACATAACATAGGAATGAGTTAGATGATTTAAATGAAATTCGGTACACAGTCAGCTAATGAATACCTATATATGACAAACAAGGCAATGTCTTTAAAAAAATATCCTAATTGTTTTTCATTTTTTTTTTTTTAAACACTGTTTGGTACGAAATAAAAACTATAGATGAGATCATTTTAAAAACATAACAAATATGTCTTACTATATTCTTTTTAGCAAAGCACTTACTTAAATGTTTAGATATACATGGGCCCACCTGATAGCTGTGTGGTTAGTGCTCAGGCCTCACAAGTCAAAGGTGTTGGGTTCGAATTCTGGGTCAGGCATGGATGTTTGCTATGGTTTCGAATTCACATTAAGCTGTAGGTCCCGGCCTGATTAGCCATCATTGTGCATAAAAATAGGTCGTTGAGCATACCAACCAACCAATTAAAAATACGTGATCTCCTTCCCTGAATTCCAATGCTTAAAAGTGGAAAATTTGGAGAAAAAAACACACACTAGGAAAGTAGATTAATCGCAAGGTTCAAAGAAAATTGGGAAGTTTCAAGGAAAATTATTTTGATGTATCAAATCATCTTAGATTAAAAGCAGTAAGCTTAAGTGTGCACAGTAAAAGTGTACAATAGGGTACCCTTTTTTTTGGCACTTAATTTTTTACACCAAGAAGAAATTAATATTTTTAAGATGATTGACACCTTAAACAATTCCGTAAACCTAAGCAAAATTACTCACGTTGTGAATTCTAATAACTAAGTTGAAAAACTTGTTTCTCGCAACAAAAGTAACACAAATTGATGTAAAAAAACAAAACAATTTTAATTAATAAAAAACAAGAATCAAAACATAATTTTTCTTTATAAAAATGTTACCATAAAAAATAAATCTTAGTTAAAGTGTAGAATCGCCCAAAGCCAACCCAATGGGTACCCTATACATTACCTAAGTCCTTTATAAATAAACAAGTGGGTTCTCTTCTGTTAGACGAGTCCCGTATATAAACTGCCAAATTGCAGTGATAACTCATCCAAACTAACAACCTTCATAACATTTATAATTCCTATAATAAACCATTAAAGGGCTGAAATAGCAACCATATTATAAACCATACACATTTAGACTTGGCAATATATTTACGTATCAATTAAACATGTAAATATTTAGGCTTGGTGCCAACTGTTACACGTTTAACAGAAGTGTACCAACAAATGTTAGGATTTTAAGATTTTTCAGACACCATTATAATTTAAATTGTATTCTTTCAATAGTTTAACACACATGAAGTTTGTATAAGATTAATATAATGAGGTCAATGCATGTTTCATTAAAAGTTTTTAAAAATATATTAAAAAAGTGATCAAAGGAATTATGAAAGAAAATCTTACTTTCACTTCAATATCTCCTATTTTGTGGGCGGCTCTTATGATAGGTCGCCCAACCAGGGATGGAAACGTAAAAGATGGAAAATTTTGGCCAGCATAGCCACATTTCACAAACTAAAAAAGACAAATTCACAGATGAGTATGCAAGTTAACACAATAAGAAACAATTTATTGATTATAGATATGTACTATAGGGACCTGGCGATTTTTGAAGATGAAATAAAATAGCTGAATTTTTTTTTGGTAGCTATTAAAAAGCTTAAAGTATGAGATCAAAGGGTTTCAGTAAGAAGATATTTATCTTTTAAATAAAGTCAAGTTATCGAAAATCGCCAAGTCCTATAGTAAATCTGCACCTATTTGGCATACCATCTACTAGAATAAATATCATTGGTAATAACAGCGATATCTAGGAGTTTAAAAAGCAGATAATTTAATGGAGGAATAAATAATTATATGAGTAACATTTCAAATACACAAAAAGCACTTAAGTTGGCACAATCCCAATACTATCTTAAACTAAGTAACGTAAACTATTTTCGTTACCCCTGTTCCATTGTCACAGACTATAACCTGCCGCCCTTGACTATCCATTAATAACTATTAAAATATATATTTTCTAATTTATTATTAAAAAACATTTAAAATAAAAACATTTGTGACAGTCGGCGGAAGGGTGGTCTGGTTTTTTGCTATGGGACAAAATGGTTGCCACTTCTGATGTATGAGTATGATGAATAGATAATTTTTCGAATTTTAAGTTTCAGATCATTAATTGGAAGCGAAAAAAATAAAAAGAGTATTTTATACTAAAAAATTATAGCAATCAAATTTATTAATCAATCTTAATATTTTCTTTTAATATTAGGTCATATGAATTCTTATTATTTAAGAAACTTTGTTCATAGTTGGCAACAATCATATATTGCCAATATTTTGTTTGTCACCGTCTGCGGCTTCAAATTATATTTCGAGGAATTAAAGATTTTTAAATTTAAAACTAAAAATATGAGGGATGTAAATGCTTATTTGTCTGCCCAGCAAGCGAAAAGTACGGGTGAAAAGGCCGAAGAATGGAATCAGATGGAAGAGTATTACAACAAGAAGTGAGTAATATAATAAATGATCAAAATGAGTTATTTTTGAAATTGGCCAAATCCTGTGTTATATTTTTTTTACATAATCGATGAAAACATATTGCTATGAAAGAATGCTGGTATTAATATGACATTTTGCTCAGCCTCAGACCTTATGAATGCCTGGCTGCTGGGGAGATTTAATTTGTGTGTTGGATTTCATGCAGTTTTTAGATTCTATCGAAAACAGTATCAATATAGTTTAGAGAATGTTAATTTATGTACTTTCTAATATATGTTACGAAAAGGCATCATAATTACCACAATATTAAACTTATACAAAAATAAAACTTCATTAAAATAAAGTTATAATTATTTTGTTGTTGATTTTTAGATTATGGCACCAGCTTACTTTAAAATTGTTGGCTTTATCCAAATCTCCTGAACTACATCAAGGAACAGCTTTGTTGGAGGTGAGAAGTTTTGATTTTAAATCTTGAAATACATTTACACGGGTTTATGCAGAAAGAAATTTGGGTTTGTTTACTGACTCTTCACAAAATTCCATGCAATAAAAATTGCATCTGAAATTCAGATATTTAAATTAACTAGGAGCAGAAGGATATCATTGTAAATATTTGTAAGTACCTATTCAGTTTAAAATAAAATTGTTTTTATTATTGCATAAAAGTTTTACGTATTGAAAATTTATCACAAAATTAATTTTTTTCACAAAAGTAGGACCTTGTAAAAAAAACCTGGATAGAACCCTGATTTATTCTTACTTTAAATTTTGATTTATGTAATAGTGTATTGGTGCAGTTTATAGTTAATAGCTTTCATGTAGCTTGTGTTCATTCAATTTTCAATAATTTATCCAATTCAATTTACAATTCCATGAAAAGAGTAAAAAAAAAACTGAAATCATTTTAAACTAGTAGACCTATGCCGGGCCTATACATTTAAGATTGCTTAGAATTGCTTTTTTAGAAATTTATCGGAGTTAGATATTGCTGAGAAACTTGATTTGAAAGCAGAACTCTACAGTTTGTACAGCTGGTTTGTGTGGGATAAATCATATCTAACACATCTATTATAGAGTATCCAATGAAACTTTTTTTTTAATATTTATGTTAAATTTTTCAACAAATAATGAAAGGAACTTTTTAAAGTGGAGAACTGCCTTTTTAAAATAGCAATATGCTTTTTTATTGTAATTTAAAGTGTGACAAGATGAAAGGAGATCACAGTTAGACCGAGTTGATGCATCATCTAACTCTATACATTCTCCTCTCGTAGAATACCAGTATAAAAATTTGTAACTTCGGTTTTCAGGCAAATAACACAAAGTCTAATTAAAATAAGTTATTCGTCCGAAGTGGTTGTCTTAGCTTAAAAATTGGTATTCTATTTATAAATTTTGGTTTTTGTGTAATAGGCAAAACAGTTGTCTTAAAAAAGACACCTTTTAGAAGTAATATATACGATTGTTGAATGAATATGGTGAGCAAATAAGAGAACTTGAAGATTTTTATCCAATACTGTTTTTTTCTAAAATAGTTTGGATTTCCTAAAGTGCTATAGTTGTGCTGACTAATATTTCTGCATTGAGATTTAGTTTAAAATTTAATTGGAAGATTTTGATTCTACATTAAAGGATTACCTTTTGTGGTTTTCTCTCAATCAACTTTTCATAAGCTTGGAAGGGTTGCAAGCACGTTAACACATGGTTGACCGGTGACAAGTTAACTTGCCATTGCACTATTCTAATAATAGCCGGTGACACGACATAGATTCTGTATAAAATTGTTGGTCAACAAAGTGTTAATATGCTCTTCATATAATATCGTCATTATAGTCGACTGATTAAATTTCACTTATAAATATATATTTTTGATCATCTTTTTATTAATACTTTCTGAATATCTTATATTTTCAGCTGTATGAAAATTTTCTTGCTGACTTTGAAAACAAGTAAGTACCTAATAGACATTTCTCAATTAATAATGCAGATTTTTTTTTATTTACCTATATTTGAAATACATTAGCCAGTACATTTAAGTATAAAACTAAATTTCTATGGAGCCTCATATTCCAACCTCAGTCAAACTTTGTCATCTGGATAAGATAAAATAATTAATATTTTAGGGAGAATATGTTATTTTTTTAATAACATCCAATGCACTAGCAAATCATATTTAAAAATTTCCAAATCGATAAATTTCCAATCCAAAAATTTTCAAATCAATAAATTTGACTAAAAAAAGTGTTAAATTTTGTGATTTGGAAGCATATTTTATGTGTTAATCATTGCCAATACACAACTTGTCTTAATAAACATTGGTGCAGAGTTCATCTTAGGCATTTTTCGAGGGGCGGCGCGCCCTGCCTGCCCTTTTTCTATAAAAATGGCACCCTTCCTGCCCTTTTTCAGAAAAAATTTCCTCCTGAAAGAATTCGAAAAACTTTCGTTTTCCCCCCTCCCAACAGTACGCAATATGTGGATCACCCCTACTGAAATCGGCTGTCGCGCATGCGCATTCATGTTCAAACGCGCAACTTATATATCAGGGACTGAAACCATTGAGTAGATGTCTATATAACGTGCTTCATTAGTAGGTGGATTGTAGGGCGCCGTCTTACAATTTTCCAAGTGCACATTAGTTAACTCTGATGGCCATTTCGTACGTGTTTTGATTAAGTGTATTTCGCTGGATTTTTACCATACCTCCTTCAAAATAGTGAAGAAAGGAATTTGAAAGACTTGAATAACTTAGTTAAAGGTTTATAACTATCAAATGTTTACACTAAGAATTTAAAAAGAATATTTCCGTTTGGACACGCGTAATTGCGATGTCCTCCTGTTAAATTTAGGGGGTGTTTTTGGAAATTTGACTGTTACCAATTAATTTCTAAACATCCGTTTCATATTTAAAATTAAACATAGCAGGAATGCAACTAAAATCCCAGATTATTTCCAATTTTTAAAAAAATAAAACTTCTATTATAGCTTACATAATAGCGGCAAGCACGGCAAAAAAATCGCCGTTTTGACGTTAAATTCGATCCGATTTTGAAAATAAAAAAAAATGCAAAAATTTCAAGACATAGTCCAAGTTCTTTAGTCGGAATACTCCTTGTGATGTCCCACAATGAATAATGTTAAATTTGGAGAAACTCTATTCTCTATTTGACAATAGCAAAACTAGGAGATGAAGTTTAAGGTTGATTCATTCAAACTTTAGAAAATTTTGAAAGAGTGAAAAGTTCTTATCTTAACACATTTTCATTATACTAAAACATTCTTATCTTAATTTTACTGTATTATAAATTGAGAATTTTATAAAAATTACTATTTGATGAAAATTTTACTGTGTATATTGCACTTTAATTTTAATAATTTTCTCAGTCTCATTCAATTAGGACTGAAGCATTTTATCAGTATTTTGATATCTTTTAAGTTTCTGAGCGAGATTTTGATTCACGGATTTTTGCATTATAATTTTTTTTTCAGAATATTAAAAATTATTTATCGTGATAGAAAAGTATAATAATATTGAAATTGTGGCAGAAAACGCGTATTTCTGCAATTTGCCATAAAAGTGCCCTCGTAAACAGGAAGTGCAGTTTTTTTGGAAAATAGCACCCTGCCCTTTTTCATTTCTAGGATGAACTCTGCATTGGTGTACAGGTGTTAATCAACATTTGTAATGTTTTTTTTATCTAATTACTAGATTTCCTTATTTATGATGTTTAGTACATATAATAAAAATTAACTACATTCTTAAGTCTAGAAGTCTGGTTTATTTAATGTGAAAAACATATTATTGCCATAAAGTGTGTAGTTTCCTTCATATTCAGTGAGTGATAAATTTTAAAAATATTAGTATGTGTTAAATAATTATTTATACAGATTTCTATTAATATTGTATAAACTATTTGTGTATTGCTTATTTGCTTCTAATGATATTTTATTGATTAGGATCAATCCATTATCCTTGGTTGAAATTTTGAAGTTTGTCGTAAAGCAGATTGATGGTAATGAGCATTATGAAACTTATTTCTTTGATCCTTATTTTGTATGTTGTATACAAAGAGTAAAAGTATACTATGTTACTTTTTATAGATTACGATAAGAAAATTGAATTTATGACAAAGACCAAAGAAAAGGTATGGTTTAATGATTGAGATTTTTTAAGATTTTAAAAGTAATTTAAATGAAATAAATTGTTACATTTTTTTGTAATTGAATGTACAAGCTGGCTTTATTCTAAATCTAGAAAGTCAGTTTACATTAATATCTTTATAAAACTTAAATAGTAAATACTTCTCATTTTTTAAACTATGTTGTGTCATGTTTTTTTGATTATATTATCTCTCGTTAGCCAATGAAATGAAGCAGAATTATGGGCTCTGTCATTAGAGCTTGCTAAAGCTCACTAATTTTGAAAATTTGTTTCTTCAATCTTTAAAATTGCAAAGATTTTCAATACAGTTAACAATTGTTGCTATGAGGAACTTTCACGTTTTTTGGTTTTATTTTTAAATAAAAATAGAGAAAAATCACAAGAAACAATAAAATTCTTTAAATTTTTTTAGCTCGGATAGATAGTAAAATATTTTCACTTTGTGATTTGGCGGGAAAAAGCTACTTTTACGTGTGATGTCAACTCACTGATAATGAACCAGTCTAAAACTTGTTTTAGACCAGGTTCCTCCTCGGATTTTCGAAGCAATCTATGCATAACTACATCATGGTTTTTATGCGTTTTTGATCACGTGACTTTTGCTTTGATTTCAAACTCGATTTTTGATTAAATGAAAGTATAAAGATAAAAAATAATTGCACTGCTCAAATATATTCGTTGGATAACACTAGAAAATACAAAAAATATTCCTTTTCCTCACTTGTGCAAGTTCCGCATAAATAAAAAAATAAAAAAACCTTTATGTTTTACATTGAAATTAATTTTCAATAATTGATCACTGATTCAAAGCAGAAGTTTAAGGATTAATCTTGGATGAAAAAAATAATAATAATTGCTGGTAATAAGGATGAAACAGAATTTAAACATAATCTGAAATTTCTTGCTAAATACTATTGAAATTAGAAATGTCATTGTAATTTGAGTAAAGTAGCAGTACAGTTTATAATTCACATTTTATAGCTTAAATAATGCTGTAAGAAAATTATCATTAACAATTCTGAAATGCACGATTTCATCCCTACTTTGGAAAATATCTTTGTAGCTGAGGTAATTTCCAATTTACTGCCCGATTAGTTCTATTTTAATAATTGCAGAGAAAATTTTATAATTATTTTGAAACCATAGTATGATTCATTTGCAAGAATGAAAGTTTGATGTTTATTTTTTATTTAAAACGATATCAATCATTGAAATTTTAGAATGTATCAATTTCTAATTAAGTTTTACGCAATCTATTGTTTTTGCTTTTATTATGGGGCTCTTAAATTTATTCACATTTACATTATTTTTGTGTAAAATGTGGTAACTTTAGTGCTCAAATAAGTACAGGTACATTGTACAGCCAATTTTTTTGTAATTGAGCATTTTTTAAAATTGATTTTTATATTGTAGGTTAAGGGCAACACAGAAGCAGTTGTGCTATGCAATATTATTTCAGGATTATTGAAGCTAGAGAAAGGGGACTTGGAAGGCGTAAAGGTATCTGATTCTTTTGAATTATTCGTTATTCCCCAATAATTTAAATTGTATTGAGGGAAATGTGCTTTATTTGAGAATATAATTGCAAAGAAGAATTCCATTAAGTTTTTAATTTAATCTATTAAATCATTGGTTTTTGATCTGTCGTCTACAAGATAGTGTAAGTGGTACAAGGCGCTGGGAAGTTTTAAATAATACTGAAAAAAAAAAAAAAATGATTTTTTGTATACACAAGAATACAATCTCAAGCTTTTATGTGCGGTGTCATCTAAATAAAATATCTTGGCAAAAATAGTCACATAGGAAATACTAGTATTTTATTTATTCCAAAATTTTCATTGGTTAATCCAGAGAATTAAATTTTATTAATCAGTACTTTAACAATTGGTTTTTCCCTTCTTCAAGATGCAGATACAGTCCTTTGCAATTCCTCCGAAAAGGCGTACTTAGTAGTGCAGATGTTTTAACTATATTTCTATGCAGTATAACTTCCCGTATCGATGGGGCTTCCAAAAATGTTCACGCTAACCGAATTTCATGTTAAATGAATACAATAAATTAATGTTAAGTTTTAAGTACGGAGAACAGCTTTTACTTCGCGTTAAACAGGATTTCATGTTTAGTGGTTTCACTTTAACAGAGTTTGACTGTATTTGAAATTAAACATTTAAAGTGAGGGAAGAAATCTTTTGGTCAGCGTTTGTATGAATTAGCATTAAAATGTACAAATTTTGTATGTTTGTACAAAGATATTTTAACTGCAGAGACATTTGTATTTATTCAGAAAACCTATTGAAACCAAAAAATGAAATAATTTTAAATGACATAAAATATTGTTAAAAATAAATATCTGTAATGGAGATTATTTATATTTTTATAGGCTATAATTGAAGAAACTGAAGAAATGATTGATGCTATGGATGGCATTAGTACAGTTCATGGACGTTATTATCAACTAAGCAGTGATTACCATAAAATAAATGGGCAACATGCTAAATATTATAGAGAAGCATTGCGGTATCTTGGTTGTACAGATCTTTCTGAAATTCCTGGTGTGTTTTCAATTTAAAATATACTTGACAACCTTTTAAATGTACTTAAGATTTAAAGGAAGCTTAAGAAATTTTTGTCTAATTTAATGTCTTTTGAAGTAAATAAAATGTTTTTTTAAAATTAAATTTTTTTTTTTTTAATAAAAAAGCTTAGTGTTTTTTACGTACAAATACATAAATGAAGACAACCTAAATGTTCAAGACCCATCTATGTTTATTTTCTTTATAATCAATTGATTCAGACCCAGTTGTCTTTTAAAACTATTTTCTTCTGCAGTTTTTAATGGGATTTGTCAGAAGTTCCATTTATCAATTTCTCTGTGATAAGAGATGTCTTAATTTTAAAATTAAACTAAACCCCTTGTCTTACCACCAGTATTGTAATCAAATTTTTTTAAATCCATGTTTTATAAATGAAGTATTTCGCTAAAATAATTCTTTTAAATTGTATATCAAAACTCCTGTAGTTTTTACTGTCTGTTTATTTCAAGAATGGCTCCTGCCACAAAGTCTAGCGTTGCTGTTGCCATGGGCACAATACTAGCATTATTTCCTACAGGAAATTTTAGAAAAGATACTTCTAAATTTGCTCTATTGTTACCTTTTTGAATGGCAATATCATAATTGCCCCTGTTTTAAATCAACGAGTCGTTTCTGTAGTGATTGGCACCAACCAGACTATTTGGCGGGAGCTATTCTCCTGATAGATATCTAACCTTCTATTTTTACCAATTCCATTTATTTAGCAAACTGTATAAGCTTTTAAGTTTCTTTTTCCTCAAACAGAGTTTTTTTTGCTCCTTTTGTATCATGCAATTTATCTTCACAAAAATTATCTAAATTTTGTAAAAATTGTGATGAATTTTTAAATTTTATTATTATTTGATGCTTAATTGATAGTTTTAGCGTTTTAAAAACATTAGCAAACAAAATAATTCTTTATAAAAAATTCTTAAGGTTAGATTTTAACATGTAAATTTGCATTATTGTAAAAGTTCATGTGTTCAAAAATTCTATGCATGACTCTGTCAAACAATTTAACATTCAATCTAAATTAAAGTTGTCAAAATTACACTGCAAATACATAGCCTAACTAATCTTTTGATTAATTGGCAAAATATGACAGTTTTGATGATCTTAGCATCCTATTAGTTTTTTTCCTAGCTCTTTCTCAATGATGACAAATATAAAAATTACTTAAGTCAAATTGTAAAAAAAAAAATAAAAAAATCCAGACTTATGTTTAAATTTGACTTATTTTACTTGGACAGTCTACATATTTTACACATTTTTCTGCTTACTTATTACATTCTGGGTATGTGTTATATATTTTCCTGTTGTTTTTAAATTACTTTATTTCTAGATGAGGATAAAGAGTCAAGGGCATTTACTTTGTCGCTGGCAGCTTTATTAGGAGATGGTGTTTACAACTTTGGCGAACTGGTAATGCACTGACTTTTTCTTCTATTTTAATATCTATTATTTAATATGTATTTTGATATCTATGATATATGATTTTATATCTGATACATATTACTGATACAATGACTTAATCCAAAACACAATTTCAGGAATTTGGAATGTTATAATAACACACTTTGTAAAGTGTCAAGTTAACGAGGGGAATGTTAGTTCCAACAATTAGTTTTATAAAATTTATTACCTGTTAACCGGCAAGGTCATTTTTGTTTAACTTGTGTCACAATGGGCTTCTTCTGAATTGCTATTGCTGCTTATAATTTGACTTCATTTACCAGATCTCCCAGGCAATATTTCATTGTCGTTCTTGAGCAATTCAAAAATATTTTCTTTCACATAATTACTTTTAGCCATATTTTAAAGAAAATAACAATTACTCATATCAGCAAGTTATTACTAATAATATGTAAAATACTGAAATGCAGGGTAAAATGGAACCAAATTGTTCAAAGCATTTGTTTAGGAATGATTCCTGCTGCCTGTTTCTACCACAATTAAGCGCTTAACACAGCCAAAGATACCTCGTAATTTTGAGCTTTGATCAGATAATGAATTTGAAGGTTATCACAATGTATGAGCGAATGAGTACGTGCGGTGACTGTTTTTTTATTAATAGCTCTCAAGTGACAGATTGCAAAAATTTAAAAGTATATGACCTGACAACAATATTATAGCATATAACCATGCTAGGATTTAATAGAAAAGAACTACATAAAATTAACGATTCAAAATATTATGGTTAATCTCCATAACTAAAAAAGTCGTCAAGCTTCCGAGTATGACGGAATATTTCATCATGCCCATATAATGAGTTTTATTTTCTGTAAAAGTCTTTAAAAATCATGCAAAATACTTGAAAACCTACAGGGCATTAAGAAACTACTACAACACTAACAATATATTTCTATAGTATGTTCAACAATAGAGAATATTTGCAATTTGAAGTGGGTTCCTTAATATAGTATTGAATGAGATATTCACCGTAAAATAATAGCTAAATATTCAAATTTACTGTTAAGCAATTGGTTTTTAGAATTAGTTTTCTGAAAAGGAGTAGGAAGTTTCCTAGTTTTATGTTAAAGGTTACCACTATTTCATTTTTTTTGCCCTGAGTGGAAGAAGGTGTTAATAGGTGTGGTAGGAAGTTGGAGGAGGAGGGTGTGGAGAAAAAATATGAATATGTTTTTTACATGAATTTTTTTTAAAGGTATATTCATTTTTTTTTTTTGCATTTGATACTAAAATACTACTTGTCCCAAAATATTAGGGAATGCTTATTCACTTTATTATCAGTTCCAAAATACATTGAGACTGTAAAGACATGGTACAGTTAAGAGAATCTTGATTCAAATTTTTTCCCTCTGAAATATCAGCACCTTGAAAGTATAGCTTAAAAGAAAATTAGAAAACTAGGTTTGATTAGTCACCTGTTTTATATTCAATACAGTACAATTGTTTAAAGTTGTTTTACTCCTGGAATTAAATTGAAAAAAAAAGTATTTTTTTTGCAGATTTTTATCGTTTTTATGAAGTTTAGCTTTTTTTGTTTGTTTGGAAGCTGCACCATGTCTTACAATATCAATGCTTGAAGTATTGGACTCAAGTTCCTATACTTTTATTACTGTATTGACTGGAAATTAGTTTATACTATACTATTCTTATATAGAAATAACAACTTGGAACTTTTTTGGTAGAATATACTTTATTAAAAATTTATATATTGACATGATGCCTGAAAACAAACTTTTAAAGGTCCTTAAAAAACAGTTTTTAGGTCCTTTAAAGTCATAGATTTTCATTCTGTGATTTGAGTGGTAACCCTGTTAATGCTTGCATGTTCATATTTTATTCCATAATTCTTATTCTAATATTCATTCATTTTCAGCTTGCCCACCCCATCTTAAATTCTCTCAAAGGTACAGAGAAAGAATGGGTAGTAGATCTTCTTTACACTTTTAACAGTGGCAATTTGGTGAAATATGAAGAATTGCGCAAACAGTGGACAACACAGGTAAGATTTTTGGCTAAGCAACTTTTAACTGTTTAGATGCTATGTATGACACCTTCTGCTATTTGTGTCATTTGCATTCTTTAAAATCACCATTCTCTGTTTAAAAATGTTCATTATTTTTTATGTCTTCATTACATTTGTTGTTTAGTATTGCGATCTAAAAATTTGGCTCTTTGAATAACACAACCATTACCATATCTTTTAATCAGGGATTAAGCTGGGGGTGCTAGCAAAATTTTAAAGAACTTTCTTAAATGCTGAAATTCAAAAATGCGATTTAGCTTTTTTGCTAAAGCATTTATTATTGGAGCAGTTGTATGAAAGACAGTTTGCTGTTGATGCTTGCAAACTCTGCATTTAAAATTAAAATCATAATTTTTTCTATCGGAAAAATAGGTTAACAGATTTTTTGTTGTATTTGTCAATAATATTTTACTTATTTTAAAACTTTTACTTATTTATCTTATAAAAACTGTTTGAATGGATTATGGATACTTGAGTTCATTCTTTTCATTTTAAAAAATATTGTAGTGGTATATAGTATTTAAGTTTTAAAGTGTTGTTAAGAAAGTTTATTAGTTGTTTGCAAAGTTCTAAATTTCAAGTATTTGATGACTTTAGTGCAAGATTATTAAAGTTTGTGTATAAAAAATTTATCGTACTCAAGTTGTCCTCATACAGAACATTATTCGTGTGTTTATAAAATATTTTTCTAATATGGCATTAATAACCGTATCAGAGCTTATGACTGGTCCATAAAAATGTAGGAATAACTCAATCTGTGGAACAGTGACATAATTGCAAATTTTTTGAAAAGTAAGAATTTCAAGTGTAAGGAAACATCCTTTTATCAAAAGGAACACAATTATGGTTTGTCTTCTGTATGTCAGAGCATTGTTATTAAATTAGTTTTTTTTTTATTATCTATCCTGTATTGTGTCTTCTATAAAATTTAAATAGTTTCAGTTATGTCTATGTCCACCATATAAGTAATATGCTAAAGTAATGGAACTTTTAATTTTTTTCTTCATTTTATTAAATGGGTTTCAGAGTGGATAATGCTGTACAAATTTTTTGTTGTTGCAGAATGCACTGTGTTACATTGTACAATACATTGTATAATAATCATCTGAACCTTTTCTAGGCCGATTTAGCTGCTCATGAAATTGCTCTTCGTCAAAAGATATCTCTTCTCTGCTTAATGGAGGTAAGCTATTCATATTTTGATATGAATGAAGATTTTGTACAAAATTGGTGGTCAGATCCATTTTATAAACTTCAAAATTAATAATACTTTGGAAACATCCTGATAATATTTGTTTGAAAATGTGAGTATTGTGGCTACATACAGTAATAATTTAAAGGAAATTCCACCAGGTTGTGTGTGTAACAAAAAATCAATTTTAATGATTTTTTTTAAATGAAGGTGTCCTTTTTTTGAAACAAAAAGATTTGTATTTAACAAAAAAAAAAAAAAGGTTTTTGGATTTTGTCTATCTCATAAAATTTAGCAGTTAGTAGTGAAATATGATTGATGTCGAAAGTTTTTAATGGTTTAAGTTTTTAAGCTGTTGTAGAATAGGTCAGTGTACAATATTTTCTCGCATTCAATCTTAAAAAAAAATCCAGGAATGTGATTTTTCGGTATAGTAGCAGAAACCTGCGAACTTATGAGAATTATCCATGAACCGTCTCAACTCCCGTTAATCTTCAAAAATTATAACAATTAATAATCTTCTCATTTTCTTCTGTTAAAGTATCCAAAGTTTTCCTTCATGCATCCCTTAATAGAATAATATTACTTATATGAACCTAAATTGTTAAGAACATTAAATAGTTGAAGGCAAGAGTTTTGTTGTGTGCATTATCATGAGGTGAATTTCTGTAAGAGCGGCAAGCACATCACACCCTGGAAGTTTGTAAGCTAATTTCAATTCTGGATCTCATTTTATAAGGGTATTTGGATTTTGTTGGCACTGAAATTGCAGACTTATGCAATGTTAATCCTTTTTTCCCCCCCCTGCAACAATTTTTGAGATGGAAAGCAATTTTATGCTTTTATGATATTTAGCTTAATTTAAACTTAAGTACATAATCTTAGATTTGTTTTAAGATTGACTTTATCCTGTTTGTTTTAATTAAGCTGCTTTTTTTTTGTGTTCATATATTTTATTCCATGTTTGTAGATGACTTTTAAACGACCTGGTAATAATCGTGTCCTTACCTTTACTGAAATTGCAAATGAAACAAGATTGCCTGAAAATGAGGTAGGTTGGTTTTAATAATTTGTATGAATAGATTTTTTTAATATAATTTTATTCATTAAAATTACAATGGACAATTCCCGCATTTTCTAAAATTTTTTAATTCAATTCTAAATGTTTTGAAAAGGCTATAAACAAAAAAAAATTCTGCTCAATGCGGTTTTTCTTTTTTTAAAAATTTGCAATCAAAATTACCTTGTTAGAGGTTGGCGAGAAAACGGCTCATTTCGTTGGCATTGAATATGATGTAAAGAGATCTCAAACATCTTGGCTTGAAATGCAGCAGCGGAAAACAGATTTGCAAGTTTCTCGCAAATCACGCCAACCTGTACGGAATGTGGCAATGGTCTACCAACACCAACTTTTTTAACGATAGCTATTTGGCAGAAACCTCACAATAACCATAGAAACGCAGGGACCTCTTTGCGTCACGAATTTTGTTGACTGTTTTGATCGGACTGGTTTTGGCTCGGTTTTGGGACATTTTCTTTTCTTAATATTTAAATAACTAATTTTTTTAAAGAACTTATGTTTAAATATTTGGAATCAGAAAGAAATTCTTCATATATATGTACTAATTTCACTCGTTTTTAAAAAATGTGGGAATTGTCCATTCCCTGTTTATCTTATTACAATGTACAACAGGAACTACCTATTATTTTTTTAATTTATTCCTTTTCTAAAAACTTGTTTTTGTAATAAAAAACATATTAAAGAAAATATGATTTTTCATGTAGAATCTGTTATTTTTTTATGGGAATTAAATATGTGGCATTTAAAATACATATTTGTTTTGTTGATGTTTTGGAAAATTTTAGTTATAGCCTGAATAGTTTTTCGATTAAATATAAACGTTTTTAATATTCGTTTGCTAATTATCAATGATTTATGTTAAACACAGAAAATGAAGCAACTATAATAAGCAATATATCTAAAATGAATATTTTAGTTTTCTTGTTAGACATTTATAATACCAGCTTAAGCAGTAAGTGAGGTAGTAAAATTAAAACATAATTTTTAACCTTTATTAATAATTTGATACATAAAGATTGTAGACTTTCTTTCCTACTAAGTGGTTTTTTCTTCATTTTGAAAAGAACAGTAACTTTTTTTTAGTCACATAAGATACTTAAGAATTGCCTTTTATTATCAAAACATTAGTTATGTGCCTTTCTAACTGTTTTAAAACAAAGGTTACTAGCACAGCAGACACTGCTTTATGTGGTTATGATTAATGTTATTATACGTTTAATGTTAACAAAATCTCCAAGTCCCGTCCACTTGTATCAAAAACACAATTATTTTCCTTAAATTGGTAAAAAATAAGGGGGGGGGGGGGGCACAGTTAATTTCTTATTTTTTTCAATTTGAGAACTGTTTTCTGAAAACCATTTAGAAACATTCACCTTCTTTCAAGGGAAGGCTCAAATCTGACTTTCAAAAGGGAGAATAAGGGCTTGCGTTTCATTATATAGTACTGTATGCATACTATGTAGTATTCTTTTCAATAGATTAATTTAGTATGATAATAATAAAAAGTACTGTAGAGTTTTACAACATTGAAACTTAAATAATCACTGTCTTCAGAAATCAACATTTATTTGTATTTGTACTTGGACTTTTTAGCATTTATATTTTTTCATATATTATAATCAGTTGATTATTATCAAATTAATATCTTCCTGATGTAGTCACATTAAATATTATCTATTGTAGATGATTTTATTTTTAGTATAGTCTGTTATATATTGCTTTATTTTTCCAATACAGGTTGAACTTCTGGTGATGAAGGCCTTGTCGCTTGGATTGGTGAAAGGCTCCATTGACCAAGTGGATAAGACAGTGAACATGTCTTGGGTGCAACCCAGAGTACTGTCTGTTGAACAGGTTAGTCATTCATTTATTATTAACATTTATGTATCACCTTTGTAGGAAAAAAAACATGGTTGTGTTGAATTAGGTTCATGCCTTCTAGGTAGAAAAGAAATTATTTGTTTTAGTATTTGTGTTTAATGATACCTTAATGGTCCTATCCTTATTCAATCAATAATGCTCCAAGAGATATTATTTTTAAATCTATGAATTTCAGAATTTTTCAATGCATAGGCTTATAAAGAGATTTAAACTTTATTTTGTTTATTAAATTAGAATATTATAACAGAAGAATAAGAATATGTTAAAGATGAGAGGGGCTTATTTTGAAGAAATTTAGGTACTTTTATTGGCTTTTTGCAAAATTCAGTGTCTGAAAAAAGGATCCTGCAAAAAATTTTATTTTTGGAATAGGTCCTTTCATGAAAATCTATTTTTGGAAAAAGGACTATACAAAAATATATGTGTCTGTGTTTTGTTTTAAAAGATCCACTTGATACTAATACTTGATATTCCTTAGTATATTTTATTGAATTGCATGTTTTCACATGATTTTTTTTTTTTTTTTTTGGCAAATCATATTTTCTTTTAAATTTTTTACAAGTTTATTCCGTTTTTTCCACAAAAATGATTAAACATTCACCGAAAAGACCATGTAAAAGTTCTCATACTGTAAAGCAACTTCTTGAAAGACTAATAATTCCACATTGCTCCTATTTCCTTAAAATACTAATCTTTTATAGCACAATATATATGACTCATTTGGCACAATTCAAAGCTTTTCAGTCAATTATTAATCTGTTTCCTACCTAACTTCTGAATGGTCTTGATTAGATGTGTAGTGTTAATCACTATTTTGTTAAAGAGCTGAAGCTTATCTTAAAATGTGTTTGTTTTAAAAACTTTGTTTTGCTGTGAAACAAATATGTTGGGCATTTAGTATACAAATCAGTTTGTCAAATCTGTAATAGGGTCCCAACATTCATTAAAAGTGCTTAGTTTTTTTTAACTTGTTTTCAAGGCCTTGAAAATGCTTAAGGGTGCTGAAAAGTCCTTGAAAATGCTTAAGGGTGTTTTAAAGTCCTTGAAAATGCTTAGAGATCCTTAAAAATCCTTAATTTTGGCGGATGTTGTGCGCCCAATTGCGAAAGTTATAAAAATACAACTCAGATTTTCAATCACCTCCAGTAATTCGCACTGTATCGGAATTATTTGACATATTTGTATTACACATGCGCCAACTTGTAACTTTTTTAGTAGAATATACTTTATTAAAAATTTATATATAGACATGTTGTCTGAAAACATATTTTCAAAGGTCCTTAAAAACATTATTTAGGTCCTTAAAAGTCATTGATTTTCATTCTGTGATTTGAGTTGGATTCCTGTATAACGTTTTTGTCTCCTTTTTTATTATACTTAGGCAGATTTTATTTATAGATTTTCTGGTTAGTTTTCTATCTAGAAAAAAAAAAAAAAAAAAAAAAAAAAAATATTAGAATATTGTCAAATTATGTTTACATGTGTGAGAAATATTTAGTAAATATTGCAGTTGATTACAACCTTATACATGAAAACTATATTTTAATTTATTTAAAATAATAATAGATTTATGAAAGATATTTGTAAATTTTTTTTTGCTTTGAAGTATATTTATTAAGTGCACTCTAATTTGAATTGCAGATTGGCAATATGAAACAGCGATTGGATCACTGGTGCAAGGAGGTTCAAAGCATGGAATTATTGCTTGAAAACAAAGCCTATGATATTCTAACATAGTTTTATATCATACTCTAACATAAACTATTTATAACGTTTGAAAGATTTTCATTCTTCACTAACTGTATACATTCTGAATAATAAACTTTTTAATAGATCTTTTGATATTCATTGAAGAGAAATTCACTAAAAAGTTAAGGTCACAATTTATGTATGTGTAACTAATATAATTATTGGTTAAGATGACATCATAAATGTTGTTAATTGTTTAAATATTATGTTTCCTGTAAGAGCTAATGGGAAAATTTTGTATATTTCCGGATGTACAGTATTTTTTTGTGATATAATTTTCTTCCTTTATATTAAGTTAAAATTGCTAACTGATATACCAATTGCACATCGTGTATTTGAAAAAAGAAATTGAAAGAACATTAATTGTGAAAAATGGGTTTGCTTCAATTTCTACAGTTTAGGGGGATTTCTTTCCCATCAAACACAAATACTGGTAGTTACCCTAAAAATGACTGGAATGGATTTACCCTTTGAATCATGGATCACTGTCAGTAGTCCAGAAGTTTATGATAAGTGTTTTGTGGCAGTAAAGCTCTTATGTAAATATTGCACTGTGAAATATCGTATCCATAACAAACAGTAGTAGTTTTAGTATTTATGGTAATGGCACAATGTAGCAATTAAATTTTTGGTCATGTCTAGATCTCAGTATCTTTCAAAGGGGTTAAAAAAGTTTTTAGCCTGTATTCTATCTTAGCAAGAAATTAGCTGTGAAAAGTTTTACAGTATTCATGCCTCCTTACTCAAAAGAAAGGTAAAAAACGAAATGTTCACACATAAACCAGATTTCATAATTTAAGTAATTTTATTTTAGATACAGTTTCTCTACATCTACTGCCAAACTGAGTTATACTTCCAAGAAAGCCAAAAAAAAAGTTCCATTTCATTAATTCAGATTACTCGTAAATCGTATAAGTTTCACATAAACATCCCTCGTAGATCCGCATACTTCAAACACTGCTTCGTCCTTGACGAGCTTTAACAATGAACCTTCTAGCCATCGCCTGGATTTTGACAATTTTCTTCACGTGCGTTTCGTAAAGACGCGAGAGATACTCTTCAGTATAATACTTCAAAAATACCTGAAATTGAATAAGAACTGTATTACTTTATAAATAGGATAAGTACTTAATTATGTCACTAATTTTTTTAACCCTAAATATAAATCAGTGTTACTCTAAGCAAATATAAAAGTGAAGCTCAAAACTATTGTCATACTGAATAACTGTAAAAACTTTGAAAATTAATTTTCAGCTCAATGCTGCATGAAAATAGAATGCTCAAATCTGAAATACATCAAATTTAACAATAGAAAATTGTAAAAGATTGAAAAGTTAAGAAATCCCGACGGGATCTCGTTATCAAGTGGTTCGAACCTAGTCAGGATTTGTGGTGGTAATCGTTCTAAATTTAATATTGCTGAATAATTAAAATTTTCCATTACCACCAAAACTATTTTTAAAAAATTGGAAATGTTATCTCTTTAGCATACATGTTCTATTTGATCAGGGTGTCTACACATACGGAAAACCGTAAAAAATTGGGGGAATTTGAAAAAAATTTTGCTGTGAAATCTGGGAATTTTGTAGAAATCTGTCGGGGAATTATCAGGGAACTTTTTTTCTTGAATTTTGTGGCCACCCTTTAGAAAACATAAAATTATCACTAATAAGCATAAAATGATAACTTGTGCCATTTTTGTATTTTCTGTGATTGATATTCATTAAATCGATATATTTTGTGTGTGCACAAGTAACATTTGAAGATGTAAAGCATTTACAGGGTTTTCCGGAAAAGGTCCTAACTTTGAAATGGCATAATTGCATAAATGCAAAATAGAGAGAAGCAGGAAGAGACAAGGGATATGTTTTGGACAGACAGGTATGGATTTTTAAATTTTATCAGCAATATTGATGGGAGAAAATTTGATGATGGCTGTATATGGTTTAGCAATAGGGACAATTTTCATTTGGATGGATTTGTCAGACAAATTTTTTGAATATAGGCCTCAAAATTCTTCTGTATTTCTTGCAAAACCACTACATTATGCAAAATTGAGCATTTGGGATATACTACCTAGTAAAAGGGATCATAGAGCAGTTTTTCAGGCGGGAACAGATAAACTCATTCCTCTATATTAAGATTTTTCAACAGGTGAATCATTTCAATATCGTAATAATTTTGCAAACCGATGTATTTAAAATTCCATTCCTGTCTATCCAATATACCACTTGTCTCTTCTCTCTGTCTCTCCCTCTGTTATATTATTAAAAGATTAAGGAGTCTTTTCTGAAAAACCTGTAGCTCTTCTTAACCCATGTCTACCAGAAGGATCCTCCAGATAAAGATGGGTTACGAAGGGCTACATTGGTGACCTGCGGACAACGAAATGAACATGCCTAACTAATTCTACTATTGATGGTACACAATTAACGCTGCTAATTGCGAAAAAATATATCGCCAAACATGCAAAAAGCGGCTAAACAAGCAATATATATATATATATGTATAAATATATCGGTGAACACAATAGAGCTCTCTCGATTACGCAATGGTAACTATCAACTGGTGGTATCATGCACCGAATTCCATCTCTGATAAAATTCTGGAGGGTGAGTAATGTAGCAGCCGCCAACAGATGGCGTTGCACGTTCCCACCAGTAAATTAGTTTACAACAAATTCATTAGTACAAAAGCCGAGTAACTCGTCTCTACTTTGAGGATCCTTTGGATAGATACGGGTTACAAAAGGGCAACATACCCTGTATTTAGAACGATAGTGATAGAAGATTCTGTTTTGGTTCTGCATTGGACAATATATGTATTTAAAAGAAGAAATTAGTTGAAATTTAAAATGTTCCAGACTGAATCATATCCTGGGGGATTAAAGTTAGCATGGAAAATCTATAGGATAGAAGTTTAAGTCATTTTATCCGTTTCTCTTTTAATAAATGGAAACGTAATCACCTTATTAATTCCCATTTTCCATCCATCCATCTTGAGTCTGATGAGCAGCAACTGGCAGTTTTCTTTACTCAACTCCACTTCTTCATCAAAGTCGAATGCAAGGTATTTATACCTGAAAATAAAACAAAGTACAGACATATACATAATAGTCTGAGGGCAACCAAAGGTTACATAAAAATAATTATATTAATTGGGGCACAGTTTTCAGTAGTGAACTTGTCCAGTTGCAAAATGTTGAACAAAATTTCTTAAAGTATCCAAAACAAATGGCTTGAATTAAAAATGCATTGAATTATCAGAATTGAATTGAACAATAGCAGGGTAAATAATTTTCTAATGTAATTTTCATGTAGAAATTAGGTTATGTAGGCTTTGTTTATTTGATTTACAAAATTTGTTTACAAAAGTTCTAAAAAAAAAAAAAAAAAAAAATGAGGGACTGTCCATTGAAGTATTTTGAGAACCATAACATAGTTTTCACTAGTGAACTTGTTTATAATTTTTTATTTATTTAGTGTCCAGATACGGGGCGTCTTAAAATTAAGGACTCTCAAGTTTGGAAAATGAATTTAAAAAGAAACTAGAAGACGATAGAAAGTCTAATTTCAATGATAATCTAGTATGTTGTCCACAAAAGTAGTGTTTTTTTCCCCTTTTTCTTTTCATATTTGCTTAAAAGTTAATAATCAAACGTCAAAATGGAAGGAAAAGAGTTTCTGAGGGTTTTCAAAATAGATTAATTTTAATGAAAGAAAAATTGTATGTTTCTGGTTAAAAAATTAAATTTTTCATTAATTAATAATTATTAAAAAACTGTTTAATGCAGAAATTTATTGTAATGCAGAAATAGAAATATCATTTGAAACAAAAATTACTAAAATAAATGAATTACTTAACAATTTATTGCTTAAAAACAATGTCTTTTTAACATTAGTTTGTCATTTCCTTGTCATCATTTTAATTACCAACCACTCCTTGGAAGAAATTAAGAATTTAGCATTTCGCCGTTTTTTAGGATGCTGAATCTAAATATGGCATAATATTATGGAATTGCCCCTGAACTTTATAAAGTTTAGTTTTAATTTGTATATGATCCTTTACGACAAATAAAAAGCTATCTATAATTGAGGACTAAAAATGGAAAACGACCCAAGCTATTAAAAAAAAAAAAAAAAAAAAAAAAAAAAAAAACCCACACAAGAAAATCTTTTTTTTTATGGAGAAATGTACTAAATAGCATGCTAAACAAAGTGGAGAACCCTCAAAGTGCGAACTCCAGTAGCAATAGTTCAAATTCAATCTGAAGTATGTACTTAAGCATTTCCTAAAGAACAAGTTGCGATCATTTTTCGGCTCTCGTGAAGAATTTTCTTTTTTGGACTTAGGTCGCTTTCCATTTCTAGTCCTCAATTATTAAAAACCTTCCACGAATAGCGACGGTATTTTTTTGTTGTTTTTGTTTCCTCATTTAGAATACAAGATACAGCCATCGTTCGTTTTTTTTTTTTTTTTGCCTACTGTACCAGTTGATAATAGACTCCAGTACCTGTTAAGGAACTCAGCAAATGTCAACCTCCTCGCAAATCCTTGGTGCCTTATCATAATCGTCTCCATGAGATTGAAGGCCTTCAGCTGCTGGGTGATGTACTGGGGATCGAACTTGACATCTTCTCTTGGCGAGGGGGAGGGCTGGAGACATACCACTAGGTGGGGAAAGTCCTCAGTTATAAACTCCAGCATTCTTGGGAGGAGCGTCTGTAGTTCTTCAGCCAGGCATTTGGTGGTCTCTGGTAACTGGAATGGAAGATGGTGGAGAAGATGAGATAGATACCAGAAGCAATACTTCTTAAAGGGTGATAAACAGAGTGCAGCCTTTCCTCTAGTTTTTAACCCTTTATGAAATTATACGGTCTTATAAGTTCCGTAATTTTTTTCATGATATTGTATTGATTTAAACGCTATGATAGCCATTAAGGGCCTGGGACACAATTTTTTTTTTTTTTTAAATTCTTAAAAAAAAAAAAAAAAAAAAAAAATTATATATATATATATATATATATATATATATATATATTGTTAAAAATAATACAAGAAATTTTGAAGAAAATGGCATACAAATTTTGTTTCTATCATTAGTAGAACTATTTGAAATATTTAAGTTTTTGTTACATGACAACTGTATTTCAGACATGGTATCTTGAAACTTTGAAACTGTTTTTCTCGGTGATGGATTTTTGTCCTTTTTTTGAGTTTAAATTAGTATAATTTAAAAACTACTTGTTATAAATCTATGAAACTTTCCACAATTATTTTTCATATATATTTCTTTGATTTGTCTTCAAGAATTATGTTTTTTTTTTTATTTAACCTTTTTTAAAATTTTTTTGAAGCTTAGCATACTATGGATTTTATACGGTTTTTGCACAAAATATTAAATTTTTTTTTTTCTAATTACTTTATGGAAAAATCACGATGACAATTTTTGATATAAGTTATAAGAAGTAATTTTATGCAAAAATGAAGTGATTTTTTAAAAAAAAGTTTGTTAGATGTATCAAATTTAGGAAATATCAAAATTTTTAAGTTTTTTAATTTTTTAAAAAATATTTTTTAATTTTGAAAATTTAAAATAGTTTTTTAAGTGTCAAAGCATCATACATTACTGCATAAAAAAAAAAAAAAAAAAAAAAAAAAAAAATTCTAACAATAAAGATTTTAGAATTTTGAGTCTCATATCCCCTTAGCACTTTAAATCTACTCCTATGAAGTTCGTTCTTCGATTGTTGAACGGCAGAAGAAATTTATTTATTTTTAGAAACTTGCTAGAGACAAGATAAGACTTAAAAAACTGAAAGTCATCCATATCGCCACATGTTTGCATTTAAAGAAGAATAAGCATGTGCTGCCATGTAACAATTGAAAAACGAATTTCCCAGAAGTGAATTTCAAAGTCAGAATAGGTTTCTAAGTGTTTAAATTAATACAATACCATGAGCAAATAAAGGATGGTAGAGAGTGTAGTCTCTGGTTTACAGGATTATAATAGGGCCTACCTAGGTGGAAAATTTTACTGACAATATTTGTCCCTCCTCAATTCTAAGATCCAGGGCCGGCCTAAGAGCAAAATGCTGTGTGTGCAAGAATGAGTTTTGGCGCCCTTGCAGGGAAAATGTGTATAGAAAAACCTCCTAAAATTATATGGGTGCTCTTTAACTGAAATCTGCTGGAACTTATGTCTTTTTCTATTACTAATTCATTTAACTTTATTTTTTCAAACTTTAATAGGCTAAATGTACTTTACTTGTGTAAAGAGTAAACTACTATACTAAACTCCAACTTAACTTGACATCACTAGACGATAGATCTTCACCGTGCTCATAGGCAGTTAATCCATTTTAGCGGAGTGAAGACATAATTCTCGCCAAACCTTATAGCCTTTTGTTCTCTACAGGGTTGTGGTTTGGCGAACATTATGCTTTCACGCCGCCAAAATGGATTAATTACCTATGAGCACTGTGACGATCTACCGTCTAGTGATGTCAAGTTAAGTTGAAGTTTAGTATAATTCTTTTGCTCAGTTTATAGTTCTGTCAGGTAGAAAATAAGACACATTTTTTAACCACAACAAAAGTTTCATTTGATTTAATAGTCATGAAAAAATATTAATCTAGAAAAAATATCACATAAAATTGATTAAAATAATCTGTATAAAATTGATTAAAATAATTAGTATACATTTTATTAAAATAATCTGTATCACACTTTGAACAGTGGAAGGTTTTAGCTTTAGAAGCCGACATTTTTTTTTTATTAGTACATCATAATCTAATAACGACGAAATATCCTTTTCAATGGACAAAATTGTAAGGTTGTTAAGTCTTTCTTGCGAAAGAGTAGACCTTAAGTAGTTTGGGCTAATTTACATTCAAAATTGCATAAACATTTTAATTTATAACAAATATTTAAAATTTTTTTTTTTTTCTCATTTCGACGCCCCTCTCATTATCAAATGTGTGTGATCGTATCAGTCGCACACATCTTAAGCCCGCCCTGCTTAACTTACTGGCAGAAATATATAAAAAAAAAAAAAATCTGTCAAATAGATAATCATGAATTGGTGTAAATATATAGTTTTAGATCAATATTGCTTGACTTTAGCTTTTCGCCAAGCAGTATTCATCAATGCCGGAAATAGGGGTTGTGAAAGATTGACCAATTCTACATGAGCATGCTTACAAAATACATGATTTTTTAAAAATAATATCAAAAACATCACAAAACATATTTTTGCCCTCTATCTATTCTTATAAATAAAATATTTCAATTTTAAAATTGTGTATCAACATTTCAATACTTCCAGTATATCGTATTTAGCCATGAGCGAGATTTGTCAATATCTGTAATAACGGCTGATTTACAAAGTTCCACATTGGGATTGCTCAATGTCGATCGATATTGTCCAGCGTAGTTATGATACTAAAGTACTACCATCGCACCAAAATCTCTGTTAAGTATCAATATACTTTTAAGGCTACGTTGCTGAAATTTATATAGTCTCAAAAATAATACACGATTTTGAAGGGTTTGGAACTCGGCATTGAAAACAACTAGATATTAAATTTCTATATAGCTGTAAAATTGACCAAAGATGAAACAATGGACATTTCCCGCATTTATTTGTTTATTTTTTTATTCAATTTGAAAAGGTTTCGAAAAGGCCGTAAACACAAAAATTTCTGCTTAATGCGCCTTTTTAAAAAAAAATTTGCTATCAAAGTTACCTTGCTAGACGTTGGCGAGAAAATGATTCATTCCGCTGGCACTGAATGTGACGTCACGGCTTCGCAAACATCTTGGCTTGAAATTTAGCAGCGGAAACCAGATTTGCAAGTTTCTCGCAAATCACGCTAACCTGTACGGAATGTGGCAATGGTATACCAACGCCAACTGTTTGGCAGAAACCTCACGATAACTATAGAAACTGTAAGAGCCCTTGACGTTACGGATTTTGCTGAGTGTTTTGATCGGACTGGTTTTGAGGCATTTTCTTTTCTTAATATTTAAATAACTAATTTTTTTAAAAGAACTTTTGTTTAAATATTTGGAATTAGACAGAAATTTTTCATAAATATAAACTAATTTCACTCGTTTTTGAAAAATGCTGGAATTGTCCATTGTAAAATCTTCAATAAACGGTGTAGTAAAATGAAATAGTTTTTTAATTAAAAAATAAATAAATAAATTATAATGAAAATTTAATTAGATTAATTTCAATTAAAACTTTATTTACATCTTTCCCCAACATGGTTCAAACAGTAAAGTTGACTTCCATACAAAGTGCCATATTTGGTTTTAAAAAAGTGAACTGTAGTTTATTTTTTTCTTCAGTTATCACTTACTGTCTGTCTATCCGTAGAATAGTTACCTCCAGGGATGGTGGTGGTTGTTATAGAAACAAGACTCGTTGAATTAGAGTAGGGTTTATTCATGCAGGAAATTGGTGTCTAAAAAGATTGCAATACAGCGAATGTAGATGTCCTATAATCCCCAATGGAAAATGGGGCTAGTCTTGTTTCTACGACAACAGACAACGCTAGGCGATGTAGCGGGAGTTATTCTTGTAATTGACAGATAGTACCATCCTCTGAAGAAGATGTACAATATTATTTTAATACAGGCACCATAACTTTAATTATTGACACTGGTTAGTACCCCAGTACAAATACTTACATCGTTAGCTATTGCGGACGTCACAACATCGTTAGTTGCTTTGAAAGTTTCCATAAATTCTGCTTCATCAACGATATACGTATTTTCGGCTGTTAAGTCAGGAATGCTGTAAGTTACCTGCATAAAGTGATTTGAAAACAAACATCAAATGCAATAGTGTTGGAAAAAGACTGTACTTATGTATTATGCAGTCAACCAATTGGTTAAGATTTACTGTACGGTCCCTCTTGGCGACTTATAAAAAAAAACTCGCCAAATTGAGAATGACGTCAAAAGGCTGTGTCACCAAATCCAAAATGGCATCAAAACACGTCGTGTTGCCAAATACAATCGGTCACTAGGGTTATCGGAGAACCTTGGCGACGGGACCACATCGTCAACTTTCAAAAAGTCGCCAAGGGGCACCGTACAGTAAATCTTAACCAACCAATTTCGACAAAACCAAAACAGTCACCTTTCCTGCAATTTTCGCTCCAATAATAGATAACAGTGACACTACAACAACTTTTGTAAAGCTTAGCGACCGAAGCCCTCCTTTTTTGCTTTGATAAATAAGCACAGTAGCTGTCCGTTTGCGATAGTTTCGGTTTTGTTGAAAATGGTCAAAGAAATAATACGTAAGTACCAAAAAGACAATCAAAAACATTGTTACAAAGTTGTTTAAAAGAATATTTAAGATAATAGAAAAGTAACTTAAAATACGCATCGCTTCAGAAATCAGATTTTTAATTTCTTTGATCGATACATACTTTAAGCGTTTGCAATTTTCACGCCATTTCAAACCCTCAGTGGACTTTATGTAGGAGTTCATCGTTAGGCAACTCTTTTGACCATTGTCAATACATCTCGACTAATTTGATTGCTCACATTTCTTTAGCCAATCCCCGCGCATTTCCCCGCGCTTATAGCAGTTGACAGTGACGCTCTCATGCGTAAGTTCCATTAAAGGTAAAAAATATTAATTATTCTTTTTATTGAAAGGGTTTTTAAGTTACTTAGAATACATGTAAAAATAAACAAGTTTCTCACTCAATAAATAAAAATTAATTTGAAAAATAAAGCGGTTTTAATAAACAAGTTGGAAATGTATAAAAGTAAAAAGTGCATAAGCGCATTCAGACAACTTTTTGTTAGTATAATCTATCAATGCCAAGCTTAATGAGCTAAAAATTACTATTCCATGAATCCAGTTGTTGTAGCCATTGTTTGTAAAGAATTTTTTAGATGTGGTAGAAAAGAGAATATCGCGAAATACTCTCACAAAAACAAGCCTCAGTATTTTTTTCCAACTTTGGTTTATTGATATTACTTTTGATCTTAACTAGTATTCATATTTGGCATCCATAACAAACTTGCTTGTGTAGCGGCATACGGTTCGCCGAGTTAAGCGGGTATTATTCTGGTTTCATTTTCAATTATCGTTTAGAGTTTTTCTACAGGCAGTGTGTATTTTATTTTGAGGTTAATTGGGTGGAAATTGAATCACTGACTCGTTCGGTGTTCTTAAAAAAATCTCTCCCCAAAAAACTCTTCGTGCGCGAAGAATAAAATCGTATTCATGCATTCCAAATCCACACAAAAGAAAGTCATTTGCTTATCTTCATAAAAGAACTGGTGTTCTGCTTAGTCGACTACATAAAACAAACTCTTCTGCTCAGCTGACGTCGTTCTCGTTCGTTTTAAATGTTCGTTAAAGGCTTAACTTACCTCTTCGAAGGTATGGTGCACTGTGACCTTATCGTTTTCTACCTCGATGCATTCGCTGGGAAGGGATTTCATTTTTTCTGAGGAAAAGAGAAAAAGGATTGGCATGCTTAAAAATAAAAACTTTTCATTCGATGTGAAATTTGCATAAGATGAAAAAAAGCGCAAAAAAAATAAAATATTCCAGCTGCAATTCTAATGTACTTAGCCAGTTAAAGGATCCTTTCACACCAGAATTCTGAAGTCCGTTCAGCAAAATTTTTTCGCTCTCTACGAGGTTGCTGAGGGCATGTCTTTGTTGAGGAGTTTCTTCGTACTTGAACGGTACATCAACATATTCTTCTTTGTATTCTTCCTGAAAGGTACAAAACAGAACATTGTATGAGAATTTCGAAACAAGGAATAGCAAAACAGACTCTTTAGTGGGATATATTTAAGACGAAGTATGCAAGCTATGAATCTGTAAACTTTATTTTGGACCACTCATTTTTTTTCTTTGGTACTTTTACATCAGCGAATCACAGGTTGATAAGGAAATCGAATCAGGATTGTTTTGCTTTGGAACTATAAAGGCAAGGAAGGAGGATTAATTGGAACGAAATTTGATGTATTGGTAACAACTGGGTTTGAAGGTCTGACTTATGCTAATAAAACAGAAAAATTAAATAACAAGATCCCAATGTGACCCAACAAGTTTAGTCTGATTAAAGCATTTAGAATTGGATGATCCCGAATATTTCAAGGCGAATGCTTTCAATAAACTCTTCATATATTTTTAATCCACTTCTTGACTTCTGCACACCATAATATCACCTTCTACAATCTGATTTGTTTTAGTTTACATTGTTTTAAAAATTTATGGTAATAATAGCAAAATTGTTTTTACATATAATAGTGAGATACTTCCTGTAAATAAATATAATTTGTAAAAGAATACTTGGACCTATACTTGAGTAGTTATTTTGATTTCCAATTCTTGAACATGCCTTCAAAACAAATTTCAAAACATAGAGCTTAAATCACTTTAAGGGAGCATAAATGTTTCGGAAACTGTGGTTTTTGCAGAAATCAAACAACGACTTTGATTATCTATAAATGCTATAAATACAGTTTCTGATCATTATTGAATAGAAGGAAATCAAAAGGGACAAGAGTGTTACCAGTTCTTTGAAGAACATCAACTGTTGAATGTAATTCTGGAGGAAATCGTCAATGATGTTTGTGCCCAGTCGGAATAGTTGGTTCTGCTCATTGGCTCCGAATCCTGGTGGGTCAATAACGGTGACAGAAAAGGAATCACCTCTAAAGAAATACAAAATATTGTTTGAATATAATCAATAACTTGTAAGTCAGCAATTAGCGTCCCATGTAGAACAGCGGTATGGGCCAATGTCGGAAACAAGGGTTCTGGTAAGATTGGCCAGTCTGTGCCGAATCTCAAGTATTGTTCCAAAATACACGATTTAAAAAAAAAAAAAATGAAATAAACATGATAAAACCATCACAAAACTTATTTTTTTACCCCTCTTTCCTTTCTTACACTATATTTTAATTTTAAAACTTTCTATCAACATTTCAAAACTTCCAATATATTTTACCCAGCACTGGACGAGATTGGCCAAAATCTGTGGCAACGGCCAGTTTACAATAGTCCGCATCGGGATTGGCCAGCTTCGAGACAATATTGGCCAGTGAATTTATGCTACTGAGGTTATTAACTCATAATTAAAGATTTTTTAAATTTTGTTTTTCAGCTTCTATACTAACGAAGTGATAGGTCTATACAAAAATTATATTTGTTTATCTATCTGTATAAGGTCAACATACTTCTTATAGCCCAAACTAGAAATTGACAACTAGACTAGTCATAAAAATTATCGCCGATTAGCTAAAACTTTTTTTGCAACTAAAATTCGCATAAAATCGTCAGATGGTCATAATAATTCTGCTATTAAGAAGTCTGAAAGAATAATTTCTTGGCACTTACAGAACTAGCCTTGAGAAAGAGAGCTGCTTATTTATGGACAATACCACCCAGTCAAAGATCCGCAAGTAAAGGAACTGGACCCAGGAGTCCCTCTTGACCGTCACGTCTTCCACGTTCTCCCCCCTACAGATCACAGAGCTCAGTTTGTCGTTGTCCACGCTCAAGTTCTTGGCAGCTATCAAAATTAGGATATAAGAACGATCACTGTCTATAATGTAGATTCAACAAATTGCATGGATTGTAAATCCATAGAAAGCAGTACATATGTTGCAGGAAATCTTACTTTAAAACAAACTATATTCTAATGAAATTTGGTTTCAAGCCAAATTGGTTGTTCCTAAGTGAATATGCAGAGTGAGAATTATTGAGCTGTATGAAAACAACAACAACTTTGATAACTTTTGACTCGTTGGCGAGATTCAGTTTAAACTTAGTCGGTTAATTGCAGGGCATATCGAATTTTTTTTTTTGAGCACACTTATTGTTGTTGTTCATTTTACGGTGAAAATGTTAAAATAGAGTGTTTCTGAGCTGTTCTTCAAGGTACATTATTAGAGGAATAACAGCTCCATTGTGGCTCAAAAGAAATTTGTGACCGAGAACAAGCTGAAGACAACCGGTCCAAGTGTAATTATAACAATTAAATCTTTGATTCAAAAGTGAGAACTAGTATCGACACTTCGCGAGTTTTACAGGATTTTTTTGTCTGCGCTAAATCATGGCTATTGATGGCATGTCGCATGCAGATATTCGCATTTAGTTTATGGCAAGAGAACATATCATAAACTAAATGCGAATACCTATAGTTACTTTTAAATTCTGCATAAAAATTTTGAACGCAGTAGTTTTTGAAATTTTAATTTTTTTTTTTAATTTCATATTGCTCAATAATTGTCACCCTATAGGTTTGTATATGAGTTTAAACATAAGGTAATCATAATTAAGCTGACACGGTTTAAATCAGTTTTGAACCTGTAGCAATTAAGAAATTTTCAGAAAATTATGTATACGTACACTGCGATGCAAAAGTTTAGACAATGACGTCATTCGACTCGAAAATTTAAAATTGTAATAGAAGAATTACCAAGGCCTATAAATATATTCAAAAACTCTTTTAAAACACTATAATTAAAACAAAGTTGTTTAATTTGCTATAATAATAATTTTTTAGGGTAAAAATAGAAATGTGCTTGTTGCAAAAGTATCGACACAATCACGATTTTCTGCGAATTTTTGTTTGCAATGCAAATTTCAAAGAGATGACGTCACAGACCTCAAATATTTAAGTTCTGCAAATGATAGCACTTCTAATCGAGATGCCACGGACTAAAGAAATTCTAAAGAACGGATGAGTTTATGCAAATTTTGAAGTTGAAAGCTGAAGGTAAGCTCGTTTCGTAAATTTCGACTATTATTAATCGACATAAGACTTCTATTTATCGAGTTTTATCTAATGGATGTAAATTCAAAGAAAAAATCAGATCTGACAAGCAGCGTGTGCCGAATAAACCTGATAATCGTCAGATCAATTTCAAAAGTCATTAAAACTTTCAGTACCCAAGTATACGATTCGCAGACGAATTTTGGAAGCAGGAAGAATGGTTTATTTCAAAATGAAAAAATGATACCAGCTCTGAAGCTACATCATAAGTCATAAAGAATGTTATGGTCCAGAAATCATGTCACATGGACCAAAATGGCAATCAGTGTTATTTAGAGATGGAAAAAAAAAAAAAAAAAAAAAAAAAAATGAATGTGGTTAGTCTAGATGGCTGGACATAGTACTGGCATGACTTGCGATAGGAACCTTGTCAGTTTTTAGTCCCAGACTAGATGTTGGCTCGGGGAGGGTTTGAACTGCCTTTTGTTATAACGGACAAGTGTCTTTAACAGAGGTAATTAAACGTCACAGCATTACACTAAGACATTGGAGGATATAACTTGCTGCCATTCTCTGAGCTGAGAGGAGGACCTTCATGAAAATTTCGTCAAGACAGCGCTTTGATCCACAATGTATACAATACAAATGTCTGATTTAAATATCAGAATTTAAAAGTTCTCGACTGAACAGCTTATAGTCCAGATTATAACACACTAGAGAATCTTTGGGACATCATGTCGCAAAGTGTAAAGCAATTTTAGACACTAATCTTCTATAAATGAACCCAAGAGATCCATAAAGTATATATGGAACCAAATCGAGCCCCAAACCATGCAAAGTTTAGTTCTTTCGATGGAAACTTATACTTATGAATCAATTAACAAGAATGGATCCCCAATTATGTTTTAAATCATATTTAATTTCAATTCATTTTTGTCTAAACTTTTGTGACAATGTTAATTTGTTTTGTTACCAATTAATAATTTGCAATCTGCACAATTAACTTTTATAGTTAAAAATATTGTAAAGTATGCATCAAATATTACACTGAAGCTGCATTACGAAAATTGATTACAGTTATCTTGAAATCTATGTGTATTTGTTAATTGTCTAAACTTTTGCCTCTCTGTGTACTACTACGATCATAGAAAAATGGTTTCTAAATTTTTTTTTTTTAAATTAATAAAAATTATGTTGCAGACAAAATGTTTAAGATCATGCTTCAAAGAGAACAATTGTAAGATGGATATTCATTAGTTTGTTTTCTTTTTCGTCAAAAACTTCATTTACATCCTCACTCCCCCTGAAAAGTTAACTTTTATTTAAGCTTTTAAAGTATCATATCTCCATCTGGTGGCAAAAAAGTGAAGGTCATCTTAGCTGTACGTAATAAATGTTTTTACTTTTGATACCCATATGTTGACATAGGGTAATGAAAGTATTGCATCTGGTCAAATAAAAAGCAATTCTTTTGCATAATTTCACATTTTGGAAAGACCAAAAAGAGTGGTATAAAAAAATGTCTGAGCGTGTGTCTGTGATTAACATGACTCCTGGACGGATTGATCAACGATGTTAATTTTTTGTATACTGGTCAGTAGTAGCAGATTTAAGGTGTATTTAGGTTTTCGTCAAAATAGCGCAAGCGCATAAGATAGCTGTTGTTAAAAAAATTTTGTTGTTAAGCAATTGCCAGAAAAAAAAATGACTTCAAAGATTTTGAAAAAAAAATTGCCGTGGTAATGCCTTTTAAAGTATTCTAAACATATTAATCGAATGCAATTTGGAATATCGTTTGTTCATAAATATAGTGATTCAAAAGTAATAGGGTATTAGGGTATTCAAAAGTAATATGAATTATGAATTTCTCAAATGTTCTGTTTTCTTGGGTAACTGTACAAAAAAAAAAAAAAAAAAAAAAAAACCAACTTTAATTTCGATAATTTTTCTCTTCAATAATGTTGTGTACTAGTTGTAGTGCTCAGCTTTGTAGGGTACAACCTGGTTCAAATTGGCTGCTCAAGTTGCAAGTTAAAAGTATTTTCTCCCCAATTTCCATCCTCTTAACGATTTCACTACCATACTTATAAAAAACATCGGAATGAAATTGCGTTCCCGATAATCTGGATTAGTCAAGATACATATAGAAAAAATTGGTCTAGTAGATCTTAAGCTATGATTATAAGCTATGAATGAAGAGGAGTGAGTGTTGATTTTTAAAAATCTCATGTAAACTCGTATTTCGAAGATCAAGTGTGCAAAATTTCATCAAGATCGGAATGAAACTGTAGATTTCAAGTTATTCTTAAACGCTTCAAGAGGGGGAGGGGGGGAAGAGGGAGGGTTGGTTTTATGAAATCCTATGGGGCCAATGATCTTCCCCTTGTTTTGATAATCAAGTGTTCAAAATTATATCAAGATCGGCATAAGATTGTAGATTGCTGACAAACATAAACCCATGCACCGCCAAGTTTTTTTCCTCTTTATAATTTTTTTAATTTTTTAGTGACGGAGGAGGGTGCATGCTTTTCAAAAATTTTATTTTGATCTTATATATAATAATAATAATAATAATAATAATAATAATTAATGACACTTTTTCCAATGTTATTAAACTGAATATACCTGATGATATTAGATATGGGTTGCTAGCGGTTGCAGCTGAACCTTTATGTGTATAAGTGACGTCACCCAGCAACAAAATGGCCGACAATATTCTAAGAACGACTAAAATTTCCTAAAAAAAAAGAATAATTTTTATGACAGATATTCTTATTCAATAGACAAAAGTATTTAAATGATAAAATATGTCCTGACCCTGAAGTAATAAATATCAAAAGAATAAAAATTCTGGAGTTGTTACATGAGACATTGCTAAGAATTTTAATATAGAAAAATAAAGGCGTGATGTAATTTATTCATTTATTCAGTCAGAAAAATCAACTTAATAATTATTAATGAACTTAACAATAACTGAACTTAACAATAATTAACTGAATGATTAATTTCCAGGTGTCAAAGTATCTGTTGTAACAGTCGTCAATGTTGAACAACACATAAATTGTACAGCAGTATTGGCCAAAGTCGGAAACAGGAGTTAGGACGATTGGTCAATTCTAGCCGAAATTCAAGCATAGCTCCAAAATACGTGATGTTTTAAAAATAAACATCTAAAAAACATTACATTTTCTCCATCCTTTCTTATACGAAATATGTTAATTTTAAAACAGTGCATTAACATTTCAAAACTTCCAGCATATTTTATTCAGCAATGGGCGGGATTGGTCAATATCTGTATACAACGGCCAGTTTACAACGTTCCACATCAGTTGAGTGTTATTGCCAGCGATATTTTGCCACTAGGATATTGATAGGGAATATTTTTGAAGAAGTAGACTATGAGTAGCCTTCGAACTGTTAAGAGGAAACTACCTGCATTTGCGTTCCGGATGAGAGCAAATCCAATAATAAGGAATTGTCGCACCATCCTGAAGATACATTGTTTGGAATTTATCATGTCTATGAAAAATGATTCTTTCAACTACAGATCTTCAGAAAAACATCCCACATGTGTCATACATATATGTTTTGAAGTGAGGCCACCTAAGAAGAAATCGTGCCTGAAGAAAAAATTGTGTCAATTAAGATAAGAAAAATCCATTAGTCCACCACACCTGATCTATACTTGTTGCTGTAGTTTTTAATCTCCAACCCAGTCTGATGGAGTCAGACTAGGTCACGGAATCCGTTGACATACAAAAAGTCTAAGACGAGAAGGGGAGAAGAATAAATTTCCTCCCAAAGGAGATTAAATAGTAAAGGATATGTTCAGCTGAGGCCTGGCGTTGATGGCACTTGGGGCAAAGAGTGTAATTTTTCTTGTCTAAAGAGAAGGTAAGACATTTAAGATGGCCGCTGGCTAGACGTGAGAGGCCGGTAGATGATTTTCTGTCACATGTGAGGGCTAAAGGAAGACCCGGCTTAGTACCTCTATATAAGTAGTGAGTTGGGAGTACCAGCCAAATCTTCTTAGTTTGAGATTTAATCCGAGAGTAAAGTTCCAGGTAAAAGAGCTCTGAAGAAGAAGGGGTAGGGTGGTTGCAACCCTCCCTTGCGAGTTTGTCTGCCGATTCGTTTCCGTAAAGATGCACATGGGAAGGAATCCATTGGAGGTGGATATCTTGTGGAAGGAAAATGAACCTTTTATTGTGTAGTATAGATATACTAGTTTTGTCCACGACTTTTCCATACTTGTGGATGCATTGACTTAAAAACATCATCACCTCTGGAGCACCTGCATTGGACCTATTTTGCTGTCTAAATAAAAGGATTGCACTGTGGTTTACTTCAGTAAAATGGATTGTTGTGATATAGATTATCATTCCTCTTGACTGTAGAGTTCAGGGGTATATTTAGACATGAATTCTTTGCTAAACAGCCTAATGATATTAATGCATGGATAGGACGCTCCAGGTAGCTAAGTCAGACAATGTCGGAAATAGATAGTCGGAAACAGGGTTTATTAAGATAGTCAAATTCTGGCTGAAACTCAAGGAATACACGTATTCTTAAATTCTTTATATTGACTTCGAGTTTGTGTGTGTGTGTTGGACAAATCTATCAACTAGCCAAGAGAGCTAATTAACCCACATCCCGTCAGATAATCGAACTGAATCTTGGCAGATAGATGAGACTATCAGTAAAAGACCGCTTTTACACACGTTACGCATCTGTTATCACTTCGGAGGACTAAATAACCCATTTGCCATCATCTAACTCAGCTGCAACTTTGGAGATACGCTCGTTGTTGAAGGGAGTGCATTTTATCAAGTTCTAGGGTCTGTCCCTAAATCTCTGCTTTTACACACGCTCCTATTGTCGCTTTCATAGTCTAATTAATCCGCATGACGTCATGCAATCGAGCTGAACACATAAAAGGTGGCAACGCATAATAAAGGATTTACCTTAAAAACTTTGTTTTTATAGATTAATTTTCTTTAAAAATAAACATGTAAAAAATATAACAAAACATTTTTTCCTCTCCGCCCTTTTTTGTAAATAAAATATTTTAATTTTAAAACTGTGCATTAACATTTCAAAACTTCTAGTATATTTTATACAGCATTGTGCTAGATTGGCCAATATTGTTATCCAATGGTCGATGTTCAGTGTTGAACATTGAGATTGATCAATGTCAGCCGATATTGGCCAAAGTTACTCTGGCAATGGGTTCATGCGATTCATAAATGAGAAAAATATCTGGGTTTAGAAAACATAATCTATATGGGCAGCAGATTGCTGTAAATTAGACCACATAGCATTGCAAGATGCAATACGTGAAAGCTTGGTAACTCACTATGACTGAATAACATGGCCAGTATACTCATCAAATACTGAAATTTCGAAACAAAGCAATATCGCTATGGAGTGTATTAATTTAAGTTGTAAACTGTGACTGAATAAATGATCTGTACAATTTTACCTCTTCTGTGAAGGAGAGTATTCGGAAGCACTGGTAGATTGTCTTGTAGCCAGCTATTAGATCCGCAGAGTTCTTGGAGGACTTTTGGGGGAGATATCTCATGGAAGAAAGTTTGTCCAGACCGAATTCCGCAAGCCTTTTATCGTTTTTAAGTCCCTCATAGATGTAGTACAAAATATGGAAATTGCTTTCATTTCTGAAAGAATAAAATTGGTATAGAAATGGGTAGAGAATAAAAAAATAAAAATAAAATGTGTACAGAAAAAATAGAAGAAAAAAATAAATAAAATGAACATAGAAATAGGAATAAAATAAAAAATAAATAAAATCGGGGTAGGTAAAGAAAAGGAATAAAAAACAAAACGGTTGTAGTAAAAAAACCAAAAAAAAACAAACAAACAGAATAAAACCATAAAATGGATGTAGAAAAAATAAATAAATAAAAATATATATATATATAATATAATAGGTGCATAATAATTATTGTAGCGACAATTCAATATAAGTATTCCTGGAATAAAAAATACATGAGTTATTGAGGCATTTCATGTCATACGTTGGATAAAAATTTCGAAATTTTTTTAAAAAGATAATTAGTGGGGCCTTAAACATCCTGAGCAATTAAAATTGATTTCAGGAATTAGCTTTTTAGAAGTTCGTCGTTAGATATTGCATTCTATTGGTTCGAGATATAAAACTTCTTAGGTTTTCTCAACGTACTTAAATTGTGGGTTTCTCTTTATATAGTTCTGCCATTTAGAGTGAAATTATTTATATATTGTATTCTATTGTTGATTAGGTATTGCATTCTATTGCTGAGAGACATAAAACTCATTAGGTTCCTCAGCGTGCTTAAATAGCTGTTTTCTATTTTCTACGGTGCTGCCATCTACTTCATACAGTCATAACTTACCAAAATCTGGGGAGTATTCAAACGAAAAACACAATGTGGAATTTTAGCTATTAGTCACAAGTAGATGACTTTGCCTTTAAATTGGTAAATTATTTATTAATTTTGGTTTTGTACAAAAGGGAGTAAAAAAAAAAAAAAAAAAAAAAAAAAAAAAAAAAAAAACCCGCTGATATAATATAAGACATTGCTCTGTTTGACAAATAATTTTTTTTCTTGGATTAATGGTTGAGCCCAGTGGAATCAAACCAGATTATTGCTATATCATTGGCGTGTAAAATTAATGGTGGCTGCCGCAAATTAAATTCATCGAGGCCCCAATGTCCTCTCCTTGGTATGGCGTGGAAGTGGAGAAAGAGGTACTTGCTCAGGTATCTTCACCTTGACATTTAACCAAGCTCAAAATTACAAGGTGCAATTATTAGATGTTTTTGTTACAATGTTACTTCGCAGAATGGTTTTTGTGCAACCCTTGCGCAAGGAAACTTTTTAAGAATCAACTGTCCGTATCGTATGTAATGTCACATTACAAGAACGGTCATACAGTGATTATTGCAGACAGGTGATGATAACTGGTGACAGACAGTGATGGTATACGTATATGATTGATAGTTAATGAAACAGGGATGATAGTTAAGGATACAGGGTGTTCAAAAACCGTCGCACTTCCTATATATTGTCAAAATGTTGATCAAAAATGAATAATATTTGCAATTTGAACTAGGGTCTAGAAATCAATATTTATTGAGATATTCCCAATTAAAGTTAACCAATTAAATCCTTATATTACATTTTTAAAAACTCTTTTCACTTGTCCATTTTATTTTAGAGGTTACCAGAAATGTATTCCTTCACTGATTGGAAAAAATATTTAAATGGGGGTGGTTAGGTCAATTTGTTGATGAAAGTGAAAATTTGAAGTCTTTTTTTTCTTCTTTCTTTTTATCTCTTTTTGGCGAACATTAGATTTAAAAATACTTATAATTGATAATTGATGTATACAAATTTATATTTGGAAAAGCTAACTTTTCATAAGAAATTATTTACATTTAGAAATTTGAGTTTAATAAGTAGCACATAATTTTGAATTTTGATAATCACATTAAATTACGAATCTTCGTTGTATATAAAATAAGATCTTTTCATAGTATAAGAACAATAGCCATGACTGGCTATTTCCCCTCTAAGAGATCTGCCCTAAAGAAACAACTTTTATGTGCAATTGCAACTTGTGGAAAGGATTTTGAGCCCAAAAAAGTTTTTATAGTATTTGACCAACAAAACCATCAATTGCATGACATTGACTAATACCCCGCCCCCTTCACACCCCTCCCTTGAAAAAAAATAAATTTGATAAAAAGCTTTGTCTTCGACATCGAGTCTATCTGTTAAGTTTCGGTCCGAAGGGATGATGTCAAGTGGTTTATAAGTCCTTCGAAATGGAAATAGAAACATGTATAAAAGCGGCCTTTTAGTGACAAACCAAATATGTAATGGAATGCATTGTCATCGATAACGACCTTCTACTTTCCAAGTTTCAGCTCGATTGGATTTTAGCCCTCTGTAGCCTGCCACAGACAGAGACAATCAAACAACTAAACAAACAAAATCGAAATTATTAAAATTATTCGAATTAAAAATCCACTTCCAAATTAAAATATCTTAATTTGATATTCAAATTCCATAGCAAGGTGCAGTGATAGGTTTGTCTGCAATAAATCATTAAGATTAGAATTGGTATTAAATCAATCGCCAATGTTGATTTGGGCGGGGTTTAAGTCCTTTCATTATAAAGGCATGAGCAACTTGTATTTTATTCACTGCCATTGGTACGTTTGAGGTGTGTAGTTCGATTTTGAACCTTGCGCTGTCTAAAAGGAGTCCCAATTTTAAAACCTTTTTTAGACCCATAAATTTTCATTTGCTTCCTCGACAGTAAATTGGAAATATGCTTTATTTTTGTTCTAGAATATGCGAGTACTAAGGAAGTGCGGTCGTTTCTGAACACCCTGTATATAGTTCTGATAAATTACCAAATGCTTGTTAATTATAATATTGAAGTAAATTGTTAAAATTTTTTTATTTGAATTTGATCAGCTTGTATATTTTAATTATAAAGTTTTTTTTTCTTTCTCATTTTACAAATAGGTAAACATTGTTTGATCCACATTGATTAACGTTATTCAAATTTCAAGCATTCATTAGATTTTAAAAAAGTTATTTATACATTATTTTTAAAAAGGACGAAATCTTTTTTTAAAAACCTTTTTCACCTAAAAACACAATCATTTGCACAATAAGAATTTTTTTTTTTTATGTTTTACAGTTTATACATTTTTGATCCAAAATGAAACTCTTCACTAGCTTTAACATACGGCTCTCTGGGTTAAGAGAAAACAATCTTTAAAATGCATTGAAGAACAAAGAACTAAATATTTTCCGATCATTTTAATAATAAATAACGATGACCGAATAATTTCCCCATTATAAAACGATCATAAACTTCTTTACTTACCAAACGATTAAGAAGCAAAACTTTTTCAATTCTGCTCACGCTAACTTGAAAGATTTAATAAAAATAAACCTTTAAAGAGCGAAATAAATTACCCATCTAAGAAGTTATGATATATGATAAAAAATGGTGTCAGCGCAGCAAAACCTTTCAATAGCAGCCCCGATCTTCATTTATTAACGTATTTTTTTTTATCATAGTTTTTAAAAGAAAATATGAAAATTTTCGGGACTTTGAACTATGGTAATCGATTAGTTATTCCTCTACCCTCAGCTTGTAAGATCACAATTAAAGTTATTAAGCTTTTTGTTTATCGTAACCGCAATTGAATCTTATATCGTTAATCATTTTTTTCCCCAAATTGATTAGTTATAATCATTGAAATAAACAACTGGGTAGACTGTTTAACGCTGGGAAAATGAACCCGTTGCCAGATCATTGGGTGGACGAAAAAAACGGATTGCCAATAGTCCGAGAGGCGACTGCAATTTTTGGACCCCGTCGAACATCATTCGGAATTTTTTATAGGAATTGCGGAAAATGAGTCGATTCCGAATCCACTGGCCTGTCGTGGCAAAAATTGCCAAAGCTGATCAAAAATCTACTTGGAATGAGTTGAACTAAAATCCGATTGCCAAATATGTCGTAATGCGTACATGCTTTCTGTTCCATTTTTAAGTCGCTTATTTTGTGTCGTCTTATTTTCTCTCTCCCACTATTGAAGAAGCGGTTTTTTCTATTCCGTTTTTGAATTTTTCTAATGTTGTAGTCCACGGTTGACGCGCTTTTTTTTTTAACGATTTGTTAGTGAATTGTTTACTTATTAACAGGTTAATTGCAACGCCTACCATACAGACGCTGTGTCATTCGTTCGAAAAAACTGTGTCATTCGTTCGAAAATATTTTTTGACGAAAAATATTTTCGAACGAATGACACAGTTTTTTCGAACGAATGACACAGCGTCTGTATGGTAGGCGTTGCAATTAACCTGTTAATAAGTAAACAATTCACTAACAAATCGTTAAAAAAAAAGCGCGTCAACCGTGGACTACAACATAAATATATTTTCGAGCAATATAAAAGCAAGCCAAAAAGTGAACAAACTTTTTCGTCTGGCAACCCACAACATTTTGATTTCCAATGAGAAAAAGCGCAAACGATTTCTGATCTCTGGCTCGGAAAACTTTTGCTTTTAATAGTAAGCCAAATTGGCGACATCAGTTACGTCATCAGTGACGTAATGTTTATTGCCAATTTGGCTCATTTGTGAAAGATGCAAGTAAGCCATAGCCACACATCCGAATCGTGTGCAACCTTCTTAATTGAAAATTAAAGAGTGAGGGTTACCAAATAATTAAAAAAAAAAAAAAAAAAAATGCTTATTATTTGGCAAGTTATGGCTCATTTGGCAATCGGATTTAGTTCGACTTATTAAAAGTCGATTTTTGACCAGTTTCGGCCATTTTTGCCACGGCAGACCAGCGGATTCGTAATCTACTCAATTTTCTCCAATTTCTATAAAAAATTCAGAATGATGTTCGATGGGGTCCAGAAATTGCAGTCGCCTCTCAGTCTACAAGGATTAAAATAAAAAAAATCTTGGATTGTACACAGCATAACTGTCAATAGTAGACCTTAATTAGTAATACTGGGCAAAGCGAACTGTGATTGGATAATTATCCAACCATCATCATCATCTACCACCGGAGCGTTTTATTCCTTGCATTGTAATCGGAGCAGTCTATCCAGTTGTCCATCTACTTCGATGGATATAATGATCAGATATGTAGAAATGGCCTTATAAATTATACCAAGAATTGAACTATAAGTTTAAAACAATCTATGCTATAATATTGTTGCATAGATCCACTCTTGTTGACACAAGATAGTTTTTTTTAGAGAGCAACAATATGGTTTTAGTCGGTGGTAGTTGACTTCGAATTATTGAGTAGACATTGTATAGACTGAAAAGACTTTACATTATAAATACTAGAGTACTCTTCACTAGTATAGTTTTTTTTTTTTAAAATTACAGAACTATATCTAAAAGAAAGTACTACTTAATGAAAGAACTATGAATAAAGGAAAGCACTACTTAATGAAAGAAAGAACTATATCTAGATGCAAGTGTTACTAAATGAAAGAATTTTGAGTATATTAAAGAAATAAAAAAATTAAAAATAACGACAAAATGATCGAACTATTCAATGAAAGAATGAAAATACTATGACTAAATGCACATACTGCTAAATGAAAAAATTATGACTATGAAGTACAGCATATACTGCTAAATGAAATAATTATGATTGAATGAAAATGCTACTACATGAAAGAACTATTAATAACTGGTACTGCAGAATAAAATAATGAAAGATTTCCAGCTAAACGGAAGCAGCTTACGAAAAGAAGCACTAAATGAAAGAATTTTGAGTATATTAAAGAAATAAAAAAATGAAAAACAATGACAAAATGATCGAACTATTCAATGAAAGAATGAAAATACTATGACTAAATGCACATACTGCTAAATGAAAAAATTATGACTATGAAGTACAGCATATACTGCTAAATGAAATAATTATGATTGAATGAAAATGCTACTACATGAAAGAACTATTAATAACTGGTACTGCAGAATAAAATAATGAAAGATTTCCAGCTAAACGGAAGCAGCTTACGAAAAGAAGCACTTTTGAATGAATGAACTATTAGTGAAATATTCAATTACAAAAACTTTCTTAACAGCTCATTTGAAAAGATAATAATGATGATAATAATAATAGTGCTAATGATGATAATAATGATAATAATGATGATGATAATAATAATAATAATGAATTAATATTAATAATTAATATTAATAATTAATATTAATAATTAATATTAATAATTAATATTAATAATTAATATTAATAATTAATATTAATAACTAATATTAATAACTAATATTAATAATTAATATTAATAATTAATAATAGTTAATAATAATTAATAATAATAACTAATAATAATAATAATAACTAATAATAATAATAACAAATATAATAATAATAATAATATAATAATAATAATAATAATAATAATAATAATAGCAAAAATAATAATAATATTAATAATAAAAAATCAACTATTAAAATGAAGTTTTTAGTATAAATTCTTCATATGAATTGTCAATTTATATGCACTTTTGCAACTTATTTCAGCCAATATGAGCTCAGCTCTAGTTTTTATAGTGCTTGACCACTACAAAAGTAATCATCAGTTCTGTGCCATTAACTATTTTCGATACCTAAAATTTAATAGAATGCATTGTCATCAATAACGAGTCTCTCTATCAAGTTTCTGCTCCATTGTATGATAGAAAGTAGGTTAATTAGTCCAACGAAATCGTGATAGAAGAGTGATAAAAGTAGTTTTTTAGTGACAGAATTAATTCTCATCTAAAATGAATCATCCGTCAAAATTTCAGCTCGATTGAAGGACAGCAAGTTGGTCAATTAGCCTTCCACAGATCCATGAACAGAGAAAATCGAAGCTAATATAAATACTTTAAAACGATATATTTATTGTTATATCTACACATCGAGTTAAGATGTAGAGATTATATATATCATTATAATATATACGTTATTATTAGAGATGTAGAACATCGCATGACTTCCAATCAGACTAAATATTGGTGTAATTTACCGTTTTATTTTCATATGTTTCTTATTTTAAAAAGATTGCTAGTGTGGTGATGTTGGCGATTGTTTAAAAAAAAAAAAAAAAAAAAAAAAAAAAAAGTGATAGGAACAGAAGCGAACAGTCGTTGATGAGCAATGCTCATGCGAAGATATCTGCGCGTTAAGGACATTTGTTTGTTAACTTTTTACACCTTTATCGCATTTCTATAGAAATTTCAGGATGGGGATGTTTAGTGCACCTCATATGGCATGAGAACAGTGATTTTGATCAAAATCGTTTGATTTGTTTTTAGTAATTGCTAAAAAACGTATATTTTTCAATGTCAGCTATGTACCATGTGCCCATGCGCAATTGTGACGAAATCCTTAATGACAGATCAAATAGACACCGTGGTTCCAAAACGTGCAGAAATACAGAAGTTTTTTTTTTAACGAATTATATTAACATATGGGTAGTTGAAAATAAAGCAATTAATAAATAATCAAATTATAACTGTCAGTTGTATTTCTGAATTAGTTCTTTAATTTAGCATATTTTTCAATAATTTAAAATATAACGATAATTAAGTTTTTGCACTGACACTACTCTGCTAATTTTCTGGGCTTCTCTTCAAAAACAATAATTTTGACAATCACATGTTTGTTATAAATAATAAAATATATATACTTTCCGAGAAAAGATACCCATTGAAAATACTGAAAGAAGTTAATTAGATATTTCTACGAAAAGCTCATTACTTAAAAGTGGAAGAAACACCGTCGTTAGCTTCAATTTGTGTATTTTGAGTATTTATAGCTTTAATCTCATAGAATATGGCAATTCTGACATATTTGTTTTCTTAATTATAAGTAATTGCTACTCGGAAGTAAAATGCAGTAAAAATATAAATTAGAAAACTATTTTTTCCTTCAAGAATATTTAATTTATCTCACATTTTATTAAGAAATCTAAATTCATTATTATTTTTTTTTTTAATTAAGGTGGAAAACTAATTGGAAATACGATTTGATTTTTGTATTCGAAATAATCACTTAGGATTTGTACGATTTATTTCAATTTAAATGTGTTTTAATTCTTTTTAATGGTGGTGTTATATTCAACTTAATCCTTCGTAATAAAAAGAAACGACAAACAAAAGGTATTATTTGAGGCGTTTTTTTTTTTAGAGTACTTTCATTGCAAATACTATGTAAAAGGAAACAATTAAAACCATCACATTATATTCATTGACGATTCCTTTATTTTTAAAGCACTTTAATTTTTTTAAAGATCATGTATATGCATCGCATTGAAAACGAACTTTGAATATCGTTTTAGAGAAAAAACAAAACAAAAAAAGAACAACATCTTATGAAGAATTCCTTAAAGAAACTGTTACAGTTTCATATTTAAAAGTCAGCTTTATTTATAAAACGTTATTTTGAGAGGGGTTGCTTCGAATGGCATTATCGAATCACATTACAATCTTGATCACATTACACCTTTTAGAAACAAATTCGAATTTTTACATTCCACTATCCAATCACAATTCATATTTCCCGCGAAAATAACAGTTGACTATGACGTAGCCATGCATTCTTATGCATAACCTAGTATCATAGCTAACTTCAGTGACTATTATTATAGTGTAATTGAAAGTTGTGCAATGTTTTGCATCCCTAGTTTTTCTTTTAATTTAATTTTATAAAAATAGTGGTGAAATAACTTTCATAAATTAGCAGTGAGAGTATAAATTAGGTTCGGTAATACGTAAAAACATTGGAACTTATGCAAGGCATTATTTTGAACGGAATTCCATTCAGTAGCAGCACTTGTGATCTGGTTGTGATCAAACCATTGATACAGATAAACAACTGGATGTCAACAACTGGACAACTGTCAATGCAAGGAGAAAACGCGCCGGTGGTTGTTTATGATGGGTGGATGACTAACCAATCACAGTTCACTTTTAAAGTTAGATGGGAATGCGAGAAACCTTCTAAAGTGCTAGAGTAGATATTTTTTTGCACATTATTACTAATTATGGTTTACTATTGACATTTCTGCTGCGTACAACCCAAAGTTTTATTTTTAATCCTCGGCAATCCGTATTTTTGTCCACCCAACGACTTCATTTTCCCAGCATTAAGCAGTCTATCCAGTTGTTTATCTATATCGATAGATCAAACACAATACACTTTTTAAAAAATAAATTATAAAATTATCATATTCCGTTTGCTAATCAAAATGGCGATTTCATTTCCCCACAGGAATAGCACTTGACTGTGACGTAACCAAGCAAAAACTACTTCCCCTTATTTCTAAGCCTTTCCTGCATGAGAAGTCCATAAAAGGAAAAGCGGGTTTCACAGTATCTTCGAAGCATAGTTTTGCCACAGCTTTTTTTTTATTCGAATAACTTTCATTCCAAGTTTTAGTTTATGTTGAGATTATGTTTTACATAATCTCGTTATTGAAGAATTCTCTTTAAAAAGTCGTATATATTGGTGTGTAGGCGAATTTCGCTTGACTTACATGTATGGCGTGATTAAAATATGTTTATATTACAGAATGTTGTAGTTCAGAACTTCTAAATTTGAAATGATACTTTTTTCTTCATTTCAAATACCTAAATTATTGTATTAAAGAAGGATAACTTTGTAATTTTCTGCATGTAAATAAAGACTCAGTTCCCGTATAGCTTAAACTTGAATTTTAGTAAGAAATGAAATATTTTTTCTAAAAAAATTATAAATATGTATAAAAAAAGTAAATAAATGGAAATAAAATTAATAATAAAGTGATGTAATATTCGAATTTTTTCTTTCTATTATTTAAACTTAATCATCTTTGATTTCCTATTTTCACTAATTTTTTTAATTGATATTTTTTTGCTTGGCCGTTTTTTATTTACCCTTTCACTCATTTTAAAAACAAGGTTATTTCGTAACAAATATTATAAGCAGTATTTATTTGAATTCGTCATTGATACTGTACTTAAATGAATAAATTTCTTAGCAAATTTTAAATTCATTCTTACCCAGGTTGCACAGCGGTATTGACCAATGCCAGAAACAGGAATTCTGGGAAGATTGGCCAGTACATGCACAATCTTGAGCCTCGTTCCAAAATACACATTTTTTTTAAGAAACTGAACTTGTCAAAAACATCACAAAACATATTTTTTATCTTCCCGTCCTTTCTTATAACATTATACTTAAATTTTAAAGTCTTCATCAACATTTAAAAACTTTCAGTATACTTAACCCAGAAGTGGGGGAGATTGGCCAAGTTCCATAACAACGATCAATCTACAACGGTCCACATAGAAAATGGATAGTGTCGAGTTGATAAAGTCCTTCTGATTTGTGCTACTTGGGTATGAATGAATTTAAAGCATCAAAAATAGCAAGCTAAACAATTGATAACTAATAGACCGACACCCAGAGATCATTTCAAAGTAGTCCATTCTCAAATTTCATACACTATTATTACTTTCAATTACCCATATGTATACATAGGGTAATGAGAGTATAGTATTCGGTAAAAAAAAAAAAAAAAGATTTTTTTTTTTTGCATTTCTTCACGCTTTGGAAAATTCTGATTACAAAAAAGTGATATAGAAAAAATACTTATGTGTGTGTCTGTAGTCGCATACCTCCCGAATAAATTGACCTACGATGTTCAAATTCGGTGTGCGGGTTGGTGATGGCCCAGGGACTTAGCATTAAGGTTTTCGTCAAAATCGCACATGCGCATATGGTAGCCGCTATTGAAAAAATCACGTTTTTCAATGATTGCTAAAAAATGGCTCTAACGAGTTATTTCAAATTCGCTGTGGTAATGCCTCTAAAGGAGTTTTAAACATCTTCACCTCCGAAATTTCCGTAAAAATGCTTTAATGGCGTAAAAAATTGAAAAACGAATGTCTATAACACAGAGTTCCCTTTCCTTGAGCACACCTCATCAACAATCATTTTTTTCTTCTCCTATCAGTTTCACTTATAATAAAGTATAAATAATAAAAATACACTTATAATAAACTTAAATAAGTATTATAGAAAAGTATATAGCTAAAATCACCATTTTGGCAAAGTTTTTTTTTTAAGACCTATAAAAGAATTATCGCAAAAAATATTGCCGAACTGTCCATTTCTTCTAAATGAATGATAAAAATATAAAAACGGTAATTGATTGAGGGGGGGGGGGGTGTTTGACATCAATATTATAGTGTATTTGAGAGTTGTGCGATGTTCCACACCCCTAGTTTTAAAGTCAAATGGCCAACAAAACGAGGACTTTGTTTATAAGCAGAGGTTATTTAGCCGGGCAAGTTCTGAAAACAGGAAATGCTTTAAAGGCAAACAATAAGCCAAATCATTCAAAACTCCCCAAGTTTCGGAAAATACTTGCCTTCTTAGTGGAGTTTTTTTGACAGGGTGTAAAGTTAAATTACGCAAATAATTTTTCTTTTGCTAACTCACCATTTTGGCCGGAATTATACGTCTCGATTAAACAATTTCATGACGCACTTGTGTGACGACGGTTTATTACTGTGACGGTTTAATACGCATGATCCTATGAGATCATACGTATTAAACCGTCGATCATTGACGAATTTTTTGTTGGCAGTCAACTACGAGAACTGTTGAATTAACCATCTAGTTTAATCTTTGAATTTAAATTACTATTTTATTTTATCCAGTAGTTAATCCAGATTTGCAAAAAATGTTGGAGACAGGAAAGAAATGTAACAACTGGCAAAATTTTCAATACGACAAAATGGTCGATGGTTAAATACATAAGTACCCTCACTCACGCCAAATTCGTAATTTGGGGATGGTATGCGATTCAACTTAATAACCTGTCGTTAAAACTCAACGTAAAATTTTACTGGTTAATAATTTTATTAGATATGAAAGAATTACGAAAGATTTGGTTTATTGTTCACATTCGGCTTTTCGTTATCAATTCGGTTAAATAACGTCTACCTATCAGTAAGGTTTTAGATTTTGTACTTTATACATTGGGATTCTAGCTTTCTTAATTTGATAGTGCTTTAATGATATATTTTAAAACATTCATGGGCAATTTGGTTGCAATAGATACCTAAGATTTTGTACTGGATTAAAATACTCAAACTTGTTTGAGTCACAGATACTTATGTATGTAGTAATATTTTTAGAGCAATGGACAATTACCGCATTTTTTAAAAACGAGTGAAATTAGTTTATATTTATGAAGAATTTCTTGCTGATTCCAAATAGTTAAACAAAAATTCTTTAAAAAAATTAGTTATTTAAATATTAAGGAAAGAAAATGCCTCCAAACCGAGCCGAAACCAGTCCGATCAAAACACTCAACAAATTCTGTGACGTCAAGAGATCCTTCCGTTTCTATGGTTATCGTGAGGTTCCTTCCAAATAGTTGGCGTTGAAATAGTGGTCACTGGTAGACCATTGCCGTGTCATATCACGTACAGGTTCGCTCAGTTTGCGAGAAACTTGCAAAACTGGTTTCCGCTGCGCATCTCAAGCCACGATGTTTAGGATTTCTTAACGTCACATTTAATTCGACTCGAATGAATCGTTTTCTCGCCAAAGTCTAACAGGGGAGCTTAGATTGCAAATTAAAAAAAAAAAAAAAAAAAAAAAAAAATAAATAAATAAAAAAAATAAAAGAGCATTGAGCATAAATTGTTTTGTTTATGGCCTTTTCAAAACATTTAGAATTAAAAAAGAAAAAAAAAATGTCTATTGTTACAAAATATTGTTATGTATGTATATATTATAAATATACAATGTTATATGTTGTCCTGGATTATAAAAAATTATGATAACAATAAACTGAGAAAATGACAGCTTACGCTGGAGTAGTACTGATTCGCGTACGGTCCAATAATGTGGCTGTGATGATACCTAGAAGAATAAAAAAGACAATGTAAGGTACTTTTACCTGTATTGATGGCCTGTCAGATAAGTTGAAAGTTAAAAATGACAAGTAAGTTATTTTCAGTAAAAAGATATATTTATAAGAGTTTCATGCATAAACAATAATTTTTTAAGGCATCAGGCACGATGAAAAACTTGCTACAGACCGAAGGAGTAATAAAACGGTGCGAGTTGTTCTCGTCACGATGAGTGAAGGCCATATTTTACATAAATTCTAAACGTGGCTTCATCCAGCGAACTAGCTGAGCCCTTCATTTTGAGTAATTTTCACATACAAGATGAAGTATCTAAAACCAAAATGTTTAATAGTGGTGAGATTATTACAACGCGTCACTTAAACATACGTTCTTTAAAAAATAATAAAATAAAATTTTAAATTATATTTCAAAAACCGCCTTCACTCTCATCGTAGACAGAACAACTCGCACCGTTCTATTACTCCTTCTAGACTGAGAGGCGACTGCAATTTTTGGACCCCATCGAACATCATTCTGAATTTTTTATAGAAATTGGAGAAAAGTGAGTAGATTACGAATCCACTGGTCTGCCGTGGCAAAAATGGCCAAAACTAGTCAAAAATCGGCTTTTAATAAGTCGAACTAAATCCAATTACCAAATGCGCCATAACTTGCCAAATAATGAGCATTTTTTTTTATTTGGTAACCCTGTGGCGGCTCGAGCAAACTGATCTTGCTGCGCGTCAGTATTATTTGCGGCGCGTCAAAACAAAAAGAGCTGACCTTGTGAAACCCTCCTTCAAGAAGAAGAGCACATATGCAAATAAACTTCCCTATATAAGAAGATTCAAATGTTAGCTTTGCTCTCTTTCCCTGCCACGCCAGCCTGGGTGTTATGCTTCATCTGTCTAATCTGGAATGTCAAAAATGTTACCTTGCTAGAATTGATTTTAAAGTTTTAACTTAATAATTGTTTTTAAATATAAATATAAAAAGTTCCGTAAGTTTTATCAATTCCTCATCCCAACACTCTACAGATTGGTGACTCTCGAAAAAGAACTTTTATCCTGGAGAAAAGCAGCTTTCTGATACCTTGGAGATTGGAGTGTTTGGTGAAAACTTAAACGTCGGAATTTTCTAAAAAGATGAATGAAAGTGGTAACCAAGATGAAAAGGTCGGAATACCAGAGCGCAGCAATGAGGACCATCATCCAAATATTTCAAGAATTGCTTTCCGGGCACCACCTTTCTGGAGCAAGAATCCAGCATTATATTTTGCACAAGTGGAAAGCCAGTTTATCACTGCTGGGATAACAACAGATGAAACTAAATTCAATACAATAGTAGCCAGCATCGAGACAGAGGTTTTGTCCCACGTTTCTGACCTGATCATCAAACCACCGGCGACAGGGAAATACAACGCCTTGAAGAACAGATTAATTGCTGAATATGCGGATTCGGAGCAGAAGAAACTTCGTATGTTGCTACAAGAGCTACAGCTGGGAGACCAAAAGCCATCTCATCTACTCAGAAGAATGCGAGAAGTTGCTGGCGAGAAATTCGACGAGCTTTTAAAGTCGCTATGGGCACAACGTCTACCTACGCCAATTCAACAAATTTTGGCCAGTAGTAAAGGAGACCTGCAGGCAATGGCTGATATGGCTGACAAGATACAAGAAGTCACTGATGGCCACCACAGCAATTTAGCCGCTGTTTCCAAATTGCCGAACCAAAACAGTGAGATCGCAGAGCTGAAAAATCAAGTTGCAAAATTAACCCAGATGGTGGAGAAGCTGAGCACAAGTACGCCACGTTCCAGATCACCTTACCGGCGATACGGTAATGCACCACGATCAAGTTCTCGTACCAGACGGAAATATGATCCTCAACTTAAGGTGTGCTGGTATCATCAAATTTTCCAAGACAGGGCCAGAAGGTGCAACGAACCTTGTGACTATGTTCCGGAAAACTAACAGGGCCAACACCTAAAGTCACCGGTGCAGTGCAAGGCCAACAGGTGCAAAGACTATTCCTCTTGGACAAATCATCAGGGTTAAGATTTTTGATCGATACAGGTGCTGATTGTTCGGTCTTACCTTTAAACCCCAATCATCGACACAAGACTCCAGACGAGTTGAAGCTGTTTGCCGCAAACGGAACTGTAATCCCGACTTATGGCGAAACAATTTTGTCTTTAGATTTAAACCTAAGAAGGAACTTCACTTGGTCTTTCATCATTGCTAAAGTTAATCAACCAATTATCGGTGCAGATTTTTTGAGAAAATATGGTTTACTGGTTGATCTTAAAAACGGTCGCTTAGTCGATACTTTGACCCAGTTATCTACAAAAGCTAAACCTCTAAGCGGTGATAGTAGTAAAATAAGCGTCATAGCAGAAAGTTCGATATTTGCGGATCTACTCAAGCAATATCCTGAGCTGACTGAAACCGACCGTATTGTCCCTATTCGACATAGCGTAGTTCATCATATTGAAACCACCGGACCACCAATTTTTTCGAAAGCAAGACGTCTGGCACCAGATAAGCTGAAGATCGCTAAAAAGGAATTTGAATACATGGTACAGCAAGGCATTTGCAGACCTAGCAAAAGTTCTTGGGCTTCACCACTTCATATGGTACCCAAGAAATCTGGAGAATGGAGGCCTTGTGGTGATTACAGAAGATTAAACAGCTGCACAAAACTTGATAAATACCCCATTCCACACATCCAAGATTGCGTCAACACTTTGGAGGGCAAAACCATTTTCTCGACCCTTGACCTTTTAAAAGCTTATAATCATATCCCAATCAACCCTGCGGATGTTGAAAAAACGGCAGTAATTACCCCGATTGGTTTATTTGAATTTGTTTTAATGAGCTTTGGTCTTTGCAATGCAGCCCAAACATTTCAACGTTTCATCCATGAGGTCTTGAAGGACTTGCCATTTTGCGTACCTTACATCGACGATTGTCTGATTTCATCAAAAGATCCAGAAGAGCATTTGGAACATTTAAAGGAAGTTTTCGAAAGATTCAAGCAATATGGAATAAGGCTAAATCCATCAAAATGCGTTTTGGGAAAAGAAACGGTAAACTTTTTAGGATACAAGATTTCGGCAGCAGGAATCGAACCCTTGCCTGAGAAAGTAAAAGCCATTACCGAATTTCCTAAACCAACAACCCTACAGGAGCTAAGAAGATTCCTTGCAATGCTGAATTTCTATCGGCGATTTTTAAAGAATGCTGCAGCAACTCAAGCACCACTTCACGAATATTTAAAAGGAGCCAGGAAGAAGGACAAAAGACCCGTTGTTTGGGCCACAGAATCGGAACAAGCTTTTGAAAAATGCAAGAAAGATTTGGCTGAAGCAGCTGTTTTAACTCATCCATCTTCAGATGCACCTATTTCTCTTTGCGTAGATGCTTCAGATACAGCAATGGGAGCGGCACTAAATCAAATAACGCCCCAAGGACCACAACCAATGGCTTTTTTCTCAAAGAAGTTATCGCCTGCTCAGAGGAATTACAGTGCTTACGATCGAGAGTTACTTGCTGCATATTCAGCTGTAAAGCACTTTCGTTACATGTTGGAAGGTCGACATTTTACTCTATACACTGACCACAAACCTCTAGTGTATGCTTTTAAACAGAAACCAGAGAAATGCACGCCAAGACAGCTTCGTCACTTGGATTACATTGGGCAGTTTACGACAGATATCCAACACATCAAAGGCTGTAACAATGATGTCGCCGATGCATTATCTCGGATTGGAACCATTGAATTTCCCTCTCCAATCAATTATGAATCCATGGCAGAAGCTTAAATTGCAGATACAGAGTTACAAGATCTCTTGCAAAATCCTGATAATACAAGCCTAAGGATCAAACCTATGATGATCGAAAATAGCAAGTCAAGCCTTTATTGCGACTACGCTACTAAAGTCATCCGCCCGTTTGTTCCGAAAGCTTTTAGGAAGCAGATCTTTGACACACTGCATAACGTAGCGCATCCTGGAATCAGATCAACAACTCGCCTAGTTACTGAGAAGTTCGTCTGGCCTTCTATTCGCAAAGACTGCACACTATGGGCAAGATCCTGTTTAAATTGCCAACGATCTAAAGTTAGCAGACACACAGTTACCCCACCTGGGCTGTTTGAAGTACCGTCATCGCGTTTCCAACATATTCATATAGATATTATAGGTCGCTTACCACCATCTAGAGGATACTCCTATTGCCTAACCTGCATTGATAGATTTTCAAGATGGCCAGAAGCCATTCCCATTTCCGATATATCAGCAGAAACGGTAGCAAGAACGTTATACGAAGGATGGATTGTGCGTTTTGGAACTCCACTAAAGATCACTTGTGACCAAGGAACACAGTTCGAATCAAACCTCTTTAGGGCTCTGTCCTCATTAGTTGGAGTGGAAAAAATGCGTACAAGTCCATATCACCCAGAAGCTAATGGATTGATCGAAAGATTTCACAGAAACCTAAAGTCTTCGATTATGTGCCATGCTGATAAAAGTTGGGCAGACGCTTTGCCAACAATTATGATGGGTTGGAGAGCAGTTTTGAAAGAAGATCTAAAAGCGACACCAGCTGAAATGGTTTACGGTACGAACATACGACTACCAGGAGAATTTATTTCACAGAATAACAACAAAACTTCCGAAGATCCTATTTCCTTTGTAACCAAGCTAAGAAAAACCATGGAGATGTTACGACCGGTACCTACTTCTGCTCATAATCGGAAGAAGATTTTTGTGCATAAAGATTTGGAATCTAGTACCCACGTTTTTGTAAGGCGTGATGCAATTCGCCGATCTCTAGTACCTCCATATGATGGACCATTTGAAGTTATTCAGCGGTTTCCCAACACATTCAGGCTGATCGTAAAAGGAAAACGAACTACAATTAGCAAGGATAGATTGAAACCTGCGTATGTCGCTCAAGAAACCGAAACCAAAGATTCTAAAGCACCAGCACTTCCTGAAGAAGTTAAAAGTGATCAATATGTCACTAGAGCTGGCAGAAGAGTGAAATTTCGTTTTCAACCTTGTTTACCTCGTTTATTGTTACTAATGTTGTTTTTTTAATTCCAGAATTTGAAGCCACACTGCTTTAATCCTACGTTACCACTGGCAAGGGGGTACTGTGGCGGCTCGAGCAAACTGATCTTGCTGCGCGTCAGTATTATTTGCGGCGCGTCAAAACAAAAAGAGCTGACCTTGTGAAACCCTCCTTCAAGAAGAGCACATATGCAAATAAACTTCCCTATATAAGAAGATTCAAATGTTAGCTTTGCTCTCTTTCTCTGCCACGCCAGCCTGGGTGTTATGCTTCATCTGTCTAATCTGGAATGTCAAAAATGTTACCTTGCTAGAATTGATTTTAAAGTTTTAACTTAATAATTGTTTTTAAATAAAAATATAAAAAGTTCCGTAAGTTTTATCAATTCCTCATCCCAACACTCTACAACCCTCACACTTTAATTTTCAATTAAGAAGGTTGCAGACGATTCGGATGTGTGGCGATGACTTACTTGCATCTTTCACAAATGAGCCAAATTGGCAATCAACATTACGTCACTGATGACTTAATTGATGTCGCCAATTTGGCTTACTTTTAAAAGATACAAGTTTTCCGAGCCAGAGATCAGAAATCGTTTGCGCTTTTTCTCATTGAAAATCAAAATGCAGTGGGTTGCCAGACGAAAAAGTTTGTTCCCTTTTTGACAAGTTATGACATATTTGGCAAGGATTTTAGTTCAACTCATTCCAAGTCAATTTTTGATCAGTTTCGGCCATTTTTGCCACGGCAGACTAGTGGATTCCTAATCTACTCACTTTTCTCCAATTTCTATAAAAAATTCAGAATGATGTTCGATGGGGTCCAAAAATTGCAGTTGCCTCTCGGACTATTCGGTCTGCCGCAAGTCTTTCACAGCTTGCCGCTCGTATCGTGCCCGAAGCTTAAAAGTTGTGAACGGAACTGTAAATATAGGTAAAAAAAAGTTAAGGGAGACTCGTACCCCAAATATAGAAAAATTTGGAATTTTTTATTTTATTTTATTGCATAAAATTAAGCTACATATATTCAAGAAGACATGGGAGACATTTTATACTTCTAAGGAACTGCGAACATTCGATTTTTAAACTTTTACATACCGATCTACAATGTAGTTGTGTGCAAGTTTTTATTTCTACGTTCGTTTTTCTCGAAATCTAGAATTGGCCATTTTAACTGTTTTTAAAATGCTAAGGCTTTGAGAAAAATTTACTTAGATTTAAAATGTTTATATTTTTGAAATTTTTAATATCTGTTTTATAAATGTAGGGAGAGGTTTTTTTTTGTAAATTGTATTAAATTTTTTTTTAAATTTAAAAAGTGGGATTTTTTTTGTGAAAATTTCGAAATTTTTTGTGAAAAACACAAAACCTCTGTTTAAAATCCTCTGTCAAACTAATTAAAAAAAAAAAAAAAAAAAAAAAAAAACTCTCCCTACATCTTTAGAGTATACTTTGATAAAATTAATAAGTTTTGAAATCAAAAAAATGTGCCGAAATGTTTTGAAATTAAAATTTGAAATTAAATCAATTCGCCGAATTGATGTGAATAAAATGCAATGAAGCAGTTTGGAAAAAAAAGTATTTTGACTTAATATGTGAGTAACTAAAATTTTTAAGGGATGGTCATTTAATGAGAAATATTAATGTAAGGCAGGGCTCGACTGCATTAAATTTGCAAACTCTACTAAAAGAATTGATATCTTCCCAAAAAAACTACTAGATGTAAAAAAACTCGCCATGTCAGCCAGAAAAAATTATGAAATCTAATGTTTGCCACCAAGCGGCAGCATTTAGTTTCTTTGAGGTACTCGTACACAATGTACGAATTGGGTACTTGTATATAGGCAATTAGTACTTGGCAGGCTAGAGTTTTTATAAAATTAATCTCAATTCAGTGCAATGAATGCAAAGTAGCTGAAGCAAATGAAATGAGATTAATCCGAAATAATTCTAGCCTACCAAGTTCTGATTGAAAATTGAAGGAGGAGTAGTCTTTTTAAAAAGGCGTGTATTTGGTCAAAAAAACACTAAAAAACAAAAGTACTAAAAAAACATTTAAGTTAAAAAACAAAAATTGTGTCAATAATTATTTAAAAATCGATGTTTTATTTATACAAAAAATTTGGTGCTACTAAGTTCATTAATAAAAATTTTAGGTTTTGGCTTACTGGTCTCCCTTAACTCATTTAAGATGGAGGCACTTGAGAGCCTATCTAAATAGACCCTAGGGATCCCACGAGCAACCTGAGTATTTAAGATTAGAGGAGTTACTTTATTGCAAGTTCATCAGAGTTATATATTGTATTCTACTGTTGGAGATATATAAGTTTCTATAGCTTTCCTCAACGTGATAAAATTGCGTTTTTACCTTTTTTTAGTGTTGTCATGAACTGTATCATATTAATTAACAGAGGAGGTCTTACCCTTAGCCTTTAAATAATTATGTAATTTTCAATGTTGGTTTTGTATATAGGATAAAAAAGGGACACACACACACACACACACACACACACACACACACACACACACACACACACTTGCTTATTACCGAAAAACGTATTGCAAATTTCGTAATTATGGCAGTGTTTTTTTTGTTTTTTTTTGTCAATGTAATAATTATTACCAAAAATATCGCCAAACTGGCAATTTTTATTTGAAGTATCGAAAATAAGAAAACAAAAATAGTTAATTACACTGATCCATGTCAAACTTAAATGCTGTGACCAGTATTAAAGTGTAATTGAAAGTTTGGCAATGTTCCACACTCCTAGTCTTTGAATTTTTATGGTTGGTTGTATTCAGATTATCTGGCGCCGTCAGCAACACGAGGGCTATAATGCGCCGAAACGTTCGTCATTAGGCATTTATGATCAAGTGTGTTGTTATTGCGTATTAAATATGTTGTGAGGAGATTACTCAAAGAGACATCAAAGTGGTAAGATTATATTGTCGTACTTTGCGATGGTTAAAGCCGAATTTATGTGGATGGTTGTATTTAAATTTATTTTGCGCAAAGGCAACGCATGGGCCAAACTGCGCCGAATTTATGTGAATAAAATGCAATCAAGCAGTTTGGAAAAAAAAAGTATTTTGACTTAATATGTAAGTAAGGCGGGTTTTTTAACAACATCTAGTTGTTTTTTTGGGAAGATAAACAAATACAAAATGTTAAAAAAATAAAAATAAAAAACTCCTTAAAGATGGTTGATTGTTTTGAGAATATCTGGAGCCGTCAGCAACACGAGGGCTATAATGCGCCGAAACATTCGTCATTTGACAAGCCAACATACATTTACAAACACCCATGCCTAACACGGGACTCGAACCCGCAACCTCTTGATCTAAGTTAGCACGCTAACCACTATACCGTTTGGTCGGCTCCTTAAAGATGGAAAAATGTATTTATGCATTAGTGAGATTATAAAGTAACAAAAATTAAAAATTGAATTTTGCTTTGCAATAGAGAGAAATAAATCTTCCAAGTAAAAAAAAAAAAAAAAATCAATTTTCACAAACCATCTCACCTCCCGTTATCTTGCCCGTCTTCGTAAAAGTCACCCCGAGAGTCTTCAAAATGCGGCTGGCATTCAAGTTGTAGCTCGTACGGGCAGATCCAAAAGCTTCAAGAAGAGGACACAGCTGTTGAATCTTCTCAGCCATTGCCACACAGCCGCTCTGCAAATGCAAAATAACGCAAAATAAACAAACCCCGTCTACTCGAAGAGAGCCTCCTACCATCAACAAGTTCGCGTGTTTTTTTGGCCTCCAGGGTTTGGTTTGTTTGATGTTTGGATTGGATTTGCATTGGCGCGGTTGAGTTGACATAAAGGAAGTGAAAGACTGGTTTGTGTTTTGTGCGTGTCAGGGAAGATGCTGAGGTTTTTGATTTGTAGACGGTTAAGAGATAAGTAAATCTGTGATTTCAAAGGATTGCTTAAGAATAAACAGTGTTGTTGCTTAGGCATTGAGTGTCAACTTTACAGATCTTTCTGACTTTTAACTGAATATCGAAGAAGTGTAAAAGCACTTTCATTGGTGACAGTATATACTGCAAAATGTAGCAAGGACGTGACTTACTTTGTTACTTTTTCAGTAAATGTTTTAATATTTGATATGCAAGGTTGAGGATTTTACCCAACTGTACATCGAAAAAAAATTCTACGTTGAAAAGGATGGGTTGAGTATTATTTGTTGCTAGCAAATTCTTGTAGCCAAATGTATTGCAGTTAGGGACCACTTCTTTTTTCTTACTCTAGAAACTATCTACGAAGAGGTTGTAACACATTCTGTCATAATGTACATATTTCTTTCTAAAACAACCCAAACAACTAACTTTTCATATTTTTATATTTAGATTTTTTAAAGAGAATCACTGGTACAATGAAAGGAAAAAGTTTTTTAAAAAACTTTTGGCAGGATATAACATTAAAAATTTACGTAAAAAACATTTGGTTACTAGAATATTCACAAAAATATATTCAAAATGGACTTATGTGTCCTTTTTTTTTCTAATGGCGGGCCCAAGTACTTACAGTCCTTTTATTAGTGGTCGCAGTTACTTGGCCATCACAGGGCAGGTAGCGATGGTCACTTGTCAAGGGGCACCCAGTGGGAGGACCATTGTTGCCCCTAACATAGGACATACATGTTTGACCCCTGATTCGAACCGTGACCCACCACCGTGGTAGTCTGATGTGCTAACCACTATTCTACTATACTGAAGGGGTGGCATCACCCTATGTATTCTTGGTGAAAGGGAAAAAAAACAACAACGAAAAAGCAGTTAGTTGGACCAAAATCTTCTCTCACAGTGTTTGAAATTAAGTTTTGGTCAATTTATTTTAGTAAGTTCAATATGGCACCCTTGCTTTTAAATTGGCACAATACAAAATTCTGTATTTTAAATCGAAGGTTGAACAAAATCATAGACTGCATGTACTTGAAGCTGGTCAAACGGTGCAAGATTGTTGTTGAATTTAAGTTGAAGCTGAGGTTTTTGTTTTAAATATAAAGATGGAAAACCCAAACTGACTCCTTCTGCACCGAAATGATTTCACAACCCCCTTTTTTTAGTTCTTTTTTTTACCTCAACCTGTTCCAGAGAGTAGGTTCTCTCATATATGCACGCGGCGGCAGGTGATAGTTCACAACCAACCAAGTTGAAGCTGACTTATGTCATTTTTTCCAGATTTAAGTCCATGTAGACTGTGATTCTGTTCAGTCTTTAATTAAAAAATGAAGAGTTTTAAAATGTGTCATTTTTGTAACACCGCATGATATGTCTGGTATGTATTTACAGTAAGAAAACAAAAACCACTGAGTTTGGCTACTTTAAAAAAAATTATTTTCTCGCCATGGTAAAAACTTAGACTTTTATATTTTTATCTGGCGCGTGAGATTTCTTTATGGTAAAGTGTACCACTGTATTGAACGACGACGACCTATTCATTTAACATGTAATATGTCTTTTCTTCTGCTGGACATTTCTTCTTGCCTTATATTAACATGAAAAGACAGTGTTGATATAAGGCTGTCATCATAATTACTAGTCGCTAATTACCTTCTTTTACTAACTTAGAGGTACCTACCATGGTAGGCACACTTTAATGATTTTGATGCCCCAAAATCTTTTTCTGGTGTGATTAAAAATTTGTTGCAAACTATCTATTTTCATGGAAAACAAAATGTGATGAAGTATGGCTAATTAACGGAACTTTTTACCCTTTTGAATAAACTATGAATTACAAAATATTTAAAAAAAAGTTCTACAGATAAACATTACAAGGAGAATTAAAAAACTGATACTCACCGGGCTTAGAAATGCCAGCTGGTTAATTATTTGTGTAGAGGAAAATGACTTGCCACTGCCACCTTTTCCAAACAATATTATTACCTAAAAAATAAAAAGTATTCTTCATTTATTGTACTTTACAATAATTAATAAACAAACAATAAGAAATAAGTAGAAATTTCTATTTGATTTGGTTTGTGCACACAGCGACTTTATTTTGTGCACTTAAAAGGATCGGGTCCTACAGCTTAAGGTGGATTCCGAACTGTAATGAACATTCACGCCTAACCCAGGATTAGAACTCGGCTCGTTTGACTTTGCGACTAACATCACAGCTGTAGAGTTGTTACGATTAAATTGACCAGGCTTACAACAATCATGTAGAAATCCACAAATCGTTTGCTATGGATTGTTCGGGAAAGTTTGCTCGTGAGGATATAAATATCGTCGAGGTTAGTAGGATTTTAAACGCTATTTTGAAATGAGAGCAGCGCTTGCTTTTTCGAAGTCTAAATTTGTACACTTGAAGATTTTGCCAAAGTTTGATAACGAGTTTATTTATATTTAGAGAATTTTCGAAACGAAGAATAAATTATAGTTTTATTTGGTAAAATCTGTGTCATCATTTTCTCTGAGAAAGTTTGGAGCAATATTAATGAACTAGCTTTATCACAAATTTAATTTATAATCGTGTAACTACTTTCTTTTTAGTTTAATTTTAATTTTCAGTCGTAATTGGAAGACACACAGAAATAATTTTTGCTACGAAAAATTATTGAAATTCTCAATTTCTTAAAAAATTTCATTTATTCTGTGAACGGGCATTAACAAATAAAAATCTTGTCATCTCTTATTTGAAACACTAACCCATTAAATAAAATGCGAGACAGTTTTTCTTATTGATAAAAAATGCACAACTTTGAGATCACTTTCAATTAGAGTAAAATAATGTAAAAAAAAAAAAAAAAAAAAATAGAAATTATTAAAAAAGACGGAAAAAATAAGAGTTTTAATTTGCGCTTTAGGGTCGTTTTTTTAATTATTTGGTAATTACTGAAATTATACCTGTTTATTTTGATAATGTGTTGGTCGTCTTTAATTCAGCTGTTTCAGTTTTTTTGTTTCCCCCCAAAAGCCGCAATATTTATAAAAATAATAAGGATAGTATTTAAGTAAAAAACTTCTTAATAAAAGAAGCAGAATTGTTTGGAGACAAACTTCTAATTATTTCATTTATAATTTTTTTTCTTTAATTTTTTTTTTTTTTTTTTTTTTTTGTAGTGTTAAAGGTTAGAAAGAAAAAAGTAACTTTAGAAGAAGAGCTATACATTTATATCAACTTTTTAAGTTCAAAATCTGAACAGATAAAAAAAAAAAAAAACATTTTTTTTTTTTTTAATTGCACAGTATGGAACATTATTTTAATTTCCAGTCTGAATTGATTTTTGTGGTAAAATTTTTTGGACTCGATTGGTGTGTGGTGACTGCAAGTTTAAGTACCCCATCGAACATCATTCTGGAATTTTCTATAGAATGTAGTGAAACGTTAGCATATTATGAGCATACTGGTCTGCGGGGAAAAAAATGGCTGAAACTGTACAAAAAAAAAAAATCTACTTTGAATGATTTGAACTAAATCCGATAACCAAATATGTCATAACTTTCCGAGTAATGATTATTCTTGTTTATATCGTAACCCACTCTCTTTAATTTTCAATAAGGAAAGAGGCAGACGATTTAAGATCTCTGGTGCCAAATACTTTTATCTTGTGAGCCAAGTGTTGATAGATATTATGTTTCTGACATGACGTTTACTTTGCTACCGGAATACTAGTACTTATCTACTAGGATTTCTTTATACTCTACAAAATATTCAGAATGATGTTCAATGGGGTAACTAAATTTGCAGTTGCCTCTCTGATTATGTGGATATGGTATCAGTGGTGTTGTCATCTTACGAAGATAAAGTTAACGAGGCATAGTTGTATATGTTGTTGCAATATTATGGTGCAGATTATTCCTAGAGTATCCTTTGTTCCAAAAATCTCTCAACTATCAATCTTAAGAAATGAAGATATTGAAACAATGTTTTTTTTTTTTTTTTTTTTTTTTAATTTTTTTTTTTTACCTGAGATCGCTTGTGGTGCAGCATTTGTTGGTACGCTCTGTCTGCTACTGCGAATACATGAGGAGGATTGTCGGAGCGTGCTTTTTCCCAGTATTTCACCTGAACCTGCAAAAAGCCAATAAATTAGGGTGGTTTTACATCAATTAGGATTACAATTTGAGTTGAATCAATTAGGATTACATTTTAAATTGAATAAATCAGGATTACATTTTGAGTTGAATCCATCAGGATTACATTTTGAGTTGACTCCATCAGGAATACACTTTGAGTTGAATCAATTAAGATTATATTTGAAATTGAATAAACCAGGATTACATTTTGAGTTGAATAAATTAGGATTATATTTTATGTCCAATAAATTAGGATTACAAATTGAGTTAAATCCATTAGGATTATATTTGAAATTCAGCAAATCAGGATTACATTTTGAGTTGAATCCATCAGGATTACATTTTAAGTTGACTCCATCAGGATTACACTTTGAGTAGAATCAATTAAGATTATATTTGAAATTGAATAAACCAGGATTACATTTTGAGTTGAATAAATTAGGATTACATTTTATGTCCAATAAATTAGGATTACATTTTGAGTAAAATCCATTAGGATTATATTTGAAATTCAGCAAATCATATAACATTTTGAGTTGAATCCTTCAGGATTACATTTTGAGTTGAATCCATTAGGATTATATTTGAAATTCAGCAAATATAGATTACATTTTGAGTTGAATCCATCAGGATTACATTTTGAGTTGAATCCATCAGGATTACATTTTGAGTTGAATCAATTAGGTTTACTCTTTGAGTAGAATCAATTAAGATTATATTTGAAATTGAATAAACCAGGATTACATTTTGAGTTTAATCAATTAGGATTATATTTTATGTTGAATAAATTAGGATTACATTTTGAGTTAAATCCATTAGGATTATATTTGATATTCAGCAAATCAGGATTACATTTTGAGTTGAATCAATAAGGGTTATATTTGATGTTGAATAAATAAGGATTGCATTTTTAAATGAACAAATAGGATTATGGTTGGAGTTAAAAAAAATGTCAGGATTACATTTGGAGGTGAATCCATTTGGATTATATTTGAAATTGAATAAACCAGGATTGCATTTTGAGTTGAATCAATTAGGATTGCATTTTGAGTTGAACCAATTAGGATTATATTTGGAGTTTAATAAATAACGATTACATTTTGAGTTGAATCCATTAAGATTTCATTTTGAGTTGAATCAATAAGGATTGCCCTTTGAGTTGATTAAATTAAGTTTATCATTTAAGTTTTCACTGCAGTAGTGTAGCGTGTAATATAAAATGCACTGGTACAGGGAGATTGTTATTAAATTCCAGATGTTTAAATCCACCTGAGGCATGTAAAAATCAACAATTTTTTTTTATACACATGGTACTGAAACAAAGGGGAAATTATCTTTAAAATTTAAATACTAAAAAGTTTATAATTTAAATTTTTGCAAAGTATGCTATAAGTTTCAGAATTTACAACAAATGATATAATTTTTTTTTTTTTAGTTTTCAATCTTATTCACAACTTTATAATAAGGATGACCAACAGTCTTTAATTGTCACTTATAAAAATTTCCACGAAAAGTGAATTTTACATTTTTCTCTGAGTATAATTTTGGTATCAATAGTAAGTGTATAGTAATGTTACATAAAAAAAATATTTTTCGCACAGGTTACTGATGCTCTTAACTAGAAAAGTATGACTACCATATACCACTACACTACATGCTTACTCTTATATAATATTTATTTTGAAACTCAAAACTTCAAATTATTTGATTATTTTCTCAGATTGATATTGGTGAACAATATTTTAAGTGGAAACCAATCTATTATTAAAATAATCTGAAATATCAAGTTTAGATATTGTTAGAATGAGTTGTATTTAAAATACCTTGGAGTCATATAATGGTATCTTTTTTCTTGGGTTCAAAGATAAAAGAATATCGCCTATATAAGTATAAACCTCGTCTTGCGAAAATCGATGGTATAAGTGCTCCACTATCGCTTCCTATAAAAGTAAAAATTTGTTTATAAAAATCCATGCAATAAAGAAATTAATATTATACAGAGTGTCTATAAAATGTCGGACACATTTTGATGTTGAATAATTCATAAAATAATGAAAGATATAAACAAACTTATTGCAATTATACATAGAGTAACTCATATATTTTCATTTATAGTGAACGTTGCCATAGAAAATTTCATTTTCCCATTTGAATATCATTTCTTTTGTAAATATCGTCTGGACTTGTTATAGTCCGAGAGGGGACTGCAATCGAACATCTTTCTGAATTTTTTATAGAAATTGGAGAAAAGTGAGTAGATTACGAATCCACTGGTCTGCCGTGGCAAAAATGGTCGAAACTGATCAAAAATCGACTTGGAATGAGTTGAACTAAAATCCGATTGCTAAATATGTCATAACTTGCCAAACAGAGAGCAAATTTTTCGTCTGGCACAACCCACTGAATTTTGATTTTCAATGAGAAAAAGCGCAAACGATTTCTGATCTATGGCTCGGAAAACTTGTATCTTTTAAAAGTAAGCTAAATTGGCGACTTCAGTTACGTCATCAGTGACGTAATGTTTATTGCCAATTTGGCTCATTTGTGAAAGATGCAAGAAAGCCATTGCCACACATTCGAATCGTCTGCAACCTTTTTAACTGAAAATTAAAGCGTGAGGATAACAAAAAAAAAAAAAAAAAAAAAAAAAAAAAAAAAAAAAAAAATGCTCATTATTTGACAAGTTATGGCGCATTTGGCAATTGGATTTAGTTCGACGTATTCAAAGTCGATTTTTGACCAGTTTCGTCCATTTTTGCCACGGCAGACCAGTGAATTCGTAATCCACTCACTTTTCTCCAATTTCTATAAAAAATTCAGAATGATGTTTGATGGAGTCCAAAAATTGCAGTCGCCTCTCAGTCTATTATTAATTTTGAGTTTTTCTCGTTTCTTGTAAATTTAGTTTGCGCGCGCTACATTTACATTATTATTACATTTTGTAAATATAGTTTGCGCGCGTTATTAATTGTATGTTTTTCCCTCTTCTCCAACCAGATCACCTGATATAACGCTACTGGACTTTTTCCTTTGGGGATTCGTGAAGTACATCGTGTAGAGGAGGAAAGTGTCGAATGACTTAAAGGCCAGGATTACAGCCGCAATAGCCTCTGTGAATGCCGACATGCTTTCTCCTACCTGGCGTGACCGTCTTGATATTCTCCGTGGGACCAACAGCGCACATGTGGAAGTCTATTGACAATGGACATTAAACTTTTGGAGTCTATCTAACCATTAGCGTTATAAATTTAAATTTATCTTCATTATTTTATGAATTATTCAACATCAAAATGTGTCTAACATTTTATAGACAACTAGTAGAATATTCATATCATAATGAGCCACAGGAGTGCTATAATGGGAATTTTAATCTCATATTTTGCATATTATTTACTCCTATTTTGCATATATTAATAATCTCATATTATTTCTCTAATATTTTTTCCCACTAACACAGTATAAAAAAACCCCAAAAAACAAACAAACAAACAATTACTTGTTACAGGACACTAATATGGTAAAACTAAGTATAGATAAGTTTATACTGAAATTTTTTTTAAATAAAGGGGCTTAGACATATTAATGAAATCGTTAAACATATAAAGTCGTACACTTCGGTCACAAAAATATGAAGGCTACCTTTTTTTTTTGTTTGCCTTTTGAGAATCAGTATTAGACCCATATTTTTTAGTATTATATTTTAACAACGGGTCCATACGATTAATTTTTTTTTTTTTTTTTTTTTTTTTTTTTTTTTTTGCAATTCATTTGACAATTTTAATGCATTTTAAAGTAACATATATGTATTTTTTCGACCAAAAAATAAAATTTCGATACACAATTTTTTGAGATAAAACTATTTTTTTGTAGAATATTTTTTTTTGTGAATTAATATTTAAGATTTAAATACTAAAAATATTATTAAATATTTTTTAGTTTAGTACATAATTAACATTGTATAGTTTCAATTTCTAAAAATAAATTAGTTTCTGAGGTGTTTAGAGAACAAGTTAAATTGTGGACCGCAAACAGCATCTAGTATTTTTTGAGCAATGGCGTCCTTGAAAAAAATGTTTTTAAAAACAGTGAACTATGGATACAACTGGAAGTAACTTTTTTATAAAAAAAAAAAATACATTCAATAGTGGAAGAAACAACAATTTTTTTTTAAAGTATTGTAATTCTAATTGTTTCTATATAGTCGTACAATACTTGTCCCCCCACCCATACTTCAGTAAAAAAATACACCTCCCCTAAACTATCAGAATTTTCTTTTTGTGTCGCATTTATGATTTCTTAACCAACAATTGTAAACTTACCTCTGTTTGATTCTCAGAAGCAGCCAAATCATCGGGCAGTGTCTTGACATACGGAGAATCGCTGTCAGTTTTGAAGTTCCAATTCTTCACTGTGACTGTCATTGGTTTGGAAGGTGTCAGGGGATACAGGTTCTCAGAAACCATGTTTCCAATGCGCTTCAAGATCTGAAAGCAGAGTCCGTTCTTTAGCTGAAATAAGAGGCTATTGTATGGTTTGTTTTGAGAGGATTTAAATAACATGGGAACCATTTGAGTGGTTTAACACTAATTTTTAACGACAGTTTTCTCAGGTTATGTGTAACCAAAGGACAGGAAAAAATCATGTACCGAGCACATAACCACCTGGATAGTGTATTAAAGGGGAATTCTTTCGAGTTACTGTGCTTTTTATCTTCTTATTAGGAACAGAAGTTCCATAATACAGAGTTTTCTTATTTTTATTAAATAATAATTATAAATTTTACCTAGTTATCGTACTGAACAATTGGATGAGGAAGGTTAAAAATTAAACAAACAAACAAACAAACAAACAAACAAACAAACAAACAAACAAACAAACAAACAAACAAACAAACAAACAAACAAACAAACAAACAAACAAACAAACAAACAAACAAACAAACAAACAAACAAACAAACAAACAAACAAACAAACAAACAAACAAACAAACAAACAAACAAACAAACAAACAAACAAACAAACAAACAAACAAACAAACAAACAAACAAACAAACAAACAAACAAACAAACAAACAAACAAACAAACAGACAAACAGACAAACAGACAGACAAACAAACACAAAATAGTTCGATGAAACAATTATTCCTTTAAAATAAGTAATCATAGATAGACTGTAAGATAGCATGGGATTCATCTTTATATTAAAATGTAATTAACGTCTGAAGAGACAGTGAATTTTCTTTTCCAAGGAGATATGAATTGGTGGATTGCATAGACGATATAGTTAAGATGAAGAGAAAAAAAAAATCTTTATCGCTGGCATTACGGTCACTTGACGGAAAAAAAAATACCCAGCTACCCCCTTCAATTGTTTGTTCAAAAGTTATCATCTCCAGAACCATTTCTTTAGTTAAATTTACAGTCTCAAAATTCGGTAAGAGTGCCTAGTAACTTATTAAATAGTCAACAATCTTATCCAAAACTTAGAAAATGTTCTACAATATTTTTCTAAGCTCACCATAATTGTTTAAAAGAAGAAAATTCAAATAAGGTCAACTGAACACTAGCTGATACACTCGTTTCTCTTCCATGTAGTCGCAATACCTTAAAAATAACCCCGATAACAATGTATGAAAATTTTTATATATGTTCTTCATATGCTACTCATTGATCATGTGTACGAACCATGCTACTAACACGATAAACCACATGTTACGCCTCCGGATTCAAGCCTATATCTCACGCTTCCATCTTGAACCAAGTGGATTACTTGAGACTCATCCAAATGACCACCCTCTAAATACTCCAGAGATTACGCAGTCTTCCCAATTCCCAAATCCCTCCAGACGACGCTAAGTGCGAATCTGTGAAGCCACTGCCCCACTCCACAAAGACCGTCTTAAGCAGGCGTCGGCGGAGAAGGCTTTAGAGGTACGGATATGCTGAAGTCTTTGGGATTAAGGTTCATTCAAGAGGCGTTTATTTATGGTGGTTTAAAGTGGAATTGATCAGCATGAGTGTGTGTGTGAGGAGGATAATGTCTCGTAAGATTTGTTGAGGTTTTACTAAAAGGAATATCACCTTATTGGAATTTTCTAGAGCAAAACTAAATGTAACTGTTACCGGGTTATTAATATACATCTTTTAGTACACTTTCCGAGCTGGATTTTGGGGCGGGAGGGGGGGGGGAAACTGCAGGATATACAGTGTGTTCACGAAGTCTCTTTACAACTTCAAAAATTCATAAGAAAAATTTATGATGGGGTAGGGATAGGAAATTTGTTATAGAAACTCAGTTACTATTTAACTGAATTTGTGGAGCCACAATTGGATAATCTTCAACCAAACCTTTTTTTCCCTAGAAAGATGGTAAACTATCACATCGAGGTCTCGATGGTCGTAATGATCTTGATGAAACATTTCCAGGTTGGTGGATTGGACGCGATTGCTCAATTCCATGGCCACCTCGTTCACCTGATATCATGCCCTTGGATTTTTTTCTGTGGGGGTATGTTAAAGATCGTGTATACCGAACAAAGGTGCGGGATATCACTGACCGGAAGCAAAGGATCAAAGACATCATTGGCAACGTTGATAACACTTTGTTGCAGAGGACATGGTTAGAAATCAAGTATCGTCTCGATGTACTTCGCGTAACTAGTGGTGCGCGTATAGAGGTTTATTAATTGTTGTAAAAAAACTTTAAAATTGCATCTTAAAATAAAATAATTTTAAAGTTTGTATCTGTTAAGTATTTTATTTAATAAAAGCCATTATTTGTAAAGAGATTTTTTGTATACCTTGTATGTGATTTGAATATGTACTGGAAAACCTCGAAACCTCCCACTAGGCTAGCCTATTAGTGAATAGGGAAGCAGGCAGCAGCTCTGTCTTGCAACCGTATGTATCACGTGGTCCTGCAACTGCATGCGACTTTTGGGGGTTTTTTTTGTGCCCCTTTGTACAATGGATAATTCCCGCAATTTTGTATATTTTTTTTATTCAATTCTAAATGTTTCGAAAAGGCCATAAACACAAAAATCTCTGCTCACAGCGTTTTTTCTTTCTTCTTTAAAAAAAAAAAAAAAAAAAAAAATTATATATATATATATATATATATATATATATATATATATATATATATATATATATATATATATATATACACACAAAATAGTGAGAAATGGGGCGAGAAAACGCCACATGTGCCTCGAATTGAATGTGACGTCACTTCATCTGAAACAACTTGGCTTGAAACGCAGAAGCGGAAACCAGTTTTACTAGTTTCTCGCAAATCGCACTAACCGGTACGGGATATGGCATTGTCTACCAAACACACACCAACTATTTTGCAGAAACCTCACGATAACCATGCAGAACGGAAGGATGTCGTGACGTCATAGCAATTTTCTTTTCTTAATATTTAAATAACTAATATTTTTAAAGATCTTTTGTTTAAATATTTGGAATCGGAAAGAAATTTTTAATAAATATAACCTAATTTCACTCGTTTTTTAAAAAATGCGGGAATTGTCCATTCAGAAGTTTTCCAACAAAATTTAAAAGGATTATAAGTATGTCAACTTTTTCCGCTTTAATATTTAGAAATTATTTGACATTTGGAAGGAAATGTATGACTACAAGCTATAGTGTTGGATTTGCAGAAGATGCATCAATGATTACTTAGAGCTTAATGGTGCAGGTTTATCAGATGTGACAGTGATCAGAGGTTTTCTACTCTCTACGGATTCATGGTTGGTTGGTCGTTTTCAGATTATCTGGCGCCTTCAGCAACACGAGGGCTATAATACGCCGAAACATTTGTCATTAGACAAGCCAACATACATTTACAAACACCCATGCCTAACACGGGACTCGAACCCTCAACCTCAGAGTCTAGAAGCTAGCAAGCTAACCACTATACCGTTTGGTCGGCCTACGGATCGTGAAAATTAAATATAACATTTACTGATCCCGAAATGCATTGGTAGTTGTCTATGTTGATTAAAAAAGAGTTACTGTCACGATTTGAAACCTTTTAATTTTATATTCATACAACTCCAATGTTTAATTTTTTTTGTGTGTAGTAAGATACGCTACAATACACTAATAATCTAACTGAAAAGTTGTCCTACACTTAATAAATGCAGAAAATAAATATCTGATAAATGTACAGGAAAAACGTGTTATAAATTTCCCAAACAATATTGAAAGTACGTTAGAATACATGAATGTCATACAGAGGATATCTGAAAAATATACGTCAAAAAAACACCAAATAATTTTACGACACAACAATTTATAGTATCGAAATTATAATAGAAAAATATTTATAATTGAATATTTACTCTATATTCTACAAAACACGTTAATTATCTGGTAAATATAACGCGTGTGTTGGAAAATTATTTAATAACAATAATTAAAAATAAAAATTTGAAGATGATATACAGTCAAACCTCGTTAACGCGAAGTCGACGGGTTCGCCGAAATTGTTTGCGTTAACCGAATTTCATGTTAAACTAATAATTTAAAGTTAAGTTTTAAGTACGGATACCTGCTTTTACTTCGCTTTAAACGGGATTTCATGTTAAACGATTTCGCGTTAACGGGGTTTGACTGTATTTTTATATATTAACGATAGATAAGTTTTTTAACTTGGTCTTGACTAAAATATTTATCTGTAACTTACGTTCCTTCACCGATAAAATTATGAAATGAACTATAATTGTTTTAAATTATTTAAAAATAGAAAATCTATTTTTCCGTTCCGTTCAGTATCCGTTTCAAGATTCATAGCTTAGGCGTGGAAGTTTGTTAAAGTTTTTACATCAAAAACGGGTTCGAGCTTGATTTTTTTTAACAGAAATTTCAATAATTTTGGGTTTTCCAAAGTTTTCTGATATGCGACTAAAAAGTGTTTGAGGCAAGCTGAACACATAACATCTGTGTTTGACCATCTGTCTCAATGAAACTGTTTAAGAATCTTTTATTGATAGTCCACCAAGTCATGAAAAGATTTTTTTTTGTTACGAGATTGTAAAAATCATAAATAAGTTTCAAAATTATTTGATCCAATTACAAAAAAAAAAAAAAAAAAAAAAAAAAAAAAAACCCAAAAACATACTGCCTATTTTGTAAGCATGAAAATTCTCAAGGTTTGTATATATAGTAAGCTCTTTGATAAGACAAGAAAATAACATTTAGATCAATCTTGAGATTTATCCGTTAGAGTTTCATTCCATTTTCAGTATACTTATGAATCGATTAAACAGTCAATAAATCACTGCAAATGGAATAAAATAAATAACAGAAATATATGAAATTTCGAAATCGATGTTTTTGTCGATTTTCAGTAGCAACTCATACTTTACACTTTCAGACAAACATTCCATAAAATGACCCAAAATTCAAATGATCCTTATCAATTTCTATTCACAATAAGGAACAAGCATTCCCATTGAACTTCCCAAAACTTCCGAAACCAATACCTCCAAACTCAACGAAACTTCTGCCACTCGGTTTATTTTCGTCAAAAACAATTCCAAAAGTGGAATTTTGAAGTGAACACCAAATGATCTCGATCTGAAGAGGTTCCGCTTTTGAAGGAGGGGTATTGATTGTTTTCTTGCCCCTGGGACATTGTTGACCATCTGGATTCAATAAAGTGTTTTCTGTTCCTGGTAATTTGATATTTGGGGAGTGGGGAGGGGGAATTACTATTGTCGTAATGGCAACAGGCAGGAAACTGCCAACAATAAGATGGAGTTTTAGAACGTGGCTTTTAATGTAAAATGAAACGTTCCTCCTCCCCATTCGTTGAATTAAATTGAAAATTTTTCGGTGAAGTGTAATTTGAAAATGGATTTGATGATCTTTTTGAATGTATTGTATTTGTATAGTTAAAATTAATCAAAAGTATGTGAATACTTTATCTATGGACTGTATACACTTCATTTTTTACGTTATTCAAGAAATTATTTTGAGGAACTATCTAATCCTAATTAGTATCAATCCAACTATCACTAAAGCCGTATTAACACGCTGCAAATCGGGGTTCCAGTTTTGATTGCCAGTTCTGTGACGTCAGCTAAGCGACCGCTGCGCCGTCTGTCGGTGATCATGGAGGAGCGCATGTGATTGGATGATGGGAGTTGCCGGCACCAGTAAATAGAAGATGCTTCATTTACTGGAACCAATAGCCAGGTGACGTGACATGACGTCATTGATCTAAACTGGAACACCGTGGTAGAGTGTAAAGCCGGCTTAAAATGCTATTTTTACATAGAAGGTCTTTCAGAGAGGAATCCCTGACTATGAAATGACACAGCTGCGCTACAGTGAAGGACAAGATGAAGAGACAAGTGATATGGTTGATAGACATGTACAGAATTTTAAATACACTGGTTTTCAAAAATTGATTGGTGGGAGTAAATTTAAAGACGGTTGCATATGGTTTATCGATGAGGTATATTTTCATTTGGACGTCCCCTAACTGCCACCCTTATGGCTGAGTGGTTAGGGATTTGTCCTCGCATGATAAAATGTCGGATTCGATTCCTGGGTTAATTCATAGTATATCCACACCATGTGTCAGTTTGTAAATGGTACTTCCGATTCAGGTATTGCAAAGTGTGTGGCGACCTCAAATTACAGATAAAACTTCTGTGCAATGGAGTATTCTTTTGCACAGCGGTAAAGTATCTCTCTCGAGTTCTAATGGTCTTGGGATCGAGCCCCGTCGCCCGCACAGAGAGAGCTGCATAAGCTTTATTGGTGACATCGAACTAAAACGAATCATGCTGCCATCTATCGACACTTTCTGAAAGGAGAAACTTCATGGCAACAAGCAATCAGATACGCAACACTTGCGACAAGCGATCAGACACTACATCGCAACAAGCGATCACATACGCAACTCGCGTGCAACACCGCAACAAGCGGACACAACGATGCAACAAGCATCCCAAACCTCCAACTCCGATAGGATGTTGATTAACAGCATCGCTTCTTCGTCGTCGCTGGGAGGAGGCTGTGTGGCGACTTCAAACAACAGATACAATTTCTGTGCAATGGAGTACTCTTTTGCACTGAGGTAAAGTATCTCTCTCGAGTTCCAATGGTCTTGGGATCGAGCCAAGTGGCCCGAAAAGAGAAAGCTACATAAGCTTTAAGTGTTATATATCATTGTAAACATCATGAGACCTGAGATTTGAAACAATTATAATCCTAAAATCGATATTCATTTTCACGATTTTGGATTCCGGGCTACCTTAAGCATGGATGTTTGTTGCATTTCCGCTTTAACTGTAGGTCCCGGCATGATTAGTCGTTATTGTGCACAAAAATAGGTTGCTGAGCGTATAAACTTACCAACCATTTTTTGACGGGTTTATTAATAAACAAAACTAGTAAATGTTACTGAAAACCCGGCTGTGTGTCTAGCGAAACTACTGAAGTCTGAAAAATTGCACGCTTGGGTAGCACTATTTAATAAAGGGATCACAATGCCCTTTCTACTTTCAATTATCCATATGTATATATAGGGTAATGAAAGTATAGTATTAGGTAAAAAAAAAAAAAAAAAAAAAAATATATATATATATATAACATCCTGATTTCAAAAAATGATGTAGAAAAAATGTCAGAAACAAATTGACCTACGATGTTCAAATTTGGTGTGAAGGTTGGTGATGGTACAAGGACCTACCATTAAGGTTTTCGTCAAAATCGCGCACTCGCATAAGGTAGCTGCTACTGAAAAAATCGTGTTTTTCAATGATTGCTAAAAACGACTCTAACGATTTTGTTCAAAATCGCTGTTGTAATGCCTCTTAAGGTGTTCTAAACATCTCTACCTCTGAAATTCCCATAAATATGCTTTAATGGCGTAAAAGATACCTAGAACTAGGTGAATGGTATTCTATGGGATTTATGTACGACGTTATGGATTTCATGCAAGACATTATTTTAAGTAGCTGTAAACTCCACTGTTATTAATTCAACTATCACTGAAAGACCACCTTTACATACGTTTTATTCCGGTACATCATGTCCAGATATCAAATATGTACAATTTGGGAACACTCCAAGAAGGAAATATCTTCGCTTAAGGTCAAAGACATATGATAACAAAAAATCAGCTAATTTGAAGCTTTTTTATAAACACTAATGTCGCCAAGTTGACGAATTTTTTGTTCGCCAAAACATTTTACGCTTCAAGGGAGACTCCTACCTGGTTAAAAATTATCTGATTTCTATTATTAATACTTCAATGAAAAGATTACGAATCCAATTTAAGTTCTACCAATCGTCATTATAATGAATAGGTGAAACTTATGAGATCTTTCCTACATTGATTTATCAGCTATGTGATGGATAAGGACCTTTATACACTGTCCACTTTATAAATCCCATCTAGGTAAATACAAATCTTTTATAGATAAATGAACCTTTAATAAATAATTTCATAAACTTTTTTTATTTATCTGAAAGAAAATATTACTATTTAATGTACAGTTTTTGTTTTTACTCTCCCATTATTAAATTTAGAAAAGATCTATTCGCAGACATCGAAAGGGAATTTTAATTTTATTTTTTGTGAGTAATAATTTATTATTATTATATTGTTTAAATACATTTTTACTGAATTTTGTCTCACAGTTTTGTTACGTTATTTTGGTTTTTTGAAAATATGTTTCGTCATAAAAAAGGGGCTAAAAGCCTGAATCAATGAAATCATACCTATATCTATTGCAAAGGAAATATTTATATGAAATAGATAGAAAATTTTATTCGAACTCAAATTTTTATTAAATCCACCTTTTAAAATAAATCAAACATGACTAAGACAAAAGTAAACATCGTGTTTTTTTTGTTTTTTTTTAAACAAATCCCGCAATTTCCTATCGTTAATTATGTCTTTTACTCCTTCAAATAAATAATTTTATGTTTTATATAAGCCAACTATTGTGTAGAACTTAAAACATTAGTTTTTTCTAGTAGTTATTAAATCTGATTTTTTGTGTGTGTATAGAATGGAAAAACTGAATGTAGTTTATTCAAAGAATAGCTATTCGGAAGATTTATTAGACCATAATTTTTTTTTTATAAATTTAAGTTAAGGTTTCGATTATATTTTGTTAATTTATTTTCTGCAAAAGCAGCTAATGAACATATTTCTTCATGATCAATAATTTATATCGTTTTTCTTTGTTTTTAATTCTGACTGATATTAAATTATTTCAATTTGCCACTTACTATTTGGTGAAAGTAAGTACAGGGTTTGGCTCAAAAATCATATTTTTATTATGTTACTATCTTCGAATTTGAGTTCAGAAAAAAATTATTTTTTCGTAATAAATTTTTTTTAGGTTTGGAAGGAACCAAAATAGCTTCGCTACCTGTATACAAGTAACGACAGCGTATAAGTAAGGTATACTTGATACAAATATTCCTGTGTTCGGACACTAAGACCAACATTTTCTTAATTTGAGAGGAAGTCTTAATACGGATCTTTCCCTATGCTCACTAGGTTATACAATCTTCTAGCCCAACTCATTTAGAAACTACTTTGTACAAAACCTTGAAATTTGGTGAGTAGGTACGAAAATAATCACTTAATGAAATGACATAAATTAAAACTTGAAAATAGCGTCTAATATACTTTATTTTATATTTAAAATCCTAACGTCAATTCCTATGCATTGGTTCCACCTATAAAATAGCCTTACTTTTTAAATTTTCATTTATAAAAAAAAATACTGGGTGACCATAAAATAACTTTCCCTATTTGGCGGCATCTACAGCTAAAACGATTAAACGAAATGAAACCATATTTTATAGGTAGACTATGCAAGGCATGAGGAGATGAATTCCACCGGAAAAAAATTTAGTTCCAAAAGTTGCCGATAGGGGAAAAATTGGCGCTGATGAACTGGACTAGAAGATTGTAACGTAGGGACCATAAGGAATGATCCTTACTAGGAATTCTTAAAGAATCAGCCTTTCAAATACAAAACGTACATACAATACATTTACCTTTCGACAATCGATATAAGATTAATTCTTCCCCAATATTCCATCTTAACCTCTTTTCTTATTCCTTAGATACCGATGTCTCCAGTAACAAGAAAAAAAAAAAAAAAAAAAAAAAAAATCGATTAGAAATCAACAACGGACAGAAATTTGAGAAGTTATTGGAATTTCACGAATTCTTCGAATCTATACGTCTTCCTCAATAAAAATCAAAAATCCCAGCAGTGATAAATGACTGTGCCCTACAGAGCTAATGACATTATAATTGCCTTCGGGATACTTTTTTTACCATCTAAACTTTACCATTAGACTGTGGTAGTGGAAGGAAACTTTTAAGATATGGACGCTTTTTCGGGTAATTTGCCGCGCAGGTATAGGATCAGCGGTTTTAGGCAAGTTCTGCAAAAAAAGATGTTCTTTACTCTTCAGTTTTGAGCAAACGATTCTTATAACTAGGGGTGATGTGATTTAGCTAACTATACTTCATGGTTATTAATGGTGGCTTTCGTGGGTAGGCTTGAGTTTGTAAGTTACACATGATCAAGTACTAAGGACTATTTGGATTAGTGCACAAGTAACGAAGGAGATTTTTAGAGTTATGGGGACAAAGTCCTTTTAGAGTGACGAGATAAATGAAGGTAAGGTATACGTTGTACCTGAAGTATAAAATGTAGTAAGTACACGCAATATACATCAAAATTCTTTCTTAAAAATAATTTTTATCACATATATTATTTCTAGACAAGTTTTTTTTTTTTTTTTTTTGAAGATCCATTTTTCTCATTTCATACCCAAGTAGCACAGCAGTATTGTCCAATGTCAGAAACAGGAGTTATGGAAAGTTTGCCATAGCCAATCCTGACCAAATTTCGAGTATTGTTCCAAAATACACGATTTTTAAAAAAAAAAATAAAAACACGTTTGCAAAAACGTTACAAAATATTTTTTGTCCTCCGTCCTTTCTTACAAATACATTATTTCAATTTTAAAACTTAGCATCAACATTTCAAAACTTCCAGAACATTTTATACATCATGGGCAAGATGAAACAAGATTGGTAACAATGGCTGGTTTACAAAGTTCCACATCGGGATTGACCAATGTCAAGCGATGTTAACCAGATTTTCTGGGCTAATGGCCTTTCATAAATAATAAATGATACACCAAAAATGATAAATGATGTACCAAAAATAATAAATGACATACCAAAAATGATAAATGATATACCAAAAATAATAAATGATATACCAAAAAATGATAAAGGATAAAATTATATACCAAAAATAATAAATAATAAATGATGTATCAAAAATGATAAATGATATATCAAAAATGATAAATGATGTACTAAAAATGATAAATGATACACCAAAAATGATAAATGATGTACCAAATTAAAGGCATTCAATAGTAAGTCCATAATATTAAGCATATTGTTGCGTGGATGGGTTCGAAAGATTTGAAGCCAAAGCAGATCAAAACTTGCAGAAATTTATTCCAATATAACTCTTCACAGGTTCCTTCAGTTAAACTTGACACACAACTGCTAAATCACCGCAAAAGACAATGCAATACTGTTCGCTTTCGAACTACTCTGAATGCTCACTGAGACTCAGTATCTCAACTCAGTAATTCCAGTCAACTCACTGACTAACCTAACCAGCTCAGTGATTCAACTACCTCCAGTCTCAACTAACTCCCCGCTCACATGGTCGGTCTTATATAGGGGAGGCGAACATTCTTGAAACTTCTAGAGGTAGATATTTGGAGAACTTTCTAGATCGTAGTCGAAAATTCCAATATATGTACATGGGGTTGCTAATCTTGTATAATGTCGCCAAATGGTGTAATAAAATGTCGCCAAATGGTAGCCAAATTTGGAGACAAAAATTTGTCGCCAAAACTGTCGCCAACTTGGCTCTTTCTCGCCAATTTGGCGAGATTGCCATTACCATAATGTTAAATGCCCTGCTCCTAGTAAAACTCGCTTCCCAGGGTTATCTCTGTAAAACTCGTTATCAAGCATTAAGCATGCGGGGAAGCAAACTAAAGACGAACTATTGCACTGCCTTATGCGAGATGTACATAAATTTTCCTATTTACCAAATTAACACTACGAAATATTTACAAATATACAAAAATTCGTAACATTGCCCCCCTCCCAAGGACTGCACGTCCCGGGCAGTACAGTTCCCGGCAGATTCAGCATCGGAAAAAAAGGCGAAGAACCAAATTTCCTAGTTTTCAAAGGAGAGGTTATGAATGTAAATGAGGACAAGGGAATGACAAACTAAAGTTAAAAAGAAAATTGTTTATTTTTCAGACACACATTCTTAAATAATTAATATATTTTATAATTTTTATTTTTTATTTCAAATGATTGTTTATTGAAAGTTAAACATAAATAACATGCCACTTTTGTACTAAAACGTTTTTTAATATTTAATTATTAAAATTTTTTTTTTTTTGTATTAGAAACGTATTTTTTGTTTACTTTAGATTCATCATGATCGAAACCCTCCCAGATATATTCTCAATGCATGCGAAAACCCTAAAGAGCGTTGGAACGGTACGCGTATCACAAAAAAACAGACACGATATGCCCGCACAAAAAACAGCTTTGCGAATGGCCAACAGAAACAGGATCAGGGCACATTTAGGTTGTTGCGAAGTCATATATTCAGCATCGAAAACCGATAAAAATTGCATGTGATGGCACCTATGTGATGGCACCTCTGTCATATGCAAATTTCCGCTGTGCGCCCTGATTGTGTTTTTGTAAGCCGTTCGCAAAGCTGTTTTTTGCGTGTGCATAAAGCAGCATCCGTTTTTTTTTATGATACAGTTACCGTTCTAATGATCTTTATGGTTTTTGCATGCGCTGAGCATTTTGCGACAGGAAAAAGTAGGCGTTGCCATTAAAAAATGTCGAGTTTCTGTAACTATAACCGTAACAGTGACAGCCATTTCGTTGCCATTCTCAGAATCCCGAGCTCATACCTCTGAGTAACTGTACCTGAAATCTCATCTCGATCGGTTGAACAGGAAGTTAGAGGTCCATATACCTGTAAAGTGCTTTTTTATGACCACTCCGTACTGGTGTTTTCAAAATTCAAGGCTTCTTCCATTAGATACTTAAAATGCAAAGAAATTCCATTTAAAAGATCATTATCTAAAGCATTTTCCCTTGGAATTGGGACTAGTGTAATAGTTTAGGTACTACGACATTTTGGCGCAGCATAGCCTTCATTTAGATCTTTTTGACCAATGAAAAAAATAAGCAATAAAGAAAGCAAATTGTTTTAGCCAAAATAAGTTAACAAAAAATAGACCTTATAGGTCTCCTGGGAATTTATGGCCATCTCAGAAAGACGCCAAAACACATATATTATAAGATTATTTAATAGATTACAACCATTAGTAAAAAATATAGCGAATGCCTATAATGATGTATTATATTTACATAAAACGTTTAATCATTTCAGATAAAATTGTGATTTAACAATTTTGTATTAGCATTCAATGTTCCATCACGTTGAAAAATATACACAAGTTTCAAAGAATAAGTTTCATTATTTAAATAAGAAATGTAGTCCCTTTTATTCCAGGTTAGTGAAATATAAAAGAAATAAGCGTGACCCCATTAGCTTAATTATTATCAAGTATTTTATCAATGTCAGATAAAACCTTATCGTAAAAATTTTATATTCCTCATTTTTACTATCAAGAGTCATGTATGATAATTTTTGTTTCCTACCTTAATTGGACTGTCTATGAAGTTGGCCCATCTTTGATTTTTTAATTATGTTACATTAAACTTAATTTATGATTAAATTACATTAATAATTTTGTATTGGTTTCTTTTTTAACATGACACAACAAATCCAAGTAGTTTCAGAGTCATTTTAGATTAATATATGTAACGTTCTGAAATACGGGTCCGATCGCTTGCTTTCCTGCGGAGAACCTCAAAATTACTCTTCTCAATATTGAGATTTACCCTTAACTTAAAAGTGACATGAGATCGAAGAAAGGTAAAAAAATAGGTTCGTATTTGATTAAACTACAAATACAAGTAGTTTCCGAGTTATTTTAGATTAATATATGTAACGTTCTGAAATACGGGTCCGATCGCTTGCTTTCCTGCGGAGAACCTCAAAATTACTCTTCTCAATATTGAGATTTACCCTTAACTTAAAAGTGACATGAGATCGAAGAAAGGTAAAAAAATAGGTTCGTATTTGATTAAACTACAAATACAAGTAGTTTCCGAGTTATTTTAGATTAATATATGTAACGTTCTGAAATACGCGTCCGATCGCTTGCTTTCCTGCGGAGAACCTCAAAATTACTCTTTTCAATATTGAGATTTACCCTTAACTTAAAAGTGACATGAGATCGAAGAAAGGTAAAAAAATAGGTTCGTATTTGATTAAACTACAAATACAAGTAGTTTCCGAGTTATTTTAGATTAATATATGTAACGTTCTGAAATACGGGTCCGATCGCTTGCTTTCCTGCGGAGAACTTTAAAATTACTCTTCTCAATATTGAGATTTACCCTTAACTTAAAAGTGACATGAGATCGAAGAAAGGTAAAAAAATAGGTTCGTATTTGATTAAACTACAAATACAAGTAGTTTCCGAGTTATTTTAGATTAATATATGTAACGTTCTGAAATACGGGTCCGATCGCTTGCTTTCCTGCGGAGAACTTTAAAATTACTCTTCTCAATATTGAGATTTACCCTTAACTTAAAAGTGACATGAGATCGAAGAAAGGTAAAAAAATAGGTTCGTATTTGATTAAACTACAAATACAAGTAGTTTCCGAGTTATTTTAGATTAATATATGTAACGTTCTGAAATACGGGTCCGATCGCTTGCTTTCCTGCGGAGAACTTTAAAATTACTCTTCTCAATATTGAGATTTACCCTTAACTTAAAAGTGACATGAGATCGAAGAAAGGTAAAAAAATAGGTTCGTATTTGATTAAACTACAAATACAAGTAGTTTCCGAGTTATTTTAGATTAATATATGTAACGTTCTGAAATACGGGTCCGATCGCTTGCTTTCCTGCGGAGAACCTCAAAATTACTCTTCTCAATATTGAGATTTACCCTTAACTTAAAAGTGACATGAGATCGAAGAAAGGTAAAAAAATAGGTTCGTATTTGATTAAACTACAAATACAAGTAGTTTCCGAGTTATTTTAGATTAATATATGTAACGTTCTGAAATACGGGTCCGATCGCTTGCTTTCCTGCGGAGAACCTCAAAATTACTCTTCTCAATATTGAGATTTACCCTTAACTTAAAAGTGACATGAGATCGAAGAAAGGTAAAAAAATAGGTTCGTATTTGATTAAACTACAAATACAAGTAGTTTCCGAGTTATTTTAGATTAATATATGTAACGTTCTGAAATACGCGTCCGATCGCTTGCTTTCCTGCGGAGAACCTCAAAATTACTCTTCTCAATATTGAGATTTACCCTTAACTTAAAAGTGACATGAGATCGAAGAAAGGTAAAAAAATAGGTTCGTATTTGATTAAACTACAAATACAAGTAGTTTCCGAGTTATTTTAGATTAATATATGTAACGTTCTGAAATACGCGTCCGATCGCTTGCTTTCCTGCGGAGAACCTCAAAATTACTCTTCTCAATATTGAGATTTACCCTTAACTTAAAAGTGACATGAGATCGAAGAAAGGTAAAAAAATAGGTTCGTATTTGATTAAACTACAAATACAAGTAGTTTCCGAGTTATTTTAGATTAATATATGTAACGTTCTGAAATACGGGTCCGATCGCTTGCTTTCCTGCGGAGAACTTTAAAATTACTCTTCTCAATATTGAGATTTACCCTTAACTTAAAAGTGACATGAGATCGAAGAAAGGTAAAAAAATAGGTTCGTATTTGATTAAACTACAAATACAAGTAGTTTCCGAGTTATTTTAGATTAATATATGTAACGTTCTGAAATACGGGTCCGATCGCTTGCTTTCCTGCGGAGAACTTTAAAATTACTCTTCTCAATATTGAGATTTACCCTTAACTTAAAAGTGACATGAGATCGAAGAAAGGTAAAAAAATAGGTTCGTATTTGATTAAACTACAAATACAAGTAGTTTCCGAGTTATTTTAGATTAATATATGTAACGTTCTGAAATACGGGTCCGATCGCTTGCTTTCCTGCGGAGAACCTCAAAATTACTCTTCTCAATATTGAGATTTACCCTTAACTTAAAAGTGACATGAGATCGAAGAAAGGTAAAAAAATAGGTTCGTATTTGATTAAACTACAAATACAAGTAGTTTCCGAGTTATTTTAGATTAATATATGTAACGTTCTGAAATACGGGTCCGATCGCTTGCTTTCCTGCGGAGAACTTTAAAATTACTCTTCTCAATATTGAGATTTACCCTTAACTTAAAAGTGACATGAGATCGAAGAAAGGTAAAAAAATAGGTTCGTATTTGATTAAACTACAAATACAAGTAGTTTCCGAGTTATTTTAGATTAATATATGTAACGTTCTGAAATACGCGTCCGATCGCTTGCTTTCCTGCGGAGAACATCAAAATTACTCTTCTCAATATTGAGATTTACCCTTAACTTAAAAGTGACATGAGATCGAAGAAAGGTAAAAAAATAGGTTCGTATTTGATTAAACTACAAATACAAGTAGTTTCCGAGTTATTTTAGATTAATATATGTAACGTTCTGAAATACGGGTCCGATCGCTTGCTTTCCTGCGGAGAACTTTAAAATTACTCTTCTCAATATTGAGATTTACCCTTAACTTAAAAGTGACATGAGATCGAAGAAAGGTAAAAAAATAGGTTCGTATTTGATTAAACTACAAATACAAGTAGTTTCCGAGTTATTTTAGATTAATATATGTAACGTTCTGAAATACGGGTCCGATCGCTTGCTTTCCTGCGGAGAACTTTAAAATTACTCTTCTCAATATTGAGATTTACCCTTAACTTAAAAGTGACATGAGATCGAAGAAAGGTAAAAAAATAGGTTCGTATTTGATTAAACTACAAATACAAGTAGTTTCCGAGTTATTTTAGATTAATATATGTAACGTTCTGAAATACGGGTCCGATCGCTTGCTTTCTTGAGGATAACTTTAAAATTACTCTTCTCAATATTGAGATTTACCCTTAACTTAAAAGTGACATGAGATCGAAGAAAGGTAAAAAAATAGGTTCGTATTTGATTAAACTACAAATACAAGTAGTTTCCGAGTTATTTTAGATTAATATATGTAACGTTCTGAAATACGCGTCCGATCGCTTGCTTTCCTGCGGAGAACCTCAAAATTACTTTTCTCAATATTGAGATTTACCCTTAACTTAAAAGTGACACGAGATTGAAGAAAGGTAAAAAAATAGGTTCGTATTTGAAATTTCATAGTTAGAATTCAAATTATTTACTAAATAACCCTTCAAGAAAAAGTTTTTCATCAGCCCCCCCCCCCTCTCCCCTTATACAGAATATTAAACACATTACTTTAATTACAACCGCAATATTCTACGACTTTTAGAACTGAAGATATAGCCATTGTTAGGATATTTTTTTGTACCGTACAAAACAAGTTAAACTAAAAATCACTCGAGTTTAAAGAAACGAGGATCTTTACTACATAAAAGGTCAACAACATTATAAGTAATCAGTTCACAAACTTAAGCCTTCAGATTTCCCATAGACAAACTCTGAAAAAATATGTCTAGACAAATTTATGTCTTATTATATATCATTAGCTCCGAAAAATACTATTCATATTCATCCGTAAGGGAACAAAAGAACACGATATGTGATATCTAAATGAGATTTATCAAGTATAGGATATTACCGGATTACAACTTCAGTTATGATGACAAGCTTGAGGTCAATAATGATGGCGGAAGCTTTTAACGAAAGCTGATCTCCCGTGTTCTTATACCGGAAGGAATTCAAAAAGCTCTTCCAGGAAAATTGGAAGCTTAGGTTAGAGGATGTTCTATTTGTTATGTGAGCTACTTAATTTTGAATTTCAATTAAATATGCAGTCGTACAATGACTTTTAAGAAATATCCCTATCAGGAATTTGAACTTAAGTTGGTTCTGCTTTTGATTTAATTTTCATTGTTATCTTAAAAGTATTATTCCACAAACAAATTTTGTGTAAATAGTTGTAAATAGTGACGTATTACTTTAAAATTCAATTGTAATTTATTTTATCTTGTTTAATTTATTAACAGTGATAATACAGGTTAGAAATAGGTGGCAACACCTAAAGCAATCGAGAAATTTCGAGATGTTTCTTTTTCGACGAATTGGCTGGATATTTCGAGAATGTTCTCACGCGCCTGTATAAATAAGACCGCAGATCTGGAAAGTTTTCAGTTTTGACTTCGGATTTCGATGAAAGCTGATCGCTTTGCTTACCTATTGGAGTGAACTTGTATAATCGCTGTATTCGAAGTTGTTCTTACTGAAGCTTGTGTAGAAGCTAGAGAGTGATTGCACTGTTGTCTTTGAATAAGTTTTGTGAGTTTTTGAAGTGAATAAACAATAGTTTTTATTTAATAAAAACCGTGCCATCATTGCCTCTGTGGAAAATTCGCAACAGTATTGAAATGTTTTCATTATTTAAAGTTTATTCGTTATCCAATAACAGCAAAGCACCTTTAAGAAACTATCAGAATTTTCGAATGTTTAAGCAAAGAGAGAACTGTGTCAGACATTTTGGTTTTGTATAAGGTACATTTTGTACTTGCGTCTTTTTAATAATCAAATTTGCCTTGTTGATGCAATTTTTTTTAAATATTTTTAACTAGCTGTGTGACCCCACGCTTCTGGCGATCCGTTGAAGGATATCTATCAGTTATGTGTTGCACAGACGGGGAATTTCTTCAGATTAATTGTTGTTGGTTATCAGCTTCCAGTGCACTATAACAGATCCATGTTTTCGTTCATTTTGTAATAACGCGCTCGGTCATTCTCCAGTCGATGCTGTTTTTGCAGCGGTGATGCCCTAGCTCTCTTGGCGAAGATGCTCTATTACTTTGCATCTATATTTGTTTTTCTCTTTGGCGGCATATTAGCAAATGCCGAAATGATTTGAAAGTTTTCAGTGAATTTCAATAATCTTCAGCGAATCTACAATTAAAGTTGCAAGTGATGAAGTCAAATTGAGTCTAAATAATACATTGCTATGCTAGATTCTGTGTATATTTTGACTCACTATTATTAAATGAAGTTAGAATCATAATTTTAATTTATCCAGCTAGAAAAATTTAACCATTTAAAATTTTGTAAACAAAGAAATAATGTGAAAATATGTCTGGTGTCTAGTGCAGCTCTAGCCTCTGTTTTAAAAATAATCATGAAAATATATTGTACCAAGATCTTAATTTTTGTTTTAAAATAAAAAATAATCTGTACAAAGCGAAAAATTAGCAGACATTGAAACGAAAGCATTATCTACCAAATTGTTCGCCAACAGAAAAATTATCGCCAAGTGGCCTGGATATAGTACCAATATTGGTCAACGCGGTGCCACACAACACACCTAATGATATGCGTAGGTGTTTCACATTAGATGGACTTCTTACATTTGATTTTGTATTGGACCCATCCTGGAAAAAAGATATAATAAATGTGATAAGTTGACCAAAATCCGACTTAAAACATCCCCTAACGGCACCAACGTATTAGTGGTAAATTATGTTGGTAAACGAACTTTTAGATGTTAGATATTTATAACAACTGTAATACAGAAGATTTATAGCATTATTTGAAAAAGGAATAAATTCATTATCATCAATATGGAAATAAATAGGACCAATTATAAAACTTCTTTAAAGAAATGGCAGCCATCAGAATTTTCGGATGCTTAACCAATGAGAGAGCGGCATGGCCAAGGTCAGACAATTTGATCTTCTTTGACGTCCCCGTGTATAAGATATATTTTGTACATGTGTCTTTTTCATAATGTTGTGAATTGAAGAAAATTATTAGAAGGGAATTTAGTATCAACTATACCCGTAATGCTAAATTGCTTTTTTTCCTATCTACTTTTTTTTAGAAAGTTCTTAACAAATAAGTTTGAACACGCACACATTTAAAATAATAGTGACTGTTGCGTCATCATGGAGTTGCTTATAAGAATTAACTTTTGTACAGCTCAACTTGTTCTGAGTTTCTGTTAAGAGCTGCAAAAGTGCAAACGATAATTTTCTTTAGAATGAAAAAACTGTTGTTTTATATAGTAGTTGTTCTAAACTTTTTGTAATAAAAGAAAGACGTGAAAGATTTTGATCTCCTTTCTTAAGTGTATTTGCTTTTGTTATCTTTCATAATTTGAACCTGAAAAAGGATCTAAGTGATATCGTACAGTGACCGTGTTTAAGCAGTTAATTGATTTTAAATAAATATCTAATAATATAATAGTGTAAACGTTATCTCAGAAATTGCTTTTATAAATTTAATGCATTTTAGCAGATACTATTGAAGGTTTCGGTCTGAATTTTTCTGCATGTTATACTTCAGTTTAATTTAAAATTGATATGATGGGTGAGTATATTAATTATAAATTATAAAGTTATATACAATTAAATAGTTAAATAAAATTTAATAATATTTAACTTCTCAAGTTGGTAAGTAAAGTAAAAAGTATAACTTCTCTGGCAAAAAAAGGGGGAAAAAATCACATAATTCTCATGTCAAAATGTGATTGAGTATATAATTAACAATTTATCGAAATTTCACCATAAAACGTTTAGAAGATTCATTGAGATGTGTATTTAAAACACATTTTATCAATAGCCAGATAGATGTCTCCGTTCCCATTTAGTTAGCGATCCCTTTATAAAACGTGCATAGAATACTCGGCTTGTGAGTTCTTACTCTGCATGTAGACCGAGAGGCAACTGCAATATTTGGACCCCATAGAACATCATTCTGAATTCTTTATAGAAATTGGAGAAAAGTGAGTAGATTACGAATCCACTGGCCTGCCGTGGCAAAAATGGCCGAAACTGATCAAAAATCGACTTGGAATGAGTTGAACTAAAATCTGATTGCCAAATATGTCATAACTTGCCAAAAAGGGAACAAACTTTTTCGTCTGGCAACCCACTTCATTTTGATTTTCAATGAGAAAAAGCGCAAATGATTTCTGATCTCTGGCTCGGAAAACTTATATCTTTTAAAAGCAAGCCAAATTGGCGACATCAGTTACGTCATCAGTGCCGTAATGTTTATTGCCAATTTGGCTCATTTAAGAAAGATGCAAGTAAGCCATTGCCACACATCCGAATCGTCTGCAACCTTCTTAATTGAAAATTAAAGAGTAAGGGTTATCAAATTAAAAAAAAAAAAATGCTCATTATTTGGCAAGTTATGGGGCATTTGGCAATTTGATTTATTTCAACTTATCAAATGTCGATTTTTGACCACTTTCGGCCATTTTTTCCACGGCCGACCAGTAGATTCGTAATTTACTCACTTTTCTCCGATTTCTATAAAAAATTCAGAATGATGTTCGATTGGGTCCAAAAATTGCAGTCGCCTCTCAGTTTAATGGCTTCGCACTCACCTGCTTAATCCTAGACCCAATATCCGGCACGAATTCCTCGTGGAGATGTTCCTCTAGTGTGAGGGAATTGTTGCTTGCGTCATCAGTTGATGTTATGAACGGGTGCAACATCAATTCAAGAAGGCATGGACGATGCTCTTCATTTCTCTCCAAGCATCTTAACATAATTTGACACAATATTTAACGTAGTTTTAAACGATAATTAACATTATTTGACACATTAATTAATACAATTTTACTCAATAATTAATATTCTTTGGCTAAATAATTTATACAAATTTGGCACAATAATTTACAATATTTGAAACAATAATTTACAATATTTGAAACAATAATTAACATAATTTTACTCAATAATTGAAATAATTTGATACAATAATTAACTTTATTAGAGTATTTATAGTATTTTTTATTATATTTAGAGTATTTTTAGTATTTATAATTGATGCAATTTGAAACAATAATTCACATTATTTGAAACATCAATTAATATAATTTGGCACTATAATTAACATAATTTGAAACAATAATTAACATAATTTTACTCGATAATTGAAATAATTTGACACAATAATTAACCTTATTAGAGTATTTATAGTATTTTTTATTATATTTAGAGTACTTTAAGTATCTGTAATTAATGTAATTTGAAACAATAATTCACATTATTTGAAACACCAATTAATATAATTTGGCTCTATAATTAACATAATTTGACACAATAATTAACATAATTTTGGCTTTTGAAAAAGACGTATCTGTTTTGGATGAGGGTGTTAGAAAGTTAATAAGTGGATTGAAAATACCTGAAATAAAAATCACATGGCCGTAATCTGAAACTCAAAAAGATTGTTTTGTTAATCTCAAACGTTGTTCTGTAGCTCAAAGATTGTGTTGCAACTTCTGACTATTTTAATTACGTATTCGTCTGTAACTCAATGATTATAATCTAATTCCAAGTTCATTTTGTAACTCAAAGATAAAGCTGTAATTCATAGCTAACTGTAATTAAGTTTGATCTGTAGTTCAAAGATAATTATTTAATTAAGTTAAATCTCTAATTCAAAAATATATTTGTAAATTAAAACTTGTAATTATGAGATTATTCTGTAACTCAAAGTTAATTCTGTTGTTCAAAGATTATTTTGTAGCTCACAATTTTTTTTCAATATCTCAAAGATTGAGCTGTAACTCAAGAATATTTCTGTAACTTAAGGATCCATCTGTAACTCAAGGTTAGTTTGTAACTCAGTAGTTATAACCTAACTCAAAGATAATTCTTCAACTCAAAGATAATCCTAGTAATTCAAAGATTGAGTTACAGAGTTTTACTGACTATTATCTAACTCATATTTTCTAATGATTGTTATATAACACAAATATTATTTCGTAGCGCAAAGATAAATTGATAATTCAGGGACTATTCTGTTACTCGATGATTCTACTATAACTCAAAGTAATTTCAAAATATATTTTCAAAAATGTGTTGAACTAGACTGTGAAACCACAACATTTGAACTAGAAGAGTCGAAATTTACCGGGGAAATAGTTTCATATTTTCGTTTTCGTTGGAGAGAAAATACAGAAGATTTGCATTTCAAATAGATTAAGACATGGGCGGGGAGTACACTTCCTCATCGACAGCGTTCGTTTCCCCAATGTACTTAAATACTTTCTCTTTAATTATCTATAATAATAAAGCAAGCTGTGTGTCTGTCTGTCTGTGGCTCTATAGAAACCTACTTAAAATTGGAATAGAGCTCTGAAAATTTCAGCATTAGTAGTTTTGGCCTTCTAATTGTACACATCACAAACAGAATGTTAAAATTTTAATTAGTTCTTTTTTTATTAATTTTTTTAATTAATTAATAAATATGTTACAAAACGATATCTAATAGGGCTACAGCTCTGAAATTTTCAACATAAGTAGCTTTGGCCTTTTAATCGGACTTTTAAAAAACAGAATTTTGAATTTTAAATAGTTAATTTTTAATTAATAAATATTTTACAAAAAGATTTCTAATAGGGCTACAGCTTTGAAATTTTCAATATAAATAGTTGTTGCCTTCTAATTGGATTTTTGAAAAACAGAATTTTAAAATTTTATTTAATTTTTTTTTTTAATTAATTAACAAATATTTTACAAAACGATTTGTAACTGGGCTACATTTCTGAAATTTTCAACACAAGTAGTTTTGGCCTTCTAATTGAACTGACAAAAAGAATGTTAAAATTTTAATTTGTTTTTTAATTAATTTTTTCACAAAAAGTGACTTTGAATAGGCTTAGAGATCTTAAAGTTTCAACATAAGTAGCTTTGGCCTTTTAATCGGACTTTTAAAAAACAGAATTTTGAATTTTAAATAGTTAATTTTTAATTAATAAATATTTTACAAAAAGATTTCTAATAGGGTTACAGCTTTGAAATTTTCAATATAAATAGTTGTTGCCTTCTAATTGGATTTTTGAAAAACAGAATTTTAAAATTTTATTTAATTTTTTTTTAATTAATTAACAAATATTTTACAAAACGATTTGTAACTGGGCTACATTTCTGAAATTTTCAACACAAGTAGTTTTGGCCTTCTAATTGGACTGACAAAAAGAATGTTAAAATTTTAATTTGTTTTTTAATTAATTTTTTCACAAAAAGTGACTTTGAATAGGCTTAGAGATCTTAAAGTTTCAACATAAGTAGCTTTGGCCTTTTAATCGGACTTTTAAAAAACAGAATTTTGAATTTTAAATAGTTAATTTTTAATTAATAAATATTTTACAAAAAGATTTCTAATAGGGTTACAGCTTTGAAATTTTCAATATAAATAGTTGTTGCCTTCTAATTGGATTTTTGAAAAACAGAATTTTAAAATTTTATTTAATTTTTTTTTTAATTAATTAACAAATATTTTACAAAACGATTTGTAACTGGGCTACATTTCTGAAATTTTCAACACAAGTAGTTTTGGCCTTCTAATTGGACTGACAAAAAGAATGTTAAAATTTTAATTTGTTTTTTAATTAATTTTTTCACAAAAAGTGACTTTGAATAGGCTTAGAGATCTTAAAGTTTCAACATAAGTAGTTTTAGCCTCTAATTTTTCTTTCCACAAACACGTGTTAAAATAATCTTAAAGGGGTGTTGTATTATTGTATTAACGTGGAATTTTTTTTCTTGACAAGAGAGAGGCTTCGAATATTAAGGCTTTACGCAGCAATTAGATTTTAGTGAGTGAAGCGAGCTTATGCTTACGCAGCAATGAACCTTTCAGCGAGCGAAGCGAGCCTATGCTTTCATAGCAATGAACCTTTTAACGAGTGAAGTAAGCCTGTGTTTGTGTGTCCATTAACTTTTCAGCGAACGAAGCTAGCTCGATTTTGCGTAGTGATGAACCTTCCTGCGAGCGAAGCGCCAAAAACTGGGTCCTATACACGAATGACAGATTTCCGCAAAGCGAGGCCTCACAGCTGGATAAAATATTGCACATGTTAAAATTTCGTAGCGAAGAACGGGTATTTAGCTAGTAACTATTAATATTTAAATTTCTGTTTTTATTTAATCTTTAGAAAGTTACTTTAGTATTCGCTCACTAAATTGATCACCTGGTGAACTTTTTAAAGTATTTTATATTCTTTTTACTTTTCCGTTTAATTATAATATTTTAGTGCACTTCAAGTTGAAATGTCTTTAAAAAAATCACGAAAGTGGCATTGGATTTTCACATCAAATGCAGTCCTTATTTTTAAGGCATTTGTGAGGTTTGATATTGGAGGCATTTTCAGACAGTTGAAATGTCTGAATGGTTTGGTATCTTTATTCACACTGGTCAAGATTTCAAACAGTTAAGTGTGAAATCTTTAATAGTGATGATACTACTCTTTGTTAACCATGTTTCACCAACCCCGGGAATATAAGAATGCACTGAAAATACTCGTGTCTTAAATTAAAACGCCATTCGGTGTTTGAATTCAATACCATTTTTGTTTTATTTTGAGACATTTAAATTTGCAGTGTCGAAAACAGAGATATAAATTATCCGCTAAGTGGCAAAAATTCCATAAGCTTTTAACTGCTGTCATATAGACACTTTAATGAAAATGCCTACTTTCAATACTACAGAATTTAACTATGGAGCTTGCATTTGTTTTTCAAATCGTGTTTTTTTGTGACGTTCCTATATTTATTTTTGTAACAGCTAGTTAAAATTTTGTCACTAGGTTTTCGTTTTAAAGCACACACACACACACACACACACACACACACACACACACACACACACACACACACACACACACACACACACACACACACACACACACACACACACACACACACACACACACACACACACACACACACACACACACACACACACACACACACACACACACACACACACACACACACACACACACACACACACACACACACACACACACACACACACACACAGATTGCAATCTGTCCATTTTTATAATTGAAATCCTTCAATTTTAAAGCTGTGCATCATCAACATTTCAAAATTTCCAGTATATTTGTCCAGCATTGGATGAGAATGGTCAATATCTGTAAGAACGACTGGTTTACAATATTCCACATTGGGATTGGTCAATTGGAGAGATATTGGCCAGGGTTGGTGTGCTACTAGGGAGCTGTGACACACATTTCGGATACATGTGATTAAATTTTTGAAGGAGTGAAACAAAAAAAGCTGTACTTACTCACTGATGAAATCCTTAAAAGTTTCGCTCCATTCGGATATCTTCTTCAGAGTGGGAGGAGGATTCCTGGGCAGAGGGGAAATTAGGTATTAATTAGGGGTGTGAAACATCGTACAATTTCTTGTATTACCAATTAAATGGAATAGACAATTCCCACATTTTTAAAAAAAGAGTGAAATTTGTTTATATTTATGAAAATTTTGCTCATTATTCCAATTATTCAAACAAAAGTTCTTAAGGTATGCATATACATTAGGAATTTCGAAATTTGACTCAAGTCTGCGTTTTTGTTTTTTGTTTTTAAAGTATTCAAGAATTCATTACCATTAAAATGATACCATTTTCTTTCTGAGACTCAAATTACTTTTTAAATTACAGTAGGTTTGGTGAATCTGTTTTGTATCCCGTTCATTAGTGTAGTAAACTTTAAATGCGTTTTCTGAAGAATGACATTTTGGTGTTATATGACTTTAATCCAACGGTCATAACTTCATAATAAATGGTCCGATTTACAAAATTCTAATTTTGTTTTGTAGATAATAGTTGTGAATGTGTTTTCTATGGAGAATCTAATATATATTGTTATAACCACATTTTCTATGCATATTTTAATCTTAATTTTTTGTTAAAAACTATGTATTTTTTAAAACTTTTTATTTAAAAACTTATAATTAAATAAATATTGAAGCCAAATTCAAATTCTTCATAGGAACATGCGTCAATATAATATCTCTTATTTGCAATAAAAATATTACCTCTAAGTTATTTATAAGTTTATTTATGTATGTTCTAATAATGTCCTAATTAGTCACTTTAATTGCAATTAGCTGATTAAAAAATTAACGGAAAAAAAAGTTTGTATATAAAAATGCATTTTTTTTTAATTCTGATATACTGCCAAAAAGTTTGAAATTATAACCTAAAAATTAAAGAAAATCATCTCAATTGTAAATGTACACCTTAAAAAAATTAGCTATTTAAATATTAAGAAAAGAAAATGGACGAAAATCTCGTTCGATCAAAGCGATCCGCTATAGCGATGACGTCATGATATCCTTCCGTTTCTGTGGTTATTGTGAGGTTTCTGCCAAATAGTTGGTGTGCGTTTGGTTGGCGTAAGGTAGACAATTGCTTTATCCCCTACCAGATTCCGCGATTTGTGAGAAACTTTCAAAACTGGTTTCCACTGGTGCGTTTCAAGCCAAGTTGTTTCAGATGAAGTGACGTCACATTTGCTTTAATCCGAATGTGTCGTATTCCCCGCGGGGAAAAAAAAAAGCGCAGTGAGCAGAAATGTTTTTTGTTTATGGCCTTTTCGAACATTTAGAATAGCATGGAATAATATTAATAATAATAAAAATAAAAAAAATGCGAGAATTGTCCATCGGTATCTCCTATACCGGTAATGTTAATATACCATTTTATGTACCTTTTTCTCAGAAAATAATTGACATAGAAACCTATTTTTTTCAGTACATTTAACAGAGACTTGTTATTCTATTAAAGTGAGCTTTTAATCGTATTTCATTTATTAAAAAAAATTAATTATCGTGAAAGTCACTCAAATTTGTTAAAAATCATAGGTTTCTTTTTATGAAATAAGCCAGAACAAAAATATTCTTAAATTAACAAAAAAATCTCTTTTTAGTTTATACAGACACATAAAAGGAATATGTGGTAAATATTTTACGTACAAAGTGTGTGCAGTTTCTGAGAAAAAGTACATGAGTAATGAAAAAAAAAAAAAAGTTTTGACAAAAATGCTTTCTAAAGAAAACTTGACTTACATTAATAGTTCCCACTTTTGTCTTCAAAAAATTCTCAAAATACTTCCAACTGAGGTATTGAATACAAATGAAGTATTATTTGAAAGGGAAAAATTTAAATTTTAGAAACAAAAATAAACTCAAAATCGATTTTTTAAAAATAAATTTTAGGGTATCACGTCCTTGAATGCCGAGTCACTAAATACACAGATCAATATTACACGTAAATTATAATAAATAATAATTCATGACATTTAATAGAATTTTCTATTGATATCACAACCATAACTATACTCTAGATCTCGTTTACTTATACCGTAATTTTTTTTTTACTTGTACCGAACTTCATACCATAATTCCAAAGTAATAATAACAGCAAACAAAAATATCTGCACATTAGAAAAATATATATTTTAAGAGGATATAAGAACAGGAATAAGCTATTTCCACAGAAATGCTCTGGAATTCCCCTCCCTTTCCACATAAATAAAAATTAGTTTCTTCGCCAAAAGATGGCACTGTAAGCATCTGGGAGCAACTTTCCGGCGTTATTTAAGTATGATGTGGTATGCTAATTATGAATATTTTGATGCGAAGAAATCTGTTTTAAAAAAAATTTGAACTTTTTATTACTTTTTGAGGGATAATTTTTTCTGAGAAATTCTGTGAAAACATAATCGTCTTACTCTCAATAATTCGTATTTAATTTTGAAATTGTTTTGTTATTCTTTAAAATGTATAGTAATCACCCTGAAAATTAGTCATTGGAATTTAACGAATTTCCTATTAATTCCAAACCAATAACCGTACTTAAATAAATACTCGCATTTGCTATTTGTATTTTCTAGTATTCAGGTTGCATTAGAAAATGGTCTCTATGATATATCTCTATTTATTTCAAAATATATAAAAAAAAAAGAATAATTTAATATACACGAACTATTAATCAAATTACAGTAAATTACTCTTTTCATTTATATTTTTCAAAGTAATTTAAAACTATAGTTCACAGTTAAATTAAACTCGAACAGTTACAGTTAGTAAAGGACTTTTCGAACAATTATTTGTCAATCGAATCCTTTATTAATGAAACGCGACTGGAGTTATTCCATTAAGCACATTCAACGAATTTAACCTGTCGTTTGAAAGGGTAATCTACTGTAAGTTCTTATGACAATAGGCATTACATTAAATTACGTTTACGTTCTGGTTCCTCGTTATCGTTTGTTGGATGTTCATTGGACAAGTTTTATGCTCAATACACCGTGCAAATATGTGTGCTTAAAAACAAATGCGGGTTTAATCCCTTTAAACCTTGTTTGCTGTTTCTTTCGAATAACGTACTTTGTTTGAGAAAGTTTTCATGCTTTGTTTGGTATTTAAAAAAAAAATGGCCAGAAGGAGATCGCTAGTATTTAGGGTTCATTGTTTATTCGAATGGAAAATCTAATTTGTGTTTGGTTTTGGAGTGCTCAGGTAGTTTGTTTGTTTTGTGTTTTGTATAATTTTTCGTTATCGTTATATATAATCATATATTCAGTGAGAATTTTATTTTGTTATTAAAAATAATTTGAAGTCCAATTTTTTGTGTGTGCAAATGCTGAAAACTTAGAATAAAGAGAGGTATTCTTTGTACTTAATGAATCCTTATTTTTTGTATTTTCATAAATAAGCATACTTTATCACTCCAGACCTTATTAAAATCTCCAGTGTGACATTAGTTTTATTTGTATTAAGTAACTGTTACATATATGTGATGACAAACCTATTTTAGTATTGTCCTTAAATTTAATTTTTCCTCTCAAAGCGCGCCATCTATTTTTAATCCCTTTCCCAATCAACACTTTCATTCTATGACCTTCACACGTTTCGATAATCTTGCAAGTCAATTAATATTGAAGGACATGAACTGCGCTTTGAGAACTCACATTACTGCTCGTCATTGCGTCATACTAATTTTGTTCCCCACACCTTTGGTATTTTCATTTCTACTGAACTAGGCACAAACCCATGCGTTTCAGCTTGTTTCCAGAGTTCTCACGATATGATTAATTTTTTATTCTTTCACTAACTGCCTGGGTATTAAGATCCCCAAGTAACTGAATAAATAGATTCCACGACTGTAATTTAAGACTTTTCATGACTCATCACACACTGCTTAGCTTTTTAAGATGATCTGAACATTTCATAAAAACAATTATATATTCATTAGGAATTAGTTATGAAAAGAACTTATGTATTTTGAGATGTTCAATGCTCGCTAACTATATGACACATTATTTAAAACCCTTTGCTAATATTTCATTTATTTCGAATGAATTATTGAGAAACAATGCCAAATATAATACAGTGCATTACATTCATGACTACTTCACAGAGAACAACTATGTTTGCGGGAAAATAAAATATTCGCTTTAATTGACTTATGGAATTTGGGAATAATCAATTTTGCTTTTAAAGGAGTTATGTGATTGCTCATAATGATTTCACATGTGTTGCCACTTAATCTTCAAAACAAGTGGAAGATAATTGCAGTTTAATACTTCAAAACAAGTTAAAGGTAGCTGCAATTTAAAACTTTAAAACATGTGAAAGGTAACTTCAAAACAAGTGTAAGGTAATTGGAATTAAAAACTTCGAAATAAATGAAAGGTAACTGCAATTTAAAACTTTAAAACACGTGAAAGGTAACTTCTAAACAAGTGTAAGGTTACTGGAATTTAAAACTTCAAAACATGTGAAATATAATCATGACTCATCACACACACATAACTTTTCCAAAAGGCTGCTACTTTTGAGTCTACATGAGATTTAACCCACCCCCCCACCCCTTTTTCTATTTCCAAACTGGGAAAGATAACAAGTTGAGTTTTATACAACTTTATTATGATGCCTTGTAGTTTAGATGGTGAAAGCGAGGATAGGGATAGGAATAAAAGAGAGTAGGATCATATTTTGAGATCTACTGAATCAATTTGAATCGGGATTTACTTTCGTTATCCATATGTATTTATAGGATTATGAAAGTATAGTATTCAGTAAAAAAAAAAATAAAATCGATTCTTCTGCATTTCCTTACTTTTTGGAACATCCTGATTTCAAAAGAGTCATAGAAAAAATTTCTGTTTGTGTTTAAGTGGTTAGCATAACTCCTGAACAAATTAACCTACGATGTTCAAATTTGGTGTGTGGGTCGGTGATGGCAAAGGGACCAACCACTAAAGTTTTCGTCAAAATCGCGCATACGCATAAGGTAGTAGCCAATGAAAAAAAATCCTGTTTTTCAGTGATTGCTAAAAAACGGCTCTAACGATTTTGTTCAAGATCGCTATGGTAATGCCTCTTAAGGTGTTCTAAATATTCCCACCTTTGAAATTCCCGTAAAAATGCTTTAAAGGCATAAAAAGTCAAAAAACGAATGCCTTTACGACAGAGTTCTCTTTCCTTGAGCATACCTCATCAACGACCGTTTTTTCTTCTCTCCATTGTTTCACTTAAAAGAAAAGATAAAATTAGAACTAGTATGTCGCCAAAATCGCCATTTTTTTTTTAAATATTGTTAAACTGGCAATTTTTTGTAAATGAATGAAGAAAATATAAAAATGGTAAATGGTACAAGTCCACGTCATTATTATAGTGTAATTAAAAGTTATGCGATGTTCCACACACCTAGTTTCTATAAGTATCTTGACTAATCCAGATTATGGGGAGCATAGTTTCTTTCCCATGCTTCGTTTCTAAATTTGTAAAATCGAGGAAAAGGGTTTAAAGGGAGGGGAGAGGGGAGTTATGCTCATAATTTACAATTGACTAAACCAATTTTAACCGGTTCAGCGCTACGTCGCGACCACAGCTGTTTGAGTTGGGGCAATTCCAGGCACTTTAGCTAGTTAACAATAAAGTATGCCATAACAGATGACTCTTTCTCTTGCACTTTTCAAATAGGAAAAAAATTAATTGTGTGTTTGAAATTAAATATGTACATGATATAAAAATATTTTCCCTTTAATAATTTTAACATATTTTAGGAATGAACCTAAAAACTTAAACTTAATTTAACAATCAGATATCCCGGAAAACATAATATTTTCTTTAAATGTTTATGAAATCAGGAATAATTTTAGCTCAGTTGATTAGCAACCATGGCAGTTTTAAACCACACAAAAATTTCCAATATTATAGATAAAAATAACAATCATCCCATCTTAATACAGAATTCTTTAAAAGTTTCCCAAGAGTTCCATAAAGGTCCAAACAATATTAAATAGTTCTAGACGGAATATACCGGTCTGATTAAATATTTGTTTAAGGTTCAGGTGAGGAGAAAGAGGGCGGGGGGGGGGGGAAGGTATGGCAATTTTGCGGTTGAAAAATTAATATACAGTCCCCCTCTCTAAAAAAACAAACTTCCCCAAGAGTCCTCTGAATTTTCGATTTCTTTAAAATTGGGTAAAACCAAAGAAGTTAACCTGGTGTCGAGAGTAAAATATTCAAGGGGGAAATGCATCACGTAAAACAACTTTAAGTAAACAGTTTGATTTTGAGTAAATATTTAGGCTGGTTGCTCTTAAAAATAAAGGAGAAAGTATAAGTTGTAATAAAGCATTTTTCTAAGGATGCTGATTCGGGAGAGGTTTTAAGTTTTCGTTTATGAATGTTATTCAAGAGAAGATTGTTTGAGGCGGAAGGGACTTTCTTTCTGAAAGTAAATTTAGTTTGAATATTTCAGGAAGTGATGGTCGTATCTTTTGGGTAAAGTTTAAATTTTAAAACGGAAACTTTTTTGTTGATTGAGGAAAGAAGATGAATGAGAAAAGTTAATATTTTTTTTTATCTAATTATGTATGTTTTTGTAGGAGATTATATTAATAAATCAAATTTAATTTGATTGAGTGACTTAGAAGCCATGAAAGGAGTTATACTCATTTAAAGAAAAGATTTACGTGTTTTTACACTACACTGAAATAAGGAATATGAGCATGCACTTTAAGTGTTTTAGGTTATGAATTGTAGATGGATGTTAGAATCTGGTATAGAACTGATGGTGGTACAAATAAATTTGCATTTCATTTTAAGTTCGTAATTCCTTTAAATTTACAGTTAAACTAAAATAAGTAAAATTTATTGTTTATTTAAAATTCGCAGTTCTTTAAATTTACAGTTCATTTAGATTAGTTACTTTAAATTTACAGTTAAATTAAAATAAGTAAAATTTGTAGTTCATTTAAATTTATTGTTAATTCAAAATTAGTAGCTACTTTACATTTACAGTTAAGGTGTATGTATACCCTAGAACATTTTTTATTTAAATTCTGAGTTTAAAAATCCAATTATTTTCTAGATTAGTTAGAAAGTATATGATTAAAATAATTTCATAACAAAAATTTAAATTTCGGCAATTGTTAATTTGTTAATTAAGCTTTAATTAGATAATTAGTACCTTTTTCAAATAATGATATATCAAATTCTAATTTACTTAGAAACGCAATTCTACTTGGAAACCATTCGAAATATTATTCTTAATGTTTTCAATCTCAATTAAGTTTCTTATAGAGAAGAGTTTTTGTTTTACAATTTAATTTGTGAGAAAACATGACAAAAATCCATATTTTCAAAGAATTCTAAGTTTTAAAAATCCCTAAAAAATCAATTTCTCAACCAATATTATATAATTGAGTTTCAAAACATCTAGCATATTATGTAGATTACTATGATACAAAAAAAATTATAATTGAACATATTGTTGTTGAATTATCGTTGTTTGAATAAAGCGTGAAATAATCAAAATACAGTTCGTCAGAAAACAGGTTTAAAGTTTTAAAAACTTGGTATCTAACAGGGGAAGTACCTACCTATAATTGATTGTAACTTAAAAACTATTAAGGATATTTTCACATGTTTAGTATTGTTTGAAAGCTAAAGTATAAGAGAATATTAATATATAATAACAAAAAAAATTAATATTCTTATCGATTTTCGTGAATTGTAGGGTATACGTACACCTTAAATTAAAATAAGTAAACTTTGTAGTTCATTTAAAGTTACACTTCATTTAAAATTAGTAGTTCCTTTATATGTACAGATAAGTTAAAATAAAAGTTAAAGTAAAATTTGTATTTCAAGTTAGTAAAGTTTAGTAGTTCATTTAAATTTAAAGTTCAATGAAATTTAAAATTAGTAAACTTATTAGTTAGCCTAAAGTAAGATTTTACGTGTGAATTAAATTATCAACAGAAAGTATTTAAAATGCACGAATACTAATGTATTGCGTGAGTAAAAGGTTAAGGTTATAATATGCATCAATAAAAAATAAGTGCAAACCTTATGGGAAAAAAAAATCAATCATTGATTGTAAAATATCAACATGATAATTTATAAGATGTAGTTAGAAAAAGTTATAATTAAAGTTAAAAAATATTTTATATTTATATGTCATAATAAAATATACTACATCAACATGAAATTAATAGTTTTTAAATAATTCAAATATCTAGAAAACCACTTTAAACATACTGAGGTGACATAACTCTTCTGTAACATCTTAGACAAATATTTTTTGAACATTGCCAACTATTGAATACATAGCAGTGACATAAATAGTAAGTACTTTTTTTTTTGTCTTCCTATTATATTTGAAGCACCTCATAACATTACATGTTCCAAACACTATTTCTGTAAATCAGGATTTGAACTTTTATCTTCCAAGTCTGGAAGTGTCAGGTAATCATAAAAGTGAAATCCCTGTTGCCAGTTCACACTGTATATGTGTATAAGGTCCATTCATTAGACGTCATAAGATCACGTGATAAAGGGTAGTGACGTAATTTTTGTTACGTGGGTATGTCAGTAGTTTCTATAGAGTAGTTTTTTTTTAATTATATATATATATATATATATATATATATATATATATATATATATATATATATATATATATATATATATATATATATATATATATCAAGGCAATTTTTCAATTGTCTATCGGTAGATTTAAAATAAAGCTAAAAAAAGCTATTGCACTCAGTATTATTAAATTTTTATGAATTTGTTTCTGAGAAGTAGATAAATTGAATGACATAGACCCTTGTTGTATGAAATTGGAAAATTGAATATAAAAAAAACTCCTTTCTTTTAGGAATTATTTATTAAATAACGGAATTGTACTGAGTAAATACTTGTACAGTAGTTTCTATAAGATTTATGATTTTACTACCTACTTTCTCCAATCTTATGTACCGTTTGAGGAATTTTTTGTGTGTGGTGATCCCTGTTTAAATCCTGTATATTAACTTCGATTTTGTGTGTTTGTTTGTCTATGGTGGGAAAACCTGAGGAGGCCTAATCAACCCCTTGCCGTTATCTAATCGGGCTGAAACTTGGCAGAGAGATTCGATGTCGATGATAATGCATTCTATCGAATTTTGGCGGCTGTGTCACTAATAGGTTACTTTTACGGAATACTAAGAAACCAACTTGTCGTCATCCAATCGCTTTGAAAAATCATTTAACCGATCATTGAAGAAACTCTTTCCTGTTGCCAAAATTATTTTAATGAATAAATAAATAATAAAATTGTTTTAATTAGAAAAAATAAAAGATATTTGGAAGCGAATGCCTAAATTCAAATTCAATTTTAATAAATAAATTTTGTAAAGTTGTTTACCGGATATTTTGCTGATAGAGATGTTTTTAATATTAAAAATTAGATGCCAACACCAAGCACACGCTGGCAACAGAAACTCCGCTTTGTTAATGAATATAAAAATTGGCATTACATACAAAGGATTTATATTAAAAACTTTGTTTTTACGGGTTATATTCTTCTTCCTTTCTACCAAAACTAAAATTGATATACCAATTTAAAGACTAAGACCGCTTATGACGAATAGCTTATTTATAATTGCTCATTTTGTTATTTGTTTGAAGATCGAATTTAAAAATATGAGAAGTGTTTAAAATATATTGGAAGTTTGCAATAGTTTATAGTAGATGTGAATACTATATAAAAGAGAAAATTTCTATATAAGCACGTTGGGGAAACTTAAGTAATCTTAAATCTTTCAGCATTAGACGAACTACACTCTAGACTTTACACTCTAAAGTACTGAATTCCTTGATGAACTTTCAAACTAGTTGTTCCTCTAAGTACTAAGGCTGCATCCGTGTCCACCCGTAGATACAATTTTTGATTTTTATTGAAAAGCTTATTTTGAGTTTGGGAAAAGAGATACTGGAGCCTTTTATGGTATGAATCCATTGAAGCTCATGCTACAAGTACGATTTTCACAAAAACTATTTATAGTACAAATTATATTTCAGAAATTGCATCAGATATATGGAAAATCGTAAACAAAACATTTTGATGCAAACCGCAAGATTCTACGATAATTAGAACCGTAGATATAGCCATCGTTCGGATTTTTTTTGCGTGCTCTTCAATGGGCAAAGGCATTTTGAGGAAAGAGCCTATTTATCAATTAAAAGTACTATTAATAATTTTTTTATTTTTATAGATAGATAAAACGGTGCAGACCATAATATAAAACAGTTTTGACCGTTTTAAGAAGTAAGTCATGTCCGAGAGAAAACAAGAATTTATTTCCAGAGACGAGGAGGCCAAGAGCGCGACGCTTGGCGTGAAGAAAAATGAATTAAGTCTCAAAGTGTCAAAGTCTCTTGCCGAACAGAAATATTGGGCTTTTATAGATGCGCAAAAGAACTGGTTTCAGCCGGTCTAGGCAAGATCTGACCAGATTCAATGCACATCTCACTAATTCCGGAAAACACTAGAAAATACTTAAACGAAAAGAGAAGTACTTATGGAAATACATTACATATATTTGGAGATTAAGATAATACAGCTAACATTTTAGAGCCGTTATTCCTTATGAACTTGCTCCATTTCTTGAATGTACGTCACCCATTGTGGCATGGTCTTGAAGTGTACCTATTGTTTCTCTAATAAGTATTTCGTAAATATTTTTGGTCAGAGAGATGTACTAATATGAAATAAACTTAACTTCTGGTGCATGGGCTTTTAAGAGAAGTTACTTTAAGGTGTATGTATACACTCCAAATATTGCAATAGGCCAAAAAGGGATTTTAGTTTCTTTGCTTCAAAATAATTTCTCGATGGAATTTTTGCAAGATAATGGTATCATTTTAAAGCTAGTGGGTTATTTTACTATATAAGAGAAATTTTTTATTTTAAATATTAATTTGAAAATTTTAAACTCATTATTTTAAAAATCGTGTTTTTTTTTCTTCATTGCAATTTCACTTAAACAGTGATAACTAAACTTTGATATAATATTTTTGAAAAATTATTTTAGAATTAAAATCTTCATTATCTATTAGACGTTTTGACTCTCAAGTAAAATTAATTGAGAAAGAAAACAAATTTTGCCTGATTTTTAAAAACAAAAGCTTTTAGCAAAATTAGGATTTTTCAACTTTCAAAGTTAAAATAATTCTATTAAAAAACTATATATTTTAGAAACTTATATTGAGGGTCAAAATATAAAGAATGATATTTCAAATAATTTTAACCCACTGATGGTCATGCACGTATATATACGTCATTTGATCCCCAGGTTTTCCAGCAATACACAACATTTTTAAACTTATAAATATAATTTAAAATAAAATATTTTTTAGATATTTTTTTTTTATTAGGATAAAAAAAAAAAAAAAATAAAAAAAATAATGTATTTGAATTAGAAATATAATTTAAAAATATTTGCAGGGAAAACAACTTTAGAACTTCTCCCATTCCCATGACCGTCAGTGGGACTATAATTTTTCTTGGTCTAATCTTTGTTCAAAAATATGCTAATGAACGTGTTAAATATAATTAGTTAATTTTTAAGTAAAACTGAACTTTTTTTTAATGTAAACATCATTACTAATTATGCACTTTTAAGAGCAAAAAAAATCAGATTTTTAAAAAGATAGTTAAAAAAAAAAAAAAGCTGAAGTGGGTTTGTACATTTTGTGGAATTCTTTAACAGAAATATCAATTTTAGTAAATTATTTTTAAGAATAAGTTTCTGTAATAAAAGTAGTTTATTACTGAACTATATTTTACACCGGATAGCTGACTCTTTTCTAAAACTTGAATTGACCTTATGCATATAACGGAGCATTGGATGTTGATCATCATAAGATGCAAGTCGTGTTCGAATAAAAACAAGAGTTTATTTCCGGAAACAAGAGACTGGAGCCTGATGACGTTTGGTTAACGCAAAGAGTAACATTATGTCAAAGAAGGGCGTAGCCAAACAGAAAACTGTTTTTTTTATATATTGGTGATTGCCAATGAACCTGTCCAAACTGGTTAAAGCTAGACCAGACCAGATTAAAGTAACTACTAAAGCGAACTAGAAACTACTAAAGCGAAAAGGAAAGTTTTAATGGGAATACGTTACATACATTTTTACTATGAATCTGTAAGATTTTTAATTTCAATTTTATGCATCTAAAGGTAGTTTCACATTCATTAAATTTGTCAAAAGAACATCAAGTTATCCAGTGTATGATATTGATATTTCACGTATTAATTTTTATTGTTGAATATACAAAATTGCTTTCTAATTAAATATAGATAGCGAACAAGATAGTTCAATTATCAGTTTCGGAATATCTTTTTATTCTTTACAATGATGTTTAGAATTTAGTCGACATAAAACATTTTTTAAAATAAGCAAAGTTGAAATTCAGTTCTGTTTATAGCAAATTGAATTAACTTTCATACTACAAACATTTTGTCTATTTTTTTTATTAGAATATTATGGAACCAACGGCTTGATAACAAACACTAAATTTAATTTATTTTCCACTTTATTCTTATTGAAATATATAATCTTCCCTTATGAAGATAAAGTTTTAAATTTTTGTTTCCCATTCTTTGTATACTCTACTCTAAAGAGATAAGATAAACAAAAAGATAAAAGCAAAATAATTCTTTATAATATCTTAAATTAAATTTAAAATGCGAAGCAAGGGACTTATTATATATCCCTTCCTTTTAACTTAAACTAAGAATATAAGCCATTAAAATACCAACTTTACGATCCAAAAATTATCCATTTTAATTATCCATTAAGACTATTAATTAAAAGCAAGGCGAGCTCAACGCTAATTCCTTTTCAATCTAAATAGAAGGTGTATCATTTATCTACCTATCAGTCCATGAATGCTACAACAAAGGTTCCACTTCCTGTTGCAGAAGCTACTTTCAGAAATTCGACGTTCTCGCCAAATCGCCATTTATCACCACTCTTGTCACGTGAGTGTCGCCAAAGCAAAGATCAATCACGTGATCTATTGACAAGTCGGGATGCTTTCATCGCAATTGCATCAGTTAATTTATTTTAAAGGAGGTTGTCTTAGTTAATATGATTGTATGTGTGATTATATAGCAAGGATAATTTTCTGTAAAGTTTACATCTTTAAATAAGCTTAGAGGGTTTAAGTTAATTTTAATTAAGTAACTTGTAGCTAAGGATTTGAATTCTTTTTTGTTTCAAGCAATTTAATTAAGATATGGTACAATATGGTACCAACCAGTACAAATTTGTACAGGAGTGTTTTTATGTATATTTAAATGAGGAAGTTAGTCGAAATAATTACTTAATAAGAGAAAAAAATAAGAATTATATCAGTAAATTTATTTTAAAAGAGGTTTTCTTATTTTATATGCTTGTTTATATAATCGTAGAGTGTAGATAATTTTCTGTAAAGTTTACATCTTTAAAAAAGCTTAGAGGGTTTAAGTTAATTTTAATTAAGTAACTTGTAGCTAAGGATTTGAATTCTTTTTGTCTTTCGCAATTTAATTAAGCTATGGTACAATTTTGTACTAGCTTGAGCAAATTTGTACAGGGTAGTTTTGAATACATATTTAAATGACTAAGTTAGTAAAAATAATTACTTAACAAGAGAAAAAAATAATTGTATCAGTTAATTTATTTTAAAAGTGGTGTTCGTATTTCATATGCTTTTTTGTATGATCGAGTATGGATAATTTTTCTATAAAGTTTAGATCTTTAAATAAGCCTAGAGGATTTACATTAATTTTAATCAAGTAACTTTTAGCTATGGATTTTAATTGTTTATTATTTTTTGCAATTTAATCGAGCTATGGTGCAATTTTGTACTAGCCAGTACAAGTTTGTACAGGGTTGTTCTTATGTATATTTAAGTGAGGAAGTTAGTCAAAATAATTACTTAATAGGTTGGTTGTATTCAGATTATCTGGCGCACTCAGCAACACGAGGGCTATAATGCGCCGAAACATTCGTCATTAGACATGCCAACATACATTTACAAACACCCATGCCTAACACGGGACTCGAACCCGTAACCTCGCGGTCTAGAAGCTAGCACGCTAACCACTATACCGTTTGGTCGGCAATTACTTAATAGGAGAATAAAAATAAGAATTACGTGAGTTAACTTCTTTTAAGGGAGGTGTTTTTATATTTATGCTTGTTTGTGTAATAGTAGAGTATGGATAATTTCCTGTAAAGTTTACATCTTTAAGTAAGATTAAAGGGTTTAACTACATTTTAATTAATTTTAATTAAGTAACTTTATACTATGAATTGAAATATTTTATTATTTTTCGTGATTTACTCGAGTTATGGATTTTAAGATTTATATAAGATAAAATTTAAAACTTATACTAAAAAAGATATATATATTGTTTGAATTTAAAATTAGGATTCCCGATAATTATCTAAAAACTGTAAGGTGGATTTTGTTTTAGTATATTTAAATGAGGAAATTTTTTAAAAGAAAACGTTAGTTAATAAGAGAAATAAAATAAGAATTGCATATCAGTTAATTGTTTTATAGGAAGTGTTCTAAGTTTTTGTGCTTTGCAAGATGGTAGAGTATGGATAATTTTCTGTCAAGTTTACATCTTTAAATAAGGTTAAAAGATTTAACTACAATTTTTTCATGTTAATAAGGGGACGCATTACCCAAAAATTATTTTCAGAAATTTTAGCACTAAAATTTAAACTATAGTAATTTTACATTTTGTTGATGGTAAGTAAACATAATTTAACCAACAAAAATATTTTGAATAAATAATTTTTGATTAATTAAATTTTTTCAAATTTTTTTCGAAACTTTTTCGAAATGCTACTCCTTTTACAACTTAAGGTATTTTTTCACGAAATTTTCACAATATATTTGCATTATAATTGTTAACAATAGTTGGAATGGATATGAAGATGCAAGCTATGGAAAAGGTTTTACATGTTTTTACACTAAAAAGAGGGGAAAAACGATTTTTTTTTACAAGTTTTCAACTTATATATATATATATATATATATATATATATATATATATATATATATATATATATATATATAGCTCACCTTATTCTTTACTAACTTTTGTTTTTCAGATGTATATAAATACTCTATAAAAGTTTCCGGATCCTAACTAAATTTAGAAAAAGCCATAGGGATTTAAACATCTATTAAAGTGAAAAATAACGAACTGAGAAAAACAGTGTTAAAAATTTCTTTTTTAGCTTTGACAGTGTGAGATGTTTTAGAAAATACAATATAACTTTTTTTCTATCAAAGGTACAATTATAAATTTTTGCACAGCTATTCAGAAATATATTCTTCACATTATGGTATAAAAATTGAAAAATTGACATTTTCGTCATTTTTTGGGTACTTAAGTAACCTTTAGCTATGAATTGGAATATTTTATCATATCTCGTGAATTAATAGAGCTAATGATGTCAAGATTTATATAAGGTATTAAACTAAAAGGTGTCCTAAAAGGAGATGTATTGTTTGTAAGATGGTAGAGCATGAATACCTTTCTGTTAAGTTTGCATCTTTAAATAACTTTAAAGGAATTAACTACACTAATTTACACTGGGACTCAAAATTTTTTAAATTATCAAAAAAATCTTTATTACTGTAAAAAATAATACACATATTTTTAAATAAAATGGCTTGAAAATTTTGTTTCTATCATTAGTAGAACTTGAAATATTTAAGTTTTTCTTACATGATAACTGTATCTCAGACATGTTATCTTGAAACTTTAAAGCTGTTTTTTTTCGGTAATGGCTTTTTGTCCCTTTTTTGAGTTTAAAATGATATAACTAAAAAACTACTTGTTATAAATCTATGAATATTACCACAATTATTTTTTTTATATATTTTTGTTTAATTTGTCTTCAGAAACTATGTTTTTTTTTATTTAGCTTTTTTTGAAAAAGTTTTTGGAGCTTAGTATACTATGGATTTTACACAGTTTTCGCACAAATGTTTTTAAATTTTTTTTTCTGATAAATTAATTGAAAAATCATGAAGACGAATTTTGAAGTGAATTATTCGAAGTAATTTTATGCAAAAATGAAGTGATTTTTAAAAAATGTTTTTTAGATATATCAAATTTAGGAAATATCAAAATTTTGAAGGTTTTTAATTTAAAAAAAATATTTTTTAAATTTGAAGATTTAAAATAGCTTTTGAAGTTTCAAAGCACCATACATTACTGCATAAAAGATTTTAAAAAATAATTCTACAAATAAAGATTTTAGAATTTTGAGTCCCAGAACAACTTAAGTAAATTTAGCCACGAATTTGAATTTTTTAATTATTTTTCGCAATTTAATACGGTTATGGATTTTGAAATTTACTTGAAAGTCAGGCGGTGAGTAAAATTTGCAATCTTAACGTTGGTTTCTATAGCTTTGAACAAAAAACAATTAAGTAATTTCCAATAATAATGGACGTTAATAATAATGCTTATTATTTATTTAGAGTTACGTAGTTTATTTTTGTATAGTATAAAAAACTCGTGACATATTTGCAACCAAACACAATACACGTTTAAAATTAAATTCGAATGTTCACAATTCATTATCCTATCAAAATTAATAGCTGTGTGTTTGGTTTGAAGAAGTTGCATTACAATACACCATTCTACTCGACCGATATTTGAATGGTTATCATCTATTCTGAAAAAAGAACATGCTAAATTTTAATATCGTTTTCTAATATTTCCCATAAAAATCTTACTTTACTTCAAAGAAAAACTGCAAAATCAATTAACGGCGCAAGAGAAGATAGAATTAATTACCCTACATTTTTCAAACGCTTCGACAGGATACTCATCTTAAAAGAAACGGAAACAAAATAAAACAATTAGACCCCAAACCGCAACATGCAAAAAAAAAATCACGTTCCAAATCGCCATTTTCCCGCCATTTCCTTCTGCTACATGTTGCGGCAAATGACAGAAGGACACGAAACTTGCTAAACACTTCCCTATTGGAAAAGCAATTTCAGGGACGTATCGAACACATCCTCAACATCAAGAGGGACAAACAAAACCTCTAAAACAGCTGCCAAAGATGGAAGAAGAAATTCTTTCAAAAACGATGACTGGATTGCGATCTTGCACCAAGTCGAATTTATTGATTTGTTACGAGAACAAACTTCCGATAAAGGAATACAGAAAAAAAACAAAAAAAGCAAAACGCCTGCTCGCCGTCAGATTGCCATGTTCGACTAGGAGTAGTTATTAACTCATCTCGGTTTGAACTCTGAAAAATAAAGAGTTTGTTTGCTGTAGAGTGGAAAGTTGTACAAGGCTGTTTTGATGTTTGCTCCAAGAGAGTTGGAATCAATCGATTTGGATGAATTTTTCTCCGGAAAGAAGAAAATTGAAAAGTTCTTGCTGATTTGGAATTCCGAGTTTTAGAACGAGGACACGACGCTTTTCTTTCTTTGGGGATGTTGGAGAAGTTCGGCAAAGTTAGTTAGGTTATATATTTTATTCTTTTGAATTTTTCAGAGCTCAAGAGCTACACTAAGTCAGCACTGCGCTATTCATTACAACATCAATATTTAAACTATGTAGTAGTTTGATTATCTAGAGAGCTTTCTGGGAGGTCTTTCAAGGGGAAGTTGCACCACAAAATTCTATGTAGTAGGGTACGAAATCTGTAGTCAATAGACATTAGACGGTATTACCAACAATGTCAGGGAAAAGAAAGGGTATTTACTAAAAATGGTTAAAAAAAGTTGTTGTGACATTCCTTAATAGTTCTATAGATGGCAGCACTAGTATATTTCTGAAGGTTATAAAATTTAAATGCATTTAATTCCTTTTTAATTAGTTTTAAATTTTTTATAATTAATGAGTAGAATAATAGAATTATTTCTTGTTTATTTTGTATCAATTTAATACTTTTAAAGACACCAATGTATAGTTTTTTGTTTGAAAGAAAATTGTTGATTTTTCTGGTAATTTTTAGATAATGTTAGCTCTTTCTAGAATGTCTGAAAAGGTATAAAAGCCTACAGCGATGGTTTGTGAGGGATCTTTTTTGGTTGTGATATTTGTTGTGTGTTTATGTTTTTGTGGTGCTCTGTAAATGTGTGTTTTGTGCTGAAATATAATTGTGAATATAAAAATTCAGCCTTTTTATTAGTGCACACACTACACGATTTCTGCAGAGATTTTGACATGGATTAAACTACGAAAGTAAGTTTATTCTGTCTCTTTTTTGGATTACTCGAAGCCAGGACTTGGTGAAAGAAGTTGTTTAGTGTAATTTGTTTAGATTTGAACCTGCTTATGTCTGGTAGACATTCTTTTTAGTTTAGTTTTCTAAATGTTAGGATATATTTTGTAGCTTCTGATAGCGCGCGGATAATTACGTTTTCAGATATATAATGAGTTTTTTTCCCTAACAAAAGTAACGTAACATGAATAAGTTATAAACGTTTACAAAAGCATAAATTCAACAAACAAGAAAAATTACAAATTAGAGTTGAGATTTAAAGTACGAGCGTGGTTTATGTTTCTGTTGAGAGGTTTACTGATTCTACCAGCTATTAAAAGTTATGCATCTGTCTCAAATGAGAATAAAAACCTATCTAATTATTTATAACTGCAACTTCTGGGTAGTGCATGTTTGGTTATTAGAGGTCGGCGATGTATCGATACGACGATATTTTTATCGATATTAAAAAAAAAAAAATATCGATATTAAAAATTTCGATACAAGTCACCGATATATCGATATTTTTAAACATTTTTAGTTTTTGGATGATCGTTTTGTAGTTCCATGTGTTTTTTCGATTTTTTTTAATTCCCTTTTCATAAACTTCAAAACTAAAGTTTGAACTTGGCTGAGAGACAGTTAAAATGGCATCCTAGCCAAAAAGAAAACATAATGTAATGGCAAGATAAGATCATTTATTAGTAGTCGTTAACATAGCCCTGTTTCTGTTGCCAATGTGTGCCTGGAATTTGCATCTAATTTTAAATATTAAAAACATCTCTATCAGCAAAATATGCGGTAAATTACTTTAAAATTTTTTTTTTTAGAAAAATAAAAAGGGAATTTATGCATTGAGATCCAAATATATTTTATTTATTCTGATTGATAATATAATTTAATTATTAGAACAATTTTTGTAATTTATTTATTAAAACAATTTCGGTAATTTATTTACTAAAACAATTTTGGTATTTTATTTATTAAAACAATTTTTGTAATTTATTTATTAAAAAAACAATTTTGGCATCAATTCATGATAAGTAGAAATTTGCCACGAAAAACTTCTTTTGTGACAAAATTAAAAAATAAAATAAAAAAATAAAAAAATCACGTTTCGATATATCGATATTTTTGTTCTATGCAACGATATAGTATCGATATTTACAATGATCGATATTTCCGACATCTATTGGTTATAGACTTGAAGCCGAAGACAGCTTACCAATCACCATAGAGATTCATACTAACAACTTCTCCCAAAACTAGTTAGAATAGGATGGTAACTATGGGCAACCTATTACGTTGATAGAGGGGGAACTATTCAGTTGACTTCATATGCTTGTAGAGCAGAAACCGCTTATAAGTTATCCAGAAGTTGTATTTAGGGATCAGTGGAAGAAACTTATGGAAAATTCCACCAAGCAACTTGACAATGAGAAAAAGACTAACTTATATAAATGCCGCCATGTCTATACAATTTTTAAATCAGCGATTGCAGAGACACATTGTCGAAAATAATTCAAATATATTTAGAATGCTGCGTGAAAAACTATTCTTTTAGAACTAAGGGGGTCTGGGACTCAAAATTTTTAAAATTCTCAATTTTATTTTTTTTTATTCTAAAAATAATACAAAAGTTTTTGAATAAAATGGCATACAATTTTTGTTTCTATCATTAGTAGAACTTGAAGTATTTAACTTTTTGTTTCATGATAACTGTATTTCAGACATGCTATCTTGAAACCTTGAAATTGTTTTTTCCCCCTTTTATTGAGTTTAAATTGATATAACTTAAAAACTACTTGTTATGAATTTATGAAACTTTCAACAATTATTTTTCATATATATTTCTTTGATTTGTTTTCAGGAATTATGTTTTTTTTTATTTAACTTAAAAAAAAAAAAGTTTTTAAAGCTTAGCATACTATGGATTTTATACAGTCTTTGCACAATATATATATATTTAAATGTTTTTCTAATTTCTTTATTGAAGAATCATGAAGACCATTTTTGATATAAATTATAAGAAGTAATTTTATGCAAAAATGAAGTAATTTTTTAAAAAAAGTTTTTTAGTTATATCATCAAATTTAGGAAATATCAAAATTTTAAAGTTTTTTTATTTTTTAAAAACATAATTTAAATTTGAAAATTTAAAATAGTTTTGGAAATTTCAAAGCATCATAAATTACTGCAGAAAAATGTTTTAGAAAAGATTCTAAAAATAAAGATTTTAGAATTTTGAGTCCCAGACCCCTTTAAGGTATTTAAGACTAGATGACAAATGAAGATTTAATTTTGGTTTTTCTAAATGAATTATTTTTAAAAAGTTTCATATTGTATTATAAATATTGTGTATATAATGTCATAAGTTCATAAAGTAGGAATATGATATCATACCAAGATGTACCTTCCTTATACACACTTTGTGAATGATTCATGTTTTAATCAATCAGCATTACACCCAATAATAAATAAAATGTATCATTTACTGGTTGATATTCAGAGGTACATTTATTAAATTGACGCTGTTTAAACAGCAGTATTTATAGTGTAGATTAACAGACTGTAAATGTACAACAAAGATCTTGTGGATACGATTTCAAAAGAGTAAATGAACTTTTTTAAAAATGCCAAAATTTGCTATGATATAAAAAACAATAAAATTCTCATCATTCAAATTTTTTTTTTAATTATTTAAAATTGATAAAAAAAGCATTTTTTAGTTTTGAAAGTATAGTGTAGTTTTTTTTTTTTTTTTTTTTTTTTGTACATAATGCTTTAAAAACGTACACCAATAAAAAAATTATATATATATAAAAAAATTAATTAAAAAAAAAAAAAACGATTTTTATTAAAAAAAGAAATAATAATCATAAAAAAAAGTATTAAAATTTTCGCAAGCGATGCTTCAAATACATTTTTTGACAGATTTTTCAGATTATATAGATTGGTTGGTTGTTTTCAGATTATCTGGCGCCGTCAGCAAGACGAGGGCTATAATTCGCTGAAACTTTCGTCATTAGACAAGCCAACATACATTTACAAACACCCATGCCTAACACGAGACTCGAACCCGCAACCTCGCGGTCTAAACGCTAGCACGCTAACCACTATACCGTTTGGTAGGCAGATTATATAGAAATTGACAAATATTAAAATAAATGAATAAAAAAAAAAATATATATATATATATATACAAATAAATATACAAAGAAACAAACAAACAAAGAAACAAACAAAGAAACAAACAAAGAAACAAACAAAGAAACAAGCAAAGAAACAAGCAAAGAAACAGACAGACAGACAAATAAATAAATAAATAAATAAATAAATAAATAAATAAATAAATAAATAAATAAATAAATAAATAAATAAATAAATAAATAAATAAATAAATAAATAAATAAATAAATAAATAAACAAACAAACAAACAAACAAACAAACAAACAAACAAACAAACAAACAAACAAACAAACAAACAAACAAACAAACAAACAAACAAACAAACAAACAAACAAACAAACAAACAAACAAACAAACAAACAAACAAACAAATAAATAAATAAATAAATAAATAAATAAATAAATAAATAAATAATAAAACTACGTTACTACTCGTTTAGGATACCTGATATTCATAGAGTATGTTACTAAATTCCTAACAAAAATATTAAAATATGAGACTTACCGAGCGATTTGGAACATGGCCCTTACTGGGTGTATGTCAAACAACGGTGGTTGCGTTTCTGCGAGCTCTATGGCCATAATTCCTACTGACCAAACATCGCATGATTTCGTGTACGGTCTCAGTTGTTCGCATCCGATTACCTGGAATTAACATACATTTAACTGTGACTTTTTATCGAGGAGTTCAAAGGAACATAATGCACTGCTCTATAGCTACAACTTTTGGATAGTGGTCATTGACTTGAAGCCGAAGAAAGCTTAAACATCACCACAGATATCTATATTCCGCCCAAACTAGTTAAAACCAGTTTGTAACCAGGGGCAACCTATTATGTACCATGGGGGGGAAATATTCAATTGGTTTCATCAGTTTATAAGCAATCCAAAAGTTGTAATTGAAGATCAGTGATTTTATGTCGAGAAAAATGAATGAATTGAGTTGAGTGCTATGAGTTGAGGGAATTGAATTGAGTGCAGTGAGTATTGTTGGTTAAATAGAGTGAAGGGAGTTAGGTTGAGTGAATTGGTTGGTTGTATTCAGATTATCTGGCGCCGTCAGCAACACGAGGGCTATAATGCGCCGAAACATTTCGTCATTTAACAATCCAACATACATTTACAAACACCCATGCCAACACGGGACTCGAACCCGCAACCTCGCGGTCTAGAAGTTGAGTGAATTGAGTTGAGTTGAAAAAATTATTGTAGCTTAAGATACTTAGTTTGAATGAATTAGGTTCAGTGATTTGAGTATAGAATATTAAGTAGAGTGACTGGAATTGAGTTAATTGAGTAGATTGAATTGAGTAGAATGAATTGAGTTGCGTAGATTGAATTGAGTTGAGTGAATTAGTTGAGATACTTGGGTTAAATGAATTGAGTAGAGTGCTTTGAGTAGTGGGAATTGAGTATAGTACGTAAAATGAGTAAAGTGAATTGAATTGAGTGAACTTAGAGGACTTTGAGTAGAGGGAATTATGATTATGTAGAATTGGGGTGTTGATTGAGTTGAGTGAATTGTGTGAAATAGGTTGATCGAATTGAATTGAGAAAATTGTGTGTTTAAAGTTGATTCGATTGAGCAGAAAGAATCGGGTTGTGTAATTTGAGATGAGTTATTTGTGAAAGTTTTGGAGAAAATTGTCCAACGAAAGTTACACGTGAGGACTAAAAATGAAAAACTAAGTACAAAAAATAATCGAAGTTTTTTTCCCCCGGAAAAATGTCCTAAAGACCAAGGCAGACAAAGTGGAGAACGCCCAAAGTGAGAACTCCAGTAGAAATAGTTCTAATTCAATCTGGTACTTAGTCATAGCCAGGTGGGAGTATTTTTCATTTTTTGGCTCTCCTGAAATTTTTTCTTTTTTTGTCTTAGGTCGTTTTCCATTTCTAGTCTTCAATTATATTGAAACTGATGTAGTGGAATAATTGTTACATTGAAGGTTAAAATTGATATAAGGGGATAAGAGGCTATAATGTACTGTTGAATTTTCAATTAATTATAAATAGTACGTTTCATGATAATAAACAATAAATTATAACAAACAATTTAAATAACAAAGAACAATAATATTCACCTCTGGTGCCATCCAATAAGGAGAACCAACGGAGGAGTGAGTCTGACCATCTGAATCCTTTACTAAAGCACAAGAACCTGCATTGAAATAAAAAAAAAATTAACACATAAAACAAATAGTTCGAGAGGCGACTGCAATTTTTGGACTCCATCGAACATCATTCTGAATTTTTTATAGAAATTTGGAGAAAAGTGAGTAGATTACGAATCCACTGGTCTGCCGTCGCAAGAATGGCCGAAACTGATCAAAAATCGACTTGGAATGAGTTGAACTAAAATCCGATTGCCAAATATGTCATAACTTGCCAAAAATCGAACACACTTTTTCTTCTGGCAACCCACAACATTTTGATTTTCAATGAGAAAAAGCGCAAAAGATTTCTGATCTCTGGCTCAGAAAACTTATATCTTTTAAAAGTAAACCAAATTTGCGACATCAGTTACGTCATAAGTAACGTAATATTTTTTGCCAACTTGGCTCCCTTTTAATAGATGCAAGTAGACCGTCGCCAGATATCTGAATCGTCTGCAACCTTCTTAACTAAAAATTAAAGAGTGAGGGTTACCAAATAAAAAAGAAATGCTCATTATTTGGCAAGTTATGTCGCATTTGGCAATTGGATTTAGTTCAACTTATTAAAAGTTGATTTTTGTCCAGTTTCGGCCATTTTTACCACGGCAGACCAGCGGATTAGTAATTTACTCACTTTTCTCTAATATCTATACAAAATTCAGAATGATGTTCGATGAGGTCCAAAAATTGCAGTCGCCTCTCAGTCTAAAAGTTTTTAATGTATATTCCTTGTTATGCATTGCCACCTTTTATGTGTTCAGTTCACTTGGATGACCTCAAAAGGATTAATTAGTCCTTTAAAAAAGCAGTAAAAGCGTGTTTAAAAGCAGCCATATGGAAACAGATCCCTAATACCTGATAGAATGAATTTTCATCGACGACGAGTCTATTTTCCAAGTTTCACCTCGATTGGATAACTGCAAGGGGATTAATTAGTCATCCAAATCGATTATAGCGTAGCGTGTGTAGAATCGGTCGTTTAGGGAGAGACCCTAAAATTTTTTACACGAGTCCATATTCTAAGTTTCAGATTGATTAGATGACGTCAAGTGTGTTAGTTAAAACGACAATCGAAGCATATAGCGTGCGTATAAGTGGTATTTTAGTGACAGCCCCCAAAACTAATTAAATGCATTGTCATTGACAGTTAATCTATCTACCAATTTTGAATTTGACTGAATGACGGCAAGTGGGTAAATTTATCCTCTGCAGATTTGCCAGCCACGCACATGTATACAAACACGAAGTTAATATATAAAATTTAAAAATATTTATTTCTAAATCAAAAGCATTTGGAAAACGAAAACATATTGTCAATATCCTATACATTGAGGAAGAATCTATTTTTAAATTCTTTTTATTAATATCGATTTTGATTGTTTGTGGTTGCTGAGCAAATCCCCAGAGGTCTAATTAACCCACTTGCCGTAATCCTATCTGACAGAAACTTGGCAGATAGATTCGATGTCGATGACAATGAATTCTATAAAATTTTGGTGGATGTACTGTCACTAAAAGGTCTTTTTTACGGAATACTAATAAGCCAACTTGACGTCATCCAATCGCGTTGGAATCGCATTTAACCGATCATTGAAGAAACTCTTTCCTGTTGCCTAAAAATTGTTTTAAAAAATAAATTATAAAATAAACTGTATTAATCAGAAAAAATAAGAGATATTTTGATGTGAATGTGTAAATTCACATTTATTTTTAATGAATAAAGATAGATTTACTCTTTACCAGTCGGGTTTTCAGTTTAGATCGCCAGTTTGTGACGTCACGGGGCTACTGGTTCAAGTTAACCAAACATTTTCTATTTACTGGCGCCGGAGCCTTCCATCAACCAATCAAGTGCACTCTTTCGTGATCACCGATAGATGGCGCAGTGGTCACTTATCTGACGTCACAGAAATGGCGATCTAAACTGGAGCCCCGACAGGTAGCGTGTAAATCCGGCTTAAATTTTGAAAAGTAATTTACCGGATATTTTGCTGATAGAAATATTTTTATTATTTAAAATTGGGTGCCAATACCAAGCACACGCTGGCAATAGAAACGACGCTTTGTTCATGAATATAAAAATTGATTTCCGTAAACCCTCTTTCAATAGCAATCGCTATTACATAATCACTAATATTCTTGTTCTTGTTCCTTACAAAACCCAAGCTTCTTTTTTTCCCCTCCCTCCTAAGATGACTCTCAAATGTTTATTATCTTATGCCATCTAAACTATTATAATACCAAGCTGAAATAATGTATCGATTTAAAAAAAAAAAATTGGTAATGATAGTCTATTAAAGAGTCAAAATATTAACGTAAATGTACACGTACCAGTGTTTGCCAAAAACTTAACTTAAAGCTTTAAATCGAGATTAAAATTGAAAATATAAAATATCAAGATTTTGATGTGAAAACAAGATAACATAAATATTAGATCTGTTGATATGAAAGAAATATAAGAACCTATCCCAAAACTAGGTAACTGTTTTTTTATGTTCAATAATGTACATGTAGTTCGCTTAAGAAACTGATAAGTTTTTTTACTATACTCTGAATTAGCGAAATAGTTTATAGACGTCATACTAGTTAAGATATATCTAACGGTAAAGTTTTTTTAGGATTCAGGAGGCAATTTTTATGTGTTTGGTTGGGGAGAGAAATATTATATATAGTTTGTTAGATTTATTGGAGGTAGATGGATTATACTCGGATAAACGTTATCCTTATCATAAAGAAATGTATAAATGTTAACGTGTAATTTACCAATTATAATAAAGATTATTATCGTTATTGTATAATTTTTAAATAAAACATCTTGACAATGTGGATAATCTCTTTAGATTCCTTTTTTTTAAGCTCATGAATAGTAAAATATTTTTATATACTTTTCTATAAATTATAGAATTAAAATTAAATGTGTTTAATTAAAAGTAATTCAACTTAATTATTAAATAAAATTTCATTTAAATGCATTTAATACATTATTTCTACAGTTTTTATTCTTTAATATGCAGGCATTTAATGCACGAGAAAGTTTTTTGGGATTAGTTCTGACGGATGGTATGTTCTAATTATTAACAAATAATGTCACAAATAAGGCAAAGCAATCAGAAATATTAAAATATAAATCGATGCATAGACACGTAATAAATCGATTTATTGAATTTTAGTAACACAAAGTTCCAGTGGTAATGTAAATACTCCAAATAAATACTCCAAAATAAATATTAAAGCTTAAATTCTTTTACTTTTGCAATTTATGGTTATTTAAAGTCATTACGTTATGGGGCGTCTCAAACACCTTGGTTGGATTGTATGATTTACTGCTACTTTTGAATAAAATAGGTCGTAGATCGGTTAATGAAGTCTGACCCTTTAGCTCGCACTATCCGAACTGCAATAAACATGCATGGTTATGACACTTTAAAACGTTCCATCGTGGGGTTGGAACGTTTACATAATAGTCCGAGAGGCGACTGCAATTTTTGGATCCCCTCGAACATCTTTCTGAATTTTTTTATAGAAATTGGAGAAAAGGGGGTAGATTACGAATTAACTGGTCTGCCGTGGAAAAAATGGCCAAAACTGATCAAAAATCGACTTGGAATGAGTTGAACTAAAATCCGATTGCCATATATGTCATAACTTGCCAAAAAGAGAACAAATTTTTTCGTCTGGAAACTCACTGCTTTTTGATTTTCAATGAGAAAAAGGGCAAACGATTTCTGATCTCTGGCTCGGAAAACTTGTATCTTTTGAAAGTAAGCCAAATTGGCGACATCAGTTACGTCCTCAGTGACGTAATGTTTATTGCCAATTTGGCCCATTTGTGAAAGATGCAAGTAAGTCATAGCCCCACATCCGAATCATCTGCAACCTTCATATTTGAAAATTAAAGAGTGAGGGTTACCAAATAAAAAAAATAAAAAATTCTCATAATTTGGCAAGTTATGGCGCATTTGGCAATTGGATTTAGTTCAACATATGAAAAGCCGATTTTTGACCAGTTTCGGCCATTTTTGCCATCGCAGACCAGTGGATTCGTAATCTACTCGCTTTTCTCCAATTTCTATAAAAATTCAGAATGATGTTCGATGGGGTCCAAAAATTGCAGTCGCCTCTCAGTCTATAATGTAATACATGCATAATGAAACTTTTCAAGATGTCACAAGGGGTCGAGTACAAATTACAAACAGTTTCAAAAACAATTTGAGAAATTCATGAAAATGTATACATAAGAATATAAATAAATGTTAGATCATGTTTTAGTACAATTTGACATAAAACATGGATGAAGATTTGATTGACTGGTAAATGTGATTAATTTTTAATTAAAGAAAAGTCTCTGAAATAAAATTATTTTCCTTATAAAAATGGTTGTTTCATAGTAGGGTTGGCTTGGTTAAAACCAACTGATTTTAACCACGGTTTAAACTATGGCTAAACTATGTGTTTTTTTTCTTAAAATTTTCTTTAATTGTATTCTTATTTGTCTATTTATAAATATACACTTTAAATTATTTGATGTTGTAACTTCCAGTTTTAATCGAAAGTTTCTATTTCAAAGATAGCTTTTTCAAAAGGAATTTATTGAAAATGTAATAGTTATAGAATGATGGCGAATGCAAGAAAATGATATAAACAAGTTTAATGCTTATGTATTGAAGGAAATTTAAGTAATTCTTACTGCAAATGCAACGACAGCAAATGTTGTGAGATATTTTTCCCTTTTGGATTAGTACAACTGTTTCGTAACAGACTGGGTTTAAAAAAGTCATAAAACTTGTTTTTTTTATTCAAAATGTTTAATACTAACTGTTAAATATTAAATTTGTTTTTAAACGGGAATAAAGAAATAAGAATCTAGTTTTTTTTTCAATTATTGTTTAAGAAAATAATTTACTAAATATTCTTGGTATAACATGACTGAGTGATGATTTTGTAAAAGAAAAATTATATGAATACTATAGGATAGAGAATAAGTTATAATCCATTTTAAAATAAATCTTGTAATTAAAGACTATGGAACAGTAAGTTTTTATATAATAATCTAATGGATATATTAATTTTTATAATTATTCGAAATTATCAATTAAATTTAAATTATTGGCTGCATTTTAATTTGTTTCTAAAATAGAGGTTTTGTGCTTTAACAACTAATTTCTAAGCCTTAAAAATATCCCTTTGAACAATACACCACCATTACTGATGAATCTAAGTTATAGAATTATTCTATTACCATTGTATCATACTGTATACATTGAATTTAAAGAATAGCATCTCTAAATAAAATATTAAAATTTAATTCGATTTGAATGTCCATATAAGTAGCAACAATTGTTTATTTACTTAGTTTAAATCATTTTCAGAAAAATATTAATTGTTATTAATGTCAAATTTTATTTATAAATATGTATATTTAAAAAACAAGGTTTAAAAAAAAAAAAAAAAAAAAAAAAAATTATTTATATATATATATATATATATATATATATATATATATATATATATATATATATATATATATAATATAAATATAATAGACTAGAAACCAAAATTTATAAGGTTCAAAGTCCAAATGTCGTCTCCCTCGGCTTCTAATACATTGAGTTAATGCAAAATATGAAAACTCATTGTCAGAAAAAAAAAGAAGAAAAAAAAAAAAAAGGAGTTCTTACTTACCAAAATCAATTAGTTTGATTTCGCCTTCTTCTGATATAATAAAATTTGAGGCTCTGATGTCTCTGTGGATTATATCATTTTGATGAAGATGGTTTATTGCCTATAAATATAAAAACTTTAAATTTGTATTGCATTTAAACAAAATATTTTAAATTTATTTTGCCTATAAACACAAATAGTTCATGCTACACATTTTAATGTGTAGTTAAGTTAATAGAAACGCAATACACTGAATAATACATAGAACTTATGTTACTTTAAACCTAAGATTTAATTCAAAAGAAAATAGAACAACTACAAGCTACAGTGCAGAAAAAAAACTAACAGCATCAACATGATGCCACTCACAAAAAAGAAAACCATGAAACATATGAATAATAATAATGAAAACAAAACAGCAAGTCAATTCAAGTTCATTATATCAACAGTTCAAATTTATGCGAATGATTTTTTAGTAAAATATGATTTATGTTTCCATTTGGACTCTACTAAAATAAAAGTAGTTAAAGTTCTATTGAATAGCATTAACTTTGGAATTACTAGATTACTAAAGCTATTGACTTGACTTCAAAATCATGCAGTCTCTTTTAATAACAAGCTATCACCATTGTTGCAAGATTTAAAAAAACCCACCTTTTTTATTTTCTTTTTTAATTAGCATTCTTGGTTTGTGTACCTAATTATTTTAATTAGAAAATTGCATTCAAAATTCTGCTTAAAACAACATTCAAAAGAATTAATGATTAAAACTGAAATAATAATTAGGAAAATGTATTTATTTTAGTTCTTAAAAGGAAGTTTTAAAGTTTAAGTTTATAAGGTTAAAAAAGAATAAAACCAAGTATCTATAACAAACAAACATAGAACAAATAGATGCTTTGTTGAATACTCAGACGATTTTTCTTCTGAAGTTGATTAAAGATAATTAAATATTAATTTGCACATTTTTCGATAATACGATGTATTAATAATTTGTTATATATTTTCTTTTGTTGTATAAGCAAGAAAATGCACTCATGAAGTTGCCTTGGAAATTCTTTGCAATAAAATAAAAATGCTCGATTCTGAATATTTCATAAAGTTTCTTGAAAAGATAAATAGTTGTAAGCGTTTTTTTAGAACAATTTTAGTCCGGATACCTTGTTCTGAAATTCATAGCATCTTACTCTGTTAAAAATTATTTAACCCAGTTGTTTTTAAAAATTTCTTACTGATGTTATCTATCATGCTAAACAATTGTGCTTTCCTGACTGCCTGAATTTTCTAAAACTAGTTTGAAATTTTATATTCGATTGAAATTAATAATTTCATATTTAAAAAAATTATCTTTAAATAATACAAATTACGTCAGTGTCTGGAAAAATGCGTTATTTGCTGTTTGTTCATAAATATATATTTACTTTATATATTAGAGAAGATATCGTATTCTATACAGTTATAATCAAAAAAATTTCTTGAGTATATATCGATAACTGCAACTTTTTTTTCACATTAAATATGTACATAATGACTTTTGGAAGTATTTACTATTAGTTGTGAACTTGTGTTCAGCCTATACATTTAAGATTTGTTAGAGGAATTACTTTTGGAAAGTTTCTTTGAGTTAGATGTTGTACTATATTGAAGAGAAATGTAATTAAACTTTTTTTTGGAAAGCAGAACTTGGAGAGGCTCGTGTAGTTGATCAGTCTGGTGAACAAAAAAATAATGTAACGAATGAAATTTTTTATTTTTTTTATTCAATTCTAAATGTTTCGAAAACGCAATAAACGCATAAATTTTAAGCTCACGCCCCCCCCCCCCCTTTTTTTTAATTGGCAACCTAAGTTTGCTTTTTAGTTTTGTTTGGAAAAAAGATTCTTTTGACTTGAATTGAAGGTGACGTCACTTGATCTGAAACAACTTGGCTTGAAACGCAGTAGCGGAAGCCAGTTTTGCAAGTTTCTCGCCAATCGCGCCAACCTGTACGGGATATGGAAACTGTCTACCAAATTAATGCCAACTATTTGGCAGAAACCTCACGATAACCATAGAAACGGAAGGATGTCATGACGTCATCGCTATAGCTGATCGCTTTGATCGGACGGGGTTTCGGCGCAATTTCTTTTCTTAATATTTAAATAACTAATTTTTTTTTTAAAGAACTTTTGTTTGAATATTTGAAATCAGAAAGAAATTCTTCATAAATATAAACTAATTTCAATCGTGTTTAAAAAATGCGGGAATCGCCCATTGTTTAAGGCTGATAACTACATCTTTAAAACTTGTAATGAGCCCATGGAAGGCCAATAACAAGGAGGAGGCAATCGAGGAAAATAATAGCGAATTAGTCCATGTTAAGGCAGCCATATACGTAGATTTATTATTGGAGAACACAGTACCGCGCGTTTGATTTACAAGGGTGGCAGAGGTAGAGTGTGTGAGAAAAAAGGAATTATTTGTGCACAAGGAAAGATTGACGTCACGAGTCTGGGGATCTTTAGTATTAAAAAGGAAAAAATGGAAGGTTCATCCTTTATTTTAGGGTAGAGCAAATTTGGGAACCAAAAGCAACTCAGTGAATTTTAATGAAGGCGGAAGAATTAATGAGGTCTCGGTTTATGTGGGAAAGATTAAAATTTTTAAATGATCTTAGTATAAAAATAGATTAAGAATTTATATAAACACTGATAGAAAGTATTGGATGATGCGTTGCAAAATCATTACATGCTTTTATTTATTGTTGTTTAATGTACTTATGGATAACAGGGGATTATTGCTGGAACGTGTTATCTTTTAGAGTAAGTATGAAAATAAATAAACAAACAAACAAACAAACAAACAAACAAACAAACAAACAAACAAACAAACAAACAAACAAACAAACAAACAAACAAACAAACAAACAAACAAACAAACAAACAAACAAACAAACAAACAAACAAATAAATAAAGCTTTGGTTTTTAAATAAATAACACAATGGTCGATTGTAAATAAACTGTTCCTCCTAAGTGAAGATCTTAGGCTTTAAACTGTTAAGTCGTTTACCCATTTTGTTTTATATTAAAAGAAAAAAGGAATTGCACCCCCCCCCCTCCCGAAAAAAAATTAAATGCTGATTAAGATTAAATTAAAAGTTTAAATATATTTATCTTACTGTAACAAAAAATTCCACTGCTCTGTACAAATATTAAGAGAAATTATTGGTAAATCCAAATTAGAAATAATTCAAAATAGATTTTTCTTGCTAACACGTCTAAGTGCTAACTGAATAGTTCTACTATTAACTACTAAATTAGCCTTCAAACTGATAACACATTTATTTTTAGGACACCAAAACATCTAACTTCTTAAGCTACAATACTCACATCATAGTCTAGTTCTTACTATACCAATATAAATTGTAAGAAATCACTGAAAAGTTTGAAGTATACATATACAATTGAGATGATTTTCTTTAATTTTTAAGTTAGAATTTCAAACTTTTTGGAAGTGTATCAGAATTAAAAATGGTGCATTTTAATATGTAAACTTTTTCTGTTACCTTTATAATTAGCTAATTGCAATTAAAATGACTAATTAGGACGTTATTAGAACAGACATAAATAAACTTGTAATTGATTTAGTGGTATGATTTTTATTGCAAATAAAAGATATTATATTTACGCATGTTTCCATAAAGAATTGTGAATTTGGCTTAAATATTTATTTAACCATGAGTTTTTAAATAAAAAGTTTAAAAAAATACATAGTTTTTATTAAAAAATTTAAGATTAAAATCTATTTAAAAAATTTGTTTATAACAATATATATTAGATTCTAGATGGAAACACATGCACAACTATTGTCTGCAAAAAAAAATTAGAATTTTGTTAATCGGACCATTTATAATGAAGTTATGACCGTTGGCGTAAAGTCATATAACACCAAAATGTTATTCTTCAGAAAACGCGTTTAAAGTTTACTTCACTAATTAATGTGATACAAAACCGGTTCACAAAACCCACTGTAATTTAAGAGTAATTTCAGTCTCAGAAAAAAAAATGGTATAATTTTAAAGGCAATGAATACGGGAATATTTTGGAGGAAAAAAAAAAAAAAAAAAAAAAAAAAACGTATACTTAAGTCAAATTTTGCAATTCCTAATGTATATGCATACCTTAAGAGATTCAAGACATTGTAAATAAACAGTAATGTTATTTTTTAAAAAGTTTGAAAATCTTTCTTATTTAAGAATAAAAAGCAAAAATGATCTTTAACAGTTAACAAATGCAAGATTCCATAAGGAAACTGCATAACTTTTAATCAAAGAATTGTCATAATAATGCATATAGACTTACCATCATGCATATTTTCAAAATAGCAGCTATTTCTTCTTCATTGAGAGTTTTACCCTCCTTCCTTAGCCATGACAATAAGTCAGACAGTGGAACTCCCTCGCACAACTGTTTTAAATTAGAAATATACAGGGTTAGAAAGAAAGTCAAAGAGGTTAGAAAGAAAGTCTGGATAAAAAAAAAATTCATTGAGCAAAAATTAATATACTAATTGATTTATGTTTTTACTTTCAATTACCTTTATATTAACATATGATAATAAAAGTATGGAATTAGGTCATAACAAATTTCAATTGATTATACATTTCTACACGTCATCCTGAATCCAAAAAAGTGTTATAGAAGAAAAAAAAAAAAAAAAAAAAAAAATGTCTGCGATCAGCATAACCTCCAAATGGATTGACCTACTAATTTTTAATCCCTTACATTAACTTTGATTTTGCTTGTGTATGGCTGCCGGACTAATCTGCGGAAACCTAATTAACCTACGTGCTGCCATATGATTCGGTTGAAACTTGGCAGATAGATTCGATTCAAATGGCAATGCATTCTATAAAATTTTGGGGGTTGTCTCTGTTATTAAAAGGTCGTTCATACACACGTTTCTATAATCGTTTAAGAATACTAATAAATACTGTTCAACCAACTATTGTTAAAATTCTTTCTTGTTCCCAAAATTGTTTTAATCAGAATAATTAAAAGATTTGGACGTGAATGCATAAATTCACATTAACTTTTAAAAAATAAATTTTGAACTGTAATTGGCCACTTGTTTTGCTGTTAGAGAGGTTTGTAACATATTAGATGTAAACACCAAGCACACGCTGACAATAGAATCAGATGGCGCTATGTTAATGAAAATAAAAACTGGTAATGCATATAAAAGGTTTATATTAAAAACTTTGTTTTTAAGGGCTATATTATTAACTTTTATGTAAGTGTTAGTGATAGCTGCCATTGAAAAATTTATATTTTACAGCAATTGCCATAAGGAAAAAAAAAAAAAAAAAAAAAAAAAAAAAACAGGTTCTTATGATTAAGATCAGAATTGATGTGGTAATGTTTTTTAAAGATGTTTTATTTATACATATCTCCCACCGAAATTCTTTCAGAAATTCAAAAAAGACGTAAAAAGTTGAAAAATAAAAGTCATTACATAGAGTTCTGTTTCACTGAGCATTATCCTACATACATTTACAAAATTGCCGCCTAATTTGAAAGACGAATAACTGCAACTAACCGATGCTTCGATGGAATACGAAGACATCTTAGATCATCCCTGCTGAAAATAAAAATTACGCTACTTCTGCACAATAGTCTGAATAGACCTGTACTGACCTACGTGGCTGAAACTTGGACGCTTACTCAAGGTGACGAAGAAGGACTTTCTGTATTTGAAAGAAACATTTTGAGAAGCATTCTTGGCGGTGTCTTTGAAAACAATGCATGGCGACAAAGACGGAATACAGAACTTTATAATTTTTTCAAGGAACCAGATATCATAAAATCATAAATTTCATGAAAAATCTAGAGGATCAAGTGGATTGGTCAAGCAATAAGAATGGAGGGAAAAAAAAAAAAAAAAAAAAAAAAGAAAAAAAAAAAAAAAAAGAGATCTTTTTGGCCAAACCAACTGGGGTTCGCCCTAGAGGAAGACCAATGATCAGGTTTCTAGATTGTTTGGAAAAAGACTTCCACACAATAAATATCAAGAATTGGAAAACAATGGCTAAGAACAGGGTAGCCTGGAATCGACTTCTTGAAAAGGCCAAGACCCTGGGCTGTTGAGCCCCTGAAGAAGAAGAAGAATTTGAAAGACAATGAACAGTTCCCGTCTTTTTTAAAAACGAATGAAATTAGTTTATATTTATGATGAATTTCTTTTTGATTCCAAATGTTTACACAAAAAAATAGTTATTTAAATATTAAGAAAAGAAAATGCTTCAAAACCGAGCCAAAACCATTTCGATTAAAACAGTCAACAAAATCTGTGACGTAAATGGATCCGACAGTTTCTATGGTTATCCGAGAGGTTTCTGCCAAACAGTTGGCGTTGGTAGATCATTGGTATATCCCGTACAGGTTGGCGTGATTTGCAAGAAACTTGCAAAACTGGTTTCCGCTGCTGCATTTCAAGCCAAGATGTTTGGGATATCATTACGTCACGTTCAATTCGAGCCAGACTGATCGTTTTCTCGACAACGTCTAACAGGGGAATTTTGATTGCAATTAAAAAAAAAAAAAAAAAAAAAAAAAAAATGCAGGAATTGTCCATTATGAGCGTAAAATGCAACAAAAATAATGCAGTGTAAAATTCAGACAACTCTTATAACATGTATTCTTCATAGCTTTTTGTCTCTTCAATTACGCCGAACGAAACAGAATATTTCACACATTTTGGCGTGTCTCGAAAAATGCACATGAAATTGATGTAAGACATACTGACATCATCCCTTCCTATCATACTTAGTGTTGCCACAGAACCGTATAAAAGTTACATTTTATATGGATGCAAAAAGGCTTAGTTATTCTCTTCAGTGAAGAAATCTAACGAAGAAAATTATGAGTTATTCATATCTTTTTATTTGGTTTCAGTAAAATATAAAAAAGTTCTCTTGTTTTTCCAGTAAGAAAAATTTTATGCTGATAGTAAATCCGAATTATATATTTATGGAATATTACATCGTAAAGAATGGATAGATTTCCAAATACGACTTGATTCAGAAACTTAAGTTCAGCAGTAGAACCCAAAAACGTTGATTTGATTCTGAATTTCAATATTTTATCTTTTTTCGTGATATACCCTCAGTTACATTTTTATGGAGAAATATAACGTATGATTTTCGAGAGATAAGGGTATTTTTTACATAATATGATTTTATCTATAAAGATTGCATTTTTGGTGAAATGAAAAAAAAAAAAATGGCGCAACAAGAATTCACTCAGTAGTTTAGATTGTTATTTCTGGCGAAAGGATAGATTGAATAAATATGGAAAAGACGATGTATGTATCAGATGCTTTTATCGGAAATGTTTTATTCAATTGAAGGAATAGTTTGGATACAGCTTTTATGTCTGGCAGAACTGTGATTGTGAGCTTATAAAGTATTAATTTATAATATCGAAGTTTTTTTTTTTAAAATTACTATTAGTAGTACATAATCTTAACTAAATTCAGGTTTGTTAGAGTTGTTTTGTAGTTGATATCTGATTTGTTCTTTATACTTATGACAATTCTTTAAATTATGCAGATTTTATAGGAGAAAACTTTAATAATTTTTACACGGTAGTGAATAAATATTAGATGGAATGGAGATATAATATTCAAGATCGAAACTATAATACAAAGTGTTTCCTTGTCTCAGTTTCTTGTTGTTGTTCTTCGGAAATATGAAATGGATTCGTTATTGAGGAATTTACTGTTTGTTGGACTTGATACTTGACTTTATTGTTTTACAGAGTTAATTCCATTTATTGCAGTGAAAGAAGCATGTGAAGCAAGAATAGACTGCTGACAAATACAGTCGTATAAATTGAAAAGCACATTTAGCTTCTAAACGAAGCGAAAAAATGAGGCGGTTTTCTATACGTTCAATGTCAAAGTCATCACATAATATTTTCAATGATTTGGTAATGGATGAAATAAATGAATTGATAATTAGTTTATTTTTAATTTATCTACAAAGCATGTAAGTACTAACTAAATTTCAATAATTCATGATTGCAAATGAACAATTTTTACAATTTTTTTTTCACATTATGTCAACATTTACACCCAATTGAAGAATTTTAATGATTTGTTTTGAAATATTATAACTATTTTGTTTGCCCTGGTTACAAAAAAAAGGGGGCTGGGACTACATTTTTAACTATACTTTGCAAATGAGAGGTTTATGTAACATAATCGGCAAAATATTTTTCCATAGTCCAATGAACCGTTCAACTGCTTTCCGTGTATTTATTTATTTTCCTTTTAAATATTTATTTTCAATAATTTGTTTTATAAAAGTCTTTATTTTGAGTAGGTAATTATAATACTTCAAACACTTTAATCCTTTAAAATCAAATTCGAATTTTCTCATTCTATTCACCAATGACAACAAACATTTAATTTTTCGACGATAATAGCAGTTGACTTAAAACCCACTGACGGTCATGGGAATGGGCAAAATTCGACAGTGGTTTTCCCTGCAATAACTTTTAAATTATATTTCTAATTCAAATACATAACTTTTTTAAAACAATTTTTTTATTTATTTTGTTTTAGATAGGTTATAAACAATCATCCTAATAAAACTATTTAAAAAATATTTTATTTGAAAGTTTATTTATAAATTTAAAATGTTGCGTATTGCTGGAAAAACTGGAGATCAAATGACGTATATATTCGTGCATGACCGTCAGTGGGTCAATGTAAATGTGTACCATTAATAAATTTTGCTTCGAAATGGTATTTGGAAGATGGAAAGTTTCGACAATAATCTGATTACGATTCTCTTATATATTGAGCTGATTGGGTTGCGAATCATCACTAAGGAACAAAAGAACACATTTTCCTGAAAATTGGAGAGTTGAACTAAGAATTCCAAACCACGTGGTTCTGGAGCTTGAATAGTGTGAATGTATAATGAGGCCTTCATACAGACATTTGAATAGAAAATTTTTATAGTTTAGAATATAGACTGCACTTCATTGTGTAATGAAAAGAATTTGAGAATGCAATTTTATCATATTTGCATTTTATGCTGCCTATTTCACAGGCTAAAATTTATGTTTTAAATAACTCTTTTTATGTTCACCTTGCGCCTAAAAGTGGCCATTTTAATATGACACCGATGCAGGGTATTCTAAATCAAGCAATTAATTCATAAATGTTTAATCAGACCTATACTCACATACTCCTCAGAAACTTGGACATTGGCACAAAAAAGATGAAATTGCTCTTTTTATCTTTGAGCGGCGGATACTAAGAGCTATTTTTGGAGGAACACAAGTTGATGACATTTGGCACAGACACTCAAATTTATAACTTTATCGTGCATTCAAGAAACCCTACGTCATCAAATACATAAAAATCCAAAGAATTAAATGGGATGACCACATTATTAGAATGAACAGAGAATGTCCAAGCAGAAAATATTTTTGGCCAAACCCTCTGGAACAAGATCTAGGGGCCGACCCAACTTCAAAAGGGTTTACTGCTTATAAAGGGATTTCGCCACTCTTAGAGTGATTAATTGGAATGCCAGACCATGACCAAAAAAAGAGATGCTTTTAGAAAAATTCTTGAGAAGACCAGGTTCCACCCGGGGCTTTCACGCCACTGAAGAAGAAGATTCTAAAAAGCTAGTAAAGTTGTCCAGTTCTGTAGTTATTAGAAATCAGTGTAAACAAACAAACAAACTGACGGACAGACAGACAATAAAATTTGACCAGCAATATTTTATAAAAGATAAATTAGGTATTATAACCGAAATGAATACTTTAATGGTATAAGTCACGTAATTGAATGAGTTTACATCGGTTCATTAAAAAAAAAAAAAAAAAGGTACAGTTAATTTTTTCATTAATATGTTTTGAACTCAGAAGCACTTTGGTACTTGGCTTTCACTCCCCTAAAGGGAATGTATAGTAATTAAAATTCTGCCACTTCAAAAAAAAAAAAAAAAATTTGTAAAAATTACATAACATTTTAAAATACTTTAACCTATTTTGAGCATTTTGAGTTCCAAATTATTTAACAGTTAATGAAATGAATGATAGTTAATGAAGTGAATAATAATTAATGAAGTGGATAATAATTAATGAAATAAATAATAGTTAATGAAATGAATTATAGTTAATGAAATGAATTATAGCTAAGGAAATGAATGACAGTTAATGAAATGAATTATAGCTAAGGAAATGAATGACAGTTAATGAAATAAATAATAATTAATGAAATAAATGATAGTTAAAGAATTAAACAATAGTTAATGAAAATAATAATAGTTAATAAAATGAACTACCCAGTAAAAATTTTGTGACTCTTGAGTTGCGTTTTGAAATTACATTTATTAAAACTCTTCTTAAAGAATTTACAGATTCTATTATTGCTCTCTTGTCTTACGTGAACTAATTTCCTTAAACAAATAATTATTTAAATAGATTTTGCTTGAGACAGATCAGTAATTTCTTAGATAAAAGTAAATGTTTAATTTAAATGTTTTCTTGTTGCAATCGTATTGTTTGCAAAAAAGGTTGAAATACGTTTCGTAAAAGTCATTTGTTGACATTTGTCAAATAAGAATGAAATAAAATTCTTTTGTCAAAAGGTTATTCATTGCATAAAGCCTTTCTTTTGTTGTGAAACCAAAATAAAACTGTCAATTTAATTGAATTTACATTTCGGAATGCATTTCGATGTTTGAAGATGCATTGAAAAGGTGTATATGTATCAGAATTTTTTTTTAATAAATACTATTTAAATCCGGTACGAATATCTTAACGTAATAAGATTTTTCGTTAGTTTTAATTATTTTGTTTGAATTTATTTTCTATTCTTTGAATTTATGTTTTTTTTTTCCTCAATGTAAAATTAGAATTAGTTAATAAAATGTTGAATTCTTAGAAGTTATATATAGTTGAAGAAAAACATTTCATTTTGGGATAAGATATATAGGTGTTTAATATTTTCAACAAAGTCAGTTAATTTCATAATTAATTATAAATATGGCTGATAATTAAAAATAATATTCAATGGATGTCTTTTTTTTTATTCATTTTCTGTTAAACATTATTAAGCGAACTCAGTACTCTCTATACCCGTAAGATGAAGTTGCCTATTTTTGATGTACCCTTTTATAGGAAGTTGCAACAGATGAGTTTTATTTTTTTTTATATTGGTTAAATAGATCTTATACAAGATACTGAAGTTGAATTTTGGTAAAAAAATATCACCAGAATTTTCTTTTGTTAACTTTTTATCAATCTTACAATTTTTTTTGGCTCAATCTAATTTTTTTTCGAAATGTTAGATACTTTAAAAATATTTATGAAATAAACAGGAACTGTTTAATATGTAGGTTATGTACTATAATTTCATCAAAAAATTATGGTACATTTCAACTAGTTAGTTAGAAAAGGTATATTGAAGTTTAAAATATCACGTTTACAAGAAATCAAAGTTAAAGGTAAAAGTCCTATATAGTTACTAATTGATAGTTTACTTTTTTAAAACAAAAATGTACTTCAAATTTGAGTAAAAAAAAAGTGATACGTCACTAAAAAAGCAAAAAAGAGGTTCAAATTGATATTTTTTAATTGAAAGAGTTCCCCTTAAATAGCCGTTACTATAAAAGCCATTATCCCTGTTGTATCAATAACACATTTTTCAGGACGAAAACTGAAGTCGGGATTCTATCTTAAAAAATCTGAGGTATAAAATGAATATTAGCAAATTTATAAAAATAGAAATAAGAATCAATTATTAAAAACATCAAAAAAGTTAGGATAAAACAGTACAAGTACACATTGGCGCAAAAGCAGCACAATTGTAGAACTTATAACCAGTACAAGCATAAATTCGAATTAGATATTGAACTGAAGGCCCCAACTGGTCTCTCATCAGGGTGTTCAACCAGCCGAAAACTTCCAGGAGGCGTTTCTAAAAGAGTATGGTCCAAAAAGGCACAAAATGTGACTCTCGAACCCGGACGCTTCCAACCAAAACAATGAGAAATAAGAAATTACATTACAAAAAGTTTACAATGAATTGAAATATAAAATAATCCCGAGAACTTACCCTTTACAAACATAAATTAGAATTAGACAGTGAACTGGAGGCCACAGGTAAGTTCTCGGGTAACTGGGGTAAGCTCTCGGGATTAATTTATACACTCATGTCCATAAATTAAGGATAATTCAGTTTTTCCCTAATAACTTCTCAGTGGAGCAGCATAGACACTTGAAATTCACTTCAAAGAGACATCTTTATGCAACATAATGATAATTAAAATAACTCAGTCGCAAATTGAAATGCAAAGTGTACAGCGGGGGCATATGCAAAAGAATGGAGTACCATTAGTGTGCAGTTGTACAGATGCATTTACCTTAAAAATCACTCAACTCATGCAGCGGACTTCTACTGTGAGATATGATCTCCCCTGTCATCAGTGTTTACTTAGCACTGTATTCTCATACTTAACCTGAGTTACTTGATGAATTGTAGTGGTTAAGTTGCTAACCCCACCTTTTGAACTGTTTGTAAGTGATGGAAAGTTCCTAATACATCAAGTCTTAACACAATTCATATAGTAGAAGCATCCCACACATGCTTGAAGAAATTTGGATTAGTGGAGTGACATGGCTTACTTATAGGGGCGGTATTCATATTTTTTAATCGCTTATCCAAGGCAAAAGTGGAATAAAATTTGCGATAAGTATCAATAAATACGATTTAGAAACCGATATATCACCTTTAAAAACTTGTCTAGATCAAGTTAACATAATTACAGGGAAAAAGTGGAACTTAATTATCGTTTGGTCTCTTGGGGAGCTAATGTAACCAAGTCAACATACTGCCCCCAAAGACCAAATCTTTTTAACATCAGATACTATTTACTGAAAATAATTTTGTCAGTCTCATGAGTAATATTGGACATCAGAGGATCTGTAGAAAGGTGGGAACTTGATATTTCATGGTAAATGCCAGTTCAAGATAATGATTTGGTGGGAAAAGAGTTTTGGTCTTTATATTCAATTTGTTGAATTTGTTTAATAAGCTCCCCAAGAGCGCAAAAAATAATTAAATTCCACTTTTTTACTGTAATTACGTTAACTTGATTTAGACACGTCTTTAATTGTGAAATATCAGTTTCAAAATCACGTTTATTGATAGTTATGGTTTATTTTATTCCACTTTTGATTTGGATACAGGATTAAAAATATGAGTATCGCCCCTATAAGTAAGCCAGATCACTCCTCTAATCCAAATGTCATCAAACGTGTAGGATGCTTCTAGATAATGCATTATGGCGCCTTTTGGCCCGATTTCTGAAAATTGGCGACTTACTATGTTACAACTATGTTACAACAAAACCTAAAATGGAAATATGATATGTAATTAAGTAATAAGAATATGGAATATTGCAGATGACAAAAAAGGTGAAGTGTGTGTAGTGATTCTAATATTAGATAAGGTGGGTTGGTTCTAGCAGGTGGTGCAATAGCAGGCCATCCCGTGTTGACGTTTAGGAGTTGCCATAGAAAAATTAAAATACTTCTAGATTCCACTCAAACAAAGTTCAAACAGCATTGGAAAAAATAAGAATGTGGCTTTAGGGAAAAAAACAAACAAAAAAACACACGATATTTTTATGATTTTTGACTTTCCAGGTCTCCCCAAATTCTTTATGATTAGTTTCGATTTTGCATGTGTACTGCGGATAGATCTGCTGAGGGTCAATTAACGTATTTGTTGTCATTCAATAGAGCTGAAATTTGGTGGATAGATTTTTTGGCAATGGTAATACATTCTAATAAGTAGTCAGGTCTGTCACAAAAAGGCCGCTTTTACGTAAGCTACTATTACCGCTTTGGGTAACAAATTATTCCACTTGCAATCTTGCAATCAAGGTGGAACTTGTCAGAGAGACTATGTTGATGAGAATGCCTTCTATAAAGTTTTAAGAACTGTCACTAAAAGGACGTTCTTACTTGGAGGATTACTTAGCCCACTTTTTGCCCTCCATTCGAGCTGAAATTTGACGATAGATTCGTTGTCGCTGTCAAAGTAATCAATCAAGTTTTGGAGGCCAAAAAGAAGAGTTAGTCAATGGATCGGAAATGTTTTCTTCGTAGTGGTCAAACGCTATGAAACTTGATCTGATCTCAATAAGTTGCAATTGCACAAAACAATCATTAATGCCTAGTAAAGAATTTAAATAAAAATCTCTTGTTTTTATGGGTTTAATTAATTAGATTAAAGAACGTGCCATAGTCTGCATTAGTCAATAGGCATCATCCCATGATGTATATAATATCTGATTTATTTCTTTGAAAGGGTAAATAGAAGTTTAAATATGATCAGAAGACAAAGTAATTATACTTTGGAAGTACGCGAATAACATTTATTATTCTTAAATACACTCAATTTATTATTTACTCCAAATAATTTCAGAGAGGGATTTAGTCAATAGGAATACATTTATTTCAATTTAACAAGCTAAAGTAAATACTAAACATCAAACGGTGAAGATCGACAGTAGTAATAATGTACACAGATTTAAGTTAGTACAACTGTTCTATCCAGTGAAGTTACTTTTTACTACGGGGTTCCCATAGACTAAGTATTCTCTAGACTGTCAACTCATTCTGACCGATTCTGCCCCCAGTAGTTACTAAACGAACTAATATATCTTCAAAGATTGATTGGTTGATTGGAATCTTGGATGCTTTTACATTTTGTATCACATTTTTTTGTTTTTTAAATAATAAAAAATAAAATTTATGATTTTTAAAAATATTTAAATTATTTAAAAAAGCTTTCATGGCGAAATAAAAGTTAACAAAAAATAGAATTGTAAAAAATTCTATTTTTGTTATTCTAACGACATAGCGAAGATTTAATTTTATTTGTTAGATTATCGTTTGATTTTAATTGGAAGATTTAATATTTTGATTCAATTTATATTAAAAGCTAATTACGAGTTAAAATTCTCATGCACTTACGTTATTTGCATATCTAATTGAGATTTCATTTCATTTTATGAAAAAATAACAACGAATTATTTCTTGGTAATAATTTATTGAGATTGCTGTGTGTGTCTTCCTTTATTATTATTATTATTGTGTTTTATATTCTTCTTGTTGTTGTTTTTATATTAAAGTTGTCGATATTTTATTGATATTGTTGGTAATATTATATTTTTAATTTTATTATCATTATTTTTAGTATTTAATGAAGCATTTAAACTTTATTTGTAAAATTGTATTTGAAATATAAACTTTACCTGTAGTTAAAAGCAAGCAAGAACTTATTTGTAAAAAAAAAAAAAAATAATAATAATAATGTATAAAAAAAATTCTTACGTCAATACAGTTTTGTAAAAATATATTGATATATTTTCAAAATGCAATGTTTCAGTAATTCATCCATTGAAAAAGTTCGTTCAAAATTAATAAAAAGGTATTTGGTGATATTTTCTGCTGCTAATTTCTTATTACAAAGCTTTAACACAACCTAATAAGAATTTTTAAAAAAAAACTAATTTTATTTGCGCATTAAATAAAATTAATTTAGCAAATAAATTCGACTGCAACTTTAACTTTATAATTAATAAAAAAAAACTCCAATCTGCTGGTTGAATAAAATTTAAAGTTACGAAACATAAGAGGGTGTGTTAAGTCTCCATTCGGAGTCGAAAAACAGACAGCAAGAAGCTTTAACATCAATCCAAGCAATGCGCATTGCCATGGCAACGAATCAGCCAATCAGCGACCATGCGTTGCGTTGCCGTCAAATGTAGTTCCACCCGAAACTACTGGGGGCGCTGGTTTCTATGGCGCTTTCAATATAGAAAATCCTTAATGGTAATCCAATCAGAGTGTCATATCTATAAGTGTCTTTAATCTATGGGGTTCCCAGCTCGAGCCGTTGTCATGGTAACCGAACAGCCACAATATTTTAAGGGTCGGTTTTTGCTAATTACAGGGACACATTTTTTTCAGGAATTTTTTCCCCCCATTTTTCATTTTTTAAAGAGTAATTTTTAAGTAGTTGAATAAATACTTCTGGCACATAATGAATAAAAATTGAACTATTTACTTATTTCACTTTATCGCAGAAAAATATTTTTTTACAGAACCTTAATACGACATTCTCAAAAAACGGATCCAGTTCAGTATAACTGTATGAACAAAACATGTTTTCAGAATAAACACACATTCTTTGCCTTATTATGATGAAAACCAGGCAGTAAATATATGAGGGCCAAAAACATATTACATAAAGGGAAAAAAAAAAAAAAAAAAATTAGATATGATCCACTTACTTCCATGACAAACCACAGCTGTTTCTTGGCATTCTTTGGCGAGTTTAAGTAAGTGCCATGAAATTCTGGAATCAAAGACTGACCGCCAATTGAAGAAAGAACTCGATATTCCGATTCTATCTCCAGCAAATTTTCCGCGATGTTGTCAATTAGTTTAACTGCAACTTTATTCCCTGAAGGATAAAACACATATATGTATTTATAAAGAGGTGTGAAATAGTACTTGTTTTTTCATTGTTTTCTACTTGTAAAGGAAGCTATGTATTCGCGTAAAATAGTCCAAGGAATTTTCGCTGTTGTTAAGGTACAAAGTTGGATTTTGATGAAAATACTTTCTGAAATGTTTAGAGAACTTTTGTGGGTTTCACATTTTTAGTAATATAGTGTGATATAAAAGCAATAGGTCAAAAAGATCGCAAATTCAGAAATATTTGAGAGTAGTAGGATGCTGCTTACACAACTCTGAAATTTTTTGTTCAACAGATGGCGCTGTGGGTACTTGTGAGCAATTTCTCTGTTTTAATTAAGAAAAGGGTGAGATGCTAATCATTAAGATTTTGATACACAGCATAATTTGTTGATGAAACCGATGTTATTTTTTAATTTAAAACTGAATCGTCTTATTCTAAAATGTTCTATTTTCAAATGTTTCTGTTACTTTTCGATAAGCATGTATTTTGATTATACAATTAATTGGTTATACATTTGAACATAATCAAGAATAATGTCTTCACTCATATTCAAAAATTCATCATATTATGTTTAAAGAATTAGATTCATAGGATTATGAAAATATATCGATAAACATATTTATCGTTTTAAAATTCATTATTTTTGTATTTTGTAATTGGCATAGAATGTATAGAACTTTAACGAAAAGTTTAAAATAGGAATTTTGGTAAATATAAAAAAAGTATTTCTTAATACTTGCGTATAAAATATAAATTTTAAAAGAATATAAGAATATATATATACACTTTTAATAATATGGTTTGAATATATTACATACCACATTTCAAAGCATTATGTAATTATAAAATAAAGAAGCTAATTTAGATTTTTATGAATTTTAGTTAAATTGACTTTTATTACCATATTGTCACAACGCAAGACTACAAATAGTAAGTTTGGAAAAAATTCTATTTTAATAAATAAAGGGTATTATGATCTCAATGATTTCAGTTTAAATAACTTATTTTTATTAACAATTATTTCCGGGTGATCCAATAGTAATTAAACATTTGAAAATCAGTAACACGCAATAATTTGAATATCTGATGATGAAGTTTTTTTTAGAATTTCCCCACAAAAATAAGAAAATAATAATTTTTTTTCAATAGATGACGCTATAGATATCTACAAGAAATTGTCTAGTATTTTGAAGTAGATGCGAGTCAATACTTACTAAGATTTTGATATAAAGTGCCATCTATTGTTATCAAAACGAACTATTTTTTACTTTGTGTAGGTAAAAATTTATATCTTATCATTTTTGTAAAAACCGCATTGCACTGCTTCCAAATGTTCATAAGTTAATCAAATCTTTCAATGTCCTTTTTACTTTTTAATCAACCTCACAAACAAGAATCAAAAAATTACCCTGAGTTCATTCACTTCACTGAAAATCTAACAATTTAATTATTTTTAATATTTATCAAAAAGAAAACAATGTATCATACTTGTAAGAATTTAACTTCAATCTTACTCAACTCTTTTATTCAAATGTATAATTTGACCTTCAGCTCTTCAGTTAAACTAATACAACTATCTAAATAATAGAAAAGGACTTTGACTTAACCAATTGAATTATATCGAATAATTAAATTCCTCCCACGAGACACATGCATTGATACACGATAACCTCATATTAAAAAAGAAGAAGAAGAAGAAAAAAAAAAAAAAAAAAAAAAAAAAATGGTATGAACACTTTTGTAAGTATTGAAATGAGATTACTAGCTTTTCAATTCAAAAGCTTTTAAAAATCTTCACCATTTAAATTACAGAAGATAAACCAATTTTGCTTGATTGAATTTTTCAGAACCGCTTACGAAAGATTCCCACAAAAATTTAGCGTGGGTTTATTTTCTCATTTGTTAGTTACAAAAGATGCATAGAAATAGCAATTTAATGCCAATAATCAATAAAGTCTAACAATAGGGAAAAAACAAACTTTCAAGAATATCTATAGAATTGCGTTGGAATAATTTTAAACTAAAATAGTTTTATTTTGTAAGTTTTCAAAGAATATAAAAAAAAGCATATAAAAAAAAAAGCATATAAATTTTCACATTACTTATTTTGAAAGAGTTTTTTTTTTTTTTTTAAATTTAAAAGTGTTTCGTCAAGTGTGTGGGTGTTCAGCCTTTAGGTAAAATTTCATAACAAGATGATTGTGTGGTTACCGCTCTACTTACGCATATCAAAAGTGCGGGGTTCAAATCCTGAATACGACACGGATGTTTGCTATGGCTCGGAATCTACGTTAAGCTGTAGGTTACGTTTTAATAAGTTGTTATTGTGCATAAAAATATGTCGTTGAGCATATTAACTTAACAAGACTATCAGCACTTTTTAAAAAAAGTTTGCGATTTTTAATGTAGATCACCTTATATTTTCAACAAGATTTACTTGATTGCTAAACAAAGAAAAAAAGGGAAAGTATAAGTTCTCAAGTTGTAGAAATTTCATCACGTCACTAGTAATAATAATCTCTTTTCTTACTAGTAGCATATAAAGATCCAAATATGAATATCACTAGATCAATTTATATAATTTTTCAACAAATGATACAACTATTTTATTGTGGAATCTTGATTAGTTTATTTTACGAGCTTCTTTCCCAAACAGGAAGTCTTCTCAGCATTTGGATAAGCTAACAGCTTTTAATAAAAATTTCATACTAACTCCTAATATCAAAATAAATATATGTAATTCTAATTATTTCAGTATTATGTAATACAACACGTTATTTTTACTTTCAATTACCCATAGGTTAATGAAAATACAGTATTCGGTCCAAAAAAAAAAAAAAAAAAAAAAAAAAAAAATGCATTTTCCCCCGTTTTGGAACATTTTGATCTCAAAAAAGTGAGCTAGAAAAAATGTGTGTCTGTGCGTCTGTGGTCAGCATAACTCACGAACAAATTGACCTACGATGTTCAAATTTGGTATGCTGGTTGGTGGTGGCCATGGGATCTACCATTAAGGTTTTCGCCAAAATCATGCATGCGCGTAAGATAGCTGCCATTGAAAAAATCATGTTTTTCAATGATTGCTAAAAAATGGCTCTAACGATTTTGATAAAAATCGCTGTGGTAATGCCTCTTAAGGTGTTCTAAACATTCCCACCTCCGAAATCCCCGTAAAATTACTTTAATGGCTTAAACAGTTGAAAAACGAAGGCCTTCAACACAGACTTCTCCTTCCTTGAGTATACCTCATCAACAAACGTTTTTTCTTCTCCACTTAGTTTCACTTATAGTAAAGAATTATCAAAAAGTATATCGCCAAAGTCACCATTTTGGCGGAGTTTTTTTTTTTAAAGACTTATAGAAGAATTATCGCTAAACTGGCCATTTATTTTAATTGAACGATAAAAATATAAAAACGGTAAAAGACACAAATCCACTTTAGTATTATAGTGTAATTGAAAGTTGTGCGATGTTGCACACCCGTAGTTAGTAGTTAGCATAGACTTCGAATTTCTTTTGCTCAAATTTCGGCTTCCGTTAGTACATTTCTGCTATACTAAGTTTTAGGCACAAAAAGAGAGAATATAGATTGACAAAAGACAGGAAAAAAAAAAAAAAAAAAAAGCATTGTTTTAAATTTTTTTATTTTCTCATACCTCTCTTATGTATTCAGTTTAAAGACTATTATTCTTCTTTCAAATTTTCTAAACTATTTAAAAACTTTGTCTTGGAAGTATATATTTTATAAATAAATTTAGTTTTTTAGAAACTATGCAAGGAAAGCCATATTTGTTTGCTTAAGGAAGATTAAATATCGACACAGAAATCCCATACGTAATAATAAATATCATCTTCAATTTAATTTCAATTTTAAAGCTCAAAATAATTTTAGTGTATTTACTATTCATTACAATGCATTTATTAGTAATACCAATTAGATGAATTGCCTTGGTTTTGGATGTTTTTGTAATTGTGTTAGCTGTTTCACTGTTCAGAAATACAAGCAATGAGAATACTCTATGTATATAACGGTACATTGGGTGTTGACCGTCATAAGAAGCAAGTCGTGGACGAGTTAAACAATAGTTTATTATCAGAGACTAGAGAGGGAAGGAGACGGGATTGACGGTTGGCAAGCGTGAAGATTTAAATGATATCAAAAGCCGAACAGAAAACTGAGGTTTTTATAGATGGGTGATCGCCAATGAACCGGTCCAGGCCGGTTTATGCCAGACCAGACCAGATTAAAGGCGTTTTGGGCAAACTCAGGAAAATACTAGAGAAAAAATAAAGCGAAAAGGAAAGTTCCCCAATGGGAATAAATACATCACATGCATATCTTTGTATTATTATTTTATACATCAGTAAAATTTTTATATTTTTTAATTTTATTTGCTTTAAGTTTTGGAAAAAGAACAAATTAACCACCGTAACTCAATTTTTTTTATCTGTTACGTTAACCATCAAGCCATCGTTTATGTGATATTTCTAAAAACTTTGCATTCACTTGTGTTAAAGTAAAATAATAATCACGACGAAAATTATCTGGAAGTGAAACATGTTAAAATGAATGGGTTTAACAGTATTTATTAAGTTTTGATAACGAAATAAGAGATTTCTGTCTCAAGTTGCTTGATCTAAATTTTTGCCCATTTTCCTGTCAGCGAAAATTTTATAGGGCTGATATTGAAAGAATAATATTTATAATCTATAATATTAAACCTAGTTGAATTTTTAAAAATATAATTTAGGATAATTCCTCTTCAAATTTCTAAAATAACTCCAAAAAGCCTTTTCATTTTTTAATTAATTAACCTAAGCAGTTTACTCAATTATAAACTAATTTAGCCAAGTTATATGAATTTTTGTTTTGATAATTTATTTGAGCAAATAATAAAAAAAAAGAAGTTGTCAGTGTTCTTAATGGACTCCAGTGGATTGGTTAACTAATACGTCGGTTCATGAACGAAAGATTGACTGCTAAATGGCATGTAAAATGTAAAATTAATGGTGGAAACTGGACGTTAAGTACATTGAAGCCTCAGTGTAATTTTATTATTGTGGTTGTATTTAGAGAGGCAGAGGTGCTAGTTCAGATGTCAACCTCACTTCAATTGACGGAGTTTAAAAATACGATGTGAAATATATTTACCTAATTTTTTTATGCGTACTCGAAAGAAGTCTGTATTTGTGTATGCTGATTGGCAACACAGGTCGTTTGTTTACATACAGAAATCAACGGTAGCTGAACGGTTGAATCGAAATAAATGGTTATCGTGCTGCTGTAATATTTAAAAAAGTAGTAGACATTAACGAGCAAATATGAGCGTAGGTGAATGGTGTGAAAGGCGAAATGTTAGGAAAAATTCCGAAAAATATCGTTGAATAAGACTGGCTTGAATTGGAAGGGTTGTTGTTGAGGAACATTGTACAGTTTCTATGCAGGAAGTGCTTTTTTCTCTAAAGTCCATATCTGTGAAAAATAGTAACATTCTTCTGGGAAGCATATGAAATGAGAGTGGGAATACGATTAAATTAAACTTTCCTCTTTTTCTATTGGTTATGACGGAAAACATTGTATGCTAGGAGGTATTCTTAAGATGTTTATTCTTTTAGCTAACAAAGCAATAATGGTTCGTGATTGGAACCATTAAGATTTGTGTAGCAACCCTCGGATGTTCATTATCGTTTTCGAGCAGCGGACAGAGCCCCTAGTTATAGATATTGTTGTTTTAACGTTACAGCGCTGTATAGTCCTCATGAAGAACCTGTATTAGAAACAACCAACCAACTTCATTGTAGAATAATCTTTTTTTATAACTAATTTGTTAATCAATTTAAACTTGCCTGTAGTTTTTGTGAGGTTAAATAATTATCAAATAATTTCACCATAAACTTTTACAATAAGTTTTTAAATAGGTAAAACTATTTTTTATACAATGGTATTTTATTATTTACAGCCAATTGGTTTTCACTACTTGGTACCCCTTGTTATCCCAAAAAATAATAAAAATATAAATTTTCTATTTTTTTTGCGTGTTTATAATCTTTAAAACCTTCTCCTTATTCTGTCAAGTTTTTGAGCTGAGCTGATTATTGCAAATTGCAGAAAAACTATATTTTTATGGAGAATTTAGCATTGCTGCAATAGCTCTTTTGATGTTTCGACCGCATTTTTCTTAGCTCGTGATTTTAGAAATTCCTATCTTACTCAAAATGCTAAAACTTCAACAAATACGAATAAAATGACTTGAATTTTTTGTGTGTCATTCTTAATATCTAATTGACAAAAATAGGCTTGTATTTTTGAAACCCCCCCCCTTTTTTTAACGAATTTAAATGTTGAAAAATAACTGTCTTTTAAGCTTTTCTTACAAATAGGTGCAGTTATCATCGTTTTTCTTGAAAACTATTTTACTTATTCTAAATTCGATGCCTAAAAAGCTAGAGTATATTATTAAGAATTTTTTTTTTAAAAAATCAGGAAAAAATTATAAGGGGAAAAAAAAAAAAAAAAAAAAAAAAAATAGAATTTAAAATTTGAGGAATTTTTTTTAAAAATTTAAAATTTTGAAAATTTAAAGCTCTACGTAAAGTTTTTAAAATAAAATATAGTTTTTACTTAGTAATACTTCCAAATATGTTAAAATTATAATTTTAAAAGCTTAAATAATAAAAAAAATGTTGGGTACCACGTTCCCTTAAATTTCTAATCTAACACTGCATAAAATTAACCAAAAACATATCACAACCCCCCATCATAAAACGTTCAGAGTTCTAAAATTGAAAATAATGTGAAATAAAGCGAAAGCAACTTTTAAACCAGAAAAAGTTGAAAATAATACATCTCATCTTTCGTTCTGGTCACGAAGCTCTATCAAAAAATATTTCCAGACATTAGCTGGGGTACTTGCACAAAATATCGATTATGAATCTCAAACTTCTCGAAAACAGAAAAAGTTCTCCGAGTGCGGAATGTGAAATATTAAACTGGGAGACCAAGTTTGACCGAAAGTCAATATTTAATGCTGTTTGATCGAAATTCTTTTGAGTCTGTAGTGTATAGGGTTGTAAGACGCTGGTGAGAGACGGATTTCTGGCTTCTCTCTTTAAGAGGAAATTCTAGTAAAGATCCTTCCCTATACTCGCTATGTTACAATCTTCTATCCCAGTGCATTTAGAAACTACTTTCTATAACCACCTTGACATTTGGTGAGTAGGTATGATAAAGGATCACTTAATGAAATGACATAAATTGTTTTCATTTTATGTCTGTCTATTATAAATGAAAATTATAATAGCAAATGACAAAAAGCAACATCTAGCTATTATAAAAGAAAATTAAAATAACAAAATCACAAAGTAATGTCGATCTATTATAAATGGAAATAAAAATAGCAAAAAGAAAAAGTAATGTCTATTTATTATAAATGGAAATAAAAAGGGCAAAAGACAAAAAGTAATGTCTATCTATTTTAAATGAAAATTAAAATAGTAAAAGACAAAAAGTAATGTCTGCCTATTATAAGTTAAGATTAAAATAGCAAAAGACAAAAAGTAATGTCTATCTATTATAAAGGAAGATTAAAATAGCAAAAGACAAAAAGCAATGTCTATCTATTATAAATGAAAATAAAAATAGCAAAAGACAAAAAGTAATGTCTATCTATAATAAATGAAAATTAAAATAGCAAAAAACAAAAAGTAATGTCTATCTATTATAAATGAAAATGAAAATAGCAAAAGGCAAAAAGTAATGTCTATCCATTACAAAGGAAAATCAAAATAGCAAAAGACAAAAAGTAATGTCTATCTATAATAAATGAAAATTAAAATAGCAAAAGACAAAAAGTAATGTCTATCTATTATAAATGAAAATGTAAATAGCAAAAGGCAAAAAGTAATGTCTATCCATTACAAAGGAAAATTAAAATAGCAAAAGACAAAACCAGGTGGAGCCACGGGATATGCATCGACTAAAGGATTTCAAATACAAAATGAAATATATTACACCCTATTTTCGAGTTTTTAATTTATGTCACTTCATTCAGTGATCATTTTTGTACCAACTCACCAAATTTCACAGGTTTTTACGAAGTTGCTTCCAAATACACTGGACTAGAAGATTGTAACATAGCGAGTATAGGGAATGATCCTTACTAAGACTTCCTTGTAAAGGATGGATTGAAGCATTTGTAATGTACATGTCGATGCGATCTATTTGTATTAGAAGAAGCAAGCATATTGTTAGGTTTGGATCATCGATATAAATAAACAACTGGATAGACTGCTTAACCCTGGGAAAATGAAGCCGTTGCCAGATGTCGGTGGTGGGATAAAAATACGGATTGCCGAGGATTAAAAATAAAATTTTGGGTTGTACACAGGAGAAATGTCAATAGTAGACCTTAATTAGTAATAATGTGCAAAAAATATATATACTCTAGCATTTTACAAGGTTTTTCGCATTTCCATCCAACTATAAAAGTGAACTGTGATTGGTTAATCTTCCCACCAGCTTCGCAATCCCCTGCGCGTTTTTATCTTTGCATTGACAATGGAGCAGTCTATCCAGTTGTTTATCTATATCGATGGTTTGGACAGATTTTTACAAACAGCAGGTAAGCGGTAATATGTCAAAAATCAAATTTCTGGTATAATTGTGTTTATCTCAACAATATTACGATATTTGAAGTCATTTTATTACTAGCAGGCCTTTGCATAGCCTGCTACTTTTAGATTTCTAAGAGGAATAACTCCTTGGGAAGTTTATCAAAACTTGGTGTTGTATTTTATTGATGAGAGATATAAGATTTATTACGTGCTTAAATGGCATTTTAAATTGCTTCCTCAACATGGGGAAATCTCGATTTTTTTCTTTCTTTATAGTGCAGCTCATTTTAGGTTTTCATTGTCTCAGCTATTTTGTCAACAGCAAAATTGAAGTGAGATATGAAAAAATCTTGGAAAGAAAGAGACAGATTCCTGTAGCACAAATCCACTGGCCAATATCTGCTCGACTCTGGCCAATTCCAATGTGGATCATTGTAGACCGGCCATTGTCACGTATTTGGCCAATCTCGCCCGGTACTGGGTAAATTATACTGGAAGTTTTGAAATGTTGATTCAAAGTTCTTTGTCTTCTTATCGTGTTTAATTAGTAGGGTTGTATGTATAGTTAGGTGTCCTTGTGACTGTTAGCTGTTAGAATAAATTGTTTGTTTATTCGTGATACCATTATATTAAGCCCTCAACATACCAATTAGAATCGAACTAGATATCACACTGTATTTAACTGTTTCTCAGTTACGTTTGTTAAAAACTAGGAATTCCTTGCACTTACATAAAAGGCGCCTTTTGTTTATTTCAACACATTTTAATTAAACACTATGTTCAAGTAATTGTACTAAAGCGTATTTAAATATTTTGTAGAATTTTGTTTTGTTTAACATTTAACAAACCATTTGAAATTTTATTAAAAAAAAAATATTTACGCGTGCATATTACAAATTATTACTGGTGTCGAAATACCTATATAATACACAAATTAAAAATAAGTTATTTTTTTCATAATCTCTTGCAAGTGGTTAAGTATAAATTTTATATTTTTCAAAAAAGGGCTCATGGGATTCTAAAAAATATATAGCTCATAACAATTTTTTTAATCCGGTTTTTTATTTAGAAAATGTGGCATTTAGACTTTCAAATTCATTTACTTCATTTTAAAGAGTAATTAGATATTACATTTAGTTTTTTGAATTCTCAGTAGTTTATAGAAGTTAATAAATAAAAATAAAAACATTAATAAACCTCAATGGTGCATTTGTGCATATTAAAACTGATCGTATAAGCTAAAAAACCAAAATTTCTTTTGTTCAAACCTTTTTTTTAAGAAGACGCAGATTTGTCTAATTAAACAATAACATAAAAAATACCTCATGAAGAACTAATTACTTCACTTCTTTAATAACTAAGTTAGTAAGAATACATTAAAATCTGTCCTTTATAAAACATTTTAAATAATAATATTTCATCTCATCTTAAGATATCATATTGTAATTTCAAACTTAGATGAAATGAATATATTTAAACTTATAAAAGAACTGTTTTTAATGAAAGTTATTGTGTTTAAATTTTTTCTAGAAACTTGAATATCTTAAAAAAACGTGCTTTGTGTATTATAAATCTAATTACTATTGGTTTCAGAGTTTTTGTGAGAAATGAAATTGAACTCAAATTGATATTGTTTGTAATCTAAACTAAATTAATATGGAAGATAAATTACAGTTAGAAATAAAAACTGCTATTTTAGTTTCTAAATAATTATTTTCTAAGAAAACAACAGTTTAGAAATCAAGAAGAAAAAAAATCTTACATTAGTTCAATTTTAATTATATTCCTTTTTGTCATACTAATTTAAGAATTAAAACAATTTTACGAAATAAACAATTTTTAATTTATAAATGGATTTTAGCAAACAACAAATAAAATATTATGAATTCTACATGCAAAAATAAAAGAATATTGTTTAATTCTGTGTAACAGAATAATAATAAAAAAAAAACTAATTCAACATGTGTGCATCAGTTGCTTTTTGATATATTTTTACTTTCAATTACCCATATGTATATATACATAGGGTAATGAAAGTATAGTATTCTGTTTAAAAAAAAAAAAAAAAAAAAAAAAAAAGTTTTTTTTTGCATTTCTCCACGTTTTGGAACATCCTCATTTCAAAAAAATGATATAGAAAAAATGTCTGTGTGTATGTGTTTCTGTGGTCAGCATACCTCCCGAACAAATTAAAAATTACGTTAAGTAGTTGAAAACATAATGTTAAGTAAATGACATACGCAATTTTAAGTTGTCGATCAGCAAAATGTTAAGTTTTGATAACGATCAGCATAATGTTAAGTTTTGATAAATTTAATATTAAGTAGTTTAAAACATAGTTTTAAAGTGTTGATGAACATAACGTTGATAAGTTTAATAACATAATGTTAAGTATTATATAATTCTAAGTAGTTGTTAAATATAATGTTAAGTAGTTGTTGAACATAATGTTAAGCAGTTGATAAAAGCAATTTTGAGTTGTTGATCAGAATAATGTAAAGTTTTGATAAACTTAATGTTATGTAGTTTAAAACATAGTAATAAGTAGTTGATGAACATCATGTTAAGTAGTTGGTAAACACATCATTTAGTAGTTATTGAATGTTAATGTTGTATTATTATAATAACATATAGTACTACACTACGAATGCAGAAAGCACATATTGAGCATAACTAATATTACATGTTGCAACGTAATTCATTGTTATTACATGTTAATTAGGTATTCTCAACATTTTTCTTACATTAAAACCTACTTTATAAACTAAAGATATATTAATAAAAGCATTTTTGACGTTACGAAGGTCTTTTAAAATATAACAAAATATTTTAATGTCATAAGTAGATGCAGTAGTATTTTGAGTATTTTATTGAAATAACAAAACATTTCTTGTTTTTCCCTACCGACGGAAAATGTTCAGTTTTACCCTATAGCGCATGCGCACAAAATTTAATTTCTTAATCCACTAATCACCAGATTATGCTGCCCACCAATTTACCTATTGCACGATATGAGTAAAAAGAAATCACTGAATAGAAACAAAACCATGGCGTGATATTTAACGGGACAGATGAAAAAGAGCGTGTTTGATGTCGAAATGCTTAAGCCGTTTTTTACGAAACGATTTTTCTATTTATAATAATGAGAATTATCATTTGTTCAAAATGGCGGTGTCGAAAACAAAGTTTTTAGAAATGCAAGATGCTTTTTAAGAAAATGGAACTATAAACTGTTGTAAGAAAACAACCAAATTATACTGATGTCTGAGTTGTTCCCTTCTCTCGGAACAGACATTGTAGAGTATAGTTTAAATTACAATTAAAATAAAAGAGAAACTACGTTTATAAATAAAAAAAATAGTCTGTAATAATAGACTTTAGATTTGAAATAAGCTTACCTTTCTGCTTATCAATAGCAGCATATACTTTAGCGCATGTTCCGTAGCCCAGCAGTTCTTGAAGTTCGAAACGACTTCCAGGGGTCGGCAAGTCCTCTAGGTGAATGTATTGACTCACCGGATCCATGGATTTTCTTCTTGGTGCATTAGGGTCATTTGGATCCAACATGGTTCTTTTTGTTTCTAAAAAATGTCTTGTAGACTTGGTTCACAGAGAACTTTAGGCAAAGTTGATTATTGAAAGATTTGTTTTCGAATATGGTTATAAAAACAATTTGAAAATGTTCTATCCGGAGGACTTCTTGAAATTTTATTCACGGTGAACCTTTTTCAAATTTAGTACACGTAAGCAACAATGAAGGACTTATTGCAAATTGAAGAATTACAACGATGGCGTTTTAGGAATTGGAGTGGATGGAATTTAGGGTGGATATTGTTACTTTTTTAGACAGTATTCGTACAGTTTTTTAAAACCTGATACGAAAACGTAAGTGTCGAGAATTAAGTTGTGTGTTATCGTTCACAAAAAAATAATGCGATTCTATCAATATTTATTTTTTGAAACTATATTCTTTATCTTTATGAAGAATTTCTTCTTCAAAACACTAGCCACTATAAACTATACTAAAATATAATTTAAAATATTTTTAAATAACACTTCTACTACCGTTAGTATCATTCTATTTTACGCTTCTCTATCGCCTCTGAGTCGTTTCAATAAACTTTCGAACACAACAACCCAGAATTTAAGACTCCCTTAACTTAACCCTTCACTTTTTATTTTAACACTTAAACCAGTTTCTAAAACATCATTAATTGACCTGTCATCAACAGCTAACAGCAATAATAATTAATTCAGTTGACAAACAGAAAGAATCCACCACGGAACCAATCCAACTCACCAATCCATATCCTTCAACTGAAGTCAAGAAAGAAGACAGTAAAAAACACAAGACAAAAAGCAAAACAAAAACTAGAGAGTCAGTTCGGACTGTTGTCGAACTTAATCACACGATGGTTTGAACTATTTCAAAGATAATGCTTCAGTGGTGGCAATGGCACTGAGAAAACAGTCGATACGCTTCTCCATGAGTTGATCTTGTTTCTGCTAGATACTAGAACTGTCAGATTATTTCTGGCAGTTGAAGTTATTATGTACTGCTAGGGCTTCAGATTCATAGCTGAGATTAAGACAAAGGGGATGTGTATTCATTTACAGGAGGAAGGTTTTTCATTGTACACAAGCTTGTAGACGTATTAGAAATCTATGAATACCTATGCATGTGTTACTTGCGTTTGTCCTTAAAAAAGGTCAACTACACGTGGCGAGTTTACTAGCTAGTTGCCGGTTAGTTTAGTCGCCGGCTGAGTGCGCTAGTTGACGATGACACTAAAAGCTTCCCACACGCTCACTATACTAAACTCCAACTTAACTTGACATCACTAGACGATAGATCTTCACTATGCTCATAGGCAAATAATACATTTTAGCGGAGTGAAGACATAATTCTCGCCAAACCTTATAGCCTTTTGTTCTTTACAGGGTTGTGGTTTGGCGGACATTATGCTTTCACGCAGCCAAAATGGATTAAATACCTATGAGCACTGTGAAGATCTACCGTCTAGTGATGTCAAGTTAAGTTGAAGTTTAGTACAACTGGTGTGTAGAAACCATGTGTTTTTGTTCTTTGGCACCGACTTGCCACTTTTGCATTAGCAACTCTGATGAAACACTGCTAATTTACTAGCTAGCTCACTTAAACACCGGCAAGTAGAGAAAGTAGCCCTGCTTTCAACTCCCCCCCCCAGCTTTTTTACTTACAGCTAGCCCTGCTAGTGATTGGATGACACGGAGCTATTTTACTACCAACTAGTAAACTAGCCAGCTAATAAACTCGCCTTGTGTAATTGACCCTTATGATACAACTTGGGTCGTGACAGACACTGGACGCTTACCAGGTACATAGGCCATATGCGCATAATTAAGTAACATTTAATAACTTGAATCTCTGAGGTTCATGGCACATGATAACAAAACTGCTAATTTAGGGTTATTTTATAAACTCTACCGTTGAAAAGTTGGCGAGTTTGGCGTTAAAATTGCCGAGGAAACTTGTCACCGAATATTAGAGTTCTAGTCTGAAATTTCTAATCGAGCCAAGGTGTGAAATTTCCAGAAGCACTTGTCGAATTTAAGATCATTTCCGTATTGAACTTCCAGATAAGTTTTATGCAATACTACTAATATAATTATAGACTGGGAAACTGCTATATGACACTTATATGCTACGTTTATAATTTACTTTTAACGAGATCTGAAATTTGTCTTTCGGTCACGATTTTCAATACTTTTGGTAAGTAACTTTCGTATTAATTTTGGTTATAGGATATCCTCAATGAGATCTTTCATTTGATATATTACAGGCATTCTCAGATTGTTGTTGGGTTGCCAAGGAAATATGAGTTTTGACGGACAGAGCCTATCTATGAGATAAGTAGTTCACACTTCTGTTGTTGTGTAGTAGTTCTACTATCATGTTTATAAGTTATAAACAGAATAGAGATATAAGAATACAATGAATGAATATTTGGTTACAAAAAGCCCTAGGAAAACGATAGAAATTTTATTTCTGAAGGACTTATTCTTGAAGGCCTTTTAGCTTTTGAAACAATTACCCAAACAAAATAACTCATTTGGTTGTCAAAAACTTTACTTTTACCGGAATTTAAAAGACGGGAAATGATAACAGTATCCTTTTCCTATCTAGCCATGAGTCTTAATCAGTCAATTATGATTTTAAAATGCGAGTCTAAGTCTTATCCTAATACTGCAGAAAAATGACTATCCCTTCTGCAGATTACATTAATCTGTATTCAGAGCGATATAGAACAATTTCAGAACTTTCTAGACTATCCCCTTAAATTGTTTTTAAAACGTTGGGTGGTCATAGTAGCCAATACACATGTTTAGAATTTCTGCTAATTAGTATATATTCATTAATGTGGCTTATAAATTAATGAGACTATAAGGAAATGACATTTGAGGATAAGAAAAATCAGCTCTAAGATTAAAATGATTATATTTACTGCCATCATAAGCTAAAAGATGTACACTGAAAGATCCAAACTGAAAGATACATATTTTGGCTTTTTATGCTACTGCAAGAATTTCTCAAGTTCTTAAATCATAAAAACTCATATAACAATAATATAACCAATAAAAACAAAGTTTTTAATATAAATCCTTTAAATGCAAAGTCAATTTTTATATTAATCAACAAAGCGTCGTTTCTGTTGCCAGCGTGTACTTGGTGTTGGCATCTAATTTTAAATATTACGAGTAAAAATATCTCTATCAGCAAAATATACGGTAAACAACTTTCAAAATTAATTAATCGAAAATGAATGCTAATTTATGCACACACATATCTTTTATTTTTGCTGATAAAAACTATTTATTTTATTATTTACTTATTAAAACATTTTGGCAACAGGAAAGAGTTTTTATAATAATTGATTAAATGCTATTTCAGTGAGATTGAATGACGGAAAAGTTAGTTTATAAGTATTCCGTAAAAGTGGCCTTTACGTAAGAGTGACAGCCGCCAAAATTTGATAGAATGCATTGTCATCGACATCGAATCTATCTGCCAAGTTTTAGCCCGATTGGATGTCAACATGGGGGTTAATTAAGCCTCCGAAGATTTTCTCGCCATTGATAAACATACACACAAAATCGAAGTTAATAAAAACAATAAAAATAGTTAATTTCAAAGGATGTGAACGTAAAAGCGTCATTTGAGTTTTTCCGGACTTATGGTTTTTTAATTTATGACGGCAGAAAACTGTTGACCACAAATTGAATATGTGTCACTTTAAATATATATGCAGAAGTAGTTAGAGGTAAAATAAGCAATGACTTAAAAAAAGTTTCAATATCTGTCATGTTAATTCATTATGCATCGTAATCAAACATTTAAACTGCTTTTTTAAATCTCGATTTTTTAAAAATATCTTTTAAATTTACTGTTATTCTTACAAAGCATTTCGACATTGTCTTAGTTATTTATCTCATCAAACGTTATGAAAATCGATTAATTACAGCCGACAGTATAAACAAGGGTTTTTTATATACTATCCTCTTGGTGTATACCGATTTATTCGATTGATATATATGCCAACTCTCCCCTATCTACAGATTAACACACTGCGGCGTTCGTGAGGTTTCTTTACAACTTTGTCAGAAGCCCTTCTATGGATCCTAACTGTACTCGTGTGGCTATGCCTCTACATTTTAGAGCAGCGTTGGCCACAACGCGGCTCGCGACAGATTTGGCCCACGGGCACCATAGAAGATAAAAAAGAAATAAAATTTCGTGGCGTGGACTTTTTTTTTTTTACATAATTGTAATTTATCCGAAATAAAATGAGTTGACTACGTAGAACAGAGTTCTCCACTACGTGCCTGAAGCAACTATATGAAGAAGCTTTCAGCAAAGTGGTTTTCTTCAACAATAAATACAGGAATAACTGAACCTCATTTGGATAATTTATTAAAATTGACTGCGACAAATACTCCGAGAGATATCGACTCTATCATAAAATAAACTGAACGATTTCGATCGTCATCGTTTCACAATTGATATTGAGTAAAACGGAGTAATCTGAAAGTAGAGTTTAAATACTTTTATTAAAAGTTAGGTCAAGTCGCATTGTCAGTTTGAAACAAAAGATTCATTTCTCTTTTTTAGACTTTGTTTTAAAATGAATTTTGAATGAAAACTATTATTTTTGTAATTATTTGAAAAAAAGAATCAAATATCAATTGTAATTTAATTAAAAAAAATTCTAGTTTTCAGAAATGCTTATAAATTGTCAAATCAATAATAATTAAATATATATATTTTGTTGTATCCGGCTAACGAAAAGCTCCAACATAAGTCATACGGCCTCTAAGACCTCTTCTAGTTTATCAGGCGGCTGATAAGATGTGTAGCTATATAAGAAATGATAGGAAATCGCCTGAACCCCTTCACACGTCGGAACCATTAATTTAAAAGTTCATTTGTCATTTTGTTGATGGTGTTAATAAAATAATAAAAGTAAAAAACTCCAAAAACTCAACAATTTAAACAAAAGTTTTTACTTTAAATATATATTTACAAACCGAATTGTAATTAAAAAACGAACAGAAATATTTTTATTTGTTCATATATACATATATATATATATATATATATATATATATATATATATATATATATATATATATATATATATATATATATATATATATATATATATATATATATATATATATATATATATATATATATATATATATATATATATATATATATATATATACACATATATATATATTTACATTGGTTTTTAATTTGAAGTTTTGAAGTTGCTATGTTAACATAAGTCACTCTCTTTGCATAACTCATCAAACAGCATCACATTGATTAGTACGGGTTATGACTGTTACATTTAAAAACATGTGAAACACCAAATTACTCAAATTAATCCATTATTTAATTAAGAAATTTATCTAGATTTTTTGAATGTCAACATCGCACCATGGTTACAAAAGTAGTTTTCGTACATTTAAGATTAAAACATAAAACATCTCCGATCTTATTATATCCAGTTCTCGAGTTTTAATATCGTATTGACCTCCCGTTACGAAGAGAAATTGATTCCACAAGTTGCCTCGTGTGAAAGTGCTTAGAAAGAGTGTTCACACGGCAATCAACTAGTTGAGAGTTTACCAATCAACTTAGTTGAATCAACTTACACCGCCTCGTGTGAAAGAGGCCTTAATAATTATTTTACCCCTTTTATAATATTTTGGAAATTTTCGTAATTCAGATTCATGTGTTGAATTAGAAAATATTCATATAAGCGACTGTCTTTAGGTGGTGATAAGGACCCGTATGCAAACCACTTCTCTAAACGTTGTGATTGGCTGCTGGTTCCCCTTAGTCAATCATTAAATGTGAGTGGGATAAGTGAATCGATAGTTCAATTAGTGTGATAGGTTTTGTATACGGTGTCTAATAAATGACTGACCAATGTTGGACTTAAACTAGAGGTATGGGACAATTCTCAACTTTCAGTTACACTTTTATACCGACGGGGATTTTTGTCATTCTCCGTTTTTATTATTTAATTATTCATTTAGCGAAAATGGTCAGTTTGGTGATATATATTTTGTGATAATTCTTATATGGGCCTTTTACCCCCCCCCCTCCCCACTCTCCCTCTCATAATAGTGATTTTGACTATGTACGTTTCGATAATTTTTATATTGTTCTTCCTTTTAAGTGCAACGGAGCAGAAATAGTTGCTGATGGACAATGCTTCAAGGAAGAGAACACCGTGTTAAATATATTAGTTTTTCAATTTTTTTACCCAATTACAGCATTTTTACGGGAATTTCGGAGGTGGGTATGTTTAAGCACCGTAAGAGGCATTAACACAGCGATTTTGATCAAAATCTTTACAGATGTGTTCTAGAAGTTACTGAAAAACAAGATTTTTTCATGTTTTTAATGACAGCTACCATATGCGCCTGCTCAATTTTAACGAAAACCTTAATGGTTGTTACCATACACACAGATCGCCATTTTTCTTGACCACTGTTTTGAAGTCAGGATGTCCTAAAACGTGTACAAATGGAAAAAAATAATCGATATTTTTGCCTAAAAAATAATATTTTCATTACTCTATGTTAATTGAAAATAATAATAAAAACACGATTTTGAGATAAAAAACTAATTACCAAACTCTATATTTTTCGAAATTTTCTGTTATTCTTATACAAATGCAACACATGGTATATTCCCATCTTCAATCGTATTTTAATTATTCACGTTTAAAAAATTTAATATGGTTTAGTCATTTATTGGTCACTGTATTATTGTAGATGTAATAAGGTAGATGTATTAAGGGATATTATTAAGAGGAGGTCCTAGTAGGAATAATTCTCTATACTCGCTATGTTACAATCTTCTAGTCCAGTGCATTTAGAAACTACTTTCTACAAAACCTTGGAATTTGGTGAGTAGGTACGAAAAAGATCACTTAATGAAATAACATAATTTAAAAACTCGAAAATAGCGTATAATATATTTTATTATTTATTTGAAATCCTTACGTTAATGCCTATGCAACGTCCTCACATTGTTTTGCCATTGAAAAAAAATCATGTTTTTCAGTAATTGCTAAAAAATGGCTAGAATGATTTTGTTCAAAATTGCTGTGGTAATGTAGTAAAGGTGATCTAAAAATACCGTCCTCCAAAATTCCCGTAACAATGTTTTAAAAGTGTAAAAAGTTTAAAAATGAATGTCTTCAACACTGAGTTCTTTTTTCTTGAGCATACCTCATCAACGATCGTTTTTTATTCTCCCCTCAGTTTCACTTATAAAAAAGGATAATTTAAGAATTATCGAAAAGTATTTCACTAAAAGCGTCGTTTTAGCAGAGGTTTGCGTTTTTTTAAAGACTCATACAAGAATTATCACACAAAATATCGCCAAATTGGCCACTTTTCTAAATGAACGAGATAAAAATATAAACACTGTAAATGACACAAATCCACATTAGTATTTTAGTGTAATTGAAAGTTGTGAGATGTTCCACACCCCTAGTTTTTATGTTAAATTTACTAATAGTCGTATTTATCAGCGTGGGTAAGTGAGGCATCAGCTATTGATGTTATTTTTAAGTAATTCTGAAATTTTTATTGATATAAATCCAAAGTAAATAACTAATTTTGTAATTATAAATTATTTTCCTGTATTTGTCACCGTATGTTTAAAAAAATGCTACTGATTATTGTATTAGTGTCTAATCTAGGAGAAGTTATCAGAAAGGAGCCATAAAAGATACATATGTCGCTAATCATTACACTTTGCTCCCACTCCTTCCTACCAGGTGAGTAGCCAGAGATTTTTTTCGGGAGGGGACATGAAATTATAAGTCAACAAATCATAACAATCCATTTTTTTACTCTAATAGTGCATTTACTTAGTAACCAAGATATCAGGTTTTTTCTACTTATGCATAGACATTTAAAAACATTTTAAGTAAATTTACTATTTTAAACAAAAATCCTTTGATTTTTGTGTTGTAACAGCAAACGGAAAATTTCGGGAGAGGATATATCTTCATATCCCAATCTCCCTGGCTACGCGCTTGCTTTCTTCTACTCTTGGTCATTAGGTAAGCTTAAAAAATAAAAAAAAAGTTCCAGAATTAAAGTAAATTTTTTCTTATATAAGAAATTCCACTTAAATAAAAGAACTTAGGTAGCAAAAATAAAACTTAGAAACTTTTCTGGATTAGGCCAATTAAACTTTAAGACTCATTGGGAAAGGTAATTTATTTTCTTTTTGCACAATATCGTGGAAAAGAAAACTGACCATGAGCAATTGCATCCCATGTACTACTCATTCTACAAACCAGATTGCATTTAAAAAGCAGAATAAAGTAAGTGATTAGCGTCCTCTACAAATTGCCATCTTTTTCTGAAGTAAAAATAATGCCATTTGAGATAGTTGGAGCAATTCAGATCAATACATTTCGAATGAAATGATAGTTGTGTAAAAGCCTTGAGATGTTGAAATGCAAAGAGAAAAAAAAATGAAAACGTTAGCTCTAATGATGCAGCATACACAGTTTACTTTGAAATTATAATGAATATTTTAGTATTTAAATCTTGGTAACGCTATGGACAACTTTTGTACTTGTTGTGGTCCAACTGAGGTCTCTGGTTGGTTGGTTGGTTGTATTCAGATTATCTGGCGCCGTCAGCAACACGAGGGCTATAATGCGCCGAAACATTTCGTCATTTAACAAACCAACATACATTTACAAACATCCATGCCTTACACGGGACTCGAACCCGCAACCTCGCGGTCTAGAAGCCAGCACGCAAACCACTATACCGTTTGGTCGGCACTGAGGTCTCTGGAAAAAGGATTGGAACTAACTGGTTTAAATAATATATTACTTGTTACACGTTGAGCGTTGCATTAACCATCAGCGGCTGACACTGAACTATCCGTTTAGGCTGCGTCAGCTATCGTTGACTGACAGTGTAAAATATATAAAACTAAACAAATTACATTGTTTTAAACAATTACTGAATTTTTTTTTAATTTTTATTTATTACAGGATAGTATCATTAACACGTTGAGTGCCTCGTCAGACATCGGTGGCTAACAGTACGCTGCTGTTTTTCCCACACCTATAATTTGACATAGTGCCTTTCTTAGTACTTTTTATAAGTGCTGGAAATCTTAGTTTTTTAAGTAAGATTGATATTTCAATAGATAAAAATATTATTAAATATACTATGTCCAAAATGCCCTTGTAAAAAATTGCTTACCTAAGAATTTTAAGTCCGAGGTTTGGCAACGCTGCGTAAACGTGTGGAATGAATGTCTATAAGCATTTCATTCTAATCGTAAATATTTTCTACTGCGATAAGAACCAATGGCACTAATACATTTACTCAACTGTATCGAGTACATTTCAATCTGTTAGCTGCGATATTGCGGTATAGCAATGCGAAGCGCACTACTGCGTGTGGCCTGAAAAGGGATTTCCTTAAGAATTCGCGTGGCGCTCAACGTGTTAACTGAATATTTATATCTGCTTAACCGGAAAGAAACACAATGACATTCAGTAAACAAATTCAGCGAAAGTTTTCGTTTTGAGTTCATTACTAACACAACTTCGAATTCTAGGTAAAAGGACTCGATGAAATCTTATACTAATACTTTTTAAATCCTTTATAATAACTTCGATTTTGTTTTTGTGGCAGGGTATTTAACCTACTTTCAGTCATCCAATCCAGTTGAAACTTGGCAAATAGATCCTTTTCGTCAATGACAATGCATTCTACCAAGTTTTTGGGCAAAAATGAATTTAGAACATGGCTTGAAATCGATAAATTTCTTCGTAGTAGTCACTATAAAACTCGATCGGTTAAATAAGTTGCAAAGTCGGTTAAATAAGTTGCAATGGAAAATTCCCGCATTTTTAAATTTTGTTTTATTCAATTCTAAATGTTTCAAAAAAGGCCATAAACACAAAAATGTCTGCTCAATGCACTTAGTTAAAAAAAAAAAAAAAAAAAAAAAAAAAATTGGCAATCAAAGCTCTGTTGTTCGACATTGGTGAGAAAGCGATTCACTCGGTTCGAATTGAATGTGACGTCAATGCTTCTCAAACATCTTGGCTTGAAATGCGGCAGCAGAAACCAGTTTAATAAGTTTCTCGCAATCGCGCTGTAAGAGAAATGGAAATGGTCTACCAACGTCAACAATTTGGCAGAAACCTCACGATAACTATAGAAACGGAAGGAATTTTCGGCGTCACTTTTTTTTGTTAAATGTTTTGATTGGACTGGTTTTGGTGCATTTTATTTTCTTAATATTTAAATAAATAATTTTTTTGAAAGAACTTTTATTTAAATATTTGGAATTATAAAGAAGTTCTCCATAAATACATACTAATTTCACTCGTTTTTAAAAAATGCGGGTATTGTCCATTGCATATAAAAGTTAACAATGTAAATAAAAGATATACATTAAAATTTTTATTTTTGTGGATTAATTTTTTCTTGCTTTACACATACTGAAATATTAATTTTTTAAAAATAATACATTAGCTTTTATTAAATAAATAAAAATCATATATTCAAATCATAATAATCATAGTGTAGTTTGTTTCATGGGACATATCACTTATTGTAGGATCAGCAGTTTTTAAGATTTAAATTTGCACACTTTTTCATTTCTCTGGGATTCAAATAGATACTTAATTTATTGGGTGTAATCTCTCCTTAATACAGATTAGTATTAAGTTGGTCACTCATTCGTGGAGATAGCAAGTGATGAATAAAAATCAATTAAATGTCGGACTGAGATGTATCTGCCACTCACCGATAGATGGCAGCAAACGTGCTAAAGCTTTCCGCTTTTTAAAACGTTCGGAGAATATATAAGTTAACAGTTTATTTAGTTGACAGTTCTATACCGTAGAATCAAACGTTTAAAAATCATAATCGTGTGACGATTAATTATAGCCCTTGCTAAATGGTTTAGAAACTTTTTAGTGAAAAGCTATGCTGTGGTTCGATAGAAAACGATATTTTAAGACATTATTATTTTTAAATAAAACAAGAATTCCTAAATCATTTGGATCTGAAGTAAAAAGTTGAGAATAAGCGAGTAGGTTTTACTGGTGGGTTTTAAACAAAATTAAAAAAAAAAAGAAAAAAAAAAAAAAGAATCTTATGCATAAATGATTGTAATATCTATTGTGTTTTAACTAGGATTAGGATACACATTTGAAAAAAGTTTTTCTCAAGCTCGAAGAATCATTTCAATTAAATAAGACTTGAAATAATTGCCGCCATAAAACATTTGTTTATCTTAGAATGACTTAAACATGGCTCTTTGTTTAAGCAATCAAAAACTAACTAATGAATGTAAAATATACATGTGAAATGAATAGATATATGCCTCGAATACTTTTTTATTTACTTACTTAACTTGGGCTCTTCACGCCGTTTGGCGCAAAAGGCATTCAGCCTACCTCTCCATGATTTCCGATCTTTTGCCAGGGATCTTGCTTCCTCTAGACCATTTAAGCGAGACTTTTTTTTTAGGTCTGATTGCATTTGTTTTTGCCAAGTTGTCCTAGGCCTTCATCTTTTTCTCTTGCCATCAGGAGCCCAGGTTGGTTGTATTCAGATTATCTGGCGCCGTCAGCAACACGAGGGCTATAATGCGCCGAAACTTTCGTCATTAGACAAGCCAACATACATTTACAAACACCTATGCCTAACACGGGACTCGAACCCGCAACCTCGCGGTCTAGAAGCCAGCACGCTAACAACTATACCGTTTGGTCGGCCAGGAGCCCAGGAGAGAGAAACGTGTGTTAGATTCTCTTTTGGCATTCTCAACACATGATCCTTCCATCGTCACCTTCTCTTACTGATTTCTTCCTCTATTGCCCTATCTAAAATTGCTACGTTGCTAATTTTACAAGCCAAAAGATTTTGAAGATTTTACTATTACAATTATTTTGGAAAACTTCCAAGTTTTTGAACGTCTGATTTTCTGAGGCACCATGTTTCAGCTCCATACAATAAAATTGCTCTGACTATTGTTTTATATATATTTATTTTTTGTTTTGGTTGGTTGTTTTCAGATTATCTGGCGCCGTCAGCAACACGAGGGCTATAATGCGCCGAAACATTCGTCATTAGACAAGCCAACATACATTTACAAACACCCATGCCTATCACGGGACTCGAACCCGCAACCTTGCGGTCTAGAAGCCAGCACTCTAACCACTATACCGTTTGGTCGGCTATTTTTTGTTTTGATTTTGATGCTTGAGGATCTCCAAAACTGATCAAGGATTCTAAAAGATGCTTTTTATTTAGTAATATTTTATTTAAAACAATTACGCTGATGCAATAAACTTATACAAAGGCTATTTTCTTCTGTCCATGGTCAATTATCACATCCAAAACTGGAAATTAACGACTACTTTCAAAGCTTGCCGCCGACCAAACGGTATAGTGGTTAGCGTGCTGGCTTCTAGACCGCGAGGTTGCGGGTTCGAGTCCCGCGTAGGCATGGGTGTTTGTAAATGTATGTTGGCTTGTCTAATGACGAAAGTTTCGGCGCATTATAGCCCTCGTGTTGCTGACGGCGCCAGATAATCTGAATACAACCAATCAAAGCTTGCCAACTTGATGATAGTTTTGAAATCTATTTATCTCCAAAATATCATTAAACTTTTCAAGTTATTGCAATTTAAAATCTTTTGTATTAACTTTCATTTTGTGTGTCTCTGGTGGGCAAATACTCGGTGGTGTAATTAACCCACTTGTCGTATTCCAATCAAGCTCAAACTTGACAGATATACTAGTTGTCGATGAAAATGCATTCTATCAAGTTTTAGGGGTAATGGTAAGAAAATAGATGCTTTTTTTTATAGTGCTCAAACACTATGAAAACTCGATCTGAGCTCAAAATATGCTTAACCCTTTGCACTCCAGGCCTTTTTCGCGCGGAGGGACCAGCAACTCGAATCATTTTAGATTCGGTTGGCGATTATGGATTTTCTTCATGGAAACTAAACACAGTCATTGGCTTGGCATCAAATTTCCGCATCAAACTTAGTGGTCCTCTCGTGTTTCGGCATCCAATCGTGTGGCGCCTGAGAGGCGCCGCTGGAGTGCATAGGGTTAAATAAGTTGCAATTGAATGCAAAAGTTGGCAAAGAATATAAAAGATTTATAATAAAAACTTTGATTTTATGGTTTAGTTTTTTAAATATAATTTAAATTAAAGTATGGGGGGAAATTAATCAATAAGTTACACCAATCCATTTCAGATTTCAAAGATGTAATCAGTTTTATAGTGTAATTGAATTGTGTGATGTTCCACATCACTAGGTTTATATTTTTTATATAAACCGATTTTTTTTAATATTTTTAATCTCATGATCTCAAATGTACATAAATACATTTTAATAAAGAATTGTCACTTATTACCTGTTTCATATGATTCTAAGCAAGAGAAACATAGTTAGCATAACTTAATAATATAATCCATAAAAACAATGTTTTTAACCCTTTGCACTCCAGGCCTTTTTCGCGCGGAGGAATCAGCAACTCGAGACATTTTAGGTTCGGCTGGTGTTTATGGATTTGCTTCATAGAAACTAAACACAGTCATTGGCCTTGCATCGAATTTCCGTATCACACCTAATGGTCCTCTCGGGGTTTGTCATCCAATCGTGTGGCACCTGAGAGGCGCCACTGGAGTGCAAAGGGTTAATATAAATTTTTTATATGCATTGATAATTTTTATATTCATTAACACATCGCCGATTCTATAAACAGCGCGTGCTTGGTGTTTGCATCCCATTTTAAAAGTCAAAAACATTTCTATTAGCCAAATGTGAGGCAAAATACGTTTCAAAATTTATTTATTAAAAATGAACGCAAATTTATGCACTCACATACAAATATCTTTTATTTATCCTGATTAAAACAATTTTATTATTTATTTATTAAAATTTTTTTTTTGCAATGGGAAAGATTTTCTTCAATGGTCGGTTGAAATACTATTTTAGCGTGATTGGATGACGGCAAGTTGGTTTATTAGTTGTCCGTAAAAGCGACCTTTTACTGATAGTTACAGCCCTAAAATTTGATTAAATGCATTGTAATCGATATCGAATCTATCAGCCGAAGTTTCAGTCGATTGGATGACGGCAAGGGGGTAAATTAGGCCTCCGCAGATCCCCCCCCCCCCATCGACAAACCCACAAATATACACACAAAATCGAAGTTAATATAAAAGATTTAAAAAGAACTGAGTTTCAACTAAGTAGCTTTTATTTCATACACCAACCTATTTTAACAACTAACCATACAAATTACTAAAAATATTAATCATACATCCTAAAACATATTCTAAGAATTCATAACTATACTTCCATAAATCCACTGAAAGAACAAGAACAATCCGTTACATAAACAAAAGAAGCCTAATAAAATCACGAACTCAAATTCCCAAATTTGATTAAGTTCGTCTACAATTCAAAATGTGCATTGAATTACCCTATTGAATGCAGCGGCAGATTTATTTAATTACCCCTACTCAAGTGCACAATCGGTAGGGGATGATGTCGTTAATAATTTATGCTTTCAAACATGGATAAATAGGAGTGCTCACGACCAGAAACGGACGAGGAATCTTTAATTAGGATAACAACTGGCCAAACGATTTGGATCATTCGTTTGTGTCCGATGCAGAAGGAACGGACAAAGCAACAAATAAGAGATTGTCTTATGTGCACAAAAGAACGGCTCTTTTTGTTAAGTTTGGAAGGGATTTAAAGTTAGGGTAAAACGAAAGTAATTGAGCCTTTGCTACAAAATTGACAAAATTTGAAATTTATTTTTGTATTAGGAGGAAATCCTGGTAAGGATAATTCCTTATAGTCCGAGAGGCGACTGCAATTTTTGGACCTCATCGAATATCATTCTGAATTTTTTATAAAGATTGGAGAAAAGTAAGTAGATTAGGAATCCACTGGTCTGTCGTGGTAAAAATGGCCGAAACTGATCAAAAATCGCCTTGGAATGAGTTGAACTATGATCTGATTGCCAAATATGTCATAACTTGCCAAAAATAGAAAAGACTTTTTAGTCTGGCAACCCACTGAATTTTGATTTTCAATGAGAAAAAGCGCAAACGATTTCTGATCTCTATCTCGGAAAACTTGTATCTTTTTAAAGTAAGCCAAATCGGCGACATCAGTTACGTCATCAGTGACGTAATGTTTATTGGCAATTTGGCTCATTTGTGAAAGATGCAAGTAAGCCTTAGCCACACATCCGAATCGTCTTCAACCTTCTTAATTGAAAATTAAAGAGTGAGGGTTACCAAAAAAAAAAAAAAAAAAAAAAAAATTCTCATTATTTGGCAAGTTATGGCACATTTGGCAATTGGATTTAGTTCGACTTTTATTAAAAGTCGATTTTTGACCAGTTTCGGTCATTTTTTGTCACGGGAGACCAGTGGATTCGTAATCTACTCACTTTTCTCCAATTTCTATAAAATATTCAGAATGATGTTCGATGGGGTCCAAAAATTGCAGTCGCCTCTCAGTCTACTACTTTGTATAGAACTTTGACTTCTGGTGAGTAGGTACAAAAATTATCACTGAATGAAATGACATAAATTAAAAACTCGAAAATAGCGTCTAATATATTTTATTTTATATTTGAAAACCATACGCCAAGGCATATGCAGTGGCTCTACCTGGTTTTGTGTTCTGAAATTTTAATTTTCATTTATAATAGATTGACATTAAATGAAAACAATTTATGTTATTTCATTAGGTCATCTTTTTCGTACCTTCTCATCCAATTTCAAGGTTATATAGAAAGTAGTTTCTAAATGCACAGGGCTAGAAGATTGTAACACAGCGAGAATAGGGAGTGATTCTTTCAAAAACATCTTCTTAAAGATGGATCGAATCACAGACTGTATATCTTTGGAGCTGGAATAATGGCGTAAGTCAGATTTAATTTGAATTTTACTTGTAAGCAACTTTATGCCAGTTAACCAGTTTCTTGTCCAAGATGCCTGTGATCGTGTTCACACTTTTTGTCAAAATGAAGAATTCTGAGTGGTGTTATTTTTGTTGAAAAGGTACTAGTCTGAGAGGTAACTGCATGTTTAAGTACCCCATCAAACATCATTCTAATTTTTTTTTAATAAAATTTAGAGAAATGCTTGTAGATCATGTAGATACTTTTCTGCCGGGGCACAAATGGCCGAAAGTGTTCAAACATCAAATTCGAATAAGTAGAACTAAATCCGAATGCTAAATATATTATAATTTGCAAAATAATGAAAATTTTGTTTGTTTGGTAACCAACCGCTCTTTAATTTTCAATGAGGAAGGATTCAGACGATTCGAATTCTTTGGCGATGTTTCACTCGCATTTTTTAAAAGTGAGTCAAATTGGCAATAAATATTACGTCACTGATAATGAAACTGATGACGCCAATTTGTCTCACTTTTGAAAGATGCAAGTAAGAAGTTGCCAAAGAAGTCAAATCGTCTGAATCTTTTCTCATTTAAAATAAAGATAGTTGGGTTACCAAATAAGAAAGAATGGATATTATTTGGCAAATTGTGGCAATTGGATTTAGTTTTATGAACATTTTTGGTAATATTTGCACCGACAGACCAGTGCATTCATGATTTACTAAGTATTTCTGAAGATGTTCGATGATGTAACTAATTTTAGATTCGCCTCTTAGTCGATATCATATGTAATGACAAAGAGTTTCTACATTGAAATGGAGAAGCAAAACACAAATTTTTATTATGGTCTTAAAAATACAACGCTGTAGAGGAACACAGAACTTAACTACTTAACTGCAAACAAGAATTTAAATGTTTTTATATTCTTCAACTTTGGGGTATCTTTCTCAATGATTGTTAATAATACCAAATAAATAAATGACTGGGACAATTCAAAGAGGAATTAAAAAAGAATATTTTTTAAACTACTCTTTTGTATATTATATTATTATGAATTTTTTCAGCACACAATTGCACATAGCGTATATGAGTCTTGTTAAACTTCTACTATTTTCTTACATTTATTTGTTAACAGTGATAATACAGGCTTGAAAAATCTGGCAACACCCGAGTGAATCGAGAAATTTTGAGTTGCTTTCCAGCAGCGAATGCTCATAGCCAGATTGATTACTCGGTATTTTTCGGATAAGTTATCTCTAAATGATATAAAAACTCTTGGTACTCTAACTAATTGTGAGTAATTTCCCAGTGAAATTTAAGTGGATGTGGTTGGTTGGTTGTTTTCAGATTATCTGGCGCCGTCAGCAACACGAGGGCTATAATGCGCCGAAACATTCGTTATTAGACAAGCCAACATACATTTACAAACACCCATGCCTAACACGGGACTCGAACCCGCAACCTCGCGGTCTAGAAGCTAGCACGCTAACCACTATACCGTTTGGTCGGCAAGTGGATGTGGTATATCAATAATTAAGATTTGGATGTAAAGTTACATCTTTTGATAAAAAAATTAGATACTTCTTTTTGTGTGTGTCAGTAAGAATTCAATATTTTTCTGAATATTTTTGTAAAGACCATATTGCCAAACTCTCAAAACTTTGTGAATTTTTGATTTTTTTAATACAAAAAAATACAAATACAAATGTTAAGACCAACAACAGGCTCAAGGCCCGACAGGGTTGGTTGAGTAAATATATATATATACGTATATAGAAATAGAATTTGCATACAATATTTGCAGGATCATATATACAATATACCATAGTTACAGGATCATGCATACAATATACAATAGTTACAGGATTATACATAACTAGCTGAATACCCGTGCTGCGCTACGAAATTTTACCATTAGCATTTTAGCGATCAAAAGACCATTCACGTATTCTACATTTCAGACGTTTGCACCCATTTCGATCCCGACAAATTGATTTATCAAAATAGAAACTTTCCTTTGTTGACAATTTTAACGAAATTTATAATTGTGAATACTATATTGGAAAGAGGCATTTGAATATCCCTCGTTTAGAACGTTTAATTCCCTTCGGACCCTTTTAATTACGTAATCGAGATTGAAATAGTTTATTGTGTTTATGTTTGCTCTTTGTTCTAAATTTCGAAGTAGTAGCTGTATTGGAATTGAGACATTAAAATAATCCTCGTATAGTTTCAATGTTGCATCGACTTTTCATCCCTTAAAAATTCATTAATCGATATTGGAATAACTTCTTTTTTTTTTAAATTTGTCCTTTTAACATTTGCACCAAATATCAGAATTATGACTACATTGGAAGAGGAACATTCGGATATCCCTCGTTTGGAACATTTAACCCCTTTTCGACTCCTTAAAGTTGGTTAATCGAGAACGGAATAGCTTACTTTTTCTATGTTTATCTTTTTGGACATTTGTACCAATTTTCAAAGTTGTGACCAAATGGGAAGTGGGACATTCGAATATCTCTCTTTTGGAACGTTAAACGCCTTTTCCAACCCTTAAGTGAGTTAATCGAGATCGGAATGGCTTACTTTTCTATGTTTATCTTGATTGGCATTCATACCAATTTTAAGAATTGCGACGAAATGGGAAGTAGAATGTTCGAATATCCCTCGTTTGGAACGTTTAACCCCTTTTCGACCCCTAAGCGTGGATTAACCGAGATCGGAATAGCTTGCTTATTCTATGTTTATTTTTGTTGACATTTGCCCCAGTTTTCAGAATTCTGACTATATGGGGAGTGGGATATTTGAGTTTGGAACGTTTAACCCCTTTTTCGACCCCTTAAAGTGGGTTAATCGAGATCGGAGTAGCTTACTTTTTCTATTATTACCATTGTTGATATTTGTGCCGATTTTCAGAGTTGTGACTAAATGGGAAGTGAGATATTCGAATGTCCCCCGTTTGGAACGTTTAACCCCTTTTCGGCCCCTTAAAGTGGGTTAATCGAGATCGGAGTAGCTTACTTTTTCTATTATTACCATTGTTGATATTTGTGCCGATTTTCAGAGTTGTGACCTAATGGGAAGTGGGATATTCGAATGTCCCCGTTTGGAACGTTTAACCCCTTTTTCGACCCCTTAAAATGGGTTAATCGAGATCGGAGTAGCTTACTTTTTCTATTTTTACCATTGTTGATATTTGTGCCGATTTTCAGAGTTGTGACCTAATGGGAAGTGGGATATTCGAATGTCCCCGTTTGGAACGTTTAACCCCTTTTTCGACCCCTTAAAATGGGTTAATCGAGATCGGAGTAGCTTACTTTTTCTATTATTACCATTGTTGATATTTGTGCCGATTTTCAGAGTTGTGACCAAATGGGAAGTGGGATATTCGAATGTCCCCCGTTTGGAACGTTTAACCCCTTTTCGACCCCTTAAAGTGGGTTAATCGAGATCGGAATAGCTTACTTTTTCTATTTTTACCATTGTTGATATTTGTGCCGATTTTCAGAATTGTGAGTATGTGGGAAGTGGGAGAATTAGTGATGAGTGAGTGAGTGAGGGCTTTGCCTTATATATATAGAGATAATACAATACAATATACAAAGTTAACACAGAGTTTGACAATTATACTGGAAAAAGGCAATACATAATGCAAGCTGAAAAATTTTACAAATCCAAAAGTACGCAAACATAAGTAACCAAAAATAGTAACTAAATAACTTAAATATGTACAAAGCACAAAATATAAGTTACTTACCTAGCCAGAGTAATCTAATTATTACCCACTGACGATCTCCCAGTGCATATCTGTTTCTTAAAACTCTTTACGCTCACTGAATCTACAACATTTACTGGCAAATCATTCCAATCATTAATTATCCTATTGTAAAAATAGTGTTTTCACCTATGTCTATTAAATTGAAATTGAATAATTTGCACCCATTTTCTCGTGTCTTATTGTCAGTGACAAATTCTAAACCTTTAACTTCACCATGTGCAATAAATTTAAACAACTGGATCAAAACACTTCTTGCTCTTCTTTCCTGCAGTGTATACATGTTTAATTTTTTCAATCTATCCTCATATGCCATGCCCGAAATACCCTGAATTATTTTTGTGGCTTTGTGTTGAATTTTTTCTAGTAAATCAATGCCTTTTTTAAAACAGTTTACCAAAATTGTACTGCATTCTCAAGATAAGGCCTAACCAAACCTCTATGTAATTGTAGTATGATATTACTAGATCTAGATGAAACACTTTTTTGTGTGTATAACCTAACATCCTATTTGCCTTGCCACTAGCCGCTTTACATTGTTGTCCCATCTTAAAATCTTTATTAACCAACACCCCCAGATCACTGATAATGTTAGTATAATTTATTCTAATAACTTGTAAATTGTAAGACGCATTTTGATTTTGGTTCCCCATGCCCTTTTAAAATTCAGAGAAAAGTTTTATGATATATAGAGGATTTTAAGTGATTGGTTCACAATTGAGTCTAATTAGGTATATAATAAGTAGAACATAGAATAAATTTGAATTTTCAACTTACGTTTGGTGGATACAAAATGACGGATTTCGAAATAATTCATTTAAAATAAATTATAATTTATTAAAAGTGAAAAAATAATTCCAAGACATAATGTCTAAAATTATAATTAAATTCCTAATGCACTTAAACTTATTCATTACTGTTGTCACTTTCAAATTATAAACTACTTAATTTCAATTCAAAATTCAGACGATAATCTCAAATAACTTTTCAACGTTATTTGAGATTATCGAACGAACGGAAAAATGTGGAACAATTTCAAAACTTCTCTATTCTAATAATTCTAATGTCACTGCTTCAAATCCAGACATCCAGATAATAAAAGTCAATTTCTTTTCCTGAAAAGTGACACCGTCTTTTCAGGAATTTCCCGGAAACATCGTCTGTGATGGAGACAAATTGATCCCAAATAAGGAAAACGCAAGTTCTCAATCAATTTAACTCGATCATATTCTTGGAGATGAAACCGTCCTGTTGAAAAGGAAGAATTTAGCAGGTCTTGAGAGTGGTAATGTCAGGAAGTTTTAGGAAATTAGAAATATGAATTCTTGAAGGGATTTTCTGGGACATTCTTGAAAATATGTGTCGTATCTAAGGGATTTGTTTTGAGCGGGATGCAGTTCCATGTAAATTGTTTTCGTCTGTGCCTTGAAGTAAATAGTTTCAAATTCCTAAGTTAATTATTTGAGTTGAAAGTACGTAGATTCTATCAAAATGAAAAATAATAATAATAATAATAAAAAAAAAAAAAAAAGAAAAAAAAAAAAAAAGAAAAAAAAAAAGAAGCGTGTATTCGATTACACAAATAAATAAAATATCAATACTCAAAATTACATATGGATATTTTATATGAAGTAGAAATTGTATCTGAGGACAGTAAGTTTCCCAATTTTCAAAATGAGACAATATAAATTGTCTTTTTGTTTAAAAGTAAATCACTAATGTATACGTATTTTGCACTTAAAGTAAGGTAATTCCACAATTATTAGTAAGGTAATTTAACAATTGTTTGGTGGAACTGCTACAAGCTCACTAACATACGAGGTACAAATGTATATCAGTAAAAGTACTACCGGAAGACATTTTCATTTACAGTTTATAGCCAAGTCATGATTTCTGCACATTTACAGTGGGTAAAAAAAAGTCTCCGTACGGAAGCCAAAGTTACAAATAAACTAGCATGATTTCTAATCTTTTGCTTCATATCTCCAGTAACTATTAAAATATGTTTTATTTGATTCTTTGAAATAAGTTTATAATAAATGTATCTTTTTACAATGCACAACAAGTCATTAAATTGAAATATTTAGGAAATGTTGCTAAGTGTCATGCAAAAAAAGTTTCCGTGAAAATTTATTTTTATTGAAATTTATATGAAAATTTATTTTGACTTCTTCCAAAACAGACTTGCAGTAAATTTTCAAAACAGAAGTGTACGCAAGTGTCATGAAGACATGATAGCAACAACTGTTTCATTTTAGCTTGTAGCTCTTAAAATGGAGTTCCTAAATCTATTCGTGAGTTGGCGATTCAGTTAAGAAATGATGGATTATCTATGAAAAATTGACGAAATATTTAATAGATTGAATTCTATAGTACAATATATTATTTAAAGACACCGATGAGCTTCAAACTTTTAAGGATAGAGATCGACCCAGAAATTTTTCGAAGCTAAAACGCTTGTATAAAAGAAATATCGTATAGTAAGGTTCAAGATAGTCAGAGAATATGTGCACCTTGAGTCGCACATGGCTTAAAAATTGATAAAAACATTGAAGTGACATCTCAAATGGTGAGAAATGTTATTTAAAAAGCGGTTCTGAATGGACTTGCAGCCCGTGAGAAGCCTTGTATAAGTAGATTTAACAGAAAAAAGCGCATCGATTTTGCAAAGTCTTTTTAAGTAATGAATTATAATGAAATATTCAAGGGTCAGATAATCGAATTATGGTCAGGAGAAAACGAAATTAACAAATGTTAAGTTATAATTTATGTGGAACTGTCAATCACGGTGAAGAAGGCGCTATGGTTTGGGGGTGTATGAGAGCAGCTGCTGTCGGTAATTTAAATTAAGTAGAAGGAAATAAGCATAGGTACGTGTATCTTTAAATTCCAACGTAAAATGTCTTAACCAATGCACATAAATTGTCAATTGGGATTTGCCTTCGGTGTTTTTATCAAATCTTAAGCCACATGTGCGACTTGAGGTGCACTTATTCGAGGATTACATTGACCCTTACAATAGTATATTTCATTTATGCCAGCGTTTTAGCTTTGAAGATCTTCCGGATCAAACTCTATCCTCAAAAGTTTGAAGCTCACGGTGTCTTTCAATAATATATTGTACTATAGACTTCAATATATTAAAGATTTCGCCAATTTTTTTCACAGATAATACAACATTTCATAACTGAATCACCAACTCACAAATGGGTTTAGGAACTCCATTTTAAGATGGTCATCTACAAGTTAAAATTAAAAAATTGGTGCTATCATGTCTTCATGACACTTGCTTGTACTTCAGTTTCGAAAATTTACTGCAAGTCTGTTGTGGAAGACGTCAGAATTAATTTTTATATGGCGTACGGAAACTTTTTTTGCATGACACTTAGCAACATCTCCTAAATATTTCATTTTAAATACATCCTCCTATTTGTAAAAATATACATTTATTATAAACTTATTTTAAAGAATCAAATTAAACATATTTCAGTATATACTGAAGATATGAAGTAAAATATTAGAAACTATGGTAATTTATTTGTAACTTTGGCTTCCTTACGAAGACTTTTTTTACCCACTGTAGGTCTTGTGTTTTCATACCACAATGAAAATACCAAAATAATACCATTTCTTGTCATGATGTAAGATTCCTTTCAAGTGGGGTTGTCCACTTCTTTTCATGATGTAAGAATTCCTTTCAAATTCTATCTTTACAGATAAGTATTGCATCACACCATCGTATAAAAATTTCTAAGAAAGAACGTTCATTTTCTATATGTGTTCTTGAAGGACTTCTAAAATCAATACTTGAATTCTTTTTAACCTCATGCCCTACTTTTTTTACATTTTCATAAGATTCAAAGGTTTCTTCAAATAATAAGTTTCAGAGAGCAGATTTATGAACATCGATATATATTTAACGTTTTTATAAATATTGTTTGCTTCACTATAGGTTATGGATGAAAATTTAAAATATTTACTTATTGTTCCATCAACGAAAATTTCACCATGTTTTTAATTGCATACAGGTTAACTAAGATAAAAAAGACTAAAAATTTGGAGTGTATCTTTTTTCCTTTTTATAAATTTCTGGCTAATATTTGATTTGAAATTTTTATATTTTTTTTCACTAACATTTAGTGTGAAAATATATACATTTCAAAAGGCTAACTTTTCATAAGAAAACATTTACATTTGGAAAATTGAGTTTCCATAATGAGAGATAATTTCGAACTTTTTATGATTTTATTAAATTACTAATCTTCGTTAGTATATAAAAATATTTGTTTATAAAATAAGAAACATTTACTGTACATTACTTGTAAAGATAATATAATTAAATATGATTTTCAAGGTGGAATGCGTGGCCAACATGAAAGAGGTTCAGCGATATATCCTCACCGGGACCAAACGTTCTAAGTCTATCTATCTTTAAAATGAGTAGACACGGCAGTGATCGTAACAGTTAGTTTGGGTTTAGTAGCTTATGAGGGCAAAAGAGGACTATTATAATTCTCTAACACAGTATAATACTGCATCGAAAACACGAGCTACTCTTTAATGTGTTATCCATATTGTAAGGACATATGCCTTCCGAGAATTCTTTCAAGGGGAAACAAAACAATATTTTTTTAAATTTCATTTTGCACATTTCAACGGGCACTTCACTTTAAATTACAATAAATAAATGTGCTACTGTTTTATAGATGTCGTTTCCACTTTTATTAATCCCTTCATTAATTGTTGATCGAACTTAAACATTAAAAGTGTTCCACTGGAAACTTTAAGATTGAAGTATAAGATACGATTTATTCTCAGGTCTACCAGCTACATAAACCGTGCCGATTTCTGCTTTCAAACCTAGTTTCATTATATTTCTCAGCAATAGAATACACTATTTAGATTTTATGAATTTCCAAAGTTTAATTCTCTTAAGCAATCTTAAATGTGTTGGTTTCAAATGGGTACAATAGTGAAATATTAATAGAGCATTTCAGATATATATATATGCAAACTGTGATGGTAAAAACCCTACCCATTTGGTTTTATTAGTTAGCGTTATTTAAGTAGAAGCTCAATTTTTATTTATGTAAAAAATCAACTACAGTTTAAGCTTTGGGTAGCCATACTGTCGCATCTACAGGGAATCCTCTTTGACCGAACAGTTAAAAAACAAACAATAGATTAGATTTCATTATACGTATACAAAAGACAAATAGTTTTAGATCTCCTCAACATTGCACAGACATTTGACCGAGGGTTTTATTTTTTCTGGTCAGACAATTGGAATTGTGCCAACTGCTTTCTTTCCAAAATTGTATTGCTGGAGCTAATTGCATTATAATGCATTTTCTTTGAGCAAAGGAAAGCTGTATAGAAAACTCATGGAATCGTATGTAAATATATGTGGAGTTTTTGTAACGGTTGAAGAAAATTTCAAAGGTTGTAATGTAAACCTATTTGCTTGAAAAATATTTGTTCATTAGTGTATAATTATTTTAATAAGAAAATGAATAAATATTGAAGTATATAAGTAGTCATTTTATTTGTTTTCAGCAAATCTTCTTTTTTACTATGTTTTACTTTACTTTATTATTTTTTAATTACATTATCTGTATAGGGAACCAATTGCTTTTTAACTTACCAGTAGTTTTATTTTGATATGGTTTAATCTGTACAATTATATAGATTCCTTATTGTATTGAAATATACAATTAACATTTTATTCGTTAAATATTCAATTTTATTCATTACTTTAATTCCAAACTATACAATTGCGTAACATTTTCTTAAAATTAAAAAGCAAGTGAATTTTTTTTATTTATGAACAAAATAAATAAAAATTCATGTCCAAATGAACAATATATCATTATAAATAATCCAATTAAACTTTCCATTACATGTATTTTTAATATTTTCTTAAATAAATATACGCAGACACACCCCTTCGCTTTTTCAATAGTTTTTGCATTAACTAACTAGCATTAACTTATCCAGTTTTAGAACTAGAAATAATGACATTTAGAACACTGCTAAAATTGGTCTGCTGTTATGTCTTGAAATTATTTCGATTACCTAACTATCTTAATTTATAATGTAATTTTTATATACCTCATAATGGCATCTCATGAAATATACCAAAATAAGACAAAATAAACAAGTAATTTATGAATATCTTATATTATGGGCCTGGCTCACTTGATAACAAATTGTTTTAATGTTCAATTCATTAAACAGTTAAATAGGAAGTTTTATTATGAAATGTTTGGGGACAAAAATGTTAGGGTCAATACAAAACTTGTTTTCTGGACAAAAACTTGTTTTCCATAACATTTTTAATTTCCAATAGGGAGAATATTTTTCTAGGAAAAAAAAATAAGAAATTCCAAATGGACAGTTCCCGTATTTTCTTTAAATTAATTTTTTTTTATTCAATTTTAAATGTCTTAAAAAGTCTATAAATAGAAAAATTTCTGCTCAATGCGCTTTAGAAAAAAAAAATAAAAAAATTTGCAATCAAAGTTTCTCTGTTACACGTTGGCGAGAAAATGATTCATTTGGCTCGAGTTGAATGTGACGTCAAGGCTTCCCAAACATCTTGGCCTGAAATACGGCAGCGGAACCCAGTTTTGCAAGTTGCTCGCAAATTGCACCAACCTGCACGTCATATGGCAATGGTCTACCAACGCCAACTATTTGGCAGAAACCTCACGATAGACATAGAAACGGAAGGAAGCTTTGACGTCACAGATTTTGTTGTGTGTTTTGATTGGACTGTTTTTGGCTCGGGTTTGATTCATTTTCTTTTCTTAATATTTAAATAACTAATTAAAAAAAAAAAAAAAAAAAAAAAAAAAAAAACTTTTGTTTAAATATTTGGAATCAAAAAGAAATTTTTCATAAATGTAAACTAATTTCACTCGTTTTTAAAACATGCGGAAATTGTCCATTCGCCCTATATAATTAATAATCGTTCTTTCACCAAAATTCCACTTGAGGGCTAAATACATAAAGTTAAATTGAACTGGAGGGCGTATTGAAAACCTTAATTAAAATATTGATTACACTTGATTAAATTATCGTTCGAATTAATAATAATTATAATGTTTTTAATTACAAAAGGATTTTACAAACTTGCTTGTTGGATCAACATATCAAATTTTAATAGAATATCATCATAGCTTATTAAAATTGAGTTACCGAGTTTATAAATGGCTCATAAGTTTGATGGAATTAAATGAAATTAAGTATGGGATAACTTTGGAGTAATCAAAATATATTCGTCGAACTCTGAAATAAAATAACACAGGAAAACTGATAGACACTGAAAAACAGTAGGTGACAATTTGTCCTGTAATTAGAATTTATCTTACCTTTCAACTTAGATTTGATCATGCTGTTATCCTTTTACACTATGTTTGTTACATTATTATTAGATTATTCGTTCTTTGAACAATGAATATTATAATTATTTTTGGTTACAAAACTGTAATAGTACAGTACCCAAAAAAAAAAAAAAAAAACCAGAACGATGGCTATATCTTTTGTTCTAATTGTTGAAATAACAAACAAAAGGTACCTTTGTAAATCGTGAAAGGTTTTTAATAATTGTATGTAGTTTTTTTTTTTTATTATCATGAGGGGTCATCTACTTATTAAAACAGAACCAAACTTTAAAAAGTTCAATAGCAACCTCATAATATTATTCCATATTTGGATTCAGCATTAAAAAAGAATGCGAAATACAAAAATTCGTAATTTTCTAATGAATGGTTTGCAATTTAAATGATAAAAAGAAAATGATAAATTAATGTTAAATAAAAAAGTTGTTTTTTTGGCCATAAATACTTAAATAATTAATATATTTCAGTAATTTTTTTTCAAAAGGTAGTTTGTAAATGGCCAAACATAAATAGCAATCAGCTTTTGAATCAATTTCATTTTAATAATTAATTATTAATTAATAAAGCAATTAATTTTTTTTTTGAATAGAAACATATATTTTTTTTTGCTTTCATTAGATTTACCATGGTCTAAAACCCCCCCCCCCATTATTTTTTTCTTTCCATTTTGACTATTAGTTCTCGATTTTTTAGAGAAAATGTAAAAAACGCTCACTTTAAGGGACCGTATAGTAGACGACTTTTGAAAACTATCAAAGATTAATTCAAGGTAAACTAGAGGTGTGGAAAATCGCATAACTTTCAATTATAGTATAACCGATAGTTTAAAAACTAAGAAACACGCTTTAATAGGAAAGTGAACTAAAAAGTAGAAGATAATTTTAAATAAGTTTGAAATAAGAATAGTGATTAACAAGAAATATTTATTTTATCGTACAAAAGCGTGGGGTGCTTGATGTCAATTTTTGTAAATATTTAATGACAGATATTGGTAAAAGTAGAGCCATTATGAAAATATCTTAAAAAGCACCCCACGCTTTTGTACGATAAAATAAATATTTCTTGTTAATCACTCTATTCTTATTTCAAACTTATTTAAAATTATCTTCTACTTTTTAGTTCACTTTTCTATTAAAGCGTGTTTCTTAGTTTTTTAATCTATTGATTATTTTCTACTTTTTAGTTTGATTTTCTATTAAAGCGTGTTTTTTAGTTTTTTAATCTATTGATTATTTTCTACTTTTTAGTTTGATTTTCTATTAAAGCGTGTTTTTTAGTTTTTTAAATTATTAATTATTTTTTCTGTAAACTATCAATTTTTTTTTATTTTTTATTTTGCTTTCTTAAATTCCATTTATTTATAACAACATTTTTTAAGCAATTTCAATAAGTTATCCTTTAAAAATTTTACTGAATCATGTGACTTTTTCATTTTATAAATAATTTCAACGATCTAGTTACATTTGTGTTAATAGTGAAATATTTCTGTAAAATATTCATGCTTTGGTAAATACTGTTTACTAATGCCTACATTTAATATTTATTAATTTTCTAATTGTAAGTAGTATTCGTTATATTTCTGCAATTACAGTTTTCGATATTTTATTTATTTCCTGTGAAGAATGCACATCTTTAATGTTGTAAATAAATTATGTTACTTTTTCGTTTACTTGCTATTTTTGTATTAATCTTAAACATGACACTATAAATCCAAGTAGTTTCTATGCAATTTTAGACTAATACTTGTATTTTTTAATCTTCGTGAAACACGCCACATTGACCGTTCGATTTCTCCCGCTGTGAAAAAGAATCTTAAAAATACCTTTCGTTTTATGGAAATTCTCCCTGAAGATCGGTCAAAAAATGGTCGAAATATTTTCGCTCATAAGTGACATGTTTTTCAACATAATGCATTGAAATTTGGTATATAGGGTAAATGATGTGTTCTGAATCAAATGAAATGATAAAAAATAAGGGTTCGTATTGAAATTTTTGAAGATAGCGTTAGTTTTACTTAGTAAACGGTCCCTCAAGAAAAACAATTGCATCAGATATATAGAAAATCGTAAGCAAAACATTTGGGCGCAAACCGTAAGATTCTACGATATTTAGAACCGAAGATATAGCCATTGTTCTGTTTTTTTTTTTGCGTACTGTACAAAAGATTGTATATTTTAATATTGTATTGTTATGTAAGTTGAGTGGCTTGATATGTCCTATTCATTCATTCTTAGCTTGTCATGTTAACTTAACAAACTAACAATAACATGCCCTTGACATACAAATAAAATTGTCTGGTGACGAAACATAACTTCAAATTAGATCACGATGCGACCCTAACCAGAACATAGGGTCAGTATGTATTTATTGTAAACAAATAATTAACGTCCTGTCTTTTATCGCGATTGTCTTCTGTCTTCAAATAAATCAAGAAAATGCAATATGGAGATGTTCTCATTTATAGTTTTAAGTTTGTGCAATACATGGATTGTTTCAGATATCACTGCTTTGCTGACTACCGCTTTCATTGCGCTTCTTTCTGTTTACTTGTTTGCCGATGCGATTTTTTTTAAAAGTTACTGTTGAGAGGGGGAAAGCATCTTCAACAGTCTAAACAAAACAGCATCGATGCACGACCGAAACATATAATCTAATTTTGTACTGCTCGGTGTTCACCGAAGACAGTTCAAGGGGTTCAGAAAATTAAAGTTAAATTACATTTCTGAAATAGCGTCAGTATTTCTGAAAACAAATAAAAGCATTGTTTGAGGTTGAAATTTTAAGAATTTTTTTTTTTTTTTGAATTTGAATATATGCCAATGGTTATTAGTAGAAGTTTGAGTAATTTTAATTTTACTTTTAATACTACCTTGTTAAATCAGAAATAAATTATTTTTAACTTTAATTTTCGCATGTTGTTTTGTATTATAAATTAGAGGTGTTAACGAAAGATTTATTAATACAGTCAAACCCCGTTAAGGTATACATCTACAATTGAGATGATTTTCTTTAATTTTCAGGTAATAATTTTAAACTTTTTTGGCAGAATTAAATATGATGCATTTATATACATATATTTTTTCTGTCTATTTTTTAATCAGCTAATTACAATTAAAGTGACTAATTAGGACATTATTAGAACATACATAAATGAACTTGTATTTAACTTAGAGGTATGGTTTTTATTACAAATAAAAATATATCATATTGACGCCTGTTCTTACGGAGAATTTTGAATTTGAATGCAAGATGTAATTAATTATAACTTTTTAAATAAAAAGTTAAAAAAAAATTACATAGTTTTAACAAAAATATAAGATTAAAATATTCATGAAAATGTGTTTATAACAATATATGTTAGATTCTCCATAGGAAACACATTCACAATTTGTGTCTTCAGAACAAAATTAGAATTTTGTAAATCGGGCAATTTATTATGAAGTTATGACCGTTGGCGTAAAGTCATATAACACCAAAATGTTATTCTTCAGAAAAAGCGTTTAAAGTTTACTACACTAATGAACGTGTTACAAAACAGGTTCACGAAACCCACTGTAATTTAAAAAGTAATTTGAGTCTCAGAAAGAAAATGGTATCATTTTAATGGTAATGAATTCGGGAATATTTAAAAAAAAAAAAAAAAAAAAAAAAACCCAGATTTGTGTCAAATTGTGCAATTCCTAATGTATATGTGAGGTTGCGGGTTCGAGTCCCGTGTATGGCTTGGTTGGTTGTTTTCAGATTATCTGGCGCCGTCAGCAACACGAGGGCTATAATGCGCCGAAACATTCGTCATTAGACAAGCCAACATACATTTACAAACACCCATGCCTAACACGGGACTCGAACTCGCAACCTCGCGGTCTAGAGGCTAGCAAGCTAACCACTATACAATTTGGTCCGCGTCCCGTGTATGGCATGGGTGTTTGTAAATGTATGTTGGGTTGTCTAATGACGAATGTTTCGGCGCATTATAGCCCTCGTGTTGCTGACGGCGCCAGATAATCTGAAAACAACCAACCAAACCTAATGTATATGTATACCTTAACGCGAAATCGCTTAACATGAAATACCTTTTAACGCGAAGTAAAAGCAGTTCTCCGTACTTAACGTTAATTTATTCGTTTAACTACTTTGACGTAAACTTATTCATTAAATGAATAAATAACATGTAGGCTGATAACCGATATGACACCGGTTTTGTCCTAATCATCGACGACTCAACTTATTTTTAAAGCTGAGTTTGAAGAATGTCAACACCCAATTAATCTCTTTTTTCTTGGTGATTACTTTGCCTCTGAGCCAGGTGTTTGGTTCTGGATTATTAGGGATATGCGAGGGCTGTACTTTTTGGAACATTTGTTTTTTGACAAGAAGGCTAAGAATTAGCACGTATTCAAAACAAGAATACCTTCTGATCTGGTTAGTTGCATCAGAGATTTTGTAGCGAATGAACTTATATTAGAACATCATTATGTTGTTAGCTGGTTGAAGGCGGAATAACTCACGGAAGGTCTTTAAAGGAGGAACAGAATCCCCTTTGGGTTCCGAACCGGAGAAAACCCGGATATCTTGAACCATGAAGACCAACAAACCACTCAAGACTCTTATGATCACTACTTTCCATATTATTTTACTTTTAAGGGGGTCCAGTAACGAAATTTCTTCAAATATCCCAATTTTTTTTCTGATTTTAAAAAATAGTTCATACATTCCTGAAGAGAATGATGTTTTTATCTTATTCCTCCGGTGATTAGAACGCCACAAAATTACCTGTGATTTAAACATCACTAATGGGCGTAACACCTTGAAGCGTTTGCTTAAAGTGCGTTTTTCGGGCACTAGTGTTTTTCACAGATGTTGCATATTCAAATCGATATATCTCCAGAACCATTAACAATCGGCTATTCAAATTTTTGGAGCATTTAATGTATATAGTTTTAAATATTTTGTCTTCACAGAATTTTATTTTTTTAATTCTGTTTTAAAATATAACATTTAGCGTAAAAGATAACATAAAAAAAAGCAAAAATTTCAATATTTTAAATTTGAGAATTTTTTTATTTTTTTTTAATTCACCTATCAAAATTCTGTGAAGACAATTTTTTTTTTATATAACTATGTATTACAGAAAGCTTTCACTTTGATATTTTTTTTTTCACTTATATCAAAATACGCAAACATCAATTATTATGGATTTTTCTTGGTTTTTAAATTTTTTTTAAATAACTAAACACAATATTAAAAAAACATTTTCTCAAAGATATATAAATAGTATCTCATACATAAAATAAATTTTTGACATAAAAATGTACATAAATAAAGTTTTTATTTTTTATTTTCCGTACCGGACCCCCTTAAAAGAGAATACTGCAAATCCACGGCAAAATATTGTACTAGGATTTACAACCAGCACATACTGAAAACACACGTATTTTACACAATTATCCTCATTTGTAACAAGCAAGTCTGGTAAAGAAAAGGACTGACGCTGCATCAAAATATTTAGTTTTGAGTACTCTTTGAGTGATCTAAAAAAATCGGAACTTTTCTTGCTCAGCTAAAGCCCTACATTTCTCCTCAGGTATGTATATTAGTTATTTCTCATAGAAATTGAGCTGAAACGTATTTACATGGTGTCTAAAAGAGGACTGATACGTTTGAAAAATTAATAATAATAATAAAAATAAAACGAATACGATAGAAATGTATCGTTTGCTGCCCTAGAGAATTTTATCCCATCAATTTTCAAAAATAGTTACAAAGATCATCAAAAGATGGTGCTGTTGATTGAAAAACTAAATGATTATTTGTACTTTTTGCAAAAACTACAAAACGATGTTTCAATTACGCCATGTTGTTTCTGGAAATGGAGGTGAATTCGAAAACCTTATTTTGTAGTTTTTTAAACATGCTCAGACAGTTTTATTTAGGTTTTTAAACAATAGCGCCAATGTTGGTGGGCTTTGCAACTATTTAAAAAAATTAATGGAATAGAATTATCTAGTTTCCCAAGTAGTGTGTAGCCAGTCATGTTACTTTTTCAAAATTAATTTTTCTAATGCTTGTTAGTCCATTTCGGAACATCCTGCATTTCTACCTATGTTTTCTTCTATGAATTAAACAGATAACAATGTATTTAATTGACCAATAGAATTGGTAATTTTATCTTTAGTTGGTGATTTGTATTGTTGGTATTTGATAATAATAGTTTGGTTGATTAATAAAAGAGCTCAACATTTTTGGGCATTGAATCTTAAAAAAAAACAAAAAAAAAACGTGTAGTTAAATTTACTACCTGTCTAAATATTTATTCCTTGTTTAAATTCATTAAATATTGAACCTAGTTGAACAATTAAATATTTCGGATTGCATACTTAAAAAGAGAGTACATGGAACAACATTTCACTATTAGATTTTTGCATATCTGTTGATTCAAATTCTAGAAAAGAGTCAATTCTTGTACTATTTAAAGTTGAATAAGTTTTAATGCTGTTTTAATTATTTTGTATAATATTTTGTTGATTGGATAATCTCTATTTGACGTATGCATACTAAAACAAATTAAAATTGGCTAGTTATGTTCGATGAAATTGTACATAATACATACGGTCTACTTCAAAGATTTTAGTTTTTCTTTTGTTGTCTTTTTTTCCCTTTTAGCTTGTTGTGGTAGAGGCTAATAAACTAAAATGAACTTGTACTTATGCTGCATTATTTAATTTATAATTAATCATTGTGACACAATAAATAAAACAAATATTTTCCAAAATGAAATACATTAAAAAATAAGCAAAGAAATAAAGCATTGTATGTAAACTTTATAATTCAACCTGCTTTAACATGTAAAGATCGATTAAGACAGATATCGATTTTTAAGTTGCCAATCAAGAACTAATTATTGGACGCTTTTCACTGGAAGTCGTGAATAAATTATACAGTATTGATATTGTTAGCCGCGAAAATGTAACTGATTTTAATTATAGTAGCTGAAAGCAGAGCAGGAATCATTAAAAAATAAAACAGAATTAAAATACTCTAGAATGCTTTAGAGATATTAGTTTTTCAAATTAATCTGACTCGAAAAATGTCAATTTTAGTCTGTGTTGGAACTAATTTGTTCCCTTTCATTTAATTTTTTTATTTTTTATTTTTATCGAAAATTGGTAAAATGATCACTTTGTAAGTTAAAACTTTAATCATGTAAATGTTTAAATTTTTTTTGTGTCGTTTGTCGAATGATTGAAAAAAATGGCGCCGTTGAAAAAAATCGTTTGCTTAATTAATCTCGACGTCATGATTAGGTGATAGAATTTTTTCTCTGAAATACGAGTTTTGCTTCTTTAATTACGACGTCAAAGCGCTGCGGTTTCTTTTTGACTCAAATTGATGAAGACGAATTTTGTGTGTAGGAATATTACACAGCTAGATAAATTAGTGATAAGGTATGAAAATATTTTTTTTTTAGTTCCTGCTTCCATTTTTATAGAAAATATGCTTTAAGAAGAAAAAGATTATCTTTCAGTTTATTTTTTTTTATTTTTTTAAGGTAAATAGCACTTTAATATTAGTTATGTAGAAGCTAACTAACGTTAACATTCTTTTTTACGTATATTAAAATTGAAGTTTTAAAAATAATAAGATATATTCCAACAGTTAATTTACTTTAACGAAAAAAAAAACGATATAAAGAAGCTAGAAAAAACTTTTTAATTAAGCCTAATTTTTTTTCTCAATAATATTGCTTGAATAATTATTTTAGTGTACAGAATGGTCTAAAATAGCTTTGCCGATATATGGACCTCTAGTTTCCGTTCCGGTATACCGATCGAGATGAGATATCAGGTATAGTTATTCAGAGGTATGAGCTCGGGATTTTGGGAATGGCAACAAAATGACGCTCACGGCTACAATTATAGTTATAGAAACTCTAATTTTTTGAATGGCAACACCTACTTTTTCCTGTCGCAAAATGCTCAGCGCATGTGAAAACTCTAAAGAACGTTGGAACGGTATGTGTATCACAAAAAACGGACTCGTTATAAACGCTCAAATACAGCTTTGCAAACGGCCATCAAAAACACGATCGGGACTCATGGTGGAAATTTGCATATGACAAAGGCCAAAGTTCACATGGATGCCATCACAGGCTATTTTATCAACTTTCTACGCTGAATATCTGACGAACGGCCACCGTGTGCCCCACTCGTATTTTTGTTGGCCGTTCTCAGAGCTGATTTTTGTGCGAGCGTAACGTGTCCGTTTTTTGTGATACACATACCGTTCCAACGTCTCCAGGATTTTCGCACACTGAGTATTTCGCGATAGAAAAAAGTAGATGTTTCCATTCGAAAATTTTGATTTCCTGTAACTGTAACTGTGAGCGTCATTTTGTTGCTATTTACAGAAGCCCGAGCTCATACCTCTGAATAACTATATCTAATATCTCATCTCGATCGGTTGAACGGAATGGTAGATAGAGGAACACATATCAGCCAAGTTATTTTATGACCACCTTGTATATTTGAAGCTTCAAATACTTGAAGAGTAATAGCGAAAAATATAATCAGAATCGGAAATGAAGCAGTAAAAACGCCACCGGAATCTTTAGTTTAATTTGAAATGCTCCGGTTGTCTATTTCTGCCATTATGAAATGCTTATCACAGCCAGATACATCTCGTAATTTTGAACCACAATGATATTACGAGGTCAAAACCTTACCGCGCGTACTTTTTCCAGCCCCACCACACCAATGAGAGGACATTGAGGCCATGACGACTGTATCTGCCAATATGAAATGCTTATCATTGCCAAATAATTTTCGTAATTTTGAATTACGATAAGATTACAAGGCCGGAACTTTACCTCGCATGCCTCTTTTCAACTACAATTTCTATTTCTATCAATATAAACTGCTTATCACTGCCAAATACATCTCGTAATTTTGAGCTACGATAAGATTGCGAGGTCGAAACCTTAACACGCATCTCTCTTTCCAATCCCATCACACCAATGAAAGGATATTGAGGTCATGACCTAGTTAATGGGTACCAGCTCTCAATATCTTCAGTACATGGTAAGGTTACTGTACTATTCGTAGACAAGAATGGAACCCATGATCTACCTGTCATGAGCTAGTGTACTTTGACCACCGGGCCTCCAGAGACCAGTATTTAGTAGTTAAAACTATTTTAAAGAAAAATATAATGTTAATGTTGTTACTCAATGAATGCTGAATAATCACCCAATAAATAATGAAAATGACAAATCTTTTCTCAGTATTATAATTCTTACAAGAATGTTTTAAAACCCAGTAGAGGTTATTAGTAAGACACGTTGTCTAAATTTTAACATTTCTGTTGAATTACATGATAAATTTTTTTGATTACCTTCTCCAAGGAGTATGAAGATGAACTTATGGCTATAAAGTGGCTTGTGGTTGGAAATGTGGTGGTGAAAAATTCAAGTTCCATTTCTAGCATTTTGGATTTCGGCATATTCTGTTTTCATAATGGATTTGACAATTTTGATAACTGAAACACGGAATAAAATTTTTACTAGTATACGTTAAGATATTTGTTAATTTTGTCCATTATCAGACTGTTAAGTTGTTAACCCATTTGAAAAGACTTGGTATTTATAGTACTTTTGATGTAGAAAGTCAAAATAAGTGATCATGGTATGAACTCTAAGCCATCAGATTAAATACCAAGCACAGAGCAAACCTCTAAATAAGAAGCTGCAGTATAAGTTTAACAATGATATTGATAGTTGATGATAAGTTATTGATTAACTTATTAACTTTTTTAAGATTTCCCTTACAGATACGAACATTACATTTCATTATTACGCAGTACAAATCACCCAGAACAACCAAAAGCCCAGTTTGACCAAAAATGCAGATATCACCTTTGTGCTTAGAATATCAGTATATAACAAAGGTCTTGGTGCAGTGAATATACTGCAGTTAATAAATTTTACAAATTATATTTTTAGATACTTTTTTATGTGTATTCTAAGTTATTCTACTAAGGGGAGTTTCCATGGGTTCCGCTAAAGGATGCAATTGCATCTTCTTGGAGTTTGAATATCTAAAACAATGTGGAGAAAAGTGGTACGATATATTGGAAATAAATAAATAAATAAATAAATAAATAAATAAATAAATAAATAAATAAATAAATAAATAAATAAATAAATAAATAAATAAATAAATAAATAAATAAATAAATAAATAAATAAATAAATAAATAAATAAATAAATAAATAAATAAATAAATAAATAAATAAATAAATAAATAAATAAATAAATAAATAAATAAATAAATAAATAAATAAATAAATTAAATATTTATTGAACATAAATTTAATGTATATTAATTAGAATTTCATTAAGATATCAAATTGAAAAATAAAGATTAAAACGAAACATCGGTTAAAATAGAACATTCAAGGTTAAAAAAAACAACCCATTGCAACCCTTATAGAGATATATTTACCCCCTCAAAATAATTCTGCTCACACTCATGAGTGTGTTTTAGAACACTCACCTTTGCGCATTAATACACGCGTCCCTAAATGGTATTTACATCAATAAGCAAATCCCACTTTTACATGAGTTTCTATGTCTTCATTGTCCTTAAGAAATTAAGGAAGGAAAATATGATTAAAACCCTCTGATCTTCCAGGGAATGGGTGAAATTGTTCAATACTTTTCCCTGTAATAATTTTTAAATTTTATTTCTGATTCAAATACATAATTTGTTTTGTTTATTTTGTTTTAAATGGATTCTAAACTGTCATCCTAATAAAAATATTTTATTTTAAATTTTATTTATAAATTTAAAAATGTTGCGTATTGCTGGAAAAACTGGGGATCAAAGGACTTATATGATATACGTCCATGATCCTTAAAGAAACTTAGAATCACTCTCAGATTGAAAGTAGCAGAATTATTTTTTCAAGCAACCATATTACCCGTTTTAACTCACTACATTACTTATCAAGCACAGCTGTATTTATACCATACTTTGTGCGAAATTGTCCTTATTGTTCTTATTAAGTACAAATTTAGCATTTTTAGAAACCTTGGATAATTTTTTTTTGTGGGATACGTAGTGCCAATCGTAATAAACAGTAGGACAATATATCCCATCAGGAAGAAATTACTGTTAGATAATATTTTATGTGGGTATTAAGGAAAAATATATGGTTATTATTATAATTTCGTAGATGATTTAACCAAATAGAATTTGTCTATTGTATGACTGGGATATATTGTGACAAGAGATATCCAGGAATCTGGAAGAGTGAAAAACATTAAATTTTTAATGTGCTTCTTTTAGTATATGAACATTTAAAAACTTTTTATGGATAAATTTTAGTTCTGAAAAAGACTCTGGTTGCAAGGTTTACATATTCATGATAAACACGTTTTTTTTTTTTTTTATATAATTCATTTTTATAAAGAAATTTTATAATTCATTATAATAAAGAAAAAAAAAAGCTAAATTCTAAACAATTTTGGTTTTATTTTTGAAATAACAAAAAAATTATTTTAACGGAATTTATTTTCTTTAAAAGACTAAGAAAAGGTACAGATTTTAACGGAAAAGACTAGTGTTTCCAGATTCAACATATTTAAAATTACGAAAATCAACACATAGGTAACTGCAGATTAAATAAGAAACACCCACGATTCAAACGTATTGGCGGCATTATGTCTAAGCGTTTGACAAATGTCGTAGGAGGTTAAAGATAATCTATTCTTATTATACCATTAATGCAAACTTGAAGTACATTTTGGATTGCCATGAGAAGCAGTCAAGTGGGGGTGTGGGAAGAGGTAGGAGTAAGAAAAGTGTCTAAATTGTCTCAATTTCTAAAAGAATGACATATTTTATTAGAGTTGGTATTCCTAGTAACACATTTTAGGGAATGCATTTATAAACTATTTTATAAAAATATAACCAATAAAAACAAATTTTTTTTAAAATTCTTTATATGCATTGTCAATTTTTGCATTCATTAATACAGCGCCAATATCAAAAACATTTCTATCAGCAAAATGTGCGGCAAAGTACGTTTCAAAATGTATTTATTAAAAATGAACGTGAATTTATGCTCTCACATCCAAGTATCATTTATTTATTCCGATAAAAGTAATTTATTTATTTATTCCAATAAAAGTAATTTATTTATTTATTCCGGTAAAAGTAATTTATTTATTCCGATAAAAGTAATTTATTTATTTATTTCGATAAAAGTAATTTATTTATTTATTCCGATAAAAGTAATTTATTTATTTATTTATTCCGATAAAAGTAATTTATTTATTTATTTATTCCGATAAAAGTAATTTATTTATTTATTCCGATAAAAGTAATTTATTTATTTATTCCGATAAAAGTTATTTGTTTATTTATTTATTCCGATAAAAGTTATTTATTTATTTATTTATTTATTTATTTATTTATTTATTTATTTATTTATTTATTTATTTATTTATTTATTTATTTATTTATTTATTTATTCATTCATTCATTTATTTATTTATTCATTTATTCATTCATTTATTCATTTATTTATTATTATGTAATAAATATCGCCAAAAACATCGCCAAACCTGAATTTTTAAAAAAATTTACCTACAACTGAAAAAGAAAACGGTAAATTACACAAATCCAAGTCAAGTTTAAATGCCGTGATCAATATCATAGTGCAATTGAAAGTAGTGCGATGTTCACCACTCATAGTTTTTAACTATTATTTCCTGCTTTAGAAAACAAATCAAAACAACAATATTCATATGAAACTCGTTCTTTGTACCAATTTAGACCAGCCAGCACAAGTTTTCTATACAAGTATTCTTATCAGTCATAAGTTTAAAAATATTTGTTCTACGACTGGTACACCATAAAGTGCACCAGTCGTAGTAAAAATGGAAATTACTGGCACACTTTATATAAGCATACCCACTGCAACATAACTTCCCTCAACGGACTCGGTTCCCCCGATACTTTACTCCAACCCCTTGTACCTTCAACACCGTCATATGTTTACTGTATCAAGTTAATTATACAATGTTGAAATATGTATCTAGTTTGTAATCTCATTATAAGATAGGGTTAAATGATTGCACTGAATATTTATGGTATGGAAATCTGTAGCATTGATCTATCATTATAACGAGAGAATTCACACTGGAGTGGATTTGGAGGAACTGTATGCTGAGAGAGATTTTTATGGACTTAATCACGTAAAGTAATTTGCATTAGATTGAGATTGAAATAATATTTTAAGTTACCAAATTCATTTAGTTGAGTGTAAGTATAGAGTTTAAATTTACGATTTGGTATAAAGGGGGGGGGGGGGGGAAGGAAAAGAAAAAAAAGAGGTTTCGTTCTACTTTTGTTTTCGCATTGCTTTCTGAAAGTCATGATTTGGCATTGGAAAAATGCCATGCGTTTAAGACCATGCTTTTTCGAAAGTTGAACTTTAATTGTAATTACCTTGGGGTAAATTAATATAATAGTATTTACGTTACCGCCAAAGTATGGAAATTGGCTTTCTGCATAATACATAGGTATTTCATTTAATATCAGATGTTTGTAGGCACAGTATTAAGCTAATAATACTCTACCCATTACCTATCCATTCTATTAAATGCCAAATGATTAACTGCATGAAAAGTATGAAACACAACTTCGACTCGCTTAAAATATCACGTTACATGACATGTGACCCAAGTGTGTTGCTACAAGTAGGTTAATTTTAATTTTTTAGTTTTTGTATGAATATTTGCTTTCTTTAATACGAAAGGCATACAGATTGTGTTTTACAATTTTCCTTCCTCTGAAAGTATTTTGAACAAAAGTTTTTAGTGGCATTCTTTCATTACATTTTCAAAAAAATCTCCGTATTTTTGATTAATGCTCGTCTTTTAAATAATAGCCTTATCATGAACTTTTGTTCATACTTTGGCTAACTAGCGTTTGTCATTCTTAAGAGATGCTTAGTTATTATATTGCACCATTGCTACAAAAGTGGTAAAACTCAAAAATCATTTTTAAGTTAACCCTCTCGCTTAGCATCTCGCGATTTCCGTGGGCAATGTAGAAGTAGCAATTTCCTTGAGGATGCATTTTTGCCGTCTATTTAACTGCGCAACCCGCTCTTTCCCCGTTCATGGTTTTATTTCTGTGATGTTTAATTATTTATTCAAATGTGGGTTAACAGATGGCGTTAGATGTTGAAATTTCAGTGAATTATACAAGCATTTTTTGCAGCATTTTGTGCGCTCTTTTCAAAGCTCAAAGATGTCTGTCAGGAAGCCTTCGCGCAGCGAGAGAGTTAATTTGAGCACAGAATCACAGACTACATGGACCTGAAAGAACGGCTTAAGTCAGGTTCGACTTGTAAACAATCTTGTGCCATTCGTCAAGTACATGCAGTCTACCATTCTCTATTGTGTAAACTGTAGTACTGTTTTACACGAAATGAAGAATTTTGAGTTGTACCACTTTAGTAGCAAGGGAAACATATACAATGCTAGCATACGCACTGCAGTCCACCATTCTGTATTATACACACTTCGACACGAAATAAAGAATTTTGAGTTGTGACACTTTAGTAACAAAGGGAGCATATATACATACAATGCCGGTGTACACAAAGTAATCTATGAAATGCTTATTCTATAGAATAACGAAATACCTATTCAATAAGAACAGGTTATATCCTACGTTAGAACCCTTAGAACAGATTGTACCCTATATTAGAACCCTTAGAGCAGGTGAGACACTATGTTAGAACCCTATTTTAGAACATGTTATTTCTATGTTAACCCTATGTTGTTTAGAACAGGTTATACATCAATTTAACACCCTATATATGGGTGACCAAACATGGCGGACGACTTTACCTTACATTCTAGCCCGTCCTCGCTCGAGCTTAACTACGAGTATTAAATAGGATTTTCTAACAGGGCGGATTTAAAGTTTCAAGACCTCCCGTCGTGTTCTCTAACATTAGCGCACAATGTGCTTGCTAGAGTTAATTTGCAATGCAAATTGCACACAACGGGAAATTCTGCAGCGCGTCACCTTTTCGGTAATGTCAAGAGAAAACGCGGCTATTTTCCGTCATTCTAAAGATGAGTTAAAAGAAAAACTCAACTCATTTTTTAAAGCCTTATTTGGCTGGATAAGAGGAGGGGGGGGGGATTTCTTTTTTAAACCCTTGGTAAGTGATGAAAATTGATAAAATTTTCTCTGGGGTTAACGCTTAGTGATTAATGAGATAAGATTTGGTTTTTATCGATAACTGGTGTAAATGGAGATGTAGGAAAAAAAATTGGTATAATTTTGTGGCTTAAGCGTAGATTACATTAGTTATTCTGACTTTGAGGGTTTTTGTGATATGCTCGATAGCGCTAATGAGTGTAAATCGGTAAACATTTTCTTATGTTATTTTTTCTTCAGTGCGTTAAATATTCAGAAATTATCAGTTACAAACACGAGTGCTTCAAACGCTGAATATATTTTAATCATAAATAACTTATACGAGGTGGACATATTAATTAAGAAAAAAAAAAAAAAAAAAAATAGCGATAGTGATTGCGTTACTTATGTTGGGAGTCATTCAATGAAAATTTACGAGTTTTGATGTGTTCATAAATATAAGGAGTACACCAAACACTTCATACTTGGTTAGGTGTGTGACCTTCTGTATCGCAGTTAGTCGCGGACATTTGTCCCTCAAATTTAAATTTTCGTGCATACCATTAAATTCGTGATCAACTATCAAAGTAGGTGGGTATTTTAATTAAAAGCACAATATTATTGAACGTAATAAAGTAGAAATTAAAAAACATTTTTAAAATAACTTAAGAAAAAATTGTAAGAAGGCTTCCACCATGGGTTGAGATCTATTGAGAAACTGATTGTGGATGACATTTGTCAACCGCGCGACTAGCCAGGAGTTAAAGTACGATTTTGAAGCTTTTTCAGGACTAGAATAATTTGAATAGATGTTTTTAAAGATAAGTTTATCTTAAATTAAAACTATTTTAATCTATATATATTTATATTTAAGCTTTTATTAAAAAATTTGTTTTTGAATTCCAAAGAATACTGATGGAAAGCAAATTCCAAAGAAATTGATGAAATTTAAAAGGGACCATAAATATCCCATTTAAAAGAGTTCTTTTACTATCTTGTCTTACTCAGAATATTTTATAGGATTTTTTATTTTTTTTTAAATTTAACTCAAGTAGTATTCAAACACTCTTTGACATGCATTTAAAATATTTAATTTTTTTTTTAATTATTATAAAATATATACTTTAGAAATTTAAAATTGTTGTTGAAGATATTTTACTTCAAACACATACGGTTGTTTAGAAAGGAATCCAACAATGGACAAGTTCCCCATTTTTAAATTTTTTTTTATTCAATTTTAAATGTTTTGAAAATGCCTTTAACACACAAATTTCTGTTCACTGCTCGCTTTTTTTTTTTTTTTTTAATTTGCAACCTAAGTTTGCCTATTAGATATTGGCGAGAAAACGACACATTTGGCTCAAATTGAATGTCACGTCACTTGATCTGAAACAACTTGGCTTGAAACGCTGCAGCGGAAACCAGTTTTGCTAGTTTCTGGCAAATTGCTCCAACCGGCACGGAATATGGCAACTGTCTAAAAAACTCACACCAACTTTTTGGCAGAAACCTCACGATAACCATAGATAATGGAAGGATATCGTGACGTCACAGCTAAAACGTAGCGTTTTGATCGGACTGCAATCGGACGAGGTTTTCGAGCATTTTCTTTTCTTAATATTTAAATAACTAATTTTTTTCAAGAACTTTTGTATGAATATATCGAATCAGAAAGAAATACTTCATAAACATAAACTAATTTCAATCGTTTTTAAAAAATGTGGAAATAGTCTATTGGTGAACTTTTTCCCCAAATCTCTAACCATAACTTACAAGTAGTTTCCGCTCTACAAGAAGATGATGCAAATTGAATAGTGTCCCTATAATACCATATAATAGATTGCTCATAGTTACAAACAGATTTTAACTAGTTTGGGAAAAGTTGCCAGTATAGATTTGGATGGTGATTGTTAAGACTTCTTCGGGTTTAGGTCAATAACCAAGCATACACTATCCACTTGTAGTCGACCGAACGGTGTAGTGGTTAGCTTGCTAGCTTCTAGACTCTGAGGTTGAGGGTTCGAGTCTAGTGTTAGGCATGGGTGTTTGTAAATGTATGTTGGCTTGTCAAATGATGAATGTTTCGGCTCATTATAGCCCTCGTGTTGCTGACGGCACCAGGTAATCTGAAAAAAACCAACCAACCAAAACTTGTAATTCGAAATCAATTAATTTTCCTCATCAATGGATGACAGAATAATACTTTAGTAGCTATTAGTGAATTTTAGCCTTCTACTACTTTTTAAAATCAGCGGAGTTTTAATAATATTTTTTTTTAATATAGCTCATTATTAAAAATAAGATGCAAACCAAATTTTCCAAATTGATTGCACAATTATCTAAACACAAACCTATTTCATTCTAACCAAACAATACGTGCATAAATTTCTAGTAAAGTTTAAATGCTTATAGAATTAGGAATCAACATAGATTATCTCAAACGTCACAATTGACCAATCCAATTTGCAGCGATACTGTGTTGAGAGAAACATTCAAATTGGTCCAAATTAGAGAAACCGAATATATTCACTTTGTAACAGAATTCCGAGTGGAAACTGGGCTTCATAATAAATCATAAAACGTGGTTAAGCACACACGTTACTGTTGTGCAAGCTAATCAAATTTGCATAACTGTAAATAGGTTCGATTGACTAGCAATTGGATCTAAACTCCATGCTCCCGTTGTGGTTCTGAAGAGAAGTTTAGGATTAACCTGACTTAGGTTAAATGCTGTATTCATAAACGTTTGTGTTAAAGTAGTGGAAATTAAATTCCACTAAGTTTTGGTTCTTAAGACTTTTACAATAACCTTTAACTATTAGCTTTGGTATGTTTATAGAGTATTGTGAGAGTCTGTATTTGTAATGTAATACATTTCGTATACATCACAAAATGTATTTGTAATGTAAAACTTTTAAAGGTACTTGCGTATTATTCCGTCGACTGTAGATGAACACACACACACAACACACACACACACACACACACACACACACACACACACACACACACACACACACACACACACACACACACACACACACACACACACACACACACACACACACACACACACACACACACACACACACACACACACTGGGTTCACGTTGTTTTTTCTTTCGTATTTCAAAAAATTAATAGAAAAAACAATGTGACCATAATTGACAATTCCCGCATTGAAATTAGTTTATATTGATAAAGGAATTTCTTTCTGATTCCAAATATATATAAAAAAAAATGTTCTTTAAAAAAGTTAATTATTTAAATAATAAGAAAAGAAAATGTCCCCAAACCGAGCCAAAACCAGTCCGATCAAAACACTCAGCAAAATCTATGACGTAAAAGGATCCTAGAGTTTCTATAAACGGTATAGTGGTTAGCGTGCTGGCTTCTAAACCGCGAGGTTGCGGGTTCCGAGTCCCGTGTAGGCATGGGTGTTTGTAAATGTATGTTGGTTTGTTAAATGACGAAATGTTTCGGCGCATTATAGCCCTCGTGTTGTTGACGGCGCCAGATAATCTGAATACAACCAACCTAGAGTTTCTATTGTTATCGTGAGGTTTCTGCCAAATAGTTGGAGTTGGTAGATCATTGCTATATCCCGTACAGGTTGTCGTGATTTACGAGAAACTTGCAAAACTGGTTTCCGCTGCTGCGTTTCAAGACAAGTTGTTTGATATCAAATAACGTCACATTCAATTCGAGCCAAATGAATCGTTTTCTCGTCAAAGTCTAACAGGGGAACTTTGATTGAAAATTAAAAAAAAAAGAAAACGCGCATTGAGCAGAAATTTTTGTGTTCATGGCCTTTTCGAAACATTGAGAATTGAATAAAAAAAAAAAAAAAAAAAATGCGGGATTTGTCTATTGAACTGACCCTGTTTAGAGCAGTCTCGATCCTGTAGAAATCAATATATCTTCAGAAAATTTTATCCCATCAAAAATATTTCTGTAAAATAGCGCCAAGGCTCTTCATGCAATAGTTTATGGCCCTAAAGTATAGCCAAGTTTAACATTGTTGTAAATTGCTGGAAATGAAATTAGGTGAGAATTTAAGGAAAGGATATTCTTCTCCTTCTGAAAAATCAAGTGTTTATTCGACTTGGACATTACGCATTGGCTTTGGTTGGTTGTTTTCAGATTATCTGGCGCCGTCAGCAACACGAGGGCTATAATGCGCCGAAACTTTCGTCATTAGACAAGCCAACATACATTTACAAACACCCATGCCATACACGGGACTCGAACGCGCAACCTCCCGGTCTAGAAGCCTGCACTCTAACCACTATACCGTTTGGTCGGCACATTGGCTTTGACATTGACCATAAGCTTAGAACCCATTGGATATTTGCAGTCTTGGAGTGCTGCCATCCAAAAATTGAAGAGCGAACTTCATAGAAGTAGACTTCAAAGTTACAATGGGTCTCAAAGCGTTTAAATTACTAGTTTCATAAATCACAACGTTATTGGAATCTTTTAAGGTCCAAAATTTCAATTTCCCGTTTAGGTTCAACTTGTAAAGTTAACTTCCATACAAGCACTCAAAGAGCCACATTTCGCATTTGTTCGGAAATTAATTTTTACTTTCAACTAGCAAATTACTCATATGTTAATACAGGGTAATGAAAGTATTGTTTTCGGTCAAACATTTTTTCCGATTTTTTTTTTTTACATTTCTCTACGGTTTGTAACACCTTGACTTCAAAAAAGTGTTGTACAAAAAATGTCTGTCTGTGTGTACTTGGTCAGCATAACTCCCAAATGAATTGACCTAGATGTTTAAATTTGGTGAACAGGTTAGTGGTGGCCATAGGACCTACTGATAAGGTTTTCGTAAATATTGCGCATACGCAAAATATGAAAGCATGAAAAAAAAATCATGTTTTTCAGCAATTGCTAAAAAAACGTCTCTAACGATTTTGCCCATAAAAATGCTATAAAGGTGCACAAATTTGAAAAACGAATGTCTTTAACGCAGAGTTCTGTTTCCTTGACTATCATTTATCAACGACCGTTTTTCTCATTTCCTTCTGTTTCATTTACAAGAAAGAAGAATGTAATGTAAGAGTTATTGAAAAGTATATCGCCAAATTCACCATTTTGCCTATGTAAGTATCGTCACCAAAACTATCGCAACCGGGCCGTTTTTTATAATGAATGAAAATAGTAATAACACTATTCCACGTCAAATTTAAATGAAGATACAAGTATTATTGTGTAATTGAAAGTTGTGCGATATTCCACTTTCCTGTGCCTAAACCATAGACTTATTTTATCCATAGACTGCGCGTTCCCACTTCAATCATACAACGAGAATGAAACCAAAATGAATCACAAAATTCGTCTATCAGTCACGTGGTTTTTATTTTGGCTACGTCGTAAAATTAATCCTTTATCTAATAATCTTATTATCCTTTATCGTCTGAGTGAGGAGAAACCCGCCAAATCTGCAACCCTGCTCCCAAAAAGTCCCTACTCATGTGATTCTATTTGATTTCATTCTCGTTGTATAATTGAAGTGGGAACGCGCAGTCTATTGATAATAGTAAGTCTATGACCTAAACAGTATCTATACAACATTTTATGAACATTTTATGTTCATTAGAATGTGCTTTTAATGGTTCTGAAGTTCAGTGTAGTAACAGGCATCTTGTACAGTGTTCCTGTACATACAGCCACAGAATATATATTATATTTAGGTTTCCTCGTTGGCTTAGAAACGTTGAAAATCGATGATTTTTATCTTAAAGTTAAGTACGAAAACAGCCTTGTTATTAGAGAGAAAGGCAACTATATGAAAAATGGCTCCTCCCGGATTATGTGGTTTCTGAAGAAGGGATTAGGAAAGAAAAAGAAAGAGTTTTATGGACGGAAATCTTTATTCGGCAGTTTCTCTTTCTTAGTTTCTCTTTCTTAAGTTCTCTGGTAGGCTATTTTAGCTACTTTACTTTATTTTTTTTGGGTGAAGGAGCGGTATAAATCCTTAAAAACGTCTTTATCAAGTTGTGGTATTGTTTCTGTAACAATGCGAGGGTAATTTGGTTTGGAATGGCTTTCTTGTTATATTTGTTAAGAAAGTGGTATTATGCTTTTTTATTTTTGGAGTAGGTGTAACTCTTAAATTTTTGAAAATTTTAGCAGAAAGTAAGAAAATATTGAATGAAATAACGTTTTAAGGGAAGTTGGTACCAAAACATTTATAAATAATTGATTTTGAGTTCATTATTGTTTGTAAAAATTTAAGTTCTCCCCTTTAAAGAGATACCTCATTTGTAATAATACCCCAACTAGAAGTATTTTTTATAATTTTTTAAAAACAAAATTGGTAACTGTAAGTGTAAGTAAAGTTTTCTTTTAAAATGCGTTTTTCTCAAAACTACATTCTTCATTATTCATGTACCTTTTTCTCAGAAACTGCGCAAACTATCTTCCTGATATTTTTACCACGTATTCCTTTTCTGTATCTGTAAAGGGAAATTTTGTTGTAATTTTAAAAATATTTTTTGTTTGGCTTTTTTTTGGAAAAAAAAAAAAAAAAAAAAAAAAAAAAATAAGTAAATGAATCCCAATCAAAAGCTAACTTCAGTAGAATAACAAGTGTGTAAAAATTAGGCTTCTAAGTCAAATAGTTTATGAGAAAAAGGTACATGAAATATGCCAAATTAACAATACCGGGAGAGTGTACCAACTCGCCTTGATTATATTTTTTTACCGCCACAACGGTTGAAAAAAGGAATCAAATATAAGGGTCTTTTAGAAAGGACCTATTAAGTTTGAAATAACGTAACTGCGGAACAGAATAAAGAGACAATTGCTATGTGGGGTAGACAGGTCTGGAATTTAATTTAACTTATTTGAAAAATTGAGTACAATATTGCAACATTGTAACAATATGTTGTTAAATCTGAATATAGTGAAATAAGTTTATCGTTTCCTTTATTAAAAATTGCTTTGTGATCTCTTTACTGGATTGTGTAGTCCAAATGGTCACTTTTACAGCAGTGTTTTTGAAAGACACACCAGACGGGTTTTCTGTATCCCTAATTCACCAGTTTTGTTTATTGATAAATCTGCCCTAATGAAAATGGGTAAACCGGTGTATTTAACATTCCATACCTTTTTATCTAACATACAGGTTAAATTTTTCTAGTCTCACTGTTTTACAGTCATGTCATTTCAAAGATAAGAATTATTTTCTTGAAAGTACCTTCGTGTAAGTTAAGAAACGGGGCAGTTATAATATAAATAAATGGAGCATTAAAATCGAGAGAATGAATATAAGTTAGAATTCAGTTTATTAAATATATATTTGTAGCGAATGTTTTGAAAATCCCAGAAGAGTGTCTACATCATTTTTACTTGATTTAAAAATTTTAAATATTTTCAGGTCTCATAGGAATATGTGTAAGTGGTGTAAATCATTGTATTTAATATTTTATATTGAAGTAACTTATAAGGCCTAAGGCTTTGGGACTTTTTTAACTCTTATTATAAAAAGGAAGGACCAACTAAAATTTGGATTTTTTTTATAAAGAAGCAATTTAAATATGCAAAAATTAAAAAATTTAAAATTGATTACACATTTTTTGGTATCAATTTATTTTTATATTCTTTAGATGAGTATGTGTGCTTTTAATGATCTTTTTTTAAACTCACTTTGAAATGACAAAAAATACCTGGTATAGATGAGGTATAGCTATCCTGGTATAGATGAGGTATAGCTATCCTGGTATAGATGAGGTATAGCTATCCTGGTATAGATGAGGTATAGCTATCCTGGTATAGATGAGGTATAGCTATCCTGGTATAGATGAGGTATAGCTATCCTGGTATAGATGAGGTATAGCTATCCTGGTATAGATGAGGTATAGCTATCCTGGTATAGATGAGGTATAGCTATCCTGGTATAGATGAGGTATAGCCATCCTGGTATAGATAGCCATACCAATATCATCATCTTGTACGTTTTCGTGTGGTTTACTGGATATATAAAGCAATAGGCATCTGTGTAAGCTTCTAGTTATATTTTTCTCAATAAGATAAACAAGTTATAAAAATTTCAGTAATTTTCATCGAGGTGTTACAGTTGAAGTTTACTTATTTCAAAAGTAAATGATAAAATAACCTTTTTGGTACTATTATTGAAAGGATCTTCGGTAACTACAAGAATTTTGGCAAAACATTTCACATGCAGCAGCAGTGTGACAATAAAAGAACTTTATGTACAAGCTTATACGTTTAAGAATTAGTATACGTGATAGACATGCAACACTGGATATATGATTCAATGCAATACTGGATATATGACTTTGCACACAAATACGAATTAGAATTTATGTTATAATTAATATTTCTTCATTTGTGTAGGCATTGTTAATATTTTGTAACGTATTGTACAAGCAATTTCATGCACCAATTCGTGTATAGTAAGTGATTGTATGAACATTCCAAATTGAGAAATTTCTTTCAATTCTTTCTTACTTGAACAAGGCTTGTCATTCACACTGAAACATTTGAAGCAAGACTATTTATGTATTTAGTTATTGAAACTACAAAAGTCTAAAAGTTCAAAATGAATTGAAGCCAACTAAATCCACTTTAATATATCTAAGCCACTCCAATTCGTGAACTTCAATCAGCGATTCATAAATCAACAACCTTTTTCAATTGATCAAACCCAGAAAAGTCTTTGTAGTCTATCACACCACAATATTAAAATCATTCTTATACTAGTTATAGAATTATCAACTAAATTCAAGACCTACTCACTAACTATTACCAACACCACAATTCTATTACACTCCACCTAACCAGTGAATTCCATGGTTAGACACCGGATAGATTGATTTCAGATGTCGCGTAGCTGCGCTTTCACGATGATACAGATGATTTGTGCAGTGGTACTCCGAATGCGGAGTACAGAACTTGCGGCTTCCACATAGATCAAGCTGATTTCATTTACAGTTGCAAGGACGTGTGTCCATGAAAGCTATTATGTGTATGGCTGCACTTAGAGGCTATTAGAATTGATTGCTATTGGACTGGAAGGTATACTGTGGGTAGATATTGTCGCGCAATTTGTGTTATGTGGAAATGAAATGGGATTGTAGTGGGTTTATTGTGAGATGGCCGTTTGGGCCAATGTCCAGTCAATAATTTAAATACAAATGAGGAATGAAAAAAACTGGTGGATTGTGCGAGGTTTGCTTAGGAGCGTGTTAAAGATATTTTTTTTAAATATAAAAATAAATAGTTCAACGTGTCAAAGATAGGTGGCGCTGCCTTTTAAAGACAGACACTTTACAATAAATGGTAAATATTTGAATCCTCTTCTCTCAGACTCTTTTTTTATGACATATAAAATAAAGTAATTGATTTGTGGGAGTGATGTTTGTAAAAGCGCTTGTCATTAGACAACTTTTTTTTTTAAATAGAAAAGATAGGATAATAGTACTTCAAGCATAGCACTGACGATGCTCTTTTTTACGTATGGTTACCTTTTCTGGGATCTTTTTTCAGACACCTTTCCGTCATCTTTTTGGTTACCGCTCATTATTTTGGTTACGGTTGCCATCATCACTTTGTTTCATGGTATTTCAAATAAAGTAATTAGCTTGAAGGAGTGAAGTTTGTAAAAGCGCTTATCAAAGAGTAAATTTTTTTTAAATGAAAAAAACTAAGGCAATAACACTTCAGGCATAGCACTATACTAATTCTTCAACAACACAACAAGGCTGCCCAATAACACTCAACATTGGACAACCTCTTTGTGAAAAGTTTTAAACTGGTCATCGTTACAGGTATTGGTTAATCTCGTCCAATGGTGGATAATATGTACAATTAGTTTTTAAATGTTTATGCCTAGTTTTAAAATTAAAATATTTAAAAACTTTCTATTTTTTATTATCAATATTAAGGGAGTCGGGGACTTAAAATTCTAAAATCTTTGTTTTTAAAATTATTTTTTCTGAAATTTTTTATGCAGTAATGTATAATGCTTTAAAACTTTAAAATATATTTTGAATTTTCAAATTTAAACAACCTTTTTTTTAAATTAAAAAATTTGAAAATTTTGATATTTACTAAATTTGATTTATCTAAAAAACTTTTTTTAAAAAAATCACTTCATTTTTGCATAAAACTACTTCTTATAATTCATATAAAAAATTGTCTTCATGATTTTTCAATAAAGTAATTAGAAAAAAAAAAATTAAAAACATTTTTTGTGCAAAAACTGTATAATTAGTTTGTGGTATAGGGTTTTTTAAATGGGCTTGTGATAGAGAACAGTTTTTTGAGAAAAAACAAAAACTAGATTAATAACATTTCCATCATAGCATTTATGAGGTTCCTACAACGAATGGTTATTATTTCCGTCATTTTTCTGCTACGGTAGTTTTATTCCATACTAGTTGTGTGGCCCCGCGCTGCTGGGGACCCGTTGAAGGACATCTATAAGTTTTGTGTTACATAGACTCGGAATTTCTTCGGATTAATTGTTGTTGGTGATCAGCTATCAATGTACTATAACAGATGCGTGTTTTCTTTCATTTTATAATAGCGCGCTCGGAGGTCATTCTACAGTCGATGCTGTTTTTGCTAGATACTCTATACTTAGCCTCTATATTCATTCTTATCTTTGGTGCAATATTGTTATGAATTTTTCCACTGAGGCAATGATGGCACAGTTTTCACGGTTTAAAAGTATTTATTCTCTCTTCAGAAAACTCACAAAATTTATTCACAGGCAACAGTTTAATTACTCTCAAGCTTCAACACAAGCTTCAACAAAAATAACTTCGAATTCAGCGATTATACAAGCTCACTCCAATAGGTAAACAAAGCGATCAGCTTTCAACGAAAACCGAAGTCAATCTGAAAACTTTCCCGTTCTCCAGTCTTTTTATATACAAGCGCGTGAGACATTCTCGAAATTTCCAGCCAATTCATCGGAAACGAAATATCTCGAAACTTCTCGAATGCTTTAGGTGTTGCCACCTTTTTCTAACTTGTATAATCGCTATTAATTAATAAATAAAATAAGATAAAAATAAATTACAATAGAATTTTGAAATAATACGTCACTATTTACAATATATACAGACAATTTGTGCAACATTTCCCCCTTCTTAAAGACTGCACGTCCCGGGCAGTGAAGTCCTTAAGAGGAAAGGCAATTCAATCACTTCTATTATAATATGGGGCTAGTCTATTGTTATGTACAACTCTAGGTTTACAGGAGGGTGTCCTTTGAATCCTTACCACGACGTCGTTGATCCTCTTAAGGACCACATACGGCCCTTCCCAGTTCGTCTGGAGCTTAGGGGAGAGTCCTTTCCGACGTTTAGGATTCCATAACCACATCTTGTCACCTTCCTGGAATGAACGTTCCGTGGCCTTGGCATCGTAGCGGACCTTCATGCGCTCTGTCATGATGTTGATTCTTTCTCTGGCGAACCTATGTACGGCTTCCAAACGTGCCTGGAGATCATCTAGATACTGGACAGGCGAGGAAGGGGTGTCCGGTGGTCGTCCAAAGAGGAGGTCGCAGGGTAGTCTAAGGTCTCTTCCGAAAATCATTTGAGATGGTGTATATCCGGTGGTCTCGTGAGTAGCACTTCTGTAGGCCAAAAGGAACAATGGAAGTTTCTGATCCCAATCTTGCTGGTTCTTGGAAACAAACAAGGAGAGATGATTCAGAATCGTTCTATTAAATCGTTCAACCATTCCATCGGATTGTGGGTGCAGGGGAGTTGTACGAGTTTTTTCCATGTCGAGCAAGTCACACAGCCCAGTGAAGACGGCAGAGTTGAAGTTCGTCACCTGATCGGAATGTATCAGCAGGGGTACGCCAAATCGGGAGATCCAATTCCGTACGAGGACTTCTGCTACGGTTGTGGCTTCCTGGTCCGGAATCGCGTATGCTTCTGGCCACTTGCTAAAGTAGTCCATGACAACTAGGATGTATTTGTTGCCATTAGTTGTGTGAGGTAGGGGGCCTAAGACGTCCAAAGCAATTCTTTCGAATGGTGCTCCTACGTTGTAACGTTGCAACTTTCCACGAGTTCGGGTCTTCGGTCCCTTCCGCGAATTGCATGCATCACAGGACTTGCACCACTTCTCCACGTCGGATTTTGCTTTGTCCCAGAAGAATCTCTCCCTGACTTTCTGAAGAGTTTTCGTGACACCAAAATGTCCTCCAGTAGAACTGCTGTGAAGCTCTTCTAGGACGTTCGTAACTCTAGAACTTGGAAGGATTAATTGCCACCGGAAGCTTTTGCCATCATCGGACTCCCATCGACGGTAGAGTACTCCATTCTTCAAGTGCAAAGAGTCTCACATAGCCCAATATCTCTTCATTGTTGGGCTATAGCATGCAATTTCCTGCCAACTGGGTTTTCCGGTAGCCGCTTCCAGGAATTCAATGAGAGGTTTCAAGTCCTGATCTTCGACCTGACTTTTGCTGACATTCTGATCACTCCAAGGATCCACGTCTGAAGTAGTTGACTTGGAAGTTATTTTCCGAACGGCCGATGTGTTAACCCCAAACTTAGACTCGGCATTGGAACAAAATCGACAGTTCTCCGGACATGGTCTTCTAGAAAGAGCGTTTGCATTCCCATGGAACGTTCCTTTTCTGTGATGGATATCCATGTCGTATTCCTGCAGGCGCTGAATCCACCTTGCTATTTGTCCCTCTGTATTCTTGAAATTCAGCAACCAAGTCAGAGACGCATGATCAGTTCTTAAAAGGAATTTTCGGCCGTACAAGTAATGATGAAAGTGCTCAACGGCTTTTACTATTGCCAGTAACTCCTTTCTTGTGACGCAGTAGTTCCGCTCGGATCTTGACAGGCTCTTACTAAAATAAGCGATGACTTTCTCCTGTCCTTCAATTTCCTGGGAAAGAACGGCACCCACTCCCTCATTGCTGGCATCTGTATCCAAAATTAAGTCCTTGTTAACATCGGGAAAAGCCAAAACAGGCGCGAATGTTAAAGCGTTCTTCAGTTGATTGAAGGAGTCGTCACAGTCGGCAGTCCATAGGAACTTCTGCTTGCTCTCTGTTAGTCGATGCAAGGGACTGGTGATCTTGGAGAAACCTTTCACGAATTTACGGTAATACGTGCACAGGCCTAGGAAGCTTCGCAATTGATGAACGTCTTGCGGTCGAGACCAAATTTGCACAGCATGGATCTTGGCTGGATCTGTGCTTACTCCATCGGATGAGATGATGTGTCCGAGATAACTGACTTTCCGCCTAAAGAGCTTACATTTTGATGGGCTAAGTTTCAAGCGGGCTTCCCTAAGCTTCAAGAACACGTTCTTCACATTTTGCAAGTGTTGATCAAAACTCCGCCCGGTGATAATGATATCGTCCAAATATACCAGACAGGTCTCGTAGGAAAGTCCTCTAAGCACAGTCTCCATTAGTCGCTCGAACGTAGCCGGTGCATTACACAAGCCAAACGGCATAACTTGAAACTGCCATAATCCTTGGCCGGTAGTGAAGGCAGTCTTCTCACGATCGTCGGGATGTATCTCCACTTGCCAGTATCCACTCTTCAAATCCAAAGTCGAAAACCACTGGTTCCCCGATAGAGTGTCCAAAGTGTCATCGATTCTTGGCAGAGGGTAGCTGTCCTTTTTCGTAATTTCGTTCAGCTTCCGGTAATCCACACAAAACCTGGTGGAACCATCCTTCTTTCGAACGAGTACGATTGGAGAGGCCCATGGACTTGAGGAGGGTTCGATAACTCTATTATCTTCCATTTCATGTAACAATCTCCCGACCTCCTCTTGTTTTGCGAAAGGAAGTCTTCGAGGATGTTGTTTAATAGGTAAATGGGTCCCCGTATCGATTCGATGTTGAGTAAGCTCTGTTCTTCCTACATCTTTCGATGACATGGAGAAAATGTCTTGAAATTCTTTTATAAGGTTTCCGACAATCTTCTCTTGCCTTCTTTCCAACCGAGAGTCTTCGAGAAGCTGGTCCACTAAATCCGCGGGTGGTGCGGTCGGAAGCTCCTTCGATCCTCGTTCGATGCTTGTAACAGGTGTGCAAGTGGCAATTTCTTCTCCTTTCTTGATAACTCTCTTAGAATCACCGATGTTGGCCATTCTCACATGCACCACCTCTTGAGAGAGATCCACAAGCGTCGCTCCTACTACCACTCCTTTCGGGACGCTATTCGATGATGGGAAGTCCGTTACTCCAAATCGGAAGGCCTTCGGGAGCTCTGTTGAACCTTTTACAACCAAATCTGTCATGGAGGGGATGGTGATGTCTTCAAGAGCTACTATTCGATATGTACACGGCTCTTCCTAGTCCAAACCGAACAATGGAACTTCTTCTTTCCCCGTTTGAAGCTCGCCTTTCTCGAAATTCAAAGTAATTCCATTTCTCTTTAAAAAGTCCAATCCAAGAATACATGGGTCAATAATTTCAGCGACGTAAACGGTATGAGTGTAGGTGTGAAATCCAAAAGAGATGTTGACATTTAATTTACCATGCACAGAAATTTTGTCACCAGTCACAGTCTGTAGTGAAACTGAAGGCGCCGTGTAAAGAGGTTGGCTGTCCAGGCGCCGGGCTACATCCGTCCGTAAGATGGTTACATTTGCCCCTGAGTCAACTATTAGACGACAGGGAGTTCCATTGATCTTGCCCTCCACGAATAAACCATGGTTTCCTCCTTGAAGGGATGAGATGTGATAGAGGCTGAGTGGGGCATCACCTGCTCTACACGGCGACCTCCGCCTCGCGAGATAGCCGCTCTTTAGTTTAACTGCTGAGGCTCGGACGAGGGTATGTCACCTCTCCTGTCCAATTCAGGGCAATCACGTCTGAAATGTCCTTCCCGGTTGCAGAGCCAACAAACCACTCTAGTTTTTCGATCCCTCGAGCCAGAAATATTTCTCATAATTCGCTCCATCTTGTTTTCCAATTCTTGAAACTTCTTCGTGAAAAGTTCAGAGGAATCGTCTGCCAATGTTCCACGTACGAAACGCCGATCTTTTCTAGAAGCTTGCTGTGCGGCTTCTACTCTCATGGCATAGACGAGGGTTGACTTCAGATCTTTGCTGTCTGACATCCTGGTAGCTTGCTGTATGTCGGGATCTTTGATGGCATCTACGAAATATTGAAGAGACAGATTATCTCGTACGTCCGAGGGACAGTCTGGGAAGGCGAGGAGCGACAGTCTTTCTACATCCGATGCCAATTCTTGAAGAGTTTCATTGGCCTTCTGCTGTCTCACTTTCAATTGCAGTCTGTTGTAATCCTTTAGATGCTGCTCCCCAAACCTTAACTCCAACGCACTTGCCAGCACCACGAATTCTCCCCGCTTCTCTTCAGGTAGTGTCTGTAAAATGTCGGCAGCTTCACCTCGAAGAGATGCTGCGATTTGGAATGCTTTCGAAGTATCGTCCCAACCATTCGTAGAAGCAATAATTTCAAACTGCGTTTGATAAACGCGCCAAGACGACCTCCCATCAAAAGTGGCTACTTTGATGTTGGAACGTGGCGTAATGAAGGGAGTGGAAACATTATCCCATTTAGGCGTTGCAACGGTCATAGCTTCTCCCGTTTCAATTTTCCGTAGCCTTTCTTCAACAGCGTCATTAAACTTTTCCTGCTCTTCTTTCATGGTGGAAACCTTTTCTCCCAAGCAGTCAACTTTCCCATTAACCGCCTCAAAACTCTCACTGATTTCTTTTCTTACTTCACTCAAAACCTCTTCTTTTACCGATTGTAGAACACTTGTAGTAGTCTCTATTATCGTAGATTCCACCATTGTAGCCAGTTCGGATTGCATTTCTTCTTTAATCCCAATTATAGCAGCTGATGTGGATTCTTGGCTGGCGGCGATTGCGGCGGCGAGTTCGGCATTTGTCGTTTCTTGACGGGCTTGACCAGCGGCGATTGTAGCGGCGAGTTCGGAATTTGTCGTTTCTTGACGGGCTTGACCAGCGGCGGTTAATTCTTGTCCGGCTTTTATTTCAGCGGCCGTGGATTCTTGTCCGGCTTTTATTCCAGCAATCATTTCCATTAATTGTTTCATTTGGTCTTCCATCATTCCTCTAGTTGTCGGCATTCAAAATTACGAAATCCCACTTCTGACACCACTGTTATGAATTTTTCCACTGAGGCAATGATGGCACAGTTTTCACGGTTTAAAAGTATTTATTCTCTCTTCAGAAAACTCACAAAATTTATTCACAGGCAACAGTTTAATTACTCTCAAGCTTCAACACAAGCTTCAACAAAAATAACTTCGAATTCAGCGATTATACCAGCTCACTCCAATAGGTAAACAAAGCGATCAGCTTTCAACGAAAACCGAAGTCAATCTGAAAACTTTCCCGTTCTCCTGTCTTTTTATATACAAGCGCGTGAGACATTCTCGAAATTTCCAGCCAATTCATCGGAAACGAAATATCTCGAAACTTCTCGAATGCTTTAGGTGTTGCCACCTTTTTCTAACTTGTATAATCGCTATTAATTAATAAATAAAATAAGATAAAAATAAATTACAATAGAATTTTGAAATAATACGTCACTATTTACAATATATACAGACAATTTGTGCAACAATATTAACAAATGTTGAAATGATTTGAAAGTTTTCAGTGAATTTCAATAATCTTCGGTGAATCTAAATTTGAGGCTGCAAATGATGAAGTCAAATTGAGTCTAAATAATTCGTTGCTATGCTAGATTCTATGTATATTTTGACTCATTCTCATTAAATGAAGTTAGAATCATAATTTTAATTGATCCAGATAGAAAAATTCAACCATTTAAAATTTTGTAAACATAGAAATAATAATAAAATATGCCTGGTGTCTATAGTGCAGTTCTAGCCTCTGTATTTAAAAAAAAAAAATCGTGAAAATATATTGAACCAAGTTCTTAATTTTTGTTTTAAAATGAAACCAAAATCTGAGTTAAGAGAAAATTAACAGGCATTGAGACGATAGTGTTATCTACCAGATTCTTCCCTAACTGAAAAATTATCGCCAAATGGCATGGTTATAGTAACAATATTGGTCAATGCAGTGCTACACAACGCACCTAAACGTAAGCGTAGGTGTTTCACATTAGACGGCCTTCTTATGTATGATTTTATAATGGACACATATTGGAAAAAATATTTAATAGATTTATTAAGTTGACCAAAATACGACTGAAAACATCCCATAACTGCACGAACGTATAATAGTAAATTATGTTAATAAGCGAACTTTTAGATGTTAGATATATATGATAACTGTAATGCAGAAGATATTTGCGAATAAAACGGAAAGGAATTTAACAAATTTATTTTGTTTAAATGTTATTAATACTCAAAAAATAAAATAAAATTGTCAATACCCACTGATACATCTTTGATGACAACAAAAAATGTAAACAAAAACAGGATGAATTTAAAACGTAGACAAACAAAACGATACTTAAAAAATAATGCTTTGAAACCGCACATGCGTGGAAGTTGTTTACTATATCGACTGAAAGTAAATATATTTAAATATTACTATAAAATTGGAACAGCTTATTGGAGAAACGATTGTTATACATAAAAATAATCCGGAAATTAGGGAGACACATTAAAATAACTTTTGGTTTTATTCTGATGTAATAAAAAAAAAATAAAAAAATAACGCTGCCATTCCAAGATTTTTTTTTTCGTGTCATGAAATTTTAATGAAAGCAACTTTTAATCGAATTTAAAAGTTGTTCTCTACAATCTCCATGTACTAATGCTTCTATGTACCAAATTTCGTACCTCTAGGTGCAAAACTGTGGTTTTGTATAAGGTTCAAACGTACAGACTACTCAGTTTTATGTATATAGATAGACTGCGGTAAAAAAAATATTGAATGAAATGCTCAAATTGTTTTAAAAGTTGGAAATACGTTTGTTAAACCAAGTACTTTATTATTAAAAACACTACTTGTTTTTAGCAGCAAGAAATTATAATTAAAAGCAACCAAAATTATGTAAATCATTAAAAAAATTAAATAACATTGTATCCCAAAAGTTAAATTAAATTCTGCATTTGAAGATAATAAAATATACAGGTGCCTTAACGTGATTTTGTAAAAATACGCTTGTCTTTGTGTTAAATTTTCACTCATAGATATCACCTTCTCTTAATATGACGTGCTAACGGCTTTTAAGGTGCTCTAAAATCCCCCATCTTACAAATTCCCATAGAAATGCGATACAAGCGTCAAAAGTTAAAACGAGTGACTTTAACACTGAGCTTTCTGCCCTTGAGCATCTCCCATCATCTTTTGATTTTTTTCTGTTTCACTCACAAGGTAGGACAATGTAAGGTCTATCAAATAACATTGCAAATTTCACCATCTTGGCTTTTTTTTGCTTATGTAAAAATTATTGCCAAATTGACAACTTTTATTTAAATGAGTAAAAATATGAAAGAGGTAAGTACACCCTAAAGTTTCATGCAATTACCAATATTATAGTGCAATTAAAAGTTGTATGACGTTCCACACACCTAGTTATTATAAAAAGTCATATTTTCTAGGTTTAGGTTCATTCCTTACCATTGAAAGATACCTTAATCACTAAATTATATTTGATCGTAATTTGCAATGCATAAGAAAAGGCTTACTTAAATTAATTATAGTGTGTTTTGTAGCGGAAATTTTTTATTCTCTTTCAAATGTAGAATCAAGAACTAATTTTAATGATATATTTACGATATAAAAACATAATTATCAATGCAATTATATATTCCTAGAGAATACTCATTATTTCAACTAAAATTAGTTATTTGATACCAAACTCACTTTTTAAAAAATAATTTAATTCAAATTATTCAATAGAAATATCATATTTCAACCCAACACCAACATAGAAAACACCTTTGACTATTTTTATTTTTTAGAACATTAACTGCATGCAATTGACTTACAAAGCTCCGTGAATTTCCGTCTATTTACACAACCAATATGCAAACAAAATTACATTTAGTGGTTGGCTTTAATTTATAATTGAGTCGGGGTTAAATTTTTAGTATTCTACACACTCGAAAAGTATTCCAAAGAGTGTTTCATTTATGTTTAACTTGGTTTGCATTTATGCTCAGCGATGTAGATCTTTATTGACTTTTCACAAATTTCCATTTTAATCTGAAGGCTGTATGGCTCGTTAACAAAAGACTAAATAAACTATGAGCTTTGGGGAAATAAGCCAATGATTTGCTTTTTGATAATTAGGCATAAAAGAATATTCTTATAAAACGATATTTATTCTTTTCTATTTAGCTGGAGAGTTTTACGATTTAGTTGGCAACTAATATTGACTCGCAAAAGATGGATAATTCGAATTTGATTCTTGATTTTGTCGAAAAGAAATGTTCTCTATCGTAAAAGGAATAAAATATGAATTAGAAGCAGATACAGGTTTGAAGAATTTTAAACAACTTTCTGATGTTAGTCTCCGAGCTGTGTAGATAGAAAGGATTTATTTAATTTATAAAGTTCCGCGTAAACTTATTCAATCAAATATTTTCATGGAAATTTGAAAAGAATTCTCTAGATATAGGTTATTCTTAAAGATACACTAAGAAATTATTCGAAAATATATTTGGAGCATCAATATAAGAGAGTATTCCTTTGAAATAGATATATGTTGCTGGATAAATGTTATCCTTTATTTGAATTGAAATATGTTATATATTCAGTAGATTAATAAAACTGTATTACACACTAGGAGCATGGCCCATCGTTGTTTGGTAAATGGTAGTGGTTAAATATTAGAGGGAGCTATGCATTTAATATACTTTAAAAATACTTATATTTTTAAAAGGTATATGTAAATAGTTTTGAAAAATAACAGTATACATATGAGGCCATCCTAACTTGGTAATGAGCCTCTATTAAATAGCACTTATTAAACTGTAAAATTGTCTTTCCGATATAGTCTGGATATATCAATATACCTTTAGAAACTATCTGTTCAATTTGGCTCAATTGATATCATGTTATGAGCATGCAAACTTTACGTATTTTCGCTCTTTAATTGAGGAGTGTGGAACATTTTAACATCTAGGAGTTTCGACCGTAATGGACAATATCCGCATTTTAAAACCTTTTTTTTTTAATCAATTCTAGATGTTTTGAAAAGGTTATAAACAGAAAAATTTCTGCTCAATGCACTTTTCTTTATCTCTTTTTTTTTTTTAAATTTGTAATCAAAGTATCCCTGTTAGACATTGGCGAGAAAACGATTCATTCGTCTCGAATTGAATGTGACGTCAAGGCTTCCCAAACATCTTAGCTTGAAATGCGGCAGCGGAAACCAGTTTTGCAAGTTTCTCTCCAATCGCGCCAACCTGTTCGGGATATGGCAATGGTCTACCTACGCTAAATATTTCATCGCCAACTATTTGGCAGAAACCTCACGATAACCATAGAAACGGAAGGAAGCTTTGAAGTCACAGATTTTGTTGAGTGTTTTGATCGGACTGGTTTTGGCTCGGTTTTGGGGCATTTTCTTTTCTTAATATTTAAATAACTAATTTTTTTAAAGAACTCTTGTTTAAATATTTGGAACCATAAAGAAATTTCTCATAAATATAAACTAATTTCACTCGTTTTTAAAAAAATGCGGGAATTGTCCATTGGCCAATTTTCCAGAATCCATGTGTCCGACAATGGCCAATACTGTTCTACCTGGAAAATTATATATAAGCTAAAGACCTATATTCTCTGCTCTCTAAGGTTCACTTGTATACATGGGTTGCTTTGCAAGTCATTGGTATGTTTCTCTCAATTGAATAATAGACGCCTTTTCAATATGTCCAAGCATAATTTTTTTTCATGTTATTTATAATAATAAAACAAGCTGTGTGTCTGTCTGTGGATCTATAGAAACCTACTTAAAATTAGAGAAGAGCTCTGAAATTTTCAACGTTAGAAGTTTAGGACTTCTAATTTTATGTATATCATACAGAATGTTAAAATTTTAATTAGTTCTTTTTTAATTAATATTTAAATTATTATTTTTTTTTTTACAAAATGACTTCAAATTGAGATACAGCTCTGAAATTTTCAACATAAATAGTTTTAGCCTTCTAATTGGACTTTTGAAAAACAGAATGTTAAAATTTTAATTAATTATTTTTTAATTAATTAATAATTTTTTTAACAAAACGACTTCTAATAGGATTACAGCTATAAAATTTTCAAAATAAGTAATTTTGGCCTTCTTATTGAACTCTTGAAAAACAGAATTTAAAATTTTTTAGTAGTTTTTGTATTAATTAATTTTTTAATTAATTAATAATTATTTTACAAAGCGGTTTCAGCATTTGTCATAGAAGATAGGAATGATTTTTTGTAAATCCAGTATTAATTTAGGAAATTGTGAATGTGATAGTGGCAAGTTTTTTTTTTTGTCTTGTTGCTTTCAATTACCCATATATATACATAGAGTAATGAAAGTATAGGATTCGGTCAGAAAAAAAAAAAAATTCGATTTTTTTTTTTTTTGTGCATTTCTCCATGTTTTGGAACATCCTAAATTCAAAAGAGTGATCTAAAAAAAATGTCTGCCTGTTTGTGCGTCTGTGTTCAGCATAACTCCCGAACAAATTGACCTACGATGTTCAAATTCGGTGTGCGGGTTGGTGGTGGCCATGGGACTCTACCATTAAGGTTTTGCCAAAATCGCGCATGTGCATAAGGTAGCTGCCACTGAAAATATCATGTTTTTCAATGATTGCTAAAAACGGCTCTAACGATTTTGATCAAAATCGCTGTTCTAATGCCTCTTAAGGTGTTCTAAACATCCCTTCCTCCGAAATTTCCGTAAAAATACTTTAACGGCGTAAAAAGTTGAAAAACGAATTCCTTCAATACAGAGTTCTCTTTGCTTGAACATAGCTCACCAACGATCGTTTTTCTCCTCTCCGCAGTTCCACATCAGTAATATAGTGTCATTGAAAGTTGTGCGATGTTCTTCACTCCTAGTTTTTTGTTGAGTTGAAAAGGCTATGATGCTATCACTATAACTATTAGTGATACAGTGTAACAATGGCATTTTAATGATAAAAAATTATCAAGTGTAACAATTATGAAAAATGAGTAACTATGGCGCTTAATGGGAAGCAATAATAGAGATTTATTTGTTGCAGAAGATGGAAATAATTTTTTTTGTAAATACTGCATTAATTTAAGAAATTGTGAATGTGACAGTCTCAAGTTTTCTTTTTCTTGTTTTTTGTAGAGTTGAAAGTTTATGATGCTGTCATTATAACTAACAGTGGTACAGTTAACAATGGCGTTTTAATGATAAAAATGATAAAGTGCAATAATTATGCAAAATTAGTAACAATGACGTTTATTGGGAAACAATGATCAAGATTTATTTGTTGTTAAAGATGGGAATTACATGAATTTTTTTGTAAATGCTGTATTAATTTAGGAAACTGTTAATGTGTAGTGCGAAGTGGTGTTTTTTTTTTGTCTTATTCTTTTGTGATGTTTAAAGGTTATGAACACTATGAGTAATAGTGGCAGAGTGTAACGACGACGTTTAATGTAATGTGAAAGTGTAACAATATATAAAATGAGTAACAATGCAATTTTCTGGGAAACAATGATACAGATTTATTTGTTGTAGGCGATGGGAATGGGATGAGAAATTTGGAAAGATACATTATTTTGTTTTATTGTAGGGAATTGAAAAGTTATGATGTTTTTACTATATGCAACAGTGATACAGGTTGGTACATTTCGTATATTTCTCAGAAGATATTTTTTTCATCAAAATATTTGTTCCTTTCATCAATTTTTTTTCCTTTTTTTATCAAAGTAGACCCTACATAAAGTACAAACTTTCTCACATAATCTCTATCATGCTCTTCAATAACAACAATACCAATGAAAGCTAGAACAACAGCACTCCTAAGGTATGCATTCTAGACCGCGAGGTTGCGGGTTCGAGTCCCTTTTAAGGCATGGGTGTTTGTGAATGTATGTTGGCTTGTCAAACGACGAATGTTTCGGCGCATTATAGCCCTCGTGTTGCTGACGGCGCCAGATAATCTGAAAACAACCAACCAACCTAAGGTATGCAATCAACTCCTTCTACGATATTTGTCAACATATCAAACAAATAACTTTTATTTACTCTCCCATTTTTTGGTGAAGAACACTGTGTCCTATTTTAGCCATTTTCCGGCTTCATCAAAAATATTCATTTCTATTCAACCGTTCATTAACCGTTGATTCTGCAAGTAAACAAATGGCCGCCGTTATCGATAATGATGAACAAATATGGCCTTTTTTGGGGATGAGCAGGAATATTATTGGTATTGATAGCAGAATACACTAAAATCTTAAGTCTCTTATATTACTTTATATCTATTCTCAGGGGTCTATGCAGATAGAAATTTGGGTCCTATTAAGGACCCTTCACAAAATTCCATTATCAACAAAATGGCCCTTCACAAAATACCATAATCAATAAAAGGACCCTTCACAAAATTCCATGTCCAACAAACTGACCTTTCACAAAATTCCCAAGTCAAAAAAAAAAAAAAAAGAAAAAAATGGAACCTTCATTATATTTCCAATTTGAAAACGGACTAATTACAAAATTACCAAGTTTATTTTATGCCAAAAAGAAAAAACGGATTGCTTGCCCACGTGTTAGTTTTAAGGAAGTGGCATCATGGATCCAAACCATTTGCTCAAAATGTGTAAAATAGGACCATTTTTCACAAAATTAATTTTTTTCTCCACAAAAATAGGACCCTGTAAAAAAAACCTGGATAGAACCCTGATTCTCTATACTTTAAATACATAGCATTGACTACACAACATATCATTGACCAATTTTTTTAAGCATGTCCTTTTAGTGCTCTTTTAATCTAAGCCCCATCCAAACTAGCAGTGGCGTGACAAAGTGCAATCCACATTACAGCCCCACCGAATCATCTTTCTGCCCTGACCATGACAAAGTCCTCCACACATCGACAGAAACATTACCGAGTTCCCATAAACCTCTTACTGGGCCTGTCATCACGGAATGGTGTAATCAAAGAGAAACCCTCTTTGACGTCACGCGCTTGAGATGCGACGTCCAATCGGAATGCGACACGTTAAGTCCTACTTACAGGACAGTTTCAGGATTTGAAGGCTGTTAGAGGTGGAGCTCTCTGGGCTTTGGGAGGTAATTAATTGGACTCGGAGTACTTGCAAAAGTTGTGTATTAATTATGGAGTAGAATTTTGAAAACGTTGTGGCAACAGGTTTTTTTTGTTGTTGTTTTGTAGGGTTAAAAGGTTATGATACTTTCACTATGAGTAACAGTGTAACAATGTGTTTTTAATGATCAAAACGATAAAGTGTAACAATGATGTAAAATAAATAACAATGACGATTAATGGGAAACAATGTTAAATATTTATTTGTTGTAAAAAATGGGGTTGATCTGAATTTTTTTTGTAAAAGCTGTATTAATTTAGATAATGGACAATTCCCGCATTTTTAATTTTTTTTTTATTCAATTCTAAATGTTTTCGAAAAGGCCATAAACACAAAAATTTCAGCTAACTGCGCTTTAAAAAAAAAAAAAAAAAAAAAAAAAATCAACTAAAGTTTGCCTGTTAGTTTTTGGCGGGGAAAACGACACATTCGGCTCAAAGAGAATGTAACGTCACTACATCTGAAACAGCTTGGCTTGAAACACAGCAGCGGAAACCAGTTTTGTAAGTTTCTCTCAAATCGCATCAACCGGTACGGGATATAGCAATGAGGAATTTTCACGTTTTTTGGTTTTATTTAAAGAAAAAAGTAGAGAAAAAATCATGAAAAACATTACAATTCTTTCAAAAATTTGACCTCGGATAGATAGTTAAAAAAATATTTAGTTTTTACTTTGCGATTTCGTGGGTAAAAAAGCATTTTGCTTGTGACGTCACAGTGCAGATGGTGAACCAGTCTAATAACATGTTAAGACGAGGATGGAGTGAGGTTCCGTTACGACGGTATATATGCTTAACTGCGTCACGGTCTTTTATCCGTTTTTGGTTCCGTGACCTTTGCTGTGATTTAAACTCATTTAAAACCATATTTTTAATTAATTGAAAGCATAAAGTTTTCAAAGGATAACACTAGAAAATACAAAAAATATTCAATGTCCTCAAATGTGCAAGTTCCTCATTGTTAACCAAACCAACGCCTACTATTTGACAGAAACCTCACGATACTCATAGAAACGGAAGGATGTTTTGACATCACAGCTATTGTGGATCGGACGAGGTTTTTGGTCATTTTCCCCCTTAGTATTTAAATAACTAATTTTTTTATAAGAACTTTTGTTTGAACATTTGTAATCAGAAAGAAATTCTTCATAAATATAAGTTTTAAAAAAATGTGGGAATTGTCCACTATAAATATGATAGCGGCTTTCTTTTTTTTGTCGTTTTATTCTTTTGTGGAGTTGAAGGGTTATGATGGTTTTACCCTGAACAATGAGGTTTAATGATCAATAATGAAAAGATGTAACAATGATATTTAATATTCAAAAATGATAAAGTGTAACAATGTTTACTGGGAAACAATGATAAATACTTATTTCTTGTAAAAGATCTTGATGATATGAACCTTTTTGAAAAAGCTGTATTATTTTAGGAAATTGTGAATGTGATAGTGGCAAGTTTTTTTTTTTGTCTTATTTTTTTGTGGAGTTGAAAGGTTATGATGATTTCTCTAAGAACAATAGTAGTGGCATAGTGTAAACACGAGGTTTTATGATCAATAATTTATGATGAATCAGGACGCTATGGCTAAACGTCCAATATTCCTCAAATTCTTTAAAATTACCTTTCCAACCAGAAGGGACTGGGAAAGGGAATATGTATTGGACAGATTTGACATTACTATATACACAGATGGTTCTAAAATTGACAACTACTCTGGAGCCGGAGTATACAGTATTAAACCTAACTTTAACATCTCTATACAGTTAGGAGAATTTTGCACTGTTTTTCAGGCAGAAATCATGGCTCTCAATAGATGATCAATAATGGTAAATTTTATGATTAATATATGATCAATACGGTAAAATGATCAATAATGGTAAAATGTAAAATCGATGTAAAATGAGTAACAATGAAGGTTTTTTAGGAAACAAGGATGAAGGATTATTTGTTGTAGAAGATGGGAATCGGATGAGATATTTTGGAAATGTATTTTTTTAGGTAATTATGAATGTGATAGTGGCAAGAGAAATTATTCTTTATTTTGTTTCATCGTGGGGAGTTGAATGGTTTTGATGTTTTCAGAATGATACCAGTGTTACATTGCAAATATAATGGTGAAAAATGATAAAGTGTAACAGTGATGTTAAATGAACAATCATGATAAAGTGTAAAACTGATGTTAAATGAGCAACCACGATAAAGTCTAACAATGTTGACAAATGAGCAATCATGTGGAAGTGTAACAATGACGTTTCATAGGAAACGACAAGAAATATTAATTGGTTTTAGAAGATTGGAATAAGATGAGAATTTGTGTGTGTATTGCATTATTATTTATTTGTTAAAGAAATTTAGAAAGTAACGGTGGTTGCAGGATTTATTATTTTTCTTGGTTTTTGCGTGGATTGGAAAGGTTATGATGCTTGTTACTATACGCACAAGTAATACAGTATAATATTGATATTTAATGAACAAGAACAATACAATGAAATAATGACATTGATGATATGATATAATAAAACTTAATAAGAAGAAATGGCCCCAAAAGGGATATGGAATAAGTCAAACCAATCTGTTAATATCGCACGACCGAAGAGCGAAAAAACTAGTAACTGCGTAAACTAGAATAAACGAGATGTGGGAACTCGTGATGTTTAGGACTAACCACTGAAAACAGAGATGTAACTACATTACTGTGGTAAAGTTTGACTAAATTTAATGTAAAGCAAAACAAAAACAGTGAAATTCAAGTTTTGAAAAATGTGTGTTGAAATGGGATGCTTTTTAAAAGAATGAAATTTTTTACTTTTGAAACTTAGTTAATTACTTTATGAATTGAGAGATTATTTACCCGTATGGATATTTAAAAATATTATTTATTTAATTATTTTAAACACCTCTATGAAATTAGTCTTGAACATAAAAATATGTGTATATTTAAAAATGTTCTGAGATGCTTTTTTAAAATAATGACATTTTAAAATTTTTTAAATAATTCAATTACATTATAATTTGAGAGATAATTTACCCGTTTGAAATAATACACATATTATTTAATTATTTTAGACACCTCGATTAAATGAGTATTTTAAATATCTTAACTTTTTTTTAGTTCAAAAGTAATTATTACTATCTAAAAATAATAAACTTTATTGGTAATTTAAAAATGCTTTAACTCTTTACATTTTAAAACCTTATTTTGTTTCCTATGTGATTCATTGTATGTTCTAAAATTTAAAGATATTTACTGGAATTTAATTTTATTTAACCTTAAATACATTTTTTCTAAAATCAATACATTTAATTACTAACTCTAATACATTTTCAACGATGACAATATACAGTAGAATACATTCAAAATGTATCTATTCATCTCTTATTCCGTTCAATAACCATTCATACCTGCCTAATCTTCCATATCGGACAATCTAATACCACAAATATATCATAATACGGTCATACTCCAGATTCACGAAAGGCAGCCTAAAGAGGCTTATAACTTTTGACAAAGCTGCATACACATCTTATTGTAACCGAATCCAATTCGATTCCAAGCTTCATATTATGATTTGTTAATCATCATAGAACATGTTCAGATATGGAAGACTTTTGCATTGAGTGCATATGGATTTGGATCCAGAGTGTCTTAAAATTTGAGTCTAGCTTGAATTCAGAACGCGAAGATGTAATGTTGTATTCAATCATATAAACTTATGTCTGGCACATATTATGTTTCATTGCTTGTTTTTGCAAATATTTTTGTAGTTTGAATAGTCTAATCTATTATTAACTAAATAGTTATTTATAATGAGTTTGGCTTCTGGGATTCATTTCATTGTTATTAGATTAGGGAAAGCAAAGAACGGATAACCATTACGAAAAAAAGAATGGAAGAAACCTCGTGAGTTCAGTTTAACATTGTTTGATTATGGCAGAATAAACCAGTATTTATTATCGTTGTTATTTGAATGTTGTAATAAATTCACGTTTAAATACATAGTGTTTAAACATGGCTTTCTTTACGTTTAAAGAAAATGCAGATATGTAATTAGATAGGATATTATTTTTTTATAGAAATATTATCGTATTGTAATACAAAGTATGACAGCTTTTCAATGAATTGAAAAAATTTAACTAACCTATTAAAGACTGCTTTGAAATTGATAAGAAGTCATTGTTTTTTAACTTTTACCTTGTTTATTTAGATTATGTAAAGTATATTTTGTATTTTTCAGAAAATTGTTTTTGGGATTTTTAAAAACACTAAGTGGACACACACACACACACACACACACACACACACACACACACACACACACACACACACACACACACACACACACACACACACACACACACACCTAAATTGTCGATTAGCAAGCTTTCTTACCATCCGTCGTTAATGGGTTAAAATAAATACTTCCAAGTTGTAAAATTTTTTGAAGATATTTTACTTTGTATTATATTTGCATCACGGTTTAGAAAAACACAGCAAAACGTTTATTGATAAGTAAAAGTTTAATACATAAAATTTAATGCATATTTTACACTATTTTTAACGCATATTTTTAGATTTTAGAAATGACACTCTTCTTATCATAACTCGATTAATGGTGATACATTTTAAAACTTTTCTTAAAATATCAATTGACATGTTGGCATTGAATTAAAAAAAAATAACAATTTATATGATAACAGTTATTTTGTTGCGTGCTAATTGCTGTCCAGCAGTAAATTTACATTGTATATGATATAGTCAATACGATTTACTTGGATATTATAGATAAAAACTGGTTATTACACATAATAACCATTTATTATGTGTAATACCCGGTACAAATAATAACCATTTATTATGTATATTAATCATATTATCTGTAAAATATATATTTCTATGAAAAACTAATTTCAATTAAAAGTTTTCCTGGTATCGCTATTTTTATAAATTATTAACACAGAAGTGTATCAAAACAAAGAAAATAACTAAAATGGTTGAGTATAAATCTTACGAAGTATGTCATTAAGTATGGCTTTATTTATGCAATACATAGCAAAATTACTCCCAATATTTCTTTCAATATTCACAGTTAAGAAAAATTAAGAAACACAGCATCCATAACAATTAAAGAAAAACGATACCAATGGCCACAAATAAAGAAACATCACCGTCCCCCAAAAAAGCCACAACTCAAAACAAACTTCCGAGTGTTATTTCCAATAACTCCCAACAACCCCAAAGCCATTTTTCAACCATAATAAGAAGCCTCAGCCATTAAAATTTCCCAAACGAATAGAGCGAGAAACTTCTAGAAAATTTTGAGTTAGAATCTCACATAAATTATAGTCAGAACAAATCGTTAGTGTATAATTACACGATTCCCAACACCACAAAACTAGCTCTCCGCCGATGCTTCAAAATATTTTTTTTTATCTACTGTATTTCGCGCCCGTTTCTCAAAAGTCATAAATCTTACCTCAAATACAGTGAGGTGAACTTTTCCCACAAAATGTGTGTAAGGAATTCATTTATTTTTGCATATCTTCACGCGTAGCTTTCTGTTGGAAGTTGCCGGTGGTTTCTTTCCCTAATGGTTTGTTGTTGCGGTATCTTTTGAACTGTGCGTTTGGAATTTACCAAAAGTTTGGGAGGTTTCGTGTGTTTGTGATAAACTTTTAACTGTGAGGAAAATTCGTATCGATGATGTGTGTTATTTTTTTTATGTTTCGGTTTTCAACTTTTGTGGAAGCAAATCGAAATTTCCTTGATTGCTGAGATAGTAGCTACAATCGTATATCATTAATATAGTTACGAATTTTTCTCTAAGGAAATGAGGACACAGGTTTTACTAAATAAAAACTATAATTTATTCTTCTTTCGAAGGCTCACAAAACTTCTTCGAACTGTAGAACAATCACTATCAAGCTTCAATACAAGCTACTGTACATACTACTTCGAACACAGCGTTCATTTAGGCTCAGAAAGTAAACAATACATCCGAACAGCAAACGATTCTTGACTGAACTGGTGATCTCATTTTTCGTCTCTTTAAATAGTGCCGGGGCAAAAATTTCTAGCAAAATCCAGCCATCCAATCACCTGATCGAAATTTTTTCGAATGATTTAGGTGTTGCCATCTTTTTCTAACCTGTATAATTGCTGTTTACAAATGAAATAAAATAAAATAGAACATTAAAAGAAATACGTTATTATTTACAATTATATACAGAATAAAATGAGATAAAATAGAACTTAAAATAAATTCGTCATTATTTACATTTTTATGCAGACAATTTTTGAAATAATATTGTAACATTGTTGTAAATGCAGTACCACGTTTTTTAAGTAAAGTCAGATTTACACGTTACCAGTCGAGGTTCCAGTTTAGATCGCCAGTCAGTGACGTCACCAGGCTACTGGTACCAGTAAACCAAATTTCTATTTACTGGCGCCGGCCACTCCGATCAACCAATCACGTGCGCTCTCCCGTGATAACCGATAGACGACGCAACGGTCGCCTAGCTGACGTCACAAAACTGGCGATCTGAACTGGAGGCCCGACTGGTAGCGTGTAAATCAGGCTTAAGGATTTCTTTTGCCTCACATGAGCGTTATTTTTGTGTTTTGAATGATAAAATAACATCGTACTTATTTGAGGACGGCATTACAGTTTAACTTGCACAGGTTGCGCATGGTTACCAACACATTCTAACTAGTTAGGAGGAAGTTGTTAATATAGATATCTATGGCGATTGCTAAGCATTCTTCGACTTCAAGTCAATAACCAAGCATGCGCTATCCAGAAGTCGTAATTAGGGATTAAAGGCTAAATGGAGTTTTTGTGAAACATATCGAAAAATCTCTCCTCTCTCTTTTCCACCCATTCAAGAGTATGATCACAGTTTAAAGTATAAATTTATTCAAGTCACTGACTGTTTGGAAGTTCTAAAACTATCCGTATCCTATCATTTGAGAGCTTCTGAACCAATTTGAACCGTTTTTTCCCCTATAGGTACCATGACTAACCCAGATTATCGGGAACCCAATTCCTTTTCGATAATTTGTGGTTAATGTATGAAATCAAGGATAGGTGTGAAAGGGAGCTCTCATAGTTTATAACAGAGGAAACTAATTTGTACAGGTATTTTTTGTATGCATCTTGATTAATCCAGAATATCGGGATCGTAATTTCATTTCGATGATTTGTGGTTAAAAGGTGGTGAAATCCAGGAAAGGGATGAAGAGGGGCATTCTCATAATTTATAATCAAGGAAACTAGTTTTTACAATATTTTTGTATAGGTATCTTGATTAATCCAGCTTATCGGGAACGCTATTTCATTCCGATGATTTGTGGTGAAATCAAGGAAAGAGATGAAATGGGACATTCTCATAATTTATAATCGAGGAAACCAATTTGTACAAGGTTTTTTTATAGGTATCTTGATGATTCCAGCTTATCGGGAAAGCAATTTCATCCCCATGATTTGTGGTTAAAAGGTGGTGAAATCAAGGAAAGGGATGAAATGGGACATTCTCATAATTTATAATCGAGGAAACCAATTTGTACAATTTTTTTTGTATACGTATCTTGTTTAAAGCCGGTGATCGGGAACGGAATTTCATTCTGATGATTTGTTGTTAAAATATGTTGAAATCAAGGAGTTGAATGAAATGGGTCACTCTCATAACATACAATTAACGGGCCCCAACTATTTGAGCCGAGGTACTTTTGTTACTCCAGTTAGTAGTCAAGCACTAATTAAACGCAAACGCCAAGAGTTTAAACGTTTCAACGGCTTTACGTTTAAACATTTGATTAATGTTCGCGAGAGGAAAGAACTTTCAGAGAATCCATCTCCTCACTAACTATAAGAATGAATTCTTAAAAGACAGGTGCATCCTGGCCTGTCAAGAAAAATGGACTTTCTGTGGCCAGACATGTCCTTGTTTTGGGCTTCATCATCCTGTTCAAACTGCCGGCCTGACTGACTTTCAACTACATTTAACCAAATGCTTCTTCAACTTCTGTTGAGCTTTTACTATTTCTCAAGAAAAGTTACTAATTTTATTGTCACAACATAGAAAGAAAAGACTATTAACCCTTTGCACTCCAGGCCTTTTTCGCTCGGAGGAATCAGCAACTCCAGACATTTTAGGTTTGGCTGGTGTTTATGGATTTGCTTCATAGAAACTAAACACAGTCATTGGCCTTGCATCGAATTTCCGCATCACACCTAATGGTCCTCTCGTAGTTTGGCATCCAATCGTGTGGCGCCTGAGAGGCGCCACTGGAGTGCAAAGGGTTAAAGGAAATACAAGGAATATTACATAAGGCTACATTATGCGCTTATCTAGTTGTAGAAAACTTCCGAGTATATTTCCTGAAAGTATGCCCACCTGATGGCTGAGTGGTTAGCGCCATGGTTTCGCCTGCTAAGGATGACGGATTTGAATTCCAGGTTAGGCAAAGATGTTTGTTGTGGTTAGCGATTTGGTTTCACTTGCAAAGGGTGTAGGATTCGAATCTCGTGTCAGGTCAAGATACCGTGTTAAAAAGATGTTCGTTGTGGTTCGGAATCCACTTTAAGCTGCAAGTACCTGCCTGATTAACCGTTATTGTGTGCAAGTATAGGTTGTTAAACGCACAACCCAATCAACCTGAAGGTACGAAAAGTATCTCACAACACCCACTTTCAGTAAGTAGTTGGTTCGTTGTTTTCAGATTATCTGACGCCGTCAGCAACACGAGGGCTATAATGCGCCGAAACATTCGCCATTAGACAAGCAAACATGCATTTACAAACACCCATGCCTAACACGGGACTCGAGCCCGCAACCTCTTGGTCTAGAAGCTAGCATGCTAACCACTATACTGTTTCAGTAAGTAAAATATTTTGTTTATGCATTGCAGCAGTAAGGTTGAAGGGTTATTTCCACCTTTTCCTAATACTTAATAGGTCCCCATTTCTTGTAGAATCTTCCTTCCAATGTAAAATGCTACTTAAATAAATGTAATATTTTATTTTTCTTGCCCAGTGGCACAGTGGTAGCGCATTGAACTGCCACGCCGCAGGTCCACGGTTTGATCCCCGGACTAGGCAAGGTTGATTCAGCCTTTAATCCCTTGAGTGGGTCAATTAAATGAGAACCGAGCATGCTTGGGAACTAAACACTTGGGGGTTCCCTTTCAGACTGACCAAATGACCAGAACATTGCTGTATGGCACTCCGGGGCCCATGGTCAAGTTGGTTGGTTGTTTTCAGATTATCTGGCGCCGTCAGCAACACGAGGGCTATAATGCGCCGAAACATTCGTCATTAGACAAGCCAACATACATTTACAAACACCCATGCCTAACACGGGACTCGAACCCGCAACCTCGCGGTCTAGAAGCTAGCACGCTAACCACTATACCGTTTGATCGGCGGCCCATGGTCAAGTAAGCTGGATCCCGCACAGCAGGCCAAGCCCCCCTCCCCTCTCCCATCGGGCTATTACACCACTGATTTTAGTTTAGATTAATTTATTACTTTACAAATAGAACTAATTTATTTTACATATTCAATCAACGCAGTTAATATCCGAAAAGCTAATGAATTTTGTTAATGAAACCATAAAGACATATTTTTTAAATCTTAACAAATTATGATTGTGTATTTCCATTTATTTATTCACTTACAACAAACAAGTACACGTCAAGCATATTAAGTATACTACAATATGAAAGAAATATATTACTTTATTAAATACTTACTTCTGATAACAAACGTTTCACATTCCATGATAAATTTATCTTTTGAAAGTTTTTACCAGCACTGCCACCGAAATATCAGAAAGAGAAACATTATTTCATAAAATGGGCTGTGAAATATTACGATAACTCACTGCCCATAATTGATTTTAACTTGTCCCACTTTATATTCAAACACAGACAGAATAAGAACTCCTTTCAGTGTTTTCGTGATGTTCTGTTCGGTTTTAACAGGAAGCTGGCAAATAAATTTCCCTCCCGAACAAATAATTACGAATCGCGTGTGGCAACGGTAAAAAATGAAACTGAATTCAAGTTCTTATCGAACACGGAGAGAAGTGATTACATTTCGAAAATAGGGTTAAAAGATGACACGTGGAATTAAGTTTTGTAGATTGTTCTGGAGATGTTAGCGTTTATATCGATTGTGATAAAGTATCGCGCTGAATTGAATATTTAAATTAGTTTAACATCTGAAAACTAAAGTGATTTGTAAGTTTATTTGCTTTTTATCGTTGGCTTCTCTAAAATTTTAATTTAATTTCCATTTTTGCTTTTGCAGTACTTTTATGTAGTGAGAAGATAATACAAAGGCTACATTCGTTTGGGGTAGAGGCATACAAATACCGTAAAATGGGGTGAATAGGAACAGCGGGGTAAATCGGAACAAAACTTCATGAAATTACAAAGAAATTATTATTTTACACAAACAAAGCAGTTTTATTAATTATATATATTTTTCATTTGGTTAACATGTTTTTTTTTTTTTTTATCTTGGAACATATTTTGTGGGGTTTTCAACACTGTCCTTTTTAAAAAAAAAAATTCTGAAACAGCGTGCATACAATCCAATGAGTTTTAACCTCTACAAAACTTATCCCGTAATTAATAACATGTACCAGTTATAGACTTAACTAATATATTTTTAGATAAGTATAAACATCCACAACAGCATGCTATACTTAATTTAACTTGGTTTTAAAAACTTTTTATTGTACGATTTTTTATGTTTGGCCTCGTCTCGATTTTGAGATTTGCGGGGTGAATCGGAACACTTGGAACTTGGAAAGTGATATTAAAAAGCTGTTTTTGGCAAGATTATGTTCTACACAAGATTTCACGACTGAAGAAGAGTCTAATTACTCCCTTCATGACAACAATCAAGATTGCAGGCTTGAATAAATGTCAGAAGGGGAGCCTAGTTTCCGCATGGCAGAAAACCCGATTGTTCCGGTATTTTTTTTCTCTAAATGACTTCGTTATCTTTAAGTTATATGGGAAAATGTATGAAGACTCTATGTGAGCAAAGTTTTACACCCACAAGATTATTGCTATATAAGTGTGTTTTACAAAAAGCGCTTATGAACGAAGAGATTTTCTGAAACAAATGAGGATGCTTTTCTCCTTTCTCAAGATATTTTAAAGAATTTGCAGTCATACGACATGCAAACATAAAGTAGATTTAAAAGTATTATTAATTTTAAAGACTATTTGGATGAGTAATAGGAGAGTTATATAAGAGTTGACACGCTTTCAAACATATGATTTGTTTTGACAATAATTGACAAACACAAATTTTATCCGTCATATTAAATGATTTTTTTATGATAATTTTGTGTTCCTATTCACCATAATGCATTATTACTTGATTTTTGTCATCCTGTAAACGTTTAAATAAGATCAGACATAAATTGTAACGAGTGTTCCGATTCACCCCTTTCTGCGGGGTGAATCGGAACACCATGAAAAAATTCAAAATAAATTAAAGTCCTAGTTTTTAAAAAATATTTTGGGTTGATTCTCAAAGAAGAAGGTAAGACCCAAGTTTTTATGTCAAAAATATGTTCCTTAACGATCTTATTACAATCGATTATTACTTTGAAAGCTGAAAAGTGTTCCAATTCACCCCATTTTACGGTACTCAATATATTTGCAATATCTGAACTGAAAGGTTTCCTTGGAGTGATTTCTAATATCTAAATTTAACCGGAAGTTATGACCCGAAGTATTGTTAATGACATTTGGAAATTCATTTGTGATTCTTTAAACCACCTAAACTATAATTGTTCCAGTCTTGTTTCTTATAAAAGTTTGGTGGTCTTCAGATTGGTATCGGCATGCCGCCTATATTTTGAATCTCAATTTTAAAGTATTGGAGATTTTCATTTCAATAATCACAACACTGTTCTAAGGGATTTTAAGATATTTGAATTTTTTTTTACCATAAAAAATTTCGAAACGTTTTGTGTGGTTAAAAAGTTATTATGGTTTAATATTTTGTAAAGAAGTATTTTTAGATGTTTTTACAAAATTCCATTTCTTCAAGAATGAGTTCAAAAGCTAATAAAAAAAAAATCTCAATAATGAAAAAATAACTCTCTGGGTTGGTGGAATTATTTTTTATAAATCCAGAAACCCAGAGATTTATTCATTTTTTTTTCCAAATGATTCTGTTATAAATTTTTCCACAGAGGCAATGAGGGCACAGTTTTTACGGTATAAAAATATTTATTCTCTCTTCAAGAGCTCACAAAAGTTATTCAAAGAACAGTGCAATCACTATTAATCTTCAATACAAGCTTCAATAAGAACAGCTCCGAATTCAGCGATTATACAAGCTCACTCCAATAGGTAAACAAAGCGTTCAGCTTTGATCTGGATCCGAAGTCCCACTGAAAACTTTCCCGTTCTCCAGTCTTATTTATACAGGCGCGAGAGTACATTCTCGAAATATCCAGCCAATTTGTCGAAAAAGAAACATCTCGAAATTTCTGGATTGCTTTAGGTGTTGCCACCTTTTTCTAACTTGTATTTTCACTGTTAATAAATGAAATAAGATAAAATAAATTACAATAGAATTTTAAGATAATAGGTCACTATTTGCACTATATACAGACAATTTTTGCAACAATACTTAATCAATATTTTTAAGAGTTGTATATAAAATGATATATTGTAATTTCTCTAAAATTTTATGATTTTCTTAAAACCGCGTATGAATGCATCCTAAGTGACAGTGATTGATCATGTGTTCAAGTTATAAGAACAGTTTGATGGTTACTTAGTAAAGGCTGTTCAACCGAAACAGTCTTTACTAAGTAACCAATAAGAGCTAGTATATACCTAAATTATTAAAAAAAATATACTTTTTTTGTAAATACGCCACTGTATAGAACTGAGTTTTTTATATTATATATTTTTTTATGAGATCATTTATGAATATATAACCCTGATGCGCTGAATAATTAGTTGAATGGTTTATTGTGCATAATTGTTACAGGATTGCTCACAGCAAGATAATTTATTTCTTATTAGTATTATTGATGATTTTTCTTTGATATAAAACAGTTTTTTTTTAAATTTAATACTTATTGTTGTCATAGTTAAGCATTACCTTTTATTTATTTATTTTCAGTAACTTTCTTTAGAGCAATTTTGATTTTGTGCAATTGAGAAAATTATTTAATACGTAATAATTATTACACAGTAACAATTAACGTTAATTAGATTATATTATTTAAATCTTGAATTTATTGTTTTGATTATATGTTAGCCAAATCTTAGATTTTTTTTTAATTTTATAATTTTTTTTTTATACATTCTTCAGATAAATTAATTATGTCAACTATAAAAAATGAGCCATACCTTAAAGGTTTTAAGAGGTATTTAAAATTCAAGCTAATAGTCCATTGGTTTATTTAACTTGAGTTTCATTATTCTATATGGTGTTTTGAAAAAGACTGAAAGAAATATACATAAGAAAATGTCTATTTACTCTTTTTGCTACTTAGTTTTCACTTATTATTTTAATTTAATAATTTTTCAGTTATTTCTTTGAGATAAATTGAATTATGTCTGAATAAAATATTAATAAATTCTCGAGAACTTTTCGTAAATTAACTTTAATTGATACAAATTATTTCAATATTTTATTTAGTGATAGATTTTACTACATAATGAGAAAAAGATGTCTGCTATGTGTACATATAATGAGTTAGTTAAACTTTGCTTATCAAAATATGAATGAAATATAAAAAAAAATTGTAGCTTTTCCAAATGAATTAGTATAATTAAATTAATTACTTTGTTTTTCATAAATTTTTCATAATTTATGTAAAAAAAATTCAAAAATTTCTTTTGTATTTCTAGAAAAAGAAAGTAATAGCAAAGTGTTTTTTAACATTGATTTATAGCATCGGTGTAGTAAAAGTGGTACAGAAAGGTTGTTAAAGGGTATATTTTTGTAATTATTAGAATTAGGGAATCAGTTGTGAATTTCAAAAATGCTTAAGATATCATCACAATAGTAAGGTATAATTTGATAAAAATACACATTTTTCGATTTTGTGTGTATGTATGTTTGTAGGTAAGTTTGTCAATGGCGGGAAAATCTGCGGAGGCCTAATTAACCCCCTTGAAGTCATCCAATAGGCCTGAAACTTGACAGATAGATTCGATATTGATGACAATGCATTCTAACATTTCTTTTGCAGATGTAAATGTCACTAAAAGTTCTCTTTAAGGAATACTAATAAACTAACTTGCCGTCATCCAACTGCGCTAAAATAACATTTAGCCGACCATTGAAGAGACTCTTTCCTGTTGCCAATTTTTTTTTAATAAATAAATAATAAAGTTGTTTTAATCAAAATAAAATGTAAAAAGACCACTGTCGAAATTTCAAACGCTGATTTGTGGGGAACTACAAGGTGAGACCGAAAAGTAAAGTGACTGATGTCATAATAATCGCTGTATTTGCAGATAAATACATCATTGTCCTTCAATGTAGTTCCCGCCGTATACAAAACACTTCTGACAACGTTCATACAAGTTCCTGAAACTTCTGAAAAAGTCCTCCTTTGAGACAGTCTTAAGTTCTCTGATCAGCTTGAATGTCTGAGATGCTTGAAAATCAGTTTCCCTTGAGTGCCAATTTCAGTCGTGGAAAGACTAAAAAATATGCTGGCTTTAGAAATACTAGTTACACCCTCCTTATTCCCCTGATCTAGTTAGACCGCGAGGATGCGGGTTTAAGTCCCGTGTTAGGCATGGGTGTTTGCAAATGTATGTTGGCTTGTCTAATGACGAATGTTTCGGCGCATTATAGCCCTCGTGTTGCTGACGGCGCCAGATAATCTGAAAACAACCAACCAACCAACCAACCAACCAACCAACCAACCAACCAACCAACCAACCAACCAACCAACCAACCAACCAACCAACCAACCAACTTTTTTTCACTAAATTCTTTCTATTATTTTTTTTTACCAAAGAAAACTTCAGTTTGAATCAACCAATTAAACAAAATTTATTATAATTTAAAATGGATAATGCAGTGAAGGGAACCTACTAGGATCTTAGTATATACATGCCAAAATTAATTTTTAACTTAATTTTGAATTAAGATTTTTATAAAAAAGAGGTAATTAAAAATACTTTCAAAACAAAATTCTTTGAAAAAAAGCTAATTCAGTTATATTTACAGTTATAGTCGTTTCCTTGTAACGAATCTTTGTGTTCCTTTTTTAATTAAAATTCTAAATAAATTAAAATGTTAATTACAGGTGTAATTAACCCTAGTTAATTGCACAAGTCGTAATTAATCAGTTTTAATTAATCAATAAAATATCATCAAACGAAAAAAAAATCAACTTTTTATACAGATATGTTAGTTTTGTAATATTTGTTAAGTGTGAAAAATATTGCGATTTTAGTCCAGAAATTCCATTTCAAAGTGTACTGATCCCTTAAAATAAGCTTTTCTTGAAAGATTGGGATTTTCATGGGTAGTTTATTTTTAAATTAACAGAAATTCAGATTATACTCAGCAAATGAAAATTTTCGAGTATAAAATGGCTCCTGAGTTTACATCCAGTTATCTAATTTAGTTAACCGAAATATATTGCATTAAACTATTTGATCAACTTCATTAAAAATTATTTAGTTATGTTGTCATCACATAAATCTTCTAAAGTAATTACATTAATTTCTAAATTGTTATATGTAATTTACTATACCCTAGTTTTTATTCATATGGTAAAATATTAAATATAACTTAATTTATCAATGACAATTTTGAAAATTAATCAAATCTATAATTTGAATTCATCAACAATACCACACTTTAAGCATTTAGCAGTTAACTCAGTAGCTTTGTTCAAAATGGCAATTATTAAATTAACACTGTTTACAGAAACTTGGATTCTTTAAAAAAATCTAAATCGAAATATCTTTATAAATTTAGTTTAACTACTACTGGGATAAAGAGGGAACAATCTAAAAGATAGTTAAGAGGGTCCGGTGCTCAAAATGTTATTTTCTTTAATATTTGTTGAATCAACCCAATTTTTTTACGTAATTGTAGAACAGTGTACTGGTTAATAAAATCTGTTTTTTTTCTACTTTTTTTTTAATGAAAATTTTATTTTTACTATAAAACAAAGCATAAAATATTTTGATATAACTTAATAAAACATATAATAAACTCAAAAATTTTATGTATGTGTTCACAAATATACAACAAGAAAATTTACCAAACATAATTTTGATATTTATAGCGGATATTAAAATAAAAATTTTAATTTAACTTATAAAAGTTCTTATATTTTTTTTCTTTCATAATTAAAAAAAAATCATATCTAAGTAAAAAACAAAATGTTAAAATTTTGTTTGGTAAATATCTTCTAAAGAGTTAATATAATATGCATGGGAAATTTGGTGTATGTTACTTAATTACAAATGGAGTTATTTCCAATTATGTAAAAAAAAAAAAAAATCACCAGTGAGAAAAAGCTGTTTAAAGTTCATGCAGAAACTAAGTCATCGTCGGCTATCAGATATTAATTTGACAACTGTAAGCCATCGGAAAGGGATAGCATTTGAGGAACTTTCACGTTTTTTGGTTTTATTTCTAAATAAAACTAGAGAAAAAATCATGAAAAACTATACCATTCTTTCAAAAATTTGAGCTTGGATAGATAGTTAAAAAAATATTTAGTTTTTCACTTTGCGATTTGGAGGAAAAAAGCTACTTTAGCATGTGACTTCAACGCGCAGATGATTAACCAGTCAAAAACCTATTTTAGACCAGGTTCCTCCTCTTATTTAAAACGGCATCTATGCTTAACTGCATCAAGTCTTTTTATGCGTTTTTAGTCACGTGACTTTTGCTTTGATTTCAAACTCGATTTTTGATTAATTGAAAGCATGAAGATAAAAAATAATTGCACTGCTCAAATATATTCTTTGGATAACACTAGGACTGTATTATTTAAAGTTAATTTTTCACCTAACTATTTTCCCTATAAAGTTAATTTCTATTTAATTCCTTAAAATACTACATTTCTACCGTGTGGCAAAATTTTTAACTGCCGTTTAACATGTCTATAAAATGTCTAAAGTTGAAAAATAATTACAAATATTATCGAAATTTTTTAAATTCATTAAATAATATATGCGCTTAAATATTTAAATTTTACGTGGTCTAAGTGATAAATTCATCTCTAAAATATACAATTTACATAATACGTTTCATGTATCAATCAAATTTACTTCCAGTTCTTGCATATCTTACTTTACGCTCAATTTTACGTTGTAAAGATCTAGATATAGGTTAGATATGTGTTTGTTAATTAATTATTTTATTCGTATATTTTTATGATGTAAATTTATATCTTTTAAAAACTCCCGAATGAAACTCTTAATAAAATTAAAAGCACTAAGAATGCACGTATTCCGTAATTTAATATCAGTAAAAGGTTTTTAAAATAAATTGAATGTTATCTGAATGATTTCAGCATTTATTAATTTAAAACCACTTTATTAAACTAAGATTATATTTTGAATACATTTGAATTCTTTTGATAGGTAGGTGTGTTCTCAAAAATATTTTTATCGGGTATAATATTTCTAAAATTTCTGAGCACCACAAAATATATTAACTATACAATATCTCTCAATTTAAATATTTCAACTTATTTTTTTAGGAATTGTTTAAAGTTCTTCCATTTTACACGAAACTTTAATTCTTGGCTCTGAGCTCATATTTTATTTCTTAGCAGAAGTTGTTAATGAGAACTACTAAATTGGCATGAAATATGTTTGAAATTAAATACTTGTTTTTGACGATAATGCTGAATGTTTAATAAAAATAAAAATACAATTATTCTCGTATTAATAATTATCAAATTACATAATTAATAGTTTGTAACTGGATTACCACTGTTCATTTATTTATTCTTTTCATAATTTTTCAATCAACTGTGTTTGAAGTAATATTTTTACACAACTTAAAATCCATTACTCTCTTGGAAGATACTGAAATTCTTAACTCTACATGAAGCATTTATTTTGAGAGATGAAATATGTTGTTGTTGTTGCTTATCCTCAGTAGATATGACATTTGTCAGATCAACTCCAGAAGGTTGTTGACCACCAGAAAATCGATGTCAATAAGGGGATCTGATGTTAAGTCCTCCCTGGAAAGTCCGACGCAATTCAGAATGTGATCCGGTAAGGCTGGATGGTCACAGCATTTTTGACAAGAGGGATAAATTTTTGTGCCATGTTCGATTGACAGACATTTTAGGTGGCCCCTTGAGAGTCTGGATGGTCACAGCATTTTTGACAAGAGGGATAAATTTTTGTGCCATGTTCGATTGACAGACATTTTAGGTGGCCCCTCGAGAGTCTGGATGGTCACAGCATTTTTGACAAGAGGGATAAATTTGTGTGCCATGTTCGATTGACAGACATTTTAGGTGGCCCCTTGAGAGTCTGGATGGTCACAGCATTTTTGACAAGAGGGATAAATTTTTGTGCCATGTTCGATTGACAGACATTTTAGGTGTCCCCTTGAGAGTCTGGCTAAAGCAGTCTGGCAGCCTCGATCGCATTTGATTTCCAGAAGAGTGCCAGGAGATGTTCCTGAGTACCATTGGTGTTCAGGTGGTTGGTAGGTTGTTTTCAGATTATCTGGCGCCGTCAGCAACACGAGGGCTATAATGCTCCGAAATATTCGTCATTAGACAAGCCAACATACATTTACAAACACCCAGGCCTAACACGGTACTCGAACCCGCAACCTCGCGGTCTAGAAGCTAGCACCCTAACCACTATACCGTTTGGTCGGCTGGTGCTCAGGTGGAATTCGCCAGATTAAATTTTGTTTAGATTTTTCATTGGAGTAAAGTTCCTGATAAGCAAGCGAGGAGCCAGTGGGAGTTACTTAATCACTGCCCTCTTTGGTCAGTTTATCCACGACATCATTACCTCTAATATTTACATGTGATGGAATCCATTGGAGATGGACGTCGAGATGAAATATTTATCGACTTAATTGTTGAAGTTTATTAAGAATGAAATCCAAGCATATCCTTACTCAGTCATCAAAAGTCAAAAATACCTGTGAGAGTTTACCTTATTTAGTCACTATTCATTTATAATTGTTGTTTAGAGTCATCCGCTAGAGTTCCATTTAGAATCTGTTCTAATTAACAAATATTAATAGAATTTTGTATACGCACTACTGTAGCTATATATATTTGATCTCTCAAAATTAAATAAAAAAAATAAATTAAAAAAAAATGTTTAAATTTTTGCAAATGCCGTTTCAAGGGTAACATTAATAAGACACACATTCAAAGCCTTATTTGATTGTTGTTTTTATTGTCCGACACATCATTCGACACTTTCTTGATAAGGTTCATCCTATAAAGTCAACTGAAATAGAAGTCCTTATATTTCGGTTAAGTTAAGTGCCATACTTTGATTTTTAGCAACGATTCAAACACATGGTTGTTTTTTCATCGGATATAATTTTTCTATGATCTTAATAGTATAGTCACTATATTTTATGAAGAAATGTTAATTAAGATAGACTCTAAGCGGTTCTAACTAGGCGAAGTATTGTTATGCCACATTACATTTATTTATGTTAAATATTTCTTCTCTTTTAACAAATCTGTGTTAATTATACAAAGTAAACAATAACAAATATATATTAAGAATAAATAGGGTTTTCTAAACAAGATAGCATCATTTTCATATGATAAATTATATTGCTGAATTTTTTTTTTTAAGTGATTAAACATTTGGTTTGTAATTTCAAGAACTGATAACACTGAATGCCGTTTCATATAAGTCAACATGCAAATGCTCCGGTTTTTTCTGCACTATCTTCTCCTTTAGGGAAACTATTATAAAATCCTAATGATAAGATTACTAAGTATGGATATAAACAAATTATTAACATTGCCATTTGCAGATGAAATTTTGAATATATATATATATGTAATGTATTCGCATTGGGATAGTCAATGAAGCTATTAGATCGCTCTAGTAAATTCTCCAGTTAGCGAGAACCACTTAGAACATAGTAGAACGTCACTCAAACTCATATAAGCTGCGTAATCCGTTTTGACTCCGCCTCTTGGAATATCAAATCTTGACTAGTGAACGCATCACCCACTTCACTGAGAACCTCTCTGAAAATAAACTTTTATATTTTTTTAATCTCGGCTGCTTTTTTATATCCTAAGAGTGTCCACACTATTTTACCGTTACAAAAGTCGACAGGATAAGATCTGTAGGGGAAACAGTTTAAATTAAAGACGTAAAGACTCGGAGTTTACATGTTGATATTTTGACGTCTGTCAATCAGATTCATGGTTCCAGTGTGTCTTTGAAAACAACAGGAGCTGAGTTCTAAGCCACGCCTTCTTCATCTGTAATTGGCAGAAAGTTTCACCGAAGGAGAAAAGAGTGGTAAGCGGAACCCTACCGTAGACTTTTAGGCCTGAGTTTTGAGAAACGTCCGGTGACCTCTGATCCGAAGAAAAATAGCGTTGAAGTGTGAAAAGTGCTTCTGAACTTACGGACTTTTTTGGAACTTTTTCTCTAAGGATTACTGATAACTTGACTGAAGCGGAAGAAGAATACCATTTGGGTATGTACAAGGAAAAACATGTATTTTGTTTAATTGCTGTAAAATCTATATTGAAATGTTTTTAATTTAATATTTGACTTCATGTAAGTTTTGAACTTTAAAGAATTGTGATAAAAGTGTCTAGATATTTAAGTAAAATATTTTTGTATTAATTAAAGCAAGTAAGCTTAATAACGGTATTTTATTGACTGTGATTTCATCTTATGTTACTACGTTCTGGAAGACAATTATACGAGAGAAATAGTCGACAAGTATTAACAAGTGAGAATATGGATAAAGAAACTGCCACACTCAGTAATATGGAAGGAATGCTTCCAGAAAATTCGTTAACTGCTTTCCAGAACGAAGATATGCTTAACAAAGATTATGTTGGTTCTTCTGGTACTGTTCCTAATTCTGTTGTAAAAGATATTAATGAAATTAATAGTGTTGCTGTAAGTCAAACCAATAGCATGAATCCTTTTGAAAAAGTAAACTCAAATAAAGCATTGGATAATATCCCTGAACTTATTGCTTTTAATCTTGAAAATGGAATTAACATAAATAATTGGTTACAGTATTTTGAAACTAAAACCTTACAATTGGGGTTTTCAGATGATTGGAGGCTTAAAAATCTAAACAGATACCTTCAAGGTACTGCCTTGAAAGAATACATTAACTGTTGTCTTTTAATCACTAATTGGAATGAATTGAAAGAATTGCTTCTTGAAAAATTTGCCCAACCAAATTGTGTGAATTTTGGAGATTTTTATCATCAACAATTAGGAGATCAAGATGATTTATTAAAATATTTTCACAGTAAGATGGAAATTGGTAGGCAATTGGGTTTAGACACAAAATTAATCTTAGAAGCTTTGTCGGAGGGTATTAAAAATCGTAATGTTCGACAATTGCTGATAGCTAATCCTCCTAAAACACCTATAGATTGGTTAAATTTAGTCACTCGTTTACCCTCTCTTAATAGTCAACATAACTGAAGTCTATTGCTATTGTGCTATTGTGGGATGCATTATTATTTATTATTATTATTATATTATTGATTTTATTATTAGTGTGAATTTGTGTTGCAATTCAATGATTTACAATAATGATAAGGTGTTTATTTTGAACATGTTATAAAGTATTTTTTTTAAAAAGGACATTTAGTATTATTGTGTTATTTCAGTTGCAATTCAGCATTTTGTAGAAGTATTATGAAAGGTTGTATAGTTCAAAATTTTGTTTTTCAGAGTGATAGGAGATATTATTTTATTAAATGTTATTTGTCTTTATTTTATTTGTTGGAAATAATAAGATATAGAAGAAATATGTGAAAAAGAAACAACTGAGTATTAAATGAATAATGTATTATAGGAATATGAAGAATATTTATTAATTAGTATGTTTTTCTAAGAATCTAAACTGTAATATAAAGGGTTTAATCTGGTTTAGTAAGGAAAAGTTCATAAATTACCACAAATGTCAATGAACTTTTGTCCTGTAACAAAGAAACTTTGTCCTTGATAGCTAGATTAATACTAATTTTATATTATGCAGTGAGAGTGGATTCATAATTATTAATTAGTATGTTTTTCTAAGAATCTAAACTGTAATATAAAGGGTTTAATCTGGTTTAGTAAGGAAAAGTTCATAAATTACCACAAATGTCAATGAACTTTTGTCCTGTAACAAAGAAACTTTGGCCTTGATAGCTAGATTAATACTAATTTTATATTATGCAGTGAGAGTGGATTCATAATTATTAATTAGTATATTTTTCTAAGAATCTAAACTGTAATATAAAGGGTTTAATCTGGTTTAGTAAGGAAAAGTTCATAAATTACCACAAATGTCAATGAACTTTTGTCCTGTAACAAAGAAACTTTGTCCTTGATAGCTAGATTAATACTAATTTTATATTATGCAGTGAGAGTGGATTCATAATTATTAATTAGTATGTTTTTCTAAGAATCTAAACTGTAATATAAAGGGTTTAATCTGGTTTAGTAAGGAAAAGTTCATAAATTACCACAAATGTCAATGAACTTTTGTCCTGTAACAAAGAAACTTTGTCCTTGATAGCTAGATTAATACTAATTTTATATTATGCAGTGAGAGTGGATTCATAATTATTAATTAGTATGTTTTTCTAAGAATCTAAACTGTAATATAAAGGGTTTAATCTGGTTTAGTAAGGAAAAGTTCATAAATTACCACAAATGTCAATGAACTTTTGTCCTGTAACAAAGAAACTTTGTCCTTGATAGCTAGATTAATACTAATTTTATATTATGCAGTGAGAGTGGATTCATAATTATTAATTAGTATGTTTTTCTAAGAATCTAAACTGTAATATAAAGGGTTTAATCTGGTTTAGTAAGGAAAAGTTCATAAATTACCACAAATGTCAATGAACTTTTGTCCTGTAACAAAGAAACTTTGGCCTTGATAACTAGATTAATACTAATTTTATATTATGCAGTGAGAGTGGATTCATAATTATTAATTAGTATGTTTTTCTAAGAATCTAAACTGTAATATAAAGGGTTTAATCTGGTTTAGTAAGGAAAAGTTCATAAATTACCACAAATGTCAATGAACTTTTGTCCTGTAACAAAGAAACTTTGTCCTTGATAGCTAGATTAATACTAATTTTATATTATGCAGTGAGAGTGGATTCATAATTATTAATTAGTATGTTTTTCTAAGAATCTAAACTGTAATATAAAGGGTTTAATCTGGTTTAGTAAGGAAAAGTTCATAAATTACCACAAATGTCAATGAACTTTTGTCCTGTAACAAAGAAACTTTGTCCTTGATAGCTAGATTAATACTAATTTTATATTATGCAGTGAGAGTGGATTCATAATTATTAATTAGTATGTTTTTCTAAGAATCTAAACTGTAATATAAAGGGTTTAATCTGGTTTAGTAAGGAAAAGTTCATAAATTACCACAAATGTCAATGAACTTTTGTCCTGTAACAAAGAAACTTTGTCCTTGATAGCTAGATTAATACTAATTTTATATTATGCAGTGAGAGTGGATTCATAATTATTAATTAGTATGTTTTTCTAAGAATCTAAACTGTAATATAAAGGGTTTAATCTGGTTTAGTAAGGAAAAGTTCATAAATTACCACAAATGTCAATGAACTTTTGTCCTGTAACAAAGAAACTTTGGCCTTGATAACTAGATTAATACTAATTTTATATTATGCAGTGAGAGTGGATTCATAATTATTAATTAGTATGTTTTTCTAAGAATCTAAACTGTAATATAAAGGGTTTAATCTGGTTTAGTAAGGAAAAGTTCATAAATTACCACAAATGTCAATGAACTTTTGTCCTGTAACAAAGAAACTTTGTCCTTGATAGCTAGATTAATACTAATTTTATATTATGCAGTGAGAGTGGATTCATAATTATTAATTAGTATGTTTTTCTAAGAATCTAAACTGTAATATAAAGGGTTTAATCTGGTTTAGTAAGGAAAAGTTCATAAATTACCACAAATGTCAATGAACTTTTGTCCTGTAACAAAGAAACTTTGGCCTTGATAACTAGATTAATACTAATTTTATATTATGCAGTGAGAGTGGATTCATAATTATTAATTAGTATGTTTTTCTAAGAATCTAAACTGTAATATAAAGGGTTTAATCTGGTTTAGTAAGGAAAAGTTCATAAATTACCACAAATGTCAATGAACTTTTGTCCTGTAACAAAGAAACTTTGTCCTTGATAGCTAGATTAATACTAATTTTATATTATGCAGTGAGAGTGGATTCATAATTATTAATTAGTATGTTTTTCTAAGAATCTAAACTGTAATATAAAGGGTTTAATCTGGTTTAGTAAGGAAAAGTTCATAAATTACCACAAATGTCAATGAACTTTTGTCCTGTAACAAAGAAACTTTGTCCTTGATAGCTAGATTAATACTAATTTTATATTATGCAGTGAGAGTGGATTCATAATTATTAATTAGTATGTTTTTCTAAGAATCTAAACTGTAATATAAAGGGTTTAATCTGGTTTAGTAAGGAAAAGTTCATAAATTACCACAAATGTCAATGAACTTTTGTCCTGTAACAAAGAAACTTTGTCCTTGATAGCTAGATTAATACTAATTTTATATTATGCAGTGAGAGTGGATTCATAATTATTAATTAGTATGTTTTTCTAAGAATCTAAACTGTAATATAAAGGGTTTAATCTGGTTTAGTAAGGAAAAGTTCATAAATTACCACAAATGTCAATGAACTTTTGTCCTGTAACAAAGAAACTTTGGCCTTGATAACTAGATTAATACTAATTTTATATTATGCAATGAGAGTGGATTCATAATTATTAATTAGTATGTTTTTCTAAGAATCTAAACTGTAATATAAAGGGTTTAATCTGGTTTAGTAAGGAAAAGTTCATAAATTACCACAAATGTCAATGAACTTTTGTCCTGTAACAAAGGAACTTTGTCCTTGATAACTAGATTAATACTAATTTTATATTATGCAGTGAGAGTAGATTCATAATTATTAATTAGTATGTTTTTCTAAGAATCTAAACTGTAATATAAAAGGTTTAATCTGGTTTAGTAGGGAAAAGTTCATAAATTACCACAAATGTCAATGAACTTTTGTCGTGTAACAAAAGAACTTTGTCCCTAACAACTAGATTACTACTAATTTTATACTATACAGTGAGAGTAGATTCTTTAGCAAATAGTGTATTTCACTAAAGTATTGAAAATTAATAAGATAGAGTAAACGCTTAAAATTTAGGTACTCCTCACTCTGACTGTACAATTTATTTTACAATATTTTGAAAATTCTACTTTCATTTACCCGTATGTTAACATAGAGTAATGAAAGTACCGCTTTCAGTAAAAAATATTCTTTGCGGTTTTGTTTTTGCATTTCTACACGTTTTGGAACATCCTGACTTTAAAAATCTAGTCCAGAAAAAACGTCCGTCTGTGGTCAGCATAACTCTCTAGCAAATTGACTTACGATGTTGCAATTTGGTGTACGAATTAGTGGTTACAATTTTGATGAAAATAACTATTGCAATGCCACTTAAGGTGTTTTAGTCCTTTTCATCTCCAAAATTCCCGTAAAAATACTTAAAGACGTAAAAAGTTGAATAGTGAACATCTTCCACATCCTTTGAGCATCAAATTGTCAGTTAAATTATGGCCATCCTGTACATTAAATATTTGTATCGTTCGCAGTAAATTGTTTTTCTTTTAACACCTTTTCATAGCAAATACATTTTTAATTCCAATGCCATTTTAAATAATTCTAAAAGCCTAAATCCAAACTAAATTCTTACATACATTTTGACATAGAAACATTCTGTAAACAAACTTTCTTTGTTTCCCGAATTCAAATAGATGTTCGAAGTATTTAAGGCAACGCTGTTTCAATCACATTCTAAAGTTAAATGTTCTCAAATATACAAATCTAACCTCAAATACAAATTCAAACCCCCCAAGCAACACACCGAAACAAACCACACAAACACAATGCATAATACAAAGCCTAAACGTTCAATGAGCAAGCATCAAGTTGCAATTAACAAACCTACATTGTTTCTAACTCTGTTAAGAACATAGGAGAGGAAGGAGGGGGGCACAAACCGCGTTAAGACACCCCCTTTTGGAACGTTTTCTCCTCCTTCCACGACCCCATTAACCCTAAATAGAATGCAGTTTTCATTACCAGAGAAATGCGGAAAATTCAGACGATAACCCGAGATCTGCCAGCGCTTAATTCTGGGGAAGGGGGGGATTTAACTGTGACTGTACTTGTGGCATAAAAGGCGAATTAAAGAGAGTAAGGTTTCCAATTAAAATTTTATTCTCGCCTGGTGGTTTCGCAGCAAACGACGGTGAGAGGGGAGACGGGGGGGGTTAAAGTTAGTTTGAAGAACATATTTTTACGCTCTTTCGAAGAATTTTGTTCAGAATTCTAAAATTTTTATTTTAAGGATAGCTTTTGTTTAATATCAACTGTGCTTGATATTTGTGGATTTGTTAGAAAATGAAAGGGAACATTTTAAAATGGATGTGTTAATGAACTAGATAATTTTAACGTTACAATGTAAGGTAATGGATGGGGTGATATTTACTTTTTACCACTTCTTTATAAGAGCACTAGTAAAAACTAAAGTAGAAAAATGTTGTATTCTACAGATCAGAGTGTTAATTTATTGAATAAGTGAATGACATGATTGTTTTACAGATGAAAATTTAGATTAATATTACAGAACTATATGCATTTTTGTTGTGTAGTCCCATGAGAAAGATTGTATGAAGTGTATGTGCAGATGTATTCTACAGACTAATATGGAGAACTATTACATAAACCAACTAATAAAGAAATGTGAAGAACTTTTAGGCTGATCAATGAGCTGATTTATAAGAAAAATGAATGTAAAGATATATTCTACAGAACAGTTTAAAGATTTTTCTACAGATTTAGTTAAGTGTAGATGTAATCTTTGCTTTATTATTATTAACTACTATAAATAACAACTTATCATTAATTAAAACCATGGGAAAAAGACATTGAGTAAGAAAGCACATTATAATCAAAGAGTTACAATTTTTTTTTAATAAGATATCTATAGTTTCATTACAAATTGCATCGATTTCTGCTAATGTGAAAAATTCGTCAATATGCAGATTATCTATTTAAATCTGTAGCTCAATTTTTTTTCCTGTTAAGGAAATAATCTACAAAAGAGATTTCCGTACTTTATATATCCTCTAGAGATCTTAACTTGAAAAGGAGATTTTTTAAAAATTTTATTTTATTAATTTTATTATTAATTCCCCCCACCCCTTTTTTTGGGGGGGGGGGGATCAAATAACATATAAGTAATTGACCTTAAAAAAAAAAATTATTGTGCGAAAAATTTACAAAATGTCCATTTAAATAGACATTCGGTCTATATGCAACTCAAAATTCAAATCTATTTGAATGACTTTTTAAATTGACGTATCACATAAAAATCACATTTGAGATCAGTCTTAATTATTATTACTTGATGAATTGCAAAAAGAAGGAACTTAGATTAATTAATTATAGACTAGAAACCGTATTTAGTTCAAAATTTGAAAAATTTATAAACGAAGCAATAGAATAATGTAAGCACTGATAAAGCAATGTTGTCACCTTACTCTAGATCTAAAATAATTCAAGGAATAAAGTTGGTACCATTTGAGTAGAGAAAGTAGAGGGAATTCATAAGTGTGTCCATTTAAATGGACGCCTTGTCTCTAAGGATATATATGATATGCACACAATTTAGCGTATTTCGCTTTGTTAAACAACGTTTTCATCCACAGAGATAAATTTGCTATCTTATTTCCTTATCAATAAGTAAGGTGTGTACGAGCTTCGAGTTCCAAAAAAGAAATCATAATTTGGTGGTAATAAAAAAATAATGTATATACATCAAGCGGGTGTTATGGGTGCATCACTTACAAAAAATTATTTTTTGGTATATCGACAGTAAAGGATCTAACACAAAATTGACTTTCGATTTGAGATAGTCCCAAAACGACTTCTCGAAGGGGGTACTTGCTTCGTTTTTCAATGTTAATTGGTTGTAAGTCGACCATAACAAGATTATTATTTAGTGCTAGGACATAATGTGCGTACTCTCTATACCTTCTATCCAATCCACCAATCTTTAGAGGTTAATTTGTGTGATAAAAAAATAACTTTTTTTGGTCGTAAGGCGTAACATTATTAAGTTGTTTATCTGAGAAGCAATTTAAATGTACAAATACAAGATCTTATGTTCATATTATCTAGGGTGTGGTTTTTTAGAATTTTGCAGATTGGTTAGGTCGGCAAACTGCGGCTCGCGAGCCACATGCTGCTCTTTAGTTATTTTAGGGTGGTCAAATTTGTAAATTAATAAGATTATTATTGTATTGATAACTTGTTTTATTTATAGCTAGTTGAAACCGACTCCTAAAAATAGTCTCTCTCAAAGAAACCCCCAAAAGACATCTTAATTGTTCGTACTGTTGATCATTGTTTTTATTGATATCAGATTTTGTCTACAATAAGGTTATATACATATTTCCTTATTATAGGCAACTTTCAAACTGATTCTCTGATTAAAATTTCCACGTACCAATTTAACTTTTATATTATCTGTATATACTTTGTTAAAGTTTTAAATTAGTTTCACCAACAAACTGTAAATTAAAATTCTCAGGAATTAATTTTCAACTTTAGAAAAATTTCAATAGACATGCGACAGAGATATGACCTTTATTATTAATTGGAAGTTCACTGCATGAATACCAACAATAGATGGAGCAATCATGAAAATATTTACGATCACAATTTGGTAATAATTTTGAAAATATTATTTCTTGTTTTAAAAATGTATAGTTTGTTACCAGTAGAGATTTCAAATGGTTAAATTATTATTTTAAAGAATCCCTTTGTGTAAATACAAAATAATTCTGCATGGTTGACTACTTTAATAGAGATTGTGTTGAAATGCCTAGTGTAAGATGTATTTAGAAATCACCTCTCAAATGCCTTTTATTTGATTCATTATTTATTGTAAGGTTATGGATAACAATTGTTATGGATATGCAGTAAATTGGCATACATAGAAATTTTTATGTTTAAAATTTAGATTTATTAATAGACTATTCGAATTTGACACAATGCTTAAATGCTTATTATATATATTATGTCGTTGTATTATATGCTATTTATTGTAAAATAATTTTAATTGTTATGTATATGCAGTATATAGCCATAAACGAAAATTTTTATGTTTAAAACTTTGATTTATTCATTTATCCATTCGATTTGTATAAAATACCTAATTGCTATATTATATATATATGTTTTGTTACATTGCATAAATATATTTCGTGAAACTAATTTGGCTGTAGTTACTAGCATGCACACTATCAGTGAAATAAAATATCCTATTTTACTACTTTTCTGTCTGATGAAAGAAAGTCAACGTCCATATTTCTATGAAATGAAAAGTTGTTTACTGTTAAATTGACTTTCGTTTATGAATTGGAAAATATTGTTAGACAAGGTTTTGTTCAGAATGCATGAATACTCATACAAAAATGTGTTTAACATTATTTAAGAATATCTCACCATTTGAAAAATCCCAAAATGTAATATTTCAGTTCTACTTCTGCGCTGTTCGTTTATAATTTCATGATTTAGATTACTTTAAAACTGAACATTCAAATTATGCAAGTTAAATTTTAGTCTGAAATTTTTTTTGCACAAAATATACTCGCTACACTTAAAAAACATGACCTTTTTGAAACAGAGTTTTTAATTAAATTATTGTTGGACAAACAATTTATGTCCTTTCCTTGTCTTCATATTTTCCCACCCTGTAAAACTTCCATTTTTTTTTAACTATTTAACTTTTTCAGATGAAGTAGAGTTGAGTTTAGTTGTAGGTTGCTACATGCAGTCTGAAGTTATAAAATTATGTTTCAAAATAAATCTGAGTCTTGCTTTAAGCTCTTCTTTTCCTCTTTAAAATATTCCCTCTTCAATTTTTGGATAAATTTAAATTACCATGGATTATAATGTTCGAGATTATGACACTAACAAACCGATACAACTGCCCACACCCAAAATCAGAAGTTATCTTTCTAATACACTAACCGATTTATAGTTGTTAAACTTTACAAGCAATTTCTTCACAATATTTTTATGGACAAACAATAAGTTCATATTACTTCTGAAACTTCCAATTCAAATTCTCAAAATGACATTATTAATTTGTCTGTTGACTGGTTGCCATTTTAATTCTTACAAATAAAAATATCGTCTGCTTTTAACATACACCAATCATCTGACTTGTTTACGTCTGCTTGGTCATCTAGCACAGCTAACTTGTCTGATTGTGAAATTATTACCGAATGTCTGAGTTCTTGATGCATTAACTAGTAAACAAGTCATTGCATAGCTCCATTACAGGTTCTTGAATTTTAGTAATGGGATTAATTTAGAGTTACAATTAAATTATTGCGATTATCTGAGTCTTAATTATCTGGGGAATAGGTAAGTGTTAGGATAGAGAACCTGTCGGATTTCACTCAGTCATTAATGGATAACTATTCTCTGTGTGGATAATGCTCGAAATTTATGCGGCTAATGAAGTGTAGGGGTTGTATATTAACTTATTAAATTTAACTAATTTGACATTATAAGCCCTTTCATTGTTGAATTGTTTTTAAAAAGACATGTTTTGTATTCTGAAATATATTTTAACTATTTCAAGTAGTAAAATAAACACAAAACCGTATATACAGATGGAAATAAATAGAAAAAAATTAACCTTTAAAAATAAACCTTGGCCACTACAAAAAAAAAAAAAAGCAAAAAAGAAAAGCTATTGATTCCATGCCATTGATTAATTTTTTGGCAGAATGTGCAAACGTACATACCTCAAGTCTATCTGCCAGGTTGCATCTCGATTGGATGACGGTAAGTGCGTTAATTTGTCTCCCGAAGTGCAAGTAGAATCGTGTTTAAAAATTGGCCCTTCAGTGACATCCCCTAAAATCTGATATAATCCATTGTCATCGACAATTGACAAGTTTCTTATCGATTGGATGACGGCTAGTGGGTTAATTAGTCATTCGAAGATTTGCTCATCACAAACACACGTACAAAATCGAAATTAATTACAAAGAATTCAAAATTATGGCACTTTACATAAAGTTTTTAATGCCTTGTAGCTCACAACCATCCACCACCTAAATAACAGTAACCAGTTGCTCATAGAAACCTACAGCGACATCTTTTGATTAAAAAACTAACTATTATTTTCTTTGATATTTTTTTTTCTGAGGCTTTCTGTAAATGTCTCAAGACAATTTTAAAAATTTCGTGGTTTAATGTTTTCAAATGTCTTACTAGTCTTAGGTCATTGTATAAGAAACTTAATTAAAGAAAAAAAAATAGTGTATGCAGTTTAAATTGAGTTTGAAAAATTAGAATTGTGTGTGTTTAGTTTTAAGAAGTCTTTTAAATCACTAACTTAAATTATTAGATACCATATATAGCTTTCCAAAAACAATACTAAGTTGTATTAACCCCTTGACATACAATGACGTCTTGGAGACGTCATTCATTTCATGTGCCATTGTAGACTTTGACGTCTCCGAGACGTCAAGAACTGTCTTCGGTGAACACCGGGCAGTGTATTATTAGATTATTTGTTTCGGTCAGGCATCTATGCTGTTTTGTTTAGACTGTTGAAGATGCTTTCCCCCCTTTAAACAGTACCTATAAAAGAATTTGCATCGGCAAACAAGTAAACAGAAAGAATCACAATGAAAGCGGTGGTCAGTATAGCAGTGGTATCTGAAATAATCATATTCACTGCACAAACTTAAAACTATAAATAAGAACATCTCCATATTGCATTTTCTTGATTAACTTGAGGACAGAAGACAATCACGATAAAAGACAGGAAATTGTTTGTTAACAATAAATCCATGCTGACCCTATGATCTGGTTTGGGTCGCCTCATGATCTAATCCGAAGTTATATTTCGGCACCACCAGGCAATTTTATTTGTATGTCAAGGGGTTGAGTAAAAATCGGAGGTTAAGATTTGATAACGATTATGTAAAAAATTGCTTCAATTATTTTGAAAGATGTATGGCAAACGCAAATGTTTGAAACAAAATATAAATACAAGTTTATTTCCATAATTTTAGAGCAAATCAAATAAAAATATTTCATCTTTAAATTTAATTATTTAAGAAAAGGACAAAGAAAAGTACGACAATATTCTAATTTTGCTATAATTTATTCAGTAGTTAATGAATAATTTATGTATTCTCTTAAGTTTAATAATTGATATGGGAATTTAAGTATAATGTAATTATTTCATACGATATATTAGTAAAGTGAAATTACTAAACCTTTCAACTGAGATCTTTAAAATTAATTTTAGGTACTAGATAAAGTTTTAAATTAATGTACTCGAAATAATGATTGTGATATTATTAATAAACATATACTATCAAAGCATTGCATTTAATATTGAATATATATTTTAATGCGTCCTTTAATTTCTGTTCAATTATTTTAATGATGAATTTTAATACATTCCTTATCAATTTGCTCTCGGTCTTTGCTTTTGAATTCAACTTAAACAAATATTCAGTCGTAATAATTAATTATTACTTAATTAATTTCAAAGTACATGGTTAGGTTATAATTAATAACCTAGCTCTGTACTTTAAATAAAATTATAATTATAATTAATCCCCTTTTGATAGCCACTTAGTGCATATTTTAATCAAAATATATTAACACAAATAGGGGGACATGATATTGGACGAAATATTTTAAAATTACATTAATTCTCACTACTTGGAAAATGGACAATTCCCCCATTTTTAAATTTTCTTTTTTTTTATTCAATTCTAAATGTTCCGAAAAGACTATAAACATAAAAAATTTATATTTATATTTATAAAATATATATATATATATATATATATGATCAAAATTACCTTGATAGAGGTTGGCGAGAAAACGACTTATTTCGTTAGTGTTGAACGTGACGTAAAGAGATCTCAAATATCTTGCCTTGAAATGCAGCAGTGGAAACCAGATTTGAAAGTTTATCGCAAATCACGCCAACCTGCACGGAATGTGGCAATGGTCTACCAACGCCAACTTTTTTAACGATAATTATTTGGCAGAAACCTCACGACAACCATAGAAATGCAGGGTGCTCTTTACGTCACGAATTTTGTCGACTGTTTTGATCGGACTGGTTTTAGCTTGGTTTTGGGGTATTTTCTTTTCTTAATATTTAAATAACTAATTTTTTCAAAGAGCTTATGTTTAAATATTTGGAAGAAATTCTTCATATATATGTATTAATTTCACTCGTTTTTAAAAAATGTGGGAATTGTCCATTGTGGCAAGCAAAGCGGTTGTAAATATAATAATAGTAGTGAACCAGTATGCAGAGACTAGCGTTTAAAACTCTTTAGAAGAATGAATTTTTTAAGGTTCATTCGAGTTAGATATTGCATTTATTGCTGATTGATATAATGAAGCTTTATTTGAAAAACAGAACTTGGGACGGTACGGCTCGTTTAGCTGGACGGTCTGTTGATAAATTGTATATTCATAATAGTATATACAATTGAACCATTTTTAACTTTCAAGTTCCAGTCAACAAACAATTTATCAAGAGAAATGTTATAGTGGATAAATACATAATTAAGACTAATGTGGGAGTGAGCATCATGGTTCATGTTCAGACAGTCAAACGCCAGCGCTTCCGAACAACTTTAGCCTTGGACGAGTTAACATCCCGCTGTGATAGTCTGTTTGCGATCAGAGAATTGCTACGGTACTTGGAACTGGAAACATTGGAACGTGTAGATATCAATAGACTGTGGTATTTAGTGGGCTAAATTGTTGCTGTTTAACATCTGTAAATAATTTATCTATAGCAATAATCTTGAAACCTTCACCGAGAATGATCAATGCGTTCCATACAAATACATTTATTTATTGTAGATCAAATTAAGATGGGAGAAGAAGGGATAATTTTAGAACCGAGTAAATGCATACTTTACATATATTACCCTATACATGGGGTTTCTTTTCTCAGAGTATACTTTACATAGATTCCACATTCAAAAGAGTTCCAAATTGTTCTTTATATCGAGTCCCTCTCATCTTAATATATATAAATTACGTGTCACGTGTTTGTTCCCAATGCACTCATAAACTATTCAACCGATTTTAATCAAATTTGCACAACGTGTGCAGTTTGGTCTAACTTAAGAGATAGGATAGCTTACATCTCAATTTATAGCCGTAATATTATTTTATTGTAAATTATTTGTTTATTATTTTCTGTTAGCTCCAAACGATTCTAACAGATGGCGCTGTGTTGAAAGTACCAACGTTTCACATAAGCTACAATTTAATGGCATGTGATTTATTACCGCAGTACTGAAAAATTTATTTTTGTGAAAGAGAACGTTAAAATTTTAATTAGTTATTTTTTAATTAATTTTCTTAATTAACAATTTTTTTTTTACAAAACGACTTCTAATAGGACTGCAGTTCTGAAATTTTCAACATAAGTAGTTTGGGCCTTCTAATTGGTCTTTTGAAAAACATAATTTTAAATTTTTATTTAGTTCTTTTTCAATTAATTTTTTTAATTAATTAATAAATATTTTACAAAATGATTTCTAATAAGGCTATAGCTCTAAAATTTTCAGCACAAATAGTTTTGGCCTTCTAATTCTACTTTTGACAAAAAGAACGTTCAAATTTTTATTTAGTTCTCCTTTGATTAATTTTTTAATTAATAAATATTTTACAAAACAATTTCTAATAGGGCTACCGCTCTGACATTTTGAACATAAGTAGTTTTGGCCTTCTAATTGGACTTTTGAAAAACAGAATTTTTAAATTTTATTTGTTTTTTAATTAATTAATTAATTAATTAATTAATTAATTAATTAATTAATTAACAAATATTTTACAAAACGATTTCTAATTGGGCTACATTTCTGAAATTTTCAACACAAATAGTTTTCCTTCTGATTGGACTTTTGGCAAAAAGAACGTTATAGTTTTAATTGTTTTTTTAATGAATTTTTAATTAATATTTTCACAAAAAGTGACTTCTAATAGCTCTGAAAGTTTCAACATAAGTAGTTTTGACCTTCTAATTTTGCTTTTTACAAACATCACGTGTTAAAATATTCTTAAAGGAGTGTTGTGTTATAATTATTAACGGGGCTTTTTTTTTTATTGTTTCTCGACAAGGGAGGAGCTTCTAATATTAAGGCTTTCCTTACAATTAGTTTTTATTCTGTGAAGCGACCTTACGCTTACGCAGCAATGAACCTTTCATTGAGCAATAGCATAGCCGGCCACGTGTTTTTTAGACTGAGATATAAATTCAATTCATATTATAGTAAAAGTAATACAGTGGAATTCTTCTTGCTTTTTAATTACTAGTGCTTTATTGTTCAAAAATCTTTAATTAAAATATATACATGTAAGTAATGGGTAACTATATGTTGCATGTTCACGTGTAGGAAAACCGTCGAATCTATTTGTGTTAGCTAAAGACAGGTTAACCAAAAGTATTGTGCACCGATTAGTGCTAAATTAAATTGAAATTAAAAGTATTTATAATTCAAAATAATAAATATTATTGTTAAAGATTTAAAACTATCTGCCCTACCTACCTCATTTATAAGTTTAAGTGTCACGTGTTATTTACTAACAACTTTGTAATGTATTCATTTGTTACAAACTTGAATACAAAAAATAAAAAAAATTAAATTTATTTCTTTTGTATTGATTTTTGCTCAATATCAACGGTAGTAGAAAATCAATCATGGAGGTCGCCATGTTCTTTTTACAAATGGCATCTGTGTAAAAATGCATGGTGGTCCCCATGACTGGTGTTCTCCTACCGTTTCCCTTGAATAGTTTACTACTATGTAATATAACAATAAACCTTAGCCACAGCAACACGTGGCCGGGTCTGCTAGTTAAATAGTAAAATAGTAGTTGTTTTAAGTTTGATTTTCAAACAATTAACCCAATGTGCAATTGTAAACAATCTAGTTGTTAGAAGCGGAAGTCTTTGTTATTAAATAGGCAAATCATTTATCAATTTTGAAAGAAAAAAGCAAACAAGCAAGCAGTTGAATTGAATTGAATGAATTGAATGAATTGAATTGAATGAATTGAATTGAATGAATTGAATTGAATGAATTGAATTGAATGAATTGAATTGAATGAATTGAATTGAATGAATTGAATTGAATGAATTAAATTGAATGAATTGAATTGAATTAAATGAATTGAATTGAATGAAATGAATTGAATGAAATGAAATGAATTGAATGAATTGAATTGAATGAAATGAATTGAATTGAATGAAGTGAATTAAATTAACTGAATAAAATAAAATAAAATGAAATTAACTGAATTAAATGAAAAGAAATTGATTTAAATGAAATTAATTGAATTAAATGAAATTAATTGAATTAAATGAAATTAATTGAATGAAATGAAATTAATTGAATTAAATGAAATTAATTGAATTAAATGAAATTAATTGAATTAAATGAAATTAATTGAATTAAATGAAATTAATTGAATTAAATGAAATTAATTGAATTAGATGAAATTAATTTAATTAAATTAATTGAATCAGATGTTTTGAATTAAATGATTTGAATTAAATTAATTATATTGAATGAATATTAATTCAATTAATTCTAAATAAATAATTGAATGAATATTAATTCAATTAATTCTAAATAAATAAATGAATGACATCGCCCAAAAGTAATATAAGTTGTTTTATACTTTTTGACGTATTCAAATGTTTCAGACTTCTCTCAAAATTTTTACGATATAATTTTAACCATCAGCAGTTTCTTTTCTGTTTAAGTTTTTCTTTAGAAATCTGTTCAAATAATTCTAATGAATAATTTAATTTTTTTTTTATTTTCATTAAAACTAAAAACAATAGGTTTAATTTAAACAATATATGATAGTTATGTTTGATTTCAAAACATTTATCTTTAAAAATATATATATATATATATATATATATATATATATATATATATATATATATACTGGTCATTTAACCATTTTTATCTAATAACGACGGTAATAATCTTTGATAATGATTGTAAGGTATTCAAAGGATTTTCCATGAATTAATTTTGATTTAGTTTTAATAAGTAAATGACCTTTTTTGACATAAAACCCTCTGTCAATTTATTAAACCTTACACGAATTACATATATGTATTTCCTGTTTACCCCATTAATTAGAACAAAAATTTAGCTTGCTATCGGATTTCTTTTACCTATCATGCTACTAAAACTGCATTAGAATGGGAATGCATACATAATGGGGTATTGATCAATTGACGAAAACTCGTATGCTTTAATAAAAATTGCATCTGTATGGAAATAAAATGGGTAATGGCTTATATCCATTAAGAAATTCGCTTATTTTATTTTATAAAGATAATTCAGATTTAATCAAGCATATCTTATGAAAAGTTCCATCAATTATTATATAAATATTCTAATTTCCATAAATGTAAAATTAAAATATAAAATACAAAATAGTATGAATTTTTGCTTAAAATTACCAGTCTCAAAAGCTCTTTAGTCAACATATTCCTTTTTACGTTTTCACAAAGTGAATAAGAAAGAATTCTAAAATTTTTATGGTAATGTCTTTTTTTTTTACTTATCGCACAACAACGGTGGCCAATATCATTCGACATTGGCCAATCCGTTAAGAAATGTTGTAAACCTATCGTTGTTATCGATACAGGCTAATCTCGCTAAAGTTGGATAAAATAAGCTGGAAAGTTTTGAAATGTTGCTGCACAATTTTGAATGAGGAACTTGCACAAGTGATTAAAATGAATATTTTTTATTTTTATTTTCTATTGTTATCCAACAAATATATTTGAGCAGTGTAATTATTTTTTATCTTTATGCTTTCAATTAATCAAAAATCGAGTTTGAAATTAGCCGAAATCAAAGCAAAAGTCACGTGACCAAAAATGCATGAAAAAACCGTGACGTGGTTACGCAGAGATAAAGTCGCAAAATGAAGGAGAAACCATATAGTCTGGGAGCTAATGTCGAAAAAAGTGGTCCCGTGGGCCACTTCATGATGCAAACATGTGGGTGGTGTCATTCTCTTCGTATGAATGCGTAGAAAATGAAATCCGATGGTGGGTACCTGGCATCCCGGTACGAGTGGCGCTACAGTCGAAAATCCAAAATGGCCGCCACCGTACCACCTAACGAATAATGGCTTCCCAACTCATTTTACCAACTAGTTGACTATAAAAAAAACTTGTAGGAAATAAAATTTCCTTTCCAATGGTATATAACACTTCCATATTAGGTTAAATTACAAATTTCAAAATGGCCGCCGCGTCGCGATCTTAAGTACGTTTTTCAGGTTGATTGGTTTGTACGCTCAGCGATCTAAACTTGTGTACAATAACGGCTAATCAGGCCGAGAACTGCAGCTGAACGTGGATTCTGAATCACAAAGAACATCCATGCCCACCCGGGGATTCGAACCCGGCACCCTTACCACGCGAATCCAGAAAGCTAACTACACAGCTATCAGGTCAGTTAGAAATACAGACTGGGATTGGCACTTGGCAGCTGCACAGGGACACAGGACTTCATAAAGTATTTCTATGCCTTTGATCGACTAAACTATGCAAGAATGATTCCACTGTACTTGATGGATATGGAAAAATTTAATAAAATGCATATATTACATCAAGCATGAAATGCATATATTACAGCAATAAAAAGGCAAGAATTACAGCAAGGAAAGTGGGTTGTTAATGAAACCAAAATACCATTTTGTACTTTAGTAGCCATTGAAGCTCTGGAACACTAGAACAGAAGACTTGAAGACCAAGGTGGACTTACAGGCATCACTCTAAACGAGAATGCTCTGACAAGATTCTTTCTGCCAGATCCGAGCTCACAAGAATTGCTGCATTAACCAATGCAATGATTAAAAATGCTACCCCCAATGCAAAATGTCACCATGAATATCGTCTATCGGTTCGCAAGCGTCAGGATTCCAACATTGAAAAGTTTATAGAGGGTTTCAACCAACCTTTTTAAATGCAATACAGAACATCTTATACATCTGGTGTACAAGCAAATTCTTTCCGATGACGTTCAAAAAGACAAGTGTACAGTTATTGATATTGGTGAGTCTTCTTTCCAAATTCATTGAGGAACGCATTAAAATGATGAACCAACCGACAGTACCAATAGAAAAATCAGTACCATCAAAGCCTTCAGTACAGTTTTGGTCACCAATGAAAAAGATGAAACTTATGCCTGCAAATCAGTATTCCAAAATTTTAAAGTAACATTGAAGGAAAAAATTTTAGAGTTAAAAGATGATTTTTTATTATTTTCTAGACTGATGATTGCAACAAGAAGTCGGTTGATATAGATTTGAAAGTAAATTTTTGTCGTTATGAATTCTTATTATTGCCACCTGCTTTGTTTTCCCTATATGGATGTGTATGTATTACTGCTTGAAAAAAAGCAGCTTATGGGTATCCTGGAGGAGCTACCTCAAAATCTATACCCTTCATCCAATGAGAAAAGCGAATTCTAACACAATTCATTTCCAGTAGATGAGACAGCACAAACTATTGCAGTAGTTGATGGAATGGCACAGCTGCATTCCATTGATAAACCTATGACTGTTAAGACTTGTGAAGAGCTTGCAGATCACTTTGTCAGACAAATGTCAAAGAAGTTTGGCATGTACAAAGAGGTTCACATAATATTTGACACCTACAAACAGAATTCGCTGAGGACATCGACCAGGGTGAAACGTCAGGGTGAATCGGTTCATATCCAATACAAAGTGCATCCATCAACAAACATCCTTAAATTAACTATGCGCCAGTTATTTTTGAACAAAATGACTAAGGATGAACTGGCAGAATACCTGGCATCCAAGATTATGGACTATGCAGTCAAGAATAATAAACAATTTGTTTGTGTTGGAGAAATCATGCAAAAGCAAGCTATATGGACGTGTCGTGAAACCACGCAGGAGGAAGCAGATACTAAAGTAATTTTGCACAGTATTCATGTTGCTTCCAGAGGTATTAGCAAGATTAACAAATACTCTGCAGACACAAATGTATTAGTACTTGCTCTTCGGATATCTTATATGCTTCCAAGAGAATCCAGCATTATAGTGGGTACTAGCAGAAACAAACGGTTAATTCATCTTCAGTCAATCTATGACATGCAATTAGGGCCCAATAAGTCTTCAGCACTACCAGCACTCCACGCCCTTTCTGGTGCTGGTAACAATGAATCATTTGCTGGGGGAAAAAAAGATTATATGGAGGAATGTTTTTTATGTAGCTAGTGATGACATTATAGCTGCACAGTGCCTTATGGGTCATTTTGAAACCCTTTCCACAGAAATGTTACAAATGTTTGAGGTATTCGTTAGTCAGTTGTGTATGTACCGCGAATCAAAATGACAGATATTAGGGAGGTAAGATGGTGGCTTTTCACTAAAATACAAAAAACTGGAGAACATCTTGCACCAGCAAAGGTATCTCTTTATCCAGGTCTTTTGCGTGCACGCTACCAAGCAATGATTTGGGCACAAGATACTCGACAGCATCCTGACATACCTCAACCTACTGATTTTGGCTGGTCGCTTGTGGGTGGGAAATTTGAGCCTATTACATGTACAGAAAATTGTGCTCCACAGGGGCCCTTAGAGTTGACTAAGTGCTCCTGTCTGAAGCGTTGGTGTGGCCTTCTCTGTCGTTGCAATATCAACAATATGCCTTGTACAAAGATGTGCTCAGGTGGTAGAGATGATGACTATGTGACAACACTGCAATTGTTGACCTGATGATGAATGATAATGAGGAAAATGAGGATGAAGATGATAATTTTACTTAATGATAATGACAAATCTTAATATTGTTTACACCATTTGTTATATAGGTATGAAAAAAACTATTATACTGTTACACTCTTCTGTGACATTCACATTCCAAATGTTAAAAAACTTTGTCGCATCAATATTGAGCTGCCGTAGTTTATTTACTTGTGAAAAGTGCCAAGGCTTTATTTTACTGTCCAATCTGTAAATATTAACTCTGTGATGCTCATTTATCTTATAATATAATGTGGAAACTATTATTAGAGTCTCAAAGAGATGCCCAATAATGGTGTCCTTTTTGAATTTTAAATCTTGGAGTGACAATGTAAAAGTGCTATTACTGTCAGAAGGCTTTATATTTCCAAAAAATTGTCTGATAACCAACATGTTCCTATAGCCCACCCGAAAGCTATTAATATGAAAAGACGTTCCAGCAACAATAATGCAGCGGCCATCTTAAATTTTGACTAGGTAGATATTCCATTATAAAATTTATTTTATTTCCTTCAGTTTCCCAATAGTTAACAAGTGAATAAAGCACAATGAGAAGCTATTACTCTGAAAAACGCACTGTCCACTTGATGGCTGTGTGGTTAGTGCTCTAACTTTTCACGATAAGGGTGCCGGGTTCGAATCCCGGGGTGGGCATGGATGTTCTTTGTGGTTCGAAATCAACGTTCAGCTGCAGTTCTCGGCCTGATTAGCCGTTATTATGCACATGAATAGATCGCTGAGCGTACAAACCAACCAACCTGAAAAATGTACTTAAGATCGTGACGCGGCGGCCATTTTGAAATGTGTAATTTAACCTAACATGCATGTGTTATATACCATTGGAAAGGAAATTTTATTTCCTACAAGTTTTCTTATAGTCAACTAGTTGGTAAAATGAGTTGGGAAGCCATTATTCGACAAAAATGCACGTTAGGTGGTACGGTGGCGGCCATTTTGGATTTTCGACTGTAGCGTCACTCGTACCGGGATGCCAGGTACCCACCATCGGATTTCATTTTCTACGCATTCATACGAAGAGAATGACACCACCCACATGTTTGCATCATGAAGTGGCCCACGGGATTACATTTGCTCCCGGACTAATACTTATTCCTCCTCTAAAACAGGTTTTAGACTGGTTCATTATCTGCGCGTTGACGTTTCAAGTAAAAGTGGCTTTTTCCCGCCAAATAGCAAAGGGAAAAACTAAATATTTTTTAAAATATCTATCCGAGCTCAAATTTTGGAAAGAATGGTATTGTTTTACATGATTTTTTCTCTACTATTTAAAAATAAAACCAAAAAACGTGAAAGTTCCTCATTTGGAACATTTTATTAATAAACTAGGGGTGTGGAACATGGCACAGCTTTTAATTACACTATAATACTGACGTGGATTTGTGTCATTTACCGTTTGTATATTTTCATACTTCATTTAGAATAAATGGCCAGTTTGGTGATATTTTTTGATATAATTAAGGTATGGGTCTTAAAAAAAAATCGCCAAAAGGGTGGTTTTGGTGATATACTTTTTTCGATAATCCTTATATTATACTTTATTATAAGCGAAACTGAGAGAAGAAAAAACGATCGTTGATGAGGTATGCTCAAGGAAAGAGAACTCTGTGTTGAAGGCATTCATTTTTCAACTTTTTACGCCATTAAAACATTTTTAATTGAATTTCGGAGATGGGGTGGGGGGGGGGGGTATGTTTAAAACACCTTAAGAGGCATTACCACAGCGATTTTGAACAAAATCGTTAGAGCCGTTTTTTAGCATTAATTGAAAAAAATGATTTTTTCAATGGCAAGTACCTTATGCGCATGCGCGATTTTGACGGAAACCTTAATTGTGAGTCCCATGGCCGCCACTTACCCTCATACCAAATTTGAACATCGTAGGTCAATTTGCTCCGAAGTTATGCTGATTACAGATATACATACACACACATACATACATTTTTTCTAGATCACTTTTTTGAAATCAGGGTGTTCCAAAACGTAGAGAAATGCAAAAAAAAAAAAAAAAAAAAAAAAAAAAAAAAAAAAAAACAATGACCTAATGCTCTACTTTCATTACCCTATGTATATATACATATGGGTGATTAAAAGTAAAAGGGCAGGGGGTAAAAAAAAAAAACTTTTATTTTTGATTTGTACCTTTTTGAAAGATGCTGTTGTATCGGCCAAATTTTGTCAATCTTCCAAAATACTGGTATCTGACATTGGCCAATACTGCTATGCTACCTGTTTTTTATTTATCCAATAATTTACTTTAAATGATTTAAAATTTTAGTAACGTGGTATTGGAATTAAAATACATGGTTGTTCAAAATAAAGGCGTTGATGTTTGTTTGTTGTTCAACGACCTATCTTTGTGTACAATAACGACTAATCAGGCTAGGACCTACAGCTTAACATGGATTCCGAAATATAACGCACATCCATGCCTAACCCAGGATTCGAACCCGTCACCTTTGGCATGCGAAGCCAGAGCGCTAACCTCACAGCCATCAGGTTGGCAAAAAAGGCGCTGATGTGTGTGGTACGATACTGAGAACCGATTCGACGTTTGTCGCTTTTCAAATGATGCTCATATTGAATGCACAAAATAACTTTAAACTTTCCTCTCTCCATTGATGTGTAGTATGGGGCGTTATCAAATGCCGTTTATTGGGAATAAATATATAATATCTTCCGTATATTTTTGAATAACCATTAGAATGAATACAGTTATACTGAATTACTTTAAACGCAATAATAACAATGATAAGGTGACATTTATTGCCAACTTAGATCACTTTTAAAAGTTTGAAGTATTTTGTGCCAGAAAAAAGAAATCATCTGTACCCTTCCTCATTGAAAACTAAAGTGCGATGGATTACCATAAAACAAGAACGCTTATTGTTTGGCAAGTTACGATATCCTGGGTAAAACAGCGGTATTGTCTGAGAAGATTGGTCAGTTTATACCAAATCTCAAGCATCGTTAAAAAACAAAAACACGATTTTTTTAAATAAACATGTTAAAACCATTTCGGAACATATTTTTTACCCCTCCGTCTTTTCTTATAACACTTTATTTCAATTTTAAAGCTCTGAATTAACATCTCAAAACTTCCAGTTTATTTTACGGTCGAGATTGGCCGAGGTCCTTAGCAATGACCAGTTTACAGTGGTCCATATCGGAATTGACCAGTGTAGAGCCAATATTGGCCAGATGACTTCTGCTATTGAGGATATTTTTGTCAATCGCATTTAGTTCAACTCATTCCAAGCCGATTCTTGAACAGTTTCGGACATATTTCCTTCGGTAGACCAATATATTCATAATCTGCTAGCATTTCTATATAATATTTCAAAACATTCAGAATGATGTGGGAAGTGTTACGCAAACTTGTACTCGCCTTTTGGACCAGTTCATTTTCATTGCTGATTTTACTAAGTTTTGAAAAATAAACGCTATTTTATGAACTGTGGAATTTTCCTCATTTTGTTTTCTTGGGACCAGTGGATCCAAATTAGACAAGGAGAATATTCTCCATTGATAAACTACTAATCATTCTCTGTATGATATTTTCTCCATTATGTTAGAAGATGCTACTTTACTAAAACAAAGAGGCCGATTGAAAGTTTCATTTCCTTCTGTATGAATTTTTTTTTTTTTTTATCGAAAAGAAAAATTTATTTAATTTGAATGCGCGAATTTATTAACCTTGACTTGCAGTTACCCGAATAACGAATGATAATTGGGATCGTTGATCAATCTTATCTTAATATAAAGACTAGAATTCTGGATGTCATCGTGTGGTGGTCTCATGTACAAATGACAGACCTAGACACTAGTGGTCACATTTATCTAGTGGTTAGTACGCCTGTCTACTGATCTAGGAGTCCCTGGTTCGACTCCTTATACATTAGTGACTACTAGACAACACGATCATGCTGCCATCTATCGGCGCCTTCTGAAAATTCTTCACGACTTCCACACTACCGCCTCAGCATGCAACCTCCAGCGACTCACTGACGCAAATCAACCTCTGGCGACTCACTGTCACACAGCAATAAAACTACTATAGAATTTTTCCTAACAAACTAAAAGAATCAAAATGTTCGTCTAAATCTCTGCAATAAAATTCAACCAGGCAGCAACTTGTGAACTTAAGAGGTCAGTCTATCAACTGGTCAGTAAACCAATTTTCATGGGTTATATATAGGTGAATTGTATAAATGTCTTTTAATTGCTAAAATGCACATGACAATATTTCGTTGCTGGTATTCAGCTTGTGACTTATTAAAGTATTTTTACACATTTAGCCATAATTCTTATTTAACAGCAATGCTTTGTTGTTATTCTGAGTATAATGCCAGAAAGTTATTTTATGTTACTATTTTTTTTTGTTCGTTTCTTAACTTATTTAAGGTATACATATACAATTGAGATGATTTTCTTTAATTTTTAAGTAATAATTTCAAACTTTTTGGTAGTGAATCAGAATTAAAAATGATGTATTTATATATGTAAACTTTTTTTTCCCGTCAATTTTTTAATCAGCTAATTGCAATTAAAGTGATTAATTAGGACATTATTCGAACATACATAAATAAACTTGTAATTAACTTAGAGGTATGATGTTTATTGTAAATAAAAGATATTATATTGGCGCATGTTCCTATGGAGAATTTTGAATTTGGCTGCAATATTTATTTAATTATTAATTTTTAAATAAAAAGTTTAAAAAAATACATAGTTTTTAACAAAAAATTAAGATTAAAATATTCATAAAAAATGTGTTTATAACAATATATGTTAGATTCTCCATAGCAAACACATTTACAACTTATGTCTTCAAAATAAAATCAGAATTTTGTAAATCGGACAATTTATTATGAAGTTATGACCGTTGGCGTAAAGTCATATAACACCAAAATGTCATTCTTCAGAAAACGCGTTGAAAGTTTACTACACTAATGAACGTGATACAAAACAGGTTCACAAACCCCACTGTAATTTAAAAAGTAAATTGAGTCTCAGAAAGAAAATGGTATTATTTTAAAGGTATTGAATTCGGGAATATTTTAAAACAAAAAAACAAAAACGCAGACTTGGGTCAAATTTTGCAATTCCTAATGTATATGTATACCTTAAGTTTTTATTTTTACTGCAGCCTATCAATGGCTCTGCATATTGTTTTCTGTCTTATAAGTGGAATTGACTAAAGTCTGTTAAGATATGTATCTGCTTTTGTTAATCTTTTTTTTTCCCTTTTTTTTTTTTTTAAAGAAAGTGCGTCTGGTTTTAAGATCTCTGTAAATTTCTTCATTTTGTCTTCGGATTAGCTTGGAAACAATTGAGAGTGATTGAAAAAACGATACAGTGTAAGTGGAGTTTTTTGAAAACAAGATTTTCTTTTGATTCATTCAGCCGTCGACGTTTTCAATTATGCAGACAATGAAATTGAAGCTTATTTTTCAATTGCTGCTTCAAAAAACATTAACTATTTAAGATACGGTTCTACTTAACATCAATGCCTTAAGATACTGCTTCTCTTTAATAGTCAACAATACAATAAAAAAACAACTAACGTTTGATGTTTTATTTTTTGGTACTTTAACTAAGGAAACAAATATCTGCAATCGTCAAATAGAACACCAAAAAAATTTCTATCTTAATTTTTCATTCTTATTCCAAATTGAAAACTAAACCCGGACACTTGTAGCGGATATTATTAGAATGGCTTTTTATGTTGACAATCTTAAAGCTATTACGAAAAGATTTCTCTTTTCAATACCTTGTGCTAAGGGTATTTGAAAAATAATATGAATATCCACCGAAACAAATGCAATAATATTCATATTTTAATCGGAATTTTAAACAGCTCTCATTCACAGAAAAGAAAGAAAAGCAACGATTGGAATATTAAGAGTCCGCTTTTAAGTAGTATTCTTTAGCAACAAAATGGCATTTCTAACAAACGAGAAATGCTTCAGTTAAGAAATCGAAAGAGATAAAAAAAGAAAGAAAAACTTTGATACAAAAGTGATAACGACCTCTGGAAATATCGAAAAAGATTTACATCTTAAACAAGACATTACATTCAAGGCAAGTATAAGAAAAATATCGATTTTTTTACGAAAGCCGTCTTCGATATCGAATTTAGAAACCGACGATTCCAAGAAATCAGTTATGGCTCAGTCGTAATCATCCTCTTTTCGCTAATCTTTTGCTGTTTCCTTTTCCGCCATTTTTTTGTTTTGTTTTTGTTTCTGCTTTAGGGTTTTATCGCTGGTTGTTCTTCGATTTTTCATTTTTATTATTTGCTTTTGAAAAGCGTTTCTGAAGCCATTACTAGAATATAAAACTGTCAAAGTTTGCGACCGCTGATGAAGCGGTTGCCACTTAAAGTATCTAAACTTTCCACAAAAAAAGACAGCCTAAAGCCGAGTAATTTGATTCGGATTGCATTTTGAATTTTCTGTTTTGAGTGGCGGCATATTATTTGTTTATTCTTAGTTTTCGTTTTTAGTTTGATTCGACAAAGTGTAGAATTGTTTCAAAAGCTTTTAAAAGTGTCGTTTTATTTATTTAAAACTGTTTTATACTGTAAAGTATTACAGTAAAAATGTGTCTTAAATTCTGATTTAGGAATTATAAAAGCTGTTTAGCTGACATTCGATAAAAAGCATGCATCGAAGTGAAAATTTTTTGGATTTACGGCAAATGTTTTAAAAAATGAATTTCAGTTACGACACATTTAAAGTTTCAAAGTGACTAAATAAAAGTGTTAAAAGTAGCATTATATATTTAGAGTAGAATGCAAACATTGATGTTAGCAAAATAGAAGAAAATTGTTTTAAGGGATTTGTAGTTTGAAATTATGTGAAAATAACAATTCCTCTTTTTACTTTAAAATATGCTTGAACTATGGTAATTTTAAAATGTTAACTGCTATGGTAGTTTTAAAACGTTGCAATGTTCTTTGTACTGTTTAAAATACTTTTTAAACTATGTTCATTTGTATGAAATTACACACAGTTAAAAGATGACTACCGCAAACTCTATATTTGATTTGTTAGAAATTAATTTTTGTAGCAGTAGTGTAAGACTTTTTCACCAGACATAACTTCAGTTTAAATCAAACAATAAAAAAAGTAAATGTAAAGTGATGTAGGGCAAAAAAATGGTAGCGAAGTCCGTATTAATATTTCTTTAATTACAAAATCCACAACTCGCAGACTTGATCAATTACGTTGTATACTATTCAAAACAGGATGAATTGGGCCATAAACACAAATTTTTGATCACTGCGTTTTTTTTTTTTTTTTTTTTTTAAATTGGTAACCTAAGTTTGCTTGTTAGTTTTGTCGGGAAAATTGAATGTGAATGGCTTGAATTAAATGTGACGTCACTTGATTTGAAGCAACTTGGCTTGAAACGCAGAGACGGAAACCAGTTTTGCAAGTCCATCAGTTTAAATACTGATGACCACGCTTTTTAAACAGGACATTTCTCACACATTTTCTTTGCACGATGTCAACCATTTCGTTCACAGTTCTAATCATTTTCCCATCTTCTTACAACACCAAACAGTCCGCAGTTCATTAAAAAAACACAGTTCCTAATAAAAAAGACCACGAGCAACAAAATGTATTTCTTCAATTTGACTAGCACCATTTATTTAATACTATAATTATACATGTATATTAAAGGGCAAGGAATCTACTAGGACCTTATATGTTCCTGCAATAATGATTTTGAACTTAATTTTCAATCTTGAAGTTTTAATAAAAAGTGGGTAATTTTAATTTTTTTCAAAACAAAATTCTAAATTAATTTAAGTTATATTTACAATTCTACTTGGTTTTCTATAACAAATTATTATTAGTTATTTTTAATTAAACTTCTAAATAAACTATAATTTGCATTATGACTGGTGCAATGGACAGTTCCCGCATTATTTTAAAATATTTTTTTATTCAATTCTAAATGTTTCTAAAAGGCCTTGCCGACCAAACAATATAGTGGTTAGCGTGCTATCTTCTAGACCGCGAGGTTGCGGGTTCGAGTCCCGTGTTAGGCATGGGTGTTTGTAAACGTATGTTGGTATGTCTAATGACGAATGTTTCGGCGCATTATAGCCCTCGTGTTGCTGACGGAGCCAGATAATCTGAAACCAACCAACCGAAAAGGCCTTAATCAAAATTTTTTTTGCTAACTGCGTTTTTTGTTTTGTAATTTGCAACCTAAGTTTGCTTATTAGTTTTGGCGGGGGGCCTTGCGTTGCGGAAAACCGTCAATGGTGTATAGGTCCCAGTTTTTGGTGCTTCGTTCGCAGGAAGGCTCATCGCTACGCACAATCGAGTTCGCTTAGTTCGCTGAAAAGTTCATTGACACATAAACACAGGCTTACTTCACTCGTTGAAAGGTTCATTGCTATCCAAGAATAGGCTCGCTTCTCTCGCTGAAAGGTTCATATTGTTGCGTAAGCATAAGTTCGCTTCACTCACTAAAATCTAATTGCTACGTAAATCCTTAATATTAGAAACCTCTCCCCTGTCAACACACACACACACACACACACACACACACACACACACACACACACACACACACACACACACACACACACACACACACACACACACACACACACACACACACACACACACACACACACACACACACACACACACACACACACACACACACACACACAACCCCTCTTGAATACAATATTACAACACCCCTTTAAGATTATTTTAACACGTGTTTGTGGAAAGCAAAATTAGAAGACCAAAACTACTTATGTTGAAACTTTCAGAGCTCTAAGCCAATTAGAAATAGCTTTTCGTGAAGATATTAATTAAAAAATTTAATTAAAAAACAAATTAAAATTTTAAAATTATTTTTGTCGAAAGTCCAATTAAAAGGCCAAAACTACTTGCATTGAAAATTTCAGAGCTGTATGTAGCCCTATTAGAAATCGTTTTGTAAAATATATTACTTAAAAAAGAACCAAATAAAAGTTTAAAATTCTGTTTTTCAAAAGTCCAATTAGACGTCAAAAAGTATATATGTTGAAAATTTTAGAGCTGTAGTCCTTTTAGAAATAATTTTGTTAAATATATATTAATGAATTAAAAAACTTAATTTAAAAAAGGAAAAAAAAAAAAAAAAAAAAAAAAAAACTAAATAAAACTTAAAAATTCTGTTTTTCTAAAGTCCAGTGGAGAAGTTGCGTATTTTTTAAAAATGGTAAAACGCAATACATTTTAATAAAGAAAACAAAGCTGATTCCGAATATGAAAGTTATATTGCGGTTAAAAATTTATATAATTAAATATCGAAAGAAGAAAAATCGTAAAACAGTGGAATCGTGACGTAACCGCAAAATGTTCAATCATTGACTAGTTAGGTTTGACGTCACAATCCGATGGAAAATTTTCTCCTTCATTTGTTTACCTACGACCTACCGCCTTCCTGCTACGTTTTTCTTTTTAGTATTATCATTATACCCAAACCGTTTGCGTAATTTTTTCTTATAGAAATAAATGTTTATTTATTTTTAAAAGGGCAATTCGATAAACTGCTGAAAATAGATTAGCTAGCGATGTTTCACTTCTTTGAAAATAAAATCCCAATTTTATAGAAGCTGAAATTCGTGGTGTAAAATTTGAAAGGTATGTACCCATTTTACAAATAGTTTTTCATTTGTCTTTAATATGAATGAATATGACTTATTTTTATTGTAAGTTTTTATTTTCAATTATCCTTCCTTCCAGTTAAACAGCAGAACATTGCAGTCACCAATTTTTTTACAATATTTTAGGAGCTCAAAATTTTACATACTTTCCGAACTATTCGAAACGAAACACATATTTACCAAGAAACTGTATATTCAATTAAAATTCACGTTCGAGAAACTTCATTTTATTCTTGTACAAGTAATTCTTAAACAAGTTATTCTTGTACAGTAACCAAAAAAAAAAAAACAAAAAAAAAAAAAAACAGAACGATGGCTATATCTTCGGTTCTAATTATCGTAGAATCTTACGGTTTGCACCAAAATGTTTTGCTTACGATTTTCTATATATCTGATGAAATTTTTTTTTCTTGAGGGACCGTATACTAAGTAAAAGTAACGTTATCTTCGAAAATTTCAATACGAACCCTTATTTTTTTATCATTTCATTCGATTCAGAATACAACATTTACCCTATATACCAAATTTCAATGCATTATGTTGAAAAACACGTCACTTATGAGCGAAAATATTTCGACCATTTTTTTACCGATCTTCAGGGAGAATTTCCATAAAACGAAAGGTATTTTTAAGGTTCTTCCTTCACAGAGGGAGAAATCGAACGGTTAATGTGGCGCGTTTCACGAAGATTAAAAAATACAAGTATTAGTCTAAAATTGCATAGAAAGTACTTGGATTTATAGTGTCATGTTTAAGATTAATACAAAAATAGCAAGTAAACGCAAAAGTAACATAATTTATTTACAACGTTAAAGATGTGCATTCTTCACACGAAATAAATAAAATATCGAAAACTGTAATTGCAGAAATATAACGAATACTACAGATAATTAGAAAATTAATAAATATTAAATGTAGGCATTAGTAAACAGTATTTAGCAAAGCATGAATATTTTACAGAAATATTTCACTATAAACACAAAAGTAACTAGATCGTTGAAATTATTTATAAAATGAAAAAGTCACATGATTCAGTAAATTTTTTAAAGGATAACTTATTGAAATTGCTTAAAAAATGTTGTTTTAAATAAATGGAATTTAAGAAAGCAAATTAAAAAAAAAAAAAAAAAATTGATAGTTTACAGAAAAAATAATTAATAATTAAAAAAATTAAAAAACACGCTTTAATAGAAAATCAAACTAAAAAGTAGAAAATAATCAATAGATTAAAAAACTAAGAAACACTCTTTAATAGAAAAGTGAACTAAAAAGTAGAAGATAATTTTAAATAAGTTTGAAATAAGAATAGAGTGATTAACAAGAAATATTTATTTTATCGTAAAAAAGCTTGGGGTGCTTTTTAAGATATTTTCATAATGGCTCTACTTTTACCAATATCTGTCATTAAATATTTACAAAAATTGACGTCAAGCACCCAACGCTTTTTTACGATAAAATAAATATTTCTTGTTAATCACTATTCTTATTTCAAACTTATTTAAAATTATCTTCTACTTTTTATTTCACTTTCCTATTAAAGCGTGTTTCTTAGTTTTTAAACTATCGGTTATACGATAATTGAACGTTATGCGATTTTCCACACCTCTAGTTTACCTTGAATTAATCTTTGATAGTTTTCAAAATTCGTCTACTATACGGTCCCTTAAAGTGAGCGTTTTTTTACATTTTCTCTAAAAAATCGAGAACTAATAGTCAAAATGGAAAGAAAAAAATTATGGGGGAAGGGGGGGGGGGGGTTAGACCATGGTAAATCTAATGAAAGCAAAAAAATATATGTTTCTATTAAAATTTTTTTGTTAATTGCTTTATTAATTAATAATTAATTATTAAAAAAGAAATTGATTCAAAAGCTGATTGCTATTTATGTTTGGCCATTTACAAACTACCTTTTGAAAAAAAAAATTTACTGAAATATATTAATTATTTAAGTATTTATGGCCAAAAAACCAACTTTTTTTTTAACATTAATTTATCATTTTCTTTTTATCATTTAAATTACAAACCATTCATTAGAAAATTACGAATTTTTGTATTTCGCATTCTTTTTTAATGCTGAATCCAAATATGGAATAATATTATGAGGTTGCTATTGAACTTTTTAAAGTTTGGTTCTGTTTTAATATGTAGATGACCCCTCATGATAAAAAAAAAACTACATACAATTATTAAAAACCTTTCACGATTTACAACGGTACCTTTTGTTTGTTATTTCAACAATTAGAACAAAAGATATAGCCATCGTTCTGGTTTTTTTTTGGGTACTGTACAAGAACCAAATGACTTTTTCCTTGCTCATAAATTTTTTGGAGCTATTACGAAAACTTCCGTTTTTAAACATCTCTTCACGTCTAAGAAAGTTATAAAAACAATAGTTTTCCATAACACAGTTGTATCCATTATTATTTTTAAAATCAAGTTTTTAAATTGATGGATTCAAATATTAGAAGTTACCACATTTTTTACTAATAAGTGAAATGTCTGTAGCTTGGCGAACTATGTAAACAACTGCCATAAAATCCAATAGAGTAAAAAAAAAGTTTGCCATTATTTTCAATATAGCATTTTTTTTTTATTGAAAGCAGTTTTTTTCAGTTCAGATTAATTTATATTCCACTAGAAATTTTACTTTCCCATTTTCAAGAACACTTGTTACCTCTTTGAACAACTTGTACACCTGTCATCCACAAAGTTGGTTACATTTATTACCAAAGAATTACCATTACCATTTATTACCAAATGACAGTGGAATTTATATAGAAAAGCCCGTAGAGAAACATTCTATTAAACAACGTAATCCAGATTTCTGCTCTGTCTTTCGAAGCGAATTAATAGCAATTGACCTGAGTTTAGAGAATATCTTTGGCGAGGTCAACTACGGAGATTTATGGATTCTATCCGATAGCCGAAGTTCCATTCAACACCTTAAAAACTGGGCCCTCGTGGGAGACAAAACCAGTCTATCCATAATACGCAAAGTCAAGAGCATATCCCGACTGCACAAAGTGCACTTTCAGTGGATCCCGTTACATGTAGACATCAACGGAAATGAATTGGCTGACACTCTTGCTAAGGAGGGACTAGAACACCCTGTCCTCTCTACTCAAGAACTCACATATCAAGAGTTATACTCAAAGAAAATAGCTCAAAATAAAGCGGCATATACCTCCATCTCACGAATGGTATAAAGCCAAAAACGCCAGGACACTCCCTATCTCTTCCTTTTGATAGGCACACCAATACCCGTCTGTCCCGACTTGCTAGTGGTCACCTTAAAGGCCTCACATATTCTGGGGGAAGCAAAAATTTTCCTCTTTGCCCTAAATGCCAAAAAGAACAGGCATCACCTCAGCACATTTTGGACTGCCTTGGACTGGACTGGGAGGACATTTATAACTGTCCACAACTAGTGTCAGACTTCATTAATGTCAATGGCTTCACTGATATTGTCTGACTTCGTCAGACAAAAGGGAGATTAGAAACAACAACAACAACAACCAAAGAAAATAAAAGGATCGTTTTAACTAATTCTTCCAAATTATCAAAGCAGAATAGAAACCAAATAGAATTTAATTTTGTTTATACATTTAATTGAATTGTGTTTGTATATTCCTGTTCAATTAAAACGGTGATCCAATTTTCTTTGAGCTACTTTTTAAATTTTTTTTTTTTGTTTCGTAAGAAGAGTCGGGTGGCGATGTTCGCATACAGTCCACTAGGACGAACTCTTATTAACTTGAAAAGCTTAAAAAACTCCTATTTTTTATTATTATTTTTTCTAATATTTATTTCATGCCCTGCTTTATACCTGTAGATGTATTTTTATTTGGCATTCGTCTTTGACAAATTACATATACTCAATATCACAAGCAATGTTTTAGTTTCTGGTCATGTAAATATAGCTTCTGCCATTGCATAGTTAATATAATATTTATATTTTGTTCAGGATGATAATAAAAATACCAAAAAAGGATTATTTTTTTAAATTCCTTTGCAATTTCCATAAAGCTTGTAAAAATTTTAAACAACAAAAGCAACTAAACGTTATGGTTTAAAATCCTTAGTATTTATTAAAATTTTTTTTTACAGATCTTCAAGAAAAACATATGGAGATAATGCTTTTTTAATTGCCTTTTCATTTTAATGTTGTGATTTCTTACACCAGTTTTCTCAACAAATGTGTTCTATTGTGTTCAAATCTGGTAACTGAGATGGTGTTTTTAAATTTTATACTATAGATTATAGAGGTACTAGAGGCAAATATTGAATAAAGTGTGTTTGGAATATTATTGTGATAAAAAATAAAATCGTTTTTAATGCCCTAATTTTGGTCGGACAATTTTAATTTATCTTTCAAAATATTCAAATAGAGTTCATGATCGTTTTTTTATGTGACAACGAGACATTTTAAATAACAAATTGATTATAAGAATTGTAAAATCAAATATTATAGACAATCGATTTTTCAATGTTTCCACAATGCAATAATTAAAAAAGAGAGCCAGAAAATAATTCTATTACTGTGAATTTATTAGAAAATGTTAAGTCGAACAAACACCATTGTGGTATTTTTTTCTTTATCTTTATGAATTTATATTTTTATAAAAATAAAACGATTCAATACTTATTTTAAGTATAAGGTTTCCTTCAGAATATAAAAAAATTTATTAATTAATATTCAAATTTAATTCCAAACTGAAAAACTATTATTTTAAACATTTTTAAATTGTACTGACACTTTTGGGAACCACTGTATATCATAGAATTTCGAAATAATTAGGCCATTATATAAAAACAAGTGTAATAGATGTGCTATTATCACATCAAAATGATCTTCACAAACGTGTCGATAACTTTTTGCAGAAACATTGTCTCGTTTCATGACTTTACACCACTTCTTGCGGATATCTGCGTGTTTAGCAACACTGATTAATAATTTAGCAGCGTTGGAAATTAAAGAATTCTGACAATTCGGGAAGAGGCAATGTGTTTGCGCTAAATTTGAGGACATAATTTTAAATCGATAAAAAGAATACAATATTAAAAAAATAAAAAAAAATAAATAAAAACGTGCTATAGGAATGCAAATAAATTCACGATAGTTTCCAAGATCCCGCGAAGTAAAAGTCGGATTATGACGTAAGGGAACGTCACAGCTAAGCTAGTCCCATTTTTGCCTCGTTTTTAAAAGTGGGAATTTGAAACGGGTATAACTCGAGAAATATTGAATGGATTTCAAATTTTTTTCTAGTTTTGGTTGTCTTTCCTCACTCTTAATAAAATAAAAAAATTAAAAAAAAAAAGAAATAAAAAAAAAATGCTCAACTTGTCCATTAGAAGGCCAAAAATACTTATGTTGAAAATTTCAGAGCTGTAATCCTATTAGAAGTCGTTTTGTAAAAAAAAATTGAGAAAATTAATTAAAACATAACTAATTAATATTTTATGATTCTTTTTTTTTACCACTTTAGTTTTTTGTTAGCCACTTTAGTAAGATCCTTTTTTAGTTGTCGAGATAATCAAATTTGAAGACGGCAGAAAACGACATATTTTAAAATCCACCCACAAACTCACTCATTGATCATCAAATTACTAAGGTACTTCTAAAAGAGCTAGAACTATGAAATTTGGTATGCTTGTAAGGTTTAAGATGTATACAAAGGAAAAAAGTCTAAATTGAGATTTTCCCCTCCGAGTCCACTGAAGGGGACAATGTTTGAAAATTTGAATGTCAATTCTAATACATTTCTTTTGCGGCTAGAATTGTAAAACTTAGAATAATAGTAGCTATTAGCATATATAAATAGACGAGAAATTCACCACATGTCTCTAAAATCGAGAAATAATAATAAAAAAAGGGTACTTGGCATCATAAAATTGACCATTGGCGGTATTTTATCGTCTACAAAATGATCGTCAATGGACAATTCCTGCAATTTTTAAAAACGAATGAAATTTGCTTATATTTATGAAGAATTTCTTTCTGATTCCAAATATTTAAACAAAAATTATTAAAAAAAAATTAGTTATTTAAGTATTAAGAAAAGAAAATGCCTCAAAACCGAGCCAAAACCTGTCCGATCAAAACACAACGAAATCTGTGACGTCAAGGTTTCCTACTGTTTCTATGGTTATCGTGAAGTTTCTGCCAAATAGTTGGCGTTGAAATAGATGGCGCTGGTAGATCATTGCTATGTTACATACAGGTTGGCGAGATTTGAGAAAAACTTGCAATACTGGTTTCCGTTGCCGTATTTCAAGACAAGATGTTTGGGAAGCCTTGACGTCACATTCAATTCGAGCCGAATGAATCGTTTTCTCGCCAACGTCTAACAACGGAACTTTGATTGCAAAGTAAAGAACAAGAAAATGCTCATTGAGCAGAAATTTTTGTGTTTATGGTCTTTTCGAAACATTTAGAATTGAATAATAATAATAACAATAACAATAACAATAATAATAATAATAATAATAATAATAATAAAATTTCAGGAATTGTCCACTGCTCCTTTTGCCAACATTTTTTGAAAATCTAAATAAACTATATATTTAAAATAATTTTACAAGATCATTATTCATATTGAATGCATAAGTATGTCATGAATTGCGGTCAGGTAAATTTAATTTTCTTAGAAAAATCTCGTGCAATTCTCCGTTAATTGGACGTTGTTGATAACGTTTTTTAGAACTTCCGAACCTTTAGAAATTCTTACTTGTATATGCAATTAAAATACAAGCGTTAAAAAAAAAAATACAAAATATTATTTGAACACATGTAGTTGAAAGATATAAAAAACTAGAAATATTATATAAAATAAAATACCCTATGGATCTTTTAAAAGTCCATTTAACATCTTCTTTTTAAAACTACCTTCTACTATACAAGCGTAATAAATTTTCCATAGAGATTCTTTTGATACAATGATGCCACCAAATATTATATTTTTTTAAAACATAATATTTATTTGAAAAAGATACACAACAGCAAAGAACACATACGTTACATTCCTTTTCAAAGAACACATTCTAAAGACGATGAGAAATGAATTCTATGATGCCATCTACATCGTTTCAAGTGAAGAATTTTCTTCTTTTTCTGAGTTTTTCAGGATCATTTTTCTTCGTTGAGTTTATTCTTCAAAAGTTGGCGCATTTTATACCTCTTTATGTTGTAACTAAGCACTACTTAGATGGGAATTTTTAGTTTGTGTGAAGTGGTTTTCGGTATCATTTTTACGTATTTTAAATAATGAAAGGATGGATAAGAACTGAACTGAAATAATTCTTCTAGAAGTCAACTAGGGTTATGAAATGAAATAATCATGTGGTTAGCGAATGTAGCTATATAGCTATTAAAGTAAGAGTTTTAATATAGCTATTAGAGTTATTTCCCATAAAAATTTCAGTAATTTATTTTTCTATATGTTCGTTTGTATTAGGTTTACGCTATTTGATGGACTTAAATACATTTTTCAAATGGTAAGTGCATAAAAATATTATAGAATGCAAGGATGCTTAAGACACTTATTTTCAGACAGAATTTTTTGAATAGTGTTATAATAGAAGAAACTAAGGGTTTGGAACATCGCACAACTTTCAATTACACTATAATACTGATTTCAATTTGTATCATTTACCGTTTTTATATTTTCACCATTCATTTAGAAAAAACGACCAGTTTGGCGATATTTTTTAATTCTTGTATAGGTTAAAAAAAAAAAAAAATGCTAATTTGATGTTGGCGATATATTTTTCAGTAATTCTTATATTATCCTTTCTTATAGGTGAAACTGAGGAGACAAGAAAAAATTATCTTTGAAGTATTCTCAAGGAAATAGAACTCTGTGTTAAATACATTCGTTTTTCGACTTTTTACGCCAATAAAGCTTTTTTACGGGAATTTCAGAGGTTTCGAAAACATTAAGAGACATTACCACGGCGATTTTGGATAAAATCGTTTGAGCCGTTTTTTAACAATTATTGGAAAACATGATTTTTTTTAATGGCAGCTACCTTATGGGCATGCGCGATTTTGACGAAAACCTTAATGGTAGGTCCCTGTTCCATCACCAACCCGCACACCAAATTTGAACATCGTAGGTCAATTTGTTCGAGAGTTATGCTGACCACAGGCACACAGTCAAACATTTTTTCTAGATTACTTTTTTGAAATCAGGATGTTCCAAAACGTGGAGAAATGCAAAAAAAAAATATCAAATATGTCGTTAGAATGATGTTTTCATTTTTAAGTAAAAATGTAGAGATTTGGATGAAGTGTTTTATAAGATGTGTACTTTTGTAATTGTATTAGAATATATTTTGTTATTTGTTGGACACTTTATATATAAACATCTTGTTAAATTTCTTTTCTTTAAAATAAGAACCACTAATGTTAATACATTAAGTTTTGTGATAGAAGTCAGAGAAAAACTGGAGTGTCGTTTCCTTCTATATAAAATATGTTCCATTATTTTAAATAAAATAGTACATCTATAATTCTAGTTATTCTGGAACAGAAAATTTTAAGTCAACTTTCTAACCATTGATAAAAGATGTTTCTGAAATGTGCATGATGGTCATTGGTCAGCAAAAAGATTTGAAGTAAAATTTACATGGACATATGCGCAAGCCAAACCTACAGAAGTCGTCCATGTAGGAAGTTGGTTGGTTGTATTCAAATTATCTGGCGCCGTCAGCAACACAAGGGCTATAATGCGCCGAAACATTCGTCATTAGACAAGCCAACATACATTTACAAACATCCATGCCAACACGGGACTCGAACCCCCAACCTCGCGGTCTAGAAGCTAGCACGCTAACCACTATACCGTTTGGTCGGCAATCCATGTTGGAAGAAAAAGTTGTCAGGATGAAACGACGGGAAGTATCACTTCGGTAAATTCAAAACCAATTGCATGTTATAGGCTGCTACTTTGAACACCTGCTTTTAAATATTCCAAAGAATCATATTCTAAAAACATCTATTTGTGTGATAAATTATAGTTATATTTGATGTCTTGCTCTTTCCTGTCTCAGTGGCGTTTAGGCTGTGTATGTGACTATATCGCACTCTTTTTGTCAAAGAGACATAACTCAAAATTCTTTATTTTTGAGTAAAAGTCTATAGAGAATCAGACACGACATGAACTTCAATCTGGTTGGTTGGTTTGTATGCTCAACTATCTATTTTTTTGGACAATGACGGCTAATCAGATCAGGACCTACAGTTTAACGTGGATTCCGAAACACAATGAACATCCATGCCTAACCCATGATTCGAACCCGGCACCTTTGTCATGCAAGGCCAGAGCGCTAACCCCACAGCCATCAGTTGGGTGAACTTGAAGCGCAAGATTATTTAAAAGTTGAATTCAAGTTGAAATTGAGGTATGCCGTTCTTTTAGCATCAAGTCTATGTAATCTGTGATTGTGTACACGATATTACTAAAAAATAAAGTATTGTGAATTTTGTCACTATTGTAGCAAAGGTGAGGTATCTCCCTATATGATTCTGAATATCTTACTTCATTTACAGTGCTTCCTACAAGTTGCAACAGCAAACACAATTCCAAACTATCTAATCCTCCCGTTATATTACGAACCTTATAACCGGGTAATCGCTAGATAATCTGCCCGGAGAAGAAATTAGTGCTAACAAGTCAGAGCATATGCGAAAAGGAAGATCCATACACACAGTGTCTGCTTTATATGTGTGCACAAAAGATTACCATGAGAAGAGGGGAAAGACTTTGAGGAAACAAAGAATTAAGTGCAACAGATTGTGTAGCTTAATGGAATGGATGTTTGCTATTACTTCGTTGGTGGAGCTACCGTCAATTAGTTGCGAAGTTTGTTAGGGCAATATTATGGAGTTTGGGGGAACATCACTGGGGCTGTTAACTTTGGTGGATGATGGGTAGTTGATCGTGCTTTTCAGGTTGAAAATAATTGTCGGTCTTATTTAATGTCGGATTACTGTTACACAGGTTGTAAATTAAATTGGTTTTGGAAAGTGTGATACGGATTGTGATAATTGTTAAGTGTTTATTGTGATTATTCGAAGTGAGACGTTTTATCCAATAGTTTTTTCTCATCACTATTTGTTAAGACGGTTCTGGCTGCTTATTTCTGTCACTATAAAGTGCTTAACTCTGCCACATACACTTCGTAATTTTGAACTATGACAAAACTACGGGTCGAAGAGTTTTGGTTCAAAAGTCTCTCTATCAACCCCACCACACAAACTAGAGGACATTGAGTCCATGAGTTAATTAATGTGCACCACTACCTCCTCAACGTGCACACAAGTATCTGGTGGGCGTCAGGACCGAACCCTATCAAGAACTTGGTGCCTTTAACCACCGGGACATTGGAGCCGCGTAATCTCGGTTACTGTTAGAAAACAAGTCCTTTTTGAATACTCACTAACTGAATGTGTAGCAGCTGCCAACAGGTGGCGTTGCTTGTTCCTACCGGTAAATTAGTTTCCAATAAATTCATTGGTATAAAAGCCGAGTAACCCAACTTTTCATTAAGAATCCTTTTGGTAGACATGGGTTTATGAAAGGGCTACATTGGTAACCTGCGGACTATAATATGAACTTGCGAAAACTAATTCTACGATGGATGGTGCACAATTTACAGTTGACTTGCAAATTACGGGGGAAAAAAATGAATGTGGATATGAGAGTGACATTTATTTTTACAAAATAATATTTTGAATCGTAGTTTGCCCCGCATTTTGTTGATAGAAATGATTTTATATTTAAAATGCATTTAAAGGATTTTTATTAAAAACTTTGTTTTTATTGGTTTTATTATTTTTTATCAACTTCTGATAAAACTATTTGCGCATGTAAGTGAACAGTTTTGAAAGTACAGACTTGGTGAAAGGTAAATATCTTTCAAGCCTTTCCGTTTAAACTTCATTGGGCGTTATTATTGACTAATGGAATGTAAAAATTCAAAATTGTTTTTAAAGGTGCATTATGATAGGTGTCCAAAATGGTGTGATGGAATCACATTAAAAATATCATTTTATTGTGATTCTATCGTACCATTTTGTGGATCAATCACAACGTACCTTTAAAAACAATATCGAATTTTCACATTCTACTAGCCAATAACAACACACAATCCATTTTCTCGGTAATTTAGAAATGTACTGTAACGTAGCGATGCATAAGCTACAATAAATTTAACTGTTATAATGACGATTACTTATCACATGCCTCAGGAATTTCTTACAAATATGGGAGTTTTTCCATTTATATGTGTAAATAGTTTTGTAACACAAACAGGCTTTTCAATAAAGTTATAAATTCCTTATGAATATATTCAAGCATCCATTGTAAAGCCAAATAACTACATGCATTCAGTACAACAAAATATCTATTCATCAGTCAACGGTAATGCACAAATTAGACTCGGAGACTGCAGTAGACAAACTTATCGATCTAGTGCATCATCAATTTAACATTACCCAACGCAGGGACCAACATTTCCTTCAAACGGGGATTCTACCTATGGCAGACACTTGAACCCTCAGATAGCTTAATGTGAAAGAGAACGAATGAGGCGTAGCTGATAAGGAGGGCGAATTCAACATCGGAACAATTTTTTTTTTCGCCATCCGAATCTAGATCCTTCACTGATTCTATATGTATTGTTACGAATTTTTGTATATTTGTAAATATTTCGTAGTATTAATTTTGTAAATAGGAAAATTTATGTACATTTTGAAAAAGGCAGTGCAATAGTTCGCCTTTAATTTGTTTCCCTGCAATGAATCTCTTGATGCTTGATAACGAGTTTTACAGAGGTATAACTCTGGGAAGCGAGTTTTAAAGAGCAGGGCATTTAACATTATGGTAATGGCAATCTCGCCAATTTGGCGACGGTTTTGGCGACTAATTATTGTCGGCAAATTTGGCGAGAAATCGTCAAATGTCGCCAAACTTGACGACCATTTGGCGACATTTTCGGTCCCTATGTACATGTATAGGACTTTTCGACTACGATCTGGAAAGTTCTCCAAATATCGACCTCTAGAAGTCTCAAGAAGGTTCGCAGCCTCCCCTATATAAGCCCGGCCGTGAGTGGGGTTAGTTAGTTAGTTGAGTGATTTTGAGTCACTGAGTTAGTTGTTAGCTGAGTCCATTAGTTGACTGGAATTACTGAGTAGTTCTAAAGCGAACTGTATTGCATTGTCTTTTGCGGCGATTGAGCAGTTGTGTTGTCAAGTTTTTTTAACTGCTGTTTTGTGCTCTATTATTGTGAAAAGAGCTGTATTCTGTCTACTAGAACGAGAAGTTCTGGAGCTGTAAAGAAATATGTGAAGAGTTATATTGGAATAAATTTCTGCAAGTTTTGATCTGCTTTGGCTTCAAATCTTTCGAACCCGTCCACGTAACAGTATATTACTTTCAAATACCTATAAGTATACATAGGGTAATTGAAACATAGGTTCGATTTTTTTTTTTTGCATTTCTTTACGTTTTAGAGCATCCTGATCTCAAAAAAGTGATCAAGAAAAAATTTCTGTCTGTGTGTCTGGTCAGCATAACTCCCGAATCAATTGACCTAGGTTGTTCAAATTTGTATGCGGGTTAGTGGTGACCATGGGACTTACCATTAAGGTTTAAGTCAAAATCGCACATGCTCATAAATTAGTTGTCATTGAAAAAATCATGTTTTTCAATGATTGCTAAATAACGGCTTTAAAGATTTTGATGAAAATCTCTGTGGTAATGCCTCTTAAGGTGTTCTAAACATCTCCGAAATTCCAGTAAAAATGCTGTAATGGCGTAAAAAGTTGAAAAACGAATGCCTTCAACACAGAGTTCTCTTTGCTTGAACATAGCACATCAACGATCGTTTTTTCTCCTCTTCTCAGTTTCACTTATAAGAAAGGATAATATAAGAATTATAGAAAAGTACATAGCCAAAATCATCAATTTGGTGAAGTGTTTTTTTTAAAGACCCACGCAAGAATTACCGTAAAAAATATCGTCAAACTGGCCATTTTTTCTAAATGAATGATGAAAATATAAAAGCGGTAAATGACGCAAAGTGACATCAGTAGTATATTGTAATTGAAGGTTGTGCGATGTTCCACACCCCAGTTTGAAAAAAAGTCTCTAATAAAAAAAAAGTCTCCCAAAAAGAGTCAAATAAATTGGCATAAATAAAATTCTCATTATGAATTGATTGAGTAAATTATTTTAAAATTGGAAAATCGAGTCTATTGATGTTTATGATATATACTTTTATTAATGTTAATGATATATATTTTTATTGAAGTTTTTTATGTATATTTTATTGATATTTATGATATGGACTTTCTAATACCCTAAACATTAGTATATAAGTGAATGGCCGACCAAACGGTGTAGTGGTTAGCGTGCTAGCTTCTAGACCGCGAGGTTGCGGGTTCGAGTGCCGTGTTAGGCATGGGTGTTTGTAAATGCATGTTGGCTTGTCTAATGACGAATGTTTCGGAGCATTATAGCCCTCGTGTTGCTGACGGTGCCAGATAATCTGAAAACAATCAACAAATCCATAAGTGAATAATATATAACGTGTTGCTTTTAAATAACTTGAATTTTGTATTTTGTGGTCACAAGTTCAACTTTCTTTATCAATTTCTTTATAAGTTTTTAATATATTTAACTTTCTTTCTATTTGTATTTTTTTTTTTTTAAATTACGATTCCAAGACTACAGTCCTCTCTTGGAATAGAAACAGAATAACCTGACGGGGCTCAGCTTCGAAACCACGATCTCACCAGGAGAAATAGCACGAAAACTAAATGTTAGGGTTAATCCTGTTTTGCATAACTCAATACAAATGCACAAAAGTAACTCATGTACTGAACATGCGATTGTCCATTAAATAACCATTTCCAAGAGGACAGCCCACAGTTGGTGGAATTTCAACGACGAATCAGTTAAACGCTAATTAACTGTAAAGGGGGCGGTTTAAACCGGTTTCGCCAACAAGAGCGATGGCATTGGAGGATTACACTTGAAATAAGTCGGGTTTGGGGGGGTAATTAAATGTTGTAATTAAGAGTAAGGGTCTGATTAATTAAATTGACGGGCAGCGAAATTTCGTTGGGAGTTGAAAATTGAGTTTGGATAGGAAGAATGTGGAGGGTTGGATAGGTAACTGAATTTTGGTTTCTTGAAAATTAATTTTAAGGGACGTGTTTTAAGTGGTGACGCTGTGTAGTAAATTTAAGCAGTGTTGGCTAATAATTAATGATATTCACTTCCAGGTTAGGTGGCTTAAATTTTAATTCATTTGACAATTCCTGAGTATAATTCATTGGATTTTTCTTTTCTCATATAAAGTTTGCGAAAATAAAAATAAAATTATTAAGACAAAGAATGGGATTTTGTGTAATTTTTCATTTTGAAACTACACCTTTTGCAAGTATAAGCTTTAATTTTTTTAATTTTTTTTTTAAAGATTTCTTATTACTTTACTCTCTACCATAGTACTTAAGTGATGGTAGTTGGAAATCAAATTAACGAACTTAATGTATAGGAGAGATTTGTGTATCTAGGGACACCATGTACATATGGACACACTACTTTCATTGAATAATTTTTAGTTCTAAGTTTTACATTGAATAATGACAATTTTTCCCCTGTCGAGATCCACCATGGTTGAAATTTCTGTCTTGGTTGGTTTTCGGTTTGGTTGAAAATCAATTTTTTTTTAAAAAACGAAACATATCAAAACCATCAGAAAACATACTTTTTATTCTCCGTCCTTTCTTATAAAAATATATTTAAATTTTTAAACTTTGCATCAACAGTTCGAAAATTACAGTATTCTTTACACAGCACTGAGCGAGATTGGCTAAGATAAGTAACAATGGCCAGCTTGCAATGGTCCTCATCGGGATTGGCCAGTGTTGAGTGATATTGGCCAGCGAATTTGTGCTACCTTGTTAAAAATTTTGCTCCACCTTGTACCAAAAATTGGTTCCCATTTAGCTGCAATCAACATTTGAAGTTTAGTTTCACGATTTAATGGTGCTTGAGGTCCGAGTTAGCACCATTAAATCGTGAAACTAAGCACCAAATGTTGATTGCAGCTAAATGGGAACTAATTTTTGGTTCAAGGTGGAAGAAAATTTTTAACAGTGTACTGGGGTAATAGGATGAACAAAGCTTTTAAAATATTCTCTATCGTCATGGTATTAAAAATGGAAATAGACAATGAAAGCAAAAACACGAGTTAAATTGTGACATGAAAAAACTAATTAATCGAGATCTGTACATAATGAGTAAATTAAAATAAAAGTTGGAAAATAATCGCTTTCTTGATTTCTAAACTGTTTAGAGGAATAATTCATTCGACATTCTTGTAGATAACATTAGCATTTTGTATTGCCTGCAGAAATTTTACAGAAAGAAATGACTTCTCTAAAATGAGTTAATCAGCGATCGTTATATGTAAAAGAATCTTTTTCTTTAATGTTTAAACTGTATAAGAAAACGTTTAAAATAAATACAAAAACGGTGTTCGTATAAAAAAGGATTTTCTCTTTCGATTTCTAAATTGTGCAGATAAATACTTTATTTTTCAGTACTACATACATTTAAAAAAAAATTGTATGACCTATTTGAAGTCTTTTTAGATATGATTATAAATTTGCATTGTCTACAGGTTTGTACTCTCAACGACCTATTTGTATGCACAATGGCGACTAATCAAGACAGGACCTAACTGTACGTGGAATGCGAACCACAACGAAGATCCATACCTAACCCTAGATTTGAATCTGGCACCTTTGGCATACGAGGCCAGAGCGCTAACCACACAACTATCAAGTGGGGGTATTTTCTACAATAGGGGAAAATTTTCAAAATCCGTTGAATATATCATTCTCTGTAAAACAATCTTTTCTTTGAATGTGCAAACTAAACAAAGAAACATTGAAAGCACCATCAGCCTCAACGCGGGCCGGATTTGGCCCGCGACAGATTTTTCTGTAGCCTGCCGGTACCACAGAAGATTACGGTATGGACTTTTTTACATATTATTTATCCGAAATAATATGGGTTAACTATGTAAAATAGAGGTCTCCACTATCTGCCCGAAGAAACTATATGAAGAAGCTTTCAGCAAGGTGGTTTTCATCAAGAATATATGCAGGAATAACTGAATATCTTTTGGACAATTTATAAAAATTGACTGCAACAAATACAGATAAAGGCATCGACTCTTGCATAAAATAAACTGAACGATTTCGACTGCCATCGTCTCGTAATTGATATCGAATAAAAAGGAGTAATCTGGAAGACCAGTTTTCATACTTTTATTAAAAGTTAAGTCAATTGGCATTGTCCCTTTGAAACAAAAGATTAACTTTTTCTTAGACTTTGATTTACTAATAATGAAAACTATTACTTTTAAAATTATTTGATAAAAAAAAAAAAATGAATCAATTATCAAGTGAAATTTTATTACGATAAAAAAATTAATATTTTTTATGCTATATTTTATTAAACGATAAAACTTAAAGATACATATTTTGGTGAATTCGCCCCGCGAAAAGCTTCAACATATGACATATGGCCCGCCTCTATAAGTTAGTGGCGAATGCTTGTAAAAAGATATTGAATATAAAAATGAGGCTTTCTGTAAAACGATCTTCTTTTTTGATGACTAAACTGCACAGAGAAGCAGTTGCTTTGGCAACCTTACAGATAGTGTTAGAAATTTGCATTGTCTATTTATTTTGAATATAAATTTTCATTGTCTGTAGGAGGAGAAGAATTAATTAATTAATTAATTAATTAAGTGACTGTACAGTGAAACATTTCATTTAGCTGACTTAGTTTTAAAAATCTAAAGGAGGAGATAGATGACTTTTAAAATGAGTTAATCAAACATATCTTCGTTTGTACAACGATTTTAACATTCAAGAAAACAGTTCACTTAAAATTTTTTCAAATTTTTCAAAACATGCATTCTTATCTGTGTTTGAGAACGTTATATTGGAAAATAATGAAATATAATATTCACTTTAAAAATACTTCCTTTAAATGTCTTCAACCCAAAAATTAATGAGATTTGATAAATACTATAAACACGTACCTGTAATGTAAAAAACAATACAAACACAATTAAAAGTTTTTATAAAATAATACAAATTATTCCCAAAGTTGAATTATTCTTAAACTTTTCTATTAATTCTGAAAATTCTGCGATTTGTGAACAACGTTGTCTGAATGTCTTCTTACAATCTGAGCCTATAAATTTTGGATAAAATGATTTTTGTTGTTGTTATCGCTTGTAATTACTAATTACTAAAAAGGATTTTTATGTAAATAATGTATTTCCCTTGATTATAAAATCCTCTTAGTATTGTGCTTTTGTAGAATACGTCCCTTACTTTAACTCTCAAATTATATCTATGAAATAAATCATAGAAATTAGAAAATGCTCCAAGTTGGTTGTTTTCAGATTATCTGGCGCCGTCAGCAACACGAGGGCTATAGTGCGCCGAAATATTCGTCATAGACAAACCAACATACATTTACAAACACCCATGCCTAAAGCTTGGCGTCCACTATCGCTAAGCAGAACAGAGCAGATCAGAGCGGAGTGGATTAGAGCCAATTACAAGGCTGTCAATGCCTACTATAGCACGAGCCTCGATCTACAATGGACGTTGGAAGCCTTGTAATTGGCTCTAATCCACTCCGCTCTGATCTGCTCTGCTTAGTGATAGTGGATGTCAAGCTTAACACGGGACTTGAACCCGCAACCTCACAGTCTAGGAGCTAGCACGCTAACCACTATACCGTTTGGTCGGCGAAAATGTTCCAAGGAATTCAACACTCGTAAAAAAGTTGGTACTACAGAACCCTTTCTGGTAATATGTAAGAATATTACTCTGCTTCAACCTTGGCTATAACCGTAACTAGTTGTTTAGGTGCTTGAAGATTGATTGAAGCGCAGCGACTAGTGTTAGATTTGTTATGCACTTGCTGACTTCTTGTGAAACCTTAAAAGGTATGAAAAATTTTGCTTATTGATGTTCTTCATGTTTAATCACCACCTCGTAATATTGATATTTCTTACATAAGATTTAAGTAACAAAAGTTTGTAATTTCGAATTATATAATCACATTTGTTTAGGTTATTGTATAGGGCTTATTTCAAGATAGTGGTTCGGCAGTCCTATGGTATTATAAGAATGTATTCTCCGATTGTAAAGCGAAATTTTGTGAGTTTGTTGTCTGCTTTGTTAGATGTGAGCTCGTAAGGATTCTGCTGATAATGATATTAATGTGTATGTTTGTGAATACTGTAAATAAATGAAAGACTAGAGCGTAATTTAAGATCTTTCAGATTTTATTCAACGTTTCATTCTGTTGTCGCCGACCAAACGGTATAGTGGTTAGCGTGCTAGCTTCTAGACCGCGAGGTTGTGGGTTCGAGTACAGTGTTAGGCATGGGTGTTTGTAAATGTATGTTGGCTTGTCTAATGACGAATGTATCGGCGCATTATAGCCCTCGTGTTGCTGACGGCGCCAGATAATCTGAAAACAACCAACCATTCTGTTGTCAACTCTTAGTCTATTGTAAATCTCTATTTCTCATCAGAAATCATGTGTTTTTGAAATTAATACAACTATAAAACAATTAGGGGTGTTTAATTTGCTGTCAAACTTTTTTTAGGGTTCATATAACTCACACAGTTTTACGATAAGTTTGTGAATAACTCTAAAAGCTTTAATATGAACTTTTCCGCTAATTGTACAAAAGCATTAGATGTTAAAGGTTTGAACACAGAAAATTAGAGATATGAAATTTGCTGCATAGGTAAAAAAAGCACAAATTTTTACATGTAACATTAAAAAAAAAGAAAAGGAAAAAAAAAAAAAAAAAAAAAATTGATAAAATTGTCGAATCCTTGATCATCCATAGTACACTGAATCTTCGCTTGGAATATTATTGCAGGCTTAGAGCTGTTTTTTATAAGTAAAAAATAAATGTTATTTAAAAAAAAAGTTCACATAGTGCTCTAAATTTTCAAAATTTTAAATTTCGTATTAAAAAAATTCATCGAATTTCAAATTCTATCTACTTTTTCATTTTCAAATTCAATATTTTTTCATGATTTTTTAAAAAAAATGTTCCTAGTAATATACTCTAACTTTTTTTGGCATCGAATTTAGAATAAGTAAAATAGTTTTTGAAAAAAAACAAAAAAAACAACGATAATTACTGTATCTAGATGTAAAAAAAGCGTTAAAAACGGGGTTGGTTGAGGTTTCATTGCGCAAAGGCGTCACTAGGGCCATGCTGAGCCAATTTTAAAAACGGGGATTTTTCAACTTTCAATTTTTTTTTTATTTCATTCAAAATCCATACCTATTGTTGTCAAATAGATATTTTGAATGACACAAAAAATTTCAAGTTATTTCATTCATATTTGATGAAATTTTAGCATTTTGAGTAAGGTGGGAATTTCAAAAATAACGAACTGAGAAAAATGCTTTCAAAACATTGAAGGAGCTATTGCAGCAATGCTAAATTCTCCATAAAATTAGAGTGTTTCAGCAATTGCAGTTATCGGATCAGCTCAAAAACTCGCCATAATAAGGAGAAGGTTACAAAGATTATAAACACGCAAAAAATCTAAAATTTATATTTTTACTTTTTTGTGTGAAAACAAGTGGTACCAAGTACCCTTAAGAATTCATAAATTTGAAAGTAAATTTAACGTAGAAACGAATTGCAGAGATACACTCAGTAACAGCTGAATTTAACCAAAAAATGCAGATGGCTGTTGTTGTTGTCGTTTTTTCAGATTATCTGGCGCCGTCAGCAACACGAGGGCTATAATGCGCCGAAACATCCGTCATTAGACAAGACAACATACATTTACAAACACCCATGCCAACACGGGACTCGAACCCGCAACCTCGCGGTCTAGAAGCCAGCAGGCTAACCACTATACCGTTTGGTCGGCAAAAATGCAGATGGCACCTCTGTGCCTAGAACGGTCGTATTAGATTCTTACTCGAAACGTTATTTTGAATTTATTTCTAAATTTGTACGCCGACCAAACGGTATAGTGGTTAGCGTGCTAGCTTCTAGACCGCGAGGTTGCGGGTTCGAGTCCCGTGTTAGGCATGGGTGTTTGTAAATGTATGTTGGCTTGTCTAATGACGGATGTTTCGGCGCATTATAGCCCACGTGATGCTGACGGTGCCAGATAATCTGAATACAACCAACCAATCTAAATTTGTACATGCATCAATCAATGCTTAAAATCGATTTCCGAACCTTGATGTACCACTTAAGCACACGACTTATAACTGCCTTTTAATATAATGACATGCATAAAACCTTCCATCTAAATCGTAATGAGAGCTGAAAATGCTAACTCTTTAACTCAATCGAAAAGTTTTACAGCTAATGCACTGCCTTGCATTACTTTTATAGGTACTATTAATTAAATAGCTGAACATTAGCGCACTTTAACGGCAATTTAATATCGTCAGGGCTCTGATACTTATTACTGTGAAATGGCAACACTCCATTACGTAAATTCTATTCGAATTCTTCGATGGAAAAATGGTCCGAGGATTCTGACGCTAATAATAATTAAGATTTCGCATAGCTTTCCTTATCTTTGGCAACAGCGCACCGTTGCCAAAAAAATAAACGAAATAAATTCAATTATTCTTTATCGCTGCTGCACAACACCAGATAGGATGTTTGTCAGTCTAGAATTTTGTGTCTGAGAATGGGGACGTAGAAATTTCGAGTGGGTCGACAGAAGCGTAATAATCTAAATATTATGCAAATGGCACTCTGAATATCTTGTCGTTCGTATAGAATTTACATTCAAAATAAGACTCATGTATAAAATCCCTTGAGCAATTTCGAATTCTGTAAATAAAAAACTAAAACAAAAATGGCCGAGTTATATCATGTTGATTACATTCGATGCGTGCTAAGTTTACAGATTATTCGGAATTGTTTTCCTTGGTATTTGTTGTTAACAGTATCTGTTTATATAACCTTAACTGTATTTTTGACACTTATTATTAATAATACAACCGGAAACTAGTTATAAAATACTATTTTTACCGTTATAAAAGTTTACTAGTTCTAAAATACTATTATCATCTTAAAAGGCAATTATACTAAGCGTGTAAAGCCAACCTGATGCTGTGAGGTTAGCGCACTGGTCTCGCATGCCAAAGGTGCCGGTTTCGAATCCTAGGTTGGGCATAGGCGTTAGTTGTGATTCAGAATCCACGTTAAGCTGTAGGTCCCGACCTGATTACCCGTTATTAAGCACAAAAATAGGTCGTTGAGCGTACAAACCTAACCAACCAAAACTAAGCGTGTAAAATATTTTAAATAAGTATACAATTTGGAAACTCCCTTTTCAAATATGTTAGAATAGTTTGGGAAAAAATTTGAATTTTTTATTGTAATTTTAACTGAATGTTGACGTTGCGTATAGGACAATACATTTTATTAAAGCATTTAACATATACTAATCTAGTTTCTTACTTTTTTTTTTCCAAACGTATATAAAATGAAGACTATTTCTTATAAGAATATCTGTCATAATCAATTCAGAAATGGGTAAAAGAACTATAATTGTATGTCTTTTTTTAAAATCCAAATGGGGTATTGGTATTTATGTAAAGGTGTACGGCTACATTTTACCTTTTACACAAACATTTTATAATACTTTCAAATATTAATTTTGTATTGCATGATTGAAAAAGACGTTTGCACATCTCACGAAGTTACAAAAAACTAGTTGATGTCAATTTGTGCCATTTACCGTTTTTATATTTTCATTATTCAATTAGAAAAAATAGCCAATTTGGCGATATTTTATGCGATAATTCTTGTACCGGTCTTTAATAGAAAAAACTTTGCCAAATTGTTGATTTTTGCGATATACTTTTCTATAATTCTTATATTATCCTTTCTTATAAGTGAAACTGAGGAGAGAAGAAAAAACGATTGTTGATGAGGTATGTTCAATGAAAGATAACTCTGTGTTAAAGGCATTCGTTTTTCAACTTTATACGAAATTAAAGCTTTTTTACTGGAATTTCGGAAGTGGGTATGTTTAGAACACCTTAGGAGGCATTACCACAGCGATTTTTATCAAAATCATTAGAGCCGATTTTTAGTAATAATTGAAAAACGTGATTTTTTCAATGGCAGCTAACTTGTGCTCATGCGCGATTTTGACAAAAACCTTAATGGTAGGTCTCATGGCCACCACTAACCATCACACTATATTTGAATATCCTAGGTCAATTTGTTCGGGAGTCATGCTGACCACACCACACAACACGACACAACACACATTTTTCTTGACAACTTTTTTGAAATCAGGATGTTCCAAAACGTAGAGAAATGCAAAAAAAAAAAAAAAAAAAAAAAAAAAAAATTGTAAAAGCTCTGTTTATGTAAAAGTACTATACTTACCAGGAAAAAAATTTCAAAGCAAAATATTGAGTAGATCTTGAGAAAAAAAGTATATTTTGCATTAAAAAACAGTATTTTGAGAAAACAGCGTTTAAATTACAAAACAGACGGATTTTTGAGTGATGTTATTTTTTCGAAAAATATTTAAAAATACTTCGGATGAGCGTACTGCCCACCAAGTTAAACCATTTTGTAGGTAACATTTCAAATATTGTGATGCGCTAAAAAGCTCAAAATGGATTCCGAGAAAAAGAAATTGTCTTCCGACACCCTTTAAAAACGTTGCTTTTATAGGTTAATTTTTTCATTTTTATCAATACTTTTACAAGCCTAGAAGGGAGGGTTTTCAAGTAACTTAGTATTTTAATCCAACCAACCAACCAACCAACCAACCAACCAACCAACCAACCAACCAACCAACCAACCAACCAACCAACCAACCAACCAACCAACCAACCAACCAACCAACCAACCAACCAACCAACGCATACAATTAATATTTCTTCTTATTCCAGCACTACAGTCCAAGGTGAGCCTTGGCTTTCTCTACTATCGATTTCCAGATCTCTCTCTCTGGATTTTTTTGTCCATTTTTTTATCTTTGAAATTTTTAGATCTTCGACTTGGAGTGACCATCTCAATTGTGGTCGACCTCTTTTTCTTGCTTTATAAAGTTTATATTTCATAATTCTTTCAGGCATACCTGTGTTTCTCATTCTCTCAAAGTGCCACATCTATTGTATTCTTTTCGTCTTAATACATTTAATGTTCTTTCTGTTAATTAGTCTTTCAATTTCATGATTATATTGTTACGAATTTTGTATATTTGTAAATATTTCGTAGTGTTAATTTTGTAAATAGATAAATTTTTGTACATTTCGCATAAGACAATGCAATGGTTTGTTTCCCAGCAATGAACCTCCCATCGCTTGATAACGGGTTTTACAGAGGTAACTCTGGGAAGCGAGTTTCAAGGGGCAGGGAATTTAGCATTATGGTAATGGGAATCTCGCCAAATTGGCGAGATAGAGCCAAGTTGGCGATGGTTTTGGCGACTAATTTTTGTCGCCAAATTTGGCGAGAAATCGCCAAATTTGGCGACCATTTGGCGAAATTTTCGGTACATGTATGGGTACATGTATCCCTTGTACATGTATATAGGACTTTTCAACTACATTCTGGAAAGTTCTCCAAATGTCTATATCTGGAAGGTTCACGTATGTTCTCAGGTCACCCTATAAAAGCTCAGGAGAGCGGGTGATGGGTTGGTTGATTTTGAATCACTGAGTGAGTTGTCTCTCAACGTTCATTGTGAGAGCTGTATTCCTGACTTGAGTAGTTGACTGATTTTGAGTCACGGAGCTAGTTGTTAGCTGAGTCCGATAGTTGACTGAAGTTAGTTCTTGGATTTTGAGTCACTGAATTAGTTGACTGGAGATTCTGAGCGAACTGTATTGCATTGTCTTTTGCGACGATTTAGCAGTTGTCAAGTTTTTAACTGCTGTTTTGTGCTCTATTGAGGTGAAAAGAGCTGTATTGTGTCTACTAGAACGAGTAATTCTGAAGCTGTAAGAGAACTGTGAAGAATTATTTTGAAAAAAATTTCTGCAAGTTTTGATCAGCTTTGGCGTCAAATCTTTCGAACCCGTACAACGCAACAATATATTATTCTCCACCTTATATTTTCACTTATCGATCAAAATATTTTTCTTAAAATTTTGTTTTCAAAATTTCTAAGATTAGTTGCATCCCTATCTGACAGGTTGGTTGTTTTCTGATTATCTGGCACCGTCAGCTACACGAGAGTTATAATGCGCCGAAACATTCATCATTAGACAAGCCAACATACATTTACAAATACCCATGCCTAACATGGGACACGAACCCGCAACCTCGTGGTTTAGAAGCTAGCACACTAACCACTGTACCGTTTAGTCGGCCCCTATCTGACAGGACCTATGTTTCTGCTATTTAAGAAACTATTGGTTTAATTAGAGTCTTATAGATATTTGCAATTTACGTTTTCTTCTAATTAGTTTACTTTTTATTGATCGATATTACTAATAAAACTAAATACAGTCGCTGAATTTCTTTATCTTTATTGTTTGTATTAGGAAAAATACCAATGATGTAATTAGTAAAATAAATCAATATGGGTTAGAATTATTTTGAATAGTATCACACTAAATTTCTTAAGAACCACGCACTTGAAGGAGTATATCCCAAAAATGTCTGGTATTAGAAATTTAATTTACCTACTTACGTTAAAAACAAATAGTCTAGACAATTAACTCATTAGAGCTCTACATATCTCTTACAACAATCACAACAGACTATTTTTTTTTTATAATTTATTTTAAAATTAATTGAACTTTTTTCTTCAATTGAAATCCTAATCTTTCAGGATTACAAAAGAATAAAAATGGCGTCTTTCAAAAGCGAATAAAAGAAAAAAATAAACAGAAGAAACAACCCAGATTAAAAAAAAAGTTACTTCAATCGAATAAAGGAAGTTTATGTATGGAACCTTGGAAGAAAAATTGAAACCTTGGAAACAAGTAATTAAAATCAGAAGTTCTCATTTATGCTTCTCTGAGCTGAGGTCTCGTTTCTTTTAATTATAAAGGAGATTTGTTCTCTGAGTTTGATACTGGTTTGCTAAAAAACATTTTTCAACACCTCAGTGCGTTCTATAGACGATCGAATGCTTAGTTTCGGAGGCTATAAAGGTGTAAATACTCTCATGCGTTAGAAATAGTTCGAGCATATTTTGCGAATTGTTAAGTAAATAAATTTTATTTTTTTGTGTTCTTGGATTGGAGAAGACATTTACGAATCAAAATAATAAATGGAGTTTAGAAAAAAAACTGACAAGTTTTTTTTTATAGTGGAAGATTTATGGTTAAGTATTAAAAAAGTTATGGATAATTATTGTGCCACTAATATAACGGATACTCAACAATAAAACAGGAATCTACTTATTTTAAATTAAGAAAAATAGTTTACACATTGAATAACGACACTGAAACTATAAGTAATCATTTGGATTAAAAGCGAAATGTATAATAATATTATTAGTAAATATCAATAAAAATTGGCCACCTTTAAATAGCTCTTATTTTAAAATATTTTATAAAAATGTTTTTTCGGAGCCCTAGAAAGTTCGGAAGGATGGTTTTCAAATTTAGGTTTGAAAAATAATTGTTTCGATGATCTCAAATAAAAATAAATCGAGCCTCATTCGTCAAATGGATAAGAAAAGCTATTGGAAAGGTTCCTGGTTCAAACCCATTTCAAAATGAGTACATTTCATTTTTCTCTAAGTAAATGTATTGCTAGAGAATATATGTATATGAATGTTACTTCGAATAAAAAGGACACTAAGAATTTTCAACAAAAACTTTACTTATCATGTACAAGCTTCAACTATCCTTCGACAGCTGAAAATAAATTAGCAAGAAATCTTTATAAAAACTACAGGAAACTGTGTAAATGCGTGAACGTGGTCAGCATAACTGCCAAACAAATTGATCTAGGATGCTCAAATTTGGTGTGCTGGTTAGTGGCGACCATGAGATCTACCATTAAGGTTTTTGTCAAAATCGCGCATGCGCATAAGGTAGCTACATTGAAAAAATCATGTGTTTAAATGATTGCTAAAAAACGGCTGTTACGATTTTGATAAAAATCGCTGTGGTAATGCCTCTTAATTTGTTCTAAACCTCCATAGTAAAACGGATAAATCCAGAGAGTTTTCAGAAATGGATTGTAAGGATTTAATTGGTTAAAATTGATTAACTTTGACTGCGAATATCTCAATAAATATTGATTTGTGGACCCTAGTTCAAATTTCAAATATTATTCATTTTTGTTCATAATTATAAAAATATATAAGACATACTTTGGTTTTTGAACACCCTGTTTGTGTTTTTAGCTTCCCAACACCCGAAAGGTACCATAAACAACCCAAACAGGCCCATCAACTATCTGAAAATATCCCCAATTCAGACACTCCAAATGTCTGAAAATACTCCATTTTTAGACACTTTAAGTGTCGTAAAGATTAAGACACCAGTTTACGTCTTAAAACAATGCTACTTGTTTAAGACACTTTTTTGTCTTATTTTAAGACATTTCAATTTGCTGTGAATGATTCAGAAACTTTGTATTAGACGTTTACCTTTAGGAAATCATGGATTTGAATTCTTGTTATCCATTATGACAGTCCTTTTATACTGCGATGCAAAAGTTTAGACAATAAAATCATTCTGCTTTAAAATTTAGAATTGTGATAGTAGAATTACAAAAGTCTATAAATATATTCCAAAACAATTTTCAAATACTATAATCAAAGCAAAGTTGTTTGATTTTCTTTAATAATACTATTTTTGGATAAAAACTAAATTTGGTGTTGCAAAAGTGTAGACACAATCAAGAGTTTATGCAAATTTTGTTTGCATACTCAAATTTAAAAGAGATGACGTCGTAGAATTCGAGTATTTAAGTTCTGCAAACGATAACACTTCGTAATACAGATACTACGGACTAAAGAAATTCAAACGGATGAGCTTATGCAAATTTGGCAGTTGAAATCTGAAGGTAAACTCGTTTCGTAAATTTCGACTATTATTAATTGACCTAAGACTTCTATTTATTAAGTTTTATCTAATGGATGTAAATATTAAGAAAAACACAAACCTGACAGGCCTCGTGTGCCGAAAAAACCCGATAATCGTCATATCAGAAGACCGTCGAGTGTCCAAAAAATTTCTGTTCAGGAATTTCAAAGGTCATTAGGACTTTTAGTGTCAAAGTATACGATTTGTTGACGAATTTTGGAAACATAAACAATGATTTATTGCAAAAGGCAAAAGATGCCATCTCTGAAGCCACATAAAAAGTCACAGAGAATATTGTGGTCTCGAAATCATACATCATACAAACCAAACTGGTAATCACTGGTATTTAGAGATGAAAAAAATGTAATCTAGTTAGTCTAGATGGCTGGACATAGTACTGGCATGACTTGCAGAAGGAACCTCGTTATTTGTTTTAGTCCAGACAAGATAGTGGCTCTGTGATGGTTTGGACTGCCTTTTGCGACAGTGAACAAGTGTTTCTGCACTCTACCAGTGGTCACCAAACGTCATAGCATTACACTAAAACATTGTAGGATAACCTTCTGCCTTTTGTCGAGCTTCAAGGTGGACATTCGTAGAAACTTCAGCAAGACAGTGCTTCGATCCGCACAGTAGACAATGATAATGCCTGATTTAATTCTCAGAATTTAAAAAATGTCGAGTGGCCAGCGTATAGCTCAGACAATAATACAGTATAAAATATTTAGGGCATCGTGTGTCGCCAAGTTTACAGCAATTTTAGACAATAATCTTTGATAAATGAACCAAATAGATCTATAGAGGATATGTGGTACCAAATAGAGATCCAAACCATGGAAAATTTAGTTTCTTTGATGGAAATTCATACTTATGAAATAATCAACAAGAATGGATTCACAAAAAAAAACAACTTTAAATCATGTTTATTTTAATTTCATTTAATTTTTGTCTAAACTTTTGAGTCAATGTTAATTTGTATTGTTACAAACTTGCAATATGCACAATTAACTTTTATAGTTATAGATATTGTAAAGTAGGCACTGCACATTATACTGAAGCTGTATTACGAAAATTGATTAAATTTCTTTTGAAATCTGTGGGAATTTGTTCATGGTCTAAAATTTTGCATCGCAGTGTATAAGTCCAACTTTTTTAAGCGGTAATGTGTTACTCATCTTAATAACAATTCTTAAATGTTCAAAATTCAACAACATAAAATTTTAAAATTTGGTTTCATAATATATAAAGCGGTGAGTGTTGAAAAGTTAGTAAACCAAGTTAGTATACTCACGGTAAGGAAGTAATTACTTTATGTATTTTGCGATCTTGAAACTATGCTTTGAGTCTTCCAATTACGAATACTTCAGAATGGTCTGTTGATGGTAATGAAGTATCACTATAAATTATCCTCAACAAAAGATGCATCAATTATTTATATTCATTGTCAGTTTGTTTCTGTTTTGCATGGATAAGTTTGAAAAGACTTTTTGCCACAATGACAGTAACGTAACATTATTGATTTCTGAAACGAGCAAATTGGATTTTCTGGCAATTAGTCCTTTTTTCGGAGATACTTCGTTATTTTTATTTTTAATTAAACAATTCGTATTGTTATAGTAACTGTCAATAATAGACTACTTCTATGGCGGTACATCTGGCGCTGTTACCAAACATGTGCAATTTGTCGACATTTAATGACTGAAATCTCAGTTGAGTATTTTAATATAGTACTTTCGTGTTTCTTCTTGATGTGGTTATTGAATCTGAAATTAAAAATATTTCAAAATTCTGTACTCTAAAATTACTACTTGTAAACAAGCTTTAAGTTGTAGGACCATGTAATGTTGTGTAGGATCACCATTTTTTCCCATTTTAATTTATGATCAGTGATAGCAAATATCCTGCTTAATAGGAAATGTTTATAAACAAAAATATCACCAAGTTGGATTGTTTGACTACACATATGGTGGGAGGTGGGAATACTTGTTAACGCATTTCTCTGTTTGAATTCGATGTATCAATTTGTAGCTAAGATGTGTACTTCCCATTAAATTTCACCACCATTAAATTTCAATGGACTGGATAGTTGTGTTATAGACTGAGAGGGGGAAGCAATTTTTGGACCCCATCGAACATCATTCTGAAATTTTTATAGAAATTAGAGAAAAGTGAGTAGATTACGAATTCACTGGTCTGCCGTGGCAAAAATGGCTGAAACTGGTCAAAAATCGACTTTTAATAAGTTGAACTAAATCCAATTGCCAAATGCGCCATAACTTGCCAAATAATGAGCATTTTTTTTATATTTGGTAACCCTCACTCTTTAATTTTCAATTAAGAAGGTTGCAGACGATTCAGATATCTGGCGACGGTCTGCTTGCATCTATTAAAAGGCAGCCAAGTTGGCAAAAAATATTACGTCACTTATGACGTAACTGATGTCACTTTTAAAATATATGTTTTCCGAACCAAAGATCAGAAATCGTTTGCGCTTTTTCTCATTGAACATCAAAATGAAGTGGGTTGCCAGACGAATAAGTTTGTTCTATTTTTGGCAAGTTATGACATATTTGGCAATCGGATTTTAGTTCAACTCATTCCAAGGCGATTATTGATCAGTTTCGGCCATTTTTGCCACTGCAGACACTGTGGATTCCTAATCTACTCACTTTTCTCCAATTTCTATAAAAAATTCAGAATGATGTTCGATGAGGTCCAAAAATTGCAGTCGCCTCTCGAACTATTATGTTCTTCGTGAGAAAATACACTTAACTTTCAAGTACATTTAGAAAGCATTCAAGAAGAACTTAAGGCCATTCAAAACAGGTTGTTAAATCAATTTTAGAAAGTTTTGTGCATTAGGTTTAGCTATTGTTCAAGTTATTTTCAACGTTAACGAATATTTCAGAATTCAAATAGGAGATTTCTGTTGTGAAAATGTACGATAATCTAACACTATCAAATAAGACGATGTGTCTAATTGATGTAAGTAATTATACAGCTAATATTTAGATCGTAGAAATTTACGATCAGTTTGAATAACAGTTTTTTTTAATATAAGATATTTAGATAACTCACAATTATTATCGATTCGATCTTTAATTTTTCTTATTTTGTTTAAATGTAAGGTGATGTAAAATAAATGATTTAATGGAAAGGGGTGGAGACATATATTTTTCAACAGTTAGCTGTCTTGGCAATGACCTTACAACATGCCATACACTTACCACCTTTGGGATCTCATCTGTATTTCTCATTTGGTACCAAATACTGAGTACTTAAAAAAACTCTTCAAGTGTATTGCAAATATTTTTTAATCTTTTCTGAAAATTATGCAGATTATTTATAACATTTGGGAAAAACAGTAAACTTTAATGCATCTTATACAGCGCGTTATTTTCTGTAGAATTCAGTCGCATAGCAACACTTAGGACATGCTTGTGATTGATCACAAAACACAGTTTTAAACTAATTAAATTTTATACATTTTAATACAATCCACAATGTATGCAATGACAAACCAATTTTAATATTGCCTTTGCAGACTGCTAAATTTTTCAAATGATTTGAATATTTCGCGCATGATTTTTCAGGGATCGTATCAGTTGACCGTGACAATGCATAGGATCTATTTCAACAATGAAAATTTGCAATTTGCAATGAACAATTTCCGAATTTTTCAAAAACGAGTAAAATTAGTTTATATTTATAAATAATTTATTTTTGATTCCATCTATTCAAACAAAGGTTCTTTAAGAAATTAATTACTTAAATATTACGAAAAAAAAAAAAAAAAAAAAAAAAGATCCGAAACTTTGTCCGATCGCAGTCTGATTAAAACGATCTGCTATAGCTGCGACCTCTAGACATCCTTCCTTTTCTATGGTTATTGTGAGGTTCTACCAAATAGTTGGCGTTGGTTTGGTAGACAGTTGCCATATCCCACTCAGGTTGGCGCGATTTGCGAGAAACTTTCAAAACTGGTTTCCGCTGTTGCGTTTCAAGCCAAGTTGTTTCAGATCAAGTGACGTCACATTCACTTTGAGCAGAAGGAATCGTTTTCTTGCCAAAGCCTAACAGATAAACTTAGGTTACAAATTTATAAACCAAAATAACGAAAAACGCAGTGAGCAGAAATTTTTGTGTTTGCCTTTTTGAAACATTTAGAATTGAATAAAAAAATGAAGGAAAAAAAAAAAAAATGTGGGTGTTATCCATTCTCAGAATTCACCAGCATTACTTACTGAAATATATTACGACGTTGATCTAGTGCGAACCTTTTCAGGATAAATGCTAAAAGTATTATTAAAATCTGTTCGTCCACTTTTAGATGATTCGCTAAAAACAGATAATACAACCAATTAACAAAGTGGCATATTAGTATGAAATGATTGTGTCGAATATTTCCCGGTATTTAATTTTATTCAGATTATCAAATAAATTTTCATAGCAACATTTTAAAACAATTCCATATCCTCAGACATTTGAGACCTGATTTTAATTTAAAACGCGAATCATTGTTGGAATTGTTTCTTGCATTTATGCATAAGATTCAAATGAATTCAGGTCACACATTTACGCATAAATAGAAAGATAAGTAATTAGTTCAAAACCAAGGTCTTAACAAAGAATAGCGTGTTTAATACAGTGCTGGAAAAGACGTTAAGACCCAGAGAAAAACGTCATTATTTCATCAACTACTTATTGGAAATTTATGTTTAATACAATGTAGACAATTACATCTTTAACTATACATATAAAAATAAAAATATTACGACACATTGAGTTATTTTTAAAATTCAAATTATGACTTTCTAGACATGCGGAAAACCTGGACCAAATAATAGAGCCAAGCCCAAATTTATAGCTTTTTTCATGGTATTTATTTGTTGTAATATTATAGTAGCCCTCGGAGTTGCTCAAAGAAATTACGCAGACGAATTAGAACCATGCTAGAGAATAATTTAAAGATTTATGAAAATGGGGAGAGGTAAGAAATTGACACTGATTGAACAAGATCTTTAGTTTTAAAACATGTGGTTTAAATTCTTGGGATATTGTTAAAAGATTTAGCAGATCTGAGACTGTGATTAATAACTTTCTAAAAAGTAGTGATATTTACAATCAGTGGAATGGTACAGGACGTCCATCTGCATCGACTCCTCGACAAATCAGATCCGTTGTTAGCCGAACAGCACAAAAGAATATTTCTTCGACTCAACTTATGAATGATTAGAAGCTTTCTTACACTAGCTGATCTGAACGAAATGTGTTATTGAAAAACCCAAGTGCAAAACTTTGTAAAATGAAATGTCAACCATCTCTAAGTAAGTGGCATGAAATTGCACGTCTAGAGTTTAGAAAAAAATGTATTGCTTTCGGAGGTAAATGGACAAATTTTGTCTTTTCTGACGAAAAGATGTTTAATCCCGATGGTCCAGACGGGTTTAAATACTACTGGCATGACCTTCGGAGAGAACCCTTATTTTTTTCTAAACGTCAATTGGGTGGTGGCTGCTTGATGATTTGGGGCGTGTTTGCTGGTAACGGAATAACAACTTATCTGAAAATAAAGACAAATTCGGAAGCATATCAGGACATTTTAGCAGAAAATTTATTGCAGGAGGCTCCTTTAATGACACCGGGAGAATGCATCCTTTAGAAGGACAATGCGTCTATTCACAATTCAAGTTCCATAAAAATCCTGGCTCGAAGCTAATCATGTCCAAATGCTTGAGTGTCCATTTAGGAGCCCTGACCTGAACCCAACAGAAAATTTATGGTGCATTATGGTGCGTGATATTTATAGAAAAGGAAAAACTTACAACAACAAATATGAACTGAAAATAGCTATTGAAAACAGCTGGAAAAGCCCCTCGAACGACACTTTGAAAAAACTTTCGGATTCTATGACAAGGAGAATGATTAAATTAATTGAAAAGGGACATTTTTGGATTATTAGCAGTTTTATACATAAATTTGCGCGCATCAGTGTCCGGCTTTTCAACACTCCACAGCCTTCACTATCATCACTTTTGAATTCACCTCCTCATCATAACTTTTTTAAATTTCTTCGGGAAATAGGTTTTTATCACTTTATTTAAGATCGATTCTGCTGTTTGATTTTAAATGTTTTGTATTAAGAACATTCTATGTCTTTTATTCATGGTTTAACTACTATCCTAATAACTCTGACTGTTTTTTATATTTAATGTTTTAAATTGGTTGACTTTTAATGCTAATCTTTTCAGCGCAGCATGGCCAATTTGTAGCCTTTGCGCTAGACAATTACAACCAACCAACCATAAATTTGCGCATGGCTTTTATATTTTTTCCAGCTTTCTGTATGTATAAAAGAAAAAAAAAATGGCATTTAAATGAAAAATAATTTACATTTGTGTTGCGTTTTTGTACAATATAATAAGAACTGCCTTTTTTTGCATTGAGTTTAAATTTGCATAAGATTTATAAATGCATTTGTACGGATAATTAAGTTGTTCAGTTGTACTTAACGTGTTTTCCAGCACTGTAATTAGATTGCTGTAAGTAAATACAGTCATGTCTTTAATAAATTTATTTGTACATAGCTTTAATGCAATGAACAATCGTGGCTTTAATGTATTTACTTTGGAGTTGGTTGCCTATATTAACTTAAGAATCTTTTCGGAATTGTTAAGGTGTTTTTACTATTATTATTCAGCTCTGTTATCCAGTCATTTTGTTTCTGAAACTCAGTTCCAGCAACTTATAATATTACTTGGTATTAACTTACTTTGTAATATAATAAATTCATGAATGCAAACAGAATAAATCAAACTATACATTCTAAAACTATTTTAAGTGGGTGCAACAAATTCCCTATTGTAAAAGGTTTTGCTTGTAGTCTTTCAAAAGGAGGCTTCTTTTAACCTCTGAACAAGTTCTGCTCGAAAAATCAGAAATCTCTTTGTAGGTTCTACATCTATTATTCTCAATATTCAATTCAATTCCAGCAAAAATAAATTCTGTTCCCTATTGCTACCATTACTGTAAATAGAGATTTTTAGACTAAAACGTTTTAAATTTGATGTTAAAACAATTCTCTCAGCTATGATAGCAATTTTTCTTTTTGCTAAATCTTATGTAATTGGTTTTGTATAAAACTAAACAAGGCCAAAGTTGGGGACAAGTGCAAATCCTCCCCCCCCCCACCCAACGGTAAATTTTATAATTTCCTATCTTATCATAAAATATTAACTAGTATAGATATACTTTATACTTCCAAACACTAACATTGAACAAGGGTCCAAATTGTTTTGTTATTTAAATGATTATTATGCGACTTCGTTTTTTTTTTTAACTTGAAAATAAGAGATAATGTTGAATTATTACTTCACTTTATATACATAACTGTTTATTCAGATTTAAATAGTGCTTCTAAATGTGCATACTTTCAAGACATTAAATTAATAGAGAACTTTAAAATGGTTTTTTGTTTTTAAATAGTTTGTCTTTATATGAAATAAGAATATAAATTTTAACGTAGAAGAAAATTCATCCAAAGTTAAGAGTTGACCAAGCGTAACAGTATTTGTAAATTAAATATACTTATATCTTTATATAAAGTAGTATAATGCATTTTTATATTAGTATGATATTGTTGCGTGGATGGGTTCGAAAGATTTGAAGCCAAAGCAGATCAAAACTTGCAGAAATTTATTCCAATATAACTCTTCACAGATTCCTTTACAACTCCAGAACTTCTCGTTCTAGTAGACTTAATACAGCTCTATACACAACAATAGAGCACAAACAGCAGTTAAACTTGACACATAACTGCTAAATCGCCACAAAAGACAATGCAATACAGTTCGCTTTAGAACTACTCGGAATGTTCACCGATACTCAGTAATTCCAGTCAACTAACTGACTAACCAACCAACTCCTCTCACGGCCGGTCTTATATAGGAGAGGCGAGCCTTCGTGAATCTTCCAGAGATAGACATTTGGAGAACCTTCCAGATCGTAGTCGAAAAGTCCTATACATGTACATGAGGAGCGAAAATGCCGCCAAATAGTCGCCAAGTTTGGCGACAAAAATTAGACTCCAAAACCGTCGCCAATATGGCGAGATTACCATTACCATAATGTTAATTGCCCTGCTCCTTGTAAAACTCGCTTCCCAGTGTTATCTCTGTAAAACTCGTTATCAAGCATTAATAGACACACTGCAGGGAAGCCAAGTTAAGACGAACTATTGCACTGCCTTATGCGAAATGTACATAAATTTTCCTATTTACAAAATTAACACTACGAAATATTTACAAATATACAAAAATTCGTAACAATATATACCATAAGTATTTTTTTTTTTTTTAACATTTGAAAACTTTAAATAACTTTTATTCAGTTACACTACATTGAAAGATTGACGTTATTTCTCTTTAGTAGTTTTTGAACGGATTGAGTGTTTTTAAAAGTAAGGGGAAGGATTTCAGTGGTTTTAGAAGTGGGGGATGCATGCGTATTTTCTTGAAAAATGAAGTGATGCATCTACTCGCGTTTACCCACCCTTCTAGCAATGATTAAAATATAATTTGTATAATTAGTATGCAGGCTATCTTGTTCTGCCATTTATATTGTATTCGAAACTCTCTCTCCAGGATTGGTCGATTGCCCAATAACTTGTTATGGAAACTCGAAACTCTGAAAGGTCAGAATGATGTATTGTACTAAATGTTAATAGATCCGCTACTTTATGATGGTCTACTGATGTCGGACAGCTCGTATGATTGCATTTTGAATGAACATGTATCGCACATAATCCTGAAAGACCATGATTATTGATTAGATTTGGTGACATAAAATTAATTAGATTTTATGCCCTGAAATTACCTTCGTTTGCATGTATATAAATATAACATGCATGTTCTTTCAAGGACAATGTAGCCTTACCAATAATCAATTTGAAGTAAATCAAGCATACTACAAACCGTTCTCGATGACTTATATGAACAATTACAATTTCATCGGATAATGGTTACTGTAATTATAAATGATAACAAGAGTATTGTAATTGGTTTATTTAAATATGATTTTTATGTTTATATTTAAAACTGGACATTTTCCCTTCTATACTTCACTAATGTAGCGTGTAATGTGTTACTAATGTGTAATGTAATTCACCTTCTATAATTCACTAATGTAATGTTTAGCTAATGCTTATAGAAAATCCTGAAGTACAGGAAGCCAATTAACAATTTTTTAAGCCTAAATAATCAAGTCATAAACCAATTGAAAGATCCTGATAAGGAAAGTAAGAATGTGTAAAATCAAAAGTAGTTTTAACCGAAAGGGCTATTAAGTTTGAGCTGAAGAATGTTTCCTTTAGGCAGTTCACTCCTTGGCTGCAAATAGCGATATCGGGTTAGGACTTGGATAATTGTGGGCACTTTTTCACGTCAGGTTTGTCACTGATATCTCCAACCTGGTAACATTATTTATTATTGACAATTTTTTTTATTGTCATAAATTGTCTTGAATTTTTAAATGAAAGGTACTTTATGAGCATCCAAAATTTTGAGAAAACCTTAATCTTTCATTTTCATGGCTACTACTGACTTGTATACAAGATTTTTAACTTTGTAGGGCATTTTGTTCAAGAGATATACTGACCAGTTGAACACAGCCTGTTTTCAAAACATTATTTTCTTATTCAGGATCTTCCAACACGTGTATAACATTATAAATATCGAATTCAAAAATATTTTATCCCAGTACAAAATTTCGTTGTTATATATAATTACATATCGACTACATAGAAGTAAAAAAAATACAGGGAATAAATGACGAAAAAGCTTCAAAATTACATAAAAATTAATGTCAAAGTATTTGCTTTATCTATCTGCAGAAAACTAAAGAATTTTTTGCTGAAGAGTTTGAATAAAAAGTTGGCAATGACTTATTTGAAGTACAATTTCTAGCGAATATTGAAAAGTATATTGATTTTGTTGTACTTGGTGCAATGAATGCTATTCGTAATATATATATATATATATATATATATATATATATATATATATATATATATATATATATATATATATATATATATATAAATATTTAATCGTAATATATATAAATATTTAATCGTAATATATATAAATATTTAATCGTAATATATATAAATATTTAATCGTAATATATATAAATATTTAATCGTAATATATATAAATATTTAATCGTAATATATATAAATATTTAATCGTAATATATATAAATATTTAATCGTAATATATATAAATATTTAATCGTAATATATATAAATATTTAATCGTAATATATATAAATATTTAATCGTAATATATATAAATATTTAATCGTAATATATATAAATATTTAATCGTAATATATATAAATATTTAATCGTAATATATATAAATATTTAATCGTAATATATATAAATATTTCATCGTAATATATATAAATATTTCATCGTAATATATATAAATATTTAATCGTAATATATATAAAATTAATTCGTAATATATATAAAAATATTTAATCATAATACTTTATAAATTATATATATAATTTAAAAAGTATTATGATTAAATATTTTTTCAGAATGCATACTGTAAGTTTCGTAAACATTCGTTACGCCATTTTGGCATGACCTGATACAAACAATAAATACATTTATAGATTTAGTTTCATTTAAATTTTTTTATAATATGTTTCACATGTAAGAAAATTTAAATATAATTTAATTTAATATACACTGTGATTAAAATTAATGTTCAGCTATTTAAGAGCTGTACAAAAAGAAACACTGGTCAAAATGACTTGAAATTTGACCTGAGTATACAGAAAGGAAAGAGAGGAAAGAAAGGAAATAATTTGTTAAGTCTTTTTTTTTTCTTAAGCCATATCATTTCCATTTTCTCTGTCTATATTCATGTTAAATTTCAGGGCATTCTGTCCAGTGATTCTATTTGTACTGATTTGTGAAAGTTGAACTTTAATTATACTCATCCTGGGGTATAATAATCATCATTTAATTATAAATATCCTGTGTGTAAAACCTATATAAAGAAAATTAAACAATTGCTAAGAAAATGTTTTTCTCTATTACTTGTCGCTTTATTGATCACACATCATTTTACGCCTCATCAATGCAGAAAATATGAAACCTTGCCATTTATTTCATTAATGGTATTGATGTAGGATATAATTTATCTTCATAAAATCCAATTACTTCGTTAGTTTTGTAATCGATATTGTTTCATTATTGCGAATGCTTTTCATGTTTTTTTCTAATTTAGTCGGGTGAACCAAATACAATAACACGTGGAGTAAATGTCCTTCATAACTATCATCAGAACCTTATGACCTATTTGAAATACGTAGGCGTACTGCTGTGATTGAAGAAATCTGAATTTTTTAAAGATTTACCAATATAGTTGGTAAACGAATTTGGTCAAGGATTTTTACACTAAAAATTTACCGTTGAAGCTCGAGCTTAAAAGGTATTCTAAATTCCATCAATAGACCATTTTGGAGCAACGAACTTTTAAAATGTGTACTTTTGTAAGTCTAAGTAAATTATTACTGCCAATAGACTATTAACTTTCTGAACATTTTAAAGAAGTCGTAATTTACGTCATCATGTTTATCAAGAACTCAAGTTAGTGTTCCTTATCACCAAAAGAAGAAAAGAAAGTCATTAAAACTGTATAAACAATAACTTTTATGTACGAATTCTGATTTCTAATGTTTGATATATATCTCAAAATATCACTTGAATATCACTAGTTGAAAAAACAAATGTTTCCGAAGATTTTAAAGAAAGTCGTAGTGTACATCATTGTGTTGATCAAGAGCTCATATTACGATTCTTTATAATCAAGAGAGTATAAGAAAGTTACTGAAACTATTTAAACAATAACTTTTACATACAAGTCCCGATTTCTAATGTTTGATATACCTCAAAATATCACTTCAGTATCGCTAATTGAAAAAGTAAAAGTTTAAGAGGATTTAAGGAAGTGTACATCATTGTGTTTATCAAGAGCGCATATTGCTGTTCCTTATCACCAAAAGAGTATAAAAAAGTAACTGAAACTACATAAACAATAACTTTAATCGACAAATGTGGTCTTCCAATGACTGGAAACTCAAAACAGCACTTCGATATCGCCAGTTAAGCGTCATTGAAAGTTCAATCTGTGAAAAATAATCCTATTTAGTTACATTGTTGGTTTGTAAAGGAAATACCTAATAATGTTATAATACAGATAATCAGATGATCCACATTAGAAGTTCTGGAATTAGAGTACATGATATAAATTCGACTTCGAAGTATTTTTTTCCTAATATTGGTATAAGGACTTTAGATAATTAAAAATATGCTTATAGAATATTTTAAAGTAATATTTTGAAGGTAAAAATCGTTTTAAGAATTTTTTCCTTTAAAAGAAAATGTAATAAAACACAATTAAATGCACACAGCTATGCAATGATTCTTTAAATTGCTGTCCTATGTAATGAAATCAAAAAACGAAAACTGATTATAATTGTGATATAAAACTGATTGTTAATTTCGTTTCTTATATCGTTTTGATTTTTATTATTGATTTCTTATCAAGCTATTTAGAACGTAAATCTACAACTGTGAATAGACCATCATGAAATTTCCGAATTTCATAAAAATTGCCATTGCTCCTCATGCTAGTTTATTCGAAGTGAACAGAACTGAGCTCAATGGCATCAAAATAAACGGAGGTTTCGAGAAAGAGTTCTTAGAATTGCTGTCAAGATTTCTGAAATTCAACTACGAAGTGTTCGTTCCCGATGTCGGTACGTGGGGCAACAAAATAAACGGAATGTGGGATGGCATAGTAGGTATGGTACACAGAGAAAAAACCGACATCGGCATCGGAAGAGTAACAGTCACAGAACAGAGATATACGGTGGTGGATTTCAGCCACGCGTACGACGTTGATGATCTTACTTTTGCAACAGCCGTATCAGGGTACTTGCCGAAAACGACAGCTATCCTGATGCCGTTCCATAGTTCAATATGGCTCTACCTCATCGTGGTGTCAACAATCTTTCTTGTGGCTGTACGACTTGTTCAGAGAAAGAAGGACCGTTTCCCGAGATCAGCTTTTCAACTGTTAGGATACCTTTTTCAGCAGCCGGTTAGTATACCTTCCACTAAAGCAAGCGTTTGTATTTTGTTAGTCACGTGGCTTATGATGGCCAGATTTATTCCTCTGGTATATTCCTCTGCCTTGTTGTCTTTTTTGACGGTACCTGTACGGGGCCAAGGAATTAAGAACATAGAAGAATTGTCAAAAAGAATTAAGGACGGAACATATAAAGCAGTGACGTTCAAAGGTACTTATATGTTAGAAGCACTCAAGCAGAGCGCGCAGGTTAACGTGAAAGCGATTGCTGACAAAATTTTGAAAAATGACTGGATCATTGAAAATGATGAAGAGTCAATTGAAAAGGCAGTGTCTGACCGTAATACAGTAGTTATCGGTTCAAGTGTGCGGTTGGAAAATATTAAACAGGCGGTTTCCATATCGGCCGATGTATTTCTGACGTCACATAAGGCGATAATGATTAGGAGAGGTTTTTGTTGTTCGGAATCTATTGACATGTTTGTGCTGAGAATATGTGCAGCGGGTATTTATAGGAAAATGTTGGATGATGCGAATTTCCTGGAAAAACTCGATAACATACATGCATATGTTTTAGATGAAAAATCCCAATTGAAATTTCTAACAATTGAAGATCTGGTGGGACCATTCATTTTGCTCTTATCAGGGTATTTCTTGTCTGTTTTTGTTTTTATTTTCGAAGTTATTATTCATAAATTTCGTAGTTGTTCTTAAAATGTATATTAAAAATAAAGACTAGGACTAATTTATATGTTGCTAAAGTACTATAAATTCTTCGTACTTGCGTATTATCCCATCGAGTATTGGCGAACTTTTTGTTAACGACATAAATTTAGAACCGCCTGGCTTTCACGGGGGTCTGGTTCGGCTCGACCAGCTGCGTGACTATTCCATGAAATGACTCAACTGAGCGGCGGTTCGTCCGGTTCGACCTTTTCGACAGATTGAGGGATTCTATTTGCTGACTTTTGTTTTTGTCTCCACAACCGTTGACGGGATAATACTTAGTACCCATTTCTCTTATAATATTGTTTAATGAAGTACTTTTTCTGATATATTCTGTTTAAATGTGTACGACTATTTTTTAGGATTTATTATTATAAGAAAAACAAGGACAAATATATGCTTAAACATTTCATTTGCTGGTTGATTTAAATAATATCTGGCGCAAGAACTAAACTAGGGCTATGCTGCAACGATACATAATTAATTTCATACGCATCCTATTACTTACTAGGCTCATAAAAATATTTATAAATAAAGTTTTTTTTTTTTTTTTTTAATTTTGGAACCGGACCCCCTTGATTTTGATGAGATAAAGGTTTTATGTGCTAACGATGTTTACTACTTGACTATTTCTAATTTTCCTCCAATTAGAGCTCGGAGTTTTTTATTAAATAACTAGTGTGCTTAGATATACAGTACGCTATTTAACCGCTCTGCTAACCGTAAAAAACTTTAAACGAAATGTTACTCTTTTAAATCTTTTTTTAACGGATAATTTGTGTTCTTTGAAACTTGCTATGCTTTATGTGTTTTGCTATAATTTTGGTAAATGTCAATGAATGTTCTTGTGTAAGAATTTGTTCTTCGAAATAAACACTAAATTAAAATAAAATTGTCTTGCAAGTTAGTTTTACATTAAAATGAACTATGATAAAATGTGACTGTTTTAGAACCATATTGATCTAAAATGTAATTTATAAGAAAAGTTTGAAGTTTTAGAAAAAAAATTACAAATTACTTTAGGATATTGTAAATATTATTACATTTTAATTAATTTAGAGTTTATTTTCTTTTTCGAAACCTATATTGGATGCTCACAAAAAAGTTTTGGATTATAAATTTTGTCCAATATGCAGCAAAACCTTTTGTTGCATCAAGTTATTTTCAAAACTTTTCTTAATGTTGATGAAAGTTTCTTTTGCACAGCATATTCTGTTGTATTGCATAATATAGAGTTGTATTAGTAACATACAACACTGTTGAAAAATAAAAATTTTATTTAAAACAATATGCCATATTTTTTTAGTTATTTTTAATCAAAATTGTCAATGTTTCATTACCTTATTAAGTCGAACTCGCTACTGAAAGGAAGAGTGCTGGATTTGTTTCAAAATGTCTTGAGTTTAACTCCCATCATTGGAGCATTGAAGTCTTCTATTTCAGAAATGGGTAGTCGTGACTGCGATTGAGTCTTTAATTGGTAGCTTTTCAATCGATGAGCAATAATAATACGAATTTTAAAATTTTGGTTGTAAAATATTTTTGATAACTTGACTAACAAGTTAAAAAGCTACCATACTTTTGACGACACAATTTATTACAATATTCAGAAGTTTTCATACTTTTGTTGGTAGAAGATAGAGAAAACGAAGAAAAATAAAAAGTATCTTATGTCTTAATGGTAATGTACTACAATTTCATTAAAAAAAATAATAATATATATATATATATGTGTGTGTGTGGGGGGGGGGGGTGTATGTATATGTGTGTGTGGGTGGGTGTATGTATGTGTGGGTGTATGTATGTGTGTGTAATGTACTAACACATTACGATTAGGGTTTTTGCAGTGTGGTCGTGGAACAGTGAAGAGTCAATTTGGAACAATAGAATATATTTATTAAGAGAGCTCGGAGAGAGAGAGTGAAAGTTGCGTCTTAACTACATGATGATAGGATATAGCATGTAATGCGTATTATTGTCGAACAGAGAGCATAGTCAAGCAGCGTCGTGTTAAAACCGTGAGAATCGCTGAGTTAGTAAATGTATTTTATAAACATCGAAGTGAGAAGTCAAGCATATTGGCGCCAAAACGGAATACTAATTATGGGATATGAATAACAAGAATGCTGACTCTGCAAAGATCTCGCACATTAATTTGGCGAGGGCAGTTATCAAAATAAATTGTTGAATGATTTGGTTAAAGATGATTTCGGGCTCTGAAAAGACGAATTAATTTAATGTTGGTTCTAAAAAAGGATTCCTATTACATATACATATATTATTATTATTTTATTTTATATATATCTCTTCTAGTTAGTGCGAAAAGATACACTGAAATTTGAAACATCAAGTTTAGAGAAGATTAAAGTTAAGTCATATATACACTCACTGCCAAAAGTTTAGCACGGAGCGGTAAAATGCGAAAAAGTGGACAAGTATTGCTTTAATTGACACGAAATGTTGCAAGTAAGTAGCTCTATGTTTATACATGAAACAAAGCAAAGAGTTACAATTAGCGATAAAAAACCAAAAAACATTGGATTTTCATAAATTATAAGATGACGTCATATCTGTGTCAGTAACAAAATGATGTTTAAATTCAAAACAAACAACCAAACCCGACATTAATAGGGTATGTGAGCCCCCCTCACCTGCATGCAAAGTGTGCAGCGTGTGATCATGCTTGTTACGACGTGATTAATCACCGCAGAGTTCAGTAATCACTATTTCTCCTGTAGGGCAGTTTGTAAATCTCTGAGAGTGGATGGAGGTGGGAAACGTCTACATATAGCGCAGCCGAAGGCATGCCAAAGATTTTCAATTGGATTAATAGTCCGAGAGGCTACTGCAATTTTTGGACCCCATCGAACATCATTCTGAATTTTTTATAGAAATTAGAGAAAAGTGAGTAGATTACGAATCCACTGGTCTGCCGTGGCAAAAATGGCCGAAACTGATCAAAAATCGACTTGGAATGAATTGAACTAAAATCCGATTGCCAAATATATCATAACTTGCCAAAATGAGAACATACTTTTTCGTCTGGCAACCCACTGCATTTTGATTTTCAGTGAGAAAAAGAGCAAACGATTTCTGATCTCTGGCTCGGAAAACTTGTATCTTTTAAAAGTAAGCCAAATTGGCGACATCAGTTAAGTCATCAGGGACGTAATGTTTATTGCCAACTTGGTTCCCTTTTAATAGATTCAAGTAGACCGTCGCCAGATATCTGAATCGTCTGAAACCTTCTTAATTGAAAATTAAAGAGTGAGAGTTGCCAAATAAAAAGAAAAGCTCATTATTTGGCAAGTTATGGCGCATTTGGCAATTGGATTTAGTTCAACTTATTAAAAGTCTATTTTTGACCAGTTTCGGCCATTTTTGCCACGTCAGACCAGTGGATTCGTAATCTACTCACTTTTCTCTAATTTCTATAAAAAATTCAGAATGATGTTCGTTGGGGGTCCAAAAATTGCAGTCGCCTCTCAGTTTATAAGGTCAGGCGAGTAAGCCGGCCACTCAATGCGCGCAATCTCTTCACTATCCAGAAAGTCGTCAACGATTGCAGATCTCTGGAGAGGCGCATTATTGTTCATTAAAACGAAAGAATAACCAATTGCCGCAGCGTACAGTTTCAAAATGGGGTCTAAGACTTCATCTCGATACCGTACAGCCGTCACAAAACTTCGTTGTGCGGGTCGGATAGATATATCAATAAAATCCCTGGAACTTCTTTAATTCAGATTGGCTTACAGAAACTAGCATTTCCCTCTCCATGCTTAACTTTTGGAAGTGAGTGTCGTTAATAATTAATAGTTTGCTTTTTGGAAATAAAATGTAGCACACTACTAATTAGAGAAGAAATTGAAGTAACTCATCAACAGACAAAAAAAATCTAAAAATTGAATTTTTATTTTATTTTAAGTTTACTGAGTCAACGCAGAAAGCGTCTTTTAAAATAGAATGGCACAAAATTGTTGATAGTATAAAACTGTGGTATAATTTAATTTATTCTGGGATGTTATAGAGCTTTAATTTAGGAACGGAATTTCACTTAAAGTTTAGTTAAATGGTTTATTCTATTAATTTCATAGTAATGCTTGCAATTAATTTAGAAATATTTTATGGTCTTGCAAAAAGTGTGCAAGTGTGGCTACTTCTCCTATCTTAAAAGTTTTTGGAAAAAAGTGGACCTAATAGAAGATTTTATTTCTTTTAACCTTTTTATTGTTTTGCTTTTGGAAATTACACGAGCTTTGTTCAATGGATATTAAATCTATTAGTTTAAATCCTGTATCATGCCATACAATAAATAACTTGGGGGAGAAAAGAGTACCGTATAAAAGGCATTATACTAATATGTATAATTATGTACTGTTATTCAATTAAAAGTTTATGATGATCGCATTAAAACTAGGGGTGTGGAACATCGCACAACTTTTAATTACTCTATAATACTGAAGTGGATTTGTGTCATCTGGAGAAAAAAAAAAATCAAATTTTGTGCAATAATTCTAGTATGGTCATTAATAAAAAAAATAAATAAAAAAAAATTCCACCAAAATGAAATTTCGGTGATATACTGGTGGGAGCTATTTTCATGATAAGAGAATTACTACAGATTATTACTCTTTTAGATATGAATCTGGAATAAGTATTCTGATAACTTTGTAGGCATTTTTGGGAAGTTATTGATATTGTTTTTCATTTCTGTGAAAGAGACAGTATAGTAAAATATGTCAGTAACTTAGAATATGTAGTTAGTAAATATGTACAGTGACATTCTCCACAGTCACACTTTGTTTGTGACAGTTCTCACAAACAAATAGAACATCTATTAAAATACATAACAGCTTCATAAACTTCCAAAATTCTAGGTGTGTATCTGGAGGCTTCTGGTCTAATATTCCATTTAACAAAAAATATGTAACAGGACAAAGCTTATCGTTAAGCAATTCCAAAATGGCTGCATCCAGTCTTCGAGCACGAGTGTCTCGAAACAATCCCTTATTTAAATATAATTGGTTAAATAATGTTTAATGAATCATGTGTGCATATTTTAAATGTCTTATTCTGTCTGTCTAAATAAATTTCATTCACTGTAGGCGTTAATTCCTTTAAAATTGATGTAGTCTAGCAACTTTTGAATATCTTCCTTTAAATTCTTTTTTAAATAAGTTGAATTTACTTTCTTAGTTTCTTACATTGTCCATGAGAGTATAGAATATAGATCATCTTAAAAGTTCAAATGCATCAATGGATGTTCATAAATTCCTCTTGTTCATAGGTTTTCTTAAAAATTTAGAGGTAGAAAATAATTCAGAGATAAATATCTGTAAACTCAGATATGTTAGACAAATTAGGTGCTGCTTTCTGAATATTCATCCTCATGAATTAATCGTAAGTCAAGAGCAAGAATAAATTAGCTTTAGTTCTACTAATTGAGTCATGTTTTTCTTACACGTAGCATTAGCGTTAAAAACCGTAAATTATCTTCTTTAATTATGATGTCCAAAAAGGTCTGAATTTGTTGTTTTCACACTTATTTAATAAGTGTAGTATAAGATATGGAATACAAGCCAACACTGCATTGCATTTCAGTTTATTTTGGCTGTAATGCCACTTATGTGGTCAAGGTAATTCAGAGTTTGCTTCTACTGGATTTTATTTTAAACGAACTGTTTATAAATATCCCTTAACCCTTGGTTAGGCACGTGACCTTTTGTGTCGTGGTTTGATGCGTAGGGGACAAATGTCCCCAAATTCAAATTTGTGTGCATACCATTCAATTCGTGACCAAATATTAAAGTAAATGGATATTTTATTTAAATGTATATTATTGAACAGAACAAAGTGAAAATCAAAAAATATTTTAAAAAGAACTTGAAAAAAACTGTAAGAAGTCTTTGATTATGGTCTGTCATCAATTGAGAAATTGATTGTGGGGGACATTTGTCAACAGCGCGACAAACCAAGGGCTAGAGGTGGGAGAGGGGGGGGGGGAGGAAGGATATGTTGGTTGGTTGTTTTCAGATTATCTGGCGCCGTCAGCAACATTAGGGCTATAATGCGCCGAAACATTCGTCATTAGACAAGCCAACATACATTTACAAACACCCATGCCTAACACGGGACTCGAACCCGCAATCTCGAGGTCTAGAAGCTAGCACGCTAACCACTATACCGTTTGGTCGGCCGAGGAAGGAAAGGAAAGCAAGAATTTTCCTTAAAATTTATTTTGAGGTTTTTAGGGCATTTTATTTTTTAAAATGTCACGTAGAAAATAATATAATTTGGTGGGCAGTGCATTCATGAGAAGTATTTTTAACAATTTATAAAGAATAACGTAATAAAAACATATACTTCTTTGATTTCCTCAAATCTGTTTTTTTCATGCAAATGCACCATTTTTTTAAACTCTACACAATAGCTCGTTTCGAAATGTTTCTTGCTTTTACGTATTGTACTTTAACACAGACACTATATGCTGTTACAAAAATATTAATTAGATTTAGAAGAAAAAATACAAGCTTTCTCTGCAAATTTTATATTTTTTTAAAACATCGTAAATTGAAAATAAGTTTTTATTTACAAAAACCTATGACAAACCATGTAAAATTGTTCTAATATTGGCTCGAAATTTTTTAAACAAATGCTATGAGTTGTTTTTGAAAAATTTCCTTAAAAAGCACTTTTTAACGTGAATTAGATAGTCCCTTCCAAACCTCCCCCTCCCCCTTTATTTCAAGTTTTCATTTTTATGTGCAGTGTCGTGTGAAATCTTCCTAATGATAAAATCTTCCTATAAATAAATTCCAATTACTGACATTACTATTCTTTGCTAAGAATGTTTATGTTTGAATACTACTTCAGAGTTTTTACTCAATGATTGTATTCTACTTTTTAGTTCAACTACAGTGATTTCACTTATCTTTAAGATACCCATTGTATTAACAAAAACTACTACCTATATATATAAAAAAAAACAAAAAAAAAACAAAAAAAAAAACTAAACATAGCACACCTTATTCCATACTAACTTTTGTTTATCAGATCTGTATAAATAAGCTCTAAAAATTCCCTATCCTAACTAAATTTAGAAAATAGCCATAGGGATTTAAAGAACACTCAAACTGAAAAATAACGAACTAAGAAAAACAGTGTTAAAGATTTCTTTTTCAGCTTTGATAGTGTGAGAGGATTTAAAAAATACAATATAACTTTTTATCTATCAAAGGTTCAAGTAAAAATTATTACACATCTATTCAGAAAGATATTCTCCACATTATGGGATAAAAATTGAAAAATTGACATTTTCGTCATTTTTTGGGTACCATGTCCCCTTAAAATAATTCAAAGATATATCCTACTATGCTAAACTCCACCTTAACTTAACATAACTTAAATGGTAGATCTTCATAATGCACAAAGGCAATCCATTTTGGCTGGAAAACTCAGTCCAGCAACCATGTAAAGAGCAAAAGGCTATAAGGTTTGGCGAGCATTATGCCTTCACGTCGCCAAAATGGATGAATTGCCTTTGCGCAAGGTGAAGATCAACCGTCTATGTGATGTTAAGTTAAGGGGGCTATTGATAGTCCATTTGGCGATATATTTAGATATTTGTGCTATCCGAAATACCGGCAAAGTAAAAACATAACGTACTTTTAAGGGTGAATTTATAAATACAGCATTTAAACTACAATATTGATAAGAAAATAAAAATTATGAAAAATTCGTATTTTACGGTATGATTTGGCTTGATTTTTTTAATATTGGTGACAAGGGTAAAGTAAATATCCCATTCTAGAATCAAAAATTAGGATTGTGAAATAAGAATATGAACTGTATCACTTACCAATGGTCTTTAATGCCGCCAAGTCACGTTCACTACATAGACTAGGAGTTTACCAAAATTATATATAATATTATGAAAAGTATTTGAGCTAGTCATGACTAAGGGAAACATTTTCCCCCATTAAAAAATTGGTGGTTGTCGTATTTTATTATAACCTTGTCTGAATATTTTAAATAGAATGTCAAAATAGAAGGTATGTCGAACGCAATTACACAAACGGACACGTTTAGGGTGTAAGGGGGGGGGGGGTCAAATCAATTGGCTTCAGTGATAAAAAATTCCCGGGCTGTACTCTGTTCTTATTTCAGTTTATTGTGTCATGTAATAACATATTACTGTGTTTTCTGATACGTTTTATGTTATTTAGTAAGTATAATTTTGTGCAATAATGAAGTATATTTGAACAAAAAACTTTGAATAACAAGCCTAATTATAATTTTTGTTCCTTTTATAGTAAATTGGGAACAATAGTTCTCATAATTCCAAAAAAAAAAAAAAACTACACATTGTAATGTGTTTCTTTATGATTCTTTTTTTTTTTTTTTTTACATCGAAACAAACTAAAATAAAGTTACATACTAATATTTTCTTTTAGAAATCTTATGGTCCTGTAAGGGTTAATAATCAAAATATCATCTGTAATATAATATATATCTGCAAAATATATCATCTGCAATACAAAAAATACAAAAATTATAAACAGACGCAAAGACGTTCTTTACAATTCAGGAACATAAAATCATACTGTAGCACTGTGTATGAAAAATTGCTGATAAATTCTCCTATTTCAAGTTACACAGTCGCGATCTTCACTCAGTAAAATTCTATTTATGATTTACGAATCAGTTACTTTTTTTTCAGAATTAACTCAAATAAAAGGGTTTTTATTTATTCAGTGTCTAAATTCTTCTTTGTTGACGAATTATTTTTTAGAATCTAAATAAACTATTTATTTAACAAAAAGAAAATATATACACAAGAAATCATAAATGCATCATGTACGGATGACTCATCCATTATTTGAGGAAAATACACCAATATTATGATAACCTTTGATTTGTACACTGTCGTTAAAATGTAAATCTCTTTATTCGTGGTAACTTTTTGGTCGCCTGTTTACAATTCACACATTAAAAATGCATATTTTTGAATACGTAACAACAGACATTGACAAGAAATATCCTGATAAGAGTAAAATGAAAGCTCCCGACAGATTTTCAATTGTTAAAAACTTACATCCTAATTGCTGATCTAAGTTTTCTGTTGATCTCTTTGCAAGTTTCGTATTAAAAAGTCTGTCACTCAGTATTTTTCTGTAGATCCCTGCAGCACACATTCTCAGAACAAATATATCGATGGCATCTGAACAGCAGAAATCTTTCCTAATCGCTATTGCCAATGGTGATAAAACGAAAACATCACTTGATACTGAAACTGTCTGTTTTAAATTTTCCAATATAAATCTTGAACCTATAAGTGCTGTCTTTCGATCAGACAATGCCTTAATGTATGATTCTTCATCACCAGGTCTAACGAACCAGTCATTCTGAACAATCTTATCAGCAATCCCTTTTACCCTAAACTGAGAACTTTGCTTGAGTGTTCCTAAAACATAAGTACCTCTGACCGTCACGGCTTTGTGTGTTCCCTCAGTGATTTTCTTTGATAATTCTTTTATGCCCTTAATTCCTTTTTCTTGCACAGGAACCGTCAAAAATGATAGAAAAGCTGAGGATTAGAACAAAGGAAAAAATCTTACTAACATAAGCCATGTCAGTAACAAAAGACGGACGCTTGCTTTTCTGGATGGTAAACTTACAGGCTGTTGTACCATATATCCTAATATTTGAAATGCTGTTCTCTGGAATGAGCTGTTCTTCTTCTGAACAAGTCGTAAAGTTGCAAGAAAGATTGCAGAGACCACGACAAGGTAGAACCAGATTGAAAAATGAAACTGCAAAAAGAAAGCGGCCGTTTTTGGTAGATACCCTGGTAACACTGTTGCGAATATTAAATCATCCGCTTCGTATACATTGCTGAAATCCACCACCGCTTTTCTCTGGTCCGTGGCAGTGATTCTTCCTATGCCTATATCAGCATCTCTACTGAGCACCATACCAACCACTCCATCCCAAGTTCCGTTCCTTTCGGAACCGTATGTTCCAGAATCGGGAAGAAGCACTTCGTAGTAAAATGTCAGGGCTCTGGACAGCAATTGCAAGAATTCGAATTCCATTCCTCCGGTTATCTGTATACGTTTGAGATTCGTTCTGTTGATTTTGAATATTATATCAGAAGGTACTATTGCAACTTTTAAGAATTTCAGGAATTTCATGATGATCCTAGTATTTGTATCGAAGTGTTTTGTTTAACTATTTGATGATTTATTTTTCTATGTTTCGAGCAATTCGCATAGAAATTAATTATCCTTATATCTGAAATAAATACTTCAGCATTTAGAATTTTTTATTTTAATAATGATCTGGTTGGTTGGTTGTTTTCAGATTATCTGGCGCCGTCAGCAACACGAGGGCTATAATGCGCCGAAACTTTCGTCCTTAGACAAGCCAACATACATTTACAAACACCCATGCCTAACACGGGACTCGAACCCGCAACCTCGCGGTCTAGAAGCTAGCACGCTAACCACTATACCGTTTGGTCGGCTAATAATGATCTGGACAATGATTTAAAGAATAATTGCTGACTGCTCCAATTACATTTTCTTTTGCATTTCTTTATATCACCTTTAAAAGCAATAATGACGTAACATGGTTGATTAATGCGAATTCCTTCATTGTACACAATACGATAATATTACTGATATTATAATGCCATTTTGTGAATTATCCTCAACTATATATTTAAGTACAAAAATCGGGTACCGGTTATTTAAATTATGAATAATAGTTTTTGAAAAAATATGATGAATATTCACAACTGGAAACTGGGAATACAGTTTCAATGGCGATGCAGGTTTGTGACTTAGAGTGTTATAAAAAAAAGTAAACTCAGCATGTACATTTAAGGTGTTTGTTTAAATAATTCCAATAACTTTCTACTGCTCCTTTTCTGTAAGGCAATACCAATATGAGTTTTTTTAATAGTGTTTGATGGAAGTTATATATGACGATACAGAGAAATTCTGGAATTCTGTAGTCTATTGGTGGTAATGTTCACTATAATGTTCAAATTTAGAAATTTTTTTCCCCTTTATTCAATTAAGTATTAGGTTTCAAATCTTGAGCATCAGATATTCTAACGTAGAGATTCTTAATGAAGTTTCTTTGTAACTATCGAGTTCTTGAAAAAAATCAACAATACGCCCACACACTTCAAATATTTCATGAATGTCTGGTGGTGGAAATGAAGTTTACGAAATTCAGGAATTTAGTAGTCTATTGGAGGTAATGTTCACTAAGTACGAATCCAAGTGCGAATATAAGAAAGTCAAATCAACACAATGATTTTTTTGGTGGAATTAAGCATTAGGTTTCCAACCTTGAGCTTTCGGCATCAAATATTGTATTGTAGAGATTCTTACTGAAATGGTGCTTTGTAACTTTCGAGTTCTTTGAAAATCAGCAATACGCACACACACTTCTAATATTTCATGACTGTCTGGGGGTGGAAATGAAGTATACGAAATTCAGGAATTTTGTAGTCTATTGGAGGTAATTTTCACTAAGTACGAATCCAAGTGCGAATACAATTAGTTCAAATTTACACAATGATTTTTTGTGTGTGGAATTAAGCATTAGGTTTCCAACCTCGAGCTTTCGGCATCAAATATTGTATTGTAGAGATTCTTAAAGAAATGGTGCTTTTTAACTTTCGAGTTCTTTGAAAATCAGCAATACGCCCCCACGGTGAAGATGAAGTATACACACGCATTGACAGTTTATCAACAATTTGCACGACTCTTTTGAAAAAGGAATTGAAGGACCTAGAAGATAACGCAACTTTATTGATCACAATAATAACGAAGTAATTGGATTTTATGGAAATAAATTATATTTATATAGCGCGAGTGTGTCAATTAGTATATTACCGGCATATCAAGAACTGTGTCACGGCCGGCGTGACAAAAAATGTGTCAAAGAGATATTTCGAAATGGCGTAACGTTTTTATTTTTGCATTGAACAAATGTAGAAAAATTGGTAATTGACAAAAAATTAAAATCAATTGCGATTTATTTTATGTATTCCAATTTAATATCACACGTCGATACTATACTAAATTTCAACTTAGCTTGAAATCACTAGATGGTAGATCGTCACACTGCTCATAGGCAATTAATCCGTTTTGGCGTCGTGAAAGCATAATGCTCGCCAAACCATATAACCTTTTGTTAGACAAACGGGATGGACAGGAATATTGTGTCACCCCAGTCCTTTTTCATTCTTCTCCCGTCTCATAAGAAAAAATCAAACTAGGATACTCAGCCCAACAACCCTGTAGAGAACAAACGACTCTAAGGTTGGCTAGAATTATATCTTCACTCCGCTAAAATGGATTAATTGCCTATGAGCAGGGTGAAGATCTATAAAGCTGGAGTTTAGTATAACTTGGGGTGTGGCACATCGCATAACATTCAATTACAATCTAATAACTTTTAAATTTGACGTGTTATTGCCATTTTCACATTTTCATTTATTTTGAAAAATTGACAGTTTGGCTATATTTTGGGCGATAATTCTTATACAGGAAATAAAAAAATGCTAAAATGGTGATTTTGGCAATGTACTTTTCGATAATTATTATATTATTCTTTGGTGTAAGTAAACGTGAGGCGATGAAAAGAACGTAGTTGATGAGCGGTGCTCGAAGGGAAGACAACTCACTCGTTTTTCAACTTCTTACACCTTTATACCATTTTTAGGTAATTTCAGATGTGGGGATGTTTAGATCAATTGAAATTTAATCAAATGTGAGTTCAAAGTATTTTTCATTACTGAAATTAGTTCCGACAAACGTCATTGGAAAATTGTTTTTTCTCTCTATATTGAAGTCATAGCTATTACTCACTGACTGATCACTAATTTTCTTGCTTTCTACATAGTCCCAAGGCAACAAGGATGTGTCTTGATTCCCTTTGAGCTAGGTTTATAAAGTTCAAAAGAGCAAAACAAAGCTATCACGAGTTCGAATCATCACATTTTAAAGTAAAAAACCGCAAAACGTCCTACTTCCCATTGATCCAAGATCACAAAGCTCAAAAGAGTAAACCGAGTTCAAATAGTAAAACAAAGCTATCACGAGTTCGAATCACGACTCTTTAGAGTAAGAAACTGTAAAACGTCCAAAATGTCCTACTTCTCATTGATCCAAGATGGCAAAGCTCAAAAGAGTAAAACGAGTTCAAATATTAAAACAAAGCTATCACGAGTTCGAATCACCACATTTTAGAGTAAAAAACCGTAAAACGTCCTACTTCCCGTTGATTCAAGATCACAAAGCTCAAAAGAGTAAAACGAGTTCAAATAGTAAAACAAAGCTGTCACGAGTTCGAATCCCCACTTTTTAGAGTAAAAAAAAATATAAAACTTTATAAATATCCTACTTCCCAATGATCCAGGATCACAAAGCTCTAATTTTCACAAAAATTAGGGACGAAGACTTCGTAGTCGAATTCCAGTGCTTTGTACAAAAATTTCACGAGCTCATTTTCAGTTCCTCCATTTACTTGTACTCGATTTCTGTTTGTCCTGTTGACTATAAACATGTTTGCATGAGGTACTACTACGATACTCAAAAAGTTTGGAAACGAAATTTCATGATGCACAATTTTAAGCCTCTGCTTGTTTAAATAACATTTACTTATCAAGAAATTTGTTAGTATACTGGACGATTCCCTCATTTTTTAAAAACGAGTGATATATAACAAAAAAAAAAACCCGACTATAATTAAAATATCAAACATGTACCATCATCAATAGACATTTACCATTCACTTGCAAGGCATAGAAATGAACATTTCCTTGTGCAGTTTTAACCCATCGGACATTCCTGTCTTTGATGCTCAATCCCTCCAGTTGCTTGTAGACAATGATTGTTCTTTTTACTTTAAACACAAGTGGTGGATTGGTAATAGTGATATAAGGAGTTAATAATGTGTAGTAAGTTATTCTCATAGATTTGGACAACCCTTCCGTAAGTAAATTCATTTCTGGTAAGTTTATCAGTTTCTATGATTACAATTAACTATGGATTATGTTGACAATTTTCGAAAAGTTAGGCAACCTCGTGTTGCCCTACTGCAGACGATTACTTACATTGGAAGATTTAAATTAAAGTATAATAGATTCTACGGTGCTTCTTTATCGTCTGGAAATTTGTGATCGTCAACTGGGAGAAATGACGTATATTACTTTGAATTATTTTTAAAACAATATACCTGCCTAGTTTTAGATGGTATTTGTTACTATGCTTTAAATGAAAGCAATAAATAATTGAACAATCATTAGACATAATCGTGAAGTAATAGTAATCATAAAAGAAATAGCTTTATTAGATTAAAAACATTAAATTAACTTCGTTTACCTTATTTTTACTTACGTGACTGATAAATAGAAATAAAACAGTATCATGAAGAACAACAAATGGCTTTATTATATTTTTACAAAATAGTTCATGAATGCCTTAAACAAAACTAGATTATATATTCGATTATGTGTTCTTTAAATAAAAATAACACAATCACATCAATGAAAACAAAAGGATAGTATTTTGTCAGGCTTTTCATGACTCAATAAACAATTCTAGGTTACTTATTCGAAATGATTACAGTTATTTCTTTGAAATTTATGAGTAAGAAAATGAAAATAACCAGGATATTAAATTACTGCAATTGGTTAAATTATCTTTGAACTTTTAACTGAATTATTAACTGAATTATACATAACTGAATATTTTTATGAATTGTTGATACCTGAATTTTTCTATGAATTGTTTATGAATGAATATTACATGGATTGACATTATACGGAATTCTTCATAAAGAGAAATTTAATGAATTGCGCATGAATTATTAATTTAATTCATAGTGCATAAAACAACGTTATTTTTGAAATATAGCTTAAAAGCGATGCTTTTAGAAAATAAATTTTCAATGAAAGTGAAAACATTTTTGAAAGTTAAAAATAAAACGCATTTTATGTGTATGTTGCTTCTTCTATTGCACGACATTTGTAAATGAAGTGTGCTTATTATTATTTTGAAAATAAAACTGGTTTGTGATAAAAACCAAACCAATAAATCAAAAATATATGAATATTTGGTTGGTTGTATTCAGATTATCTGGCGCCGTCAGCAACACGAGGGCTATAATGCGCCGAAACATTCGTCATTAGACAAGACAACATACATTTACAAACACCCATGCCTAACACGGGACTCGAACCCGCAACCTCGCGGTCTAGAAGCCAGCACGCTAACCACTATACCGTTTGGTCGGCATAAGAATATTTGAGAATCCATTTTAAAAAGAAATTGTTTGCATCAATAAATACAAAACTGCTCTGAAACATATTTAAATCAAGATCTGCAGGTAGCCTTTATGAAAAGTAGGCGAATAATTAACGTGCTTCTGGTATATGACGCATACATTTCCTCTAGAGCTTTCTCTGATTTTAATATAGATTCCTCTTATTATTTTGAAATTTCAGGTCTGCTTTAATTATTAACATTTCATAGATAATATTAGAAACTATGGGATATTTATTGAGTATTATGAAAGTATACACTGCGTCATATAAAATAATATCTGGAAATAAGAGAAAACTGTAATATTGGACAGACGGTTTGATGTCAATATTCCCCGACAATATTATGCATGGTACAGATACGTGCTATATGATAAATAAAAGGTCTTGTCGAGATGAGTATCCATACTACTTGAAGTTAAAATTAAAAGTACAGGAATGATGTCAATTTCAAAACTGTTAAGATTACGTCCTAGTAAGGATCATTCCCTACACTCGCTATGTTACAATCTTCTATCCCAGTGCATTTAGAAACTACTTTCTATAAAACCTTGAAATTTGGTAAGTAGATAATAAGATCACTTAATGAAAGGACATAAATGGTTTTCATATATATATATTGTTACGAATTTCTGTATATTTGTAAATATTTTGTAGTATTAATTATGTAAAAGGGAAAATGTATGTACATTTCGCATAAGGCATTGCAATAGTTTCTTTGCTTTCCTGCAATGTGTCTCTTAGTGCTTGAAAACGAGTTTTACAGAGATCATACTGGGAAACGAGTTTTACAAGGGGCAGGCTATTTAACATTATAGTTACGGTTTTGGCGACTAATTTTTGTCGCCAAATTTGGTGAGAAATAGCCAAATGTCGCCAAACTTGGCGACCATTTGGCGACATTTTCTGTCCCCATGTACCTGTATATGACTTTTCGACTACGATCTGGAAAATCGTCCAAATTTCTATCTCTAGAAGATTCACGAAGTATTGACTTTCCTATATAAGGTCGGCCGTGAGTGGAGTTATCTAGTTAGTTAACTGGAGTTACTGAGTTAGTTGTGTCTCAGTGAGCATTCGGAGTAGTTCTAAAACCGAACTGTATTGCATTGTCCTTTGCTGCGATTTTAGCAGTTGTGTATACAGTTTTTAACTGCTGCTGTGCTCTACTGTAGTGTAAAGAGCTGTATTGAGTCTATTAAAACGAGAAGTTCGGTAGTTGTAAGAGAATCTGCGAAGAGTTATATCGAAATAAATTTCTGCAAGTTTTGATCTGCTTTGGCTTCAAATCTTTCGAACCCATCCACGCAAATATATATATATATATGAAAACAAATTTGCCATTTCATTAAGTGATCTTCTTATCTACTTACTAAATATATAATGTGTGTATGTATGTATTCCACTTGCACAATTTTAAAAGAAAAATGGAATTTTTTATATTTTGTTTATATTGCGTTAGTGTTTGCCATATTCATCATTTTTCAATGTTTGCCTTAGGCGCCATATAACCTTCTAATTCTTTTAGAAATTCTTAAATGGCATCAGAAACGCAGGCTTACCACAAAACACTTTTAAAAATTATACAATTCTACTTCGCTTCATGAAAAATCACTTACAATGAAACTGCAGAAATCTAATTAAATATTCTTATTTTCTTTTTTCAAGCATAATATTAACGAACGAACTATCCAGAGGCGATAAGACAAAAACAATTAATGATCATTAAAGTTAAAATTCAACTAAAATGGCCTCAATTTCCCCTTATACCTCTTTGATGTTTGATTCTTGAATCTTGAAATACATATTAATTTAAAATAATGTATTGCTTGCCACGAAGATGCAGCTTTTAGCTTGAAAGAAACTAATTAATGAAATGTCATTGGCGTATAAGTGTTTTTAATTTTTAACAAAGGGTAAAATGCAATTAATTAAAGGATATTTGTTTCGCCGAAGTGGCAGTGATAAATGGGCACTGACTCAGCTTTAATTTTATAATTAAACTTGAAAGAAAACAGTATTCTTGTTTTAACATTTAATTGCTTAAGCGGATGAGTTGAAATAAAATTGGGGTTAAAGTATATCTTATAATTAGTCATGTTGCAGCTAAAAAGCTAAAATGTCACAAAGATTAGATAAAAAATAGCTTTCTACTGACTTTCGTTCAGTAAAATTTTTTAGTGCTAAGATTCAACAAGCTATTTTTTCTACCAGGTTATTTGTTGTTGCCACCGGTAAGGAGCTAATTGTATTTCTCAATTATTTCAATTTATCTCGTGACGTAGAAATGATAAAAATGCAAAAAAGAAAATACAATAAAAAAAAGGGCATTAAATTATTGCAAGTGGTTAAACGATTTTACGTTGTGCTGTTTTAGATTTTTTCTAAATTTTTTCCGTTTTTCTATTATTGTTAGAAAAAAAGAGACAAATTAGGAAGCTAAGCAAAATTTTTACTTCTAGAGGTTTTTTGGAGCGAGTTTTAAAAAAATCAACACTGTTTAGGAAATTAGGTAAAGCCAGCAAATTAGCTAATTAATGGCGTAGAAGCATGCAGCGTTTTTTCGCAGTTGATTCCGATGGGAAGATTGGAGAATTTGTCAAACTCATTTTCTAAAATGAATTTCTCTGCTTTCATGATTCATAGTGTATAGTAGTTCAACTCTTTTCCTTAGTTGGCTTTTATTCGTTTTTTAGGAGTTTCCAAAGTTATTTTTTTTTGTTCATCTCGCTTATTTATTACTGTCACAAAGTTTATGATATCTGATGTGCTTTCTTGCGCACAAGTACTATATACGTTTTTATTAATAACTCTATGACAGCCTTTTCTAAACTATGGGGCGTGATCCTATTTTTGCTGGTCAGGAATACTTTTAAAAACTGAGTTTCTTAGATGGAAATTGGAAATTGTAAGAAAAACTAAAATGGGAAAAATGATTGTATGCGTTAATAAGCAGTTGTCTGGGTGGTCATTTTTGGAGGCGTAGAAGTTATAATGCTAAACTGTACTTTCATATTTTTTTGAAACTTTTAAACAAAATGCAGTTTAAAAATTGCAACTGGATTATACATACTCTAAAACCTTATTATGAAAGTGAATTTTTTTTAAGAACAATTTAGTAATTTTTACTAATTTAATAATGTGAAGTAACTTGGATAAATTTTTATAATTTTTGTTTTCAATTGCCCCCATATGTTAACAAGATATTCAAAAATGTGTAAAATGTAGATATTCCAAAATGTCTAAAAAAAAAAGAAATAAAAAAAAAAAATGCTGAATGCTAAACTTTTATTACCTTATATTTAATATAGAGTAAGAAAAAGTTATTTTTTGTTCTAAATTAATTTCTTTTTTATGTGTGTATTATCCACACATAAAAAATAAATTAATATAGGACCAGAAATGTGTATGTTACGACAAAAAGTTTTAAAATTCGAAAGTAACAGAAAAACATAGATTTTTTGCAGAATATTAACAATTATCGCATCAGCACACAAACATTTATGTTTTTACTGTATAAGAAAAACTAGGGCTGTGGTTCATTTGAACTTTAATACTAAAATACTGACGTGGATTTGTGTCATTAACATTTTTTATATATTCATCATTCATTTAGTAAAAATGGCCAGTTTAGGAATATTTTTTGCGATAATTCTTGTAAGGGTCTTTAAAAAAAAAAAAAAACAAAAAAAAAAAAAAAAACCTCCGCTTAAATGATGTTTTTGGATATATACTTTACGGTCACTCTTATATTATCCTTTCTTGTAAGTGAAACTGAGGAGAGAAGAAAAAATGATCGTTGATGAGGTATGCTCAATTAAAGAGAACTTAGAGTTGAAGGCAATCGTTTTTCAACTTTTTAAGTCATTAAATTATATCTACGGGAATTTTGGAGGTGGGGATGTTTAGAACACATTAAGAGGCATTACCACAGCGATTTTGATCAAAATCGTTAGTGCCGGTTTTTAGCAATCATTTAGAAACACTATTTTTTTAATGGTAGCTACCTTATGCGCATGCGCTATTTTGACGAAAACTTTAAGGTAGGTCCCATGGGCACCACCAACCCTCATACCAAATTTTAAAATTGTTGGTTAATTGGTTAGGGAGTTATGCTGACCACATACATATAGATATTTTTTTCCAGATAATTTTTTTTTAAATCAGTGTTCCAAAACGTGGAGAAATTATTATTTTTTTTTTACCGAATACTATACTTTCATTACCCTATTTATACATACGGGTAATTGAAAGTAAAAATGATTATACATATTTTTATCGCCAAATAGCTCTTTAGAGCTTAGAGAGCAAAAAAAAAAAAAAAAAAAAAAAAGTTATATTTAATTAAATTGTAGGACTTAATTGGTTATGTAGAGCACTATTAATTGGCATAAAAATAATTTTCTTTGTGAAATACATTTTTTTCTATGTATTTACGATAAAAGTTATTTTTTTGTCATTAAAAATTTTTTTTTGACCAATAAAGGAACAGCTAGTACAATTTTTTTGGATATTATGTCTAAGATTGAGTGGATATTAAAAAAATAATGGTTAAGGCATGTTTGGTGTCCAGTTAAATAGCTCATTAAAAAAGTGAAACATATTAGTTTAAAAATTCACGCTTAGAGCGCTATATCACAGGCATAAAAAAATCCGAAAATTAACAGAATCAATTGCAGATGCTATTTGAATCCCTTATGTTCGAGTTAGGGTAAAATATCGTTTAAATGTTAAAGTGGTTAAAAAAAATAAAAAAAATCTTTCGCTTGTTCGACATTTTATCTCAAAATCATACGGCAAATGGTTGACTTAATATAAATTTCTAAAATATATAATTAATTTTGAACTTTATACTTTAATGATAACAATAAAGGAATTCCCATACAAAGTAAAACATAGACCTTATTTGTATTAATAAATGACGCTATTTATTGATTAACATTCAACTTATTTTTTTCTTTGTGGGAATAAACACGATTTTTATGAAAAATTCTGGGAAAACTACACTATTGTAGTTTAAACTTTACTTTAATTACGGAATTTTAAAATGCCTTCTTGCTTTAAAATAATACAGAATTTACAAATTTAAGATTCCATGTAAGGTTTTTTATAGACACACACATATACATTCATGCACACTATAAGATCTTAGAATCAAATTTTAAAATTAGGTTATTAATATTATTTTATTTCTTTAATGTAAATATTTGTTAGAATATTAATCAAGGAAAAAGAAAGAAATTACAAACAAGTTTAAATGTACGCTACTAATTTAAACAACATATAAGCTAATTTAAGCGATTTCTGAATAGTTAGGAAAAATATTTTATGTCATTAAGAAGAAAAGTTTAGTTATAAATATTTATAAGAGGGCGTAACGATAAATTGTCTGAGCAGAAATGCATTTAGACTGAGTAAAAAAATATATAAATAAGTTGTAAGGAATTTCTTTGCATTATTGAAATGTTGCTACACAAGTAAGATTTATAATTAAATTAATTTTAACGAAATAATCTTTTAGGAATAGGACAGATTTTATTTGAATCACTGAATTTTATTTCAGAGAAGCTAACGCCAAATAAAATTGAAATTAATTTCATTTCTTCGAGGAAATATAAAAATAAATTTTGTTTATGGAGTGGCCTACCAAACGGTATAGTGGCTAGCGTACTAGCTTCTAGACCGCGAGGTTGCGGGTTCGAGTCCCGTGTTGGCATGGGTGTTTGTAAATGTATGTTGGCTTGTCTAATGATGAATGTTTCGGCGCATTATAGCCCTCGTGTTGCTGACGGTGCCAGATAATCTGAAAACTACCAACCAACCAACCGTTTATGAGTGATTCAAAACCAACACGACTTTTGAAAATTTATAATACACAAACGTTTAAAAGTAGGACGGTGTGGTTTTCACAGAAATTATCAGAAAAAATATCGGTATTTTTTAAAAAATAAATGCGCTCTAGAGAGATTTTGAACTTTCTTATCCCAGCATATATTGGTTGGAGGATAAGCGATATGAATAAGTAAACCTAGGAATGAAACTCGCCAAGTTATCGCACTTGGCGATAGTTGCTTTTGGCGAAAAAAAAGTTTGTCAGTTTCTAGTTTTGGCCAGGAAAGTTGATCTTATAAGTGGTAGATAGGTGAACATATACCTGCTGTATGTTTATAACTGCATTTGTACAGAAGCTAAAATAAAGCAAAAGATAATTGTAAATTAAATTTGTTTATTGGAAAAATTATTCTTTGACAATGGAAAGTGAAAGTAAGCTAGCTAGTCAAAAAAGTATTCGAACATTTAAAAAGCTTTACCTTGAATTAAAAAGTAAACAGCTATTTCGTGAACTTTCTTTATTTATGGCAAGCTTTTTTGTTGAAGCAAACATTTAAAACAGGAAAATTATTTAACCCTTCTTTGCATGATTTTTTTTTTTTTTTTTTAAAAATCAGGGTGATGTAATTAATGCTCTAGATTAAAGGAAAAATATTTAAAAAAATCTTGGTGTAAATAAAAATATGTATTATGTAAAAAACAATATGATGGAAATTTACATCATCATGCATTGTCACATATTTAGCTCAGTAATAAATAAATAAAAAAATATTTTTTACTAAATCTTCTTTATTCTGTATGATAATGTATGATGTAAAAATCTTCAATATCTCTATCATTCATGTTTACCTAAAAAACAACATAAAATGAACATTAACAAAAAAATGTTTACAGTACATTACAACTGAAGTTACTGCATAGTGATGTAAATTTCTATCACATAGTTTTGAATTTCTATCACATAGTTTTGAGAAATTTATTCACAGTGTTTTGATATAAATTGTATATAAAATAACAAAAACATGAAAACAAACCTTTTTTCCACTCATTTTCACTTTTATTGTATTTTATATCTCCGTTTATTTCCATAAAACAATTTAAAATCTTGCTCATTTCTTCCAGTCACAACAAACAGCGGAATGACAAGTTGTAGGCCTGGTAATTGACAGTGACGTTTGCTATTTTTTGACAACTGCGTTTTTTTGTACGCAATAGTCGCTTAAAAAGTTGCCAGCAACAACAAATTTACAGTACAAAGGTTTTGAGTACCTTTTTTTGTTGACTAAATATTATGATGGAAATTTCCATCATCATGCAAAGAAGGGTTAAATTAAAATAAAATGCATGAGTTAATTGCTTATTTTGTTCGCAAGAGAAAAGAAGATGTCGACTTTGTTGATTAATATCAATGGATAAGTATTAGAATTAAATGAAAAGAGGTAGTTGTTGAAATAGAGTTGGGTCAAATTTCAAAATTGATTTTGAAAAATAGGTTTACAAATTTTTAAGGTTTGGTACCTAATCATTCATCCCCGTACGAACTGGATTGTGATTAAAAAATTCACGACAGCGACGTTTCTACAAAAATTTCTTGAAATTATTTAATTATAATTTTAAAATTTTGTATAATAAGTTGGATATAATTAAATTAAATTTTTCTTGGTATTAGAAATACATAATTCATAATCATTTTTAAGTTATTTGGGATAACAACATTTACGAGTTGGTGACATTTACTGAAAGGAATCTAGCTAATCCTTGACATGATTTAACTTGAAATGTATCGCTTAGTTAATGATTTCTTCAATAATTTCAAATACATATTTTGATTTGAATTACAACCCACAAATTATAAGTGCAAAAATGACTGAGTATAAGAGTTGGCGATACTTTATGTTGGAAGTCATTCCAACTTGGCGATATCTTATCATGAAACTCATGCCAACTTGGGGATATTTTTTTGTCGAGCTATAATACCAAGATTGTAAGTTTAAGGGGACTTGGTACCCTTCATTTACTGACTATTTTATTTTCATTTTACTGACTATAATCGCAAAGTTTTAAAAAACGTACACTGCTTAAACCTGTAACAGAAATTTAGTCATATTTCTGAAAATAACAGACTTAATTTAAAATGCTCAAATATTAGTTTCGAATATTTAACTGCTATACATTATGAGTTGCTTTCTCAGAAACAATATTTAAGTATTTATAAACTTAAGTCGGTTTCATGAATGAGAAAAAAAAATATCTTTGTAAACTAGATTCCTTGAATTTTGTGAGAAGTAAGATAAGATTTATCTGAGAAAGACAGGCGAGAGATTTTTCAAAAGCCTTGCCGCCTTTTTCTAAGGGATAATTATCATCTAATGTTTCTGTTGTTAGAAGTGAATGAAATTTCCAAAACTTTTAAGGTTTTTTTCGGTAACCGAAGCAATTTTTAACTTCGAGCTTGAATAATTCTAGTAATTAATCTCCGTTTCTGCAGTTTCGGCAATTAGTGAGATTTTTATGAGTTCATTTGTCTTCAAATGGTAGAGCAATAATTGCTGCAAGAGTATCTTTTGCATTTTTTTGAGCGGTGATACTTTCTGGTTGAAGATCAAGTGGTGTACTTCATTCAAACGATTTTGAGAAATAATATAATGCCACGTACAGTTTTTTTTTAGAAAGGTACCCCTAACTTTGAAATGATATAACTGTAAAAAAGTGAGAGACAGTTAGAAGAGACAAGTGATATAATTAATAGAAAGGTATGGAATTTTAATTGCACCTGCTTTCTAGATTAGCTGCAATATTGAAATGTGGTAAGGAGTTGTTGTAAAATCTGGTATATATATATACAATTGAGATGATTTTTTAAAATTTGTATGTTATAATTTAAAAATTTTTGGCAGTATATCAGAATTAAAAATGATGCATTTTTATATATAAACTATTTTTCGTTAATTTTTTAATTAGCTAATTGCAATTAAAATGACTAATTAGGGTATTATTAGAACGGGCATAAATAAACTTGTAACTAACTTAGAGTTATGATTTTTATTGCAAATAAAAGAAATTATAATGATGCATGTTTCCACAAGGAATTGTGAAGTTGGCTTCAGTATTTATTTACCTTTTTAAATAAAAAGTTTGAAAAAACACATTGTTTTATCAAAAAATTAAGATTAAAATATAAATAAAAAATGTGTTTATAACAATATATATTAGATTGTAGTAGGAAACACAATCACAACTATTGTCTACAAAACAAAATTGTAATTTTGTAAATCGGACCATTTATAATGAAGTTATGACCGTTGGCGTCATATATAACACCAAAATGTCATTCTTCATAAAACGAGTCTAAAGTTTACTACACTAATTAATGTGATACAAAATAGTTTCACAAAACCCACTGTAATTTAAAAAGTAATTTGAGTAGAAAAAAAGTCAAATTTTGCAATGCCTAATGTATATGAATACCTTAAAAAAGTCCCTAATGGTAACTTTTGAAGGATAAAGTGGTTTTGCTACATATCCAGGTGGGTTTTCAGTATCCGTATGTACCAGTTTTGTTTATTCACAAAAACGTCCAAATGAAAATGGGCCTCATCGGTCGATCATATGCAACCGTCGTGAAATTTATTCCTATCAATTATTTTTGAAAACTGGTGATTTCAAAATTTCCTACCTGGTCTATCTAATATAATACTTGTCTCTACTGCCTCTTCTCATTGTTTCGCTATTATGTCATTTCAAAGAAAAGGATTCTTTTCTAAATGATCTTGTGTAAAGATTTTATAGCAAAACACTAACGGTTTTCGATTAATATTATTCTGTAAGAAGTAAAGGTTCATTTAATTCAAAGTATTTATTGCTACATTTATTTAAATCTTGTTGTACAATAGACTGAATTGTACTTATAAAATGTGGAAAAACTGTTTAAAAGTAGTGAGGATTGGTATTACTGAACCATTGAAAATGATTGATAACTATGTTGAATTACTTCTTTCAATTACTTATTTTCATCTTATCCACATAGAATGGTAACTTTGAACAAAAAAATCTACCAAATGAAAGTATGTAGTACCATTTTGTTCGATTTTTTTTAAAAAAACTTTTCTTATATATTTCCTTATATAACAATGCTTATTGATGTATATTTTCTAAATTAATAAAAACCTTGTTGTATAAGAGCTATGAAATGTAAATTGGCACGAATATATCATGGTTGATATACGAGTAAATTGACACAGGTATGGCATGGTTTTGAAATACAAATACACATTTTTTTTTCAATATGTTTTGAAATGCCAATAAAAAAAAATTTCAATCTGTTTTGAATTACTAATAAAATTTTTTTAAATATGTTTTGAAATACCAATAAGAATTCTTTTTTCGATATGTTTTGAAATGCTAATAAATATTTTAGTACATTAATTTCTTTTTGATTATGTCAACCCATTTGTTTCCACATACACCATGTTATAATATCTAAAAAGTAATTGTTTATTAATTTTCTTACATTAAAAGAAATCGATATTATCACAGAGAAAATAAATTACTTTATTTACTTTTTTTTTTTAATTCAAAACTTTTAATTTTTAAAAAATAAAAGATTTGCGAGTTTATTTTTAACCATAACTGTTATCCGGCTTTGCAAATATGTATATTGTGGTCTCTTTTTGTAACAAAATATGTACAGTTTTCAAATTATTATATTTGAGTCTTAAGTTACTGCATAATGAGGTGAAGATCAACAAGTCAAGGAATTATTTCCAGGGAAACAAACAGTGTTTAATACCTTTTTAAATCGTTTATATTAACTTTGATTTTGTTGATGGGAGACAAATCCGTGGATACCTAATTAACCCCCTTGCCGTTATCCAATCAGGCTGAAACTTGGCAGATAGGTTTAATGTCGATGACAATGCTTTCTATGAACTTTTACGACTCCAACTCTCAGTAAAAGGTCTCTTTTGCGGAATACTAATAAACAAACTTGCCGTCATTCAATCGCGCTTTGGATAGCATTTAACCGATCATTGTTGATACTCTTTCCTGTTGCCAAAATATTTTTAATAAATAAATAATAAAATTACTGTAATCAGGATAAATAAATGATATTTGGTTGTGAGAGCGTAAATTCACGTTCATTTTTAATAAATAAATTTTGAAATGTAGTTTGCTGCACATTTTCTTGATAGAAATGTTTTTGATATCGGCGCTGTGTTAATGAATATAAAAAGTGACAATGCATACAAAGGATTTTTTAAAAGCTTTGTTTTTATGAGTTATATTATTTACAGGGAAAAAGAAACAGTATTTAATACTTTTTTTTCCAGGAAAGAAGAAACAGTGTTTAATACTTGTATTGGAAAACAATTGATTTACAAATTCTCAGTTTCCCCTTTCAAATCCAATGACTTTATTGATGACTTTAACTACTTATTGGATTTGAATCTAGACTTTAATATTTTACGGAGTTTAATTTCCTTCATTCCAGTGAAATAAGCCAGTGAGTACGGACATTTGTCAATTACAATCTTATAAAGTCTACTCAACAAAACCATACGCCGACCAAATGGTATAGTGGTTAGCGTGCTAGCTTCTAGACCACTAGTCCAGTGTAAGGAATGGGTATTTGTAAATGTATGTTGGCTTGTCTAATGACGAATGTTTCGGCGCATTCTAGCCTTCGTGTTGCTGACGGTGCCAGATAATCTGAAAACAACTAACCAATCAATTAACGCATACTTAAATACAAAACGAAAAATAAAAAACACTTTTAGGAATTTAATGGTACTAGTAATCAAGCGATTATGTCTCGAACCTGTTGACCTGAATATTGATAGTACTGAAAAATTTAACCTTTTCCTTTTAATTTCGTATTGTTTTTATCTAAAAAACTGTGTCATTACGAATCCTACACGATATCGTTACTGTGCAGATAGGTTTTTATAAAGTTTTTGACGTAATTCTTCCTCAAAATCCAGCAAAGATCCGAGTTCCGTTTACTAAATTTGTTTTTGTTTTCAATAAAAAGTCTATTCAGCATCGAAACAGTACTGTATGTCTGTCAAAAGAATAGCTCCCACTAGAAAGTCTAAATAGTGGCGGTTGCTATAGAAACACGACTCGTCGATTTAGGGTAGGAGTTATGCATGCAGAATATTGGCCCTCTAACGGTTTGGTGATAAGGAATCATTTACCTGAAACAATCTATTTTGATAATCTCAATGAAATATCACCAATACAACATCAGGACTTTCAGCTAGCCAATTTTGATGACTTTCTCATGCAGTCCCCGTAGATATGGTACTAGTCTTGTTTCTGTGGCAGCAGACAACTCTAGATAACTCGACGGGAGCAATTTGTGAACAGTAGTCGACCACAGGACAGTTTAAACAATGGTCTGATTTTTTTTTCTTATATTAACTTAATTGGGTATTAGTCTACTCATAGAGCCGCATAGCCCAATCGGGAGTACCGTTCTCGCAACTAGAAGGTTGTGAGCCCTGAGGTTACGAGTTCGGGCCTGGGACCGACTAAATACCGCCGTGATCGTTAATGGTGACTGGACGACGTTAAATCAGTCGTTGTCGCAAAGTCCTCCAAGTTCCCATACAAATCGATACTTCTGGGGTGGAAAAGCCAACTCTTCTGCTGGAATCTTCTGCCTGGTATTTGTTTCTAAATTAAAGAAGTTCCATATACGGTCGGTAGTGCAGCCATCTACCGGGTAGCTACCAAAAAGAGGTAGACATGAACTCTTTGGTGGATATAGGTAAACTTGCGGACTTCCTCTCGCGAGTATGTGCTTACATCCTGTGCAGTACTGCCCACTTCGATCTGTACTGTATATGGGGTTGGTACAAAATGCTTAAAAGAATCAGAGTGGAGGTGTCTTAGTTCCCATAGTCCTTGATAAGAAGAAGAAGAAGGAAGAAGAATCTACTCATGACTTTGAAACAAAATCTATATATTTAATAGGCAATACGTTTTTTGGGGTTAGTCCGTCCGCCTAAACTGCTCAACCAATTTCAATGATCAAGGTGTCATTTTAAAGGAAATAAGCTGTAGATTTGCCAAAACGTGCCAAAATAATTTATTAACACTTTATTAATTAGTTAAATTTCAATATTTTTCATTATTAAGCTACTACAAAGCCTCAATGATTTTGAATATATGAATGGCAACATCCTTACGTATGTAAACAACAAAACAGTTGCTAATTTTAAAGCTCTTTTTAAACTCTTCGTTTCAAAGTTGATTTTTTCTGTTTTTCTGAAGCATTTTTGTGTTAGAGTAATTATTATTTTGAAGTATTTCTATCCAGAAAATGCTTCGCGTTGGACGTCGTTCTCTAACGGGGCGACGTGAACGAAACAATCACTCTCGGCGTAATACGTCTATGGCAAATTGTATGTTTCAGCAAGCCGAGCACGATCTTTTGATAGTTTAAGATTTTATGTTTCTGATACAAATGAACAGGGGCATTTAAAATGTGATGAGCGTATCTTTACAAAAAACATAGTTTATAGAGAACTTCTTTAAATTTTTGTATTATAAGTCCATTTTAATATTTTGAATAGTTTAGTCTTATTTAAACTATTTGAATGCTACTGTTTAAAAGATTAGGATAATGTGCATGAGTTTTATGAATTACATATATTTAGGAAGTGTGCATTAATTGTTTTGCATGTATAAAAATGTAAAAATTATTTGTTTTGTCACAGATGTATATTACTTAGAAATCTATGATTGCTGTACTGATTTAGACTCTGTCAGGCGTGCTTCAGAAACAAGATACATCTCTGGCTAATTAATGCTCTCTTTAAAATTTTAATTGAATATAAATGTTTTTTGCTTAGTTTATTATTAGAGCTAATACCTAATGTTCTTAAAAGGTGTACCAGGATGGAATTGGGTCCTTATCTATAAACATATACATTTATTGTTCTAATTTGCAAACAATAAAATTTTTTAAATGCCATTAAATTTAATTGGTTATATTTCAGGAATTAATGGACATTACAATGTTATTCTAAAGGATTGTTTTCAAAATCTATAAAGAATGTTAGAGCATCTATATATATAATTCTCTTGCGTAACGTCCAAATTCGGCTGTATTTCTGTGAGCAGAATGGCAACGACTTCAAATATCCGATCACAAATCTTTTAAATGTATTTTATGCACGAATTCCCAAATTCAACAACCCAGCCAATCACAATATAGCTTTTGAAATTTGACTTAAAATTTAGAATTTTTGAATTTAAAAAAAAAAATTGGCGAAATAGGGCTAATTTTCTAGCCAACTTTGATTTTCAAAAAATTCTGGTTTATTGAATGCCGGATAACTGGCCTTTCACTGTTTTATTTTATATTCTAAGTATCGCAAAAAAGATTATGCAAACATATAAATGTTTCGTTAAGAAATTTCGATAAGCAACTTTAATTATTTTGGCGCTTCATGAGAAACCATCCCGTAAATTTTAATTGTTCAATGAAATAAAAGATTTTTTTTTAATATATGTACGAAGCTGTTTATTTTTGTTGTTTTCCAAGAACTTTCTACTACGTTGCCACACTGACCCTGCTAAACGCGTCTCGACAGCAGTAGGATAATGACGTTCATAAATAACTAAACGTTTTCAGTTTCATTGCATTATGCAGCTGAAATAGCTTTTTGCTAGAGCATATTTTAAATGCTTCACTTTGAGGCGAGCAAAGCGAGCCAAGGGGATTGCATAGAAATCCAGGGGGCGGAGCCCCCTAGTGCGAATTATAACTTCCTTCTCTGTCGATAAACAAAAACCCACTCTATCCTTAATACAACTATTCTTTAATGAAAATTTTACTATTCTGTTTATGTAAACTTGAATTTTCCGAGCGTAGTGAGGGGTTTGTATCCCAACCCAAATTAGGCATTCAGGGGTTGGTGAGTGTAGCTCGCGTTGTTTTTTATCAGAATAAATAAAAGATATTTTGACTTCAATGTAAGGGCATAGCTAATGAAGTTTTAAGTCAGAATGTTGGCGGAGAGTATATTTAACTTTCTATTATGAAACTTGCAATTTGGGTGTTTTCTCTATTAGGCCTTACATTAAATTTATAAAAATGTGGTTACATTTTTTATGGCTGGCAAACCTGTTCGAGCGCAGCAAGATGTTTTAACCCCAAATTCGAGAGGCAAAGCAGCTCAATCCAAAGCCAGCGAGGCGTTTGGGGGTTGGCGAGCGTTAGCGAACAGGGGGCGAACCCACCTACTAACTTATTATTCTAATTAGTTGTACTCACCTACATTACTCAAAAATAATCAATTTTGTAAATATCACCTTATCTTGAAATGTATAGGTGTATAATTAGTTCTTCAGACAAATAAACAGGCGGAGATAACCAAACTTAGTTTTATAGTTTAGATGCAAACTAACACCACTTTTTCCAATCGCCAATAAAGTCAAGTTTGTACATGCACCACTTTTGTCGTCATTGCATGAAATCTAGTTTAAGAAGTAAATTAGAAAAATCTGAAAATTCTTCTCATTAACACAAATAGTTATTTTTAATGCATCCGTTTAAGAATTCATCATTTGTACAATTGATGATTCCGAATAAGAAAAAGCGTCGTGTAAGCGAAAGAACGTATTCGTTAGTTTGGTTAAACTTTTTTTTATTTTTCAAATGTAAAATATTCAAGTTATTTCACTAGTAGAATAAAATAACGATGATAAGTGACAGAACTTTCTGGTTCAAATAAATAAAGCTATTCAAACATTCCTAAAAGCCCAAAAGGATAGAATAGATTAAATTTTAAAATATGATTTTCAATTAGAAGTTTCATCTATTCATTACTTCAGGCTGTTTTGTTAACTTATATTGATTTAGTAGTAATTTTCACTCTTATATTTGATCACGTATTAAATTATTTGTAGTGATATTTATGATGAGCATTGTTAAATTTTATTCTGTGTTTTTTCGTTGAAATAAAACAAGGAATGTTAATTTCTATTTTGTAAAAGGCAAAGCCCTAACTCACTGACACATTCATAAATTAAGTCTCCTACTTTCCCATATAGTCACAACTTTTATATTAGGTACAAATGTCCACAATGACAAACATAGAAAAAGTAAGCTATTTTGATCTCGATTTACCAACTTTAAGGGGTCAAAAATGGAGCAATCATTCTAAACGAGAGCCATTCAAACGTTCCACTTTCAATATACTAACAACTTTGATATTTGCTACAGGTATCAACAAGAACAAACATAGAAAATATGAGCTACTCCAAAGTCAATTAACCAACTTGAAGGGTTCGAAAAGGGGTTAAAGATACCTTCGAATTTTCCTCTTCCAATGTAGCTATAAATCAGAAATTTGGTACTGATGTCAACAAGAGTAAGCATGGAAAAGTAAGATATTCCGATCTCTGTTAACCAATTTTCAGGAGTCAAAATGGGACCGAACGTACGAAACTATGAATGAATTAATGTGTTTTGATCTCTAAAATGTATATCTTAAAATTACGTACCAAAACAGGGGTATTCAGCTAGGTCTCTATTGTTGCTTGGATGGGTTCGAAAGATTTGAAGCCAAAGCAGATAAAAACTTGCAGAAATTTATTCCGATATAACTCTTCGCAGATTCTCTTACAACTCCAGAACTTCTCGTTCTAGTAGACTCAATACAGCTCTTTTCACAACAATAGAGCACAAAACAGCAGTTAAACTTGACACACAACTGCTAAATCTCCGCAAAAGACAATGCAATACAGTTCGCTTTCGGAACTCTCTGAATGCTCGCTGACAGACAACCAAGTCAGTAACTCCACTCAGTCAGCATCTCAACTAACTCAGTAATTTCAGTCAACTAACGGACTTAACTAACTAGATAACTCCCCCGCTCACTTGGCCGTTCTTATATAGGAAAGGCGAATCTTCGCGAAACTTCCAGAGATAGAAATTCGGAGAACTTTCCAGATCGTAGTCAAGAAGCCTTATACATGCCCTATACACCACCATACATGTACATGGGGACCGAAAATGTCACCAAATGGTCGCCAAGTTTGGTGACATTTGGCGATTTCTCGCCAAATTTGGCGACAAAATTAGTCACCAAAACCATCGCCAATTTGGCGAGATTGCCATTACCATGATGTTAAATGGCCTGCTCTTTGTAAAACTCGCTTCCCAGCATTGTCTCTGTAAAATCGTTTTCAAGCATTAAGGGTCACATTGCAGGAAGCAAAGTAAAGACAAACTATTGCACTGCGTTATGCGAAATGTACATAAATTTATCTTTTTACGTGATTAATGCTATGAAATATTTACAAATATACAGAAATTCGTAACACTATATAGTGAAAGTGTCAAGGCCCGCACTGACTCATTAGTAATTCTTTCGCTTACCATATCCCTTAGAGACCGGGCGTCCACTTTAATGGACACACTTTTGAATTCCCTCTACTTTCTCTACTCAAATGTTACCAAGTTTATTCCTTGCATTATTTTAAATGTAGAGAATAGTGGCAGCACTGCTTTATCAGTGTTTACATTATTCTACTGCTTCGTTTAGAAATTTTTCATATTTTGAACTAATTACTGTTTCTAGTCTATTATTACTATAATTAATTAATCTAAGTTCCTTCTTTTCGGGATTCATCAAGTAATAATAATTTAGACTGATCTCAAATGTGATTTTTATGTGATATGTCAATTTAAAAAGTCATTTAAATAGATTTGAATTTTGTGTTAGATACAGACCAAATGTCCATTTAAATGGAAATTTTGTAAATTTTGTGCCCAAATTTATTCGAAGAACAGTGCACTCACTATCAAGCTTCAATAACAACAACTTCGAGGTCAGCGAAAATTCAGGTCAGACACACTCAAAGCGTTCAGCTTTCATCGAGTTACAAAGTCAAACTTACTGTCGATTTTAGCTGGGGTCGAATTTATACCGGCGCGTGAGCACCTTCTCGAAATATCCAGCCAATTCGTCGAAAAAAAGAAACATCTCGAAATTTCCCGATTACTTTAGGTATTGCCACCTTTTTCTAACCTGTATTATCGCTGTTAATAAATAAAATAAGATAAAATAAATTACAACAGAATTTTAAAATAATACGTCACTATTTACAACTATGTACAGACAATTTGTGTAACAAAATAGTTATAACTCTTAAAATTGTTACAAACTCCAACAAGAACAAACATGGAAAAAGTAAACTATTTCGATCTAGATTAAAATTTTTTAAGACGACTAAAAGATAAAAACTTTCCAAGCGAGGGATATTCAAACATTCCACTTCCAATGCAGTAATGTCTCAATTTTTTTTCATAAATGACAACAAATACATGCAACAAGAGCTTAGATAAACTTAGCCATTCTGATTTCGATAAATACATTTTCAGAGGTTAAAATGGGGTCAAACATCCGAAATGTCGAATGCATGAATGTCTGTTGATTGATAAAATGTGTTTGTAGCAATTTTGTTGCAAAGTAAGAATATTCAGCTAATCTTTTTGTTAACTAGGGGATTGGAACATCGCACAATCAATTACGCTGTGTTACTGGTCACTGCATTTGCGATGGAATCTGTAGCAGACCGAAATGATCACATCATTTCGTTTGCTAGAGAAATGTTTCTTTCTCTCTGAACGATTACTTTGAGCTCCTGGAATCAATTGCGTTGTGTTACTGGTCACTGCATTTGTCACGGATTATTGTAATTAACCATTATGGTTCTTATATTTTCATAATTAAAAAAAAAATGACCAGTTTGGTGATATTTTGGCGTTAATATTTCATTGACGACAAAAAAAAAAAAAAAAAAAAAAAAAGTGACTTTGGCGAAATACTTTCTGATAAATATTTCATTTCCTTTTCATGTAAGTGAATCCAAGAAAAAAACATTCGTTGATGGAGAACTCTTAAGGGAAGAGAACGCTGTGTCAAAGACGTTTGTTTTCAACTTTTTACTCCTTTTTCGTATTTCTATGAGAATTTAAGAGGTGGGGATGTTTAAAATACCTCAAAAGTTATTATCCAATAATTTTTATCAAAATCGTAGGGCCGCTTCTTATGAATACCAATTCAAAAATTTATGATCATCCTGAATATGCATAATTAATTACCTATAATATAGCAACATTTTTATACTATCTTTAATATTACATTATAAGTAATAAAACTTATACACTAATCAATTACAGCTATTCAAAGCACTTCCTTTTGAGTTATTTCAAACACTAATTTGAGAAAACAGCTATACTTCACAATTTATTAATTACTCCGACGAAAATCGTTTTATTTATCCATTCAGTCTGTTTTAAGTAGTTTAAAATCTTATCAATTACTTTTTTCCTGTTTTCAACAAGCCTTGTAAACTAATTTGATAAAATCCCTGATATTTCAAAGCATATTTTTTATCAAAAGAAATACGTTCTCTAATTATACAAAGACAAGCATGACCTAAGCCCTCTATACCTGCGCATTTATTAGATAGAGATTTAATATTTAGTCATGAAAAATGCCTAAGGTTGTCTTCTCAAAGAATAAAGGAAATTTTGTAATCCTTTATGTAAGCCTTGTAAATAATATTAAGCTTCACGTGCATCGGCGAGTTGTTGTGACAAAAAATGATCAAAATTCTCCTTTTAAAGTGATTCGTGTTTGTTAAAATAATAAATGATAAACAGCTTTTCCGTTAAGAATGCCGATTTTTTTCGAGAAGTTTTCCAGACGTTTTATAGGTGTTTAGATAAAGACGTATGTGAATATAATTATTAAAAAAAAAGATTAATAGGTAGGGAATTGTATTTAATCCTTTGTATATTTAGGCGTATTTTAAGGGGAGAATCTTCGGGACCAAAGTTTCAAAGAAAATAAAACTTCTTGACGCCTTTGAGTAAAAGTAGTTTTGAAATTGTATAATGTAGTTACTGTAAATAAATAGCTCTTACACATAGTTATAGTGAAGTAATGTTTATATTTAAAATGTCCCCAGTGTGTAATGGAAAGTTGGTATTTAATATTTGAGTATGCCACATATCATGTGCCATGATATGCCACGACAAGTTGGTATTTAATATTTCATTAGGATGTAATGAGAAATTGGTATTTAGTATTTCAGCAGGATGTAATGAGAAGTTGGTATTTAGTATTTCAGCAAGATGTAATGCGAAATTGGTATTTAAAATTTCCTCAGCATTTAATGAGAAATTGGTATTTAATATTTCAACATAGTGTAATGAGAAGTTGGTATTTAAAATTTCCGTAGGACTTAATGAGAAGTTGGTATTTGATATTTGAGTATGCCACATATCATGTGTCATGATATGTCACGAGAAGTTGGTATTTAATATTTCCTTAGGATGTAATGAGAAATTGGTATTTAGTATTTCAGCAGGATGTAATGAGAAGTTGGTATTTAGTATTTCAGCAGAATGTAATGAGAAATTGGGGTTTAAAAAATGAGTATTGTTATTGTGTGTTTAGAAGTTGGTATTTGATATTTCAGCAGAATGTAATGAGAAATTGGGGTTTAAAAGTGAGTATTGTTATTGTGGGTTGAGAAGTTGGTATTTGATATTTCAGCAGAATGTAATGCGAAATTGGGGTTTAAAAAGTGAGTATTGTTATTGTGTGTTGAGAAGTTGGTATTTGATATTTCAGCAAAATGTAATGAAAAATTGGGGTTTAAAAAGTAAGTATTGTTATTGTGGATTCAGAAGTTGGTATTTGATATTTGAGTATGCCACATATCATGTGTCATGATATGCCACGAGAAGTTGGTATTTAATATTTCCTTAGGATGTAATGAGAAATTGGTATTTAGTATTTCAGCAGGATGTAATGAGAAGTTGGTATTTAGTATTTCAGCAGAATGTAATGAGAAATTGGGGTTTAAAAAATGAGTATTGTTATTGTGTGTTTAGAAGTTGGTATTTGATATTTCAGCAGAATGTAATGAGAAATTGGGGTTTAAAAGTGAGTATTGTTATTGTGGGTTGAGAAGTTGGTATTTGATATTTCAGCAGAATGTAATGCGAAATTGGGGTTTAAAAAGTGAGTATTGTTATTGTGGATTCAGAAGTTGGTATTTGATATTTCAGCAGAATGTAATGAGAACTTGGTATTTAGTATTTCAGCAAGATGTAATGCGAAATTGGTATTTAAAATTTTATCAGGATTTAATGAGAAATTGCTATTTAATATTTCAACATAGTGTAATGAGAAGTTGGTATTTAAAATTTGCATAGGACTTAATGAAAAGTTGGTAATTGATATTTCAGCTGAATGTAATGAGAAATTGGGGTTTAAAAAGTTAGTATTGTTATTGTGTGTTGAGAAGTTGGTATTTGATATTTCAGCAAAATGTAATGAAAAATTGGGGTTTAAAAAGTGAGTATTGTTATTGTGTGTTGAGAAGTTGGTATTTGATATTTCAGCAGAATGTAATGACAAATTAGGGTTTAGAAAATGAGTATTGTTATTATGTGTTGAGAACTTGGTATTTGATATTTCAGCAGAATGTAATGAAAATTGGGGTTTAAAAAGTAAGTATTGTTATTGTGTATTCAGAAGTCGATATTTCAGCAGAATGTAATGAGAACTTGGTATTTAGTATTTCAGCAAGATGTAATGCGAAATTGGTATTTAAAATTTTATCAGGATTCAATGAGAAATTGCTATTTAATATTTCAACATAGTGTAATGAGAAGTTGGTATTTAAAATTTCCGTAGGACTTAATGAAAAGTTGATATTTGATATTTCAGCAGAATGTAATGAGAAATTGGGGTTTAAAAAGTGAGTATTGTTATTGTGTGTTGAGAAGTTGGTATTTGATATTTCAGCAGAATGTAATGAGAAATTGGGGTTTAAAAAGTGAGTATTGTTATTGTGGGTTGAGAAGTTGGTATTTGATATTTCAGCAGAATGTAATGAGAAATTGGGGTTTAAAAAGTGAGTATTGTTATTGTGGGTTGAGAAGTTGGTATTTGATATTTCAGCAGAATGGTGATGAGAAATTGGGGTTTAAAAAGTAAGTATTGTTATTGTGGGTTGAGAAGTTGGTATTTGATATTTCAGCAGAATGTCATGAGAAATTAGGGTTTAAAAAGTCAGTATTGTTATTGTGTGTTGAGAAGTTGATATTTGATATTTCTGCAGAATGTGATGAGAAATTGGGGTTTAAAAAGTAAGTATTGCTATTGTGGGTTTAGAAGTTGGTATTTGATATTTCAGCAGAATGTAATGAGAAATTAGTGTTAAAAAAGTGATTATTGTTATTGTGTGTAGAGAAGTTGGTATTTGTAAAGAAATGATATTTGAAAAGTCAACACTGCATAATGAGAAGTTGACCATATAAGCTGGTACAGTTAATAAAAGGGGGTGGGGGTACTGAATCATTGAATAGCAGGATGATTTTGTTGTGAAATTATTTTCGATTGTAAATTCCTAGAAATGTATTGCTTCTAGAAGTGATCTAGATTTTAAATACTATTTTAGGAATCTACTTCTCATTTCGTAGAATGACTAAGGTGTTTGTTTTAATTTTGTGTATGCAACATAAACTGTTGGGAATTCCAGGTTGCGTCCAGAATTTAACAACATGACTTTACATGAACATGTTTAAAGAGAGTAAGAGTGAAAGACAGAAATTAGTTTGTATATAAAAAAAAGTGTTATCATGGAAGATTTGTTCAATTTGGACTCTTGAACGTTTTCACGACTTTGGCTAATTAATATTTAGTTTAATTTCACCATCACAAAGTATTGACGCAGCATGGCCCTTGCGCTGCCTTTGCGCTCCAAACCCACACATACACAAACAATCACAAATGTGTTTGCTTGAAATTTTAAAAGACCAAGATGTAATTACTACGGAAAACAGTGGTAGGCTTTGATTTTGACATTTCCGAAGTAAAAAGTATTTTTCCATTTTCAATGTTTATCCATTCAAATATCTTCTCTCTCAATTTTTTTTTTCCTTCTTTTTTTTTCTTCGATTTGCAGAACTAAAAAATTTGTTTTACAATGAGACATCCAAAATACTCTTTTGATGCAATATTTTAAACTCAATATATGGAATATCCCAGTATTTGAACTAAGAGTAATATGAATTTTAGTTTTAAGGTTTTTAAACATTCATTTTAATTAAAAAGTTTCAGATTTTAAACAATCTTTCGATTAAAATGTTAAAAAAAACTAGTCTATTAATTTATTTCGTCATATATAATCAAGAAAAACTTGACTAGCACCCAGAATAAAACGGATCTGCACACCCAGACAAATAATCAGCCGGCGCCCATGTTAAATACACTGCTTTGCAAAATTAATTTATGGGAGTAAATTGGATGACGCCTAACATATGGTTTACAGATAAGGTCCATTTTAATTTGGACGGAATTGCTAAGGGGAGATGGGACACTGAAACTACACAAATATCACCAAAAATGACGTTTTTTTTATTTCGTTGTATAAAAATTGCTGATGTCACTAGTTTTAATTTCGCGTTTGAATTCTTGAAATCCGATGGTTTTAAGTAGTAAAATCTTTATTTTAATGAACTATTTTAACGTATTGCACTCATGTTGGAAAAAGTTAAAAATGCATTTTTCTCAGTTTCGCTTTTTCCCATTTTATATATGTTCGAAAGGCTCCTTGCGATTCATTTTTTGATAAATCCACATAATTTTTTGTAGAAATAACTTTTAATGTATTATAAAGATAAACATTTTTGCTTTTTTTTTTGTCATAACTTTTTCTATTTTTTTCTTGTATGGAAGCTGAAATAAGTGCATTTTCTTATGAAAAATCACTAGCTCCAAGTTTGCCATTTTATTTTTGTTCAATTATAGCACCTAAAGATAAAAGAATGTGTGAAAATGTTTATAATACTTGTATATTAATAAGCAACTTAAAATGCTTCTTTCATGTTCATTAAAATTTTGTGTCGCTAGGAGCATTTTGAAAAAAGTTAAAATTTCGTATTATTTTAATGCATTTTTCTCAATAATTTACTATATATTTTATATTATCTGCTCTAACTTTGTTGTTGTCTTATAAATCATATCATCTACGTTTGTGCCAAATTATATTTAATTCTTAGCAAAACTAAAGAATTTTGGATAAAGTGTCCCATATAGCTCCTTAATAAACAAAAGTCAGTACCCCATATGTTGAATATGGAGAACTGAAAACATGTCTGTGTGTCTTGAAAACCATTGCTTTCTACAAAAGTGACCGCTTGGTCTAAACAATCCAATAAAGGAATCATAGAGCTCTTTTTCATGAGAGAAACGGATGAATTTGTCTGCTATATTCAGAGTTTACAAAAATGTGTTCCCAAGTTTGCATATTACAACAGATTTTGCATACCGGTGTACTTAAAATTCCATACCTGCCTATTCAACATACCCATATCAATACCTGTGGGGGTTGCATAGCTAAGTCTTCTGCTGGAATCTTCTGCTTGGTATTGCCTCTAAATAAAGAAGTTCCACATATGATCAGTAGTGCTGCCATCTACCGGATAGCTATTGAAAAGAAATAGACTCTTCGGTGGTTATAGGTAGACTAGCGCACTCCCTCTCACGAGTGAGTGTGTGCTAATATCCTGTGCAGTACTACCCCCTACCGACCTTCAGGAAATGGGGTTGGTACAAAATGCTTTAAAAGGCAGAGGTGCTTTAGTCCCCATTGGCCTTGATAAAAAAGGAAAAGAAGTTCCAACTTACCATCGGTCTATTGCAGTGTGTATCTGTTGAAACGGTCAACTTCATACTAATCGTGCTTCAACTTCAGAGGAAGTGCTAGTATGGATTATTACCTACACTCGCTATGTTACAATCTTCTAGCCCAGTGCAATTAGAAAGTACTTGGTATAAAACCTTTAAATTTAGTGAGTAGGTATGGAAATGATCACTTCATGAAATAGCATACATTGTTTTCATTTAATGTCTATCTATTATAATTGAAAATTAAAATACCAAAAGACAAAACCAGGTGGAGCCACTGCATATGCACTGACGTAAGGATTTCAAATATAAAATAAAATATATTAGACTTTATTTTCTAGTTTTTAATTTATGTCATTTCATTAAGTGATCATTTTCGTGTCTGCTGTTAAGGTTTTATACCAAGTAGTTTCTAAATGCACTGTGCTAGAACATTGTAACACAGCGAGTATAAGGAATGATCCTTACTATGACATCCTCTTAACTTTGATGTTTCCCATTGACATTACATATGACTTTTTCAATAAACTTTATATCACATTAACTCAAATATCGTTACTTTTATATACGACAGGATATCCGATTAATTTCGCATTCCCGCCAAGAAACTTTACACAAAAGTTTCCCAATGTCCCATCTTAAGAACCCCCCACCATTCGTATTTACGACCAACATAATACCCTATTTGCATTCCGTGTTAACTTCCATTCTAAAGCCATCCTACAAAACAGTCCATTCATAACAAGATGTGCGCAGCCATTAAAACTGCTTCACTCATAACTCTCCGAAAGCCATAAACTCTCCAAGTCCCGAAAAGTTATGGCGAGTGATAAAATAAAAAATCACTTCCTCCTGGTTCTCTTTGAAAAGCATGAAAAGTAAATTTCCCACGCGACATATAATGCAAGTCCATTAGGCGAGCTGAAGCAAGCAGGTTAATTCCATCAGGACTCCCAGCAACTCCAAGAGGATGGGAGATTTAAATGAAACTTTTCAATCTCCCACTTTGGAGCAATCAAGGATTTCTAAATGTTGGAAAGGGAATAAATCCATTAAACACTTTTAGTTTTGTGTCGATTCTGTTCTTCTTTTTAGTCCGATTCTCTTCTTCTTTTTAAGTCCTTGTCGTGAACTGCATTAGTAGAGATTTGGTCTTCGGGCATTAAGATGAACATCCATTAGCAAAAAACACCATCGCTTGGCGAGAAAAGTATAAGATCGTCATTTATTAAATATAGAGAGTGCGGCTTGGTTGTTTTAATGATAAGGGGGTGATTTTAGAGAGGACATTTTTGGCCACATTAAGTTAACATAATTTTGTTTTGTTTACAATGTTATTCAAAAACAAAAGATAGTCTTACTTGACAGTTCCGATTCCACAAATACCATTTCAGGTATGTATCATCTTAATACAAATACAAATTTAAGACCAACAGCAGTCTCAAGGCCCAACAGGGTTGGTAGAGTAAATATATATATATATACACGTACACAGAAATAGAAAATGATTTGCATATAATAGTTACAGGATCATACATACAATATAGAATAGTTAGAGGATCATATACACAATATACAATAGTGACAGGATTATACAATACATTATACATAGTACAATACAATATGCAAAGTTGACACAGCGTTTGACAATCATATTGGAAAAATGCAATACATAATGCAAGCTGACAAATTTTATAAAAACCAACAGTACGCAAACATAAGTAACCAAATATAGTAACAAAATACCTAAATTAAATATATAAAAAGAACAAAATATAAGTTACTTACCTAGCCAGTGTAATCCAATTATTGCCCATTGATGATCCCCCAGTGCATATCTAGCCGATCATACGGTATAGTGGTTAGCGTGCTAGCTTCTAGACCGCGAGGTTGTGGGTTCGAGTCCCGTGTAAGGCATGGGTGTTTGTAAATGTATGTTGGCTTGTTTAATGAAGAATGGTATGGCGCATTATAGCCCTCGTGTTGCTGATGTCACCAAATAATCTGAAAACAACCAACTCAGTGCATATCTAACTGTTTCTTAAAACTCCTTACGCTCACTGAGATTGCCACAACATTTGATGGCAAATCATTCCATGTACCATTTCAGGTATGTACTATCGCCTTAATGGTACAAAAACCATTTCAGATATATACCACCCTGATTGTACACGTATGTAAAAAGCCCAAGGAAGGTTCATTACAAAAGTTAAAAAGTTAAAGGCCCGTCGTAGATCCTTGTGAGACATGCACCACGTTTGTTTTGATAAATGCAACACCGCACTACTGTCAGAAAGCGAGTGTGATAAAAAGCGAATTATGGGTGAATAATTGACGTTACAAGTCTGGGGATCACAAGCATAAGGTCTAACATATTAACGAATATTAATGAAGGTGGGGGAATTAACGAGGTCTCGTTGATGTGGCTAGGGTTTGAACTCTTGAGTGACTATGGTTTAAAAATAGATAGGAAATGGAATCGAACAGTCAAGGAAGTTATTAGGTGGCGCTTTAGAAAGATCATTACATGTATCATTCAAAGTTGTAAAGATGTGAATCAGTTCTTTTCTAGAAATTACTACTCGTGGTTTTGGCGAAAACAAAAGAAATATCATAATTTCATAAACTAGGGTGCCCCATGCCCTGCTCTTCAACCCCTCGAGAGTTGCGTACAATCCTTATTGGTTCGCCTTGCAAACCAGTTTCTCTCCCATAGTTAAAAAAAATTTAGAAAAGTAAAAGACGACAGAGGACTTTCTGCCATAAAAACATATTTCTCGTCATAAATCAAAAGAAAAGCATAAAAATTTAACTTTATTGTATTCATTCGCGCATTTTTTTTATTTTCCAGAAGAATGTTCTTTTTTTCTTCTTCCAGAATTAGGTTCCGCAGAACGAACAACACCTGCATAACAACTGTAAAAAAACTTTCACAGATAACTATATCATTATTTTCAACAATTAAATCTGTAACATTGTTTAAAATTTGTAAGATATGCTCTTACCAATGTATTAAACAATTTGAGTGTTTTTTTTAATATTTTTCAAAGTTAAAGATTTCTACAGTTTAATTGTCACCAAAAATATTAACTTTTGATAATCCTGTATAACCTCATTTACTAATTGAGTTTTGTTCGAGTTTGTTTTGTTTCGAGTAACAAAACAAAATACCTTAAAATTATATATTCAAAATATGTTAAAATGTCTAATTAGCACGTGGGATTTTATTTTCAAGTTGGAAAGCGGGTAAATAGTTGAGGAAATGTTCCTTAAATAAAATGCTATTTTTTTTAAATATATCATGGAAAATATTGGCAGATGTCGTACGGATTAACGGACGGGACTTAAAGGTCCCATTAGTTTTCTAATATTACTGTATTATTATATTACTGTAATATTACTTATAATATTACTGTATTATTTAAACGTTTTTACGGATTGATACTTTGAAGTCCACTTCCATTAAGTTCTTTCTTCAATTGTTGGATTAAGCACAAGGTTATATCTCTTTAGAAGATTATTAAAAACAATTATGTAGGACGATGTAAGGCCAAGATCTGGTGGGCATCAGCCTACAAGATTAAAAATCGTCTTTGAATTTGCCTAAAGAGAAATAATCTCAGCCATCCAACAACATACAGCAACTGTCTCAATTCCAATCTGCGAAGACCTAACAAAATTCGCAACTTGTTCAATGCTTCATACACCACAAGTTCAACTGTTATTTTAAATCAATACCGCAACACTTAACCCACAAAAAACCAAAATCGAACACAATAAAACTTCACAGTAAAAACTTTATAAATTTCAACCTGACCTGATTCAATACCTCAGACAACAAGCATCAAGAACAAACTCCTCGAATTTAAAACAATATTCCAAAGAACGCAATTTAATCCCCATAAAGATACCTCCAAAGATACCATCTCGCGAGAGCCCATAAAACTCACGAAGAAACTTCTAAACAATACATCAAAAGATAAGATTCCGCTTGACAAGCACCCTACGCTCAAGCTCACCTCAAAAGAATACATCTAATTATTATTAATCCTTTCCCCCTCTCCCTCCTTGGCTTAAGTCTAGCTTTTGTCTCCGTCCAAAAGATTGTGACGGCCAGATTCAGCGAATTAAGCAGTTGGCGGCGTAATGCGGCTGCCACAAGACGCGGCTTGGAACACCTAGGACATGAAGCGGAGATGGGATTTGAAAAATGAAACTTCAAAATCGATGAAGAGGTTTTCGTTTCCCCTTCGGAAGCAAATTCATTTGCTGAAAGTTGGCAATGGATGGTGCTGAGTTGGGGGCGTTGGTGGCCATCTTTGGTCACTTCAGCAATGTTTCGAAATGTTTTTAATTATATAGGATTAAAGTGTGAAAGGGGAATTTGTAGTGAATCTCTAAATGAAAATAGGTGTGTGGAACATCGCACAACTTTCAACTATACTTAATTCTGATCACTGCATTTATATCTGTCATGGATTGATGCAATTTATCGTTTTTATTTTCATACTTTCAAAATTAAATTTAAAAAAAAAAATACTAGTTTGGTGATGAATTTTTGGAGATAGTTACTACATTGACAAAAAAAAAAAAAATGTCTAAACGGCAGTAAAAAGGGATCATGTCAAATTTTCTTAAGTTTTAGGAAGAGAGAAAAACGTTAATATTCTTAATTAGTAAGTTTCTAGTCAAAGAATAACCGGTGGTGATACGTCACCGCAAAAGATAAAACTGATTCCTTCAAATAAAGTCAAATATAACGAAATGACACAAAATTAGAGTCAACGTTTGCATTAGTAGATTAAATTGCTTTTTATTCAAAAAAAAAAGAAGTAGAAAATTTTAGATTATCTACCGGCGATAATAATTTTTAAATTATCATTTAGACAATAAATTTTAGATTATCTAACTTCTTTGTAATGTGTAATTAAAAAAAATACATCTTACTCTATAAACAAAATTGAAATCATAATAAAGCAAATTGATACTCTATTCGTTATGGTCGTGCGGTACGTTACGTCAAAAATGATAAAGATTAAAGATTTTTTTTATTTGGATATTTTAATGATTATAATTCTAAATATCCAAAGAGGAGTGTGAGAGAGGGGCAAAAGGGGGGAGGGGGGGTTAAGTACTCACCTGGCGGGCCCCGTGATTCCTGCCTGTAAAACGTGTCAATTTTCTCTCCTTTCTCTTTTCACTGCTTAGCAGTTTAAAATTTGGGATTTTCTATACGAAAGATCCTGTAAAATTATTGAAATAAAGCATACAGAATATCAACTAGAAGAATCAAATTAAAATAGAAACAAGATTAGTATCAGGGTAACCTTTCAGAAATAGACACCTCTGATATAGGGACTTTCAGAAAAAAAAATCAATAACTTTAAATTGGCGAAATATACAGAGACAGGTATAGATGACAACAACAGGTATAGAACAACCGGTTTGAAAATCTGGATGATAGGAGTAAATTTGATGACGCTTGTATATGGTTTACCAATGAGATTCATTTTTAAATGCTTTATACTTACTTCGATTTTGTGTATATGTATGTTTGTTGATGGCGATCAAATCTGCGGAGGTCTAATTAACTCCCATGACGTCATACAATCGGGCTGAAACTTAGCAGATGGATTCGATCGATGACAATGCATTCCATCAAATTTTGGGGCTGTAACTATCAGTGAAAGTTTGCTTTTACGGAATACTGATAAACCAACTTGTCGTCATCCATTCGTGCTGAAATTGCATTTATTCGATCATTGAAGAAACTCTTTACTGTTGCCAAAATTGTTTTAATAAATAAATAATAAAAGCGTTAGTCAGAATAAATAAAAGATATTTGGATGTGAGTGCATAAATTCACATTCATTTTTGTTGAATAAGTTTTGAAAAGTAGATATAGATGGTGTTTGCATCTAATTTTAAATAATAAAAACAAGTACACGCTGGCAACAGAAACGACGCTGTGTTAATGAATATGAAAATGGCAATGAATATAAAGGATTTTTATTTAAACTTTTTATTAAAAAATTTGTTTTTATGAGTTATATTAATATTTGGGTGGTTTTGACTATACACAATAAAGGATGAATTTGATAAGAAATAATGGATACTAAAATCCCGTCTGTGTGTTTTTCAAAACAACTGTATTCTGTAAAATTTACTGTTTTGGCTATGCACTATCCAGTAATGAAAGCACATCTTTTTCATGAGGAAAATGATAAACTTTTTCCTCTACATTCATATTTTATAGGTTGTTGCCAAATTTTAATATTGTAACTAATTTTGCAATCCAATGTATTTAAAATTCCATGCTTGTCTATTCAACATATTACTTGTCTCTTATCTTTATTTATATAATTTCAAATTTAGGGAGTCATTTCCAGAAAACTATATACATCCTATTAAATACCACATCGGCAATATTTTTTTTAAATCGAAAATATTTCTGAGTTGTTAGTACTTACTTATGATACAAAAAGTAGAATAATTATTAACAAAACAAAATGATTGAGTATTAATGATGAGTATTTTACACAATGGTGAGTAGCATACTTTATGGTGAGCTAAGCCTTCACCATAAAGTATGTGACTAAAGTATATCACTTACAACCGGCTGTCTTTCTAAATAGTATTTTGTGATTTCACGTCTGATTCGGTCAGTTACTATACCACAAGCTAATTATCAAATGGTTTAAGATTAGTTTAAGTGTTTGAGCTAAGCTGATAGAAAATTGAATGATAAATACGCAGTCAATTAACTTTATTTATATTTTTTTTGTGATGATACCTTTTTTCCCCTCTTTTCTCTTTTTTTTTATCCAGCGCTGCAGCCCAGGGTGAGCATTGGCTTTCTCTACGATTGATTTCCAAATCCCTCTCTCTCTCTCTGGATTTCTCTGTCCAATTTTTTATCTTTAAAATTTTTAGATCTTCTTCGGCTTGGTCAGACCATTTCAATTTTGGTCGAGCTCTTTTTCTTGCTTTATAAAGTTCACATTTCATAATTCTCTTAGGCATATATGTGTCTCTCATTTTCTCAACGTGCCCTATCCACTGTATTCTTTTTGCCCTGGTTAAATTTTACAATGTTCTTTCCTTTAATTAGTCTTTCAATCCCCCCTCCCCATGATTATATCTTATTCTTCATAGGTCATTTTTTCTTATCAGTCCAAATATTTTTCATAGAATTCTGTTTTCCAAATTTCTAAGATTAGTTGCATCTTTATCTGACAGGACCCAAGTTTCTGTACCATAAGCAATTATTGGTCTACTTAGAGTCTTACAGATATGTAATTTACATTTTATTGTAATTAATTTACTCTTATAATTAATCTCTCTTTATACAAAAACCAAAATTGATAAGTGATGTACCAATTTAGAAAATAATGCCTTCAGTTCGACAAAAGGATATTTGTAAGTAAGCAATATTCTGGTACTTTGGTATATGAAGGGACCCTATATACATCGTAGAAGAGGCTGAAAATAATCTTCTGTTCACACCTTGTACTTTTTTTTAAACTACAATAAACGCATTAATGTTTTAAGGATGTAGTTCTTCGCTTTTAAGATGTACCACAAAAATCTATCCGAATATTTATTCTTTTGTTATTATATTATAATGTTCTCTGAAACTTCAGCTTTCAAATAATACTAAACTTTTGAAAATATCCTTAATATTTTTATATTACAATCAATATAGGTATGTACTACCGCTGTTAGGTACTGTGGTGACGTAGTGAGTTTGTTCACCTTTCTTTATGCGTCAGACATTTTTGCGAAGTGAAACTTTCGATTGCAAACTAAATTCAAAATGTGTCAATCAAAATCCTTAACAAATGAAAATATTTCCAAAAGTTAACTTAGCCAATCACCGTACGAAGAAGGAGGAGTCAATTTATTTCTTCCAGAGATCCGAACCGAACTGACACATTTCTGAGCTCTGATACCAATGCAAAAGGACCTCTGTTCCTTTCTTTTTAAGTTTATTTTCTTTGTTTAATGTAGCGGTGTGTTGTGTGGGATTAAGTGTTTTAATATGCCCTCAACCTTCTGAATTCAGTGACTCTAACTAGATCGCCCCAACACCAAACCACAATAGTATTAAGCTTCCAAAACTTTAAACCTGCCTTCTGACGAACTGTATTTTGATTATGTCTAGCTTTATTCAAACGATAATTCAACAACAAAATATTCTATTATATATTTTTTTTTATATCATAGTGATCTACATAATATTTTAGATGTTTTGATACTCAATTATATAAAATTGGTTGAGAAATTGATTTTTTTAAACTTAGAATTTATTGAAAATATTAAATTTTTTTTTAATATTTTCAAACAAAATAAATTGTAAAAAAACTAAAAAAAACCCTATGCTATGCTGAAAACTTAATTGAGCTTCAAAATATTAAGAATAATATTTCGAATGATTTCCAAGTAGAATTGCGTTTCTGAATAAAATAAAATTTGATATATCATTGTTTGAAAAAGGTGCTAATTAGCTATTTAAAGTTAAAATATAATGACTTTAATCATATACTCTGTAACTACTGTAAAAAAGAATTGGATTTTTAAACTCATAATTAAAAAAAAATGTTCTAGGGTATACGCACACCTTAATAATTCCCTCCATTATTTGTAAATCGAACTTAAAGGTCGATAAAGTTCAATGCACAATTCCCGCATTTTCAATTATTTTTTTTTTTATTTAATTTTAAATGTTTCGAAATGGCCCTAAACATAAAAAATTCTGCTCACTGCGCTTTTTTTCTTCTTTTGTAATTTGCATTCTAAGTTTGCTTGTTAGTTTTGGCAGGAAAAACGATTCATTCGGCTAGAATTGAATGTGACGTCACTTGATCTGAAACAACTTGGCTTCAAAAGTTGCAGAGGAATCCATTTTTGGAAGTTTCTCGCAAATAGCGCCAACCTGTACGGAACATGGCAACTGTCTACCAAACTAACGCCAACTATTTGGCAGAAACCTCACGATAGCCATAGAAACGGAAGGATGTTTTATAACGTCACAGCTATAGCTGATCGTTTTGATCGGATTACAAACGGACTGAGTTTCAGAACAATTTATTTTCTTAATATTTAAATAACACAATTTTTTTAAAGATTAATTATTTCGAATCAGGAAGAAATTCTTCATAAATATAAACTAACTTCAATCATTTTGAAAAAATGCGGGAATTTTCAAATGGATACCCTCTGCTGAATGCACGAGATACGACTGATCACCAGAACAACCAGTTACCCGAGCCGTGCCGAGTTCTGCTTTCCAAACCAAGTTTCTTTTTATCTCAGCAATAGCATACAATATCCGACTCTGATGAACATAAAAAAGATTAATTCCAATATGCAATTTTAAATGCGCCCCCAGCTCATGATCCCACAAGTTTAATAAAAAACTCTTAAAAATTTGCAAAATAGAGACACATTAATATTCAAACTCAAATTCAATTTCCGATCGCAAAAGAATTCCGGATTCTTTTTGATTTTCTCGATTCCCCACAACTCATGCCGAATTCATTGAATTCAATATCTCATAAATAGATTGCATCAAATATAAAACAATTTTTCTAAACTTATCTGTTTTCATGTTAGGAGTAAGATTAATCCATTTATCTCCCATGTAATTTTGATCCCGGTTCGTTTTAGCAATGATTATTTTTCTCAGAAATCATCTAATAACAGATAATACACTTTTCTTGATATAAATATAAACAATGTAACGATACAATACAAACTTCACACTGTATTTGAACCTTTAAAGCATTTAGGAGATACATATATAATTACATGTTTTAATGACTTGACATGGTCGTAATTCAATTTATTAAATTTTATGTCAATTGTCTTGGAAATGTAAAATGGATAGTAATTCTTAAAAAAAATAAAAAAAAAATACAGTAGGTAAAATTAATCTAATCATTTAATTTTTTTTCCAAAATTCTTGAAATGAAATATTTTTTAAAAGGGTCCTGTATCAAAATTTCTTCAAAAATCAAAATTTTTTGGGGATTTTAAAAATAGTTCATACATTCCTGAGAAAAATGATGTTTTTATCTTATTCCTGCGGTGATTAGAACGTCACGAAATTACTTGTTATTTAAATATCACTAATAGGCGTAAAGCCTTGAAGCGTCTACTTCAAGTGCGTTTTACGGGCACTAGTGTTTTTCAGAGATGTTGCAAATTCAAATCCATATATATTTCTAGACCGCGAGGTTGCGGGTTCGAGTCCCGTGTTTGGCATGGGTGTTTGTAAATGTATGTTGGCTTGTCTAATGACGAATGTTTCGGCGCATTATAACCCTCGTGTTGCTGACGGCGCCAGATAATCTGAAAACAACCAACCAAATCCATATATCTTCAGAACCATTAACAATTGGCTATTAAAATTTTTAGAGTATTTAATTTATATAATTTTAAACATTTTGTCTTTACAGAGTTTTATTTTTTAAATTCAGTTTTAAAATATAACATTTAGCGTAAAAGATAACATAAAAAAAAAGCACAAATTTCAACTTTTTAACTTTGAGAATTTCTTTCTAATTCACCCATCAGAATTCTGCGTAGACAAAATTTTCTTTAGGTAATTATGTATTATAGAAAACCTTCAAATTGGAAATATATATATATATATATATATATATATATATATATATATATATATATATATATATATATATATATATATATATTGACTTGTATCACAATACGCAAACATCAATTATTATGGATTTTTCTTGGTTTTTAATTTATTTTTTTTAAACTATATTAAAAAAAAAAAAAAATTAAAAAAAAAAAAAAAAAAAAAAAAAACGTTATCTCAGACATATAAATAGTTTCTCATACGTAAAATAAATTTTTTGACTTAAAAATATTTATAAATAAAGTTGGTTTTTTTTGGTATCGGACACCGTTAAATACATTTAGAATGAGTTCAACATTTTAAGAATGTAACGTTAATTATTAAAATCGGTCCATATGATGGTTATGTGGCCCTTTGCATATCAAATGTCTGGGTTTGAATCTTGGGCTAGGCATGGCTCTTCGTTGTGGTGGATGGTTGGTTTGTACGTTCAACGACCTATTTTTATGCACAATGACGGCTAATCAGGCTGAAACTAACAGCTTAACGTGGATTCCGAATCACAACGAAAATCCATGCCTAACCCCGGTAGTTGCGGTTTGGCATCCCCGTTTTAGCTGTAGCTGAAATGGCTTGATTAGCCATTTTGCATGTCGTTAAGGGTACAAACCTACCAACCATATTAAAATAAACTGGTTACAAAAACTAATATTTAGAAAACGAGAATAATAAAATGCTTAAATGATTACAGGTTGCACAAAGTACTGCTACTTTTCGAAAAGGAATTTAAAGAAAGCATCGGAAAAGGATTAAAATGTACCGTTTGTTGCATTCTGCTTGGGTAACTAAGGAATTTTATCCATCAATAAAAAGAAATAGTCACGATGTTCACTAACAGATGGCTCTTCTGAACGAAAAATAACGATCTGAACTGTTTCAAAAAAATACAAAACTATGCAATAATTGTTGTTGGAAATCGTAGTTATTTTGAAAATGTTATTCTTTTGAGAAGGTCGTTATGTAGTTTGTACAACATATTCCTACCTGTTTTTTAGTAGTATTTTTTAATCATCCGTGCCATCTGTTGGCGATCCTTTAAATTACTTCAAAAAATTATGGAACAAAATTTACTAGTTCTTCTAGTTGAATGCAGCAAACGGTACATGGAAAATTTCAGAGCTGTAGCCCCACTAGAAATTGTTTTGTAAAATATATATTAATTAATTATAAAAATTAATTAAAATAGAACTAAATAAATATTTAAAATTCTGTTTTTCAAAATTCCAATTAAAAGGCTAACACTACTTTTATTGAAATTTTCATAGCTGTAGCCCTATTAGAAATTATTTTGTAAAATATTTATTAACTAATTAGAAAAGAACTAAATGAAAATTTAATATTCTGTTTTTTAAAAAACCAATTAAAAGGCTAAAACTACTTATGAGGAAAATTTCGGAGCTGCATCTCTGTTTGATGTAGCTTTGTAAAAAAAAAAATGAATTAAAAAATAACAAATTAAAATTTTAACATTCTGTTTGTAACATCGATATAGATAAACAACTGGATAGACTGCTCCATTGTCAATGCAAAGAGAAAAACGCGCCGGGGATTGCGAAGCTGGTGGGTAGATTAACCAATCACAGTTCACTTTTATAGTTGGATGGAAATGTGAAAAACCTTGTAAAATGCTAGAGTATATATATTTTTTGCACATTATTACTAATTAAGGTCTACTATTGACATTTCTGCTGTGTAAAACCCAAAATTTTATTTTCAATCCTCGGCAATCCGTATTTTTCCCCCCACCAACGGCATCTGGCAACGGCTTTATTTTCCCAGCGTTAAGCAGTCTATCCAGTTGTTTATTTATATCGATTGTTTGTAATGTATACATTTAGAAGGCCAAAACTACTTATGCTGAAAATTTCAGAGCTCTACTCCAATTTTAAGTTTCTATATATCCACAGGAGCCACAGACAGACACACAGCTTGTTTTATTATTATAGACTGGTATGCTTAACAATCTCTTCAAATATATTGTTTTAATCATATATACCTTTAAATAAAACATATTATTATCAGCACATTGTTCATTTAGAGGTCTAATATTTATTATCTCGATATGCACCATGCTCTCTTTTATAAATACTGTTTCTGTGGTCTAGAAGATTGGAAACAACATTCATGTACATGTAAAATAAATATATATATATATAAAATTTAGATGACATTCGTATAAATTGAGGAGGAAGCAAGAATATCCGTAAAAGCGAGGATGAATCTCTCTGGAAAAGCAATAAGATGCAATAATTCACAAATATATATCAGCAGAATATTCAAGAATATATGAGAGTATTTGTGCATGAAAAAAGATGGCCTGAGTTTCTGCAATCTCTGGAATGAAATCAAAATTGAAAACAATCATAACTGAGAAGTGGAAGAAGTTCAGGGAAAACTAACAAAATCCAATTCAGTTGTTGATTTGAGTTTCGTTCGTGATTCGATGCAGTTCCATTGCAATTTGTGATGAAGTGTTGGATAGAGTTTATCAAAATAAAGATTTCATTTTCAAATATAAAATTTATTTTGATATAATTTCTTATATAACTAATTAAATGGTATAAAAACATGGTTGGTTGATTATCTGTAAAATGCCCTATTTCAGCAGAAGGAGAGAAAAAAAATTATTAAATCATTAAATGCTTCCATTAAATATTCCATTATGACATGACGATTTTTCTCAGACATGACGATTTTCTTCTTATTGTTTAGTTCCGATTGGAACTTAAGGTTTATAAAGATCAGGTTAATAAATTGATGTCTGCACATCTAATACTATAACATAATATATAAAGAAGTAATTAATAATACATATTTATTTATTTGTTTTTAACTAATTTTATCTTGACCACGGACGTGCCGGTATGATATTAACAGTTGTACCTATTTCAAATGTAAGTAATAAAATATGATTCTTGTATTTAAAGTAACCTTTATCGTGATTGGACAACAACTTATTTGATGGTGAGAAATTAATTGTCGACGATACATTTTTGAATCTAATGAAATTATTTAACACACATATATCATTGTATATTTTATATGTGCTATTAAAAAAATATATAATCAGTACGCTGATATTCGACTCTCATTGATTTATTTTGTTTTAAAAATAACAAAAATAATTTCTGATTGGACGGAAATTTTATCCAATCAGGAATGCGGATTATTGGATAGAAAGGAATTATCAAATTTTTAAACTTGTGTACTCATAAATGGTTTTTCTGGTGAAATCTAGTGTACTTTTATTGATACTCATATACTAAATCGTATGATTCACACATTCCATTGTATCTTTTATATTGAGTTTTTACTTTAACACTTCAAACTTTTTATTTTATTTAAGCTTTTAAAATTATATTTTTTACATATTTGAAAGTGTTATTAAGTAAAAACTAAATTTTATTAAAACAAAAAAAAAGTTCACATGGTGCTCTAAATTTTAAATTTTTTAAATATTTGCTCTAATTTTTCTTCTTTTTCGTTTTCCATATTTTTTTCTGATTTTTTAAAAAATATTTCCTAGTAATATACTCTAACTTTTTAAGCATCGGATTTAGAATAAGTAAAATAGTTTTCGTGAAAAACAATAATTACTGTACCTATTAGATAAAAAAGCTTAAAAAACGGGCATTTTTCAAAATTTAATTTTGCAAAAAAAAACAATTTTTATTTTATTCGCAAAGTCACAGCCATTTCTGTCAAACAGATATTAAGAATGAACAAACAATTTTTAAAGTCATTTTTATCATATTTGCTGAAGTTTTAACATTTTGAGTAAGGTGGAAATTTCAAAAATTACGAACTGAGAAAAATGCTTTCAAAACATCGAAGGAGCTATTGCAGCTATGCTAAATTCTCCATAAAAATATAGTTTTTTTATAATTGCAGCATCGGATCAGCTCAAAAACTTGCTAGAAAAGGAGAAGGTTTCAAAGATTAAAAACACACCAAAAATAGAAAATTGATATTTTTTATTATTTTTGGGGAAAACAAGGTGTACCAAAAGCAAAATGTCATGCAGTGTGTCAATAACGTGCAATACTCATTGTTTCTTTAAAAAAAAACCTTAATCATGATTGCATATGAGCTTCGTTAATGGGGAATAATGAATTATTAGTTACATTTGTTTTCCTAGTTTTAAAAAACTAATTTGTAGTACTTTTAGAAAGAAATAACTTGCTTAAATTATCTGTGAAGTTTTTATTTATATAAACCACAAATTTTCTCTCTGTTGAGTTTTTAGAAAGTTATTTATTATTTAAGCTGAGCGTTATAGGCTCTTTAAAAATTTCCTTTATCGGATTATATTTTAATAAATCATGTTATTTTGGACATACTTCTAATCCTGTCAAAGAGATCAAACACATACCTAAAAAGTAACCGATGCCATTTTTAAGTGGAATTTAGATTTATATAAATTTACTAATCCTTCTTTCTGCATTTAGAATATCACTTCGTGAATTGTATAATATTCCAAACCTAAAAAAGTACAAATACTAATAGGTTAATTGAACATTTCCTTCAATAAGCGTTAGAAAGTTTAAATCCAATTTAGAAACTTTAATAAATTTTTTTTATTCGTACCATTTCATCCTCGGAGTTTTAAATTAATTTTTGAACTACGACTTCATAATGCCACATCAAACAAAAAATATATAATTTAATGTCTCGCATTCAGATGTTCTATTAAATGTGAATCAAAATAGGATTAAACCTCACGGGAACGCAATAAGTAATAATCTCCAAGTATTAATTTCATTTTTAAATAAATAAAAAAATCGTCTGGATTTACTTCTGTTTCCATATCAGCAATTCCATACTTTCTTCTTTCAAATATCATTTTTAAAAGTAAAATTACTATTTCTGATGAATATTAAAATACATTCTCACTCATTACATACACCGAACTTTTGCGGCATAAAAATATCAATATGGTGTCGTTATGAATAAATTATTTCCATTTGGAATTGAGTTTTTTTTTTCTCCAAATGCTTTGACGCTTAATTGATTGAAGTTTTGTTCTATTCTTCCCCAGAAAAAGTGTTAGTTGTTTGAGTTATTCCTAAGTAAAACATGCACTTTTCTGCGAATTGGTTAATTTCTCTAGAGGTACTTTTACTTTACTGCGTTGGCAGCATGCTTTCGTCGAATTGTGTTTTCCCATTTCATTACTGTGTTGCCACCAACATTCTTGGAATTTTTGGCATTGTCGCAAATGGCAAGAAAGACGCCGGGATGTCACAGAGAAAATGCATGGAAATGTCAGTAAAAATAAAAGCGATCTGGTTTTTGTTGGAGAAGGTAGTTTTTCTTTTAATGACGTAACAACGGGGATGAAAAATGTGTGCTGTTGTTAGCGTTGACAATGCATTGGAAGAAAAATGTCCAGCATTTATTTCTGAAACCCATCAAAGATTTTTTTTTCTCTTATAAGTAGTTGACGATACTGAAAGTGTATCATATTGTATACTCTGTTATTTTCTTCATATATCAAGCTTACTCTTTTGAGATACTACAAATGTTTTATAGAAATAGTTTTTAACGTGTAATTTGTTATTGGGAATTGTGTTTGAATATCTTCAAAGTTTTTAAGATTTTAAGAAAATATTATCTTGAATGAGGTACAGGTTTCAAAAAATTATTGTTACAAATGGTTTCTCTTAAGTGGTAGGGGCAGATATAGAAAAAGAGTTACAATTACACAAATAGTTATTCACAATAGTTATTCGCAAATAGAATAAATTCGATTAATGTTGCAAAACAAGAATTGTTACAAATAATTGTAAGAACACAAAATAATGGATATTGTGGAAATTTCGAAAAACTATTGTGAGAAATAGCTGTTTATAAACATAGTATAAAGTACATATTTAGAAACAGAATTATTTCAAATAGTTGTTTATAATTAAAATAATGATTAATGTGGACATTTCGAAAGATATTGTTACAAATAGTTCTTCATAAACATAAAAAGTATTTGTTCAGATACAGAGTTATTGCAAGTAGCTGTTAGTTAACATAATATGGAATATTGTGGAAACATCAAAAGATAATTGTTACAAATAGCTGTTCATAAACACAAAAATCATTAAGTACATATATATTAACAGAATTATAACAAATAGTTGTTTATAAACTAAATAATGAATGTGATACACAGTACGAAACTAAATTAACATAAATAGTTTTCATAAACAAAATACCGAGGTTACATGTTTACAAACAGGTTTGTTAAAAATAGTTTTGTTAATAAATATCGAAATAAAAAAAGTGCAAATTCAAAATGGAATAATTACAAATAAAAGTTCATAAACAAAAGAATTAATTATGTACTTCTTATGTACTTATTTAATCTTCTAAGAAAAATTTCGCTCATATACATGAGACTAGGTAATGCACATGTTTAATAAAATAATTATTATAAACTAGCTGTGTGTCCCAGCGCTGCTGGGGACCCGTTGAAGAACATCTATCAGTTCTGTGTTACATAGACGCGGAATTTCTTCGCATTAATTGTTGTTTGTGATCAGCTTCCAATGTACTGTAACTGACCCATGTTTTCGTTCATTTTGTAATAGCGAGCTCGATCATACTCCAGTCCATGCTGTTTTTGCAGCAGTGATGCCTTAGCTCTCTTGGCGGCAGATGCTCTATACTTAGCATCTATATTCGTTCTTCTCTTGGGCAGCATATTAGAAATGCCTAATTGATTTGAAAGTTTTCAGTGAATTTCAATAATCTTCAGCTAATCTACAATTGAGGCTGCAAGTGATGAAGTCAAATTGAGTCTAAATAATCCATTGCTATGCTAGATTCTATGTATAGTTTGACTAACTCTTATTAATTGTAGTTAGATTCATGATTTTAATTAATCCAGGTAGAAAAATTTAACCATTTAAAATTTTTTAAACATAGAAATAATATCAAAATATGCCTGGTGGCTATAGTGCAGATCTAGTCTCTGTTTTAAAAATAATCATGAAAATATATTGTACCAAGTTCTTAATTTTTGTTTTAAAATAAAAAATAATCTGTGCAAAGCGAAAAATTAGCAGACATTGAAACAAAAGCATTATCTACCAAATTGTTCACCAAAAGAAAAATAATCGCCAAGTAGCCTGGATATAGTACCAATATTGGTCAACGCGGTGCCACACAACACACCTAATGATATACGTAGGTGTTTCACATTAGATGGACTTCTTACATTTGATTTTGCAATGGACAGATCCTGGAAAAAATATATAATAGATTTATTAAGTTGATCAAAATCCGACTGAAAACATCCCATGTAACGGCATTAACGTATTAGTGGTAAATTATGTTGGTAACCGAACTTTTAGATGTCAGATATTTATGACAACTGAAATGCAGAAAATATTTGCTAATGAAATACAAAGGAATTTAACGAATTTATTTTGTTTAAATGTTATTAATACTCATTAAATAAAATCAAAATGTCAATACCCGCTGAGCCCAATGCATCTTTGAAGACAACACAAAAACAGGATGAATTTAAGACGTAGAAAAACAAAACGATGCATAAAAAAAAATAATGCTTTAAAAGTTTAAAACTGCACATGCTTAGAAGTTGTTAAAGGTATCGACAGACAGTAAATATATTGAAATATTACAATAATATTGGAACTGTTTATTGGACAGGCTAGTGTAGTATATAAAAGTAATCAGAAAAATGAGGGGGATACATTAAAATAACTTTTGGTTTTATTCTGATGCAATAAAAAAATATCGTTGCCATTCCAAATTTTTTTTTTCACGCGTTATTAAATTTTAATGAAAGCAACTTTTAATCGAATTTAAAAGTTGTTCTCTACAATCTCCATATACTAAAGCTTCTATGTACCAAATTTCGTACCTCTAGGTGCAAAATTGTGGATTTGTATAAGATTCAGACGTACAGACAACTTAGTTTTATATATATAGATAACTGTTTGCATAAAAATATGACTGAATATGGTACAAATTACCAATCGGTATATATATATATATATATATATATATATATATATATATATATATATATATATATATATATATATATATATATATATATTTTAAATAACAATTTGGTACAATTTTCGTAATAGAATTGTTACAAAAATTTTTGTTAATTAAAATGATTGAACGTTTTTATGGTTGGTTGTTTTCAGATTATCTGGCGCCGTCAGCAACACAAGGGCTATAATGCGCCGAAACATTCGTCATTAGACAAGCCAACATACATTTACAAACACCCATGCCTATTACGGGACTCGAACCCGCAACCTCGCGGTCTAGAAGCTAGCACGCTAACCGAATGTTTTTATGAATATGCAATTCATAGACTTTTCAATAAACTACAATGACAAGATTTTATTTATAAAAATTTGAATATATTCATTTTTTTCCGTAATAGTGCTAATATTAGGTATATAATAATTATGTATTCATAAACAGTTTGGATTTTTTAATAATTTTTTTTTAAACACGTTTTAATAAGAAAAAGCTATTTAATTTTGTGAATTATTATTTCAAAAAGTGAAGTACTAATTTTTCTTGTAGACAATTATAAAGCTAATACAAATTACTAACGTAAAGCACACATTATTTAATGAATAAACTAAATACATATCTGTGTATTTTTTTTTAAATAACAATTTGGTACAATTTTCGAAATAGAATTGTAACAAAAAGTTTTGTCAATTATAATGGTTGAATGTTTTTATAAATATACAATTCATAGACTTTTCATAAAACTACTGTGCCATAATTTTATTTTTAAAAGTATGAATAGATTCATTTTTATTCGTAATAGTGCTAATATTAGGTATATAATAAGTATGTATTCAGAAGCATAAAGTAAGTTATGAAAACTCATTTTATGATAGTTTATGTAAGTGAATTTCCAGCAATATTTACTCTATATAAAAGCAAACATATTGTGTAAATGTAATTTTTTTGCGAAAGTGTTTTGACTGTGTAAGACGATTACTTAAGGAAGCACATAATTAGTGTTAACATAACTTTTTATCAATTTAAAATAAGTTAAACATTTTAACCTTAGAAAATTAAGTTTGTTTTAGATGTTTAACGTTGTTTAACTAAAGCATTAATTGTGGATTTTGTAATAATTAAATTTTTTTTAAACCCGTTTTAATAAGAAAAAGTTATTTAATTTTGTGAATTATTATTTCAAAAAGTGATGTGCTTATTTTTTGTAAACAATAATAAAGTTTTCACAAATCCTCTAATTATTAACGTAAAGGACAAATTATATAATGAATAAACTAATTACATGTCTATGTATTTTTTATTTAGCAATGCAGGCATTTTATTTGTCTAACTGAATTAAAAATGCTATTAAAATATTTTTCATAAACTCAACATTTCGCATAGATTAATTTAGTTATAAAGAAACATCTAGTTGCATTTTTAAAATTACTAGAGTTAAAACAAAAAGTTTAATGCAGAGTTTATAATTATATATTTCAACACATTTGAATGGTATTACGTTTATATAGTTTGTTAGATTAATGTTAAATCTGACTTTCAGGATGGTTATATCTCAACTGAACCCATTTAAAACAGTTTCAAGCCTTTATATAAATTTATAAATAAAAAAATGTGTGTTTTTAATACAAACCTACAGTTTTATTCAGATATGGATGAAATGTTCTACACTAGACTTATAAAATAAAAGGTAGGGCACTGTCGATATGATATTTTTTAAAATGAACCCCATATAACCCTTTCTCAATCCTTACAGCAGAATCTTTGTTCTTCATATATATTTCAATACAGGATGTTTCTAAAATATCTGAGAAAAAATTTAAACCCCGGCAGTGGAGACCAATGTAAATATATTTTGTAATGGAATGTGTTTACGGAAATGTCGCATTGTATGTAGTAAGAAAATGCTAGTTCTTCGCCATGTGAATGTGCTCGTTCAAACAGGGCGTGGTAAGAATGCGCGGCATTGGTTAATCGACAAATGATTGGAAGATTTTCGTCATTGGTGGTAGTAAAAATGGCATTTCAAGATGGCATTTCTTTCAATGGCATTTCAAGATGGCATTTCAAGATGGCAAATCACTTTCAGCTACCATTTAAACATGGCATCTAACATCTCAAAGTGTCTTTTGCGCACAATCTTTCCATTAAAAAATATGTTTATTTTCCCCCGTCTACCTGCATTTATATTTTTGAATGATATTTAAAAAATATTTTATATATAAACGGCAAGACCCTCACTCACTGAGCGATCACTGATTCTCCCACTTTCCATATAGTCTCAACTCTGAAAATTGATACAAAAATCAATAAAGACAAACATAGAAAAAGTAAGCTATTCCGATTTCGATTAACCAGTTTTAAGGGGTCAAAAATAAGTCGAACGTTCCAAATGAAGAATATTGATATGTCCCACTTCCAATGCATTCAGAACACTGGTATTTTGTTCAAATATCAATAGTTAGCTTTACAAAAAGGAGCTCTTTCGATGTCTATTTACCAACTTTAAGGGGTCGAAAAGATGTCAAAACATTCCAAACGAGAAATATACAAATGTCCCACCTCTAATGTAGTCACACATCTGGTATTTTATACAAATGTCAATAACGGCAAGTATAGAAACAGTAAGATTTTCTTATCTTAATAAATAAATTTTAATTGGTCGAAATGGAGTCAAATGTTTCCAACGAACGATATATCAGCATCCAACTTTCAATGTAGTCACAACTCTCTATATTTGTTAAAAATAGTAATAAGGACAAGCATAGATAAAGTAAGCTATTATGATTCTAATAAAGCATTTTAAGGATTCGCAAACAGGGTCAAAGTACGAGCTGTGGAATGCAGGAATATTTTTTGAAACAAATTTAGAGTTTTATTTTAAGTTTTCCGAAATTTTAACACTTGAACTTATTTATAATAGTAAGGTTTGGTACTTCTTCATTTATTTGTATATTTGACTGAATATAGGTGACGTTTTGCAAGGGTTTTTACCAATGCATATTGTGATGTAAGCATTTTAACAACAAACATTTGAACACCAATCATATAAAACATTTTCTTATTCTACGTTTTCTTTTTCGTTTTCCTACTAAATGGGTTTAATTTCAATTTACTTGATAAGGCTGTAGCTGACTGCAGTTCATATTGTAATTAATTTTTCTAAGAGGAAATGATGACGCAGTTTTTACTAAATAAAAACTGTAATTTATTCTTCCTTCAAATGCTCACAAACTTCTTCGAACAACAGAAAAATTGCTACCAAGATTCAATACAAACATCGGTACATTCAACTTCGAACACAGCGATAATTCAGGCTCAGTAAACAAAGATCCGATTCTTTCTATACAGTGTCCGAATCTCGTCTGCCCTAATTCTGTATTGTTTACTTCCTTTTATAGTTTCGCAACAGAAATTTCTAGCAAAATCCAGTTAACCAATCGCGTGATCGAAATGATTAGAAATTTCCCGATTGATTTAGGTGTTGCCATCTTTTTCTAACCTGTATTATCGCTGTTTACAAATAAAGTAAAATAAAATAGAACGTAAAAATATGTCAGTGTTTAAAAGAAGAAAGTAAAATAGAACTTTAAAATAAATACGTCATTATTTACAGACGATTTTTATTACAATATTCTTTTCACTGATTTCTGTCACTCGAATAAAATATTGTTTAAACAGTAAATTCTAGTTTGATAACAATGAGTAAGTCAAGTTCGAGAATGGATGTTAAAATATTTCAGGACTGCTTGTTGAATCAACACCTATATAATCCGTATTTGCACACTACCAGTCGGGCCTCCAGTTTTGATCGCCAGTTCTGTGACGTCAGCTAAGTTACCGTTGAGCCGTCTATTGGCGATCACGGAAGAGCGCACGTGATTGGTTAATCGGAGTCGCCGGTGCCAGTAAATAAAAAATGTTTGTTTTACTGGAACCAGTAGCCTGGTGACGTCACATGACGTCTCTGGCTGGCGATCTAAACTGGAACCTCGACTTGTAGCGTGTAAATCCGGTTATAAGGAGCCTATTCACTGACTGAGTGATGTCACTAGAGTAATTCGTCGCCCTTTGCACTGGAAGAATAGAAGTTGTATGTTCAACTATTATTTTGAATTTTATTCCGAAATGAAACAGCAAATATAAATAAACATTTTTTATTTTATTCACAAATCATAGTTATTATTAGTCAATAAAACATTTGAATGCAAAATAGTTTACTAGGAGTAACTACGAAAACTTTTCTCGAGAAAGCAGTTATCCATTTTCTTCTAAGTTCAAGATCTTTGAGAAATTTAAAAATTGAAACTCTTTGCCCATTTTTATAATATCCTTTGCAGTTTACCACAAAACATCGAAGTGGCATTTTAATATAATTTCTAGCATTCTTATTGCAGTAGTCTTTACGTGTTTGGAACAGAAAATGCAGCAGACTTTACGTGTTTGAAACAGAACCTGGCAATGTTTGCTGTTATCGTCAATCGAACGTCAGAGTTAAGCGCCAAAATCAATCTTGGCGAATCACAAGCACGTAAAACGTCGTCGAACTATATATAGCCAACTTGTAAAGATATCTTCTTCTAAATGGCAATCAATAAGGAAGAAGTTCGTAGTTCAAATCGGACTACCTTAAGCCGGATTTACACGCTACCAGTCGGGCCTCCAGTTTAGATCGCCAGTTCTGTGACGTTAGCTAAGCGACCGCTGTGCCGTCTATCGGTGGTCACGGGAGAGCACACGTGATTGGTTAATCGGAGTCGCCAGCGCCAGTAAATAGAAAATGTTTGTTTTACAGGAACCAGTAGCCTGGTGACGTCACATGACGTCTCTGGCTGGCGATCTAAACTGGAACCTCGACTGGTAGCGTGTAAATCCTGCTTTAAAGACGTTATGATTAAAAGTTGTAACTTGTGCAGATGCTTTCTATATAGGAAGTATTGGTTGAATATGTACACTGGGATGAATAAGCACCTTGTACATGGTAGAACACATTTTTTTTTAAATTTGAGGATAATAAATATTTAATAAAAAATCATAAGTAATAACACACTTTATAGCACTTCACTATAAAGTTATAAATGTGTTCTTAACTGTTATTCTTTAAGTATGACTTATTTTGTTAATACACCTAAATAAACTTTTCAACATACACTTTAATAAGCTTAGTACTTTTTGTTTAATTCTTGCTAAATTATAATTTTTTTATAAATTTTCTGCAAAAGTATGTTTTATTTCAAAGCTATTTCTTTCTTTCTTTTGTTTTTTAATGAAAAAGTTCTATTAAATGAGATTTTTACTTTTTACATTAATTTATGATTATATGAGAAAAACTTTCCTTCATTTATAAACGAAGATAGTATTATATGGTAAAATTATCGTTAGACTAATAAAATGTAGGTTTCACAGTAGGTTTTTTGGTCTCCGATATGTCTACATGGAGGAATTTTCAGAGTTGAACTTTCCATTTGTGAAAGTGTTAGTGGTCACATGCTATTAAAGACGTCATATTTCCAGAATTGTGAAAAGCCAGTAAACAATTGTTTATGTTTGAAATCGTGTGTTTTTGGACCGTAGTAGATTCAGCCTAAAAAGTGCACTTGTTATATTATAAGAAACAGCAATTCAATATTCTTACATTCACGTATTGAGAATGTGTTTAGTGGCAGATGCCCGTTAGAGAAGAAAGCAGCTTCATTCTGAAAAGATTGAGTTTTGTATACATTCGCCAGTTTCTGTCTGATTATCTTGTGCAGTCAGAAAGCAATTTTTTGCATAACAATGACTAATAAGGCCATCTATAGCATGAAGTGAATTCCGCACCACAATGAACATTCATGGCTCACTCAGGATTCGAACCCCCGTACCTTTGGCATGTGAGGTCAGATATCTAATCCCATAGCCATCAAGTGCTCCTATATTTAGCGGTAATTTTGCGATATTTTTTATATTATGTATCTATTGATAGGTTTGTATTTTCTGAGCAGTAGTAACTTTAAAAGTTTTGTTTTTGTTATTATGTTAATATTTAAAATTATGTTTCTCATATCTACGTGCAAAAGTAATTTAATAAAAAAATATCATGTTTACCACTATGCAATAATAATGTGATAAGGAAGGATTTTATTTTACTTTGGCTTTAACCAAATTCTTCTCAAGATAATAATGTGATTAAATTAGTGCATAAATTTTTTTAGCATAATCTAAAAGATGGTCTGTTCAGAAAGGTTTAGCTAAAAGGTTATTTATTTTAAATTTAGTTAACTTTTTAAGACATATTCCAAATACAAGTATGCTTTTTACTTAAAAACGAAATATTATTTATAATTAGATTTCTAATATCATAAACTTCAATACAATTCGTGTCAATAACTCTCTTATTTAGTTGTAATAAAATTTTAATCCAAGTTTATCTGTTTGAATTTTTCTTATTTCTTTTATGGGGGAGGGGGGGGGGGCGCATACCAAAATTTATCGTTTGCAAAACGATTTTCGCTTTAAATTTCAGAAGAAATATTCTTTATTGCTCTGTAGGAAAAATAAAATGAGTTCCCAAAGACTGAGGAAACAAGTTGATGATTGGAATTTTTTCGATTCAATTAAAGGTGTTCGCATTAATATTATTAATATTAATAATATTATATTATTATTAATATTATTAATATATTATTATTATATTATCATTAATATTAATAATATTATATTATTATTATTATTAATATTAATAATATTATATTATTATTATTATTATTATTAATAATATTATATTATTATTATTATTATTATTAATAATAATAATATTATATTATTAATAATAATAATATTATATTATTATTAATAATAATATTATATTATTATTAATAATAATAATATTATATTATTATTAATAATAATAATATTATATTATTATTAATAATAATAATATTATATTATTATTAATAATAATAATATTATATTATTATTAATAATAATAATATTATATTACTATTAATAATAATAATATTATATTATTATTATTATTAATAATATTATATTATTATTAATAATAATAATATTATATTATTATTAATAATAATAATATTATATTATTATTATTATTAATAATATTATATTATTATTATTAATAATATTATATTATTATTATTATTAATAATATTATATTATTATTAATATTAATAATATTATTATTATTAATAATATTATATTATTATTATTATTAATATTAATAATATTATATTATTATATTATTAATATTATATTATTATCATTAATACTAATAATATTATATTATTATTATTATTAATATTACTAATATTAATTTTATTAATATTATAAATATTATTAATATTCTTAATAATGTTAATATTATTAATAATATTAGTAATATTAAAATTATTAATATTATTAATATCAATATTATTAAAATTATTAATATTTATAATATCAATAATTTCATTTAAAAAAATTAATGAATGTGTACTCAAGGTTGAATCTAATATTTTAAAAACAATGCATCCAACTTGCTTAAAAATATTTAGATTACCTATCCTGGTTTAAAAGTGCATTTCTCTAATCTAAGTAAAAATGTCCTCTAAATACAACACACGAAAAATAAACCCAGAAACATACAATCCAAAGAATAAATTTGTTTCCAATTTTACTTTCAAAACAACATATAATAAAACACACATCTCAGCGTCCCCCACCCTTATAGACCACCTTCGTAAACAAAGAATCATTTTTATCCACAACTATTAAACATCTTCTTAACCACCCAACCAGTTCAAAGAACTACTTTCAGTACCTCACAAACCATGAAACAAACACTTTATAGCACTCAATAAAAATTACCCTCAGATTTCATGGCATGCCTATATTCAGACCAGACACATAATTTTCCGTACTAAAACAAAGACGCCCAAAGAAAAATCCAATTTGTTTGGTGAAGTGATACGAAGAGAGGAAGCATCATTTTATGGTCAGTATCGCATATCTTGAGGGATAAGAGACCAATAAAATTTGGGAAGAAAGCTTTCGAGTCGTTTTTTTTTATTGGTTTTTGGGTGCAAGATTGTGTTACTGTGATATTGTTGTTCAGATTTGTGTTTATGGAGATGGGAAGTTTGTGAAAAATGGAAAGTTTCGGAAGATATCGTTTTTTATGGTTTTTAATTTGTTTACTTATTTGATTCCGCGTTTATTTGGTTTTGTATGATTGGTGCTATTTTTGTCTTGGTTTGATGAGATTTGAATCTTTGTATCTGAAAAAATAATTTTTATGGTCAATAATCTAAATTTAACAAGTGGTTTTTCGAGGACTTGTTTATACATTCCTGATTTCTAACTATGATTTGGGGATATTGGTTTTTGACTTGAAGCCGAAGAAGATTCAACAATCACCACAGAGATCTTTATTATAAACTTATTCCTAACTAGTTAAAATCTGTTTAAAACCATTCCGCCCAAACGGTATAGTGGTTAGCGTGCTAGCTTCTAGACCGCGAAGTTGCGGATTCGAGTCCCGTGTAAGTCATGGTTGTTTGTAATTGTATGTTGGCTTGTCAAATGATGAATGTTTCGGCGCATTATAGCCCTCGTGTTGCTGACGGTGCCAGATAATCTGAAAACAACCAACCAACTGTTTAAAACCATGTCCAGCATAGACAGCATACATTGGGGACATTATTGAATTGGCTTCTTATGCTTACATAGAATAGTTGGTTGATTAATTTGTGTGCTGAATGACCTATGCTTGTGCAAAATAACGGCTAATCAGCCCACGACCTACAGCTTAACGTTGATTCCAAATCACAACGAACATCCACGCCTAATTCGGGATTTGAACTCGGCACTTTGGGCATGCAAAGCCAAAACGCTAACAACACAGCCATCAGGTGAACTCAGATAGCATAAACTGCTCATTATCAGAACCAAAAGCTCAAATCCAAAAGTTGTAGTTGAATATTAGTGGTGCCCATTCATGGTATTAAAATTACAAATCATTAATATTATAAGTTCATACTGAATATGAAATTTTAAACTTTCATGGCGTTCTGATGTTTTTGCACTTTTTTAATAAAAATCAGACATCAAAATAATAATAATAATAAATACTTAAATAAGGAGAGATCATTGTATCTTCTATGGTTCTTCCAAAGTTTACAATCAATTTTCTATGTTCTAGGTTTTGATAAAGGGCACTTGAACTTCCCAACCTTAACATGAGAAGATTTTGACCATAAAATTGCTCTGAATTGTACATGCTTGGTATCTCTGGTCATATTATGCAATTCACTTAGAACATGTATAGAAAGGTTTTTTAGTGGAAGTTGCTGTCCCTTTCTATAGGTATTTAATGAACGTTAATGTTAAACATGGCGCATTATTAACATTCAGTCTGGAAAAAATATTCAGATAAGTATAGGAGATCGAAATGAGTAGATTTTATAATGCAAAGTTTGTGCAAGAATGATGAGATTATATGAGTTGTTAGAGAGGTCGTGTTTATGTCGTAGCTGAAAGCAATCCATTGCATATTTGCATCCTCCCCACCATCACTATTAAAAACTAAAATCTCATACTTGCCAATCATCTATGAATTAACCACAACCCTTGCCACTCCCCCTTCGACCGAGCACCTCCACATGACACAGAACCCTCATTTGCTTACTGCTTAAAATGCGCCATTTCCACACACACATTCAATAATATTTTTTTTTTCACTTTCATCTACTACTTTTTAATGTTTGCTAAGTATTTAAGAATCGTAATGTATTTCAGCGAATGTGCTTCGTAAAAACAATTTCAAACTGTTAATTTTCTTCCTAACTTTACCTGGTTCTCCGTCACTGTTAAAAAAATTTGTAGCAAATCTTTAGTTTTTCACAGTACTCTATTGCACTATGTCTCAGGAATTCACATTGCGTATGTACATTTCAACGCAGAAGACAAGTCTGGTTTTGGTTAATAATTTATACACTAGGTGGCGCCTTTATCTAGCAGTACGCATCAACCTGTAAACTTAAGATTGTATAGAAAACTACTTTTCTCGTAGTTAGATATTCTATTCAATTGCTGGGAGGCAAAATTCCTTAAGTTTTCTCAATGCGCATAAATTGCAATTTTCTCTTTTCTACAGTGTTGCCATCTACAGTGAACTATTATAACTTCCCGCTTTTGCCCTTAAGTTGGCATATGATTCAACGCATTTTGTTTTGCATATGAGTAACAAAGGAATTGTAAAACAAACACCATCCAGAATTATGAGATAATAATTGGCTTATTTAAAAAGAACAAAAGCTTGAAGGATAAAAAAAATTGTAAGAGATAATTAGAGCTTTGTTTATAGGATATTTTTTGTCTGAAATTTTATTTTAACTAAATGGATTAAGTTCAGCTTTTAAAATTAACTTTTAAATAAGCATTTAAAAATGTAACAAATGTTCTTTATAGATCATTTTCCCATGATCTTATTAGTACCTTTCGAAATATTATAAATATATTGAAAAAATCAGTTCCACAGATAGCTTTAACTAAGTTAGCTTCATTTTCGACTTGCATGTATAAGTATTACTTCTGTACTTAGTAGTATATATTTCCAAGATGATATAATAATAATACACTGTAATAATTTATTTTTTATATTTTATCTAGCTAAATATTTTTTTCTACAATTTTCAATTACGAACATTCTAAGATCAAATAAATTTCAAACATCATTTCGTGATACCTCATTAGCTAATAATTGTTATGTAACTTTTAAATATTCTAAAGATGGTGCAATTTTATTTGGCACAATTTTTATTTTCAATGAAACATTTCTACCTGAGATAATAGGTTTATTTGATGTTTACATTTTCTATTTTTATTTGCTTGGAAACATTTTATGCTGGTTAGTAAATAAGAAAATAATTCTTCTAATTAAAAAATATCAATGTATACGTAGGTTATTTTTAGAAATATTAATACGTAACATATATCGTTCATTGATTCCAAAGGAGAAGGATCTTTCGAGAGAAGATAACTCTATTTTAAAGACGTTTCTTTTTTGTAACTATTTTCGTCTTTATTTTGAATTTTTACGAGGTAGGCGTGAATTGTTTAGAACATTTTCATTGGTATTATTACAGTGATTTTAATTTTAAAGCCTTTTTTTTTTTTTGAAATCAACGGTTTCTACCTTATGCGCATGCGTTATTTTAACGAAAACCTTAGTAGCAGATCCCATGGCTATCAATAATCCGTATACAAATGTCAAATATAGTAGATCAGCCCATTCGTGAGCTATTCGGACTGACGGACACCCATACAAACATATTTCTAGATAACTGTTTTGAACTTGGGGTGTTATAAAATTTGTAGAAATGAAATAAAAAAAGATCTGTCCATATGCAATACTCTCAAAAGCATTATTTACTTTACCCAAAAATCATGAACTATAAGTTTGTTAAACAATAATTTAAATTGGTTTCATCCAATTTAACGAAATCTCTCATATAAAATAAGATTTAAAACAATTGTACATTGTGACAATAATTAAATGAAGCAGTCTATATTTTTAGGAAATTAAGAGATTATAATTCAACTATATTGTAGTGCAACTGTAACCGTGAAAGAATATAAACAGAAATAAAATAAAAAAATATAATTAAAAAAAAAGAAAAAGAAAAGCCGTTCTAAACTTCAAACATGACTGCGTCATAACAACAATTGTAACATATATTTAAAACTTTATTGATTTTCTTTCATTTTGGTCTATAACTTCATTAAAAACTTTTCATTATTTATTTCAATTACCCATTATGTATACATTGGGTAATGAGAGTATAGCTTTAGGTCAAAACCTATTTTTCGATTTTTTTTTTTTGCATTTCTCCATGTTTTGGAACATCCTGATTTCAAATAAGTGGTCTAGAAAAAATGTCTGTCCGTGTGTCTGTGGTCAGCATAACTCCCGAACAAATTAACCTACATTTTTCAGATTTGGTGTGCTGTTTAGTGATGGACATGGAACCTACCATTAAGGTTTTTTTCAAAATCGCGCTTGTGCATAAGGTTGAAATCATGAAAAGTCACGAAAAAATCGTGTTTTTTAGCAACTGCTAAAAAACGCTCTACAGATTTTGATTAAAATCTTAGTGCTAGGCTCTTAAGGTGTTCTAATCATCTCCATCTCTAAAATGTATGTATAAATGCGATAAAAGAGTAAGAAGTTGAAAAAACGAGTGTCTTGAACACTTTCAACTCTTTGAGTCCACCCACGCATTAGTACGTGTTTTTGTTTCCAGTATCAGGTGGGTGCTAACGTATTAATACGTGTTCCTCTAGTCTCCGGTTCTTCACGTCACGGTGGAATTATATCCAGTAGTTCAGGAATTGCGTGTGCTTTATTGAATGCTTGTACCATTGATGAGGCGGTGCTGGAAATGACCGGCCTCAAGGCTGGTAAATTTAAAGGACACTGGCACACCAAGTTCTTAACACACAGCTGTCTACTTTTGAGCATAGCCCATCAACGATAGATTCTTTTCTGTTTCACGCACAAAAAAATTTAATGCAATTTCTATCAAATAACGTCACCGATTTCGCCATTTTGGAGTTGTTTTTTTTTTGTGGCCATGTAAAAATTGTCAAAAATATCGCCATTTCTATTTAAGGGGACTTTTGGTACCCTTCAAACTTTTTTATTTAAGGCTTTAATATTATAATTTTGACATATTTGGAAGTATTATTAAGAAAAAACTAAATTTTATTTAAAAAAAAGTTCCCATAGTGCTCTAAATTTTCAAAATTAAAAAAAAAAAATAATAATTTTTTTTTTTTCAAATTCCATCTTTTTCTATTTTCAATATTTTTTCTTTTATTTAAAAAAAAAATATTCCTAGTAATATAGTCTAACTCTGTAGGCATCGGATTTAGAATAAGTAAAAGAGTTTTAGAGGAAAACGATAATTACTGTACCTAGATGTAACAAAAAGAGTAAAAAACGGGTATTTTTCAACATCCATTTAATTTTGTAAAAAAAAAAAAAAAAAAAAAAAAAAAAAATGTTTTATTCACAAATACATTGATATTTTGACAAGTAGATATTAATAACGATATAAAAAAATTTCAAGGCATTTCATTCATATTTGCTGAAGTTTTAGCATTTTGAGTAAGATGGTAATTTCAAAAATCACGAACTGAGAAAAATGCGTTCGAAACATCAAAGGAGCTATTGCAGCTATGCTAAATTCTCCATAAAAATATAGTTTTTCCGCAATTGCAGTTATCAGATCAGCTCAATAACTTGCCAGAATAAGGAGAAGGTTTCAAAGATTATAAATATGCAAAAAATAGAAAATTTCTATATATATATATATATATATATATATATATATATATATATATATATATATATATATATATATATATATATATATATATATATATATATATATATTTGAAAACATAAGACACCAAGTTTCTTTAAATGAGTGAAAATATGAAAAACGGTAAATAACATCTTATCAAATTTTAATACAATGACCAATATTATAGTATAATTGAAAGTTGTGCGATGTTCCACACCCCTAGTTTTTCAGCATGCAAAGTTAAATTACGTGAAAGTCTTTAAAGCAAAATCCATACTACTAAAGTGAAACAACTCAAAAATTTTCATTTTAAGTAAAGATGTTGCGTAACTACCTACTTCATGTATTTAAAGATGGTTAAACGGCATAAGATAAATTAAAAGTTACATTTAAGTTGAAACTGATTTATGTCATTTTTGGGGCTACAAGTCCACGTAGTCGGCTTCTTTTATTCACTTTATTTTAGAAATGAAGAATCTTGAGTTGTGTTATTTGTGGAAAACGAGTGTAATATTTTCATGGGGGTGATAGAAAAAATGAATAGTTATTTATGGAGAAATATGACAACATATTGGGTAGAGTTTTTAGTAGATTAAAGCTTTTATAATTCATCTTTAAAAAACAAAATATCCTTAAAGAATTTATCATCTTATTAACGGTTTTAATGGTTTAGAAATTATAATGGAGTATTTTTGGTATATGAAAGTATGTGTCACAAAGTAAAGAATATTTTAATTAAAATTATTAAATATTCACTTATTAATTTTTTTACATTATTAATTTCTTTGAAAAACAAGTCATAGTACTCATTAAAAAAAAAAAAAAAAAAAATCGCTGTGACTGCAGAAATACAAAAATAGCATTTTCACCAAAAATAAAAATGGCATTTTTGGAAAACTAAAGCAAAGATAAATACATTTTATGTTTTATACTGACGCAAGGAATCTTTGCACAGACAGAGTTTCAGAATTATTAATTCTTGATCTTTGAAGCTATTTTTTTTTTAATTTCTGAAGTGAATCCAACATGGAATAAAAGTAATACTCTCAATTTGATATGACAACGTTTTTAGTTATTTGTTTTTAAGGATGACTTTTCTATAAGTATTTTGGTAGTTAAAAAAACTTATTAAAAAGTTCGTCATAAATGACGTATCTATAATTTAAGTAATCAAGGTAAAATATAAATTTTATGTTTTTTTTAAATATGTTGTCATAAAAAATTGTAGAACTTTAAGTATTAATAGTGTATGTTTAGTTTGATTATTTTAGAGATTTTATTTAAGGAGAGTTGGTACACTCTATACCGGTAATGTTAATTTGGCATATTTCATTATCTTTTCTCAGAAAGTATTAGGCATAGAAGCCTAATTTTTTTTCAATGCATTTAGTAGACACTTGTTATTCTACTGAAGTTAGCTTCTGATTGTGATTCATTTTTTTTTTTAATGAATTTTCATGAAAGTCACTCAAATTTATTAAAAATCACTAGTTTTTTTGCCGAAATAAGCCAAAACAAAAAAATATTTTTTAAATAACAAAATCTCACTTCAGTATAAACATATACATAAAAGGAATATATGGTAAAAAACTCAGGAAGATAACGCAGTTTCTAGGTTGGTTGTTTTTAGATTATCTGGCACCGTCAGCAACACGAGAGCTATAATGCGCCGAAACATTCGTCATTAGACAAGCCAACATACATTTACAAACACCCATGCCTAACACGTGACTCGAACCCGCAAACTCGCGGTCTAGAAGCTAGCATGCTAATCACTATACCGTTTGGTCGGCTCGCAGTTTCTAGGAAAAAGGTACATGAATAATGAAAAATGTAGTTTTGAGAAAAACGAATTTTAAAAAATCTTTACTTACACTAATAGTTAGCAATTTTGTCTTCAAAAAATTATTAAAAATAATTCTAGTTGAGGTATTATTACAAATGAGGTATCCTTTTGAAGGGGAGAATTTAAATTTTGATAAATAATATCAAACTCAAAATCAATTATTTATAAATTTTTTGATACCAACTCACCTTAAAAGTTGTGACGTTTTTATGAAAACTTTCAAGAAGAACTTCTCAATTTTCGTCTCGAATGGGAGAACACCTGGAAAACACATTTGTCAATTTAACAAGCACATCTCTGTGCCAGCTCTATACCTCTCGTGATTACAGGTTTTCGGAATTGCATTGAATCTCTACTACCATTTAAAGCAGCGTTCGCCACTAACTTTTGCCGTGCCGTATGACTTATTTTCAAACTTTTCGCTGGCCGGATACACCAAAATATGTATCTTTAATTATTATCGATTTAACAATACATATATAGCATTTTATAAAACTGAAAACAAATATTGATTTTTTATCATAATAAATTTATAATTGATAATTGATTATTTTTTTAAATATTTAAAAAATAATAATTTTCATTATTAGTAATTTAAAGTCTAAAAAAAGAAGTGAATCTTTTGTTTTAAAATGATAATGTGACTTGATCTAGTTTTTAATAAACGTATTTAAACTGTACTTCTAGATTACTCTGTTTCAGTCGATATCAGTTGTGAGACGGTCGAAATCATTAAGTTTATTTTATGATAGAGTCGATGGTCTATCGCAGTATTTGTTGCAGCCAATCTTAATAAAATGTCCAAATTATATTCATGTATATTTATTCTTGGTGAAAAACCATCTTGCTGAATGCTTCTTTTTATAGTTTCTTCGGGCACGTAGTGGAGAACTCTGTTCTACATAGTTAACACATATTATTTCGGATTAATTGCAATTGTGTAAAAAAATCCATATCGTGAGATTTGATTTCATAATCTTCTATGCTGTCGGCGGGCCGCAGAAAAATCTGTCGAGGGCCAAATCCAGCCCGCGAGCCGCGTTAGGGGCTAACGTTGATTTAAAGGGAATCTAAAAAGAAAACCGATCAGCGCTTCGAGCTGGATATCTTGATCAACTGTTGTAGATGAAGTTGTCTACAATAGTTAATCAAATCTAGCGTTACATCTTAAGCTTTTTTTTAGTAGTTATTGAATGGGAAAAGAGAAATGAGTGTTGAATCCGCAAGGTATTTCAATAGTTCGCAATAACGTTGTTTTTCAAATCTTTTGATTCACGAAGAAAATAAGAATTTAAAAAATATATGCAGAGGAAATTGATTGAGAGTCTTGTAATGCAAGATAACTATTTTTATAACCAAAACAGTCATGGCACGTTTTATATAATTTTTAACAGGCATTTTGCAAAATTTTTAAATTTGAAGTAAGAATCTAAAACTATTTCATCCCATCTGATGGTTGTGTTGAAAGAACTCTGGCCTCGCAACTAAAGATGCGTAATCGAATCCCGTATTAGGTCTGTATGTACATTATTGTACGGAATCCAGGTCAAGCTGTAGGTACCGGCCTGATTAGCTATAATTGTGCATAAAAATAGGTGTGGTTGAACGTAGAAACCAACCAACCAAAAACGATATAAAATAAAAATTCTAAATCTTTAAAGGCCCATCTGATGCCTGTGGGGTTAGCTCTCTGGCCTCACATGCTAAAGGTAATCCCGGGTTAGGCATGGATGTTTGTTGTGGTTCAGAATCCACGTTAAGCTGTAGGTTCCGGCATGATTAGCTGTCATTGTGCATAAAAATAGGTCGTTGAGCTTACAAACCAACCAACAAACCAACTAAAACTTTAAAATGGATATGTGACCAAGTTCGATTTTTTTTAAAAATATTTCCACATCCATTACACTTTAAGTTTGAAGCATTTAGCATCCCATCACATTACATAAATACAATTATTTTGTTGCATTTATTGTTCTAAGAAAAATATCAGGGACGACATTCGACATTTTCAAAACAATGTTTGAATTTCTTTTTGATAGTTTAAAATCAAACTATTCCTTCTCTTCCAAAAAAACAATCGAATAATTTAATCCTTCTTCAAAAAGAACTCCATCCCAGATGTCTTTTCCTACCATTTCCCCCATCTTTCCAATCACCCATCCTACCCAGTAATAGGATGAAAAAGACGCCAAGACAGTCATCTTCATTTCTTTTCCGACAAGATTCTTGGCGACCCTTTCCGATGGAGGAAGACTCTCTTCTGCTAAATGAAGTGGCAGGAAGAGTTTAATACTCCATTGGAGACGATTGATTGCATCAGATCGCCAACAAGGACATAGATGGCCAAGGATGCTTGATTGAGAAGGGGTGTTGTCTTATAAATAACTTACTAGTGACGTCATTGTTGCTGAGTACCAATGAGTTTTTTTTTTATTTTTATGATGGATAGCGATGAATAGTTTACTTGGGTGGTGATATTCCGAAACTAAACAGGCTATATATATAATTAAAAAAAAAAAAATTGAATGCACATCATCTAACTATTCTGAAATTTTAAGATCTAAACAATATCGATTTTAAATCAGAGAATAGATTTAAAAGATCGGGAGTTTTTGAATTTTATTCATAATTAAATTTTCATTTTATATTATCGTAGGTGTTATAGGAAATTAAATTTTTATTCCGATATCGATATTTGAAAATCCTTCATATTTCCCCTTTTCTCACCCTTAAGAGGTTTCATCAAGATTTATACAGTTTTGTTCAGTTTTTTATTAAATTTTGATAGCTTGATATTCAACTTCAAAATTTGAAAATCCCCTCACTTACCCCTTTTCACCCTTTAAGGAGTATGATTAAGATATCTACGGTTTTATTCCGACCTCGATGACCTTTTGTCCATTTTATCTTCTAAACAAGAGAAATATTCCTTGTTCCTTGACATTTCGAAATTCTTCCACGCTTCACTCCTTAAGAGGTATGACAACAACTTGAGATCCTCTGAACCTTTTGAACCTTGTTTTTTCTACAAAAATCTTGTGTAATCCAGATCATAGGGAAAACAATATATTTATGATCGTTTGTAATTCGATGATACGGCGTTATGGGCAAGTTCAGAACATGCAATCGACTAAACCAATATTTTCTGGGTTGTACAACAGACATTTGAGCTTGTCCAACGTCGGGTCCTTTAGAAAGTTATAAATAATATATAACCGCGAAAATAATTTTTCATTTATAATTTTATGCTTCAGTATTTTTTTTTTTTTTGGGAAGGGGGAAGAATACTTATTGTTACCAATTTTTCATCGCCATGTAATAAAATATTAATTCAGCAATATGTTTTATTGTATATCTTTTATAACATAGGAACAATATATTATAAATAATTTATAATCATTAACTAGCCGTAAACAGAAAAAAGCCCAAATTCTACTCATTTTGCCAAAGGACCCTGTACTTCAACTGAATTTTGTAAATGACGTTTTTAAAAACGAAATAGCATTTCTTGAAAAATGTTACTAAAAAGAAATTTAATGAAAAACATATAATTAACAAAAGTTAATGAAAACAAATTTAACAAAAAAATAACGAAAATTCATTAACAAAACTTTATCACGACAAATTTATCAAGACAAAATTTTTACAATAAATTTATCAGCACAAATTTATCAACACAAATTTATCGGAAAAAAATTTCATCACATATTTATCGAAACTATTTTTTCACTAATTTATCAACAAAGATTCATCAACACAAATTTATCTGCAACATTTATAAAAAAAAAAAAAAAAAAAAAAAAAAAATAATGTAAAAATCAACAACCCCAAACTGAAAAATGTAAAATAATAATAATGGTTAATACACAAATGAAAGAAATTAACGAAAAAAGAAAATATACTCGTGACCCGAAACATACACAAAGTTAAGGTTATTATTCTATTATTTTTTTGCATGATATTTAACCTCCTTTAGCAATAACGACGTCACCAATAACTTCTTCAAACGATAAAAAAAAATTAAGAGATGCTCCTCTGTAATCCAACAACCTTGATAGATGTAGACCAAAATCATTAAATCAATGGCGGATATAGGAAGCGATTTAGTGTTGCTCTTCCTATCCGCTAATTCATGTTTTGGGATGTCCTGGACTACTTTTTTTTTATTTCTTTTCGTTTCTAGATCGGTCTTTAGGAGTTGGGACAAATTTCTTGCTGGAAAGGATTTCCGATTTGTGTCTTCTTCGTGTCTAATAGCAAATTCTTGTTCCTCAAGTTCCATTATTCATAAAGTGTTTTTTATGTGGGTGAGAAGAGAGTTTAGTTGGTTGGAATTGTTTTGGGTGGTGGTTTTGGATTTATTTAGTAAGATTTGTGGCCTGCGAGTCTGTTAGTCTGTTACGGAAAAGGTTTTTGGAGAATTTGATGCAAAATCTATTGATTCAGTGTAGTTATCGCATTAAAAGGGGACCCGGAAAATCGCAGAACGTCCTATCTCTCCGATGTTAAATTAGCCTACTTTTGATGTGCTTTTCTTAGGGACTACAGTAGACATATATATATATTTGGTGTCTGTGTATTTGTGGAACTCTTCTTCATATACTGAAGGTATAATTTCATGTCTAAAAGTTTTAAAATAATATTTTTTTGTCATTATACACAAAAAACACATGGAAATTACAGTTTTCGTGAATGTTTTCTTCTTAAAAGTTGTGTAATAAATTAACTTCAAGTTTGCTTACAAAAAAAGAGCTTTGAAATAGGCTTGCATGTGTAAGGATTATACTGTACCAGATTTTGAGAAAAGGTGCATCGAGTTTATAAAAACTTTATTCCGAAATGTAGGCAAAAATGTACCATTTTGTTGATTATTTTTAAAGAAAATTGCGGGTTAACGCTTTCACTCCCAGTGATGCCAATTGGAATCACAACATTTACAATTTTTTTTCTCCTCACCTTATACTTCCAGTGAATTCAAATCAACGTTTTTACAATTATCAAACTATTATCTGCCTAAATATATTTTTTCTTTTCACCAATATATGGCTGCACGGGTCCTGTTGCTGAATGAAATGAGGCTTTTTTATGTTTTCTCAATTCCGAAAAAGATGCCGAAATTAATTTCATTTTTTAAGTAATTTAAATTAAATAACTCTTTTAAATATGTTCGTATTATTTTCTTTAATATTTAAAAATTGTATATTAACCATTTTTAACGAATAAATATTTTAAAATTTTAACATTTGTAACAATTGAAAAGTGATGATTCCATTTGGCATCAGTGGGAGTTAAGTACAACTCAACACCTTTTCCCGGCTATATTATTTATTTTAGATTCGAACTGTTATTACCACGTTATTGCTATTTTTTTCTAGCAGTATTCACTACATTAAGATATATTTACGACTAAATAGAAGATTTCATTTTTTATTTTTTTTTATTTATTTAGAAATGCTGAAGCGAAATAGCTTTAGACTTGTCCTATACCTAATGCCCAATGATGCCATTTGGAATCATTTTTAATTTTAATTAAAAAGTTTTAAAAAAAAAAAAAAAAAAAAAAAAATTGCTTTCAACCCTGTTATTCTGGATACCAAATGAGTATATTTTATAAATTTCAGATTTTTAAAATGAAAAATAAATAATTGGGACGGAAAGGGTTAATGGTTTTAAATACGCTTTACTGTTATCAAGGAATCGAATTGTTTTGAGTCAGATTTTTTTTTTTATTTAATCGTAGTAAACCGTTGTTAAAAAACGAAACAAATTAGAATTTTTTAATAGGGGGACATTTTGTTTAGTATATAAAATGAGTTTTTGTTTCTAAAATGGTCCGAAAACTTATATGTTGATTAATTTGTAATTTTTATTGGATAAAGCGTATTTGTTTGCTAGAAATACTTTATATGAAATAACGTGAATTAACGTTGATTCTGTTGGATTATTATATAACGTTGATTGCCTATGAGGTATTTTTATAATACATAATCATTGAAATATTTCTCTAGATAAGATTTTAAGGATTATTTTTATTTTGTCAGTGTATATTGAAAATAAATTTTAAACTCTTTAAGTGCGTAAAACATATTACAATTTTTAATTATTACTTATTTTATACGTTTTGTATAAATTATCAAATTGTAAAATAAAAAAAATGTAAAAAAATGATATTTATACAGCTTATAAATTTAATTTCAGTAGGTTTTAGGTGATTTTCAGTTGTTTTAGTAATTTAATACAAGATTTGTTTCAATGTATGCTTCTTATAAAATCAAAATTTGTATCAATTAAAATAAACTAAATGAATAAGTTGACAATAATTTATTACTAAGTGATATAAAAATGAACTTATTTTATTACCATAAATAAAATTGTTACTTCTTAAAAAATTATATTAAAAAAATATTCCAATTAAATTTCAATATTACATCAAAATAGAGATTAATAGGAAAAATTTATCAATATCTGTTTGCATTTTATCTAGTATATCCATAAATGTTCTTATTTAAAATTGTCAAGCAAAAACACTTAATTTCAAACATTTTCCAAATCATTGTCAAAAACTGCTGCATAAAAGTTACTTCAAGTGGAAATCTATTGAACGTTGAATATAATCTAGAAAATCTCATTGTTTTTTTTAAAAAAAAAAATCAAATATATCAAGGGAATAGTTAAACTAGAATGCAGCTTAGATATAAAACTACAAAAGAAAAAGTTTTAAGTCTTCTAGATATCCCTTTCTTTTAAAAGAATATAATTTCGAATGTCTCATTCTTTTTCTTTAACAGGTATCGATCGAATCATTGTCTAGTCAATGTTAAAGGACACCAAACATTCTTGAACTGATGCTGTTATTTTACACTATTTTCTTATTTACTTATTTTCTGCATTTCCTTTCAAAAATATATTGAATAAATTTATAGTTAATATTTGTGAATCATAAATAACAACTGGGCTAATTCTTTATTTTAGCTTCTACATTACGAGGAATCTTCAGTCTGTCCCATTCCCATAGATCTAATACTTTATTTTGCAGTCACAATTTAACTGCTTTATTTTGTTGCCTGTTGGTTGGTTTGTACGCTCAACGACCTTTATTTTTGCGCAATGATGGCTAATCAGACCGAGACCTACAGCTTAACGTGGATTCCGAACCACAACGATCATCCATGACTAACCCGGGATTCAAATCCGGCACCTTTGGCATGCGAAGCAAGAAGGCAAACCCTACATCCATCAGGTACGCTATTTTGTTGCCAGGGTTTCGCATTAAAGCACCTTAAATATTATATCAGACATTTAACTTTAGTAAAAAAGTTAATTAAAAAATGTCGAAATCAAAATAACTAGCGTTTATTTATTATTATGCTATTTTTTTTTTTTCAGCGAGCTTATAATTACTTTAAAATTAATGAAAAGTAAGCACTAATTATTTTACCTTTTAATTTTTTTTAATGACATTTTATTTCTGATATTATGCCCTGTTATAAAATTTCATGTCCTTCAAAGTGATACTTTAGGAGATAATATTGTCAAAAAAAAAAAAAAAAAAAAAAAAAAGGGAAAAAAAAAGGCATTCTGTCTATAGGGCAGTAACAGAATGAAGTTTCAATATAATGTGCCGAGGTACGTCAGAAGCCACAGATAAAACTGAAAATGTTACAAATACGTGTAATAGGTCAAATGAAAGATCTCATTGAAAGAAGTTTCTAATACAATATTCAATTCAAGAATCTACGAACATAAATACCGGAATTGAGATCAAAAGTCGGTTTATATTTCATTATGCCTATACTACATATGCATGTGCAGTGTATTAGTTTAAGTGTTTGAATAAGATTTGAACTATTTGGTTTACAAAATTCAACGGGAAATGCCTTACAATTTTTCTGAAATAGTGATTGCATAGTAACTCACTGCCATCGTGGCCCATCTCATGGCTGTGTGGTTTGCGCTCTGGACACGCATGACAAAGGTGCCGGGTTCGAATCCCGGATTAGGCATGGTAATTCGTTGTGGTTCGGAATCCACTTTAAGCTGTAGGCCCCGGCCTGATTAGCCGTCATCGTGCATATAAATAGGTTGTTGAGCGTATAAACCAACCAACCAACCACTGTGACCTTGTGAGATCCATGGAATAATATACCTTAGCTGAAAATAAATATCATATTAGAAATGGAAACTTCAGTGAAAATTTTTCGAACCATGTGCATAGTTAAGTTTTCATAATTTTTGCTTGTTAAAGAAATTCCAAACTGGCAACATAATTGTTATATGCTGTCTAACGTAAAATATTTTTTAGTGTGTTTTTATAAACCTTTACAAAGTGCTTGAGTAAATTTGTATGTTCCCTACATTCTAAATAATAGTAACAATAATAATAGCAATAATAATAACAATAGTAATTACAACAACAACAACAATAATAATAATAATAAAAAAAATAAAAATACCCCACCTCATATTAACACATTCGCTGCTGATCACGCGCTAGCGCAGAATGTCGGGTTGTTCTCCAGTAGTGTCTCCTGATCAGACTGCACCAGATCAGAGTTTTCGTTCTTGCTGGAATTAACCGAAGTGACAAAATAATATTTGTCATGTGACATAAATATCGGATACATCTTGTCTTCTTTTATAAGGTTAGCTGGAAGCTCGTGCTTTTAAAACGCAGTTTCAGGAAATTCCAGCAAAGAACAGCAACTCCAATAGGGTGCAGTCTGATCTGAGCATATCGCCCTGGAGAGTGATTCACCGTTTGGTGAGAACTTGCATCACGCGATGTCGAGTGATTGGCAATTAACGTGTAAAGTAACAAAAATAGTTCGACGTTTTCTAAGTCTATTCTATACTTGATTTATACCACCTTAGATTAAGCCGGAAAAAAAAAGATTGTTAAAAATTTTAAGATTTTTATTTATCTTGAACTAAAACTATGTAATCCTATAAACAATTATTTGTACAAACATGCAAGTTATTTTATTAATTTTTTCGGAGTAATATGTACAAACCTAAAATTTTCGATTCAAACTGAATTACAACAATTGGGAGTTAGGTTTTTATTGAGTTGGTTTCAGATTATCTGGCTCCGTCAGCAACACGAGGACTATAATGCGCCGAAACATTCGTCATTAGACAAGTCAACATACATTTACAAACACCCATGCCTAACACGGGACTCGAACCCGTAACCTCGCGGTCTAGAAGCTAGTACACCAACCACTATACCGAGTTTTTTATTGAGAATGTAGAAAAGTTTTCTTATTATTGACTAACGTTCAAAACTCATTAAACCCCACAAGAAATTGCTCAAACTGTGGAATTTTTTATTTAAAAAAATAAAAATTCCTATACATATTACCCCACCACTAATATATACTCAGCTTGAAAGTGAAGTGATTGTAATTCGTTTGACTGATAGACCAAGTGCAGCGTCCTTCAGAAAAGAATCATCAGCTTTGAAATGACTGTGAAAGAGTGAGAAAAGAAGACACAATTGGTATGACACAGGTGCAGAATTTAAAACAAAATTGTTTGAATGTGGTAAATATGACGACTTTTGTGCGTAATTTACAGATGAGGTGAATCGGCATTTGGACGGATTTGTCCATAAATCTGGTAAATATAGGGGGGAGGGGGGCTGAAAAGAAAACCCGTTTGTATGTTTTATAAAACCAATTATAAAATAATATACCCACAACTATATATATATAAACCCTTTATATACATTGCCAATTGTTACATTCATTACAACACGCTGATTCTGTAAACAGCGTGTGCTTGGTGTTTGCATCTAATTTTAACTATCAAAAACATTTCTATCAGCAAATTTCGAGGCAAACTACGCTTCAAAAGCTATTCATTAGAAATGAATATGAATTTATGCATTAACATCCAAATATATTTTATTTATTCTGTTTAAAAGAATTTTATTATTTGTTTATTAAAACAACTTTGGTTACAGGAAAGAGTTTAAACATTGAACTGTTAATGCTATTTTAACATGATTGGATGACGGCAAGTTGGTTTATTAGTATTCCGTAAAAGCTACATTTTAGTGACAGTAACAGCCCCAAAATTTCATAGAAGGTGTGTGTATGTGTATATGTATATATATTCCGTACTAAACGAGATATATTTAAAACAGAAGCAAGCTTCATACGTTAAATCACGATAAAAATAATCGCTAATTTAAAAAATAGCTCGACTATTATCTAAAAGTAAAATATTCATTAATGCCTTTGTATGTTTTGATAATTGGTAACAAAGGAATGTAATTTTTTAATCTCTTTTAAGAAAGCTAGATATGTAATATTTTTTTTAACCAAAAGCAATTAATTAATATTTTTTATTTTCATAATCCTTACTGTTATTATTAATTTTTCTTGTCGATTCGTTTGTTTTTTTTGTAAATATTTTGATTGTTAATTAATTGTGTTGTAGTGGCTATAAACAAAATCGGTTATATGTTATACGAGTATAAAGGGTAAATTGATCAAAATTAAAATAATGACAATTCCACATATCCTGAAAATTAAATTTAGAAATTTAAAAACATTGTACGTTTTTCTATTAATTCACTTAATATTTTAAAATAAAATGTAACTATAATTGTTTATTAACCTTTTCTAATGGCGACATTTGGTAGAATTCAGTGAAAATCATTTGCCAAAATTAGTTATTCAGAAGAACCTAGTACTTCATTAGAAAGTAGTTTCCAGTTTTTGACCTGAATTTATGACGATTGAAAACTATCTAAAATTTTACGATTGACCCATTGATTGGTGTAAGTTTTTGGGGTTTTGGGGTTTCTTCCATTCAAATGCCAAATTGGGAGACATTTTTCCTTGGAATGTCTTCTATAGAGTGCTTCTTCTTTGAAAGTTCGACTACTTCAAGCAGTCTAATATCCTTGCACCACTAATCTAAACCAACCAACCTCAGTACTTTTGATTTTTGTGGCCATGATGTTTTGATGTCAAGTAACCTGGAATCGAAAATAATGAAAAATTTCGATTTTGAATTTATGACGATTGAAAACTATCTGAAATTTTACGTTTGACCCATTGATTGGTGTAAGTTTTTGGGGTTTCTTCCATTCAAATGCCAAATTGGGAGACATTTTTCCTTGGAATGTCTTCTATAGAGTGCTTCTTCTTTGAAAGTTCGACTACTTCAAGCAGTCTAATATCCTTGCACCAATAATCTAAACCAACCAACCTCAGTACTTTTGATTTTTGTGGCCATGATGTTTTGATGTCAAGTAACCTGGAATCGAAAATAATGAAAAATTTCGATTTTGAATTTATGACGATTGAAAACTATCTGAAATTTTACGATTGACCCATTGATTGGTGTAAGTTTTTGGAGTTTCTTCCATTCAAATGCCAAACTGGGAGACATTTTTCCTTGGAATATCTTCTATCGAGTGCTTCTTCTTTAAAAGTTCGACTACTTCAAGCAGTCTAATATCCTTGCACCACTAATCTAAACCAACCAACCTCAGTACTTTTGATTTTTATGGCCATGATGTTTTGATGTCAAGTAACCTGGAATCGAAAATAATGAAAAATTTCGATTTTGAATTTATGACGATTGAAAATTATCTGAAATTTTACGATTGACCCATTGATTGGTGTAAGTTTTTGGGGTTTCTTCCATTCAAATGCCAAATTGGGAGACATTTTTCCTTGGAATGTCTTCTATAGAGTGCTTCTTCTTTGAAAGTTCGACTACTTCAAGCAGTCTAATATCCTTGCACCATTAATCTAAACCAACCAACCTCAGTACTTTTGATTTTTGTGGCCATGATGTTTTGATGTCAAGTAACCTGGAATCGAAAATAATGAAAAATTTCGATTTTGAATTTATGACGATTGAAAACTATCTGAAATTTTACGATTGACCCATTGATTGGTGTAAGTTTTTGGGGTTTCTTCCATTCAAATGCCAAATTGGGAGACATTTTTCCTTGGAATGTCTTCTATAGAGTGCTTCTTCTTTGAAAGTTCGACTACTTCAAGCAGTCTAATATCCTTGCACCACTAATCTAAACCAACCAACCTCAGTACTTTTGATTTTGTGGCCATGATGTTTCGATGTCAAGTAACCCGGAATCGAAAATAATGAAAAATGTCGATTTGGATGCTTCAAATAGCGACTTTTATGAGTTTTACAGTGGTATATAACACTTGACTCTACCTATATTGGAAGTATCATCAGCAAAGAGACATATGGTTCAGGAATACTGTGAATTAAAGGAGATTGTTTACTTTAAACTTGATTTACTCAGAAATATGTTTTTGTTGTTAGATGTACCTATTTTTGGGGACTCTCTTTTTGCTAGAAACAAAATTTAAACACTGAAATATCCAGTGAATATTGCTACTTACTTTAAGATGGGCTTTTAGAAATACATACACATACAAAAAGTTATTGAACTTTAAACATTAAAAAATGTGATTTTGTCATTTTTTTGCAAAGTTTTAGTAACAAATTAGTTTTTTTTCAGATTATCTGGCGCCGTCATCAACACGAGGGCTATAATGCGCCGCAACATTCGTCATTAGACAAGCCAACATATATTTACAAACACCCATGCCTAACACGGGACCTGAACCCGCAACCTCGGGGTCTAGAAGCTAGCACGCTAACCACTATACCGTTTGGTCGGCTTACTTTTTTTTGGAAACTAGGCAACATTTTGGAAGAAGACCCAATTGAAATAATAAACAAAGTTTGATTTGTCACTACAAAAAACTTCAATTCAATATTTCCTATAGTTACTTAGAAAAGGTACCGTAATTTCGACAGTTCAGAGCAGCATTCATAAAGGAAACTGTCGAAATTAATTTCAAAACTGCTTCCTGAAGGTTAACAGAGAACCTGATATTTTTTTCTCAGGTTAGGCCAAAGAAGGACCCTAGGGCCAAAGTAGCCCGCATTCAAGGTACACCAAGCATCAAAAATATAGTTCTGAGTTAGTCACGTTTAAAGTAAATTATCTCCTTTAAATCATAATGCAGGGTGTCTATAAAATGGTGGACATATTTTGATCTTGAATAACTCATAAAATAATGATAAATTTAAATTGATAACATTAATGGTAAGATAGATTCTAAACTTTTTATGGCCCTTTTCAATGGACTTCCACCTATGCGCCATTCGTCGCACGAAGAATAGCAAGACGGTAGTCAATTTCGCGACAGGTACGGGTAAGCATGTCAGCATCTACAGAGGCTATTGCGGCTGTAATCCTGGCCTTCAAGTCATCAACATTCGACACTTTTCTAATGTAACCGACATACTTTACGAATCTCCAAAGGAAAAAGTCCAGTGGCGTTATATCCATCCATATAGATAAACAACTGGATAGACTGCTCCATTGTCAATGCAAAGAGAAAAACGCGCCGGTTATTGCGAAGCTTTGCGTAGCTGGTGGAATGATTAACCAATCACAGTTCACTTTTATAGTTGGATGGGAATGCGAAAATCCTTGTAAAGTGTTAGAGTATATATTTTTTTGCACATTATTACTAATTAAGGTCTACTATTGACATTTCTGCTATGTACAACCCAAAATTTAATTTTCAATCCTGTGCAATCCGTATTTTTTATCCCACTAATTGAATCTGGCAACGGCTTCATTTTCTCAGCGTTAAGCAGTCTATCCAGTTGTTTATGGTTATATCAGGTGATCCGGATAGCCAATAGAGAAAAACCTACAATTAATAATGTGCGCAGACGATGTTTACAGAAGAAACGAGAAAAACGTAAAATTAATAACACGTGCATGCGATATTTACGAAAGAAATGATACTCAAATGGGAAAAGGAAATTTTCTATGACAACGTTCATTATAAATTAAAATATGAGTTATTATATGTATAAATGAAATAATTTTGTATATATCTTCATTATTTTATGAATTAATCAAAATCAAAATGTGTCCGACCTTTTATAGACAACCAGTATATCACTGTAAACATCATGAAAACGGCTATTTGAAGCAATTATAATCTCAAGATCGATATTTTTCATGATTTTCGATTCCGGTGTGCAGCAATTCTAGTGTCATACGTAAAATTCAATGCAACCAACTTCTGCAAAACTAAAAATCGGCCTTCTTAGATTATGAGAATTATACAAAACCCTGGATAATGCAGAAACGGATAGCACTTATTGAAGAAAAAACAAATCTTGAAGAACTAAACCCAGACGGGAAAAATAAGTTTGTATATATCTTCATTATTTTATGAATTAATCAACATCAAAATGTGTCCAACCTTTTATAGACAACCTGTATATTACTGTAAAAATCATGAAAAAGGCTATTTGAAGCAATTATAATCTCAAGATCGATATTTTTCATGATTTTCGATTCCAGGATACAGCAATTCTTGTGTCATACGTAAAATCCAATGCAACCAACTTCTGAAAAACTATTCAAAACTAAAAATCGGCCTTCTTAGATTATGAGAATTATACAAAACCCTGGATAATGCAGAAACGGATAGCACTTATTAAAACAAAAACAAAACTTGAAGAGCTAAACCCAAAAAACAAATTCGGCAAAACTCGCAAAAGGTAAAAGTACTCCAAATAAAAGGATCATAAAGAAGAAAAGAAGTATTAAAGCTAATTGAGACAACAAAAGAACTAAATGCAAGAAAACTTGGGATAAGAGATCCAAGATAGTAGAAAGAAGGGAAAAATAAAGAAGAATAGAAAAGAAAGTCAGAGCAAAAACTAAAAGCTGTTTTATGTACTGAACCTCCAAAGGCTTCAAATTAGGTAGGGAACAAACTCGGCAAATGGTCAAAAATTACTGACGTAAGCGCAATAGGTGATAAACAGAATACTCAAATGAGTAAAAAGGGCCTTAAAAGGTGCGAGGGTAAGGCTTAGGGGATATGGGTGTAAAAAAAGAGGGAATTTTCTTGGAAAAAGTTCCAGACAATTAAATAGCTTAAGGTTTTCTTTTCGGAAAAGGGGAAGGTTTAAGAGGTGGTAGGTGATTAAATTTGCTCGTTTTCTTTAAAGTGAGAATGTTAATTGAGGCGCCATTAGCTTGATTTGATTTTGATCTTCAGTTTGCTTTTGGGGTGAGAATATTCATAGATTTACACGTTGGGCGTGGATTGGTAAATGCTCGATAATGTTAGCGTTGTTTTTGTTTGGTTAAATGAGGGTATTATACGTTTTTTTTTTCGTTGTTGTTAAATTGTAAATGCAGTATCTTATTTTGGGTTCTTTTGTTTGAGAGAGGCAATTATGAAAGTGTTGGCATATATACGTTAGCAATTTTTGTAGAAATTTCCATTAAAATATGCCTTGTAAGAATATAAATTTAACTATTGATTCTATGATAAAGTGTATGAATAAACTGTTATTTATGCAAACTAGTGGGGAAAGTAATATTTTTCCAAACGAGGAAAAACGCCTTTTTCACGAGTGCGTTAGCAAGAGTCAAATAATTTTCCGTGCTTGAAAAAGCATATTCTCACGTGTTGTATACAATATTTTTTCTAATCATTGGCAACAAATATTTTTAAAACATATATTTATTAATGTTGTCTCAGTTCAAGTCAATTAATTTCTTCTGATAATATGTCATTTCAATCCCAAGACTATGTAATATTTGAACATGAAGCATGCGATAATTTTTTTTTCACACTAGTGGGAAAAGGTTACTTTCCCATATTCCTCGCGAAAATATGCTTCTTTCACCATGATTTTTTATTAAAAATGATTTGAAAAAGTTTAATTTTTTTGTACGTCGTCATGAAAACATTATTTCTTTGTCTGTAATTAGTGTAATTTTTAGTAAAAGTGTCATCTTTTAACGCTTACAAATTAAACTAAACTGATATTTTTGAAATTTACTTTGTAGATCTTTCTAAAGGGCTATTGCTTCTTCGGAGCATATGGATAATATTATGGAAAAGTAATGAATCTCTTCCAATCTATAAATTTTATTCTTCTTCTTACATTTTGGTTACCTTTTGTACGGTCTTTTATGGTCAAAGATAGTCGAGAGTAACTATTCTTATTCTACAAATTTAGATTTTTCTCAAGGAAACAGTTTAAATAGTACTAATAACATCACACAAAATTTGGTTGGTTTTTAGAAAGCTATTTTATAATTTTGTATCGATTTTTCCTTCTATCTCTTGAAAAACAATAACGAAATGAAATGTGATGTTCCATTGAATTAATAGAAAATCTAGCAAAGTATGTGTTTACAAAGTATAGTTCGTGTTTTTTAAAACTCTAACAAAAGATTTGGACATAAGCGTATTATTACAGTCTAGAAAATATTATTTGCAACAGCAATGAGATAAAATTAAGCCACGTTCTTATTAAAACTTCGAGTGAAGAATCCCGCACAACTTGTATTTACACTCTAATATTTGTCACTGCATTTAAAATTTAATCTACAATGATGTAATTTAAAGTTTTCGTTTGCAAATTTTAATTTTTCTTAAAAAATAAAAATAGCCAGTTTGGCAATAGTTTTTGGCGATATTTATTGGAATTAAAATTGTCCAGGGAAAGGCACTGTTTTTATTAAATAAAAACTGTTATTTATTAGCTCTTCAAAGGCTCACAAAATGTCTCCGAACAACACAGCAATCATTATCAAACTTCAAAACAAGCTTCTGTTAAAAGAATTTCGAATACAGCGATAATTCAGGCACACTCAAATAAGTAAACAAAACTCTCAGCTTCTTTCATCGACATCAGAAGTAAAACTGATCTCTCCCGATCTGCGGTCTTGTATTTATAGGGGCGGGTGAGAACTTTCTGGAAATATCCAGCCAACTGGTCAAGCCTCTCGAAATTTCCCGATTGCTTTAGGTGTTGCCACCTTTTTTCTAACCTGTATTATAGCTGTTAACAAATAAAATAAAATGCAATAAAATATAACTTTTAAAATTAATACGTCACTATTTACAATTATATACAGAAAATTTGTGTAACAATATTAACAGATTAAACTTCAAAACTCCAATCTGGTTTCAACTTTTAAAACTCAGCAACCGTCGCCATGGGGATAGTATTTTTAAAACAGGAGTTGGACTACGAAACCGGATTTTTCCGGAAAGCAATCCTGGGACAATTTTCGTCTGCGCCGGAATTTAGTTGCGGGATTCCAAGTGTAAAATTTTTCTTCCAATCCCCTTATGCAGTATTCTCTTTAAAAATGGCGGATAAGAGGTTTCCTGCATTCTTCGCAAGTGCAATTAAATAGGGATAATGTAGTCTTGTTAAGTGGAAGCTCTTTCAGGGTATCTTTTGATTCAACTTTCAGGAAGGGGAGGGGGACTTGTATCGTGGAGATGAAATGAAAGCAAATGAATTGTCGTTTGGGAGTTTGATGGATTTTATTGTCTAACTTTTCAAGTAATGTGTTTGGGATTGTTTGACGAATGGTTATGTTTAGTAATTATTGGTAAATTAACTTTTTGACATCAGCCATTTGAAGGAAACATTGTATATTGTTGATGTTTGAAGTGTAAGTGGATTTTCAACGATGTGGGTCGAAGCTTTTGTGTTAATGCTGAATTCTGCGGGATGGAGTGTGATTGTATGATCTATTGTTAGGCGCTTAAATATGGTTAATACTTTTATAAATTTAATTTATAAGTATTTTTATATTTTAAAATTTAAAGCGGTATATTACATACACATATCCGAACGAGGAATATATCATTAGTTAAAAAAGTTGTAACATTTTGCGGTTTGTACCAAAGTATATTTTTTCTTACGATTCCTTATATGCCCGGGGTAATTTTTTTTTTGGAGGGTGGGGGGGGGGGGAGTCTGTTTAGGTAAATTGAAATCCAAGTTTGAAAATTTCTATGGGATTCCTTATTATTATTATTTTTTTTTTACCTTTTCATTTGACCTAGAATATTTCGCTACCCTAAATATCCAATTTTAGTTCATTATGTTGATACAAAAAAGTCGCCTATTCAGTAAAACAGTGTTGAAAACCCCTTATGAGCCAAGGGCACTTCTCAATGTCGAGAAATGTAATTTTAAGGTTCCTGCATGAAAACAATCTAACGAGTGTTTCAGGACTTAACATGCAACGTTTTGCAACTTTGTGTATATTTTCAACGTAATGGAAACTATTTATGTATGGACTATAACAAACTATCGTTTGAAATAAAAATTAATAAAATAGTTTATACTAGGGGGCTCCGCCCCCTGCTCGCTGACTCTCGCCAACCCCCTGGATTGCTATGCAATCCCCTTGGCTCGCTTTGCTCGCCTCAAAGTGAAGCATTAAAATATGCCCTAGCAAAAAGCTATTTCAGCTGCATAATGCCGTGAAATTGAAAAGTTTTGTTATTTATGAAGAGCCAGAATACTTGCCACGCCATTATACTACTGCTGTCGAGACGCGTTAAGCAGGGACAGTGTGGCAACGTAGTAGAAAGTTCTTGTAAAACAACAAAAATAAAAAGTACCGTACATATATTTAAAAAAGATCGGTTATTGAACAATTAAAATTTACAGGCTGGTATCGTATGAAGAGCTAAAATAATTAAAGTTGTTTATCGAAATTTCTTAACAAAGCAATCAAATGTTCGCATAATCTTTTTTGCGATACTTAGAAAATAAAATAAACAGCCAATTATCCGGCATTCAATCAACAGGAATTTTTTGAAAATCAAATTTGGCGAGAAAATTAGACCTATTTCGCCAAAAGTTTTTATTTTTTTTATTTCATATGAGATTTTGAAGTTGAGTGGATGGTTTTATTCGTTAGTTTGATAGTTTTCAATTCGATAGCTGAATTCGCACTGATTAGAAATAAATATAGGTTCATATTTACTGCACAATGCCTCTTAGCGACTTTTTGAAAGTTGGCGATTTAGCGCTGAATGCAACCCGGCGACCTCCGGAACATGTTCAGCAGATAACTTTTCCGAAAAGTCTGGTTTATCCGGAATTCCAATCCAAAAGAAATGTACACACTTTGGATCTATTTATTCTTGCATCATCATAACTATTAAATCAATACGTTTTAAATAGGCAATAATTTCTATCTGTAAACTGAAATAAGAAAAACAAAATATAGCGAATCCAAGTTGTTGCTGTTGCCAGTTGTATTAGTCAAATTTCAAAAGATATATTGTGATTGGCTGGATTGCTGAATTTGGAAATTCGTGCATAAAGTACATTTCGAAGATCATTGCCATTCTGCTCACAGAAATACAGCCGAATTTGGACGTTACGCAAGAGAATTATATATATAGATTTAATAATTTATGAATAAATAAAAAGTTTTCTTTTTAATTTCATTTGTCATCATTTAAATTACTAATCACAATCCTTGGAAAATTAGAAATTTTTTCATTTCGCCTTTTTTTTTGGATGTTGAGTCTAAATATAACACATTATTATGAGGTTGCTATTGAAATTTTTAAAGTTTTATTTAGGTTTAATATGTAGATGATTCCTCATATAAAAAATACTATTTTCAATTATTAAAAATCTTCTATGAATTATAATGGTATATATTTTTTTAATCAATTAGAGTTAAATGCAAAGCCATCCTTTTTTTTTTTGCACACTGTACATAATTCTTATAATGCAATGCATTTTCATTTAATATGTACGTTCTTATTGGTACATAGTTCAATGAATGTGCTCTCTGTCTGTCGTTATAGAAACTGAATACTTATTCAAATATATCAGTTTGGTACAATTTAAAGTTTCTTGTGATCATTTTCATGATAGAAGCAGAGATTCTATGATATATGTGTAGTTTATATTATCAGTACAGGAAATACATTGTATACTAGTTATACATAAGGTTAGCATTGTTTTGCTGCCAGCTTTTCTTCATTTACTTCACCTGAAGTTATCACCACGAACTATTTTCTGTATTAGAATTAAGCATAGAATTAGGATTAATAGATAAAGTGCTCATACCTCTCAATTATCGTCTTAAACATGACATATGCATTAACCAAAATCCCGTGGAGGAATCACGATTATTAAATATGAATTGATTATTGTATATGCCTGAAAGTTATTTTACTTCCAAAAAGTTTCCCAACTTCTAACAAATTCGTAAAGTGACCTGAGAAGGCTATTATTCAGCAAAAAGTACTTAATATAGCTCTGCAGCGGTCATCTTGAATTTTGAACATTTTACTTAATATAGATGTCTTATATACAGTTGGAAAGGCATTTTTATATCCTACAAATTTCTCAACAGTCTATCAAAAATGTGCCGGAAAGCCATTATTTGGCAAAAAGATACGTTAATTTATAAGGAAGCGGCCATTTTAGATTTTCGACTGTAGCGCCCATTATCTAGACAGATACACTGCCGACCAAACGGTATAGTGGTTAGCGTGCTAGCTTCTAGACCGCGAGGTTGCGGGTTCGAGTCCCGTGTTGGCATGGGTGTTTGTAAATGTATGTTGGCTTGTCTAATGACGAAATGTTTCGGCGAATTATAGCCCTCGTGTTGCTGACGGCGCCAGATAATCTGAATACAACCAACTAGACAGATACACTCCGGTTAGTACACATTCAAACGAAGCGAATGACACCACCCACATGTTTGCATTATGACGCTGACCACGGGATTACATTTACTAATGGACTATTATTATCCTCTTATTAGGGATGCACCAGGATTATTGTTAGAAGTCAGTAAAATATCTAAATTATACATCTCTAATAAGCTTTTTATATAGCGTGCTGTACAATTTTAAGTCAAATGCAATAATCCCAAATAGCAATAGAACCACTTAGTTTCTTCTATATATTTTCTAACACACGTAATTAAAATAGATAAGACCACTGTTTTATTATCTAATGGTTAGAATCAACTCTTTGTATTCGTTTTGATGTTTTTATTATGTCTTAATGAATACCTAAGGTTCTCGACTAGGGTTAAAATCGTAAAATCAATCAACATTTCATTTTTTTTTTTTTATTCCGTTTCATATGAATTGAAAAATTTTCTTTTCAAATCAGTTCGTCTTTTTCTGGTACTTTTACTAGAAGTTTAGTTACAGTCGTTCAAAAACGGTTTTTAATACGAAAATCCATGCAGAGAGATTCCAAAATCGTATTTTCTAAAGAATAGATTTTTCGCTAATACTGAAATACGGCTTTTGTTATATCCCAAAATGTATTTATGATAGAGTTATAATTTTTTGTAAAGTTGCTCGTTATACTATGTTGAGTATAATGGCCATTTGATTGTACCTATTCTTTTTGAAAAGTTATTGCTATATATACAAATAATTATGTTGCGAAAATATTGAAATTTATGTGTAATCTTATACAATAGCCTATATATTTTTATTTTTGAAAATATAACTTAGATTTTAGATCATTATACTCAAGAACATCATAGAATCATGTAGTAAAGAGTAAAAAATATATATTTTAAAACTTTTTTTACAACATTAGCCGTTTTGACAAAATATTGGCCAATTTCGACCAAAAGGCTCATCTTTTAAGAAAAATAAAATAAAAAATGTTAATATGTTTGACAATTTCATGTTTAAACCATATAATATACATTTGAATGCAATAAAAAGTTTCATTAATAAGTTGTTTTTTTTTTTGTTTTTTTTTTTTAAATAAAAACTGCTCCGAAAGTAGTCGGAGGCCTTACAACTGGGAGGCTCAGAAATCTTTAACTCTCACCAACTCTTGAAGGTGTGTTCGCAACTCTCATTGGTAAGCCTTGTTAACCAGGCTCGCTTCAATAACAGACGTCTTTTGTATAAGTCTTAACACGAAAATTTATTCAATTCGTAACCAACAGAAAAACATGAAAGTTTAGCGTCACCCAATTTATTCACGCATTTCGTTTATTTCCCAGAAGATTTCGTATATTTCTAAGAAAGAACAAACTTCCTGCATAGATTCTGTATCGTGCTTTTCAACAACAACAATACAAGCAAAAATGCTTCTACGATATCTCTCAGCATTAAGCGTTTTTGAATTTTTTTTTCGCACTCTTATATTCTCGTGGATGGCGCTGTTTCTTCTTTTTTTTTTTTAAAAGCTGCTGCAGCAAGACAAATATTCATTTTGATTGTTTGTTAGCAATGTTCTGTATGTCTCTTTCTGCGCTATCAAATGCTTAAGATTTACATATACATTAGGAATTACAAAATTTGACTCAAGTCTGCGTTTTTTTTGTTTTTTTTTAAATATTCCCGAATTCATTACCTTTAAAATGATACCATTTTCTTTCTGAGGCACAATTTACTTTTTAAATTACAGTGTGTTTTGCGAACCTATTTTGTATCACGTTCATTAGTGTAGTAAACTTTAAATGTGTTTTCTGAAGAATGACATTTTGGTGTTATATGACTTTACGCCAACGGTCATGACTTCATAATAAATTGTCCGATTTACAAAATTCTAATTTTGTTCTGAAGACACAAGTTGTAAATGTATTTCCTATGGAGAATCTAACATATATTGTTATAAACACATTTTTTATGAATATTTTAATCGTAATTGTTTGTTAAAAACTACGTATTTTTTTAAACTTTGTATTTAAAAAAATTTATAATTAAATAAATATTGCAGCTAAATTCAAAATTCTCCATAGGAATATGAGTCCAAATAATATGTTTCATTTGCAATAAAATCATACCTCTAAGTTAGTTACAAGTTTATTTATGTATGTTCTAATAATGCCCTGATTAGTCACTTTAATTGTAACTAGCTGATTAAAAAATTTATGGAAAAAAAAGTTTATATATATAAATGCATTTTTAATTCTGATATACTGTCAAAATGTTGAAAATTATTACCTAAAAATTAAAGAAAATCATCTTAATTGTATATGTATACCTTAACACAGCCGCATACGCATCGTAATTAGAACAGTGATAAGGCTATTAGGTCGAAGCGTTCTCGTGCAATTTTTTTTTCTCCACCAAGACCAATGAGAGGACATTGAGATCATGTCCATTTTAATTTGCAATATCCCCAAATTATCGTACACACTGGTATTTGGCAGACACCAGGACCGAACTCACTCAAGATACCTAGTCCATTTCGCTTGTTTTGTTTTGGAACTACCGACTGTCTATTTTTACCACTTTATAAAGTGCTTAACGCAGCCAAATGTCTCGTAATTTTGAGCATCTAGAAGAACACGAGATCGAAATCTTCTAGTGTAAACCCCTCTCTCCGACCCCACCACACCAACGAGAGGACATTAAGGCCACGACAGATTTAATGTGCACCAGCTCCCATTAGGTACACACCGATATTTGGCGGACGGAGGCCCAAACCCACGAGGTTACGAGCTCGATACTCTACCGCAAGGTTATCGGTGCCTCATTTCGCTTCAACCTTTGATTTCAATGCGTAAATAAACTGCAGGTGTTGCCAATCCGTCTTTACAAGTACATAATATGAATTATTTAAGGGCCATTATTTGTGGTCAATTTTTAAAATTTTCGATTTTGATTTTTGTATATTTTCTAGGCATTCAAACCTTTCTGCTTAAAATGAGATATAAATTGTGTCATTCCTACAGGTAGAAGTATTTTTAATGATTTTTTAAAAAATTATTTTTTTGCTTAAAACTCGGCAAATTCAAACTTTAAATGGCTGTATCTCAAAACAACACGTATTTTTCAACATTATGCAATTTTCTCTCAGAAAGAAATTATACTATTAATACAAAATTAAGAGGTAGTATTTATATGTCAATATTGTATGCACTGGAAAGAGCTTTTGCAAAAATAATTTATATTTTTTCATTTATGTCATAAAATGTTAAAAAAAAAAAAAAAAAAAAAAAAACAGCTCTTTTTAGTAGTATTAAAAGTGTTTAAGGTATATGTGTTCCAAATTTTAAGTTATTATCTTTGATAGGTTTTGAGTTAAAAGGTACATGGCATAGGTCAATTTAACATGGGCTACATAGAGGCATGCCTCTCCCCTTAAATATTTTTGGAGGGTGCACGTAAGAGAACTATGTGGATAGATAAGTAAGATAAGTAACGAGGAATGTCTACTTATACCTCACTGTAACTCATATTTATTTAATATTGATATTTGGCACTCATAGACAATCTAACTGTAAACTGTAATTTAATCAACAAGCAGTCCCCGTTGGGAAACACCTGTAGTTAAACATTCAACAAATGCGCCTAATCTGACCGGAAAAAAGAGATCCGTCAATATTCATCACAATCTCCTCGATCTTTTTGGATCGATTCAATCCCTTCCGGGAAAAGACTCGAGTTCTCAAAGACTCGGTAGTTTGCTCAGCGGGAAAAATCTTGCAGTGTAAAGAATAATTTTTTTTTTCTGCTCATTGCTACAAGGAAATCTTGTGTCTCTACTTTGTTGCCAACTTTAAGTGGGGAATATAGACATATTTTTTTGCCTACCTCTTTCGAATCTTTTGCCCTAAAGGGTTCTCGGTTTGGTTTATTTTTTATTATTTTTGAAAAGCGTATTGACTGTTCGTTTTGAAGAAGACTGGATGGGACATTGGGTTTTGTTCCGTTTTTTGAATGTAAAAGAGGATACTTTTGGGTCTTTTGTTGGTTGGTGTTTGATACGTTTTTTTTAAAAAAAAAAATTCTTCAACCACCATTGGAAAAGGTTTATAGTTCTATAGAAGTTTAAAATGGGTTTGTGAATGCTTTTAAAAAATATTGGAACAAAAATTTTCGAATGTTTTGGAAAGAAACTGTACTTACATGAAGTATAGGATGTGTCAAAAACAGCAGAATATTTTACAAACGGGAAAAAATCATAAACGTTTGAGCAAATGTTGATGAAGTTTTCAAAGAAATTCTCAGAAAAGTAATCGGCTTTTTTACCCAAATAAGTAAAAATGAGTTCGGTTTTTCATCAGTAGATGGCGCTTTAAGCAAAATTTGAAATTTATATTGCTTTAATTTGAAATTCGAATTTAAATAGCACTGGACCGAGTAACAAAATACTTTTTAAACAATACAGAATTATATCTATTAAAATAAAATGTTTGTAATTTTAAGTATTTTGTCCTATTAAAATTACAATATTTTCAATTCCTGAAAGCTTTACAAAATTGTACTTCACAGCCATAACTGTTTCCATTCTATTTTACTATTTAAATTCAAGTTTCGAAACGGTGATTTTCGTTTAAAGTATTCCTAATTTAACAACATGCCAAAAAATAATTTTCTTTGAAACGCAACGACTAAATGAATCGCAATACCAAAGTAATAATTTTTAATCGTATATGAAACTAATAATACAATATTCAAGGTTTAGATTATCTCATACAGAAGCAAAAGTAGAAGAAAATATCCAGCATGATAATTAAATTTCGATAAAAGCTTTTAAAAGATTACATATACATATAAACCCATCAAACACACACATTCGCAATTATCATTATATTTTCAACTTATTTTTCTTTTTACATCGCTTCATTACGACCTTTTTTAACGATTATTTCGTCTAAAAATAAACCAAAACACACCCATCAGTGATTAGGTAGCAATTCTAGTGGGTATTTTACTACTAGATTATTGTTATTTGATGTAGTTGCAAAACCCAAATATCAAAATCTGAATGGATACAGTGAGACATTATAGTTTAAGAATAAGGTTAGTATAAAGAAAAGGGATTTTCTCATAATTCTTTCTTAAAATATTTTATAAAAATACCACTTTAAAGACGGAGTATCATTGGATAAAATTATGTGACGTCACTGATCTGAGGCTTTAGGATTGGATTTATTGGCCATGGGTTTTAATTGTTTTAACTTTAAGAAAGAGAATTTTACTTCTTGTTTGGAAAGATTATTTTCCAATTAGAGCTTCTGTGTCTCTACGTCACAGTCAGATATGATGTTCACGGGAAAATGAAATAGGTAGAGTGTTGTCCAATGGAATTTAAATATTCGGATTCTTTTTTAAAAGCGTATTTTTATTGGTCACAAGCACGTTACAAGTGTTGCCATACAAGGGAATCCCACTCAAAATAATGTATTTCAGAAAGTTCATTTTAAAGTTCAATTATTATTTTCTATTTTTAGCTGTCATTTTCACTTATAAATATCGTTTAATTTAGATTTTTGTCGGCAACTTTAAATTTTGTTGAGATGACGTGAAGTTGTCAGAGATTTGAATATTATGTTGTTCTTTAATAGTTTTGTTTGTAATTTACTGTACTATTAAGAGAACGTTTTGTATTTTATTTTTAAGGAATGTCAAGAATTCTATATAAGTATTGCTACACAAATTTTCTGTTCATAATTTTAAGTAATGACTTATTTATTTTAAAGTTCTATTTTATTTAATTTGTTAACATCGATAATACAGGTTAAAAAAAAGGGGGTCACATCTAAATTAATCGAGGTGTTTCCATCACGTAATCGGCTGCCTGGATTTTTCGAGAAAGTTCCCACGCACTTCTACAAATAAGACCACTGAGTGACCACTCGAGTTTTAGATGCTGTTTTGAAGGTATCGGACCTATTGTTTACCTTTGTTGTTCCTGAATTATCGCTGTATCTGAATTTGTATACATCGAAGCTTCAGTTGAAGCTGGATAGTGAGTTTATTGTTATTCGGAAAAGTTTTGTAAGATTTCGACAGAAGAATAAATTGTAGTTTTTATTTGGTAAAAACTGTGTCATAATTTCCTCTAAGACAAATTCATAACATTATCAATAAATATTATTTTTTAAGTCATGATTTCTAAATTAAAAAAAAAAAAAAAAAAATGATTTTTTGAAACTAGGTCTGGGTTTGCCATCACCAAACTTTTAACATTTACGTATTTCTCGTTTGTTTCGTATATTCCAATGGGTGATTATTATTTAAACATGTCAAACAATATTGATAAAATTACAATTTTTATAAATGAATAAACTATAAAGGAGAAAAATTAAATGTTAGTGTAGTAAATTCCGCAAAATATGTGATCGTCTCTCTCTCTCTCGGGGGAAAAAAAAAAAAAACTGTTTTTGCCGGAACTATACTTCGTTGTGAATTGTTTTTGTAGAAAATTACTCTGAAATAAAAAGAATATTAGTTTGAAGTTGATAAGCTGCTCATTATGATACTTCCCAAGAGTTCAATGCATATAATTATGCATTATAATATGCCAAATAATGCATTCTAATTTGCTAATTATGAAAGTCTTGGTATACAACAAACAAACAAATTGTATCACCATTAGATTATTTGGGAGTAGAAATCCACTGTATGTTCTATCTCTGAATTAGTTTTATAGATATTTTTTCCTAACAGCACTAATAAAAGTTCTGCAGTATATAGTTACTAGTAGACTCAATTGTAACCAGCTCATCTTAAATTGCTTAGAATAATTTGTAGAAGTTTATTAGATTTCTATATTGTATTTTATTGATGAGAATTATAAGAGTCCTTAAGTTTCCTCAACTTTCTTGAATTGCGATTTATTATAACTTGTTCCTAATTCTTTTAGTTTTGATTTTCAAACTAATACAACAATGGGCAATTGAAAATAAACCTTTATTCAGAAGCGGAGGTATTAAATTTCAAATTGTTGTATCATTTATAATTTTTTTTTTATATGTATATGTGTGTATTTTTTCCCCCTAATGTTAGCGTACCATCTAAACCGAAATTGATGGCAAATCAAAATTACCCATTCATTTTTGACTACACACGCCATGAATAATAAAATAAATACAAAAATTGATTACATATTTAAAACCAATGTTTTATAAATTTACTAATTATTTTTTGGGGTGTTTTCTCCAATAAAAATGCATCTTGTCGTTTGCTTAAACAGTTTGTAATTACTAACCGTACCCATATATTTAATTCTTCAGAACAAGTTTTGATGTTATATCATTTCTATAACTTATCCCCGAGCAAAAACTACATTTTCGTTACAGTTAGCAATAAACAGAACAGTTTCATCGACAGAGGTACTTACTTGAAATTATTTAAATTATTCAGACATGGAATAAAATGGTCCGAGAGAACTGCAGTGAAAACACCGGATGGCCAATTTTTAGGATTGCAAACGATCTTGGTCACGCGAGACTTTGAATATTACGGTCGGAAGAATATTCCATTTTTTATATTTTTCCAGGTAAAAGGCACCTAAGAATGTTTTTTCATTTATTAAATGATAGGTATGTAGTGATGTTTGAAATGCAATTTGTATCAGCCGGTGTATCGCAGGTCTTGTTGCTGTTGGCTATAAAATATGAATCGGTTTGGGAGACCTTGTGAATTTTTGTAAGTCATTAGTGATAGTTTTGAATTTTCGACAGCTTTGTTGGCACTTGTTTGGTTTACAAAAATGTGAATTAAATTGGCTTGATTTATGTATAAATAAATGTGTTGTTTTTATACTGGGAGTGGGTATGCTTGACAAATTATCACGTGACCTACAGCTATTAGATATTGGAATTGTTTCCTTGTAGAAATATGTTAGAAAATAAACATTGCAAGGTACCGTAAAATGAGGTGAATAGGAACAGCGGGGCGAATCGGAACGAAACTTCATGAAATTACAAATAAATAATTATTTCACACAAATAAAGCAGTTTTATTAATTATATATTTTTTTTATTTGGCTAAAATGTTTGGAATCATCTTGAAACATGTTTTGTGATGTTTTCAACAGTGCCCTTTAAAAAAAAAAAAAAAAAAAAAAAAAAGTCTGCAACAGCGTACATACAATTCAATGAATTTTAACCTCTTCAAAACTTATCCCGTAATTAGTAACATGTACCATTTATAGACTTAACAAATATGTTTTTAGATAAGTATAAACATCCACAACAGCATGCCATACTTAATTCAACTTGGTTTTAAAAACTTTTTATTTTAAGAATTTTTATGTTTTGCCTCGTCTCGATTTCGAGATTTGGGTGGTGAATCGGAACACTTGAAAAGTGATATTAAAAGCTGTGTTTGGCTATATTATGTTCCACACAAAATTCAACGACTGAAGAAGAGTCTAAATACTCTCTTCAAGACAGTAATCAAGACTGCAGGCTTGGCTTGAGTAAATGTCAGAGGAGGAGCCTAGTTTCCGCATGGCAGAAAACCCGATTGTTCCAGTGATTTTTTCTCTAAATGACTTCATTATCTTTCTATATAGTTATATGGAAAAATGTATGAGGATTCTATGTGAGGAAAGTTTTACACCCACAAGATTATTGCTAAATAAGTGTGTTTTAAACAAAGAGTCCATGAACAAAGAGATTTTTTGATACAAATGAGGATGCTTTTCTCCTTTCTCAAGATATTTTAAGGAATTTGCAGTCATACGGCACGTAAACATAAAGTAGATTAAAAAATATAATTAATTTTAAAGACTATTTGGATAAGTTATAGGAGAAGAGTTGTTACGCTTTCAAACAAATGATTTGTTTTGACAATAATTGACAAACACAAATTTTATCCGTCATATTAAATGATTTTGGTATGACAATGTTGTGTTCCTCTTTACCACAATGCATTATTACTCGTTTTTGTCACCCTATAAACATTTAAAAAAGATCAGACATACATTGCAACGAGTGTTCCGATTCATCCCTTTCTGCGGCATGAATTGGAACACCATGAAAAAAATTTAAAATAAATTAAAGTCCTAGTTTTTTCAACATTTTTTGGATTGATCCTCAAAGAAGAAGGTAAGATCCAAGTTTCAATGTCAAATATATGTTCCTTAATGATCTTATTACAACCGATTTTTACTTTGAAAGTTGAAAAGTGTTCCGATTCACTCCATTTTACGGTACGTATTCGGAACATTCTCCTAAAAACGCCAAAAAGCTTGTCGCAGCTATTTTTCTCGTCACTAGATAAGTTGGATATTTCTGTTAACCATGGAATATATTTTAATGTAACCAAAACTCCTTCAAACAAGTCATAAAATTTAAAAATATTTTTTATACTAAAAAATATGTATGTCCATTAATGTATATTATATATATGTCCATTAATATATATGTCCATTAAAATATATATGTCCAAATATATATGTCATTTCCGGGAATTGTCGCAACCTCAGGGTTGCTTGCTTTATCAGTATTTTAATTTCACTTTATATTTTCTTAATATCTATATTTAATTATTTTTTAGCTATAAAGTATATTTTGCTTGGGTATAAAGCTTTTATGAGTAGTAATTTCGTGGTAATTAATGCAATACCTTTTGCGGCAAGGTAAACTCATCACGTCAGAGGACAGCAGTATTTAGTTGTTTAACAGCCCAAAAAGTGACATAACAAGTCAACTGTGTTATTGGAAAGAAGTCGTATGAAACCATTTTGGTTCCAATAAACATCGCGTATTCTATTTTCAAATACAAGTATCTTATTTTATTATTTTTATGTGAAATAGGTGCAACTGTAAAGATAATGCCGTCATGTTCGTGGTCAAAATAAAATTAGTTAACAATTATTAAATATTTATCATTAATTACTTATTTGATAGCATTAGTTGTATAAATATTAATTTAGTAATTTCATGTTTATAAATCTAAAATTATATTCGGAACTAAACAATAACAAAGAAATCGTGTCCATGGACGTCAATTCATGGAATAACTATGGACGATCTCTATATATTATCAGACGATATCTGCCAATGTTATAATTGGATTGTAATGAATAACTTCTATAGGAGAAAAAAAATTCTAAGGATTTAATTATTTCAATTTTTTTTCTCTGTTGCTGATAAAACCGGAGAATGTGGAGAATCCTATACACATGTTAATTTTACTAGTTCTTTATACTAGCTGTGATTTTGTTTGTTGCGGGGAAATCTTCGAAGGACTAATTAATTTACTTTTCATTTGTTCGAGCTAAAACTTGGGAGAGGAACTATTTGTGGACGAAATTGCATTCAATTAAGGTTTGAGCGCACACACATGCATACACAAATATTTTCAAGAAATCTGTATGAAATTTAACCATCTTTTCAAATTTAAAAATTTTAACTAGCTTTGATAAACTATAAAGTAACGAGTGTAACGTTGAATAGTTTTATTGATGCACGTGAGTTTATATCGGGACTAAAAATATGTGAAGTTAATTGCAAAAAGCTCTAGCTGTGAGAGATTTAAGATCTAATGCTACCTGTAACTCATAAACCTACAATATAATTAGTTTCATTACAAGTAATGAAGTATTCAATAAATATGACACTTTGAAGGGTAGGGGGACTTAAAAATTTTGTTGATTTTTGTAGAATTTATTATTCTTTCTAGTTTATGAAAGGAAGGTGTTTTAGATGCCATTTTCATCGTATTTTCAGGGATAAAACCATGCCAAAAAATTCGGAACTAAACAATAACAAAGAAATCGTCATGTCCATGGACGTCAATTCATGAAATAACTATGGACAATCTCTATATATTATCAGACGATATCTGCTAATGTTATAAGTGGATTGTAATGGATAACTTCTATAGGAGAACAAAATTCTAAGGACTTAATTAAATTATTTCAATTTTTTTTCTCTCCTGCTGATGAAACCGGAGAATGTCGAGAATCCCATACACATGCTATTTTCATATATTATGCTATTTCATATATTTTCCCATACACATTTATTTTGCATAATTCAAATAACACCATATTTCCCATCTATTTAAATATACCTATTTCCACCAAAACCAGTCAGAATGACTGGTGTCGTGTTATTCGTGTGTGTTGAATGAAGCTTGGAACAAGGCTGTTTGTGCCTCGTGCACTTATAAAGTAAGTGCTCATAAAAAAAATCTCGGCAAAATGCATTGTACTCTGTGGAAGCCCGCAACGCTGGGCCCATGTCCTAAATAAATACTGCGCGTAATCGCCGTAAACGGCTCATTGCCGATAACGAAACGAACGAAAAACACATGTGCCGCTATATGTACTGCATCGGTCTCATGATTCTTCCGAAATCATATTTCTGTGCCGATAAAACATTGCAATACCCATCAATTATTATAGCTGCCCCAATGTCGTTTCATCACAGAATGCACAAGCATCATTTTGACTGGTACTGGTATAAGTGTCAATAACAAAAAATATATTTGTTACGAATATATATAAAGTAACATTAAATTCATGAAATGTATTCTCTACTTATAGCTCACAAAATTCATAACATCATTTCGGAAAGCAAATGTTACATGCAGTAGGAATTTTGAATTGAAATTGCACGACCAGTCAAAATGACTGGTTTGGTCTAGGATTATTGTCAGGGTTTGGAGGACTGGGCTAGGGTTAATGTCAGAATTTACCAGAAATACATATATGCAAATATTGAGCTACAGTGGATCTCATTTATGTACAACTATTTTTGTCAGTTTTGACAAATTAACTATGTATAATTCAATACCATGGAGTTCATACACCCTTTGTACAAAAGTGATACAACTAAAAGTTCTTCCATTTTGATTTAAAATGTATGCATAATCATATATGGACTTAAAATTGGAAGAATGGTGCAAGTCAGTTACAATTTGATTTCTACTTGTAAACAAGATTGGGTCCTTTTACCAACTCCAAATACATGCAACCTTATTATGTACACTCATTAACTCAAAATGAAGTATTTTGAGATGCGTCACTTTTGTATCAAGGATATGAAATGTCTGTTGTAGACAACTTTCATTTCAATTCACAGGTATTTTCTCAACTTTCAAAATTAAACATATATAAAGTAGGATCCAATCTAAAACAATTGGTTCCTTTAAGCAAGTCATTCTAATCAAGATTGCGTCACTCTTCAGAATGGGATAACATGCAACAGACTTGACCTATTCAATCTTGACGACTACAAAGCAATTAGTCCGGAACATTTTCCTCCGTCATTTATCAAACCCGAACTGGCATCAGCTCCTGCCTCTGCTTAGAAGTGCGATTTTTCGATATCTGCAATTCAGACTCGCTATCTAGTGATGATGATTACAGAATCGATTCTTTCGAAAAGCAGATTGGAATTTAATTGGACGATGAGTAGTAGTTTCAATTTGGAAAGAGAGGTTCGAATGCATTGTTATCAGAATCGATTTTCAAATCTTTTAGGAGACTGAAAATTATACCGTTCTTTTCCTAGAATTTTGAGTACCATTGATAAGGGGGTTTTGAAACGAGGATACTTAAGACTGGTGATGTAGTTTCTTGGTACAGGATTTTTCTGATCAGGCAGTGATGTGTAATTTTGTGAATAGGAATTGGACTTAGGATGCTACATCAAGTTTTAAAGTGATATTGATAATGGAATTAGCTGCATTTGTTTTTACATGACAGGTTGTCGTTTGTCTTACTGGTTTTGTTGTATTATAAGTTAAGAGTCAACTAAGGATGTGCAATTTTTAATGGTAATACTTGTCACTGCTATTAAATTTGACTTGTGGATATGTGTTATTTATATTTTTAGTTTATATATTGTCATTAATTACCAAAAAAATGGTCAATTTGTTGATAATTTTCCATTGCCCTCCCTCCACCTACAAAAATCGAAAAACTGTCAAAATTGGCAATATACTTTTTCGGTAATTATAACATCATTTCTTGCAACTGAAATGGAAAAACAGTCGTTGTTGGGCGATGCTGTAAAAGCATTGGTTTTTCAGTTTTTTACGTTTCTATCTCATTTATACAGATATTTGGAGGTGGTGATGTTTAGAGGAACATAAAAAGCATTACCACAGCAATTTTGATAAAAACCATTAGAGCTCTTTTTTAGCAGAAAAGCCTAAATTTTTCAATGGTTGTTACCTTATGCACAATTTTGATGGAAACCTTAACGTCAGGTCCCCTGTCCACCACTATCCCGTATGCCTAAATTAAACATCATAGGTCTATCAATTTGGGGGCTATGGTGATCTCGGATGCACACATAGACACACAAACATCTTTTGTGGAACACTTTTTTTTTAATGCCTTATGTTCCAAAACGTTTAGAAATTGCAATAAAAAGATGGATTTTTTTGTGGACCGTATTCAGTATTTTCAATAATTTTTTTTAACACATAGGTAATCGATAGTAAAAATCACTTGATATTTCAAAAATCCTAAAATTATAATGAATTAAAAATTAATTTAAGTTAAGTGAGCCGTATCTTTGTTTCTAAAACTAAATTTCTAAGTTGATATAAGCAATCATGTACAAACAGTTTTGATACACACTTCTTTCTTCGTTTAATCAAACTTAGTAGTTAATAAAACACTTTCCCAATACCACTTTTATTTACTTTCAATTACCCATATGTATACATAGGGTATTGAAAGTATAGTTTGCATTTCTCCACGTTTTAGAACATCCTGATCTCAAAAAAGTGATATAGAAATAATGTGTGTGTATGTTTGTGTGTGGTCAGCATAAAACCCGAACAAATTGACCTAAGATGTTAAAATTTGGTGTGCAGGTTACTGGTGACCATGAGATCTACAATTAAGGTTTTTGTCAAAATCGCTTATGCCCATAAGGTAGCTGCTATTGAAAAAATCATGTTTTTCAATTATTGCAAAAGAAACGGCTTTAACGATTGTGATTAAAATCGTTTTGGTAATGCCTCTTAAGGCGTTACAAATATCCCTACCTCCGAAATTCCCGTAAACATGCTTTAATGGCGTAAAAAGTTGAAAAACGAATGCCTTCAACGCAGAGCTCTCTTTGCTTGAAAATAACTCATCAACGATCGTTTTTTCTCCTCTTCTCAGTTTCATTTATAAGAAAAGATAATATAAGAAATATCGAAAAGTATATCGCCAAAATCACCATTTTGGCGAAATTTTTTTTTTTTTTTAAATTTGAATTATTTTTTTTAGACTTATATAAAAAAAAAATATTGCAAAAAAATATCGCCAATCTGGCCATTTTTAATGATGAAAATATAAAAATGGTAAATGACACAAATCCACGTCAGTATTATAGTGTAATTGAAAGTTGTGCGATGTTCCACACACCTTATTTAATACAAATTTATTAATTTATGAATGCATAAAAATATTTTTTGTTTCATAGAGGTTAGGCAGGTTTAAAAACATCCAATTTCATTCTTTAAATATCAGTGTATTAGATAAAAGGGCATTTGCAAAGCTATTACGATTTCAACAAGTTCAGCTTTCAATGGAATAATTTCAGTACATATTTCTGGCATTTGTATAGCGTACTTGTTCACAACACTAATCTGGATATATTTTAAATTTACATTTTAATAAAATTACTTAAAAATATGTAGGTTTTTTTTTTTTTTTTTTTTCTTCTTTTCTTCAGAAATACTGATACAACAAAAACTTAAAATGTGTTTAAAATAAATTCTAAGAGTTTTTAAAACCACTCAAAAATATGAAACTCAGTTTTTGAATATTGAATGTTTTTATGTGTTGACTAGGTTTTTATCATTCGAGTTCTTATGATCGATCAATATTCAATCTAAGAATGCTTTTAGATATGTATAAAAAAGTTTAACAAATCATACTTGCTTTCAATTTTTTTTTCTCCGTTATAAAAATATTTAATTTTAGTTTGAAAACCTCTCCAATTCAAATCGATCAATACAATACACAATTCAATTTCAATAAAACGATTATAACGCAAAAAAATAATAAAATCGAACATATAAATCCCTATTTCAAAACTAGAGGTTTTCTTATTGTTGGTAAATACCATTTTGAAAGTACGCATTTTAGAGTCTTGGAAGCGTTTATTCGATATGGATTATTCTTCTTTTTTGAATCGATGTACACGAGGCGATATTCTCCTCATCACCATTTATCAAACGATAGCTGACGAAGCAAATTTATGGAATTCTTCCACGTGAAAGATTAAATCAGTTTTTCGCGGATATTTCTTGGTTTTTGGAATTCTCATAAATTCGTTTCAAACTCATATTTACGGCAGGAAAGTTGCCACATAAAAAATGATACGTCATGAAATCATTATGGGATTTTTAGTGCTTGTTCAGCATTTGCAGGGATTCCTAAAAAGAATATTACATCAATTTTTTATTTCCACCAAAAAACCCTAATTGTTTTTAATTTATTTTAATAGATGTTTCCTACATCTTTGTGTACTTGTATTCTATAAGTAAGTATTGACTTATTATTTTATAATATGATAGAAAAAAAAATGATAAACTATAATAATGAAATGAAATAAAATGTCTTTCTGTCTGGCTATAGAAAGCAACTTCAAATAGACGTAGCACTCAGAAATTTTACCATATGAATAATTTTAGCCTACTAATTGGACTTTTCACAAGCGAAATGTTATTATTATTATTTTTTAATTATAATTTTTCTACCAAGTGACTTCTAAAAGATGTGTAATTTTGAAATTTTAAATGCAATTAGTGTTGGCCTTCTAATTTTGTTTTTCACAAACAGAATGCTATAATTGATTTCACGAGGATTATATTAGAGATTTTCTCTTAGGATGTTGAAGAAGTGGGCGTACAGGGTGGTGTTTTATTCTTGTATTAGTTCTATTACCGTGGAAAAGTAAACAAAATGGGTTTCTCGGTTAAGCTGAGGGAGGCGGCTAAGAGTTAAAGGAAAGTCTCGGAGTTGTGAGGAAGGTTCTATTGATGAGGGTGTTTTTTTGTTTCTCGACGCGGGGGAAAAGGGTGTCTAATTATATAGGTACACATACCAGTACCAATGAACCATTTAGTGAGTGAAACAAGCCTATGCTTGTGTACCAATGAGTCTTTCAGTGAGCGAGTCTTTGCTTGAGTAGTAATGAGAGTTTTAACTAGCGAAGCGAGCTTGGGTTTGCGTAGCATAAGAGCCTTTTAATGAATGAAGCGAGCCTGCTGCACCATATAAAATAACTAATAAAATAAGGGCCAAGCAGCTAGTACAAAATTATACCAATCGAGAAAAAATGTCTTAACAGTGCTATCGTATATTTATATTTCATAGTTTTTCAATTTGTTGTAAAACTAACCATTTTTAAGGGCTCCGTCTACTTTGTGGATGCATAGAAAAAAAAAGCTATTTTTTAAAATTTTTATTTTTTATTTTAAGAATACTGTTATGTTTATTGATATAAAACTTGTTAGTCTTAATAAAAACACTGGTAAATCACACAAAAAAAAAAGTATTGATTTAAACCACTTTTTTAGTGTAAAAATGCCAGGTAAACATGTGTCCTCAAAAAGTAGGTAGGTGCGTTCTGTTGAAAAAATCTCAAACTACTGAATATATCCTTATGAAATTTTAACCACATATATTCTGTACACTTATCGCTATATCCTGTACCATGATTCTTTATTAACTATTAAAGCATAAGATCGTGATCTATCTTCTGTAGTACTTTCCACATTATAGATATTTACCCTTCCTTATAACCGTATTTCTTGTGACGATCACTTTTTCTCTTTTTATACAAAACCTAAATGGATGAATGTTGTACCAATTTAAATATTTAAGATCTTGCCTTCTGAGAAATTGCAAATTAACAATTGCGTATTGTGTTATTGTATGGAATTCGAAGTTGTATAAAACATTTAAATTAGTCCGGAATTGCTTAGAAGTTCTGAGATTATTCAATAGATGGCAGCACTAAGGAAAAGAGAAAATCGCAATTATATATATATATATATATATATATATATATATATATATATATATATATATATATATATAGCGCAATTAAAGAAACCAAAGAAATCTTATATCTCCCCGCAATAGAATAAAATATATAACTTTGTTAAATTCCAAAAAAAAATAATTTCTAAGCATTATTAAATGCGTTGGTTGCTCATGCGCCCTCTAGTCATATATAAGTCCCCATTTCCTCTTTTCCTGGTAGTTGTCCATAATGATCCCGTTTGCATATTTTATGATCCTTCACTACTTAAAAAAATAATACCCTTATTATATGCTTTTCTTACATAAAATAATTTATTCTAATTCAACTGTGACTGATTTAAATACCATCAGGCAAGCATAATTCCAGTATTGTAGTCAGTGAGTTAATGTACGATATTTTTCGAAACTATTCCCACCTGAACTTAGAGTAGGGATTTTATTTTCGTTTTTTTTCCCCCTTTCTTCTTAGATAGGGCGTTAATTTTATCCGCTACCATTTTCATTTTCTTAGCTGTTCCATTTTCAACTTATTTTTTTCTTCTTCTGGAGTATCAGTTATTATTATCGTTCTTCTTTTTGGAATAAAATTGTTTGTGGCGAATATAAAGCATGTCACATACTTTACCGTTCACACGATATTCTATTCCTTCTTTCAGGAAATATGATTATTATATAGCTTGCCATAATAACAATGCTGATTTAAAGTTTAGTTTTTATTTCTGATTTATAAACACAGGAAATGTGAAACTATGACAACAATACACTAATTTTTATCGCATTTTATTTACGTTATAATCCAATTTAAATAAATTCAGTTCTTGTTAAGTTTAATAAAAACATCGCTTCAAAAATAATAAAAAAAAGCATCTTTAAATATTTTTTATTTTATTTTCCAGTTTTCTATCAACAAGTTATGCATGTAGTGGAGAAATATAGGAATATTTCGACAGTTTTAATGATAAAATTCTGGAATATAATTCAATTCAAAAATATAAACAGTTTTATCAATCATTACTTGAAACGAACTAAAAAATACTCTAAAAAAAGAACAAATGCCTTACCGAAGATCATTTCAAAATGGGGCTTTAATAAAACGTATTCTAAGGCACAATTCATTCTTTGAAAATCATAAAGCAATGGATTACTTTTTCAAGCGAATTGAAATCAGAATAGATTTTTTTTAAATACATCTTAGTATCACAAACTGTAACCATCATTTCAAAAATAAGTTCTATTTTCTTTAAAATAACGTGGATGTTTTTATTTGTTGTATAATACTAAATTTGAAATGAAGTTAATGGTGTTGGAATTGCTTTTTAATGGCCACGTCGAAACCGCACGCGAGAATTTGTCTATGATTTTTGGCAACAGTGAATATCGTTTCCGAATGAAAATGGAAGTGGTTTTGATTAGGGTTAGGAAGATGTAATATTAGGGTTATTTCAACTGCGTATTATGCATTATTTCAAACGTACTTTCATAACAAATGGTCATTGATTTTCTATTTAAAATGGAAATGAATCAGGAATGCTGTAATGCTTCAATTACCATGCATTGAAAAGAGACTAGTAATATTTCAAAATGAATGTATTTGAATTTAAGATTTAGTTGTAATTCAAATGTTTTACATTAAAATATTTTTAATGCACTAAATATTTCTTCTACTTTGAAATGTAAAATTACCTTTAAAGTCAATGCTTTGACAAGGATTATTTGTTTTTAGATAAAATATTTGTTTTTTACTTATTGATATTGAAAACAACTATTTACCAAGTTTTATTTACAAGTTAATTTAAAGAAGTGTAAAGTAGCGATATTTAACATACTTATATTTAAAATACTTTTTTATGAATTTGTATCTGTGATTAAAATTGAAATGAAAATGTAGGTCAATTTTGTAAGTGAATACATTAATCATAAATATTTTTTATTTTAAAGTTCAAATGAAAAGAATTAATTTAGAATCAAATTAGAGTTATGAGTGATCAAATCAGAATTATATTTTCCAAGTCAAAATTAGAACTTAAGAAACAAAAATTTGATAACCGTGTAAAATATTTTATTTCAAATGTCCGAAATTTTGTACGAAATTATACAAAAACAACTATTTGTTAGAAATTCTCTAAATATAATTACAATTCAAATGATCAGCTAATATCAAGAAAATATAAATTCTTTATTTAAGTAGTACATTAATCAAAATGATTACTAACTCAATTTTATTATTATAACTAGCTGAATACCCGTGCTTCGCTACGAAATTTTAACATATTCAATATTTTAGCTAGCTGTAAGACCTTGCGTTGAGGAAATCCGTCATTGGTGTATAGGTCAAAGTTTTTGGCACTTTGCACACAGGAAGGTTCATCGCTACACAAAATCGAGCTCGCTTTGTTCGCTGAAAAGTTCGTTGTTGCGTAAGAATAAGCTCGCTTCACTCACTAAAGTCTAATTGCTACGTAAAACCTTTATATTAAAAGCCTCTCCCCTGTCGAGACACACACACACACAAAAAAAAAAAAAAAAAATCACAATTAATACAATAATATAACACGACTTTAAGATAATTTTAACAAATTTGTGGAAAGCAACATTAGAAGGTCAAAACTACTTATATTGAAACTTTCAGAGCTCTAGGCCTATTATAAGTCGCTTTTTGTGAAAATATTAATTAAAAAAATTAATCAAAACAAATTAAAACCTTAAAATTTTTTTTTGTCAATAGTCCAATTAGAATGCCAAAACTACTTATGTGGAAAATTTCAGAACTGTAGCCCAAGTAAAAATCGTTTTGTAAAATATTTTTTAGTTAATTAAAAAATTAATTAAAAAACAACTAAATAAAAATTTAAAATTCTGTTTTTCAAGAGTTCAATATGAAGGCCAAAATTACTTATGTTGAAAATTTTAGAGCTGTAACCCTATTAGAAGTCATTTTGTAACAAAAATTGTTAATTAAGAAAATTAATTAAAAAATAATTAATTAAAATTTGTACATTATGTTTTTCAAAAGTCCAATTAGAAGTCTAAAACTACTTATGTTGAAAATTTCAAAGCTGTATCTCTGTTTGAATTCATTTTGTTAAAAAAAAATTAATTAAAATATTAATTAGAAAATAACTATTTAAAATTTTAACATTCTGCTTGACATACATAAAATTAGAAGGCCTAAATTTCTTATGTTGAAAATTTCAGAGCTCTACTCCAAGTAGTTCTTAAGTCTCTTAAGGAGTTAAGGAGTCTTAGGTCTTAAGGAGTATTGACTCCTAGGAGTCTACTTAAGTAGGTTTCTATAGATCCACAGAGCCACAGACAGACAAACACACAGCTTGTTTTATTATTATAGATTTCATTAAAATACTTTTAAACTTTAATAAAAATATTTCAATGGAAATGTTAGTTCCCTAAAATTATCTAATGTACTCTACATTAAAAACTCATTTAGTACCATACATTTTTTTTTTGTAACAGGAAAAACTGTTTTGCTTAAAAATATCACAATATGCTAATTGGGATTCAGAAAATAAAACCAAACGTTAACAATTTAATCATCTGCAGTACGAATGATTCAGAAATAAAATCTCAACGAAAGTTTTAACTGTAAATATGGTTCAGAAAGTAAACGGTGAAAAATACTGAATAAATAAAACTTCAGCGAGTCCTGCACCAAGATTTCTTCATTATCGAAATATAAAATATTAAAAAAACTACTTCCTAAAAGTAATTATTATCCAATTACTAAATATAACCGTTGAAATTATTAACACCTAGATGAAACTTCTCCAATCCTACAAGGAATTTTTTTTTAATAATATGATGATTACTTCTAGTTGCAAGTGTAATTAAAAGAGAATTTGTGCTCGAAGAAATTTAATAATTAATATGTGCAGTGTTACGATAAACAAACTGAAAATATAATTGCAGTGGCGGTAGACAGATTTTTCTGAAGGTTTTGTATTATACAGAAGCTTTCTCTTGTTAGTGATGAAATAATATGATGTATGGATTTAAATGATTTTTTAAATGATGTCGCAAATCAAATATGAGTTATTTTAAATAGTTTTTTACTTAATTTGTTATTGGTTCGGTGAGTTTTTCTGATATATTTAAACAGTTTTAGTAGTGCAAAAGTTTAAATTTATCATGTAGGTTTTTGCTTTCAATTACATTTATCTTATTATAGGGTAATGAAAGTATCGAATTCGGTAAAAACTAGGGGTGTGGAACGTCGCACAACTTTCAATTACACTACAATACTGAGGTGAGTTTGTGTCAGCTTTCGTATTTATATTTTCATCATTCATTTAGTGAAAATGTACAGTTTGGCGATATTTTTTGTGATAATTCTTGTATTGGGTCCTTTCTTTCTTTTCTTTAAAAAAAAAAAAAAAAAAAAAAAAAAAAAAAAAAAAAAAAACACTTTGCCAAAATGATGATTTTGGCGATATACTTATCCATAATTCTTATATTATCCTATCTTGTTAGTGAAAATGAGCAAAGCAGAAAATTGATCGTTGATGAGGTATGCTCAAGGAAAGAGAACTGTCAGTTAAAAACATTCATTTTTCAACTTTTTACTTCATTAAAGCATTTTTACGGGAATTTAGAAGGTGGGGATGTTTAGAACATCTTAAGAGGCATTACTAATAGCGATTTTGAACAAAATCGTTTCAGCCGTTTTTTAGCAGTTACTGAAAAAAATTATTTTTTTCAATGGCAGCTATCCTATGCACATGCGCGATTTTGACAAAAACCTTAATGGTAGGTCCTTGTGACCTCAACAATCTGCCACCAAATTTGAACATCGTAGGTAATTTGCTCGGGAGTTGTGCTGACCACAGACATACATTTTTTCTATATCCCTTTTTTGAGATCAGGATGTTCCAAAACGTGGAGAAATGCAAAAAAAATGAATGCTTTACTTTATTTACTCTAGGTATACGTATGGGTTATTGAAAGTAAAAGTTTTATTTTTCTATCGATTCTACACGTTTTGAAACGTCCTGAGATCAAGTTGGCAATAAATATTATGCAACTGATGACATAATATTTGGCACCCATTTGGCTCACTTCCGAAAAATATAAATATTTTTCGCCAAAGAGATGAAATCATTTGCAATCCTTCCTCATTGAAAATTTAAGCGCAGTGAATTACCAAATAGAAAAGAATGCTCATTATTTGACAAGTTCTGACATATATGGCCATCGGATTCAGTTCAACGCATTCAAAGTCAATATTCGATCAGTTTCGGCCAATTTTGTCTCGGCTGACCAGTACCTATATAAATTAACTTTTTTCCACATTCTATAAAAAAATTCAGAATGATGTTTGTTAGGATACTAACCTTCCAGTTGCTTTTCGGACTGTTAGTGACAAGAGTAGTTTGGTAAGAGCCATTACAAATGATGGGAACGCAACAACTGCATATAACGACATTAGAAATTTATTGCCGGCCCTTTAGGAAATATTAGTATGAAGACTGTGGATATGTGCTTTAGGAACCAATGGCTAACTCTCTTATAAGAAATGGAGTATTAGACTTCAGTTTTCATCCTCTTAAATCTATATACTAAATGGAAGAAGTACAGGATGTGGGAATATTATAGATATTTCGGAATATTAAGGTTATTATAACAATAATACTTCCGGCTATGTATTGAGAGGCACATTTTGTGAACTGACGTTAAATTAAGTAGTTATGTGTATCGTTACTTTCTACAATGTTAGTTTTGACTGTTTGACGCTGAAAATACACTGAATGAAACTGTTTTGTTTTCTTAACTTCGCCATTTATCTAAATACGTTAGAAGAACTTGAAAGCATTCTTTGCATCGAGAAAAATGGTCGATGAAAAAATACCATAATATTGTTTCATATATTTAACTTCTCATTCAATACACAGTGGAATAGCAAAGTATAAATAGCTTCTAAGTTTCAGTTCCATACAAAGTTTTTAAAAAATTTGCAGGTGTACTTAATAAGCATTTTTAAACTGAAACAGGATTGTACCTCGCATTTTTTATTTCGTATTTATTATGCAACTCCTTTTTTATAAATAAATGTGCCTCTTGGATTCAACTTATTGACACTTGCAACTTACCCAGCAAGAGCAAGTATTAATTGAAACCAATCAAAGGAGCAGTTAATTAAATCAATCTAGGGTTGTGAAACATCGCACAACTTTCAATTACACTATGATATTGGTCATAGCATTAAAATGTATTGTGTTATTTACCATTTTCATATTTTCATTCTTTTAAATAGAAATGGCCAGTTTGGCAATTATTTTGCCAATAATTTTTAAGTGGGCTAAGAAACCTCGCCAAGATTGCGAAATTGTCAATTTTTTTCGATAAATATTACATTTTCCTTTATTGTGCTAGAAACAGAAAAATATCAATCGTTATATGTATATATATTTCTTATATAAAATTATACAATTATTTAAGTGGTTGGAACTGGTAATGTTTCTAACTATTTCTTTTCAGTAATGTTCTCTGAAGAAAACAACTAACGAATGTAAATACAAGATACATTCGTTACTAGTTTTCTTCAGAAAAACAATACAAAATTCCAAATCTTTACAAGCTCTATTTCTGGGCAGTTAAAGTTAAGATGAAAATAAATACGAACTAAAAAAATATATCCAGCCACTATAACTTAAAGATATTCTCTGTTTCCATCCTGAGTTTCCTTCTAACTTCCTTCATTATTATTCTCGAAACGCTTTTCCTGAAAGATTGACCAATAAATATTCAATCCTTCCGTACGAAAAGGGATTTTCAATGGCCTCTTCAAACCTCTAAACCATATCAAAACACGCTTTTCGAATCACTTATGTTTCGAAACGCGCTCCAGAAATTCTGATGTGGTTCTTCCCCTGTGAAGATCGCGACTTTCCAAGTTGCTGACAATCATTCCAGAGAAAGTTTCTCTGATCCCGATTGTGGAATTGATATTAAATTATATGCTTCTGTGTGGTGTTTTGTATTCAACGCTTTGATGGAAAGATGAGTTTGTGGTGGTGAGAGGTGATTTTGAAACTTTGTTTCAAGAACGATGCAAAGTGGAAGGAGACAGTTTGAATATGGTTTATTGATATGATAAGTTTATTTTTAAAACATTCATGTTAATTTCTATTTTTGTTTGTGTTTGTAAATATGCGGAAGGCTAATTTACCTACTTGTTGTCAATTAATCCAGCTGAAACTTGCCAGGAGGATTCGCAATGCATTGATGATTTAACTAAACGACCACATCTATCCACGTTTCTATTCCAGCGCTTGTGGATTAATTTACCCATTTGCTGTCATCCAATCGAGTTGAAACTTTCAAGACGGACACGTTGTGGATGGAAATTTATTGAATCAAGTTTTGGGGACTGTCACTAAAAGGTTATTTCAACCTAAGCTTATATTCCAACACCTGTGGACTAAAAACCCACTTGTTGTCATCCAATCCAGCTGAAACTTACCAAGTGGATTCGTTGTCAATGGCAGTGCATTAAATACAATTTTTTGGACTGTCACTAAATACCACTTCTACCCAAGCTTCTATTATACATTCTGTAGACTAATTCCCTTTCCTGTCGTCACCCACTCTAGCTGAAATTTAGAAACTTAGCAGATACATTTGCTGTCGATGGCAATGTTGTCACTAAAAGGTCCCTTTTATACGCATTTCTAATGTTTTATGATAGACTTAGTTTTTACTTCCGTTTTATTATCCAAGTATTAAATTTAATTCAAATGTGTATAATTTGGTGATATTTAATGACTGAATCCCTTCCCCAAGTAGAGTTGATGAGAAAAATTCTTCGGAGAGCTATAAACCAATAAAAATATTTATTAGAAAAATTTCATTTAACTGACATACCCATCAGTACGTCACTTACATAATTTACTTACTACGGCACGAACTTTAAACGATAATCAAAAGCGACTCTCCAAATATTAAAAAAACAACCAAACATTGTCGATTGTGTTCCAGAATCACTATTCATGACAGGAAATCCCAGCAACCCACTCATAGGACAAAAATACGATTAGCCAAAAAATATTATTTAACTCATATTTTCATCAGCGTAAGGTACTTACTTTACTTACTTACTAAGGCACGAACTTACCGGTACTCAACAATGACACTAAAATGACTCTCCAAACAACTCATAAAACTCCCAAACAACGTAAACCGAGTCCCAGCTTACTTTTCGTGACAGAAAATACCGCCAGTCTACTTATCAGCAATAACAAAAATTATCCAAAAAATCTAATTCAACTACATTCCCATCAGCTTAAGGCATTTACTTAACATACTTACTAAGGCAAGAACAAGGTACTTAAAGATGACAATAAAATGACTCTACAAATAACTCAGAAAATCCGAAACACCGTAAACCATGTCCCAGCAATACTGTCAGTGACAGAAAATCCCGCCAACCCACTCATCAGCAATAAAAATAATTAGCCAAAAAATCTCATTTAACTCACATTCCCATCAGCACTTACTAAACTTACTCAGTAAAACAAGAACTTAACGTTACTCAAAAACGACAATAAATCGACTCTCCAAACAACTCAATAAACCCCCAAACATCAAAGACCATGTCCCAGCATCACTTTCCGTGGCAGCAAACCCCGTCAACCCCTTCATCAGCAATAAAAATAATGAACCAAAAAAATCTCATTTAACTCACATTCCCATTAGCACTTACTTAACTTACTCAGTAAAACACTAAGTTACTCAAAAACGATATTAAATCTTCTCTCCAAACAACTCAATAACCCCCAAACATCAAAAACCTTGTCCCATCATCACTTTCCGAGACAGCAAACCCCGTCAACCCTCTCATCAACAATAAAAATAACGAACCAAAAAATCTAATTTAACTCACATTCCCACAGCACTTACTTAACTTACTCAGTAAAACAAGAACTTACTCAAAAACGACATTAAATCGAGTCTCCAAACAACTCAATAACCCCCAAACATCAAAAACTATGTCCCAGCAATACTGTCAGTGACAGAAAATCCCGCCAACCCAGTCATCAGCAATAAAAATAATTAGCCAATAAATCTCATTTAACTCACATTCCCATTAGCACTTACTTAACTACTCAGTAAAACACTAAGTTACTCAAAAACGATATTAAATCTTCTCTCCAAACAACTCAATAACCCCCAAACATCAAAAACCTTGTCCCATCATCACTTTCCGAGACAGCAAACCCCGTCAACCCTCTCATCAACAATAAAAATAACGAACCAAAAAATCTAATTTAACTCACATTCCCATCAGCACTTACTTAACTTACTCAGTAAAACAAGAAGTTACTCAAAAACGACATTAAATCGAGTCTCCAAACAACTCAATAACCCCCAAACATCAAAAACTATGTCCCAGCAATACTGTCAGTAACAGAAAATCCCGCCAACCCACTCATCAGCAATAAAAATAATTAGCCAATAAATCTCATTTAACTCACATTCCCATCAGCACTTACTAAACTTACTCAGTAAAACAAGAACTTAACGTTACTCAAAAACGACAATAAATCGACTCTCCAAACAACTCAATAAACCCCCAAACATCAAAGACCATGTCCCAGCATCACTTTCTGTTACAGCAAACCCCGTCAACCCCTTCATCAGCAATAAAAATAATGAACCAAAAAAATCTCATTTAACTCACATTCCCATCAGCACTTACTTAACTTACTCAGTAAAACAAGAAGTTACTCAAAAACGACATTAAATCGAGTCTCCAAACAACTCAATAACCCCCAAACATCAAAAACTATGTCCCAGCAATACTGTCAGTGACAGAAAATCCCGCCAACCCACTCATCAGCAATAAAAATAATTAGCCAATAAATCTCATTTAACTCACATTCCCATTAGCACTTACTTAACTTACTCAATAAAACACTAAGTTACTCAAAAACGATATTAAATCTTCTCTCTAAACAACTCAATAACCCCCAAACATCAAAAACCTTGTCCCATCATCACTTTCCGAGACAGCAAACCCCGTCAACCCTCTCATCAACAATAAAAATAACGAACCAAAAAATCTAATTTAACTCACATTCCCACAGCACTTACTTAACTTACTCAGTAAAACAAGAACTTACTCAAAAACGACATTAAATCGAGTCTCCAAACAACTCAATAACCCCCAGAAATATCAAAAACCATGTCCCAGCATCACTTTCCGTGACAGCAAACCCCGTCAACCCCCTCATCAGCAACAAAAATCATCAGCCAAAAATATCTAATTTAATCCACATTCCTATCAATGTGAGGCGCTTACCGAAAACGCCCCCGAGAAAAACTTAAACTAAAAATTAAGAATCTGACATCTCCCTTTAGCTTCATACGTGCAATTTGCATAACTTGGTAATAAGATTTGACGTGTCACCTGGATACCCCATCCAGGTAAGCAAGAATTCCCGGAATATTAAACGTAGAAGAGGAAAAAAAATTACTCTTGTAATGATATTCAGTTGTTAAGTAAAGAAAAATAATGTGTGTAGCTACTTATTATAGGATGGTAAAAAGATATGGTGTTTAGTATCGCCGTTGAAAAGGGCTTTGGTATGAATGGGGAGATTTGCATATTTTTTCGTTATCGTCTTTATAACCTTTGTTGTCCTTTTATGTCTAATGGGTGTAGGGGTGGTTTTTTTTGTGGTGGGCGTGTTTGGATTGAGTGATAAAAATGATTGATAAAGTTGTTTTTTCTTGGTTTGTTGTTGGAGTTTTTATGATTGGTAGGCTAGTAAGTTATTGAATAAAAATGTAAAATTAGAAATTTTCCATTGGTATGTTAAAATTGAATTTATGAATCTAAAATATTCTATGTTTAAGTTTCACATTTATTGAGATGAGGATGTATAATTAAAAGAAGAAGAAAGTGAATGAGATCTGAATAATTTATGCAACTGAATTTTTTAAATATCGTAAGCAAATATGAAAAGACCTTCATATAAAATTTATCTCAAACAAGTTTTTAATTATTTTGTTGCCATAAAGTTTTTATGTGCATGATATTTGCATTTTTTTTATCTCATTTAAGATTAGGTTCATCACTATTTATATTAAATATCATATTTTTGTTTACTATTTTACTATATCATATTATGGTGAAAACGGGAGAACTTTCCTTTGCAAAGATAATATAATAGGACATTTGCACTTACAAATATGGCTCTTAAAAATCAGTATATATTGCGATTGTTTTTTAAATCTTTGAATTTATCGCTTCAACTTGACGAGTGCCATATTCAACAAGTGTTTGGAAACTAACACATTTGCATAAAAAAAAATTCTTAATTTTAGTATGTTTAATTGATTATTTAAAACTTAATCACCTAATTAGGGTCAAACTGCACAGTCATAACTCAATTTGTAATTTATTTAGAATTTAAGCCATAATTACAAACAATACACAATGATTTGTAACAGGATAGCTACTAGAATTGTGAATTTAACTTTTATAATTTTTTTTAAATCCAAAATTGTATATAGTATTTAAAATTACCCATTTTTTATAAAAACATCAAGATTCCAAATTAAGTTAAAGATTAATTATTGAAAGGATATACTTGATCCTAGTAGGTTCATTACACTGCATTATCCACTTACATTAAACACTTAACACACATAATTGGTTTATTAAAATAATGTTATCCTTGGTGATAAAAGAAGTCTTACCCTGAAAAGAGCTATTTCCTCTCAAATTAAGTTTAAAGATTGAAGTAGGAATTTTTTAACACTTTAAAAAATTAAACCTCGTTACCTTCATAAAATGAACGCAATTCACAAAGTATTTTAAATATCATAAACATATATTACCATTTTAAAACACACCAATTTTGAGTATATTCTACAGTAAAAAGATATAGGTAGTTAGTTTATTTAAATTTCCATTATATAATTGCACCTAAAATAAAGACTTTTTTTTAGAAATTACTGTAAATCACATAAAATACATTATCTATTTTTGAGTAATTGATTTAATTTAGTTTTGATATTTATTTCTAATCATTTTTCAAAGCGAAACTAGATATTTTCCCTGCCATGCAATATTTGTGGTTGATTGCTTAGAGTTTTATGTCGTAATGTTATCCCGAAAGCACAATGCGCCATAACATAACGAAAATATCTAAAATTAATCCTCGAAATTTGGGACTTGTTTTGGTGTTTGTCTCCGACATCTGAGCTAGCACCTCCCTCTCTATATTCACTTCACTCCATCCATAAAATGTTGTCTTTCAAGTATTTAACATGAAGAAGCCACCATTATTTCTACACGGCAGTGTTTTGACTTGATCCTACGATCTTTTGACCATGAGACCGACGCTTTCGGTATCTAAGACAATGGTGGCTAAAAAATTTAAAGCACACAAATACGTTTAGATAACTCAAAACATTCATATAATTTAAGGGGACTTGACAGTCAAGGACGCAAGCTAAAAGCCGAATTTACGTCTAACTTCAAAATATCATATGAATTATTTATTTCTCAACGTGTTTACAAACTTTTTCACAGAATTTGTAGGTTGATATTTGCAAATATAGTAAAACTAGCTGAATACCCGTGCTGCGCTACGAAATTTTACCATTAGCATTTTAGCGATCAAAAGACATTCATGTATTCTACACTTCAGACGTTTGCTCCCATTTCGATCCCGACAAATTGATTTATCAAAATAGGAACTTTCCTTTGTTGACATTTTAAACGAAATTTATAATTGTGAATAGTAAACTGGAATAGTTTATTGTGTTTATGTTTGCTCTTAGTTCTAAATTTCAAAGTAGTAGCTGTATTGGAATTAAGTTAATTAGACATTAAGTTAATCCTCGTATAGTTTCAATGTTGCGTCGTCTTTTCATCCCTTAAAAATTCGTTAATCGATATTGGAATGACTTATTTTTTTAACATTTGCAAAAAAATATCAGAAAAATGACTACATTGGAAGAGGAACATTCGGATATCCCTCGTTTGGAACATTTAACCCCTTTTCGACCCCTTAAAGTTGGTTAATCGAGAACAGAATAGCTTACTTTTTCTATGTTTAAGCTTTTTTGACATTTGTACCAAATTTTCGAGTTGTGACCATATGGGAAGTGGTACATTCGAATATTCCTCGTTTGGAACGTTTAACCCCTTCTCCACCCCTTGATCCACCCGAGATCGGAATAGTTTACTTTTTCTGCTTTTGTCTTTATTGATATTCACACCAGTTTTCAGAATTGTGAAAATATGAGAAGTAGGACATTCGAATATATCGCTCGTTTGGAACGTTTAACCCCTTTTCGACCTCTTAAAGTGGGTTAATCGAGATAGGAATAGCTTACTTTTTCTATGTTTACCATTGTTGACATTTGTACCAATTTTTAGAGTTATGACCATATAGGAAGTGGTACATTCGAATATCCCTCGTTTGGAACGTTTAAACCCTTTTTGACCTCTTAGAATGGGTAAATAGAGATCGGAATAGCTTACTTTTTATACGTTTGTTTTTGTTGATACTTGCACCAGATTTCAGAGTTGTGACGAAAGGGGAAGTAGGACATTCGAATATCTCTCGTTTGGAACGTTTAACCCCTGTTCCACCCCTTAAAATGGGTTAATCGAGATCGGAATAACTTACTTTTTCTTCGGTTGTCTTTATTGATATTCTCACCCATTTTTAGAGTTGTGACGAAATGAGAAGTAGGATATTCGAATATTCCTCGTTTGGAACGTTTAACCCCTTTTCGAGCCCTTAAAGTGGGTTAATCGAGATCGGAATAGCTTACTTTTTCTATGTTTACTATTGTTAATATTTGTACCAATTTTTAGAGTTGTGACCAAATGGGAAGTAGGATATTCGAATGTCCCTCGTTTGGAACGTTTAATCCCTTTTCGACCCCTTAAAGTGGATTAATCGAGATCGGAATAGTTTACTTTTTCTATTTTTACCATTGTTGATATTTGTGCCGATTTTCAGAGTTGTGACTATGTGGGAAGTAGGATTTTCGAATGTCCCCCGTTTGGAACGTTTAACCCCTTTTCGACCCCTTAAAGTGGGTTAATCAAGATCGGAATAGTTTACTTTTTCTATTTTTACCATTGTTGATATTTGTGCCGATTTTCAGAGTTGTGACTATGTGGGAAGTAGGATTTTCGAATGTCCCCCGTTTGGAACGTTTAACCCCTTTTCGACCCCTTAAAGTGTGTTAATCGAGATCGGAATAGTTTACTTTTTCTATTTTTACCATTGTTGATATTTGTGCCGATTTTCAGAGTTGTGACTATGTGGGAAGTGGGAGAATTAGTGATGAGTGAGTCAGTGAGTGAGGGCTTTGCCTTATATATATAGAGATGGCAAAATATTATTAAAAAAAAATATTTTAAGTTTGTATGAAATTTTTGAAATTAACCCAAAACAGTGATTTTCAACACTTAGGTACACTTTTCAAAAAATCTATTCCATATTTCAATCTAAATTTTGAGTAGAATATAGTATAAAAATAACTTCTATATTTATGACTTAAAATTTTTATTTGAAATATGTGTATATTTTTGTAAGGTAAATTTCATGAAAAAAAAAAAAAAAATTCTTCTAGTTTATACAAAACATATAATTTTTGTTTTCATAAACATTTAAATCGATATTGTCTAAAAAATAGATTATAATCGTTAATCAAAATGTTAACTTAACATTAGTAACTTTTAAAAAAAAAATTATAAGCTTTTTTTGTCTAGAAAGTGTACCAAGGTGTTGAGAATCACTATTTTGAGATAATTAAAAAAATGCTTGTAATCTTAAAGTATTAATTATATGTTAACATTTTTGCACAATTACTATATTTATAAATATCTAACAGCACTTTGAGGGAAAAAAGTTCGTAAATTCATTGAGAAATAAATAGTGCTTAGGACATTGAAGTTGGATGAAAATACAACTTTTGAATTTTGTCTGTAAACGTCAAGTCCCCTTAGTGTGACAATTATATTATGTGTTGGTCCTTACGATAATTTATGCCTATTTAATAGCATAGTCAAATGTATAACATTCACTCAAACATATATTTTCTATAGGATATAGTTGTTTTAACGTATATTAAAGAAATTATATTTTAGATTTACTTTTACTAAGTGGACGTTTCAAATATTTGTAAACACGTACGAGAAAAATAAAAAGTTTAACTTGGATGTATACATACTTTCTTCTTAAATTAGATTATGTGACTGCATCCAAGTTATACCCCATTGCAATTGCATAGGAATACGTACTGTAATTGGTTAAATTTTGTTTACATTTATATTATATGCACTATATATGTATATGCTAAATTGGAAAAGTATTTTTACATTTTCCTCAGAAATGTATTCTAGTTCATTCACTGAAATTCAGGGCTCTTCAGAAAATATTTATTATAATAACGAATACATTTATTCGAATTTAAAATAAGAATCTAATCTTTTCATAAAGAATAAATATTTATTTAATGTGATACATTATAATCATAGTTTTAAATTAAATGAAAAATAATCATTCACATTTAATATTGAGTTTATTGATATATTTATGATTGGTAAAATATATTGCCCATTCTGACTTTCCAATAATAAAAGCATCAAAATTTGATTTTTCTGCCAATCAAAGTCTAACTTCCCTTAGATTCTATCGACTGAGTATTTAAGGAAGAATTGCGAATCAATTATGATACTCCAAGGCCTTTCAAGCTCTTTCAAATTAAAATTCTTAGCTGTCAACCCAAATTCATATTCAAATATTTCATCGAAGTTATTTATCATGGAGTATTTTGCTTTAAAAAAGGGCCAAATAGAATAACTTCTGAAAATCTATTGTTGCAATACAAAATCTTTTTGATATCTTTGCTATGTGGATATTAGAAACTGAGTCACCATGAGTTAAGAACGTATCAGAGTTAATAAATTTCAAAATAACTGATATAATCAATTACATTTTCTTGAAATTTGAGCTCCAAATCTCACTGCGTGATGATAGTTACAAACTGTCATTTCCTCATTAGTTATTTGTAGGATGGTTCTAGAACCTTTTTTTTATGTATGTATAAGTGATTCCTTCATTGCAAGTGGTTTGTTCTTGTTTAGTCTTATGACCTGTGCTTTGTAATTTGCTCGTCTCAATCAATCTGCTTTTAAACTTATGTAAGGTATTATACGTATAGGTTTCAACATTTTATTTTTAATTTTCAATTTAAAAATTAGACCTTTGCACCTTGAAAAGTAAATTTTTTGTTAAACTGTTCCCAATATATTTTTTTTTTTTAATTTCTTCAATTTTAATAATTAATTAGAATTTAATCAACAAATTAGGCTAATTTCGAACGGTAATGACAAAAATTTTAATTCACCTACAGATACAATTTTGGTGTTCAATAATGTGAAATACCCTGCTCTATGTTTAGACCCTATTAACAGAATTTTACAGTGTGTATATTTTGTGATATCTTGCTTTAACTGAATCTATTAGAAAAATCCAAGTTTTTTTATACAGAATCTTATCTTTAAAATTCAATCAAAAAAATATTTATTTACAAATCACTTAGTATTTAGGGTCAAAATATTCAACAATGTATGCAGATTATATAGCAAAAAAACAAATTTCAATTTTTTTTATTTAAACTGGAGTTATTACTGTTTGAATGAAATGCAAAATAGAAAAAACTACAATCCGAGAATAACTTTTAAAAAAGTATTTTCTATATAAAAAACTGTTATTATTAAACTAATTATTATATATTTCCTTTTTAGTATGCTCTTCCATCATAGGGTTTCCTTCTTTTGTGTTTTTTTTTATTTTGCTTTTGTTTTTTACTGCCTTACAAATCTTCCCCAATTTTTGCGATTTGAAGCCTATATTTATACCTTAGCACATTTAATAAGCGTCTTAAACTTGACAATATAATACTAGTCGATAATTTAAATTTTACATAACACATGTTTTCATATTTTATTATTTTAAAGAAATGGCCTGTTTGGTGATATTTTTGGCAATAAATGGTCCGCCAAATCGGTGATTTGTTTAGTGATAATCATTACATTATTCCTTTCGGGACGCACAACTTTCAGTTACACTATAATATTGGTCATTGCATTAAAATGTATGGTGTTATTTACCGTTTACATATTTTCACTCATTTAGAAAAAAAATGGCCAGTTTGGCGATGTTTTTACGTGGGTTTAAAACCCCACCGATATAGCAAAATTGGCAATGTTTTTCGATATCTATTACATTAACCTTTATCATGCTAGAAACAGAAAAATACCAATCGTTGATGGGTGATGCTAAAGGACAGGGATCTCTGTGATAAAGCCACTCGTTTTTCAACTTTTTAAGCTTTTATCGCATTTCTACTGAAAATTCGTAAGTAGGGACGATTAGAACACCTTAAGAAACATTAGCATAGAGAATTTATTCAGAATTGTTAGAGCCGGTTCTTAACAATTTCTGAAAAACATAATTTTTTCATGAATTTTTACGATTTCAACCTTCTGCGCATGTGCGATTTTGCATTTGATGAAAACCTTAATGGTAACCCAAATAAACCCCTTAATAAACCCAAATTTAAACCTCGTAGGTCAATTTGACCGGGAGTTATGCTGACCATGTACAGACCGACAAACATTTTTCTAGACCATTTTTTTTTTTTGTAATCAGGATGATCTAAAACATGGAGAAATGTAAAAAAAAAAAAAAAAAAAAAAAAAAAAAAAAAAAATGTACGTTCATTACCCTATGTAATCATATGAGTAATTGGGTAATTAATAATTAAAAAGCTACTTTTTTATTTTTTTACTCCTTTATCGAATTTTTAAAGATATTTTGGAAATGATGATGTTTAAAACACCTTAAAAGCTATTACCACAGCGGTTTTCATCAAATTTTTTTAAGTCGATATTTAACAAATGCTGAAAAACATAAATTTTTCAATGGCAGCTACCTTTATGGGAATGCATTATTTTCACGAAATAATAACCCATAGTTACCACTAATCAGTATACAAAAGTTCAATATCGTAAATCTATCTTTCAGTGAGCTATTCTGACAACAGACAGACCCTCAGGGATTTTTTTTTCAGGATCACATATTAAAACACAGGACGTTCCAAAACGTCCAGAAATGAAAATAAAAATCTATTTTGATTGTATGCAATACTTTCATTACCCTATATTACAAATAGACTGATGGAAAGTAATAATGAAAATTAGTGTTGATTTGCAAATCAAAAAGAAAGTGAAATTGGGGGATTATTTGTCAATTTATTAACAGAAAAAAACCTTTCAAAATTAGTTAGCTTTGACTAATTTCAAGCTGCTACATTTATTGAATATATATATTTTTTATAATGTTGATATATTCTTCATATGCTGTCCAATCCCGTCAACACGAAATCAATTAACACGAAATCCCGTGTACAGAGAAGTAAAAGCAGCTCTCTGTTATAAAAACTTAACCCTAATTTATTCGTTTACTACAAAATTTGAAAAACGCGAACAATGTCGGCGGCCCCATCGTCTTCACTTTAACGGAGTTTGACTGTACTTTATATATTCACTAATTATTCCTGTTAAGTCACTTTATACTGTATGCAATTTATTTCTGCTTCCTTTTCATCAATTTATATTTATATCTCTAAGTTCTCATTCATAAAATATATGTAAATTTTCCTCCGTTAGCAGAATATATTTGTATACTATAAATTTATCCAAGCACAAATTTTCAATGCAGGAATTCACTGGAAATTTGACTGGAAATTAAATTATACTAATTAACTCTCTTAAGGGAATATAAAATGCATTTTATCGAATATAATTTAACGCTTTTATAATGTTTGTTAATCCAATAAATTAACGCACCTCACCGTCTTGTTATTCATTGAAATCTCATAGGACTTCTAATCCCTGATTTTGTTTCGGCAAATATTGTTTCGACAATTTATGTCGTTGCAATTGGCAACGCTGTTCACAAAAGCGTAATGAATGGATTTTGAAAAATGTTGATATTTCGAAGAATCTTACCACAAAATGAATGTTTGTCTAAGCTTTATGTCATAATTCTACTTTACAAATGGTAGATTAAAGGAGCTTTAACGCATCACAATTTTACTGGTAAATTGGACTCAGCCCATTTCTGGTAGCAGAAATAAGTATTGTAACATGAATTATTTTTAGACTATCCACAAGGGAAAAAAAAAAAAAAAAAACACAAACGAGTGGCACATTTATCGTTTGCCGCATTCTTATTGGGAAAGTATAGAATTTTATTCCGTCAATTTCTAAAAATAGTTGAAAAGTGTACCAATGGATGGCGTTGTTGAAACTAAATGAAAGGGTCTAAACATGTGAGGAGAAAAATAAAATAACCACCATTTCTAGAAACAACAGGGTGCAATTAAAACATTATTTTGCAACATGTTCCGATCTTTTTCTTTTTGTAAATCATTTTTATTCAATATCGCCATCTGTTGATAAACTGTGTGACTATTTTTGAAAATTGATGGATAAAGTTCCGTAGTTGCTCAAGAAATATGCTTCAAATGGTACGTTTCTATCCTCTTACGTGTTTCTTTTTTTTAAATGTATCCGTCGTTTTTACAACACCATGTATAAGTTTTTTCTTAAAGGTACTTTACCAGCTCGATACTAGACAGCAAACTCCTGGCTTTTAGACAGAATATGCACCCAAATTGCGATATGAATTTGGTTTGTTGGTTATTTGGTTGGTTATACTGGATACTTTCTTGCCCATGATGTACTTGAAGGCTATATGGCATTGGAAAATAGCTATATCAAAATCTGATGCAATACAGTAAAACCTCGATTAACCGACTTAATTCGGACCGAAGATAGGTCGGATAAGCGAAAATGTCGGATAATAGAGAGTTGTAAAAAATAATAAAATGTAAATTATTTTCATTTATTGAATGCAGGGCTTTTAATGGTTTATTTTATGACATAATTGTTGGAAATGAGTTTTTGTTGTCGTAATCTTGATAATCGTTGTTTCACGGTTCTATCCCGAAGTCTTTTTAAAAGCAATAGCTCAGTTTGATCTGCATATGATTATTGCTCTAAACATGTCAGTGCTTTTGAAAAACGGTCAGAAGCCTCACCATTACTTATGCAAATTTAGTGTAAAGGGAAATATTCCGGTTTTAAAAAGGGCAAATGATTTATTACTCATTTGGGAGATTTTTGATGTCGATTAAAGGATGGTCGGTTAACAGAGAGTTCCGGATGAAAGAGGGACGGTTAATAGAGGTTCTACTGTATTTGAAAACAGTTCATTGGTATAAAACAGAAAAGGGGAGCATGTGATACTCTCCTATGAAGAAGTGGAAATTGAAAACTTCCCCTCATATAGATATATATGTACAAATAGTTAGATAACTTAACCACAACGTGCTTCCTCGTATATCATTGTATCCCGAGGGTTCTTTTAGTTTTAACCGATAAATAATATTTGTGAATTGCGGTAATCCTTCCCTACCCTTTTAAAAACATTTGATAAACAGATGGAGTGACATGATATGACACTTTATAAGTATAGGTAACAACATAATTGACGTAAAAGATACTTTGCATATATAGCTGACAGACGAAGTGTCGTGATAGGACAATTTTTATGTAAAGCTGATCGCAGAAGTAGCATAATAAGATACTTTGTGTGCATAGTTGATAGTAGAAGTGACATGATAGGATACTTTGTATGTATAGCTAGCTGAGAACAGAAATGGTATGATAGGATACTTTGTATGTGCAGCTGACCATAGAAATGACGTGTTAAGACATTTTGTATGCATAGTTGACAGCAGAAGTAGCATAATAAGATACTTTGTGTGCATAGTTGATAGTAGAAGTGACATGATAGGATACCTTGTATGCAGGCCCGTGCAGGGCCGTTTTGGCCAAAATCGCCAATTTTAGCTTATTGCCGAATGTACGCGAGCCTTAAACCGATTTTAATTATCACGCACTAATTGTATGACCAGTGCCAAATTTTAATGCTCAATTAGTGTTTTCAGAATCCTCAATCGCTAGAATTAGTGCGTCAATATTTTAGCCAAAATTGACCATTTTATAATAATAAGTCTCTAATCACTTTTGTTTCATTGGCACCGTCCACAGACGAATTAATTGTCTCACATATGCAAACATTTAGTGTTTAATTAGTGCTTTCAGAATCCCGAACTGCCAGGATTAGTACGTCAATATTTTGGCCAAAATTGACTATTTTGTAATAATTATTTACTAATCACTTCCGTTTCGTCGACCCCTCCCACAAACGCACTAATTGTCTCACATATGCAAACATGTAGTGCTCAATTAGTTACTTTCAGAATATCCAACTGCCAAAATTAGTGCGTCAATATTTTTGCCAAAATAGCCAATTTTAGTTTATTGCCGAATGTAGGCGAGCCTTAAACCGATGTTAATTATCCCGCACTAATTGTTTGACCGGTGCCACATTTTAGTGCTCAATTAGTGCTTTTAGAATCCCCAACTGCCGGAATTATTGCTTCAATATTTTGTCCATAATTGACCATTTTGTAATAATTATTCACTAATCACTTCCGTTTCGTTGACCCCACCCACAGACGCACTAAAAGTATATAAATTTCTTCTAACCATCCCATTGACTCAAGTTTCTTGTACGAGCACTTTCTAAATTGAAACTTATTAAAACCAGATTGAGATCGTCTTTGACAAACGAAAATTTAGAATCTTTACTGTTAATGTACTCAGAAGCTGATATTTTAAACTCCACAGATCCAGTCACTGTTATTGATTATCTTTGCCCCTCCAGCCTCCGAATTAAAAAGACTTCTTCAGGTTTAGTTTGTAAATTCAATCAAAGAACATTACATTTGTGAACATATTTGTTTTTGTTACTTTCCTTAAGAAATTAAGTAGTAAATGCTAGTAACTTTTTTTTTAAATGTATGTTAAATTGTCTCGTATTAATTTTATGTGTGTTAGTTTACCAAAATTACACTAATTATGTTTCAACTACTACTTTGTCTTTTATTTCACCCTAAGACATTGCAAAATATTTGAAATGGATGAAATGAACATTAGAATTTAGCAAACAATACATGGTCATTTTGTTTGACAAATACCGGTACGATATGTGTAAGTGTGAGGGTCCGTTCGTACCGTGACCTGCTGCCAGAAAAGCATATTGAACCCAGCCTCATGTGCGACTAACGCTTTAGTTATTATATTCCATACCCCCTGCATAGGTAGTCCTCCCCCTGCATAGTGCTGGCGCCCTCTGGCCAAGGCCGTCCACCGCCCTAACAAGGGGTCTAGCACGGGCCTGTTTGTATGTATAGCTAGCTGAGAAAGGAAATGGTATGATAGGATACTTTGTATGTGCAGCTGACCATAGAAATGACGTGTTAAGACATTTTGTATGCATAGCTGACAGCAGAAGTAATGTGATAGAACACTTTGTATGCATAGTTGAAAGTAGAAGTGACATGATAGGATACTTTGTATGTATAGCTAGCTGAGAACAGAAATGGTATGATAGGATACTTTGTATGTGCAGCTGACCATAGAAATGACGTGTTAAGACATTTTGTATGCATAGCTGACAGCAGAAGTAATGTGATAGAACACTTTGTATGCATAGTTGAAAGTAGAAGTGACATGATAGGATACTTTGTATGTATAGCTAGCTGAGAACAGAAATGGTATGATAGGATACTTTGTATGTGCAGCTGACCATAGAAATGACGTGTTAAGACATTTTGTATGCATAGCTGACAGCAGAAGTAATGTGATAGAACACTTTGTATGCATAGTTGAAAGTAGAAGTGACATGATAGGATACTTTGTATGTATAGCTAGCTGAGAACAGAAATGGTATGATAGGATACTTTGTATGTGCAGCTGACCATAGAAATGACGTGTTAAGACATTTTGTATGCATAGCTGACAGCAGAAGTAATGTGATAGAACACTTTGTATGCATAGTTGAAAGTAGAAGTGACATGATAGGATACTTTGTATGTATAGCTAGCTGAGAACAGAAATGGTATGATAGGATACTTTGTATGTGCAGCTGACCATAGAAATGACGTGTTAAGACATTTTGTATGCATAGCTGACAGCAGAAGTAATGTGATAGAACACTTTGTATGCATAGTTGAAAGTAGAAGTGACATGATAGGATACTTTGTATGTATAGCTAGCTGAGAACAGAAATGGTATGATAGGATACTTTGTATGTGCAGCTGACCATAGAAATGACGTGTTAAGACATTTTGTATGCATAGCTGACAGCAGAAGTAATGTGATAGAACACTTTGTATGCATAGTTGAAAGTAGAAGTGACATGATAGGATACTTTGTATGTATAGCTAGCTGAGAACAGAAATGGTATGATAGGATACTTTGTATGTGCAGCTGACCATAGAAATGACGTGTTAAGACATTTTGTATGCATAGCTGACAGCAGAAGTAATGTGATAGAACACTTTGTATGCATAGTTGAAAGTAGAAGTGACATGATAGGATACTTTGTATGTATAGCTAGCTGAGAACAGAAATGGTATGATAGGATACTTTGTATGTGCAGCTGACCATAGAAATGACGTGTTAAGACATTTTGTATGCATAGCTGACAGCAGAAGTAATGTGATAGAACACTTTGTATGCATAGTTGAAAGTAGAAGTGACATGATAGGATACTTTGTATGTATAGCTAGCTGAGAACAGAAATGGTATGATAGGATACTTTGTATGTGCAGCTGACCATAGAAATGACGTGTTAAGACATTTTGTATGCATAGCTGACAGCAGAAGTAATGTGATAGAACACTTTGTATGCATAGTTGAAAGTAGAAGTGACATGATAGGATACTTTGTATGTATAGCTAGCTGAGAACAGAAATGGTATGATAGGATACTTTGTATGTGCAGCTGACCATAGAAATGACGTGTTAAGACATTTTGTATGCATAGCTGACAGCAGAAGTAATGTGATAGAACACTTTGTATGCATAGTTGAAAGTAGAAGTGACATGATAGGATACTTTGTATGTATAGCTAGCTGAGAACAGAAATGGTATGATAGGATACTTTGTATGTGCAGCTGACCATAGAAATGACGTGTTAAGACATTTTGTATGCATAGCTGACAGCAGAAGTAATGTGATAGAACACTTTGTATACATAACTAATAGTGGTAGGACCCTTCATATGCATAGCTAACAAAAGAAGTTCTTTCAATCTTGTAAGTCATGGCATTTTTGGGTTTAACCTTACAGACATTTACATTCAGCTCAACATTTTAACAGTGGCTATGTTTGATGCACTGCACAACATTCAAAGATTACCTTATTCTATTTGTGTCTATGTATGTTTTTTCATGTGTTGGAGTAACTGTTTCAGTAATGTCACTGTTTATTTAATGTCTGGTTGTTATTTCTAATAGGGCTTAAAAGACAAAGAAGTGGACAATAATTTGAATATGAGATGGTTTTAATCAACCGGAAACATACAATTGCAATAACATTTTTCTATTCTGCTGCTCATATCGTTGTTTGTTTAGTACTCGCAGTAAAATCAACAAATACATTCAGTGACAATCACGTATCAGCACGGAATGGCGGGTTGTTTCTCAGTACCATGTCCAGATCAGACTGCACCCGATCGGAATTGCCGTTTTTTGTTGGAATTAGCTGAAACTGTATTTTAAAAACACAGCCAACCTTATGGAGGAAGACAAGATGTATCTGATATTTGTCATATGACAAATATTATTTTGTTACCCCCCCCCCCTTCAGTCAATTCCAACAAGAACAAAAACTCCAATCGGGTGAAGTCTGATCAGGGCAGACAACTGGGGAGTAACAAGACATTCTGTGATCGGCAGTGAATGTGTTAATCCACTTAAAGCTATAAGTTCAGACCGTTATTGTACAGAAAAATAGGACGTTGAGCGTACATATTTACAACCCCCCCCCCAAACTTTTTATGTTCTTATTTATTTGAGCTGTATTTTTTACCATCATAGTCCTATTACCTGATAGGCCGACCAAACGGTATAGTGGTTAGCGTGCTAGCTTCTAGACCACGAGGTTGCGGGTTCGAGTCCCGTGTTAGGCATGGGTGTTTGTAAATGCATGTTGGCTTTTCTAATGAATAATGTTTCGGCGCAGTATAGCCCTCGTGTTGCTGACTGCGCCAGATAATCTGAAAACAACCGACCATTACCTGATAGATGTTTGACCTTGCATGTCCACAGTCCCTAGTTAAAATCCTGCATTTTACATTGAGCGCACACACGTTGGGTTAGACGCTGAGAGCACAAACTAACTAACCAACCTCATCAACCTAAGTTTATTACTACACAGCAGTAAGACGCATGATTGTCATTTAGATTTGTGTAAGCAAGTATACATCAGAATAATTTATACTTATTCTTTGAATTTTCAAAGAATCTCGTAATATATTGCAGCGACTAGGACGCAGAATGCAAGAAGGCAAGGATGAGGGCAAGTAATTGAGGAATACTATGACGATCATGACAGATAGTATTATTGGGCAGCATGGTGGAATGTTTTTGGATATTTTCCATCAGAGACATAAATGCGGGAATGCTTTCTTTTGGAAAACCTATCCGTAAGCGTTCAAATACCCTTTATGCAGATATCAATCTAAGGATATCTATTAAATGTGCAAGTTTTTTAGTTAAAAAAAAAGTGTATGACATTTTGATAAACAGATAGATTGTAGAAAATAACTTAGCAAAATTATTCAAGAACAACTTTTTTCGTTATGATAATACTATAGATAAATTGCAGAAAACTCTTTGTTTCTATTAAATTGTTAAGCAATGCTACTATTCCTTTTAATAAATAATTTTTGCCTTTCCGATGTACAAAAATTAAATTCTCCGTTACGAAACAAACAGCACAGTACCATGCAAACGCCCGATCCATTCCATACGCCTCGGCGGGCAAATTCAGTATGCAAATTTTTCCTAACGGAGTTTTAATTTTTAAAGAAACATCTGCGCTGTTTTCCTTAAGGAAGGCAGACTGTTTTCAAATTAAAACCCTTTGGAGATGAGCTTCGATGCAAATTCAGCTTCTGGTAAAATTAAAAGTTTGCGGCTCAACCAAAAGACCGGATGCTTCTGCTTCATATGATCTTGCAGATTGGGATAAAATGCATTTAACGGAGTGATCTGAGGTAAGGAATCAAAGATGACTTTGGGTATTATTTTCTGGTTAATAGGGAAAATCTTCTCTTCAAAGTTTTCCGGATGCTCGAGATAATTAAGGAATCTATCTGCGCACTTGAACAAAGTATAAAGGTAGGTTTTTAGTAGGTTACGAAGATACGAGAAATTGTTTAATTCAAAGTAGTTGACAGAATGTGTTTTGATTTCTTTAATTTATGGTTATGCCTGATTGAATCCAGTGTTTAGTTTCTAAATTTCAATGAAATTGAAAACTATCGTTTGAACAAAGTGTATATTGGAAATGGTTGGATTTTTTTTTTATTAGTAACGAAATTAATCTTGGTGTGTATTTTAGTTGACGGGTTTTGGAAATAAGGGTTGTGCTACAATCGTTAATAATTCTAGCTATTTAACAACAAAGTACGGTAAAAAATAACTCTTTTTGTGAATTTTTACTAATTTTTAAATTCTGTGGAAAATGGGACCATAGTTTCAAAAACTTTACCACAATCCAAAAAGAGTGTTCACAAAATTCCGCCTGAAGTTGAGATAACCTTACAAGCAGACTTATATTCAGACAAAACTTCAAATAAAATTGTGAGTGAGTGTTATACGCGATCAAATAACCGCATTTTCATTCTGGTCAATGTTCTTGCACTTGAGTGGAATTGGCTTTGAAACAAATCCATCACTTTGAAAGCAATTTTCCAATTGAAGGAGCTGGTTTTTAACCTAATTGCTCAGCAATATGATGAAGTGTATCGAGAACTATTAAAAAATTACAAAAAATCATTTTATGAAAAATATCGATGGAACTGGTTTTGATGTTATAAGCCTCGTATATATCATGCAGTCACCTGAGTGCATTGCAACATTTGCAAAAATTATTTTATATTGTTACGAATTTCTGTATATTTGTAAATATTCCGTAGTATTAATTATGCAAAAAGGAAAATTTATGTACATTTCGCATAAGGCAGTGCAAGAGTTTGTCTTTACTTCCCTTTCCTGCCATGCGTCTCTTAATGCATGAAAACGAGCTTTACAGAGATAATGCTGGAAAACGAGTTTTACAAGGAGAAGGCCATTTAACATTATGGTTAATGGCAATCTCGGCAAGTTGTCGAGATAGAGCCAAGTTGGCGACGGTTTTGGCGACTAATTTTGGTCACCAAACTTGGCGACCATTTGGCGACACTTTCGGTCCCCATGTACCTGTATAGGGCTTTTCGACTGCGATCTGGAAAATTCCCCAAATGTCTATCTCTAGAAGATTTACGAAGGTTTAACTTTCCTATATAAGGCAAATAGAGCGGATGGTCTAGTTAGTTAGTTACTTGGTTGTCTCTCAGCAAGCATTCAGAGTAGTTCCGAAAGTGAACTGTTTTGCATTGTCTTTTTGCGTTGATTTTAGCAGTTGTGTATCTAGTTTTTAACTGCTGTTTGTGCTCCATTGTTGTGTAAAGAGCTGTATTGAGTATATTAGAACGGAAAATTCTGGAGTTGTAAAAGAATCTGCAAAGAGTTATATCAGAATAAATTTCTGCAAGTTTTAATCTGCTTTGGCTTCAAGTCTTTCGAACACACCCACGCAACAATATATATATCAAGTACTCAAATACAGAATACATCAATAAAAATAACTAAACTGGTGAAAAAAATTCTCGAGATTTAACAGGTTGGTTTATTGCAACAACGATCTTTTGGTGTACTATCTATCAGAAGAATAAATTACACCAGATAGTCTAGTTAACGGCGGTTTTCTATAAAAAACACAATTCGTTGATTTGCAAAAGGGATGAACATGTTCGAAATAGGCATCCAAAAACTTCAAGAGTAAATGTCATCCTCCTGAAATTTCCTGGGGAAAATAGGTCTGTTTCGTTTTCATGGCAACCGGCAACGCAAGACAAGCTGGCGGGAACCGTTTTTGTGATCAACAGTACCTGAAAAAAAAAAGGTTGAGACATGAAAGTATATATAAATTTAATTATGATCTTAACTAAGCGCTTTTATCATGCGATTTGTTTTCTCAGCTATCAGTTAAATAAGTGTTAAAAAAATTTTAATTTATTTAAAGCTTTCTTTTATATATTTAAAAAAAGCTAGCAACATTCTACTAGACTGTTGATAGGATTTTAACAAAATTATGTTTTAACCAGTGTTTTGCATAGTTGATATGCGTAGAAAAATTTGGGATTTCTCAATATTTAAAATAGAAGATTTTAAAGGTCACACAATTTTTCTGTATATTCTTTAGCTTTTAAAAGTGTTTATTCAATTTATGAAAATTAGATTATTATCAATATATATATTTTAAAAAAATAAATAAATAGTCAAAGGAAAAAAAAAAGCTGTTTGAAAATAATTTTTGAAATAATGACAGACAATACATGACAACTCATTCTCAAAATCTCATCATCATAAAAAACGGCTTTGCGTCATCATTTCTAATAATTAAAAAAACATGCACCAAACACACCGAACAAAAAAATCCACATCTCGAAGATAATTAGCCCGAAAAACCTTACCTCATCGGTATTCTCGTTTAAAATCCCCCCCTCCCCCACGGTATTACACGTTCCGAAAACGAGTAGATTTTACTAACCTTTTGTCGACTCCATCTATCCCTAATCATCCCAATGCATTGTGGGATGGAACATCCCAATTTTCAATAGAAAAATCAGTCATCCATGCCGCATTAGAATTCTAATTTTATACGAAGACTCCAGGGACTCATAAGAATATTTCTCCGTACAAATATTTCCATTTGCAATCCATTAACAAAAATTTAATTTGAAAAGCAGACCGCATTGAGATGAATGGGAAAATATCATTTGCTACTACGTATTTTATTCTGTTTGGAACCCCATTATTTCCTAAGCCTTTATCTATGCGAGCATGCCTGGTATTGTGGTTACGTTTTAAGTGCGTTCGCAAGTTCTGCTTGGTGTTTAATTGTCCTTGGATGTTGCATAATTTAGAGTTATGGTTCTGTATTTTAGGTTTTAAACTCATAAACAGGAATATTAATAAGTTGTCTTAATTGACCAAGCGTTATGTTGAAAGCGTTATGCTTGCCCATGTGGAATTTAAAGTTTGAAGTTCAAAATGTCGTTTGTTAACATAGTTATGAATGATGATCATAGAGGTTATCCGTTATGATGTCACAGTCAGTTACTTTGCGCGGGAATGAATGAAACAAGAATTGTGATTGGCTAATAGAATTTGAAAATTTGAATTCGTTTTTGAAGATGTGCTGTGGTTTCTAACTAGCACGACACAACTGTTTTCATTCGGTGCCACCACACTCCTAATAATGGTGCGCGTGTGGTCTATAGTAAAATTGTTGTTAGAAATTTATTAAAGATTAATAGAAATTTATTAAAGATTAATAGAAATTTATTAAAAAAATATAAATTTATTAAAAAATAGAAATTTATTAAAGATTCAGGGAATAAGTTTACCATATAATAATTTAACCCATACAAATAAAGTTTTTAATATCAATCCCTTATGTGCATTGTCCATTTTTATATACATTAACAGCGTAAACAGCGTGTGCTTGGGGTTTGCATCGAATTTTAAAGATCAAAAACGTTTCTATGAGGAAAATGAGCAGCAAACTACGTTTCAAAATTTATTTATTTAAAATGAACATGAATTTCCAAATATCTTTTATTTATTCTTATTAAAACAATTTTATTATTTATTTATTAAAAACAATTGGCAACAGGAAAGAGTTCCTTCAATGGTCGGTTAAATATTATTTTAGCATGATTGGATGGCGGCAAGTTAGTTTATTAGTAGTCCATAAAAGCTACCTTTTAGTGACACAAACAGCTAAAAAATTTGATAGAATACATTGTCATCGACGTTGAATCTATCTGCCATGTTTCAGCCCGATTGGATGACAGCAAGAGGTTTAATTAAGTCTTCGCTGATTTGCCCACTACTGACATACCTAGCTACATACACACAGTCGAAGTTATAATGAAGGATTTAAAAGCTTCATCTATTGTTCTGAGAAATTATTATTTAAATTAATATAACTTTCTATGATAAGAGTTGTATTTGAAAATTGAAAGAATGGAATGATATATTTCATTTTTTTTTGTATAGATGCACAATTTAATATAAAATACGCGATATATTTTACTTGCATTTTACTACGAATATCGAACTGTAGTGGATGCACGTACTGACAAATTTAACAGGATAGTGTATAATTTTTTATGACATTGCATGACAGAAAAAGTATTTGGACGATTCTATGTTTTAAATATAACACTCCAAGTGAAAAAAACCCCGAAATTTCCTTGCCAAAACGCTATGCTTGCATGCACTATTATTTCACACGTAATAAACAAGTTCACATCAGTGTTTTTATTTCTTTTGAAGCCACTTGTTGTGTACTTTTTGTTTTTAAAGCTGATTTTTGTACTTGCGTGGTGTCTAGGTTGTTTGTTTTTAGATTATCTGGCACCGTCAGCAACACGAGGGCTATAATGCGCCGAAACGTTCGTCATTAGACAAGCCAACATACATTTACAAACACCCATGCCTATCACGGGACTCGAACCCGCAACCTCGCGGTCTAGAAGCTAGCCCGCTAACCACTATACCGTTTGGTCGGCCGTGGTGTCTAGGACTGTTGAGGACTGGATAGAAAAATATATACTTAGTAATTTTATTAGACAATCATTTCTCTCAATGCCTGGAAAGTGATTTACTTTTATTTCCAGCGTTAAATGGATGAATCGGGATTCAATTCCTTTCCACTTGAATGTACAATAGAATTACAAACAAACCCTTAAGCAGGAAGTTAACACTCTTTTTATTTTTAGACACTTACCAATAACGATTAACTCAAATAATAAAAATATTTAACTGATTTATTATTTTATTAGTAATTAATCTACCAGTTGTACTAATTTAAGTAAATTTTCTACCCTTATGTTTCTGAATTAAGAGGAAAGGCAGGTATTTTCCGACTGCTAATACAGTGTGTCCTGAAATATATAAAAGTATTACCGAGATATAACGGTCATAAGTATAATAGGGATGTTTTTGGGGATATATACAATACATGGCATTACAGCTTTTTTTTTTTTATTATGTGTGTTTCTATTTTATGGACCAGTACTCCTGGATGGGACAATGACGATTGAGTGATACCGACAAGTTCTTAAGAATCATTTAATTCATGTCCTTCAAGGTGACTGTGATCTTAACCCACTGATCTTTAACTTCTGGCTAGTTCATGCTTGGTTATTGACTGAAGCCGATATTGACGAAGCATTGCAATCACCACAGATGTCTGCTTTAGCAACTTCCCCCCAAACTATACTAAACTCCAACTTAACTTGACATTACTAGACTATAGATCTTCACGTGGTCATAGGCAATTAATCCATTTTAGCGGAGTGAAGACATAATTCTCGCCAAACCTTATAGCCTTTTGTTCTCTGCAGGGTTGTAGTTTGGCGAACGTTATGCTTTCACGCCGCCAAAATGGATTAAATACCTATGAGCACTGTGACGTTCTACCGTCTAGTGATGTCAAGTTAAGTTGAAGTTTAGTATAGCTAAAATGTGTTTACAAACCTTTGCCAACCTATTATGTAACGTAAATGGGGGAAGTATTTAATTGGTATCATCTACTTGTAGAGCAGAAGCATCTTATGAGCTAACTAAAAGTTACAGTTAAGATATCAGGGTCTTGACCTTACACACAGCATTGCTTTATGCAAGATGATGAGTGGTGAGACCGAACACATGGCACCATTGATATTTTGCATGAGCATTTTTGTAGAATATCATTGAACTTGATTACCCAAAGCACTATCAATGTGGATTACACTGGTCGTCTTATTACTCATATCTGTACCCGTTGTATTTTTATTATTATTATCATCACTTGCTGAGCGGGGATATAGCAGCGCATCCCATATTATTCTTTTTTTAGGAGGCCCTGGATATAGGCAGAATCCTATGACTTTGTCCAACCTAAAAATCAGCATTGATCACTAAATGTTGGCCATCCCAACCATCGATATAGATAAACAACTGGATAGACTTCTTAAAGCTGGGAAAATGAAGTCATTGCCAGATGCCGTTGGTGGGATAAAAAATACGGATTGTCGAGGGGGATTGAAAATAACATTTTAGGTTGTACACAGCAGACATGTCAATAGTAGACCCTAATTAGTAATAATGTGCAAAAAAAGTATCTACTCTGGCACTTTACAAGGTTTTTCGCATTTCCATCCAACTATAAAAGTGAACTGTGATTGGTTAATCATCCACCCAACGTCATCAACCACCGGCGAGTTTTTCTCCTTGCATTGACATCGGAGCAGTCTATCCAGTTGTTTATCTATATCGATGATCCCAACAGACGTTCTCAAGAAGTTGAACTATTTTTTTGCCCGAATATTCATTGAGATTAATGACAAAGACATGAAAATAGGGTTATGAACATGTCAAGCCTTGTAAATAGTAATCTTATTGTAACATGTCTTGTCTATTCTTAAAGGTTCGTGTTCAGTATAGCTTTACTTCTTGTAGGTATGTGTCCCTGTATCTTCTTGGTAATTTTTACATCCAGCCTGACCTGTACCTTTCATATATAATGCAACTAAAGAAACATTTTTATTTAACTTGTCACACATTGACAGTTTCATGAAGTTTAAATGTTTGTTTCAAGTCCTGGAATACCACATTTTATTTAAATTGTCCAACTATTTCCCTTGTTTTTCTACTTCTCATGTTTTGGACAGATGGACTGACAAAGACTGTCATGGAAGTAGTTTAGGGATTTCATTTTTAAGTTTGAGCTACGGAACACTAGAAGTGCTCCTTTACTCTGCAAAAATTGTGTCAAAACTACTTTTGGAATCAAAACATTGTTATTTTTCAGTTTAAAAATGGCAAATTCTGCCCTTTTCTTTCCGAATTTGTTTAGATTCGACTCAAAATGTTATGTTGGATTTTTTTAATAAAAATCAAAATAGATTGCATTACATTTTGTGATCGAAATAAAGCCGTTGGAAAAGAAGCATTAATTCCATTTATAACTAAACTACAATAAAAAGCATTTTTTTTTTTTTTATTTCGTTCTCCATCTAGTTCTAAGATAAGTTCTTTTTTTTTTTCCTGATTGACAATGTCAGCTGTTTAACGAACCGGAATATTTAAACGGATTTATGTTTAGTAAGAAGTCGAACTGTTCTTTAAAATACAGTTTGGGTAGTTTGAATTCTGAACCAAGAATTTGACTTCAATTACTATCTGTATGTCTGAGGTATTGATGCTGTATATAAAAGTATAAAAATAGTTTCGTAAATTGAGACATGATCGGAAACATGTCTGATAGTGCGTGTTTAAAATATATTTGTAGATATAGTTTGGATTGTACAAATTATGCAATTGATACCACAAAAATGATCTGAGATGTTTTTTCAATGTGAAACTAAATTTTCTTCATTTTTCTAACTATGGTTACATTTTGATGTCATCTTATCTATTACTTCTGAACTGTATTTTTTTTAGATGATTATTTTTTCTCACTTAATACAAAATCAAAATTGATGAATATACCAATTTAAAGGCTTAGGATCTCTGCTACTGACCAATAGTTTACTATTTATATAAAAAAAAATGGTTACGCATTGCGTTATTTGTTCAAATATGTTTTTTCAAAGTGTTTGTAATATATTGTGTTATTTCATCAAATATTATTTATTTGTTTTGCGTAATATCAGAAATAGTTCCAAAATTTCCGAAGCTCTCAATGTAAATAGTATAGAAAAGAGAAAACCGCATTTTAAACACGTTGAAGAAGCCCAAGGGAGTTAATATTTCTCAGAAACAGAATACAATATTTATTCAGATAAAATTCCAAAAAAGTAATTCCTCCGTATGTTGACCATGGTTTCACTCGTTTTATGATAATTGTATCGTATAAATGTTTTTTTTTTTTTTTTTTTTTTTTTTTACTTTGAGAATTTTTTTTGTACATTGAGGAGGAATTGTTCATTTAATTATACTTGTTCTTTTATTTTCAACGATTATTGGTATACATGATGTAGTAAATAGGATTCTACAGAGTATATTTCTGAATTATTACGTATGTTATATCAGAATAAATTACAAAATTGAACAAACTTAATAATGGAATCATAAAGAGATAGTGTGAGTTTCTGTTATGATTTTTCTAAAAGTTAAAGATTTTTTAATTCTCATGCGTTCCATGGAAGAAAAAATGGCCAGATACTAAAATTATCGGCAGGTCATATAACTTTATTAAAAAAAAATCCCTTGTAACATTTTACCTTTAAAATTACTGACTTAAAAAGAGTTTGAAGTTGAGTAGGCGGAATGTTTATTGCAAAAAGTACATTAAAAAATTTCTGGTATCTACTTTGTTAAACGTTTAATAAAAATTTTGGTAAAAAGATTATACTTACATATCTGCTTTCATGCATGCAAATAATTAGTGTGAACTTTAGAATAAGTTGCAAATGGTAAACATTTGCATATTACAAGTTGCATTTGCTTTAACAGGTTACATTTGCATATTTTCAATTAATAATTTGATTTGCATATTTGTAGTTAATAATTTGATTTATTTTTAGTTAATAATTTGATTTGCATATTTTTGGTTAATAATTTGATTTATATAATTATAGTTAATAACTTGAATATTAACATATCCAAGGTGACGTACATTAAAATAACATTTAATTTTATTAGAAGTAATTGAAAAAAAAATCAATTATTCACCGAAGCAGAAAAATAATATCTGTCAAACAAATAGAATCTAATTATCTTTTTTTAATTTTGATACGACACGTAATTTATTTGACGCATTTATCAGAGTCCAATTATTCACTTTCAAAATGAATATATCACTTAACTCTAATAATAAACATTCTTAGAGTTAACTCCTCTTTAACAAATTACACAGATGACATACATCCTTTCAACCACACCCTTTCAACAACACATCCCCGACAGCATCTAGCATATCAAGCTTTTTGTTTTCTTATTTTTAGGAAGGTTGTATCTTTTTATTAAAAAAGAAATCACCATGTTTCCGACAACACCAACAACACATGGTGTAACGGGCTATAACTTGTCATCCCCCCCCCCCTCCCGAAGGAAGGGGAGGGTCAAGCCTTACAAGCCATTACTCATTCAGATATCTCACCGGCCAGTTTCAGTAGCCAGGACACACGTGGCAGATCAATCATACACCAACTGTCAAAAAAATTCTCCAGTTTTCACCTCGTGTTAAACTTTTCCTCTTTTTATCCTGCGAAAAAGGGGATAAAAAAAAACCTGGAGAAATGCGAGAAGTATTCCACTGTGGTGGGCGTGCGTGTAGCGTTTTTGGACATTTCGGAATATGAAATGAATGTGCATGAATGTGTGTTGTGGAAGAGGTGGGGAGGCGGAAGGGGGGGGGGGTGGAGGCGATTTAAGGAGAAAGGGAAGTATTTGGGGGTGACCGATATTTCTTAAGAGGCTGAAGTTGTCGAACAGAATGGCTGGAAGTATGGGAGGATTTAGATCACCAGTCATCGCGTGGCTGAATAGGTATGTCGTACTGTCTGGAGGTGGGTTAAAGTTATTCGCATGTAATAAACTACCAACGATAAAATATAATGTAACAAGTTTTTCTGACATTTGGTTACATTTCTTTAAAAAGTTGAGTGGAATGAAGTTATTATTTGCTTATAACCTATACAAAGGATTTCTGTTTTATTTTTTATTTTTATTATTTTTAGCACGAATTAAGGTCATATTTCTGAAATGCAGGATAGTCATGATTAAATTACAACGGCATAAAGTTTCGCTGCTATCTATAGGTATATAGTTCCAAAACTTGATATAATGCTGTGTCATCAATTTATTCTCGAATTCAGCTCGATTGAATGACGGCAAGTGGTTTAATTATATAAATTTGACAGCCACACAAAATCAAAGCCAATTTAAAGGAATTCAAGATTGGTTTATTTTTTAGTAGGATTTTGTAAACAGGTCGGATTGTTTTTTTAGTACTTTACAACCTAGAGTTTGTATTTACAAATTAGAGTTTGTACTTTAAAAACTAGAGTTTCTAATTTAGAAACTAGAGTTTGTACTTTACAAACTAGAGTTTGTAAACTTGCCTTACGACATGCTTACTTACCACAATGACAGCTGTATTCACAATAAAGCGGCCAGATGTGATGATTTAATTAATTTTTAACTGTGCATAATAGTAGTTGATGCTTGAGAAATGGAGCATGGCCTTTCAGAGGTAGAATAATTATTTTTAATTAATTCTTACTGCTATTGAGGAGCAGTACTTTATCCACAAGAATTCTAACAAAACCTTGAACTTGTTTCTTTAGTATGACTAGAAAATTACAATGGCCATACTTGACAAGCTTAGGCTGGCAATATTTTTGCGTATACTCGTAACATTGCCTAAACTGGCATTGTAATGTTATGCTAGTCCCTTCACAATCAGCTTTGTGAGGATTGTGTGATGTTCTTTACGATGTGAAATTTAGGTTCCTAATCTTCAACTCGATTATACAAGATGAAAATTGGATATATCAACATCTATGGTAGAGTAAACCAGGCACTTTAGAATATTAAAAATTGTAAAATAAAATTTTAACAGATTTTTTTTTTTGTGATTGTGATTTATCTAATAATGTACAGTTTCTTCCGGCTAACAGGCCAAAAATAGGATTTAAAGCAAATATCATTTAGAGTATATATGATTTAGTGGCAGTATATACGCTTTAGAATCAGTGTGTACGATTTAGAGTCTATGTTTGATTCAGAGTCAGTATGTTTCATTTAGAGTCAGTATGTTTCATTTAGAGTCAGTATGTTTCATTTAGAGTCAGTATGTTTCATTTAGAGTCAGTATATATGATTTAGAATATACTATTTATAGCACTTTTATTAATAATTTTAGGTTGTTGAGTATCACATTCCATTGATAAATACGTTTTGAAACGTTGTTTTATATATCTCGTGTCTTTCATTTCAATCGATATCTTATGAGTGTTACAAACTATATCCCAAAGAGAAATTTCCTCCGAAAAATAAAATACAAAAATAAAAAAGAGCAACACACCTTCCACGTGTTTATTGACACTTTCTTAACGATTAACAACAACAACAAAAAAAAAAATAGTTTTACTCTTTTCAAAGATAAATTCTAATGGATTATTTTTTCCATCTTCCAGAAACTCCTACGGAAATTTACACAAGGATTCTTTTCATGTCCTTTGATTTATGATGATTTCTTCCCATCAACTGGGAATTTATTGTTTGCGAGGGTCTCTCACTTAAACTTTTATAGACAAGGCAACATACACTGCTTTTGGACCCGAGAAGATTAATAGTTTTTTTTTGTTGGAATCTGTAAACGAAAGCATTGAGGTAGTTCCATTAATCTGTGCTGAGAAGTTTCAAAGAAAAAAATATATATTTACTTTGAGAAAAAAAAAAAATAATTCGAAATAATAAAACTCTTATGAATTAAATATTTTACGTCCGTTGAAGATGAAGATTGCCGTGTGGCCTTGTGTCCTTTTTTGAACGTCCGAGTTTTTTTTGATTGAAACAAAATGTAATGTTTAGTCTGAAGTTTATATATTTATGATTGTTTTCGGTATATAGGATATCCCAAAATAGTGCAACGGGAATTTAATTTTTAAACTTTTAGATATACTGAATCAGTGTTAAATAAAAATCTAAAAATGATTATAATAGGGAAAGAAAATATAGAAAGTATTTCTAAGTATTAATATATTTTCTTATTTATTTACGTTTATTTGCATCATAATATTTTTAAAAGTTAAGAAATTATAATTTTTTACTGTTCTTGGAAAGAAAAGTAATTAACACAAAAGTGTTGCTCAGTAAAAATTTTATTCATAACAAATAAATTATTCCTATATCATTATAATTAACTGAAACAAAATTTAATTGAAAAACTTTGCTGAAATCATTAAAATTATCGATTTGGTTCTAGCTCAAAATTTTCTTTTATCTGATTGCCCTTTTAAAATGGTAAAGTCTCATTTTTACTGCATGCATTTCAGTTAATCTTAAACTCAATATTATTTTATGTGACGAGGAGCACTATTGTGATTTGCCCCTGCAGGGGCTGTATAAAAAAATTCTGCAACAGATACCTCACGTTACTTAGAAAAATGCTCCAATTTGAAATTTTTCAGTATTTCTAATTGTTGGAAAGAAAACCAAGTAACCTTTTTGTAACAGCCTGCTTATTTGTTAATGTAATTAAAAAGAGAGCCAAGTAACTTTTTGTAATAGCTTGTCTATTTGTTAATGTAATTTATTAAAAAGAAAACCAAGTAACCTTTTTGTAACAGCCTGCTTATTTGTTAATGTAATTAAAAAGAGAGCCAAGTAACTTTTTGTAATAGCTTGTCTATTTGTTAATGTAATTTATTAAAAAGAAAACCAAGTAGCCTTTTTGTAACAGTCTGCTTATTTGTTAATGTAATTAAAAAGAGAGCCAAGTAACTTTTTGTAACAGCTTGTCTATTTGTTAATGTAATTAATTAAAAAGAAAACCAAGTAGCCTTTTTGTAACAGTCTGCTTATTTGTTAATGTAATTAAAAAGAGAGCCAAGTAACTTTTTGTAACAGCTTGTATATTTGTTAATGTAATTAATTAAAAAGAAAACCAAGTAACCTTTTTTGTAACAGCCTATATATTTGTTAATGTAATTGAAAAGAAAACCAAGTAACCTTTTTGTAACAGCCTATATATTTGTTAATGTAATTGAAAAGAAAACCAAGTAGCCTTTTTTGTAACAGTATATATATTTGTTAATTTAATTGAAAAGAAAACCAAGTAACCTTTTTATAACAGCTTGTCTATTTGTTAATGTAATTAAAAAAGAAAACCAAGTAACCTTTTTTGTAACTGCCTATATATTTGTTAATGTAATTGAAAAGAAAACCAAGTAACCTTTTTGTAACAGCCTATATATTTGTTAATGTAATTGAAAAGAAAACCAAGTAACCTTTTTTGTAACAGTCTATATATTTGTTAATGTAATTGAAAAGAAAACCAAGTAGCCTTTTTTGTAACAGTCTATATATTTGTTAATTTAATTGAAAAGAAAACCAAGTAACCTTTTTATAACAGCTTGTCTATTTGTTAATGTAATTAAAAAAGAAAACCAAGTAACCTTTTTTGTAACTGCCTATATATTTGTTAATGTAATTGAAAAGAAAACCAAGTAACCTTTTTGTAACAGCCTATATATTTGTTAATGTAATTGAAAAGAAAACCAAGTAACCTTTTTGTAACAGCCTATATATTTGTTAATGTAATTGAAAAGAAAACCAAGTAACCTTTTTGTAACAGCCTATATATTTGTTAATGTAATTGAAAAGAAAACCAAGTAACCTTTTTTGTAACAGCCTATATATTTGTTAATGTAATTGAAAAGAAAACCAAGTAGCCTTTTTTGTAACAGCCTATGTATTTGTTAATGTAATTGAAAAGAAAACCAAGTAACCTTTTTATAACAGCTTGTCTATTTGTTAATGTAATTAAAAAAGAAAACCAAGTAACCTTTTTTGTAACTGCCTATATATTTGTTAATGTAATTGAAAAGAAAACCAAGTAACCTTTTTGTAACAGTCTATATATTTGTTAATGTAATTGAAAAGAAAACCAAGTAACCTTTTTGTAACAGCCTATGTATTTGTTAATGTAATTGAAAAGAAAACCAAGTAACCTTTTTGTAACAGCCTATGTATTTGTTAATGTAATTGAAAAGAAAACCAAGTAACCTTTTTGTAACAGCCTATGTATTTGTTAATGTAATTGAAAAGAAAACCAAGTAACCTTTTTGTAACAGCCTATATATTTGTTAATGTAATTGAAAAGAAAACCAAGTAACCTTTTTGTAACAGCCTATGTATTTGTTAATGTAATTGAAAAGAAAACCAAGTAACCTTTTTGTAACAGCCTATGTATTTGTTAATGTAATTGAAAAGAAAACCAAGTAACCTTTTTGTAACAGCCTATATATTTGTTAATGTAATTGAAAAGAAAACCAAGTAACCTTTTTGTAACAGCCTATATATTTGTTAATGTAATTGAAAAGAAAACCAAGTAACCTTTTTGTAACAGCCTATGTATTTGTTAATGTAATTGAAAAGAAAACCAAGTAACCTTTTTTGTAACAGCTTGTCTATTTGTTAATATAATTCTAGATTATATCAATTGTAAATTGATAGAGACTAATATCTCATACACCATTGCTATTTGATTGGTTTATATGCTCAACGACCTATTTTTATGCACAATGACGGCTTATCAGGCCGGGACCTACAGTTTAAAGTGCATTCCAAACCACAACGAACGTCCATGCCTAACCCAGGATTCGAACCCGGTACCTTTGGCATGTGAGGCCCGAGCGCTAACCCCACAGCCATCAGATAAGCCTATTGCTCTTGGGAACTAGAAAAATGTGCCATGCTAGAGATAAACTTTTACATCTTCATAATTATAATTTTACTATTGCTCACAAAAATTCAAATGAGAGTTAGTTTTGATGAGGAATATATTCGGCTATATAATTGTATAAATTTAGTTTGATGCTTGGTATTTTAAATCATCTCTATTCATTTGAAATATTGCATGTGTGGCAGTAGCACTTGTTTTTTAGAGGGGGGATGGGGGGGGGGGGAGATGTTAACCTCAGACAAAGAGATTCTTATTTAATCTTTCCATGCAAAAGCTAAAATACGGATCAAAACTCATTACTTTTAGCTTGTTTCCAGAGTAAATAATTTTGGTACTTTCCGTTTAATATAGATATAATGTTTAGTTAAAATCAGTAAAATGAAAAAAAAGAATAAAAACTATTTATTTATAAATGGGAATGAAAGTTTTTAACGTGATAAACTATCTCTTATAACTAATGCTTTTTTTTTTCTTAGAGCAACTTTTTTTAAACTTAAAATTCTTACTGCTTTTTTCTGAATCACTTCACCTCTTAAGAAATTTTTAAGATGTCACATAAGAAGGATACAATGAATTTGTAATTGCTTCCAAGGATGATTAAAAATCTTACAAGTTACATTCTAGAAGAAAACGAAACATTTGAAAGGACAATGCAAAACTATCCCTTCAAATAAATTAATCTTGCAATTATTTCAACTGAATGCCCCTCAACAAGAACAAATCTATAATAACAATGCCTTTCAAGTAATTTGCATATTAGAAAACAAGAGTGTTCTATTTTACCAAAACAGAAAGCATCGCGTCATAGTTATTTCCTGCGAACGACAAGTTTATTACTATGAAACGAATGGCAACAACTCAAGAATAACACAGGATTAAAGTAGATTCCAATTTATAGAAATTTTACTTTCGAACCCTGTTGCGAGGTTCTAAATTTGCAATTCTAGATGAAAATACTCAATTCTGTTGGGGATTAAGTATAGCATGGCGACAAGAAGCTTTTGTAATAACTCCAACTTTCCATTCTTATAGAACGTCTTATTACTGGAATGATCTACAAATCACCAATTATATTTGGAATTCAATTTTCATCAGTTGAATCAGGAGAGTACAACTCAACTCGAGCTTGTTTATCTTTTGAAGTGAAGATGCTAATGAGAAGGATTATTAATTCTTTTGAAATATTTCTGTTTAAAGAAGGAGTGTATGATGCAATGGACTTTATCCATGGCAACATCACATCCAACTGTTTTTCACTGGACAAATGGAATAAGCACTTGTGATTGGTTGAACATTCGAAACTGTTTTAGATGTGTTTGTGATTGGCTGTACTGATTGGAGGAAGTAAATAGATGATACAATTAATTTCGTGCATAAAGTTCATTACTTAATTTGCAACGTCTGCATGGATAAGTTTTTTCTTTTGATATGTATATATATAGTTTTTAAAATTGACTTGAAACATAACTCATGTTAATTGTAATTACATTGGAATTCCTTGTATATGTTGGATGTTAAGTAATAAAAAATAATTGAAAATTTCAAAACGTTATGCCAGTCTGAGGGTTTAAAGTTTCAAAAATATTTGTAAAATTTAAGGAGTACATTAAGTAATACATTTTGAAAGCAAATCCCTTTTATTATTAAATAACTATTACTTGTACTATTATTATTTTTATTGTTTGATTAATTGATAAATTATTTTAAATATAGTATTTATTTCAAACGTAATTTAGTAAGAATTATAAAAGAAAACCATACAATCCGAAAATTAAAAAAAAAAAAAACTTTATTATTAAAATATAAGTACTTGTAATTATCGGAATATTTTGGGGATTCAAACTGGCTATCGATATTTTGTGCCTTGAGTATTAAACTATATGTTGCCAATATTATTTTTAACTAAGTAATTGAAAATGTTTAAAAATAACTGGTAGATATATAAACCATTAAAAGAATGATTAACTTTCAGTTATACTCGCTTCTTTTTCTGCAAAAGCAACGAAGAAATTTGTACAGTAATAGTTAGTATGAGCTGGCATAGATATAAGCTGTCTTCAAAATGGAGATTTCTGAATTATTATTTTCTAAGATTAAATTTCCTGACTTTTTTATAACAATTAAACTTAATCCCATTGGAAAAAAAAAGAAAAGAATTACTAAGTAATTTTTAAGCTTAAGTTGTCTGACTTTTTATATGCATAATTTTTCTTAATTTTTGAAAAAAAATATTTAAAAATAAAAGTGTTAAATAAGAATTTCGTAATTTTGTTTTCTAAACGAAATAGACAGTTCATAAAGGAGATTAAATGTTTGCATTTACTTTGTAATCGTCTTGCCGCTTTGTTTACTTAAGTAAACAAAAGAACAGTTCACAAACAAATGCGTGGTTTTCTTCGTTTGCTTTTATAATTTCGAGATGATATTTTTTTATCAAATAAAATAAAACAAACAGCTGGTCATTAAAAATTATATCCTAAGAAAACACTTTCATCATTATTGATTATGCACTGGTATAGATAAAGGTAATTGAAGATTGTAGAAATTTGTATGAAAAACGTATCAGTACTTGAAGTCAAATGCTTTTTGTGGGAAAAATTAATTACTTGTATGTGATTATGAGAACATTTTGAACTTCAAAAATGTAATCAAACATGTGCTTTAAAACGAGTATGTTTCTTTAATTCTTCTACATACTTACATGCTTGAAGTATATTGTTTTTTAATTTATGTATCTAAAAACTCTGAACGTGTTAAAGTATCGAATAACACATGCAAATTTATAAAGTATAATCCAAAGCCCTGAATATTGCATCTCAGCAATAAATTTTATGTCACGTATATTATGAGTTTAATTCAATTCTACAGAATATTCACCGAAATGTATACCTAATTAACAACACAACATTCATTCGCTAGTCATAGTCTAATTTTACTACCATGCAACAAATCACCACAGTGCTACACTTACGATTTTCAATCGTCCAATAGCTCTACAATTAAGCATCAAGCATACTCAAAATTTCCTATACTTCCAGCAAAGCCGGAAATTACAACGGTCCGAGTTACTATTTCGTTTCACAGACCAGATTTTGTTAATTATGCCATTTCAAGACCACCATCCACCAGTGGTAATTAGATCTCTCTGAGTGGCAACGTACCTGCATGTGACGTCATCAAGTTCGGACCAGGATGACTTTAATTTTAATTCCGCCTTGTCCGCTAATGTAACGTCCGCTGATTCCGCGTTGCTGGTAATTATGTTGTTAAAGACGTATCATAACCAAATGCGGTCTATTTGCAAATTTAGCTGTTGCTTTTGGAGTGAGTAACAACGCAGTGAGCTTTTAAAGTTTAATGGCAAAAGATTTGTGGAGCGTTGGGCATGGAATGGTTTCGGAAATGCCTTCCTTATGGTACTTAATTATTAAGGTTTGCCGGAGAATGTGTAAAACGTTTGTGGATAACGAAACCGTTTACGAATCCGTTAATGATCCTGTACCGGATATATATACTGGGGAATATTTTAATTTGTGATGAGAAGTGTAACTACTATCTGCAGGATTCTTTAAGAATGATTTAAGTTTTATGATTATGAGTATATGAACCAAATATCCAGTTCCCTTTTTGGCCGTTATATATAAATAGAAAATCAAGAATGCAGTAACAGTTAGGCAGTTTCGTATGAATTTTTAAATGTTTTGAAGTGATAAAGATTAAAAACTTTTAGGGTGTAGTACAAGCAAAAGGATTTAAACTCGTGGTTTTGGTACTCCTGTATTTAATTATTACTTATAATTAACTGATACATTTTGACAATTTTTAGATGCTGGTCTTTTTCATCGTAGATGAATTATTTAGATAGTATAAATAAACTTTTTTGTTTGATTTTAGATAACGTATTTTGTAAGTGCTGGCTTTGTATTGTACATGGTTTTATATTAAAATCTTTTAAGTGTAGCTTTTAAAATTGCATTTTTATTTTCTGATCATTTAAAAATAAAAGCTCTTGTGTAACAAATGTTTTGATTATTAAATATAACGAACTATTTTATAAAATTAAAGAAAAATATAATATTACTACGTTTAAAAGTTTCTGTAAATTTGTTCAGTCAGGAATATAACCTACAGTTGTACATACCCACTTCCACATGCTCATACAATAATGCACATTTTATTTCGTCAAGCATTTTCAAAATTTATGGCCTTTTGAATTAATGATAATTTAGTAGTGATTTATATCAATTTTAATAGTTAATTATGGTGGAATAGTTAATTTAAACAGACATGAAAACCTTTTAATCTTCCCCGAATCGCACACGGACATCCCAACAACTTAGACATTAAATCCTAAACAACTCACTTTTTCTCTAATCACATCCCCAACCATTCAACCAAGATAAAACTTCCCCAAACCTTAACAAAATACTTCCTCCCCCAAACCAACACCACCTACAGAACCTCCATAACTCATCAACTATTTGATCCGCGCAAATTAACATTCAGCAACAATCATATCAACACGTATCCCCCCCCACCCCCATTGTCCAAACCTGGAGTTTCCGAACTCGGACCAGCATTCCTCCAGCATCTGCAACGAATATCCATTCTTTCCCTTTTCCGGGCAAAGTTAGCAGATGCAGTCGGGATATCCGCTGAATTTCCAACGGAAACTATGAATAGGGCCAAACTGCTTGTTGAAGCTCCGATTATGGTAACCGGCGTCTGTGTACAAAGAGGGTTGCGTTTGGGCTACCCGGGCAATTTGTGTGATGAATGCCCTCGAGATAGAATGTCAGTGGTTGATGGATAGCGGTGTTTATTATGGAGTTTCAGCAAAACTAGTTAAAGTTCTGTAGAATCGTATTGGACTAAGGGCGTTATATAAAAATGTAAATTGTATGTATTTATGCAAAAGGATTGACTTAAATATTATTTCTTGTAATACAGGATGTTCGTTATTAGTATAAGTAGTACTATAGATCATGGTAAAATACTATTTAAAAAAGAAATTAACATGAGTTGCAAGATTTTGCCACCAGATGAAAAATTGGCAGTTTAAGAATTTATATGGCAGGTTGAATCTACAGGTTATCGCGAAAGATGTAACTGAAGTTTTGAATTGAAAGGAAATCATTTAAATTGTTTTGAATGTATGATCTGTATATGTTTTATATGAAGTGTCATTGCGAAAATTTTAGCAATTACTTATTTTTTAGAGCTGACTCTTTTTTTTGTGTTTTAAAAATATTGTTTCTAAGTAAAATTAGTTTTTGAAATTAATTTTGTTTGATAAATATTAATTTGCAAGTAAAATTATTAGTTTAGGTAAAATTATTATTTTAGGTAAAATTATTATTTTAAGTAAAATTATTATTTTAAGTAAAATTGTTAGTTGAAGTAAAATTGTTAGTTGAAGTAAAATTGTTAGTTGAAGTAAAATTGTTAGTTGAAGTAAAATTGTTAGTTGAAGTAAAATTGTTAGTTGAAGTAAAATTGTTAGTTGAAGTAAAATTGTTAGTTGAAGTAAAATTGTTAGTTGAAGTAAAATTGTTAGTTGAAGTAAAATTGTTAGTTGAAGTAAAATTGTTAGTTGAAGTAAAATTGTTAGTTGAAGTAAAATTGTTAGTTGAAGTAAAATTGTTAGTTGAAGTAAAATTGTTAGTTGAAGTAAAATTATTTTGTAAGTGAAATTACTGTGTAAGTGAAATTACTTTGTAAGTAAAACTAATTTAAGTAAAACTAATTTTGTCAATAAAATTAATTTTGTAACTTTTATATTTTCGTACTTCTCCCATTTGCACAGGAATGCATAGAAGAATTTTTGTGTGAATACATTAGTACAAGAAGTAAAATACGAAGAAGTGAATTACAAAAGCGCATTGAACTCTAAATATAAAATTTGATTGTTAACTATTAATAAAGCTCTCTTAGCAACATGAAATAAATTATAGGCATCTACAGAAGTGGCCAATTAAGTATACACACATATAAAATCTCTAACTAGATCTTTGTTATAATTGATACAAACAGAAACGGGCAAGTGCAGTTGTAATCAGTTTAATGTTGTTTATAAATGTATATGATTGTTTTCGCCACAAAGGTTAAGATCATAGATTTATTATTATCAATAGACTGCATTCCCACTTCAATTATACAACTAGAATGAAACCAAAATGAATCACATGAGTAGGGACTTTTTGGGAGCAGATTTGGCGGGTTTCTCCTCACTCAGACGATAAAGGATAATAAGATTATTAGATAAAGGATTAATTTTACGACGTAGCCAAATTAAAAACCACGTGACTGATAGCCGAATTTTGTGATTCATTTTGGTTTCATTCTCGTTGTATGATTGAAGTGGGAACGCGCAGTCTATTGATAATAATAAGTCTATGGTTAAGATACATTATAAACTAGAATCAAATTTTAAAATTTTCATAGGAACCCATATTTGAATTTAGCATTGATAAATACACCGGAATGCTAAATTTTAAATATTTTTGGAAAATAATATCGATAAAAAGTTAATGATTTAAGTGAAACGACTTACTAAAGTTAAAAAGAAACCTTGTTCTTTACGAATGAATCGTAAAATATTTCATATAAGTTATTAACTATTGTTTGAAACAAAAGCAAGAAATAAATATTATTCATCTGAGGGAATGAAATACTGTTTTATCTATAATAATAAAACAAGGAGTCTGTGTTTTTTTGTTTGACTGTCTGAGACGTAGATAGACCGACAAACAGACGCAGACATAGAGCTCTGAAATTGTCAACATAAGTAGTTATGGCTGTCTAATCTTATTATGCTTTAATAGATAAAGCGTTTATATTTAAATAAGCTTTATTTAAATAATTTGCTTTAAATTTTATAATTTTTTTTTTTACAGAGCAACTTCCAATGGGCGTAGAACTCTGAAACAGGCAAAATAAGTAGTTTTTGACTTCTAATTGTACTTTTGATAAACAGAATTTTAAAATTTAAATTAGAAATTTTGAATTATATGTTTTTTTTTTTTTTTACTTCGAAGTCTAAGCGTAGAATTTTGAAAATTTAAACATGGTAAAAAGACGTTTTTGGCTCTCCTAATTTTGCTTTTCATTAACAGAATGTACAAATACTCTTGGCGGAATGAGGGGAGTTTTTGTATGATTGTATTAACGGGGAATTTTTTTGTTTGTTTCTCGATAAGGAGAAGGTTTCTAATAATATAGGTTTATGTAGTAATTAACCTTTCAGAGAGCGAAGCATGCCTTAGCTTAGTTAACAATGAATCTTTCAATGATCGAAGTTAACCAGGTTTGCTAACAAATTTACTGGTGTAAAACGCGGGAACATGCAGCTAGTTATACACAATAATCCACATAGTTTTCCCAACATCCATCCCGAATTCCATCAACAAGACCGTATATATATTGTTGCGTGGACGGGTTCGAAAGATTTGAAGCCAAAGCAGATCAAAACTTGCAGAAATTTATTCAAAAATAACTCTTCACAGTTCTCTTACAGCTCCAGAAATTCTCGTTTTAGTAGACACAATACAGCTCTTTTCACCTCAATAGAGCACAAAACAGCAGTTAAAAACTTGACAACAACTGCTAAATCACCGCAAAAGACAATGCAATACAGTTCGCTTTAGAACTACTCGGAATGTTCACTGAGATTCAATAATTCCAGTCAACTAACGGACTCAGCTAACAACTAACTCAGTGACTCAAAATCAGTCAACTACTGACAACCCTACTCACGCCCGTCCTTATATAGGAGTGGTGAATCTTCTAGAGGTAGATATTTGGAGAACTTTCCAGATCGTAGTCGAAAAGTCCTATACATGTACATGGGATACATGTACCTATACATGTACCGAAAATGTCGCCAAATGGTCGCCAAGTTTGGCGACATTTGGCTATTTCTCTCCAAATTTGGCGACAAAAATTAGTCGCCAAAACCGTCGCCAACTTGGCTCTATCTCACCAATTTGGCGAGATTTCCATTATCATAATGTTAAATGCCCTGCTCCTTAAAACTCTCTTCCCAGAGTTACCTCTGTAAAACTCGTTATCAAGCATCAAGAGATTCATTGCAGGGAAACAAATTAAAGGCGAACTATTGCACTGCCTTATGCAAAATGTACATAAATTTTCCTATTTACAAAATTAACACTACGAAATATTTACAAATATACAAAAATTCGTATGTTTTACGTTCGATTCATTACTGCAAAAAACTTTTTTTACCACACCATAAAAAGAAACAACGAATCTCCTGCCACCACATGACTCCCTTCACAGTGATACGTTTCGTTATATCAACTTCACACCCTTCCCATGTAACAACAATCCCGTCAATTTTCCATCCGACTCACTGTGACAAGGTTATAGTGCCGGGCCAAGCATGAAGGGTCCTCTCTGGATCTATACCTTCCTGTGGTGGTCTCGTGTACAAATAACAGATACAACACCTAGACACCAGGTATCTCTTTTGTCTAGTGGTTAGCGCATCTGTCAACTGATCTAGGAGTCCCGGGTTCGACTCCTCATTAGCACACATTCACTACAATACCTAACCCTTGTAGTCACACAAAAGTTTCAAAGAATTTGTTTAAATAATCTAGTAAACTTCCCTTTCTCTTGTGTATCTAGAAACTACTCAAAATCGTAAACGAGACATACATGCATCTTTATCCTAAGACTTTTAGAACTGGAAGTATAGCCATCGTTAACAAAAAATGTTGTACTTACTGTACATTAGATCATAATTTATAATCTAGTATTTGACACTATAACACTACTTTAACAACTACTTTCCAGTTCTTTTGACTGCGTTTGAAATTGCTAGTTAGAAAGAGTGAAACAAACCTGTAATTTGTATACAGAAGATAAGTGTGATGAATTCCAGCGACGTAAAACGACATTGTGATGGATCGTGGTGATAATCAAGTACTTTCAGCAAACTCGATTGTGATAGTGATTTAACTAAGTTCAACTACCTTTGATATTTTAAATAATTCGTGTGATTTGTTTTTACTTATACAGCGATATTCATTAAAATATTTTTTTTTTTTTGTACTGTAGAAGTATTAACCCTCTCGTTGCGCAATTTTTTTTTTATCGAAATAGGTTCAAATATTGCTTATTTTTTTCTTACAGATTTCAAATCTATATATATTTAAGAGTTCAAATATACAAAACAAATTTGTAAAAGAGTTTTTTTTTTTTTTTTTTTTTTTTTTTTTTTTTTTTGTAATACATTGCTTGCTGATCGTTTCATTTGGTAATTTTGAGAATTTGTTAATCATTATAGAGTTGTTTCGTATTTCGTGTGATTTGAATTTGTAGAAGTTTAAGTATGGAAGCTGGATTCAGCAAAGGGCAGAATTCCTAATCAAGGGTGTGCCGACCAAACGGTATAGTGGTTAGTGTGCTAGCTTCTAGATCGCGAGGTTGTGGGTTCGAGTCCCGTGTTGGCATGGGTGTTTGTAAATGTATGTTGGCTTGTCTAATGACGCATTATAGCCCTCGTGTTGCTGACGGCGCCAGATAATATGAATACAACCAACCTAATCAGGGTGTATTGTGCTTTACGCTGCCCAACTGGAAACTTTGCAAAATGTCGCCAAATTATAGGTTTACAAAAATGGATGACAAGTTGAAATGGCACCATATTGGCCGATGACGAGTTGGTGCACTTTGGCACAATACAATATATATAACGATTGAAAAAATTTTGCAACAAAAATACGCTGTTCAAAATTTAAATTCCATAAAAAACGACTAAAAAGAGGAACAATGTCTAGGAAAGTATTATAGAAAAGTAAGAAAGACCAATTTGTTTACAAAAGGAGACACATAGTACGTCACTTGACAGAATATCACGTGACTTCCGGTTTCAGCTTGATATCGAAACTAGTTATTTTAAAATCTAAATTAAAAATTAAATAGGTCTCAGAAAAATGTAAAAAATGGTTTTTATTTCATTTAAGACTATTTGCAGTCGATTTGAAGCAAGAAAAAAAAAAAATGCCGTAATTCCCTATTCATTAATTAAACTATTTTCTATAACTTTTTTTAGTTTTTGCTTTGTGGAAACATTTAAAAATTGAATTGTCTGTAATATTTGCTTTCTCAATTCGTTATAATCTATTCTGGCTCGTTGTTGTAAAGAAAGAAGAAAAACTAGGCGGAAATTTATTCTATTTTATCGTAATAGTGATAAATCCATTCGATGAACTGACAATATATTAAATTTATTCTGTTCAACAGTTTAATTGGTAATTAAATGTTAAAAAATAGAAAATATCCAAAACCAACCAATAAAATGTTGCTTGACAGTGTTATCTAAACGCAATAAGCAATTTATTGTAAGAAAATTATTTAAAAAAAAAAAAAAAAAAAAAAATTAAAGACGTTGTGTGCTACAAAAATATCTTTAAAATATCGGTAAATTTTTTGGTCTTTAAGTTTTTTCTTTGAAGATAATTTAGATCATCTAGACAACGTAGGTATTCTGACCAAAGAAAATTTATCATAAATATTAAAAACTAGCAGAATACCCGTGCTTCGCAACGAAATTTTAAGATGTGCAATATTTTAGCCAGCTGTGAGGCCCAGCGTTGCGGAAATCAGTCATTAATGTATAAGCCCCAATTTTCGGTGCTTTACTCCCAGGAAGGTACATCGCAACGCAAAATCGAGCTCGCTTTGCTCGATGAAAGGTTTATTGCTGAGTAAGCATAAGGTCGCTTCACACACTAAAAACTAATTGCTACGTAAAGCCTTAATATTAGAAGCCCCTTCCTTGTCGAAAAAAAAAAATCCCTTTTATAACTAAAATACAACACCCCTTTAAGAGTATTTTAACATACGATGTTTGTAAAAAGCAAAATTAGACGGTCAAAACTACTTATATTGAAACTTTCAGTGCTCTAGGCCTATTAAAAGTCACTTTTTGTGAAAATATTAAAGATTTATTAAAAAAAAAACAAATTAAAATTTTAATATTCTTTTTGTCAAAAGTCTAATTAGAAGGCCAAAACTATCTGTGTTGAAAATTTCAGAAATGTAGCTCAGTTAGAAATCGTTTTGTAAAATATTTGTTAATTAATTAATTCAAATACCAATAAAATTTCAAAATTTTGTTTTTCAAAAGTTCAATTTGAAGGCCAAAACTACTTATGTTGAAAATTTTAGAGCTGTAGCTTATTAGAAATCATTTTGTGAAATATTTATTAATTAATTAAAAAAAGTAGTTAAAAAAGAACTAAACAAAAAATTAATATTCTGTTTTTCAAAAGTTCAATTAAAAGGCTAAAACTACATATGTTGAATATTTTAGAGTTCTAGCCCTATTAGAAATCGTTTTGTAAAATATATATTAATTAATTAAAAAAATTAATTAAAAATTAACTAAATTAAAATTTGAAAATCTGTTTTATAAAAGTCCAATTAGAAGGCTAAAACTACTTATGTTACAAATTTCAGAGCTGTAGCCCTATTAGAAATCCTTTTATAAAATATTTATTAACGAATTAAAAAAGAACTAAATTAAAATTTAAAATTCTTTATTTCAAAAGACCAATTAAAAGGCCAAAATTACTTATTTTGAAAATTTCAGAACTGTAGCCTTATTAGAAGTCGTTTTGTAAAATTTATTTTAACTAAGAAAATTAATTAAAAAAATAGCTAATTGAAATTTTATTATTCTGTTTTTCAAAAGTTCAATTAGAAGGCTAAAACTACTTACGTTGAAAATTTCAGAGCCGTATCTCTATTTGAAGTCACTTTGTAAAAAATAAATTAGTTAAAAAATAAATTAATTAAAAAATAAATTAATTAAAAAATAAATAAATTAAAAAAGAACTAATTAAAATGTTAACATTCTGTTTGACATACATAAAATTAAAAAGCCAAAATTTCTTATGTTGAAAATTTCAGAGCTCTACTCCAATTTTAAGTAGGTTTCTATAGATCCACAGACAGACAGACACACAGACTCACAGCTTGTTTTATTATTATAGCTAAAAAAAAAAAATTAACGCTTTTGATTTAGATTGGTGCATAATTGTGTGAAGAACAAAAAAATGTTGAACTTAATTCCAGGAACTTTGTTGGCAAAATACAATATGCCGCTGTAGTTGTGCTTGGGAGCTGTTCAGCATCAGGAATCGTAAATTTGGGGTATATTAATTTAATAATGAGTTGGGAACTCTATTTGAATACTTTGAGCGATAGATTAAATTTGTCATTTCTAAATTTGGGTATTTATTTACTTTTTATCAAGGAAATAATCCTAGCAGACGGCATTTAACGTTCACCTCTGTTGTCGCTATAATTGCACATACAAATCCAAGAGCCTTACCTCAGTCACCATATTTGAATTCGATGGGATAGATTTGGAGAAAATGGACAATTCCCGAATTTTTTTTTACTCAATTCTAACTGTTTCTAAAAGGCCATAAACACAAAAATGTCTGCTCAATGCTCTTTTCTTTTTTATATTTGAATTTGCAATCAAAGTTCCCCTGTTAGACGTTGGCGAGAAAATGATTAATTCGGCTCGAATTGAATGTGACGTCAAGGCTTCCCAATCATCTTGGCTTGAAATGCGGCAACGGAAACCAGTTTTGCAAGTTTCTCGCAAATCATGCCAACCTGTTCGGGATATGGCAAAGGTCTACCAACACCAAATATTTCAACGTCAACTATTTGGTAGAAACCTCACGATAACCATAGAAAAGGAAGGAAGCTTTGAACGATTTTGTTGAGTGTTTTGATCGGACTGGTTTCGGCTCAGTTTTGGAGCATTTTCTTTTCGTAATATTTAAATAAGTACTTTTTTAAGGAACTTTTGTTTACGTATTTGGAACCGGAAAGAGATTTTTCATAAATATAAACTAATTTCATTCGTTTTTAAAAAATGCGGGAATTGTCGATTGGAGGTCAGAGTAAGAAACAACATTAAAATGAAAAGCCAACTAAAATCATTAATGATCCAAGGATAGAGGAACATTTTTACCGAAATTTTTAAAAAATTCTTAAAATCTATGACCAGACGCTTAAAACTCGTTGCGAATGCTAAAGGATATTTTACTGAGTACAAATTTGCCAAAATTTTACAATATATACAAACATGTAAAAAAAAAAGAAAAGATGTTTAACCCTTTGCACTCCAGGCCTTTTTCGCCCGGAGGAATCAGCAGCTCGAGACATTTTAGGTTCGGCTGTGTTTATGGATTTGCTTCATAGAAACTAAACACAGTAATTGGCCTTGCATCGAATTTCCGCATCACACCTAATGGTCCTCTCGGGGTTTGGCATCCAATCGTGTGGCGCCTGAGAGGCGCCACTGGAGTGCAAAGGGTTAAGTGTACGAAGACTTTTGGGAGATATTTTATGTGTTACATTTAGGTTAACGATTTTTTCTAAAAAATGTTTGACTATGGATTAAAAATATGTTATGTAGTTATATTACGAATAAATTAAAGACATTATCAAGAACAATTCCTATTCTGAAATATTAATTTTTAAAAAGGATAATGTAGTAATTAATTGAAATTCGTAAATGCACAAACACTCTTTTGGAAGCTACTGTAAATAAACTTCTGAATACAAATGAAAAGTTTCTGAAGTAGAGCGCCATCTGTTGATCAAAAAATAACTATTTCAATTTGTGTTCGGAAAAATTCTCCATTTAGTAAAAATTCTCTATGAAAATACCCACCGCTCCATTCATAAACTTTAATGAATTAACGATTTTAATATATTCTACTACTTTGAATACTAATACCTGTTATTATACCTGTTACTATACTCATTTGTAAGCACTCTGTTAACAGTGTATTTTTTCTATAAAAATATGCAGCAAGAAATGAATCTCAATCCCCAGTTATAACAATGTAAAAACAGAAGTCCCTTGCAATGCAATTACAGTCAAAAGACTTAACACCTTGAATCTTTTAAAATATTTATAACTACTTAATTAATGAAGAATAACCACCCAAATTAAGTACGCTTCAAAAACCCCAGCATTCAAGGTTCGGTTGTCTCGAAAATTCAGCAAGCATTGTGGATCTGACGTTGATAAATGGGACTTCGCAAGGAGTGACATTCAGCGAAAGAGTTCGTTTGCGAAACCCTTGCTCTAATTACGATACATGAATTATTAAAATGTACATGCACAGTAACTTTAAGTAATAACCGCATCCTGAATATTCAACGCGAAAATGTACCTGGTGATGTACCTGGTCGTTGTGTTAAGGGGGATTTTTGAGTTGGGGCGTTTTTTTTAAATCCTTTATATTAACTTCGATCTGTGTGTATGTTTGGGGATGGGGTCTGAATTTGCGGAGGATTAATTAATCCCCTTTCCATCATCCAATCGGGCTGAAACTTGGTAGATAGGTTCGAAGTCGATGACAATGCATTCAATCAAATTTTGGGGATGTTACTGTCATTAAAAAGTAGCTTTTACGGAATACTAATAAACCAACTTGCCGTCATCCAATCGCGCTTTGTCTAGCATTTAACCGACCATTGTTGAAACTTATTCCTGTTGCCAACATATTTTTTAATAAATAAATAATAAAATCACTTTAATCAGAATAAATAAGTGATATTTGGTTGTGAGAGCATACATTCACGTTCATTTATAATAAATAAATTTTAATTAAATAAAAAAGTTAAAAGAAATAAGCATAAAATTGATTATTTATAAATTCTAGGGAACCAATTCCCTTTAGGTATTATAATAATAATCACATATTTTTCGGTAAAAACATACATAATATATAATCTTATAGGAATCTGATTACTGATGGGATATATTGCCCCAAGGTTAAATACGGTAATTCAATTTTCTCAATGGAAATGATGACTCAGTTTGTACTATATATATAATATAGTGATATATATATAATATAGTAATGTATATATATATAATATAGTAATGTATATATATATAATATAGTAATGTATATATACAATATAGTAATGTATATATATATATTACTTCGAACACAGGGATAATGCAGGTGCAGTGAAAGTAAACAAAATATCCGATTCTTTCCAAACAGCGTTTAATACTCGACTAAACTCGCGACTCCATTTTGCCAAAATCCAGTCAACCAATCACATGATAGAAACGCTTCGAAATTTTTCGATTGCTTTAGGTGCAGCCACCTTTTTTCTAACATGTATTATCGCTGTTAACAAATAAGATAAAATATAACTTAAAAATATATACGTCACAGAAAATGTGTGTGACAGTAGGATTTAATCCGGATTTTTAAGGTTGTTAAATTGTTACTTAATCAGAAGTTTAAAAACTTGTTTCACTAAATATTAGAGGTCGGAAATATCGATACTGCATCGTTGCATAGAAAAAAATATCGATAAAATATCGATATATTTTATCGATTTATTTATATTTATCGTTTTATTTTTTTTATTTGAATTTTGCCAGAAACGAAGTATTTCGGGACACATTTCTACTCTTCCTGAATTCATGCCAAAATTGTTTTAATAAATAAATTATAAAAATTGTTTTTATAAATAAACTATATTATCAATCAGAATAAATAAAATACATTTGGATGTCAATGCATAAATTCACATTTAATTTTGAAGAAGAAATTTTGGAAAGTTGTTTACCGCATATTTTGCTGATAGAGATGTTTTTAATATTTAAAATTAGATGCAAATTCCAGGCACACATTGGCAACAGAAACGGAGCTTTGTTAATGACTACCAATCAATGATCTTATCTTTCCATTACATTATGTTTTCTTTTTGGTTAGGGTGCCATTTTAACTGTCTCTCAGCCAAGTCCAAACTTAAGTTTTGAAATTTTGAAAACTGAATAAAGAAAATCGAAAAAACACATGGAACTACAAAAAGGTCATCAAAAAACTAAAAATGTTTGAAAATATCGATATATCGGTGACTTGTATCAATATTTTTTTTAAAAATATCATCGTATCGATATATCACCGACCTCTACTAAATATGCCATAAATATAGTTGCATTTACTGTAAAATTGTGTAAAAAATTGATCAATTCAAACGAGTAATGTGCGGGCAATATAGCATAAGTCCGCTGTTTGCAATCAGAGAATACTTCACATCTTCCTTCATTATATTTTTTGTCCTTAACTCCTTAAGAACAATGAAAACATAAAAACCGATGGAAAATAAGGATCTATTCCCAACAGGGAATGAAGTCTTATCTTCGGGACGTAAATATCTATTTGGGCCAAAAAAGGTTAAAACGACTTAAAAGGAACTTGTTAAAATCGCGAGTTTTTTTTTTTTTTTTTTAATACCCAAGTGCAAACCAAGTTTTAATGCTACATAAAACTAAATGCTATGTATACATATAGGGGAAAAAAAGTTAAATATTCCTCATTCAGAACTAATTCCAAAAGCAAAGTGCAAAAAGTTTAGATTTATTATTTATTTAATGAGTTATTTATTATTTATTATTTATTTATTATTTATTTATTATTTATTTATTATTTATTTATTATTTATTTATTATTTATTTATTATTTATTTATTATTTATTTATTATTTATTTATTATTTATTTATTATTTATTTATTATTTATTTATTATTTATTAATTATGTATTTATTATTTATTTATTATTTATTTATTATTTATTTATTATTTATTTATTATTTATTTATTATTTAATTATTTACTAAATGCTAAAGTTTATATTTATTATTTATTTAATGAGTTATTTATTATTTATTTATTATTTATTTAATTATTTACTAAATGCTATGTATACATATAGGGGAAAAAAAGTTAAATATTCCTCATTCAGAACTAATTCCAAAAGCAAAGTGCAAAAAGTTTAGATTTATTATTTATTTAATGAGGGAGGTTCGAATAACACATACTCAGATAGATTATTAAATATCAAGCATTTGCTGTCTTCTGTTAGTGGGTGTTAAAATTGTGGTAGCTTATTTTTTAATGAACATTATAAAACACTAAATTTCATATTATCATTCGCAAATTTTATTTTCAAAAAATTTCATCACTAACTAAATTTCATATTGTTGCACAAATTGTCTGTATATATTGTAAATAGTGACGTATTATTTCAAAATTCTATTGTAATTTATTTTTATCTTATTTTATTTATTAATTAAAAGCGATTATACAAGTTATAAAAAGGTGGCAACACCTAAAGTAATCGAGAAGTTTCGAGATATTTCTTTTCCGATGAATTGGCTGGAAATTTCGAGAATGTCTCACGCGCTTGTATATAAAAGACTGGAGAACGGGAAAGTTTTCAGATTGACTTTGGACTTCGATGAAAGCTTATCGCTTTGTTTACCTATTGAAGTGAGCTTGTATAATCGCTGTGTTCGAAGTTGTTTTTGCTAAAGCTTGTGTTGAAGCTTGTGAGCGATTACACTGTTGCCTGTGGATAAATTTTGTGAGTTTTCTGAAGAGAGAATAAATATTTTTATACTGTAAAAACTGTGCCATCATTGCCTCAGCGGAAAAATTCATAACAATATTCTAATTTTATAGAAATTTGTATATTTCTATGTCTCATTCATAGAAAATTTCAGACACAAATATGTTACTGTTGATATTAATTTTTTCTTCTAATCACGGACTATACAATTACTTCCAAAAGTTAAGCACGGAGCTGTAAAATGTGAAAAAGTGGACAAGTACTGCTTTGATTGACACGAAATGTTGCAAGTAAGTAGCTCTATGTTTATTTATGAAACAAAGCTAAGAGTTACAAAAGGAGATAAAACAATAATAAAAAAATAAAAAAACTTTGGATTTTCATAATATATAAGATGACGTCATATTTGTGTCATTGAGAATATGATGTTTAAATTCAAAACAAACTACAAAAGCCGACATTTAAGCTTGGCGTCCACTATCGCTAAGCAGAGCAGAACAAATCAGAGGAGAGTGGATTAGAGTCAATTACAAGGCTGCCAATGTCTACTATAGCACGAGCCTCGAGATACAAGGGACGTTGACAGCCTTGTAATTGGCTCTAATCCACTCCGCTCTGATCTGCTTAGCGATAGTGGACGCCAAGCTTTATAGGATATGTGAGCACTCCTCGCGTGTATGCAAAGTGTACAGCGTGTGATCATGCTTGTTACGAGGTGATCAACCACCGCAGCGTCCCGTAATCGCCATTCTTCCTGTAGGGCCCTTTTTAAATCTCTAACAGTAGATGGAGGCTGGAAACGTCTACTTACAGCACATCTCAAAGATTTTCAATTGGGTTAAGGTCCGGAGAGTAAGCCGACCACTCCATACGCGCAATGCCCTTACTCTCCAGAACATTTTCAACGATGGCAGCTGTATGGGGACGCGCATTATCGTCCATTAAAACGAATGAAGGACCAACTGCTGCAGCGTACAGTTTCGTAATGGGTTCTAAGACTTCATCTCGATACAGTACAGCCGTCACAGAAGCTCGCCTGAAGATATGCAGGTCAGTGCGAAATCCCAATGAAATCTCTGCCCAGACCATGATGCTTTAACCATGGAATGACTGATATTCTGTGATGTTCTGGTGCCAATTGCGTGTGCCTTGTTCCCTCCAGATCCTTTCCAGCAAGCCACTTATTAAATCTCTAACAGTAGATGGAGGAGGGAAACGTCTACTTACAGCACATCCCAAAGATTTTCAATTGGGTTAAGGTCCGGAGAGTAAGCCGACCACTCCATACGCGCAATGCCCTTACTCTCCAGAACATTTTCAACGATGGCAGCTGTATGGGGACGCGCATTATCGTCCATTAAAACGAATGAAGGACCAACTGCTGCAGCGTACAGTTTCGTAATGGGTTCTAAGACTTCATCTCGATACAGTACAGCCGTCACAGAAGCTCGCCTGAAGATATGCAGGTCAGTGCGAAATCCCAATGAAATCTCTGCCCAGACCATGATGCTTTAACCATGGAATGACTGATATTCTGTGATGTTCTGGTGCCAATTGCGTGTGCCTTGTTCCCTCCAGATCCTTTCCAGCAAGCCACTTATTAAATCTCTAACAGTAGATGGAGGAGGGAAACGTCTACTTACAGCACATCCCAAAGATTTTCAATTGGGTTAAGGTCCGGAGAGTAAGCCGACCACTCCATACGCGCAATGCCCTTACTCTCCAGAACATTTTCAACGATGGCAGCTGTATGGGAACGCGCATTATCGTCCATTAAAACGAATGAAGGACCAACTGCTGCAGCGTACAGTTTCGTAATGGGTTCTAAGACTTCATCTCGATACAGTACAGCCGTCACAGAAGCTCGCCTGAAGATATGCAGGTCAGTGCGAAATCCCAATGAAATCTCTGCCCAGACCATGATGCTTTAACCATGGAATGACTGATATTCTGTGATGTTCTGGTGCCAATTGCGTGTACCTTGTTCCCTCCAGATCCTTTCCAGCAAGCCACTTATTAAATCTCTAACAGTAGATGGAGGAGGGAAACGTCTACTTACAGCACATCCCAAAGATTTTCAATTGGGTTAAGGTCCGGAGAGTAAGCCGACCACTCCATACGCGCAATGCCCTTACTCTCCAGAACATTTTCAATGATGGCAGCAGCTCTATGGAGACGCGCATTATCATTCATTTAAACGAAAGAAGGGCCAACTGCTGCAGCGCTCTGTTTCACAATGGAGTCTAAGACTCGATACTGCGCAGCTGTCACAGTACCTCGCCTGAAGATGTGCAGGTCGGTGCGATATCCCAATGAAATCTCTGCCCAGTCCATGATGCTTTAACCATGGAATGACTGATGTTCGGTGATGTTCTGGTGCCAATTGCGTGTGCCTTGTCTCCTCCAGATCCTTTCACGCTTATCATCGGGTTGTAAGGCAAATCTGGACTCATTTGTGAACATAACGTTGCCCCAATCATAAGCAGTACAACTCACAAGCTGGTGGCACAACTTTAATCGTGCCCCTTTAGATTGGACGGATAAATGAACACAAATGCGTGGTATCCGGACGTACGGACCATTCATGTGTAGCCTTCGACAAACAGTAGTGGTAGATATCATCTTACCAATGGCCGCTGCAACTACAGATGTCACACGTGTGGAGGGCGACCTTCGATTCCGCTTGTCTACAACAGCGATATATCGATCTGGTAACTTGCGATTTAAAAATTTGTATATTCTTTTGAAGTGTTAGGAAATAGTTCCTGTTACTATTTTGAATATAACTGGGCATGGATTTTAAAATTTGATTGTTACTTTCAATCACCCATATTTATACATAGGGTAATAAAAGTATTCATTCAGTAAAAAAAAAAAAAAAAAAAAAAATCTTTTTTATTTTCCACGTTTTGGAACATCCTGATTTATAGCAAGTGATCTAGAAAAAATGTCTGTATGTGTGTATTTGGTCAGCATAACTCCCGAAAAAATTGACCTATGTTCAACTTTAGTATGAGGGTTAGTGGTGGCCGTGGGACCTACCATTTAGGTTTTCGTCAAAATCGCGCATGCGCATATAGTACCTGCCATTGATGATTGCTAAAATCCGGCTCTAACGATTTCGATAAAAATCTCTGTGATAATGCCTCTTAAGGTGTTATAAGCATCCGCACCATCGAAATTCCTTTCAAAATGTTTTAATGGCTTAAAAAGTTGAAAAGCGAATGCTTCCAACATAGAGTTCTCTTTCCTGAGCATATCTCATCAACGATTGTTTTTTTTTTCTCCCCCCCCCCCAATTTCGCTTTCAATAAAGTATAATTTAAGGAATAGCGGAAAGTATTTTAGGCATTGTCAGCCAACTATCTTTCATTTATTTTGATTAAAATAATTTTGGCAACAGGAAAGAGTTTCAATAATGAACAGTTAAATCGGATTTATTATTAATCCGTACTGTTTATAAAACGTGTGTAAAAGCGATCTTTTAGTGACAATGACAATTCCCAATATTTTATAAAATGCATTGTAATCGACATTGAATCCATCTGCCAAGCTTCAATCCGATTAGTTGGTGGCAAGTGAGTTTCCGCGAATTTGCCCAGCAGTCACACACACATAAACATAATCGAAGTTAGTATAAAAGTTTTAAAAACCATGGAGTTTTTCGAGTTGAAAATTATCAAAAAGAATATTTATAGACATTGAGTTCTTGTGTAAAAATATGCTTTTTAGGATTTTATGTACAGTGTGGTTAAAATTAAACTGACGGTATTCATCAGAAGGCTCAGGTTCTATTGAAAGGTTCCGAATGAAATTTTAAATGTTTGTTATGTAGATCATGCAGTCGAGGTTTCCATTGGAAAAAACATTAGTTTGAAATGTTGACAATAGATGGAGCTGTATCGGTAAAACCATATGTAAATGAGATGTTAATGCAATTAATGCAGATTTCAGCATATTGTTGATCGACAAAGTATGCACATAGAGCATACAGGATAAATAAAATAACCTGCTATTCTTTGTTTTTTTTACTGTCATGATTCGTTTTAGTTCGTTACAGCACCACCTGTTGGAAAAATGTTGAACTATTTGTTATTCTGACGGAATCCTCATGATCTATATAACACATATTTGAAGTTTCATTTGAATGCGTTCTATAGAAACGGAGCCTTTGAGTTTCGTCAGTCAAGTTCGATTCATAATTGAAGTTGAACCAGCAATATTTGAGAATTTAAAAGCTTGTATTCATATAAGTCTTATATTTCCTCAAATGTGTTTTTAACATTATTTTTTATGTAATATTACGTTTTATGCGCTTTAATTTCATCATATTTTTTGTTGACATTTTGTATTTGAGATACATTGTGCTCAGCGGAGAATTTACAAATTAATTCATGTTAAGGTTTTCGCAATATTGGCTATTTTTATATTCTTTATATTAACTTCGATTTTGTGTGTCGATGATGATGGAATCTGCGAGGCCTAATTAACCCCCTTGCCGTCATACAATCGGGCTGAAACTTGGCAGATAGATTCGATGTCGATCACAATGCATTCTGTCAAATATTTTGGGCTGTAACTATCACTAAAAGGTCGCTTTTACGGATTACTAATGAACCAACTTGTCGTCATCCAATCGCGCTAAAATAGCATTCAACCTACGATTGAAGAAACTCTTTCCTGTTGCCAATTTTTTTTTAATAAATAATAAAATTGTTTTCATCAGAATAAATAAATGATATTTGGATGTGAGTGCATATATTTCCGTTCATATTTAATTAACAAATTTTGAAAAGTAGTCTGTCGCACATTTCACTGGTAGAAACGTTTTTGATATTTAAAATTAGATGCAAACACCAAGCAAACGCTGCTTTCAGAATCGGCAAGAATCGAATATAAAAATTGGCAATGCATATAAAGGATTTAAATTAAAAACTTTGTTTTTATGCGTTATATTACTTTTATTTAATTTCATTTTTGTTTTAACCATGTGTTGAGTAAATTTAAAAATACACTGAACCTAGCATAGCATTGGATTGTTTAGATTCAATTTGAGGTGTTCACTTGCAGATTCTATTGGTTGCATACGAATTGCCAATACCTACGCGTACTACAATACATGCTTCAGGGTCAGAATATATTTAAAAATTGAAAATGCAATCTAATGTCAGTAAAAACAATTTCAATAAACACAATAGCCACATAATGTGAGCTTCTCAACAAGTGCGTGAATTTGCCATTCACGCTTTATATTTTACAATGAATGTGCGGTTGAAGATAGGAGTCGAGTCAAAATTCATGTGTATCTCGACGGGGTCCCAGGTACGCTGATGACGCAGTTTTTATAGCCTACTTGGCTAACTTTACGAAAGATGCAAGTATTCAGCACCGGAAAAGTGAAATCATCTGCACCCTTCCTTATTTAAAGTAAAGAGTGGTGGGTTACCAAATTAAGAAAAAAATGCTCAATATTTAGTTAGTTATGACAAATTTGGCTATCAGATTTATTTCAACTCATTCAAAGTCTATTTTTGACAAGTTTCGGCCACATTTGACCCGGCAGACTAGAATATTTATTACCTGCCAGAGTTAAAAATCCAGCTTGATGTCCGATGAAGAACCTAAATTTGCAGTCTCCTCTCAACTATAAGTCTCAGCTTTCATATAGCTGAAAATCCTGAGAACAAGAAAACACACTGCCTTAATACTGACGCGTAAAATTAATGGTGGCTGCTGCATGTTAATTACGGCGGGGCCGCAATATGCTCTCATTGATGGCATGGATGTTGTAGATTGAAGCTTTAGTTGTGATGTTGACGCATCGTTATAAGACTTTGTAAAAATCATGATTGTTTTTCTGCAAGTCGTAATTGCCGACCAAACGGTATAGTGGTTAGCGTGCTAGCTTCTAGAACACGAGGTTGCGGGATCGAGTCCCGTATTAGGCATGGGTGTTTGTAAATGTATGTTGGCTTGTCTAATGACGAATGTTTCGGCACATTATAGCCCTCGTGTTGCTGACGGCGCCAGTTAATCTGAATACAACCAAAGCAAGTCGTAAGTATTTATGTAGTTGATGGTACAATGCTACGACGCAGTATGTTCATGGGCAAAAACTCCAAAACCCCACCCTCTGGGTATTTCAAAGTCTTCGTTTTATTCTAACAATATTTAGAAAATTCTAAGAAGGGGAAAAAAAAGAAAAGTTCAGGTCTATTTCCAAGAGCTTTGAAAATCCAATTCTTTTGTGGTGAATTTTAGCGGCAAAAACAATTCCAACACAAAGAGAGCGCTGTTTGTGGTGATGAGAGAACTATTCTTATTTTTAAACTTTTTTTTTTTTTTTTTTTTTTTTTAAAGACTTAACTGCTGGGAAGGATAGATCGTGCATTTACTGTAAATATTTATTTTCCGATCCCCTTGTAAATTTTTCATAACACCGGATGTGGAAAATACACAACTCGGAGGAAAGGATTGATTTTTTTTTGTAAATTCTAAATACGAAGACCGGAAACCTAAAAGCTCAAGAATTTCCTTTCCAGTTCCATCTTATTTTAACTTTTTTTTTCTAAACTGTAGCACACCCAGACTTCAAACGCTGCATTCACTCCCGGATTTTCGCAAGTTTTTTTTTTTTTTTTTTTTTTATTATTATTTTTGAAAAACCTGATACTCCTGGCATTGTAAATACTACCCTAGGAAGAGAATTTTTAACCCGCCGGAAAAAGCGGGCATTTACAAAAGAAAAATATATATCCATCACTGCTTCGCTCTGCACTTAGTTAAAAGTAAAACTTCTCCGCAACGGTTCTGCTGGAGCGTTAAAAAAATATTGGATATATAAGGAATAGGAGGGGCAAAAAAGTAACTGCGCTAAAAAATGCCCGTAAGCAAGTTGGGGGAAAATAAGCGGAAAAAATAAGTAGTCGGGGAAGAAGAAGAAGGGGTGGATGAGGAACTAGTAGTTTCTTCTTATTTTCATTTCACTTAGAAGTAGCTTTTCTTTTACGATTAGACGTTAGTTCCTGCGAAGCAAAAAATAGTAAAGAAAATATATAGGTTCTTTCTGGAATTGCTGAGATGTAGTTTTTTTTTTATGAGGTATAGATATAAATGATGCCGCTCGCGTTTTTAAAATAGTAATGAAATTAGAACTGTTTGGGGTTGCAAATTAATTGCGTGGTTTTGAAGACGGATTTGATGAGCGATTTGTTTTTAGTTTGGAATAAGTATTTTGTGAAAGGTTTTGTTTGTGGGGATGATTTGTTGTGTCTTGAAGGATTCAACTGCTGGAATTTCAGATTTATGAGATAAAGACAAAGAGTGTATTTTAAGCTAACTGTTAAATGTTGGTAATGGACAATTCCAGCATTTTTTTTATTTTTTATTTTTTAAATTTTTTTTATTCAATTCTAAATTTTTTGAAAAGGCCATAAATACAAAAATTTCTGCTCCATGTGCTTTTTCTTTTTTTTTTAATTTGCGATCAAAATTACCTTGCTAGACGTTGTCGTGAAAACAAATCATTCCATTGGCATTGAATGTGACGTCACGGCTTCGCCAACATCTTGGCTTGAAATGCTGCAGCGGAAACCAGATTTACAAGTTTCTCGCAAATCACGCCAACCTGTATGGAATGTGGTAATGGTCTACCAACGCCAACTATTTGGCAGAAACTTCACGATAACCATAGAAACTGTAGAAACCCTTGACGTCACGTATTTTTCAGAGTGTTTTGATTTGACTGGTTTTTGTTCGATTTCGAGGCTATTTCTTTTCTTAATATTTAAATAACTAATTTTTTTAAAGAACTTTTGTTTAAATATTTGAAATCAGATAGAAATTCTTCATAAATATAAACTAATTACATTCGTTTTTAAAAAATGTGGGAACTGTCCATTGTTTCTTTAATAAATATAGCAATTGAAAAGACATGGCTGAAGCTAAAGGCTGAATTTATACGTTTGATTTATAGGATGATTTATAGTATAGATTTTAGGCTGATTTACAGGCTAAATTTATGAGATAAAGACAAAGAGTGTATTTTAAACTAACTGTTAAATGTTGATACTTGTTTCTTTAAGAAACATTGCAATTACAAAGACATGGCTGAAGCTAAAGGCTGCTTTGTACTTTACCAAGGCCTGGAACATCAGTAAGTTAATTTGAAGGTCACCTGAAGCAATTCGTTGCTTCCCGTTGATCAGAATACCAGCTTTACTTTCACACGGTGTCGGCAAATTAAATAATCCAACTATTGAGCTAGCGTTATTTCCCCTGTCACGGAAGAGTGTCGATGATGAAAGTTTTCGCGCCAGTCAATTGAACATGTTTGATCTACTGGAGACGCCAGCCAAAGGCGATCACATTGCAAACTGGCTTCTCATGGAACTAGAATGACACTTTTACACGGTATTAGCACTGATGTTCCATGACTGTAATTTCAACTATTATGCCCACTAGTAACGTGTACATCAGCCTTAATAAAGTATGCCAACTAAAGACAATAAAGATACATAATAATTCTAAAGCTTATCAATCATCTCTACTACAAATCTGCATGTTTACTATATGACCTGACGCTATTATCCTTAAAATCTATCAAATGACATATTTAGCTGCTACATGTTTTGCAACGTAAACTGTCAGAATGGGCTTCAACTAGGAAGCACTTTTGTATATCACCCTTTCAATGTGCTGTATAAAAAAAAAATCTTAAATTTTAAAAATAAATGATCTTGGATATCACAGTTCTTTTTATGATTCATTACATCTTTTTATGCATTTTAAAGTTCCTATTAACACCTTGTATTCAATTGTTAAACAAATAAACCACTTAACAATCTCGTAGGCAGCGTTGTTAGACGTAGTATTTTCAATACAATGCGGTTGTTGTTCCCACATCAACATTTCGACATAGTGCCTTTCTTAGAACTTGTTAAAGTGCAGGAAGTCTTAGTTTTTGAAGTACTGTTGATATTTCAAGAGGTAAAAACATTATTAAATATACTATGGCAGAAATGCATTGCGAAAAATTGCCTATCTAACAATGTTAAGTCCGAGGTGTGGGAACACTGCTTGTAGGACATTTATTTATCACTTCAAAGTTCTAAATAAAATCAAAAAGGATGAGTTTCATAAGGAATTCTATTTTAGCCGATGGAACGCATCTCAACTATTTTTTAATTATCTTTTCAGTTATTGACCTCAAATGTTTTTTTTTTTTTTTTTTTTTTTAAATCAGAGTTTGACAATTTTTTTTTTTTTTTTTAAATGTCTCAAGAATTTTAGTAACCTGATAAGATTAGAAAGTACTACCACCAAAATGGCGAAATTGTTCTTCCGTAAACAGTGCGCTCCTAAAACATCTGGCAAAATGTAAATTCAGGTAAAAAGAACAGAACTAAACCCATTTTGTAATGGAACGCTTACAGGTGGTAGAGGGCATGTTAAGATTATAGTTGAAAGCCATCCGCTCCATCTTGCCATTCATCACTGTCAAAAGGCAAACGCACACCTGTCAATCACCTGTCAATTAGCAAACACCCCGATACGCCTCCTTTGAACCACGCACCACACCACACTGCACATAATTCTTATTTCCTTACTACTGATTTGGAATGTAGGGATTTCTTCTTCTAGTGACACATTAGGAGCATTTACGAAGTCTAGTGAAGATCTAGTGGTCAGACTTTCAGGTGCTATTGGAAATGTGCGTGATATGCACCCACAGGCGCTAACTGCACGGGGGCATAGGGGAAGATCTCTCCCGTGCTTCACCAACAGTGGGGACAAAGGTATTCTTTCGCCCTCGCTGTAAAAATCTCTAAAGAGGTGTTTTACTAATATACTTGTATTTCAAGTAAATTTGTCATTAATTTTTTTTTTTTTTTGTATTTGAATTTTTTGCTTATTTTTGTCTAGCTGAATTCCATTGCTTCACTAAGAAATTTTATCATATGCAATTTTTTTGCAAATTGCATGGCCCCCCCTTGCGGAGATCCATCACTGGTGTATAAGTCCCAGCATTTGGGGCTTCGCTCGCTGGATGGTTCATTGCTACTCAAAAAAACTCGCTGAAAAGTTAATTGACACATAAGCACAAGAATATTCACTCTTTCAAAAATTCATTTCTATGCAAACATGGGCCCGCTACGCTCTCAGAAAAGTTCGCTTCTACGTAAGCATAAACTCGCATCACTAACTAAATACTAATTGTTAAGTAAACCATTAATATTAGAAGCCACTTCCCTGTCGATAAACAAAACTAAATTTCCGATTTTTACTTTCAATTACCCATATGTATTATATATAGGGTAATGAAAATAGCATTCAGGCAAAACAAATTTTGATTTTTTTACCTTTCTCCACGTTTTGGAGCACCCTGATTTCAAAAAAATGATCTAGAAAAAATGTCTGTCTGTATGTGTATCTGTGGTCAGCATAACTCCCGAACAAATTGACTTACGATGTTCAAATTTGGTATGCGTATTGCTGGTGGCCATGGGACCTACGACTAAGGTTTTCGTCAAAATCTCGCATGCGCATAAGGCAGCTACCATTGAAAAAAATATGTTTTTCAATGATTGCTAAAAAACGACTCCATCGATTTTGGTAAAAATCGTCTCTTAAGGTGTTCTAAACATCCCCACTTCCGAAATACCAGTAAAAAGCTTTAATGGCGTACAATGTTGAAAACCGAATGCCTTCAACACACAGTTTTCTTTCCTTGAGCATACCTCATCAACGATTGTTTTTTCTTCACCCCTCAGTTTCACTTGTAATAAAGGATAATATCAGTATCATCGAAAAGTTCATCGCCAAAATCACAATTTTGGCGATTTTTTAAATTTTTTTTATAGACCCATACAAGAATTATGGCAAAAAATAATATTGCCGTACTGGAATGTAATTAAGAGTTGTGCGATGTTCCACACCCCTAGTTTTTACACTTATAATTTCCATTTTGTCATAAAAAAATTATTAAAAATACTTCTAATTGAGGTATTATTACAAATAAAGTATCATTTTAAAGGAAATACTTTAAATTTTAATAAACAATAACAAACTTAAAATCGATATTTTATAAGTTTTAGGATACCAACTCCCTTTGATGGAACTTGGAACCCTTCAAACTTTTTTTTTTCAAGCCTTTAAAATTTATATTTTCACATATATAGAAGAAATACTAAGTAAAAACTAAATTTTATTAAAAAAAAAAAATTACCATAATACTCTAAATTTTCAAAATTTTAAAATGTTTAAAAAAATTCATCACATTTCAAATTCTATCTTATTTTTAATATTTTCAATATTTTTTCTTGATTTTTTTTAAACAGATGTTCCTAGTAATATACTCTAACTTTTTAGGCATCGGATTTATAATAAGTTAAATAGGTTTTGAGCAAAACGATAATTACTGTACCTCTATTTAAAAAAAGCGTAAAAAAAAAGGATATTTTTCAACATTTAAATTTGTAAAAAAAGTTTTTATTTTATTCAAAAAACCCTGCCTATTTTTGTCAAATATATATTAAGAATAACACGTACACATTTTCAAGTAATTTCATTCATATTTCCTGATGTTTTAGCATTCAAGTAAGTTGGAAATTTCAAAAATCCCAAACTGAGAAAAATGCGTTCGAAACATCCAAGGAGCTTTGCAACAACGTTAAATTCTCCATAAAAATACAGTTTTTCTGCTATTTCAGTTATCAGATCAGCTCAAAAACTTGCCATAATAAGGAGAAGGTATCAAAGATTATAAACACGCAAAAAATAAAAAAATAATATTTTTATTATTTTTTGTGAAAACAAGGAGTACCAAGTCCCCTTAACGTAATGCAAACGTAAAAAATCCATCATTATGTGGCATTTTTAATCAAAGCACATGACTTCCACGGCTTATCATTTAATATACAGAGTGTATAAAAAAATGACTCGATTGTAAATCACTGTATTTATCGAATGACAGTAGTTAGAAATTGGGCATCCGAAGCCATGGAGCGACCGAGCGACGGGACGGGGGACGATGACGTCACCGGAAGGGGCGTGACCGGATATGACGTCACAGGAAGTGACATCATAGGATATGATGTCATCGGAAGTCACGTGACCGGAAGTGGAGTGGAGTTGTTCCCCTCCTGCTGCTGTTTTAGTTTCGGTTTCATTATAAGCTGTTTGTGTATGACGTCACAGTGGGAATGACGTCATAATGTGTTTTATATCAAAGTTTTGAGTGGTGGCAACACTTTTTAGTTTCGGTTTATCTAGCAGACGGGGTTGAGTTGTTCTAGGACTGCTTCTAAGTGAATAAGTTAGAGTAATAGGCTTTTATTGCGTGACGTCACAGTGGGTATGACGTCATAATGTGTTTTATATCAAAGTTTTGAGCGTTGGCAACACTTTTTAGTGTCGATTTACCTTTCAGACGGAGTTGAGTTGTTCTAGGGCTGCTTCTAAACGAATAAGGTAGAGTGATAGGTATTTTTGCTAATGACGTCACAGTGGGTATGAGGTCATTCTATGTTAAGATTTACGTTTTAAGTGGTGATAACATTGGATATATACCAAATTTAGTTTTCAGGTGTTGGCAACGAGTTCTGATCGGTCAGCTAAATGCTCGCTTGTGACTGATAAGTTTTAAACATGTGACCAAAAGTTAACTCCTGATTGACTGTTTGGTTTTCTAGCGAGTTACTTACATATCCTTTAGCCAAGTTAAAATACCTGCAACAAAGTTACACAAAAAAAAAAATGTTAAATTTGAAAAGTTAATAAAAGGAAGGCCATTTGCTAAGGGTCTAAAGAACCCTAACCCCGAGCTACACGTGACATTTCAATATTTTACCAAACAATTGTTAAAATATCGACTATCGGACGTTGCCTTCATGGTAACTCATCTACCCACCCCCCTTCCCTAACTAATTTTGAATAAGTTAAGACTTTAGAATTACAATTAATAAATTTTGAAAAATTATTTATTAAAGGTGAGGACCCACCTCCAGCCCGATACCTCTTTTAGGAAGAATTGGTACCGCCTCACTCCACCCTAACAAAACAAAAAAAATCTGTGAAAAAAAAACACGAAGTATTAAACACGTCTTTCACACTCAGGTATCTAAGTAGAAATGGCGAGACGGCAACCGGTAGCGTCTATATATGAGGGGTGATCACGTGACTTCACCGACCAATCAGGTTTCACGGTAGAGGGTGCTACTGACTATCGACCCGTCAGAAGGGAGGGGAGCGAGACTAGGGATGTTTCAACACGCTTCAACGCGTTTGCGAGTTGAGTTGTTGTGTAACGATCTTGCTTGAAACAGTTAAAGTGATAGATAATTTGTTCGTGACGTCATAGTGTAGCGAATGGGTTTTTAGCGTAGACAGTTGTTGCAATTGGAGTAATTATGAAATTTATTAAATATAAAGATAATATTTAGTAATAATTATCAGATTTTATTATTATTATTATAAAAAATAAACTTATAAAAAAAGTGAACGTGAAAATTTACTTTACGAATAAAAATCATGTCTTTAAAATGTGTACGAATATCACTAAATAAGAGAAAAAAGTAACATACTTAAACTCTTTAAAATAAATAACTTTAACATTAACGTAAAAAATTTACTTTTCACATAAAAATCACTTTAAAATGAGTAAAAATATCGCTAAATAAGAGAAAAAAAGTAACTTACTTAAAATTTCTAAGATAAATATTTAACCTTTACTCGAAAATTCCCTTCATATATAAAAATCACGACTTTAAAATATGACATGCAAGAGAAAAGTAACGTACTTAAACTTTCTACGACAAATAACTTTAACATTAACGTAAAATTTTACTTTACACATAAAAATCCCGACTTTAAAATATGTAGAAATATCGCTAAATAAAAGAAGAAAAAAAAAGTAACATACTTAAACTTTGTACGACAAATAACTTTGACATTAACGTAAAAAATTTTCTTCACATATAAAAATCACGACTTTAAAATGTGACGTGTAAGAAGAATTAGCATACTTAAAATTTCTACGACAAATAAATTTAACCTTTACGCGAAAATTTACTATATACATAAAAATCATGTCTTTAAAATATGTAAAAATATTGCTAAATAAAAGAAAAAAACTAACATACTTAAACTTTACACGACAAATAACTTTAGCATTAACGTAAAAATTTACTTCACATATAAAAATCACGACATTAAAATGTGACATGTAAGAAGAATTAGCATACTTAAAATTTCTACGATAAATAATTTTAACATTTGAGTGAAAATTTACTACATATATAAAAATCATGTATTTAAAATATCGCTGAATAAAAGAAAAAAGTAACATACTTAAACTTTCTACGACAAATAACTTTAACATTAACGCAAAAATTTACTTTACACATAAAAATCACGACTTTAAATTTGACATGCAGGAGGAAAGTATAACATACCTATAATTTCTACGACAAAGAATTCAAACATTGCCATTCATGTCTTTAAAATGTATAATGACAACTCTAACTTTTAGAAAAAAGAAACACTTAAAATTTACAAGGCAAAGAATTTAAAATTGAACGTGAAAATTAACTTCACATGTACAATCATACTCTTATATCAACGATAAATAAGATAAAAAAGAAGCTCTAAAAATTTATAAGGCAAATAATTTAAATAATACGCGAAAATTTACCACACATATAAAAATTATGTCTTTCAAATGTGTAAGAATAACGCTAAATTAGAGAAAAAGAAATACTAAAAATTTATAAGGTAAGGAATTGAAACAATATGCGAAAATTTATTTCACGCATAAAATTTTTATCTTTAAAATGTGTAAGAATAATGCTAAATTAGAGAAGAAAAAAAAATAACATACTTAAACTTTCTTCGACAACAATTTAAACAATACGCGACATTTTCATACACAATTATTTTCTTAGGTTAATGTTAAATAATGGGAAATTTAACAGAATAAAAATTTCAAAGATAAAGAATTTTAACCTTTACACGAAAATTTACCTCACAAAAATATCATATCCTTAAACTTTAACGTGACAATTTACTCTTCATATACAATTAAACTCTTAGGTTAATGTTAAATAAGAAAAAAAATAATATACTTAAAATTTCTAAGATAAACATAACGTAAAAATTTCGTATCATGTGTTTAAAATGTAACATATAAGAGAAAAAAAAACTAACATACTTGAACTTTCTATAGCAAAGAATTTAAGCATTAGCGTAAAAATTCACTTTACATATAAAATTCACATCTTTAAATGGGAAGATAAGCAGGTGACGGTAATTAGCCAATCAGGGTAGCGGTAGGTGATACGCCATTCGCCGGCATTTTTAGATCGGAGGATGAGTCACGCTAAAACTTGTTGGAACAGGTCGGGAGATTTGTACAGCAAGAACAACAGCATCGACGCGAAAGCAGCGGGTGATGCTGTGATGTGTCAGCAGGTCTTTGAGATTATCGTTTTCCTACTTTGCCGTTTTCATAATGAAATGTTTGTGAAAACTTGGAATGAATAAAGTGGATTTCAAAGACATATTAGTAAGTGAAGGTAGAATTCGCATGGACTTTCTTCCAAAAAGTATGATTCACTTGGAGAATTTAAGATCATTTCTACTTGAAAACTTTTCTATTATTTAAAACATTGAATATTGTTCAAACTCAGTGGGATTATATGCTACAATACGGGTAAAACTTAACAAAATTGTTACATAGAAGAAAAATAGTAAGAGATTTAAAATAAATATTAGTTATAGATACTCCAAAGAAAAAATTTCACCTCTACTTTTCAATCGGAAAATCAATACAAGTTGGAAATTTATGTTACTTCAAGAAAGACTTAGACAATTTACTTTGTAATAATATACGTTAAGGTGTCGTATTAACTCGTGCAATACATGCTGACTAAGGTTTATTTTACTTGAAAGGTGAATTGGGGGAAAATATTAAATAAATTGTAGATATTAAATACATTGTAGATATGCATTCAAGTTTTGAAAATCACCTGCAAGACTTTTAAAACATCTTAAGATAAATTGAAAGAAACTTTTTATACTCTGAAAGGAAATCACAAGTAATTTAGTTAACTTTTTTCATGGTAACACTCATATTCAAAGACATGTTTTTAAAATTTAACCTTCTTTACATGAAAATAGTTATAAATTTTTTCAATCTCAGATACGATATACTATTATTTCTAACATATATGTTACGAATTGTGTAAAGTTTTTAAAAGAGTATATGCAAATCACCAATCAGAAACATAAAAATCTAACATCAATCAAACACACTAAAATAATAAGATATTTTCCTTAGTGGAAATAGTTAACTACTCATGTGATGGAATGTACTTAGAAAATTTAAATACTGAAAAAAGTTTGCTAGGCAAACTTAAAGAATATATTTTTTTTTCTTGTGAAAAACTAGCATAAATTTGAAAAATATAGAGTTTGTTACTACGTAAAATTGAACATCATCTGGACAAACTAAATTATACATGAATTTTTTTTTTATTTGAGAGGTGCTGACAATATATCATTAATACAGAGATTTTTAACTTCCACCCATAATTTCTAAATAACTTATACATAAATTTCAGAAAACTGAAACGGAATGTGTTTTACAAGACGCTTATTTTGTAAGATGAATATTCAATATTAATATAACTGAGCAAAGTTCATTACGGAAAAAACTTGTAAAAGATACTTATATTTTGAAAATAGTTTGAAATATCCTTTTAAATTTATGAATGCTCGCTTTCGAAAGACACAAATAAAACTGATATTACACATGATAATTAACACATGCATAACATTAATCAAGCAAAGTGGAATTTTTATTGCTTGTGACCGATAACTTTTCAGTGAAGCAGAACTTACATAGGAAATTTGTGCAAACTTTTTCAACTTTTAAACCAAGTATTATGTAAAATTATAAATTACGATAGGAAATAGCACACTTCAGAATCGGAACAAGTCTTCTAGTTAAGCTAAATTTATTTCTCAAGGAATTGAAAGCATACCAGACAAGTCCTTATCATTGCGCATCTTTTCTCATGTTGCAAGAAGACATACTTTGTAAAAGATCGTCGTTGCACTTAACAAAAATCAGTAAAAATAAATGTATTTTCTATGGCAAAGATAAAACTTCACAACTTAATTACTGAAATTTAGCTAAGTTGCATATGGTTTATTCACATAACTCGCATATGCTTCGAATGTTGAAATATATTTGTCAGTTGAAATCAAACTAATCGAAAATAAATGCTACCTACATTTTCAAGTCGGAAATTACTATTAAATAAACTTTACATGTAAAACATTGTCATGTTAAAAAGAAAAATCTACAAAATGTAAATGATAATTTTACTGTTGGTACATAAATGATGAATAATTTATGATTTTATTCTAGGCAAACGTTTTATTGTCTAACAGAGAACTTAAACTTTAGCAGAAAAATAAAAAAATACAATTTTTATATCCTATCATACTTGTCGAAAATTGAATTTATTAGCTGTTGTAATAGATTTTTATTGTCCAAATTTCTATAGTTTTTCTTCCCGGTGCAATAAAATTAAGTTCATGTGTAATAAGTAGGTTTTTTTATGAATCTTATAAATTTAATGAAATTATTATGACCTAAGAGATTGAGTGAACTGAATAAATCAATGATGTAAATTTAAACAGTGACTTGAACTGATACATACTATAACTGTAAAGAAGTATGACAAAGTGATAGATGAAGTAAAATTAGAAGTTGAATGAAATGTGTTGAAAAAAGTTGAAGACGACAAGAAATTCGTAATTGAGAATTATCATTGACTTATATTAACTTCGTTTTTCTTGCTTATGACAAGAAAATACACTCTTTCTTATTAAGAACCAACTTGATATCTTATCATAGAATGACAATGATGAAATATCTATACATTAAAAAAAAAAAAATACCAAACTTAGACATAGCAAATTTCTTGAAATTCATGTATAATGTGAGAAGTTTTACTGGAAATATAGAAGATACAACATTGAAAGATGTGAATGTTTCGAAGTACTTTATCAGAAATAAAAAAAAAAAAAATGCGCTGAGATTCGCTATAAAAAATTTTAGGAGAAAGTTTAAACAAAATTTAAAATCAAACATGCTTTTAAATGGGAACACAAATATTAAAACTATAGCACATTAAACAATTTATATTACGTCATCTCAGTTGTATCAAACTGAATAACATGAAAAACAACCACAAACTGAATAAACATGAAAATTATCAATATATGTGGAAAAGTTTCCTTTTTTCACATATAAAAAAAATAACACATTGACGTACGTTAAGATCACGAAACATGCATAATCATATACCGATAAGAGCAACCAATGTTGCGGGGAGATATTCACATGATGGTCAATATCCCATGAATAAATTGATTGATTGAATTTATAATGCTAATTCCAATAGTATTCCAAGTAACTTCAACTTCATATGTTACACTATAGATATATTTATTTTTCAAATATATTGACTTTCGAAAAATCATCCTTCAATACAAGAATGATCATAGTAAGAATAAAAGAAAAGATACTAAGCATTGATTTAAAGTGTATTTATTTCAACTTAGCAACAAATCATATGCTTGAAACGAAAATTGCTTCGAACCAAAGTATAACCATCCAATTTCATTGATTCCTACAAGGACATTTTTCTCATCTAGTAATTGAATTTTTTTTTTCTCATACACATTATAAGTGATGTCCAATCAGGTGTAGAATAGTTGAAGATATCCGACCTCTTTCTAAATATTAATAAGTCACTGTTGAAAAACTTATAAAAATTTCAATTTACACTTAAAGTTTTTTTTTTTTATATATATTTCAAAGAATTTTTTCAAATCAATATGTATATTTAAATACTGAAACTTATTCACTTCAATAAATGTATGTTTAAGTTATAAAACTCTTCGTATGTATTGAAAAATTGTAACTTTTCGTCTTCTTCGTATAAATCGATAACTTATACACTAGTTCTTCATCAATTAATCTTCTAAGTAAATCCTTCAAAGGTAAAAACATACTTATAGCTTTGCATTTGTAACAAGTTAATTGTACATGTTTCTCGTGAAATTAAAATTTTATATGTTTTCCATGAAAATATCTGAAATTTTGTAACTTTCACATGAAACATGTACAATTTAACTTGTTACAAATGCAAAGCTATAAGTATGTTTTTACCTTTGAAGGATTTACTTAGAAGATTAATTGATGAAGAACTAGTGTATAAGTTATCGATTTATACGAAGAAGACGAAAAGTTACAATTTTTCAATACATACGAAGAGTTTTATAACTTAAACATACATTTATTGAAGTGAATAAGTTTCAGTATTTAAATATACATATTGATTTGAAAAAATTCTTTGAAATATATATATAAAAAAAAAACTTTAAGTGTAAATTGAAATTTTTATAAGTTTTTCAACAGTGACTTATTAATATTTAGAAAGAGGTCGGATATCTTCAACTATTCTACACCTGATTGGACATCACTTATAATGTGTATGAGAAAAAAAAAATTCAATTACTAGATGAGAAAAATGTCCTTGTAGGAATCAATGAAATTGGATGGTTATACTTTGGTTCGAAGCAATTTTCGTTTCAAGCATATGATTTGTTGCTAAGTTGAAATAAATACACTTTAAATCAATGCTTAGTATCTTTTCTTTTATTCTTACTATGATCATTCTTGTATTGAAGGATGATTTTTCGAAAGTCAATACATTTGAAAAATAAATATATCTATAGTGTAACATATGAAGTTGAAGTTACGTGGAATACTATTGGAATTAGCATTATAAATTCAATCAATCAATTTATTCATGGGATATTGACCATCATGTGAATATCTCCCCGCAACATTGGTTGCTCTTATCGGTATATGATTATGCATGTTTCGTGATCTTAACGTACGTCAATGTGTTATTTTTTTTATATGTGAAAAAAGGAAACTTTTCCACATATATTGATAATTTTCATGTTTATTCAGTTTGTGGTTGTTTTTCATGTTATTCAGTTTGATACAACTGAGATGACGTAATATAAATTGTTTAATGTGCTATAGTTTTAATATTTGTGTTCCCATTTAAAAGCATGTTTGATTTTAAATTTTGTTTAAACTTTCTCCTAAAATTTTTTATAGCGAATCTCAGCGCATTTTTTTTTTTTTTATTTCTGATAAAGTACTTCGAAACATTCACATCTTTCAATGTTGTATCTTCTATATTTCCAGTAAAACTTCTCACATTATACATGAATTTCAAGAAATTTGCTATGTCTAAGTTTGGTATTTTTTTTTTTTTTAATGTATAGATATTTCATCATTGTCATTCTATGATAAGATATCAAGTTGGTTCTTAATAAGAAAGAGTGTATTTTCTTGTCATAAGCAAGAAAAACGAAGTTAATATAAGTCAATGATAATTCTCAATTACGAATTTCTTGTCGTCTTCAACTTTTTTCAACACATTTCATTCAACTTCTAATTTTACTTCATCTATCACTTTGTCATACTTCTTTACAGTTATAGTATGTATCAGTTCAAGTCACTGTTTAAATTTACATCATTGATTTATTCAGTTCACTCAATCTCTTAGGTCATAATAATTTCATTAAATTTATAAGATTCATCAAAAAACCTACTTATTACACATGAACTTAATTTTATTGCACCGGGAAGAAAAACTATAGAAATTTGGACAATAAAAATCTATTACAACAGCTAATAAATTCAATTTTCGACAAGTATGATAGGATATAAAAATTGTATTTTTTTATTTTTCTGCTAAAGTTTAAGTTCTCTGTTAGACAATAAAACGTTTGCCTAGAATAAAATCATAAATTATTCATCATTTATGTACCAACAGTAAAATTATCATTTACATTTTGTAGATTTTTCTTTTTAACATGACAATGTTTTACATGTAAAGTTTATTTAATAGTAATTTCCGACTTGAAAATGTAGGTAGCATTTATTTTCGATTAGTTTGATTTCAACTGACAAATATATTTCAACATTCGAAGCATATGCGAGTTATGTGAATAAACCATATGCAACTTAGCTAAATTTCAGTAATTAAGTTGTGAAGTTTTATCTTTGCCATAGAAAATACATTTATTTTTACTGATTTTTGTTAAGTGCAACGACGATCTTTTACAAAGTATGTCTTCTTGCAACATGAGAAAAGATGCGCAATGATAAGGACTTGTCTGGTATGCTTTCAATTCCTTGAGAAATAAATTTAGCTTAACTAGAAGACTTGTTCCGATTCTGAAGTGTGCTATTTCCTATCGTAATTTATAATTTTACATAATACTTGGTTTAAAAGTTGAAAAAGTTTGCACAAATTTCCTATGTAAGTTCTGCTTCACTGAAAAGTTATCGGTCACAAGCAATAAAAATTCCACTTTGTTTGATTAATGTTATGCATGTGTTAATTATCATGTGTAATATCAGTTTTATTTGTGTCTTTCGAAAGCGAGCATTCATAAATTTAAAAGGATATTTCAAACTATTTTCAAAATATAAGTATCTTTTACAAGTTTTTTCCGTAATGAACTTTGCTCAGTTATATTAATATTGAATATTCATCTTACAAAATAAGCGTCTTGTAAAACACATTCCGTTTCAGTTTTCTGAAATTTATGTATAAGTTATTTAGAAATTATGGGTGGAAGTTAAAAATCTCTGTATTAATGATATATTGTCAGCACCTCTCAAATAAAAAAAAAATTCATGTATAATTTAGTTTGTCCAGATGATGTTCAATTTTACGTAGTAACAAACTCTATATTTTTCAAATTTATGCTAGTTTTTCACAAGAAAAAAAAAATATATTCTTTAAGTTTGCCTAGCAAACTTTTTTCAGTATTTAAATTTTCTAAGTACATTCCATCACATGAGTAGTTAACTATTTCCACTAAGGAAAATATCTTATTATTTTAGTGTGTTTGATTGATGTTAGATTTTTATGTTTCTGATTGGTGATTTGCATATACTCTTTTAAAAACTTTACACAATTCGTAACATATATGTTAGAAATAATAGTATATCGTATCTGAGATTGAAAAAATTTATAACTATTTTCATGTAAAGAAGGTTAAATTTTAAAAACATGTCTTTGAATATGAGTGTTACCATGAAAAAAGTTAACTAAATTACTTGTGATTTCCTTTCAGAGTATAAAAAGTTTCTTTCAATTTATCTTAAGATGTTTTAAAAGTCTTGCAGGTGATTTTCAAAACTTGAATGCATATCTACAATGTATTTAATATCTACAATTTATTTAATATTTTCCCCCAATTCACCTTTCAAGTAAAATAAACCTTAGTCAGCATGTATTGCACGAGTTAATACGACACCTTAACGTATATTATTACAAAGTAAATTGTCTAAGTCTTTCTTGAAGTAACATAAATTTCCAACTTGTATTGATTTTCCGATTGAAAAGTAGAGGTGAAATTTTTTCTTTGGAGTATCTATAACTAATATTTATTTTAAATCTCTTACTATTTTTCTTCTATGTAACAATTTTGTTAAGTTTTACCCGTATTGTAGCATATAATCCCACTGAGTTTGAACAATATTCAATGTTTTAAATAATAGAAAAGTTTTCAAGTAGAAATGATCTTAAATTCTCCAAGTGAATCATACTTTTTGGAAGAAAGTCCATGCGAATTCTACCTTCACTTACTAATATGTCTTTGAAATCCACTTTATTCATTCCAAGTTTTCACAAACATTTCATTATGAAAACGGCAAAGTAGGAAAACGATAATCTCAAAGACCTGCTGACACATCACAGCATCACCCGCTGCTTGCGCGTCGATGCTGTTGTTCTTGCTGTACAAATCTCCCGACCTGTTCCAACAAGTTTTAGCGTGACTCATCCTCCGATCTAAAAATGCCGGCGAATGGCGTATCACCTACCGCTACCCTGATTGGCTAATTACCGTCACCTGCTTATCTTCCCATTTAAAGATGTGAATTTTATATGTAAAGTGAATTTTTACGCTAATGCTTAAATTCTTTGCTATAGAAAGTTCAAGTATGTTAGTTTTTTTTTCTCTTATATGTTACATTTTAAACACATGATACGAAATTTTTACGTTATGTTTATCTTAGAAATTTTAAGTATATTATTTTTTTTCTTATTTAACATTAACCTAAGAGTTTAATTGTATATGAAGAGTAAATTGTCACGTTAAAGTTTAAGGATATGATATTTTTGTGAGGTAAATTTTCGTGTAAAGGTTAAAATTCTTTATCTTTGAAATTTTTATTCTGTTAAATTTCCCATTATTTAACATTAACCTAAGAAAATAATTGTGTATGAAAATGTCGCGTATTGTTTAAATTGTTGTCGAAGAAAGTTTAAGTATGTTATTTTTTTTTCTTCTCTAATTTAGCATTATTCTTACACATTTTAAAGATAAAAATTTTATGCGTGAAATAAATTTTCGCATATTGTTTCAATTCCTTACCTTATAAATTTTTAGTATTTCTTTTTCTCTAATTTAGCGTTATTCTTACACATTTGAAAGACATAATTTTTATATGTGTGGTAAATTTTCGCGTATTATTTAAATTATTTGCCTTATAAATTTTTAGAGCTTCTTTTTTATCTTATTTATCGTTGATATAAGAGTATGATTGTACATGTGAAGTTAATTTTCACGTTCAATTTTAAATTCTTTGCCTTGTAAATTTTAAGTGTTTCTTTTTTCTAAAAGTTAGAGTTGTCATTATACATTTTAAAGACATGAATGGCAATGTTTGAATTCTTTGTCGTAGAAATTATAGGTATGTTATACTTTCCTCCTGCATGTCAAATTTAAAGTCGTGATTTTTATGTGTAAAGTAAATTTTTGCGTTAATGTTAAAGTTATTTGTCGTAGAAAGTTTAAGTATGTTACTTTTTTCTTTTATTCAGCGATATTTTAAATACATGATTTTTATATATGTAGTAAATTTTCACTCAAATGTTAAAATTATTTATCGTAGAAATTTTAAGTATGCTAATTCTTCTTACATGTCACATTTTAATGTCGTGATTTTTATATGTGAAGTAAATTTTTACGTTAATGCTAAAGTTATTTGTCGTGTAAAGTTTAAGTATGTTAGTTTTTTTCTTTTATTTAGCAATATTTTTACATATTTTAAAGACATGATTTTTATGTATATAGTAAATTTTCGCGTAAAGGTTAAATTTATTTGTCGTAGAAATTTTAAGTATGCTAATTCTTCTTACACGTCACATTTTAAAGTCGTGATTTTTATATGTGAAGAAAATTTTTTACGTTAATGTCAAAGTTATTTGTCGTACAAAGTTTAAGTATGTTACTTTTTTTTTCTTCTTTTATTTAGCGATATTTCTACATATTTTAAAGTCGGGATTTTTATGTGTAAAGTAAAATTTTACGTTAATGTTAAAGTTATTTGTCGTAGAAAGTTTAAGTACGTTACTTTTCTCTTGCATGTCATATTTTAAAGTCGTGATTTTTATATATGAAGGGAATTTTCGAGTAAAGGTTAAATATTTATCTTAGAAATTTTAAGTAAGTTACTTTTTTTCTCTTATTTAGCGATATTTTTACTCATTTTAAAGTGATTTTTATGTGAAAAGTAAATTTTTTACGTTAATGTTAAAGTTATTTATTTTAAAGAGTTTAAGTATGTTACTTTTTTCTCTTATTTAGTGATATTCGTACACATTTTAAAGACATGATTTTTATTCGTAAAGTAAATTTTCACGTTCACTTTTTTTATAAGTTTATTTTTTATAATAATAATAATAAAATCTGATAATTATTACTAAATATTATCTTTATATTTAATAAATTTCATAATTACTCCAATTGCAACAACTGTCTACGCTAAAAACCCATTCGCTACACTATGACGTCACGAACAAATTATCTATCACTTTAACTGTTTCAAGCAAGATCGTTACACAACAACTCAACTCGCAAACGCGTTGAAGCGTGTTGAAACATCCCTAGTCTCGCTCCCCTCCCTTCTGACGGGTCGATAGTCAGTAGCACCCTCTACCGTGAAACCTGATTGGTCGGTGAAGTCACGTGATCACCCCTCATATATAGACGCTACCGGTTGCCGTCTCGCCATTTCTACTTAGATACCTGAGTGTGAAAGACGTGTTTAATACTTCGTGTTTTTTTTTCACAGATTTTTTTTGTTTTGTTAGGGTGGAGTGAGGCGGTACCAATTCTTCCTAAAAGAGGTATCGGGCTGGAGGTGGGTCCTCACCTTTAATAAATAATTTTTCAAAATTTATTAATTGTAATTCTAAAGTCTTAACTTATTCAAAATTAGTTAGGGAAGGGGGGTGGGTAGATGAGTTACCATGAAGGCAACGTCCGATAGTCGATATTTTAACAATTGTTTGGTAAAATATTGAAATGTCACGTGTAGCTCGGGGTTAGGGTTCTTTAGACCCTTAGCAAATGGCCTTCCTTTTATTAACTTTTCAAATTTAACATTTTTTTTTTTGTGTAACTTTGTTGCAGGTATTTTAACTTGGCTAAAGGATATGTAAGTAACTCGCTAGAAAACCAAACAGTCAATCAGGAGTTAACTTTTGGTCACATGTTTAAAACTTATCAGTCACAAGCGAGCATTTAGCTGACCGATCAGAACTCGTTGCCAACACCTGAAAACTAAATTTGGTATATATCCAATGTTATCACCACTTAAAACGTAAATCTTAACATAGAATGACCTCATACCCACTGTGACGTCATTAGCAAAAATACCTATCACTCTACCTTATTCGTTTAGAAGCAGCCCTAGAACAACTCAACTCCGTCTGAAAGGTAAATCGACACTAAAAAGTGTTGCCAACGCTCAAAACTTTGATATAAAACACATTATGACGTCATACCTACTGTGACGTCACTTAATAAAAGCCTATCACTCTAACTTATTCACTAAGAAGCAGTCCTAGAACAACTCAACCCCGTCTGCTAGATAAATCGAAACTAAAAAAGTGTTGCCACCGCTCAAAACTTTGATATAAAACACATTATGACGTCATACCCACTGTGACGTCACGCAATAAAAGCCTATTACTCTAACTTATTCACTTAGAAGCAGTCCTAGAACAACTCAACCCCGTCTGCTAGATAAACCGAAACTAAAAAGTGTTGCCACCACTCAAAACTTTGATATAAAACACATTATGACGTCATTCCCACTGTGACGTCATACACAAACAGCTTATAATGAAACCGAAACTAAAACAGCAGCAGGAGGGGAACAACTCCACTCCACTTCCGGTCACGTGACTTCCGATGACGTCATATCCTATGATGTCACTTCCTGTGACGTCATATCCGGTCACGCCCCTTCCGGTGACGTCATCGTCCCCCGTCCCGTCGCTCGGTCGCTCCATGGCTTCGGATGCCCAATTTCTAACTACTAATGACGAATATCACGTGAATAAAAGTTACGTCGCTGAACGTTAGGTGGCCTAGAGTTTAAGAGAATTTCCACTATAAATACCATAGAGAAATCTTTTGTATATATTCTGTATGTGTTTGCCTTTGTTTGGAGTGTTTTAAGGCATACAATTTTATTTTTCCTAAATAAAGATTTGATAATGCTCATTATAACCTCTTTCATTTAAAAATTATTATACAGGATTTACTAAAAAGAATGACTCATCTTCTCAACTGACTGCGTTCATGGCGATTTCTCCGGCTTTCACTCGCTGTGATCCATCCAGAGGCGATTCCCTAAAACTCCAGACCACGCTTCATCAAGCGACATAATTTTCATTAAATACACTGTTAGAAATTTGGATCCACCTTGCACCAAAAAATTGGTTCCTATTTAGTTGCAACCTACATTTGTTGCTTAATAGTTTCATGATTTAATGGTGCTTACTGTCCGAAGTAGCACCATTAAGTCTGGAAACTAAGCACCAAATATTGGTTGCAGCTAAACGGTAACCAATTTTTGGTGCAAGGTGGATCCAGTGTGTAACAGTGTAGATCTCCGTCTTTCCGGGTCTTTCTTTATGATACTCCCTGTGTATTATATACCAACATGTGATATGTATATTGTCTCACATTCTCAAAACTAACATTGAAAAATCATCCACTCAGCTTTCCCAAAAAAAAAACCGCACGATCTACAAACTTCTCGCCAACATTCATCATACCCGCTGTGCCTGACACAGAATTACACAAATACAAATCCCAAAACTCAACGGCTATAATAACCAACCAATGGGCGAGAATGATTGATTTGAACGCACCAATGGCAGCGGTGAATAACGAGAAGAACGCTAGGCCTAATCGCATGGCGTTGCCATTCATAATTTCTTATTGTCATCTCATTTATCTTTCAGCGAACGATACAGTGGGGGTCTGCCCATAGCACTTGGCGTTGCTAAATAATAAAACCCGCCAAGATCGGCACGTTTCAGTTCTAGTTGTAATCATTCATGGTTTAGATTGCTCGGGATTTTTTTTTTATGTTGTAGATGTAATCATAAGATGTGGACTGATAAAGTGTTATGTGGGTAAGGTTCTTTTTTTTTTTTTATCGCTGTGTGCAATCATGGAAGTAAATGTCGTTCTTATTTACAATGCGGTTTCCACACCTACGCCCTAGCAGTTGTGATTAATATTCTGCTTGCTTGATGTATTGAACCGTATTTGCTTGTTTGTGGAATTTTAGTGTTGTTGAGGAGATTGAATGATTGCCTGGGAACAAAAATTAATGCAAAACGAGAAGTTATTTCTAAGACCTGTTTAGAAAGATCCGATAACCAAATTCATAGATTCTTATTAGTTCTATAAATTTCTTAGAACAATTCCAAAACTAACCAGCTGAGAGATTTGCACCCGAGTATTGTGTGTGTGCATTACCTTTTTTTGCATGAGATTTTGGAAATTTGAGAGATTGAATTCTTTCTCCCACTCAATTAAAAAAAAAAAATATTTACAAACTTTAAATTGAAAAATCTTTTTAATATTTTTTTGTGTTGTAATTTAAATATTGATCGAATACACAAAATTGTTAAAAATTAATTTACTAATAGCCTGTTTTCTAAACGGTTCCGGATTAAAATGCCGCTAAGTTGACAAGTTTGGCGCGATTCGGTAAGAAAACTTCTAACTGTATTATTTAAGCTACAGTTTGATGTCTTGACCTGAGACGAGGGTGTAATAGTCCGGTTGGTTTTAAAGCACTATAGATTGGAACTTTCTTTTGGTTGTTACTTTCAATTATTTTATATGTTACTAGGGTAATGAAAGTATTGCAATCAGTAAAAGTAATTTAATTTTTTTATTTCTGTAGGTTCTAGAACGTCCCCAGTTTAGAAAAGATGCATGAAAAATTGAAGAATGGACAATTTCCGCATTTTTTAAAAACGAGTGAAATTAGTTTATATTTATGAAGAGTTTCATTTTGATTACAAATGTTTAAACAAAAGTTCTTTAAAAAAATTAGTTATTTAAATATTAAGAAAAGAAAATACCCCAAAACCGAACCAAAACCAGTCCGATAAAAACAATCGACAAAATCTCTGACGTCAAGAGATCCTTCCGTTTCTATGGTTATCGTGAGGTTTCTGCCAAATAGTTGGCGTTGATTTGGTAAACCATTGCCATATCCCGTTCAGGTTGGCGCGATTTGCGAGAAACTTGTTAAACTGGTTTCAGCTGCTGCATTTCCTGCCAAGATGTTTGGGATTTCTTGACGTCACATTCAATTCGAACCGAATAAATCATTTTTTCAACAACGTCTAACAGGGGAACTTCGATTGCAAATTTAAAAAAAAAAAAGAAAAAAAAAAAGCGCATTGAGCAGAAACTTTTGTGTTTATGGCCTTTTCGAAACATTTAGAATTGAATACGAAATTTTTTTAAAAAAATTGTTCATTAGTGATGAGTGAATGATTCATTGAGCAAGGGCTTTGCCCTTTTATACGTAGAGATTTTGAATTGTTTACGTGACACTTCCTGTTTGATTATTGAAACTAAGGCACGTTGAGCATCATAAGTTTTCGACTTTTTCTCTTTAGAGGTAAAGTTCTGACAAGTTTGGCAACGCCCTGCATAACCACGCATTAATTATCTTCGAAATAGATTGCAAATTACGTAACAGCGTTGTTCACGCATTGTGCAGAATGTTCATGCATTTTCTGCGTCCTATACTAACACTTGTCCAGTATTAATCGTGTCGTATTTTGTGTCACCGGTTGCAATAGTTAAGCAGTCGGGGTTACGTTACAAGAATAATTTATTTTGAGTTATCTTTGTTGAATATCGAATTAACGTGCGTGAGAAATTTCACATGTGGTGTGTAAGGTAATGGACTTTACTTATTTTAAGAAATGGAAATGTGTAGAAGGTGCTTGATTTTAAGAATATTGGAGGGTTGTTAAAATTTCTGAAGAATTCAATTCAATTTTTGAGAAACACGGCAACTCATTTTTTTATTTTCAATTAACTTTATGTTAACATAGGGCAATGAAAGTATTACATTAGAAAATATTTTTTTTTTAATTACTTTTCATTTTGCAACGTAATATGGTAAACAAGTTCAAACTAGATGTGGAACATCGCACAACTTTCAATTACACTGTAATACTTACCTGAATTTTTTTCTTCTAAAATATTTATATTTTCATCATTCATTTAGTAAAAATGAACAGTTTGGCGAAATTTTATGTGATACTTCTTGTCTGAGACTTTTTTGGAAAAAAAATAACTCTTTTTAAAATGATGATTTTGCCGATATACTTATCGATAATTCTTATATTATCCTTTCTTGTAAGTGAAGCTGGGCAGAGACGGAAAAAACGATCGTTGATGAGGTATGCTCAAGGAAAGAGAACTCTGTGTTAAAGGCATTCGTTTTTCAACTTTTTACGCCATTGAAGCATTTTTATGGAAATTTCGGAAAAGGGGATGTTTAGAACACCTTAAAAAGCATTTCCACAGTGATTTTGAATACATTCGTTGGAGCCATGTTTTAGCAATTACTGAAAAACATGATTTTTTCAATGGCAGCTACCCTATGCGCATGCGCGATTTTGACTAAAACCTATTTGGTAACGCATACACACAGACAGACATTTTTTCTAGATCAATTTTTTAAAATCAGGATGTTCCAAAACGCGAAAAAATGCAAAAATGCAAAAAAAAACAAAAAAAAAAAAACGATTAATTACACCTATCCATGGCAAATTAAAATGCAGTGACTAGCATTAAATGTAATGAAAAGTTACGCAATGTTCACACCCCAATTTTAAAATAAATTTTAATGTGTCAAAGCACCAAAAAGCTATGTTTTGATTTTAGTACCATTTAATTTATAACGTGACGTCTCATTCGAACTTTAGAATAGTTTATCTTTAAAATAGTAAAATCGTGTAAGTGTTTGAATTGAAAGCAAAAATCATTTTGTATTCGTTAATAATTTCATTTCTTCTTGGATTTTGTGTACCCTTTCTAAGCAATCGTATTCTGGTTAGTTGGTTTGTATGATTAATAACTTATTTTTGTGCATAATAATGTTGCACAAATTGTCTGTATATATTGTAAATAGTGACGTATTATTTCAAAATTCTATTGTAATTTATTTTTTTATCTTATTTTATTTATTAATTAATAGCGATTATACAAGTTAGAAAAAGGTGGCAACACCTAAAGCAATCGAGAAGTTTCGAGATATTTCTTTTCTATGAATTGGCTGGAAATTTCGAGAATGTCTCACGCGCTTGTATATAAAAGACTGGAGAACGGGAAAGTTTTCAGATTGACTTCGGACTTCGTTGAAAGCTGATCGCTTTGTTTACCTATTGGAGTGAGCTTGTATAATCGCTGAATTCGAAGTTATTTTTGTTGAAGCTTGTGTTGAAGCTTGAGAGTAATTAAACTGTTGCCTGTGAATAAATTTTGTGAGTTTTCTGAAGAGAGAATAAATATTTTTATACCGTGAAAACTGTGCCATCATTGCCTCAGTGGAAAAATTCGTAACAATAATGAGTACTCCAGACCGGGATCAATAGCTTAAAGTGAATGCTGAACCACAACGACCATACATGCTTTACCCAAGATACTAACTACTCTTTACCATAGGTATGCAAGGTCGGGAAGCTAACTGCATAGGTATTAGATGGGTGAATTTTTAATGTAATTGGTTTGGGGATCTAAGTGAGAAAACATATGTTTAGAAGACTTTTTACTTTCAATTAATACCCATATGTAATACATAGGGTAATGAAAGTAATGGATTCGGTAAAAAAAAAAAAAAAAATTGTTTTGCGCCACGCTTTGGAACACCCTGATCTCAGAAAAGTGATATAGAAAAAAATTATATCTGTGTGTCTCTGTGTACGTGGTCAGCATAACTCCCGAACAAATTGACCTACAATGTTCAAATTTGATGAGCAGATTGGCCCAAGCACCTACCATTAAGGTTTTCGTCAAAATTGTGCATGCGCATAAGGTAACTGCCATGGAAAAAATCATGTTTTTCATTGATAGCTAAGAAACGGCTTTAACGATTTTGATAAAAAATCGCTGTTCTAATGCCTCTTAAGGTGTTATAAACATCCCCGCCACCGAAATTGCCGTAAAAATGCTTTAATGGCGTAAAAAGTTGAAACGAATGCCTTCAACGCAAAGTCCTCTTTGCTTGGACATAGCTTATCAACGATCGTTTTCTCGCCTCTACTTCAGTTTCACTTATAACAAAGGATAATATAGAAATTTTCGAAAAGTATATCTCCAAAAAAGTGCAAAGTTTTTTTTTTTTTTTTTTAAGACTCATAGAAGAATTATTGCAAAACTGGCCTTTTTTTCTAAGCAAATGATGAAAATATATAAACGATGAATGACACAAATCCACATCAGTAATATAGTTGTAATTGAAAGTTGTGCTATGTCCCACACCTCTAGTTCAAATACTGAAAAGTATAAAATTCTTCATTTAAAATAAATAAAATTAAATGATTTTTTATTGAGGGAAAAAGACTTATTGACACAATAACTATTGAGGTTGACTAATAAGTTTTAACGGTTACGTGGCTTTGGCGTAATTCTAAAAGATCACCTTGGCTTTAGGGTACAGATTTCCATTGCACCTGTTTTGACTCCCCCTTTCTCCAGAAACACTTTTCTCATTGTGAGACAAAAACCAACGAGTGTTAAGAACCCAAAACTGGAAATTGCGACAATAGCCAACACTTTTAAAATTTACGACCTCTTTTTGGTTTGAGAGGGATTGGTTGAAATACTGAACCAGTCCATTTTCCAAATACTGTATTCTATCACCAAATACTAGTGACCAAATATGGCCGCTCTTCTAAGTTTTGAATGTCACGTTGATGTGCCGATAAGGGTCTTTGGGGGCTGAGAATGCCTCCTGGCAATAGACAGGGGGCCACGTAAAAAAAAAAAATACTGGCACTGACCAATATATTCAGTGTTCCCTTGTGGGTTTCACTGTTGTTTGGTTACATAAATTTTGAAACGCAGTTAATACATTTCGCTGACAGAAATGTTTTTTTGATATCGGCTCTGTGTTAATGAATATAAAAATTGACAATGCATATTAAGGATTTTTTTTTTTTTTTAAACTCTTTTCTTATAGTTTTTTTTTTTTTTAAATTTCCTAAGTTAAAGAGAGAGTATTGCCAGTAAAAAAAGCATTCTATCGTATCTCTGACGTAATAATTTTCTGACAATACATCAGGTTTGAAGTTATATACTGAGAAATAAAATGGTCTCTTCACTGGTCGCAACTCTTATACTATACATTGAGACAAGCTTCGTCTGTGTTTAAGAAACAATAGTTAAATAATTAAGAATTAACAAATAATAAGTAAGCTAGTCTTTTATACCAATGAGCAAGGAATGAAACTGTTTCAAATAAAAAATTGTGGCGAACCTAACATTAGCAACACGAACACTAAAATACGCGTTTGTGATATTTCATATATACTAGCTATATATAATACTAATTTCTTTCATTTCTAAGTAATGAAATTAGAACATTATATAGGTTCATATTATATATTGTTAACATTAACAAGAAATAAAATGTAAGTTTTCCAATACAAATAGAAAAGTTCTAAGTTATCAATATAACTTGCATTAAAATACAAATCGTATTTTAGAAATTAATTCTATACGAAATTATTCAAGACAAAAATCATGCGTTTATCAACTTCTTATAAATAATAATAGTCTTCTCGGAGTAACTGGATAGCTGTAGTGATTAACGTCCTTGGCTAGTAAGCTCCAGTCCAAACCCCAGCCATTTCAAATATTTTGAAAAAAATTACAATTTCATAAAATAATAAAGTAAAATTCAAATAAAATATGATGTCTTCCACGATATCTCAAATAACTCGAAAAATATTCTCACAAAATTCAACCATAGCAAAAAAAGGACATCATCCACCGAAAAAGGGGAAATGGCGCCCCAAAAGTCGTCTGATCGGAACCCCACGAGTAAAATTGACACTCCTTCTTCTCTTTCTCCCTAGCAGGTGGTTAAAGTACTCCAAAGCCACGCGATGTAACGGCATTGTACCCTAAAGCCACGATATTTTAGCTGTACGCCAAAGCCACGTACGCCAATGCCACGACACCGTTTTAACAGTCCAATTGTTCTAGAAATTTAGTACGTGTTTCAAAAGTAGAATTTAAAATTGCACAGTATAGGGCTTCCTTATTCATAAAAACAATACAATATTACAGCATAGGATTCATGTTTTTCCAAAAATATCTGTAATGAATGTCCAATAATAAAGGAATATAAGTAATGAACACCATAAATAAAAAAATGACAAAAGCCTGGAAAACATCCAAGTTAATATCAACAATAAAAAAAATCTCCAAAAGATTAAATATCTCATAATACCAAAGTCTTCCTAAACAAAAAGAAATCCAAGACTAATTTTCCCGATTTTTTTTTCCAAAAACAGTTCACAATTTTTTTCTATCAGCAGAACATGCAAATTATTTGGTATTTGCCTCTTTCTGAATAATTAATCCGAAGCCACATCAAATCGGACATAATTATCCTCGTTAATATCCTCCGTTTTTTACCCTCCTTTCAAGAAAAATTAATTAAAAAGTCGCCAAAATCAAAAGAACCCTAATAGTAATCGACACAGCACTTTTTCACAACAATCCCAATGGAACCCCGAAGACATTTTTTCTAACAACTCCAGACGATCCATATCAATTACATTCATCATTAGTAAACCTTAGAACAAAGCCCGGTGTCTGGAATAATTTAAAGAACACCATGGCCACATTCTCATAACAGTACTTTGAAACAAGAACAACCAAAGTAAAAAAATAACCAAAATGAGTTAATTACACATTTAGAAACCTCTTTTGTTTGACTTTCAAATGCCACAAAATCCATTTTCATAATTTATTTATTGTTTTAGTTATTTTAATTCTTAGAAATTATTTAACATAGTCGTCAATGGAACTCAAAATCTTCTGTGGCTAATATCTCAAAACTGAATAAATTGTCTTTGGTCTTTCTTGTTCCAAGGTGGCGGTCGTAAGGAACGTGCTAAGCACTAGGGTACGATTCCCGATTGTGCTCGTCATTAGCCTTATCTTTCAGTAAGAGCTAATTAGGATGAGAAGTGGTGTTCTTTTAAAATGACTTGAGGAGTGTTAGTTGCTAACTAGGATAAAAGTTATTTGATGTATCCGGTGTGTGTGAAGATGCTATTGTCTTCTTTGAATTTCGGGATTTAATTGCCTTTGTCTTTATCGAAGCATTTTTGGAGGATATTTTAAGTTATCTTGCTAACTGGCGATGTATAAGATTATTTCTTGAATTGAATAATAGAAAAAAAACGTTGCCTAAGCAAAAGGGAAAGGAGAAGAGGAGGGGGGGGGGGGGTGATAATTAAAAAAGGTGTTAGTGTCGTTGAGCGAAAGGAATTGCTTCAACTTCAAACAAAGGATTTTAAATGAGTATGGTGAATTTTAATCATGTAGTAAATCAGAATGGATCATTGTCTTTTGTAAATTCTGGAATACTTTTGTGGACAAATTTTAACCGACTGTTGGGTGAGATTAAAGGAAAAGTGCAATATCTGCTGGATAGTGGAATTTCCCATTCTTTTATAGGGAGTTGGTACTCTAAAATTAATAAGAAAATAGATTTTGAGTTTATTATTGTTTAAATTCATTCTCCTCTTTAATATAATATCTCAATTTGAAGTATTTTAATATATTTTTTTTTGGAAGACAAAATTGTTAACTATTAATGTAAGTAAAGTTTTCTTTAAAATGCTTTTTTCTCAAAACAACATTTTTCATTACTCATGTACCTTTTTCTTAGAAAATGCACAAACTGTGAACCTAAAATTTTAATAACGCATTCCTTTTATGTATATGTATATACTGAAGTCATATATATATATTTTTTTAATATTTTTTGTTTTGGCTTATTCTACTAAACAAAAACCTTGTGATTTTTAAAAAATTTTGTGTGACACACGGTAATTCATTTAAAAAAGAAAGAAGTGAATAAATTACAATTAAAAGCTAACTTTAGTAGAATAAGAAATGTCAGCTAAATGCCCTGAGAAAAAATAAGGCACATATGTCAGTTACTTTCTAAGAAACAGGTGCATGAAATATTCCAAATTAACATTACTGGTACAGACTGTACCTTCAAATTTTGATGGATCTAACGCAATAACTAAACTAAGGGGATCCACCTCTAGTTAGTATTTGATATTCAAAATACTTTTTAAAATACGCTCATGTGTACGGTTATGTTCTGTATAAAAAGATCACTACCGTTAACTTGATTTAGGAGGAACTAGGTTTTATCGGTGGAAGTATTCTTTCATCCGAGATAACATCAGTTGTAACCAAGCAATTTAAAAAAAATAATGGAAATTAGAATGTATAATCCAAAGTGGGGAAGATACTAGGACCCAATACATCAATGCAATAATTGATTTTTAACTTAATTTTATATCGTGATGTTTTTATAAAAGCGGATGATTTCAATTTTCTACTTTCGAAACAAAATTCTATAAAAAAGCTAGGTAAACCATATTTATAATTCAAGTAGCTTTCTTATAAAAAATCTTTTTGTGTCACTTATAATTAAAATTCAAATTCTGAATATGATTGATTCGGAATTGATCTTATTAAGTTATGACTAGTGCAATTAATTCCTGACTAGACAATTAAATTTTTACTAATGAATTAAATATCATCAAAAGAAGACATTTTTATGCAGGTATGGTAATTTTATAATATTTGTTAGGTGTGAAAATATGTTTCATGTGTTATAAATTCTAGCCATGGATCTGTTATAAAAACTCATCGTAATAACATTAGTTAACGCATTACGAGATTTTAACAAGTAACGAAAGACAATTTTCAGCACATTGAAATTTGTCAAAGTATAGGTGTTATTAAAAACTATCTTTTGGGTTTTGTTTTACGTTTTTTAGTTTTTTTTTTAAATGAACTTCTATACATAAAACTTAATAAGTGTTAAAGCATTGAAAAAATTAATTAATATAAAGATTATCTGCTTCATGTGCTTGGAATGCTTATCCAACTACACAATCAAAATAAATACACAGGGTAATTCAAAACGAATATAGCGATTACAAACAGCTATAACTATTTAAAGAAAAATAATTTATAGCTAAGATTAACATAGATTATTGACGGAACGAACACAATTTTAAAGTTCCGTCTACATTATTTGTTAATCGTATTGATAAATTCTTTTTCATAAATAATTATATCCGTTTGCAATCGCTATATTCAATTTGAATTACCCTGTATTATTACGACGTATTTTGTCAAAACTATTGCATACTTTTAGAAATCAAGTACATGTATTAAAATCAACTTTTCATTCACAGTTTCATAATCAAATGGAAGTATTTTATAGTTTGATAAATATTAATGTTAGCTAAGAAATGAATGAACTATCATTTAACAAAATATATTAAAAAGTTTCTGAATCGAGTCCTTTTTAAAGCAATTCAATGACTCCTAAAGTGCAGTCCATTTTCGATGTTATTAAAAGAAATATCTTATAAACCTGAATGTTTATCAATCATCAAAGAGCAATAAGACATTTCAAGAACGATAATTAAGGAAAACTTCATAGTATGATGAAGTGGTTTTCGGGAAATTCATGGCAATGAATAGGGTGTCTGTGCTATATAAGAATGAAATAGCTGATATATTTGTATGGTTAGCCCCCTTAATTCTATAACGGCTGCTCACATAGGCGTATGTAAAATTGTCAGAATTTTCTTTCCTTAAGGAAATGAATATGAATTTCATTGGAGTTCTTTTTGCTTTGTTTGATGTACAGATATTGGTATATTAAATAAATTAAAATTATACAACTGGTAAAAAATAAACTAGTATTACGTTAACGTCAAGAGTGCTACTGAATAAATTTGACCACATGGTTTTTAATGGGTTCATAATGGGCAGATGCTTTCACAAGAGCTCATCTATCCCATATGGGTTCCATGTAAATAGCGCCAAGTAAATCCTCACTAATTTTCTACCTAGCTAGTAATCGATAACTTTATATATATATATATATATATATATATATATATATATAATGTGTGTATGAAACTATTTTTTATAAAACCTTGAAATCCGCTGAGTAGCTACGAAAAAGATCATTCATTGAAATGAGATAAGTTGTTTTCATTTAATGTCTATATATTATAAATGAAAATTGAAATAGCAATAAACTAAACCAGGTGGAGCCACTGCATATGCATTGACGTAAGGATTTCAAATATATATATAAATTATATTAGACGCTATTTTCGAGTTTTTAATTTATGTCATTTCATTAAGGGTGATATTTTCGTACTTACTTCCCAAATGTCAAGGTGGTCATACAAACTAGTTTCTAAATGCATTGGCAAGAAGATAGTAAAATAACGAGTATAGGGAATGATCATTACTAGGACTTCCACCTAATAACTGAAATTCAGAACCGAAATTAAATTTTATAAATTATTCCGTTTAATTTTATTATATTGTATTTTTTTTTTTTTTTTACATTTTATTATTTCGATATATTTTATTTATTTAATTACATCGACTACCTAACTTATAAACCTATTACAATTGCTTGTTTTACAATAATTTGTTTGCGTTTGTTGCTTTGACACCTACCTGGAATGGTTTCATTTAAAGTTTGAAAGTTAAAGTCCCGAAAGTTTGAATTAAAAAAATCACAGTGTAAGACCACGTACATACTCTAAAAGTATGTACTCTAAAAATATATAAACATCTTAAAAGTATATAAATACTTTAAAAGTACTTATGCATTAGCAACACAGCATACTAGAGGTCAGCTATATATCGATACGACGATATTTAAAAAAACCAAAAAAAAACACATTGATAGTAAAAATATCGATCAAGTCCCCGATACATCGATATTTTCAAACATTTTTAGTTTTTAATGATAGTTCTGTAGTTCCATGTGTTTTTTCGATTTTCTTTATTCCTTTTTCAAAAACTTCAAAACTTAAGTTTGGACTTGGCTGAGAGACAGTTAAAATGACATCCTAACCAAAAAGAAAACATAATGTAATGAAAAGATAAGACCATTTATTAGTAGTCATTAACATAGCGCCGTTTCTGTTGCTAACGTGTGCCTGAAATTAGCATTTAATTTTAAATATTAAAAGCATGTCTATCAGCAAAATATCCAGTAAACTACTTTTCAAAATTACTTCTTTAAAAATAAATGTGAATTTATGCATGGACATGCAAATGTATTTTATTTATTCTGATTGATAATATAATTTATTTATAAAACAATTTTTATAATTTATTTATTAAAACTATTTTGGCATGTATTCATGAAAAGTATAAATTTACCCCAAAAAACTTCGTTTCTGGCAAAATTGAAAATCAAATAAAAAATAAAAAAATCATGTATCGATACATCGATATTTTATCAATATATTTTTCTATGCAACGATATAGTATCGATTTATTTTGATCGATATCTCCGACCTCTACAGCATACTCTATAAAATACACCCACCCTTAGTTTCATCAAACTCTAATGCTTCATCCCCTTTCATGTATAGTGTCGGTGTTTATATACTTCACAACAACCCATATTTCATCTCAGCATCCTCCTGAGAAATTCTACCAATGTGATAATTAAGGAGATCCCATTGCAAAACTGTCATTTGCAAGACTAATGTTCCGGCATCAAACGCCGAAGTCTATTAGAACTGTTGCTGGGAATTGCCTTGAGACGTAGGATTTGACTTCAGGACGCCAAGTGACTTTAATTCACCCTGATCAGAAAGCAATTATTTCCTGATAAAGTTTGGCGCTGTTATCGTTCCTTTTGTGTCGCCAACAGGGAACGCTGATCCTTTTGTGAAGGCTTAATATTATCAATGCGAGCTGGAGTCATTAGTGAATAGTTCAAATATCACTTTTAGAATTAGCGCCAAGCAAGGGGTTTGGGGATTGGAATGGTATTGGGATGATGCTGGAATAAACATTCGTTTCAACTTTATCACCAGTAAAAAACCGTTAAAAATGACATTTAGTCTTTTTTTTATTATTATTACTAACTGGATACTCGTGCTGCGCTACGAAATTTTACCATTAGCATTTTAGCTATCAAAAGACATTCATGTATTCTACACTTCAGACGTTTGCTCCCATTTCGATCCCGACAAATTGATTTATCAAAATATTAACTTTCCTTTGTTGACATTTTAAACGAAATTTATAATTGTGAATAGTAAATTGGAATAGTTTATTGCTTTTATGTTTGCTCTTAGTTCTAAATTTCAAAGTAGTAGCTGTATTGGAATTGAGACATTAAGTTAATCCTCGTATAGTTTCAATGTTGCGTCGACTTATCATCCCTTAAAAATTCGTTAATCGATATTGGAATGACTTATTTTTTTAACATTTGCACCAAATATCAGAAATATGACTACATTGGAAGAGGAGCATTCGGATATCCCTCGTTTGGAACATTTAACCCCTTTTCGACCCCTTAAAATTGGTTAATCGAGCACGGAATAGCTTACTTTTTCTATGTTTAATCTTTTTTGACATGTGTACCAATTATCCGAGTTGTGACAAAATGGGAAGTGTGACATTCGAATATCCCTAGTTTGGAACGTTTAACACTTTTTGCAAACCTTAAGTGGGTTAATCGAGATCGGAATGGCTTACTTTTTTTACGTTTATCTTTATTGACATTCCAACCAATTTTCGCCCACCAAACCGTATATTGGTTTGCGTGCTAACTTCTAGACTGCGAGGTTTGCGGGTTCGAGTCCCGTGTTAGGCATGGGTGTTTGTAAATGTATGTTGGCTTGTCTAATGATGAATGTTTCGGCGCATTATAGTCCTCGTGTTGCTGACGGTGCCAGATAATCTGAAAACAACCAACCAACCTACCAATTTTCAGAGTTGTGATTATATGGGAAATGGGATATTCGAGTTTAGAATGTTTAACCCCTTTTCCACCCTTAAAAGTGGGGTAATCAAGCTCAGAATAGCTTAACTTTTCTATGTTTGTCTTTGTTGATATTTTTACCAATTTTTAGAGTTGTGACCATATGGGAAGTGGTACATTCGAATATTCCTTGTTTGGAATGTTTAACCCCTTTTCCACCCCTTGATCCACCCGAGATCGGAATAGCTTACTTTTTCTGCGTTTGTCTTTATTGATATTCGCACCAGTTTTCAGAATTGTAACAATATATGGGAAGTAGGACATTCGAATATCCCTCGTTTGGAACGTTTAACCCCTTTTCGACCTCTTAAAGGGGGTTAATCGAGATCGGAATAGCTTAATTTTTCTATGTTTGCCTATGTCGACATTTGTACCAATTTTCAGAGTTGTGGACATGTGGGATGTGGTACATTCGAATATCCCTTGTTTGGAACGTTTAACCCCTTTTCGACCCCTTAAAGTATGTTAATCGAGATCGGAATAGCTTACTTTTTCTTCCTTTGTCTTTATTGATATTCGCACCAATTTTTAGAGTTGTGACGAAATGAGAAGTAGGATATTCGAATGTCCCTCGTTTGGAACGTTTAACCCCTTTTCGACCCCTTAAAGTGGGTTAATCGAGATCGGAATAGCTTACTTTTTCTATTTTTACCATTGTTGATATTTGTGCCGATTTTCAGAGTTGTGACTATGTGGGAAGAGGGAGAATTAGTGATGAATGAGTGAGTGAGTGTGTCAGTGAATGAGTGAATGAGGGCTTTGCCTAATATACAGAGCGATTCATGTTATTTTAAAGCTGTCCGACATCGCCATAGGAGCCCCATGTTAAATTCAACAACTTTGGGGACATCTCATTTAATAATCGATTCTTAAATCATTCTGAAAATTTCACAGTATAATATTTGGGTATTTCTGAATACTTTAACCCGAGATTTTAGTTAATTTTTGGAAATTAAAATAATCATGATTTCTTAAATATATGTTTAAGAAAAATGTTAAAATTTTAGACTAATTATATACCTTTTTTAAAAGTATGCTACTTATCAATAATTCCTCTTGTTAAAGTTCTTAAATACATTAGAGAAACATGTGCAAAAATGTGCAAGCATTTATGTCAAACTAGCTGAATACTATTGTGGTTGACTAAAGCATTTTTTCCTCAATGAAAAATCATTTATTTTTATTTATTTTTAACTAGCTGAATACCCATGTTTCGTTACGAAATTTTAACATGTGTAATATTTAAGCTAGCTATGAGGCCTCGTGTTGAGAAAATCCTTCATTGGTGTACAGGTGCCAGTTTTTGGCGCTTCGTTCGCAGGAAGGTTTATCGCTACGCAAAATCGAGCTCGCTTCGTTCGCTGAAAAGTTCATTGACACATAACCACAGGCTTACTTCACTCATTCATTACTAGACAAACATAGGCACGCTTCGCTCGTTGAAAGGTTCATTGTTGCGTAAGAATAAGCTCGCTTCCCTCACTAAAATCTAATTGCTACGTAAAGCCTTAATAGAGAAACAAAAAACAAAATCCCTGTTAATATCCCGTTGATACAATAATACAACACCCTAAGATTATTTTAACACGTGTTTGGGGAAAGCAAAATTGGAAGGCCAAAACTACTTATTTTGAAACTTTCAGAGCTCTAGGCCTGTTAGAAGTAGCTTTTGGTGAAAATATTAATTAAAAAACAAATTAAAATTTTAACATTCTGTTTTTCAAAAGTCCAATTAAAAGGACACAACTATTTATGTTGAAAATTTCAGAGCTGTTGCCCTAATAGAAATCGTTTTGCCAAATATTACTTAATTAAAAAAATTAATTAAAAAAGAACTAAATAAAAATCTAAAATTCTGTTTTTCAAAAGCCCAATTAGAAGGCTAAAACTACTTACGTTGAACATTTCAGAGCTGTATCTCTGTTTGAAGTCACTTAGTAAAAAAAAAAAATTAAAGAAGAACTAATTAAAATTTTAACGTTCTGTTTGACATGTATACAATTAGATGGCCAAAACTACTTATGCTGAAAATTTCAGATCTCTACTCCATTTTTAAGTAGGTTTCTATAGATCCACAGAGCCACAGACAGACATACAGACTCACAGCTTGTTTTATTATTATAGATAGATTTTAAGCTATGTGCCCTCAAACATGACAAAACGGCATTTTGAGAAATTGGGCTTTGAAGTTAAAAAAAACATGCATTAAATACCTACATTTTGTTTTCTTCAAAAAATTATTAAAAATACTTTAAAATAAGATATAACTACAAATGAGACATCATTTTAAAGAGAAGAAATTAAATTTTAATAAACATTAATAAACTCGAACTTAATGATCGAAACATTTTTCATGTGCCGGACCAAGGCCATATTTTCTTTTAAACAGGCCCGAGTCATCGTCTTATTTTCCTGTGTGACGTCAGGAGACGAGACCCATGCCAAAACTGTTGGAGCCCCAAACAAACATTCATTTCATTGCTTCACAGTTCGCTATCGCTAAATAATGGTGAATTTTTTTGCATTAAGTTTTTTTACTACTTTAAACGGCATTTCTATTATCTGCTAAAAGAAGTCCGAATATATAAAACTAGGTAAGTGATCTCTATTTATTATTCTTTATATTTTAAGGATTAAATTTTTCTGTTTACTTGTATTATTTTGTTAAATGCTTCCAGCAAAGCATATAGATACCAGTATGCCTGTTGTTAACTTAACAGTTTATTCTTTCGTTTGTAACTTTAAAAATGTTGGTTTTAAAAAATATCAATAACATTTCCTGATTTTAGTGCATAGAATACTGGGACATCATCAAATTGTTATTTGCACATGGTTACTTAAATGCATACTTTTAGGAAATTGTTACTTTTCAAAACTTTGCCCAAGTTAAATTAAACAAACATACGTTTCAAAATTCTCATCATCAACTACTAATATAACTTATGTGGAATAAGGATGACTATGATATTTATTTTTATGGAAAACATTATTATTTACCATGCTTAATTTAAATTGTATTCCCTTGTTTGAATTGATAATAGAATACGAATAAAAATACTGCTCAACTAAATTTACTTGGCACAATATCTAAAAATTATTGACACGAGGCATACAATTTTCATAGCGTTTTCGGGATTTGATGTTGCCTTAGTTTCCATTTTTACATTGGTGTGACTAATATTGCTGAGTTCAAGGTTTAAAAAATACGTACTTTATCGTGTATTGACCATGTATTCTGAAAGCTTGTCTAATCAAAGGTGCATCGTTTACTAAGAAAAGTGGAAGTTTAAGATAAATAAAAAAAAAATTAAAAAAAAAAAAATTACTATTTTACAAATACTAATATTTCACTATTTACAGGGATGCCACGAAAATGTGCTGTCCCTGGGTGCAACTCTAACTATAAAGGCTTTCCATACACTACAATCTTCTATTTGCCTAAGGATGCCAAAAACAGAAAAAAAGTGGTTTCGATCCATACACAGAGAAGATTAACCGACTCGGAATCTGTTGTTTGTATCAAGCATTTTCATGACCAGTTCATATACGAGATTATTATTATTATTAGAGTTCGTTGCAATGAGGAAAGCTGGTTATGCGTATAACGATCAAAACCGAAACTGTCGCCAGATGCATATTCAACCATAATACTCAATTAACCTTCATACTGTACAGCTCCTCCAAGCAAACGAAAAACACCACAAGAACGTTTAAGGAAACAAGCTGAACGTTATGATGATGAACTTAAAACCTACTTTAATAATGATGTGATACACTTTCGATACTTTTAGGGGACAGTTACAAGAAAAGTTGCCAATTGACTGGATTGCTGTTTTTTTTTTAAATGCAATTTCACAGAAATATCTGAATGCGTTGTATCGGTAAAAGTTTTTTGTGATTTAGTTGTTCAGAATGTGTGGAAACATAATGTCGAGGAAACGGTATAGTGGTTAGCGTGCTAGCTACTACACCGCGAGGTTGCGGGTTCGAGTCCCGTGTTAGGGATGGGTGTTTGTAAATGTATGTTGGCTTGTCTAATGACGAATGTTTAGGCACATTATAGCCCTCGTGTTGCTGACGGTGCCAGATAATCTGAAAACAACCAACCAACCAATAAAGTCGAGTTAACGTCATCTAAACTTACATGGTTGTTAGGTGCTTCTAACAAGTGTGACGTCGGGTCGAAATTTGAATGCCTAGTCAGTCATTTATATTCATGGATTGACCCTGATTTGAAGCATGATAAGGTAAGATATGCTTCTGATATTATCCTTAATTCTTTGCCTGATTATGAAGAAAGTAGCGTTGAACTTTCAAAGTTGAAGTTTCTTCAAGAACAATTGACTTTGGTGAATATCATTGAAAGAAGTGCTTGCAATACTGAAGTGACTGAAGAAGCCACAAATCTTGTGTGTGTTTATGTTATCATCTGTATTTTCTAAAAACAAAGATGTTGTTGCTATGTTTCCATTGAAAAATTTGAATGCCTCTCAATTGTATGATTTTACTTTAAAAGTGTTTGAAATGTTAAATAATACTGTTTATAATGCACTCACTATAATTTCTGGTAATAATAATGTGAATAGAAATATGTTAAACATGTTTTTAGGAAGCAGTCTTAAAACTTTCATATCAAATCCTTTTACTTAAAAAAATTGTTTCTCCTTTTCGACACTGTGCATCTTTTAAAAAGTATTCGAAATAACTGGCTAAACCAAACTGACATTGAGCAAACGTTTGTTTTTCCTTCGATGAAAACTGCTTCTACGTCTTGTGACTTGAATGATTTGCCCAACATTTGCCGTGGCAGAATTAAACACCTTAAGCAAGTGTACAGTTACGAAAAGCACACATCCATTAAATCTTCCCCACTTTTATCGAAGAAGATTTTGTGTCCAACTAATCTAGAACGATAAAATGTTTTGTTTGTAGCACGCCTTTTTGATGAAAAAAATATTGCTGCCCTTAAAAGTTTAAAAATTGGTCTGGAAAAATATAATTTTCTTGGTTGATTGGGGTTTTATAGAGCAAGAGCTACACAAGTGCTATACTGCGCCAAACAATTGTATTTATATTTTATAATATAAAACTTTTAAATATATACATATTAAAATAGTATAGACCAAAAAAAAAAAGTAAAAAAAAAAAAAAAAAAAACCTGCCAAAAATCTAAATCAAACAATAGAAGCCAATTTCTTGTAAAAATACAAAAAAATAAATTATGAGGTGGTGAACTTAAAATAAATGACAGTGATGGATGAGTCGTGTTAAAATAACGCAGTCTGAGATTTTAAAAGTAGGACATTCATTTAAATTATATGTAAAAGAGAAAAAAAAAAACTCCTCAGACGTTGCATGTGGAGGCACCTTCTGGCCATCATTTTCTTGAAATTATATTAACATTTTGGAAAATAGTAAACGTTAAACATCCATTAAGGAGTAAGCATTTAAGAGATTCGTTTAGTGACCCAATAAGAAATTTCAACGATATTGGGAAGCAGTTCTTACAAAGTATCAAATCGTGGCTTGGGGAGTGGGATACTTTCCATATTGTGGAAACCACTTGTCATGGGAAATTGACGAATGACTCACAGACTGCTCTGACCCATATTGTTGATGCTCTGTACGAATCGGGTACACACATTTTAACAGAATTAGATGCATGTTATTGTTTGGAAAGTTCCATAGTGACCCCTTGGTGGGTCGATTAATTAGGACTCCGCAGATTTTCCCGCCATTTGCTCACATTCTCTAAGAAAGCGTACTGCAGTGCTGTATCAATAAATATTACAACTAAATAATTATATGTACTACTTATAATGTACTACATATTTTAGACGTAGCATATATACGTATACTGAATATAAAATGAACAGTCTCAATACAATATTTCATCTTAAAAATTAAATTAAAGTAATTAGAAATAATACTAGTATAGGAAACAAAAGGAATTTTAGATGATGCAGAAAAAAAAATAGTTTTAATTATTATTACTAGAAACTAGGCTAAGTCATCGTTTAGGTGTTTTACGTATTTTATATCCACATACTCTGTTTGTTGTTGTTTCTTTAAACTCTAAGTCAATTGTGACCTATTTTCTAATAAATTCACTAAATTCATACTCAATTTTGCAAAAAACTACCCATCGATTTTAAAGTTATTTCTTCTATTATCTCAATGTTATTCTTTATATTCTTGTTTGTCAATTTTGATTTACTTCTTAATATTTATTGAGTTTTAATTTTTTAAAAGTATAATTTTCAAGAGTAATATATATTGTTTTTAATTATGTTTTATTGATTATTATGGTGAATTATTCTAAATCTACCGTAATATATATGCATAAAAAGTTTAAATCTAATAATTCGTCATAATAACCACTATTCATAATTAAAAACTATGGATATTTGTAAGTAAATTATTTCAATAAAATATTTTAATTCAATTACATCAAAATTGACTTACAAGATTAAAAACAATGGTATTGAGATAATAGTAAAAATCCTCTTTGAAATCGACAGGGAATTTTCTTCAAAACTTTTTATTAATTAAATCTATTGTTGTATCGTCCAAATTTTCAACTTAGTTTTGTCTTTCCTAATGTCTAATGCATTATTGAATTTAAACTTGATTTTATCATTTGCATATGATGAATATGCATAGTTATCCAATAATAATTACAAAATAATAATTTTTATTATTAATTATAATGACTTATTATTGATTATAACAATCACAAAAATAACATATAATAATCGGAAATAGAAGGAAATTGAAATATTATAGAAATGCAACTCTCACTTTAATTTCACCACTGGTAAAAACTCGTTTGTTCAATGGTTAGTTTTTGAACTCCCCCCTCCCCCCTCAATAATTTTACTTATTGTCAAACCAGGTTATTCATTTTCACCGTTCTATCAACTAAAAAACTACACAACAAACACAATAGGATTCATAATTCAGCAATCATATTTAGAAATTATCAAAAGGCCCCACCCCTCTCCCTTCCAAATATTAATTTTTTTAAACTCAATATAGGTTAAACAAGTTTTTATCTGAAAGAACTATTATTTTTGAAATATTTTTTATTGTTTGGTTACCTAGGAAAATACTATTCATCACACTTCATTTAACTTTCTTTCGAAAATTAAAATTTACGAGTTTTTGCACTACTTAATGTCACTTTTTAGTATTTAGAAAACGTGAAGTTTTCCTTCCAATCAATGAATATATACTGATGTCTTGCCAAAAATATACATAGTTTTCTTACTAATATTATATATATAGTTTTCTTTCTAACCAACATACATGTATCATTTTATTATCAACCAATATGCTATCATCGATATAATTTTCTTACCGAGCAATATACAAATATCTACTTCTACACTAATCAATTTACATTTTTAAGTTTCTTACCTACTGTTATAGTACAAGTATGATTTTTGTTTAGTTTTTCACTATGATTCGCGGTTTGGTTTAGTTAATATATACTCATAGTTTTCTTACCACTCAGTATCCAAACATAACTTTCTGAACTATATAACACTTAACATAATTACAAACTAATAAACACAAATAGTTTTCTTATCAACTGATATTAATAAATAGTTTTTTAACCATTAAACAAAACAAACTTACAACACTTTTCTTACAAACCCATATACCGTTATTGTTTCCCTACAAACCAAAATATACACAGATATAGTTTACTTGGAATATAATGCATATTTAATTTTCTTGATAACCAATAAACAAATAGTTTTCTTATAACCAATATAAAAAAAAATAATGGTATTACCAACCAATATAACAACACAGTTTTCTTACCTAACAATGTATCGATATATAACTTAACAAAAATAACTAAAGCACCGATAAGTATCTGCTTATGCAACACATTCTAAGGCAATGCATTATTCCACGGCTGGAGTATTTCTGTCCTATGCTACCCATTACCCCTTACGCAAATAGAAGGCAGACTGTTACTCGGATCGATTGTACAAACGAAACTATTTAGGGGGAGTCTTTCTTGTTAGATGGAATAGTGCATACTCTTCGTTAGGTAAAAGAAGAACAATTAAGCAGTACAGCAGGGATAGGGTCTGCACCGAAAGTGATGCAACGGCAGAAAGAAAGAAGAGATGATGTTTCATACTTCCGTTTTGTATATTTAAATTAATTTTCAAAGGGATTGAAAGTGAGCTGAAATTATGGTGAAGATGTGGAACTTTGGGATGTTGGAATTGCTGATTTTAATATTAATTTGAGATTGGAAGAGAACATGTTTCTACTTGACTGAATCCAAAAATGATCTTCATTTCCTTCCATCACGTACACATTTTTCGCAAAATACAGGGTGTTTGCATGAAAAAGCATAACTCTAATGACATAAAACACACCATTTTATAGCAATGAACTAAATAATATTTCTTATAATTCTGTATGCCTATGAAATCTTTTCTTCTTCTCTGTAGCTTTTCTTCGCTTTCATCCGCTTTCCATTTTCTGCGTCCCCCTTAAATATCCAACAATAGTCAGCTAGCATATTGACGTCTCATCTTCATTGGAAGTGTCTCTCGAATTTAGGTTCCGGGTTATGCTACGTTTTTATTATGTAGTCTTGACCCCAGCAATTCGGCAGCATCTTTCGAAAGGCTTAATTCTCTAACACCAGGTTATTGAACTTGCTTTGAATTCACTCTAGTGAAATAAAAAAGAAAACGTGTTTTTCAATAAAACCTGATGTGATGGAATTTTTTTAGTATTTTTCCCGATTTTAGTGAGTAGAAGAATGCATAAAAAACAGTAAAAATCATATTTTTTTTTTTTTTTTTGTTACAGACCAGTGTAATTACTGGAAAAGTCATCGACATCTTTCAATGTTTTGTTTCCTCTTCTTTTGCCCCAGTAGCACAACATCTTTGGCCTATATCACTCGAAATCGACCAATTCCTTTGAAATTCGGCCGTTGAATACCTACACTATCTGGCCAAAAGTATCCGGACACCCAGTAGTATGGACTTAGAGCGTCCTGAGGCACATATTATTATGATGTTGGTCACCCTTTTGCATCGATGACAGCCTGCACACGTTTGGGAAGACTTTCCACCAATTTTTGATAGGTGACCATAGGAATTACCTTCCAGGAGTCCATCACAGCTGAAGTGAGTGCTTGTAGTGAAGATGGTCGATTTGGCTCGTAATATGCGCTCTAATTCATCCCAAAGGTGTTCTATGGGATTTAGATCGGGGCTCTGAGAAGGCCAGTCCAGTTTTTGAACACCCATTTCGTCAAAACATGTATGTGCAAGCCTCGATGTGTGAATGGAGCAGTTATCCTGCTGGAAGAGAAATAGACCTTCCCCGAAATATTGCCATAGAGTTGGGAGTGCAGCATTGTCCAGAATGTCCACATACATCTCAGAGTTCATGTTTCCAACCACAGAAACTAACGGACCCAGGCCAAACCACAAGAAACACCCCCACACCATTATGCTTCCACCACCAAACTTAACAGTCGGCACAATGCAGTCACTATAGAAACGTTCGCCGGGCATCCGCCAAACCCAGACGCATCCGACTGCCAGACTGTAAAGCGAGATTCATCACTCCAAAGAACAGTTTTCCACATCTCCACAGTCCAATGACGGTGAGCCCTACACCATTGTAATCGATGCTTCGCATTCTGTGGAGTGATGTTCGGCTTGTGAGCGGCTGCACGACCATGGAATCCCAAGTCTTTTAACTCTCGACGGACAGTCCTGCTGCTAACACTAACGCCTGATGAACTTTGGAACTCCTGAGAAATTTCCACCAACGAGGACTTGCGATTTTGTTTCACTACCCTTTTCAGAGTTCTGCGGCAGCCTTCATCAAGTGTTTTCGGCCTACCGGTTCATTTTTCTGACGTTTCACTACCTCGACGTTTCCACTTCACAATTACATCACTCACAGTGGATTTAGGCTTCTGTAGAATGTTCGCAATATCACGAACTGATTTCCCACAAAGGTGTCATCCCACTATTCTGCCACGATCAAACTCACTAAGCTCCTTTGACTTACTCATTGCCTCACAAACGCATAAATATAATCTGACAAACAACTACCAACACTTTTATAGCTTTCAATTACGTATCAAATTGCGTCACTCGGCCAGAACCACTTTTTTAAGGGGTGTCCGGACACTTTTGGCCAGATAGTATATGTTAGCCAAATTTGCAATGTGATCGATTTTGCTCAAAATCGCTGGAATAATTCCTCTTAAGATGTCTTAAATATCCCCAAATCCGAAATTCCCGTAAAAATGCTTGAAATGGCGGGAAAAGTTGAAAAATGAGTGCCTCAACACAGAGCTCTCTTTCATTGAGCGTACCTCATCAACGATCATTTTTTCTTTTCTCCTCAGTTTCAGCTGTATAAGAAAGGATAATATAATAATTATAGGAAAGTACATCGCCAAAATCATCATTTCCGGAAAGTTTTTTTTTATTTCTTGTTTTAAAGACCCATACAAGAATTATCGCACGCAAAAAAATATCGCCAAACTGGCCATTTTTGCTAAATGAATGATGAAAATATAAAAAAGGTACACGACACAAATCCACGTCAGTATTATTGTGTAATTGAAAGTTGTGCGTTGTTCCACATCCGTAGTTTTCTATGTAATGTTTCAAATTTGATTATTTTTTTTTTGTTTATAAGAAAAGACGGAGAACAAATATATGTTTTATGATGTTTTGGACATGTTTATTTGTAAAAACAAATTTTGTGTATTTCGGAAGGGTGCTCAAGTTTCGGATAGAATTTTTCAATCTTCCAGAATCCTTGTTTCCGACATTGCCTAATACTGATACGCTACCTAGGATGTTATGGCTAGCATTTTTACCAAGCTAGACCCGAAACAGTTTGATGAATATGTAACATATTGGCATAGAACATTTTCATATGCATGCTTTTACGCCTCGGTCGCCATTAGGGCGATGGATGAGCCAAAAAAGGGAACAATCCAGGATAACGTTTGGCAACCCTGAGTGGTGTAGCGAGGGGAAGAAAAAGATACAGAACTTTTATTTCGGGATATGTTGCTGTCGACAGCAACTTGCGTTTATAATGTTTAACTTAAGTTAAAATTTGTTATATTTTTAAAAATCTTCGTTACTACCTCTGGATGTTATTCCAACCAATGTAAATAACGAATTTAAGAGCATTTCAGAGATAATTGAATTGTCACGAGCAGAATAGAGCTTACGTGCAAAACCACGAGTATCACTATGCTATTGAGATCATTGGTAAATGATCAGTGAGTATGACGTTTCAGTTATAACAATGATATGGCAAACATTCTAAGCTTTATTGGATTTATTGAATTTTGGTATAAACTTATAAGATAAAGATACTGAAGTTAAAAATTGGTAAAAATTTACGTTTTTAGAGCATGTTGTAAAATATGTCTAAATATATAAATTGGTATTCTAATGAACTAAATATGTTGTAGTTTTAATTTTTTTAACACTAAAGCAGCGTTTCTCAACCTTTTAGTATTCGCGGCCCAGTTTTCAATCATAATTTTCATCGCGCCCCCGCTTACAATAAAATGTATACAACAATAATGTTTATTGAGTATTTTAGATTCTGTTTTTAAATTATTTTTAACTATTTTCCAAAACAAGAGTAAAAGCGAGCCAACGTTGGCGAGATACCACATCTGGCATTTTGTCAAGCGGGCGGTGAACACGACCGATGCCGTCTCGAGCATATGCAGAGCAAATGTTTGCTCATAGAAAGAAGGAAAATGTTCGATAACACAAGTTTCAATTCCAGCCAGTCTCATTCGAGTCGATCCTTCTATCGCTATTGAATCTATCGTGAATGTGTATGTTATATATGTTTTCGTGTTAATTGCAATTCACCATATTAAGTATTCCCGACAGCAAATATATGCAGACTCATGGTTAAATTTTTAAGCGGAAGTAAGTGAGCATTAGACGATAGTCAAACATCGACAAGTACACAGATAGGGTGGTTCTGAAAATAAAATCAAGAAAATATTCTCAAGAATATTTAAATTTTGGGTTTACCAGTACTGAAGTAAATGAAGAAGAAAGGCACCTCTGTATCATTTGCTCAAAAATATTGACCGCAGACAGCGTGAAACCTAATAAACTAAAACGACATTTGGAAACGCTTCACAGTGAGTACGTCAACAAACCCAGAGAATTCTTCGAATTAAAATTAAAATCATATAAAAAGCAAAAATCATTTTTTAAAGAAACTTGGTCTGTGAATAAAAATTTTTTAATTGCATCTTACAAAGCCAGATGTAAAAAACCTTCCACCATCGGTGAAGAGCTTATTTTGCCAGCAACAACTGAGATTGCAGAAACTATGTTTGGAGATAATTCTTCAAAATAATTGCAGTCCATACCTCTTTCAAATGATACTGTTGCTCGTCGAATTGGTGATATAACTGAAGATGTATAGTGTCAGTTTTTCCCCAAGTTGCGTGACAGATTGTTTTCAATACAGCTTGATGAAGCAACAGATAGTAATAAAGATGCTCATTTAATTGCCTATGTTCGATTTTGTGATAATATATAGAAGAACTACTTTTCTGCAAACTAATAGAACTCCAAACAACAGCGCTCGCATTATTTGCTATTTTAAATGATTTTAGGAACGAGGCAAACATAGAATGGAAAAATTGCGTCGGAATATGCACCGATGGTGCTCGTTCAATGTCTGGAAGATTCTAAGGTATACAAGCACTTGAAAAACAAAAATCTCCTCAGTGCATCTGGACACATTGCATGATCCACAGAGAAGCTTTGGCTTCGAAAGAAATGATTCCTGATCTGAATATTGTGTTAACTACGGTTATAACAGTAGTAAATTATATAAAAATGAGAACCCGGAAATCGAAAATCTTTTATGCACTTTGTAAAGACATGGGTTCAGTAGATTTAGCGTTGCTATTTTATTGCGAGGCAAGATGGTTATCACGTGGGACATTTTTGCAAGGTGTTCATTAATCAAGAGAAGAAATCGCCACTTTCCTAGAAGAAGAAAACAGACCAGAAGCCTAGAGTTTTCGCAATGGTTTATTTGTGATGAAATTGAGCTACTTGGTCGATATATTCGAGAAGTTAAATAACTTGAATCTTTAACTCCAAGGAGAAAGTACACATATGTTGGATACAAGTGATAAAGTTAATGCTTTTTGTAGAAAATTCGAATTGTGGAGCAGAAATTTAAAACAAAAGAACCTAACAATGTTTGGAAATGTGGACGATTCTACTAAAACTTACAATGCTGAAGAAGAACATGTAAAAGTTGTTTTTGTAACCATTGAAAATCATTTAGCCATGCTGGCAAAGAATTTTAAAAAGTATTTTCTTAGTGATGACAAACTGATAGCAAGTTACGAATGGGTTGTGGATCCATTTCATGACTCCCGAAGGACTCTCAATTGATAAGGAAGAAAAATTCATAGACTTCACGACAAGTGGAGAAACCAAAAGACAATTTAGTAATAAATCACTATTTGAATTTCGGGCAGGAGTAGAGAATGATTTTTCTGCACTAAAAATAAGGGCATTTTGCATTCTTATTACCATTTTCAACATCCTACCTTTGTGAAACTGTATTTTCTGCTGTGGCTTCTTTGAAAACAAAATATAGATCTCGGCTAAATATCGAAACAGAACTGAGAGTGGCTATTTCTAATATTAAACCTTCCTCTGAAAAACTTTGCTCGGCAAGACAAGTCCAAGGAAGTCAGAAAGAATGATTAAATTTGCTTTTAATTTAGTATGTTTTGATTAAGTACGTTTTGATTTAGTAAGTTGTTTTATTTTATTTGTTAAATATGTCGAAATGTATTTTGTTTTCTAAGTGTATGTGTGCTTTCCTTTCAGTCAGTTAATCAATTTTTTTTAATAATATTTTCTTTTGGATATTCTCGCGCCTCCCCTCTAGTGTGCTCGCGCCCCACAGGTTGAGAATCGCTGCACCAAAGTAAAGCTCTTGTAGATTTATATAATTTTTTTTGTTATTATGAACAAACTTTTATAGTGTTGCACAAATTGTCTGTATATAGTGTAAATAGTGACGTATTATTTTAAAATTCTATTTTAATTTATTTTTATCTTATTTTATTTATTAACAGCGATTATACAAGTTAGAAAAAGGTGGCAACACCTAAAGCAATCGAGAAGTTTCGAGATATTTCTTTTCCGATGAATTGGCTGGAAATTTCGCGAATGTCTCACGCGCTTGTATATAAAAGACTGGAGAACGGGAAAGTTTTGAGATGTACTTCGGATTTCGTTGAAAGCTGATCGCGATCGCTTTGTTGACCTATTGGAGTGAGCTTGTATAATCGCTATATTCGAAGCTGTTCTTGTTGAAGCTTGTATTGAAGATTAATAGTGATTGCACTGTTATCTGTGAATAAATTTTGTGAGTTTTTTGAAGAAAATAAATACTAGTTTTTATTTGAAAAACTGTGCCGTCATTGCCTCAGTGGAAAAATTCATAACAGTGGTGTCAGAAGTGGGGTCTCGTAATTTTGAATGCCGACAACTAGAAGAATGATGGAAGACCAAATGAAGCAGTTGATGGAAATGATTGCTGGAATAAAGGCCGGACAAGAATCAACCGCTGCTACAATCGCCGCTGGTCAAGCCCGTCAAGAAACGACAAATGCCGAACTCGCCGCTACAATCGCCGCTGGTCAAGCCCGTCAAGAAACGACAAATGCCGAACTCGCCGATACAATCGCCGCTGGTCAAACCCGCCAAGAAACGACTAACGCTGAACTCGTCGCCGCAATCACCGCCAGCCAAGAAGCGACATCATCAGATATTAAAGCTTTGCAAAACGCAACGTCATCGGACATTAAAGCTTTAGCCGCCAAGTGTGAAACAACATCTGCAGCAGTGAATGAAATCAAAGAAGAAATGAAGATAGAGCTAGCCTCAATGGTGGAATCCATCATAATAGAAACTACTACAAGTGTTCTACAATCGGTAAAAGAAGAGGTTCTGAGTGAAGTAAGAAAAGAAATCAGTGAGAGTTTTGAGGCTGTTAATGGGAAAGTTGACTGCTTGGGAGAAAAGGTTTCTACAGTGAAAGAAGATCTTGTGACTGTGAGGAATGAAATCGAAGAAAAGGTTTCCGCCATGAAAGAAGAGCAGGAAAAGTTTCATGACGCTGTTGAAGAAAGGCTACGGAAAATTGAAACGGGGGAAGCTGTGACCTTTGCAACGCCTAATTGGGATAATGTTTCCACTCTCTTCATTGCGCCACGTTCCAAAATCAAAGCGGCAATTTTTGATGGGAAGTCGTCTTGGCGCGTTTATCAAACGCAGTTTGAAATGATTGCTTCTGCAAATGGATGGGACGATACTTCGAAAGCATTCCATCTCGCGGCATCTCTTCGAGGTGAAGCTGCTGACATTTTACAGACGCTACCTGAAGAGAAGCTGGGAGAATTCGTGGCGCTGGCAAGTGCGCTGGAATTAAGGTTTGGGGAGCAGCATCTAAAGGATTACAACAGACTGCAACTGAAAGGGAGACAGCAGAAGGCCAATGAAACTCTTCAAGAATTGGCATCGGATATAGAAAGACTGTCGCTCCTCGCTTTCCCTGACTGTCCCGCGGATGTACGAGACGATCTTTCTCTGCAGTATTTCATCGACGCTATTCAAGATCCTGATGTGCAGCAGGCGGTAAGGTTATCCCAAAACAAAAACCTGAAGTCGGCCCTCGTGTACGCCATGAGAGTGGAAGCCGCGCAGCTAGCTTCTGGAAAAGACCGACGATATGTGCGTAGTGCATTAGCCGAGGATTCTTCTGACTTTGTCACCAGTAAGCTTCGAGAACTGGAAAGCAAAATTGATAAAATGATGAGAAGCTATCCCGGAGCCAGGGATCGAAGGACTAGAGTCGTTTGCTGGCACTGCAAACGGGAAGGGCATCTACGACGAAACTGCCTTGATTTGAAAAAGAGAAGGGATAACACTACCACGGATTCTCCACAACTGAATCTAAGAAGATGTCATCTCGCAGGGCAGAAGCTGCAATGTAGAACAGGTGAAGCCCCGACCAGTCGTTTCCACGTTTCATCCCGACAAGGAGGAAACCAGGGTTTATTCGTGAAGGGGGAGATCAATGGAACTCCATGCCGTCTAATCGTCGATTCGGGAGCGAACGTAACGATCGTAAGGACGGACGTGGCTCGTCGCTTGAACAGCCGACTCCTCTACACAGCGCCCTCTGTTTCTCTACAAACTGTGTCTGGTGGTAATATCTCTGTTCATGGGAAATTGCAAGTGGACATTGCCCTTGGATTTAACACCTACAAGCACACCGTTTATGTTGCTTAAATTGTAGATATTCTCGGACAACAAGTATTCTCGGACTAGACTTTTTGAAGAAAAATGGAATTACGCTGAATTTTGAGAAAAGCAAGCTGCAAACATGGAGAGGCGAAGTTCCTTTGCACGATCTAGACATGAAAGAGCTGTGCGTATATCGGATTGTAGCTCATGAAGACAATGTCATAGAGAATGCTGAAGAGTCCACATCTATGAAAAGTACCTCTCCAGCCTCGGAAAGAGAACCGAAGAAAGCGACGTTGATGAAACCCTCCCAGGAAGTGGTTCATGTGGAAATGGACAAAGTTAGTGAAGAGGGAATCGACATCTGTGCTCCTGTTACAAGCATCGAACGGAGGTCCCGGGATATATCAGCTGCACCCGCGGATGATTCGGACGCAATCTCAAAATCATATAACCAGCAAGACGGTGGATCAGAAACTTTCACCGCTTCTGTTGGCATACGGGAGTGCAACTCACGAGACCACCGGATTTTCTCCATCTCTAACGATGTTTGGAAGAGACCTTAGGCTCCCCAGCAACCTCCTCTTTGGACAACCACCGGACACTCCTTCCTCGACTGTCCAGTATCTAGATGATCTGCAGGCACGTTTGGAAGCCGTACATCGGTTCGCCAGAGAGAGAAACAACATCATGACGGAGCCCATGAAGATCCGGTACTATGCCAAGGCCATGGACCGTTCTTTCCAGGAAGGTGACAAGGTGTGGTTATTGAACCCTAAACGTCGGAAAGGACTCTCCCCTAAGCTCCAGACGAACTGGGAAGGGCCGTAAGGGGTCCTTAAGAAGATCAACGACGTCGTGGTGAGAATTCAACGGACACCTTCCTGTAAACCTAGAGTTGTACACTACAATAGGCTAGCCCCATATTATGGTAGAAGTCATTGAATGGCTTAAGGACTTCACTGCCCGGGACGTGCAGTCTTTAAGAAGGGGGAAATGTTGCACAAATTGTCTGTATATAGTGTAAATAGTGACGTATTATTTTAAAATTCTATTGTAATTTATTTTTATCTTATTTTATTTATTAACAGCGATTATACAAGTTAGAAAAAGGTGGCAACACTTAAAGCAATCGAGAAGTTTCGAGATATTTCTTTTCCGATGAATTGGCTGGAAATTTCGCGAATGTCTCACGCACTTGTATATAAAAGACTGGAAAACGGGAAAGTTTTGAGATGTACTTCGGATTTTGTTGAAAGCTGATCGCGATCGCTTTGTTGACCTATTGGAGTGAGCTTGTATAATCGCTATATTCGAAGCTGTTCTTGTTGAAGCTTGTATTGAAGATTAATAGTGATTGCACTGTTATCTGTGAATAAATTTTGTGAGTTTTCTGAAGAGAATAAATACTAGTTTTTATCTGAAAAACTGTGCCGTCATTGCCTCAGCGGAAAAATTCATAACAATAGTGTAACTAATTACAACGAGTATTCCACATTTCAATGCCAATTCTTATATAATATAGTTTAAAGAATTTTTTTAGAAAAAACTGTGCGCTAAAAAAAAAAATAGTATTTAAAACATCCTTATCATTTTAAAAAAATGTGTTAAAATTTTTAATTTTTAATTTTTTTAAAAATTGAAAAAGAGTTTAAATTTTTTATTGTAAAATACTGTTCTTTCACATAAATTCAAATAAGAAACATCTATCTTTTTTTATTTAAAAATTAAATAGTAAAAAAAAGTTTGCATGGTAGAGTGCAAACTTAAATCAAAAATAAACTTTGAGTTGTGTACCTTTTGAAAGTCAAAGTTGTAATATTAAAATAGGATTTAGAGCCAAAGTTGCAATATTACAATAGGATTTAGATGTCCATAACAAGGTAATTATGATAAATCTATTTATTTAGCTAATGAGTATAATAAATCGGGAGCAGAGATTACAGTCTGCTTTCAATCTGAGTCATGTTAATTTTTTCTTGCGATTTTGATTTAAATCGTTGGTGCGTTATTTTGACAAAAACCTTAACGTCAGGTCGTGTGGTTACCACTTACCCTTACACAAAATTTAATATTGTAGGTCAATCCGTTTGGGAGTAATCCTGATCACAAATATATACACATTTTTCTAGACCCAATTTTTGGTTGTATATAAATAAAATATACAAAAAAAAAAAAAAAAAACTCGTTTTATATTATCGAATGCAACACTTTTATTACTCTAAATATCTCATATTAGGTAATTGAAAGTAATAAATTTTTCTGCATGAAATGTGGATTAAGACGGTTTTCTAAGTAGTTATTTCTTGCATAAATACAAAACTGAAATTACTCATCAAAGCACATTCTCAAGTTTTGGTTAATTTCTTTGCAAAATGTGTCAAAATAAACATACAAAAATCCAAATTCCAACTACAGTTGTAAGCAAAGCGTGCACACACACACACACACACACACACACACACACACACACACACACACACACACACACACACACACACACACACACACACACACACACACACATTGCTTGCATGTTTTTATCTTATTTTTTTTTATAATGAATATATGTTATTTGTACTCTAGTTAGTTCTTTCAAATGAATACAGTGCACAAAAATCGCATCTATGCTGCGATACCACCTATGCCGAACGCATTTGTGCAGCATTACGAGCCATTGAGGATAGAGCGATACTTCAAAATGTATGGAACAAACTGGATTACAGATCAGATTGGACGTATGTCGTGTAACAAGAGGGTCACACATCGAACATTTATAACCTGAAGAAAAAAACTTGGTATATTTATCTTTAACTTCATGTATCACTTATTGTAATTTGTGCAGTAGTTTTGAAAATATGATTTTTTTAAAATCGGGTCCATCATTTGTACTCACCCTGCATTTCAGCCACGTGACTTGTTAAAATGGGTTTTATTTGCCATTTTTCTGCTTGTATAATGGTATGATAGAGCAAATAATAGCTCTATAATTGAGCGAACTAAGTTCCTCTTTTTTTCTTTCACCTTTTTATGACGAAATGCAAAAACAAGAAGCAAAATATTTAATAATCCTTTATAATGGATACTTGTTGGTAGCATGTGTATAAGATAAATGGTCAAGTTTCAGATCGAGATTTTAAAATATTGGAAATTTCAAAGTGAGTGTGGATATTTGAATTTTGTCTAAATAAATATTTTATTTATTCCAAGTTAATTGTCCTAAAAGTAAACTTTTGAGAAATCTGGAATTTTAAATTTTGAAAAACTGTCGTGAAAAACAACATTTAGTTTTTTGACAAAATTTTAAAAAAATTGGAAATTTTGAAACGAGTGTGGTATTTAAATTTGCCTATGTTAGAAAAATATTTTCGTTCCATATTCATTGCCCTAAAAAGAGACTTTAGAGGGGTCAGGAATTTTCAAAATCATAACATTTATTTAACTCGAAAATATATAGTGAGGATATTAGGTAAAATTACTCAGAACACCACCAAATAACACAGTCTGGAGTAAACGTGTAATTTGATATTTTACAATGCATACTAATATCTAATGACGTAGAAATATAATTATATAACACAATAAATTATAATTTAGCATTTTAATCAAATAAATTTAAGGAAACAAATTTCATAAATTGTTCAATATTATATATTACAAACAATTAAAAGTAATACACATATTAAAAATTTAAAAATATAAAAAAATGAGGTAAATTAAATATAATAAAGCTAGAAATAGAAAAAATGCAATAAATTAAAAATAAATAATAAAATGATAAGTTAATAAAAGTTAAAGAAATAAATAAAATTAATAAATAATTCGACATGAGATACCATGATCAATAGTTTATTTTATTTGTACTATTACTTGAACAACTTATTGGTTAAACACATCATTATTATCCTTGCTTCTTACCTTAACTTCTTTTATTTACAATATCTTAAATTTGTAATTCTATTCCTTCAATTTTGAAACTTAGCAAAACAAATATTTCTCTAACATCTGTATTCTATTTTGAATAAATGTATGCAAGCAATTATATATTCCTGATAACATGTATGGTTACCTTTTTTAAAAAAAAATATTTAATGCAGTTTTTTTGAAAATTTAAAATTGCCATACTTTTTACTTTATTGATATGTGAAAGGGAAAAACAGATATCAAATTTAAATAAATAAATAAATGCTTTTGTAGCTAACATGTTTCTACTGTCAGAAAAAATAGTGATTAGAATTTGAATAGGAGTCAGGTTTTCAAATCAAAGTTTCAAAAAAAATGAAGGTTTAAGAAAATGTTGTAGCTTTCGAATGCTTCTAATTTTATGACTTAAAATAATAAAGGAACATCTTTAGTTATGGTAGAAATATAATGTTGTTGTCAACCTAATCAGACAGACTTGAAGTATTTAAAACGTTAAAAATAAAAAATAAAAAGCTAATTCTGATTTATTATTACTCCTTTGAAGTTAAATAAATAAAGTTAGAATGAAAATAAATTTAATTACATTAATAACATTTAAAATAAAAATAAAATAGCAAACTAATAAGTATAAAATAACTATGAGTAATAAAATGTAAATAATGCATATCATTACAAATAATAAAAAAGTGTAAAATAAAAGGTAATGAAAAAATAAACTCAATAAATTGATTAAGAAATCTTAATTGAAAAGGTCAATAAAGGACATAACATTCCTATAGAAATATCACTACAAGCGGTTGACATAGCAAGTCCAATCACCCCGTCACAAATTCAATCAATGCAAAATAAACACATACAAAATAAAAAAATTAATAATCTAAATAAAAATCACTCAAAACACCATAAAACTATAAACAATATGAATCAATAATAAATAATAAAATTCTCAAGACAACTATAATCGCCATCACAGTATTCCATCTTAACCCCATCTAGTTCTCACCCTTCAAAAACCAACTCCCATTCCATCAATCGAAACTGCGCACAGTTCCGCGCGCCGATCTCTTTCTTACCCCCTAAAAACCGGACTCCGCTACCCATTCCCTCTCAGAGCATGATCCGGCAGAGAGCAATCCGGAACAACTTCCCTGCGTCTAGTCCGGGAGAAACCGGAGTTTTCCCACGTGGTGACTGAACAGCGCTTTTCCCGTTTCCACCCGAAGATACTTGTTGATTATTGAAGATGGCCTTTCGGTGATTGCTTTGCTTTGTTGTTGAGTACTGATGATTTTAAACACTGATGACTTTTGTTGTTAAGTGCTGTGATTAAATATTCCAAACATTTGTGTTTATTTAACGGGAAGGAATTTTTCTGTTGTAAGGATTGAATAGATAATTTGTGTGTTCCGTTGAATAGAGACTTGTTCGGTAACTGACTAATTTCAGTGATTGATGGATGCTTTTGCATTAAATTCTATTGTATTAGATGTTTTAGTTTAGTGAGGTGGATTGACAGAACTTTTTGCGCGTGCTGAATTGAAAGTTTGTGGTTATTGATGATAGTGTTTCAGTGACTTGCAGAAGATATTTCAAGTGTTTCACTGTTTTGGGATTGATGTTCGCTGTGAGTATTGACAGCGGCATTTTTCATTGAGTATTACTGCGTTTAATTATTTTACTGATAGTCAAACTATTCCCGACTTGTTGCAGATTATTACAATTATTGGTAATACATTGATTATTTTCTGGTAATCAGTTTGTAAAGTTAATTTCGTGGATATATAATAATAATTGTCTGGAGTAACAGTTATATTGCACGATTTTATTCAGTCACAATATGGATATACGAAAAAGTGATTGACATATTCAAGTTCAGATACTATACTGTTATTGGATATTATTAGTGGTGTATAAGCGTGAAAGGACCTTCGCTTCAGACAAGCTATTGATTTATAAAGCCCATCGAGAATCCATTTGTATACAGTCCCATTACCAAACGCTTCCGATTCTATAATTTATAACTGATCCAGAAATCTATACCTCTCCGAACAACTGCATCCTACTGCATATTACATACTGGATGAAGGATTTAATATATAAACTGTGAACATGGTTTTGTGTAGTTTTCGGGATTTGTTGATTGAATAATACTATTAGGAAAACAATTCGGGATATAGTTAACATAAATGCGATTTGAAATATATATACATAAATCGGCAGCAAATATTTACACCAAGACTTATCCGGCATTGATCAAATATATTTCAAAGATTAAACACTCTGATATAAACCCGATCACGCAAGGCGAATATGTACTTGTTCAGTAAATATATTTAAAAACAACAATTCGACTCGTGTACTTAAAGCAAATTCGATTGGATGATGTATATCAAGTCTTCCCATCAGCCTTAAAAGCAATTTCAGTAGACATACATGCGAACAAGCATATAATGTCAATTTGCGCCAACATCAATTTGGCGAAGGAAAAATTGAATATTGATTGCAACCAAGAATAGTAATTTCGTGGTTCTTTCCTGTAGTCATATTGCGGCTGGCAACAGATCAATTGCAGGTCATTACATTCGCTGTTGATAGCCCCAGTCTTATGATAGTGATATATTGATCGTTCTTCGTATCAATTTGCGGAAAAAAAAATCAACAGGTTAGCCTCCTTGTTGGTTGGATTTGGAATTCGTAACAGCACACACCACGGAAATATTCTGTGAGTTTTGTATTCTTTCCGGTGGCAATTACTGCTAGTCGACGGGTCTAAGGCTAGATGTTGTGACTTTTTCAACTATTTCACGAATTGAATAATAATTTCAGACAGGTTTTTATGACTCTTTGAAGACTTGGATGATATTTACTGATAGTTTAGCTGATAAAGGTGTTTCTTACTGAATTCGATATACTTTTGTTGCTGGTAAACTAAAGTGATTGTGACTGATGATCATGGTGATGATAGTGTATTTCGTGCTTGCTTCTGCGTTGGTGAAAATGGGTAAGTTATTTTAATATTTATATTTATTGAAGTGTATTTCAATATATTTCAACCATTTTCATTGAACTTTTAAATATACTTCTGCAACGAAAACTTTACGCATAAAGGGAGACGTGCATTTATGATAGTTGTTTAAACAATTCCCAATAATAACTATTAAGTGTATTATGCAGTGGTGTATTGTTATGACTATTATGAGTATTTTATAGTGGCGTATTGTTATGGATATTATGGGTGATTTTTCAGTTATTTTATGCATTGTGGGATACAGTAATTCTATTAATTTTTTTTTGTCGTAACTGCATTATTATATGTTTAAATCTCGACGTGAAACGTTTTAGTGTAATTTCATATATTTTTCCATTCATGGCAACTCCTCATGACTTATGATTAAAAGTGAGCAAGCACAGACTTAACTTGGAAATGTTTTCTTTAAAATAGTGAATAAGCATTCAAATTATAAATTGTCTGTAGTCATCAAATTTTTGCTTTTAGATTTAAGAAGTAAGAGTTAAATTTTGTGGTTTCAATATTAGTAATACCATATTGCAAAATCCAATTGATTATTGAAATATATGATCCGATAATATACTTTTAGGTATATTATCGGAACTATATACATAAAAGTAATAATATACAAAAATTACTACTTTGTAGTATGATTGAAATCAATTATATTCTGCACCGAAGTCACTTTACAAAAATCATCTGGGGAATCAGACGACTTTTCTGGCTGAAAATTACAGAATTCAAACAACCAATCTATTATTTATATGCTTTTTAAGTCGCTCTTTTGGTTGGATTATTAATTTGCTTACATTGAATAAATGAATATAAAACTCAGAGGTCAATTAAGTGTTTAAAACTACATATCGATGACATTTAAATGTTTCGAAAGTAAATAATTTTTTTTTTTTTGCTGCATTGGAATTATTTATAGGTAGAAGTGCGTAACCTCGAACCTATTTGGATAGAAATTCTAAAAATCAAGCAATACATGTGCAGATGTTAAAAGGTTTTTGGTTAAGGGTTTGTTAAAATATCAATCAACAAATCACAGATGCATATTGCTGATTTTTGTAATATGACCTTTACCAATGTAAGACTAAGATGAATACTGAGTGCGTACTCGGAAAATAATTGTCCATGATCTGTAGGATTAATTATCCAATTAATACGAATCTCAATACATTTTATGTGAATGTAGAATTAATTATCAGATTAATACGTGTATCAGTGTATTTATACGAATACGCTTCAAAAGTTGCATACTTGAGATATTTTTGTGAAAAATTAAACATAAATTATTAGTGTTAATATATTATTTTCTGCATTGAAACAACTAAAATTTAGTGATACTTTATCCGACCTGCGAACAAGGAAAAAGTTTAGAAATTAAATTTGTAAATATTGTTTCGCGCTAGAAAAAAAAGTAATTATTTTAGCTTTTTACTTAATTTTTGAAGAAATGTATACATTTTCCTTATAACTACTAACACACATAAAAAAACAACCTGAAGTTTTTATACTATAATAGGTGTAAACTATATGCCGGACACAATATGGTAACCGTTGAGTTCGGGCGCAATCTGTTTAATTAGCGATAATTTAAAAAACTGAACGCATAATTAATTTAAATTACACAATTGCCAAGATATGAACATCAGTATAAGCCAAGTAAAATGCTCAGCCAGAAAAAGGTAGGAATATGATATTATACTCTTGCAGGTTCTGCCGCATTGACATCGTACTTGGTGGAGGAACACTGCCTCCTTTTTAAGTCTTAAGACGTTAAAAACCGAAAATATAGTCACCGCATCGTGCGGGACCAACCCGATGGCTGTGGGCCTCGCATGTCAAAGGTGCCGGGTTTTAATCCTGGGTTAGGCATAGATGTTCGTTGGGGTTCGGAATCGACGTTAAGCAGTAGGTCCCGTCCTGATTAGCCGTTACTGTGCCCAAAAATAGGTCGTTAAGCGTATAAACAACCAAAAACAAATGCATCTTGCGGATTCTGCACAGTATAACAATTTTGACTTTTAGCCACGTAAAAATAGGATTCGCAATGCTAAAATCTAAAAATTACCTACATTTAAACAATGTATGAATGCTTCGAATATATCTTGAAACTTTTCGAAATTTGAAAGAAAGCTCTAAGAAATAAAATTAAATGGAAGTAAAACATATCTTAATGCGAAGGCATTTTCATCGTGAAATTTATTTTCAACTCTAAAACAAAACCAAGATGGATTTTTTTTTTTTTTTTTTTTTTTTTTTTTATATCTTTACTAACTTTCAAGAAACGCCAACTTCCATTTCGTATTTATATTCATGCATTTCGATATGAAATAATTTTCACTGTTGATTGTACCCTTATTTGAGCTAATTAAAGCGACTCAAATCAATACAAAACGAATACGGCGAAGAAAGTAAAGTTAATTGAAGTGTAGGGTTTTCAGATTGCCGGCGTTTAATTTAAAAATAATTAAGGCCGGAGTTTCTGTATTGGAGTACTGTTAATTAGTTGGTGATTAATTCTACGTAATTGCAATTAGCGAAGTGGTCGAGAGTTAATAAAAATAACAAAGAAAGTTCAAAGGAGTTTCTAAGGAAATGCAAATTTTGGATAGGGTGTTGGTAAATAAATGCCGTGAAAATTTATTGTAGTTTCTATTGTTATTTGGGTTGTTAGGAGAAGGATTTCAGTTGAAACAATATAAAGGCTATTGTGGTTTAGAAAATAGGTGGGTACATTAATAGGATTATATTGTAATGTTAGTAATGTAATATTAATCCCGTTTTTGTTTGGATACATTCTATTTTAAAGGTATAATCTTCGTGCGATTAAATTCGCAAATAAGTTTGCGGAAATATTGTTTTGTAATGTTAACCCTTTGGATACATTTGACGGCTGAGATTCGTCATGCACTTGTTTTGCTTGTTAATAATGACGAACCTATTTCGTTATTCAAACTAGGTTGATTGAATGGATTTTAATGTCACAAGAGCCATGATTGGTTAAGTCAAACATCGGTTGGTCTATACTTTAAAAAAATAATTTGTTTGGCTGTGTTCCTTTAAAGTTCCTTTATTGTTTTGAACCAAACGTTCAAAACGCAAGAATTTTCCCAAATAAATCTGTACCCAAGGGGTTAATACAGTCAAACCTCGTTAATGCAAAATCGCTTAACACGAAATCCCGTTTAACGCGACACGAAATCGAGTTTAAAGCAGTTTTCCGTAGGATGAAACTTAAATTTAATGTTAATTTATTCCTTTTACATGAAATTTCACAAAATGAAATTCCGCTTAAGACGATAAAAATTTTCTCTTTAAACAACTTTTTTTTTTATATGAAACCTTACAACGTTTACTAATGCTGCAGGACAATGCCTCATGTTCTTTAAATAATTTAGAAGAGGTAAAATTTAAAGAAAAAACCAATAACAGATTTCTTTAAATAATAAGTTACCGGTAAATACATTTAATATTTTTTTGTGTTCTTAATGTGTACCTTGTTAAACTATTGTAATAAATATATGCGTTGCAATGTAAATGATCTAAAAACACCAGTATTAAATACATATATTGATAGTAGTTTTAGAAGAAAAAGTTTTTAGACGGGTAACACGAAATTTGGTTTGTCGCTAAAAATTTCGGCGACCCCATCGATTTCGCGTTAAGGGGGTTTGACTGTACAGGTTTGATAAGATTATTTACAGTCATTTGTGTAATTTAGAAGAGATTAAATTTAAAGAAAAAATCAATAACAAACTTCGTTAAATAATAAGCTGCCAGTAAATACATTTAATTTTTTGTGTTCGTAATGTATACCTTGTTAAACTATTGTAATAAATATATGCGTTGCAATGTAAATGTTCCCCAAAACAACAGTATTAAATACACATATAGGTGGTAATTTTGGAAGAAAAAGTTTTTAGACGGGTAACACGAAATTTGGTTTGTCGCGAAAAATTTCGGCGACCCCATCGATTTCGCGTTAAGGGGGTTTGACTGTACAGGTTTGATAAGATTATTTAGAGTCATTTGTGTAATTTAGAAGAGGTTAAATTTAAAGAAAAAATCAATAACAAACTTCGTTAAATAATAAGCTGCCAGTAAATACGTTTAATTTTTTGTGTTCGTAATGTATACCTTGTTAAACTATTGTAATAAATATATGCGTTGCAATGTAAATGTTCCCCAAAACAACAGTATTAAATACACATATAGGTGGTAATTTTGGAAGAAAAAGTTTTTGATGGCTAACATGAAATTTGGTTAACCTGAAAATTTCGGCTGCCCCATCAATTTCGTGTTAATGGATTTGACTGTCCAGGTTTGATTAGATTTAGATTCATGGTTAAGTAAAATCCTAGTATACGTTACACGCATGGCACGATTTTGAAAAAGGTTACCGACGCCGAAATTACGTATTTACTATTGTCGCCAAGAATTGGGGAAAACATAGAAAATCGTAACCTGAAATAGGCAAATACATAACATACCATGGGGAAAAAAAAACATCGCCATTGTCACCAAATCATCCACCGTGTAACGTAGACAAAGATTTAAGCCCATGGTTGTTATTTAATACGATTTTCTATAGTGAGTTTCTCTCAAAATAGAAGTTGGAAATAAAATATTTTGACCCACTAACATGTAACGGTAATTTCTGGATAACGCAAAAGTAATTTTTGTTTTATTAACAAATGAAGTCAATTGAATTGCTCTCTTATACAGTTTATATTAAAATTCTGTGTATTATGTTGCCCTTGGTTACCAGCAGTCACTAATTAGTTTGGAATATTGTTGATATTATAGATATCTATAATGATTATTATGCTTTCTTCAGTTTTAGTTCAATAACCAAGAATATGCTATCCAGAAATTATTGTTGGATATCAATTTTGGGCTGGTGGAGCAAGATATCATTTTGATATCAATGGTAGAAATTTTATCATATTGTGATTTCTCAAATAAATTCACACCCATATGTGTAGTTAGCGGTCTGACCTCGTATGCTAAAAGGGCCGGCTTCGAATCACGGGTTAGGCATGGATATTCGATGTAGTTTGGAATCCACTTTAAGCTGTTGGTCCGGGCCTTATTGGCCGTCACTGTGTATAAATATTGGTAATTGAGCGTATAAATCGACCAATTAATCAAACCAGTCACTTTGAATTGTTGAATTGCATTTGGGAACAAGTTTAACAAAATACTTCATGGGAGAACAATACGATATAAAAATCTCTGTTTTGTTTATCAATATTTTGGTTAATCAAAAAAATATTATTGCTTCTATTCTGTTCCATTTGTGAGTTACAAATGGTTATATGAAGAGAATTTAGTGGAGTTTATTAACTTCAGGGTTCTGTTTCCTATGGTCAAAAACAGAACATCCGTAGAATATTTTTGATGTATGTCTGGATGTCCAAAAGAAATGATGTAGTTTAAATAACGCCAAAACTAGTGGGATGATTTAGACTATATTTGTTGCGCATCTAGTTTATACTCAAATATCGACAAAGTTTTTTAAAAAAAAATTGTATCTGTGTTTTTATATTAAAACATTTTTCATAACGTAAGTATAAATTGAAAACTATAGATGAAATTATTTTAAAAAGTATATAATATATGCGATTTGTTGTAATTTTTCTTAGAAAAACAATTTATCTGTATAAAGATAACATGGTCCTCCATTCATCCGAACCTTAAAGGCCTAAATATTTGACGATAATCGTGAGAGTAAATAATTATGGATAGTTTCAAGGACAATTATGCTAGTTCATGAAAATACATTACATTCAAAGGAATGCATTTGAACGATTTTTTTTAAAAATAAATTGACGTGTATTACGCGCAATGATAATCTCTTGGGGGGGGGGGGGGTATTAAAATAAAAAAAATGTAAATTTGGTTTATCGTCTTTTCATTATAGCAGAAAACTCAATTACAAATTTTTAGAATTTTTCATTTTTGTATAAATATACATGCTCAAAATAATGCAGTTTTGCGTAAAACTGTGTCATGTTGTAGTTTCAATATTTTAAGCAAATGTAAGGAGGGGATTTACAATGAAAAGCTATAGGATTTCAGTGTTTTGACCCATTTTCTGTAAAATTGAGAATGCCACTGTAAAAGAGTTTTCTGCTAAACAAACATTGTATTACTCATTCGTATAAATCTAATGTTTATTTCAATAATATTTTGGGGAATAGGTGTTTTGACTTTATATTTATGAATTATATTATTTACAAAATTTTTAATATAGATCCTTTATATACATTGCCAATTTTTATGTGCAATGTCAACTTTTTGAGCTTAGATCAAGCTGTCGTAGTGTTCGACTACTAAGCACTAAAGATCCATACCGAATTATTTACTAACTTCTTTTTTGCTCCTAAACTTTATTGAATACATTGATATCCCTAAGGAGTCTATTTGCCAACATTTAGCTCGATTGAATGGCAGTAAGTTGTTTTATTCGTATTTCAAAGCGATAATAGTAGCGTATGTAAAAACAGCCTTAGAGTGACGTAGGCTTTCAGTGACTTGATAGAATGCAACCTTAACAACAACGAATCTACCAGTTTCGAAGTTTCAACACGATCAGATGACGCCAAGTGGGCTAAGGGGGTGCGGTACCGAAAATAAAAAAAAACTTTATTTATGTACATTTTTACGTCAAAAATTTATTTTATGTATGAGATACTATTTATATATCTTTGAGAAAATGTTATTTTAAATATTGTGTTTAGTTATTTAAATAAAAAATTAAAAACCAAGAAAAATCCATAATAATTGATGTTTGCGTATTTCGATATAAGTCAAGAAAAAATAATTTTTTTTTCAAAGTGAAAGCTTTCTGTAATACATAATTATATAAAGAAAGTTTTTTCTTCACAGAATTTTGATAGGTGAACTAAAAAAATTAAAAAAATTCTCAAAGTTAAAATATTGAAATTTTTGATTTTTTTTATGTTATCTTTTACTCTAAAAATTATATTTTAAAACAGAATTAAAAAAATAAAATTCTGTGAAGACAGAATATTTAAAACTATATAAATTAAATGCTCCAAAAATTTGAATAGCCAATTGTTAATGGTTCTGGAGATATATCGATTTGAATATGCAATATCTGTGAAAAACACTGGTGCTCGAAAAACGCACTTTAAGCAGACGCTTCAAGGTGTTACGCCCATTAGTGATGTTATAATCACAGGTGATTTTGTGGCGTTCTAATGACCGGAAGAATAAGATAAAAACATCATTCTCTTCAGGAATGTATGAACTATTTTTTAAAATCAGAAAAAAAAATTGGGATTTTTGAAGAAATTTCGGTACCATACCCCCTTAATTAGACCTGATTTACATGCTACCAGTCGAGGTTCCATTTTAGATGGCCAGCCAGTGACGTCATGTCACGTCATCAGGCTACTGGTTCCAGTAAGCCAAATATTTTCTATTTACTGGCCCCGGCGACTCCGATCAACCAATCACGTGCGTTCTTCCGTCACAACCGACAGACGGCGCAGCGGTCGCTTAGCTGACGTCACAGCACTGGCGATCTAAACTGGAGGCCAGACTGGTAGCGTGTAAATCCGTCTCTAGGCCACCAAAGATTTGACTGGCGGCCACACACAAACAAGATCGAAGTTAATACAATGGAATAAAAAAAAGCAGATTTTATGCATGATGATGTCGCAGCGCAAAGTTCTCTTAAATGTATGATGTCATTATAATGATTCCAGATTTGCGAAAAATTCTAACACATTTTAAAGTTAAAGTATAATCTGTCGAGATATTTTTAAGGCAAAGAAACTAAATACAAATTAAGTCTTTAGGTACTGGCGGATACTTTGGTATTTAAGAAATAATAAATATGCATGTCTGATTCATACGAAAAAAACCCAAATAAATCCATTAAATCACATTACATTTAAAAAAAAGAAATTAAAACGTTCAGCCAATCATAAACTCGTATTTAACTTTTCACGCGAAATAAAACTACATGTGTGACGTATTCATGCATTGGCCTTCTATTAATAAATACATTAACTAAAATTATATATACCTATACATAATTATGACTTAAAATAACTTAATAACAAAATACATTATGAATAATAAAGAATTTTGCATACAATGTTATATATTTATTTTTGTATTAGAGTGCCTTTTGTACATTAAGTATGCTTTGACACAAATACGTAGACTTCTAGCAGAAATATCTTTGAAATATCTAAATATAATTAGTTTCTTTGTGTTTATTTTGATGATCATTCGATTATTTAGTTACAAAACAAGCAAAGTCATTGTTTCTGGATATATTGTTATAATTGCTGAGCGTTACTTAAAAACTAATCTTTGTTAACTGAAAAACGTATTTTATTTGAAAACAAATAGTTGTCGTAGATTCAATCCCATTTCAGAAAAATCGATTAGCTCGAGACCTTACTCATAAATAAAAATCAACTGAAAGAGTAGCAAAGTTGTTTATTCTCTCTTAATATAATAAATGTAATGGAATAATAATTTGCTCTTTCGAAAAAATTCTCTTATGATTACAAATATAATTGAAATATGATTGCAAATATAGCTTCCCTTTTTTTTTTACTTTGTGATTATTCGTTTATTATATAAAACTTCACGTTTATGAGAATTGTAAGAATGAGTATCTGAAAGGAAAAACTTTCTATATACAAGGTGAACAGTGGCTTCAATTTCCCATTATTTGTTTTTAATTTAAACTAGGGGTGTGGAACATCGCACAACTTTCAATTTCACTATAATACTGACGTGGATATGTGTCATTTGTCGTTTTTATATTTTCATCGTTCATTTGGGAAAAAAGGCCAGTTTGGCGATATTTTTTGCGTTAATTCTTATATGATCGTGTTTTTTTTTTAGATGTTTAACTATGAAAAATGGTGCTTAAATTTGGTATGCGTGTTGCTGGTGGCCGTGTGACCTACCATTAAGGTTTTCGTCAAAATCGCGCATGCGCATAAGGTAGCTGCCATTGAAAAAATCATGTTTTTCAATGATTGCTAACAAACGACACCGACAATTTTGATGAAAATCGCTGTGCTAACGCCTCTGAAGGTGTTATAAACATCCCCACCTCTGAAATTCATGTAAAAATGCTTTAATGGCGTAAAATGTTGAAAAACGAATGCCTTCAACACAGAGTTTTTTCCTTGAGCATACCTCATCAACGATCGTTTTTTCTTCACCCCTCAGTATCACTTATAATAAAGGATATTATAAGGATTATCAAAAATGCATCGCCAAAATCACAATTGGGGCGTTGTTTTTTTAAATGATCCATATAAGAATTATCTCAATAAATATTGCCATTTTTTCTAAATAAATGATGAAAATATAATAACGGTAAACGACGCAAATCCACTTCAGTATTATAATGTAATTGAAAGTTGTGCGATGTTCCTCACCCCTAGTTTTACTTCAAGTACTTTCAATTTGAAAAGAAATTTTCAATTTAAAAGTTAACGTTGTGTTTTTTTTCTAAGAATTCAGAAAATGCCTAATTTTCTATCGATTTCTTTTGAATTTTTTGTAGTGTTACCAGATTTTGAACATAACTTCCAAAATTCTTATAGATATTCGATAAAGGTGTAAGAAGATGAAAAACGAACGTCTTTAACATAGAGTTCTTTTGAGCATTACCCATCAGTGACTGTTTCTCCTTTATGTTTCATTCGAAAGAAATAATTCAATAATCATCACCGATTTGATGATGTTGTATTTAGTAATGTATTAATTAGCACCACACTGGCCAATTTTTTTTAAATTAATAAAATCATAAAAACGGTAAATTACACCAATCCATGCTAATTTAAATGCAGTGAAAAATACTATAGTCTAATTGAAAACTGTACTATGTTATTTACTCTTTAAGTTTAGTTTTAGATATGATTTCTCCATAGTGACTCAGTAGTCATTATTAATTTTTTTTTTAAAGTTCTTGATTTTTGCTTTCAGTTATCCATATGTTAACATAGAATAATGAAAGTACTGTTTTCGATCCAAAAAATGTTTTAATTTTTGCATTTCTCTACATTTTGGAGCATTCTGTCTTCAAAAAGTAGGCTAGAAAATGTATGTCTATGTGTACGTGGTCAGCATAACTCCCGAGTAAATTGACCTATGATGTTCAAATTTGGTGTACAGGTTAGGGGTGGCCATGGTACCCGTCATTAAGGTTTTCGTCAATATTGCGCATACGCAAAATTTGAAAACAACTTGAGTATTGCTCATCAATGACAGTTTTTTTCCTGTTCTCTGTTCCACTTACAAGAAAGGATAATGTAAAAGTTATGGAAAATTATACAGCCAAATTCGCCATTTTAGTGATTTGTTTGCCCATTTAAGATTTATCGCCAAAAATATCCCCAAACTGGACATTTTTGCAAATAAATAGAAATATGAAAATGGTATTAACACTATTCCACGTCAACACGTGGCTAGTATTAGAATGTAATTGAAAGTTATGCGCTGTTCCCCAACCTTAGTTGCATAGTCCAGACTGCATTTTACACAATCAGCTAAATTACGACCACCAATTTTCGCTTAAAGAAACCTATTTTTAATTCTTTATTCAAAACCATCTGTTGCCTGAGTCATAATTAGAAACCAGTCAAACCCAGCCTAAAAAAAAAAAAACCTTCTAAACATTTCTCATACTTCCATTTCGGCACTTTTAAAATCCCATTTGTAAAAGAGAGCCAAAAATCACATTGCACTAGAGCCAGATTACTTATTCTGTTCTAATGCTTATTTCCATACCAGAAGCCACTCGGCGAAAGAAAAATGCGCCAAACGCGTCTTTCCCAGCTAATTTCATTTCAGAACTCCTGGAATCTTATTAGTTGAAAACTAGTAATATCTCGACCATTTCCGAATAGGTACTTTTCCTTTATTAACCTTATCAGTCACTGGGATGGTATAAGATAGTCATTTGCATTTCCATTAAATATGCGTTTTTTTGTTGTGTTTGTGATATTTGGAAAATGCATTTCGTTAGTTTTAGCTTCAGAAAGGAAGTTTCTTAGTAATTATAACTTTTTTCCCCTTTTTGTCATAAAGAGATTGATATTATGCTTTAAAAGGAATCAATTGCAAAAGAGATTTAGGTTATTATTTCCTGTTGTGTTTTTCGGCTATTGATAACTGTCATTTATAAATAAAATATTAATGTACTTGAAGTTAAGTGTTTGTTTCGGATTTTTATGAAAATGAATTATCAGTCGAATTTTGTTAATGCTCAATTTTTCTGCGAATGTGTTAGGAAGTAAAATAAATATGAAAGGAATAAAGTGAGGGATGAATAATTTTGTAATGGATTGAATGAATATTGTTTTAAGAAGCAATATAAGTCTGAATACTGAATAATTCTAGGAAATGAATTTTGATTCACATTCAATATATAAACTTCGTAAATGGTTACCCAGCTAGCAAGGAAGCTTATTAAAACCATGTCATATACTTGATATTAGATTTGTAGTGATTAAGTTACAGGGTAACATCAGCCCCCATGGGTGACTTGCAGTGATAATATTGCAGGGTAACTCCCTTCTATGATGAAAAGACTTGTAGTGAGAAGGTTGCAGGTTAACCCCCATGACGAAGAGACTTGCATTGACAAGATTTCTGGGTAACCCTTCCCCCCATGGGTTACCCTGCAATCTTGTCACTGCAAGTCTCTTTATCAAGGGGGCTAACCTGGAGCATTGTCACTTCAAGTCTTTTCGTCATGGGACATTACCCTGCAATTTTGTCGCTGCAAGTGACAAGGATTCATGGTAACTTCCCTCGTATGACGAAAAGACTTGCAGTAACAAGGATGCAACCCCCTTCTATGATGAAAAGGCTTGTAGTGAGAAGGTTGCAGGTGTTAATCCCCATGACGAAGATACTTGCATTGACAAGATTGCAGGGTAACCCTCCCTAATGAGATACTTGCAGTGACAAGGATGCAGGGTAACCCTCCCCTATGAGAGACTTGCAACGAAACGGATTCAGGTAACCTCTCTCTTATGATTAAGAGACTTGCAGTAAGAAGGATTTAGGGTTGCTCCTTCTCATGACGAAAGGAATTTCAGTGAGAATGTTGCAGATTAACCCCCATGACGAAGAGACTTGACTTGACAAGATTGCAGGGTAACCCTCTCCTATGAGAGACTAGCAACGAAAAGGATTCAGGTAGCCTCCCTCTTATGACGAAGAGACTTGCAGTAAGAAGGATGTAGGGTAGCTCCTTCCCATGGACGAAAAGACTTGCAGTGAGAAGGTTGCACCTCCCGAAAATGAGAAAGGTTTGTGATGGGTTTGGTGAAAAGCCTTACGAGAGCAATATAACATGTTTACACACTCTTTATAGTGTAAATCTTGTTGAAAAGTTGATCATGAAAACGTTTCGAAAAAGTTGTCAACTGGGAAACTGGGGACCTTTGTTATAAGAAAATCGATTAAATTGTATTGTTAATATTTTTGCCAAACTCAAGTAATTGCTTTGAAGAAGGTCTAAAAGTTATATAACTAGGGGTGTGGAACATCACACAACTTTCAATTACACTATATTGCTGATATAGATTTGTGTCATTTATCGTTTTTATATTTTCATCATTCGCTTAGAAAAAATTGCCAGTTTGGGGATAATTGTAATAATGGTCTTTAAAAAACAAAACTTTGCCAAAATGGGAATTTTGGCGATATACTTTTCAATAATTCTTATATTATCCTTTCTTATAAGTGAAACTGAGAAGAGGAGAAGAAACGATCGTTCATAAGCTATGTTCAAGCAAAGAGAACTCTGTGTTAAAAGCATTCGTTTTTTCAACTTTTTACGCCATTAAAGCATTTTTTTGGAATTTTCACAGATGGGGATGTTTAGAACATCTCAAGAGGCATTACCGCAGCGATTTTTATCAAAATCGTTAGAGCTGTTTTTTTAGCAATCATTGAAAAACATGATTTTTTTCAATGACAGCTACCTTATGCGCTTGCGCGATTTTGACGAAAACCTTAAGTGTATGTCCTTGAGCCAAAACTGATCAGCACACTAAATTTGCACATCGTAATTCAATTAGTTCGGGAGTTATGCTGACCACGTACACACAGATATACATTTTCTAGACGACTTTTCTGAAGTCAGAATGTTCCAAAACGTTGAGAAATGTTAAAAAACCGAATTAACCGAATGTGCTACTTTCATTACCCTATGTACACATATGGGTAGTTGAAAGTAAAAAGTGAATTTTTTTACTTTTTTAAACAGTGTAATGGTTATTTCATCAATATATAATTTTATAAACAAATACCTTGAGTCAAAATTTGAAAATAAATTATAAATTAGTTTCAAATACAAACTCCCCAAGTTTTTGAAATTTTAGTCATTATTAATTGAAAAGATCAATTTCGCATTAAAATAAATGTCAAAATGTAAACCTCGACAGTTTAAGTACTTTAATCTCTAATTTCTTAATGCACTTTTATTTGTTTGGTGTGTATTTTTCTTTCCACTCTTATTTTATGTATTCTTATAGAGTAAACACCGTGTTTATAAGAGCACATTTTTTATTCTTTTGCAAACACTGCCTACAAGAATTCAAATAAATAACAAAAATAACTCCTTTCAATGCAAAAATAAGGAACTAAAATATTTACCCTTTTCAAACAGCACCAGATCTACCGAACAAATATTCACGTTCTACGAAGTACCTCAAATTAGAAATCCCTCTAAAATTAATGATTGTTTTTTTCGTACCAATATTTAACTAGAGGTGTGGAACATAGCACAACTTTCAATTATACTTTATAACATTGGTCATTTCAGTATAAGATTTTACCGGAGAATTGATAAACTTATAAAACATCCGTTTTCTTAATGTTATTGCTACTTTTAAAAAGGACTATTTCTGATATAAATCTCTGTAAGAAAAAATGTTGTGTATCACTTGAAAGAAGACGAAACTAAATATCATCTTATGCACTTAGTTTCGCCTTCTTTCAAGTGATATTCAAATATAAACTAATAAAAAAACAAATATAAACTAATAATGATAATGTACTTTGCCCCTAGGACACAGTATTATATTTAATTTTACTGATTTTTATGGAAAAGTAATTGTTTTTGTTTGCAGATAAATGTACAACCAAATTGTTTGTATATTTTTGTTTTAAATAATGATTCAGTTGTGTTCTTTCATGTTGTCATCTGGTGGATGGGAGTCCTATTTTCGTATGCAAAAAGTTCGGATTGAAATCCTATATTAAGCATGAATGTTCTATGCGGTTTCGGTGTTCACGTTAAACAGTAGGTACAGTCCTGATTAGCCTTTAGTATGCACAAAAATAGGTCACTGATTGTATATAGTCTATCAACTGTTTTTCTCTAAGTGAAGCAAAGCTTTTAGTATTGTATGTTTATCTTATAATTTAATAAAGCATTTTATTAAAAATTGCCTTCATACAAAAACCAAAAGCTGTTGCTGTAAACAAAGAGCTACATAATATTCTTATTATATATAATTTCATTTATTAAAGTCGAAGTATAATTTATTTTTTTACTATTAAGGACCAACAATAAACAAAATGTGTGAGAGGATTATATAATCCAAGTTTATAAGGTTGACTGAAGGATAAAAATATTTATAAGGTAATTTTAAGAAGGATAAATATTTTGTCAATGTTTAATGTACATAAAAACAAAGAAATAAGAAAAATAATAAAAAAAAAAAAAAAAAAACTGAAACAGTACTTTTTAAACATAAATAAATGTTCAGGAATATTTCCTTTTAGTCTCTTCTAAGTTCCAACATATGCTGCGATTAAATCGCATATTTATTTGCTGATATTTACTTTGGCAAACGATCAACAAATTTATTTGAAAATAAAATTTGTTTTTAGTATAAAATAAATTTTAAAACATGTAGAAAATGAGTAGCTTAAACAAAGAAAAAAAAAATTCTACCTTTTTAAGTTATTTAACATTCTATTCATTTTAACTTTTTTTTTATATTAAAAACAAAATTTTGTTTGAAGCTAAATAAGTCATGGATTAGAAACTTAGAAACATTTTTATTTACTGTTTATATTGTAAATTTTACAGAGAAAATATAGTTACCTTTTATAGATAAACGCAGACAAATTTTTATACATTCAATTCTCTGAAGAAAGATATTGCTATTTAGTATTAAATGCGCTTTTCTACAAACTGCATGGTGTTAAATAATTGCTTAACAAGCAACATATTATTGTTTTATACTTTTTTTTTTTTTTACTATCTTTTTTCTTTCCCTGTATACAATATATATATATATAAATAATATACCAATTAAAAGCGTAATATCTCTGATTCTGATAAATAGCTTATTTACAAATGCACATTGAATTTATTTATCTGAAAATTAAGTTTAAATACTCCTCTCTCGAATAAATAGTCCAAATTTTACTGGAAGCTTTAGTAGCATACGATAGATGGCACCACTATAGTAAAAAGAAAACCACAATTTAAACAAATTGAAGAAATCTCGTATCTCTCCGCAATAAAACAATACCTAACTCTGATGAATTTAAAAAAATGTAATCAATTTAAATCACTATAGATTCATATATTAGCGTTGATAGATGTAGTATTTTTAATACCATTATTGTTTTTCCCACATCAACATTTTGATATAGAGTCTTTCTTAGTACTTTTTGAAGTGCAGGACGTCTTAATTTTTGAAATACTATTGATATTTCAAAAGGAAAAAATTACTATTAAATATGCTACGTCCAAAATGCATTGTGAAAAATTGTCTACCTAAAAATTTTAAATCAGAGGTCTGGCAAAACTGACGAGGCCGTTAGTATTATTTGAAAATTGATTTTTCTCAAATAGTTTATTTCGCAATTGGAGCGCTCTCGCTCTTATTTCAAGCAATTTCGTCCATATCGCATATTATATTGATATCCAAATAAATATGAAATGATACTTTAGTATACTTACTATCAATAAAGCATCAGTGGAAGATGCATTTTGTCCGATGCATCCGCAAAGAAATAGAAGGACGTGAGGATTTATCAAAAGCTTCCATTGAAACATGATAGCACTGAGAGCCCGAGCATTATCTTGTCACCGCGATAGGCTTTAGCCTCTTCTGCAGTTTCTTATTATTTTTTTGTTTGGTATCTGATATATCTGACCATTCTTGAGGACATAGTTCTTTGCTATTGGTATCTGAATAGCCATACTAAAATAAACATTTTTCTTTCCATATCGGTTGAAGAATCTAGCTGGATAGAAAAATTGTATTTTAATATGTAATATTTTTGTGAGAAAGGTCAAATAGTATTAATTTATTATGCAACGTTTATAAGAATAAGTAAAATAAAAGTAATTAAAATAAAAAAAATTAAACAAAAAAAATATGTATTTGTCAATAGTATCTGAATGGCCATACTAAAAGGAATATTTTTTTCCATATCGGTTGAAGAATCTAGGTGGATAGAAAAATTGTATTTTAATTTGTCATACGTGTGTGTGAAACGTCAAATAGTATTAATTAATGATGCAACATTTATATGAATAAGTAAAATAAAAGTAATTTAAAAAAAAAATATGAATTGGTCAATAGTATCTGAATTGCCATACTAAAATAAACATTTTTCTTTCCAAATCGGTTGAAGAATCTAGCTAAATAGAAAAATTATATTTTAATATGTAATATTTTTGTGTGAAAGGTCAAATAGTATTAATTTATTATGCAACGTTTATAAGAATAAGTAAACTAAAAGTAATTTAAAAATAAAAATAAAAAAATATGTATTTGTCAATAGTAACTGAATGGCCATACTAAAAGGAATATTTTTTTTCCATATCGGTTGAAGAATCTAGATGGATAAAAATAATTATATTTTAATTTGTCATACCTGTGTGGGAAACGTTAAATAGTATTAATTAATGATGCAACATTTACATTAATAAGTAAAATAAAAAAAAATATGAATTGGTCTATAGTATCTGAATTCCATACTAAAAGAAACATTTTTCTTTCCAAATCGGTTGAAGAATCTAGCTAAATAGAAAATTATATTTTAATTTGTAATATTTTTTTGTGAAAGGGGAAATACTATTAATTAATGATACAACGTTTATATGAATAAGTAAAATAAAAGTAATTTTAAAAAAAATATGTATTTGTCAATTGTATCTGAATGGCCATACTAAAAGGAAAATTTTTCTTTCCATATCGGTTGCGGAATCTATCCGGAAAGAAAAATGATATTTTAATTTTTTATACTTGTGTATGATACGTCAAATAATATTAATTAATAGTATAGATTTTGTAGGAATAAGTGTAATAAAAGTAATTTAAAACAAATTATGAATTTTTCAATGGTATATGAATAGCCATACTAAAAGGAAAATTTTCCTTTCCACATCCATTAAGGACTCATGCTGGAATGAAAAAGAAATTTTGTTTGTGATACTTAAACGTCAAATATGTACAAATCAATGATGCAACATTTGTATGAAAAATTGTATTAAAAATAATTTTAAAAATATACATATTTGCCAATAGTATATGAATAGCCATACTAAAGGGAACATTTTTCTTTCCATATCAGTTGAGGATTCTTATCTCATAGAAAAACAATATTTTAATTTATCAAGTAATGCAATGATGTAACATTAGTATGATAAGTGTAATAAAAGTAATTTAATGCAAATTATATATTTACCAATGATATATGAATAGCCACACTGAAAAGAATACTTTTTTTCATATCCGTTGTGGACTTTCATCTAAAAAAAAAAATCCCAATATTTTAAATTGACATATTTGAAACATCAAATATGCAGAAATAAATTATGTAATATTTGTATGAATAAGTGTACTAAAAGTAATTAAAAATATGCATTTGCCAATAGTATATGAATACTTAAGGAACTTACTTATAGGAACACTTTTATTTCCATATCCTTTAAAGACTTTTCTCTGATAGAAACTCGATATTTTAAGTTGTCGTATTTGAAATGACAAATATGCATAAGTTAATGAGGTGAGATTTGCGTGAATAAGTAAATTCGAATTAATTTTCATGAAATTATTTATTTACTAATAGTTAACGAATAGTCACGCTAAAAGGTAGATGATTCTTTCCATATCCATTAAAGATTCTTGCATGATAATAAAAAAATATTTTAGTTTATGTCTTATTTGAAACGTAACGTATGCATCAGTTAAAAATTAAAAAAAAAAAAAAAATCGATTTATTCAAAGTAATTTTTTAAAAAATCCATATTTTTTAATGAATTTGTAATTAAAATTTATTGTTTTGAAAATTAATTTATAAAAATCTCTTAGACATTTTTTAAAAGTTCACTTGCTGATTATAATTCCTGAATAGTAAACAGATATTTACTTTTTCCGGAAGGATTACTTTTGTTTGCTTTTAGCATACTTCTCTTTTGTAGTATGTCATCATTTTTTAATCTTTGATTTTTTTTAATTATTGACGTACTGTTTTTATAATTTAAGGAAAAATAGTTAAGTAATCACTGTATACCATAATTTAACATTAATTATTCAAACCATAGTGTAGCATTGCACCATTTTAATCTCTTACAAACATAATCTTATTCGAAATTCATTTTTAACGCATTTTTTCTTTTGCTGATATCCCAAAGAAAATTTCAGAATGCGAGTGTTTTTTCTTTAGAGTAAGAATTAAGTTAATATTTTGACTGATTCATAAAATTTCTTTGAAATTAATGATTGCTGTATTAACTTGAAATTTAATTTCATATATAGTATTAGAGTCATTATTAATACAAAGTCATGCAGAATTTACCAGTTATGCTTTAGTATATTAGAACTCTGTGTATGAATATGCCAACTGACATTAAATTACAGTACCTTAACACTCATAAATCCCTACAAATATGATCTAAAAATTCAATTGCTTCATATATTTTTACTTTCAATTACCCATATGTAATGCATAAGGTAATGAAAGTATAGCAAAAAAAAAAAAAAAATGTGCATATTTCCATGTTTTGGAACACCCTGATTTCAAAAAAGTGGTAAAGAAAAAATATTTGTTTGTACGTGATCAGCATAGCTCATGAACAAATTGACATAGGATGCTTAAATTTTGTGTGCGGGTTAGACTATTAAGGTTTTCGGCAAAATCGCGCATGCGCATTAGGTTGAAATCAGGAAAAATCAAATTTTTCAGCAGTTGCTACAAAATGTCTAACGATTTTGATTAAAATTTGTTTGCTAATGCCTCTTAAGATCTTCTAATCATCCCCACGTTCGAAATTCTAGTAGAAATGCGATAAAAGTATAAAAAGTTATAAAACGTGGGTCTTTAATACAGAGCTCTCTGGCCGACCAAACGGTATAGTGGTTAGCGTGCTAGCTTCTAGACCGCGAGGTTGCGGGTTCGAGTCCCGTATCAGGCATGGGTGTTTCTAAATGTATGTTGGCTTTTCTAAGGACGAATGTTTCGGCGCATTATAGCTCTCTTGTTGCTGATGGTGCCAGATATTCTGAATACAACCAACCAACAGAGCTCTCTGACCTTGAGCATCGCCAATTAACGATTTATTTTTTTCGGTTTCACGCATAAGAAAAGACAATTTAATATCTATCAAACAACACCGCCAATTTCACCATCTTGGCAGTTTTTTTTTTTTTTTTTTTCCCATGTAAAAATTATCGCCAACTGGCCATTTTTATTTAAGACTGAAAATATGAAAACGGTAAATAACATAAATTTTAATGCAATGACCATTATTATAGTGTAATTGAAAGTTGCGTGATGTTCCACACCCCTAGTTTTCCTCAAAACCATTAAACCATAAATACCGAGTTACAAACAAAACATCGTATATCGCTCCACCTAAAAGGATTATTTATTTAACGTAAATAACTCCAAAACTTGTCTAACTATCGATAAAATAAGTCGTATATCAACGACAAAAGTAAATCAATAACTATTAGACTAAAATACACGCCATTAAATCATTTGAATATTGTGATCTTTTAGCACCGTTGCTCTTTTAAACTATCTAAAAGAGGTAATAATCCTTTTGCTCGGTAAATAATTATTTAAATGTGATAATTCGGTATCGCTTCAAAAGCAAACGAACTTGCAGTCGTCTGTATTTATTGTCCTTGTATGAAAACAGAATTTAGAGGTTTTTTTCCCGAAAGTTTCTACTTTTGTGCTTGGGTAGTTACCGTGGATAAACACATAAAGGCGAAAACTTTATCATTTTGACACGGAAAGAAACCATTAACTTTATTTTTGGAGTGTTTTTTGTAGCAGCAGAGACCATTTTGGGGATGAAAGGGTATTTGAGGTAAAAGTCACGGGGATGTGATGTTAGAAATTATTTAATATCAATAAAAGTGTAATGGTGTAAATGAGTTTGATATACTGCAAGAAACATGATCACGTTGTCTTAATTGATATTCAAGGTGAACTTATTGTTGGAGAACCGCGCTTTACCGAACAGCTAAAATAATAAAGGTTATTACACCTTACAGACTTGGTAGCTTAAATAAATTTTATTTTGTGAATATGCAATATTTTTGTGAAATACTAACGATATAACAAATTCCCGGATTTAAAAAAAAAAAAAAAAAAATGTTTAATTTTTTTTATTCATTTCTATGTTTCGAAAAAGCCATAAACACAAACATTTCTGCTCACTGTGCTTTTACTTTTTAATTTGCACCCTAAGTTTGCTTGTTAGTTTTGGAGGGAAAAATGATTCATTCAGCTCGAAGCGAATTGACGTCACTTGATCTGAAATAACTTGGCTTGAAACGCAGCAGCGGAAACCAGTTTTGGAAGTTTCTGGCAAACCGCCCCAACCGGTATGGAATATGGCAACTGTCTACCAAACCAACGCCAACTATTTGGCAGAAACCTTATGATAACCATAGAAACGGAAGGATGTTTTGACGTCACAGCTATACCTGATCGTTTTGATCGGATTCATCGGACGGCGTTTCGGAGCTATTTTTTTACTATTATTGTAATATTTAAATAATTTTTTTAACGATTTTTTTTTTTTTTAATTTGGAATCGGAAAGAAATTCTTCATAAATATGAACTAATTTCGATTGTTTTCAAAAAATGCGGGAATTGTCTCTTCACAGTAATTATTTGACTCTAACTATTTACCCTTTGCACTCGAGGCCTTTTTCTCTCGGAGGGAACAGCAACTCGAAACATTTTAGGTTCAGTTGGCGTTTATGGATTTGCTTCATAGAAACTAAACACAGTCATATTTAGTATATACTAAATTCTGTACCGGTACTTATTATTTTACTTTGACCACTGTCTGTCTAACAGAAGAATAACACTCTCCAGAAAGTTTGTATGGCGGCGGTCACTATAGAAACAAGACTTGTCGATTTAGAATAGGGGTGATTCAATCTGGAAATTGTGGTCCAAAGTCTTTCTTCTCATATCTCTCGTTTAAAATCAGGCTAGTCTTGCGTGTTTTAACGTTAACATAAAACGCTAGTCAGTGCACTTGTTTGACACTGGAGTGTAAAATTAACGGTGGCTGCTGCACATTTTATCTGATAACTTAATTTCCTCTCGTTGGAGTGATGTGGATATGAAGAGATACGATTCGTATTCTGATGAAGCATACATTTTCTAGGCGTAATTATTGACTTTTTTTTAAAATACCCGCTTATAGCTTTTGCGCAAACTCGTTAGCACAATCAAGCATAAATAAAATGTATTTCAAGCGTCTGTCTTTTATAACACTTGTTTCTTGTAAAAAAATATTTTAATTCGGTTAAAAATACACTGTTACAGCAATATATTGACCCTTCCAATAAACACAAACTGATAACAAGATGACGAATCTACAAATCATTTCTGTAAACTTTGCTAACTTTCAGTCTCAACAAACAACGGATCAAACATCGTGCCATTGTTAACATTATTTGTATTGATTTGAGCCGGCAACTTTAACGGGATATGACAATAATGTTTCATTTTTAAATTAGTCGAAGAAAAACAGTAGCATACGAAAATGTTTTGTTTTTTGTTAGGTAGCTTGGTAATAAATTGAAAGGTATTTTCTAGAAAGAGACCATTTGGAAAAATATAATTTTTGAGTTTTAAATGTTAATTTTTTTTAACCCAAGGTTAGTCGCGGGGTTGATAAATGTCCCCCACAATCAATATCTCAATAAATGGCAGCCCACGATCAAAGTCTTCTTACAGTTTTTTGTTTGTTTTTTCAAGTTATTTTTTAAATATATTGTTACGAATTTTGTATATTTGTAAATATTTCGTAGTGTTAATTTTGTAAATAGTAAAATTTATGTACATTTCGCATAACGCAGTACAATAGTTCGACGTTAATTTGTTTCCCTGCAATGAGTCCCTTGATGCTTGATAACGGGTTTTACAGAGGTAACTCTGGGATGCGAGTTTCATGGGGCAGGGCATTTAACATTATGGTAATGGGCATCTCGCCAAGTTGGCGACGGTTTTGGCGACTAATTTTTGTCGCCAAACTTGGCGACCATTTGGCGACATTTTCGGTCCCCATGTACATGTATAGGCTTTTCGACTACGATCTGGAAAGTTCTCCAAATGTCTATCTCTGGAATATTCACGAAAGTTCCCCTCCCCTATATAAGACCGGCCAAGTGAGCGGGGAGTAGTAGTCAGTTAGTTGACTGATTTTGAGTGACTGAGTTAGTTGTTAGCTGAGTCCATTAATTGACTGGAAATACTGAGTCTCAGTGAGCGAACTGTATTGCATTGTCTTTTGCGGTGATATAGCAGTTGTGTTGTCAAGTTTTCAACTGCTGTTTTGTGCTCTATTTATGTGAAAAGAGCTGTATTGCGTCTACTAGAACGAGAAGTTCTGGAGCTGTAAGAGAACTGTGAAGAGTTATTTTGGATTCAATTCCTGCAAGTTTTGATATGCCTTTGGCTTCAAATCTTTCGAACCCGTCAACGCAACAATATTTTTAATTTTTACATTCTTCTGCTCAATAATGTTGCGTTTTTAATTAAAATAATTACATTGATATGTGGTCATGAATTTAAGGGCATGCACCTGAATTTTAATTTGCGTGACAAGCAGCGAGACAAAAGATCGCCCGCCTAAACCAAGGGTTGAATGTCAAATACATGGAGAACCATTATTCACATATTTGACTGAGATTGTTTTCCATTCATAATGAAATTTCTACTGCTTTGATGTATCAGTTATTGATTTTACGAAGCTGACTTTGATTATTCTTACTTTGGTTTCTTTGTTCATTTGTTGTACGAAACTTCTAGTTTTATTTAAATATTCATTACATCATCAATTATTCTCGGTACATAGATTTATTTCAATTTGAAAGCAATTAAGTTTTTTTTTCTTTCGCTTATTTTATATGCAATATAAATTTTACTGTATTAGCAAAATGAGAAAATAAATTTAAATTGTATGTCTTAATTTACATTTCCGGAAAATGTTGCCCACCCTAATGGCTATGTTGGTTATCGCTCTAGCCTCGTATGCCATAAGTGCCAGGTTCGCACTTTTGACCTTGGATATTCGGAATCCAAGTTAATCTATCTATGATTAGCTGTTATTATTCATAAAAATAGATCATTGAGCGTATCAACCAATTAATTAGTTCAGTTATTGTGCTCAAAAATAATATCGTTGAGCGTATCAACCATTTAATGAGTTCAGTTATTGTGCTCAAAAATAATATCGTTGAGCGTATCAACCATTTAATCAGTTCAGTTATTGTGTATAAAAATAGGTCGTTAAGCTTATCAACCAATTAAGGTGTACGTATACTCTACAATTCACGAAAATCGATAAGAATATTCATTTTTTTGTTAGTATATCATAATATTCTCTTAGCTTTCAAACAATACTAAACATTTGAAAATATCCTTAATAGTTATTAAGTTACAATTAATTATAGGTAGGTACTTCCCCTGTTAGATACCACGTTTTTAATACTGCATATTTTCTGACGAACTGTATTTTGATTATGTCACGCTTTATTCAAACAGCGATAGTTCAACAACAAAATGTTGAATTATAATTTTTTTATGTCATAGAAATCTACATAATAGGCTAGAAGTTTTGAAACTCAATTATATGATATTGGTTGAGAAATTGATTTTTTAAATCTTAGAATTCTTTGAAAATATGAATTTTTTGTCATATTTTCACACAAAATAAATTGTAAAACAAAAACTCTTCTATGTATGAAATTAAATTGAGTTTCAAAACATTAATAATAATATTTCGAATGGTTTCCAAGTAGAATTGCGTTTCTAAGTAAATTAGAATTTGATATATCATTGTTTGAAAAAGGTACTAATTATCTAATTAAAGCTTAATTAACAGTTGCCGAAATTTGATTTTTTTTTTTTACGAAATTATTTTAATAGTATACTTTCTAACAAATGTAAAAAAAAAATGGATTTTTAAACTCAAAATTTAAAAAAAAATGTTCTAGGGTATACATACACCTTAATCAGTTCGGCCATTCTAATTTATAGGCGCGTTTGGGTTGCCCATATCGGATCCGGGTGACAATGGCAAGTGGTTACCATGAAAATATAGTGATCGCACATGCAAATACCCATTTGACTACATGGACCATTTATTCTTTCCAAGCGCCCAGCTATTAATATTTACTGTTGAACTAATTCCCAGCATTAAATAATCAACAAATACTATTCATATTTTAACACCTGCAAAACTATCGAATCCCCTTTTTGGTTAAGATTTACTATACGGCCCCCCTTGGCGACTTTTTGAAAAATGGCGATTCGGCGTCGAAAACCTGTGGCCTAAGTTTTCCGATAACCCTAGCGACCGTTTGGATTTGACAACACGGAGTGTATTGACGCCATTTTGGATTTGGCGACGCTGCCTTGTCACCAAAGTGGACCGTACAGTAAATCTTAACCGCTCTTTTATTGACATTTTTTTCTACTTTATAATATTCAATATCCTTTCCATCAAGTCTAAATCTATCAATTAGACAGTCAGTTTATGGTTCTATATCATCAGAAATCTTGTCTTTCCACTGATAGATTTCAATCCAAACAAGTATTCCTTCGTCTAATTAGCACTACAGTCAAAAGATCTTCAAGTCGCGCCAGCTAATCTGAAATACCAATTACCAAGTATTCATGTAGGTAAAAATATCATTTTGAAATTTCATTTAAATTTTGTTTCAACATTTTATTTGCCTCATCAAGCAAGATTTTTTTTTTTATACCAATTGAGTTTGTAGTGAGCAAATCTTTGGAAGTCTTTTACTTATCGTGGTAAAGGTAATGACAAATGTTAAAACATTTTAATATGAGCTCTTTAGAAGACAAATTAACCTAGTTGTTCTTTGGCAGATAGACTGGTTGTCGATGACAATGCATTCGATAAATAAACAGTAGAGGCATGAAATTAATGATTTTTTTCGTTGTGGTCAAACTATGAGAATTCGATCTAAGCTCTATGTTGTTTAAATAAATTGTAATTGTAAAAAAGTTAGAAATTTGTAAAAGATTTATAGTAAAGTCTTGTTTTTGTGGGTTAATATTTTTTTCAAAATCTTCGCAATCCAATGATAACGTGTTAGTAATAAATGGTACTTACAAATGAAAAGTTCGATATTTTTGCTGTAATAAAAATCTCCCCAAATGTTACATTTCTTTCCTATTGCCAAAAAAAAAAAAAAAAATCCCTTAAGTATGTATGCATTCAATGAGAATGATTATGATAATCCACACTTGCCGATCAAACGGTATAGTGGTTAGCTTGCTAGCTTCTAGACTGTGAGGTTGCGGGTTCGAGTCCCGTGTAAGGCATGGGTGTTTGTAAATGTACGTTGGCTTGTCTAATTACGAATTTTTCAGCGCATTATAGCCCTCGTGTTGCTGACGGTGCCAGATAATCTGAAAACAACCAACCAACTGATATTGCACACTTATTTTTAATAAACTGATTATTCATATTTGCAAGAAATATTGGCAACAAGAAAGAAATTTAGCAAAATTGGCGAGATTTTTGTTATGATAAAAAGATCGACGTTTAATACGTAAGCACCTGCTTATCAAACCCATTCTTTCAGTAAAACAGAAAAAAAATAATAATCAACATTATAAACTATATTCTATAACCAATTATATCCCGACTCAAGTCACATTCCACTAATATACCAAACCCAGAACCATCCTTAATCTGGTCAAACCGTACTTCTGGGCAACACGCATACAATCAAAACCTCGTCATTCATTCGAAGATCTCTTCTACCCACTGATAGATCTCTTCAATCTGCAGGATCTTTCCCTGCTGGCTAATTAGTACAGCGATCAAAAGATCTTCAGGTCGGCCCAGCGAATCTGAATTTCAAATCGCTGAATGGACTGTCTCGACGAATTGCTAATGACCTGTACGTATTGGAGGGGTGTTTTGTTCGACGCGGTTTCGTAATTCAGGAGACATATACTGGTTTGGGATGTCCAGTTGTCTTGGTGATTGAGAACTGGATATGTCTTGTATTGATCAGTACTTGAGATTTGGAGAGGGCTTGGGTTTTGGAGATGGGAAGGAGTTTCTTGAGAGTTGGAAGTGGGATTGTTTTGTAGAATGTTGGTAATTAATATGGATATTTTGTAGGGAAACTGGACAGAGGATTTAGTTTATAAACTACTACTTAAATATAAGTGAAAACCAGTTGGATTTTAATGTTAACTGTCACTAAAAGACCTCTTCTACAGATCTTTCCATTACTCGTATCGGGTCTGGAAACCAACTATGTACAATGTGATAATATTTAATGAACGGAACATCCACCTGTTAACATTGACGGTGCAAAATAATAAACTTTGCCAATGTGGTTTTTTCATTAACCTAAATATCGTTAGATTGGCTGTGTTTGACAGAAAAACTTGCGAGAAAACTTATCACCAAATAAAAAAGTTCTTATCCGATGTATTTGAAGTCAAAATATGAACTTCTAATAATTACTATGTGTTAAGATTTACTGTACGGTCCCCCTTGGCGACTTCAAAAAAAATAAAAAAAATCGCCCAATTGAAAATGATGGCAATAGACTGAAAAGACCGTGTCGTCAAATCCAAAATGGTGTCAAAATACGCCATGTTATAAATTTTTTTCATTCATTTCTAAATGTTAAATGTTTCGAAAAGGTCATAAACATAAAAATTTCTGCTCAATGCGCTGTTTTTTTTAATTTGCAATCCAAAGATTCCTCTGTTAGACTTTGGCGAGATGACGATTCATTCGGCTCGAATTGAATGTGACGTCAAGAGATCTCAAACATCTTGGTTTGAAATGCGGCAGCGGAAACCAGTTTTGCAAGTTGCTCGCAAATCACGCCAACCTGTACGGGATATGGCAATGGTCTACCTAATCAACGCCAACTATTTGGCAGAAACCTCACGATAACCATACAAACGGAATAATTTTTTGTTGGGACAGATTTTATTGTGTGTTTTGATCTGACTGGTTTTGGTTCGGTTTTGGTACTTAAATTTAAATTAATTAATATTTAAATAACTAATTTTTTTTTAAAGAACCTTTGTTTGGATGTTTGGAATCAGAAAGAAATTCTTCATAAATATAAACTAACTTCACTCGTTTTTAAAAAATGCAGGAATTGCCCATTGCAACTGATTATTGAATTTGCCATTCTTCAGAATTCAATTTCATATAGTCAGTGATTCTGCTTACAATTCGACTCAAAAAAGAATTTTGAGTTGATTCACTTTTATGTATGGGTGCGATTTATGATTGTTTTTCTGAACAGTAGATAAACTGACCCTTAAAAAATCTCTTTGGAAATTAGTCCTTTGTTGTCGAGCGGCACTTCTCAGGCACCCCATCATTGGATGCTGCAACTCGAGAGGACAACTAGGTTTGATGTGAAATTTCAATGCAAGTCTAATGACTGTTAAGTTTCTTTGAAGCGAATCCGTAACCTCAAACCGTACCAAAAATGCCACGAAAAGTCTCGAGTTGCTGGTTCCTCTACTTGAAAAAGTCTGCGAGTGCAAAGGGTTAATAGGATTACTAAGCATTACTATAAGAATAACCTTGATCAGTTTCACTAATTGCCAGCTTCACTCTGTAATGCTATAAAAGAATTTTAACCCATCTTTGTTGAAACTCTTTCCTGTTGCCAAAATTGTTTTAATCAGAATAAATAAAAGATATTTGGACACGAATACATAAATTCACATTCAGTTTAATAAATAAATTTTGATGCGTAGTTTGCCACATATTTTGATGTTGGGAGGTGTTTGTTATTATTTGAAGTTGAATGCTCAAACACCAAGCACACTCTGATAACAGAATTGGCGTTATGCTAATGAATAGGATAATAGATGAAGATAATCGATTTGATTGATGATAATTCTCAAATATATTATAACGACGATTCTGTTATCAGTGAAATTCTGAATGATGGAAAACAATTTTGTCGAATGTTTTTTGTCATTTCTTATATCAGAAATACTTTTCATTTGCACAATGTAAGATGAAAAATTGCCTTTTTAATAAAAATGTCTCGGTATATTAAAGTGTTTGTGGGGATCATCACTTTTCAACAGGTGCCTTAGGTGAATTTAAACTTTCCAGTATAAATACGTTTACTGACTATTCCAGAGCATATGTGTATATTGTACACACTCTGACAAATTGTTTTCCTAAAAATTATTCATAATCTTAAAGAAATCTGTTTAAGTACGCTTTACTTTTAAGTAATAATCTGTATTTAGTTTTATCCCATCCAAATCGACATATTATATTAATCAGTATATATTAGGTATGGTGATAGTATATTTAACACGTTGACTGCCAACTACGAGACATCTCGTAGGTTATTTAGTTGCCGTGGACATCTACCACGAGTTATCTCGTCACTTCATTACTTGCCATATTTGTGCAGCTACGAGAATACTGTTATGTTATGAGTATTCTCGTAACTGTACAAATATGGGAAGTAATGAAGGGACGAGAAAACTCGTGGCAGACGTCCACGGCAAGTAAACAACCTACGAGATATCTCAGTATTCTCGTAGCTGTACAAATATGGCAAGTAATGGAGGGACGAGATAACTCGTGGTAGATGTCCACGGCAAGTAAACAACCTACGAGATATCTCAGTATTCTCGTAGCTGTACAAATATGGCAAGTAATGAAGGGACGAGATGACTCGTGGTAGATGTCCACGGCAAGTAAACAACCTACGAGATATCTCAGTATTCTCGTAGCTGTACAAATATGGCAAGTAATGAAGGGACGAGATGACTCGTGTTAGATGTCCACGGCAAGTAAATAACCTACGAGATATCTCGTAGTTGGCAGTCAACGTGTTAAATATATTATCTCCATACCTAATAATATAAATAGATGGCCTCAGGAAAGAGAATAAAAAATCAGGTTTCGCTTAAATGAACAGAAAATAGAGTTATACAAAGTTTATTCAAAAAGAAAAAGTTTATACAAGGAAATAAATTTCAACGCAACGTGGCAGTCAACGTGTTAGAAAGAGGTTTACAAATACATATCCCCAAACTCAAATAAAAATCATTTCATTGATCATCATCATCAATCGACACTCACTGAAAATATCACTATTGCATAGTAACACGGTGTAATCACCTTACTACCTCCTCCTAAGAAACTGTAAGAGCGATAACAAGTGCCCCAATCAGCAAGACTTACTAATTATTACAAATCATAAAGCAGGACCACTTGGAATATTCCCGTAGCAAAATTCACTTAATTTACTAATTAGATTACTTAAGTCAAGGGTGGGAGTATGTTAGACCAAGACCTTACAGTGCAAGACTTTTATTCAATTAGGAAAGGCACGGGTATTTTATAAGTGGTAGGCAATAGTGGGATTTAGGGGATAGAATAGATACCTTAAGAGAGCTTTTGGATTGAATTACGTTGGTTTTTTTTATGGTTCGTTAGAAAGCTTAATGTGTTAGTGAATTAAAATGCAATTTAGTCGCTAGTGTGGGAAGGTAGGGACTTTTTTGGGGGTGTTTTAATTAATTGAGATATTTTGTGTGTTTAGAATTGTATTGGGTGAAAATTTTGTGTTTGGGTTATTCTCGGTAAAAGATAGTGAAAATGGTAATGCATTTGATTTTTTTAATGTTTTCTTTTTTGTTAAAAATAATTGTTAATATAGAAACTTGTTCCGTTTTCTTTATTTTGTGTGATTTTATGCTTGTACTAATTTATTCCGTTCGAAATTTAGATTTTTATTCAAAGTGTATATATATAAAATTGAGTTGGTTTTCTTTAATTTTTATGTAAGAATTTTAAACTTTTTGGCAGTATATCAGAATTAAAAATGATGCATTTTTATATCGAAACTTTTTTTCCCGTCAATTTTTTAATTAGCTAATTGCAATTAAAATTACTAATTAGAACGTTATTCGAATATACGTAAATAAACTTGTAATTAATTTAGAGGTATGATTTTTATTGCAAATTAAAGATATTATATTGACGCATATTTTCATAAAGAATTGGGAATTTGGTTTCAATATTTATTTAATTATAACATTTATCAACTTTGGTTTTGTATACAGGGATAAAAAAGAATCGTTACAAACGAGCCATTGTCTAGAAGTACTACACAAGATATGTATGGGTCATTCTCCACAGAACGCACTATTTTAGCAGCATGAGAGAAATAAATTAAATAAATGCTTAGAACTTTTGTTCTCCCAATGAATTTATCAATTATAAACCAATTATGACATTGGCAGAGATCTTCTGATAATACATAGAGAACATCCATAGTTATAAGATGGATTGATGTAACATGGATTGGACACGGCAATTTCCTTGTTACTGCTTGGTTCCGAATGGAACTTTAGGTTTATAATCATAGAGCAGCAATACTAAAATGATATCTATACAAATAATACTATTACATATGTAATTAACAATAAATATTTAATTATTCTTAACTAATTTTATCTTGATCTCGGAAATGACGGCATGATCTTTACAGTTCATGCCGTCATTTCCGAGATCAAGATAAAATTAGTTAAGAATAATTAAATATTTATTGTTAATTACATATGTACCTTATACCTCTTTATGTACCTCTTTACAGTTGCACTTATTTCACTTGTAAATATTAAAATGTTATTCTTTTATTGAAAAATAGAATATACTATGTATATTGGAACGAAAATTGTTACATTAGACTTAATTCCAATATCACAGTTGACTTGTTGTGTCACTTGGTTTCTGTTAAACAACTAAAAATTGCTGTCCACGGACACGATGCTTTAGTTTTGCGACAAGAGGTATTATATTAATTATAATGAAATTACTACTCATAAAAGCTTTTTACTCAGGCATAACATTGCTTAAGAGGATATAGGACACTTTTACCAAAATTCTTTAGTTTTGCCAAGAATTAAATAAAATTTGGCATAAACATAGATGATGTGACTTTAAACAAAACAACACAATTTGAGCAGATAATATAAAATAGATAGTAAATTATTGAGAAAAATGCATTAAAATAATACGAAATTTTAATTTTTTTCAAAATGCTCCTCGCGACACAATATTTTGACGAACATGAAAGAAAAATTTGAAGTTGTTTATCAGTATATTATAAACATTTTCAAACATGCTTTTATCTTTAGGTGCAATAGTTGAACAGAAATAAAATTTCAAACTTGGCGCCAGTGATTTCTCATTAAAAAATGCACATACTTCAAATTCCCAACATGACAAAAAAATATAAAAAATTATGTGACATAAAAAAGCATGTGTAAATTTCTTTATAGTACATTAAAAATTATTAATACAAAAAAATTAGGTGGATTTATCAAAAAATGAATCGCAAGGAGCTTTTCGAACATAAGTAAAATGGGAAAAAGCAAAGCTGAGAAAAACGCATTTTTAGCCTTTGCCAACAAGTGTGCGATGCGTTAAAATAGTTAGTTAAAATAAAGATTTTATCACTTAAAATCATCGGATTTCAAAAATTCAAACGCGAAATTAAAGCTAGTGGCATAAGCAATTTTTACAGAATGAAAACAAAAAACGTCATTTTTGGTGATTTCAGTGTCCCATGTCCCCTTAAGGTACCTTATAGCTAAAAATAACTATAGACATCTAGGAAATATGATGTGGAATTAAAATACATCTAAAGCAAGCATTCCTGAGTTTGCGACTGTCCACGGACATGACAGATCATGTCATCATGTCCGTGTAAGTAGTGGAAGTATTTTTTTTTTAAATTTATATTACTCGTTTTGAAGAGTTTTGATTGTATTCAAAGTATTCCATGGATAACAAAAATATCCAATTTATCTAAAGGTGACAAAACATTGCAGTGACAAGCTTTTGGACGTTTTACGGAGAATGACCCGTAAGCGCAATTTAAGATCCTGTGTAAATAAACCTTATAATGAAATAACTAAGCCGAGAGCAAATATTAACATAACTCCATTTAAAGAAAATTTTAAGAATATTTAATTTACATTAAACACCTTGATTACACAGAATATTCCTCTAAGGTTAAATCTAATTGAAAATTTCAAATATTTTAATTGAAATATAAATGCACAATAAGTTAAAATAAATGCGTATGTGTTGTTTGTGAACAGTTTTATGACAATCCTTTTCAAAAATTGTCTATTGTATAAATTAGAATAGAAATGTTTAATATTGAATTAACATAAAATATTTAATTTCCTTACGGAATTAAAGGAAAATGCTGACTAAATAAGAGTTAAAAATTAAAACCCATGTTTATTTTATTCGCTTCATGTTAATCTAATTAAAGTGTTGAATTTACTCTAATTATCTGAAATCTAAGATTAATTCAGTCAAGTACGTTTATCCTTTGATAAAGGATGGAGGTACTTAACTGAATTAATCCTATATTTCAGTTAGGAAAATAGTTTTGAATTTTAAATACATTTTTATAAAAAGTGTACTAATTCAATCTATCTTTTTTGAGCGAAATTATAAATTTTTCTTTTAAATATTTTAGACGTAGCTTATTATTTAATACAAAATTTATCTTTTTGAGGTTCAATAATTGCAATAAAATTAAGTCAATTTTATTTATATAAGGATTTTCAATACTTATTATAAACGTAGTAATGATATGCATCAAGGTAGAATGTTTTATATTTAATCAAATATACTCTCAACTTTCTAAGTATTTGAATTTTAACATATATCGCTTCATATGTTATGTATCTTTGTGTAATTGAATAAAAATTTTATAAACATTAATAGCAATTGAATTATAAAGTACATTTATTTGATTTATTTATATTTAAATTATACTAATATATATTTTTGATTTATGAAACAAATACATATATTTCAGTATGACAAATATATTTGTTCTTATGCCACTATTTTCTATTTCTGATTATTTTGAATATTGATACTTGCAAGAAACTTACACAGCGATTCCTAATATGTTCCCCGGTATCACCTTACAGCTGTTACTTATTTTTCAACCACAAATATTCCTGCCAATTTTGCAGATAACTTTATGAAACTTTTTCCTGTGGTTTTGTCATATTGTTGTAAACAGTTTTTAAGTGGACTTTTTTTTCCTATATCTCTTGCAGTTGTTTAGTAATTTTTGTAACTTCAATCAATCATCGCTAGGAGTACTATAAGCCATCTCAAGATATTTAACTTACAAGGGGACCTTACGGTCTCGGAAATTCAGATCTTGATGAGACTCGGCAGATTGATAGTATACCTTAAGGGTATCCACACAGTAAAGCAATAAAGTGCACTAGCCAGAAGATTCCGAGAAAACAAGCTCTAAAGTGTTACGCGCAGCTTATATACTATACTAAACTTCAACTTAACTAGACATCACTTAGACGGTAGATCGTGACAGTGCTCATAGGTATTTAATCCATTTTGGCGGCGTGAAAGCATAATGTTCGCCAAACCACAACCCTATTGAGAACAAAAGGCTATACGGTTTGGCTAGAATTATGTCTTCACTCCGCCAAAATGGATTAAATACCTATGAGCACTGTCAGGATCTACCGTCTAAGTGATATCTAGTTAAGTTGAAGTTTAGTATAGTAAAGATTTTTGCTCTGCAACTGTTCGGTGGCTAGCATAAGTGGTCAGCGTGCTGGGTTCCCGTACGTGCGATCCGGGTTCGATACCTCGTGAGGTATTTTTTTTTTTTTTAATTTATAAAGTTACTGTTACAGCTAATTGAAATTCCAATTAAAGATAATACTTTATTTGCAGTTGTAGAGCAAAAATCTCTACTAGTATATAAGCTACGCGTAACACTTTAGAGCCTGTTTTCTCGGAATCTTCTGGCTAGTGCGCTTTCTTGCTTTACTGTGTGGATACCCTTAAGCCCTTTCAGTCCCAATTATTTATTTTTCATTTTAAAAATCTGAAATTTATAAAATATACTCATTTGGTATCCAGAATAACAGGGTTGAAAGCAATTTTTTTTTTTGTTTAATTTTTTAATTAAAATTAAAAATGATTCCAAATGGCATCATTGGGCATTAGGTATAGGACAAGTCTAAAGCTATTTCGCTTCGGCATTTCTAAATAAATCAAATAAAATTTGAAATCTTCTATTTAGTCGTAAATATATCTTAACATAGTGAATACTGCTAGAAAAAAATAGCAATAAAGTGGTAATAACAGTTCGAATCTAAAATAAATAATATAGCCTGTAAAAGGTGTTAAGTTGTACTTAACTCCCACTGATGCCAAATGGAATCATCACTTTTCAATAGTTGCAAATGTTAAAATTTAAAAATATTTATTCGTTAAAAATGGTTAATATGCAACTTTTAAATATTAAAGAAAATAATACGAACATATTTAAAAGAGTTATTTAATTTAAATTACTTAAAAAATTAAATTAATTTCGGCATCTTTTTCGGAATTGAGAAAACATAAAAAAGCCTAATTTCATTCAGCAACAGAACCCGTGCAGCCATATATTGGTGAAAAAGAAAAATATATTTGGGCAGAGAATAGTTTGATAATTGTAAAAACGCTGATTCGAATTCACTGGGAGTATTAGGTGAGGAGAAAAAAAATTGTAAATGTTGTGATTCCAATTGGCATCACTGGGAGTGAAAGGATTAAGGTATACTATCAATCTGCCGAGTCTCATCCCGATCTGAATTTCCGAGACCGTAAGGTCCCTTTGTTAATCACTTTATTTAGGTATACATTACTTCCCTGGCTATACTTGACGTTTTTTTAAATTTAAAGGAAGTCAAAATTCCGAATCCGGTACGGATTCTTCGCCAAGGTGAATTTCGCCCAAAAAATGGCAGCCCCGCCATTTTTTTAAGGACAAGCGAACAGCCTATGGTTGACATAATTTGGCGCGGTTTAATGTAAACAATTCTTGGCGCAGAATCCTTACCGAATTCGGAATATTAAATTTAAAACCTCAAAAGGATATCAGGAATCACCCTGTATCCTTGATAAATAGGCCTGTTACGGTTTGTAACAAAGATATTTGAAAACGGAATTTGCAGGGTAAACTTCACAGCCCAATGAACACCAACCATCTTATAACCAAACATTTGCAATTCTGCTAAACCCAAGCAAACACATTCAAACTAAATCAATAAAATATATTAAGTCACCATCCCCCAAACACTCCATAGACGCGCATTATAATTCAATTTGTAAATGCAATTCCTGAATAAAAATTCGGAAAGGATATATCCTTCAATAAACCCAGCTGTAGCACGGCAACACCCGTATAAAAAGACAAAATAAGTAGCCTAGCACTGCATCCGAAACTGAAGAAGCTCTTCTTACATTCCTCTAAAACTATTTCCGAATTTATAGCAGCTTGTTGTAGGAGGTAGAGGTCCAAGGTTACTCAAGAGAATGGCAATGTCCTCGTAAGTTTGATCGTGAGTGGATTTTTTCTTAACATATTCTAATCGGTGGTCTTTTTATGGACTTAAGGATAAGGACGTCATATGAACATTCTGAAAATATTTACGGACAAAATCAGACGAAAAATTGTTTAAGCCTTTATCTGTGAAGCATATTATGAAAATGGTTTTAAAAATGAAATTAAGTTCGGGATCAACGGAATAGTTTGGTTTGGTATAATTGAGTGTACTGGCGCATGGGCAACACTAGCGCTATTCTGCACTGATGAGTGGAATAAAAACGCTGATTTTTCACATGATCAGTCAGTTCGAGATCAACGGAATAGTTTGGTTTGGTATAATTGAGTGTACTGGAGCATGAGCAACTCTAGGGCTATTGTGTACCGATGAATCGAACAAAAACACTGATTTTTCCCCTGATCAAAGTCAGTTCGGGATCGGTGGAATAGTTTAGTTTAGTTGGGTTTACTGACGCTAGAGCAACACTAGGTCCTTGATGCTCCAAACAATGGAACATAAACACTGATTTTTCTTTTGCCCAAAGTGATCTTGGTCGTTTCAAATTTGGCACGAATGATTTCCCGAATTGAATCCGGTTGATTCTGAAAAGGAGTTAGTAAGTTTTTAAGTATTTGAACCAGTAGCAGTGTGAGTGGTTTTGATACTCATTTAACTATGCTTTAAAGTACATTTTTAAGTAAATTTTCGGCGAACAGGTAGTAACATGGCTTCGATTAAGAATTATTTTAATTTACTGGTTGTTTCAAAACATATATATCCCCAGTTACTACCTTTATATGTTTTATGTAGTGATTATAAACATTTTCTTTACTATGAGCATCAGAGCTCATACAAACCTACGAGTGCTACATTATTTGAAGCTTTTGTAATTCTAAAATAAAATATTTACTAGGGGGCTTTGCCCCCTGCTCGCTAACGCTCGCCAACCCCCAAACGCCTTGCTGCGCTCGGATTGAGCGGCTTTGCCGCTCGCATTTGTGGTTAAAACATCTTGCTGCGCTCGAATAGGTTTGCCAGCCATAAAAAATGCAACCAAATTATTCTTATAAATTTAATGTAAGGCCTAATAGAGAAAGCACCCAAATTGCAAGTTTCATAATAGAAAGTTAAATATACTATCCGCCAACATTCTGACTTAAAACTTCATTAGTTATGCCCTTACATTGAAGTCCCAATATCTTTTATTTATTCTGATAAGTCACCCCGTTAGAGAACGACGTCCAACGCGAGGCATTTTCTGGATAGAAATACTTCAAAATAATAATTACTCTAATACAAAAATGCTTCAGAAAAACAGAAAAAATCAACTTTGAAACGAAGAGTTTAAAAAGAGCTTTAAAATTAGCAACGGGTTTGTTGTTTACATACGTAAGGATAGCTTTAAAATTATCAACGGTTGGTTGGTTTGTTGGTTGAACCCCCGAGCAGCCTGTTTGTTGTTTACATACGTAAGGATGTTGCCAATCATATATTCAAAATCATTGAGGCTTTGTAGTAGCTTAATGATGAAAAATATTGAAATTTAACTAATTAATAAAGCGTTAATAAATTATTTTGGCACGTTTTGGCAAATCTACAGCTTATTTCCTTTAAAATGACACCTTAATCATTGAAATTGGTTGAGCAGTTTAGGCGGACGGACTAACCCCAAAAAACGTATTGCCTATTAAATATATAGATAACGTTTTAAAATTAAACAATATAAATATTTTTTATAACATCTGATTGTGAATCATATATTACCTAACCAAAGACACCAGTTGTCAAAGAATGCAAGTTTAAGTGTAGCTTATTTAAGACTTATCCCATAATAATCATTAAAATAAAAATGTATATAAATATTTGATATATGTAACCTAGAGGTAAAGGGGATATATCCATTTCTCGTCGATTTTCTATCACGATTGGTGTAATATGTGTACTTTGTTCTTTCTAGGTTCACTAATTAATTCAATACTCAATAAGACTCTAATTCAATTTTTAATAGAACACTAATTCAATGTTTAATACAATACTAATTCAATGTTTAATAGAAAAATAATTCAATGTTTAATACAATATTAATTCAATATTTAGTAGAACATTAATTCATTCTTTGTTTAATACAACATTAATTCAATGTTTAATACAACATTAATTCAATGTTTAATACAACATTAATTCAATGTTGAATACAACATTAATTCAATGTTGAATACAACATTAATTCAATGTTGAATACAACATTAATTCAATGTTGAATACAACATTAATTCAATGTTGAATACAACATTAATTCAATGTTGAATACAACATTAATTCAATGTATTTTACAACACTAATTAATTCCATGTTTTATAATTATTCATTTTTCAAGAGTAAAAACACCAAGAAGTTAACTAACATTTTTCATCATAACTTGTAAAAATAAGGAAATTATAAGTGTTTATTACCTTTGTAGTACTCCGACCCAGCGGTATAGAGGTTAGCGTATTAGCTTCTAGACCACGAGGTTGCCGGTTCGAGTCCCGTGTAAGGCATGGATGTTTGTAAATGTATGTTGGCTTGTCAAAGGACGAATGTTTCGGTGCATTATAGCCCTCTTGTTGCTGGCGGTGCCAAATAATCTGAAAGCAACCAACCTTTGTAGTACATACACAATTCAATTATACGACGCAGCAATTATTAGCTATTTTATGTCTTTTGACTAATCCCTTCAAGCTTTAAAAGCTATTAAGTACTACATTTAATGACGTCAAATATTTTACTTATAGCTACTGTATGACGTAGCCTATGACAATAAGCTGGAATGCATAAGACACCAACCTATTTACCTCGACCAGCCTTGGACGGAATTCGGATAAAATATGCATGTATTCAGCAAAGAACCTTGAGTTGCAAGTCAACATTGAAGGAGGCGGGATGTCTCTATCCGACCCCTTTTGCTAGGGTTACATTTGAGCACCTGAGCGTTAGGATTCACATAGAAAGGCGCTAGGTCTTTAAATACGTCAGCAAGAAAAAAAGATGTGAGATTTGGGATACAATTCAAGACCAGGGATCTTAAATTTGTTGCTGGGTTTATTGCGTTGCATTTAGGAGTTTGTTGTTGGGCTTTTGTGAAAAGATATGCTGGATTGGTTTTGTTTCTTTGTTTGGGTTGCTGGATTGGAACGTGTTGCAAGTCGGAATTGTAATGTATCAGGTTTCGTCTTTTTGGTAGATTCGCAATATATAATATCGTGTTGCTACGGCAAGAGTCAGTCAACTTTGGGTTGCGAGATGTTTTCTCACGCTTTGAAACGTTTTCGAGAATTCGCTGTATAACATTTTCGAATACTTCGAAAAGAATTTATCATCGAAACCACTATCGTAATCATCACATGGGACATTATTTTTAAACGTTTTTTAAAGGTTAACCTTTTCCCGTGGGCTGTGATAGATGCTGTCACATAGAACTCTGGCCCTTAGTTGGGAGCATGTGACAGTTTCGGAATTGGGTGAGGCGAAGAAATGTCGATCGCACACATGGCCGGCCCATTTAGTTAGGGACACAAAGGGGTATTTTGAAGCTGGTTGACAAGGGGGTAATTTGGTAAATGAATAGTGACTTTTACCTGTTAGGTGAGTTTTCGCTAACCACATTACAATGTTTTCCCCTTGCTGACTGCATTTCATATTTATCCTTCTGGCTTTATGAAGTCTTGATATTTTTTTTACTAAATTATTTTAAAATTCCTAAAAGAAAACGTTTTCTAGCCCAGTTTTAAATTGAGGGCATTCGTTTCTAAATGGTATGAAATTAGGAACGATGAAACTTATACAGATTCTGACTCCGACTGTGAAGAAGGTGAAAATGAACTTATTCGTGATGTGCATAACGAACGGTTGGTTCTCTTTGGATTGCAGCACTACAGACCCAACCGATCAGGACGATAGTTTCATCGAAGAGGTACGATGAATTAATTGCGCCAAGTCCAAGCTGCTCGGCAAGTGAGAAAAGGATATCAAATAAGAAAAAAAAGTTATTTTGAATGAAAGCACGTGACAAAAAAAGAAAGTGTTTGGATGTTGTTGTGCATTCTTTTACAAGTAGTTCCAAACTGAAAGCCTGAGTTATTCGGTGTGAAAGATAAATTGATTATTTAAAATTATTTTTTGATGATGACATCTTAGGCACAATTTTCAAAGAAACTAACCTTTATCAAAGGTAAAATGAGATAGGTGTGAAGAAAAACACCACTGTTCGTTCGCATCATAAGTCATGGACTGATATAAATAAAAACGAACTGTAATTCCTAGCTTTTACTCTTGGTGGACACGTTGAAAAAGATAGATTGGAAAACTACTGGTCAGCTAAAGAAGAAACAGAAAACCTTATTTCAACAAAAATAATGTCCCTTGATCGATTCAAGTTGATATTACGGTGCTTTCACTTTACGTATAATTCTGCTGCTCCTCTTATAACAAGTCCTGATTATGACCGCCTTTGGAAAATGAGAAATTTATTTGAGAAATTGGTAGAACATTTTAAGAAGTGTTGCGAAGCAAAACATAATTTGGTTATTGACGAAGTTACCGTGACTTCCAAAGGTCATTGTTTTCCGCTAATATATACCTAAAAAACATAAATGATGGAGTATCAAAGTCAACAAACTTTGTGACGAAACAGCACATACTTACGACTTGAAAGTGTGTCTGGGAAAAGACCGAGATGAGTATTTTGATGGAAAGAGTCCAATAGAATCGGTTATCAAACTAATTGCCAGCGTGCTTGATAAAGACCACAATCTATTTATAGATAACTTTTTTATATCCCCAAAGTTATTTGTTGAACTTCGTGACACATACATCATCAATAGCTGAAACAGTAAAACAACTGTTTGCAGTAACCGTAAAGATATTCCGGCGAATCTTCAACAAAAGAAAAAAGGGGAAATCAATGCAATGTGGGCGGATGGTTTACTTTCAGTTTGATGGAAGGACAAACTTGATGTTTACGTGTTCAATAGTATGCGCGCGCCGACAGCAAGTACACTGGAGCATCTGAGTGACGAGTTGAAAAAGCCAGAAATTATCAATTCGTATAACAAAAATATGGGCTTTGTTGCCCTAGTGATAGAATGGCTAACTCTTATGGATTTTCACTAAAGACATTGAAGTGGCCCACTCTTCTTTCACTTTTTGAACATTGAAGAGGTTGAATGCATATATTTTGTATAAAATTAAGCACAGCTTAACCCAATCTCAACTCAATGTGTCTGGAGATCAAAGCGCATCGAAGAAAGTTGAACACAGAACATTTCGTCTCAATCTTATACGACAAATGATTCAAATAAATTGCAGTAGTGGAGCATCGCCAAGGCAGGGAGTGCGGGTCAGAAGTGATAATGTAGGTCATTGGCCAGAAAGATCAATAAAAAGAAAACGATGTGTCCGATGTCACAAAAATAAAAAAATAAACCAAGACATGGATTCAGTGTAAGTCTTGTGGTGTTGAGCTATGCATCGGAAGCTGTTTGCCCCTGGAAATGGTTGAGGATAGGGCTGAGTCTGCGGTTAAATCAACGATATTCCCCTCGTCTGATAGCCCCTTGGTGCTGTGTTCGAAGCCTGGGCTAGGCATTGATTTTCGTTGTGGTTCAGAATCCACGTTAAGCTGTAGGTGCCGGTCTAATTAGCAGTTGTTATGTGAAAATATAGATCGTTGAGAGTACAAACCAACCAAATTAAAGGTTAAAATCTAACCAAGAGAGCATGTCTTAAGACAAGATTTGATATTCATCACAATTTTGACGCTACTCTGAAACTTGTGCCAATTTCTCCATAACTGGTTAAAAATGGTTAAAGTGTCTAGAATTGATAAAGAATTTTTTTAAAAATTAGGGATCATTGAGAAAAAGTTGTTTATTTCAAATAAAAGATCACTTAGATAAAATAAGAATTGTGATGGGAAAATATTTTTAATTTTTGAAAGTTTACCTTTACCGTCTATGTTCGATTGTTTAAGGCTCACCTGATGGATGTGTGGTTAGAGTTCTGGCTTTGCTAGCTAAAGGTGCCAGGTTCAGACCACCGGTAAGACATGGATGTTGGTTGTGGTTCGGAATCCATGTTAAGGTTAATCAACCTTATTTGACGTTATTATACATAAGTATAGGTCTTTGAGCGCATAAACCAACCAACCGATTAACAAATCGATATTTAATGAAGTAAATCTGGACATTCTGCACAAAAATCGCACACAAATAGGTTCAGAATAAAACTAATCAATACTTAATAAATTTCAATGAACATTTTATTTAAATTGATCCTTATACAGAATACTCGAAACAAATATAAGAGTAAATAAATAGCTAAAACTTATGATTTACTTGTTGCTATATTGAGGATAAAGACTTTAAATTGAAACAAAGTATCAATAATTAGTTGATACTTTGTTGATATTAGTTGATATAAATAAAGTATCAAGTGATATTCTAATCGGTCCAAAAGAATCCTTTAAAAGTTTTTTAACTATGTCTTTTTAAAATACATTAATTGATCTTGGTGATAGGGAAAAATCATAAGAGAAAATTGTTTGTGAGGTTTGCGTGTGGATTTTATTGCTTCGATGAATGTTTTTCATCCTAAGACCTTTCTTTTATGTATAATCAGTTCTGAATCTTTCTTAATTGCTTTGATGCATTAATCGCTATCGGGAATCGGCAATGACAAGAGTTCAACGAACCCATACAAAATGAGTTTCAAAAAGACACGGAAAAACAATCAAAACTTAATGACATTTGTGTCGAATAGTTAATTAAATTCACCACTAATGAATGAATGAGTTATTCTTATCAAGTAACTAAAAATGATTTGAGGAAGGGAAAATGAATGAACGAATGTAAGGATTTTTTTGTTCATCAGTTTTTAAAAGTTGTATTTTGGCACACTAGAACTAATAACATAACCCATAAAAAAGAGTTTTTAAAAAAGTCTTTATATGTATTGTCAATTTTTATATTCATAAACTCAGCGCCGATATCAAAAATATTTCTATCAGCGGCAAACTAAGTTTCAAAATTTATTTATTAAAAATGAACGTGAACGTCATCCAAATATCATTTATTTATTCTGATTCAAGTAATTTTATTAAAAAAATTTTGGCAGCAGAAAAGAGTTTCAACAATGGTCAGATTTTAATGCGATTGAATGACGGCAGGTTGGTTTATGAAGCTTGGCGTCCATTATCGCTAAGCAGAGCAGATCAGAGCGGGGTGGATTAGAGCCAATTACAAGGCTGTCAATGTCTACTATAGCACGAGCCTCGAGCTACAATGGACGTTGACTGTCTTATAATTGGCTCGAATCCACTCCGCTCTGATCTGCTCTGCTCTGCTTACCGATAATGGACACCAAGCTTAAGTACTCCGAAAGGCGACCTTTCAGTTGGTTGTTTTCAGATTATCTGGCGCTGTCAGCAACAATAGGGCCATATTGCACCGAAACATTCGTAATTAGACAAGCCAACATACATTTACAAACACCCATGCCTAACACGGGACTTGAAACCGCAACCTTGAGGTCTAGAAGCTAACACGCTAACCACTATAGCGTTTGGTCGGCCGACCTTTCAGTAAAATAGCAGCCCCGAAAATTGATGGGTTCGATGTCGATGACAATGCATTCTATCTTCCAAGTTTCAAGCGGATTGTATGAAGGCAATGGGGTTAATTAGGCCTTTCTAGATTCCACTCCCATTAACTAACATACATACAAAAGCGAAGTTAATATAAATAAAGGATTTAAAAAGACGCTTCTACATACCTTTGTATACCGGTACACCTGGCCCAGACGCCAAGCATGTAAAATTTGGCAGCCATCACTGATTGAAACCATTCAAAATGATAAATTCCCAGATGGTTTGGAATTTATTTAAGCAAAAATGTCACAAGTTGGCAATTTTTTGGGAGAAATTTGTCGAGGAACACCTAATATGTCTCAGTTCCAGTCTGATTTCTCAATCAGATATGAAGATTCCAGTTGAATTTCAGAGTACTTCTATCTGACATTCACCCAATACTAGGGATGGAACGGATATCCGGCAAATATCCGATATCCGGTATATCCGGCTGATTTTTCAATATCCGAAACCCCGTCGGACATCCGATAATTTCATTCGGATATCCGGCCACTAGGTATCCACAAGAAATAATTTTTTGTAAAAAATAGTGATCTTTTGCGGACAAAGGGGACACCGCATCCTATACTTTTTTTTTTGTTGGACATAAATTGCAGTCAAGTTAGAAAACAAAAAAGTTCCCTACTTGAGAACTATGCTTTCGCATATCCCTAACTTCAGAGATGAGCTAGGGCGCCGAGTTGATAAGCATAAACCATTCCTCCAATCTTTTTCCATACAAATCCTTCATACGTGTTTTGCAATATGTTCTTTTCATTCCAAGTTTATGATCTGATTAATTCCAGATGTTATATTTGATTGCTTCTCCGTAAAACACGAACCGAAATTCTAATAAATAGTACTTTTTTTCCATAACATAAGCTACTTGTTAAGAGTTTTAGTTATTCTCACTTCCTCCTTTTTTTCTGACATTTGCTAGCGAGTAAAAAGCAATAAATAGCCAATAGCCAATGCGCACTCCTCAATGCTTTTTTTTTTTTTTGTTCTATCGACGATAATACTCTACCTCTTTATGCTGTGAATGGTATGGTCTAATTTCTGATTTTTCATCGGCAGAAGTTGAAAGCTGGTATATTTTTTCTGACGTAAAATGAAGTATTGTAATTTTTAGGTCTTTAACGCAGCGCCACAATGTGGAATTATATTTAGCTCTCTAGAATGTCTTGAATCGTAGTTTTCTCCAATTACAATCCAATTTATAATTTTTAATAATGGCTCATTTAAAATCACCCATTTGGAAGTATTTTAAAATTAATGGAAATGACGAAAGCAAAGCCCTATGTGTTACTTGCTCCACAGAATCGTTTAAAAAATATATTGTGCCCGGTAAAAGCCCAAAATCCTTTTCCACAAAACCCTTATGGAACCACTTAATGAGTGTGCATAAGGAAATTCACCGAAACTTAAAAGACTCACTAAATGCATCAAATATTGATGAACAAGAAAAAGCAATTCATCAAAATAAGAAATGCACGCAGACAACATTGGAATCGACATTATTTGTACCAAAATTGTGGAGTTTAGATGATCCTAAATCAAAAGCCTTAACCGCAAAAATATGTAAGTACTAATTTTGTTTGTTTATATTAAATATATATTTTAAATATGGTATAACATAATGTTAAACGTATTTCTGAAATATTTTCATCACATTGCAGAATGTTTGGTACAATTTTAAGTAACACAAACAAAATGGTGATGAAGTTTCAAAATTGTTCAGCAAGTGTAGGTATTGGCATCACTAAAATATCGTTTCATCAACTAAAGTTTAAATAAAAAAAATTAACTCAGTGGCTCTAACCAGGACCAAGGCCTGCTGGGCCCAGCTCAGCTTTCTTGACTGTGGCATTTGTGTGTCACATGCAGATGTTCCGGTCAGATGGTCATTCTGACGCCGAACCACAGTGTTTAGTTCCCAAGCATGCATGGTCCTCCTCAGTTTATTTCTTTCAGGTATAAACAGCTAAGTCAAGCTTGCCCAGTCCGCGAATCAAACCATGGACCTGTGGCATGCAGTGCGGTGCGCTAACCACTAATTATAATTTACTTAATACTTCATATCATGACCATTTTTTTCGTATAGCATATTGTATAACTATCGTTTTTAGTATATAGACCGAATATCCGGCCGGATATCCGGTGAAATCCGTTTCGGATATCCGTATCCGGTAGACATGGTACCCCGGATATCAGAAATCCGGTATCCGGCAAAACTCACATCCGTTCCATCCCTACCCAATACTACTAATTATATCGAGACCTTAAAACTGATCTGACACATTTCTTCTAAATGTAGTTTTGGCTGAAGGAATTCTGAACTGATTCCCTGGACCGATTCTCAATCAGATATGAAGATTCCAGTTGAATTTCAGAGTCTGATATTCACCCAATACTACTAATCATATCGATACCTTAAAACTGATCTGACACATTTCTTCTAAATGTAGTTTTGGCTGAAGGAATTCTGAACTGATTCCCTGGACCGATTCTCAATCAGATATGAAGATTCCAGTTGAATTTCAGAGTACTTCTATCTGATATTCACCCAATACTACTAATTATATCGATACCTTAAAACTGATCTGACACATTTCTTCTAAATGTAGTTTCGGCTGAAGGAATTCTGAACTGATTCCCTGGACCGATTCTCAATCAGATATGAAGATTCCAGTTGAATTTCAGAGTACTTCTATCTGATATTCACCCAATGCTACTAATCATATCGATACCTTAAAACTGATCTGACACATTTCTTCTAAATGTAGTTTCGGCTGAAGGAATTCTGAACTGATTCCCTGGACCGATTCTCAATCAGATATGAAGATTCCAGTTGAATTTCAGAGTACTTCTATCTGATATTCACCCAATACTACTAATTATATCGATACCTTAAAACTGATCTGACACATTTCTTCTAAATGTAGTTTCGGCTGAAGGAATTCTGAACTGATTCCCTGGACCGATTCTCAATCAGATATGAAGATTCCAGTTGAATTTCAGAGTACTTCTATCTGATATTCACCCAATACTACTAATCATATCGATACCTTAAAACTGATCTGACACATTTCTTCTAAATGTAGTTTTGGCTGAAGGAATTCTGAACTGATTCCCTGGACCGATTCTCAATCAGATATGAAGATTCCAGTTGAATTTCAGAGTACTTCTATCTGATATTCACCCAATACTACTAATTATATCGATACCTTAAAACTGATCTGACACATTTCTTCTAAATGTAGTTTCGGCTGAAGGAATTCTGAACTGATTCCCTGGACCGATTCTCAATCAGATATGAAGATTCCAGTTGAATTTCAGAGTACTTCTATCTGATATTCACCCAATGCTACTAATTATATCGATACCTTAAAACTGATCTGACACATTTCTTCTAAATGTAGTTTTGGCTGAAGGAATTCTGAACTGATTCCCTGGACCGATTCTCAATCAGATATGAAGATTCCAGTTGAATTTCAGAGTACTTCTATCTGATATTCACCCAATACTACTAATTATATCGAGACCTTAAAACTGATCTGACACATTTCTTCTAAATGTAGTTTTGGCTGAAGGAATTCTGAACTGATTCCCTGGACCGATTCTCAATCAGATATGAAGATTCCAGTTGAATTTCAGAGTACTTCTATCTGATATTCACCCAATACTACTAATCATATCGATACCTTAAAACTGATCTGACACATTTCTTCTAAATGTAGTTTTGGCTGAAGGAATTCTGAACTGATTCCCTGGACCGATTTTTGAGCTTTATTTCGTAACTTCGTATTCAATTTTTATATATAAACTCATTTCTGAGGGACCTTTTATTTCACCTATCGTGCGTGTCCGTATCATTTGTAAATTTTATGGGAATGTTAATCTAGAGCAGATGATTAACACTAGAAAGACGGGAGCTTAGTATATACCTATATTGCCTGAAAGCAGTCAAAATGACTGCATTGTGAAAAAATAACTAATGCGCAAAGAAATTTGTTTAACAGTAATTTTTAATCTATTTTATATCACTTACAGTCATATAACAAGTTATTAATAAGTATTAACAATAAAAAAAATGTATTTCAGTTCGAAATTTTTTTTTTTTTTTTACATTATCTGGACATTTTAGCCGTATCTATTACAGTATGAGATCATACACTCAGTTATCCTCCTTCCCATCTGAATTACGTTACAGCGCGTTCAAAGGGAACAAAGCGCGTGTCCAGGCCTGGCATAAAGATTCGAATAACAAGTACGAATAACAATAACAATAACTTTAGTTATTGAACAACTGCCACTTATCAAGTATATGTCGAAATCGACAATTTATCTTGAACTTGTATGCTATCATGTTATTCCAATCCAGAGCCGAACTGGTCTTTTCCAAGCAGTCAAAATGACTGCTTTTCGGCAATATAGGTATAACACACACATATATATATACCGGAAGTGAAGGAGGGGGGGGGGCAACAACAATGATTAATTAACCCATTTATATGTTGTAGAAAAAGTCACAAAATTATAAGAAGCTGTGTCATTATTAAATAATTATTTTTTTAATTGAAATTCAAAAGCAGTCAAAATGACTTGCTTAGGCAATCTAGTGTTAAAGCTTTTGTAAATGCCTTTCTATTCATTAGTGAACTTGTAGAACCTGCTGTACCTCTGAATAAATTTCACTTTTTGAGTTTTCAATAGTTGGTTTATTTTGTTTGAAAAAGTTTATTACAGAATTTTTGGACACTATAGTATAATTAAAATTTTATTTCTACTCCAATTGATGCAAATATCTTATTAACACTTTGCACTCGAGGCCTTCTTCACGCCGAGGAACCAGTAACTCGAGACATTTAGCTGCATTTTTGTTTCGGTTCGTGGTTGCTGACCCGCTTTAAGGAAACTAAACGTAAACAGTCATTACACCGAATTTCCGCATTAAACCTAGTGGTGAGTGAGAGTCGCCTTTCGAGTGCAAAGGGTTAAGAATTCCATAAACAGCTCACTTACTGCCCAAAGGTATGATAACACGTTCTTTATTTAAAAAAAATAAAGAAACTAAGTTGAATATTATTTTAATTTTAGGAAATATATGGGCAGCTTTATTCATATAATAGGTAAACAACAAATTCGGATTCAAATTCTCAAGTTACCAATATATCTAATGATATATAGAATACTTTATTCTTATCTATTTCATGAGTTATTAATATAACAGTTAAGCGATTCCTCTAAAAAGTGTACATTCCATATAAATTTCTGACGCATTTTTTCAAAAGACGCCTACTTGAAGTTTTCATTTTAACAATAAAAACTTCCGAGTATTTCAGCAAAAAGTTGCTTCGTCCTACGCTGAAATATTCATGAATTATCGATACTTCAAATATGCCGTTGCTTTTATATTGCGCTATATGACCCCGCTAGTATACACTAAATAACATTAAACAGTTTTAGAATATTGAGTCAAAATACATTTTGTGTTATAAATTTTGCAGTACACCGTAACACGTACCGTAAATACATATATTTAAGGTACGTGATATTTCTAGACTGTTTTTTGTGAGTATTCATTTTTCTCATTTTGTGCAAAACCAAACTTCATCGTTCGAAGTCAAAATCGTTCAGTTTATTTTATGATAGTCACTGTCGCAATATTTTGTTGCTGCCAATCTTATAATAAATCGTTCAAACGAGATTCAGAAGCTATTCTGTATTTATTCTTGGTGAAAATTATCTCATTGAAAGTTTTTTCGCACGACGTAATAGAGAACTCTATTCTACATAGTAGACGCATATTATTTTGGACACATTAAAATCATGTAAAAAAACAAAGGAATTTTGTTCTTCCGAGGGGGGGGGAGGGGTAAATCTGATGTATAAAGATACTCTACAGTGCAAAAGGGAACTACGTAGAGGATTCTCTGATAGGAAACTTACAGAGCGAGTACAAATGTTATAACCGATTTTAAAAAAATATTTTCGAAACTACTGTACATATTACAATAAGTGATGCATTAATGTAAAGAGAAATATACCAAGATTTTTTTTTTCTACCAACGATCAACAGAAACCAAACCGATGAATGCGGGTGACGATGATTTACCCTTAATCACGATGATGTGATTTCTTTTAGTGGGTTTACGCCAAAGACATTGTTTATGTACTACCTATGCCGAAAACACTAGAAGTCGGCTATATATCGATACAACGATATTTTTTCGATATTTTTGAAAAAATATCGATACAAGTCGTCATTATATCAATATTTTCAAACATTTTTAGTTTTTTGATGATCGTTTTGTAGTTCCATGTGTTTTTTCGATTTTCTTAATTCCCTTTTCAAAAACTTCAAAACTGAAGTTTAGACTTGGCTGAGAGACAGTTAAAATGGCACCCTAACTAAAAAGAAAACATGATGTAATGGAAAGATAATATAATTTATTAGTAGTCATTAACATAGCTCTGTTTCTGTTGCCAGAGTGTGCCTGGAATTTGCACATAATTTTATATATTAAAAACCTCTCTATGAGCAAAATATGCGGTAAACTACTTTTCAAAATTTATTCTTTAAAAATAAATGCGAATTTATGCATTGACATCCAAATGTATTTGATTTATTCTGATCGATAATATATTTTATTTATTAAAACAGTTTTTATAATTTATTTATCAAACAATTTTGGCATAAATTTATGAAAAGTGGAAATTTGCTTTGAAAAACTTCGTTTCTGGCAAAATTGAAAATCTAATAAAAAAATCATGTATCGATATATAGATATTTTTTTCTATACAACGATATAGTATCGATATTTATTTTGATCGATATTTCTGACCTCTAGAAAACACTGCCAGAACTTAAAGAACGCAAAGAAGCATTACGAACCATAGAAGGATAGAGTGATGCTACAGAATGTATGGAACAAACTGAATTAGAGATTGGACGTATGCCGTGTAACAAGAGGGTCACACATAGAGCATTTGTAACTAAAAAAAAACTTGTTTTATTTCTCTTTACATTCATGTATCACTTATTGTAATAAGTGCAGAAGTTTCGAAAACATGATTTTTTAAAGTCGGGTTCATCATTTGTACTCACTCTGTATAGTGAGGGTACTCTATGATAAGTTACCTAAATTGAAGGTACTCTATTATGAGAGGGTGCTTTATCTAAACTTAACTTCAACTTAACTTGACATCACCAGACGATAGATCGTCACAGTGGTCATAGGCACATTATCCATTTTGGCAGCGTGAAAGCATAATGATCGCCAAACCACAACCCTGTAGAGAACAAAAGGCTATAAGATTTGGCGATAATTGTGTCTTCACTCCGCTAAAATGGATTAATTGCCTATGAGCACGCTGAAGATCTATCGTCTAGTGATGTCAAGTTAAGTTGGAGCTTAGTATAGAGAGTATTTCGGGATTAAGTAGAGGGTATTTTGGTATATTTGAGAGGATGTTTCGAGATTAATTAGAGGGAATTTTGGTATGTTTGAGAGGGTACTCTATCTTAGCGATGCGTCGACTTTGCCAGTAACGATCTCCTCTTCTCTGTCGTACTTTCAACTTCAGTAATTTTATTGTTGATTTAAAAATCTAGCTCGCTTCCTTAAACATTTCTCTTCATTAATTATTGATAAATAGAATTTAAATGTTACATTTTAGGTATTAGGTAAATATTAGGTGCGGTACTTTTTTATTATTGATTTAAAAATCTAGCTCGCTTTCTTAAACATTTCTCTTTATTAATTGTTGATAAATAGAATTTAAATGTTAAATTTTTGATCAATATACAAGAAACGATTTACCACCAGACTGACAAGCTTCACGAACCACGCCGTGCCGTGACCAAGTTCTGCTTCCCAAATCAAATTTCAATCAATCACTCTGCAATAGAATAGAATACCTAACTGTGAAGATTACAGATAAAAGTAATTCATGTAAGTAACCTTAAATGTGCAATCTGCATTTAGGTTCACTAATTACAATTTAGTATTTTCATACATATCCACCAAGAAAACAAAATCTATTGCAACATCAACACATTTCTCAACATATTTTAAACCTAAAGCAATGTCTTGACACAATAACATAGTATCCAATACTAATGTCAAAAGATATTAATCCATTTACGACGATTCGATTGGCAAGAAAGCTTGCCATTCGAAATTTTAGTTTTTTCTTTTGCTAATAAATTGCGATTGGGGTGTTCCACTTACTGTTTTTTTTTTTTTTTACATAAAAGTAAACAAGATAAAAGTTAAAAACTGACTGTTTATCCATTCCAAAGTCATCTCTAAAGGGTTTTACGTTTAAAAAAAGTGTCACGATACAACAATCCAAACAAATCTTTTGAGTATCCACGAATGCCAACTTAATTTTTTTAGTCGGGAATATCTATTAATGAAAAGATGTAACATACTTTTTCCCTACGTTTATGTAGCGTATATGTTATCACTAAGGTAAACCAGAAAATTTCTGTACTCACAAAATGAACTAATAAATAGGATTACGTGGTATAAGAAGTTTTTTTAGTAGTTTTCAAAGCACTCTGCTGTGTGAGTTATAGTATTCTTTTCTTAAGAATCTTACCGTATTGCTCTTGGGATCTCAATTTTTACAAACTAAAAACGAAAATAATCTGAAGAAGATTCTTAATGATGTGTTACGTAGGATGATTTTATTCATTAAGATCAATAAAGGGAATTAGATAATTGTAAAAAATGAAAGAATTCGTGTAATTCTTGGATATAGTAAGAAATTCAATGAATCGCAGGTTACTCACTACTAGGCATATAAACACAATTTATATCTTAAGTGTTAGTTTTAAATATAAAATTGATTTTGAATGCGATTGCAGGAGATTATATAAGTACAGCAAATTGTTTAATTTATTTAACTAAAATACGCAAAAAATAATTTGAAGGTGATGTTTTGGTTAGGAAAATTGAAAAATGATAATAAAGTTAGAGTTAAACTTATTCCATTATTGATTAGAAGTGTGTGTTTTGACAGTTCTCTGTTACTGGTTTAAGTTGCTATTAATAGGTTATAGTGGGATAATTAACTATAAATTTACCCTATTACTGGGTTATTAAATGGGTAATTCATCAAAATTTAACGTGGGATTATGAAGAATTTCTTTAAAAAAATGGATATTTTTCATACATTTAGTAATAAATAGTTCGTTTTTTTTACCACTAGATGGCGAAAACAAAGTTTGCATGCTTTGATAACAGCCATCGTAATGTTTCATTGCCAACAAACATTCTTGAATAACAATGGAAAAAATTATCGAACCTACTACAGCACCATGTGCTCATAAAAAAAAAATCAAATTGTTTTCTCTGTGGAGAACAATTATTTTTTTAGCATTTATCTGAAAACAGTCCTGATACTTTTAGATCAGCCTGTGAGTAATAAGTATGCATGTACACGAAAAATATTGAAATATTTATGAAATTACCCTACTGCAAGTTATTTCCCAACAATTTAAATATCTTTATTCTTCAAACTAAAGGTTTCACCAAACCACTTTAAAATTCAAAACATATTTTAAGTATCTTCTAACTCCATAACACAACTCTCTGGAGTTGCACCTAAACATGCTTATTACCTCTTTTATAAGCCACTTATTAAGGCAAATAAGAGGTTACTCCACGAAGCCCATTTGCATGCATTTAACATATCACATGCTTCTTTTTGCTAGACTTTATTATTAAGGACCTTGTAGAAACTGTTTCATACGCATTTATGAGTATCAAAAAGTGTTCCCTATAATAGGCGTCTTTATGGTCAATGGTCAGTAGTACGCTATTGTTACGAATTTTTGTATATTTGTAAATATTTCGTAGTGTTAATTTTGTAAATAGGAAAATTTATGTACATTTTGCATAAGGTAGTGCAATAGTTCGCCTCTAAGTTGGTTTCCCGACAATATGTGTGTTATCGATTGATTATATTATATCGCTCGAGTTTTACAGAGGTAACTCTGGGAAGCGAGTTTCAAGGGGCAGGGCATTTAACATTATGGTAATGGAAATCTCGCCAAATTGGCGAGATAGAGCCAAGTTGGAGACTAATTTTTTTCGCCAAATTTGGCGAGAAATTGCCAAATGTGGCCAAACTTAGCGAGCATTTGGCAACATTTTCGGTACATGTATAGGTACATGTATCCCATGTACATGTAATAGGACTTTTCGACTACAATCAGGAAAGTTCTCCAAATGTCTACCTCTAGGAGTTTCAAGAAGGTTCACGTACGTTCACCTCCTCTATAAAAGCTCAGGGAGCGGGGTGATGGAGTTAGTTCTTGGATTTTGAGTCACTGAATTAGTTGACTGGAGATACTGAGCGAACTGTATTGCATTGTCTTTTGCGACGATTTAGCAGTTGTTGTCAAGTTTTTAACTGCTGTTTTGTGCTCTATTGAGGTGAAAAGAGCTGTATTGTGTCTACTAGAACGAGAAGTTCTGGAGCTGTAAGACAACAGTGAAGAATTATTTTGGAATAAATTTTTGCAAGTTTTGATCTGCTTGGCTTCAAATCTTTCGAACCCGTCCAACGCAACACTATGAATTGTATCGAACATTTTTTATGATGGTTGATGAATGGGTACTCTTCCGCTAAACGGGTGGCAGTTGGTGCCAAGTCTAAATGTTTACACAGTTAAATGACAAGTAAATGTATCACCAAGCCTAAATGCTTCTGATTTACTATAGAAACCCTATAATGGTTTGTTATAGGATTTATAAATGACTTGATGGGTTGTAAGTTTGAATGAGTTATCGCTGAAATTTGGCGGTTTTTATCTGGTACCCGACTAACGGAAGGGTATTGATTAATGTAAAGTTATATAGAACTGAGACCAAATGCTAAAAAGCAGATTGGATTATTTTAGTGTATTTGGTGCTTACGTATAATACCGTCGACTATTTTCTGGTAACAAAGTTCGCCAATGGTTGAATTTTTGAATTTTTTTCATGTTGCCAAAATGACAAAGTAAATTATATAATTTATTGAGAGCTCAGCCTTGAACATCTTTCTCTTTCGAAAGTGTTTTAAAGACATTCTCAGCAATACAGTATCAATGAGAGATTATTATAACATCATCAACATTCTCAAAACACTCCAAGTTCAATTTACTGGACCACAATTCGTGACGTATTTATGTATTCAAAAAGCAATATTTTCTTATTTTCAAGAAATAGTTTATTCAGATTTTCAAAACAAATTACTATAATAAAAAAATTCTATAATTGTTGAACAAACGAAGTGTTCACCAACAAAAAGTTCACCAACGATGGAGGGGAAAATACGTAAATACTATTCCTTTTTAGGCATCAAATGATACGAAATCATATTTAAAGCGCTAAATTACATAGTGCAATGTAACAATCGAGTATTTTCATAAAAAAATATTTAAAAAATCACATCGTTGTACACTACAAAAACTTAGTTCAAATAAGTGTAATGTGTTTAACAAGTCTTCATTTGCAAAGATAAAAAAAAAAAAAAAAAAAAAAAAAAAAACTGTGCTTGAACAGAATTTGAACTGAATTCCAACAAACGGGAAAGCACTCACACAACTAATCTTCAGGAAACTACTTAATCCTTGCATGACAAAAAAAAATTATAATCAAACATAATAAACCATCAAAGGTTTCAAGAGAATATATTTCCTTGATACCAAAATGTTCTATTAATAAAATAGGTCACGCCAGTCCTCTTTTCTTGGATATTTTTCAAATTCTTCATCTTTATAATAAGAAAAGAAATATATCTTTAATCAAAATTGAAATAAAGTACCTATTGGCATTTAAATGTAATGAATAATCTTTATACGGTTTGTTTTATTTATTTCTTCAAAGAATGCCAAAAGAATGTTATAGGTGTAACAGCAGAATGAAAAGGATTTTAATTTATAACGCAGTATACTTGAGTCGTCTAGTTCAATCGATAGTCTGAATATATTTTTTACTCCTTGGTATTAGTATTTTATTAATTAAATAGAAATACAAAGAAAAATCTCATTTTTTTTTCAATGGTGTTCCTTTCTGACAAAAGTATAAAACTATAGTACAAGGTGATAGTTATGAATCTATTTGCGAAAGTAAATTTTGTTCAAACTAGGCCAAATGCCAAATAATTTAGAGTTTAAAAAATTAATTTCGCATATGTTGCATACAACACTTTTTTTATAATGAGGAACTTGAACAAGTGAGGAAAATGAATATTTTTTTGCATATTTTCTAGTGTAATCCAACGAATATATTTGAGCAGTGCAATTATTTTTGATTTTTATGCTTTCAATTAATTAAAAATCGAGTTTGAAATTAGCTGAAATTAAAGCAAAAGTCGCGTGATCAAAAACGCATTAAAAACCGTGACGAAGTTACGTATAGATACCGTCGAAAATCCCAGGAGGAACCTCACTCCCACTTCGTCTAAAACAGGTTATTAGACTGGTTCACCATCTGCGCATTGACGTCACACGCATAAGTAGCTCTTTCCCGCCATATCGCAAAGTGAAAAACTAAATATTTTTTTTTAACTATCTATCCGAGCTCAAATTTTGGAAAGAATTGTATTGCTTTTCCTGATTTTTGCTCTTTTATTTAAAATAAAACCATAAAACGTGAAAATTACTCATTACGTGTGTATTAAGTGTTGCAACTCCAGTTAATGAATCTATTACGCAAGTGTCATTTCTATATCAAGAGTACGACGCTTGCAGTAAAGTACTTTATCGAGCTGCTGCGAACATTTGTCCTCGTTTGAAAAAGTATCTCTTTTGCTAATAGTTGCATGATTAAATATTCATGCAACATAAAATAGTATAAATATAGATAAAAAAATATTAGATCTAATTGGTTTTAAAATTTTAATATAATTGCAATAATTAAATACATCTCCGATTCCCCAACAACCTATATTGCGAATTCTGCAGTATGACATCAATTGGACCCATCAATTGATGTAATTACATACGGGTTCTTGTTGCCAAGTGAGGATATACCAAGTGATAGTCAATAGTCTGGCTTATGACTACTGCTTCAGTTGCCAATTTCATGACACAGAAAATTGTCTTGACGACTATAGTAATTCTATTGTGTTATACAGGGTGGTCATAAAGACATTTCTCTGGTACAGGAACCCCTAGTGGACTATTCTCTGAACGAGTCGAAATGAAACTTCCGATATTGTGATTTGAATGTTTGCCCTCGTGGTTGGGAGGATTTCAAATAAAAAGAACCCTCGCGGTTATGGTTATAGTGCAAAAGTTTCGAAATTATTGAATCTAACATTTATTTTTTGCTGCGCGAGTTGATCAGCGCATGAAAAAAAAGTGGGTGTTGCCATTCGATAATTTCGAAATTCTTTCAATTTAAACGAAACCGTTGGAGTTCTATTGTTTGAAATATCACAATATTGAGCGCATACCTTTAAATAATAATATAGGGAATTTACTTTACATTGGTTGAACACTTGGGGATGATATATTGGGGAAGTTTAATTGACACCACACTGTATATTGCTCTTTACTTTAATTAATACAGTGTCTCAACAAAGGCCTGAGAAATTTGTACAATGAATGAAAAACGAAAGTTGATTGAGGAGTTCAGTTTTTGGCATTTCACTTGCACAACTACAGAGTTTTATCCACCTATTTTCAAAAGTTGTTTAACAACGTGCTGTTGAATGAAATATTTAAAAAAAAAAAAAATCGTCTGAATCTGTTGCAAAACTTACGAAATGGTATTTCAATAGTGTCATGTTACTGAAAATGTTTTTTTGTTTTTTTAAATTTTTTTTTTTAGTTTGTGCACATATCTAGAAGGTTATTTTTTAACACCAATAGCACCATTTTTTGGTGAACATTATAATTATTTTTTAAAACTGATGGGGTAAATTGTTTCCTAAGCACACTCACTTCCAAAATGTAAATTTACGTAAGACAGTGTGAATTAAAGAAGCTGAAATTTGTTGCAAAGATAGATGGAAATATGCAAATATGTTAGGTAACAGCCAAGCATGGTTTAGAGTGGAGAAATATGCAACACAGGCAGTCGTATAAGAAGCCGGCATTGTGGAGAGTTACAGGAGTTGCATGTAAGTGCTGATTAAAGGTGTTTAGAAAAATCATACGATTTTTTTTTCAAGCTTATGTTTTTATGGCTTCCTAAAGACGAATGGAAGATTCTGAGCGTTGGTGGGCCGTCGGACGCATTGCATCAATACAGTCGATCATAGATGTTTCAATTTTTTTCGGCGTACATCATTCCGTCATTTCACGATTATAGAAAAAATTCCATACCAGTCAAACAGTTGTCCGAAGACATGTAACCGGTCATCCAAGGGTTACGATCCCCGCGGAAGGTCAATATATTGCTGTTGCAGCCAAGCGGAATCGAAGATCGTTCTCCACACATGTGACATCTGTGGTTGCAGGTGAGGGGTGCAATATGACGTCCATAATATGACGTAAATATGACGTCTTCTTATAATTTATGAAAATTCGATAATTTTTTTTATCTCTGCTTGTAATTCTTTGTTTTGTTTCATAAATAAACATAGAGCTACCTACTTGCAGCATTTCGTGTCAATCAAAGCAGTATTTGGCAATTTTTTCGCATTTTACCACTCCGTGCTTAGATTTTGGTTGGTTGTTTTCAGATTATATGGCACCGTCAGCAACACGAGGGCTATAATGCACCGAAATATTCGTCATTTGACAAGCCAACATACATTTACAAACACCCATCCCTTACACGGGACTCTAACCTGCAACCTCGCGGTCTAGAAGCCAGCACGCTAACCACTATATAGTTGGTCGGCGCTTAGCTACAGAATGCAGCAAATTATACCTTCCTATCATATTACGTTATTTTTTTTACTTTTTTTTTCAAATGTCAGTCCTTTTTTGGAATGCTGTACGCATTAAACTATTTAATTATTTTAATAACAATTCAACATTTTCATCACATCTCACAAAACACACAAAAAGATCGCCGCCAGTTACAGCCGACTTCAATCTACAGAATACTCTGGCAAAACTTTAACTCTTCAAACTTGCTTTACGATCTCGTAAAATACCGCACCACGAACCATCTGGTCAGACATGTTACTCCACCGTCTTGACCAATGGTCAACTGCACGCAATGAATCCGATCGATGGCATTGGAGAAGTTAAGGTTATGACCCAAAGACAATACTCAAAGTTCTCAGGTTCAGTCTGCTCGAGCAATAAAATAGTTGCAGGGTTTATGGTTGTCCGCTTTTAAAGGAACGGGTTGTAGCGCCACTCTGATCACGTGTAATAGGGTTTGTTTGTGGAGTAGTTTATTTTGGGATTTAAAGATTATAGGTTGTTTGTATTTTGGTCAGTAAGGAAAGTTTTTGGTGGTGAGAGACCTGTGATATGGTTGTATTTATTTTGCTTACTTGTATGGGATGCATTTCTAATTTTTAATTACTGTTTGGATGTTAAGGTATACATATACAATTGAGATGATTTTCTTTAATTTTTAGGTTATAATTTCAAACTTTTTGGCAGTGTATCAGAATTAAAAATTATACATTTTATATATAAACTTTTTTTCCCCTTCAATTTTTTGATCAGCTAATTGCAATTAAAGTGACTAATTAGGACATTATTAGAACATACATAAATAAACTTGTAATTAACTTAGAGGTATTATTTTTACTGCAAATAAGATATATTATATTGATGCATGTTCCAATGGAGAATTTTGAATTTGGCTTCAATATTTATTTAATTATAAGTTTTCAAGTAAAAAGTTAAAAAAAAATACATAGTTTTTAACAAAAAATAAAGATTAAAATATGCATAAAAAATGTGTTTATAACAATATATATTAGATTAGCCATAGAAAACACATTCGCAACCATTGTCTACAAAACAAAATTAGAATTTTTTTTTTTTTAATCGGACCATTTATTATGAAGTTATGACCGTTGGCGTAAAGTCATATAACACCAAAATGTCATTCTTCAGAAAACGCGTTTAAAGTTTACTGCACTAATGAACGGGATACAAAAGAGGTTCACAAAACCTAATGTAATTTAAAAAGTAATTTGGGTCTCAGAAAGAAAATAGTATCATTTTAATGGTAATGAATTCGGGAATATTTTAAAACCAAAAAACAAAAACGCAGACTTGAGTCAAATTTTACGATTCCTAATGTATATGTATACCTTAAAGGTAGACGAATATTTTTATAGGTATAAGTTGACAAACCTTTTTAAAATTTCGTTAGGAAATAATTGAAGGTAATGATTAATAAAACAATTTTTTTAATGTTCTATATCTCTTTATGCTGTAAGCATATTTGTTAAAAATAATACTCGTTTGTTAAATTGGAATGTTTTGCTACAATTTTCAAGTGATATTGTTTGATTATATTTGCTTTCAAATATTAATTTCTGTAAAAAATTTCTGAATTTTAACTTTTAAATGTAGGAGAACTTTTGATCTCTGTAAGAAAAATATACACTGCCTTTAATTCTTAAATAAGTAATTCAGATTTAAAATTCTTCTTCAATTCTTAATAAATTCATTCGAACTCTAGCAAAATTGCGAAAAATAATTAAAAGAAAACAATATTTTAAGAGTAAAGTTATGTAAAAGAGAAACAAGGTATATTTTGTAATGCAAAAAAAATTTAGTATTTGCTATCGAATGTAGTTCGATTTATAATTTTGTTGTTGTTGTTGCATAAAACCAAAAAAAATGGATTCTTTTTAGAGAATTCTACAACATGCAGGCAATTGTTCTATGTTACGATATTAGTTTATGTTTAGTAATCATAGAAAATAATCGTTTTTTTATTTTCGTTCGAAACTTTTCGTGCCCCTTCCTATTCATGTACTAGATTTATTTTGCAAAGAAAAAAAAATTATCGGTTATTTCCACAAACTTTTTGATATTTAAATTGCTATTGTGTAAAATGAGGTTTGTTTTGACTTAGTTTATTCATTATTTAAATATGTATGATTTTCCTTTTCGAGATTGCACCAACAAAATGCTTCGATTCCAGACTGTTAGTTATTACTTTGGCTGTGCTTGAACAACCACAATAACTAAATTTCCCTTGATACTGTCGTTGATAGTATTCATGTATATATTTACATAATCATTAATTCGTTATTATTAGCGTATTTATTCAAAGATGAAATTCAAAATGCAAGTCAAAGGACTACATGTTTTTAACTTTTTTGGTTACTGCCGTACTAAGTACAGAGTGATATCTACAACTCAAAAGAAGAAATTGCAGTTTAAAGTTTAATTTTATTTCTTCAGCAGATACGCTCATTAAACCTTTATCATTAATTAGAACAAAGAACTACCTGGTAAAATAGCTTAATTTGTCCAAAAATTTCAAATACGACAGACAATATATAAATATATTTTAGTAGTTTCATTAAGGGCAATGGAATAATGATTTTGTGATTTTTGTATATTTAAAAATTAAACTATTCTGCTTCTTTTAACATATATTTTTGGCCTCTATTACTACTAGATCAAGAGAAAAAATATATATAAGAAAAGGTATGCAGTGCCACAATTTAATATAAAAATGTATTTTTCTCAAAATGTCGCATTTCAAACTTTGATGTGCCTTTTTTTAAAAACAAATTATTCCTATATTGTTTAAAAATTTATTTAGAATTTTTGCCATATAATTGCCTTGAGGTTAACTTATCCCCAAATTGTGGATTCCTTATGCCCCAAAGCCGACCAAACGGTATAGTGGTTCGCGGTCCTAGCTTCTAGACCGTGAGGTTGCGGGTTCGAGTCCCGAGTAAGGCATGGGTGATAGTAAATGTATGTTGGCTTGTCAAATGACGAATGTTTCGGCGTATTATAGCCCTTGTGTTGCTGACGGTGCCAGATAATCTGAAAACAACCAACCTTATGCCTTAAAAAATTTCTTTTCTAAAAATCGCAATTTTTTTTTTAACTTTAGGTGTTTTCCCATTTAAGATTGGGGAAAAAAAAAAAAAAACTCTACCATTGTTAACCTTAGATTTCTAAAGAAGATTTATGTAATATACAGGGAAAAAAATCGGCATGATATAAGCTTTAGTTGCGTAGCAAAGGTACGTAGAAAATTGTCATTTTAACATTAGCAGTATAGGGTTAGCCGAATACTACCATACATAATTATATTTATACAAATATACATTGCTTTCATTCCGCACATATTTCACTTAATCATTTTCCCCATCAAAAATAGTCTCGTATCTGAAGAATTTCTCACCCTTCCGTCATTCCTATTTATATTTCCAACGTATATATCAACTTAGATTACCCCATTAGGCATGTCACACTCCGTTGACAAACAAAAGGACCCGTTCCGAGTTGCGATTATTACCCAAACGGGTCCCTCAGAACTAGCGACTAGAATTAAAGTAATTCCTGCGGCTGCCAGGACCCGTTCCCGTGGCGACTCCAAACCATTATTCCGCGGGCATAATTGTTTCTGGACGGGTTGACAGCTCTGGAAGTGATCCGTAAACTTCGGACCCGTTAGGGTGAATGGTGATTGGTGGGTTGGAAGCGTCCAATCAAATTTGGCGTTTGTTGGGTCGGAAAGGTTGGTGTGAACTGTGTGCACAGGAACTCTGGACAAGAGAGAGTTTTAACAGAAGTGAAAGTTTGCTGGAAGGAAAACAGCTTATTTTGGGAAAGTTGGGTTTGTTTTGGAAAACGTAGTGACGTCAGAGAAGTGTTGTTGTGTATGGCTTGGCTTTATTTTGAAGTTTGTGATGATAGCTGGGGATGCATGATAAAATGGCATGGGCGCCCCCAGGAGGGTGCAAAGAGGTGCACTTGCACCCCCCTGGATCTTGAAAATTTAAAAAAATGAGAGACAAGATTTAAATTCCAAGATAAAAAAAAAAAAAAAAAAGCACAAATGCCGATTATATACGTTATATTTACAATGAGTTTTTTTTTTATTAATTTAGTCTTTTGTTTCTTTCCTATGTCGTTTTTTATAGCTACTTGTTTGATGATTTTCTGGCACTTGTCTTTGATTATTAGAGGCTGATGAGTAGAAGTATTTATTCCTTTTATTGTATTATTTCATGTGTATAGTTCTCAAAATTCTAGGAAAATGTTTTGTTTCTTAAGTCATCAGATATACTATCTTGAAATCTATTTTTGGAATTCAATTGAACATAGTCCAATGCAGCCTTCATGTTTCATTTCGATTTTTTATTATTATTATTATTATATCCGAAACTTGGAAGAAATGAAATGTTACTCTTCTGTATTTTTGCATCTTCGAGTTCCTCTATTCTAAACACTATTTCTTGCATGCCGTGAGATGTAGTTGGATGATAAAAAATCGTTAAAAATATATATTTTAATATTTTTACTACTTTGTATTTTTTTCTTTTTAATAGGGTTGAGCTTTCAAAAATATATACCATTCATTTTAATTATTCTTAAAGATTATAATTTATAATGCATAATTATTAAATAACATTTATACAAAAATTAATGATTTTGATAAAATTTAGTCTTGCACCCTCTTGCAAATATTCCTGGGGCGCCCTTGTAAAATAGTGTACATAGTACAAAAGTCATGCATCATGCAATTTTCATGTATTTTTTTTTTCTTCCATTTTTGAATGTAGTGTCATTTTTTGTTTCTCCTTTGTTTTCATTCCCTAAATAGTAATATAAAGTATTAGTTAATTTTTATAACCTATCTGATGTCTGTGTGATTAGCCTTCTTACCTTGAATAGTTAAGGTACGAATCCTAGGTTAGGCATGAATTTTCTTTGACCTTCGGAATACTTGTTAAGTTGTAGGCCCTGGCATGACTAGCTATCGTGCTAAAAACTTTTTCGTTGAGTACGTAACGAAAACTGTTTCAATTTGTGTAACATCATGTAAAGCAGCCAAATCGCCAAATCTGACCATTGTAGCCGGAGGGACCCGAATCAACAACTATTGTCCCCTCCCCCGTCTCCTCACACACACATTTAAGTTCGTATTAAGCGAGATGTACCATGGGACATAGAAACACTGATTTCGCAATTTCTGGATAGTGCATGATTGACTATTAATTGGATTTCGAAGAAGGCTTAATGACCACTATAAAGATCTATATTAGCGACTTCCCCCAAACAAGTAGGAATCTGTTTGTTACTGTGGACTACCAATTAGATAGCATTGTGGAGGGAAGCATCATTTGACTTCATCTTCTTGCAGAGCAGAAACTTCTTTTATAATACAAGCTTTACAAAAGTAGTACTTAGAGATCAGTGGGCGTTGCTGAAGTTGTAAAGATTGCGGTTGTTTGATTTGGCTTGAGTCTAAATTTGAAGGAAATATGTGTGCACTACTCACCAAGTTAGGTTCTCATGTTCTTTAGGTTTAAATGTTCTTGTTCTTAACCACTCAGTTGCATAGTTCTTAAATTATATAATGTGTTCATGCAAATAAATAATCTAATTAGTATTCCACCTTTTTTTGCTTTAAAGTGACAGCATCGACGAGTTTCATTTAATTATTTACTAGCTGCGTGGCCCCACGTTGCGGAGACTCGTCATCCTAACTTTTGTGATTTCGCGAACAGACTTGCTTCTCCCGCGAAACAAATACAGCTCGCTTCGCTCACTAAAAAATTCATTGAAACATAAGCAGCAGATTGCTTCGCTCACTGAAAGGTTCATTGCTATGTAAGCACCAGCTCACTTCGCCTGCTGAAAAATTCATTACCACGCCAGCACAGGTTCGCTTTGCTCGCTAAAAGGTAAATCTCTGCACAAGCATAAGCTCGCTTTACTCTCTAAAAGTTTACTTGCTACGTAAACCCTTATTATTAGCCCCCCCCCCCCCGAAGAAAAGCAACAACAACAAAAAATTCCCCTTTAATACAACAACGTAACTCCTCATACCTCTGAGAATATTTCAACATTACGTTTGTCAAACATCCATTTAGTGTATTCCAAAACAACTTACATTAAAAATTTGAAAGCTGCACGTCTATTAAATAGTCTCTTTGCAAGAATTCTAATTAAAAAATAATTAAGACAAATTCTTTAAATTTTAATATTTTGTTTGTCAAAATCAGATGACCAAAATTACTTATGTTGAAAATTTCAGAGTTGTACTCATATTTGAAGTCGCTTTGTAAAAAAAAAAAAAAAAAAAAAAAATAATAATAATTTTCAAATTCTTTTTTTCAAAAGCCCAAATAAAAAGCCAAAACTACCTATGTTAAAAATTCAGAACTGTAGACCTATTAGAAGTAGTTTCGTAAAAAAATACCCTAAATTGATTAAAAAAATTAATTAAAAATTTAACATTCTGTTTTTCAAAAGTCACATTAGAAGACCAGAATAGAAGGTCTTAAGATCACGTACTGAATTTTCCAAATATCATACTCGATTATAATTCATTCACTATCCTATGAAATTCCAGTTATTTTGACCAGCTATTATTCAAGTTAATGAAACTAAACTTATACCATTTAGTTATTAAATGCAGTACAAAAATTGCAATAAAGGTACAAATTAATCATATCCGATAAAAACAAAGTTATATATAAATCTATTGTTTTCTATTTAACTAATCCAATTAAAATCTAAACAATAACAGTTTTTCCTAACTCATGCATTGCTTAGGAGAGATGTTTGTAAAATGTCACTTATGTTATCAATTTTAATTTCCTAATTATTAACTTTTCGATTATCTCACAAAAAATCGTAATGATATGACAACAGCCAATTTTCTTGGGTTTCAGCTACTACTTTTATAAGAATGTAACAGATAAGATAATTAAAGATTTTTTTGTATAGATTCTTGAGACAATTTCATCAACGTGTATATTCCTATTCATTACTGTTTGAGTGAGTTTTCGTAAATATAATTAAACTAGTTAAAAGTTTTTGACACTCTTTGTATCCTTTAGAAAAGTATATTTACGTTGTAAGAATGTATGTTTGCTTTGGTTATCGGCACTTGGTATAGTTTTGAAACAACATATTTCAATTATTAGGAATATTTAAAGTTTTAAAGATGTGTAGGATGTCTCAAATAGGTAGTTAAAGTTTTTAGATTTGGAGATTTTAAAGATAAGGTATCAGTATACATGTGTTTGTTGACAGAACGCAATGTACCAGCAGCAGGAGAAAAATTATTAAAATAATTAAACGTTTAACATTCCCCTCCCCCCCCCCCCCAAAGAACTTATCAACTACAATCCAGTCATGACATTGGAAGATATCGTCTGATAATAGATAGACATCGTCCATAGTTACTCCATTCTACTGATGACGTTCAAGGACATGTTAATTTTCTTGTTATTGCAGATATCGTCTGATAATAGATAGACATCGTCCATAGTTACTCCATTTTATTGATGACGTCTAAGGACATTGCTTTTCTTGTTATTGTTTAGTTATGGATGGAACTTTAAGTTTATGAACATGACATTACTAAATGATATTTAATACTACCAAATAAGTAATTAATAATAAATATTTAATTGTTCTTAATTAATTTTATCTTCCCCAGACCTATGATGGGATGTTTTTTATATTTTCATCTATTTCACATGTAAATGACGTGATTCTTGAACTGAAAAATGGAATATAAAACGTATATTGAAGCCAAAATGGTTACATTAGACTTCTTTCCAATATCACAATTGACATGTTTTGTCACCTGGTGAAATTAAAACTAGGGGTGTGGAAAATCGCGCAGCTTTCAATTTCATTCAATGCTTGCCACGGTATTTAAAATTGTCTATTGGTGAAATGATAAATATTAGGGCGATTCCCTGTCTGACGCACGGGACATTTAAGCTCATTTTTCAACTCGTATATATAATTATGATGATTCTAGTCATTATGTTTTTGTTTTATATAATACTAGCTGGTGACAAAGTTATATTGAATATATATATATATATATATATATATATATATAAACTATTGAAAGTAACTATTTTAAACACCGACCGTGTCACAGACCCACGGGACAAGGACTTGTCCCGTGGGTCGGTGCTTTCAAATGTATATTTGGCCTAGTTAAAATATTCTTTTTTTTTTTCAATATAACTTTGCTACCAGTTAGTATTGTATAAAACAAAAATATAAATACTAGATTCATCATAATTTTAGAATTATAAATTATTTACCAATAGAAAAAAAAAGGAAAAAAAAAAAGAGTCAAAATGTCCGGTGTCTGCAGCAGAGAATCGCCCATTACTTTATCGTCTCTTATAAATGCAACAGAGAAAAAACAATCGTTGATGGGTGAGGCTCAAGAAGAAAATTCTGTGTTAAAGAATATCGTTTTTGCTTTTTGTAGCTAAGGTATTTATATCTAGTAATAATACATACACAATTCATATACATTAGAATTATCACATGCAACTATTATCTTTCGTTTCGAACTATTGAACACTATTTTAATGACTGGTCAAGTCTTCTGCTGGAATCTTCTGCTTGGTATTGCCTCTAAACTAAGAAGTTCCTCATACGGTCAATAGTGCTGCCATCTACAGGGTAGCTACCAAAAAGAGGTAGTAATTAACTCTTCGGTGGTAATAGGTAGACTAGCGCACTCCCTCTCGCGAGTGACTGTGTGCTAATATCCTGTGCATTAGTATTCACTACTGACCTTCAGGAAATGGAGTTGAGACAAAATGCTTGAAAAAGCAGAGGAGAATTAGTCCTCATTGGCCTTGATAAAAAGAAGTGCAATAGAGAAGAAACAGTCGTTGATGGGTGATGCTCAAGTAGAAAACTCTGTGTTAAGGACATTCGTGTTTCACTTTTGTAGCTAGGGTATTCTCATCTAGTAATATCACATACATAATTCATCTACAAAAGAATTATCACGTTCAACTGTTATCTCTCTTTTGGAATTATTGAACACTATTTTATTCACAGTCAGATTCCTCAAGAGAAGCTTTGAAAATACTTCTATGCATATTCCATTTAAAAAAAAACAGAACTATTGTGCACATAAATATCATCCTTATTCCATCAAACAATGCCTTTTATATTCCATATTTCCCTCATATTTTTTCGAATAACTCGAACACAAAAATAAACCATTCCCATTGGTCATTGAAAACCAAATACCCGAATAGTTAGAATTTTTATCGCAAAGTTGTTGAGACGCATAAAAAAGTTGTATATCAAATTTCCCTTACTTCAGCATATATTTTTATTATTATTTGTGGTCTAACATTTCCCGAATAGTTATTGCATTTCATCTATAAAACTATTCCATCTTTCGATACGGCCATTTTTAAAATAATAAATCTCTTCGGCTATATCGGAGTATAGGGATAGCCTACCACTTTCTTTGTCAAATACGATACTATATACAATTCTTTATCAAGACTGAAATCTAAGTGACTTGTTTCTCGAAACGATGTTAAAAACTATAAATTTAAAGATTGAGTTATTTAAGAAGAGAAAAAATTTATTTCTTTGTTTTATACTGGTTTTATATAGTATTCATTGCAGAAAATGGCAAATGTATCCCGAATATGATGCAATGAAAATAGGTAATTTGATATATGTTTAATTTCAGTGATTATAAAACTGCTTGATAAATACGAAAAAACTAAGTTTTTATCATAATCTTTTAAATGCATTGGCAACATTTTATGCAATTTATTTTAGAAATTTTGTGCTTAGATCGTTCTTCCCAAACGATCTTTAAAGGGGCTGATGAACCCTTTTTCGTCATCCAATCGAGCTAGTACTTCACAGATATACTCGTAAACTATGACAAAGTATTCTATCGAGTTAAGGCTCTGTCAGTAAAAGTCCAACACACGTTTCTATTATCACTTCACTTTGGAGGAATAATTAACCTACTTGCGGTCAAACAATCGAGCTGAAATGTGGTAGATTGACTCGATAGTAATAATAATACATTTATCAAGTTTTGGTGGCAAAAAAGTTAGATTAATCTCACGATTTCAATTTTCTTCATAGTGGTAAAACACCAGGAAACCACGATATTAGTTCCCCATAAAAGTTAACAAATATATAAAGGATATGGTAAAAACTTTGTTTTTATAGATTACTTTTTAAAGTCTAAGTTATGATCAACAATATTGTAAAACAAGTTATTATATTACAATATATGCAATATTGTAAACGAAACTTAGAGAACCTAATTTAGCTTAAGTCAAACAAAAGCAATTTCCTTCATATATCAAGTTGAAACTTGGTAGATATACTCTTTGCCAATGACAGTACATTCGATCAAGTTTTGGTTCGAAAAAAAAATTAATTAATGGAATGGTTTAATTTTTTCTTAGTGTTTGAACACTAGAAAAACTCAATATTAGTTGCAATTATATAAAGAATAAGGAAGTTGTCAATGTATATAAAAATTAGGCAGTAAATATTTTGTAACGTGCAAAATATTAAATTTTTATTAATCATTGTTAATCAGAAATCGTGGTGAAAGTAGCATTTTATCGCGACGTGTGCGGGAAAGTAACTTTTTCGCACACTTCGTGCTCATATTTCATCAAATTTTGGTATAGTAATCTCATTTTTAGAAGAGATTCATTGACTGGTGTTGCCAACATTAGTTTATATGTATGTGTGTGTGTATATATGTGTGTATATGTATGTGTGTATATATATGTGTGTGTATATGTATGTGTGTGTATATATGTGTGTGTATAGGTATATGTGTGTGTATAGGTATATGTGTGTGTATATATATATGTGTGTATATATATATGTGTGTATATATGTGTGTATATATATGTGTGTGTATATATATATGTGTGTATATATATGTGTGTATATATGTGTATGTATATATATGTGTGTGTATATATGTGCATGTGTATATATGTGTGTATATTATGTGTGTGTGTATATAGATGTGTGTGTATAGATGATGTTCATATATGTGTATTAGTGCGATACCACGAGTCAAATAAGCAATTTCCCTCGTACGAAAAAATATTACTTTCCCCAATAATTGCATAAACACCTGTTTATGGGCTATTAAGTCGTAAGTTACTGGTCAGGAATATTATTAAACGAAGTAATTAAACTTAACTAGTAAGTATCGAATAAAACTTTTTTAAATATAGCATTTCAGTTATTGTGTATAAGTCTAAATCGCCCCTTGAAAAAAAACTTCCTACAAATTCTTTAAAACCAAGCTACGGGGATATTCAAGGAATTCTTTGCCACGTACCAAATTTGTTTCTCGGGACCACTGCCCGATCTTGACTCGTAAAAAAGCAAAAGGCGATTTCTGGCACCCGCCCAGAAATCCGACGGAAAAGAGATTGCTGCGAGTTTTATTTCAGTTTGGGATTGGAAAACAAACACGGGAAGTCCATGAAAGATTCATTGAAAATTCCCGAACTGAAAACTAGAAAATTTTATCAGTTACTAAGGGTTATTTGCGAAATCTGAGGGAAGATTCGAGAAGTATTTCTCATTCCCCGAAATATTTCTCTTTAAGAAAGTAAAGTAGTTTTCAATCTAAACATATGAATTTTTTTTAATCTATTTGAAAGTTTGAAAAGGCTAATTATTTTAATTTAATGTATGACCTATATTAAATAATATCTTTAACGTAAATAATATCTTTAACGTAAATAATATCTTTAACGTAGCTATCTTCAAAGTAGATATTATTTTAACGTTGATAATATATTTGAAGTAAAATATTTAACGTAAATAAAAGGTTTTGAATTTCCAAATATTATTTTTGTACAGAATTTGTATAAACACATTTTTTACTACATTTTGCATAAAAGCATAAAAGTTTATGAGGTAAAAAGAGAGCTACTTACATGAGAAAAAGTATTTGTTATGAAATACTCATCTTAAAATTGGATGCTCTTTTGCAGTTAAATTCAAATAAACAGCAACGTTTAAATGGGTAAATACTTGAGATAGAAAGATGAATTTTAAAAGTAAATTATGTATAAATAAACATTTTGAACTACTCCTATAAAGTCAAATGGTACTAACTTATTATACCAACGACCATTGTTGTAGACTAAAATTTGTTGGTAACAAAAGTTTGATCCTCATGGCCTCTTCCGAGGTCTAATTTGGCTGGGACAAGCATCATGTCCTTCCCATAGAATCCCTTATATACGACCGGTGGACCGGGGCATCAGTGCTGACTGACCGCTTCGACGAACTAAGGAAATGAGTTTGGTGAGCTTTTTGTCTCGCCAACGGTTGGCGAAATAATTTGTAATTACTAAATTTATTTTTTTAACCTCACAATATCAAGGCTGCTATTGTTATATACACAAACCTTCCACATGTTTGTCATTAAATGTCACCAAATTGGGCCTATCTGGGCCTAATGTACTGGCCTAAAATACTGTAATAAAACAGATTCAGTCCTTTAGAGACAGTTTTTGTTAAATATATACCTTTTAAATCTTTTATATTAACTTCTATTTTGTTTGGTGTGGCTGACGAGAAAATCTGCGGAGGCTAAATTCACCCATTTGCTTTCATACAATCGGGCTGAAACTTGACAGATAGATTCGATGTCAATAACAATGCATTGTATCAAATTTCGGGACTGTCGCTAAAATGTCATTTTTACGGAATACTAATTAATCAACCTGCCGTCATCCAATCTCCTTCAAATAACATTTAACCGATCATTGAAGAAAACTCTTTCCTGTAGTCAAAATTATTTTAATAAATAAATCATAAAATTGTTTTAATCCGAATAGATAAAAGATATTTGGAAGTGAGTGCATAAATTTACATTCATTTTTAATGAATACATTTTGAAAAGTAGTTTACTGCTAATTTTGCTAATAGAGTTGTTTTTGATGTTTAAAATTATATGCCAACATCAAGCACACGCTGGCAACAGAAACGGTGCTTTGTTAATGAATGTAGAAATTTACAATGCATATAAAGTATTTATATTAAACATTTTTTAATGAGTTATTTTACTTATTACTGCAGTACCAAAAATACACGCGAAAAAATGTGTAGAAAGAGAGGAGCAATTTTATAAAATTTGCAAAGCTGTATTTATTCCTAATTTGATAGTAATTCCCTACATAAACACAAATACAGCAAATTCTTATTTTTCAATAACTATTATAAAATTATTTATATATAAAACTGCATTGAAAATACCATATCCAATCAAACATCTTATTTACCATCATTTTTAAAATTAAAGATTTAAAAAAAAAAAAAAATCTTGGCTTAATGGATTTTTAAATTGATAAACGCAACCAAGGTTTCAAAACTCCATAAAATAATTGAATTCTGATTAATGACCAATTTATTTCTTCAAACTTTCACTATTATAAATTGTTCTATATTCAATTTGAAAATTGAACTATTATTAGTAAATCAAAATTTATTACCATTCACCCAAAACAAACCTCAGAAACAAATAATTTTCCCTTTAATAAATAAAAATAAAAAAAAAACATAAAGATCCACTTATCCCATATTTATTTTAAAAATATTATTCAATTCATTACATCCTAATGCTGGTGATAACTGCCTAATTAATCAGTCTTATATTCATATGCGTTTTTTGCATTTAAAACGCCCAAGAAATAAACTTACTGATGATAATTAAGCAACGAAACTCCGTTAATAAATTGATGAAAAACAACCGAGCAGTTAGAGCAATTAATTGTTGGAATGAGCACAACAAAAATTCCCTTGGCGAATATAATATTAAGATAATTTTTACTAAATGAGAACGAAAACCTGCCATTATGTGGAACTTCAGAAGCATTTTTTTTTAATGCACGTTTCCAACGGCTTTTGTTGCAGATTATTAATTTCTCATGTTTCAGTTTTAACAGATAAGTGTTGGATACGGATATTAAATGCGGATATTAATAATTAATAAGTTATTTGATTAATTACTTTAAATTTAAGAACTCGCTTGTAGACTTTTTTATTTTTTTTAGTTTGCGGAGTGATTATGTTGAGGCTTTTGGGGAAAATGCTGGATTGTTTATTGGAATTCAGTGAAATGTATTTAGAAGGAAGATAAATGGAATGCAGATGGGATATATACCATGGAAGATGTTAGTCGTGGTTAATGAATAGTCGTAAATAGTTAATCTGATGTTTTGTTGTGAATTTTAAGGTGATACAGACTGACACAAATGCAGTTTTGTTTGGTAATTAATAATAATTGAATTTGCAGTGCTTATGTTTGAGTTGAAGTTTGAATATGGAATGAACTATCTTGAGTTAGGGAAATTTCAAAAGTTTTCCCATTCTGATAAATTTTAATTAAGGGAGATTGATAAGATAAAACATCTTAATAGACGGGCTGTCAAACACTGAATAGATTATACAAGTTCATTATCTTCTTCCACTTTACAGCCGACCAAACGGTATAGTGGTTAGCGTGCTAGCTTCTAGACCGCGAGGTTGCGGGTTCGAGTCCCGTGTAAGGCATGGATATTTATAAATGTATGTTTCGGTGCATTATAGCCCTCGTGTTGCTGACGGCGCCAGATAATCTGAAAACAACCAATCTTCCACTTAACAAGTGATTTCTTTCCGTTTTGTTGAGGTCAGAGATCTAGATTTATCCGAAATTTTTTTTTGCAGGTTAATATGGCTTCTGAAAATATTAGAAACTATTATGTTAGAAACAAAAGATATTAGAAACTATTATATTAGAAACAAAAGAACCAGATTTTCTCAACTTATTTTTACCCAATTAATGGCAGTTTGACTAACGCTTTGATCTCGCATGCCAAAGATGTCGGGATTGAATCCTGGGTTAGGCATAAATGTTTGATGTGATTCGGAATCCACATTAAGCTATGGCTCCTGGACAGATTAGTCATTATTGTGAATTAAAATAGGTCATTGAGTGTACACATATCAAACCAACTTTATCTTCTGTAGGAGTAGAATTAGTTACTTTTCAATGCATGCTGTAAGACAAGGTGGAGCGAAAACATAAATACAGGAGAGTTATAATAAAACTGAAAATATTTAGATCAGTTTGGAAGTATAACTTCATAAGCTTAGTATAGTTACTACAGACACCATGGGAAAATTATGTCTGCAATTAAAAAACTTTTTAAAGTATTTCAAATTTTCACAAATTGAGCTTCAAGGATAGAAATTATACTAAAAGTAGTAAAATCTTTATTTGTTTTTTTTTTGTTTTTTTTTCTACACTTTAAATTACGTCTTTCCCTACAAGATTTTATTCTGTAAAATTAACTGAAATATAAGTAATTCATTTGCCAGATTTCCATTTAATGGCGAATTCAACCTGATGTTTATTCTTTTATTGGCGTATATTCCCATGATCTTAATGGTATATGCGCTAAATTTTGTGAAGATGTGTACTTTCAAAGAAGCTCTCTAAAAATGGATTCAATTTATCTAAGACAACTCAGTATTCATGGTGAACTGGAATTTCCATAGTAAAAATGTTTTGCTCCTCGCTTAAGTTTTATACAAAATTATTTTTTGCAGGATTGTTTCTTAAAACTGAACTCTCAGAATAAATATCCACGTGCTATTTTTCGAAAGTTTTTCTGAGTGTCCTCAGTAAATAAAGGTTAAGTGATTCAAGTATGTGAATAAATATTAGAGCAAAAGATGGAATAGAATTTTATAATTTTTTACGCCTGGTCATATTTTCTATTGCTGAAATAGGGGTTTTCTTAGACTGCAAGTTTGGGCACCCCATTTAACATCAGTCTGATTTCTTATAAAATGTACAGAAATGGTAGTAGATTATGAATATACTGGTCTGCCTGGACAAAAATGTCCGAAACTATTCAAAAATTGACTTTGAATGATTTGAACTAAATCCCATGGCCAAATATGCCATAACTTGCCAATTCTTTTTATTTAGTGTTGAAACAAGACATACGTATGTAAGAACTGCTATTAAAATAATTGTGTTTCTTTTCTTCGCAAGTGGAAAAAAAAAAAAAAATATTAGTGATTTTGATCAAAATCACCGTAATACGTAAATACCAAATTATTAAAGTCATTAAGTGAATTTTTAAAAAGAATTATATAGGGGAAAACCGCATTATCTGTATTCACCAATATAATTTCATTCAAAGAAACCATTATTATATTTCATGATGTAACTGTACAGTTTTCAGTTGCAGACACGAAATGTCTTCGCTACTCAAACTGTTCCAAATATATTTGTCATTAGCCTCCCTAAAAATATCCTCCAAAACTTTCTCCTATCTGCTAAAATTTCAACAGTCTGAACAAAACCCTTCCTGATATTAGCGCTTCAAATATTTTTACAGATGCATATTTTATTTGTAAACGTGAAAGAAAATCCAAATAATAAGATGTCTTTTGCAATAGTTTTTCTAATTTGTCGAATACTAAAACCAATTTTCACTTCGGATTTTTATTTCTTTTATACATTTTTTTTAAGATCGAACAAACTTTAAGTTTTGAAACGCTGCCTTTACTATTTTTACTGAGTTATTTTGGTATATTTCAATAATAATCTACCATTACCCAGTATATTTCCCTTGTGACATTTTCCCGGTTCTGAATTCTTTATAGCCTTTTTTTTTTTTTCTAAGAAAAAAATAGACGATCTTGGGTTTCAACTTTCTCCTAAAAATAGTTCGATTACTTATTTTCAGTAATTCGACTATTTGAGCTATTGGATCCATACTCCATTTCCATTTTGATTCAGTTCATTTCGTATTTTTAGTCTGGTTACTGACAATGATTACTTTAGAGACGAGCAAAAGATATTCATTTTTTATAGGATATCAACATAATTAAACTCACGTGGTTTAGATGGGTTGTAAGTCCGAAGAAATTAACAGATCTTGTACACATATCATTGGGACTGTAGCAAAAAATTGTATACTGGATTTTTTCTAAATGTATTTTGACTAATTCAGATTATCGGGAACACAATTTCGTTCAGTTTAGATCAGCGTTAGCCACTACGCGGCCGGCGACAGATTTTTTTAGCGGCATACATGCCGCACAGAAAAAAAAAAATCAAGCTTCAAGGCATGGAATAATTTACATAATTTTAATTCGTCCAAAGTAGTACGTGTTAACTATGCAGAACAGTGTTATTTACTATGTGCCCAAAGAAACTATATGAATAAACTTTCAGCAAGATAGTTTCCATCAAGAATAAATACAGGAACCACTTAACTGAATCTCATTTGGACAATTTATTAAGATTGGCTGTAACAAATGCTGCGACTAATACTGACTCTTTCATAAAATAAACTGAACTATTTCGACCGTCATTGACTTACATATGATATCAACAAAACAGGGTAATTTGGAAGTACAGTTTAAGTACTTTTATTAAAAATGGGATCAACTCATATTGACATGTTGGAAAAAATATTCGCTTCTTTTTTAGACTTTGATTTATTAATGATAATAATTGTTATTTTTTAATTATTTTAAAAAACATTCAACTATCAATAGTAATTTTATTAAGTTTTCAGAAATGCTGAATATTGTTAAATCAGTAATAATTAAATATACTTATATTGGTGTATTCAGCCCGCGAAAAACTCCAACACTGTAAAGTAAAATTTTATGTAATACTTTAAAGTGCCATCTAATAGTAAAAATTTTAAGTGTTTTTTGTTTTGTTTTTTTTTTTTTGTTTTTTTAAATGGTTAAATATTATTTTGTGAAGAGGTTAATTAGAATAGGGTTTAAACAAGATATGTTTAATTATTTTTGAGTTTTTCTTATGTATTTATTTCCATGGAAATTTGTTTGCATTTGTGATCCTGTAATTTAATTAGAATACATTGTATTTGAAATACACTTATTCGTACTCAACTTTTTAATTTTTTTGGATGTGTTTTAATAAAATATCCCTGAAATCTTCAATCTATATAGTGTAGTGTTAAAATCAGGTCGTACAATTATACATGGAAAATAAAGTGAATATGTCAAAACTATACATATATATACCTTCTCTCATACAGTATACCCACCATTCCAAAAACAACTATCCAAACTAAATTTGGATAAGACAAAATACTTTATTTAAGCTTGCAAAAACTATAGAAATTCTAGAATTGAAACGATAGTCTGATAATACTAAATTTAACTGAGGTAAAAGTATTTTTTTTTTTTTTTTTAATTTAATTTTATATATATATATATACTATATATATATATATATATATATATATATATATATATATATATATTTGGTCATCTAGTTTTAAGGGAACATACTAAAAATTTTCAGATTATTAATTTCGAGTTTTTTAATGTTTATTATAATTTAAATTCTTCTTTTTAAAATGATGCCTCATCTGTAATTACGTCGTATTTTAATAGTTTTTTTAAGTAAACAAAAGGTCGGTATTTAATACATGTTTCTTAACTTCAAAGCCGAATTTCTCAAAATGCCGTTTTTTCTTGTTTGGGGGCACATAGCTTAAAATCTATTGGACATAAACGCTTGAAACTTTTTTATACATGCTTCTCTAACGTATTTAAGTACTTTGACATGAGAAATTAATGGTAAGTAACATATTTAAAAAAAATTATATATATATTGGTCTAAAATTTTAACATTTTTCTTAAACATATTTTTAGAAAATCATAATTATTTTAATTTTCAAAAAAAAAAAAAAAAAAATCTCTTGTTTAAGTATTCAGAAGTATCAAAATATTATGTAGTTGAAGTTTCATAATGATTGGGGGCATTTCATTTAATAACAAATTTTTCAAAGTTTTTGAATTTAACATGGGCTCCTATTGAGGTGACGATAGAGGTTGGAAGTATCGATCCAAATAAATATCGATACTATATCGTTGCATAGAAAAAAGTAACGATAAAATATCGATATATCGATACATGATTTTTTTATTTGATTTTATCGATACATGATTTTTTATAAGACAAACTTAGATAATTTTCAAAAGCTTTTAATGTCAACGTTGAATATTTAGCATAATATTTTTACAATGCAAATAACTGAAAAATTAACAGAGGGATGAATATATATATATATACATAATTAACTAGTTTTTTCCAATTTAATTTTAAGTTTCAAAAGCCAGGTAGGTGCGCCCCCTTGAACCTTCCTGTTTGCGCCCATGATTATGAAGCGTATAGCAAAATATTGAACATTGGTGCCATTTTAACTGCTTCTCAGCCTAGTCCGAATTTTAGTTTTGATGTTTTTGAAAAAGGAATAAAGACAATCGAAGAAACACATGGAACTACAAAACGATCATTAAAAAAATAAAAATGTGTGAAAATATCGATATATCTTTGACTTTTATCGATATTTAAAAAAAAAATCGATTAAAATATCGTCGTATCGATATATCGCCGACCTCTAGGTGCCGGACACCCTTAATAGATTATATACAAGACAGACGCTGACTTGTAATTGAATAAGTAGATATGCTTATTACAGTTTCGATACACTTTAGCAACTTGGCGCAATAATTGCCTGAGGATAATCCCTTTCATAGTAGTATTACCAGAATTGGGTAAGGTATCTTCGGGGAATTAACGAATATGAAACTCTGGTTAAAGGCAAAGTAATTTTAAAGGAGCATATGGACATGTTCTAATTATATATTATATTTTATTCTATTTTTATACCACGGAAATTTAAATAAATATGTTTATTTTCTTTCTTTAGAGAATAAATTATAATTGTCTTTGAAAGCAAGTGTTATGCTTTGATTTGGTTTTTCTCCTAAAAGTAGGATTATTGTAATTTATACCCAAAAGTAGGATTTTTATAATTTTCTTTAAAAAAGTAAGGATTTTTGTCATTTTTATATTTCTAACTAAAGTTTTCCATATATTTATATATTCAAATCACTTATTTTACAATAAATATATGAAGATTTAGTAGTAGGGAATTGACACGATAATTTTTTTTTTTTTTTTAAAAATAGTTATTTTGTTAAGTATTTAAATTCCTCTTAAAATGGATTACTTTTATTATTTATATTTAATGTCGTGTATTTCATGTTTCTACTATGAAGTTTCAAATTAATGTACAACTTTTGGTCCTTAAAATTAAAATTTTAGTATGTATCTTTTAAATCTTTATTTCGTAAATTTCATTCAAATTAGATTTGCTTCCTTCATTTTTTACTCATTTACAATTTTTATTTTCTAATATGGCACTTAACAGCATCATATAGTAAATAAATTTATTCTCCTTAAAGAATATATATTCAATTTATTGAATTCCGACACAAAATAATCAATTTTCAAGATTTAGTTATTTCCCTTTCTTCCAAATAAATAATCATTAATGTGTTCATTCTAAACATAGTGCTTTAAAATAAGTTTTTCAGCCTATGAATTTATTAAAAAAGGAAAAAAAAAAAATGTATGAAAGTCTTTTTGAATAAGGACATTTTAAAGGATATTTTCTACAACACTTTTATTAATATCGACAATTTTACTATTAATGGTAACACATTTAAATTTATTAAAATGCTATACTTACAAAATAATGATTTTATTTTCAGTGCATGTAATTCCACATTTTTATACAACGTACTTTTAAGTATCCAATAATCTACATTTAGTAATTTAAAATCAGTTACTTTAAAAATCACGTAAAATAAACCAGTAACTAAACCTAAATGTGAAATTCATTTTATTTTTATCCGCAAATAGATTTTAAATTCGTCCTATGAAAGTATCACATTTCTATGAAATATATCATCGCATTAGATTTCAAGAGAAAAAAAAGCAATTTGTTTTTAGAGATTTCATTTCATACACTTGAATTTTATTTTAAGATTTCGTTTTTCGTCTTCAAAACAAGAATAAACGTTCCTTAAATTCAATAACATTAAGATTAATTTATTTTTCTTTATTTTGCTGCTGTTCTCGGATGAGGTAAATACGTTTACTCATAGACATGCCAAATAAACGTAAGAAAGCCGCTTTCTACGATACTTACAGTGAATTGTTTATAATATGTTTCTTATTTGTTTATAAAAGGTGGATTAAGCGAATGTTTCCAAGAAAGCTGCTGCTTTTTTAAAGTGGTACGGCGGAGTATTTTAGTAAAGCACACCTGATTTATAGATTTTGAGCATTTGTCGTTCTGCAAATATATTTCATGTTAGTTTCAAGAATTATTTCTATTTGTAAGATTTATAAGTTGTTTCTGAGATTCCTGCTGGTATAAATAGAAATGAAGCTGTATTTTAGTAAAGCACGCTTCGAGTATAAAAGTTGAATTGTTAAGGTCGGTGTCACTAAAAGACCGCTTTTACAGAAATTCCTATTGCCTTACCTTCGGTCCAGATAACAATGGAAGTGTCTGTAATAAGTTCAATTGAAGGAAACTTGATTAAACATGGATAGTACTTTGCGATAGTGAATATAATTTGTTCACTTTCCATCGTCTGATTTTGCTTTTTCTTGACACTATAACAAACTACTTAAAATCCAATAAACTCATGAAGATATAGATCCTTTCGGGTAATGTTTTTTAAATGTTTTATAAACAACTCTGAATTTACAAGCATAATATAAAAAACCTTCTTTTAATAAAATAAAAGTTATAGCATTGTTTAGATAGCTCTGGTGGTGTATATATATTTTCATGCAGTGAAATCTGAAGTCTTTTAAAACTTCGACAGGAACTAATAAAACAGTTTTTATAACAGAACTGAATGCAACTTACAAACCTGTAACAAAATCTTAACGTATCACAGTTTCACGACATCATGGTAACTTTCCTCAGAAGGAGACCCAAGTTAATCTTTAGTTCGAAGTCCACATCATCTACAAGTTGCTGATGACCAATGGAGACAACATCTGACCTTGCTTGTCGAGTTGGGGTATAAAGATACCACGTTATCACGCTTTTTCCAATATAGAAATGCAATCAAACATCTAAGAAGACTCCATGCAATGATGATCAAAGAGGAGTATCTGTCAACAATGAGGAGTGCCACTTCTTGAGCTCTTATTCCACATACCCTTCACGATACTGATTAAACACATTGATCATTGAAAACATCCGACTTCATTTATTGTTCTGAAGCAAAGCAATACCGAGCTTCAATGTTATTTCCTATATAAAGATGCAAATACGGCAAGGAAGAGTCCTTGCCAACAATAAGGATATCAAGTTCTTAACTCCAAGTTCTTCATCTCCTTCAAGATGCTGATTGACACATTGATCATTGAACACATCTTACCTCTCTTTTCGAGACAGGTTAAAGATATATTGAGTTACTGTTAAAAATGAAGCGATCCCGTTGTTCTTGAGTTAAAATTCTACTTCTTCACTAAAATGCTAAATGACTCTTGAGATCAACATCTGACCTCGCTTGTTAAGACAGGGAAAATCATAAACTGATTTTTTCCACATTTTCTCCGCCGACCAAACGGTGTAGTGGTTAGCGTGCTGGCTTCTAGACCGCGAGGTTGCGGGTTCGAGTCCCGTGTTAGGCATGGGTGTTTGTAAATGTATGTTGGCTTGTCTAATGACGAAAGTTTCGGCGCATTATAGCCCTCGTGTTGCTGACGGCGCCAGATAATCTGAATACAACCAACCACATTTTCTCCCATACCTAAATACAAATACAATACGATTCCAGTTTAAAAACCTCCCAGAAGGCGATCTTTTATTGAAACTTTTTGAAATACCTTGCCTATTCCAGATACCACTACCCGATTCCGGCTCAGTACGCTCTTTATGGTTCACCCCTGTGACATAAAAAAAGCCAATACAACGGCCGCTCATCCTTCCCTGTTAGTATACACAACTCAAAACTCGTACCAATCTCGACAGTTCTCACGGAAAAGAACTGGAACCATCTCCCCTCTTTCCCTTTCACCAGAAGTCTCCAGAACTACTTATGCAGGCCGTAAAAAACCCTTCTCGGCATTAAAGGACCAGGGGAGGTCTCTATACTATCCGGCTGCCGTATTGATATGGATATAAGGCTGGAGTCTGGTCCCTGTCAACAATGAGGTTGTGCCGGAAAGGGAATCCCTAAGCAGTGTCTTCAATGGTTTGGGCTGGAGGAAGGAGTTGGTATGTGTTTCGATTTATAGTTTGGATTTCGGGAATTGGCGGGATTTATTGCGACTCAAGTTTTAAGTACTGAGCTAGGGTAACGTGAGGAATGTGTGTTGTTGATTGGTGTATTGGAGGGTTTTTTATTGGATTGAGGTAATTGAGGTGTAAAGAATGGCAAGAGTTTAACTGTTGCTGTTGAGAGCAATCTGGAGAATGAAGAAAATCGAAATCAACAGATCTGCACGAAGAAATTCTCTTAAATAAAGATACTTACGTATTTCCCTACTGAAAAGTTCGCCAATTGTTGAATTTCTTTCACGTTGACAAAAGGACAAAATAAATTTTGTTATTTATTGAGTCCTTTTCTAATGTCCATTACGTGCTTCTTACTCAAAAATGGTTTAAGGTCGCATGCGTTCTTGCATAGTTTTTTCCTCGTCAGTCGTTGGCGGTTGACTACGCGAAACTATTGGATTGGCCGATTACTTTGTTGTTGGATTTTAAATTATAAATTGTTTTTGTGAAAATTTAAAATATATTTTCAGCAAAATATAAAAACAACGGTATTTAAAAAAAAAAATCAATTTACTAGACCACAGTTAAGTGATGTATTTATGCATTCAATGATAATGATATTAAATTATTTTCAATAATATATTTGATTTTCAAATAATTTTGGCAACAAGAAGAAAATTTAACAATTGGTGAACACTTCGACGCTGGTAAATGTTCACCGGGTTAATACGTAAATACCAAAAGAAATTAACTTAAAATATAAGTTACTTTTTAAAAATAGTTAACATTTGTTAGAATGGTATCACAGCCAGTATTACGAGTAATAATTACACATTTATTGAATTTTTTTTCAAGGGAAAAGGGTGCATGACATTTTATTCGCAATCATAAGTTTTGATACTGAACTTTATTGTTAAATTGCATATTATCTAAGTGCAATACTTTCATCTGAAGGGGGAAGGGGTGGCTGAAAATTTTATCTGATAGTTCATCGCCTTCGTAAGCAATTTTTTTTTTCTCTAAGTTATATCTTAAATAAACTCTAGGAAGATAGGTTTAATGAATATAATTTAATGTGTTGCTTATTAATGGTTTACATCTCTTCTCCGAAAGAATAGTGTTGGAGTATAGGTCAAAATCATCAGTCGTAAATTGTTAAATTCGATCAATTTTTTTTTTCTTTTTCCGTCCTCTAATTATCGTATCAACTTAAAAATTTCAATAGCATTTCTTATTTTAAAGAAAATTGTCCAAACTTTCTTCAATATCATTTCAGATTATATGTTTTATTGCCTTTAAAACGAAACTTATTAACATTTTATCAAATTAAATGTAGGTTATATTTGTAAATATCTTTAACGTAAATAAAAATGTGGCCGTCAATTTTCAAAATTTGCTTAATAATCATTAGATCTTTTAGAAACCATTGGCTACCATTAATTTTGGTTTTACCATTAACTGAACAGTATTAATGGAAGGTTTTGATATGATTAAAGTATAGGTAGGTTATGAACTGAATTGCATTTCTTTACCTAAATAATAGCTCTTCATCACATTGAAATTTTTAAACAATTTTAATCTACAATGAGTAGCTCCATATTCAGTTTATACAAAGATAATCCCTTTTAATTTACATCAACTTTGACTTTTAACAATATTCCATTCATGATGAATTTATTATACATATATTTTAAATTTTAAATAAATTTTTCAACATTTGTACGATTTTTTTTTTTTTTTTTACTTTTACCAATTTAGTTTTTTCTTAAATTCTTATGCTTCAATACTGTTCAAATATAATTATAAAAAAAATAACGTTAAGAAAATTGAATGGTAAATATCTAGCATTTCCGAATCTTAATGAAAATATAAGCATTAATTCTACCAATTATTCATTCCCTTCAAACACACATTCTTTTAATCGATTACTTTATAATAAGTTCTGCAAGAAATTAAAGAAAAAAACTAATTTAAAATATTTTATCTGGTCAGTGAAAGTCTTCCCCGGAACTTTTAATTGAGTTACGTGTTTTTGCAACACTTTCCCTCTGAACGAAAATATAACATGATCACATTTAAATCGGCTTTGGATAAAAAGTGTTTGACTTGGAAATTAAAATTGATTCTTTGTTAGTTTTTTACTTTCTTTTGCAAGTTGGAAACAGTGTAACTTATTGGTTTTGCAGAATTCCATGAAATTAAGTTTGAGTGCAAACATCATGGAAGCTTAACTGCAATAACTTTAAAATCTTAAATGCATTCAGTAGTTTTACATTTTAAGAATTGACACATAACTTAATATCTTTTATTGTTGGACCAGAATTATGAATTTAACAAAAGAACAGTATTTTAAATCAAACGATAAATCTATCTTATTCTTTTATTTTTCTGTCGATGCATAAACATTGGATCAGCATAACTCTCGAATGGGCACCCCTACTATATTCAAGTATTGTAAGCTAGTGGTGGTCATGGACGCGTCATAAGTATTTTCGTCAACATTTTCGTCTTACCCTTCAGCAACTGTTCACCCTTCGTTATACTTAACTGAAAAGATAAATGTGATGATTATTGCCAAAAATATAGTCAATTTTTGTGAATTTGGTAATTATTTTTTTTTGTCAAAATGGTCCATGATAATAAACGTGGTTTAAAGGGCTAATTTGTAACATTAATGAAAATGTGAAAATGAAAACGGTAAATTACACCAATCAATGTCAAATTTAAATTCAGTTGCAATTATTTTATGGTTAAAAGTTGAGCAATGCGTCACAACCCAAGTTTTTTATTGCATTGATTGTTGAAATAAATAATTTATACAGGGCATACAACATGACAATGGTTTTAAATTATTTTCAAAACATGAATTTTAAATCGATCATTCGGAATTACTATTAACTCTCTGAAACACGGATCGTCTTTTACGTTGACTACCCTGTACTTGCTGATTCTGAAACTTCGATGCGATTATCCACTGAAATTTTATTTTGTCTTTTAAGTTTGAGATAAAAAAAAATAATTAGGTTTTAAAGCCTGAAAGATTCAAAGGTCCAAGCTATAAAGTCGTAAACACGCTGAAAATGAATTCTTGAATGCTCATGTTCTGAAGTCCGAAAGTTTAGTTAAACGGTATAGTGGTTAGCGTGCTAGCTTCTAGACCGCGAGGTTGCGGGTTCGAGTCCCGTGTTAGGCATGGGTGTTTGTAAATGTATGTTGGCTTGTCTAATGACAAGTGTTTCGGCGCATTATAGCCCTCGTGTTGCTGACGGTGCCAGATAATCAGAAAACAACCAACCAACCGAAAGTTTAGGCTCTAAATTTTACAAAGCCAGACTATATAATCTCCCAAAAGTGCTGGTCTTAAAGCCTCAAAATCTCTAATTATAAGCTCGCAAAAGTGCTGGCCACAAACTGTAAAATGCGCAAGTTCTAAAAGCTACAAATACGCAGGAAATAATGTTCCAAAACAACCGGCCACAATTTTTCAAAAGCGCAGGATCCAAAATTTCGTACTCAAAGTCCAAAAGTTCCGGATTCCAATGTATGGTTAGATTTAGAAATAAGGCTACTCACGTTTTCAATCCATAAACACACATACATCTCTTTATAAGCTAACAAAGGAAATGTTTTATTACATAGAAGGCATTAAATAAAAGGTGGCATATTAATTTTCCGAATTCTAAAATAACTTTGCCACGTTTCAGAATTTTAATCAGAATCGTAACTCTTTAACCTTTCGCGCCTTTTACGTGCTCAAGTTCTACTTCCTATAATTACCCCACGAACCGCATAGCACTAATCAACTAATCTTCCAAATATTTCACGCTACCACAACCGAAACGTATAACAACCTTACATGAACATCATAAGTCCACGAGCTTGCTATTCGCTGCAATAACTTTTACCTGTTGTGGTTGAATACCAAGCGTTAATCACGCAGGCCGAACAAAGGCTTACCCTTGACGTCCTGCCATTGTATGGGTTCGAGACTAGGGCGATCTCGATTTTTTTTTTAATCCTAATCGTTCACTCACACGTGCGTTACAGTATTTATTTAATTATTCATCCTAAAAAGAAGCCAGTGTATGCCTAATTAAGGTAATTGCTTCGCACCACTCGATGATCCTGTACGATAAATCAGGATGTATTGTGAAGGCGAGCAGGAGGGAAACAACTCAACTCCACCAACTAAAAGTCAGTCGGTTCGATTTTAGTGGTGAAATTGTTTAAGGGGAAAGTGAAGATTAACAGCTTGGTGCTGATGTTAAAGTCGGATTTTTTATTTTTTTTTAGAAAAAAAGAATTTTGTGGGGAACAAAGGAATGTATTTGCATTTGGCGCCCATTTGTTACACTGTCGCCAAGTCGATCGGGCGACTTTAACGGTTTAAGGGAACAGAATGGTGATTGGATTACTAGAGAATGGAAGTTAAGATTTTTCTAAAAAGTTTTTATTTTATTTTGCAGTTCGTTCGGAAGTCAAGTTAATGGAAATGCATTTTCTTTTTGCTTTCATTGTTGGGATTTTTCTAGTGTTAACAACAGGCGATTGTCTTGGGGCAGAGTGAAATTTCTCATTGAAAAATAATCAAGCGTTTTGGACAAGAGTAGTATCGGTTTTAGTATTGGGATAGTGTTATTAGGACATTGTAACAATTGGCGTGGAGGGAAGTCGATGATCTTATTAAAGTGTACATTTAGAAAAGCTAAGTTTGAGGTTGTTGTATTTTTTATAGTAACTAATATATGCACTTCGTTTTGACACTTTAGATTAAGATAGTAAGTTTCAAAGCATTTAAAATGTTTGACGTTAGATGTATAAACCTATGAATATAAACTTTAAATTAAGATGGTGCATTTTTTAATTATTTGTCAGTAAGCCTAGGCTGAAGCAGATTTAAAAGGTATATAAAATGGTAATATATCATTCATTTAACACTATTAAAATATATAGTCAAAATATCGTATTCTCTTACGTGATGCTTTATTTAAAAAAAATTGATATCTTGTAATTGTATATAAAAAAACATGATTTTGTTTGGGTAAATATACCTCCCTATCCTCTACTGAATGTAACAAATTTCAAAATTATAAAGCCTATTGTATTTCTGCTTAAATTCAGCCTTCAAAAAATATCAGCCGACCAAACGGTATAGTGGTTAGCGTGTTAGCTTCTAGACCACGAGGTTGCGGGTTCGACTCCCGTGTTGGCATGGGTGTTTGTAAATGTATGTTGGCTTATCTAATGACGAATGTTTCGGCTCATTATAGCCCTCGTGTTGCTTACGGCGCCAGATAATCTGAAAACAACCAATCAAAAAATATCAATAGGCTACGAACTAATAACATACACTCCCAGAAATCCACTTTATAAATTTTACTCCTAAAACCAAGCCAATGAAATTGCAATGTAATTGCGATCGAAAACTAACTTGAAGATTGCATAGAAGATGTTTAGATCATAAGAAAAGCTTATATTCGAAAATGTATAGGATACATTTTAAGAAAACCGCTCAAAATTAGACATTTTTTAAATACACCTTTGGTATGGATATATTTACCTAAAAATGTGAATGGTGTGGTTACATACAAAAGTAATTAGAGACAAAATGTTTTTGTTTGGAACAGACAATTAATAATTTGTACAATGGTTTCAAAACGAATCAACGAATCTTGTTAACTTTTGTGGTAAACTCCCTCAATGAGTTAATCCACCCCAAGGTACTAAGAGTAAACTTTTTCGCTGCGTATTACATTGTAAAATATCCTCAATCGACCCATTATATAATAAAATAATATAGCAATCATTCTTTTAATAATGAATGTTAAATAAACAATCAACACTAGGGTGTAGCTTGCTCTGAAGATACTTTAAAACCTTTTACTGGCATTTTAGTGCTTAGGGTTTAATGTTTGTTATTTAAAATAGTAACATTTTGTGTTTTATTTTCCTTTCATCTATAGAGCTCTGACAAACATAGAAATATTTGTAAAATATTTAAATAATTTCAAGAATTAAAATTTAAATAAAATCCTACTTCATTTATCATACTGACAAATTCTTCCCAAACATCCTTCGAAAGAAAACCTTTTTATTTGATATGAGATCGAACATAAAGAAATACAGATTACACGTATAAGCAGTTTAATAAGTCTCCTATTAAATATCTTTTCAAAATATGGACATTAATTACTAGCATAACATAGTAGAGGTTACATCAAAGCCTACTGCATTCAGCTTACTGACAAGTTCTTGTAAAACAATTTTGGCAAGGTTATTTGGTTGGTTTGTTCTCTTAATGACCTATTTTTATATACAATAACGGCTAAACTGGCCGTACCTACAGCTTAACGGGGATTCCGAACCACAAGGAAAATCCATGCCTTATCCGAAATTCGAACCCGGCACTGTTAGTTTGCTAGACCAGAGCCATTAGCCATACAGCCATGGGTCATTTTTGGAAAAGAAAACCACTACATTCGATGTCGAACACAAAAGAATACTAATAAAATGGAAATGTATAGTCGCATGTTCTATGTTCTCTCCCTAAATATTCCCTCAAATATGAGCATTAATATCAAGCATAAAATCGAAAAGTATATGCTAAATACTACTATTTTCAGTATACTGACGAATTTGCAATTCTTACAAATATATCATTTTTAAGAAAAACTATAATGTATAATTTGATGTAAGACACAAATGCAGGTTACAAAGATAAGTAAAGTCATATTTTCTCGTTTTTAACTTCCCTTCAAATATGGACATTAATTTTAAACACAGTATTACAAAGTGGAGATTAAGCCAAATCCTACCTACTTTCAGGATACTCACAAGTTCTAGCAAAAACATCAATGGTAAGAAACGTTATTATATTTCCCTATTATAACACAAAGCATTACGAATTGTATGGAAATGTTCTCATTAAATATCTCATTAAATATGAAAATTATAATCTAAACACAATATAACAAAGTATATGATAAATCCCTTTTCAAGAATTTTTGAAACTGCTTTTAGCATACTTAAGTTCTTTCAAAAACAACATTTATAAGAAACCTGATTATATTTCATTATTATAACACAAAGAATTGCGGATTATATGAATGTGTATTGAAATGTTATCTCTTTAAATATGAACTTTATTTTGCAACCCAATAAATATAGCAAAGTATACGATAAATTCCATTTCAAGATTTTTTGAAACTGCTTTCAGCATGCGCTAAAGTTTTTGCAAAGACATCATTGATAAGAAAAAGCTATTGTATTTCACATGGGATCTAGTATAAAGAAATTCATACCTGGATAAATATAGAAATGTGTAGTCTCTCTAAATATCTCTTTAAGTATGGATATTAATTCATGGCATGGCAAAGTGTAGGTTAAATTAAATCTTACTGCATTCCGATATTTTCGTGCAAAAACATTCTTGGTAACGAAAACTATTATATTTCACTTGTTGCAGATTACAATAAGAACAGTGATATGTTTTCTCCCTGAATATTTATTCATATATTGATTTTAAGATAGATAACATATACAAGATAACTTATATTAAATCTTACTGTAGTCATCACACTTACAATTTCAAACGTTTTTGGTAAGATAACTATTCTATTAAATATGAGACCAAACATAAAGAAAGATAATACATGAATGAGTACAGAAATATGTTGTGCCTTTGAATGTACATTATGTACACTCACAAATATGGACTTAAATTTATAATGTAACATAGCAGTGGTGGTAAAGTCAAATCTTATTACATTTAGAATAACATGCAAGTTCTTGAAAAACATTCTTGTTAAGAATAATATAACCCATAAAAACACAAAGTTTGTAATATCAATCCTTTGTTTGTATTGTAAATTTTTATATTCATTAACACTGCGACGATTCTTGAAACAGCGATTGCTTGGTGTTTGCATCTAATTTTAAATATCAAAAACATTTTTGTCAGCAAAATGTGTGGCAAACTACGTTCGCAATTTATTTATTAAAAATGAACTCGAATGTATTCCATTGTATCTAAATATCTTTTATTTATTTTTATTAAAACAATTTTATTATTAAAAAAAAAATGGCAACGGGAAAGAGTTTGTTCAATGGTCGGTCAAATACAATTTTAGCGCGATTGGATGACGTCAAGTTGGTTTATTAGTATTCCGTGAAAGTGACCTTTTAGTGACAGTTACAGCCTCAAAATTTAATAGAACGCATTGACATCGAATCGATTTGCCAAGTTTCAGCCCAATCGGATGACACCAAGAAGGTTAAAAAGGTCTCCACTGATTTACGCGCTATCGACATACACACCAAATCGAAATTAATATAAAGGATTTAAAAATCATTCTATTTCACTTGTACACAAAGATATAGCAGATTAACTTGAAACATGTATAGTCGTGTGATATCTCCCTATATATTGTTGCGTGGATGGGTTCGAAAGATTTGAAGCCAAAGAAGATCAAAACTTGCAGAAATTTATTCAAATATAATTCTTCACAGACTCTCTTACAGCTCCAGAACTTCTCGTTCTAGAAGACACAATACAGCTCTTTTCACAACAATAGAGCACAAAACAGCAGTTAAAAACTTGACAACACAACTGCTAAATCGTCGCTAAAGACAATGCAATACAGTTCGCTTTGGAACTACTACTCGGAATGTTCACTGAGACTCAGTAAATCCAGTCAACTAACGGACTCAGCTAACAACTAACTCAGTGACTTAAAATCAGTCAACTAACTCTCCCGCTCTCTTGGCCGACTTATATAGGGGAGGTGAACTTTCTTGAGACTTCTAGAGGTAGATATTTGGAGAACTTTCCAGATCTTAGTCGAAAAGTCCTATATATGTACATGGGGACCGAAAATGTCGCCAAATAATCACCAAGTTTGGCTACATTTGGCGATTTCTCGCCAAATTTGACGACACATATTAGTCACCAAAACCATCGCCAACTTGGCACTATCTCGCCAATTTGGCGAGATTTCCATTACCATAATGTTAAATGCCCTGCTCCTTAAAACTCGCTTCCCAGAGTGACCTCTGTAAAACTCGTTATCAAGCATCAATACCAACATTGCGGGGAAACAAACTAACGACGAACTATTGCACTGCCTTATGCAAAATGTACATAAATTTTCCTATTTACAAAATTAACACTACGAAATATTTACAAATATACAAAAATTCGTAACAATATATATCCCTCCAAATATGGACAGTAATTTATAACATACTGTACCATACCAAAATGGAGGTTAAATCAAATCCAACTGCATTCAGCATACTTACAAGTCCTTCCCGGAAATTCAAGAAGTAAATCTGACTCCCAAAAACCACAGTCCAGGAAAGTGGTCCTCAACAAACAAAGCAAAAAAAGGGAAGTTTTGTATTCCCTTCCGGCTCAGATGCGGCTATACTAAAAGGGATTTTCCTTCTAGAAAATCCTCCCTGCATCCCGTAGGGAGATGCCGAGATCGATGGTAAATATAACGAATTATATATCGGCCTTTTTCTTATCCATTCTCCATCTTCAGTGCTTTATTTTTATCCATTATCTTCTTTTGGGTTGAGGAAGTTTCAGTTGGCGAAAGAATGTACTGAGGATAGAGATGAAATGAAACGAAATGGCTAAGTTTTTGTGTGGGGAAGGGTTGAGGAAGAGTGCTGCTTTTTTGGTGAGAAAAAGTTTGGAGAAGTGGATTAGAAGATGGAAGTGAAGAGGGTCTTAAAGGGTTTGAAATATCTTACCGAACCCATTATAAACATGCGATAAACTAGACTGAGAGATAAAACACACGTCTAGCAAGCAAGAGGTGTTGTGAGTTTTAATTCTCAAATCGTCCTATACCTTTATTTTTAATTTTAAATCCCCCCCCCCCTTTTTTTTTTAACTTTGATTTTATGTGATTGTTTGTCGATACCGGTGGAATCTGATGAGACTTAATTAACCCCCTTTGCCGTCATACGATCGGGCTGAAACTTGACAGATAGGTTTGATGTCAATGTCTTCTATCAAATTTTGGGTCTGTTATTTTCACTAAAAGGTCGCTTTTACGGAATACAAATAAACCAACTAGTCTTCATCCAATTGCGTTAAAATAGCATTGAACTGAACATTGCTGAAGCTCTTTCCTGTCGCTAAATTTTTTTAAATAAATAAAAGAATAGTCTAATCATAATAAATCATGAGCATAAATTGACTTTCATTTCTAATAAATAAATTTTGAAAAAAATAAAAATGTTTTTGATATCGGCGCGATGTGTTAGTGAATATAAAAATTGTCAGTGCAGATAAAGGATTTTTTTAAAAACTCTTTTTTTTTTTTAATTTGATACATCATTTCTATGTATCTTTTTGTTTTTGATTCACTACTATCTGACCACTTTATTGATTCGAGGATAATTACGGAGTGGAGAGTCTCTCTTGTTTTTGTTTGACTACTGTCTTACACTTTGTTTTCATTCTGTTTCTTCAAAGCCTCAATGGCGCACAATAGTCTTTCTTTTCAAAATCATACGGTTAAAATTATTTTTTGGCCTGGGTTGGCATGATACCTGTCAGGAATTTTTTTTATTTTGTCTAATACTATCCGCTAATATTTGGCAGTTTCTCTTGAAAGACCTCCCGGGAGGCCTTCCCACTTTAAATGAAGTTTTATTTAATGATGTTTCTACGTAGTATATCCTCGGGTAGTTCTTGCAACATAATATTTAAAAAAAAAATAATATGGAATTTATATGAGCAAATTCATAGTAATATTATTCTGAATTAGATATACAGGTAAGCGAAAAATTGTTTGAAATTGATTATTTGGAATCTTTCAACTGATTTGTCAACATTTAACAATATTTATCAATTTTAGTCCACATTAACAATTATGAGTTATTTACACAAACGTACTTTCTAAAAAAAACAGGGAATCATATATTATCTGGTACTTAGTTATAACCACCTAAGTATTCGATACCCCAGCAGAAAATAATAATATTATTATTAAAAAAAATATCACCTAAGACACAAGAAGGGAAGAACATATTTCTTAAAGTATTTGAAACAGTATTTTTAAAAATATATTATTTAAAGTTTTAAATTAAACATATTTTAATTCCAAAAGTCATTTACTAACATTAAAACTCGCAGAATTATATATAAATGAATGCATTAAGTAGCCTTAATTATTTAAAACAACTCAATTTTAAAACATAAAAACATTTAAAGAATCATATACTGCAAATCTTAACATACCATAATATATTTTAATCATTTGAAAGACATTCAAACTTAAATGAATGAGATCCTAAAGGTTTTTACAAAAACACTTTTTTTACTTGACAAAATATATCAATGCAGAAAATAAAACTATGTCTAATCATCCACTCAATAATTTATAAAAAGAAATAATTTTTAACAAGTCAAATATAACGAAATTTATCTTTGCAGTTACTATAATACTTTTTCGTACGATTACTTTAAACATATATAGTTAACAAAATTAAAAAAAAAAAAAAAAAAAAAAAAAAAAGGTTTGTTTCGCACAATATTTTAAATGACTTCTTTTTACACTAAAATTTACTTTGTATTACTGATATCATAAGAAAAACACTTTCTTAGAATGAACGAAATCTTACTCTTAAAATAAATATATTTAAAAGCAAAATAGTTTAAGAAAATAAAGAACATTCCGAATTTCTACATCTGCTTTATCCACAGTGTCCATTCCCTATGGACCTATAATTTCTTACTCAATTGCTGTCCATTTGTTACTCGAATTCTACGATAATACTCTGAGTGAGAGAAACGAACTGAAATGAAGGCATGCCGATCGTCTGCAGCAATTATTGTTCTGCTCAAAATAACTGTAATTTCCAAGCTGTGTTTCGTTTTGGACAGTAGGACACTGAGGTTCAATTTAAAGACAGCTAAGATGATATTTTCCTTCCAAAAAACCTTTTTTTTTTTTTGGAAAAAGAAAATAAAAAGAATGAAAAGAAACTGTTTTCTCTCTTCCATCTCAATTTAACCTTTTTTCAAGAGGTATAATTTTATTAACTTGCAAACAAGAGAAAATGAAGACAGGGAAGACTAAACTGCAAACAATTGCTATACTTGTCCATGGAATAAAGTTCTACGCTTTAATGCTTTTCTTGCTTTATATAGTCGTTTATTTTAAACGAGAAACGTATCTAATTTAAATGGCGGAATTAAATATTAACTAAATTAGCGATTGCAAAAAAGAGATTTAAGCTTTAAATCTCTTTTTAATTGCTTTAAGTTCAACGTTAAACGTAAAGCTTTTCGCAACAAATTTAGTACTAAATTAAGTTATAAATTTTCCATCGCATGAAACGTATGTTTTTATAAAACTTTGTAAAAAAGTTTATAATCTGCTTTGCTTGAAATGCTTTTTATCATGTTTGCCTTTAAGATTTGTACTAATTTGTGACTAGTACAGTTTTTACTTAGTTCACGGCATAGATACTTATCGTGAATAAAATAAGCCACGATTATTTTTTTTTGCATAATTCTGTCTATTTAACTTCTATTTTATTTTGAAATTTTAGTGTATTGAAACTTTCTAAATGAGTCAGATTTGAATAAAACAGTAGATAGTTTTGCTACTTAGTGCTTTCGACACAGAAACTAAAAAGAAGATTTATACCTTTAGTAAAAAATATATTTGCCTTTATTAAAAATTCCAAAGTAAATGTAATCTATACAGCGTGCAGTAGGAATGCAAAAAATAAAGAAATTATGTATTATTCCCTCTACCCATTGAGAACTTTTTATCGATGATGATATTTTAGTCGATTGTTAAATTTTGGTCTTGTTGCTAACATTCTTTTGCAAATCTAAATAAAACATGTGTTAAAAAAATTATATCATCACCACTAAATACTGAATGCATAAATACAGGGTGTCTATAAAATATTGGACACATTTTGATGTTGAATAATTCATAAAATTATTAAGATAAAAACAAACTTATGGCATTTATACACAGAATAACTCATATATTTTCATTTACGGTGAAAGTTGCCAAAGAAAATTTGCTTTTTCTATCAGAATATCATTTCTTTTGTAAATATCATCTGTCTGTGTTATTAATTTTAAGTTTTTCTCGTTTCTTTTGTAAATATGGTCTGCGCATTATTAATTGTATGTTTTTCTCACTTGGTCACCCATATCACTTGATATAACGTCACTGGACTTATGAAATCAGAATGTTCCAAAACGTGGAGAAATGCAAAAAAAAAAATTTCTTTCTTTCTCTCTCTCTCTTTTTTTTTTTTTTTTTTTTTTTACCGGTTACTATACTTTCATTAGCCTCTGTAATACATATGGGTAATTGAAAGTAAAAAAAGTTAACTAGGGTCAATAGGAAAGTAATAAGCTGTATAAAATAATGTATGAAACCAACGTATATCCCTTTCGAATGAGAAAGATGTCATATACAAGCACTCAATTAATGCCAATTTATTTTGTCATTTTGGCAATAGAAAAGAAATTCAACAACTGATGAACTTTTTGTTTCGACAAAAAGGGTGACGGGATAGTATGCAAGTAACAAAATTAAAAATGATTTAAAGTTGAAGATGTACTTTAAATACAGAAATGTACAATATTAATAAATATTTCATACGTTAGGTTTTATTTTAGGTTAGGGTTAGGTAACTTTTCAATTACTTTATTCTTAAGACAGATTTAATAATTGGCAATAAAATAACTTACTTTGGCGACCATTTGGCGAGTTTTCCGTTAACTAAGAATTAACCCGGCAACCTTCCAACTTTGATTACTCTCGTAGCTGTCTTCAATTTTCAAGGAGAAACGTGTAATTTACAATTTAATGAGAAAGCGTAGTTTGGTATCAAGAGTTTTTACTTAGTAAGATTACATGAAACATTTTAATGCATTTGAACCGTAACAACGAAGTCCTTAACTGTGTGCTTTAAATTGAAAATGCTTCAACGGGTTTAAATAGTTGATTTTGAATATTTCATTGGAACGTTTTTCCCGAGGTAGAGAAATTTAAATATTTCGCGAGATGTTGAAGGTATTTGGTAATTAAACTTTTAAAATTGTTCCTCGTATTATTGTGTAAGTACATAAGCATATTTAAATCACATAAACTTCAAAGTTATCGAAAAAATAAATTCGGTTATTTTGTATTATTTTTACGAAAGTAATTTACTCTTACCTTGTGTAGTAGCACAAATACTTGAATATTTTGCAATTAACTGGATCTTAATTGCTTTTTGAAATACTTAGAGGGTTAAATATTTTATTGTTTCCTGTATTATCATTTCTTACGTTGAAACGCAAATTATTAATCCTGATTACAGTGTCGATAAAATGTAATTTAGGATTAACTAAAAATTTGCATTTTGACGTGTTGGAAATTTGTAAGAGAATATTTTAAAGGAAAGATGCATTAGCGTTTTGGAATATTGTTTACCATGTTGTTGGTTGACTCACACTTGAGCTACAAGTAAATTTGATTTTGTTTCAAATAGTTTCATCTGTTGATGATAGCTTTTTTAATAGTTACTTTATTAATTGTTACTATTAAAAAGAATCTTATGAAATAGTTCCTTTTTAAAAGCCTTTTTCATAGCATATTTTTAATAGCTTTTCAATAGCTCCTTTTTCAACAGCTTTTTTGTTCAGTAGCTTCTTTTTAATAGCTATTTTTTTAGTAGCTACTTACATAACCCTTAGCACTCCGCTGTTCCCTCTCAGGGGACATCGTAATTCTAGCATATCACTAGGATGTCCCTTCTCAGGGGACATTAAAGTTTGAGTGATTACGAGGAACTAACTTATTCCAACACAACTTTCTGAGAAATGCATGTTTCCCTAAAGTTTTCTCTTGAAATGGCACAAGAAATCAAAATATGGTAAAATTACTAAGATATATTTAAAAATGTCAGCGGGTTTTGTGTCGGAAGAGAACTAAGAAGTGTTCTAACGACAGTCCGAGCACGTCTCTGCTCCACTTGAAAGAAACGATAAGGAGAGTTTGCAAATAGTTTGGTTTTGTGGAAATTGAAATTTACTGTTCCAAGAGCAACGCTAGGGCAAAGTTCTGCAAAGAAAGAGAGAGAGAGTTTGAAGAAGAAACAACTGCTTCGCACTGTATGGTGATATTTCTAGATATAAATAAACAAGAAAAAAAATCAAACGCCAATGACACATTACAAGTTTGCCGAAAGCACTTATAGATCAGTTGAGAGGTGATTTCCGGAAACCGAAAACGCGTCCATCCACATCTTCGGCGGACAACAGACTAAATAATAAGCTACATATTCCCAATGTGGGAGAAAGGAAACGGGATTGTATTGTTTGTTCTGACAGGAAAACACCTGGTGGAAGGAGTCAAACTACTTATTAGTGTCAAACGTGGACAAATCAGCCTGCAATGCCTATTGGGGAGTGTTTCAAAGTTTATCATACAGCCCAAAATTATTAAAAGTAAAGTATTGATTTTTTTGCAAATAGTATATATTTCTCGATACAAACCAATTCGTATAAGTCCATTATCATTATAACATGTTACTCGGTTCCAAAACTATACTAATTAATATGAGGATTCACAAATGACACTAAGTCGTGCTGAGTAGCTGGTAGTTAACGTCCAGAATGGTTCGGAGTGCAAAGGTGGATTAATAGGTATTACGCCATCGACAAACATACACACAAAATCGAAGTTAATACAGAGGATTTAAAAATAGGGTTAGGCATGTCCTCTATTGAAAAAATCTCGACAGAAGGTTGTGCCTAAAATATCATTATTTTCTAGTTCAAAAACTCTTTTGGCAACTATTAAGGCGTAGTGAAAGCATTTCATATACTTGTGTACATTAGGGTTTCACTTGTGAAACAGCTCAATGGATCGAAATAATTAATAAATTATGGATTCATGCTTAGAAACGCCCTTTTGATGGGACGGATATATGCAATTTGGGTGCAATCTTATCGTATGTAAGCAATAATAGCCCTTGTGATCACTAGTTTCAGTTTCAATAACAGATAAAAGATGATAAATAAAAGATTGGTTTACATCTTTCATTCAATAATGAAATTATTCTCTTTCAAATATAGTTTTATTTAATTTCTGGAGTAAGATTTTCTTGAAACTAACCATTTAATTGATTAATTAGACATATTCTATTTTTAATATTTTCACCAGTATAATCCTTAAGCAAACATACCTGTACTTCTGATTCATATGAGATGGATTTATTAATAATTTTATTGAGTAGGTTATTATTTTACAGTTTTTATTTAAACGTGCGTACAAAGAAATATCGTTATATATATATATATATATATATATGTATGTATGTTAAATATTTTAAATATTAATATAAAATCAATTCACTTAGAAATAATAAAAAAATAACGTTTTAGAAGTAATTTTTCTACTTTTTTTTCTCAATTTTATATGCTTTATTTTTGTTATTGTATAATATATATATATAAGGAAGAAAAAGAGGAAGGAGAAGGTTTCATTTAGGTAAGGGTTAAGGGTTTCATTACTTAATTAATTCTTAAGAATTTCATTCTGGAAAAGAACACATACAGGGTAGTTGTATTTTTAATACATAAGGTAGTCTTTTACTCATGAGTGCCTCCAGGAAGGTTCAAGGGGGTACACTTACACCCCTGAAATTTAAAAATTTAAAATAATGTGGAGAAAACTGGTATGATTTTCACACGCTTTTGGGAACTATCTGTGCAGCTCATTCAAAATAATTCTGAAGGCGCTCATGGTCTTTTCTAAAGAATAAATCATTATGAAATTTGTCATGCATACTATTTGTAACAAAGGTATAAATATCTTAAGAAAACCTAAATAGTATTCAAACAACTGCGCAAACATGATTCAAAACATCTGAACAAGAAAAAAACATCATCCAAACTTCTCAACGAAAAATAAACATCATTAAAAGAACTGAATTGAAAATAAACATAATTCAAACATATGAGCTAAATATAAACATCATTAAAAGAACTAAACTAAAAATAAACCTTATTCAAGCATCTGAACTAAAAATTAACATCATCCAAAAATCTGAAAAAAAAATGAACACTATCAGACATAGGAACAAAAAATAAAATTAGTTCAATTTTTTCTCACCAGTTGGAAGCCTTGTACTTCCAAGACTAATATGGAAGTTAACATGCAAAAGCTTATCGAATTTTTTTTTTTTTTTTAATAGTTTTTTTATTAATTTCAAAAATCGTTTTCCTATTGTGGCATTTATATCATCATACTCTTGCGTATATCTTTTTAGGCTTCAAACTATTCAAACATCGTCAGTTTTATGGCAACCCAATATTCAGGGGCAAAATATAAGTAAAATAATCATTACACCATACTTCAAAACAATCTTTTCTTTCATCGTAGTAAATTGGTCCTTTTTTGCCAACCCAACTCACAAAAGGAAACTCTGTTGAGTCGGCAAAGAGTAGAGATATCACAATGAAGAAAAACTTTTCCTGTGATTATTATTGATGCGTTATTGGACTTCGGTTAGTTGGACACAGTTGCCACTGCACCAAACGAAATCTTTCTCCTTTTTACTGCTCTTGGTTTCTTATTTGTTATTGGCAACGGAATAGAATTGTTTTCCGGCTATGTGATTGGCCACATTTAGGATATGTTACATGGTTGCTTTCGATTGGAGAAAATAGAATATTGACGTGGATAAAAATGGCTACTGGTGTTTTGGAATTGAATGGAATTTGTTAAATTGTTTATCGAAGTATTTTTGGATGAAAAATATAAATGTATGTTTTCTCTTATTCTAAGTTTTGGTAAATATAAATTTGTGGCTATGTTACATTTTAAATTATGAAATAGTATTAACTATTTGTATTAAATAATTAATTTGTATTGTATTAAATAATAATTGTATTTATAGGTTTAATATTAAATTAAAGAAAAAAATTACTTTGTTTTAGAAGGAGAATATTAATAAGATTTATCCAGCTAATTAATTCTGTGCTGTTTTGAAATACCTTATTTTATAGTTTGTGTATTTTGTTTGAGTATTTTTTTAATGTATTCATAGCGTGTATTCTAACTATTGGTTGGATGAATGTAGACTCAAAGTGAAGCTTGAATTATTAAATAGTTTTAAAACTGGTTATTTTATTTAGATTAATGATTATTTAAATCGATACTCTTGTTGATGTATTTAAAAAATATAAACAAAAACCTTGAAAAGGTATTTTGTAAAATTAGCATAAGTTCTTAATTTAATGCGTTATTTAAGAATTTATACTAATATATACTCATGTTTATGAATATTTTATTTGATGTGTAATTGATGTATTAAAGATCCATTTTTGTTTAAAAATTTTTTATTTCACTATGGATTTTATAATTAGTTTAGAACATTTTACTTATAAAACAATATATATATATATATATATATATATATATATATATTTTTTTTTTAATTTGTCATTTTTGGATTGTTTTAATACCTAAGGAAATTATTTCAAGATTCAAAATTTCCTCAAGTCTTACTTAATTTATTTCCTCAAATAATAATTTAATGCAAATAATATTTAATTTATTAGGAATATTTTATTCATATAAATTTGTTTTTTTATTCTTTTGGTCATCTATGTTTTTAATGTTTTCTACACTAGAATTATTGTTCGTATACTATTTAATATAAATTAATTCAATAATGATTGCTGGACTAGGTGAATACCCATAATTCCCAAAGAAATTTTGCAATGCCCATTTTAGCAATCAAGACACATTCATACTTCCACATTTCAAACTTTAAACCCCATTTGAAATTGATTGAAAATGGATTTATTAAAATCAGAATAACTTTCTTCATCTATGCTTTCTCTTGATAACAAATTTAAGAGTTGAAACTTTATTGGAAATTAGATATTGGGACATATTCCTCGTTTTGGACATTTCGGCTCCTTGAAATCATTTAATCGAGATAGGAAAAGCTTACTTTTTCTACATTTTCCATTGTTGACATTTGTACCGAATTTTCGAGTTGTGACTACATTGGAAGTCAGATATTTGAATATTCCTTGTTTGAAACATTTGATCTATTTCAACCCCTTAAAGTTGATTAATCATCGGATTAGCTTACTTTTTATGTTTGTACTTGAATATTTGCATCAATTTTCAGAATTGTGATTTCGAGGAAAGTGGAGAAATTGGTGATGAGTCTGTGACTGCAGGCGCGTAACCAGGGGGGAGGGATATGGGGACATATCCCCTCCCGAAATTTTTTAGTTTGCTATTAGAACCCAGAAACCTAACAATTTTTTTTGTTTAAAGTAGTAAATTTATTCAAAATGTTTTTAAATCTCTAAATATATGTAGGAAAAAATCTATGTAACAATATATTTGGCATCAATAACAAAAAATATTGTTATGATTTGTTGAGATAATTTTATAGCCCCTTCCGAAAAAAAATTCTGACTACGCCCCTGGGTGAGTGAGTGAAATTTTAAATATTATTTAACTGAATTATAATTTTGTTCAATCACTGTCACTATTTCAATGTCTTTTGAATTTTGGAGTTTAATAAGGTTTTACTAATTTATACAAATCCTATTTAAACGTAAAAATACTGCATTAATAAATCTTTCTATTTAAATTTAATACATATTTCGATTCAACTTATTTTAATCAAATTTTATTATAGCTTGCATATAATTTTCAGTAATTTCTCAATCAATAATAATCACACAATGATAAGTCATTTTTATTAATTAAAAAAATTCTAAGAAAATCAGTTATTTTCCATATAACTATTATTTAATGTATGGTTTTCCGTCAGAAGAACATCATATTTTTCCCCAGTCATTTTTAAATCCTTCCAATATCACAGTAAACTGACTTTATAAACATCATAATGTAGAGATTTTTCATACATAGAACTAGACATAACATTATTTTCAACTTGTAATTTCCAGAACTTTCTTAACCAATGGTACAATGCAACAAGGTGTACTATCTTTATTGAGAAAAACAATTCTAAGAAAAATAGTTATCCGATTGTTTTCTTATTACATGACTTACTATCAGAACCTGATATTTTTACAATACCAATTTAAAATCTTACCTAATATTATCGTAAAAGGCCTTTATAAACATGATTATTTGTAGATTATTAATACATCGAACTAAACATTTAATTTATTTCTCAACATGCACTAAAGTAGGATAAAATATACAGCATTTTTAATACTACCGTACCATTTTCTAAACGCAGTATTTAATAAAGTATTTTTCATGGTAATTTAAAATTGGCAAGTTTAAATTGCTCTACATCTTTAACTGTATACTTGGATCGTCTGTCCTTTCTGCATCTTTCAGCTAATGCTTCATTGTTTGAGACTGTCGAGTATTTCATATTACACAGTTACAGTTTTTTGATAAGCTAACATATACGACTTAAAATAACAAGGTTTTTTAATTACTTTTAACTTGAAATTGTTTCAACTTTTATTACTAGTAAAAAATTTCACTTGTTGCAAAGTAAAATTTCGATTGGCATTGCGGGTCATTCAATTAAGCCTCATGTCTATGGGACAAGCTGAGGATACTTTCTCAAACTAAAATTAACTAGGGGCGTGGAACATCGCACAACTTTCAATTACACTATAATACTGACATGGATTTGTGTCATTTAACGTTTTTATATTTTCATCACTCATTTAGTTGAAACGGCCAGCTTGGCGATATTTTTTCGTATGGATCTGAAAAAAAAAAAATCTGTCAAAATGGTGATTTTGGCGATTTACTTTTCGATAATCTTTATATTATTCTTTCTTATATGCAAAACTGAGGGGAAAAGAAAAAACAATCGGTAATGAAATGTGCTCAAGAGAAGAGAATTATGTGTTGAAAGCATTAGCTTTTCAACTTTTAATGCCATTAAAAAATTTTACGGGAATTTTGGAGATGGGGATATTTAGAACATCTTAAGAGGCATTGCCACAGCGATTTTGATCTAAATCGTTAGAGCCGCTTTTTAACAATCATTGAAAAACATAATTTTTTCAATTACAACTACCTTACTACCTTATGCGCACGCGCGATTTTGACGAAAACCTTAATGGTAGGTTCCATGGTTACCACTAACCGTTATATCCAATTTGAACATTGTAAGTCAATTTGTCTGGGTGTTATGCTGACCACAGACACACACACACACAGACATAATTTTTTTCTAGATCACTTTTCTGAAATCAAGATTTTTTTTTACCGAATGCTATGTTTTTATTACCCTATGTATACATATGTGTAGTTGGAAGTCAAAATATTTTAAATGTCCTAAAAGTTGACTGAAAATTGAAAAAAAAAAAAAAAAACTAACCTTAGAGTAGCTTGTATATTTCCATTTTATCCAGGAAAGTAAATCTCTAGAAGTATTTTAATGTAATTTAAATAGAACTGTATTTTTTAATGAAAAAGAAACTACTAATATAAATATTTCATTTTTAATATAATTTTTCAAAATATATTCCATTTGAAATTCATTATTCATCTTTACGTTTCAACTTATAGCCAGTAAATAAACTGTAAATATTAGTTTTCAAACCGTCTATTTTATATTCATTTTATGACTCGGCTATATTCAACCATATATTTGGCACATAATTCTTATCCGCTCACATTTAAGTTTTAAATCACCTGGTATTAATAATATAAAGTATGGTCCTTAACGGTTGACATATTTATTTCGCCAATTTATTATATAATATATTAAAATGTTCATAGCAATTTAAAACTTTGTGTCAGTGGATAAAGAAAATACATGAAAACATAAATTTTTCAATCCAATCTCTTATTTCTATTTAAAACATAAATGAGATGAGTATAACTTGTTCCATTGAATTCGACTTCAATTTCCACATTTTTGTAAAAGAATCTCAAATAGCTAACAATGTAAGAAAAAAAAAACTTATTAGCGTGACCCATCCGGACAAAAGCTGCAACATAAAATCAAAAAATCCAGCTAATTATGCTGAAGCACATCGAACACCTATTATTCTGCGGCACTACTATTTTGCACTATCATTAAAACTTGGAAGAAATAATATGCATGTTGCATTTCTATCTCGTTATACAGATAAATTGGCTGCCTCTCCCGAAAAAGTATAAAAAAAACTTTTTAACCATACAAAATAACCTTTTTTCAAATCCCAGTGACAGAAAATAGTGTTCTTATATTGGGTTTTAAAAATAATGAGAGCAATAACGATGAAGGATTTATCGTAATTATCAATATATTTGCTTAGAAGTTTGTTAAAGCTTAATTTAATGATCGTAGAAGCTATATGCAGGGAGCATTTTTACTATAGTTTACGTGCTTGTGTTTGAATAAATAAATGTATATGGGTAATGTTGTAATTAGGCGCTGGTAAATAAAATGGAAATGTAAGTTTATATTTGTAACGAACGACGTTGATTCGTTATTGTTTAAAATCAAGTAAACGTGAATGATATTAAATTACTTCAATAAAATTTTAAGGTTTAGAAATAAATGAAATTTAAGTTAGTCTTAAAGATGAAATTTATGTAGAAATGTGTTGATCGTATATTCTTTGGCGACAGAATTTTTCATAAGCTTAAAAGTTAATTTCGGATTACATTGCATATTGTATACAAAAGTCATTACTTTTTCTGAGTTAAAAATTGGCCTTAAGAGTTTTAGAATGAAGTTATAATGTCAATGTTAAGGGCAATTATTACTTTCAATTACCCATATATATACATAGGGTAATGAAAAAGGGTATATAAAAGAGAAAAAGGGTACAGAGTATTTAATCGAGAAAAAAAATGCGTTTTTTTTCTTTCTTTTTTCTTTTTCTCTCTTCTTTTGTCCATGTCTTGGAACATTTTTGATTTCACGAAAGTGATTTAGAAATTTTTTTTGTCTGTGGTCCGCATAACTACCGAACAAATTGACCTAGGATGTTCAAATTTTGTGTGCAGGTTAGTGGTGACTATGAAACCTACCATTAAGGTTTTCGTCAAAATCGAGCATGCGTAATATCGATGGCAAAGTTGTATATATATATGTAGTGACAAACTTATACAAAGGCTATATCTAACTGTATGTCTGCATTCTTATTAAATTATAAATGGACATCTAATTTTGCCACCAAAACATGCCACTCAGGCTAAATTTTTGTTTTATTTTACCATAAACTGTAATTTAAAGTTTATTTGTTCTTATGATTCCCCAAAAATTTTAATCTCTCCAGACTTAATTTTTTTATTAGTGATTACGTGTTTTTAAATATTTTTAATTATGATTCAATAAAATATTCTATTCCGTATGCAAACTTTTCTCAGTGATAATAAGATAGTTGATCAGTATCACTATGTGCTTAAGTCCTAATAAATTTTTCTACTATATTAGTGTCTACTCGATAATTGAGTTTCTTATGGAATACACATTTTTATTTACATTTGTTGATAATTATATCTGCATTCAACAGGATACTATATGTATATAAATTAAGCAAATAATTAATTTTTAAGTACAAAAACACCAGCATATATATATAATAATACTTAATGAATAAAATACGTTGCTCTCTAAATAAATTTGAGAAATACCTTAACGAAAATAAACGTATTTAACGTTTTAAAGTCCTGAAAGCTGAACAAGAGCCAAAAATATAAATACACAAAATAAGCAAACGTCATTTCCCAGAACAATTGAAATATTTATTTGTACATCCCTACACTTTCATTTTAACTATAACAATTCCAGAAAAAAACCAACAGGTTTTATCACATTTTATTTCGAATTTCTTCAAGAATCATCAATTCCACCGACTTTTGCAGGTTCAGCGCTTTTAAAAATATATCGTTTCTCAGCAGAACTTTAAAGCCCCGGGTACACTCCCCCCCAATGGACGTATAATCCAGGCTTGCTCCAATTTGAATTATCCATTTTGAAAAAGCGATAAGAATTAATCGTATCTTCTGTAGTTGCCAATGAAGGAAGCTTTTGTTTTTAGCGATGAATACCTATTTCTAGGGGATTTATTCAGTGGAGATTTGGGAAAATGTGAGATTTTTCATCAGGGGAAACTTGGGAAAGTAATCCACTTTTTTTCGATTTGTCAAGATCTGATGAAATATGTGATGGGTAGATTGCATTGTTTCTTTTGAGTAATAGTTAAGGCTTTGAGTGTTTGTTTTGTAATTATTTATTTTTATTTATTTATAAATCTTGTAAAATTATTATACGTGCAATTTTGTATTTTAAATTTAGAATGGGAAATTTATTTTGGTTATAAAATTATTTTTTTTCTTTAAAGTTAAATTAGTCAACTATTTGAGAGGAAATTATGTTATGGTCTAACAATGTCTGTATTAGCATCTGCTTATACAGATGTAAATTTTTGTTTATTTTTGGTATTTCATTTATTAGTTTTATAAATATAATTCATTTCATCCGCTTTGCTGAATCCAGAAAGTTGTCCCAAGTTCTTTTTTCATTCAGTTATAATTATTGATCTGTTTATACAAGTATAAATTAATAACATTTGAAACGCAGTTTGCCACACATTTTGCTGATAGAAATGTTTTGAATACCCGCGCTGTATTAATGAATAGAAAAATTAGCAATGCATATAAAGGATTTCTTAAAAGCTCTGTTTTTATGGGTTATATTTATCCATCAATTTATTTAAGTTGTTTCTTAAAACAATTATTTGTTATAGAAGCAAAAACCTAACTTTTGCATGGTTTAATAATCGGGTGTTTATCAGTAAAACCATTTTTTTCCCCAAAAGTCAGTTTATTCATTTAACAAGAAGTTAACACGGTATAGACGAGCATAATGCAATATTTTTTCAAAACAAGTGGTATTAATGTAATAGTCATTTTAAAAAACAGAATACTTTACTCAGAACAAACCAAATGTTTTGATCATATTTTCATAGTATAATGCTACTTGGTGGTGAATTATTGAATTTGTGGTTTGGGTCACTTTTTTTTTATTAGTTTACACATTCTAGATTGTGTTTATGGACTTAAGTCAGACTTGCACCACTTTGACTAGAAACCCCTCAATTTTTTCACACCTTCATATTCTATTACAAACAGTGCTACTCGCACTAAAGTGTTTTAAAACTAACATTCAGAATTTACCTTGTTGTTAATGAGTAAGGCTAAAAATACCAATAACCACTTTCTTCATTTTTCAAAAAGTGATGTAAGAAATTTGATTTTCCCATATATAGGCAAAATGGTTTTGGATTGGTTGAAAATCGGATAAAAGTATTTTTTATAATTTTCTATTTTACACATGTGTAATGTGTTAAGACTCTTCAGGTTGCATTGTAAAATACGTTGATATATTTGGCTTTACGACTTCCCTTACCAAATTAAGGATTTGCTGCCAAATTCGGCAACTAGGTGTCAAGTCCGTATTTTTTTTGGCAACCCTATTGACGGAAATAGTTATTGAATTGTTAGATTTTCTAAAAAAAAAAACCTGTTTCTGTATATTTAAATGAGAAGTTTCGTTTTGTTTGTTATTCTTACGCAAAATTTAGGCAAGAAGTCAGTTTCTTAACACTTAGAATTAAACGCTTGGATTTTTATCTTGAATAAAGCTAATTTATAGATCTTTACTTTTCAGCGAAATTCAAGCATGAAGTCTATTTTCAACAACGGCGTTTGGCCTTCTCTAGGATTTGGCGACTTTTTTTTGAAAAGTCGCCAATAGACACAACTTGATAAATAAATTGCCAACATCAATAACTCAGAAAAAAGTTGAAGGTTCTGTGTTTTTCATTTCAGCTAACCATTACAATCAAAACAAAAACAAAACCTATCTGCAACGAAAACCCATAAATAAACACACCAGCATTACAAAAATATCACTTTTTGAACGTTGGGATTGTCTTCTTGAATTTTGCAGTTTTATTCATTATTTTCAGCAGAATTAAAGCCTTAGGTCTGTTCTTCAATAAGACGTTTTGGCGTCATTTGGATTAGGTGATATTTGTTTAAAAGTCGCCATGGGTCATCACATAAGTAATTACCAACATTGATAACTCAGATAAAGCGAAAAGCAGAATTACTGTATTTCTTACAACATACAATAAAAATAACTAAACTTGTTTTCAACAAAAATCCTCAAATAAATATATCACAATTCAACAAATATCTAAACTCATACCTTGATCTTACCAAACAACCCTCACTATCAAATACCTTATCCACTGACAGTTCACTTCGCAATTATAATCCATATTGAAACCTGCTTATCCCCTTTTGCCTCTAGGTCATTAAGGCTTAAAATTTACTAACCACTCCTACTAGACAGCTGAAGTAGTTCATGTAGGAGGATTTAAATCTGCCAGTGTTTGTATAGTTTGCTCACAACAGCTGCGGGAAATTACATGAGATCTCATTAAAGTGAAATGCCCATCTTGGACCACGAGATGCAGTTGCAGTGTCTGGATCGCAAACCTAGGAAGGCTGGTACAGTTTTGCTTAGGTTAATTTAAGTTGATGTCGGCATAACAATTAATTTTGGTTAATAATTAAATTAGAATTGTACGTTGAATCTTTGAATGTAATGTTAAAAATAACATTTTAATGTTACTTTACTTGGAGTTGGTGGGAGGACCTGCTTAGAATGGAATGGATATGAGTTGCATAGCTTATTATGATCGTGAGCTATAAGTTTTTCTTTAGCAAATCCATTCTCTGAAAAAATACCTGAGCAATATATGTGCTAGATGTTTAAAGTGACGAGCATACGGGTATTGAAATCATGGCCTGACATTTTTCGTAGAAATGTAGAACGATTTCAACTCGGGAAATTTCAAACATGAACAACAACTTGAAATAGGTATAACACGAGGTAATGGCAAATAGCTTTCTTTCATTAATTTTTGTTTCTTAAAAGTGCAAACATTGTCAATCTTGACATCGTTTATTGTACTGGCGTCAGAGTTGAAACTTAATATATGAAAATCTCTATGATAATTTTTGACATTTTAGGTACTATCCTGATATTTCTTGCCTGAAGAAGTCTGGTTGACTTAGATGTTTGTTGTAATTTTGAATCCATATAAATCTAAAATTATTGTAATGTTAAATTTAGATTTGAGATTATCTTTCCAACGTATAAAATTATTAAATCTTAACCACACGCCTTTTAGAGACATGTTATATGGTTTTCGTTTGGTTAACCTTAACTAGATTGTTTACTTGTTAGCATTTCAGTTCAATGAAGCATATCTTCATACTAATGATTCTTGTTTCAGACCCCATGTAGACTTCTATGTTAAACATTTACAATCCTCTTTAATCTTTGTTTTTTTTTTAATCGTATTTGATAAAAATCAGTTAAAGTTTACTAAAACCTATATAAAAGGTCGTGATATAAGCTCTTAATAAACCGTTAATATGCTAAACCGAGGATAAAAAAAAAAAAAAAAAAAAAAAAAAAAAAAAAAAGCATTCACTAAAGTATTAGATTTACGAATTTTTCAATAATACATTTCCTTACATATTCAAGTAATATTCAATCAATTGCTATTCACAGAAGAGTTTTCTTTATTCAATTCTTTTAATAACTAAAAGTTGCATATAATTACATGACAAATAAAAATCGTACTCTCAACTCAAATCTTCTTTTTTTTTTACCCTTCTCCATTTTCGATAAGAACATTTCAGATATCTCCATTTTTTTAAAATAGTATCTCTTAAGCACGAATATTAAACATTAAAAATATGCATCAAAATATTCCAAGAATATTTTATGAAATAAAACAAATATATTTAAGTGGTAGTTACATTTTACCATAATTTTTTATTTTTATATTTTGGAGTAAAATTCACACAGCAGACGATGATTTTGACACTTAATTTCATGATAACAATAGTTATATCTCAAAAGATATAACTTTTTTTTTATTCTGCAAATTGTTCGAGACATATTTATTAGTTAAAATAAACTAACTCATTTTTAAGCCATAAAATTGCTTGAAAAGAGATTGGCGTTTGATTACTAAATTACAACGAACTTTTGAATTCTCGAGGATTCCAGTAATAACTTTCTTACAGTGTACTACAGAAAAATATACACTCTAATATAGTATACTACTTTTAAAGTTTAAAAAGTAAGTTTGAATTATAAATAACGTGTACTAACTTAAAACTAGAATGAATCAAATATTCTAGGTGACAATATTCTCAATCTTTCGATCCTCATTTGCATAAGGCATTAAATATTTCTGATTACCCAAACACGGTTTTTTAAGCCAATTAAATTCTCGATTGCAGTTTCAGAAAGAAGAGTTAGTTTCGTATGTGACATCACTAAATCAAAAATATAAAACCTTTTTTTTTTCGTACTTGCGTGGACGAGTTTTATGTGTGATTAGTTCGAATATCGTGACGATGTTCTAATATACAAGTTTGATAAGAGCTTTAATGAGTTATCTGAAACGTTAATTTGTTTCGTGAATTGCTAATCAGCACCGATTCTGTCTAAGGATAGTAATTATTCAGCTAGAAATTTGTTGAGAAATTGAGAACTTTTGTAGTTGTTTTTTCCTTTGGTATGTGATTTATTTTAGTTAAAGATGGTTGATTACTGCAAATGATCTTTCTATGTAAGTATCTGTCTGATTAGAAAAAAATATGTATATATTTTTCGATTTGAAGGTCTGTTTTACGAATTAACGGAAATATCTATCATCAAAGAGCAACACTGAAAAATGGTTCATATGTCATATTATTTTCTAATTGAAATCGTAATACTTTTCTAAAACTAAAGAAAAATTATTTCCTGAATAAATGTAAGGTTATTAAAATAGTTGGAAAAATGCTAAAATCAGGCAAATTATAAAATAGATGGCAAATTCAAGAAATCACTAGAGATGAGGTTGGTTAAAGTCAATAATGTTAGATGGTAAATAATATGATTATCAGTAATAGTAATAACCAATATGCATATGTTAGAATTGACGGTTCGGAGCGATTTTTAACGAATAATGCGGATTTTCTTATTATAATACGGAATTTAGTACGTTGCGTTGTCTGTCTGTGCTGAAATAATAAGAAACAAAATAACCTGCGAGCACGCTTGTTGGTGTGTTGCTTTAGGAATATTTATAGCGACCGGCCCATACGACCCAAGGCACGTACTCGCAAGTAAAATTTTGTAAAATATTTTGAAGCATATCATTCAAAGCTTTTTTTCTGTAACAACTTTACTAAAAATGTAGGGTGTCTATAAAAAGTTGGACCCTTTTTGATGTTGAATAATTAATAAAAATAATGAAGACGCATTTAAATTGATAACACTAATGGTTACATAGACTCAAAAAGTTTTATGGCCCTTGTCATTGGACTTCCACATTGTTGATGTTGTTAGTCGCACATAGATTTTCAAGATGGTAGTCAATTTTGCACCAGGTACGGGCAAGCATGTCGGCATCCACAGAGGCTGCTGTAATCCTAATCTGCAAGTTATTCGACACTTTCCGCCTGTAAATGATGTATTTTACAAATCCTCAAAGGAAAAAGTTCAGTGACGTTGCATCAGATGATCTGGATGGCTAACGGGAGAAAGACATACATTTAATAACTCCCGCAGACGATTTTTACAAAAGAAATGAAAAAAACATAAAATTAATAACTCAGGCAGACAATATTTACAAAAGAAATGATATTCAAATTGGAAAAGGTAATTTTGTAGGGTAACGTTCACTATAAATGAAAATATATTAGTTAATCTATGTATAAATACCGTAAGTTTGTTTATATCTTCACTATTTAATGAATTATTCAATGAATTATTCAACATTAAAATGTGTCCACCCTGTATTATTTGAGTATATATTAAGTCATAATATTCCAGTATGTATAACGTTTCCATATCACTATTAAAAATATATATACACAATACAAATATATAAAGAGCATTTATTATATTATAAAATAGTAACCGCCATTTTTACAAACGGAAAAAAAACTCTACATTTGATTGTATAATTCGGTCATTATATTACATAATTCGTTCATTATATTGTATAGTTAACATGTATTACTTATTCCTCATACTAAAATATGGTATAAACATAGATATTAATATATAAACGACATTTATTCTACCATAAAATATAAATTCCTATTTCTCCAAATAGGAATAAACTACATTAAACTGTACCTTCGAGTCATTATATTGCATAATTAACCTATATACTTATACTAAAATATAGTATAGACATATAAATTATTAATAAATAAACAGGATTTATTCTAGCATAAAATATAAATCACCGTTGATACACTGGCAAAAAATACGTATTGTATCATCAAGTCATTATACTGCGTAATTAACATGTATATACTTATACTAAAATATGGTTTATACATACACAATATTAATATATAAACAGCATTTATTCCACCATAAAATAATCATCGCTACTGACAAAAACGAAAAAATTGCATTATATATTATCGTAAAGTCATTATATTGTATCATAAAGTCATTATATTGTATCATAAAGTCATTATATTGTATCATAAAGTCATTATATTGTATAATTAACACTTGTACAATATTTTTAGTAGAAATATATAAACAGGTACAAAGTTAGTATCTATTTATTGTATTACAAAATACCAATCATTACTACCACAAAAGGAATTTTTTTTTATTATGACAGTATTGTATAATTATCATAGAAATGTTAACATATACGATTAATTTATAAACATAAATTATACAACCATAAAACCCCAATCACCCCTGATACAAAACGGAAAAAAGAAAAAAAAAACTATACTCGGCTAGGCTTAACGTAAATTGCCATCCAACAGAGCTAATCCCAAACTTCTTACATTTGCCGTCTACTCTTATGCTACACTTGGGTGCCTATCTTTGTAGACAGAAAAAAGAATCCCCTTCTTCAGTGCAACCCTATTAGCTGAAGAACCTATAGGGGACTACTACAACTAGGAAATATCATAGAATAGGGCCCGAGGTAACTAGGCAATTGCTTGGACTGTCTGCCAGGAGATGCCTGACACTCGATTGTTTGCTGGATTGTGATTGGCTGGGACAGTGGAGGAAGTGAAGTGGAATAAATGAACAAGTGTCGAGTTGGCTATTGTTGAGATGCTGGACGAATAACTGTTCGGGTGGGTCGTGTTAATTATGCAGTTGTAATGTATCTAGGGGGGGGGGGGAGAACATTGTATTTTGGTTATGTCCGGATCTTTTTACGAAATTTGTACGGAATGTCTTACAAATACGTAATTAGTTGAGCTATTGATTAATAATGAATTGATGTTTTTTAATGTTGTTAGGGTAAGAGTTGTTTCCACGTAAGAGGACTTTTTTTTTTGGCAAATACAAAAATATAGTTGAAATTTTGATTGATAGAGGGCACTAAACATAAGCAACCACAGGAAATAAGCCATGAGTCCTATAAAATATCTGGTTTGCTCATTTATGATTTATTCGAGTTTTTACTTTCTTGCAGACTGTCATTGGGGTAATGATGGATGAACGGAATATGTTATCTAGTGTCGTGATATGGTGAGATTAAAATGGAATAAAATTTTGTTTTCAATAATCTGGATCAGTCAAGATACCTATAGGAAAACAACGGATCAAATTGGTTCAATAGATAACAAATTATTTTTACACCCTTTTAGAGTTAGAAAGGAGAAATGTGTTGGCTTTTCTAAATATATATCCGGCAAACTTTCTTTAGATTTGAAGATCAAGTCTACAAAATCTGAACAAAACTGTTTCTCCCTATAAACACACATAAAAATACTCTTCTTTAAATTTAGAAAAACAAAATTTGTTGTTTTAATATGTTTAAGTTGTATTTTAAAACATAAATTTTCAATGATTTCAAAAGTGTACCAAAATTTTCTCTGATGTAATAATTAAATGTTCAGACATCTTTAAATATGTATAAATATGTGAACTTTATTTACGAACATCCTTTACATTGGAATCAAATTAAAAGTTTCCATCCATTTCCCATCGACATCAAAGTCGGAAATCAATAAAAAAGCAACTGGGCGGGGGCAAAAAAATCCCGTATAAATTAAGTTTAAGTTCAGTTAGTTCTTGCCTGAAGAGATTCTCAGTATTCCATTAAATGGCTTAAAAGAAGGCGCCCATGCAAATTCCTACCGACTAACTTCGCCAAGAACAAATGTAATCTCAACTTTTGTTGCTTTTTATTCTGACTCTTTGCGCAGTCAGATTTGTTTTGAGCAAGAGACGTGTATTTTAGAAGCCAAGGCAGTGGAGGGTATTTTTAAGTGTCTAATTATTTTACTTGGGGTTTTAAGCAGGGAGAAAGTATTTCGAGTTCTTAATCACGCAGTTGTTAATGTTCTTTCTTGGCTTTTGACTGCCAGTTTCTTTAAGGGAGCCTTAGTGGATGGTTTCATGTGTACCATAGAGCTTGTCTTAAAATCTAGGACTATATAAATTGACGCATTAAATGGAAACTTGGTTGAAAAACATCAACTTTCAATAACTCTGGAATATTAGCTACAGTATTGAAATCTGTGAGTTGACGCCATTTATCGTTTGCGTTTTCTTTCACACTAGAAAAATTCATCCAAAATTAACAATTTCAAAATTTTAAATTCTCAATTGACCTAATTTATCGTTTGCGTTTTCTTTCACACTAGAAAAATTCAACTAAAATTAACAATTTCAAAATTTTAAATTCTCAATTGACCTAATTTATCGTTTGCATTCTCTTCCACTCGGAAAAAACATCGATATAGATAAACAATGATTATCTATATCGATGGGGAAAAACACTTTTAAAATTCTCATTTTTGTTAGTTGGCGATATTTAACCACAAATTATTTAACAACTATCAATGCAATATAATTTTCACAACCGTTGGGTTTGAGTTTGAATTTCAGTTAAGATAAGGATGTTTGTTTTGTTGCTGTAAATGCTGTTTGTTTTGTTGGTGCAGGAAAAAAAAAGAACGTGGAGCGAATTTTTATAAGTATATATCTATAAACTTAAAAAAGTTTGAAAAAACCCTTAATGGCTAGTAATGACATCAAATATCCGTTCTGGCTTATTTATATCAATATGATATATCTACACATTTAACTAACGTGTGAAAAATAAGAATACATTATAAACTATAAGTTTGAAAATTTGTTGCCATTAATTTTTTAGCAAATTTTATAAAACTGTTTCGCATATGTTATGCAATAAACAGTTCATATGAAATCAATAACCACGTACCTAACTTTTATAGTTAAATTTTTCTTCAATATATATCGCAATTTTAGAAATATTGTCTGAATTTCGCATATTAGGCATCAGTCTTGTTTCAGTATTAAAATACGTCTCATAACTTTAATTTTTAACCTTTAGAAGATGTTCGAGTGTTTTCAAACTTCCCTCTTCTCCCTGGTAGGACTCTTATTCGTAATTAAAAACTAATTTATATACAGATAACTTCAACAACAGTAAATGCAAAATTACGCACTAAATCACGATGATAAAAAAAATAAGAAGCCATTCTCGCCAGAACCAAATACCTCCCAGTTGTTGCCAGTCGTATCAATTTCCAATTAAAGATATTTTATTAGTTCCAATTAAACACGAAAACTTACTTCCGAATACAACCACGTAAAAATTTAACTTTCAGGCCACGATTGCAAGTTGAGAGGTAACGCTTCCTGGGCAAGCAATAAATTGCATCGAGCACTATCCAGCAATTATCAGTGTCGTCTGCAAAGGCACGAAAACTGGCACTGTAACCGTAATTATCCAGGCTTAATGAAGGTCTCACTAGGCCTCCCTGCAATCGAAAAACGACCAACAGTTAGATAATTTGATTACGCGTTAGAATTTAATGTGACGTTATAGCCTGAGCCTCGCGATTTATGTAGCAGACGATTTCGAAAAATTCTACGAATTCTGGTGGATGGTGATTAAGTTGAAAGGGAAACTTCTCGAAGAAGAGTTGCGCTGAGATGTTCGATTGCTGCTGTTCGAAATTATTGCTCTCAAAATGGAGGTTATTTCATGTTAGCAAGTCAGTTTTCGGTTAAATTTATGACGAGGGCGATTGTTTAATCATACTTTTCTAAATTGTGGAAGGAGAAATTTTTCGTTTGATGGGTTAATGTATCATAATTTTTCCGGTCGTGGAATTGATTTATATTTCCAAATTAACATTTGTGGAATGTTTCGCTTTTACTTCCACCCTCGAATTACGAAAGTTCATTAGCGATGGTTGATGGCAACGGTATAAAGTCGTTTGGTCTTTCGTTAAATTTGGAAAGTGCGTCATAAATTATTGATGGAATGTATCATCATAGATTGAATGTTAAGAAGAGCAATAAATTTCGTTGAATTAACTTTGGAATGGAACATAAATTCGTAAGTCAACTTTTTTTAAATGTGGTAATTTTTAGAGTATGTATAATTTAGGGTTTATCAAACTGTATATTTGATGTCGATTTACATGTTTAAATAACTTTTTTATTTCGAAATAATTATAATCTTTTGAGTCAAATCAGTGGCAAGCAATGCAGGTAAAGAAAATTTTTAACAGATCACTCTAAAAAAAATATTGCATGAAAGAGAACTTCTTGATCAGTAGCTCTTGTTCTTCTCTTTTCAACTCGATTTCTAAACCACTCGAACTTAAAATGGAGAAAAAAAAAAAAACTACAACTTCGAGGAGGTATTTTTTAAAATTTCACTTCCTCTTTCCTTTAAACTTAATTCCATTTGCGGAAGCATTTCCAGACAACACGGGGCCTAAAAAAAAAAACCCGAAAGAAAGTAAAAAAAACATGCGGGGGAGGGGAGAACCCTAAAACCTCAAGCCGCAAAAACGAGAAAAGGCTCAAGTCTTCAAGAAATTTAATCTCCCACCTAACTACTTCAACTCTCTTTCAAGAATTGAAGTCGAGAAAGGGAAGGTGCTAACTTTTAATATTAAAAAGATCGCCAAACTGATGGGGAAAGAATTGCTAAAGTTTGCTACTGTGAAACTTGGGGAAAAGTGCGAATTTCGTGGAATTAAAAGCATACATTAGAATAAGTGCTGAAACGGGGTTTTATGAAAAATAGTTTAGATGGGGGGGGGGGGTCTTTGTTTTACCATGATGTTGTAGTATTTCATGGGAGAATATATCTAAAGGTGTTTGCAATCTACATATAAAAAGAGTTGAGTGTAATTTATTTTAAATATTGTGGCATTCATAAAGTCATACTGAAATTGTTTGATGAAATGAAAATAGAATTTAACTTAAAACTAGTTTTCAGTTTGAGTACCATAATAATACATTTTATTCCAAGATACAATAATTTGATCAGGAAAAATCAAAATAATTAGAAAACTCCTCTTGACATTTTGTATCTTTCTTTTGTCTTAACGTTTTAACCGAATGGTTTTTAAATTACGTATCAAAAAAAAAAAAAAAAAAAAAAAAAAAAAAAAATCCACTGATTTTCTTATATATTATCACTTATTATATATTTATACAAAACCAAAATTAATAAAAACCAATTTAAATCCAAGATCTTTTGACGAAGTATGTATTTACAATTTCCCGTTATTTGTTTGGAAATCTAAGTTTAAAATAGAACATAAATAGTCAACTTTTTTGGGAAGTTATGATAATGTACAGTACAATAGATAAAAGCACTTTAAAGACGTTCAGGAAACTTTATAGAATGAAAAAGGATGGTAAGTTTAAGTATTCCTTCGAACCTAATTCTATATATTTTATAGAATATATATAATTGCTCGTAGATTATGTATTTCCTGGTATGCCGGGACAAATATGGCCGAAACTGATCAAAAATTGACTTTTAATTCATTGAGCTAGATTTAAAGCCAAATTTGTCAAAACTTGCCAAATAATGATAATTCTTTTTTTATTTAGTTATATATTGCTCTTTAATTTTCAATAAGGAATAGTAATTTTTTTTTTTTTTTTTCTTCCACGTACGAGAAATACTTCCCTCTTTTAAAAAAGAAACAAGTTTTTGGCAAATGTCATGTCGCTGATAACTAGTACTCATTAGATTGTTGTAGGATATAAAAATGAAAGTAAAGACTTTGAGCAATTTTTATACATCGTAAAGGTTCGATCTCTTAACAAATTTTAAAGTTAAAACTGTGTTTAGAAAACTAACATTCATAATTTAGAAATTTGTTTAAGTTAGAATTTTCAATTTTTTTGTATACAACGTTATTATTTAACATATACTTTAATACTTAACAATAACAAAAAAATCAAAAAAATCTTTGTTTAAAATATTTTTAAACTAAACCCAACTTCACAAAATAACAATTTTCAGCCAAAAATGGCAACCAAGAAAAAATCCAATTCAAGTCGAGGGTGTGTAGAATTTCATCAAGGAGTTAGCACCACTGCTCGGCCTCCCGAAGCCAGAAATTCGAAGCTTGGAATGTCTTGTCTGCATGTCCATTGAAAGAATAGAACTGTCGTTTGCGCTCCCTTAAATGGCGGGAAAAAGTGTGATAAGAGGTTAGAGTCGATATAGAGAAGGAGCGAAATAGCTGTAGGGTTCAAGCTTTTAGAGTTTGTTTCTGTGTTTGTGTTGAATAAATCAAGTTTATTGTCTGTGTAGAGATGGTGGTGTGAAGTTGTGGAAAAAAAAATTCAATGGGGTGGTGGTTTTTGGAATGGGGGTTTTGGAGTTTTTTGTGTAAGGTTAAGTACGGATTTCGAAAGTGGATGTGAGAATGTCAAAGGGTTGTAGGTTAGAAAATGGACTTGAAGAAAAAGTTGTTGTTTAATAGAGATAATGTTATTGTGGAGAGGAGTTGTTTCATGGGATTAAAATAAGTTATTTTGGTTTGGTTAGGAAATAGGCTGTTTTGATTTTATAAACAATTTTATGTGATTGTTTAAAAATAATAGGTCTTAACTAGGTAAATTTGATATAAAGTATTTTAGGTATTTGAAAGAGCAGTGTATTTGCTAAGAACAAATAAAAGCGCTAGCATGTAAAAGGTTTTGGGATCGAGTCCTGCGCGACTATCTGAAATCATGGTTTAGAAAACGAAACAACACGACTGTGATTGTGATAGTGTCTTGAATGATTGGTTGTCGGCCGGGTAAGAGTTTTCTAGGTTTTCTTTATTTCGAGACGTTAATGCTGAAAATGTCTTGTTCGAAGAGATCTCAAAAAACATACTTCTCCTTGAAATTCTTAACTAGGCAGTAATGCTGCTGTAAGGTCTTCTTATAAAATACTTGCAACAAAAAACATGCTAATTTAACACAATAACAAAAAGTTACACATTTTGGTACAGTTTAAAAGCAAATTCCCGTTTGGAAAAAAGGTCATTCATGTTTTTTTTTTTTCATTTTGTCTCGAATTTTAATGGTATTCGTGTGGACTAAAAGGAACTAACGAGATTAGGTGTTCCATCGAAGATTATTCTGAATTTTTTATAGAATGTGAAGAAATGTTTGTATATTATGAATATACTGATCCGTCAGAACAAAATGGCTGAAAATGATCAAAAGTCGGCTCTGAATGAGTAAAACTAAATGCATAGAGTATCCAAATGTCATAACTTGCGAATAATGAGCATTATTAATTTCAATTACCCGTATGTTAACATAAAAGTATTGTTTTCGGCCAAACAAATTTATTGATTTTTTTGCATATATCCACGTTTTGGAACTTTCTAACTTAAAAAAAGTGGCCAAGAAAAAATGTTTGTCTGTGTACGTGATTAGCATAACTCTCATTTGAATTGACCTACGATGTTCAAATTTGGTGAACTGGTTAATGGTTGTCATGGGATCTACCTTAAGGTTTTCGTTAAAATTTCTTGAAATTGCGTATACGCATAAGATAGCTGCAATTGAAAAACATGAAAAAATAATGTTTTTCAGTCGAACGATTTCGATCAACTTAGCTTTGGTAATACCTCTCAAGGTTTTCCAAATAGCCCTATTTTTGAAATTCGCTTAAAAATGCAAGTCAAAGGTAAAAAGTTGACAAGCTAATGTTTTTAACAGAGAGTTCTCATTTCTTGAGCATCGCCCATCAACAACTGCTTCTTCTGTGTTGCATTTACAAGAAGGAATAACTAAAAATTATCGACACGTATATCGCCATTCTGGCTTATATGGTCCTTTTTTTTTTTTTTTAAGAGTTATGGTAAAAATATATAGCCAAACTGGCCATTTTTTTTAATGAATGATGAAAATATAGAAATGATAAATAACCCCAATTCACGTCAGTATAATAGTGTGATTGAAAATAGTGCGATGTTCCACACCCCTAGTTTTTTATTTGGTAAACCAATGCTTTATAATTTTCAAAGAGGAAGAGTGCAGACTATTTTAGATCCCTTGTGCCAAATACCTGCATCTTTAGAAAGTGTTTACTGTCGAGACAACTGGCACCTTTTCAAGGATTTTAAATATATATCTTAAATAGTCCATAGGTTTTGACATGTTGTGATAGTATATGAGAGCAATAAAAAAGAGAAACAAAAAAAATTTATGCACGTTGGGGATACCTAAGTCTTTTATATAAGCAGTCCTAATTGTGCAGCCTACGCACGGACCAACAAATATGTATTGTACGAAATTTCAGTACAACATTTCTTTTAACTCTTCTCTAAATACGTCATAAGTAAAGCCATAGGGAAATAATTTGATTTTTAATTCACTCCATTAAATATTTAATACATTAGATTGAAAAAAGAGAAACAATAAATTTCTTAATGGCAAAAACTTAGTCCGTCCGAAAAAATTACAACTTCTATTTTTAACTTTGAAAGAAAATGAGAAGTGAAACAATTAAGCAGGTTTTTTTTGTTTAAGAAGAAAGGTTTTTTTTTTATGATACACTTGCTGCAGTAAATCTTTTCAAGTGTCTAATAAGTCTTAGATGAAAAAAGTGGTATTTAGCAACTTGGAAAGTGTTAAGATGTCACTTAGTAAGGGATTTTAATATTTTTTGGGGGGAATTTTTAAGTGGAAAAGTACTATTCAAGATTTCTGAAAGAACTGCTATGTAAAGTCTGTATTGGCTAGCTATTCTTCATGTTTTTTTCCCTAACACTTTATAACTTTTGTTGCTAGTGAACTATTTTTGACAATTTTGTTTTATTTAGTAATCTCTTAGAAAGAGCTTTGTGCTCGAATTCTATGTTTTTGCTTGGTTCTAGTGAAATGAGTTTTTTATGGCTTCATAAACAAAAAAATTTTTAAAACTAAGTCTCCAACGTAAGGTAACGTACTTTTTCTTATTCTGTACAGTTACACTGGTAGCAATTTTCATATTTTAAAATGCTCATTGGTTTTAAGGGGATTTGGTACACTTCAAACTTTTTTTTTTACTTAAGCCTTTAAAATTATAATTTTTACATATTTGGAAGTATTATCAAATAAAAACTAAATTGTATTAAGAAAAAGTTTACATAGTCCACTAAATTTTCAAAATTTAAAAATTTGTTAAAATTTGAAATTGGATGAATTTTTTATCTTTTTCATTTTTCAATATTTTCTTAAAAAATGTTCCTAGTAATATACTCTAACTTTTTAGGCATCGGATTTAGAGTAAGTAAAATAGTTTTTGAGAAAAACGATAATTACTGTACCTATAGGTAAAAAAAATGGGAACAAACTGGTATTTTTCAACTTTTAAATTTATAAAAAAAAACATTTTATGTTTTATTCAAAAATCCATGCCTATTTTTGTCATATATATATTAGTAATAACACACACACATTTTCAAGTCATTTCATACATATTTTCTGAAGTTTTAGCATTTTGAGTAAGGTGGGAATTTCAAAAATCCCGCACTGAGAAAAATGTGTTCGAAACATCCAAGGAGCAATTTCAGAAATGCTAAATTCTCCATAAAAATATAGTTTTTCTGCAATTGCAGTTATCGAATCAGCTCAAAACCTTTTCCAGCATAAGGAGAAAGTTTCAAAGATTATAAACATGCCAGAAATAGAAAATTGATATTTTTGTCAATACAAAGGGTACCAAGTCCCAATAAATTTAATAATGTATCAAAATAAAAAAATAAACAGGTATTTTATAGTTATTTTACATTTAACCTGAAATTGTTTTTTAAAACTTGAAACATAATGATCGAATTTTTGAAACTCTCCAATAATTTCGACAAAATCAAAAGATTAAAAAAATTAAATATATGTGACTGTTTATTAGGTGCATCAAACGCCACTCTAGAAACAAATCACTTTGTCCCCAAATGTCTCAAAATGTTTCATTACCTGTAGAAAGGTAAAATACCAATTCATTTTGTTTGCGAAATAATGTTAGGGGGTCCACGAAAACTCTTAAATTTCAGATTTTCGTGTAAAATTACCAAATTCAGTATTTTTCATACTGCATTACTTTCATATTTTATTAATAACTAGAGGAACCTGCAAACACGTAAAGCGTACTAAGTGCTTAAGCTTATTGAAGTGTGCATTTAAATATTTAAGTTCAATTACATTGCAGTAAACTTTAATATTTAGATCATTACATTTTCGGTTAGTAACATAAACAACGTTTATTATCATATATATGATTCGCTCTACTTTTTTTTTTTACTCTGCCGATTATATAGTAACACTGTATTCTTTCTTCAAAATATTTTTGGTCTTGGCAGCAAGGTAACTTGAGATGATTCAAAATTAAATGGCTTCACACTTTCAATTAATTTGAAAGTATTAAGGGATATGACATCATATTGAAGAAGGTGTTCAAGAAATTAAGATTGCTACATTTTAATCTGTTGTAACTTACTCAACAGCAGATAGATTAAGAAGCCAAGTTGCAATGGTGATTTCAACTACCTGAAAGAAGCAGTGGTGCTTCCCTAAATATACGACCCTGCATTGAGATACAAAACTTTCAACATCATTGCCAATTTGTACAAAACAGAAGAAAATATCACCAATGTAGTTGGAAACGTTCACCAGAAAAATTGTCTTGGTATATCAGCATATCCCCAGAAACTAATTGCAAATGAGGCCCAATCATTGTTGACTTAATATATGAGCAGCTCACTTCTTGGCAATGCACAAAAATGGTAGTGAACATGACGTTTGGCACACCTTCTTCCAACATTTGTTATTGCTGCCTTCATCTGTATAAAAAAAAAAATTAGAAAGTGCGCTTCTTTGGCCAGCTTTCCGTCGTTATATTGGAGAAGTCATTTTGTTTCATGTGTTTGATGACTTAAAGATCGAGTCTTCCAAGTCACCAGATATAACCTTGTTTAAACAATTTCATGATAATTTTAATCATCTTGAATATTTTGATGGTGAATTGGAACCTTTTGTCTCTAAGTCAGTGAATGTACAAACAAAAAGCATAATTGATATTCTTAGAGCCAGTGCGATCCAGACAGCAAAATCTGCCATAGATTCAGGACAAAAGTGAAACGATTAGATAGAGTACATAAAGCTTTGGCCTAATATACTTAGACTTTACCAATATTACCCAAGCAGCAAAATTAAACCAACCAGGAGCCTTGCACAAAGCACATTGGACAATAAAAGCACAGTAGATGATAATTGCTATACACAATTAAAGTCTACAATTAAAGTCTACAGTACACAGTTAGTCTTCTTGAGAAACAAATATAGCAGCTATCTGAGGGCACAATAACTTCCAAATAATTAGGTTGCGAATCCGTGAGACTTTTCTAACTTTGTTACTTTCATCTACAACACCTTGTGGATAACCTGTGATTCTGCCATAAATGCCCTTTGAATTGACTAACAAATGCTTCATTCTCTTACCTTTATACACTGGTCTGTCCGCCGCATTATATATGAGAGTGCAATCAATGCCTTTAAAAACCACTACTGGTATCTTAGAGAAGAAATTGTGCCCATTGGTTCTTTGAAGATACACCAAGAACGAAAAGCCATCAATAATGCAATATTAACTACAAAACCAAATTCTATTGTTACTGCTTTTTAAATTGCAAGATAGATATGGTCTGAATTTTAAAAAAATTCCAATTTCCAAAAATTCTCACTCTAAATACAACTCTTAACAAGATCGAAAAAACAAAGAAATCTGCGAAAACGGCCAAAATTGACTAAACGAGTGTACTTATATGAATTAAATTGAAATTAGAAAATTAGTAGTATATGATTGTATACCCTTTTATTATACATCACAAAACAGTATAATTGCATTATTTCATTTGAATATACATTAAATGTTTTTTTACTTGTGGTGTATTTTTTTCAGAATTTCCATTTTTATTGCATATTCCAAGGACCGGTGGATCATATAGATGTTATTCAATTTTTCCAAACATTTATGTATGATATTTTTTTTATCATTTCAAACAAAAATAACTTAGGAACAGACCATTCCCACAAATTTTTTAAAAACATGGGGCGTTTGATGCACCTTACAACGTATTTCTATGCAATTCTTCTTATTTCCATCCAGTTCCAACCGACACTCAAAATATATTAACATCATAACATCGACAATTTTTTTTAGCAGAAACGTTATTATAAGTTTTCTATTCTGATATCTTCCCCATTTAAAGATATCACCTTCTTTCAAACAAAGCCCATTCTTAACATTCAAAGAACTATATTCCATACTAAAATGATCTCCTATGAAAGTGAAATACATTCCCATGTTAACTCCGACCCATGTTAAGACGGGTACCAGCATTGGGTTGGCAGAAGCAGATCTACATGACTCAGTTCTAATACAACCTCTGGGGCAGCAAAGATCTCGAAGACTCCGTTATTATGTATCTCGGGAGGCATCACAAATGGATGAATTGAAGACAGATCTAGTAGATCGAGTAATTTATAGGACACAAAAATACAGGATAAATTCGATTCGTTTGGAGGGAAAAAATTAAAGAGGGAGAGAAAAAGACCTTTCCACCATTTCTTTGAATCGCTCTTCAGGGATGGTAGAAAAGCAAGGCTGGTAGACAGAAGAGAAAGATGCCTCATAACTGTTAGAATATACAGATTTGACTGTTCTGTATTCTAAATAGCCGTTTTAACATTAGGTCTTACAAAGTTTCCTTTGCATGAGAGTTATTTTTTGCAAAAGAAATATCGTTGCATTAACGCATGAATTTCCGAGAGAAATTCGAAATACAAGAGGGACCGCTTTCTTACTTAACATATTCGCTGCCGATCAAGTATCAGCTTGGAACGTCGGGTTGTTCCTCAGTAGTCTGTCCAGATCAGACCGCACCCGATCGGAGTTGCCTTTGTTTGCTGGAATTACTTGGAAACTGTGTTTTAAAAACACAAGTTTCCACCTAACCATATTGAGTAAGACAAGATGTATCAATTATGTGTATGACAAATGTTTGTTGCTTCAGTTAATTCCAGCGTGAATGGAAATTCCAATCGGGTGCAGTCTGATCAGGACAGACTACTGTCTAGTAACAAGACATTCCGTGCTGATACGTGATCGGCAGCGAATGTGTTAAAATAAGACTGTCCAGCATTGGCATTAGCTTTTTTGCAGAAGTACTGGTACTAGTACTAGTCACTGGGTTGTTGCTAGAAATCGAAATCCTAGGTGGGAGGCGCTTTCCGGGAGGACTTTTAGTTTGTAGAGTCTGTTCAAGGTGAATAAACATGGTTACTAGTTATTGTTGTTGGTTTTCGGAACATCTGCTAGAAGTTAATAGTTTTTTTACTTATTCCTGACACAAATTTTTCCCTTAAAAATCTTTCCACAAAGCTTACCTTCCTCGATAGGGGTTTGAGGTTTCACGGAGCAAGGGCTTTCCTAAGGCCATACTGCCTCGATAGCGATTTTGATTTAAGGATGTTCCGACACAGCATAACCTTGTTCATCTTTATCTAAATAAACCCTATTAGGAGGTCTTTCAAGGCAAAATTGCTTCTCAAACTTCTCAAACCGAAAACTTCGATCATACTTTACAGCAAAGAACGCAAGGTTTCTAGCTACTCCAGGAGCAGATATTGCCTTGTTATCTTTGTGGAATCAAATCAACCAGTACTTTCAAATGTATAACATTAATTGACATCCCATTTTAACACATGGACTTTAACTACTGATCTCTTATAACAATTTCTCAATAATACTTGCTTTACTTGAAGTTGAAAAAGACTTAACAATCACCATACAGATCTATAATTTAAACTTCCCCCCAAATATGGTAAGTGGTAATCATGTACAACCTATTATTTTCACTACTGATCTCTTACAACAACTTCTGGCTAATACTCGCTTTACTTGAAGTCGAAAAAGACTTAACAATCACCATAAGGATCTATAGTAGAAACTTCCTCCCAAACATGGTAAATGATATCCATGGACAACCTATTATTTAGCATAGATGACTGGAAATATTCAATTGGCTTCATCTGTTCACAGAAAAAAATAACTTATAAGCTATCCAGAAGTTCTAGTCAGTGACTTCAACTTGTCCGTCTTCTGACGTAATCCTCGGAGCAAAAAAGTATAAAACGAACCATTTTTCTTTCTACTACCCTTAGAAAGATAGCAGTCACACTCGAAATCGCAAATAGCAATTCTTCTTTCAAAGTGATCACGCAGAGTAATCACATTTTCGGGAAGGCATCGCGCGATAGGCTGGTTCTTTTTCGCGGGGAAACGTCAACGACCAATCAACGATCTTTGCTTCCCTTCGGATCATTTTACCGTTTTTTCTTTCCCAACCTGTCGTGTTTTTTTTTTTATCTGGCGTAGTAACTTTTTCTTTTCTCCAGGTTTCTGCAGGTAGATTGGGATTTTTTTCTGTGCGTCCTCTTGAGTTTGCGATTGCTGCTTTCACTTATCGAGATGAAGGATATGGTCGAGGTTTCGTGGACTAAGTGGCGGATTTTGGTTGTCCCTCGGTAGGATTTATGCTGTACATGTTGTGTCTAATCTGGGGAATTGGTACGGTAATTGGTAACGTTTGGTATCATCGAGAAGAACTGCGACTTCAGTTATTTCAATTTATGACGTTTAATACACAGTATTTCCAATTATGAAAACGTGTAGTTTTCAGTAATAAGTTAATAACACAAGCGCAGGCAACCATTTTAAGCATTTTTTTTTAGATAAACCAACAATTTACTTAAAAAAAATCTTTTGTGCGATTATTAAATGACGATGACACCTCGAAAATTATAGAGCAAATGCCGGCGGTAGGTAAAATGATCTGAACCAATCATACCGGTGCAAACAAAAGACTATTAATCTGTTCTTAAAAAATGTTTAAATTATATTTTACATAAAATAATTATTATATAAACAAGCGTGCTTAAATGAGTGAATTTCAATAAATAAAACTTCTTGTAAAATAAATAGAGATGTATAGTAAAAGTGTATGTGATACAAACAACACTCGGGTTGTAAACCTTTGACTAACCTTTCTTTTAAATCATTCATATTAACCGATGTTGTTTGTGCGGGTTTATTTGTGGCGGGTAATACTTCGGAAAGCCATTTACCCCACTTTTCGTCATCCAATGGAGCTGAAACTTGGCAGATAGAGTTTAATGCAAAAGATTTACAGCAGAGCTCTCTCAGGGAATTTTGTAACTGTTTTAGCTTTTGTATTTTTTCAATACCTACTGTTTTCCTTGTAACAATGCAGAAAATGACACATTTCTATTTCCAATCGTATTTTAATAATTCATATCTAAAATGAATCAGTCATGTTTTAATTTGAAACCAAAGTTCGCTTGTTAGTTTTGGCGGAAAAAGCGACACATTCGGTTTGAATTGAATGTGACGTCACTACATCTGAAACAACTTGGCTTGAAACGCAGCAGCGGAAATCAGTTTAGCAAGTTTCTCGCAAATCGTGCCAACCGCTACGGGATATAGCAGTTGTAAACCTAACGCACACCAAAAATTTGCAGAAATCTCATGATAACCATAGAAACGGAGGGATGTTTTGACGTCACAGCTATAAGATATCTTTTTGATCTCACTGCGATTAGACGTGGTTTTAGGGCATGTTTTTTTTTTTTTTTTTTTAATGGCAAATGTACACTGCATACGATAATATCTTAAATTATTTCCATACGAATTAAATAAATTTAACTTTATATCTTTAATGTTTTAAAATTTGATCTGTGGATGAAATAATTTTGTGAAAATTTGAGGTTGAGGCTCTAAAAAATATTTTCATTTGAAAATTTAAACTAAATATTTTATTTTTGGGGAAACAAAAACTTCCAAATTCTTCTATTGTATTTATTTAAAAAAAATATGCATATATTTTGTTAAGTAAGCTTGCTAAATTGATATCATTTAATAAATGAAAAAGCGATAAACTTTAATAACGAAAAATAGTTTCGTTAGGAAAGAAAATGTCCTCATTAAAATAAGGTAATTAAAAAATTATTAATATTCATCTGCAAAGATATTTCTAAAGCATCTGTTTGTAATTTAAGAAGTCTCAAAAAGAAATAGTAACGTGTTTTTCTTTAATTACATTTAAAAAACTGACACTTAAATTCTTCTTTTTTTACTTAATGAAAATATATATTTAATATTCCTTTAAATCTTACCTACTTTATTAAAATGTGTCATGTACATGCATTAAAGATATATTGGAAAAATACAATCTGGTTTTCTATGGCTAAGAGTGGAAAAATTGTAATACTAACAAAATTAGCATACACACTAAACTATTAATTATATGTCAGTATATTTTTACCCATAAGAAAAAGAAAACACTTATCCATAATATAATTAGCCATAATTAATTAATTTTAAGCACAAAATAATTGTTATAAAAAAATATTTTGTGAAGTTTTTGGCTTATGTGTACTGTTGTAATTTTTGTTTAACTGCCTAGATTAAATTATTTTTTTATGTTCATCAAAAGACTTAAAATGAGTAATTGTTGTCAAAAATGCAGTTTGTGATTGGAAAAATAATTTTGTGAAAAGTGTAACTTACTGAAAAGAAAATACCTGGAATTCTATTCCAAATTTCGATAAATACTTTTTGGTGGAAATAATTTAAAAAAGTACTTCTTAGTAAACACAAAAGTAGTAAGGGTAAAGAAAATAAAATATTTATTAAATATGAAGTCATTTGATACTTGTTATGCATTGTTTTTCCAACATGAACTGAAAAGTTTTAATTTGTAATGGTCCTTCAGTTTTTGCAATAATTTTTCAAAAGTTTTTCACTCTTAGTACTCTAAGACAATACTCTTCCTTCAATTCCGGAAAGAAAATAATCACATTCATTTGTATTCACCATCACAGTATAATTCATATCATCATTTATATCATTTGTATGCAGCATCATTGATGGCTTTTTATAATTGGAATAAGAAATCAGAGCCATACACACCTCAAACACAAGGGAGTTGGTTATTACCACTTCCAATTTTTACTACCTGGTTAAAGAAAATTTCAAAATATATCTTCCTCACTCCCCGAAGACTCTAATTGTATTGCCAAACCTCCTTACACCGCAAGATATAAGATTTGAAATACAGACGTCATCAAAAAACTTCATCAAACCTTTAGAGATAATCTCAAGTAAGCAATGCAACCATTCCAACAGAAATATAAGTTATTATTATCAGTTACTGAACAATCTCCATCGAGAAGAAAAAAAAACTTTACCAATCTCTAAGCCGCCTGTCTCTGAACTCCCTTTTTCCTACTACTCGCAACCACTTTAATGAGCGGCAGCGTACCCCATGGGTACGGCGTGTAATCAACCGGAACAGATCTAAAGAAAACACTGTTTCTTGCCAGGAATCCTATCTAAGCAATCATCTGACGCTTCAACTCGATCGCTACCTAAACAGTATTTCTGTCTGTCTTGATTTCTTTTTTCTTTTTGAGCTGCAGCAGATCGCTTTCTTTCTGTCTTTCTTTATTTCTTGCTGAGGAGAGAGGAAAGGGAATTGTGTGTCCACGGCAAGGATGGTAGATGGAAGTGGATGCGTGCCTCGTTGTTGTCCTTTGCCCTATTTAAAAGGAGCTTAATCTGTATTTACGGTTTCTGAGTGACGTCACAGCTTGGGGGGGGGGGGGGGGAAAGGAGTTCAATGAAGAGTTAGAGCAAGTTCTTTGTGACTGTTATCTAGGTTGTAGAAATAAAAATGTTTCGTGTTATACTTTTAGCTTTGAGGATTACGTCAGAAGAAGGACAAGTTTAAGTCACTGATATCTAATAACAACTTCTGAATAGCTTACGAGAGGCTTCTGCTTTGAAATTAGGTGAAGCTAACTTAATATTTTCTACCATCTAGGCTACGCAATAGGTAGCTCAAGGTTACAAACAAATTGTTAGTTAGGGAGAAAGTTCTGAATATAGAACCCCATGGTGATTGTTAAGCCTTCATCAGCTTCAAGTCAATTACCAAACTTGCACTGTCCAGAAGTAATAGTAAAAGATCAGTGATTGAAAATAATAGCAAAAACGATTGATTTTTATTGTATAAGAAGTAAACACACGTGAGTTAAGTTTTATAATATATGAGCATCAAATACTATATTGTCTAAGCGCCATTTGATGGTGACTTTGTGTGTAATTTACAAGTGGTACTTATAAGTTAGAAGTTTACTTAATCTTGAGAAGTTTAGGTAATGTATTCAACCAAATATACAATGGTTCATTGTTTCACACAACATTATTCAATATATGTAAGCAGGGTAATTCAAAATTAATATAGCGATTACAAAAAGTTATAACTATTAATTGAAAAAGAATTTATCGATAAGATTAATACAGAATGTAGACGGGCGTAAAGAAATTTTGATGGTCCGTCTACATTTTGTGTTAATATTACCGATAAATTCTTTTTCAGCAAATAATTATAGCCGTTTGTAATCGCCATATTCATTTCGAATTACCCTGTATATCAATGAAATATTTATACAGTGCATTTCATATTTATTAAATTCTGTATTCATGACAATATTTATAGAAAACGTATTTTAAGTGTTTAAGAGTTATATTTATTACATCGAATGTTATATCATTAAGCACCGTACTTTGTATTTTTTATAGATCTCCATTCATACTTTGAATTTGTTAAATTTAAAATGCTGATTGCACTGTTTAAATTGTTTAAGGGTTGTACAAAAACTTGAGCTTTTTAACTTGTAATTTTTCTGGGTGTTTACTTTTCTTCAACGATTTAAGTTTAAAAACCACACACGTATTAATTGAAATCATTCTGATAGAGCACATCATAAATCTCATCTAGCATTAAGCAATAGTAAAAAGTTCCTAGTTGCGGAAACAACGTTAGCTAAATTTTACGAGCTAACACTTCTTTTCATCCAACCTTGTATCCATCCGGGTCATCAGATGACGAAAGAAGAAGTGGAGTTGTATATCTCCTTCTTTTGATACTGTGTCTTTTGATGTTCTTTTTTTTAGGCCTGTCACTGCGCGGACTTATAGCAGGGGGTGTTGGTTTTGAGGGCCTTATCGTTTGAAAGGGGTGGCGAAGCACGTGACAGGTTGGATTACTAGTGAGGTATGAGCACAATGACGCTTTTCGTCTTTTGTTGTTTAGAACGCGGAGTCTTTTTAAGCCTGTTTAATTATCGTCGACTCTGGGAAGTATTATAGTTTTGGAAAATGGAGTTGATTCATCAAGGGAGTTTTCTTTGTGAGGAAAAAAAGAATTAGAAAATGTTTTGATATTCATTTTTTTTCTTATTAAAAACAGTAAATTATGTTTCAGACCAGTGAACTCGTTACAGATTTATAGCTACGGTAAATCAAAAGCATTACTAATTCAGAAATTGCTTTCGGAAGGTTATATCAAACCATACGTCAGGAAAACATTTTTTATTATTGATATTTTATGTGGCATATTTAGAAACAGGGCCGTATTTCTAAATAGGCTTAGTAGACTCCAGCCTAGAGCGGCAAACTTTCGGGGGAGGGGGTGGCAGTTTGACAATTTATTCAAAAACTAAAATGAAGTATTTTGGACATAAATAATAGTTTCCGTACGAATTTAAGAATGCATGTTACTTAAAAATGTGTTTTAGTCCTTCTACATAGCTTACTTTCTAAAACTATAACATAATCCAAATTCATAGCACTTAATCTTGTATTCTAACTTTCTTGTAGTGCAATCTAATTTGGTTTGACAACACTGGCGCAAGCGTATCGATTCGATCTGGCAACATTGTTGGTGGAAGGCCCAGTGGCTCCGTTGTAAGTAGTGTCAGTCTCGTCTATCCAAGTCTGACGGTGTCATTCATGTCTATCGGTGTACACAACGGGATCTTTGATGATTGTGTTGAGCGAGGCGTGTTCCCGTTGTTTGTTACGATTTTGCCTTATAGATTAGAGTATTCCAATACATAATTTAGTTTTAACAAGTATGATACTCCCGACTAGCTACTATGAGTGACGGTAGGAAGGGACTCAATGACGCTGAATACAAAATACGAACACAAATAAAACTTCAAGAACTTGTTCTGGGGAGGGGGAAAAAAAATAACCTCTTAGATATGTCTTTTAAAACTAATAGTTTGCCAGTGGAAAAAAAGATTGCGAGGGAGAACCCAGTTTTTTCCTGCCTTAGAAGAGTTAAGAATTGTCTGCGAACTAGTATTTCTGAAATACTGTTAAACTCACTTTTATTGCTTTGCATTGAGGCAAATACAACAAAAACACTTTCATATGAGGATATTATTGACGAGTTTGCCGTTAAGAAATCTCGTAAGAAAGCTATGTAAATTTGAACATGAAGATTACGTGGGGAGAGTTATTTTAGAGAAGTTTGTATATTTTTCAACAAATAAACCAGTAATTAAGTACGTTTTGTTAAATTTCTTTTCACCGTGTGGGACAACTTAACTAAAAATGATTGCAGTTTTTCAATTACGTAAAAGATAGCCATTAGCATTAAAACTTAAATATACGTTTAAGATAGTCATCACTGACCTCCAAGAACAAATTCATTAAGTTCGAAACCCATTTTATGTTTTCATAAATCTTAAAACAAGTAAAAAAAAAACAAGTAGATAACTAATTTGATTATATAATTTATGATATAAACCATTAAAATTGAAGTTTTATCTAAACTAAATGAACTTTATGTTTAAAAAAGATGAAAAAACCATTGAACTCTATCCTTTTGTTGTATAAAACAAATGTATTAATCAAATATGAACTATAGAGGGGGCGGCAAATGTATTTTAGCCTATAGAAGGCATACTCTTAAATCCGGCCCTGTGTAGAAATTAAGATGATACATAATTTTACGTAAGTTCAGTCAGAGAAAAAGTCAGTTAAGAATATTCGGTCCACTACAACAGGCCAGAGTTGCATAAAATATAGTTACATAATATCGTAGAAGACTAATCGATAAATTAAGTTCTATTGAAATACAAGAATATTATGAGGTTCCAAGTTCTAATAAGCAATCAGTATAATATCAGAATATATATCCTGCATTCCATTTCCTTGTCACGCTCCTAGTCGAGTATAGCTATGTTACGAAATCTCCTTTATTCGGTTAGTGACTTGATTAATTATTTTAGTATTAGGTTATTATAACAACCTTTTATTTACAAAGAAGATAAAAACATATCACACTCTACTACATACTTAGCTATAGATTTATAGAAACGTCACCGCATGAGATAAGCCAAGTTATTTATAACGGTTTCCTAACAGTAACATTTGTAAAAGTTACCAACCAAGCCACGTTAAAAATTTGTATATATATGTAATGTATTCTTATTGGAATCTTCAATTTCCCATTTAGAATTCTTTAGTATTTTCCGGTGTAGGCTAGAGGCGCCTTGAATAATCGAGCGTCACTAGTAAACCTATAAATGCTCGGTATTTCGGTTAGCCACGCCTTTTGATATAATCAACTCTTGGAGCTAGCCAAACCTCATACCTCCTCTCTTGGAAATAAACTTGTGTGCAAATCATCCACGATTGTTTACGTATAACGGCCAACATCCAAGGTACCGTTATATATATCATGGTGTATGACATATCAAAAATATTACAACAGAGTTATTGATAGTATTCTTACTCTAGTGCTCATTTAGCTGTAATTTGTCATATCAGACCATTTAAGATATCATGGTTGAGAAGCATGGTTGTTAGTCATTTAATATTAAAAGTTATATAAAGTTTAACTTTTGATTTATTTCACTTCAGATTTATCTATATTATATTTTAAACGGTAAACAAATGTAAAAATTTGGTAAATGTAGTGTCTTATTGTTTGTTTGCATCCATATTAATATTTAGCTTTCACCAAGAAATACAGCTCTATTACTTAAATATTTTCCATCTAAATTCAATATAAAGCATCCTTTATCACATCCAATATCTACATCAAGTGTTTCACAACAAAAACTCACTTCGATCACTACACAAACATCCACAAAAATGTCCACTTTTTCATCGGATAGCTTAGACAACCCCAGTACAAGTAAACACAGATACCATGCACTATTCTTCTATACACGAAGACATGTACACAGGCCATGGCCATTCGATAACAGTCTCTATTATTACCCCATTTACTATCCACTTCAATTCTTTACGGAGCTTTTCTTCGCAATATGTGAAGGGAAAGAATAGAAAGAAAAAAAAATGGAATGGAAATACAGGACAAAAGAATTCAAGTTTGGTTGCGCAGTTGCAGAGTTAGGACTGGATCAAATAAAGCGGGTTTATTTGGTTTTTTGCGTCTACCTTTGCTTAAAAGGAGATCGCATCGAGAATAGAAAAATAACGCAAACTCAATAATGGAATGGATATTCAAAGAAACTTTTTTATGCATACTAGCCGATTCGTGGTAGACTTGGAAAGAATGGCATTAGCAATGTGGAAGACTGTATGTAGGGTGTCACCAAAAAGTTGGTAAGAGAGCAGTATCTTTAAATGTTAGAGATAAGGACTTAAATAAAAGTTACAAAAATGCTTGATGGTGAGGAAATATAAAAATATAGCACGATTTTCGTGGGTAACGGGTTAAAAATTAAATAATTTTAATTCATAGGCAAGTTCCTGTATGGAAAAAATTTCAATTATAAAATTGTTTCTGAGTTCAAATCACATCATTGCAAAATCAAAATGACACTATATCTTTAAGATGAACCAAAACAAAATTGAATTAAAAAAAAAAAAAAATTGGCTAATAATATTTATATAGTTGTATAATTTCAAAAGAAAAAAGTTAAATATTTTGAAATAATTTCTAAGAAAATGATCATAAGTTTTAATTCAATATAAAATTACTGTTGATGCCTCATTTTTTTAGTGAATAATTTTTGGATCAATATGTAATTTCTAAAAAAAATATATATATATATATATTTTCAGTGTATTCGATTAATTCTTTAACTACTTTCCATTAACAAAAAATAGTGGGTGAATTTTATGATATTTTTTTTTAAATCAAAACAGCATTGAAAAGTGTTGTATTAATATTTATCTCGTATATTACACACATTTAAATTGTATATGTTAAGGTAAATGAGCATTCTACAGTATATTATATTTTCTTTGTGGATCAAATTTTAATTTACAATTGTTAAATAAAGTCCATCCTGTAAAGTTTCCCATAAAATTGCCATCTGAGAGTGAAAATACGAGGTGAAATTAAAAAATTTCTTTATCATTTTCAATGTTTTTGTACATTATATATTCCGAATTTTATGATGATAGGCTCATTAGATCAAGCTTTGGACTACTACAACCACCTTTTCGTACAACAGGCTTTATTGCTTAGCATCAACGTAAAAATATTTAAAAATGGCACATATGTTGCAATATGGCATCGTAGGAATCGAAGAGTTTTCCCATTGTTTTTAATACCAAAACTATTTTGCATATATTGGGATTCCAGATACTTCCTATGCATTTCCCGTCCTGATTCCTTTCGAAATATATTTTCATATCCATGTCTTATTCACATTTTGATTTGTGGCAGTCTTAAAAAACGAAAAGGGGATATGCAAAACGCAACAGCAGGGAAATACACGGAAATGCAAGAGTCATATATTAAAAAAGAATTCTTCACGAGCTAGTGAAATATTCATTCTTTTTACTTTCATTTCAGAGTCCTCTGTTGAAACTTATTTGGCTCCCTTTGTTTTATATGAGATACAGGAAGGCATTGTTCCATTTTGACTTTTGCATCTTCCGCCATTTTGTTTTTCTTGTGGGTTACTTTTTCTTTTATTTCGTTTTCGAACCGAGATGCCGCTTTGGATTTGCTTGGAATTCTTAAAAAGTATCACCAGTATCTTTGCTTTCGGATTATTCCATTGTCTTTTTTGATAAGAAAGGTTTCTTGTTTTTAATATCGGTTTCGTAGTTGCCATGTTCGAAATTAAAACGAAAACACAAGCGATTCGAACGCAAGTGGTATTGCCATTTTCTCTTCAGGAATGTTTCATAAGTTTGGATCAATGTTGCTGCTTTGAATTATAAACACAATAACTAGCATTGTATTTTTTTTTCAATAGGTTAAGTTTAATATATCTTGAAAATAACTTTGTTATTGTTATTTATACACAAGGTGGGGATTTAATTATGTTGGTTTTTTGCATAGTTGATATGAAATCTCGTGTCTTGTTTCAAAATGAAGTTTTTTTCAAGTAATTTTTTAATAAAAGATTTTTTTTTTTTTTATAAATATGAAAATCAAAAAAATTGAAGCATGCAATTGATGAAATTTCTAAAGTTTGAGCTTCAGGAATTTCCGAACTACTGCAAGAATAATTACTTGAGTTTCCCCTCTTTTGCGAGTAACATTTAAGCTGTTTAATTTTTACTTTCAATTACCCATATATATGCATAGGGTAATGAAAGTAGAATATTCGGTCAAAAAAAATTTTTTTTTTACATTTTTCCACGTTTTTAAACATTATGATCTCAAAAAAGTGATCTAGAAAAAATGTGTGTCTGTGTGTACGTGGTCAGCATAATGTTAAAATTTGGTGTGAGTGTTGGTGATGTCACAAGGACCTACCATTAAAGTTTTCGTCAAAATCGCGCATGCCCATAGGGTAGCTGCCATTGAAAAAATCATGTTTTTCAGTAATTGCTAAAAAACGGCTCTAACGATTTTATACAAAATTGCTGTGGTAATGGCTCTTAACGTGTTCTAAACATCACCACCTCCGAAATTCTCATACAAATACTTTAATGGCGTAAAAAACTAAAAACCGAATGCCTTTAACACATAGTTCTCTTTCCTTGAGCATACCTCATCAACGATCGTTTTTTCTTCTCTTCTCAGTTTCACTTAAAGGAAGGGACAATATAAGAATTATCGATAAGTATATCATCAAAATCCTCACCATTTTTTTGTCGGAGTTTTTTTTTTTTTTTTTTTTTATTCGTGCAAGAATTCATCAAACTGTCAGTTTTAACTAAATCAATGATGAAAATATAAATACGGTAGATGACATAAATGCACGTCAATATTATAGTGTAATTGAAAATTGTGCAGTGTTCCACACCCCTAGTTAGTTTAATGACTAGTTAAGTATTAGATGACTTTGTTTATTTGAAGAAATAGTATACTTTACATATAACATAGTTTGGTGGAAATAAAAAAAAAGTCTAACGTATTCTAAATATTTATAAATTTAAAATGATACTGTATTCGTTATGAAATTCAAAATCCCTTTTCCATTTTATTCATTTTTATTCAGGTTTACAGTATTTAAAAAGCACTACGGCAATTTTTAGACTTGATTTGTGAGAATTTAGTTCTTACCAATATTAGACAATTGCAGCAAATATGTATTCAGTTTGAATTAACCAAATGAAATGTTTAATGCGGGTGAAGGGAACCTATTAGTATTTATCCATACTTGTAAAAATTAATTTGGAATCTTATTTTTTTTTTTTTTTTATAAAAGTGCGTGTTATTAAATACTTTCAAAACAAAATTCTAATGGAAAAAAAGCTGTTAAGATATTACGAATCGAGCAGGCTCATCTTGTATAAAATAATATTTGCAGTTAAAATTAAAATAAAATTCTTCATGAATTAATGGTTTCTCTGCGTCACTACTATCAACTGCGTTCTTTGTTCGAGTTGGTTGTCTTTCTAGAGTGTTCTATTTAGTTTGTGTAACATGAGAAATATATTTTTTCCATGTTTTCTGAGGAATGTTCCCATTTAATAAAGACGTAAAATGCTTATGGGGAAAAGTTGTGAATCGAGCTTTGAGTGCCAAATAGGTAACAGTAATTAAATTTGAATTAAAATTAAGTAAATTTAGTTAAAAGGAATCATTGTATTTAAATTTTAATTCAAATAAAGGCATTCTTTATGTATATAAGAAAGTTTATACTTTTAAGCATTACCAAATTGTTAATTTAAAATTAAAGAACAAATATTTCAATGTGCTTCTACATTTATTAAAACTCTTAAGTATAGCAGCTAAATAATGACAAGATGTTAAAATATCAATGGAAACGCGTACATTGACAAAGGCAACTAAATCCATACGATATTTTAAATTATTAAACAACAATTAAAATCATACATAAACAACCATTAAACTATTAAACAACAATTAAAACATCAATCTATAACTTGGATACAAAAGACATCATTCAATCATCTTATCGCAAATATTTTACTTTTGAATATTCCGCGTATGAGTTAAAGTTTTTGTGAAGGAACCATCAACAAAAGTTCGAATGCTAAACTCAACAACAATCCTTGACATAAACCCATATTTACAAAACACTCAACATCGTTTAGGTTATAATTCACAAAACACATTCGCAGCATTTCAGAACTGCAATGGCTCCTATTACTGACTATTCAATACACTAATTGAAGAACAGACATGTGCTAGTCATATAATTGATGGTATAAATTTGATTTCCAGGAATATTATGGAATTGCTGCAACTATTGTAGTGCAGCTGGTGAGATATTCCCATGGGATAACGATAATGGGAAGCTGGAACGGTGGAGTTATAATGGGATTTGATAATATAGACAACATTGGTTATGATAGTTATGCTTAGATTATTGTTTTTATGGGTTTAGTTATTGCATTTTTAATAGATTAAATTGTTTAGATTAGATTTTGGGTTTTAGTCAGAAAAGAAAGTATTGATTGTGTTATATTATAGGTATTAAAATAATGATTCCACAAAATGGCGTTTTTGAATTGATGCGTTGCATTTTTATTATACTTGTCTGGAAATAACATTTATTCACCAAATTATACCTAGTGTTTTTATAAAGGTAATTTGTTTTTAAAATGTTTACTAACATTTTGTTCAGCATGAAGTAAAGAGGCAGTAAATCAAAAAAAAAAAAAAAAAAAAAAAATTCTACGTGATTATCTAATGCTGATGAATTCAAGACATTTTCCAATGATGTAATAACAGTAAGAGTTAATGGTAACAATGGGCTTTATTTAAACACTTTCCTCTTGCTGAAAATAAAAGAAAAATGGCATCTGTTGAGTTGGGTGATAGCAGTATGGCTGAGTTCCAAAGTGTAGACTAATGAATTTATTTATAACCATTTGTCATAAATCAATATAGCGAAACTTAAAGTATTACTACAGCTCGTAGAATAAATAAACAGTCTAAGGATTCGAGCAATCATTTATAGCCTCAACATCACCACATTGCGCTATTTCAAGCAGCCATGTCCAAGATAGTTCTATCATTTCCTCTTCCCTTCAATACTGCTTTTCAACAGGTTTTCACATGAGCAGGTTCTTGGTTCTGTCCTACACAAAGACAAGTAAGCAACGTAAAAATAAAAATTTACAAACACAAATATCAAACAAAACCAGCATGGTCGTGGTGACGCCAGATAGTATTCGACTGTGACGTCACATGCATAATCCTCATAAATCATTAGCGAAGAACTCAAAATTGGACTAGCAGACGATCTTTAGGATACGGTTTACATAATTCTAAATTTTAGTTAGCAATACTCAAATTATATGTGGGTAATTTCCAAGGGAAATACAAATAAGAAATAACTATATTCGGTCATTTATACACAATCCATAATAGTCAGAGTATAATATATAATTGTAGTTAGGAAAGGGGAGACACTCCTATGAATATTTAAGGCACGCAAGAGACTTACAAATCAGATTCGATCTATTGAGGAAGGAATAAAATGGCAGCTATTACATCCATTGGGGTGCAATTTGAAATGCAAAATGACAAATTGTAATTATATGAATTCGGATATAAACATTAGTAAAAGGAAGATGTGATATATTTTCAGAAATCTGCGGCCAATATGAGGTATACTTTGATTTTCAAAATAGTGGCTAACGCGAAGTAGTTTTATGCTAGAATTCATGAATAATAGAGTTGTGGTGTATCTTAGTTTTCAATTTTGATTATCTGTATTTTATTAGAAGTATTAGCTTTCAAAACAATTAAAAATATTAGTTATACTTTAAAACTCATTAATAAAAGATAATCTATATATTTAATAGGCAATACGTTTTTTGGGGTTAGTCCGTCCGCCTAAACTGCTCAATCAATTTCAATGATCAAGGTGTCATTTTAAAGGAAATAAGCTGCAGATTTGCCAAAACGTGCCAAATTAATTTATTAACACTTTATTAATTAGTTAAATTTCAATATTTTTCATCATTAAGCTACTACAAAGCCTCAATGATTTTGAATATATGAAAGGCAACATCCTTACGTATGTAAACAACAAACCCGTTGCTAATTTTAAAGCTCTTTTTAAACTCTTCGTTTCAAAGTTGATTTTTTCTATTTTACTGAAGCATTTTTGTATTAGAGTAATTATTATTTTGAAGTATTTCTTCATCGTAGCGTAGTGAGGCGTTTGTATCCCAACCCAAGCAAGGTATTCAGGGGTTGGTGAGTGTAGCTCGCGTTTTTTTTTTTTTTTCAGAATAAATAAAAGATATTGGGACTTCAATGTAAGGGCATAGCTAATGAAGTTTTAAGTCAGAATGTTGGCGGATAGTATATTTAACTTTCTATTATGAAACTTGCAATTTGCGTGTTTTCTCTATTAGGCCGCCTTACATTAAATTTATAAAAATTTGGTTAAATTTTTTATGATTAGCAAACCTATTCGAGCGCAGCAAGATGTTTTAACCACAAATTCGAGCGGCAAAGCCGCTCAATCCGAGCGCAGTGAGGCGTTTGGGGGTTGGCGAGCGTTAGCGAGCAGGGGGAGAAGCCCCCTAGTACCCTTAAATATGACCGATGAACCTTATACGCAGCGTTATTAGAAGTGGGGTTTTATAGAATGTAAAATTTCCCGACTTGCTTGTGATTAAACATAACGCATTTACAAAACGAATATAAAGTTTCGAATCCTAATTTACCCATTCATGTTTTATTCAATCCTGTACAAGAGAATCGAATATGACGTCATCAGGTATAATAAACTGAGAAGTGACTACAAAAGTAGGTATGGCTTAAACATAGTTCTTTATTTTTTAAAGATTATTGAGAACTACTAATGGAATGTGTGAATACGCTGATCAGTTAGAAGAAAACTGGCCAAAACAATTCAAAAATCGCCTATAAATGAACTGAGCTAAATCCAAATTCAAATATGGCGTAACTTGCTAAAAAGGGAACACCGTGTTTTTTTTTTTTTTGTCTGGTAACCCCACTGTTTAATTTTTAGTTAATAATGAAGCAGACGATTGGACTTTTATTTCGCCAAATACTCGCATCAATTAAAAGTCAGCCACGTTAGCAATAAATAATGCGTCATAGTTACTTAATATTTATTATCGCCTCCGCATATTTTTTAAAAGACTCCCAATTTTTGCGAATCAAAAGTTGGATTATATTCATAATTGTCCAGTTTTCTCTACGGTCTATAAAAAAATCAGAATAAAGTCCCTTGCAGTTGCTTCTCAGTCTATAATTCCCATTGTTAAAAAATGTTGAATTTAACGATGAGCTATTTTACAAAGTTTTCCGGAACTGTTGTTAATCAAATCCATTTATATAACTTTCTAAAATTCTCTTTCTGATGATATTCGAGGGGTGTCGGGCCAAATATGATGATGAGGATGATGTATATGGTATACCAGTGAGGTCCAGTTTAAGCTGGACGGGTTTGTATACAGACAAAACTGGTGAGTATGGGGTGCTTAAAACTCGTCTGCTTAAACTGAGTCTTGAAAAAATCACTGCATTTTATAAAAGTGATCATATGGCATGTTATATCCAGTGAAAGGGATCATAGGAAATTTTTACTTTCAATTACCCATATACATATATAGGGTAATAAAAGTATTGCATTCGGTCAAAAAAAAAATATCGATATTTTTTTTTTTTTTTTTTTTTTTTTGCATTTCATTACATTTTAGAACATTATGATATCAAAAAAGTGATCTACAAAAAATATCTGCCTGTGTGTCTGTAGTAAGCATAACTCCCGAACAAATTGACATCTACGATGTTGAAATTTGGTGTGCGGGTTGGTGATGGCCATGGGACTTACCATTAAGATTTTCCTCAAAATCGCGCATGAGCATAAGGTAGCATTGAAAAAATGTTTACAAGTAATTGCTACAAAACGGCTCTAATGATCTTAATCAAAATCGCTGTGGTAATGCCGCTTAAGGTGTTCTAAATATCCCCAACTCCGAAATTCCTTTAAAAATGCTTTAACAGCCTAAAAAGTTGAGAAATGAATGTCTTCAGCACAGAGTTCTCGGTCGTTGAGCATACCTCATCAACGATCGTTTTTTTCTCTCTCCTCAGTTTCACTTATAATAAAGGATAATATAAGGATTATCGAAAATTATATCGTCAAAATCACCATTTTTTTTTTTTTTTTTTAGTTTTTTTTTTCCTAGTCCCAAACAAGAATTATTGCATAAAATTTCGTCAAACTGATATTTTTTTTTCTTAATAAATGGTAAAAATATAAAAACTGTAAATGACACAAATTGACATAAGTATTATAGTGTAATTGAAAGTTGTGCGATGTTTCACACCCCTAGTTCATGAGGGAAACGATAAACTATTTCCACTATATTCAGATTATACAGCAATATGTTGTTAAATTTATATGTTGTAGCTAATTTTGGAAAACAGTGTATTTAAAATTCTATACATGTTTAATTAACATACAATTTTTTTTAATTTTTTTTTAATTTTTATCTCATTGTTTCGCAATCATGACATTTTTCACATTTGAGAAAGACATTGTATAGCCATTTGAAGCACGAATATCGATTTTATTTCCGTTTTGAATGACATTTGGTATGAGCCATCTTTATGTTTAGAAAAAGGATGGAATATGCCACTTTTTTGCCAAGAAAATATATGTATATATTTATATATTTTTTTTGTTTTTTGTTTTTTAGTGGTTAAGTTATGAAACCATAATGCAAGTAACAGTGAACATATCATAATGACGTACCTAATCAATTTTTTTCTTCATAAAGAAAATTGCACTTTGTGCAATCTAAAAATAACGTGTGTAATAAATAACAAATAATTGTGGTCATGCAAAATCTAAAAATAACAGTTTATTTATGATATGTTATGTGATTTCACTACAAAACCAGTCTTCGAATAGAAAAAAAATTTAGGGGATTTCTGTGTGCAAACACTATGCTTCAAAGGGTAAAACATAAAAACATTCCTTGCTATTCTTTTAAACCTTAGAAGGCTAATTTTCCAAATTAAATAAAAAAAAAATATCAACCTATTTACTGCAGCAGCCTGTATTTACTGCAGTAATATATTTATTGCAGTAACATTATATAATGGTAACATACATGCAGTCAAATATTTATTGCAGTAACATTATATAATGCACTGTTAAAAAAATGTGTCCACCATGCACCAAAATTTGGTTCCCATTTAGCTGCCACCAACATTTGGTGCTTAGTTTCGCGATTTAATGGTGCTTACGGTCCGAGGTTGCACCATTAAATCGTGAAACTAAGCACCAAATGTTGGTGGCAGCTAAATGGGAACCAATTTTTGGTGCAAGGTGGAACAAAATTTTTAACAGTGTGGTAACATACATGCAGTCAAATATTAAAAACAAACCATTTGCGAGTTTACAATTTGATTTAAAAGTCCTGTATCAAATTTTAAACTTAGGGCATTTTAAAGGTTAAAATCACCTCTGTACTTGAATATTTGGATAAGGAATAACGACGTCTTTCAGAAGTTTAAAAATGTACAGTAACGTTCCATACCTGCGTTATTTCAATTTCAGTTCGCAAACTTTAACTTAATCATGTACCCAACTCCTTTACAAAACAGCTTCATCTAGAACTTTCACACATATCGTGTAGTACCTCTCCCATCAGATTAACTCAAGCGTATCAGCATTTCACTACCAGACTTCTCCCCAAACCTCCTGGTCATATTAACAGTAATAAGCAAGCAATAACGAATCAGAGTCGAGCTAAATTACCTATGCGTAGATAACATCTAATATTTGACTTCCGCTGATAACCAAATTTCCCAAGACGTATGGACCAATATCCAGGCTGGACACTATATGAGCTGCGATTATAATTTTAACGCCAACAGTGTTAAACGCTCGCCAAGCTTGTAATTCCCAGAGGCCCGCAGCTATGTTTAGAACAGAGGTAGAATCTTCGTGTTAAGATGGCGATTGAAACATCAGGGTAGGGAAATAATTGAAATAGCAAACCGGGTTTGGTGTTTATGGACACGAACATATTGGGTATGAAGTATGTCGATTAGTGCTTCATTGCTGTGTTAATTCAACTATGGATGTTTGGGGAAGGCATTGAGATCTATGGTTCAGATGAAACTTGAAGTGATCTATAGGTTTGTTCAGACTTCTGAACATTGTTATGTACAGTGTGTAAGACTTGTTTATAGTATGAAAGCTTATGAATATCTTATACATTTTTGAATTTTCTGCTCCGAAATCTAAACGATGAGCAAGCAATTGTATGTGAAAATTTGAAATATGTGATGGGTTTTCTTATATAAGTTTCAGGGTTTCATATTGTAAAAGTAAAATGTAGAACATGTTTAAGGGGGAGACGGGAAAGCAAAAATATATTTTTGGGGTTATTAGTGTATAGCAATATTTTGAAATGTTATCCGCAAAGTGGTATAATTAGGTGGGTGAGACGTTAATTGGACGTATTTTTAATATTTACTAGAAAAAAATATCGCAATAAACACACACATTTTTAGAATTTAAAAGTGGTTTTCTCAAACCGTTGTGTGTGTACGTAGGTGGCTTTTTTTTTTAAACAAGTATTAATTTTTTTTTTAGAACCTACTGAACATTTTTATTGAAATATGTTCGTTTCCATTTAGTATTTGCCATTGAAAACCCATTTTCCCCAGCAATTTCTAAAAAAACCGATCTAACTATTTTGAGCAATATCGCTCTATCAAGTAATGCCTCTCAAAGTGTTTGACACACCCACCTCAAAAATTTCCGTAGAAATGAGATAAACGTGAAATAATAATTGAAAAACGAATTACTTTACCATAGAGTTCTTTCCTTGAGCATCACTCATTAATTACAAAAGGATTGTTTCCTTTCTATTTCACTTACAAGAAAGGATAATGTAATATTTATCAACAAGTATATCGCCGAATATTTTGACTTTTTTTTTTTCTGGCCCTTGTAAACATTTTTGCCGAAGATATTGTAAAACGTGCTATTTTTTTTCAAATGAATGAAAATATGAAAATGGCAAATAAAAACATTCATCAAATTAAATGCATTGACCAGTGTTGTAGTGTAATTTAAAATTGTACGATGTTTCACGCGGCTAAAAATGGCAAAAGTAGAATATAAGTCTTCTATAGCTTGACTTAGTACGAATAATAGTTTGTACCTATATAAACTTTTAAATATTCAAATTAAATGCCATAAATTTAAATCTTAACTTTTAAAAAACAACTCACAATTTGGGTGGTAAATATTATTTTTTATCGAATCAACATTGTTATTTATAATAATAATAACTCTATAAAGTTTCTTTTAAACAACAAACGATTTTTTCTGTTGATACATTCTATGAAATATTCTAATTTTTACCAGGCAGCGCTTTTTAATATAAGTTAATTTCACAAAACCATTGTTTTTCTTAATATTAGTTATTAATGCTTTGCAATCATGGGATATGATTTTCATGTAAATCTAGCTTTGATGAGTCAACCTATGTTAAAAGGTATCCATCGCAAAAATTTAGGTTTTTAAATAAAATAGTATGTTAATCCAACTTTAGAGCTATAAATTACTCTAATGACTTTTTATTGAAAAATATGAGTGTTTTAAATTTAAAAAATCCTACATTACCGTGATTTATATAATTATACTAATGCTTTTCAATGATAAATACTTAACTACTTAAAATTACAGTATATAGAAGCAAAAGAATGCCATCGAAGCTTTCTAGATTAATAGAAATAAAGCTTTCATAAGTCAAACTTCCTTTTCGAATTTTTTTTTCAACAAATACTCAATAAAATCAATATAAGCTACAGGTAAGCGTAATATTTCTTTTATTTAAAAGTATTTTTCTAAGCCCTAACAACTGACCCTAAAAAGCAACTATTTCACAACATGTCCCTTGATGCCAACTTTAATACATAGGACAATCTTTAATGCAGTGCCTGTTATTACGGCTCTTTCTATTAAATAAAGTACTTTCAGCTTTCATTGGAGATTTTATGGCCAGTAGCTACGATTCAGTTATATTTTATGGCTGATCGACCAGGTTTTTTTTATTTCTTTGAAGTATAGAACAAACTCCCAGGCTTCATTGCTTTTAAGAGTGAAAGCCCCCCAGGGAAAAAATATCTTATAGATATTTCGATATCTCTATTTTTTTGTAATAATAATTATTTTATGATCACAAGTATTTACTTTTTGTTGTCAGTTTGCCCATGTATAGTATTTAGTAGGCTTGATATATTTGGAAAATATTTTTATAACAAAATGTTTTTCCGGTTATTTGCCATCTGCTAGAGTTTTTTCAATGGATAATTTGTTTATATCCCGCACACTACAACAGCAGGAAAAATTAGTATGTAGCATTAATTTTTCACACTACAATACTACAGCAAGTAAACACTACAACAACAACAAAAAATAATTATGTAACACAAATAATATTTCCTAAAGTATAATTCTATTTTATTTCTGACACCAGTAACAGTCATAATTTGTTTTTTGTGTGAGATTAATATAAGTAGAAAACGGGGCAATTCTCTGCTGTAAGCATAGAGCATTTTGGCTTTTTTTTTCTACTCTTAAACAAATTAAAATTTTAAAATTAAGATGAATTCAGCAGTTATTTTTTATATATATAATATCACTTGGTGACAAAGTTATGTGAAAAAAATAATTACTTTAACTAACTTCAATATGCATTTATATTGTCTGACGCACGGGGCATTTCCGTGTATCGTGCGTCTGTGGTTTATAAACGCATATTCGATTTAGGTAAAATAATTATTTTTCCACATAACTTTGTCACCAAGTGATATTATATAAAAAAATAGAACTGATTCATCTTAATTTTATAATTCTAATTTGTTTACGAGTAAAAAAAAAAGCTAATAAACGTGTCGTGTTTAGACCAGAGAGTCGGCCTATACCATTATTTGAATCATCCAGAAGTATCTAGATATACAACAATTTTTCATAAAAATGCAAGTAACCAACAACTGAAGGATATTTATTCTTTACCCAGTGAGTTTCTAAAATTTAACAAAATGTAGTTTGTAGTTTTGTTTTTTTGGTAGCTCAGTTCCATTGCAACTCCGAAAAAGTACTGTACTGTACCAATAGAGCAGTCTGCACTCTTAAAGCTACAAAAAAACGCGGCATATCAAACTAATACTTAAATTAATTTTAATCAAGTATATATAACCCAATAAGTATATAACCATAACCCAGTGTGTTTTTAAACCTTAGCAATATATAATTTAGAAATTACTCAGTTATAACGTAACTCCAAAGAGGTACTGTATTGAAATTTTCAAAACATGATTTAAAGATTTTAGTAAAAGTTAAGTGCTATCCCAATAGATCAGTAGATATTCTTAAATCTCCCGAAAGACACATCTTATCCAAATGATACTAAAAAAATATCTACACAAATCAAATATACATATTTAACAACTCCTACACAATAGTATGGGCATGATCTTCAAGGACAACTCTTTCTAACAGTTCATACATCTTCCTCCTACAGGAATACAATATCAGACTGAAATATGAAAACCATGCAATCTTTCGCTTCAAAGAAATATTCCATTACATATAGTAATGCCACCGTAATGGAAAATATTAAATGGCGCGCTTCAAATTCCCAACTTGCAAAATGGATTTCATTTTCCACACCATCAAATCAAAACAAAGGGGGCCTAAGAGACACACCCCTTGAAATCCCACGTGACACTTTACGTCGATCAAAATGGAGATGAACAGCGACTATTTCCATTTTAACCCCTCCTTTTTTTTTTCCCTTTACGCTCTCACCTCTTGAGATAAATGGTTTACCGGGGACGGATATCTTCGGGAAAAAATATCAGGACTTGGCGAGTGAAAAGATATCTGCCATTTCAAGACTGGGCTGTCATGTGGGAAATCACTTATCTGGTCCATTAGAAGTAACAAGGTTGCGTTTTATAGAATTGGATGGGTGGTGAACCTAGCTGAGGATGGGTCTCGTAAGGCTTTGGTGATATTCATGCCGTTTTTTGAAGATTGTCTTCAAATGGAATGCAAATAAAGGTTAAAAAAAAATGGAACGTAGAAGGCTGGTGAAAGATTTATTTATCTTAAATATTTTTTGGCTGAAAGTTTTCTTTGTTCTGCATTTCTACATTTTATTTAACTTTTAGATTGACTAAAAAGCATTTATGGTGACCGGCAATTTTAAGCTGGAGCTATCTTATGCAACCGAACCTAGTGATGCATCGAGTGTCACTGAAATAAATCTGTTTTTTTTACTGATACTCGATGGATGAGTGAGTTTGACAGTTACACCCGAACTATTTGAATAATCCTCCAAGGTTGGTAAAATATCATTTTGAATCCAATCATCCGCCAAATAACTCACCGTCACATTTCTTTTTTGTCATTCCTGTTGTCTAATACAAGATTCATAACTGTCTTCCGATAAACTATCACTTTCGAATAGCAATTTATTTCAAAATGACTCGGAAAAATCAGATAAATCCTTCATTTATAATTCATTGCAAATTTCTTCACCGTCACATTCCATTGTTGAAATTACTGTACTACTAAAATTACGATAAAAACCGAAATACAAAGAAAACTAGTTTCATTGTAATTGAGTTATTACTATTAAGCGGTAATAAGAAGCTTTTAAAATATTCTACACAACCTTTCATTTTATAATTCAAAATAAATGTGTAGGTCTGATCCAAAATATAATTTATAAACACTACAGCGTTCCACAAACACCCTCAATGAAGTGTCAATACCACGTTTTCAAAGTATATTACACAAGACGTGCTAGTATGTGATTTTAAAGGGTTCAGAACTCAACTTAGTTGCTAGTAACCTATATAGACAATTCCATACAGAGTTTGGGAATTTTATTTGTTTTTATTAAGCTTAAACGTTATAAAATAAAATGTATCTGCTTGAACTTTAATTCCTTTTTATAGAACACCATTATTTTAAACTATTGCCTGTTAAGTATATTTCAAGGAAATGTGTCAAACATGAAACTCAATTCAATATCGACGGAATAGATTGGCTTTGGAGCATGGTTTACTGATACAAGTGCAACACTTTACCCATGCTGCGCTGATCAACGAAATTGAAACAGTTAAGGGTTAAGTTAGACACGCCCCAACTGACTTCGGGCTTTCCACGTTTGGTGCGTGTGGGTTCCCTGATCTGGATTTTGACACTTGCATGGGTTAGAAATGTAAGAACTCGAATGTGATTCCCGATTTTAAGCCTCTTGAATCTTTCCAGTATATTGAAAGAATTTGGAAATATTTATAAATTAATTACGATTTTGGATATGATATAATAGGAAAAAATAAAAATAATATATATACAAAAAAAAAAATCAATCAATAGAATGGTAAGAGAAAAGTCTCAACAAGTTAGTCAGCTATAGTTAAGTGCTCCAGAAGTACATGACATTGCCAATAATATTATAGAGTTTTACACAAAACTTATTGAAGTTAGAAAACTGTTATTCTTTAAATTTTTTGATAGTGTCTATCTAGTTTTAATAAAAATCTAGTTTCAAAGCTTTGTAAGCATTTTATTTTTCTGGAAAAGCACGACAAAAACATACAATCGCAAATCTAACCTGATAATATTGAAGATAGTATCCCTTACTCTCAAAGTATAAGGTTTGAATTATCCACCACTCAACAATAAATATCCATACAAATTATTGTCTCAGAGTGGACTAAAGAACAATGGTACATCAAAGTACCCAGAACTCGAATTACATTTCAAACTCCATGGCTACAACTGCACGATACAAATCGTCAACGAAACAAAGTTACAAATTCCATGAATACATTAATACATACACTTAATGCCATCATGTGCCTCTTCCAAACTCCAAAAACAAAAGACTAAACACGCTCGTCAGAAACGAAACACAAACTAACTACTCACCCACCCTACTCCCCATTCTCAAAGGTTAGCTACAAGAACAGATCGAAGTGACATCCTATCCAAACACCATTATCTCTTACGCAAATAACCCCCCCCCCCACACACCTTCTTACGTCAGCTATACCCTGACTAAAAACGTCTTAGAGATACCAGGAAGGCACCAGACAAACAAACACGGATAAGTCAAGGAACACTGCGATGTAGCAATCGTAACTGTAATGAAACAGTATCTTCAGGGCGAACTTTATCTTTTAAAGTATTCTTGGCATGGCCTCTGCTTCGATCTTTCGTATGACCCCCCCTCCCCAAGGGGTTAGACAAGAGGAATCCCTTAAAAGTCGCCGCTGATTGAAGCACTTTGAGCAATTGGAATGGTTCGTGCACCCCCTCCCCCGCTCCTCGACTTTTATACCTTCCAATGAATGCTGATTTGGGGGACTTACTGAAAGTGCAAAAATGAAGATATGCTGTTCCTATTAAAGTTTCAAGTTTCCGTATAGCATGATTTGCATTTGTTTTTAGCAGTGGGTACTTATATGGGTTTTTCTGAAGTACTTACGTGGCTAATGATTTATTTTAATGTCAGGTTATTTTGGAATTGTTTGACTGGGTTTTTATTGACATTTATTTTTTCAGTAACTGCTTTTGAAGATCTTAGTTTTTGGAATTTTAAAGTTGGTAATTTGTTATTGAGTATCTAAAAAACTAATTTGAGAATATTTGTTGGTAGCCTTTTTATATATTTCATTAATGTTTTTAATTACGTCAATTTTAGAGGTATTAGTATCCATCTTTTTCTATAAATGCAATTTCAAAAGCATATTTATGCCCATGTAAAAGAACAATAGTTTATATTACTGTTCTACTGATTACGGACTTGTATATTACCTTAAGGACCATAGTACATTAGACTCATTTAGTGAATTAATGAGGGAGACTTGTTAATTTTAATTTATTTTTAAAATAAGAAATTTTTAGTGAGTTGATGAATATGCTGAAAAATAAATATATTAAAAAATGCTGGCCTAATATTAAAATATCTATATTTTTCAAGAAATTTAAATCCTACTTTCCCCCAACTTATTCTTAAAAATTACGTCTAAAATATATTTAAAAAAAATATTTACAAAATGAATATTAATAAGTAATTTCTTATTGTATTTAAAACACAAGCTATTACCTCTGCTTCTATTATCACTTCTGTAATCATCTATTCACTACATCTTAATAATCACAAGCTCACCGATAATCAATAACTCAATCGTCACAAACGCAATTTCTGTTCATACCCCATTTGATAACTTTTCTGACATTCCCTTCCCCCTCCTTCCCCCCCCCCCCCCACACGTTTAGAACAACACGATGGCTAAAGATTAAAGGACGTATTTTGACGATTCGTTGAAAGGGGTATGTCGAATTGTTTCGGAATTATATAGACAGATTGTTTTAATAGGGCTCTAAGCCAGGATCATGCTTGTGAATAGGCTTTGGAGTATCTTGTTAGGGTGGATGGCTTTTTTTACTTGTTACGCGTGGACTTATGGATGATAAAAAAAACGAAAATATGGATTGTTTTATATTTAGTTACAGCTTAGAAATATTTGACTGTCAGTTGATACTATATTCGAAAATGTATTTCTAAACTAGAGTACTTTAATTTCAACTGTACAGTTTCCTTTTGATAAAACGCGAGTTATTTTAATGTTATATTTATGAATAACGTGGTTGCCATAATTATCTTTTTTGAACTATGCTGTTTCTTTTAGAAAAATGTATTGTTATTGATAACATTTTTTAACAATATTGTGATCAAAACTATTTAAAATCATTCTTTCGATTTTTCAAAAAAAAAAAAAAAAAAAAAAAAAAGTTATTTTAAATTTATAATATTTCTGAACAAAATGGAAACCATAATTAATTATTTTGAACTATAGTGTTTCTTTTTGATAAATCGACAGTTCATTTAATTTTGTATTATTTATGAGTTTGTGAACAACAAGTAGACCTTAATTAAATATTTTAAACTATACTATTTCATTTTGATAAATTGATAGTTATTTAATTTTAGAATATTTTGAACAATATTGCAACCATAACAATTTTAAACTATTATTTGCGTTTGATAAATCGATAACTATTTCAAATTTATAACATTTCTGAACAACATGGAAACCATAATTAGCTGTTTTAAATTATAATGTTTCCTTTTGATAAATTGCCAATTCATTTGATGTTGTAGTATTTATAAGTTTAAGAACAACATGGTGACCTAAATGAAATATCTTGAACTATAATTTTTCGTTTTGATACATCGATACTTACTTAATTTAACAAAAATTTTTAATAACGTTGCAACCATAATAAATTCAAACTATACTATTTGTTTTTGATGAATTAATTGTTAACACGGGGACCATAATTAATTATTAAAAACTTATGTTGTTTTATATACCGTAGTAATTTAAAATTTATTATATTAATGAATAACATGCTGGTGATAATTAACTATTTTAAACTATTATGTTTCTTTTGATAAACTGACAGTTATTTTAATGTTTTAATATTTATGAACAGCATATTGACCATAATTAACTATTCTGAACTGTACTGTTTCTTTTTGATAATTCACGAGTCACTTTAATGTTGTAGTTATGTTTTTATTTCAGAAATATAATTAACGATTTTGAACTACATTGCTTTTTTATTCATCGATAGTTATTTTAATTTTATAACATTTATGAGCAACATGGTGAACATTGTAATAAAATATAATGAACTAATATAATGTACTATGTCAAAAATCGAATTCATGAGAACATGTTTCATTTGTAATCAATAACACAGGTCTGCAAAAAAAAAAAAAAAAAAAAAAAAAAATCGACTGCATTTGATGTGTTTGCAAAATATTATGTTTTCCAGTCCCCAGAACCCAAAAATTAGCTCCATTTCGCTCCATCCCATACAGATTGTTTGCAAAATACAGGGTGCCTGCATGTTAAAAGCATAAAACTAATAATAAACCCCCATCATTTTATTACATTGAACTAAATAATATTTCTTAAAATTCTGTATGCCTATGAAACCTTTTCTTCATCTTTTTAGTTTTCCTTTGCTTCCTTCCGCTTTCCGTTTTTTAGTGTCCCGCTTAAGAATCCAACAATAGTCTTTTAGCATATTGACGTCTAATCTTCCTTAGTAGCGTCTCTCGAAATTAGGTTCCGGATGACACTAGGTTTTTATGTTTTAGTTTTTACCCCACCAATTTGGCAGCATCTTTCGAAAGGCTTAATTCTCTAACACTTGCTTGACTTGGTGTTGCAAAAACGAGTTTTTCAAGAAAACCTGTCGTGATGGAATTTTGTCAGTACTTTTCCCTGTAATAGTGAGTAAAACTTTATAAGAAACAGTAAAAAAAAAATCCAATGCAGGTTTTTGGTTGCAGATCTGTGTAATTTAAACAACATACAAGATAACTAATATTAATTTTATGGCTACACAGACATGACGAAGACGGTTATGACAAAGAAAATGGTTTATATTTGCTTAGAAAGGGAAATAAAATCTGTCTTGTGTTATACGTATTGCATTTGCTTATGTTCCTCAAATATTTTTTATTCTTTGTACATTATAATTGAGTTTCTTTACATGACATAAATATAATTCTCCAGTATGGACTTTAGCGGGAAAACTGTTTTGATTAAAACAATCAACAAGTTGTGTTAGGGATTTATACATTATTTCTTTTAGGAGGTTAGTCACCAATTCAATGCTCTATGACATAGACACTGTAAAATATCCTTTCGCATGCAGTTTTGATAATTGTTCCAATCACAATAATCCTATGAAAGTGTGGTTTAGAATTGCTCTTATGTTTCCGATATAACTCACACGTATTTATTCCATTAAAAATAATTTATAAAAACATATTTAAAAAATAAATATTTTTGTATAATTTATTATTATAACTATATTAAATTTTTTTTGAAACCGTTTATTATATTTCATTTAATAATTTACTATCATAAACTAAGCAATACAAAGTATTGGAATTTATTACTGTAATATATCAATTATAGTACAATAAACTATAAAATAAGATACCTATAGTTGAAACTAATGGACTAAAAAAAAAACTCAAACTAATGCAGTGAATGAAAAAAAAAAAAAAAAAAAAAAGATACAATTACAGAGTTACAGTTCTTTTCTAATCTTAAAATAATTTCTATTTCAGGAAAGTGCCTTTTAACTAAACTTAAAAGAAAGAATTAGAACGACGTTACGATAGAACAATTGCAGGATCATATCCAGTTAACTAATTATTGCTCTAAATGCTAATGAGGTAATTAGCGTTCTAGATTGTTGTGATTCTTTCATTTTATTTGTTTTAGTAATCAGCTGATAAATAGTTAGTGTTTTACATTCCAATTCATTTGTATTTCTAATCACTTTAGAAATGATAAAATACTTAAGACGTTAGACAAATTAAATTTCTCAATAAAAAGCAGTAACATTGTGTTTGGATATGGATAAGGAAGTTGGATTGTAGCAGCATTTGTTGGACACTAAAAATCCACTTCTACGCATTCTTTTAGTTAAGTTTATTTATGAATAATAATAATAATAAACAAAAACTTGCCAGTTTAGAAGTTTTTAAAACATAAATTTTAAACATAATACGAATATTTATGTTCTAATCCGTCTAATCCACTATCTAAACTCAATGCTAATATGTTTATTGTTATATAGTTGTTAAAGTTGAATTCCCCTGAAAGAATTTTATGCAAAACTACTGATTTCGATTATTTTGGCGATACACTTAGCGTTGAATTATGATACCGTAAATTTAAGTTCCAATCGTTATCAATATCCAGCCAATATGTGAATTGTTACATTCTTTGATATTTTCTTCTGAACTTTTTTTCTATAAAACTACTTATTTTGATGAGAAAATGTGAGGGAAGAGTGTTGTATTAACGGGGAATATATATATATTTTTTCTCAACAGTGAGGGCTCTGTAATAATGAGGGTTTACGTAGCAATGAAATTATCAGCGAGAGGAGCGACCCTGATACATGAAGCGTCAAAAACTTGTGATGACGGAATTTTATGCAAAACTACTGATTTTGATTGTTGTATTGGCGATAAACTTAACTTTGAAGTATGTCATCGAAAATTTAAGTTAAAATCGATATCTATTCCATCTAATAAGTTAATTGTTACAGAGTTATCATGTACATACTCTTCAGAAGGAATTTTACATAAAATTACTTATTTTGATGAGGAAGGGTGAAGGAGGGGATTGTATTAACAGGGAATAATTTATTTAAAAAAAAAAAATTATCAACTGTGAAGGCTCTCTAATAATGAAGATTTACGTAGCAATGAACATATCAGCAAGTGGAGCCATCCTGGTACGTGAAGCGTCAAAAACTTGTGATGACGATTACCAAACAATGACGGTGTCTAAAATGAGTGGACACGAAACTAGTTTATGTATATTTCGAATTAGTTTATACATTCATGTGATATTTAGAACTCGTAATGGCAAGTAAGAAATCAAATTATACGTTCTTGTAATATTTGAAATTTGCAAGGACAAACCAAAATTCAGTTTATGCATTCATGAAATATTTCGAATGCTTAAATAATATAACCCATAAAAACAAAGTTTTTAATATAAATCCTTTATATGCATCACCAATTTTTATATTCATTTACACAGCGACGATTCTGTAAACAGCGTGTGCTTCTTGTTTGCATCTAATTTTAAATATCATAAACATTTCTATCACCAAAATGTGCGGCGGCAATCTACGTTTCAAAATGTATTTATTAAAAATGAACGTGAATTTGTGTACTCACATCCAAATATCTGATTAAAACAATTTTATTATTTATTTAAAAAATCGTCTTTCTATGGTCAGCTTTCTTCAATGGTCGATTAAATACTATTTTAAAGTGATTGATGACGCAAAGTTGCTTTATTAGTAGTCTGTAAAATTGATCTTTTAATGACTGTTACAGACTCAAAATTTGATAGAATGCAATGTCATCGACATTGAATCTATCTGCAAAGTTTCTGTCTTATAGGATGACGGCAAGGGGGTTAATTAGGCTTCAACAGATTTGCCCGCCATCGACAAATTAATAAAATCAAAATTAATATAAAGGATTTAAAAAAAAAAAAAAAAAGAAAGAAAAAAGAACCATCCAGAAAGCACTATACTAGAGGTCGGAAACATCGATCAAAATAAATATCGATACTAAATCATTGCATAGAAAAAAATATCGATATATCGATACATGATTTTTTTTTTTAATTTGATTTTCAATTTTGCCAGAAATTATGTTTTTCAGGGCAAAGTTTTTCGGGGAATTCTACTTTTCATGATTGCTTTTTTGTAAGGTGACTACTTTTTCAACTGAAATGGATCTTTACAAAAAAAAAATATATATCTATATATATATTTTAATTGGTGCAGTGATTTTAAGAAAAATTTAGATAATTTTCAATAGATTTTAAGTGTATGGAAAAATATAGAATATTGGGGACATTTTAACTGTCTCTCAGCCAAGTTCAAACTTTAGTTTTAAGTTTTTGAAAAGTGAATAAAGAAAATTGAAAAAACACATGGAACTACAAAACGATCATCAAAAAACTAAAGATGTTTCAAACTATCGATATATCATTAACTTTTATTGATATTTTTAATATCGATTTTTTTAAAGAAATATCGATACAAATATCGTCGTATCGATATATCGCCGACCTCTGCACTATACACATCCATCTAATATTTTAAACTTGTATGGTTAACCTAGAATCCAGTTAATTTATGTATGTAATATTTTGAACTCGAAAGGACTATCCAGAAATTAGTTTACACATGTTTGCAATATTCTCAATTCCCAAAGAATAACTCAGAAATTCCACATATCACGCGTTCCACAAATCCGTAAAGTAATTTGCCTTACACCAATTTCTATTTATCCAAAGACTGATTTATCTACGTAGCCATTTCCGTTATTAACCTCGTACCGGAACACGAGCATCAACACTGAGCACGAAAAGTCTGTGTAATTCCTCCCACGCAGTTTGATCAACCACAGATTTAATCCTCGAAAATAGGATTAAATTCATAATCACCTGAAGTAGATCTGCGGAGCTGGCTTTTGAAATTACCGCATCGGATCCAATCTGTTTACTGGAGTCCGGTCTGTTGTAGACATTAGTTGGACTTCGCCCGGAGGTGGTTTTATTAATTAAATTGAAATTAAACATCATTCAAGATGGAGAGGGATACATTTAATTAGAATTTGTTTGGATGACGAAGGAAGGTTTCAAGGCTGGTAATGGACAAGTGGGGTTGTAGAGGGGATGAGTTTAGTTAATAGAAAATGATACCAATGGCTAGAAATGGTTTTGTTTGTAAAGATGTATCAAAATAGTTATTATCGAAAGATTATTGAAGTTACTGTCTGATATGTCGATTTTACATTCTATGATTCTACATATTTTAGAGATGTAGAATAATTAGTATTACTTAGTTAGAGTTGAACGCAAGAATGGATCATCCAACGATTTAATCTGTGTTGTTTCTATCATATTTTTTAAAGCCAAGCGGCGCTGAAAACATTTGACAATGGGTTTATTTATTTTTAACTTGTGCTTGACTGCAAACTTGTTTTGAATGAGCTAAGCAGGAACAACAAAGTTAAGGTGTTCTGGGTTCCTAGACATCATGGGATTCATGGTAATGCACATGCTGATGAAATGGCCAAGCTTGGATCCTTCAACAAGCCTTTAGGATCACCACCATTTGTTCCAGTACCAAGATCAATTAGATCAAGTCCTAATAAAGAAATTGATCCAGCATGGAGGAAATCTCAAGGCATGAGACAATCCAAACACTTTTTAAAAGGAACCTCATACCAATCAAAGATTTATACTGGAATTGGACAGAAAGTCCTGTAGAATCCTGATTTGTTTTTTACCAGTCACTGTCTTATGAATCATCTTAAAGCAATGAAAGTTGTTGAGGACAACCCTTGCAGAGGCTGTGGAAATTCGGCCGGCACAGTAGGTATGTTTGTGCCCAAATGCCAATCATTCTTAGGTATTAGGCTTAAAACCTGTGGTGTTATTGACGTCAAGTCTGATGGCTTTTGCAATGTCCCCTTTTCAGACTGTTTGGTCTTCTGTAAGGCCACTGCCCTGTTTACAATACCATAGGTAGTTTTCTTCTTGGTAGGATTTTAGTCTAAGCCTAATTACGAGCCTAGTTACTAAGACTAATTATTTTAGCCTAGGCCTAATTACAAATGGCTTTGCCACACTCTTTTCTAATCTAATCAAGCACATTTTTTCAATACCATTCAAACCAGAATGAATCAAATATTGCTTATCTAATGGTTAACTTAGTTGGCTATTAGATAAATTATAATTGGTCCTTTCTGGTATGAAAGATTTTGAGGGTAAAAAAGGATAGAAACCGTAAAAATCTGATTGTGGATGGGCCGACCAAGCGGTATAGTGGTTAGCGTGCTAACTTCTAGACCACGAGGTTGCGGGTTCGAGTCCCGTGTTAGGCATGGGTGTTTGTAAATGTATGTTGGCTTGTCTAATGACGAATGTTTCGGGGCATTATATTCCTCGTGTTGCTGACGGCGCCAGATAATCTGAAAACAACCAACTGATTGTGGATGGTCCTTTCTGGCGCTCAAAGCCTCATATTCTAGCTTTGGATTTTATATTGTAATTAAAAACTGCACGGATTTCAAAAGAGTTGTGAGAAATATTTTTTTTAGGATTTTACGATAAGGTAAATCGAAGATTCTTTTTTAAATGAGGCACACAGTAAAAAAGTTTTAATTACAGTGGACGCTGAAATAAAAAACAAAAATGCGACCAATAACCTTGTAGAAATAAACACACTATATCATATACAGGGTCCTTCAAAAATGACTCCTTAACTTTGAAATTACATACCGGTGAAATAGTGAGAGGCAGAAAGAAGATACTAGTAGTACGTTGGATAGACGCGCATGGAATTTTGAAAACATTGGTTTGAAAAATTACACTATTGAAATGTGGCAACAAATAATTTTATAAACAATACAATGTAAGTACGATGGAATAAGTTCACCATTTTCTTCAGAAAAGTAGGCATTATGACTTCTTAAATGATAATGCATTCAAATGTTCAATATACATGGTGTCTACAAATTAATTAGTTGGGCAATGAATTTCAAATAGATCTGTATAACTATTAATAATTTGGCGTTATTGACCATTCTTTTTCCCCAACTAATTTATGTTCAAAAACTAATTTATATACAAAAAATAAAAAAACCCATTGATACGTGATTTTTGGCACCTGTCTTATATGTAAACCAAAATGATAATCCACGTCATTTGCAATTAAGCTAGTAACTCAAATATTATATTTTCGATTTTGGTTGAATTTATATTTAAACATTTTAAAAGTTCAGATTTCCAACCTGAATTGGTATGATATTATAATATTTTATTAGTTAATTTGATAACCCTAATAATAATTTTCCGTTTCAGATATGTAGAGATATTTCAAAAAATAAATTATTTGATATGGGGATGAGTTATATCTAATAAAGCAGTGCAGAGAAAAGGGTATTATTCTTATTTTTCTTAGATTGATTTTTTTTTTTTTTTTAACAGAGGATTTTAATAATGAATTAAAAATTAATCCTAAAACATTAATTACTGTAAAAGAATGAAAAATTCCATGCTATTAAGAAAAGTGCCATTTTTTTTTTAATTTTTTTATTTTAGGAACTGCAGCTTAATAACAATCGTTGCAATCAAGAATTTTTAATTCCCCGCAAATTAATTTTAAAATTAATCAACATTGCCATTTATTTCCGCATAATAGCTTCAGAATACAATGGACGAAGCATAATTATTCACATAAATTACTTTGCTAAATCTGCAATCTATAAAACAGTCTTGTTTAGCCTTCTCAGAAACAATGGACAATTGTTTCAGTCTAAAGAGTGGGCTAAAAATAAGGTAATTATAAAAACGGAATTAATAAAAAATAATTATTATTTTTAAGAAAGAAAATACCCAGAAAGATTTCATTCTTGGACAAAATAATTACCGCTCTCATCTCTTTATATTTATGTCTTTTCCAACAAAAATGATGACCCAGAATTTTTCGTTTTCATCACAATTAAGCCTTAACGTAATGAACCTCTATTTTGTTTAATTTTTTTTTCCTTCAATCTTCTTTTTTATCCCGAAGTTTCTTTTCCTCGTTTGGCAACAGTAAAACACAATTTTGCGCAGAAACGTCATTTTCCTTCTACTAGCTGTTGTATTGCCGAGGAAACTTAATTTTGTGTCATCGTGAGTTTAGGGATACGTAAAAAAAAAAAAGAATTCGATTTTTTTTTTGTTCCTAACTCGTTAAGCTTTCTTTTATTACGTGTTTGTGAAGTTCTTATAGCATAGTCTGTTTTGATTATGTAATGTAAAAAACATATAAAAAAATTACGTATAAAAAAAAAATGCGGATAAAGTAAGCAAGCAGAAAAATCAGTCTTTAGTTGTTTCATGCGGATGTAAAAAGTTTGTAATTATAGAGCTGAATCTGGTAAAACAAAAGCTTAATTAGAGTTATTATAATATTCATATTTATATTTTTTATTTTATTATGTGATTCTGTTTAAGCATAAATTTCCATACAATAGCGACACAATAAAAGCTAAATTCACACATTTAAAATAGTTTTTTTCTCCTTTAAACTTCCTAATTTCGAACAAACGTTTTTCTGTTTTTTTAATCGTATGACTTTTAAAGTTGGAAGAAATAACTTCTTGAAAAGAACAAATATATAATAGAGAAATTTGAAAAGTTTTTTTAATTGTTGAATAATAATGACCAGATCTAAGTAATGTGTATTTTTTTTTTTCTTGTTTACGAAGCTTAGGTAGTTATTTTAAGTGGATTAAATAATAATCAAGCACTCAACTTTATATTACTTTATACTATTTATATATATATATATTTTATTAAAATCTTTCAAATCAGCAATATGTAAAATAAGATTTTATGTGACCTTTTGAAAAGGTGTTAATCGTTACTTTAGGAGTTTAAAAATTCCTGAACTTTTAAAAGTAAGATCACGAGATTTTCCAGAAATGATCAGAAAAAATTGGAATTATCTCCCTAAGGAAATATCATTAGTTAAGGATAAATATATAGCACCTTAGGCAGTTTCTGCAAAAATCTGATTTATGATAATTGAGGGGTTACTTTAAATTATTCTATATGTAATATAAGGTAATCAAAGTATTGCATTTAGTTATATTTTTCCCTTTATTCGCATTTCTACATGTTGTGGAACGTCGCGAGTTCAGAGAAATTGTTAGGAAAAATGTATCTTCATCTCTATGGTCAGCATAACTCCTCAATAGATTAACCTACGATGTTCAACTTTTGTTTACGAGTTATTTGATGCCATGAGATCAGTCATTAAGGTTTTAGCCAAAATTGTGCATGCAAATGCCAATGAGAAAATTATGTTGCAGTTGATTTTTAAGTTATTTTTAAAAAGTTTTTGTAGCTTAGCATACTATGGATTTTATAAAAAATTTGGCCAAAATATATATATATATATATATATATATAAATTAATAATTCATTTTTTCTAAAAATTTTTAGAAAAATTATGAAGACAATTTTTGATATGAATTATGAGAAGATAAGTAATTTTATGCAAAAATGAAGGGATTTTTTTAAAAACGTTTTTTAGATATATCAAATTTAGAAAATATCAAAATTTTGAAGTTTTTTTAATTCTTAACATTTTAAAATTTAAAATAGTTTTTTAAGTTTCAAAGCATCATACATTACTGCACAAAATATCTCAGAAAAATAATTCTTAAAATTTAAGATTTTAGAATTGTGAGTCCCAGATCACCTTAAAATCGGAAATAAAATCGAAACTCGTACTTCAAAGGTATAAACAATACTTTTGAACAGAATCAATTTTCTTCAAGCCAAAACCAAGATAAATTAACTTAATTACTTCGACATCGTAGAAGTAAATAAAAAAACAAACTACAATCATTCAATTAATACTTATGTCTCAATCCCATCATGCCTTGCGGACACTAGTAGGAATGACACAATCCTATCAATGGAATAGCGACGCAGGGAATGATTGCGTGCGTTTCACGTGTCAAAGGATATCAATGTTACTAAAGTTAAATGAGTTTTAGTTGTGCTTTTAGTTATTGCAGTTTATCGAGTCGATGTTATTAATCTCTTTAAGCAAAGGATGACTTTGTTTACTTTTGGTTATTACATGAATTGTGTTAGATCAAAGTAAAATGCTTTGATGTATTTAATTGCAGTCTCATTAAATATCATTATTTATTTGAGTATATTTAATGGGGGGGGGGGAGAGGGTCTGGGATCCAACATTTTTTAAAATTCTCAATTTTTTATTTTTTTATTATTATTATTGTAAAAAATAATGCAAATATTTTTAAACAAAATGCCATAAAAAATTTGTGTCTATCTTTAATTGAACTTGAAATATTTAAGTTTTTGCTACATAACAACTGTATCTCAGACATGCTATCTAGAAACTTTGAAACTGTTTTTTTTTTCTGTGATGGCTTTTTGTCACTTTTTTGAGTTTAAATTGATATAACTTAAAAATTAGTTGATATAAATCTATGAAACTTTCCACAATTATTTTTCATATATATTTCTTTAATTTGTCTTCATTAATTGTGTTTTTTTATTTAACATTTTAAAAGAAAACTTTTGGAGCTTAGCATACTATGGATTTCATACAGTATTTTTTTTAAAGTTTTTCTAATTACTTTATTGAAAAATCACGAAGACAATTTTTGAAATGAATATAAGAAGTAGTTTTATACAAAAATGAAGTAATTTTTCAAAAAGTTTTTTAGATATATCAAACATAGGAAATATACAAATTTTGAAGATTTTTAATTAAAAAAAAATACTTTTAAAATTTGAAAATTTAAAATAGTTTTTAAAGTTTTATAGTATCACACATTACTGCATAAAAAGTTTCAGAAAAGTAATTCTAAAAATAAAGATTTTAAAATGTTGAGTCCCAGACCCCCCTAAAAATAATATAAACAATAAAAACAAAGTTTTTAATATAAATCCTTTATATGCATTGCCAATATTTATACTTGGTGTTTGCGTATAATTTTAAATATTAAAAACATCTCAATCAGCAAAATATGCGGTAAACTACTTTTCAAAATGTATTTTTTAAAAAGAAATGTGAATTTATGCATTCACTTCTAAATATCTTCTGTTTATTTTTATTAAAACAATTTTATTATTTATTTGTTAAAACAATTATTTATTAAAAAAACAGGAAAGAGTTTCTTCAATGCTCTGTTAAATGCTATTTCAGCACGATTGGATAAAGGCAAGTTGGTTCATTAGTATTTCTTAAAAACGACTTTTTAGTGACAGTGGCAACCCCAAAATTTGATAGAATGTATTGTCATCGTCATCAAATCTATCAGCCAAGTTTCAGTGCGATTGGATGACGGAAAGGTTAAATAAAATAAATAGAAAGTAGAAAAATATATATAAATTAAATAAACAAAATCTCGAAACTGACGTAAAAAGTTGATTCCTTAATAATATGAACACTAAAACTTCCCCATTTTTAAATACTTTGCATTAACCTCCACATGCTTGCCTGCCATCGACTTACACACACACACACACACACACACACACACACACACACACACACACACACACACACACTAACAAAATATATGTTAATGTAAAGTATTTAAAAATGGTGAAGTTTTAGTGTTCATATTATTAAGGAATAAATTTTTTGCGTCAGTTTCGAGATTTTGTTTATTTAATTTATATATATTTTTTTCTACTTTCTATTTATTTAACTTAATTTTGTTTGTTTCTTTTTGCTTGAGCTATTTTTGGAATAAGAACAAAGTAAAATATCGTTTTGTGGTTTTATGTATGGTTGCACTTCCCTATTTTCAAGATTTTTGATGTCACAATAACAAAGTTCTTTTACTAGGTTTTTGATCAAGGTTTTAATGTTTTGATATCGTGATAACAAAATTGTTTTTCAAGGCTTTTGTCAAAGTTTTGATGTTTTGATTTCGTAATAACAAAAAATTATTTTCTGAGTTGTCATATAAAATCTGGTTTTGACGCAATCGGCTTTCAGGTTTTCCTATGGTTTTTTATCCATATCTTGGCAGTTATTGTTTCAAAGTACAAACTGAGTATAATATAGAATTAAAAAGAATCATTGATTTTGTTTTATTGTTAGTTTAGAACTTCTTCAAAACTAATCTATGCAGATTTAAGTTTGAGAATTTTATATCGGCGCAAAAGCTTAATAAACATTTTTAAAGGGTTGTTTCAAATAGATCCTTTCACGACTAAGGTTATTTAGAAGTAGATTTTTTTTTTTTTTTTTTTTTTTTTATTAACGAAGATTTTTCAAGAAAATAATCAAAACACTGTACAAGTTATTGAAAGCAATTATTAAAGTTTGCTTTAAATAAAAACAGAATAAAAAATTAATACATTACTGCCACTATAAGACTCCTTATATGCACTCTACTATTGAAGCAAATTTGATCCAGATATCAAGCAAGTGCAATAAGGTGGGACGTCACTGTATGTTAAAAGAAATTCATTTTTAAGGAAAGTAATAGCGTTTAAAAATTGCTCCTTTGTCATACAAATAAAATCATACATAACATTTTAAATTAAAACAAATCCTCAATAACACAAATAAAATAAATCCTCAATAACACAAAAAAAAAATAACCTTTCAATAAAAATGGACAGTTTGGCGATATATTTGGCAATAATTTTTACAAGGGCAAATTAAAAAAAAACAAAAAAACAATAAAAAAAAAAAATTGGGGAATTTATTTGATACACATTACATTGTCCTTGTTGTCAGACGCAAAAAAAAAAAAAAAGTCAATCACTGATGCACGATGCTCAATTTCAGAGTGTGTTAAAGGCACTCGTTTTTAAATTTTTGACGTTATTATTGCATTTTTATAAGAGTTTTGGAGGTGTGAATGGCTAGAACACCTTCAGCGGCATTACCACAGCGATTTGGAACAAAATCGTTAGAGCTGTTTTTTGAGCAATTACTGAAAACATGATTTTTGCAATGGCAGCTATCATATGCGCACGCGATTTTGACGAAAACCTTAATGGTAGGTCCTTGTGCCATCACAAACGCTCACACCATATTTGAACATCGTAGGTCAATTTGTTCGGGAGTTATGCCGACCATGTACACAGAGACAGACATTTTTTTTCTAGATCACTTTTTTGAAATCAGCATGTTCCAAAACGTGGAGAATTGCACAAAAAATCGAATACTTTTTTGACCGAATACTATACTTTCATTACCCTTTGTATACTTATGGGTATTTGAAAGTAAAAAAAATACAACCCGTCTGGAAATTTGCAAAAAACGAAAGTTTTACTAAGTTGGGGACATTATCTAACCCAAGAATTACGAATATAGATTAAATGTTTTTTTTTTTTTTTTTTTTTTTTTTTTTCATATAACACCTTTATATTTGGAGAAGTTTTTTTAAATTTTTTTTTTTTTTCTTTTTAAATAAGAATATTTTTATTTCGTATTAAAGGATAATTCTACCTCAGAAAATAAACCAATAAATTAAGCTTTAATTGTCTCTATTAATATTGAGTTAATTCCTGAAAGTTAAGTTACCCACAAAATATTTTATTTATGTTCAGAATTTTTTTCATCATTGAGTTTTACTTAACTTTAATTATTTTCATAAGTTTTTTTTTTTTTTTTTTTTTTGTTTTTATTGTTTTTCATGAAAAAATAAGCATTGTTTTGTAGAAAAAATACCAATTAAAAATAGCAAAGACATTTTATTTTAAAGTATATCGAAAATTATTTTTAAAAAACGTTCTTTGCGTTAACATCAAAAGGTTTAAACTCTACTTCGTTCAATAAATCATAAATAAAAAAAAATTAACTATAAGCATTTCCATTTCAACATAATATCCTATCGCTTAAGGAGTTGAGAAAAATAATTCATTCTAATTTTTTTAATAAGAACTAAAAAAGTAATAATCATGTATGAAGTTACATATTTCCTAATGTTACCAATCTATCGAGGTTTAAAAATATTAATAAAACCATTTATAATCTCATTAAAAGTTTTCCAGCCAGATTAAAATCTCTAATCTTACAGAAATTATTCGATACTTTGAAGATTAGTTACATAATTGGGGCATTGCAATTTTTATTCCATACAAAAAATTAATTTTAATCCTACATTAGTATTTTTTTATAACTTATTAAAAACAAGTTATAACTTTAACGTCATCTTTTGGTTCTGTCATTGTATTCTAATTCTTATCAACCTTAATAACTACTTTTGGGAATTACAAAACTGGAAAAAAAGAAACGGATGGCATATTTTCATAACATTCATCAAGCTAGTAAAATTAACTTTTTTGGTTGAAGTCATTTTTAAGCAATTACGCATATTTTCTAAGTCTAGGTTGGTCCCTAGAAAATAAAATTTCAGTGTTTATTTATACATGATGTGTTCAAGTGTTTCTAATTATTAATTCATGACTTAATATCCATGTTATTCGAGAAAATAATATATATGGTTTTATTATAAGTTCTCTTAGTTTGCTTGTTTCGGGATTAAATTGCTTGTAAAATATATCATAATTACGATCTCTTTAATAAACATATGAATAAATTATGTTTGAAATAAAATTGTAAAGTTGATAAATTATTAATAATAATATTTATTTATTACAAAAGTATTTGTTTTACTATCAGTGATATATTTTATTTGCCAACATATGGAAATATATGTTTATTACCTTAGTGAAAAATCTTTAATTTGCCTATTGTATTGTTAGCGTTCATGACATAAAATAACTTGCAATTTACTCAGTATTTTAGGTTTATAAAGCCAAGAGAGCATTTTTATTTTAAGGTGATTTAATATTAGAAAAATAGTTAAAATGTAGTATAGATTGCTAAATTCATTAAGTTTCTTCCAGTTCAACATGTGTATTCAAAAGAGTTATGGAATTCAAATAATGTCCCAATAGATGAACCATATGAATTAAATATTTTAATTAGCATATACTCTAATATTTTTAATAAGCATGAACGAATAATAATTACTAGTGTCGCATTAAAATTTTATTTTAATGAAAATAGTGAGCTTTAAGAAACTTTAGTATCAACAACAATAGAGTTGAATTCCATTCGAAACAAAACTTTAGTTAATTTATCTTTCTTATAAATAAAGCAGACTATTCTCTTCTTAAAAATCGTGCTCCCTAAAGCATTATTATTCTAAACGAAATATATTTTAAAATAAAACAATTGTCTAACAAATACTTAGGATATTTTCATTTCATATTATCCCTGGTTATAAATATTTTATTTTGCATTTTAAATTATTTATAAAATAAATAATAGTTGCCTTTTCGCTGGAGCATCCACATTCAACGCATCTTTCAAAGTAAATTATACAAACAAACTACTAAACATGGATAAACTATCTAAACATATTTCATAAATATTCGCTTTTATACGAAAATCCATTTAATGCAAAGGGTGTACTTTGTTAGATAATCATGTTACCATACATTTTAAAATTGGAATGTATATCAAACCACAAATGAATTTTCAATAACGACTTATCCATTTTCCACATATATTACTTTTTCTAGGATGTTCTAGATAATGACAGGATAAGTATAGAATAATCTCATGTAATGATGCAAAAAATAAAAATTTCGGTTTTCGGATACAGTTAAATCTTTTGGTATAGACTTTTTGTAAGTTGCGTGTGTTTGATGTGGAAAATATATTTATAGGATATATGAAAAATTATTGATAAGCGTTAGGATAACCTTTTTAATTTTGTTGGGTAGTTACATAAAGTTAGACTATCTGATAAAAATGCAATTGTGGATTAGGTTTTTAATTAATTTTGGGTTCTACATACCTTGCTTAACAATGTATGATTACTATGATTTACCTCCATTTATAAAATAGATAAAATTGGTATTTACGTACTATGCCGTCGTTCATTGAGAAACAAAAAGTTTGCCCAACGGATTACCTAAATCTATCGAAACGATTGTTCTAGAATTTTGACCGTTCATCCTCGCAGCTGAGACATTCCAAGACGCTGGTCTGATACGTACCGGACCTCCGAAGTGACGGACGTTTGGAACTTTTGTCGCCAAGAAAATGTTCCCATTCAGGCTACAAGTTAATACGCAAGTGCAGTCATGTGTTGTGATGTAATTCTCTTAACCTATCTAACAAAGGTTGATGTAACAATCAAAACAATGTTTTTATTTACAATGCCTTTACTTACAATGCCTTCATTTGGTTTTATAAATGCCAGGCCTGTGCCCAAACATTACAATGCCAAAAGGCTAATACAATTCACATTTCAATGGACTGCGGCTTTGCTGTTAGCAACCACAAAAAAATATGTGCTTCTTCTAACCAAGGCAGTGAAGTGCTCTTCAAGTGATGGGACATCTGGAAAATATTCTTGACATGTAAATCATCATCATCCTTAATTGTAAGAGGTTTCAGTCTTTAATTGTTGCCAAATTGTAAATGCTTAGTATCTGGAACCTGGAAGCGAATGTCTGAAACCGAAAGAATATGTGCTTCTTCTAACCAAGGCAGTGAAGTGCTCTTCAAGTGATGGGACATCTGGAAAATATCTTTGACATGTATATCGTCATCCTTAATCTTAAAAGGTTTTAGTCGTTAAATGTCGCCAAATTGTAAATGCTTACTAACTAGAACCTGGAAGCGAATGTCAGAATTCAATTTGATTTTTCCATAAAGATTTAAAGGCTATGCACATATTGTAAATTAAGACTGATTTGATGAGAAACTGCCAAGAATTTAACGTTATTATACACATAACATACAATTCTACAAAATCCTCTGTCGTCAAATCAGACTACTTGATTGCGTGACTTGAAGATCTCGAAATATCTGTTTAACGATATTCACGTGGTTTTGATGAAACTTAGATAAGGTAAAATACGTGCTATTACAGAGATTGGCTTGATATGGATAATTAGACTCTCGGTTGGTGATAGACTATTTGTTAAAATTCACGGAATTCGGAAATGAGTCGTGATGTTAAGTAGGAAGCAATTTTAGACTCAGAAAAGTGGTATTTCGAGTATTTCATTAAGCTGTAATGAATGATGTTTTTGTTGCTTTACCTTTTGCTCTTAAGGTGGTCTGTGCCAGAAATAAAAAACACAAACATAATGCTTATTATTCTGAGAGTTTCAGAGCGAAAAGTGGAATGATCGAAACAAAAATAAGTTTAGTTTCAAGGGAAAGTGTTTTGATGGATTAAATTGTTTTAGATATGAATTATTTTTTATTTTTTTTTATGTTAATTGTAAACCATAAATGAATGCATTGTTATACATTTTTGTGAGTTCCTTACTTATTATCCCACAGACCTTTTTTCGCAATTAAAGTTCAATAATTGTTTTCTGTTGTCAAAATGACGAAATAATATTTGACAATTATTGAGTTCTTGGCAATAACATGCTTTCCACTCGAATGGTTATTAAGTTGGCACAAAGTTTTATCAATTGGCAAGGTATACTTGCATATTTTTCATACTATCCCGTGGACCTTTGGCGAAGTTTTGTTGAAGGACGATCTTGCTATTATTTGAATTTAAATTATTATTTTTATTCAGGAATGGGTTTGAAATACATTTTCAACATTACAATTTGAATGAGAATTTTGTACAACATTTCTGATGAATTCTTCCAAAAAACACATTCAGTCCATAAATTGTGTATGTATTCAATGAAAATTATGACAGTATGAATTTATTTTTAATAAATAGTTATTGAGATTCGAAAAAAAATCGTTGACAAAGATAAGAGAAATACAGCAATTGGCGATCATTTCGTAACCGATAAAAAGTCACCAATGGTCGATGGTAAAATGCGTAAGTATCCTTTTTTTATTATTATTTCTTGATTTAAGTTACTCCTTGGTGTCTTGTGAATTTCTCCTTCCTATATATATGCTTTTAACTCTTAGTGTTCTAAGTTTTATAATTATAGCTCCAATAGAATTATTTTAAAATTATGATTTATATTTTAGAAAGTTTTTTACAACAATCACTGCAAACGTGAAGCGTCACCATCAATAAATCGTGAATTTAGAATTTGGCGTTTACAGTAAGCATTCTTAGTTCTAATTTTACTGTTCTACCTTAAATCATACAATAACCTATATTTTCACAATTTTCGTAAAGAAATCAAAGCTTACAATAATAATCTACTGCACTGTCGTATTTTTACAACAGTCACTGCAAACGTGAATGTCCACCATCAACTTCCAAGGTACGAGCCACAACATTTTTAATTATCCCAGCCCCAATTACTTTTCTACAACTACAACCAGAATTCAAATGAACATGTCTCTGAGACCTAGAATAAGAAATCAACTCTTTTTTTTCGAAACTCACAATATTAATAAAGCTTAATTACAACCCCAAACCCCACAGACTGTTTTCGAAACAAGGCAACTAGCTTCCCATTCTATTCAATTTGTCCGGACTCGCAAACTGACTCCTTAGTTACTAAGTCCCTAATTGCCTTTCCAGATCAACTGCAGATCTGGTAAAGCGGGTACGACTGCTTTTCGCCTTCTTTGCAGTATCATCAATGCACAAATTAAGTGACGAGTTATTAATATTTCACAGCAATTCCATTCTGGTGAAGGAAAAAAAGGATTTAAAGGCGCGTGGCGTGATAAACCGGAGTTACTTGGTCACGAAGCGCCATTATGGTAAAACAGCGTCGCCAAGTTGCGTTTTCGCCATTCAACTTTTGGCGTAGTTGTAGCTAATTCATTTCTGTTCAACATAATCTATCTTTTGGAAGGCGCCTTTTGAGTTAAGTGCCATTAACTCTAAACAAGAGGTTGAAGTATAAATTTTTTTTGGAGTTATTGTGGGTGTTTGCTTACAGCTTGGTCATTACTTTGGTGTTGTGGTTTATGCCCTCTTTAACATAGGTGTCGCACCAGTGTATATTTTATGTCCTGCTTTCAACGTATGTGTCGCATTTAAGAGTACATGTGACTGTAAATCGCCCATATGAGACTTTTTCGTGCTGTATTCCGGTAGACTTTCTTGTCATATTTAAGGTTTTGTGGGAACTAAATTTTAGACACTTTAGGACTAAAGGATAGTGCTTTTGAATTGACAGACAGCTAATGTATACATCTGAAAATTCTGAATGGTATATCTTTGAGTTTAATTGTTTAAAAAAATTATTTGTAATTAGAATCATTATGATGACTGCTTACAACTTGATAATTACTTAAGCGTTGTGATTTAAGCCATCTGCAATTTCACCTGAGTACATTGTATGTCTTGCTTTCAACGCATGTGTAGCAATTAAGATTACAAGGGATTTTAAACCACGCATATGAAATATGTTAATGCTTTTAAGCATTTGTGGTGGTCTCGTGTAGAAATAACAGATACAACTCCTCGACACAAAAGATTACTTTTGTCTAGTGGTTAGTGTGCATCTCTTATGGTCTAGGAGTCCCCGGTTCTACTCCCTGTTAGCGCACTTCGCTAAACATTCTTGTCTACTTGACGTCATGTTTATTGTTTTCAGTTGGTTGGTTGGTTGGTTGGGTTTTGTGGCGCAAAAGCTACACAAGGTTTATGGTTTCCAGAGTACTCAGCACTTTACGATGGTACTTTTGATTTGACTGATAGCTAATGTGTAACAATGCATATTTTATCGGTATTTCTTTGAGTTGAAGTGTTTAATTTCAATTACAAGACATTTTTCTTTACTGTGATAATTGCTTACAACTTGATTGTTATTTTGGCGTTGAGCTTTATACCGTCTTTAACTTTACCCGAGTGCATTTTATGTCCTGCTTTCAATGTATGCTTAGCAATTAAGGCTACAATGGATTTTAAACCGCATATATGAAATATTTTCTTGCTGATTTCCTTTAAGAATTCTTTTTTCTTTGCGTCATATTCAAGGTTATGAGGAACTCAGATTTGTCCACTCTAGGATAGTACTTTTGAATTGACTAAAAGATAATGTGTACCTATATTTTGAACAGTATATCTTAGAGTTGATGTGTTCATTTTCAATTGCTAAGACATATTTTTACTGTGGTAATTTCTTACAACATGATCTTTATTTAAGCATAATGCTTTTTGCCTTATTTTGCCTCCATATGCTTTATGCCTACTTTGGGTTAAAGTACAGTTAATTTAATATTGATACAGAGGCTCTTAACTTACTTTGGTGAGTTGAAATGTTTTTTTTCCCTTATGAAATACAAGATTTCGAATTCGAATCCCAGTTTAGGCATGGGTGTTCGTTGTGGTTCGGAATCCACGTTAAGCTGTAGGTCCCGGCCTGCCGTCATTGGGCATAAAAATAGGTATTTGAGCGTACACACCAACCAATCCTTATGAAATACGTTTCAGCTATTTAAAATGCTGCTTTATATAAAAGAAAATATTGCCCTTAACCGGTACTTTAATAATATTACGATTTTACGTAAGACACTTACGATTATTTTCAACGAACTGAAAGTCGTCATTATTTTTCAATTCCATATTTCAAGAGAATTCCAAAGTCAAAATGGAATACTAGATGAATATGTAAATGTGCATTTACTGAAGAGTTTTTGAAAGGGAAAAATGTTAAAATCTAAATATGGAAGCAATATCTGAAAGCATTTCGCTTCTAAAATATCCCGATGAAAAGCACCGGAATTATTTATGAGTGGGTTGTATTTCAGTTGAAATGGCATCTTTCACTTGTCGCATTTTGACTTATAATAATATGCAGTTTGCTAAAATGGCACAAAAAAAAAGTTATAAAACAATTTGCTTTTAAGTTGGATAAGATAATTGACGCATTCTCCGAATGACATCAAGTTATTGATTTAACATTAACCTCTTGTTCAGTGTAGATATTTATTGGAATGACTATCATTGTTATTCTTACATTTGGAAATGCTGTTAACTGCAGGGTATTTTAAAAAGGAATCCCTGATAGACTGAGAGGCGACTGCAATTTTTTAACTCCATCGAACATCATTCTGAATTTTTTATAGAAATTGGAGAAAAGTGAGTAGATAACGAATCCACTGGTGTGCCGTGGTAAAAATGGCCGAAACTGGTCAAAAATTGACTTTTAATAAGTTGAACTAAATCCATTTGCCAAATGCGCCATTACTTGCCAAATAATGAGCATTTTTTTTTTTATTTGGTAACCCTTACACTTTAATTTTTAATTAAGAAGGTTGCAGACGATTCGGATGTGTGGCTATGGCTTACTTGCATCTTTCACAAATGAGCCAAATTGGCAATAAACATTTCGTCACGGATGACGTAAGTGATGTCGCCAGTGTGGCTTACTTTTAAAAGATACAAGTTTTGCGAGCCAGAGATCAGAAATCGTTTGCGATTTTTCTCATTGAAAATCAAAATGCATTGGGTTTCCAGATGAAAAAGTGTGTTCTTTTTTCGGCAAGTTATGACATATTTGGCAATCGGATTTTAGTTCAACTCATTCCAAGTCAATTTCTGATCAATATCGGCCATTTTTGCCATGGCAGACCAGTGGATTCGTAATTTACAAACTTTTCTCGAATTTCTCTAAAAAATTCAGAAGAATGATGCTTGATGGGGTCCGCCGACCGAACGGTATAGTGGTTAGCGTGCTGGCTTCTAGACCGCGAGGTTGCGGGTTCGAGTCCCGTGTTAGGCATGGGTGTTTGTAAATGTATGTTGGTTTGTCAAATGACGAAATGTTTCGGCGCATTATAGCCCTTGTGTTGCTGACGGTGCCAGATAATCTGAATACAACCAACCAACTTGATGGGGTCCAAAATGTGCAGTCGCCTCTCGGACTATGATGTTGAAATGGCATAACTGCGAAACAGTGAGAAGAGAAAAAGAGGCAAGTTGTATATTGGATAGACAGGTTTAGAATTTTTTTAATTTAGGATTACAATTAATTATTGTATAGGGTTTACCGATTAAACTCATTTTTATATCGATGGATTTGTTGTTAAATGAACCTGTTGAGTAGGGGGAGTAGTGAAAACAGTTTGTACGTCTTACAAAACCACTGCATTCAACATCAGTGATCGTTTGGGCTCCTCTATATAATTAAAGGGATCATCGGGAATGTTTCACTTGGTAGAAATTGTTGCAATATCTGATAAACATTCTGCTGTATTCAGATATTACAGTTTCTGACCAAAATTCAATGTTGTAACTAATTTTTTAGATCGGTGTATTTTGAAATCCATAAGCATATATTCAATGTGTCACTTGTCTCATCTTTGTGTCTATCAATGTTTCACAGTTATGTTATTTCATAGTTAGGGAAATATTTCCGCAAGTTCCTGTATAGAAATCTCAAATTTATGATTAGCTTGGTGAACTTTAAATAACCTTATACTAAAGTTATCAACGATAAATTTGACTTCATGATCTGGTGTTGTGTTCCTTAAGAGGGAGCAAGTATCATTCCTTATACTAGCCATGTTACTATATTCTAGCCCGGTGCATTTAGAAACTACTTTGTATAAAACCTTGAAACCTTAGGTGAGTAGGTAAGAAAATTATCATTTAATAGAATGACAAACATTGTTTTCATTTAATGTATATTATAAATAAAAATAAAAATATCAAAAGACAAAACCAGATGGAGCCACTGCATGCGCATTGTCGTAAGGATTTCAAACATAAAATAATATATAACGCTATTTTCGGGTTTTTAATTTGTCATTTCATTAAGTGATAATTTTTGTAACTACTCAACAAATATCAAGGTTTTAAATAAAGTAGTTTCTAAATGCACTTGGCTAGAAGATTAGAACATATGAATATAGAGAATTATCCTTACCAGGTCTTTCTGTTAAAAAGGTCAAGTGCGTATTCTAACGGATAGTATTCGTGTTTTATCAACATATGGGGTTTTAGTTTTAGTTAAGGAGCTTCTTACCAGTACTATTTAATAATGTTGTGAGGTATAAATCAAAGAAATTGTGAAGTACAGTGCCATCTATCGAGTGAAAATCGACATTCTTAATTTTATGAAGAAAAGAACACGAATTTTGTCAAAGCATTTCCGAAAAAATATGATCGTTCTACAGCAAAATGTTTATGAATTATCGATACTAGTAATGCCTTCCTTAAATTTAATAGCCCTAAATTTCACAGATGATTTTATTGCTCTGATAAACATGATAATTTTCAAAAATGATTTGTTTTTTTGTGACATTTATTTCTGGGGAAATTCTCTCAACGACGCATGGGACATGTTCGTTATTTATCCTACTCATAAACAGATTAAAATTGTAAAATTAAGATCAATCTAGAAATATTTTTTTGTTTCTATAATACTTGGGTGTAAAATTATAAATAATATAGTTATTTTAAATAGGTCAAATATGCATTTGTATCATCTGACGCATGGGACGCGTCATGCCTCATGCGCCAGTGGTTTGTAAATGTATATTTGAACTAGGTAAAATAATTACTTTTCCATATAACTTTGTAACTAACATTATCTAAAACAAAAACATAACTCGTAAAATCATGATGGTTTATTATTATTTTACGAGCAGAAATAAAGAGAAAATGTCGCATACTTTATCCAGAGGATTTTCCCAGAAATAAGTATCACAAAAAAAGAACATCATGTTTGTAAAATATATTGTTTATCGCAGCAATAAAAACATCAATGAAATTCAGAGTGATTAAAAATAATACATCATGTCTCATGCGACATTCAGATTGGTTGGTTGGTTGTTTTCAGATTATCTGTTACCGTCAACAACACGAGGACTATAATGCGCCGAAACATTCGTCATTTGACAAGCCAACATACATTTACAAACACCCATGCCTAACACGGGACTCGAAACCGCAACCTCGCGGTCTAGAAGCTAGAACGCTGACCACTATACCGTTTGGTCGGACCTTTAATTTTTGATATTCAGACGTTATATTTAATGAAGTTTTATTCAGAGAATTGTATAAAGATTAAACTGCTCCATTCACAATTCTTTAAAATACTGACAACAAACTGCATATTGATGTCAGAAATTCTTATATCAACACCACACCTATAACGTAAGAATCTCGATCCTAGAACGTAACAATCGAATAACATAAATGTCCCTAAATTCGAAGTGAAATCCATAACTTATCCGTTCCTTGAACATCGCCCAATTTATTATATCTGCCATCCAAAGTACCCACCAACGCTATCTCGCCAATTTACGATTTAATTTGGATGTTCCGCTACTTTTCTTGCATAAACATTCCGTAATATTTCCAACCAGTTAGGAACAAATGAAAATTGCATTTCTCTGCTGCGCATTAATGTCAACTTATACAATAACCGTTGAGACTTTGGAACGCCGGTTCCACTTTTGGCAACAACCAAGAGATATTCTCATTAGTCCAAAGAAGATTTAAATGCGCAACGAAATTACTTCGTGTTTTGTGGCAACCGCGTCTTCATTGCTTTAAGTGGCGACGGGGCGTTGTTCTGTTTTGGCGCGTAGAATGTTTCTTTTGTTGTTCTAAAGTGGCGGGGAAAGGTGTTTCGGAGGACAAAGGACCTTTGTGATTAATATTTGGGTTTGTTTTGGAAGGCGTGGGGTTAGCACTTGACTTTCCCAATTTTGTGCGACTCTCCGAGAATGTGTTTTTGTTGCAAGGAAAGCGGGATATTTATTTCTTGGCGGGGCCATTGTAGTTCTGTGTTGGATTTAATTTGAAAGCCGAATGGAAAGTTTTGTGGTAATTACTTGGAATGTAGATCGTTTATCTGGTTCTATTCTTTTGGAAGAACAAGATTGCTTATTGCTGTTTTATTCCATTTTTAATAATTTTAAAATGTCACTTACAGGAAAATGGGTTCTTTTTTTTGTGTTAGGCGTTAATGGCTTCATTTTTATAACAATGATGGTTTATTTGTGGAAGTGTGGTTATATCTTTTGAAAAAGGATGTTCTAAAAATTTATTCTTATTTTAACTTTTACTTTAGTTTTTCACATCGTATTTTTGTAATTTTGTGGTTACACTCATTGTCCAAAACAAACATAAATACTATAAAAGATGTGCTATAAGCACTACTGGATTGTTAAGAGCATTAATTTGACATATAATACTAAAAGTGGCAACATATAAATTATTTAAACCTATCTAATAAACTCCAATATATTCACGTCATAACGAAATATATTTTAATATTTCCTTCATCTATCTTAAAATATAATATTTTAATTAATGCTTAGCAAAATTTCATTCTTAAAATGTCAATTATTTATGATTATTTGTATACGATTTCGTTAAGGAATGCGTATAGTTTACAAACATTGAACGTGTATGATAACCAGCATGAAATTACCTTAAAACAATATTTTGTGCTTGCATATTATTCTGTTGACCGTTTTGGAATTTTTGTTGACAAGTTCGAACTTCATGGCCTCATCGAAGGATCGGTTCGACTCAGACAGGCGTCGGGGCTTCTCCGTGGAACGCCTCAGCAGCGTTGTGGAACGGGCAATCCCGGGTTGAATATTTCGACGGACTAACGGAATCCATCTGTCGAACTTTTTGTCACGCTAGGGGTCGGCGGAGTAATACTTAGTTGACCAATATTTTCTTCAATTAGAGTATCATAAATTTAAATAAAGTAGTTTTCATAACAATTTTGAAAAGAAGTAAGTAAGAAACTATAAAGGAAATGTTTGATGTTTCGATCTTTAAAATGTCGGTTACGGAAAACATTTATCGTATTTCCTAAATTCAATATAATTTTCACAAACAAATTAATGCATTTAAATTTTAAAGAATAATATTTAATAATAATAATAATAATAATAATAATAATACTCCGCAATTATGATACCGAAAAAAACACAATTATCTTTATTAGTTTATTTGATTCACTGACAATACAGTTAAAGGATTCAATATTAAAAAAATCTTATTTTTAACAACAATTCATTACATGGACACACAAATATGTATATTTCTATTTCTTTCTCAAAGCTAATGAAATCAATTCGAAAATACTATACGACTTATTTTATTTCCTCTTTTAAATGTAATTTAAATTCTAAACTATTACGTTAAAAATAATTTTATTAAACTTAATAAGGTGTTCTTTCATTTAGAAGAACCACACAAGAAAAAATTATAATAACGGAATAGAATACCATTTAACATTTTAATTAAGTCAACAAAACTAACCAACCCAGATATTTATTTTACAGCACATAGTTTATATTCTTTATAAAAGTATCCAATTATAATAATTTTCCATCACTTCTGGGTGTTTTAAATTCCAAAGAGTTTAAGTTTTTACAGTACATTGTTTTGCTTATTTAAAAATATTTTAATAATTTATTCGCAGCTAAAAAAAAGACCCTTGGGTGTATTAAAAACCGCTTTTTGAAAGCTAATTAAATTTTTTATTATTTAGTGATATTCATATTAATTTATTCTTTGCAATTTATTCTCTAATTATAATACTGACCAGATTGTTCTAGAATAGGGCAATTATTTTAATTGTTGATTAGATAATTGTTTAACTTAAGACTATGGTTTAGTTTAAAGTGTTTGAGATAGCAAACCACAATTTTTTATACAAAACTTTTGTCATTAGTTAATTTATGGATTATTGAAAAGAAAAGGAAATCTTTTTTGTTTGTATTTAAAATTCAGAGGTAATATAGCACTGGTAATTTAAAAAATGCTTCCATTGAAAAAATTTCAAATCCTACTTTTTTCATTTTTCAATATTTTTTCCTGATTTTTTAAAATTTGTTCCCAGTAATATATTCTAACTTTTTAGACATCGGATTTTGAATAAGATAGAGTTGAAAAACAATACTTACTGTACCTATAACTAAAAAAAAAGGGGATAAAAAGGATATTTTTCAACATTTAAAATTAAAAAAAAAAAAAAAAAAAAAAAAGTTTATATTTTTTTGAAAAATCTATGCTTATTTTGTCAAATAAATCTTTAGAATGACACAAACAAATTTAAGTCATTTCATTCATATTTGCTGAAATTTTAGCCTTTTGAGTAAGGTGGGAAACACAAAAAACTCGAATTCAGAATTTTTAATTCACGAATCAAGAATGCATTTGAAACATCAAAGGAGCTATTGCAGCTATGCTAAATTTTCCATAAAAATATAATTTTTCAGCAATTGCAGCTCAAAAACTTGCCATAATAAGGAAAAGGTTCCAAAGATCATAAAAACGCAAAAAATTAAAATTGATATTTTTATAATTTTTTGTGAAAACCATCACTGTCATTACTTTTCATTTCACCTCCTCATGCGAATCTTTTTAGATTTTTAACCAAAATCTCATTTTATAACATTATTTAAGACTTTTAGTATTCACATTAAATGTTCCTTCAGCAATGTTGCACAAATTGTCTGCACAATTAGTGTAAATAGTGACGTATTATTTTAAAACTCTATTGTAATTTATTTTAACTTATTTTATTTATCATAAGCGATTATACAGGTTAGGAAAAGGTGGCAACACCTAAGGCAATCGAGAAATTTCGAGATGTTTCTCTTTCGACGAATTGGCTGGAAATTTCGGGAATATTCTCTCGCGCCAAGTATAAATAAGACTAAAGAACGGGAAAGATTTCAGATTGACTTCGGACTTCGATAAAAGCTGATAGCTTTATTTACCTATTGGAGTGAGCTTGTATAATCGCTGTATTCGAAGTTGTTTTTGCTGAAGCTTGAGAGTGACCGTTGCCTTTGAATACATTTTGTGAGTTTTCTGAAGAGAGAATAAATATTTTTACCGTAAAAACTGTGCCATCATTGCCTCAGTGGAAAAATTCATAACAATATCTTGTGTGTTTAACAAAGTTTTTTTTTTTTTTGTGTGTGTTCTCATTTGTTTGTATTTTAATTAATCTTTTAAAAATTATTACTCCGATGGCACAGAGTAGCCCTTGTGTTGTCCTTGCGCCAACCAACCAACCAACCAACCAACCAACCAACCAACCAACCAACCAACCAACCAACCAACCCCTTAAAATTGCATAAGTTTTGTGTAATGTGTTAAACCCCATTTATGAAACTTCGATTTTGTGTGTGAGAGAGTCTGTGGTCAGAAAATCTTCGAAAGGCTAAATAACTCACTTGCGTCACCGAATCAGCTTAGGGCAGATGGTCTGGGTGTCAATGTTACTGCATTCTTTCAAGTTTTGGAACTGTCTCTAAAAGGTCACTTTTTTACACGTTTATATTGACGTTTTAGAGTACTAATAAGCCACTTGCCGTAATCCAAACGAATTGAAACTTGCCAAACACACTAGTTATCAATGGAACGGCATTCTAACTAGTTTGTAGAAAGGGGAGGGGGGAGGGATAAAGAGTAAATGAAATGGAATCGATGGTGTACTTGGCTGTGGTCAAACACTATGAAATTTCGATTTGAACTCGAAATCGTTTAAATAAGTTACAATTGCACATAAAAGTTTGCAATAAAGATAAATAATTTATATTAAAATCATTGTTTTGTTGTGTTGATTTTTTTAAGTGTTATAGTGAAATGAGTAGTGTTGAAGTTGATGTCGACTTATAAGCTTCTAGGATAACAAGATTTAGAAAGGAAATGAATCGGTTGAATTTAACAGGTTTTTTTCTAGGATAGAGCTCATTCAGATTACTGCTTCTACAACTCGAGTGACGGTTATATAAGGAAACATAAATATTTGCATACAAGCAATTCGCTAGTAACAAATATTATGCGAGCTAATTAGAGAACAAGTAGTTTTGTAAGTATTTACAATGCATATATTTTATTTAAAAAAACTACATTCAAAATGTGTAAATTCGTTCAACAAAATATGTTACGGAAGTAGTCCAGTAACTTGCACATTTTTTTTACGTCTTTATCGGGATTTTTTTTCATAGGAAAATAAAATTAAATGGTTTTATTTTTTGTATGTTATTATAAACATCTAATGGGTACAAAAAATTATTTTTGACTTAATTTTACAACGTTTTATTATTCTTATTATTATTGATCTAAGTAGACGCCTAAATAAAAGGGTAAGTGGCGGGCCCCGGTGATTTTGGCTCTTAAAGACATCAGAAATAAAAAAAAAATCGTATTGATTATTAATCAATAGAATTGTCGTTCTCGTTGAAACTAGGATTATTGCATTATATAAAAAAATAACAAAATGGCAGACTTCGAAAAATAAGTGATTTTTATCAGACACAATTCGGGCTGTAAAATGAAAAGTTAGGAATGAAAAAAAAAAAAGATCCTAGTCCAGACGAGAACTACTAATGTGTAAAATGGACTACTAGTTTGATATAATTATTATTTTTTTTTTTTTCACTCAGGCCGACCGAAAAAACTTTGTTTCGAGAAAAACGCGATTAAAGTTTCAAGAAAAAATACTCACCAACAATGAGACCCTCTCAAATATTCATTATAACTTCATTGACATTTCGAATTTCGGTCTAAAATTTTTGCATTGTACTCTTAATGTATTTTACCTTCGAAATATGTAAGGGAAAAAAATTGATTTTAACCTAAGTTACCGGACTACTACATTAAGAACTATGCATTTTAGTAATTTTTCTTTGGTAAATTAATATGTAATAATTCATACATAAGCAGTAACTAATCTTTAATAGTGTGTTTATAGCTCAAAGTCCTTTACAAATAACATTTGTCGTAATCATTTTACACTGCTCTTTCTCGATTAGTGATATTTGTTGCTTTCGTTAAACAGAAGTTAAGTAATCCCTTGGTATAAGTAGAACAAGTAAAAATAAACAGTTTTCCAGTCAAACTTACAGTTGTGAACTAACACTAAACATCCGCTTCATAATTAACAACTTATTTTTCTTCCCATTTTTGTCTCTTTTAATTAGTTCCAGATAATTATGGATGAGAACAATTTCGCAGATGTTCAGAAAAAATTACTTTTGGGAATAGATATAGCTTACTTCTTGGAGCTCAAATTGATACTGACACGAAAAGCAAATGAATTATTTGGCTATTATTATGTTAGACAACTTTAAAAAATTGAATTACTATTATTTTTTTATGTTTTTCTTCTAGTTTTAATTAGTATAAATAGAAGTAATCAGGAGTTTTCCAGAAAAGCTGATCCTGTATAAGCAACAGGGGATTTCGGAAGCATTTTTGATTAAACAAAATACTGTGTTTGTTGTTTCTTTCTTCCTCCTTTTTTTTTTTTTTGGCTAAAAATATGTTTCATGCGTACATCTTCCATTAGAAAACAGATTGTTTTCAGAATTTAAACTTAGAACATATCTTCTAATTGTGGAACCAAGAAATATTTACATTTGACAATAGTTATATTTTTAACAGAAAATTAAAATTATTAAGATAATTTTATTATTAAGATACCCTCCCCCCCCCAAAAAAAAAAATATGTATGTAATGTATTATATACATATTTCTTCTTAAAAAGGGAAATAATTAATACAAATTTTTTCATAACAATATATATTAGATGCTCCATAGAAAACACATTCACAACTATTGTCGACAAAGCAAAATTAGAATTTTGTAAATCGGATAATTTATTATGAAGTTATGACCGTTGGCGTAAAGTCATATAACACCAAAATGTCATTCTTCGCGTTTAAAGTGTACTACTCTAATGAACGTGATACAAAACAGGTTCACAAAACCCACTGTAATTTAAAAAGTAATTTGAGTCTCAGAAAGAAAATGGTATTATTTTAAAGGTAATGAATTAGGGAATATTTTAAAAAAAAAACAAAAAAAAACGCAGACTTAAATCAAATTTTGCAATTCCTAATGTATATGTATACCTTAATACATAAGAGTCAGGGTACGTGAGAGTAATTATCCTGAAACGTTCTCTTTTAATTCATATCTCACACAAAAACTTAACCTTCTTTCAATTTTGTATGCCCACCTGATGATTATGTGGTTAGGGCTCTGGCCTATAATACCATAGCTGCCAGGTTCAAATCCTAGGTTAGACATGAATGTACGTTGTCGTCGGAATCCACCTTAAACTGTAGATCTAGTCCTGATTAGCCGTTATTGTGCAAAAAATAGGTCGTTGAACATCCAAAACGACAATTTTCTGACTCGCCAAACGATTTTGTATTTTATAAAACTAACATTGACATGAAATATAACTTTCGAGGATTGGCAGCACTGTATGTTACAATTTCTTTCCATTTAAAGCTGGATAACTTTCTTCTCAAGTATTCATTGAAATACAAAGAGCAGCTTTGTTGGGTGGATACTTAGATGAAGAACTTGAATAATTATCATTCAACATTTATTTCTCTTTCTTTGTTTTCAGTATTCATGAGTGCGGGAATATATATATTCTATGTACTAATCCGTGAGTAACAAAGATTTAAACTGTAAATAATAATAGAATTGAAATAGCGTTAGTAATATAAAAAAGAAAATCTAATTTATAATTGAATTTTTAATTGATTTAAATAATAAAATTATTACACATCAATTGTATTATGCAAAATTAAAAAAATTTAATTGATTTCTATTGAATGAATAATAATTTAAAAGATAAACAGTATATTCTAACAATCTTCATGAATTTTTTTCTAAAGTTTATACATAAATTAAAAAAGATAAATCTGTTGTTTATTCAATATGATTTAAGTTTTTGTATGAATATGAGTTGTCTCTTTGAAAGAAGCTTAATTATAAATAATTTCCATATTTTTGAATAGATTTAAGTTAAATTGTTTGAGCACTCGACTTAGATTTAATTATAAAACTTTAAATTGAAATTTCATTTAAGTTCCAGATTTTTTTTCTTTTATTTGTTAACATTTCATTTAAAAAATATTATAACTTCGAATTTTCGACGTAAAATGAATAAATTAATATAAAACATAAACTAAAATATGTCAAAAGTTTAATTAAGAATATCAATACACTTTGGTAAAGTTAATTATTAAATATTACTATTTGGTATTATAATATAAATTTCATCACAAAAGAAAATTAATAAGCTATGAAAAATCAACTTATATATTTCTATCGTATTTCCAAATGTTTAAAATGACGAGATTTAGATTATTAAAATAAAATTTTCAAACAATATCAATAAGATATTAAGAATATATGCATCATCATACATTTTTGAAAATAATTATTAGCATGCAATTCGTGTTCTTATATTCGATTAAAGAAAATTGCTTCTCTATTTTCCGCTATGTAAGTAGACTTCAAAAATCTTAATTAAATGCAATAATTTCAGTAGGGGAACTGTAGTGAAATAATCATGTTTGAGATAAACAGTATAGTCTAATCATCATGTATTTTATTCTAACATCTATGCATAAATTTAAAAAATACATATTTTGTTGTGTTTTCAATATGATTTAATTTTCTGTATGAATATGAGTTGTCGTTTTGAAAGAAGCTTAATTATTATTAGCTTTTTTTTTTTAATCAACAGCTTATAATTATAAAAAATATATATATATAAAATAAGTTATTTGTGACATTTGCATATTTAAAAAATAATAATTTCAGTACACTTTTAAATGTTTTTGTTATTAGCTAATAAAATTGTTTTCAAAAGCATTTTGATTCGTCAATAAAAATATTTTTATCACTTAAAAAATATATAAGTGTTTTTGTATAAAAATTCTCATGTTTAAAACTGAATAATCTTTTATGGAGCAAATCAATAATAAAAAAGAATGTCAATTTTTTCAAGCCCACCTGATGGCTGTGGGGTTGGCGCTCTGGCCTCACATGTCAAAGGTGCCGGGTTCGAATCCCGGGTTAGACATGGATGATCGTTGTGTTTCGGAATCCACTGTAAGCTGTAGGTCCATGTCTGATTAGCCGTCATTGTGCATACAAATAGGTCGTTGAGCAAACAAATTAATTAGCTCTATCTCTCTCTCTCTTTTTTTTTTTTTTTTTTCTTTTTTTCCATTTTTACTTTTAAATTAGCACACAAAAATAACCATTAATAATTTTTAAATGAATAATAAATCCTACTAATATGCAATATAGTAAATATTTACTGGATTTGAATTCGTAACCTAATTAACACACGCTAATCATTTTCAATGATTTCTGCATGATTCTTTTAATGATCATCAAGAAATATAATTCATTTGTACAACTGCCAAATGATGAACATTTTTATAAAGATTGTGAAAAGAATAAATATACATAACCTTTGCGAAAAAAAAAAAATGCATACATTTGATGCACAACGAGTTGGCGGGATAGCGTAATAAAATCAAGTGAGCCTATCATGCCATGTGAGTTTGATGGAAGGATAATGATATTAATCCACATATGTTATTTATTCTTGAAATAACTTTCAGGTATAGCTTTTATTTGACATTAACCACAACTTTTATAAAGAAATTAATAAAAAATATTGACCAGTAGCAAAACTTTAATTAAAGGGACTTGGTACCCTTCAAACTTTTGTTTTTTATTTAAGTCTTTAAAATTATATTTTTGCATATTTGGAAATATTACTCAGTAAAAAAAAAAAAAAATTGTTTACAAAAAAAAGTTCACATAATGCTCTAAATTTAATTTTTTTTTTTTTTTTTTTTTTTAAAATCTTTAAATTTCAAATTCTATCTTTTTCATTTTTCAATATTTTCCCCTGCTTTTTTTTAAAAAATGCTCCTAGTAATATATTCTAACTTTTTTAGGCATCGCATTTAGAATAATTAAATTTGTTTTCGCTAACTACTGTACATAGGTAAAAAAAGCGTAAAAAAAGGGTATTTTTCAGCATATAACTTTGTAAAAACCAAAAAAAAATTAATTTATTAAAAAATCCATGCCCATTTTTGTCAAATAGATATTAAGAATGACACAAAACAAATCAAGTCATTTCATTCATATTTGATGAAGTTTTAATCTTTTTGAGTAAGATGTGAATTTTAAAAATCATGAACTGAGAAAAATGCTTTCGAAATATCGAAGGAGCTATTGCAGCAATACTAAATGCACTATAAGAACATAGTTTTTCTGCAATTTCAGCTATCGGATCAGCTCAAAAACTTACCATAATAAGGAAAATGCTTCAAAGATTATAAACACGCAAAAAATGGAAAATTGATTTTTTGTTGTTGAAAACAAGGTGAACTAAGTCCCTATAAAAAGTGTTTTTTCTTCCTGTCAATGTTTGGGTATGCAGTATAAATAAACTGTATTCACTTTCATTTAAATCAGTCTATTTGTTAATACAAGTTTAATATTTCACACAGACATACCGACAGCCATTGAAGTGATTCTATATAAGGCTTTCTTTTAATATTATGGGTGATCAAACACCACAAATATGTAAATTGCATAATAAAAATTTAAGTTTTTTTTTTAAAGACATCAAATCCAATTCTATTATAAAGTGGCTTATCTAATCTTATTATTCAATGTAAGGGCATTTTTAATTAAATTCAACTTTGAAAAGGTTAAAAAAAATTGTGGTCAGAATTACCTTAAATATTACCTGTATAAACTCGACGAAGGAAGACACTTTAATTATAATCATCTTTTTATCACCAATCAACCACTTTAATTATCATTACTTATGAAAGTTCAATTTTCCAAAAGGATGTCATTTCTTTTATTAATTAATGGCTTTTAGCAATGTTTGGGCTTAAGAAAAGAAAATAGTTTGCAATAGTTTTTTTTTTTTCTTCTTATACCATAAAATTGCTTTTTGAAAGTCTTGATTTAACATAAGAAAAAATGGTATACTTTTGAAATCAGAGTTAAACTTTAATTATACAATTAATTTTTTCAAAAAGATTACAAAATTGAACATTTGTTAGAATAAAATAAAATTACGTGAAGAAGGAAAAAATTGGTATGCCATAAGAAAAAGAAATCTAAATAGTTTTTGTTTTGTACCATGCAGTTTCAATGTTCTTCAAGCATACAGGTCAAATTTCAGATTATTTTCAGGTCACACTGAAATTTACACATTTTGGAAAGCTGAACTTTAAGTGTAAACACCCTATCCATCCACACAAACTACAGACGCATTCTTCAAAATTGCAAAGTTTAATAATAAATATTTTGCACCCTTATAAAAAGTTAAAAGCCCTTATTATCTTCATGAAAATTTTTACTTCAACTCAAAGTTATATACATTTTTACAAGCACCATCACAGTAATCTTACTCTCACGCAGCAATGAACACAACAATGTTTTCAGCCATATACATGCAAAGTACGCCATTAGTAAAACTGTTTCCTGATCCAAGAAAATCCTACTAAAAAAAAAAAACATCTCCTAGCTAAGGATACTTTATGAAGAATATTTCCTCTCTAAAAGTTTTTTCTTATATCAAATAGGTTTCGCCCTTTTTCATGTATACAAATCAAATTTCATATCATTTGACGGGGGTGTTATCTTACACATTTTTGTAAAAGTAGAATTTTAATTACCTCCACATAAATTACAGAGCCCATCTCTTCAAAATAACAGAATTTAAAATCGCATATCCTGCATCCTTTTAAAAACTAAAAATTCCTTATTATCTTTCTGAAACATTTGACTTCAACCCAAAGTCATATACATCATTTTCAAGCACCATCACAGTAATCTTGCCCTTATGCAACAATAAACACAGCAATGTTTTCAGCCATATACATGCAAAGTACGGCATCAGCAAAACTGCTCCCTGATCCAAGAAAATCCAACTAAAAAAAAAAAAACATCTCTTAGATAAGGAATACTTTATGAAGAATATTTCCTCTCAAAAACCCCAATACTCATCTCTTTCTCAAAACAATAAGGAAATCTTTAACAATCGAATTGCTTCCTCGCCCTTCCAATTTCATGTCTCAGGCAGTTCGATACCCGCAAAATATGGATAAAAATTCCTCTCCTATTTCCTGTGGTGGTAGAGGAAATAGTTTCAATATCGCAGATGCGGAGCAATCCGATTTTTCTGGGGCTCCGCTCCCCTTTTCTCCGATCGCTAACCTGTCCTTTTCTTTCACTCTCTGTTCTGAAGCTGAAGCGAATAGACAGCCTTCTCTGTATTCCTTATCTATTCTTTCCCTCTACATTTAAAATTTCTTAGACCTCTTTTGGGGTTAGAGGATTTTAAGAAAATATGTAGAAATAGAAAATGGAAGAGGAGGTGGGGGTTGGGAATCTGAAATGGAAGATTAGGCAAAGATAATTTACTGTAATAAATGTATATGTATATATATACATACAAACGTACCTATATATGAGGCATGTAGCATCACAACCAAAATCATTCACGTTTTTTTTTTTTTTTTTTTTTTTTTTTTTTTCTAAAATGTTTTTATATATGCATGCTTTGTAAACATATCATCTTACTTCCAGGTAATTAATTCAAAAACCAAGCCCTTCAATGTGAAAAGACTTTCATTGTAATAGGTTTGTTTCAAAACTAACTCCATCAAAGTTTTTTTTGCATGAAAAATATTATTTTTTTTTTGTAAAAATTCATTTTTATTTGCAATTTTTCGTTGAATAAAACCAAAGTTTTTCTGATTCATTTAATTTTTTTGTTGATAACTTTTTTTGTAACTTTTTATATTTTCTTGTTTAAAAATAATTTTTATCTACTTAATAACTGTTTCTCGTTTTACGAGTGTTTCGTGCAGTAGGTAATTTTGCAACAGTTACTCACTGCACAGCAAAAGGTTGTTGATCACTCGTTTTGTTTCAATACCATGCCCCTCCAACACTTACATTCAATTTTCTAAAAACTTAAAAGTTCTGTTTTTGTAAAATTAACAATGAAACAATCAAGGACGTTGGTTCTTTCAATACATAATTAAAAAAAAAAAAAAAAAAAAATCCGATCAACATGGCAAAAGGACGTTTTGTTGTGTTTCCCCCTCCCCTTTGAAATTAAAAAAAAAAAAATTAATGGACCTAGTTTTGAAGCTATTTTCCCCACATGTAACGATAAGCTTATTTACTGTTACCAATACAGTGTAGGTTATGTACCCAAAACCTTCAATACAAGTTACAAAGTGTCATCTTTATTTATATAAACCGGTATATATATGTATGTTCATATAGGGTTTTCGAGAAACTTCCTTAACTATGCAATAGCATGTTTGCGAGGCAGTTAGAAATAAGAAACAAGTAGTACGCTAGACATACAGATGTGGAATTTTAAATACACAGGTTTTCAAAATCGTTTACATTATTGAAATTAGTCAACAAATTGTTAGAGGATCTGAATATAGAAGAAAGAGTAAGTCGTTTTCCTCATAAAATATATATGTATGATTCTTTGATAGTGCAACCTAAATGGTCCTATTGCAGAATGTAATGGACACATGGATGAGTTTTCAGTACCCATGTTCCTCAGTTTTGTTTATTGACACATCTGTCTAAATGAATGAAAATGGTCATCATCCGTAAATCATATGCAGATTTCAATCAAATTTAGTTTCCATCAATCAACTTTGCGAACCGAGCTATTTAAGGAGAGTTGGTACCCTCTATACTGGTAATGTTAATTGGCATATTTCATGTACCTTTTTCTCGGAAAGTAATTGACATAAAAAACGATTTTTTTCCAGTGCATTTAGCAGACACTTGTTATTCTACTGAAGTTATCTTTTGATTATAATTCATTTACTCTTTTTCTAAATGAATTTTCGTGAAAGTCACTCAAGTTTGTTAAAAATCACGAGTTTTTTTTTTTTAACAGAAAAAAGCCAAAACAAAAAATAGTTTAAAAATAACCTCAAAACCTTACTTTATTAAATACAAATATATAAAATGTATAAGTGGTGAAAATTTCAGGAAGAGAGTTATTGCAGTTTCTGAGAAAAAAGGTACATGAATAATGAAAAGTGTAGTTTTGAGAAAAACGCATTTTAAAGAAAACTTTACTAACACTAATAGTTACCAATTTTGTCTTCGAAAAAATATTAAAAATACTTCTATTTAAATAAGGTATCCTTTTAAGGGGAAGAATTTAAATTTTGATAAACAATAATAAACTCAAAATCGATTATTTATAAATTTTTGGGTACCAACTCTCCTTAAAAATTCCAAACCCATCTATCCAACTAAGCACTGGTCTCTTTTTTTTCTGTCGCTCACTATTTCTCAGTAATGTCATTTCAAAATCAAGGATTCCATTTTGAAAGAATTTGTACGTGAGCTGTTTATTAACACATTATACAGAATCTAAAATCCTAATAATACAAATATTACAAGGTCATTAATTAATTAATTAATGATCTTTAATGAAAGTCCTCATTTCGAAATTAGCTCATTCCTTCAACCAAATTCATCCATACGATTTGTTTCTTTTAGCTCATTTAGACCATGCGGAACCGAAAAAGAAACATCTGAAGGCATGAATCAAACTCATAGAATTAAAGATAAGGTCCTGAATTTTTCATTCATATGAAAAGGTCAGCCTCGGATTCGCAACGTTGACTATTCATCAGTAATAAGGGCGTAGCAGTGCTTTTAAACATTAATACGAATAGGATTCGTGAACAATATTAGAGTACTTAGTGCATTTTTATTGTATAGTAGTCTTAAACTATCACTGATTGGGAATTTTTGTTGTAAGTAAGAAAACATTTGACTAATGTTAAGATATTATTAACTTATATATTTAACAACATTCAATATTTATATTATAGATGATGGTATGTAGTTTACTATTGACAGTGTGTGTTATACATTTTGTAATTTATTGATAGTCAAAATTTGAGCCAGGAATATTATTTAATTTATTAATTTTTAAAGGTAACTAAAGTGAAATGATTGTACTTTCTGTCTAAAGCTACCGTAGCTAATTTACGATGAGTATAAATAGAAAGAAACTTATTTAAACCATTATTTAAATGAAATTTATTTGGAGTTACTGTAAAATCTCTTAGACTGACATAAGATATTTTTTAAGACATCTAGTTAGTTTGCATTATAAATACTTTTAAGGGATTTGGTGCCCTTAAAAATATTTTTTTTTAATTTAAGATTATAATTGTTACATATTTGAAAGTATTAGTAGGCTAAAACTAAATTTTAGAACCAGTAACTAAAAACCAGTTTTGCAAGTTTCTCGAAAATCGCGCCAACTTGTACGAGATGTGGCAGTGATCAACCAACGCCAACTTTTTGGCAAAAAACCCACGGTAACCATAGAAACAGTAGGAACCCTTGACGTCACAGATTTTGTTGTGGGTTTTGATCGTACTGCCCATATAGCACATATTCTCCCATGGAGGTGCCTAAGAAGTCCCCGGTAATCCCCTAAACTCCTAATGACTTCCTAGGGACATCCCTGGGAGGATGTGTGCTACATGGGTGGTTTTAGCTCGGTTTGGAGGCACTTTCTTTTCTTAATATTTAAATAACTAATTTTTTAAAGAACTTTTATTTAAATATTTAGAATCAGAAAGAAATTCTTCCTAAACATAAGTTAATTTCACTCGTTTTCAAAAATTGCGGGAATTGTCCATTTCCCGTATTTTTTAAAAAGGATTGGAATTAGTTTATATTTATGAAGAACTTCTTCTTGACTCCAAATATTCAAACATCAAACAAAAGTTCCTTGAAAAAATTAGTTTTTTAAATATTAAGAAAAGAAATTGGGGCCGAAACCCAGTACTATCACCCGTCCACAAGCCAAGGTGTTTCAGATCATGTGAAGTTACATTCAATTCGAGCCGAATGTATCGTTTTTTCAGCCACCTGTTTACAAAATGGATTGATGGGAATAAGTATAACGATAGGGTATGGTTTACTAATGCTACTCATTTTCATTTGGAAGGATTAGTCAATAGACAAACTGGTGCATTGTGATAAAAACCAATCTGTACGTTTTACCACTGAATTTTGCAAAATCCATTATCAAGTTAAGGTATCGTAGGACCGTTTTTATAACAAAATCTTATTTTTTGAAACAATGAACTCTATTATATACAGATTTTGCAACAACGTGTTGCAATGTTGTAAATAATATTGCGAACCGTTAAAATTCCATAAATGTCTATCCAATATAGCACTTGCCTCTTAGTTGTATATGCCGATCAAACGACATAGTGGTTAGCGTGCTAGCTTCTAGACCGCGAGTTTGCGGGTTCGAGTCCCGTGTAAGGCATGGGTGTTTGTAAATGTATGTTGGCTTGTCTAATGACGAATGTTTCGGCGCATTATAGCCCTCGTGTTACTGACGGTGCCAGATAATCTGAGAACAACCAACCAACAACTTGGTTGTATATTTTCTGCTTGGCAGGATTATGTCAGGTGGTTATATTAGTTAGGTAGTCTCTTCTAAGAGACCCAATAAATACAATGCTTATGAAAAGTTAAATCTTATGACAAATTACAAATACACAACTTGTCGTTTAACAGCGATTGATTACTGAAACTGATGATTGATTTCCGATTGGGAAGAATTATATAGTTAGCGATAGGCAGAATTATGGGTAGGGGGACTTTTGTAGGAACAAAAACTTAACCCGTAAAACAAAGTTTTTTATTCTAAATCATTTATATGCTCTGCCAACTTTAATGTGTCGTTACAACTTTTTTGAACTCCGATTGAATTTTTGCGATGTTTGACCTTGCCTTGCCTTGAGTCTCTTCACGCCTTGTAGGCGCATGAGGCCGCAATTGTCGAAACCCAGTCCCTCCTGTTCAGCGCGGCCTCCCTGGCAACAGCCCAGCTTGGCCAACCGAGATTGTCTCTTTCCTTCAAGATCATTCGCCTCCACGTCAGTCTTGGTCGTCCTCTCTTCCTTTTACCGTCAGGAGACCATGTTAGGGCGATTCGTTCATTGGATTTGGGGTCCCTTCTAAGAACATGGCCGACCCAATGCCATCTTTTTCTCTTTAGGTCATTGATTAAGGGTTTATCTGCTGTTTTGATATATAAATCACGATTTGAAATTTTTTGTGGCCAATAAATTTTCAGAATTTTTCTTAAACATTTAGTTTCTTAAACATTAGCGATGTTTGACCACTACTAAGAAAACCATCTGGACTGAGCGAAGACTGTAATTTCAGGTACCCCATCAAACATCATTCTAAATCTTTTTATAGAATCTGGAGACAAATAGAATACGAATCCACTGGTCTGCCGTGGCAAAAATGGCCGAAACTGGTCAAAAATTGACTTTTAATTAATTGAACTTAATCCGATTGTCAAATATGTCATAACTGAATACAAGCCAATTTATTTACGTAGAAATGAAAATCAAATGGCGAAAGAATCAGAAATTGAAAAAATAATAGTACAAGTCCATATTGGAGCAAAAGCAGCTCTATTGTAGAACTTAAAAAGTTAAATCTTAGGACAAATTACAAATACACAACTTGTCATTTAACAGAGATTTCATTAAATGCAAGTTATTTTATTATACAGAATATTATTAATTTATATACATTTAAGAAATATTATTTATACATTTTATTATTCCTAATAATTTAGGATCATTTATCCCACTAACTGAAATAATGCAATGTAGTGTATTTTCTACTAAAAAGTTTAATAAATTTAAGGGTTACCGTTACCTCCAAAGGAGCCATTGTTAATTTCAGCGTTGGGGGGGGGGGGGGGATTGGGTATCACATTTAATAAATAATTCTTCAATCATTTTGAAACTTTCACAGTATTATATTTGGATATTTTTTAATACTTTAATAAAAGGTTTTTATTATTTTTTAAAAATTCAAAAGATTAAGACTTTTTAAAAGTATATTTAAAAATTGTTAAAATTTTAGACGAATTTTTAATTTTTTTAAAATTCTACTTACCATTTATTCTTCGTGTTAAAGTACGTATACTACAAAGAAACATGTAAAAAAAATGCAAGCTTTTATGTTAAATATATTTAAAGCTATGTGCAACCTACACATAAATAAACAATTTTAAGGAACTTCGCTTTGGAGTTAAAAACATGATTTACATCTACAATTTGTATATTTCAAAAATTTAATAAAAACGCTTAGAAATAAGATATAATTAAAAATGAAGCATCATTTTAAAAGGGAAGAATTCCAATTTTAGTAAACAGTAATAAATTCAAATTCAATAACATGATAATTTTTTGTGTGTCTGTCTTCCTAAACTTTTGTATTTTTAACTTATGCTATATAAACTGTATCATAAAAGTCAAAAATTAATATGATATTCATCATGTTTTTTCATATTTATATTTTTCACAAACAAACCGATGTGCTAAAATATTATAAAACACAAAAGGAGTAAGAATGCTTTTATTTAATACATAATTTTGCATACAAGAAAGATAAAGAAGTTAATTTTTTTTTTACTACGCATTTTACTCTCAATTATAAAGAATATATTTTCTTCCACTTACTTTCGTTTCAATGAAAACAAAAGCAATGTATTTGGACACAATGTTATCCCTGAACCTGCTTTTCCTTTATAATTTTTTTTGTGTTTACTGGGAAATGAGTGTGTCTGAATTTTAATGATGTTTTTCGTATATGACTTAGTAAGTCTAGAAAATTCATTCCATTGTCATTTTTCTATTGTTACGCGCTTTTACAATGTGTATTATAATGCAAGTTGTAAACTTCTTTAACTTGACTTTATTTATGAAGCACAAAAATAGTTGAACGAAGGTTTTTTTTAATTTTTTATTTTTATTTTTTATTATTATTTAAAATTTTCATTGTGAAACTCTTGCTGGTGTTTGTTTTATTAGTTATTCAAAATTAATAATTTTTTCTAAATAATAGTTTTTCATAACCAAGAGGAATTCAGTTTGAAACAAATTTCAAAATAAATATATTCAAAATGTCTCAAGTAAAAATTTAACTTAAAATTTTATTTTGTTGTTTAATCTTTTTGCCAAAGTTATGAGCATATTTATACGGCTTCATTAATAAATACATGAAAACTAGCTTGAATGTTAATCAACAATTTAAAAAAAATGCATGGAAATTTTTTTCTGTTGCTTCTAAATAATATGTTCTATATAAAAATATACTATTCAAAAAGTGTGTACGTCTTCAAAATTTTAATACTGATTCCTTTTGAATTAATTAATTGAAAAATATTCATAAAACATTGATAAATCAAAATAGAATTCTTAACAGATAATCCCGTTTAAAAAGTTTATAAGTTTTGTTTTTAATTTATATTTCAAACCAAACCATTTAATCTGACTTAAAAAAAAAAAATACAATTCCTAGCAAGTTGCAAATATTTATTTTCATATCTCGGGAGATCTTGAAGATTTATACAATTAAGGGGCTGAGAAGAAAACGGGTCCAAGTAACTTTTCTTAATTTTTGAGAAAGTACACATTAAAGTCTCTTATTTATATTAAATTTGTATGAAAATTATTCATTGTTCAAATAGTAACTTCTGAGAAGAATATATCACTAGTTTTCATAGAATTTATTATAAATAAGAGCCTTTAAAGTGCAAATTTTTATAAGTTAAGAAAAGTCACTTAGACCTCTTTGATTCTCAATCCATCAATTCTCTAAAGAATCAAACATAAGTTTTTATTTCAGATGAATCTTGATACTAATACAACTATTTGAAATGTCTTTTTAAGTAATTATGCAATTTATATGTATTCATTTTTTTTATTTGTGAAACTAAATTGAAAAATAAATCCTTGCAGATTTACAATGATAAGTAATTTTTCCAATTAAATCTGAAATTAATGGTTTATTGTATATAAAAAAAAAGTATAATCATCTCATGTATTACATGTCTTTAGAAATATGTATATCTGGTTTTATTACTTTAAGTTATTGAAATATTCAAAATTTTCCATTAAAAGCTATTTTCTACTTATAACTTGAAATTAATTGGAAATATTTTGTTACACTCGGCATAGAAAAAGTTGTTTTGGACGTTTTCCTATTCATTCTTTAAAAAACGAAGAAAAATATTTACGATATATGGCTCGCTTTTCACTTTGTCCATTAGTAATTAATGTCTGTAAAAAGTTGTTAAAATTTGTATTAAACAAATTAATTTCCGTATGGATTTTGTTAGAAGTATATAAAAAAACACCTGAAAATAAAATTAGCTAATTAGCAGTATTAACCGATGATTGATTACCAAATTGGCAAGATATAGTTAATCAAATAGTTTGCAAACAAGCTCAAACTTTTAACGTGGTTCTATAAATTTTCATTTATTAAAATTGCGTTTTTTCACATTAACTTTAAGATGATTATAACCATATGATTGGTCAGTTAGAAGTATTAACTGATGATTGATTACCGATTGGGGAGAATTATATAGTTAAAGATAGGCCATAGACTTATTATTATCAATAGACTGCGCTTTCCCACTTCAATTATACAACGAGAATGAACTTGAGTAGGGACTTGTTGGGCGCAGGGTTGCAGATTTGGCGGGTTTCTCCTCTTTTTGATTCGCTCCCAACTTCGCCAATCTGGCCACTGCGTGGAATTTGCTGTTCATACTTAAAAGTGAAATTAAAATCCTTAAATAGCCACTAATTTCTTCAAAAAGCAGCTATAACCTTGGTATGTTTTTCTATTTCAATAATAACTGCAATTTTCAGAACTAAATTGCAAAATAAAATCCGTAATAAACCAATTAAAGCTAGCTTTCTGAGAATGCGAAACAAAAACATATTTATGAGTGTACTGTAAAACCTTAACTAAATAGAAAATTTAAAAAATAGCACTTACTTGTGAAAGGTTATTGAGCCTCCTTTCTGGAATTTTTCTTTGCAATCAAATGCAGAACAATATTTCACCATTTTTCTTGTATTCACGTACTTTCCGTCAGACGCATTTCGGCGTTTTCCTTTGGAATGAGTGTTTTTTTGTTTTTGTTTTTTATCTTCTTCGTTCTCCTTCGTCTATCAGTCACGTGGTTTTTAATTTGGTTACACGTGGTTACTCTAAACATGTGGTCTAGCAACCAACAATTTAACATACAAGACAACTACGTCGTAAAATTAATCCTTTATCTAATAATCTCATTATCCTTTATCGACTGAGTGAGGAGAAACATGACAAATCTGCAACCCTGCTCCCAAAAAGTCCCTACTCATGTGATTCATTTTGGTTTCATTCTCGTTGTATAATTGAAGTGTGAACGCGCAATCTATTGATAATAATAAGTCTATGAGATAGGCACATAATTATGGGTAATGATGCCTTTTGTAGGAATAGAAACTTAACCTGAAAAAACAAAGTTTTTAGTATAAATCACCTAAATGCTCCGCCAACTTTTATGTGCCGTTTCAAATTTTTTGAGCTCAGATTGACTTTTTGTGGTGTTTGACCACGACGAAAACCATCTAGACTGTGAGGTGATTGCAAGTTTAGGTATCACATCGAAATCATTCGGAATTTCGTATAGAATGTGGAGAAGAAATGGATTATAAATCCACTGGTCTGCCGTGACAAAAATTGCTTAAACTGGTCAAAAATTGACTTTTAATGAAACGAACTAAATCCGATTGCCAAATATGTCATAACTGACTTTTAAAAGATGCAAGTAAGCCAGATTTCTAAATCGTCTGCAATTTTCTTAATTGAAAATAGGAGAGCGATGGGTTACCAAATAAAAACATGATTGTTATTTGGCAAGTAATGGCACACTTGGTAATCGGATATAGTTCAACCCACTCAAAGTTGATTTTTGACCAGTTTAGGCCAATTTTTCCACGGCCATAGTCTTTCTCAGCCAGTCACTTGTTTTAAAAGTTGTGAAGTGTCTAATTCGGATTTCACTTTTCTCAAAAGTATGCTATTTACTGCGCAAAGAGATTTTTTGTAAACGCACTTACCAAATAATTTCCAAATTTATTAAACATTTAAAATATAGTCTGATACACAGTTCAACATGACCTTTCTTAAAAAAAAAAAAAAAAATATTTGTTTTAGATTTTTAAGCTAAAATGTGCAAATATTATTAAACAATTTTAAATAATTCAATTTTGAATGATTCAATTTTGAATGATTCAGTTTTGAATGATTCAGTTTTGAATGATTCAGTTTTGAATAATACAGTTTTGAATAATTCAGTTTTGAATGATTCAGTTTTGAATAATACAGTTTTGAATAATTCAATTTTGAATAATTCAATTTTGAATAATTCAATTTTGAATAATTCCATTTTGAATAATTCAATTTTGAATAATTCAATTTTGAATAATTCAATTTTGAATAATTCAATTTTGAATAATTCAATTTTGAATATAGAAACAGTTAAATTCTATTAAAACAAAAAGCAACACTAAAATCATAAACATGTTAAAGCCCTTAAAACAGTTGAGTTAATACTCATAAAATATGAAGACTTTTTGTCGAATTGTTTTTTAAAAAATTTCCTAAATAATGCACTATTTCAACTTTACCTAGATAAGGAAATTAAAATTGGAAGGGCTTTTCTTTACATTAGGAATTTAAAAAAGTAGTTCACTATATGCGAGTGTATTTAAAATATGAGGAATGATTAATGTTCATTCAGACCTAAAAAACTTAAAATGTACTGTAAGTAATAATTGAATTCAACTCGACACTCTAATTTCGAAACCAACTTTACCTGAATCCACTAAAAGAACCTGAAAGCTTTTAGATTGAAATTGATGAAAGGAAATACCACTTGGATTGAGTTCTTGTCCACAACGAAAATCCGAAACCCATTTAAAGTCATTGCTCAACTTTTACAAAGAGCGAGTCTTAACTTTGAAATAAAAAAATAAAAAAATCGAGCCTTTCCAACAAAAAACGTGTTACATTGATTTAGTTTAAAATCACGATGAGAGAAACTCGAATTTTTGAAACTTACTGTTATTTTTTTTTACTACGTGACGTCAGAAGCAACATGTGGAAGCTTGCTAGTTTATTTTTTCTTTTCATTTGCTTTTACTTCGCTCGATTGCATAGATGTATTTTTCAAGAATTTTAAGCTTTCTATTTAAAACTTTTAAGTGTAAGGTAAAATTTTTGTTTTATGCATTAAATATTTGTTTAAATAGGAAACTATAATGTTCGCAATTTTATTTTGATAAGATGATTTAAATGTTTTTGTTTTTGTTAAGGGAGACTGGAAGGTAAAAATTTACCTCAAAATCCATTTTAAGCTTTTTAGTGTATTGAAATATCTGAAATGTTATTTGCAAAGTGGTATAATTTGGTTTGAAATGTATTTATTAAAAGTATTTTAAAAGCTTTTTTTTTTTTTTAAATATGTTCACATTTGATGTACTGGTGGCCATGGGACCTCCCATTATGGTTTTTGTTGAATTGCACATGCGAATGAGAGTAGCTGCTATTGAAAAGCGGGAAAAAAACATGTTTTTCACCAATTCCTGAAAAACGACTTTAACGATTTTAATCAAAACCGCTGTGGCAAACGCCTCTTAGATGTTCTCAACATTCCAAATCCAAAATTGAAAAAATAATGTCTTTAACACACAAATCTCTTTTTTTTGAGCATCTCCCATCAACGACTGTTTCATCTCTGTTGCACTTACAAAAAAGAATAATGCAAGAGTCATCGAAAAGCATATCGCCACACTCGCCATTTTGACGTTTTGTCAAAGGCTCGTATAAGAGTTATGTTTTTTTTTTTTTTTTTTTTTTTTTTTTTTTACGATATCTCCAAACTGGCAATTTCTCAGAATGAATGACAACAATATAAAAAGGGTAAATAACACCATTCCAAGCCAGTATGATAGTGTAATTGAAAGTTGTGGGATGTTCCACACCCCTATTTTTTTTTTTTTAAAGTGACTCATATCACATTCTCGTAGCATATCACCTGTCCATCATCAAACGAGCACCCCAGGCACAAGACATCTGTTCCCACCCTTCCAAGCCAAACATTACACCGTTACCAACATACCATCCCAAACCATTACACCAGTAACCATGGTAAAGAAGTGTTTAATAAATGATAAGGCCATTCCTAGCTGATGTGGTAGCGCAGCTTTTCTTGCGTTAAATCACTAGCTGAGACCCTCCCCCTATACTAGCCTTCTATTTTTTTTCCTACATGGTTTGCAAGACAAGCAATATCTGTTCCTGTAATGACACTGTAGCCCAAAACGCGCGGTAGAAGAAAAAAAAAAAGGGGGGGGGGGGGTTTGGCTCGATCAATGATTCAACAGGAGTTTTCCCCTGTCCATGGAATTTTCATTCTATTCAATTTACCGTCTATTCTTTAGTTAGAATAAGTTTCCGTGACACAGTTTGCAAACTAAAGAAATGTTTGTGTGTGTTGGTATGGTACTTTTTTTCTTCTAAATTTCCTGTAGGGTTGTTCTGGATGTGGGGGTACTATACCTGCAGTATTTTTGTGTGTTTCTTAGTGATATGTGTGTGTACTTCAATTTTTGAACTTCTTAAAGTTTTGCTTTTGATTACATATTGGTCAAAATAAGCTGTACGTTTTCATTAGTTTATTTCCTGGCGTCACCTTACATTTAATAAATTTTTATTTGTAATAGAGCTTACATTTTTTAAAAACGGAGTTGGTTCCCTCTATACTGGTAATGTTAATTTGGCATAAATCATGAACCTTTTCTCAGAAAATATTTTACATCGAAGTCTCATTTTTTTCTGTGCATTTTACAGACACCAGTTATTCTACTAAAGTAAACTTTTGATTGTAATTGATTTACTTTTTTTAAAATTAATTATCGTAAAAGTCGCTTAGTCAGGTTTCTTAAAAATATTCTTTTTTTTGCCGAAATAAACCGAAATAACAACACATTCTCACTTCAGTATATACAGATACATTAAAGGAATATGTGGCAAATATTTTAGGAGGATAGTTTGTGCACTTTCTGAGAAAAAGGTACATGAATAATGAAAAATTTTATTTTGAGAAAAACACATTTTAATGAAAACTTTACTTACACTAATAGTTACCAATTTTGTCTTCAAAAATTATAAAATGTTCTTCGAGTGGTGGTATTATTACAAATGAGGTATACTTTTAAAGGGGGGAATTCAAATTTTTATAATTAATTATAAACTCAAAATCGATTATTTATCAATTTTAGGGTATCAACTCCAATTAAAGTCTATTGTTGATAAATTCACTGTAAAAAGGTTGATATGTGTATTAAATCTCACATTAAATTGGAATATATATATTCCAATTGATAAGTGGAACAATTTGTCAGACCACATTGTAAAGTGTACCAAATCCAACAGTTTTAAAAGACAGCTGAATAGATACTCAGAAAGCACAGCATTATTGGTCAATATTGAAAGATAGGGTTCTAGGTAATTGGCCAATTTTGGATGTAACTGGAGCATAGATTCAAGATACATATATTTTTTTAAAAAATCAAATTTTTTTTTTGCCCTCCATCCTTTCTTATAAATAAAACATTCCTATTTTATTACTGTGCATCAATATTTCGAAAATTCCTATATATTTTATCCAATATTTAGGGAGACTAGCCAATATCTGTAACAAAGGCTAGTTTGCAACCATCCACATCGGGATTGGCCAATGTCGAGTTACATTGACCAGCTTAGAAGTGCTATTAGAACACTGGAGAATTATCCAGAAAAGTTTATCTGGACCAGCTTTGATGGTCTTTGTGCGTGTAGTTGATCATCATTTTTATCTTTGTTGAATTTGTCATCTACTGTTTTGATATATTTTCTCCTCGAAATTAAACTCCTAAAAAAAAAAAATTATAATTCAATTGATAATAATGTTAAGTTATTATTTTTTTTCTTTTAAGGCTTTAAATCTAGTGCATGAATAAAATATGGCATAATAAAGATTAGACCTGTCCATAGTTCGATCTACTTGGTTTTCTTTAAAAATGTTGTCTGCTTGATCTGAATATGATCAATTCTCAAATAATAGATGAGTTTACAGATAAATTCTTCAAATTGTACTTATTTTTTTTTAATCAGGCAATAAAATTCTGGATCACTATGGTTTATATTAAAAATGCAAATTAAGAATAGAAAGTTTCAGCTGTTTTTATATTTTATTATTTTAGACGCATATATAATTTACATTTTTAGTGAGGCTAAACAATGATGTATGATTTAGATTTAATAAGTACTTGCAAACCAGATGCTAGTCAAAGAAAAAAAATGATTTTACCATGTTAATAAATAATAGAAACCAAACCTTGAACACTTATATATTGTGTTTATACACAGTCACACAAAATTGAATGCTTTTATTGAACCGGTGTTTAATATAACATGAACATCTTGCAATTTTTAAAATTAAATCTGACGTATATATTGTTTTGAAACTAAAACTAGTTTCAATTTTAGCCCAAGCAGCATTTTTCTAAACAGCATTTTATAGTGGGTTGTTAAAAAAAAGTTACAATGTATTCACTATTTTAGAATATTAAAACCTTTATTTAATTTTTTTTTAACTTTACAGTAAAAATTTCTCTTAAATCAAAAAATTATTTTACATTAGGGAATTTTAACACGTTACTATGGAGAGAAGCTATTTTAGAATAAACAATCTCAACATCATTTAGAAATATGAATTCTGAACAAGATTCAGACACTTATAAAAAAAAAATCGAATTATTTAAACCTAGTCGATTTTATTAGTTTCCCCATTCAATCTTTTATTACAATATCCCAAATTACTTCAATGTCTGGTATTCAAACAATCCTATTTTTAATTCCAGGCCACTGCGAACCCAACCGCAAAGACCAACGCGGTCCCGTCTTCCGAACAGAGCCCTCCTCCAGAGTCGAGTACTCGAACAGCAGTGGCACCGAGCTCCGCTGCGGTGCGGATGGCACGCCAACCCCTCGACTAATATGGCAGACAAGAGAGGGAACCGTAGCCAGAGACGTGCCAGGTCTACGCTATACAAGATCCGATGGCACTCTTGTGTTCCCACCCTTCTCCAGAAGTGACTACAGGCAAGAAGTCCATGATACTGTGTACCAGTGCATGGCGACTAATGCTGTTGGATCGATTGTCAGTAGAGAGGTTCATGTGAAAGGAGGTAAGGTTGCTTATTGATGTGATAATTAGATTAGATTAGATTAGATTAGATTCCATTGTGGTAAATCCGAGAGTACTTTGGCCTGATCACCCCAATGTACCTCTGATACTAATAAGATGTCCTATGTCATGCTAAACAGTGAAGTGGCCTTACTGAAGGCCAAGTAAAATATTCGATAAAGAGACACTGCAGAAGTAAGCAAACTTGATGTCTTTATTACAACAGGTTTGGGCCTAGAGTCCATGTATGATTGGCATTTGCTAAAAACATGCCTGACTGTTTCAGATGAGTTTTCATAGCCTTTGCATAAGTTTCCTCGACAACTTTCGTTGTTTTAAGACTGATGCTGAGATAGTGACCGATCAACAAACTAATAAAAATTCTACGGTACTTTCTGTCCGATACTAGTATAAATTTTTGTATTTGGTTTAAGGTTCAATTTATAAAGTGTTTGTACTCTCTTCCATCTTGAGATTTCTTGTGGTAGTGGATGTGATGAGGCATTTTATGCGGGTGTTGTGCCTCATGGGGTAGTTAGTCGTTGTTGTGTGTTAAAAATTAATTTTGGGTTTGTGTAAGATAATCCAACTATATTACGTATATGTACAGGTTCAATTGAAAACGAAACACCCTACCCTTAAAACAAAATAATAATAGAACAAAAAGTAATAACTCATATATCCTCTCGCCCTGTCAGGTATTGTCAGGTTAAGTACCTATTCAGGGCTTCCAACTCTGAAGAAACCATCATGTGCATAGCGCTTAAAAGTAGTACGTTGGATGCACGTGATAATCAAGTTGACAGTATGATGCTCTGATATGTAATACTATACTTCAAGAAATCTTTTTAATTAGCCTATAAAATATCGTCTCGAGTACTTTCATTGAAATCGTGAAAAATAAGATGATGTTCATCTTGTGCATTAAATATTAACTACTTTAGTTCTATGAGGATTTGTTTTGTTCAAAACAATATGCACATATTTGATGGAGTAACCAATTTTATTATTCGAAATTAAAAATGATGTAAGGCAAAATGGTATAAGGCAATGATACATTATTGTTTCTTTTACTATTTTGATCGACAATGAATGGTGCAGTTGATAGGTAATTTCATCAACTGATATTGCAGATGGAAGAAGGCATTAGTAGCCAGAGATATGCCAAATCGCTGCGCAAGATCTGATGATACGCTTGTTATTTACAATGTGATTAATGCCTTCTAATGGCCTAAAAGGTTCAGTTGTCAATTTTATTGTAGTTGAGCGTTGTCAAACGGGTCAAAATAAATGATTTAAGGCGATAACTGGGTGGATACATTTCCTTTTCGCTTGCAGTCATACCAATTTGATTGACCACGAATGGTCAAATTATAATGGGACGTAGTCAATTGGGTTAAAATAAACAATTTTCAGCAATAACTTGGTGGATACATTTTATTTTCGCTTACAGTCCTACCATTTTGATTTAACATGAATAGTCAAATTGTAGTGGGACGTTGTCAAGAGGGTCAACACAGATAATTTGGTGGATACATTTTATTTGACTTGGTGGATAATTTTATTTTCGCTAGCAGTTCTACCGATTTGATTTACCACGAATGGTCAAATTGTAGTGGAACGTTGTTAAAAGGTTCAAAATAAATAGTTTCCAGGGATAACTTGGTGGGCACATTTCATTTTCGCTTACAGTTCTACCGATATGATTTACCACGAATGGTCAAGTTGTAGTGGGACGTTGTAAAAAGGGACAAAATAAATAATTTCCGGCTATAATTTGGTGGATACATTTAATGTTTGCTTACCATTCTACCAATTTGATTTACCATGTTTGATACAAGTGATGGTTATCTCCCTCGATTAACATGTGAGGCAAGATAGGTATTGCACCCAAAGACGTTAAAGACCTACGGGACAAAATTTCTGATGAAACGCTTAAAGATGTGACTATAACCAAGATGTTCATTGTATTGAGTATCACTGCTTGTCGGTAAATACTGTTGGGTTGGTTGTATGCAGGAAAGTTCATATCAGAAAAAAAGTAAGTTTTTTTTTTAGTGTTTAGGTTGATATTAATGATATTTTAAAAATTACTTTTGGTTATAGTAGGGTTAGTCATCAATAGATGAAACTACTATCGTTTTCTTTGTGATTTAGAAAGCAAAGGTTTGTAAGTAGGCATGTTTCATTTACATAGATATACCGTTGAGCATTCCATTAGCGATTTAAAAAAAAAAAAAAAAAAAAAACTTATGACTCATTTAAAATAATTTTTTAAAGGCCTTTAAATAATTAAAAGTATTTAGTTAATAACTATAACTTTTGTTTTATGTTAGGACACTTATTTTAGATTTGGTTTTAATAAATAGAGTAGCACGTTAATGTTTTGCCTACGTGAGTTTAAAGAGCTTTTTTTAAAAAACTTTGAAAGAAAACAATGCATTTTTATCTAACGACTTATCTAGTTTATAAGTTAATATAAAAAAATTACAATGATGCACCTCATACATAATGATTTCCTTATTAAGAAAATACATTGTCTCGTTTCCTTTTGAGATATTCATTTACTAGCTATTTATTTCCGTGTCAGACTTCATTATACTTTGTTTTGAATAATTAAATTGACATAAACTCTCAACTTCCAACTCAAAGGCATCCAAATATCACTTCATTGAAGGCATTTCTAAAGGTTATGAATCAAATGTTTTGCAAATGACGTCATTATGGTAATTATTCTTAATGAGTGGAAGTGTTGAATCTTGGCTCATTAGTAAATATAATCGAATTGTTGAATGAATCGACTCAGTTGGTATTATGCTATTATAATCGACTTTGTTCGGATGGTGTATAATTAGAAGTAATATCGATCTTTTTAGGGGAGGAAGTAGCTATTATTTATCGCCATTTCTTTTTGTAATTAGATCTTTGAGTTTGTAGAAAAGTTTTTTTTTAATTATTTCTAGTGGTACTATTATTTTAAGTATTATTCTTTTTCTTCTTAATAGTTTGAAGTTTATTAAAGTTTTTTTTATGAGAAACAGCACCTATGTTACACTTTTTAATTAATTGTATCATTAGTTTTCTAAGCGAAAAAGGTATTTTTTAGATTTTGAAAGAGGAAATAATAATTTGTATTGAATCAAAACTATTGTTCTCCAATTTCTTATTTATTTTTGGAATAGTTATTGTTAAATAAATTGGTTCTAAGATAAAGAAAATTATAGAAAAAGCATGGAATTATAAGTAACCATTTTGAAGAAGGCTGTCTTCAGTTACAAGTACTGTCCGTCTTTTATATTGAAAGATGATATATTTCAAATCTAACACATTTTGATAAAACATTTTAAAACCCGTAAAATTATACACACATTCCAGTAAGATGGGAAAATAATTGTAACTTGAACAAGAAGTTTTATACTTAACAAAAATTTAAATAATCAAAATATAGGAATTTTTAAGCTTTTCACAAAACTTCTAAATTTTAATTGAATTTTTTTATATTTGCATGAAAAATGCAATTGATGTTACTAAAACTTTTAGATGTATCTACTTTTCCTTTTATTGTCCTATATTATAAGTAGAATATATAACGTTCAAAGATATAAACTTTTCCCGTTATTTTTTAAAACAGCTTTGCTCTATATCCTAGTAAAAAGTGACATTTTAGTTGTTTACCAAAATAATAAATTCGCATTTGAGGTTGTATCATGTGACTCCATTTCTTTTAGAAATTGCCCATCTGATGTGCTCTGGCCTCGCATGTCAGATGTTCTGAATTCGAATCCCGGGCTAGGCATGGATGTTCATTGTAGTTCGGAATCCACATTAAGCTGTATATAATGGCCTGTTTAACCATTATTCCGCATAAATATAGGTATTTTATCATACAAAGTAACCAACCCTTTTAGAGATAGTAAGCTTATTTTAAAAGTGGATAAACAAAATTATCCAACTTTTCATCTGCATAGTCTTTAAAGCATAAGTTATCGAAAAACCCATAAATATAAATTAATTCGAAAAGTACAAACTGGCAATCCCAAACACAAGACAGCTAATAATAAACTCCACCTGCTTAGAAGCGCATGGAATCTGTTTGAATTTTTATATCCTTAAAAAAACGTAATATATTGATGGCCTACAGTGAATATGTAATTTTTCCAAATTTAGTCTCAAATCACGTATTGGTATATTTGGCAACAGGAAAAAAAAGACCCATCGATTAGTAAAACCTGCAACTAGACTTCTGAAATAAGCACTGATAGGCAAAAGCACTAAGCTCATGTTAGAGTAGCACTTTATAATATTCTTTTGCTCTCCTGAAAACTTTGACCAGTTGAAGTTAGCACCTTTTCACTGTAAGCTGATAATATATGTAGGGATTTCCTAATGCACCACCCAATAGTTTCTATCAATGTTAACTTGAATTCTTAATCTAATTTTATACCACAATAAATCAAGAGTTGAAACCGCTTCCACATTTTCGAGATTTTATTATTCTCCTGCCTTTTTTAGCCGACCAAATGGTATAGTGGTTAGCGTGCTAGCTTCTAGTCCGCGAGGTTGCTGGTTCGAGTCCCGTGTTAGGCATGGGTGTTTGTAAATGTATGTTGGCTTGTCTAATGACGAATGTTTCGGCGCATTATAGCCCTCGTGTTGCTGAAGGCACGAGATAAAATGAAAACAACCAATCAACCTGCCTTTTTTAAAATACGTTGATCTGTCTTTAGTTCCCACACACGTGTTTCCTTAACATAGGCTTTTAATTATCCTTATTTAATACTAAAGATTCCCAGACTCGTGATGTCAATCTTTTCTTGTGTCTTAATAATCACTTTTTCCTCACATTTTATTTCTGCCTCCCATGTAAATCAAATGTTCCATAATAAATTGCGTACATAGCTGCCTGAACAAGGACTGACTTTTTTTTCCCCACGATTTTCACCATCCCCTAATTGGTGTTGCTAAAATCCCTACACATATGCTTTCAAAACCGCAGGAAAATTATATCTAAAGCAAAGAATAAACTTCAGGTTACATATTCAAACCTAGATTGAAATATGACTTATTAAAAGCATATATGGAAGTTACCATATTAACTCGGGAGCTGGCAACATTTCCAAGTCTTTATTATCACCCTCCTAACAAATCGATAAATAGAACTTTAAAAATAATTTGTTAACTATTTACAATTATCCACAAACATATTGTACTGCAACAGTTTTATCGATATCTTCAGTTCGCAGAAAACACTATGCAATCAAATGGAGCAAATAATTGATGCGAAAACTTAACGATATTAAATAAGACACAAGGTTCTTTTTAAAGAAGCAATGTATGATAATTCTCATTATAATGGAGCAAAATCGATCAAGGAAACTCTAGACACCCTTCACAGACAGTATTGCCTTCCCCAATTTTCACCAGATCTTTTTTTTTTCTTCTTGATATGTATTTGTCTCAATCCACATAGATCAGTCTTCCTGTTCAGCTGTTATTGAACCAATGGCTTCAAAATAGTCTGATTATTTTTAATTTTCGAACCCCATTTATTACTTAAAAGATTTGAGTAGCTACAGTTATAAATAGTCTAAATAGTTATTTATTTTATTTCAAAACTAATGAATGTATTTTATTTAATAAAATTTACAAATAAAAGCAATTTTTATAGAAATCATTTATATGTATTGGCAACTCTTATGTACAATTTTAACTTATTTAAGTGATTTTGAGTTCAATTTGATTTTAGTTAGTGTTTGACCACTATGGGAAAAATTCGATTTCGGGCCATTGACTAACTTTAACTTAAAATAATGCATTGTCATCAACAAGGAGTCTATCAATAGCTTCAGATCAATTTATTGACTGCAAGTGGGTTAATTTGCCATCAAAAGATTCACGCATCACTCACATAAACATGAAATCGTAGTTAATAAAAGGGATTAAAAAAGGAGTAAAGTCACACTTATACTTTCTTTACAAAAACAATTAACTATGTACTTTACACGGTTCCCATGGTCCTTGAAAGTCATGGAAGGTCATTGAAATTTATTCGATAAAATTTGGTCCTTTGAAAGTCCTTGAAAAAGGATGAGGTCTTTGAAATTCTTTGAATATTTAAACAACCGCTTATAATCTCCACTTCCGTTTTTTCCTTTTGCTTTGTATTTTTATGTCTAAAACATGTTATTTTATGGTCCTTGAATTTTCTTAAAAAAGTCCTTGAGTTTTGTTCTTCAATAAGGGTTGGAACACTGCTTTCAATATTTAAACTACTGTACGAGAATGGTATAAAATCTGATGAAGAATTACCATTTCATATAAATACACTATTGCTACGTTCAAGAAAAAACAGGAAACATTTTCATTAAACTAAACTTTAAATATAGATTTCTTCAAAAATAATTTATGGTACTTTAATAGTTCCCCTCATATTTTAGGATAAAACATTAAAATAGATTTTTAAAAAAATAACCAAAAACTTGACCGAATCCTTAAACATCTGCTTTTCTCGGACAATTGTCCTCATCAAAAAGCAACACATCAACTAGAAGTTCTTATCGATACATCCCCCTTCCGGGCCCATATCGATTACAAAAGAAAAGCGCTTTGAAAAATCGACTTCAGGAAACGGTTATTGCATAGCATTTGGTAAAAAAAGTCAAAGAAATGATGATTGATACAGGATCCAAAGTGCACTTAATGTCAAAGTCTTTCCATGCCCATACCATAACCTTTTAAATTAAGATCCCCTCCGAAGATGAACTTTCACAAACACCTTTGCAGCCTTGGCTATGGATGCAATCGATCATTTTTACCCGCAGAAGTTATTATTAAGTTACTCGTCAAAACTTTCTTATCCTCCAGAGTGTGTATTTATATTATTATTTTTTTTTCTTCGATCTTCCTTGATCATCTGAAGTAACAAGATGATTAATGTCAGTTTTTTTTTCCCGTTTCTGGTGGCGGTCTATTAAGGAACAGTGAATGATATAAGGTTAAGAAAAAAACGTTGCGAAAATCCATTATTTCCACTTTGCCGGAAATGCTATTTCTGTAGAAGAAAGTGTAAGTAAGCAGTTGAGATGTTATACTGCTATGGCTGTGAGACGCTAGAGGGCATGAATTTGCATTAAGGAATGGTTCTTCTTCATAGAGTGGCCGTAATTAAAATAGCGCTGGTTACACCTTGTAGAAATCAAGATATTTATATTTTGTTTTGGTACTACTGAAACCAAAGGAAAATTACCCTTGACAAATATATGTTAAAATAATATTTTTTAAATCGAAAGATATTCTAATACTTTGTATAAACCAGAAAAAATTACCCTTAACAAATATCGTTTTAATTTTAATTTAAATAAAATTGAAGCATATTTTAATAATTTGTACAAAACACAAGAAAAATACCATAAATAACTTTTTAAATTAAATTTAAGTAAAATCAAAATATATTGTGTAATTTAAATAAAATCAAAATAATTTGTATAAACCAGAGCAAAATTACCCTTAACAAATACCTTTTCTTTAAATTAAATCAAAATATATTTGAACGATTTGTATAAATTAGAGGAAAATTACTTACTTAACAAATACCTTTCTTAAATTAAATTTAAATAAAATCAAAATATATTTTACTAATTTATATAAACCACATGAAAATTACCCTTGACTAATAACCTCTTAATTTAAATTTAAATTAAATCAAAAGATATTCAGATTTTACACAGGTACTATTGAAACCAGAAGAAAACTACCCACAACAAAAATACCTTTTTTTAAATATTTATTTCAATTAATTTTTCCAATTTGAAATACCTCATATTTTTGAAAATAAGGCTTCAATAGAAACAACTATATAACAGATATCCAGCATTCATTGTGACGTTTCCTTTTAGGTGGAGAAATTTTCATTCATAATTTTTCCCTATCAGATTCAGCTTAATCAAGAAATTTTACTATTTCTCTTTTTGCGTGATGATCACTAGATCTATTGCTCTGGGATTTTTGGAAAAGTTCGCACTCGGCGATACTAAAACCGTCGGGAATGGGAATTCGAGTCAGTTTGAGGTTTAGAGCTGTTTTGGAAGAAGCTCAGCGTTCATCTGATTGCGTTTATATAATCGCTGTGTTTGCAGTTGTGTGCAATGAAGCTTTTGTTAAAGACTGAAAGCTAGTTCTCTATTGCTTACAGAAGTTTTGTGATCCTCTTAGATGAAGAATAAATTATCAGTATTTATCTTGCAAAAGTTGTATCATCATTTCTTCTAGGAAAAAACTAATAACGCTATGTTATTGAGGGTGATTTTTCACGGTTCTAATTTAGTGTAGATACCCAAAGTACGTTCACTGCATGTGCGTTCTAAAGTATATTAATTAATTAATCAAACTTATCTGCTTCTAAATTAGAATATGAATTTATTTCAAATTTTTGAAGTTATGGTATTTGAAAGATTTAAGGAATGTAATGTAATCTATGACTTGTTTGAAAATTAAATAAAATGGATCGTTTTGGAATACAATTAATTAAACATAAGTTTAATTCTAAATTCCTAATTAAATTAGAAAATGTTTAATACCATTTGATTACACTACGAAGCAAAACATGGCAATTAAACAGAATCACAACAAAGCCGTTTTAAATTATGTAATATCATGGTAAAAAGTTTACGAAACATACCAGTTTGAACTCTAATAACTGTTATTTTTTTAAGAAACAAGAATATCCCAACGTGAGTTGTTAATTAAGCTGTATTCGAAAAAAAATCATTGCATTCTAATTAATTTTGATATTGCTTTGTATTCTATTTAAAGATTTAAATAAAATAATTAGCATTTGACTTTTAAAACCAAAAAAGGAATTCTCCTCTGTAAATTTTAATTAAACATGGCTGAGTAAAATTCAAGGATTTAAATGTAATGTCAACGATAAAGAATGTGATAAAGTTTATAATTATTAAATTGTCCTTTACACCAAAAATGTTTCTTACAAGCATAATATTCATTTTTATTCTTAAATCTCAATTTACGTTCTGACATGAAATTACAGTTCGGTATAGTATTCAAGCATATTTTCTCAAAGCAAGGAGTCTGTTAATTAAAATATTCAGTTAACCACGCGCATTATTATGTTTATACAACATTTACATACGCATTTGATGCAAAATTTAATTTAAAGTATAAAGTTATTTGTTACTCTGCTTAGAATATAATTTCTTTTAATTAGAAGTGTTTCTATGAATATAGTACATTATTTTAATAAAGTCTAGTATTTGAGTTTAAAACCAGTTTAATTTCTAAATACCTTTGGAGTTATAAGTCTGAAAACATTTGATAAATGTAATTGTGGACGCAAGTTAAGAAATAGTGACTGTGTAAAAAGTAGACTCTGCCACAAAAATTTATTATAAATCTACTGAGTTTAGTATGAATAATAGTCAATAAAAATAACTTATTGAGGTAATAATTAGTGAGTATATGTATTGATAAATGTATACAATGCACGGAAATTAAAAGTTAAAAGTGTTTATTTTCAAAGAGAAAGGAATATCGGTGAAATTCCATGATTTATCACAAAATCTTTTTGTGAGATAAAAGCAATTAGTAAAAACTAACTTATCTATTTGCAACAGAACTATTAACTAATAAAATTACTATTTATAGAATGTTTTCACTTGAATATAAGTTATAACAATATGTGAAACTAGTTGTACTGAAATGGTTACAGATTGCATGATTCCGGTAACCTTTCTTAAAAACTGTTGTTTTATATTTCAATATGAAAGGTGAAGTATGAAACTAATTCATTTAATAAATAATTAGCATTTGCTGAATGATGCTTTGAACGTGTGAATTGAATTTTAAATGAAATATATTGAAGGCTAAAATAATGTGAAAAAAATGAAATTAAACAAAACATTTTATAGGATCAGTCGAACTCATTTAAAATCTCTCGTAAATAAGTGGCGAACATTTGAACTAGAAATTATCTTAAATATAAAAGTTTAGTTTTTAGAATCATTTATTTCAATAAAAAGTCATCCAAATTTCTTAAAAGTTATTGTTGTAATTTTATGTAAATAGTAAAGTTGTAAAAGTATATTATTTAAGAATAATACGTAGTTCGCAACTTTAATAAATATTTTAGCAATCTTTCATCGAAAAATTGTGGGGTTAGCTTTCTGGCCTCGCATACCAAAGGTGCCGGGTTCGAATCCTTGGTAAGGCATGGATGTTCTTTGTCGTTCGGAATTCACGTTAAGCTAATCAGATCGGGAGCTTAATTAGCTAACTCCCTGATTAGTCGTAAAAATATGTCATTGATCGTACAAACCAACCAACCAACTCATCGAATATCAATCAAATCAATAATGCAAACAAAACATTAAACTGGTTAGTATAAATGTTTAATAGTAAGTTATATTACCAAATGTTATTGTTAACACAAATAGAATTTTGAAAACAATAGGAATATAAAATTTTGAAGGGTAACATAAAAATGTGGAAATATTGTCATTTGCAAAAGAAAATATCTCTTCTTGAATCATTAAAAAATTTAACAACCTACGCGGTTAAGGGAATACAAGAACTTTTCTTAAAATCCTTTCCATTCCTTCGAATCTTCCCTCTCCAAATAAAAACAATAAAAAAACATTGCACAACAACAACAAAAAACCCACAAGCGATAACAATATTTACACTCTATCACAGTAAACAACGAAAGACTCTATTTTTACACCTCCACAAAACACACCAAAACTGGGAAGATCTCTAAAACACGAATAGCAAAAAATATAAACACGATAGTGTCGCTATTTTCTAGACCATTTTCTTATCTCCGAAACATTAACTCTATTGATAAGATAGGTTTCCACACAGGCTTTTGTTCTTTTGGTGTATTTATTCATAAACACAAATGTGGATACTGGAGAGGCTCTATATCGGGTTCTGAACTGCCGTCGGGCTGTATATTTCCCAAATGGAAGGGAAAGGATATTTCAATTTTCTTTCTTCTTCTTTTTTGCGGTATTCTTTATGGGGGATATCTATGGAGAGGTACTCGCATTTTGAAATGTTCCTCATGGAATAAGAATGGGAACTTTTGGGGTAATTGCACTTACCTGATGGCTATGTATAAATGGGTTTTTTCTGTCTTTGAAGATGCTTTCGTAAATAAACTCTTTTTTTTCGCACTGTAAAAGATGATTATGTTCTGTGGATGAAGTTCAGATCTGTCGTGTGTTGTAGAAGATTTTACTTGGAAACAATGATTTTCTGGTAGATGAAAATGTCATGATTTGATTTCTACGAAGAAAATTATTGCCTTTATTACCTATCATATGTAGTATAAGGTACATACGTATTATCCCGTCAACATTTTTCTCGTAACATAAATTTCGCCAATTGATGAATTTCTTTCCTGTTTCCAAGCGGTTTTATAATCACGTGGATTCTTAAAGAGCTTATTATTATCACATTGATCGTTGGCGATACTTTTTGACATTCAACTATTGAACTATAATATTGGCCGTATACGTTTGACTTAATTTTTGTTACAACAAAAGGGTCGCCTATGTGAACTATTGGATTGTCTGACTACTTTATTCTTCAAATTTTAAATGCGATTTAATTTAAGGAGGTTTAAAAGGTATTCTCAAGTATATTCAATTAAAGGAGAGTTTCCGGAATTATTCTAACAAAATTTAATTTTTCCGAACCACTGTCCGGAATGTAGTTATGCTTCCGTTGACAACGATGCCGATTGTTTAAAATTGTTTTCAATAAATAGTTTTTTCAGATTTCAACAAATGAGGGCAACAGGAAGAAAATTCAACAATAGACAATTCCAGCTTTTTTACCCTTTTTTTTTTTTTTGATTTGCAACCTAAAATAGCTTGTTTATTTAGGCGGGAAAAACGACTCTTTCGGTTCGAAGCTAATATGACATCACTTGTTCCGAACTTGGCTTGGATCATTGCATTAAACGCCGCAGCTAAAACCAGTTTTGCAAGTTTCCTATAAATCGATCCAACCGTTACGGAATATGACAGTTGTCTAAAAAACTCACACCAACTATTTGGCAGAAACCACACGATAACCATAGAAACGGAAGGAAATTTTGACGTCACAGCTAAAATGTAACGTTTTGATTGGACTGCAATCGGACGAGGTTTTCGGCCATTTTCTTTTCTTAATATTTAAATAAATAATTTTTTTAAAGAACTTTTGTTTGAATATCTGGAATCGGAAAGAAATTCTTCATAAATATAAACTAATTCAACTCGTTTTAAAAAAATGCTGGAATTCTCCATTGGTGATCCTCAATTCCAAATATATAAAATTACCACTCTCTGTCCATTTATATTTGTATGTCATTCTAAAAATTGTTCTTTCGATTATACTGGAAATAATATAACTTTTAATGAAACTAAAAATGTGTCTTCAGTTGGGTCAATTTGGTTCTAACAGAACATAGACAGTAAATTTTGTTCCTTTTAACTAAATAACAATAAAGGATGGTTTTATTTGAAATGGCTGAGGTAAAATTATCAGGTCAATTAAAAGGTGAAATATTCCGTTCTAGTTTTACTTTTTGTTAAATTCGTTCTTTTTTTTTTAATCTTTTTAAATGGTACACCAATGTAGAGACAAGCATATACAAAAGCTATACCTTACTATGTATCTGAATGAACAAAGCATTCCTTGACAATATTTAAAATTGCAACTATTATTGTTATTAACACCAAAGTTTATCGTTTCACAATAGTCGCCAATTTGGCGATAATTTTTGCTTTACAATCTGATCAAATTCCATATAATAGGAATTTGTTGTGTTCTTAATGTACCCATACATATTATCTACATAAATTTGGGTGTAATTTCAGACGAGAGTGAAGAGGGGGGGGAGAGAGAATTTAGTTAATTTGGAATATCATACGACCTTGAATTTAATTTTTTTTTTACATATTTCTTAAAACTGAAGCGAAATGATAGAGTAAATTGTTTAAATGTAATTAATTAAAAAAGATAGACAAAAGAAAATTACTAAAAATATACGCCTTAATTTTAGAAAAAGTACTTAATCATCTATATCCTACTTCAATCAGTACAGATATATCTTACTTTTAGTAATGGACAATTATTGCATTTTTATTTTATTTTATTTTTTTATTCAATTCTAAATATTTCAAAAAGGTCATAAATGCAAAAACTTCTGCATGTTTTTTTTTTTTTTTTTTTTTTTTTTTTTTTTTTTTTTTTAATTTGCAACCTAATTTCACCTGTTAGACTTTGGCGAGAAAACGATTCATTCGGCTTGAATTGAATGGGATGTCACCCTGATCTGAAACAACTTGGCTTGAAACGCAGCAGCGGAAACCAGTTTTACAAGTGTCTTGCAAACTGGTATGGCAACTGTCTATCAAACCAATGCCATCTATCTGGAAGAAACCTCATGATAACCACAGAGAACGGAAGGACGTCATGACGTCACAGCTATAGCTGAGTATTTTGATCGGACTGATTAGGCTCGGTTTTGAGGCATTTCTTTTCTTAATAATTGAACAACTAATTTTTTTTTTGAATAACTTTTGTTTTAGTTGTTTGAATCAGAAAGAAATTCTTCATAAATATAAACTGATTTCACTCCCTTTTAAAAAATGCGGGAATTTATTGGCGCAATTTTTTTTTGGCTAAACACTATAAGGGTTTGCGCCATATTTAGATGTAAAAAAAAAATATCCTATAAAAACAAAGGTTATAATGTAAATCTTTTATATCCTTTGCCACTTTTTATATGTTTAGCCCTATTGGATGCCCGTATGTGGGTTAATTAGTCCGTCGAAGCTGGAGAATAGAAGAGTGAGTGAGTGAACCTTTTAAGAACAAACCCCAAAATTTGAGAGAATGCATTCTCATCGACAATGTGCAATTGCCAAGTTTTAGTTCGATTGGATAACAGAAAGTGAATAAATTAGTCCTTCGAAAAGGTAAAGGCAGTGTCTGTGAAAGCCGCCTTTTAGGGACAGTCGCAAAACTTGATAGAATGCCTTTTAACATTGGCAAATAGTCTTTCTGCCAAGTTCTAGCTGAATTGGATGAAGGCAATTGGAATTATTAGCCCTCCACAGATAACATCTAAAAAATAAAAATGAAATTAATATAAAAGATTTAGCAAAATTAAATACTGTTATGATGCATATTAAGAGATACACTTTGGATTAGCAATAATAGCGTATATAAAAAAATGTAATTTCTAAAAATACTTATTAGAATAAAGAACAATCGAAACTTGAAAGTATACTTAAAAAACCAATACTTTATTGGCGTTGGAATGTAGAACATTAAGGTTTTTATAGATATATTTTGGAAAAAATCGATTTTTTTCTTCATAAATTCACATCAGGCTTATAACACATAAGTAACTTTATATTAGTTTCGTAATACTTTACGGCCCGCAACCTATTAAATATATCAAACCAGTTTTTTACTGTTACATTCAAGATCACCTGTTGAAAAAATATTTTTTTTTTAAATAAAAATGTCTTTATATTTTTGTGTAAACCACTTCAGTCTATTCTCAAATGTTCTATTTTTCTATTTCCCGAAAGTCTAAAGTCTAACTTTTTTCTACTTACCTTACACTTCTTTAAAATAGTAATAGGTGTCCACTTTTTTTTTTTTTTTTTTTTTTTTTTTTTTTTTTTTTTGTAAAAACAAGATATCCTATTAAGTATCAGAATACATACTTGAATATATATTATGAGAATATATGAATAATGAGAATATATAAATTTAGAGAGAAATGAGAATATATGAATAATGAGAATATATGAATTTAGTTTTCAAACCAGCTGTCATGACATCAATTGCAAACATCAAAATAAACATATATTTCTGTTTCAAGCATTCAAATTGAATACAGTTCTCAATTGAAATTTCATGAATAATAAAGTATATATCAAAATATAACGCTACATTCTATACTATACCTTTCAAGTTGAGTTACTGTTTTATTGAGTTTTCAATGCATATGTGTACTCTGAAAATTCATAAAAGAGTAAATCTTTGGGCTTAGTCTCCCCTTTCTCAATATTAAATCCTCAACCATGAGAAGAATTTTCCATATTTTTTTTTATATATATATCTTGTGTGACTTTTCATTTTTATTTCACTGAAAAGTTTAGAGAGCTAAATTTATTTAAATCCCTTTGTCATATGGTATGCAATGGAATATGGAGATTTACAAATATTATTTCATGGGACCAAGTCAAAGGAAAAATTCTAATCCATGATTTGCACTCACAGTTTGCAAAAGGTATCAGAGACATTGAGATATAAGCCGAAATTTTTTTTAAAAATTGGTGAAGTTTATAAATCCCGAAAGGGAATATTTTTCTTGAGGTGTGTAGGGTTGTTTTGATATAATTTAAAAGAATATGACAAGATTGTTTCGAAAAGTAGGAAATGTGACTTATTTTATTACTTAAATAATTTTTACGTAAATTCTGAAATTTATAAATAATGTATGATTTATAACGTAGATTTAAAAATGACTTTTAAATTTCGAAATTTGAATTGAATTTATTCCGTGAAATTTAATTATAAAAATAATCGCACGCATATTAAGTTCACAATTTGTAGTATGTTACTGCTGATAAGCAATATGTTGATATGTAGCTGTAGCTAAGTGCATTAGTTGACGTCAAAATTTTTTAGAGATTTTCCAAAAAATTTTAATTTTTAAAATTGTGAGATACGGCCTGTAATAATGATTTGGAAAGGAATTTAATATTCTGAGTTACCGATACAAATGTATTACAACCTAATATTACAAATATATTCTTGACAAATGTTACAAATGTGTTATTAACAAATATTATAAATATACTATTAATATGAATTACAAATGCGTTATTAACAGAGATTAAAAATATATTATTAAAAACGATTGCAAATGTGTTATTGCATAGATTACATAAACTTCATTTGCATAATTATATTGAAAGAACTACAAGGAAATACTAAAGTTAAAGAGTTTGATTCTTAAAAGTCCAATCATACAGCCTGCACCGCAATTTGAGATAATTTACGAGTTCTTGAGTTATTTTAATTTTTGTAAGAGTGATCAGGAAATAGGATATTTATCCGAAATTAAAAAAAGAGTGAAATATAAGTTTTAAATAATTCTGAAATTAAATACACTTTAAAAAGTTTGCATGAATCCAAGCAAAATATTTTTTTCTAATGAGATTTTCTAAGACATTTTTAATGGTTTCTAGAGGAAATTGATAAAATCCGGTAAATATAATTATTTTTTTATTTTTTCTTATTTATTTACTCAGCAGAGTTGAATTTTATTCATTAATCAAATAATATTTGACCAATGACACACAATTATTCCTTGGTGGATTTTTTTTTTAATTCATTTAATTAGTTATTTGTATTTCTTGATTAAATGTTACTGTGAAAAATAAAATCGTAATAAAACTATGGTTAACAGTTTTATATAAGCCAAAATATTTAATATACAAATTTTATCACCTAAAATACATTAAGTTAGTTTATAAGTTATATTTAGAGTTGATCAAATAAAAATATCAGGATATTCATAAAAGTATTAGATCAAAATATGTATATTATGTTTATTTGTAATTCAGGCATGTATTCATTATTAAAGTAATACATTCAAAAGTTTGATTTTAATGTCAACATAATAAATTTAAATAAATTTTAACTTATACAGCAGGCACCGAAACTTAAATGTAGAAAATATATTATTAAAGAGTTGAACTTTTATTTTCACTCCATTCAACTTTTCTAACATTTATTATGTTTGATTAACAAACAATAAAATGTATGCAGTATCTACAAAATATTCTAATCTTTTCTCACTCGAATTTGGATATGCTCCAACATCCAAAGATAAATATGCCACATTTTCCAATTCCTGCAACAACAAAAAAAAAAAAAGATAAAAAACCAGTTGACAAATTAGTCAATAAGAAGTATAGACTAGAGGAAAAATTTCCTTCCACTTTTTCCCCTAAAACTTTGCAATATCGATTGACCAACCGATTATGTCAAACCACGTAGAAGATATTTGATGGCAAATCGATGATTTATTTACTGATAGCGATGATACACTATCGTATCGTTTTCTTCTTTGTGGACATCAAGCCATCTGCTTATCTCCGTAAAGAAAATTCGTTTGAAAGAGATATAACAGCACTTGGGGTATTATCGATATTTTTATTATCGATATTCTTGAGATGATGCATAATTTTTGTAGAGTCTGATGGTAATAGTGCCTCTATTTTTATTTTAGGAAATTAGATGAAGGATATGTACGTGTATATGGCATCTATAATTCACAACTCTGTTTTCCGAAGTGCAACCATAAGCATCTTAAGGGGTTGTAAGAAAGAACATTTATTACTTTTATTGGATGCCAAAATAATTATAAAGCAGTTCTTTTTTTTTATATTGCGATAATGTTTTGGGAGATGTATGATGTTATATTTTTGCTTTCTAAACATTATCGTGTAGTTCAGAAAATGGTTTTCAAATAGTTAAATGTACTAAAACACATTTATCAATATACAAGTTGATATCTAGTATCCTTTTAAGGTCGAAACGGTGTCTTGCATAACCAGGGAAGTAACGTATACCTATATATAGTAAAGCGACCATGATAAATATTTTGAGACTGCTTACAGCGTCCCAAGCGGTGATTTATGGAAATTAAAAATTATAACTAAAAAACTAATGGAGTTGCGCAAAAAATACCAATTTGAAAAATGTTCGTCCTAAAATGAGAAATGTGTTCTCCGGTGTTGTTATACAGCTGTATGATAATATCGGAGAACACGTTTTTCAATTTCAGGACGGTCCCTTTTTGGAGTTGCGTATAGTCAATATTTTCAATCACGAATAACTCCGTCAATTTTACAGATAACTTTGTGAAACCTTTTTCATGTTTTTCATTTTATTGTGAACATTTTTCTGATTAGACATAGACATTTTTTGCCTATCTCCTTTAGTTTTTTAGTAATTTTTGGTAACTTCAATAAATCGCCACTAGGGGCGCTATGAGACCTCTCAAAATATTTAGCATAGTCCCCTTATTATAGACATACGTTACTTCCCTAGCTATAAGAGACGCCGTTTTAAGGGAAGTTGGTACCCAAACATGTATACATAATATATTTTGAGTTTATCCCTGTTTATCAAAATTTAAATTCTTTGATTTAAAAGGATACCTCATTTGTAATAGTACCTCAACTAGAAGTATTTTTAATAATTTTTTGAAAGCAAAATTACTAACTATTAGTATAAGTAAAGTTTTTTGTAAAATGCGTTTTTCTCAATACTACATTTTTCATTATTCATGTACCTTTTTCTCAGAAACTGCACAAACTGTCTCCCTGAAATTTTTACCAGGTATTCCTTTTATGTATATAATAAAGTGAGATTTTGTTGTAATTTTAAATATATTTTTAGTTTTGGCTTATTTCGGCTTACAAAACTTGTGATTTTTAACAAATTTGAGTGACTTTCATTAAAATTAATTTAAGAAAAAAAGTAAATGAATTAAAATAAAAGCTAACTTCAGTGGAATAATAAGTGTCTACTAAATGCATTAAAAATTAGTCTTCTATGTCAATTACTTTCTGAGAAATAGGTACATGAAATGACAAATTAACATTACCGGTATTAACATTAACATTACCGGTCCAACTCCCCTTTAATTTAAAAGTCTTTAAAGTACTAGGAGGGACTAGGATATACTATGTATAATAGACATGGTATACTAAATTGTAACGTAAGGACTAATTTTAATATTTACTGACAGTTAGCAGAAACCAGTACTATTAAAAATATTCGGAAATGGTTAAAAATCTTCCATTTATCAAATTCATTAAATATAAAATGTATTTGATATTTTCAAGTTATGACGACATTTATTTTTCATCAAAAGCCAAAAGAAAATACCACACTAAAATTTACGTTAATTCTCAAATTCAACCTAATTTTTTTTTTAATTAAATGCATATTTAATGTGTCAAACTAATATAAAGGCTATATATGTAATGTTTAGTAAATTATCAAAAGTAAATCTTTAAACGAACGCTTAATGAGTATAATATATGGAGCTTAAACTTTGACTTTTGCAGTTATGGGTTTTCTGCAATTAGCGATTCAATTATAATAATTATACCATTGAACTGAATATATAAACAAGATAAAGTCGATTAGTAAAGTTATTAATAATTTAAAAGATGTGTTGCCGTTGGCCATGGCTTAATTAGTAACATCGAATATATAAGCCAGTTGATAAAGTTGATCAAAACATAGAAACACAACTTCTATTTAAGGCACCTACCCTAAGGGAATTCGTTAACGATCATGTAGCTTCAGTTGATTAAACAATACTTCCAGGTCAAGCAACAGAGCCGGATATATGAAAGAAAGTCTGGATTATTTTATAGGATTTATCCATACAATACCTTCTATAGAGTGAGAATGGGACATATTTTTGAATTTTTGTGAATGTTACGGAACTTTTCAATCTTGTAAAGTTGGTATTTATTTTGGATTGTATGTTATGTTACTACATAACATTGGGTTGTTCGGAATCTGTATGTTTATAAAATGAATATTTTACTCTAATAAAAAATACAGTATTACTCAAAAGTATCTAGATAAATGAAATATCGATATTTAATCAAAAATTGAAAGTATAACTGTTTTGTTTTGACTGAAATTCTAAGAAAATATATTTTGTTTTTAACAAAAAGTAAAAATTAGAATATATTTTCAGCGACAGATGTCGCTCATCTATAACTTGCTTAAACTACACTGGGCCGTTGCTTCCAGATGCATATAAAGTCCTTCCTCTAAAAATGGCGAAAATGTGTTATCTTATTGAAAAAAGCTAGATTTTTGGAGTGGCTAGTTTTACAAAAATCCTACTCCTCACAAATGCTCGTAAATTATTGATTTTTCAATTATTGGGATGTTAAGTTTGGCTCGTATTATAAGAATTGAATTAACATTGCAAATTTCATTTACAAGTCATTCTAATTAACTTTGGAGATTGCAAGAATTTACATATAAGCGTCCCCCAGATATGGCATTCCATATGATACGACAAAACACTAAACATTATGCAAGAGTTGATGCTGATGCCCAAAATAAATAACCAAGGTTTTTAAGTGACAACCACACAGCAATGTTTAATGTTGAATTATTGTCATACGTATAAAGATAATGACTTTTTATACTATTGTTGTTTTGGAAATGGTTTTGTAAGTGAAAATTGTCTGCATAGTAAATGTAAATATTGTTGCGTGGATGGGTTCGAAAGATTTGAAGCCAAAGCAGATCAAAACTTGCAGAAATTTATTCCGATATAACTCTTCGCAGATTCTCTTACAACTCCAGAACTTCTCGTTCTAATAGACTCAATACAGCTCTTTACACGACAATGGAGCATAACAGCAGTTAATAACTTTATACACAACGGCTAAAATCACCGCAAAAGACAATGCAATACAGTTCGCTTACAAAACTACTCTGAATATTCACTGAGAGACAACTAACTCAGTAACTCCACTCAGTCAGTAACTCAACTCACTGACTCAACTAACTCCGTAATTCCACTAACTCAACACATGGCCGGGCTTATATAGGAAAATAAATCCTTCGTGAATCTTCTAGAGATAGAAATTTGGAGGACTTTCCAGATCGTAGTCGAAAAGTCCTATACATGTACATGAGAACCGAAAATGTCACCAAATGGTCGTCAAGTTTGGCAACAAAAATTAGTCGCCAAAACCGTCGCCAATTTGGCGAGATTGGCATTATCACAATGTTAAATGGCCTTCTCTTTGTAAAACTCGCTTCCCAGCATTATCTCTGTAAAACTCGTTTTCAAGCATTAAGACACACATTGCAGGAAAGCGAACTCTTGCAATGCCTTATGCGAAATGTACATACATTTTCCTATTTACATAATCAATACTACGGAATATTTACAGAAATTCGTAACAATATTTTAGTAGGTTTTATAAATACCTAAATAAATGCTTATTCGGTTTATAAAATACTTTTGGAATAGTGTCATTAGAATACTCGCTGGGTACTGTGAGTGTTATTCCAAAATATATTTTTAATGATATACAATTATTCAATCTTGATTTGTCACTTTTAAAATCTTCGCATACAATTACTTTACTTTTCTTTACCTAGTGACTTTACTTTTCTTTAACAAGTTATAGTAATTGTATTATAACAACTTGATGTCTCGCCATCAAGTATAATATAGATATTTATGCATATAAAAAAATACACGCACGTTTTAAGGGATTGTATTAATATAGATATGTAGAAAAACAATTCTAAATAACTTATACGTTCTCATTTATGATTAACATAAGTTAATGACCCAGTAGTTGAAAAGTTCTTCTAAATATATCTATAAAATTTCTTTCAAAACCACTTCAACAGGAAATACTTTTTCCCAATATCCTAAACCCTTTCCTGCTACAAAGGGAAATCCTTGGAATCCAAATGCTCTAAAAGGCTTTCCATGTCTTTTTCAAAAGAATTTCTCTATTCGTTTCATTTGAAAAATGTATGTAACTTATATTAAATAATTTCTCGTATGATGAATTCTGGATAAGGATTCATCATGAAACTTATAATCACAGATCTTTTTATAAAATACCAGTTTCTAAAGTATAAATATAATTATGAGTACCTTTCTAAATCCATGAAAACGATATTTTTATACTGGAGGGGTAGTAAAAATAGTGGAATCTTAAAAAAAAACTCGCATTTGTTTTTATTCAAATAGTACGTCAATAAAATCACTTGTCATGATATTTGTTGTTTTTATGATTCAGTTACATTATATTTTACAGGGTGTTTATAAATAAGGGCTGAGTTGCGCGTTGCCAACTGGCATTCCAGTTTAGATAGGCAGTAACTGGATGCCAATGACTAGCAGGGTACAAACGATCTATGCTTGTTACTAGAAAGACCAGATTGCTAGCTAATATTTGTATCAACAGTTTGAGTGCCAGTTGAGAATGCTAGTTACCTGATACTAGTGACTACCACAGCGTAAACGCTTCATACCATTTACCGCAGAAAAAGTTTAATAGCTGATTTACACGTTGCCAGTTGGTCTTCTAGTTAAAACGGACAGTCACTTGATGCCAGTGATGTAAAACCACTTAATGGTTGTCTCTGGAAAATCCAGTTTGTAACTGGCAAGCAGTAGCTGGAAGGTTTCATAGAAAATATGTTTCCTTTCATTGGATCTCTTTTAATCACCGTTTGTACAAAGATTGCTCCAATTACCGGCACTGTGTGAACAGAAAACTGGAATTCTATTCACAGAGTCCTTAAAATAACCTGTCAAATTCCATGCCATCTACTATACTAAACTTCAACTTAACTAGACATCACTTAGACGATAGATCATCACAGTGCTCATAGGTATTTAATCCATTTTGGCGGAGTGAAGACATAATTCTCGCCAAACCTTATAGCCTTTTGTTCTCTATACGGTTGTGGTTTGGCGAACATTATGCTTTTACGCCGCCAAAACGGATTAAATACCCATGAGCACTGTGACAATCTACCGTCTAAGTGATGTCTAGTTAAGTTGAAGTTTAGTATACTCGAGGGGCATGTGACATCATACGACCGGTAATTCGTTACGCCGCCAACCAAAATCACGCCGAAATCAGCTCTTTTCACCGCGATTTCACCGAAATTCGATCATTAAGAGCCATTAATAAATAAAAACTGCAATTTTAACTAAGTAAAAATATATTTCAGAATGTCTAAAATCCATTTAAAACGTCTGTTTAATGATTTACTCAATTGAAACTTGATTATTTACAGTTTTATTGCAATACAGTCACAAATTCCCATTGAATCCTGTGCTTTACAAGCCAGCTTTATACCAACCAAAATGTCTAGGAACCGGTTTTTTCCCCCTCCGGAGTTGCTTTGTTGGTAAACATGGGCATCGCCTATAGTAACAAGTAAATCAGCTATAAAGCTAGATTTACACTCTACCAGTTATGGTTCCAGTATAGATCGCTAGTCTGTGACGTCACCTGGCTACTGATACCAGTAAATCAAACATTTTCAATTTACTGGCGTCGTCTCCTCCCATTATCCAATCATGATCACTCTCCCGTGACCATCGATAGGCGGAGCAGCGGTCGCTCATCTAACGTCACAGAACTGACGATGTTAACTGGAACCCTGACTGGTAGTATATAAATCCCTCTTTAGGCTGTATTTTTTAATGATATCTGCTGTAGTTATCAATAGGTATTCATAAAATAGAGTATAGGTATACCTGAGAACATGGGAAAATGACCCTTTAAAAAAATTAGTAATCGGGATTTGTAAGTCCCGTCAGTTTTCTCATAGTAATGTATTAATTCAAAAGCTTTAAGACCGATTGGAAATTTGAAATCTACTTTTATGAAGCTCGTTCTTGAATTGCTGGAAATCAGAACAAGCTTATTTATCTTTCATTCGTGTTCAAACGTGTCTCGATCAGACCAGTGACTGACTGGAGTCATTGAGTGGCTGTTGATACCACGTACGACATTAATATTTGGCTTGCAATGGGCCGTTCCACAATATCCAAGTGCTAGTAAGCACGAATAGCCATTTCGTACATTTCTTTATTAAGTGTATTTCGACAGTTTTTTTACCATGCCTTTTTGCACAAAATAGAGAGAAAAGTTAATAGAAAACGTAAATAACTATGCCTTCCTCAAATCTAATTAGACTTTTTTTTTTTTTTTTTTGCGCGCTGGTAGGACTGGTTCAGAAGTTCAGATCATTTCGCCTATCACAGCCGATCTTTTTATGTTTTCGGGATATCGTAAATCGTCAAGTTTTACTACGCCGCCATTTGCCCGATAATTTTTTAAGTGTCTCTGACATTTGCAAGATCGTTTTCGCAGTGTCACTGTCACAGGTATTTGCCCGATAGTTTTTGCGGGACACCAACGTGGTGTCATCAGACAGCAAAGTGTTGATAGTTAGTTTAAGGTTTATAACTATCAAATGTTTCAGTAAATATTTAAAAACCATATTTCCGTTCTGATACGAGATATCGCGATCAGGCATCACTGTTATTGTTGTAGTTATTAATTTTGCCAAAAAAAAAAATGCATATATATATTTACTGTAGTATAAAAAAAAATCAGTTTACAAATACCCTATGGATTTTAATAATACACCTTCAAATTCAGAGATGGGGTGAAAGTACTCTTTGGAAATATTTAACTGGCGAAAACTGTTCTTTATATGTAAACACATGGGCTATTTTCATTCTTCTAGGCATCCATATTAGCTCTTATATATTTGTGTCTAGCAAGCTTCCAAGGAGAAATAAGTTTGTGTTGCCATCCAACAGTTGAAGAACGAATTTCATAGAAGTGGATTTCAAAGTCGCAATAGGTCTTTTAAATTAATACAGTATAATGAGGAAACTGATGGGACTTATAAAACCCGTCAGTTTTCTTTTCATAAGCATATGTTAAATTATAATCGGCGGTAATAAACAGTTGAAAACTAATTATACCTACTCTACAAATTTTATGTACATGATTGTAAATTAAAAAAAATAACCATTAATTGAATGATTAGTTTTACTCAATTACCATACAAGAAACAAAATAATTACCATTTCATGTTGAAGGTGGTTTTTTTTTTTTTGCTTCTGATCCTACGTTTGTGTGTTGATTCTTAACTTTCTAACTTTAAGTAACTACTGACATAAGAAGCAATATTCAAAAGTTTAACAATAAAAACAACTAATACTATCTTGATGCAATATATATGTCCGTGAAAACCATTAAAAATAATTGATACGTCCGTAAAAGCCATTAAATATGATTGAAACATACAACCCCAAAAAAATAATCACATTAAACTTAATATTATTTTAATGATTTTTATTAATAAATATATATTACAACGAGAGGACTAACCAAGTAAAGTTTTTTTCTTTAATCTAATTGAAAAAGGTTTAAGTATCAATTTTTGATTACGTGAAAGAGCCGTTCCACCAGTCGAAATGAAAATTCAGGATGCCGTTTTTAGTTAACCCTTTGGGTACATTTGACGAGTGAGACTCGTCATCTGCTTACTTGGGCGAAACTACGGTGGACGAGTCTGACTGGTCATCCCCATCCAAATCCGTACCATGGGCTCAAAAATCTTCAAATAATTCAGTACTCAAAGGGTTACAGAACTCCGAAGCACTACTATACTTAAATTTTAAATTATCATAATAAAACATTTCATGCGATATCTTCTCAAAGTGTAATCGACTTGTAACCTTACTACCATGAAAAATCCAAAAATGAACCAAAATCCAAAGACTGGATTGATTTCCAAAAATTTAATCCTCAATAGTTAATACTTTAACAATTTGTTATCGTCATATTGAAAATCACCAAAACAAATCTTTGTATAATAGAAAACAGGAATATTGAATAAATAGGTTATTTGCAGTCTAGCATTATGTAATATTATATTATATTGGAAATCGTTAACAGGGGATTGACTTAAAATAGTTATATCACAGTCAACTTTGTTGCAGCACATTTTCCGTCAAATAATCCTTTTGTTCTCAAAACTCTGCTGCCTTTGAGGAACTCTGGCAAATTCAGAGTGGGAGTTAAGCCAATTAAAAGACTGAAATGAGATTTATTAAAAGTACAATACTGGTAGAATACCGATGGTATCAAATGAATGCCTATGTTTGTAACAATTTACAGCAAACTCTGTAGCAGCGTTATTACTTGGAAAACAGTTTGTGACATTGTATTTGGCAATTTATAATTCGCATAGTTGAATTTCCCAGTTATATTTTTCGAATATTTTTTTAACCTTAACACTCAACTATCTTTAGAGGAGAATATATAGTAGTTTATGCACTGATTTTGCATTGTGATTTTCATAATTATGAATATTGTTGAACCTTTTTGGAGGTCGAAATCTCAAAATTCCAAAATTATTTTTAGAATTGCGTTTCCAAAATTTTCTATGCAGTACTGTATTATGCTTTGACACTGAGATAACTTTTTTAAATTTTCAAATTTAAAAAAAAAAAAAAAAAAAAAAAAAAAAAAAATTCAAAAACTTAAAAATTTTGGCATTACCTATATTTGATGTACCTGAGAAACTTTTTTAAAAAAACACTTCATTTTTGCATTAAATTACTTTTTATAATTCATATCAAAAATTGTCTGCATGATTTTTTTAATAAAATATTTTGGAAAAATTTAAAAAAAATATATTTTGTGCGAAATTTATATAAATAAAAAGCTCCAAAAATAGAAAGCAAAAAAAAGTTAAATTAATACACTTCTTGTATGTAAACGGATTCCTTGACCTGGTCTGACTCAGTCAGACTGGGTTGGATATTAGAAACAACAGCAACAACAACATAACTAGTAGTTTTTAAGTTATATCCATTTAAACTAAAAAAAATGAATAAAAAGCTTCCACCGAGAAAAACAGTTTCAAGATTTCAAGATGGAGTTATCATGTAACAAAAACTTAACTATTTCAAGTTCTACTAATGTTAGAAATAAAATATGTATATAATTTTGTTCAAAAAATATTTTATCATTTTTTAGAATATAAAAAATTAATTTTTAAAATTTCGATTCTAAGACCACCTTAATAATTTACTCAAACAGAAGATAAGATACAGTAGCGAAAACTGATTGCGATTCTAAACTCTATCTTTAGTATATCACTAACATATTTATTTAAGCTTATTATTAAATGCTTTGAAATTTTTTAAATGAATTAGGGACTCACAATAAAAAGTTGTTTTCAATTTTTTTCGCCAATATTTGTCGTTCAGCCATTTACACAGGTTAAATACACCTACTCAATGATAATGATGCTCTCTTTGTTAAAAGTTTGGTCTAGCTTTCTTTTCGGGTAAATTTTTATTGAAATTGTTAATTTTTTTCCTGTTCAAGCATCACAAACAGCCCACATATTAGAGTGGGTAGAAAAAAAGAATTTCCCAGTAGAGACAAAATTTGTGTATTTGGGAAAATATTGGATAAAAAATCCTTTGTTTTAATTTTTAGGATTCACAAAGAGGCTAATGTTTAAAAAAAAATACAAAATAAACAAGTATTATCTTGGAGATAAATATTTACAGATAAAATTTTTAAACTTCTAATAGGGAGTCACTGTGTACATACTATTTTTTTTTTTTTTTTTTTTTTTTTTTTTTTTTTTTTTTTTAACCCACTGGCGTTTATGAGAATGGGCGATATTCCCCAGTTGTTTTTCCTGCAAAAATTTTTAAATTATATTTCTAAATTCAAATACATAATTTTTTTAAAATTATTTTTTATTTATTTTGTTTTAGATAGGTTATAGACTATCATCCTAATAAAAATATCTAAAATATATCTTATTTTAAATTTTATTTATAAACTTAAAAATGTTGTGTATTGCTAGAAAAACTGGGAATCCTAAGACGTATATAGACGTGCATGACCGTCAATGAGTTTAAGTACTTTACATTTTCAGTTTGCGCTAAAGACTTAATTTTCTGAAATTGTGTGAAAAATTTATACATTTACAGCTCTACAAACATTCATCATGCTGTATTTAAAATCTATACACGACCATTTTTTACCGCTTTAGATCTATTAGTGATATGATATTTGCTAACTTTGATCAGAATACGTCCTTTTACAGTTTTGCGCCCATTTCTCAAGATCTAGGTGCATGGCAGTGCACCCGCCAAGTTCACTGCCAGGTATATTTTACCCGAAACTAATCAGCAGTATTTTGACCTCTCATATTGTCATGCTGTATATCCACAGACATTTTACAAATTTTATTAAGGGGTCTGTTTAAACTGCAACAAGTGCATAGCCCCTTAAGTTTCTGTCCGAAGCTTTTGGGGGAATATTTAAACAGGGGTTTGGCCAATTGGTCAAATAAGAGTTGGCGATTCCATAAAGGATGAGAGCCGCTCCAATGGCGTAGAGAGAGAAGTTTTGATGTAATTATGAGGGGGATCGTAAGAGACAGAAGAAAATTGGGGAGATAGCAAGTCGGTCAAGCTGTGGTTCCTAAGAGAGAGATGCATTTTTATCGGACGCAATGACGCGCACATGAGATCGCCATTTTCCTGACCCTGATATGCCAGTAAGTGAAATTTCTTGATTCAAATGCTCAGCCAGTTTTTATACTGTATAGTAATCAAAAGTGTCAATATGAAAAAGTGTCAATATGATTTATTAGTTGTCCTTTGATATCTTTATGATATATTATATTTTGCTTTTAATCTATGAATGTCAGCACTGACTTAACTAAGCGTGCTTTGAGGAAATGTGTTGTCTAAATACCTATTGTTCATGAATAAATATCATTTCAAGTTACGAATTTGAGTTATTGCAACGCTTTAACTTATGCACGAAATTAGGTTCATTTAGATTAATTCTGCCGTGAGTAAAGTGGTTAGTTAACAAACGTCAGAATTAATCTAAATGAACTTAATTTCGTGCATAAGTTAAAGCGTTGCAATAACTCAAATTCGTAACTTGAAATGATATTTATTCATGAACAATAGGTATTTAGACAACACATTTCCTCAAAGCACGCTTAGTTAAGTCAGTGCTGACATTCATAGATTAAAAGCAAAATATAATATATCATAAAGATATCAAAGGACAACTAATAAATCATATTGACACTTTTTCATATTGACACTTTTGATTACTATACAATATAAAAACTGGCTGAGCATTTGAATCAAGAAATTTCACTTACTGGCATATCATTATCAGGAAAATGGCGATCTCATGTGCGCGTCATTGCGTCCGATAAAAATGCATCTCTCTCTTAGGAACCACCGCTTGACCGACTTGCTATCTCCCCAATTTCCTTCTGTCTCTTACGATCCCCCTCATAATTACATCAAAACTTCTCTCTCTACGCCATTGGAGCGGCTCTCATCCTTTATGGAATCGCCAACTCTTATTTGACCAATTGGCCAAACCCCTGTTTAAATATTCCCCCAAAAGCTTCGGACAGAAACTTAAGGGGCTATGCACTTGTTGCAGTTTAAACAGACCCCTTAATAAAATTTGTAAAATGTCTGTGGATATACAGCACGACACATATCTGCGTATTGTAGAATTCCAGCAGAATTCAAATTCAATTCCAAACTACAGTACTTTTTCTAAAAAATTTTAAAAGTGTACGAATACTTTTGAAAGCCTCTGTATAACATTATCACATCTATTTTACGAATATCCTCTAATCATAATTTATATGCAGTAAGTTACAGAATAAAATGTATTTACTTTGGGGACGATACTCACAAACATTAAAATGCTTGGAACAAACGCATATTCTTGCCAATAGAGCTTTTCCAATACGGAATAACTTAATCCATTCGTCTCTCATGTTAACACTACAAGTTTTGCGATAGCTGGGTCAAGTTTTATATATCTTGCTGTTCATTGATGGAAACCTGTGAAAACTTTGCTCCGGATTTCGTGATTCTTAACTATTACTCTGTGGAACACAGCAAAAAGTATTGTATTTTTTTTAGACATTTTAATTTTTTTTTTAGTTTACTTACCCACGTTGTTTTCAATGCAAGTCTACAACGAAATAACACACAACATGAATGATAAGTTTCTAAATAAATCCGCTAGATGGCGAGCATTTCGTAACAAACGCGAATACAAATTCATGAAACATGTATTAAAATGCCACGTGTATTAAATTTTGTTTAATTAAATAAGCAACGTCATATTTTAGGCTTGGTTGTTTGTTTTAAGTCCTATTGTTTTCGCAGTCATGCCTAAATGCATTTGCATAGGAGTACACAAGCATTTGCATATGTACTCAGTTTCATCCCATTTCCCTATGTATATTTTCCTCATCTGGCAACAATTCTTGTGGACAGAACCAAATATATTAACGACGGATTTTTCAATAGGAAAAGTAACAAACTTGCTTGATTGCTTGACAATATATAATTTAAAATAATTGTTAAAATGCCAGAATTTTACTTTGTAGGGTACTTGAAAGTAAAGCGAACTTCATTTTTTTAAAAGAATGTAGAAATAACAATTCAACTCCGAAAAAAAATTGTTGAAAATCAACATGCTATGGCAACATGTCCACCAATATAATTTCGAATCATCGCCAAATGTCAATTATTTCGAAAAAGTCGCATAATTGCTACAGTTCTATATAACCTTAAAACAATTTCATTAAATATTACGTCTGAATATCAAAAGTTAAAGTACTCTTCCGTTAGACTGGTACCAGTTGGCGCAATTATCGCCAAGCTTCACACGTTGAAATGGTGCATAAATGTGTCGTCAAGCCTAAATATTTCCAGTTTGTTGTAGGATTACCTTAGCAACCTTATAACAGTTTGTTATAGAAGTTATTGTTGCACAAATCGTCTGTATATAGTGTAAATAGTGACGTATTATTTTAAAATTCTATTGTAATTTATTTTATCTTATTTTATTTATTAACAGCAATTATACAGGTTAGAAAAAGGTGGCAACACCTAAAGCAATCGAGAAATTTCGAGATGTTTCTTTCGACGAATTGGCTGGAAATTTTGGGAATGTTCTCTCGCGCCAAGTATAAATAAGACTGGAGATCGGGAAAGTTTTCAGATTGACTTCGGACTTCGATGAAAGCTGATCGCTTTGTTTACTAGAGTGAACTTGTATAATTGCTGTATTCGAAGTTGTTCTTATTGAAGCTTGTGTTGAAGCTTGAGGGTGATTAAACTGTTGTCTTTGAATAAATTGTGTGGCTTTGAAGAGTGAATAAATAGTAGTTTTTATCTTAAAAACTGTGCCATCATTGCCTCAGCGGAAAAATTCATAACATTATAAATGATTTGAAAGTTGTTAATTTGAATAAGTTATCAAAATACTTTGGTGGTTTTTATCTGGTACCCGTCTAACGGAAGAGTACCAAAATTAAATTTCTGGCTTTATAAAATTGTATTGAATTCTCTTTCAAGGCACCAAGAAGAACCAGACTCAGTCTTCAAAGAAGATAACTGTCAGCTTCACTTCACTTTAAACTCAATTCCCAAACACCGCCAACTGACCACACACGTCATCGGTAATTGTTTGTATAAAAAATACATTCCAAAGAAACCCCTAACATTCTTTTCCTTAAAAACACACACACACATAAAACACACACACTCGCTAAAGGCGGCTCTTAAAGAAAATTGACTCGCTCCGTGTTGAGTGCGAGACAAACAAAAACACGTTTGAAAAAAAACACGGATTGACAGGAGCGGATTTCAACACGTGAGAAAAGGTGGGAGGATGTGAGAAAAAGGGTGGAGGATGTGAATACAATCCCATAAAAAAAAAGGAACCAATGGGAAAGATGCTGAAAATCCTTTAGAAATAGATAGTGGGACATGGAAAACCTTTTACAACATTTGGAGATACCTATGATCACTTTTTGTAGCGTGAAAAAGCGTATAAATCCTTTTTTCTATTTTTCTTAGGGCTTTTTTGCAAATTGTTTACAGTGCTTTCCACTAAAGCTTGCCCTCCAGTGTAGATTTGGATGTATTATAAAGTTGTAAAGCGATAGAATTTTCGGAAGGTGGCAATATGGGCTATGGATAGTACGGGATGTTTATTTAATAATTAAACGGAAATTTATATCTTTGTTTATGCTACAGTCAATTTTGAAATGTGAGTAGAAGGAGTTAGAAATATTTTAGTCGCAAAGAATTAGTTTATAATTTAACATGTGAACAGGACCAATATACTTTCTTTCTGTTTCAAAATCGAGAAACCGATTTAAATATTGAACAGGGTAACAAATTGAAAGTTTTTAGAATATTTGAGTATAACATGCATTTTTTCATGTGAGGTAAAAAGGGTAATAATGTTCTTTGCCTTTGGCTAAGAGTTCATAAGCATATATTGAGTTTATTCTTATGAATACTTTCTATCCTAGATTACGATGCATTTTAGATATAATAATGTTTACTAAGTTGGATAAATTAGCTTATTGAAAAATGAAAAAAATAATAATAATAACTTGGAGGGAGAGGGGGATTTTATCCTGAATAAAGATCGATACGTTTGGAACAAAAATTTCGTTGTCATTCATTAATTATTTGTTATAAGTATAGGGTTTTTCAAAGAGGGAGCTTAACTTTGAAATGGCATTTCTGCGGACCAGAGACAGATTGGTTGGTTGTTTTCAGACTATCTGGCGCCATCAGCAACACGAGGGCTATAATGCACCGAAACATTCGTCATTAGACAAGCCAACATACATTTACAAACACCCATGCCTAACACAGGACTCGAACCCGCAACATCGTGGTCTAGAAGCTAGCACGCTAACCACTATACCGTTTGATCGGCGACCAGAGACAGAAAAAAAGAAAAAAGTTATATAGGCAGGTATAGAAATTTAAATAGAACGGTTTATATGTAAGTAAATATGATAATGGCTTCATACGATTTACCAGAGAGGTTCCTTTTCATTAGGACGATGTTGTCAATACACAAAACGGGTGAATATGGAGTACTAAAAACTCGTCTGTGTGTCTTGGGAAGCCACTGCATTCTGTGGAAGTGACCGCTTGTGCTGTACTATTCAGTAAAGGGATCTTATAGCTCTTCTTATTGAGGAAAACGACAAACATTCAGCTATTTTCAGATATTAAAACATTGTCTTGCCTGATTTCAATGTTGTAACCAGTTTTTCAAACCAGCTTATTTCGAATTCCGTACCTGTCAATCCAATGTGCTACTAGTCTCTTTTTTTCTGGCTCTCATTATATCTCAGTTACGTCATTTGAAAGTTAAAGATTCCTTACAGGAAGACCCTTTATTTACGAAAATTTTGCACATGATGCACAATTTACAATATAAGCTTAAGGGGGTCCAGTACCGAAATTTCGTCAAAAATCCCGATTTTTTTTTCTGATTTTAAAAAATAGTTCATGCCTTCCCGAAGAGAATGATGTTTGTATCATATTCCTCCAGTGATAAGAACGCCATGAAATTACCTGTTATTTAAACATCACTAATGGGCTTAACGCCTTGTAGCGTCTGCTTAAAGTGCGTTTTTCGAGCACTAGTGTTTTTCACAGATGTTGCAAATTCAAATCGATATTTCACAAGAACCATTAACAATTTGCAATTAAAAATTTTGGAGCATTTAATTAATATAGTTTTAAACATTTTGTCATCACGGAATTTTATTTTTTAAATTCTGTTTTAAAATATAACATTTAGGATAACATAAAAAAAAAGCAAAAATTTCAATATTTTAAATTTGAGACTTTTTTGAATTTTTTCTAATTCACCCATCAAAATTCTGTGAAGACGAAATTTCCTTTATATACTTATGTATTACAAAAAGCTTTCACTTTAAAAGAAAAAAAAAATAATAATAAAAAAAAAATTCTTGACTTGTATCGAAATACACAAACATCAATTTTTATGGATTTTTCATGGTTTTTAATTTTTTTAAAAATAAACACAGAATTTAACTAAACATTATCTCAAAGATATATAAATAGTATCTCATACACATAATATAAATTTTTGACATAAAAACATATACAAATAAAGTTTCTTTTTATTTTCAGTACCAGATCCCCTAAATATCTTAACTTATATCCCAGCATACTTTCTATTGCGGTTTAGGACGCAAGTAAGTGTTTAGAAATTTCTATTAAAGTTTGCCATCAAGTCATCGAACACCAAACATTTTATTTAAAAATAAAAACTCCAAATTGGCAAGGCAGATCAAACGGTATACTGGTTAGCGTGCTAGCTTCTAGACTGAGAGGTTGCGGGTTCGAGTCCCATGTTAGGCATGGGTGTTTGTAAATGTATGTTGGCTTGTCTACTGACGGATGTTTCGGTGCATTATAGCCCTAGTGTTTCTGACGGTGCCAGACTATCTGAAAACAACCAACCAAATTGGCAAGGGTTTTGTTATCATAGATATTATTAAAATTTGTAAGGATATATTTTAGTCATTAAATCTAACCAAATTGTACATACTTTGTTGATGGACCTGATGTAATGCAATAAAAACTTTTACATGAACACCTGTCAGTGACAGTTAAAGTCAAATTCTAATTATGCATCTTTAATCATTAATGAAAGTTATTCTTTTGAAGAGTAATTTCGCTGTAAATTAGGAATAAAATAATTCAAAAGTTAATATTATCTAAGTAAATAACCCAATATTTTATAATAACCTACTTATAATAATCTTATATTCTTCCAAGAATAAAAACACATTTTTGAAATATCCATAATTAAATATCCGACAAAAAACACCAAACGACTAAAGATACCAAACGATTTCTAATTTTTACCCTTAGCTCCATAATTCACATTTAGAACTTTTATCTAATTCTAAAGAACTTTAAAGGATTAAATCAAATTCGTTTCTATGCGACTACTCTTTCAGACTACCAACCATAAATAACCAAGCTTCCTTCGGAGTACTTCCTCCCTGTACTTCGTCCTTCACAAAGAACTATGGTAATCCTTGATTTCTTCTTCACATATGTAGATTTGTGTTTCCTGGAATACGAAATGCTGTTTCCTTTATTAAGTGTCCCTGCATACTTAATGAGTGTTCACTACACTGTAACACTCGATAGTGTAGACCTATGATAGAAAGCTACTGGAATTCCATTAATTGCAGACTCTGGCTGTTATGAGTGTTTTGTTAGGTCTTAATGTACCAGAATATTTATTTTAATAGTTGTCTGAGATAACGTTTTAAATCTCAAGAATAATTTTAAACGATTACCCAATAATTACTATTCAATTGCAAAAATATTTACTATTTTAAAATTGTCTGTATTAACTGGATGCGTATGTCGATGGCGGGCAAATCTGCTGTGGTCTCTTAACTCCCTTACTGTCATCCAAACGGGCTGAAATTTGACAGATAGGTTAGATGTCGTTGACAATACATTCTATCAAATTTTGGGTGCTGTCACTACCACTAAAAGGTCATTTTTAAGGAATACTAATAAAGCTACTTGATGTCATTAATCGCCCTGAAATAGTATTTAGCCGAACATTGAAGAAACTCTTTCCAGTTGCCAAAACTGTTTTAATAAAAACATACAAAAAATGTTTTAATTAGAATAAATAAAAGACTTTAGGATGTGAGAACATAAATTCACATTTATTTTTAATGAATAAATTTTTAAACGCAGTTTGCCGCATATTTTGCTGGTAGAGATGTTTTTAAGGTTTATAGAATTAGATGCAAACACCAAGCACAAGCTGGAAACAGAAACGAAGTTAATGAATATAAAAATTGGCAGTGCATATAAGGAATTTATACAAGAAAGTTTGTTTTAATGGTTTTAGTGCTTAATCTTGTTATGGAATTAGTTTAGAAAATTACACGCAAATGTCGTACCGGAAGCAAAAAAGCCGTATATCCAATTTTAATCATTTCACATTTACTTTATTTAATAAATTTCTTATATAATTACTGCATTTCCCACCACTGTGTATAAGATCATAAATTGTGACACTTTACCAGAGTTCTACGAACACTGGAAGTTGCTTTTTTTTTAATCTCGCACCCACTCACACCTTTTATTATTATAAATTTACATTACCAACAATGATAAAATGCTTTTCATCTAAGTCATCATATTTTTATTTCAAAAACTTGTTTTAAAGAATGGGGTTTTATTGGAACTGTGGTTGTCCATTGGTTTCAGCTGACGGAATTATAGATCGTATCTGTAAGGTTAATAGTAGGATCCATCGGCCATTCACTTACTGGAAACTGTCCACTCGCTCAGCATGCGATACCTACCCGGTGCTTCTACACTCTATCTTTTCAAAGTTATGAGATACGGTGGTGATCGTAAAAGATAATCTGATAGTACTAAATCGTTCATTGAGCTACCTGGAGGGATTTGTACTTGAATACAATAATTAGTAAGAGTTCCCTTTAAAAGACCTTCAGGAAGGCATTCTTCTCTGCACACGGATCTAAATATTGCAACTTTTTTCACAGTACACACAGTTTAGCACAGTCTTCGATTCAACCAAATATTTAGAATCTTGAATTTTCAGTTTAGTTCATTGGTTACTTTGTACGCTCAATAATCCATTTCTGTGCACAATAATGGCGGATTAGGACAGGGCCTACATCTTACAGTCCCAGTATACATAGGAAAAAATTCTTTAAATTCTTAACTAGCCTTACGGTTGCTTTTTTAAACTTTACAAGTGTTAATTAAACTAACATATTTACATATACATTTTCTATTTGATATTTAATTGATTCAATCAAAATTTAATTACCTAATTAGTGTCGAATTGCAATACTCATAACTGAATTTATTATTTATTTAGACTTTGACAATTCTTTTAATTTGAATTACTAATGATTTTAAATTGTATTGCAATTCTTTTAATTTGAATTGCTAATGATTTTAATTTGAATTGTAAGAAATTTGCTTCGGAGAACTCTACCACAGATGAAAATATAACTTAAACCACTATTTTAAATATCTATATACCATAAATATTCACTAATTTTTCACAATTTACTACGCTATCTACTAAACATAATTTAAAAATCTCTGCAATATCTTGTTCCGAAATTACTAAGAATATGCTCCTGTATATATGAAATCCATATTCTTATTTTTATACCTCTTCTTACATTTAATTTTCACAAAAAAATTAATATCAAATTAAATTACAAGAAGATATCCAATTAAAAAAAAAATACAAATAAAAAGTTAATAGAATATTTTTCACCATATTCTATCCTTTCAAAAACTGGAAATATTTACATAATTATATTACATTCGCTGTCGTATTCTTGTACAATCTTTTTGAAAAATAAAAATAATAAAAATTCATCGAACTTCGTATTATGCTTTTTTCGAAAATTGAATCGTTAGATAATTCCCCATGAATAAATTTAATAAGTATAATAAGAATTTATTTTAACTTTCACCATTTAAATTATATTGAATACTCCTACAAAACTTTGAGAAATAGCGTTATTAAAAGGTAAAAAAATTTAATTTTCACAACTTTCACAACTGAATTAAAAAAAAAAAATTAAAAAATTCAATTATTCAGTACAGTTTTAAAGAATTGTATTTAGTTTATACATATTATACATATTAATGCAAATTCATAAACTGATTAATTTTTCACACAAAATGCTTTTTTTATATTCAAGGGAATCCCTTTGCGATTATGAATAATTTCAAGATTCTTTTGAGCTCTGTAATATAATTTTTAAATGATTTTGTATAGGAAATAATTACATTTTAGTTAATAATTTCCGGTAGGTTGGTGTAAATAAGTCTTGAAATAATGTAGTGACATTTTTCTATTTAATTTATAGTTATTCAATTATTTCTGTACTTTTTTTTAATGATTCTTTTTCTCCCTTCATAAACAATTAAAACTGATTAATTGAATTCCCAATTAACGGGCCGTTCCTGAGGAATATTGTATTTACAATAGCATGTTTATATAAGAAATGAAATTAAACAAGGGTGTAGAACATCGCGCAATTTCCAATTATAATATAATACTGGACATTATACATTTAAATTTGGCTTGGAATAGAGTTATTACCAATTTCATATTGGCATTCATTTGAAAAAAATTGCCAATTTGGCGATATTTTTGGCGATAATTATTACATATGCTATAAAAAAAAAATAGCGAATTTGGAGGTATGCTTTTCGATAGTTCTTACACTATCCTTTCTTGTAAGTGCTTGTAAGTGAAACAGAGGATATGAGAAAAACTTTTGTTGATAAGCGATGGTCAAGGGAAGAGAACTCTCTTATAGACATTCATTTTTCAACCTTTTACCCTTTATCACATTTCTATGCCTTTCAACGGTGGGGATGTTTAGAACATCCTAAAAGGCATTGCAACAGCAATTTTGATCAAAATCGTTAGTACCTTATTTTGGCAATTGCTAAAAAACATAATTTTTTCTATAGCAGTTATCTTATGCACTTGCGCTATTTTGACCAAAACCTAAAGAGAAGATCCCATGGCCATCACTAATCTTTACACAAAATTTGATCAACGTTGGTCAATGCGTTCTGGAGCTATGCAGACCACAGACATACATTTTTTTTAAATTTTAATTTCAACAATATTTTATAACTACAGCACTACTATGCAATACACCATACAAATCAAACACACTTCATTACTACTTTCTGTACCAATCTATTACATACGAGTATTTCATATCTTGAGACGCTATAAGTTAGGATATTTCTTTATTGTCCCGATGGTAATCCTGGGAGATTATTAGAAGCAAGAAGGTGGAAAATGAAAGGATTACCAGACACTAATACAGTTACACTTATAAATGACAATCTGATCCTCCCATGTTATTAATTCCCACAGCATTGTTACTTTATAAGAGAACTTCAATACCTGCATAACGTCAAGATATTGGTAAGTGCTTATTAAAGGAAAATTCCCTGAGTGACACACGGGAAGTTTTGAATCTTTTACCTACATACAAACTGATAAGAATATTAAAATCGTGATGAATCTAATAGTTATTTTTTAAATCCTTAATATTAATTTCGATTTTGTGTGTTTGTTTGTTTATTTGTCGGTGGGAGTGGAATCTGCGGACGCTTAATTAACTCATTTGCCGTCATCCAATCGGGCTGAAACTTGGCAGATATAGGTTCGATGTCGATGGCAATGCATTCTATCAAATTTTGGGGCTGTTACTGTCACTAAAAGGTCGTTTTAACGGAATACCAATGAATCAACTTGCCGTCATCCCATCCCATAAAAGTAGCATTGAACCGATCTTTGTTGAAACTAAAGTTTTTTTAAAATATCATATTATTTTTTAATAATATATATTTAATAAATATCATTTATTTAATCAGAATAAATTAATGATATTTCGATGTGAGAGCATAAACTCACATTAATTTTAAATAAATTTTGAAACGTGTAGTTTGCCGCACATTTTGCTGATAGAAATGTTTTTAATATCAACGCTGTGTTATAAATATAAAAATTGACAATGCATATAAAGGATTTTTTAAATCTCTGTCTTTATGGGTTGTATTATCAGCTTGCGGCACAGCTATATGTAAAAATTAGTTATTTATGCAACTATTTGGGAAAATAATACTTTTTCAAACGAGATAAAATGTTTATTTGATTTTCGAGATTAAATTGTTTATTTGTTATTTGGAAATTATTTGAAGAGTCAAATAATGTACCGAGTTTGAAAAAGTATTTTCCTACCTGTTGCATACAATATTTTTTTTATAATCAGATGCAAAACATATTTTTAATACATATATGAAAAAAAATTTGCAACTTCAATCAATTAATCTCTTCTTAAAGTGTAATTTCTATACATTTTTATATACTATATAAAAATGTGTTAAACTATATAAAATTTTAGCACGAGGCGTTGGGGAAAGTACTTTTTCATACTAGTGCGAGAAAATTACTTTCTCGCACTCAGGGCAGAAAAGCGCTACTTTCGCCACGATTTCTGATTCATAATGCTTGAAAAAAGCTGAATTTTTTGCAAGTTAATATAAAATAGTTATTTTAACTAGGTCAAATGTATATTTTTAACGTCTGACGCACGGGACACGTCTGTGGCTTGTAAATGTATAGTCAATCAAGGTATACATATACAATTGAGATGATTTTCTTTAATTTTTGGGTTATAATTTCAAACTTTTTGGCAGTATATCAGAATTAAAAATGATGCATATTTATATATAAACTTTTTTTTTCTGTCGATTTTTCAATCAGCTAATTGCAATTAAAGTGACTAATTTGGACATTATTTGAACATACATAAATAAACTTTTAATTAATTTATAGGTCATATTTTTATTTAAAATAAGAGATATTATATTGACAAATGTTTTTATGGAGAATTTTGAATGTGGGCTTCAATATTTATTTAAGTATAAGTTTTTGAATAAAAAGTTTTAAAAAATATATAGTTTTTAACAAAAAATTGAGATTAAAATATGTATAAAAATGTGTTTATAACAATATATATTAGATTCTCCAAAGAAAACACATTCAAAACTATTGTCTACAAAACAAAATTAGAATTTTGAAAATCAGACAATTTATTATGAAGTTATGACCGTTGGCGTAAAGTCACATAACACAAAAATGTCATTCTTCAGAAAACGCGTTTAAAGTTTACTACACTAATGAACGTGAAACAAAACAGGTTCACAAAACTTACTGTAATTTAAAAAGTAATTTGAGTCTCAGAAAGTAAATGGTATAATTTTAATGATAATGAATTCGGGAATTTTTTAAAACCAAAAAACAAAAACGCAGACTTGAGTTAAATTTCGCGATTCTAAATGTATATGTATACCTCAAGTGAAAACAATTATTTCTCTTTATAACTTTATCACAAACTAATATTATACAAAACAAAATTATAACTACTATTTTCAACATAATTTTACAATTCTAATCTGTTTACAAGTAGAAAAAAAATACCAAAATTACTTAGCCTTAACCATCTTTTAACTTTAATTTGAGTTTTAAAATGACCGAATGTTTTGTTTCGAAGCAAAACACTACAACAAAAAACCATTAACAGTTATCCATATTTCATCAAATAAAAAAACACAATTTAAAAAACTAATTAAAAGATAAATATTTTAAATCCATTTTCAGTTTCAACCCCCTGATTATTCCGGTGTACAATATTTGGTCGTTAAGCATACTAAACAAGCCGATCGCAAACCCAAATAAACTGAATCCTGTTTGAGGCCTACAGAATTTCCGTATCACGTCGGAAATTGGTCGACCTATTCTATTCGGGGACATGGGAAATCAACTCTAGCTTGAAATCAATTGATTAACAGCTTCCACTAGCGATAAATTGGGTCTACGAGATCGTGAGTACAACTATTCGATATCTACCGAACGGTTTCGGTCGAGTTTTGTACAAATGTTCACCTATTCAAAGGGTTTCGGATAAGGGTTGATTTGAATTGTTTAAAGTTATTAGTTTGATGAGTTATTAATTTTTTTAAGAAAAAAATGTGAAGTTTGAATGTATAGTGTTTTTAAATATTATTGCAGTCGTATAAAAAAATAATAATAATAATAATTAAAATAAAATAAATAAATTAAAATAGAATAAAAATGAATTAAAAAAATTGAATTGAATTAAAAAAATTGAATTGAATTAAAAAAATTGAATTAAATTGAAAAAATTGAATTGAATGGAAAAAATTGAATTGAATTGAAAAAATTGAATTGAATTGAAAAAATTGAATTTAATTGAAAAAATTGAATTTAATTGAATTGAAAAAATTGAATTGAATGGAAAAAATTGAATTTAATTGAAAAAATTGAATTTAATTGAATTGAAAAAATTTAATTGAATTGAAAAAATTTAATTGAATTGAAAAAATTTAATTGAATTGAAAAAATTGAATTAAAATGAAAAAATTGAATAAAATTCAAAAGATTGAAACAAATGAAAAAAAAAAATAAATTTGAAAAAATAAAATAAAAAATGGGAAGAAAATGATATAAATGAAAAAATAAAATAAATGAAATGAATAAAATTGATAAAAAAAAATTAGAAAAAGTAAAAAAAAAAAAAAGTAAAAAATTAAAAAATAAATATAATACATGAAATTGGATAGGAAATTAAATTAAAATAAAATAAAAGTCACCAATGAAATCGAATTCATATACTAATTGCAATATCATAATATTACAATTTAGATAAATCGTAAATACCTCAGGTTTTAATTCCAAAAGATATATCCAACGTTTTCCTCTTTAATACTTATGCGGGCATTTGTGTACATTTAGTGCAAAATAATGGTTTTATCGCCTCAAAAGTACTTGGTTCATTAAGTGCTTAATACCATAAGTGCATGAGAACTCGCATATGAGATTTTCTCTCTTTTTTAACTATGATGGATAGAGCTGCGAAACTAATAATTTCATCTGTTCTCTCCCCAACCTTTTTCTCCTACAGAATTATGAGTGATTAATCAACAAATTGTTTAGCACGTGAGAGGATTGGGATTTACCCACTGCTCTCCTAGGCCGAAGGACGAGTTTTCAAACACCTTTATTTCTGGCCTTTTGAAAGGGAAGGACATATTTTGAAACGTGAGAGAAAATCTCATAGCATGAGTTCTCTTGGTTTATTAACCGTAAGAAATTGTTAGTGCCAAAATCAGTCATCGCTAATAACACAAAACTGCAACAGAATTTACTTGTGGAATGAGAGGGAGTAGGCTTATGTCGTTTCAAGAAATGTTGGTAGCATGCATATATTGGTCAGTCAGGGGAGAAATTGCCGAAACTCTTCAAAAATCAACTTTAAATGAGTTAAAATAAATCCTATTGTCAAATACTTCACAACTTGACAAATAATGAGCATTCTTTTTATTTAGTAACCCACTTTTCTTTAAATTTTCAATGAGAAAGGTTATAAACGATTTCACTTCTCTGGCTTCAAATACTTGCATCATTTAAAAGTGAGTCGATTTGACGCTGAATCTTACGTAGCTATTTACTTCAACTCATTTCAAGTCGGTTTCCGAACATTTTCGGACATTTTTCTCCCGGCAGACCTGCATTTTCGTAATCTACTAACATTTTCTCTAATCAAAATAATGTTAAGCCTACTTGTAGATGACTCACAAACTATTATGAACGTTTACATTGCATTAACGTTATAAATTATTAATTTACAACACGTCTAGCTTACTATGGGTACTAGCACTCATCTATACTCTTCACCATACTCTTAAAAATTAATTAAAAAAGTTAATTGAAACCACGCATCACGTTTCAAATGCTTTATATGTTTAAATCACCTTTAGTGTATCGTTTTTAAACAGTTTTCAAAACACACAGGCCTTCTTCTTTTTACATCGTTACTCATAATTTTAAAACGCTTTATTTTAGTTTAAAAGTGGCATGCAATATATAAAAGCGTGTGGGTAATAAAGCTTCAAAAGAAAGAGGTTTAGTTCTCACTAATGGAAATCCTATCAAGCTTGGGATACTATGATAGCGAAAATAAGGCAGTTCATTTATCAAATTGGATCTTAAGACAAGCGATATAACTTATGTGTAAAAAAAATGACTGATGTTATGAATGAGTTTTAATATTATGCATTTTTTTTTATGGAAGAACTTGATATTTTTTTTTATTAAACATGCGTAAACATAATCAGTTAATGGGCACTTTGAGCATTGAGTGAGTAAGTGTTTTGTTTCAAATATTTGTAGCGCAGACTACTTTTATGAGTAGAAGTAATTTATATCTTGTTAGAGAATGCTCTTACTGTTTGATCCATTACATTCAAAAATGTTTAGTAATGACGTTAAAATTAACTTTGTTATTATTTGAAATATTATAAGGAAGAATAAAAAGTGCATTTTATGTATATATGTAAGTTAATATTGTCAATTTTATTTTGTTTTTAAATGTGTCTGTGGCAGTCATTATATGAACTTTTATCATGTTTTCAAGAGCAAAGTTACATAAAGCACTAATGCATAGAACTCATTTTTGTTCAATATAACACCTGGTATTTTTGTAATAACCTTCAGTAACCATTGTATTTTATGTTATATTAAAAGCAGCACAGTTTTTTTATTAAAAATGTGATGATTCATCAGAAATTACTCAAACTTGATTAATAATAAACACGATAATATATAACATTCTTGTGTCATGAAGAATAAAGCAAAGTTAATCTACTACCCATTCACCAAGAAACAAATCTTGATCTGGATTCCTTTAGCACTAAATTCCATACAAATGTAGCAGTATAAATACATGCAATGATTTTGTAAAACACCATATCATAATTTTATTAAATATGTCCACTTACAATCTCAATCTATTTTTACCACACATTCATTCCAGAGTTGAAAGCGTTTTCACATTTTCGAGGCTCATTAATTTTCTACACTCATCAATATTCGTTTAATCATGATTCTCAGGACGAGTATTTCCGTAGCACATGCGATACACATTTCATATTATCCCTATTTAGAACTAAAAATCCCTAGACTCGTGATGTCACTTTTTCCTTGTATTCAAATAATTCCTTTTTCTCCATATTCTTCAATGCAATCAAACGCGTGTTGTCGTGTTACAAAATAAACTACATATATAGCTTCCTTTTTTCAAGACAGACCTTCCTGAACTCATTACATATATATTAGTAAGAGTATATAGGAGTATAATGATCACAGAGGGAGGGCCACGGCCCACTAAACTACACCTGATAAAAGCAATTTAGTGATAATGATGTCTGGTTTGATTCTAATTGGTATGTTAAGTGCGTAATAAGAGGATATCATGAATAAACAAATAATTTATTCTAACAACAAACAATCACAAGGACACCTACCTCACAAACTAACACGAAATAAAAACCTACTAATTAAACAAAATCACGGGACAAAGAACATTAATAAAATCATACCCAACTCACAGAGCTGCGAAAAGACATGCCTTCCCTTTGCAAGGTTCCGCCTCTCTCTACTCATTTTGTTTATACTATAGCCTTCTCGCACACAAGTTATCCGAATGGGGCCTCTCCAAATGTTTCTTATACCACAGTGATATTTCTGAAGAAACTCTCATTTGAACAAATGTAAGTTGGAGGTTCTTTATATGGCATTTACAGACACTGCAACCGTACTATTTTTTCAGCTTTAGTATTACGTAATCACTTCACAAACTACAAGTTAGTTCACCATTGTTTAATTTTTTTTTCTATTGTTATTGTTTGAGAACTGTTATCAAACAGTTCCCAAATCCTCAAATCTTTCAAAAGATGTTTTAACAACTGGACATTCATTTCTTTCCTGGAAATGTACACATGCTGAAACAAACTAAATTGAAATTAAACAAAAATGTAGTCATTAATCTTCATACTAGGTTTTATGTTTACAAAACAAAAGACTTCACAAAGTAAAAAAAAAAAAAAAAATGCATCTTCAATTTGGTCATGCTTTCTTTGAAAGTAGCATTTGGCGACTTTTAAGGATTAAAATATCCTTGCATTTTGTTAAGGTTGATGTTATGCGACGACGAAAATCCTGCTAATTGGGAGTCTTCTTTTTTTCCAAAAATGTTGAGTTTGTTGACAAAGATTTCGAAGAAACTTGTCACCGAATATCTTAATTACAATCCAGTATCATATTTCGTACCCAGATGTGAACATATTACATAGTTACTATGGAAGAACACTTCCCATGGAACTTTCATCCACTTCCGGGGATTGAATTCTAAGTGATCGCAAAAATATTTCAAATTGATACATGACATATCAATGTAACATTACCAGGCTTAATTTACCTTTATTTACACATGTTTTAAGTCCCGTCCTTTATTTACAATTTTTTAGACATTTATTTACCCTTTATTATAATAGTCTCGTTAGTTTTCTCATGGTACTGTATTAATAAAAACACTTTGAGATCCATTGGATCTTTGAAATCTACTTCTATGTTGCTCGTTCTTCAACATTCTTCGCGAGTTCAGACGAGTAATGGACGCTATTTGGAAAGTATAGTATATTTTGTTTACTTTCATTGTGCCTACATTATAGAAGCTTGTATCGAAGTTTTATAACAATTGTTCTTTTGTTCGGAGAAGCTTTGTTAGTCTTCGAAGGAAGAACACATTAGAGTTTTATTGAGTAAAAATGCGCCATCATGAAAAATTCAAAACAATAGTTTGAAACAATTTATCATTATTGTTCAACAGTAACAACATCGCCCAACTCTTTCTCAAAAAGACAATGACCACAGTTCTACTTACAAATGCCGATTTAAATAAAGCAATTACTACAACCCAACATGACTAATAGCTCGTCTTCGTTGAAATTGTGAACACGCCCTTGCAAAACACCGTTATTACTCCGAAGTGTGAGGGAACAATTCGTTGAGGATAAAAAGTCACCGGGGAATTCACACTTAATTTAATGTATTTCACCCCTTTTCGCCGCTGTCCCATGTTACATTATACAACGAATTGCGAACACTGGGTTTCTTGTGTATTGATTTGTGTTCAGGATATCGAACAACTCGTCGGGGTGAGTCGAGAAACAAAAATATTTGGCTATGTGCCACTCACAAACATGTATGCTTTTTACTTATTTTGAATGCTGAGTTAGACTGTAGAAATATTTTGAAGACGTTTGTATGATGAGTTTATAGTAATAGATCATTGATAAAGATTGAAAGGTGATGCATGAGTTTGGGAAGGTATTGATTTGCCATATGTTAATCACTATATTCTGTGTTTGTAAATCTTATAAATTAAGTTCGATTGTGTGTGTTTATGGTGGATGATCATCGGATGGCTAATTAACCCATTTGCTACATCCAGTCGAGTAGAAAGTTAGCTGCTCGACTCTTTATCGATGACAATGCCCTCTATAGTTTCGGGACTGTCACTAAAATCCCTCTTCTACACACCAATTTCCTCTTCGATGGTCTGATTCATCTAATTTCCGTCAACCAATCGTTCTGAAATTTGTAAGAAACACGTTTTGTCGATGACAATGCATTCTAAAAAGTTTTTAAGCCTGTCATTAAAAGGGGGTACTACTACAAGCGTTTTTGCTGTCACATAGGTGGACTAATTAATCAATCTGTCATCAAAAAATCGTTCTGAAAGTTGGTAGATTCACTAGTTGGTACCAACTCTAAAAATACTCGACATGAGCTCAGAATCGCTTAAATAAGTTGCAGTTGCTCATACAAGTTAATAATGCATACAAAAGGTTTATAATTACATTTTGGTTTTTTCAGGTAATTTTTTTAGATGTTGGGGATGTTCAAGAGTTTCTTAAGTTAAATATGTGAGACATGCTAATGCTTAATTAAAAGGATAGATTATTATGTTTTTTCATCAAATAATAAAGATTCCAACAATTACTTAAAACATTTAATTCATACTTTGAAATTCATTAGATGACATGGATGGGACTTGCTCATCTCAACCTTTTCTTTATCAAATCCAATAACTAGATACAATTATTTAAAAATAACTTAGTCTAACTTAATGTTCTAAATTATTATGCAAATGAAAAAATGGTAAATAGATTTTGATAATTACCGATGTATGGCAGCTATTCCGTAACACTAAAAAACATGGAAAGTTCTCAGTCACTCGGTTCGACAAGGTGAATCAATTCAAGATAGAAATAAAATTGTAATTTTTGAAAAGACTACATTAAGTAAAATTTAAAGTTGCCATCACTAAGTACTATCTTATTGAAATACACTCATCATGAAAGAAAAAATGCTAAATAGATTTTGATAATTACCGATGTATGGCAGCTATTCCGTAACACTGAAAAACATGCAAAGTTCCCTGTCCCTCGGTTTGACAAGGTGAATCGATTCAAGATAGAAAAAAAAATTTTAATTTTTAAAAAGACTACATTAAGTAAAATTTCAAAGTTGCCATCAATAAGTACTATATTATTGAAATACACTCATCAGTAGCTTCAACTTGAAATATCTCAGACCTAAATGAAGAAGAATAAGTACACAATCGTGTCATCTAATTTAATAGTTTTGTCATTACATGACATCATTTAAAAGTTTACTTGCGATTACATTTCTACTTTAAATGTTTCCACAAGCACCTGTTTTAGTTGCAAAATATTTATACAAAATGTTACGTGTTTAAACTTGCATTGCGTTCAGTACAATTAAAGTCTTTAAGGTGTACGTACACCCTACAATTCACGAAAATTGATCATAATCTTTATTTTGTTGTTATTATATCATAATATACTCTGATACTTTAGCTTACAAGCAATGTTAAACTTTTTTAAATATCTTTAATAATTTTTAAGTGACAATCAATTATAGGTAGGTACTACGCTTCTAAAACTTTAAACCTGTTTTCTGACTAACGGTATTTTGATTAACGTAAAATGGGGTGAATAGGAACAGCGGGGTGAATCGGAACGAAACTTTATGAAATTACAAAGAAATTATTATTTTACACAAATAAAGCAGTTTTATTAATTATATATATATATTTCATTTGGTTAACATGTTTTTAATCTTTGAACATGTTTTGTGGATTTTTCAACGCTATCCTTTTTTTAAAAAAAATTCTGAAACAGCGTGCTTACAATTCAGTGAGTTTTAACCTCTCCAAAACTTATCCCATAATTAATAACATGTACCAGTCATAGACTTAACTAATATATTTTTAGATAAGTATAAATATCCACAACAGCATGCCATACTTAATTTAACTTGGTTTTAAAAACTTTTTATTTTACGAATTTTTATGTTTTGCCTCTTCTCGATTTTGTGATTTGCGGGGTGAATCGGAACACTTGAAAAGTGATATTAAAAAGCTGTTTTCGGAAAAATTATGTTCCACACAGGATTCTACTCCTTTCAAGACAATAATCAAGATTGCAGGCTTGAATAAATGTCAGAAGAGGAGCCTAGTTTTCGCATGCCAGAAAACCCGATTGTTTCAGTGGTTTTTTCTCTAAATGACTTCGTTATCTTTAAGTTATATGGGAAAATGTATGAAGACTCTATGTGAGAAAAGCTTTACACCCGCAAGATTATTGCTATATAAGTGTGTTTTACAAAAAGCCCTTCTGAACGAAGAGATTTTCTGAAACAAATGAGGATGCTTTTCTCCTTTCTCAAGATATTTTAAAGAATTTGCAGCCATACGACATGCAAACATAAAGTAGATTAAAAAGTATTTTTAATTTTAACGACTATTTGGATGAGTTATAGGAGAGTTATATAAGAGTTGATACGCTTTCAAACATATGATTTGTTTTGTCAATAATTGACAAACACAAGTTTTATCCGGCATATTAAATGATTTTTGTATGATAATTTTGTGTTCCTATTTACCACATTGCATTATTATTTGCTTTTTACCATCCTATAAACATTTAAATAAGATTAGACATAAATTGTAACGAGTGTTCCGATTCACCCCTTTCTGCGGGGTGAATCGGAACACCATGAAAAAATTCAAAATAAATTGAAGTCCTAGTTTTTACAAAATGTTTTGGGTTGATTCTCAAAGAAGAAGGTAAGACCCAAGTTTCTATGTCAAAAATATGTTCCTTAACGATCTTATTACAACCGATTATTACTTTGAAAGTTGAAAAGTGTTCCGATTCACCCCATTTTACGGTATGTCACGCTTTATTCAAACAATGATAATTCAACAATAAAATGTTCAATTATATATTTTTTTTCTTATATCATAGTAATCTACATAATATGTTAGATGTTTTGAAGCTAAATTAGATTAAATTGGTTGCGAAATTGAATTTTTAGTGATTTTTAAAACTTAGAATACATTGAAACTATTGATTTTTTAGTGATTTTCAAAACTTAAAATTCATTGAAAATATTGATTTTTTTTTTTCATGTTTTCACACAAAATAAATTGTAAAAAAAAACCCTATTCTGTATTAGAAACTTAATAGAGTTTCAAAACATTAAGAATAATATTTCAAATTATTTCCAAGTGGAATTGCGTTTCTAAGTAAATTATAATTCGATATATCATCGTTTAAAAAGATACTAATTAACTAATTAAAGCTTAATTAACAATTGCCGATATTTCAAAAAAAAATAAATTATAAAATGATTTTAATCATATACTCTCTAACTACTATACAAAAGATTTGAATTTTAAAACTCAAAATTAAAAATAATGTTCTGTATACGTTCACCTTAATTTTTGCAATTTTTGAACGACGCTTATAAACTGTATCTTTTAGTTGAAAAAGAGTTACCTTTAAAAGAAACATTATCTATTTCGTGTTTTTAGCCAACAGATAATAAATTAAACAACATCTATTCTGACTAAAGCATGCAATGTCATTATCTAATCCTTTAAAAGAATTCGGTTTTTCATTTTACGTAAGCATAAAGAATCCCGATCCATCTTAATACATCAATACTAACACACTTAAACACATCCAATATTGTTTGTTCCTAAGATAGCTTTTTGAAGAAATTAATGTCTACCACGAAATCAATTATCGGAAGTTTTTGCTTTTAGAAGCCGTTCTAATTCTAGGAGGAGGAATTTGTCTTTGTTGCTTTTATCTTGTAGCAGTTGCATTTTACGTACGCAACATTAATTTCCGGGAGTGACCGCTTAAGAATTGTAATGGAAAATAGGTGAGTAATCACCAAGGAGAATTACAATCCGATATCTGTCTTGAGAATATTGGTCATTTAGTACAAGAACATCGGCATTTATTTTATGGGTAAATCTAATAAGATTAGATTTTATTTAGATATTGTTTTTACAAATAAGATTTATTAGAAAACAAGTATTAATTATTTTTCGTTTATTAATGATAGCTTAATAAAACGAATTTTTTTTTTAGTGTTAATAAAACTGATATAAGAGAAAAGTTTAATAAACCAATATCCAATGTTATTTTTTCTCCTAAAATTGATTATTTCTTGAAAAGTTTTATAAAAGAGCGATCAACTGTGGGAATTTACATGAGTGTTCTATACCCGCTGTCTAAAATGATATTATAACTACCTATCACATAAAAAGCTCCCGCTAGGTTATCTACCGTTGTATGTTGCCATAGGAACAGGACTACCCCATTTCCAGGTAGCTCCGCGGTATTGACAAACGTCGGAAACTGGTTTTTTGGCCAGTCCATTCCAAATCACGAGCATCGTTATAAAGTATACTATTTTTTTTATTTTTTTTTAAATAAACATCACAAAACATATCGTTTAGCCTTCGTGCTTTGTTATAAAATACATTTCAATTTTGAAACTGTGCCTCAACCATTTAAAAACGTCCAGTATATTTCACCCAGTACTGGACGCCATCAGCCAAGATCCGTAGCAACGGCCAATCTACAATGGTCCATATTGGGATTAACCAATGCCGAGCCAATATTGGCCAGCGGATTTGTACTACTGGGGTTATACTAGATTTCAGGAGAAATACATCTACACTTTATAGCGTTTGGACATCAATTTATGCATGCATAACCCCTGTTGTAAATAGAAGATTCTAGTGTCTACAGAGGCCGGTATCAACTAGACTATCTGGCAAGAACTATCTGATGATAGACAGACAATACTTTCTTTGGGTTGGAATTCACCTATAACTCTCGTATAGGTCAGCGGTCAACTAAACTAATTTTTGGAAAGAAGTGCCACTTATCGCCCACTGGCAAATGCTAATATTAAACTATTATTTTCTTTTAATCTAAGACAGTTTGATTAGCTAAACCAATTTTCTTTAAACCATTTCTGTTTCTTAATATTGTATTTTTAGTAATAATTTTATAACTCAAAATAATTTTTTTATATATATTTTGGTGGCTAATTCTTATTAAGTAATAAATGCTTTATACTTTTAATCTTGTAAAATTTTTAATACGTTTTCAATTATCATATAAAACAGAAGAAATTATGTTTTGTTAGATAGATTTTACTAGACTTTATATCGTTATGGTTTTCGTTTTAGATAAATACAGAAAACACAACTTAGTAAAATTTAATTTAAAGATATCACATTTTTATTATAAAATACATTTTTATTTCATATAGTAATTGGCCTCTTTACTATTCAGATTGGTATACTTAGTAAAAGTAGAATAATTTTTTTTTTTTTTTTTTTGAAAATTATATTTTATGGAACAAGTAAATAAGAAACCTTAAAAATAAATGCACTTTCATTCATTAAATAATTGTTATCTAAAAACAAATGGAATACAAGAAGTTTGTTTATGTACCGTCATTAATTTTCAGAATGTTAAAATAAACTGGAATTTTATAAGTTTTGAATGTTTTTGCTAATTTTGTAAAACATATCAAACAAATAATTAACTAATATTAGATCGTTTATCTTTACATTAACATGATTATTACGAACCACGATGAAAAAACTATCCCAAGTGTAATTGTTATTCTATTATTTTAAAATGATCTTTGTTAAACAATAAGAATAAAAAAGTATAATTATTGGAGTAAATAGTATAATGTATATTTATAATTCATTAAAATATACTTCTTATCCTTTTTAAAATAAAATATTGTATTTTTTTTTAGAGAAAAAAAAAAAAATAGCATGAAAATTATATTTGTTTTAAGTTTATACTTCAATTTATTTAATTAGTAATTACCTTTATTTCAATTTATTTAATTAGTAATTACCTTTATTTCAATTGTTTCAATTTCCAATTATTCTGTTTTTCAGTGGTATTATTTCATATTGTTTGCAAAATTTGCTTAGTTAAAATCTCCTTTAATGCAATAAATAGAAAGAAGTAACTTTGTTTTTGAAATCATTTTAATACTAATAAAATAGATTAATATCGAAAATAATTCTTACAATTCCTAGCACTGAATATACAGTTAAAAGTGAAATTTTAATCTGTAAGAAGTTTGTGTTTTAAGAATATGTAGGTGAAGAGTAATGAAGAAAACAAACTTTTATCGGAAAGAATCAATTTCAAGAAATTGGAAATGAAAGTTTATTTTCCCATGTAAAGGGTGTGTTAAAGATTTAATTGCAGCTAAATGTATATATACTGACTTTGTTTAATTAGAGAAAATTATAGTTTGATGTCAAAGTTAACCAACTGGTCGACTATATAATAAACAGCTAAATGTCATTTAAAAGTAGTCTGAACCATTGATTAACTAAAAGAATTTTGTCCAGAAAAATGCAGAGTATATATTGCAGACAATTGCGAGAGAGAAAATAATCTAAAAAGCTTACAAATACTACTTTAAAAATACTCTAAATATGTATGAAATGTTATATTCAATCTTGTATGTTATTTTTAAACACTGATGTGGTAACAATACTTTTTATCTCTCTTTAACTTAAAACTAAAAATGATAAAATAATGCAAGTATTATAAGATTAATATCGCCGCTCCTGATGATGAGTTTATTTACAATTGCACAATGTATTGTTTATTTGATAAATAGTAGTTACAAAAAAATAACAAAATTTGTGAGGTTGTGATTGTATACAGTAGATATGGCACTATGCAAAAATAAAATCATAATATTAAGCATGTTGGCGAAACATAAGTAATCTTATATCACTCAGCTGTATATTTCTTTGATGAACTACGAAAAAAAAAAAATAAAAAAAATAATAATAATAATAATAATAATAATATTTAAGCAATAACAAATGGGCAGGCTTCGCACGGGTCACTAATTTTACATATTAGTACAAATTTTATCAAACGTATCAGGACCATTAAAAAATCGATGTTTTATGAGAATTTACGAGTAATACGATCAGATTTCTGCAGAAATTTTAAAATAGAAACTGGATTTTTTTTTTTAAACACATTAAAAAATATTTCGTTTTTCACCAACAGATGGCACTTAACATCAAAATCTTAATTTTTTCGACCCTCTCACACATACTTACAGCAGCATATGTTAATTAATTACTTTTTTATAAAAAGTGTCGTAAAAGCGTTTCTTTTTTTTTTAAATATCTTTGAAATCCACATGATCATATCCTGAAATGTTCATTAACCATATATTTTTCATACGTTCTGTCTCTGTAAAGGTGGTCCTGCACATGAAAAATTTTCGTATAAATAATTTTGAGTTTATTAATGTTTATTAAAAGTAAAATTCTTCTCTTTAAAATGATGCCTCATTTATAATTATATCTTATTTTGAAGCATTTTTGCGTAATTTTTTTAAGTAAATTAACTGTAGGGATTTAATGTACTTTTTTAACTTCACAGCCGAATTTCTCAAAATGCCGTTTTTTCATGTTTGAAAGCACATAGCTTAAAATCTATTTGACATAAATGCTTAAAATTTCTTCTACATGTTTCTCTAATGTATTTAATTACTTTAACAAGCGGAATAAATGGTAAGTAAAAAAATATAATTGGTCTAAAGTTAAAAAAAAAAAAAAAAAAATATTTTAAGAAATTTGTAATTCTTTTAATTTAAAAAAATTAATAAAAATTTCGATTTAAAGTATCCAAATATTATACTGTGACAGTTTCTTAATCATTGAAGAATCGGTTATTAAATGAGATGCCTCCAAATGTGTTGAATTTAACATGTGCTCCTATCGAGGTATTGGACCCCCTTTAATCACTCTGAATATGACAAACAGTTAAAATGTCATCAAAAGTTAGTACTTTCTTTAAAAATCCCACCCCCTACAAATATTTTTCAACTTCTATGGATCAACAAAGATAACCACCTCTTCCTCAGACCCCACCGTCAAAACTAATTACAGCTAAAGCAATCTCTCAAAAATTACTACTTAAGGTCAGGAAGCAACCATACCAACACATCAGAAGGTTGGCTACTCTTCAGTGACAATCAATCTTGGGCGAAATAGTCTCCAATTAATCATTGCACATTCGCCGCGTGCCGCAGAAAGAAAAACGTATATCTAAAGGGAGACGCACCTTTAGAAAAGGGAGGGAAAGAATTGATATATCGGCTCGTACTTTTGAACAATTATTTACTTATGACACGGGCTTGGCCACATTGTGAACATTTTTAACGAGCTGACCGTGTGTAAGGTTTTTAAGATATAGAAGCGTGCTCGTAACTTCCAGTATCGGGTACTCTTCCGTTAGTCGGGTACCAGTTGGCATCAAACCTAATAGACTGAGAGGCGACTGCAATTTTTGAACTCCATCGAACATCATTCTGAATTTTTTATTGAAATTGGAGAATGGTGAGTAGATTATGAATCCACTAGTCTGCTGTGGCAAAAATGGCCGAAACTGGTCAAAATCGACTTTTAATAAGTTGATCTAAATCCAATTGCCAAATGCGCCATAACTAGCCTATTAATGAGCTTTTTTTTTTATTTGGTAACCCACACTCTTTAATTTTCAATTAAGAAGGTTGAAGACGATTCGGATGTGTGGTTATGGCTTACTTGCATCTTTCACAAATGAGCCAAATTGGCAAAAAAACATTACGTCACTGATGTCGCCAATTTGGCTTAATTTTAAAAAATACAAGTTTTCCGAGGCAGTGATCAGAAATCGTTTACGCTTTTTCTCATTGAAAATCAAAATGCAGTGGGGTTGCCAGACGAAAAAGTTTGTTCTCTTTTTGGCAAGTTATGACATATTTGCAATCGGATTTTAGTTCAACTCATTCCAAGTCGATTTTTGATCAGTTTCGGTCATTTTTGCCACTGCAGACCAGTGGATTCGTAATCTACTCACTTTTCTCCGATTTCTATAAAAAATTCAGAATGATGTTCGATGGGGTCCAAAAATTGCAGTCACCTCTCGGACTATAAATATTTATACGTTTAAATGAGGTTTAAATGTATCGCCAATTCTAAATGTTTATGGTTTACTACAACCCTATTATAGTTTGTTATAGGAATTATAAAGAATTTGAAGGTTGTTAGTTTGAATGAGTTATCGCTGCAAATTGGCGGTTTGTATCTGGTACCCGTCTAAATTCCCAGTATCTCACCCTTAAGGTGATTTGCCGTTAGCGATTTGGTACTGTAACCCATTTTTATTTGTTAGTTACCAAAACTTTTATTGGTATTTTTTAACACCCACAATATATCAATAAAGAAATGAATGAATATGTTTTAGTTTAATTTTTGTACAATTTTTATCACTTTTTTTATAAAATTTAAATGCTACTGCTACAATTTGGAAGCTTTGTGAACTATACTAGATTAATTTTAAATAAAAAGTATGGTTTTGGTATTTTCATGAAAAAAAGGCTTTATGAATAACTATAAGAAAATGGCTTTGTTTTTTATAATTTGACTAATTTTAAAACCGTTACTTTTGAAGTAATTTAAGAAATTAAATACATAATTATATGACAGACCTATTTATAAGGTCAGAGTAAAAGTACTAATCGATTTTTATGGTTACATTAAAATCGATAGCAAAGGGAAATTAAAAGTTTAAAAATACAAATTTACGGAAATGAAGTTTTAAAGAGGAATGCAGTAACATTCTAACACTACAGAAAAACTTATAAATGTTTAACAATATAAATATAACTATTGTGAGATGAAAATCAGATATAGATAGTGTATTAAAACTATAAGAAAGTAAAAAAAATAAAAAATTGAGAAATACCTTCCTTCCCCCCCCCCCCCCCCCTCCGAAAAACGTTTTCTTTTCCCTCATATGGTTTATCGAAAATATTTTACTTCCCAGCTTACATGCGATAGGATTTTAAACAAATATTGGCGCCTAGGCACGGCGGAATTAGATGGTTCATTTGTTAAAGCCAATAGATACACAACTTTAAAAAAAATCCTTCTTATTTATCCCTCGAATCTAATGTATGTAAAAACAAAATCGGTTAATATTGCCCAATTAAAATAGTGATTTAATATGACCACGTTCTGAAACATACGTTAAGAAATTATATTTTGGTGTAAATTCGGACAAAAATTGATCGCAGATCTAACTCAGCAAGATGTTATATAACAAGCACTATGTTATTGTTATATGGTATTTATACATTTTAAACGTTTCTCTTTGTTTTAATTTGCAGTTTGAGGAAAAGTATATTCACCTTGAAAAACTTTTTTTCCACAAATAAAATTTTAAAGTGTCTCAAATATCACAAATAGTATCACACTTATAATAAAAGCAATAAATAATAGCCTTTACAATGTGTTCATTAGTAGGTTAAGAGAAAGTGTTTACGAATCGACTAAAGAACTATTTGAGATTAGCTTGAATAGAAAATTCACTTGTGCTGAAAAATGCTTTATATACGTAAGGGGAGTACCCTAAAATTTATAAAAAATCGATTTTGAATTAATTATTGTTTATTAAAATTGAAATGTTTTTATTTAAAATGATGCTTCATTTGTAATAATATCTTAACCCTCTGACGGTCATGCACGTATGTATACGTTATTTGATAACCAATTTTTCCAGCAATACACAACATTTTAAAATTTATAAATAAAGTTTAAAATAAAATATTTTTTACTAGGATGATAGTTTATAACCTATCTAAAACAAAATAAATAAAAAATAATTAAAAAAAATTATATATTTGAATTAGAAATATGATTTAAAAATTATTGCAGGGCAGACAACTGTAAAATTTCGCTCATTCCCATGACCGTCAGTGGGTTAATTAGAAGTATTTTTAATATTTTTTTTTAAAACGAAAGTGGGAACTGTTAATGTAAGTAAAGTTTTCCTCAAAATTCGTTTTTCTCAAAATTTCATTTTTAATTACTCGTGTACCTTTTTCTCATAAACTGTAAACAAAATGCACCTAAAAATCTTTAAACATATTCCTTTTATGTATCTGTATATACTGAAGTGAGATTTTTTTTATTAATTTAATAAAAAAAAAATTCTTGCTTATTTCGTCAAAAAAAAAACTTGTGATTTTTAACAAATTAAGTGACTTTCAGGATAATTCATTTAAAAAAAAAAAGAAGTAAATGATTTACTAAATGCACTGAAAAAAAATTAGGCTTCTATAACAACTATTTTCTGAGTTAAAGGTACATGAAATAGGGCAAACTAACATTACCGGTATAGGGAATACCAACTCGTCAGTTTCTATTAGTTTACAGAACTGAAGATACTGCTAAATCACATCAACATGAGAGGTAGTGAACTGCATCGCCAATATTTTACAAAAACAGGAAACTAAGGCATCTCATTTAAACACAAGCCTTGTTTCATAGAGCCTTATGCTTATTTTATTCCCTAAGAATGACGTATGACATTTCTATAAAACCTCACGTGGTTGTCATTTACTCTTATGGTGAACATTTAATTGGAATCCTAGTTATAAGGCAGCCTCCATTTTCTCCCTATAACCTTAGACCACGTGACGTAAAAACAGGATGCTGCTTATTTGCATTCCCGTATCGTGATCGTTATGATTTTCTATGTCAGGATATTTTTTGGTACAAGTTTTACGAGAAATGCTTTGTGTGTGAATTGATGAATTTAGAATGGTGGTTGCCTTCCGTGATGTTATTAGTGTGTTATGTTTGGACATTTACGGAGTGATTGTCCCTTGAGGGAGAAATTAAGTACATGACATTTCCTGTATTTTTCGGAAATGTAATTTTGAGTATAATGGGTGCTTATTCGATATTAATTAGAATGGGGTTGGTTTAATTGATATTACAAGAGTGAAAAAGCGAGTGAAACAAATAATAATTTTGGTATTTGGGGTTACTTTTTTTTCTCATTATATTATGCATTTGCACGCCATGTTCTTCCAATTTTCTGTACGAAATTTAATGTGGTATTGGAATGTATTGAGTTAATTGAATAATTTATATTTTAAGTGGTTAGGCTTTTTTGCAATTGAAATTTGTAACTTTTTGCTGTTTTTTTCTAACTTGTTGAAAGTAAATAATAACTGTTGAAATTCCAATGTAAAATATTAAAAAACTGTTTTGAATGAAATATTTTAAGGAAATTTATTTTTTTTATATATATAATCTCACATGGAATGACTTGCGATATACACAATTGTTTTTAAAACTTATTTATATATTTTTTATTTACATTTACCATACTTTTGCTCTGAAATAAACTAGTGGTTTAAATAAAAAGTATGTCATACTTCATTTTATTGTTAAGTATTCACGAAGTACATATGGTTTTTTAGTTTTCGTTTTTTGAAAGAAAAATTTTATACTTCAGAATAACTTTTAAAATTTAAACCTAATGTCGTTCTTCAAGTCTTCAAGTTTTTTATATATATATATATATATATATATATATATATTACGAATTTCTGTATATTTGTAAATATTTCGTAGTATTAATTATGTAAAAATTAAAATATATGTACACTTCGCGTAAGGCAGTGCAAAAGTTCTTTACTTCGCTTTCCTGCAATGCTTCTCTTAATGCTTGGAAACGAGTTCTACAGGGATCATGCTGCAAAACAAGTTTTACAAGGAGAAGGCCATTTAACATTTGGGTTAATGGCAATCTCGCTAAGATGGCGATGGTTTTGGCGACTAAAATTAGTCGCCAAATTCGGCTAGAAATCACCAAACTTCGCTACCATTTAGCGACATTTTCGGTCCCCATGTACATGTATAGGGCTTTTCGTCTACGATCTGGAAAGTTCTCCAAATTTTTATCTCTGAAAAATTCGGGAAGATTCGCCTCTCGGTGAACATTCAGAGTAGTTCCAAAAATGAAAAGTACTGCATTGTCCTTTGCGGTGATATTAGCAGTTGCGTATCAAATTTTGAACTTCTGTTTATGCTCTATTGTTGTGTAAAGAGCTGTATTGAGTCTACTAGAACGAGAAGTTCTGGAGTTGTAAAAGAATCTGCGAAGAGTTTTATCGGAATAAATTTCTGCAAGTTTTGATCTGCATTGGCTGCAAGTCTTTCGAACCCATCCACACAACAATATATATATATATATATATATATATATATATATATATATATTCAAACAAACTCTTTAGCTTTAAAACTTAGTCTATTTCATTTAGAAATAATATAATACAAATACTTAAATTGTAGGTCTCTATTGCGTATATTATTATTTATTTGTTTACTGAATTATTTATTCTCCTTTGTATATACATTATCCTTTAAAAAAATTTCAATGCACCCAGAATGCATCCTATACTTATGGTATACTTTAAAAGACACTTAATACTAATTTAATCACTTTACTTCAAGCTAATGGAATTACAGTAAAAGCACTGAATATAATTTAGATAATTTACATTCATTAATAAAATATTGTTATCTGCAACATTTATTCCAGAAATAACTTTACTCATAGACACAAAGTACACCCTTGGATATACATAAAATTTATAAGTTGTCATAAGGATTACAAGGAAAAGACGTAAGGCAATCCTAAACAAAAACGAAGTAACTTTAGTAGAAGAAAAAAAAAATATCCCTAAAATTGAATTATTCAATACATTAACGACACCATTAGAATACTATTCGGATTGTAAACGGATTCTTTCGAGTAATCCCACAAAATAAATACCGGTATCCATTTACGTCCGGGCATTAAAATACTCATACATGTGGGAACATTAAAATGTCTCAAAAGCACAGCAAAAGGATAATAATCCCCCAAGAGATGGTTTGGTTTTCACCCAAGGCTACCAAAAAGAACAAAATAATGCCTCGTAATGCGCCCCTTTGTCTTGATTGATTACGTCACAGTATCAGAACTTCAAAGGAAGACCAACTATTGGCTCTCTGGGAGTGACGTCAATGATAACACGTGGCTCCGGAGTTGGGGATTGGTTGACGGACGTGATGTCACTGTTTCTCGTGATGCATTCTGGGGGAAGTGAAGTTAGGAGTTGGTGGTCTGTTTCAAGTACTAGGCCTACTTTCACCAAAGTAATCTGGCCATAGAGCCTTATCGCTAATGGTTGAAAATTTATGCTTGAAAATAAATCTAAAGGAGACTTAGCGATAATCTTACTTATCTTTCTTCTTTTCTTTTTTTTCTTTTGTTGTTTTTGGAATGGGACCAGTGTGGCTTGGAAACGGGATGCCTAGTGATTTGTGGTTGTAATTTACCTTTTATGCTTTTGAGATGTCTTACTTGGTATTTTTTAAATACCGAGAATGTTTCCTGTGAATTCAAACACAGTTAATTCTTTGAAGAGGGTTTGTGCTATTAATAGCCTTGAATGAATGTCCAGAGTGTGTTTTGAATATAAAGTTGACAAGATGTGTTATTTTGAAATACGATGTCAGGATGCACTAATGTTCTTATATTTATATCACGCCATATATTTATGCGCATTTTGAAGACCATTTTCATATCTGACTAGTTGATAAAGCTTATTTAATTTTCCGGTATTAGAATTGCATAATGTAGAAAAAGTATGATATGGAAATATATTATAAGGTCTCTTGATTTGAATTATAATGGTTGTGAGTGAATGTAAAACCTACCTTAGTTTAATGCAAATGTTCTTAAGTTCTAAAAATGATTTTCGGTTGTCTGAGCTGGGTGGGTGTGTATATTCGTCGCCGTTAAGCAAACCTACGGAGGTCTGACTAATCAATTTTCCGTTATCCAATCGGGCTAAAACTTGGCAAATAAATTCAATGTCGAGGACAATGCATTCTATCGAATTTGGGGGGCTGTCACTATCACTAAAAGGTCGCTTTTACACACTCTTCTTTAATCGCTTCAGAATACTAATAAATCCCATTCAACCGCTCATTGTTGAAACCTCTTTCCTGTTATAATTTTTTTTTTTAATCAAAATGTATGTGTTTCTATTGCCTAACGTCAGGTTTATAAGTTTTTACTCACGTTCTATTATCCAGCGTTCTTTACCAAGCTTAATTACCTTATTAAGGTTGATTAGGCAAATCTTCGGAGGGCTAATTAACCCATTTTCCGTCTTCAATCTACCTGAAACTTGGTAAATAGACTCGTTGTAGATGACAATGTATGCAATCAAGTTTTGGGGGCATTAAAGAAGTTAATAAGTAGTTCGGAATACATCTTTTGTTCTTAGTGTTTAAATACTATGGAAACTTAATCTAAACTCAAGAAGACGCAATGAACAATTCCCGCATTTTTTCTTTTTTTTTTCTTTTTAATTCTAAATGTTTCGAAAAGGTTGCAAGCACAAAAATTTCTGCTCAATGTGCTTTGTCTTTTGTTTAATTTGCGATCAAAATTACCTTGCTAGACGTTGGCGAGAAAACGATTCATTCCGTTGGCATTGAATGTGACGTCACGCCTTCGCAAACATCTTGGCTTGAAATGCGGCCGCGGAAACTAGATTTGCAAATTTCCCGCAAATCACGCCAACCTGTACGGAATGTGGCAAGGATCTACCAACGCCAATTATTTCAACGCCAACTATTTGGCGGAAACCTCACGATAACCATAGAAACTGTAGAAATCCTTGACGTCACGTATTTTGCTGAGTGATTTGATCGTACTGGTTTTGGCTCTATTTTGAGACAATTTCTTTTCTTAGTATTTAAATAACTAATTTTTTTAAAGAACTTTTGTTTAAATATTTGGAATCAGAAAGAAATTCTTCATAAATATGTTCTAATTTCACTCTTTTTTAAAAAATGCGGGAATTGTCCATTGTACCATAAAAATTGGTAATGCATTTAACGGATTAATATTAAAAACTTTGTTTTTATGGGTTTTATTATTTCTACTAGTAAATAAATTATAATTATAAAATTATGGTGAATCTTGCAGTTATATTTTTGTTTTATACAATGAAAGTTATATTGAAAAATAATTATTTAACTAGGTCAAATATACATTTACAAGCCACCGACGCTCATAACAACCATGTCCCGTGCGTCGGTTGCTTAAAATAATTATTTTCAAGAAATAAAATAATCATTTTTTAATATAAATTTGCCACCAGCTAGTATTGTATCAAACAAAAACATAACTTTTAGATTCATCATAAATTTAGAAATCAAATTTGTGTACCAATAGAAAAAAAGAGCTAACATATCACACGAGTCAGCCAGAGAATTGTATACATACTTGAAAACCCTACTAACCATCTTTGTCACAGTTACGTCACTGCAACGAAGTTTTTGGTCGCAAAGATCACGGTCACAATGTGACTTGCATGGGATATCGCAGCGATGTCGCAAAAGTTCACGTCACTTTCGACATCCATGTGATATCGCAGCGACATCACACTGTGACGAAGTCGTGATGTTACTTTGTGATATCGCAGCGACATCCAGTGATATCCCAAAATAATTTTATAATTTTCGCAATGAAAGCTTTGTCGCTGCGATATCACTTTGTGATCAGTGTGTGATCTTAGTGATTTTGGCGACATCTGTGGGATTTAGGCGATTTTCGCAGCGCTTCTAAGTTAGTGTATATATTATATACCCTTTTTTCATTCATATAGCCTATTTTAAAGGCATGTAATGAGCACACTCTTATTTTTCATAAAATATTTCTTCTCACAACATATTATTCTTGCAGTAAAATCCCGATCATCTGGAAATGCTGAGAAATTAGAATAACTGAATTTTTCGGTTAATTTAAAGTCGAAGGGTTTTTTTTTGCCAATTTTCATTATAGCGACATTTTAAACTAAAAAAAAACGTAAAATTAAAATCGTCGCAAACCGAACCTTTAAAAAAATTCCGCATGGAATTTTTAGTTGTAATAATATCCAAAAAACTATAAACAATTAACCAAAATAAATTTCAAAAAGAATCTTACATTTTTTTTTTTTAAATTAAGTTATTTAAAGCCTTATATGCTGAAAATGATTATTTCTAAACTAGATCTGCAAAAACTTGAACGTATATATTCTAAAATCTCATCGACCACCAATACTCGATTCCAAATACATAACAAAACAACGCATCCAGTTCCCTCTTATTTATTCTTACCAAACTAAACCATCACTTTTCTTACCAAACTCATCACAGGATCACTTACTAATGCAAAGGCAATCGGTCATCTCCAATAATAAAACGGAACACAACCCCAATCCTTCAAATCGAAAAAGCCGACTTTCTCCGTTTGACGGCGCTATATAAATCAAGGAAACTCGACCTGGTGGAAACACCCCATCGAGTATTTCTTGAATTTATTAATAGCAAAGAACGCGCTCGAAATGCACAGAAGGAAAGAGAATCCGCCTCGAGAAATGGATTGGAGTTATACATCTGTGTCGAGATTTTTATGGTTTTGGAGGTTGAAGTGGAGGTAAATTTGACTGACAAATAATTGATATTGATGGAAGGTTGCTGGATGTCTGACTTGTTTCTTAGATTCATCTATAAGTTTTGGTTTTAGTGGGGGATATTAAGTGCGAAGATGCTTTTTGTTTGTGTTTTTGTTTAGTTCAGTGGTTGGCAACATGTTTTCAGTTGAGTGGTAAAAAATTAAATTTCGTAAATTTTTCTCTATATCGAGTAGGTGAAAATTTACGCTGTCTTAAAAAACATGTAATATATTTGAAGGAGGCTCAGTACAGTTTTGAAAATAGTTTTTGTTAATTGTGTATGTTTATAGTTTTAAGATATTACCTGTTTTTAGGAAGAATCGATACTCCCTATATCCGCAATGTAAAACTGCCTATTTTTTTATGCACCTTTTCTTATAGTGCAGGAGGCGACTGCAATTTTTGGACCCCACGAACAACATTCTGAATTTTTTATGGAAATTGCAAAAATGTGAGTAGATTATGAATCCGCAGGTCTGCCGTAGCAAAAATGGAAGAAACTGATCAAAAATCGACTTGGAACGAGTTGAACTAAATTTCGATTGCTAAATGTGTCATAACTTGCCAAAAAGAGAACAAACCTTTTCATCTGGCAACCCACTACATTTTGATTTTCAATTAGAAAAAGCGCAAACGATTTCTGATCTCTGGCTCGGAAAACTTGTATCTTTTAAAAGTAAGCCAAATTGGCGACATCAGTCGCGTCATCAGTGATGTAATGTTTATTGCCAATTTGGCTCATTTGTGAAAGATGCAAGTAAGCCATAGCCCCTCATCCGAATCGCCTGCAACCTTCTTAATTGAAATTTAAAGAGTGAGGGTTACCAAATAAAAAAATGCTTATTATTTGGCAAGTTATGGCGTATTTGGCAATTGGATTTATTTTGACTTATTGAAAGTCGGTTTTTGACCAGTTTCGGCCATTTTTGCCGCGGCAGACCAGTGGATTCGTAATCTACTCACTTTTCTCCAATTTCTATAAAAAATTCAGAATGATGTTCAATGGGGACCAAAAATTGCAGTCGCCTCTCAGTCTATTAGAAAATTCTTAATAAAAGAGTTAAATTTTTTTTAAGAAGGTTAAATGTGTAAATCATAATCAAGACTAAGGTTAATTTTTAGTAAAATATACATTTAAATACGATGAGTTTAAATGTGACATCACAGAAGCCCATTGGTAGGACAGAACTGGTGGATTTGTTGGTCTAGTGGTTAAAAATATAAAATAATGTATTTTGTTTATTTCTTTATAAAAGGGATTTGGTACCCCTTGTCTTCACAAAAAATTAAAAAAATATAAATTTTCTGTTTTTTCTGTTTTTATATTCTTTGAAACACTCTCCTTCTTCTGGCAAGTTTTTGAGCTGTTCCGATAACTGCAATTGTAGAAAAACTATATTTTTACGGAGAATTTAGCATTGCTGCAATAGCTCCTTCGATGTTTCGAACGCATATTTTTCATTTCGTAATTTTTGAAATTCCCACCTTACTCAAAAAACTAAAACTTCAGCAAATATGAATGAAATAACTTAAAATTTGCTTTATGTCATTCTTAATATATATTTGACAAAAATATCCATGGATTTTTAAATAAAATAAAAACCGGGTTTTTTTTACAAATTTATTTGTTGAAAAATACCGGTTTTTTACACTTTTTTTACAAATAGGTACGGTAATTATCGTTTTTCTCGAAAACTATTTTACTTATTCTAAATTCAATGCCTAAAGAGTTATAGTATATTACTAGAAACATATTTTTTTAAAAATCAGGAAAAAATATTAAAAAATGAAAAATATAGAATTTGAAATTTAATGATTTTTTTTTTTTTTTTTTTTTTAATTTTTGAAAATTTAGAGCACTGTGTGAACTTTTTTTTTTTTTAATAAAATTTAGGTTTTACTTAGTAATACTTCCAAATATTTAAAATATATAATTTTAAAGGCTTAGATAAAAAAAAAAAGCTTGAAGGATACCAAAAGTTTCCTTAATTTTCAGAGTCAGTGTCAAAAACATTACGAAACATATATTTTACCCCTCCATCCTTTCTTATAACACTATATTTCAATTAAAAGACTACTCTTCATCAACATTTCAAAACTTACCATATGACCCAGAACAGTGCGAGATTGACCAAGGTCTGCAGTAACAGCCGTTCTACACTGGGATTAGCCAGTGTCGAGCCGATTTTGGCCAGAGGATATTGTCCCCCTTTTTTAACATTTTAAAACTTCCAGTATATTTTACCCAGCACTGGACATGATTGGTCAAGACCCGTAGCAACAGTCAGTCTATAACAGTCCACATTCGGATTGGCCAGTACAAATTGTACGTATTTTAAAAACTTTCGAATAATCAGTTTGGCAACCTTTTACAATCGACTTAAAATCGAAATCTATGAAGTTCATTAACAAAATTGCTTCACAGTGCCCCATGCTTAATTGTTGTTGAAATTAGACAACTTTACTTGTTGGATCAATAACATGCATCTTAACTGAGATTGAAGTTATAAAGACGTACCTCCGACGTGGATTACTGCTATATTGTGAAATTTGAGGCAGTTGATCTTAACATGTAAATAAAGGTGAGGACGAGTTTGTAAGATGGTAGCATTTAATTAACATATTAATTTAGATTTAAGAAAAAGATTGATTGAACTCAAGTGGCTGTTAAGAGTGATTTTAGTTACATCGTAGTGGGCAGGAAACAGAAGAATGAATATAGCTAAAAATAAAACAGTTCTTGCTAGGAGGGGTTGCCCCATTTGGCGAAGCATCTAGTGTTTAATTATTCTCACTCCAACAGTTTTCCACTAACATACTTCTGGTAAAAAGAAGCTTACTTTGTAAATTACACAGTAGCAGCATTTAAAATCTCCCATTGATTTACCACCGCGAGATCTTCTCGGGCACTTTAGACACACAGTAAAAGATACCGCGAGAACATGCAGGATAATAGGTAACCACGATTTAAGGTTTTATTAGGCTTAAGAAAAAGATTGATTGAGCTCAAGTGGCTCTCAAGAGTGATTTTAATTACATCGTAGTGGACAGGAAACAGAAGAATGAATATAGTTAAAAATAAAACAGTTCTTGCTAGAAAGGGTCGTCACATTTGGCGAAGCATCTATTGTTTAATTATTCTCACTCCAACAGTTTTCCACTAACATACTTCTGGTAAAAAGAAACATATATGTTAAGCGTTGTTATTCACCTTCAGTTTTTAGTTGAAACACATAACCCTAATCACTATAAATATTCAAAATTAGAACTACCAGCAGTCCGAATCCCTCTCTCCAAATTAGATTTAAACTTCCCAAACCGGATTTATACTTTGTAAATTATACACAGCAGCAGCAGAATTTAAAATCCCCCATTGATTTACCTCCGCGAGATCTTCTCGGGCACAGTAGACACACAGTAAAAGATACCGCGAGAACATGCAGGATAATAGGTAACCACGGTAATTATCAAGGCGGAAATCTGAGAATTAATGTGCACTGCTCAGGGAATTAAGGAGATGACACGGAGCTTAAGTGCTTCTGAAGAGTAGGGCCACAAAATGTTCCAGGAATCGTTAATGAGTTAGGTAACAAAAGAATCCATTGGCATTATTTCAAGGGGGGCTTGTGAGTGATAGTAGGGCGTGCGATGCCTATCACGTTTTGATTATCATCAGAGGAAAGGGTGTGAATAAATTTATGGAAAAGTCATTGTGGAATGAATTTAAGTTGGAGGGACTTGACGTGCGGGATGATAGGGAACTTTGATATTTGTTGAATTAAAAAGAATTTTTGGTTTGAGAAGTAGCTGGTTTTTTGTAGGTTGTTTGCTGAGAGAGGGGTTTCTTTTGATGTGGTTGAACTAAAGATGTGAACAATTAAGTTGCGGGTTGTGTCAGTTTTGTTATTGTTCAGGTTTTGAAAAGTTGTAGAGGAGGTTGTCCAAGTAACAGTTCTAGTAGAGATTAGGGTAAAACTTAAGTTTTTTAAGATGAGTGGGCTGTATTGTCATTCCATATTAGGTGTGTGACATTTATAGAGGGAATTCTATAAATTTTGCTATAGTTTGTAATACTTTAATTTATATAACACTTAAGTTGATAGTAATTAAATAATAAATAGATCTTTATATTATTCCTAATAAAGAAATTAAAGATTTTAAGTTATCGCAGTACTTTTTAATTATGTTTGATAATTATCCTATGTGTGTGTGACTCACAAAAATACATTAGAAATGCATTTTCATTTAATGCCATTCGTCTATGAATGCTGCTGATGGAAGTTAAAAAAATAACTACTTACTTATTATTTAATCCACTGTAATACCTAAAATATGTATTTACTTAAAGATTTAATTTCTAGTTAAAAGTTTAACTTTTTGTTGTTTCAGTGGAATAGTACTATATAATCTTTAAGTAATAGTTAATGAGGAAATTGATAGAGATATCAGCACTATTAAAGAAACAATTTGTAGGAAGATTTTGTGTTTTGCATTATCGTTATCGTAGAGAAACTGTCAGCGTAATGACGAGATTTCGATACTTTCCATTTTAAAACTAATTCAAATTCAATAAACTGCTGGTTGTATTAAGGTTAGATACTTAAAACTCCTATAATTGTAAACTCTGTAATGTTGTAATAGATTTTATCTTTTTTTTTTTTTTTTTTTTTTTTTTTTTTGTGTGTATTTTCTGATAATTCTCCTTTTTAAAATCTTCCACTTCAACTCATAACACTCCTTCAGAAAGATCATTATCTAACAATGATAAAGCATTATGCAACATCCACGAAGATCTTTCACAAGAACATTCCCAATACAACTTTGATGGAAGCGAACCACCTTAAAGCGTGAGAGAAAATCTCACAAAGCAAGTTCTCCTGGGGAAACAGATAATCACGATCCAGCAAACATACATCACTAAAACAAGAGGGACATCTTCTTGAAAATCTCCACCTTCTAATGTTTCGAACCATTCCTACAACGCAGTATGAAGCGACATACCACCTACAAAATCCTTACCCTTCCAAAGTTCCCGCCCATTTCTAATTCTGTCTTAAACCCAGCGCATCAAGAATCCACACAAGATCCTCCAATCTTACCACCATCACACCCTGAAGATACCAAGCTTTTGACACAGGCTATCATCCCATGCAACTTTGATGAAGTTTCTCCGGCGTACTTTGATAGGGACACAAAAGGACTGGGTAAGAAGTGGCCACAGTCGCTGAATACCCACAGACTTGGGACACAAAGTAACTCTCGAACCCATTCATCTGGCGTCCCGGACATGTCAGAATGTAAATATCCGTTATGGATGAACTGAAATGAGATCACTATCGCTGGATTAGTGATGAGGCCGCTGGTCCTTTGTGGGTGTAGAAAATGCTCGTTTTGATGGTAATTGGGCTGGTTTAGGAATTAGTGATGCTTTAGCGGTGGAGTGTGTTTTTGGTGAAGAGTGATAGTTATGGTTTCGTGTTTGATAGTTTGTGGTTGGATTATGGTAGAGTTATATTATTCGAGAATATGAAATGATGATGCAGGGTCTTTCAGAAAATACTCACTAACTTTGAAATGACATAGCTGCGAAACTGTGAGATGTTGTAAAAGGGAACAATAGGTATGTTGGATAGACATATTTGAAATTTTAAATACACCGGTACACAAAATTGGTTTATGTGAATAAATTTTGATGACAGTTGCATATGCTGGACCAATGAGGCCAATTTTTATCGCAAGGATTTGTCGATGAACAAAACTGGTGAAAATAGGGTACTAAAAATATCCTTTGGGTGGCTTGAAAAGAAAAGCGACCTTTTAAGCTGCACTATGCAGTAAAGAGATAATAGGGCCCTTTTTTTTATGAGGAACTCATTACTCATTCCATTATATTCAGATAATTTCTTGCCACATTTAGCAGGATTTAATGAGGTAAATAAATTACATAAGATACATACATTTTTCAATGGCATTTACCTTACTCACATGTGCAATTTTGACAAAATCTTTAATGACAAACTGCATACAAAAGTTGAAAAATAGTAGGTCAATACGCTCAGTAGTTATGCTGACCACAGATACAACAGAGAGGCCTTTTTTCTAGAGTATTATCTTTCAAACTCAGGATGTTCTAAAACGTGTTGAAATGCAAAAAAGAAATTTTTTGATCGAATGCAATAATTGCATTACACAATATATTACATATGAAGTAATTGAAAGTAAGAATTAAATGATACTATTCAAAACACATTCATATTTCACTAGAAAATATGCAAACATTGCATATAGTTTATGAATTACATTACACTCTTAATACAATAAGTTAAGTAAAATTACACATAAAAAAATCTTAAACAGTGTTATAAAAATTGCTTTTTGGTAATTATTCTTTTTATAGGTTGGTTGGTTGTTTTCAGATTATCTGGCACAGTCAGCAACACGAGGGCTATAATGCTCCGAAACATTCATCATTTGACAAGCCAACATACATCTGCAAACACCCATGCCTTAAACGGGACTCGAACCCGCAACCTCGCGGTCTAGAAGCTAGTACTCTAACCACTCTACCGTTTGGTTGGCATTGTTTTGATAGGAACATTTAAAACTTCAACTCAAAATAAGAAAAACATTTTCATGAACCCGTGCGTAGCCTGCAAATTCAAGATTACTTACAGATATTGCTTTCTTGTAAGTCCATCAAAGTTAAATATAGTATTCTAGGGATGAGGGATATAAGATTCCTTAGGTTTCCTTAACATACTAAAATTGTGGTTTTCTTTTATCTATCGTGCTGCAATTTACTGTATACTATCAAAACTCTAACACATTTCTCAAAAAAATACGACATAGGTCAATTGTAATAAAACTATTCGCCAGAAGAGGTGGTCTTAAACTCAGTATAGAACGTCTTCCATCAATTTGTTTTTGGTATAAATTGGGAAAAAGGATCCTCACAAAAAAAAAACTCCTCCCCAGATATAATGTATAAAATAAACCTCTTCTGTATCACATTACATTTAACTAAGTTTTATTGTGCAGCCTCAACCCTGCGGGTAAAATCCCTTTTACAAAAGCAATTCCAAAGGCAACCGACATTTCAAGTATGTCCAAAAGCTCATGTTGATACTTTTACGCAACTTTTAACTAAAAATCTTCAAAGCAGCAACACTTGAAAGGAAAACTAAAAGGCAAACCCAACAAAAACCTATATTTTTTTTATGTACAAAGAAAGGATTTCCTACCAGATAAGCGTCCATTCCCTTCTTCCTTCCTAATCTTTTGTGCCTCTTTTCACACACGCCAGGAAGATAAATTAACTTTTTTTTTCTCCCCACGACGTATATATACGTCGTCGCCGGAATCCAATTTTTGCAGCGGCATTTTCAGCATTTAAAGCGGTCGCAAAACAAAATTTCAACCAGTCTTGTGTTATACTGGCGTTGAAAGAAGAAATAAATGTACCGGCTTTTTTCAGGATGTCACTAACATCTGGTGAGTGGACACATGAATTTAGGCCTCTGATGGCTGTTGTCACTTCCCTGGCTGGGCTCCTGCTGCAATATTAAATGAATAGGGGAATATTTTTGATACTGAATCCCATAGGGGAATCACTTTTAGTCTGGTTAAGGATAAAATTACATTGTTAGAGGCAAAAAAATAGTTTTTCCTGGTCCTAAAAGTGAAGCTAGTTTCTCTAACGTACTTAGATTTTGCACTGGATGGTTAAAAATTAAACTGACGTTACTCAGAGGTTTGTAGTTCTTGTTCTACTGAACGGATCTGAATGAAATTTCAAATGTATGTTATGTAGATCATCGATCGAGGTTTTTGTCGGAAAAAATTAGTTTGAAATGTTGCCAATAGATGGCGCTGTACTGGTAAAACCGTATGCAAATGAGTAGTTCATGCAGCTTCCAGCATATTGTTGGTCGACAAAGTATACACATAGAGCATACAGGTGTGTAAATTAATAAAATTATCTGCTAATCTTTGGAGTCTTTTTTAACTGTTAGTTTTACTTCGTTACCGTACCACCTGTTGGTAAAATTTAAAACTATTTTTTTTCTAACGGAAACCTCAGCCGCATGAGCTCTTTTTTATATTGTTGGGTGGATGGGTTCGAAAGACTTGAAGCCAAAGCAGATTAACATTTGAAGAAATTTATTCGGATAGAACTCTTCGCAGATTCTTTTACAACTCCAGAATTTTCCGTTCTAATTGACTCAATACAGCTCTTTACACATCAATAGAGCACAAACAGCAGTTAAAAACTTGATACACAACTGCTAAAATCGCAGCAAAAGGCAATGCAATGCAGTTCGCTTTTGGAACTACTATGAATGCTCGCTGAGAGACAATCAATCAAGTAACTAACTCACTCACCCGCTCTCCTGACCTTATAAAGGGAAACTTCCTTCGTGAATCTTCTGGAGATAGAAATTTGAAGAATTTATACAAGTACATGGGGACCGAAAATGTCGCCAAATGGTCGCCAAGTTTGGCGCATATATTGAAGTTTTATTCGGATCCGTTCAGTAGAACCTGAGCTACGAACCTCTGAGTAACGTCAGCTTGATTTTAACCACCTTTCTTGAAATGACTCCCTATCTTAACTCTCTAGAATAACTACGAGACAGTGAGAAATAGAAGGAAGAGACAGATGGTGTGTTAGATTTGTGGACTTTTAAATGTACGGGCTTTTTTCAGGTTGTCACTAGCACCTGGGAGTGGACACACGAATTTAGGCCTCTGATGGCAGTTGTCACTTCTTTGGCTGGTTTCTTGCTGCAAGTTTAAATGAATAGGGGGATATTTTTGATAGTGAATCCCATAGAAGATCTTTGCTTTGGGATAAAATTACATTGTTAGAAGCACAAAATAGTTTTTCCTTGTCCTAAAATCTAAGCTAATTTCTATAACGTGCTTAGATTTTGTACGTGTATGGGTCTTCCTGAAATGACTCCCTTTCTTTGAAATGGCGTAACTACAAGACAGTGAGAAATTAGAAGAGACAGGTGTGTTGAATAGACATGTGATTAATTTTAAATGTACAGGCTATTTTCAGGTTGTCACTAACATCTGATGAGTGGACACATGAATTTAGGCGTCTGATGGCTGTGGTCACTTCCTTGGCTGGTTTCTAGCTGCAAAGATTTAATGAATAGGGGGATATTTTTTGATACTGAATCCCATAGAGGAATGTATCACTCCTTATTTGGTTTAGGATAAAATTACATTGTTAGAAGCAAACAATAGTCTTTCCTTTTCCTAAAAGCTAAACTAGTTTCTATAACGCGATTAGATTTTGCTCGTGCATGGGTCTTCCTGAAATGACTCCTTTATTTTGAAATGACAAAACTACGAGACAGTGAGAAATAGGAAGAAACGATAGGTGGTGTGTTGGAAAGACATGCATGGAATTTTAAATGTGCGGACTTTTTTCAGGTTGCCACTAACATCTGCGAGTATACACATGAATTTGAGCCTTTGATGGCAGTTGTCACCTCATTGACTGGGTTTTTGCTTCAATATAAAATGAATTGTAGAATATTTTTATAGTGAATCCCATAGAGGAATGGCCCATCTGATGGATGTGAGGTGATCTCTCTGGTCACGCATGCCAAAGGTGCCAGGTTCGAATCCTGGATTAGGCATGGATGTTCGTTATGATTCGGAATCTTCTCTACGCTGTAGGTCCCAGCCTGATTAGCCGTCATTGTGCATAAAATTAGGTAGTTGAGCGTATAAACCAACCAACCCATAGAGGAATGTATCACTCTTTGTTTGGTATAAGATAAAATAACATTGTTAGAGGCAAAAAGTCCTAAAAGCTAAGCTAGTTTCTCTCTCACGCTTGGATTTTGTATGTGCATAGGTTTTCTTGAAATCCTAAGTTTGAAATGACATAATGGTCACGAAAAAGTGACAAAGGCTGTGTCAGGTAGACACGTGTATGGGCTTTTTTCAGTTTGCCACTGACATCTGCGTGTGTAAACATGAATTTGGGCACTGATGGTTATTGCCACTTCCTTAGCTGGATTCTTGCTACAGGTTTAAATGAATAGGGGAATATTTTTGATAGTGAATCCCATAGAAGAATGAATCACTCTTTGACTGGTTTAGAATAAAATTACTTTGTTGGAGGTAAAAAAAATAGTTTTTCCTGCTAAGCTAGATTCTTTAATGCGCTTAGATTTTGTATACATAGAGGTCTTCTAGAGGTGACTGCCAAACTTTGCAATATCATAGCTACGAGATGGCGTGAGAGGGAAAGACGAGATTGGTGGTATTTTGGATTGACAGGTAGAGAATTTTAAATACACCGGTTTGGAAAATTACAATAATGGAATATAGTATCAAATTGCTGAACATCTGAATATAGTGGAATAAATTAATCCTTTCCCTTATGAGAAAATTTCCCTCATGAATTTGTCACTGCCTTTACAGAACAGTGCAATTAAAAGTGGTCACTTTTGAGGAATGCGATGTTTTTGCAAGACATATATAAGGGTTTTCAGTACGTCAATTTTGAAAAATTTGGTCTATTGAGAAATATATCCAAAGAAAAATTGACCTGATCCGTAAAGCTTATGTAGACATTATAAAATTTATTCTCATTAATTAATTTTTCAAACCAGTGAATTTAAAATTCCATATCTCTCTGTCCAACATACCCTTTTCATGTCTCAAGTTGGTTCTCAGTTACATCGTTTCAAGTTTAGTTAATCCTTTCTGAAAAGGTAAGTTTCCTAGGTAGTTTTAAAGGATTTGAAGTTACAAGTTGTTTCTAAAAAATTGAGGATTGTACTTTTTGTGATAAGGTGATTGAGTGCGCCGACAAAGCTAAAAATCAAAAATATGGCCTGAAAAAGTTGCAGATACTATAAAACGGTATTTTCTATAAAAGCACTATTTTCGGCACAAACGGGGCGCTATTGAAATATAGTTTTGTAGTATGCAATTTTTTTTTTTATTAATCCTTTACATAAATTTATATTTTGTGAGTATATTTGTCTATCGTGGGAAAATATGCGGAGGCCTAATAAACCCCCTTGCTTTCATCTAATCGGTCTAAAACTTGGCACTAAAAGGTCGCTTTTACCGACTACTAATAAACCAACTTGCCATCATCCAATCACGCGAAAGTATTATTTAACCAGCCATTCAAGAAACTTTTTCCTGTAGCCAAAATGTTTTTACTAAATAAATAATAAAATTGTTTTAATCAGAATAAATAAAAGATTGAATATGAGTGCATAAAGTCACTTTCATTTTTAATAAATAAATTTTTTAAATGTCGTTTGCTGCACATTTTCTTGATAGAAATGTTTTTTGATATTTAAAATTATATGCAAACTCCAAGCACGCGTTGTTTAAACGGCGGCGCTGTGTTAATGAATATAAAAATTGGCAATGCGCTTAAATGATTTATATTAACAACTTTATTTTTATGATTTGTATGCTTAATTTTTAATCCAACAGCGCCATCTCTTTGTGAACTTTGCAACTACTTTTCAAAATTATTGGATAAAATTCCGTATTGCAAATGTAGGATGCTACAAAGAGAAAATTTATTTTGTGTTACTTTCTTTTAAATTCATTTTTAAAATGTGGCAGTCGTTTTTGCGACATCTTGTATTACCATGGTTAAGGGGACCGGGGAGGCAAAAAATTTCAAAAATATCGATTTTTTTAGTCCGAAGTTATAGCCTGAATTTTTGTCTTTAAATACATATAAAAGTCAGAAAGTGTTTTTTATGATACTGGACTTTTTCCGTGAAGCTAATATCAACAAAATTTTTTTGTTTATGGATTTTTTTTTTTATTTTTATTATTATTATTTGCGTTTTTCTCTTAAAATATTTTCCTTGATTTCAATAAATTTAAATTGTTTCTTACGATTTAAAAATTTGTATATTCTTTTGAAATTTAGGGAAATAGTACCTGTTACTATTTTAAATATAATTGTGCATGAATTTTAAAATCTGATTGTTTTTTATTACTTTACTTCAGTTTTAGTATTAAAATGTCATGAAAAAATCAAAAAATTCTCCAGGTAACAACAATTTTTACTTTTAATTGATGAAAGAATCTGCCAAATCAAAAACCATGCACAATTATTTTAATATATATTAAAGTAGCCTGTACAAAAAAAATTTAACTATATAGGGAAAAATTGAAACGCAAGGAGCGTTTTTTAAAAAAATTAAAATTTTGAAGCTTGATTATTCTAAAATGATAAATAATTGAAATAAATTTTTGAAATTTAAAATTTACAATTATTATCAAGTCATTAAGTTACCCATCAAATTTCATGCATTTTGGTGGGTAACTTTTTAATTTTTTCCCCCTCCCCGATCCCTTAAATGGATTATTATGGTAGTTCTACTGGAATAATGTAAAAGTTGCATTATTTTCTTAGTTATATAAAATATTTCAAATTATCCATCTCTAACACAAATCATGCTAACAGTACTTTCTTATCTATTTTTGAAAATAATCCCTCAAGCAATACATTATATTTATTATATACTTGAGATTTCCTTATCACCATTTATGAAGATGGTATATTTATTATGCAGTCACTGTACAAGGTAGCCAGCATAAAAGAGGCGAGAGATTATTTTCCAAACGTAAGTTTAGAACTAATCATTCGGAATTACGTTTATCAATCTAAAACGTGGGGCCTCTTTACTGGTAACCATGTAGTTGGAACTCTCTACATACAATTATGGAGGTTGTGATTAACTTATTTTATTGCGAGCTTATTTTTAAATTTCAAACATGTTTACAACTTGCACTTTAAGATATAACATAGCATACATTTTCATTAAGAAATTTATGTGTAGATTTCTCAAGGGATTGCGAAAGAATGCGATTTATATTTAGGTCATTCTTTTTATTTTTAAAGTAGCGCGTATGTTACACAATTATATCTTCGTATGCCATAGCACAATCTTAAATTTGCTTTGCTTGGAATTAAAAAACAGGAACTTTTACTTTAAAAATATGTGAATTTCCCATGTGAATATAAAAGCAAATCCCAAGTAATGTATTCGGGAATAATTTCTCCAGAAGAATATTTGAAAATTAGTTCGTTTGGATAGGTGGTGCGTTTCAACAACATATTATATTTTTAGCTAATGCTTGTTTTAAGCATTTTGTTATGTGGTTACTGTACTATTTTAAATATATTTAACTACTTAACAGAACCCAAAAACAAACTTTAACACGTAAAATACGTTTTTTTAATTTTTCTGAGTCGAAATTTTTCTTGAGTTTAAAGTTAAGTCAATCAAAGTTATAAACTGTTTTAGTTCTATTCTTCTAATTATTATTAATAATTAATGTCTACGTTATACATCCTTATATAAAATAGTGTCGATGTGTAAAAAAAAACAAGAAACAAACATAATAACTAGACTTTAACGTAAAAATCTAAAAAATTTAGATATTGGTATATATCTGTACCGCAGAAGTAAACCATCGTAAGTGCAGTACGGAACCAATATCACTTACGATGGTCTACTTTTGAGGCACGTATGTTTAAAAACATGCATTAGACAACGTAGAGGGAGCTATTCAAGTGATATAAAGATAGTACAATTGTAATTTTGCTCTAGTTTAATTACAATTATAATCCAAACAGAAATGGTTACGCTAAGTCAATGAAAATCTTATTATTAGGAATTTGTAGTAAATACTGACAAAAATCAGCATTTTACATGTAAGTTTTAACACAGGGAACAATATTACACTTTAGGATAATTCTTTGCAACCAAATATTTCTTTAAGAAAATCAGAAAACAATGATACACATTTAATGAAATCTCACATACAATAGTACATTTAATGAAATTTCACCCCGATGTAATTCGAAGTATCACTTTCTATCCAATTAGTTTTTGGTCCTAAATTAGAGGAATCTCATTAGTGTTTTATTAAACCGACTGTGAGTGACACTTATTAAAGTGTGTCATCAATAAAACGAGCAATTTCAGGGCTAAAAGCACGAAATTAAATTAAGTTATGTGACGGCCAACTTCTCAAACCATTATGTAATACGTGAGATTTCACATCGTGATAAAAACAACTTTTCGCATTTGTTACATCCTGATGCAATTAGCTGTGGCTGTCTGAAATACGCAATGTATTATTCAGCTTGATAATTAAATTTTTACGTTATGGATATGCTTATAATTGAATGTTTTCTGTCATTCAAAGTAGGAAATTTTTAAATAAGTGCTCGTATTGAGTTGATTCGATAAGTAACGACTATTTGCTCTACTTCAAAATTGTCGTTAATATTTACGTTTGATTGAAATCAGTTAAATTTGTAGTACACGTTTTAGTGAGTTACTCAACTCGATTGTAATGGTTATTATATTTTAGATGGACATATTGTCATTCGATGGGACCCTATTCAGTAGGGATGGAACGGATATCCGGCAAATATCCGATATCCGGCATATCCGGCTGATTTTTCAATATCCGAAACCCCGTCGGATATCCGATTTGAAATACCGGACATCCGATAATTTCATTCGGATATCCGGCTGTATATCCGACCACCAGGTATCCACAAGAAATAATTTTTTGAAAAAAATAATGATCTTTTTCGGACAAAGGAAACACCGCATCCTACACTTTTTTCTTTTTTTTTTAATTTTTTTTTCTTGGATATAAATTGCAGTCAAATTAGAAAACAAAAACAGAAAGAGGCGCCGTATTATTGACGCCGATTTGATAAGCATAAACCATTCCTCCAATCTTTTTCCATACACATCCTTCATACGTGTTTTGCAATATGTTCTTTTCATTCCAAGTTTATGATCTGATTAATTCCAGATGTTATATTTGAATGCTTCTCCGTAAAACTCGAACCGAAATACTAATAAATAGTACTTTTTTTCCATAACATAAGTGACTTAAGAGTTTTAGTTATTCTCATCTCTTCCTTTTTTTCTGACATTTGCTAGCGAGTAAAAAGCAATAAATAGTCAATGCACAATCCTCAATGTTTTTTTTTGTTCTATCGACGATAATACTTTACCCCTTTATGCTGTGAATGGTATGGTCTAATTTCTGATTTTTCATTGGCAGAAGTTGAAAGCTGGTGTATTTTTTCTGACGTAAAATGAAGTATTGTAATTTTTAGGTCTTTAAAGCAGCGCCACAATGTGGAATTATATTTAGCTCTCTAGAATGCCTTGAATTTTAGTTTTCTCCAATTACAATCCAATTTATAATTTTTAATAATGGCTCATTTAAAATCACCCATTTGGAAGTATTTTAAAATTAATGGGAAATGACGAAAGCAAAGCCCTATGTGTTACTTGCTCCACAGAATCGTTTAAAAAATATATTGTGCGCGGCAAAAGCCCAAAATCCTTTTCCACAAAACCCTTATGGAACCATTTAATGAGTGTGCATAAGGAAATTCACCGAAGCTTTAAAGACTCACTAAATGCATCAAATATTGATTAACAAGAAAAAACAATGCATCAAAACAAGAAATGCACGCAGACAACATTGGAATCGAAATTATTTGTACCAAAATTGTGGAGTTTAGATGATCCTAAAGCAAAAGCCTTAACCACAAAAATATGTAAGTACTAATTTTGTTTATTTATATTAAATATATATTTTAAATATGGTATAACATAATGTTGATGAATTTTGGGTTCGAAATTTTTTAAGTTTATATTTAAAGACGGAATATTCCGATAGATCCAATTTAAGTTTTCTACGAGATTTCTTTAAATCCGTAATGTTTTAGGTGCATTACAAAAAAAAATAGACTTCAATTTCATAAAATATTTAAAATAAATCTTTTGTTATTAACAAATGCCTCCGGTATAATTTTGTAATCATTTATCAATTATAAACAATGCATGAAGTAAATTGAAAGTAGCTATATTTTGCACTTCAACATTGTAAAAAAAAAAAATTAATATAATTTTAGGTGAGTTAATGGCTCTTGATGCTGAACCATTCTCCATTGTGAATAGAGAAGGCTTTGGTCAGTTAATAAAATACCTAGCTCCTCGTTATCCGCTTCCAAATATAAATTATTTTCGTGATAAAGCCCTGCCAGAACTATATGAAAAACTAAAAGTATCAATATTACAAGATATAAAATCAGCAACAAAGATCTCTTTCACTCATAAACTAAAGTTTAAATTAAAAAAATTAACTCACCCTAATAGCACACATCCTCCCAGAGAGGTCCCTAGGAAGTCCCTAGTCATCCCCGGGACTACGAATGACTTCCCAGGGACCTCCCTGGGAGGATGTGTGCTATTAGGGCAGTGGCGCGACAGCCCGTGTGGACTAAGGCCTGCTGGGCCCAGCTCAGCTTTCTCGACTGTGGCATTTGTGTGTCACATAGCAGATGTTTCAGTCAGATGGTCATTCTGACGCCGAACCCCAGTGCTTAGTTCCCAAGCATGCATGGTCCTCCTCAGTTTATTTCTTTCAGGTATAAACAGCTAAGTCAACCTTGCCCAGTCCGCGAATCAAACCATGGACCTGTGGCATGCAGTGCGGTGCGCTAACCACTAATTATAATTTACTTAATACTTCATATCATGACCATTTTTTTCGTATAGCATATCGTATAACTATCGTTTTTAGTATATAGACCGAATATCCGGCCGGATATCCGGCGAAATCCGTTTCGGATATCCGTATCCGGTAGACATGGTACCCCGGATATCCGAAATCCGGCATCCGGCAAAACTCACATCCGTTCCATCCCTACTATTCAGTAACATAAATTTAAAAATTATACACTTTTAATGAAATTTCGTCTCAACGTAATTCAAATTAACGTTCTTTTTCCAATTATTATTCTGATAAAATTAGAAGCGTGTCATTAATGGTTTGTTAATTTTGTCACATTTGATGGTTGCGAATAAATTCAATCACCACAGTAAACTTGAGTACTGAGAGAAAAGTAGATTAATTGGTATGTGGGTGCGTTTTTTTATAGTGGGAATTATCTGGAGCAAGTGCTACATTAGGATTGTATTGTACATTTTCTGGATTAAGAGCACATTATATTGGGGATTTTTTATAGCAATAGCTACCCGAGGTTATACAGAGTAGTTAAGGGGGACTAGGTACCCTTCAAACTTTTTTTTTTATTTAAGCCTTTAAAATTAAATTTTTTACATATTTGGAAGTATTACTATGTAAAAACTAAATTTTATTAAAAAAAATTCATATAATGCTCTCAATTTTCAAAATTTTCTCTTTTAAAATGTCTAAAAAAATTCATCACATTTCAAATTTTATCTTCTTTTCCATTTTTCAATATATTTTCCTGATTTTTTTTTTCGATGTTTTTTTTTGTAATATACTCTAACTTTTTAGGCATCGGATTTAGAATTCGTAAAATACTTTTTAAGAAAAACGATGATACTGTATCTATAGGTAAAAAGCGGGTAATTTTCAACATTTAATATTTAAAAAGAAAAAAAAAAGTTGTTATTTTATTCAAAAACCCATATGTTTGTCAAATTGATATTAAGTATGACACACGAAATTTCAAGTCATTTCATTCATATTTGCTGAAGTAAGGCGGAAATTTCAAAAATCACGACACCTTTATAATTATCATTTATACTTTTACAGCTCAGTATAGTACATCAACTAGCAGTATTTATTCTTTTACAAAAACTCAAACTGATTCATCACAAAGTTGTATTTATTCTTTTACAACTCAATCTGATTCATCACAAAGTTGTATTTATTCTTTTACAACTCAATCTGATTCATCACAAAGTTGTATTTATTCTTTTACAACTCAATCTGATTTATCACATAGTAGTATTTATTCTTTTATACTAACTCAATCTGATTCATCACATAGTAGTATTTATTCATTTACAACTCAATCTGATTCATCGCATAGTAGTATTTATTCTTTTACAACTCAATCTGATTCATCACATAGTAGTATTTATTTTTTTACAACTCAATCTGATTTATCGCATAGTAGTATTTATTCTTTTACAACTCAATCTGATTCATCACATTGTAGTATTTATTCTTTTACAAACTCAATCTGGTTAACAAAAAAATAAAGTGAACAAGTGCGAGCAAAAACACTATGAGGATTCCCTACCTAAAAACTGCTCGTTTTAACACTCGAACTTAAATTTTTTTCTTATTATTTCAGTTGACATTTAATCTACATTTAAAGCACACGCATATTCAGATATATATAGTAACACATTAAGTTATCAACCAAAAACTTTGCAATATACAACACTTTACAGTTAAGTCTATACAACCTCAAAACTTCCAAATCCTTACATCAAGTATATGCACGACCCCATATGAACCAACTCGAAATCCGTACGTTTGACATGTTTCGCTAGTTATACATAATACATCAGTCTGATTTTGTTCATGTTGTCGATAGCGCTCTATGCAAGTTTTTCGCAAGTTCCAGATATTCTTATCCTAGTGTCAACTTGAGTTTTCCAAGCAGCATGTCTCCTATACGATAAATTTTTTTTATTTTTTTATTTAAGGACATTTCCCTTCGAGTATAAATATTTAAGAATATTTTGAGAGGTTCTGGGGAACTAAGGAAAGGAAGCTTTAAAAAGTTTTGCATCGCTGTGCAACTCTGATCCTCATTTCAGAAATTTTGGTAGGAAGGTATTTTCTTTAATAAAAGTTTCCAATAAAAATTTGTGTGAGGAAGAAGTAACAAATGTTCAGTTTGCTTTTTGGAATTTCCATTGTTATGTTGACGTTCGCTTCTTCGTAGTCTTAGTTTCATTAAACTACATAAAATTGTCATTTTAAAATAGAGTTCATCGAATTGGAATTGACAATTTTAAAAGTAAACTACTTCTCGTGCTCTATAAATAAATATTCAAGTTCTACGCTACATTTAAAAACTAGGGGTGTGGAACATCGCACAACTTTCAATTACACGATAATACTGACGTGGATTTGTGTCATTTACCGTTTGTATATTTTCAACATTCATTTAGGAAAAATGTCCAGTTTGGTGATATTTTTTTGCGATAATTCTTGTATGGGTTTTTAAGAAAAGAAAAGAAAAAACTCCGCCAAAATGGGTTTTTTGGCGATATACTTTAAAATAATTATTATACTACTGTTCTTTCTTATAAATGAAATGGGGAGAAAAGAAAAATGGTTCGTTTATGAGGTATGCTCAAGGAAAGAGAACTTTGTGTTAAAGGCATTCGTTTTTCCACAATTACGCTACTAAAGAATTTTTACGGGAATTTTGGTGGTGGGAATGTTTACAACACCTTAAGAGGCATTACCACAGGAATTTTTTTATCAAAATCGTTAGAGCCGCGTTTTAGAAATCATTGAAAAACATGATTTTTTTTCAATGGCAGCTACCATATGCGCATGCCCGATTTTGTCGAAAACCTTAATGGTACGTCCAATGGCCACCAGTACACCGCATACCAAATTTGAAGATCGTAGGTCACTTTGTTCGGGAGGTGTGCTGACCACAGGCACACAGACAGACATTTTTTCTAGATCATTTTTTTGAAATCGGGATGTTCCAAAACGTAGAGACATGCAAAAAAAATCGTTTTTCTTTGTGTGACCGAATGCTATACTTTCATTACCCTATGTATACATATGAGTAATTGAAAGCAAAAAAATACTTGTACAAAGGCACTGTGGTACTATGGAAATATTCTCAGTCAAACTAAAAATACTACAAGAACCTGCAATACGTCAAATAAAAAGTTCTTATTGATAAGATTTTCCATACTAAAGTTCAACCGGAAGTATATTTGCATGTTTTGCACATAAAACACTACAAGTGCTACAGAGAAGAGGTGTATGTATCAGTTTGAAGGTTGTAGTGTGATTATCAATTACAAAAATTAATTTGGAACTTTAAACCGGAAGTGCTTGAATTTTAACCGGATGTTTGTAAGATGCACTATAAAACGTTACAAAAAGAATTTGAAATATCAATAAAATCATATTTTCTGATTTTACAATATGTGCAAGGATAAAAAATATTAAAGCATTAACAAAGAATTTTATGAGTTGTAATTTGTTTTCTCTAATTCCATAACTTGGAGTTTAGTTTCGTCACTATTGTTAAGAATTTTTCAAAGGAAACGCAGGCGCAGCCTTTAAAAGGTAAAAACTGATAATTTATTCTTTGTCTCAGAAGCTTACAACACTTCCTTTAAACAACATCAAACTTTTATCAAATAAAAACTTTTGTTATAAAGTATTTACAAAAATTTCAGTGCGCACAACTTCAGGCACAGTGATGATTCAGGCACAACGAAAGAAAGCTCTGAGCTTCTTTTAAAACAGCACTCAAATCCAACTAACTCAAAATTCCATTTCCTCAGGATTTTTATAGTCTCACAAATACATTTTCCCGAAAAACCCAGACCAATTGATTTAGCGATCATAACGCGCAGTATAAATTCTTGATAAACGAGCTTGATTTCAAACTTGTACTATCCCTGTTTAAACAAAAAAAAAATTAAGAAAGTAAAAGTTTAAAAAGAAATATGTACTAGAGGTCGGAAATATCGATCAAAATAAATATCGATACTATATCGTTGTATAGATTAAAATATCGATAAAATATCGATATATCGATGCATAATTTTTATTTATTTGATTTTCAAATTTGCCAGAAACGAAATTTTTCGGGTCAAATTTCTAATTTTCATGAATTCATGCCAAAATTGTTTTAATAAATAAATTATAAAAATTGATTTAATAAATAAATTATAAAAATTGTTTTAATAAATAAATTATAAAAATTGTTTTAATAAATAAATTATATAATCAATCAGAATAAGTAAAATAAATTTGGATGTCAATGCATAAATTTACATTTATTTTTAAAGAAGAAATTTTGGCAAGTAGTTTACAGCTTATTTTGCTGATCGAGATGTTTTTACTATTTAAAATTAGCTGCACATTCCAGGCACACAATGGCAACATAAACGGCGCTATGTTAATGACAACTAATAAATGATCTTATATTTTTCTTACATTATGTTTTCTTTTTGTGTTAGGGTGTCATTTTAACTATCTCTCAGCCAAGTCCAAACTTTAGTTTTGAAATTTTTGAAAAGGGAAAAAAGAAAATCGAAAAAACACATTTAACTACAAAATGATCATCAAAAAACTAAACATTTTTGAAGATATCGATATATCGGTGACTTGTATCAATACTTTTAATATCGATATTTAAAAAAAAAATATCGTCGTATCGATATATCGCTGACCTCTAATATGTACACTATTTAAAATTACATACAGAAAAATCGAGCAAAATTTTATTGCAATAATAAGTAGCTTATACAAAGTCCGACCGTAATAGAAGTTCATACATGGATTTAAAAATTAGAGTTTGGATATTCGGTGATAATTTCTCACCAAGTTTGGCATATATTTTTACAAAGTAGTGACATTTTTGTGGAAAAACTCTAAGCAGCAAGGTATTTTTTATCATTATCCATTTTGGGGGAATTTTAATCATTTAACTCTATCAAATTGAGCATGATAATGGATAATCAGTCCAGAGCCTAAAACTTAATTTGAATTCCAAATCCCAACGAACGTCTAATCTAGGACTTGAACCCGGCAGCTTTGTCATGAAAGACCAAGGCACACAATTATTAGGTAGGCCAAAAGTTGACATAATTTACTACAGTGGATACTTCTGTAGAAGCTATCTTTTAGTGAAAGTGATTGTAAAATTTAAATTATTTCAATTTAGTTTAAATAAAAGCATGTTTTTAAAGTCATGAGTAATGTGTTTAAGCAGGTAATTAAAATTAATAGAAAAAAAAATTATAAAAATGGTTTAAGATTACACATGCTATACCATTATGAATAAAAACTCATTCAAAGTTGAGTTGATGAATAATAAATGTGTTTATTCAATACATTTCAAAGAATCATCTACAAAACTGTGTTTTAAAAGAAATGCAATTAGCTGAAAGTAAAGGTTATTTTTCTTTTGGATATTAACTTCAATCCATTTAGCACAAATGATTAAAAAAAAAGCTTTTTCATTTAAATAATGTTTACTGAATTTATTTTTAAAGTAGCAAAAAAATTTAGTACACTCGTATAAATTAAAAGCATGGAAAAGAATTTAAAAAAAAAACTATTCTACACAAACATAAGAAAAGGAAAAATAAAAGTATAATTAAATCTCGTTTGCACAGAAAAATCTACTTTTTTAAAAGCTAAATAGAAGATAAAATCGCTAAAAAACTCATCTTCTAAAATCACCATTTATTTCGTTGTAAAAGCTCCAACACAAAAGCTATTTTACATTGAATTTACTGGATCTCAATAAAAACCTTACAACAAAATAATGGTATTGAATGACTATTTCTATTTGAAAAACCTTTAAATATTGGTTTCTTTTTGAGTTCACCTGAAAGGCAATCTAAATTAAGCTGTTTTTTTTCTAAGTGTAAGTAATTTACTGTCAGTTTTATTTCAAAGTTTCATCCTATGTGGCAACACTTCAGCCATGTGAAGAAAAAAGAAAAACAAATAAAAAAAGGTTACCCTATACTGCAATTTGCTGAAATAAAATTATTTTGTAATGTTTATTTCTTCTAAGAAATTAAATACATTTTTATAACTCTCAGTCTATTAGTTTTTGTGTTCTTACTTTACAAATTGAAACTAATAACAAACGGGGGGTTTTTTAGTATTTTTTTAATTTTTTTTTTTATAAAGTGGATTTTTTTTTCTTCAAATTAAAGGTTGTCTTCAAAATGCAAGATTTCTTTTAATGCACTTTTCTTTTCCTTTCATACTTTGTAGCAATTTTGGAGCTCATGAAAGGTTTTTTTTTTTTTTTTTTCTAATAATGTCATTTTCTATACAGCTATTGTCAGTAATTGAAAATACTTTCAAGTAAAAAAAATGAAAATAAGAACATTAGAAGGTGGTCAAGACCGCAATATTCTCAGACTAAGGTAAAAACTTATAATTGAATTTAATATCATATATTTTGTCAAAGAGTGAAAGTAAGAGAAAAACCACCAAAAAGTTGCAGGGTTTTAATCAACTAACATTAGGAAAAACTTTTTTAGTATTTTTTTTTTTAATTGTATTACTGGAATAAGGTTCAGCAATGATAATAAAAAGTTTTCAATTTTATCTCGCTATTTAAAACCGACAAAATTTAGTATATAGCTTAGTTAATTAATAAAATATATAACTTTTGAATTTATATTGTATTTTTGAATGAAAATATCGATAAATCATATATTTTGTCAAAAAGAAAAAGATGTAGAAATACCACAAAAAAGTTGCAGGGTTTTAATCAACCAACTCTTGGAAAAGCTTTTTTAATGTTTCTGAAATTTCTTGCAGGAAAAAAGTCCATAATGAAAAATAAAAAAGTTTGCAGTTTTCTTCTTTCATTTAAAATTGACAAAATTGTGCCTATTGTTTAAAAACTAAGGATGTGTGAACATCGCACAACTTTCAGTTACACTATATTACTGATATAGATTTGTGTCATTTATCTTTTTTATATTTCCATCATTCGTTTAGATAAATGTCCATTTTGGCAATACACTTTTCGATAATTCTTATATTATCCTTTCTTATAAGTGAAATTGATAAAAGGAGAAAAAAAACGATCGTTTATGAGCTATGTTCAAGCAAAGGGGACTCTGTGTTGAAGGCATTCGTTTTTCAACTTTTTACTCCGTTAAAGCATTCTTACGGAAATTTCGGAAATGTGAATGTTTATAACACCTTAAGAGGCATTACCAAGGCGATTTTGATCACAATCGTTTGAGCTGTTTTTAAGCAATCATTGAAAAACATGAGTTTTTCAATGACTGCTACCTTATGCGCAAGCGCGATTTTGATGAAAACCTTAATGGTAGGTCCCATGGCCACCACCTACCCACACACCAAATTTGAACAAAGTAGGTCAATTTGTTCGGTAAGTTATGCCGACCACAGACACACATACATACAGGCATACATTTTTTTAAGACAACTAAGTCAAAATTCCATTTCCTCGCGATTTTTATATCCTCACATATAAACTTTTCCGAAAAATCCATACCAATTGATTTCGCAATCAGAACGTGCAGTATAAATTCTTGATAAACCAGCTTTATTTCAAGATTGTACTGTCCCTGTGTAAACAAAAAAAATTTTAAGAAAATAGAAGTTAAAAAAAGAATGTGTACACTATTTAAAATTATATACTAAAAATTAAGCAAAACTATATTGCAATAATAAGTAGCTTATATAAAGTCCGACCGTTATAGAAGTTCATACATGGATTTAAAAATTCGAGTTTGGATTTTCGGTGACGATTTCTTGTTAAGTTTGGCGCATATTTTTACAAAGTATTGACTTTTTTTAACAAAGTAGTTTACAAAGTAGTAGGGAAATGTGGAAAACCAAAACTTGGGGAAATGCAAAAAAAAATCGAAAACATTTTTTTGAACGAATCCTATACTTTCATTACCCTATGTATACATATGAGTAATTGAAATTAAGAATATTAAACTTTTTAATCAATCTTGCATTGTAATAATATCTTGCACTATAATAACTTTATAATATCTTGCACTATAATAACTTTTTAATATCTTGCACTATAATAACTTTATAATATCTTGCACTATAATAACTTTATAATATCTTGCACTATAATAACTTTATAATATCTTGCACTATAATAACTTTATAATATCTTGCACTATAATAACTTTATAATATCTTGCACTATAATAACTTTATAATATCTTGCACTATAATAACTTTATAATATCTTGCACTATAATAACTTTATAATATCTTGCACTATAATAACTTTATAATATCTTGCACTATAATACTTTTACAATATTTTGCACTATAATAATTTTTTAATATCCTGCCTTATAACAATTTTATAATATCTTGCACTGTAATTCGAAAAAGTTTTCTATTTTATTATTTCTAATTTCTTTGTAAATTATTACCAAGCAAAATGGTTAAAAATATCATCCTTTATGATTGTAATTGTTCAACAAACGTAATACAATTAGATTAGAAGTAATTATTAGTACAATGCAAACTTTTTAACTTCACATAAAATTCAATACATTGAATGACTTGTATGCCAATTCCAGATAAGAGAAGGTCATCTCATTTTCGAGAAAATACGTCAGAAAGTATTAAAAAGTATGCATTTCTATCGAGAGTCACTGTTCTGTAAATAACATGAAAAAACTCGTATATTAGGGTAAAATCAATTAAGATAATTTCATTTATTGAGTCTGAATGCAAAACTCAACACAAAACTAAAATTCAAAAAAGCACTTTTTGAATAAATTAAAGTTTTTATCTAATTTTTAAAAAAAAAAAATTATATTAATAAAAATTTTGTATAAAGGGGAAAATATAATACACTGGAAAATAGATACTTTTTTCTAAGTTTAAAAAATAAGTTAAACAATGTTTTTCTAAATTATAGGAGTAAATGTGGGATGGGTACAGGAATTCTAATTATATTATTATTAAAAGAAACTTTCAATTTAAAATTCAATGTGTAACTAAAACAGAAACCTTTACTAAAATTGAAACTCAAATCAATCTTGTTTTCATAACATTATTTTGTAGTTTCAACTATAATTTTGTTATAACAATATTGTTATTATAACATTATTATTTTATAGTAATATTGTCATTATAGCTTTATAATTTTATAGCAATATTGTTATTATATCATAATAGTTATAATAACAGTTTTGTTGTTATAGCAATATTGTTATTATATCATAATAGTTATAACAGTTTTGTTGTTATAACAATATTGTTCTTGTATCATAATAGTTATAACAGTTTTGTTGTTATAGCAATACTGTTATTATATCCGTATAGTTATTGTAAATTTATAATAATTAAATTAATGTTGATTTAGAGTTTTAGATAATGTCGAACATTGATTTTCTTCATGCTAGTCAAACACAAATTATTTTAGAAAAATGTATTTCTAATAACGAGACTTGAAATATCACGTAAAATACTTGTGTTTTTTTTTTTTTTTTTTTTTCCTTTCTTTATTTCTTTCTCTTTTATCATATCATTTATAGTACATTAATTTAGGTAAAAGCTTTTGCAAAGGCTCTTAGCATCAGTCTATTTTCTAGTTTATCAGCTATCAACAGTGCCAAACAAAACCGCATATGATACACCCACGTGCGATATACCAAATGAAAGGTCTAAACGAAATTATTTATAATACCAAAATTCATCTGGAAGTTTCAACCCAAAATTTTCAGAAATGGAGATCGGATACTCTATAATTTCTACCAACTTGTATTATATAACGGTTCGAAGGTTTCGATAAAATTATAGAGATGACAATATATTTGCTTTAATATTAATTATTTTTTGCAATAAATTTTAAAATAAATGAATGTATGGATAAAGAGTATTTTTTAAAGGAAATGTTTTCTACTTTTACTATATAAGTGATGACACTTAAAAGCCAAACATAGCGGGATTTCTTATAAGTGAAATACAACTAATGTATTGCTCTGAGAAATGATAGAACAGCTTGTGGTAACGTGACAGGAATGAATCTATTGATATTCTCTTTTAGAGAATCTTTTATTTTATGTATCAACTTGAGAAGAAAAATCAAATACCCATTTCCCTGATCAAAACCTATTCTGCAGAATACTTTTATCTAGATATAAAAAGTAAGTTAAACAATGGTTTTCTAAGTTATAGGAAGAAGTGTGGGATGGTGACAGAAATTCTTAATGTATTGCATTAAATATATGAAACTTGAATTTAAAATTCCATATGCAAAACAAAACATATACCTTTACTAATATTGAAAATTAAATAAATATTGTTTTTATAACGTTATTGTAGTTGAAACAATAATTTTGTTTAACAATATTGTTATTATGTCAATATTGTTATTATGTCAATATTATTATTATGTCAATATTGTTATTTTAACATTATTGTCATTTTATATCAATATTGTCATCATAAAGTTATTATTTTATATCAATATTGTCATTATAAAATTATTATTTTATAACAATATTGTTATTATAGCATTATTTTATAGCAATATTGTTAATATAACAATAATATTTTATGACAATATTGTTATTATATCATTATAGTTATAATAACAGTTTTTTGTTGTAACGATACTCTTATTATATCTATATAGTTATTGTAACATTATTGTTATAACACTATTTTGAAATAACAATATTTTGTTATAACAATATTTTATAATGACAATATTTTGTTATAGCAATATTGCGATTTTATCAATATTCTTATTATAACATTGTTGTTTTATCAATATTTACACATCAAAATTGTTGAAATAATATTGTTATTATACTAATTTAGTTATTAATGTATAATATATTACACTGTATAAGGATAGTAGAATGTGTTTTGATTTATTTAGCTGTGACGAGTTATTTGCTACAACTATGACAAAATATGGTTTTTTACTAGGAAGGTGAAATTCGAATACGGTGAAAAAATTTTGAATTGATAATTTAAAAGACATTGAATATTTGTTACCTATACAATATGCTATGGTACCGAATATTCATTTATATAAATGCATAATATAGATTTATAGTCCATGGCATAATTATTAGTATCATACTAGGAGTTTCATAAGTTTTTCATAATTCATAAGTTTTTGTTCAACTCTTGAGTTTTTGAGTTTTGAGTTTTGTTCTGAAAATTTTTCAGAAATTATACAAGATTTCCCACTGAAATATTAATCGATATTTATGAATTAATTTTTTTCTTTTCAAACAAATAATTTAAAATTATCATTATGCTTTTTTAAAGAGAATTGTCCAGGTTTTATGGTTTTATTTCACTTAATTTTATATTTTTAAACACCTGAATGCGAGTACATCCTTTGACCCTTGGCGATATCTATTAAGGCATGCAAAAATAAAGAAATCACAATTTTCCACAAAAAGTAAAAACGATTCGTAAATTCTTCCGGCAAATCACTGAAATCTTACTTGCTAGTTGCCTGCTGGTTCTTGAATAACACTGATAACTTTCCGACATACTTACAATACCATTTGTTTAATAGAAGAGTATTTTTCGTAAGGAATAATATCCAATTTCTTTTACTGAGCATTTATATGGAAACGTAATTGTTCTGCTCATATTTGTTGTTGAATTAGCAATTATTCAAATGTGTTGCTTTTCAATTACCATTGAAATATTATACTCATTATTCATATATAATCACAGTTGAATCATATATTTATATATGAGTCACCTCGATCGCTATCTCACTCACTGCCAAATTCTCTAACGCAGTAAGATAGTGCCAAAACCTTCTACAAGACTTGGGGACCCATAATAGGATCCTTCTTACATGGGTGCCAGGTCATATTGGTGTAGAAGGAAATGAAACTGTAGATAAGCTTGCTAAACTGGGAACTGCAGACCTACCTTTAAGTCCTGAACCTTTTTGTGGGATCTCCAAGACTACTGCAAAAAGGGTGATAGGAGAAAAAATGCTTAAAGAAACTACAGAAAGGTGGAAACAAACCACCGATCAAAAACATGCGAGGCTTATGATCCAAGAATCTTCCATGAAACTATCATCTCAGATCCTGCGTCTTAGCAGGGATAAGGTGAGAGTGATAGTTGGATTTCTTACAGGCCACTATCACCTAAGAAAACACCTTCATAGAATGGGAATATCTAAAGAAGAACCTTTATGTAGGAAGTGCAATATGGTAGAGGAAACAGCCCACCATATACTTTTTGAATGTGAAGCTCTTCTTCACATTAGACACTCAAGCTTAGGTCGTGGAACAGAACTTGATACAATCCACGAGGAACCTGTCAAAAGCCTTTTGACCTTTCTTAAGGAATCTGGTTTTCTTTGACAGGGGGTCGTAAAATAAAGGGGTTGGTGCAATATTCCCTAGTGGAATCAGCACCTAGGCTCAACTGACCTCCCCATTCACTATGACTATAACTAAGATAGTGCCATATAATTGAGATTAATTAGATGTGAGTGCATCTTTTTATTTATATTCAAGTGGTATAAAAATTAGATTGGTGTATAAACTAATTAGATGCGTTTGCATCTTTTCATTTATTTTTGTTCATGTGATATGGAGATTAGATTGTTACGGGTATAAATTTCCTTCTCAGAAGAAGGTTTCAATTTCATTGGATTTTTTTTCCCCACAGATATAATGAAAAGGGCAACCATGGAGGAGGGAATGGACTATTCCCGCTTATTTTAAAAACGAGTGACATTAAATTATATTCATGAAGAATTTCTTTCTGATTCGAAATATTTAAACAAAAGTTCTTTAAAAAAAGTTAGTTATTTAAATATTAAGAAAAGAAAATGCCCCAAAACCGAGCCAAAACCATTTCGATCAAAACACTCAACCAAATCTGTGACGTCAAAGATTCCTTCCGTTTCTATGGTTATCGTGAGTTTTCTGTTAAATAGTTGGCGTTGGTAGACCATTGCCATATATCACACAGGCTGGCACGATTTGCGAGAAACTTGTCAAACTGGTTTCCGTTGCCGCATTTCAAGCCAAGATGTTTGGGAAATCTTGACGTCACATTCAATTCGAGCTAAATGAATCGTTTTCTCGCCAACGTCTAACAGCGGAACTTTGATTGCAAATTAAAAAAAAAGTAAAAGTGCATCAAGCAGAAATTTTTCTGTTTATGGCCTTTTCGAAACATTTAGAATTGAATAAAAAAAAAAAAAAATGCTGGAATTGTCCATTGTCTTGAGGGGAAAAAAAATGGCTTTTTGTAAGATTCTGAGAAATTGGAAATTACAAATATATTTTTACCATTTCATACATATCAGAAATAATTTTCATTTGGTCGATATTAAAAGAAGAATATATTTTTTTAATAAATATATCGTGTATATTCACTTTTCAACGAGCACGTTAGGCGCTATATAAATTTCTAGTATGTATATAATTTGCTTCGACAGATTCAATAAAGTATATTTCTAACTCTAGAATAACCTTGAAACTCATATTTATTGCAGCTAAATTCTAAGGATGAAGCGAATCAAAGACTTACACTTTCAAAAGCTTCATTTTCAAGTACACACTAAACAAAAATCTTTTACCTATTTTCCCCAATATTATATTGAACAAAAACCCTCAAATTCCCCAAAAAAATAATTTGTTTTCTATACAAAATCCTACTCTTGTAACCTGATGAAACTTTTACAATTTTATCGCGAGAAAAAAAACCTAATAAATAACAAAACATTTATTTTCTGAATGGGCTTCCAATTTTTCCCATGTACGATTTCAAAGTTCAGAAGGAAAAAAAAAATATCTCGTTAGATTCTGTTTGACCTTCACATTTCGAAAATCCTGAGATTACGAGTGTACTGAATCGTACAAGAAGCAAGGTTCGAATCGTACAAGGTTGGAGTCGTGATCCGAGATGGAGTTCAACAAAGAAAATTGAATTCCAGGCCTCAAGTAAAAGGAAACTATTTCACTTGGGATTTGTGCGATTTGAAGGCGTATGAAAGTATTTAATGGTGAGATGTTTTGGACACATTTGGTTCGATATTGAATTCTAGGTCTTTGTTTAGTTACTTTTGTGTTCTGGAATTTTTGGTGAATAAAAAAACTCTTTGTATGTAAGCCGAAGAAAGTAACGAGTTGAAGATGAAGAAAGTTAGACAAAAGTATTAGGTCAATATCCATAGTTCTACGTTCAGTTTGGTTTATTATTTATTCTGTATTTACAGCTTCCTTATTCATTTAAAAATATGAATAATATTGATTTGATGCTTTGAACGTTATCTTAAGACATATGTTGGTTAACATATTTTGGATACTATGTTTTTACCCTTTACAAGAAAGTAAAATACTTTTAAAAGGTTAGACATTCCGGACGAAAATAATTCGGTATCTAATTTTAGATTTTTTTTTTTTTTTTTTAATTTAGTCTGTGTTATAAACCATGGAAGGTAGTGAGTGAAATAAGAAATTTAACACTTAACCTACAGACATTTTACATATACTTATTTCTCGATGGCGATCAAATGACCGCTTTTCAAAAAAATATTATATTGTTACGAATTTCTGTATATTTGTAAATATTTCGTAGCATTAATTATGTAAAAAGATACATTTCTGTACATTTCGCATAAGGCAGTACAAGGGTTTGCTTTCCTGCAATGTATGTCTTAATGCTTGATAACGAGTTTTTCAGAGATAACTCTGGGAAGCGAGTTTTACAAGGTACAGGGTATTTAACATTATAGTAATGGAAATCTCGCCAAATTGGCGAGATAGAGCTAAGTTGGCGACGGTTTTGGCGACAAATATTTGTCGCCAAATTTGGCGACCATTTGGCGACATTTTCGGTCCCCATGTACATGTTTAGGACTTTTCGCTTACGATCTGGAAAGTTCTCAAAATATCTACCTCTAGAAGTTTCAAGAAGGTTTGACTCCTATATAAGGTCGGTCGTGAGTTGAGTTAGTTGGTTGAGTCACTGAGTTAGTTGACTGGTGTTACTGAGTTAGTTGAGATACTGACTGAGTGGAGTTACAGACTTGGTTGCTGTCAGCGAGCATTCAGAGAGTTCCCAAAGCGAACTGTATTGCATTGTCTTTTGCGGCGATTTAGCAGTTGTGTGTCAAGTTTAACTGCTGTTTGCGCTCTATTGTTGTGTATAGAGCTGTATTGAGTCTACTAGAATGAGAAGTTCTTGAGTTGTACAGGAATCTGTGAAAAGTTATATTGGAATAAATTTCTGCAAGTTTTGATCTGCTTTGGCTTCAAGTCTTTCGAGCCCATCCACTCAACAATATTCTTTTCAGTTGATTATAAACAATACAGAATTTAGCATAAGACACAAAATAATTATCATGTAATAATTAAAAAATATTTATTTTTTCTTGCTCTAGGAATAAAAATAAAAACCTGGAATTTAACAATTTTGATTAAAATCTCAAAAGCGGTCATTTGACCTCTCTCTGGTATGTTTAGTGTTAAGCATAAGTAAAATATGGGTTGATAAAGTACTTTAATAATTCATTTCTACGTCAAATTTTGTTTATTATTTGTTTATGTGTTAAAGTTTACTGCCTCTGTTAACTCTTTAAAGCACAAATTTTAAAGAAAATAAAAACCATAGTTGCACAATATTTTTTTATATAAAAATTGGTGAAAAAACAAACACTATTCAAAATAATAAAAAAATAACATTTCAATAAATCCTTTTTTCACAGGGTGGGACATATATAATTTCACTATTGAAACACAGCTTTTTAGTAAAACAAAATTTAACTTTGCTGACAGTACAGCACAAGGGCAAAGAACTTTATATAAGCAGCAAATAATAAATTTATAATCCTATAAATTAGAAAAAAAAGAATATATCATTTATTTTATTATTTTTAATAATTGCATCGTGGTATACATACAATCTCACCACTTCACAGCTTCAAAATTAGCTTACAACATTAAATAGCATGTTTTTTTTATTATAAACAATTTATTCACACATAAAAACAGTTCTAAGAAAAGAAATAACACGTATCGTTATGAGCAACAAAAAAGTACTGAATCATGCTATACGCCAACCTTAATTAGAGCAACACACAACTTACGAATTATTTTTTGTATGTATAAGGTTTTTTTCCCCACTTATTTGCACCTTTACCGTTGTTGTAAAATCTTTAAATAAAATATTAAACTTTAATACTATGTTTAACTTCAACTTTTCGATATGGATTAAAATACATCCTGGCAATAACTTTAATTATGCAGTAATAAAAAATATTTAATTTGTAACTGAAACTTGTTGAAATATTATTCAAGGTGTTGCAAATAAGCATATCACAGGGATATGTAAATTGAAAGCATTTTACTTCTAATTAAGGGTAGATGCATAATACCCCAAAAATTTTTTAAGTATCTGTCTCAGAATTATTTTGAAATTACCGTAAAAATACGAATGGTATTTAAAAATCAAAGAATATTTTAAACGAAGCATTAACTTTTTTACAGAAACAAATAACTGAAAAACAGATACCATAGATAGTTTAAAACTAGGAATGTGGAACATCGCACAACTTTCAATTACACTATAATACTAGCTTAGATTGGTGCCATTTAACGTTAGCGTTTTTACATTTTCATCATTCATTTAGAAAAAATTGCCAATTTGGCGATATTTTTTGCGAAAATTCTTATATGGGTCATAAAAACCTCCGCCAAAATGGTGCATTGGGGGACATACTTTTCGATAATTCTAATAGTATCCTTTCTTATAAGTGAAGCTGAGGAGAAGAGAAAAAACGATCGTAGATGAGATATACTCAAGGTAAGAGAACTCTGTGTTGAAGGCATTTTTTTTTTCTACTTTTTACACCATTAATGCTTTTTTACGGGAATTTTGGAGGAGTAGATGTTTAGAACACCTTAAGAGGCATTATCACAATGATTTTGAACAAAATCGTTAGAGCCGTTTCTTAGCAATTACTGAAAAACATGATTTTTTTAATGACAGCTACCTTATGCGCATGCGCGATTTTGAAGATAACCTTCATGGTATGTCGTTGTGTCATCATCCCAAGTTTGAACATCCTAGGTCAATTTGTTCGGGAGTTATGCTGACCACCTACACACAGACACACAAACATCAATTTCTCTAATCGCTTTTTTGAGATCAGGATGATCCAAAACATGAAGAAATGCAAAGCAAATCGATTTTTTTTAACGAATACTATACTTTCATTACCTTATGTATACATATGAGTAATTGAAAATAAAAATCATCTTTCTCCCTAAGGGTAAAAATATAATACCAAAAAGATGTTGGTTAGTATCAGCCTTAAAATGATTATTGGATTATTTAAACAATATTAGTTCGATTAAAAATTCAAGAAATATTTTAAAGAAGGCATTAAACTTTATTACAGAAACAAATAAACCAAACAGATTGCAAGGATTAGTTTAAAAGTGTTTAACTTTCTAGTAAAGTTTAAAACCACTACATCCAACAAATTTTAACGAGTCGAAATTACTTCAAAATTATATTGAAAAATCAAGGAACATTTTAACTGTTTGGGGCTAGGTGGGTTGAAAATTACAAATAATATAATGTTTAAAAAAAATTCAGAATTCAAAAGTTGTGTTACTGCAACATTGATTTTCGAGAAAAGGAAACTAATTTCTTAAGATTTTAATATAATATATGTTAAAAAATAAACTAACAAACATTAAAATTTAATTTACTAACGCATAATCTAAATTAAAATCTATTTATTACAATAAATTACAATATTTTATAAATTAAGAATTTTATTTTTAGAAAATACTAACGAAAAATAAAATTGTATAATTATTTTAAATATAAGTAATATATATACTTCAGTAAAGTTTAAACAAATTTGTCAAAATCACTAACATACATTCTTCAGGTATTTTTTCCCTTTTCATCTTATGTTTGATGCATTTTTTAAATCAGTGAATCTGTCCTTTCCCCTTCATTTTGAAAACGTTTGGAAGAAACTTTAAAATAAATCTTTATGAAATCAAGCCATTTGTTGCTACAAGCTTCCCTAAGAATGTGAGTCGCAAACGAATATTCCCCTGTATAAACTAAATATAATTTTATGGTCTAAGCGTTATTTATTGACAGGTTTCATGCCATTTTATCGCCACTTAAAACAATACCCGACAAAATGCGAACACATATTTATGTCAAGTAATAAAACTGTCAGGTTGCTATTTACCTCATCTGTCTTTTAGATATTCTACTCTAAATCAGTTATATGGCTTATTTTTGAATTTACAAAATACACTTTAGTCTTAAATTTCTCATATAATACTCTACGTTATACTGTCTGCAGATATATGCATGGCGGACATAATTAAAGTGTTTATAATTATATCATGGTGTAATTTAAAAGTGTATTAATTAAACACAAAGTCTATGTACCTGTGAGTCTGTGACTCAGTCCATAGAAACTAACTTCCAGTATTCAAAGAATCCTAAAATTTGAAACATAAGTAGTTTTAATCAAAAACAATTTTTTGACCATAAGTATTTTATTTCCATGCTGACAGCCATAATTGTAAAATGTCAACCATAAAGGTATTTTTTTTATTAGTTTTAATGCAGGAATAAAAAAAAAACTCATCACCATCATTTATTAAAACTCCCGCCAGATGGCAGTCCCTAAACCTTGACTTATTATCGTAACATTTGGTTCGCTAGGCGATGAAGTATAATGAAATGACTCCACAATGCCAAGTAGAAATACATAAAAAAGTCTAGTTTTATTGTTTTAAAGGTTTTTAACAATATCTGTTAACTTAAATTTACAGAATATGAATCCAAGAATTGCTAAAAAGTATCATACAGTTTGCTTTATTGTACTTAACAAATTACAGTACAAATTACAGTACAGTACCATTATCAAGAGCCATCACCAAGTAATAAATCTCGGATTTATTTAAATGACAATTAACATTCCATGCCAACAAACGTACAAACCTTCCACCGCGCCATTTCCTCCACAACACAAATCATCCATTAGCGATTATGGTCAACTTCCTGTTTGGCATTCAAACCAAACAACCCTGGTAGAAATTGAGTCCAAAAAACACCAGGGTATTGTCTTTTGACCCAGGGGGTCTTAAAGTTCTCCCTAGAGGGAGGGCCTTTGGAACTGCCCCAAGTGTGTAGTAAGGGGGGAAGGGGGTCAGACGATATTGATGGCATGGTCTGAGAGTTCCATGTCTCCAAGTGTAGCTGGAAATACTATGGAATGGTCTCTATTGTTCTATTATTTTGCTTAAATGGGGAGTTTGTCGGGAATGAATTGTCGGAGTTAAATGAGCGGAAGGGAAAGATTTATGTGTTAGAAATGGCAACAATGGTATTCTAAGTTTAGTGGGGGTACTATGCGATACTGATATGCTGGGCTGCTAGTTTGGTGGTATAGAGAATGGGTTTGATGTAATCGATCGGAATTTCTAATAGTATATGTTTCATTATGTAATAGTTAAATAGTTAAAGTTAAAGAAGAAGAGTTTATCAATAGTTAAAGAAGTAGAGTTGAGAAATTAAGAATATCATTGAGGCATATTAACAAGTATTTCATTATTATATCAGGAAGAACCAGTATTGAGTAATTAAAGTTACAAGAAAAGTATAAATTAGTTCAATAATTGGAATTTCATTAATTTACATTTGCATATCTTTGTTAATATTTATAATGGAAATAAATATTACATATATATTCACTAACGTATTTATGTTAATTTTTCTGGAAACGCATTTAATGGAATAATCAGTTTATTGACATTTCTAAAAAACTAATTAAAAAGTATCGAATCACTTGCAAATTTATTATATCTATCTAAAGTTATAATTGACAAACTAAACATAAGGACAATTAACCGGCTTTACAAAAACTCACGAGCTATTAATATTTAATAACCAAATGAACTGCAAAATAATGTCATCACAGCTGCTATCAATCTATTAACCAAAGAAAACTGTAAAAAAAAAATTTATAGAACTATAAACATATTAACTCATCTTTGTAATAATACAGTACATTAAATACTCTAATAAAAATTATACTAAAAGCAGAAAATCCATCAAAAGTTATACATTATTCTTACATGACCTAAGCAAACCAGTTCATCAAAGTTATTCTTATCCAAACAACTACAAATCCTTATTCTAACACCAACTTTATAACTTGATGGAACTTAATACAAATAAGAAAATAAAGAATTGTTGGCATCACTTATAATTAGATGCACGGGATTTTGTAATGTTGGCATCACATATAATTAGATGCACGGGCTCATGTTAAAATAGTGTAAGATATTGATAGAACAAGACAGTTTGAGCGAAATATGCAGAGCTGAAGTAAGTGCGTAAGAAACAGGAAATAAAATATATCTTGAAAACCTTACGTAGCATTTTTTTGTTAAGAGGTTTTAACATTTCAGAAGTGGGATTGATATCTACAATCCGCCAACGGACAACGATAAAAAAAAAAAAAAAAGTTTTAATAACTTAAGTAAACGTACTTAACGCATTACGACAGGCAACGATTAAGCCTAACGGAATACTCAATACGGAGCAACACCGACGTACAACGATAAAGTCCACCGAAGATTTATACGATCCTACGAAGAAATAATTTGTATAAAGGACTACTATGATTATGTGAAAAATCGCATAGGCAAAAAAAAAAAAAAAAAAAAAAAAAATTGCGATTTAAGTCTTATTCGAAGATTAGCTCTGACGGGACTTGTTCTCAAGTGCAACGCCTTCATGAACTTTTCCAGTTAATAAGGAAACCTTTTCGTTACGGATGTAAGGTACGTGCTTCTATAATATCCAGAGTATATGTCAAGTGTAACTCATTGACGGAACATTTTGAGCTCCAACGCATTGTGGAAACCTTCAAGTAAAGGAGTTATTGGATAAATATTCATATATTGTTATTTGAATTTCTTTTCTGTGCAAAATGTCTTATTTGGCGAAAGCTAAGAAAGCTGAATTATTGGAGTTGGCAGATGAGTTGGGTTTGAAAATTAATGATGGAATGAAAGTTGTAGAGTTAAAGTCATTAATTATAAATTCTGAAAATTATGAAGAAGAGTTTGTAAAATTAATGTTAGAAAGAATGATTAATGAAAAAGAACGAATAGAAAGAGAAAAAGAAAAAGAAAGAGAAAGAGCATTTGAGTTAGAAAAGCAAGAAAAAGAACGAATGGAAAGGGAACAAGAAAGAGAACGAGCTTTTGAGTTAGAAAAGTTGAGAATTGCATATCAAAATAGTCCCAATGATACGAATTTTGGGAATTTGTTTAATCAGGATGCAATCGCCAATAAGCCGAATACCGATTTTCAAAAGCTGATTCGTAAGTTTGATCTTAAGGAGGCGGAAATTAGTCTCTATTTAGTTCTTTTTGAAAGACAAGCGCGGAGAGCTGATTTACCAAAAGCGGATTGGGTGTCGCACCTGTTGGGACTGCTTCCTTACGAAATTTCGCAAATAATCGCAAGAGAGTCAGAGGAAATGGCAAGCGATTATGAACACGTTAAAAGGTTGTTATTGAAACGTTTTAAACTTAGTCCAGAAAAATTTCATCAAAAATTTATTCATCACCAAAATTCAAACAGTACATGGAGTGATTTTGCTTTTGAATTACAAAACTTCTTTGAGGAATGGATCGCAGGATTAGGTGTTGTAGATTTTCAAGGTCTGAAAGATTTGATGATTACAGACCAGATGAAGAGAAAAGTCCCTTTTGAACTTAAAGATCATTTTATAGATGAGTGGTCGAAGTTCGTAACTCCTAAAGAACTCGCTGATAAGTTAGACGAATATGAAACAGTGAGAGGAACTAGGGTCAAGGCCTCTGACCGAAAGCAGACAATTCGATTCGATAAGAATCAAGGGAACGCTCAATTTCAACGTTCTGAATATGACAACGGTAAATCAAAGCCCCGAGTACCACAAACGAAATCAACACAAAATAGCAAGACTCAAGGTTACCGGAAACCTTTACGTAACGAGAAAGGTGAGCCCAAATGCTTCAATTGCAATGATTATGGACATTATTCGAAGGATTGTCCCGAGAAGATGCAGAATTCAGGAAATGACGTTACTAATTTAACTACGAAGATTAGAGATGGTTCAAATTCATTTCTCTACCTCAAAACGGCCAAGCTTAACAATGAAAACTGGGTGAGTGCATTAATTGACACAGGAAGCTCAGGATGCTTGATGAAAGAATCAGTCGCAAAGAAGTTAAACATTGAAGTTATTCCTGAAATAAATGAAGTTTACGGATTTGGCAACCAAATTACACCAGCTGCTAAAACTCTTGGAAAAGCAGTAGTTGATATTGAAATCGATACAGTCTTAGGAAAGGACATAACAGTTCTCATTGTAGGCGATGAAAATCAACCAGTGGATTTGTTAATTGGCAGAACATGGTTAGATATGCCTCATATAGCTTATGCCAGAATGGGTAACGAATTGCATATCGATGAAGCGCCATTCAATAAACTGCAGCTAAGTTTGGATAACACACGTATTACTCTAAAATCAGTGCAAGCTACTGTACTCGAGAAAAATACGGTTAATTTGATTCAATGTAGGACTGAAAGTCAGTATGATGGATTAGTCATGTTTAAGAGAAATAAAGAGATAGGTTGTTTATTGGAAGTGGTTAAAGGAGAAGCAAAAATACCTATTACAAATTGTCAAAATCAAAGTATTATCTTAACGGAAAACCAATGTGTTGGTAGAGGTGACGCAGTAGAATTGCTTCCAAGCAATGATTGTTTAGGAAATGAAGAATGTGTCGTTTCGATCCTGGTTAATGAAGCTTCAGAATCAGACAGTTTCGAAATTTTGAACAACCAAATTTTAAAAACTTCAAACGAAGTTCCTGAAATAAAACTTCCCATCAAATGTGAAGACATCAAAACTGACGAAGATGTTACTTATAACGAGAAGCAAGAGTTAGTTCATCTTCTAAACGAATATAGAGATTGCTTTGCTCTAAACTTGAGCGAGCTTGGGTGTACTGACTTGATAACGATGGAAATTAAAGAGATAGAAGGCAGCAAACCAGTTTCCATGCGTCCATACAGAACTAATGCCGAAGAACGATCAATAATAAAGGAAATCGTGAAAGAATGGAAAGATAACGGAATCGTTACTGAAACAAGATCTCCTTACGCAAGTCCAGTGATGATTGTAAAGAAGAAGACGGGAGAACACCGCTTAGTAGTTGACTATAGAAAGTTAAACTTGCAAACGATAAAAGATAAATATCCATTACCGAGGATAGATGATCTGTTAGAGTCTTTAAACAGCTGTTCAATGTTTACAACGTTAGATTTGGCCCATGGATATTTACAGATTCCGTTAACTGAAGACGCTAAACAGAAGACGGCTTTCATAACTCCCGATGAGACTGGGCAGTTTGAAAGAATGATTTTTGGATTGACTAACGCTCCTTCGGAATTTCAACGCATGATGCATGTAGTATTGGAACCATTGCTGAACAATACTGTGTTATGTTATCTGGACGATATTCTCATACCTGCAAAAAATTGGTCGGAGATGATGGATAAACTGAAGCAAGTTTTGGATCGTCTGAAGTCAGCCAAACTAACATTAAAGTTACCAAAATGTGAATTCGGCAAGAAAGAAATCGAGTTCCTAGGATTCGTGGTTAACGAAAATGGAATTAAACCGGGTCGAAGGAAAATAAAGGTTATTGCTGAATTTCCGACACCAGGTAATGTGCACGAAGTTAGAAGGTTTCTGGGTCTCACCAGTTTTTTCAGACGTTTCATACCTAAGTATGCTACACATGCTGAACCACTGAGTCGACTTACACGAAAAGATACTAAATTCCAGTGGAATGAAGAACAACAGAAGGCATTTGAGAAGTTAAGAGATAATCTGACAGAAGAACCTATTTTGGCGTTGTATCACCCTGACGCCAAAACAGAGGTACATACTGATGCAAGTTCTGACGGTATTGCTGGTATGCTACTCCAACAAGGTGAAGATGGAAAACTTCATTTAGTATATTGTGTTAGTAAGAAAACGACAGGAGCTGAATCAAAATATCATTCCAGCAAATTAGAATTGATGGCCATTGTTTGGACTCTAGACAGACTACGCCAATTCCTGATTGGTATAGAGTTCACCGTTGTTACAGATTGTCAGGCTCTTGTTTACCTAAATACTAAGAAGACGCAGAACCCTCAAATTGCTAGATGGAGTAACTTGATACAAGAATACGACTTTGAGGTGAAGTTTCGACCTGGAACGAAGATGGGTCATGTAGATGCTTTAAGTCGTTCCCCTGTTTTACAAGAAGGCGACACTTTAGATACAGTAGTCGAAAATAACTTAGATATTTATCAAACATTTACGGAGGATGAAAAAGTCTTAATGATGCAACATGCTGATCAAGATCTGAGGCAACTCATAAAGATATTTGAAAAAGATCCTCACGAGAGAACCACCGAGGAGAAACAGAAAATAAAAGACTTTGACTATAAGCAGAAGAGATTATATCGAATAGTTCAACATAAAGAAGAAAAGAAGTTACTGTACGTGGTTCCTAAAAGTATGAGGAAAAGTTTAGTCGTTAGGTTTCACGATTTTATGGGACACTTTTCTGTTGATAAAACGACAGCCAAAATTAAGGAACTTTACTGGTTCGCTTCTATGAAAAGATATGTCAGACGGCACATATCAATGTGTTTCGAGTGCCTAGTAAATAAAGTACCAAGTGGAAAGCAACAAGGAACCTTGCACCCCATCAAACCAGGAAAAAGACCGTTTGCTATAATTCATCTAGACCATCTAGGTCCGTTTGTTAAAAGTTCTAAATTGAATAGTTATTTGCTGATCATAATTGATAACCTTACACGATTCGTAAGACTCTTCCCCACTAAAAATACTTCAGTCAAGAATGTAATCAGCGCCTTAGGAATGTTTGTCGATGAATTCGGGCTTCCTGAAAGGATCATCAGTGATAGAGGCTCGTGCTTCACATCGCATGCATTCGAAGAATACTGCAGGATGAATGGAATTCAGCAGACTTTGACTTCTTCCCAACGACCGCAAGGAAATGGAATGGTTGAAAGAGTAAATAGGACTGTACTACCTGTAATTATGACAAGCATGACACACCTTGGACACAAAGATTGGGACAAAAGAATTAAGCAATGCGAAAGAAATTTGAACAATATGGTAAACAACACAACAGACAAAACGCCATTTGAAATGCTGCATGGTTATTCCCCAAGATTCAATGACGGAATACTACGAATTTTGGCCGATGATGATGCTGATGTTTGGAAAGATCCAGAAATGGTTCAAGCTGAAGCAAGAAAAACAATCGAAGATAAACAGGAAAAAGCAAAGAAATATTACGACAGAAAGAAGTGCAAAACTATGAAGTTTGATCAAGGAGAAATAGTCGTGGTCAGAAGATCACCGAGACCAACGGGAGAACCAACTAAAACTCAACTAAAATATCGTGGTCCATTAGTAGTGACGGAAGTACTCCCAAGCGACACTTACAGAATTTCCCAGCTCGAACCTAAAGAGCAGGGACGTTTCTATTCCACCACCGCTCATGTTAGTCAATTGAAGGCGTGGCGATGTGAGAGCGAGGAAGACGAGGATGCGGATGACCAGGACAAAGAATCTCCACCCAGGAGGAATCCTACACGCACCCGAAGAATTCCTGCTCGATATCCGAACTAAAACTGAGAGACTTAAAACCCCAAGAACTTTAAACTCTAAGTTTATGATTGTTATTATTCAGTATTTATGTATTTAGGCTAGCTTTCAAACTTTAAGTTTTCAGTTGTATATTACATTATTAGTATTAGTTATACCTCTAAATCGAGGACGATTGTATGCCAGGATGGTCGAATGTTGGCATCACTTATAATTAGATGCACGGGATTTTGTAATGTTGGCATCACATATAATTAGATGCACGGGCTCATGTTAAAATAGTGTAAGATATTGATAGAACAAGACAGTTTGAGCGAAATATGCAGAGCTGAAGTAAGTGCGTAAGAAACAGGAAATAAAATATATCTTGAAAACCTTACGTAGCATTTTTTTGTTAAGAGGTTTTAACAGAATATTCTTATACAAGTAAACTACATATACTAGTCAAAGACAAGTCACAGATTATGTGCAGGGATGTACTGGCCAAATGGTTGTCCAGTGTAATCACCGGGCAGGCCAGTGTGTGTAAAAAATAAACCGGTCCGGTACGGAAGTTCTATTTTCCCCCCCAATATAACTAGTTGTCTTTCTTGAAGTTTTTAGAAAAATTCTAATGCATTCAAATCCCAATCACACCCACCTGAGCTATTACAGTTGAATTATTAAAATTAATTTATAGATGGAACTATTTATTTATTGAAATTATTATTTATCAATATTTAAAAATAATTATATATAGTAATTATTTTTAAAAGTATTTAATTATCAAAATTTATTATTGGAAAAAATTGTATTATTAATAATTAATAAAATTTGATTAATAATTTTATTGAAAATTCGGGCTGCCATAAATCGAAAATCACCGGGCCGATTTTATGTCCCAGCACGCACTTGTATATGTTCCATGTTTATACAACTAAACCACATATTCATATCCATAAAACTACAAATCTGACCCTAGCCTTACAAGTTGTCTAAACTTTTAACTAATCAAAAATAAACTACAACCATAAAATCAGTCAGATGTTATTAGTCATTCTTACACCTCGTAACTAAACCACATATCCTCATTCCAAAACCAATCATAAATAAGTCATTCAAAATTACTCTTATATATTCAACAACAAAGTCCACATCCCAACACCAACTTTGTAACTTGATGGAACTTATAGCTAATAAAAAACAAACTACTTGTCAAAAACAAGTCACAGATTATGTATATATGAGTAAACCACATATTCTTATCCAAATAACTATACAAAGTTTTCATTCCGACACCAGCCTTACAAGTTTGCAAAACTTTCAACAAATCAAAAATAAACTACAAACGCACAATCAGTCAGGGGTTATGTGTCATTATTACACCTCGTAATTAATCCACATTCCTTACTCCAATACCAATAATAAGTAAATATTATAGTCAAAGTGATTCTTAACTGCACAACTACGAAGTCCACATTTTAGCACCAACCTTACAACTAGACAGAACTTTATGTTAATAAAAAAAAATATACTTGTCAAAAACAAGTCAGAAATTATAAGTCATGTTTACACAAATAAGCCACATATTCAAAGTGATTCTTATCCATACAATTACAAAGTCCTCGTCCCAACACCAAACTCTCAACTTGGCGAAACTTTAAACGTACCAAAAATTAACTACAAGCACAAAAACACTCAGAAGTTATTTGTCATTCTTACACTTCGTAACTAAACCACATATCCTCATTCTAAAACCAATCATAACTAAATCACATACTCAAACTGATTCTTAACTACAAAAACAACAAAGTCTGCCTTCCACAACCAGCTTTACAACTTGATGACACCTTTTCTTCCACCTATCCAAACTACTTCACAACAAATCACCCTCACAAACAAACCCAGCTCCTCTAACTCGCGAACACTAACCGGCTCGACGTTTTATACAGCCAATAATTCACAACTTTTATTACGAAGCACGTCACCATCAATACAACTACAAAGTCCCGTTACAGCGACCTAACTCAACAAAATTGACGGAACCACCCGCCTTTTATTCTGGACAGCCCACGTCACACTACCATCATCCATCAATGTTAAATTTGACGGCTCCTTCGATTATGTTTGCCCACTTCCAGACTGGCCGGGAAACACGGGAGTCCTTTAAAAGTTCCATCAGTAGTGTGTCACGGAAAAGAAGGGGGGGGGGGGTAGAATTAACGGAAGGATCAACAGTGTCGTTGGTCCGATGTCAAATCGACGTTGATGCGACGTTGGCTCGACGTGTGGTCGTCTGACAGTTTTGTTGTGTAGGGTTAAGTTGCGGAATATTGCGCCCAATTGATTTTAAGAGGAAATAAAAATCGGATGGATTGGAGAAGATCTTGGTTGTTGGAAGGGGGTGTTAGGGTTAGTGAGAGGGGATGTGTGGAATTTTAGAGTGGATATCTATTGGATTTGGATTTGAGGAAGGGTTTATTTATTGACTGTTATAGGAAGAGATGTTTGATATTATTATTTGTAAAGACAGTATCTGTCACTGTGAGGTCATTTTTTACATATAAATTAATTAAGGCGCATCATGCATGACAGATACCAAGCATATACAATTTGATGACATTTAATGACTGAAACCTTCTCCTGTTAGAATCCTCATAATTTGTTAAGGCCGATCGAACGGTATAGTGGTTAGCGTGCTAGCTTCTAGACCGCAAGGTTGTGGGTTCGAGTCCCGTGTAAGGCATGGGTGTTTGTAAATGTATGTTGGCTTGTCTAATGACGAATGTTTCGGCGCATTATAGCCCTCGTGTTGCTGGCGGAGCCAGATAATCTGAAAACAACCAACCAACCATAATTTGTTAAGGTGCATATCAAAGTATGTAAAATTTGGTGACATTTAATGAACTGAAACCTCCTGTCCCAATCCTCATAATTTTTTAAGGTGCATTGGCTCTGGATCAAAGTATGTACAATTTGATGACATTTAATGACTGAAGCCTTTTCCTGTTACAATTTTCATAGTTATTTAGGTGCTGATCGAAGTATGTACAATTTGATGACATTTAATGACTGAAACTTTCTCCTGTTAGAATTCTCATAATTTGTCAGGGTACATATCAAAGCATGTACAATTTGGTGACATTTAATGAACTGAAACCTCTTGTCCCGATCTTCCAAACTTTTTTAAGGTGCATCGGCTCCGGATCAAAGTATATACAGTTTGATGACATTTAATGACTGGCACCTCCTCTTGCTACAATCCTTATAATTGTCAAGTATACATAAGATTCAGATCAAAGTTTGTACAATTTGGTGACATTTAGTATCTGAAACCTCCTGTTAGAATCCTTATGATTTTATTTCGGGGCATCAGGTCCAGATACCGCATAAGCAAGTAGTCCCGATGGCTCAATTTGGTGACATTTAATGACTGAAATCTCATCCTATTAAGAATGATATGCGATAGCAAAACTCTACAGAGAAACATTTTGCAATATTTAAAAGTAAAAACAATATAACAGTATTTAAAGATAAATCTTGCCGAGTCGGCCACATTGCTGAGAAAACTTGCCACTGAAGATCCAAATTACATTACCAAATCCCTATTTACAGTCAAGATGTAATTGTCTTATTGAGTTAAAAAACTAACATTCTTGTGGTCTAATTTTCACATATTTCCAGTGGGAAATTCTTGTTGGATTCCTTTAATTTCCCGAATATTATAATGACCGTTAAACTGATATGTGACACATGTCCTCAGATATTATAGTTTAGGCATTTAGAATGGGCGAGATTTAAATTTCGCTCACCATTTTCGGTACCTCCGGTAAAATCCTTGAAATAATTTTTGCATTAATACTCTTTCTGAAATTAAAAATCTTCTTTTTCCATATTGCGCGTTCAAATAGCCTTTGCAGTTGTGTCTGGAAATATTGACCTTCGATGGATAGATATATGAAAAGAGCTTTTGCACCAATTTCTCACTACATTAATATTGCGTAGATGCTAAAAATTAAGTAAATGTCTTTACGCCTTTGAAAATTACAGCAGAAATTTGTTTAATTATGTTAACCTTTTCAATGCTAAGGAATCGAGGGAGATAGAATACTTGTGTTTTTTCCCTCATCAAAATGTTTTACTAAAGCATATTCTTATTGCAATGAAAAGCAAGTTTAATGTCGGTTCCTATCATTAGTGATGACACATTGGTAAAATAATCACTTAAGAACTCAATAATCACTTTTTGGATGGTTAACTCATAAAACAATCCCAGGAATAAAATGATTGATATAAACTTAAAAACGAGGATTAACTTTAAATGAAGGATTAAATTCAAGGAAAATATATAAATTTTAAAAAATTCTGAAAACAAGTAAATTTAAAAGGGAAATATTTGTTTAAAGAAGAAAATCTTTCAAATGTTGGTCCTGTGTAATCAGTTATACAACCATTACGTCCGGGTCACCAATGTGCAAATCGGTGCGTATTGAAAAAAAAACTGATTACACAGGGGATCTGAACACTCAACATATAAAAATATTAAGTCTTTATTTGGACCACTTTAAAATACAACATCGCTAAGTACGAAAAAAAAAAGGTAATTGGAAAGAAGTTAGTTAGTTTACAATTTAGAATTATGTCTTTCGGTTGCCAGGCAACGGTGATTATGTTGCCAACCAGAACGCCACATGTTCAATTTATGAAATGAATTGAAATGTCCTTAGTTGCTTTTTTGCTTGGGTATTTTTTATTACTAAGAAGAGTTAAAAGATAACTGCTACAAATGAAACTTTTAAATAATAAGTGATCTAGAATTTAAATAGTCGCATTTTTCTATTAAATTGCTTAAATAATGACTTTAGATATAAGTATTTGCTTTACTTTTAAATTTGCTATGAACATATGTTAGCAATAAAGTAAAAGTGCTTTTTATAATGCAACAAAATTCCATTCAACAATAAACTGGAATATTTTTAGCTTTGTCAAAGTTTAATTTAGTCAAATGTTTTCAACACTGACATTTTAAAATTTCATTTCAAACACTAAATGTTTTTAAACTATAAAACTAAAATATTTTAATTTTGAAACTTTTCCTTTTTAACTTAACAATAGCAATTTAAGAAAATAATAAATATTTAATAACCAAACTGAACCTCTTATAAATAATTAAGTGTACAATTACTAATGTAACCTATTAACAGTGAAATTTAAAACAAACTCAGCTCAGATAGTAAACTATAATGAGTCTAATTACGTTCAATAATAAAGACAAATATTTTCAAAGATGAAAACTAATTTCGTTACACTGAACATTTTAGTTGCAAAACTATCTTTCATTGTGTTTTCTTAAAATGTATTCCTGTATATTTAAAAAATAAGTTATTAATTACAAAACTTTTGAACAGAAGTTGATATTTTTAAGAATGAAACTAAAATGTCCAAACTTCAAACCATTGTTATTCTTTAACAACATTGATACAATTTTAAACACTCTACAAAGTAAATTTATAGTATGAACAATGAGGCGTTTGTTTGATAAAAAAAAATACCAATAAACGCAGATATTTTTTTTTTCCAAGTAAAATTGTAATTTAAGGAACTTTTATTAAATAAAGCCCAAATAGTAATAATTAATTATCAGCCTAAAGCATTAATATTTCCCTGCAAATTATCAAAAATTAAAATTGATTTCTTTTCGAGCAACTTCCAACTCAAATTCATTGTTAGTAACAAATTGAAAGTAATTTATAAACATCACCCCACAATAATTTCTAAATTGACGTAAACCCTTTTAATTGGCAGTCATTAATAAAACTTTAATGACAATTAAACCCCTTAAAAACTAAACATTTTCAAACAATTGATAATATACCGGTAATATTTATTATTGCAATTATTAATAATAAAGCTTAGCTTCTACGAAGCCTGTTTGAAGAATACCTGCTTATTGCATTCTCCTATATAAGGATCCTTGTCCTTAAGATTAAATTGATTCATGGTGTAATAAATAGCTAATTTTTTTGGAGGAAACTTCCGATTCAAATTCACTATTAATAACAAATTGAAAATAATTTATAAACATTACCCCACATTAATTTCTAAATTGACGTAAACGCTTTTAATTGACAGTATTTAAAAACACTTTAATGACATTTAAAATCCTTAAATCCTAAACATGTTCAAACAATTATTTATATACAAGTAATATTTATCATTGCAAATATTAATAATAAAACTTAGTTTCTACGAAGCCTGTTTGAAGAATATCTGCTTATTGCATTCTCCTATATAAGGATCCTTGTCCTTAAGATTAAATTGGTTCATGGTGTAATAAATAGTTAATTTTTTATAGGAAACTTTCAATTCAAATTCACTGTTAATAACAAATAGAAAATAATTTATGAACATTACCCTATATTCATTTATAAATTGACGTAAACCCTTTAAATTGGCAGTATTTAATAACACTTTAATAAAAATTAAAATCCTTAAAATCTAAACATTTTCAAAGAATTATTTATATACAGGTACTATTTATCACTACAAATATTAATAATAAAGCTTAGTTTCTACGAAGCTTGTTTGAAGAATATTTGCTCTTTGCATTCTCTTACAAGAGGATCCCCATCCTCGAGATTAAATTAGTTCATGGTGTGATAAATAGCTAATTTTTTTAGAGGAAACTGCCAATTCAAATTCACTGTTAATAACAAATAGAAAATAATTTATGAACATTACCCCATATTCATTTATAAATTGACGTAAACCCTTTAAATTGGCAGTATTTAATAACACTTTAATGAAAATTAAAATCTAAACATTTTCAAAGAATTATTTATATACAGGTACTATTTATCACTACAAATATTAATAATAAAGCTTAGTTTCTACGAAGCTTGTTTGAAGAATATTTGCTTATTGCATTCTCTTACAAGAGGATCCCCATCCTCGAGATTAAATTAGTTCATGGTGTGATAGATAGCTAATTTTTTTAGAGGAAACTGCCAATTCAAATTCACTGTTAATAACAAATAGAAAATAATTTATGAACATTACCCTATATTCATTTATAAATTGACGTAAACCCTTTTAATTGACAGTATTTAAAAACACTTTAATGAAAATTAAAATCCTTAAAATCTAAACATTTTCAAACAATTATATATATACAGGTACTATTTATCACTACAAATATTAATAATAAAGCTTAGTTTCTACGAAGCTTGTTTGAAGAATATTTGCTTATTGCATTCTCTTACAAGAGGATCCCCATCCTCGAGATTAAATTAGTTCATGGTGTGATAAATAGCTAGTCGAATCTCCTGGTCCTAATCAAATCTCTTAGTCAGGCACTGAGGAATCTAACTTCATTTCCCATTCAAGAATCGCAACCAGTTTCGTCAAGAAAAGGCTTTTGAGAAAACTGCATATTTACGTCTTCAGTAATTAAACTTTCTTTATGGAATGTGTAGGCTTTTCGCCAAATAAGATGGCGCTGCTTTCAAAACTCAAAGCGGAAAATTAACACAAAACTCTAGTTTAGAAATTAATTGGCGTCATCTCAAACGGCTAATGTTAATTTGATGATAAACTGAGGTAGTTTATTTGGAGAAATCCTTGTAGTTGGTGAGCTTTTTTTATAAGAGGACTTGGTACCTTTCATAATTTTTTTTTTAAGTTAAACCATTAAAATTATACTTTTTACATGTTTGGAAGTATTACTAAGAAAAAACTAAATTTTATTTAAAGAAGAGTTCACATAGTGCTATAAATTTTCAAAATTTTAAAATTAAAAAAAAAAAAAAAAAAATCAAATTTCTAATTCTGTCTTCTTTTTCATTTTTCAATATTGTTCCCGATTTTAAAAAAAAAAAAAATTCCTAGTAGTAAACTTTAACTTTTTAGGCATCGGATTTAGAATAAGAAAAATAGTTTTCGAGAAAAACTATAATTACTGTACCTATATGTAAAAAAAGCGTAAAATAAGGGTATTTTTCAACATTTAAATTTGTAAAAGAAGTTTTAATTATATTCAAAATTCCATGCCTATTTATGTCAAATCGATATTAAGAATGACAAAAAAATATTTCAAGTCATTTCATTCATATTTGCTGAAGTTTTTCATTTTGAGTCAGGTGGGAATCTCAAAAATCACGAACTGAGAAAAATGCGTTCGAAATATCAAAGGAGCTATTGATGCAATGCTAAATTCTCTATAAAAATGTAGTTTTTCTGCAATTGCAGCTATTGGATCAGCTCAAAAACTTTCCAGAATAAAGAGAAGGTTTCAAAGATTATAAACACACACAAAAATAGAAAATTTATATTTTTATTATTTTTTGTGGAAACAAAAGATACCAAGTCCCTTTTTGGTAAGTTAAATTCAAAATGATAAAAATTATAAGTGGATTTGTTATGAATTCAGAATTAGCTGGTCATTTTGGCGACAAAATACTGGTGATCAAAAAGTTAAAAGGAAATTCTATAATCATTAATTCTCTAACATTTGAGGGTAGATTATTACGGTACTTACACAAGAGAACAAGTTTTTATAACAGCATGCAAATTAACTAACTTTTTTTAATCATTTTGAATTTAAAATCGTGGAGAAAGTCGCACTTCATCGCGAAGAATGCGGGAAAGTATCTTTCTCGCACTAATGTGAAAAAGTGCTTTCTCGTACCCCTCGTGCTCAAATATTATATATGGTATTGAATGACATATTTTAAGAAGAAATTCATTGACTGGAGTAGCCAACATTAATAAATATATTGATAAAAAATATTTTGTGCACGGGATTAAAAAAAATAATGCATGCAACATGTGTGAAAATACTTTTTCAAACTCGGTAAATTATTTGACTCATGCTATCGTACTCGTCAAATAAGCGTTTTACCTCGTTTGAAAAGTATAACTTTCCCCACTAGTTAAATAAATAATATTTGTTTTGACAAAAAAAAATAGTTAATTTTTTTTTTTTTTTTTATCAACAGATGGCGATGTAAGTATCTGTGAGGAACTGCACAGTTGTATTTTAATTGTTTGCAGGGTACAAATCGAGCTGATATTGATAGAAAAATGAATTATTATTTTTTTTTTGTGTGGGGATTTGGATGGGGGGGGGGGGGGATTTAACTTTATCCACTAGTTGCATAAATAATATTTGTTTCGACCAAAAAAAATAGTTAATTTATTTTTTTATCAACAGATGGCGATGTAAGTATCTGTGAGGAACTGCACAGTTGTATTGTAATTGTTTGCAGGGTACAAATCGAGCTGATATTGATAGAAAAATGAACTATATTTTTTTACTTTGTGTGGGGATTTGGGGGGTGGGGGGGGTATATCTTTCCCCACTAGTTGCATAAATAATATTTATGTTGACAAAAAAATAGTTAATTTATTTTTTTATCAACAGATGGCGATGTAAGTATCTGTGAGAAACTGCACAGTTGTATTTTAACTGTTTGCGGGGTACAAATCGAGCTGATATTGATAGAAAAATGAACTATTTTTTTTACTTTGTGTGGGAATTTGGGGGGGGGGGGGGTATAACTTTCCCCACTAGTTGCATAAATAATATTTGTGTTGAAAAAAAAATAGTTAATTCGTTTTTTTATCAACAGATGGCGATGTAAGTATCTGTGAGAAACTGCACCGTTGTATTTTAATTGTTTGCAGGGTACAAATTGCGCTGATATTGATAGAAAAATGAACTATTTTTTTTACTTTGTGTGGGGAAATTTTCATGTATTTCTGAGCATTCACTTCAAAATTGCAGGGTTCTGCTGGCGAAAGTTCGGGATTTATCAATTTTTCAAGTGTTTTGTTACTTCTGGATCCTTTTATAAATGTTTATGTAAATTTTAATTGCAATAATATATAGTTAAGAACAGGTATCGGCAGACTACGGATAAGGAGCCGCATGCGGCTCTTCTCATGAATATTTGTGTCTCATCAAGTTCTAAGTAACTAAGAAAGAAAAAGGTGAAGCAATATATGGTAGTAAATTTGTTCTTTGTTTGGGTAACCCATAATAAACTTAATGTATAATATCAAACCCGAGAAATTAGAAAAACGTGACGAAACACTGAAGAATGTGTCGGTTGGATTAGTATAGCACAATTCTCAAATACCAACTTAAAATCAATAACCATAGCTCCTCCTTTCTATCTTCACGATCGAAATACGATTTTGATAAAAATCGCTGTGGTAATGCCTTTAAATGCGACAAAGACATAAAAAATGAAAAACAAATATCTTTAACACAGAATTATCTTCCCTTGAGCATAGCCCATCAACGACTAACGACTCTTTCTCCTCTGTTTGACTTACAGGAAATAATAATTTAAGAATTACTGAAAATAATATCGCCAAATTTGTCATTTTGGTGGGAATTTTTTACTCATGTAAGAACTATCGCCAAAAATATCGCCAAACTGGTCATTTCTTTTATAGTGTAATTGAAAGTTCTGTGATGTTTCAAACTCCTAGTTTTAGTTAGAAATACATATTTTGAACTTAAATTCTTACACAAAGAGTACATTGCGATTCGAACTCAAATAACTGCACGATATTATTGCCGCCGCTCAATTCATACCCTATAACACAGCCCAAACAATGCAAAGGCTCAAACAATAACAATACACTATACACTACAACTTACTTATGCACATTAATTCCTCCACCCTGTGCAAATTAAAGCATGCTGTTTCTCCGAAAACAAGTGCAGAATCGCGAATTTGCAATTAGTTGAAATGGAGTAATATAAGTATGTTGAAACATTACAAACTCATGACGTTCTATAGGCAATTAGAGACTGAGACTGGGAACTTCAAAGGCTGCTTGTTGTGTTAGAAGGGTTTCTATGGACTCGAATAAACTCGAAGCACAGACAGAGGATATTGCTTTCGAAGTTTTGAAGCTTTACTTTAGATACAGAATTTCATTAAAACTTCTATGTATTGTGCCTAACTAATTACAATAACTCCTATTTGGGTATCTTCGTCAGGATATATAACTTAGTTGTTTTGACTATCATACAAGTAACTTCTGTTTCTAAATTTCTTTTAATTGTTTAGTCTTCGCTTATTGCCATTTTATTTATATTCTCTCTTAAGCAAATTCGGGTTGTTTTTAATACTAAATATAGAAAACTTGCAGTTTCAAATTTTGAAATGATCCTAAAATACAGTAAATTAAAATAGTTTTGAATAATTATAAGCGACGCCCCCTCCCCTTTCAGAAAACCTGTAAATCTCCCCCTGGGGTTATTATAGACACCTAAATATCAAAACTATAAACATAATTTATTAAGGAAATTTATTTCTTAACACTATCTTCTTGTATTTCAGATATGATTGTGGTGGTGTTTAGGAATAAAATAGTCATTAATTCAACAAGAAAAATATAAAAAAGCCATGTTGGCAAAGATATTACAATATCAATAACGTAAATAACTTAATCATGATCTTGCCAACTTCGTTCCATTTGTATATACAAGCGTTTGGCGCTATAGGAAGAAATCTCTTGTTTCTTACCTCATTAGTAATCACAGAGAGAACGTTGCCCCTCAAAAGAAGGGCACTCATTATGACACATTTGGCGATATATGATAAATTATGACACATTTGGCGATTTATTTGTACTTCAGCTAACGTAGAAATTTGAATAGCTTTACACAAATTGTTTTTGACGGAAAAGGATATTCTCAAACTACTATGATTACTTTGCGTTCCATAAAAAAAATTTAAAAAAAAAAAAAAATGATTTTTGATAACGTACCAAATCATCAGCCATATCTCAATACATCTCAAAGCTCTAAACCTTCGTTTCCATTAAAACTTTAAACTCACTTATCCCTTTGAGTTGGGCGAGGTTCTATATGCTTATCCATCCCAATTTATCTCTGGACTTACAAAATGTACTCTGCAACTTACAAAGCAACACAGAACATCTTCAATTATAATCACCTCGGAACCCAAAACCCATCAAGAACATTTCTTTTCACACAACGTTAGCGAAAAACGCAGCTGCGTGAAAATTGATTGCCACCCAATCAGCAACGAGTTACCAGCGACTTTTCCTTTGCTCAAAATCCATCCTTCCGCGGTCAACTAATTCAAAACTATCTGACTCCCTACCAAGTGAAGCATGCAAGCATTGATTTTGCTTGCTGACGTCTTCCGAATTTTTTCCCCTTTTTAAAACCGTAGTCACAACGGCGTGAAATGTAATTTTCGCCTGATTCTGACATTTCTCCTGCTAAAAATAATCTATTTAGCAAAAGGGTGGAATGGTAGCGAAAGCGACCATCCAAAAATAAAGATTTTGGCTTTTTGGTTAGCTGAAATGTTCGATGATAAGCTATTATCTATCTTGCTTGAGCGGTGGCGGTGAAAGGCTTTAAAACTTTTGGAACTTACTTGTAAAAAGCGATAAAAATGCTTGGTGGGAAGCCTGGATGTGGCTTTCTGCAAGGTTGCAGTGATGTAAGGATTGGGATACGGTGCTTAGTTTTGTTTTGCATCTTGTTCATTGACTTGTGACAAAATTTCGTTTCAAAAGAGACGAAACAACATGTTAAACAATGTTCCTTTTTCTTGTACATTGCGATGAAGATGTAATGGCACATGGAAATCTATATTTAACGAACATTTGATAGTAACAACATGAGGTTTTCACAGAAATGCTCCACGAAGAAAAAAAAATCAACAGATGGCGCTGTGAGTATTTGTGAGCAACTTTTCCTAGTGTTTTTTAAGTTGGGAATTGGATGTAAAACAAAATCTGTTGATTAAAAAAACGTACTATTGTTTACTTATTATGAAAAAGATCCGATTTTTCTGAATTTCGGGAAATAAACTTTTAAAAGTTCATGAATTATTGTTTCTCAAATGTTCCGTTATTTTTTATTCTTCCTGAATTTATGAAAAGTTAACATGGTCATCCAGTGATGTATTGTTCTTCATAATGACTTTTTAACACTGTGCAACATTTTTCTATCTAAAGATGGAATTTCAACATCATTAATTACATCCTTATTAAATGTTACATAGTCATCCTAATTTATCAAAGGATTGTAATAACCATATTTGGCTGCAGTTACCCTAGTAGCACAAAAAACGGTGACCAATATCATTCTACATGGGCTAATCTTGATATGACCCTTTGTTGACCAGCCATTGTTGCGGATCTTGACCAATCTCTTCCAGTGCTAGGCAAAATACACTAGAAGTTTTGGAATATTGTTGAAAAGTTTTAAAGCTGAAATATTTTTATAAGAAAGGATGGAAAGCTAAAAAATATATATATATTTTTTTTTTTACGTTTCTGACAAGTTTTTTTTTTTTTTTTTTTTTTTTTTTCAAAAAAATATCCTGTATTTTGGAACGATGTTTAAGCTTCGACCAGAATTGAACAGTCTTCCAGAATCCCTGTTTCTGACAATGACGAATACCACTGTGCGACCTAGGAAATTATGATGTAGTTTAGTATACTATAACTCATTGACCTCACCATATTTTAATGCCAAACTGACATATAATGATTATAAAAGTAATTTAAAAAAACTTTTCGTTTATGTATCTTGATCAAAGATTTGAAATATATATAGTTATGGACCTATTAAAGAATAGACCCGGATTCATAACTACTTATTTTTTTATCTTCAATCTCATTAAAGGTATATTACGTTATATTTTACGTCATTGCAATAGTCCAGTTGCTACATATTAATTGCATGACATAAATACGCACATTTATAAACAGAAATTTGATCTATATATATTTTGCTTTAAATTATGAGAAGAAAACAATAGAAGCACTGTTTGGTAAAAAAAAGTCGGAAGTGTTACTAATAATTGTTTTTTAGAATGCCTCTTTTATAAAAGAACATTAAAAACTCATTTAATAATTTGCGATAAATCCACTAATAGTAAAGCCCCATAGTTCATCTCTTGTTGAACGCAAACCTCTTAGTTTTAATAAGTAACGATACAAACAGATAATTCACCTCTTAAATATACATCATACCCAAGTACTTTCCCTATCTCTTACCACACATTCCTAAAACCCCATTCCCCAGCACACTTCAAAAGCCTCCCGCCCTAAGTATCAACAGTCCATACCAAAACGATACCAAACTACCCTATAATGAGTCTAAAACTACTTCTAACTTTTTTTTGTCTCTCATTCCAATTGAGAATCGGAAGTACTATGCAAGGGTAATTTACCCCTTGTTACAACCCCGCCAGATTACTTCATCCGGGCATAATCTAAAAGGTCCCTGGCCACTTCAAGTTATTACCCCGCCATGAGTGTAACCCTCACCGCTTAAAACGCATTCCGCATTAATTTTTGATCAGCTAGCTGGCCCAATTTCGACCCTTAATTCAGACATTATTCATGAAAAGTGACTTAGCCTAATTACGTAATACACACCATTGAAAACTGTTTGAGGCTTTTACGGGATAGGGGAAGTTCAAAGTACTTATGGGGGAAAAGTTAGGGATTTTTTTACTATAGAAGTACTAATTGAGGATTTTTTTTTTGTATGATTGGAAAATAACTTTTTAATGTAAGGATGGTGCTTTTTTCGTTACCTGAAGTAAGTAGAGGTATTTCATGAATATATTTACTTGTTTGAAATGGGTGTGGTTATCCGATATTAAGGTTGCCTGGAACTCAAAATTCTAAAATATTTACTTTTAGAATTATTTTTCTGAAATTTTTTATACAGTTACGTATAATGCTTTGAAACTTAAAGAACTATTTTAAATTTTTAAATTTAAAAGAATATTTTTTTTTTAATTTAAAAACTTCAAAATTTTGATATTTCCTAAATTTGATGTACCTAAAAAAACTGTACTAAAAACACTAAAAAAAAAAATACCTAAAAGCTGTAAAAAATCCATAGTATGCTAAGCTCCAAACACTTTTTGTCTTCTTAAATGTTAATAAAAATCATAATTCTTGAAGACATATTAAAAAAATGTATATGAAAAATAATTGTGGAAAGTTTCATAGATTTATAATGAGTAGTTTTTAACCCGGCAGGACGCGCCCGGGGTCCATATGGACCCCAAGTGATTTTAAAAAGGAATTTCTATTATATGTTTGACCTTGACCAGCCCTGCTTTTCAGTAGTCTACTTTTCCACGACCTTCAACCTCTACCAAGTGTCAAAAATTCCTTAGGGTCATTATTTCATCTTTAACAAAAGGGTTGTCACGTTTGGGGTATGTCTGGACCCCGCGCGACTTCCCGCGTTAGCCGAATTAGCTGCATTCATCCGCTGCTACTTTCAGTGTACGGACGTTATTTCTTGGCTTCGCCATGACGACTCCATACGAAAAAGAGATGGAAAGACTGAGAACACTTTTGAATGAGGTTGAAAATGATGAAGACCCTATTTCTGATGAAGAAGATTTTTCTGATCATGAGAATTTGAGTAACCATGATTCAGAATCAGAACTGGATTTGGATACTGACGTAGAAGAGGATATTTCCAACAAAAAGGATTTTCTTGGAAAAGATAAATGTACATTCTGGAAGAAAGAAAAATTTAAAACTGGCGTTTGAACGCGTGCACACAACATCATTTCGCATCTACCAGGACCAAGATTGGCTGCAAAAAATGTGACAACGCCGAATGAAGCTTGGGAAATTTTTATAGACCGTGAAATTATGGATGAAATAATTATTTGTACAAATATTTACATTAAAAGAATATCATCGAAATTTTCCAGAACGAGAGATGCCAAAGAAACTGACGAATTTGAAATACGAGCGTTGTTTGGACTGTTATATTTGTGTGGTTTGCACAAATCATCTCACCTGAACGTCCGTGACCTATGGGCTACAGATGGTACAGGAATCGAAATTTTCCTGCCACTATGTCGTACAAGCGATTTTTATTTATTTTAAGATGCCTGTGGTTTGACAACATCATCACAAGGGAAGAAAGACAAAAAGAAGACAAACTTGCTGCTATCAGAAACATTTTTCAAATTTTCATAAAGAAATGTAAAGACTCTTACTGTGTTGGGGAATATGTCCCCATTGACGAAAAACTTTTAGCTTTTCGGGGACGTTGCGGATTTCGTCAGTATATACCCAACAAGTGTATATATTCAAATAATTAGTAGTATTAAAAATTTCGAAAATTCATAAATACTAGTTTTATAATCATGCTGACGTTAAATATTATGAAAAAATTAGCATTAATTGATTTACGTAAGTGGGGTCCATTTGGACCCCGCGCGCGCGTCCGTGTTCGTATCTTAGGCGCGCGTTCTCCCGGGTTAAGTTATGTCAATTTAAACTCAGAAAAGGGACAAAAAGCCATCATCGAAAGAAACAGTTTTAAAGTTTCAAGATAGCATGTCTGAGTAACAGTTATCATGTGACAAAAACTTAAGTATTTCAATTTCTACAAATGATTGAAACTCAATTTTTAAGCCATTTTATTTAAAAATATTTGTATAAATTTTTCAGTAGTAAAATATTTTTTAAGAATTTTAAAAATTTTAAGTCCCAGATCCCCTTAAGGGGAAACCAGAAGAAAAAATTACCCCTCAAAATTTATTTTGACGTTTTTAGTGTATTGTGATATATGAAATATCTGCTTTAAAATTATAGAATTTGATGGGCAATGCATCCATTAGAAGTATTTTTAATAATTTTTAGAATACAATATCACAATAAAAACATGCACATTTTTATATTTTAAATTATATTTTCTCAACAAATGAACTTTTGTTTCAGAATCTATTCAATACTTTCCTTGCAACTTCCCCGATAGTACACCGGTATTCTCTTCATTATACATAATTTGTCATTGAACAATTATTCCTATTTTTTTTATATATTATTCCTATAACATTCAAATAATTAATTATACACGAGGTAAACTATTTATCTTATACAATTATTGTCAAACATTACCTTTCCAAAAGTTTCAGTAACTTCATGCCCAAACAAATTACTCATTTTCTAACAAAAAATCGGTCAATTAGATTAGAACTCAAGATGCACTTAACCAATATAAATTAAACTAGATACTGAATACATATCAATAAAAACAAAAAGAACTTGCAACTACAACCTTAAAAGGACACCTTTGATTTACAGATAGATATCTAAATATTTAAAATTTCAATGCGCAGTTTCTCTAATTGAAGACTTTAAGTAGAAAGAGCTTTTATGTTGATAATGTAAAGCACTTTAGTTTCAAATCATTGATAGGGAAACAAAATTTTAACTTAGATTCTTAGAAATTTAATCGGAAAGTATATAATTTATGCTGTACAATATTGCTTCTATAAATTAACTGCTAGGAAAATTTTAAATAATTCTTGTCTAAAACTTTCATTATCAATTATTATTTTGGTCTTTAAGAGTTCAGATTAGGGGGGGTCCAGTACCGAAATTTCGTCAAAATCTCATTTTTTTTTTCCTGATTTGAAAAGATAGTTCATACCTCCCTGAAGAGAATAATGTTCTTATATCATTCCTCCGGTGGTTAGAACGCCACGAAATTACCTGTTATTTAAACATCACTAATGAGCTCAACGCCTTGAAGCATCTGCTTAAAGTGTGTTTTTCGAGCACTAGTGTTTTCCATAGATGTTGCAAATTCAAATCGATATATCTCCAGAACCATAAACAACTGAATATTCAAATTTGGGGAGCATTTAATTTATATAGTTTTAAATATTTTGTCAACACGGAATTTTATTTTTGAAATTCTGTAATAAAATATAACATTTAGAGCAATGGATAACATGAAAAAAAGCAAAAAATTCATTATTTTAATTTTGAGAATTTTTTTAATTTTTTTTAATTCACCCATCAAAATTCTGTAAAGACAAAATTTCCTTTATATACTAATGCATTACAAAAAAATTTCCCTTTAAAGAAAAATTTATTTTTTCTTGTCTTATATGAAAATACTCAAACATCAATTATTATGAATTTTTCTTGTTTTTTTTTTTTTTTTTTTTTTTTTTTTTTTCAATAAATCAACCAAACATTTAAAAACACATGATCTCAAAGATATATGAATAGTATATCATACATAAGATAAATTACTTACATACAAATATATATAAATATTTTTTTTATTTTTATTTTCGGTATCAGACCCCCGTAAAAACTTTAAACAAACATATAAATATTAACATAATGCTGAATGACAATTTTACACAGAAACTATTTCATATCATATAATTTAGTGATGCACCGAATATCAGTGGATGAATCAGTTACTTCACTGATCCTCGGTGCATCAACTAAGTTCTACAGTTGCACCCAAACTATTTGAATTCAATGTTAGTGAAATATCATTTCAATCAACTTTTTTTCTAATTCACTTTCACTGTAAATATTCTATTATATTCCTTTTCTAACATTTTGTTAGAGTCTAATATGATATCCATTTTTTCCTATAAAATATCACTTTCCGAATCGTTATAATTTTTTTTTAAATGGCATGGAAAATCGGATAATCATCCGCTAAATTCATTAAAAATTTATTCACCGGTACATTCAGTTATGGTTCAAATTCGTGTACTGATAAAATGAAGAGGAAAATATAAATACTAATAAAATAAATTATTTTCGTTATAATAAAATGCTCCCTGATAAATAAGATGAAGAAAGCTTTTAAAGTATTCTTTATTTGCATGTTTTTTATCGAAATATTCTATACTTACATGTTTTTTATTGAAATATTCTTTACTTGCATGTTTTTTATCGAAATATTCTATACTTACATGTTTTTTATTGAAATATTCTTTACTTGCATGTTTTTTTTTAATCGAAATAGATTCTGAAAGTGCAATGCGACCTAACTTTTGAAAGGCGAACGTTTGGGAATGAAATCACGAGTAAACCAGTGATCTTTGAACAATGTGTTAACTAAAATATAGCACTAATTGAGAAGCATTTACAAAGATTTTTACAAGCTCGAGAACAATTACTATTTATCTTCTTAATCACTTAATCGACATTTTTATCACATGATAAATTTTTTTCCTTTTATACTTCCAATGATGTAGAATATTTATGAATATTTTGAAAAGCATTTTACTAACAAATAATTGTCAATGCATTATAGTTCCTCAAAATGAAGATTTCCAAGACAATATCTCCAAAACTTATTGTGATCTAAATATCCATTTCGTTAAAAATACGAATAAAAACCAATTCGGCTACAATTTCTTTCAAACTAACACATATTCAGTTAAATTAACATTCAATAAGTACCACATGAAAAGTTTTGCACGACAACAAAACTTGATTATTTTTAAAATCATTAACTTTTATTTACCAGAAAAAAAAGACATTTTTTTTTTTTTTTTTTTACATTTTTCTAAAAATATTCTCTGAACAAAAAGATGTTAAAAACAGCTGCAAAAATTAGAAATTTAGCGTATCAGTAACACATGCTATAACAATTCGATAAAAAAATTATCAAATATGTTTTTTTCCCGTTAAAATCTGACACGTAAAAAATGTATAGCAATCAAAATAATACTCATTGCAGACAAATGTCCTAGTAAACTAAAGCTTCTACAAAATATTTCAGACTTTAAACAACATTTCTCTCATGGCTATCAACAAAGTCAATTTTGTGTGCCAATGTCAAATCAATTTGATTTTATCCACCAAGTGATAATTGATTGAGGATACGTTCTTTAAGTTATTTATAGTGTGATTCACTTTACGTAATAACTCTTAAAATAAAAATTCTTTCAAGCTTTGTTAAACCTTTCTACCACGATATAACGATTCCTTCAAAACGTTAGCCATCAAACTACTATGCATATAAATTTAGTATTGGAGTTAAATTAATAGTCAATGCTTTGTAACACTTTAAAACTCCTACAAAATATTCAAAACTTCAAACCAAGTTTTTCCTATTACTACCAACTTCAGTGATTTTATGTACCCTCACCATATCAAGAACATTACAAAAATTTACGTATTCATCTGCGATAATCGTTCAAAAAAATGTATTACGTACATGTTGTATTGCCTACAAATGCTAATGATTAAAGAGAATCGTTAGCCATTATCATTTCAGTAATTTAATTATCTATCATTAAAACTAAGGGGCCAAAATAGGAATTTTAAAACATCAAACATAACCATGCTGATTCTTTTAAATAAAAGAAAATAGTTCTTTCAACAATTTATTCGAAAATTTAATTTCCCGACTGACATATATAAATGTACACTTAACCTTATTAATAGTCACTGCAAACAAGTTTCTTAGCAAACCTACTACAAAATATTCCAAACTTAAAACAATCTTTCTCCTATTACTATACTAACAACGGAAATATTACCTTAAATCGCCAAACCAAGCATTGGCGAAAACTTAGGTATTCACCTGCAATAATCTCTTGAAAACAATTACTGCTTCGCTTGATTGCATGTTGTCATTTCTCGTCATTTGGCTGAGCGTAAATTCTTTGGCTGATCTTCTTAGATAGCTATTATGAAAGACGTGACATTGCGTTGGGACGTGTTTTGCTTGGAGACGCGTGTTAGCCATAGTCTAGCGTGAGCGTAAATTGACAGGGGGTTGTTTAATTATTGTTGTGATTTATTTTTATGATTGATTGATTGGGGAAAGAAGGTGTTGGGATTATGGAGGAGACTTTAAATGAGTTTTGGATTTAATTATGCGTGTGCGTGGAATGGGGTTTTGAAATTTTTGAGTATATTAGTTTCGTGTTTCTTGGAGTTCGTGATTGGGATTTATTTTTTAACCAATTAACTGGTGTCGATCCGTTTTGAAAGGGCGAATTTTTGTGGGTTACGAAAATCAATCGATGACGAGTATTGTCGTCAAGCACAGAGTAAGTGTCGCTGTTAAAATATTGCATCACAAAGATAGGTTTATTTTGTAAAATTGCTAATTTTATTAGTAACATTTATTTATTTAACATATATTACGTAATTAACGAAAAGCACAAGAATAATATATTTAAAGTTAAAGTACTTACCTACGTTGAAAGGGTCGATTTTGATGAAATTTGACAAACAAATATTATTCGTGAATATTTAAGCCCAAATCTTTAAGTTTCTAAAACTGTTTACTTTTTATCTCTTGATTTGAACAAAAGTTATGACAATTTGAAACTGATCTAAAACTGTAAATTATAACCGGAAATAGCCTATCAAAACCAAAAGTTGGCGATTAAAAAGGGATTTCCTTCTAAATATTAATATTTTATTCTTTTTAATAAATAAAAATTTGAAAAAGAAGAAGGTGCATTTAAAGTGTATAATTAATATGGTGTATATAGAAATTAAGTGTTTTAAAGTTTAAATGCATTTTTCTCGGAATTGATTTTCACACAAATATTGCTAATTTGAAATGTCATAACTCAAAAAATTATCCATGAATCATTATAATTTTTTTTTACTTCTCTTGTTAATTGTTTTCTAGTGCATCTGCTATAGAAATTGAGATTGGATGGTTATTTTATGAAATACCACCTTTAGTTTGAATAAAAACAAGGTGAAATTGTTAAAAAATCATGAACTTATTTTTCGACTATCCATAAAAAAGGTTTTAATGAATACATTTTTCTTAATGTAGTATATGCCCTAGATATAAGCATGTATTTTATTTATAAACAATTTGTTTCCTAAAAAACTTAATAGAGTTTCATTCATCTTATTTTAAGTTTTTGAAATATTTCATCAAAATTTCATGCGAAATTGCAATTTTTGAAAAATAACTAATAAATTTGAATTTTTTTCATTCTATTATTAATCTATAGTAGTACTAAATATAAAAAGGCACTTAAAATATTCGTACATAAAGTTTTTTTAAAAAAAGTACTCCGAACGTAGGCAAGTACCTTAAAAATTTAAATTCATGTTGTGGAGTGGTATTCACCGAAACAGGGTACGCTATTCAGCCGATGTGCAGTATAGCCTAGATGTCGCTCTTGCGCCAGTAAACCTACAACCAAACCAAAACTGTTTCAGTCGGTGCATGTGGGAACGCATGCCTTTATCTCAAATTTTTCATATCCTATAATTTTCTGTTTTATTCCGGCTTTGCCTCAAAATATTCTAAACATCTTGAAATTTGAGAATATGTTTCGTTTTTCATAATAATTACAAATTAAATAACCAATGGTCACTACTTTTTACGCATGACGAGTATACTCGTCTTGACAAAAAATCCTGGCACTTCTCCATGACGAGTATACTCGTCAAACTCAGTTAACTTGTTAAATATTTATATTTGAAGCTTAAACTTGGCAGATAGACTCATTGCCGATGTATGTCTATGATAATGCATTCTATCAAACTTTGGGGAGCTATTACTAATTGGCTGCCTTTGCAAGCGCTTCAATTGTAGCTTCGGGTGTCTAATGAACTCACTTACGTCATTCAATTGAACTGAAACTTGACAGGTAGACTCATTGCCGATGTATGTCTATGATAATGCATTCTATCAAACTTTGGGGAGCTATTACTAATTGGCTGTCTTTGCAAGCGCTTCAATTGTAGCTTCAGGTGTCTAATGAACTCACTTACGTCATTCAATTGAACTGAAACTTGACAGGTAGACTCATTGCCGATGTATGTCTATGATAATGCATTCTATCAAACTTTGGGGAGCTATTACTAATTGGCTGTCTTTGCAAGCGCTTCAATTGTAGCTTCGGGTGTCTAATGAACTCACTTACGTCATTCAATTGAACTGAAACTTGACAGGTAGACTCATTGCCGATGTATGTCTATGATAATGCATTCTATCAAACTTTGGGGAGCTATTACTAATTGGCTGTCTTTGCAAGCGCTTCAATTGTAGCTTCGGGTGTCTAATGAACTCACTTACGTCATTCAATTGAACTGAAACTTGACAGGTAGACTCATTGTCAATGTAATTGCATTCTATCAAGTATTGGGGCAAAATATGAAACGAAATTTATTGTCTTTAGCAGTCAAACATTATAAAAACTCGATCCGATTAATATCATTTCGTTGCAATTTAGTTGGCAATGCATATAAAAGATTTGTATTAAAAATTTTGCTTTAATAGATAAATTTTTAAATGATAGATGATTGAGCATTCATTTAGAGTGTAGTTCTTAGCTCAACTTGCGTTTGTAACAGGTAAGAAAAATGGTCATTAGTGATGCATAAGACATTATTTTCTAATTTTATATTTAAAACCAGAAAAATTGGTAGCCAGACAGTTGTGCCATTAGCGATTTATCAGGTTTCAAAACACTTTGAACTTAGATTCATAAGAACACTAATGGAATGACAATTTTACATACAAGTAAATTGTCTGACTTATTAAGTCGTATTTAAGGAACAAATACATCAAGCACGTTAAATTGGTTGAATTACTATGCTTGTGTACTATAATAAATGCTTACTTGATTTAAAGACTGAGTATGTTCCTTGAAGTAATCTTTTTATATATATACAGAATGGAAATTAAATAACTTGAAAGCCATTTAGTGCTTCTCAAATGGGTACCGTCGACCTTGGACAAAAAAAAATTGACTACAAAGTTTGTCCCCTCTTCAGTGAACCATTTTGGTTCTCGGACCATCGTCAAGGCAATCACGTGGTCTTAGCTGTATGCTGAACCGAACATCCATTTGGACGGAATAAGGGGACCCGGCTGAAAAAAAGTTTTGTCTACCCAAAAATCGACGGAATAATACGTAAAGATATTTTGAAATAGGTTGGTTGGTTGTTTTCAGATTATCTGGCGCCGTCAGCAACACGAGGGCTATAATGCGCCGAAACATTCATCATTTGACAGAGCCAACATACATTTACAAGCACCCATGCCTAACACGGGACTCGAACCCGCAACCTCGCGATCCAAAAGCTAGCACGATAACCACTCTACCGTTTGGTCGGCTATATTGAAATAGGAAAAATGTGTTTTGAAGGTAAAAAACATTACAAATTTACATTTGTGTATTTTACGTTACCAAATTTAACATTTGTAATTTTTCCAAGAAAATTTCCTTTTGTTTTATATTAATTTATTTTGTTGAATTTTTTACACCTTCCTTTTTAATTAAATCTTTTATTCCTTGATTTTTTTTTACAGTATCTACGTTCATACCTTTTTTTTTTTCTTCTTTTTTTTTTTTTTTTCCAAAGTTTTTGCAAATTTTAACTTTGACTAATATTATTTATTTTTATGACGTTTCCAATTCCACATATGATTCGTTTGTTCAGTTTTTCCAGCTCAAGCTGCTATATTTTTTGGAGGAAGAGGAATAATATTGTTTCTCTAATTCATAATAATTATTCCTTCCCTCGTACGTGTAACCTTTTTGATATACCTTTAATATACGTATTTTTAGTCTTGTTATATTATTTATTTTTCCATTAAATTCAATATCATAACTTTCTAGTTTGAAACGGAATTGTATATTCACCTAATACTCTTTATTTCTAAAATTTCGGAATTAAATTCAATAAATATTTTTAACATCAATTCGTTTAAATGTAAGTCACCTTACTACCCTAGTACACACTTTACTACTCCCCCCACTGCCCAATACCGACTCGACACTGTCCAATCTTGATGTGGACCTTTGCATACGGGTTGTTGCTACGAATCAACCAGTGCTGGGTAAAATATATTAGAAGTTTTGACCTGTTGATGCAGAGTTTTAAAATTGAAATATAATCTTATAAGGAAGGACGGCGGGGTACAAAATACGTTTTGTGATGATTTTAGCATGTTTATTTTATTTATAAAAATCGTGTAATATTGGAATGATGCTTGAGATTGCGATATGGAACTCCTGTGTTTGACATTGGTCAATATTAGAGATCCCGGATATTTTTGTTTACTTCTGTGAAGTAAGATATATAGACTGAGAGGCGACTGCAATTTTTGGACCCCATCGAACATCATTCTGAATTTTTTATACAAATTGGAGAAAAGTGAGCAGATTACGAATCCATTGGTCTGCCGTGACAAAAATGGCCGAAACTGGTCCAAAATCTACTTTTAATAAGTTGAACTTAATCCAATTGTCAAATGCGCCATAACTTGCCAAATAATGAGCACTTTTTTTTAATTTGGTAACCCTCACTCTTTAATTTTCAATTAAGAAGGTTGCAGACGATTCGGATGTGTGGCTATGGCTTACTTGCATCTTTCACAAATGAGCCAAACTGGTAATAAACATTGTGTCACTGATAACGTAACTTATGTCGCCAATTTGGCTTACTTTTAAAAGATACAAGTTTCCCGAATCAGAGATTAGAAATCGCTTGCGCTTTTTCTCATTGAAAATCAAAATTTCAGTGGGTTGCCAGATGAAAAAGTTTGTTCTCGGTTTAGCAAGTTATGATATATTTGGCAATCGGATTTTAGTTCAACTCATTCCAAGTCAATTTTTTATCAGTTTTGGCCATTTTTGCCACGGCAGACCAGTGGATTCGTAATATACTCACTTTTCTCCAAATTCTATAAAAAATTCAGAATGATGTTCAATGGGGTCTAAAAATTGCAGTCGCCTCTCGGACTAATAAGTTACAGCGAGATGTCGCTTCTATTGGCTAAAAGCGAAAAGCAACCGCCGTAAGCGCAATTCGAAGACTTACATGTAGATTAATACGGGGTTTTACTTACCATCCATAAACCTGTGTAACCATCGAATAAAAGAAAATAAACGAATACATTCTTTTAATTATCAATTATTCAAAATTCAATCTATCTTTTTTAAGTATTATTTTTCAAATTGATAAATTTTTACACCTGTAACCCTCATTTTAAGAATCTATGCATGGTTTAGTACGTCTTATAAGCGTTAATTTCTTTTTCCAAAAACATTTACTTCTTGTTTTATGATTAGAGTCGTAATATGTCTTTTTCTCTTGCAACAGAAATTTTTTAATTGTATAAAATAACTTGTGGACATTGTATTGAGTGTTTTTCGAACAAAATCTTATTGGCGAGCTTTTCGTTCCTTTGGCGTTAGTTCCTCGATTTACGACGAAATGTAAACAAAAATCTTGATGAGGATTACTTTTGGATTTATATTGAATTAGCTCATGGTTTTTATTTGTTATGCAGTTTTTAAAAACGATCATCTATAATTTATCGCCGCGCCAATAGGTTAACATTTTCTTACTTGCTATTGTTCCGCTGCGCCAAAGGAACGATTAACTGCCGAAACAGGTTTACTTATGGATTAGTATTTTCCCCGGCAACCCCTATTTTAGATGGCTTTTCAAGCTTATAACGTAACTCTAATCTTAATAAAGCAATTGTAGCCAATACCGTTGTGCAACCTGGGAAGTTTACGTATATTTTGTCATCAGTTACGTAATGTTTATTATCAATATGGCTCTCTTTTAAAAGATGCGAATATTTCTTGCCAGCGTGGTGAAATCGTCCTCAACCATCTTCACTGAAATTCAAAGAGCGGCGAGTTGTCAATTAAGGTATAATAAGCATTATTATTTTTTAAGTAATGATATACTTAACAACCAAATTTAATACAACTAATTCAAAGTCAAATTTTTTTACAGATTCGGACATTTTTGCTCCGTCAGACCAATATATCCATAATTTACTAGCTTTTCTCTAAATTCTATAATAAATTCAATATTATGTTCGATAAACTTACAGCTCTACAATATTTTAATATATTTGTATTATCGGTTATAACTAATATTTCTTCATATAGATAAATTGCAATGATGATAAATAGAAAAGTCATCAAATTGCTGAATTCTTATAATTCAATTGCACTTTTGATTCTCAATGCACTTGTACTAAATATCAAATAATAAAATTTTGGTAAATGATCTTAATAAATAAAAAATATTTTATTTATTGCAATTAATATCACTCTATATCATTTTTAAAGAAACTTGGTACAAAAAAGCTTAAGAAAAAACATAATTTTTTAATGTCATTCAAATGATATTATTGAGTATCAAAACATTTTTTTAAAAGTAAAAATAATAATAATAATAATAATAATAATAATAATAATAATAATAATAAATGCAACAATATGTTTACATTATTTATGAAACATATATTAAATGATTGACCAAAAAATATGATTCTGCTATACACTACAAATAGCAATAAATTCCTATAATCTATAATTAATTCAATTCCAATAACTTTTCTCAAATACAATTTTAGATTTATTCTAACATAAGGTATTATCTAAAAAGTATAGCAAACAAAATTCATGTGCGTGCAAAACAAAATACACAAGGCAAGTTTAAAAAAAAAAAATGGTACAAAAACCATTACTTCTACTTTTTTTAACAGCAAAAAATAATTTTCTGTAAACTGTTCCATATTTTTTTCGATTTTTATTCAAGTTTCGGCGTAAAATGTAATTTAATTTTTACCCTTTTGTATCAATATATTTCCCTGTCCAAACACCAAAAAGTTCCATCAATTACTCTTTTAAAATGCGTAGGCAAAGGCTATTTTAATCTGAGTTTTTCTCCACCAACAAAAAGAGATCAAAGTAAAATATATTTGAAATAAATCGCGTGAATTGAGGAATATTTGAAATGAAATTTAAAGTGTGTAGTAAAGCAATTATGTTTCTTTATAATTGTGCTTGGATGATTTTGATGTTTCGAGTACATGTTAATCGATTTTTAAATAGTTAAAAACTGCAACTAAGTGAATTTATTTAAAAAATATTTTTAAGTATTTACCTTAAAAATAATCTGTTTTCGTGGGGGATGGAAACTGTTTCCGGAGAACATAAACAAAATAATTTCAAGTAAAAAATGTGTTATGATATTACATTTTCTTTTGTGTAATTGTGTGTGCATTTAAATCAACGTGTTTAATCAGATAGATATTAATCGAATTAATTAATTAGAAAAATTTAACTTTTATGTTAAATTATTCTGATTAATGTATCCGATTTAAAAAATTATTAACTTTTAATGATTGAAATTAATTAATAAAAGTAATTTGGCATTTGATGTTTGTAATAGGTAAATTATAGTTATTTAACTTTTAATGTTGTAAGTACGTTAATAAAATTTATTGAACTTGTGATGTTTGAAACGAACTAACTATCGTAATTTATTTTTTAATGTTTCAAATCAATTAATGAAAATAATTTAGATTTTAATTTTTCAAATAAGGAAATCAAAGTTATTTAACTTTTAATGTTTCAATTAGGTAAAATAAAGTAATTAAACTTTTAAAGTTTCCAATAAGTTAAAATCAAATTTATTCACCTTTTAATGTTTTAAGCAAAACAATGGAAATAATTTCTTTTAATGTTTCAAATAGGCAAAAAAGTTACATTTTTAACTTTTCATATCAGCTAACCAAAGTTGATAACTTTTTAAAGATTGAATTGGTAAATTAAATTGTAATTGGTAAATTAAATTGTAATTGGTAAATTAAATTGTAATTGGTAAATTAAATTGTAATTGGTAAATTAAATTGTAATTGGTAAATTAAATTGTAATTGGTAAATTAAATTGTAATTGGTAAATTAAATTATAATTGGTAAATTAAATTGTAATTGGTAAATTAAATTGTAATTGGTAAATTAAATTGTAATTGGTAAATTAAATTGTAATTGGTAAATTAAATTGTAATGTAGATTGTAATAGGTAAATTAAAGTTATTTAACTTTTAATGTTGTAAGTACATTAATAAAATTTATTGAACTTGTGATGTTTGAAACGAATTAACTATCGTAATTTATTTTTAATGTTTCAAATCAATTAATGAAAATAAATTAGATTTTAATGTTTCAAATAAATAAATCAAAATTATTCAACTTTTAATGTTTCAATTAGGTAAAATAAAGTAATCAAACTTTTGAAGTTTCCAATAAGTTAAAATCAAATTTATTCAACTTTTAATGTTTTAAGCAAAACAATGGAAATAATTTCTTTTAATGTTTTAAATCGGCAAAAAAAGTCAAATTTTTAACTTTTCATATCAGCTAACCAAAGTTGATAACTTTTTGAAGATTGAATTGTATAGAAAACAAAAATTTTATTCTTGAAAATTTTAACATTTGCCATGATTGCTTTTACCAAAGAATTTTTCCTAAAATAGCCCATATTAAGGCAAGCAAATAAAGAGAATTATAGTGTTTTATTTCTGAAGTGGAAAAAAAAAATATTTTTTAAATATCAACTTTACTTTTGTAGATTTAAATATTAAAAAGTTTTTTAAAAATATCTGTTCAATTAATCACATAATTGCATTGAAGAATAATGATAAATTGAATGGGTAATAATTAATTCTATACTTTTTCCTTCCTCTGTGTAATGTATAGTAGAATTCAAATAATTAGTTAATTAGTTTTCCCTTCTTTTTATAATGTCAGTTGACTTTATGTAATGAAATTATTTGGTTTACTTCAGCTTATTTTTTTTTTCCTAAGCTGCAAAATTTTTTCACTAATACAAACTAATTTGTTCCAAGATCTTAATTCAAGTGTTGCTTTACATTAAATATATCCTGGGAGAAAAAGTAGCTATTGAAGAACACTGCTAATTCTTTACAATGAAAAATTATTTCCTTACCTTCTGTTTAATTAATTATAGTCACTTCCTTATGCTAAAATTAATACTTTAGTTTATCTTTCCAATTGATTCATAAATCTATAATTTATTTAAAGGAGAGAGAATAAATTTTGAAGTACCTAGTGTTATTTGTTTTCATTTTCCCAGAACATTATAACTGATATGTAATCTGCTTTATTTTTATCATCTTCAAAAATTTAAAGTTCTAACATTTATAACATATGTATGTTATATTTTGTTTTTAAAAAAAAGTTGAATATTTAATTTAAATACTTAAGTAATGAATAATGTTTTAGCATTTGAGTTTTTACGTTTTACTTTTTAATATCTTAACATTTATTGATTTTGTAAAATAAACTTTGATTGTAGTTTGTATGTGAAGAGGAAATTTCTATTTTTTTCTTAGTTTTGTTTTTAACGAATGGTACATTTTTCACACGAATAATTGGGTAAAACTGCACCATTTTGGTTGCTTAATTTTCTCTAATTCAGTATTATAATTTTACTTAAAACGTATCGATATTTTAGGCAGCTATTTTCTATTAGAAAGCGTTAATATAGTTTTTTAATTGACTTATGATACCTTTCCACGTGAGAACTCTATCTAACTGGCTCGAGACGGGACCGCCGCGAATCAAACAGACTCTCTACTCTGTATAGGGCCCGGATTTAAATTAGAACACTGCGCAAATTCTTGAAATTATAACTGGATTTTTTCAATATTACTAATATTCAAACCTTTTATAGTAGATTATTCAATCTGAAAATCCTCTGAAATATATTCATATACTAACATATCTTAAATAATATCAATACCAAAACAAGCAATACATTAAAACAGTATGCATTTAAAAGAATAAACATTACAAACACTAAATTATTATACAAAAACTTTATTTGAACTTTACAATTTTTAAATTATTATTATATGCAAAGTGCTAGTGCATAATATTCTGATTAAAATTTCCTTTTTAAGAAATGTATTTCCTCAAGAAGAACATGATAAATTATTTCAAATAGGTATTTTCATTTTTAAACAAATAAGTTGGTTGATTTATGAGCTCAACGACCTATTCTTATACACAATGACGGCTAAGGAGGATGGGACATACTGCTTAAAGTTGATTCCGAACCACAATGAACATACATGCCTTATCCGTGATTCGAACTTGGCACCTTTGGCATGCATGCCAGAGAACTAACCAGTCATCAGATGGGAAAACAAATAAGAGTTCGTTGATTTGAAAATAAGTGTCAAAATGAAATCATCAAAATTATTCCCTAAGAATATGTTTTATATATATTTACAAATAAATGTCAGTAAAAAAGTTGTATAAATTACTTTTTAGCATTCATAAAATTGATAAAAAAAAAATTTAAAAAAAAAAAAAAAAAACAGCATTAATAAATGCAACTAACTACTGAAATAAAAAATAGTGAAATACATCTTTTATTTTTCAGAAGAGCTCGACTTGAGAACATTATTGTATTCTTTTTTAACTATGAATCATCTTTATTAGCATTGCATTTCAAGAACCATTTTAATTCATGATTATTTTTTTCTTCTCCAAAAAAAACCAATACAGGCAGATCCCTCTCTTTGGAAATATTCTGTCGAATGCTTATTGACACTTTTTAAATGTCCAGGCAATAAAAAATAATTCGGTATTCTTGAACACACAACAACCAGTCATTTTTTTGCAATGTTCTTTTAGATTTTATAGTAAATTCTTCTAACTGGTCTATTCTTTCATCAGTATCATATATTCTTGTAACCTTCCTTGGTACTAAGAAAAGAAACATTATCAGGTTTTGTTTACAAGTATATTCATTAAAATATAATTTCAACTTAAATCAAGTGATAAATAGAAAGATTACTTTCTAACTATTTTTAATGATGTTAAAAAATCATCAAATGTTTGCATGATAGTTGTATCAGTAGGAAACAAACATCTTAAAATTTCCCTTTTTCAGTTTTACAAAATTATATTTTCAAAAGAATATTTAAAATAGAATTATGAAATAATTTTTTTTTTAATTTCTATGAGAGATTGTTTGAGTTAAGATAGGATTAAGCCTAACTTAGAACACTAAAAGTTTAAAAGCAATACATTAATAACATGATGCAACTTACCTGTAAAGTTTACAAACTTGAAAGTCACTCCTTTATAGAATTATCTTTTCCACATTTCAGCTTGTTAATTAAATAAAAAAAGGATGAAAAGAAACATTTGAGCTATCAATAAATTTCAATGCCATGTGTACAATCCAGTTCGTAGAATAGATTGTTTACATTTTCATCCATCGCTTAGCGACGCTTGAGGCCAGAGCGCCATCTGGTTGTACCAGGCCCGAAATATCCGTATAGTTACTTAATTTCACGGCGGTCTCGCTCGAGATGTATTTCCAAGTGTGATAATATTCTTAAGATATTTTTCCGTACAGTCAAATTTCAGAATATTATTTTTTATATCTTTTTAAAAACTAATGCATGTTAATTGGCTTGTGATGTATTTTAATACGCAAATAATATTCAATTGACTCCTTCAATTGGATATATTTAGAAGATATGTATCCAATCGGGTATATATCTTCGGGATGTATTTTGAAGTTATTAGATTATAAAATTTGTGCATACATCCAAATGTACTCTGATTGGCTCTTGAGTTCTTTTCAAATGCTGATACTTTTTTATTGGCTTGTAATATTTTTTCTTATAATATATAATTGACTCGTGATATATTTCGAACTTATTATCATATTATGTAAATTGTATGGTATTCTGCATACGAATACAGTCCGATTGGCACTTGATACATTTTTAAATGATGATACTCTTTAATTGACACGTGATATTTTTCCATTTACGAGTACTTTCTAATTGATTCGTGATATATTTCGAAGTTCTAATATTCTCTAATTTTCTAATGGTATTCAGAATACAAACGCACTTTGATTGGCTCTTGATGTCTTTTCAAATACTGAAACTTATTAATTTACTCGTGATATTTTTTACATTTGCGGAAATTTCTAAATGACTAATGATATTTGTCGCATATGAAAACTATCTAATTGGCTCGTGATATATTTCCAAGTTCCAATATATTCTAATTTTCTTAAGGTGTTATACGTACGAATTAACACTAATTTGCTCTTGATATCTTTCGGATACCAATTCGCTGTAATTAGCTCGTAATGTTTTTCCATGTGCGGAAATCTTCTAAATGGCTTATAATATATTTCCAACTGCTAATATTCTATAATTCCCTTATGGAATTCCAAGAACAAGTACACTTAATTGACCCTGTATTTCTTTTCGAACTTTGTTATTCTCTAATTAGCTCGTGATAACTTTCTATGTATGCGAATACTCTCCAATTAGCTCGTGATATGTATGTGAATACTCTCCAATTAGTGTGATTCTATCCGTCATCTCCAATTCCGTTATAACTTTCTATGTATGCGACTACTCTCCTATTAGCTTGTGATATGTACGCGAAAACTCTCCAGTTAGTGTGATTCCATGATCTCCAATTCCGTGATATCTTTCTATGTATGCGAATACTCTCCAATTAGCTCATGATATGTATGTGAATACTCTCCAATTAGCTAGTGATACGTGAATACTCTCCAATTAGCTCGTGATATGTATGTGAATACTCTCCAATTATCTCGTGATATGTATGTGAATACTCTCCAATCAGCTCGTGATATGTAGGTGTATACTCTCCAGTTAGTGTGATTCCGTGATCTCCAATTCCGTGATATCTTTCTATGTATGTGAATACTCTCCAATTACTGTGATTCCATCCGTCATCTTCAATTCCATGATAACTTTCTACGTATGCGAATACTCTCCAATTAGTGTGATTCCGTCCGCCATCTCCAATTCCGTGATAACTTTCTATGAATGCAAATACTGTCCAATTAGCTTGTGATATGTACGCGAAAACTCTCCAGTTAGTGTGATTCCGTGATATCTTTCTATGTATACGAATACTCTCCAATTAGCTCGTGATATGTATGTGAATACTCTCCAATTAGTGTGATTCCATCCGTCATCTCCAATTCCATGATAACTTTCTATGTATGCGAATACTCTCCAATTAGTGTGATTCCATCCGCCATCTCCAATTACGTGATAACTTTCTATGTATGCGAATACTCTCCAATTAGTGTGATTCCATCCGACATCTTCAATTCCATGATAACTTTCTATGTATGCGAATACTCTCCAATTAGTGTGATTCCGTCCGCCATCTCCAATTCCGTGATAACTTTCTATGAATGCAAATACTGTCTAATTAGCTTGTGATATGTAAGCGAAAACTCTCCAGTTAGTGTGATTCCGTGATCTCCAATTCCATGATATCTTTCTATGTATGCGAATACTCTCCAACTGGCTCGTGATATCCATGTTTAAATACTCTTGAATTGGACTCTGACACATTTCCTTATAATCTCCAATTTGCTACACTTATAATCTCTAATACACTTATAATAATCTCTAACTTACTAGTAATATCTATGCGATCTAATTGGGTCGCAATATCTTTGCATTTGCGAATACTTCCAAAAGAGTGCTCTTCAATATCTTTCCACCTTCTTATGCTCGATAATTAGCTTGTAATGTATTCCCACACACACACCAACTAAAGTTTACCTTCATACGCACATTTAACAACAGTGGAAGGAAATTCTATAATGAAACCAATAGAATTTTTCTAATTCTCTGGTTGAAAGATCAGCTCTGGAGTTCCGTTAATTCGAAGAAGCGTAAACGAGCTTTGGGAATACTAGGAATACACCGAACAAACGTTAGTGAAGCGGTAATAGTTATAGAACCATTCAAGCAATTACTTGAAAAGGAAGAAGGACATTTTACTATATTTAAGTTTGGAACTGGGAGTTGTTAATAAAATAATGGTGGTAATGTCAAAGTTGGTCAGATTTTGATTTAAAAAATTAATTTACTGAGTTGATGAGGGAATATATTGTATTAAGATGGCTAGCTTTTTATTCCTGTTCATAAGTTAACGATGATCTTAGGGTTTTATTATCTTAATATATGCTGTTTTGAATCTTTAATATAAATGATAGGAACTTTTAATAGTAAATGTAAACAATTGCTAAAATACTTTTTGGAGCAAGTGTTGGTATAATTTTGTATTTTCTTATCCTTAATAAAATGAGGAGCTGGACGGGAATTTTACGATTAAGTTTGTGTAGATTAGTTCTCAATCGTGAAAACATTTTGAAAGTAGTACATTGCATATTTCAAACAAATAGAAGAAGTAAGTTTATATTATCTATTAATTTCGTTAGTAAATTAAATAACAAAAAGAGTTTCATCAATTTAACTGTGTTTGTTTTAACTATTTTGCAGTCAAGTGCCTTTAGTTTCTAAGAAATATTGCGATACCCAAACTATTGTTTGTCCCATCACACACACACGTTAAAAATAAAGAGGTTTATGTGGCCTAATAGGGTTCCATTTGGTTAATTAGATATTAACATCTCCACCAGAATTTGGAAAAAAATACATATGTTTATACTTTTCCTACAACCAGCATCTAATACAAAGTATTACATTCAAAGAAAATTTTAGGCAATTTTAAAAAATCTAAAGAATGTATTTATTAACTTAAAAAACTTATTTTGAATTTAAAGAGCGTATTTTGAATCTAAATAACTTTTTTTTTTAAATCTAAAGAAATTAGTTTGAATCTAAAAAAAAATATTTTGAATCTAAAGAAATTATTTGGAATCTAAAGAAGTTATTTTTGAAAAATGGTATGTCATTCAATGAGTATGTCAACATCCTATATCTAAAATGAAATGTACTATTATACACTGATTTCTTATAGTAAATTCAGCGTAGCTCATAAGGACTTTCTGCTTCTCAAGAATCTATGAAACCGATTGAATATGTGCCATTCAGTCCTTTATCTAATGATCTGTAAGAAGTTTCCCTTGGTTACCAACAAACACTAACTAGTTGGGAAAAAGGGGAGGGGAGAGAGAGTACCTAATATAGATCAATACAGTAAAATTTTGTAAACTTCGGTTTCAATAATAAATTATACACTACCCAGAAGTTGACTTTAGTGATAAACGATCGCAAGCAAAAGTGGTTTATTAGTTACTCATTGTCAAATATACTATCAATATGATTCATAAGTGCGTATGCCTTGAAGAAAAGTTTGAAAGAATATCTGAGTACAATCTGAATAAATTTTCAAATTTGCATTAAATATAAAAAACGCAATGAATATCTCAAGCCATTGTCTGACATTATTAATAGAGCTATCAATGGAACTTATGTAAGCCATTATTATTTTTAGAAAACTCACTTTTATCATTCCAGCCAAGCATAATGCATATTTAAATGGACTTTACGCACGACATTATTGTTCAGCCAATCACAAAAGCGTATTTCATTTTTCCTGCAAATAGCAGTCGACTGCTGCACCAGCCTACAAAAGGTTCGTTAATAATAAAATATAATTTTCCTTCTACTTTTGAAAAACTATGAAATATTAAATTAAACTATTTCTTTTTCAAAATACTACTACTTGGTAAGTTACTATAATAACATGCTATATTTCACACTTATTGTTGTACCTGCTAGAATACAATACAATTCAAACTGGAACGTATCACATCAAAAACTCCATTATAATACAAATACAACCACTTTAATATTTAACAGGTAAGACCTTTGTATAAATATACACAACCTAACAAAACACTTATCAAGTTGACGGAAACCTTTTGAATGTTACTTTTCTTACACTCAAAAAGGGCATAGTAAACAAGATTACGCTTTCACGCTTAATTTGCATACATATTGCTTATCTGGTAGTTATTGCGTTTTCTCTTAAGAGTTTGTTATCGATAACACCTCCTCACGCACTTTTGGTGCTGCACGACATCGTGGAAGTCCATAAGGTTTCAAAGGATTTTTCCTGGTTCATTGAGCATCGTCCATTCATTGAAAACTTCTAAGTGCTTTCTTTGTTTGAAACATGACAAGCTAAAAATATCGCTCAAACAAAAAGTGGTAGTTTTGAGGATGCTAAGTGGTTAACGTCGGATTCAAAATTATTAACAAACTAATCGAAATTGAAGTATGGCAAGCTAAAAATATCTTTCAAACAAAAAGTAGTAGTTTCAGGAGGATAATTGTTTGATATCGGATTCAAAATTGTTGTCAAATTTATCGAAATTGAAATATGGCCAAGCTAAAAATATAATTCAAGCAAAAAGTAGCAGCTTTGAAGAGGCTAATTGGTTAATGTCGGATTCAGAATTATTGCCAAATAAATCGAAAATTTAAGATTTGCACCCGAAAAATATCTTTCAAACAAAAAGTAGTAGTTTTGAGGAAGCTAATTGGTTAATGTCGGACTCAAAATTATTGTCAAATTAATCTAAATTAAAGATTTGCAAGCTAAAAATATCTTTCAAATAAAAAGTAATGGTTTTGAGGAGGCTAATTGGTTAATGTCGAATTCAAAATTATTGTCAAAGTAATCGAAATCGAAGTATAACAAGCTAAAAATATCTTTCAAACAAAAAGTAATAGTTTTGAGGAGCCTAATTGGTTAACGTCAGACTCAAAATTATTGACAAATTATTCAGAAGGTTTTTTTTTTTTTTTTTTTTTTCCTTCAAAACTCGTCATGAATGACCAGAAATTTGACCTGTATATCCTACATGGAGAATGCGAATCAAATATTTTGAGCTATATTTTTTCTTATGTCGTACCATTGCTTTTCAAAAACCATGATTTGCCATAGGAAAAATTTCCATGTTTTTGATAGTTAAACAATCGTTACAAATCCAGAAGTGGTAACAATTAAATGTCCATTATCAAAAAGCTACTAAAAAATAAACATTCGCCAGAGTGATCTAAAATTTGAAGCCGACCAAACGGTATAGTGGTTAGCGTGCTAGCATCTAGACAGCGAGGTTGCGGGTTCGAGTCCCGTGTTAGGCATGGATGTTTGTAAATGTATGTTGGCTTGTCTAATGACGAATGTTTCGGCGCATTATAGCCCTCGTGTTGCTGACGGTCCCAGATAATCTGAAAACAACCAACCAACTAAAATTTGTACTTAATATAAGCAAAGAAAAGAGAAATTGGTATGGCTTTAGATTTTTTTTTTTTTTTTTTTTTTTTTTACCCAGACCGTTTCTCCTTCTTTAAGTGTATTCAAATCAAATTTCAGCCCATTCTATCCCGTATTTTTAAAGATTTTTAAAATTTGAAGTTTACGTTTACTTATAAGCACCCTGCCCTCTTTAAAGATATAAACAATTTTTTTTTAAACCAGAATTTGTTTGAGATGTTTTTTTAACTTAAAAATTTAAGTCACTTTATGTCAGCGTTTGCTACTAACTTTTAGAGACGGGCCATATGACTTACGTTGGAGCTTTCCTCGGGTCGGAATATACACCAATATATGTGTCCTTAATTAATATCGATTTAACAATCTAAAGCATTTCTGAAAACTGAAAAAAAAATTATTGACGTTTTTCTTATCTTAATAAAATTACAATTTATATATATATATATTTAAATAATTGAAAGATAATAATTTTCATTACTATTAAATCAAAGTCTAAATTGTATTAATCTCGCCAGTTGCTTTCAACTCAATAGAGCCTGTTGAAACAAACTCAACCTCTTTCCACTTGAAATGTTAGCTTAATTAACACCCACACTTTTCATGACAAAGAATACGAAAGAAACAAAACGGCAAAATCAAGAATTAAAGTTCGCTTTTGAATGCCAAAGAAATAATTTTCTTTGAGAGTCTTTGTTTGGTGAATGGAAGCGTACTGGAAAAGTTTCCACTGTGTAAAGATAATCAATCGCTGAAGATGGCTGTCTTGCTTCTGTTTGATGAAGATTATGAAAGACACTTTAAGGTATACATATACATTAGGAATTGCAAAATTTGACTCAAGTCTGCGTTTTTTTGTTTTGTTTTTTAAATATTCTCAAATTCATTACCTTTAAAATAATATCATTTTCTTTCTGAGACACAGATTACTTTTCAAATTACAGTGTGTTTTGTGAACCTGTTTTGTATCACGTTCATTAGTGTAGTAAACTTTAAACGCGTTTTTTGAAGAATGGCATTTTGGTGTTATGTGACTTTACGCCAACGGTCATAACTTCATAATAAATTGTCTGATTTTCAAAATTCTAATTTTGCTCTATAGACACAAGTTGTGAATGTCTTTCCTATTTAGAATCTAGCATATATTGTTATAAACAAATTTTTTAGGAATATTTTAATCTTATTTTTTGTTAAAAACTATGTAATTTTCGTAACTTTTTATTTAAAAATTTATATTTAAATAAACATTGCAGCCAAATTCAAAATTCTCCATAGATACATGCGTCAATCTAATATCTTTTATTTGCAATAAAAACCATACCTCTAAGTTAATTACAAGTATATTAATGTATGTTCTAATAATGTCCTAATTAGTCACTTTAATTGTAATTAGCTGATTAAAATATTGACGGAAAAAAAGTTGATATAGAAATAAAGGCATCAGTTTTAATTTTGATATACTGCCAAAATGTTTGAAATTATAACCTAAAAATTAAAGAAAATCTTCTCAATTGTATATGTATACCTTAACAGTTGTGTAACATGTTAGATTGCAAGATGAAGAATGATAGAACCTAAGACATATTTTTATTTATACAAATTGTGACACAAATAAAAGATTATTTAAAAAATTCTCCAACGTTCGTAGATTGGATTATGTGGTTTCCACCAAAGTAATCTAAAAAAAAAAAAAAAAAAAAAAATTATTCCCTCAAAAAAAAAGCAATTGCTCTTTCTTTAATAGATGGCGCTGCATGCATCTGTGAGCCACATGTCAGTGTAATTTAAGTAGGGTTTAGGAAGTAATAGTAACATATTATGATAAAAAATTATTTGTAGATAAAAAAAAACAAAAGACTTTTACATTTTGATTGGGTTACACTTTGATCAGAAAACAATCAGAATTTTTTTTAGAAAAAAAAAAAAAAAAAAAAAACTATTGTTTTCTGGGCATTTTTGTGAAAGCCTCGTCGTCATAAAATACAGTGCCCATCAATTATTAGATTTTCGAATATCCTATTAATTCGGATTATCTGAATAATAAACAAATAATAAATGCAAAAGAAAAATTTAATAATAATACATTTAACAATACAATTTCAAAGTCAGACGTGTAATATTGGGATATACTTTCAGAACAGCTTTCACCACTAACATTTAGAGGCAGTTCGTATGACTTTTGACTTATGTTGGAGCTTTTCGAGGGCATGATACATGAAACTATGTATCTTTAATTATTATCTATTTAACAATACATAGCATTTCTGAATATTAAAAAAATATTGATTTTTTTTTCTTAATAAAATTACAATTGATATTTGTTTCTTTTTTTAAATAATTAATGTAAGTAAAGTAATGTATATTTTCAACTTAGCTTAGTTATAAGTGCGTTTGTCAAATATAATCTGGCCATAGAAAAAAATAATTACATTTTTCTTACCGCAATATCTGCCAAAATATTATTTTCAAACACATGAAGCTAATTTTTGAAAAAAATATAACAATTGTAAAAATATTTTTTCCAAGTTTTCAAGGTAAAAACATCAGATGCTTTTTTAATTACTTTTTAAAAAGTTTTTAGTTAACTCATAAAATCTTTTGAAAAATTCATAACAAAAATATATCAGTTATTTTCTTTATGAGTATGCAAAAAAAAAATTATTACTGTTTTTATACAATGTATATATTACCATGTATAATATGCTTGGTAATATACTATGTTTCCATGTAAAAATACATATTGTAATAAAAAAAATTAATATGTTTCAAAATAATACTTCATCAGATAATGTGCTATAAAAATGACATATTTGGTTAAATCTTTGAAAAAAATGACGCACCTACCTAAAAAAAAAGCCTGCATTCGTCGCTAGAATTATAGAAATTTCAAATCATTTCCCCATTGAAAGTTAAAAGGAAGTTAATTACCAAATAATATTTTTATAAATTATGATAGTTATCGATTTCAGTTCAACTCATTAAAAATAAATTTTCGTAACATATGTTATTGTGCCAATTAAAATAACATTGAATTCTTTTAAAATTTGATGGATGATAGAAAACTAGCATTTTTTAAAGAGTTATAATGGCTTAATAACCAAGTTTACCTGTCCAACCAATATTTAAGCCAAATTATTTTCCCATTCATGAAGTGTCACAACTAAAGTAACATATGGTTCCATTATCCGTAGCAATGTAACAATGCAGCTGAATCTTGTTACAAATTCTTTTGATTCAAAATCCCATCCCCCCATAAAAGTAAATTATGTGCATCATAAATAAAGCTAAATCTCTATAACAATAATCTGCATAAATCTAGCAACCAGAAAACTGCCACACAAATCCCTTCAAAGAGAAAATAATGCTTCTAAGAAAAAGCGATATAAATCTGACATTAATGCGGTATTAAGGAAAACGTAACGTAATTTATGTATTACTTTGGAATGTCCGAGAAATTTTATGTGTGTGTTTTAATTACATATCTAACATGTGCTCGACGATGCATTATTAAAAGTAATTTATTAACTTTAATATCAAGTACACGGGAGGAAAGAGTATTTAATTTTTATGTGTGCATGAACACCTTTTGAAAGTAATTAATAAACGTTGAAATTTTACCCTGGAGGAACTGACCGTTAGGAAGGGATTTTTTTTTTTATCTCTTAGAAATTTTCTGCATTCAAACTTTTAATAAAAAGAGCTTTAGATATGAAGAAAAAAAATGAGTTTTAATAAAAAAGTGCTTGAGCTCAATTTTCACCGGCTTAAGGGGGAATATTAAATTAATTTACAGGCTTTAATTCATGTACTGGAATTAATGAAAGGATTTTGGAAGGGTTTAGGAATGTTTTTTGAGAATTGATTTATGATATTGCCAGGTGTCAGGTATCTTGTTATTATTATTTATTTTTTTCTCTTTCGCATGTTGTTTGAATAGGGAATGTGTTTTTAAAAATATATTTGCGTGAGAAAGTTTTAGAACTGATTATCGAATGTTTGGGAGACTGTCAATTAAATTAACAATGGGTGTTTCAGAAGGTTTAAATATTTCACTTTTACGCTGGGGGTACTTCGGGGGAATTATGTGTAATTAATAGAACTAAGAAGTAATTATTAGTAATTGATTATTAGAAATTGAATTGAACTGCATATTGAGTGTAATTGATCCGGTTTATTCAAAAGTATCTCTATAAACAATTAACTAAAAGCTCTCACAACAGTAAACACTTGTGGTTGGTTGTTTTCAGATTATCTAGCACCGTCAGCAACACGAGGGCTATAATGCCCCGAAACATTCGTCATTAGACAAGCCAACATACATTTACAACATACATTTACCCACGCCTAACACGGGACTCGAACCCGCAACCTCGTGGTCTAGAAGCTAGCACTCTAACCACTATACCGTTTGGTCGGCGTAAACACTTGTGATTATAGAAACTAAAATGTGGGAATAATAATTTGAATTGGTCCAAAGCTGGATGTTAGTCCCTATTTGAAATGTATTAAACCTAATCAAAGTTGATGTGGTCTATTCTTAATTTTCTAAGTATGCACTCACATACAATCGCCCACTGCAGTAAAAATTCATGTCTATAAAAACTAAACTATGACTATATTAATTTTAATTAATTCAAAGGATTACTGACTTAATGCATCGAAACTTATTAAATCTAATTTAAATGGATGTGGCCTATTCTAAATTATCTAACTATGCATTAAATAAAACCTCCACTGAACTAAAAACTCATGTATGGATACTGCCAACCAAACGGTATAATGGTTAGCGTGCTAGCTTCTAGACCACGAGGTTGCGTGTTCAAGTCCCGTGTTAGGTATGGATGTTTGTAAATGTATGTTGGCTTGTCTAATGACGAATGTTTCGGCGCATTATAGCCCTCGTGTTGCTGACGGCGCCAGATAATTTGAAAACAACCAACCAACCATGTATGGATACAGACTTCCTCCACGAAACTTTTTAAACCTAATTTTAATGGATATGGGTTATTCTAAATTCATCTAATATGCATTCAAAGTCAACGACCTACTATATTAAAAGTTTGAGTTCATAAAGAATATATTCTGACAATAATAATCCAAATTAGTTCAAAGTCTGTATCTACATCCTAACGTTGCAATTTTTTTCTCAACCCCTGGACATAACAATGACGTCTCGGAGACGTCTTTCATTTCATGTGCCAATGTAGACTTCGACTTCTCCGAGTTGTCAAGAACTGTCTTCGGTGAACACCGGGCAGTATATTATTAGATTATATGTTTAGGTCGTGCATCGATGCTGTTTTGTTTAGACTGTTCAAGATGCTTTCCCCCTCTCAACAGTACCGATAAAAAAACATCGCATCTTCAAACAAGTAAACAGAAAGAAGCGCAACGAAAGCTGTAATCTGTATAGCAGTGATCTCTGAAACAATCCGTGTATATTCACTGCACAAACTTAAAACTATAAATGAGAACATCTCCATATTGCATTTTCTTGATTTATTTGAAAACAGAAGACTATCACAGTAAAAGACAGGAAATTAATTAAGTATTTGTTAACAATAAATCCATGCTGACCCTATGTTCTGGTTAAGGATCGCATCATGATCTAATCTGAGGTTAAATTTCAACACTAGGCAGTTTTATTTGTATGTCAATTTGTCAAAGACCATTTGTAAGAACATTTGGCCAACTTCTATACATAAAAGGTAAACAGATCAAACACTCATCACTAATGCCCTCACTTACCAAATAGTCCCAAGTCAGAAAATTGGCATATATGTTAACAAAGGGGAAAAAATAGAAAAAGTAAGCTATTCTGATCTCAATAAACTTTTAGGGGTCGAAAAGGGGTGAAACGCTCCAAACGAGATATATTCAAATGTTTCACTTTCAATATAATCCCAGCTCTGATATTTGATGCAAATGTCAAAAAGGTCAAGCATAGATAAAGCTAACTATTCCAATGACGGTTAATGAACTTTAAACGGTTAAAAAGGAGTCGAAACGTTCTCATTTCCAAAGTAGCCACAACTGTGATCTTTCAACACAAATGTCAACAATGATAAGCAGAGAAAATGTAAGCTCTTCCGATTTCGATTAACTAATTTTAAACGGTTGATATGTTCCTTACGAGGAATTCCCTTGGCTACTTTTAATAGTAAAAACTTTTTAATTATGTAAAATGTCAACAAGGGATAGATAAAGTAAGGTATACCATTTTTGAAAATAGCTTGGGATGTGGAACATCGCACAGCTTTCAATTACACTATAATACTGACGTGGATTTGTGTAATTTACCGTTTTTATATTTTCGTCATTCATTTGGGAAAAAAGGCCAGTTTGGCGATATTTTTTGCGTTAATTCTTCTATGCGTCTTTTCTTTTTCTTTTTAAAAGAGAAAAAAAAACTTTGCCAAAATGGTGATTTTGGCGATATACTTTTCAATAATTCTTATATTTTCCTTTCTTCTAAGTGAAACTGAGTAGAGATGAAAAAGCAATCGTTGATGAGGTATGCTCAAGCAAAGACAACTCCATGTTGAAGGCATTCGTTTTTTTTTTAACTTTTTACGTCATTAAAGTCTTTTTACGTGAATTTCGGAGGTGGGGATGTTTAGAACACCTTAAGAGGCATTACCACAGTGGTTTTGATCAAAATCGTTAGAGCCGTTTCTTAGCAATCATTGAAAACATTTTTTCAATGGCAGCTCGCAATTATACGCATGCACGATTTTGATGAAAACCTTAATGGCCATTTGAAATGATTGAATGGCCATTGAAAACCTTAATGGCCTTCCCATGGCCACCACCAACCCTCACGCATAATTTGAACATCGTAGGCCAATTTGTTCGGGAGTTATGTTAACCACAAACACACAGACAGAAATTTTTTTAGATCATTTTTTTTCAAATCTGGATGTTCCAAAATGTGAAGAAATGCACATTTTTTTTTTTTTTTTTACCGAATACTATACTTTCATTACCCTATGTATACATACGGGTAATTGAAAGTAAAAATCTTAAGGGATCGAAACAGGATTAAATGTTTTAAAAGTAGAAATCATGAATATCTAGTAAATTATAAACACAGAATTACACATGTTTAAAACTACATCAAATCTTTTCAATACATTATATAACATGTAAAATGCTGAGAATCAATGATGTTGAAGAAATTTATGCATCACAACCTGAAGTGTGACTTTACCACACAATCAACAAAGTTTAGAATTATAATAGCCAGATGTACTCCCAGCCAGGAACTTATAAATATATCATGTTGACCATTCATAAACAAAGCAATGCGGTAAACATAATCTACATTAACATATTGCAGTTTAACTAATATTACGATTTTTCCAAATATTTCTTACCGGGTTCAGAACTAGCCTTTTCAATCATAATCACGATTACATCAATCATTTTAATTGTTCTCTCCCAACAGCAGCAACGGCACCAAGCTAATATGAAATTTAAATTATTCTTAATAGCTTTCCCCCCGAAAACTTTCAGCGGCAAAATATTGATAAAAATTTACTTAACGCGAGGGAACGCCGCGTGAATTTCAAATTCACTAAGTGCGGCCAATCTAATTTGGGTGAAAACAGTATCGCATATTAAGTGTCTTAATTTGAAGGGGATTCGTAATCGCCGTAAGAAGATGCTACGCTTATAACAAAAAGCTTTTCGGTACTACGTCAAATAACTAGGGTTGCTGGAAAATTGTCAGCCTTATCACGTTTCCCCCTCACCCTTTTTATAACCTAATTTTTGACTTTTTCCAGATAATTTAACACTAATAGAAGATTCTAACCTATTAGATTAAATGTATCATCTGATGTGTAAAATATTTAATGCGTAAAGATGAATCAGAATTATACATGCAGTGTTAATTCGTGTTTGTTTCTTTTTGAGATAGCAGCCGGTGTTAGTTTTTATTTAAACTAAAACTGAGAAGTTTTTATGTTGAAAGTTAAGTATGTAATCATGTTTACTAGCAGTAAAATTTTCGTGACATAAACATACACTAGACGAGCCTAAGTTTAACTAGGGGTGTGGAATATTATACTACTTCCGATTAAACACTTATATTGGTCACTGATTTGAAACTTGACTTGGAACGGTATAATTTACCCTTTTCATTGTTACGTTTTCATTAGTTTAAAAAAATGAACCACTTTGGCAATAAAGAGTACATGGGTGACAGAAATCATTAAAGTTGGCGGTATTTCTTGAGATTATTATAACTTTATTCATTTTCAATAAGGGAAATGGAGGGGTAAGAGTCATTAACGGAAAAAATTCAAGGGAAGAAAATTGTTAATTTTTTACTCCTATGTCAAATTTTTATAGAAATTTAGGGAAGGGGATACTTAGAACACATTAAAAAGACATTAATTACAGACATTAATTACACACTTAGTAAATAATAATTACACATTCAATTATTTACTAAGATCATGTATTTTAAGTCATTTATAAAAAATTGATGTATCATTAAGTACTCATTAGTGTCTTGTTAATTGTATATAACTAAATTGTGTAAAAACTATGTATCTATAGTTATGAGACACTAAAATTTCATTTATTTTTTATTTTTTTAATTTAACTATTGTAATTTGTAATTTTTTGGTAATTTTTAATCTAACTTATAAAAGTATAAAAGGCTATAATACAGAGGGTAATTTATTTTTGAATAGCTATGTTGCTTTTACAATTGCATTTTTTTAATGTGTATGTAATGTGTGAATGTAGAAATAACTTTTCTAGTGTTCATTTCAAAGCGGTCAATCTAAAATACCTAATTTCTCTTCTTTCAGTGATCAAACAGAGATTTAACCCTCAAGTATACGACGACTTCGTGGTTCGTGGCAACACAGCCGTACTTAAGTGTCATCTACCCACTTTTGTGAAGGAGTACGTAACGGTGGATTCGTGGATCCGAAATGACGATTACGTCCTCAAAATGACGGATACTAGGGGTAAGTACTTATGCAACAATATAAGAGCAAAGACCTTCGCTTTGGTCAAACAGATCCTTCAATTTTTTGAAAATCGAGGTTTGAAAAGAATTAACAGTTCAAAACTTCTGGGTAGTTGTGATGGTTTACAGTAGATGGCAGCACCGTGGAAAAGAGAAAATCGTTGTTGAGGAAACAAAAGAAATCTTATATCTCTCAATAATAGAATACAATATTTAACTCTGATAAATTTCTAGGTAAAAATAATTCCTCTAAGTAAAGTTAAATGCGCAAAAAAAGCTGCTGATTCAAAGTATACATTATTTTTGTTCAATGACTCCAGTAATCTAATGCAGTTATCCTGAATATTCTGAGGGTTGACCTAAAAAAGATGTAAGTTAAGAAATCGATAATATCACTTTAAGGTTTACATGCACACTCCAAATATAGCAAAAGAGTCCAAAAAGTGATTGTATTTTTTTTTTTTTTTTTTTTTTGCTTTAAAACTATTTCTAATTGAAACTTTTTCAAGATAATAGTATCTTTTTGAAGCTACCGAGTTGCTTTATTAGTTGAAAGTGACATTTTGTTCCGAAAATGAATTTGGAAATTTTAATTCATTATCTTAAGAATCATGTTTTTAGCACGGGGAAATTCATATAAACTGTGATAATATAAAGTTTGATGCCTTGTATAAATGAATTGACAAATGCATATATCATTGTTGATAGTTTTATATTTTGAAAATCTGGGTATAATCTAAGGCTGCGATAGGCGGCCCGCGAACCGGATTGAGCCCGCGCCAGATTTTTCTGTGACCCGCCGGCACCACAGAAGATATTAAAAAAATATATATATCAAGTTTCACGGTATGAACCTTTCTTTTTACATTATTGTAATTTATCCGAAATAATATGTGCTAACTATGTAGAGCAGAGTTCTCCACTACGTGTCTGAAGAAACTATGTCAACTAGCTTTCAACAAGATGGTTTTCATCAAGAATAAACTGAATCTGATTCGGACAATTTATTTAAATTTATTGCAACCAAACACTCTGAAAGACATCGACTCTATCATAAAATAAACTGAACAATTTCGACCGCCATCGTCTCGCAATTGATATCGAGTAAAACCAAATAATTTGGAAGGACACTTTTAATACTTCTATTAAAAATTAAGTCATTTTGCATTGTCACGTTAAAAGAAAAGATCCTTTTTTTTTTTCTTTTTTTTTTCTTTTTTTTTTTAAACTTTGATTTAATAATAATGAAAAATATAATATATATATATTTAATTATTGGAAGGAAAAAAAATCAAGTATCAATTGTAATTTTATTAAGATAAAGAATATTTTTTTTTTCTTTCAATTTTTCAAAAATTCTATATATTATTAAATCAATAAAAATTAAAGATACATATTTTGATGTATCCGCCTCGTGTAAAGCTGTAATATAAGTCATATGGCTCGCCTCTTAAAGTTAGTGGGGAACGCTAAAATAAGGCATAACTAGATAAAAAATGAATTCTTGGTAAATTTCAATATCTGTGGGTAATTAGAAAAAAAAATTAAATGAATTCTGTTATATATTTTGTATTTCAAAACAAAACGTAAAAATAAAATGCTTTATTGGAAACCCTGTTAATATTAATTAAAAGTAAGAAAAATCTAACCAATTACATTACTTTTAACATGAGAAAAAACGCAAATTGTATAGTGTAATCAATGTTCAACAAGAAATAGTTTTTTTTTAATTGTTTAACTATATAAAATAAGGAAAAATAATAATAGACTGCAAACACTTTGCATATACAAGGTATTTTTTCATAAATTATTCAAATTTACATTTTCAACCTAAAAAATGATGGTTAAGAAAAATTTAATCTATAGGGAAGATGGAATAAACGTTAAAAAAAAATTCACGCAAATTGAAAGTAACGCAAACATAAGTTTACAGCTTTTATAATCCACCGAAAAAAAGCATGCAATTTATATTTCGCGATAATTTTTTTAGTTAAAAATGTTTTTAAATAAAAAAAACAACTAGATTAGATACACTGTTTAAATGAAGACTATTAACTTTTTTTTTTTTTTAAATTCCGTGCGATTAGTTAACAAAGTACAAAGTAAAAAAACAGTAGCTTTTGTGATTTTTTTTTTTTTTTTTTTTTTTTTTTTTTTGGAGGTAACGAATTGAAGCAATTAAAATAAACAACTGAAATGTCACAGTAAAGTATGATTGAAGGCAGTTATTTCATTTTACTTAAAAAACCGATGATTAAGGTTGTTTTAGAAAAAAAAAAAACGGGACTAGAAATTTTAATAAACACGATCTATATATTATTTTTGTACTTGGTCAGCCAGTTATTTGATGCATGTTATGTTTTAATATATAAATACGTACTTTCTTATGTTCCCACTCATAAACAACAAACTGTTTCTCTAAAATTAGTTAAGAAATAGAAATCTGCAACTCTCGGATTTACTTTCTTCGCTCAAACAGTAAGAAGCTAATGCAGATCATCTTTGTGAATTAACTCGATTTTCCAAATCAAAATTATATTTACGAAATAACAAATTAAACATCTCGGCAAGTAAATAATCTGTTAATATTAATAATCCTTTATCTCATTAGGAATTTTCTTACTTTAAGGGGGGTCCAGGACTCAAAATTCTAAAATCTTTATTTTTAGAATTATTTTTCTGGAAATTTTTTATGCTGTACTGTATTATGCTTTGAAACTCCAAAAACTATTTTAAACATTCAAATTAAAAAAAAAAAAAATTAATTATAAAACCTCAAAATTTTGACATTTTAAAAATGTTATATATTTAAAAAAACTTTTTTAAAAAATCATTTAATTTTTACATTTAATTACTTCTTATAATTCATATCAGAAATCATCTTTATGGATTTTTAAATAAAATATTTTGAAAAAAAAATTCTAAAAATATATCTTGTGCAAAAACTATATAAAAAACATAGTATATGCTAAGCTCCAAAAACTTTAAAAAAAAAAAAAAAAAGTGAAATCAAAATGTACAATTCTTGAAGACAAATTAAAAAAAAAAATATTTATGAAAAATAACTGTGCAAAGTTTCATGCATTTATAACAAGTAGTTTTTAAATTTTATCCATTTAAACTAAAAAAAAAAACATCACCGAGAAAAGTAGTTTCAAAGTTTCAAGATAGCACATCCTAGATCACTTCTCATGTAACAAAAACTTAAATATTTCAAGTTCTACTAATGATAGAAACAAAATTTCTATGTAATTTCATTCAGAAATATATTTATGTTTTACAAAAATAAAAAACATTCAGAATTTTCAAAATTTTGTTACCCAGACCACCTAAAAAAGTAAAATAATGATCATTGAATGAAATTAGATGATTTTTTTGCTCCGAATTGATTTGAGGGCTATTATAATTAAAGTTCATCTTCTTATAAGCTTTGTAAAAAGAACCACTCGTCAGAATGACCTTTAAATTTGATCTGAATATACAGGAAAATAGGGGAAACTAAATGGTATAAGAGTGTATATTAAGTATATTCAAGTGCCAGGTTTTTGTATATATTCAGGTCAAATTTTAGGTCATTCTGACAAGTGGTTGTTTTTCTAACAGCTTCTTAAGGGAGTCCGGCGCATAAAAAAGATTATTAATTTCGAGTTTATTAATGTTTATTAAAATTTAAATTCTTCTCTTTAAAGTGATGCCTCATTTGTAATTATATCTTATTTCGAAATATTTTTAATAGTTTTTGAAGTAAACAAAATGTTGGTATTTAATGCATGTTTTTTAACTGCTTAGCCGAATTTCTCAAAATGCAGTTTTTTTTTCATGTTTGGCGGCCCATACCTTAAAATTTATTTGACATAAGTTCTTGAAAATTTTTATACATTTGTCTCTAATGTATTTAAGTACTTTAACTCTAGGAATAATTGATAACTAGCATACTTAAAAAAAAATAATAATGATAATTAGTCTAAAAATTAAAAAAAAAAATAATACATTTTTTAAAATTTATAATTATTTTAATTTTCAAAAAAATAATAAAAAATATCCCATTAAAGTATTTAAAAGTTTCTAAATATTATACTGTGAAAGTTTCATAGCGATTGAAGAATTGGTTATTAAATGAGGTGCCCCAAAAGTTGTGGAATTTAACATGTGCTCTTATGGAGGTGCCGGACACCCTTAAAAGTTGAACATCAATTATAATCACTCTTTATTTGTTTAGAACTTAAAATGCCGTCTTTGAAGTCAAATTTATTATCTAAATTTGATGAGATTTTTTTATAAATGTAACTTGACACAAGAATTAACTTTTTCAATATCCTCCGGTTTTTAAAGACAGTTAATTCGGGATAAATGTTAAATTCGACAGCGAGTCGACGCCAAATATCTTTCCTGATATTAAATAAAATAAGAAACACATCTGCAACTTTGACTGACTGTTCATAAAATAAAAATTGCAAAATGAAACTCTTCAACTTTCCTCAGATTCTATCCTCTCTTCTAATGACCTTCATCTAAAATCCTTCAATTGAAACCTCATTGATAAGTTAATACTCACAATACCATGGATAGTAACCTTCACATCTATTAGATTGCGAATATTAATTTCTAACTCTCCTAAAATAATCAGAAACACACTTCCATATAATTCCTTTAAAATACCCCCAATTTGTAACCTTATTAATTAATTATAATTCTTAATATTTACAAAGCAACAGCAAGCGGCATCTTTTTTATTAAAAACACACTTCGACATAATTCCATATTTAGAATCTCATTAGCACCAATATTCACAGTATATAGGTAACCCTCATCTAATTATCAAAAACACACCTCCATACCATTATAATAGCGTATCCCTAATTTGTAACCTCGTTAACTTATTATAGTGCATTCTTAATATTTACAATGTTATGGCATTTTATTATGAGAAACACCCTTCCACATAATTCAATATTCAAAATCTCATTAGCAACACATAATTATCAATATTCACAATATATTGGTACTTCCACTTAAAATATATTAACTCTTCCATACCATTCCACTAAAACATCCCTAATTTGTAACCTACATAACTTTATATAATTTTTGATACTACAATGTAAAGGGAATCAGCACCATGTTATCAGAAATACACTTCCACATAATTTCACATTCAAAACCTCATTAACAACCCATAATTATCAATATTCACAATACATTGGTAACCCTCATCTAATTATCAGAAACACACTTCCAAACCTTTCCACTAAACCATTCCAAGCCCCCACTAACACATGAATCCATCCAGTGTAACAAGACCAAACCGAATTCGTTTGTAGCAGCATCCGCTTTCCTCTCCTCTTTCCCGTCCCAATTTATTTCCTACGTGAGCCAAAGATCCACTCTTGGGACCTAACACTTGATTGGAGGCATGCTTCCTTTTTCCTTTCCTGGAATCCTATTTCGACCAATTGTCTTCCTCCTCTTTGTTTCCAGCACGCATCTGATTAGCTGGGAGTCTGTGAGGATTTAGAGGCACGGGTCTTCTTAATCTGGGAGACATTACATGGCCAATAGAGTAAGGGATTAGGATCTTGTAATCTTTGGGATAAGGACGTGTTGTAAGGACGCGTCGTTGAGTCCAATTATCTTTCGAGAGTTGGGTCTGTCTGTTTGTGATTTAATATCTGTTACTTTTGTTGATTCGAAATAATAATAGACTTAAAGGCGACTGCAATTTTTGGACACCGTCGAACATCATTCTGATTTTATTATAGAAATTAGAGAAAAGTGAACAGATTACGAATCTATTGGTCTGCCGTGGCAAAAAATGGCCGAAACTGGTCAAAAATCGACTTTTAATAAGTTGAACTAAATCCAATTGTCAAATACGCTATAACTTGCCAAATAATGAGCACTTTTTGTAATTTGGCAACCCTCACTCTTTAATTTTCAATTAAGAAGGTTGCAGACGATTCAGATATCTGGTGATGGTCTACTTGCATCTATAAAAGGGAGCCAAGTTGGCAAAAAATATTACGTTACTTATGCCGTAACTGATGTCGCCAATATGACTTACTTTTAAAAGATACAAGTTTTCCGAGCCAAAGATCAGAAATCGCTTGCGCTTTTTCTCATTGAAAATCAAAATGAAATGGGTTGCCAGACGAATAAGTTTGTTCTATTTTTGGCAAGTTATGACTTATTTGGTAATCGGATTTTAGTTCAATTCATTCCAAGTCCATTATTGATCAGTTTCGGCCATTTTTGCCACGGCAGACCAGTTGACTCCTAATCTACTCACTTTTCTCTAATTTCTATAAAAAATTCAGAATGATGTTCGATGGGGTCCGAAAATTGCAGTCGCCTCTCGGACTATAAGTTTTTATCGCAGTTTCATCATAGAAAGAGGTTTCTGGATTGAAGGAAACCGTTTATGAATATGTTTTTTAAATTGAAATAAAGAATATTCTTTGGCGATATAGTGACATAACAGTTTCATTAAAACAACACCATTAACCACTGTCAAAGCTCTGGGTAACCACTGGCAAAAAAAAAAAAAAAAAAAAAGGTTTTTCCATCAAAAAAATTGCAAGATTAAACAAAAAAATTCTGGAAATATTTTTTTTGTACCAAACTTTAATCTTAGTACCTGGAGCATTATACAACTTTCAATTACACTATATACTCAAATAGATTTGTGTCACTTACAATTTTTAAATTTTCATCATATATTTAAAAAATAGCCCATTTGTCGATTGTTTGGAAGAACACCTTAAGAGGCATTGCCACAGCGGTTTTGTTAAAAATTGTTAGAGCCATTTCTTAGCAATTATTGAAAAACAGGATTTTTTCAATGGCAGCTAAAGTGCAGGGGTGATTTTGACGAAAACCTTAATGGTCGGTCCCATGGCCATCACCAACCCCTTACACCAAATTTGAACATCTTAGGTCAATTTATTCGGGAGTTATATGCTGACCTCATACAAACATACAGACATTACGTATACATATGAGTAATTGAGAGTAAAAATTTCAAACTAATTTGTTGATCTTTTTTTAAAAAAAGGAATATCGAAAATATGCAATCGAACATTGCATTAGGGGGTACTAAGTCCACTTAACATTAAAAGAACTAGGGGTGTAGAACATCGTGAAACTTTCAATTACACTATGAAAATGGTCATTAGATTAAAATTGATTTGGTATTATTTACCATTTTTATATTTTCACTCTTTTAAATAAAAATAGCCTGTTCGGCGATATTTTTGCCAATAATTTTTACATGGGCTAAAAAAAAAAAAAAAATTGACTAAGCAATTCGATAGACATGGCATTGTCCTTTCTTGTGCATTAAGCAGAAAAAATTCATCGTTAATGGGCGATGCTCAAGAACAGAGAGCTCTGTGTAAAAGGCACTCGTTTTTCAATTTTGTACGCTTTTATCCATATTCGACGGGAATTTCTGAGGTGGGAACGATTAGAACACATTAAGAGGCATAAGCAAAAAGATTTTAATCAAAATCGTTAGAGCCGTTTTTTGGCATTTGATGAAAAACATACTTTTTCATGATTTCAACCTTATGCGCATACTCGATATTGCCAAAAACTTTAATGGTAGGTCACATAGCCACCACTAATCAGCACACCAAATTTCAACATCGTAGATTGATTTATTATGCTTAACACTTACATTTTTTTCTAGACCACTTTTTTGAAATCAGGATGTTCCAAAACGTAAACACATTTTTTTTAAAAAATCGAAAATTATTGTTTGATCAAATCTTATACTTCCATTGTCCTGTCTAAACATATGGATAACTGAAAGTAAAAACACAGTATGAAAACTTAAAATACACAGTTTTAAATTTCACAAACATCAAATTCACTGCTTTGAAACTAAATTATACATTACAATCACAATCTACGATAAAAACCTTAATAACAAATATTTTTTTACATCAAACCAACAAGTCTACTTCCCATACCAACCACACCAAATCATGTCCTGTGTATTCCAAACTAGTCCACCACGTTTCCTGTTGGTTGGATATGGAAAACTCCAATAGCCTCACAAAGAACATTTTCCCTTTACTTACGGTACGTTACACAGCCGTTCCCCGCCGTACAAAACATGAATGACCGTGCTTTGTTTGGGACGGAGAATAACGGACAACTGTTATTCTACGCACGTAAAACAAGACTGGAATACTAATGGCGGCCGTAGGAAAAGAACCTGGGGTTTTTGTCAAAAAAATGTTTTCTTTAAATTGCGACAGAACTGATACTTATTGACTGTAAATAGATTTATTTTGGGTTCTGGCTATTGTGTTTTTTTGGTGTTGTTGGAAGTGGAGTTAATGGAAGAGTATCGTTTTGCGTGTGTGGATTTGTACGCAATTTATTTAAATGCGTACGTGAGATTTTTATTTTGTGGGAATGGATTAAATTTTAGAGAATGGGAATGGAAAATGCGGAACAACTGCTGGATGCTTGTGAGGGGGTTCTCACAATAGTCCCAGTTTACTTTATTGTGTAGAAGTATTCTAAAGAAATTAAACAAGGCCGCTTGGAAGCAAACGATAGATTTCAAATAACTTTTTCTCAGTGGCGTCCGGAAACATGTGATTTCCCCCCCCCCCCCTCTCCCCACCACACACTTTTCACAATCATTCACAAACGCAAAGTCTAATCTTCATGGATATAGCCATGAATATTTTCAAGGAGGTGCAAGACTAGATTTTTACCAAAATCATTAATATTTTAGAAATGTTAATAATTAATTATGCATTATAACTATTCTTTGAAAATAGTTTTAAAAAATTCATAGTATATATTTTGAAAATGAAGAATTGAAAAAAGAGCAATATAACAAACACTTTAATATAATATAAACAAAATGTTTATTAAATATTGCGTGTAAACTGATTTAATAATCTTCCTTGTTGTGGATTCAATTAAATATACACCATTACTTGACTTTCAATCTTAACTTGTAAAGAACCCTTCCATACACGAGCGCTCTATCTCGAATGAGGATCGTCTTATTCACCACTCGCAGAACTGAATGTGGAACAACACAACTTGCACCCTTCAATTCAAGCGCTCTATCTCGATTGAGGAGGCTTTTTAAAACAAATTTAATAAATTATGATTATGATGAATTTGTGCACATTTTTCTTGAAAAACAAAATTAAACTCATTATTTGAATAGTAGTTAAACTTCCCACCCACCCCATCTAATCTGTCTTTCCCGTCCCTAAACAAGTATGGCATCATAACTTAATTTACGGAACCAATTTGAACCGTTTTTTCTGTATGTATCTTGACTAATCCAGATTATCAGGAACAAGGTTCTATTGTTTTGTGGTTAAAGTGGTGAAATCGAGGCCTGTTCATAATTTTATATATATTGATTTAATTTAAACCGGGTTTCTTTTTATCTATAAGAATTTTGACCAATCCAGATTATAAGGAATACGATTTGCTTCCCTTTTTGTATGGCTATGGTGCTATTATAGAGATTAGATGATAATTGGGAACACATTCATAACTTGAGATCTACTGAACCAATTTGAACCGCGTTTTTTTTTTTTTTTTTTATATATATATATGTAACCTAACCGTACCATATAATTAGGAATGCATTTTAAGTTCGTTTTTATGCAGTTAAAGTGGTATAACCATGAGCAGTATATGAAATGATGTATCATCATAGTTTGAGATCTACTGGACCAATTTTAACTGCGTTTCTGTCTATAAATATCTTGACTAATCCAGATTATCAGGAACATGATTTCATTCCGATGTTTTGTGTGAAAGGGAGTATGTTAATAATTAACAATCGACTGACCAATTTGTTTGAATTTATTTTATTTTAGTATGGGGATTGACTTTAACGAAAGAAAAATCCTAAAATTTACAGGAAAACATATAACTATCACTTTCATTCCCTTAAAATCGTAAATAAATTGGTAATACAGTTACATATTAAGTTCTGAAGGATTTAATGTATGCTCTAAAATAAAAGACTTTGAATTGAGGAGTAAATTGAATTGCCATTTTGATGTCACTTTAATGTCAAACAAGTTTATCCATTTATATTCCATAAGAAATCTTCATCAAATATTTTCAATCATTCAAATAAAACAACATATTTCCCGAACTTATAGTGAAAGGAATATCCGAAAGTATTTGCATATTTATATTTTACAATAATACTTTTAGTTCTATCTAAATTGTTTTAAATATATTTTTCGAAAATGTAATCAGTAGCTCTAAATTCTTTCTAGCATTGCGTTTTCGCATAAATAACTCTTGTCGTTGATTTAAACAGCGAATAGTTTTCACTCGGATTTTATTTTTTGTTTTACTGGTTCTAATCCCAATGCTTCTTTTTTAAAAAAAACGCTTCTTCACTTCGTTTCGTTGCCAGATAGCAATTAACTTGCTTCAAAATGGTAAAAAACAAATTCTTGATAATTTCACTTGTAATTTACTATTTTCGAATACAAATGCAACTTAACACCAAGGATTTGTTTCCTAGGAAAATTTTCGGAAATATAAGAATAACAATTTATAATTATTTGCTTTTTTTTATTTCTTAAATATATAGCAATAGTAATCGTCTGCAACTTTAAATACGATTTAATGATCAGTTTTAAGTTATTCCTTAGCTTTGTTTGAATAAAAATGTCGATGATTGTTTGAATAAATTGTCGATGATTTGTTTGAATAAAAATGTCTCAAACGAAAATGAATATTTTATTTTAAAATTTACAACAGAATGTGTATGAGAAACTAGTTTTTAAAATGTTTAGTATTAAATAAGTAACTGAAATTGCTAAGAGCCAAATTACTTTTCCACGCCATTTTAAAAATCTTAAAAATTCTACTTCCAGACAAATTTAAGAATATGCATAGAAAATGTATTACTAATAAATTACTGTTCTACAGAAAAATTTGTTTCTTGTATCGCCTACTTGTAATGTATGAATATATTTTCAATTAAATAATACAAAATTATAGATTATACTTGTTCAGTCGATGCTTATAAATAAGGAGATGCAATTACCAAAATGTAATTTCTTTGAAACTCAGTCGCAAATCTACAATCAAATATTTAAAAATATTAAAACCAGTCAGCTAAGCAAGAAAGCTTTATGTGTTTTGAATAAGTTTAGATTTAAGAAAGCACAGTATATTGACTAGTAACGAATAATAATATTACATACAAATTGCTATTACTTGGAGAATGAATTTTAATATTTTCTATGGCAACTCAAGTTTTGAGTAGCATTCTTTTATTATATTAGGAAATAAAAATAATAAAAATCAAAATATAGTAATATTTACATTTTTTTAAATAATTTGATCTAATATGTACTTTTCAAAGATGAATTAACATGTACTGTAGGAATTTATTTTACTTTTATATTTAATACATTATTTTAAAATGGTTTATAAGTTTAATACAAAAGTTCTATTCTAAATCCAGAACTCTTTTAAACACCACCGCTTAGAAATTCGAATAATTGAAGTTAATTGAATTTTTCCTTTTTGATTTTTTAGTTATCGTTGAAGTTTACTTATTGAAGTTTATGAAATAACATTTTGAACAGATTCAACTAAATAGTTTCAGGGCAGTTAAGTTCAAAAGCGCTATATCAAAATTGACAATTTAAATATTCTGGTAAAAAAAAATTATGATTGCTTTTAAGTTACTCTGAAATAAAATAAACAAATAATTATTATTCAAAATATTTTTATTACTTTTATAAATACCACTTTTTTAAGTTACCACATTTTAATGCATCCAGTAAGATCTTTCGAGTACAATCAATCTAAAATAATCATTTTAAAAATTATGAATTGAACACTGCTTATTAAAGACTTTTATGTTTTTTAAAAATTATCATTTTTGATAAAATGCCGATATTTATATAGTTTGGCAAAGATTTTTTTTTTTTTTCAACGTTTACTATTTTCCTAGGGTTTTTTTAATGACATTGAAAAAAGTTCTTTCCGTTTATCAATAAAATAGACTCGAGGCAATAAAATACTTATAAAAAAAACTTAACTTTGAAACTTACATTTATTTAATACCGACCTATAGTATCTTCTGACAATACCTGTTATTTGCCACCTAAAAATATCGGTAAAGCTATAAAACTTTTCGCCGTTCTTAATAAATATGAGCGAACACTTTTATAGGTTTTCATGAAACATGTTTTTATGACATTTTAAAAGAGGCAAAAGAAATATTTCACTTCATTTTTATACCAGATTTTTTATACCAAAAAATTGGTATTAAAAAAAAAAAAAAAAAAAAAAAAGGAATACATTTTCTGTAAGTTTATTTTCTCTCTGTTGTGTAGGGTATTAATAGTAATAGTTATTACAATTTATAAATAGAATATGTTATAAGGTAATAACAGGTATATTTCCCTACATTTTCTGAAAGTTATTAAGTACACAGATTGATTAATGAAGTCCTTTTCAGCCCTTTAAATTTAAAACAATGCATTTTTTAACTTGTGAAGTAATGTATAACTATTGATAAAGATAATCTGAGACAGCTTACAGCGCCTCTAGCGGTGATTTAGGAAAGTTAAAAATATTACTAAAGAACCAAAGGAGATCGGCAAAAATGTGCAGTTAGAAAAATGTTCACAATAATATCACAAAAATACAGGAAAAAGTTTCCTGAAGTTATATATTAAATTGAAGGATATTTTCGTGGTTGAACTCTTTACTGTATGTATACGTTACTTTCCTTGTTATAGGAGATTTTGTTTCAAATTTAAAGGCTGAAAATGACTTTAAAAATCACTCTGTATATTATATATTATTTGTGAGTGGTGTTTTATAGCTATATTCCCTTTTTCTCTCTTTACGCAATACCAAACAGATAAATGATGTACCAATTTAAAAAAAGTAAGAAGCATATTGACAAGTTGTGACAGTATACAATAGATGACACCACTATATAATAGACCTCAGCTGCTGTGTAACAGTTTGTATATAATTGCATATAGTGTTAATTTGAAAGCCGAATAAAAAAAATCATATATAACAAAAAAATATTTTAGTAAGTTGTGATAGTATGCAATAAATGGCGCCACAATATAATGGAGAAAATTTCAATTTAAGCACGTTGAGGTTACCTAATGGCACTGATATCTCTCAGCAATAAAACACATAATGTAACCCTGGTGAACTTCCGAAAAAGTTATTCCTCTAAGGAATCTTGAATGCGCTGACTGCGGACAGGTCTACTAGTTTTATATATTATGGGAATAAATCTACTGAAATCTTTTGTAAGGTTCTTGATTTTCTTGAAAATATCTCCATTTACGCATTTCCTGTTATTATATAACCATTAGGTATCACGCCTATGTCACTCATACCAGTTATAAGTTATCGGTAGTTATAAATTAATCCTGTTATTAACGCATTAACGGTCGGCCAAACGGTATAGTGGTTAGCGTGCTAGCCTCTAGACAGTGAGGTTGTGGGTTCGAGTCCCGTGTTAGGCATGGGTGTTTGTAAATGTATGTTGGCTTGTCTAATGATGAATGTTTCTGTGCATTATAGCCCTCGTGTTACTGACGGCGCCAGATAATCTGAAAACAACCATTAACGACGGTTTGCAAGAAAACTTGGCAATCGAAATTTTTGGTTTTTTTTCTTTGCTAATAAATTACGATTGTGGTTTTACTTAAGAGTTTTTTTTAAAAATCATAAAAATAACTTTCCAAAAATCTGAAAAATTCCAAATATGCCTTAGATTATCTAAGTAAACAAGTTCTAAGTTAAAAACAAGGATTGTTTACCAATTGTAAAGTAGTCTTTGATGGGTTAATACATATGACATTGCAATTAGACAAAATTCAGAATTATGAGGCTGAAATGATGATGTTGTTATTGACTACATTTCGGCGCAGTATGGTCCTAAGGTAGTCATTGCGCCAAAACTACCAATCAACGCCACGATATAGAGTTGTAGGATTTTGAATCAATGTAACCATATACGAGAAGCATTTCTTCTTAATACATTTCTGCGTATTTATTTTCTCAGGAATCATAAGTTGGATACTTTTTAATGGATAAAACATATATGACGATAAAAAAAATATTTATTGCAAATTTTAATCAATCACCATTAAGTCAATAGTTTTTTATTAAATTCACAAAGTAGATTATAATTGTGCAGCAAATTTATCAATATTCATACGCATATTTTACGATGCATAAACTTAATTTAACTCAAATGACAAAAATCTGCTTTCTAATTTTTAAGTATAAGTTACAGTTTAAAATTTTATTAAGGTAAGCAGCTGATTTATTTATGCTTCTAAAACTTTAGGGAAATGTTCCACTTGAAAAATAGCATTATCTAGTAAATATGAAATTTAAGTCAAATAAAATAAAATTATAACAATCATATCTATAAATATATTATCACGCTCTTTATTCAAATTAAGACAATTATATTCCACTAATAAGATAAAAGTTATCCATCCAATATGTTTGAACTAAAAATCTTATTATATATTATTAGACTTATAATGAACTTATTAGACTTGATTATCTTATTCAAAGGAAACCTTACGTTATATGCAAATTTCATTCTAATTATATTTCTTGTTAACCATTCTTACTTATAAATACACTTTATCTCTTTATCTCCTATTATTAATTAAGAACATTGCATTACACTTCAAAAATAAATACTGTGAATGCAGTGTGTTTAAATAAAACTATAAATATAATAAAAGTACAAAATGTTCTAAAATATTCAGGAAGAATTCGTTACGATGTTGCAGCTAGTGTTCTGAAATTCCATGCACGAGCTATTTTGAAATTTCTAGATAATTGAAACCTTCTTTGCATAGAAATGAGTTTCAAGCAACTGCTATTACAATTTCAGAAAGTTTTGTTTCGTATAAGATGACGTGGACACATTTGTAAATCAGTCTTTCTTTGTTCAGAGGCGAACTTAAGAAAGTAGTATTTTAAGTCTTTAATTTAAGAAAGAGTTCGAATGTGCTGTGTTCAATCATGTGTGATGTAACTTACGACTGTATTTTTGTTAATACTGCATACTTTAAACTTTTACTTATACAGGGTGGGATAAAAATAACAGGTCATTTGAAAATTCGATAATTTGTGCTATGCAGTACACTGTTAAAAATTTGGTTCCACCCTGCACCAAAATTTGGTGCCCATTTAGCTGCCACCAACATTTGGTGCTTAGTTTCACGAAATAATGGTGCTACCTCGGACACCATATTATGGTGATAGGTTGCACCAAAATTCGCGTTTTCGCTACACCACTTTATGGTGCATGGTTGCACCAAGATTCCCGTTTTCGCTACCCCATTTTATGGTGCATGGTTGCACCAAAATTAGTGTTTTCGCTACTCCATTTTATGGTGCATGGTTGCACCAAGATTCCCGTTTTCGCTACCCCATTTTATGGTGCATGGTTGCACCAAAATTAGTGTTTTCGCTACTCCATTTTATGGTGATAGTTTAAACCCCCTTTTATATTTTTTGTGCCGCATTTTGAAGTTAAGGATGAATCAATATTTATGATTTCTGTCCTCAACTCAAAGGTGCATTAAATGTTGAATAATGCGTTTTCCCCCCTCCCCCCCCCCTGCTTGTTATAGCTGTGGATAGAATATATATTTTTAAATTAAATATTGTTTGTATTAAATAATTTTTTTTGTTTTAAATTATTACTTTTTCATATATTATATAGTTTTATAAATAATATTTTGTATATAAATTATTTTAATGTATTATAAATAAAAAATAGTTATCATTTCAACATTCAATGAGGATATAACTGCATGGGTTCTTCAGCTAGGGCAATGAAGTAGTATAATCATGCATTAATTAAAAATATATCCATTTGGAAACAACCAATATTAAAGTAATTTTTTTTTCAACAAATAAAATATCCACATATTAAGTAGAAAATATAATTAAAAAAAATTATATTTCTAATAAGCATTACTATTTATTTAAAAACTGAATACCTTTATTTATTGTTACCAACAATAACCCTTTTAAATAATTAAAATTATGATCAGATCAACAATTCTCATATTTTAGCAAACTATTTTTATAGCCCTGTATATTTCACACAGAATACTTGAACAGGAAAACATTGTTTACTTATTTAATCAGATCTCAAATGCAATAAAAATGAGTCACATGACACCCTCAATTTCATATATATATATTCAAATTTAAATAGCAGCTTCACATTATAAATGAAAATACAAAATCAAAATATTTTATTAATTGCTCATTACAAAAAAGCAAACTGAACAGATGTAATTACAAAACATTTTATGAATAACAATACGGTTGGTAAAATTAGCATCCCACTTTCTACACCACAACTTGTGTTAAGGAAACCACAGCTTCAGAATACCATTATATTTTGCCCTGTTGGACATGTGTATCTAAATTATACTATCAAACAAATTCTGTTTAAATATATTTGTAAAAAAGTAATATATTATAAACATACATTTTTAATACAGAAGAGACAGTACTTTTCCCTTAAAGGGTGCTATTGGCAAAAAATATCCAAGTACAGTACGGATTCTGCGTTAAGAACTGTTTACGTAAAACCAAGCCAAATCATGGCAACCATAGGCAGTTAACTTATTAAAAAATGGCAGCTGCTGCCATTTATTGGCAAAAATTATCTTGGCGCAGAATCCGTACCACACTTGGATTTTGCCACAATGGCCTCCTTTAACGGAAAAGTACTGAAGCGGCTTTTTAAAATATTTAGTTGATTAAAAGTCTGTAACTGAGCACTAAATCAACTTATTAGTTTGCAGATTATATTTTTTATCATATTACAGCAACCTTTCATTATGCAATGGTATCATGTAGCTTAAAATAGAATATATTTTTAAAAAAATTATTTAAAGTCACCTTCAGAGGAAGTCATTTTACTGTTATTTGTACTAAATGCAAGTTTTTCATGTTGAAATAGGGGAATTCTTAATAAAGAATAATTAAAAAAAGCTGAGGGACAACCAATAATACCACAAACATACCGAAAAAGATAGTTCATGTTTATGTTTATTACGAGCAGGGTAGAAATGAAACTTTTGAAAGTCTACTTTATTTAGCACACAAAAACATTGTTTTTAATCAGGGTTCCCACACTTTTCATACAATAAGAAGCTACTAAACACCTTTAATATTTTTCATAAGAACTAACCTTAACTTGCATACATGAATTAAAAATCAAACCTGAACAAGATTTTGTATGATAATTAGCATAAACTATCTTATTTAAAAATAAACAACACATTTGAAACCATTAATACCACAAAATATCGAAAATGAGTCAAATCTAGTTAGCTGTAATAAATAAGCTGGAATTTTAAATTACTATTAGAGAAAAATAAGAATTATTAAAGGTTTTTATAAATGAAAACTAAAAGTAAGGATTTCTTAAAGAGCAAGACCTAGTAGAAACATTGTTTATACATAAATTAAATATAAAACATGTACTAGATTATTTAAGGTTTTTTTAGAATAAAACTTGTAATAAGTTCTAGTCTTCTTGAACGGAGCATCAGGTTACTTATCCAGATCATATACGAACCACGTTCTGGTGCAGCATAGTCTTCAATTGTGTACTCATTTGACTTAGATCCATTCCTGCTGCTACAATGATAGGTTATCAAAATTTAATGGACTTTGAACGTGGCATTATAGTCAGCGCTTGAAAGATGGGCATAGTATCTCCGAGGTGGTAAATAAACCGTGTATCTATTACCCGGTAAAACATCAAATCTCAGAGAAATCGATGCGGTTAGGAAAATACCTTGAAAGACAGGGACCATCAACAACTAAGGAGAATCCTTAAACAAGATGGAAGTGCACCACTTCTACAAATTGCCACAAATTTCAATGCTGGGGCATCAACAAGTGTCAATGTGCAAACAGTTCAAAGAACCATCAATGATGTGAGGCGGAATCCCACACATGACGTTGTTGACTACATGACACAAGGATTTACGATTCGCCTGGGCCCACCAATATCGCTATTGAACTGTTGATGACAAGAAACTGTTGCCTGGTCTGATGAGTCTCCTTTACAATTGTATTGGGCAGATGGACAAGCAGGGTTTGGAGACAACCTTATGAATCCAAGGATCCTACATGTCTACAGGGAACTGTTTAACTTAGTGGAGCCTCTGCGATGGTATGTGGCATATGCAGTTGGAGCGATATGTGACACCTGATTAGTCTAGAAACGACTCTGACAGGTATGTAAGCATCTTCTCCCATCACCTGCACTTATTCATGTCCATGGCGCATTCGGCTGGACTTGGGCAATTCTAGCAGGACAATGGGACACTCCACATGCCACGAGTAGCTACAAACTGGCTCCAGGGACACTCTTTTGACTTGGGACATCTTCGTTGACCACTTAAACCCCCAGACAGGAATATTAGTATATCTGGGATGCCTTGCAACGTGATGATCAGAAGAGATCTCCACCACCTCGCACTCCTATGGATTTGTGAGCTGAGCTGAGCATCATCATCGGGAAACTGAAATATACAAAAGAGCATGATTAAGTCCCGAGTTTATTATTATTTTTATTATGTATAAAATTGTGTTTACTTTACTGCAATTTCATTGAAATATCACTGGTCGCTCTACACAGAATAATTTTTTTTATTATTTAATCGATAACTATCCGAGACGATTTATTATTTATGCAATTTATTTCTCAATTAAACTCTTATAGTCCGAAGGAGGGCTGCATGTTAAGGTACTCCATCGGACATCATTATAATTTTTTTTACAGAATGTGGAGAAAAGTTAGATTATGAGTCCACTAGTCTGCCGTGGCAAAAATGGCCGAAACTGGTCAAAAATCGATATGGAATGAGTTGAACTAAATCCGATTGCCAAATAATGAGCATTCTTTTTTTATTTTATAACCCTTAGTTCTTTAATTTTCAATTAAAGGCTGCAGATGGTTCAGATATCAGGCGACGGCTTACTTGTATCTTTTAAAAATGAATCAAGTACACAATATATATTATGTCCCTAATGACGTAACTGATGTTGCCAATTAAGCTCACTTTTGAAATATGCTAGTTTTCTGACCCAGAAATCAGAAATCATTTGCCTCCTTCTTCAAAGTGCGTTGGCTGACCAGAAGAAAAAGTGAGTTAATATACTAGCAAGTTACGACATATTTGGCAGTCGGATTTAGTTCAAGTCATTAAATGTAAATTTTCGAGCAGTTTTGGCCATTTTTGCCACAGCAGACGAGGGGATTTACATTCTTCGCATTCTATAAAAAATACAGAATGATGTTCGATGATGTACCTCAACATGCAGTCGTCTCTTAGTCTATTAGTGATACAGGTAGAATTGAAATAAAGGATATATAAAAAGACAATAAACTACGCGTGAAAAAAATACATTTAAAATAGCATTAATTGAAAACGTATAATTTGAACGAAAGGGGCCTTAAACATTCTTTTTCAGAAAACATGTTTAGATGAAATTGATGATTGTTCGAGAAATTGATTAAATTGAACTTTTGAATATTTTGTATGATTAAACTTTCAACTGCAGTGGCATAAACTGTTACATAATTCATATGAGTGGCCTCTCAAACCATTCTTCCATAAGCGTGATTAAAAGTTGACGGAAAATTAATAAAATATTATTTAAGTACTATTATTTATTTGAAAAGAGGAGGGACCATTGTTCACTTTCAAGGGTGGAAACATTTCATGAAAAATGACTCGGGTCTGAAACTGCATACAACAGTTAAAGCTTATAAACTTTAGGATAATGCTAATAATTATTGAATAAAATAATTTTTTATTCATACATATGTCATTTTTGTAGAAAGGGTGCAATATAAGTCAAAATTTATCATTTTGAGTAAAAAATCCGAGACTGCATGTACTTGAAGCTAGTTGAATGGCACAAGATTGTTTTCATATTAAATTCAAGCTGAAATAGACTTAAGCGTCCTTCCAGCCCATATAATCTATGATTATGTATACACTTTAACTTAAAAAAAAAAGAATTTTGGGTTGTGTCACTTTTGTAGCAAGAGTGCGATAAAACATCGCGAAATCAGAAATTTTAATGTAATTTCACTGGTAATGCATTGCTGCGAATTTGTCAACATCACTTAAGCCTAACTGAACACAGGGCAAATCAGTTTCTGCATCGATAAATAATTTACAGTAAGCAAAAAACATTTACCATATATGTAAAATAAAGCATTTTACTTACCTTGATATTCGATTAATGATTTAAATACTCTGTGCTAGACATTGGCTTTCGGTCTTGATGCGGTTGTTGTCGATTTCAATCGGTTACGGTTGCGGTGATCCGAGGTTGCACCAAATTTTCGTGCAATCTCCCCATCAGTATTTTTCGTTGATGGAAGTTGCACCACTTTTTGGTGCAACTGCCGACCAGCCATGAAATTGCACCAAAATTTGGTTCAACGTTGAACTGAATTTTTTAACAGTGTATGATGTGGTTTTAATGAAGTTTTCTGACAAAAATTGAGTTTTTTCTTTACTAAGTGAAAGAAAATTTTGAGCAATATATTAACTGGGAAGTTACTTACATATACCTAGGTTATGTATGTGAGCAGTTTCCCAGAGTTATTTAAGTTAGGTCGAGGGTAGCAAATCTTTAAGATATTTTTGTAAGACGCCATCTGTTGATAAAAAGCGGAACTATCTTTCACTTTTTCTGGAAACACTCGATTTGTAAAAACCGCACAGCGTCCTACCTATGTGCTTATAAATTCTCAAAATTTCTGTGTTCATATACTTTTGATTCACACTTTGACTCAAGAGTTACAATTTTCATGAATTCAGAAATCTATAGCTCGGCGAGTTTTATTACGAGTAAAATTACAAATATATTGTTTTGCAAAAACTCATGCTTATGCGTAAAATATAATTTGCACAACAATATGCGATAACACTAAGCTACAAACTAAAAATGCAGTATCTCCACAATTATTAATTTAAAGATAACGCGATATTTATTACATAAAGAATCGTAAAGAAACACAGGCGCTTTGTCTATAGAAAAACAGGGTTATTCAAAATGAAGGAGCATTATTGTAAGTATTTATGAAAAAGCTTCAACAATAATCGGTTACAATTCTTTGCCTTACAGCGTAACTATGAAAGGCAACTTTGAATTGACTGGACCGCACTACATGATAAATTTATTTATCCATTTCCAATTATCTTTCATTTATTCTGATTGGCAACAGGAAAGAGTTTCAATAATGATCGATTAAAGGGGATTTATTAGTATTCCAAAACGATTACAGAAACGTGAGTAAAAGCAACATTTTAGTGACAGTGACGCCTACTCAAGTTTCAGTCAGGATCAGATGGCGACAAGTGTTTTAATTTGGCTTCTTCAGATATGCCGGGCAACCACACACACACAAAATCCAAGTTAATATAAATGATATTAAAAGATCCTGTTCATACAGAACAAAGGCTTCGTATTGATACTAAAAACAAAGGTGTCTTGTTTACAAATTGGCGATAGTACCACCTTACCTTCCAAAAATACAACACCATCCACTCAACATGCCACCAAAAGATAAATCCACCACCACTACACAAAAGCTCCATAGCTTACAGCACGGTCACAGCCGGTGTCGAACCATCAAACCAGAGACTTTTGCTTTCTCACAGTGAAGCAATTAAAGGAACCTAAGCGGAATTCATTAATCTTTTGTCGGGACCCGTTACAAAGTCCACCTGCGTTACGGGTACGTTCCGAAGAGTTTGGGACGACTTCGGGTATTGGGGACCCGTTATTTATCAACCGCTGTTCCGACGTGAATGGATGACTAGAAAATAGTGTAGTTGCCTAGGGAGTGTGGATGGAAGTTAATGGGCCGTGATGGGTTGTTTTTATTCTCTGGTTATGGTGTGATAAGGTAATTTTACTTGGGAATGTGCAGCTATTGTCGTTGGTGTTGGATTTCATTGTTCCTGTGATTACGTCTGAAAAACTGGAGAGACAATGCTCAACGTTTAGATGAATGTTGTATAAAAACAGGAATGAGGCTTTGTTGTTTAAGGTAGAAGGAAAATAAGGATAACAAAAATAATTGTGAAGCTAGCCTGGTAGATATGTTCTTTTAGACTGAGAGGCGACGGCATGTTTAGGTACATCATCGAACATCATTCTAAATTTTTTTATGGAATGTGGAGAAAAGTTGGTAGATTACGAATTCACTGGTCTGCCGTGGCAAAAATGGACGAAACTGATCAAAAATCTACTTTGAATGAGTTGAACTAAATCCGATAGCCAAATATGTCATAACTTGCCAAAAAAGGAGCCCACTTTTTCGTCCCGGTAAACCAATCGCACTTTGATTTTCAATTAAGAAGGGCGCAAACGATTTCTGATCTCTGGGTCGGAAACCTAGCATATTTTAAAAGTAAGCCAAAATTGGCGATATCAGTTACGTCATTAGTGACGTAATATTTATTACCAACTAGGCTCATTTTTAAAAGATGCAAGAAATCCGTCTCCAGGTATCTGAATCGCCAGCATCCTTCTTAATTGAAAATTAAAGAACGAAGGGTTACCAAATAAAAAAGAATACTCATTATCTGGCAAGTTATGGCATATTTGGCAGTCGGATTTAGTTCTATTCATTAGGGCGTATCGAAAAAATCGAAGTTTATCAAATCTCTTGGTTGTAGTGCGGAAAATTTGTGGACACTAATCAGTAATAAGTGTGTGAAATTTTAAAACTCTGGGTTAATATCTTCTGTCGCCTCAATGGCCCCAAAGTTCCGAAAATTGGGCTAAAAGTGTTTAAAATTCAAAAATTCCTAAAAATTCCCATATTTCGTTTAACGATTGGGGGTAGTGGTTAAATGTTAGTGTTGTTTAACAACAACAACTATAATTTTTTTTTAAATTATAGGTTAATATCTTCTGTCGCCTCAGTGAACCGGAAATTCCGAAAATTTGAATAAAAGGAATACAATTCAATATTTAATCAGCAGTCGCAGATTTCGTTGATCATTTTGAGGTAGCGCGTAATAAAAATTACTTTTTTTAAGAACAAAAAGTATGCAATAATTATTGGTTAATATCTTCTACCACACTGGGTTTAGCGTACTGCCAGAAAAGTAAAGTGGAACACCCCAATTTTCACCCCGAGAAACATAACGGAGTGACCAATAAATCACGTGATCATTTTCATTTGTTTAGTATTTAGTCTAACTCTAGAATATTTTCTTTCAATTAGTTTTGATCTTCATATCAAACATATTGGCAGCAATGTAGTCGTTTCTTTTTAAGGAATTTTTTTTACTCGTAGCTTAGTGTCGTAGTCATTTGTTAGTAAAAGATATTGGTAAATATTAGAAATGCAAGAATCATCACATTCAAAGTTTTCAAGTCGACAAATGCTGCAATGCCCTATTTTTGGAACACCGAAGGATTTTTCACGCATTCTGCCAACACATGAAGATGTCATAAGATGTTGCGCTCATGAGAGATGGCGTATTGGTAGTGAAACTGATGGAAATAAAGACAAAATGCTGTGCAAAGTAAAAAAAAAAGGCGTCTCCTGTTTCTATTTCAAGCTTTACTCTGGAAAATGAAGATATGATGGAGGTGGATACCAAAGACGCTCCCTACACACCGTTTCTTCAGCAGGATCCAAGGAGTCTTCAGATGCGTGTAAATTTGGACACAATTATTGTCAGTCAAAGATATGGTGTTTCTAACAGAGCCACGGCTGCTATTGCATCGAGTGTTATGAAAGATTTGGGCTTAACATCGGAATCGAATTCCAGTCTCGTCACAGACAAAAACAAAGTATGGAGGGAAAAATCAAGAGTTTACAAGCAAATGGTATCAAAATTAAATGAAAATCGTTCCAATCTATCTGGCCTTTATTTTGATGGCCGACATGACAAAACTTTAACATCAGAAACACTCGAGAGAAAGCAGTTCCAAAGAACAATTGTAGAAGCACATTACTGTACTGTATCGGAGCCTGGTTCTTCGTACTTGGGGCATGTTACACCTAAAAGTGGATGTAGTCTTCATGTATCGAACAGCATTTACGAATACGTAACAAGTACTTTTTTAGATGATTTTAGCAAGCTCACAGTTGTCGGGTGTGACGGCATTGTAGTGAACACAGGAATGTTTACTGGTGTAATTCGCAGGCTTGAAATGAAACTTCAGAGACTACTCCAATGGATTGTATGCTTACTTCATTTTAATGAGTTGCCATTACGACACTTATTCCAGTTAATAGACGGCAAGTCTTCTGGCCCTTCATCTTACACTGGAGACATTGGACGAAAACTTAAAGGATGTGAAAAACTTTCAGTCATTGCTTTTAATAATATTAAATGTGAGTTGCGACACATTGATAGTAGATTACTCGGTTCAGATCAGAAATACTTATTCGACATTTGCACTGCTATTAGTTCTGACATTTGTAGTTTAGATCTAGCTAACCGAGAACCAGGAACGTTGAATTTGGCCCGCTGGCTAACAACTGGAAATCGAATACTGAGGTTATATTTATTTACATCAGACCCATAAAATGAGCTACTAACTTTAGTTGAATTCATTCTAAGAGTCTACGCACCCTTATGGTTCCGAATTAAGATTAATCACTCCATAAAAGACTGTCCTAGACATATGTAGCATTTCATAAGCTCATCTCGGTACTCGGTAAGTATTGTGACGTAATCAATCCAGTTATTTCTCGAAACGCTTATTTTGCTGCTCTAGAAAACATGCTTTTGGCCATGTTAACTGATGAAAGATGTCATGTCAGAATCATTGCAGATCGAAGAATAATAAAGACAAGAGAAATTAGCCGAGGTGTGCGCAGATTTGTTATTCCTGATATCAATTTTGAAGCTGAAGACTACATTGATCTCATTGACTGGAAAAATTGTTTTGTGACATCGCCGCCAGTTCTCCGAGAGATAAGTTCTCAAGATCTTTTGAAAATGACAGAGGATGGTATGCCGAAGGCCTGCTGGCACTTCATACAATTTCCTTCTCATGCACAAGCAGTCGAGCGAATTGTGAAACTTGTCACGGCAGCCTCCGAGAAAATAGTTGGGCCTGAAGACAGGGATAAATTCATAAGAGCTACTCTAAGATCCAGAAAACACATGTCGAAATTCGAGACAAAAAAGGATTACAAGTAGTAATGCTATCGTCAAATGTATATTTGAAAGGCAATAAAATTTCTGATCCCTTTAAAATGAGGTAAGTGTGATGTGACGTGTAATTTTTATTTATTTTTTTGAAATTTAGCCTTTTTTTCGCAAAATTTGGTGATGCTGAGGTAGCAGAAGATATTAACCTATAGTTATAAAAAAATTACAGTTGTTGTTGTCAAAAATAGTAACTAGTAAGCACCATCATTAAACTTACAGCGAAATCTGAAATTTTTTATGAATTTTTGAATTTTAATCACTTTTAGCCCAAATTTCGGAACTTTCGAGCTATTGAGGCGACAGAAGATATTAACCCAGAGTTTTAAAATTTCACACACTTATTACTGATGAGTGTCCACAAATTTTCCGCACTACTGCTAAAAGATTTGAAAAATTTCGATTTTTTTTCGATACGCCCTACTATTCATTCAAAGTCAATTTTTTTACTAGTTTCGACCATTTTTGCCCGGGGCATACCACTATCTTCGAAATCTATTAACTTTTCTCCACATTCTATAAAAAATTCAGAATGTACCCAAACATGCAGTCGCCCCTCGGACTACTAGTCAACATGTGGTAGGAAACTAACAAACTTGCATAAAAACCCTCATTTGATGAAATTCATTTAAATAATTGTAGTTGGACAGTGTTAAAATGCTAGATTAAAATAGTAAGAAAATTTGAATTACACTTAGTTTAAGAAACCAGTATAAAGTGGGTGAATTTTTTTCGAGGGGAGGGGGGGACTAGCTTTGTAATTATTTTCGTACTTAAATAGTGTAAGGAAACTAGCAAATCTGCATACAAAACTCCTTCATTTGATGAAATTTAATTAAATAAGTAAATCATGATTAAGTAAGTTAAAATTAGGGTCTTAAGGCCACAGTCATACATCAACTTGTAATTTATTTAGAATTTTAATTTTAAATTACAAGTTGCCTAGAGAGATTGTAAAGGGAATTTTTTTTCCATGGAACCTACTAGAATTGTGATTATAACTTTAGCTTTTTTCATAGTAATTTGTATTAGTATTTTTACCATTTATTATTTATAAATTAAGTTAAATCTGAAGTTTTTCCTCGTTGCATTTGATCCTGAAAGTTTCTCTGCCCTGCATTATGCAATATATATTGCATTAAAAATTATTTTAATTGGTTGAGGCATATTGAATCTACCTTTTATCTCTTATGAAAGAAAGTAGTATATATGCATAAGAACTAGCTATTCACAAATCAAGTGTATATTTTATAGTAGTGTTCTTTTATATCTGTGTGCCTGCACAAACAATAAACGTACTTTAAAAGTATTTCTAATATTATAATGCACTTAACATGCCTTCCCAGCTTTTGCGTGTAATTGCAACTTTATTAAACGATAAGAAATAATTGAGCTCAGATCGACTTTGCAAACTGCATTTCTTGTACACTTGCTTAATGGGCAATACTCAAAGTAAGGTAATTTTATCCCAAAGTTCTTATTTTTTTCAACTTTTTATTCTATCTAGCTTTTATGGGAACTTCGGGGGTGGGGATGTTTAGTAAACCTTAAAAAATATTAACACGACGATTTTGATAAAACTCGTTAGCGCCGTATTTTTAACTATTGATGCAAGACCCATTTTTTTTTCTTTTTTCAATTAAAGCTATTTATGCACATGAGCAATTTAGATGAAAACCTTAATTATAGGTTGGTTGGTTGTTTTCAGATTATCTGGCGCTGTCAGCAACAGAAGGGCTATATAATGCGCCGAAACATTCGCCATTAGACAAGCCAAGATACATTTACAAACATCCATGCCTAACACGGGACTCGAACCCGCAACCTAGTGGTCTAGAAGTGAGCACGCTAACCACTATACCGTTTGATCTACCTTAATGATATGTCCCAAAGGCCACAACTAGTATACAAAAGTTGAACCTTGTAGGTCAATCTATTCAAGAGTTATGCTTGACACACACTTATATTTTTTCTATATGTCAATTCGCATTGAAACTAAAGTTTCAAATCGTGTAGAAATACACAAATTTTTTATTATTTTTTAAAAATGGAAAGTTTTTTTTCTTTGACCGAATTGCAATTCTTTTATTCTATACTCTAAACTCCTTAACGCCAACCAAACGGTATAGTGGTTAACATACTAGCTTCTGGACCGCGAGGTTGTGGGTCCCGTGTAAGGCATGGGTGTTTGTAAATGTATGTTGGCTTGTTAAATGACGAATGTTTCGGCGCATTATAGCCCTCGTGTTGCTGACGGCGCCAGATAATCTGAAAACAACTAAACTCCTTAACATATGCAAACTTTGATGATGACTTTCAGTTTATTTGCGTGCATTTTACAAACAATTCCGTTAATTAAAGATGACAAAAAATAAGATTAAAATGATCACGTAACATCTCAAAATTAATATCCCTATTGTTGATTTAAGTAATCAGTTCCAAAACAAATTTCCAACAAGATATCCCTTCTGAATCGGATTCAAAATTGATTCCCAACATTTGATCCCTCATGTTGCAATATACCAGCCTATTTCCCTATCACTTCCCTCAAAGTAAACACACCCTTAAAACAATTTCTCGTCAAAAACCTGAAATTTAATTTCAAAAAGGCCATCTCCCAAAATAACCATCCAGATCACATCCTTAAAAAGTCACCCCTCACCCACCCACATTCTTTTCATAGAACCTGAACAAACATGTGCTTCCTTTCTCAAAAATGAAACTCAGATATACACTTTGCTTAGGACTTATAGCTTATTTGCGTGCGGTTTACGTTTGGAAGAACCTACGCAGTCAGTTTCCTATCTCGGTTTCTTTTTAATAATTTGTTAAAGCAATTTTCCGAGCCCTACGCTTATTCAAAACAGTTTATCCAGGTAATAAACCATCTTGGGGGTATACGTCTATATTGTTATCTATTTTCAATATGCGTTTGGATGTTGCTTAATAGGAAGGTAGTTCGGTTTCAGTATTGCTTTTCGGAATTATGATGTTATCCTGGCTGAAAGATATGGATGATATTGATTTTATTCAAGAGGCTCTGTTGAACTGTAAGTATAATTTTTCAATGTGGGTCAGTTATTGATCTGTATGCTAGTTTATTCGTTTAACATCCATTTTGCTTTGGTGTGGTGTGTGTTAGGGGGAGGGAAGAGGTAGGGTTAGATCGATGCGGTAAATTTCGGATCACGGAAATTATAGTGTAAGTTCACGTTATTTGTATTTTTAATTGGTTTATTATGGGAAAATGTTTTGAAATTGTTACTTTGCATGCGTATTAACATGCGAGACCTGCTTGTATTGACTCTTCAATGCAACAATGTCAACAATTATAAGTTGGAACTACTGAGGTACAGCGCGTAATAAGTGACATTATCGCTTCATCACAAGCTATAATATACCCAATTTAATGTACAGGTTAAAAAGTTCAGCTGATGTCTACTAATGCAAATGAGGATTATGGGATTCAAGTAATTTGCTGTTTGACTTTGACTATAGCTTGTTTATAACTCCTTCGGAACCTGTGATTCCATATAGTTTTACACACATTGTTCAGTATTCACAAGTCATACATAACAAAATCAGTAATTTTTAGTAAACACTTAAGTACAATCTTCTATTCACTTAATAAGTAACGTTATCTATTTTCCTCCAGCTGCAATATACTTAATTTAAGTTGCATGCTAAAAGGTCCATTGCTGCAGATGCCGATTAAGAGATTGGAATAGAATGGCAATCGACTTTAGTTATAGCTTGTTTATAACTGTTTCGGAACCAGCGATTCCATATGGTTGTACCCACATTGGTCAGTATTCACAAGTCATACTTAACAAAATCGACAATTTTAGTAAGTACGAGTTTTTTCTACAAGCTGAAATTTAAGGTGATATTAACAAATTCAATGTAGAAGGAGATTATGAAATTTAGTAGTGGGCCATTCGAGTTTAACCTGTTCAGGACCAGCGAAAGGAGAAAGAAGCGCTTCCCCAGGCCCGCGCGCTCAAAGAGACTACGCACGCACGGGACCGGGCATTTTTCCCCGTTAAGCATTTTGCCCCGTTAAATTCAAATAAAACGTTCCAATCTGAAATCACGTCTGTGTGATGATGGGCCGGCTGGCACGGAAACACTGATCACAAATACGATATCGCGGGCCGTGAGGGAAGAATCGTCTGATCACATATACGCGATCACGGTCCTGAACAGGTTAACTATAGCTTATTCTCTTTCGCAAACCGTGATTCCACATGGCTTTGTCCACATTTATTAAGTTTTCAGAAAGGCATACTTAACAAAGTCAACAATTCTTAGTAAGTACGGTACAATATATTGTATGCCTAATAAACGGCGTTATCTCCACAAGCTGTAATTTACTCAATTTAAGGAGCAAGCTAAATAGCTCAGCTGTTATCTATTACTGCAGATGCTGACTATGAGATTCTAATAGTGGGCCGTTCGAATTTTGGTTTTACTTGTTTTTAACTCTTACGGAACTAATGATTCCATATGACTTTACCCACATTTGTTAAATATCCTCAAGGCATACTTAACAAAGTCAACAATTCCTAGTAAGCACCACTTATGTAAATCTATTGTACGCCTTATAAATTGCATACTCTCCTCTCCACCAGCTGTAATCTGGTCATTTCAGATGCAGGTAAAAAAAATCAGCAGCGATCTGCTACTGCAGTTGCTGATTAAGAAATTCAAGTCATGGTATATTGGACTTCAGTTGTATTTCATTGGTTCTATGCTTTCCGAATCGTTTATTCGATATAGCTACAGTCATATTTGTTAGAATTCATAAGGCATACTTAGTAAAGTCAAGCGGACCAAACGGTATAGTGGTTAGCGTGCTAGCTTCTCGACCGCGAGGTTGCGGGTTCGAGTCCCGTATTAGGCATGGGTGTTTGTAAATGTATGTTGGCTTGTCTAATGACGAATGTTTCGGAGCATTATAGCCCTCGTGTTGCTGACGGCGCCAGATAATCTGAAAACAACCAACCAACCTTAGTAAAGTCAACAAATCTCAGAAAACACCCCATTGGAGTAATTTATATTATATCTAATAAATGACATTCTTTTTTTCCCCACCAACTGCAATAAGGCGATTGTTAAGACTTCTTCGGCTTCATGTCAATAGCCAAGCATACACTATCTAGAAATTGTAGTTAGAGATCAGAGCACAGATCTCCATGGTAATTGTTAAGCCTTCTTCGGCTTCAAGTTCATAGTCAAGCATATACTATCTAGAAGTTGCAGTTAGAGATCAGTGCTAGTGTAGTCTTCATTTTATTTAACTTTTTTTTTTTTTAAACAGAATAATAACGTATCGCGTTTCCTATAAATAGTAAAGAATTTAGTTGAATAACTTGCCGTTGAAAAACTACAATCTTGCAAATAGAAGGATTTCTTGGTCTTGAAAGTCTAAATTAGTTATCTTTTCAACTTTAACCACAATGAGCTTTGCTTCAGTTTTCGACACATTTTATTGACTCTCTCTAATATGTTTTTCTTGAGTCTATTATCGTATTGACGCTCTGGTAAGCAATGATGCAACAGCAAAAATCGGAATTCCACAGGAAACGCAAACAATCGAAAACATTTTAATTATAAACTTAGTGGCGATTATAAACTTAAGCATAATATTGTTACAATAAGTGTTGAAGTGTCGTGTTTGTTCTCCTCTATGTGCTAGGTTTTCTCAATACACAATACACAATAGACACACAATAGAGATCTTAATTCCATTTTGACAAATTTAGCAGTTGCGGCATTATTCCACAAGAGCATCATTATGATATAGAATCAAAACCTATCCACCAGAACAATTTATATAATAATACGTTTACTTTTTGGAGTGTTAAAGGTATGGCTTTATTTGGATACATTAACCAATTTATGTGGTTATGCATGTTAACAGAAATAGGCACAGACTCACATACAAGCAAATATTTATTTAATTTCCGATAAATGCAGCTCAGAACTTCTCTTGCTTTCGAGCTTGTTCCTTGACTAGTTTTTTACTCTGTAAACAAACAAACAATTTGTTAAAACATCAAATTAGTTTTTTTTTTTTTTTTTTTTTTTTTTTTTTTTTTTTTTGTAAGAAAACACAATTTCCCTGATTCCAAGTGGCGTAGAAAATAAATGTGAGTGTAAATACTTTTTAAACATGAACATAGTTTTTATACATAAGTAACATTATAAATTGTCAAAGGGCGATTATTTACATTGAATGAAATTGAACTGATGAATCTTTCAATTTAAAACAATTACAAATAGTAGTGCACAGAATGTCCGGTATCCGAATACTGATCAGGTATAGTGGTTAGCGTGCTAGCTTCTAGACAGCGAGATTTCGGGTTCGAGTCCCATGTTAGGCATGGGTGTTGGTAAATATATGTTAGCTTGTCTAATGACGAATGTTTCAGCGCATTATAGCCCTCGTCTTGCTGACGGCGCCACATAATCTGAAAACAACCAACCAAATACTGATTAAAAGCATACTGCTTGTCTACCATGAGAATATACCCCGCCCACAAAGTCTGTTTGATGGCAGTCGCTATAGTAACAAGACTTGTCAATTTATAATAGGGGTGACGGTGATGCATGCAGGAATTGGCGGCTCAAAGGTTGCAATACAGCAGTCGACTTCTGGGATGCATCCTAGACGAGTCTTGTTGGTATAGTGACCTATTCAATTCAAGTAGTAGGCAGAAAATAATTTTGCACTTGATTGTTTTTTATTATTTATATTGTTAATACATTTAAATAGACACTAAAAGACTACACCTGAATGCAAATCTGGTATCTTAAGTAGTAATTCAGTCTTATATAATAACTAAACTATCTTGGCCACAACTAGAATTGTATTGAAAAGACATTATATAGAGTGAGTACAAATGATGGATCCGATTTCAAAGAAACTTATTTTCAAAACTACTGGACATATGACAATAAGTTATGCATGAATATAAAAAGAATTTTTTTTTTCAGTTACAAATGTTCGATGTGTGACCCTCTTGTGACACGGTATACGCCCAATCTGTTATCCAGTTCGTTCTATACATTTTATAGCATCACTCGATCAATGGTTGCCGACCAAACGGTATAGTGGTTAGCATGCTGGCTTCTAGACCGCGAGGTTGCGGGTTCTAGTCCCGTGTTTGGCATGGGTGTTTGTAAATGTATGTTGGTTTGTTAAATGACGAAATGTTTCGGCGCATTATAGCCCTCGTGATGCTGACGGCGCCAGATAATCTGAATACAACCAACGATCAATGGTTCGTATTGCTGCAGAAATGCGTTCTTTAAGTTCTGGCAGTGTTTTAGGCGTAAGTTGTACATAAACAATGTCAAACCAGGAGCTTCCAAACCAATGAATGGGGCGTGCGGGTAACGGGGATTTACCCTTAATGAAATGGCTACCAACATCCTCAGACCAAACACCATGAGATTTCTTTTTGTGGGGTTACGTCAGAGACATTGTTTATGTACCACCTATGCCAAAAACACTGCCAAAACTTAAAGAACGCATTACGAACCATTGATAGAGTGATGCTACAAAATGTATGGAATGAACTGGATTACAGATTGAACGTATGTCATGTCGTGTAGCAAGATGGTCACATATCGGTCACATACCAGACCTAACACCATGAGATTTCTTTTTGTGGGGTTACGTCAGAGACATTGTTTATGTACCACCAATGCCAAAAACACTGTCAGAACTTAAAGAACGCATTATGAACCATTGATAGAGTGATGCTACAAAATGTACGGAGCGAACTGGATTACAGATTGGACGTATGTCGTGTAACAAGACTGTCACATATCGAACATTTGTACCTGAAAAAAACTTGGTATATTTCTCTTTACATTCGTGTTTCACCTATTGTAATATATGCAGTAGTTTCGAAAAAATGATTTTTTTTTTAAATCGGATCATCATTTATACTCACCCTTTATACTGCAGCTATTTTCGATTAGTTAAAATATTAAACACGTTTAGATTTAGTTCTTTGTATTCAAGAATACAAATTTTCTTCTGGAGACTCTACTTGGGAATGGATGAAAATTTTCCTTCCGAATCTTTTCAATTTTAAGACAAGTGCAGCAGCACATTGCTTTAATGTCTTGCGCACTTGATGGTTACCTCAGAATTAGCACACCTTGCGTAGCCGCTTAACAAGACTGTTCCCACATCTCCGAGCGAGGGGATAAATGTGTCGTTTCTTTAATCTTAATTGTTGTTTTTGTTATAATTTACAGTACGGTGCCTCTTGGTGACTTTTCAAAAAAGTCGTCAAATTGAAAATGACGTCAAAAGAACGTGTCGCCAAATCCAAAATGGCGTCAAAACTCAATTTTGCCAAATCCAAACTGGCGTCAAAACGCAATTTTGCCAAATCCAAACGGCCGACCAAACGGTATAGAGGTTAGCGTGTTAGCTTCTAGACAGTGAGGTTGCGGGTTCGAGTCCCGTGTTCGGTATGGGTGTTTGTAAATGCATGTTGGCTTGTCTAATGACGAATGTTTCGGCGCATTATAGCCCTCGTGTTGCTGACGGCGCCAGATAATCTGAAAACAACCAGCCAAATCCAAACGGTCACTAGGGTTGCCGGAAAACCAAGTCGATGTGCGGCCACATTTGGTGCCAAGATCGCCAACTTTCAAAAAGTCAACAAGAAGCACCTTATAGTAAAAATGAACCAGATCATCTGATACTATCATTAGTTCTTAGTAAAAACCCACTTTATTCATCTACTTACAGTTACTTCAAGTTAACCCTTTGCGCTCGAGCGGCGCTTGAGGCGCCATATGATTGGATTCCGCAACTCGAGAGAACCACTAGGTTTGATGCCGAAATTCGATGCAATGCCAATGACTGTGCATTGTTTCTATGAAGGGGATTCGTAACCTTGGACTGAACCAAAAATGCCGTGAAACGTCTCGAGTTGCTGGTACCACCGAGCGAAAAAGACCTCGAGGGCAAAGGGTTTATAACACACTCAAAATATGTAATATAACATACTCCTTTCCATGTTCCTTCGGGACCTTAACACATCCAGGATGTGGGGCATATGTATACAATTCGTATCCCAAGCAGCACTTTTTAACTTGTACCCTCACTACATTTTCAATGCTGAAATGAATATTATATTATAAATAACAAAAATAAACAAGATACGGTTATTAATTTCCAGGACTGATCTAATAACTCCGGAAATTGTTATGAAAATTACATTTACATTTGATATGTTTCAAAATAATCAATATATGTTTGATCGCTCTTTTGCGTTCAGCTGTAACCGTTTTGGAAACAACTCGTTGACTCCACGCGCGTTTACAGTGAAATCTCCTTCAGGCCACGAGTGCCGCTGTACGAAGCATATTCTGTTGAGTACCCCCACCGATATTTTAATAATGCGAATCGCTGGTGGTCGCAAGAATAATTTCTCGCTCCGTTTGTTTCCAAGGCATCATGTTTGTTTATTTGTGTTCATTACTTCGCATCTGTTTCTCATTTCGCCACTTTACACGATGAGTTTGAATCTTTGCCGAGTAAAGAGGATATAACTTAAAATCTTTACCCTAATTCGTTGAAATGTCGAAAAGAAAAGTATAAAGCTTATTTCCTAGTTGAGTCAAGTAGCAGTGAACCAAAAAACTGTTACGATACTTACAATAATATTCTTAATAAACCATTTTCGTATTATTTTCATAACAATTCAATAGTTTTGTTACTTCCGGTGAAATATTCTTCCAAATATATACGAATATCCTTCGCAAGTAGTAGAGGCCGACCAAACGGTATAGTGGTTAGTATACTAGCTTCTAGACCGCGAGGTTGCGGGTTCGAGTCCCGTGTTTGGCATGGGTGATTGTAAATATATGTTGGCTTGTCTAATGACGAATGTTTCGGCGCATTATAGCCCTCGTGTTGCTGACGGCGCCAGATAATCTGAAAACAACCAACCAACCTTCGCAAGTAGTCAAATAATCGTCACCCCAATACGGGTGACGCAGCCCGATCAGAAACTTTGCTGTCACCCATATTCGGGTGAAACGGCGGTCAACGTGTTAAAGTACTCTTTCGGAATGCTCTTCAATTCTGATGTCATTGTTTTCTTGATGTCTTCGATATTCTCAAATCTTGCTCATTCATCATGAATTTGCTTCTCCAGGCAAAACTGTCACATGGCAGTTTTAAGCAGAAGTTCTTGCTCTACGTCCACAAGGAAGTCACGTCAGAGTGAGATCTTTCTTTCGATAAAAAGTTCCTTTTTATTTCTACATGACAATGCCCAGTCCCGCATCACGTTGTTGGGATGCGGGGTTTTTAGCCTAATATGAGATTGTGAAGATGAATCACCGTCTGTATCTTCTGAACTGAGGAGCCGTTGACTTTTTCTTGTTTCCAAAACTGAAAAATTTGCTGAAGGGAACAATATCAGAATATCGAAGAAAACCATGACATCAGAATTGAAGAGTATACCGCGAAAAAATTATTTAAAAAGCTATTTCCGAAACTTTTAAGAGCCGAGCACACAAGTGCATTACGGCAGATGTAAATTACTTCGAAACATATTAAATGTGCATGTAATTCACATAATATTTTTCTCAGTTATTAGATCAGTTCTGGAAATTAATATCCGCACCTTTCAATATAATAAAAGTTATTTTTCTGTAAAAAAAATGATTTATACGTTGTGTATTTCGTTAGTAAGGTCGTTATAGGCTATTTATTGCCTCCATATAAAGTAATTTGAAAGCAATTTGCATGAACTGAAAGGTTGGTACTTGGATACATATTACATCGCTTAAGAACTTTTTTTGTTGTTGCTGCTGCCTGCCATCAAAATAATTTCGCTTTCATTTTTAGAATACTTTCATTTGTTAATGTGCTTGTCTGTTTGCTTCAATTTTTAAGTGCTAGAATTGTGATTACATTTTAAGCGGAACATTATCAAATTTCATGTTTGGAACATATAACCTCCTTTTCAGCTACATAAAATTAGTTCATTGAGATCCAAATAACTTACTTTTTCTATGTTTGCCCTTGTCGAGATCTGTTCTAAGTTTATATTTGAGGCTATGAAAGAAGTGGAAGAATTAGTGATGAATCAACAGGGGCTACGTAGGAAGTGGGAGAATTAGTGATAAGTCAGTCGGGAGTATTTAGGAAGTAAGAGAATTGATGATAATTCAGTGGAGGCTATTAAGGAAGTGGAAGAATTAGTGATGAGATAGTGTACGCCATGTAGGAAGTGGGAGAATTAGTGATGAATCAACAGGGGCTACGTAGGAAGTGGGAGAATTAGTGATGAGTCAGTCGGGAGTATTTAGGAAGTAAGAGAATTGATGATAATTCAGTGGAGGCTATTAAGGAAGTGGAAGAATTAGTGATGAGATAGTGTACGCCATGTAGGAAGTGGGAGAATTAGTGATGAATCAACAGGGGCTACGTAGGAAGTGGGAGAATTAGTGATGAGTCAGTCGGGAGTATTTAGGAAGTAAGAGAATTGATGATAATTCAGTGGAGGCTATTAAGGAAGTGGAAGAATTAGTGATGAGATAGTGTACGCCATGTAGGAAGTGGAAGAATTAGTGATGAATCAACAGGGGCTACGTAGGAAGTGGGAGAATTAGTGATGAGTCAGTCGGGAGTATTTAGGAAGTAAGAGAATTGATGATAATTCAGTGGAGGCTATTAAGGAAGTGGAAGAATTAGTGATGAGATAGTGTAAGCCATGTAGGAAGTGGAAGAATTAGTGATGAATCAACAGGGGCTACGTAGGAAGTGGGAGAATTAGTGATGAGTCAGTCGGGAGTATTTAGGAAGTAAGAGAATTGATGATAATTCAGTGGAGGCTATTAAGGAAGTGGAAGAATTAGTGATGAGATAGTGTGCGCAATGTAGGAAGTGGGAGAATTAGTGATGAATCAGAGGGGCTTAGGCTTTTATATTTAAAAATTATAGTTAAGTTTTAAGTAAGTGTAGGAGTATTTTCGTTTCTAATTTTTGATAGACAATTCCCGCATTTTTTTATAACGAGATAATTAGTTTAATTTATGAATAATTTCTTTGTGATTCCAAATATTTAAACAAAAGTTCTTTAAAAATATTAGTTATTTATATATTAAAAAAAAAAGAATATGCCCCAAAACCAAGTCAAAACGAATCCTATCGAAACACTCAACAAAATCTGTGACGTTAAAAGGTTCTTGCGTTTCTATGGTTATCATGAGGTTTCTGCAAAATAGTTGGCGTTGATTTAATAAACCATTGCCAAATCCCGTGCAGGTTGGCGCGATTTCCAAGAAACTTGCAAAACTGGTTTCGGCTGGTGCCAAGAGGTTTGGGATCTCTTGACGTCACATTCAATTCGAGCCGAATAAATCGTTTTCTCGTCAATGTCTAACAGTGGAACTTTGATTGCAAATTAAAAAAAGAAAAAGCGCACTGAGAAGAAATTTTTGTGTTTAAGGCCTTTTCGAAACATTTAGAATCGAATAAAAAATCAAAGAAAAAAAGTGCGGGAATCGTCCATTCCACTAAAACACGTCTACACTTCTGATCGAAGATTTAACGTTAACCAGAGAATAATAATTTTTTGAAAGGTCAAATATGGTGTCATATATTAAAAATTTGAAGATAAATACCAGCGCATTATAGGATAAACAAGTTAGATTCATAAGCTGCATTATTATAATTTTATAAACAAAGAAACATAGAAAATTCAAAAAGTGGTAATCAGTCACGGGTACGACTACAAAGTCCCCTAACTATAAAGAGATCAGGTGTGTTTGTCTCTCCTAAACCCCTCTCAAAGAATAACTCAATATCTTCATATCTTCTTTTCGGAACATCTTTATAACTTATTTTAAGAAGTATATACGTATACTACTAATGTAAGAGAAAAGAGTAGTTAGTCAAATTTCTTATGAGGCTAGATTAGTAGACGTTAAAAATTGTTTTTCAGCTATGTGTATACTAGGAGATATATAAAAAGGATTTGTTCGAAACCAATGTCTAGACAACCTAAGCCTATATCCAGGCAAAGAATTAAGCTGGAGATATTGAAACTCTTGGGGATTTCTGTTTGTAATCCAATTCTTCTTTCACAAAGAGAATTTAAATTTTTGAAAAGGAAAAAAGCACATTTCATGCAAAAAATAATAATAATAATTCTTTTCTAAAGAAGTTTCGCTATTAATTAAAAAGAAAAAAAACAAAAAAGAATTAAATTTAAAAATCCTGGAATAATCCAATCTCTCTAATTCAATGAGTTTTTGAGTTTTATTGAGTGATATTCTCAAATAAAATTGCTTGAGTAGTTTCTTTCTAAGGCGATCAAATCAAGGGAGTTTTACAAAACAAAAAATAAAAACATTCAAAGTTCATAGAATAGAGTACAATTGAAAGTTCATAGAGTATAATTCACAGAGTAAAATATGACCAAACGGTATAGTGGTTAGCGTGCTGGCTTCTAGACCGCGAGGTTGCGGGTTCGAGTCCCGTATAAGGCATGGGTGTTTGTAAATGTATGTTAGTTTGTTAAATGACGAAATGTTTCGGCGCATTATAGCCCTTGTGTTGCTGACGGCGCCAGATAATCTGAATACAACCAACCAACCAACACAGAGTAAAATAAATTATCTTTTATATTATTTCTGGAGATGGTATTTTTTGGGACTACTCCTATTTAAAACCTTTATATTAACTTCGTATTTGTTTGAGTGAGGCTGCAGGGAAAATTTACGGAAACCATATTGACCAACTTACCGTCATCTAATCGGATTGAAAGTCAGCTTATAAATTCGATGTCGGTGACAGTGCATTTTATCAAGATTTGGGGGATGTTACTGTCACTAAAAGGTCACTTTTACACACGTTTCTCTAATCTTATAAGCATATTAATAAATCCCATTTTACGGATCATTGGTGAAATTCTTTCTTCTTGCCAAAATAATTTCAATCAGACTAAATAAAAGATAATTGCACGTAAATGCATAAATTTAGTATGGAGTTGGATGCTGTTAATTCGAAGTTACGTTGTGTAATAACGCTGTATTTCAAAGAATTTTAACCACTGATCTCTATTACAACTTCTGGATAGCACATGCTTGGTTACGGACTTGAAGTTGAAGAAGTCTTAATAATCCCCATAGAGATCTATACGAACAACTTCTCTAAAAACTAGTTCAAATTTGTAACTATGGGTAACCTATTTCAAAACATTATGGGGGGAAGTATTCAATTGCCATCATCTGCTTTCAGAGCAGAAACCGCTAATAAGCAATCCAGAGGTTCAGTGATTTTAACCTATCATCGTTGAAGAAACTCTCTCCTGTTGCCAAAATTGTTTTAATCAGAATTAGGATATTTGGCAACGAATGGATAAATTAATATTCATTTTTAATAAATTTAAAACTTAGTTTTCCACATATTTGGCTGATATAGATGTTTTTGATATTTAAAATCAAATGCAAACACCAACCTCAAGCTGACAAAAGAACCGGAGCTATGTTTTTGAATTTAAAAATTGGAAATGCATATAAAGACTTATATTAAAAAAATTGGTTTTTATGCGTTATAATAATCTTCCTTTATAAAAAAACAAAACTGGCAAATGATTTACCAATTTAAAAGATCAAAACTTACGCTTTTGGCGAAAAAGTTACAATTTTGCACTGTTATATTGTTTAAAAATAGAGTGTATTTTTTTTTATTCATTTTTTTAAATCCTTTATATTAACTTCGATTTTGTGTGTGAGTGTGTGTGTGTGTGTGTGTGTGTGTGTGTGTGTGTGTGTGTGTGTGTGTGTGTGTGTGTGTGTGTGTGTGTGTGTGTGTCGATGGCGGGCAAATCTGTGGAGGCCTAATTTACCCCCTTGCCGTCATCCAATTGGGCTGAAACTTGGAAGATAGATTCGATGTCGATGACGATGCATTCTATCAAATTTTGGAAGCTATCGCTGTCAATAAAAGGTCACTTTTACGGAATATTAATAAACCAACTTAGCGTCATCCAATCGCGATGAAATAGTACTTAACCGATCATTGAAGAAACTCTTTCCTGTTGCCGAAATTGTTTTAATAATAAAGTTCTAATCGGAATAATTAAAAGATAATTGAATGTGAGTACTTAAATTCACATTTATTTCTAATGAATAAATTTTGAAAACTAGTTTACCGCATATTTTGCTGATAGAGATGTTTTTAATATTTGAAAATAGATTCAGGGACCATTGTGTCTCGAGTCAGATGCTTTACCGCTGTGCAAAAGAGTGCTCCAGTGCACAGAAGTTTTATCTGTTATTTGATGTCACCACATTAGCCCCTTCCCAGTGACGAAGGAGCGATACTGTTGATAAACGTTTGATCGGAGTTAGAGGTTTGGGATGCTTGTTGCATCGTTGTGTCCGCTTGTTGTGGTGTTGCACGCGAGTTGCGTATGCGGTTGTTTGTTGCGAGTTGCGTATGGTTGTTTGTTGCGAGTTGCGTATGTATTGGCTTGTTGCTATGAAGTGTTTCCTTTCAGAAGCAAAGATAGATGGAAGCATGATTCGTTTTTAGTCCAGTCACCAGTAAAGCGTAAGCTAGCTTTCACGGGAGACGGGCCTCGATCCAGGACCATTGTGTCTCGAGACAGATGCTTTACCACTGTGCAAAAGAGTACTCTAGTGAACAGAAGTTTTATCTGTTATTTGATGTCGCCACAATGTTTTTATTGACCGTTCGCAGAGCTGTTTTTCGTGCGTTCATAAAACTTCCTTGTTGTTGTGATATATATGTGTCTCTCCAACGCTCTCTAAGATTTGCGCATACGATGAGCATTTTGCGACAGGAAAAAGTCGTTGTTGCTATTCAAAAAATTTCGAGTTTTTGTACCGATAACTGTAACTGTGATTGCAGTTTTGTTGCCATTCACAGAATCAAGAACTCATACGTCTGAATAACTATACCTGAAATCTCAACTCGATCTGTTGAACGGAACGGTATCTGGAGGTTCATATTCGGGAAAGTTTCTTTATGAGCACCCTGTATTTAAATTCGTTCAATGATTTCTTTGTACATTAAAAATATTTGATTTATATATTAAATATCATAAAATATTTTGGCGATATATATATAAAATCAATAAGTTAATTGAAAATGATTGTCTTCTATTACGCCTATTGTAAGTGTAAGGCAATGAAAAATATACTGAAATTAGTTATGCAACTAGTGGGGAAAGTAATACTTTTTCAAGCGAGGTGAAATGTTTATTTGACGAGTGCGATAGGACGAGTCAAGTAATTTACCGAGTTTGAAAAAAGTATTTTTCCACGAGTTACATACAATATTTTTTTTATATAATCACGTGCGAAAAATATTTTTAATGCATATATTTATTAATATTGGCAACTCCAGTCAATATATTTCTTCTATTTAGGCTATTTTGAGCACGAGGCATGCGAGAAAGTTATTTTCTCCCTCTTCGCAAAAATGTGTTACTTTCACCACGATTTTTGAATCAAAACGATTAAAAACAGTTTAATTTTTGCACGTTGCTAAAAAAAAAAAAAAAAAAAAAAAAAAAAAAATTTAAAAAAAATTCACATTGTGTATATAATTTGCGCAATGCAGATTTTCATTAATATGCTTACTTGAATGAACTTCGAAGGGTAGATCTGATATTCTGTACAAAAAGAAAGGGATTCGTGTAATATTTTAGAAAAAAAAAATATTTTTAAGCAACTAGGAAATATATTTTTAAAAAAAATATCCATGCAAAAGTAATAAATAATCTTTAATATGTCACTACAAAAAAATTCAATTCAATATCTCTTATAGTTTCTTAGAAATCCATAAATTAGCATTATAAATTAGCATAAATTAGCAAACCTTAAAAATCCATAAATTAGCATTGTAGCTTATGGGTCCGGTGCATTTAGAAACTACTTTGTATAAAACCTTGACATTTGGTGAGTAGGTACGAAAGGGATCTCTTAATGAAATGACATAAATTATTTTCATTTAATACCTACCTATTATTATAAAAATAAAATATTAAAAGACATAGCCAGGTAACTGTACATGCAGTGACGAAATGATTTCAAATCTAAAAAAAATATATTGGAGGCTATTTTCGAGCCTTTAATTTATGTCATTTAACTTAGGTGATCCTTTTTGTTCCTTACTCACCAAATTTCAAAGTTTCATGCCAAAGAGTTTCTTATTGAGATGGGCTATACTAAACTTGACTTGACATCACTAGAAGGTAGATCTTCAACGTGCTCATAGGCAATTCATCCATTTTGATGAGCGTCAAGGCATAATACTCTTCAAACCTTATAGCCTTTTGTTCGACAAACGGGAAGGACATGTATAATATATCACCCCTCCCCCTCCCCCCTAATCACATTCTTCTCCCATTCCACAAGCCTCGACAAGAAAAAAAATCACGCTGGGAAATTCAGCCCAGTATCCCTGTAGGGTTGGTTGGTTTGTACGCTCAACGACCTATTTTTATGCCCAATGACGGTTAATCAGGCCAAATCAACAGCCTAACTTGGATTCCGAACCACAACGAACATCCATGCCTATCCCGGGATTCGAACCCGGCACCTCTGGCATGCGAGGGCTGAGCGCAAACCCTACAACCATCAGATGGACCCATCCCTGTAGGGAACAAAGAGCTATAAGGTTTGGCGAGCATAATGTTTTAAAGCCGCCAAAATGGATGAATTGCCTATGAGCACGGTGAGGGAGGGGTGATATATTATACATGTCCTTCCCATTTGTCGAACAAAAGGCTATAAGGTTTGGCGAGTATTATGCCTTGACGCTCATCAAAATGGATGAACTGCCTATGAGCACGTTGAAGATCTACATTCTAGTGATGTCAAAATAGTGATGAATTGCCTATGAGCACGGTGAGGATCTACTGTCTGATGATGTCAAGTAAAGTTGGAGTTTTGTATAGAAAATTGTGACATAGCGGGTTTAAGAGGAGAGGGGGGGGGAGGAATAACTCTTACTAGGACTTCCTTTAAAAGATTCGAAATTGTAGAAATGTAGTTACTTACCTGAGAGTACATTTCATCGGAATACCGGAGGAACAAATTTCCTTTTTTTTCCCTTCTGACTTATCCGTGTGTGATTTGTAGTATCTTTGATAGGTGCATACGCCAGGTCTAAATGAACATAGTAACTGCATTGTTATTTCTTCACCTTTTAGCAAGGACAATTTATTCAATCGACAAATTAGAGAAATATAAAAATCAGAAAGAAATTCGTCATAAATATAAACTAATTTTACTCTGTTTTAATAAAAATGCGGGAATTATCCATTTGGTAATATTTAATGATTGAAATATCTCCCTTTCACGAAGGAAGGCCATTCAACGTGCTCTGTGGGAATCACATGTGCAGAAACGCACTCACACAAGACCTACCAATTTTATATATATATATATATATATATATATAATCTTAAAATTGGACTAGAGCTCTGAAATTTTCAACAAGAAGTTTTGGCCTTCTAATTGTACATATGTCAAACAGAATGTAAAAATTTTGATTAGTTCTTTCTTAATTATTTTAATTTTTTTTTTTTTTTTTTACAAAATGACTTTAAAAAAAAGATACAGCTCTAAAATTTTCAACATAAGTAGTTTTAGCCTTCTGAAGGGAATTCTGAAAAACAGAATGTTAAAATTTTGATTAGTTAATTTTTAATTAATTTTCTTAATTAACACATTTTTTTACAAAACGAATTCTAATAGGGCTACAGCTCTGAAATTTTCAACACAAGTAGTTTTGACCTTCTAATTGGACTTTTGAAAAACGGAATTTCAAATTGTTATTTAGTTTTTTTTTAATTAAGTTTTTGAATTAATTAATAAATATTTTACAAAACGATTTCTAATTAGGCTACAGTTCTGAAATTTTCAATACAAAAAATTTGCATCGGACTTGGCGAGTTTTCCTTTCATTTAGAGAAGATTTCACAAAATCCATCTTATTTTGTTGATTTCCTGTAACCGGTCAAAAATGCACTATGAATTAACTGACACAATGTACTTAAAATGCTTGCATCCGTAGGTGAGGAGGTGGCATTAAGTTTTTGTTCTCTTCAAACACACATGCTACACTTCTTTCTTAACCCTTTGCACTCCAGTGGCACCTCTCAGACGCCACACGATTGGATGCCAAACCACGAGAGGACCATTAGGTGTGATGCGGAAATTCGATGCAAGGCCAATGACTGTGTTTAGTTTCTATGAAGCAAATCCTTAAACACCAGCCGAACCTAAAATGTCTCGAGTTGCTGATTCCTCCGCGCGAAAAAGGCATGGAGTGCAAAGGGTTAAAATATAGATTATTGTTAGCAATTTAATAGAATGCTGGAAAATACAGGAAAAAGCACTTAAAAAAAAAAAAAAAAAAAAAAAAAATTACAAAAAAAAAATAATCTCAATTTAAGAAAGTTGAAGAAACCTGAAACTTTCTCAGAAACAGAATAGAACACCCATGTTTGATGTACTTCTAAAACAGTAATTTTTCTAGTAATCTTAAATGTCCGCTCAGGGCAACTAGTTTCCTTAATTATATTTATAAACTAGCTAAATACCCGTGCTTCGCTACGAAATTTTAATATGTGCAATATTTTAGCTAGCTGTGAGGCTTCGCATTGGGTAAATCTGTCATTCGTGTATAGAACCCAGTTTTTGGCGCTTCGCTCTCAGGAAGGTTCATCGCTACGCAAAATCGAGCTCGCTTCTTTCGCTGAAAAGTTCATGGACACATAAACACAGGCTTATTTCACTCGTTAAAATGTTCATTGCTATGCATCAAGCATAGGCTCGCTTCGCTCTGAAAGATTCATTGCTGCGTAAGCAAAAGCTCGCTTCACTCACTAAAATCTAATTGCTACGTAAAGATTTAATATTGGAAGCCGCTTCCTTTTTAAGGAAAAAAAATTCCCCGTTAATACAGCAATACAACACCCCTTTAAGATTATTTTACCACGTGTTTGTGGAAAGCAAAATTAGAGGATCAAACTACGTATGTTGAAACTTAGATCTAGGACTATTCGAAGTCGCTTTTTGTGAAAAAATTACTTGAAAAACAAATTAAAATTTTAACATTCTTTTTGTCAGTCCAATTAGAAGGCCATAACTACTTGTGTTGAGAATTTCAGAAATGTAGCCCAATTACAAATCATTTTGTAAAATATTTTTAATTAATTTTAAAAAAAATGAAAAATTCCCTTCTTCAAAAATCCAATTAGAAGGCCACAACTATTTATGTTGAAAATTTCAGATCTGTTGCCCTATTAGATATCGTTTTGTAACATATTTATTAATTAATTAAAAAAAATAATTAAAAAAGAACTAATAAAAATTTTAACGTTCTGTTTGTGATGTATACAATTAGAAGTCCAAAACTACTTATGTTGAAAATTTCAGATCTGTAGCCCTATTAGTAGTCGTTTTGTAAAATGTTTATGAATTAATTAAAAAAAAAATTAATTAAAAAAGAACAAAATAAAAATTTAAATGTCTGTTTTTTAAAAGTCCGATTAAAAAGCCAAAACTACTTATGTTGAAAATTTCAGAGCTGTAGCCATATTAGATATCGTTTTGTAACATATTTTTTAATTAATTAAAAAAATTAATTAAAAAATAACTAATTAAAATTTTCACATTCTGTTTATGATGCATAAAATTAGAAGGCCAAAACTACTTATGCTGAAAATTTCAGAGCTCTACTCCAATTTTAAGTATGTTTCTATAGATCCAGAGCCACAGACAGACACACAGCTTGTTTTATTATTATAGAAAAATAATAATAATGTGCGTAGGACATACCAAAATATGCACTCGCTGCTCGGACTGCAATCCCCTACATTTTTTTTTTATTTTTTAATAACAAATAGAACTTAACAAATAGAAACTTAATGCAAGCGACTTACCCATAATACCAAGTATACGGGTATTTCTTCTTATAACGTTTGTCGTACTTTTCAAATTTCTTGTGCCTGAAAATTTTTATGAATAATTAATAATAGTAACAATAGTTTTAGAATAAGTACTATCTTTTTATCAGGAGAATAGCTCCCTCTAGATAGCCTGATGGTGGTGGTTGCTATAGAAACAAGACTCAATTTCAATTAGGGGGGATTCAAGCAGAAAATTGTTGTCCAATAATCGCAATACAGAAATTGTATATATAGCTCTCTGGAAATAGAGCTAATCGCATTCCACAGCAACAAACAGCGAGAGACAACCTGATGAGCTATACTTTTTCGATAGACAGTATTAGAAGTACGCTTGCAATTTTAAGGTGACCAGGGAGGGAATTTTTTTTAAAGCTACATACCAAAATGCAAGTGAGTTAAACTAAAATCCGATTGCCAAATATGTTATAACTTGCCTAAAAGAGAACACACTTTTTCGTCTGGGAACCCTGCATTTTGATTTTCAATGAGAAAAAGCGCAAACGATTTTTGATCTCTGGCTCGGAAAATGTGTTTCTTTTAAAAGTAAGCCAAATTGGCGACATCAGTTATGTCATTCATGACATAATTTTTATTGCCAACTTGGCTCCCTTTTAATAAATGCAAGTAGACCGTCGCCAGATATCTGAATCGTCTGCAACCTTCTTAATTGATCATTAAAGAGTGAGGGTTACCAAATAAAAAAAAAATGCTCACTATTTGGCAAGTTATGGCTCATTTGGCAATTGGATTTAGTTCAACTTATTAAAATTCGATTTTTGACCAGTTTCGGCCATTTTTGCCACGGCAGACCAGTGGATTCGTAATCTACTCACTTTTCTCTAATTTCTATAAAAAATTCAAAATGATGTTCGATGGGGTCCAAAAATTGCAGTCGCCTCTCAGTCTATAAGTCTTTTTCCCATATGGACTTAAGACAATAACTCTTTTTGTCAAATATACTCAATATTATATTGAGCAATATTATGAGAAGCTTTATAAATCTATTGAGCTTGTTTCTAATGAAATTTGTTCGAAATGAAAATTATAATTTATCACAAAAATTTGCTTCAACCAATGTATAAATATTTTAATTTTTTTTTTAAAGTCGCAATATTTTCAAAAAAAAAAAAATCTTCATCGAATTTTTCTATAACACTTTAATCATTCACTAAATCATTCTTAAGTATTCTGATTATCTTAAGAAACCCTACATCAAATATTCTGCAACAAAACACCAGAACGATATCCGTACTACCATGAACGATTTTCACCATTTGATTTAAAGGAAGACTTTCATTTGTTTATTGGTTTGTTGGTTGAATTTTAATGGCGGAAGGGCAACTTGAGGGACATACTGTGCCACATTTTATAGGCATCACAAGCAAAAGAAAACCGGGTTCAACTGTAATCATTTTTCCTAAGCACCGTCATGTCTACTCATTTTTAATGAATTATAGAAACAGGTTAATACTTACATCTCCTCATCAGGCTCGCATTCTATTGGTGCCCAAGGAATATCAGAACTATCCGTTGGCAGAGGGTTTTCACTGATTTCTTCACTTGCTTGATTAGGAGTTTCTGTTGTAGGTTGAGTTTTTGTTGTAGGTTGAGTTTCTGTTGTATGTTGAGTTTCTGTTGTAGGTTTACAATCAACAGAAAATGTATTCAACAAGAGAAAAGTTAATAGTATAGTCACCGGTAATTCCATCTCACTGTATGTGACAATTAATACTTTACGTATTCATGCACAATAGGAATAAAGATCAGTAACTAAAACATATTTTTATGCATTTTTTTTGCTATAAAAAAACCTATTGTTATATTCAATTGAACATCAGAAGCTTTTTCGTTTGACAAATGAAATAACTTCTACTTATATAAGTCCATTACTTTTTTATTATAAAGTTCTAAGAATATATCAGTAATAGTTAATTTTCATGGAAAGCGTTGAATTATACATCGGAATCTGACGCAGTTTTTAATTCACATCAGAACAATAAGGCAATTTTTTATAATAGGATCAAAAGTAAACTAAACACTTACTAGGAAATCAATTTCGAAATTTATATAAAACAATATTAAATATATCTATTAGAAGTGTTGTTAATATTAATTTTGATAATTTCCAAATATTTCATATTTGCTTACATTTCCTTTGTTTGTGGTAGGGTGCAAAATATTCGGATTACGAAACAATCCTCTTATCGTCATTCAGCATCAATTAACCCTTTAATTAACCCTGTCACATTTTATTTGTCTACACTATCTACCAATAAGTGATTGGACACCTGTGATAAAAGCAATAAACACAATTTATTCAAATTCAATAGATGGTTGAGCCTCCACCTAAGGAAATTACAGTACATACACTCCGGGGCATGCTTTCCACAAGTGTTTGGATGATGGACAGTGGCATTTTCTTCCACTCGACTTGGAGTGGACATGTGCGTTCTTTCTCCGATTTCGGACGGTTGCTGCACTCCTTAATTCGGCGATCCTACTTTCCATAAGATTCACGTCTGGACTCTGAGCAGGCCAGTCCAGTCGGCTCAGCCCGATGTCATCATACTAATCCATGGTGGACCTCGCAACTTGACAAGTGGCGTTGTCATCTTGGAAGTAATAATGATCCAACCCGTAAAATTGCCACAGCGTAGGAAGCACATAGTTATCTAGATTAGTGGAGTAATAGCCAGCATTGAGCTTACCATGAATTGGGATCAAGGGTGACGTAGATCAGGACTGCAGACATTCTCAATTGCATGAGTGTCCAAATTCTTATTGGTAGATAGTGTATTCGTTGTTTGTATTGACTTTTATGTTGTAATCATTTTTAACTTTTAAATTATTACCTAACAAAGGCTCATTAGAAAACAAAATCATTGCAAAAATTTTAAAAACAGGAAACATATTGTTTTGTAGATAACATTTATTTGAATTCTGTTCGCTTCCCCCCCCCCCCATTTATAAAACTTACAAAAAAACACCTAGAAAACTCAAAGAATCTTCTACTTCAAAAGAGGACTTGGTACAGTACGTAAAAAGAAAAATCCGAACGAGGGCTATATCTTGTATTCCAATTGATGAAATAACAAAAGTAAAGAACCATTGTAAATCGTGGAAGGTCTTTATTAATTGTAAATAAAAATGTTTATCATGAGGGGTCTACATATTAAAACTAAACCAAACTTTAAATAGTTCAATGGCAACCCCATAATATAATACCATATTTATATTTATAATCCAAAAAAAAAAAAAAAAAAAAAAATCTAAATACCAAATTTCTTAATTTTTCCAATGAGTGGTTAGTAATTTAAATTATTGTTAAAGATAGAATTTATTTTGGTAGCCATAAATTCTTAAATAGTTAATATATTTTAACAATTTTTGTTTCAAACGATAATTTATAAAAAGCCAAACATAAGTAACAAGCGACTTTTGTATTAAACAGTTTTTTAATAATTAATGTTCAATTAATAAAACAAGTTTCGATTTTTTTTTTTTTTTTTAAATAGAAACATGTACATTTTTTTTTTTTTTTTTTTTTTTTTTTGCTTACATATGAATTATCATGGTTGAACCCTCCAGAGTTTTTTTCATTCCATTTGACTTTTTATTCTCAATATTTTAGCAAAAATATAAAAAGCTCACTTTAAGGGACGTGTAATAGAGATTACGTCTTGAAGCACGCAAACTTTCGGATTTTTCGGGGCCCTAAAGAAATGTGCGCTCAAGATCGATTAAAACGTTTTCGTTCTTAAGTGACTTATTTCTGAACATAATGAACTGAAATTCGGTATGTGGAGTAAACGAAGTTTTTTAAATCGAATGAAAACAAAAAAATAGGGGTTCGTATTGACATTTTTAAAGATAGAGTTACATTTACTTAGTATACAGCCCCCTAAGAAATATTTTTTGCACCAGACGTGTAGAAAATCGTAAACAAAACATTTTGGTGAAAACCGCAAGATTTTACAATAATTAGGTCCCAAGATATGTTATTAGTTCTAGTAATGTCTAACAGTGTATTAGTACTATGTACATTGCACCTCTATCCTGCTTAAATTAAAGCTCATTTCTCTTAATCATGATGTTCATTTGCAATGGGTACCTTCCCATGTGAATCTCCACGGGAACGAAATGGCCGATATCCTTGCTAAGGAGGGTTGCAGGATTTCAACATCTCCCTCTTCCATACTTACTTTTTTGGAATTATACTCTCTGGAAAAATCAAAGATCTCGGAGGAGTAGAAAACACCCCCAACCCATAATTGGTACAAGGGCTCAAAACCGGGTTTGTCCCTTGACCTCCCGTGTGACAGACGTACCCGGACTGTTCATCAAGGCTTGCTAGCAGTCACATCAAGTGCCTCACTTTCAACGAGGGCAGGAAAACCTTCGCCACCTGCACCAAGTGCCAAAATCATCAGGCCTCTCCTGAGCACCTCTTGGATTGCATGGGACTCTCTAAGGAGGACCTCTTTAGCAATCCTCTCCTAGTCTTCGACTTCCTTTTAGTCAACGAACTCGTGGATCTTGTCTGACTCCGTCAGACAGTGAGTATTAGCAACAACAACACATTGCAATGATTGTAATTAGGAAAGTAATGTAACTTGATAGAAGAAAAAAAAACTTTATAAAAAAAAAAATGAAATTATGTTCAGCCTCAATAAATATTTGGTGTATTTTTAAATTCGATGCTTTTCTGACCAAATGCATTAGAAAAATTCTTAAAATATACTGACCAAATAAAATATCAAATGTTGAAATATACAAAATATCTGATTGTAAACCCGTTACAACAATAATAGAAAAACGAAGATGGCAGCGGATAGGACATGTTTTAAGGATGCCTAAATCAGACACAACACGCGTCGCCCTTACTTGGGCACCTGATGGAAGAAGAAAAAGATGACTCCCAAAATACACCCGGTGTCAAATGATAATAAAAGAACGGAATTATTTTGGGTGGCCTAGCTGGAGATCAGCCAGGACAGCAGCACTAGACCGGAAGGGATGGAAGGATATGCTCGTGGCCCTTTGCGCCACTTGAGCATAAAGAGATTTAAGTCAAGTAAGTCACATAATTTTAAATGGAGCAGGTTCTGTCTTGATTTGTAACAGGACACTTAATTTGGCTGGGATTCCATCATCTCCGTTGCGGAGTCTTCGCCAAGGCTACTAATTCCAACAAATATTAGCAGTTGCTATTTTTAACTCGCAAAAGAAGTCTCTATATTGTTTCCCATAACTTGAGAACCTTGTAAATAACTTGAAAGGTGCAGAATCCGCACCACAGTTAGAAGTTTTACAAACATAATATCATTCACGACCCCTGTTTAGGTTATAAAACAAGTATTTAATAGTTGTTAAAACGTACATAAAACTAATTTGTGGCTTACATTTCACAACTGCGTTCTGTTAATATTTTTTAAACAACCACAACACCTGTTGCTATTCTTCTGTACACATACTGTCTGATAACAATGAATCTTAAGAATAGTTGCACCCTTTACTCTTGCTATTTTCATTAGAAAGTAAAATGCCCATCTTTATTGGTTAATGAAAAGAGAAAATTAAAATTTATGTTGTTGTTTCTTATTCCACTGGATCTAGAACAAGTCTAGACCAAGTTCAAGAGACCGTACGCCCAAAGAAAGTCTCGAACCAGCGCAGGGTTTTTAAAGAGATCGCTCTTCTCCAAATCCAAACAGGAAAGCAGATGGTCCGGTGAAGCTTGATGGGAAACACACTTGAGGCACACAGGGTACTCCTTTTGTCCCTGAACATATGCAAGTGTGCGAGTATGTCCGGTGATGAGTCTGGTGATGGTGGTTTGTAATTTCCTGTCGCCCTTCATCTCCAGGGCAGCCCCAGGACGTTTTTGTTCATACCAGTCATGAGTTAGTGGAATCCTCCATGTCTTCTTCCCTCGGGAGTCCAAGGTCCAGTACCAACAGAAGCTGTATCTATTTCCTTTACCTTTTAAAATTTATTTGTAGGCGTATTGAGATTAGAGTTGCTTTATTAAACTACACAGCTTAGAGTTACGCCATGAGCTTGGAAAGTCGTCCAAAATAGGGGTTGCCGGAGAAAACATGAATCCGTAAGTAAACCGATTTCGGCCGTTGATCGTTTATTTGACGTAGCGGAACTATAGCAAGTAGAAAATGAGAACCCATTGGCGCGGTTATACATTATTGATTATCGTTTTTAAGAACAGCATATCATGTATAACACATAAAAACCGGTAGATTATTCAATAAAAATCCAAAGGTAATCCTCATCAAGATTTTGCTTACATTTCGTCGTAAACCTGCCAAGGAACTAACGCCAAAGGAACGGAAAGCTCGCCAATCTATCGCCATTAAGGTTTTGTTCGAAAAACACTCAATACAATGTCCAAAAATTATTTTATGCAATTAAAAACATTCGGCTGCGATAGAAAATGACATATTATGATTCTAATAACACAGTAAAGAAACATATACAGTGGGGGAAAAAAATTATACGCTTATAAGACATACTAAACCATGCATAGATTCTTAAAATGAGGATTACAGGGGTAAAAATTTATCAATTTGCAACTTTGAAAAGATAAATTGAACTTTGAATAATTGATAATTAAAGAAAATAAATGCGTACATTCCTTTATTTTAGATGATTATACGGGTTTATGGACGGTGGGTAAAACCGCATGTTAATCTTAATAGACGTCTTCGAATCAGCCTGCGGCGGTTTCTTTTCACTCTTAGCCAATAGGAACGACATCTCGCTATGACTTATCTCTTACTTCATAAAAACATCCAGTATCTCTAATTGAGATTGGTCACAAGCATTATCATATGATGGATCAAAATAACGCTTGCATAAGTTCCATAAATAATTAGTAATCAGGTTTTTACCTATCGACTAAAATGCGCTTTCCCAGAAAATAGCATTTTTAAATTCATTTGCTTATAATGACATCTGGTGTTTGGTGGAACACTTTCACACTTTGATTTCTCTCTGTCTTAGAAATGCATGGTATCTTGATACGTATTACGAGAAAACAGTCTTTACTTGAAGTTCAACAGATTCAAAACTATTGGGTCGGGAGCAATCTGTCTGTCTATCACCAGAATAGCTCCCTCCAGCTTGTCTACCGTTGCCTGATACCATGGAAACAAGATTAGCCCCATTTTCCAAGGTTGATAGTGATGTTATAGAAACAAGACATAAGTCTTGTTTCTATAACAACCACTATCAATCATATATTTTGGCTGGAGCTAGTCTTCTGACAGACAGTAACATTTCTTGTGGACTAATCGCGTTTTCAAAAAGGGGCGGTCGTAAAATTGAGAAGCGTATTCTCTAGTATTGTCATACAGCTGTATGATAACACCGGTGAACGCGTTTGTTAATACAGAACGAGCCCTTTTTCCAAGTTGAGAATAGTTTATAATTTCAACCACAAACATCTCCGGCAATTTTGCAGATAACTTCATGAAACTTTCTTTTGTGGTTATGTCATATTTTTGTGACATTTTTTTTATAGTTCAACTTTTGCCTATCTATTTTAGGTTTTTTTTTTTTTTTTTTAACTTTCATAAATCGCCCGTATTGGTGCTTTAGGCCGTCAGAAAATATTTAGCAGTCACTTTACTATAGATATAAGGCCCATCTGATGGCTGTGGGGTTAGCACTGTGGCCTCGTATGCTTAAGTAGGGTTAGGCATGGATGTTTGTTTTGGTTCGGAATCCAAGTTAAGCTGTAAGGTCCCGGCCTGATTACCCGTCACTGTGCATAAAAATAGGTCATTGAGAGTACAAACCAACCTACTATAGGTATACGTTATTTGCCTGATTGTATGAGAAGCAGTTACACATTTAAAGAGCTTTAAAGTTTATTTACTTTGTATCATTGATTTTGTATGGTTTGAAGCTTACCTTCTTGTACTAATTTTTTTTTTTTTTTTTTTCTAAATATACTTTCTTTTAAATCTATCAAATTTTCTACTTTGAAAGTTTTTACTCAGGTTCATATTATACGTTTGCATAAAGAGTCGCACGTTTTTTCAGAAATACATGTTTAAATAATTGTTAGAAAATTGAAAAAATCTCAATATTCCAAACACTCGTCCCTTATACAATCTATTATTTTTAACAAAAATTCTTTAAAATTCCGCTTTTTTATTTGTTTATCGTCAAACGTACATAAAAATGTTTGGATATTGTCAATGAAAATTTCTAAGAATTTTACTAGTTATACATTTCACAAAAAAGTCTTACAAATTTATTGTACCAGCCAGATTTCAGCTAATATTCGGTGTACCAAAGCACGCCTACACGTATACGGCTACGTTAATCAAATTTTTTAACACAGAGTGGACGGAATCGTCTATATAGTGGTCATTAAAGCTCGGCGTCCACTATCGCTAAGCAGAGCAGAGCAGATCAGAGCGGAGTGGATTAGAGCCAATTTACAAGGCTACCAATGTCTACTATAGCACGAGCCTCGAGCTACAATGGACGTTGACAGCCTTGTAATTGGCCCTGATCTACTCTGCTCTGCTTAGCGATAGTGGACGCCAAGCTTTACGGCTGTAATAGTAACGGCTGGAAAGTTCAGAGGCGAATCTCCATGGTGTTTCAAATTTTTATTTCAACGAAATAATGCTCCAGTTTTTTAGATAATGGTTTATTTTTTAATTAAAAATCACTTCTTTCAATTGCCTAGCTTATATGTTAAAACAAACCAAAACATTTTCATTTCTAAAAAATCTATTTTAACCTAGAGCTTACTTAAATTATAGTTTTTTATACCGATCGCCCACTGTTTGAAAAAGTGGCATTGGTAAAGAGTGGGTATTCAGCGCCACCTCCGATTCCTAGTTTTTAAGCGATATGTCGCAGCCGTATAAGTTAACTTTTGAGAACGCGATCAAGTGTAGCCGTGAGCAAAGTTATGTATGTTATGGAAATTTATCTTTTTCATCTATTTTTTATGTTCAGAATTTTAAATTTGTGCTGAAAGTATTTAAATGCTTTCACATACTTTCAACAAATTATTTTAACTTTGCAGGAATATTTTTATTTTAATAAATTTTCGTTCTTTAATAATATCGCAAAGCATGTGCGACAGAACTTTAGAAAAAAATATTTCCACAACGTGCAAAAAAAAATAATAATAACTTTTTAAAATAATTTTTAATCAAAAAGCGTGGCGAAAGTAACACTTTTTCAAGAGGAGTGCGGAACTCCCACGCATCGTGCTCAAATAGTACATAGTCTTGACATTGAAATTACATATTTTGAGAAGAAATTCATTGACTGGAGTTGCCAACATTAATAAATATGTGTATTAAAAATATTTAGTGCACGTGATTATAAAAAATATTGTAAGCAACAGGTGGGAAAATACTTATTGAAACTCGGTAGATTATGAACTCGTACCATCGCACTCGTCAAATAAGAGTTTAACCTCGCTTGAAACAGTATTACTTTCCCCACTAGTTGCATAAATAACTATTTTCCCATCATCCAGTCTATCAAAAGTATCAATTTATAATATTGAATATTTTAAGATTTGCATGTAGACTATGCTTTTGAATTTACGCTCTAATGTAAACAGAATGAATATTTTTCTTTGAAAATATTAACCAAACTTTCTAAAAGTATCCTTTTTAATTGTCGCATTCCCTTTTGTTACATGTTGTTTCGAATGAAAGACTTCATAATTAAAAGAGAATTTTTAAAATTACCATAAATTTCAATACTTGAGAATTCTAAATCAACTTAGTTCATTAGGATTTTTGTTTAGAAATTTTCTATAAGGAAAGCTAAACATTCAACATATTTCTTAATATTCTAGTATAAAGTTAATTCAATTTATGCTGTATGCTTTTATTACTATGCATGGCATATTTAGCAAAAACAAATATATAAAAATGTACAACTTTGAATCTAATATTTTTTATTTCATAAATCTTACACATTTGAAAAAAGATTCATGTATACTTTAAGATATGAACTCGTATACTATATAATTCATCTGACATTTATTCACTTGAGTTTTCACTGGGAGAAATACTATTTAGCTTTAGAAATGTCTTGATCTTCATACCTCTGGTACATACTAAAATTAAAAATTATAACTTCATTATACATAACTACAAGTTCCATTAAAAATATTTACAAAATACTGTATAAAATTTCTTGATATAATTCTCATGTATTTCTAAATGTAAATATGCATTACATCATGTGATATTCGCATTGCTTATCCATGTGTTTGCTTTTTTAAACAAGAGACTCAATCTTAAAATTAATATAAAATTGAGTTGAATGCTTTATGAAAAACTTGAACTAAGAGTCATTTAAAATTGTTAAACTAATCTTAAAAAAATAAATTCATATTTCATTATCTAATTTTCTACAATGTCAAAACGTCCCTCAATCAAAACCTGGCATTCCAGAGCATCATTACTCCATTGTATAATATATCATTACTCCATTGTATAATATATCATTAGTCTATTGTATAATATATCCCATCAAACAAAGTTTTTAATATAAAGCCTCTATATGCATTGACAATTTTAATATTTAATAACATAGCGCCGACTCTGTTATCAGCGGGTGCATGGTGTTTGCCTCTAATTTTAAATATTAAAAACATCTCTATCAGCGAAATATGCGGTAAACTAATTTTCAAAATTTATTTACCAAAAATGAATGCGAATTTATGCATTCACATTTAAGTATATTTTATTTATTCTGATTAAAACAATTTTAGTATTTATTCATAAAACAATTTAGGCAACAGGAAAGAGTTTCTTCAATGGATTGGTTAAATGCAATTTCAGCGCAAATGATTGACGACTAGTTGGTTTAGTAGTATTTGGTAAAAACGACCTTTTAATGACAGCGACAGCAAAAAATTCAATAGAACGCATTGTTATCGACATCGAATCTACCTGCCAACTTTCAGTCCGATTGAATGACGAAAAGGGGGGTAATTAGTCCTCCGCAGATTTGCCCCCGCCATCAAAATACCCCCCCCCCCTTTTCCCATGGACAAAATTGAATTTAATATAAAGAATTTAAAAAAGATGGATGTTGTAGCAATGGGCAGCTAAAAGAACTCATTCTTAGATCTTAGATCATAAATAAATTCTGAAGTGATTGTCTGAGGGGTTGTCCATTACTACCTCATCTCAAGTAGCTCCCAGTGGGGAATGAGAAAAGAAAATGAGAATAAGGCGAAGAGCGCTTGCCAGAACAAAGAACAAGTAGGGTAAGGGGACAAGCTAAGCACATGCTCGTACTAAAGTAGAGTAAAAGAACTCATTATAAAACAGCGTTCTTTTATACTACTCACCTTCCTTTTAAAGCTTCCACTTGAATGGAACATGCGATTCCTATAAAATGAAAACAATGAGTATAATGATCATAGAGGATTCTGATCACTTGAACCATTTTAGAGTAGGTATTTGTGCAATTAAATGATGTTAACAAGTATTTAAACACAAAACTGACCAACAAATAGAAGACCTGGCTGATGAGCAATAGATATGTAACCAAAGAGAGCCAAAACCGAATAGATTCTTATAAGTCACCATATCCCATAGAGACCGAGCGTCCATTTAAATGAACACACTTTTGAATTTTTTGCACAATATTTTTTTTTAAAGGTCGATTATTTTTGTGTTATTTGATCCCCAAAAAAGGGAAAAACACAAAAAAATGTGCAAAAAAAATCCTCCTTGCAAGCTCAAGTCTCTAGTGGATATAATAACAATCTTACCCATTCAATTTGAACGATAGGGCATTAATTTCTTTCAGTTGCCAAGGCGTGGATTTAGCTTGGGGCTTATATACAGCTACTAGCTGAATACCCGTGCTGCGCTACGAAATTTTACCATTAGCATTTTAGCGATCAAAAGACATTCACGTAAGGTGTCTTACTCCTGGAATTCTCAATAGAAAATTGGGCAAGTCTTGGTTCTACAGCAAAATTCAACGTTAGATAACATGACAGAAGTTATTCTTCTTTTTTACGGTAAAAAAATAAAAAAACATAGAGAAAAATGTAACTGATAGGCAATACGACGATGCATGCGCGAAAAAAAGTTGCAATACGACAAATTTAGATGTTTTACTACTGGAATTTCTAGCAGGAAAGATGGCTAATCTTGGTTCTACGGCAAATACCAACGTTAGATAACATGGCAGGAGCCATTCTTCTGACAGACAGTACATGAAATTTAAGGATTTCTCAAGTACCTACTCAAAAATAGTGGCGAACTCTCAGGTTCTATAGCAATCAATTATATTCATGTAACTTACTTTCGGATACATTCGAATCCCTCTGGGGGAAGATAGTATCCTGTGCAGCAGCGGTACTCCCTCTTTCGCTCTATCTGTCTTCCACTAACGGTTCTTACCCTAGAAATATGGAATTACAACAAATTTTAGAAACAAAAGTAATCTTCCTATAAAAGTTGTCATTTTGGTTTTATTCAATTTTATAAATGAACGAATCGCCTCACAAAATCAGTTATAGAACCGTAAATCAGGGTTACTCGGACCCTAGGGACTTACATCGCTTTATCATTCTGGGTCCATTGCGGGTTCGAGTCCCGTGTAGGCATGGGTGTTTGTAAATGTATGTTGGTATGTTAAATGACGAAATGTTTCGGCGCATTATAGCCCTCGTGTTGCTGACGGCGCCAGATAATCTGAATACAACCAACCAACCATTCTGGGTCCAAGTACGTCTTTCCTGATACTGGTGAATTGAAATACTCGACGTAGTTAAGTCACCCACGAGGTTCTAGGAACTTCTTAGAACTTCGCGGATGACTTAATTACGTTGAATATTTCAATAAAATAGTATCAGGAACGATATAACACATAACTTTATTATTCTGGGTTCAAATAAACCCTGAGAGTCCAAGTAACCCCGATTTATGGTACTTGAAACGATCCTTTGTAAAGAAATAACAAAACAATTTCAGATTTTCTATAGACATCATCTAAAAGTGAGGCGAGTGTTTAATTCTGACATTATTAGGTAAATTTATTAGAAGCTCTAATTTTATATAATTCGTTAATGTCAAGCCACATGTTTGATTTGTGAATGTCTTGGGTTGGTTGTATTCAGATTATCTGGCGCCGTCAGCAACACGGGGGCTATAATGCGCCGAAACATTTCATCATTTAACAAACCAACATACATTTACAAACATCCATGCCAACACGGGACTCGAACCCGCAACCTCGCGGTCTAGAAGCGTGAATGTCTTTGGGAACTGTTTATAAGCAAAATTGTTTTGTCGACACGATTTTGTTTTAGGAGGAATATTTTCAAGTGTTCTGTTAAAGCAAACATATCTATATATTTACTAGGTAGCAAAAGAATATAATGTCTCCTTAATTACCTGCAATTGTGGACTAGAAATGGAAAACAACCTAAGTCCAAAAAAGAAAAATTTTCAGGAGAGCCGTAAAATAAAAAGCACTCGCATGTGGTACTTAAGGCTACGACTAATTACCAGATTAAGTTTGAACTATTACTACTGGAGTTTACACTTTGTGCGTTCTCTAATTTGTTTAGCTTGGTCTTTAGGGCATTTTTCAGTAAAAAAAAAAAGATTTTCGATTTTTTTGGTACTTGGAACATTTTCCATTTCTAGTCCTCAATTATTAAAGTACACTCAGTTTTAGGCTGAAAAATATGGTTAAAAACTACACACATTCTAAAGAGGGAATAAAGTATCTCAATGAGGATAAAACACAATTTCCAAATGACAAAGTAAGATCTTTAGCTAACAAAAGGTTTCATTAGAAAAACTATTTTATTAAGATCTATTGTAAAATGTTTCCGGCCTTCTTTATTAAAATTTATTCGGTTTGGGTGGATTTTAAAATGGAGTGCATGATTTATTTAGTAGTATGGATATAGTAGAAACTAAGTTTTTCGATTCAATATAATAATGGTCAACTTCGAAAACAAGTGATCATGTGTTTTTAGACTGCACAATTAGAATTGACAATCTGTTTATCAAATCACAGTGAAATTATCGAGACAAATATAAATATGCTCAAAATTTTAGGAAATTGATACAAAAAAATTTTCCTACTTCCTACAACTGAATGACCATAATTTAAATATGTATAAGAACATCAGTAAATGATTACGATTTTGAAAAAGTGTACTTACTTTGAAATACAAGTGTGCAGTCCATGTCTGACTCCAATGCATTTTTCATGGGGATTATCAATTTCACGTTTAGCACTAGCATGCATGAAAGTGTCTTGATAACATATGTGCTCCCTGAAATACAAGAATATATTAAATAGACATTTTTTAAAATTTATCTGTTTTACAAAATTATGGTAAACATTTTTGCACTAGGATATCATTTTCAAAGTTACCCAGTCTTATTAGTTAAATTAGTAAAGCACATACATATTAGCAGTTATTTGATATTAACAGATTTTTAATATAGTTATTTAAAACAGTTCTTTAATATCGTCATTTATAGTATGTATTAAAAAAAATTCTAACAATTATTTATAATCCATATGTTTATTAGTTATTTATAACTTTTTTTTACAAACTTGAATGTTAAAAAATACCAGTTTTTTACGCTTTTTTTACCTATAGGTGAAGTAACCATCGTTTTTCTCGAAAACTATATTACTTACTCTAAATCCGATGCCTAAAAAGTTGGAGTATATTACTAGGATTTTTTTTTTTTTTTTTTTTTTTTTTTTTTTTTTTTTTTAAATCAGGACAAAATATTGAAAAATGAAAACGAAGATAGAATTTGAAACTTGAATTTTTTTAAAAATTATAAAATTTTGAAATTTTAGATCATTATGTGAACTTTTTTTAAGTAAAATTTATTTATTACTTAGTAATACTTCTAAATATGTCAAATATATCATTTTAAAGGTTTAAATAAAAAATAAAATAGTTTGAAGTATACAAAGTGTCGTTAAGGCTCTTAAGAAACATCTCATAGTTACCTGTAATACCAATCAGCCCTTGAGTTTTCCTTTTCTCTCTCATACTTCTCAAGAATCTCCAACCTTGAGGATATGATTTTATTATTATTTTAATACTATATAAATTATTACAAAACAGTATTGATTCTAACAACATTTCTCTCTTTCAAAGTTTTATATTGCACAAATTTTGGATACTAATGCAGATATTATAAAACAAATATGAAATTCCTTTATATATTAAATAAATAGTTAAAAAAGCTAACATGCAGTTTGTGGCTATCTCAAATAACAGATAAAACTTCTGTGCACTGGAGTACTCTTTTGCACAGCGGTAAAGTATCTCTCTCGAGTTCCAGTGGTCTCGGGATTGAGGCCCGTCGTCCGCAGCGAAAGCAGCATACGCTTTATTGGAGTCCGGGTCATCATTAAAGCGTATGAAGCTTTCGCTACGGGCCTCGATCCCGAGACCATTGGATCTCGAGATAGATACTTTACCGCTGTGCAAAAGAGTACTCCAGTGCACAGAAGCTTTATTTTTTTAGCTCCAGTGCACAGAAGCTTTATTTATGTTATTTGAGGTAGCCACACAGCCTCCTCCCAGCGACAAAGGAGCGATACTGTTGTACTGATCTGATCAACGTCTGATCGGAGTTGGAGGTTTTGGGATGCTAGTTGCATCGTTGTGTCCTTTTGTTGCGGTGTTGCACGCGAGTTGCGTATGTGATCGCTTGTTGCGATGAAGTTTCTCCTTTTCAGAAGAGCCGATAGATGGCAGCATGATTCGTTTTTTAGTCCGATGTCACCAATAAAGGGTTAGAAAGCTTTCATGTGAGGGCAACGGGCCTCGATCCCGTGACCATTGGAACTCGAGACAGATGCTTTACCGCTGTGCAAAAGAGTACTCCAATGCACAGAAACTTTATCTGTTATTTGATGTCGCCACAAGTTCTGATTATTTAACCCTCTATTGCATGGCCCATCTGATGGCTTTGGGGTTAACGCTCTGGATTCACATGCCAAAGGTTTCGGGTTCGAATCTTGGGTTAGGCATGGGTGTTTGATGCGATTCGGAATTCACTGTGCTGATCCACTGCTTAAAATGATGTGGGTCACGGACTGATTAACCGTCATTGTGCATAAAATAGGCCGTTGAGAGTACAAACAAACCAACTTCTGGCCTTCCTTTATGATGCAACTGGTGGTCATGTAACTGCTGATTATTACAAAAAGTTCTTAATGAACATACATTTTTTGGGTTGAAACAATCTTAGAATTATATAATTCATTGCAATTTCAAATTGCAATAAAATATATTAATTATTACTCAAACTTTACTCCCATGTTACATAACATGTATTCTACACTATGCACCAGAGGGATAAACGCTGTTTTTAAGAATAAAAAACATTTGTGTTTCATTAGATAATAAATAACATGAGGATATTATTCATACAAATTTTATATATATTTATTTTTTATTTTTCGTAAAAATTATATTCAACTGAAAATAGGATTTTAAAATTAAATTTGCTTGTTTCCAATAGGTTAGTCATAGATTGATTGGTTGTTTTCAGATTATCTGGCACCGTCAGCAACACGAGGGCTATAATGCGCCGAAACATTCGTCCTTAGACAAGCCAACATACATTTACAAACACCCATGCCTAACACGGGACTCGAACCCGCAACCTCGCTGCCTAGAAGCTAGCACGCTAACCACTATACCGTTTGGTCGGCAGGTTAGTCATAGAAAAATATCTTGCGAGCTATGTGTACGCATTACGAGGAACGATTTTTTATGAGTTTAAAATCACCTCCAAATTAAAAAGTTATTTAAAACTTTTCATTAGTATATGAATACCTATTCTCAATACAAGATTTTACATATGTTAATACAAAATCTATGTAAATTTATTTACCAATATACGCTTTTTGGATTACAACTCATACTTAGAGGTTAATTTATTCAAAATTGAACTTTTTTTCCCCCTTTTGAAATAAAGATTTGTTCAAAACTACTCAAAATAAAACCCCGTTGTTGCTCTGCACTGATTTTAAAATCAAAAACCAATGATGCCAATTTAAATTATATCACTTCAATTGGTTGGGCTACCCTGTGGAAGTTTTGTAGTGTTTGAAATACACGTATAAGGCAGTTTCTCTATGAAAGACCTCCTGGAAGTCGCATCCTGTTGGTTTTCGAGATCCTGTTGTAGTTATGTTCAGTTAAGGTGGTCCAGGTCTCAAATATTTTCAAAATTGTCACACAAAAAAAATTTGCTTCAAAAATTAATATGTTCAATTACGATCAGTTTGATACCTCATCGCCGTCAGCAACACGAGGGCTATAATGCGCCGAAACATTCGTCATTAGACAAGCCAACATACATTTACAAACACCCATGCCTAACACGGGACTCGAACCCGCAACCTCGCGGTCTAGAAGCCAGCACGCTAACCACTATATAGTATCTGACAGCTGACGATGACTTAGTTTCTGTATGAACTATAAACAGCTTTTTCTCATTGATGATTTTTTTATTTTTATTTTTTTTCACGTAATTGGAAATAACTCCATTTGTAATTAAGTAACATACACCACATTTCCCATGAATATTGTAATAACTCATTAGAAGATATTTACCAAAATTTGTTTTTTACTTTCAGATATGATTTTTTTTTTTTAATTATGAAAGAAAAAAATATGAAGTTTTATAGTTAAAATTCTTGGTTTTAATATCCGCTATAAATATCAAAATTGTGGTTGGTAAATGTTCTTGTTATATATTTGGGAGCACTTACATATAATTTTTAAGTTTATTAAGATATTTTTTATAAAGTTATAACAAAATATTTAATGCGTGATTTTATAGTAATTATAAAATTTTAATAAAAATAATAAATAAAATTTTGTTAATAGATATTATAGACCAGTACACTGTTCTACAATTACATAAAAAAATTATGTTGATCCAAAAAATTTTAAATAAATTAAAATTTTGGGCCCTGGACCCCCCCTTAAAAAGGCAGTACGTCTTTTGCATCGACAGTACATGAAAAGTGTAATGTACTTCAACTGAAATAATAAATTCAAAAATAAATCGTATAAATAATAACTTACTGTTCCATATTTGGACGAGCAATGCTTGTAAGATACTGTACAACTTCATCCGGTTCGTCTCCATGGGTGGAAGTCCAAAATAAGGCCAAAGCCACAACGGAAAGAAGTACTAAAAAGCTATTCATTTTGGTTGTATAGCCAGATGTATGGGATATAACAACCAGAGTTGCTTATTTATATCCTTTAGAATTAACGTAATGCCAAATCAATTATAGAATATTATTTCCTAAAATCTGCGATACTGTGAATTAATATATCACCTAAAAGAATGGGATTAGTTATAATTAATACCCGATTGTATTTTGTATAATTATTTGATTCGAATAACTCTCTTGTTTTAAATATTTATGTGTAATTTGTTCTTTGAATTCAACAAACAGTAGCTGTCGAACTTTTTTGAATTTCAATAGAAACGGGAATGGAATGAATTCCTTTTAAACAATCAATATTGTTTGTCGAATATAGAAATATTTCTGGAACTGGTTACATCATTATGTTAATAGTAATCAACCAAGATAATGTTTCAAAAGATATTTTTATTTATTTTTGCCGATATTGCTTTTTTAGTTCGAGTATAATACTTCAGTAGGTTCTTTTTAATATGAGATAGTTTGCTTCTTACTTACGCATCCATCATAAGTAGTAATTGTCCGAAAATTTAACCTCGGCTTATTTTACGTAAATCGACTTATATGACGGGCTTTTTCAAAAATACAAAAATATCAATGACGTCTGTTCACCCGTACGTCCCTCATATTAAAATGTATACCATCAATTAGTCTAAAACTACTGAATAAATTTTAAGGAAACTGAAAGTGTGGTTGTAGATCAATTAGATCATAATTGAATTTGAAGTATGTGTAAACTACTGGAAGCTTTTAATATAAAATATATTGGTTCCTTTAACTTGGCAACTAAATGGTAAACTTACACTAGTTAAAATTAATATTAAAAAAAAAATTTAAATGCTTAAATATCTTTAGTTTTAATTTTTATTTTCTGTTGCCGAAGAATATTTTTATTTCCAATAAATTGGTTTCATTAAATTAGAATTATTATTTTTATATTCTATACCAAAGCGTTAATTGGGATTTGCTCATCGTGTTTTGTCACAGTTCTAGAATCAATTATTAAAGAATACTTATTTATGCAATTTATTGAGAAAGAAATACTTTTTCAAATGAGGCAAAATGCTTTATTGACGAGTGCGACATCACAAATCAAATGATTTGCGAGTTTGAAAAACTGATTTCCCACAAGTTGCGTACAACATTTTTATACTCGCGAGCAAAAAGTATATGTAATGCATATATTATAAGTTAGCAATTCCAGTCAATAAATCTTTTTTAATGTCATTTCTAGACCAAAACTATTTAAAATTTTAACCCGAGGCGTTTGGAAAGTATTTTTTCACAATATTGGGACAAAGTTACTTTCTTGCACTCCACGTGGTAAAATACTACTTTCGCCAGGATTCTGATTAAAATGATTAAATAAAGTTTTATTTTTGAACGTTGTTATAAAAAAAAAGCTTTTCTTAATACTAAGATTTTTATCGCAATTTTAATTTACAGAAATTGCAACTACATTGAAGACATTTCCAATGAATTATTCACGGATGATTTATCTGATTGTACGAATAATTTAGAAATATATTCTAGTGATACAGAAAGTGATTGTTTATCGGAAGACAGTTATGAATCTGATATTAGACCAACGAAACTACAAAAAAATGGCAAAAGAAACTGAGATTTAAAGTGATTTTGAAGAAAAGTGGATTGAAATATTACACCAGGCTTCGAGGATAATTCAAATGTTTCGGATATAACTGTCAAACTTAGTGATGCAACGAGTATCAGTGCTGATACTTTTTGCATCACAAAGTTTGGTAACATGAGATAGCATATTTTTGAACGTCTATTTCACTCATAAGCTAACTTCAAGCCAATTTAAATTTCAAAATTTACAACAATGAGTTTTTTCAGTCAAATAAATGTAACAATCATCGATATAACGGATCAATGAAGTAACAGATTTCCTTCACTGATACTCGGTGCATCATTAAGTTCGGTGACATGCGATAGCTTCTGTGTAAAACTGCCGGTCAACAATGTACTAACTTCAAAATTTACAACAATGAGTTTTTTAAATCAAATAAATGCGACAATTAACGATATAACGGATCAATGAAGTAACAGATTTCCTTCACTGATACTCGGTGCATCATTAAGTTCGGTGACATGCGATAGCTTCTGTGTAAAACTGCCGGTCAACAATGTACTAACTTCAAAATTTACAACAATTAGTTTTTTCAATCAAATAAATGCAACAATCAACGATATAAGGAATCAATGAAGTAATAGATTTATTTCACTGATACTCGGTGCATCGCTAAGGTCTGGGACATGAGATATCTTCTTTGTGAAACTACTGGTCACCAATATACTATCTTCAAAACGTTTTCAACTTCAAAAGTTACAGTAATAAGTTCTTCCACTTAAATAAATGTCATTAATAAATGATAAAACTATCACTTAGTGAAAAACCTTCAACCGTTCTTAGCATAATTAACTCCTCATATCAATCATAAACGAATTCACACCAGAAACAATTACCGAGAATTAAAACCCTTGTACATAATTCAGCGACAAATATAACACAACAATTCCAATCCCATTAGCAAATAAGCCCACTAAACATCCAAATACAATTTGTCGAGTAGACGTATTGGGCAGTTTTCGTTAAATGAAATGTGACATTACGCGCATGAAACTCGTCACTTAAACAAAAATACTTCTTTATCCGATAAAATCGTTTGGCACTTGAATATTCCAAGTGTCCCTTTCAAGTGACTTCAAACTGATTTTTAAGAAGATTTCAATTTTAAAAGTGTCTCATTCGATTTGGGAAGATTTCAGTTCTCACAATGGAGACTAATTGCCATGATTTGCGCGGAATTAATTGAAGTAAATAATTACTGTTAATTAGATTTGAATGGAAGTGTGATAGGTGAAGTGAAGTGAATTTAATGAGCGATGAACAGTTTCGACTTAAGAGTAGCGTCTGTTTAATGTTTGAGATCGCCGCCTTTGAAATCCGACGGTGTTTTGTAGAGCTGAGACTTTTAAGATTATTTAATATTCCGTTTGAAATTTCGATAGTGCTTTTATAGTAAATCATTTATGTATGTTATTGAATTCTATTTAGTTTTCTGTGCAATTGAAAGCTTTATTTTAACAAAAGTGTATGAAATTGACTATTTTGACCTGAGAATGTATTCTGTTTTTTTTTTTTTTTTTTTTTTTTTTTTTTTTTTTTTTTTTTAAATACTTTAATTATATTCGATTTTGTGCGTGTGAGAGAGAGTGAGTGAGTGTGTGTGGCTGTTGAGCAAATATCTGGAAGACTGATTAACCCACTTGTTGTTACCTGATCGAGTTGAAACTTGTCAGATTGATTCTATGTCGGTCACTGATGCTAAAAGGTCGCTTTTACACACATTTATATAATCATTTTGAAATACTAATAAATCTCATCTAACTGATTATTGTTGAAACTCTTTCCTGTTGCCAAAATTTTTTTAATCGTAATAAATAAAAGGTATTTGGATGCGAATGCATAAATTCACGTTCATTTTTAATAAATTTTGAAACGTTCTTTGACGCATATTTTTCTGATGGATGTTTTTAACATTTAAAATTAGATGCAAACACCAAACACATGCTGACAATAGAATCGGGGCTGTGGTAATGAATTAAAAAATTGGCAATGCAAATAAGAGATTTAAATTAACAATTTTGTATTTATGGGTTATATTAATTTTACTACGACACCAATTAATTTGTAATATTCGGTATCTAAAAACTAATAACATGCACAGTCAAACATAAAAATCATTTAAATAATACTCAATACAAATTGAAAAGAGTAAATAATCAGAATGTTGTTGTTTCTTATTCCACTCGATCTAGAACAAGTCTAGACCAAGTCCAAGAGACCGTACGCCTAAAGAAAGTCTCGAACCAGCGCAGGGTTTTTAGAGAGATCGCTCTTCTCCAAATCCAAACAGGAAAGCAGATGGTCCGGTGAAGCTTGATGGAAAACACACTTGAGGTACACAGGGTACTCCTTTTGTCCCTGAACATATGCAAGTGTGCGAGTATGTCCGGTGATGAGTCTGGTGATGGTGGTTTGTAATTTCCTGTTGCCCTTCAGCCCCAGGGCAGCCCCAGGACGTTTTTGTTCATACCAGTCATGAGTTGGTGGAATCCTCCATGTCTTGCTGTTTTCGACTCAGAATGTTGTGTAGTTTAAGAGCTGTGCAAACCGAAATTGTAATTATAAAGGCACTCCCTTAAAAAAGTCGTAGTTACCAGGACACGTTTACCCCCTGCCTTTTCAAAGGCATTTGGAAGTAATTTCTTTACTGTATGAAACATAAAAAAACTAATCCCAATTGCCGGGTTACGATAACTAAACTGTAACTGTTTTGAGTCAGATGAAGCATGCTTTTAAAAACATATCTGCATAAAGTTATCATTTAAAAACATATCTACATACCATACATGAAATGTAATTATCAAGTCAAAAGAACGACCAACAAATTATTAATTATAGTTAATTGAATACGTTTTCCCTATAATATGACGATCGGAAAACTTTTTTTTTTCTCTTGTGTCTTAATTTACATGCTTGTGTTATAGTTAAGAAACTGAACTTATTGATATATATAGTTTTTTTATAAATGTTTTATATTTCATAATAGAATTATCTTGTTTTTAAAATATATTCAATTTGTGGGAAAATAATCACTGATATGAACACAATATGTGTATTCCCTTTGATGATTGAAAGCTTTTTGCCATGATTTATAGTTACATAAACTGTAATAAATTCGTATTTTTCTGATTTTACTGTAGACATTAGACAACAATATTTGAAAATAGACAGACAAAACTGACTCAGACAAGAGTATTTAACAATAATAAGTATTTATTTTTAATTCATCACAGCAATGTAATTTGATATACTTATAAAGAAGTTAAAAATTACAATGTTATCAAATAAATACCATGGTTAAATATTATCAGGATAATATCTAGCCTTAAGTATTTACTTCACTCGGACCCTGTAATAAAAAATAATCATTTTAGGTTGGTACTTAAACCATTTCTGTTGAAATTAAAATAGTTATTACTAATATGACTTATGATTTTTTTTTTTTTTTTTTTTTTTTTTAAGTAATCTTACTGTCTCTAACTAAAGCACCTGATAAAATACCATGTTCTCTATAATTATTATTAATTTTTCAGAAATGTAAATATTTATAGGTTGCGCATTCAAATACTGACGTGAAAAGAGGGGTTGGAAACATAAATTGTGGTAAATCTTGACTATATTTCGTTTTTGATATAAGCCCTAGACTTATAGTTACAATTACAATTTTTATATTAAATTACTCATAATGAATCAAAGAATATTTTTTTCTTGAGAATGAATTAGAATTTTTTTATAAAGCCTGTAAAAATGTTCATGCATTTATAATATACAATTCTAGAGTTATATCAGTTCCAACCTCAAAAGTCGGGCATTTTATCATCACTAAGAAAATTGGACTGAACGTTTTTGAATAATATGATTAAAGAGCATCTTCCACAGTGCTAATTACTCAATACTAAGAGTTACAATTCATGTAGAATTTAAGTTATGATTTCATTCTACTCAGATCTGTCTACATAACTTTTTAAAACTATAAACAACATTGGGAAAATTGGACAAATTTAGTATCCGAAAATAAACTTACGAGTCCCAAATGAGTTTAAAATCGAAACTTACACTCTTCTACATTTATCTCCATTATTATTTGTATAGCCTCGGCAGCATTTGTACACTCTTGAACGTTGATATCCTAATACGCTACAAAAATAAAAACAATTCATAATTGTACTACAAACAAATTTTCAGTATTTTCATGCACACAAAAAAAAGTATTAAACTTACCTTTAAAAATATATTAAACAAAGGCTGATACGATTCTTCAAAACAAATTGTTGCTTGTGTTCTCAAGTTTTTTTTTTAGGGAATTACATTGATTTGTCAAATTCATCCGTGATGTTATGTCGAAATGCCTTTTAGTTTTTTCATTACATTAATGTTATAGTATGCTTGTAATGACAAACCTACTTTAGTATAGCCTTTTAATTTTATTTTTTCCTTTTAAAGCGTATTTTCTATTTTAAATACCGTTTCCGATCATCACTTGTATTTAATAACCTTCCCACGGTTCGACAGACTTGTAAGTTAATTAATATTCAAGAATCTGAACTGCGTATTGGTGATTAACATTATTGCTCGTTATTGCGTCATATTATTTTAGTTCCAAACACCCTTGGTATGTTCATTTTTGCTGAATTAGGCACAAACCCATTCGTTTTAGCTTGTTTCCAGATTTCTCACGTGACAAAGGTTAATATTTGAGTAACTGCTTTGCGATTAAGACATCTCTCCCTCCCAAGTAACTAAATAAATAATTGCCATGACCTCAACTTAAAAAACTTGTGTATATTCACCACATACTGCTAACTGTCACAACTTATCTGAGTATCTCATGTTTATTCAAATGCTTTGTATGTATGAGATATACGTTACGAAGCAAAATTATAAATGATACGGACTCGCGCAATATATCAAATGACAGGTCTCATCGGGAGTTTCCATGCTAAAATTCAATTTGAAGTTACAATCGGAAGCTGTGTTATAATATGCTAAAAATTATATATCGTATTAAACCTTGTATATTTTAAGATTTTTTCTTCTTAATTGTGTCGTCAAGCATGCCAAGTTGACAACATTTTTATTTATAAAATGAGACTCTAAATTGCCGGTGTTTTTCTTGTATGTTGTCAACATTAACATAGAAAAATTGCAATCATTAAATGCTTCCAAATTGTAAATGTTATTTATAAGAAAAAAATTTACAGCAGTAAAAATGTATGTAAAAGCGATCTTTTAGTGACAGTTTTTATCACATTGGAACTTGTTTCCTTATAAATGTATATTTTTTTCTTAAAAAAATAACAACATTTTACACTTTATAGTTTTTTAAAGTTATTAATAGTACACTTTTACACACACTAACTCATAAGTATAGAAAATATCTATTAAAATATATTTTTTTAATTATCAAGACGTAGTAATTAAAAATAATCAATTTGATTTTATGTATTCATGTTTAATTTATATCCTCCGATTCCGAATGCCGTTTTAAGTCAGACAAAAGGTTTAGTTTTCAAAACTGTGGAATCTAAGATCTCCAATATTTATCATAAAACACGAACAAATAACACCTATAAACAAAAGTGCAAAACTTTATAGATTTGTTTCTTTTTGGTTTAAAGCTTCCCTCAGAAGTTTCTTAAATTGCAAAACATCTGCCAATAAAGCCCTTAAAGTGTCACATGTTTAACTTGGTGGTGAATATTTGTACTGATTTTTTTTTACAATTGTAATTTCTACCTGCTCACAATAGTAGTATAGCACATATTAAAAAGATTTTAACCTTAAAACAAGCACTCGACGTGTCTAAGCAAATATCTATTCAAGTTAAGTTGTTCTCCTTTTTATATCAGGTTAATTTTATTTTACTCTTATTTTAAAAATTAAATAAATTACTTATAAAAAAAAAAAAAAAAAAGGTAAATAATCGGCTTAGGGTCAATGTACAATTTAGCCTGAGCCTTAAGACCAAGCCCATTAAATATATATATATATATATATATATATTTTTTAAAGTTTTTTTTTTTTTTTTAATTTTATAAAACATCGATACATCAATACAGCTGTACAACATAAGTATACATCTCCTTTTATACAAGCAGGCGGAACAGGCGCTTGTCCACACAATGCCCAAACATTAAAAAATGTGTTGTCAAGTTTTTAACTGCAGTTTTGTGCTCTAGTGTTGTGTAAAGAGCTGTATTGAGTCTACTAGAACGAGAAGTTCTGGAGTTGTATGAGAATCTGCGAAGAGTTATATCGGAATAAATTTTTGCAAGTTTTGATCTGCTTTGGCTTCAAATCTTTCGAACCCATCCACGCAGCAGTATTTATTGCAGTAACATTATGTAATGGTAAAATACATGCATCCAGATATTAAAAACAAACCAATCGCAAGTGTACAATTCGGTTTAAATGTCCGGTATCAATTTTGATACTTTTAGCATTTAAGGGTTAAAAACACAAACTTCCAGTTAACCTTGTAGCGGAAGACAAGATTTATCTGATATTAATCACATGACAAATATTATTTTGTCACTTCAGTCATTTCCAATATGAACGGAATCTCCGATCAGGTGCAGTCTGATCAGGTCAGACTACTGGAGAGTAACAAGACTTTCTCCACTGATACGTGATCGGCGGAGAATGTGTTAAGTGGGGACGAACACCAAACTACACTTTTGACTAATTGAAAACCCTTGGGCTAAAGGCCTGGGATAAAAAAAAATAAGTACAAGAGATTTGTTTTACTTACGATGTCTTACAAACAACTTTGTATTTGGTCCCTTGACATGCTTCTATCGGCCTCTTATTCTTTCGGTATTCATCAGAATCACGATATGAGTCTCTATAACAAACGTGGGCTCTGCAAATAGGAATGTTATTTTATATAAACTCAAGTAAGAAATCAAGGGGTGTGGAACATCACTTAATTTTCAATTGCACTTAATACTGGTCATTTTATTTGTATTTACCATGGATTGGTGTAATTTAGCGTTTTCGTTTTTGTATTTTCATAAAATAAAAATATATGTGGGCAGTTTGGCTTTATTTTCAGCAATAACTAATCTTTTAAGTGAAACAGAGGAAAATCAATCGCTGATGGGCGATGCTCAAGGTTCGTTTTTTAATTTTGTACGTTTTTATCGCAGTTCTATAGAAATTTCATAGGAGGTGATGTTTAGTACACCTTAAAAGACACCTCATCGATTTAGATCAAAATCGTTAGAGCCGTTTTTTGGCAACTGCTGAAAAATATAAAGTTTTCAATGACAGCTACATCATACGCAAAAGCTATTTTGACCAAAACTTTAATGACAAGTTCTACGGCCACTACTAACCTCTACATAAAATTTTAACATCGTAGGTCAATCCATTCGGAAGTTATGCTGACCATGAAAATTTTTTTAGATCACTTTTTTTTAACTCAGGATATTTCAAAACTTACAGGAATGCAAAAAAGTCAATTTTTTAAACGAATGCCAAAATTTTATCACCCTATATTACATACATTTCAATAGAAACTAAAAAAAGGACATGAAATATGGTCTAAAGTTTATCATGGAGGCATTTAAAGTTATGAACTAAGGGTGTGGAACACCACACAACTTTCAATTGCAATATAATACTGGTTACTACATTTAAATTTGACCAGAAATAGTGTTACTACCATTTTCATATTTTCACTCATTTACAAAAAGGATCAGTTTGAGATATTTTTGGTAAAAATTCTTACATCGGCAAAAAAATAAATAAATAAATTGCAAATTTGGTGTTGAGACATGTAAAGCTATGAAAAAGGACTGATTTTAAAATCTGCATTGATGCAATCGATCTTCAAAGTACCTAAAATTGGCGACTTTTAACTTTGTCAAATGAATTTTTTTGGTTACTTTTGGCGCCGTTGGTATTATAGCTACTATAAGTTCAAACTATGCATGGATAAACCTGTGTCACGCATGAATTTCTTTATCTCACCGTAGTTAAATGTATTAGACGAAATTGGAGGCGGTGTTATTCCAAAGTATCCAGCAAAAACCTTGCTATACAATTTAGAAGCAGGTTACCAGACTCGTTTACCAAGTCATGACAGTTTTGGCAGTAGGATTTTAATTCAAATAGCTATACCTCACCAACACTCATTGCATTTCAAACAGAGCATTACTGATTCACTATTCAGCGATTCAAAAATGACCACTTAAACATTGTCAGCAGTGAATGGTTAGATTAATGTGACCAGACGTCACGCTTTTGGTGGGACAGTCTCAGTTTTCACCTCACTGTCCCTTTCACCGAATGTCCTGCCAAACTGTCCTGCTTTACCGTTACAGTGTCCCACAAAAGTCCTTCTAAACAAACCAAAAATGTCGTCAGAACTTGAAAAGTAACAGAGTAGGTAACCGATGAAGTTGTTACTTACTTTCGGATCCAAAGGTGACCCTGGTTCTTAAGTTGATTATTGTCAAACTTGCATAGAATATCTTTACTAGAGGAACAACAAAATGTATTATTAACAGTTAATTAGTAATGCTATGCATTTTTCTTATTGAGTTTACTTACTTGACTATTTGAATAAAAGTCATAATTTGATAGCTTGATGCAAAAACTATATAAAATACACTTTAAACTTGAATTTTAGTTGCCCTGGTGCATTCACTTGGAGTGTGAATGTATGTAGCAAGAGATCCACTCTCGAGTAGTGTTAATGTATGTGATGTATTTTAGAATATTTTTTTAATCCTTAATAGCAACTTCGATTTTGTGTGTATGTTGTCGTTGGTAGACAAATCTGCGAAGGCCTAATTAACCCTCTTGCCGTCATACATTCGGTATGAAACTTGGCAGATATATTTAGTTGTCAGGGTGTAACCTGTCTGATGCAAGTTTTCTGTATTTGTGACATCACAACCTGCCATTGGTGAGGCAAATTTGGTGGCAGTTTTTCCTTTGAAGTACTTACCAGAAGGAATTCACGCCTTGACATAGAATCGATTAAACTACATTTCGGCGCAGTGTAGGCTTCGTGTAGTTTAGTTGTGTTTGCGATTTTGATTTGGAAAAAGAATTCTTTATATTTTTCAGTAAATATTTGCAGTAAAATTAAACTACTACATTTCGGCGCAGTGTAGCCTTCGTGTAATTTTCAACCTGAGTAGCCGATAAAACGGCATAGTGGTTAGCGTTCTAGCTTCTAGACCACGAGATTGCGGGTTCAAGTCCCGTGTAAGGCATGGATGTTTGTAAATGTATGTTGGCTTGTCAAATGTCGAATGTTTCGGCGCATTACAGCCCTCGTGTTGCTGACGGCGCCAGATAATCTGAAAACAATCAACCAACCTTCGTGTAGTTTAATCGTGTTAGCAATTTTGAATTGGAAAAAGAATTCTTTATATTTTTCAGTCAATATTTACAGTAAAATTAAACTACATTTCGGTGCAGATTAGCATTCATGTAGTTTAGTTGTGTTAGTGATTTTAATTTGGAAAAAGAATTCTTTATATTTTTAAGTAAATATTTGCAGTAAAATTAAACTACATTTCGGTGCAGAGTAGCATTCGTAGTATTTCGTAAATATTTGCAGTAGAATTTATATTTCGGTTGAAGATAGTAATTTTACCAGTGAATTCAATGTTTTAATACTACCGTTTGAAGTAGTGACATTATGAAGCTTTATTATGCATTAGTATTTGACTAATATCTATAACGTATTTAACAATTAAAAACAAAATGAAAATATCTAAAAATTCAGTCCTCTGGGGCATTTTGAAACATGTACAATATTGATATATTTTAAAACTTTAAATACTTATAACTTTCGGAGAAAAAATACTAGTTTTAAAAGTTTCCTCATCTTTATAATATTAATAAATTAATGTATCATAAAAAAAATTGATTCATAATTAAAACTAAGAGTGTGGAACATCACACAACTTTCAATTACACTATAATACTGAAGTGGATTTGTGTTATCTACAGTATTTATGTTCTCATCATTCATTTAGTAAAAATAGTCAGTTTTGAGATATTTTTTGGGATAATTTTTATATGGGTCTTAAAAAAAAACTCCCCCAAAATGATGATTTTGGCTATATTCCCATCGATAATTTTTATGCTATCCTTACTTATAAGTGAAACTGAGCAAAGAAGAAAACATGATTGTTGATGAGGTATGTTCAAGGAATGAGAACTTTATGTTACAGGCATTCGTTTTTCAACTTTTTACTCCATTAAAGCATTTTTACGGGAATTTTGGAGGTGGGGATGTTTAGAGTACTTTAAGAGGCTTTACCACAGAAATATTGAACAAAATCGTTAGAGTCGTTTTTTAGCAATTGCTGAAAAATATGATTATTTTCAGTGGAAGCTACTCTATTCGCATGCGTGATTTTGACGAAAACCTTAATAGTAAATCATTGTGCCATAACCAATTGAAACATCGTAGATCAATTATTCGGAAGTTATGCTGACCACGTACACACATTCACACAGACAGACATTTTTTCTAGATCACTTTTTACTTTCAATTACCCATATGTATACATAGGGTGATGAAAGTATAGCATTCGGTCAAAAAATATATTCCGATTTTTTTTTTTACATTTCTCTACGTTTTGGAACATCCTGATTTCAAAAAAGTGATCGAGAAAAAATATATGTCTGTGTGTATGTATGTACGTGGTCAGCATAACTCCCGAAATAATTGACCTACGATGTTCAAATTTGGTGTGCTGGTTGATGGTGGCACAAGGACCTACCATTAAGATTTTCGTCTAAACTGCGCATGCACATAAGGTAGCTGCCATTGAAAAATCATGTTTTTCAGTAATTGCTAAAAAACGGCTGTAATGATTTTGCTGCAAATCGTTGCGGAAATGCCTCTTAAGGTGTCCTAAACATCCCCTCCTAAGAAATTTCCGTAAAAATGCTTTAATGGCGTAAAAACTTGAAAAACAAATGCCTTCAACACAGAGTTCTCTTTCCTTGAGCATACCTCATCAACGATCGTTTTTTCCGTCTCAGCCCAGTTTCACTTACAAGAAAGGATAATATACGAATTATCGATAAGTATATTGCCAAAATTATAATTTTGGTGGATGTTTATTTTGCAAGAATTAGCGCATAAAATTTCGCAAACTGTCAATTTTTACTATATAAATGATGAAAATATTATTAGTACGTTAGATGACACAAATTTACGTCAGTATTTTAGTGTAATTGAAAGTTGCGCGATGTTTCACACCCCTAGTCATAAATGAAGAGCAAGATATCATCACAATAAAACACAATCCAAAATAATAAATAAGATTACTAAAAGAAATGTATTGTTTTCACGTTTAAAATACATACACTTTTTCTTCGACATCTTGCCCGAAACCATTTCCAAATAAAGTACACGACACAGTTAATGCTACAATAGCCACTGTAAGACTTAAGTCTTTCATCGCTGAAACCTATAAAAATACTTGCAATCATCTTTATATAAGAAATACTTATTACAAAACTATGAACATGCATACAGAACAATCGAAAATTAAATTGCAATGCAATTCCGGATAGAAGATTTATTACCTTTTAAGACGGGTTGTAATAAATCTTTTAGAAAAATTCAAAGAAATTTTGTTTTTTCTGAGTTTTGATTTATAGATTTTAGTTTCTTAGGTAGAATTTAGGAGTTTTCTCGTTATATTCATATTTGCGAATTTTTGCTTTAAATTCACTTATGCGATATTTCTTTAAATTCATATATACGATGTATCTTATTTCACCAGACGACCCGATTTTGTCGGGACAGTCCCGCTTTTCATCTTGCTGTCCCGCTGACCAAATATCCCGCCAAATTGTCCCGCTTTCCCGCTACAGAGTCCCGCCAAAGACCTTCTAAACAAAACAAAAGTGTCTTCAGATCTTGAAAACTAACAGAGTGGGTAACTGATGAAGATTCTGGAGATAAAAAAAAAATCTGGTCACATTAGGTATATCTTTTAATTCACGTGTAAGATATTTAAAAAGTACTAGTTACCTAGATAAACTAGTTTTCGAACATCTTTGCACAACTTCTATGTATTGCAACAACTTGTTTAAAAAACACAGAGCAACTCATTTCTTCCATTTTCTGCATTGCATTCAATTTATTTGTACATCAATAGTGCCTAAAGGATTTTCTGTTTGTTTTATACACTACATTGCTGCCAAGGGAATAGTTTTCAGCGTGGTTATAGGGAAAGTTAAAAGAAGCTGTACAAAAACTACTGGTCAGAATGATCTGAAATTTGACATATATATATTAAAAAAAAAGGGAAAGGATGCATCATAATAATAAAAAAAAAACTATTTTAAACTTGTTTCTTTCTTATGCCATACTATTGCTTTTTGAAAGCCATGATTTGGCATTAAAAAATGACATGCTTTTGAAATCATGCTTTTTAAAAATTAACTTTAATTCGAATCACTCTAGGTTCAACTTTTAAAAAACTGGAAGAAGAAAAAAAAAAAAAACTCATCAGAGTGACCTAAAATTTGACTTGAATATTTACTGGAAAAAGGGGAAAGGATATGTAATAATAGAAAAAAAATACTATTATTCAAAACTCATCAATAAATAACGTTCTTGTTGAAATTATGCCGCTTTGGAAGCATCCTTACGCATTATATCAATATGTTGATAGCATAAAATCCAGTTAAATGTAGGCAAGAAAGATATTTATTGGTGACTGCTAAAATAAACTATATTATTGTAGTTATCACATCATTGAAAACCATGATTTGTGGTTGCCAGTTGAAAATGTATTTCCATTATTTAGAAATACGTGGAAAGTATGGGGCAAGTAGTTTCCAGTTCAGAACTCTCCAAATGCAGTCCTCATCAGCAGAATCACGGCAAACATTCGAGTGATCCTGCGTAAAAAAAACTTCATAGAATTGCATAGAAAATATTCTTGTATTGTGACGTGTATTATTATTATTATTATTATTATTATTATTATTATTATTTTGTCACTGTATCTTGAAACACATGTTTCTAAACTAACCATCAATTTAGAAAGTTACTAAATGCCAACCCACTGCTTCCATAACACCACCTCTCTATCATTAAATAATGTATTGAATTGTTTTCAATGTTACTTTTGATTGACCATACAAATTTGAATTCAGATTGCCAATACAAAAATGATAAATGTATCTAATTTACTAAAAGTAATTCAATTTGTAAAAATTACTGAATGTATCTAAATTACAAAAAACAATCGAGTAAGTAAAAATTACTAAACATATCTAAACTACTAAGTATTGTTAATTTAGTAAATATTTCTAAATGTATCGTATGGCAACTTTTAATGGGAGTCAGAGTTTAAGAAAGTAAAAAAATCAATTTTGATATTTATATTGTACAAAAACTACAAACAATTTTGAATCCGACGGTGTAAAAAGTTTGAATCTCGATAAATTAGAAGTATTTTTTATATATTTTTAAAAAAGGTTTTGTGTATCAATATGTATTGTTGCACAAATTGTCTGTATATATTGTAAATAGTGACGTATTATTTCAAAATTCTATTGTAATTTATTTTTATCCTATTTTATTTAGTAATTAATAGCGATTATACAACTTAGAAAAAGGTGGCAACACCTAAAGTAATCGAGAAGGTTCGACATATATCTTTTCCGATGAATTGGCTGGAAATTTCGAGAATGTCTCACGCGCTTGTATATAAAAGACTGGAGAACGGGAAAGTTTTGAGATTGACTTTGGACTTCGATGAAAGCTTATCGCTTTGTTTACCTATTGGAGTGAGCTTGTATAATCGCTGAATTCGAAGTTATTTTTGTTGAAGCTTGTGTTGAAGCTTGAGAGTAATTAAACTGTTGCCTGTAAATAAATTTTGTGAGTTTTCTGAAGAGAGAATAAATATTTTTATACCGTGAAAACTGTGCCATCATTGCCTCAGTGGAAAAATTCGTAACAGTATTATCGTTTTCAACTTAAACAGCCCATTTCTCCAAACGCAATTTTGGAGACAGAAGAAACATTTAATAAAAAACTATTAAAGATGAATATTAAAAAATTTTAACGTATATTCTTACCAATATATTACACAATTGGAGTGTATCATTTTTTAATATTTTCACAATTAAAGATTTTATGCAGCTTAATCTTACCAAAAATGACAATTTTGGAAAATTCTATAGAATATCAGACCTTTTAATTTTTTTTTTAATTTTTTTTTTCGAGAAGCTAAACATAATATTTAAAAATGCTGCACTCAAATTGTGTAATATATTGCTAATAATAAATTTTAGGCATTTATCTTTAATAGTTTTTTAGTAAATGCTCCTTACATCTCCAAAATTACTTTTGGAGATATGAACTGTTAAAGTTGAAAACGGTAATACAAATTGAAGGAAAATACTTGTTTTAGAAATTTATAAAAATGCTTCTAATTTAACAAGATTAAAACTTTTTGCACCTTTACATTCAAAATTGTTTGTAGTTATTTTTATTTTATTAATCTCAAAATTGATTTTTTGACGTTCTTAAACTCCTACTCCCCTTAAAATACATTTTACTTTAAAAAGTTTCAAAAGCTGAGAAAGTACAATTTAGTATTCTATATCGCACGAAATGTCCACCCAGCCAGCCACTTATCAACATTTTGTAATTTTTCCCCATTTTAGTATTTCTGTTGACTTCCCATATATATATATATATATATATATTTTAATGTAACGCAATTTTTTTCTTTACATCTTAACCTTCATATGCATGTCCATATTATGGAATATTGCATATGAAAGTTACAAAATATAAAGACGCAGTGTTAACCTAAGTAAAGGATTGTATACATGGAATAATGTCGCAACAAACAAAACAACTTTCTTTACTTTGACACTCCATGTTTCGTCTATTTTATTTTGATTAAACACCATTACTCCCAAAATGAAATTTATTTTTCTTTGTTTGCTACTAGATAGCGCGGGAATCTCATTTTTGACAAAATTTGTTGTTGCTTCTTTATCCTCTGCAATCAATCAAATCGGAACACATTCGCAATAATTGCAAGTAGGTATTGACAATTTTCGTCACTAGTCAAATATATTAAATATATGTCATTAGGTAAGAATTAAATATATGTTGTAGAAAAATAGTTGAACTTTGCTTGAATATTTACGTATTTATTTCGACAATTTTTTTTTGCTTATCTTTACTACATATAGTATCTTAGTTTAAACTGCTTTCAAACTGTCTTGAAAAAGCGATAGCTTTTATCATAAAAAAAAAAAAATCGAAATCCCACAATGGCTACTAATTGTCTTGATTCACTCAAAATTAATTAAAGTAAATAATTACAGCTAATTAGTTCTGAAGAGAATCGTTAAACAATGAACCTAATTGGAAGTTTTTAGTTCAGTCCTTAGTATGTTAAGTGACAATTTGATAATTTGATGGTTGAAGAGTAGTCTTTGAAACTAACTTTCATCAAAAATGCTGTTTTTTAAATCCGAAAATTCAATGCTGCGATTTTAAAAGTAATAAAGTAATATGAATGGTAAAGCGTTTTTTTTTTTTTTTTTTTTTTTTTTTTTAACATTTATATATATAATGTTTATACTTATGTATAAAATCTTGGCAATTGAATATATAGTTTCCACTTTAAAATAGAGCAAACATTGGCAAAGTTTATAAAAATATACAATTAGAAATTTCAAGTGTGGTATAAAACACATAAAACTAGGAGTGAGGAACATCGCACTACCTTCAATTACACTATGATATTGGTGTCAGTTTATGTCATTTACTGTTTTTATATTTTCATCATTCATTTAGAATCCAATTCAATTTTTTCCAATGTAGTGACCATTCTGATATTCGGTAATAATGTCAACAAGGACAAACTTAGAAAATCTCAACCATTCCGATATCAATTAATCATTTCTAATTGGTCGAAAAAGGGTCAAATATTCTAAACGAGTGTTATTCAATTACCCCATTTTAAATATAATAACAACTCTAATATTAAGTACGGGTTTACGACTTTAGGGTTACGACTTTTTTTTTTTTTTGCCATTTTACAGCCAAGTTGAATTGACACCAAACTACAGGTTTGTAAAAATGGATGCCAAGTTCGAAAGGAACTATATTGGCGCCGGGTTTCCATATTTGGCAAAAAATTGCCAAACAAAAAGTGGGCACTGTAAAGCACATTCTAACCAAGCTTTTAATTAAAAAAATAAAGCAACAATAACCCATTACCTAAAAAATTGGCGCATTAATTCATTTAAATAAATATTTGAATTTGCAAATGTAAATAAACACAGAATATCGCTTGCAGTACTATCAGCATAGGAGGAGTGCAGTTGGCAATGCGCACCGCTTAACGTTTGAAAAGTGCTGAAGCGACTCCAACTAGACTGTGTTAAAAAATATTATTGAGGTTGCCGTATAAATGAACGTAATCGGGTTTAGCCTTGATCTTACAAATCGAAAAAGAAATGACGTAATTTTGTATAGTTGGAATGGCTTAACTCATGTTTGTTTACACTTAAAAAAAAAAAAAACATTCCGAAAAAACTTAAGAAATTAAGCTTTATACTTTTTATTAACTAATTTTTGTAATTGTTTTATATAAACAAATATATATATATATATATATATATATATATATATATATATATATATATATTAATTTGGATATTTATTCAAGGTGTCAATTTGCCAAAGAAATATTATCGTCTTATTAAAAGCTATTTATCACATGTATAATGTCCAAATTAATAATATACCCTGTTACAAATATTTTTTTTGCATTCCCAAAAAAGTCTGAATTTTTTTAATATTTGGAATGGCAACACTCGCATGTTTGTTTGCACTTTAAAAAAAGATTCTAAAAATCCTACGAAAGTAAGATTTTTGTAATTTAATCTCTAATACACGTCATGTTATTATTTTGTTTTGTTTGTCGTATATAAACAAATACAATTTTTATCTTGGATATTTATTCACGGTGTTAATTTGTTAGAGAAATACTATCGTCGCATTAAAAGCTATTAATCACGCAAAAAAATCCTCTAACAGAAAAGTGTTTATTTAGTTAGTATTTTAATCTGAAAGTAAACACTTAGCCAATGACACATTAGGGATGTTTGTAACTTAATCTTTAAATTAAAGATAATCGAGAGAAACATCGTTAAGTGCTGCCATATAGTCTTTAAATGTTAAGATCTATAATAAAAATTTACTTTTCTTTTAAACTACGTATAAAACCTCAACAGTCTAACTTTCTTGCGAGCGCAATAAAGTAGTCGGACTTTTTAGAACTTGTCATGGTGTTTATTGGGAAGTATGGAATGATCCAAAAGTAAAAGGACATTAGAAATGTCTTTAATTCACCAAATTTTACAATAGTTTCACAGAAAGGCAAAAAAAAGATATGTTTTCTTACATAAAGTAAAAAATAGTTAGTTTGCTTATCAACAGATGGCGCTTCACTTTATATTCTTCCGTTATAGAAGATTGCACCTAATTTAAACAGCGCATACATTCAAAAGCTTCGTTGTTCACAGATGCTCAAAAATTATATTTTTTGCTGAAAGTAAACCTAAAGTGTTAAATCCCTTATTTTAACTTCGAATGTACGTGTGTGTTTGTCAATGGTGGATGAATCTGTGGAAGCCTAACTAACCCCCTTGCCATCATCCAATCGGATTGAAACTTGAAGATAGATTCGATGTCGATGACAATGCATTTTATAAGATTTTGGGGTTGTCATTGTCACTAAAAATTCAATTTTATGGCATACTAATAAACCAACTTTCCGTCATCAATCGAGCTGAAATAGCATTTATCTGATCATTAAAGAAGCTACCTGTTGCCAAAACTGTTTTAATAAATAAGTGATAATTTTTTTTAATAAGGATAAATAAAAGATGTGAGTGTATAAACTCACTTTCATTTTTAAAGAAAAAGTTTTTATACTTACTTTGGCATATATTTTGCAATTAGAAATGTTTTCATAATTAAAATTAGAAGCAAATAGAAAGCACCTGCTGTCACCAGAAACGACACTGTGTTAATGAATATAAAAATTGGCAATGCATACAAAGGATTTATATTAAATACTTTGTTTTCATGGGTTACATTATTTTTCTGAATTTTCCATTTTCTTAGATTTTTTTTTCTATCCTGGTAGATTTGCTTGTTTCGAAGTTCAGTTTGAAGTTTCAGATTGCCGCTTATTAGAATAGTGTGGCATTATTACCAATTATAAGGTACTCATTTATCCCTACTGTAAATTATTTAAGGGGACTCATTTCCCTAACAATAAAAAAAATTGTTTTGGGATTTTTTTTTCATTTTATGGTTTTCTTTGCCTTTTCATTGATGTATTACTTTTGGTTCTACTCAAATTAAAAGTACGTTATATTTTGTTTTAAAAAATGACAACTTTCAATATAAATTATACAAGACTTTTACCTTTAACTTTGATTTTCTCTAAATGTGATATTTTAAACTTCAATGTACCTTTTCTAACTAACTAGTAGAGGTATAGTAGTATATTTTTTACTATTGGTTTTTATTAAATTACTACTAAGGGTCTTGCTATACAAAACCGCACCAGTGGAGAACGCGCGCCACCACTTCAGTCACTCACCCAAGCCTCTCGAAGCTTATTCTAATGAGTCACAACAGTGTTTACTCTGGTGAATGCGCGCCACAAAAGTGGTTCTGTGTAATAAGGTCCTACAATACATGAGATCGTGATAATTTAATCATTACTATATCTTATGCTTAAGAAAAAGTGTTTACAATGTTTAATGCTAAACAATCAAAACATTTTCAAATAATCTTTATTTTACTGTATTAATTTCAATGAACTCATTGCGGGAATACATTACAAAAGCACAAGCAAACAGTGAATTTAATACGCTACGTCATCCATGATTAAAATGACGTAACCATTATTTCAATTGTGTTTGTTCCTACGGTTGATCCTTAGGCTCCATATGCCGTTGCTTCTACTGAAGTTTTTTTCTTATCTGGGTTCTGGTGTTCCAGGAATAGAACTTTGAGAATCATCTCTAAAGTAGAAAAAAAGATGTAATTAATACTAGATTGCCCAAGGAAGTCCTTTTGACTGCTTTCTAATTTCAATTAGAAAAACAATTATGTATATAATGACACAATTTCTTAGAATTTTGAAACTTTTTGTACAACATATAAATGCGTTTATTAATAATTGCAGTTCCCTCCCCTTCCTTCATTTCCGGTATATATCTATATGTGTTAAACAAATTTCTTTACATATTAGTTAATCTTTCACAATGCAGTCATTTTGAATGCTTTTGGGAAATATTGGTGTATACATTGTTAAAGTCTTTCTAGTGTTAAAGTCTTATAACCGTGATGCAATAAAGAAGAAATCATGATAATGGAATTGGATGGTTTTCCGAAAGACAACTTTCTACATCACTGTTCTCAAGCAATAACTTCTAAATAGCTTATAAACCGCTTCTGCTCTGCAACTAAATGAAAGCAGTTGAATACTTCCCCCCATAATGCTATGAGATAAGTTGCCATGGTTACATCCACATTGCAACTAGTTTGGGGGGAAGTTGCTAGTAAAGATCACTACGGTGGTTGTTAAGCCTTTCTCGGCTTCAAGTCAATTACCAAGAATGCACAGTCCAGAAGTTGCAGTTAGATATCAGGGTTCTACATATTTCTTGAAAAGTCTAAATACACCTGAACAGTTGCCAATACTTAAAATTCTGTATGTCTTCAGTTCAATTCACCAGACACTGCTGCCATTTGTTGGTTGGTTTAATATTCCCATCAAGATAGTAGATAATCAACTGGATAGACTGCTTAACGCTGAGAAAATGAAGCCGTTGCTAGATCATTGGATGGATGAAAAATACGTTTGAAAAAATTATCTTGGATTGTACACTGTAGAACTGTCAATAGTAGACCTTAATAAGTAATAATGGGCAAAATATATATATATATATATATATATATATATATATATATATATATATATATATATATATATATATATATATATACTCTAACGCTTTGCAGGGTTTCCAACATTAGCACCCAACTATATAAGTGAACTGTGATTAGATAATCGTCCAACCATTGTCATCAACCCAACAGTTCATTCCCTCCCACCTCCCCATACCTTACCATTGGAGCTGTTCATCCACTTGTTTATCTTTATCGATGAATATTTCTGGCGTAAAGGTAACTCTTGAATCGTAATGCGCCAAACAACTTGAAGAACATCGGCTTAGAATTTAAAAGACATAATATCGCAAAAATTAATATAAAAGTCAAAGATGAAATATTTTAAGAGGTGGAAGCATTCCACTAAAAATTACTTGTTATATATCAGACTGAATGCAGCATTTTAAAAGTTAAATTTCTTACATTTCTAAAATAGTATAAATAAAATATGTTGCCGGATGAGACAGAATTAGAACATACTTACATAGGTAAATTAAAAATTAGACTTACAACTTTGGTCTGCATTTATCTCCTCTCAAGTTCGCATAACCATCACAACAAGTATATGTCCTTATGCGTGTAAACCCCATTATCCTGAATAAAATAAAGACAGATGAATTTACCAACATATATATTTGACACATATATGTAATGCTTTTCTAACCGACTAAACCATATAATTTTCTATCCCAATTTACGTTATTTCCTAATCTATTTTGAAACCAAACAATGGCATAAGTGTTGTAACTTTCAGATTATTTTTTAGAAAATAAGCTTTTTCGTTAATTGAATGGCTCGAGTTATTAAGTCATACAAACCTAACAAAATAAATATGTATATAATGAATGCGTTTCCCATAGGGGAAGTTGTATTTCCCATAAGTCCTTTTAAAGTCCTTTCTAGTGTTATCTGGCTAAATCAAACTTTTAATGAGAAGTTCCACAGATCTGGTTGGATCCAGCCAGTCTAAGATAGTCCAGTTGGTTTTTACGCTCAATTACCTATTTTGTGCATAAACACGGCTAATCAGGAAGGGGGACCTACAGCTTAATATGGATTCCGAACCACAACGAACATCCGTGCCTAATCAGGGATACATACATGCCACCTTTGGCAAGTGTGGCCATAGCGCTAACCACACAGCCATCAGATTGGCCTAAGTTAGTCCAGACTAGTTCTGGTGTTAAGCCATGTCCTTCGCGCATGCGTCACTCTGACATCCTCTAAAAAGCAGACATTCGTGTTCAACTTGGTTATTTGTTTTCAGATTATCTGGCGCCGTCAGCAACACGAGGGCTATAATGCGCCGAAACATTCGTGTTCAACTTGGAACCCAAACGTTGTTGACAGATGACGAGTTAACTCATCATTGTACTAATAATAGCCGGTGAAAAGGCATAGTTTCTGTGTAAAATTACCAATCTACAAAGTGTGAAGATACTACTTATTAACTAAAAAAGGAGAAAATATTTTTTACTTTCAACTTCCCACATATTAACATAGGGTGATGAAAGCATTGTTTTCAGTAAAAAAAAAATTTAATTTTTTTTTATCCTAAGTTTTGAAACATCCTGATTTAAAAAACAAAGGAGTGTCTGTATGTGATTCCTAACGAATTGACCTACGATGTTCGAATTTTGTGTGCGAGTAAATGGTGGACATGGAACCAAATATTAATTTTTTGTCAAAATTGATCACGTGCGTAAAGTAGCTGTCATAAAAGTAGAAGTCAATTTTAGTAGTTAAACCCTGATGAGTTCAATGGGTCCTCTAAAGTTATTCACGTTAACCGAGTTTCGTACGAATAAATTATAGTTGAAGTTTAAGTACAGAAAACTGCTTTTACTATGCGATAAACGGGATTTCATGTTAAGCGATTTCACGTTAAAGGAGTTTGACTGAAATTGCCAAAATTCGGATCGAACGATTTTGATCAAAATTGCTGTGGTAATGCCTCTTAAGGTGTTCGAAACATACCCAGCTCCAAAATTCCTATAAAAATGCTATAAAGACAAAAAAAAAAAAAACTTGTAAAACGAATGTTCTACAGAGTTCTTTTCTTTGAGCATCGCTCTCAAAACGAATATTTTTTTACTCCTTAATTTCACTTAGAAAAAAGGATAATGTAAGAAGTATTCAAAAGTATATTGCTAAAATTAAAAAATAAATGAGAAAAATGTAAAAATTAAAAATAACACCGATCAACATCAGTATTATAATATATTCGAAAGTTGTGCGATGTTCCACATCCCTGGCTTATTACAGAAATATATAATCATAATCCATCAAACGAATTGCAGCTAAAACTCGAAAGAACTTCTAAAAAAGCAGTTCCTCTGAGCACCTTAAAGTACAATAACTGCGCACAGCAACTGCGCATAAATTACAACTTTCATTGCAAAAACAGTGTCTAGCGAATTACTCCAAGATATTAAAAATAAATGACTCAAAAATCAATATCGATAGAACAATGATATTAAAAGTATGGTTATTTTGAAAGCTGTAATATTCGGATACAAAATTTTCATAATTATTTACAAATACTGCCGACAGGTGGCGCTGTACACTGAAGTTTTTACGAATAAAGCAGTCTTCGGACAGTTCCTTCTCAGAAAGAAAGTTAGTGTGATTGCAACGAAAGATTGCAGAGAATGAATTCACAACATATTTCTAGAATTTTGCTACCACAGCCCCATCTGTCGACAAAAAAATTTAACTAATTTTGAAACTTCGGTTTCAGATTTTTTCATCTTTCACCATCTGCTTAGTTTTTGTTCCATTCTTCTATCCATCTGCGTTTTTGAGTAATTTAATTTTAAAATGAAGGAGTCCTTCACTGGACACCCTGTACACGAAAAGAGTGTATTTATTAAAATGTACGCTCTACTTACTTAACTGTACAAGTGGTTTCGCTAGGTGTTTTATCACATTCGGAATCGGGTTTTCCGTGTACTCCATTATTGTGACCTGTAATCTTGTCCGAATGACACACGCCAAAATCACTGTAGGAGCATAATATTTAGTTCACAGTTTATACATTCTTAAACATATTCGAATCCATACCGTATTAAAGTAATCATCGACGAAGTAAAGAGGACCAGAATCTCTTACCTAAATCGTTAAAGTTTCTTAAATCATTTAATTTACTACCAGGCAAATGTCTGAGAAGCCTAATTAACCCACTTGCCATCATCTGAAAGGATTGATACTTGGCAGATAGATGCGATGTCGATGGCAGTGTTTTTTATCAAGTTTTGGAAACTGTCACTAAATCTAAAAGGTTGCTTTTACGCGCGTTTCCATAATCATTTTGGATTATTAATAAATCCCATTTAACCGATCATTGCTGAAACTATTTTCTGTTACTAAAGTTGTTTTAATCGTAATAAATAAAAGAAGTTTTGATGTGAATGCATAAATTCAAATTCGTTTTTAATAAAATAAATTATGAAACGTAATTTGCTGCATATTTTGTTGATAGCGATGTTTTAATTTTTTTAAAGTTAGATGCAAATACCCAAGCACATGCTGATAACAAAATTCTTTGCAACAACTTGAGTATATAGAATGGGGTTCCACCTAATGATCCACCCTAATGATTATACATAAGGATGGAACAAAAAACTTTTTTTTTAAATCGGTTTGGGAATAGCACGAAAATCTTGCATAATGCGTCAATTAGAACACAAACAAAATTTCCTCAATTTTGCTCAATGTCTAGCCGCGTCCTTCTGGCATTGAAAATGTAAAAAGTGAAAAAAATGCACTTTTAAAGCCATTTTATGAAAAATTTTGTCAATTATTTTTAGAAACCGGCATTGGTATAGCATGGAATAGTTGCCTAATATATCAATTGGACCACACAAAATTTCGTCCATTTTGCTTAATATTTAGCCGCGCCCCTTTCGCTTTGAGCAAAAATGTGCCTAAAAGTTGCAAATCGTAACTGATTCGACGTTAGGGGGGATAAACAAAATATTTTTTTCGAAATCGGTCTTGGAATGGCATGAAAATGTTACCTAATGGGTCAGTTAAAACGCACAAAAAATTTCGGCAATTTTGTTCATTTACTAGCCGCTCTCATCTGGCATTAAACATCTCCAAAAACACATAAAAAATGCAATTTTAAGCTATTTTTTTGAAATTTTTAGAAATTATTTTTAAAAATTGGCATTTGCATAGCGTGGAATAGTTATCTAAAGCTTGGCGTCCATTATAGCTAAGCAGAGCAGAGCATATCAGAGCGGAGTGGATTAGAGCCAATTACAAGGCTGCCAATGTCTACTATATCACGAGCCTAGAGCTACAATGGATGTTGACAGCCATGTAATTGGCTCTAATCCTCCCCGCTCTGATCTGCTCTACTTAGTGATAATGGACGCCAAGCTTTATGTGTCAGTTAAAACACAAACAAAATTTAGCCCGTTTTGCTCAATATTTAGCCGCGCCCCTTTTGCTATAAACAAAAAAGTGTCTGTCACGAAATCGTAAGATTGGACTTAAGGGTGGATTAATTTTTTTTTTTTTTTTTTTTTTTTTTTTTTTTTTTTTTTAAATTGGTCTTGATTTAGCATGGAAAAGTTATCTAATGGGTCGGTTAAAACACAGACAAAATTTCGCCGTCAATTTTGTTGAATATCTAGCCGTGTCTCTCTGGCATCAAAAATGTCCATAACATTCAAAAAGTGCACTTTTAAGCAATTTTTTAAATGATTGTTTAAAAAATTTTAAAAGCCAGCATTTGTATAACACAGAATGGTTGCATAATGGGTCAGTTAGAACAAACAAAAAGTTTTATTCATTTTGATAGAAATCTAATGGCACCCGAGATTCCAATTCTTCATCTTTTGTACACATTGTAAGCGGTGGTTGTGTTATGGTGTATTTCGATCAGTCGATGAGATCAATGTAATCAACGGCATTTAATTTGATTTCAGGAGGTTTGAAAAGCGTATGTCTTCAGATTTCTTATTCCTGATGCTCAGGATTCACCTCAGTGCTAATTCCCGGATATGATATTGAGAATCCGTTAGCATTGCTACTAGCATATTTTCCGGATGGGCATAGTATGCATGGTTTGAAATTATTTTTGTCTGTAATTTTCTTGACATGGTTAGACAACTTCCTTGAAAGAATAATCATCTTCCAGACTTGTCTAGCTCCACCGTTAAATGTGGTTTTATATTTATATGACATTGGTCCATAAACCAGAATCACAAAGTTTACGATTATATACGAAGCTCATCGGTTGGATTTTCGGTACCGATGTATATTATACATAGGTATGCTTTTTCATAACCTACCGAACTCAACTTTAATGCGGTTGATTACATTGATCTCATAGAGTGGTCAAAGTACAACATAACAGAACCACCGCTTACAATGTATAGAGAATATAAAGAATCGGAAGATATGTGGCAAGAACAAGTTCCTATAAACCTTTCGAGAAGTTTCCATATCACACCCAAGCAGTCGAGAAATGTGTTAAACTCATATCTGAAGCTTTAATGAAAGTTTGTGGTGATGCTACAAAAGACGGTTATATAAGAGCTAAGATTCAAGCAAGAAGAGAACTTCCAACATTTGATAATAAGGGAGAGTACTTCTGAAAACTACAGTTTATAAGCATTTTATGCCTACTCTTTTTAACTTTATAATATTTGAATTCCACGACTTCTAAATATAAATAAGTATTAAACTAGTATATATACTTCTAATTTTTAATATGCATATTATTTATTTTTGTGATTTTTGAAATGCGAGAAGTAGCTAGATATTGAGCTACATTGACGACACTTTTATGTGGTTTCTAAGTGACCCATTCAAAGTACATTGCCTTTCATCCTTATTTTTAAACTTTATTCAAAGGGGCGCCCCGAGATTCCGATCAAAATGGATGAAAATTGTTGTGTATTCTAACTGACCCATTATGTAACCATTCCGTGTTATGCAAATGCTGGTTTTTAAAAAAAATGTAAGTAATCTCACAAAAATTGGCTTAAAAGTTCATTTTTTGTATGTTATGGACGTTTTTGATGCCAGAGAGACGCGGCTAGATATTCAACAAAATTGACGAAATTGTGTGTGTGTTTTAACCGACCCATTCAACTACTTTTCCATGCTATGTCAAGACCAATTTTAAAAAAATAATAAAAAAAATTGGTCCACCCTAACATTTAATCTTACGATTTTGTGACATTTAGGTACTTTTTTGATTATAACAACAGGGGCGCGGCTAAATATTGAGCAAAACGGACTTACTTTTTTGTGTGTTCTACTGACACATTAGGCTATTATTTTATGCTATATCAATGCCTTTTTTAAAAAAAAATATTTCCAAAAATTTCAAAGAAATTACTTAAAAGTGAATTTTTTGTGTGTTTTTGGACATGTTCAATGCCAGAGGGGCGTGGCTAGAAATTGAACAAAATTGAAAAAATTATTTGTTTGTTTTAACTGATCCATCAGGTAACATTTTCACTCTATTCCAAGACCGATTTCAAAGAAACATTTTTTATTTCCCCTAACGTCTAATTTATTACGATTTTGCGACATTTAGGCATATTTTTGTTTAAAGCAAAAGGGGAGCTGCTAAATAATGAGCAAAATGGACAAAATTTTGTGTGTGTTCTTACTGATACATAAGGAAACTATTACATGCTATGCCAAAGCCATTTTTTAAAAATAATTTCCAAAAATTTAAAAAAACGGCTTAAAAGTGCATTTTTTGTGGGTTTTTGGACTTTTCAATGCCAGAGGGGCGTAGCTAGAATTGAATCAAAATTGACGAAATTTTGTGTGCGTTTTAACTTGCCCATAGGTAACTTTTTCATGCTATTCCAAGACCGATTTCGAAACGATATATTTTTTTTTATCTCCCCTAACGTCGAATGTGTTACGATTTTAAGACATTTAGGCACATTTTTGTTCAAAGCAAGAGGGGTGAGTATAATATATTGAGCGAAATGGACGAAATTTTGTGTGTGTTCCGACTGATACATTAGAAAACTATTCCAAGTTATACCAAAACCGATTTTTCATAAAAAATTTCAAAACTTTCCAAAAAATGGCGTAAATGTGAATTTTTATTCACTTTTTACATTTCAGGGGCGCAGCTAGATATTGAGCAAAATTGACGAAATTTTGTGTGTGTTTTTATCGACGCATTAGGCAACTTTTCCGCACTATGTCCAAAACAATTTCGAAAAAAAGAAAAAGAAAAAAAAAATTGGGGCCATTTTCGGCCAACCCTATTATACATGCAGAAAACACTCGCAGTAATTTGTTGCAAATAAAATAAAAAATAAATTTCTTAGAACAGATTTGATCAATTTTGAACCATTTTTAATCCCAGCTTCTGAACAATACTGAACTTGTAAACTACGCATTTGCCTATCGAATGGGAGGAAATCCCGTAAACTCGCACAATGATCCCCATCACACTATGTGTCACGATCGTAATATCTGGTTTTTGAAACACTTTTAGAATCCTGGGTTCTAACCCGTGACCCATCACTTCAAAAGTGAATTACGAGTTTATTAATCTACCTCTCAATCTCAGTCCTATGTATATTATAAAACTGTCATCCAACCAGAAAAAAACCAGCATTGAAAAATTTTATCAATCGTAGAGTTTTGGCAGCTCAAACCTACTAAACCTTGGGACAACATTATTTGAACCTTGAGTATACGCCGTAGAACTGATCCTACCTAGTAAAGCCGGATTTACACGCTACCAGTCGGCGTTCCATTTTAAATCGCCAATTCAGTGACGTCAGCAGAGCGACCTCTGCTCCATCTGTCGGTGACCATGGGAGAGCGCACCTGAATGCTTGATGGGAGCGACCAGCGCCAGTAAATAGAAAATTTTTGGTTTCCTGGAACCCAGTAACCAGGTGGCGTCACATGACGACACAAACTGGCAATCTAAACTGGAACGCCAGCTGGTAGCGTGTAAATCCGGTTTTAAGATATAGTCCCGGACAAATAAAACATTTTATAGTAATATTGAAAACCTGAGCACATACTTTTGTATTAAACTTAAATATATATTGAGAGCAAAACTAAAATAATCGCTTTTGAATAATAATTTTAATTAGTATTTTACTATTCTAATCATGAACACTATAAGTTTCAACGAATCAGCAACACTTCGTTCAAATCAATCAATCAGGACAAAGCAAAGCCGGTTCTCACATCGCTGTAAAGTATTCAAAGAGCTTAAGTAAACTTGTCCCAATGTATAGTAACGGTAAAAGATTATCTGCAGTTTTGCCCAGAAACGACATAAGTCACTGACTTATATGGTTTCTGTGCTAAACTCGATATCCAACGACAAATTTCAAAATAAACGATTAACTTGACTTATCTTATTTATATTCACATGCTTGCGTCTTCCACTAAGGAATCTATTCGTAAAAAGAAAGTCAATTTCGAAAATTAGCAATTTATTTTTCTTCTGTAATAAACTATTCAATTACCACTCACTATAAATACCACTCAAAAATAGATCTTTCTTTCTTCTCCTTTTCATCAAATTCATCAAATTTTTTCTTCCTGAAAATTTTCAAAAATATATATATAAATATAATTTTAATTTAAAACAAGAACAACTGATATTTAAATTTTCAAGATTCTAAATAACTAAGAAAATAATGAAAAAAATATACTAATTTTGTGTTTCAAACACAGAAGACATAATCATTTGAATAGCTCTCACATAACGACAAAATTCTTCAACTTTTATTCTTGTTTCAGAAAAAGTTGTAATAAAGAGTATTCGCAATGTTACAACTTTCAAGAAATACTTTCTATTAAAATAGTAAAAGACAAAACCAGGTAGAACCACTGCATAGGCATTGACGTAAGGATATCTAATATAAAATAAAATATATTAGACTCTATTTTAGCTTGTTTAATAGATGTCATTTCATTAAGTGATCATTTTCGTACCTACTCACCAAATTTCAAAGTTTTCTACTTGGTTGGTTGTTGGTTATTTTCAGATTATCTGGCGCCGTCAGCAACACGAGGGCTATAATGCGCCGAAACATTCGTCATTAGACAAGCCAACATACATTTACGAAAACCCATGCCATACACGTGACTCGAACCCGCAACCTCCCGGTCTAGAAGCCAGCACGCTAACCACTATACCGTTTGGTCGGCTCAAAGTTTTCTACAAAATAGTTTTTAAATGCACTGGGCTTGAAGATTGTAATATTACAAGTAAATGGAATGATTCTTACAACTTAGGATTTATTCTTCAATTTAAGGAAATAATTTTATTTTTAAATCTACTTACGCTTCTTCATCTAGTTTCTTATCCTCTTCCGTATTACAACACACGTGTGTAAAGTAACACACGGTTAAAACAAAAATTACCACTGCGACTTTTGAGATACTCATCCTCGCACCAATTGATAAGGATAACACGTAATTGCTAAAAGCAGTTCTTATATATCTGCACGTTAGGCATCTACATCCTACACTTAATCAGAATTGGACAAAGGTTCCGAGAATCTGTAGCGATTGAAAGAATTCTGCCAAAAATGAGTTATGGCACGCATTGATAAGAAATTCTTCAGTTTTACACATCAGAATTGAACAAAGATTCCGAACAAAGATTAAAAGAATTCCGCCGAAAAATAAGTGAAAGCCTGCTTTAATGTGGCAATAGTCATTTGGCCTATCTTCTCAGAACCGCTATTTCCGGCATTGGCCTATGTGCTTTCTACGGTATAAATAATGCATGTTGGCAATTAATAATTCTCACCTGTTAAAAACCGTGTTATATCAAAAATTGTTTTGTAAGAATTTTTTATAGATCATACAACACAATTTGAACAAAATATTTTAAGTAAAAATAAACATCGATTTTTAATTTTTTCACTAGTTGAAAGTATATGGTACTTTAGTTAAAGGAAAGTTACTTACCTATATATACGTGTGTGTGTGTGTGTGTGTGTGTTCGCAGATGTTCTACGAGTGTCTACGAGATGTTCCCAGAAGGTTTCATTGAAGCTTGATAAGTGACGTTTAGTACTTTTCTTCTAATAATGATTTATTTTCTTATAAAAATTTTAATTCTACGTTCCAAGTAAGATACCTTAGATCTGAAATCAAAAATAAATCTGTAGTGCTTGCCTAAAGGGGTTGTATATTACTTTGTTATCACAAATAGTTCGATGTTGGAAATAAGAAACGATAAAACAATAAGGCGGTAAGCGGTAAGCGCTTGGCAGAGCAAAGAATATTAAAAGGAGTGAAGGCTAAGCAGGAGCTTGAATTAAAACAGCGACAAGATACCTTGAAGTTACTCAATTATATTAAAAGCTCTGCTGTTTTTAATTTAGAGGTTTAATGAATGGTTCAAAGAAACTGCAAATAAAAAAAAATATCAATACATAACAATTACCAATCTAAAGCTATTTTTTTTTTTTTTTTTTTTTTTTTTTTTTTAAATTAACCTGTAAAAGATATTTCTATATGAAACCTAAAATCAATATTTAGACTGAAATTAATAGAACACTTCATTCCTATAAGTTCATCATATTTTTAAAGTTATCTCTTGTACTTTTTCTATATTTTTTTAATATTACATCCCAAACTTTTTGTATGCTACATAGTATATATTCATTTGTTTTTACCTTTTAACGAGCTTTGCTTTAAAATCTTCCGTTGTTAAAGATCCGCTGTTCAGAGATTGCTGAAAGTAGACCTGATTTTTAATTCCTCCTAGACTTTTTTTTTTTTTTTTTTTTTTTTTTGCTACATGTAGATCAGCCAAAGTTAAATTTGAAGTCTCAGAATGCAGCCTATTGTAATAGCATGACATTAGGTAGCTATTATAAGATACTCATTTCATCCCACTCTAATTTGGTAAAGGGTACTTGGTGCCCCTTGTTTTAACAAAAAATAATAAAACTATAAATTTTCTATATTTCGGGTGTTTATAATCTTTGATACCTTCTCCTTATTGTAGCAAGTTTTAGAGCTGACCCGATAACTGCAATTGCATTAAAATTATATTTTTATCGAGAATTTAACATTGTTGAAATTGCTCCTTTGATGTTTCGAACGCATTTTTCTCAGTTCGTGATTTTGGAAATTCCCGCCTCACTCAAAACGCTATAACTTCAGCAAATATGAATGAAATTACTGATTTTTTGTAGGTGTCATACTAAAGATCTATTTGACAAAAATAGGCATGGATTGTTAAATAAAATAAAAGCTTTCTTTTTTACAAATTTAAATGTTGAAAAATACCCGTTTTTTACGCTTTTTTTTTTTTTTTTTTTTTTTTTTTACATATATGTGCAGTAACTATAGTTTCTCTCGAAAACTATTTTACTTATTTTAAATCCGATGCCTAAAAAGTTAGAGTATATTTCTAGGAATATTAGAAAAAAAAAAAAAATCGGGAAATAATATTGAAAAATTAAAAAAAAAAAAAAAATTTAAATTTGATTACTTTTTTTTTTTTTTAAATTTTAAAATTTTGAAAATTTAGAGAAATCTATTAAAAAAAATTTAAATAAAATATAAGTTTTACTTTGTAATAGTTCCAAATACGTAAAAATTATAATTTTAAGGGCTTAAATAAAAAAACAAGTATGACGGGTACAAATCCCCTTAACCCATTAGCGTCCAGTGTCCTCTTTTGAGGACGCTGTAAAAAACTGCTATTTCTCTTATTAAATTAAAAAGTATTATTCGTTTTTACAAATTAGTCTGATAGATGGGAGCACTATACAATGTATAATATTATATATATATATATATATATATATATATATATATATATATATATATATATATATATATATATATATATATATATATATTTTTTTTTTTTTTTTTTTTTTTTTTTTTTTTGCCATTTTACAGCCAAGTTGAATTGACAGCAATCTACAGGCTTGTAAAAATGGATGCCAAGTTCGAAGGAAACCATATTGGCGCCGGGTTTCCATATATGGCAAAAAATTGCAAAAACAAAAAGTGGGCACCGTAAAGCACATTCTAACCATGCTTTTAATTAAAAAAATATTAAAAAAAATAAAGCGACAATAACCCATTACCTAAAAAATTGGCGCATTAATTCGTTTAAATAAACATTTGAATTTGCAAATGTAAAAAAAACACAAAATATCGCTTGCAGTATTATCAGCATAGGAGGAGTGAAGTTGGCAATGCGCACCTCTTAGCGTTTGAAAAATGCTGAAGCGACTTCAACTAGACTGTGTTAAAAAATATTAACAAAAATATTATTGAGGTTGCCGTATAAGTGAACGTAATCGGGTGTAGCCTTGATCTTACAAATCGAAAAAGAAACGACGTAATTTTGTATAGTTGGAATGGCTTAACTCATGTTTGTTTACACTTATAAAAAAATACATTCCAAAAAAACTTAAGAAATTAAGCTTTATACTTTTTAATCACTAATTTTTTTAATTGTTTATATAAACAAATATATATATATTTTAATTTGGATATTTATTCAAGGTGTCAATTGGCCAAAGAAATATTATCGTCTTATTAAAAGCTATTTATCACATGTATAATGTCCAAATTAATAATATCCCCTGTGAAAAATATTTCTCTTGCATTCCCAAAAGAGTCTGAATTTTTTTAATATTTGGAAAGGCAACACTTGCGTGTTTGTTTGCACTTTAAAAAAAGATTCTAAAAAGCCTGCGAAAGTAAGATTTTTGTATTTTAATCTCTAATATACGTCATGTTATTACTTTTTTTGTTGTTTGTCGTATATAAACAAATACCATTTTTATCATGGATATTTATTCACAATGTTATTTTGCTAGAGAAATACTATCGTCGTATTAAAAGCTATTAATCACACAAAAAAAATCCCCTAACAGAAACATGTTTATTTAGTTAGTATTTTAATCTGAAAGTAAACACTTAGCCAATGACACATTAGGGATTTTTGTAATTTAATCTGGAAATTAAACATAATCGAGAGAAACATTGTTAAGTGCTGCCATATAGTCTTTAAATGTTAAGATTTATAATAAAAATTTACTTTTCTTTTAAACTACGTGTAAAACCTCCACGGTCTAATTTTCTTGCGAGCACAATAAAGGGGTTGGACTTGGTAGAGCTTGTCATGGTGTTTATTGGGATGTATGGATTGATCCAAAAGTAAAAGTACGTTAGAAATGTCTGAAATTCACCAAATTTTACAATAGTTTCACAGAAAGGCTAAAAAAAGCAATGTTTTCTGACATAAAGTAAAGAATAGTTAGTTTGCTTATCAACAGATGGCGCCTCACTTTATAATCTTCAGTGATTGAAGATTGCAGCTAATTTAAACAGCGCATACATTCAAAAGCTTCGTTATTCACAGATGTTCAAAAATTATATTTTTTTCTAAAAGTGGACCTAAAGTGTTAAATCCTTTATATTAACTTCGATGTATGTGTGTGTTTGTCAATGGCTGATGAATCTGCGGAAGCCTAATCAACATTCTTGCCCTCATCCAATCGGACTGAAACTTGGAAGATAGACTCGACAATGCATTTTATCAAATTTCGTAGTTGTCATTGTCACTAAAAGGTCCCTTTTACGGAATATTAATAAACCAACTTGCCGTCAGCAATCAAGCAGAAATTGCAATCAACCGATCATTGAATAAACTCTTTTCCGTTGCTAAAACTGTTTTTAATAAATAATTAACAAATTATTTTAATCAAAATAAATAAAAGATTTGAGTGTATAAATTCCAATTCATTTTTAATGAATTAATTTTAAAATTTAGTTTGCCTCATATTCTGCTATTAGAGATATTTTTAATATTTAAAATTAGATGCAAATAGCAAGCACCTGCTGTTACCAGAAACGACACTAAGTTAATGAATATAAAAATTGGCAATGCATACAAAGGATTTATATTAAATACTTTGTTTTTACGGGTTACATTATTTTTCTGAATTTTCCTTTTTCTTAGATTTTTTTTTCTATCCTGGTAGATTTGCTTCTTTCGAAGTTCAGTTTGAAGTCTCAGATTGCCACTTATTATAATAGTGTGGCATTATTACCAATTATAAGATACTCATTTATCCCTACTGTAACTTATTTAAGTGGACTCATTTCCCTAACAATAAAAAAATCGTTTTGGGATTTTTTTTCATTTTATGGTTTTATATGTTTCTTTGCTTTTTCATTGATGTATTACTTCTGGTTCTACGCGAATTAGAAGTATGTTACATATTGTTTTAAAAATGACAACTTTCAATATAAACTATGCAAGACTTTTAACTTCGATTTTCTCTAAACGTGATATTTTAAACTTCAATATACCTTTTCTAACTAACTAGCAGAGATATAGTAGTCATTTTTTTACTATTGGTTTTTATTAAATTACTACTAAGATCCTTGCTATACAAAACCGCACGAGTGGAGAACGAGCGCCACCACTTCAGTCACTCACCCAAGCCTCTCGAAGCTTATTCTAATAAGCCACAACAGTGTTTACTCTGGTGAATGCGCGCCACAAAAGTTAGTTATGTGTAATAAGGTCATACAATACATGAGATCGTGATAATTTAATCGTACTAAATCTTATGCTTAAGATAAAGTGTTTAAAATGTTTAATGCTAAACAATCGAAGCAACTTCAGATAATCTTTATTTTACTGTATTAATTTCAATGAACTCATTGAGGGAATACATTGCAAAAGCACTAGCAAACAGTGAATTTTTATTAACAGTAATAATTAAAATGACGTAACCATTATTTCAATTGTGTTTGTTTCTACGGTTGACACTTAGGCTCCATATGCCGTTGCTTCTACTGAAGTTTTTTCTTCTTCATCTGGATTCTAGTGATCCAGGAGTAGACCTTTATGATTTATCTCTAAAGTAGAAAAAAAAAGATGTTATTAACACTAGATTGCCCAAGGAAGTCATTTTGACTGCTTTCTAATTTCAATTAGAAACACAATTATGTATATAATGACACAATTTCTTAGAATTTTGTTACTTTTTGAACAACATATAAATGCTTTTATTAATAATTTTAGTTCCCTCCTCTTCCTTCATTTCCGGTATGTATATATATGTGTTATACAAATTTCTTTACATATTGGTTATTCTTTCACAATGCAGTCATTTTGACTGCTTTTGGGAAATATTGGTATATACAGTGTTAAAGTCTTTTTAGTGATAAAGTCTTATAACCGTGATGCAATAAAGAAGAAATCATGATAATGGAATTGGATGGTTTTCCGTAAGACAACTTTCTACATCACTGTTCTCAAGCAATAACTTCTGAATAGCTTATAAACCGCTTCTGCTCTGCAAGGAAATGAAAGTAATTGAATACTTCCCCCCATAATGCTATGAAATAAGTTGCCATGGTTACATCCACATTGCAACTAGTTTGGGGGGAAGTTGCTAGTAAAGATCACTACGGTGGTTGTTAAGCCTTTCTCGGCTTCAAGTCAATTACCATGAATGCGCAGTCCAGAAGTTTCAGTTAGATATCAGGGTTCTACATATTTCTTGAAAAGTCTAAATACACCTGAACAATTGCCAATACTTAAAAAACTGTATGTCTTTTAATTTACCAGACCCTGCTGCCATTTGATGGTTGGTTTAATATTCCCATCAAGATAGTAGATAATCAACTGGATAGACTGCTTAACGCTGGGAAAATGAAGCCGTTGCCAGATCATTGGGTGGATGAAAAATAAGTTTGAAAAAAATATCTTGGATTGTACACTGTCCATAGTTGACCTTAATAAGTAATAATGGGCAAAAAAGATATATACTCTAGCGCTTTGCAGTGTTTACAACATTAGCACCCAACTATATAAGTGAACTGTCTTTAGATAATCGTCCAACCATTGTCATCAACCCAACAAATCATTCCAACCCCCCCCCCCCCATGCCTTACCATCGGAGCTGTCCATCCACTTGTTTATCTTTATCGATGAATATTTCTGGTGTAAGAGTAACTCTTGGATCATACTGCACCAAACAACTTGAAGAACATCGGTTTATAATTTAAAAGACATAGTATCGCCAAAATTAATATAAAAGTCAAAGATGAAATATTTTAAGATATGGAAGCATTCCACTAAAAATGACTTGTTATCTGTCAGACTGAATGCAGCATTTTAAAAGTTAAATTTCTTACATTTCTAAAATAGTATAAATAAAATATGTTGCCGGATGAAACAGAATTAGAGCATACTTACATAGTAAATAAAAAATTAGACTTACTTCCATAGTCTGCATCTATCTCCTCTCAAGTTCGCATAACCATCACAACATCTATATGTCCTTATGCGTGTAAACCCCATTATCCTGAATAAAATAAAGACAGATTTTACCAACATATGTATTTGACACATATATGTAATGCTTTTCTAACGACCCAACCAAATAATTTTCTATCCCAGTTTACTTTCTTTCCTAATCTATTTTGAAACCAAACAATGGCATAAGTGTTGTAATTTTCAGATTAATTCTTAGAAAATAAGCTTTTTCGTTAATTGAATGGCTCTAGTTACTAAGTCTTACAAACCTAACAAAATAAATATGTATGTAATGAATGCGTTTCCCATAGGGGAAGTTGTATTTCCCATAAGTTCTTTTAAAGTCCTTTCTAGTGTTATCTGGCTAAATCAGACTTTTAATGAGAAGTTAAACAGATCTGGTTGGATCCAGCCAGTCTAAGATAGTCCAGTTGGCTTGTACACTCAATTACCTTTTTTTTTATGCACCATGACGGCTAATCAGGGAGGAACCTACAGCTTAATATGGATTCCGAACCACAACGAATATCCGTGACTAATCAGGGAATCATATATGCCACCTTTGGAAAGTGTGGCCATAGCGCTAACCACACAGCCATCAGATTGGCCTAAGCTAGTCGAGACTAGTTCTGGTGTTATGCCATGTCCTTCGCGCATGCGTATCTCTGACGTCCTATAAAAAGCAGAGATTCGTCTTCAACTTGGAACCAAACGTTGTTGACAGAAGACGAGTTAACTCATCATTATACTAATAATAGCCGGTGACAAGGCATAGTTTCTGTGTAAAATTACCGATCTACAAAGAGAGAAGATACTACTTATTAACTAAAAAAGGCGAAACTATTTTTTTACTTTCAACTACCCACCTATTAACATAGGATGATGAAAGCATTGTTTTCCTTTAAAAAAAAAGTTAATTTTTTTTTATCCTAAGTTTTGAAATATCCTGATTTAAAAAAAAAAAAAAATGGCCTAGAAAAAATAAAAGGATGCGTGTGTATGTGATTCCTAACGAATTGACCTACGATGTTCAAATTTTGTGTGCGAGTAAGTGCTGGACGTGGAACCAAACATTAATTTTTTGTCAAAATTGCTAAAGTGCGTAAAGTAAAGTTCAAGTACAGAAAACTGCTTTTACTATGCGGTAAAGGGTATTTCATGTTAAGTGATTTCATGTTAGCGGAGTTTGACTGTAATTGCCGAATTTCGGCTAGAATGATTTTGATCAAAATTGCTATTGTAATGCCTCTTAAAGGGTTTGAAACATCCCCACCTCCAAAATTCCTATAAAAATGCTATAAAGACACCAACAAAAAAACTTGTAAAACGAATGTTCTACAGAGTTCTTTTCTTTGAGCCTCGCTCTCTAACGAAAATTGTTTTTACTCCTTAATTTCACTTAGAAAAAAGGATAATGTAAGAAGTATTCAAAAGTATATTGCTAAAATTAAAAAATAAATGAGAAAAATGTAAAAATTAAAAATAACACCGATCAACATCAGTATTATAATATATTCGAAAGTTGTGCAATGTTCCACACCCCTTGTTTATTACAGAAATATATTATCATAATCCATCAAAAGAATTGCCGCCAAAACTCGAAAGAACTTCTAAAAAAGCAGTTCCTCTGAGCAAACTAAAATACACTAACTGCGAACAGCAACTGCGCATAAATTATAACTTCCGTTGCAAAAACAGGGTGTCTAGCGAATTACTTCATGATTTTAAAATTAAATGACTCAAAAACCAATATCGATAGAACAATGATGTTAAAAGTATGGTCATTTTGAAAGCTGTAATATTCGGATACTAAATTTTCATAATTATTTACGAATACTGCCGACAGGTGGCGCTGTACATTGAAGTTTTAACGAATAAAGCAGTCTTCGGACAGTTCCTTCTCAGAAAGAAAGTTAGTGTGATTGCAACGAAAGATTGCAGAGAATGAATTCATTACATATTTCTAGAATTTTGCTACCACAACCCCATCTGTCTACAAAAAAATTTTACTAATTTTGAAACTTCGGTTTGAGATTTTTTCATCTTTCAACATCTGCTTAGTTTTTGTTTCATTCTTCTATCCATCTGTGTTTTGAGTTATTTAATTTGAAAATGAAGGAGTCTTTCACTGGACACCCTGTAAACGAAAAGAGTGCATTTATTAAAATGTACGCTCTACTTACTTAACTGTACAAGTGGCTTCGTTAGGTGTGGCATTACATTCGAAATCGGGTTTTCCGTGTACTCCATTATTGTGACCTGTAATCTTGTCCGAATAACACACGCCATGGTCTCTGTAGAAGCATAATATTTAGTTCACAGTTTATACATTCTTAAACATATCCGAATCCATACCGTATTAAAGTAATCATCGACGAAGTAAAGAGAACCAGAATCTCTTACCTAAAACGTTAAAAATTTTTAAATCATTTAATTTACTAGGCAAATGTCTGAGAAGCCTAATTAACCCACTTGCCGTCATCTGAAAGGATTGATACTTGGTAGATAGATGCGATGTCGGTGGCAGTGTTTTTTTTTAAGTTTTGGAGACTCTCACTATATCTAAAAGGTTGCTTTTACACGCATTTCCATAATCATTTTGGATTATTGATAAATCCCATTAAACCGATCATTGCTGAAACTATTTTCTGTTACTAAATTTGTTTTAATCGTAATAAATAAAAGAAATTTTGATGTTAATGTATAAATTAAAATTCGTTTTTAATAAAACAATTGAAACGTAATTTGCTGCATATTTTGTTGATAGCGATGTTTTAATTTTTTTAAAGTTAGATGCAAATACCAATCATATGCTGATAACAAAATTCTTTGCAACAACTTGAGTATATAGAATGGGGTTTCTGCATCTTATCATTTAAAATTTATGTCTGAAAATGAAATTTTAGTAAAACAGCTATTTAAAATCAAAATGAAAATTAAATTTTAATTATTTACTGTAAAGAAGGAAAGGTCAATATATGGTATTTAAAATAAGAAAAATTAATACAAATTTTAAAAAAACATACATATTTTTATTAAATATCATCCTGTTCTCGGTATTAGTAAGCTGATACATTCAATGATGAAACAGTTAATGATGGTCAGTTAATGAACACATTTAATTCATTACAGCAGTTTCTGAATGATCTTCATTGATATTCTATTTGTTAATTGGAAGTAACCCGCTAGTGTAAGAAAACACACTAGTTTCAGTAGAGATTTTTTTTTTAGGCTTTGCACAACTCTAAGATAACATAAGGCTCTTTGACTGAGGATTTTTTTTCTTTAAATAATATCATAAAAATGAACATATTTTTTGGGGGGCCATTAGTTCCAATACCTTCATGGTGTATAAAAAAAAGCATTATTGTCTTTATGATTATTAGGGTGGATCTAAAAAAAAAAATTCAGAATTTCAAATCCGAACTTTGGGGAAAAGATGTTCTTTGGTATATAGATGCATGGAAAAATTATTAAAAAAATAAAATTTTAAGTTCAATACTGCCACAAGAAGGATGAATTTTAGGTATTTGAGCTTTTTTATAGCAAAAAGTCGAAGTCAATTGAATTTTTTTCTGAAGAATTTCAAAATCACCTGTACGGAAAAGATGTTCTGAGGTACATTAATTAAGGGAAAAATAAAATAAAAATATAAATTTTATGTTAAGCTCTTTGCAAGTTGGATGAAGTTTTGGTATTTAAGCTTTTTAATGGTAAAATGTCAAATGCATTTTTGTTTAAGTGAAACAAGCCTTTAGTACTAAATGTTTATTGGAATGAGAGGATATATACGAAATGGTTACAGAAAAAAAAAAGCTTTAGAAACATATTACAGCTTCTTAAGAATTAAATCAAGAAAGATCAAAAAATCTTCGGAATTACTGTGAACAGTAATCACTTTTGGTGTTGAAAACCGGCTTGAGGTTTCGTGATTACAGGCAATTTCTTTTTAACCCATCTCCTCTATATTATCCTCTTACAGCAGAAAATGCTTCTGCGACTATTCGTTCTACAGCTTGAGTACGACAGGGATACCCCTTGATAGCAGGTAATACTATAGTATTGCCGTAGAAATGATTGCTGAGTTTACTATTGCTCCTGAAATCATGTCATCACTAAATCGCTCTGTCACATTCTCCCATTTAATCAAGTCGACATAATCTGTCACACAAGGGTCAAAAGTTGGTATGTTTAAGATATGGATATTATTCTCTAAAAGGGTTTGGGTTGCAGCAGACCGTTTGACTTTGAATTCAAAACTCTTTGGAGGACCGATTCCCTTATGTTATTTCTGTCGTTAGCTAGCATTGATATCAAGATATTTTCAGGAAAGCTCAAACCCCTGTTTCAAAAATTACTGGATCAATGACTTTCTTCAAATCAATTGAGAAATAACGCGATAAAAAGATTGACTAATGCAAATGCTCTGCACCATAGATTACATATTGTTTGATTTCGATCTTGAATCACATAGGTGCCTAGACTTTTACGATGAACGTAATTAATGTCAATAAAGCTTTGGTTGGACTTCTTCTAAGCCAAATAAAACATGACAATTCTGTTGGGGGTTGTAAACCACCTTGAGTGGCGAATCTTTACAGAGTTCCTCTTCAACAGCCCTTCCCTGCTTTGTCGGCAGTGAAGGCTTCACAAATTTCCATTGAGCACAGTTGATCAGTACTTAAGTCTTTCTTGTTAGTCAGTTCGCATAGGTTGGGTTTACGTGAATGAAACTACAGGTAGTATCTCGCATACGGTCACTCTTTGGCTTGTAACTAGCACACAAACCATTGTAGTGGACGCTTCAGAATTAGTTCCATATTTCGTATAACACCTTCTTTGATACCTGTGTTGACAGACTACCTATTATCGCAACCAACATTGTTGTATCTATGTCATTGTCGACGCATGACCTAACCGACCAAACGGTATAGTGGTTAGCATGCTAGCTTCTAGACCGCGAAGTTGCTGGTACGAGTCCCGTATAAGGCATGGGTGTTTGTAAATGTATGTTGACTTGTCAAATGACGAATGTTTCGGCGCATTATAGCCCTTGTGTTGCTGACGGTGCCAGATAATCTGAAAACAACCAAGTCGACGCATGGACAAAACTTACGATGTGCTTTCCTTGAGATAGCTTTCAGTTAATTTTCGAGCTTTGAAAGCGCGATATTTGTCATAGTATAAACTTATTTTTGTCAAAATGATGTAGTGGTCATTTATTGGTATTAAAGCTCGTATCCAGGTCTCTCCTAACTCACTTGCAACTTATTGACACTCGGAGAAGAGTGTATTTAAATACACTGTACTTTGCTTCTCGTTTTGAATGCCAATATACGCACCTTATTACGTTTTCCGTACGTAAGAAGCATAATCGTGGGCATATTACAGCCTGACCCAAATATAGGAAAAATCATGTATTTTCTTAACAACCCTACAGTACAGAATTAGTCCAAGTACACAAACAAATGTCACATAATAAAATTGTAATTTAATTTACTTTACAAGAACAGCGCTCACCGATTAGGCGTCGAATTCCGTAAGCCGCTGACAACAGCACTATAGGGTTGTAGGGCTGATTAAACGGTGATATGGGGGGGGGGGGGGGAGGGAGGGAGTTGGGTAAAAAAAAGTTGAAATGTATATTGTACTACTAATTATTCAGTAATAATCACTCTTTTAGGAATTATATTGTTAAAAACAATTATTTTTAGTGTAAAATCATTTAACAAAAATTAGGACTTTTCGCATTTTATTCGAAAATTCAACCCCTTTGTGGCAGTACAAAATTTTAAAATTATTTTTTTTTATTATTTTTTCCCTAATCTCTATATCATAGAACATCTTTTCCACATAGGTAGGTTTTGATTAATAATATTTTTTTTTCCTCCAAAGAAGAACGATCCACCCTAATGATTATACATAAGGGTGGGCCAAAAAAACTTTTTTTAAAAATCGGTTTGGGAATAGCACGAAAAAGTTGCATAATGGGTCAATTAGAACACACACAAAATTTCTTCAATTTTGCTCAATGTCTAGCCGCGTCCCTCTTGCTTTGAACAAAAATGTGCCTAAACGTTGCAAAATCGTAACAGATTCGACGTTAGGGGGGATAAAAAAAATATTTTTTCGAAATTGGTCTTGGCATAGCGTGAAAAAATTACCTAATGGGTCAGTTAAAACGCACAAAAAATTTCATCAATTTTGTTCAATTACTAGCCGCTCTCCTCTGGCATTAAACATGTCCAAAAACACATAAAAAATGCACTTTTAAGCTATTTTTTTGAAATTTTTAGAAAATATTTTTAAAAAATGGAATTTGCATAGCGTGGAATAGTTATCTAATGTGTCAGTTAAAGCACACAAAAAATTTGGCCCGTTTTGCTCAATATTTAGAAGCGCCCCTCTTGCTATAAATAAAAAAGTGTCTAAATGACACGAAATCGTAAGATAGTATAGACCAAATTTTTTTTTTTTTTTAATTGGTCTTGACATAGCATGGAAAAGTTATCTAATGGGTCGGTTAAAACAGACACAAAATTTCGCCGTCAATTTTATTGAATATCTAGCCGCGTCTCTCTAGCATCAAAAATTTCCATAACATTCAAAAAGTGCACTTTTAAGCAATTTTTTGAGCGATTGTTTAAAAAATTTTAAAAGTCAGCATTTGTATAACACAGAATGGTTGCATAATGGGTCAGTTAGAACAAACAAAAAGTTTTATTCATTTTGATCGAAATCTAATGGCGCCCGAGATTCCAATTCTTCATCTTCTGTACACATTGTTAGCTGTGGTTATGTTATGGTGTATTTCGATTAGTCGATGAGATCAATGTAATCAACGGATTTAAATTTGAGTTCAGGAGGTTTGAAAAAGCGTATGTGTTCAGATTTCTTATTCCTGATGTTCAGGATTCACCTCACTGCTAATTCCCGGATATGGTATTGAGAATTAGTTAGCATTGCCACTAGAATATTTTCCGGATGGGCATAGTATACATGGTTTGAAATTATTTTTGTCTGTAATTTTCTTGACATGGTTAGACAACTTCCTTGAAAGAATAATCATCTTCCAGACTTGTCTAGCCCCACCGTTAAATGTGGTTTTATATTTATATGACATTGGTCCATAAACCAGAATCACAAAGTTTACGATTATATACGAAGCTCATCGGTTGGATTTTCGGTACCGATGTATATTATACATAGGTATGCTTTTTCATAACCTACCGAACTCAACTTTAATGCGGTTGATTACATTGATCTCATAGAATGGTCAAAGTACACCATAACAGAACCACCGCTTACAATTATAGAGAATATAAAGAATTGGAAGATATGTGGCAAGAATAAGTTCCTATAAACTCTTTGAGAAGTTTCCATATCACACCCAAGCAGTCGAGAGATGTGTTAAACTCATATCTGAAGCTTTAACGAAAGTTTGTGGTGATGCTATAAAAGACGGTTATATACGGGCTAAGTTTCAAGCAAGAAGAGAAATTCCAACATTTGATAATAAGGGAAAGTACTATTCTGAAAACTACTGTTTATAAGCATTTTATGATTACTCTTTTTAACTTTATAATATTTGAATTTCACGATTTCTAAGTATAAATAAGTATTATACTCAGGGACGGAACTAGGTCACTTTTTACCCGGGGCAAGAATTCATTTTGGCGCCCCCACACAATATTTTTTTAGATTTGAAGCTAACTATATATACATTGAAAATTAACAAATGTTTTTCCTTTGTAAAATTCTGTTTTGAAACAAACAATAAAAGAATTAATTAATTGAAATTTTAAATAAATATATTTGACAAGCCCTTATTAATGACCAGGGTTCATTCTGCTTGCATAAAGATTTGCATAAAGAAAAAAAAAAAACTAATGAATCAATACAAATAATGTCAGTTACAATGAAATAAAAGAACATAGTTGAATGATATGTAACACTTTTTAACACAAAATCTGGTTAACCTGGTTTCAAAACGTCTTAGATCATAAACAATTAAGCTGTTTTACATTTCAAAAAATATTTTCTTCTGTAAAATACTAATACAAAAATTTAAAAAGCTTCCGAATATTACCAGAACTCATTGAACACAAAAGCAAATTAATTTAATGACTTGTCTACAAAAATCATTGAATAGTTGGTAAACACATAAATGTTTATTTTAGAACAATTAATTTAAACTTATTGAAACTCATTTTAATAATAGAATGAATAATATATTACTTACTGTGCTATGTGTGAGTTCTCCATTTTCTTGGAGAATTTAAAATTCTCACCAATGCAATGGACAAAATTTGACGAACATGACATCTGTTTGGTGAAAAATAATGCCGTCAAAATGACAATATAACTCACGCTGAAAATTGGCGCCTTTTTCTCGTAGCATGGAGACTATATTCTTTTTATTTTATTTATCACTTCCTGGAAAATACTTTCTTTTTCGTTATTTTTTATGAAAAATAAGGCCTTGAGATCTATTTTTAGAATTCATGCCTTGATGTTTTATTATTTTTTCATTATTTAGGAATAGACCAGCATCCGCAGATTTGTACGTCAGGCTCAAACGCACACTCAAACAAAAGTGAAGTTAATATAAGGGATTTAAAAATATATAGTAAAATATATTGTTAAAAATATATAGTCACATATTTAGTCAGTGCATTTAAATTGAGATTTGGATAGGATGTAATTTACTGTTTTCGTTTTTATTTTTAAAAAATCGATATGTTTTGCGATAAATAGGAATTTTTGTGCTCAATAGGAATTCTTGTGTCAACTTTTTATCGCATAATTTTTTTTGCATTTCTTCACGTTTCAGAACATTTTGAATCAAAAAAGTGTTCTAGAAAAAAAGTTTGTGGGTCCGTGTGTTGTCTGTGGTCAGCATTACTTTCAAACGGATTGACCAACTTTGGCCTTTACACCTGGCGTTACGGTTTTTGTCAAAATCGTGCTTGCGCTGTCATTTTTACAGCCAAAATAATTGCTAAATTAAATGAAGGAAACAGTGGGAATTGAAAGTTGTTCAAAGTTCAACACCCCCAGTTTTTTTAAACTCAGCACGATTCAAAATGTGTAAAAATGAAAAAAAAATCTGTTTTTAGCTGAAGAAATACTAAATTATTCTCTTAAAGAAAACGTTTCAATCGTTAATTATTTCAATTTTTAATTAACTTTTTGCTAATTAATTTTCATTAGGAATCGCAATGAATCTTTAAAGTTAATGATAATCAACCTCAAAAACAAAAGTAAACGATTTCTAAACAATTCAACATCTTGCAGCCCCCTGTAAAAATTCCTGCGAACTCCTCGAGAACAATAAATATATTTGGCAAGAGATATATCCCAAACGTAACCCTTGTCCTTAATACACATCTTCCGAAGTTTATTAGGTTACAAATTAAAAAAAATTCTTACCTTCATTGGTTTCAGTCTCGTGAACTAGCCAAGATGATAAAAGGTTGGGATATTCTTGCAGTTTCTTTTGCTTTTCTGCGATTCTGCGCCCCAGATAATTTCTTCGACATATTTCAATTTACGAAAATTTCAACAGCATTAAATTGTTGTAATGCTAAATTTTATCTAACTACATTGCGACTATATTACCAATGCGATTTTAAATTAGCATTTCTGGCAGCCTGCCATGTAGCACAAACTTATTCTTCATCAGGGGGTAGGGAGAATTCGTTGTCATTCTTTTGTAAAAGGATAGATTATTACTTTCTTTGTACAGAAATGTATTATTTTTTTTTCTAGTGGATTTTTTCTTCTGTTGAATATCTTAAAGATCATCCAGAATTTTAAGAAAAAATGAAAATTTATTTATGAAAAATTATCCTTTCGTCCAAATATTAAAATTTATACAACAAATAGTGCTTTGTTGACTTTTCGGCGCCCCCTCTGGTTGGCGCCCGGGGCAGCTGCCCCGCCTGCCCCCCCCTAGTTCCGGCACTGATTATACTAGTAAATATACTTCTAATTTTTTATAAGCATATTATTTATTTTTGTGATTTTTGAAATGCGAGAAGTAGCTATATATTGAGCTACATTGACGACACTTTTATATGGTTTCTAAGTGACCCATTCAAAGTACTCTGCCTTTCATCCTTATTTTTAAACTTTATTCAAAGGGGCACCCCAGGATTCCGATCAAAATGGATGAAAATTTTTGTGTATTCTAACTGACCAATTATGTAACCATTCAGTGTTATGCAAATGATGGTTTTTAAAAAAATTTAAGTAATCGCACAAAAATTGGCTTAATAGTGCATTTTTTGTATGTTATGGACCTTTTTGATGCCTGAGAGACTCGGCTAGATATTCAACAAAATTGACGAAATTTGGTGTGTTTTAACCGATCCATTCAACAACCTTTCCATGCTATGTCAAGACCAATTTTAAAAAAAATAATTTAAAAAATTGGTCCACCCTAGCGTTTAATCTTACGATTTTGTGACATTTAGATACTTTATTGATTATAACAAGAGGGGCACGGCTAAATATTGAGCAAAACGGACCAAATTTTGTGTGTGTTCTAACTGAAACATTAGGCTATGCACATTAGGTATTATTCTATGCTATGTCAATGCCTATTTTTAAAAAAATATTTCCAAAAATTTCAAAGAAATTACTTAAAAGTGAATTTTTTGTGTGTTTTTGGACATGTTCAATGCCAGAGGGGCGTGGCTAGAAATTGAACAAAATTGACAAAATTATTTGTGAGTTTTAACTGATCCCTCAGGTAACTTTTTCACGCTATTCCAAGACTGATTTCGAAAAAACATTTTTTTATTTCCCCTAACATCTAATCTGCTACGATTTTACGACATTTAGGCATATTTTTGTTCAAAGCAAGAGGGGAGCTGCTAAATATTGAGCAAAATGGACGAAATTTTGTGTGTGTTCTAACTGAAGCAATAGGCAACTTTTCCACACTATTTCCAAAACGATATCGAAAGAAAAAAAATGGGTCTATTTTCGGCCCACCCTATTATACATGCAGAAAACACGCACAGTAACTTGTTGCAAATAAAATAAAAAAGAAATTTCTTAGAACAGATTTGATCAATTTTGAACCATTTTTAATCCCAGCTTCTGAACAATACTGAACTTGTAAACTTCGCATTTGCGTCTCGAATGGAAGGAAATACCATAAACTCTCACTTGGCATCACAATAATCCCCATCATATTATGTGTCACGATCGTAATATCTGGTTTTTGAAACATTTTTAGCTTCCTGGGTTCTATCCCTCGACCCATCACTTCAAAAGCGAACTACGAGTGTGTTGATCTACCTTTCAGTCTCAATCCTATTTCTATAATAAAACTGTCTTCCGACCAGAAAAAACCAGCATTGAAAAATTCCAGCGATCGTAGAATTTTGGCTGCTCAAACCTAATATACCTTGGGACAACATTATTTGAACCTTGAGAATACGCCGTAGAACGGATCATTCCTTGTAAAGCCGGATTTACACGCTACCAGTCGGGGATCCATTTTAAATCGCCAATTCAGTGACGTCAGCTGAGCGACCGTTGCTCCATCTGTCGGTGACCATTATAGAACTCACCTGAATGCTTAATGGGAGTGACCAGCGCCAGTAAACAGAAAATGTTTGGTTTTCTTGAACCAGTAACCAGGTGGCGTCACATGACGACACAAACTGGCAATCTAAACTGGAACGCTGACTGGTAGCGTGTAAATCCGGCTTTAAGGTATAGTCCCGGACAAATAAAAAAATTTATAGTAATATTGAAAATCTGCGCACATACTTTTGTATTAAACTTAAATATATGTTGATAACAAAAGGAAAATAATCGCTTTTAAATAATAATTTTAATTAGTATTTTACTATTCTAATCATGAACACTATAAGTTTCTATGAATCGACAACATTTCGTTCCAATCAGCCAATCAGGGCAAAGGAAAAACCGGTTCTCACATCGCTTTAGAGTATTCAAAGAGCTTAAGTAAACTTGTTCCAATGTATAGTAACGGTAAAAGATTATCTGCGGTTTTGCCCAGCAACGACATAAGTCACTGACTTATATGGTTTCTGTACTAAAAGCGATTTCCAACGACAAATTTCAGAATAAACGATTAACCTGACTTATTTTATTAATATTCACATTCTTGCGTCTTCCACTAAGCAATCTATTCGTAAAAAGAGAATTAATTTCGAAAATTATTGACTTATGTGGCTTTTGCAATAAACTATTCAACTAAACACTCACTTTAAGAACCATAATTTATTCTCTTTCGACGTATACTTTCTATCAAATTCATCGAATCTTTTCTTCCTGAAAATTTTCAAAAATATATATATAAATGTAATTTTAATTTAAAATAAGAACAACTGATATTTCAATTTACAAGATTCTAAATAACTAAGAAAATAATAAAAATATACTAATTTTGTGCTTCAAACACAGAAGACATAATCATTTGAATAGCTCTCACATAATGACAAAATTCTTCAACTTTTATTCTTGTTTCAGAAGAAGTTGTAGTAAAGAGTATTCGCAATGTTACAACTTTCAAGAAATACTTTCGATTAAAATAGTAAAAGACAAAACCAGGTAGAACCACTGCATAGGCATTGACGTAAGGATGTCTAATATAAAATAAAATATATTAGACGCTATTTTTGCTTGTTTAATAGATGTCATTTCATTAAGTGATCATTTTCGTACTTACTCACTAAATTTCAAAGTTTACTACAAAATAGTTTTTAAATGCACTGGCCTTGAAGATTGTAATATAACAATAAAATGGAATGATTCTTACAACTTAGGATTTATTCTTCAATTTAAGGAAATAATATATATATATATATATATATATATATATATTTTTTTTTTTTTTTTTTTTTTTTTTTTTTTTTTTAAATCTACTTACGCTTCTTCATCTAGTTTCTTATACTCTTCAGTATTACAACGCACCTGCGTAAAGTAACACACGGTTAAAACAAAAACTACCACTGCAACTTTTGAGATATTCATTCTCGCACCAATTGATAAGAGATAACACGTAATTTCTAAAAGCAGTTCTTATATATTTGCACGTTAGGCATTTACACCCTACACTTAATCAGAATTGGACAAAGGTTCCGAGAATCTGTAGCGATTGAAAGAATTCTGTCAAAAATGAGTTATGGCACGCTTTGATAAGAAATTCTTCAGTTTTACACATCAGAATTGAACAAAGATTCCGAACAAAGATTAAAAGAATTCCGCCGAAAAGTAAGTGAAAGCCTGCTTTAATGTGGCAATAGTCATTTGACCAATCTTCTCAGAACACCTATTTCTGGCATTGGCCAATGTGCTTCTTACGGGATAAATAACACAGGTTGGCAATTAATAATTCTCACCTGTTCAAAACCGTGTTATATCAAAAATTGTTTTGTAATAATTTTTTATAGATCATACAATAACACAATTTGAACTTTGGAAAAAATATTTTAAGTAAAAATAAACATCGGTTTTTAATTTGTTCACTCGTTGAAAGTATATGGTACTTTAGTTAAAGGAAAGTTACTCCTCTATATATACGTGTGTGTGTGTGGCTTAATAAAAAAAAAAAGTATGACGGGTACAAATCCCCTTAACCCATTAGCGTCCAGTGTCCTCTTTTGAGGACGCTGTAAAAAAACTGCTCTTTCTATTATTAAATTAAAAAGTATTATTTGTTTTAACAAATTGGTCTGATAGATGTTAGCACTGTTCAAAGTATAATAAGTTTTTTTTTTTTTTTTTTTTTTTTTTTTTTTTTTTTTTTTTTTTTACAGCCTAGTTGAATCGACACCAAACTACAGGTTTTTAAACATGAATGCCAAGTTCGAACGAAATGAACCATATTGGCGCCGGGTTTCCATATATGGCAAAAAATTGCCAAACAAAAAGTGGGCACCGTAAAGCACATTCTAACCATGTTTTTAATTAAAAAAATAAAGCAACAATAACCCATTACCTAAGAAATTGGCGCATTAATTCGTTTAAATAAACATTTGAATTTGCAAATGTAAATAAACACAAAATATCGCTTACAGTACTATCAGCATAGGAGGAGTGCAGTTGGCAATGCGCACCGCTTAACGTTTGTAAAGTGCTGAAGCGACTCCAACTAGACTGGGTTAAAAAATATTATTGAGGTTGCGTATAAGTGAACTAAATCGGGTGTAGCCTTGATTAGAGCCCCTATAAAAGGAAGGCCGGATCGAACGCCATTTTGTGTCGTAAGGGTTGCCGCAATTCATGTTTCGACGTGGTTTTGAGTTGGATGAATGTGCGCTTTCCTCGTTTGGTATTTGTAAAAAGTGATCGTTTTTCTATAATTTTTTTTTGTAAAATGGGTTGTTGTTTGTCCTCTAATTGCTCAAGTGCGACTAAATACAAAGATTTTGAAAAGAAAAGGAGGTTATTTCAATTTCCAATACAAGAAAACAGACGCCAATGATGGATTCAAAATTGTCGTCGAGACAAGTGAATCACATCACTAAGTGTTGATATGCAGCGGAAGTTATATTTTAATATTTATTACGATTAACTGTCTATGATTTTGCGTTGATTATTATTTTGAAGTAATTTTGATTTCCTTATACCACTTTCCTATTCCAATGTTCTTTGCAAACTTCTGCGTGTTACTGAACTATATTTTTATATTGTAAACACGAAAGCATTCCTTTTCCTTGTTTTCCAAATTAAACCATCATAGTTTTTGGAATGTTGCAGTTTACATTGATTATAAAAAAGTTTTTTATTCTTTTTTATTTTTATTAGTTTTGCAACAGTACTGTCGTGCCAAATACTTTTGTTGCCAATTCGGAACGAGTCTGACATTTACGTTCTGAATGAAGGTTACCTTCTGTTTATTATTAAGGTTAGAAGTAAGTAATTTTTTCAAAAAGAATGGCAATTTAATATGCTAAAAATTTATAATTGTTTTTCAACTTAAATAATATATAAAATAATCCCATCCCCAATTAAGGTAGAGCTTTTTTTTTTTTTCTGTTTCTTTATGATTGTATTTTAATATACCTTGTTAAATGTTGTTCTCCACCACAAGGAAGTTGTTGAAACATTTCTCTGAATTAGAAGTAACACTTTCTAATGAGATTTTTTTAATATTATTCATGGATAAAAATCACTTCATCCATTTTAAAAAGTGCAATGATATGCAATGGTTTCAGTGTAATATATACTTGAAATATATACTTGTATAAGTTAAGAAGCAGTAAAATTATTAAGTCATGAAGTTAGCAAATTGAGTAATCAGAACGTTTTCTAATGAATTATCAGTGGATTGCCTCTCTTTTAAAGATGATTTGCATTTTATTTTCAATGTAGGAAATATGAATTTAAAAAACATCCTAAAACTTATTATTTTCATATATATACAACATTTTCATATAAAGGCTATATGCAGCAAAATTATAGATAAGGAATTTTCCAATTTCTAAACATGATGAAGGGCCTATTTGAAGAAAAGGTCCTTATCTGAACCATATTTACCTTTTTCATAAAGAAACTGTGCTGGTTAAATTAAGAAATAAAATTTTGAAACATCTTTAAAATATTTAAAATATGGGTTTCATGAAATATAGTTTTGAAGTAATTAATATTTTTTGGTTTTCAAAAATGTATCAAATAACATAAAAGCAAACACTATGAAGCAGTATTGGAAAATTTGATTTAAAAGAAACTGCTAAATAATTAAAAAGGTTTTCCTAATTTCTTGACAAAAAAATCGTGTTAATATAATTCATTTTTATGTCATATCCGGTAAAAAATAGTTTTTTTTAAAAAAAGCTGTGAATACAAGCAATAAAATTAACAAAAGAGAACGATATCGTCAACGCCGAAAATCCACTAACGATAGGGAAAATCAAAACATATTCATTTTTAAGTCGCCAAGTAGCGCTAACTCTCCAAAATAGAAACCCACTTCAGCAATATCTTGTTTAAATACGACATAATGAGTGTAAAATACAACTTCTCTGATTTTACACATTATAGGAAAGGGATATACAAGTATTCCAAGCAGTTTTTCTGAAAATTCTCAGCTTAATTTTAAATACCGTGCAATGGAAGTTGACGAAGTTTTATATTGCTTTCAATGGTACAGCGCCAAGCTGAGCCAACCTTTAGACACAAAATGGCGTTCGCGCCGGCTCGCCTAATATAGGGGCCTTAGCCTTGATCTTACAAATCGAAAAAGAAACGACGTAATTTTGTATAGTTGGAATGGCTTAACTCATGTTTGTTTACACTTAAAAAAAATACATTCCAAAAAAACTTAAGAAATTAAGCTTTATACTTTTTAATAACTAATTTTTTTAATTGTTTTATATAAACAAATATATATATATATTAATTTGGATATTTATTTAAGGTGTCAATTTGCCAAAGAAATATTATCGTCTTATTAAGAGCTATTTATCACATGTATAATGCCCAAATTAATAATATCCCCTGTGAAAAATATTTCTCTTGCATTCCCAAAAAAGTCTGAATTTTTTAATATTTGGAATGGCAACACTCGCGTGTTTGTTTGCACTTTAAAAAAAGATTCTAAAAAGCATACGAAAGTAAGATTTTTGTATTTTAATCTCTAATATACGTCATGTTATTATTTTTTTGTTGTTTGTCGTATATAAACAAATACAATTTTTATCTTGGATATTTATTCATGGTGTTATTTTGCTAGAGAAATACTATCGTCTTATTAAAAGCTATTAATCACGCAAAAAAATCCTCTAACAGAAAAGTGTTTATTTAGTTACTATTTTAATCTGAAAGTAAACAATTAGCCAATTACACATTAGGTATTTTTGTAACTTAATCTGTAAATTAAAGATAATCGAGAGAAACATTCTTAAGTGCTGCCATATAGTCTATAAATGTTAAGATTTATATTAAAAATTTACTTTTTTTCTAAGCTACGTTTAAAACCTCAACAGTAGGACGTATCGAAAAAATCGATGTTTATCAAATCTCTTAGCGGTAGTGCGGAAAATTTGTGGACACTCATCAGTAATAAGTGTGTGAAATTTTAAAACTCTTGGTTAATATCTTTTGTCGCCTCAATGGTCCCCAAAGTTCCGAAAATTGGGCTAAAAGTGTTTAAAATTCAAAATTTCCTAAAAATTCCCATTTTTCGTTTAACGATTGAGGGAAGTGGTTAAATGTTAGTATTGTTTAACAACAACAACTATAATTTTTTTTAAAATTATAGGTTAATATCTTCTGTCGCCTCAGTAAACCGGAAATTCCAAAAATTTGAATAAAAAGGAATACAATTCAATATTTAATCAGCAGTCGCAGATTTCGTTGATCGTTATGAGATAGCGCGTAATAAAAATTACTTTTTCAACAACAAAAAGTATGCAAGAATTATTGGTTAATATCTTCTATCACACTGGGTTTGGCGTACTGCCAGAAATTAAAGTGGAACACCCCTATTTTCACCCGAGAAACAAATCGGAGCGACCAATAAATCACGTGATCATTTTCATTTGCTTAGTATTTAGTCTAACTCCAGAATATTTTCTTTCAATTAGTTTTGATCTTCATATCAAACATATTGGCAGCAATGTAGTAGTTTCTTTTTAAGGAATTTTTTTTACTCGTAGCTTAGTGTCGTAGTCATTTGTTAGTAAAAGATATTGGTAAATATTAGAAATGCAAGAATCATCGCATTCAAAGCTTTCAAGTCGACAAATGCTGCAATGCCCTATTTTTGTAACACCGACGGATTTTTCCCGCATGCTGCCAACACATGAAGACGTCATATGATGTTGCGCTCATGAGAGATGGCGTATTGGTAATGAAACTGATGAAAATAAAGAACCATGTGTTATGAATTTTTCCGCTGAGGCAATGATGGTACAGTTTTCACGGTATAAAAATATTTATTCTCTCTTCAGAAAACTCACAAAATTTATTCACAGGCAACAGTTTAATTACTCTCAAGCTTCAACACAAGCTTCAACAAAAATAACTTCGAATTCAGCGATTATACAAGCTCACTCCAATAGGTAAACAAAGCGATCAGCTTTCAACGAAATCCGAAGTCAATCTGAAAGCTTTCCCGTTCTCCAGTCCTTTATATACAAGCGCGTGAGACATTCTCGAAATTTCCAGCCAATTCATCGGAAAGAAATTTCTCGAAACGTCTCGATTACTTCAGGTGTTGCCACCTTTTTCTAACTTGTATAATCGCTATTAATTACTAAATAAAATTGGATAAAAATAAATTACAATAGAATTTTGAAATAATACGTCACTATTTACAATATATACAGACAATTTGTGCAACATTTCCCCCTTCTTAAAGACTGCACGTCCCGGGCAGTGAAGTCCTTAAGCCATTCAATGACTTCTACCATAATATGGGGCTAGCCTATTGTAGTGTACAACTCTAGGTTTACAGGAAGGTGTCCGTTGAATTCTCACCACGACGTCGTTGATCTTCTTAAGGATCCCATACGGCCCTTCCCAGTTCGTCTGGAGCTTAGGGGAGAGTCCTTTCCGACGTTTGTCACCTTCCTGGAATGAACGGTCCATGGCCGTGGCATAGTACCGGATCTTCACGCGCTCCGTCATGATGTTGTTTCTCTCTCTGGCGAACCGATGTACGGCTTCCAAACGTGCCTGCAGATCATCTAGATACTGGACAGGCGAGGAAGGAGTGTCCTGTGGTTGTCCAAAGAGGAGGTCGCTGGGGAGCCTAAGGTCTCTTCCACACATCGTTAGAGATGGAGAAAATCCGGTGGTCTCGTGAGTTGCACTCCCGTATGCCAACAGAAGCGGTGAAAGTTTCTGATCCCCATCTTGCTGGTTATATGATTTTGAGATTGCGTCCGAATCATCCGCACGTGCAGCTGATAGATCCCGGGACCTCCGTTCGATGCTTGTAACAGGAGTACGGATGTCGATTCCCTCGTCACTAACTTTGTCCATTTCCACATGAACCACTTCCTGGGAGGGTTTCATCAACTTCGCTTTCTTCGGTTCTCTCTCCGAGGCAGGAGAGGTACTTTCCATAGATGTGGACTCTTCAGCATTCTCTATGACATTGTCTTCATGAGCTACAATCCGATATACGCACAGCTCTTTCATGTCTAGATCGTGCAAAGGAACTTCGCCTCTCCATGTTTGCAGTTGGCTTTTCTCAAAATTCAGCGTAATTCCATTTTTCCTTAAAAAGTCTAGTCCGAGAATGCACGGATCTACAATTTCGGCAACATAAACGGTGTGCTTGTAGGTGTTAAATCCAAGGGCAATGTCCACTTGCAATTTCCCATGAACAGAGATATTACCACCAGACACAGTTTGTAGAGAAACAGAGGGCGCTGTGTAGAGGAGTCGGCTGTTCAGGCGACGAGCCACGTCCGTCCTTACGATCGTAACGTTCGCTCCCGAATTGACGATTAGACGACATGGAGTTCCGTTGATCTCCCCCTTCACGAATAAACCCTGGTTTCCTCCTTGTCGGGATGAAACGTGGAAACGACTGGTCGGGGCTTCACCTGTTCTACATTGCAGCTTCTGCCCTGTGAGATGACATCTTCTTAGATTCAGTTGTGGAGACTCCGTGGTAGTGTTATCCCTTCTTTTTTTCAAATCAAGGCAGTTTCGTCGTAGATGCTCTTCCCGTTTGCAGTGCCAGCAAACGACTCTGGTCCTTCGATCCCTGGCTCCGGGATAGCTTCTCATCATTCTATCAATTTTGCTCTCAAGTTCTCGAAGCTTACTGGTGACAAAGTCAGAAGAATCCTCGGCTAATTCACCACGCACATATCGTTGGTCTTTTCCAGAAGCTAGCTGCGCGGCTTCCACTCTCATGGCGTACACGAGGGCCGACTTCAGGTTTTTGTTTTGGGATAACCTTACCGCCTGCTGCACATCGGGATCTTGAATAGCGTCGATGAAATACTGCAGAGAAAGATCGTCTCGTACATCCGGGGGACAGTCAGTGAAAGCGAGGAGCGACAGTCTTTCTATATCCGATGCCAATTCTTGAAGAGTTTCATTGGCCTTCTGCTGTCTCACTTTCAATTGCAGTCTGTTGTAATCCTTTATATGCTGCTCCCCAAACCTTAACTCCAACGCACTTGCCAGCGCCACGAATTCTCCCCGCTTCTCTTCAGGTAGTGTCTGTAAAATGTCAGCAGCTTCACCTCGAAGAGATGCTGCGAGATGGAATGCTTTCGAAGTATCGTCCCAACCATTCGCAGAAGCAATCATTTCAAATTGCGTTTGATAAACGCGCCAAGACGACTTCCCATCAAAAGGGGCCACTTTGATGTTAGAGCGCGGCGCCATAAAGGGGATGGAAGCGTTATCCCAATTAGGTGACGCTATGGCCAGAGCTTCACGCGTTCCCATTTTTCGCAGCCTTTCTTCTACAACGTCAATGAATTTGTCTTGCTCTTCCTTTAAGGTGGAAACTTTTTCTTGCATGGTGGAAACTTTTTCTTCGATTTCATTCCTTACAGTCACAAGATCTTCCTTCACTGTAGAAACCTTTTCTCCCAAGCAGTCAACTTTCCCATTAACCGCCTCAAAATTATCACTGATTTCTTTTCTTACTTCATTCAGAACCTCTTCTTTTACCGATTGTAAAACACTTGTAGTAGTCTCTATTATCGTAGATTCCACCATTGTAGTTAGCTCGGATTTCATTTCTTCTTTAATCCCAATTATAGCTGCTGATGTGGATTCTTGTCCGGCTTTTATTTCGGCTGCGGTAGCTTGTTGATTAGCTTTCATTTCGGCTGCGGTAGCTTGTTGATTAGCTTTCATTTCGGCTGCGGCGGTTTCTTGTTGGGCCTTCATTCCAGCAATCATTTCCATCAACTGCTTCATTTGGTCTTCCATCATTCCTCTAGTTGTCGGCATTCAAGATGACTAAATCCCACTTCTGACACCACTGTTATGAATTTTTCCGCTGAGGCAATGATGGTACAGTTTTCACGGTATAAAAATATTTATTCTCTCTTCAGAAAACTCACAAAATTTATTCACAGGCAACAGTTTAATTACTCTCAAGCTTCAACACAAGCTTCAACAAAAATAACTTCGAATTCAGCGATTATACAAGCTCACTCCAATAGGTAAACAAAGCGATCAGCTTTCAACGAAATCCGAAGTCAATCTGAAAACTTTCCCGTTCTCCAGTCCTTTATATACAAGCGCGTGAGACATTCTCGAAATTTCCAGCCAATTCATCGGAAAGAAATTTCTCGAAACGTCTCGATTACTTCAGGTGTTGCCACCTTTTTCTAACTTGTATAATCGCTATTAATTACTAAATAAAATTGGATAAAAATAAATTACAATAGAATTTTGAAATAATACGTCACTATTTACAATATATACAGACAATTTGTGCAACACATGCTTCTCTGTTATTGCAGAAACTGCTGCTTTGAAAATTGAAAGTTTATACGTCGATTCATTCATTCCTTCTGTTTCACATAAGCGTGTTTGATATGATACACGCTTACCATAAAAAATATCTTTCAATCATGAAAAAATATAAAACGTGTATGAAGAAGCAAGACTGCTCTTGAAAATGTTGAGAATTTTAAAACGGAAGCAAAGAAACTATTCGACATATCTTCCTGTAAATTCTCTATTTTTAAGGAGTGTATCTGTCCAAAAGAGAGCAAAGTTCCGCCAAATGAGCAGGCGTTACTCAAAGAAAAAGAAAGGAAAGAAAATTTTTAATTGGAAGTGTTGATGTACCCGAAATAAAACGACTTCAGAAACGTCAAATGCGAGTACAACAAAATGCTGTGCAAAGTAAAAAAAAAAAGGCGTCTCCTGCTTCTGTTTCAAGCTTTACCCTGGAAAATAAAGATATAATGGAGGCGGAGGTGGATACCAAAGACGTGCCCTACACACCGTTTCTTCAGCAGGATTCAAGGAGTCTTTAGATGCATGTAAAATTGGACAACACAATTATTGTCAGTCAAAGATATGGTGTTTCTAACAGAGCCTCGGCTGCTATTGCATCGAGTGCTATGAAAGATTTGGGTTTAATATCGGAATCGAATTCCAGTCTCGTCACAGACAAAAACAAAGTATAGAGGGAAAAATCAAGAGTTTACAAGCAAATGGTATCAAAATTAAATGAAAATTGTTCCAATCTATCTGGCCTTTATTTTGATGGCCGCCATGAAAAAACTTTAACATCATAAACACTCGAGGGAAAGCAGTTCCAAAGAACAATTGTAAAGGAGCTTATCTTCTGCTGGCACTTCATACAATTTCCTTCAAGTACACAAGCAGTCGAACGAATTGTGAAATTTGCCTCCGAGAAAACAGCTGGGCCTAAAAACAGGGATAAATTCATAAGAGCTACTCTAGAATCCAGAAAACACACGTCGAAATTCGAGACAAAAAATAATTACAAGTAGTAATGTTATCGTCAATTGTATATTTGAAAGGCAATAAAATTTCTGATCACTTTAAAATGAGGTAAGTGAGACGTGTATTTTTTATTTATTTTTTTGAAATTTAGCCTTTTATTTTCCAAAATTTGGTGTTGCTGAGGTAGCAGAAAATATTAACCTATAATTATAAAAAAAATTATAGTTGTTAAAAATAGTAACTAGTAAGCACCATTCTTAAACTTACAGCGAAATCTGAAATTTTTTATGAATTTTTGAATTTTAATCACTTTTAGCCCAAATTTCGGAACTTAAGAGCTATTGAGGCGACAGAAGATATTAACCCAGAGTTTTAAAATTTCACACACGTAAAAGATTTGAAAAATTTAGATTTTTTCGATTCGGCCCTACTCAACAGTCTAACTTTCTTGCGAGCACAATAAAGAGGTCGGACTTGGTAGAACTTGTCATGGTGTTTATTGGGACGTATGGATTGATCCAAAAGTAAAAGGACATTAGAAATGTCTGTAATTCACCAAATTTTACAATAGTTTCACAAAAAGGCTAAAAAAACCAATGTTTTCTGACATAAAGTAAAAATTAGTTAGTTTGCTTATCAATAGATGGCGCTTAACCTTATTATCTTCCATTATTGAAGATTGCACCTAATTTAAACAGCGCATACATTCAAAAGCTTCGTTGTTCACAGATGTTTAAAAATTATATTTTTCGCTAAAAGTAAACCTATAGCATTTATATTAACTTCGATGTATGTGTGTGTTTGTCAATGGCGGATGAATCTGCGGAAGCCTAATCAACACCCTTTCCCTCATCCAATCGGACTGAAACTTGGCAGATAGACTCGACAATGCATTTTATCAAATTTTGGAGTTGTCATTGTCACTAAAAGGTCCCTTTTACGGAATATAAATAAACCAACTTGCAGTCATCAATCAAGCAGAAATTGCAATTAACTGATCATTGAATAAACTCTTTTCTATTGCTAAAACTGTTTTTAATAAATAATTAAACAAATTATTTTAAACAAAATAAATAAAAGATTTGAGTGTATAAATTCCAATTCATTTTTAATGAATTAAATTTAAAACTTAGTTTGCCTCATATTCTGCAATTAGAGATGTTTTTAATATTTAAAATTAGATGCAAATAACAAGCACCTGCTAACACCAGAAACGACACTAAGTTAATGAATATAAAAATTGGCAATGCATACAAAGGATTTATATTAAATACTTTGTTTTCATGGGTTACATTATTTTTCTGAATTTTCCATTTTCTTAGATTTTTTTTTCTATCCTGGTAGATTTGCTTCTTTCGAAGTTCAGTTTGAAGTCTCAGATTGCCACGTATTATAATAGTGTGGCATTATTACCAATTATAAGATACTCATTTATCCCTACAGTAACTTATTTAAGGGGACTCGTTTCCCTAACAATAAAAATTGTTTTGGGATTTTTTTTTTTCATTTTATGGTTTTCTTTGCCTTTTCATTGATGTATTACTTTTGGTTCTACTCAAATTAAAAGTACGTTATATTTTGTTTTAAAAAATGACAACTTTCAATATAAACTCTACAAGACTTTTAACTTCGATTTTCTCTAAACGTGATATTTTAAACTTCAATATACCTTTTCTAACTAACTAGTACAGATATAGTAGTCATTTTTTTACTATTGGTTTTTATTAAATTACTACTAAGATCCTTGCTATACAAAACCGCACGAGTGGAGAACGAGCGCCACCACTTAAGTCACTAACCCAAGCCTCTCGAATCTTATTCTAATGATCCACAACAGTGTTTACTCTGGTGAATGCGCGCCACAAAAGTTGGTTATGTGTAATAAGGTCCTACAATACATGAGATCGTGATAATTTAATCGTACTATATCTTATGCTTAAGATAAAGTGTTTAAAATGTTTAATGCTAAACAATCGAAACATTTTCAAATAATCTTTATTTTACTGCATTAATTTCAATGAACTCATTGCGGGAATACATTGCAAAAGCACTAGCAAACAGTGAATTTAATACGTTACGTCATCCATCATTTAAATGACGTAACCATTATTTCAATTGTGTTTGTTCCTACGGTTGATCCTTAGGCTCCAAATGCCGTTGCTTCTACTGAAGTTTTTTCTTCTTCATCTGGATTCTAGTGGTCCAGGAGTAGACCTTTATGATTTATCTCTAAAGTAGAAAAAAAGGTGTAATTAATACTAGATTGCCCAAGGAAGTCATTTTGACTGCTTTCTAATTTCAATTAGAAAAACAATTATGTATATAATGACACAATTTCATAGAATTTTTTTACTTTTTGTACCACATATAAATGCGTTTATTAATAATTGTAGTTCCCTCCCCTTCCTTCATTTCCGGTATGTATCTATATGTGTTAAACACATTTCTTTACCATATTAGTTATTCTTTCAAAATGCAGTTATTTTGACTGCTTTTGGTAAATATTGGTATATACAGTGTTAAAGTCTTTCTAGTGTTAAAGTCTTATAACCGTGATGCAATAAAGAAGAAATCATGATAATGTAATTGGATGGTTTTCCGAAAGACAACTTTCTACATCACTGTTCTCAAGCAATAACTTCTGAATAGCTTATAAACCGCTTCTGCTCTGCAAGGAAATGAAAGTAATTGAATACTTCCCCCCATAATGCTATGAAATAAGTTGCCATGGTTACATCCACATTGCAACTAGTTTGGGGGGAAGTTGCTAGTAAAGATCACTACGGTGGTTGTTAAGCCTTTCTCGGCTTCAAGTCAATTACCATGAATGCGCAGTCCAGAAGTTGCAGTTAGATATCAGGGTTCTACATATTTCTTGAAAAGTCTAAATACACCTGAACAGTTGCCAATACTTAAAATTCTGTATGTCTTCAGTTCAATTCACCAGACACTGCTGCCATTTGTTGGTTGGTTTAATATTCCCATCAGGATAGTAGATAATCAACTGGATAGACTGCTTAACGCTGGGAAAATGAAGCCGTTGCCAGATCATTGGGTGAATGAAAAATACATTTGAAAAAAATATCTTGGATTGTACACTGTGGAACTGTCAATAGTAGACTTTAATAAGTAATAATGGACGAAAAAGATATATACTCTAGCACTTTGCAGGGTTTACAACATTAGCACCCAACTATATAAGTGAACTGTCTTTAGATAATCGTCCAACCATTGTCATCAACCCAACAAATCATTCCAACCCCCCCCCCATACCTTACCATTGGAGCTGTTCATATACTTGTTTATCTTTATCGATGAATATTTCTGGTGTAAGAGTAACTCTTGGATCATACTGCACCAAACAACTTGAAGAACATCGGTTTATAATTTAAAAGACATAGTATCGCCAAAATTAATATAAAAGTCAAAGATGAAATATTTTAAGATGTGGAAGCATTCCACTAAAAGTGACTTGTTATCTGTCAGACTGAATGAAGCATTTTAAACGTTAAATTTCTTACATTTCTAAAATAGTATAAATAAAATATGTTGCCGGATGAAACAGATTTAGAACATATTTACGTAGGTAAATTAAAAATTAGACTTACTTCAATGGTCTGCATCTATCTCCTTTGAAGTTCGCATAACCGTTACAACAAGTATATTTCCTTATGCGTGTAAACCCCATTATCCTGAATAAAATAAAGACAGATGAATTTACCAACATATGTATTTGACACATATATGTAATGCTTTTCTAACCGACCCAACCAAATAATTTTCTATCCCAATTTACTTTCTTTCCTAATCTATTTTGAAACCAAACATTGGAATGCGTGTTGTAACTTTCAGATTAATTCTTAGAAAATAAGCTTTTTCGTTAATTGAATGGCTCGAGTTACTAAGTCATACAAACCTAACAAAATAAATATGTATATAATGAATGCGTTTCCCATAGGGGAAGTTGTATTTCCCATAAGTCCTTTTAAAGTCCTTTCTAGTGTTATCTGGCTAAATCAAACTTTTAATGAGAAGTTCCACAGATCTGGTTGAATACAGCCAGTCTAAGATAGTTCAGTTGGTTTGTACACTCAATTACCTTTTTTTTTATGCACCATGACGGCTAATCAGGGAGGGACCTACAGCTTAATATGGATTCCGAACCACAACGAATATCCGTGCCTAATCAGGGAATCATACATGCCACCTTTGGAAAGTGTGGCCATAGCGCTAACCACAAAGCCATCAGATTGGCCTAAGCTAGTCGAGACTAGTTCTGGTGTTAGGCCATGTCCTTCGCGCATGCGTCTCTCTGACGTCCTATAAAAAGCAGAGATTCGTCTTCAACTTGGAACCAAACGTTGTTGACATATGACGAGTTAACTCATCATTATACTAATAATAGCCGGTGACATGGCATAGTTTATGTGTAAAATTGCAGATCTACAAATAGAGAAGATACAACTTATTAACTAAAAAAGGCGAAACTATATTTTACTTTCAACTACCCACATATTAACATAGGATGATGAAAGCATTGTTTTCCTTTAAAAAAAAAGTTTTTTTTTTTTTTTTTTTTTTTTTTTTTTTTATCCTAAGTTTTGAAATATCCTGATTTAAAAAAAAAAAAATGGCCTAGAAAAAATAAAAGGATGTGTGTGTATGTGATTCCTAACGAATTGACCTGCGATGTTCAAATTTTGTGGAACCAAATATTAATTTTTTGTCAAAATTGCTCACGTGCGTAAAGTAGCTGTCATAAAAGTAGAAGTCAATTTTAGTAGTTAAACCCCGATGAGCTCAATGGGACCTCTAAAGTTATTCACGTTAACCGAGTTTCGTACGAATAAATTATAGTTGAAGTTCAAGTACAGAAAACTGCTTTTACTATGCGGTAAACGGGATTTCATGTTAAGCGATTTCACGTTAAAGGAGTTTGACTGAAATTGCCAAAATTCGGATCGAACGATTTCGATCAAAATTGCTGTGGTAATGCCTCTTAAGGTGTTCGAAACATCCCCGCCTCTAAAATTCCTATAAAAATGCTATAAAGACAACAACAAAAAAAACTTGTAAAACGAATGTTCTACAGAGATCTTTTCTTTAAGCATCCGTCTCTAACGAAAATTGTTTTTAGTCCTTAATTTCACTTAGAAAAAAGGATAATGTAAGAAGTATTCAAAAGTATATTGCTAAAATTAAAAAATAAATGAGAAAAATGTAAAAATTAAAAATAACACCGATCAACATCAGTATTATAATATATTCGAAAGTTGTGCGATGTTCCACATCCCTGGCTTATTACAGAAATATATAATCATAATCATCCATCAAACGAATTGTAGCAAAACTCGAAAGATCTTCTAAAAAAGCAGTTCCTCTGAGCAACCTAAAATACACTAACTGCGCACAGCAACTGCGCATAAATTACAACTTCCTTGCAAAAGCAGGGTGTCTAGCAAATTTCTCCATGATTTTAAAAATAAATGACTCAAAAACCAATATCGATAGAACAATGATATTAAAAGTATGGTCATTTTGAAAGCTGCAATATTCGGATACTAAATTTTCATAATTATTTACAAATACTGCCGACAGGTGGAGCTGTACATTGAAGTTTTAACGAATAAAGCAGTCTTCGGACAGTTCCTTCTCAGAAAGAAAGTTATTGTGATTGCAACGAAAGATTGCAGAGAATGAATTCATAACATATTTCTAGAATTTTGCTACCACAACCCCATCTGTCTACAAAAAAATTTTACAAATTTTGAAACTTCGGTTTGAGATTTTTTCATCTTTCAACATCTGCTTAGTTTTTGTTTCATTCTTCTATCCATCTGTGTTTTGAGTTATTTAATTTGAAAATAAGGAATCTTTCACTGGACACCCTGTACACGAAAAGAGTGTATTTATTAAAATGTACGCTCTACTTACTTAACTGTACAAGTGGCTTCGTTAGGTGTGTCCTCACATTCGAAATAGGGTTTTTTGTGTTCTCCATTATTGTGACCTGTAATCTTGTCCGTATGACACACGCCAAGATCACTGTAGGAGCATAATATTTAGTTCACAGTTTATACATTCTTAAACATATTCGAATCCATACCGTATTAAAGTAATCATCGACGAAGTAAAGAGGACCAGAATCTCTTACCTAAAACGTTAAAGTTTCTTAAATCATTTAATTTACTACCAGGCAAATGTCTGAGAAGCCTAATTAACCCACTTGCCATCATCTGAAAGGATTGATACTTGGCAGATAGATGCGATGTCGATGGCAGTGTTTTTTATCAAATTTTGGAGACTGTCACTATATCTAAAAGGTTGCTTTTACGCACGTTTCCATAATCATTTTTGATTATTAATAAATCCCATTTAACCGATCATTGCTGAAACTATTTTCTGTTACTAAAGTTGTTTTAATCGTAATAAATAAAAGAAGTTTCGATGTGAATACATAAATTCAAATTTGCTTTTAATAAAATAAATTTTGAAACGTAATTTGCTGCATATTTTGTTGATAGCAATGTTTTAATTTTTTAAAGTTAGAGGCAAATACCAAGCACATGCTGATAACAAAATTCTTTGCAACAACTTGAGTATATAGAATGGGGTTTCAGCATCTTATCATTTAAAATGTATGACTGAAAATGAAATTTTAGTAAAACAGCTATTTAAAATCAAAATTAAATTTTAATTATTTACTGTAAAGAAAGATAGGCTAATATATGGTATTTAAATAACAAAAATTAATATTTTTTTTAAAAAACATATTTTTCTTAAATATCATCCTGTTCTTGGTATTAGTAAGCTGATACATTCAATGATGAAACAGTTAATGTTGGTCAGTTAATGAACACATTTAATTCATTTGTAATGAATTACAGCAGTTATTGAATGATCTTTATTGATTTTCAATTTGTTAAATGGAAGTTACCCGCTAGTGTAAGAAAACACACTAGTTTCTGTAGATATTCTTATTTTACGCTTTACACAACTCTAAGATAACATAAGGGTCTTTGACTGAGGATTTTTTTTTCTTTAAATAATATCATAAAAATGAACATATTTTATTTGGGAAATTAGTTCCATTATCTTCATGGAGTATAAAAAAAAGCAATATTGTCTCTATGATTATACATAAGAGTGGGCCGAAAAAACTTTTTTTTAAAAATCGGTTTGGAATAGCACGAAAAAGATGCCTAATGGGAATATTAGAACACAAACAAAATTTCCTCAATTTTGCTCAATGGCTAGCCTTGTCCCTCTGGCATTGAAAATGTAAAAAGTGACCCAAAAAAATGCACTTTTAAAGCCATTTTATGAAAAATTTTGTCAATTATTTTTAGAAACTGGCATTGGTATAGCATGGAATAGTTGCCCAATGTATCAATTGGAACACACACAAAATGTCGTCCATTTTTCTCGATATTTAGCTGCGGCCCTCTTGCTTTGAACAAATATGTGCCTAAACGTAGCAAAATCGTAACAGATTCGACGTTAGGGGGAGATAAAAAAAAATATTTTTTCGAAATCGGTCTTGGAATAGCATGAAAAAGTTACCTAATGGGTCAGTTAAAATGCACAAAAAATTTCGTCAATTTTGTTTAATTACTAGCCGCTCTCCTCTGGCATTAAACATGTCCAAAAACACAAAAAAATGCACTTTTAAGCTATTTTTTTGAAGTTTTTAGAAATTATTTTAAAAAATTGGCATTTGCATAGCGTGGAATAGTTTTCTAATGTGTCAGTAAACACACACAAAATTTCGCCCGTTTTGCTCAATATTTAGCAGCGCCCCTCTTGATACAAACAAAAACGTGTCTAAATGTCACGAAATCGTAAGATTGGACTTAAGGGTAGGTTAATATATATATTTTTTTTTTTTTTTTTTTTTTTGAAATTTGTCTTGACTTAGCATGGAAAAGTTGTCTAATGGGTCGGTTAAAACACAGTCAAAATTTCGCCGTCAATTTTGTTGAATATCTGTCCGTGTCTCCCTGGCATCAAAAATATCCATAACATTAAAAAAGTGCACTTTTAAGCAATTTTTTGAGCGATTGTTTAAAATTTTTTAAAAGCCAGCATTTGTATAACACAGAATGGTTGCATAATGGGTCAGTTAGAACAAACAAAAAGTTTTATTCATTTCGATCGAAATCTAATGGCGCCCGAGATTCCAATTCTTCATCTTTTGTACACATTGTAAGCGGTGGTTGTGTTATGGTGTATTTCGATCAGTTGATGAGATCAATGTAATCAACGGTATTTAATTTGAGTTCAGGATGTTTGAAAAAGCTTATGTCTTCAGATGTCTTATTCCTGATGTTCAGGATTCACCTCAGTGCTAATTCCCGGATATGATATTGAGAATCCGTTAGCATTGCTACTAGCATATTTTCCGGATGGGCATAGTATGCATGGTTTGAAATTATTTTTGTCTGTAATTTTCTTGACATGGTTATTCAACTTCCTTGAAAGAGAAATCATCTTCCAGACTTGTCTAGCCCCACCGTTAAATGTGGTTTTATTTTTATTTCGAACCACATTGGTGCATAAACCAGAATCACAAAGTTTACGATTATATACGATGCTCATCTGTTGAATTTTCGGTACCGATGTATATTATACATAGGTATGCTTTTTCATAACCTACCGAACTCAACTTTAATGCCGTTGTTATATTGATCTCATAGACTGGGCAAAGTACACCATAACAGAACCACCGCTTACAATGTATAGAGAATATAAAGAATTGGAAGATATGTGGCAAGAACAAGTTCCTATAAACCTTTTGAGAAGTTTCCATATCACACCCAAGCAGTCGAGAGATGTGTTAAACTCATATCTGAAGCTTTAACGAAAGTTTGTGGTGATGCTACAAAAGATGGTTATATGCGGGCTAAGATTCAAGCAAGAAGAGAACTTCCAACATTTGATAATAAGGGACATTACTATTCTGAAAACTACAGTTTATAAGCATTTTATGCCTACTCTTTTTAACTTTATAATATTTGAATTTCACGATTTCTAAAAATAAATAAGTATTATACTAGTAAATATACTTCATTAATTTTTATATGCATATTATTTATTTTTGTGATTTTTGAAATGCCAGGAGTAGCTAGATATTCAGCTACATTGACAACACTTTTATGTGGCTGCTAAGTGACCCAGTACGCTGCCTTTCATCCTTATTTTTAAACTATTATTCAAAGGTATTATTAAACTATTATTCAAGATTACGATCAAAATGGATGAACATTTTTGTGTATTCTAACTGACCCATTATGTAACCATTCCGTGTTATGCAAATGCTGGTTTTTAAAAAAATTTAAGTAATCGCTAAAAAATTGGCTTAAAAGTGCATTTTTGTATGTTATGGACGTTTTTGATGCCAGAGAAACGCGGCTAGATATTCAACAAAATTTTCGAAATTTTGTGTGTGTGTTTTAACCGACCCATTCAACAACTTTTCCATGTTAAGTCAAGACCAATTTTAAAAAAATAATTAAAAAAATTTATTCCACCCTAACGTTTAATCTTACGATTTTGTGACATTTAGATACTTTTTTGATTATAAAAAGAGGGGCGCGGCTAAATATTGAGCAAAACGGACCAAATTTTGTGTGTGTTCTAACTGATACATTAGGCTATGCACATTACTCTATTATTCTATGCTATGTCAATGCTTTTTCTTTCTTTTTTTAATTATTTCCAAAAATTTCAAAGAAATTACTTGAAAGTGAATTTCTTGTGTGTTTTTGAACATGTTCAATGCCAGAGGGGCGTGGCTAGAAATTGAACAAAATTAACAAAATTATTTGTGAGTTTTAACTGATCCATCAGGTAACTTTTTCACGCTATTCCAAGACCGATTTCGAAAAAACATTTTTTTATTTCCCCTAACGTCTAATCTGCTACGATTTTGCGACATTTGGGCATGTTTTCGTTCAAAGCAAGAGGGGAGCTGCTAAATATTGAGCAAAATAGACAAATTTTTGTGTGTGTTCTTACTGACACATAAGGCAACTATTCCATGCAATGCCAATGCCATTTTTTAAAAATAATTTTCAAAAATTTAAGAAAAAGGGCTTAAAAGTGCATTTTTTGTGTGGTTTTGAAAACATTTCAATGCTAGAGGGGCGCCGCTAGAAATTGATCAAAATTGACGAAATTTTGTGTGCGTTTTAACTTACCCATTAGGTAACTTTTTATGCTATTCCAAGACCTATTCCGAAACAATAATTTTTTTATCCCCCCTAACGTCGAATGTGTTACGATTTTACGACATTTAGGCACATTTTTGTTCAAAGCAAGAGGGGGGTGGCTAAATATTGAGCGAAATGGACGAAATTTTGTGTGTGTTCCGACTGATACATTAGACAACTATTCCAAGTTATACCAAAGCTGATTTTTAATAAAAATTTCAAAATTTTCCAAACAATGGCTTAAATGTGCTTTTTTTTTTTTCACTTTTTACATTTCAGGGTAAAGAGGGGCGCGGATAGATATTGAGCAAAATTGACGAAATTTTGTGTGTGTTTTAATTGACCCATTAGAAAAAATTTCACACTATTCCCAAAACGATTTCGAAAAAAAAAAAAAAAAAAAAAAATTGGGGCCATTTTTGGCTTACCCTATTATACATGCAGAAAACACTCGCTTTAATTTGTTGCAAATAAAATAAAAAAGAAATTTCTTGGAACAGATTTTATCAATTTTGAACCATTTTTAATCCCAGCTTCTAAACAATACTGAACTTGTACACTTCGCATTTGCGTATCGAATGGGAGGAAATCCCGTAAAATCACACTATGTGTCACGATCGTAATACCTGGTTTTTAAAACACTAATAGAATCCTGGGCTCTAACCTGTGACCCATCACTTCGAAAGTGAATTACTAGTTTATTGATCTACCTCTCAATCTCAGTCCTATGTATAATATAAAACTGTCATCCAACCAGAAAAAAACCAGCATTGAAAAATTTTATCAATCGTAGAGTTTTGGCAGCTCAAACCTACTATACCTTGGGACAACATTATTTGAACCTTTTGTATACGCCGTAGAACTGATCCTACCTCGTAAAGCCGGATTTACACGCTACCAGTCGGCGTTCCATTTTAAATTGCCAATTCACTGACGTCAGCTGAGCGACCACTGCTCCATCTGTCGGTGACCATGGGAGAGCGCACCTGAATGCTTGATGGGAACGACCGGTGCCATGAAAATAGAAAATGTTTGGTTTCCTGGAACCAGTAACCAGGTGGCGTCACATGACTACACAAACTGGCAATCTAAACTGGAACGCCAGCTGGTAGCGTGTAAATCCGGTTTTAAGATATAGTCCCGGACAAATAAAACATTTTATAGTAAAATTGAAAACATGAGCACATATTTTTGTATTAAACTTAAATATATATTGATAACAAAAGGAAAATAATCCCTTTTAAATAATAATTTTAATTAGTATTTTACTATTCTAATCATGAACACTATAAGTTTCAACGAATCGGCAACACTTCATTCCAATCAACCAATCAGGACTAGGCAAAACCGGGTCTTACATCGCTGTACAATATTCAAAGAGCTTAAGTAAACTTGTCCCAATGTAGAGTAACGGTAAAAGATTATCTGCGGTCTTGCCCAGAAACGACATAAGTCACTGACTTATATGGTTTCTGTACTAAACGCGATATCCCACGACAAATTTCAAAATAAACGATTAACCTGACTTATCTTATTTATATTCACATTCTTGCGTCTTCCACTAAGCAATCTATTCGTAAAAAGAGAATTAATTTCGAAAATTAGCAATTTATTTTTCTTCTGCAATAAACTATTCAAAATTACCACTCACTATAAATACCAATCATCCGGAGATTTTTCCTTCTTCTCCTTTTTATCAAATTCTTCGAATTTTTTCTTCCTGAAAAATTTCAAAAATATATATATAAATATAATTTTAGTTTAAAATAAGAACAACTGATATTTCAATTTTCAAGATTCTAAATAACTAAGAAAATAATAAAAATATACTAATTTTGTGTTTCAAACAAAGAAGACATAATCATTTGAATAGCTATCACATAACGAAAAATTCTTCAACTTTTATTCTTGTTTCAGAAGAAGTTGTAGTAAAGAATATACGCAATGTTACAACTTTCAAGAAATACTTTCTATTAAAAGAGTAAAAGACAAAACCAGGTAGAACACTGCATAGGCATTAACGTAAGGATGTCTAATATAAAATAAAATATATTAGACGCTATTTTTGCTTGTTTAATAGATGTCATTTCATTAAGTGATCATTTTCGTACTTACTCACTAAATTTCAAAGTTTTCTACAAAATAGTTTTTAAATGCACTGGGCTTGAAGATTGTAATATTACAAGTAAATGGAATGATTCTTACAACTTAGGATTTATTCTTCAATTTAAGGAAATAATTTTTTTTTTTAAATCTACTTACGCTTCTTCATCTAGTTTCTTATTCTCTTCCGCCGTATTACAACACACGTGTGTAAAGTAACACACGGTTAAAACAAAAACTACCACTGCGACTTTTGAGACATTCATTCTCGCACCAATTGATAAGAGATAACACGTAATTGCTAAAAGCAGTTCTTATATATCTGCACGTTAGGCATCTACAACCTACACTTAATCAGAATTGGACAAAGGTTCCGAGAATCTGTAGCGATTGAAAGAATTCTGCCAAAAATGAGTTATGGCACGCTTTGATAAAAAATTCTTCAGTTTTACACATCAGAATTGAACAAAGATTCCGAACAAATATTAAAAGAATTCCGCCAAATAGTAAATGAGAGCCTGCTTTAACGTGGTAATAGTCATTTGGCCTATCTTCTCAGAACCGCTATTTCCGGCATTGGCCAATGTGCTTCCAACGGTATAAAAAACGCAGGTTGGCAATTAATAATTCTCACCTGTTAAAAACCGTGTTATATCAAAAATTGTTTTGTAAGAATTTTTTATAGATCATACAACACAATTTGAACAAAATATTTTAAGTAAAAATAAACATCGGTTTTTAATTTTTTCACTAGTTGAAAGTATATGGTACTTTAATTAAAGGAAGTTACTTACCTATATATACGTGTGTGTGTGTGTGTGTGTGTGTGTGTGTGTGTGTGTGTGTGTGTGTGTGTGTGTGTGTGCGCGCAGATGTTCTACGAGTGTCTACGAAATGTTCCCAGAAGGTTTCATTCAAGCTTGATAAGTCAAGTTTATTAATTTTCTTCTAATAAAGATTTCTTTTTTTATAAAAATTTTAATTCTACGTTCCAAGTAAGATACCTTAGATCTTAAATCATAAATAAATCTGTAGTGCTTGCCTAAAGGAGTTGTTTATTACCACGTCATCACAAATAGTTCGAAGTTGGGAATAATAAACGATAAAACAATAAGGCGGTAAGCGCTTGACAGTGCAAAGAATATTAAAAGGAGTGAAGGCTAAGCAGGAGCTCGTATTAAAGTAGCGACAAGATACCTTGAAGTTACACTATTATATTAAGAGCTGTGCTGTTTATAATTTAGAGGTTTAATGAACGGTTAAAAAAAACTGCAAATAAAAAAAAAATTCAATACATATTAATTGCCAATGTGAAGCTATTTTTATTTATTTTTTTAAATCAACCTGTAAAAGATATTTCTAGATGAAAGCTGAAATCAATATTTAGACTGAAATTAATAGAACACTTCATTCCTATAAGTTCGAGGTTTCGGGTTCGAGTCCCGTGTTAGGCATGGGTGTTTGTAAATGTATGTTGGCTTGTCTAATGACGAATGTTTCGGCGCATTATAGCCCCCGTGTTGCTGCCAGCGCCAGATAATCTGAATACAACCAACCATTCCTATAAGTTCATCATATTTTTAAAGTTATCTCTTGAACTTTTTCTATATTTGTTTAATATTACATCCCTAACTTTTTGTATGCTACATAGTATATATTCATTTGTTTCTACCTTTTAACGAGCTTTGCTTTAAAATCTTCCGTTGTTGAAGATCCGTTGTTCAGGGATCGCTGAAAGTAGACCTGATTTTTAATTCCTCCTAGACTTTTTTTTCTTTTTTTGCTACATGTAAATCTGCTACGCTTAGATCAGCCTAAGTTAAATTTGAAGTCTCAGAATGCAGCCTATTGTAATAGCATGACATTAGGTAGCAATTATAAGATACTCATTTCATCCCACGGTAAATTGTTAAAGGGTACTTGGTGCCCCTTGTTTTAACAAAAAATAATAAAACTATAAATTATCTATATTTCGGGTGTTTATAATCTTTGATACCTTCTCCTTCCTTATTCTAGCATGTTTTAGAGCTGACCCGATAACTGCAATTGCATTAAAATTATATTTGTATCGAGAATTTAACATTGTTGAAATTGCTCCTTTCATGTTTCGAACGCATTTTTCTCAGTTCGTGATTTTGGAAATTTCCGCCTCACTCAAAACGCTATAACTTCAGCAAATATGAATGAAATTACTGATTTTTTGTGTGTGTCATACTAAAGATCTATTTGACAAAAATAGGCATGAATTTTTAAATAAAATAGAAGGTTTCTTTTTTACAAATTTAAATGTTGAAAAATACCCGTTTTTCACCTTTTTTTTTTTTTTTTTTTTTTTTACATATATGTGCAATAATTATATTTTTTCTCGAAAATTATTTTACTTATTTTAAATTCGATGCCTAAAAAGTTAGAGTATATTTCTGAGAATATTTTTTTTAAAAATCAGGAAATAATATTGAAAAATGGAGACAAAAAAAATAGAATTTAAAATTTGATTATTATTATTATTATTATTTTTTTAAATTTTAAAATTTTGAAAACTTAGAGCACCCTATGAAAAAAATTTTAAATAAAATTTAGGTTTTGATTTGTAATACTTCCAAATATGTAAAAATTACAATTTTAAAGGCTTAAATAAATTTTAAAAAAAATTATGAAGGGTACCAAATTCCCTTAAAATACTCTTCTTGGAATCTTTTCTGAATAATATGTAAAAGAAATGCATTTCTTTCTTACCCCGTGAGCCACCTTGTACTACTAATGGCCTTATTATACAGAACCACTCGAGTGGCGATCGAGCGTTTCAGTCGCTCAGACAAGTCACTCGAAGAGAAACAGGCAATCCTATGGAGCTTATTATACAGGTCCACTGCTGCGACTACAGGTTTTGTCTTCGCTTGTGGCACTCAGACCCTAAGCGTAACATGCATTCCTATGGAGCTGATTGTACTGAGCCACAGTAGTGGCCAGACCGGAAGTTTTTACTGTGGTGAACGCGCGACGCAGGATTGGATAATAAGGGCCTGAAATACATTGCAGATCCTCGGATCTTACTTTTCCACTTGACTATCACGTGCATAGCCTAAAGTTGTTAACATTTTGATTCCATTCTCTGTGCACGTGATTGTGATATCCGAATCGGGAGAACTGCATAGTAACCTTCAGACTGCACTGTAATATCAGAGAAGTCGGTTGTGCCGTTCATTCCATCCTTTATTTCCATCTTTATAAATATTGTACGTAAGTTTATTTTAAAATATCTTAATTTAAATGGAGTCAGATCATCTACAGTGGCACAAACAATTATGAATACACTTCGTTTTTTGAGCAAATCAGCACTTTGTATGGTGAATAATGCGCAAAAAATATAATTATTACAAAACTTTTTGTAGAGGCATTAAACTATGGACATTTTGCTTTGTATATACACAAGAAATATAACAAATTATCAAAAATCATATATTCATACAGCTTTAAAACTTAATTAAGCAAATTTTACAGTCGAAAAATTAAGAATACGCTTATGAACAATATATTTAACTACCCCTAAATATTTTATACTTGGCTGCTATTTGAATGTAATTTTGAGTAATCTTATCCATAACCTTTTCAACGATAATTTATTTTTGTGACGAAATTTGTTAGAAGAACTTAAATCTAAACTTTTAAATAGGAAATGGCTCCTCGAAAAGAAACCAGTATTGATGTAAGGAAATTCTTATTAAAATTATTTAATAAAAGAAAATTCTTATTGAAATAGGAAAAATTGTTGGTAGAAGTCACACGTTTGTCCAGAAAATCATTGGAACTTTTTAAAATAATGGCTTGGTTAAAAATAAGAGTAGAATAAAAAAGAAAGGAATTTTGAGTGATATCATAAAAGGGAAAACTTTTTTTAAAAAATCAAGGTTTATCATAAAGTAAATGCAGTGAAACTTGCTGCAGAAACTTCTCAAATCATTGGCAGAAGTGTAAGTGCTTAAACTGTGCGAAATGTTATTAGACAAGCTGGACATAAAAGGGAATGTGTTAAGGAGAAACCGTTCGTCAGCTTGCAAAATCTAAAAAAGCGTTTGGAGTTTGCAAAAACTCAATTCAAGACAAATAACTTTTGGAAGAAAGTAATACAGGTTACTAAAAAGAATCATTCATTTTTAAAACGCAATTTATTTAAAAGTATTATACTTACAAATATGATTGATATATGAAAATAACCACAAACTATTCAAATTTTATGCTAACTCTACAAATGTTTCATGTGTGCCAACCTGGTCACATGACACACTTCTAGGAGGCAGTTCAATTCATTCCACACATTTGGTAGCATGATCAAATCAATGTTCATCTGCACACATTTGGTAGCATGATCAAATCAATGTTCATCTGCACACATTTGGTAGCATGATCAAATCAATGTTCATCTGCACACATTTGGTAGCATGATCAAATCAATGTTCATCTGCACACATTTGGTAGCATGATCAAATCAATGTTCATCACTGATCCGTTTCTTCAGCTCTTCTATCGTTTTTGGTTGAGGGGGTACATAAACAGTGTCCTTAATGTATCCCTCAAGGAAGAAGTAACACGGCGTTAAATCTGGAAACCTGGGAGGCTAGGGTAAGAAAGCGAGGTCATACATTATCACCAACACAACCAATCCAGCAATGCAATGTGACTTCTTCCTTTGGGGACACATTAAGAACATTGTTTATGTACCCCCCACTACCAAAAACGATAGAAGAGCTGAAGAAAAGGATCAGTGATACATTGATGAACATTGACGCGATCATGCTACGAAATGTGTGGAATAAGTTGATCTACCCCAACGACGTGTGACCAGGGGGGTACACATAGAATATTTGTAAAATTAGCATAAAATTTCAATATTTTGTGGTTATTTTCATATATCATTCATATTTGTAAGTATAATACTTTTGAATAAATCGGGTTTTGAAAATGGGTGATTTATTTGTAGTAACCTTGTATTTAATGATGCATTTAAATTCAACATATTCGGTAGTGCTTCCAAAAAATTTCATTTTAAAATTTTTTCGTTGATTTTTCTTTATTTTTACTTTAAATTAAACCATTTGTTATGTGTAAAATTAGAGCCGCGCTTGCACTTCTTAGTAATGTGTTATTTACACTTAAAACTGGATTTATCAAGTAAAAGTAAGGTGTATTCTCAATTGTTTGAGCCACTGTATAACACGCACGTAACATTCCTAATAAAGCTACTTTGCAACATGAGATGGCGATAATTTAATTGTACTATTTCTTATGGGTGATAAAAACAAGTGTTAAAAATGTTGAACAAATGTTACAACTTCAGATATTCTTCGTTTTATTGTATTAATTTCAATTAAATCATTTGCGGGAATACTTTACAAAAGCACAAGCAAACCGTGAATTTAATATGTTACGTCATCCATGATTAAAATGACGTAACAATTATTTCAATTTTGTTTGTTCCGATGGTTGATTCTTAGGCTCCATGTGCCTTTGCCCCTTCTGAAGTTTTTTTCTTCTTATCTGCGTTCTAGTGTTCCAGGAGTAGATCTTTCAGGATCATCTCTAAAGTAGAAAAAAAGATGTTATTAAAGTCTCATAACCGTGATGCAATTAGGAAGAAACCATGATAAGGGAATTGGACGGTTTTCCGTAAGACAACATTCTACATTTTTCTAGAATAGTCTAAATACACTTGAACTGTTGTCAATACTTTAAATTCTGTATTTCTACAGTTCAATTAATAAGTCCCTACTGCCGTTACGTTCCTGCCAAAACATATATACTCTAGCGCTTTGTAAGGTTTCCTTGCATTGCCATCGGAGCTGTCCATCCACTTGTTTATCTAGATCGATGAATATATCTGACGTAAAGGTAACACTTGTGTCATACTGCACCAAACAACTTGGAGAACATCGGATTAGAATTTAAAAGATATAGTATCACCAAAATTACTATAAAAGTCGAAGAGGAAATATTATAAGCGGTGGAAAAATACTAGTAAAAATGATTTGCGGTTTGTCAGACTGAATGTAGCATTTTAAAGGATAAATTCCTTACATATATGAAATAGTACGACTAAAATATGTTACCGAATAAAACAGAAGTGGAACATACTTACGTAAGTAAATTAAATATTAGCCTTTCCTTTTTGATGTGTATTTATCTCCTTTCGGGTTGTGAAAGCCTTTGCAACATATAAATGTCCTTTGGCATGTAAAGCCCATTACCCTGTATTGAAATAAAAACAGACAGATGTACCGACACATGTATTTGACACATATATGTAATGATTTTCTAACACGCCACCCAATTTATATTCTTTCCCAGTTTACTTTCATTCTTAATCAATTTTAAACCAAACAATTGCAAACGTTTAGTAACTTTCTGTTTAATTTTTAGTAAATAAGCCTTTTTATTTCATTGAATGGCTCAAGTTATTAAGTCATACAAACCTAATAAAATAAATATTGTTGCGTTAATGGGTTCGAAAGATTTGAAGCCAAAGCAGATCAAAACTTGCAGAAATTTATTCCGATATAACTCTTCACAGATTCTCTTACAACTCCAGAACTTCTCGTTCTAGTAGACTCAATACAGCTCTTTTCACAACAATAGACCACAAAACACCAGTTAAAAACTTGACAACGCAACTGCTAAAATCACTGCAAAAGACAATGCAATACAGTTCACTTAAGAACTACTCTAAATGCTCAGTATCTCAACTCAGAAATTCCAGTCAACTAACGGACTCAACTAACTAATTTAACTCACTTATATAGGACTCAAACCTTCTTGAAACTTCTAGGGGTAGATATTTGAGAACTTTCCAGATCGTAGTCGAAAAGTCTTATACATGTACATAGGGACCGAAAATGTCTCCAAATGGTCGCCAAGTTTGGCGACATTTGGCGATTTCTCGCCACAATTGACGACAAAAATTAGATGCAAACTGCGCACAGCAAATGCGCATAAAATATAACTTGCGTTGCAAAAGCAGGGGTAAAAGCAGCAAGTAGCGAATTACTCCATGATTTCAAAATTAAATAACTCAAAAACAAATATCGATAAAACAATGAAATTAAAAGTATAGTTATTTTGAAAGCTGTAATATTCGGATACTAAATTTTCATAATTATTTACAAATACTGCCGACAGGTGGCGCTGCACACAGTAGTTCTTACGAATAAAGCAGTCTTTGGACAGTTCCTTCTCAGAAAGGAAGTTAGCATGATTTCAGGAAATGATTGCAGAGGATGACTTTTTAACATATTTCTATAATTTTGCACCTACAGCGCCATCTATTGACAAACTAATTAACTAATTTTGAAACTTTCTGTTGCAAATTTGTACACCTTTCATCAAATGCATACTCTTTGTTTCATTCTTCTTTCCATCTTTGTTTTTGAGTTATATAATTTTAAAATGAGGGAGCCTTTCGCTGCACATATGGTACATGAAAAAGAGTGCATATATTAAATTATAAGCTCTACTTACTTAACTGTACAAATGGCTCTGTTACATATGACGTAACAGACTTCATTACTGGGTTGTTTGGCTGTATCATTTTTGGAACCTCTAATCTCGTCCGTAGCACACACGCCATCACCTCTGTAAGAGCATAATATTTAGTTCATAGTTTATACATTCTTAAATAGATCCGAACCCATACCGTATTAAAATAATTCATCGACAAAGTTAAGAGAACCAGAATCTCTTTCATTAAAAGTTAAACCTTTTTTAAATCATTTAATTTACTACCGGGCAAATCTAAGGAACCCTAATTAAGCCTCTTGTCGTCATCTGATAGGGTTGAAACTTAACAGATAGATTCGATATCGATGGCAAAGCATTTTATCAAATTACTGTCATTGTATCTAAAAGGTTGCTTTTACCCACGTTCCCATTTTCGTTTTGAAATATTAATAAATCCAAATAAACCGATCATTGTTGAAATTCTTTCCTCTTACTAAAATTGATTTAATCGTAATAAATAAAAGAAGTTTCGATGTGAATGCAAAAATTCACATTTATTTTTAATAGAATAATTTTTGAAACGTAATTGGACACATATTTTGTTGATAGCAAAGTATTTTTTGAAGTTAGATGTAAATACCAAGCACATGCTGATAACAGAATTATTTGCAGCAACTTGAGTACATATAATGTGGTTTCTGCATTTTATCATTTATAATTTATGTTTGAAAATGAAATTTTAGTAAAACAGCTATTTAAAATCAAACTAAAATTTTAAGTATTTACTGTAAAGAAGAAAAGGCCGATATTTGGTATTCAAAACAAGAAAAATTAATACAAATTTAAAAAACATAGATATATTTTATTGAATATCATCCTGTTCTTGATATTTGTAAGCTGATACATTGAATGATGCAACAGTTTAAGTTGGTCAATTAACACTAGATTGCCCAAGGAAGTCATTTTGACTGATTTTTCATTTTAATAAGAAGAACAGCTATGTATATAATGCCACAATTTCTTAGAATTTTTTGACTTTTTGTACAACATATAAATGCGTTTATTAATAATTGTAGTTACCTTCCCCCTCCTTCATTTCCGGTATATATATAAGTGTTATACAAATTTCTTTACATATATTAGTTATTCTTTCACAATGCAGTCATTTTGACTGCTTTTGGGCAATATAGGTTTACTAGCTGAATACCCGTGCTGCTCTACGAAATTTTACCATTAGCATTTTAGCGATCAAAGGACATTCATGTATTCTACAATTCAGGCATTTGCTCCCATTTCGAATCCGACAAATTGATTTGTCAAAATCGGAACTTTCCTTTGTTGACATTTTTAACAAAATTTATAATTTTGAATTGTATATTGGAAAGAGACATTTGAATATCCCTCGTTTAGAACGTTTAACTCCCTTCGGACCCTTTTCAATTACGTAATCGAGAATGCAATAGTTTATTGTGTTTATGTTTGCTCTTAGTTCTAATTTTCAAAGTAGTAGCTGTATTGGAATTGAAACATTAAGATAATCCTCGTATAGTTTTTATGTTGCTTCGACTTTTCATCCCTTAAAAATTCGTTAATCGATATTAGAATAACTTTCTTTTTTTTTTATTTGCACCAAATATCAGAATTATGACTACATTGGAAGAGGAAAATTCGGATATCCCTCGTTTTGAACATTTAACTCATTTTCGACCCCTTAAAGTTGGTTAATCGAGAACGGAATAGCTTAATTTTTCTATGTTTATCTTTATTGACATATGTACCAATTTTTAGAGTTGTGACCAAATGAGAAGAAGAACATTTGAATATCATTAGTTTGGAACATTTAACCCCTTTTCGACCCCAAAAAGTGGGTTAACCGAGATCGGAATAGCTTACTTTCTCTATGTTTATCTTTGTTGACATTTGCACCTATTTTCATAGTTGTGACCATATGGGAAGTGAGATATTCAAGTTTGGAACGTTTAACCCCTTTTCCAACCTTTAAAGTGGGTTAATTGAGTTGGGAATAGCTTAACTTTTCAAAGTTTGTCTTTGTTGATTTTGTACCAATTTTTAAAATTATGAAAATGTCGGAAGTGGGACATTCGAATTTGGAACGTTTAACCTCTTCTCCATCCCGTAAAGTGGGTTAATCGAGATCGGAATAGCATGCTTTTTCTATGTTTACCATTGTTGGTATTTGTACCAATTTTCAAAATTGTGACGATGTCGGAAGTGGGACATTCGAATATTCCTCGTTTGGAACGTTTAACCCCTTTTCCACCAGATCGGAATAGCTTACTTTTTCTACGTTTGTCTTTGTTGATATTCGCACCAATTTTTAGAGTTGTGACGAAATGGTAAGTAGGACATTCGAATATCTCTTCTTTGGAACGTTTAACCCCTTTTCGACCCCTTAAAATGGGTTAATCGAGATCGGAATAGCTTACTTTTTCTATGTTTGCCATTGTTGATATTTGTACCTATTTTTAGGGTTGTGGGAAGTGAGAGAGTTAGTGATGAGTGAGTGAGTGAGTGAGTGAATGAGTGAGTGAGGGCTTTGCCTTATATATAGAAAGATACTAAGTTTCAGTCTTTCTAGTGCTAATGAACACATTTAATTCATTTGTAATGAATTACAGAAGTTCCTGAATGATCTTCATCGGTTTTCAATTTGTTGATTGGAAGTAACCCTTTCGTAGTCAACATACTCCTGTATATCACTGACTTATGTGGTTTCTGCATTAAACGCGATTTCCAACGACAAATCAAAGAATAAACGTTTAACCTAACTTATCTGATTTTTGTCCCATGCTTGCGTCTTTCACTAAGTAATCGGTTCGTACAAGAAAGTCAATTTTAAAAATTAGTGACTTATTTACCTTTTGCAACAAACTATAGCAATGTCTATTCAACTAGACACTCACTTAAAATACCATACTTTCTTGTTTCCCTGCATATTCTTTCTATCAAGTTCCAGAAAATTTTCCAACATATAAATATAATTTTAATTAAAATTAAGAACAACTGATATTTCAATTTACAAGATTGTAAATAACTTAAAAAATATTAAAAATATGATACTTTGGTTGTTCAAACACTTATCATTTGAATAGCTATCACCTAACGACAAAGTTTTTCAACTTTTATTCTTGTTTAAAAAGAAGTCCTAGTAAGGATTATTCCCTATACTCGCAGTGTTACAACTTTCAAGAAACTACTTTCTATTAAAATAGCAAACGACAAAACAAGGTGGAATCACTGCATAGGCATTGACGTAAGGATGTCTAATATAAAATAAAATATATATTTGATGCTATTTTTACGTGTTTAATAGATATCATTTTATTAAGTGATCATTTTCGTATCTACTCAACAAATTTCTATGTTTTCTATAAAATAGCTTTTAAATGCACTGAACTTGAAGATTGTAATATAACGAGTAAATGGAGTGATCCTTATAACTGAGGACTTATTCCTCAATTTAAGGAAATAATTATTTTTTATTTTATTTTTTTCATCTACTTACGCCTCTTATCTAGTTTCTTATCCTCTTCCGTATTACAACACACGTGTGTAAAGTAACACAAGGTCGGTTAACACAAAAACTACCATTGCGACTTTCGAGATATTCATCCTCGTAACAATAATAACGTAATAAGACGTAATTGCTAAAAGCAGTTCAAATACATCTGCACGTTAGGCAACTACAACCTATACTTAATCAGAATTGGACAAAAATTCCCCGAATCTATAGCAATTGAAAGAATGCTGCCAAAAATGAGTTATGGCGCACTTTGATAAGAAATTCTTTAGTTTTACACTTCAGAATTGAACAAAGATTCCGAACAAAGATTAAAAGAATTCCGCCGAAAAATAAGTAATAGTCTGCTTTAATGTGATAATAGTCATTTGGACAATCTTTCCAGAACCGCTGTTTCTGACATTGGCCAATGTTCTACCTGGAGTATAAATAACGCAGGTTGGCTGTTAATAATCCTCACCTGTTCAGAACCGTGTTATATCAAACTTTTTTTGCAAAAAATTTGTTATAGATTGTATAACACAATTTGAACATTGGAAAATATTTTAATTAAAAATATACAACGGTTTAAATTTTTCCACAAGTTGAAAGTATATGGTACTTGGAAAAATTGTATGAAAGTTAACTTTTCATACTTAACGTAATTGGAAAATTTCTGAATAAAGATAAAGATTTGGATTAAAAAAAAAAAATTAGATCTGTCTTATATTTGTTGTCCTGATAGCGTTAATTGTCAAATCATTAATTTTTATTTTACTTTTTTTATTATATTACAGTCCAAAAAAAAAAAAAAAAAGCTTTTGAAGATTCAAAAAGTCAGCCAACCTCAAAAATTTTCTTGCAATAAAAGAAATCATAAACTTAAAGAAAAATTGTATCTACAAAGATAGTGATATCACAAAATGCCAACTTCTGATTATGGTTCTTAACTGTGTCGCGCTTGAGAATGTATGCTAACTTACTTTACTTTTAAAATTTAAGTTCCTATCCCATAAAAAGGTGTAATGTTTTTAGCCCGCCATAAGAATTTTAATAATGTTACCGTTTAAACAAATTTACGACTGTTTTCACGAATTATGGAGGATATACGATGGGTGGTAAATCCAAAATTGTGTAAACTTTCATGTTAACGTCGATTTAATTTTTCAAATATATTTAACTAGCTGAATACCCGTGCTGCGCTACGAAATTTTACCATTGGCATTTTAGCGATCAAAAGACATTCATGTATTTTACACTTCAGACGTTTGCTCCCATTTCGATCCCGACAAATTGATTTATCAAAATAGGAACTTTTCTTTGTTGACATTTTAAACGAAATTTATAATTGTGAATAGTAAATTGGTATAGTTTATTGTGTTTATGTTTGCTCATAGTTCTAAATTTCAAAGTAGTAGCTGTATTGGAATTGAGACATTAAGTTAATCCTCGTACAGTTTCAATGTTGCGTCGACTTTTCATCCTTTAAAAAATCGTTAATCGATATTGGAATGACTTATTTTTTTAACATTTGCCCTTTTAACATTTGCACCAAATATCAGAAATATGACTACATTGGAAGAGGAACATTCGGATATCCCTCGTTTGGAACATTTAACCCCTTTTCGACCCTTTTAAGTTGGTTAATTGAGAACGGAATAGCTTACTTTTTCTATGTTTAATCTTTTTTGACATTTGAACCAATTTTCCGAGTTGTGACCAAATGGGAAGTGGGACATTCGAATATCCCTAGTTTGGAACGTTTAACGCCTTTTGCAAACCTTAAGTGGGTTAATCGAGATCGGAATGGGCTTATTTTTTCTACGTTTATCTTTATTGACATTCCTACCAATTTTCAGAGTTGTGACTGTATGGGAAGTGGGATATTCGAGTTTGGAATGTTTAACCCCTTTTCCACCCCTTAAAGTAGGTTAGTCAAGCTCGGAATAGCTTAACTTTTCTATGTTTGTCTTTGTTGATATTTTTACCAATTTTTATAGTTGTGACCATATGGGAAGTGGTACATTCGAATATTCCTCGTTTGAAACGTTTAACCCCTTTTCCACCCCTTCATTTACCCGAGATCGGAATAGTTTACATTTTCTACGTTTGTCTTTAGTGATATTCACACAAGTTTTCAGAGTTGTGACAATATGAGAAGTAGGACATGCGAATATATCGCTCGTTTGGAACGTTTAACCCCTTTTTGACCTCTTAAAGTTGATTAATCGAGATCGGAATAGCTTACTTTTTCTATGTTTACCATTGTTGACATTTGTACCAATTTTTAGAGTTGTGACCATATGGGAAATGGTACATTCGAATATCCCTTGTTTGGAACGTTTAACCCCTTTTAGACCCCTTAGAGTTGGTTAATAGAGATCGGAATAGCTTACTTTTTTTCGTTTGTTTTTCTTGATACTTGCACCAGTTTTCAGAGTTGTGACGAAATGGGAAGTAGGACATTCGAATATCCCTCGTTTGGAACTTTTAATCACTTTTCGACCTCTTAAAGGGGATTAATCGAGATCGGAATAGCTTACTTTTTCTTCGTTTTTCTTTATTGATATTCGCACCAATTTTTAGAGTTGTGACGATTGTTGATATTTGTGCCGATTTTCAGAGTTTTGGACATGTGGGAAGTCTGAAATTCGAATATCCCTCGTTTGGAACGTTTAACCCCTTTTCGACCCCTTAAAGTGGGTTAATCGAGATCGGAATAGCTTACTTTTTCTTCGTTTTTCTTTATTTATATTCGCTCCAATTTTTAGAGTTGTGACGATTGTTGATATTTGTGCCGATTTTCAGAGTTGTGACTATGTGGGAAGTGAGAGAATTAGTGATGAGTGAGTGAGTCAGTGAATGAGTGAGTGAGGGCTTTGCCTTATATATAGAGAGATATAGAGAAACTGCGCAAGCATTTGAATCTTTACAAAGAATTCCTAATTGTAGGAAACTGATAAGTTTATGTTCATTTTTTAAGCGAGACACACCTGAGAGCTATCATCAGAAGTTGGCCTTTTCTGATATCACTATCTTTGTAGCTGCAAATTTTCTTCAAGTTTATGATTTTTTTTTATTGCAAGAAAGTTTTTGAGGTTGGCTGCCTTTTTTACTTTTCAAAAGTGTGTTTTTTTCCCCCGGGGAAGGGGGGGGGGGGGAGAAGGTATATCAGAACTTTTCTTAAAACACTCCTTGTGTAGTAGGAATTTCTTATGCGTATAACAGACCATATTTTTCAAAAAACAGTTTCGTTAATCTGCTTTGTGGGTGAATGAATCCAAAGTAAAACTACACACAAACCATACCAAATTGCTTTAGAAGTAAGTACATTATTTCACTCCATCACGTCAGATTTTCTTGAAAAACTCATTTTTGTAAAACCAACTCAATGTGAGTTCAATGACTTGGTGTTAGAGAATTAAGCCTTTTGAAAGATGCTGCCAAATTACTGGGGTCAAGACTAAATATTTAAAACCTAGTGGCACCCGGAAATTCATTTCGTGAGACGCTACCAAGGAAGATGAGGCGTCAATAAAATAGCTGACTATTGTTGGATGCTTAAGCGGAACACAAACAAACAAAAAAATGGAAAGAGAAGAAAAACTAAAAAGATGAAGAAAAGGTTTCATAGGCTTAAAGAACTATTAGAGATATTCTTCTGTTCCATGTAATAAACGTTTTTTTTTTATTAGTGTTATGCTTTTTTCATGCAAACACCCTGTATTTTGCTTAAATCAGTACCTGATGGAAGGCAATGGAGATCATTTTTGGTTTCATTGGACTGGAAAACACAATATTTAACAAAAACATCTAATGCAGTTAAAAAATGTTTTGTGTGTGTGTGTGTGTGTGTGTGTGTGTGTGTGTGTGTGTGTGTGTGTGTGTGTGTGTGTGTGTGTGTGTGTGTGTGTGTGTGTGTGTGTGTGTGCAACAAGTGGTTATTGCCGAACCGAACCACCGCATTTTCTACATAGAGTCCATCCAAAATAAAAGAATTATTCTGAAACTACGTCCCATTTCGAAATTTAAAAAAAAGGCAAATAGTATTAGAAAAACACTTTTATTGCGTAAAGAAGTACAATGCTTAAATTTTTTCAACATAGCTTACACCATTATTGAAGCCTTTATGAAACTGGTATGTTCCGTCATAGAAAGATGCCGCCTGCGTTGCCAGCAATGTGGTAACAACGAGAACGGGAAATTTGAGAAACATGCATTGGCAGTGTCGTAATGGCGAATCTTCGGTTCTCTTTAATCTACCATTCAATTTCTGCAAGCAAAGCATCATTAGTCAAACGCAGTCGCCCTATTCATTCTGAACATTTTCACTTTCTTCATTGAAATTTCGCACCCACCTCATTACCATCGAATTCCTCATTGCGTTTTGTCTGTAAACTTCACGAATTTGTCTGTAAATTTCAGTTACTTTGGAGTTCCTGCTTATTCAGAGACCAGAATCCAGACCATGACTCGCATATGCGGTGGGATGCTTAATAATCTTTTTAAAGTTGTATTTAAAAATTTTAAACACTAACATAGAAAGAGTATAATATTCCGATTTCGGTTAACCAATTTTAAAGGGTCTAAAAGGAATCAAACGTTCGGACCGAAGGTTATTCAAATGTTCTACTACCAAATAGTCACTGATTTGGTGAAAAAGTTAACAAGTGAGGGCATAGAAAAAGTAAACTATTTCGATGCCTATTAGCCATTTCTAAGGAGTTGAAAAGGACCATACGAAGGCTTCTCAAATGTCCCAATTCTAGGTGTAGTCTCAACTGATATTTAGTACAAATGTCAAAAAAGATAAACAAAGAAAAAGTAAGCTATTCCGATCTCGATTAACCTACTTTAGGAGTGTCGAAAAGGGGACAGATGTTCGAAACGAGTGAGTTTCAAGTGGCCTATTTCCCATTTATAGTCGCAACCCTGATAATTGATACAAATATCAACAAGGGTAAACATGGAAAAAGTAAACTATTTTGATGTGCATTAACTTATTTTAAAAGGGCGAAAAGGGGTCGAAATTTACCGGACGAAGAGAAATATCCCTATGTCCCACTTTCATTCACGTCACAACTCTACAAGTTTATTTAAGTATCAATAAAGCAAGCTATTCCTATCGCGATTACTTAATTTTAAAGGATCTAAAGGGGTCTTAACATTTCGAATGAGAGGTACTCAGATGTCCTATATGAAATATAGTTATTTCTCGAAAATTGGAACTAAAGATAATCATAAATAAATAAGCTATTATGATCTCAATTAACTAATTTTAAAGTGACGAAAAGTTTCATATGAGGAATATTCCAATGTTCCACTTCCAAAGTATCACAACACTGAAATTCGGTACAAGTATCAGCAAAAGTATACAAACAAAAAGTAAGATATCCCGAACAAACGGTATAGTGGTTAGCGTGCTAGCTTCTAGACCGCGAGGTTGCGGGTTCGACTCCCGTGTAAGGCATGGGTGTTTGTAAGTGTATAGTGGCTTGTCAAATGATGAATGTTTTGGCGCATTATAGCCCTCGTGTTGCTGACGGCGCCAGATAATCTGAAAACAACCAACCAAAAAGTAAGATCTGATCTCGATTCATTAATTTTAAGGCGTTGAAAAGTGACCGAAAAGTTCCATACGAGGAATATCACAATGCCAAACTTCCAATATAGTCACAATTATAAAATTAGAAACAACTGTCAACAAGGGCAAGCGTAAATAATGTAAGATATGGCGATTTTTATAAAGTAATTTTCAAGGATCGAAACAGGATCAAAATTCCGAAATGTGGAATGTATCAATGACTTTTGATTGTTAAAATGCACATGGTAAAATTTCGTAGCGAAGCACGGGTATTCAGCTAGTAATGTAAGATTTCCTAGTGCTGGCACATGGATTGATGGACATTAGCAAGTTTCTTAGACATTTCAGGCACATTTGTAGGAGCAACAGGCAGTCAGACTTCAAGAGACTCAATGGGACTTTTGTCGATAATGCTTTTAATGTGTCCCTAGTGGAAGACATCCGTACATGTAAAAAACAGTAGTAAGCAAAGGATGGTTCTGTGCCATGCGGTGCGTGGTGCAGGCGGGGGTTTGGGAAGGGCGTGAAAAGGGTTTTCAGCTACGATCATGGTTTCACATACCTCAAGACATCTTTTGCAAAAACACTTTCATTGCGAAATCTGCTTTTTTCGATCATTGATATATGCCTCTTTTTTTTTCTTTCTTTTTTTCCCCCAGACATTTTAGAAACTTGGTGTTTATACTAAAAATTTTAAGTATTCTTTTGTGTTAATCTTCAAACACAGATTCTTCGACCAAAAATTAAAGACGACAAAATAAAGCTCTCAACTGAAATCTTACAGATTTAAAAAAAAAAAAAAAAAAAGAGAGGAGTTTTGTATATTTGGAATATTAATATATCATGTTTGTTTACACTTAAAAAGCATTCTAAGAAAACCAATATTCCAAAAAACCTAATAAGCTTTTTGCTTTTTAATAACTATTTCTCGTCGTGTTTTTTTTTTTTTTTTTTTTTTTTATTTTTTTTTTATTTTTATGAACAGATAATTTTTTAGCGTGGGTATTTATTCAAAGTGTTAATTAGTGAGAGAAATATTATCGTTTTATTAAAAGCTATTTAAAACTAAAAAAATTGTCCTCTAATAGAAAAGTGGATATTTAGTAAGTATTTTAATCTGAAAGTAAACAGATACCCAAAGACGCATTAAATATTTTTATAACTTGATCCGAAGCATAGGAATATTATAGACAAGCAATGTTAATTGCTACTACCTAGTCTCTAAATACTAAGATTTGTAGGTTTGCATTAAAAAAAAAAAATTCCAACTACTCCAAGCAGAGATCAAAACTTGCCAAATGCCTCTAGTGAATCTGTACCCCAAAACATTTTCCACAAGTGAATATAACGAACGAGATGACCCAAAATGTTTCATTCCAACTTGATAAGTCAAGTTTAGTACTTGTCTTCTGATAATGATTGCATTTTTTATAAAAAATTTAATTCTACGCTCGTAGTAAGATACCATAGATTTTAAATCATAAATAAATCTGTAGTGCTTGCTTGAAGGGTTGTTTATTACAACGCCATCACAAATAGTTCGATGTTGGGAATAAGAAACGAAAAAAAGAATGAGGCACTAAGCGCTTGCCAGATCAAAGAACATAAAAAGGGGTGAAGGCTAAGCAGGAACTCGTATTAAAGTAGCGACAAGATACCTTGAAGTTACACTATTATATAAAAAGCTGCTCTGTATATAATTTAGTGATTTAATGAAAGGTTCACAGAAACTGCAAATAAAAAAAAAAAATTTCAATATATGACAAATACCAATGTGCAGCTTTTTTTTTTTTTTCGAAATTAACCGGTAAAAGATATTTCTATATAAAACCTGAAATCAAAATTCAGACTGAAATTTTTCGAACACTTCATTCCTATCAAGTTTATCATATTTTTAACGTTATCTCTTGTACTTTTCCTATATTTTTCTAAATAATACGTCCCTAACCTTTTGTAAGCTACGTAGTAGATTTTCATTTTCTTACCTTTAAACGAGCTTTGCTTTAAAATCTTCCGTTGCTGAAGATCCGTTATTCAGAGATCACGGAAAGTAGACCTGATCTTTTTTTTCTTTCTCTTATTTCCTTCTTTGTAAATATTGTACATAAGTTTCAATTAAAATATCATAATTCGAATGGAGTCAGGTATAAAACAAACGTAACCTTCCTAACAGAACTACTTTGCATCATGATATAGCCCCCCCCCCAATAATTTAATCCTACTATATCTTATGGGTAAGAAAACAAGTGTTTAAAATGTTGAAGAATTGTAACAACTTCAGATATTCTTTATTTTATTGTAAGAGTTTCTATGAATTAATTGCGGAAATACATTACAAAAGCAAAAGAAAACCTTGAATTTAGTACGTTACGTCGTACTTGATTAAAATGACGTAACTATAATTTTAATTTGGTTTGTTCCTACGGTTGATCCTTCTGAAGTTATTTCTTCTTATCTGGATTCTGCTGATCCAGGAGTTGAACTTTATGATTTATCTGCAAAGTATAAAAAAACATCTTATTAAGGTCATAAAATGTTATTAAAATATATGCAATTTAGAAGAGACTATGATAAGAGAATTGGATGGTTTTCCGTAAGACAACAGTCTAAATACACCTGAACCGTTGCCAATACTTTAAATTATATACTTCTACAGTTACATTAACCAGTCCATGCTGCCGTTTGTTGGTTGGTTTAATATTTCCATCGAGAGGGAGAGATAATAGGTAATCAACTGGATAGACTGCTTAACGTCGGGAAAATAAAGGCATTGCCAGATTGTTAAGTGGACGATAAATTCGGATTGAAAAAAATATCTTAGATTTTACACAGTAGAACTGTCAGTAGTAGACCTTTATTAATAATAATGCGCAAATATATATATAATATAATCTAGTGCTGTACAATGTTTCCAGCATTCCTACCCAAATATATAAGTGAACTGGGATTAGATAATCGTCCAATCATCCTCTTCAACCCAACAACTAATTTTTTCCCCTCTTACCTTATCATCGGAGCTGGGTCATACTGCGCCAAACAACTTGGAGAACATCGGTTTAGAATTTTAAAGACATAGTATCGCCAGTATTTATATAAAAGTCAAAGAAGTATTTTAAGGGGTGGAAGCATTCCTCTAAAATGACTTGTGATCTGTTAGACCGAATACAGCACTTTAAAGGTTAAATTCCTTACATATATGAAATAGTATAATTAAAATATGTTGCCGAATAAAACAGAATTAGAACATACTTACGTAGTTAAATTAGAAATTAGACTTACATGTTACGCATATGCCTCCTTTCGAATTTTTAAAGCCTTCATGATCAATGAAGAAGTTTTTACAACATGTATATGTCCTTTCGCGTGTAAAACCCAGTATCCTGTATTAAATAAAAACAGATTATTTTACCACCATATATATTTCTAACATATATAACCAAACTAATTAAATATGTATATAATTATCGCATTTCCCATAGGGTTGGTTGGGTGGTTGTTTTCAGATCATCTAGCGCCGTCAGCAACACAAAAGCTAAAATGCGCCGAAACATTCGTCATTTGATAAGCCAACTTACATTTACAAACACCCAAGCCTTATACGGGACAAAACCCGCAACCTCGTGGTCTAGAAGCTATCACGCTAACCACTATACCGTTTGGTCAGCCGTTTCCCATAGGGAAATTTATAATGTATTTCTCATAAACCCTTTTAAAATCATTTATAGTGTTATCTTTCTCTCTCAGACTTTTAATGAGAACTTCCACAGATCTGGTTGGATCCAGCCACTCTAAGCTAGTTCAGTTGGTTGGTTTGTACGATCAACGACCTTTTTTTATGCACAATGTAGGGTAATCAGTTCGGGACCTACAGCTTAAGGTGGATTCCGAAACACAACGGCCGACCAAACGGTATTGTGGTTAGCGTGCTAGCTTCTAGACCACGAGGTTGCGGGTTCGAGTCCCGTGTTAGGCATGGGTGTTTGTAAATGTATGTTGGCTTGTCTATTGACGAATGTTTCAGCGCATTATAGACCTCGTGTTGCCGACTGCGCCAGATAATCTGAATACAACCAACCAACCGAACGACAACGAACATCCGTGACTAATCCGGGATTCATACCCGGCACCTTTGGCATAAGTGGCAATAGCGCTAACCACACAGCCATCAGTGTGGCATAAGCTAGTCCATACTAGTTCTCATGTCAGGTCATGTCTCAAGCGCATGCGTCACTCTGACGCCCAATAAAAAGCAGAGATTCGTGTTCAACTTGGATCTCAAATGTTGTTGACCGATGACGAGTTATCTCATCATTGTACTAACAATGGCATTGTACTAAAAACTAGTTCCTATGAGTATTCAAAAATACGCAAACTGCGCAAATCTAATGCATATAACATACAACTTGTGTTGCAAATACAGGGTGTTCAGTGAATTACTCCATAATTTTAAAATTAAATGACTCAAAAACAAATATCGATAGAATAATGAATTTAAAAGTATAGTTATTTTGAAAGCTGTAATATTCGGATACTTAATTTTCAATATTAGTTACAAATACTGCCGAAAGGTGGCGCTGTAAACTGTAGTTCTTACGATTGAGTAGTCTTATGACAGTTCTGCTGTTTAAAGTTGAAAGGATGTTAGCGTGATTGCAACGAATCGACTTTGACACTGGATTTTTTGTAAGTCGAGCCCAAATACACATTTCCACATATCTCATTAAGCCCGAAGGGCGATCACCTAAGTCGTAAAAATCTTCATTGGCAAAATCATGGAATAAAGGGACGGACGGAACGAAACAGGACGGATGAAGAGAAAAAGGTAAACATTCCAAAAACACTCTTTGACATCAGGTGCTGGTTAAACTCGGCAACTAGTAGGAAGCGTGGAAATGATGTTGGGAGGTGATAAGCAGGTTAGCAAAGGTCGGCAATTTGAAGTGGCAGCCAAAAGTAAACATTGAGTATAAACAAACGAATGTAAGCATTGACTGGGATCTAATTGGCAGGAGCTTGTAAATGAGCCTCCGCGTAATTCTTCTTTGTCTGGTCATGGAATGGTTGTCCCTTTCGAAATGGCCAAATGTTGAAGTAATCCAAAATCGGTCGTAGGAACCGGTTGGTCCTACCATGATTGTAGTTGTCAACTGACGTTATTGTTAAACTGACGAGCCTTTTCGGCACAGGTATTATTAAGAGTGGATTTGGCTTCATACAATTGACAGATGTCAACTTGATGGAGGTAAGTCTGATAAATGTCATCTTGGATCGTAGTATTTTCCCTAACCACAATGGCAGGGGCATCGCAGACATCTGTACTGGTCGCCTGGTTGACCAGTACTAACGAAGGATTAGTTGATTGTTGGGGGTCAGCCAGTAGTTTGGCATACGACTTCCGCATAGGTGGGCTTGCTGAGTTGTCGAAGTTGCAGGGGCTTGGGCAAAAATGGAGGTTTCTGCATCGGCTTTGGAGAAGAGGTAGACGAAGGAATGGTCGCCCTCTTGACCAACGTGCCTTCTCTACCTCTGTTAACACCTGCCTGCAAGGCAGGAAAGGTAACTGCTACAAAGTGCCATGTTACAATTGCAGTAAGTCTTGTGTCCATTTCTTAAAGGGGAATCTCTGCTGAGATGTTCATTGGCACAATGTCGGCATCTATTGGGAGCGTCACACACTGAGGCCAGTGGGCACCCCAGTTCTGACACCTGTAGCACTGTTGGGAACCTCTCACTTTATGACCTCTGAGTGACTCAGTCTTTACCGTCAAGTATAACATACTCTTCCTGGAGAGTACGCTTTCTCGATCGAAGGCAAGTTTTTACTCCAGGACCAAAAGAGGCATCTTTGCCCCGACTTCTTCGTCATCTGGTAAATGTAAGATGATGGGAACTCCGGCTTAAACATGAGGAACCAATCCCTGATTTCACCTACAGTGGTGGTAATTGGTTGTCTCCTTACTACAATCTTGAAGGAGGAATTAGAACGAGGCTTCTTGACTTCGAAGGGACAGTCAGTGTCCTTAAGGGGCGTGAAGATCAGAGCCTCTTTCAAATTGTTGTGAGGGGTGACGGTGTAATAATTTTGGCATTGTCCACCTCTTCGAAGACCAACTCTTCAGACGGTAAATTGAGAATAGTGTCAAGCACGCTTTTAGGTTGCGGTGAATCATCAGTAGGTTCAGGTACTTCCACCTCAGTACTGTTATCCAAGTGGACAGCGTCTACTGGCACATCAACAGGAACCTCAGCGATACGTGTCACAGCACGCATGTACTTGGTTTATATCTTGGCCATGAGAGCAGTAAAAACAGGTCCGCTCCTCAGAATATATAAGTCTGCGAATCGAATGATTGCAGAGGATAAATTTATAACATATTTTTAGAATTTTGCATTTACAGCGGCATTTGTTGACAAAATTTTTAACTATTTTTGAAACTTCTGTTTCAGATTTTTAAACCTTTCAACATATGCATATTTTTTGTTCCATTCTTCTATCCATCTGAGTAATTTAAGTCTTTTTGAGTAATTTAATTTGAAAATGAAGGAGTCCTTCACTGGACACCCTGTACACGAAAAGAGTGCAATTATTAAAATGTACGTTATACTTACTTAACTGTACAAATGGCTTGTTTAGGTGTGGCCTCACATTTGGAACCGGGTTTTTTGTGTTCTCCATTATTGTGACCTGTAATCTTGTCCGAAGTACACACGCCACTTTTACCTCTGTAAGAGCATAATATTTAGTTCATAGTTTATACATTCTTAAACATATCCGAACCCTTACCGTATTAAAGTTAATCATCGAAAAAGTAAAGAGAACCAGAATCTCTTATCTAAAACGTTAAAGCTTTTTTAAACCATTTAATTTACTAGCTGGCAAATCTGAGAAGCCTAATTAACACACTTGACGTCATCTGATAGGGTTAAAACTTGGCAGCTGGATGCGATGTCGATGACAAGGCATTCTATCAAATTTCGGAGACTGTCACTGTATCTAAAAGGTTGATTTTACGCATGTTTCCATAATCATTTTGGAATTTTAATCAATTCAGTTTAACCAATCATTGTTGAAAATATTTCCTAATACAAAATTTGTTTTAAACGGAATAAATAAAATAATTCTTGATGCGAATGCAAAAATTCACATTCGTTTTTAATAAAAAAAAATTTGAAACGTAACTGGCCCCATATTTTGTTGATGGCGATGTTTTTATTTTTTAAAGTTATATATAAATACCAAGCACATGATAACAGAATTTTTTTGCAACAATTTGAGTATATATAAAGTGATTTCTGCATCTTATCATTTAAAGTTTATATCTGAAATTAAAATTTTGATAAAAATGATATTTAAAATAAAAATAAAATTTTAATTATTTAATATATATATATATATATATATATATATATATATATATATATATATATATATATATATATACATACATATATAATTTTTTATTAAATATCATCATGTTCTTGGTATTTGTAAGCTGATACATTCAATAATGAAACAATTAAAGCTTGTCAGTTCACGACGCATTTAATTCATTGATTTTCAATTTGCTGATTGTAAGTTACCCGTTAGTGTAAGAAAACACACTAGTTTCAGTAGAAATTCTTATTTTGTTCTTTACACAGCTCTAAAATAACATAAGGCTCTTGGGCTGAGGACATTTTTTTTCCTTAATTAATAGCATAAAAATGAGCATATTTCATTCGGGCCATTTGTTCCATTATCTTCATGGTGTATATAAAAAAAACAATATTGTCCTTAAGATCGTTTAAGCAGAAAACACTCACAGTAATTTGCAACAAATAAAATAAAAAAGAAATTTCTTAGAACAGATTTGAACAATTTTGAACCATTTTTAATCCCAGCTTCTGAACAATACTGTACTTGTAAACTTCGCATTTTCGTATCGAATGGGAGGATATCACTTAAACTCTCACAATGATCCCCATCACACTATGTGTCACGATCATAATACCTGGTTTTTGAAACACTTTTAGAATCCTGGGTTCTAACCCGTGACCCATCACTTCAAAAGTGAACTACGAGTTTATTGATCTACCTCTCAATCTCAGTCCTATGTATATTATAAAACTGTCATCCAACCAGAAAAAAACCAGCATTGAAAAATTTTATCAATCGTAGAGTTTTGGCAGCTCAAACCTACTATACCTTAGGATAGCATTATTTGAACCTTGAGTATACGCCGTAGAACGGATCCTTCAGCGTAAAGCAGGATTTACACGCTACCAGTTAAGGTTCCAGTTTAAATTGCCAATTCAATGACGTCAGCTGAGCGACCGCTGCGCCGTCTGTCGGTGATCATGGGAGAGCGCACCTGGATGCTTGATGGGAGTGGCCGGCGATAGTAAATAGAATATATTTGGTTTACTGGAACTAGTGATCAGGTGACGTCATATGACGACACAGACTGGCAATCTAAATTGGAGCTCTGACTGGTAGCGTGTAAGTCCGGCTTTAAGATACAGTCCCGGACAAATAACAACTTTTATAATAATATTTGTAACCTCCACGCATACTTTTGTATTAAACTTAAATATATGTTGAAAAAAAAAGAGAAAATACTCGCTTTTAAATTGAAATTTTAATTAACATTTTACTATTCTAATTACGGATACTCTTAGAGTTTCAATGAATCCACCATACATCGTTCCAATCTGCCAATCAGGGCATAGTATAACCGGTTCTCGCATCGCTGTATAGTATTCAACAAGATCAAGTAAGCTTGTCCCAATGTATAGTAGACAATGTATAGAAGATTATCTGCGATTTTATGCAGAAACGACATAAGACACTGACTTATGTGGTTTCAGTACTAACCCGATTTCCAACAAAAAATTAAAGAATAAACGATTAATCTGATTTATGCCACATTCTTACGTCTTCCACTAAGGAATTGATTCGTAAAAAGAAAGCCAATTTGGAAAATTAGCAATTTATGTTGCTTCTACAATAAACTATTCAACTACCACTCACTTTAAATACCAAGCACTATCAGTTTTTTCCTTCTCCTTTTTATCAAATTCATCGTATTTTTTCTTCCTGAAAATTGTCAAAAATATATAAATATAATTTAAAATAAGAACAACTGATACTTCAATTTACAAGATTCTAAATAACTAAGAAAATAATAAAAATATGCTAATTTTGTGTTTCAAACACAGAAGACATAATCATTTGAATAGCTCTCACATAACGACAAAATTCTTCAAATTTTATTCTTGTTTCAGAAGAAGTTGTAGTAAAGAGTATTCGCAATGTTACAACTTTCAAGAAATACTTTCTATTAAAATAGTAAAACACGAAACCAGGTAGAACCACTGCATTGATGTCATTTCATTAAGTGATCATTTTCTTACCTACTCACTAAATTTCAAAGTTTTCTACAAAATAGTTTTTAAATGCACTGAGCTTGAAGATTGTAATATAACAAGTAAAAGTTTATTTTTAAATCTACTTACGCTTCTTCATCTAGTTTCTTACTATCTTCCTTATTACAACACACGTGTGTAAAGTAACACACGGTTAAAACAAAAACTACCACTGCAACTTTTGAGATATTCATCCTCGCACCAATTGATAAGAGATAACACGTAATTGCTAAAAGCAGTTCTTATATATCTGCACGTTAAGCATCTACAACCTACACTTAATCAGAATTGGACAAAGGTTCCGAGAATCTGTAGCGATTGAAAGAATTCTGCCAAAAATGAGTTATGGCACGCTTTGATAAGAAATTCTTCAATTTTACACATCAGAATAGAACAAAGATTCCGAACAAATGTTAAAAGAATTCCGCCGAAAAATAAGTGAAAGCCTGCTTTAATGTGGCAATAGTCATTTGGCCGATCTTCTCAGAACCGCTATTTCCGGCATTGGCCAATGTGCTTCCTACGGTATAAAAAACGCAGGTTGGCTATTAATAATCCTCACCTGTTCAGAACCGTGTTATATCAAAAATTGTTTTGTAAAATTCTTTTTATAGATCATACAACACAATTTGAAATTTGAAAAATATTTTAAGTAAAAATAAACACCGTTTTTTAATTTTTTCACTAGTTGAAAGTATATGGTACTTTAGCTAAAGGAAAGTTACTCCTCTATATATACATGTGTGTGTGTGTGTGTGTGTGTGTGTGTGTGTGTGTGTTCGCAGATGTTCTACGAGTGTCTACGAGATGTTTCCAGAAGGTTTCATTCAAGCTTGATAAGTCAAGTTTAGTAATTTTCTTCTAATAATGATTTCTTTTTTTATAAAAATTTTAATTCTACGTTCCAAGTAAGATACCTTAGATCTTAAATCATAAATAAATCTGTAGCTCTTGCCTAAAGGGGTTGTTTACCACGTAAATACAAATAGTTCAATGTTGGGAGTAAGAAACGAAAAAAAAGAATACGGCAATAAGCGGTTGGCAGAGCAAAGAACATTAAAAGGGGTGAAGGCTAAGCAGGAGCTCGTATTAAAGTAGTGACAAAATACCTTGAAGTTACACTATTATAGTAAAATCTGTGCTGTATATGATTTAGAGATTGAATGAAAGGTTCAAAGAAATTGCAAATTAAAAAAAATTTCAATACATAACGATTACCAATGTGAAGCCCTTTTTTTTTATTTTAATTAACCTGCAAAAGATATTTCTATATGAAACCTAAAATAAATATTTAAACTGAAATTAATAGAACACTTCATTCCTATCAAGTTCATCATATTTTTAAAGTTATCTTTTGTACTTTTTCTATATTTTTTCTAAATATTACACCCTAAATATTACATTATATTTGTATGCTACATAGTAGATATTCATTTTTTTTTACCTCTTAACGAGCTTTGTTTTAAAATCTTCCGTTGTTGAAGATCCGTTGTTCAGAGATCGCTGAAAGTAGACCTGATTTTTAATTCCTCCGGCCAATTTTTTTTTTTTTTTTTTTTTTTTTTAATATTTTTCTTGCTACTTGTAAATCCGCTACATTTAGATCAGCCTAAGTTAAATTTGAAGTCTCAGAATGCAGCCTATTGTAATAGCATGACATTAGGTAGCTATTATAAGATACTCATTTCATCCCACAGTAAATTGGTAAGGGGTACTAGGTGCCCCTTGTATTAACAAAAAATAATAAAACTATAAATTTTCTATATTTTGGATGTTTATAATCTTTGATACCTTCTCCTTCCTTATTCTAGCAAGTTTTAGAGCTGACTCGATAACTGCAATTGTAGAAAAATTATATATCTATTGAGAATTTAACATTGTTGAAATTGCTCCTTTGAAGTTTCGAACGCATTCTTCTCATTTCTTGATTTTGGAAATTCCCGCCTTACTTAAAACTCTATAATTTCAGCAAATATGAATAAAATTACTTCATTTTTTTTTTTTTTTTTTTTTTTTTTTGTCGTACTAAACATTTATTTGACAAAAATAGGCATGGATTTTTAAATAAAATAAAAGCTTTCTTTTTACAAATTTAAATGTTGAAAAATACCCGTTTTTTACGCTTTTTTTTTTTACATATATATGCAGTAACTATAGCTTTTTTCGAAAACTATTTTACTTATTTTAAATCCGATGCCTTAAGAGTTAGAGTATATTTCTAGGATTATTTAAAAAAAAAAAAATAGTAATAATATTGAAAAATTGAAAAAAAAAATAGAATATAAAATCTGATTACTTTTTTTTTTTTCTTTTTTTTTTTTTTGAAATTTTGAAAATTTACAGCACCCTATGAAAAAATTTTAAATAAAATTTAGGTTTTACTTTGTATTACTTCCAAATATGTAAAAATTAAAATTTTAAAGGCTTAAATAAATAAAAAAAATTATGAAGGGTACCAAATTCCCTTAAAATACTCTTCTTGGAATCTTTTCTGAATAATATGTAAAAGAAATGCATTTCTTTCTTACCCCGTGAGCCACCTTGTACTACTAGTATCCTTATTATACAGAACCACTCGAGTGGCGAACGAGCGCTACCATTTCAGTCGCTCAGACAAGTCACTCGAAGAGAAACAGGCAATCCTATGGAGCTTATTATACTGGTCCACTGCTGCGGCTACAGGTTTTGTCTTCGCTTGTGGCACTCAGACCCTAAGCGTAACATGCATTCCTATGGAGCTGGTTGTACTGAGCCACAGTAGTGGCCAGACCGGGAGTCTTTACTATGGTGAACGCGCGACGCAGGATTGGATAATAAGGGACTAAAATACATTGCAGAGCCTCGGATCTTACTTTTCCACTTGACTATCACGTGCATAGCCTAAAGTTGTTAACATTTTGATTCCATGCTCTGTGCACGTGATTGTGATATCCGAATCGGGAGAACTGCGTAGTAACCTTCAGACTGCACTGCAATATCAGAGAGGTCGGATGTGCCGTTCATTCCATCCTTTATTTCCATCTTTGTAAATATTGTACCTAAGTTTATTTTAAAATATCTGAATTTAAATGGAGTCAGATCATCTACAGTGGCACAAACAATTATGAATACACTTCGTTTTTTGAGCAAATCAGCACTTTGTATGGTGAATAATGCGCAAAAAATATAATTATTACAAAACTTTTTGTAGAGGCATTAAACTATGGACATTTTGCTTTTTATATACACAAGAAATATAACAAATTATCAAAAATCAAAAAATTAAATATACACTAATGAAAATATATTTAACTACCCCTAAATATTTTATAATTGGCTGCTATTTTAATGTAATTTTGAATAATCTTATCCTTAACCTTTTTAACTATAATTTTTTTTTTTTTTTTTTTTTTTTTTTTTTTATATATATATATTTTTTTTTTTTTTTGTGACGAAATTTGTTAGAACTTAAATCCAAACTTTTAAATAGGAAATGACTCCTAGGAAAGAAACCAGTATTGATGTAAAGAAATTCTTATTGAAATAGGAAAAATTGTTGGTAGAAGTCACACGTTTGTCCAGAAAATCATTGGGACTTTTTAAAATGATGGCTTGGTTAAAAATAAGAGTAGAATAAAAAAGAAAGGAATTTTGAGTGATATCATAAAAGCGAAAATTTAAAAAAAAATAAAAAATAAAGGTTTATCATAAAGTAAATGCAGCCAAACTTGCTGCAGAAACTTCTCAAATCATTGGCAGAAGTTTAAGTGCTTAAACTGTGCGAAATGTTATTCGACAAGCTGGACATAAAAGTGAAGGTGTTAACTAGAAACCGTTCGTCAGCTTGCAAAATCTAAAAAAGCATTTGGAGTTTGCAAAAACTCATCAATTCAAGACAAATAACTTTTAGAAGAAAGTAATACAGGTTACTACAAAAGAATCATTCATTTTTAAAACCCAATTTATTTAAAAGTATTATACTTACAAATATGATTGATATATGAAAATAACCACAAACTATTTAAGTTTTATGCTAACTCTACAAATGTTTTATATGTGACCCCCTGGTCACATGACACTCTTCCAGGTGGAAGTTCAATTCATTGCACATATTTTGTAGCATGATCACTAGGGCGTATCGAAAAAATCGAAGTTTATCAAATCTCTTAGCGGTAGTGCGGAAAATTTGTGGACACTCATCAGTAATAAGTGTGTGAAATTTTAAAACTCTGGGTTAATATCTTCTGTCGCCTCAATGGCCCCAAAGTTCAGAAAATTGGGCTAAAAGTGTTTAAAGTTCAAAAATTCCTAAAAAATCCCATATTTCGTTTAACGATTGGGGGTAGTGGTTAAATGTTAGTATTGTTTAGCAACAACAACTATAATTTTTTTAAAATTATAGGTTAATATCTTCTGTCGCCTCAGTAAACCGGAAATTCCGAAAATTTGAATAAAAAGGAATACAATTCAATATTTAATCAGCAGTCGCAGATTTCGTTGATCGTTTTGAGGTAGCGCTTAATAAAAATTACTTTTATCAACAACAAAAAGTATGCAAGAATTATTGGTTAATATCTTCTGCCACACTGGGTTTGACGTACTGTCAGAAAAGTAAAGTGGAACACCCCTATTTTCACCCCGAGAAACAAATCGGAGCGACCAATAAATCAAGTGATCATTTTCATTTGTTTAGTATTTAGTCTGACTCTAGAATATTTTCTTTCAATTAGTTTCGATCTTCATATCAAACATATATGCAGCAATGTAGTCGTTTCTTTTTAAGAATTTTTTTTACTCGTAGCTTAGTGTAATAGTCATTTGTTAGTAAAAGATATGGGTAAATATTAATAATGCAAGAATCATCGCATTCAAAGTTTTCAATTCGACAAATCTGCAATGCTCTATTTTTGAAACACCGAAGGATTTTTTACTCATGCATAAGATGTTGCGCTTATGAGAGATGTCGTATTGGTAATGAAACTGATGGAAATAAAGAACCATGCTTCTCTGTTATTGCAGAAACTGTTGCTTTAAAAATTGAAAGTTTATACGTCGATTCATCCATTCATTCTGTTTCAAAAAAGCGTGTTTGTGATATGATACACGCTTACCAGAAAAAAATATCGCTCTATCATGAAAAATATAAAACGCGTGGGAGGAAGCAAGACTGCTCTTGAAAATGTTGAGAACTTTAAAACGGAAGCAAAGAAACTATTCGACATATCTTCCTGTAACTGGGCTATTTTTAAGTAGTGTATCTGTCCAAAAGAGAGCAAAGTTCCGCCAAATGAGCAGGCGTTCCTCAAAGACCAAAGAACGGAAAGAAAAATGTTCATTGGAAGTGTTGATATACCCGAAACAAAACGACTTCAGAAACGTCAAATGCGAGTACAACAAAATGCTGTGCAAAGTAAAAAAAAAGGTGTCTCCTGCTTCTGTTTCAAGCTTTACTCTGGAAAATGAAGATATGATGGAGGTGGAGGTGGAGTTGGATACCAAAGACGCGCCCTACACACCGTTTCTTCAGAAGGAATCAAGGAGTCTTCAGATGCGTGTAAAATTGGACAACACATTTATTGTCAGTCAAAGATATGGTGTTTCTAACAGTGCAACGGCTGCTATTGCATCGAGTATTATGAAAGATTTGAGTTTAATATCGGAATCGAATTCCAGTCTCGTCACAGACAAAAACAAAGTATGGAGGGAAAAATCAAGAGTTTACAAGCAAATGGTATCAAAATTAAATGAAAATCGTTCCAATCTATCTGGCCTTTATTTTGATGGCCGGCATGACAAAACTTTAACACCAGAAACACTCGAGGGAAAGCAGTTCCAAAGAACAATTGTAGAAGCTCATTACTGTATTGTATCGGAGCCTGGTTCTTCGTACGTGGAGAATGTTACACCTGAAAGTGGATGTAGTCTTCATGTATCGAACAGCATTTACGAATACGTAACAAGTACTTTTTTGGATGATTTTAGCAAGCTCACAGTTGTCGGGTGTGACGGCACTGGGTGAACACAAGAATGTTTACTGGTGTAATTCGCAGGCTTGAAATGAAACTTAAGAGACCACTTCAATGGATTGTCTGCTTACTTCATTTCAATGAGTTGCCATTACAACACTTATTCCAGTCAATAGACGGCAAGTCTTCTGGCCCTTCATCTTAAACTGGAAACATTGGACGAAAACTTAAAGGATGTGAAAACTTTCAGTCGTTGCTTTTAATAATATTAAATGCGAGTTGCCACACATTGATAGTAGATAACTCAGTTCAGATCAGAAATATTTATTCGACATTTGCTCTGCCATTAGTTCTGGCATTTGTAGTTTAGATCTAGCTAACCTAGAACCAGGAACGTTGAATTTGGCCCGCTGGCTAACGGAAGTGTGACGTGTATTTTTTTTTTATTTTTTTTTTTTTTTTTTTTAAATTTTAGCCTTTTATTTTCCAAAATGTGGTGTTGCTGAGGTAGCAGAAGATATTAACTTATAATTATAAAAAAAATTATAGTTGTTGTTGTCAAAAATAGTAAATAGTAAGCACCATCCTTAAACTTACAGCGAAATCTGGAATTTTTTATGAATTTTTGAATTTTAATCACTTTTAGCCCAAATTTTGGAACTTTCGAGCTATTGAGGCGATAGAAGATATGAACCCAGAGTTTTAAAATTTCACACACGTATTAGTGATGGGTGTCCGCAAATTTTCCGCACTACCGCTAAAAGATTTGAAAAATTTCGATTTTTTTTTTCGATACGCCCTAATGTTCACGTCAATGTTCATCAATGCATCATTGATCCATTTCTTCAACTCTTCTATCGATTTTGGTTGAGGGGGTACATAAACAATGTCCTTAATGTATCCCTCAAGGAAGAAGTAACACGGCGTTAAATCCGGTGACCTGGGAGGCCAGGGTAAGAAAGCGAGGTCATTATCACCAACACGACCAATCCAGCAATGCAATCTGACTTCTTCCTTTTGGGACACATTAAGAACATCGTTTATGTACCCCCCCCCCCCCCCCCCCGACTACCAAAAACGATAGAAGAGCTGAAGAAACGGATCAGTGATACATTGATGAACATTGACGCGATCATACTACGAAATGTGTGGAATAAGTTGAACTACCCCAACGACGTGTGACTAGGGGGGCACACATAGAACATTTGTAGAGTTAGCATGAAACTTGAATAGTTTGTGGTTGTTATTTTCATATATCAGTCATATGTGTAAGTATAATATTTTTGAATAAATCGGGTTTTGAAAAGGAGTGATTCATTTGTAGTAACCCTGTATTTAGTGACGAATGTACATTCAACATATTCTGTAGTAGCGGACGCCGCATCGTATGGAAAATGCCCAATACCACTTTGGATCCAATAAAAAATTACATCCATACGTGTTGGTGGCTCCATCATAGTTTGGGATTGTGTGGCTTCAACCGGGGTAGGAAATTTAGTTTTTATAGATGGCATTATAAACCATACGGTTTACTTTGATAATTCACAATAATCTAAATAAAATTGCGAAGAATTTAGGTTTAGATTGAAATTTTATATTTGAACACTCCACAACAGCCCCAAACACACGGCAAAAAACGTCAAAATGTAATGTCTTGTCTTTTTTTTTTTTTTTTTTTTTTTTTTTTGAAAAAATACTTACATTCCACCTCAGTGCTTCGACAACAATATTATTGAAAATCATTGGGCCACTCTCGAAAGAGTGGTTCAAAAGCACAGAATTATAAACAAAGACCAAGTGTTGCAAGAGAAAAGGGTAAAATATCTTCAGATATCACCAAAAAGTTGAACAAATCGGTATCACAACGGAGGACATTATAAATGCCAAAGAACGTGCACCTAAATATTGACACTTTCTTTGTATGTGAGATATTACAAAATTTTCATTGGTGTATTCGTAATTTTTTTTTAGGTAAAAATCTGCATAAGTATATTCAAAATGCTTCCGAAATTTTTCTTTTTAGAAGTTTTTCATTGATTTTCTTTATTTTTACTTTAAACTAAACCATTTGTTATGTGTAAAATTAGAGCCGTGCTTGCACTTCTTAGTAATGTGTTATTTACACTTAAAGTTGGATTTATCAAGGAAAAGTAAGGTGTATTCTCAACTGTTTGAGCCACTATATAACACGAACGTAACATTCGTAACAAAGCTACTTTGCAACATGTGATGGTGATAATTTAATAGAACTATTTCTTATGGGTGATAAAACAAGTGTTAAAAATGTTGAACACATGTTACAACTTCAGATATTCTTTATTTTATTGTATTAACTAGCTGAATACCCGTGCTGCGCTACGAAATTTTACCATTAGCATTTTAGCGATCAAAAGACATTCATGTATTCTACACTTCAGACGTTTGCTCCCTTTTCGATCCCGACAAATTGATTTATCAAAATAGGAACTTTCCTTTGTTGACATTTTAAACGAAATTTATAATTGTGAATAGTAAACTGGAATAGTTTATTGTGTTTATGTTTGCTCTTAGTTCTAAATTTCAAAGTAGTAGCTGTATTGGAATTAAGTTAATTAGACATTAAGTTAATCCTCGTATAGTTTCAATGTTGCGTCGTCTTTTCATCCCTTAAAAATTCGTTAATCGATATTGGAATGACTTATTTTTTTAACATTTGCAAAAAAATATCAGAAAAATGACTACATTGGAAGAGGAACATTCGGATATCCCTCGTTTGGAACATTTAACCCCTTTTTGACCCCTTAAAGTTGGTTAATCGAGAACAGAATAGCTTACTTTTTCTATGTTTAATCTTTTTTGACATTTGTACCAAATTTCCGAGTTGTGACCATATGGGAAGTGGTACATTCGAATATTCCTCGTTTGGAACGTTTAACCCCTTTTCCACCCCTTGATCCACCGGAGATCGGAATAGTTTACTTTTTCTGCGTTTGTCTTTATTGATATTCACACCAGTTTTCAGAATTGTGAAAATATGAGAAGTAGGACATTCGAATATATCGCTCGTTTGGAACGTTTAACCCCTTTTCGACCCCTTAAAGTGGGTTAATCGAGATCGGAATAGTTTACTTTTTCTATTTTTACCATTGTTGATATTTGTGCCGATTTTCAGAGTTGTGACTATGTGGGAAGTAGGATTTTCGAATGTCCCCCGTTTGGAACGTTTAACCCCTTTTCGACCCCTTAAAGTGTGTTAATCGAGATCGGAATAGTTTACTTTTTCTATTTTTACCATTGTTGATATTTGTGCCGATTTTCAGAGTTGTGACTATGTGGGAAGTAGGATTTTCGAATGTCCCCCGTTTGTAACGTTTAACCCCTTTTCGACCCCTTAAAGTGGGTTAATCGAGATCGGAATAGTTTACTTTTTCTATTTTTACCATTGTTGATATTTGTGCCGATTTTCAGAGTTGTGACTATGTGGGAAGTAGGATTTTCGAATGTCCCCCGTTTGGAACGTTTAACCCCTTTTCGACCCCTTAAAGTGTGTTAATCGAGATCGGAATAGTTTACTTTTTCTATTTTTACCATTGTTGATATTTGTGCCGATTTTCAGAGTTGTGACTATGTGGGAAGTAGGATTTTCGAATGTCCCCCGTTTGGAACGTTTAACCCCTTTTCGACCCCTTAAAGTGTGTTAATCGAGATCGGAATAGTTTACTTTTTCTATTTTTACCATTGTTGATATTTGTGCCGATTTTCAGAGTTGTGACTATGTGGGAAGTAGGATTTTCGAATGTCCCCCGTTTGGAACGTTTAACCCCTTTTCGACCCCTTAAAGTGTGTTAATCGAGATCGGAATAGTTTACTTTTTCTATTTTTACCATTGTTGATATTTGTGCCGATTTTCAGAGTTGTGACTATGTGGGAAGTGGGAGAATTAGTGATGAGTGAGTCAGTGAGTCAGTGAATCAGTGAATCAGTGAGTGAGGGCTTTGCCTTATATATATAGAGATTTCAATTAAATCAATTGCGGGAATACTTTACAAAAGCACAAGCAAACCGTGAATTTAATATGTTACGTCATCCATGATTAAAATGACGTAACAATTATTTAAATTTTGTTTGCTCCGACGGTTGATTCTTAAGGCCTTTGCCCTTTCTGAAGTTTTTTTTTTTTTTCTTCCGATCTGGGTTCTAGTGTTCCAGGAGTAGAAATTTCAGAATCATCTCTAAAGTAGAAAAAAAGATGTTATTAAAGTCTCATAACCGTGATGCAATTAGGAAGAAACCATGATAAGGGAATTGGACGGTTTTCCGTAAGACAACATTCTACATTTTTCTAGAATAGTCTAAATACACCTGAACTGTTGTCAATACTTTAAATTCTGTATTTCTACAGTTCAATTAATAAGTCCCTACTGCCGTTACGTTCCTGCCAAAACATATATACTCTAGCGCTTTGTAAGGTTTCCAGCATTCCCACCCAACGATATAAGTGAACTGTAACTTGATATTCGTCCAATCATCATCATCATCAACCCAACTGTTCGGGGGGTTTTCCCTTGCCTTGCCATCGGAGCTGTCCATCCACTTGTTTATCTATATCGATGAATATATCAGGCGTAAAGGTAACACTTGTGTCATACTGCTCCAAACAACTCGAAGAACATCGGATTAGAATTTGAAAGACATAGTATCACCAAAGTTACTATAAAAGTCGAAGAGGAAATATTATAAGGGGTGGAAGAATAACACTAAAAATGATTTGCGGTTTGTCAGACTGAATGTAGCATTTTAAAGTTTAAATTCCTTACATATATGAAATAGTACGACTAAAATATGTTACCGAATAAAACAGAATTGGAACATACTTACGTAAGTAAATTAAATATTAGCCTTTCCTTTTTGATATGCATTTATCTCCTTTCGGATTGTGAAAGCCTTTGCAACATCTATATGTCCTTTGGCGCGTAAAGCCCATTACCCTGTATGAAATCAAAATAGACAAATTTGCCAACACATGTATTTGACACATACATGTAATGATTTTTTAACACGCCACCTAATTTATTTTCTTTTCCAGTTTACTTTCTTTCTTAATCTATTTTTAGACCAAACAATTACAAATGTTTTGTAACTTTCTGTTTAATTCTTAGAAAATAAGCCTTTTATTTCATTGAATGACTCAAGTTATTAGGTCATACAAACCTAATAAAGTAAATATTGTTGCGTTGATGGGTTCGAAAAATTTGAAGCCAAAGCAGATAAAAACTTGCAGAAATTTATTCCGGTATAACTCTTCGCAGATTCTCTTACAACTCCAGAACTTCTCGTTCTAGTAAATTCAATACAGCTCTTTTCACAACAATAGAGGACAAAACAGCAGTTAAAAACTTGACAACACAACTGCTAAAATCACTGCAAGGTTGGTTGGTTGTTTGCAGATTATCTGGTGCCGTCAGCAACACGAGGGCTATAATGCGCCGAAACATTCGTCATTAGACAAGCCAACATACAATTACAAACACCCATGCCTAATACGGGACTCGAACCCGCAACCTCGCGGGTCTAGAAGCTAACATACTAACCACAATACCGTTTGGTCGGCAAAATCACTGCAAAAGACAATGCTGAAGATTCAGAGATCGCGGAAAGTAGACCTGATATATTTTTTTCCTTCTCTTATTTCCTTCTTTGTAAATATTGTACATAAGTTTCGATTAAAATATCATAATTCGAATGGAGTCAGGTATAACACAAATTTAACCTTCCTAACAAAACTACTTTGCATCATGATATCGCAATAATTTAATCGTACTATATCTTATGGGTAAGAAAACAAGTGTTTAAAATGTTGAACAATTGTAACAGCTTCAGATATTCTTTATTTTATTGTATGAGTTTCTATGAATTCATTGCGGGAATACATTACAAAAGCACAAGCAAAAATTGAATTTAGTACGTTACGTCGTACATGATTGAAATGACGTAACAATTATTTCAATTTGGTTTGTTCCTACGGTTGATCCTTCTGAAGTTATTTCTTCTTATCTGGATTCTGCTGATCCAGGAGTTGAACTTTATGATTTATCTGTAAAGTATAAAAAAAGATGTTATTAAAGTCATATAATGTTATTAAAATATATGCAATTTAGAAGAGACTATGATAAGGGAATTGGGTGGTTTTCCGTAAGACAACAGTCTAAATACACCTGAACCGTTGCCAATACTTTAAATTATATACTTCTTCAGTTACATTAACCAGTCCATGCTGTCGTTTGTTGGTTGGTTTAATAATTCCATCGAGAGGGAGAGATAATAGGTTATCAACTGGATAGACTGCTTAACGACGGGAAAATAAAGGCATTGCCAGATTGTTGGGTGGATGAAAAATTCATATTGCTGAGGATTGAAAAAAATATCTTAGATTTTACACAGTAGAACTATCAATAGTAGAACTTTATTAATAATAATGGGCAAATATAAATATATATATAAACATATAATCTAGTGCTGTACAATGTTTCCAGCATTCCCACCCAACTATATAAGTGAACTGGGATTGGATAATCGTTAAATCATCATCTTCAACCCAACGGCTCGTTTTTTCCACTCTTACCTTACCATCGGAGCCGGGTCATACTGCGTCAAACAACTTGGAGAACATCGGTTTAGAATTTAAAAGACATAGTATCGCCAGAATTTATATAAAAGTCAGAGAAGAAGTATTTTAAGGGGTGGAATCATTCCACTAAATTGACTTGCGATCTGTTAGACCGAATACAGCACTTTAACGGTTAAATTCCTTACATTTATAACGTAGTATAATTAAAATATGTTGCCGAATAAAACAGAATTAGAACAAACTTACGTAGTTAAATTAGAAATTAGACTTACTTTTTTTATTTGCATTCGTCTCCTTTCGGGTTGTGAAAGCCATCACAACATGTATATGTCCTTTTGCGTGTAAAACCCAGTATCCTGTATTAAATGAAAACAGATTAATTTACCACCATATATATTTCTAACATAAAAAACAAACAAAATAAATATGTATATAATTAATGCATTTCCCTTAGGGTTGGTTGAGTAATTGTTTTCAGATCACCTATCGCCGTCAGCAACACTAGAGATATAATGCGCTGAAACATTCGTCATTTGATAACCCAACATACATTTACAAACACCCAAGCCTTACACGGGACAAAACCTGCAACCTCGCGGTCTAGAAGCTAGCACGCTAACCACTATACCGTTTGGTCGGCCGTTTCCCATAGGGAAATTTATAATGTATGTGCCATAAACCCTTTTAAAATCATTTATAGTGTTATCTTTCTCACTCAGACTTTTAATGAGAACATCCACAGATCTGGTTAGATACAGCCAGTCTAAGCTAGTTCGGTTGGTTGGTTTGTACGATCAACGAGCTTTTTTATGCACAATGAAGGGTAATCATTTCAGGACCTGCAGCTTAACGTGGATTCCGAACCCCAACGAACATCCGTGACTAATCTGGGATTCATACCCGGCCCCTTTAGCATGCGGGGCCATAGCGCTAACCACACAGCCATCAGAGTGGCATAAGATAGTCCATACTAGTCCTGATGTCAGGTCATGTCTCAAGCGCATGCGTTCCCCTGACGCCCAATAAAAAGCAGAGATTCGAGTTCAACTTGGATCTCAAATGCTGTTAACCGATGACGAGTTATCTCATCATTGTACTAACAATGGCATTGTACTAAAAACTAGTTCCTAAGAGTAACCAAAAGTACGCAAACTGCGCACAGCTAATGCTCATAACATACAACTTGTGTTGCAAATACAGGGTATCCAGTGAATTACTCCATGATTTTAAAATTAAATGACTCAAAAACAAATATCGATAGAATAATGAAAAATAAAGTAGAGTTATTTTGAAAGCTGTAATATTCAGATACTTAATTTTCATTATTAGTTACAAATACTTCCGACAGGTGGCGCTGTAAACTGTAGTCCTTACGAATAAAGTAGTCTTCGGAGAGTTCTGCTGTTTAAACGTGAAAGGATGTTAGCATGATTACCACGAATCGACTTTGATACTGGATATTTTTTGTGTCCAGCCCGAAGGCACATTTCCACATATCTCATTAAGGCCGAAGGGCGATCACCTAAGTCGTAAAAATCTTCATTGCCAAAATTATGGAATAAAGGGACGGACGGGACGAAACAGGACGGATTAAGAGAAAAAGGTAAACGTTCCAAAAACGGCTCTTTGACATCAGGTGCTGGTTAAACTCGGCAACTAGTAGGAAGCGAGGAAATGATGTTGGGAGGTGATAAGCAGGTTAGCAAAGGTAGGTAATTTGAAATGGCAGCCAAAAGTAATCATAGAGTATAAACAAACGAATGTAAGCATTGACTGGGATCTAACTGGCAGGAGCTTGTAGACGAGCCTTCACGTCATTCTTCTTTGTCTGGTCATTAATTGGTTGTCCCTTTCAAACGGCCAATTGTTGAAGTAATCCAAAATTGGTCGTAGAAACAGGTTAGTCCTACCAGGAGTTATCCACACTGTTAAACTGACGAGCCGCTTCATCACAGGTGTTATGAAGAGTGGATTTGGCTTCATACAATTGACGGATGTCATTTTGATGGAGGTAAGTCTGATAAATGTCATCTTGGATCGTAGTATTTTCCCTAACCACAATGGCAGGGGCATCGCAGACATCTGTATTGGTCGCCTGGTTGACCAGTACTATTGAAGGTTTAGTTGATTGTTGGGTGTCAGCCAGTAGCTTGGCATACGATATCCGCATAGGTGGGCTTGCTGAGTTGTCGAAGTTGCAGGGTCTTCGGCAGAAATGGAGGTTTCTGCATCGGCTTTGGAGAATAGGTAGAAGAAGGAATGGTCGCCCTCTTGACCAACGTGCCTTCTCTACCTCTGTTAACTCCTGCGTGCAAGGCAGGAAAGGGAACTGCTACAAAGTGCCATGTTACAATTGTAGCAAGTCTTGTGTAAATTTCTTAAAGAGGAATCTCTGCTGAGATGTTCATTGGTACAATGTCGGCATCCAATGGGAGCGTCGCAATCTGAGGCCAAGTGGGCACCCCAGTACTGACACCTGTGGCACTGTTGTTAATCTCTCACTTTATGACCTCTGAGTTACTCAGTCTTTACCGTCAAGTATAAAATACTCTTCCTGGAGAGTACGCTTTCTCGGTCAAAGGCAAGTTAGAACTCCAGGACAAAAAGAGGCATCTTTGCCCCGACTTCTTCGTCATCTGGTAAATTTGAAATGATGGGAAACCCGGCATAAAGATGAAGAGCCGATCCCTGATTTCACCTACAGTGATGGTAATTGGTTGTCCTCTTACTACAATCTTGAAGGAGGAATTGGAACGAGGCTTCTTGACTCCGTAGGGACAGTCAGTGTCCTTAAGAGGCGTGAAGATCAGAGCCTCTTCCAAGATGTTGAGAGGGGTGATGGTGTAAGAATTTTGGCATTGTCCACCTCTTCGAAGACCAACTCTTCAGCCGGTAAATGAAGGATAACGTCAACCACACTTTCAGGTTATGGTGAATCATCAGTAGGTTTAGATACTTCCACCTCAGTATTGTTATCCAAGGGGACAGCGTCTACTGGCTCATCAACAGGAATGTCAGCGATACGCGTCAAGGCACACACGGGCATGGTTTATATCTTGGCCATGAGAGCAGCAAAAACAGGTCCGCTCCACAGAATATACAAGTCTGAGAAACGAATGATTGTAGAGGATATATTTATAACATATTTTTAGAATTTTACATTTACAGCGCCATTTGTTGACACAAATTTTAACTATTTTTGAAACTACTGTTTCAGATTTTTACATCTTTCAACATATGCATATTTTTTGTTCCATTCTTCTATGCATCTGTGTTTTTGAGTAATTTAATTTGAAAAGGAAGGAGTCCTTCACTGGACACCCTGTACACGAAAAGAGTGCATTTATTGAAATGTACGCTCTACTTACTTAACTGTACAAATGGCTTTTTGAGATGTGGCCTCACATTTGGAATCGGGTTTTCCGTGTACTCCATTATTGTGACCTGTAATCTTGTCCGAATAACACACGCCAATACCACCTCTGTAAGAGCATAATATTTAGTTCATAGTTTATACATTCTTAAACATGTCGGAACCTTTACTGTATTAAAGTTAATCATCGAAAAAGTTAAGAGAACCAGAATCTCTCATCTAAAACGTTAAAGCTTTTTTAAACCATTTAATTTACTAGCTGGCAAATCTGAGAAGCCTAATTAACACACTTGACGTCATCTAATAGGGTTAAAACTTGGCAACAGGAGGCGATGTCGATGACAAGGCATTCTATCAAATTTTGGAGACTGTCACTGTATATAAAAGGTTGCATTTATGCATGTGTCCATAATCGTTTTGGAATTGTAATCAATTCAATTTAACCGATCATTGTTGAAAATATTTCCTGTTACAAAAATTGTTTTAAACGGAATAAATAAAAGAGTTCTTGATGCAAATGCAAAAATTCACATTCGTTTTTAATAAAATAAAATTTGAAACGTAACTGGCCGCATATTTTGTTGATGGCGATGTTTTTATTTTTTTAAAGTTATATGTAAATACCAAGCATATGATAACAGAATTTTTTGCAACAATTTGAGTATATATAAGGTGGTTTCTGCATCTTATCATTTAAATTTTATGTCTGAAAACAAAATTTTGATAAAACAGATATTTAAAATTAAAATTAAATTTTAATTATTTACTGTCAAGAAGGAAAGGCCGTTATTTAGTATACAAAATAAGAAAATTTATACAAAAATGTATATACTATATATATATTTTATTAAATATCATCATGTTCTTGGTATTTGTAAGCTGATACATTCAATAATGAAACAATTAAAGTTTGTCAGTTAACGAACACATTTAATTCATTGATTTTCAATTTGCTGATTGTAAGTTACCCGTTAGTGTAAGAAAACACTCTACTTTCAGTAGAAATACTTATTTTGTTCTTTACACAGCTCTAAAATAACATAAGGCTCTTGGGCTGAGGAAATTTTTTTCCTTAATTAATATCATAAAAATGAGCATATTTCATTCGGGCCATTTGTTCCATTATCTTCATGGTGTATATATAAAAAAAACAATATTGTCCCTAAGATCATTTATGCAGAAAACACTCACAGTAATTTGCAACAAATAAAATAAAAAAGAAATTTCTGAGAACAGATTTGAACCATTTTTAATCCCAGCTTCTGAACAATACTGAACTTGTAAACTTCGTATTTTCGTATCGAATGGGAGGAAATCCCGTAAACTCGCACAATGATCCCCATCACACTATGTGTCACGATCGTAATATCCTGTTATCCTCGTCGATCCTGGTTTTTGAAACACTTTTAGAATCCTGGGTTCTAACCCGTGACCCATCACTTCAAAAGCGAACTACGAGTTTATTGATACACCACTCAAACCTACTAAACCTTGGGACAACATTACTTGAACCTTGAATATATGCCGTAGAACGGATCCCTCAGCGTAAAGCCGGATTTACACGCTACCAGTTAAGGTTCCAGTTTAAATTGCCAATTCACTGACGTCAGCTTAGCAACCGCTGCGCCGTCTGTCGGTGATCATGGGAGAGCGCACCTGAATGCTTGAAGGGAGTGGCCGGGCCAGTAAATAGAATATATTTGGTTTACTGGAACTAGTAATCAGGTGACGTCATATGACGGCACAGACTGGCAATCTAAATTGGAACGCCGACTGGTAACGTGTAAGTCCGGCTTTAAGATACAGTCCCGGACAAATAACAACTTTTATAGTAATATTTGTAACCTCCTCGCATACTTTTGTATTAAACTTAAATATGTCTTGATAAAAAAGAGAAAATACTCGCTTTTAAATTGAAATTTTAATTAACATTTTACTATTCAAATTACGAATACTCTAAGAATTTCAACGAATCCACGATAGATCGTTCCAATCCGCCAATCAGGGCATAGTAAAACCGGCTCTCGCATCGCTGTATAGTATTCAACGAGATCAAGTAAGCTTGTCCCAATGTATATTAGCGGTAGAAGATTATATGCGATTTTGCGCAGAAACGACGTAAGTCACTGACTTATGTGGTTTCAGTACTAACCCGATTTCCAACAACAAATTAAAGAATAAACGATTAATCTGACTTATGTCACATTCTTGCGTCTTCCACTAAGGAATTGATTTGTACAAGAGAGCCAATTTGGAAAATTATTGACTTATGTGGCTTTTGCAATAAACTATTCAACTAGACACTCACTTTAAGTACCATGTTTTATTATTTGCCGAAATATTCTTTCCATCAAATTCATCGAATTTTTTCTTCCTGAAAATTTTCAAAAATATATAAATAAATATAGTTTTAATTTAAAATAAGAACAACTGATATTTCAATTTACAAAATTATAAATAACTAAGAAAATAATAAAAATATACTAATTTTGGGTTTCAAACACAGAAGACATAATCATTTGAATAGCTATCAAATAAAGACAAAATTCTTCAACTTTTATTCTTGTTTCAGAAGAAGTTGTAGTAAAGAATATTCGCAATGTTACAACTTTCAAGAAATACTTTCTATTAAAATAGTAAAAGACAAAACCAGGTAGAACCAATACATAGGCATTGAAGTAAGGATGTCTAATATAAAATAAAATATATTAGACGCTATTTTTGCTTTTTTAATAGATGTCATTTCATTAAGTGATCATTTTCGTACCTACTCACCAAATTTCAAAGTTTTCTACAAAATAGTTTTTAAATGCACTGGGCTTGAAGATTGTAATATAACAAGTAAATGGAATGATTCTTACAACTTAGGATTTATTCTTCAATTTAAGGAAATAATTTTATTTTTAAATCTACTTACGCTTCTTCATCTAGTTTCTTATCCTCTTTCGTATCACAACACACATGTGTAAAGTAACACACTGTTAAAACAAAAACTACCACTGCAACTTTTGAGATATTCATCCTCGCACCAATTGATAAGAGATAACACGTAATTGCTAAAAGCAGTTCTTATATATCTGCCCGTTAGGCATCTACAACCTACACTTAATCAGAATTGGACAAAGGTTCCGAGAATCTGTAGCGATTGAAAGAATTCTGCCAAAAATGAGTTATGGCACCCTTTGATAAGAAATTCTTCAGTTTTACTCATCAGAATTGAACAAAGATTCCGAACAAAGATTAAAAGAATTCCGCCGAAAAATAAGTGAAGGCCTGCTTTAATGTGGTAATAGTCATTTGGCGAATCTTCTCAGAACAGTGCCGACCAAACGGTATAGTGGTTAGCGTGCTGGATTCTAGACCGCGAGGTTGCGGGTTCGAGTCCCGTGTTAGGCATGGATGTTTGTAAATGTATGTTGGTTTGTCAAATGACGAAATGTTTCGGCGCATTATAGCCCTCGTGTTACTGACGGCGCCAGATAATCTGAATACAACCAACTTCTCAGAACCGCTATTTCCGGTATTGGCCAATGTGCTTCCTACGGTATAAATAACGCAGGTTGGCTATTAATAATCCTCACCTGTTCAGAATCATGTTATATCAAAAATTGTTTTGTAAGAATTTTTTATAGCAACACAATTTGAACTATGGAAAATATTTTAAGTAAAAATAAACATCGGTTTTTAATTTGTTCACTCGTTGAAAGTATATGGTACTTTAGTTAAAGGAAAGTTACTCCTCTATATATACGTGTGTGTGTGTTCGCAGATGTTCTACGAGTGTCTAAGAGATGTTCCCAGAAGGTTTCATTCAAGCTTAATAAATCAAGTTTAGTACTTTTCTTCTAATAATGATTTCTTTTTTTATAAAAAATTTAATTCTACGTTCCAAGTAAGATACCTTAGATCTTAAATCATAAATAAATCTGTAGTGCTTGCCTAAAGGGGTTGTTTATTACCACCTCATCACAAATAGTTCGAAGTTGGGAATAAGAAACGAAAAAACAATAAGGCGGTAAGCGCTTGACAGAGCAAAGAACCTTTAAAGGGGTGAAGGCTAAGCAGGAGTTCGTATTACAGTAGCTATAAGATACCTTGAAATTACACTGTTATATTAAAAGCTGTGCTGTATATGATTTAGAGGTTTAATGAAAGGTTCAAAGAAACAGCAAATAAAAAATAAAAAATTCTATACATAACAAATACCAATATGAAGCTGTGTTTTTTTTTTTTTTTTTTTTTTTTTTTTTTTTTTTTTTTTCAATGAACCTGTAAAAGATATTTCTATATGAAACCTAAAATCAATATTTAGACTGAAATTAATAGAACACTTCATTCCTATCCAGTTCATCATATTTTAAAAGTTAGCTTTTGTACTTTTTCTATATTTTTCTAAATATTACATCCCTAACTTTTTGTATGGTACATAGTTGATATTCATTTTTTTATCTTTTAACGAGCTTTTCTTTAAAATCTTCCGTTGTTGAAGATCCGTTGTTCAGAAATCGTGGAAAGTAGACCTGATTTTTAATTCCTCCTGGCCTTTTTTTTTTTTTAAATATTTGTCTTGCTACTTGTAAATCTGCTACATTTAGATCACCCTAAGTTAAATTTGAAGTCTCAGAATGTAGCCTATTGTAATAGCATGACATTAGGTAGCAATTATAGATACTCATTTCATCCCACTGTAAATTGGTAAAGGGTATTTGGTACCCCTTGTTTTAATAAAAAATAATAAACCTATAAATTTTCTATATTTCGGGTGTTTATAATCTTTGATACCTTCTCCTTATTCTAGCAAGTTTTAGAGCTGACCCGATAACTGCAATTGAAGAAAAATTATATTTTTATCGAGAATTTAACATTTTTGAAATTGCTCCTTTGATGTTTTTAACGCATTTTCCTCAGTTCGTGATTTTGGAAATTCCCGCCTTACTTAAAACTCTATAATTTCAGCAAATATGATTGAAATTACTTCAATTTTTATTTATTTTTTTACTTTTTGTCGTACTAAAGATCTATTTGACAAAAATAGGCATGGAGTTTTAAATAAAATAAAAGCTTTCTTTTTTACAAATTTAAATGTTGAAAAATATCGTTTTTTACGTTGTTTTTTTTTTACAAATACGTGCAGTAACTATAGTTTTTTTCGAAAACTATTTTACTTATTTTAAATCCGATGCCTTAAAAGTTAGAGTATATTTCTAGGAATATTTAAAAAAAAAATTCAAGAAATAATATTGAAAAATTGAAAAAAAAAAAAAAAATAGAATATAAAATTTGATTACTTTTTTTTTTTTTTTTGAAATTTTGAAAATTTACAGCACCCTATGAAAAAATTTTAAATAAAATTTAGGTTTTACTTTGTATTACTTCAAATATGTAAAAATTAAAATTTTAAAGGCTTAAATAAATAAAAAAAATTATGAAGGGTACCAAATTCCCTTAAAATACTCCTCTTGGAAACTTCTCTGAATAATATTTAAAAGAAATGCATTTCTTTCTTACCCCGTGAGCCACCTTGTACTACTAATGGCCTTATTATACAGAACCACTCGAGTGGCGAACGAGCGTTTCAGTCGCTCAGTCAGACAAGTCACTCGAAGTGAAACAGGCAATCCTATGGAGCTTATTATACTGGTCCACTGCTGCGGCTACAGGTTTTGTCTTCCCTTGTGGCACTCAGACCCTAAGCGTAACATGCATTCCTATGGAGCTGATTGTACTGAGCCACAGTAGTGGCCAGACCGGGAGTCTTTACTGTGGTGAACGCGCGACGCAGGATTGGATAATAAGGGACTAAAATACATTGCAGAGTCTCAGATCTTACTTTTCCACTTGACAATCACGTGCATAGCCTAAAGTTGTTAACATTTTGATTCCATGCTCTGCGCACGTGATTGTAATCTCCGAGTCGGAAGAACTGCGTAGTAATCTTCAGGTTGGTTGATTGTTTTCAGATTATCTGGCACCGTCAGCAACACGAGTGTTATAATACGCCGAAACATTCGTCATTAGACAAGCCAACATACATTTGAAAACACCCATGCCTAACACGAGGCTCGAACCCACAACACCGCGGTCTAGAAGCTAGCATGCTAACCACTGTACCGTTTGATCGGCATAGTAGTAACCTTCAGACTGCACTGCAATATCAGAGAGGTCGGTTGTGCCGTTCATTCCATCCTTTATTTCCATCTTTGTAAATATTGTACCTAAGTTTATTTAAAAATATCTTAATTCAAATGGAGTCAAATCATCTACAGTGGCAAAAACAATTAAAAATACACTTCGTTTTTTGAGCAAATCAGCACTTTGATTTATAACAAAACTTTTTGTAGAGGCATTAAACTATGGACATTTTGCTTTGTATATACACAAGAAATATAACAAATTATCAAAAATCATATATTCATACAGCTTTAATACTTATTTAAGCAAATTTTACAGTCGAAAAATTAAGAATACACTTATGAACAATATATTTAACTACCCCTAAATATTTTATACTTGGCTGCTATTTTAATGTAATTTTGCGTAATCTTATCCTTAACCTTTTCAACGATAATTTTTTTTGTGAAGTAATTTGTTAAAAGAACTTAAATCCAAACTTTTAAATAGGAAATTGCTCCTTGAAAAATAAACCAGTATTGATGTAAGGAAATTCTTATTAAAAAATTTTAATAAAAGGAAATTATTATTGAAATAGGAAAAATTGTTGGTAGAAGTCACACGTTTGTCTAGAAAATCATTGGAACTTTTTTAAATGATGGCTTGGTTAAAAATAAAAGTAGAAAAAAAAAAGAATTTTGAGTGATATCATAAAAGGGAAAATTTAAAAAAAAAAAAAAAAATAAAGGTTTATCATAAAGGAAATGCAGTCAAACTTGCTGCAGAAACTTCTCAAATCATTGGCAGAAGTGTAAGTGCTTAAACTGTGCGAAATGTAATTCGACAAGCTGGACATAAAAGTGGAGGTGTTAAGAAGAAACCGTAAAAGCGTTTGGAGTTTGCAAAAACTCATCATTTCCAGTTGGTTGTTTTCAGATTATCTGGCGCCGTCAGCAACACGAGCGCTATAATGCTCCGAAACATTCTTCTTTCGACAAGCCAACATACATTTACAAACTCACTTGCCTTAAACGGGACTCGAACCCGCAACCTCGTGGTCTAGAAGCTAGCATGCTAACCACTACACCATTTGATCGGCCTCATCACTTCCAGTTAAATAACTTTTGGAAGAAAGTAATACAGGGTAACTACAAAAGAATCATTCATTTTCAAAACCCGATTTATTTAAAAGTATTATACTTACAAATATGATTGATGTATGAAAATAACAACAAACTATTTAAGTTTTATGCTAACTCTACAAATGTTCTAAATGTGCCCTTCTGGTCACATAACACACGTCCAGGGGTAGGTTCAATTCATTCCACACATTTTGTAGCATGATCGCGTCAATGTTCATTAATGCATCACTGGTCCCTTTCTTCAGCTCTTCTATCGTTTTTGGTAGTGGGGGTACATAAACAATGTCCTTAATGTTTCCAGAACTTTTTTAAAACACTTCTTGTAAAATAGGAAATCTTTATGCGTATAACAGACCATATTTCTCAAAAACCAGTTTCACGAATTTGCTCCGTGGATGAATGAATCCAAAGTAAGACTACATATAATCATACCAAATTACATTATGAATATAAGAATATTTCATTCCATCATGTCTGGTTTTCTTGAAAAACTCGTTTTTGTAAAACCAGTTATTTCAATGGCTTAGTGTTAGAGAACTAAGCCTTTTGAAAGATGCTGCCGAATTACTGGGGTTTAGACAAAAAATAAAAATTTAGTATCACCCGGAACCTCATTTCGAGACACTCCATCAAGGAAAATGGGGCTCCAATATGTTAGCTGACTATTGTTGGATGCTTAAGCAAAACGCAAAAAAATGGAAAACGAAGAAAAACTAAAGAAAAGAAGAAAAGTTTTCATAGGTATAAAGAATTATAAGAAGTATTTCTTAGTTCCATATCTAATGATGGTGTTGTTTTAAGAGTTACTCATGCAAAACATCCTGCATTTTGCAAAAATCTGAACGTGATAGAGAACAATGGAGATTATTTTTAGATACAGTTGACTGGAAAACACAATATTTAGCAAAAACATCTCATGCTGTAAAAAAAAAATTATTATTATTATTTTTATTTTTTTGCAGACCTATGTTATCAACAAATATTATTGAGAATTGTCTAACATTAATACAATTATTAAGTATAGTTTCAAGTGCAATAGGTGATTATTGCCAAACCCAATCATCACATCCTCTACATAGAGTCCATCCAAAATAAGAGAATTATCCCGAAACTAATTTCCATCCAGAAATTAAAAGAAAAGACAGTATTAGAAAAACACTTATTGTATAAAGAAATACAATGCGTAGATTTTTTTCAACATAGCTACCATCATTATTGAAGCCTGTAACATCGCGGTATGTCCCGTTATTGAAAGATACCGTCTGCGTTGCCAGCCATGTGGTAACATCGAGAACGGGAAATTTGAGAAATATGCATTGGCAGTGTCGTAATGGCGAATCTTCGGTTCTCCTTAATCTTCTATTCAATTTCTGAAAGCAAATCATCATTAGTCAAAGACGTCCGCCTACTTCATTCTGAACATTTTCACGTCCTTCATTGAAACTTCGCACCTACCTCATTACCATTGAAATTCTGATTGCGTTTTGTCGGTAAATTTTACGGATTTGTGAGTGAATTTCAATTTATTTAGCGTTCCTACCATTCAGAAAGAAGATCACAGGAGCGTAACCATCGATATAGATAAACAACTGGATAGACTGCTTAACTTTGGGAAAATGAAGCCGTTGCCAGATGCCATTGGTGGGATAAAAAATACGGATTGCCGAGGATTGAAAATAGAAGTTTGGGACGTACACAACAGAAATGTCAATAGTAGACCTTAATTAGTAATAATGTGCAAAAAAATATATACTCTAACACTTTACAATGTTTTTAGCATTCCCATCCAACTATAAAAGTGAACTGTGATTGGTAAATCGTCCCACCAGCTTCGCAATCCCCGGCGCGTTTTTCTCTTTGCATTGACATTGGAACAGTCTATCCAGTTGTTTATCTATATCGATGAGCGTAACTCGCCTATGAGGTGGGATGTTTAATTTCTTAAAATACATTCATGTTCATAAAATTAAAGATAATTCAGTTGTTCACTAGTAACTTCTCAGTGGAGCATCATCGACACATAAAATTCACATTATAGAAACATATTTATGTAACGTATCTATTAGTAAAACAAGTTAGTCGCAAATTGAAATGCAAAGTGTACTGAGGGGGCTTATGCAAAAGAATGGAGTACCATTAGTGTGCAGTTGTACAGATGCATTTACATAAAAAATCACGCGACTCATTGAATTGACTTTTAGTGTGAGATCTCCTCTGTCATCAGCGTTTACTTGGCACTGCATTCTCATACTTAACATGAGTTTCTAGATGAATTCTAGTGGCTAAATTGTTGGTCAATTTGGTTGAACTGTTTGCCAAGTGATGGAAAGACCCCAATACATTAAATCTTTATACAATGCATATCATAGAAGTGCCCCACACATGCTCGATGAAATTTGGATAAGAGGAGTGATCTGGCTTACTTATAGGGTTCGTGTTTTTTAAGGGTTTTTTCAAGGCAAAAGTGGATTAAAATGTGCCATAAATAACAATAAACATGATTTAGAAACCTAAATTTCCCCATTAAAGACTTGTCTAAATCAAGTTATAATTACAGGGAAATACTCAAATTTTACTACCTTTTGCGCACTTAGGGAGCTTATTAAACCAATCCAACATATTGAACCCAAAGACCAAATCTTTTTAACATCAGATACTGTTTATAGAATAGAATATTTTCAGTCTCATGAGTGATATTGAACACCAAAGGTTCCATAGAAAGGCGGGAACATGATATTTCATGGTAAATGCCAATTCAAGATAACGATTTGGTGGGAAATCAGTTTTGGTCTTTAAGTTCAATTTGTTGAATTTGTTTAATAAGCTTCCCAAGAGCGCAAAAGATAATTAAATTCCACTTTTTCACCGTAATTACGTCCACTTGATCTAGACAATTCTTTAATTGTGAAATATCAGTTTCTAAATCGTGTTTGTTGATACTTATGGTAAATTTTATCCCACTTTTGCTTCGGATAAACGATTAAAAAATATGAATATCGCCCCTATAAGTAAGCTAGATCACTCCTTCAATCTAAATTGCATCAAACATGTATGGGACGCTTCTACGGTGTGCATTGTGTAAGGATTTAATGTATTGGGAACTTTCCATGATTTGCAAACAGTTCATAAGGTGGGATGAGAAATTTAGCCACTAGAATTCATCAAGAAACTCATGTTAACTATGAGAATACAGTGCCAAGTAAACACTAATAACAGGGGAAATCATATTTCACCTTAAAAGTCAACTCCGTGAGTTGCGTGATTTTTTATGTAAATGCATCTGCACAACTACTCACTAATGGTACTCTATTCTTTTGCATATGCCCCCACTGTACAATTTGCATTTCAATTTGTGACTGAATTGCTTTACTTATACATATGTTAACAGTAAGATGTCTCTTTGATGTGAATTTCATGTGTCTATGCTGCTCCACTGAGAAGTTATTAAGGAAAAACTGAAATGTCCACAATTCGTGGACATGAGTGTATTTTAAATGCTCAACATCCAACCAGTGATCTCAGTTCGTTACTCAGCGATCTAACAAGGAATTCAATGGACCATTTCCGCATTTTTTTAAAAAACGAGTGAAATTAGTACATATTTATGAAGAATTTCTCTCTGATTCCAAATATTTAAACAAAAGTTTTTTTTAAAAATTAGTTATTTAAATATTAAGAAAAGAAAATTCCCCAAAATCGGGCCAAAACCAATCCGATCAAAACAGTCGACAAAATTCGTGACGTAAAGAGTCCCTATCGTTTCTATGGTAATCGTGAGGTTTCTGCTCAATAGTTGGCGTTAAAAAAGTTGGCGTTGGTAAACCATTGCCACGTTCCGTACAGGTTAACATGATTTGCGAGAAACTTGCAAATCTGATTACCACTTCTGCATTTCAAGCCAAGATGTTTGCAAAGCCGTGACTTAGCATTCAATGCCAACCAAATGAGTCGTTTTCTTGCCAACCTCTAACAAGGTAATTTTGATCGAATTAAAAAAAAAAAAAAGGAAAAAGCGCATTGAAAAGAAATGTTTATGTTTATAGTATTTTTGAAACATTTAGAATTAAATAAAAAAAAAATTAAAAATGCTGGAATTGTAAATCGTTGACTAATAAAACAGCAAAGTGGACACGAAATCGCTAACACAGTGCTTCCGAGGCAAAGATTTAAAACGGACTAATTTCTTAATACCCATTGTACCTTCCCATAGAGTTCCGAAATACTCTTCCGTCTCATAATAATTACGTACTCCCATAGAATACCAAAATAAAACAAATTAATTTAACTTAGATTTTCACACAAGTAACACTGTATGTAATGGACATTTCCCACAAATTTTTTTTTTTTAATTTTATTTCATTCTAAATGTTTCGAAAAGGCTATAAACACATAAATTTCTGCTTAATGAGCCTTTTTTTTAAATTTGCAATCAAAGTTCCCCTGTTAGACTTTGGCGAGAAAATGATTCATTCTGCTCGAACTGAATATGACATCACTACATCTCAAACAACTTGGCTTGAAAAACAGCAGCGGAAACCAGTTTTGCAAGTTTCTCACAAATCGTGCTAACCATTGAGATATTTCAATTGTCTACTAAACCCCGATTCCAAACACACACCAACTATTTGTCAGAAACCTCATGATAACCATTGAACGGAAGGAAGTTTTGTTACGTTAGTTACGTATCAAAAGTTATGTATAGTTTTGATCAAACACTCAACATTAGTTGAGTGTTTTGATCAGATTGGTTTTGGCTCGGTTTTGATGCATTTTGTTTTCTTAATATTTAAATAATTAATTTTTTTAAAGAATTTTTTTTTTTTTGAATCGTGGAATCAGAAACATAATTATAAACTAATTTCACTCGTTTTTAAAAAATGCGGAAATTGTCCATTGTATTTATACGATTCATCAAAAACGGAAGTCAAATTCTTTAAATTGGTTTGTAATTTATAAATGTTGATCTTTTATAATGGTAGAGAAAGAGACCATCACAATAAATTCCTTCCTTAAATAATAAATTAATTAATTTCCTCGTGCTCTCAGTTGTAGCTCCATACTGCTTAAAAAAAAGTCAGTTTAATTATGATGATTCTGAACATTTAGACCAAAACTTATTTTAAAACTAGGGGTATGAAACATCGCACAATTTTCAATTACGCTATAATACTGACGTGGATTTGTGTCATTTACAGTTTTTATATTTTCATCACTTATTTAGAAAAAATATTCGATATTTTTTACGATAATTCTTGCATAGGTCTTACAAAAAAAAATAAAAAACTCTGCCAAAATGGTGATTTTGGCGATATACTTTTCGATAAAGTATTCTTTATTATAAGTGAAGGTGAGGGGAGAAAAAAAGACGATCGTTGACGTTCAAGGAAAGAGAACTCCGTGTTGAAGACATTCATTTTTCAACTTTTTTCGCCATTAAAGCATTTTTACGGGAATTTCGGTGTCGGGGATATTTAGAATACCTTAAGAGGTATTACCACAGCAATTTTTATGAGAATCGTTAGAGCCGTTTTTTAGCAATGATTGAAAAGCATGATTTTTTCAATGGCAGCTAAAATATTCTCATGTACGATTTTGACGAAAACCTTAATGGTAGGTCCCATGGCCACCACCAACCCGAATACAAAATTTGAACATCGCAAGTCAATTTGTTCCAGAGTTATGCTGACCACAGACAGACATTTTTTCTATATTACTTTTTTGAAATTAGGATGTTCCAAAACGTGGAGAAATACAAAAAAAAAAAAATCGAAAAAAGATTTTTGACCGAATGCTATACTTTCATTACCCTATGTGTACATATGGGTAATTGAAAGTAATAAATTCACTTGAATATAACAAATGCTGAAAGATAACAATACATTTAAAAGTATTCAGCTTCAATGTAACTGTAGAAATACTTAACATGAACGCAAATCATGCATCATAAACTTAAACATTAATTGAATTCAGCTTTAAAATACAAGTATTTAGTCCCCGGTAAATGCAACAGGATTTTAAAATCCCATTAATTAACAAACACAAACAATAAAAAAAGAATTAAGCAATCAGCACTAAAATTCCATTCGAAACATCCTTTAAGCACTGCTTATGAAACTCTTCAAACACAAAACCAAATTATATTTCCATTAATTAAATACGAGTTCATCAAGGCAATTAACAACCTTTAATAAGAGATTTTCAAATATTCTTCATACGAAGAATTTTAGAGTGACACTGCTAAAATTGAAAGTGCGCGAATTTCTTCAAAACAATAAATAGCACTTCAAAGCATTGGCGTAGCTTAAGTGCTCAACCAAATACAAATGATTTTATTGATTAAGCACTTTCTTTTCATCTGCTTCGATATAGAGTGTGCTCGTATTCACTTCGTCGCATTTCATTTTCTCTATTTAGAAGAGTGTTGTAAAGAGGTTTTATTGAGGCTTAACATTGTGACTGAAGTTTATTTTGAATATGGTGGATTTCTTTTGAAGATCTGGACTGTGAATAGACGTGTTTGGATAGATTTGGAGTTCTAGTCTAAATGCTTGATTTGAATGGATGGAATTTAAAGTTTCATGTTGTGTAACGAAATTGGTGATTTTACTCACTTTGAAGAATTGTTTGTATTGTTGGAATAGTTTAAAAAGGGAAGGAATAAATATTTTTCAATGTTTGTATGGTCATTCTAAACTTAAAAAATCTCATCTTGCAGTCTTGTTTTGTTTTGGAACTACCGACTATCTATTTCTGCCACTTATAAAGTGCTTAACACAGCCAAATGCGTCTCGTAATTTTAAGCATCTAGAAGAATACGAGATCGAAATCTTCTAGTGTAAACCCCTCTCTCCGACCCCACCACACCAACGAGAGGACATTGAGGCCACAACAGATTTAATGTGCACCAGCCCCCATTAGGTACACACCGATATTTGGCGGACCGAGGACAGAACCTTAACCCTCCGGTTATGAGCTCGATACTCTACCGCCTAGACTATCAGGAGCCCATCTTGCAGTCAAAATCGTTCACAAAAAATTCAACAAATAAAAACAAAGCTTTTTTTAAATAACTCATTAATATACATTGCCAACTTTGATAAACAATTATAACTTATTTAACGAATTTTGAGCTCTGATCAACTTTCACAGTGTTTAGTGTTAGTTTGACCACTACGAAGAAAATCGTCGATTCCGTGCATCTGAATAATTTTTTCTTTTTGTTTTTCCAAAATTGGACAATATGCTATTTTAAATTGCACTGGTAGAATTTTAATTTATTTCTGAACGATTTCATTTGAATGTACTGTAAACTTCTTTTAATTCTCCAAATGTATCCAAAGAAGCAAATGATTGAACAGCGGTATATAGAAAATTAACAATCTTTTAACAACAATTAGTTTAGAAACCCTTTTTCATTATCAGCACAACGAAAATTACACTCTTCTGCCTCAAAGTAAATTTTATTATAACAATTCCTCCGCTCATTTTTCTCATTTAAGTAATGGTCCGAAGAACAGTAGCAAAATTATCTATTTCTCTTTCATGCTACATTCCCTCCTTTGTTCTTATCGATCAGACATAGATTGTATTAAGCGCGACCGAGAAAATGTGCCAAAAGCGTAAAAGCTCGCCAAGATAGTCTAATGAAGATAAATCCCACTAAAGAGGGCAACAAAACTGCATCTTTAGGTAAACAAGTACTTGCTGAGATAACCGCAACGTGGCGCTGATGACGCACCTAACGATACTGCTGAGATTTCAGCTTCAGTTTGGCAACAAATCGGGTAAATTAAAAGTAATAGAGGTTTGAGATGGGTAGAGGGTTTTGTAATGGTTATTTATTGTAAAATAAAGCCATTGGTAATGATTAAGGAGGTTTTGGTGGGAGCTCTAAGTATTTTATGTCATTGGGAATCTTTTTAAAAGGGCCACACTTAATTTAAATGGATTGTATTTATATTAGTACTTGAACAATATTAGTTGCTGTTTGTTAGAGATTTTTCATGTTTGATGCTTTAGTTTAAAATATTGTGTAAACAAATAAAAAACAATGTTGTTTCGTTTGCATTTTCAAACTTGCTAACTTTTCTAAAAATAAAAATCGGCGAGATTAATTTAATGACTGAGACAGGAATATTTTAAGAGTTTATAGATCAAGTGAAATACGACTAGAAATGTAAATATTTTGAATTAAAAGAGCTATGTTTATCTCAAATCAAAAACATTAAAAGTACTTGCGTCTTAAAGAAGAAATACTAAGACATTAAAGGACAAATTTAATAAAAACAACGTTTTCCGTTTGTATATTTAAATCTCTAAGTTTTTTAAAAAATGTTTTGAAGTGAATACATAGTAAAGGTTTATACTGAATCGCTTTTATATTGTCATGTTGTTAAAGATAAGAATTTATTTAACGTTTATAGTAAAACTGATATAGGATTAGAGATTTAAATATAGAAAGAAAAAAGAAAAAAAAATCTATGTTTATCTCAAATCAAAAACATTAAAAGTACTTGCGTCTTAAAGAAGAAATACTAAGACATTAAAGGACAAATTTAATAAAAACAATGGTTTCCGTTTGTGTATTTAAATCTCTAAGCTTTTTTTTTTTTTTTTTAAATTTGACGTGAATATATAGTAATGGTTTATACTGAATCGCTTTTATTTTGTCATGTTGTTAGAAATAAGAATTTATTTAATGTTTAAATAAAACTGAAATAGGATTAGAGATTTAAATATTTTGAAAAAAAAAGAACAATGTTTATCTCAAATTTAAAACGTAGTATAACTCTTATATATGATATCGTACAGATGTAAATTTTCAATCATTAATCATTTAAAATTATTGTTTATACAATCGTTTGAACTGCACCGAGTAAAAGTTAAGAATTTAAAAAAAAAAATGCTATCGTGACAGCTAAATAAAATTTAACCAAACTATCTTTCTTCTGAACTTTATTACTAATTAATAAAACAATTCTTTGAATATAATTTAAAATACATCTCCTGTTGGAAACATTCAACATGGCAAATATCTTCAGGGATAAAATCATATCTGTAAAAATGCTTTTTATTCTTAGTAAAATGACGAAGGTTGCACAAAGTTATTAAAATTACTATCTAACTCAACACTCTCATTGACTTGAATTGTTGGACAATCAAAATAATATTAAAAGAATAAAATTTCTATCTCTAATATAAATACTCTCAAATAGATCTCTAGGAATTAAAAGTTACAAGAATAAATTGTACATATTTTAGCTTTTTCTTACAAAGACTGTCTTCAGATATAGGGTCAAATACTAAACACTAGTTATATTACGACAGTAATTGCCATTAAAAGGTTGCTTTTTTACTTATTTCAATTGCCTCTCTCTCTCTCTCTCTCTCTCTCTCTCTCTCTCTATCTCTATCTCTATCTATCTCTCTCTCTCTATCTCTATCTCTATCTATCTCAATACCAATAACTAGCAATTTTGCAACAGAAATCAGAAAACTCTCAGCTTAAGGTTAACAGTGTATTATAACAAAAACCATGCAAATATAATCTTTTGAAATGCGCCAAAGTACTGCATTTGGTGACAAACTTATTGGGAATACTTGTTATAAAATATCCAAGTTTAATACAATATCTCAATTTGATAAAAAAATGTAAACTACCTTTCAATTTGACATATCGCACGTTTTTATAGCTTTTGTAATTTATTTCTTGAACATCATAAGTCAGAACCTTTGTTTAAGCTTTTTGCCACATTAGTGTAGCTTCCAAGCTTAAATTCAAATCTCACAAAAAACAACTAGATGTTGTATAAAAAAAAAACTCCAAGCAAAATGATCAGTCAGAAAAAGTTATGAATTCTAATGTTTGCCAACAAGCGGCCGCGTCTATAATATATTTGGGGGTACTTATACACAGTAAACTAAATTGGTATTATTGGGAGGAAGCCCGAAAGGAACTCTGCGCTTGGCAGGCTTGAATAATTTCGGAATAATTTTATTTTATATGCTTGAGCTACTTCGTATCCATTGCACTGAATTAAGATTAGTTTTATAAAAACTTTAAACAGCCAAATACTGATTGCCTATGGGAGTTCCTCCCAATAATCCCAATTTAGATCCTTGTGTACAAGCCTAAGAAATTAAATATTACCGCTTTCCAGCAGACGTTAGGTCTCATAACTTTTTCTGGCTGACCATTTTAACTGGCATGTTTTGGTTTTTTTTACATCTAGTGGCTTTTTAGGAGATTTTTTTTTTTTTTTTCATTAGTAATTTTCGAGATGACTAAGGCTCTTATAATACAGAGCCACTACTGTGGCGTGCGTTCACCACAGTAAAGACGCCTGGTCTAGCCACTGCTGTAGTTCAATAAAATAAGTTCCATAGGATTGCTTGTATCTTAGAGTCTGTATAATAAGCTCCTAAGGCATTTATTATACAGAGCCCCTCCAGTGGCGAGCGCCACAGTTTCAGACTCTCAAACACGCCACTCGAAGCAATACATGCAATCCTATGGTGTTTATTATACTGAGCCACAGCATTGACCAGACCTGGAGTCTTTACAGTGGCGTGCGTTAGCCACTTGAGTGGCATTGTATTATAAGGCCTTAAGATACGGTGGATGTATGTTTTAGCACGAATTTTGTCTAGTCACCCCAAGCAACATAATGTCAAAAATAATCAGGATTCTACCTATAATAAAAGCTGAGCTGTAAGGGGGATCGAAAACCAGATTTATCTCTGTTAACATTGTATACACCTCCATGTTCTGCAACTTTGGCATCAAGCTTGGAGGAGGAACACTGCTGCGCTCCTAACACTTTCACAAACTTGCCAAAAGGCAATTCAGCTAACAACGGTTTCTTCCTAACTCAAAACATTTGAGTTTATGACAAGAAATAAATTCAAATTTCCATACCATTCCGTCAACATAATATTCAAAACCACAGATAAAATAGCCTTTTCAGCATTCACGGCCACAATAGTACGTGCTCCACTTCATGCGTCCAAGTTCGAACACCCCACTAACAAAACGCTAAATATGGCAGCCGAAAAAGAAATAAAATTGGACAAAGAAACAAATGGCGCCATCAAGGGCCTTCTGCAAAAGACAAACAAGTTTAAACACGCTGTTCTTCTTATGAAGAGCTATACGTTACGTCACTTTCCCCCTCGGAAACGTACAGTCACACGTGATCCGGAATACTAAGTTGCCAAACTTGAAATTGGAATATTGAAATTGGAGAATTCTATAGAAATATGAAAGATTTAGTCATAACAGTGGCTGTATTCTTATTGACTTTTACTTGGCTGCCGTTTTCTATACTATCCGCTTCGGCAGAAATATTTTAGTGGAATTTATTCTTCGGAATATTTTCTGGATTTTGAATATATATTTTAAGCCTGAAATTTTGAAGTTAAAAAAGTAGACTGTGTGGTAAAGTGTATTGCTACAAAATATTCTATTTCGAATGGTGTTATTTTTATTTTTATATTTCTAACGAGAAACTTGCTTTCCAGTTTTAAAATGTTACTTATTTGGAATTAAACATGCATGCATATTTTAGTCGTATTTAGTCTTGAGAATAGATCTGGATTTTGAATTTATATTTTAGACTCTACGCTTCAAGTTAAGATATCATAAGGTGAAAGTATTGTAGCAAAATATTCTATTTCAAACTAAGCATATGAACTTAAAACGCTTTATGGAAATGTTATGTTGATTCCAGGAAAATATGAAAATAGTTTTACACCTTTTAAATATTACTTGGAATTGAACATGGTATTGCAAATAGAAATTATTTAGAATACCTTTAGTTAAAACCATATTAATGTTAACTTATTTACTGATTTAAAGTAGAAGATTAAATTAAATATTTTACTGATTATTATATAGTTGCTGATTAATATATAGATGCAAAATTATTTATTTATATAAAAGATTCTATAATTTTATGTAGCATGAAAAATTATGCAGTTGTATGTTCGTATTTATTCATTTATTAGGAATAAGAAAAAAAGTAAATAGTTAGTTAATAAAATATTGTGAATCGTTTGCTATAATTTGTATACGTCATAAACATCACTCATAGTGTGTTAATGCTGGGCACTTAACATTAACAACACATAAAACTAATTTGATATGTTGTATATGTTAAGTGCAGAACATTTATACTACATCATGATTGGTATTTATGGCTTAACGTTCTTTCCTAAAACTTTGTTCATAAAGAATTTATGAAACTAAATAAATAATTCATTTTTCTCTTAAAATAATGTTTTTTCTTTTTCGGAAAATTTAGGTTAAAAATGAGAAATATACTATCAAATACAATATTTAAATTATAAATCCAGAATTCTTATTCATTTAAGATAGTTTGTCTCTAAAAATGTACATATTCTTGCACTAAGTCTCTTAATAAACAATTTATTTTCATATAAAATAATTTTAGTGTTAACTGGTACATGCTGAAACGACATTTCAATTTCTAAATGTATTTATCATAATTACAAAATGAATTTATTATTTTAAAAACCTAACTCTTGGTAAAAAAAAAAAAGTAAGATATTTATGTTGTTGCTCTATTCTGAAAAATTTTAAGTCACAAACTTCATTAATTATACATTCATGTATTCATAAAATTAGCCTAATTTTCCCTTTTCACTCAAACTTATTACAAGACAAATTCTTAAATAATAAATTAAATAACCCGTACAGTACGTCAAAGAAAGCTATTTTTACCTTCTCCTCGCATTTAGTAAAATAACCAACTTTCATTCCGATCGAATCCTACAAAAAGAAACCGTGTTCGTCTACTCTAAAAGAAATCGGATTAAATATTCGATTCAGGGCTTACACTCGATTATTTTTTCCTTCTCGTCATGTGACTACTTCTCGTGTTGCCAACATCAAACTTCTAATTTGACACGTTCCCGAGTCTTTTAAAATGAATGTTGGAAATTAATTACATTTTCTGAAGAACCCTCGTTTCTGAGGTTTTGTTTTACGGTGGAAGCCGCTCCTAGCTTTAAATTAATGAGTGTTCGACGATGACAGTTAGTTGTTATGGACTTTAAGTTTTCTAGAGAAAACTTTGAGTCAATATTGTAATTATAACTCAGGTTGATGCTAAGTGGTTGAGATGCTATGCTGCTTAGATTTTAGCTATTATTTTTAAGGTTATGGATATGAAACTTTTATTACTGATTATAATTTATATGGATATCAGAGAATAATGCGTATGTGTTCAATTCAAAGTTATATACACATCTTATGTCATTGAAAAGTTTATTGCCGGAAAAATGAGCCAATGTTATATAGTTCTGGAAAATATAATTGTAATTTCATTAAAAACTATGGATTTAAACTTAATGTGAATTCATTTAAAAAGTTAACAATACAAATAAATTAATTTACAATCAAATTAAAACTAGGGTGTGGAACATCGCACAACTTTCAATTACCGTATAATACTGAGCAGTGCATTAAAATGTGACGTGGATTAGCGTTTACTATTTTCATTCTATAAAAAAAATTGCGGACACGTTGCAAAGAGATATATATTTATCGATAATTCTGGATGGTTAATTTGATGTATAATTTATAATGGATAATTTGGCTATATATTTTTCGATCATACTTACATTATCCTTTCTTGTTAGTAAAATAAAGCAGAAAAAGTTGTTGATGGGCGACGCTCAAAGAAAGAGAAAGTGCCTGTGTTAAAGATATTCGTTTTTTAAGTTGATTGCATTTCTGTCTTCTTATTGATCGCATTTCTACGGGAATTTAGAAGGTGGGGATATTTAAAGCAGCTTAAGAGACATTATCACATCGATTTTAATCGAAATCGTTAAAGCCGTTTTTTAGCAATTGCTGAAAACAAAAAAAATTTAAATGGCAGCTACCTTATGCGCATGCTCAATTTTAACGAAAACCTTAATGATGGTCCCATGGAAACCACTAACCCGTGTGCAAAAGTTGAACATCGTTGGTCAGTCCGTTGGGGAGTTCTGCTGACCACGGATACAGCTAAGGAAAGTTTCCCTATATCACTTTTTTGAACTCATCAAGTTCCAAAACGAGTAGAAATACAAGAAAAATTTTCATTTTTTTTTTTAGCGAATGCAATACTTTCATTACCCTATTTTAACAAATAGGTAATTGAAAGTGGAAAGGTAGGAAATATAAATAAAAACATCATTTTCTTTGCTTTTTCGTTTTAGTTTTCAATTTTAAATCTAATTAGAAACATTAAACATTGTTTAATATTTAAAATAAACTCATTAAACGTCGCGCAATTAACAACATTATTTCAGTTTCCGTGTGTTTGATGCAATGTTTCCAAACCAGAGATGTTTTTTATGATTGTTCTCTCCGTGCATTAAAAACGGTTGTATTTCACTGAAATTAAATTTTAAAGTAATATTTCTATTTTTAAACAATTATATATTTTTATACCACAATAATTAACTACAGTTCATTTAACAATTGAAAAAAAGGCGATAAAGTTTGTTTCGAATCACACGATTTGTGAACTAACATGTGTATACAATGTACATAAAAATATGAGTATTTTTGGTTGATAACAGAGAAATACTTATAAAATTTTACCTGATTTAACACTAGCGTAACGTATTTAAAAAAATCTTAATTGAAAATATTGTCATTCACAGAGAGTCTATCTATCAAGATTCAGCTCGATTGGAGAACGTCCAAGTCCGCTAATTAGCCCTCCGAAGAATTTGTCTCGTCAACATTAATATAGAAAGTTTGGTTAAGATTTACTGTACGAGACCCCTTGGCGACTTTTCAAAAAAAATAATTGCCAAATTGAAAATGATGTCACATGGATGTATCGCCAATTCCAAAATGGCGTCAAAATCGACTTCAGATCCTTTCCATCAATAGGGTTGCCAAAAAAGTGGATTTGCTGCAGGGTTGCCATTTTATAACTGTTATCGCCGAAAGTGAAAAACCGTGCCAAGGCGTCTTGTACGGTAAATCTGAGCCGAAAGTTTTAATTCATTAATTTCAGCCAAATTGAAAATGTTTGAATTAAGCTTGGTATCTGGATAATAGAACGTGAGTAAAAGCTGATACGTCTGACTAAAGCAATAGAAACGCGTTCAAAAGCGATCTTTGCGTGACAGTTCCCGTTCTTTTCATTGTATTAAAAGAGTGACAACAACCCTATTTATAACCAATGGCATCTAATAGCACTTTATTCTGTAAACCTCCACAACATAACGCGGAGTGACATTTTACTTTATATGACTGTTACAATCAGAACCAGCATGCAACCTTCGAATAAAACCATGCATCATAAATTGAAAGTTTCAAAGGAATTTATGCTGATTTCAAGGGACATTTCAATCTAAATGACCATCAAAGTGAAAATATGTTGAATTCGTTTTCGAGTGCAATCGTAAACTTCAGTTTTAACTTCCGAGTGACTTTTGCGAGGATATTGAAATGGGGACCTTTGAAGAATATGCATGATGCTGCTTCAGTATTCTGTTAAGTGCTGGTCTCTGTCAATGTCGTGTTGTGTTTGCATTAGAGAGGGAAAAGTAAACTTTGCTTTAGTAGGGTGGATCTTCGTATTAAATTTTAATTCATCATTACTTTAGGGTATATAATTAGTTGAGGTATAAAGCATGCATGTATAATTTTATATGAATGTTACATTTGTACTTCTTGTGAATAGCAGAACTATTTTAATATATTGCAGAACTAGTTTTCAATCTCTATACATAAAAGACTAAGTCATCATTAACACATCACCAGTTCTTCAGCTTCATGTATAATCACAACTCTGTAATTCGGTACAAATGTCAACAAGGACAAGCATAAGAAAAGCAAGAAGGTTGCAGACGATTCGGATTCTTTCACAAATGAGCCGAATTGGCAATAAACATTACATCACTGATGACGTAACTGCTGTCGCCAGTTTGGCTTACTTTTAAAAGATACAAGTTTTCCGAGCCATAGATCAGAAATCGTTTGCGCTTTTTCTCATTGAAAATCAAAATGCAGTGGGTTGCAAGAGGAAAAAATTTGCTCTCTTTTTGGCAAGTTATGACATATTTGGCAATCGGATTTTAGTTCAACTCATTCAAAGTCGATTTTTGATAAGTTTCGACCATTTTTGCCTCGGCAGACCAGTGGATTCATAACCTACTCACTTTTCTCCAATTTCTATAAAAAATTCAGAATGATGTTCGATAGGATCCAAAACTTGCAGTCGCCTCTCGGACAAATACAGTTAGGTTCGAAGCCCTCTCTTCTAGTTGAGTTTTATGTCATCCTTCATAATATAAACGATACTTTTAAAATGATGTACTGCATTTTTCTGTAAAGTTTGTATTTAAGGCTTAACGAATTACCAACTATCTTTCTTTCATCATTTTTGCCTGTAACTTCTAGTTAAATTTTCGTACGGAAATTTGGTTTAACGAGATCTTCCATTTAATGTATAGCATATTTCTACAGAATTTGTAGCTTTGTTCGGAATAATGACCTCAGACAGGGAAAGACTAGTATAGCCTTTTTATAAGCTTCTCACTTTAAGATCATCTTAGAAATTAAATATCTTTAAGGGGACTTTGTACCCTTAAAACTTTTTTTTTATTTAAGCCTTTAAAATTGTGATTTTTACATATTTGGAAGTATTATTAAGTAAAAACTAAATTTTATTTTTAAAAAAAAAATTAAAAAAGTCTTCTAAATTTTCAAAAAAAAATTATCAAATTTCGAATTCTATCTTCTTTTTCATTTTTCAATATTTTGTCCTGATTTTTAAAAAAAAATCCTAGTAATATACTCTAACTTTTTAGGCATCGGATTTAGAATAAGTTAAACAGTTTTCGAGAAAAACGATAATTACTGCACTTATAATTAAAAATAGCGTAAAAAACGGGTATTTTTCCACATTTAAATTTATAAAAAAATATATATATATTATTTTATTCAAAAATCCATACCTATTTTTGTCAAGTAGATATTAAGAATGTCTCAGAAAACAATTCAAGTCATTTCATTCATATTTGCCGAAGTTTTAGCATTTTGAGTAAGGTGAGAATTTCAAAAATCACAAACTGAGAAAAAAAGCATTCGAAACATCAAAGGAGCTATTACAACAATGCTAAATTCTCCATAAAAACATAATTTTTCTGCGATTGCAGTCATCGTATCAGCTCAAAAACTTGTCAGAGTAAGGAGATGGTTTCAAAGATTATAAACACGCAAAAAATAGAAAATTTATATTTTTATTATTTTTTGTGAAAACTAAGGAGTATCATGTTCCCTTAAAAATCAATAAAATATTCAGTCACTACTTAACTAGCTACATATATTGAACAATGTATATACAAATCATTACCTAGTCATACAATACTACAGGAAATAAGTCAACTTAATTAGCCTTGTCCTATGTGAGCCCTTAACCAAATTATCTACAACCTAATTGTCAGTAACTAAGGACACTAACTATGTGAAGGTGGAATGGAGCCGTTCTCTAACTTGTTTCAATTCCTACGTATATCGTTGCATTTTATATGTGGTAAAATAAGGTTTTTAAAATCTTTAAGAGAACAAATGATCCAAACGCTGCAACAAATATTGTTTTGTGTATTGTAGATTGATGGAACCCTTATTAGTTGTTTGTATATAAACTATCTTTTGATTATTTTGAGTAAACGAACTTATTTTCTTCTTTTGATTGACATAATATAACCAATGAAAACAAAGGTTTTTTTTTTTTTTTTTTAAATCCTTTCTATGCATTGTCAATTTTTATATTCATTAGCACAGCGTCGATATCAAAAACATTACCGCACATTTCGCTGATAGAAAACTACTTTTCAAAATTTATTTATTAAAAAAGAACGTGAATTTATGCTCTCACATCCAAACATCATTTAATAATTCTGATTAAAACAATGTGTTTGTTTTAAAAAAAAATTGGCAACAGGAAAAACAAAAATGGTCGGTTCAATGATTTATTTAACGCAATTGGATGGCGGCAAGTTGGTTTATTAGTATTCCAGTAAAAGCGACCTTTTAGAGACAGTTACAGCCCCAAAATTTGATAGACTGCATTAACATCGACATCGAACCTATTTGCAAAGTTTCAGCGCAATTGGGTGAGCAAAGGGTTTGATTAGGCCTTCGCTGATTTGTCCGCCATCGGCACACAAAATCGAAGTTAATATAAATAATTTAAAAATCATTTTTTCCTGTTCATGTTTGGAAAAACTACTTGGTCGTGCACTCAAACGTTCGTAAATTATACATTTTTCGATACTTCTGTATTATTCCTTCGATCCTGTCAGTGAACTTTTTTTGATGACAAAAAGTTCGAATCGCCTAACCTTTTCGAAGGTCCAGTTTGACTCGAACCACCTTAGAGGTTTTCTCTTGAAATGCCTTACCTGCATGGTTAACCGTGCATTCCTCCGGACCAACCGTTTCGACGGTTTAAGGGAATCCGTTTGGCGATATATTTGTCTCTTCCACTGTCGACGGTATAATACGTAAGTACCTATTTTTCAAATGCCCTGATAGTTTTGTAGCGTCCTGCATTTATTATATGTAACTTTAATAAAAAAATGTTGTAGATTACGTCATAATTAGTGTATTCATGTATGAAGAATTTTTATTGCTAAGTATATTTTAGGTACTGTTTCGTTAGACTTATCTCTGCAGTTTGGTGGTTTTTATAACTCATCAAAACTCACAACCTTTATATCATTATAGCAATGGACAATTCCCGCAGTTTTTAAAAACGAGCAAAATTAGTATGTATTTATGGAGAATTTCTGTCTGATTCCAAATATTTAAACAAAAGTTGTTTAAAAAAATCAGTTATTTTTAAATATTAAGAAAAGAAAATGCCCCAAAACCGAGCCAAAACCAGTCCGATCAAAACAGTCAACAAAGTCCGTGACGTAAAGAGACCCTATCGTTTCCCTGGTTATCGGGAGGTTTCTGCCAAATAGTTGGCGTTGGTAGACCATTGCCAAATTCCGTACAGGTTGGCTTGATTTACGAGAAACTTGCAAATCTGGTTTCCGCTGCTGCATTTCAAGCCAAGTTGTTCTCGAAACCATGACGTCACATTCAATGCCAGCGAAATTAATTGTTTTCTCGACAACGTTTAACAAGGTAATTTTGATCGCAAATTAAAAAAAAAAGGCGCATTGAGCAGAAATTTTTGTATTTATGGCCTTTTCAAAACATTTAGAATTGAATAAAAAAAAAAAATTAAAAATGCGGGAATTATCCATTCTTTAACAAACCCTAATCATTTAGGCTTGTCGATACATTTATACGTCATTTAAACGTGTAAATATTTAGGCTTGGTTACAACTGTGCCAATTGGTACTCGTCTAACAGAAGGATGCCATATTTTAAGTGATATTTTCATCATGGTTGTGGATGCAAATCATAAATACCTTAAAGAAAAACCCTATCTATAGATACAAAAAACTACGCCAAAAACACATTTCGACCTTTAACTTTAATTCTGAAGTGGAAACCCATAACATATAACAAATGTCCTATGTTAACGACACCGTAACATAGAAGTTCACCAATACTTGACAACACACATTCCCGTCTTGATTTGTAGCTGATCCGCATATCCCTTATAATGCTTTACACGACCTCTGAATTCCCATCGCAGAAAAAAAAAGGGAAAAAAAAGCTTTAAAAATGTAGACGGGCAATAAGAAAATTCGAAAGGGCGTTGTAAAGGTTTCCAGAATAGCTTTATACATTATGGATCAACCCCTGCAAAAAGTTCTGTAAAATGATTGTTACGCTTTTATAAGGGGGAAGGGAAAGAAATAGAATCTTTGGAGGGATTGTTTATTTGAAGCGATAGAAGGTAAAGTGGTAAAAGTTACTTTGCAGTCATTTCTGAGTTTAATCAGTGCCTTAATTTTAAAATTTGGTTTTTGGAAAATAAGAAATAAGTTGGGTACCAAAAGTAAACTGCCTTCTTATAATATAGTTTTAAAAAGGAATAACAGTTGTTCTTCTAAACTACATACGACTATTTACTTAGTTAGTCATTTAAGGCAAAATTATATGTTTTAGTATCCTACAGTTACTTACTACCCTTTCTTAACCTATGTCTACTAAAAGGATCCTCGAGGTAAAGACGGATTACTCGTCTTTTATACTACTGAATTTGTTGTAAACTAATTTACTGGTGGGAGCGTGCAACGCCATCTGTTGGCGGCTGCTACATTACTCTCCCTCCAGAATTTTATCACAGATAGAATTATATACATAGATACCACCATTTGCTTCCAATAAAGCGTAATATCTATTTTTTGCGATCGCTAGGAATCGATCGTGACACCTTTGGTTCTCCAGCTAGATACTCTATCCACTAGACAAAAGAGATATCTGGTGTCTAGAAGTTGTACTTGTTTTTTGTAGACGATACCACCACAATATTTTTTAATAAATACATGTTTGAAAGAATGTTTTGTAACTATGATGACCTAAGCAAAAGCGCGCCCTTATAATGCAAAACTCTTTCGTCCAGATCCGTCATACCTTACCGTATATATAGTATAAGGAAGCGTATATGCGTAATGGAATACCGTATATACCTAGTGGAAGTCACATCACAATGTTGAGACTAGCTTAGAAAACAATAACGAGTCAGTCCTTGTGAGGGCAGCCATATACGCAGTTTATATAGACTAACACAGCAACACGGATCTGATGTACATGGAGGACGGAGATACAGTGGGTGAGAAAAAGAGATTATTGGGACACAAGCAAAAAGTGAAGTTACGAGTCTGGGGATCTTTAGTGTTAAAAAGGGAAAAATTCATACCTATGTTAGGGAAACTGGTGTCCGAGAACTAAGTCAGATCAGCGAATTTTAATGAAGACAAGAATTAATTAGGTCTTGAAAATATGGAAATGGTTTCAACTCTATTATGACTGTGGTATAAAAATAGATTAAGAATTCAAGTGAAGATAGATAGAAGCTATTGGGTATTGCGTTACAAATTCATTACATGCATCCTTTATAAGTAAAAGTTTACCAATAGACATTAGGATATTTGACTTTCCTTTTCACAGACTTGTCAATACCGTCTCAAACTACCACCAACTACGAAAGAAACCCATTTATGACTTGTACCACTATGACGGAATGTTTCATATTTAACTTTTATTCCACTGTTTTAAGACACGTTACTTTTTGAGAAGGTGGAGCAAGTTATGGTAATGAGCAGTTTTCCCCGCTTGTTTAACGTGTTCTAGAACCAGAGAGATTACAATATTGAGGGCGTACTTTTTTTTCTTTCTTGATAAATGTTCATGGGGGGAACAATGCATGTGTTTCAATTTGTTTCTTAAAAATTTATAAATTGCGTGCTTCTGTGATGACTGGCTCCTTTCAAAGACGAGATGAAAGTAAATTTGTAAATAAAACTGAGATTTATATGAAAATTAATTTGCGATTCTTGCTTAGTAAAACATGTAATTTTTGGTAATTAGTACAGAACTTTGAATCGGAAGTTATAGTATTTAGAGGGTTTTTTTTAGTTTTTAAATCCTTTATATTAACTTCGATTTTATGTGTATGTTTGCCGATGAGAGCGGAATCTGCAGAAACCTGACTAACCCCTTTGCCGTCATCCAGTCGGGCAGAAACTTGGCAGATATGTTCAATGTCGATGACAATGCATTCTACCAAATTTTGGAGCTATTGCTCTCACTAAAAGGTCAGAAGTACCCTGTACAGATTAATTGTTTTACCATTACTATTGTATTTTTACTTTCCATTACCCATATGTATATATAGGGTAATGAAAGTAGAGAAATCGGTCACAAAAAAAATTTCGATATTTTTTTTTTTTTTTTTTTGTGTATTTTTCCACGTTTTGGAACATCCTGATTTCCAGAAAGTGATCTAGAAAAAATGTCTGCGTGTGTGTGTGGTCAGCATAACTCCCGAACAAATTGACTTACGATGCTCAAATTTCGTGTGTGGGTTGGTGATGACCATAAGGGTTTCCGACAAAATCGTGCATGCGCGTAAGGTAGCTGCCATGGAAAAAATTATGTTTTTCAGTAATTGCTAAAAAACGGCGGTAGCGATTTTGTCCAAAATTTCTGTTATAGTGCCTCTTAAGGTTTTCCAGACATCCCCACCTCAGAAATTCCCGTAAAAAATGCTTTAATGACGTAACAAGTTGAAAAACGAATGCCTTTAACACAGATTTCTCTTTGCTTGAAAGTAGCTTATGAACGATCATTTTTTCTCCTTTACTCAGTTGCACTTATAAGAAAGGATAATATAGGAATTGTCGAAAAGTATATCATCAAAATTTCCCAATGACGAATGTTTCGGCGCATTATAGCCCTCTTGTTGCTGACGGTGCCAGATAATCTGAAAACAACCAACCAAAATTTCCATTTTTGCAAGGGTGTTTTTTTTTTTTTGTTTTTTTTTTCTTAAATACCCATATTACAATTATCGCAAAAAATATAGCCAAATTTGCCATTTTTTTCTAAACGAATGATGGAAATATAAAAACGGTAAATGACACAAATCTACATCCGTAATATAGTGTAAATGAAAATTGTGCGATGTTCCACACCCCTAGTTTTAATAAATTCTGATAATACCAAATTGTCAAAATACATTTATTTTAAAAAAGGGATATCTATATCTAAAATTAAAGAGCTATGAAAAAATTGTGAAGTACTTTTATGTGATGTCGAGTTAGTAAAAAAAAAAAACTAACTTAAAAGAAAATGATCAAAGAATAATGACGTACACATTCCCAATGCAATTCGTATTAATTAAAAAAAAAAAAAACTATCTCCAATTTCGTGAAAGAAGGATAAAATATTCATTTATCTTTTACGCATCAACTAATCAATATTAAGAAATAACTTAATTGAAATAAATAATTGCTGAATATGAAGTAAAAAGTGCAGAAATAACCATCAAGATATATCAGTAAATAATGAATGATTATCTGTAATTAAATTATTACTAATCCGTTACATCATTCCTTTTCGCCATTTGATTGCACATTTCAATAGCCAACATATTCTTGTAGCAACGCAGTCGAGATCCTAACTTAATTCTCCAGCAGTTAATTATTTTATTGGGTTACAATTGTTTAATCCTATATTTGTAGTAGTTTAACTTCGCAAATTATCTTGGCAAATATAAAAGGTTACTAATTCTGTTAAAAAAATCAATGCTATTCTGAAAGTCAGTTTATTTATTTTTTGGAAGCAAATTATGATATACTTGCTAGTTTCTTAACGCATCCTTAAACTTCATAAAATGAATATTTTTATCAAACAAGCAAATTTTGTGTCTTTGGGAAACAATTTCCATTAACAATGAAATTGGATTGTCACCAATAATATATTAGAATATTAACTCTTTAAAACTTCATTCATGGATTTAGTTTTCGACCAAAGTCAACTGAATTATCAATAGAATTCCAGCCCAATAATATTCATATAAGTATTCGAATTCTGAAATATTCAAATATTCCACAATTTTAATTCGAGGTTTCAAAAAAAGTCTTGAATCTATTCAAAATTGATTTAGAATTAACGAAATGGCGCTGAGATTGAAATTTGCAGTAAACTACTTGTCAATGGAGATTACTTTTAACAGATAAAAATTTCAAAAATTCATATATAGATGGCGCTGATCATAATTCCCTATACTTTTACATGAATGAATGCTATGAAAACCAAATTCACTTCAATGGTCAAAAAATGGTGTTCGTAATGTCAAACCAGAAAATTTAAATACGTGTTTGTGATTGTCAAAAAGTTCTAATTTACTTTAAATGTTTGTGATTGGTCAACAAATTATGGCACACGTTAAAATCTACTTTCAAATAACGCAATTCTAGCACTACTTTTCAAACTTTTTATTGTACTTTGTAAAAAAAAAGGGTTTTTTTATACTCATTTTACTGTAATTCACACCTCAAATTACTTGAGTTTGAATTCATATTAATGTATCTGATACATGACAACATCGCAGGAACCTTTTTTTTTCCCCATTGTCTGATGGAAAAATATGCAATACGATGATTATGATTGGATTAAAATTTTAATTTACTTTTAAAAGGGCATTGTGATGTCAGCAAGTTTTGGCAGACGATAAATCTCCATTACAATAACACCAGGCATCAAGTCCATTAACGCATATTTTACATTTTGATTTCTAAACAGTAATTGCAAAATAAATAAAATAACAAGTTATTGTGTTCTATATTACAGACAACATTACTCAAAAGATACACATTATAGAGAAAAGTTCTAAAAGTAAAATTGTATAATGTACTAAGTCTATGATAAATTATTTTCCAACAAAAAAATAAACATACGCAGTGATTTGAAATGTTAAACTACGAACTATTTGAAATTATAAATATCAAAGTAATTTACATTATACTTTGTTGATAATAGTTTAAAGTAATAAATAGTCTAGTATAGATCTATGAAAAATTAACTTAATTTTTAATTTGTAATAAAATTAAATGTAATTGTGTTTAAAACATTTTATCGCATGTAATATAACTTCATAGTTTATTTTAAAAGAATATTTTCAATTTAAAATGCTTTTAATAAGTTAATTTGTGAGATAATTATTCTAAACTAAGTTTTTGTTTTATATCTGGAAGTTGCAAGTTATGCATATAAACACGAGTCCTTTTGTATTGATTTTCTATTATGTCCTTTGTATAAGTTTCCAATTTCCTTACAAAATGTAACGTAAATATAAGTTGCTTGTGCATTGAAAAATATCCATTGAATACAAGATTAATTTTTAAATTGCTTAAAATAACGTTTTTTATAAATTACCCGTTTCCAAATACTCAAATTTTAAATTATAATTATCTATTTAGAATGTTTCAGTACAAATAACTATAAAGGTTTTGTATTTTCTAAAAATCTTTTAAATAGCACTTTTTAAAACACATAACAATCCAACCTACACAAAATAACATTATTTGCAAAAGATTGAAGCATAAATAATAAATAATAAAAATAAATTTTTCCAGCGATATATGCTGAATGCAAGTACTTTTGAATAAAAATATACATGGATGTAGAACTTCAATCATTGTAGTATACGTTCCTTTTTTTAAAAAAGTCAAATGAATTGTTTAGGGAGTAAAAGTTTCTAAAATCAATTTACTTTTCTAAATTGAATTACCCGAAACACAATTTTACACACAAAAACTTTATTCTAGATTTCTTCCAACTAATTTGATTTCCTTTCATCCAAATATAATACATTTTCTATTTTTTTTTTGTTGGTATTGCTGACTTCAACATTAAATTGAATTTTTTGGCTAAATACCATTTAATTTAAACAAGAGACTTTGACAAACTTTTTGGAAGTACATTCAAGAAATTTAAACTTGAAAAAATCAAATTGTAACATTTCATTCCATAATAGAACGATATGGTCGAAAAAAATTCCTCGATTCTAAACAATAAGTACGATTTCAACGACTAATTTCCGTAAAATAATTCAATTAACAATGTTAATTGTGTAATTCAGATTCTCATTTAATTGAGAGGTTTTTTTTATAATTAACCAAATTAAAGTTTTAGTCTTACTTTGCGAATTAGAAATTAACGTATAGTTAAACCGCTGAAAGAAACTGAAAAAAAAATCATAAATTTCAATTTAATCTTTTTCTAGTACAGAGTTAATTATAATTATACTTGTATAGCGTCACGTTGCATACATTCCACAATTGAAAATGAATTTTTATATTACCTCAAAATCATTTACATGAGCAATGAGTCCTTCTATGTTTAAATGATATTTTGAAAAACATATCCAGTAATAATAGTTTTTATAAAATCTCATAAAAATGTATAACACACTTAAAATATACTATTTAAAAATAAAACATCCTAAATGTATTAAAATAACTACTTAAAAGTGGAACATCATCTCTCTACATTAAAAAAAAATCACTTTATTAACTATAAAAATAAATATTAACTAAGATTGTAAAAATAATTCGAAGACGATGTTTATTACTAAAACTACTATACTAAACTCCAACTTAACTTGATATCACTAGACGATAGATCTTCACCGTGCTCATAGGCAATTAATCCATTTTAGCGGAGTGAAGACATAATTCTCGCCAAACCTTATAGCCTTTTGTTTTCTACAGGGTTGTGGTTTGGCGAGCATTATGCTTTCCCACCGCCAAAATGGATAAATTACCTATGAGCACTGTGACGATCTACTGTCTAGATGTCAAGTTAAATTGAAGTTTAGTACACACAAACGAACAAAGCTCATTCTGCATTGCATTGTCCTTAAACAATCACGTATCTCTAGCTATTAACACATGTATTTTTTAAAAATAAAAAAATTTCATAATTTATTTTTTATAATAACTAGCACAACTAGGGGTGTAGAACATCTCACAACTTTCAGTTACACTATAATACTGATGTCAATTTGTGTCATTTACCGTTTTTATGTTATCATCATTCATTTAGAAAAAATGGTCAATTTGGCGATATTTTTTAGCATAATTTTTGTATGAGTATTTAAAAAAAAATGAATAATTTTACCAAATAGATGATTTTGGCGATGTACTTTTCAATCATTCTTATAATATCCTATCTTATAAGTGAAACTGAGAAGAAGAGAAAAAGTGATCGTTGATAGAGTAGGTTCAAGGAAACAGAACTCTGAGTTAAAGGCATTCATTTTTTAACTTTTTACGCCATTAAAACATTTTTACGGGAATTTCGGAGGTGGGGATGTCTGGAAAAGCTTAAGAGGCATTATAACAGCGATTTTGGACAAAATAGTTACCGCCATTTTTTAGCAATTACTGAAAACATAATTTTTTCAATGGCAGCAACCTTATGAGCATGCGCGATTTTGACGGAAACCCTAATGGTCACCACCAACCCGCACACCAAATTTGAACATCGCAAGTCAATTTTTTCTGGAGTTATGCTGACCACACACACACACACACAGACATTTTTTCTAGATCACTTTTTTGAAATCAGGATGTTCCAAAACGTGGAAAAAATACAACACAAAAAAAAATATCGAATTTTTTTTTTTTTACCGAATACTGTACTTTCATTACCCTATGTAATACATATGGGTAATTGAAAGTAAAAAAATAAACATTTTTCAATCAGAAATCGTGGCGAAAGTAATAGAATGAGCGGCAACTGCAAGTTAAGTTACCTCATCAAACATAATTCTGAATTTCTTATGGTATGTAAAGAAATAATAGTAAATCACGTGAATCCACCAGTCTACCACGACAAAAATGGCCGAAACAATTCTAAAATCGACTGTGAATGAGTTGAAATAAATCTGATGACTTAATATGTGATAACTTGCAAAACAGTGAACATCCTTTTTTGTTTGGTAACGCGCCACTCTTTAATTTCAATTAAGAAAGTTGCAGACGATTTGTTTTTCCTCGAGGAATCTTTCATCTTTTAAAAGTCACCCAAGTTGGCGATAAATATACGTCATCAGTGACGTAATATTTATGGTCCACTTGGCTCATTTTTAAAAGATGGAACTACTTTTCCCCTGAGAATAAATATCGTTTGCACTCTTCCTCATTGGGAGTTAAAGATTCATTCGTTCATCAAATAAGCATTTTCCCTCGTTTAAAAAAGTATTACTTTCGCTACTAGTTTCATAAATAACTATTAAAGCACGAATTGCATCTTTAATCTATAAAAATAACAATTAAAATAAGGGAAACATATTGAAAAGACTTAATAAAAATTTTGGTGCATTAGCAATAGGTGGTTGCCATTTTATAAGGATTAATTTTATAAATATTAAGTTTTAATAAAATCAATTTTGCATCAAATTTAAAAGAACTGTTCACACTTTTGTAGAATAAACCAATTCTAATTATAAATTTATATCTCTATATAAGAAAGAAAACTGAGGAAATGTGTAAAGTTGGAATTAATAGGCATTGGGTTGTATAGAGAGAGACAAGAAGTTGTAAGGCACCCATTGAAAAATTATAAATATAACAAACATTTTAATTTAATGTACACGAAATATTTATTAAAAATGTCATGTGAATTTATTCAATAAATTTCCTTGTAGTGGATTCGATTCGATATACACCTTCACTTGACCTGTAACCTAAACTTATAAATAAACCATCCAACCACGAACGCTCTATCTCGAATGTGGATCGTCTTATTCAATGCTCTCTGAACTCAATGAACGACACCTTACAATGTCAGTCAGTGATGAGCGTAATACTGCTAGTATTAGTTAACTAAGTGATATCATAAAACAAATGCTGCTATTTGTATCATGCATACAATAATTTGTAAACAATTAGAATAAAATAATACTTGATATCAGAGATTTTTTTTCATCTGAAACTGAAGAATAAATCACATTAAATAAGTATATTTTAATCTATACCAAGAAGATATTTTTCATCGTAAAAAAAAACAGGAAAATCAATCGATAAAATAAATTTTAAAGTACTCCAACACCAAAAGAAAGTTGGATAAATATGAAAATAATATGATAAAATAGAAGAAAAAAATTGAGAAAAGTAACATAAATTCTGATAAAAAAAAATGAAGATCAGAAACAAAAGTGTATTTTCTACAATTCATGTCGCCCTAGAAGATTTATGCTATAAAAATTGTCGACAAAAAGTAGTATACAATGAATTTTCATTGTTTTGTTATTATATTTTTAGAATCTATCTTTCAAAATAACACACCTGGTTTCAGTTAAATTCGCTACAAATATTTTCGGAAATATATAGTGAAAAATATTCTTTGAGTATTTCTCCCCTAAAAGTAGAAAGTAAGTTTTTTTTCCCCTCTGTCGCTTTTTCTCTATCTTTTATAAATATCTAGTCGGAAACTTTTGTTTCTATCGCACTTTTATTTTTGTGTTTCCTACATTGAAACGGCGAAAGTAAGCCAATTCTCACTTTTGAAAAGATATTTTTTGAGCTTGAAAATATATTGATTTTGTGAAGCATTTATTTGGATTTTAAAAGTCGGACAAATAAATATTTGGAATGATTCAAGTACTTTTTTTTATGTTTGGCGAAATGTCATTTTATTTACTAGAATGAATTTTTTTAAAAGAAAAAACTAGGTTTTTAAATATTTCGAACAAATACAATACGATGCAATTACCGAGTAAAATAGGGGAAGCATTATTTTAAAAAAAAATGGTGTATTAGACATATGTGATTATTATTTCATATGGATTAATTTTATAAATATTACATTTTAAGGGGATTTGCAACCCTTTCTTATTTAAGCCTTTAAAATTTTTAATCTTATAATTTTTACTTATTTGGAAGTATTTATAAATAAAAACTAAGTTTTATTTTAATAAAAAGAAGAAAAAAAAGTCACAAAATGCTCTAAATTTTCAAAATTTTTAAATTTCAAAAAAAAAAAATTCATCACATTTCAAATTCTATTATCTTTTTCATTTTTCAATATTTTTTCCTGATTTTTTTTATAAAAATTTTCCTAATAATGTACTCTAACTTTTTAAGCTTCGGATTTAGAATAAGTGAAATAGTTTTCGATAAAAACGATAATTACTGTACCTATTTGTAAAAAAAAGCGTAAAAAACGGGTAGTTTTCGACATTTAAATTTGTTAAAAAAAAGTTTTTATTTTATTCAAAAATCTATGCCTATTTTGGTTAAATAGATATTAAGAATGACACAAAAAAAATTCAAGTCATTTCATTCATATTTTCTGAAGTTTTAGCATTTTCACTAAGGTGGGAATTTCAAAAATCACAGACTAAGAAAAAATCGTTCGAAACATCAAAGGAGCTATAGCAGCGATGTTAAATTCTCCATAAAAATATAATTTTTCTGCAATTGCAGTTATCGGATCAGCTCAAAAAGTTGGCAGAATAAGGAGATGGTTTCAAAAAATATAAACACGCAAAAAATACAAAATTTATATTTTTATTATTTTTTTGTGAAAACAAAGGGTACCAAGTCCCCTTAATAAAAGCAATTTTGCAACAAAATTAAAAGTGCTGTCTTCACTTTGTTAGAATAAATAATTCTAAGTATAAATTTATATCTCTATAAAAGAAAAAGCTGTGGAATCGTCTAAGGTTGAGCTTAAAATATATTGATTTTGTGAAGCATTTATTTGGATTTTAAAAGTCAGACAAATAAATATTTTGAATGATTCAAGTATTTTTTTTTTTTTTTTTTTTTTTTTTTTTTTATGTTTAGAGAAATGTCATTTTATTTACTAGAATGAAATTCTTAAAAGAAATAGCAAGGTTTATAAATATTTCGAACAAATACAATGATATTACCAAATAAAATAGGGGAATCATTATTATTCAAAAAGAGATTAAATATTTTTTTCATGTATGCAATGTTAAGGTACTAGTATACGAAATTCGGGGAAAATGACTTATTCTTATTTTTCTTACTCTAAAATATTCTTGAACTTTATAGTTTCGAAATAGCACAATATTGTTTGTAATTTTCAAAATACTTTTTAAGGCACGTTAATTTTATGAAGGTACAGAGTGTTACAAGATTATCACCGCAAACATTTCATTTTATTCGTGATAATAGTTATTTATACGACTAGTTGGGAAAGTAATACTTTTTCAAAAGAGGTAAAATGCTTATTTGATGACAGCATGAGTGAAATAATTTGCCAAGTTTGAAAAAGTGGTTTCAAACATTTTGCATACAATATTTTTTATAATCACGTGCAAAAAAATCTCTTTAATATATACATAAACTTAAGATGGCTACTCCAGTCAATGAATCGCTTCTAAAAATGTCATTTCTCTAACAAAACTGTATAAAATTTCATCACGAGACGTCCGATAATGTTCTTTTTCACACTAGTGCAAGAAAGTTACTTTCTCCCATTCCTCACTGTAAAGTACTACTTTAGACACGATTTCTGATTATAAATGATTAAATGAAGTTAAATTTTGTGCATTTTGTTATAAAAACTTTTTTTTTCCCCCCATGTAGGTTTTTTTTTTTTTTTTTTTTTTTTTCTTCCCCATGAGAGATAACATTATTTTGAATCAATATATTATAAGAAATAAATCTAATTTCAATTTTATAATGGGAGGCATGGATCTTAAAAGGATCTAATATATTCATTCACTAATTTATTTTAAATTTAATTTTGAATTGTGGTATTTTATTTTAAAAAGTGGATAATTTAAAATACTTTGAAAACAAAGTAAGTATAAAAAAAGCTCAGTTATATTTACATTTCTAGTATGTTTTCCGTAGTATAGTAGTAGTAGTTCCGTATTGTGTATAATTTACAATTAAAATAAAAAATCTAAATAAAGTATAGATTGAGTTATGACTGGTGCAATTTGATCCTTATAGGGTAATTAAATAAAGTATTTAATTAAAGAAATTATGCAAATATGTTACTTTTCTAACACAAACATAATGAAAAAAGTTGCAAGTCTAGTCCAAAAATTAAAGCAAACATTTTTTTAATGTAGATTGACATCTTAAATGGTGGAACCTACACAGCAAAATTATATCTCAAAATCTTTATAAAAAATCTTGACCAACGACCAAAATATCTTCCACTACCATTTTCTAAATCATTTAGAATGCCCAAAACTAGTTTTTATTTTTTTCTTCATTTTTATGTCAGAAAATGTCAAAAAAGAAAAAAAATTATGTACATAAAAGTCTAAAAATATGCTTAGTTTAAAAATAATTGATAAAAAAACAAGGCAAAGCTCTTTTATGTAGTATTATAACTGTATAAGGAATTTGTTTACCGAATTTTAAGTTGTTATGATCTATAGAATTGAGGAAAAGCTGCATAAAATAGGCCAAATTAACGTGGATTACTTAGAAACGTACGTCTCCACTTACTCAAGAGACTAATTATAAAAATTACACATTACTTAGTGTAACTACTTACTAATGCATTCTTTTTCGCTTAATTTAAATGCACAGTTATCCCAAGTTGTACAAATCCCACTACATTATTCCCATTCAAAATGAATGAATAACATACACAAGAGCTCGAAAAAAGGGAAATGAATCATCGAACATCCAGAGTGATGGATTATTAATGAATTCACTTTGTCTGAAATGTAAATGCGGATTGTTCCCATTTATTAATAGAAATGGGTTTCCAATTACTGCGCCGATAAGAGTTTTATGTATTCTATGCATTTAGTATCGTATTACACTTCATTCATATTCAGAGGATTTGTTTCATGGTATGATGTATTTTTTATGAGCTTCAAATATAAATAGGGAATTTAGGTTTGAATACGTTGGAGAATATGGATGATTTATTGCGATGTATAAATGTTATAAGACGTTGAATCGTTTTCTAATAAATAACGATCAGTTTTTAATCGAGTAACTATTGTTTTCTAATGTGTTTCTTAAGACTTTTTTAGTAGTATTACGCTATACAGTGGTAGAAGTGGTGAAAAAAAGTGGGGGGTTGCCCAAAGTTGGTGACAGCGATAAATTTTATAATTGTCTACCTTTTATATAAATATTAACCGGTAAGGAAATAATTTATACCTCTTACAACTAACATTGAACAAGGGTAAAAAGTTATTATTATTTTAACGAAGTTATTATTATTTTAACGAATATTCCTCGATTTAGTTTTTTATTTGAAAGTATGAGATAAATTTAAGTAATAATTCAACATAACTGTATATATAGATTTAATTAGTGGTTCTAAATGTGCATACTTTCATGAAATTAACTTAATAGTTAGCATACTTACATGAAATTAAATTAATAGTTAGCATACTTACATGAAATTAAATTAGTAGTTAGCATACGTACTTGAAATTAAATTAATAGTTAGCATACTTACATGAAATTAAATTAATAGTTAGCATACTTACATGAAATTAAATTAATAGTTAACATACGTACTTGAAATTAAATTAATAGTTAGCATACTTACATGAAATTAAATTAATAGTTAGCATACTTACATGAAATTAAATTAATAGTTAGCATACTTACATGAAATTAAATTAATAGTTAGCATACTTACATGAAATTAAATTAACATTTTGTATTCTTTCTTTAAAAAAAAAAATTGCTTGTCCTTTTATGAAACAAGAATAGAAATTTAACTTGAAATGAAGTTCCTCCAAAGTTAAAAGTTGACCAAGTGTAACAGTATTTGTTAATTAAAATACTCATAACTTCATACGAAGTAGTATGATACATTTTTATAATAGTATGGTATATACCATAAATAGGGGGGGGAGGGGGGTTACATTTGAAAACTTTAAATCGCTTTTTCTCAGTGTCACTATATTTAAAGATTAATTTTATTTTTCTCTATAGTAGTCTTTAGACGGATTGAGTGTTTTTAAAAGTGGGGAATAGATTTCAGTGGTTTTAGAAGTGGGGGGGGGGGGTGTATGGGTATTTTCTTGAAAGATGAGGAAATGCGTCATCCAGCGTCTACCCACACTTCTAGTACTGACTCTATCTACTATCTAAATTTTAGGATACTGACGATCCTGTGGGCAGTTTGCGCATTGAGTAATATTTACTTGAAAAACTTTTTAGGAGTTTTAATCAGATATATGTAATGATTTTGTAACGAACAACCACCTCAATAGTTTCTATCAAAAGTTCACTTAAATTTAAAATCTATTTTTATCCCACAGTCATTCGATAGTTGAAAACATTACCATAGTTGCGAGATCTCATTACTTCGACCTCCTCCATTAAAATGCGATAATCTGTCTTTAGTTCTTATACATATGTTTCCCTAACGTAGGGATGAATCTTTCAATTATCCCTATTTGATATTAAAGATCTCCAGACTCGTGACGTCAATTTTTCTTTGCACCCTATTAATCTCTTTTACTCGGGCACTCTATCTCTGCCTTCATTATACAAACAGGCTGATGTGTTCTTCAAGAATATACTGCTTATAGAGCTTCCTAAACAAGGACAGACTGGTTATTATTTTCGACAGTTGCCACATCATTACATAGATATTGTTTTTCTTTTCTAACCTTTAATGGCAGTAGTTGAAATATGTGAAATTAGTTTTACTTTGAAAAATGTGTATCCATTTTTAGCGAGTTGAGTTAAAGGTATACATATACATTTGAAATGATTTTCTTTCATTTTAATATTTGAATTTTAGAATTTCAAAGTTTTACACAGCTCATCAGAATTAACATTATATATATATATGTATAAAATTAATCAATAATAATTTAATAATTTTTTAGTAATAAATAAAATAATAATTTAATAATAAATAAATAATAATTTCTTTCTTTAATTTAATTAATTAAAAATTAAATTAAAGATAACTAATTAATTAATTAATTAATTATCTTTTAAAAATTGTAATGTCCTTCCATAATTGAAATTTGAATCATCAAATCCAATAATATATATATATATATATATTATTCCTTCCATAATTGAATCATCAAATCCAAGAGCTATATATATATATATACTGCTCTTGGATTTGATGCATTCAAATATGGAAGGAATAAATTTGTGGTGTTGCCATTACAATTTTTAAAAGTAGTTTTAATGTATGTTTTGTAGTTTAAAGTATGAAGATCACTCCGTATAAAAAACAATTATATACATTTATAAAAAAAAATACCTTCCACAAAATAAAACAGCAATTTTTTATTTTTTTTTATCTTAATTGTACAATAGGTAAAGCCAGTGTTTGAAAGCAAAATTTTCATACTGTACACAACTCACTGTGGCAATTTAGTGAAATTAAGAATATTGTTTTAAAACCTCTCTTTATATAAAAGGCAAATCCCTCACTCCCTCATTACTAATTCTCTCACTTCCCATCTGATCACAATTCTAAAAATTGGTACAAACGTCAACAATTAACAAACATAGGAAAAGTTAGCTATTCCAATCTCGATTAATCAACTTTAAAGTGTCGAAAAGAGGTCAAACGAGGGATATTCAGATGTTTTACTCCCAATGTAGCCATGCCTCTGTAATTTGATACAAATATCAGCAAAGGGAAACATAGAAAAATTATGCTCTTCCAATCTCGATAAATTAATTTGAAAAGTTCGCAATAGGATCAGAATGTTCCATGTCAGGAATATCACTAAGCCCTTCTTCAAATATAGTCCCAATTAAAAAATTTGAAAAAAATGCCAACAAGGGCAAGAATAAATAAAGCAAAGTATTCCGATTTTGATAAAAACTAATTTTCAAAGATCGAAATAGATTCGAAAATCCAAAATGTGGAATGCACGAATACCTTTCGATCGTTCGGGGTAAAATTTCGTAGCGAAGCACTGGTATTTAGTTAATTAATTTTAAAAATTCGCAATAGGATCAAAATGTTCCATGTCAGGAATATCACTAAGCCCTTCTTCAAATATAGTCTCAATTAAAAAATTTGAAACAAATATCAACAAGGGCAAGAATAAATAAAGCAAAGTATTCCGATTTTGATAAAAACTAATTTTCAAAAATCGAAATAGATTCGAAAATCCAAAATGTGGAATGCACGAATACTTTTAGATCGTTCGGGGTAAAATTTCGTAGCGAAGCACTGGTATTTAGTTAATTAATTTTAAAAATTCGCAATAGGATCAAAATGTTCCATGTCAGGAATATCACTAAGCCCTTCTTCAAATATAGTCCCAATTAAAAAATTTGAAACAAATATCAACAAGGGCAAGAATAAATAAAGCAAAGTATTCCAATTTTGATAAAAACTAATTTTCAAAGATCGAAATAGATTCGAAAATCCAAAATGTGGAATGCACGAATACTTTTCGATCGTTCGGGGTAAAATTTCGTAGCGAAGCACTGGTATTTAGCTAGTACAGATATAAAGTAATTAAAATTAACTCATCAATATATATGTATTATATTCGAAGAAAAATATATTTTCGGGAAACGTAAATAAAACTAAAGAATTTTTTCATATAACCATCCAGCTCACCGTGCTTAAATCCGTGCTATGTCAAATCTTATTTATAGAACGTGATATAAAAGCATTCATTAATATAAATTATTGTTCCGGATGATTATTTTTCCAAAGATTAAATTTTGTAATTTACTTTAATGTTCAAATACGTAACAATGTATTAAATATGTATAAGAATAATTCAAAGAGTTGCTAATCAGTAACAGAAAGCAACTGCTTACGTGTAATTTCATCCAGTTTCATGTATTATCTAAATCATAATGACTGAACAAAAAAAAAATAACTTCTATATTAATTACTGAAATGAAATTCTGCACAAACAAATTAATAATTAGAGAAATGGAATCTTCGATTTGATTGTTGTGAAAACAGTTTTTAATTGCTGCTAATCCCCCCCCCCCCCCCCCCTCTTCTCCCGTGCAAAAGAATAAAAATCTTTTTCATTAAAAACTTGAAAGGAAACAAATTACTTTTCACGAGAGAAACGAAAATTAGCTACATTACAAAAACTGGCCCAGATGAAATTTATAAACTTTTATTATTAAATCGACAATTTTTCGCTCCTAATGAAAAATCAACTAAAGCCGTCCATGTAATTAATGTTTTTTCTTATAATAAACCATTTCGTTTTCTTGATACTTAAGTTGAGCATCATTAGATACAAATGAGCCAGACTCGGAAAAAGTTTTTTCTAATGGTTTTGGGGCAATTGCCTTCAGATAATTTTTCCGTGATATGTTTTATTTTTTTTTTAGTTCCGTATTCACCAAAGTTGCATATATTTTTTTTCAAACCCAAGACTGTAAAAAAATGTTAATTGCTCTCTCTAATGGTCTGGCCGTAATACAATACATTTGCTTTTCTTTATATCCAGTTTTTGAAGAAGTTAGTTGGAATTCGACTCCATTAGCATTTTGCAAAATGGTTGCTCGCTACGAGTTCTAATTTTGACAGGGAAAATAGTTTTCAATCCAGGATGATTTGTGTGTGACGTTAATACCAGAGCGCAACTGTATCAGAAAATGGCTGCAAATTTACGGTTGCTTATGGCGCTGATATTGTAATGGAATTTTAACAATTTGCACTACAACACATTCAATTAGTAGTTCGTTCGTGCGTGTCAGTTTTATCACTGGCTATTAGCAAAAGTGATGAACGGAAAGTAATTTAGTTCTGGGATTGCCATTATACTATTATAACGTATGCAAATGCCATTCATAAATATAGCTTTAGATTTATATAAGACCAAGCAATATTTCTTAAAAATATAAAATATTGTTTCATAAAGGCATTTTATAACCCCTTTGTTTTACCATATATCTAATGGGTTTTTCAGAAAGTAAAGCCTCTTTCATACGAGGCGGTTTAGTTGATTCAACTAAGTTGCTTGGTAAACTCTCAACTAGTTGATTGCCGTATGAAAACTTTTTCTTGGCACTTTCACAGGAGGCAACTTGTAGAATCAACTTCTCTTCCTAACGGGAGGTCAGTGCGATATTAAAACCCGAGGACTAGATAGAATAGGATTGGAGATGTTTAATATTTTAATTTTTAATCTACGAAAACTACTCCTATATGCATGATGCAATGTTGACATTCGAAAAATCCAGATTAATTTAATTTTTAATTTTTTTAATTAAATTGTGGATAAATTTGCGTAATTTGGTACTCCACATATTTTTAAATGTAACAATCATAACGGGCACTAATATATCTGATGCTGTTTGAAGGGTAATATAAAAAGAATGACTTATGTCAACATAGCAACATCAAATAAAAAAATAATGATAAAGAATATTCTTCATAGAAATTAACAAATGAAAATATTTCTTTTAATTTTTTTAATGACAATTCGGCTTGTAATTTTTTATTTATTTATTTATTTATTTATTTATTTATTTATTTATTTATTTATTTATTTATTTATTTATTTATTTATTTATTTATTTATTTATTTATTTATTTATTTATTTATTTATTTATTTATTTATTTATTTATTTATTTATTTATTTATTTATTTATTTATTTATTTATTTATTTATTTATTTATTTATTTATTTATTTATTTATTTATTTATTTATTTATTTATTTATTTATTTATTTATTTATTTATTTATTTATTTATTTATTTATTTATTTATTTATTTATTTATTTATTTATTTATTTATTTATTTATTTATTTATTTATTTATTTATTTATTTATTTATTTATTTATTTATTTATTTATTTATTTATTTATTTATTTATTTATTTATTTATTTATTTATTTATTTATTTATTTATTTATTTATTTATTTATTTATTTATTTATTTATTTATTTATTTATTTATTTATTTATTTATTTATTTATTTATTTATTTATTTATTTATTTATTTATTTATTTATTTATTTATTTATTTATTTATTTATTTATTTATTTATTTATTTATTTATTTATTTATTTATTTATTTATTTATTTATTTATTTATTTATTTATTTATTTATTTATTTATTTATTTATTTATTTATTTATTTATTTATTTATTTATTCTTAAAAAGTAAAAGTTTTGTTTTAATTTTGGAGTTTTTTACCATTATTAACACTATTAATAAAACAACAAATGAACTTTTAAATTTGAATGGTACCGACTACTTTATGAAGTAGCCATCTGTATTTATTCATTTCGATATTTACTTAATGTATATAGTTTGATAGCAACACATCGCTGAACTACTAACACAAATTTCTTCGTTAGACTTTCCACATTGTAACTTGCAATTGCAAAGCTTTCCATAGTGAACTGAGTTGATTCAACAAAGCGACTGATGTGAAAGGACAAATATCAATAACGTCTTTTGTGTTGAGGATGAGAACGTTAGCGCCACTTGTGCCTGCAAATAAACCGCCTGGGCGGACGAGTTGACTGTGTATGAAAAGGTTCAGGCGATTCACTATCATTTCTTACATGGCTGCTCACCTTATAAACTAGTTAATAACTACCTGATAAACTATTTGAATCAATTAGTTGCCTCGTGTGAAAGAGGCCTAATGCCGAACTTTGAAATAACATAACTTAAAAATAGTATAGGATAGACTGCTCCGATGCCAATGCAAGGGGGAAAAAAAGCGCCTGTGGTTGATGATGATGATGGGTGGACAATTGACCAATCACAGTTCACTTATATAGTTGGGTGGGAATGCGAGAAACCTTGTAAAATGGTAGAGTAGATATTTTTTTGCACATTATTACTAATTAAGGTCTATAATTGACAGATTCTAATTATGAACTAAAACGTTCTAATTATATTATTTTCTTTTTCAGTTCGCTCGTACACAGTTCTCTATTCTGGAGAACTGTTAATCCACGAAACCCAGGAAAAAGACGCTGAGTGGAGCTACAGGTGCCAAACTAGACATCGGCTCACGGGAGAAATGGTTGTAAGCATCAGTGCTGGGAAAATATCAGTTACAGGTGAGTACATTTTCAATGAACATTTCCCTCGTTTTCTAAAAAGATTTGAAAAAGATATTTTTTGCTGAGTTTGGCCTAAAAAACACTATACCAATCTTAAATTTTAGCAACCCTAGAACATTGCAAACCATCATTTGGTATTGAAGGCCTTGGTTCAAATGTTTTGTATGTTTACTTTGAAAAATGTAAATTTCTCGATGGAAATTCGATGATGAAAAAAGATCTTTAGGTTCAGATTTACTGTACGAAACCCCTTTGCTACTTTTCCAAAAAATCGCCAAATGGAAAATGACGTCACATGGCTGTATCGCCAAATCCAAAATGGCGTCAAAATCGCCTTCAGATCCTTTCTTCCAATAGGGTTGCCATTTTAGAACTGTTATCATCAAATGTGAAAAACCGCGCCAAAGCGTCTCGTACAGTAAATCTAAGCCGTTCTTTTTCCCAAATACTTCCGTTTACTATCCTGATACACAGTGACACGATGTTTCGATTGCTAATGTCATCTCACTATTTCCAATAACCACTGTTTGGTCAATTAGTGATCCACAATTAGTTGTCAGCAATCTGAGCATTTTTAACGGTGTTGGTGCATTTAAACCTATTCGACCTTTTGATAGAATATCACTTTTAAACCTCTTCATTTTGATTCTGAGGGGAGAAATTTAACATAGGAGACTGTTTCACATTAATGTACTCCAATGAACCAGTACGCAACTTGCACATTTAAGATTGCTTAGAGAAATTACAATTACGGAAGTTCACCAGAGTTATATTTTCTATTCTATTGCTGAAAGATATACAATTTTTAAGGTTTTCTCGACGTGCTTGAACTGTATAATCACAACACTAGATGGCAGCACGGTGCAACTTCTATCCTATCACAATTTCCCAACATTTTGATACTATTTTTAATTTTTTTTTTTTTTTAACTCCGAAATTCACGCAAATAACACAAAGTATCCACACCTATAATTTGGCATAGTTCCTTTCTTAGTACTTTTTAAAACACCTTAACAGACATTAGCACATAGATTTAAATCAAAACTGTTAGAGCCATTTTTGACCAATTGCTGAAAAACGTGTTTTTTTCATGATTTCAACCTTATACGCATGTGCGATTCTAACGAAAACCTTTTTGGTAGGTCCCATAGCCACTACCAACCAGCACACAAAATTTGAAGTTCGTAAGTCAATATGGTCAACATAAAAAATTTACTTTTCTAATAATATAGTTAGATAATGTAGAATGTTAATTTTCATTAAAAATTAAAAAATCCCAAATCGATGATTTCTAAATCACTTTTTACAATTATTATGATTTGGTATAAAGCGCCATCTGTTGAATAAAAATATAACCATTTTTTAAATTTGGAAAGAAAATGCGCTTTTTATTTTTAATATTTCTGGGTAAACCACGCCATTCTTTCCTAAATTCCCATCATCGATTTTTAAAATGTCCGGTTACTTTTACTTCACCCTGTAAATACACACCATCAGCAACCTTTTTCCGAACTCCTTCTTACACTTAGTCACTATCATTATATTTATTTCAAAAGTAAAACCCTTCTTACTCGACCACCCTCCCTTGCACTTAATATGAAATTCTTAGCACTCTTCTCCCAAATCAAATTTATTTTATCCCCAACATAAATTCTCGCGAGAACACTACATTTCACAGTTCCGCTTCATTAAGTTAAAGGCGACGCTCTTATCTTGGCTTGGCGAGAAAAGGATTGTTATCTTTTCTAAGAAGAGTATATTTTAACTCGACAGTCATATCTTATCTCGTTTCTCAAAAGATAGTATATCCAAATGCTCTCCTAATATACGGAATTTACTTGCACGCCTGTAATAATTCATCGAAAAAGTCTTTTAAGGTATGCTCGAATGGATTATTCTTTCAGGATTAGATATACTTCTTTAACAGTTTCTTTCTTTTCTTTACGCTCTTTCTTTCAGGTGTGTCTAGTTGTGTCTTCAAAATCTTACAAATATGGATTACCCTACTTCCTAATGGCAATTCAACTTAAAACTTGGTATACATATTCGATCCTTATAACAGCACAACAAACATGTGATAAGCCGATCAAACGGTATAGTGGTTAGCATACTAGCTTCTAGACCGCAAGGTTGAGGGTTCGAGTCTCGTATAAGGCATGGATGTTTGTAAATGTATGTTGGTTTGTCAAATGACGAATGTTACGGCGCATTATAGCCCTCGTGTTGCTGACGGTGCCAGATAATCTGAAAACAACCAAACATGTGATAACAAACAACACAGAACAAACATGTGATAACAAACAACACAGAACAAACATGTGATAACAAACAACACAGAACAAACATGTGATAACAAACAACACAGAACAAACATGTAATGGCATATGCATTGTGATTGGCTAATGGAATTTGAAAATTCAGATTTGTTTTCAAAGGTGTTTGTGAATTGGTCAACATGTGTTTTTATTCAGTGGAACACCACTCAAAATAACTCGCTGCATAAAGTCCATTAAAAGAGATTGCAGAAATAAAATAGATCTTTTAATTTGCCAAACTTTTACATTATGCACAATTGTTTACGAATTCTCGATCATAACAACACATTAATAATTATTTAAAACGAATTATTTTATCAAAATCTCTTTTGTAAAAACTCTATCTTAAAGTCCTTAAATTAACTATTGTATTAGAAGTCCATTTTCAGCAATTCCTCATTAATTTGTGTAAATATCTAAATTGAGCAAAACAATAGTTAGGTTTGAATAAACACAAAATCAAAATAACAACTAGTTCTACCATGTTTTATTTTTCATTGCCATAACAAAAACAAACAATTCCTATTGAGATTTTCGAGAAGATAATTCTAAGAATTACATGTCAACATACGATGCATAACAATGAAGTATTTGGGATCCGCCTGTCAATGTTCAGAAACGTAAGCATTACGTAGTATGAAACTCAGCAAAATAAATCCGTCTTTGAATTTCTTCTGGGGAAACATACGAACACAAAATATTTCTGAAATGCAAAGTAGCTTTGTTTCTGAACTATTGATGAAGCATGATATCTTATTTTGAAGTTTGTTTCAAAACTTGGGATAGCGTAAACCTATATATGCTGAATGACTTTTCAGAATGTGATATCTGACCTTCTTTCGATGTTCAATTTCAAGTAAGGAATATGCTTCTGAGATAGCGTGCTGTCAACAAGACATTGTTATTGAAATTTAAATGTCGCTGTTATATTTCAGAATTGTTTTTCTTTAGTATTCTATTCAACAATTATTTCCGATGTTTGTTTTGTTTGTTAGAATAAGAAACAGAGAACAAACTAGAATATTCTAAAAACAAAACAATAGATTTAACAATATATTTTGTAAAAACTTCACAACTCTAACTGTAAAAAAAAAAAATTCCATTTATGATTCATGCATGTTGTACATGGTAATCCATGAGTAAGAGCACATTTGTAAAATCGATAGTTGTATGTAACTTGAGAATAAGACGATGTGGTGATTTGAATCTGTTTTACAACCTATTTTGTAAAAACTTTACAACTCTTACTATTTTAAAAACATTTTACTAGTTATGATCCGTGCATGTTTTACATGGTAATATACGAGTAAGAGCAGATTTATAAAATCGATAATTGCCGGTAATTTGAGAATGAGACGATGCAGTAATTTCAATCTGTGGTTGTTTCAATTACTTAATAAAGTGTGTGCAGTTTACTGACATTAATAAAGAAAAGAAATATTGTACCTGACATGCATATAACTGTATTATGTAGGAAAAATATCATCCCTTATGAAGATGGTAGTGAATAAATTAATATTTCAGGGTCTATTTGTTTCAATTAGCCCTGGACCCACACAACTCTAAATTGAGCTCTTCGCACAAGTATGTTTGTATATGAGCAGAGTCTCATGCATTTATATCTTAGCATATATACATTTGGATGTGTCTGTCTATATATGCATATTGCATATGCATGTATTTATGTATATTTCTGGTACGTATGTGTGTATTTATGCCAAAATGTATTAATGTATTATCTAATATGTGAGCTCAGTCCTAAGCATACCTAGGTAATACAGCAGAATTGACCAATGTTTGAAACAGGAATTCTTAAAGTTCGGCCAATTCTGGCCAAAACTCTGTCCTTTCTTATAAATAAAATATTTAATTTTTAAACTGTGCATCAACATTACAAAACTTCCAGTATATTTTATCCAGCATTGGGCGAGATTGACCAATATCTGTAACAGCTGGTTTACAACTTTTGCCATCGGGATTGACCAATATACTAGGATATTGGTACTTTATACTTTTTCTGGGATGTATGCATAAATGTGACTTAATTCTGTCAGTCCTAATATTAGTGGCAAGGTCACCAAGTAACTTAGATGTCAATTTGTAGTCCATGTAGTTACTAATAAAGAAACCCTTCAAACCCTTGAACTTCATTCAAACAGTGATTTTAGGGTAATTATTGGAATGTGTGGGTGGCTATTTCTTAATTAATCCGGCTAGCGATATTCTTCTAGTTATAGCTTAACTAATTAGTGAAGAATACAGGAACTTCATTTTATATAAATTGGATATGCATTGATAATGCTCCCACCATATTGAATTAGCCGCTATATTAACTTGGGAACAAACGAAAATTATGTTATTTTGGCATTGTCGCCAACTATTCAAAATAGCGCTAACCTTCCACATAAACTAGGAATTTACAAATAATTCAAGCCTGTAGAAGTATAAGATAAAAAAAAATTATCTTCGTACTTCTATTTCGAATGTTAAATGCAATAACATTTCTGTATTCGTTACAGCATGCAAACTGCATTGAATTTCTTCGTAATTAATAACAAAATTTATGTTATGTAACCATTTCCATAATCCTTCAAACCCAAATCTTGTAACTTACAACTCACGCCAAGTATTTTATATCAACAACATTTTCAGCCAAACACTTAAAACCAAACATTCATTTCCTTGAAAAACTTTAACACACAAATTTTCCTCGCCAAACCACTGCCATGATTCTCCTTCCCTATAATAACACACATTTGCGCAATCATTAATCCCTGGACCTGGCGTAACATAAACTTTCAAAATCCACAACCTATACTTTTGACATCTGTTTAACTATAGTCCACGCCACGAATACACCGAGTTTTAACACGAAAATAATTTACAGCTGTTACTTAGTCCCTCACCCATGCATTACCGCAAATGACGACAGTTTGATTTCCAGTAAAGGAAGCCTTCACTGTTATTAGTATGAATCACTGCTTTTCTCGAAGTCAAAATTAGGGCCACAAGGTTTGGGTTGGTTGACAGTGCCATCCTTTGAAATGGATAGCGAGTAGTTATGCCGTAAATTCAAAGATTGTGGTGCAAAACTTTAAACTGGATGGCTATATAAGATCTGTATATAATACGTTTAAAAACAATGAGCATGTGTAAAGTGAAGTTTTTTCACAAATATCTGGGTTCTCTATTAAATTTCACGTTTTGTTTCTTTATCAAACAGTGAAGCTGCTTTATAACGTATTCTAATTATGTAATTAAATACGTCATTATATTTCAGCAAAATTAATCGTTGTAAGAGCAACTGGGTACATAAGGTGTTACATGAGCCATAGGATTATTTTGTAGAAACAATTGACGTTATACAATAAATTCCTTACAAAACACAGTAAACCGGTAAAACTGTTTCCTGCAACCATTATTTATAAAAAAAAAGTTTTTGTTTTATAATTTTGGTGACCATTTCCGATAGAATTTCATAAAATGTATAAAATATTCTAATTAAACAACATTTCAAAACAGCGCCATCTATTTATGGAATCAGCAACTGGTATAGGCCAGAATTTGACGTTGACCTGTTGCTCTGTTTGACTTCATGGTCCTTTAATAAGGATATGTACGAATGACACTATTATTTGTGAACGTTTTAAGATATTTATAATCTTTTATAGGGCAATAAAGGTTGCACATTTCAAACAGCTTTAGTGTTCTATTATATAGTAACATAACTCCTTTTTAATAATAACTATAGTTTTCTCCTGATATTAGTTAACAAATTCAACAAAAATGAAGCAAATAATACCATCGTATCTACTAAAAAACTGGTAAAACAATTTGAAACACGAACAAATGATTTAAAACTAGGGGTGTGGAACACCGCACATCTTTCAAACATACTATATTACTGGTAATTGCATTTAAATTTAAGATGGATTGATGCAATTAGCACTATCGTTTTTAAATTTTCATTAATTATACTTTTCTGTGGATTTTTTTTTCTTATTTAAGAGTTCCTAAGAAGAAAAAAAAGTTATTGATATAACTGCACAAAATTTGTTATATATCATGCTTACAATGTGCTCATGAAAATTTTTTAAATAAATTTTGAACTATAGGTGGTTTTATACTGCTGTATACCTGTTTCATTAAATTGAATCTGGATTTGTTTACTCAATTAACCTATAGCTTTGCCAAAACTCTAAACACACAGAAACTTTTTGTCCATTTACTAGAGAAAAGTTTATAAATTATATTGCCACATAAAAAGTTTTAAAATGTTAATAATTTTAATAAAAAATGTATCATTTTATTTTTTTCCTTACACAACTAAATGCATTAATAGTATTATTGAACGATTTTTTTTTTTTTAATTACCCATTAAAGTTACGGGATACCTTAAAAGCATTACACTACCAATTATAATCCAAATCGTTTGATCAAATCTTTGGCTATTTTCAAGAGAAAAAAACTTTCAATGGCAGCTATACATTAATCACATGCACTATTTTAACAAAAATGTTCATGGCTGAACCCATTACCACCAGCGATTCGAATACAAAAATTTTACATTATAGGCCAACTATTCCGGAGCTATACTAACCAGCATAGACAGACAATTTTTTTCATACCACTTTTTTGGACTTGGGTCGTTCTAAAACGTGTAGAAATTCAAAAATATAAATATATATATATATATTTTTTTTACCAAATTCAATACTTGAGTTAATCTTTATTGGAAGTAAAAATTTATATAAATAGTTAAAAGCTCTGTTTTTAAAGTGTTTTTTAATGCCAAAAGAAAACAAAAATTATTTAATTTTAATAACAACAAATAAAACCTATTATCTTTACATCGCGACAATTTCCTTTGAATTTAAGTATTTTCCAAGAATCCATTATAAAAACTAACATGCACCAAATACTCAAACTTTCATCAAAAGCAACCTGTAATTCGAGATTTATTCAAAACATAAACAAACAATAAAAATCCTTTCATATCTTGAATTTCAATGAAAAGTGAACAGTCACAGAAATCAAATCCTAAGTACTTATTATTCTGATTCCAGTAATAAACGTCATACAACTGAGCATACTTTCCTTCAAGAAACAAAACAAAGATAAGAATACATTCATACTATCCACTCTCATATTCAAAGTTTGGAGTGACATAAAATATCTGCGCATATCCCGTTTCACTGGAAATTGTTTCAAGGAATGCGAATGAATTGTTTTTGAAAAGTCTCCATTCGAAAGCAGAAATATAAACTTTAGTAAGTAGAGGAAGGGGGGGTATTTAAGTGGCATATTCAGAAGACTTATTTTTTGATATTGTGCATATATGCGTATTGTTATTTTAGAGTGTTATTCTGTCTCTAGTTTGTATTCTTTGTATTGCTGTTTCGAGCTCTATGATTGCAATTTGTTTCTTGTACATTGCATTTAAAAACATCCTATTGTTTATCGTAGTAAAAAGATATTGTCAGACGTTGAAAAATTACATACCTCAAAATATCTAAAACTGCGTCCTGCATAAGAGCCGTTGTACTTACTATGAAAGATATCTCCAGTGGATTGTTACGATTACGGGTTCATTGTTTGTTAAGTCAATATTTCAATGAAAGAAGGTTTTTGTATAACATTTTGTAAATACCCTTAATTTGCTATGTTTGGATTGTCCGTAAAATGGCGGGGGTTAAAATAAAATATGCAGCAAGACAATTATTTAACACGTGGTTACTTATAAATCGAATTACTATAAAGTTAATTTTATTAAATGTTTAACGTATTTAAATTAATTTGTAGAGGAATTTACATAAAAAAAGACAAGTTGTGTATGTTGGATTAACAGGTACGGAATTTTAAATACACCGGTTTGTAAAATTTTGATGCGAGTAAAGACTACATATGGTTTACAGTGAGACTCATTTTCATATGGATGGATTTTTCAATAAACAATGCTAGTGAATATAGTATACTGAAAATCCGTCTGTGCGTCATGCAAAACCATTGAATTCTGCAAAAATATTACTATTTTTATATTTTTAAAAACGTTTTTTAATCTATTATTTGATTTTTTTTTAAAGCATCATAATGTGTTGTCATTTAATAAACAAGATACTATTTTAAATATAATTAATGCCTAACTTTGTATTATATACTTATATGCAACAAAAGCAACATTGAACAGTTGGTTTGATTGTTTGGAATTTTATTGCGCAAGAGCTACACTAGAACCATACTGTGTCAAACAACTGTACATGTATTTTAATTAATAAAATATTTTGAAGATATAAAGAACAAAAACAACAAAAACTATAAATTGTCAAAACTCTATGTAAAGCTATAAAAACATTTTTCTTTTAAAAATATATATATATATATATTGATGTGGTGAAATTAAAACCAATGATCTGGACATCAGACTTCGAAATTTTAATACAAATCATCGATCACTGATGGATGATTTGTATTAAAATTTCGAAGTATGATGTTGTTAAAAACAGGACATTCACTTAAAATGCGTAAAACAGAAAAAATAACGCCACAAGAATTGCATGTAGGGGCATTTTCTGCGACATTGAACGAATTTATTTGGTTTCAACAGTTTCAGTAATCCCATACAATCATACAAGGTTAGTTTTGAAAATACAAGTCTAAGAAAGTCTAAAAGGTCGTTTTAAACAATAGTTGCTTCTTTGTAGAATTCCATATATAACCACCTACGTTATGCAATTAATTTCAAAAATACACCGTTGATCATAAGCATTTTTGACGATAAAAAACAACTCAAACTTAGCTAAACAAATAGTAAATTTAGAGACTTTCGGATTATATAAAATTTGCATCAACTTATATCAACTCACACACTGATGGTCAACAATGAAATCCTACAATGCAGACTCATAAATCACTCGGAGAAATCTCGCTTGAATACGGGTAATTTCCCGTTCAAGCAATAAATCTCTCTTTATGTTCAGGGCATTTAAAATCAGTCTGCTGCCTAGTAAACAACCAAAGTGATCAATTAGTCACATCAGCTTGAGTAATCCCATACGAGCTATTAAAGTCCTTCATTGTTGTTCGGTACTGATTGTGTTTGAGCTAGATTAGATTGGATGCACTGCAGATTCTTAGAACCTTTACCATGTTTGATAGTCCTGGCTTACAAGAATCATTTGTCTCACAATAAGAAACTAACTAGGTTATCAATTACGGCTTTATAGACACTTCAAACGGCTGTGATTTGTGTCTGTTTTAAATTAATTTTTGGGGTGGTTTTGAATGGGGTAAATGAATTACTGTGGGCTTGTTTAGAGTAAATGACTTGAGGCCGTAATTTTGTGCTGAGCTTTTGTGGAGATGGTGTGGTTAGTGTTTCGATATCGCGTCATGCCCAATTACTGATGGAAAAGAAATCGAATTGGTAATTATTCCAATTGAGAGAAAAGTTATGCCTGCTTTTGGATTAGTAGTTGAGATTTATGATGAAGACCAGATGTCTGAGGCATTTAGCTTTTTGATATTTGTGCAGTGCTACTCCGCAATTAGCTTATCTGCGCCGTGCCATAATCTGAGAAAATTAGTTTTAACTTTAGCTAAAATTATCACTGAAAGGGTTTAAAACTTACCGGTATCGGTGATTTCAAATGTAATCTTCTAAACTTCCAACATTTCGCTCATTTTTTAAATCCTTTATATTAACTTCGATTTTATGTGTATGTTTGTCGATGGCAGCGTAATCTGCGGAGGCCCATCATATAAGTATTAAAAACATTTCTATCAGCAAAAAATAAGCGACAAACTCCGTTTCAAAATTTACTTATTAAAAATGAACGTGAATTTATTCACTCACATCCATATGTCAGTTAGTTATTCTGATTAAAGTTATTTTATTATTTATTTATTATAAACATTTTGGCAACAGGAAAGAGTTTCTTCAATGGTCGATTAAATGCTACTTTACCGCGTTTGGTTTACGGCAAGTTGGTTTATTAGTATTCCGTAAAAGCAGCCTTTTAGTGACAGGTCCCAAAATTTGATAGAATGCATTGTCATCGACATCGAATCCAACTGCCAAGTTTCAGCCCGATTGGATGACGGCAAGAGGGTTAACTAGGCCTCCACAGAAATTCCCACCATCAACACACAAAATCGAAGTTAATATAAAGGATTTAAAAAGAATTGCAGCATCGACTGTATTCTTCAATATTTCATCTCGTTCAATTTTATTTTATCCTTGAATCCAAGATCGAATCCAAATGCCTTAAAAGATAATCAAATTCAATAACAATGCATCTTTCGATGACAAAACAATTCTGTAATGTTCAATGCACTGCCACTTTTTCGATACAGCTAGAGATATATTCTATCTTTCTCAAAACAAATTGCTTTCCTATATATTATAAAAGTCACATATCTTACCATACATTTATGGTATATGTAATAAAAACCAATTTTGAATTCCTACTACAAAAGCGTAAGTTTTTTTTGTTCTGTCAAAATAAAGTTTCCAAACAAGTTTTGAGGATTCATGTATATCAAAGGAATACGACAATAAAAACTACACATTTCATAACAAAGATTGTTTACATTTTTATTATGATTATTTTAACAAACACCCCACAGTAGTTTTGTGATAAAAAACAAACCATGGTCCTCCAATTTTATGAGATGCAAATACAATAACATGCCCAGAATATAAACACAAAATTTAAATGAAGAATTTCGATTTGGGACACTAGTGTTGCCACAGCGCAGAAAGTAAAACTGAGTAATAACCATTGCCCCAGGCTGAAGCAATACATCATCAACGTCACTAACAGAAATGCTCTTAGAGTGTTATTTGATGATCCCTTTTTATTATGTAGAGCTGAATGGCAACGGTCTTAAATATAAGTGCTCTTGTTTCTTTTATGCTTTGGTAAGGAACAACAGACAGATAAATAATAAAATAAAAGAATTGGATTCAGAATCCACTGCTTTTGTACTTTGGACTCTATTTGAAAAGTCGTACACAATGCTGTGATGTTCTTTATTGCTTTTTGCTTGACTTGTAGAAGAGTTTGCAGTAGACAGTAGATGAGTCGTCGATATTTAGTTTGATTTGGTATCATGTAATTACGTTTCTTTACTTTTCGTCGAATTAAAAATGAAGATTGTGAATTGGTTTTGTTTATTGTATTTAGGGTGGGAGAATTTAAAAATTTGCTGGACATAAGATAGGAGAAATAGTATTTATTTTATTTTTATCATGCTTAGTTTTGTTTAAAAAGATATGTCTTTCTGTTAAAAGGAGAATATTATTAGAAGACACATCATACATTATCTTTGTCAACAAAAACAGATTTCCGAACGTAAAAGTTTATTACTTTGTTTGAAATATAATATTTTCAACTATGATACAACTATGTGATACAATTTTTAGAGTCCACTATACAAGTATATCTTTACTTAAAATTGTCGAAATTATTCTTGATGTATATCGATTTCTAAGACCATTTTGCAAACAAAACCATGGGAAACTGTTTCTAAAATAAATAAAATAAAGAAATTAAAAAGTTTAATTAGATAAATTATTAAATAATTAATTCAAATGTATAAAACAAAGATTGTTTCTTTTTAAGCGTCTTTAAACAAAAACCTTGAACACTTGTAATACATTAACGGAGAAAAGAAAATTGTATAATGTATTTTAAGAATTCTGCCATGCAGATTTTCAAAAAGCAAACTCATGCAATTCATAAATTTAATCAAGTACAGGAAATAATGTAATGTTTCATTTAGATAAATAAATTTTGCTACAGTTGAAAACTCTCAAAAACTTTGCTACGCAGGACATATCAAAAAGAATGACCCGATTATAAATCGTTATTTTTGTGAAACGACAAATATCTCGTAAATGAAAGCTATGTAGTTTGACAAGGAGTGGCCTAGATATTTATGGAATTGCCTCAAGGTGGCTCTTTGCCTGTGAAAGATGGAGAAATCTGCATGAACTCTACTGAGAAGATGAGGTATATTCTTTTGGATACATCCTGTAATTATTTTTCTACTTTTCGAGTGTTTTACGAATAAAAAATAAAAATTCTTTTAAATAAGAATATAAAAATGCTCATTAAAGTAGTGGTAGAAGTGTAGGTAGACGCGGGGTGAAGCGTCCCCCCGCTTTTCAAGAAAATACCCATGCGTCCCCCCCCCCCCCCACTTCTGAAACTACTGAAATCCATCCCCTTTACTTTTAGAAACATTCAATCCATATGAAAATTACTAATGAAAACTAACATTAAATTCTTTATAGCACAGGAAGGTAAATTTCCCTTTTGCAATTTTTTTTTTTTTTTTTTTTTTTTAGTTTCAAATTTTGAATACACGACACATGATACAAAATTGTTGAAAAATAATCATCCTAAGACTGTCTAATCAATGCATATCTTCTGAGTCATGCTCTATGCATATAATTTTTGAAAAAGGTTTTTTTTTTTTTTTTTTCCTACAATTTTTTAAGTTTTTACCACTAAATTTTGTTTTTAAACTTCTTGAAATATTAAATAATAACGAGCATGGATTATTAGATAGTACTAAAATTACATAGACATAGATTTTTTTCTTCTTAAAAAATATATCAAGCATCTTTCGAAATGCAAATTGTAGTGACACTGCAAAGAAGTGATTTAAAAAAAAAAAAAAAAAAAAAAAAAAACCTTTATGGTGTACGTATTAGACTGTTACAAAAATGTATTTTGCATAAAGATAGAAGTATTTTTATTTTATTAACATATAAGGGGGGTGGGGGTGATGCACTTGCCACCAACTTTTAGGCATCCCTCCACTTTTTTTCCTCACTTCTACCTCTGCATTAAAGTCTCTTTTAATCGACTTTTTTTATACAAGGTGTACAAAATAATAAAGACTCATATTCTCCCCAGACTACGTTCATGGCGATTTCTCCGTCTTTCACACGTGGAGAGTCATATGATATCAGTTCCCTAAAACCCCTGGCACGCGTTGTCCATCAACAAAACTTTCCTTCACGAGATCTTCATAGTTTCATAAATATAATAAAAAGATTTAGAATCGGGTTATTCTGTTTTATCCACCATGTTTGTCTGTTTATGTACACCTCCTTATGCACTCAATTGTTCAATACCCAATTATAATAAAGGCAATTAAAATATTCAAACTATACAAGTACAAACAAATGCCTCGTCCCAAACACTTATAAAAAAAAACGAACCACCCCATCATCCAATCTCGACAAAACCACCCTTTATCAGATTTAAAAGACGCGAAAGTGCCCATAACACACCCCTAATAAAACCAAAACAGGGCATCCCCATGAAATCTTCATTCTGTTGGAAAACGTCCCAAAGGACGCGTAAAAGTCGTCCGGGGCAGATAGAAAGGCAGCAAGGGGCGTAAATCTATGTCCCTGAGGGGCTGTAACTTTCAAGTCACGTGGCCACCTTCCCTCCCGTCTTTTGGAATGAATAGTCGCCCCACCCACCCCTTAAAGGGCTCCTTCTACTCGGAACAGGATGTCGAAGGAATGGTTTAATTTTTATCACTTGTGAGTGGTGTAGTTGGGTTGCTGAAAGGCCATGTTGTGTTATTTCCCGTTGGTGTCGTTTTAATCAAACTCTTCTCGAGATTGAATTGGTCGTCTGGGCTCGGGTAAGTGATTTGGCGATTGTTCTGGAAGTTATGTGTCGCCAAGTTGTCCGGTTGGGAAGGTTTCTTTACCAGGATTACTGCCCGTTGAGTGTTTAGGGACTATTGGGGTATACATACTCTAATTGTTTATTTGTTAACTGTGTATTCGCTTCTATGCTCCATAACTAAGTGTTTTTCATGAATATTTTTACACTATTCGATATGCGTACTTATAAAATAATCCAATAAAAGTTCTAAAATAGAATCTATTGCCTAAATGAAATTCCGTAAAAATAAAGAAAATATCGTAAAAGATGTAATTTCGCCAAAACAATCCAATGGCGCTTGAAAAATTTGTACACTTCCTGTAGGAACTCACTTGGATCCTTTTTCAGGTTCAAATTATGGAAGATAACAAACGCAAGTACACTTAAGAAACGAGATCAAAATCCTTCACGTCTTTCTTTTATTACAAAAAGTTTAGAACAACAACTATATAAAACAACCGTTTTTACATTCTAAAGAAAAATTATCGTTTGCACTTTTTCAGCTCGTAACAGAAACTCAGATCAAGTTGAGTTGCACAAAAGTCAATTCTTATAAGCAACTCCATGATGACGCAACACTTCCTTTAGACGGGTACCAATTGGCGCAGTTAGCACCAAGGGTATGGGTTTGTATGTTCAAGTGATTCGTAAATGTAATGCCAAGCCTAAATATCTAAATATTTACGGTTCGTTATATGGTTGCTACAAAAAACCCTATAACGGTTTGTTATAGAAATTATAAATGAGTTCAAGGTTTTTAGTTTGAATGCGATATTGTTGCAACTTGACGATTTTTGTCTGGCAACCGTCTAACGGAACGACCTAAAAATCTTTTATTGTGATCGTATAAGTTTTAAGAGCAGTATTAATGACAGCATGGTCCTATGGTCATTTTGCATTATTAAATATAAAATGTATATGTCTTAATTATCTTTTCTACACTACGCTAATGTGAGAAGCTTATACAAATGCTCTGTCCGGACTTCTGGGGTCAAAATTCTTTTATAAAACTTCAAATCCTACCTACAGTTCGACATGATAAAGATATAAGAATAGAACTTGGATATTCGGGGATAATTTTCGTCGCCAATCTAGCAGCATTTTTGTTTTTTAAAAACTACGCATTAATTAACAATACATTTTTATCATATATTGTCAACCTTAGCAGGAAGAATATTGTAATTTAATGCTACAAAATTGTCACTTGCATTATGAGCTGAGATAAATAAAATAAAAACAGTATAAAAGCGACTTTTTTGTGACAGTAACATTATAATGCACATTGTTTAAAATTATGTAGTTCAAACCGATAAATGTTCTAATATTTTTTAAACTTTTTTCTAAATACTTGAAGGTATATCCAATGGTGACCTTGGTTTTAAGGTCAAATATATATGGATATAGTACAAATCTAAAAAATCTTAGAAAAAAATAATCGAAGTAAGAATTTTAAATGAAAACTGAGATTTCTTCCTTTAAGCTTTAAAAATTAAAAATTCATTTACAAAACTATTTAAAATATTTCATTCATAAAACATTTTTCTTTTTGACAAAATAACACATTGAACAAAGCGTGATATTTATTTATACAAATTATACGATATTTCTAAAAACATTTTAATTAAGTTTTCAATAACGATAAAAAAAAAATTTTAAAAGCATTTAGTATTCAATATTACAATTTCCAGCATTAAATCCACAAATATAGTCATATGAATTCCTATTCTAAAGGAAATATCTTTCCAACATTTTATTCATGAATATATTCCGATGATAATTAATTTTACTCTACTCGTTACTTTAATAATGATAAAATAAATTAAAATGATTCACTCGCTAAAAAAAAAAAAAATCATCAGAGAAATACGTCGATTATGTTTGCGTTTGTTAACTTCCCATCGCCGAGCGCGTAAAGCTATTATTTCTGATTAAATATTGACACTAACCGTTCACCAAAACCCTTTTAAATCGAACATCGAGCTTAAAAATACGAGCGCAGTATTTATTCTTCAGAAATGGCAACAGGAACTGACAAAAGATAACAGTTTTGAAAAAGAAAGTCAGGAACTGTAACCGCATTAGGCAGTAAAAATGTAAACAAAATGAAAATGGAAAATATGGACTTTGTGAAAGGAAATATGGCAACCGATTCTAAATTTACAAATGCAGCTGTGTTCTATTTACTAAAAAAAAAGAATATTTGATCACCAGAAATTAAATTTTATAGCGGGTCGAGAATTCTTTTTCGAATAAAAATGTCACTAAGTCTTTTCAGTGTGAACAATACAAAGACAAACTATTTACCATTTTTCACTACGAATACGAAGCGAATTCTATTTGTTTCTGTATATATATTCGACTTGAATTTACTTCTTAAGTAGGATAAAGCTGCAATGCAAAGCGACAGGTCGTTGGATACGCAAACAATGGTGTCGGAGCGCCATTTTTTAAAAGATTTATTCGACTCCTTTTTGAAATGTTCGTTGTAGATACAGAGAATTTGGAACAGATTTTTCAGATTTTGATGAGATTTGCTGAAATGAAACAAAATATCGAAGGCGAATGCTGCAAACAATAAACTTAATCTGTTTATTTCAGAATTGATTTTATACGCTTTTGTGTTTGAGGCAGAAAAACGTAAGTGCAAAATTCTCTGTAATGATTTATGTGATTTAAAAACATACAAAAGAAGAAGGGCAGGTTGGTATTATTTAGCGTTGGAATTATTATCGATTTATGTTTTATTTTAAACGAAATTTAAATAAAAGTACTGACACATACTTCGAATTTATTTTTGGCGTCAACAAATAGATACTCAGATAGCATATAATTAGATATTTAAATATGTAGAACAATTTAATTTAAAGAAAGATTATGCCCTGATGGTAAATATTAATTTGTAATACTGTAAGTAATAGTAGTTAGGTGAAGGATAATATACTAGGATGAACAAATTGGTAAAAATACCAAAGAAACAATGCTTTTAAAATCCCTCATATTGACTTCGACTTTGTGTATGGCTAGTTGGTTGGTTGATTAGATATGTCGATGGCGGGTAAATGTGCGTATACCTAATTAATCCCACTGCCGTTCTGATGGTTCTGAAACTTGGCAGATAGATTCGATGTCGATGACAATGCATTCTATCAAATTTTGATGGCTGTCACTGTCACTAAAATGCTCTTCTACTAAATACTAATAAACCAACTTGCCTTCATCCAATTGTGCTGAAATAGCATTTATCCGATCATTGAAGAAACTCTTTCCTGTTGCCAAAACTGTTTTACTAAATAAATAATAAAATTGTTTTAATCAGAATAAATGCAAGATATTTGAATGTGAATGCATAAATTCATATTCATTTTTAATGAATAAATTTTGAAAAGTAGTCTACCCCAGATTTTGCCAATAGAAATGTTGTTAATAATTAAAATTCAGTGCCAACACCTAGTACACGCTGGCAACAAAAACGGCGCTTTATTATTGATTATAAAAATTGAAACGCATATAAAGGATTTATATCAAAAACTTTTTTATAGGTTACATTATTTACTTTCAATTACTCGAAATGTAGTAACAAGGTGATGTAACTATTGCATTCGGTCAAACAATTTTTTTTTTCTTCCATCTTATCAGGTTTTGGAACATCCTGAGTCCAAAAATGTGGTCTATAGAAAAAAAATTATGTGCAACTACTTATCTGTTGTTAACATAATACCCAAACAGGTTCCTCTACGATATTCAACTTTTGTGTAAGGGTTAATGGTGGCCATGTGATCCATCATAAAGGTTTTCATCAAATTAGCGCATGCGCGTACGGTAGCTGCCATTGAAAAAAAATTGTTGTTCAGTAATTGCTTATTGAATTAAAAATGTCTCTATTGATTTGGATCAAAACCCATCTTGTGATATCTTTTAAGGTATTTTAAACAACCCCACACTCGAAAATTCAATAAGGCATGAAAAAAAATTGAGAAACAAACGCCTTTGACATAAACCTAATAACAATTTTTCCTCTTCCAATTCACATACCCAAAAGAAATAAAGTAATAGTTATCACCAAAAATATCTCCAAATTCCCAATTTCGGAGATTGTTTTCTCTTTCTTTTTTTGTCGAAGTAACAATTATCGCCAAACTGGCCATATTATTAAAAAAAGAAAAATATAAAAAATTAAACGGTAAATTACATCAATCCTTGTAAAATTTAAATACGGTGACCAGTGTTATAATGTTATTGAAAGTTATGCAATGCTTCATACTCTAGTTTAATAATAAAAAAATAAAAAAAAGTAAAATGACAAACGGGAAAAATACCGCGACCAGGTAAAATCGGTTTCACATTAAGTTAGAAATCATCAGGATAATTGTACCAATTACCTAAATTTCTTTTCTGAGAGGATGATAAGTACAATTTGCACGTGATTTACGTATTAATTCATCCATTTTAAAAGTTTATTTTTTTTTGTCATTGCCTTGTATTATAAAAGCCCTTGGATAAGAAAATAATCAAAAAAATCAGATAATTGTAAGAAAATAGTTTCTAAACACATGTTTAAAACTTTAGTTAAAGGTACTCTTCTTAAAAATAAGTACAAAAGTGCCCTTATTTCTGTTATGTATAATTACGAATCATAACAGTAAAATTTTGTTTGCGAGAGAAATATCTATTCAAAACACAAAAATGCAGCAATTCTTCCAAGAAATTAATTTTTATGAGAAATATTAATTAATATTCATGGATCTATATAAATGTTTCAACCCACATTTTTATTTGCCATGGATTGATGTAAACTACCATTTTTATTTTTAAATGCTCCTTAATTTAAAAAAAAAAAAAAAAAAAAATATATAGCAGTTTGTCGATATTTTTGGCGATAACTTTAACATTGGTAAAATTGAGATGTTTTTTTTTTTTTTTTTTTTTTTTTTTCCTTTCCCTTTCTATGAAAAACATCAATCTTTCTTGTAAAGTGAAACAGAGGATAAACTATCGGTGATGGATGAGACTCAAGAATAAAGAACTATACATTAAAGACATTAATTTTTCAACTTTTAACCCTTTATGTCATTTCTAAGGAAATTTCAGAGGTAGGGATATTTAGAGCAACTTCAAACGCATTACCACAACAATTTTAATCAAAATCGTTAGAGCCATTTTTTTGGCAATTACTGAAAAACATAAAGTTTTCAATAACCACTACCTCATGTGCATGCGCAATTTTAACGAAAACCTTAATGAAAGTTCCCATGTCGAATGAAAAAGTTGAGCATCGTAGGTCAGTCCGTGCGGGAGTTATGCTGACCACGACACAGACACTTAGTAATTTCATCGAGACCAACTTTTTGAATTCGGCATACTCTAAAACCTGTAGCCCACCTGATGGCTGTGTGGTTAGAACTCTGGCCTCGCATTCCAAAGGTGCAGGGGTTAGGCATGAATGTTCATTATGGTTCGGAAACCACGTTAAGCTGTAGGTACCGGCCTGATTAGCCGTCATTGTGTATAAAAAAAATAGGTCGTTGATCGTACAAACCAACCAACCTGTAAAAATACATTTTTTTTTTTCCTTCTTTCTTTTGAACGAATTCGCAATATTTTCATTACCGTTTGTTAACGTATAGGTAATTGAAAGTAAAAATGCAACTATACAGATAGCGTTAACTTATTAGTGTATCTATTTCTTCACTGAAATACCATATATCACGCTATAATTCCAACTAATTCCTTATTCGTTGAGCAAAAGAAATAATATGAAATAAAAAGAAGTCAAGAAGTCAAAGACCAAAAAAAAAAAAAAAAAAAAAAAGATGGAGACGAAAAAACGTTAACTGCACTCGCCGATTCTCACCACATAATTTTCAAGAGTTGGCCCATAAACCCAAATTTATATCTGGATCTTTCTTACTTATAACGTAAGGACCCCAACCCTGACTACTGGCTGAGATTTTTATGGCTTTCCGAACAGTTCCGTTCGATTCATAAACCGGAACTTTATGGCTCCGAAGTTCTGCACTTAATTAAAATAAATATCTGCACAGCATTCTTCGCCAAGAAAAAAAATATATATTCCTAGTGGTTGACAATAAAATCGAAGGAAATATTTATCCTCGTATTACGCGATAAAATGCGAGATACTGTTGCTGAATCTGTGGGATTTGGGTTGATAAGTCCATTGCTGAATTCTCTGGGTTGTAACAAAAGGGTCGTAATTGGCGACAAAAAAATGGGAAGTAAACAATAGATTTCATCTGGGATTTCATAAGGGCTTGGCTGTAGAAATGTGTTGTAACTCCATTGAAATTGATGGATTCTACCGCTTTATTTTAGCGGTGAATATTAGTTATTGGGGAAAATGGTTTGGCAATTTCGACATCACTTTGGCGGGAAATGGTTGAAACAAAGAACGCTTACAAAAAGTTAGAGGTAAACATTATACATTTTGAATAGGATTTCGTAATGTTGGTGGAAATTTTTTATGTTATCCATTGGAACTGGTGGATAGTATTATTTTATATGGCAGGTAAACATCATGAGAAATAGACAAAGTTATTGTGGCCATTATTTGGAATTGAAATTTAGATCAAACAAAAAACCATATATTTAGCGACAATAAATGAGAGGTACGTTTGGTAATAGTATTTCATTACGTCACCAGAAAGATATGTTATCATAGATTGGAGCCATTTTATTTGACGATGGATATCATTTATTTTGAAACTGGAGGGATTATATTGAGATATTTACTGTGATAGGTCGACTAGATATTTTTGAACTGATTGCTTGTACAAATAAATTGGCAACCTTGTCAATTTATTGATTTTGTTATTGTAAAAGGGATATGAATTGAATACGAGTTTTGTTTTATTGTGGTTGGAATAGGTTGAATTAGTGGTGTTGGCAGTATGTTGTCAGGGTATGCTTCTGATTCTTCTCCTTATAGCTGTGACCAAAACTTAAGCAAGGACTACAGCCAAAACTATTTGATGATTTTTGGTCATTTTTATTATTATTCTCAGCTAGGTTAAAGGAAGTTTCTTTTGTATGATTTGATCGGTACGAAGGTATGTACCCTCCGGAAATTATCTCGATAACTGGGATACAGGCCTACAACTTAAACACCTTCATATGTTCTAGCTATTAACTATAAAAACAGAATAATTAGAAAAAAAATAAAACTTATTTTTCATTTAAAATGTATGCTTATCAAAACTCTGAAAACACATGTTTCAAATTTGAGTTACAAGACCACTTTCATTTTTACATAAAGTTTTTTAACTCTTTAAGGTGTCTGGTTAGTTTTGAACCACATGCCTTCTGATCTGCCACCTTAATGACTGCACCACCGAAGTTTGCTTTAAAGTTTGTTTCAAAATGATAACAAATACTATTTTTCAAATTTAATGCTAATATTGTTTTGAAACACATTTTTTTTATCTCTATTCGTATGTAAAGTTGGTAATCCTCGATTATATGATGGCAATTAGTCATCCTAAGTGAAAAAGCATAGCGTGTGTAAAAGCAGTCTTTTTGATAACTCCCAAAACGTGATAGAATGCATCCCCATTCAGAACAAATCTATCAGCCAAGTTTCAGCTTGACTGGATGATGACAATTGGATTAATTCGCCCTCCATAGATTTTCCCACCACAAACACGCAGCTGAGCAAAATCGAAGTTAATGTAAAGGATTTTTAAAAAAAAGTATCTTTTTTTATGTGCTCACTTGTTAAAATAGATAGCATTAAGTTAAGTACACATTACAATTTTTAAATCTTTTATATTCACTTCAATTTTGTTTGTCAATGGGAGTGGAACTGGTGGAGGTAAAATTAATCCCCTTGCAGTCATCCTTTGAAACTTGGTTGATATGTTCAATGTCGATGACAATGCATTCTATAATATTTTGGAGCTGTTACTATTACAAAAGGTTGCTTTTACGGAATACTAATAAACCAACTTGCAGTCATGCAATTGCATTAAAATAACATTGAATCGATCATTGTTGAAACTCTTTCCTGTTGCCAAAAAAAAAAAATTAATAAATAAATAATAAAATTATTTTATTCAGAATAAATAAATGATATTTGGATGTGAGAGAATAAATTCACGTTCATTTTTAAATTTTGAAACGTAGTTTGCCGCACATTTTGCTGATAGAAATGTTTTTGATATCGGCGCTGTGTTAATGAATATAAAAATTGACAGTTAATATAAAAGATTTTTTAAAAAACTCTGTTTTATGGATTATACTATTTTAATTAGTATCAATATATGATTTATTAAAATTATTCGATAAAGATGGCAAATTTAATAATAACGCCACTCTTTCAAATAAGCCAGCTTTATCAATTATCTTTTAAAAAATGCCTTAAAAAAATTACGGATAGCTTGACAGATTATTTTAACCTTCCTGGATACTGAACCTAGCACCTTTGGGATGCAATTTTTCCACTTATCTACGGAATAATTATTATTAAATTAATTCAAAGCGGTTAATTCATATTTTTAAAGTCAATCTGCCCCTTGTTGTGACATGTCAAATGTTCTTTATGAATAAAATTATAATGTACCTCGTGATATCGATATTATTTCAAGTACACTCCATTACTTAAATTAGATTACTCCCTTATGAATTACGAACCACATATTTCAATGAACAATCCCAGACAGTAGCTAACCGTACAATAATGACTCGTACCTCCTAGTTCTCACCTTTCCTGCCTATCAGTTAGCATTGAGATATCATGTGACTGTCTCTCAAATGAAATTTACAAAATCTGTGAGCTAAGTAATGGACCTTATGCAAGGATTCTTATTAGACAACTACTATTCTCGTGGGAAAATAAAATATGCACTGGAGTTGGCTAATGAAATATTAAAATTAGAATTTGTTTTCATGGTACATTGTGATTGGTCCCAACCATGTCTCAAGTGTTGCCAGATTTAGAGTTCGTCTAAAAATAACGCCTCGGATAAAGGAAATACTTTAAGATGCCCAACTACGTTTAAAATGGCAAAATCAATGAAATTTTCAATTTTTATTTATTTTTTATTATTATTATTATTATTATTATTCCGTTTCATATGAATTGAAAATTTCTCTTTTCAAATCAGTTTCTGTTTTTCTTGTTCTTTAAATAGAAGTTTAGTTACAGTCGTTCAAAAAAGGGTTGTTAATGTGAAAATCCATGCAGAGAAATTCCAAAATCGTGTTTTCTGAAGAATAGATTTTTTGCTAATGCTGAAATACGGCTTTTGTTTTATCTCAAAATGAATTTATGATAGAGTAATAATTTTTGAAGCAGTTATTCGTTATACTATACTGAGTATAATGGCCAACAGATTTGATTGTACCTATTTTTTTCGAAAAGTTATTGCTATATATACATAATATTGTGTTACGAAAATATTGAAATTTATGTATACAGCCTATATATTTTTTACTTTTTTAAATATAACTTAGATTTTAGATCACTATGCTCATGAATATCATAGAATCATGTAGTAAAAAGTAAAACAAAGTATATTTTAAAACTTTTTTTTTTCAACATTAGCCGTTTTGTCAAAATATTGGTAAATTTCGACCAAAAATCTCATTTTTTTAGAAAAATAAATTTTAAGAAGTTCATATTTTTGTCAATTTTATATTTTTACCATATTATAAACATTTTGATGCAATAAAAAGTCTCATTAATAAGATTTTTTTAAAAAAATTATTCCAAAGGTAGTAGGATACCTTAGCACAGAAAATTTTATAACATAATCAGTTGGTTGGTTGGTTGTATTCAGATTATCTGGCGCCGTCAGCAACACAAGGGCTATAATGCGCCGAAACATTTCGTCATTTAACAAACCAACATACATTTACAAACACCCATGCCTATTACGGGACTCGAACCCGCAACCTCGCGGTCTAGAAGCCAGCACGCTAACCATTATACCGTTTGGTCGGCTATAACATAATCAGCACTTGTTTATGCTATGATGAGCTTATGCTAATAAGTTCATCATAGCATCATAAGCTCATCATACCATATGCTAATAAGCTCATCAGTGAATTATTTGTCTCCAACAGAAAAGTTCGCCAATGGTTGATGGGATAACACGCAAGCACCAAACAATGTATGCATTATAAGATATACATTTGAAAATTTTGATGTCAGTAATCAAAAATACTCCTGTAATAACAACAGATTCAATAGAAACCAATACCATTTTTTGTTTATGTTATGTATAATATTGAAATCTGTAGTATCCTGTAGTATAACACTGCATTATATACTTTTAAAACTGATTGATCATGTAAAACATTTAGTTACATTCAATCACTTTGTATACTACAGTTCTTGTACATTATAACACATCAACTAAATTTAAGTTTGTTTGGTTTCCTAAAATACAGCACATTCAAACCCAGATTGGGATTTTAGGAAAAATTATCAATCTTTTTAAACTATGCCATAAACAATCAATAAATAGATTGTACAAAAAGTTAATCATACGCTCAAAAGAAACGCTTGTTCTTTAGATTACTTCAAATTGGTTTCCATAGAATAGCACCGGTTTCTTACTATCTGCAACAATTTTACCGAAAAGAACACGATATCGAAAAAAAATGGAGGACTACAAGACCACGATTCAAAATAAAGATAGTCTCTTCAATTTTTTTCCAAATAAATTAAACCATAAGAAAAATCAGTAAACTTTTTTTTTTCTTCTTGTAAATGTTTTATTCTCTTACTCAGTTCTTTGCTGTTCCATTGTATTTGAGATCCTTAAACAAGAAAAAAAATGGTCTTCAGCTTGTTTTGAATAGTGCTTGTCCTTCTAAGTTTTCTAAAGGATTATTGATTAATGTCTTCTTTGTAAAGGTAAATAATATACCCTTTATATTTTCAATAACGCCTACTTCAATACGTATCGTCTTTTTTTACAGAATCACTCTCAATATTACCCAGAAAAACAACGATAAAATTAGAAGTTCGATCAATATAAAAATGTAGGTGACATACTTTCTACAAAAAGTAATTTTCAAACGATATTTGTCTAAGATTTTAAAAAAGATAAATCGACATATGTAAAATGATAAATTACATATCGTTGAATGTCTAATATATTTATGTTAAGTTTAAAGTTTTACTTCTGGTATTGCTTAGAATATTTCTTCCAACCGACAGTTCGGATGCTTTACTTACATTAATGAACACTTAAATATTTTAAAGGAAAATATTGACTAAAAAAGTAATTTACGAATAATATATAGCTTGATATTGATCTCGGAACTCTGAAAACATAAATTTAAATTTTAGGAAAAACCTTTAAGTTTCGAAACACGTACTTTCCCATCACTATTACTATTTATTCCTATAACTATTATCGACCCACTATACCAACAAATACGTTTTACTTTTTATTCAAACTTGTAAAAAAAATTATGTTTCGAATATGAAGCTGAAATCATTTTTCACTAATTGTTCAGGTGCATCCCCATAAAAAAAAGTACTTTAAACTCTAATGGATAAAATTCTAGTTACGATAATTGTACAAAATACATTAGAACTGAAAATGCGAGTATATGCTTCTATTTGTATTGGTATTTTAATATTAGGAAACAAATAACTTGGGAATCATTATTTTTAAATAAGATGCGTATCTATAATTTGAATGTGGGATTACCTTTGTAACAATTGTACTTAAATTTAAAAAAAGTTTAATGTTTCCGATTTCTTAGAACTTTCTTCTCATTGCAAGTTTAATATTAATAATGAAAAAAAAACTTTAATTGGCATTTTCGTACTTCCACGTGATGATCTAGCACTTTGAAAAACGCTATAATATTGGTTCATACGTTTTACGGCATCAAAATCAATATGGAAGATTTCATAGGCACAATTAAGATACCAATATAAATTTAAAAATTTTGGGAAAACAACAATTTGTGATTGTTACTCGAACTTGTTAGCATTCTTATGTTCTTTATGATATTCAAAATACTTTTTCAACTGCGTGCAGTTTGAATGGACACAATGTAAAAAGATATCACTACCACGAACTTCTAACTTGATTTGTGGGGAAATCGTTTTTGCCAATGCAATACGTTTTTTAACAGAGATAACCTAAGTCTGAATCAACCAAACAGAAATTTTTAAGCTATTATTTAAAGCGTATAATGCTGAGTAGTAATCTTACTAAGATCTAATGTATCCATGCACTAATTGATTAATAGGTTAATTTTAAATCTTGATATTTTTAAAAGAGGGAAGAATTTTAAATACTTTCCAAACAAAATTCTGTAACAACTAGGGGTGTGGAACATCACGCAACTTCCATTTACACTATAATAATGGTTATTGCTTTCAAATTTGATATGGTTATTTACTGTTTTTATATTTTCACTGCACAAATTTTTACATGATAAAAAAAAAAAAACTACCATAACGGAAAAATTGGCGATGTTATTCGTAAACATTAAATTATCTGTTTTTATATTTATGTTACTGTTTTTATATTTTCACTGCACAAATTTTTACATGATAAAAAAAAAAAAAAACTACCATAACGGAAAAATTGGCGATGTTATTCGTAAACATTAAATTATCTTTTCTTATACGTTAAACAAAAGAAAATGGGTGATGCTCAAGTGCAAAGAACTTGGAGTTAAAGACTGACGTTTATCAACTTTTTACGTTTTTATCACATTTCATTGAAAATTTGGAAGGTAAAGATATTTGCAACACCTTAAAAGGCATTAGCACAGCGATTTTAATCAAAATCGTTAGAGCCGTTTTATAGCAATTGCTGAAAAATGTGATTTTTTCATGATTTTTCCGATTTCGACCTTATTCGCATGCGCAATATTGACGAAAACCTTAATAATAGGTAAAGCTACCTCTAACCTGTAAAACAAATTTGAACATCGTAGGTCAATTCGTACGGTAGTTATGCTGACCACGTACACAGACACATTGAGAAACATTTTTATAGACAACTTATTTGAAACCAGGATGTTCCAAAACGTGAAGAAATAAAAAACTAAAAAAATTGGACTGAAAATTATGTTTCCATTACCCTATGTTACATAAAGTGAAAAAGTATTTAAATTATATTTTCAATTCTAGTAGGTTCCCTGCAACTTATAATTATGTATTATTTGCATTTAAATTGAAATTTTAAACTATCTAGAAATTGAGTAGCGACTAGGGCAATCAGACCAGAATTAGATAATTGAATTTCAAATAATCAATTGAATATCAGAAAATGAAGGCATTTTTATACTCAGATTTGTTAGTTTTCTAACACTTGTTAAATTTGACAAATATTAGGAATAAAGTTAAAAAATTTAAACAAACAATTTTCTTATACATTGGTACCTTAAACCAATCTGATGTAATAGTAAACTGTTCCTCTAATAATGAACTTTCGAGAAGTTCCACTTACTACCAATTTCAAAAACTTCCCAAGTACATAACATTCTCCAAAGCACAACCCCAGCATTTTTGCGAACCCCACTTCCAAATCTCCTCAACAGAAGTTCATGGTATAAGACCCTTCCTTTTATCGACAGCTGTTCCATCAGTTCCTCCTACTTCTTCCATAAGTCGAAATCGGGAAAAATTTATGCTTGGTTGCTCTTTCGAGTTCCAGTACGAACTATAACAAGACAAAACTTTTGTTTTGAACGGGTAAGCAGCTTTGCATCAAAATCTCTGTAGCAGAATACTAGTGTCTTCGATATACTGCTGATTTTTACTTGGCTCGGTATCAGTTGACTGAGAAGTATTTTTGTATGAGTAAGCAGTCTGCGACTACTTTGGTTTCTGGAGCATTTGTCGGCAGAATTGGTAAGTTCTGTTGCAATAGATAATACCGTATCGTGGGGGTTTGGCTTGGAATTCGTATAGAAACTTATTGAATTTAAGAGGAATTCTTTTGTGTTTTTTTTTTCCTTGGTTGTATTCAGTAAACAATTGTTTCTGATTTGTTGGAGGAACTAAATTGTAAGTTGTAATTGTGAGTATGTATTTGTTGTAAGTTATTAAGGGAATCCATGGCCCACATATTTTCAAAATTGTCAACAACAAAAAAATTTTGCTTTAAAAACTAATATGTTCAATTGCGATCACTTTGATACCTCATTTATAATGCTACCCCTTTTCTTTGGCTTTCAGTTGTCAAATTAATATCTGACAGTTGACACTGACTTAGTTTCTGCATGAACTCAAAACAGCTTTTTCTCACTGATGACTTCTTTAGCTTTTTTTTGCATAGTTGGAATTAATTCCATTTATAATTAAGTAATATACACCAAATTTCCCATGCATTCTGTATTAACTCTTTAGAAGATATTTGCCACACAATTTTTTTTTACTCCAGATATTTATTATTATTACAAAAGAAAACTAGGGGTGTGGAACATCGCACAGCTTTCAATTACCCTATAATACTGACGTGGATTTGTGTTATTTGCCGTTTGTATATTTTCATCATACATTTAGAAGAAATGGCCTGTTTGGCGATATTTTTGGTGATAATTCTTGTATGGATCTTTAAAAAAAAAAAAAATACTCCGCCAAAATGGCGATTTTGACTATATACTTTTCGATAATCCTCATATTATCCTTTTTTATAAGCAAAAATGGGGGGAGAATAAAAACGATCGTTGATGAAGTAAGCTCAAGGAAAGAGAACTCTGTATTGAAGGCATTCGTTTTACAACTTTGTACACCATTAAAGCATTTGTATGAGAATTTTGGAGGTGGGGATGTTTAGAACACCTTAAGAACCATTACCACAGCGATTTTGAATAAAATGGTTAAATCCGTTTTCTTAGCAATTATTGAAAAACATGATTTTTTCAATGGCAGCTACCTTATGCGCATGCGCGATTTTGAGGAAAATCCTAATGGTAGGTCCTTGAGACATCACCAACCTTCTCACCAAATTTGAACATCGCAAGTCAATTTTTTCGGGAGTTATGCTGACCTCAGACACACATACAGACAGACATTTTATCTAGATCCTTTTTTGAAATCAGGGTGTTCCCAAACGTGGAAGAATGCAAAAAAAAAAATCGATTTTTTTTTTTTTTTTTTTTTTAACCGAATGCTATACTTTCATTACCATATGCATAATACATATGGGTAATTGAAAGTAAAAAATGTAAACTTTTATAGTTAAAATTTTTTATTTTAATATCCGCCATAAATATCAAAATTGTGTTTGGTAAATGTTCTTGTTATATATTTGTGAACACATACATTTAATTTTTAAGTTTATTAAGATATTTTTCATTAACTTATATAAAAATATTTAATGCGTCGTTTTGTAGTAATTATAAAATTTTCATAAAAAAAGGATATTAAAAAAAAAGAAAAAATTTAGATAAATTTTATAGACCAGTACACTGTTTTGCAATTACATAAAAAAAATTGTGTTGATCCAACAAATATTACAGAAATTAAAATTTTGGACGCCGGATCCCCTTAACTATCTCACCTTCAACTACATTAATGCAATTAAATCATTCTATAAATGATCATTTAGAATAATATTGACACTAGGTGCTATTATAAGAATAGTTATTATTTCGTCTTCAACAAAAAATCATTCTTCATTTCAACGAAAATTCAGCCTGACAATATGCGAAACTCCCAAGACAAATAAACTCTATTCAATTATTTTCACCAAATATGCAGGGTGTCCACAATTAAACTGGGGCTGATTAAAGTAGTCTAGAGACTGTTAAAATGTGCAGTTAATCATAAAAAAAGATATATATATACTAATGAGTCATGGGATAGTTATTTATAAAAGAACAAAATAGATTATGACAGTAATTGTAAAGACCGCCTCAACACGCTTGCATATTCAAAATACTAAATAAGTGCAACTAGACGAATTTAAAGACTAAAACCAGTAGATGATAAATTGTAACAAAAACGGGCAATTTAGAATTTTTTATTTAAAAAAAAACATCACAATGTTATTGGGTTGAGCAATAAACTTGGCGAGAAAACTTTGCCTGAATATCCCATCCGAGTGAACAAAAATAACTGTAGTGTTACAATGAAAATCAGTCAAATTTTCAGTAAAGTCCATCTGATTGTAACTGTGAATTTTATGTAATTTTTATGATATATCCTAGACTTAACTGATAAGACGCATATCGTTAACATTTATATTCTATGCTTAATGGGACGCAGATTAACTTCCTGTCGATATTTCTGCTATTTTTGATTTTAAAATTTTTTTTAAATTCTTTTAATAAGAACTCGTCTTGATTAACCATTACATTTTACAAATTGTTATCATTCGTAATTTCAACTGAAATTTTGCCCTCAAACAGAAGCGCGTACAGTGAATTTGTACTTTCTTCTCACTACGTTAATATACTATAGAAGCTAAAAGTTTTAGCAGTAAAAACATTACAAGTAGGCAGGTTTTAAATATAAGTAGTGCAGTCGAAAATAGACATTGGTTCAAATTTCTACTACGACATATGATACTTTATATGGTATTTTGATAACTTGAATATGAAAATTAACATTTCGTCTTTATCTGGAAAGTTGTAAATAGAGTCTTAGACTAAAAGGAAAATAATAAAAATTTGAATGTCAGTTATATAATTTTTGTTCGTGAAGCATCATTTGAATATTGGAACTATAATTATTTTTATTAAATTTTTAAAGATAATTTTCTTATGGGTCACAGTAGTACGAATACGAAGTATAATTAATATTGATTTCAACAAGCTTCTGACTGATCCAAATAGCATCAGTTAAATTATAGCAACTCATTTCACATAGTTCAAAAATTCACAATGGAATTATAGAATGACCATTACACTTTACCTTTACAATAGTTGATTGTACGGCTATCTTTAATAAAATCTATCATAAAATGAAAAGAACAACTCCTATTCAAAATATCAATTAAATTTTCCACCGATATTGCAACAGTAAACTTTCAACTATTCCATAGTTTAGATAAGTGTCCATTTCCATAATCAACTATTCATCTATTCATCGCGACGGGATCAATCCTCTCAGAGATATTGATCTTACTACACCCATCCACTTTCTTAATTCAAATCTTCTCTAGACGTATTTATCATCAAAATTCAAAGAAGATCTTTGACAACACTTTATACCTAAGGCTGTTAGATGAAGGAGGAGGCTGTCTAGTAACTGTTTCATGAATGTCTAGTAGGATATTTATTTACTTCAGAGAAATTTAATCATTTTAGAGACTTTCGCACAATTTTTTGAAAAACATAAATAGGTATCATAAATTATTCGCTTTCAGGTTATATTTACTTTGGCATGAGCCATACCAAGTATCAAAGCATTTCTTGAGGGAAAGATAATATCTGTCATAAATTGGTATTAAAGCAACAGTTTTTGCATAGGTAATGTTGTGCAAGCATAAGTATTCGTACTGATTTTATTACTTTTGAATACTTTACAAAATTTTATAAGAAAATCTGTTTGAAGAACTGAACTTTGGATTACTCTAAATTTAAATTTTCAGTCGATATTTTTATTTATCAAGTCATATAACTAGTGACCACACATACAGTCAATAATAGTCCACTTTGTATCTGTATTTCAATGACGTATAGGAAATACGCATTGATACAAGTACAAATGCAAAAATTACGATCAACAACTACAGGTACAAGACCCATCTACTATCTAGTATGGTTCAGCTTATTTCTTCTGAACAATCCCCAACAACAAATTCAGCTGTCTTTTGAAACCGTTTACTCCATTACCATTTACGATATAATCTGGCATATTGTTCCACTCTATTGTAAAAGTATTTCTTTTCACTCTATTGTAAAAGTATTTCTTTTTCTATCCTACAAGTTTAATTCGTTTTGCGTCATAGTCAACTGCTATACGTGGCACTCTCCATTATTCGTCAAGCTATGTCATTTCACTGACGTCACACTCGATAACCTATAAGAGTCCACGTCGCTGCCTTATTTCATTCACGAATTGTAGCTTATGCATGACGACATCACAGTCACTTTCAACTGATCTCTGACTACAACTTCTATACGCCACTGATCTCTAACTACAACTTCTACATGCCACTGATCTCTAACTACAACTTCTACATGCCACTGATCTATTACTACAACCTCTAAAATCCAGTGATTTCTAGCTACAGTTTCTTTACGCCACTGATCTCTAACTGCAACTTCCGGATAGCGCATGCTTAGTTACTGACTTCAAGCTGAAGTCATTAGACATCTATATTAGAAACTTCCCTTCAAACTAGCTACAATGTGTTGGTAACCGTGGACAATCTATTACATAGCGATCAGAGGAAGTATTTAATTGCATTCATCTGCTTGCAGAGCAGAAATCGCTTATACGCTATCCATAAGTTGTTGTTAGAGATCAGTGCTGTACGCGATCGTTATTCATCGAGTCACTTGACTATATCGACCTCACACTCGATGGACCACAGTATTCTTCTTTACAGTTGCACTGAAATGACGAAACGGATTTTATGCATAGCGACGGCACAATCAAATGCTAGAAGCGAGAAAAATTAAATATGCGATTGTGATTGGCTAAGCTGATGATGCCAATCCTAAAATTCATTAAAAGATATATTCTGATTGGCTCCATTTAAGTGTGGTTACTAGATGCTTAAAATAAATGCTTTCATAAGGTATATATCCTCTAATAAAGCTACAGTTATAAGATATCCTTTTATTTTATACACTATCCTTAGCTTCATTCCTCATCAATAAAATGAACTTCAACTTCGATCCAATATAATCCTCGCTGTCTCTCCATAGCTATTTCGAAGAATTACTCCCCAGTTCTCTGGACTCCATCTCTAAATACCTAGTCAGCAGGAAATCTATTTATTTCATTACGGGTCTCTCGGAAAAGGCTCACTAACAACTCGGGGACTTACAGCAGGGAACATACGGGATCAAGCACAGATAAAATCAGCTTACGGAGTCTGCGAAGAAAAGACTGATTAACCTTTACAATGTCTGGCCGGAAGCCTAAAAGATTAAACTCAATCGCTACTGTGTTCTGTATGGGTTTTAAATAATTTGTCGAAAGGGAGGTATTTTTCATCGAAGGAATGGCCTATCGGTGTGTTTGTCAATGAGATTAAATGTTGTTTGTATTGAAATGAAGTCGAATTGGAGTGGGTGCGGCATTCCAACAGAGTTTTAATTGACTTTAATCCTGCTTAAGGTAGGTGCGGACTGAACATTTTTGGCTTGTGTTTACGGATTTGTAATGCGTTGGTTTGTATGTTGTATCCGTCGTTATTTGTAATTTCTAAGAAGTTGTTAATTGGGGATATTTATTCTATAGTTAATCAGTTTATTAAAAGAACACTAACTTAAATCACTTTAATGCGACTTAATCCACTCATTAGTAAATTAGAAGGGTTTGATCTAGCTGATGACAGAGTTACAGAGATTAGATTTTTTCTAGTGGTCAACCTGGTAGTTGGTCAAATCGACTCGCTGTGAAATTATTCCTTGTGTTACTGTATAAGCATATTAGCTGAATAACCGTGCTTAAATTTTATTCTTATGCTCATTAGTAAAATGTCGTAAATACAAATTAGAATGCAGATGCGAAGTGTTTTATTATGCAGTGTAGTCATATTACTTTTAATTTGTCTAATTTCAATAACTATACTCCAATAAATGTACTATATTTTAGGGTAAAATAATCGATGTCAATTACTGTTTTTGTGAAAAGAATGATCTCGACGTTTTGTAACGTAATTAAATGATAAAATATTTTTGTAAAATATAAATAAATCATCACTAATAACCAAAATGATATTGTACTACCTATGAATTAAAGATATTTTTTTTACATTATAATCAAAACAACACAGTTAAGCTAAAAATTTCGCTCTTTGTTGTTTCTAAAAATTTCCAATAACACTAATATTTTTACATGAATAAAGTTAACTGAGTAACTTAACGGAGTAAAGAATCAGAAGTTACACATAAATTGCAGTTCCATTTATTTCCTCTATTTAAGAATAAGTCCTAAAAAGAGTCGTTCCCTATACTCGCTGTGTTACAATCTTCTAGACCAGTGCATTTATAAACTACTTTCTATAAAACATGGAAATTTGGTTGAGTCGTCACGAAAAAGATCACCTAATAAAACGGCTTATGTCTATCTATTATAAATTAAAATTAAAATAACCAAAAACAAAACCAGATGCAGCCACGGCTGATGCAGTTTCGTAAGGATTTCAAATATAAAATAAATTACATTAAACTTAATTGTCTAGTTTTTAATTTATATAATTTCATTACGCAGTCATTTTCATGTCTACTACTCACCAAATTTCATGTTTTTCTACATAGTAGTTTCTAAATGCACTGGGCTAGAAGACTGTAACAAAGCGAGTATATGGATTGATCTTTACTAGGACTTCCTTTTAAAAAGCATGTGTATTCTTATATGAAGACATCTACCAATCAATCCAAAGAAATAATTAAACCCACGCTACCCTATCTCAAGTAAAAGACAAGCATCCAGAATACAATGCTGCTCTTCCCCTAATAATAGATGAAAGCGATGATATTCGACGAAGAACAGCATCATCAATATGAATAGAAACAATACATTGAGAGTTTTTATATGTAACATTGTCCAGGATAATATAGATGTATCTGACAGAGTTCATCGGCCGGTCAATGAATTGAAATAAACAGAAGTAAATATGTATAGAGATTCGTAAGGTTTTGTAAATTTAAACGAAACTTGGTATTGAGGGTTTCTGTATGTAGCATTGCCCTCGATGTATAAAAAAGTCAATACTAAAATATAAAACAAAGCCTCGAAAATAAAACAATTGAATTCTTGCACATCCTCCTTAGTAGAGGAGAGTAAAAATGTTAACAAATAATTTTCAAATTATTTTTTTTTATCTAATACAATAACTATTGCCACAAATATCGCCGTCTGGCTACTTTCAGAACTAAGCATAATTGTTTTACTAAACCCAAACTTTGCTTTCTGTGACAAAAACATTACCATAAATTAGGAACACATATTACGACATCATATTATTTATTATCAAATGTCTAGAAAATAGTGATCGGATAATTTGTACTTCTAATACACTGTTAAAAATTTTGTTCCACCTTGCACCAAAAATTGGTTCCCATTTAGCTGCCACCAACATTTGGTGCTTAGTTTCACGATTTAATGGTGCAACCTCGGACCGTAAGCACCACTAAATCGCGAAACTAAGCACCAAATGTTGATGGCAGCTAAACGGGAACCAAATTTTGGTGCAAGGTGGACAAATTTTTTTAACAGTGTATATTTCATGTTTCTAATTTACTATGTTAGGACTTATCCATCTGAATTATTTTAAATCCTATGTGAAAATGTTATTCATCTTATATATTATTTCTGGACGTTTTGTGTGTGTGTGTGTGTGTGTGTGTGTGTGTGTGTGTGTGTGTGTGTGTGTGTGTGTGTGTGTGTGTGTGTGTGTGTGTGTGTGTGTGTGTGTGTGTGTGTGTGTGTGTGTGTGTGTGTGTGTGTGTGTGTGTGTGTGTGTGTGTGTGTGTGTGTGTGCGTGCGTGTGAAGTTCCCTTTCCCTCCATTATACAAAGCGAAAATTGATAAATTATGCACTAATTTAAAAACTAAGATCCCCGCTTCTAACGAATAGCGTATTTACAATTGCACATTGTGTTATTTGTTAAAAATTCGATGATAAAAAGATAACAAAATAGTAAAAAGAAATTAGAGTTCTGGTATTATACAATAGATGGCAGCACTATGGAAAAAAGAAAACCACAATATAAGTACGGTTGGGAAACAAAGAATCTTATATCTCTCAGTAGTCGTCTACAATATCTAAATCTGTATTTCAAATGTACTTATAAAAAAGTAAATCTTCTAAAAAATCTTAAATTCGATGGTCCACTAGCATTGTGCAAATTATAATTTTATTAAAGTAACTATATTGATTTTCTACTTAATCATTTTAAAATATTTTACGGATGAACACTTTTAAATTGATAATTTGCATTTTGGCAATTTTGTAGAATACGCACCAATTACTGCTGTTTAAATAGTACAAATATTACATTTTTCTTAAAGGATATTAATAAATTCAAACATTTATTCTTTTACGAAAAGCAGGTTATTATATTGTTTATCTTATAAATAGATATATAAATATTGAATAAAAGGTATTACAATGTACATAATATTTAAATTACCTTCATGTCGGTATTTATTTAGATGTTAGTTCTTCACGGTCACATTTCATTATGGATGTATTCCATTTTTAAAAATAAATTAAATTAAACAAACACAGTGCAAGAATACTTTAGTGTTAAAACTCAAAATCTTCAGTGTTTACAAACAGCACTTTTATGTATTTAGAAACGCATGAAGATATATCAGTTAATCGTTGACGTTTGTTGCTATTAACATTTTTATAAATGTTGCATGTTAATTTTAATTAAATATTTGTTTTAAAGATCCTGATATATGGATAGAGAAAAATCTTTTGTCACCTCAAAAATATACATTTTACCAGTGTTGTTATATTAGACAAAAAAATTAATCTAAATTAAAGTTACGATATTGGTTTTCGTATTTAGGCAAATTAGTGAACCCATGGGCAGCCAGCTCACACAAGATTGTTAAAAGGAAAACTCTTATGTTACCTCAAAAACATACGGTTTATCAATGTTGTAATATGAGACAAAATAATGAATCTAAATTATAGTTATGATATTGGTTTTCGTATTTAGGCAAATTAGTGAACCCATGGGTAGCCAGCTCATGAAGGATTGTTAAGATGTCCAACTATTTATTTGCCATTTGTCGTTTTTTATTTAGCATTCTCTAATAACCAGCCATAGTAGATCATAACCTAACAGGATGTGTTCTCTCTTTCCAGAACCTCATGCTTCCACCTTGCCTCGGGTGACCTTCAACCAGGCTCAAGTGAGGACAGAAGAAGGATCTCCAGTACAACTTCCGTGCGTCGCGCAAGGAAATCCTTCACCATCTTACAGGTACTTCTATTATTCTATACAGCTATAATTAAAGTTTAACTTTCAAACAGCTGTAGGGCCACCGGTCGGAATGACCTGAAATTTGACCTGAATATACATGAAGGAAGGAGAAATGGTATGACATTAAGGTATACGTATAGGCTTCAAATCGCAAAAATCGGGGAAGATTTGTAAGGCCGTAAAAAACAAAAGCAAAGTAAAAACAACACAAAAAAAGGAAACCCTATGATGGAAGAGAATACCAAAAATGAAATATATAATAATTAGTATAATAATAATAGTTTTTTATATAAAAAATACTTTTTTAAAAGTTATTATCAGATTGTAGTTTTTTCTATTTTGCATTTCATTCAAACTGTAATAACTCCAGTTTAAATAGTATTTTTTTAAATTTGTTTTTTTGCTATATAACCTGCATACATTGTTGAATATTTTGACCCTAAGTACTAAGTGATTTGTAAATAAATCTTTGTATTTTAACATACTCAGATACTAAATTTTAGACAACCTAAGTTATATTTTAACGGAAGAGAGAGAGAATGCGAAAAAGAATCTAGACTCAGTATAATTTTTCCCGAACAGCCAGCCAGAGTTCATTAGCAATCGAGAGTCAAAATGGAAAGTGCTCAAATTTGTAACAACCCTCACAACTCAAACTTCCGCCTCTGGCTTTCATTGGCTACATATCGAGCTCCATAAAAGACTTTAACTCCTCCAAATTATTTTATTGGTTGAAAACCCCTATGGGCATGATTCAGGTTTAAACGTTCATACAATGAATAGCTCGAATTTAAATTTTCCATAATTGCGGAGGAGAGAGCGTGTCTAGGTCAAAGGTCATATAAATCAAGTCTTGGTTAGCGGATACAGATTTTGGAAGAAAGGGAAATCACCAATTTAAAAATTACACTTCTAAACTTCCCTTGACTTACAATACAAAAAATATAAAAGTGTTTGTAATGAATCCACTTTACAACAATAAAACAGCCGTGAATTAAATTTTAGGTAAAAAAACCAATAAAATAATGTTTTGAATTGCAGGTCTCGTTTGTTCAAAGAGTAAACTTTGGAAACATGAATTATTATTTTAAAATTTGAATTTTTTATATTTTCTATCAAGACTCATCTATAATTTTCTCATGGTTTCAATAGCATGTATACAATGACAAACCTATCTTTAGTAACGCCGTTAATTGAAATTATTTTTTTCGCTTCGCAGCGCGTCTTCTATTTTTAATACTTTTTTTTTTTTTTTTTTTTTTTTATCATCACTGTCATTCAACAAACTACTCATGTGAGAATTGTTTATGCCAATCATTTCAAAACAGTAAATTCCATAAGTATTATTCATTATTACTCGCCATGGTGCCCTTACTGATTCAATTTCCCATACCCTCGGTATTTTCATTTCAGCTACATTAACGAAACCCACGGTTCAATACAATGCTTATTTTCAAGAGCTTACGTTACAACTTCTGGACAGTGCATGCTTAGTTATTGACTTGAAGGTGAAGAACACTTAACAATCACAAAAGATATCTATATTAGCAACTTCCCCTAAATTAGTTACAATGCGTTGGTAATCATGGGCAACCTATTACGTAGCATAAATGAGAGAAGGGGTATTAAATTAGATTCCTCTGCTTGCAGAGAAGAAACCTCTTATATGGTATCCATAAATTGTACTTAGAGATCAGTGGCGTAAATGTCTCACACTATCCTAAGCTATACCAAAGATAAATTCCTAAATTTAAAGTATAAACTCTAAGGCTCGAAAGCAGAATACGCATCTAGCAAGCGAGATGGAAAGGTATATATTGCCTGTGTCGGCATTCGATTTCCGTCTACAAAATGAGCTAGCAGGACTCAGAACTATGAACACAGAGCAACTCGAATGGCGAACGCGCGTCACCACTTCTGGCCGCTACTGTGGCTCACTGTAATAAGTTCCGTAGGATTGCCTGTTTCGCTTAAGATCTGAGTGCCACAAGCGACAGACGCAACTTCTAGCCACAGTAGTGGCTCAGTATAATAAGCTCCATTGGATTGCATGTTTCTCTTAGGGTTTGAACTCCAACAAGTGACAGACGCAAATTCTAGCCACAGTAGTGGCTCAGTATAATAAGCTCCATAGGACTGCATGTTTCTCTTAGGATCTGAGAGCCACAAGCGACAGGCGCAACATTTTGCCACAGTAGTGGCTCATTATAATGAGCTCCATAGGATTACATGTTTCTCTTAGGGTTTGAACTCCAACAAGTGACAGACGCAAATTCTAGCCACAGTAGTGGCTCAGTATAATAAGCTCCATAGGACTGCATGTTTCTCTTAGGATCTGAGAGCCACAAGCGACAGGCGCAACATTTTGCCACAGTAGTGGCTCATTATAATGAGCTCCATAGGATTACATGTTTCTCTTAGGGTTTGAACTCCAACAAGTGACAGACGCAAATTCTAGCCACACCAGTGGCTCAGTATAATAAGCTCCATAGGACTGCATGTTTCTCTTAGGATCTGAGAGCCACAAGCGACAGGCGCAACATTTTGCCACAGTAGTGGCTCATTATAATGAGCTCCATAGGATTACATGTTTCTCTTAGGGTTTGAACTCCAACAAGTGACAGACGCAAATTCTAGCCACAGTAGTGGCTCAGTATAATAAGCTCCATAGATTTGCATGTTTCTCTTAGGGTCTGAGCTCCACAAGCGACAGATCAACTTTTAGCCACACCAGTGGCTCAGTATAATAAGCTCCATAGGACTGCATGTTTCTCTAAGGATCTGAGAGCCACAAGCGACAGGCGCAACATTTAGCCACACCAGTGGCTCAGTATAATGAGCTCCATAGGACTGCATGTTTCTCTTGGGATCTGAGAGCCACAAGCGACAGGCGCAACATTTTGCCACAGTAGTGGCTCATTATAATGAGCGCCATAGGATTACATGTTTCTCTTAGGGTTTGAACTCCAACAAGTGACAGACGCAAATTCTAGCCACAGTAGTGGCTCAGTATAATAAGCTCCATAGATTTGCATGTTTCTCTTAGGGTCTGAGCTCCACAAGCGACAGATCAACTTTTAGCCACACCAGTGGCTCAGTATAATAAGCTCCATAGGACTGCATGTTTCTCTAAGGATCTGAGAGCCACAAGCGACAGGCGCAACATTTTGCCACAGTAGTGGCTCATTATAATGAGCTCCATAGGATTACATGTTTCTCTTGGGATCTGAGCTCCACAAGCGACAGACGCAACTTCTAGCCATTAGTAGGAGCTCAGTATAATAAGCTCCATTGGATTGTATGTTTCTCTTAGGGTTTGAACTCCAACAAGTGACAGACGCAAATTCTAGCCACAGTAGTGGCTCAGTATAATAAGCTCCATAGGATTGCATGTTTCTCTTAGGGTCTGAGCTCCACAAGCGACAGATCAACTTTTAGCCACACCAGTGGCTCAGTATAATAAGCTCCATAGGACTGCATGTTTCTCTTAGGATCTGAGAGCCACAAGCGACAGGCGCAACATTTTGCCACAGTAGTGGCTCATTATAATGAGCTCCATAGGATTACATGTTTCTCTTGGGATCTGAGCTCCACAAGCGACAGACGCAACTTCTAGCCATTAGTAGGAGCTCAGTATAATAAGCTCCATTGGATTGTATGTTTTGCTTAGGGTCCGAGCGCCAAAAGCGACAAACGCAACCTTTAGTCACAACAGTGATCCAGTAAAACAAGCTCCATAGGATTGCATGTTTCGCTTTAAGTGGCTTGTCTTAGCGACTGCAGCGGTGGCGACTCGAGTGGCTCAGTATAATAAGGCCCTAAGAAACATAATACTCTCATAACAAGGGGGTGGTCTCAATATTGAGACTCACTTGACGCTCTCTTGTCTCTGTTTCCAAAATGATATACGGTGACGATTGTGACAGATAGTATCATGTTGCTTCAATGTTGGAAGTTTTCCGGGATTACCCACATTCTAGACACACATGCTGAGCTGTTTCTTCTTGAAAAACATCTCGGAAAGAGTTCTCCACTTAGCATAGAACACTCGGTATTCCATCTATTTATGTTCTGGAACAGTATAGTTCTCGTGTGGATTTTGCGCAAGAAAATATTAATACACCAACTTATCTACGGTTTATTATATGTTGTTGAGGACACAAGAATAATTTCACTTCTCAAGGGGTCCAACTAGAAAAATACATCGATTTGTACATTAATGTAACCTTTTAGGATACAAATCTTCTGCCTGCATAACATCGATACTAAATAGACGAATCTTGTTTCTATAGCAACCGCCAACATCCAGACTATTTGGCGGGAACTATTCTCCAAACAAACAGACATTAAATGATATTTAAAAATGAGTAGACAGGGTATAGATTGTTAGAGATAGTCTCCTTGTTTGATTGTTATTCTGGCTGATTGAAAAATTCAAGGTTTTCTCACATTTTAGATGTGAATTTGGGCAGTTTAGTCATTAAAGATCTTTTGGAAAACTTCCCTTGGCTTTTGTTTACGTATTGACGTTTCGGGGCAGTACAACATATTTATATTTGATACAACCTAACATGTAAATAAAATTGCTTCTATATCATTTATAACTGTATTATCTAAATACAAACACTCAGATATACGATGCAGGTAAATTAATTTTTGATAGTACAATGCCCGTTACAAAATTAAATGCATTTCCTTCCTTCATTAACAAATCGTCTTTAAGAAAATCGCTAATTAGTGTTTTCCATTGTAATTGCTCAGGGAATTACGTTTTTGTTTTGGAATCTCTAGAATTGCATTAAAAGTTATTCTGTCTTTTCCCAATATTAATGGAAGTAATTAATGCACTTCAGTTCTAATGAGGTAAAAGAAATGCGATGAGTCGAAACAAACTGTTAATATCTTATTTATTGATTGTTTATAAAGATTGTTTCTATTATGGGGGAGAAACAGCAATTAGAGATTTGGTATATTGGCTTGGATACTAACATTTGAATAGAGTAAATCAATTAACTCAGTACTTAGAAAAGCATTTATCATCTATAAGGAAGCTATAATAAAACTTAGTTAACTACTTTGTTCTAATTAAATTGCTTTATGTGAAAATAATAAGTACTGAAAATATAAATAAATATGTGGATGCTTTTCAATCTTTGATTCTGACGAGTTTAAATTACAGAAAATCTTGAAATTGTAATAAAATATTAATAATGATTTCAAAGGAATTCCTTAAACATAAATAGGTGTGTTTTATATCTATCTCGTTTTCATTCAACGTAATGTAGGCGTATAAGTCATGGCTAAATTGTAAAGAGAAGTAAAAAAATTAAAAAAAAAAAATGGTATCTCTGAAAAGCTCTCTGAAAGAGTATAGGAAAAGTATTAAAAATATTAAATAATATATCCTATTAAATCAAAGTTTTTAACATAAATCCTTTTTATGCATTGCCAATTTTTACATTCCGTAACACGGTGCCGATTCTATAACCAGAGTTTTCTTGTTGTTTGCATCCAATTTTAAATATCAAAAACATTTCTATCGGCAAAATGTGCAGCAAACTATGTTTCAAAATGTATTTATTAACATGAACGTGAATTTATGCACTCACATCCAAATATTTTTTATTTATTCTGATTAAAACAATTTCATTGTTTATTTATCAAAACAATCTTGGCAACAAGAAAGAGTTTCTTCAATGACCTGTTAAATGCAATTTTAGCGTGATTGGATGAAGGCAAGTTTGCTTATTTGTATTCCATAAAAGTAATCTTTTAATGACAGTTACAACCCCAAAATTTGATAGAGTACATTGTCATCGAATCTATCTTCCAAGTTTCAGACCGATTGGATGAGAGAAAGTAGATTAGTTAGGACTCCGCAGATTTGTCCATCATCAACAAACATGCACACAAAATCGGAGTTAATATAAAGATTTAAAAATATGTTTAGTTAATGATAAACATTTTGGAATTATTTTTAAAATTCACTTAGAAAGCAATAAATGGTCTTAAACTTATCATATGACTATGTCATTTATTGGCTTTGAATTTAATTGATATCATATGTCATTTATTGGCTTGGACGCAGTATAGCCCTAGTGTAGCTCTTGCATAAAAAACAATCAACAATTTATTGGCTTATAAGCTTCGAAATTTCTGATATTTTAAACTCTGAAGACTCCTAAACTCCAATGAAAGAAATTAAACAAAACTATATTATTTGTTGTGAATTACAAATTATTAATATTTCTGGGCCGACCAAACCGTATAATGGTTAGCGTGCTAACCTCTAGACCGAAAGGTTGCGAGTTCGAGTCCCGTTTTAGGCATGGGTGTTTGTAAATGTATGTTGGCTTGTCTAATGACGAATGTTTCGGCGCATTATAGCCCTCGTGTTGCTGACGGCGCAAGATAATCTGAAAACAACCAACCAATTAATGTTTCTGATCATATTTCGCTTTTGTATTGAATACGTGTTTTTATTTATAGACTAATTTCTAAGTTTGAATATTGCGTGATTATACTTTCTCTTCCAAGCTTTTTTTTTTTTTTTTTCTCAGAAAATAACAAATAACTTTAATATTAAAGTAATTTTATTTCTAAATTTAAAATGGAAAAACTTTAGTATACATTTGATTTAAATTTTTTTATGTAACCTCATTAACATTCTTAACAAAGATTAAATTAATTTTAATGCAAATTTATCTGCTCTAATTAGACATCTTAATTGGAAGGCTATTTCATTCTTAATTCTGTACCAACTCTTAATTTTAAATCTTTAATCATCAACACTAATACTTTGTCAAAGTTTTTCACAAACATCATTCAAACAATAGTTTTTTTACTCATTTCTGAAATTCCTTCCTATTGTGGATAAAATTCATCAATTCTAAAAACTTCTCGCATTCAGAATATTAAACTCATCTCAGTGAAATCGTTTTCGTTTTGGAATCCAATTATTTTATTCCAAAATGATTTTTTTTTTTTTTTTTTTTTTTTTACTTTTGAAATCAGTATTTTCTATTAAATGATTTAATATCTGAAGTCCATCAAATTATTTAAAAATCAACGTACCTAATGTTTGGAATCAAACGAGTATTTTCACATTATCGAGAACGATTGCAAGTACACTATTAGATTTATTTCAAAGTTAATATATTTTAAAACTAAAGCATGTTACTTGCGTTTGAATACACTATCAAATATTGAACCTTCATAGTATGCTAATTAAGGCTTCATGGTACTCTTCCATTTTTTTTTTCTTTTTTTTATTTTTTTTTTTTTTTTTTTTTTAGCCTTTAAAATATAATTTTTACATATTTGGAAGTATTACTAAGTAAAAACTAAATTTTATTTAGAAAAAAGTTCAAGTAATGCTCTAATTTTTCAAAATTTTAAATTTTTTTAAAAAATTCATCAAATTTTAAATTTTATCTTCTTTACCAGTTTTCAATATTTTATTCCTCATTTTTATAAGAAAATGTTCCGAGTAATATACTCTAACTTTTTAGGCATCGGATTTAGAATAAGTAAAATATTTTTTTCGATAAAACAATAATTACTGTACTTACAGGTAAAAAAAAAAGCATAAAAAACGGGTATTTTTCAACTATTAAAGATGTAAAAATAAAGTTTTTATTTAATTTAAAAAAAATCCATGCCTATTTCTGTCAAATAGATATTAAGAATGACACACACAAAATTTCAAATCATTTCATTCATATTTGCAAAAGTTTTAGCAATTTGAGTAGGTTGGGAATTTCAAAAATCGCGAACTGAAAGAAATGCTTTCGAAATATCAAAGGAGCTATTACAGCAATGCTAAATTCTCCATAAAAATATAGTTTTTCTGCAATTGCAGATCAAAAACTTTCCAGAATAAGGAGATGGTTTCAAAGATTATAAACACGCAAAAAATAGGAAATTTATGTTTTTATTATTTTTTGTGGAAACAAGGGGGTACTAAGCCTTCTTAAAATGCATTAGAATTAAGGACGATTCATTGGCTTTATTGAAAAAGAATTTATTGTAACATAAATATTTGGAAATAAACTGTTCTTTTATTTCAATATATCGTTGTGAATTTTCCTCAAAGTAAATGATGACGCAGTTTTATTAGATTAAAACTATCATTTATTGTTCTTTCGAAGATTCACCAAGTTTCTTCCAACAACAATAAAACCACTATCAGTCGTCAACACAAGCTTCAATAATAACAACTCCGAATAGAAAGATAATTCCAGCACACAAAAAGTAAACAAACCTCTCAGCTTCTTTCAAATCAACATCCGAAATTAAACTGATTTCACTCTCTCTTAGATCTTAGATCGTAAATAAATTCTGTAGTGCTTTCCTAAAGGGTTGGCCATTACTTCTTCATCTCAGATAGTTCTCAGTGGGGAATAAGAAAAGAAAAAGGATCTAAGAGCTTTCCAGGGAAAAGAACAAGTAGGGGAGGGGGAGGCTAAGCAGATGCTCGTACTAAAGTAGAGTACATGGAACACATAAAAGAGTATGAAATGTTTGTCAAAGCTGTGATAATGAATTAAATTTTGTAAAAGCAGGTACATTTTGAAGAAAAAAATACGCAGGTTACAAACTTGCATGGCCTATGTCTTAACCCCTTGGGTACGGATTTATTTGGGAAAATTCTTGCGTTTTGAACGGTTGGATCAAAACAATAAAGGAACTTTAAAGGAATACAGCCAAACAAATTATTTTTTTAAAGTATAGGTAAACCAACCGATGTTTGACTTAACCAATCATAGCTCTTGTGACATTAAAATCTATCCAATTAAACTAGTTTGAATGACGAATTAGGTTCGTCATTATTAACAGGCAAAATAAGTGCATGACGAATCTCAGCCGTCAAATGTACCCAAAGGGTTAAGGAAAATATAAATTAATAAAACAAAAATGCAATCCTGAAATGTTGCATCCGTTGTTGGGTGGTTGGTTGGTTGTATTCAGATTATCTGGCACCGTCAGCAACACGAGGGCTATAATGCGCGAAAACATTCGTCATTAGACAAGCCAACATGCATTTACAAATACCCATGCCTAACACGGGACTCGAACCCGCAACCTCGCGGTCTAGAAGCCAGCACGCTAACCACTATACCGTTTGGTCGGCACCCGTCCGTTGATGGGTGAAATTAAATTCTGAAAGCTCTTGACGATTCACCATAATGGATCGTTATGAATTGTCCTGGATCTCTTGAACTTCTGCTCCACAATAGGATCATAATTAATGATGGCTCTAATTTTGGGGGGGGGGTGTACATTATTTTCAGTTTTAATATGATGATTGTGCGACATAGTTCAGATAATTCCGCTCTCTCAAGCCTCGGTCTTATATTTATAAGAGCGCGTGTGAACTTTCTCGAAAAATCCAGTCGACCGTTCACGGAAACATCTCGAAATTTCCCGATTGAGAGTAAATAACCTGTCACAGTTTTATTTCCATTGAATACATTACTAAGGTGTACTATTTGATTATCAACCCTTTGCACTCGAGCGGTGCCTTTCAGGTGCCACACGATTGGATGCCGGAACACGAGAGGACCACTAGGTTTGATGCGGAAATTTGATGCAATGTTTAGTTTCAATGAAGCAAATGGCCAATCCATCTACCAGGGAAATTGTCATCAAGCCATACTTTCACTGGAATTGCGATGTGGTCCGAAGCTCGCTCTTGCATAAAAAGCAGGTCCCTTCCATTTTACCATTCCTGAATCCCAGGCCATACGTACGTTCGAAACATCTCCAAGAATCATCACCATTCATGATGATTGTCAGAAGATCGACTGGAGGTGACCCACAGAATGATCTGCACGCAGCCCTGATCTAATCCCATGCGACTTCTTTCTTTATAGTCCGAGAGGCGACTGCTATTTTTGGATCCCATCGAACATCATTCTGAATATTTTATAGAAATTGGAGAAAAGTTAGTATATTACGAATCCACTGGTTTACAGAGGCAAAAATAGCTGAAACTGTTCAAAAATCGACTTGGAATGAGTTGAACTAAAATCCGATTGCCAAATATGTCATGACTTGCCAAAAAGAGAACAAACTTTTTCGTCTGGCCAACCCACTGCATTTTGATTTTCAATGAGAAAAAGCGCAAACGATTTCTGATCTCTGACTCGGTTGGTTGTTTTCAGATTATCTGGCGCCGTCAGCAACACGAGGGCTATAATGGGCCGAAACATTCGTAGTTAGACAAGCCAACATACATTTACAAACACCCATGCCTTACATGGGACTCGAACCCGCAACCTGGCGATCTAGAAACTAGCACGCTAGCCACTATACCGTTTGGTCGGCGATCTCTGGCTCGGAAAACTTGTATCTTTTAAAAGTAAGCCGAATTGGCGATATCAGTTACGTCATCAGTGACGTAATGTTTATTGCTAATTTGGCTCATTTGTGAAAGATGAAAGTAAGCCATTGCTACACATTGGAATCGTCTGCAACCTTCTTAATTGAAAATTAAAGAGTGAGGGATACCAAATTAAAAAAAAAATGCTCACTATTTGGCAAATTATGGCGCATTTGGCAATTGAATTTAGTTCAACTTATTAAAAGTCGATTTTTGACCAGTTTCGGCCATTTTTGCCACGGCAGACCAGTAGATTCGTATTCTACTCACTTTTCTCCAATTTCTATAAAAAATTCAGAATGATATTCGATGAGGTGCAAAAATTGCAGTCGCCTCTCAATCTATTATGGTTGGGTTAAGAAACAATTGCACAAGTTAAAATCAAGATATATTAGCAGCCTTGAACAAAGTATCTGAAAAGTGTTTGCTAATGTTACAGTTGAAATGCTGTGAATTCTGTTCCTTAAAAGATTCCAGAAATGTGAGGAAAATGCGTGTGAATACATTGAAATGTAACTTAATAACGAAATGGTACCTCTAATAATGTATTCAATGAAAATAAAACTGTGATAGGCTGTTTACTCCTGGAAATATTCATTGTTACAAATAGGTACTGACTTTACAACCACCTAGTATACAAAGTTAATGAGGATTGTTGATTTCTACACACTGCAAACAGTTACTAACGGTGTCTTTTTAGTAAAGATACTCTTTGAAACAGTTATTAATAAAATCTAGTTGAATATAAACTACATACAATTTTAGATATGCAAACAAAGTTTAAACATTGTATGAAACCTCATTTCAATTCTTAACATTTTCTCAAACATGCATAGCAAACAATAACCTAGGATGCACAAGCAATATGACTCAATCTGAATAACTATAGTAACTTAAATTGTACTTAAAATCATGTTTTACTTTGAATAAATGGCAATTTTATTATATGCTAAATATATATTTAAACAAATACTTCTATTGAAATACGTATGCTGTAGCGCTATACTTGAATAAATATCACAAACTGCAACATTAAATAGGATTGGAAGAGGTTTGTGTGTATTATTGAAGCAAAAGAACACAATATAATTCAGTTTGCATTTATTCTAACAGGACACTGTCTATGTAGCATCGTATTAGCATTGAATAACGCCACATTTATCAGACATGAATATTTAAAAAAAAGTACTGTTATTTATCTCAAGCATTTCCGTCATATTAGTGTTATTTCGCCACTAAATATGCGTGAAAGTTGAACTAAAGGGCATAAAACAGCATGCATTACATTCAAAAGTATACCTAAAATTAAGGAGTGATAATTTTATTCTTTAAGATGTCGAATGTCTTTCAACAATTATTGAAGAGTTAAAATGCGCCTCAATTTAAAAGTAATAAAACATTTGAAAAGGCAATAATTTACAAACACTAAACCAAGTAACCATGTGGTTTCCACACAAATACTAAAAAAAAATTGCTTTCCTCCTCTACCAGAAAAATAGTTTGTTTTTTCATCAGAAGATGGCGCTGTATGTATCAGTGAGCAGTTGCTCACTATAATTTAAGTGAGATGCTAGCTGCAATTACCTAAGAGGACATGGTACTCTGAAACTACAAAAATATTACCTGAAATGACGTTTTTTGTTTTCGTTCTATAAAAATTGTTGATTTCACTAGCTTTAATTTCGTGTTTGAATTTTTTAAATCCGATGATTTTAAGCGGTAAAATCTTGATTTTAACAAACTATTTTAACGTACTGCTCACTTGTTGGCAAATATTAAAAAAAGCATTTTTCTCAGTTTTGTTTTTTTTCACTTTTACGTTTGTACGAAAAGCTCCTTACGATTCATTTTTTGATAAATCCACCTAAGTTTTGTAGAAATAATTTTACACACATGCTTTTTTTATGTCAGATAAGTTTTCTATTTTTTTTTTTTTTTTTAATGTTGGAAAGCTGAAATATGCGCATTTTTTAATGAAAAATCACTAGCCCCAAGTTTTAAATTTTATTTCTGTTCAACTATAGTACCTCAAGATAAAAGCACGCATGAAAATGTTTATAATATATTGATAAACAACTTCATATTTTTGAACATCATATTTTGAAAAAAGTTAAAATTTCGAATTATTTTAATGCATTTTCCTCGATAATTTACAATCTATTTTATATTTTCCGCTCACATTTTGTTGCTGTCTTATAAGTCATATCATCTATGTTTGTGCCAAATTTTATTTAATTATAATCAAAACGAAAGAATTTTGGAAAAAGTATCCCAAGTCCCCTTAATAAAAATGCGGTTATAGATTGTTTTATAGTTTGTAAAGCGTCATCTGTTGATGAAAAAACTCGCGTTGTGTGATGAAAATCCATATTTTTTTTTTTCTGATCATATGTGTAAAAATCCAACTCTCGAATGATTTTGAATTATTGATTTTCCGAATATACTGTTAGTTTTATATAACTCTGAATAGTAATAGAATATATAAACTACAAGAGAAGAATGGAATAGAATAATTTAAATACGAGGTGTTTAAAATAGAAGAATCCATTACTTTGAAGTGATATACTTGCCAAAAAGAAATAGACAGAAAAGAGGCAGGTGATAGGTTATATAGACAAGAGTGGAATTTTGAATGCACCTGTTTGCAAAATTGATTGATGTAAGTAAATTTTATGACGGCTGCATATGGTTAACCGATATGGCCCATTTTCATTTGGAAGGATTTGTCCATAAACAAAACTGGTAAATATGGGGTATTATAGCCCTGTCTATGTGTCTTTTGAAACGATTGCATTCTTCAAAGTGACTGCTTAGGCTACACTGCCCGCAAAGAGATCATAGGACCCTTTTTACTTTCAATTACCCATATGTATACATAGGATTAATGAAAGTATAGTATTCGGTCAAAAAATCAATTTCTATTTTTTTTTTTGTATTTCTCCACGTTTTGAAACATCCTGATTTCAACAAAATGATCTAGAAAAAATTTATGTCTGTGTGTATGTGGTCAGCATAGCTCCCGAACAATTTTTCCTATCATGTTCAAATTTGGTCTGCGAGTTGGTGATGACACGGGTACCTACCATTAAGGTTTTCGTCAAAATCGCGCATGTGCATAAGGTAGCTGCCATTGAAAAAATCATGTTTTTCTATGATTGCTAAAATACTGCTCTAACGATTTTGATAAAAATCGCTGTGGTTATGCCTCTTAAAATGTTCTAAACATCCCTACCTTCGAAATTCCCGTAAAAATGCTTCAATGGCGTAAAAAGTTGAAAAACGAATGCCTTCAATGCAGAGTTCTATTTGCTTTAGAAGACCTCATCAACGATCATTTTTTCTTCTCTCCTCAGTTTCACGTATAATAAAAGATAATATAAGGGCTATCGAAAAGTATATTCACAAAATCACCATTTTTGCAAAGATTTTTTTTATTTTTTTTATTTTATGATCCATACAAGAATTATTGTAAAAAATATCGCCAAACTGGCCATTTCTTTCTAAATGAATGTTGTGCGATGTTCCACACCCCTAGCTCATAAATAGACTAAGAGGCGACTGCAATTTTTGGACCGAACATCATTCTGAATTTTTTATAGAAATTAGAGAAAAGTGAGTAGATTACGAATCCACTGGTCTGCCGTGGCAAAAATGGCTGAAACTGGTCAAAAATCGACTTTTAATAAATTGAACTAAATCCAATTATCAAATGCGCCATAACTTGCCAAATAATGAGCATTTTTTTTTTTTTATTTGGTAACCCTCATTCTTTAATTTTCAATTAAGAAAGTTACAGACGATTCAGATATCTGGCAATGGTCTACTTGCATCTATTAAAAGGAGCCAAGTTAGCAAAAAACATTACGTCACTTATGACTTAACTGATGTCGCCAATTTGGCTTACTTTTAAAAGATATAAGTTTTCCGAGCCAAAGATCAGAAATCGTGTGCGCTTTTTCTCATTGAGAATCAAAATGCAGTGGGTTGCCAGACGAATAAGTTTGTTCTATTTTTTGGCAAGTTTTGACGCATTTGGCAATCGGATTTTAGTTTAACTCATTCCAAGTCGATTATTGATCAGTTTCGGCCATTTTTTCCACGGCAGACCAGTGGATTCGTAATCTACTCACTTTTCTCAAATTTCTATAAAAAATTCAGAATGATATTCGATGGGGTCCAAAAATTGCAGTCGCCTATCGGACTAAAAGGAAATGATAAATTCAATCATCTGTATTCAGATTTTATGATAATTTGTAGCCACATTTTAATATATTAACTAATCTTGCTAGAGTATATTTAAATTCTATACATGTTTATCCAACAAACTACCTGAACACTTTGCAGGAGGTTTCCTGAAACACTCTATATATACTAATGATAATGGAACCCGATTTAAACTGAATATACTTTTAACTGGATACATTCCACTAGACATTCCAATTAGTATAGAATCACCACCACTTTTAAATTTACATAAAATCTTTACAAATATGTCCTTTGAATATTTCCTCCAACATCATAAACCAGGCGATCACGGAACTAAGATATCATCAAGTGCAACTTCACGAAAAATTATTTTAACCAAATACACATTCTATTTAAAATCGTAATTAACATCGAATAACGCCAACTTTATCCTTAATAACTTCCATTTTTATTCCAGAGTCGGCTAAAAACATTTCTTTAAATGAATATTTTTCTCAAGTAAACTTCGCAAGCTTTTACCATCAAAAGGATTCCATCCGTGACATATTTTCTGCGATTCCCGCCATAATTAGTTCTTGTCTCATTCGTCGGAAATTCTCGTCTGATTAGCATTTCTTACAGATAATGGCATTCTTTCGTTCGGTTTCCGCCGCGAAATGCGGTTACGTTTTGTAATTACTCTTTTGGAAATGGAGAGAGAAAAAAATAACCCCTCGGCTTGTGATGACAGAAAATTATCTTCCAGTGACAAATGCTTTTAAAGCATAAACCATAACCTCGTGTCGCGTCAAACTGGCAAAGTGATTAATGCATTTTTCTCTGGATCCTTGGGATTGGACGAGTTGGTGGTATTTGAAGGGAAGTTACAATGTTTTTTCAATTGTTTCCGCTTGTGGTTGGAATTGGAAATGTGTAGTGACAAGAAGGTTAATGGATACTGCCTCTTTTTTTTTTTCTTTTTTTTTTCCTACGTTCTAAAAATAAGTCTTGGGATAATTATGGAATGTGTTTTGGTGAAGTAGATGCATAAGAAATAAGTTTAGAAAGAGGAAAGAGGCATGTCTTCACACTGTTATTTGTCACAATCCTGAGTTCTCAATCACTGCTGCCTCTTAGAAGCTGGAACTCGAATTAACCAGTGTTTGCGAAGTGTGCAGTGTACGTAGTATTATGTGCCCTAAAACAATTTTGGGAGATTTCTCAGTATTTTGTTTTTTGTAGCTGTAAGTATACGTTGAATGATGTAAAAAAGTATTATTATTCTTTTTTGATTAAATGAAGTCAAAATATCACAACTACTTTTCTGTGATTCATTGCGACTTTACCACTCCGAATGATTACATTGAATGACATTACATTAAATAATGTTAATCTGTATAAACATTGATGTTAGATAATTATGAAACCGAATTTTTCTGCTAAAAAGTTATTCTGATTTGTCTAAGATATTTTATTTCAATCGGTGACAAGACAAGACAAAGACAAAAAAAAAAAAAAAAAAAGATAAAAAAAAAAAAAGGATGGTTCTCACCTACGACAACCAATCACAACAGTTGTTTGTAGCTTGTTTCATATAAAGATGGTAAAAAATTAAGGGGGGAAAAAAACACACTGAGGAGAAAATATTCCCAAAAACATGCTTAATGAAGTCAGGAAACTTAAAAATTTGGCCTTAAATATTCTTTAATTTCAGTCTCTAAATTTATCTTGAACATAAATTTCTGGCCTCCCGTAGTACTTCTTTTTTATCATGAACATTTATAAATTCAACAATTATATTACTCATACAAATTATAAAAGAAAAACTAAAATTTCATACTTTCTCGTTTAAATAACCCTTAAAAATCATACCGAAAGTCAATGGCAATGACTGAAAGTCTATCCAGTTTTACTAAAAGATTTTAGAATTAAAAATCATACAATTCTTTTCTATATTATTTAAACTAAAAAGACACTATGTAACAATCTGACTACAATTAGTGACCCAAAGAATAATCCTCAGTACCAAATAGTCAACATCAATTAGTATCACTTGTAAATCTCCTCTCCGTCAATAAGTATCACTTGTAAAAGATTCTCCGTCTCAATGTTTTAGCAATCGGTAACAGATATAATAACCTTGGAAATTAAACTGTTAACTTTAATCAATTAATTATAGTATCAGTTGCTAAACAACTTGTAAAAAGGCTAAAATACTTTTGCAAATGAAAATCGCACGACTATTTATATTTTTGGGCAATTCTCTGGCTGACGCACGGGACATTTTGGTTCTTTTGTCTACTCGTAAACAGATAAGAATTATATAATTAAGATGAGTCTAATAGTTTTGTTTTCATTTTATATCATATTATTTGGTGATAAAGTTATATGGAAAAATAATTATTTTAACTACGTCAAATATGCGTCAGACGATACTAATGTATATTTGACCAAGTTAAAATAATTATTTTTCCATATAACTTTGAAGCCAAGTAGCGCTATATAAAACAAAAACATAATTGCTAGATTGATAATAATTTTAGAATTCTTATTTGTTTATGAGTAGAAAAAAGAGCTAAAATGTCTCATACTTACAGCAGAGAATTGCCTTTTTATTGTTTAAGATGGAAAGACACACTGTCTCAATCTAGAAAAAAAAATTCAACATGAAAGAATGAGTTTGGAAACTAAACGGTTAACTTGGATAATAATATTTGCCTTAATATTTTCACTTCTAAATCCACTTAGAATATTGCTAAAACAGTTCTAAAATTTAAAACCGCACATGTTTGAATATATTGTTAGAAGGACGTCTCAATTTTTGGTGATTCTCAACAAAAAGACTAATATTGGCAAATAAACAATTAACTTCTATCTATTAGTCATAGTAGTACTATTCGGTACTATTAGTCCGAGTGTATTTCTTACAAATACACTCGGAATGCTGCTAAAACAGTTTTACAATTGAAAATTGCACTACATCTCATATTTGAATCATTTAAATTAGAAAGACACTTCGTCTCAATCTGGTAAACATTTGTAACATAAGGATTTAGTTCAATCCGTCAATCCTATTATCACATTTAAATCCACTTAGAATAATGCTAAAACAACTCTAAAATATCCACACATGTTTTAATATTATAAGTTAAGTGGACGTCTAAATTTTAGGCAATTGGATACATAAAGAATAATCTTGGCAACTGAACTATTAACCTGTATCAATTAATAATAGTGTCGCTTACAAATACACTTGGCATACGGCTAAAACAGATTTACAATTGAAAATTGCACTACATCTCATATTTGAATCATTTAAATTAGAAAGACACTTCGTCTCAATCTAGTAAACATTTGTAGCATAAGGATTTAGTTCGATCCTTCAATCCTATTATCACATTTAAATCCACTTAGAATAATGCTAAAACAACTCTAAAATTTAAAACCACACATGTTTTAATATTATAAGTTAAGTGGACGTCTAAATTTTAGGCAATTGGATACATAAAGAATTATCTTGACAACTGAACGATTAACCTGTATCAATTAATAATAGTGTCGCTTACAAATACACTTGGCATACGGCTAAAACAGATTTACAATTGAAAATTGCACTACATCTCATATTTGTATAATTTAAATTAGAAAGACACTTCGTCTCAATCTAGTAAACATTTGTAGCATAAGGATTTAGTTCGATCCTTCAATCCTATTATCACATTTAAATCCACTTAGAATAATGCTAAAACAACTCTAAAATTTAAAACCACACATGTTTTAATATTATAAGTTAAGTGGACGTCTAAATTTTAGGCAATTGGATACATAAAGAATTATCTTGGCAACTGAACGATTAACCTGTATCAATTAATAATAGTGTCGCTTACAAATACACTTGGCATACGGCTAAAACAGATTTACAATTAAAAATTGCACTACATCTCATATTTGTATCATTTAAATTAGAAAGACACTTCGTCTCAATCTAGTAAACATTTGTAGCATAAGAATTTAGTTCGATCCTTCAATCCTATTATCACATTTAAATCCACTTAGAATAATGCTAAAACAACTCTAAAATTTAAAACCACACATGTTTTAATATTATAAGTTAAGTGGACGTCTAAATTTTAGGCAATTGGATACATAAAGAATAATCTTGGCAACTGAACGATTAACCTGTATCAATTAATAATAGTATCACTTACAAATACACTTGGCATACGGCTAAAACAGTTTTACAATTGAAAATCTTACTCCATCTCATATTTGTATTACTTAACTCGGAAAGACACTCCGTCTCAATCTGGCGGCAAATGGCAACAGACAAGCATCAGAAGCACAAAACCAAAACAAAACAAAAATTCTTCTATTCCCTAAAGCTACACGCTCTCATGAAAGATAGATGATTTACCCCGGAATTAAATCCTTTCCCCCCAAGTCAAGAGACCGGTTGAAAGAAAAAGGAAAAATAAAACGGGAAAAGTTAAAAGAAAAAGGACTTCTAAGAGACAGGGGGGGGGGGGGGAGGCCAAAAACGAAAGTCCCTGACTCGCTCAGCAGAGACGAACGACCAAAGCTTGGGGATGCTTTTAGCAGACTACCGTAAAAAATAGAAAGAAATCGCCAAAAAGCTAGAAATGATAAACGGTATATTTCCCGACAACCGCAGTAAAAAATAAGCTTGGCGCATTTCAACGTTAAGGTTAAGAAGGCCAAAAAGTATATATTTTATTTATTTCATTCCCTTTACTTCCTTGGAAGAAGGCATAAAGAATAGATTTATGCAAAGGAGCCGAACGCCAAAATTGCCTGTGTCAAGGGTTATATACGTTATTTTTTTTTTCTTTATGCTTCTAGATTTCTGTATCTATGCATGGGGTATGCGAGCCTATATGTATAGCTTTTTAGAGGGGGTGGGTAGTTTTAGGGGGAAGGGGTGGAAATGGTTCAATTTTGGTAAGAAAAGTTCGAATTCCCTTCCGGGAAATGACCCGGGAACTAGTGACCAGCGCTGTTTTGGATTACCAGTTTAGGATATTTTTTGGGATGAAATATAAGCTGATTTTCTTGCTTATTTTGAGAAATGGGATATGTTTAGCGAAATGGGATGGGGAATATTATTTTTAAAAGATATTCCATAAGCTTTGAAATCTTCTTTATAGCTAAATAATATGAATTCATTTTTTATGAATGAAATAGATGTCTTTTAAAATGCGCCTTAATTTTGTTTTAAAAAATTGATACGTTAGTAGATGTCGAAGTTTTTATTACATTGTACTTTTTTATTGTATTCAGTTTTCGATGACTTACAGTTGACTTGGTTCTTAAGATTTTGATATATTTTTTTAATACTTTTTTATTAATGCTGTAAACTCTATACATAAAGTACACGGCAATTTTGTATAAGCTGTAAGTGAATTGCCGTGTTTTATATTTCCACATAAAAACACTCAAATTTAAATTTCCCTAATAAATACTAAATAATAACTATTGGAAATCCAATAAACCATCGCATTCATCTGTCTTGTTTCAATATTTTTAAAAAATGCAAGAGCTACAATAATATGCGAAATGGTTTGACTTAATAAAATCAAGTAAGTTTGAGGGTTAAATTAAACAAAAATCTTATAGGTTTAATTCAAAAGGGGTATTTTTTCTCTTTTAAGATTTACTATTAGAAAAATAATATATAATATTATTAACTTCAATGACTTTTTATTGGTTGATCTTCATGTACAGAAGAAAGTTAAAGTTAATGGGTGTAATAAAGGGTCAATTATTTAGTATTAGATGTTGATCTACGGCAAAAGTAAAGAAATTGATCTTTTTGATGTATTAAATCTATAAAGGATTTATGTCAATTTAAAAACCAATTGGCATGTTATTTTTTTATTTTTTTTTTTTTATATATATATTTAACGAATCAATTGATAAAGTAATATGATACAATTTTGATCTTACTTTCGCAAATGGAAAATAATAATTAAATTAAAAAAATCATTACTCTTATCAAAAGTCAGGAATGCTTGATAAATTACACACAGGCAAGGTGTCAATTAATTTTGGAAAAAAAAGTCAATATTTTCAACATGCAACAAAAAAAATTTAGGGTTTGGTTACTCAAAAGATTTATTGTAATGAGTGATAAAAAACACATTATTTATCTGTCTTTTTGATTTGATAACATTTCCGAATGATATTTTAACTTATTTTTATTTCAATGCATGTATTTTCATCTAAGAAATTTGTGGTTGAAGTTATTTATGAACACGGAAATTGAATCTTTGAAATAAATAGTTTTATTCAACCGTTTCGCTGAGAACGCATGACATATCCCTCAAGACATATCCTACGTTTTCTCACAGCTTTGTCTATTTTCAATTACACCTGACTTATTCTCAAAAACAGTGGAAATAAAGTGTGGAGTTACATTTTGAAAAGTACAGGGGATAAAAGAGCATTGTTAAAAAAAAATTAAAATTATTCACTCATTTTTCCCCAGAATAGAAAAAAAAGAACTCCACTATTTTCTTTTGACCAAACGGTATAGTGGTTAGCGTGCTAGCTTCTAGACCGCGAGGTTGCTGGTTGGAGTCCCGTGTTAGGCATGGGTGTTTGTAAATGTATGTTGGCCTGTCTAATGAGGAATGTTTCGGCGCATTATAGCCCTCGTGTTGCTGACGGCGCCAGATAATCTGAAAACAACCAACCTTGACCAAACGCTTTATTCCCGAAATGAGAGTACATTTGACAATGGCTTCATATGGTATACCGATGAAACCTATAAAACCCGTTTTTATGTCTTGCAAAGTTTCTCTATCTACTTTTAGAATCACATGTTATTTTTTCGTGAGGGCAACGATAAGCTCATTCCGCTATATTCAGATTTTACAACAGCTTGTTGTCACATTTCAATATTGTAGAAAATTTTGAAAACTGTGTACATAAAATTTCACACCTATCCCTTTTTTCTGCCCCTCACAGTTTCGCAGTTAATATCATTTCAAAGTAAGGGACCCTTTTCTGAAAGACCTGAATAAAAACTAAAATTCTACAACGCTTAAAATAAATTCCCTTACAAACGATTGTATTTACGATTTCCATGATTGATTTTTAGCATTTTTTTTACTTTCAATTACCCTTACAGGGTAATGAATTTTTTTTTTTTTTTTTTTTTTTTTTTTTTTTTTTTAAGACCCCTATATAAAAAATTTCAAAAAATATTGACAAACTGTTGTTTATTTTTTTCTAAACAAATGTTGGAAATATAAAAACAGTGAGTGACACAAATCCACATCAGTAATATAGTGTGTAATTGAAAGTTGTGCTATGCACCACACTCCTTGTTTTAATTTATAATCCCTATGTCTAATAGTTAAAGAAACAAATGCCAAAATAACATTTTCGGGACGCTCATTACATTGCTCTATAGTACTGAGAAAGAATAAAAAATAGCTGGATTTACTAATTAGGCAGCCAATGCCATTCAAATTCGTACAAACAAACTGCAGCATTTGGTTTATAGAGCGGAAAATACTGACATACATTCTAACTCTGAGTCCATTACATTATTCGAAAATATTAATGGCACAATGCATTGTCCCTGAAATTCAAAATCAATTTTTTAAACACTTACGCTGTTTTCTTCAGTCAAGAGAAAAAATAAAAATTATGTTTGTCATGTGTACTCACTTACTTTGAAAAAAGAAAGTTCATGCTATTCAGAACTTTCAAACAAGTTTTCCGTCGACACAATTGGTTGTGTAAAAATACATCTTTTTAATACGATTAAAAACCAAATATTTATATACATTTGAAGAAAAGACTTTCCCGCGTTTTTATCGAGTGTATCCTTTATCAAAATCGCCATAAAAAGAACTCCAAATGCATTGCAATCCCTTTCTTTGTGGACATTTTTGACTCTTGAATAGCAAAATGGCTGTTTGATCGTTTGCGAACAAGCATCAGCCTTCTAAAAATGTTCTCTTTTTTTTTCATCAAAAATAGAAGAATAAGTACCAAAAAAAATCCAAATGTCTTTGGATCGTTGCCAACGTGTTGAACTCCAAATGGAGAAATCTCTTTAAGACTGTATCCTAAAGAGAAAAAAAAGTTCAAATTGAGCATTGTTCCAAAAGCGTATGTTCTATTTTTTTCCCCTTTTTTTTAGGAAATGGCGGTGAAATAGCCTTTCTCTTTCTATGTGTTTCTTATTTTATTTCATGTAGGTTCTACCACTTAATTGTGCTCTCGAAAGTTTCCATCTGCTTTTAGAGCACTTTAATAGTTGTGGAACCTATATATTTTGGCGCGAATATTTTATTGCGAATATGTTTTGGGACCTACGTCTTTTAGTTTAAAGTTGTAGCATTTAAAACGAAACATAAATTGCCATTATCTGTTGGTGTGTGTTAAAAATTGTATTGGATACAATGTTTCTAAATGTATAACTTTACTAAACAGGAAAAGAAAAGGATTCGAAAGAAAAAGATTCGAGGCGAAAGGCGAGAGAACTAATTTAAAAGCTATATTGAAGTTGTAATAATAGCGTAAGGAAATAAATGGTTTACGTGGCAATCGTTTGATAGTTCTTTAAAATGGTTGGGTGTTTAGTTCAGACAAAAGTTATAGTAATGGCGATAAATTGGTATGTTAGTGAAGTTACACAGATAACTTTTTTCAGTGATAAGAGTTGTTGTGGTTATAAAAATAATACTAAGAAAACTTATTGAAAACGAAGATTAAAATTTTAGAGAAACATCCCTAAGTAATAAAAAAAAAGTAAATGGAAAACTAAAAGTATTTGCTGTGAAGAGTTTTTATAAAAATCACAAATGAAATGGTTGAATATTATAAAATAATGAATAATTTAAAATGTGTGTTGTAATAACCAACAAAAGGCATTCGCTTTAATTTGTAATCATATTTTTATATAAATAGTTTATTTATGATTGAAATATTTGTAATTAAATAGTTTAAAATTGTAGGACATACTTTTATTTATAATATATTAAAGAACTTGAGTAAATTTTTAATGGTATTTCTGTACAAATAGTTTATTCGTAGTTGCAATTGTTAAAATTCAATGACAAACTAATCTCATGACGTCAGACCAAAATGTTCAATTATCGTTTGGTTACTGATTTAATGTCGAACATTTTTTTCAAGCTATGAGTAACTGTCTTATTTCCTCGTCATTTCAAAACAATGTACATCGAATTCTATAATCTTCAATAGTCTTGCAATTATAAGAATATTTTTTTAAAAAGCGGATAAAGAACTGTTATTGTTTTTTGAAGTCTCGCGAATAGATCAGCAACAAAATAAATTATTGTACATAAAACCCCGGAATAAAAAATACTTCTGAAATAATAATTCATTCGCATCTTACAAAGTGGTTCAGATTATTAAACCACGTAAAGAACAACTTTCCAGACACAGTACTTTCCTTAAATATTTTAAAGAAACTTCCGGACTCGCTAACTCATTCATTCTGAAAAATCACAAACAAAACACACATAAAATAAGCTTTTTTAAGCAAGAGTAAAAATCTCTACGTCACACGTGTTCAGCTTCTACAGGAAGCAGACTACACAACTCAACTCCGCTTCATCCATCTTATTTGTGGAAAACTCTGTCCTGAGTGAACCTGGCATCATCATTTTTCGTCAGAAGTCCCGGATGTCCCGTTGGGAGAGCCACGTTCTATTACATAGGACCGTGGTCCTCTATTTATGTCTAGGACTTGGAAAGCTTTTGCAATTTTTGTTCTTTGGACAGCTTTTTATGTGGAAGCGTTGAGGATTGGTTTACGTTGAGATTTTTTTTTAAATCCGTATTTTTTACTTTAGCAAAAATAAAGAGTTTAAATGCTTTATAACTGACTCATAGGTGCACTTTTTAGAGTCGGCTTTCTTTTCGTTTTTTAGATAGAATGTTATAAAAAAATGTCTCTATTAAGGAAGTAATTAAAATTCATGAGGATGAATAACAGATTTCATAACGCGAAAGAAAATGTACTGCGCTGTTGCTTTATGTTCATTGCTGACTGTAAAAAATAATAAAAAGTTAAATGAGTCGGAATTGTTAACGAGAATACTAACGTTGAAATGTATGGTTTAATGAGATTTTTTTTTTCTTTCTTTCTTTCTGTGCATGATATGCATATTTATAAACTCAAAATAAAGTAAAATCTAAGCGTGAAGAAAAATTGCTGTGAAATTAAAAAAAAAAAAAAATAGCTAATTTTTCTGTGAAGATTTGACAAACAAATTAAGACTTTACTTATTATGTCTTTTAATGATTGTTGGTTTTCTTTTATTTTTCTAAATCTTTACTTGTTAGTAAATGCTAAAATATAAATTTAACTAGGGAGATTTCATGAAAGATTTTTTAAGTTTTATTATTAAAAACATTGAGAAAAAAATATTTGTCGTAAAATGCAGCGATATTAAAAGCGAAATATCAACAATAATTAGTATTTGATAAATAAAAGACAACAACATTATTTGTTCTTTAACTACATTAATTACTTCATTTGAGGTGAACCCACTTTTAAAAACAAGTGATATTATTGAAAAAATTATTTTGCCAGGATTTTATAGTTACGATTACGCAATGGTTCAAAATTTCACAACACATCAATCTTTGATATAAAAAAAATCCAGTTAAAGAAACACAATCTCAGTGTTTCTAAACGGATTACGATTTTTGCTCCTACTCTACAATATTCTTTTAATAAGTATTTTTAATATCTTTTTATTAATTTCCACAAAATTATCTGTCCTAGGTCAAAAATTTCAGCAAAAACAAATCCGTTTGAACATGGACTACGTTTTAACAATTTTTCTCTACATGAACCATTCTACAATGGACAATTCCCGCATTTTTTAAAAACGAGTGAAAATAGTTTATATTTATGAAGAATTTCTTTCTGATTCCAAATGTTTAAACAACAGTTCTTTAAGAAAATTAGTTATTTAAATATTAAGAAAAGAAAAGGTTCAAAACCGAGCCCAAACCAGTCCGATCAAAACATTCAGCAAAATGTGCGACGTCAAGGGTTCTTACAGTTTCTATGGTTATCGTGAGGTTTCTGCCAAATAGTTGGCGTTGGTAGACCATTGCCACATTCCATACAGGTAGATGGGATTTGCGAGAAACTTGCAAATCTGATTACCGCTGCTGCATTTCAAGCCAAGATATTTGCGAAGCCTTGACGTCACATTCAATGCTAGTGGAATGAATCGTTTTCTCGCCAACGTCTAGCAAGGTAACTTTGATCGCAAATTAAAAAAAAAAGAAAAAGCCCATTGAGAGGAAATTTTTGTGCTTATGGCCTTTCCGAAGCATTTAGAAATGAATAAAAAAATATTTTTAAAAATGTGGGAATTTTCCATTGTCTTTTTCTTAGAATTATAAGAGTATAAATTTATGAATCCGTTAGATTATTTTGTGACAATAAGGAAAAAAGGGTAAAAATCAAAATTTGTTTTCGAGAGAAGTTGTTTCATATTTCAAAGGAAAGATATGAATTCATATGGACGCTCTTGAAGCATAAAAGGTAATAACGGAACATCATCAAATATCAGAACTAACTATCATCAAATAGTACTTGAAGTCAAACAAAATACATGTAAGAATAGCATTTCTGTCAAGTTCTGTTCTAATACATTGAAAGAATGAATTCAAAAGGCTACATATCCCCATGTTCTTTTTCCCCCAATCATTGACTATGACATAACATATGATAAGAAGTTATTACTATCTCCCTCCATACAGTTTTCGATAACTATTTATCAAATAATGAAAAATTGGTAATAAATATTACAAAACAGTTAAAAAAAGCATTTGCCAAGTACTTATATTGCAAATATTCTTTATTGTGAATCCTTTATATTTTATTTTGTTTATTTGCGTGTTTGCAAGTCTGCGGAAGGTTAATTCTAATTAACCTGCTTGCCATCATTCAATCGATCTGGAACTTGGCATTTAGACTAGTTGTCGATGACAATGCTTTCAGGTTTTAGGGGTTGTCACAAAAGGTCACTTTTAAGCACATTTCTACTGTCGCTTTGGAAGACTAAATAATCCATTTGGTGCATCCAATCGAACTGAAATTTGAATGATAGACTCAATGTTGATGTCATTGCATGGATTTTGAAGTTGTTATCAAACACTGTGAAAAGTTGCCCTGATGTGAAATTTGCTAAATACACCCTAAATAAGTTGAAGTTGCACATAAAAGTTATCAATTTACATAAAAGTTTTATATCAAAAACTTTGCTTTTACCGGTTATTTATTATTATTATTATTATTATTATTATGCAAATATTGTTTAGATTTCTTAAGGGAGCTTTTGCTAACAATCATGCTCAAAAGCTTTCTCAAAAATTAGTTTTTAGCAACTTGACTTTAAGAACTAGTTTCGGTAAAGGACACTCTAAACACGTCACTTACTCTAAACTAACACCCTTACCTTCCGTCCCAACCCCACCACGTATCTTAAAATAATTATCCCAAAACTCAAACTTTACCTAACGTCAGACATTATTAACTTTCAAACAATTCCCCTTGCCTTTTACAGCAAGAACGCTTTAGAACGCATTAAACACAACCCAGACTATGCTCAACACAGACCAGAACCGCTTTGAACCGCTTCCATACAGATTACGCTTTCTGAACCCTAGACTGGCATTCTCCAAGTGGCACATCAGAGAAAGAGTCCTTGAAAATTAATTTCGTCCCGCGCGTTAATTTAGCTTATTAAGTTTAAAGATCATACTTACCCAGAGCGAGTCCCTTTTAGGTGTGTTTATTAATAACGGGGGGCCTGTACAGTCAGGTTTGCTGTAATGCGACGTTAGATATTAACCGTGCCATTAGCTGCTGCTAATTGCGAAGTTATATTAAAATTTACTGGAGGGTTTAAATTTGGCGAGTTATTATTGGCGAGTTTGGAGAGGGATTATTTAGAGTGAATATTGTTTGTCTAGGTGCGTATATACTCAAGTGTCTTTTAAAGAAGATTGAAGGATCTTAAGGAAAGTATGGATTGGATCTGTAGCGGGGGATCAAGATGGTGCTTAGTTAATTGAGTACGGGGATGGGAAATTTCCGTTGGTCTCTTAAAGGAAATGAGGCTGTTAGTTTCTGGATATTTATCGTTTAGTGTTTATTTGGATTTGAGAGGTGTGTTAAGGTAGTACACTGTTGAGAAAGCTTGGAGATTAACAGAATATTGTAATTTGAAAGTGCGTTTGGTGATTATAATATTTCAGAGTACTTTCCTCTCAATTTTAAAAACAATCACATAGTTATATGCAATACTTTATTTACAGGCGAGACATTACCCAACAGTTTTCTCATTGTACGAAATCCACTCTTATGAAGTTCTTCTTCTTTAGATTTGGGTTAGTCAGATATGTGGCACATCTGCTTTTGGTAGCTTTTTGTACCATGCTCTTAACCCAATGTTTCTTAGCTCCATTTATTTGGGTCTCCCACTTTCGTAATAAAGTCTGGCAAACCCTTGATAGAACTAAGGTATAATTCTTTAGTATTGGTAGTCCTAAAGTATTAAATCGAATGATAGCAAGAACATCACATTCATATATAACATGGTGTGCCGTTTCCTCGTTTTTATGGCATTTTCTACATATGAGGTCTTGTTGAAAAAGTCCCATTGTATGAAGGTGTTTTCTGAAATGAAGTCCACACTTTCTTGCATCTTCAGTCTTGGGTACCCAAGAATTTCAGAGGCAATCTTCGCAGATGATCATGCTTTTAGCGTGTTTTTGTCCAGAAAAGCTACAACACATTTTTATAATTGCCTGTTTTTCCTATTTAAGGAGAATTCCTTTTGAGTTCTTCAGATGGATCCCACAGAAGGGTTCCGCACCTATCGGATTATAAGACGATCCCTGTCTTTTACAAGTTCATCTGCCTTTTCAATACTCTTGTGTTCTAGCACCCAGATAAGAGTTACCTTATTTTCGATTGTCAGTTCTCTTAGAATGTTTCTACATTCCAGAACAGCCCTTGCATTGATTTGGAATGAAGTAAGAGCCTTTAAGGCTGCTTGACTATCACTGTAAATGAGAATCCTCTTACCCCAGTAGCCTTTTTTCATATTTATCCGTAGACAGTCAATGATAGCAAGAACTTTGCCTGGAACACAGTGCATACTTCCCAAGACCTCTACGTAGATGTTGAGGGGAGTATTCAATTGGTTTCATCAACTCGCAGAACAGAATCCGCCTAAGAGCTATCTAAAAATGTAGCTGGGGATCAGTGGACATGGTTATTGTCTGTTTATTACAAGAATAGCTTGCGCCAATTTGTCTAGCGTAGCGACCTTGGAAACGAATCAAGTCTAATTTTTTACTGGTGGTTCCAGGAAAAGACATCAGTATTGGCTAGCTGCCCTGATAACATAAAGGCGATATCTCATAGACTATCCTAAGAGATTGACTCAAGTAAGCGATTCATCGTCACCAAGACGAATGTCTTACTGTAACCTTTTAGGTCGGCAATTTCCTGCAAGCAGCACCTCAACTCAAAATCGGCGAGTCTTCTTTCTATAGCGTGCGCCACCATCTAGACCTTCTGGCGAGATCTATTCTTCTGATAGACAGACCATAGCTAAGCGTCTATCTCATAACCAGAAGTTCGTAACATCGAACCAGTGGGACAGCATAACACTAGCGTATAGAGTAATGGTGTTTGCTTCACTTTACAGTTTTCGACACCTCAACATCGGGTTGTTGAGGAATCGAGAGGTGTAAGCTCAGGTATTGACTCTCGTTATCTGACCAGGTAAAAAAGTGCAAGGCGTAATTATAGATAGTGTTTCTTTTATAATGTTATGACATTTGCCCCCGTATACCCTTAACGGTTGGTTGGTTTGTATGGTCAAGGACCTGTTTTTGTGTACAATAACGGGTAATCCGACCAGGTTCTACAGCTTAAATTGGATTCCGAATCGCAACGCATATCTTCGCCTAATCCAGAATTTGAACATGATACGTTTGGCTTACGACTAACTACACAGCCATCAGGTAGTCGTTGCCTTTATCAGAAACCTCTAACCAATTAATCTCCGAAATCAAGTTTTTTTTTTTTGTTTTTTAACTCAATGATTAAGTAAGAGTTGGTAAAATTTAAATAAATATTAATTCGTAATATTAGTTATATAAATTCTTATAAACAAATTAAGTAAACTTTCTATTCGTCATCTAATTGTATCGACACCGAATACGAGATGTACGCCGAGAAATACATTATGATGTTCTTATGTTTACATTGTAGGTCTCTTTTGTTGTTATACATTTGTATTATCTAAAATATTTTGTATTTATGTTTCCTACCTGAAAATGTAATGTAGAACTTGATATGTTTTTCATAAAAATAAGTATTTCATTTAACCATTCATTCCTTAGGAATAATATTATCTTGCAAATGAAATTCTTTACAAACATATTCTTAAATGAAATTCTTTTTAAACAAATATCCGAAGAAAATGAAATTCTTTTTAAACAAATATCCGAAGAAAATGAAATTCTTTATAAGCAAGTATCTGAACAAAATGAAATTCTTTTGAAACAAATTTCCTAAAATCAAGATTTTCAAACATGCAACATTATAAGATATCTTATTACGAATTTCATCAATTTCAGTTGACTTACTGACTCTTCCTTTCAAATTCAAAACATAAAAAAAAAATATGGTTTTATAACTGGAACGTTGAGCGTCTTTAGACATAAGAAATTCTTCAAACATAACCATTTACATCTTCCAGTAAACTTTCCTCGCTACTTCACGAAGGAATTTAACAACCTTAGCTACAAAAAACAGAATGTCTTGCCTCAGGACATCAGCGCACAAGAAAAGAAACCAAATCTCAAACATTACATGTCGTAGCACAAGCCTCTGCTACTCATATTTACGTTTTAAAGTATTACTACTGATGGTTGTGGCAACGTAAACATTGTCAGCAATATTCTGAGAATGACTGGAATATATTCTGCGGAAAGGTGAAATTTTTAAAGGGGTTACCCTCGTATTTGCGATTGCAAAAACGCGGTTCTAAGGGATTTAGGAGGCTGTGGAGTTGTAATAAAAACGGTACAAAAGCACTCTAAATATGTGGTTCTTGGCGTTCGTTTCTCTATTTCTTATTCATTTCAATTTTAAAGGGGACGGTTTGGGATTGTTTTTTGAATTCTTTACGAGTAGGGTAAGAATGTTTGGTTTCTTGCTCTCTGATATTCGTGTTTTTAACTTAATGTTTGGGTGGATAGGCACTCGAGGTAAGCAAGAATGTTATTAAAAAGTTTTTCAGAGTGATTGTATTTTTGCTTATCTGAATCCAAAAAGGCTTATCTATGAATTCTTCATTCTATGTATTTTTGGTTGGATGTATTGAATGTTATATTATGAGCATTCTTTGATGTTTGCCTATCTTGTATATTATTTCTAGACGATGTTTTTTCTGGCGATCTTTTTTTCTTCCTTCATACAAAATCAACATCAATAAATGATTTACCAGTTTAAAGGCTAAGACTTCCTATTCTGACGAACTGTTTATTTACAATTGCATATGTTATTCGTTTGAAAACCAAAGTTAAAATGTTGTATTGGCTACTTTATAATAGGGTGCCCAATGTGAAGGGTATTTCCATTTAGGGGATGTCTTGGCGATGATACCCTCTGCTCCTGTCGGACTTTAAACTACAATAAAAAAAAATTACTTACTGTAAAATCCATATATTGTTCTTCACTTAAAATAGTTCCTTTCATGTTTTGTTGACGCCGACCAAACGGTATAGTGGTTAGCATGCTTGCTTCTAGACCTCGAGGTTGCGAGTTCGAGTCCCGTATTGGGCATGGGTGTTTGTAAATGTATGTTGGCTTGTATAATGACGAACGTTTCGGCGCATTATAGCCCTCGAGTTGCTGACGGCGCCAGATAATCTGAAAACAACCAATCATATTTTCCTTGAAATGCACTTCTAAACAAATTTATACTTCCTTGTTCCTAGATCAAGAATTAAACCAAATTTGTATGAAATATTTTGCAGAGCACTTTGCTGTCTTGCTTTTTTCTCGGCTTTTTCATCTCCAGTTATTTAGGATGTTCAGTACGGATTCATCAAATCTTGATTGTAAATCTATAGACTGAGAGAAGCGCGCGTTAAAAACCATCTATACTAAACTTCAACTTAACTAGACATCACTTAGACGGTAGATCGTCACAGTGCTCATAGGTATTTAATCCATTTTGGCTGCGTGAAAGCATAATGTTCGCCAAACCACTACCCTGTAGAGAACAAAAGACTATAAGGTTTGGCGAGAATTATGTCTTCACTCCGCCAAAATGGATTAAATACCTATGAGCATTGTGACGATCTACCGTCTAAGTGATGTCTAGTTAAGTTGAAGTTTAGTATAGTACATTGGTTTTATTTTTAATTCATATCTTTCACATCACTTATTACGTATACAAACTAAATAACTATTACTTTTTGACACCAACGTTAGCCTTTTGTTTATTACACTCATCATAAAATATTTTTTCCCGGCTTTATTATTATTATTTTTCTATTAAACTATGAATAATGAACTCTCCACTCCTAGCTGTAACCGCCATTGATCTCCCATTCTCTCATCCCAGAGAGTTTTCAGGTTTCCACTCAAGAATTTCAAGCGCTCGCTGGGGTGTGTTGAGACATCCTTGATCCTCAAGACGTCCAAAACCAACCGGGGCGTGGTTTTATACGTACCCACATTTCACCCAAGTGACTAAAATATCTCATGGGGTTTATTCGCAGTCCAAAGAGATTATCCCGAAACAAAACTAAAGGGGAGGACGATCGAAATCGCCACTTAAGCTGTGACGTGCTTTGGGTTTCACTAGCGAAGAAGTGTAATGGTTTTTCATGGGATGTCTTCTCGTAGAAGAGCTTTGTTCTCGGCTATTTGGTCGATGGGTTCTTGGGGAATGTGGCTTGTGAAGTGATATATCGAGGAAATGATTGAAAGCTAGTGTTAAGAGTAAGACCTAGTAAGGATCATTCTCTATACTCGCTGTGTTACAATCTTCTAGTCCAGTGCATTTAAAAACTTTGTATTAATCCTTGAAATTTGGTGAGTAAGCACGAAAACAATCACTAAAGGTACCAGTTCACTCTGAAACTTTTTTTTTTAATTTTGAAGCCTCAATAACAAAATTTTGCACACTTCCCAAATATTTTAAAACTAACATATTTGAATCAGAATTTAATTTTTTTAAGACAATATGTACTTAATTAATAAAAATTTAATTAACTAATTAGAGTCTAAAGGCATCGGTCATAACTTGAATAGTAATTAATATAAAAATTTAATTTTTGTTGCAAACCAAAAACACTCATCTTCACTGTGTGTGTGTGTGTGTGTGTGTGTGTGTGTAGTGGGATCTCTGCTCCGAAATATGGGATAGGAGTGGTCATGCGTGATTATTGGCGTCTAAAAAGGTTAGAATGCGAAAAATTTAGATGTCTCTCCCGAAATTTCTCGTCGGAATAGGGCTAGTTTTGTTTCAACTGCAACAGACAATGATAGACTTTGTGACGGGAGCCATTCATGTGATAGAGTATAGCCTTGTTCATCCAATTTTCGCGAAACACAAAGAAAAATTATTAATTTTAGTAGTAAATACAGTTTGTCCGTAAAAAATGTATTTGAATTTGATACTGCACTTAAATTTGACATGTATTGGTGTAATTTTCTGTTTTCGTTTTCCTATTTCAATTAATTATACAAATTGTCAGTTTGAAGATTCTTTTTGGCGATAATTATTGCATTGTCCGAAAAACACAACCAAATTGATGAAATTGTTGATAGAATTTGCAAGAAAAGTAAGAATTCGGTGGCATTCATCGTAGTGATGAGAAATCGCTTACAAGAATAAATCTACTATGATAATTTATAAAATGTTGCCAACACACCATCAGGGAGCTCAGCAAGCTAATGTTGATATTTTTATTATAGAATCCCTCAAGGGAAATAGGACTAATCATGTTACAGACAATTCTAGACAACTCGGTGGGCTATTCTTATAATAGATTATCTCTTGCAACATCCAGCTAACAACAAATGTTTTCTTGCAGATGGATGAAGGACGTGAACGGTGTTCTAAGTCCAGTAAAGGAGGACAACCGGATGTGGCTGGTGCAGGGGACGCTAAATATCCGGAAGGTTATGCGGACGGACGCCGGCAAATACCAGTGCATCGTACGCAACAGCATCGGCGAGAGGCGGATAGAGAGCGCGCTTATCGTCACAGGTAAGATGCGCAATTATAACTCTGATAAAAACAATTAAAGTGCTCAATCTGCTATTGGATCAATTATTTGCCGAACGAGATCAACTCTGAAAGGCAAGGAACGTGTCAAAAGGGAATATTTTGATAATAGCTATAGAACAGAAAATGATCTCTTTTGCACAATAAAGCCAGCGATGCCAATTTTTTTATAGATATTCCATAGCTTTCAGGGATTTTCACAAGTGACCCATGACCAATAACTCTTACCTTATAATGAATAAATACGAGATACAATAGCAACTGTGGTGGTCTCGTGTACAAATTACAGATACAACACCTAGACACTAGTGGTCACTTTTGTCTAGTGGTTAGCGCGTCTGCCTTCTGATCTAGGAGTCCCTGGTTCGACTCCCCGTAAGCGCACATTGCTGAACGACAATTACATCAGCGTTATACCCGACGCAAACAACGCATATCTCGGTAATAGCGAAAGTATCGGTGAAATTCCCTATTAGGAAAAAGTTGAAATGAGATATTTTACCAAGGTATTTTCGTAGGTTCCAAAAAACGTCCGTTGAACCATAAAAATCCATAAAGACTACAGAAAATCCGGAAAACTAGGAAAATTCTGCAGAAAAGTTGGCACCTCAGTAGAAAGTTACACGAATCTCTAAACAATGAACTTTGCTTCAGCGATATATTGAAGAGTTTTAGCTTCTACGCTATTTAAGTTAAGGAAAGTAATAGTAAGGATCATTCCTTATACTAGCTATGTTACAATTTTCTAGCCCTGGTTCAGCTGGCATTTTTAAATATCAATATTTTTTAATGTTTTTTCACTTCAAATATTCTCTAAGGCAATTTACTCTATATTGCTCTGTCAAACTGTAACTTATAAACTTCATATTAGTTTTTAAAATGCTTTAATATTGTATAACCTATTATATATATATATATATATATATATATATATATATATAAAATAGGTTATACAGTAATTAAAGCATACGAAATATACAATGAAAAATGGTAGAATTACCAATTCTTGGTATTAATATGAGTTTACATTTGCAGTTGAATAAATAGCTATTTTTTTATTCTTAAACTTGTATAAGAACAGAAATAGCTTTCAAAATGCTAAAACTTTTAGCTTTCTTCAAAAAAAATTAAAAGTGAACACCATATTAACATTATGTAGCTAATAAAAATAAAAAATATTGACCTCATTGAACAAGTATAGGAAAGTATTAATGGGATTCATTAATGAGAGTTATATTATTACTATGTAAAAGTGTTGCATTTATAATTTTAAATTGTATACTCCCAAATATATTACTTAGGTCAAGTATCCCTATACATTGGGATACTTGACCCAAGTTGAAGGTTTTTTATGTTTAATATTTTACCTCCTTTACAATTAATACTTCAGAAAGTTTGTTCTTTTCTTGCTCAAGGGCAACATAAAGGTTATATTGCACCGATTACTTCAGAAAGATATTCATTAATATTGTGTAATACTTAATGAAGTATAAAAATACATAATTTACACACCCTTAAGTAATGCAAAATAAAAACTAAACATCCAAAACTAAAATTTGGGTCAAGTATCCCTAGTTGCCCCTATATATCCCAATACGTGTTTAACAGAAAACGCTTAGATTTAATCTTTGTGTAACATAACATATTTATGCCTTCTCACGTTTACCTTCAGAAATCACATCAACCTTCTCACATCTCATATTCTGGACACGAATTGAATTTCCTAGATTATTCATTAAACTCAACATATTTTATTCATGTTTCCTTGTAGATTTCAAATAATGTCAGGAACTTGCCTGATAGTCTAGGAATATATTCCTAAAATTTAACGAGCACATTTAAAAAAAAAAGTTAGTTTTTTTTTTTTTTTTTTTTTTTGAAGACCTTGGTGATGATTATAACTCTAGATGGAAAGCTTTCAATTTCACAAATCGCTACACATTTTAATGAAGTTTTTCATTGAGAAAAAGGTTGTATTGAGTTGGGTGAATTTCCTTGCGATAAGAGGATTTGTGAATTCAGGAATCAATCTTAATCTTCCTACAATCCCTATTCATTCATCCTGAAGACATAATTGCATATAGTTACTCATCAAGGGCTGAACGCAAAATGACACATTGAAGAAAATATTTTTCATTTAATAACATCTTATCAAAAATAACTATTTTATCAACTACTTATCAACTTACCAAAAATACCAAGCAACTTATTAAAAATGACTAGTAATTTTTTACCAACAACTTATCAAAAATAGCTAGTAATTTTTTTATCAACAACTTAAAATTGTTGGTTGGGGCAAGTGAACTATATTTCATGCGGATTGATACAAGATCCGTGTAGATGTAGTTTGTTCCTCCCTCTACGGGCAGACCGCCATTCCTGTTGTTGACATGAACGAGTGAAGACCTGTGTGGTTGTGTCATATGTCGATAGGCTGTGTGTCGAATAGGTTCTTTGTGAACTTTATCTTCTCGATCGTCCATGTCCGTCCTATGTTAGTAAATGTATTTGTCAACCCTACCTTACCTCCATGGACTACTTTATTGAAAAGAACAACACAAATAACTAGTTATTTTCTTTTGTTAATCCTTGGTTATGCGCTCGACTGTTTGTCTCTCGATTAGTCGCGAAGGGAAGAAATTTCCCCCAAATTCAAACCATTAAATTCGTGACCAAATATCAAATTAAGTGGGTACTTTGATTAAAAACGCAACGTTATTGAACAGAATAAAATAGAAATTAAAAAAATAACTTGAAAAGAACTGTAAGAAGTCTTTGATCATGAGCTTCCATCTAGTGAGAAATTGGTTGTGAGGACATGTCAACCTCGCGACAAACCAAGGGTTATCAACTGTTCTCAACAAAATTTATCGATACTTATCCAGGGACCAATAAAGTAAAGTCATCGTACACAAAGTCGATATTGTTTGTCTTTTTACATCGATTGGGCTCTTATGTATTCATGTTTAAACTCATAGATCCCGGGTATAATGTACTATACTATGAGAAAAGGTCATTGCTAAATTTTCAAAATATATTCTCGGGAGAAAATAAGTAAAAATATTTCATTTCTTATTCCAAATGTACAATGCTGGACATAGTGCCATACAAACCAATACAACGATCAACTCTCACTTTTATTTAGCTCATATCATCTTAGTGAAGGTAGGGTACTTGTCCTCACGATAAATCAAAAAAGTGAAGTATAATTGTGAAGAGAAACTTGGTATAGTGAGTGCATTAAATATCAATGCCGAAAAAAGTTATCTATATAATAACATCGATAAAATTCTCCGTCCTAGACCACCAAATTACCCAGTTCACAAATACAAAATAATGCTGTTATAGTTTTCTGGAATTTACCAAAATTTATCAGTGTTTAACACAACACGATTGTTTATTGTAAAATGCTTTTTTTCCTTCTTCCCTCAACACCACTCCACTTGACCATGCTGCATTTCTAATTACTTATTTTAAATGTCCAGAGTACCAGCAATTGTGCCATACAAACCAATCCAACCATTAACCCTCACTTTTATTTAGCTCGTATCTTCCCAGTGAACATAGGGTCCCTACAATGAATCCTAGAGATGAAGCAATAACTTTGAAGATCAACCTGGTATACCAGGCACATTATGTATGAAAAGAAATCTATCCATTAAATTCTCTCAATCCTAGACCACCAAATTACCCAGTTTACAAACACGGATTAATGCTGTCATGGTCTTCTAGAAAATACTGAAACTTAACAGGTTCTTTTCCATTTTTCCCCAACCCCACTCCACGTGACCATGCTGCATTTCTAATTACTTATTTTAAATGTCCAATACCTGCAATTGTGCCATACAAACCAATACAACCATTAACCCTCACTTTTATTTAGCTTGTATCTTCCCAATGAACATAAGGTACTTAAGTCCCCACAATGAATCCAAGAGATGAAGCAATAACTTTGAAGATCAATCTGATATACTAAGCACATTATGAACGAAAAGAAAACTATCCATTAAATGCATCGATTAAATTCTCTCATTCATATACCACCAAATTACCCAGTTCACAAACAATGGTTAATGCTGTAATGGTTGGTTTAAGTTTAACTGTGCAAGGGCAGCACGAGGGCCATACTGAGCCAAAATGCTGTCATGATCTCCTAGAAAATACCGAAACTTAACAAGTTCCTTTCCGTTTTTCCCCAGCCCCACTCCACGTATCCATGCTGCCAGCTCACCAAACCCTGAACACGGGACAAGAGGCGACCTTCACTTGCAATGTGTCTGGCTACCCTGTACATACTGTGTCCTGGAAGAAAGACCAGCGGCAGATAGTGGTCTCCAACCGCGTACAGCTTCTGTCCAGAGACGTCTTGCACATCGCTTCGTTGAGACGGGAAGACAGAGGGATGTACCAATGCTTCGTCTACAATGACGTGGATGGAGCGCAAGGAACGTCAGAACTCAAGATATCTGGTACTTAGATATTGGTTGTGTGTTTAAATGTGTTTATACTCAGAATTATTTTCTCATGATGCAATCTTCATTACTTCGGGAGATAAGTCTGTTATTGCCCACTGATATATAACTTCTGGATTACTTATAATCGCTATGTAATTTTTTGCTCATGGTAACAAACAAATTCTAACTAGTTTGAAGGAAAGTTGCTAATATACAAGGTATCCGAATCAAATGTCCATGATTTCAACAGTCGATAAAAGAAATCTATTAACGGTACTATGCAACATTGGTGCTATTAGGCAACATTGACTGCTGAATTCTTAGATTTTGGAGATAGTTTACATTTTTTGAGCATGAAGCACGTGCACACAAAGATCTCCAGTCGCACTTCACCGGATTTTTTCTTTTAAGGCTGCATCAAAAACAAAGTCTACTCATACCAATGAACTTTTGTCTTGTGGAAAAGCTTTGTGCCTCAATAACTACTGTATTGCTATTATAACTACGGAAATGCTACAGCAATCAAGGCTGGAACTGGACTACTAATACTAATTTTACATTTTTCTAATGTTTTTTAACATTTTGTTAAGTATAGTGACCATTCCAAATTAGGGACATTTGATTCGAACACTCTGTAGATCTCTATGGTGACTGTTAAGCCTTCTTCGACTTCAAGTCTTCCTCTTCCAAAATTTTTATTTTCGATTATTGGAATCGAGTAAATATTTTATGTTATATTTCATTTTCTACTGCTTACTTTTCATCTACTTAATGTAATTATGTGGAGTTAGAACAGAGGGCAGTATTTAACACTCTTTACACCAATCTTAAAGGTAAAACCATGCAATTCTCACTTCTTTCCTCATTTCAGACGTTCCTCCAACTCTCATATCCGTATTCCCAGAACAAACCTCACACTCAGGATCATCCATATCACTCAAATGCGTCTCAACTGGCAACCCTTTGCCCAGAGTCACGTGGTACCTGGACGGCGCCGCCATTGGTCGAGGCAGCCGAGTGACGTTGGGTGATTACGTCACTGAACACTCTCACGTGGTCAGCTTCCTCAACATCAGCGAGACGCGTGTTGAAGATGGTGGCGAGTACAGGTGTCACGTGGCCAATGACGTTGGCACTACGTCACACGCATCACGGCTAAATGTCTACGGTCCGGTGTTCGTGAGGACCATGCCCAATGTGACTGCGATTTCTGGAGAGGATTTAGTGGTGAGGTGCCCCTATGGAGGATATCCGATTAAGGCTGTCAGGTGGTTTAAGAGTGAGTAGATTTCATTTATAAGTCATTCTTTCTCATTTTATTTTCTAAAAAAGAGAAATTGTAAAATTTGAGAGAAAATAAAGGATTTACTTATAGTATTTGTTTAGTGCCTAGTATAAACACAATACATAAAAGTACCTTAGAAAATTCAATAAATCGACAATACCGCCAAGTTATCATTGTAGAAAAAACTTTTCTGTATAATCTCACACACTATTTAATAATACATACCTAATCTAACTATTAACTTTTTTTGCTTAATAAATGTATTGCCACTTTCTAAAACTGTGTAAAGTGGCCTATTTACAATATATATGAAATTTTAAATGTATAATCTATGTTTATGTATAGCGAATATGTTTATGTTGTAAACATATATTCGAATATGTTATAGACATATGCTTAGCGTATACAAGAAACAGACAGGATGTGAATCAATCCCAAGACACAGAAATCACCGTACTAGGCCCAAAATTACAACCATCAGACAGAAGCGACAGCTATTGTCTGAGAGAAGTTTCATGTTTTTAAAGCACTTCTGCAGTGTGCCAGGACAGATAATGACGAAACGAAACTCGCGACTCTTGTGAAAATATTAACATTTCATGCGGATTTCCGCTTTTTTTTCTCAAAAAATTTTCTCTTTTTCAACAATTTTATTATTTTTAGTGAACTTTATAAAGTTTTATCAGACTAAATTTTTCCAAAAACTCCCTCAGAAAAAAATTCTGACTACAACTGTTCTGTATGCACATTACTACACAATTATATTCTTATTCAGCTATTTTTGTTGTTCAAAACAACTCTGCGTATATTTTCCTCTTTTTTTACATTTTGACTGTTTTGATCCCTGGAAAAGAGAAGAGTATCTCAGTGAAGTATGGTGCACAAGGTTTGGTGCATATAATGGGAGAAGTTTTTAGTGTGCACTCAATTCATTGTCACCCCGTTACCGAGTAAAGAAACCAGGCGAGGTGGCAATCCCAATACAAAGCATCCACCTTGCTAGGAAAGGAACTATAACCATCAGATATAAGCGACCGCTGTTGTTCTAGAGTAGTATCGGGATTTTAAAGTGAACGCCATATATGTAAGTGTGTAAGTTGTCATTTGGAGAATTTGTTATTAGAATGCGTTTAAATACATTACATCTTAACCTCTGATATTTAACTATAACATCTGGAGAAGTCAGTCATAAGCGGTTTCTGATGTACAATGGACAATTAACGCATTTTTTGTTATATTTTTTTATTCAATTCTAAATGTTTCGAAAAAGTCATAAACAAAAAAAATTCTGCTCAATACGTTTTTTTTTTTTTTTTTTTTTAAATATGCAATCAAAGTTTCCTTGTTACCCGTTGGTGAGGAAACGATTCATTCAACTGGAATTGAATATTACGTCAAGGCTTCCCAAGCATCTTGGCTTGAAATGCAGCAGCGGAAACCAGTTTTGCAAGTTTCTCGCAAATCGCCCCAACCTGTACGGGATATTGCCATGGTCTACCAATGCCAACTATTTGGCAGAAACCTCACGATAACCATAGAAACGGAAGGAAGCTTTGACGTCACAGATTTTGTTGTGTGTTTTGATTGGACTGGTTTTGGCACATTTTCTTTTCTTAATATTTAAAAACTATTTTTTTGTAAAGAACTTTTGTTTAAATATTTGGAATCAGAAAGAAACTCTTCATAAGTATAAACTAATTTCAACCGTTTTTAAAAAATGCGGGAATTGTCCATTGTTTCCCCGCCATACTGTTCCCAATAATGTGTTCATGGTTACCAACCGACGTTAACTAGTTTGATTAAGAGTTGCAAGTATAGACCTCTATGGTGATTGTAGGGTCTTCATCTTCATCAATAACAAATCATGCACTATCTAAAAGTTACAGTTAGATATCAGTTCTCAGTTAATATATTTACTTTAACCAAAATTCTTTTAATTTGGCACTTAACCCTTTGCACTCGAGGCCTTTTCCGAGCGGAGGGACCAGCAACTCGAGAGACTTTTCCCGCCGTTTTTGGTTCAGTTCGCGATTACAGATCCATTTCAAAGAAACTTAATTTAAACAGTCATTGCATCGAATTTCAGCATGAAACCTAGTGGCGAGTGAGAGTCACCTCTAGAGTGCAAAGGGTTAATAAAACAATGGCTAAAAAATGATAAAAAGAGCAATCGCAACTATAAAACTGTTTCGTGTTAATGTTCAGTTTTTATTTGATTATTTCTCAAAGGAGTAATATAAACATTCTCACGAAATCAAAACAAGCAGTCCCTAGCTTACAAAAGGAATACAAAATTAAATGCATAAAACAATGCAAATGAAAATAAAAGAAAATAAAATTCATTCAAAACGAATGAAAACGAAACAAACTACTTCCGATTCCTTTTAACACTCAAAAGCACATGAAAAAAAAAATCGGGAAACCCCCCCAAAAAATAACATTCAGTACTAGAAAGGAGAAAAATAGAAACGCATAAACAAATAGAAAGTTCCTCACCAAAGAGAAAATTGTTTTCTGCGTGAAAACGCAACAAAGAAAATAAGTTCAAATAAAAGGTGTACGACATCTATCAGGAAGTTCAAGTACAAATTCTGAAATAACGGTTTTGAAGGAGGGGGGGGGGGACTGAATATAAAAATATATAGGACTCCACCCTCCAAACAGGGTGAAATATTAAACAGAAGGGAGGAATGAAAAAAAAAAATTTGGAATATGTATTTTGCCGAAGAAATCATTTGCTTAAAAGGCTTGAAGACGAACTTTCGAAGAATGTCTTTTGGTGAATAATAGAAAAACTTTTTTTCCACCGACAAACAGAAATAGAAAAGAATAACTAACAAGAAAACAGAATAAAACCAATGTCTCACAGAACTTGTTTTTTTTCTTTAAACTTTCTTTGTTGTTTATGGGGATGCTGTTCTGTTGTTGTAAAAAGGCCAAAGGCGGGGTCTTTTGTGAAGCTATTTTGTCGATTGACTTCACTTCAGTTTTCGGTTAGGAATGGGTAATAAGTTTCGCTTGTTGGTCATTCAGAGGCAGGGGATTGACTTCGCAAAAATCAAATGCGCTTAAAAAAGATTTATTTTTTTAATTCTTTTGTTTGTATGCTTTTGAGATATCATTTATGATTTTCACTCGATTGCATAACAATAGGTCTTATGTAAGCGATCTTAAATGTAACAATCTTTATTCTGATATAATTGTTTTCTAACTAGAATTATCTTGGTCTAAAACATTTTACCCTCACATAGTAATCACTGTGACCTAAAATATAACAATATTTATAAAAATAAAATGTGCTTGATATGCTAAATAGAGGATTTTCTAGCTTTAAATACGAATACTTATAAAGAAACCCATCTCATATTAAAGAAATCAGTCTTAGAACCAATGTTTAGTTCATTTTTTTTCTTTTTTACTTTCAATTACTCATATGTAATACATAGAGTAATAAAAGTATAGTATTCAGTCAAAAAAAAAAATTCTATTTTTTGCATTTCTCCACGTTTTGGAACATCCTGATCTCAAAAAAGTGATGTAGAAAAAAAGTATGTCTGTGTGTGTGTACGTGGTCAGCATAACTTCCGAACAAATTGACCAACGATGTTCAGATTTGGTGTGCAGGTTGGCCATGGCCCAAGGACCTACCATTAAGGTTGTTGTTAAAATCGCGCATGCGCATAAGGTAGCTGCCATTAAAAAAATCATGTTATTCAGTAATTGCTAACAAACGGCTCTAACGATTTTGTTCAAAATCGCTATGGTAATGCCTCTTAAGGTGTTCTAAACATCCCCACCTCCAAATATTTTGTAAAAATGCTTTAAGGACGTAGTAAAAAGTTGCAAAACGAATGCCGTTAACACAGATTTCTCTTTACTTGAACATAGCTTATGAACGATCGTTTTTTCTCCTCTTCTCAAATTGACTTATAAGAAAGACTATCGAAAAGTGTATCACCAAAATTTCCATTTTAGCGATTTTTTTTTTTTAAAGACCCATATTACAGTTATCACAAAAAATATCGCCAAACTGGCCATTTCTTTCTAAACGAATGATGGAAACATAAAAACGGTAAAAGACACAAATTCACATCAGTAATATAGAGTAATTGAAAGTTGCGCGATGTTCCACACCCCTAGTTTTATTTGAGTTTTCGATGAATCAATACAACTGCACAACAGCAGCATACATTTCTTTTTATACAAGTAGACGGAACTGGCGCATACTCACATGCCTTTCTTGCGTATGCCCAAACATGAAGAGGAGACTGACACCCGACCACACTTTTCGCCAATTCAAAAGTCTTAACCTTTCGGCTTAATGTCCAAGGTTAGTTAAAATGTAAATTAAAAACGTCTCAAGTTAACATCAAATCATAATTTAACCTTCTGTCGCACTATTTCTACAAAAATGACACAAATCAAAATTCTTCGTTGTATACATTTTAACGTATTGCAGTCCCTCCCAATGTTGGTCATGGCATACAATGGTAATACACTACAAAGTTCTTACTCCATTTAGTAGAGGTGTTTCAGAAAGGTTTCCCTAACATTGGAAAAATGACTCATTCAATGAAAGCTAATGTGACGTCACTTGTTCCGAACTTGGCTTGAAAAGCAGCAGCGGAAACCAGTTTTTCAAGTTTCTCGCAAACCTACCTCTACCTGTACGTGATATGGTAATTGTCTAAAAACCTCACACCAACTATTTGACAAAAACCTCTCGTTAGCCATAGAAACGGAAGGAAGTTTTGACGTCACAGCTAAAATGTAAAGTTTTGATCGAACTGCAATTGGACAAGGTTTTGGGGCATTTTCTTAATATTTAAATGACTAATTTTCTTAAAGAATGTTTGTTTGAATAATTAGAATCAGAAAGAAATTCTTCATAAATATAAACTAATTTCCCTCGTTTTTAAAAAATGCGGGAATTGTCTATTGATGAATCTTTTATGTTGATTATCTGAGCATAGAAGACATTTCTATTCAAATTTAGAAATAACTTTTGCCAACCAGCCAGTTAAATTACATTTAGTTTGTTCAATTTTATTTATTCTGATTACAAAAACCTGTTTTGGGATTAAATTAAATTTTCCCAACTGTTGCTCTAATTATAAAACTTCAGCTAAGAAATAATAAAGCTATAAACTTTATTGAAGATCTAATTGAAAAATAAAAGCACTGAAATCTTTTTAAAAGCTCATCTTTAAAATTCAATTATCCTTTTTACATTGATTAAATTTGAATATGTAAGCAGACTCTTAAAGAAGCAAAGTACCCTCAGATTTCAATTACTTTTTCTTAAGTTAAGGTATTATCCATTTCTGAAATTACTTCAGAGAAATCTCCCTTGCAATTTTTTAAAGTGTTTTAGACTTTGGAAGTGTTCTTAGTCACACAAAAAGGTAAATAATTATGCAAATGTTTTATTGAATTGATTCTTTCCTATTATATCTGTTCGCGGAGCGTGCATTAAAAAGTCGAGCTATTCAGCAAATCCATTAATTCAATTTCCTTATTCAAACAAAACCAATTCAATTACTCCGTTAATTAAATCTAGATATTTCATTTAACGTTGCAGTTCGATTGAGGTGTTTCTTTCTATTGAAAAAAATGGATTCTTAGTTAATGGTACTGTCGTCAATTTGCGTTATTTTCTTGCCAATTACTGAATAGGTTTTGCTTGAAAATTGTGTGTACGTTGCTGGTGATATTTTGTTTGGTGACAAACACTGAAAATGTTTTGAAAATCTAGAACGTTTCTGCAAAAGTATCTTATAGCAGATATCGAGTTTAATACAAAGCAATAGCCATGTTAATTTCATGTTTTAAATCGAAATTAAGTTAAACTGGATGTCCCACAAAGGCTTTTACGTTTTTTTTTTTTTATTTTTTTTTTATTTATTTATTTATTTATTTATTTATTTATTTATTTATTTATTTATTTATTTATTTATTTATTTATTTATTTATTTATTTATTTATTTATTTATTTATTTATTTATTTATTTATTTATTTATTTATTTATTTATTTATTTATTTATTTATTTATTTATTTATTTATTTATTTATTTATTTATTTATTTATTTATTTATTTATTTATTTATTTATTTATTTATTTATTTATTTATTTATTTATTTATTTATTTATTTATTTATTTATTTATTTATTTATTTATTTATTTATTTAACAAAAACGTTAGATAATCTGTATAAACTTAGAAAACACTCAGTTGTAAAAAATAGTGATAGTGTGATTAAACATTAGATAATCTGCATAAGTTTAGAAAACACTCACTTGTATAGAACAGCGATAATGTGATTTTCTCCTGAGTGATCTATATATATAAAACTGAGTTGTCCGTTAAGTACGAACGTACGTATGTTTGAACCTTATACAAATCCACATTTTTGAGCCTAGAGGTACGAAATTTAGTAGATAGAAGCTTTAGTACATGGAGATTGTAGAGAACAACTTTTAAATTCGATTAAAAGTTGCTTTTATTAAAATTTATGACATTAAAAAAAAAATCTTGGAATGGCAACGAAATTTTTTATTCAGAATAAAACTAAAAGTTATTTTGTGTGTGTGTTCGTGGGTGTGTGGTCAGCATAACTCCCGAACGAATTGACCTACGATGTTCAAATTTGGTGTGCGGGTTAGTGATAGACATGGGACCTACCATTAAGGTTTTCGTCAAAATCGCACATGCTGGTAAGGTAGTTGCCATTGAAAAAATCATGTTTTTCAATAATTGCTAAAAAACGGCTCTAATGATTTTGTTCAAAATCGCTATGGTAATGCCTTTTAAGGTGTTTTAAACATCCGTACCTCCAAAATTCCCGTAAAAATGATTTAGTGGCGTAGAAAGTAGAAAAACGAATCCTTCAACACAGAGTTCTCTTTCCTTGAGCACAGCTCATCAACGTTGGTTTTTTTCCTCTTCTCAGTTTCACTTATAATAAAGGATAATATAAGGATTATCGAAAAGTATACTATGCCCAAAAATCATTTTAGCGAGGTCTTTTTTTTTTTTCTTTTTTTTTTTCTCTTTTTTTTTTTTTTTTTTTTTTCCTTTGAAAAAAAAGAATTCTCAAAAATAACGCCAAACTGGCCATTTTTACCGCCATTTATACTCAAGTGAGAGAAAATAAGAAAGTGGTAATTAACAACAATGCCAAATTTTACTGTGTGCGGACCAAACGATATGGTGGTTAGTGTGCTAGCTTCTAGACCACGAGGTTGCCGGTTCGTGTCCCGTGTTAGGCATGGGTGTTTGTAAATGTATGTTGGCTTGTCTAATGACCAATGTTGCGGCGCATTAAAGCCCTCGTGTTGCTGACGACGCCAGATAATCTGAAAACAACCAACCAAATTTTACTGCAATGACCAATGTTATATAGTGTAATTGAAAGTTGTGCGATGTTCCAAAACCCTAGTTTTTATTTCATTTTCATTAGTTTGAGGGTTGCTATAGTAACTTTAGCACGGATCGGAAGGTTATTAGTTCGAATGAGTTATCGCTGCTATTTGGCGATTTTTATCTGGTACCCGTCTTACGGAAGAGTACCAATTTAAGTTGAGGGCAAAAGTGTTACCTAGGTTAAATTCCAATAATACAAAAAACATAATTTTCTATCTCAAATAAACTAAAGGATAACATGTTTGAAAAATAAAACATCAGAATAATCAATTTGGTTATTGTGCGTGTTTTAGAACGAAAATAAATTTATAATTCTTTAAGCCAAAAACTATAAAGTCGGGTATCATAAATCAAATTGAAATTATCAATAATGTTACAGATTAAAATCTGTTTTAGTACTTGGCTGGAAGAGCGATTTCATAGTATCTCTTTGGGAAGTTCACATCATGGGTGAAACTTGAATATTCGATATGAAGTTTTCACAACAAGTTTTTCGCAGTTTGTTGACATCTTAATTTATGAATAAAACACCAAGCTCATCGGATTTTTAGTTGTAGTATATCAACAATTATTAAAAAAAATTAATTCAGTCATTATTTGCCACCAATTAGCTCATACTAGTTATCTAGAAATAATGTACCATGAGGTCGAAATTTGCAATTGTCTGAGGTAGACAGATTTTTAAAAGGACAACTCAATGAAATTTTTCAGTTGTCCTTTGATCAACAAGAAAGTTAAATTTTCTTAAATGTATGCTCTGTTTTGATAATGAGAATAAAACTAATCCATTAGATTTTGATTACTTACTTTATGTTCAAGTTAATTAAGTCATCCTAACAACAACGAAAGGAATGTCTAGTTGACATACATTGTAACACTGAAAAATTACGTAAGTACAACCAAGATTACAAGACAACATGCCCTTAAGCCAACCATAAAAAATCACAATGTTTGACCTTTGACCTTAAAATAAACATATATAAAAGGGACATTTTACTGACAGTGACACATAATTCTACTTGATCAAGTATCCCCTAACATCTTTATAGTAATGTAAATCCATAATTTAAACTTTCTTACGAACCTTCAAAGTGCATTTCTTATTTATTATGCGTAATTATAAAATGGACAATAGCCGCATTTTTTTTTTTTTTTTTTTTTTTTTTTTTTTTAATGCAATTCTAAATGTTTCGAATCGAAAAGTTCATAAACACAAAAATTTCTGCTCAATGCGCTTTTTCCATTTACTTTTTTTTTTTTTTTTTTTTTTTTTTTTTAATTTGTAATCTAAGTTCCGTTGTTAGACGTTGGCGAGAAAACGATTCACTCGACTCGAATTGAATGTGACGTCAATGCTTCCCAAAATCCTTGGCTTGTAATGCGGCAGCGGACTCCAGTTTTGCAAGTATCTCGTAAATCGCGCCAACCTGTAAGGGATATAGCAATGGTCTACCAACGCCAACTATTTGCAGAAACCTCGCGATAACCATAGAAACGATAGCACCTCTTGACGTCACGGATTTTGTTGAATGTTTTGATCGGATTGGTTTGGGGGCATTTTCTTTTCTTAGTATTTAAATAACTAATTTTTTTAAAGGATTTTTGTTTAAATATTTGGAATCAGAAAGAAATTCTTCATAAATATATACTAATTTCCCACGTTTTTGGGAATTGTCCATTGGAGCCAAATTTGTATATTTAAATATAAAAATCTTTTTTTAATACAGGTTAAAAATTCTTTTATTCATTATTCCTGGACAATAATCAATCCAAATAAAAAATTTCATAGATCTAATATCTTGGTTACAGTTTTCTTAAGACCATTATTTTTCCATTTTTTATTTTTCATTTGATCATTTTACAGCGTTAATATTCAATACCAAATAAATTGATTAATTTGTCACACATGAAATGATAATTAGAATAAATTCCCAGAAAGATACTTGCCTAAAACACATACTTAAAAATTTTTAAGATTTAGAAAAATATTTAGTTTTCTTAGCCATATTTTATTTTTAAATGGATTGCAAAGTGTTACAAAGTGAACAACAAATTATAAATTTACAAAAAAATATGTTTAATCTGTCGAGTCTTAAACTCGCCCAAAGAAAACCAATTTAGAATTATCCAAAAATTTAGAGGTTAAATTATACATTCCATCTCTTTTCCCACAAAAATTATTTTACAAAAAAAAAAAAAATTCGTTATTCTTTACATTTGTATGAAAAATAACCACGTATTAAAATGCATCAAAATTTAAAAACTTTCATTGCATTAACACACTAACTTTACATTTTTTTAGAATAAAACATATTATACTTGAAAACAATTCCTTCAATTATACGGAATTTTTAATAAAATAAAACTGTTTTACAACTTTGTTAACAAAACAATTAAGCAAAAACTTCTCTAATGTCATTGACACCATTTACTTACCACTTCAAAATAACAAAAGTTAATTTATTATTTATTCTTTCAACATATTAATGAGTATTTATTAAATAAATGAGTTAAGATTTATTTATATACTTTATAACTCCAGTTCACTTATTTTTTATAGTGACGAAAGAGTATGTTATACAGCTTTAATTAGTGTATAAATATACATGTTAATGATATAAAATCATTTCAATTCTTTCATCTTAAAGCAACAATTCAACAAAAAACATCGTAAATTCTAATAAAATATTTTACTTCTCACTAAAACTCCATTTTATTATTTATTTGAAACAGTTCTTTGTTCTTAGTGATTTCACTTCGAATCCTGGCTATTAATTCCCACAAAAGAAATATTACGTGAATTTGGCGTGATTTTTTCCCTACCATAAAACGGCGCAAAAACCGCCAACGAAAATTAAATATTTCCTTTTCTGCATATAGGAATTCAGCGAAGTCATTTTTCACTTCCAACATTAATCAGGAAAACGTAAGGGGAATTTTCTTCTAAAGCAGCTTTCCCTTCGCCTGTACTATAAAACAAATGAATACCAACCAAAAAAAGATTACTTTGAAATACACCATAAATTTGTCAAAAAAGATCTCGAGAATTTATTTTAAGGAAAAAATGTAATTTACAGTAGGACAGAGTTTAAAGTCGAAATCGCTTTGAGTTTTTTTTTTTTTTTTTTTTTTTTTTTTTTTTTTTTAAATGCTATTTATTTCATGACAGATCTTTAAATTTCTTATATTGATTTCCCTAGTGTAATCTTTAATTTCAAAAGTGCTACTTCTTCAACTCATTCCAGAACATTCCGTTTTGGAAAATTTGTTTTTAAAAAGAAGTTTAAATTAAACAGTTGGCAACATTTTTCACTTTTACATGAGTGAATCTGGCAGCGTTTTTTTTATGGTATTTCACTATTAATCAGACTGGTTTTTGCGTTTAAAATCTTTGAATTCCGTTTAAATATTTAATGAATTTCGCCTTGCTGAACGCGCCATTTTTTAGTGTTAGTTTATCTATCAAAGTTTGTATGCCTTTATTTTATTTATTACGCTGCTCAATGCGCATTTGTATTGTTTAGAATCGAATTTCGAACATTGCAAATTCTGTTTTTTGCGCTTTGATACAGGAAGAATCTCACTGTGCAAGTAAGGTTGGGAGCGATTTTATATATGTTCAATGTAATTTGCTCCAATTGTATTAAAACTTAAAATAGAAAAGTCATTTTTTATCGCTCAGTTTGTTCTAATCTAAGAGGTAAAAAATGACTTTGCCATTTTATTTCTGAATGTTTACATAATATTGTATAAAACCGTTCCCGTTTTATGCTTGTATATTAGATAATAAATCCTTCTTCCAGTATTTTGACTCCCAAAGACAATAATAAAAATTTTCGTGAAATTTACTCTGTGTATAACCGTTCAAAGCAGACAACTTTGATAAAGTGAAAGAAAATTTAATGATCTAAATAAAAATTGATCTACACAATCTAAAAGCAGGTCCTTAATTGTTAAAAATAAATTATATTTTATTTTTATAGCTTTATAAGGCTGTATAATAATATAAAACCAGTATTACTTTCAATTATCCATATGTTTACATTCGGAAACTAAAGTATAGCATTCGGTCAAAAGAAATCGATTTTTTTTTAAAAAAAAAAACTTTTCTCGTAGTTTTGGAAAATCCCGATTTCAAACTAGGGGTGTGGAACATAGCAAAACTTTCAATTACATTATAATATTGGTCATTGCATTAAAATTTTATATGGTGTTATTTACCGTTTTCATATTTCCACACATTTAAATAAAAAAGAGCAGTTGCAATATTTTTGGCAATAATTTTTACATGGGCAAAAAAAAGAAAGAAAAACACCACCGCCAGAATGGCGCCATTGCGAAATTGGCAATATTATTCGATACACATTATATTGTTCTTTCTTGTGAGAAAAAAAGAAGAAAATTAATTGTTGACGGGCGATGTTCAGGGGCAGAGAGCTCTGTATTAAAGTCACTCATTTTTCAGCTTTTAACGCCTTTATCACATTTTCACTGAAATTTCAGAGATGGGGGCAATTAAAATACCTTAGGAAGCATTATCACAATGAATTTTATTAAAATCGTTAAAGCCGTTTTTTAGCGATTGCTGAAAAATATGATTCTTTCATGATTTCTACCTTATGTAAGCTCATGTGCGATTTTTACAAAAACCTTGATGGTAGCTCCCATGGCCCCCACTAACCCGCATACCAAATTTGAACATCTTAGGTGAATTTGTTCGGGAGATATGCTGACCACAGACACATCGACAGACTTTTTTTCTAGATCACTTTTTTGAGCACCATAAATTTTAATGCAATGACCAATTTTAATCTTGAGGCTAAAACCTCAACTTCTGAAGAATAGTTAGTTTACAATTACACATCGCGTAATTTGTCTGAAAATTGGAAATAAAGTATTGTGTTTTATTATTCCATGCAGACTATACTACACTGTGAAACGGACTCTATTTATGTAGCAGTTAGGTACACTGACAGCTGACTGTATATAGGGGATGCATCTACTTTGTCTGTCAATTATCTTCTTTCCTCACGCCGTACCTTAAATTACAATAAATAAATGTATTGGTGTTTCAAAGATGTAATTCCTTTTAATCGATTTCATTCATTATTTGATGATAAATTTAACTTAAATGTCAAAAACAGTTCCATTAGATGCTCTGGTATGGATGTAAGGCATACTATTCATCAGCAGACAATACCAGCCTCACCAACCGTGCCAAGTTCTGCTTTCCAAATCAAGTTTCAATATATCTATAGAATACGATATAGAATAGAATGCGATATATGTGATGTATTTCAAAATGAGTAATTCCTATAATCAATCTTAAATCCACTGAACTAATCAACAAATAACTCTTTCGAATTGTTTTCACATGCACTCCTCTATAGGTTAAGAGAAAGACACTTTTAAAAATTGGTAACTTCAAAACTTTGAAATTATAAATAGATGTATAATGGACAAATCTCGCATTTTTATTTTATTTTTTTATTCAATTCTAAATGTTTCGAAAAGGCCATAAACATAAAAATTTCTGCTCAATGCATTTTTTTTTTTTTTTTTTTTTTTTTTTTTTTAATTTCCGATCAAAATTACCTTGTTAGAGGTTGGCGAGAAAACGACTCATTTCGTTGGCATTGAAAGCGACGTAAAGAAATCTCAAACATCTTGGCTTTAAATGCAGCAGCGGAAACCAGATTTGCAAGTTTCTCGCAAATCACGCCAACCTGTACGGAATGTGGCAATGGTCTACCAACGCCAACTTTTTTAACGATAACTATTTGGAGGAAACCTCACGATAACCACAGAAACGCAGGGATCTCTTTACGTCACGAATTTTGTTGACTGTTTTGATCGGACTGGTTTTGGCTCGGTTTTGGGGCATTTTCTTTTCTTAATATTTAAATAACTAATTTCCTTAAAGAACTTTTGTTTAAATATTTGGAATCAGAAAGAAATTCTTCATAAATATGTTCTAATTTCACTCTTTTTTTAAAAAATGCCCGAATTGTCCATTCAAATTCTTCATATCCGATTTTTTAATTTATCTCTTAATACAGAAGCCCTATACATCAACACACGCCTCTAAATTTTATTTTACGTATTAAACGTATCTATCTCATATTAAATGTATTCGAACACATTTAATATTCCATTAGTAATTGTTACCCAATGATGTGTAATAGTCCCCATCCGCATTTCCCTTTGGCCATTACCTGCAATTTCAATAACTGGATGATTTGGTAATGACTTGCTTCAATAGCAGTTAATTGTTACTGGAACATGAACAGAGCAGCATATCACATTTGTATAACACCATAATTCCCAACGCGCTGAATCCTTGTTAGGTTTCATTGTACAGCGGAAACTATACTGTTACCATATCCTAAATTATAGAAATTAGTGCTTAATTATATGGAACGTACCCATTTTCAAGAAATTACTTGTGTATTACAGTTTCAATAAACTTCATAGGAAATATCTAAATCGACGAGTTTTACTCATTGGGAATTATATCTTTTACTATATTACCCATATGTAGTATAGGGTAATGAAAGTATAATATTTGGTAAAAAAAAATTTTACCAAAAATCATCCATTTTTTTGCATTTCTGTTCTGAAACATCCTGTTTTAAAAAAAAAAGTGATCTAGAAGAACTGTCTGTGTGTATGTGTGTCTGTTGTCAACATAACTCACGAGCAAATTGACTTACGATGTTCAAATTTGGAATGCGAGTTAGTGATGGCACAGGGACCTACCATTAAGGTTTTCGTCAAAATCGCGCATGCGCATAAGGTAGCTGCCATTGAAAAAATCTTGTTTTTCAGTAATTGCTAAAAAACTGCTCTAATGATTTTATCCAAAATCGCTGTTGTAAAGCTTTTTAAGGTGTTATTTACATCCCCACCTCCCGAAATTCCCGTAAAGATGCTTTTATGGCGTAAAAAGTTGACAAACGAATGCCTTTAGCACAGAGTTCTATTTGCTTTAGCAGACCTCATCAACGATCATTTTTTCTTCTCTCCTCAGTTTCACTTATAAGAAAGGATAGTATAAAAAATTTCAAAAAGTATATCGATAAAAGCACCATTTTGGAGAAGTTTTTTTTATTATTATTAAAGACCCATATACGAATTATCGCAAAAAATATCGCCAAACTAGATATTCCATTTTTTCTAAGCGAATGATGAAAATATAAAAACGGTTAATGACAACTCCACATCAGTAATATAGTGTAATTAAAAGTTGTGCGATGTTCCACACCCCTAGTCTTAAAATAATTTTATTTCTTTTGCAACTGTGAAACGGGCATTGGTTTTTATGCCTTAAACATTTTGTGAAAGTATGTATAAGAATAAAAGCTATGCACTCGAAATTATAGGACTGGGGCTAAAGATATGCTACCGCAACCAACACAGCTGTTTTTCCCTGCAATAACTCGGCTCGGGATTCGGATATCTTGCTTTAAAAATCTAGATGAACTCACCGTATCACTAATAGTCCGAGAGACGACAGCAAGTTTAGATGCATCATCGAACGTCTTTCTGAATATTTTATAGAACCTAAAAAAATGTTACTAGATCATAAATTCACAGGTCTGCCGGGACAAAATAGGTCGAAACTATTCAAAAATCGACTTTTAAGGATTTAACAAAATCCGATTTCTAAATATGAGCATTCTTTTTCATGTCATAACCCACTGCTCTTTAATTTTCAATGAGGAAGAGTGCAAACGATATTAACAACCACTGAGAATGTAGTATTTATTGCCAAGTTGGTTGACTTTTAAAGGATGAAAGATCATGGCACCAGGAAAGAAAAATCGTCTGCAACCTTTTAATTAACTAGGGGTGTAGAACATAGCACAACTTTCAATTACACTATAATACTGACGTGGATTTGTGTCATCTACCGTATTTATATTTTTATCATTCATTCAGTAAAAATTGACAGTTTGGAGAAAATTTTTTGCTATAATTCTTGTATGGGATTTACAAAAAAGAAAAGAAAAGGAAAAAAAAAAACTCCACTGAAATAATGATTTTGGCGATATACTTATCAGTAATTCTTATATTATCCTTTCCTGTAAGTAAAACTGAGTAGAGAAGAAAAAATTATCATTGATGAATTATGTTCAAAGAAAAAGAACTCTATGTTAAAGGCCTTCGTTTTTCAATTTTGTTCGCCATTAAAGTATTTTTACGGGAATTTCGGTGGTGGTGAATTTTAGACCACCTTAAGAGGCATTACCACAGCAATTTTGAACAAAATTGTTAGATCCGTTTTTTAGCACTTACTGAAAAACATGATTTTTTCAATGGTAGCTATGGCCCTTTCGCATGCGTGATTTTGACGAAAACCTTAATGGTAGGTCATTGTGTTATCACCAACCCTCTCAACAAATCTGAACATCGTAAGTCAGTTTGTTCGGGAGTTATGCTGACCAGGTACACTCAGACAGACATTATTTCTATATCACTTTTTTTTAAGATCAGGATGCTCTAAAACGTGGAGAAATGCAAAAAAAATCTCTTTTTTTTTTTCTTTTTTATTGACGGAATGCCATACTTTTATTACCCTATGTATACGTATGGGTAATTGAAAGTAAAAAATTAAAGAGTGGCGGGTTACTAAACAAAAATTGATGCTCTTTTTTTGGCAAGTTATGATATTATTAGGCAATCATATTTAGCTCAACTCATTCAAAGTCGATTTCTGCATAGTTTCGGCCATTTTTGCCCAGACAAACCAAAGGATCTACTAAAATTTCCCTACATTCTCTCAAAAATTCAGAATGACGTTCAATGAAATACCTAAACATGCAGTTACCTCTCCATGGATTAATTTCTAGCAAGATTATTGTCACTGATCATGCTGTAATAACACATTTAGTTGCCACTTATCTATATAATGAGACCAGGAAAGACCAGTCACAAAGTGTAAGCAATCATGGAAAGTAATAGGAAGCCAGGCTTTGTTCAGGCAGCCATATACGCAGTTTATTTACGAGAACACAACACCTAGCGTCTGATTTAAGTGGGTGGCAAAGATAGAGTGTGTGAGAAAAAAGGATAATTGTCACGCAAGGAAAGATAGACCTCCCGAGTCTAGGAATCTTTAATATTAAAAAGGGAAAGGTGAAAGATTTATCCCTATGTTATGTTAGGAAAACACAATTCTGGAACTAATAAAGATAAGCGAATTTTAATGAAGGTGGGAGAATTAATGATGTCTCGATTATGTGGGAATGGTCTCAACTCTTGAATGACTGTGATCTGAAAATAGATTAAGAATTTAAGTGACCCTTGATAGAATATATTCATTGGCGCGTTATAGAATCATTGCATGTACATGTGACTTTGATATATCTGTTACAGGCAAAGTGTGAATGCCATTATTGTGTAGAATGCCTAGGCATTGTATAGAATGCCTGTTGACATTAGGCAAACTATAAAAAATGAGAATTATTATATACTTTCGCTAGGCATTGTATATAATACCTAGACATTCTACAGAATGACAAATGCTATTAATGAAAGGTATGAAAAAATTACTTTTATTCATAGCGTTCGTGATATTGAGATTGAAACTAAATACCAATAAAAATCGGTAATATATTTTGGCCACCAAAATAGTTTATGAAATATGAATTTTAAAACTCGCACACCTTACTTTTTAGACTTTTACAAGTACAAACTAATTAAAAAGTGATCTTGGGATGAGATGCCCCAAACAACTACCCGAAATAGGCATGGGTATTTGGTTAGGTTCAATTGGCCGTAAGGCCAACGAAATAGGTCGTGATTTTTTCTTTTAGAGCTCGAAGCGCACAACCACCTTACTTTTTAGAGAGTTCTACAATACCAAGTAATAAAAAAAAAATATGGGATGAGATTCCACACCTAAAAGGAAGAAGTACAATCTATTTTGTTGGCCTTACTTTCAATTAAACCTAAAAAAATACCCCTACATATTTCGGGAAGTCGCTCGTGCCATCTCACTACCCCCCCCCCCCATCCCTCTCCCCCAAATCACTCTTTTAATCACTTGATATTGTAAAACTCTCTAAAATTTAAAGTGTACGTGCGTTTCGCACTCTAAAAGGAAAAATTACGACCTATTTGGTGGGACTTAAAACCAATTGAACTTATGCCGTGAGTATAGTGGTTAGTTAACAAACGTCAGAATTAATCTAAATGAACTTAATTTCGTGCATAAGTTAAAGCGTTGCAATAACTCAAATTCGTAACTTGAAATGATATTTATTCATGAACAATAGGTATTTAGACAACACATTTCCTCAAAGCACGCTTAGTTAAGTCAGTGCTGACATCCATAGATTAAAAGCAAAATATAATATATCATAAAGATATCATAGGACAACTAATAAATCATATTGACACTTATTCATATTGACACTTTTGATTACTATACAGTATAAAAACTGGCTGAGCATTTGAATCAAGAAATTTCACTTACTGGCATATCAGGGTCAGGAAAATGGCGATCTCATGTGCGCGTCATTGCGTCCGATAAAAATGCATCTCCCTCTTAGGAACCACCACTTGACCGACTTCCTATCTCCCCAATTTCCTTCTGTCTCTTACGATCCCCCTCATAATTACATCAAAACTTCTCTCTCTACGCCATTGGAGCGGCTCGAATCCTTTATGGAATCGCCAACTCTTATTTGACCAATTGGCCAAACCCCTGTTTAAATATTCCCCCAAAAGCTTCGGACAGAAACTTAAGGGGCTATGCACTTGTTGCAGTTTTAAACAGACCCCTTAATAAAATTTGTAAAATGTCTGTGGATATACAGCATGACAACTTAAAACATTACCGCTACACATTTCGGGCAGTCTTTTGTGGAATCTCACCCCCAAAATCACTTTTTTTAATCATTTGATATTTTAAAATTCTCTAAAAAGTAAGGTGTGCGCGTTAAACGTCACGTACCACGTTATATTCAAAATGAATCTGAGATGTATTTCATAATTTGGTGGTTTCTCATTTGGCCTTCTACAGAATGCCTAGGAAATGTGTGAAATATGAATCGGTTCATGCATTGCCGGGTAGTTTTTGGCATTCTATACAATATCTAGGCATTCTATAGAATGCCGAATATCCCACTTTGCCGGTAACATATCCATTAAGAAATATAATTCGCTAATTCCGAATATACAACTTTTATTCTTTGAGATAATTAAATTATTTAAAGAACTTCTCGCATGATTTTTAAAAATATAATACAGTCTGTACCAGTAATTTCATTGGTTGAGAAAGTTTATTAATTACAGAGAAAAAGCTCACGAACATTTTTAGCTGCTTTTCCTGGTGGTATTTTTGTCGCGTTTAAAAAATCAACAGAAAATTGACAGCGGCTTTACTACCGCTTAGTATAGCAGCTGAAATACTGTCCTGTGAGCTAGCTTTACAGAACCCTGATCTTGCCTACAACATTTTTTTTTCTCTTCCTGTAGGTGGAATACTCCTCCCCCTGAACCATCGGCAGAAAGTAAGTCACGGTGGGACATTGTCCATTCAGAGTGTCCAGCGTGCCCAAGACGAAGGCGACTACAGTTGCGTAGTCAGAAGTGTTGATGGTGAAACGGCCACCGGATCTACGTTCGTCTCTGTTGTGGGTATGTATTAGTTTATTGAGATCAGTTTAATTGGCACATGGTACTGGTGTCGAATCTATAAGTAGGAAAATATAAATCAACAACTGTTTCGAAGTAAAAAAAAAAAGGAAAATACAACTTTAATATGGCTCTACGTAGCCCTTGTACAGGGCATTTCAGAAAGGGAATCCCTTTGAAATGATACAACTACGAAACAGTGAGACACAGAATGAAGAGACAAGTCATATGTAGGATAGACAGGTACGGAATTTTAAATACACTGGTTTGAAAAATTGGTTGATGTAAATAATTTGATGACGAGTGTATATTCTTTACCGATTTGTCAATACACAAAGCGGGTGGCAATGGGGTACTAAAGCCCCGTCTTTCTCTCGCTCTCTCTCTCTCTCTCTCTCTCTCTCTCTCTCTCTCTCTCTCTCTCTCTCTGTGTGTGTGTGTGTGTGTGTGTGTGTGTGTGTGTGTGTGTGTGTGTGTGTGTGTGTGTGTGTGTGTGTGTGTGTGTGTGTGTGTGTGTGTGTGTGTGTGTGTGTGTGTGTGTGTGTGTGTGTGTGTGTGTGTGTGTGTGTTGCAAAACTCCTGCATTCTGCAAAAGTGTCTATTTGGAATGCACTATCCAATATAAGGATCAAAGGGTCCTTTTTGATGATAAACGATGAACAAAGCCAAGTCTTCTGCTTGGTAATGCCTCCAAATTAGGAAGTTCCACTTACCGTTGATCGTGCTGCCATCTATCGGATAGTTATCGAACGAGGTAGAAATGAACTCTTCGGTGGTTATAGGAAGACTTGTGCACTCCCTCTCACGAGCGAGTGTGTGCTTACATCCTCTGCAGTACTGTCACTACCGACCTATACTGGATATAGGGTTGGTACAAAATGCTTGAAAAGATGCAGAGGGGCCTTAGTCCCCATAGTCATTGTTAAGAAGAACGATGAACTCGCTCCTCTATATTCAGATTTTACAGCAATTTGTTGCCACTTTTCAATAACGTAGCCAATTTTCTAAACCTGTGTATTTAAAATTCCATAAATGTCTATCCATCCATTTTGTTCTTTTCTGTTATAGATATATTTCATATACTTTCCTTTGAATTTTTTCTAATGGTATAATCATTCAAAATTATTTTAAATGAGGGGGTGGGGGGATGGAGCTTATAACTATCAAAGTCACAATGAACTGCTACGTTCACTAGAAAATAGAATGTGTACTGTGATTGGCTAATGAAATGTGAAAATTCGACATTCTTTTTAAAAGTGCATTGTGATTTGTCACAAGAGCGTCCCAAATGATGCCATACGAGGGAATCCTACTTAAAATAACACCTTGCATATGGTCCATTATCTTTTTATATTCATTTACAAGATCTTGTAGTGAAGGTTCTGAAAAGCTTAACCCCTTGGGTACGGATTTATTTGGGAAAATTCTTGCGTTTTGAACGGTTGGTTCAAAACAACAAAGGAACTTTAAAGGAATACAGCCAAACAAATTATTTTTTTAAAGTATAGGTAAACCAACCGATGTTTGACTTAACCAATCATGGTTCTTGTGACATTAAAATCTATCCAATCAAACTAGTTTGAATGGTTCGTGACTAGTTGAATTAGGTTCGTCATTATTAACTGGCAAAACAAATGCATGATGAATCTCAGCCGTCAAATGTACCCAAAGGGTTAAGCAAAGCAATTCTTTATTTGTAGCTATAAATTAAACTCAAAACATCACTGTTACATATTATTTTAAATAATTCTGAGGAAAACAATTCATACATTCGAATTCACCAAAAAAATTCCAAAACTCTTATTATGTTCAGAGTTGATAATTTTGAAAATAATATAAAATTCTATACAATTTTGTTTTTTCTAAATCATAATTTAAATAGTGGGGAAAAAGTTAAAAGTTTATTTTTCTTAACACTTCTTTTACGACCACTCCAAAGCTATATCCCTCCGTACATAACTTCTTATCCTCATAAATATTAACGTATAAAAAGAAAGCATACATAAAATGACAAGTGCACGTCTATAAATTGCCCTTACATGGATGACTTTTATTTACATGCATTCCTCTCAATAAAAACATCTTATGACACCGTCTAAATCTCTCCTGAAACACATAACCATTGATATGAAACCCGTCTTCCCATTCTACAAAATGGCGTCTGCAATCTAAAGTGAAGCATTACACCCTCTTTAAATACTTCTTTGAAACCTCTGAACCTTAAAACTGGCCATTGAGACAAGATCCAAAATCAAAACTAGAGAGACTTCTGTGTTCATGCTAAATAATTGATATGTGTTTATTGTTCTTATATTGTATTTTTCATGTTCTTTCCCGAAGTATGGTTACAAGAGTGGCAATAGAAAACTGCATTAGTAGTTCATCAAGATTGTTTAAATATCCAGAGAAACTAGTATTGATTTACAACTGGAATAAGATTCTGAATAAATCATAAAATAATCCATCTATGTAACGAGCATATGGAAGGCTCATCACAAGGTGAAGGCAATATTGGAAAACAATAAGTAATCAGTCCTTGTACCAGCAGCTATATACACAGTTTATTTAGGACAACGCAGCACCGCTTGTCTGATTTACTAATGCATGAAAGGTAGAGCACGAATGTGTGAAAAAAAAAGGATTATTGGCGTACAAGGAAAGGGTGACGTCAAGAGTCTGGGGATTTTTATTGTTAAAAAAGGGGAAAAGGGAATTGTTAATCTCTATGTTTGGGAAACACATGTCTGGGAACTCAAACAGATTAACGAATTTTGAAGAAGGCGAGAAAATTAATAATGTCTCGAGACATAGGAATGATTTCAACTCTGAAATTACTGTGGTATAAAATTCGATGATGAAACTATTATGTTACGCGTTAATATTACTTTAGTCATCTGCTAATCAAACTTGTGTATAGATCATCAGTCAGTTACATAGACCTAATGCTACATTTTTTGACAACATTGCCAGCCGAAATACCTTTAAATCATTTGAGTCTTACCTCAGGTACAAAGACAGTAATAAAAAATTATTTACAAAATTTAAAAGAAAAATAACTAGGGGATTTTCGTTATTAAAGCTATATATAAACTGGCTTATAAAAAGTTTTTTAAATGTATAACAAAAATATTTATTTTGTTACAGATCATTTATTATTGTTGTTACACCTTGTAGGTTCATATCTCATTTTGATCATTGCCTTACTAAGAAACAGTAGACGACGAAATAAGAACCATGGCTATATTTTCGGTTTCAAAAGTCCTAGGGTAAAGCTTTTTTCATTGAAAAGATAATTTCGGTTGACAACCAATGGTGCTTAAGGCTTGGTAAAAACTAAGGAACTGGATCTCTAAAAATTACATCCCACCCCACTTCCCTGATTAAAATATTTCCATATCATCACGATTCTCATGTGATTTTAAATACTTTAATTGCATAAACCTTTTCAATTATATTCAATTATAGTTAATGGAAATTATCTAGTATTTTTTTTTTTTTTTAAAGACATGATAAGTGAATTGTAATCTATATATATAATTCTCTTGCGTGCCGCCCAAATTCGGCTATATTTCTGTGAGCAGAATGGCAACGACTTCAAACATCCAATCACAAATCTTCTAAATGTACTTTATGCACGAATTTCTAAATTCAGCAATCCAGCCAATCACAATATATCTTTTGAAATTTGACAAATACATCAGGAAACAGCCAATAACTTGGATTCAGTCTACAGATACAATTTATTGCCTATTTAAAACATATTGATTTAATTTTTACGATGATACAAGATTAAATAGATGCAAGATGTGTAAATTTCTTTGGATTTTAGAATTAACTTCAGCATTCTCGATAAACCAGATTTTTTTTTAAAAAATAACTTTTTACCTAGGAACGCGGCAGTGTTCCACCACCAAGTCCGAAAACGAAGTGGCAGACATGCAAGTGTATAATTATGTTGACAGAGCTTAAACCCATTTTCTACCCCTCACAGATCAGCTTCTGTTATAGCTAGAACCCCGATTTTTTTTTTTTTTTTTTTTTTTTTTTTTTTTTTTTTTGGCATCGTGTTGTCCCGGGTGAGTAGACGAAAAATAATAGCATAATTCTTAACATTGAACAAGGAAGTATGGTAAGAAAAATCCTTTGAAAATCACCGAATTCACCGGAATTTTGTTCTTCTGATTTTTCTGATTCTTCTTTTTCTTCTGGCTCTGACCAAAACTTTAGCCAGGACTAAATCCAAAACTATTTGATCAATTTTGACCATTTTTTTTGTTATTATTCTCATCTTGATTAGAGGAAGTGCCTTTTGTATATTTTGATGGGTAGAAGGGGCTGTACCCCCTCCCCCGGGAAATGATCCCGATGCTTGGTAATTTTAGCCTGGCCTACAGCTTAAACGCTTTAATATATTCAGACCATTCTTTTTTTATTCTTCTCAGACAGATTAGAGGAAGTGCCTTTTGTGTGAATTAATGCGTAAGAGGGTATGTACCTCCCCAAAAATGATCCCGGAAGTTGGGAATTTTAGCCCGGAAAATGATTGATTTAAACAGGTCAATGGATTTTGGTTATTCATCTTTTGCTCAATTTCAAGAAGTGACTTTGATACTTTAAGTTGAACTATTTAAATAGTGTTACTGAAAAACATATTGTAAATTTCTCAATTTTGGCAGTGTTTTTGACAATGTAGAAACTATTACCGAAAATATCGCCTAACTGGAAATTTTTTTAAGTATTGAAAATAAAAAAACAAAAATAACAAATTACATGGATCCATGGCAAATTTAAATGCTGTGACGTACTAATTAAATTCCAATTAGTTCGCATTTAAATTTTTTTGTATTTTTACTTAACTTTATAAATATATCGATTGTTTTTATACTTTTCTCTCCTTTCCTTTCCAATGGTTTTTCAGAGCAAGATTCAACTCAGGCCAAAGTGATTCTGTTAAGCAATAGCACAAAATTTTCATATGAAATTTTTAACATAAGACCTTTTTTAAGATATGGTATTTAGGGAATCATATTGTAAAAATTAAAAAAACAGAAAATGCAAAAACAACTTTTTCTCTCTTCAGTATGTAGTTCGGTTACGAAAGTTTAAAAATATAATCAAAAGTTCATTCTTTTTTCATTAAAAACAAATACGAATTATTCTTCTAGGAAAGCTCTGAATTGTCTCTAAATTAGAGATCGTCCAGAGAAAAACACCGTTCAGAATTAATAATAAGTATTTAAAGTTGCATTTAATCTAATTGTTATTTAATTTGAATTCTAGTATGCCACATTACAACAGCAATTAATTTAAATTTACATTACATTTACATATTTCAATTTGAATCACAATAGTTATTCAAGTCGAATCATTAGTAATATTATTGCATAAAGTGAAAAAAAAGAGATCGTCCAGAGAAAAGCAACGTCCAGAATTATTAATAACTATTTAAAATTAAATTTAACCTGATTGTTATTTAATTAAATCATAATATTTATTCAAGTCGAATCACCAGTACTATTTTTGCATAAAGCGAAAAAAAGAAATAACAAAAATACCATCCAGAAATAATAAATATTTAAAGTTAAATTTAAATTCTAATATGTAACATTACAACGACAATTTAATTAAAGCAACACTTTAATTACTTTTACATGTATAACTTTTAATAACATATGACATTACAATCTTATGCAGACACATTTCGATCATTAACAACCAAGTTCACTTTCTACACAGCTATTTCCCCAAAACAACTACTACGGCAAGAAATCCCCAATAAAAGTTATGGAACCTACAGTTTTATCTATTCTCTCCAAACCCCGTAAGCGGAAGCCATATGCATGCTGCAGTATGGCAATTCTACAGAAATAACGAGTTGGAAATATGAAGACCCGAAGGCTTTACTATAAATCGTTGCTTCGGCCTTAAAACTGGTCTTAAAATAGATATCAGAAAAGAAATGACGGATGGTGAAGACAATTTTTTAGTTCTACTATATTCGGGAGAGGATGTTTGGATGAGCATTTGCGGTGTTCGTTTATTGGTTGTCGGATTTCTTGAGAAGTGGGTAAGAACTTGTTTTTTTTAGGATTGTTTGAGGATATGGGAGTGTTATATATTTTCTGAGTTGAATGATTTTTGAGGGTTTGGGAGTATTTTACAAAGCTTTTAACGTACATATGTGTACAAAAATGCAGGTAGTTATAATTTTTGAAAAAGTGGGGTTTTGTTTTTAGATTGTTTGAAAGTTTAGTGTTTCGTCCAATAAATATCCTTAACAACGTGTGGTCTAAGCTTACAGTTTTTTATGAGTTTTCGTGTAAAATTGAGAATTTGATTTTATCATAATTCTATTCTAAATGGATATTGTCTTTGATTTAAACCATCACATTAACACTACTTGTACAGAAAATTTAACTTTGAATTTTATTAAAGCTCTACTTTACAATTGCATAGAAACTGTGTACTTAATCTTAAAATTACTCAACCTTATATTTTGTGTTAATCTGAAATTATTTTATTTCTAATATCGGTCATTAAAAAGTCAACCCATCAAAATAAAGATTTACTTTAAATCCTTTATATGCATGGCCAACTTTTATCTGTAACTGCAAACACCTATTTAAGGGGTTTTGAACTCGGATAGTTTCATCGTGTTTTAGGACTACAAAAACCATTGATGCTATGCAATTGACTAACTTGTTTTGCCCCAAAAACTTGATGGAATGCATTATCACTGACTACGAATCTACCAAATTTCGACGATTGAATCACGGCAAACTGGTGAATGGACAATTCCCACATTTTTTTATTCAAATCTAAACGTTTCGAAAAGGCCATAAATACAAACATTTCTGCTCTCCACACTTTTTTTATTTTTTTTTTATTTGAAACCAAAGTTCTCTTGCTAGATTTGTCGGGAAAAACGACACATTTAGCTCGAAGTGAATGGGACGTCACTTTATCTGAAACAACTTGACTTGAAACGCAGCAGCGAAAACCAGTTTTGCAAGTTTCCCGCGAATCGCACCAACCGGCACGGATATGGCAATTGTCTACAAAACTCACACCAACTATTTGGGGGAAACCTCATGATAACCATAGAAACGGAAGGATCTCTTGATTGGTTGTATTCAGATTATCTGGCGCCGTCAGCAACACGAGGGCTATAATGCGCCGAAACTTTCGTCATTAGACAAGCCAACATACATTTACAAACACCCATGCCAACACGGGACTCGAACCCGCAACCTCGCGATCTAGAAGCTAGCACGCTAACCACTATACCGTTTGGTCGGCGAAGGATCTCTTGACGTCGCAGCTATAAAGTAGCGTTTTAATCAGAAAGTAATCGGAGATTATTTTCGGGTGTTTTTTTTTTTGTTTTTTTGTTTTTTTTTCTTAATGTTTAAATGACTAATTTTTTAAAAGAACTTTTGCTTGAATATTTGGAATCGGAAAGAAATTCTTCAAAAATATAAACTAATTTCACTAGTTTTTAAAAAATGCGGGAAAAGTCATTGACCGATTTTGACGGCCCCAAACAAAATCGACGTTATTATAAAGTATGTAAAAACATTAAAATGACGTGGGTTTTTGTTTATCATTTGCCATCAACCTTAACAGGGAAAGGTACCAATTATTAAATATCGTCAAATTTTACTCGCTTGAATATGGCTTGGTATCTGATTCTGACGTTGACGAATGTTTCGGCGCATTATAGCCCTAGTGTTGCTGACGGAGCCAGATAATCTGAAAACAACCAACCAAAATAAAGGAAATAAAAAAAATAAAAGAGAATCTGACGTGCGTCAAGTATACTAAACGGTGTAGTGGTTAGCGTGCCAATTTCTAGACCGGGAGGTTGCGGGTTCGAGTCCCGTGTTAGGCATGGGTGTTTGTAAATGTATGTTGGCTTGTCTAATGATGAATGTTTCGCCGCATTATAGCCCTCGAGTTGCTGACGGCGCCAGATAATCTGAAAACAACCAACCAACCAACTGACGTGTGTCAACTCAGTATCATAGTGACAGACCTAAAAGTCATTGTCGAAGACAATGCATCCAAACTGCAAGTTTTAAAGCTATTGGATGATGACAAGTGGATTAATTACCCTTCCAAAGATTTCCCCCCAAGCAAAATCGATGTTAACCCCTTACCTGTGAAGTATATTTTTGGTGCACGTCTGAAAAATCAACTTGGTCCTAGATCAACAGAAGAGTATGGTTTTTTGATTTATCTGAATTTACTGGCATAAGAGCAACACTAGGGACATGCTGAACTGATCAACCGAATACACTGATTTATCCCCTACCCTTAATAAGTTCGGCATTCCAAATTTTGCAAAGGTGGATTGCAGTCTGAGAGACGGCTGTAAGTTTAAGTACCCCTTCGAAGATCATTCTGAATTTTTAAGGAATAGAGAGAAAAGTTAGTACATCATAAATCCACTAGTCTGTCGGGACAAAAATGGCCGAAATTATTAAAAAATCGACTTTGAATTAGTTGAACTAAATCCGATTGCCAAATATGTCATAACTCGCCAAATAATGACCATTCTTTCTTTTATGTAACAACCCACTGCTCTTTAATTTTCAACAATGAGGAATAGTGCAGAATATATTTATTCTCAAATAAAAAAATAATTCCATCTTTTAAAAATGAGCCAAGTTGGGGATAAATACTACGTCACTGATGACGTAATGTATATTACCAATTTGGTTGACTTTTAAAAGACGGAAAATCTTGGCGCCAAAACAGTCGAAACGTCTGCAACCTTCTTAATTGAAAATTAAAATGTGATGGGTTACCAGATATAAAAAGGTTGTTTATTTGTTGTCAAGTTATGGCATATTTTGCAATCCAATTTAGTTCAACTCAAACGAGGATGATTTTTTAATAGTTTCGGTCATTTTTGTCCTGACAGACCAGTGGATTCATAATGAACTTATAGCCTCTCAGTCTGTTGCCAGGACTGTTTTCTGGAAACCCACTGGAAAGGGATTTTTAACTAAAATTAAACTTGCTTCTTTGCACGACACTTTATTTATGTGAGTGTACAACCTAAAAAGACAACCCAAATCATAAACATATTGTGTTTGCTAGAAAACAGCATTAAACATAACACACCTAGAACATTTTTATTATTTTATGGGGTTCTTTACTCTTTTCGCTACTAAATAACGTGACAAATATTAAAACAAGTTTCCTGTGACATCTATAAGCCAGATATGGTCAGATGATGGGCATCAGACAAATACCACTAGCGAAAATATCCAAACTTTTTGTTTCCTCGAGCCACCTGCTCTGTGTCCACGTTGACGTGATTATTTTGTACTAGCACAACGTTTCACGTAGTGAATGTTACGATGTTTATTTCATAGGGTTTCAGGGTAAATTGCAAAAATGCTCAAAATAAGATAAAATAGTGGAATTTTCAGGAGTACTTTAGTTTAAACGTTATAGCGTTTTAATTTTTGTAAAAATGATCTCGTAAAAAAATGGATACTCATTCTTTGAAATTGACTGAATTAACATTATTTTAATGTTCATCAGGGTATTTATAAAATATTTTGCTTCCAAATATACTTTCTTAGATTCATATCATCATAATCTATGGAATAACTTATATCTAAAAATTAAAATAATCAATTTAGTAGAGCCACTAATTTAACTCATCATGGATTTTTTAGAATTATGTTCGTTATGTTTTTAATTGCGTTGAGCTTCAACTAATTTTAAATACAGTGTTGATTTATTTTCTTAAATGTGATTTGACCTCGGGAACCATTGGCTATATTCTCTATAGAAGCTATATAAAATTTTAAAAAGTATATTTTTTAGTAAATTATGTATGATAAATTAATATATTTTTATTCATAACCTCAAAGGAAGTGTTCCTTGTAGAAACCTTTTAAAAAATTGATCTACCGCAACCCTATTCTTGTCAAATAAATGTGGATATACGAGCCACAACTCATCATTACATCTTAAATAAATAAATCTTATAAAAGACTGTGAGGCGATGTAAGTATATGTATTTCGAAGTACACAATGACTAATTGTGGAAATAGTAGCTAGTGTTATTAGTCAAAAATAAAACACAATGCTTTTAAGTAAAACATCAAAAATGTTATTATTTAAAGATTGCATTTAATCCTTTATTTATAGACTGAGAGGCGACTGCAATTTTTGGACCCCATCGAACATCATTCTGAATTTTTTATAAAATACGGAGAAAAGCGAGTAGATTATGAATCCACTGGTCTGCCGTGACAAAAATGGCCGAAACTGGTCAAAAATCGACTTTAAATAAGTTGAACTAAGTTCAATTGCCAAATGAGCTATAACTTGCCAAATAATGAGCATTTTATTTTATTTGGTAACCCTCACTCTTTAATTTTCAATTAAGAAGGTTGCAACTAGATTCAGATGCGTGGCTATGGCTTAATTGCATCTTTCACAAGTGAGCCAAATTAGCAATAAACATTACGTCCCTGATGATGTAACTGATGTCGCCAACTTGGCTTACTTTTAAAAGATACAGGTTTTCCGAGCCAGAGATGAGAAGTGGTTTGCGCTTTTTCTCATTGAAAACAAAATGCAGTGGGTTGCCAGACGAAAAAGTTTGTTCTCTTTTTGGCAAGTTATGACATATTTGGCAATCGGATTTTAGTTCAACTTATTCCAAGTCGATTTTTGATCAGTTTCGGCCCATTTTCGCCATGGCAGACCAGTGGATTCATAATCTACTCATTTTTCTCCAATTTCTATTAAAAATTCAGAATGATGTTCAATGGGGTCTAAAAATTGCAGTTGCCTCTCGGACTATTACTGGCAGTTCTTATAAATACCGTCAGTTTTTACATAGTACTGAAGTAATTCTTACGCTTTGAGACACATTGGAACTTTGAAATGCACTTATTTGAATTTCGTTTTTTCCTTATTGGATGGCAGCACAAACTTACTTCTCTTTATATACCAACACAATGGGACAATTTTCAACCCTCTAGGCCTTCATCTTGACAGTACGCCATTTTATATAATACTTCTCTCTAGCAAGCTTCCAAAGAGAAATAAGGCTGTGCTGCCATCCAACAAAAAGAACAAACTTCATAAAAGTATTTTTCAAAGTCCCAATAGGTCTAAAGCGAAGTGCGCTTTCTCTAGCGGTAGCCGGGGATCGATCGTGGGACCTTTGCTTTTCCAGCTTGATACTCTATCCCCCCCGACAAAAGATATATCTGGTGTCCAGAATCTTTATCTGTTATTTGTATACAAGACCACCACATAGCCCCTTCCCAGTGAGTCGCGAAGGGATGAACGATTAAGTTGCTTGCGCGTGAGGCAGTGAGTCGCCAAAGATGCCTAGATAATTATGTAGAAGTCGTGTAGTATTTTCAAAAGGTGCCGATAGATGGCAGCATGATTCAATTGTCTGATAGTTACCAATAAAGAGAAGTGCGCTTTCTCTTGCGGTCGCCGGGGATCGATCGGGTGACCTTTGCTTTCCCAGCTTGATACTCTATCCCCTAGACAAAAGAGACTTCTGGTGTCTAGAAATTTTATCTAGTATTTGTACACAAGACCATCACAGGTCTCAAAGCGTTTAAATTGATACTGTACCATGGAAAAACTGACGGGACGTTTTAATCACGTCAGTAAATAAAGGTCTAATTACAGTGTACATCCAATTAGATGAGCCCTTCAATTTATTTTATTACATTATATAATAGTGACTTAACTAATACAATCCATACTCTAACAAACAAGTCTCATCCAACAGTCTCCCCAGTGATTGACCCGCATTACTTCAGAGAAAGCAACACAGTGGACGAGGACGCCAGAGCAAAGCTGGTCTGCATAGTGACCAGAGGTGACCCTCCACTGCGATTCCACTGGCTGAAGAACGGACTTCCCTTCCTGGCTCACGGTGACACCACTGTACAGACGACGGAAGACTCGTCAATCGTCACCTTCAAGAGAGTCACGTCGGCTGACAGAGGGCTGTATACTTGCGTGGCGAAGAATGTGGCCTCGTCTGCGAATATGACGATGCAACTCATAGTAAACGGTAAGTTGTGGGAGGCTTTGATATTGTGTGATTTAATTTCTTAGTTGTTGACGGTACTGTTGTCTTCGTCTACTAATTTAATTATACAGCTGGGATGAAGATCGAGCGATATTATAGTTTTCTGTATATTTTACCTGCTGAATGAGTCAAAATCACGAAACGGGAAGAAATGGCTCGTCATGACTTTGATTTTGAAACTTCATGCAAACAAGTTTGTTGTTCTTTATTTTTTTCAGTAAACTTATTTTCTATAGGAATTCAAAGTTTGCACGCTAAATTCTAATACTAAGTTTTTTCTTACTTTTTTGCTGTAATCCAGTCAAAAGGGACGTGATGATAATTATTCTTCCATAAAGGAATTTCTTTACTTTTATTTCTTTTTTACAAAATTCTAATAGTATTATAACATTCTTTAATAAGTAAAGCAATATTTCTTATGACTTTTGCATTTTTACTACCGCAATCTTCAACACTTAATAAACGACAAACGAATTTTGAAATTAATTGATTTTGTTCAAAATTCTCGAGCCTTTTCTCCCTTTTCGTTTTCTTTTCTTCTAAAAATCGTCAAAAATTCGAAATTGCTTAAGAAATTCATAGAAAAGTTGCATCTCGCGCACTTCGTTAACGTATATAAAATATCAAAATACTTGGGACACGTTTTGGCCCGTTTCATGATTTTGACCCTAATTTCCATGCTCCACTGCAAACATTTGAGTTATTAATCAAAAAAAAAAAAAAAAAAGATGCATTTTTTCAATCAAGAGAGCCATACATTCCCCACTTGGAACGATTGACCACATTTTGACCTCTGAAAGTTAGTTCATCAATATTGGAATAATTTACTTTTTACAAGGTTGACTTTATTGGCATTTGTACCAAATTTCTATGTTGTGAAGAAATTGGGGCATTAGGATATTCTTTGTTTGGAAAAATACATTTTAAATAAGGTTAATGTAAATTCTGCTTTACTTTTCATTACATTCATGAAATAAATTTAAATCTAACGAACAATTCACTTCACTGAAAAGGAACCACGCTTAGTATTTAAATGACTCAAATGATCCTTGCTTACCCTAATTAATAATAATTACGGAATATGAAAGAATTTAAGAGAGAATTCAGCATCGTTAAAGAATCCGTAAATGACTTACATTACCCATCTAAAAGTTGCTTCGTATCATGTACTCCAGATGGTACGAGGCCGTTTATTTCAACTCAAACGAATTCAAAAATACTCACTCAAATGATTACTCAGCCATCTGTTAACATCCCCCTCTCCAGGATATTCGCGAGAGGTGGATTCAAATATCCGGTTAGATAACTAGTCCAAAAGTTAGTTGGAATTTCGGGCGTGACAGCGCTCGGAGTTTAATTCAAATAACTCGAATGCCAATTATTCACGCGATATATGCTCAAGACTGTAGAGTCGAGGCAATATCCAACATCTTATCAAACTTTCTATCCACGCGCATGTTCGTGAAATATGCACGGATGCTGGTCATTTGGTTCACTCGTGCCAGTAGCTTTCTCATCCGTGTATTTGATCAGAAATGCGACGATTCTTTGATTTATAAACACACCGCTTGTGGTATCATACTCAATATCATATTTTAAAGTTCTGTATTGCAGTTGGGTACTAATTTGAAACGTAGTGCTTTCCTTGCAGTCCCTGTAGAATTGTGAAAGTACTTAGCATTCAGGAGATCGTGACGGGATATTGTTGTAACCAAGACTGACCAGAGGTATTCTTTAGGCCTACGATAATCTATCTGGTTCATCAAAATAAAAGGACTGCTTTAAAACAATATGGAGTAAAAACTATGGGTGTGGAACTTAGCACCATATTAAATTACTCTTAATATGGTCTCTGCATTTAAATTTGCCATGGATTGGTGTAATTTACAGTTTTTATTTTCATATTTTCATTAATTAAAAAAATAGCCAAATTGGAGATAGTTTTGGCGATAATTATAACATTGGGAAAAAATGCCAAAATGGCGAAATTGACTATATGTTTTTCGATAAATATTATATTACACCGTCTCTTGTAAGTGAAAACAGAAGTGATACAGTCGTTGATGGACGATACTCAAATGAAGAGTTCTGTGTTAAGGTCATTCGTTTTCCAACTTTTTATGTCTTAATCACATTTCTAAGGAAATTTCGGAGGTGGGGATGTTTAAAGTATCTTAAAAGGCTTTACCACAGAGATTTTGATCAAAATCGTTAGAACCGTTTTTTGGTTTCCTGAAAAACATAAGTTTTTTTTGTTTGAAACCTTATGCTCATGGACAATTTTGATGAAAACCTTAATGACCATGGACACCACTAACCCGCAAACAAAAGTTGAATATTGTAGATCAATTAATTTGGAATTTATGCTGACCACATACAGAATCACATAGACATTTTTTTTTCTATGCCCCTTTTTTGAATTCAGCACGTTCCAAAACTTGCAGAAATGTTAAAAAATTGATTTTTTTACTAAATGCAATACTTTCACTAACCTATATTAACAAATAAGTACTGGAAAGTATTACATATTGTTGCGTATTACTGATAAATCGAGTTCAGAAATCTAATCAGAATCGCACACACACTTGCAATAATAAAATTGTATTTTGTCAATCAGATTGAAATTTTTTTAGATTGTCCTGTGTCAATTTTGATATGCATAAATAAGAAAAGTTTGCTTAGAGATGGATATCAAACGGGAAAGAATATAAAGAAAGTTTTTTCACTTATAAAAATAACCTAAAGACCCATGCTTCAGCATGAAATTTTCCCCTGTGCATTTTAGCAATCAAAAGACATTTGGACATTTTGATCCCAGTTCAGCCCCTGAAAATTAGTTTATCAAAACTTAATACCATTTTTTTTTATTATTCATCTTGTTGCTATTTCTACCATTTGCAATTTTGAAGTAGTAGCTACATAGAAAATTAATCATTTGAATGTTCCTCGTTTGGAACTTTAATACTGAAATGGCTAACTTTTTCTGTGTTTGACATTATTTGCTTTTATACCAAATTTCAAATATTATTACTATATATGAAGTGGAAGAATTAGGATGAGTCAGTGAAAGCTTTGGGTTATATATAAATATTAACTGCTTTAGGATTTTATATAGTGTTTGAATGAGAACATTTATTATTAAGAATGGGTTTATAACAACCTACCCCTGTCCTGGCTATGACAAAAAAATAACTAATTTTAAATTTAACGAAACTAATAACAAATAAATCTAACTAATTAGCAAATACAAAATGCAGATTTTTTTTTTTTTCTGATTTTTTTAAATATTCAACTATAGACATATATGAAGTCAGTTTCTGACTAATATTTAACAATAAACCTAACTAAATTAAAACTCCGCGCAAACTTAATTCCAGAATAAATCTTCGTTAACTACAAGCTGTTAAATTAACGTAAGACAAATAAGTTTCAGAGCACCTCTTTTTTCTGCCCTTCAATAACATTAACACCCGCCTTAACCTGACTTTTCTAAGCTTCATTTCAGAAAACACCCTTTTTCAACAAAAAAAAAACTCGCCAAAGTTGGCGGCACGTGGCGCTCAAACTTAATTGACCGCTGAAACAAGTCAGCGTAAATGATTGATGTTTTACACAGATCAAAAGAAAAACCGGTTCTTAAAAGGTGGTGAAAAAAGATCAATCTAGCATGTTCCGCCTTCAAATTTCTTTCAATGTTACCGATGCATGTGACGCACTAACAAAGAAGAACTGGGATTAATTTCTCGTGTTACTCGGTCTGGTTTTTAATCGATATATCGATGTAATAAATTCACTTTGAATTTGACGTAAGCTGTGTTTTTACACTTGTGTCGTTAAGGTGGAAAGTCGGTGAATAAAATTAAAGTCGGTATCATTATTTCTTTTTACCCTCTTTATTAAGGCGGTCAAGTAGTTTGGTAAAATATTGTGGTCTGGTAAATTGGGGTTCATATCACAAATTTATTAGCCAGACTGATGGATCAATGGTACATTAACTGACTGTATTTATAATTGTTTTGGTTTTCATATACTAAATCATCTGTTAAGAGGAATCATCAATATGTTACCTAGTTATAATGCTTTATTTCTTGCCCACAATATCAGCCAGAGTACGGCTTTAAATTATGTGAATTTTTAAACCATGTATGACAACAGTTGTTAAACATCGTTAACAATATCTGATACGAAAATAACTTATGGTATTTTCATTATTAATTTTTTTCAAGATTTTTAAATCTAGCTTTTAAAAACTTTCAAGTGTAACTAAACGCATCCGATTATTTTCATTTCAAAGTTTGTAAATTATTTTTTACTGCTGCTGGTATAGCTGAATTCATACGTTTTAAAATAATACGGTAGATACTGTAGCCAAAAACAATTAAGCATTTTAAGAGTCTATGGAGCAGTTATGTCGTTTGCTCCTTAACCCTTTAATTACCGGCGGGACTTAAAAGTCCTGTCAGTTTTCTGCCGACCAAACGGTATAGTGGTTAGCGTGTTAGCTTCTAGACCGCGAGGTTGCGGGTTCGAGTCCCGTGTTAGGCATGGGTGTTTGTAAATGTATGTTGGCTTGTAAAATGACGAAATGTTTCGGCGCATTATAGCCCTCGTGTTGCTGACGGCGCCAGATAATCTGAATACAACCAACCTGTCAGTTTTCTTTTGTTACTGTATTAACTTAAACGCTTTGGGACCCACTGGGACGTTAAAATCCATTTCTATGGTTCTTTCTACAACTGTTGAAGGGTAGAACAAGCTCATTTCTCTATATAAGCTTGCTAGATACAAGTATATAAGACGATATAAGGACAAGAGGGATGCCTAAACTATTGGAAATTGCTTATAAATAGAAATAAGCTTGCGTATAAATAGAAATAAACTCGTCCTGCTATCCAAAAAATGAAGAACGAACTTCAAAGAAGTAAATTTCAAAAATCCCAATGGATCTCAAAGCATTTAAATTAATACAGTATCAAAAGAAAACTGATGAGATTCAAAGGACCGTCAGTAAATAAAGGATTAAATCCATAGCTTTCGAAAATTAGTTAACCCCTTGACATTCCAATAAAATTACCTGGTGCCGAAACATAACTTCAGATTAGATCCTGATGCGACGGGGAAAGCATCTTGAACAGTCTAAACAACACAGCATCGATGCACGACCGAAACAGATAATCTAATAATATACTGCCCGGTGTTCACCGAAGACAGCTCTTGGATGTCTCAGAAACGCCAAAGTCTACAATGGCACATGAAATGAACGACGTCTCTGCGACGTCATTGTATGTCAAGAGGTTAATAGATGATAGTTTCATTAATATTTTTATTGTTTTGAACTGCCTGGTTAGGATATCCTGTATTTTCTTCCATTTTAGACTGTAATACAAAGAAATTTTCCCTAAAGTGCATTTCTTTTGCTATTAACTTGTAGGGTTTTCTGCTATTGTCGGTATAAATGCGGGGCACTTTTCCCTTCAACTACATCTCCAAAACTTTTACCAGAAAGGACTTCTATTTTAAAGAATTTTAATTTTTAGAAGAGATACTACTGTTTGGCACAGCATGGACTTAGTGAAGCCCTTGTGCCTTTAAACCCAATCAACCTACCAACCAACCAGAAAGGTCTTTAATGACTTCCATCCGAAATTCGGAATCGAATTGTAAGGATGTTTTCGAGTAGCCTTGCGTTGTGCAGATCTTGCTTTGAGATAATTTCAATCTAACTGTTGTTGCAAATATATCGCAATTAAAATAGAGGTGGGGAACATCTCACAACTTTTAATTACAGTATAGCTGGTACAACATTTAAATTTGATATAGATTGATGACATTACTGTTTTCTTTTACACATTTTCATTAATTAAAAAAAAAAAAATGCTCAAATAGATTGCTCTTTGTTACTGACGATTTCGACATTCCGTGCCTTTCAAAATTCTAAGTGGAATTTTGAAGAGGGGGGTGTTTAGAACACCTCAAACAACACAGCGACAATGATTAAAATAATATGAGCCGGTTTTTTTTTTTTTTTTGCCTAAAATCACAATTTTTTCATTGGTCTTATGCACATGCCCTGTTTTAGTGAAAACATCAATGACGGGTCCCATGGCCACCAATAATACATATACAAAAGTTGAACTATGTAGGTCGATCCGTTTGGGAGTTGTGCTGCTCACAAACATAATCATTTTTCTATGACACTTTTTTTAACTCGGGTCAATAAAAAACGTCTAGAAATGCAGAAAAAATTGAAGAAAGAAATGTTGACCAATACTTTAACTACCCTATATTACAAGTACGGTGGTTGAAAACAAAATGTTATGCATACACATAACATTTTCGTAAATGACACTTCAAACGCAACAGTTTGTGGCAATATATTCAAAACTTTATTAATTTAGGTCCAAGAACTGCTTTTTGCACTTTCTTTATAAAGTTTAGCATATAAAACTATCTATAAATCCTTCAACTACCACAACTGCATCTGAGGATGGGCCGACCAAACGGTATAGTGGTTAGCGTGCTAGCTTCTACACCGCGAGGTTGCGGGTTCGAGTCCCGTGTTGGCATGGGTGTTTGTAAATGTATGTTGGCTTGTCTAATGACGAAAGTTTCGGCGCATTATAGCCCTCGTGTTGCTGACGGCGCCAGATAATCTGGAAACAACCAACCAACCATCTGATGATGAAGTTCTTAACTGATGTTTATATATTTCTCCAGTGATCATTCTGCCGACCAAACGGTATAGTGGTTAGCGTGCTGGCTTCTAGACCGCGAGGTTGCGGGTTCGAGTCCCGTGTAGGCATGGGTGTTTGTAAATGTATGTTGGTTTGTTAAATGACGAAATGTTTCGGCGCATTATAGCCCTCGTGTTGCTGACGGCGCCAGATAATCTGAATACAACCAACCAACCAGTGATCATTCTACCATAATCCTAAGCGGTACGATAAATAACAAAATTTTATGAAGGTTATTGTGGTCCATCAATTACTACAGGATCCAGATGGATCTAAACAGGAGAATTTTAATTATGAACATGTATATTTGTGAACTACATTTACTATGAATCTGCTTTCTTTTTTACATAAACTTCTTTTTTTTCCTCAGTGCCGCCTCAGTGGACAGTAGAACCAAAGAATTCAACTGTTGTGCTGGGAAACACGGTATGGCTGGATTGCGCAGCGGTGGGATTTCCTGCCCCAAGCGTGTTGTGGAAAAAACTAATTTATACAGGTGAAAATTCAAGTTGAATAATCTAGGTTACCAACTATTTTCTTTCAGGAAAATTTCATTTCTTATGCATGTTCATTGCTTTGTAAAAATGTGCTTGGTTAACATTTTGAGAGTGATTAAAGTTATGCACCAATACATTTTATTGCTTTTATGGAAAGTTTATTTTTTATGATAATTTAAACCGACAGTGTATGTCAGAAGTTAAAATGTAATAGTGTTCGCTAGATAATTTTAGTTAATTTCAACCCATTTGTTGGTTAGAAACAATATTATTAATCGATTTTATTTAGAAGTTAATAGTTTATAGGATTTCTTGAATTTGTAACTATTTTACTTGAATTTAATTTATATCCAAAGTGCTTAATGGGTATTGTTTCTTTTTCTTTTAAAATATTACTTAAGTGTAGTAAAATATTATTAGTTTATAAAAATTCTAATATGTTAGGTAATTATATTCTTATAAGATTTATCGATAGAAACTGAAGTTTTTTTCAGCAGAATTTAACCTGAAAATAATCGCATGACCACACATTTTTTAAGACCAATTTTTTATCTCGTTAATATTTATTAAAAATTAACCAGGAATATTTTTCAAACAATTATTATCTCCGAGTGCATTGCTAACAGCGAAACAACTGGCAGCCATCTATGACATTTCTGTAAAACGGTCTTTTCCTTTAATGCACTTAATATACAGAGTAACGTGCAGACCAAAACGACAAACTTGCAACTCCGCTACATTTCACAATGTTCTTAACTTTCTCAACAATCTGATACTTCAATGTAAAACAAAAACAAAAAATTATGTTATTGTACTTACTATGCATAGAAGAGCTTACAATCTTATAGCAAAATAAATTAGTTGTTACTCTAACCAAACTCATAAATGTTGTTATCTTTATCATAATCTAAAACAGCTTTATCCACTACCAGGGCCCGCCGGCCGGATTTGGCTGGCGACAGATTTTTCTGCAACGCACCGGCACCACCGAAATTTTTTTTTTTTTAAAAAGCAAATTTTACTGTTATGATATAAATTACATAATTGTAATTTATTGGAAATAATATCTGTTTACTATGTAGAACAGAGTACGTCCACTACGCAACTAAAGAAACTATATGAAGAAGCTGTCAGCAAGGTGTTTTTCATCAAGAATAAATACAGGAATAACTTAACTGAATCTCATTTGGACAATTTATTAAAATTGACTGCAACAAATACTCCGAAAGACATCGACTCTATCATAAATTAAACTGAATGATTTCAAACGCCACCGTCTCACAGTTGATATCGTCTTAAACGGAGTAATCAGGAAGTGCTCTTTAAATACTTTTATTAAAAGTTAGGTCAAGTCGCACTGTCACTTTGAAACAAAAAATTCACTTCTTTTTAGAATTTAATTTAGTATTAATGAAAACTATTTTCTTTTAATTATTTGAGAAAAAAAATCAAATATCAATTGTAATTTTATTAAAATAAAAAAAAAAATCCAGTTTTCAGAAATTCTATATATTGTTAACTCAACAATTATTAAATATATATATTTTGGTGTATCCGGCCCGCGAAAAGCTTCAACATAAGCCATACGGCCCGCCTCTGAAAATTAGTGGCTAACCCTGATCTAGGAGATTTCTGTAAAACTATCTTTTCCTTTAATACACTTAATATGCAGAGTAACGTCTAGACAAAAAAGACAAACTTGCATCTAAGTACATATTAAACATTTCTATCTTTCTCAACACTCCGGGGCTTCTATGCAAAAAAAATTATATTATTATACATTTTATGTAGAGCTGAGCTTACACTCTTATAGCGAAACAAATAAGTTGTTGCTTTAACCAAACTCGCAGCATCCCCATATTTATCACAAAATTAGAACATCTCTGTAAAACTGTCTTTTCCTTTAATACACTTAATATGCAGAGTAACGTCTAGACAAAAAAGACAAACTTGCATCTAAGTACATATTAAACATTTCTATCTTTCTCAACACTCCGGGGCTTCTATGCAAAAAAAAAAAATATTATTATACATTTTATGTAGAGCTAAGCTTACACTCTTATAGCGAAACAAATAAGTTGTTGCTTTAACCAAACTCGCAGCATCCCCATATTTATCACAAAATTAGAACATCTCTGTAAAACTATCTTTTCCTTTAATACACTTAATATGCAGAGTAACGTCTAGACAAAAAAGACAAACTTGCATCTAAGTACATATTAAACATTTCTATCTTTCTCAACACTCCGGGGCTTCTATGCAAAAAAAAAAAAAATATTATTATACATTTTATGTAGAGCTAAGCTTACACTCTTATAGCGAAACAAATAAGTTGTTGCTTTAACCAAACTCGCAGCATCCCCATATTTATCACAAAATTAGAACATCTCTGTAAAACTATCTTTTCCTTTAATACACTTAATATGCAGAGTAACGTCTAGACAAAAAAGACAAACTTGCATCTAAGTACATATTAAACATTTCTATCTTTCTCAACACTCCGGGGCTTCTATGCAAAAAAAAATTATATTATTATACATTTTATGTAGAGCTAAGCTTACACTCTTATAGCGAAACAAATAAGTTGTTGCTTTAACCAAACTCGCAGCATCCCCATATTTATCACAAAATTAGAACATCTCTGTAAAACTGTCTTTTCCTTTAATACACTTAATATGCAGAGTAACGTCTAGACAAAAAAGACAAACTTGCATCTAAGTATTTCAAAAACATTTCATAGCTTTCCTATCTTTTTCAACACATTGATTTTTCTAAGTTAAACTGATTATTTTGTAATATATATAATATACAGAGCAGAGTCGACAATTTTATAGTGAAAGAATTAACTTGCAACTCAATCCAATCTGTCTTTATCACCAACTTTGGACATATATGTAAAACTGTCTTTTTCTATAATACAAATTGTATGCAAAATAGCATCCAAATCAAAAAGGAAAGTATTCGACCCCAACTCATCAACTAACGATCACTAATCTAGGACTATAACTCTTTGTAGAACTAATTTGCCTTGAAGGGACTTGGTACTCTTCAAACTTTTTTTTATTATTTAAGCCTTTAAATTTATAATTTTTACATATTTGGAAGTATTACTAAGTAAAACCTTAAATTTACTTTTAAAAAAAAGTTCACATAGTGCTCTAAACATTCAAAACTTTTAAATTTTTTTAAAAATCCATTAAATTTTAAATTTTATTAGTTTTTCATTTTTCATTTTTTTTTTTTTTTTTTTTTTTAATGTTCCTAGTAATATACTCTAACATTTTAGGCATAGGATTTAGAATAAGCAAAATAGTTTGCAAAACAAGCGTTAATTACTGGACTTATAGGTAAAAAAAAGTAAATTTGTAAAAAAAATATTATATTTTATTCAAAAATCCATGCCTATTTTTTTCAAATAGATCTTTAGAATGACACAATAACATTTCAAGTCATTTCAAAATCACGAACTGAGAAAAATGTTTTCGAAACGTCGAAGGAGCTATTGCAGCAATGCTAAGTTCTCCATAAAAATATAGTTTTTGTGCAATTGCAATTATCAAATCAGCTAAAAAATTTGCCAGAATAAGAAGGTTTCAACGATTATAAACACGCAAAAAATAGAAAATTTATATTTTTATAATTTTTTGTGAGAACAACGGGTTCCAAGTACCCTTAATGTATATAATATGCTGAACACCACCTTCAATCTTAAATAGGGGAGATTTAATTGCAACTGTAACTCGTCTCACATCAGTCCTATCTTTATCAATATATAGTCACCAATTTAGAACATTTCTGTATAACTGTCTGTCCCAGTAAATTATTTTCAATACAGAGTCAGCATCTACAATCTGCATAAAGCAAAAAACTTGCAAACTCGACACTTTTTTAAAAATTTTATATTTGTGTACAAACTGAGCTATTTATTTAAATTTTTCCCCGAAATAGTTAAACAAATGTCTCCAGAATTAAACGATCATGCTAAAAAAGAGAATATCCATCTCAAAGTCAATGCTACTATTTCCATGCATTTTTTTTTTTTTGGGGGGGGGGGGGCATTTCTTCCCGTTTACAAAAAAATGATCTAGAAAAAATGTCTGTCAGTGTGTCGATGGTCAGCATAACTCCCGAAAAAAATTGACTTACGATGTTCAAATTTGGTACGCGAGTTGGTGATGGCACAAGGGGGGTTTTCGTCAAAATCGCGCTTGCGCATAGGGTAGCTGCCATTGAAAACATCATGTTTTTCAGTAATTGCTAAAAAACGGCTCTAATGATTTCGTTCAAAATCTCTGTGGTAATGCCTCTCAAGGTGCTCTAAACATACCCACCTCCGAAATTCCCATAAAAATGCTTCAATGGAGAAAAAAGTTGAAAAACGAATGCCTTCAACACAGAGTTTCCTTTAATTGAGCATATGGCATCAACGATCGTTTTTTCTTCTCTGCTCAATTTCACTTATCGATAATTTTTCCATTATCCTTATTTATAAGTATATCGCCAAAATCCTCATTTTGGTGGAGTTTTTTTTTTTCTTTTTTTTTTTTTTTCTCCTTTTTTCTTTTTTAAACATACCCATACTAGAATTATCGCAAACAATATCACCAAACTGGCCATTTTTACTGAATGATGAGGAAAATATAAATACTGTAGATTACACAAATCTACAGTATTATAGTGTATTTGAAAGTTGTGCGATGTTTCACACCCCTAATTTTTATACCGCCAGTTATATCTTGAGCCCAAAATGTATTAATTTATTTTCTTAAAATGCATTTATAAATGTGATTATGCTGCATAATTTATTGTAAAATTATTTTTTAATAAATTTAATAAGTAAAGTCATATTCATGTTGAATTTTACTTCTTCGTTTAATAAATGAAGTCATATTCATGTTGAATTTTACTTCTTCGTTTAATAAATGGAGTCATATTCATGTTGAATTTTACTTCTTCGTTTAATAAATGAAGTCATATTCATGTTGAATTTTACTTCTTCGTTTAATAAATGAAGTCATATTCATGTTGAATTTTACTTCTTCGTTTAATAAATGAAGTCATATTCATGTTGAATTTTACTTCTTCGTTTAATAAATGAAGTCATATTCATGTTGAATTTTACTTCTTCGTTTAATAAATGAAGTCATATTCATGTTGAATTTTACTTCTTAATTTTCCACTGAATGTCTTCTAAATTGAGTCATAGTTAATGAAATCAGCCAAGCGTGATAGGGATTTAACTCATTATTCCAGTGGCTTTCAACTGAGGGGACCTAGATAATCCTGATGATAGGTATTAAATATAGAAAAAATATTTATTTTTTTTAGTTATAAAAATGTCATTTTTATTTTATGTTCTTAAAATAAAGATTTCTGTTCTTAAAATTTGAGATCGTAAAATTACTTTAAATGCAATAAAATTATATTCCTATAGATATCTTATGCCATCTTAATGATATCATATAAATGTATGGATATTTCTTCGATATATCTGTAACGCTACCTCCGATATTTAAATTAACATTTTTAGGGTAAATTTTTTATAATTATAACTCTACTAAAGTTCTTATCAATCAAAAATATATTTTCAAAGTATTTAATTTTTTTTTTTTTTTTTTTTTTTTTTTTTTAAATCTTTTACATTAACTTCGATTGTATTTTTTGTGTCAATAAAAAACTTCTTTAAGCTAATTAACCCATTTACCATCATCCAGTTGAGTTGAAATTTGGCAGATAGAATGCATTGTCATCGAAAACTAGTCTATCAAGTTGGGGCAAAAAAAAAATTAGTCAATGTTACGAAATGTATGTTTTCTTCCCAGTTGGTCAAACACCGAAAAAACTCGATCTCAGCACAAAATCAATTAAATAAGTTGCATTTGCACATAAAAGTTGCAGTGCATTCAAAGTATTTTTAGTAAACAAAAAATTTAGTACATTTTTTTTATCATTCTAAAAATCGAAATCTAATATCAAGATATAAAATATAAAGATGACAACAGAAATAAATTTTGAAAGAAAGCTCAAAATATATTTTTTTAAATCAAAACTCTCGAAAAATATCCATTTTTTCCGTCTTAACGAAAGCTGATAACTAGAGCTGAAGAACATCGCTTTCAATTACGCTATAATAAAAATCACTCCATTTAAATTTGACATGGATTGGTATTATTTACAAATTTTTTTATGTTTTCATTAATTTTTTAAAAAATGGCCATTCTGGCGAATTTTTTTCGCTAATTATTACATCATTCTTTAGTTCTTTAGAGTAAGTGAAGGAATGGAGATGACTTCGTGTTAAAGTCTCACTTTTCCCACTTAAGACGTTCTAATACTTGTAGAAATTAAAAAGAAAATAGAAAAAAAATTAAACTAAATGCAATACTAATCAATAACCCTATATGACATATAGGTTAACCGAAAGTCAAAATAGTTGTTAGATACCAATCCCGATGTACATAAAAATAGTTTTTAAAAATTATCTTTAATTGGTAACGGAAATATTTTATTCATTTGTTATAAATTATTTATTTTAAATATTAAAATAATTTTAATGAACTGAAAAATTCAGATTTGTTTAGAATTCCTTCAAAACTTCCACTACAACCTTTAAATAAATACAAATTAATGCGTTGAACTCGTCACATTGCTTCAACATTAAATATTTAGATTATTTCACGTCTTAAGAGAAGTTTTCTCAAACATTTCTCATAAAAATATTTTTAAATAACTTTAAAATTAATTCGAAAACTCACGCAAAAGATATATGGCCAACTTCCTACAAGTAATGTATGTTTAAGTTAACAAAATATTTGCTGGACACTTTTTGAATTTGTGAGACACATGCTTTGATGCATAATTAATTCAAACAAAATATTCCTAAATATTTCAAATGCAGAAAATTAAGTTGACGAAAAACGGAAACTAAACAATTTTTTCCCCGGGCGAAATATTTTTAATTAACTCGTCTTCTATAAATAAACAACTTGGACTATTACTTGAAAACTGACATTTTTTTTCTGCCGAGATCGCATGTTTTTCTTTTTAAAAATACATTTTTGTCCAATACAATATCTTTCAACTCTATGTTTACCCATGTTCTCAAACTTTGAGAAGAACTTTTTTTTTATTTCATATTATTTCTCAAAATATTTTCATTCCGCTATTTCTTTTTATAAGGTAAAAGTTTTCTTAGATATTGACATAAGAAAATACGAATAAAATATTAAAGAAAAAAAGTATTCCCAAAGTTACACAAATATTATTTTTTTTATCTTTAAGATTTCTTTGAGAATTATGATATAACATATATTTATCTGGTTTTCTTTTGATTTTATTCAAGTAAAAAAAAATAATAACAATTCGAGATACCGCTCTTAAGATAAATTACTACGTAAGATAATTTTCTTTTTGCCCATAATCGGGTTTCCTTGACGGCAAAATAATTTGCCTAATCTAATAACGCTATACCTCAAAAAAATCTTTTTTGTGGAATTTGAATTATTAAGTCAGTGAGAGAAAAAAAAAACTTTACAAAAACTAGGTATGCTGCATACTTGGTACCTTGATTTAATCACAGTTAAGATGTCTTGATTCAATCTTTACCAACAAGATTCAATACCGCCCAAACCCTTAGAGATATATTAATTACATCCTTTGACATTTTTTGCTTTGCTAAGAAAACAACAGCAAATTTTCAATGGAAGGTTCTTGTAAACCGATACAAGGATTTTAAAAATATTTTCCCTTATTTTTAATTAGGTAGTAGGAGCCTATTTTGAAACTATTTCTTTAATGTGAGATACATTTTTTTCATAAAAGAGTGATGGAAAAAAATAGTTGTATTAAACACGATCCAGGAAGATTTTTTACGCTATTCTGGAACGTAATCAGGCAAAAAAAATTGTATTAAAATATTTTTATTTTCCTGTTTTTATCTATGGGTGCCTTTCGAATATTTTTTTTACTTAGCTTATTTATGTAATCTGGATAATTCATGTGGCAACGGTAGTTTTTAGTTTGAGATTAGAAGTCTGTTAGGCGCTGATTTATTAAAAGCCCTTCCCCAGACAAGCGAAGCAAATTTTACACGTTATTTTTGTATCCTTTTGCAATTAATATTGTCAGCGGATTATGCTGCTATGTTCTTGTTATCAACATTGAAAGGGCTGGCAGAGAAGGCAGAAAACGCTTTTGTGAAGCACTTTAACAGACGTGTTACATCACAACAAGGCGCTAAAAAAACTGCAAATATTTTATTTATTTTTTAAGTTTCCATGTTCATGCCAGCTTTCAATCTTTCATTATAAAAAATATAAATTTTAATCATATCAGTTTCTCATACAGCTACCATATAGAGCCACATTTTTAGTTTTATCTTTAGATATTTAGCATTTTCGTGGATCTTTTATTCTTTCTCTAAAGTGTAACTCATAACAAGTTTTCTCCTAAATTCGTCACGTTTATTATTAAACTGTTCAGAATATGCCTTTGTTGAATATTTATAATTTATTTGCGAGATAACAAAGTATTCTCAAGATGTGAAAATTTAGTGCTTAGAAGTTTTTCGATAAAGGTCGCATTATTTTTTCTTGTAAGTGCAATAGAGGAGAAACAGTCGTTGATGGGGCGATGCATAAGAGAAGATATCTCTTTGTTCAAGACGTTCGTTTTTCGATTTTTACACCTTTATCGCATTTCTACAGAAGTTTCTGAGGTGGGGTGCCTTAAAAGGAATTACCACAGCGTTTTTGATCAAAACCATTAGAAAGGTGGGGGGGGGTCTTTTTTTTTTTTTTTTTTGTCTTTTTTTTTGGCAATTAATGAAAAACATAAATTTTTCATTGGCAGCTACTTTAGCGCTGGCAGAATTTGACTGAAACCTGTTTCATTCCAAGGCCACCACTAACCCGTACTCAAAAATTGAACCTCGTAGATCAATCCATTAAATCAATTCGTAGATCGTCCGTAATGCTGATCACGGACACACACACAGGCATTCTTCCTAGACCACTTATTTGAAACTCAGCATGTTTCAAAACGTGTAGAAATGCCAAAAAAATCGAAAAACATTTTTTTCTTTTATCGAATACAATACTTTCATTACCTTATGTTAACACATGGGTAATTGAAAGTACATGGATCTTTACGGAAACGAATCAGAAGACAAACTCGCAAAGAAGGGTTGCAACCACCCTACCTCTTCTTCAGAGATCTCTTAACTGGAACTTCACTCTCGGATTAAATCCCGCATTCCGAAGATTTGCCCCCCCCCCTCCCACCCATCCATACTGGTATAGAGGTACTAAGAAGGGTCTCCCCTTAGCCCTGACTTGAGACAGAAAATCATGTACCAGCCTTTCTTACCTAGCCAGAGGCCATCTTAAAAGTCTAACCTTCTCTAAAGGCAAGAAAAATTACACTCTTTGCTCAAAGTACCACCAACGCCAGGCCTCAGCTGAACATATCCTGGACTGTTTGGGTCTCCTTTGGAAGGAAATTTATTCTTCTCCCCTTCTCGTCATAGACTTTTTGTATGTCAACGGATTCCTTTGCCTGGTTTGACTCCATCAGACTGGGTTGGAGATTAAAGACAACAACATCGACAAAGATGGCATTCATGAAACACTTCTGAATAATCTTTGTTCTCTTTTCTTGCAGAAAACACGGCCGGGGACTTCACGTATGTTCACTCCAGTCCTAAAGCTCACAGATACAACAATGGCACCCTGGTCATCTCAGATGCTGAGGAAACGGACGCCGGGGCTTACCTCTGCCAGGCCAATAATGGCATTGGGGCGGGGCTTAGCAAAATCGTCTCCCTGCAAGTTTTGGGTATGAAGAGGTTGTTTCTTTTCCGTTCATTGAAAGCTGTGTAAATTAATTACATGATTTTTTCAGTTGTGTGGTAACAAATGCTTTTATACTCATATGTTGTTAATATGCTGTATATATGCTATTGTTATTAACAAGCTATTTTATACTGATATATGATTGTACTCTAAAACGTGTTGTGGATGCAGCATAATAACATACTGCTGTATATGTATTCAGCATACTAGCATGCCATTGTATACTTTCATACTGTTGTATATATTGTTTTATAAATGCATAGTGTGTGTGTGTGTGTGTGTGTGTGTGTGTGTGTGTGTGTGTGTGTGTGTGTGTGTGTGTGTGTGTGTGTGTGTTATATATTGTATTTATATTCTCCCGTATTCTAGTATACTGTTTTACTCTGACATTGGATTTAAAGTTCCTTTTTCTCAAATCTTAGTTTAAGAAATGTAAATATTATTGTTTATAAAATTAATTTTAAAAAAAATTATTATAGTAATTTTTTTTTAATTATTATGAAAAATTATTATTATTAAAATTAATTATTATTAATAATTAAAATTAATTATTATTATTATTAAAAAAATTATTATTAAAATTATTATTATGATTATAAAAATAAAAAAATTATTATGAAATTATTATAATAAAAATTAATTAAATAAAATTTTAAAAATAATACACCCAAAAGCTAAAAAGCAAAATTTATAATAATTATAAATTTTCTTTAATTAATTTATTGCTAAGATTGAAAATATTATGATACAAGATGAACTTGCTTTACATAACTATTCTTCCTATTAGTAATTAAACAGTCTGGAACGCTTTAATGATAATTCACCTCATTCTTTAAAAATAAACTGAAATTTTTTCCCTGTTAAACTGACAATTCTGTGGGAAAATAGCTACGTTTATTCAGTTCATCTGTTATGAAAATATTTATAAATGCAATTTGGCATTACTATTTTTTTCCATCCTTTTATTCATTTTATCAGATATCTTTTGTTTAGTATTTTTACTCGGCAGAGGTTTTTTTTTTTATTGTATTTTAAGGAAGAACTTTTTTTCAGTTCCGCCTCGCTTCAAGGAATCTTTCCAAAGTCGTGCCACAAGAGAAGGTACTAACACAACTTTAAAGTGTGACGCAAATGGACACTCCCCTATTACGATTACTTGGCAGAAGAACAAAACAACATTGGATGCCAAAACGAATAAGAGGTATAAAAGCTAGTCCTTTTTTCATTTAAATAATTAGAAACTTTTTTATTTTCCAGATCATTTTTCAAATTAATTTTTACAAGTGACTTCCGAGTTTAATGATCTGTGTTACCTTAATGCAGATCTTGGGCAGCAAAGTGTTTTTCATCCTAACAATTAGTTAACAATATTACAAGCAAATATTTTATATTTTGAATTGCTTTGTAGTATTATCAAAAATATTGAACGTGTTTTTGGCATGAATTACCTACATTTATACTCTACAATAACATTTTTAAAAAAATTTTACTTAAATTACCTGTATCATCAATTAAATATTCCTCCGCAAAAAATATATATATATATATATCTTACTGGGAAAAATAACATTAACTGTACGAGTTTGCAAATTAAACAGTTATATAACTGTTAACAAAGACTACCCTAAGATGGTGCTCGGTCAAATGTTATAAATTAAGATACCTTCGCCTGCTTTATGCCCCATTGTAATCATAATACATCAAAGTCAGCGTAATGATAATATATCAATGGTAAACCGAAAAATTCACATAATGTACCCAAACTATCAAGGCAGCCTCCAGAACCTCGATTAGTTATAAGTACTCTGACGTGTAGAAACAATGGTGACTGCTGAAATTTTTCATAATGGTGCTCTGGTTGTAATATAGATATGGTCTATCTCAAGAGCCATCTGACCAAGTTAACTACAGTAGAATCTCGATTAACCGACCAAATTCAGACTAAAGGTAGGTCGGTTAAGCGAAAATTCCGGATAAAAGAGTTGTAAAAAACAATAAAAAGTGAATGATTTTCGTTTATTGAATACAGGACTTTTAATGTTTTTTTATGACATAATTGTTGGAAATGAGTTTTTGTTGCAATAATCTTGATAATCTTTGTTTCGTTGCTCTATCCCGGAGTCTTTTTGAAGGCAATAGTCCAGTTTGATCTGCATCCGAAGATTGCTCTAACCATGTCAGTTCTTTAGAAAAACAGTCAAAAACCTCACCATTACTTATGTAACTTTAGAGCAATTGAAAAGATTACGGTTTAAAAAGGAACAAATGATTTATTACTCATTTGGGAGATTTTTGATGTCGACTAAATGATTGCCGGTTAACAGAGAGTTCCGGATAAAAGAGGGATGGTTAATCGAGGATATACTGTATTACAAGGCGAACTAAAAGATTTTGTTTATAATGCTAAGGCACAGTATGACTCTAATGTACCACTTGTACCAGAAAGCCAATCTATGAGTAGTAAAGTCTCAACACCAAAAGTATCATGCATACCACTAACAAAACAACAATACGTTACGAAAGTCCAAAAACAAATAACGTTCAGAAATTACACAAAATTGTCTTGAGGACAATTTAAAGAAGTAAACATCCAACTCTTTATATATATTAGGAATTCATCCAATCAAACAGTTGTCGTGAAATTGTAGATCAAAGCCCATGTCTTCGATCCAATGCCGGAAATGAAGGGACGGTTGTTTTTATCCTCTTCTTCCAAAAGTCCGAGTCTGTGTCTTGTGAAAGTAATTAACGTCACTTGAAGTCAGATACTTGAGACACTTCAACAATAAACGTGACAGATATTTCAATCTGAGAGCCAATTTCCGGAAATCTTGGCTAAATCGCTTTGACGCTGTTTTTTTAGACGGGACTGGAAATCAATATCAAAAGAGAGCAATGTTCTGAAGAACTGTGCTGGTGTGGATTTGTTGGCTGTTGAATATACACAGCATAGATAGTTATTTTTTGATACACTTAAGAAATGGTTGCGTAAGGAATGTTTGTTTTTAAGATAAGAAGAATCTTAATTTTGTTTGAGTATTCTTTTTTTTTTTTTTTTTTTTTTTTTTTTTGCTTAACTTTGCACACGAATAAACTGAATTGTTACTATTCCGAAAAAAAACTGTAACCTCGGGGCTTGTTGCTACAAGTCCCATTATTCACAATAATTTTCTCAAGAATCGCAGAAAAATACCTTGTGAAGAGAAAGAGATATTCATCAAATCTTATTATAGTTAATACAAACATTTTACCAATACAAATAATGTATTCTGCACTTGCTATCTTTTCATCGACTTATTTTTCAATGCACAATTTCTTATGCGATTTTCAGGTATTTCATACGAAACATATCCAAAAAGCATCAAACCACGTCCGAGCTTCAGATTCTGAATTCTGAGAGAAATGACACTGGAAAATACACGTGCATGGCTGTGAGTGACATTGGAATGGATGAATCTGTCATTCAATTCCTCGTGCAAGGTTTGTTATATGTTTTTACATAATTTTTAGAATTATTGTAAATTTTAATTTTTATACTTTTAGCGCATTTCTCTTAAGAGTTTTAATTTTCGTTGAGTGTTATTGTTTATTATACCAGATTTGATATTTCAAATCCTAGAACATACGAGGGGTATGTAGAAATTAATCTTTTAAGCAATTAAAAAATTAAAAAAAAATTTAAAAAAAACTTTGTTAACACCTTTGTTTCATAATGAAGTATAGTACGCAAAAAAATCCGAACGATATCTATATCTTGTATTCTAATTGATGAAATAACATAAGTCAAATACCGTTGTAAATCGAGGAAAGTCTTTATTAATTGTATATAATATTTTTTGTCATGAGGGATCATTTACATATTAAACCTAAACCCAACTTTAAAAAGCTCAAAAGCAACCCCATAATTTTATACCTTATTTAGTTTTGGTATTTAAACTTTTTTTCTTAGATTCTAAATTTCATAATCTTCCAATGAGTGGTTAGTAATTTAAATGATGTCAATAAAAATGGCAAATTAATGTTAAAAAGAAATTTTGTTTTTTAGCCTTAAATACTTAATATATTTTAGCAATTTTTGTTTCAAACGATAGTTTGTTAAAAGCTAAACATAAATAACATGCAACTTTTGTTTTAAACAGTTTTTTAATAATTAATTATTAAATCAAAAAAACAACGAAATACAAAATTTCAGAATTTTTCAGTGAGTGGTTAGGAAATTCAATGACGTCAAAAAAAATGGCAAATTAATGTTAAAACGAAAATTTGTTTTTTTTTTTTAGACATAAATTCTTAAATAGTTAGTATATTTTTGCAATTTTTGTTTCAATCAATGGTTTATTGAAAGCCAAACATAAATAACATGCAACTTTTGTTTCAAACAGTTTTTTAATAATTATCAATTAATAAAGCAATTTTTAAATTTTCCAAATGAAAACATGTATTTTTTCCCCCATTGGAATAATCGTGGTCGAAAACTCCTCCAAAAATTTTTTCATTCCATTTTGACTTTTGGTTCTCAATATTTTAGGAAAAAAAAAAAAAAAAGCTCACTTTAAGGGACCGTGTGATAGATTACATCCTGAAGCACTCAAAACGTTTACTTCTTCCTCGCTTTAAAGATATTTACTCTCAAGATCAACCAAAGCATTTTTGCTCATAAGTTACGTGTTTCTCAACGTAATGAACTTAAAGTTAGTATCTAGGGTAAACGAAGTATTCTAAATCGAATGAAAGCATAAAAAATAGCGGTTGGTATTGAAATTTTTAAAGATAGAGTTAAATTGACTTAGTATACAGCCACCTGAGAAAAAAATTGCATCAGACGTATAGAAAATCGTAAACAAAGGATTTTAGTGCAAATTTCAAGATTCTAGGAAAATTAGAACCGAAGATATAGCCATCGTTCTGACTTTTTTTTTTTTTTTTTTTTTTTTTTGCATACTTTGCAATGCTTAGAAAAAATTTCAACATATTTTCTACCATTTCTGAAGCATTTATTATAGCGGTACACGAGCTTCTGTATGCCCTCGTCGCAGAAAGATGCCGTCTGCTATACCAACCTTATGGTAACAACGTGGACGGCAAATTTTAGAAAAATGCATTGTCAGTATCACAATGCTGAATCATCGGTTCTCCTTAATCTTCTATTCAACTTCTTTAATCAAATACTAGTTAATCAGAGACGATCGCCCACTTCGTTCTGAAAATTTTCACGTTCTTATTGTAATTTTATACTCACCTCATTACCACATGAAAGACTGTAACTCCCAAATGCTGTTCAGTTTTAAAAAAACGTTTTAAATACCCAACATGCAACTGACGCTATATAATATTCAACAATCTAAAATCAACTTCATTTGTTTGCCAATTAATCATTCGTGAAGTAACAAACGCAGTGCTTACGCAGCGAAAACTGAAAGCGGAACTTAGTTTATGAATATTCCTCGTGTCTGTTGAATTTTAATTGAAATATCAGCTTAATTTCAAAAATGTTATTAGGCTTAATGCAATTAGCCCATACTTTTAGAGGCTAATTATAAAATGTGCAACTGTTTGCTCAAACAAGTTGGATTCATTCAGACTTATTACAATTAAATTAAATATCCAATCCCAGTTCACTGAAATTGCATGGATTGCGTTTAAATTACAGATAGAAACTTTCACAAAAAATATATATCCATCGGTAATTATTATAATTATGTTTCGTTAATTTTAAAAAAGTTTAATACATCACATAAGGTATTTCTTAGTATAAATTATTTATTACTAATTGCTACAGATTACTTAGTAGTTTATTGTTTTTACAAGGATATTGACTGCTTATTTTTATGGGTTTTTTTACTTGTATGTCTTTTAGTTACAGGTATCGATAATTGAATGTTTCTTACTAAGCAAATATAATTGCATACTTATCTTTTGAGTCTAGGAAATCTAGAAATTTATGAAGTGTTTTTTTATATATATATTTTCTTATTGTTAATGTAAAACACGCATAACTTGTTATGGTTTTATTTAAATAAAAATATTTTTTTAATAATTCAACCGATTTTAAATTTTTAAATATTTCAAATTTAGGTATCTACTCGTAAGAAACCAAAAATAGATATATTTCAACATATTTTTCAAACGAACGTGTTTATTTCAAAAACTAAATTTAGATTAATTCTTTCTTTTTTTTTCTATTTCCCAGCATTCAACAAACAGAATAGCACGCGACTTAAGCCCACTCCCCTTCAAAATAAATTTCCATTTTCGTTTTAGTGAAAAATTTAGAAGCTCAAGGACTCACGTCGTTAAATTAAAGAACTCAAACCCATTAAGCGATGTTTTTTACTTAAACAAAATCTTCCCACGCAATTTTCAAAACGTAACTCTTTAAAAATTGCCAAAATTAAACTAGAATGTTAATTATAGATTTGTTTCTCATGTGAGTAAGGATGCATTAGGTTATTAATTATTTTTAAATTTTCTCAAATTGTTACTCAGGTACGTAGATTCGTGGTAAATGAATGAATCAAAAAGATTCAACGCTAGACGGCGCTGCCATAGATTTTCAAGTGGTAACAAGGATTTAAACTCAGCATCCAATCAGCTTGAACATAACAGAATTTAGTTAGTCGTAATAAGGAAATGGTCTCTATCGTCTTTGGTCCTGAAGTAAGAAGTTCGCATTTAGGCGTTACAGGGTGGCCTAGGGTGGGTTACAGAGTGGCCACAGAACCGGGAAAACCTGGAAATCAGGAAAATGTGAGGGAACTTTCTGATCGTGGAAAAAATCAGGGAAATGTCAGGGAACTTTTAAATTTCATGAAAATCAGGGAAATTTTGTATTGTTTAATGCACGTTCATCCATATTTTGGAGCTATTTACATGGAGATTTGTAGTGGTAAGCCATTAGAAGTTTAATGCTACGGAATAATTTAAACTAATCATTACTGACAACAAATATTTTTTTTAAAAATTGCATATTATCTCTTTAGAATACATGTTCTATTTGATCAGGGTGTCTAGACATCTGGAAAACCTAAGAAAATTAAGGAAATTTGGAAAAAAAAAGTTTGCCCTAAAATCAGAGAATTTTTTAGAAATCTGTCAGGGAAATCGGGGAATTATCAGGGAACTTTTTTTCTTGAATTTTGTGACCACCCTGTAGTTATCACATGATTATGACATTTTACTAAAAACTAATGTGTTTTTTTTATGACTCTAAACTGATTGTTCTAAGCAATTCAATAGCCTTGTTTCAATTCAAGATGATCCTGGTGCTGAAACCATTAGAACAATCCACAGAAAGTGTTTTGGAAATTTCTAAAAATTAAGTCCTACCCAATACATTCTAAATTTTAAAAGTTTGAACACTGAGTCTTTAAAGGGCAGACGAAGATTTGAAATACGAAAAAATACTGCTTAATTCTTAACCCTAGGGTAATCGCAATCAAAAAATCACTTTGGAACGCAAAATCGACCTGAGAGGTCTTTCATGTGCTTTGCAGCAAAAACATAATGTTTTTGAATTGAGAAAATATCAAACATTTCTTTATCATCCAGCATGCAAGTTGCTCATTTTCAAAGAGTCTATAACGATACTGCGCACGTTCCGCAAAGTTATAGGAATACTCTGGCCCAGACCGAACGGTTTTCAACGGATGATCGGTTTTAATAATTTCACCGTAAGTTTTATTAATTGTAAGCCTGTGCCTATGAAAATATATAACTTTCTTTCCCTAACAACAATTATCCTTAAAATAAAAATACAATACAAATAATTCATATTCTTATTAAATAGGAATAAGGTTTTATATATTATTATAAGTACATCGGAATTCGTTTTGATTCATTTTGTCTCTTTTAATATTATGCCCCTGTAGGTTGAAAAAAATGTATATCTTTGCTTATTGATATGATAAAAAGTCGGATATTACAGGCTAATTTATAATGTCTAGTTATCTACGATATTCAAATAGCACTTAAGCAGTTTTTAAAATTTCTGTCTATCGATTCATCTGCATTTTATGTTTGACTTCTTTCAACTCTTAAATTATTAAATGAATATTTTTTTTTAATTGCCCAGTTCATAGATTATACATCAGAAGAGAAACTTCATCAATGGCTGTGAATATTTAAAAACTACGTCGTAATATATAAATACGCAATTAACTTATCAGACATCTCCGAGATGAAAGAAAGCAAGCGTATTTATTTAATTAAATTCAATCTACTTAAATAAAACATGTGAAGAAAACATCCAATAGAGAAAATCCTCGAACCATAAAGCTGAACTATCAATGGTCACTCGTCATATATTAAACCGCATTGTCTACAGTTTAGTGTATTACCATTAAAAACAAGAAAATCTTCTTTCTGAACCACAATTTTATCACGATATCTTATGACAACCTGTCTGTCTGATCGTGGTCAACATCACGTAATATTACGTGAATCGGATTTCGTCTAGCTGAATGTCTTTGGTCCAATAGATAACCAGTTATCGTGTCACGTCGTCAAGTAGCACGCAGAAGCTGTCTGATAACGCAAGCTTAAAATAACTGTTACTTTATCCTTTAGTTTAAGGGGGGGGGGGGGTTGTTGTAAGGAAAAAAGTGTATATCGGTAGAAGTTGTGTATTGTAATACAAAAATATTATGTACTAATTATAATATTGCATATTAGAAATAGTGTATTTAGTGTGAGGGCTGCTACTGTCCGATACATATATCCACTTAAACAGGCAAATAAATCTTGTAATTTTGTACTTGGTTAAATGAAGAGGTCCGGCACCTCTTTACTCTCCACATCTAAGGGGAAACGCCGACCAAACGGTATAGTGGTTAGCGTGCTAGCTTCTAGACCGCGAGGTTGCGAGTTCGAGTCCCGTGTAAGGCATGGGTGTTTGTAAATGTATGTTGGCTTGTCTAATGACGAATGTTTCGGCACATTATAGCCCTCGTGTTGCTGACGGTGCCAGATAGTCTGAAAACAACCAATCTAAGGGGAAACAACGTGATGTTACGTGAAAGTATGAAAATAATAAATACACGAAATTGTATGCAATCGATCTGACCAGGAAGTAGGGGAAGCCTTTGTATTATTCATGAAGTTTTCAGAAGTATACAATATTTAATAAGCAAATTACTTATACAAATAAATAAGAATGCAATAATGACAGCCCAACTACTGGCTTAAATCCATTTCGATTTATTCAATGTAACTCCTAACAAGCCCCCAATGCCATATTCAGCTATTCTTTACGCTTATTTACTCCTAAACAATTTTCGAAGTGGTCTGGTAAAATGTTGCAATAACTCAATTGTAAGATAAATTGTTAGCAATTTATTATACAAACAAATGCTATAATTGCAACAAACTACTGGTTTTTAAACCTATTTTAACCTATACAATTTTAGAAGTGGTTTTTAAGATTTTGTTTACCATTATCACTCTATTGTCAGGGAACTTATTAAACAATTGATTAAGTAAACAAATACAAGAATCACAGCTAACAACTTGCTCAATGTGCATTTAGGTTCATCCAGCTGAATTCCTCCTTACAATGATTTAATGCAAATCCAACTGTAATTTAAACCTATGTATTCCTACATAATTTACAGTACGGTCTGGTAGATCATTTATTAAACATTATCTTGCAAGAAAAATCTATGCGATTTGTATTACTTGTATATAAGAAGTCTTGACACCCGCATTATTTTTTAAATCCTAAAAGTTATGATAAATCCAAACAAATGTGTACGTACACCAAAACTTTTTTTTATTATTATTTTCCTTTTAAAAATCCAGTTTTTTATTGTAAAAAATAAATTAAAAATTCATTATAATACATACCCAAAAAAGATAAAAAAAGGTCAAATACTAATTATCTAATTAACTTTTTGTTAGCTAATTAGCATGTTTTTCCAACAGTGATTACTTAAGTTGTAACTAACCTAAGAAAATAACTTTGGTTGGAAATTTTTCGTAGTATTATTCTTAATAAGATGACACTCCAAAACGCTTATACGCTACCTTTAAAAGTTTATGATACGTATAAAAAATTTTTAAACAATTTTTTTTACGCAGAGAGTCTATAAAAGCATTTTTTTTTTTTTTTTTTTTTTTTTTTTTTTTTTAACATTTAAAACTTTAAAATTTTACCAAAAATTAAATTTTTAACCTAACTCTTTGATTGAGCTCCATCTCATCGCGTAATTTATATAAAGTTAGTTGAATAAATTTTTATTCTAAAAAGACTAAGCAAACTTAACATTATGTATTACAGAAAGCTTTCACTTTAAAAAAAAAAAATTATTTTTTCTTGACTTATATCAAAATACGTAAACATCAATTATTATAGATTTTCCTTGGTTTTTAATTTTTTTAAAAATAACTAAACACAATATTTAAAAAAAACATTATCTCAAAGATATATAAATAGTATCTCATACTTAAGATAAATTTTTGACATAAAAATGTACATAAATAAAGTTTTTTTTATTTTCGATACCGGACCCCCTTACGCTAATTTGAAATGAATGATGGCCAGAATTGCACTGCATGTTCGATATGCGGTTATTTCTTTAGATCCTAACAAAGTGTCAAAATATATCCTTAGATTAAGATCTTTCTGACAATTCCTAGCATTCTATATATATTTTAGTACTTGTTATCTCATAATGAAGATCAAACTTAGAAATTCCAATCATTTTTTTTTTTTTTATTATTATTATTATTTTTTTTTTTTTTTTTTTTTTTTTTTTAATTTTCGTTTATCGGTATCTATATCATTGTCAGTGGTTAAACTGTATCATTGAGTACCTAAATAACAGTATCATCACCTAGTAAACTTATTATACAGATCAACGTCAGTGATTAAACTGTACCATTGGGTATCAAAATAACAGTATCATCACCTAGTAAACTTATTATCCATATCAATGTCAGTGGTTAAACTGTACCATTGGGTATCAAAATAACAGCATCATCACCTAGTAAACTTATTATCCATACCAATGTCAGTGGTTAAACTGTACAATTGGGTATCAAAATAACAGTATCATCACCTAGTAAACTTATTATCCATATTAATGTCAGTGTTTAAACTATACTACTGGGTATCAAATTAACAGTATCATCACCAAGTAAACTTATTATCCATATTAATGTCAGTGTTTAAACTATACTATTGGGTATCAAAATAACAGTATCATCACCTAGTAAACTTATTATCCATATCAATGTCAGTGGTTAAACTATACCATTGGGTATCAAAATAACAGCAGCATCACCTAGTAAACTTATTATTTTATGTTATATATGATGTTCATTTGTTTCATTTCTGTTTGGCTCCGAGCTTGACCACATCAGTGCATAATTTCATCAAAATGCTCCACAACTTTCTCTAGCAGTTTCAATATCATTATCTATTCAAATTTATCATTTTTACTCATTTTCTCGTCCATCGGCTTAATTCTAATTAACTACACGAAGCGTAGGCGAAAACAGAAAGTCGCAAACTCCACTACCACAAATTGACCAACATACCTGCTTAATTTCATTCTCAACGCAGACTCTACTCCAGAAAGAAAAGAATTACATTTGATTACGGGTTGGACTCAGCACCAATAATCGTATTAATGAGATGCTGTGTTGGCGAGGAGGAATTTACATAATATGACTCGCACTAGAATCCGAGGCATTTTAATTAATTGAAAACCTGTTTATTATTGAAATTTCTACCGGGTTGTTAGTCGAGTGTGTAACTCTGCGTCCATGAACAGTATCAACTGAAGTGAAATGATTCCGAAGGAGGTATCGTTGATATCGGACTGTCAAAGTTGGTAATTAAATATTTGCCAAGATAGTGAGGGGATATCTGGATATACCTGGAATTCTGTGTTGCTTAAATTAAATACAAACTTATTGGATGTAACGAACTTTGTAAGAAGGCTTAATTGTTAATGATTTTTCAGCCGCTTCGTTTGAGTTAAACGAATATCCATATTTGTTTGAAAATATTTTGAAACTGGTGGTTTTCGCTTGAACATGATTTTGGTTTAGTTTTAAAATGCATTTATAAAATGTTTCTAAGGCTGTATGATAAGGCAGAAGAGTGTATGTAAGAGAATTTCGGAAATGTTTGCTAACCCGAGAAAACTCTCTAACATGAGAACTCGAATATGACGTTTTTCTGTTTGTGGTATTTACCCGTATGTTATAGTGATTTTCGAAATCAATAATTTCTCCTGTCCCCTCCCCCTTCTTTTCTTCTATTACTAAAATATAAATTTAAAATAATATTTTAACTTTCAATTACATGTTAAAGTTTTTTTCCTGAATATATAAAAGTGATATAGAAAATATTTATTTGTGTGTATGTGTGGTCAGCATAACTCTGAAACGAATAAACCAATGATTTTCAACTTTAGTATACGTGTCAGTGGTGGCGATTAGCCCTTTCATTAAGGGAAATTGGTACCCTAAGATTTATAAATAATTGATTTTGAGTTTATTATTGTATATTAAAATTTAAATTTTCACCTTAAAAAGATACCTCATTTGTAATAATACCTCAGATATAAATATTTTTAATAATTTTTTGAAGATAAAATTGGTATCTATTAGTATAGATAAAGTTTTCTTTAAAATACGTTTTTCTCAAAACTACATTTTTCATTATTCATGTAATTTTTTTTTTCAGAAACTGCAAATTTAAATTCTTCCCCTTCAAAGGATACCTCATTTGTAATAATACCTCAAATAGAAATATTTTTTATACTTTTTTGAAGACAAAATTGGTACCTATTAGTGCAAGTAAAGTTTTCTTTAAAATACGTTTTTCTCAAAACTACATTTTTTATTATTCATGTACCTTTTTCTCAGAAACTGCACAAACTATCTTCCTAATTTTTTTACCACATATTCCTTTTATGTATCTGTATATATTGAAGTGAGATTTTGATTTTATTTTAAAAATATTTTTTATTTCGGCTCATTTCGGCAAAAAAAAACTTGTGATTTTTAACAAATTTGAGTGACTTTCACAAAAATTCATTTAGAAAAAGAATAAATGAATTACAATCAAAAGCTAACTTCAGTAGAATAACAAGTGTCTGCTAAGTGCACTGAGGAAAAATTTGGATTTTATGTCAATTACTCTCTGAGAAAAAGCTGCATGAAATATGCCAAATTAACATTACCGGTATAGAGGGTACCAACTCCCCTTAAGATTTTATCAAAATAACGCAAAGCCTTTAAAAAATTTGCTTTTCAACAGCTGCAAAAACGACTCTAACCTATTTGATCAAAATCACTGTAAAAAAAGGTTTCTTTAAGAATCTGCATCCCCCAAAATTCCCATAAAATTTCAATAAAGAGATTAAAAACAAACGTCTGTGATATAGATCTCTCTTCCTTGGCATTGCCCATCTATTGCTATTAATTCTCCGTTTCACTAACCCAAAAAAAGTAATAAAAGAGTAAAGAGTATCGACAATTTGGCGATATTTTCTGCAATTCTAATAATTTTAACCAAACTTGCCAAGATTATGTACTCTTGAACTGAAAGTTGTGCAATATTCGACACCATTAGCTTCTATATCCACCATCTCAATTTTACTGTTAACATATAGACTGAGAGGCGACTGCAATTTTTGGACCCCATCAAACATCATTCTGAATTTTTTATAGAAATTAGAGAAAAATGAGCAGATTACGAATCCACTGGTCTGCCGTGGCAAAAATGGCCGAAACTAGTCAAAAATCGACTTTTAATAAGTTGAACTAAGTCCAATTGCCAAATGCGCCATAACTTGTAAAATAATGAGAAGAAAAAAAATTTTATTTGGTAACCCTCACTCTTTAATTTTCAATCAAGAAGGTTGCAGATGATTCAGATATCTGGCGACGGTCTACTTGTATCTATTAAAAGGGAGCCAAGTTGGCAAAAAATATTACGTCACTTATGACGTAACTGATGTAGCCAATTTGGTTTACTTTTAAAAGATGCAAGTTTTCCGAGCAAAAGATCAGAAATCGTTTGCGCTTTTTCTCATTGAAAATCAAAATGCAGTGGGTTGCCAGACGAAAAAGTTTATTCTCTTTTTTGCAAGTTATGACATATTTGGCAATCGAATTTTAGTTCAACTCATTCCAAGTCGATTGTTCAGTTGCGGCCATTTTTGCCACGGCAGACCAGTGCATTCCTAATCTATTCACTTTTTCCCAATTTCTATAAAAAATTCAGAATGATGTTCGAAGGGGTCCAAAAATTGCAGTCGCCTGTCGGACTAATAGGAACTGTTTCCGACATAAGTAGAAAGAAACATTTTTCAATTATAACAGTATTAACTAGCAGTAACAATGGACAATTCCCGCATTTTTTTTATTTTTTTTTTAAGTTTTTTTATTCGATTCTAAATGCTTCGAAAAGGCCATAAACACAAAAAAAATTCTGCTCAATGCGCTTTTCTTTTTTTTAATTTGCAATCAAAGTTCTCCTGTTAGAAGCTGGTGAGAAAAACGATTCATTCGGCTCTAATTGAATGTGAGGTCAAGAGAGCCCAAACATCTCGGCTTGAAATGCAGCAGCGGAAACCAGTTTTTCTCGCAAATCAATCGCGTCAACGGCAGTGGTCAACGTCATAGTTGACATTGATTTGGAAGCCTAAACCTCACGATAACCACAGAAACTGAAGGATCTCTTGACGTCACAGATTTTATTGAGTGTTTTGATCGAACTGGTTCTGACTCGGTTTTGGGGCATTTTCTTTTGTTAATATTTAAATAGCTATTTTTTTTAAGAACTTTCATTTAAATATTTGGAAATAGAAAAAATTCTTCAAAAATTTCACTCATTCCAAGTCGATTGCAAAAAAGACTGCAAAGACTGCAAAAAATTCACAAAAATTAATTTCACTCTTTTTTTAAAAAATTCGGGAATTATCCATTAGTGTAATATTATTTAATAAAATTAATTTTCCTCGCCATATGTGGCGCAGTTTTTCCCTTGTGTTGCCCTTGCGCCTAATAAATCTAAAATGCAACCAAATAAAAATACAACCAACCTCACCATATGTTTTATATAGGTATCCCTGATGCCCCTTCAAACATCACAGTTCTGAATACCACGAGCAGATCTGTCAGTCTTCTTTGGGAGGTTTCACATAATGGGAACAGTCATATTACTGGAAGCACAGTTCAATATCAGACTGTATCAGGTAAGCAACTTTTTCCGTTATTGCTTCTTTGGTGTTTGGGTTATTCTCCCTAAACAGTAAAAATGCATGCCATAACATTATAAAACTTTAAAAGGGGTCCGGCACCTTAAATTTTTCAAAGTATCAATTTTGAGTTTATTATTGTCTATTAAAATTAAAATTATTTTCTTCAAAATGATACCTTATTTGTTACAGTATCTAATTTAGAAGTATTTTTAATCATTTTTTTTTAAGTAAACGCACTACTCACTTCCCCGTCTAATAATATAACTTTAAATAACATTTTCTCATAATACATTTTTTTTTTTCATCTTTAGATACATTTTTCTCCAAAACTTCTAAATTTAAAATTCTGTTGTTTTTTTTAAGGTAACCATTTAAGGTACACCTAAATATTTTTACCTAAGGAATAAGAAAAATATTGTTAATTTTTTTTAATCGAAGTATTTTAAGTTAAAAATTTTTGAACTTTTTAAAAAAATCATATTTATTTCAATATTTGAAAAACAAAATAAAACTTCGTATTGTGGCAAAATTTTCATGCATATCGGACGGTTGATTCTAAAGAAAAGTGTACCTATACTTGTAGAATTTAACATGTGCTTCTATTGAAGTGCAGGACCCCCTTAAAAATAAGTACGAAAATAATTAATAGCTTTTTTAATAACTTTTCCATTTTTCAAGTTAACCTTCTCATTAATAATATATAGAGTTTTTATGATATAAATGCATTTAAAAATATATAAAAAGTTCAAAGGTCATTATCCTGGCTTGTCACTAGATCCATCTATGCTGTTTTAATTATTAAGTAAATTAATAATAAAACTAATTTTCCAACAACTATTAATTTAGTGCATTTATAATAAAGTGTTTTATGCATTGGAAAACAATTTTTAATCACTTCATTATTTTTTTCATAATTAGAAAATTGCATAAGGTTTCTGAAAAAAATATCATTGCCCTAGCATATTGCCTTACAATCGATAGTTTAACTACAGATGGTAGCAGAGTTCTATATTTTTTATACTATTTCCAAGAACTTTTATTTCTTTAGTAAGCTGTATGAATAATTATTCTGAATTGGAACCATTTTCTTTTGTGTGGAGTTGTGAAGTTTTTGGCTATCAGAGTTATGTTTAATTAGAATCATTTTCCTGGCATCTACAGAAATACTTGGACCAGTAGAAAATTGTTTTCTGTTTTTGTTTTTTTACTGTGTTTGTTACAATGAAATTTTTAGCCACGATGTAAGATTGGTTTTGCGTTCTACGAGAACTTGATTTTGCGAACCAATCTGCAAGCGAAGCGCCAAAAGCTGGGCCCTATACACCAATGACGGATCTCCACAACGCGTGGCCAGGCAGCTAGTACATAATAAAGTTAACTTTTAGAAAATATATACATTTACTTTAAACAGAATGTGCCAGCTTCTAATTATGTAAGTTTCATCATTGTCCTGGCAAATAAAAAACACGATAATAATTAAAAATATAAATAAAATAGATATAAGTTTAACAGTACCCCACTGCTATAGTAATTAAATTTGAAAAGTTTTTTTTTTCTTTGTTATTTAATTAGCATTTTTTAAATCGCCTCATTTAAAAAATAGGAGCACCATTGTCTTGGCATAGGGATATTTTAAAATATTTTTTCCTACTCACAATTAACAAATTTCTGCGCTGCTGGTATTTTTTTATTGTTATATAAAGCCTAAAAAATAACAACAAATATTTTACTTACATTTATCGCTTACTTTTTTAAAAAATGTTTTAATATTGAAAAATTGCCTGTTTCGGAAGAATGACCAATTTACAGTATGCAGGTAGATAGGTAGATCTAAAAAGGTTGTGACGTAGTTTATTTCTTTTACTATTAAAGATTGCAGTGATGTTTGAAAAAGATCTGAAAAAATGTAAAAGAATCATAAAAAATATTGTGCGGTTTTTTTTTTTTTTTTTTTTTTTTTTTTTTTTGAGGGGGGAGGGGTTCAAGGCAATAATTTATATTAAAAGTTAAGAATTTTTAAGTTTTTATGTAATCCCCTGTAGAGGAAAAGGCTAATTACAAAAGTGTTTCTGAGGTCAAAGCTAATTACAAAATTGTAAAATAATAATAACTTGATGGGTCTTTTATTGCAGTTTAAAAAGCTTTTATAAGCTACCTTATATATAAGAAGTTAAGTTTTTTGTCACCCCCTGTTTGGTGTAATCTAAATTTTTATGGTTTCGCTAAATAGTTCTTTCTGTATTAAGTTTGTTTTAAGAAAAAAAATATAACTTGGTTTAAAAAGATTTTGAAGTTAAGTTGTTTTTTTTTTGTGTATTATGACTAATTACAATATTTTATTCAGTTTTAAATGTATACTTCGAAATATTTATTAATTATTTGGTTATTTTAATTTACAAGTGTTTATAGTAGCTAAAATGTTCGCAACTAATAAATATTTAAATAATTAAAAAGTAATTTTTGTTTAAAATTATTATTGAATAGCTTTAATAACCATATTAAATAAATTTATACAAAGTGGTAAAAATATAGAATGAAAGTAAGTTTTAAAATATAACTAGTCAAACTGAATTTAAGAGTGCCAACTGCGGTTGTTGTTGTTGTTTTATAAAGGAAAGATTAATTTACATTTAATTTGAAAATCCTAAATATAAATATTTTTTCTAGAGTAAAAAAAATGCGAATTGGGGGAAAAGTGTCGTAAAACAAGTGCTAAAGTGAGATAAAAAAAAATTTAAGAAAAAAGAATAACTCTTCGTTAATGAATTAAAAAAAGAAATCCAGTAAAGATAGGAGACACAAATTCCGTTTTGAGAAAAAAGTAAAATAAAAATATGAAGAAAAGGCACACAAAAAAACGCAGTAAAAAAATTAAATGGCTTAAAAATGATAACGTAGGAATAAACTTAATGATAAAAAGGTAGGCTATTATTCATGAATGCAATACACAATTCCGTAAAATTCAAAAAGATAACTATTTCTTAACTAAGAAATATTAATTTTATGATAAATTATACTGCAGTTAGTACTTCTCTAACTCAGTACTTACTTAATCCCAGTGGCTTAGTGGTAGCGCTTTGCGCTGCCTCGCCAAAGGTCCACCGTTTTATCCCCGACTGGGCAAGGTTGACTCAGCCTTTCATCCCTTAAATGGGTCCATTAAATGAGAACCATGCATGCTCGGGAACTAAACACTGGGGGTTCCGCGTCAAACTGACCATCTGACCTGAACATTGCTATATGGCACCCCGGGGCCCATGGTCAAGTAAGATGGATAGGGCACAGTAAGCCAAGAGCCTCCACAGAGCTGTTACGCCATTGAGTTTAGTTTTTTAGTACTTCCCTTACATACAGTACTATCATAAAATTACTATGTCAGCATTTACAGTTTAACAGCAATAAAAGACGCAGATGATATTAGAACGGTATTTGTAGCATCAAAAACTTAAAACTTAAAAACTTAAACTTAACTTCAAAAACTTAAGCATAAAACACAAAGAAATTACAGTGGTACTAATTTGCATACCTCGCAGAAGTGGAACTGCTTACAGAAGTACTAAACACTCAAAGCAACGTGACAACCGCATATGTATGTTACTGAAAACATTTGATGTCGATATACAATGCTGGAATTGTGTTTTGTGTCTCGTACTGCAGTCTGAAAAAATACTGCTTACTTAGCAGTCAAAGCAGTAAAAAAACGCATTCCTCTTTCACCACATTGCATCGTGAGAACAGAGGAATGCGTTTTTTTACCGCTTTGATTACAAGCATAATATTTTTACATGAGGAATTCTTCTAGAGTAATACTAATTCGCTTTTATTGATATCACTGAGTTATTATATTGTATAATAGGAACTCTGTCGTCAGACAGCATTTGTAACAATGAGAGGGAACAGCTGCCGAAATGTGTTTAAATTGTAAACAAATTATCATTTATTTATTTTTGAATTATAAATAAAATGAAAAACAAAATTACGAATTAGCAGTTAAATCGACTATTGCGGAAAGGGATCAACTCTGAAGGACAAAGAACATGATTAAAATTAAATATTTTGATGGCATTATTGAACAAAAACGATATCTTGTCCCTGTAGAACAAAACATGATTCTTGTTCACTGTAGTAAAAAACACGATATCTTTTCACTTGTAGAACAAAACACGATATCTTGTTCACTGTAGAAAAAACACGATATCTTTTCACTTGTAGAACAAAACACGATATCTTGTTCACTGTAGAAAAAACACGATCTATTGTTCCCTGTAGAACAAAATACGATATCTTGTTCACTGTAGAGCAAAACACGATATCTTGTCCACTGTAGAACAAAACACGATATCTTGTCCACTGTAGAACAAAACACGATATCTTGTCCACTGTAGAACAAAACACGTTATCTTATTCACTGTAGAACAAACCACGATATCAGCAAAACACGATATCTTGTCCATTGTACATTAGTACACGATATCTTATCTTGTCCACTGTACAACAGTACACGATATCTTATCTACTTCAAAGCAAAACATGACTCTCTAAACAAAGTACTTTGCTTCAGAAATATAGCAAATAGTATTTAAGAAAACTTCAAATGTTTTTGAAATAGAAGTTGGCCTTTTAATTTTCCGAGTTGATCCCTTTTCACAGTTTTCTATTTAATTCTTTATGGTTTAAATAGTCTTTAAATACTGAAACTTCTTAACGCAGTTTCTAGCCCATAAAAATCTTTCATTTGTCCAACAAAATCAATTATAGAATCAATTCCCTGTAATCAGTTATAGAACCCATTTTTGGCTCTTTCTCTACGCTCCATTGTTCTATGATGGAGATGTAACTGTATTCCTTATTTTTACAGACAACCACTGGAACGGGCAAACATCTCAACTGATTGTGTCTGGAGCAGAAAATAGCGCCACCCTCCGAGCCCTGACGCCCATAACTCTTTATTACGTGAGAGTCATAGCCGAAAATGCTCTAGGGCAGAGTCGACCAAGTGCTGTAATTAATGTCACTACTGACGAAGAAGGTGCAGTTTACAATTTGAAAATATATAATTGATTATTGAATGCTTGTGTGATAGCTGCCAGACATATGTATTATGCTATACTGCTCATGTTATGCTGTATGTATACTGCTTTACCATATGTATTCCTTTTGTTTTTAAAACCAGGGATTTACACTGTACAGGTTTTCTCTTTGTGCTGGACTCGCATATATATTGAAATAAAATATCAGAAAAATCCGAAAGCGTAAAAAAATAAGGAACTTTCAAACAAAAAATATGTCTAGAGCATTACCTATTTATTTTGTATTGCATTGTAATTGATTCTAAAATTTACAAATCCCAATTTTTTAGAAATAAATTTTTTCAAATAATCAATTTGAAAATATATATTTAGTTAGAAAATATATATTTAAAAAAGCAATGGCTGAAAATTTTAATTGATTAGTGATACTGTCGTAACGGCCAATTCCTTAAAATCTTCTATTCATATATAAGCCGCGAAACATTAAACAAAATACTAAGTAAAAAGTAATTTAACATACAAGGTATGTGTATTTAATAAGAAATTAAAGATTAAAATTGTTAATTTAAATGCTTTTCAATTTTTTTTTATGAAATATAATCTGTATTGTCATTGGAAACGGATAACACTCACCAAATTGATTAGGGTAAAGTTAATAAAAGGAATAATTAATGTCAAAATGTGAAAGAAATATGGAAGTTTTCTCCAAAACAAAATTCGTTGAATGATAATGTTTTTTTAATTACCATACTTCTCAAATTATTCTATGAAATCCAAGGTTGTATTTCCCAACTTCAAATAATTTTCTAAGAAAGTATCCTAATTTTTACTTGCAGCCAAATCACACAGTATCTCCAAATCTTCCAACCGAGTTTTAACCATCGTTATCATTTCATTTAGCAGACTTTTAATCTTTCTGTTGCATCATCAAGTCTTGTAACTGAATTTTAACCCTCTTTTCTCATTCGGAACTTATGCTTTTCCTGTTTGAACACTAAATCCTTAAACTCGGATGTAACCATTTTCGCATTTCATTTAGCTATCCGTAAACTTGTACGTTAATTTATCGATCTTAACTGTATGCATTAAAATTATAAGTAGCATTGAACCTGAAATTAACCCCATTTGCATCTTTTCATCTACGTAATTCATTAAATCTTTTCATTAACAGCTCCCTCCGGGGCACCACAAGAAGTTCAAGTTCACTCAACTGGAGCACAGTCCATAAAAGTTACCTGGAAGGTAAACATAATTTTATTACATTGTTTTTTCAACACTATAGTACCTATATACATCCATAATGTTTAACTTTTAAATCATTTGCAAAATCCGAAAAAAAAAAAAAAAAAAAAAAAAAAACTTAAATTATTTTTATTTCTGACTGCAAATTCTTTTGAAAACCGATTTCTTTCTGTTTGTCTATCTTAATTAATTGATTCCTACAAGAAGTAACTGCCCAAAAAAATGTATTCAAAATATGCTAATGCTATTTGAATACCCGTGCTTCGCTACTAAGTATTGTGATGTGCATTTTAGTGATCAAAAAACATTCATGCATTTCACATTTCGTACATTTTACCCCATTTCGACCCCTTTATATTAGATAATTGGAATTGGAGTACTTTACTTGTTTACCCTTGCTGACGTTTGTACCAAATTCCAGACTTGTGACCACTTTGAAAGTAAAACATTTTAATACACCTCGTTTGGAATGTTGACCTCTTTTCGACCCCTTAAATTTAGTTAATCGAGATCAGAATAGCTTATTTTTTTTTTTTTTTTCTTGTTGACGTTTGTACCATATATCAGATTTGTTATTACATTAGAAGTGGAATATTTGAAAGCGTTTGACACCTTTTCGACCCCTTAAATTTGGTTAATCGAGATCAGAATAGCTTACTTTTTCTATGTTTTTTTTGCTGGCGTTTGTACCACATATCAGGTTTGTTATTACATTAGAAGTGAAACATTTGAAAGCGTTTGACCCCTTTTAGACCCCTTAAATTTGGTTAATCGAGATCGGAATAGTGTGCTTTTTCTATGTTTGTCCTTATTGACATTTACACCAATTTTCAAAGTTGTGACTATATAGGAAGGAAAGAATTAGTGATGAATGAGTAAGACCTTTGCTTTTTATATAGTTCATATTTTTTTTTTTTTTATTATTATTTTTTTTTTTATTTTTTTTTTTTTTTTTGTAAATACTGAGAGGGATGTTTCCAAGAAATTCGAAAGTTAATTTCTGTGTGCTTTATTAGTTTTCACAGCAAGCGGTCCTGATACAGGGTGACTTAAGTGAAATCTGGGCAATAGAGGATATCTTCAAAAGTTTTAATTTAGTCCAAAATGAAACCTCTAAATAGTTTATCTTCTATTTTTAAAATAGCAATTTTGATTTTTGCTGTATATTTACTGACTTTTCACTAAAAATTGTGATTTTGGGGCATTTTTAAATGGTTTACCTGTAAATTTATTTTTAGTGAAATAGATACATCCCTTTTAATTCAATATGAGTATTACCTTGGGATTTATTAAACTTTCAAGAACTTTATTTTAAAATATAGTGTTAAACAACATTTACTTTTTGATTGTAGAATTAATTTAAATGATTATTTAGTGTTTGAAATCATTTTCAATTATAAGTTTGAACATCACAAAAACATCTCAATTGGATGAAGTAAGAGTACACTATTTTACGATTCAATCTTGGTTAAATAAAATTTAACAAAAGGTTACATTTACAGCATGTTTTAAATTGGAGAAATAATGTAAAAGGCCAGAGAGTTTGCGTGTACGTATGATCTATATTCCAAATATTCTCAACGGGACAAATTTTGCCATTTTGCAATTATCAGAAAGTTTAAAAATCTCTAAAATGAAGTAATTTCTCTATTTATAGAGAATAATTATATCCTTATTCTCTCTTTTAAACCAAAAGTTACGAAAAATAGAAATTTAAACTTTCCAAAGTTTTGTAGGAAAAAATTATTCCTAATTTAAATTTTTACGCCTTATCACAAACTAAATATTCCAGAAAGTATAAAAACTACTTATGGAACTAGAGACCCACTCTTTCAATCAACTGGTAGAAATTGACATGTCATCGAAACATATAAAGCATGTAATCCGTTTTTGAGATTGCCATCAAAATATCAGCAGCCTACAATCCTTTTTTGAGGTTGTCATCAAAATATCAACAGCCTACAATCTTTTTTGAGGTTGTCATCAAAACAATCTACAACGTGTAACTCTTTCTGAGGTTTACAAAACCCTTTTAAAAGAGTAGTTTAAAAATGCATGAACTTAGAATTGTTGATGTATATGATTTAAAAACTTTGTTTGGATGAGGTTATTATCGAGAATTAAATTGCTATTTCAAACGAAACATCATCACTATCTCACAAAATTCTATAGAACCCTGTTGATGTAGTACGATCTTAATGTTATTAAAATGAAATTCCAATCCTAAGGAATTGTCTCAATTCTTGCTTAATGAGATTTAAAATAGAAAATTTTCTCGGAGGTTTTGGATTCTGCAGCAATCTCTGTTTCGAAAATGCAAACAAGTCTTGTTATCGTTAATGAAAAATTTCCAAAGAAATTGCAGATTCTCACAAAATAATTCTTTTAAACTGCAATACATTTTTATTCCCGCCCTTTTTAATCCGAGAAATTGAATTTCTTATAGAAGGCATAGAAATGCTAGTAGATTATGAATATTCGGGTCTTCCATTAGAAAAATATTTAAAGCTGCTCGAAAATTGACCCTGAATGAGTTGAACTAAGTCCAATTGCCAAATATGTCATAACTTTCAAATAATACTCATTCTTCTTTATTTGGTAACACACCGCTCTCTAATTTTTAACGAGGAAGAGTACAGACAACTGGACAATTCTCCGCCTCTTCAATCTCTTACATTCTTGATGATTGTACAGCCATAGCATGAGAGTGGGAGATTCACTCGCCTCCCTTCGTCTTGATCACTGATTTCTAATTAGAACTTCTGGATAACTTATAAGTAGTTTCAGCTCTGCAAGCATATGAAGCCAACTGAATACTTCCCCCATCTATGCTATTTAATAGATTGTTCATAGTTACCAACTCATTGTATATAGTTTGGGGGGAAGTTGCAAATATAAATGGCTAAAGTGATTGTTAAGCCTTCTTCGGTTCCAAGTCATTGGCCAACATGCACTGTCTAGAAGTTGTAGTTAGAGATAAGTGGTCCTGATGATTCGAGAAAGTTTGACATCGCTCATCTTTTTAGGGGTAAACAGTCTCGAATCAAAGAAGCCAATTGAATGACAGACCACTTAACTGGTGCTATACTTGAGATAGACTGGCTGTAAATTGTGAGATGGACAGACTATAACAACACACCGCTCTTTAACTTTCAATGAGGAACAGTACAGATGATTTGACAATTCTCCGCCTCTTCAATCTATTACATTCTTAGTGAATGTACAGCACTAGCATGACTCCCATCGTCCTGATTACTGATTTCTAATTAGAACTTCTGGATTGCTTATAAGTGGTATCTGCTCTGCAAGCATATGAAGCCAACTGAATACTTCTCCCATCTATACTTTTTAACCCCTTGGCATGCAATGACGTCTCGGAGACGTCATGCATTTCATATGCTATTGTAGACTTTGACGTCTCCGAGACGTCAAGAACTGTTTTCTTTGAACACCGGGCAGTATATTATTAGATTATATGTTTCGGTCTTGCATCGATGCTGTTTTGCTTAAACTGTTGAAGATGCTTTCCTCCTCACAACAGTATCAATAAAAAAATTGCATCTTCAAACAAGTAAACAGAAAGAAGCGCAATGAAAGCGGTAGTCAGTATAACAGTAATCTCTGAAACAATCCGTGTATATTCACCGCACAAACTTAAAACTATAAATGAGAAAATCTCCATACTGCATTTGCTTGATTTATTTGATGACAGAAGACAATCACGATAAAAGACGGAAAATTAATTATTTGTTTACAATAAATCCATGCTGACCCCATGCTCTGGTTAGGGTCGCATCATGATCGAATCTGATGTTATGTTTCGGCACCAGGCAATTTTATTTGTATGTCTAGGGTTTAATAGATTGTTCATGGTTACCAACTCATTGTAAATAGTTTGGGGGGAACCAGCTAATATAAATCTCTATGATTGTTGTTATGCCTTCTTCGGTTTCAAGGCCGATCAAACGGTATAGTGATTAGCGTGCTAGCTTCTAGACCACGAGGTTGAGGGTTCGAGTCCCGTGTAAGGCATGGGTGTTTGTAAATGTATGTTGGCTAGTCAAATGACGAATGTTTCGGCGCATTATAGCCCTCGTGTTGCTGACGGCGTCAGATAATCTGAAAACAACCAACCAACCAATCTTCGGTTTCAAGTCATTGGCCAACATGCACTATCTAGAAGTTGTAGTTATTAGAAATCAATGGTACTGATTCGAGAACGTTTGACATCGCTCATCTTTTTAGTGATAAAGGCCTCGAATCAGAGAAGCCAATTGAATGGTAGACCACTTAGAGGGAACACTTAGAGTTAGATATTCTTGAGATAGGCAGGCTGTAAATTGTCTACTCTGTACAGGACAATCAGCAAGCAAAGATAGCAGCCTCAAGTAAATCCAGAAAGGAAATCAGCTATCTTTGCAAGTATGAATCAATCCCTTCGTTTCTTTCTCCAGCCACCGCCCGAAGAGGCCCAGCACGGCCACATCAAGGGCTACTACATCGGCTATCGTATCACGTCGACATCCGACTCGTACACATTCCAGCAGGTGGACTCGAACGCAGACAAGGAACAGCAGTCGACATACATCACGGGACTACAACCCTTCACCAAGTACGACATCGTGGCAAAAGCTTACAACTCGGCTGGGGCGGGACCCAAGTCGACCAAGATTATGGGGAGGACACTAGAAACAGGTACTTTTTGGATTTTTAAGATTTTTTTTTTTTTTGTGGTGATTTGATAATGAGTTTGCGTTTTAGGATTCATTAGTGAGTTAGATATTGTGTAGGAAGGTGATTTAGTTTACAATCTGCTTTTAAAATCATAATTTTAAGAATTAGAGGTATTGTTAAAGTAAATTTAGAGGCGTGTCTATAATTTAGAAGAAAAATGTTAAGTGTCCAAAGAGGAGATTTTTAATTGCACCTACCTATAACTTCGAAGGAAAATAACATTAAGGTTTAAACGAACTGGGTCGTCACGGGACGAAGGATTTTACTTTGGGAGATGAAAGTGTTGTTTTATACTTTAGCATTTGCACTTAGCCTTCACGGAAGTGTATGATCAGACATTTCGATTACAAATAATGTGATGACCAAGTGAGATTTTTAGCTTATGTCTTCGAGTTAAAACATTATCAGTAAAGTTTGAAATATAACATAAGCTTCTTAAAAATTTTAAAGGCACATGGATGATATTTGTACTGTAATAATTTAATACCTCCAGTTGTATCAAAACTGTGATTTTGGACAACGATCATTTTCTTCCAAATTACGGACAATACCATACTTGTTAAAACATGAATTTTACTGATTTATGTTAAAAATTTATTGGTTATTATTTATGTGTTAATACTTGTATAATATGCTTTGTGTTGTTTTCAATGATCTGCAGAGAGCTCATGGTATCTTCAAAACGTCCGTCAATAAGTTATATAAAATATTAATTTAGCAAATAAAACGATTTATACACAATTTTTAAATTCATATTAAACTAAAAAGGACAGTCTAATATTGATGTTGCAGAAAGTTAATACGTTTAAAATGAATTCATTCAAAACTGCTGAAACACAATTTTTAAAAGTTTTAAAAAAAATCTTAGTTTACTCCGCACTAAAATAAATACTTGCCCATCCAACAGTCACAGAAACAATCTACATATACAAACCGAAATTACTTATTGATTTATAATTAATTCATGTTGTATTGGAGTGTTAAATGTTATTTGATTAATAACTCTTTTGCATGTGATTTATAGAAACGTGTTATAACCTGTGTATAGTAAGTTATTTACGTGCTTATTTTTTGTTGCTGGTTTGTGTTATATGAGTGTTATGAAATAAAAAATCGAGTTTGTTTATAATCCGGGTGAATCTCAGTTGAAGTATTTTGATACTAAATTTTTTACTATCATTTCTTAGCACCGCCAACTTCTCCTATAGTTCAGATTGAGTCCACGACGTCGTCAACAATTGAAATTAGCTGGAAGAAAGACGTAAAAGACAAGTCAGCAATACCAGGTAACGTCAAAAAATTCTTCCTCTTTCGTTTTTAAATCTGCCACAAAAAAAAAATTCATTGCTTTACGATAAACATTTATTTTAGATTTTACAAATTGATTAGCTTTTAGTTTTACGTCAGCTGGTGTACATTTTTCAACGACCTAATACAGGATAATCCACAACCAACAGAACACTTGAGAATAGAATAGTAATGTGGTTTTCATTAAAGTCCCAGAATAATATAAATTTTCACTATCAGATGGCGCTATAAGTGACTGTGAGCAACTGTCAAGTGACATTTCATCAAGGTGTAGAAAGGTAATCATTGAGATTTGTATATAAAGCATAATATGATAATGTAAGACAAACATAATTATAAGCAGACTGTTTTCTTCTGAGCATTTCTTTGAAAACAGCATCATCCTATTTTCAAATGTTCATATTTTTTTTATTTTTCAAATGTCTTTTTGCTATCCTCTTTGAATCTCCCGTATACTAAATAGTTACATTTTAGTGTTTTTTATCCCAAAGTCGAAAGGGAAACACTTATAGAATGACTAATATTTACATCTTGTGTTTCTATGAGAAATATGAATAATATGGGAACAAGTTGGATGATTTCAGGGAAATTCGGCACACAGTTCATTCAAATATTCACAAAAGCCGAAAAATAAGAATAAAAATATTCTTTCAAATTTTAGATTAAAAAAAAATTAGTGAATTACGTTGTGTTAGGTACCAAACAAAAAGCTGCAGATCATCAATTTCTGTATTTTCTTTTATCTATGCAAATTCTATTTCTAAATGCATGTATGTATATATATATTTTTTTCTCTACCATCCCTATTAGACTTTGAGCCTGTTGTTGGTCTTAGTATTTGTATTTGAAATAATTCGTTTTCTCGTGTTGTTATAATGCATCCAATTAACTGTCAACAAGTACATGTCCCCCACTTTGGCCTCTTCAACTCTCAATATTACAGGTAGACATATTTTTAAAAAATCTGGTAAGTAGATTTAAAGGGAAATTATTTTAGTTGATAAAATTATCACTGATTCCAAAGATATGAATTAAAACGTAGTGTCCATTCAACTTTTTTACTTTTGAAATTTGACCCGCGCTAAAAAAAAAACTTATAATTTACTTTTTGAAATTTGTAGTAAATATATTTCTCCAATAATTATCAAAATTACTTTTTGAGTACAAACAAAATATCCTAAACAAATGCAGTTTATTTTATTAAATATCCCTCAATTTCATGAAAATACAACATTCATCTAAATCTCCATACAAGCCAATATCTCACATCTAAACAAAAAGAATATCCATTTACCTGCAAATCACAAACAATACGAAAGCCTTATTTCTTTAAAAAAAAAAAATTCACCATCCCCGAGGCATCAACTTCACAACATGTTTGTTACTATGTGCGTAAAATACAAACTTTCCCTCCGATATGTATCAAACAGTGACAGCGAATACTTCATATCTTCCCTTTCACATGACAGACTTGGCTTCTTTTTTTTTTTTCTTCATCCACTGCAAAGGTCAAAACGTCAACTTCAATTCCGACTCAGGACAGAAAGCTCGTATTTTTTCCGCGACGTCTAATCTCGCTTTCACATCAAATTCCGAAGCTTGGACGGGCACCGCTGTTTGATGAGAGTCCCTTGGGTTGCTGGAGATATCCTGTATTTTTGCAACGTCTGGGGCAGGCTTTGGTGAATATCTTACGTTTTATTTCTTATAAAAAGAAGTTTTGTTGTTTCTTTTTGAATGCTGTGTAGATGCTGGATGATAAAGTTAAATTTCAGATAGGGTTTTAAATGTTCGTTTCTTTATTAGATGATGTTGAAAAAGTGGGACTGAGTCTGAAAGGAAATATTTTGTGCGGTCTATATTCTAAAGCAGAACACTAATTGATCACATCGATGGCTATTTGTAATCTGCAAATATCTATTTGCTGTGTATGGTTGATTATGGATGTCTGTAAACTTCAAATATCTTTTAGCTGTGTCTGTATGGGTGATGGTGAATTGAAAACTGCAAATAAACTATATTTGTCTGACTGATAATGGATGTCTGTAAACAGAAAATACCTTTTGGATGTATATGTTTGGCTGATGAAGGATGTCTGTGTAAGCTGCAAATATCTTTTAGTCATGTCACCCTGGGTGTTAATAATGTATATTTGTAAACTGCAAATACCAATTAGCTATTTCGGCCTGGCTGATCATGAATGTCTGTATGGAGCAGTATGGCCCTCGTGTTGCTCTTGCGCTGTTAAACTTAAATCAACCAACCATGAATGTCTGTAAATTGAAAATATCTCTTAGCTGTGTCGATATGGCTGATAATAGGTTATAAACTGTAAATACCTTTTAGCTATGTCTGTTGATGGATGTCTAAAAACAGCAAATTTCTGCAGGAGGTTTATAATTAAAATTTTCCAAACTATAGTTGTCTGGATTCTGTATTAATTGAAAAATCGCCAAAATTTTTAACTGGAAAGACGAAAGTGATCTTAAAAATAGCTTTTCCAAAAAACTAAATTGAAAAAAAAAAATTTTAATTTTAATTTTTGCTCCAAAGACAACCATTGTAGAATAAATATTTAAAACTACTACATAATGTTGATTTCTTTGTTATATTTTTTTTTTAAAAACTTCATTCACAATTTCCCTGACACGACTCAGGATCTAAAAGTTAACTGTTATATTAGTTATTAAAGCTCCAGATTAGTATCAGGCAGCCAAACTTTCATTATTTTTTTTAACTTATAGGTTACTTTTTTCTTCTCTGTGTCGCAGTAGTTCTTACATAAAATTGTATGCGCATCCTTATGTTACAGCAAGCTTCAGATGACTTTACACAGAAGCACTTTAATTATAAATATCCTGTGTATTAAGAAATAAAAGTGACGGTTCCTATCATTAGAGATGTTATTTTGTGTTTTCTTCGTAAAATAATCATTTAAAAACTAATCAGTGTCAAAACATTCCTCGCTGATGAAACGGTTGAATAAAATTTGGCGAAAAGCCAGACGATAAATACTGAGATAAACACAATAAAGAGGAGTTTGCAAATGTTACAATTTACTTTTCAAGTTCGAAAAAACTTTTTGTCCTCAATTGCATTGTACAAATTAAATCTATTGATGAAAGTATCCAAACTTCATTATGGTCGAAAAATATCGTCGTCTTCCTTTTTATTCCGAAACTTACAAATATGACATTTTGATAACAAATAATTACAGTAAAATGTTGTAAATATTGTTTTAAATAAAAGTCATTTAGCTTTTCCCAATATCTACTCATAAGCGAGTTAAATTAATCGAGTTGATTGGCAATAGCTATAGCCCAAAACCTTAACATTTTCTTTGTCCGAAAAGCTGAATTTTGGCATCACCATTTATGAGGACAGGGATGAATCAAAGGAAAATTAATTCCTGAACCACCTTGCCCCTTGAAAGAAACTCTCGGGTGGCTTTCAAACTTAATATTCGCACTACTTTCAGCAGTCCATGTACACGGTAATTATTGTTCATTAGTGGAAAAAATTATCAAGTAGGATCGATAACTTAATTTGCCACCCAAAAGGATGATTGTTTTCAGATTATCTGGCACCGTCAGCAACACGAGGGCTATAATGCGCCTAAACATTCGCCATTTGACAAGCCAACATACATTTACAAACACCCATGCCTAACACGGGACTCAAACCCGCAACCACGCAGTCTAGAAGCTAGCACGCTAACCACTATAGAGATACATAAACAAGCTTTTAAATATATGAAGGAAGAGGCTTCGATGTATATGAAGAGGTTTCCGAGGTATATGAAGAGGTTTCCAAGGTATATGAAAAGGTTTCCGAAGTATATGAAAAGCTTTGACGTATATGAAGAAACATTAATGGATATGAATAAAATCTGTGGTAGATGAAATGTTTTCTTGAATACACAAAAGTTATGAAGATTTTTAAAGATTAACGCAAGTTGATCTGGACTAATATTCAAATGAATTGGAGAAGTTTTGTTCATCTCTTATTGGTTTGGCTGAACCATAAATGCGAAAACTTTTGTGGCATTTCTAATGCACATTAGTAAGAAGATGAGCAGGATTTTTCCCATATTATCTGTGTAATGCAATCCATTCTCGATAATAAACTATTGTTTGACATAACGTACTCATGTGAACCACACTGACTTTATATTGGGCCTTTACCTTCAGTTAAACTGTTTTTAATACAAATTATCTTTAGAATATATCTAGAATAATAATATTCCATAGATGCTGTAAGAATACGATGAATTAACTAATTTAACTCGTTGGTTAGTTGTTTCTGAGTTCCCATGCGCAAGAACTACGTTGGGACTTAGCTGCGCGTAATATTATGACAACGTCTACATTGCACCTCATAATTTGGATATTGGTCAGATAATGAGACACTGATCCCTGAGTTAACCTTTTTAGTACACATATTTAGACTCTTAAAATATACTGAAAATGAAAGCTTATTCATGTTAATATCATTTTGGTTACAGAGAAGTTTTAAACGCTTATAATTTCTTTCAAAATAAAAGTATAATTAAAGAAATTGAAAGAACTTGCACGTACTTGTAGCACCATGAAAACATCCGTAAATAATCCTTGAAAACGTAGAGCATTGCCAAAAAGGATTGTATAAAAAACACTTTTTAAATCAATTGCTAAATGTAAAAAAGGGTCATTTTCAATTAAAAACCTATCGACATGCTCCCTTTTTACATTAAACAATGAAAAAGAAAGTAAATAAAATGCTGTTTTTTCCAAAAGAACTCAATTTGAAAAGAATAAAATAAGTTGTTTGTTATCCAATTGCAACAATGACATTATAACAGAATATCACGCATTTAAATTTAAACACTATTATTTTGCTAACAATTGTTAGATTGATTATATGAATAATGTGTTAATTTTTTTGTGCATCCTATATTATTAATGGATCATTATAAATGTGTCAATCTATAAAAAAAAAAAGCAATAAAAGGAAGCAAGAGGAAACCAAACACATGTCAAATTATTAAAAATAACATGAGGAGAGCTATAATTATACACAATATTGCGTTACAACAGAATTAGGGCATTACCTTCTTCAACTCATTCCAAATAGTTTCACCTCCTAATAGTAACAATTTTTCAGTTTATAATTTCGTTAATGTTTAGATGAATTATGCCATCGACTGCACTTTACCACACAATTTAAAAATGCATTTTTCCAAGACGATTTATAAAGTTTCCTAATCTGTTATGACATTTTACATGTTTATTATGCTAATCTGATTTTACAATGAACAAACACTATTTTTTGCTCATTATTTTTCTCCCTAAAACATTCTACACATAAGAGTCGCTTAATTTTTTTTTTAACAATCTCGCTAGGATTGCAAAAAAAATTTACTTCGTTCAATACCCTCCCTAGTCTCCTATACTTCCTACTAGCCTGAAGTAGTTTCAAGCTTTAATACATTTTGAATCCAATAATACTTGCAAACCACACATCAACCATCCCTTATTTAGTTTTGAAACTCAGCCTTGAAGAAGAGGGTATGCTTTAGTACTGGTCCTTATAGCACGTCTGGGAGCCGAGTCCCAGTCAACTACTAAACCTTAACGACCTCATTCATTCTAACCAAGGCGGTAATATCCCCCCCCCCCTCTCCTAACACAAAATAAACAACATCTTGCTACTTTGCATACCAACGCTATAAACTACCGCGTTAGGAACGGCAATAAAATAATCACCAAGAACTTCTCTCTTTCTGTCCTGGCCATGACTGCTTCTGGTCACTTTTATCAACCAGTCTTTTTGGAACGGGTTAAGGCTACAAGAGAATATGAGGCAACCTCATAAATTGTCAGCTGTTATTGGATGCTATGTCATGAGACGACGGTTTTGGAAGTTATTGGCAGCATTTTCCTGTTTCATGCTGCTAACGCTGTAGATATACAGGATGGTACGGGAGTAACACGATATTTGAAAAATGTATAGCACATGAACATTTGAAAATGGGATTCATATAAATATTCAGAAAAAAAATCATGAAAAATACCCTATTTTTTTTTATAAACAGATGTGCATCAATATGTTAATGATTTCTAACCAGTAATCTACTGAAATAGCACTGGGCAGTTGCTCACAGATGCCTACATTGCCATCTGTTGACGAAAAAGCTATTTGTTATAGGAAGAAAACAAAACATTTGTAATCATTGCTGAGAAAACTCATGGTCACACTCTAGAATATTCATGAATGGTGCCTTGTTACTTTCGGATAATCCTGTTTATTGTTGGATTCTACAGTATTAAATAGTTTTGATTAATAACTAGTTATTAAGAAGTAGTAATTGTAAAGTAATAAATATTATTTCTCAACATATGGAGTTTTGTGGTGGGTATAACAATAGTCATAAGTAATTTACAATAATTGAAGAGATAATACTGAATAATTTTTTTATGTTATTAACATTTAAAAATTTCTTAAACATATTGCTTGTAGAACTGAATAAAACCATGTCATTATTTTTAATTTTTATTTAATATCCTGTTTCAAAAATGTGGTAATAAGGTTTAAAACATTGATTTTCTTATATCTAAGAGAGCTCATGTTTTGATTCGATATTAGATGGACCAATAGTCCTTGAAACTTTTCAAAATTAATTTAAATGAATAAAAAATTAGAGTACGGTTTGCATACTGCAATATTAATAAAAAAAGGAAAAACAAATTTCGCTTAATTATTCCCGACTATTCAAGTTCTGACGAACTTTACATGTGTGTCTCAAGATAAAAGTTAGTATGATGTCATAACCATGTGATATCTAGCACCAGGCGATTTCTTAAGGCCCAATGCCAATGAGAGCACAGACAACTTCCACTTACTACTGTCAACTTTCGGTTAGGTTTCAGTGAATTGAGTGCAATGCAAAACTACAATTTATTACATGACAAACAATGACCATCAAGCGTCGAATTGACCTCATTTTTCAGCCCTTGTTTGTAGCATAACGCCATCTATGGATAGCAAAATTTAATAATAAAAAAATTAAGTGCATATGAAACTTGTGTAACTATTATATATATATATATATATATATATATATATATATATATATAATGTTATTTTCTATTTTACATTATTGTCTTCAATGTGTCGGTAACTATTTATCCACTCGATATAATTTGGCAAATTGGCTTGTGTGTTCGTTGAAAATATAGCATATTTCAAAGAAAGATGGCTGCTCCTCATACATAATAAGACTTGGTTCAACTTGTTTTGACTGCCATAAAATTCAACTAGTTGAAATTTTACAAATATGGCCTTTTAGGAAATAACTGTCAGAATTCATAAGTGCCACGTACATTAATTATAATAATTTGTGCCCAAATTAGGAATCTCGTCTATTTGCTTACATTAGGAAAATAAGCTTTTTCTAAACCCAGACAACCCCAGTGATCTCAAACTCAAACTTGTAGATCATTAGTCATGGTTATTGACTTGAAACCTATAAAGGCTTAACTACCAGCATACAGATATTTATTAGTTACTTCTCCAGACTACTTAGAACGTGTTTGTAACCATTGGCAACCTATTACGTAGCATAGAGGGGGGATATTCAATTAGCTTCATCTGCTTGTAGAGCAGGAAACCGCTTATAAGGTCTCCAGAAACTGTAGAATATTTACACAGTGGAGCCGCGATGGGTGCTAACTCGCATACTCGCATAGTGCGAGGTAAAATTAAACATTAAACCGACCAGTCTCCACTGTATGCGCACTATGCGAGTAAGAACCCATCCCGGCTCCACTGTGTAAGTACCCTTAGAAATCGGTGAACAACTCTCAATAAACCAAATCTTCCTTTAACGATGTTCTGCACAATGTGGTCATGGTATAGCTCTTGTGATAAAAAATTTCCAATTTCGAATGAACCGACAATGGACAATTCCCACTTTTTTTTTTTTTTTTATTCAATTCTAAATGTTCCGAAAAGGCCATAAACATAAAAATTTCTGCTCAATGAGCTTTTTCTTTTTTTTAATTTGCGATCAAAATTACCTTGTTAGAGGTTGGCGAGAAAACGACCCATTTCGTTGGCGTTGAACGTGACGTAAAGAGATCTCAAACATCTTGGCTTGAAATGCAGCAGCGGAAACCAGATTTGCAAGTTTCTCGAAAATCACGCCAACCTGTACGGAATGTGTCAATGGTCAACCAACGCCAACTTTTTTAACTATAAGTATTTGGCACAAACCTCACGATAACCATAGAAACGCAGGATCTGTTTACGTCATTAATTTTGTTGATTGTTTTGATCGGACTGGTTTTGGCTCGGTTTTGGGGCATTTTCTTTTCTTAATATTTAAATAACCAATTTTTTTAAAGAACTTTTGTTTATATATTTGGAATCAGAAAGAAATTCTTCATAAATATGTACTAATTTCACTCGTTTTTAAAAAATGCGGGAATCGTTCATTGTGAAAAGGACTGAACTTGATAAATTGTAAGACCACATTTCTAAGTCATAAACATTTGTACAACAAACAAAATATTTTGAGTACTACTCGTTATATTGCTGAAAATAAAGTACTTTGTTTAGGGAATCGTGTTTTGTTCTGTGGTAAATAAAAGATCGTGTTTTAGTTTATAACTGTCATCAAAATATTCTTTTATGTTGTGTTTTGTGTGTTTTAGATTTGAACTTTTCTGTTCAATTAATCGAGCCCACCATTTTGATGGCTGTGTGATTAAAGCTGTGACTTCTCATGCCAAAAAGTAACAGGCTCAAGTCTTGAATTAGTCGTTGATGTTCATTGTGCTTCGGAATCTACATTGAGTTGTAGGTCCCAGCCTTAATTATCCGCTATTGAGCCCAAAAATAGGTGGTTAAGCATACAAACCAGCCAACCAACCAAATAGTAAATTTAAATACTTTTATTTTATTTCATGGAAATTGTAAATCGTCGACGATATGTCATGTTCGTGTGACGTCACTGAAGTTAACTTGGCCTCTAAGTCGAGGATTAGGTGGACTTTCAAAGCAACCCTGATGTCATACTTTTGACATTTCCTTCCAAAACAAGGGAAAATAATAATTGTGAACCAAGCTTCTCTTCCATCTAGCAAACCTTAGACAGGACTAACCCATTCTTTTCAAAGCGGTAACGATCCCCAAGGGTTCAACCCATTCCAGTTTGTCAAGTCATAAAATCACCATAAAATACCGAGATGTTTTCAGAATTCTAGGCGCCAGATTTTCACACAATAAATACTCCACAATCGGGTTCGAGAATCATAAAAATTGGGGGGGGGGGGTGATAAATTTTTACGGTGGTGATTTTTACGACCAGATCGATTAATCTGATCATTAAGTCTCGATGAGCAATTATTGGAAGGGGAATTAAAACTCGAGGCTGTCTGTGTATAATGTGATTTAAAATTTTAACATCGTTTTCTGTCGTTAGTGCTTTTATTTGGTTGGTACAGCTTCAGGTTATGGGACATTATGTGCATGGGTTAAGTTGATCTAATGCCAATGTGTCAATGGAGTTGAGTTTTTATGACATTTTGCAGCTCGTTTGGTTCAAGCGTTGGATTAAGTACTGCAATAAATGGAAAGCGGTTTTTTTCGGTCAAAGAAATTTCATGTTTAATGGGTTTAAGCACTTAGTTGAGTTTACATTGTGACCAGCATAAAATCCCTAAATTCAAGCGTTTTAAATTCATATTTTCCTCCTTTATTATTTTCCCTTAGAAAATCATTATTTTCACTTTTTAAATCATTTAGTAGTTTTTTTATGGTATTTGATTCAGCCTTTTGATTGCATAATTTTTTTCTACGAATGAATCGTGTGGAAACTTTGTTTTGGAGTTTTTAGTTACAGTAGCAGCATACTTTTTACGTATCGTAAGTAATTCATCAAATGATATATCAATAAGTAAGTGCTATACTTCTAATTAAAAGATATATCGAAACTAGATTACAACCTTGTTACAACTCTCAATGGATCTGGCTTCAAAACACTCTTTAATTAGAAGTAAAAAAATATGAAAAGGTGAGTGATACATCATTGATAAATCGTTTATGTTAGTCCTGTGTTATGCACTGATCTAACTTCATTTTCAAGATAGTACATGGTAGATTATTAACTTGAAGACAAAGAAGGCTTAAGAATCATCATAGATATCTATATTAGCAACTCTCCCCTCCCCCTTAACTAGTTAGAATAGGTTTGTAACCATGGGCAGCCTATTAACCCTTTGCCCTCCAGGCCTTTTTCGCGCGGAGGGACCAGCAACTCGAGACGTTTCCCGCCATATTTGGTTGGTTCGCTGTTACATATCCGCTTCAAAGAAACTAAACACAGTCATTGACCTTGCATCGAATTTCCGCATAAACCTAGTGATCCTCTCGCATTGCGGCATCAAATCAATGAGCGAGACTCACCTCTGGAGTGCAAAGGGTTAAGTAGCAGATGGGGAAAGTAATCAATTGGCTTCATCTGCTTGCTAAGCAGAAACCGCATTTAAGCTATCTAGAAACATCGATATAAATAAACAACTGGAAGCGCTGGGAAAATGAAGTCGTTGCCAGATTGTTGGGTGGACAAAACAATACGGATTGACGAGGATTGAAAATAAAATCTTGGGTTGTAGACAGTGGAATTGTCAATAGTAGACCTTAATTAATAATAATGTGCAAAAAATACCTACTCTAGCACTTTGCAAGGTTTCTAGCATTCCCACCCAACTATAAAAGTGAACTGTGATTGGTTAATCGTCCACCCATCATCATCATCAACCACCGGCACGTTTTTTTTTCCTTGCATTGCCATCGGAGAAGTCTGCTCCGTTGTTAATCTATATCGATGTCTAGAAATCGCACTTAAAGTTCAGTGGTGTTGTGATTCACCCGACTATTAGCTCAAGAGAAAGAAATGCTTCTCATATACTGTTTCGAGTTGGATTCCAAAGGTTCTATATAAATTCAGCTTCTAAATATGTATAGAAATTCGATGTCTCGAATAACTGATTATAATGGAATTCTTTCTCGATTTGAACTATCTGGCAAGAGTGTATTATATTCTTCCATACAATATTCGCTAATTCTAAGCAGTTCCTTTTCAAAATCCTCCTTGAAGATATTCCCTAGATGGTGCTGAAATGTTAGATTTTAATCCTAGTGGATGAAGTCCTATTGTACAGAGTTGGCGCAGTATAGCCTTTTTGCTGCTCTTGAGCCAGACAATGGACGAGCCCCGTATTTTGTTATGTTATTTTTTATTCAATTCTAAATGTTTCGAAAAGGCCATAACACAAAAATGTCTGCTCACTGGGCTTTTTCTTTCTTTTTTTTTTAATTTGCAACCCAAGTTTGCTTGTTAGTTTTGGCTGGGAAAACGAGACATTTGGCTCGAATTGAATGTGACGTCACTTGATCTGCAACAACTTGGCTTTGAAACGCAGCAGCGGAAACCAGTTTTGAAAGTTTCTCGCAAGTCGCACCAACCTGTACGTAGTGATATGGCAACTGTCTACCAAACCAACACCAACTACTTGGCAGAAACCTCACGATAACCATATAAACGGAAGAATGTTTTGACTTCACAGCTATAAGGGATCGTTTTGATCGGATTGCAATCGGACGGAGTATCGGCGCAATTTTTTTTTTTTTTTTTTTTTTTTTTTTAAATAAAATAACTAACTTTTTTTAACGAATTTTTGTTTGAATAATTGGAATCAGGAAGAAATTCTTCATAAATATAAACTAATTTCAAATCGTTTTTAAAAAAATGCGGGAATCGTCTATTGTCTAGCTACCCGATAATTTTTTTTTCTCCAGTCTGGAAGCAAAATACAATTACCCTTGAAAACCCTCCCGGAGGAGGAATGAACTAACGAGTGAAATAATGCCTGAATTTAACAGCATGGCTAAAACTATCCTGTTTCAATCCAGATATTGACTTTGTCGTATGGGACAAACAGTGTACAAAATTACATTGACTTTTTTTACAACTTTGACCACTTGTTTTTTCAGTTTTCTTGTGACTCTTATGACTTAAAAAAATATATTGTTTAATCTTTCTTGTACAGCAGGTATGTTTTACTAATTACTGAAGCATCCAAGCACAAGTAGATATTCTATTAGCTAGTGGGAATCAAAATCTCCCCCCCCCCCCTCCCTCCCACGAAATAGGTAGTCCTTAAAACTAGAAAGATTGGGAACAGCTGCTTAGTTACCATGGGAAAAAAATACTATTTGGGGTCTTTTAAATAAACAGAAGAATATAGCTCTCGCGTAGCTATCTTATGCCAGAAAATATCAAACCCAACCCTTTCAAATTAATGTTAAAGAAATGCAACTTCTCTGAAATTCCTCCTAAGTGACGCTATGCTCCTTTATTTCTTTAAGAGTACACTCTCCACTACAAGAGCGACGATGGCGATTGGAAAGTGGAGCAACTCGGGAGCAGCTCTGATCGTCATACGATCAGAGGCCTCAAGTGCGGAAGTCGCTATCAGCTGTACATGACTGCTTCAAATAGCCTCGGAACTGGAGAGCCGAGCTCGCCAGTTTTCGCCAGGACTCAAGGGGCAGGTAAGACACGTTGTTAAAACAGGATATTTGGAAATACGTTACTTTAGCTTATAAAGCTTAGGAAATTTTTATTTCAATTTTAAATAATACAAGTCATATAATTAAATAAAATTTAAAATATTAAGGCTCCCAACCCCTGTTTTTGAACCCAGGAGCTTATCAGCTGCTTGTCGTCTTACTCGCTCGTTTAAGTAAGTCTTTATCAAAATAGTAAATTTGTTTTGTTTTTTTCAATTTACAAAGTGAACATTGTTTTGTAAGTAAATTACTTTTTAATTACCCAAATGTATACATAAAGTAATGAAAGTATAGCATTCGGGTAAAAAAATCTTTTTTTTTTTTTTTTTTTTTTTTTTTTCCATTTCTCCGCGTTTTGAAACATCCTGATTTCAAAAAAATGATCTAGAAAAAATGTCTGTCTGTGTGTATATTGTCAGCATAACTCCAGAACAAATTGTCCTACGATGTTCAAATTTGGTGTGCGGGTTGGTGGTGGCCATGGGACCTATTATTAAGGTTTTCGTCAAAATCACGCATGCGTATAAGGTAGCTGCTTTTGAAAAAATCATGTTTTATGATGATTGCTTAAAAACGACTTTAACGATTTTAATCAAAATCGCTGTGGTAATGCATCTTAAGGTGTTATAAACATCCCCACCCCCGAAATTCCCGTAAAAATGCTTTAATGGCGTAAAAAGTTGAAAAACGAATGCCTTAAACACTGAGTTCTCTTTCCTTGATCATACCTCATCAAGGATTGTTTTTTCTTCTCTCCTCAGTTTCACTTATGATGAAGGATAATATAAGGATTATCGAAAAATCGCCAAAATCACCATTTTTGCAAAGGTTTTTTTTTTTTTTTTCCCCCTTCTTTCTTTTAAAGACCCATACAAGAATTATCGCAAAAAATGCCGCCAAACTGGCCATTTTTTCTAAATGAATGATGAAAATATAAAAACGGTAATGACTGTCCACATCAGTATTATAGTGCAATTGAAAGTTGTGCGATGTTCCACATCCCTAGTTTTTTTTAATGCGTCCTCGAAGAAAAAGTACCATACATTCGAATGGATGAATTTCTCATTACGAAGTGCTTGCGTAGTATATTTTAGAAGGAAAATCCCTTGTCTGGTTTGCTAATTGAAATGTTAAAGTTTTTCTCCCAAATGGGACGTAAACGCGAAACAACCTTTAACCCTAGATAACTAAAATTAAATCATAGTTTTTCTATAAATAATCATTCGAATTGTAGACAGTAGACAACGAATTAAAAACAAGTATATAATTAAATTTCTTTTATTTATTTGTAACAAATTAGAGTGCATTAAGATAAGCATTATAATATTTTAAGGGGGGGTCGGAAAGCAATTTTTTTTTTTTCTCGGAATCCATTTTGAGTTTTTTAGCGCATCACAATATTTGAAATGTTATCTACAAAATGATTTAACTTGGTGGGTAATGCGCTCATCCGAAGTATTGTTAAATATTTTTCGAAAAAATAACATCACTGAAAAACCCCGACTGCTTTGTACTTGAAAAGGTGTTTTCTCAAAATGCTGTTTTTTCATACAAATGTACCTTTTTCTCAGGATCTAATCAATATTTTGCTATGAATTTTTTTTCCTGCTACGTATAGTACTTTTACACAAACAGAGCTTACAGAAATGTTGATTAGTGTTTTTTTTTTTTTTTTTTTTTTTTTTTTTTAAATAAATTATTTTTACAAAAGCATATGTTAGTCTATGTAAGAGTGTTTTAATATTGGCTGCACAAAATTTGAAACCAATGCTATGAGTAGTTTCTAAGAATAGAGTACATAAAAAAAGGCCTTTTTGACATGGACTAGATAGAGCCTCCCGACCCCCCCCCCCCCCCCTTAAAACACCATCCGTCAGACGTTCAAGGGTGTTCTTACTATTAAGTTCAAGCAGGGTGTTTCAAAAAGGAGATTCAATAACTTTGAAATGACATAACTGTGAAACAGTGAGAGACAGAAAAAAGGGACGAGTGGTATATTAGATAGACAGGTACGGAATTTTAAAAACATCGGTTTGCAAAATTATTTATAATTTTCCAATGCGGCAACAAACTCGTAAAATCTTAATGCAGTGGAAGTAGTTCATCATTTTCTTCACGGAAAAGCGCCCTTTGATGTCCTTATCAGTACTAGGAGTGTAGGTAGATACGGGTTGACGTGTCCCTCCCCCCCCCCTCCCCACTTTCCAAGAACATACCCATGAGTCCACCCACTTCTAAAACCACTGAAATCTATACCCCCACTTTTACCACCTGAAAACTTCTAAAGAAAATAACATTAACTTTTAAATGTACTGACACTAAGAAAAAGTTGTTGTTTTTTTTTTTTTTTTTTTTTTACATTTGAAAGCTTTAAAACTATTTATGGTATATATACATCATACTATTATAAAAATGTATTATGCTAGTTTGTATAAAGATATAAATATTTTTATTAACAAATACTGTTACACTTGGCCACCTTTCAACTTTGGAAGAGCTTTCTTTTAAGTAAAATTTCTATTCTTGGTTCATACAAAGACAAGCTATTAAAAAAAAAAAAAAAAATTATAATAGTTCTCTATTAATTTAATTTCATAAAAGTATGCACATTTATAAGCACTACTTATATCTAAATAAACTGTTAGATATGTAAGGTTGAATTATTCCTATGCTTAGCCGCTTGCTTCCAATTAAAAAAATAACTAAGTCGCAGAATATTCATTAAAATAACAATATATTTTGACTCTTGTTCAATGTTATTGTTAAGAGCATAAATTGTTTCTTACTAGTTAATATTTTTATTATAAGTTACGAAATTATAAAATTTATCGTTCAACATGAGAGGTGGAGGGTTACATTTGTCATCAACTTTTGGGCATCCCCCTCTTTTTTTTTTTTTTTTTTCCACCACTTCTACCACTGTCCTTATATAAATGGTTCAGTCTAAATGGTCTCTTTTGCATGATACAGTGGTTTTGAAATGCATACAGACCAGTTTTGTTGGTTGACAAATACGTAAATGGACCTCATCGGTTGACCACCTGCAGCCATTATCAAATTTACTTCCATCAATCTTGTTTGGCGCAGTATGACCCTGGAGTAGATTTTGTGCCATAAAACCCAAATCAACCAATTTTGTTAATCGGTGCATTTAAACTATAATGCACATTCAGCGTAACACTTCTGTCTTGGGCCCCGCTATCCTGGTGGACAGTATATCGAACTCATGATCGGAGGTTTGTGGGCTCTATCCTGTGACAGACACCAAAGATCAGAGTGTATCTTAAAGGGGGCTGGTGCACATTAAATCTATCGCGGCCTCAATGTCCTCTCGTTGGAGAGGTGGGGTTGGAGAGGGGGGTTTACACTAGAAGATTTCGATCTCGTATTCTTCTAGATGCTCAAAATTACGAGACATATTTGGCTGTGTTAACAACTTCGATGCCGGTCTCGTGACGGCGCGAGATGCCTACCGACCAACTTTTATGAGCCAGTACGGCGCCGGCATCGTGCGAAGTAACATGCTAACGTGTCTGCACTGCGCTTGAACGTTCTAACTTCGTTGGCGAACTATTGGTTTTTAGTTATATAAATAATAAACGATTTATGTAAATTAAAGTCTGTAAAATCATGATCTCGCACCGACGCGAGACCCGGCACTGATAGAGAGAATTCCTTTCGCAGTGCCGGTGCGTGATATTTTTGATTTCTTATTTTTTTTTAATTTTAATTACCTTATATATGCAAATGGTACTTAATTAATAACATTTGAATCCTTTTTAAACAAATAAACAACAAAAAAGAAAGTTGGCTTCTGACTGACTCCCATGTTCAAGACACTGGCAGTGAAGATGTTAAGCCCTTAAATGTGGCAGAAATAGACAGTCGGAAGTTCCAAACAAACTTCTGTCTTCTTTCCGTCACTTACCATTTCGAAGTTAAAGTCCTTTCTGGAAAAACTCAGGCAATCACAATACGATGCAAAAAAAAAAAGACAAAAGAAAAGGACTCGCATGTTTTTTTGTTTCCTTTCTCCAAGTATAAACACGACCCAGAATTGAATCCTTTAAAATAAATACCAGTAGATGTCCATGTATTCGCAAGCATGAACAGAACTCTCATGACGTTGAGTCGATTTCGTCTTGACATTGACAAATTGCACCATTACTACTTGGCATACCGAGTATGATCGATAGCTGCGTTAGATATTCAGTTGCCGAATCATTGACAGAGAGTTTCGAAATATTACTATGACAAACGATATAGCTATACTGGAGCCTTTTTTGCAAGAATGCTTTGTGATTTTAATTATGAAACTTGAATGGTTTTGTTACTGATGGAAACAAGAATATAAGAATAACCTAAAATTTAATCTACGTCAGTATAGTTATTGACTGAGAATGTTTAAACGAATAATCGAATTAATTTATCTCAAGTCCTCCACCTTGATAGATTCTCTATATTTTTAAATTCTACTTTTGTATGTTTGTTGATGATAGAGGAATCTGCAGAGGCCTAATTAGCCCCCTTGCCTTCAGCCAATCGGGCTGAAACTTGGCAGTTAGGTTCGATGTCGATGGCAATGCAGTCTTTCAAATTTTGGATCTGTAACTGTCACTAAAAGGTTCTCTTTTACAGAATACTAATAAATGAACTTGCCGTCATCCAATCGCATTTGAAAACCATTGAAGGCGACCATTGTTGAAACTCTTTCCTGTTGCCAAATTTTTTTTAATAAATAATAAAATTACTTTAATCAGAATAAATAAATGATATTTGGATGCAAGATTTACGTTCATTTTTAACAAATAAATTTTGAAACGTAGTTTGCACACATTTTGCTGAGAGTAGAAATGTTTTTGATATCGGCGCTGTATTAATGAATATAAAAATTGACAGTGCATTTAAAGAATTTTTTTTTTTTTTTTTTTTTTTTTTTTAACACTGTTTTTATGGGTTATATTATTTTACAATGTTTAGAGAAGGTAATTTTTGGTTTTATTGTATATTGTTTGATTCAACCTCAACTATCAACTCTTACTTTCGTTCCACCCAGTTTAATATGAATTTATGATTAATCACTTTATTAATCTTCACATCAACTATGTAGCCATAAGATTCAACCTTCGGTTTTAACTAATTTAATAATATTGCATAAGTCAGTTAATTCAAAGTAAATGTTAACCTATAAATTCCATCATAAGGCAGCGTATACAATTATGTTAATTTAATCAACAAATACATTTATATCTCAGACAATGTCCTCAACATTTCCGTTTTCGATTACCAAGTAAATAAACTACATATTTGAGTAAAATAACAGTATATTTATAAATTTTTATCCTACCCTAACATTCATATCATATTAAAAAAAAACTCCTTCGTTCCGAATTAAATAAACTTATACCATGTAAAATTATAAAACGAATAATTTCATCTGGTTAATAAATTTAAACCTACCACTCCCCACTCCCTTTATTTTACCGCAAGAATCAGCTTTTGTCCACAATTAGATATATTTATTCATAGAGGACACAAATAAATAAGTCCAAATTTATCTGTATAATGCTAAATATTTACATTTTACCATTATTTTTTAATGCATAATGGCATGATTAAGATTTAAAAAAAAACTTATAGTTTATTGTGCATAATTACATTGTATCATATAGCTTCATTGGGAGTCCATAGCCCAACTAATTTATGTCCTCCTGTTTAGCGAATAAATTTATATTACAAAAATACTTATATTACAAGTAAATTTATACAAGATGTAAATGTATGTATCTTTATAACCTCCCCCCACCCCCCCCACCCATATCATCTCAAGAATCAGCTTTTGTCCAAAAGTAGATAAATTTGTAAATAGAGGACACAAATAAATAAGTCCAAATTTATCTGTATAATGCTAAATATTTACATTTTACCATTATTTTTAAATGCATAATGGCATGATTAAGATTTAAAAAAAAACTTATAGTTTATTGTGCATAATTACATTGTATCATATAGCTTCATTGGGAGTCCATAGCCCAACTAATTTATGTCCTCCTGTTTAGCGAATAAATTTATATTACAAAAATACTTATATTACAAGTAAATTTATACAAGATGTAAATGTATGTATCTTTATAACCTCCCCCCACCCCCCACCCATATCATCTCAAGAATCAGCTTTTGTCCAAAAGTAGATAAATTTGTAAATAGAGGACACAAATAAATAAGTCCAATTTTATCTGTATAATGCTGTATATTTACTTTTGACCATTCTTATTATATGCTTAATACCGTAATTGACATAAAAAAAATTATGATTTATTGTGCATAGTTAAATAGTATCATATAGCTTCATTGGGATTCCATAGCCCAACTAATTTAATCCACCTGTATAACAAATAAATTTATATTATATAAAAAAAAAAACTTATATTAAAAGTAAATTTATACAGGATGTAAATTTATGTATTTTTATATCCCCCCCCCCCCACTTATATCATCCCAATAATCAGCTTTTGTCCAGAATTTTAAAAAATTATGCAAGAAAGACATGAATTAGTTGGATAATGGAGTAATGAAACTCCAAATGGAGCTGTATATCGCCTACATAACTACTTTTCACCTCTCTTTTTTCATATAAAAAGGCATGATGGACATAAACAAGTTGTTAAAGAACTTATGGTTTATTATGCGTGGTTATATAGTGTTATACTTCTTCATCGGTAATTCATTGCGCAACTCATTTATAACAAAAATGGACTCCGTTATAACAAGAAATTTATATTTATGTTTCTTTTACATTTCCGATGTCCAGCAAAAGAAGCAGCATTTGTCCTTAATTAAAAATAACTTTATACAGGAAGGACACAAATTACTTGGGCATTGGGGTCCAAATAGAGCTGTTCAAGCCCAAAAGCTAATATGCTCACTAGGTGGCGACATAGCCGTCTTCTGTAACCATCTCATGTTTTTTCAGTTATTCTCCAGCCACCTTAAGTGATTGGAATGAAATGTCTGTCTACTCAATAATTTAGAAACTGAATTAATATAACTTCAAAGATCCATGTGTCATCTTTTTTGCGTCAAAACACCATTATTCAAGAGCCGTATAACACTAGATTGCTACGTTTCGCTAATATTTTGGCATTCATAATGGCATAATAGTCATAAAATTTGTACAAAAATATTATGATTTGTTATACTTCTCCATTGGTACTCCATAGTACAATTAATGTGTGTCCTGTGTAGCAAGTAAATTTATATAACAAGTAAATTTATATAAATACATTTATAACGTGTTTTTTTTATCCCCACAGCGCCCATGTCGCCCCAAGAATCCTCCTTCGTCCACCCCAACGCAACTTCAGTGACACTATGGCTCTCCGCTTGGAAATCCGGCGGTTGCCCAATCCATCATTTCGCCATCCAGCATCGCCCGAAATACCAAAGCCAGTGGATACCTGACGCTGAAAAGCTGGACATGCCCAGGGACATCTTTGTAATCCGACATCTGGCACCGGACAGGGACTACGTCGTCATGGTTACAGCTCACAGTGAAGCTGGACTTACCCAAGGGGAGTATGCCGTTCGGACTCTGCCTGCGTCGGCTATAGGTACTGGCTTAGTAGCTTGTGATACTGTCCTTTGGCTTGTTGTGATACTGTGTGTTTGTGAAGTCCATATTTTGTATAAATGATTACTCGCCAAAGGTTAGATGGTATATTTGTTGCGTAGTAGATGCTTGAAAGATGAAATATAAAGGGTTCTGAATTTAATATTCATTGATAATTTCTGTTCGAGAATAGTCTTCTTGCTTCTGATATCTTTTTTTACAGAGGCCTAATTAAGAATATTTTGTTGCTCAACAACATTTTTCTGTAGTATTCTTTAGTCGAATATAAATATGTTGCTTATTTAATGTTTCAATGGTCCTATACTGGCTATTGGCTCGTTCAACATCGAACAGTTGCCTTTGCAATAGTATTTCACTTATGTTATATTGCAACATAGATATGCAATATATATACTGCAATAATAAGACCTAACAGTGTAATTATATTTGTTAAAATTAGAGTTGAATGAGTCGAAACTGAATTACGGTTATTGAACTATTAAAATAGTTTAATATAAGGGCCTTATTTGTATAGTTTAAATTAATTATACTGAAAAAAAATATTACATGAGAAATGTTAGCCTTTTTTGATAATTAAGATTTTACAAAACAAACACTTTTTCTTAACAGCAATATTTAATTGTAGAATATATTGGGATAATTTTGTTCTTCATTGATATAAGGGTTCGTATTAGAGCATTTACCAAACACATATCATTGAAAACAAAAATAATCCTCTGTGTATTACATTAGTTTTTATCAACAATTTTGCTTTGATGGATCAGTGAAATATAGATATAGTTTAATTGTAAGTGTTCAACGATTCATTTAGTACTCAAATAGAAAAACCTTTGAGCTATATACTATTCTTTGAATGTAAAATGCGATTAATTGTATTTGTAAATTTGACACTCATAACTATCTGCAGTAATATTAAGGGGTTTTTTTTTTTATTGATTAAGGGTTCAATCAGATGTCCTCGTGCTTAAAGTGAGATACAATACATTAATTTCATTAATGTAATATATCTCACTTTAAGCACTAGGGCATCTGATGGTATGATGAGCAAGATTAAATATTTTGACATGGTAATCATTACGATGTCAAAATATTTAATCTTGTTTATAAACATTTAAAAATAAAATCTCAATGCCCCTTTTAAAATTCTAAAACTATTATAGCTACTGTCTAAAATACCACCTTTGAATTTCACTTTAATTTTTTTTTAATGAAAGAAATTATTAAAAAGATGATTTTTCAACTAAAATTTTTTGCGTATTTCCTGATATTTGCCCATTATTTACCCATCACCCATATTCTATGAATCTTATGCTCCCCAAGATAATGATAATGAATTTATTCCTGGACATTTTTTTTTTAAATTTATATTATACATTGAGTGTTAAGTAAAAAAAAACTTTAGCATAAATCGCATAGTCACACATTACAGTTAAACACATATTAAGTAATTAAATATCATCTCTAAGATAATCGTTTGAAAATAGTCCACTAATTTTTACATCATAAAAATACAAAAAAAAAATCATAATGTTACAACATTTGTTTAAAATATTTTATTGAAATAAATAATACACATATTTAATTACAGCTTATTTTTTCACTTATTGCTGACCTTAAAAAAAAGTTCGTACTTAAAGGATTATATAACAACCATAATCATTACCCTGAAAAAAACTTTAACACATTCTTATTCATTCTTACTTTATTGAGATTGTGATATATACTTTGTATTCAATTTAAATAACATTTTGAAAAAATTTGTTTTATTAGATATTCATTGTATTTCCTTTGTGCATGAAATGAAAAACCTTATAATCCCGACAGTAAACCTCTAAGCTTATAAAAAAGAAAGACGGACGAATTGATACCATAAGCACTCTGTAGATTACCATATTATTGAATGTAAAGTGATGACATTCTGCCATGATTTTCTTGCCTGACTTTAAACAATTCTCCCACTCTTAGCTCCAACTTCTTCCCCAGCTTACGGAAAACGGGAGACCGGTCTGCCTTTTTACAAGAATATCGCGCTGGTGGTCCCAGTCGTGGTCTCGTCACTGGTCATCTTGGTCTTGCTTTTCGCCATCGTGGTCTGTTTCAGGAAACACTCGCAAGATAGAAGAGGAAGACATGGTATGTTGTATATTTTTGAATACTGATATGTTATTGGTCGTTTTTGGAACAGATGTTATATGGTAAGCTATCCGATGGTTTAAGTGTATAACCTTTAGGTAGATTGTCCAATGGTTCCAAAGTTAAAATTAATTTGGGAAGTAAAATAAAGAAACAAAATAAGAATTTCCTAAAGAGTTGATTTGGTGGAACTCTTGTTTTCATGCAATTCTGAACGTGACTTGTGATTTAAATTCCAAATACTAATTTTGTTGAGATCTCTAATGTATTGCAACGTCTATCACATTTGTAGATTAGACAAGAAAAGTTTAAAAATCTGCAATAAAATATTAGATCCAATCCAAGAGTTTTACTATGGGAACTTATCTTGACAAGAATCTTTCATTTGACGTTATGCAGATCGTTATCAAAATAATGGAAATACCTGCGAATTATAGTGACATTTAAGAATGGACTTCGTAAGCATTAACACAGAATCTTAGCTACCCGTTTTGTTTTGTTTTTTTTAATACAAAAAGTATTAATCATGGTATATATGCGGTAACTTTAGTGAAGTTGTATGCGTCAAGGATTTTCAAAAACGTAAAATATCAGATCTCACAGACTTTCAAAGAGGCCAAATTGTAGGAGGCTAATTAGCTGGAGCAATTTTCACTGAAATAACCCAGCTTTTAAGCGTTTTTAGAGGCACCGTGTCTCAAGTCGTAGCAGCCTACATACAGAGCGGTTAGACAAACTCGGCAAAGTAAAACAGTGGAGGGAAAAAGAAGCTGAATTAAAGAGACCAACGGGTTTTGAAAAAGAAAACAACTGCAGCCAAAGTGACCTCAGAGCTCACTCAGCCTCTGGATTTAAAAGTGTCAATAATTACAGTTAGGTGGTACCTTCATAAACATAATATTTACAGCAGAGCAGCAATTCCTAAGCCACTTGTCACAGATATTAATATCAAACATCGTCTTCAGTGGTGCCACAACCACAGAACCTGATCAATTGATAAGTGGAAGGCAGTTATATGGTCAAACGAACCATCTTTTACACTTTCTCTACAACAGAACGGATGTGCATGTGGAGAACACCTGCACAAGCGTATGATCGTGATTGTCTTCTTCCAACTGTCAAGCATGAAGGTGGATACGTCATGGTATGAGCTGCCATGCTGTGGTTTTCTGCTGGCCCAATCGTAACGCTAAAAGGAAAAATCACTGGAGAGAAGTATAGAGAAATTTTATCTGACCAGATCCATCCTATGATGCAAACTTTTTTTCCTGTAGGAGATGGAATTTCCAAGGATGATAATGCTCCTATTCATATAACGAGACTTATCCAGTTGTACTTTGATGAACATAAGGATGAAGTGAAACAACTACCTTGGTCTTCACAGTCCCCCGTCCTCAATAGAATGTAACCGTTATGGTCTATTTTAGAGCAATCAATCCGAAATTGATATCCTTCACCGGCATCTATCCTAGAACTTTCACAGTATCTTCATGAAGAATAGTGTAATATTACTCTAAACACTATTCAGCACTTGTATGATTCAATTCCCAGACGAATCCAAGCTGCATTACATACCAAAGGTGGTCTTACGTCATATTAGTAAGTGATTCCTTATAAATCTAGTGTGTTTCCATTACTTTGATAACCACCTGTACATATGTCTGTAAAATGAATACACAAAAAACATGTAGATAAAAAATAGGGCTTCGTATTGAAATTTCTAAAAATGGAGTTAAATTTACTTAGTAAACAGCTCCCTGCGAAAAAAAATTGCACCAGGCATATAGAAAATCGTAAAGAAAACATTTTGGTGCAAACCGCAAGATTCTACGATAATTAGAACCGAAGATATAGCCATCGTTCGGATTTTTTATACGTACTGTACCTTGGGGAAGCTACTTAATGCTATTTAAGAATCTGTGAGGTGCAAATTGAATTTGATGTATAAGCCATCTGTTGATTAATAAATGAACTATAGTTTACTTTATATGAAAAAAAAGTTTTTTCCTAATCTCAAATGTCGTGAGTCGTAGTTTATAGTTTTTCTAAATGTCCTGTTTCTTTTTAATCACACCTCGAATTTGCTTGAATGGGTTATAAAAATTATTCACATAACAGGATCTCTTTTTACTATGCTAATAGAAAGCTATATTTTTCAAATATTTTGCTACATTTGGAGTAACTTGTATTTGTTTGTTTCAGTTATAAAGAGGATTAACATAAGATTTCTTTTCAGATTATGATAATAGAAAACCCGTTGGAGACAGTCTTATGATGAATGACATGGCTAAACAAATTCCAGCGAAATCAACCAAATTCTCCCACTACACTTGTCCAGCAGGTCTGCAACTAACAAATTCTTTGTTTTCTTAATTCAATTAATCCTTTTTTCCTCAAGCTACTGAAAGAAATTTCAAACACAAAATCGTTTAACATCTGAAAATGCGGTAATGACTCTTTAGTCTCAGGGCACTCTCTTTTAAAAAAAATTTATAAAATTCCATCCATTACATGACGACCAGTTGCATTTTAAGCTTTATTATGCCGTTCGATTAAAAAAAATGATATTAATAATAATAAAAACCGCGAGAAAATATGTAGTTGTAGCCACCAAATATAGCTCTTACATGAAAATAAAAAATTTAAAAAAAAAAAAAAAAAGGAGTTGATGGAAACACTCGCACCAACATACAAAACTTAAACGAGTCCTTTTAATCGATATAAACAACTGGATAGACTGCTCCGATGCCAATACAAGGAAAAAAACGCGCCGGTGGTTGATGATGATGAGTGGATGATTAACCAATCACAGTTCACTTTTACTGTTGGGTAGGAATGCTAGAAACCTTTTAAAGTTCTAGAATAGATATTTTTTGGCACATTATTACTAATTAAGGTCTACTATTAATATTTCTGCTATGTACAACCCAAGATTTTATTTTCAATCCTCGTCAATCCGTATTTTTTTGTCCACCCAACTATATGGCAATGGCTTCATTTTCCCAGCGTTAAGCAGTCTATCCAGTTGTTTATCTATATCGATGGTCTCTTTACACCGAGTTACTGACAATTTTTTCTTGTAAGCAATATTTTGTATTACTAGTGCCTGTGTTATCAATTGCTACGAACAAAGGGTCATTTCTATTTGACTGCATTCAAAATGTACTTTTTAGTAGCCTTGCGAGCTAACAGTAATCAACAGATCTTCAAAAAAAACTTGAACGTATACTACTGAAGCTAAGGAGAAAAAATAATATCGCTAAAATATTCTGTGAAGTTTTAGAACTTAACTCACAAATTTACCTTTCTAATAAAGTTTAAACTATCTGTCGTTTAATTCATTAAAGTGCCACATTCCACATTTTCAGCAAGTTGCGAAAATAATTTCCCCTTTAAAGTTGATTTTATTTTGGGTTCCAATCGTACGTGTATACAATTTTATGAAGATACTTTTAAAAAAGCTGGCTACAGATTACTCTAAGTGCGGTCACTTGAGCCATCTAAAGCCTTATCTAACGGTCAACTTTGTTGGTCATAGATAAACCAAATTTGATCCGTTCAAGAATTAATGGTTTAAAAAAAACAGGTAGAAACAGCCACATTCAAATTGTGAGGTCTGTTCTGGAGCTCAACACCTAATTAATGTATACGTTCGCAAGTGCCACTCCAATTTCTACACGTGTCCAATACTTCAGAGCATCTTATCTACGCAAGGGTCTCAATCCCACTCTAACTCCTATATCTGCACTTGATTATTATAAGGAAACGCCTTGTCATGAACACAAATACTACTGTTTGATATGTACGCAAAATACCAGTGTTTCGATGTATGAGCAAACAAAATACCAGTATTTCATTTGTACGCAAGCTACACAAAGCTGACCACTCTCATCCAACAAGCCGACCTAGATTTTGAAGTTTTGATGGGCACAATTTAAATTTGGTAATTTCCGTTGTTTCCCACCATAGTATAAAAGACAATAGATATCTCCTTTTTTTTTTTTTAAATCCTTTATATTAACTTCGATTTTGTGTGTTTGTTTGTGCCTGCCTGGCAAATCTGTGAAATTCTAACTCACTTACCGTCATCCAAACAGGCTGAAACTTGGCAGATAGATTCAATAGTGGTAACAATGCATTCTATCAAATTTTGGGGGCAGTCACTATTTATAAAAGGTCGCTTTTACACACTCTTATATCTTCGGAATACTAAAACACCAACTTGCCGTCATCCAATCGCGCTGAAATATTCATTGTCGATAAGGTTGCATTATATCAAGTTTTGGCTGTCTCTGTCACTAAAAGGCAGCTTTTACACGCGCTTCTATTATCGCTTCTCATTACGAATCAATCAATTTGCCGTTATCTAATCGAATTGAATCTTGACAAATAGATTTGTTGTGGATAAAAAATGTATTCAATCAAGTTTTGGGGCAAAAAAAGTTATTAAATAGATCGGAATAGATCTTTTCTTAGTAGTCAAACACTATGAACTGAGTTCAATGACTTGCAATTACGTATAATAATTGACAATACATATAAAGGTTTTATATTAGAAACTTTGTTTATAGGACTTATATTATTATTATATCATATAAGGAAAAAAGTGCTAAAACACATGTTAAGAACCCATCTTCTCTCGTCAAAGAACCTTATACATTATTATAACGCAGTCAAAAAGTTGCATTGAAAATTTGAACGAGGAATAATTTGATGGCCTTCAGATTAAAAAGATCCACTACAACAGTTTAATTATCTATACTCACAAGGAGGATAATTTGGTTTTTTGAACAAAAGTTTATTTTTCATTTAAGTCGATTTAATTCGTGTCGGCCCTTTCAAGCGAATTTGCATGAATTTGAATAATCCGCAATTACACGGCGCTACAATGGCCGCTGATTGGAACGAAAAACTTGACTTGTTGGTTGACTGGTTAGTTCGTAAAGAATATCGCTGCGGAGTTGAGTTGTTTTTTTCCTGTGTGTGTTTTCGATTAAGTTTAGAATGTTTCGTCGTATAATTTAAAACTCGAGACTTTCTATTACGATCTCGGTTGTGTTCGAAGTGGAAAATCCTTTTATTGAGTAATATTCTTGAAGGTTTATATTATGAAGTTAAAATTGATTTCTCGGGCTCAAGAAAGTGGTTCTTTCGAGACGTTTTAGAATATGATCGCACTTCAGAAAGTTTATTCGAATTTTGTTGAGAATATCTTATTTCTGTGATGGAAATTCGATTTCTAAAGATATGAAATGGTTGTTGACAAAATCTCATTTTGATGGAAACTTATGTTTTAAAAATGAAAGCTGTTTAGAAAGATTATTTTGTTTCGTTTGAAAAAAAAAAAACTCTTTCATATTTAAATTTTTTCGATTTTCATGTTGAAAATACTTGTAATCCTACAGACTTTTATGAGACACTATCATGATTTCAGTTTAAAAAGTTAAACGAAAAATTATTGGTAGTTTTCTAGGTAAAGCGATGCAATGAGAACTTGCAATTGTCTTTCCTGTAAATTTGTTTAGCACACAAGATAGTTCGAAATTACTGGCCCTATTACAAACAATTATAATTATTACATTTGTACCATTGTTCATTAAATATTTCTACGGATTAGTTAAAGTAAGATTAGTGAAAATTTATTTTACATACCCTTGACTACTTCATGGTTAACATCTAATATAGGTAGTCAATTTCAAGTCGTACATTCTAAAACATATGAGTAGGGCATTCGTAATGGGCATTTTTAGTTATGAAATTGTTTTTGGCAAAGAAGGCACTAACAAGTATTGTTACGAATTTCTGTATATTTGTAAATATGTCGTTGTATTAATTATGTAAATAGAACAATTTTATGTACATTTCGCATAGAGCAGTGCAAGAGTTCGTTTGTCTTCGCTTTCCTGCAATGTGTCTCCTAATGCCTGAAAACGAGTTCTACAGGGATCATGCTGGAAAACAAGTTTTACAAGGGGCAGGTTATTTAACATTATGGTTAACGGCAATCTCGTCAAGTTGGCGACGGTTTTGGCGAGAAATCGCCAAATGTCGCCAAACTTGAAGACATTTTCGGTCTCCATGTACATGTATAGGGCTTTTTGACTACGATCTGGGAAGTTCTCCAAATTTCTATCTCTAGAAGATTCACGAAGGTTTAACTTCCCTATATAAGGCCGACCAAGAGTTAGTTGAGTGGAGTTATCTACATAGTTAGTTGTCTCTCAACGAGCATTCAGAGAGTTGCATTGCGAAAGTGAACTGTATTGCATTGTCTTTTGCGTCGATCTTGGCAGTTGTGATAGTTTTTAACAGTTTGAGGTCCATTGTTGTGTAAAGAGCTGTATTGAATCAATTACAACGGGAAGTTGTAAAGGAATCTGCGAAGAGTTGCATCGGAATAAATTTCTGCAAGTTTTGAACTACTTTGGCTTCAAGTCTTTCGAACCCATCCACGCAACAGTATTTTACCTAACATTACAACGGCTTTTACATAAAGCAATAAAAGAAATCAAATGGAGTAACGTCAGGAGATTTTGGTTGCCAAACTATAAAGGTGAGGTCTACAATGATCATTCCCACCGTTTGATAGCTGTTGATTTAAATAAACAAGATTAGAACAGTAACTGTCACTAGAAAGACGATTCTGCCCACGTTTCTATTGAAATACAGGTCCAGATATCAAACATGTCGAATTTGGGAACATTTAATGACTGAAATCTCACCCTCTACAGTTGATGACAAGTACCAAAAACCAGCCAATTTGGAATAATGTCGCCAAGTTAGCAAGGCTGGCCAAAAACTTGGTGAAGAAATTTGTCACCGAATATCCAAGTTCTAGTTCTTTATCTTCATTTTCAACAAAGATATGAACTTAGTAAATAGTATCTATAGGAGAACTATGCAGGTAAAATTTTATAAGATTCAACTAATCATCAAATTAAAACTATATACGGAACGGTAAGCATTCGTAACATATAATTAAAGATTTTCAAATTGACTTCTTGACGTCATTTGCAATATTTCAAACAGAATTTCAGTGTTTGAACTCATCTAAAAGAAACCTTTTATTCGACATATCACACTTATCCATAGTATTCGCATTTTTCTTAATGTTGACCTCAGATGGACAACGCCTTTGTATAAGTTTCTCACTACATTTCTCTAGTATAAAAGTTTAGCAAATATTAATGGTTAAACTTTTCAACCAAAAAGTATATTTCCCTGCCTTATAAATAACATTTTAAAAACCAGCCTTCAACAGTTAAACCACTGGACAATTTAATGAAAAAAGAATAGTTCAAAAATCTATTTTACAAGTATCGACATCTATTTACCTTATCACAGTCTGAAACCAAATACATCAACAAAAACTCCACAATCGCCATTCACACACCAATAAAAATCCCATTTTTGAACCAGTCTCCTACATCTAAAATACCGATTTATTTAACACAGAAAGAAAGTCTACAAAAAAAGGTCCACAACTGTCTACAAATAATAGTCAGTGACCGAAGAATAGACGCATTTATCGAATTGCTATAGTTCAAAAAGTCCGACTTTCCAGTCATCGGACAAAGCAACAACAAAAAAAGATACTGGACGACCCGCAATCTGACCTACATGATATTCCCAAGAAGATATCGATGTTACTGGATATGTTGCTCGGCGAAAATGGATGGTCTAGGGGAAAGAAAGAGTCAATTTCGGTCCGCTGCATTGGCTTTTCGTTCAAGATCAATGAAGATGGCCATTTTTCCTGACGAGATGATGTAGCTGTGGGATAATTGTGGAACTAACTTTGATTGATTTCGTTGTAAATGTAGAAATACTTCTGTGGAAAAGGGTGAAGCTGCTAAAATTAGAATGAAACGTGATGTTCAGTAGCACGGTAAGCTGCTAGTCCAAGAGGTGATTGCAAGTTTAGGTACCTCGTAAAACATCATTCTGAATTTTATAGATAATTTTATGGTACTAGGTAATGAATATACTGGTCTGCTTTTGAAAAATTGACCGAATGTGTTCAAGAATCGACTTTGATTGAGTTCAGCTAAATCCGATTACCAAATTTGTCAAACTTTCCAAATAATGAGCACTTTTTTTTTTATTTGTTATCCCATCGCGCTTTAATTTTCTAATGAAGAAATGTACAGGTGATTTCACTTTTCTGGCACCAAATACTTGTACCTTTTAACCCTTTGCACTCGCGAGGTAACTCTCACTCACCACATGATTTGATGCCACAATTCGAGAGGTGACTCTCGCTCACCACTAGGTTTGATGCGGAAATTCTATGCAAGGCAATAACTTATTATACTTAGTTTTTTTGAAGCGGGAAACCGCAAACCGAACCAAAAATGCTGTGAAACGTCTCCGGTTACTGGTACCTCCACTCAAAGAAGGTTTCGAGTTCAAAAGGTTAAAAGTTGTCAAAGTTGGCGGCGATAAATATTACGTTGTTAATGGTACAATTGATATTGTTAACGGCTCACTTTTAAAAGATGCAAGTATTTAACCTCGAGAAGAGATTTGGTTGTATTTCAGATTATCTGGCGCCTTCAGCACCACGAGGGCTATAATGCGCCGAAACATTAGTCATTAGACAAGCCAACATACATTTACAAACACCCATGCCTAACACGGGACTCGAACCCGCAACCTCGCGGTCTAGAAGCTAGCATGCTAACCACTATACCGTTTGGCCGGCCTCGAGAAGAGAAATCAAACTAAACTTATTATGTATGGCAAGGTAGAAAACTACTTAGCATGCGAGAGAACTCGATTTCGGTTCCTCACAATGGTTGGGTGGTTAGTTTGTAAGATCAATGATCTATTTGTATGGATTAGAACGGCTAAATCAATCCGGGACCTATGTGGAATCAAGCCACAACGAACATCCATGCCTAGCCCAGGATTCGAACCCGACATATTTGGCATGCAAGGACACAATCATTAGGTGGGCTCCTTACAACGGAGCTCTGCGTCAAATTTCAAAATTAGGTCGACGCAACGAATACAATCTCGTGGTGATTGTCTGCTTGGAATTTTCCTTATTTTCTCACCACCAAGACACAAACATGTATTGTTTCCCCATAACCTCTTGCCTGTGTCACCCAAATCCATTCGGGAAATTCATCCTTGTCAATTTAAAATGCTCAAACTGACTTCAGTCGAGAAAAATCATATGATCGACCCAGTATGGTCCTAGTGTTGCCCTTGCGCCAGTAAGCTCAAATAAAATCAAACTATTCCGCTGATTCAGAACTGATATGGGGTAAGAGAAAAATACATGATTCTATTCCGTTGATCGGCCCATCATTTTTCCTAGTTTTGCCCTTGCACCAGTAAACTCAAACAAATCAAGTTATTCCGTTGACCTTCAAACTGCGTTTCATTTTTGACATCCTAGGAGGCGCCAAGTATAAATTCAATGTACCAAAATACCCTTTTAAAAAAAACAGATCTTTAATTAGATGGACACCATTAAAATTATAGCTCTGTTGCTGAATTTTGTTTCTGCTTCTATCATCTACAGTCAGGGCGCAGTTTGGCCCTTGTGTTGCCCTTGCACGTTATAAATCCAAAATACAACCAACCAACAATCTATAGCCAACTTTGCCAGACCTCTGACTTAAAATTCCTAGGTAGGCTATTTTTTACAAGGGCAATTTGGACTTAGTATATTTAATAATATTTTTACTTGTTGAAGTATCAATAGTACTTCAAAAACTAAAACTTCCTGCACTTTAAAAAGTACTTAGAAATGCACTATGTCGAAATATGTACGGGAATAAGTGTGGGAAAAACAACAGCGTAGTATTAAAAATACCACGTCTGGCAACGCTGTCTACAGTACACTGGCTAGGTGTTGGCAATTATCCGTACATATTAAACAGCAGTACTTGTGCACAGATTTATTTATTTTAAATGTTTGATTTCAGTTGAAAAAAACAAAAGTAATTTTTTGGGCTATGATTACTTGTTGCGTAATTTAGAGAAAATTTATTGAAGTGAGTGTTCCAGTTGGTAAAATGAATATTTTTAACCAAATTCAATGATGATTGTAATCAGTGGTAAACTAAACTGAAAATCTACTATAAAAAATATATTTCTTTCTTAACAGTGGGCACAGTTTAGACAGAAGTATGTTTAGGGCCAGATGTTTCATAAAATTGCAAGAAAACTTTAATCCACTATCCATATCAATATTGCTTAACCTATAGTCTGATGTACAATGTAAAATAAATATTTATCCAATAGTAAAGTAAAATTAATAATTAATTAAAAATAATGAAATTTGTAATAATAAAATAAACCTTTGTGAAATATTGTTAAATCTTCTAGGTAAAACAGATTACGCAGAGCCTTATGCCTGCAACGATTCCGTAGCTTCCAGACAAGTAAGTTATGATTCTAATTATTTCAAACTTATTCATAAGTAATTTTTGTTGATAACTATTACTTATAATTTTATAGAGGTTGGTAATATATTGTTAAAACACATAATGGTTGGGGTATAACGATATGTAACCTTTTTTTAAATCATCGAAAAGTTAATTGATGCGACTACTTGACAGCGCACAGTGGGGCAGAAGGGGTGAAAACCTGGCCAAATTCAGAAGTGTATTTATTGAAACCAAATGTAGATAGTAACGTTTCTAATGAGTTCATAAAAGTATACTACCCCCTAATTTTGGTTGTATAGACACATTTTAACGATTTTTAGATAAAAATTACAATTTACATTGCAATATCTGAATTAACTTTTAAAGTTTTCTATTAAATTTAATACATTATGTGCAGTAACTAAAAATATCTTTGTATTTGATAATGTTATTATATTTTTTCAGCAATTTACAAACAATACGCAATATAATCGTTTATAAAAATTGCAAATTGACTCTAAAGTCAACTTTAAATTTCATTGTTATTTTCCATCAAGCAGATTTCTATAAAAATCAAATCTTAATGCATCACTTAAAAATCTAGTTTTTAACAAAAAAATTGTAGATAAAAATGACATAGTAATGTGTTTTACACAAAACTTCAAATAAGAAAACAAACACTACAATCTATTCAAACACGACAAACAATTCTCATGTAAGTGTTCCATTGGGCATTAGCGATTTTTCTGCTATTTTCGGTCCATGAACTAATATTTCATGCACGACTGATAGCATATAGATACATGAATAGAGTTTCATATACAACTTTGCCATTTACAAACAATCTGTCCTAAATTTTTCCTCGTGAATATCATTTCTCGAAATAGTTTGTAGTATGATATAAAAAGTATTAATATTTTCTAGTTTATGCCAGTTAAGTCTGCAGAAAATTTGCTATTTACAAAGAACCGTCAAACAATATTTTCATCATTAGAATTCTCGTAAACTGGTTTGGGTTTATCGATGATTAGTTCTATTTCACTTCTAAACTTCACAATAATAGATTTTTTGTTTTCATGAAACTTCTTATTGTGATCTCCCCAACGATCCTACTATTTACAGATAGTAAGTAAGATATGTGAAATATCATTCGAAAAATCTAATTCAGGCATGAAGTGGTGGTAGACCAAATGGGGATGTGTCTATATTAATTTTCCTTTACAACTTCCAAATATTTATTAAACTGTTTTGAAGTTAATACACAAACATAGCGCTTCTGTTGTGAAGCCGTAGATGTGACAGCATTGCAAACTTTTCCATCAACCATTGTGAATAAAACTGCAAGAGAAATATTAATATTAGCATTGTTGGCTATTATTATAAAAACAAGTTTTTTTTACTTGACTTCCGATGTTTTTTGTTGTTTCCTCCAATTCAAGAACAAATTGCAATAGAAGTGAGGAGATACTGGTCTAGTATTTGACAGTTTAGCACATGATATACGGAAGTTCGAAAAGCTACTGGATTAAAAATCACTTTGACCTGAACTTCCGTCGCAACCACATTTGGTTAAAAGTTTTACTTTATGCAATATGAATATTTTTTAATATCATTTGATTTACTTTCGATAATGCGTCAAGTAGTGTGATTCACTAAAGACTGAAAAGCAACCTTTACTTTTAAATCGCGTAGCACACGGTAAGAAATACAGTCTACGCAACTCCAACTCCTAACAAGTTTTTGGCCTCGGCGAGTTAGCATAAGGTTTCCAGCTTTGGGTGATGAGTAGGTAGTGCATTCCATTTTCCATAAATATAACTTGATCCTCGTGTTTGACACAAATTTATGCCTACTTAGAGTTGATTTGCTTTCCAGGGGCGTAATAAGGATTTTTTGGGGAGGAGAAGGAATACGCGCACCCATATTCCGAAACTATTTGTAATAATGATATATAAAATAAATGTCTCTTAAATGAAACACCCTTAATTAATTAATTCATGAAATATTAACTAATTAAGTATAACAGTGCTATTGATCGGCGTTTTCTTAGTATATATTCGTTTCATCCCGTCAAAGGTTAAAAAAAATCTAAATTTTATTAACTTTCACTTAAAGTATTTTAAAGATTTTTTTCCCGAGGTACTTAAGTATTTTTAAGATTTCTTTTCTGAGGTATTTATAAGTATTTCAGAGGTATTCTATTAAGAAGAAGGGGTCTTGTAAGGATCATTCCCTATACTCGCTGTGTTACAATCTTCTAGCTATACTATTTTGTGGCTCTACTTTGTCCTTTGAATGACTTTGTAAGAAGGAAAAGTGTTTTTACAATGACTTCGAATTATATCATATTGATGTCGGGATAATTTTGTTTTAACAATCACCGTCAATGCTATATATCCCCTGAAACTTGATCACCAGCGAGTTTTTCGCTTTCTGAAAACGATTTGATACATTTTTGAAGCTCTTGATGGATAATTAAACGTTGCATCTTTGATGACATTGGAAGCGTATCTATTCATCCACTTTCCCTGAAAGTCATTTGTGCTGCATGTATCAACACTTCTGGAGTTGTTTCTGAACGCATAAATTCGGTTTATCTCCATTTTGATCTTTCGCTGCTTTCCAGAAAGTTTAAAGATATTCGGCCTCATCTTCTGATTTAAGGGGGTCTGGAACTCAAAATTCTAAAATCCTTTATTTTTATAATTATTTTTCTGGAATTTTTTATGCAGTAATGTTTAATGCTTTGAAACTTAAAAAACTAGTTTAAATTTTCAAATTTAATAAATATTTTTTTAAAAATTAAAAACATCAAAATTTTGATATTTCCTTAATTTGATATATCTAAAAAAAAAAATTAAAAAAAAAAAAAATTAATCACTTTATTTTTGCATAAAATTACTTCTTATAATTCATATAAAAAAAATTCATGAGTTTTCATTAAAGTAATTACAAAAAAATTTAAAAAAAAAAAAAATTATGCAAAAACTGTATAAAATCCATAGTATGCTAAGCTACAAAAACTTTTTTAAAAAAAATTAAATAAAAATACATAATTTCGGAAGACAAACTAAAGAAATATACATGAAAAATAGTTGTGGAAAGTTTCATAGATTTATAACAAGTAGTTTTTGAGTTATATCAATTTAAACTCAAAATAGGGACAAAAAGCCATCACTAAGAAAATCAGTTTCAAAGTTACAAGATAGCATGTCTGCGATACAGTTGTCCATGTAACAAAAAACTTAAATATTTCAAGTTCTACTAATGATAGAAACAAAATTTTTATGCCATTTTACAGGGATGTAAGTGCCAAAATGTGATTTTGGAGCACTTCTGGAGCAGTAAAAATATGGTTTTGGAGCAGTGAAATACGGTTTTGGAGCAGTAAAAATAGGATTTTGGAGCAGTAAAAATAGGATTTTGGAGCAGTTAAATAAGGTTTTGGAGCAGTTAAATAAGGTTTTGGAGCAGTAAAAATGATTTTGGAGCAGTTAGATACGATTTTGGAGCAGTAAAGTATTGCATTAAAATTAACGATTTGTCGAACATTTGTTAGTATTTTGACCGAAATATATCTACTTTATGCTAACTTAAAGTCAAAAAAGTCAATTTGCGTGTAAATTAATTTACATCAAGAATAATTATTAATTTGAATATATTATGTAAAAGATAAATGAAATGGTAGTGTTTATTTTCAGATAGGGCATTTTTGTCATTTTTCGTGCTATTATCAGTGCTAGGAAAAAAAGAACGTGATCATTAACTTCTGGCCCAACAATAAAAGTCTGAAGAAATTCATTTCCCTTTCAAACTATCCAATAAGAAACCATGAATTCATATTTGTAATACTGAGCACAAAACAAACAATGAAAATTTAAAAAGTAAATTTCGTAAAATTAATAGCTGATAGTTGTAATGGTTTCTTTTATATTAGTAGTACTATTATTTTTCTTCATTAAAATAATATTTACTTACTGAAATGTTATGATTCGATTATGGATAATTTACAAGTATATCAACAATCCATTGCATGTCTAATTAAATTTGAAAATACAATTATAAAACAAATAAACAAACTCTGCAAAAAAAATTCGCACACCTATTTAGCTTAAAAAGTATTTAGAATAATTTTTTTTTTACATATTGATTTTAAATATGATAAATTGTCGAAATACAATAATCAACTCCAAATAATAAGACTGTCAATAATAATCCAATTAAAATGTATAAGTCCTCCATTACAAATGTTGTACATACATGTATTTTTAAGCAATGAAAACAAGTACATTTTTTTGCCTATTTGGTAGAATGCAATGAAACAAAAGCTTGTTTCTTTCTGTTCTCTTCCAGGTTCTTTAAGTACATACTGATTCTTGATTTTGTTTCTTTAAGAAGCACTTGTCCGCTTTCTACGAGATGCATACTCTTCTTTTTAATCCCTTCTTCAATATTTTTTTCAGAATTGTTTAATAATTTTTGGGATGCTTTTAATTTTTGTTGTGTATCAGATTCTTCAGCTTTCAATTTCATAGTGTCTGTAATGACTTCAACTTTTGGCTTAGTAACTTTTCGTTTTTGTTGCTTCATTCTGCTTGAATACTTTTTGTAAGCACCTCGTGCTGCAGCTTTTAGCATCTCAACTGTAACCTGAAATGTGTCCAAGCCTCCTAGTGTTTCAACATGTGATTTCACTTGTCTTAGACCATTTATACTGTAAATATTTAAATTTAATCGACTCTCCAACAGTTGCTTATTTATGCTGAAACCTCTCTACATCCGCATTTCCATGAGGCAGACTCAGAAGGGCATTAGATAACATTAGATAGCAAAGGATACTTCGCATTTCCAAGATTATCTCTAATGCAGTGATGCAAGTACCAAAATGTGATTTTAGAGCACTGTCAGAGCAGTAAAAATAAGATTTTGGAGCAGTAATTACATTTAAATTAGTGATGGAGCAAATATTTCTGTATATTTCAACCTTGATATTTCAAATTAATTTAAAGTAAAAAAAAAATGTGTAACTTGTTCATTATATAACTACGTTTGCATTCTAAATTTACATTAATTTGATTGCATTACTCAAAAACTAAATTAAAAAGCATGACATTTATTAACATCTTTGCCAACAATTAAAATATTAGAAGTTTTCAATGATATCATAAGGTTCGGGGCACAGCATGGCCCTAGTGTTGCTTTGCGCCACAAAAACTAACTAACCAACCAACCAATCATTAGGTTCGGTTCATCACTGAAAGTTTTTCGAAATAATCTCAGTTAGCTACTTTTAACAACTGATGAAATAAGATTTTTTCTTTAAATTACCTATAGAAGTTCTTCCCAATAATCCAAAACAATTTAACTGTATACAAAGTACTACCCCCCCCCCCCCCATGCAAAAAAAGTGAAACAAGGCTGCTTAGCAGCAAGCATTAGATTTCATAACATTGTTTGGGCTGGTAGCTTCACTTAGCAGGTTTTTTTTAGGGCTATTTGTTAATTGGAAGAAAATTTTTTTAACTCAAAAATTAATACCTCTAACTGAAATTTGACAATTATACTAGCATTTAATTTATATATAAAAAAAAATAACTTCTAATGTAATTAAGTAATAAATTAAAACAAGGCAGGTTGAAAAATAATAATTTTTGTAGTGGTTTGTTTTATAACACTACTTTCCATTGTCTAAATGGATTATAGAGGGTTCCCATGTGAAATCTCAAGGTCAATGAAAACAAAATGATCTTAAGTCTGTGGTTTTGTGTAATCCTTAAAAAAAAAACGACACATTTGGTTAGGTTTTTTTTTTAAATATATGCTAAAAAATAATCATGTATTCTTAAAGTACTAAGAAAAATATTTATTATCTTTAGTTACAACCAGGCAAGAGAAAATATTCAAATTGGATGCATAAAGATTGATTTCATGTCTTCTACAGTTTGAATAGAAAGCGCGAATCCCTGGTTGGTTGATTGAAGTTTAACGGCGCAAAGACCATACTGCCGCGAATCCCTGATCTTTCCCGCGGCTAATTTAAAAACAAATATTTATAAATACAAGAAATCTTTACTTTTTTTTAAATAGAGGCTTAAATCCCCCTCCCCCATGCAAGTTCTTCGTAGAATTTCTAGTCTACCTACGGTACGACTTGGCGCTTTTTCTGGGAATTGGCTACAATAAAAAAATGATGTACTATGCTTTTTCCCGTTTGTTGCCAAGTCAAAATCATGATCCAACATCCAGGGTTACCAAAAAATCATTTACTAATAGTCACCAATCCTTCCACCTAATCACCACATCAAGTTCAAAATTCAAATCCCGTTTTACCGATGATTTAGAAATTAAGCCCTGAAGTGTTTGGAGAGGAGGCTGTCAATTGGATTAAGAAGTTTGGAAATTAAAAAAAAATATTCGAGTTTTCTTTTAGCTTAAAGAAAGCTATGTATTTCTTTATTATTGAAACCAGGCAAGAGAGCAAATCTAAACCGGATGCACTAAGATTGCTTGTGTGAAAAATAGAATACTTGTATTCTATTTTTAACACGGAGCCTCGGTAAAAAAAAATTCTAAAAATAATCATGTATTCTATAAGTATATATATAAAAAAAAATATATATATAACTAAAATCAGCCAAAAAAACAGATTTAAATCAGATGTACGATTCATTTACTGCTTCTTTACAGTTTGAAAAACCTACAACTAAACTGAGAGAATGTAATATGTATTTTCAAGTGCGAACCCGTTCCGGCACGTTAGCTGACGAAAAACGCCCTTGAAGTGCAAAATACTCGTTATCGCTTTATTGGCGACGTTCCATGATAATTTTGAAAAATTTCGATCCAAAATTCTCGCCAAGTAGTTTTTGAAGTCAAAAAATGATTTTTTGGCGCAGTTCGGCGCAATCTTGGCCGAAAAGAGGTTTTTGGCGCAGTTTGGAGCAGGGTAGTCAGTTTGGCGCACTTCGGCGCAATTGGAGCAGCTCTTACATCCCTGCATTTTATTCAAAAATATTTGTATTTTTCACTATAATAATTTTTTTTTTTTTCTTTGGAGAATATTAAAAAAATTTAGTCCCAGAGCCCCTTAAATACAATGGAAAGTAAATATCATCCTTTAGCGGTTCTGTTGCTGACTTCCTATTTTTTCTTCTAGAAGTTTAAAAAAATTGTTTCAAAATATTTTGGATTTGAGATAAATATTCATCGGAATAGTTCGGGTTCCCCCTCCCCTCCCGGGTTTTTTTCCCAAGTTCCAAGTTTTTTTACTCTAGTTTTAAAGCGAAATTATATGAAACAATTTCCTTCTTCGTATAAATTTATAATTTTCTTCTGAACTTCTAAACAAAAAACTACTTTAAAAATCTAAACGATTTTTAGAATTTTATAAAATTTATTTCATAACTTGATTGTAAGTAATATTTGAAACTTATTGGGATGTTAAAAAACTATTTTTCATAAATTTATACACTATTCTCACAATTATTCAAATGCAAAATCTTTATATATTTTTTTCCAGTAAATTGAATTCAAATTATAGTTTAATTAAATGTTAATAAATTGGAGTTCAACTTTCCATATTTCAATAACTATTAATTTAAAAATAATTTTATTCATTATATTTGTATACAATCTTATTACTTAGATTATATCCCTAATGCAATTATTAATAAGTGATGTTATTTGTGTTTTGTTTGGAATGAATTTACAATCAAATCGGCAAATTTCGGGAAAATGTGTTAACAGTATCTAATACACAATTAAATGCTCTTTCAAACTGTGTAAAAAGTTAGATGACCCAAGGAGACCTTTTCAAACTTTTTTACTAATATATGTATAAGGTCATAAAAAAATTCAGTAAATATTGTAGGTGTTTTTTTCTAAAATAAGACAAAAATATTAAAAGTAACCCTAAAATTAAGAACAAAATATACTACGTTCTACTAATCACTTTCTATAGGCTTCATGGCTAAACAAAAGTTGAAGATGCGTCTTGAAAAAGCAGTCGTTCTGAAAAATGCGCTTTACTGAAAACGTTTCTGCAAGTTCCAACTTTCACCCTTAACAGTTGAGCCGAAAAACTCATAATCCAACTAAAAAGGGTAGAACCAGATGCTCAAGATACTTCTTAAGAAAACCATGTGACTTAAATAGGAAAATTAAAAATCTAATTATTTTCACTTTCACATCTTTTTCGTCATTCTGCCCCACTGGAAAGCGGGGTAGTTTGAAGTATACAAACTTGAATATAGATGGCGCTACAATTCACTTAAATTTTGAAGTAAAGAGAAATATTTACTTGCATGGTACCTCAACAGATGGCGCCATCATTTCTAATTTTGTTTATCAAGAATTATATGCGTTTAACATGTTTTAAATTAAATAATAGCAAAAATTTTTCTTTTAGGATAACTTTACCAAATTTACAATATTCAATCTCCTTGATTTTACCGAATTTACAGTATTTAATCCTTAATTTGACTAACTTAATTGTCCCTGAATCACTCTATCTTCTTTAAATTCTTAAGGGGGTAGGGTAGAGTTTTACTATGAAATACAATTTCCAAAATATTTCTGGTTCTATTGCTTGAAATTTAGCCAAATATTTTGTGAACATAAATAAGACTTGTAAGCATAGTTTGAAACTTTGAGAGCAAAACATTTAATTGGCAAGTTTTTATGAAACTTTACAAAATTTAAATTTTAAAAACTGTAAGTACCTTTTTTGAAAAACTATTGTAGATAAAAGAGTTCGATTTACAGAATTATATTTAGGGCACATATTCTGATTCTGGAGCCAAAATTATATTTAAATTTTATAACAGATTTACAATAAGATATATTAATGAAATTGACAATTTTTGAGATTCCACAATTAGAATATGTGTCTTAAATTATAATACTGAAGACCGAATGCTTTTCTTTACAGTAGGTTTTTTTTTTTTTTTTGTTTTTTTTCAAAAAAGGTACTTAAATGTTTTTAAAATTCAATTTTTAAAGTTTCATAAAAACTTGCCAATTAAATATTTTGCTCCCAAAATTTCTAATTATGTTTACAAGCCCATTATTTATGTTCGCAAAAAATTTAGCTAAATTTCAAACAATAAAATTAAAAATATTTTGAAAATTGTAACACCCTAACCTCCCTTCCCCCCCGCCCCCCTCTCAATAATATTTTAAGCTTTTTTGCAATTTACACTATCCTACACAAAAAGAAAATTCCGTAACAACTTTTTAGAACAACATGAAAAAAAAAAATATTCATGCACTCAAAGAAATAGTTAAATATTTTTAAGTGTGCACAGATGCCAGTTGATAAAACGAAGAACAAAAACCCATATACTTTTTTTTCCTGTAAATTGCCACTTTTCTCAAGATTATTTTTAATATTCAAAAACAAGTGCACCCTTCCAACTCTTCCCTAGCTTTGCTCATGTATAAATTAATGTACCGGGTGATCCAGAAGTCAGGACCAACTTTAAAAATGAATAATTCGAAATCGAAGCAAGATACAAAGATATGGTTTGCACCAAACGCATGAAAAATAAACCGGGTTTTGTGTTGCAACATAATAAAAAATAGTTTTTTTGCCGACCAACAGATGGCGCTGTAGTGTGTTATGTCACAAAAAGCTGATTTAGAAAAAAAAATGAGATTCTTTACAATTCAGCTTTATTACAGTTAATTAATTACAGTAAATGTTCAATGTGCTGTCTATCATTCAGAAGTACAGCTGTGAGACGAGTAATCACACCATTCACAGCATTTAGGAGCATTTCGTGTGCTATGGCAGACACATGTTGCCGGATGGCATCTTTAAGTGCAGCTAATGATGCCGGTCGGTCGCGGTACACCTTTGACTTCAAGAATCCCCACAGCCAAAAGTCACAGGGTGTGATATCGGGAGATCGTGGAGGCCATGCTTGCTTAAAGGCGCGACTGATAATGCGATCCTCCCCAAATGTTGAACGTAGCAGGCGTTGCACAGGCAGAAAAATATGAAGGTGGTGCTCCATCCTGCTGAAAGGTGACTGTTTGGAGTGCCTGTCTCGCTTGCAGTTCAGGAATAATGTTGTTCTGTAACAGTGCAGCATATCGCGGACCAGTGACGGAAACTGTTTTGAAACCCGTTTGTGACTTCTTCGAAAAAAAAAGGGACCAATTATGAAATCAGCAGTGAAGCCACACCAAACGGTCACTTTAGGCTGATGCAAGGGTACCTCCACAAATGCATGTGGATTGTCCGTGGCCCACACATGACAGTTGTGGGTGTTAACAGCGCCAGACAGTGTGAAATGCGCTTCATCTGTCCAAAGCACGTTGCCAATCGTGCTGCTCTTCCATCTTATTGAATACAAAATTCGCAAAATCTCGGAGACATTCAAAGTCAACAGGTTTCAGTTTTTGGTTATGTTGCAATTTGTAAGGATATCTTTTCAGAGTTATTCGCAGCGCTCACCAGACACTTCCGTACGACACTCCTGTCTGCATCGAAACTTCTCGAACCCTACACTCTCCGTGTGCAGTAACCACAGACATGGCTTCCACCATCTTCTCCACTGTCGTTGCAGCAGCAGCGGCTGTTGAGAGACGTCCACTTCTTGGCCGTGAAGTCAACGAACCTGTAGTTTCAAATTTCTTAATCAGTTTGTTCAATGCAGACGGCGTTATTGGTCCCTTGCTGTCTCGCATACCTTTCATGTAGCGATATCCTCGCAATGCCCCACTGGCACTTTCCGAATTCGTATAAAACAGTTAGACAAGTTTCCTCCTTTTATATCGGTTGTTGCTTTGCATAATCCTACAGCTGAACTCCTCCAGCGCCATCTGTTGGTCGGCAAAAAAACTATTTTTTATTATTTTGCGACACAAAACCCGGTTTATTTTTCATGCGTTTGGTGCAAACCATATCTTTGTATCTTGCTTCGTTTTCGAATTATTCATTTTTAAAGTTGGTCCTGACTTTTGGATCACCCGGTAGTTCATACCACTAAATAAAATCCTTCAATAGATTGTCTTTGATCGTATAAATTAACTTTTTACGTTTTAGAAACAATATTCCTCAAATTGTTGTTCTAACTAAACATAGTGGCATTGAAATGCATACTGGCATTTTAATGTGTTTCTTTTCCTTTTTAAATCCTTTATATTAACTTCGATTTTGTGTTTCTTTTCGATGGAAATGAAATCGGAGGATGCCAAATAACCCCCCTGCCGCCATCCAATCGGTCTGAAACTTGGCAGATAGATTGGATATCAATAACAATGCATTCCATCCCATTTTGGTGCTGTTAATGTCACTAACATGCCGCTTTTACGGGAATACCAACTTGCCATCATCCAATCGCTATAAAATAGCATTGAACCGATCATTGTTAAAACTCTTTCCTGTTGCCAAATATTTTTTTATAAATAAATAATAAAATTACTTTAATAACAATAAATAAATGATATTTGGATGCGAGAGCATAAATTAACGTTCATTTTTAATAAATTTTGAAATGTAGCAGGGTTCCCACTCAAATCACAGAATGAAAATCAAGGACTTTTCAATGACTTTTAAGCACCTAAATAATGTTTTTAATGACCTTTGAAAATTTGTTTTCAGGCATCATGTCTATAGATTGGTTGTATTCAGATTATCTGGCGCCGTCAGCAACACGAGGGCTATAATGCGCCGAAACATTCGTCATTAGACAAGCCAACATACATTTACAAACACCCATGCCTAATACGGGACTCGAACCCGCAACCTCGCGGTTTAGAAGCTAGTACGCTAACCACTATACCGTTTGGTCGGCTCATGTCTATAGAAAAATTTGTAATAAAGTATATTCTACCAGAAAAGTTACAAGCTGGTGAATGCGTAATACAAATATGTCGGCGCGGATAAGTGACGATCACTCGGGAATAGCAAGTCCAAGTTGTATTTTTATAAATTTTGCAGTTGGACACACAACATCGGCAAAAATTAAGGACTTTTAAGGACTTCTAAGCATTTTCAAGGACCTTCAAGCACCTCTAAGCATTTTCAAGTACTTTCAAGGCCTTGAAAATGAGTTCGAAAATATCAAGCACTTTTAATGACTTTCAATGACCGTGGGAACCCTGTGTAGTTTGCCGCATATTTTGCTAATAGAAATGTTTTCGATATCGGCGCTGTGTTAATGAATATAAAAATTGATAATGAATATACAGGATTTTTTAAAAACTATTTTTATGGGTTATATTTTTTTTATTTTTTTATTATTATTTTATATATTTTTTTTTATCCACCTTATTATTTAGTAATAGGGGAGAAATTTACGCTGATTTGAAATTGATGAATCTTCTATTAACCCTGTGTGAAGCAGATTAATAATGCTAGTGATTTATAAAAATTGGGCAAATGTCAACTTATATTGATGTTTTTCAGGGTTCTGATGGACTGTTCGCAACAATCAAGCGATGCCCAACAAGGCCTATATACATGTCAGCTTCCTATAAACAAGGTAAGAAGAGTTCAAACATCTTTCATACTTAAAATTAAATGAAATTTGGAGCTTGAGTATCTTTTCAAAATGGATCAGTGCCTGTTTCCGTCGCTCACCTCCCCCCCTTCTCTTCTTTCTCTCTCTATCTTCAAAAATCTCGATCTACGTAGTTAATAGTGTAAAATGAAAGGAGAAAATAGTAAAAAACATATTATATGTTATTAGAATAACTTTTTCATACCGATAGTACTAATGGCAGATCCGTAATTTGCATTTCGTAAAAACCTTCAAAATTGTGACTTTTGTTTTAATACAGAAAGCAGTTCTAAATGTATTGATGCACACATGTGCAAAATATCAAAACTGTACAGCATACATGTTCATTTTCGCATTTTCTTTTACTGTCAGTTATATATTCGTATGTAATAGTTGATATTCAAATGCATTTTACTCGGAACTTTATTTTTCATATGTACGACTCATAAAAAGTCCTAAAGGGCTTTTCCCAAATGAACTTAAGACCATAATTCTTTTTGTCAACACACTCAACATTATACTGATTAATATTATGAAGAACTTTTTTAAATTATTAAACTTGTTTTTTAATGCATTTTATCGAAATGAAAATGACGATTTTTCCAAAAATTCCCTTCCGCCATGTAGAAATATTTTTTTTAAAAAGTTGCAACTCTTTTGAAAAAAAAAAAACTCGTCATAATTTAATTCGCAACACTTTAATCATTCTTAATTATGATTTTTCTAAGCTGTATCTTAAAAGGAAAAAAAAGGTGTAGGCTTTTAAAAAACGCTTAAAATTAAATTTTTTAAATAAATTTTCAGTGAATTAAATTTTTATTTGTAGAATATGTTACTATTAGAATACTTCATAAGTATACCAAGTATCTTGGTTTTCAAAAAAATAATATTTTAAAAAATAAACTTTTACCAACAGATCTACCTGATCTAGTAACTTGTATACTTACTTACTTCGGCTCTTCACGCCATTTGGCGCATATAACCTACCTCTCCATGCCTTTCGATCTTTTGCCAGGGATCTTGCTTCCTCTAAACCATTTAAGTGAGCCTTTTTTAGGTCTGCTTGCATTTGTCTTTGCCAAGTTGTCCTAGGCCTTCCTCTTACCATCAGGAGCCCAGGATAGAGAAACGTGTGTTAGATTCTCTTTTGGCATTCTTAATACATGACCCGTCCATCGCCACCTTCTCTTGCTGATTTCTTCCTCTATTGCCTTTCTAAAATTGCTATGTTAATAATTTTAACAGGCCAAAAGATTTTAAGGATTCTTCTAATACAATTATTTTGGAAAACTTCCAAGTTTTTGAACGTCTGATTTTCTGAGGCACCATGTTTCAGCTCCATACAATAAAATTGCTCTGACTATTGTTTTATGTATATTTATATTTGTTTCGATTTTGATGCTTGAGGACCTCCAAAATTTATCCAGGCTTCTAAAAGATGTTTTTGCTCGGATGATTCTGCCCTTACTATCAACCTCTACTTCTCCATTGCTATCAAGAACAGAACCGATATAAGTGAATTCATCAACGTTATCAATTTCAACTTCATCAATTTTTAGCTTTTTTTTTTTGGGGGGGGGGGATTTGGCGTTCATTCTCATTGTTTGAGTTTTCTTTTCATTAATATGTAATCCCACACTATTTACATGTTTTATTAAATAACTGTTTTATTTTCTAAGTTATTATATCTTGATGATGAAAGCACAATATCAAAGTAATTTGTATAACTGAGATGTATCTCCTGCTGTTGAGATGTTTACCTCCTGTTTGTTTTGGTTTCGGTGACAGTGGGAATTGAGTCAAGTTTCGTGTTAAGGAACATCAACACTTTTTAGTTTTAGTTTCAGAGAATGAAATTGATGTGTAATACTCATGCTTGTGAAAGAGGACATTTTATCTGTTAATTACTTATTTCTGACATCACGAAAATTAGCCTATAACAAAACCAAAACTAAAGCAGGAGGTAAAAATCTCAACAGCAGATGAAAACGCACTTCAATTCGTATGACGTCACCAACAGGAGAAATATTTCAACTGCATACAGCCATGGTCCTACTAATACCACCAATTTCTACCTACTGACCAGAAACAATCCTAACTCTTCATTACATAATAATTAACATCTTTTCTGTTGAGCATACAATACACTCTTTTATCCCATTATCTATTCATGAGATCAACACATATTTACTAAACCTGGTTTTGGAACCATGCATACAAATTGATCATTTTTATCTTTTGATACGTCCTCAACAACCCAAGACCTGACCTTTTCTTTGTATTTATTCTAGCGTTACTTTGATGGGGAGTATGATTTTAATTATTAATTTGGCGACGAGCATTCTTTGATTTTATTGTAATGACAGTGCTATTAAAGTATTGGTTCTGAATAAGATTTACAACAGTTACAACATAGCGTTAGAAGGAAGACCCCCAGACCTTGATTCGTTTATTTTAAGGAAACAGAAGAAAACCCAAACTGAAATTGTACAAATTGAGTGTTATTTGCTCAACGGCTATGTTTAATAATTTCTAAAATTTTCTTGAAGAAAGAATCCTTAGATATAGTGACAGAAGTCAGAACAATATGATCAATCGGCGTTGGACTCCATTTCCATAGCTACCCAGTAAAATCACTAATGTCCGCTTTACGGTTGAATGCTGGCAGTGGTGGATAAGAGTAGCCAGCGGTTTGCTAATATTGACTAAATGTAGGCCTATTTCTGGATTGCCAGTATTCTGTTTATTTGCTGCCATATGTCAAAGAACCAGCAGTGAGTTGTCACCAATTGCCCATAAATAATGGGAGCCAACAACAAACTGTCGAAGATGCCATTTGCGCATGCGCGACTACGCTTGTTTATGGACTCCATGTTAAACCATTAAAGGAGAATGTATCGACAACGTGATACCGAGTGAAATTCAGTTATGATGGAAGAGACAAAGTAAATAATAATTATTTGCGCGATGGAAAATGGTAACTATTGGTATGCACTCACACAGTTAAGTCTCTACCTTAGATAAAACTGATATTTATTTTATGTTTTTCACTTTCAACTAGGTTCTGATGCATTCTGCGCCCAACACACTACACCCCACGAGGGTAGCACCCGTTCTGAACCTACCTCGAATGAAAAGTGGAGCAATCCCAGGAACAACACCCAACCAATACGGTGATAAGCTCCGCCTATTGTGGAACACATTCTACCTTTACCTTCACCGTCCTCGATTCCCATTGGTCTACTTAATGTGCATTCAACTGAATCATTGAACGGAAGTTGGAAAATCCACTGAACGTCATATAACGATTTAATTGCAGGAAGTGCAGGTGACATCTCAACTCGACCTCATAACGAAATTGTGGAACAATTGGTTCCATATGTGACGAGTTATGTTTCAAATTGTGCGTTTATGTTTTGAATTGCTAAGCATGTGATATTGATATGAATTATTGCGCGATTGATGAGGGCAAGCTGTTTCATACAACAAAAGTTGGTTCAACGCAAAATTCAAATGGAGTGACATACGAACTTCGGCATTAACTCATTACGATATTTATAGCTTTTTTATTCCATTTGAGTGGCATTTTATTCAATTTCGTGAGTGATTAACCAAGCATGTGATATTGATGTGAATTTCTGTTATAAATGATTTGAAGGCAATATTATTTAAAATTTTAGCACATTTTTTTTTTTTTATATATATATAAACAGCATGTGTTGTGATTTATCATCCATTCACCTTGCAGGATGTGCTTTTAATCAGCATAATTTCTGAATATCAGAAAGAAAACGAAGTAATGATTGTACAAGAAACCAACATTTTGCGGTATATCTGCTGTGTTTTATAACCATCATTTTCAAGAATATTCTACAAGCTTAAGTTTGGTTCCATAATCAGCACCTTATCAACTAACTCATATCAAATTGTTTAAATCTATAACTTTACAATGAAAATAACAGATACCATACTAGACCTATTACCATTTTTATGCTTTCTTTGAAAATCCATGTTACTTTAAGGATGAAATATTATTTCCAAATATAAACAAGTATAAATTATACAATGATAAATAAGAATCATAAAAATAACCAGTGCAATATTCAATATTTTAAAATAATATTCAGAATGTGCAGCTTATAGGAAATTTATATCACTACCTATAGGCAAATACAATACCCATTGTCCAGTAGGCAATTACCCCAAGTAACCTAAAGCTACATCTGCCATTTTTTATTATTATTTGTCACAAATACTAAACAACAACTCTATGTTACAGACTAAACTAGATAATAGTCTGAAACAACTTACCCTGACCTCATTGAATGATATGTGATCCGGTTTTACAACGCGCTTATTGGCTGCGCAATAAGCTTACATGTGACGTCTTGAACTGAGCGGAGACAGGGTTAACCGTTTTAGCCAATAGCGAATCGTCAAGTGAGTGACGTCATGAAATATCTCGGTCAAAGCTATATGATTCGTTAAAACTCTTATGGTAACCGTGGTTAGAAAAGTAAAATTAATATTTAAGTGTTTATTTTTTTTTAATCAACATATACTTAAGTTTAATACAAAACTATAAGCACAGGTTACTATTTGTTATAATTTGCTCGGAACTATATCTTTTACGCGGAAGAATCTATCCTACAGCGTATTAGACTGAGAAGCGACTGCAATTTTTGGACCTCATCGAACATCATTCTGAATTTTTTATAGAAATTGAAGAAAAGTGAGTAGAATGCGAATCTACTGGTCTGCCGTGGCAAAAAAGGCCGAAACTAGTCAAAAATCGACTTTTAATAAGTCGAACTAAATTCAATTGCCAAATGCGCCATAACTTGCCAAATAATGAGCATTTTTTAAATTTGGTTACCCTCATTCTTTAATTTTCAATTAAGAAGGTTGCAGACGATTCGAATGTGTGGCTATAGCTTACTTGCATCTTTCACAAATGAGCCAAATTGGCAATAAACATTACGTCACTGATGACGTAACTGATATCGCCGATTTGGCTTACTTTTAAAAGATACAAGTTTTCCGAGCCAGAGATCAGAAATCGTTTGAGCTTTTTCTCATTGAAAATCAAAATGCAGTGGGTGGCCAGACAAAAAGGTTTATTCTCTTTTTGGCAAGTTATGACATATTTGGCAATCGGATTATAGTTCAACTAATTCCAAGTCAATTTTTGATCAGTTTCGGCCATTTTTGCCGCGGCAGATCAGTGGATTCGTAATCGACTCACTTTTCTCCAATTTCTCTAAAAAATTCAGAATGATGTTCGATGGGGTCCAAAAATTGCAGTCGCCTCTCGGACTATATTCAACAAGGTCATTAACAAACACAAAAGAAAATCAAATGCAAGAAAACAGACACAAATCCAAATTCTTCATATTTCATTTATATTGAGTACATAGTTCAAGTTAAAACTGATTTATGCTGTTCTTCCAGCTTCAAGACATCCAGTATTCTACACACTTTAAATTCCAGAATTAATATTTTGTAGTTATGTCAGTTTTCTCACGAGTATAATATATAAGTACAATGCAGAAACTATAAACCAAAGTTCTTGCTTAATACAGTGCAAAAACGCAATGATTTACGCATACAAGAATGAAAAAAAATGGAGTTCGGTAAAAAGAATTAAAAATATTCTTAAAGCAAAAATAAAATCAGGATCTACATTTCAGGATTTTGTACAATGAATTTTGTGACAAAAACAGCTTACATTCGTCTAAATTAGGTATTGATTCATAAAATCTTTTTTAATAAATAAAAGTTTTTTACAGCTTAAAATTTCTAATTAAATGTGCTGTCGAAAAACTTAAAAATCGTTTGGCAGATCCATCGGTTGAGCTGATTTCATCATACAATCAGTCCAATTAAAATTAGTTGAATCAAGTTTATTTTTAGTGTTCCAAAGACATGCAAGAGAAATATATTATTCTATGTTGCTGAATTTGACTCAATTTTTAAAAAAATGTTTTGTAGTTTAGAAGTTACCGAAATAATACTCCAGTAAAAAATAAATTTACTGTACAGAAAATGTGGGTGTTCGTTCTCAGCCCAAGTTGTCCCATTTTGCTGTTTATGACTAAAATTGTTCGTTTTTATTTTATCACACATACATATTGCCATGGTAAATTACATTAATTCTGCCATGTAAGATGTTCGAATGATGTAAATGTATACGAGGAATCTTCATGTTTGTTCTACATATGTTAATCTTGATGTAAATAAATGTTTTTGGAACATGTTTGCCTTAATTTGTTCAAACAATACTGTAGTCATTCTCAGTGTATCTAAGTTAAACTGTATATTCTCCCACATTAAATCTGCACCCGAGGGTAAAAAAGACACTTTCAATAGTTTCTCAAATTTACAAGTTGGTTGGTTTGTAGGCCTAACAACCTATTTTTATGCACAATTGCAGCTAATTAGACCGGGAGCTATAGCTTAACGTGGATTCCAAACCCCAACGAACATCCATGGCTAACATAGGATATGATTCAGGTACATTTGGCATGCGAGGTCAGAGCGCTAAGCACACTGCCATCAGGTAGGCCTCAATTTTACAGGAGTTAATAAAATTTTAAAAACTGACATTTTCTTGATGCCATATCTCTGTTATAAAGCATTGTATGATACTGTGTTTTAAAGAAAACAAACCTCTTAAAAAAAAAAAAAAAACATACTACAAGAGAATAGCTCCCACTAGATAGTCGTATGGAGGTGGTCGCCATAGAAACAAAGCTCGTCGATTTAGAACAGGGGTGATGTTTACAGGAAATTGACATCCAAAAAGGTTACAATACAGCAAATCCAGGAATGCCCCGTAAAAAATACGACTGGTCTAGTTTCTTGTGATAGATAGTATAACGTGTTAACATTCTTCCTTATTAATCTGTATTTCTAAACCATATACTTTACAGGGGGCGCAATGAATTTTCTAAAATTCATTGCGCCTCCTGTAATAATAACCCCCTACGATAATTCTAAAATGTTCAGGAAATTTTAAGGATAATTCAAAAACATTTAGAGATACTTCTTTTGAAGCTGACATAGGCTCCCAACACAGGCATACTCTTTCCAAATCGTTTTTCAATACCGGCAAAAAACTGCTAATTTTCAAGAAATTGAATGTCAAAAAACTTATAGGCAAAATAAGTTATATAATTAAACAATTATACAATTTTGACGACAAACATGCGAATATAATTAAATTCACTTTTGTCATCTAGAAGAATATCGAGGATTTTTCGCGGGATTTGGAAAATGGAGGAATTTTCAGGATTTTTAATTTTTTTTAGGAATTATCGAAAATTTTAAGTACAATTTTAGGAATTTATAGTAGAAAAAAAAAATTAAGAATTATTCGAAATTTTAGGGCGAATACGACGAATATGGTTTAAAAGTTTTAGAGTCGCCGTCTGATAGAATGGTGGTGTATAGAAATCCTGTTTCTTCCTATCGTGTCCAGTTTCAATGCAGCTTGAATTTTCATCGAATTGGAAGAACCATAAGGTTTTCTTTGACAGTCAGCTTTGTGAACCTCCATCAATATAGAAAACTCAAAAGAATCTTCACCTAAATCCCGTTTTTCATTGTCACAAACATAGCAGAAAGTCGAACAACATAACCTGTTAACATGTATATGACACATCCAACAGTATAACTTGAATCATGTCCGCGTGTAAACCATGTCCCATAACTTACTGAACGAAACTGAATGAAATATTAACAATCTTTTGCAACTGTAGGAATATTGATGTCACTATACGCCTTTTTTATACTTGATCAAACAATACCAAACTTTTAATTTTTTTTTTTTTTTCCTCTCTCTACTGTATTTCTGGTGCAATTTTGATACATATTTTCGAATATCTTATCTGACATTACTCATTATCTGACGTTACGTGTCTGGGCACGCACAGGTTTGGCTTTACGATTGGTCATGGGAGCAGCTAAAACAGGTCAGCTCCACAGAACTCTAAGTCTGAAGCTGAGCGTCCACTACAAGCAAAGCAGAGTGAGTATAATAATCCGCCAAAAAACGCTCCCAGCTTTGTACGTGTAGTGGACTTCCACTAGGATCAGAACAGAGCAGAGCGAGCTAGTGCTGCAGTGGACCTTGGAGCTAGCTCTAATCCACTCCTCTCTGCTCTGCTCAGCCTATAGTGGACGCCTAGCTTCAGAATGAGGAAAGAAAATACGGCAGAAATTTCTAGCAAAATCCAGTTAACCAATCACATGATCAAAATGACTAGATATTTCTCGATTGATTTAGGTGTTGCCACCTTTTTCTAACCTGTATTATAGTGCTGTCACCACTACTATGGAGTCTAGTGGTTGACGAACTCATAAACAGGATAAATTTTTTGGGCCTGCATTGTCTAGTTTATGCTAATGACATAACACTGGTTGTAAGAAGTAAATTTCAGAATACTGTAACAGACCTCATGAGCACTGCTCTAAAAAAGGTTGAAAAATGGTGCAAAGAGGAAGGATTGTCGGTTAACCCCAGCAAGACTAACCTAGCAATGTTCACTCGAAAAAGAATACATGTTATGCAAACAGTAAAATTCTTTGCAAAACCACTTGCATATTCAGATGAGGTTAAGTATTTAGGGGTTATCTTTGACAAAACCTTGACATGGAAGCCGCATCTCCAAAACAGCACCAGCAAAGCCAAACGAGTGTTCTGGGCCTGCAGACGTGCCATTGGAAATAATTGGGGCTTGTCACCGAAAATGGTGCTCTGGATATACGGGAGTGATTATTCCAATGATATCTTATGGGGCCATTGCCTGGGGAAATAGGACCCATAATGAAATAGGGAAAAAAGAACTCACTAGTTTACAAAGAATGGCAACCATTGCAATTACAAGTGCAATGAGAACTACTCCCTCACAGAGTATAGAAATACTCCTAGATTTTCTACCACTAAATAAACAAGTGGAACTAGAGGCTTTTTTGTGCTCACGATGCCTAAAACTCATGGGTCTATGGAAATCATCCCATGAATTACCAATGTTTAAAAATATTCAGTTACAGGTAAAAGAACATTCCTGTCTAATAATGAGATATGACTGGTTGTTAAAACAATATTGCTTCAGAGCCAAATACAATATTATCTTTCCTTTCCGACCAGAGAGGACTGGAGATTTCCCTCCAATCTGACCAGGAGAGGAGATGAAATTTGGTACACAAGTGGTTCAAAGACATCTTATGGCACTGGTTCAGGTGTCTTCTGTCCTAACAGAAAAATAAAGCTGTATTTCTGTCTGGGCAAGTTGGCTACTGTATTTCAGGCTGAGGTTCTTGCAATCACTGCCTGTGCCTACAACTGTCTAGATAAGGGGGTTGTTAAGAGGGTCATAAAGATTTTCTCTGACAGCCAAGCTACCTCAAAGGCCTTAAAGAGTCACTGCTTTACCTCTAAAGCAGTGTGGGAATGCCACAATGCACTTGAAGACCTAGCTGAGGGAAACAAGGTGTCTCTTCTCTGGGTTCCTGGTCACTGTGACATTGAGGGTAATGAAATGGAAGACCAATTAGCTAAACAAGGATCTGAAATATATTTTTTTATCTTTGAACCTGTTTTGGGTCTGCCCCACAATGCGGTCAAGAAAACTATCAAAAAAATTTTAATGACTGGATCCTATCAAGCATGGCTTCAATCTAAAGATCAAAGACAAGCCAAAGAGCTCAATCAACAGTCAGCCTGGACTAGATCGAGGGAGCAACTAAAATTGAGTAGAAGAGAAATGAAAGTTGCTGTAGGCCATTTAACTGGACACTGCACCTTAAATAGACATTTTAACACATTCGCTGCCACCAAAATTTATATATCCATCCTCAGAGACCGAATTTAAAAAAAGTGTTTTAATGATTAAAAACGTTCCTTATATTTTAATAGTAAAACCAGAAAAAAAGGAAAAAAACCAAGCACTAAAAATATAAAAATAATGCTTCACTAACGTGCCTCAAAAACCTCATCGTTCAACCTCCAAATCCGAACTAAAAATAAAGCAGTTTACTTATCATACTCGATCGTCGTCCCAGAGAGTCGCCGGCATGAGAGGTAGCGCCATGCTGACGAACTGGCGCGTCAGTGGCAGCGAATGTGTTAATCTGCTAGGTGTTGTAGATGACCCACTATGCAGGGGCTGTAGTATGACAGAGGAGAGCTCTACACATGTGTTATGTAAATGTGACTACTACTCTGCCCAACGATTTGAACATCTGGGATACCATTGTATCGACCCCTGGGAACTGTCAAATGTTCCAATCAGGTCTATACTGAAATTTATTTCGCCAACCGGTCTTCTTTAGATCAAATAGGGGGTTTCAGTACAATAGACTTCAGTCGCAGTGCTGGTACTTGGTAGAGTCACCCTCATTCCTAAGTCATAACCTGTATTATCGCTGTTCATAAATTAAATAAAATAGAACGTTAAAATAAATACGTCAGCATTTATAATTTTATACAGATTAAAATAAAATAGAACTTTAAAATAAATATGTCATTATTTACAATTATTTACAGACGATTTTTTGTAACAGTATGGCAGGAGGACATTTATTTTTCTCAGTTGAAAACCTAGTATAACTTTTGTTTCCTAGAAAACTACTGTTCCAATCATCGATGATCGCAGAATTCAGAAAGCATAGCAATACCTATGTCCAAATCAAACTTTTAGATTTTGCTTTCGACAAAGCGGAACAAGATAAAAAGATCAAAATATAATTATTCATCGAAATCCATTTGTTGATATCTCTCTAAAGAAATACTACACTTTCAAAGGAAATCCCAGTAAGGATTTTTTTCTACACTCACTATGATACAATATTCTGGCCCAGTGCATTTAGAAACTACTCTCCATAAAACCTTGAAATTTGGTGAATAGGTATGAAAATGATCACTTAATGAAATGACATAAAATGTTTTCATTTAATGTCTATCAATTATAAATGAAAATTCAAATAACAAAAAACAAAACCAGGTGGACGGTGGTGCTTACGCGTTGTCGAAACGATTTCAAATATAAAATAAAATATATTAGACACTAATTTTGGATAGTAATTTATGCCATCCCAGAGGTATTTTTTGTACCTAATCTCTAAATTTCAAAGTGTTATATATCTGAATGTGCTGGTCTTGGAAGATTGTAACATGGCGTGTATAGGGAATAATTCTTACTAGGACTTCCTCTTAAAACAGGCATACCAAAAAGAAGGGTTGTCTGCAGAACTTGATGGAATTTTTAAATGTCAAGATGCCAGACACTGTTTTATTTCTTTAAGATACTTTGGAACAGAAAAGCATTTGTGTCTATTGTTTATCTGGTGCAAAAATAGCCCAAAGAAAGCAATCTAGTTTATTTAGTAATCAATTAGGTTGGTTGTTTTCAGATTATCTGGCACCGTTGGCAACACGAGGGCTATAATGTGCCGAAACATTCATCATTTGACAAGCCAACATACATTTACAAACACCCATGCCTTACAAGGGACTCGAACCTGCAACCTTGCGGTCTAGAAGCTAACACGCTAACCACTATACCGTTTGGTCGGCGATCAACAATTAGGATCTAACTATTTTTTAAGTTCACAATTGTTTCTTTGCTTACTTGTATTTAAAATAGTTGTTCTGGATCTTTTACATAATCACTTCTCTTATACTTAAAATAGATCTTTTTCCATATCACAAATAAAAAAATTAGTAGAAAGTAAAATACTTTAATAAACAAAAAATCTTACTTTCTAAAATCAAAAATAGTTACAGATAAATTTTTAGGTCACTTGGATTTTCGATAGTATGATTGAGAAAATGGCGCTTAACACCATTCCTTTGTAAAATACTTTACCAGCTTGTAGGATTTTCATGTGTGAATGTGATAATGTTGTTTTAGAGAGCTACTGCGGCCAAAAGTTTTGTTGCAGATCTCACAAGCATGGAGCTTTTCTCCAGTGTGAGTGAGGATATGGTCTTTAAGACTACTTCTAAGTGAAAATGTTTTGCTGCACATTTCGCAAGCATTAGGTTTTTCTCCAGTGTGAGTGCGGAGATGTTCTCTTAGATGGCTACTTTGAGCAAAGGTTTTGTTGCATATCTCACAAGTATGTGGCTTTTCTCCAGTGTGAGTGAGGAAATGACGTTTAAGACTGCTTCTTTGTGAAAATGTTTTACTGCACATTTTGCAAGCATGAGGTTTTTCTCCAGTGTGAGTGCAGAAATGTACTCTCAGATAGCCACTTCGGGCAAAAGTTTTGTTGCAGATCTCACAAGTATATGGCTTTTCTAGAGTGCGAGTGAGGAGATGACATTGAAGATGAATCCTTTATGAAAATGTTTTGCTGCATATTTCGCAAGCATGTGGCATTTCTCTAACATGAATGGAGTGTTGGCGCAGCTAGATCCTCGCGCCATTAAAAACCTAACCATGAATGAAGAGATGTCATCTTAGATTATAACTTTAGGCAAAGATTTTGGTGCATATTTTGCAAACAAGTGTTTCTACAGTGTGAGATATATTTTTAAGAGACTTAATTTGAGATAAAATATTGCAGAGTTTTTTATAAGAATGTTGTTTTTCCCCTTGTGAATGAGGAGGTATATTTTATTGAATAATTGCATGAATAAGTGTTATCTCCAAGTTAACGATATCTAAAATTACTGCTTATTTTTACCTATATGCATTATCACACACTTATTTACTTTCCCCAGTACACATGCAAAATGGTTTAAGATGATGATACCTTTATAAATTTCTTTAGCGCCAATAAATTATTTTCTTATTCATCAGTATTACGACAAACGTTGTGACTCTTCATAGAAATTGATGGTTGTTCATGAAGGACGGCAATTTTCATATCTCTGCTTTTCTGCAATGAAGAAATACATCTTTAGAAAATTATATGCAACCTACATTCCTTACCTAAAAGTTAAAATCAGTCATCATAATAAGTAAATAAAAATTAAGGGTTTAAGTCTTGATCTGTACTATATTTATTATACATCTTGCCGATTCAGTTTAATTGTGAGTTCTTTGCTTCTTAGCATACCAACATTTTTTAACACAAAATATCCTAATACTACATTAAAATTACAAATTAAAAGTTTATCAAATATAAATTATTATTTGACAAATAATTTTTATTTAAAATATACAAATAATATTCAATATGAGAACTTTCACAGCACACATGGTTTTTCACTTAATAGAGGATTAAAATTAAAAAGATTGTCCATTTAGACAAGAATCTATTGTTTTCTTTATAAAAAAAAAAAACTTCCAAGAAATTTCTACAATTAAAGCTAACTTCAAAAATTACGAATTTCTGCAGAACCAATGAAAAAAAGTTTAATTGCAATTCGGAAGACAAAAAGTTAAAATAAATAGAAACAATTATTTTGTAGAAAAGCATGCTTGTAGTCTGAAAAGGTTTTTAAAATAGCAGGAGTGTCACATGCTTTTATTATTAACTAGCTGAATACCAGTGCTTCACCACGATAATTTTACCATGTGAAATATTTTAGCCAGCTTTGAGGCCCCACGTTGCAGAAATCCGTCATTGGTGTATAGCATAGACTTATTATTATCAATAGACTGCGCATTCCCACTTCAATTATACAACGAGAATGAAACCAAAATGAATCACATGAGTAGGGACTTTTTGGGAGCAGGGTTGCAGATTTGGCGGGTTTCTCCTCACTCAGGAGATAAAGGATAATAAGATTATTAGATAAAGGATTAATTTTACAACGTAGTTGTCTTGTATGTTAAATTGTTAGTTGATTGTATTCCTGCGGAACAATCGTTTTAACTTTTCCGATCAAGTGTGTGCTAAAAAAAGCTTGTGAAGTTGTTCTCGGTTTCCTTGATAAAATTTCCCAATTTCATACGTTATAAATAAACTACTCTTTTCTGTTTTAATTATTGATAAGTATATAAGTATAGTATCCTTTATCGCCTAAGTGAGGAGAAACCTGCCAAATCTGCAACCCTGCTCCCAAAAAGTCCCAACTCATGCGATTCATTTTGGTTTCATTCTTGTTGTATAATTGAAGTGGGAACGCGCAGTCTATTGATAATAATAAGTCTATGGTGTATAGGCCCCAGTTTTTGGCGCTTTGCTTGCAGGAAGGTTAACCGCAACACAATATCGAGCTTGCTTCGCTCGCTGAGAAAGTCATTGACACATAAGAACAGGCTTACTTAATTCGTTGAAAGAACCATTACTAGGCAAACATGAGCTCGCTTTGATCGATGAAAGGTTCCTTGCTGCGTAAGCATAAGGTCGCTTCACACACTAAAAACTAATTGCTACGTAAGGCCTTAATATTAGAAGCCTCTCCCTTGTCAAGAAACAATAAAAAAATTCTCCGTAATAACTATGTATGATACAACACCCCTTTAGGACTATTTTAACATGTGATGTTTGTAAAAAGCAAAATTAGAAGGTCAAAACTACTTATGTTGAAACTTTCAGAGATCTAGGCCCATTAGAAGTCGTTGTTTGTGAAAATATTAATTAAAAAAATCATTAAAAAAAATTTAAATTGTAACGTTCTTTTTGTCAAAAGTCTAATTAGAAGGCCAAAACTATTTATGTTGAAAATTTCAGAAATGTAGCCCTGTTAGAAATAGTTTTGTAAAATATTTGTTAATTAATTAAAAAATAAAATTTCAAAATTCTATTTTTCAAAAGTTCAATTTGAAGGCCAAAACTACTTATGTTGAAAATTTTAGAGCTGTAGCCTTATTAGAAATCATTTTGTAAAATATTTATTAATTATTTTTAAAAAAATTAATTACAAAAGAAATAAATAAAAATTTAATATTCTGTTTTTCAAAAGTCCAATTAGAAGGCTAAAACTACTTATGTTGAAAATTTCAGAGCTGTAATGGTGGACCCATGACCACCACTAACCAATGCACAAAATTTGAACATAGTAGGTGAATATGTTCGGAAGGTATGCTGACTACGTACACACAGACAGATATTTTTTCTAAACCACTTTTTTGAAAACAGGATGTTTCAAAACGTGAAGGAATGCAAAAAAAAAAAAATTAACCGAAAACAATACTTACATTATTCTACGCTAACATGTGGGTAATAAAAAGTAAAAAACAACATAAAGTATTAAGTAGTTAAAATACAAATTAACATAGCTTCAAACTAAGGCATTGAGCAATTTGCCAATAGGACAAATTTATTCCATATTTATTGATAAAATTGATTAAAAATTCAGAGATATTAAATTATTGAAATTTATTTTTTAAAACCTCATAATTCCTTTAAAAAAATACTCTCAATAACTGATAGTTAAAATTTGAAATACTATTGCTAAAGAAAATTATAATTTGAATTGCTTTTGACAAACACATGTCAAAATATTTTTAAAGGGGAGAGAGGTGTTGTATTACTAAATTGACGGGGAAAATTTTTTTGTTTCTTCTCAGGGAAAAGGTTCTAATATTACAGATTTACGTAGCAATTAATGTTTAGTGAGCAAAACGAGCTCATGCTTGCGCAACAAGGAACCTCTCATCAAGCAAAGAGAGTTTATACTTGCATTGCAATTAATCTTTCATTGAGTGAAATGAGAATGAGCTTTTGTGTCAATGAACTTTCTTTTCAGCGTGAGAAGTGACCTGCATTTGTGTAGCAATGAAACTTTTAAGCGAGCTGTGTTTGTTAGAATGAAACTATTAATGAGCAAAATGAGCTTGGTTTTGCATAGCAATGAACCTTTCTGCGAACGAAGCCGTTTTGCGAAGCACCAAAAGCTGGGACCTATACACCAATGACTGATCTTCACAATGCAGAATAGTATATTACATATAAAATTCAATTTCCAGAGACATTGGGAAATCACTTGGAATAATTAAAATGTGCTGTAACCTTTTTTGTGCAATTTCGTAAAAATATAACACTTAAAGTATTGCTGTAATGATGAGATTACTGGTATATAGACTCTTTTTTCATTAATTATTATCCAGAACAATTAAAATTTGCTTTATTTCTTTTAGTGCAATACCATAGAAGTATATCTTTTAAAATAATGTATGGTATTGAAATAAATTATTTTTTTAAGATGGTTAACCAGTTAATGCTCTTACTTATTTCATAAAATGTTTCCGAACTAATTTTATGCCATTAACTTTGCTACATAAGTCATAAACATTTTGAGAAAAGCATATTGGAGGCAAATTCAAAATAGGTAGATCATCAAAAAAGTGGTATCCGGAAAACTTCGACCAACCTATGTAAATTCATTTAAACTTCAAACATGATTTTAAAACATAATGAGAACTAAGTTAAGTTACAGCTCCTATCACTAGAAATGCTGTTTGACAGTTTCTTTCTTTGCAAAATAATACCTGTAGAACTGACCTGTATCAAATAAAAAAAAATTGACAGGGCAAAGTTTAACAAGACACCACATAACATTTATGCACATGTGACCTAAGCCTGATATGAAGTTGCAAAAGAGTTCTCCAAAATAAATTAACTCCTCTTTAGCAAACTTTTTTTAGCTAAAATAAATCAGCTGAAGTAATACTATAACCCATAAAAACAAAGTTTGTAACATAAATCCTTTATATGCATTGATAATTTTTATGTGCAAATGCAACTTCTTAAGCTCAGACTGAGTTTTCATAATGTTTGACCATTTTAAGAACAAAATTTAAATTTCAGACTATTTACTAGTTGTTTTTTTTACCCCCAGAACTTGATTGAATACATTGTCATCTACAACGAGTTTATTTGCTAAGATTCAGCTAGATTGGAAGACTGAAAGTAGGTTAATCAGCCCTCCAAAGGTATTGTGTCATCAACTTTATTAGGGGAAGGTTTCGTCGCCAAATTGAACATGTTTGAATTAAGCTTGATATTTGGATAATAGAATGTGAGTAAGAGCTGTTAAGTCTGGCGTAAGGCAATAGAAACACATCTTTTATTTGTTTTGTTTAAAACAATTTTGGCAATTTTGGAAAGAGTTTTTACAATGAACGGTTAAATAGGATTTATTAGTATTCCGAAGTAATTATAGACATATAGTGACAGCCCCCAAAATTTGATAAAATGCATTGTCATCGACATCGAATATATCTGCCAAGTTTCAGCTCAATTGGCAGATTTGCTTGGCAGCGGCAAACACACCCACCCTGCCAGCCAACCACCCACACAATCAGTGGCGCTACTAGATGTAGTCTGTGGGAGGGGATTTACCAAAGTTTGTTCCTGAATTCTCTGCATAGAAAACAATTTCTATGCAGAACTTAAACTAGTTAAGGAGGAGCTAAAACTTTCTCCTCTCATATTTGTCACATGTCATCAATATTTTTTCAGTTTCTTAATCCGTCACTTACATTATAAAAAAATATTAAAATGATTTTCGTCCAGTTTTCGTGTGATACAAAACAACCTAACATGGCACAACATCTTATCTAGATCTCATATTATCCATACTTTCTTGATTATAAATTAATACAAAATTTTTTCATTTATATAAATTCAATTACAGAAAGAGTAATATTTTAGGTTAACGGACAAGGGCCTATAGCCCTGATACCGTACGTCAATTGTAACAGCGTTTGAAATATTCATACTTTTACATTTCTTTTTTAAAAGACCCTTTATATTGAACTAAAGTAGACAAAAAATAATGCTTAATGATTTTTTGATACTAGATGATATACAAATCCATTATTTATTTCCAAGTTTTTGAACGGTAGAGCTACTTTAATGTGATACGGTAGGCAAACTCTGTCTGAATAATGGTAGATTAAAAGGTATTATTTTGAAATTATTTACGATTGGTTAGAGATTCTTATTTGATCATTACAAAACACCAGGATGTTAGGGATCCTAGGAGGGGGGGAGTTCTGAGCCTAAAAACCTTTCTCCTAAATGGGCGCCTGCACACAATCGATTTTAATATAAAGGTTTTAAAAATATGGTTGCTATCTCTAAAACTATATAAGGAATGAAATGAGTTACAACTTGCAAATATTTTTCTTTTAAACAAGATGACTTGTCAAAAAATACCAGGAGCCAATAGTACATATGTACTAAACTAAATATCACCAAATAAATTTACTCATTTACAACATTTACAGAGGAGTTGCTATATCGAATGTCAAAAAAAGAAAGCAAAATCGCAAAAATTTCAGTTTTTAAAAGCAATAATTTTAAACAAATAATCGAACAAATTTTAAAAGTGAAACACTTGCATTTTTAAAAGTTTTTTTTTTCCTTACCTCAATTTTAAACTGCATATAAATTACAAAATTTTAAGTCGTAATAAAATGTGTAGAAAAATTAAAACATTCAAAAAGGAGCAAAACAAAATGTAATGTAAATGTAAGTTGAGTTGTAAATTTGTTGAAATCAAAACTGTTATTTATGCCCTATCATTTATTTTTGATGACGTCATAAACAACTTTATTTAGTATTGTCAGAGACAACTTTCTCTGTTCTTCACCATCCATGCAAACACCTTCTATATAGATGCATGTTTCACATGAACAATATTAACTCCATAAAGGTTACGAAAACATATTGCCTCGTCAATTTAGAGGAAGATAGCAACTGCTAGGATTGTAAAGTTTTTAAGCTCACAGTGCCTGGATCTTGATTGGGATGAACTATAACGAAATTAACATGTAATGGGCAAAATGGTGCGAAGATGTAGAACTTGAAAACATAAAAAATTCCACGTTTTTACCTAGTTGAAGCACCTTACCACGAATTTGAATTTGTCCAGTTACACTGCATTTTTTGAGCATATGGCGAAGTTGTCTAAAGTGTGTTATAAATGTGATCAGTTTTGTATTTTCAAAAAGTAAAGTTGCTCCTCTAAAATCATTCTTCTAACCGCATTAGAATTGATGAGTGCTCTTTTATCAGCGCACACACGCATAAGCTTGAGTAAAAGAATTGCTAACACTTTATCTTTGAAAGTGTCTCTTCGATTATCGACCGAATTCAGTTTAACTTATTTTTGGATTAGGAGTTCTCCTGGTCTAACAAAAAGAGTTGCCATAGCAATATACTTTTCAGAGAGAAAAATGAGCATATACTCCATCAGCAAGAAACCTTTCAGAGTGAAACGAGCCTGTGCTTGCAGAGTAACGAGTCTTTCAGTGAGCAAAGCGTGCCTGTGGTCAAGTACCAATGAACTTTTCAGCGAGTGAAGGGAGCCTGTACTTATGCAATCCTGGTTCGCGAAACAGCTGGGATCTATACGCACCGACGGGTATTTTATAAAATGAAAGAGCGGAAATCCGGAGCAGGATTTCATTCGAGTGTGCAAGGATTTGTTTTTACGAGTTTTTCATAAGAACAAAAGCATCTACATTTATTTTTTGTCTAATTCGGGCGTCAATTAATCAGATCTTTCTCAATAAATTTATTTTCTAATGGCCAAAATTTGTAATTAAATGTGTTGTTAAAATATATAAAAATCTGGAAAATCCATCAGTTGAACTAATTTCATTATACAACCACTTTTTAATTCATATCAATTGAACCAAGATAACTTTTAGTGTTTTTGACACAATTTTAAAAGATTTTTGTAGTTTAGATATCAACAAAAAACTGTTTTCAATATAATTTCTAGTACTGCGTACAAAATTTCGGGGGTAAATCACCGGAAGTGGCCCTATTTTGCTGCTTATGGATGAAATTGTTGATATTTATTTTATCGCACATACTGCAATGGCATATTACATTTATTCTGCCATGTACGATGTTTAAAATGTACAAGAGGAATCTTCATGTCTACATGTAAATCTTGATGTAAATAAATGTTTTTGGATGTTTGTTTTAATTTGTTTAAAGTTAAACTGAATACTCTCCAAAGCAAAATCTGCACCTCGAGTTAAATATGACACTTTCTCTATTTTACAGTTTATAAAAGTTAGAATAGTGGTGATAAATGATGGAAACGGGCGTCCGAAAAGGTTAAAATATGGCAAATGCAGATGTCTTTCTGCTGAAATCCCCCATGGAAAATGGGGATAGTCTTGTTTCTCATGACAAACAGCCAGTAATAACGTGCTTACAGCCTGAAAATTAACAAGGAAAATGAAGAAAGTGAACTCTACCTCTGATTTCCAGAAACATGTATTGGGGTACATAAAAGTAATGAACAAAATCGTGACAATGCTGCTATAAAAATGCCAACTCGATAATTTATACATACTAAATTAATTAGTATTGCAAACAGGGATAAACTTTGGGTTTTGGGTGCTTTTAAACGAAACGATAAAGAAAAAATGCTGTAAGAATATACAGCGAAACCTGTGTAATAATGGTACTGCCTATAACAATAAACCTGCATATTTTCTTTTGTCCTGGCATAATTCCTAATTATTGAATGTATTTTGTAACTGCTCACAGCGATAATCACTTTGTAGGATGCACCCGAGTCTATAAAGATAATTTAAACCCATTAGAAAGCAGGTAGTACATAAATATATTGGGATTTTTTTTTTTTTTATCTTGGGAAACGAAACAACACCCAAAGGTCTATTTAATTGGCTTTTGTTTTAATATTAACAAATATGCTGTACATGCGTTTGAACTAGTTAGATAGAACTAAACATATAATACGTATGAACAAATTATTGGCATCAATAAGCCGACCAAACGGTACAGTGGTTAGCGTGATAGCTTCTGGACCGCGAGGTTGCGGGTTCGAGTCCCGTGTTGGCATGGGTGTTTGTAAATGTATGTTGGATTGTCTAATGACGAATGTTTCGGCGCATTATAGCCCTCGTGTTGCTGACGGTGCCAGATAATCTGAATACAACCAACCAATTGGCATCAATAAGCAAACAAACAAAATTAACAGATTTTTTTTCTGAATATGTAAAAATAAAAATTCTATAAAAAAAAATTATTCATACACCCCTCTTTATTTTAATTTTTAATAAACATTTTGACTAAAAGTTTCCCTTTGCTGAATTTTGAAAGAAAATACCATTTTAACACTGAATCATAAAAAAAAAATTGTGTACCACTGCAAAATTCATCAGTTAAGTTATGGCTTCTCCAAATTAATTCAATGTGCCAAGACAAGTCCAGTAACAAAAGAGGTGTTGCTCAAGGCACTCGGACCTATTATCCTTAAAAAAAAAAACTAAAATCACCAAGCAGTATTTAGATCCACAAATACAATCCAACACATTACTATATTGTATCTAAATATTGGATGGGCAATATGTTCTAACTGCTCGAGTGAAAGCAGTCCATAACAATAATTTTTCTAAGTCCCTACATCATTATCGTTATAGACAGATTTTGCATTACTTTCATAAATGGCAAAAATTAAATATATTAATTCAGTGAGATTGTCACCTTGTTCCTGTCTACAGTTAATGCTTAATTTTTTAGCCACAATATCTGCCAATCTATAGCATTGTTTGTTTTGTATGCTCAACGACCTATTTTTATACATAAAAACGACTGATCAGACTGGAACCTATAACTTAACTTGGATTTCAAACCACAATGAACATCCATGTTAACACAATGTTCTAAAGAGTCTGGAAATGTTTCAAAACAGAATGTTCAAAAAGAAGAAAGTATCAAGATAGTATTTTATTTATCCATAAGCGCATGTTGACTTATTGCTAAAGAAAAACCACACTTCAAAAGAAACATAACAAATAAGAGGGTTGTCTACAAACACTAATAGAAGTTTTGAAAGTTAGAATTTAAGAGACTGTTGTTTATTTATGTTTCTGAGATACTTTGATAACAGAAAAGCATCACTATGTACCATGCGAGTAAATAAAAAGAACTTTCATAAACACAAGTTTATCAGATACAATATAGACCAAAGAACGGTATGTTGTTTGTTGAGAATTAAACAATTAACACTTGATTAATTTTTATTGTCAAAATACAGGCTGGTCATAAAATAACTTTGCCAATATATGGATCTCTAGCTTCCGTTCCGTTCAACCGATCAAGATGAGATTTCAGCTATAGTTATTCAGAGGTATGAGCTCGGGATTCTGTGAATGACAACAAAATGTCGCTCACAGTGATGGCGACAGTTACAGAAACTCAAAATTTTTGAACGGCAACACCTACTTTTTCTGTTGCAAAATGCTCAGTGCATGTGAAAAACCTAAAGAGCCTTGGAACTGAAAACCCTAAAGAGCCTTGGAATGGTATGTGTATCACAAAAAACAGACGCGTTATGCACGCACAAAGAAACAGCTTTGCGAACAGCCAACAAAAACACAATCAGGACCCACGGTGGAAATGTGCATAAGACAGAGGCCAAAGTCCACATGGGTGCCATCACAAGCAATTTTATCGGCTTCCTACGCTGAATGTCTGGTGAACGGAATCTGTGAGCCCCGAATGTGTTTCATAACGTGTCCATTTTTTGTGATATAAGTACCGTTCCAACGCTCTTTAGGGTTTTCGCATGAGCGGAGCATTTTGCGATAGAAAAGAGGTGTTGCCATTCGAAAATTTCAAGTTTCTGTAACTATAACCGTAACCACCATTTTATCACAATTCACAGAATCCGAGCTCATACCTGAAATCTCATCTTGATCGGTTGAAAAGAACGGAAGCTAGAGGTCCATATATCGGCAACGTTATTTTATGACCACCCTGTAGTAGGGATGAGCCATATTTTAATAACAGTTAAAAGTTATTGATACTTAAACTCACGCGAATTAACAGTTACCTAATTTTCTAAGTAACAGTTATTCATTTATTATAAGTGCAATAGATGGCGCTAGTATGTCCATATATTTCTGTTATTGAAGATCATAATATCAGAATCACGAAATAAAAATATATTTTTCTAATAACGGTGATTCGGAAAAATATATTTTTCTAATAACGGTGAACGGAAAAATATATTTTTTTATCGTGATTCTGATATTAGGATCCTGGTCGTTATTCCTGGAATAACTAACTGTCCGATTGGTATCAGTTGATATTGACATAATTTTCAATAAAAGTAGATATAACTGTTATAAGATATTGACAGAAGTTTTTGTATTGGAATAACTTTTGGACCATTCTTTGTTAGCGCTGCTTTTCAAGATGGTATTTTAAATTTCGTTTCGATTTTTTTTTTTTGTTTTTTTTTTGTTTTTTCGTTGATTTTTGTTAGTTCGTTATGATTTGATGCACATTATGAGTGGTAGGGTGAAGAGGAATGTGCGTGGGGGGGGGGGGAGTATCTGACGCAACATTCTTTGGGTTTAAATGACAGAGATGGGGAAAGAAGGTGGGGGATTAGGATTAAGGATTTAGGAAGAAATGCATGCGTGTTTTTGCTGAAGGCTCTTTTTTTTTATGTTATAAGAATTCCTTTGGTGGGAGAGGTTTTGAACGTTACGTTCGCATTTCATTTCAGTCTTCTTATGAGACTTTTAAAGACTCGCTGTGTTTCTTTCGTATTGGTTGGAGGTAAGAAAATTTTTCGCTATTGTTTTAGAATAAGAAAATGATACTATATATAAAAAATAAAGAGAGCGTAGGATTTGAGTTTTTCCTTTTGATGGAAAATAAATTATGTTCTTTTCCTTGTAAAGCAAGCTTCTAATTTCAAATCGATATAATCAAAAGATTGTGTAGTAAATTTGGAGCATAGTTAAATAGGTTTTAATGTTAAACAAAAATTTGTTTATGCATATATTTTTTATATTTAACGCATTACCTGAGAGGTTTTTAATTTTTTTATGATCATTTTTCAATTTGAACTAAATAAAGGGAATTTATTATTTGTAAAATTGCTTTTCTTGATTAATTATGAATTGAATTTTTTAAATAAACATGACATTCATCTTTTTTAGTTTGATTAACTTTATAATATTTGAATTTTACTTCAAATTTTTTATTAAAAATATTTTTATTCGGGTTTAATATCGTAACTTAAATTTATAATTTTTGTTTATAAATTTTTATTTCATGAATTTATGTATACATAAATGTGGTCGTGACGGCACAATTATTTATAAAATACATAATTTCTGTAAATAGTTTTAACGCGCCATAATTAATTTACAATAATTTCAAAAATATAGTTATTGAAATAATAATAATATCCCTATATTTAAAACATATATTTTTTATACTTCAAAGATTCCTCTGAAAATGTACATTTTTCTCACAATATTACATAAAATTTATATGTAAGTAATAATTTTAAAGCCTGTGCACGTAAAATGTTTCAAAATGTGTTTTCATTTAAAAATCACTTTCATTTTATATGTATCAGTTATGAATTATGTTGTATTGTAAATTCTTTCTCCAATTTATTGTTAAATCATAAAAATAAAAAAATTAAAAAACAAAATTCTTATAAAATAACCTCAAAACTATAAATGATTTCTTTTATTTTGATATTTTTACAAATTTATATTGAAAGATGTTCTAATTTAAAATCGATTAACTGATATCTAAAGAGAATGTTGTAGAAAAACAGGTATGTTTTATTTATTCCATGTATTTATTTTTATTTACCTTTTACTTTAAAAATAACGGATAACGGTTATAATATTTCGTTATTTCCTAATAATTTTAATGTAACTGCAGTTATTTAACAATAACTGTTAAGCTCATCCCTACCCTGTAGTTCCTCTGCTAGCTTGAAATTAAATACTTGTTGAAACATCAATTTACATAACATAAACAACATAATGAAATGAAACTCTCACAAATCTACAATCTTTCTGGAAACGAAAATAGTTACAACTAAATTTTGCAGCAAAATGAATTTTTAATGGTGTGATTGAAAAAATGGTGTGTAACATTATTTCTGAGTGAAATATTTAGCAAGTATGTGGCTTTTCTCCATTGGGAATGAGAAGTAGTAATAGAAGGACATTCGAGGAAAGATTTTGTTGCAGAATGGGGAAGTTGCGTGATTTTCAAACTCTTTTGAAAACAATAGTTCCCTTTAAAATAAACATAATGGTACCATTTACAGTTTGATAAAATTCAATTTATATTATTAAAATTAACTTTTGAATGACCCTGACGTCACTTCCTTTAAAAACACCGTCTTTGCACTGTCACGTCACGATACATGGCCTAGGTTCTTCGATTCCTGCAAAACCAAAGCGGTTGTGATTTCGGCTTTTTTCTTTTAAAATTGTTGAAATGAAATTTTATATTTACAATGTCAAAAGTGCCGTATAAGTATTGTATTGTTCCTTGCTGCAAAAATACCACCATTTATGCTCCGGATAAAGTATTTTGTTAGTGAACCTAAGAATCCTTAAACAATGGTGCACTGCAATGAAGCGAGACAAAACTAAAAATACGAAATTGTTTTATGAAACTTCTCTATATTGCTGTGAATGTTATTTTTCAGTAAATTGAGATTATTTTTGTTTGAATTGATTAAAATTTAAAAGAACCAATTTGTTTTCGTTGGAATATCTTTTCTTTAGCATTTCAGATCAATAACTCGTCTCATTTTATATTTTAATAGATAGTTAAGAATTCGAAGTTTTGTAATAATATTTTCCCTTCAATTACCAAACAAATTATGCGAGATATTTCAGTTGGGTCTTTTAAGAGTATTTATTAATATTATTGATCTTTTCTTTCTTTGAAGATTAAAAAACAATTGTTTGCGATTTTCAAATCGTGATAATATATCCTATGGCATTATCACCATAACTTTCACGCCACTACTCTTTAAAAAAAAAAAAAGGGAATATTATTGTCTGCGCAATATGTTTAAACAGAGGGAGTTTAAAATTTAGTCCTTTTCTGTGAAAATAACTTATACAAACGTATTGAATTTTAGGTACTATACTACACATTGGTAGTTTGGAAATTACTTTTAAGTCTTGATGTCTTTAGAAAAAGTGGGTTATTTGAAATACTTTCAAAACAAAACTATGAAAAAGAAAAGCTGTATTTAAGTTCTATTTAGAATTCTAGTAGGTTCACTGTAGTAAATCATTATTCCATTTTCAATTGAAATCAAAGTTCTAAAAAAATTACAAATTAAGTTATGGCTGGTGCAATCAGACTCTAATTAAGTAACTACATTTTAATTGATTAAATATCAAATAGAAAAACTTTTAAAATATATAGTTTTTGACACTTGTTTAAATGTGGAAAAAAAATTCGAGTCTAGTTCAAAAATTAAAGATTATACAACGTGGTAACCTTAAGACCAAGCCGATCAAACGGTATAGTGGTTAGCGTGCTAGCTTCTAGACCGTGAGGTTGTGGGTTCAAGTCCCGTGTAAAGCATGGGTGTTTGTAAATGTTTGTTGGCTTGTCTAATGACAAATGTTTCGGCGTATTATAGCCCTCTTGTTGCTGACGGCGCCAGATAATCTGAAAACAACCAACCAACCTTAAGACCAACAAAATTATAATAGAACTCAGAAAAACATATGAATGATAACAAAAATTAAAGGAAATTCTATAATTTAAAAATCACTTATCTTTGAATTTTAACTCCTCTTATTTCTGCATACACAAAGGTTGGATTTCTTGCCGAAAATGATATCATACTGATAGAATCTACTCTTGGAAAGTTATCCGATTGTACTTTTTTAAATCCTTGGTCTAACGGCATGATAAATTTATAGGGACTGTTAAAAAAAAAATAAAGATCAAATTAAAAAAAAAAATCGTAATGTATATTTTAAATATTAACGTGTGGAGTTATAGATTATCGACGCATTTGCTTCATTCAATGCACTACACACGAGGTGAAGTTAGCTCGGGGCGGACCCTTCGTGCATCCTGACATCAAAGGTCAAAAGGGCTGTTTTCGGTCACGTGATGTTGTTGACGTTTTCGCTCATATTTAATTGCATATTTAAATATTTTTAAAATCATTATCATTAAATATTTTTCATATTTAATAAAACGTTTTTTGAACATTTTGATTGAATATTCAGAAACTGCATCAATTTTTCTCTTGGAAAAATATAATTTTACAGCATTTTGAGTATAGTGCAACTTCCCCATTCAGAAGCATGTGGTTATTCTCCAGTGTGAGTGAGGAGATGTTTTCTTAAACGGTCACTTCGAGTAAAGGTTTTGTTACAGATCTCACAAGCATGTGGCTTTTCTCCGGTATGAGTCAGGAGGTGACGTTGAAGATCAAATTTTTGTGAAAATGTTTTGCCGCACTTTTCACAAATGTGGGGCTTTTCTCCAGTATGAGTCATGAGGTGACGTTGAAGACTAGCTCTTCCTGAAAATGCTTTACTGCACATTTTACAAGCGTGTGGTATCTCTTGAGCGTGAGTGAGGAGATGTTCTCTTAGATAGCCACTTTGGGCAAAAGATTTGTAGCAGATCTCACAAGTATATGATTTTTCTCCAGGGTGAGAGAGGAGATGTTTTCTTAAACAGTCACTTCGAGTAAAGGTTTTGTTACAGATCTCACAAGCATGTGGCTTTTCTCCGGTATGAGTCAGGAGGTGACGTTGAAGATCAAATTTTTGTGAAAATGTTTTCCCGCACTTTTCACAAATGTGGGGCTTTTCTCCAGTATGAGTCATGAGGTGACGTTGAAGACTAGCTCTTCCTGAAAATGCTTTACTGCACATTTTACAAGCGTGTGGTATCTCTTGAGTGTGAGTGCGGAGATGTCTTCTCAGATGGCCTTTACGAGCAAAGGTTTTGATGCAGATCTCACAAGTATGTGGCTTTTCTCCAGTGTGAGAGAGGAGATGTTCGCTCAGGTAGTCACTTCGTGCAAAGGTTTTGTTGCAGATCTCGCATGTATATGGCTTTTCTCCAGTGTGAGTCCGGAGATGTACCCTCAGATGGCTACTTTGGGCAAAGGTTTTGTTGCAGATCACACAAATATGTGGCTTTTCTCCAGTGTGAGAGAGGAGATGTTCTCTCAGATGGCCACTACGAGCAAAGGTTTTGAAGCATATCTCACAAGTATATGGCTTTTCTCCAGTGTGAGAGAGGAGATGTTCGCTCAGGTAGTCACTTCGTGCAAAGGTTTTGTTGCAGATCTCACATGTATATGGCTTTTCTCCAGTGTGAGTCCGGAGATGTACTCTCAGAGGGCTACTTTGAGCAAAGGTTTTGTTGCATATCTCATAAGTATGTGGCTTTTCTCCAGTGTGAGAGAGGAGATGTTCTCTCAGATGGCCACTTCGAGCAAAGGATTTGTTGCATATCTCACAAGAATATGGCTTTTCTCCAGTGTGAGTGCGGAGATGTCTTCTCAGATTGCTACTTTGGGCAAAGGTTTTTTTGCAGATCTCACAAGCATGTGGCTTTTCTCCAGTGTGAGAGAGGAGATGACACTGAAGATGAATCCTTTGTAAAAATGTTTTGCTGCATATTTTACAAGCGAGTGGCTTCTCTTCAGTATGAGTGAGGAGATGTTGTCTTAGAGAGCCACTGTAGGCAAAAGTTTTGTTGCAGATCTTACAACCATGTGGCTTTTCTCCAGTGTGAATGAGGAGGTGACTTTGAAGATTAACCTTTAGTGAAAAATTTTTGCTACACATTTCACAAGCATGTGGCATTTCTCTAGAATGAATGGAGAGTTAGTGCAGCTTGATCATTCCTTGCACCATTAAAAACCTAACCATGAATGAAGAGATATCGTCTTAGATTGTAACTTTCAGCAAAGACTTTGGTTCAGATTTTGCAAACATGTGTTTCTACAGTGTGAGAGACTTAATTTGAGATAAAGTATTGCAGAATTTTCCCTTGTGATATTTTATTGAATAATTGCACAAATTGCCATGAAGAACTGTTTTCTCCAAGTTAATAATAGCTAAAATTACTACATACTTTTAAATATATGCATTATCATACACTAATGTACTTCCCCAGTGCAAATCAAAAATGGTTCGAGATGATGCTACCTTTATAAATTTCTTTAGTGCAATCGATTATTTTCTTATTCATCAGCATTATGACAAACATTGGTGATTTTTCATAGAAACTGATGGTTGTTCTTGAATGACAGCACAATTTTCAGATCTCTGATTTTCTGCAATGAAGAAATGCATTTTTAAAAACTGATATGCAACCTACATTCATTACTTAAAAGTTCAAATTAGTCATCATAATAAGTAAATAAAAATAAAGGTTGAAGTCTTGATATATACTATATTTATTTTACATCTTGCTGATTCAGTTTAATTTTGAGTTCTTTGCTTCTTAGCATACCAATATTTTTTAACATAAAATATTCCTAATACTACATTAAATTAAAAATGTATCAAATATAAATTAGTTATCCTATTTGTCAAATAATTTGTATTTAAATTATACAAATAATATTCAATACGAGAACTTTCACAGCACATGAGTTTTCACTTAATACAAGATTAAAATTAAAATAACTGTTCATTTAGACAGGAATCAATTGTTTTCTCTAAAAAAAAATTCCTAAGAAAAAAGTCTCTTTAAATATACAAATAAATACATATGGTATAGCTCCACACTAAACCTTTAAGCAAGTTCCAAAGTTTACTACTCTTGGCATAAGAAAACAGATTCAAATAAATCCTATGATATGATAGAAACACACTTTGAAACTATATTATACTCTGAGCTACTGATAAAATTTGATACAGAATGCAATTTTGACACACTTCATCTCAAGCGATTCTGCGAGTGGTGGTGGTTTATAATCAAATATCACAACTTAATTTTGACACATTTTTTTAAAGTACTTGACAACCTTAATTTTTTTTTTAATTCGAATTCAAACATAGTGAAATTAGTGAAGGTGTGCGTGCACTTCCAGCACTCCATACTTGTTGACTCAGCGCAGGCAGCTATTAATCACGAAACTACTTTTTTCAAACGACAGACACTTATTCTCCGTAACTACTCGGCCGATTTCAATGATTTTGGTCTTGTTTTGTTCCTCGAGATGTTTTGTATGTCAATTTACCACATTTTGCCAAAAATATTAATTATAGCATTGGTTTTTTTTAGCAAAGAATAGTGAAAAACAGGGGTGTTTTTTCAACCATCCTCCATTTTTTTATTTTTGGCAATTTGTGGTAAATTGTCACGTAAGGAACCTTTCTTTTGAAGATATCAGGGTTTTTTTTTCAGATTCACCAATCCTGAAATTAACTGTCCGCCTAGGGACACTATTTTTTTGAGATCTCAACTTTGGGATAGTTGTTAAAAAATGAAATTTTAAAAAAAATCAAGTATTTTTGTATTTTATAAGCTTCAAATAAAAGTTCAAACAAAAATCATTGTAATATCTTATACAGGACCTGAAAAAAAAATTATTGAAAAAGTTGTATTTTTTAACTTTCCAAGGTGGTCAAGTACCTTAATGTAATGAAACTAAACATACATCCATAAACATGATTCCATTATAATAACAAATCAGATAATAAAACTATTATTTATTTGTACCAATTACAGATTCAATATTATAAACCTCATTTAGTATTTACCACAAACAATATACCATGTAATTATGAGCTACATCAAGATCAACACCTGAACTAGCCCCTCTTTAACTCTCCAAACATGCTACACCAATGAAAGAACATTGGAACTGCAACATATTTAATGTGCAGCAGCCATCATCTCTGTAAATACAGGGTTTATCTGCCTTGATGACCCCAATAGATGACTGAAAATGACTTTCTTCCAAAAATTTCTTCTGAAATTTTGAACAAGTAATCAAATTTATTTAATACGATGTAATAACATGATAAGGGGTTCTTTAGAGTGATAAATTTAGATGTGATTTTATGTGTGATCGCCTGTGATGTGTGCTGTCAGTCACTGCCTTTTCTTTATGTTAGAAAAAGGTTTCAAGAAAACACATCCGGTAATCAACAAACCGCCACTTTACTTTATTTTTCGAAAACTCCCTCGATACAATCCAAACACATTTCATTACTTTTTTAAAAAATACTCTCGTGCAACAACGTCTGCAAAATCATAAAAGCTGTTTGTTATCCCGTGGCTTGTATTTAGCATAATAAACAGATGCAACTGCATTATTAATTCAGAAACCTTACATGTTCATTGTCACTATGAAATTTCTTAAATTAAAGCTTCACAAATTACTACAGAGCTAATAAAAAACAGTAAAATTGCCATTTGGAAGATTAAAAATTAAGAAATTACTTTATAGAAAACAGGGCTGCCACTGACTATAAGCTTTGAAAATAGTTGCCTCAGATGGTAAAAATAGTAGTCTCAGGCATTGAAAATATTAATCTCAGATGATGATAATAGTAGTCACACTTTTCATAACTTAATAACGATTGTTTTTTTCCTAGTCGGGAAATACCTTTCTCTTGCTTAGAAGGTTTTAAGTTTTCATCAAGATCGGTTGGTTGGTTGTATTCAGATTATATGGCGCCGTCAGCAACACGAGGGCTATAATGCACCGAAACATTCGTCATTTGGCAAGCCAACATCAAACACCCATGCCTTACACGGAACTCGAACCCGCAACCTCGGTTGGTTGGTTGTATTCAGATTATCTGGCGCCGTCAGCAACACGAGGGCTATAATGCGCCGAAACTTTCGTCATTAGACAAGCCAACATACATTTACAAACACCCATGCCTAACACGGGACTCGAACCCGCAACCTCGCGGTCTAGAAGCCAGCACGCTAACCACTATACCGTTTGGTCGGCGAACCCGCAACCTCGCGGTCTAGAAGCTAGCACGCTAACCACTATACCGTTTAATCGGCTCATCAAGATCGGAATAAAACTGATGATTCACATACAACACGAAAACCCAGAGACACTCTTTTTTCGATTCAAAATAGTGTCGAATACATTGCATCCAATACGGTAAAAAACATACGCCTTAACAATACTTAATTTGGTAAAACGTTCAAAAGGATCCAATACCTAACACTTTTTTTTTTTTAAAGCAAAAAAAAATTTTAGTTTGGAAAAAATCTAAATTGTTCTTTATATTATTTCATAGACAAACAAAAGGGTAGAATACAAGTAAAAAGGGAGAGGACGCTATCATATTCACATACTGCGATGAAAGTTGGTAACTCAACCTTACTCACAGACAGCACCTAAGGGGAAAAAATCTAAATTCATGTAAAAGTGACGGTAAAAATCGTTTGGCAAAAAAACATAATTAAATAAATTGCTTCAAAATCTCAAAAATTATTTATAAATTTAGCTACATCAAGCCAATAGTATAAATTTTGTTTCAAGTTTTACATCACTAATTACAAATAGAAAATCGGACAAAAATTAAAGTGAACCAACAGTATTTTATCAACAGTTTTTTTTTACTCACCTCAAATCCTCAATTTTAAACAGCAGTAAGCAGTATATATAAATTTAAAACGTGCTGCAAATTTGATTAAGCAAAACGAACAGTAAGTTGAGCTGTAAATTTCTTGAAGTCGAAACTGTTATTTAGGCTCTATAACTTATCAATTGTGACGTCATACTCAACTAAATATGAAAGGAATCATTAAATATCGCCAAATAGCAAATGTTTGAATTAAAGTTAGTATCTGAATAATAGAACGTGAGTAAAAGTTGAAAAGTCTGTAAGGCAAAAGAAACGTGTGTGGATAAAGCAAAAGAAGGTGTACATTGTCCCTTGTTTTTTCTCTCCACTTTTTTAAAATTATATTGATTACAAGTTTAAAACTTTTTATAAATTTAAACGAAGTGCATATCCACACACCTGGCATTTCGTTGACAACCAAAATTATCTCTTTCAGCGTAATTTCCTCGAAATTCGATCATTACGAGCCCTGAATAAATAAAAACTACAATTTTTTAAGTAAGTTAAAATATATTTCCAAATGTCTAAAATCCATCAAGGAAGAGAGTGTCATTTTTTTTAAAAAATGGGTAAAAAACCATCATAAAAAAATGGAACTCAACAAATCCAGTTTATATCCTAATGTTATTGTACATAAAATAATTTGTTTCTAAACAAAATGCTTTAGAGCCTTTTGCCATCTCAGATAATAATCACTAAATGGTCATCTTTACTCAAAATTGAAGTTCTTGGCCCATTCGCACTTCAAAAACAATTTTGGAACATTATTGACATGATAACGATACAAATTATAATTTTAAAGCAATCTAAAAGATTTGCCAAGAGCGCAAAAAAAAAACTGGCTTGAAATCATTTTGTGTGCATTTTAACGGAAGATTTACCCAATACTCATGTCCTGATTTAAGAGTATGCCGCCTATAGGCTAAAGTCCATTTGTCGCCCCCTCTATATAGTTCATATTTACTTAATACATTTATTTTATACAACAAAAGGATAGAATTCATTGGTGTTTTCATCTTTTTTAAAATTAGATCGCACAACAAGAAAGTTGTTAATACAAGATTACGTGCTGTGAATTTGTATTATGTTATAGTTTTAGAAAGTAGGCTATGTAGAAGGACTAAAATATATTTTTAAGTAACATGTATTCTTAAATTCGTACGGAAAATATTATTAACATCTGAAATACTTCATTTTAACTTTTGAATAAATTGCCAAACTGCCGCCCCCAGAAAATTTGCAGCTCTAAGTTGCAGCCTATTTAGAAATACGGCCCTGCCCATACCTTTTCTTTTTAGAAGGTCATTGACTCTTTCATGAAAATTTTTTAATTGGTGATTTCAGTATGATACAAAATAATATTTAATTAAATTTGTCAATTTTTGTCTCGTATCAAGAAAATCTCAATTTTTTTGTTAATTTCTCAAAATTTCCCCACCTTTACTGGATTAGTACGTTTAATAAATATTAACCGATTTCAAAAATTGTGTTGCATTTTTTTTTTTTTTTTTTTTTTTTTTTTTTTTTTTTAAATTTAGTAACCTTTTCGTGTTATTTCGAATTTTTTTAATTTATGTTCAGTCTTTTTGTAATCGTTGAAGGCTGTTAAGTTTCTTGTTATGATGGATACTACGAAAGATATTTCGTTCAATTATCTATGTGCTTTAATATTTATTTGCAATGCATTTGAAAATAATTTGTATAAAAACAATGGTTTTCACTCAATCTTTTTCATTTGTACACGTTTGAAGAAAAAGAGATGGCCCACATATGAAGGGCGGTTCAGTAGGCTAATAATTTAAGAATTAACACTCCCATGATTTGTGCATATATTTAAATTTCTAACTGTTCTGCTTCTTTTAACAATTACTTTTGACCTGTAATCCTTCTAGTTTCGGAGAAAATTAATTTTTTTTAATGTAAGCTCATCATTGTAATTGCACAATTTCACTTAAAAATGCACTTTTATCTCAAAACGTCGCTTTTGAAAGATCGATGAATCTTTTTAAAAAAACAGCTACTAGTTTCCTTATTAAATTCTAGCACATACTTGTCTTATATCATATATTAATATGTGGTTAACTTTTTAGTAAAATTTGGTTAATTTTTAAAAAATTATTATTATTTTTTTTTTTTTTAAATGAGATTGTTAGAAATTTTTGGTGTTTTATCATTTGATTTTTTTTTTTTTTTATATATATTTTTTAATTAGCCAGCATACACTCTTAATGTTAACCTCGGATTATTATAGAAGGTTTTAACAATATTCAGGAAAAAAATTCAAAATTATCCGTGCTTTAGTTACTTAGGAAAGGTACATAGAAAATTGCCCTTTTAACATTAGTGGTAAGTAGTAACAACTTACAAGTTGTTACAACAGATCCCTTACCTATTGCTGCCACTCTCTAAAGATGACTATCGTCAGAATCGCCGCGAAATATCGTCTGTTTGATTCGCGGCGGTCCCGCTATCGTCCAACTTCTTAACTGTTTCAATATACTGATATTTTTACAAGAGAGCAGAGGCTACAGAACTCAGATTTATTCATTGTGACATGGCTCACAGCTTCATCCCAATGGTGATCGTTGAGTTCACAAGTGTGAACAAAGCAGTTCAATTCCTGAACATCTGTGCTTTTAAACCAACGGCATACTCTACATGTTATATATGGACTCTGGTCTAGTCAAGCTGAAACAGAAACAGACCCTTTAGTATTTTTTTATTTTTTTTCCAGCAAAGGAATTTGCTTAAATTTAATAAAAAGATATCCAAGGTCAAAATTTAATAAAATAAGTTTTTTGAAACTTAAATTAAATTGATCAATAAAAACGATTCTCGTAGTAATTATTCCTACGTGTGCAAGTCACATACCACTCTCGACTTGCCTACTCTCAACCATTTGGTTAACTCTGGTTAATTTTTATTTTCTTTTGCATGTATAAGCTAAAACGCAATATTCTTATAAAAAAAAATTAATGCAACAATAATTAAAAGACTGGGAGGCGACTGCAATTTTTGAACCCCATCGAAAATCATTCTGATCTTTTATAGAAATTGGAGAAAAGTGAGTAGATTACGAATCCACTGGTCTGCCGTGACAAAATTAGCCGAAACTGGTCAAAAATCGACTTTTAAAAAGTTGAACTAAATCCAATTGCCAAATGCGCCATAACTTGCCAAATAATGAGCATTTTTTTTTTTATTATTTGGTAACACTCACTCTTTAATTTTCAATTAAGAAGGATGCAGACGATTCGGATGTGTGGCTATGGTTTACTTACATCTTTCACAAATGAGCCAAATTGGCAAGAAACATTACGTCACTGATGACGTAACTGATGTCGCCAATTTGGCTTACTTTTAAAAGATACAAGTTTCCCGAGACAGAGATCAGAAATCGTTTGCGCTTTTTCTCATTGAAAATCAAAATGCAGTGGGTTGCCAGACGAAAAAGTTTGTTCCCTTTTCTGCAAGCTATGACATTTGGCAATCGAATTTTAGTTCAACTCATTCCAAGTCGATTTTTGATCAGTTTCGGCCATTTTTGCCATGCCAGACCAGTGGATTCGTAATCTACTCACTTTTCTCCAATTTCTCTAAAAAATTCAGAATGATGTTCGATGGGGTCCAAAAATTACAGTCGCCTCTCGGACTATAAGGTAAAATGTTATTATTTAATTTTTTTTTTTTTACTCTCTGTTTTAAGATTAGGAGGAAGTCCTAGTAAAGGTCATTCCCTATACTTGCAATCTTCTAGCCCAATTCATTTAGAAACAACTTGAAATTCAGTGAGTAGGTGCGAAAATGATCCCTTAATGAAATGAAATAAATTAAAATCTCAAAAATAGTGTGCAATATATTTTATTTTGTATTTGAAATCCTTACATCAATGCCTATGCAATATGCCACCTGAAATAGTCTTTTGCTGTATAAATTTTCATTTATAAAAACAAAATATATTAGATGCCATTTCCAAGTTTTTAATTTATGTAATTTCTTTAAGTGATTATTTTTGTACCTATTCACCGAATTTCAAGGATATATAAAAAGTAGTTTCAAAATGAACTGGGTGAGAAGATTGTAACATAACAAGTATAAGGAATGAACCTTACTAGGACTTCCATCTTAAACCAGTTGAATTTCTAGTCAAACCCAGATTGAGGAAAATAATTTAAATTCTTTTCTCAATGCACAGGAATCATTACATAGTAAAAAAAAAACTTTTTTATCGGCTAAGACCAAACTTTAACCCCTGAAAAAATTAACATATTTAATGTTCTTAAATTAATAACTTAGTTAGCATATTTCATTGAAAAATGCAGTTTTGGTCACAAAGAAAAGATTTCAAAAATTCAGTAGTTTAGCCACTTTTTTTTTTTTTTTTTTTTTTTTAAAGTCAACACTCTGCACTCTAAGGGGCGCTAGTCTAAAATTGTTTTGAAAGTAACAATTCAGTGGCTATTATCCATAATATTAAATCAATTTTTATGAAATCAAGGAAAACATGTCATGTTAGTATGAAGCTCATCAACAAGCAAACTTTACAACAATAAGTGATAGTTTCCAAAAAGCAACTGAGATTTCTAAAAAAAAAAAAAAATCACCAACAACTAATTGTGTATCATGTTTAATTTTTTTACTATACTTTTGAATGGATTAACAGCTGAAATTATTATAAAAGCCCTGAAGCTTATCACATACTGTTGAGTAACAAGGTTTTTGTGTAATAATCTCGATTCAATTTAATTGGTTTAACTTATACCAAAAAAAAAAAAATAGTAAAATTTTTTTTCAAAGTTAACAGTTAATAAATTTTTGTTTTATTATTGAATGTATACAACAAAATAAGTTTCGAAAATATTATCCATTCCTTAACAATACATTGCAGTTTGCTAAAAACTCACGTAACAATAACAAATACTAAGAAGAAAAATATAAAGGTTTGTTTCCTGTGACATGGCCAAAAATATGACGGTAGGTAGGAAAAAGTTGTTGTTTTTTTGCCAAATACTTTTAGCAGACACGCACAAATAAATATTGTCAGAGTTTTAATGTACAAGATTTAGAATTGATCAGTGATGTAAAATACTTGGGTATATTTATTTTTGTGGGTCATTATCCTGGATATATACCCAGGTATTTACTGAAATTGGGTATTTTAGGGAGTATTTATAATTTATTTTTTTCAGGTTTAACTGCTCAGTACTTGATAATCCATTAATTGCTTCAACAAACATTTTTTTTTATATATATAATTAAATTTTTTTTTTAAAGTGTAAAAAAACTTTAGTATCCAAATTTTTGAATTGTAATTTTGGGGTAGATAGGTTACAGAAAACAAACCATTTTTTTTCTTTTGCCTGATAAGAAAAAAATATATGATCTAAAATAGTATAAATAAACCAATTTAGAAATTTATTTAACATTCAGAATGCACTTGGGGGCATTGTTTACAAATAAAAAAAATTTGAAAACGTTTAAAATTATGCACTAAAGATTTAAAAAAGCAACTTTAAATTATCAATATAAGAACCAACTGGTTGGCTATAAAAAACATTCAATCAAAATAATAATCTGAGAAATACAGATAACTGGTGCCTTTTTATTGATTTTTGTTGTTGTTGTATAACTAATTCAAAGCAATAAAACGGCCCACTTCTAGATTGCACTTCTAATATTATGCTCTTAAATTATGTAATAACAATGAAAACATACTCCGTTTAAAATAATTAATGAAGAATAAAATGATCAAATGCAACAACAAAAAAATGCAAAAATAATAACATAAAACTATATTTATCACAAAGGCCCAAGTTTGATCATACAGTTTAGCATCCACCACCAAAAAAAGTCTTCATTTATGAAGATATTTTGGCTAAATAAACCTTAGGTTTTTATAGTGACTCTTGCTGTTGACTTCTACACTGAGCTTCCAGTACAAAATTGACTTATTTCAGAAGACAATGGTGATCTATTCGAACTGTGAGTGCTGAGATGGTGTTTGAGTGTTCTTTTTTCAGAAAAGGTTTTACCGCATGTTCCGCAAGCATGAGGTCTTGATCCTGTGTGGATGAGGAGATGGCTTTTAAGATTTCCGCTTTGAGAAAAAGTTTCATGGCATATTTCACAAGAGTGTGGTTTTTCTCCAGTGTGAGTGAGAAGGTGTCGCTTAAGATTGCCACTTATGGAAAAGGTTTTGTTGCAAATATTGCAAGCGTGTGGCTTTTCACCAGTGTGAATTAGAAGGTGTTGTTTAAGAATCCAACTTAGAGCAAATGATTTATTGCACACTTTACAAGTGTGTGGCTTTTCACGAGTGTGAATGAGAGTGTGTTTCTTAAGATCTCCTTTAATAGAAAATGTTTTGTTGCATACTTTGCAAGCATGCGGCCTTTCACCGGTGTGAATGAGAAGGTGCTTCTTAAGGTGGTCACTTAGAGAAAAGGTTGTGTTGCAATATTTGCAAGCGTGTGACTTTTCTCCAGTGTGAGTGACAATGTGTCGTTTCAAATGTCCGATTTGGGCAAATGTTTTGCTACAAATTTTACAAACAATTGGGTTTTTTTCAGTGTGTGTGCGGAGGTGTTTTTTAAGATCTGCATTTTTGGAAAATGTTTCACTGCACATTTTGCAAGTATATTGCATTTCTCCAATGTGAGTGAGGGGGTTTGAGGATATAAATGACCAACACCAGCTTATATTTAACTACAAACTATTATCATCAAATGTTAGTGTTTCCACAACTATCCATGATAGAAAGGATCGAACTCAGGGTAATCTTCCTTTGTTTCTCTTCAGAGCAAATCCTTTCTTTTCTAAACACTTTAAGGTAAACATTGGTGATTCTACATACAAATTGATGACAGTCATTATTGGAGAACATTACAGCCATCAAGTCTCTATGTATCTGCAATTGAGAAATTTTTTTATTAAAGGACAGGAATTCAATCTTGATTATTATTCTATAGGAATATACATTTTGTTCCACAATTTTACATAAAAATATGTTAAAATAGGATTGATTTATTAAAATAAGAAATTATATAACATATAAGATCATCAGAAAAGTAAGGCTCACACTTTAAAAATTATATTGCAGACCAAAAATTGACCCTGGCATCTTATCACAATTAATTTAATACACTTTCCTTATAACCCTCTGATGGCTGTGGGGTTAGCACTTTGGCCTTGCATGCTAAAGGTGCAGTGTTCGAATCCCGGTCTAGGCATGGAGGTTCACTGTGGTTCGGAATCCAAGTTAAGCTGTAGGTACCAGCATGATTGGCCGTTATTGTGCATAAAAATAGATCATTGAGCATACAAACCAACCAACCAACCTTATAACATAAGATAAAAGAAGGACAATTTGCTCGTTCAATTTAATAATATATAATTTTTAGCCACTTATTAAAACAATAGATCCATTTCAAACAAAATCAGAAAATATTCTCCATAAAAATTGATCCTTATCACTTTTTTTTTACTAAACCACACAAACGGCATGTAATATTTCAGCCACTTCCAACAGCAACAACAGTTACAATAACTCTATAAGGCTGCTACAAAAAAAAGTACCATATACTAAACTATAAATCATAACATATAGCCAAGCATTGATTGAATTTTTCAAGGTTGAAGTTACACCCAGGAACCTAGTAATATTTATGACAAGTTTTTCAAATGTTGCAGTTATGTTTTTTACGAGTTTGTCGTTACAATGAGCTCTTTAAAATGTTCATTAAAAGATATCAACTTGCTTGCTAAATAGGTGCTTTTCCCTAGAATTTTGTGCAGAGTTGATTGCTATGATTCTCAATTATAAACCTATCAAAAATAGTCTTATCTTTTTATAACTTATTCATTGGATGAAAAACAACATTAAATTGATTATTTGACTTGTTATGGATATCATTCTTCGAGAAAGTAATAATACTATATGGCAACCATTTAAAAAAATATCATACAATTTGAAACATATTTAATAAGTAAATACGCTGATATAAATATATATTTTTAAAGTCTGCTATAATAATAAAAAAATATATATTTTGGAATAAGTCATATATGTGTGTATGCGAGAACAAAAACACATATCTTGAAGGAGAAATTTGTCTTATTTCACCTCTTAATTGACCTCAATAAAAAATAAATATAACTAAGAAAGTTGACTAAAGATCAGTGACTTTAAAAAAATGAAAAAATAAATAAATTAATAATTAATTTGGGAGAAAGTACAAAGCAAATATAAAACAAAAGATCAATTTATGTTGTTTATTGTTTTAGGATGCTTTCGTGATATATTAGGCTGTTTATATGTTCAGGAACATACATATCAACAAAAGTAATTTATCATTTTCTTTTACAGTGTCGCATCCCTAGACAACTTGTTCTCCACGTTAGGCTTGGGCGATGTTAACATTTCTGCATCGCGATATATCGAGAAGCAAACATCACGATGTCACGATATATCGCAATGTTAACTATATATATTGTAACATTTTATTAAATTCATGTATGGAAGGTTATTTTAAATAACATGAGCAGCGACAGAATTATTTTCAGGGGGATACACAAAGCACCCGAGGAGTATAAGCCGGTTATTTTTTATTTTGGTTTAATCTGGATTTTTCAATTTCTCTATCTTAAGGAAATTTTACTTCGTTATTATCCAGCAGGGGGGGGGGGGGGGGGCAAGTGCACTTCTTGGTGGTGCCCATGTCACTTTAGTTATTACATATTCTTAATTATTAAATAAAAAAGATACTTTATAATGAATATTTTACTACTTACTAAATACAATATGACAATTAATCAATAAAAAAAATTAAATTTTGGATTGAGTAATTAATCTCATGGAAATAAATAAACTTTATTCAAATTGTACTAACTATAAAAATTTATAAAGCATTTATTTACTTACCAGTCAGAAGAGAAAATCTTTCAACTTAAATGGAAAAAAATCGTTTATATGTAATCGTTTATACGAACTAGAGAAACAACTGACCATGTGCTAGTTCACATTGATTTCGGCAGATATAACAAACAGCTCATAGTAATAAATAACCAGATTAACTTAACTGAGTAAAAACTAGACATAAATTTCCGCGGCCGAATGGTGCAATCTCCTTGCGTTAATAAATAAAGCAAAATAAAATAATAGCAAGATAAAAAAAAATCTTGAAGTTAATATAAAAGATTGCAAAATACAAAAGTGTAATATTTTATTTCTTCCAAGTTAGAGAAATAATAAAGGGGGGAAAAAATCAAAAATGAAACACAAAAAGTGTAGGAAATGCTCAATTGAATTCCGAAAATAGGCATCAAGGTCTTATATCTGATGACTATTAAATAAAAATCAAAACGCTTTCCAAGTGTTGAGAGAACAACATAAATAATGTTCAAACAATAAATCGAATACTTCTTTTATGGAATCTCCAATATTACTAGACTGCTGGCGTCACCTAGCAATTTCAATACTCATCCCACATGCGTAAGTGGATACAATTACCACGATACGGTTTTTTCTGATGAAATATCGGGCATCCGCAAAAGCAAATGGAAATCGTCTCAAACGGCCCGATGTCGACGGTATCACTATATTTCTATACAATATTGGGAACATCTCTCATATGCAAGGCAGGGTGGATACGATTATCACGATGTGAGCTTGCCGATGAAGTACCGCGCAAAAGCAAATGGAACTAGTTTCAAACGGCGTGGCGCAGTGTCAACGGTTTCAATACGTTTCTATAGTGCTTTAGAAACACCGGGCATGAATTGTTGCCACGGTTCTTCGTCCTTGAAGTGCTAGGCAAGTATCGTTCTCTAGTCAAAAGAGATCGCGATGTTTGGAGAAAATAGTGACACCGGTTTGACGATGTTGATTTCATACCGGTTTTTTCCGAAATATCGATACATCGCCCAAGCTTACTCCACGTATGGGTAAAAAACAATTTTTTGCAATGATGGATTCTCCGTTAGATTTTATATCATAATACTATTTGCAAAACAAAGCCTTTTCACAATAAATAATTATAGATTCCAAGAATTATTTTATAAATTTAATTGATAATTTAAAATGATATGCTCATCTCAACCTTTTCCAAGTCCAATAACTTCTTAAAATTATTTTTTAAATGGCAGTAGCTTGTTCTTGGCATCTAAATGAACATCTGTCTAACAGTTAATTTTATCAAAACAGTATATTACTGCCAATTGCAAAAATTTAATGACACTGTTTTGGGTGTTCACATATGTGCTCCATTACCCTGTTTACAGGCATAAAACTTGAAATGAAAAACATAGACTTAACTCATAATTGTTAAAAATGTGTTTTAAAACATTTTCTCAACATAAAAATACAGTCTAAACAATATTTAGTGTGTTAACTCATAAAATATTACCTTGGAAACAGTCAAAATATTATGTAAGTGGTGACACAGTCTACGGATGTTACATTTCCATGTTTGGGAGCAAAATTTGAGTAATGGTTAAAATAATTTATTGCAATTTGAATTAGATCTCGTCAACTTTTGACAAGATCACACAACAGCATGTAATATTTCAGCAAATTCCATCCACCCACAAGCGAAAGCAGAGCACAAGCACAACAGCAACAACTCAACGCTAGGGAAAATTGCGACTAGTTTGTAACTTTGAAAAAAATGTACTTTCTTTTAGGCGAGTGACGTCAAATCTTAGGTTTACTATCCTAGTTATGTGGGATACAAGTCGTCTGTGATTGACGGACTCCTATTATCCGGATATCCGGTTTGGTATTTCGGACTGAATTCTCATATTTGCATTGACTTTTGACCATTTTTTGCACATAGGTTACGTTATGCAGCGATTCAAGCTATCCAAACAGGGATTTCACTCATAATTTTTTTAATTTAGTGATATTGATGGCAATATCATATAAATTTTGCAATTGTCCTCTCCAATATTCTTATTCACTTATGATGATTTTTCCACTCAATCACCGCCATTGACTAAAACTAACTGTAAACCCGTGCTTCACTCCGAAATTTTACCATGCGCAATATTTTAGCTTTCTGCGAGGATCCGTGTGTTGCGGAAATCCGTAATTGGTGCATTGGTCTCAGTTTTGGAGCTTCGCTTGCAGGAAGGTTCATCACTACGCAAATTAGAGCTCGCTGAAAAGTTCTTCAACACATAAGCACAGGCTAACTTCCCTCATTGAAAGGTTCATTGCTATGCAAGCACGGGCTTGCTTTGCTGGCTGAAAGGTTCATTGTTGAGTAAGCACTATTCACTCACTAAAAACTAATGGCTACATAAAGCTTGAATATTAGAAGCCTCCCCTGTCGAGAAAAAAATTCCACGTTATTACATTAATACAACACCCCGTGTTTTTGAAAAGTTCAATTAGAAGACAAAACTACTTAGATTGAAAATTTCAGAGCTGTAGCCCTATTAGAAATCGTTTTGTAAAATATTTGTTAATTAATTAAAAAAAAAACTAATCACAATTTTAAAATTCTGTTTGTCAAAACTACAATTAGAAGCCTAAAACTACTTAAGTTAAAACAGGGTTCCCCATCAAATCACAGAATGAAAATCACTGACTTTTCAATGACTTTTAAGGACATAAATAATGTTTTTAAGGACCTTTGAAAATTTGTTTTCAGGCATCATGTCTATATATAAATTTAATAAAGTATATTCTACCAAAAAAGTTACAAATTAGCGCATGCATAATACAAATATGTCAGAGAATTCCGATACGGTGGGGATAAGTGGCGGTCACGAAGGGATAGAGTCAGAGTTGTATTTTTAAAAATTGTGCAATTGGGCACACATCTGCAAAAATTAAGGACGTTAAAAGACCTCTAAGCATTTTCAAGGTCTTGAAAACAAGTTCAAAAATATTATGCACTTTTAATGACCGTGGGACCCCTCTAAAAATTTTAGAGATGTATCTCTATTTGAAGTCACTTTGCAAAAATAGTAATTAAAAAAGAACTAATTAAAATGTTAACTTCTGTTTATCATAGGTACAATTTAGAAGGCCAAAACTACTTATGTCGAAAATTTCAGAGCTCTACTCCAATTTTAAGTGGCTTTCTATAGATCCACAGACAGACAGATACACAGACAGCTCGTTTTATTATCATAGACTAGCTGATTACTCGTGCTTCGCTACGAAATTTTACTATGTGCAATATTTTAGCTAGCTGTGAGGCCTCGCGTTGAGGAAATCCATCATTGGAATATAGGTCCCAGTTTTTGGCGCTTCGCTCGCAGGAAGGTTCATCACTGCGCAAAATCGAGCTTGCTTCGCTTGCTAAAAAGTATATTGACACATAAGCACAGGCTTACTTCACTCGTTGAAAGGTTCGTCATTGCTATATACAAGCATAATAAGCTCACTTCGTTCACTGAAAGGTTCATTGCTGTGTTAGGAAGAGCTCGTTTCACTATCTATATCAAATTCAAATAGATTTGAGTGAGGGTGACAAAAACGGGACTATGTAAAACCTTAATATTAAAAGCCTCTCCCCTGTCGAGAAACAAAACAAAAAATTCCCTGTTTATATAATAATACAACACCCGTTTAAGATTATTTTAACACGTGTTTGCGAAAAGCAAAATTAGAAAGTCAAAACTACTTATGTTGAAACTTTCAGCGTACTAGGCCTATTAGAAGTCCCTTTTTGTGAAAAGAATAATAAAAAAAAATTAATTAAAAAACAAATTAAAATTTTAACATTCTTTTTTGACAAAAGTCTAACTAGGTCAAAACTACTTGTGTTGAAAATTTCAGAACTGAAGCCCAATTGGAAATGGTTTTGTAAAATATTTATAAATTAATTAAAAAGGAACTAAATAAAAATTTAAAATTCTGTTTTTCAAAAGTCCAATCAAAAAGTAAAAGTACTTTTGACATAATAACCATTTTATTTAACTTATTAATGTTAGACAATGTTTTCCATTCCAGCAAAAGTACAATTCAACCAGAATGTGAGGAGCCTGTGAAGTAATCTGCAAGGAAAAAGGAGCAAAGAGTCTAAAAAAAAAAAAAAAAAAAATCTTTTGTTTAGACATAAGGAAAAGTATACTTTTTGCTGAAAAAACTGGTTCAGATCAGAAAAATGTAGATCCTCGAAACGGGGAAAGAAGAGAAAAATATTACATAAATAGCTAAAAGGCAAGAAATCCTCCAAAAGAAGACAAAATCTCATCCCTGCATTAAACACATTCAATGCCACACTTTGCTATTGATCATTATATACTTGTACCATATTTTAATGGAGATTTTAAAATTCAGTGTCAAATTTCTTGCCTCATATTTTATTAATGGATGGGAACTTTAGGACCATGACCAACAGGCTATTAATCGGCACTTTAATTTTTTTAATTGAGTATTAATTTTAACTAATTTTCTATTTGGTTTTCATTACATAAAGGTAATATTTCTTCAAGATATATTTTTATTTAAAAGAGCTTTCTACAGGGTGGCCACAAAATTTAAGAACAAAAAATTTCTCCGATAGATTTTTACAAAATTCCTTGATTTTACGACAAGCTTTTTTCAGATTTTCCAGGTGTGTAGACACCCTGATCAAATCGAACGTATAGGCCAAATTTTTTTAAATAGCTTGGGCGGTAATGAAATTTCTAACGATTTAAGCCACAATCAACCTTTTTAACAAGTTATCACAATCAAGTCTACTTGTTAGTCCTTTTCTTTCCAAAGACTTCTCATGCTGAATAATGCCTTGCGATTTAAGCATGCACCTGTTTTTAATACAAAAGATATTTTGCGAGAATGTTCTTTAAGAAAAGTATACTATAGTTATTCTTCATCCTACTATTTATTCTTTAGTTTGAGTTAGGACATGGAATGCGAGTCTTTTTTTATGCAAGAATTATTCGTTGCACACATGTGGCTTTTCCACAGTCTGAGTGATGAGGTGTTTTACAAAAATGCCATTTGGGGAAAATACATTGCTGCAAGCATTGCACATGCGTGGCTTCTCTTTACTGTGAGTGAGGAGATGTGCTGCAAAATAATCCTTTTTGGAAAATGCTCAGCTGCAAAAATTGAACACATGTGGCTTTTCTCTAATGTGAGTGAGGAGATGTGGTGCAAGTTGGGCCTTTCGTTAAATGATCTACTGCAAATATCACACACATGTAACTCTTCTCCATTGTGAATGAGAAGATGTTTTACAAGACTGCACTTTTGCGAAAATGCCCTGCTACAGAAGTCGCATGCACATGCTTTCGCTCCAGTGTGAGTGAGAAGATGCGATGTAAGAGCGCTCTTTAGGTAAAATGCCCTGTTGCAAAAATCACAAACATATGGGTTATTATGTAGAGTGAGTGAGGAGATGTGCTTCCAGTCTTCAATTTAAGGAAAATGATCTGCAGCAAACATCGTACACATGCGGCTTATCTTTATTATGAGTATGGAGATGTGACTTTAGACTGCCTTTAAAGGAAAATACCTAGCTGCAAACATTGCAGACATGCAGCTTTTCTTAAGTGTGAGTCAGAACATGGGTTGAGAAACTACTTTTATAGGAAAATGACTCGTTGCAAATACCGCACACATATGGCTTTTCTCTAGTGTGAGTGCAGAGGTGTGATGCAAGCTGATCCTTACAGTTAAATGATTTGTAGCAAACATCACATACATATGGTTTCTCTATAAAGTGAGTGAGGAGATGTGCTGCGAGACTGGTCTTTCGGAAAAATGCCTTTTACTACAAACATCACACACGTGTTTTTTTTATAATGTGAATAAGGAGATGTGCTTCTAATCTTTTCTTTAAAGAAAATGTCCTGCAAACATCATCACACACATGCGATTTCTCTTTATCGTGAGTAAGAAGATGTCATTTCAGACCGCTTTTAAGGGAAAATGTTTTGCTGCAAACACTGCACACATGCGGCTTTTCTCCAGTGTGAACGAGGATATGCGCTGCAAGATAGCTCTTCATAGCAAATGCTTTACTACACAGAGAGCACACATGAGGCTTTTTCAATGGCATATAGATTTTTTTGCATTTCTCCACTTTTTGGAATATCCCGATTTCAAAAAAGTGATCTAGAAAAAATGTCTGTGTGTACGTGGTCAGCATAACTACGGAAAAAAATTGACCTACGATGTTCAAATTTGGTGTGAGGGTTGGTGATGGTTCAAGGAACTACCATTAAGGTTTTCGTCAAAATCGCGCATGCGCATAAGGTTAGTTGCCATTGAAAAAAATCATGTTTTTCAATGATTATGTCATCTTAAGAGTAATGCCTCTTAAGATGTTCTAAACATCCCCACCTGCGAAATTTCGAAAAAAAATAAAAAAATGTTTAATGGCGTAAAAAGTTGAAAAACGAATGCCTTCAACACAGAGTTCTCTTTGTTTGAACATAGCTTATCAACCATCGTTTTTTCTCCTCTTCTCAGTTTCACTTGTAAGAAAGGATAATCTAGGAATCATCGAAAAGTACATAGCCAAAATCACCATTTTGGCAATTTTTGTTTTGTTTAAGACCATATCAGAATTACCGCAAAAAAAATATCGTCAATCTAGCGATTTTTTCAATGAATGATGAAAATATAAAAATGGCAAATGACATAAATCCACGTCAGTATTATTTTGTAATTGAAAGCTGCGCGATGTTCCACACCCCTAGTTGAAATCAGGATTTTTCCAAAACGTGGAGAAACGCAAAAAAATCTTTTGGCCGAATACTATACTTTCATTACCCTATGTATACATATGGGTAATTGAAAGTAACAAGTTTCCCTATTAGAAGTAACATTAGGATGTCAGGATTAGGATTACAACATCTTAAGTCTTGAATGTATCACAAAAGAAATGACTATAAGTGTTGTCACTGCTAAGTTTTGTTGAGGACAAGAATAGCATGGGGCAACGAGTCGTTTTGATTTGATTGTTCGTTTTCCCTCAATCCATAATTGAAATATCTTAATCTGCATATGAACATTAATTTGAAATTCGAATGCTTCTTTTCAGGGGCGGTCGAAGCAAATTTTTAACTATAAGCGAAGACAATTTTGGCGCCCCCTCTTCCTTACCGATCTTACTTCTATTTTTAAGAAGAGATGCGTGTTTTTTTTTTTTTTTTTTTTTGACTGACAAAAAGTTGTACTTGTTTCATTGAACGAAAAAAAAAAAATATTTACACGAACTCGTTATGGAACTTATTAAATCGTTCATTAAGAGTATACTTGCCCTTCTTTAGAAATTATAAACTGTCAACAGGTGACAAAAATATACATTATTTCTTTTCATTGTATAATTGTTTGAAAAATTTCAGTTGTGAAATATTAAAGTGATATAAAAAAGGAGCTCATTTCCTGTGAAACTTTTTAAATTTTTTATTGCTTTTGGTGGTTAGCAATAGCAGTTAAAATAGTAGTAAGAATTTTCCTTATATGAATCACAATAGAAATATGTATAAGAAAATCAATTGTAACATATTTCTTTACATTTCACCGCTATTTAATATCACCACTCTACTTAATACACTTTTCAGTCGTCAAAAGTTTTCTTACGAGATTATTTCGTGTTTTATCAAATTCATTTATCTCTAATAGTTTACATTTTAATAGTCCTCGTGTTTTTTAAAAAGTGACAGTACAAACATTCACACTGCAATTATAAAGCAAACCATATTAAAATTCATTTTCAGATTAAAGCTTGTTAGGTGTTCGTTTCGATTTTAAAAGGATGTAATTTTGCTTTATAGAATAGTTGAGGATGTAGCGAATGGTTTTGGAGAAGAATAATGCCTCGTTTTGTTTCGTAAAGAGAATCGCAAGACAGTGCTGCTAAAAATATCAACAATAAAAAAATTAATTGTTTACAATATATATTTTTTTTTTATATATCAATTTTTAAATAGATTTTTAAGTATTGACCTACATTGTAAAATTATTACTATATTTTAAAATATGCTTTAAAAACCTAGCTTGACTTCTTAATATAACAATGTAATTTAGCAATTCTACAATGATTTAAACCCTATTAGGATTTTTGTTCTAACTTGACAGCCTGAGAAAAAAAAAATCATTAAACTTTAATCACTTAACTTATGGAAGGGAGAGGAGCATTCGAGGAACACATTTATTGAAATAAGATTGAAAGCGTTTATTTTCAATTTGTTAAATGACTGAGTCACCGAGTTAAAATACAGTATTAGCTCGATATCTCAATGTCGAGGGGACACTAAAATTTTTTTGAGATAGCGAGTTTTTGAGATAACAATGTCGTAACCAAAACTTAACAATTCAGTTAAAAATTTAATATACTGAATAATTGTCTAGAAATTAGTCATGGTAGATGAGAATAAGTATAAATATGTAATTATAGTTGAAAAAGTCTAAATACAGCAATTTTAATTCTTAGTCGAAAATAATAAATGAGTACATAAAATTGAAAAGAGTTAGTACTTACACTATAGTAATGTACATATTAAATAAAATGTAGAAGGATGAATTTATTCACTACTAGTTACTTAAAAAAGTCCAGCATCGTGGCCTGGCTAAAAGGGAAATTTTGAATCCCAAAAACGATAGGCTTTTGCTTCATCGGAATCTCTATATATATAAGGCAAAGCCCTCGCACTCACTGACTCACTCATCACTAATTCTCCTACTTCCCACATAGTCACAACTCTGAAAATCGGCACAAATATCAACAATGGTAAAAATAGAAAAAGTAAATTATTCCGATCTCGATTAACCCACTTTAAGGTGTCGAAAAGGGGTTAAACGTTCCAAACGGGGGACATTCGAAAATCCTACTTCCCACATAGTCACAACTCTGAAAATCGGCACAAATATCAACAATGGTAAAAATAGAAAAAGTAAACTATTCCGATCTCGATTAACCCACTTTAAGGGGTTGAAAAGGGGTTAAACGTTCCAAACGGGGGACATTCGAAAATCCTACTTCCCACATAGTCACAACTCTGAAAATCGGCACAAATATCAACAATGGTAAAAATAGAAAAAGTAAACTATTCCGATCTCGATTAACCCACTTTAAGGGGTCGAAAAGGGGTTAAACGTTCCAAACGGGGGACATTCGAAAATCCTACTTCCCACATAGTCACAACTCTGAAAATCGGCACAAATATCAACAATGGTAAAAATAGAAAAAGTAAACTATTCCGATCTCGATTAACCCACTTTAAGGGGTCGAAAAGGGGTTAAACGTTCCAAACGAGGGATATTCGAATGTACCACTTCCTATATGGTCACAACTCTAAAAATTGGTACAAATGTCAACAATGGTAAACATAGAAAAAGTAAGCTATTCCGATCTCGATTAACCCACTTTAAGAGGTCAAAAAGGGGTTAAACGTTCCAAACGAGCGGTATATTCGAATGTCCTACTTCTCATATTTTCACAATTCTGAAAACTGGTGTGAATATCAATAAAGACAAACGCAGAAAAAGTAAACGATTCCGATCTCGGGTGGATCAAGGGGTGGAAAAGGGGTTAAACGTTCCAAACGAGGAATATTCGAATGTACCACTTCCCATATGGTCACAACTCGGAAATTTGGTACAAATGTCAAAAAAGATTAAACATAGAAAAAGTAAGCTATTCTGTTCTCGATTAACCAACTTTAAGGGGTCGAAAAGGGGTTAAATGTTCCAAACGAGGGATATCCGAATGTTCCTCTTCCAATGTATCATTTTTTCTGATATTTTTTTGCAAATGTTAAAAAAATAAGTCATTCCAATAACGATTAACGAATTTTTAAGGGATGAAAAGACGACGCAACATTGAAACTATACGAGGATTAACTTAATGTCTCAATTCCAATACAGCTACTACTATGAAATTTAGAACTAAGAGCAAACATAAACACAATAAACTATTCCAGTTTACTATTCACAATTATAAATTTCGTTTAAAATGTCAACAAAGGAAAGTTCCTATTTTGATAAATCAATTTGTCGGGATCGAAATGGGAGCAAACGTCTGAAGTGTAGAATACATGAATGTCTTTTGATCGCTAAAATGCTAATGGTAAAATTTCGTAGCGCAGCACGGGTATTCAGCTAGTAACCAATAAAAATGAGTTCTTGTGATCTTGGTTCGAATTTTGACTTGTGGCGTTTGTTGAGGACGAAAGCTTTTTGACCGAAGATTTTTAGATACGATGCAGTTGGTTTTCTGCCAAAAAATATCTCGAAAGGTGTTTTGTTTTGCATGATGCTTCGTGAAGGACATCTGTTTCTCAAATGAGCGTATTTTATTTGAAAAAGAATTGTGTGTTCTGATTCTGATAAATGATTATACTATTTGCTTCTACATAACTGAATGGCGATTTTTCTGGAAAATTTCATTTCTTACTTCGAAATTTTTTCGACACAACAAGGTTCCGAGTGAAAACTCTTCAACATAAGAATTGAAATTAACATTAGATGAATATGCAATATCAAGGGAAAAAATTATTTTTCGACATATCAAGTTTTTCGCGATATCGAAGTACTACTGTAAAATCATAAAAAAAACTTATCTTATAACGTTTTACCCCACCCAAATTAACGAAATTTCCCCAGCATAAGTGCATTTCTGTTTTCTTATCACGACACGACGAGATTTTAGAGACAGAGATAGACCCGAGGTTGATAGATTTAAAAGATGTGTCCAGTTACCACCAGATCAAAAGCGAATTTTGAGGTGGTAAAGAAAATCAAATTTCTTACCAACATGTTACAGGGGCGCTTTTTTCGTATTGGAAAGGGTGGGGGGGCTTTTCTTTCGAGGGAGGGGCACGTTCGTTCACAGGACACATTTAATGAATTAATTCTGAAAAGTTTATTTTTAATTTCAAAAGTGACTGAGTTAAAAAAAAAAATTTAACTGATCTTTTGGCGCCCCTCCCAAATTTACGAAATTTCTCCAGGATCTTTTTTCTTTTCACGGTATGACACGATAGTAGAGACAAATATAGAACTGAGGTAGGTAAATTTCAAAGATGTATCTCTTTCTTTTATTACCACTTTGTCAGCGAATTTTGAGGCGGTAAAGAAAAATCAAATTTCTTACCAATATCGTAAAGGGGCGCTTTTTTTTTATTTTGGAAGGGGGAGGGGGGGGGGGCTTTTCTTTGGAAGGAGGAGCGTGTTCGTTCACTGGCCACAATTAATGAATTAATCCTGAAAACATTTATTTTCAATTTCAAAAGTGACTGAGTTAAAAAAAATTACGGTGAACTGATCTTTTGGCGTCCCTTCCAAATTTACGAAATTCCTCCAGAATCTTTTCCCTTTTCACGACATAATACGATAGTAGGAAACAAACATCGAACTGAGGTAGACAAATTTCAAAGATGTATCTTTCTGGTATCACCACATCGCCAGCTAATTTCGAAGTGGTAAACAGAAATCACATTTTTACGGTTATGGCACAAGGGCGTTTTTTTCGTTTTGGGAGGGGGAGAGGGCGCTTTTCTATGAAGGAAGGGGGCGGGGGCATTTTTGAGGGGACACATTGATTTCATCCTGAAAATGTTTATTTTCAATTTTAAAAATAGAGTAAAAAAAAAAAAAAAAATCATACGGAACTTATATTTTGGCGCCACTCCAAAATTTGGCGCCCCAAGCGAAGGCTTGCACCTTTGACCGCCCCTGTTTCTTTTCCAAGTAAATTTCTATTCAATGTCAAACATTTTAAAGAACGTTTATGTGGATTGGCAACAATTTCAAAATATTTTATTATTACATAATGTATTATGTACTATTTTAATAAACACATTCAATGCCACATTTTGATATAATAGATCAATGTTTATTTACACCATATTTTATTAGAAATTTAAACATTTTATTTCAAATTTCTTGCTTCATATTTCATCAATGGATATGATAGTAACCAACTTGGGACCATGACCAACAGGCAATCAATTGGCACTATAATTTTCTAAATTGGAGCATTAATTTTAACTCATTTGCTGTTTGCTTTTCATTGCATAATGGCAAATTTCATTATATATTTTTTTTATTTCAAAGAGCTTTCTATATATTATACATGGAAAGAGAATCAGTTTTCAAATGTTTATTCAATGCTGTATCCAATATCAATGTTTGTAAAACAAAAATGTTTTTGTACTAATAAAAGAATACTTTAAATTCAACTATCGCCTTGAATTTCAAGAATAAAATATTTATTTGCTCTTATATCGATTTATTTGAATTAAGGGCTCTATAAAAATATTTCCTTCCTGGGTAAATAAATATCATTACCCAAAATTTCTGAGTCAATAAGTTAAATTATACTGTAGATGAAAAACAACAGATACTATTTGAGAATCTCTTCTTGTACAACTTAAAACATTCTGAACATTTTTTTTAAAAGTAATACTGTATTACAAGGTATTAATTAAGAAAGAATGTGTCAGTGACGTACGAAGTATTGCTTTGTATAACTGAAATCATATAACAGGCATTAATATCATTTAAAATGTGAAGGCAAAATAACTAGTGTAATTTTATTATTATTACACTGAAAAAGTTTTTAAAAGCTAGCTTATAATTACTTAAAATGCAATAATAAAAAAACCACTGGTTATTTTGCCTTCACATTTTATAATGAATTTTTATTACTGATGTTAAGCCTGTTATACTTTATTTACATAAGGCAAAGCCCTCACTCACTGATCAGTAATTCTCCCACTTCCCTTATGATCACAACTCTGAAAATTGGTACAAATATCAACAAAGACAAAAATAGAAAAAGTAAGTTATTCCTACATCGATTAATTCACTTTAAGGGGTGGAAAGGGGGTTAAACGTTCCAAACGGGGGATATTCGAAAGTCCCACTTTGTATTTGGTCACATCTCTGAAAATTGGTTCAAATGTCAACAAAAACAAACATGAAAAAAGTAAGCAATTCCGATCTCGATTAACACTCTTAAGGGGCAGAAAAGAGGTTAAACGTTCCAAAAGAGGGATATCCGAATGCCTTTCTAATATAATTCACAATTATAAATTTTAGAACAAATGTCAACAAAGGTAAGCATAGATGAAATAAGGTATTCCTATTTTAATAAATTAATTTTTCGGGATCGAAACAGGATCAAACGTATGAAATGTGGAATGCATGAATGTCATTTGATTGCTAAAATCCACAAGGTGAAATTTCGTAGCGAAGCATGGGTATTCAGTTAGAATTGTATATGCCTCAAAGCAATACTCTGGCAGAAATTATATTTGAAAAAATAAAGCATTAGGTCTATGGGGCAAGGAGAGATAGACATTCCCACTTAAATATAATTTTAGGTTACTAAAGATATTTCATTAAAACTAATATACAGTTAATTGAGCAAAGGAAATAAAAGCTAACATCTAAAGTAGCATGCCAGAACTATTTGCATCTTTATGCTTTTGAATTAAATAGGCAGATTAATTTTACTCTAACATTTCTTCATTGCATACACGGCATGTTACTTTTTTATCTTGCTTGCAAACCTTTTTCATTTTAAAGATTTTTTTTTTAATTACAATGAAAAATCCTCCCCTCACTGTTTAATACTTCTTGTGGATGGATCATTCTCGAGGGATGCCTTTTGAATTTCATACAAAATTCATTCCGAAACTGCTTAAACTTTCTCAATAATGGAAGTAAACTGTCCTTGGGCACCATTACAGTGACACAATAAAAGCCAGCCTTGTAATACTTCAAATGCAGTCACAATTCAAATTTTTCTTAACTCAAGGGCTGTTTTATGCGGATGCGTCATCAAATATATCACGGTTTGTTACCAATGAGACTCTGGTTATAAATAACTAAAATGGTTGGAATATTTTACGACACAATATATATGATATATATATATACACAAATTTTTAAACTTGGTATAAAACAATGATTTTAATACAGGGTTCCCACTCAAATCGCAGAATGAAAATCATTGACTTTTAAGGACCTTTGAAAATTTGTTTCCAGGCATCATGTCTATTATATATAAATTTTTAATAAAGTATATTCTGCCAAAAAAGGTACAAGTTGGTGGATGCGTAATACAAAAATGACAGAGAATTTCGATACAGTGCAAATAAGTGGCGGTCACGCTGGAATAGCAAGTCCGAGTTGTATTTTTATAACTTTTGCAGTTGGGCGCACACAACATCCGCAAAAATTAATGACTTTTAAGAACCTCTAAGCATTTTCAAGGACTTTTAAGCACCTCTAAGCATTTTCCAGGCCTTTAAAACAAGTTCAAAAATATTAAGCACTTTTAATGACTTTCAATGACTGTTGGAACCCTATTAATATAGCATTGTAATATATGACTGCGGAGAAGATTGCATCTTTTTTGATTAAAAATAATAATAATAATAAAAAAAAAATAAAAAAAACTTTTTTTACAAGTTATTACATTTAAGTCTACTTTCATGCTTATTATTCTGAAGACTTCTGATACCAGATAATGCCTAGCGACTAAACTAGCACCTGTTTTGTGAGTGTTCTTTAATAAAAGAAACATACTGCTAACATCTCACCCACAAGTACTAGTTATTCTTCACCATGCTATTTGTTCTTATGTGCAAGTCAGGTGATGCAATGAGTCTTTTATGTGAAAATGATTTGCTGCATACATGTGGCTTTTCTCCAGTTTGAGTGAAGAGGTGTTTTACAAGACTAACCTTTTGGGAAAATGCCCAGCTGCAAACGTGTGGCTTTTCTCCAGTGTGAATGAGGAGATGCGATGCAAGTTGGGCCTTTTCGGTAAATACTCTGCTGCAAACATGACACACAATTAGCTTTTCTCCATTGTGAAGGCAGAGATGTGTTACAAAACTGCCCTTTTGGGCAAATGCCCTGCAACAAACGTTGCACGCATGTGGCTTCTCTTCCGTGTGAATGAGGAGATGCAATACAAGCATGCTCTTTAGTTAAAATGTCCTGCTGCAAAAATTACACACATACAGCTTCACTGTAGAGTGAGTGCGAAGATGTGCTGTGAGACATTGCTTTAAAGAAAATGATCTGCAACAAATATCACACACATATTGCTTCTCTTTAGAGCAAGTGCAAAGATATGTTACAAGACAGCCCTTTCATTAATTTTTTGCCTAAATGGAGCTTTTCTTTAATGTAGGTCAGAACATGGGTTGCAAGACTACTTCGATGGGCAAATGAGTGCAGAGATGTTTTTCAAGATGGTCTTTTCCATAACATGCTCTGCTGCAAACATCACACACATGCACCTTTTCTTTAATGTGAGATATAAGGAGATGTGCCACAAGACTAGACTTTTGGAAAAATGCTCTCCTGCAAACATCAAACATGAGTCTTTTCTTTAGTGTGAGTAAGGAGATGTGTTTGTAGTCTTTTCTTTGAAGAAAATGCCCCGCTGCAAACATCACACCCATGCGGTTTCTCTTTATTGTGAGTACGAAGATGTGATTTCAGATTGCTTTTAGTAGAAAATGCCTTGCTGCAAACACTGCACACGTGCGGCTTTTCTCCAGTGTGAGCGAGGATATGCACTGCAAGATAGTTCTTCACAGCAAATGCTTTACTACACAGGGAGCACACATGTGGCTTTTCTTTAATGTGTGTACGGCGATGATTTCTGAGACCACTCTTTTGTGTAAAAGCCTTGTTGCAAACACCACACACGAACGGCTTTTCTCCAGTGTGAATGTGGAGATGTCCTGCAAGACTGCTCTTGTGGTTAAACGTTTTACTACAAATTTTGCAATTAGGTAGCAGTTCTTTAGTGTGAGTTAGGACGTGCGTTTTTAGACTAATTTTATGAGCAAATGTCCTGTTGCAGACATCGCATATATGTGGCTTTTCTCCAGTGTGAGTGAGGAGATGAGAAGAAAGATGACTCTTTCGGGAAAAAGCCATGTTACAAACATCACATGTATGAGGCTTTTCTTTAGTGTGGATGAAGAGATGCATTTTAAGAGTGTTTCTATGGGCAAATGCCTTGTTGCAAACATCACACACATGAGGTTTTTCTCCAGTGTGAGTAAGGAGATGCGATGCAAGACTTCTCTTTTCAGAAAATGTCCTACTGCAAATATCGCATGTATGTGTTTTCTCTTTATTGTGAATTAAGAGATGCTTTGTAAAATTGCTTTTTTGTAAAAATGACATGCCGCAAACATTGCACACATGAGTCTTTTCTTCAGAGTGGATGAAGAGATGCGATGTAAGACTGCTTTTACGAGCAAATGCTTTGCTACAAACATCACACACATGGGGTTTTTCTCCAGTGTGAGTGAGGAGATGTGCTGCAAGATTTTTCTTTTCGGAAAATGACCTACTGCAAATATTGCACATATGTGGTTTAGTGTGGGTGAGGAGATGCACTTTGAGAGTGCTTTTACGGGCAAATGCTTTGCTGCAAACATCACACACATGGGGTTTTTCTATAGAGTGAGTGAGGAGATGTTTCGAAAAACACTTCTTTCCTGCAAATGCCTTGTTACACAGTTCACAGACATGTGGCTTTTTTGAAATGCCAGTGAGGAGAGGCATTATATACACAATGATTTAAAGGACAAGATAGAAGATTTAGAAATATGCTTTCCTAATTATATATGCAAACTTTTCTTGGATTATGATATACTATAATTGTTTAGGAAATATCCATGCTTTAAAACCAATACACCTGTAGCAAATGGGGTTTTATATTGAAACGGATTGTCAAGCCTATTTGCCATGCATGAAAAGGCTATTTGATGTAAATTTGTGATGATCCAGCATTGAAAATAATATGGAATAAGACTAGTAATTCCTGCTTCAGAGGGCTACTTTCAAACAGCAAAGTTCTACAAAGAAAAAAATAATTTAGGATATCAATTTAAAAGATAAAATAACAATAGCAAAAAAGTGCAATACACATGACAAGTACATAATGACCAAATAGTTAAAAAAAAATAGCAAATATAAACTATTACACTTTTTTGGAAATAGACAAATGGATAGATACTATTAATTTATTTTTGAAATCTACACGTGTTATATTAGGACAATAAATTCTTTTCCCTTTTAATCTTTTCAAAATTATACTACTCTGTTTCAATCGGAAAATGAGTCCTTTTGTATTTCTCTACAATACAAACAATATCTGTACATACAATTTATTTATATATCTGTGTAACCTTAACAAATAAAACCAATACACCTTAACAACAGACTCAGAAAATTTGTATTACTAAACTATACATATAAAACCATGGCGGTCCGTCTGTGTTCCATACAAATTCACAGTTTTGCAACGAGTGGGACAAAATGTGGTACATTTCAGTGTTAGTACATTGAAATTGTCGAAAACAAATTTAAAATCGCATTTAAAGATGTACCGTCAAAATACTTACCGCAATTACAAAGCGATGAAGTTTAAAATTAAAGATTAAACAAATGTTAAGAAAAAATTTCCAAGATCTCATGCGGCTGTTATTTCCTGTGTTATTCATTTTATGCAAGGAGGTTAGTTAGAAAAGACACGGTCTCTCACGAGAAATGAATCAGATAGGTCATTTTCCTATGGACGCTCCGGAATCTCGGGTTGCCGCTAGGTGTCGCTTTTACAGACCTAAGATCGTTTGGAATTTAGTATTGGTTTAAATTGCATAAAAGTTATGGCGTCTACTTAAAATTAAGTATTTTCATAAATGGTGTATTGTTGTATTTCATTTTGTAAGGAGATGAGAGACAAACATAAAGGCTTTTCATTTCATAAATTTCCTTCAAATGAACAGTTACAAATAAGCAGTGGTGTAGTGTAAAATAAAAAGGTGTGGGAACGCTATGTAGAGTCGTAACAAGCGTATTTTTTCCCCTGTGGGACAAGGGGAAGGGGAGGATTGAAAATGACCACTATAAATAGTTATATTAACCCATTAAAGACAACTTTGAAATGAATAAACAGTTGTTCATTTTAACCTTTATCTAGGTATGTTTTGAAATTTTAAGATTTTTTGGAGAATTACTTTTTATGATTTTTAAAAAACATTAAGTGGAACCAAAATCTCAATTTATTGGCAAAGAAAAAACTAAACTGTTGATTTGCAAGTTTTCTTGCCAACCGTCGTTAATGGGTTAATATTACTTTAATAATCTCAAAACAGCTAATGAGCACCTCAAAAATTAAAAAGAGAAAAATTGAGTGTTTCGAACTTCTTTTATTTTAATAAAAAAAATTTAAACTATTAAGTTATATGGATATTTAAATAATTTGCTTTACGCAACCCATTTTAACAGATTGTTTGACACTTTATAAATGGATTAAAAGACATTTTCAAACATATTATTGACACAAATTTTCCAAAATTCCAGAAATGCCTTACGTGCAATGAGTTTGGATAAATTCCCAGATTCTGTAATTCCTCGAACTTCTTTTATTTTAATAAAAAAAATTTAAATTATTAAGTTATATGGATATTTAAATAATTTGCTTTGCGAAATCCATTTTAACAGATTGTTTGACACTTTATAAATGGATTAAAAGACATTTTCAAACATATTTATTGACACAAATTTTTCAGTAGATTTTTTTCTACAATAATTTTCCAAAATTCCAGAAATGCCTTACGTGCAATGAGTTTGGATAAATTCCTAGATTCTGTAGTTCCTCGAAATCTGTTTTCGAAACCAATTAAAAAAAATTGCGATTGTTGCAAATGTAGATTGAGAATTTTATGGCTTTTCTCCTTCACGAGAAGAAAATGTAGAGAAGTTGTTCTTGATTGAAAGACTATTCCTTTTGAAAATTTGCTTCATTAATAAAATGAAGTTTACAATTAGAAGAATATCAATTGGAAAGTTAAAATCCCTCCGTCGATTAAAAATTTCTTGATAAAATACTAATTTCTGTACCATTCCATTCATCTCTAATTTTAAGCGTGATATTCAAATGTATACTCATCACTTGCCAGACGCATAGATTTGCTAGGGACATTACTTGTTTTTTAATCTTATCCAGTTCGGTTTTGTCATTTCGACAGTTAGTCTGGGCGCTAATGTCGAAAAAAGTGGTCCCGTGGGCCACTTCATGATGCAAACATGTGGGTGGTGTCATTCTCTTCGTATGAATGCGTAGAAAATGAAATCCGATGGTGGGTACCTGGCATCCCGGTACGAGTGGCGCTACAGTCGAAAATCCAAAATGGCCGCCACCGTACCACCTAACGTGCATTTTTGTCGAATAACGACTTCCCAGCTCATTTTACCAAGTAGTTGATCTTTAAAAAACTTGTAGGAAATAAAATTTCCTTTCCAATGGTATATAACACATACATGTTAGGTTGAATTACAAACTTCAAAATGGCCGCCGCGTCGCGATCTTAAGTACATTTTTCAGGTTGGTTGGTTTGTACGCTCAGCGATCTATACTTGTGCACAATAACGGCTAATCAGGCCGAGAACTGCAGCTGAACGTGGATTCCAAACCACAAAGAACATCCATGCCCAACCCGGGATTCGAGCCCGGCACCCTTAGCACGCGAATCCAGAAAGCTAACTACACAGCTATCAGGTTAGTTAGAAATACAGACTTGGATTTGCACTTGGCAGCTACACAGGGACACAGGACTTCATAAAGTATTTCTATGCCTTTGATCGACTAAACTATGCAAGAATGATTACACTGTACTTGATGGATATGGAAAAAAACAAGGATCGCCGTTCCCACGAGTTCCCGCTCCACTACACCCCTGCATATAAGTGGTTATAGGTAATTTTCAGGAAGGACTTTACCCCGAATAAAATTTCTTGTTCAACGCAGGTGTGCGGATAACATTTTCCTTCCAACGATTATGTTCAGACTTTAAAAAGATTAAAGCTCAACCGGTACAGAATAAAGCCTCTAAACCTGAGCACAACAAAATTTTATCTAAATTAGTGAGCAAAGTTTTTATTAAAACTGTTATTAAAAACATTGCTAAAAACCATAGCGATATGTTTGAAAGTATTAGAAAATTATCAATCAAGCCTGTTAATCGAAATTTTTTAAAGTTAGGTTAATTTTGCATTTGTTTATTTATTGGTAACAGGTATTTTATTATTGTGAATAGTTTTTGTTTGCTACACAGCTGGGCCAGTTTATGTATCTATTGTGAATAGTTTAAGCTTATTTTTTAATCTAAATTTAAGAAATAAAATATCTATTTATGATCTTTGTTGTTAGAAAGTTATGTTTGAAACAAATCAAGTATTAAATTATTTCTGAAAACAATCTTTAAATTGATATCGCATTAAAAAACTTTGAATTTGTAAACATTATTCAGTCTATCATTTTAAATAGTTAATAAATGCCCAAAATATTTTGAAATTTGCTATATTATCTTCTACTTGGCAGAGTAAAGATGGGTGTAATTATTATTATTATTTTTCATTATTCTTTTTACCTTACGAATGCACATAAAGTTGCTATCTAATTTCTTAAGAATTTGAAGAGAATTCATATTTCAAAGTTTAAATTTTATTTAATAATGTTTCAAACATTTCAAAACCAAATTAACATTAACTGCAATAATTTTTTTTATCAGTTTAAATTTGTAATTATTATATTGATATGTTTTTGTATTTTTTACGTGCTTGAATCGATTGTATATATTAATGTTATGAATATTAAATAAAAATGTTTTTTTCATTTGACATTTTATTTATACATTTGCATAATTTGAATTTATCCTTTTAAGACAAATTATTTGTTGTGAATATAAATAACAACTAAAATATTTAAGCATTTATTATTTATAAATGTTACTAAAATTTTATTTATAAATTAGTCACATTTGGTGTATTTTAATTAAAAATACAATAAAGTATAAAACATTGAGACTATGGTTATAGAAAATTAAGTTGTATAATTAGTTTTAAAAAATAGTTTTAAGTATATTTTTAAGTTCAAGATTGATGGATGCCTAAAAAAAAAAATATTTGGTGACAAATTATGCATGCAAAACACTAAGGAAACTGTAAAATTTATTATTCTAACACACATCCAATAGAATCGCTAAAAAACTTTTTTGCATAAAAATTGTAACAATTGGTTAAGAAATGCATTGGAGAGCATGCATTCTTTAGGTCTGTAAACGCGCTATCTAGTGGGGACTGGAGGTTCCGCGAAAAACAGTAATATGACCCTCTTCAAATTATGGTTTTTAGCGTACCAATCAATGATGCTTTGACATTGGTTAGTTGGTTTGTACGTTCAACGACCTATTTATGTGCTAAATAACGGATAACCAGGCCGGTACTAACAGTTTAACGTGTATTCCAGACATCAAGAAACATCCATGCCTAACCCTAACCACGGGATTAGAACACTTTGGCACGCAAGGTCAGAGCGCTAACCACACAGCCATCAGGTGGGCTACATGTTAAACATAGGGGTAAAAACATTCAAAATGTAAAAAAAGAGGGAAATATACGCAGCATTAATGAACTACAAAAATAGCTGAATAAATACATATTTGCGTACTAAATGTAAGTGTTTTGGTGTAAGCAATTAGTTCCAATTCAAAGTGAGAACACAGTGCGTAAACACAACAACTTTTATTTACAACATAAGCGATTCGGCACGACCGCACTCTCTGATGGTCGAGGCGGGAATGATGACGTAATAAGAAATCAGAACGGCGATCGCAGCGCCGAATGCACAATACTACGGAGTATCCCTCCAGTGACGAAGGGAACGATACATTTACAGATTGTAGGTTATCTTACAATGGTAAGGTAGACAAATTATATATATATACATATGGTTATGAAAATTCTAAGTATAATATTGACAAATTTAAATCATTTGATGAGTGTACAAATTATATTTCCACAATCAATTTTTTGGGAAAGTGGACATGCCTGCCAGATCTTGTAGTTTTTAAATTTGAGGGGAACGTAGAAACTTTCTGTTCTGTAGCTAATTCTGTGTTGCTATTGATGGTTGGCTCAAGATTTGAAAATTCTTTTGATTGCAACAATGTGTCAGAGTCAGACCATTGATATGCAGGTTTGACACGATCAATGCTGACAGTAGTATTTTTACCATTTAATTTTATGACAAAATATTTTTTTGTTCGACTTATTACAAGGTGTGGCCCGGAATAGGGAGGTGTTAAAGGAGGACGGATTTTATCAATTCGTAAAAATATGTGTGTACATGTATGTAATGAAGGGTTAACATAAGTTTTACAATTTCCATGATTTGATGCTGCAATAGGATTTAGTTTCTGCATTGTTGAAATTAAATTAGATATATAACTAGGTGTAACAGTTTGTGTAAGAGAATCTGTTGAAACGAGATCTGATGGTAAACGTAAGGTTGTACCATAACCAGCTCAGAAGTTGTGGCTTGTAGATCTTTTTTTTATCGCGGTTCGTAAACCTATTAAAACAATAGGCAAAATTTCAGGCCACTTAGAATTTTCATGAGCAATAATGGCACTTTTTAGGTGTCTGTAAAATCTCTCAATCATTCCATTACTTTGGGGATGGTAGCTTGTGTAACGAATTCTATGGACACCCATGAGGTCTGTAAGCTCTCTAAATAGGTTTGATTCGAAATTTCTTCCTTGATCAGTTCTGATGGTGACAGGTGTCCCACATCTTGATATCCAACCATGTATTAGGGCACGAGCGGTAGTTTCAGCTGACATGTCGGGGGTTGGAATTACTTCAGGCCAACGGGTGAACCTATCAATAATGGTCAAACAATATTGATGTCCATCAGAGGGAGCAAATGGTCCTATATAGTCAAGATGGATATGAGAGAAACGAGCGCCCGGTAACGCAAATGTGCTTAGAGGGGCTTTAGTATGATGAAATACTTTCGCTCGTTGACAATTTTCACAAGAACGGACTTTGTTTTTTATGTCCTTCCTCATACCTGGCCAAATGAATTGCTTTGAAACTAAATCTGTTGTTGCAGATATGCCAGGCTGAGAAAGAAAATGTAAGTTATTAAAAAGTGTTTGCTTGAGTTGTTTAGGGACAAAGGGTCGAGGATGGTTGGTTGACATCACAGGAGAGATGTATGTTCTCAAGAGGAAAGTGATGTTTCTCTAACTTCAATGAGGAAGATTGTGATTGAAGAAGTTCATTGAGTTCGCTGACACGAAGTTGTGCTTCTGCCAATTCGCTGTAGTTGAAAGGGGGAGGGATTGTAATAGCATCAATCTCAATTCTAGATAATGTGTCAGCAATCTTATTTTCCTCACCAGTGACATGGCGAATATCCGTAGAAAACTGAGAAATATAGTCCAAGTGTCTCAGTTGTCTTGGAGAACATTTCTCAGGCTTCTGTTGAAAAGCATATATGAGGGATTTTTGATCAGTATAAATTGAAAAATTTCTTCCCTCAAGCATATGTCGAAATTTCTTAACAGATAAATATATAGCGAGCAACTCAAGGTCATAAGTGGACCAACTTTTTTGACTCTTACTAAGTTTATTAGATAGGAAGGCTATGGGTTCCTATTTAGAATTTGAAAATTGCATGAGGGAGCTGCAAATGGCCATATCCGATGCATCAGTCCAAAGACTTAATGGAGCCCCGGGAATTGGGTGGTTGAGTAGAGTTGACTGAGCAAGTGCCTGCTTTGCAGCAGAAAATGCAATTTCAGTTTCCTCAGTCCAAACCATCGATTTCTCTGATGTTTTAGAAGGACGAGAGGGTTTTTTGTGATTAGTTTGGCCTTCCAGAAATTTTATCAAGGGAGTTAAAAGGTGAGCTGCTTTGGGGACGAAGCGTCTATAAAAGTTGTACATGCCAAGAAATCTGCGAAGTTGAGTGAGTCTTTGAGGTCTCGGAAAATTTTGAATGGCTTTTACACGATCAGGAAGGGGTGTCAGACCATCCCCAGAGACTGTAAATCCTAAGAAATCTAATTTTGGCAGACCAAATTTGCATTTAGATGGTTTAATCGAGAGTCCATAGTGATCGAGTCGATGAAAAAGAGCTCGAAGATGGCCAATATGCTCTTCTAGACTACTACTAGCAATTAAAATATCATCAATAAATGCATAAACTCCATTGAGACCTCTGGTAACCTCATCAATTAATCTTTGAAATGTGCTTGATGCGTTGCACAAACCAAACTGCATTCTGGTACTTTCAAAAAGTCGAAAGGGAGTGCAAATTGCAGTTTTATACACATCTTGTGCAGCAATAGGAATTTGGTGAAATGCTTTGACTAAATCGATGCGAGAGAAAAATTTTGTTCCATGCAATTCACCAGTGAAATCAGCTATGCTAGGAATGGGATACTTGTCTTTCTTAGTTTGAGCGTTAAGAGCACGATAGTCCCCAACAGGACGAAAATCGTCACTATTTTTCTTTGGGACCATATGTAAGGGTGACGCATAACTACTACTCGAAGGGCGCATGTGGCCTAAATCTAGCATGTATTGAATTTCGGTTTTTGCAATTTTTAACCTGTCGGGTGCAAGACGACGTGGTTTAGAGAAAACCGGAGGTCCAGAAGTCTCTATGTGATGAACAACATTATGTTTTACAATTTGATTAGCACTAGGAGATTTTGTAATGTCCGGAAATTCTTGCAATAATTTTGAAAATATATCGTTACCAAAAACTGTTTTCACAGAGAATATTGCAGCATTATTTACAATGCCGTGGTAATTTAAGTTAGTACAAGAATCAATCAAGGAACGCTTCCGCATATCGGGTTTTAAATTAAAATAATGCAAGAAATCAGCACCAAGAATAGCAGTTGATACATTACAAATATAAAATGGAAAAACAAAATTACGTCTAAGTCCCAAATCAACTGTAACTAATTTCTTACCATACACTGTGATGGGAGTTCCGTTTGCTGCGTTGAATGTTTGAATGACAGGTAATTGTTTATCATTTTTGCTGGCCGGAATAAGAGAACAGTCACTACCAGTATCAATCAGAAAATTTACATTTGATTTTCTGTCCCGAAAGAAGAGGCGACGAGAGAGGGAAGGCAAGAAGTATGTTGCCGCTACGCTTGCATGTCTTAGTTTTCCTGAAAGGAACATGGGGGGGGGGGGGGGGGGCACAGTTCTTGGCGTTAGATTTGTATTTTCGGTGATACCAGCAAATGTCTGAAGTTGGGCTTCGATCTTGGAATCGGAAGTTACGACTTCGTGAGTTACTGCGGAAACGCGCATTGTTGCGATTTTGTGAAAAACTTCTTGAACGTCTCATACTTTCAACTTCCTTGCGGAGTTGTTTAAGTTCTTGGAGGAGAAGGTTCTCTGAATTAGAAACACTGCAAGTTGCTTCGGAGGTATTTATGATGGAGCTAACAGCAGGTGGAGTCACTTCCAGTATACGATCAGTAACTTCTGCTGCCTTTTGCGGAGTGAGAGGTTAGATGGATGCTAGTAAGGATTGTACATTTACAGGAAGTTGCTGCAAAAATGATTCCAGTAAAAGTGTATCTGCTACTTGATGAGACTCGGCACGTCTTTGTAGGATGCGAAGAACTTCGCTGGGCTTTCGATCACCAAGTTGCTCGCCTGCGAGAAGCCTTCTTATTTCCTGTGTTTCTCCACACCTTTCAATAAGCTGTTCCTTTAGTTGTGCATATGGGTCGTTTTTATCAGGCGACAGAATGATATCACGCACCATAGAAGCTGCGTCCGGAGGAAGATGTGAAATACAATTGTTGTATTTTGTTTTCGATTCAGTTATGGGTTTAGGAACTGCAAGTTCAAAAGTAGCATCTACCATAACGAACCACAATGCCGGATTGCTGGGCATGAATTGGGGCATCTTCACTGCTGATATAACACATTCATCCATGGCGGTGGGCTGAAGCAAGTCGAAACGGGAACCAAAAGTAGATATAAATTTTCAAAAGTTTTTACATACCGTAACTGAATGGCGTGTTCAAGTAACGTCCGAGGTCACCATTTTGGTGTAAGCAATTAGTTCCAATTCAAAGTGAGAACACAGTGCGTAAACACAACAACTTTTATTTACAACATAAGCGATTCGGCACGACCGCACTTTCTGATGGTCGAGGCGGGAATGATGACGTAATAAGAAATCAGAACGGCGATCGCAGCGCAGCATGCACAATACTACAGTGTGTACAGAACAGTGGGGCAGTCAGCTTACACAAATAAAACAAATAATGATCAGTAATCGTTATGAAGGTCTGAGTACGAAAAAGGCCAGCCCTATATAAAGAGACAAAGGGAAATATAGCTATAACACTTAGCTTTCCTAAATAATTTTCAGTAGCGTTTCATTTACGATATTCATGATAAAATATTGGAGGAGGTTTAGCGATGTTGTGATCCTTGGATTAGTAATCTGACTCCATTTTAGTTTAACATAAATTTATTATACTTTAATTAACTAAATAAACACCAACGATACAACATGCTAAGAAAATATTCATGGAACACAAGTAATAAAAAATAAAACTGCTCGCCAGGAAAGTTATTTTTTCCGTCGCTATGCAACGCACGAGACATCATCTCATCTCACGCCGATGGAGTTCAAAATGTCATACCAACAAGCTCGCGCCGCCACAGGGGTCCCCCACCAGTCCAAGGGACGATCCAAGTTAATATCCATAGCGATCGACGAACCGCACCCGTCTCCCGGACTTGGTAACTGTTACTTCCGTCGAAGCACTCGTTGAGGAACTTGACAAGAAATTGTCCGGAATCGTTGAGGGAGCTGCTGTTGTTGAGGGAACTGAAGTCGGTGAAGGTACTGGAGTCGATGAAGGAACTGGAGTCGTTGAGACAACTGGAGTCGTTGAAGGAATTGGAATCGTTGAAGGAACTGGATCTTTCTGGAGCCCGTCGTTATCCATAAAAGCAGGCTTCAGGCGATCAATCGACACCGTGTTATGATGCCCGTTAACCTCTAACACGAAGAACTTGTCAGCTCTAGATACGACTCTCGATGGTCCTTTATAGGGCTGTTCCAGGGGTCATCTTACCGCGTCAGTTCTCACAAACACATGGGACGTTCTGTGGAGATCTCCGTGAATGAAGGCACTTTGCTTAGAGTGAATTGAGAATGGGACAGGACGTACCTCTCTCATCTCTGCACGTAACCTTCTCACAAACTCAGCTTGCGAGATGTCTTCTGGCCCTGAAGAATTCCTAAAAAATTCACCAGGAAGTCGCAAAGTAGTTCCATACACCATTTCCGCAGCAGTTGCCTGTATGTCGTCTTTGAGACTGCAACGCATCCCCAAGAGAACGGTCGGGAGGACGTCACACCACCTTTCTGTGCTGTGGCACTTGATGGCTGCCTTAAGCTGGCGGTGCATACGCTCTACAGCGCCATTACTCATTGGGTGATAAGCAGTGGTTCTGATCCGATGTACCCCTAACAACTTAGTAAGGGAAGCAAAAAGGTTGCTTTCAAATATAGTTCCTCGGTCAGTAGTTACAATATCGGGTACACCAAAACGAGCAATCCAATTAGCGTAAAAAGCCTGTGCTACCGTCTCAGCTGTCTGATCCTTTATTGGAATGGCTTCAGGCCATCTGCTGTACCTATCTACGCAGGTCAAAATGTAACGACAGTCTTTCGATGGTGGCAAGGGTCCCACTATGTCGATATGGACATGTGAAAATCTGGCGTTAGGTGAAGGAAACGACTGGAGCACTGATTTATTGTGGCGTTGCACTTTTGCTTTTGGCAAGGTATGGAATTCCTACACCAATTTTTGCAATCTTTTGTCAAATCTCGCCAAACAAAACGCTTACGAACTAAATCAGTCGTAGCCTTAATGCCAGGGTGAGAAAGTCCATGACAAATATCAAACGCCCTGCGACGAAATGAAACTGGAACATAGGGCCTCACAGTACCATTGGACACATCACAAAAAATACTTCGGCTTGATGAGGGGAATGTCAAAGGCTTCAACTCAAGACCAGAATCGGCGCAGATCAAAGCTTGCATCTCCTCATCAGAATCCTGCGCGATGGCCATTTCGTCGTAGTCTAAAGGTCCTGGGACCTGAATTGCAGAAATACGAGAAAACGCGTAGGCAACTGGATTCTTGTCGCCAGAAATGTGATGGAAATCCGTGGTAAATTGATTTATAAATTCAAGATGTCTCTGTTGTCTCGGAGAACATCTATCTGTTTTTTGCTGAAATGCATATATTAAAGGCTTATGATCAGTCAGAACTTTAAATTCGCGTCCCTTTACCATATGTCTAAAATGACGAATCGCAGAATACATCGCTAACAATTCTCGATCGTAAGTGCTATATTTGCACTCAGCTGGTGTCAATTTACGCGAAAAAAAACCTAAAGGTTCCAAATTGTCACCTACAGATTGATGCAATGCGGCACCAATTGCAATTTCAGAAGCATCAGTAACAAGAGTCAACTCTGCATTTGGAAGAGGGTGCACTAAAAGTGTAGCATTAGTTAGCATTTCTTTACACTCATTAAATGCTTTCTCGTTAGCCTCGTTCCAAACAATTGGGGTCTTGTCTTTTTTGGCTTTGCCTTTTGTAAGCTCATACAAACACGCTTGAACACCAGCCGCGTTCTTAAGGAACCTGTGATAAAAATTTAGCATTGCCAAAAAACGACGAAGTTCATCAACCGTTTTAGGAAGATTGTACTCTTTGAGTGCCTGAACTTTGGCTGGAAGAGGAGAAATTCCTTTACCAGAGACATGAAAACCCAGAAATTCAATTTCACTTTTACCAAACTCGCATTTCTCCAAGTTTATAACTATACCATACTCACTTAACCTTTCAAAAACTCTATTAAGGTCAGACTCGTGAGGTTTGGGATCACTTGAGGCAATAAGAATATCATCAAGGTAGACATAACAACACTCAAGACCGCGTAAGACTTCATCCATAAACCTCTGAAAAGTTTGCCCAGAGTTACGTAATCCAAAGCACATTTTTACGTATTCAAAAAGCCCCACCGGGGAAATGACTGCGGTTTTTGGAATGTCTTTAGGCTCTATGGAAATCTGATGATAGGCCTTTACGAGGTCTACCTTTGAAAAAATATTTTTCCCTGCAAGTCCATGTGAAAAATCTTGAATGTGAGGAAGGGGATATCTATCTGGGATAGTTTGGAAATTTAACGGCCAAAAATCACCTACAATTCGCCAAGTATTATTTTTCTTTGGTACAAGATGTATTGGGCTTGCGTAAGGACTACTGGAAGGTCGAATTATTCCTTTTTGTAGTAGTTCTTCAAATTCTTTTTTGACGATTTTAAGTTTTTCTGGCGATAAGCGCCTAGCTTTAGAATATACAGGTGGACCTTTTGTCTCAATACAATGAGTAACAGAATGAGTAATTATCTCGTTACTTAAATTCAAGTTAACAAGTTGGGGATATTTGGCCAGAATTTTATGGTACGGGGATGCCTCTGAAATTAGAGTTAATCCTAATGTGGGACCAGGACAAATTGTGGCTTTGGCATTAAGCTTAGTTAGGTCATCAACAAGCTGTCTATTTTTAACGTCTACCACAAGACCAAAATGCTCCAAAAAATCTGCGCCCAAAATCGGATGCGAAACATCAGCTATCCAAAAAACCCATGTAAATACTCGACGCAACCCGAAATCTAAGTTATACTTCTTAGTACCGTAAGTGCGAATTTTACTGTCGTTAGCCGCGTAAAGAAAAAGTTCCGAAGGTGTACTTTCTTTCACAAGTCCTTCGGGAATGCACCACAATCGACTAAAAAACGAAAGCCGGAATTTTTGTCAATAACAAACAGACGACTGGAAAGTAAGCTGCAATCTGCCGCCGTTAAAACAGACGCGCTTAATTGTTTTCCGTAAACTCACATGGTTTAATGCAATCACGGGCTTTATCTCCGAAACGTTTGTGGTACCAGCATAAAACATTGCATGATCCCTCTCTACTACGGGTGGTTGCTCTATTTCTATTACGACTTCGAAAGCGGTCGCCACAATGATTTTAAGACTTCATCAGTAATTTTCCCATCGGCCAAATTCCGCATCTCGCGAAGTAGCTGCGAAGGCCTTTTATCGCCAATAGTTAAATCTTGCAAAAGTTGCTTGAGGCGAAAAGAATCAGATTGCACAAAATTGCTTAAAATTCGCGATTTTAAAGTTATGTACATATTTTCAGTGGGGTGTGTGCGAACTAAATCGGTTGCACAAGAAAGTACACTTGCATTCAAGGCTGTAACCACAGAATGAAATTTTGTGGCATCTGCTGTGATACCAGAAATGTGAAACTGTGACTCGAGTTGGCCAAACCATAATTCTGGGTTATTTTCCAAAAATGGGGGCGGACGAAATGCAACTCTAGCCACCTCCATTGTGGCAGGTAACGAAAATGTATCCTGATCACCCTCGTGTGCAGGGACGACGGGAACGGGGGGCGTAGGGGGCGACTCGCCCCCCCCCCCCCAAGTTTTAGAAAGTTGGACAGTCGGCAAATTTTCAAAAATTTTATCGAGATTTTTCTTTTTCTAAAGTCGATCCACAATAAAATCGAATTAAATGAAAAAAAAAAAAAAAAAAAAAATGTAACAAAATATTAAAAATATCTGAATGCAGCGTGATCCGAGTTTGACGAATCGGCATTTTTACAATAGAAGTCTATTATAGGGGAGTCGGTGTCTTTTTTTCCGGCTACAATGATGGACTGCGAACGCAAGTATTACCATATAAATATTACCATAAGTTTTAGAAAGGCTGGTAGTCGGCAAATTTCTGAAATTTCATCCCTTTTAAAAATCCCTACTGACGGATGTTTCAAAACATATCGAATGGAAAAAGTACAAATAATTAAACTCATTATTAGTATTATAAAATTGTGATCACAATGCAGCCTCAGGTGACGGTCGGCAATTTTGAATTGGAGTACGTTTATCCTTTTTGACAGGAACATTAAAATAATCTAATCATTGATATCTTCACTGACATTAGATAACTTTGATGTGTTACAGTAGATGATATACTTGTAATTGTGGTACGTCAGACAACGCCAAAAACCATGACATACACATTAAACGTCATTTACATAAAGTATGTAATGTACATCAGTACATCATACGAGTTCAAGGTTTTATACAAAATTTCAAAACACCAAAATTTTGTATAAGAAAATTGACCCTCATTTTAGAAAGTTATTGCAATTAATTTCAAGTAGAACTCCATAAATGATGTTATGTACAGGATGGTCATAAAGAAACTTTGCCGATATATGGATCTCTAAGAGCGCTTTTCCATTTGCCGACACGATACCGATAAACGACACCGATACCTTCTTGACCGATATCGGAGGAAGCAAAATGCATGCTCATAGCCTGAACGCTTTTTCACTATCCGATTTTGGCTACGATTTTGTCGCCACCGATACACGGTATCATTTATCGGAACGATATATTGGCTACCATCTTCATTCTTTGTAGTGACGGACCGACATTTTCCATTTGCCAATACGATACCGATAAACGACACCGATACCTTCTTTACCGATATCGGAGGAAGCAAAATGCATGCTCCTAGCCTGAACGCTTTTTCACTATCCGATTTTGGCAACGATTTTGTCGCCACTCATACACGGTATCATTTATCGGAACGATATATCGGCTACCATCTTCATTCCTTGTAGCGACGGACCGACATTTTCAGTGTTTACAAGTACAAGGTTGCCTCGCAATGAACTGCAAGTTCGATGTTATAACTTTATGCGAATTGGTTGAGAATCGGCCATGTATATGGGACAAAAGCAACGTTAATTACAAAAATAAAATTGTTAGAGATAACAATTGGGAAGATATTTATAGGTTCCTTGACGATGAATACGACGCCAAGACTTCTGCGGAGAAAAAAATCTCAGGTAAGTGACATTTCGATTAATTTCTTTAATAAAACTATATTTGGAAATTGTGTACTGTGCAGAGGTGTAAATATTATGCAAGGTTAGAAATGTTATTACCCAGAGCATGTAAATATTTGATCGGGCTTGTATTTAGTATTTAATTTTTCGTACCGTTGTATATTTGACCTCCGATAGAACAAAATATTTCAGTTTATCGGAAAAATTCAGTTTGCTTCCAATACTTGCGTCACTAAATTCAATTTTCCTTTGATTTATAATTTAGCACTTTCGCCGAAATCATACATACATAGTTTACGTGAGGTAGCAATTCATTTAAAAATTGCTCTTTTTAAGAAGTATTTAAATTACCTAGATTTTGATCAGATATGGAAATATTTAGTTGAGACATCTATTGACTGCATCATCTGCCAAGCATGTAAAATTTGTCAGATTTTTCTGAATCTGTTGTTATGATAAATATATGGTTTTGGTATTGGATTTCATCCAAAGCACTTAAGAAGGAAGGTTTCACACTTTTCGTTTAGCCAGGCGCAAATCACGTTAACTACATATATATTTTTGGCGACATTTTAGGACTTTTTAAAACGCTGCTGTGCCCCAAAACAATGCAGGAAGCCTTCATCAATATACAAAAGAGAAATTTGAATACTTGTTTTAAATAAATTTTCAAAATGACGCTCAATGATTCCCGTTAAATTTATACGCAAGTTGGCGCGGGTCTTAATTATTTGGCGACTTTGCTTGCACCTGACTAGCAGAAAAGTACTGAAATTTTTTCCTATTTTTAGTTTAAAAAAAAAAAACAATAAATATATTTTTTAATTTGAAAAACTGTATTGACTCTGCTCAAAATATGTATATGGAAAACCGTTAATTTAATTATTAATTTGTGATTCAATAGTTCAAAAACCAGTAGTGTACCAGGGGAATTTTTCTTTTTGTCTGTAACCATGTGGAAACATGATCCACATATAATTGGAAACACATCTGATTAAGGAAGGTATACAACACTTTTTTAGATTTACATTTCCTGGTGTAATAAAGGTAGAAAATATCTGAAAACGAAAATTATTTGAATTAAATTGTTATTGAAATTATTAAACAGAAAAATTTTTAGGCGACAATGCCGCAATGTCTTCTTAACTTGTACCCAGTTGTTTTCAGTAAAATCATTTAAAATGACAATGTATAAAAAAGGGTAGTTTGAAATTTATTTTCATAATCTGTTAGTTTAGAAAGTAAATTATATATTTATTGTTTTAAATAACCAATTTTAAGTTATTTTTTCATTGTAGGAGATACCATCTTAAAAACTTGGAACAACATGCGGGATGCATTCATCCGAAGTTTGAGGTACAAAAGTGGCCAGGCAGCAAAAAAGAAATATAAATACTACAATCATTTGGAGTTCCTGCTTGCCATCCAGGAACCGAGTGAGACGCAGTCCAGCCAACTACTCGATTCCCAGAGTGGATTGGACTGCAGTCTCGCAGATGGAACCCTCCCGGTCGAAGAGGATGACACTGTAGATTGTTTAACTTCTACACCTGCATGCAGAAAAAGAACTGCCTGTAAAATCTCCCGATCCGGCAAAGAACTGAATTTTTTGGAAAAGGAAATAATAGATGAATTAAAAAAGCCAAAATTGTGTGAAGTGGTTAAGCCTACATTTTTCGGTTCATTTGAACACTATACAACAGATATGTCCTATACATAACAATTAGAGCTTCATGCGTTTGTTGTTCAAAAAATAATGGAAATAAGATCAAGAAGAGAACAAGGCGAGGTTGTTTATGTTGAGCAAACAGAATTTTAATAGATTTTTTAATAAATTTTTTTGCTTATTCATTTTATTAGTTTTCAGGTCTATCTTAATTTTATACAATATAGTTTAATGGTATGAATAAATAATAAATTCCTTTACAAATATTTAATAATTACAATGTTAAAAATAACATGTTCTACAAAATGACATTTTATGTGGTTGTACAAATGTTACAAAAACATTTAAATTTTGGTCATTTGCCAGGATAAGGCACCCTCCGCACTCATGAAGTAATTGGCAAAACAAGTACGGATACCACTTCCTGATTTTGTGGATGTTTCGGTGCTGATCCTGGGAAGTGGTTGCAAAGTACAACCGACCATGTGTTCAGCTCTATAACCATCCCTTTCTCGTACGACATTATGTAATACTGTACAGGCCTTTACTACAGCAACTGTACTTTGCCGAGATAGGTTTAATGGCTTGTGGAATATCCTCCATTTGTTTGAAAGGATGCCGAAGGCACATTCCACATATCTCCTTGCCCGACACAGGCGGTAATTGGAAACTTTCTGTTTGACTGACAAGTTGTGTCCCCCATAACCTCGCATTATGTGTTCGTGCATTGGAAAAGCATCATCCGCAACAAACACATAAGGGGTTTTCAACTTCTCTGGAGGTAAGGGCACTGGATTGGGAAAATTCAACTTTTTGTGGCTTAACAAATTCCAGAATTCTGTTTGTTTAAAAATGTTGGAGTCACAGTCTTTGCCATAACCCCCAACATTTACGTACAAAAATCTGTAATCTGTGTCTGCCACAGCAAGAAGAACTACCGAATGAAACTTCTTGTAATTGAAGTTCAGTGAGCCCTCACCAGGAAAGTTTTCTATCCGGACATGCTTCCCGTCAATGGCACCCAGGCAGAGAGGAAAATTTGCAAACTTCTCAAAGTTTTTCGAAACATCTTGCCAATTTCCTTGGGTGGCCGTAAGAAAATGCTCTTTGCTGAGCACTTCCCAGATGGCACAACAGGTCAGCCGTACAATTTTGGAATTGGTTGACACTCCAGTCCTGAATGTAAAGTACAATTCAGTATAGGTACATCCAGAAGCTAGATATCTGAAAAGAAATACATAATGAGTTGAAAGATATCTCTACGTGTCTATCAATCACAATGCAATCGAACAATATTTGGACTGTCAAGTTAGCACATGAAGCAAATTTACCTCGAATCTAAATGTTACCACACTCTTTGAAGGTTCGATATAGGTAGAATATAAATTTTGTTTCTAGCTACGTATTTAAAATTTAATTTCTTAAAATGTAGTCAAGCTGAGGTTACCGGTTCCAGGGCTCGAGGCTTTTAGGCATATATTTTTCACAGAATGAAAATCAAGGACTTATAAAGATATAAATAATGTTTTTAAGGACCTTCGAAAAATTTTCAGGCATCATGTCTTTAATGTCTGACTTTACACCTACTTCACCTATTGCGCTAAGTTAGAGCTGATTATAAATATTGCAGTCGGCACACAACATCAGCAAAAATTAAGGACACCTAAGCATTTTAAAGTACTTTTAAGGCCTGGAAAAAACGTTAAGCGCAAATATGAAAGGCATTAAAGAAATTAAAACAATTGCAGAATTGTTTAAAAATAAATTGTTGCTAGTATAGTTATTCACATGGCCCAGAACACTAGATTCCACAAACAGAGAAGTCATTCTAAGAACATATATTTCCCAATATTTATCCCCTTACAAAATTAATTAAAGTATTAATTTGAACCAATACATCAGAACATATTCCTGAGATGCCAAGCTCAACTTAATGCTTCTGGTTAATATTTAAATAACTATGCTGCTGCAAGATTGCAGCAGCACATGCTGTAACTTAGTTAACCTATACAAATGACTGCTTGAAAGGAATACCACCAGCAGTTTTATAAGTAAAATAGAGAATGAAAATAATTTGTAAGTTTGAAAATGAAAATTGTATAAATTCATGACCAGTAACAATTTGGAAACAAAACTGCCTTGTGTTCTTGACTTAACCACAACTTATTTCCCGCGGCAAGAATATTTTTTATCAAAAAGTATGTCTCAACTATCCATGGGAATAGATAGTACAGGGTAAATAGCATGGGCATATGCTTTGAGGACAAATTCAAAACTACTATCAAAATATATTTAGTTACCAATAAACATAGAATATTTTTTTTATTGTAAAAGAAAAATCAGATTATTTAAAATGATTTACAAATCAAAGATTAATTCATACAAAATTTTTATGTTTCGAATAAGCATCATTATTTTAACACTTATGTATGTATTGAGTTAAATATATCTGTTCATTTGAGGATACCCTAGATTTAATCTTAAAGCAGGTGTCCTGATAGCCACCTTGTATTAACATAATCGGTACAGATGTAGTATAGGACATTTCTTTGGCGCGATTTTCTCCCCAAGTAAATGCTGTTTCTGGCGACGTGTTTTATTTTAATTTATTATTTACAGTTTAAATTTATTTCAGTTGTATTTTTAATTTTGGCGAAATTTCTGATTGTTAAATGTCTTATACTACATCTGTTCCACAAAAAATAATACTAAAATTGCACTCACCTCAAAGTCACAGCTAACATTTCTTTCGGTGGTATGCACATTCGGAAATGGGTATCCTTCTTTTGGATGTGGTCGCCAATTTTGCACAAGATATAATTAAAACTTTCTTCGCTCATTCTGAAGAAGTTAAAAAACTTTAGAGGGTCTTGTTGCAATTTCTCAAAAAGACAATAAAACGCCCCTTCAAGATAATGCACTTTTACAATATCATGCATCCAAAAACGTTTAGTGATGCCTCTTTTCTTTCTTCTCAAATATAGTAAATATAGCAATCGCACCTTATTATAGACAGCCATAGTAGAAACACGTCCTATCACTCGTCTAATCACATATGAAATGAGCGATATTTGCCGGACGATATCGGTTACTCGCCGACACGATTAAACGGACGGCAAGTGGTACCGATATTGTCGTCCGTGTTATCGGTATCGTGTCGGCAAATGGAAAAGCGCTCTAAAGGCAGTCTCGTTCAACAGATCGAGATTTCAGGTATAGTTATTCAGAGATATGAGGTCGGAATTCTGTGAATTTCGGCAAAATGGCGCTCACGATTACCCCGGTTATAGTTACGAATAGCAACGCCTACTTTTCCTATCGAGAAATGATCACCGCATGTAAAAACCCTAAAGAGGAGTGGTACGTGTATCACAAAAAACGGACGCACAAAATACAGATCTGCGAATTGCCAACAAAAACACGATCGGAGCAATGGAGGCCGCTCATCAAATATTCATCTTAGAAAACCGATTAAATTGCCTGTGATGGCACTCATGTGAACTTTGGCCTCTGTCAAGTGCAAATTTCCATCGTGCGCCTCAATCGCGTTTTTGTTGGCCGTTCGCAGAGCTTTTTTTTTTTTTTTGGTGCGTGCATAATGCGTCCGTTTTTTGTGATACGCGTACCGTTCCATCTCTCTTTAGGGTTTCCTTATGCATTGAGCATTTTGTGACAGGAAAAAGTAGACGTTGTCATTTGAAAATTTCGTGCATGTAACTATAACCATAACCTTGAGCGCCATTTGTTAAAATTCACAGAATCTCAAGCTCCAACTTCTGAATAACTATACTTGAAATCTCATCTCGATCTGTTAAACGGAACGGAAGCTAAAGGCCCATATATCGGCAAAGTTTCTTTATGACCACCTTGTACTTCATATATTGAAAATGCATTCCCAAAATAATCCATGCCACTTGTAAACTGGAAGGCGATATCGAATTTATTCTAACAAAATAATCTTTGGAAAAGTATTGAAAGGTTTATAATAATACTATCTAAAATTCTTAATGTTCCCCGTGCTCAAATAGCTGTGGACCGACATTGTCCAATACAACCAGTTTCAGTGCATTGCAAATTGTGAGTATCCTTTCACTCCTATCCTCGATTTCTGACGCAGTTTGGCCTTTGTGTTGCCCTTGCGCTTACTAAATTTGAAAAACAACCAACCAACCTATCCTGGATTTCACCACTTTAATATTCGAAACAACGGGAAAAAATTGTCTTTCAGATAAACTAAGATTTTTTACTCTAAATACCTTTAAAAATATTTCAAATTGGATCACTAAATCTCAAATTAGGATCATAACCGTTACATGTGGGTAAGGGAAATGGGGGTGGGTTTTTGGGAATTTCATGTTGACAGTGATGTTTCTCTTGCTTTGAAGATCAAATGTGCAACTTGTTCTTCCTCAAGATCGGATTAACACTGTAGATTTGAATACCTCCCCCCCCACACCTTTCCCAAAAAACCCCACCGTACTATTCCTTATATAGTTTGGTATGTTGTGCTAAAAATTATGGCATGCTTTTTTACAGAGTATTTTGTCACTAAATTCGAAGTTCAATTCGAAGTTGCGAATAACTTACCTTTTTGCACATAAATATTATAGTTTGGTTTAATGCTAAAGTAATCCATTTCATTTTTAATCCCGCTTAGGAAAAAAAACCTAGCATTTTCAAGTATACTTTCTTTCTTGAACAAATGATTATTGTTCAAAAAACGAGTAATATTTGCATAAATTATTGCTGAAAAACCATACAACATCAGTGAAAAACCACAAAAAAATCCTTAAATTAAATCCAGCAATTTTGATAAAAATATATACTAAAAGTAACTACTTTTAAGAAGTAGGTTCCTGGATTGAATTGTTACAAAAAAATTAAGTTTTACTATTAACACACGTTTCAAGAAAGATCAAAATCTTTCCTTTTTAGCTAGGAAAATGTGTTAAAAAGTATTTAAAAATTAAATAATTAACAAATCGTTTTTAATAATAATTGTCTTTTGCAAAGTAATTATAGTGTCCATGAACGCCTACATGATTATTTGCAGGGAGATGTAAGGCGACAAAAGTTTTTGTTTAATCCTTGATTTTTCGAAGATGGGAATTGGATGTTAGTTAATAATTGTTCATTAATGTTCTGTTCAAATTGATGAATTAATATCCATATATATATTTTTCTTGTAAATTTTACCACTTTTTTATCCACGTTACTTTATTTTTCGAAACCCAGAGGGGAAGGAGTGCAAGTGCATGTTTCTTATGTCCCTGACATTGCATCGATTATAAAAATTGCTGTGCTTCGTGTAGAGAATTTTCTGTAGTAGCAATAGTCCGCCAGAATTTTAAAAAGAAGAATTTTTCCAGAATTTGTTTTTTGATCAACCTTTATACAATTCATTATACAAAAGTCACCTATTTGATCAATAATTTTCATCTATTTAATTCCATGTTAAAGTGCTATTTTCCAACCACTTTTACACGTTTAATTATTTTTTTTCGAAACTGCAATTTGAAAATTTAAAAAAAAGTTGTATTGAAATGAAGCCTTTGTACTTCTCAGTTTACTAAATTGGTTTAAGATTGTGGGGGAAAATTCTATCTATCTGCAAAGTATAAATGTCTCCCCCCCTGCCCCCAAATAAAAACGCTTCCAAAAATAATCTCCTTTATTTGAAGAGAAAGGGTTAATGTACTAAAAAGAAATGAAAAATTAAATGAAATTGAAGGAACTTTAACTATAATGTGATGGAAATTTACTTAAAATTTTACATTAAGTACGTATTAAAAAAATGCCATAAAATATTAAAAATTGTTTAGACGGTAAATTAAAAATAATTCAAACTAATTTCACATTAAATAAAACAATTCACAAAATAAATGCATTAACAAAAAAAATAATAATAATAATAATAATACATTAACAATTAGTTTTACATTAATTAATTAATTATGCAGTAATTATTCATATATTAATTAAAAATTATTTATACGTTAATTTTACATTAATAAAAATTAGTTAACAATCTATTAGCACCTTAATTTATATTTTCTACATTTACACCGGGCATGCCTTGATTTCAGTCGGCAAAAAGATGTCTACGCCCCCCCCCCAACCAAAATTCTTAGCGACGGCCCTGCTCGTGTGACATATTTATATACGAAAGCCCAAGAAAATTCTTAAAAAATAACGTACGAAAATGGTCACCGAGCAGGATCTAATTCATCACTCACCAAGTTGTGAAGTTCTTCATTAATTCTTCGGAGGTGGTGTATTGACTAGCAACATCCAAATTTGAAACGATCGAATTGCCACAATCTTCAAAAATAAACCATTCAGGCCACTTTACTTTCACATTGGTGCTGGCATTTCTTATTACATTCCGTGAAACTTTCCAGTCCAGCCGGTATTCGCAATAAGGTTACTCATGAAAGTTCAGAGTCCGTAAAAATTACCACTTTGGCGATGATTCGTTTTAGTCCGATGTCACCACTTTAGAGATGTTATGATCCTTGGATTAGTAATCTGACTCCATTTTAGTTTAACATAAATTTATTATACGTTAATTAACTAAATAAACACCAACGATACAACATGCTAAGAAAATATTCATGGAACACAAGTAATAAAAAATAAAACTGCTCGCCAGGAAAGTTATTTTTTCCGTCGCTATGCAACGCACGAGACATCATCTCATCTCACGCCGATGGAGTTCAAGGATTCAGCATTGCTATTTAAAACTATCCAGAATTGTCTAAATTTTGGTTAATATCAAAGCTGGCTCAATGCTTAAAAAAAAATATAAATAAAAAAAAAAAAAAAAACGAAAGTAGAACTTTTTTTAATTTTGTAATTGACACATTTCATTTAGAGAAAAAGATCGCCTTTCAACTTTCAAGGAGTAATCATGATATTTTCCCCAAAAACTACGCCTCTGGCAGAACTGAGGATCTAGGAATCAAAATTTTGAAAATTCTCAATTTTTTTTTTATTATTGTAAAAAATAATAGAAATATTTTTGAATTAAATGACACAAAATGTTTTGTTTCTATCACTAGTAGAACTTGAAATTTTTAAGTTTTTGTTAGATGACAACTGCATCTCTGACATGCTATCCTGAAACTTTTTCTCGGTGATTCCTTTTTGTCCCTTTTTTTGAGTTTAAAAGGATATATTAATTTAAAAACTACTTGTTATAAATGTATGAAACTTCCATAGTAATATTTCATGTATATTTTATTAATTTGTCTTCAGGAATTGTGTATTTTGAGTTAACTTTTTTTAAAAATGTTTTTGGACTATGGGTTTTATACAGTTTTTGCACAAAATATTAAAAAAAAAAAAAAATTCTAAATATTTTATTAAAAAATCATTGAAACACTTAATGATATGAATTATAAGAAGTAATTTAATGCAAAAATGAAGTGATTTTTTTAAAAAAGTTTTTTAAATATAGCAAATTTAAGAAATGTATTTTTAACTAAAATTTTTAACTTTTAAAAAAATATTTTTTAAATTTGGAAATTTAAAGTAGTTATTTCAGTTTCAAAGCTTAATACAATACTGTTTAAATAATTTCAGAAAAATATTCTTAAAAATAGGATTTTAGAATTTTGAGCCCCGAATCCCCTTTTAAAAGTAGTTGGGTATCAATATATCAATATTTTATCGATAATTTTTTTCATGCAATGATAAAGTATCGATATTCTTTTTGTCGAGATTTCCGACCTCTTGTCTGGATGCAATGTAACGCCGCCATCACTTAATCTTGTCAAGATCTCATCCAAGTGTAGTGCTTGCACTAATTTTCTCCCGTAACTAGAAGAACATCCAAATAAACAGACGAACCAGGATGACCTTGTAATATTTTCACCATCTCACGTTGGCAAATAGCTGGGCAGATGGCACGCCAAAAGGAAGTCTTTTGTACCACGGTGTGAATTGATTACCACTAGTTCTTGCGATTCTTCATCCAGCTCAAACTGACGGTAAGCATCTTGCAAGTCGTAATTTTGAAAATGTGTCGCCACCAGAAAATTGCACAAATAACTCGTTAATCCTTGGCAGGGGGTGCTGCTCCAGATCTGTTACTGCATTCACAGTCAATTTGAAACCACCACAAATGCGAACCTTGCCATCCCGTTTCAGCACAGGAACCACACAGGGGCTGCTCTTAATGCATAAGGGACAGGATGGGCCTTGGAAAAATTTTGGCACTGCATTAGGCTTTAGAGTCAAATGAACCTTTGACATCCCTGATAGCTCCAACACCTGGGATGAACAATTTTGAATGTCTTTCCAGCACTAATTGAGGAGTAAGTCTTAAATCCAGCAACTGTTTCGATGACTCAACAGGGTTAACTTCTGACCTGGAATGGTCCCTCTCAAATAACGACATAAGACAACGAGACAGCATCAAGTTTGGTTCAGCAATAAGTTGACCACGGGTACACTCGATCACGTTCTCACAAGTTCAAATCTCCACTTGCGGTATTTTGGTGTTTCAAATTTTTATTTCAATGAAATAATGTGACAATTTTTTAGATAATTGTTTATTTTTTAATTAATAATCATTTCTTTCAATTGCCTAGCTTATATTTAAAAAAAGTCAAAACATTTTAATTTAAAAAAAAAATCTGTTTTATTCTTGAGCCTACTAAAATTATATATTTTTTTATACTAATCGGCCAGTTTCAAAAAGTGGCATTGGTAAAGAGAGGGCATTCAGCATCACCTCCGATTCCGAGTATTTAAGCGATTTGTCGCAGCCGTATAAGTGAACTTGTAAGAATGAGAACGTGATCGATTGTAGCCGTGGCTTGACTTGGATGTCATTGCATTCAATGCCACAAATAATGCGATCACGCAACATTCTATCTAAGAAGGTACCAAAATTGCAGTACTTGGCCACTCGACGCAACTCCGCGAAAAATGTTGAAACAGATTCGCCTGCCTGATGAACCCATCTGAAGAATTTTAAAATTTCGAGTTTCAGAAGGCCGAGGTTCGAAGTGCGCCGTTAGCACCTCAACCAACTCCAGAAAAGTCTTGCTAGTCGGCAATTCCCAATTCTGGCGAAATCAAGTCAGTAAGGCGACTAAATTTCAGGGTCCACGATGGTTAGAAATATAGCACGGCGTTTTATTTAATCTTCTGTTGTATTAGCGATGAAAAATTGGACTAACTTTGCATAGTACTGAGATCAAGGCTCCACAGCGGGGTCAAATGACGACACGCTTCCAAACGGTATTGCTGCCGAACTGCGCCTAACGAAACGAAAGTGAAGTAATAAGAATAATCAGAGAACACACCACTTTAAGGAACATGCTCAAAATAGCAGACTATTCTTTTATTTCCCATGCCTTACTTGGCAGAATTTTTTTTTTCTCGTTTCAACAATGGTTACTAGTTGTTCTGTTTTGTTCATGTCCACCTCTCACGTTTTGACGTGCATTATTTTCAGGCTTTGGATGAAATCAATCAAGATTTGATGAATCAAACTGATCATTTTTAATATAAATGCTCTCATCCCCAAAAATGGAGGTGAATAAGAAAGCCGAGGACAAAGCAAATTATAGTTTGAAAATGTTCAATGTGTATTCGTTATGTTGTCCTGTCTATACTATATTATACTTAACAATAATTTATCCTGAATCAAACAGTTGGAGACAATTCCAATTTATTGTCGTAAATTCACACGTAACCAATCATTGTGTCGCTCTTATGTTATTGCGACTTTTTACCTCTTTGTAACATAATCTGTATAATCAAAGTTAAGTTATCATCCCATGGTATAGTAATATAACTTAAGAGCAATAAAAATTACCTAAGCTATTCAACAGCCACCGTCGCCTCCGTAGAAAAGCTCTGGGTCCGGCCTTGTTTTGACCCCTTAAACTTAATCAAGTTCGGAATTGTTTAGTTTATCTATGCTTGACTTTAGTATCAAATTTCAAGAGTTTAAATGGAAAATGGGACATTGGAATATCTACTCGTTTGGAATGTTTCGATCCCTTTAATATTAGTTAATTTTAATCGCAATTTTTCTATTCGTGTCCTTTTTGACTTTTGTTTAAAAAATATCAGAATTATGGCTAGACTGCAAGTGGGATATTTGAATATTTTATGTTTGGAACATTTGACTCCTTTAAATTGATTAATCGACATGAGAATAATTTATTTTATCTATGCTTGCCCTTGATGACATTTGTACTAATTTTCATAGTTGCGACTATATACAGGAAGTGGGAGTATTAGTCATGAGTGAGTGAGTAAATGAGTGTTTTGCCTTTTTTAATATAGAGATGTCGTAATTGGTCCTGAAATGTAGAAAATGTGGCTACAAAAAAATTGCAATATTTAAATTGGAATTTTAATGTTTAGCAACCAATAGACATTTATATTCCCATCCTTCTAAAATAAAAATTATGTTCTCCCATACAGAAATATTAATAGCTATTTATATGCCATTATATAGTACATAACATTATTTTGAAGTAGCATAATTTGCCTATATATTATTATTTGCTTTCATTTTGAGAATTCTTATCTCATATATTTTTTTATTTTTTTTAAATTTATAGTCATAGGGAATGGGGGAGGTTAACTGAGCCTAGGTGCTTGTTCCACAAGGGAATGGCCGACCAAACGGAATAGTGGTTCGCGTGCTAGCTTCTAAACCGCGAGGTTGCGGGTTCGAGTCCCGTGCTAGGCATGGGTGTGTGTAAATGTATGTTGGCTTGTCTAATGACGAATGTTTCGGCGCATTATAGCCCTCGTGTTGCTGACGGCGACAGATAATCTGAATACAACCAACCACAAGGGAATATTGCACCAACCCAAGGCCATCTCTAAGTAAACAGGCCCGAGCCATCGTCTTATTTTCCTGTGTGACGTCAAGAGACGGGGCCCATGAAATAACTGTTGGAGCCCCAAACAAACATTCATTTCATTGCTTTGCTTTCGCTACTGAATGGTGAATTTCTTTGCATTGTATTCTTTTACTACTTTACACAGCATTTCAATTATTTGCTGAAGAAAGTCCGAAAATATAAAACTAGGTAAGTGATCTCCATTTGTTATTCTTTATATTTTTAAGGACTAAATTTTTCTGTTAACTTGTATTATTTTGTTAAATGCTTCCACCAAAGCATATAGGTACCAGTAAGCCTCTGGAAAAATCAAAGATCTCGGAGGAGTGGAAAACACCCCCAACCCATAATTGGTACAAGGGCTCAAAACCGGGTTTGTCCCTTGACCTCCCGTGTGACAGACGTAAGTAGTTAGAAAATAGGGCTCCGGGGCCATGGCGCAGCGCGCAGAAGGACGAGGGACGATGACGTCACCGGAAGTGGGCGTGACCGGATATGACGCCACAGGAAGTGACATCACAGGATATGTCGTCACCGGAAGTCACGTGACCGGAAGTGGAGTTGAGTTGTTCCCCTCCTGCTGTTGTTTTAGTTTCGGTTTCGTTATAAGCTGTTTGTGTATGACGTCACAGTGGGAATGACGTCATAATGTGTTTTATATCAAAGTTTTGAGTGGTGGCAACACTTTTTTTAGTTTCGGTTTATCTAGCAGACGGAGTTGAGTTGTTCTAGGACTGCTTCTTAGCGAATAAGTTAGAATGATAGGTTTTTATTGCGTGACGGCACAGTAGATGACGTCATAATGTGTTTTATATCAAAGTTTTGAGCGGTGGCAACACTTTTTAGTTTCGATTTACCTTTAGGATGGAGTTGAGTTGTTCTAGGACTGCTTCTTAGTGAATAAGTTAGAGTGATAGGCTTTTATTGCATGACGTCACAGTAGGTATGACGTCATAATTTGTTTTATATCAAAGTTTAGAGCGATGGCAACACTTTTTAGTTTCAATTTACCTTTAAGATGGAGCTGAATTGTTCTAGGGCTGCTTCTAAACGAATAAGTTAAGAGTGATAGATATTTTTACTAGTGACGTCACAGTGGGTATGATGTCATTATATGTTAAAATTTACGTTTTAAGTGATGATAACACTAGATATATACCAAATTTAGTTTTCAGGTGTTGGCAACGAGTTCTGATCGGTCAGCTAAATGCTCGCTTGTGACTGATAAGTTTTAAACATGTGACCAAAAGTTAACTCCTGATTGACTGTTTGGTTTTCTAGCGAGTTACTTACATATCCTTTAGCCAAGTTAAAATACCTGCAACAAAGTTACACACAAAAAAAAAATTTTTAAATTTGAAAAGTTAATAAAAGGAAGGCCATTTGCTAAGGGTCTAAAGAACCCTAACCCCGAGCTACACGTGACATTTCAATATTTTACCAAACAATTGTTAAAATATCGACTATCGGACGTTGCCTTCATGGTAACTCATCTACCCACCCCCCTTCCCTAACTAATTTTGAATAAGTTAAGACTTTAGAATTACAATTAATAAATTTTGAAAAATTATTTATTAAAGGTGAGGACCCACCTCCAGCCCGATACCTCTTTTAGGAAGAATTGGTACCGCCTCACTCCGCCCTAACAAAAAAAAAATCTGTGAAAAAAAAAGCACGAAGTATTAAACACGTCTTTCACACTCAGGTATCCAAGTAGAAATGGCGAGACGGCAACAGGTAGCGTCTATATATGAGGGGTGATCACGTGACTTCACCGACCAATCAGGTTTCACGATAGAGGGTGCTACTGACTATCGACCCGTCAGAAGGGAGGGGAGCGAGACTAGGGATGTTTCAACACGCTTCAACGCGTTTGCGAGTTGAGTTGTTGTGTAACGATCTTGCTTGAAACAGTTAAAGTGATAGATAATTTGTTCGTGACGTCATAGTGTAGCGAATGGGTTTTTAGCGTAGACAGTTGTTGCAATTGGAGTAATTATGAAATTTATTAAATATAAAGATAATATTTAGTAATAATTATCAGATTTTATTATTATTATTATAAAAAATAAACTTATAAAAAAAAAAGTGAACGTGAAAATTTACTTTGCGAATAAAAATCATGTCTTTAAAATGTGTACGAATATCCCTAAATAAGAGAAAAAAGTAACATACTTAAACTCTTTAAAATAAATAACTTTAACATTAACGTAAAAAATTTACTTTTCACATAAAAATCACTTTAAAATGAGTAAAAATATCGCTAAATAAGAGAAAAAAAGTAACTTAAAATTTCTAAGATAAATATTTAACCTTTACTCGAAAATTCCCTTCATATATAAAAATCACGACTTTAAAATATGACATGCAAGAGAAAAGTAACGTACTTAAACTTTCTACGACAAATAACTTTAACATTAACGTAACATTTTACTTTACACATAAAAATCCCGACTTTAAAATATGTAGAAATACCGCTAAATAAAAGAAGAAAAAAAAAAGTAACATACTTAAACTTTGTACGACAAATAACTTTGACATTAACGTAAAAAATTTTCTTCACATATAAAAATCACGACTTTAAAATGTAACGTGTAAGAAGAATTAGCATACTTAAAATTTCTACGACAAATAAATTTAACCTTTACGCGAAAATTTACTACATATATAAAAATCATGTATTTAAAATATCGCTGAATAAAAGAAAAAAGTAACATACTTAAACTTTCTACGACAAATAACTTTAACATTAACGCAAAAATTTACTTTACACATAAAAATCACGACTTTAAATTTGACATGCAGGAGGAAAGTATAACATACCTATAATTTCTACGACAAAGAATTCAAACATTGCCATTCATGTCTTTAAAATGTATAATGACAACTCTAACTTTTAGAAAAAAGAAACACTAAAAATTTACAAGGCAAAGAATTTAAAATTGAACGTGAAAATTAACTTCACATGTACAATCATACTCTTATATCAACGATAAATAAGATAAAAAAGAAGCTCTAAAAATTTATAAGGCAAATAATTTAAATAATACGCGAAAATTTACCACACATATAAAAATTATGTCTTTCAAATGTGTAAGAATAACGCTAAATTAGAGAAAAAGAAATACTAAAAATTTATAAGGTAAGGAATTGAAACAATATGCGAAAATTTATTTCACGCATAAAATTTTTATCTTTAAAATGTGTAAGAATAATGCTAAATTAGAGAAGAAAAAAAAAATAACATACTTAAACTTTCTTCGACAACAATTTAAACAATACGCGACATTTTCATACACAATTATTTTCTTAGGTTAATGTTAAATAATGGGAAATTTAACAGAATAAAAATTTCAAAGATAAAGAATTTTAACCTTTACACGAAAATTTACCTCACAAAAATATCATATCCTTAAACTTTAACGTGACAATTTACTCTTCATATACAATTAAACTCTTAGGTTAATGTTAAATAAGAAAAAAAATAATATACTTAAAATTTCTAAGATAAACATAACGTAAAAATTTCGTATCATATGTTTAAAATGTAACATAAAAGAGAAAAAACTAACATACTTGAACTTTCTATAGCAAAGAATTTAAGCATTAGCGTAAAAATTCACGTTACATATAAAATTCACATCTTTAAATGGGAAGATAAGCAGGTGACGGTAATTAGCCAATCAGGGTAGCGGTAGGTGATACGCCATTCGCCGGCATTTTTAGATCGGAGGATGAGTCACGCTAAAACTTGTTGGAACAGGTCGGGAGATTTGTACAGCAAGAACAACAGCATCGACGCGCAAGCAGCGGGTGATGCTGTGATGTGTCAGCAGGTCTTTGAGATTATCGTTTTCCTACTTTGCCGTTTTCATAATGAAATGTTTGTGAAAACTTGGAATGAATAAAGTGGATTTCAAAGACATATTAGTAAGTGAAGGTAGAATTCGCATGGACTTTCTTCCAAAAAGTAAGATTCACTTGGAGAATTTAAGATCATTTCTACTTGAAAACTTTTCTATTATTTAAAACATTGAATATTGTTCAAACTCAGTGGGATTATATGCTACAATACGGGTAAAACTTAACAAAATTGTTACATAGAAGAAAAATAGTAAGAGATTTAAAATAAATATTAGATATAGATACTCCAAAGAAAAAATTTCACCTCTACTTTTCAATCGGAAAATCAATACAAGTTGGAAATTTATGTTACTTCAAGAAAAACTTAGACAATTTACTTTGTAATAATATACGTTAAGGTGTCGTATTAACTCGTGCAATACATGCTGACTAAGGTTTATTTTACTTGAAAGGTGAATTGGGGGAAAATATTAAATAAATTGTAGATATTAAATACATTGTAGATATGCATTCAAGTTTTGAAAATCACCTGCAAGACTTTTAAAACATCTTAAGATAAATTGAAAGAAACTTTTTATACTCTGAAAGGAAATCACAAGTAATTTAGTTAACTTTTTTCATGGTAACACTCATATTCAACGACATGTTTTTAAAATTTAACCTTCTTTACATGATAATAGTTATAAATTTTTTCAATCTCAGATGCGATATACTATTATTTCTAACATATATGTTACGAATTGTGTAAAGTTTTTAAAAGAGTATATGCAAATCACCAATCAGAAACATAAAAATCTAACATCAATCAAACACACTAAAATAATAAGATATTTTCCTTAGTGGAAATAGTTAACTACTCATGTGATGGAATGTACTTAGAAAATTTAAATACTGAAAAAAGTTTGCTAGGCAAACTTAAAGAATATATATTTTTTTTTTCTTGTGAAAAACTAGCATAAATTTGAAAAATATAGAGTTTGTTACTACGTAAAATTGAACATCATCTGGACAAACTAAATTATACATGAATTTTTTTTTATTTGAGAGGTGCTGACAATATATCATTAATACAGAGATTTTTAACTTCCACCCATAATTTCTAAATAACTTATACATAAATTTCAGAAAACTGAAACGGAATGTGTTTTACAAGACGCTTATTTTGTAAGATGAATATTCAATATTAATATAACTGAGCAAAGTTCATTACGGAAAAAACTTGTAAAAGATACTTATATTTTGAAAATAGTTTGAAATATCCTTTTAAATTTATGAATGCTCGCTTTCGAAAGACACAAATAAAACTGATATTACACATGATAATTAACACATGCATAACATTAATCAAACAAAGTGGAATTTTTATTGCTTGTGACCGATAACTTTTCAGTGAAGTAGAACTTACATAGGAAATTTGTGCAAACTTTTTCAACTTTTAAACCAAGTATTATGTAAAATTATAAATTACGATAGGAAATAGCACACTTCAGAATCGGAACAAGTCTTCTAGTTAAGCTAAATTTATTTCTCAAGGAATTGAAAGCATACCAGACAAGTCCTTATCATTTCGCATCTTTTCTCATGTTGCAAGAAGACATACTTTGTAAAAGATCGTCGTTGCACTTAACAAAAATCAGTAAAAATAAATGTATTTTCTATGGCAAAGATAAAACTTCACAACTTAATTACTGAAATTTAGCTAAGTTGCATATGGTTTATTCACATAACTCGCATATGCTTCGAATGTTGAAATATATTTGTCATTTGAAATCAAACTAATCGAAAATAAATGCTACCTACATTTTCAAGTCGGAAATTACTATTAAATAAACTTTACATGTAAAACATTGTCATGTTAAAAAGAAAAATCTACAAAAATGTAAATGATAATTTTACTGTTGGTACATAAATGATGAATAATTTATGATTTTATTCTAGGAAAACGTTTTATTGTCTAACAGAGAACTTAAACTTTAACAGAAAAATAAAAAAATACAATTTTTATATCCTATCATGCTTGTCGAAAATTGAATTTATTAGCTGTTGTAATAGATTTTTATTGTCCAAATTTCTATAGTTTTTCTTCCCGGTGCAATAAAATTAAGTTCATGTGTAATGATTAGGTTTTTTTTTTTTTTTTATGAATCTTATAAATTTAATGAAATTATTATGACCTAAGAGATTGAGTGAACTGAATAAATCAATGATGTAAATTTAAACAGTGACTTGAACTGATACATACTATAACTGTAAAGAAGTATGACAAAGTGATAGATGAAGTAAAAATAGAAGTTGAATGAAATGTGTTGAAAAAAGTTGAAGACGACAAGAAATTCGTAATTGAGAATTATCATTGACTTATATTAACTTCGTTTTCTTGCTTATGACAAGAAAATACACTCTTTCTTATTAAGAACCAACTTGATATCTTATCATAGAATGACAATGATGAAATATCTATACATTAAAAAAAAAATACCAAACTTAGACATAGCAAATTTCTTGAAATTCATGTATAATGCGAGAAGTTTTACTGGAAATATAGAAGATACAACATTGAAAGATGTGAATGTTTCGAAGTACTTTATCAGAAATAAAAAAAAAAATGCGCTGAGATTCGCTATAAAAAATTTTAGGAGAAAGTTTAAACAAAATTTAAAATCAAACATGCTTTTAAATGGGAACACAAATATTAAAACTATAGCACATTAAACAATTTATATTACGTCATCTCAGTTGTATCAAACTGGATAACATGAAAAACAACCACAAACTGAATAAACATGAAAATTATCAATATATGTGGAAAAGTTTCCTTTTTTCACATATAAAAAAAATAACACATTGACGTACGTTAAGATCACGAAACATGCATAATCATATACGGATAAGAGCAACCAATGTTGCGGGGAGATATTCACATGATGGTCAATATCCCATGAATAAATTGATTGATTGAATTTATAATGCTAATTCCAATAGTATTCCACGTAACTTCAACTTCATATGTTACACTATAGATATATTTTTTCAAATATATTGACTTTCGAAAAATCATCCTTCAATACAAGAATGATCATAGTAAGAATAAAAGAAAAGATACTAAGCATTGATTTAAAGTGTATTTATTTCAACTTAGCAACAAATCATATGCTTGAAACGAAAATTGCTTCGAACCAAAGTATAACCATCCAATTTCATTGATTCCTACAAGGACATTTTTCTCATCTAGTAATTGAATTTTTTTTTTTTCCTCATACACATTATAAGTGATGTCCAATCAGGTGTAGAATAGTTGAAGATATCCGACCTCTTTCTAAATATTAATAAGTCACTGTTGAAAAACTTATAAAAATTTCAATTTACACTTAAAGTTTTTTTTTTTTTATATATATTTCAAAGAATTTTTTCAAATCAATATGTATATTTAAATACTGAAACTTATTCACTTCAATAAATGTATGTTTAAGTTATAAAACTCTTCGTATGTATTGAAAAATTGTAACTTTTCGTCTTCTTTGTATAAATCGATAACTTATACACTAGTTCTTCATCAATTAATCTTCTAAGTAAATCTTTCAAAGGTAAAAACATACTTATAGCTTTGCATTTGTAACAAGTTAAATTGTACATGTTTCTCGTGAAATTAAAATTTTATATGTTTTCCATGAAAATATCTGAAATTTTGTAACTTTCACATGAAACATGTACAATTTAACTTGTTACAAATGCAAAGCTATAAGTATGTTTTTACCTTTGAAAGATTTACTTAGAAGATTAATTGATGAAGAACTAGTGTATAAGTTATCGATTTATACAAAGAAGACGAAAAGTTACAATTTTTCAATACATACGAAGAGTTTTATAACTTAAACATACATTTATTGAAGTGAATAAGTTTCAGTATTTAAATATACATATTGATTTGAAAAAATTCTTTGAAATATATATAAAAAAAAAAAAACTTTAAGTGTAAATTGAAATTTTTATAAGTTTTTCAACAGTGACTTATTAATATTTAGAAAGAGGTCGGATATCTTCAACTATTCTACACCTGATTGGACATCACTTATAATGTGTATGAGGAAAAAAAAAAAATTCAATTACTAGATGAGAAAAATGTCCTTGTAGGAATCAATGAAATTGGATGGTTATACTTTGGTTCGAAGCAATTTTCGTTTCAAGCATATGATTTGTTGCTAAGTTGAAATAAATACACTTTAAATCAATGCTTAGTATCTTTTCTTTTATTCTTACTATGATCATTCTTGTATTGAAGGATGATTTTTCGAAAGTCAATATATTTGAAAAAATATATCTATAGTGTAACATATGAAGTTGAAGTTACGTGGAATACTATTGGAATTAGCATTATAAATTCAATCAATCAATTTATTCATGGGATATTGACCATCATGTGAATATCTCCCCGCAACATTGGTTGCTCTTATCCGTATATGATTATGCATGTTTCGTGATCTTAACGTACGTCAATGTGTTATTTTTTTTATATGTGAAAAAAGGAAACTTTTCCACATATATTGATAATTTTCATGTTTATTCAGTTTGTGGTTGTTTTTCATGTTATCCAGTTTGATACAACTGAGATGACGTAATATAAATTGTTTAATGTGCTATAGTTTTAATATTTGTGTTCCCATTTAAAAGCATGTTTGATTTTAAATTTTGTTTAAACTTTCTCCTAAAATTTTTTATAGCGAATCTCAGCGCATTTTTTTTTTTATTTCTGATAAAGTACTTCGAAACATTCACATCTTTCAATGTTGTATCTTCTATATTTCCAGTAAAACTTCTCGCATTATACATGAATTTCAAGAAATTTGCTATGTCTAAGTTTGGTATTTTTTTTTTAATGTATAGATATTTCATCATTGTCATTCTATGATAAGATATCAAGTTGGTTCTTAATAAGAAAGAGTGTATTTTCTTGTCATAAGCAAGAAAACGAAGTTAATATAAGTCAATGATAATTCTCAATTACGAATTTCTTGTCGTCTTCAACTTTTTTCAACACATTTCATTCAACTTCTATTTTTACTTCATCTATCACTTTGTCATACTTCTTTACAGTTATAGTATGTATCAGTTCAAGTCACTGTTTAAATTTACATCATTGATTTATTCAGTTCACTCAATCTCTTAGGTCATAATAATTTCATTAAATTTATAAGATTCATAAAAAAAAAAAAAAAACCTAATCATTACACATGAACTTAATTTTATTGCACCGGGAAGAAAAACTATAGAAATTTGGACAATAAAAATCTATTACAACAGCTAATAAATTCAATTTTCGACAAGCATGATAGGATATAAAAATTGTATTTTTTTATTTTTCTGTTAAAGTTTAAGTTCTCTGTTAGACAATAAAACGTTTTCCTAGAATAAAATCATAAATTATTCATCATTTATGTACCAACAGTAAAATTATCATTTACATTTTTGTAGATTTTTCTTTTTAACATGACAATGTTTTACATGTAAAGTTTATTTAATAGTAATTTCCGACTTGAAAATGTAGGTAGCATTTATTTTCGATTAGTTTGATTTCAAATGACAAATATATTTCAACATTCGAAGCATATGCGAGTTATGTGAATAAACCATATGCAACTTAGCTAAATTTCAGTAATTAAGTTGTGAAGTTTTATCTTTGCCATAGAAAATACATTTATTTTTACTGATTTTTGTTAAGTGCAACGACGATCTTTTACAAAGTATGTCTTCTTGCAACATGAGAAAAGATGCGAAATGATAAGGACTTGTCTGGTATGCTTTCAATTCCTTGAGAAATAAATTTAGCTTAACTAGAAGACTTGTTCCGATTCTGAAGTGTGCTATTTCCTATCGTAATTTATAATTTTACATAATACTTGGTTTAAAAGTTGAAAAAGTTTGCACAAATTTCCTATGTAAGTTCTACTTCACTGAAAAGTTATCGGTCACAAGCAATAAAAATTCCACTTTGTTTGATTAATGTTATGCATGTGTTAATTATCATGTGTAATATCAGTTTTATTTGTGTCTTTCGAAAGCGAGCATTCATAAATTTAAAAGGATATTTCAAACTATTTTCAAAATATAAGTATCTTTTACAAGTTTTTTCCGTAATGAACTTTGCTCAGTTATATTAATATTGAATATTCATCTTACAAAATAAGCGTCTTGTAAAACACATTCCGTTTCAGTTTTCTGAAATTTATGTATAAGTTATTTAGAAATTATGGGTGGAAGTTAAAAATCTCTGTATTAATGATATATTGTCAGCACCTCTCAAATAAAAAAAAATTCATGTATAATTTAGTTTGTCCAGATGATGTTCAATTTTACGTAGTAACAAACTCTATATTTTTCAAATTTATGCTAGTTTTTCACAAGAAAAAAAAAATATATATTCTTTAAGTTTGCCTAGCAAACTTTTTTCAGTATTTAAATTTTCTAAGTACATTCCATCACATGAGTAGTTAACTATTTCCACTAAGGAAAATATCTTATTATTTTAGTGTGTTTGATTGATGTTAGATTTTTATGTTTCTGATTGGTGATTTGCATATACTCTTTTAAAAACTTTACACAATTCGTAACATATATGTTAGAAATAATAGTATATCGCATCTGAGATTGAAAAAATTTATAACTATTATCATGTAAAGAAGGTTAAATTTTAAAAACATGTCGTTGAATATGAGTGTTACCATGAAAAAAGTTAACTAAATTACTTGTGATTTCCTTTCAGAGTATAAAAAGTTTCTTTCAATTTATCTTAAGATGTTTTAAAAGTCTTGCAGGTGATTTTCAAAACTTGAATGCATATCTACAATGTATTTAATATCTACAATTTATTTAATATTTTCCCCCAATTCACCTTTCAAGTAAAATAAACCTTAGTCAGCATGTATTGCACGAGTTAATACGACACCTTAACGTATATTATTACAAAGTAAATTGTCTAAGTTTTTCTTGAAGTAACATAAATTTCCAACTTGTATTGATTTTCCGATTGAAAAGTAGAGGTGAAATTTTTTCTTTGGAGTATCTATATCTAATATTTATTTTAAATCTCTTACTATTTTTCTTCTATGTAACAATTTTGTTAAGTTTTACCCGTATTGTAGCATATAATCCCACTGAGTTTGAACAATATTCAATGTTTTAAATAATAGAAAAGTTTTCAAGTAGAAATGATCTTAAATTCTCCAAGTGAATCTTACTTTTTGGAAGAAAGTCCATGCGAATTCTACCTTCACTTACTAATATGTCTTTGAAATCCACTTTATTCATTCCAAGTTTTCACAAACATTTCATTATGAAAACGGCAAAGTAGGAAAACGATAATCTCAAAGACCTGCTGACACATCACAGCATCACCCGCTGCTTGCGCGTCGATGCTGTTGTTCTTGCTGTACAAATCTCCCGACCTGTTCCAACAAGTTTTAGCGTGACTCATCCTCCGATCTAAAAATGCCGGCGAATGGCGTATCACCTACCGCTACCCTGATTGGCTAATTACCGTCACCTGCTTATCTTCCCATTTAAAGATGTGAATTTTATATGTAACGTGAATTTTTACGCTAATGCTTAAATTCTTTGCTATAGAAAGTTCAAGTATGTTAGTTTTTTCTCTTTTATGTTACATTTTAAACATATGATACGAAATTTTTACGTTATGTTTATCTTAGAAATTTTAAGTATATTATTTTTTTTCTTATTTAACATTAACCTAAGAGTTTAATTGTATATGAAGAGTAAATTGTCACGTTAAAGTTTAAGGATATGATATTTTTGTGAGGTAAATTTTCGTGTAAAGGTTAAAATTCTTTATCTTTGAAATTTTTATTCTGTTAAATTTCCCATTATTTAACATTAACCTAAGAAAATAATTGTGTATGAAAATGTCGCGTATTGTTTAAATTGTTGTCGAAGAAAGTTTAAGTATGTTATTTTTTTTTTCTTCTCTAATTTAGCATTATTCTTACACATTTTAAAGATAAAAATTTTATGCGTGAAATAAATTTTCGCATATTGTTTCAATTCCTTACCTTATAAATTTTTAGTATTTCTTTTTCTCTAATTTAGCGTTATTCTTACACATTTGAAAGACATAATTTTTATATGTGTGGTAAATTTTCGCGTATTATTTAAATTATTTGCCTTATAAATTTTTAGAGCTTCTTTTTTATCTTATTTATCGTTGATATAAGAGTATGATTGTACATGTGAAGTTAATTTTCACGTTCAATTTTAAATTCTTTGCCTTGTAAATTTTTAGTGTTTCTTTTTTCTAAAAGTTAGAGTTGTCATTATACATTTTAAAGACATGAATGGCAATGTTTGAATTCTTTGTCGTAGAAATTATAGGTATGTTATACTTTCCTCCTGCATGTCAAATTTAAAGTCGTGATTTTTATGTGTAAAGTAAATTTTTGCGTTAATGTTAAAGTTATTTGTCGTAGAAAGTTTAAGTATGTTACTTTTTTCTTTTATTCAGCGATATTTTAAATACATGATTTTTATATATGTAGTAAATTTTCGCGTAAAGGTTAAATTTATTTGTCGTAGAAATTTTAAGTATGCTAATTCTTCTTACACGTTACATTTTAAAGTCGTGATTTTTATATGTGAAGAAAATTTTTTACGTTAATGTCAAAGTTATTTGTCGTACAAAGTTTAAGTATGTTACTTTTTTTTTTCTTCTTTTATTTAGCGGTATTTCTACATATTTTAAAGTCGGGATTTTTATGTGTAAAGTAAAATGTTACGTTAATGTTAAAGTTATTTGTCGTAGAAAGTTTAAGTACGTTACTTTTCTCTTGCATGTCATATTTTAAAGTCGTGATTTTTATATATGAAGGGAATTTTCGAGTAAAGGTTAAATATTTATCTTAGAAATTTTAAGTTACTTTTTTTCTCTTATTTAGCGATATTTTTACTCATTTTAAAGTGATTTTTATGTGAAAAGTAAATTTTTTACGTTAATGTTAAAGTTATTTATTTTAAAGAGTTTAAGTATGTTACTTTTTTCTCTTATTTAGGGATATTCGTACACATTTTAAAGACATGATTTTTATTCGCAAAGTAAATTTTCACGTTCACTTTTTTTTTTATAAGTTTATTTTTTATAATAATAATAATAAAATCTGATAATTATTACTAAATATTATCTTTATATTTAATAAATTTCATAATTACTCCAATTGCAACAACTGTCTACGCTAAAAACCCATTCGCTACACTATGACGTCACGAACAAATTATCTATCACTTTAACTGTTTCAAGCAAGATCGTTACACAACAACTCAACTCGCAAACGCGTTGAAGCGTGTTGAAACATCCCTAGTCTCGCTCCCCTCCCTTCTGACGGGTCGATAGTCAGTAGCACCCTCTATCGTGAAACCTGATTGGTCGGTGAAGTCACGTGATCACCCCTCATATATAGACGCTACCTGTTGCCGTCTCGCCATTTCTACTTGGATACCTGAGTGTGAAAGACGTGTTTAATACTTCGTGCTTTTTTTTTCACAGATTTTTTTTTTGTTAGGGCGGAGTGAGGCGGTACCAATTCTTCCTAAAAGAGGTATCGGGCTGGAGGTGGGTCCTCACCTTTAATAAATAATTTTTCAAAATTTATTAATTGTAATTCTAAAGTCTTAACTTATTCAAAATTAGTTAGGGAAGGGGGGTGGGTAGATGAGTTACCATGAAGGCAACGTCCGATAGTCGATATTTTAACAATTGTTTGGTAAAATATTGAAATGTCACGTGTAGCTCGGGGTTAGGGTTCTTTAGACCCTTAGCAAATGGCCTTCCTTTTATTAACTTTTCAAATTTAAAAATTTTTTTTTTGTGTGTAACTTTGTTGCAGGTATTTTAACTTGGCTAAAGGATATGTAAGTAACTCGCTAGAAAACCAAACAGTCAATCAGGAGTTAACTTTTGGTCACATGTTTAAAACTTATCAGTCACAAGCGAGCATTTAGCTGACCGATCAGAACTCGTTGCCAACACCTGAAAACTAAATTTGGTATATATCTAGTGTTATCATCACTTAAAACGTAAATTTTAACATATAATGACATCATACCCACTGTGACGTCACTAGTAAAAATATCTATCACTCTTAACTTATTCGTTTAGAAGCAGCCCTAGAACAATTCAGCTCCATCTTAAAGGTAAATTGAAACTAAAAAGTGTTGCCATCGCTCTAAACTTTGATATAAAACAAATTATGACGTCATACCTACTGTGACGTCATGCAATAAAAGCCTATCACTCTAACTTATTCACTAAGAAGCAGTCCTAGAACAACTCAACTCCATCCTAAAGGTAAATCGAAACTAAAAAGTGTTGCCACCGCTCAAAACTTTGATATAAAACACATTATGACGTCATCTACTGTGCCGTCACGCAATAAAAACCTATCATTCTAACTTATTCGCTAAGAAGCAGTCCTAGAACAACTCAACTCCGTCTGCTAGATAAACCGAAACTAAAAAAAGTGTTGCCACCACTCAAAACTTTGATATAAAACACATTATGACGTCATTCCCACTGTGACGTCATACACAAACAGCTTATAACGAAACCGAAACTAAAACAACAGCAGGAGGGGAACAACTCAACTCCACTTCCGGTCACGTGACTTCCGGTGACGACATATCCTGTGATGTCACTTCCTGTGGCGTCATATCCGGTCACGCCCACTTCCGGTGACGTCATCGTCCCTCGTCCTTCTGCGCGCTGCGCCATGGCCCCGGAGCCCTATTTTCTAACTACTGACGTACCCGGACTGTTCTATTAAGGCTTGCTAGTGGTCACATCAAGTGCCTCACTTTCAACGAGGGCAGGAAAACCTTCGCCACCTGCACCAAGTGCCAAAATCATCAGGCCTCTCCTGAGCACCTCTTGGATTGCATGGGACTCTCTAAGGAGGATCTCTTTAGCAATCCTCTCCTAGTCTTCGACTTCCTTTTAGTCAACGAACTCGTGGATCTTGTCTGACTCCGTCAGACAGTGAGGATTAGCAACAACAACAACAACAGTAAGCCTGTTGTTAACTTAACAGTTTATTCTTTTGTTTGTAACTTTAAAAAAAATTGGTTTTAAAAAATATCAGTAACATTTCCTGATTTTAGTGCATATAGAATACTAAGACATCACCAAATTGTTATTAGCACATGGTTACTTAAATGTATACTTTTAGGAAATTGTTACTTTTCAAAACTTTGCCCAAATTAAAATTACACAAATATACGTTTCAAAATCCTCATCATCAACTACTAATATAACTTATGTGGAATAAGGATGACTATAATATTTATTTTTATGGAAAACATTATTATTTACCATGCTTTATTTAAATTATATTCCCTTGTTTGGATTAATAATAGAATACTAATAAAAATACTACTCAACTAAATTTACTTTGCACAATTTCTGAAAATTGACACGAGGCATACAATATCCATAGCGTTGGCGGGATTTAATGTTGCCTCAGTTTCCATTTTCACATTTGTGTGATTAAAATTTTTGAGTTCAAGGTTTAAAAAATACATACTTTATCGTGTATTGACCATGTATTGTCAAAAATTGCCTAATCAAAGGTGCATCGTTTACTAAGAAAATTGAAAGTTTAAGATATTTAAACAAATGAAAACAAATATTACTATTTTACAAATACTAATAATATTTTACTATTTACAGGCATGCCACGGAAGTGCGCTGTCCGTGGGTGCAACTCTAACTATGAAGGCTGGTGGCTGGCCCTACACTACAATCTTCTATTTCCCTAAGGATGCCGAAAATAGAAAAAAGTGGATTCGATCCATACACAGAGAAGATTTTGAGCCGACTGGCGGAATCTGTTGTTTGTATCAAGAATTTTCATAAGGATTAAGTTCGTCACAATGATGGAAGTTGGTTATGTGTACAACGATCAAAACCGAAACTGTTGCCGGATGCATATTCAAATGGCAGATGAGTGGGGGCAACTACTATGTGTCTGTGTGGGAAATCTTGAAAGCTAGAGGAAACTTAAGATAATAAGTCTTCTCAAGATAAATTCGTCTCAGAACGTTGTGTTTTCTCTAAAAAAAACTTGGTGCATGATATGCAGTGTAACAAGTCTACCTATTCAGTAAGTAATAGTGATTATGAGTTTTTGAAAATATTACTTACGAACAATATTATGTTAATTTTGATGAGAATGAGATACGAGTAATTATTTATATATCGGGATATGTTGCTCGCCAAATTTCTTGTTGTCTCGAATGCATATAAAAATTTTGCAGTGATCGCGCCATGACTTTTCAGGTTCCCTGTATAAATATTTGGAGGTGCTTGATTGTGGGGGTCTAACATATCCTACACGGCTTACTGTTCATTACTGGAGTTTTTAATGTTATGCTCTGTGAATATTATGAAAATAAATTTCGAAGTTAGTCATGCCAACAGGACTTAATTATGAAACTAACTCTGCAGTTCTTATCATCGGATTTAAGAATACAGTGTGTAAAAATAATGTCCAATATTTTGCTGAATAATTATTGCAAAAAAAAAATAATTTAGATGAAATGAAAAAAAAAAAAAAGATAAATCAATGAAGTGTGATAAACGTAAAGTAAGTTTTATGAAAAAGTGGTATTTATTAAATATATTGTTTTAAAATGTATATTTTGTGTAATAAAACTTTTTGAAATATAGTGTTTTATTTTTTAAACATAAAATTATTTTAAATTTGAAAAACATCTATGAATCTTACTTATGCAAAATATGTGAAGTTTTTTCTATTATATATTCCAACTTTTCTATGAAAACCTCTTTTATAAAGTCATTATAAGTAAAAAATTAAAATAGATTTAATTGTGTTTTCAATTTGAATTGATAGCGACTTTTTGGTTATTAAATGCTTTCCATAGTAATATATATATATATATATATATATATATATATATATATATATATATATATATATTACTATGGAAAGCATTTAATAATCATTTAATAATCATAATTTTAAAATCATTTGCTTCAGTCATGAAAAGTCAGGGATTTGGGACATTTAAGGTTTGCAGAAACCCTGTATATATATATATATATATATATATATATATATATATATATATATACAGGGTTTCTGCAAACCTTAAATGTCCCAAATCCCTGACTTTTCATGACTGAAGCAAATGATTTTCCATGACTCAAGAAATCGCATAAAAAACATAGAATCCGACTCATGAATTTTATTATTTTACTAACGCAATATAGTAAATTTTACTAACGCAACATAGTAAATAAATTATTGTACATGATTGTAAAATGATTACTATAAGTTTTATATTGAGTAAAAAATCCTCGTTTCATGTAAGTGAATTAAGCATAGAAAAATAATACAGTAAAGGTGTTTAAAACATTTGTTGATAATTATTCCAAGGCTTTTTTCTTGCTCTCTAATATGATAATTTTCTCTTGCAATTCCATTTCTTCTTTTTCTTTTTCCAATCTCATTTTTTCTTCTGACTTCTCAGTTGTTGCAAATCATTTTCTAACTTTCTCTTTTCTTTTTTCTTCAAAGAGTTTTTGTCCAATAGTTTTTTTTTTCTCTAGATGCAACCTATATCTTTGCCTTGCTGCACGAACAGCTAAGAGCATTTTTTATCAATATCAATATTTTCCACTACCCCAAGGGCCTTTATACCATCGTATGTTCTCCTCTGTGATACCAAACTTTCCTCTTGTAAGTTTTCAACTAACATAGTTTTGTTGATCGAAAAACCGCTTTCAACAGAAGCATTGCCATGTACTAAAATAAAACATAGTTTTACAACTTTCCATAAACTTTCCCATGCTTTTTCTCTTGACATTAAATTGTGATAAAATTTGTCTAGTTCTACAATGCATTCAGCAGACAAAAAAGATTTAAACTTCTCTTCATGTCTTTCTTTAACAGTAGAGCAAAATGATACATATTGTTGTTTGGCGGATTCTGCTATTGTTTCAGTTATTCTATTTGCATCGTGTAAGATTTCTAGTACAATATTAAATCTCGCTGATCCAGTTGCTGGGTTATTTAATATTACAGATGGATGCAATCTAGATAGTCCTCTCACCAGTTTATATTTAAGTGGGCTTTTATCGATAAGCTTTTGGCACAATGTCTACAGGATTTTTTGGCAGTCCTGGAAAAAGGAAAGTTTGTTTTTTTCTGAAATTGCCAATTCTTTCAAGAACTTTTTAGCCTTAAAACCAACATCAATTTTCTTAACATCTTCTAATATTATATTTGATTTAAGGTCCAGCTTCAACAATGCTGTGCCCTCAACAACTTTCTCTGATTTAACAAATTTTTTCTATAAATCTCCCAATAATTTAGACAGCTCTCCATGAAGATAAGGAACCATTACTTGCACACTTTGGAAATCTGTTAAAAATGTTTCACATTGTAAGCATAGTGACCTTACAATCGCCAGCTTACATTTCAACAATGGATCCTTTATGGCTCCTTGCAGAAATGTATGTAATGTATTCGCATTGGGATAGTCAATGAAGCTATTAGATCGCTCTAGTAAATTCTCCAGTTAGCGAGAACCACTTAGAACATAGTAGAACGTCACTCAAACTCATATAAGCTACGTAATCCGTTTTGACTCCGCCTCTTAGAATATCAAATCTTGACTAGTGATTGCATCACCCACTTCACTGAGAACCTCTCTGAAAATAAACTTTTATATTTGTTTAATCTCGGCTGCTTTTTTATATCCTAAGAGTGTCCACACTATTTTACCGTTACAAAAGTCGACAGGATAAGATCTGTAGGGGAAACAGTTTAAATTAAAGACGTAAAGACTTCGGAGTTTACATGTTGATATTTTGACGTCTGTCAATTAGATTCATGGTTCCCGTGTGTCTTTGAAAACAACAGGAGCTGAGTTCTAAGCCACGCCTTCTTCATCTGTAATTGGAAGAAAGTTTCACCGAAGGAGAAAAGAGTGGTAAGCGGAACCCTACCGTAGACTTTTAGGCCTGAGTTTTGAGAAACGTCCGGTGACCTCTGATCCGAAGAAAAATAGCGTTGAAGTGTGATAAGTGCTTCTGAACTTACGGACTTTTTGGAACTTTTTCTCTAAGGATTACTGATAACTTGACTGAAGCGGAAGAAGAATACCATTTGGGTATGTACAAGGAAAAACATGTATTTTGTTTAATTTCTGTAAAATCTATATTGAAATGTTTTTAATTTAATATTTGACTTCAAGTTAGTTTTGAACTTTAAAGAATTGCGATAAAAGTGTCTAGATATTTAAGTAAAATATTTTTGTATTAATTAAATCAAGTAAGCTTAATAATGATAAGGTGTTTATTTTGAACATGTTATAAAGTATTTTTTTAAAAAAAAAGGACATTTAGTATTATTGTGTTATTTCAGTTGCAATTCAGCATTTTGTAGAAGTATTATGAAAGGTTGTATAGTTCAAAATTTTGTTTTTCAGAGTGATAGGAGATATTATTTTATTAAATGTTATTTGTCTTTATTTTATTTGTTGGAAATAATAAGATATAGAAGAAATATGTGAAAAAGAAACAACTGAGTATTAAATGAATAATGTATTATAGGAATATAAAGAATATTTATTAATTAGTATGTTTTTCTAAGAATCTAAACTGTAATATAAAAGGTTTAATCTGGTTTAGTAAGGAAAAGTTCATAAATTACCACAAATGTCAATGAACTTTTGTCGTGTAACAAAAGAACTTTGTCCCTAACAACTAGATTACTACTAATTTTATACTATACAGTGAGAGTAGATTCTTTAGCAAATAGTGTATTTCACTAAAGTATTGAAAATTAATAAGATAGAGTAAACGCTTAAAATTTAGGTACTCCTCACTCTGACTGTACAATTTATTTTACAATATTTTGAAAATTCAAAGTGTATTCTAAATTTTATTTTGAATGTAATGTTGTATTGTTAGTATGTTGTTTCTAGTTATATTCAAAGTCTGTTCCTGTTATGATCCTTGTACTCTTGTTAAAGAACAAGTGGGTGATTTTTTGCTAGTGTAAGACAAAATTTAAATTTTTTTGTTTGTTTTAGACATTTCTCCTTTCTGGACGGACCGCGGCAGTCTTGAAAGGGGGGATGTTGTAATGTATTCGCATTGGGATAGTCAATGAAGCTATTAGATCGCTCTAGTAAATTCTCCAGTTAGCGAGAACCACTTAGAACATAGTAGAACGTCACTCAAACTCATATAAGCTACGTAATCCGTTTTGACTCCGCCTCTTAGAATATCAAATCTTGACTAGTGATTGCATCACCCACTTCACTGAGAACCTCTCTGAAAATAAACTTTTATATTTGTTTAATCTCGGCTGCTTTTTTATATCCTAAGAGTGTCCACACTATTTTACCGTTACATGTATTAACATTGCTGTTGCTGTTTGTCAATTTCACCTGAGATAAATATTTAGAAACTGGTTCTATCAATTCAATTGCTCTTTCTAAACACTCACTATTCTCAAGCCATCTGATGGCACAAAACTTTTTGGGAAATAGTGAACAGTCAGTTATCCGGGTAAATTCTGCTCTTTTTGCAGGTGAATCCTTGAATAAATAATACATGTTTCTCAGAATAAAAAAAAAATCCCAATTAACTGATTTTATACACTACGGGAAAAAAGTAGAAGGACAGTCATATTTTGTAATTTATACTTTGTATTTCGATCCTCCTGATCTAAATTTCTTTTTTTATGTAGTTTGGCTATTTTTTCTTTTTTATAAATGAGTAAATTTTATCTACCACACGTAAAAATTAAGGAAAACAGTACTTTACGATTTTTGGTGTGTGAAAAAAGTAAAAGGACACGTGCTAAAATAATTTGTTTTGGAATATTGTAAACCTCAAAGGTAGGTGTTTCATTCTTTTTAACAGTTTTTGTTAAGAAAAACATACTATTTTATTGAAAATCCGTCGTTTTCATCTTTTTAGAATGCCTAGAGGAAAACCTTTAAGTGAGTTTGAAAAAGGCCAAATTTATGCCTACAAAAACGATGGCAAAGATATGAGAGAGATTGCACGCCAGCTACATATTAGTCCAAATACTGTTTCATACTATATAAGAAATCCTAGTAGTCAGGGAACCAAAAAGAAGACTGACAGACCTAAGAAACTGAAGCAACGAGATCAAAGAAAAATCATTCGGGAACTAAAAAAACGGATGGAAGTATTGCCAAAGCTCAAAATAATGCAGGCATCACACACGTTTCAAGAAGAACTGTCTACAACTACATAAAAAGGTCCGAAAATTTCGTATTCCGAAAAAGGAAGCACCATCCCAGATGGAATGAAAAGCACATTGAACACCGACTGCACTGGGCTAAAAACCACATGTCCTGGACGTCAGAATGGACCTCCGTTATATTTTCTGATGAGAAAAGATTTAATTTAGACGCTCCAGATGGCTACAAATACTATTGGCACTGTCTCGGTACTGAAGAAAAGACATATTCTACCCGACAGATGGGAGGAGGGAGTTTAATGGTTTGGTTGGCAGTTGGGTACGGAGGAAGAACAAGCCTAGTGTTCCTGAGTGGCAGGCAGAAACACACAGATTACATCCAAGTCTTGAATTCAGATCTCCTTCCCTACGGCGTTGAGCTAGGCGGAAATTACTGGATTTTTCAACAATTCACACAGCTAATGGCGTTAAAAATTGGTTTGCAGCAAATAATGTTCGGGTTTTGCCATGGCCTGCTAAAAGCTCGGACCTCAACTTTGTAGAGAACATATGGGCAATGATTGTTCGTCACGTTTACGCGGAAGGCAAGCAGTTTGAATCTATAGTTGAGCTTCGGAGAACTTTGAATTATGTATGGGACAATTTCTGCCAAACAGAAATTCAAACTTTATATGATTCGATGCCAAATCGAATTTTTGAAGTAATCAAAGACAATAGTGGAAGATTTCCTTATTAATAAGACTTTTATTTACATTATTTAGAAGTGTCCTTTTACTTTTTTCACAGAGTATGATGAAGTCAAAACTGATTTATTGCTGTACTTGACCTGTATTTTTTTGTTTCAATTTTCAGATACAGTTATCTGTTTGTATTTAGTAATTTATAGTGTTACTCATTAAATTGTTATGGAAAAAAAATCAGTGTTTTTTATTTATAAAAAAAAATCATGTGTCCTTCTACTTTTTTCACGCAGTGTACCACTCTACATGGCACCATGAACAACATGTAATCCGCAAGTGCCCATTTTCAGTAAGTTTTTGCCATCAGGATTTACTTCTACATCTCCCATATAATCATCCAACTTACTCAAAAATGATAAATTAACGTTTGGTCCATCCAACGACGCATGCAATAGCCTAGAGAGAGGTATAGGCTCTATGGCTTTTAGAAAGCTATCCAACAAATCTTGTGCTTTAGCATTTCCCATGAAAACACTATCAAAATATCGTGAAACAACTTTTTCACCCCACCAAAATCTAGCAATCAAATCCATTTGTCCCTTTTGGGCAACTTTGTTCAGGGATTCATCCACACAAACTGAAATGTCACTGCAAGTGCGCAAGGAATTAAGAAGGGCTTCATGAAAATAGTGAGACAATCCATAATGAATTATATAAGACACTTTGTCTGTTCCCAGTTGAAACTGATGTGCAATTGCACTATCCGGAAACATTGATTTGAAAAATTTTGATATGTTACTGCACGAGTTCAGAGACAATTTTTTTTCCACTACAGTCATTGCCCATTTAATTTTTGCTTTCAAAGTCTCCTCTTTGATAGTGAAAAGAGAAATCGATTTTTCTATATTTTTGTCTTTGTCAGTGAACTCAGGCAAAGCATTTCCTCCAGAACTTCCAATACCTGTCATATCACTAGAGTTGCTAGGTTCCGGATGCGAAATGACATTAAAGATGACTGTACTGTGTTTGCCTGTTGCTTTAAAATTTTCTTGTGTTCCATTCCACGGGCATGACACTTGATTGCTTCTATGCCCATATTACTCAAAGTAAAAGTCTTTTTACATAGAATGCATCGAGCACTGTTAACATCAGTTTTAATATTGCTTAGCCATCCTGCAAATTCTGGAAATGATGTGGGATCCAACCACCTAAGGTTAAATTTGGTAACCTTTGTAAGAGCCATAAAATCTAGAAAAATTATAAATAACAATAAATGTAATGTTTAAATGCAGACTTAATGAAGATATCAGGGTGGCTACAGAATTAGAGAAACAATATTCCCCGATTTTCAGAATATTCCTTGATGTGCACGTATGGCGATGTTATGATTAAAAAATGAAAAAGAAAATAATGGCTAATTTTGCACCAAAATATTAAGTTTATAAATCCAAATCATCTTCAGTTAATTGTGTTTAATAAAATGTCAAAATAAATGTACAAAAAAAAAAAAAAAAAAAAAAAAAAAAAAAATCAAGTACAGCTAATAATCAAGGACAGTATAATAATCAAGTAAGTTTTCTTACTTATGGATGCCTAAAGATTTGTCGCACAATTGTAACCAGAGCTATTAAAAGTAAATAAAACCGAAAAAAATCTGATAGAATCAATTTGAAATATTAAGAAATTCAGGCTTCTAATATATTCTCTTAACAGAAAACACAAGGCAAGAAGAAAAATATTCATGTTTGTAAAGGATGCAGTTAGATAGAAGTTGAAGAATTTCTTTTTAACAATAAGGATGCGAGCTGCCGCGCTGCTAAGTTATAGAATAACTAAAAATCTAACAGAAATAATACGTAAATAATTAGGGTTCTCATACACTCTGTTGACAAAAAACGAAAGACAAATTAAAAAATAATCATGCTAGTAAAGGATTCAGTCAGATTGAAGTTATACGAACAGCAAGCGTAAGCGACTGTCGGCAGAACAATGGAGCGGCACCGTTTGCGTTAAGGTGTACATTGATTACAACGGAAGAATGGGTCCGGCCGGCAATGATGAACATGAGCGCCTGGGCCGCTTCATCTTGCCGCTACACCCAGACATTAATTTTCGTTCACCGTCCATTACAAGATCTCCGTGGCTTTGATTTCCGAAGTTTAATACATTCCGTGTTTATGAAATGACAAATATAATGATTTTAAAAATATTGTTTTGATTTTGCATTAATTCAAAAATGTTTTATTTGACGTATAATCACTTAAAATGAAGCGCGTAGCTAGTTCAATTGTACGCAATTCCTTTATTTTTACAGAATAGTGAAATTCCCTGTTCTGTCGCCACCCTAGATATCTACAAGAGATTTTTCCAATAAAATCAGAGGAATAGGTACTCACCTTATAATTAGTAACGAAGATACGTCGAAACCAGAAGAAACAGCGAAAAATAATTTTTCATTCTTTAATATTTCAGGTGTTAAAAAAGCTAATCAATCTTTAATAATAAATAAATATTTGAAGAAGGAATAAGTCAATTTAAGTAAATTATATATTTAAATGTTTTGGTATTCACAATGTTAACTAGTAGCATACGGAGTCAAACCAAAAGTAAAGATTATCAAATTAATTTATTTCAGTTCTTACATTATGAATTTTTTTTCACCGAGACCTACTTGTGTGATGTCACAAGTTTGGAGTTCGGAAATTCTTTTCATTGGCCGGAATTTTTAACTGTAACCGTTGTTTCTATCAATAAAGTAAATAAAAACGCAAATGAATCTATGATCGTCAAAGTAACAACGAATCGCGATCATGGCGTTTATGACGTCATAGACACGTGATTTTACTTAAGATTTTTCGGAATCCATGCAATTCACTGTTTTTCCATGACTTATAGGCTTTTTTTGCTCAAAATCCATGACAAAATTTACCCAATGTCGAAATTCATGACTTTCCATGATTTTCCCTGACTATCCATATGCGCGGAAACACTGTAATATATATATATAAACTTCCAGTTGATTTATAACTTAAGCACCTAAATTATATTGAAAATTAATGTGTCATTCAAATCTAGTTCAGTTTTATCAACAGTAATAGACTTAAAAAATATTTAATACATAAGATCATCGCTTTGTTTTGGTTATGATCAATGGCCCCGTTTCGTGACGTCACCAGCACCAGGTTTCGGCCTGTTGCACATAGAGACAGCCTTGACCAACCCCTTTATTTTACGACACCCCTGTCAAAGAAAGCCAGATTCCTTAAGAAAGGTCAAAAGGCTTTTGACAGGTTCCTCGTGGATTGTATCAAGTTCTGTTCCAATACCTAATATGAAGAAGAGCTTCACATTCAAAAAGTACATGGTGGGCCGGTTTCCTCCACCATATTGCATTTCCTACATAAAGGTTCTTCTTTAAAGATTATCATTCTATGAAGATGTTTTCTTAGGTGATAGTGGCCTGTAAGAAATCCAACTATCACCCTCATCTTATCCCTGCTAAGACGCAGAATCTGAGATGATAGTTTCATGAATCATAAGCTTCGCATGTTTTTGATCGGTGATTTTAGACACAGTGACAAGAACAAAAGACATTTTCAAAGACGAAATAATAAACATTTTCAGATTAAAAGCAGATGAAAAATCAAATAAAGGAATTGCAAAGTTTCGTAACTCAGTATTTATAGAATTTTATTATCCAAAACTGAACGCAAGAGATAAAAAAAAAAAAAAAAACACTTAAAAAAGAAGAAAAATTTCGAATCAAAGTATAATAAACTACATTCAATCAAAAATATGTCTTCTAGACTAACTGACTCAACTGTTACAGCTGCAAAATATACTGAAAATACAAGAAATAAAATTCATGGAAATATCTATAAGAAAATGGCATGAAAACTATTTTTGAAAGAAATACATAAAATTGAACTTTAAAATGGACCAAAAGCTTTGTTTTACACTGAAAATTGACTATCAGTTATTTTCAGCAATGAAAAAAATGGAACTTGAATGAGCCCAATGGATACGCATGCTGTTTCTATGACTTAAAAAAGCAAGCGATGAGTGAAAGGAGGTGGAGGATCAGCAGGGTACAAGGTGGAGGATCAGTAATGGTCTGGGTAGGTTTTGGATTTCATGTTCAAACACCTCTAATTTTCAAGTGGAGGAATAAAATTTGAGGAATGCTAACAAATACTCAAAGAAATTTTAGGGCACATACTGAACTTACATGAAAGATTGAATTGTATTTTCCAGCAAGATGGAGCAAAATTCAACACTTTAGACTCAACAGCTTGGTTTCAGCAAAAACAAGTCAATGTTATGGACTAGACAGCACATAATCCTGATCTAGAACCTGTGAGATGCAAGTGGCATGTTTACTAGGAAAGTTTAAGAAAATGGAACACATTTGTATAAAAAATGACTAGGGAGCCACCATAGTATGGCATACATGGTATGAGAAAACATGGTATGAAATACCACAATTCATACAAAAAGGAATTTGCTCCATGCAAGATCGTATATATCAAGTAATTCTTAATAAGGAATGTACCCTTAAAAATTAGTCTTTTACAAATTGTAGTATACTTATAAAACATCAAAACTATGTATGTGTATAGTTATGAGACACAAAAATTTAAATTAAATATTGTAATTTCTAACTTTTTGTATAAAACATTCCCGAATTTACTATGTTGCTTTTGCAATTTTTTTACAAGTCTATAGTTTTGAGACAAACTGTTGAAGTCAAATGGTACTGGTTATTACATCATTATGATGTCATATCAGAGTAAATCAATAGGGATCAAAAGATCCGTATGAATGTAAGGAAAGTTTTGTTGAGGTGGGGCATCAAAATTATTACTGTTGCCAGTACTTCTCGGACGGACTCTGGCTGCAAATAGCTGAATTTGTTGGAATAATTTACAAGACAATATGCAAGAAATATACTAATAAATTTATAGAAACATAGTGACACCAATTTATATTAATTTATAACATGGATTTTAAACAAAGGTCTTTTATAAAGCTTTATATTACACATCTGAGGAGCAACTTGCGTCCTTTGATTACAAATAATTGTAAAGAGTCAAGCACTTATTCAAGCTAGTGCACTTAAGGCTATCACCAAGCTTTATTATTTGAAAAGACTTCTCATGTCACAAAATGCGCTGCTGAAAACACCAAAAACTTAAAGTTATTCTTCAGTGTGAGTCAGGAGATGCTTTGAGAGACTGCTCTTTTGTGAAAAAGATTTGCTGCAAAAATCACATGCGTGTGGCTTTTCTTTAGTATGTGTATGACGATGCATTCTCAGACAGCTCTTTTGGGTAAATGCTCTGCTGCAAACATCACATTTGTATGGCTTTTCTCCAGTGTGAATGCGGAGATGTTCTACAAGACTACTCTTGTGGTTAAACGTTTTACTACAAATTTTGCACATAGGTAGCAGTTCTTTAGTATGAGTTAGGACATGCGTTTTTAGACTGTTTTTATGGGCAAATGACTTGTTACACACATCGCAAGCATATGGCTTTTCTCCAGTGTGAATAAGAAGATGCGATGTAAGATGGCTCTTGCGGTTAAAAGCTTTACTGCAAATATCACACACGTGTGGCTTTTCTCCAGTGTGAATGAGTAGATGTTTTACAAGACTATTCTTTTGGGAAAATGCCCAGCTGCAAACACTGCACACATGTGGCTTTTCTTTAGTGTGAGTGAGGAGATGTGTTGTAAGAATGCTCTTTAGGTAAAATGTCTTGCTACAAACATCACACGCATATGGCTTCTCTGAATTGTGAGTGAGGAGATGTGCTGTGAGTCTATTTTTTAATGAAAATGCACTGTTGCAAACATCACACACATACAGCTTTTCCGTAGTGTGAGTACGGAGATGTGCTGCGAGACTGCCCTTTCGGAAGAATGCTTTCCTGCAAACATCACACACATGAGTCTTTTCTTTCGTGTGAGTAAGGAGATGCGCTTCCAATCTTTTCTTTAATGAAAATGCTCGACTGCAAACATCACACACATGCGGCTTCTCTTTATTGTGAGTAAGGAGATGTAATTTCAGACTGCTTTTAAGGGAAAATGCCTTGCTGCAAACAATGCACACATGCGGCTTTTCTCCAGTGTGAGTGAGGATATGCGCTGCAAGTTGGCTCTTCACAGAAAATGCTTTACTACACAGAGAACACACATGTGGCTTTTCGTTAATATGTGTACGACGATGACTTCTTAGACCGCTCTTTTGGGTAAATGCCTTGTTGCAAACACCACACACATATGGCTTTTCTCCAGAGTGAATGAGGAGATGTTGTACAAGACTGCTCTTGTGGTTAAACGTTTTGCTACAAATTTTGCACATAGGTAGCAGTTCTTTAGTGTGAGTTAGGACATGTGTTTTTAGACTAATTTTATGGGCAAATGTCTTGTGGCAGACATCGCACATATGTGGCTTTTCTCCAGTATGAGTGAGGAGATGTGAAGAAAGATGATTCTTTCGGGAAAAAGCCCTCTTGCAAACATCACATGTATATGGCTTTTCTTTAGTGTGGGTGAAGAGATGCGATTTAAGACTACATTTATGGGTAAATGACTTGCAGCAAACGTTGCACACATGTTTTTTTTCTCCAGTATGAGTGAGGAGATGTGTTGCAAGACTATTCTTTAGGGAAAATGACTTACTGCAAATATTGCACATATGTGTTTTCTCTTGATTGTGAATGAAGAGATGTTTTGAAAGATTGCTTTTTTGAGAAAATGCCATACCACAAACATTGCACATATGTGGCTTTTCTTTAGTGTGAGTGAGGTGATGTAATGTAAGATTTCTCTTTGTTGATAATGCCTTGCTACAAACATTGCACACATGAGTCTTTTTTCCAGTGTGAGTGCGGAGATGTTTTGAAAGATAGTTCTTTGTTGCAAAGGCCTTGCTACACAGTACACACGTATGTGCCTTTTCTGGAGTGTGAGTGAGGAGAGACATGACAAGTACAATGCTTTAAAGGATAAAACAGAAGATTGAGAAATATGCTTCCTTAAGTTTATTTGCAAACTTTTCTCTGATCATCATGCATTGCAATGAAGAGTAATTGTTTAGGAAACCTCTTTGCATTGATAACAACAGACTATTGTAAGCTTGTGATGATCCATTATTGAAAATATAGACAAACTATTAATTCTGGTTTCACAGGACTACTTTTAAATAGCAAATTTCTAGAAGAAGAAAATTAATTTAGTATCATCAATTTGAAAGATAAAATGACAAAAATAAAAAATGCAATAGATGACAAGTAGTGAAAACAACAACCAATAGTAAAGGAGGGAAAAAAACCTGGTAAATAGAAGCTTTCATATACAAATGGAAGTAGACTAATGTATAGATACCATTAATGTTACCTTTTGAGATCTGAACATTTCACAATAGGACAATATATATTTCTTTTATGATTAATATTTTGAAAATTGTACTACACAGTGTTCACTGTAAAGTTAATCCTTTTCTGTATGTCTTTCGAATTCAAACACTTAGTTAATCCAATTGTATTTTCATTTATCTTTTTAATCATTACATTAGACTAAAGAGAGTTTATATTGTTAGTATGCTTGATAGAAATTATGTTATCCCCATTGATAATTAAAGTTTGCCTACTGTGGTCATTTTTCAAGTTTTTAAAAACACTTGGGATCAACCCTTTTTACACCAGTACCTTGCATTTACTGATCTGTTTGGTTGAACTCTTTGTCTTACGGGGGGAGTTTTTTTTTTAATGTACTTGATCACCTTATAAATTGGAAAAAAAAAAAAAGAAAAAAAAAAAATCGATTTTTTTTTTTTTTGCCTTTTCTCATTCCTTATATTTTAATAAAAAATCAACCCCCCAATTTTTATTTTTATTTTTAAATTCGAACATAATGAAATTAGTGAAAGTGTGCGTGCGCTTCCAGCACTCCATACTAGCGAGTAAAAACTTTAAACGCCTTTTTCTCGAAACTACTTTTTGCAAATGGCGGACACTGCATACCTATCAGGGTTAATAAAAACAAAAAAATCTGACGGAATTAATTTGAAATATTAGGAAATTTAGGATTCTAACATATTCTGTTGACAAAAAAAGCAAGACAAGAAGAAAAATAATCGTGCTTGTAAAGAATGCAGTCGGATAAAAGGTCTAGATTTTTTTTTTTTTACTGGTGGTGGTGCTTTTAAGTTATAGGATAACTAAGAATATAACAGAAATAATATGCAAATAAAATAAGGGTCTAATACATTTTGTTGACAAACACGCCAGGCAAGAAGAAAAATAATCATGTCTGTAAAGGATGCAGTTAGATTTAAGTTTGAATATTTTTTTTTAAAAAATCAGGTGGCGACTGCATCCGCACGTGGAATGCAATAAGGGAAACTCAAAAAATCCCTGATTTTTCTAGAAGAGTGAAATTCCCTGACATTTCTCTGATTTTTCTGAATTCCCGGTTCTGTCGCCACCCTGTCAACTCTTGAATCCATATCGCGGATGAATGGATTTTAACGGCGTATACGCACCGGATAACAAAATTTAAAGAAAGGGAAGGGAGGTTTTTATTTATTTCGGTATTTTCGGAAACAATTAAAGAAAAAAAAAATCGTAGTGGTTGTAGCGTTACCCCTTCACTGTAACCGTCATTTAATATACTTACCTGTAACCGTAATATATAAGCAGTTGAATAAACGATCTTCATACTAGAAAGACGTCTTGTTAGCCCTCTCCCTATTTAACGCAGAACGCTACATGGTGTCAGAAGTGGTTCATAAAAGTTTAAGATGCCGGACCAAGTAACCGAAAACACTTCTGGATTAAATGTGAAACCGCCCTCGTCGTTGAAACTGAGTGGTGATAACATGGCTTCTGCGTGGAAAGATTTCAAGCAAAGATTTGAATGGTATGCTACTGCCACGAATTTGAATTCAAAGTCTGCAGAGGTGCAAGCTGCAGTATTGATGACAACTATGGGAGAAGAGGCGATACCTGTTTTCAACTCATTTCAACTCAGCGAAGCAGACAGAAAGAATATAGTCGTGCTGAAACAGAAGTTCGAAGATTATTTCGCGCCAAAAGAAAACGAATCTTTTGTGCGGTGGAACTTTTTCAGACTGAAGCAAAATGAAAATGAAACATTTGACGAGTTTCTTACCGAGGCCAAAACAAAGATTACAGGTTGTAACTTTGATACACTTGCTGATGGATTGCTCCGCGACAAAATCGTTTTCGGTGTACATAGCGATCAGGTACGTGAGAAACTGTTGGCCGAAGAAAATTTGACGTTGGTCAAAGCTATACAAATCTGCCGTGTTTCAGAGCAAGCTTCAAAACAGCTGAAAGAATTAAAAGGAACTGATTTAAAAATCGACCGTGTGTTCAAAAAGAAATCGTCGCATGACTCAACCGTTAGCAGGAATGGTGGCTCCTTTTCGCGAAACGAAAATGCGGGAACACAAAACAAAAATGTTAGTTTTGTTTGTAAGCGATGTGGTTCTAAACATCCACCTTTATCTTGCCCAGCATATAAAAGGCGTTGCAGAAAGTGTGGTAAGGTAAATCATTTTGCTAAAGTTTGTAAATTTAAAAATGTATATGTTGTAAACAAAGCTGAAAATGATCTTAATATTCAAAGTGATGAAGCAGTTTATTTGGATACTGTTGCTTTGAATGTTAATTCTGTTACAAATAGTGATTGGTTTGAAAATGTTAAAATTTCAGGTAAACCAGTGCTACTTAAATTAGATACAGGTGCACAGTGTAATGTACTTAGTCTGGATTTAGCTAAAATAATTAATGTGCCCCTTGAACAAACTAAAGTTAAGAAATTAGTTTCTTTTAGTAATCATGAAATGAAAGTAGTGGGTGAAATAAATACTGTGGTTCAGATTAAAAACAAAACTGGCAAGTTAAAGTTTATTGTTGTAGACAGTCATGTTAAACCTATTCTGGGTGGTGAATCATGTGTTGAGCTAGGATTAATTCAGCGTGTCATGTTAACTGAAACTGAGACCCTTCCTGATGATTGGAAAACTCAAATTTTTAATGGGTTGGGGTGTTTAAAAGACTTTACCTATGATATTGACATTGATAAAAATGCTGAACTTGATTTTTCCCCACCTCGAAAGATACCCTTTTCGTTGCAAGATGATGTTAAAAAGGAAATAGATAATATGGTTAAACTAGGTGTTTTAGAGCCAGTAAATAAACCAAGTTATGCGGTTAGCCCATTAGTAATTGTTAAGAAAAATGATAAAATTCGAGTTTGCGTAGACCCATCTAAACTAAACAAGTTTGTTAAGAGAAGACACTTCCCATTAAAAACTGTGGAAGAGATAGCGAGTAAAATTAAAGGTGCTAAACATTTTGCTCTTTTAGATTGCAAACGGGGATTTTGGCAATTAAAAGTAACTGAAAGAACGTCAAAATATTTAACTGTGAATACACCTTGGGGACGTTATTCTTATAAAAGAATCCCTTTCGGATTGGTATCGGCTCCAGAAATCTATCAACAGCAAATGTCAGAGCTTTTAAAGGATTTTGATAATGTAGAATGCTCTATGGATGACATTTTGATTTTTGCAAATTCTGAAGCAAAATTAAATGAGCAGGTTGATAAAGTGATGAAGAGGTTGGTCTTGGCAGGATTAAAGCTTAATAAAGAAAAATGTGTGTTGTCTGCTAAGAAAGTTAAATTTCTAGGTCATATCTTAAATGAAAATGGAGTGTCCCCAGATCCTGAAAAGGCTAGTGCAATTGATAAATTGAAAACCCCGTCTAATATAACTGAGCTTCGTAGGTTTTTGGATTTAGCAAACTATTTGGGTAAATTTATTCCAAATTTTTCGCATATTAGTGAGCCTTTAAGAAAATTGCTAGAAAAAGAAATTGAGTGGGAATGGTCAGAATCTCAGGAAAATTCCTTTAAAAAGATCAAACAACTTGTGTCATCCGCACCAGTGTTAGGTTATTACGATGTAAATAAACCTGTAACAGTTACTGTAGATGCAAGTTCAACAGCGTTAGGTGCAGTTCTCAGTCAGAATTCTAAGCCCATTGCATATGCTACCAGATCTTTGTCCAAATCCGAGAAAAATTTCCCCCAAATTGAAAAAGAGGCATTGGCTATGCGATTTGGGTGTAATAAGTTCCACCAGTACATTTATGGTAAAGAATTAATGATAGAAACTGATCATAAACCATTAGAGTCCATTGGTAAAAAGTCAATTGTTCAGGCTCCACCTCGACTGCAACGCATTTTTTATGACATATTGCAATACAATCCTAAAATTGTCTATAAGAAAGGAACCTCAATTCCTATTGTTGATGCGTTGAGTCGTGATTGTGACAATACTGAACAGGACACTGATGAAGACACTTGCATTGTTCATGTAGTAGTGCCGATGTCTGAAAACGCATTAAAAGACTTTAAGCAAGAAACAAAAAGTGATCAAGAACTGGTAACTCTGAAAAATGTCATTCAAGTAGGATGGCCGGATAAATGTGCAGATGTGCCACGAGACGCACAAAAGTACTGGAACTTTAGAGATGAACTATCAATACATGATGATCTGCTGTTTAAAGGAGAACGAGTGGTTGTACCAGATGCCTTAAAAAAGAGACTCCTCGATCTGTTGCATCAAGGACACTTAGGAATTCAAAGTTCTCTGAGAAGAGCTCGTGATTCATTTTACTGGCATGGAATGACCGCTGCTATTGAGGACATGGTAAAAAAGTGCAAAGTCTGTCAAGAAACACAGCCAAACAAGCCGAAAGAAACAGTGCTGATAAAGCCAATCCCTGAATATCCATTTCAACGAGTAGCATCAGACCTTTTTGAATTCAACAAAAGGCAGTATATTGTCATTGCCGACAGCTACTCTGGATTTTATGATTTTAAGAAATTGAATCACTCGACTTCGAGAGAATGCATCGAAGCTTTAAAGAGATGGTTCTCAGTACATGGTATTCCAGAGATTTTTGAATCAGATAACGGTACACAGTATGCATCGAAGATTTTCCATGAGTTCCTGGATAGCTGGGGAATACAAAAACAGAGGTCAAGTCCGTACCATCCACAGTCAAATGGACTTGCAGAAAGGGCAGTTGAAGCATCCAAAATAATACTCAAAAGGTGCCGTAAAGACAACTCTGATATTTCTCTGGCTCTGCTGAATCTTCGTAATACTCCACGGGAAGCAGGCCTCATGTCCATCAATCAACGCCTGCTGAGCAGAACAACAAGATCATTGCTGCCATCTACGATAAATTCTCTCAAACCAAGAGCTATTGAAGATGGCGCTGAAACACTGAGACTCATCAGAGAGAAGAAAACTCAAGCTGCTAATCGGCACATCATTCACCAAAAGCCACCAACACACAATCCTGGAGATATTGTTAGAGTTCAGGCTGGACCAAGATTATGGGTAGGAGGAAAAATAGAAAAAATGGTCAATCCAAGATCTGCCATTGTCAAGGTTGGAGACAAGAGCATTCGACGCAACACAATCCACATTCAACCAACATCTGCAAAGCTAGCTTCACCTTTCAAGAGCTCTCTGAATTTTCAGTCTAATTCATCCTGTCCAGTTGCAGCACCAACTCAAGAAAATTTAAGAGAGGTTGTACATTCACCTCCACCTCCTACATTGCCCAATTCTCCAGATGTACATGTGCCATCAAGTCCAATACGTACCAAATCAGGACAAGTCATCAAACCAGTGAAGAGACTGAACTTATAAACTTTATTTATATTTCCTACTTATAGTGCTTAATTAATTAAGTTTTATGTTTCTTTAAAATGTTTAAAAACTAATTACTTAAATGTTTACATTAATTTTATAAATTGGTAATTTCTAAAATTAAAATTTTAGGGGAGATGTAGCGTTACCCCTTCACTGTAACCGTCATTTAATATACTTACCTGTAACCGTAATATATAAGCAGTTGAATAAACGATCTTCATATCATACTAGAAAGACGTCTTGTTAGCCCTCTCCCTATTTAACGCAGAACGCTACAGTGGTGGGGAGAAACAAAAGGTGGCCGGTTGATTACTAGTTATAGTCGCCTCGTTATACCGTTTAATCGACCAGTGGCGAGTGGATATTTTCAGGTCTAACATGTGTACATATTTATAAATAAAATGCGACATTAACTAGAATAATTAATGTTCAAATAACAATATTCTTTCTGAAAATAATTTAAACTAATTAAATAAACAATTGCTACTTATATGGACATCAAATCCTATTAAATTTTAGTATTATATTTAAAGATATATTGTATACATTGAATATAAAAAAAAATATAATTCAATAGTAATTGTTGACTGTATAATACATGTAATATTTCTCTTAAAAATTCCTCAGTAATGGTGAAAAGCTGTACAAAAGGATACTTTTAAGGTTTAGAAATAAGTTA